>OZ005736.1:150807200-156347200 GCA_963930755.1 Eudasyphora cyanicolor | reverse complement strand
ATGCAGCTATTGTACATCTTGAGTAGTAAATTGGGTCGCTTATCCGCTATTTCCTTTATTACTTCTGCTGGTATACCGTCGGGTCCGGGTGCCTTTCTGTTTTGGAGCCTACTGGCGGCCTGTTTGAGTTCTTCTTCTGTGAATGTTGGCACGTTTGTAGGGGGGTCCTCGACTCTGTCTTCATTTCTGATTTCATGTTTCGGGAATAGCGTCTCGACTATATGTTCCATGGTTTTCTCGTCCATCACTTGCAACGGGCTTTTGTTGCAGAGTTTTTCCATGACTATCTTGTAACCAAGCCCCCATGGGTTTCTGTTGATGTCCTCTCGTAGTTCATTCCATTTGTCTTTCTTGCTGTTGAGTATAGCTATCCGGAGCTGCTTTCTGGTTTCTTTGTACAGGGAGTGTTCCGCTTCTGCTGCACCTCTACGCCTGGCTCTTGTGAATTTTCTTCTTTGACGGATACAGTCTCGTCTCAGTTTATCGATTTCGTCGTTCCACCAGTGTACTGCAGTTTTGTTGTTTTTCGGCCTTTTCATCCTAGGCATTGCCTTGTTGCATCCTCTTGTAATTATTTTCATAACCTGGTTCACTGTGGATATGGCATCTCCTTCAATTTCCGCGTTTTCCGTTAGCCTGTCGATCTCATTTAATAGTGCAGACGAGTTCAGTTTGTTAACGTTCCACTTACGTGTGCTTGTATTTTTCTGGTTCTGGTTTCTTTCTTCGGCTACTGTTCTGCTAGATTCCAGTGAGAATGAAATGTATTGGTGGTCACTTGCGGTGTATATTTCTAGTACTTGCCAGTTTTTGACGTTTTGTGCTATTTCTTCTGAGACCAGTGTGATATCAGGTATAGTACCTTCGCAGCCCGGGCGTCTGTAAGTGGGAGCTCCTCCGATGTTTGCAAAGGTTAGTCCTGTCCTTGCAGCCATCTGCACAATTTTTCTTCCTCTTGAGTTCGTCGTTGGCATACCCCATTCGACAGCTCTGGAATTGAGATCGCCTGCAACTATGAAGTGTCCCCCGATATCGCGTATTTTGTCTTCGATTGCGTCTAGTTTTCTTTGGAAGTCATCGATTGTGTCGCTGGGAGTGAGGTAACAGCTTACCAGAGTAATATCATCAAGTTGCACCCAAACAAATCCATTGCCTTTGCCGTGATTTTGTGGTTGTGTCGATCTTCTGTTAGTGATCCATATTGCAGCTGTTTGGGAATCGTCTTCGAACCAAAGGCCACTCAGCATTTTGCTGTATTGTTCGCTGATGATCACAATTTCCGCTTCCTGTTCTAGAGCTATTTGAGGCAGGATTGCATGTGCCACTTTACCTCTATGCATGTTCCCTTGGAGTATCTTCATTATGACTTCTGCTGGCTTGCTTTACAGCTTCTTGACGCAGGTAGGTGGTCAGTCGCTGTGTTTCCTTCGTGTGAGCATATGCAGCACCTTGGTGGTTTCTTGCATTCCTTCATTTTGTGGCCAGGTTCTCCACATCGGATGCAAAGCCCCATGGCTTTTCTGTCTGGCCCTTTGCATTCCCATTGTAGGTGACCCAACCCGAAGCATCTAAAGCATCGTTTGGTGTCTTCACGGTACCTGAGTCTGCAATTTGTCACTGCTATTTTTATTCGCTCTGTTTTGAGGAGTTCGTTAGCCCCTGCAACAGGTAGCGACACGAAAGCTCTTTTTTGCTCCCGATTATTCGTAGCCGTTAAACGAACGGTAATGTCCTCTTCTTTTAAAGATGTTGCTTTCGCTACCGCAGCAACCACTTCTTCCACTGTTGCTTTCGCTACCGCAGCAACCACTTCTTCCACTGTTGAGAGCGAGTCAAGGTCTTGTATTTCTACAGTGGCCTTGGATTTTAAGTCTTCTACGACTGCGGCTTCTTTAAGAGTGTCTTTAATGACGTCTCTGAACTCTTCCTTTTTTCCGCCCTTTCCCATCACAAGAAGAATGGCTCCCGTTTTCGTCTTACGGATCGAACGAACTGCAACTTCTGATTCCTCTGGGCTTACGTTTTGCCTCAGATTTTTAAGAACGTCGGCGTAGCTGTGTCCCTCCAATGGTTTAATTATCACAGCGTCTGGTCTCTGTACAGGCTTTCTTGGGCGTTCTCGTTTCTTGGAACTCTTCTCGTTCTTTTTGGTCGTCTTTTCCTGAGTTTTCTCTTTGATCTTTACTACTTCCCGCTTGTTTTCAGGCTGTCTGTCCTTCCGCTTCTTTTCTGGGTTTGTTTCCGCAGGGCTAGATGCGCTGCGTTTGTTTTGAGACGATGTGGGTGTTTGGTCATTCCCAGTTGCGTTCCTCTTTATTGATTTCTTAGCGACACCGAGGCTTTTATCTCTGTCTTTCTCAGCTGATTTCCAATTCTTGCGATAGCTTCCTATCACATCGATGAGCTCTTCTAGCTCAGATACTCCATTTTGGACATCCATACTGATGTTTCGTTGCTTATTTATCGCCTGTCTTATTTTCCTGAGAACTTTTTGACAGTTTGCAAGTGCTTCTTCTTCCGAGAGTCTCATTTTTAGAATGAACTCTTGTCGGGGAGAGCTATGTGCTATTTCGTCTTTATTTGATGCGCTACATGGTTCGACTGCTTTTGTGTGAGGTGTATCAATACCTCTTTCGGCTTCGTTTATTTCTGCGACGGCGGGGGGCAGTATGATATTAGCCGGTGAGCGCTTGGTTTTTGAACTGCTGTGGAAGGCATCTTCGCCTTTCTCCTCTGTGTTTTTGGGGGTTTGAGACATATTTGGGTCTATATGGGCCCCGTCTTGAATCCGTTGTCTATGCTCGTCATGCAGTCGCCCTACAATGACCTCGAGGTTGCCTTTGCACGCAGTGAGGTCCTCGCGAGGGTTGACACATAACCTTATGGGTACTTGTGTTCAGAGCCAGGTCGGGCATTAATTAGGATATAGTATCAACTAAACCTACATGGCCAATTGAATGACTACGAAACATAGAGCGTTATTCAAGTCCTTGCCAAGGTTTTAACGGGACGGAAGGCAGCTGCGACATTATCCTGTAAGCCATTTCTGCGAGATGTCACTCCCGTATACTCAGGTTACAGACTGTCCCAACTGTCAGCTCATTTTCATATTCTTTACAAATCGTTGTTACAGTCATGTGCCGTGTCCTTTTCCAGGTCGTCATCGTGTATCGTGTAATAAAATTCGGCTGTTTCGTTGTCTCGCCTGTCACAAGAACTTCACCGGGCATAGAATATAAAAGATATTTTTATTTCGCGCCCTCGGCTCTTGTCGCTCTTGGTCGGGGGCTGCATTATGCAGCAATGCGCTATCCGCCACCTGCGACCCCGGTGGTAGCCTGAGCTCAGCCCCACCATAATAATAATAATAATAATAATAATAATAATAATAATAATAATAATAATAATAATAATAATAATAATAATAATAATAATAATAATAATAATAATAATAATAATAATAATAATAATAATAATAATAATAATAATAATAATAATAATAATAATAATAATAATAATAATAATAATAATAATAATAATAATAATAATAATAATAATAATAATAATAATAATAATAATAATAATAATAATAATAATAATAATAATAATAATAATAATAATAATAATAATAATAATAATAATAATAATAATAATAATAATAATAATAATAATAATAATAATAATAATAATAATAATAATAATAATAATAATAATAATAATAATAATAATAATAATAATAATAATAATAATAATAATAATAATAATAATAATAATAATAATAATAATAATAATAATAATAATAATAATAATAATAATAATAATAATAATAATAATAATAATAATAATAATAATAATAATAATAATAATAATAATAATAATAATAATAATAATAATAATAATAATAATAATAATAATAATAATAATAATAATAATAATAATAATAATAATAATAATAATAATAATAATAATAATAATAATAATAATAATAATAATAATAATAATAATAATAATAATAATAATAATAATAATAATAATAATAATAATAATAATAATAATAATAATAATAATAATAATAATAATAATAATAATAATAATAATAATAATAATAATAATAATAATAATAATAATAATAATAATAATAATAATAATAATAATAATAATAATAATAATAATAATAATAATAATAATAATAATAATAATAATAATAATAATAATAATAATAATAATAATAATAATAATAATAATAATAATAATAATAATAATAATAATAATAATAATAATAATAATAATAATAATAATAATAATAATAATAATAATAATAATAATAATAATAATAATAATAATAATAATAATAATAATAATAATAATAATAATAATAATAATAATAATAATAATAATAATAATAATAATAATAATAATAATAATAATAATAATAATAATAATAATAATAATAATAATAATAATAATAATAATAATAATAATAATAATAATAATAATAATAATAATAATAATAATAATAATAATAATAATAATAATAATAATAATAATAATAATAATAATAATAATAATAATAATAATAATAATAATAATAATAATAATAATAATAATAATAATAATAATAATAATAATAATAATAATAATAATAATAATAATAATAATAATAATAATAATAATAATAATAATAATAATAATAATAATAATAATAATAATAATAATAATAATAATAATAATAATAATAATAATAATAATAATAATAATAATAATAATAATAATAATAATAATAATAATAATAATAATAATAATAATAATAATAATAATAATAATAATAATAATAATAATAATAATAATAATAATAATAATAATAATAATAATAATAATAATAATAATAATAATAATAATAATAATAATAATAATAATAATAATAATAATAATAATAATAATAATAATAATAATAATAATAATAATAATAATAATAATAATAATAATAATAATAATAATAATAATAATAATAATAATAATAATAATAATAATAATAATAATAATAATAATAATAATAATAATAATAATAATAATAATAATAATAATAATAATAATAATAATAATAATAATAATAATAATAATAATAATAATAATAATAATAATAATAATAATAATAATAATAATAATAATAATAATAATAATAATAATAATAATAATAATAATAATAATAATAATAATAATAATAATAATAATAATAATAATAATAATAATAATAATAATAATAATAATAATAATAATAATAATAATAATAATAATAATAATAATAATAATAATAATAATAATAATAATAATAATAATAATAATAATAATAATAATAATAATAATAATAATAATAATAATAATAATAATAATAATAATAATAATAATAATAATAATAATAATAATAATAATAATAATAATAATAATAATAATAATAATAATAATAATAATAATAATAATAATAATAATAATAATAATAATAATAATAATAATAATAATAATAATAATAATAATAATAATAATAATAATAATAATAATAATAATAATAATAATAATAATAATAATAATAATAATAATAATAATAATAATAATAATAATAATAATAATAATAATAATAATAATAATAATAATAATAATAATAATAATAATAATAATAATAATAATAATAATAATAATAATAATAATAATAATAATAATAATAATAATAATAATAATAATAATAATAATAATAATAATAATAATAATAATAATAATAATAATAATAATAATAATAATAATAATAATAATAATAATAATAATAATAATAATAATAATAATAATAATAATAATAATAATAATAATAATAATAATAATAATAATAATAATAATAATAATAATAATAATAATAATAATAATAATAATAATAATAATAATAATAATAATAATAATAATAATAATAATAATAATAATAATAATAATAATAATAATAATAATAATAATAATAATAATAATAATAATAATAATAATAATAATAATAATAATAATAATAATAATAATAATAATAATAATAATAATAATAATAATAATAATAATAATAATAATAATAATAATAATAATAATAATAATAATAATAATAATAATAATAATAATAATAATAATAATAATAATAATAATAATAATAATAATAATAATAATAATAATAATAATAATAATAATAATAATAATAATAATAATAATAATAATAATAATAATAATAATAATAATAATAATAATAATAATAATAATAATAATAATAATAATAATAATAATAATAATAATAATAATAATAATAATAATAATAATAATAATAATAATAATAATAATAATAATAATAATAATAATAATAATAATAATAATAATAATAATAATAATAATAATAATAATAATAATAATAATAATAATAATAATAATAATAATAATAATAATAATAATAATAATAATAATAATAATAATAATAATAATAATAATAATAATAATAATAATAATAATAATAATAATAATAATAATAATAATAATAATAATAATAATAATAATAATAATAATAATAATAATAATAATAATAATAATAATAATAATAATAATAATAATAATAATAATAATAATAATAATAATAATAATAATAATAATAATAATAATAATAATAATAATAATAATAATAATAATAATAATAATAATAATAATAATAATAATAATAATAATAATAATAATAATAATAATAATAATAATAATAATAATAATAATAATAATAATAATAATAATAATAATAATAATAATAATAATAATAATAATAATAATAATAATAATAATAATAATAATAATAATAATAATAATAATAATAATAATAATAATAATAATAATAATAATAATAATAATAATAATAATAATAATAATAATAATAATAATAATAATAATAATAATAATAATAATAATAATAATAATAATAATAATAATAATAATAATAATAATAATAATAATAATAATAATAATAATAATAATAATAATAATAATAATAATAATAATAATAATAATAATAATAATAATAATAATAATAATAATAATAATAATAATAATAATAATAATAATAATAATAATAATAATAATAATAATAATAATAATAATAATAATAATAATAATAATAATAATAATAATAATAATAATAATAATAATAATAATAATAATAATAATAATAATAATAATAATAATAATAATAATAATAATAATAATAATAATAATAATAATAATAATAATAATAATAATAATAATAATAATAATAATAATAATAATAATAATAATAATAATAATAATAATAATAATAATAATAATAATAATAATAATAATAATAATAATAATAATAATAATAATAATAATAATAATAATAATAATAATAATAATAATAATAATAATAATAATAATAATAATAATAATAATAATAATAATAATAATAATAATAATAATAATAATAATAATAATAATAATAATAATAATAATAATAATAATAATAATAATAATAATAATAATAATAATAATAATAATAATAATAATAATAATAATAATAATAATAATAATAATAATAATAATAATAATAATAATAATAATAATAATAATAATAATAATAATAATAATAATAATAATAATAATAATAATAATAATAATAATAATAATAATAATAATAATAATAATAATAATAATAATAATAATAATAATAATAATAATAATAATAATAATAATAATAATAATAATAATAATAATAATAATAATAATAATAATAATAATAATAATAATAATAATAATAATAATAATAATAATAATAATAATAATAATAATAATAATAATAATAATAATAATAATAATAATAATAATAATAATAATAATAATAATAATAATAATAATAATAATAATAATAATAATAATAATAATAATAATAATAATAATAATAATAATAATAATAATAATAATAATAATAATAATAATAATAATAATAATAATAATAATAATAATAATAATAATAATAATAATAATAATAATAATAATAATAATAATAATAATAATAATAATAATAATAATAATAATAATAATAATAATAATAATAATAATAATAATAATAATAATAATAATAATAATAATAATAATAATAATAATAATAATAATAATAATAATAATAATAATAATAATAATAATAATAATAATAATAATAATAATAATAATAATAATAATAATAATAATAATAATAATAATAATAATAATAATAATAATAATAATAATAATAATAATAATAATAATAATAATAATAATAATAATAATAATAATAATAATAATAATAATAATAATAATAATAATAATAATAATAATAATAATAATAATAATAATAATAATAATAATAATAATAATAATAATAATAATAATAATAATAATAATAATAATAATAATAATAATAATAATAATAATAATAATAATAATAATAATAATAATAATAATAATAATAATAATAATAATAATAATAATAATAATAATAATAATAATAATAATAATAATAATAATAATAATAATAATAATAATAATAATAATAATAATAATAATAATAATAATAATAATAATAATAATAATAATAATAATAATAATAATAATAATAATAATAATAATAATAATAATAATAATAATAATAATAATAATAATAATAATAATAATAATAATAATAATAATAATAATAATAATAATAATAATAATAATAATAATAATAATAATAATAATAATAATAATAATAATAATAATAATAATAATAATAATAATAATAATAATAATAATAATAATAATAATAATAATAATAATAATAATAATAATAATAATAATAATAATAATAATAATAATAATAATAATAATAATAATAATAATAATAATAATAATAATAATAATAATAATAATAATAATAATAATAATAATAATAATAATAATAATAATAATAATAATAATAATAATAATAATAATAATAATAATAATAATAATAATAATAATAATAATAATAATAATAATAATAATAATAATAATAATAATAATAATAATAATAATAATAATAATAATAATAATAATAATAATAATAATAATAATAATAATAATAATAATAATAATAATAATAATAATAATAATAATAATAATAATAATAATAATAATAATAATAATAATAATAATAATAATAATAATAATAATAATAATAATAATAATAATAATAATAATAATAATAATAATAATAATAATAATAATAATAATAATAATAATAATAATAATAATAATAATAATAATAATAATAATAATAATAATAATAATAATAATAATAATAATAATAATAATAATAATAATAATAATAATAATAATAATAATAATAATAATAATAATAATAATAATAATAATAATAATAATAATAATAATAATAATAATAATAATAATAATAATAATAATAATAATAATAATAATAATAATAATAATAATAATAATAATAATAATAATAATAATAATAATAATAATAATAATAATAATAATAATAATAATAATAATAATAATAATAATAATAATAATAATAATAATAATAATAATAATAATAATAATAATAATAATAATAATAATAATAATAATAATAATAATAATAATAATAATAATAATAATAATAATAATAATAATAATAATAATAATAATAATAATAATAATAATAATAATAATAATAATAATAATAATAATAATAATAATAATAATAATAATAATAATAATAATAATAATAATAATAATAATAATAATAATAATAATAATAATAATAATAATAATAATAATAATAATAATAATAATAATAATAATAATAATAATAATAATAATAATAATAATAATAATAATAATAATAATAATAATAATAATAATAATAATAATAATAATAATGTTTGTTAATAATAATGTTTGTTAATTTTCTAATTTTAAATTTAATTTTTGTAAATTTAATTTAATTTAATTTTTTTTAATTTATTTTTTTTAATTTAATTTCTTTCTGTTTTAATGTTTTCTAAATGTCGTGATGCTTCTTTATTATTATTTTTACTCATCCGCACAAAAAGTAAGCAAATATGAAAAAAAAAAATTTTTATTCTAATATGTCCAACTAAGATGGCGAACGCGACAAACTTTTAACCAAAATTAAAGCTTTCTTAAAAGCAACAGCAAACAATTTTTGTTTTTTATTAATTAAGCACAATTAACTTTGTTTGAATATAAATTTTCAATTACTTGCTTCGACTGGATGAGCAGTTCTGATACAAAACTGCGTTTTGTTATCGCGAACGTGACACCAAAATAGCAGGTGAAAGAAACTTACAAATTTACCGTTAGTCGATTCTTGCTTTATCTCTGTTTCTATTTTCCTAATAGTTTGTTGTTGGTACAAAGATCTTTAACGAAGATTGCAACTATAAAACGAATATATAACAAATAACAGTGAAATTCAAAACCAGCACTTAAAGGGGCCAAAATGAAAAAAAAATATTTGTGACTTTCTGTTCAAATATTTCACAACAAAAATAAAAATATGCTGTAAACTCATTATATTCTTTAAATTCAAATATTTCTTTAACAATATAAATGAAAAAAACATTAGTTTATCAACTTTTATTTTTCTCATCGTGGTGGACCTTTCTCTGGAAATGCCCATATATGAGACTGCCGGCGTTACCCCCATTCCCGTGTATGCATTGGAGTTGATAACAAAATTTGTGAACAGGCTTTTTATGCATGAACTCACTAATACAAGATGTCGTTAGAGAGCAATCTAATTTCAATTGGGAAAATACGAATTATATATCTCCGCTTGGTGTCAACCTTTCTATGGAATTAGCCTCTACCTTGTGTCCAGAATTCTACAATAGAGTTTCTCCTGGTATTCATAGGGGATACATGTTTATTTGTTTTTCTTTTTTAATTTTCAAATTAAGGAAGCATTTCGTTGAGTCATACACTCAATCCCCCGCTCAGAACTCAATCGAACTGATACCGAACGAAGTAGCAATATTAGCTTACACCAATTAGATAATGTAACCCACTTTGACTAATTGGTGGGTTTTTGATATTGACTATTTCGCAGTGGCAAGTCCGATGAGTTTTGTGGCTGAGGATGTATATCTCGACGAAGGATTAGGGTTAAGATTTAGATTAGGTTAGATTAAGTTTAGATTTAATGTTAGAATTATGTAAAAATACACACGAGACATGCTCTCAAATTACTGAAGTGTCGGGAGCATACACGAATATAAATTTATGGTAAACATATATGTCATCAATAATAAATAATAAGCAAGATGCTGTACAAAATTTATGAATATTAAAACAATACATCATAGCTTTAAGTGTTTCTGTTATTATGATTCATGTATATCCAAAAAAAGACTCAATAAACCTGAAACTTGAACTTGAAACCTTAAATTAAATGTTGGCGCCTAAAAGTATGCTTCGGTAAATTATTTAAAAAAATTATACCGAATTTAAAAAGCACATGTGATACCTTAAAAGGATGCTTGAAACGTCTACTTTAATTTATCCGAAAAATTATTATTATCTATGTTATTCTCAGATTTCTGAAATTTCAACAAGTAAGAAAGATCAGTCGGGTAAACCGACTTATGAATCCCCTCACCTTGAGTACCAAAAAATATTAGAAAATTTATTTATTTTTTTGTTTTAATTAAATCCTAAACAATTTAAATTGCATTTAACAACTCTAAAGAAAGTACTAGAGTAAAGTTAAAAGCTGTACAAAATGGTCCATTTCTGTGGGAGGTACCAAAAGGGGCGTGCCAATTACGGCCACTTTTCTCTAGACTATTGGTACTATAAAAGCATTGCACTCTAAGAAATTTCAAGTATTTGTATGCACTGGTATCAAAGTTAAAAGCTGTTAACTTTTGGTACAAAAAGGTCCATTTGTGTGGGAGGTACCAAAAGGAGCGTGGCAATCATGTCAATTTTTCACTGTATCTTGGGAACTATTAAACTATTACACTGTACAAAATTTCAAGTCTTTGTATGCACTAGTATTAAAGTTATAAGCTGTTAACTTTTGGTGTAAAATGGTCCATTTTTGTGGGAGGTACCAAAAGGGGCATGCCAATTACGTCCACTTTTCTCTAGACTCTAGGTACTATAAAAGCAGTGCACTTTACGAAATTTCAAGCATTTGTATGCACTGGAATCAAAGTTAAAAGCAGTTAACTTTTGGTTCAAAATTGTCCATTTGTGTGGGATGTACCAAAAGGGGCGTGACAACTTCGCCCTTTTTTCTCGAGGTAATAATGGCTAATAAACTAATAATATGTGTAGAATTTTAGAGTATTCAAATTATTAGTATAGAAGTTATTAAATAATCAATATTTTACTAAATGTTAACCCTTTGTGGGGGAGGTAGTAGAAGGGGTGAACCAATATGACCCATCTTCGAACTTAGCCGGAGATAGAGGTAAATATTACCGCATATCAAATTTGAAGTCAATCGGTTACTCCTTTTGAGTGTTATCGTGCGCACCAGCCAGCAGACACACACACACACAGACCGACAGAAGGACGGACGGACATTGCTCAAATGACATAAAATGACTCAAAACGGATTTCCGCCGAACATACTTAGGGTCTTCGGTCACTCCTTCGATGTGTTACACTTTTGGTTCGTAGCGAATGATATATACCCTCCTCTCTAAGGTGAGGGGATAAAAATGGATTTTAAATTTTTACCAAATGTTCTTGGATTTTCATAATTTTTAGGCATATATGAAAAGCTCTGATTTTCAAATCATTTTCCTTTTTCTCGAGAACCGAATATTTAATGAAAAATTCTCTTTTATATAAAAGTGTTACACCGATTTTAAAATACCCACAAATTCTTAACTAACAGGAGTTTTGACACAATGATGGTGCAAACGAAAGGCCTGAACGTCTATGAACATTCGCCTAATACTTTGACATAAAGCTATTAATTTATTGTAATGTTGAGAATATTCTATAATTTCAATAAATGCCTATTTTTATGCAAATATTTTTAGCCACAAATTGCCTTAGATATTGATAGATTTTCAGGTTTTTCGATTAAGATATAACTTGGAACGATACACTAGATAGTTCATTCTCAGTTTTCTGCAATTTCAAAAATGGATTTTAAATTTTTACCAAATGTTCTTGGATTTTCACAATATTTTGGCATATGATAGAGGACCTCGCTCTGATTTTCAAATCACTTTCCTTTTTCTCGATTTAATGACAAATTCTCTTTTATAAAAAAGTGTTACATCAATTTCAAAATACCCACAAATTCTTAACTAACAGGAGTTTTGCCACAAATGATAGTGCAAACGAAAGGCCTGAACGTCTATTTGTTGTGTGATACAACATTCGCCTAATACTTTGACATGTACTGTAGAGAACTGTAGAGAATATTCTATAATTTCAATAAATGCCTATTTTTATGCAAATATTATTAGTCACAAATTGCCTTAGATATTGGTAGATGTTCAGATCTTTCGATTACGATATAACATGAAACGACACACTAGATAATTTATAAGTTATTGATATTTTAAAATTTCTAGAAATTATTATATAAAAAAGCGATTTTTACATGAAATATTAGATTCTGGAAAAAATCGCAAGCGTTTGTAGATCAGTGCACCGTCCTCTATCATATGCAAGAATATCATCAAAATCCACAACCTATCGATTTTTCGTGGCACATTGTTATCAAAATTGGCTTAAAACATGGTCAGTATAGGCAATTCAAGTGAAACATTAATAGATATGTTAAATCGTGTATAATAAAATTGTAGGCCTGTATGAAGAGAAATCTCTATTGAGGTTTAATAAGAGGTTTCAAGTTTTCGTCTAGGGTATAAAGTGTGACGATATCTCAATTCGTTTAAAAGTTAAAGGAATTTTAATAAAGGTATACTTTTGCTTGCAACACACTTAAAAAATGCCTTTAACTTTTAAACTAATTGAATTACGGCAACAATTGATACGTCAAACGAAAGTTCAAAACGTCTACTTAATGCCTGCAGCTCTTTGCGGCTAAACCTTTTTATATCAAACCATACGTTTAATAAAGCTAAACAATTTAAGATGTTTAGTTCCATAAGGCAATAGTATTTGCCGCAAATTGCGTCGAGCACCAAATAGACGTTCAAACCTTTTATTTGACGTATCACTTGAGCCGCTATTCTACATAGTTTAGATGTTAAAGTCGTTTGAAAATCGGAATAAGAGTTCTATATAAAAGAGCAACGTCCTCTATCATATGTCAAAATATTATGCAAATCCAAGAAATGTTGGTAAAATGTATTTTGACATTTTCAAAAAGTTCTTGGATTTGCATAATATTTTGGCATATGATAGAGGACGTTGCGCTGATGTATAGACCACATTCATTTTCCGAAAACCTAATATTAAATGAAAAATTCCCTTTTATATAAATCTCGTATACCGATTTTCAAACGACTCCAACATCTAAACTGTATACAATAGCGGCTCAAGTGATACCTCAAATAAAAGGTCTGAACGTCTATTTAGTACTCGACGCAATTTGCGGCAAATACTATTGCCTTAACGAACATAACTTATTAAAAATTTCGAAAATTGTATAACTTCACTAAACGTATGGTTTTATATCAAAAGATTTAGCCGCAAAGAAATGCAGCCATTAAGTAGACGTTTTGAGCTTTCGTTTGACGTATCAGTTGTTGCTGTAATTCAAGTAGTTTATAGGTTAAAGGCATTTTTAAAGTGTGTTGCAAACAAAATCACAAATTTTTTAAATTTCCTTTAACTTTTAAACCAATTGAGATATCGTCACAATGTATACCCTAAACGAAAACGTGAAACCTCAACATAAACCCCAATAGAGATTTCTCTTCAAACAGGCCTACAATTGTATTATACACGATTTAAAATATCTCTTAATTTT
This sequence comes from Eudasyphora cyanicolor, assembly GCA_963930755.1. Lineage (NCBI taxonomy): Eukaryota > Metazoa > Arthropoda > Insecta > Diptera > Muscidae > Eudasyphora > Eudasyphora cyanicolor. Next base: position 156,332,196 of record OZ005736.1, on the reverse strand, counting down.
TCACTTGTATTGACTATACTGACCATGTTTTAAGTCAATTTTGGTAACAATGTGCATCAAACTATTTATTTCGGGAGTATAATCGATTAGTATATGAATCGTTCTAAAATTTCGAACTTTGATTTTCAGTGTCAATATTTAGATATTTTCAGGAAAAATCGATAGGTTGTGGATTTTGATGATATTCTGGCATACGATAGAGGACGTTGCACTGATCTACAGACGCCTGCTATTTTTTCCATAATCTAATATTTCATAAAAAAAATTGCTTTTTTTATAAAATAATTAATAGAGATTTTAAAATGTTAATAACGTATAAACTATCTACTGTATCGTTTCAAGTTATATCTTAATCGAAAGACCTGAACATCTACCAATATCTAAGGCAATTTGTGGCTAATAATATTTGCATAAAAATAGGCATTTATTGAAATTATAGAATATTCTCAACCATTTCGATCATTATAATAAATTAATAGCTTTATGTGGAAGTATTAGGCGAATGTTATATCACGCACCAAATATGTAGACGTTCAGGCCTTTCGTTTGCACTATCGTTTGTGGCTAAGCTCCTGTTAAGCTGAGTATAGACGATTGCCAGATCGGCAAACGTTATCAACCCTGTTAAAGTGCTGCAAATATACGGACAATGATAGATTGTTAGGCAAAGGTGAATTGACAGTTCAGACGATTGCAAGAAAACATTACAATTTCATATATTTACAATATCTTTTGTAAATATTTATATGCAGGACTGCCAATAAAAAAACATTATAGACAGTGTTGCCATTTTTCTGGCAAGGTTGTCCGATCAGCAAATCGTGTGTACTTACCTTTCGTTAAGAATTTTTGGGTATTTTAAAATCGATGTAACACTTTAATATAAAAGAGCATTTTTCATTAAATATACGGTTCTCGAAGAAAATCGAAGTGATTTGAAAATCAGAGCTAGGCCCTCTATCATATGCCAAAATATTATGAAAATCCAAGAAATTTTGGCAAAAATTGAAAAATCCATTTTTGAAATTTCAGAAAACTGAGAATTACTTATAACAGGTGGCGCAAAAGTAACCTTTCGATGTTATGTTAGACGCGATTGGCGGTCAGCAGCTAACAGCTGATGCACCGTCTGGACTTTGTACGGAAACATCTTCAAATCTTGTATCAAAATTCGCTGTAGAGACCGTCGACTGATACCCATTTGCGTGGCACGTCGTCTGGTCGATGTCGACGGCGCTTCCATGACATCCTCGGCTACAGCAGCAATATTCTCTGCAGAACGGCTACTCCGGGGTCTGCCACGCCTGGCAGCATCTCGTGTTGTGCCAGTCTCTTCGAGGCGAGCGGCTTAACGTCGCAGTGTTTCACCAGTAGGCGTTGGACGGCCAGGAAATCTGTGCCAAAGTCACCGTCCGATTATTGGTCAAATAAATAGTCAGCAATATTCCGCGTTCTGGAGCAGTGTAGCGTAACATTGTTTATTAACGTGTATTTCGCATGTGTTTACTACACAAATATCAAAACAGAACTGACATTAGGGGCCAATCGCAAAATTTATAGCATTTTCTTATAGGAGGATTACTTTTGCGCCACCTTGTATAACAATAGTTTTTCGGAGAAATTGAAGTAGACGTTTCAAGCATCCGTTGTGACGATATCGCGATTAGTTTAGAAGTTATATGCTTTTTAAATTCGGTATATTTTTTTTAAATAATTACGCGAAGCATACTTTGAGATGGCAAAATCGGTCGGACTTTGGAATTTTTCAAGGTATATTAAGATTTCAATGAAATTTGAAAGTTGTATATAAATCAGCTCATTGTCCTCTATCATATGCCAAAATATTATAATAACCCAAGAACTTTCCGTCAAAAATAAAAGTCCAAGTTTTGAAATTTCAAAAATAGTTTATTTAAGGTCTGTATAACTGTTTTTAAATAATTTGTGAAGCATACCTCTAGGCGCCAACATATATACCTTAAATTAAAGATCGAAACGTCTACATTAACCACAATGTGGCAACACTGTCGTCTGTTGACACGATAATTATAATAAGTTTAGATTTTGAAGACAATAACATTAGCCGCAAATTGTGTCAGGCATCAGGTAGACGTTCAGACCTTTCATTTGAGGCATCTGCAAAACGTCCTCCATTATATGCTAAAATATCATGAAAATCCAAGAACTTTCGGCCAAAAATGAAAATCCATTTTTGAAATATCAAAAAACTGTCCAGTATTTTTATACCCTCACTTTAGTGTGACGAGGGTATATATCATTTGCTACGGAAAAAAGTGTAACACGTCGAAGGAGTGACCTAAGACCCCAAGTATGTTCGGCGGATATTCGTTTTGGGTAATTTTAAGTCGAATGAGCAATGTCCGTCCGTCTGTCTGTCTGCTGGCTGGTGCGCACGATAACTCTCGAAAGGAGTAACCGATTGACCTCAAATTTGGTATGTGGTAATATTTTTTTCTATCTCCGGCTAAGTTCGAAGATGGGCCATATTGGTCCACTCCTTCTAGTACCTCCCCCACAAAGGGTTAAAATGTTGTAAAATATTGATTCTTTATTAACTGCTATACTACTTATTCGAATCTTTTAAAATTCCACACATAGTATTAGCTTATTAGTCGCTATCAACTCGAGAAAAATGGGCGAAGTCGCCACGTCCCTTTTGGTACCTCCCACACAAATGCACCATTTTGCACCAAAAGTTAACAGCTTATAACATTAATAACAGTGTATAAAAATACTTGAAATTTTGTACAGTATTATGCTTTTATATTGCCTACAGTCCAGGGAAAAATGGGTGTTGTTGTCACGCCCCTTTTGGTACCTCCCACACAAAGGTACCTTTTTGCACCAAAAGTTAACAGCTTATAACATTAAAACCAGTGTATAAAAATACTTGAAATTTTGTACAGTGTAATGTTTTTATAGTGTATATAGCCCTGTGAAAAATGGGCGTTATTGCCACGCCCCTCTTTGTACCTCCCACACAAAATGCCCAAATCATACCACAATTTAATGCCTCATAACGTTTATACCAGTGCACATAAATGCTTATAAGTCGGCACAGTGCAATGAATTTAAAGTATCTAATGTTCAGGAAAAAAAAGGTGTATTTGATGAACCCCTTCTGGTACCTCCCACACAAATTGACAGAATAATTCGAGTAATATTCAATATTACATTACTCACAAAGTGAGGGTATACCTTAGTCGGTTTACCCGACTGAAACTTTCTTACTTGTTTAATTTCCTCATTTTTAGTGATTATTTTGTGACACTCCAAAATAAACTGAAGAGCATCGAAAAATTTAAATTTTTCTTGCTTTTTGGTAAAGTAATGCTGTAGCTTTAGTGATCTATAGAAAATGTATGAAAATGTTTGTGAACATTTTACATTAAACGATTTCGTTTAACAAGTACTATAATCGAATAAAATAAACATCTAATTGTTTTTTTTAATATTTAATTAATTGATATATTTTCGTTAAAACTTTTACAAAACGTGTACATTGGAAATGAATCTTAAATATTAAGTAAAAAATCCTTAAAAAGGCATCATTTAGTCTAAGCAGAACATTTCGTGATTTGCCCCGCAGATCCATAACGCAAATCCGGGGGCAAACTCCATTGATTTAATCGCGAAAACAAATGAATGGATAGACTGAACGGACTGCCCTTGGCAAATATTTGGAATATTTTGGGTTTTCATTGAATAATAAATATCATTTTGAATAGATTTTTTAATGTTTATGTTTTGTAAATGAATAAATATAAATAATGTTTTTGAGGAATATGGGTTTTTTGGGTGGTGGAGAGGGTGGGGGAGATAAAGGAAAAATATTTGTATAAACTTAACAATGAAATTTTAGATAGATATGTATGTATATGTATATGTTAAACTTAAGATAAAATATTAAAATATTTATTTTAAATGTTATTTAACTACTGCAATAACAAAACGGCCAACAAACGCCTTTGATTCAAACTTCATTGGATTTCTCTAAATTCCGCAACTTCTGATACATACTAATGTAATGGGTTTGCAATTGCTTCTGATATTGCAGAACCTTCTCTTTTTCGGCGGACCACTGGCGTTTCTCTAACTCAAAATTGACTCGTACATCGTCGAGTTGTTTGCGCAACTTGGCAATTTCCTCGGCATAACTGGCCGACTCTTCGATGAGAGTATCCAATGTGGACTCTTCCAGAGAGCAATTTGGCAATTTTGCAAGGGATTTAACGTTTATGGCCACATCGGGTAGATTTTGGGAGCCATAGACGAAATTTTGTATATCGGCCGACATTTTGGCTAAACGCAGTTCACAATTCAACTTATTTAGTTCACGCTCGTGACTGTCACTCTCATCCAGGGGAGGAGATATTTTCAAACAATTGATGATGACCTCCAGATTGGAGTCATCGATGACCTTCTCGGCCGAATCTTGTTTCTCTTCGCTCTTGTGATTGTCAATGCGCTGTTGGGTATGTTTTCGAGTTTTATTGCAGATATCGGTTAGATTGTCAAGCTGCTGTTTCAGTCGGGTGTATTTGCCCGAAGGCTCTTCGCCGTATTCATGAAATATGGCCAAATCGGAGAGTTCCTTACGCAGTTTGGCCAACTCGTTGGTCAATGCCAGTATAACTTGGTCTTTCAAAATGATAATCTTGTTGAGTTGCTTCAATTCCGTTTGAGTTTCCTTTTGAGACTGGGCCTTTTGCTGCTCCTCCTGTAATTGTTGTTGGGTGATTTTGTGATTCTCCTGTAGACTTTGGTAAATTTGTGTTTCAGCATTGGTATTTTCGTGCTTCAAGTGGACTATAGCGTGTTCTTTAAGGGTTAATTCATTCTGCAGAAAAATAAGGGAAATTCGTGCTTGATTCTATCCTTTCGTTAGTTGTGTATTCAATAAAAACTTACAGTTGCCTCTTTGAGCTGGGTTTTAAGTAAAGCTAATTCTCCATTTTTCTCGCATACTTTCCATTCACTCTCCTCTAGCTGGACCTTGAGTCTGGCTATGGTGTTTTGACCCTCTTCAAATTGTTCCTCAATGTAAGCCGAACGATCCTTGAGATTTCTCTCGGAGTTCTTTATACTTATATTATTGGTTCTGAAAGAAATAGAATACATAAAATTCAATTTAATATTCAGTATACGAATGATCAATATTGAGTCTGTAAATGGAGCTAAATGATAGTCAGAGAGTAGTTGTGAATATCTCTAGACTTTGCGCCCAGTCGAAGTAAAGACATGTAGCGAATTTAGGAAATCCGCTGCTATAGATGAAGGCTCTACACTCGTGGGAACAATTTGTAGAGAAAAAATCAAACAACGCGAAAAGCATTTAGAGTTGTTTTGCAGTTCATCGAAGATGATCTTTTAGGTTCCAGCCAGGAAAGAGTACAAGTAATTGGGAAAGAATACCATCTTTGTATTTGCAACCGGTAAACAAACCACAAAATCCGCATGCGAGATTCAGAATAAGTTGTAAAATTATTTCTTCAAAAACAATGACGAGAACTGGTTAAACGAAACTGTGTACGAACGGGAAGAAATGATTGAAGGGTCCGCGAGATATACTCGTATGTAGTACATACCAGGCAATGAAGCCGAACAGAATTTTGGGCGGCGGCGGCGCTTGGAAAAATGCCGATCGGCGGCGGCGGCTGATCGGCTTAGCCGATCAAATTTCAGCAATCGGCTGAGCCGATAAAGTTCCAACAAACGATGGCGCACGAATGCCAATCTCAGGCAAAAATGGCTCTTTAAGATATTTACAATTAGATGAAAAAACCTAAAATTAACAGTTTCAGCCGATGTGAGCCGCTGAAATCGGCGCCGGCTGGAAAAAAATGGCCGGCTGTGGCGCGCGGCCGATTTGCGCCGCGTCGGCTTCATAGTCTGGTACATACATCAGAAACGCATGCGATGGAATCAGCCTGAAACTGATTCAAGTAAGTAAAATATGGATGAAAGATTGTGCAGGAGACCGTTTGCTGATGTTTGGCATTTACTTTCATAGCTATGAACAGGCCCCAGACTTTCTTAAAAGAAAATCAAGATGTAAAAGCTCTTCTTCGAAATAGCAGACCCTAAGATCGAGGTTTCCGTCCTCGCTATTCTGGATACGACTACCAAGTGCTGTTGATTATCTTAACCCATAATCTGTCTGATGTTGGGTCAGAAGAAACGTTATTCGAGTGCGTCTAGGAGAATCACTCTATAAGAAACTTTCTGCGAGATGTGGTGACCAAATTTTCAATTTCTTCATATAATGCCGTACCGAGATACTTAGCTACACGGGGAAACATCATCGTTTTTGATTTGGAATACAAATTTTTAAAGAAATACATTTTGTTTGAATATCAAATAATGTATTTGCAGAGCATATTTTAATATATTACAAAAAAAATTATTTGAGAACTAATTTTCTCAAATTAAAGATGTGTTTACATAAAATAAAGGTATTCTTTAGGAATTTCTCCGAATATATTTTATTAGAAAGATTTGAAAAACTTTGCTGACTTCATTTCAGTTTTAATTTTCCCTTAATTTCAAGTTATACGTTACAGTTAAAAATTACATGTTCTTTTAAAGCGCTTATTTTGAATTTCTAAATATTCCAAATCAAAACTATGAGTTTGGGGGTCGTAGGTTCGATTCCCACCAAAGGCTCTGGTCTGTCGCTACAACAATATAACAAGCAACATGGTCTTTGTCATCCGGCTTTTCCGGGTGACATTTTTAAAGAATGAGCTTTGAATTACTGAAAAACTTTGGTAGCTAACTATTGTGGTACCGATCAGGCAACGAAGCCGACCAAAATTATCAGTGGCGGCGGCGAATGAGAAATATCGATCGGCGGCGGCGGCTGAGTCGATCAAATTTTAACAATTGTTTGAGCCGATCAAGTTGTGGTAATACATCGGCGCACCAGTGTTCTTACATTCAAAGGATGCGCTATGAAATATATACATATTTACAATTAATTCCAATTAGGAAATGTTGCAATGTTGAAAATTGGTTCAACAAATCTAGAACATCTTCATGTATTTTAGCCCAATCAAAAAGTGACCCTTTGTATAATTTATGCATTGCAGTATCAGCTCTTCTAAAGCTCTTACAACTATTTTTCTTTGCTACTTACTTGTTACTATATGGTGATCTATGTAGAGATACTTTTTTCAATAGCCTTTTTTGACCGATCACGTGTGAGTCGTGTCATGCTGTCATGTTATTTTTGTTAAGTATTGTTTGGCATTTGATCATGGAAAGACTTACGCCTGAACAACGTTTACAAATTATTCAGTTTTATTATCAAAATAATAGTTCGTCAATTGCGCTAAGTCCATTTTTTTAAATCCAAAAAACACTTTCCAGTCGTCCCACGACCTTGACACCCATGAGCAATATTTGAGCTCTCGTTAAGAGCTATCTTTTTGCCATTGACCGATTCCCGATCCGACGTACCGGAATCACCGGAACGTAACCGTCAATGGCGACCGTTATCGTGCCATGATAACCGACTATTTAATGCCTCAAATTGAAGCTCGTAATCTCGGCGACATTTGGTTTCAACAAGACGGCGCCACTTCCCACACACCGCATCAATCAATGGATTTATTGAGAGAACACTTCGGTGAGCAGATAATTTCACGTTTTGGGCCGGTCTATTGGCCACCAAGATCGTGTGATATCACACCGTTAGACGCACCTGTGGGGATATGTAAAGTTTATGCGGACAAACCCGCCTCGATTCAGGCCTTGGAGCAAAACATCTCGCGTGTCATTCGCCAGTTACCAGTCGAAATGCTCGAACGAGTCATCGAAAATTGGACTCAACGGATGAACCATGTGAGACGTAGCCGCGGCCAACATTTGATGGACATAATCTTCAAAAAATAAATGCCAAAGAATGTTCTTTCAAATGATAATAAACATCCGCCACTCAATTTGAATTTTCTGTGTTTTTTTCTTTAAAAAAGTAGGGAAAGTAATGAAAAACAACATCAGCCAAATGGACAGGACCATATCCTTTTCATGAAATTTTCCATAACCAAATCGCAATATGGCTGTCCTATGTTCTCGATAGCCTCACGAATTCTATATTTGAGGTCTTGAATCGACGTTGGTCTGTTGGCGTACACCTTATCTTTCACTTGGCCCCAAAGGAAGAAGTCGCAAGGTGTTAAATCACAAGATCGCGATGGCCAATTGTGATCACCTCTTCGAGTGATAACACGGTCCGGAAACTTTTCCCGTAACAGAGCAATGGTTACGTTGCTTGTGTGGCACGTAGCGCCGTCTTGTTGAAAGTAAACGTTGTCCAGATCAATACCATCCAACACGGACCATAAAAAATCATTAATCATCTCTAGATAGCGCAATCCATTCACCGTAACTGTTGATCCAACCTCATTTTCGAAAAAGTAAGGTCCAATGACCCTGCCGGACCGTAAACCGCACCAAACAGTCACACGTTGAGGATGGAGGGGCTTCTCAACAATAACTCTTGGGTTTTCCGAGCCCCAGATGCGACAATTTTGCTTGTTGACGTAGCCACCGAGGTGGAAATGGGCCTCATCAGTCAAGATGATTTTGTATCGTTCGTATCGTTTTTTGATCGTTTTGTATCATTCGATGATCGTGTGTCGTTTAATTTTTAGTAATGGCGTAGTTTCTACTTGTCAAATGTCAAAGAATAAAGCTTCAAAAGTGACAGCTACCGAAATACCGGGTGATTCAAAATAACACCTCTTGTTGGAAAACCCGTTACAATAAATTTTAAGAGCAACATGCGGTAATCTTTGCCAGGAGATCTAAATTCACAATGTGCTACGTGAGGATCGCACTAAAAGTGGAGGTGCAATACAGACATATCTCTCCAGAGCTTAACTCTATAGACCCATACAATGACTGTATAGGGGTAGCAGTTAAGTCCGGAACTGCGGAGATAGAGCGTATATATACCGCCGATTGGTATTTGTTCTCCGCGTTATTTGCAGGTTACTGCAGGGCAATAACCGCGTGGTCCTAGGAGACTTTAATGCACATCACGTGCTTTGGAATTCTCTCCTAGCTAATGACCAAAGAGGCATAGCTTTGGCTGAGCAAATATATGGCTCTACGTTCTGCACAGTGAATGAGGACGCCCCCACACGGATTGTGGGTGATTGCCGTAAATGACGTCACCTGGCAGCCCGACATTTCATTGGGATCATAGATAGACCAGCCGATTCAGTGAACTTATCCCCTCAGGCATCATCAACGCAGAATCCGCTTGCTTTATCCCTGCTGGTCGAATACCCGAGATACGACCTAATTTCCCAGCAGATGCAGCGGGACTAGCATGATAAAATTCATCGTTCTAATCCTGCTGATCCTAGAATCAGGGAACTGAATCTAGAAATCAGTGGGAAAGTCGACGAATATAAGAGAAATAAATGGCTGGAACATTTTAAGCACTGCAACTTAAGTTCCGGTATTGGTAAATTGTGGGCAGCAGTTAAGCCACTCTCGAATACAGGCAGGAAAGACGACCGGACGGGGGCACATTTGGTGCCACCACTGTGACTGACAAGAAGAGGTGCGCACGTTATTTTAATCGGCAATTTATAGAGCACCCCGGGAGTGACAGAGCGAAAAGGAGAGTAATGCGTCGTATCCATGCTCTCCGAGCAGAAGAAGATTTCCTCCAAAGCGCTTGGCCCCGACGAAATTTCTATGTTGATGTTGAAGCAGTTGGACATACCGGGAGTTGAGTAACTGACTAGGGTCCTCAATCTGGCCTTGACCACTCTGATAATACCCGAAGCCAGGAGAATGGGCAGAGTGGTCCCGCGTCTGAAACCGGGCAAAGATGCGAGTAGGGGAGAATCGTACAGGCCTATCTCCCTTCTCTCGCCAGTAGCAAAGATGCTTGAGACGTTAATCCTTCCGAGCTAAATTGGACATTTTTTAATTGCCGATCAGCAGCACGGATATGGCGCTTTACGCGCACATTTAAGACGCGGTCTTAGCCTTAAAGTTAATATTAAAAAATATGCGCCATGAAATCATCGGTCACACTGTTTACCGCATGGACAGCGCAAGTGAAAGAGCAATACAATGTGATAGTCAATGGCACAAGAATTCGCTGGAAAAAGTGTATCGAGCTAAAAGGAAATTACTTTAAATTTTCCAAAATTTGGTGTATTTTCTTTGTTAGGTCGTCTTATTTTGGAACCACCCTCGTATGTAGGTGAAACGTGCAGATGTACACAAATGGTTAGGGTTGTTGAAGCCGGGACTTCTCACAGATCTTGTTCTCTACGGATAGGTAAAGTTCAATTAGCTGGAGGAAATGCATTAAGCATTTAATATACGTTTTACGCTAGTTACTTGAGACCAACTAGTACGTACGGAATCAATTAAATTATTGAACCAAATTTTAGCAATGTTGGGATCGATTGATTGAGGTAAATTGATACGAAAGCCCAATCTGGGTACCGGGATCTATTATGCGACTGGTTATGTAGAATCGAATATTTCGGAATGTTAGTAAACAACCATGTAAATACTGTTTATACGTGCATAATGGAAAGTATTCCCTATGGATAGGTGTGCATAGACCAGGGTGCATAATATAGAGGAAAACCTCAGTGGACGACTCTAGTATTGAGGAAGACTCTAGTATTGACGTTCATGTAGCTGATGTTTCAATGGTTGACTCTACTGTATGGCAAGATCTCAATGGACGAGCAAGTGGTCGAATCTAGTATAAACGAAAGACATCAGTGGACGGATCTAGTATAGAGGAAGATATCAGTGGTAGAATCATGTATAGAGAAATTCCTAAGTGGTCGAAGACCACCACTCTAGTATAGAGGAAATCCTCGGTGATATAATCCTTAGTTGTCGGCTTAACTCTCTATGGAGTGTCGACTTTATTATTGAAGAGGTCATCTGTGGTTGACTCTATTATAGAGGAATAACTGAATGATCAGCTCTAGTATAGAGAAATGCCTAAGTGGTCGACTCAAGTAAAGAGGAATACATCAGTGGTTGACCTCAATGGACGGCTCTAGTGTAAAATAATACACCAGTGGAGGCGACCACACGCAAAGAAAAAATTCGTTTCTGCGAAACGAAATATTGGACAACTACAATTCTCGTTTACGACAACTGAAATTTCGTTTGTTGTGACAGAAACTTGTTCTGATCAAAAGAAGTTTCAGTTGTCGTAAACGAGAATTGTAGTTGTCTAATATTTCGTTTCGCAGAAACGAATTTTTTCTTTGCATGTATATAGCAATACCTCAGAGTCGACTTTGGTATACCAGAAGACATCGGTGGTTGACTCCAGTATAGAATAATAACTAAGTGGTTTGTGCTACTATTGATAAAGATATCGGTGGTCGGTAATGTTTAATATTTTTTAATACGTTATGTGTACTAACTGAAGGCACTATTTGAGTATTGGCACATGATTGAGTAAACGAGGCAGAATAGTCTTGTCCAGATTATAGTTACTCATGGTAGCTCCTGTTCATGTATGTATGATGTATGCAATCTTTTTAATTATATGACAGATAGGCGCAAGATTATATTTATGGATTTAAAGTGGCTGAAAACGTTTCGGGTGTTGACAATACTAGTAATGCAAACTGGAATTCATTGGAAAGTTTTAAATTTTTTAGCATATCTTTACTCAGACCTGTTGTCATTTGAGCGCGATCTGTTTTTGTTTACAGTGTATTGTAAAATTCATTTCGGTCAAAAATTTGAATTAAACCATTAAAATATTCGTGCAATGATTTTTTAAGATTTTCGGAGTAGATTATCGAGATAAGAGTGTCTCAGTCACCATCATGATGAAGCACATCAAAAACAACTGTAAATCGCTGGTACCAAAAGTTCAGTGAAGGTCGTCCAACTTCGATCGTTTTGCGGGAAACCATCGATGTTGTGCATGAACTGATAAAGCAAGACCGACATGTGACATACCGTGAGATTGAGGCATCCTTGGGCATTAGTATGACAAGCATCGATAAGATATTGCATGTTCATTTGGCCGTGAAAAAGATTTGCTCTCGTAGGATCCCATATAATTTGTCGAATGCTCAAAAAAGGCTCATGTCGATTGGAGCAAAGAAATGTTGAAAAAATACAACCGCGGTAGCTTCAATGCAGTGTATAATATCGTCACAGGCGTGGAATCATGGATCTATGCATATGAGCCCGAAACAAAACAGCAATCGACCGTATTGGTCTATCAAGACGAGCCAAATCCGTCAAAAGTTGTTCGTGGAAGAAGCACATCGATGGAAATAATCGCGTTTTTTTGGTATAAGCGGTCATGTGGCCAGTGGTCAGTGTCTTTAGCGGAACGTAGGATGGTCAATACTGAGTGGTACACAACCATCTTTTTGGAAACAGTGTTCGAAGAAATAAGGAAAAACAATAAGAGAAGACAGATCATATTGCTTCACGACAATGCGAGCTCTCACACATCAGGTGAAACAATGGTCAACTTCAACTTCTTCTTATTCCCTCACATCACCGGTCTCAATCGGATTGAAAAAGTTGCTTCGAAAATTGGTTTGAGCGCATGCAAAAGTGTATTGACCCGATCAAGCGAGTTTTAGACGATGAAAATCGTGCTTTGACCACATCATGAAGGGGTCCCCCTCTTCCTCCTATTTATAGATTTTAAAAATGCTTTCGAAACTCTCGACCACAAAGCCATCTTGAATGCCCCAGCATGCAAAGGCACAAAGTTATCCATGAAAATCAACTGTGCGGCAAGGGTACGTAGTCACCACTTCTGTTTAACGTTGTCCTAGATGCAGTGACGAAAACTACGAGGGGAATAAATAGAGGTGTATTTGGACAACTTGGTGAATTGGAATATGTCGACGTTTTCTGCCTGCTAAGCCACAAGCAAAGCGATAGACAGCCAAAATCAAACTGTTTGAGGAAGCTACACCGGGCTTAAGATCACACACTAATACACCCAGTATTCACCAACAGAAGCCTTAGAATAATTTTGAAGATCTTTCGACCAGCGACAATATCCAAAAGGGACCTATGGACAGCGACAGTACAATCTTCCCTAGCAACTGAAATCCTAAGACGCAAGTGGAACTGGCGTAGACATACGTTGCGCAGACAACTTGGCAAGATCTGCGCTTACTGGAATCCACGGGGAAGACAATTCGGCAGCGAAATTACACGGTGATGAAAACCTGGAGTGAAATAAAGATATTCGACCTTAATAGCTCCGAATGACAGTTATTTGTTACAACTGGAATAAATATACTGGAATATATATAAGGAATTTTGAGCGCCCCATTAGGCGAGTTGGTAGCGTACTCGCCTATGAGTTTGGGGGTCGTGGGTTCGATTCCCATCAGAGGCTCTGGTCTGTCGCTGCAAACATTTCGCCATATGGTCTTTGTAACCCGACCTTTCCCTGGACCTTAAAATTAAAATATAAATTTACTTTGTATTGTAATTCATAAAAATAAATAAATAAATATAAGGAATTCCACGACAAATCGATGGGTTGAAAAAATTTCAGTTTTGAATTTTCCCATTTTTTATTTTTTAGTTTTTCCGATAAATCGTTCAGAAGTTTTCGATATTTAAATTTTTTTTTTGATATTTCAGAAAAAATATTAAATTTTTTCGTGCGATTTTTAAGTTTTTAAAATTTTTAAAAATAGTATAAACAATATTATGTCCAGTTTCATGCAAATCTTATATGTTAGAGAATTAATAAAGTTTAATATATAAAAAACTAGCTGGACCCGGTCCACTTCGTTGCCCCAGATTTCATATTTCTGATCCCGTCCATTTTTGGACTAATAACGTAGACTGTCGCCAAATACATATACAAAAAACTCAGCAATCTATCTAACAAATTTCTCAAGCTATATCAATTTCAAAATATGGCTCATGTGGTACCATTGGTCCAATCCCTCCATTTTTTTTACCAATCACGTAGCCTGTCACCAGATAAATATACACAAAATTACAGCAATCTCGCTAACAAATTGTGCTAGTTATCTCAATATAAATATTTTACCTATATAGGCGGGGCCAAACCCATTGGTGCGAACTCGCCCATTTTTCGATCCCGTCCATTCTTGGACAAATAACCTTAGCTGCCACCAGATACATATACACAAAATTACAGCACTCTCGCTAACAAATTGTGGAAGACACATCAATTTAAAATATTGGCTTATACGGGCTCGGCTACACACCCTGGTCCTATTCCGCCAATTTTTGTGTCAATCACGTAGACAGCCTCCAGACACATATACACAAAATTACAGCTCTATCGCTTATAAATTGTGCAAGATATCTCAATTTGGACAGGGCCACGCCCATTGGTCCGATCCCGCCCCTTTTTCTACCAATCACGTAGACTGTCACCAGATACATATATATACGCAAAATGTCAGCACTCTTGCTAACAAATTGTGTAAGATATCTCAAATTCAAAGCCCATTTGTCCGATCCAGCCCATTTTTGGACCAGTCACGTAGACTGCCACCAGATATATATAAACTAAATTGCAGCACTGTCGTTAAAATTTTTTTCAAGATATCCCAATTTCAAAATTTGCCTTATATGGGCGGGGCCACGCCCATTTGTCCGATCCCGCCCATTTTTAGACCAGTCACGTAGACTGCCACCAGATATATATACACAAAACTGCAGCACTCTCACTAAAAAATTGCTCAAGATATCTCAATTCCAAAATTTGTCTTATATGGGCGGGGCCACGCCCATTAGTCCGATCCCGCCCATTTTTGGACCAGTCACGTAGACTGCCACCAGATATGTATACACAAAATTGCAGCACTCTCGCTAAAAAATTGCTCAAGATATCTCAATTCCAAAATTAGGCTATTCAAAAAGAGAGTAGTAGATAGGAACAGTAGGAATCTCGCAGGAAATAGCAATTTTCGATTTTCCCAATATTCCGACTTTTTTCCAAAATTTTCTTGTGTATTCTTCTTATTTGGCCGGAGACCTGTCCGAATTGGTGCTAATCACCGAAATCGGTCCAGGCGTTCTCGAGTTATAAGCGTAGTAACTAACATCACTTTCTTTTATATATATGATAGCTGGACCCGGTCCACTTCGTTGCCCCAGACTTCAGATTTCCGATCCCGCCCATTTTCGGACTAATCACGTAGACTGGCACCAAATAAACGTACACAAAATTACAGCAATCTCTCTAACAAATCGCTCAAACACAAAATTACAGCATTCTCGCTAACAAATTGTGCAAGATTTAAAATATTGGCCGATCCCGTTCAATTTTGGACCAATTACGTAGACTGCTACCGGATATATGTACGCAAAATGTCAGCACTCTCGCTAACAAACCTTGCATGATATCTCTTTTTCAAAATTTAGCTTATATGGGCGGTGCCACGCACATTGGTCCGATTCCGCCCAGTTTTTGACCAATCGCGTAGACTACTACCATTTACATATAGGCTAAATTTCAGCACTCTCGCTAACAAATTTTGCAATATATCTCAATTTAAAAAATTGGCTTAAATTGGCGGGGCTACGCCCGTTGGTCCGATCCCAGATAGGTATAGACAAACATACCGCACTCTCGCTAACAAATTGTGCAAGATATCTCAATTAAAAAATTTGGCTTAAATGGGTGGGGCCACGGGCATTGGTCCGATTCCGGCCATTTTTGGACCAGTCACGTAGACCGCTACCAGATACATATACTCAAAATTACAGAACTCTCGCTAATAAATTATGGACGATATTTCAATTTCAAAATTTGGCTTATATGGGCTAAGCCACGCCCATTTTTGGACCAATCACGTAGAATGCCACCAGATACATACACACAAAATTACAGCACTCTCGCTAATAAATTGAGCAAGATATCTCAATTTTAAAATTTTGCTTATATGGGCGGGGCCACGCTCATTTGTCCGATTCCGCCCACTTTTGGTCTAGTACCGTAGACTGCCACCAGATACATATGCACAAAATTACAATACTCTCGCTAACAAATTGTGGAAGATATCTCCATTTCAAAATTTGGGCGAGGGCACGCCCATTGGACCAATCACGTAGACTACCACCAGATACATATGCACCAAATTACAGCACTATCGCTAACAAATTGTGTAAGATATCGCAATTTAAAAATTTGTCTTATGTGGGCGTGGCCATGCCCATTGGTCCGATCCCGCCCATTTTTTGATCAATTACGCAGTCTTGTACCAGATACATATACGCAAAATTTCAGCGCTCTCTTTAACAAATTGTGTAAGATATATCGATTTCAATATTTGGCTTATATAGGCGGTGCCACGCCCATTGCTCCGATCGCGCCCCTTTTTAGACCAAACACGTAGACTGCTACCAGATACATGTAAACAAAATTACAGCACTCTTGCTAAAAAATTGTGCAAGGTATCTCAATTTAAAATTTTGTCTTACATGGGCGGGGCCACGCCCATTGGTCCGATTCCGCCCACTTTTTGTCTAGTCCCGTAAACTGCCACCAGATACATATGCACAAAATTACAGTACTCTCGCTAACAAATTGTGGAAGATATCTCCATTTCAAAATTTGGGCGAGGCCACGCCCATTGGTCCGATCCCGCCCACTTTTGGACCAATCACGTAGACTACCACCAGATACATATGCACCAAATTACAGCACTATCGCTAACAAATTGTGTAAGATATCGCAATTTAAAAATTTGTCTTATGTGGGCGTGGCCACGCCCATTGGTCCGATCCCGCCCTTTTTTGGACCAATCCCGTAGACTACCACCAGATACATATGCACCAAAGTACAACACTCTCGTTAAGAAATTGTGTAAGATATCTCAATTCCAAAATTTGGCTCATATGGGCGGGGCCACGCCCATTGATCCGATCCCGCCCTTTTTGGGAGCACTCAGGTACATTGCCACCAGATATATATATGCACTAAATTACATCACTCTCGCTAATAATTTGCGCTAGATATATCATTTTTAAAATTTGGCTTATATGGGCGGTGCCACGCCCATTGGTCCGATCCCGCCCATTTTTGGAACAATCACGTAGACTGCCACCAGATACATATGTGCAAAATTACAGCACTCTCGCTAACAAATTGTGCAAGATATCTCAATTTTAAAATTTGTCTTATGTGGGCGGGGCCACGCCCACTTGATATATCGAAAATTCAAGTACCCTATTTTCACCACACCCCACATGTGTACACTCTGTGAAAATTTCAAGAAGATCGGTCCAGCCGTTTAGACGTCTATTCGGTACAAACAAACCAACAAACCAACAAACAAACAAACCAACAAACAAACAAACAAACAAACACACATTCTTCTTTATATATATAGATTCGCGAAAATCGGAGACTACAAACAATTGAAAAAAATTAAAAAATCGCGGACAAAAAAAATATTTTTCAAATCGGACCCTAACATAAGTAGATATGGCCAAAATCCCGATACCCCGAGTGATATCTAAACGATTTTTTAAATATCGATATTGATCGAAAATTTTAAAAAATTAAAAAAAATATAAGCAATTTTAGGCCCACTTTCATTCAAAAAATTCGGGAAAATCGCAGAGAACAAATAATTTAAAAAGTCGCGCATATATTTTGTTCTGAAAAAATACCGAAAAATACCAACATTTAACAAAAAAAAAGATTTTTCAAATCGGAACCTAACTTAAGAAGATATGACCAAAAACCCGATACACCGAATGATATCTTAACGGTTTTTATATCTCAATATCGATCAAAAATTTTAAAAAATTAAAAAAAATATAAATAATTTTAGGTTCACTTTCATCCATAGTTTATATGTTAGAGAATTAATAGAAGTTTAAAATATAAAAAATTCGCGAAAATCGGAGAGTACGAACAATTTAAAAAAAATTAAAAATTTAAAAAATGAAAAAGTACCGAAAAATACCAACATTTAAAAAAAAAATTTTTTTTCAAATCGGAGCCTAACTTAAGTAGTAATGACCAAAAATCCGATACACCGAATTATATTTTAACGGTATTTTATATATCGATATCGATAGAAAATTTTAAAACATTCAAAAAATATAAATAGTTTTAGGAACACTTTCATCCATAGCTTATACGAGTATGTTAGAGAACTAATAGAAGTTTAAAATAGAAGTTTAAAAAAATAATTATATTTTTTCTGAAAAAGTACCGAAAAATACCAACATTTCCAAAAAAATTTTTTTCAAATCGGGCCATAACTTAAGAAGTTATGACCCAAAACCCGATACACAGAGTGATATCTTAACGGTTTTTAAATATCGATGCTTCAGAACGAGTTATCGGTAAAATCTCAAAAAATTCCACAAAGCGTTTCTTCAGGTGTACTAAAAATATAAAAAATAGGAAATTTTTTGAACCCTTCGTTGTGGAGTATATCAGCATATTTGCGTTCTTAACACATCTCTCATTCTCAAAGTCACTGTGATTAATCTCCTATGATATATGCAGTTTTGTAAATAGTTTTTCTATCATTACTCACTTTAAAAGTTCATATTCACTTTTCAAGTCCGCCAATTGTTCCCTCAGCTTTTGGGTCTGTTCGTTGTGTCGCAATTTATGTTGTTTGAATTGGAATTGTTGCATGGCGACCATTTGTTCCATTTTCTTGATCTTCAACATATACTCGCGCTGTTGGGCCTCATAGTACAGCTTCAGACGTTTCGTTTCATTTTCCCAATACGATTCCTTGTCCTTTATTCCAAAGAAAGTTAGGAGTTAGAGAAAACAAAAAAATATACATATAGAAAAGAAGAAATAATTCTCATTAGTTTCAGAGTTGGGACACTTCAAAATGTCTATGATGAAAAGTAAACCTTTTGTACTTTGAAAATTACTTTCTCATTGTGTTCCATGGTTTGACGTAAATACGATAGTTCCGAATCGCGATCCTTCAAAGCGGCTTCCAAATCCGAGATGCCCGAGTCGGAAGGTGATGGTGTCATATCGCACTGTTCGTTGGACATAAAGTATTTGTTGGAGCTGCCTCCGACTCCAACATTGCTACCGCTGCTACTGCTACTGCTGCAACTGCTGCTGGCCATAGTGATGCTGTTGCTCATGGCCATATTAAGGCCACTGCCACTATCAATAGATTTTCTGCAACAAAAGCAAAACACCATTATTTTCTTTTTTGTTTAAATGAAAGTGTTGTAATTTTTTGAACTCTTGGAAGAAAGGAGGAGCGCCGTTCGCTTCCATCCAGGAGTGCGTCTGTCGTGCAACTGATTGGATGACAGCGATGGACTACTTACATGGTGCCCGTTTGACTGTTGATATCCGAGTCCGGTGTGTGTCGAATGGATTCCATGCTATCGTTGATTTTCAACGATCTGGAACCACGTCGACGGGCCATAAGGCTGTTGCAATAATTATTGCTTGAATAACCACCAACGAAAACGCCGCCGTTGTTGACTCCAGCACCCATTAAAGCCATGCCACCGTGCCTCAAATCGGTTGTGCCTGAAGGGGAGGAAAACAAAAACACAAAGTGTTAATCCAAATCTAAGTACATACAACAAATAATTGCTCAAAAAAAGCAAAGAATTAGCAGAACTCCACTGGCAATTAATTTAGTTTATGTGGTAATGCATTTCGTGTTGTTCAAATGATGAACAACGATTTCCACTCATTATTTGTTCAAGGAGTTTTTGTGTTGATAGTACACCAGTCTACATGACTGCGGTTTCCAAAAAAAAAGACAGATATTGATTGAGAGTGTGTGCGTTAAAAGGTCTTCCAATAAGGGTGGTACGATGTTGAATTGGAGTACTAGTTGTGTGTGAGTTATTATCGAAATTATTTTTTATTTCAAACGCACAATTTTCGGTGACACTTCTAAATAGATCCGGCTGACATTGTGGGTATTTATTGATAACTAGACCTCGGGTTTTTGCATATCTTTCAATTTTCATCCGATTTGAACCAAAATTTGTATTTAGACGTTTCATCACTCAAATTTTACTAATTTGAGTGCATATCAAATATATGCAAAAAATTTGTACATAATATGCATAAATATGCAAAAATATACAAAATATGCAAAAAATTTTGGCGATATAAGAATAAAAAATGCAAAATACTAGTTAAAAAAATCATGTCACAAAAATGAAAAATTGGAGATTTCAAAAATCATCCAAAAAAAAAATTGCCTTAATATATAAAAAGTATAGGGTAATTCCAAATGAAACCGACCCACTCTGAATATTTACATACTCGTATGTAGACTTGGATGCAATTTTGCACGCGTTTACTACAAGACAATGCGGAATTAAGGCCTTTTACCTTTTGACCAATATAATAGTGGTGTAGATTTTATAGGGTGCCAAAGTTGGGGTTTTCCAATAAGAGGTGTTATTTTCGGTAGCTGTCACCTTTGCAGCTTTTATTCTTTGACATTTGACAAGTAGAAACTACGCCATTACTAAAAATGAAACGATACACGATTTAACAGCGCATTGAAATGATTAAAATTCGAAAATCATTGAAAAATCATCGTGACTGATGAGGCCTTTTTCCACATCGGTGGCTATGTCAACAAGCAAAATTGACCCATTTGGGGCTCCGAAAACCCAAGAGTTATTGTTGAGATGCCTATCCATCCTCAACGTGTGACTGTTTGGTGCGGTTTATGGTCCGGCGGGGTCATTGGACCTTACTTTTTCGAAAATGAGGTTGGATCAACAGTTACGGTGAATGGATTGCGCTATCGAGAGATGATTAATGATTTTTTATGGTCGTAGTCGGGTGGCATTGATATGGACAAGGTTTACTTTCAACAAGACGGCGCTACGTGCCACACAAGCAACGAAACCATTGCTCTGTTACGGGAAAAGTTTTCGGACCGTGTTATCTCTCGAAGAGGTGATCACAATTGGCCACCGAGATCTTGTGATTTAACACCTTGCGACTTCTTCCTTTGGGGCCACGTGAAAGATAAGGTCTACGCCAACAGCCAAGCGTCGATTCAAGACCTCAAAGATAGAATTCATGAGGCTATCGAGGGCATAGGGCAGCCACTTTGCGATTTAGTTATTGAAAATTTCATGAAAAGGATATGGTCATGTAAGCGTGGTCGTGGTGGCCATTTGGCTGATGTTGTGTTTCATTATTAACGACATACCTTCCTCTTTATTATGAAATAAACATCCGATCATTTATCTGGAAAAATTGCATTTTTCTTTGAATATAAAAATAACAACTCTTGATGGAAAACCCTTTACAACATTTTTTGACAGATTTAGCTATTTTAAAGTCGACATAAGTTTTTAACGTAATTATAAATTAAGAATTATAAATCAAGTTACAATTTGTTGTGTATTAAGGACTCGAAAGGCGAAAATGTCCTTAAATATTGATTATCCTGAAAAGCGTATCTTCAATTTTTTATATTTTTCAAAATTACCCACATATTTCCCAAAAAATTTAAAAATTTCAGCATTGGTGACCATAGGTTAAAAAAATATGAATTAATTAATGTCCATCCGTCTGTCAGTTCGACTGAATGGTTCTAACCACAGACAATATAATTTAAGAAGACATTCCTTCCTGTAGCGAGTAATTGTCAGTTACGAACGAATAGGAATTTTATTCCAACGAGTGAGGTTTTTCGCGGATTTTCAGACCGTTTTTCCCGAATTTTGTCACAATTAAATATTTAATGTTAATCGATAAGTGCAAAAAAATGCAATCAATGTTCGCGGAATACTGTTTTTTCGCGTGTGACAATTCATTCCTATTCGTTCGTAACTGATAGATTTTGACGTTTCGGCCTGAAGGAATGTCTTCTTATATTCTATTTGTTGTTGTTGTTGTAGCAGTACATGTGTTTGTTATCCATTAGATTTGTTCCTTTACTTTTTTAATAGTAAAACTAGCAAAAGAGAAATAATTCAAAATTCTCTCTGAGTAAACATGTTTTAAAAAAGTACGGGAACGGAAATCTTGTAATAATAGCAAGCACAGAAAAATGTCTTCTATTTGAAGTTTAAGTTATATTACTTTCAATGTATTTTAAAAGCTACTACTTTTACTCGGAAAAATTTGTCGAGTAAAAACTAGTAAAAAAGTAGTAAAAGAGAAAGACATTTTGAAAGTTGTCTCTTATATTGGTCTACTATTTATACCCTCACTTTAGTGTGACGAGGGTATATATCATTTGCTACGAAAAAAAGTGTAACACATCGAAGGAGTGATCTGAGACCCTAAGTATGTTCGGCAGATATTCGTTTTGGGTCATTTTAAGTCGAATGAGCAATGTCCGTCCGTCTGTCTGTCTGTCTGTCTGTCTGTCTGTCTGCCTGTCTGTCTGTCTGTCTGCTGGCTGGTGCGCACGATAACTCTCGAAAGGAGTAACCGATTGACTTCAGATTTCGTATGTGGTAATATTTTTTTCTATCTCCGGCTAAGTTCGAAGATGGGCCATATTGGTCCACTCCTTCTGGTACCTCCCCCACAAAGGGTTAAAATGTTGTGAAATATTGTTTCTTTAATAACTGCTATTAAACGTATTCGAATCTTCTGAAATTCCACACATAGTATTAGTTTGTTAGTCGCTATCAACTCGAGGAAAATGGGCGAAATTGCCACGCCCCTTTTGGTACCTCCCACACAAATGCACCATTTTGCACTGAAAGTTAAAAGCTTATAACATTAATACCTGTGTTAAGAAATACTTGAAATTTTCTACAGTGTAATGCTTTTATAGTGCCTACAGTCCAGTGAAAAATGGGCGTTATTGCCGCGCCCCTTTTGGTACCTCCCACACAAATGCACCATTTTGCACTGAAAGTTAAAAACTTATAACATTAATACCAGTGTATAAAAATACTTGAAATTTTGTACAGCGTAATGTTTTTATAGTGCCTACAGTCCGTTGAAAAATGGGCGTTATTATCACGCCCCTTTTGGTACCTCTCCCACAAAGGTACCATTTTGCACCAAAAATTAACAGTTTATAACATTAATATCAGTGTTTACAATTACTTGCAGTTTTGTACAGTGTAATGCTTTTATAATGCCTATAGTCCAGGGAAAAATGAGCGTTATCACCACGCCCCTTTTTGTGCCTCCCACACAAAATGGCCAAATTATACCACAATTTAATATCTCAACGTTAATATACCAGTCCATATAAACTGTTATAATTCGGCACAGTGCAATGTATTTAAAGTATCTACTATTCAGCGAAATATAGGTGTATTTCTTAAACCCCTTCTGGTACCTCCCACAAAAATTGACAGAATAATTTGTGTAATATTCAATATTACATTACTCACAAAGTGAGGGTATACCTTAGTCGGTTTACCCGACTGAAACTTTCTTACTTGTTTTACTAGTTTTTTGAGTAAAGGAACGCTTTTTGGAGTAAAACTGGTAACTTGTATTGGTTTCCAGGCCTAAGAAGATGGCTGCTTCCACTGGTTGGGTCCAAAGAGACCTGGGAACAAGTTGAGTAGGTTTGGCAGGGCAGTTAAAGAGGTGTAGTGTGTCGTGTGGTCCTGTAATCCTTGCCCAGTATGAATTGAGGCGGCTACACCAGCCAGATCTTAATTGGGCCAAAAGTACTCTTGTCTGTTATTGTCTTTGTTTCTAACGATATCTGTGGAAAGGAGTGACAGAATGACTTAAAATTTCTTACGTATATGGGTAGTTCTTTCTGAAGTGTCACAGGTCTAAAATTAGATCTTTCTCAAATTCTCAGAAAATGTTGCCCTAGTATGTAGGAGTAATGATCCAGACCCCTTTACCCCCGAAAAAGTGCAATCAAATCTTACCATATGTCAAACGGCATACAAATCGTCGACATTTTTAGTTTGTGTCTTTAATAAAAATGTCCCTCGCGAAAAATTACTACTCGTATGAGTCTCCTATCAACATATTTATGAAAAGATAACAGGTTTCATAATTTAGCAGGTTTTGTTGGTTACCTTTGAAAATTGCATTAACACTAACCAAAAATAATTAACAAAAATTGAAGTCAAATATTGTATTTCAAATATTTTCTGCTAGCAGAGAAATACAAAAATTATGTAATAACTCGAAATTTGCTTAATTCTCATAAAAAAGTTGAGAAAGGACTTATAGTATTTCTTCGCGAGGAATATCTTTCTCAACAATGCCTACTAAAGATGTGGACGATATGTATGATTTTTATACATATGATAAGATTTCATTGCACTTTTTCAGGGATAAGGGAGTGAGAAGCGTGGGCGACTGTTATGAGATAAAAAATTGTCCAAATGTTCCCTTTATTTCGATCTTTGGGCTGAAGCGTATATTCCGAAGTCTTCCACTTCAAAATAACCAAAGAGATAAGTCACCTCTCTGACTTCCCAACAAACTTTGTGGTCGAATATCGCGAAAACAAGAGCTAACATAGATAAACGGCTAATGCCACTGGATTCAGCATGGTCGAAATAGGTCTATCCATAGGGTCTCCTTTCTGTTACATTTTTGGACAGTGTAATTGAATAATAAGTATGAAATATATGTATGATATTTGATAGACGCCACCATAAAAAAAGAACAAGGCCTAATTGGAAAACCCTTTACGTATTTATGCAATAAAGAATATTAACATTCTTTTAAGACACCCTGTATAGACATTGTCTCGTAATATCATAATGATTTCACATGTTGGCAACACTTATTTGTTTTTCTATTGTCAATAATAAATTCAATCTTGCATTTTCCTGGAACGGATGATCTTTATCATCGAAATGAGAATGTAATATGTCACTTGATGGTTGATATGTAAGTACTTACTTCCAAATCTCATGTTAGAACCCTGAACTGCAGCCAATGATGGAGTAGAACCATAACGATCGCCCACGACTATGTTGTGGTGAGTGTTGCCGCCGCCGACATTATTGCTGCTGGTAGAAGAACTGCTGCCACCGACACCGCCGCCGCCGCCAATGTTGCCCATACTGTTGGCCGACGCTGTTGCCGCCTGAGCAGACGCAATCACGTCACAATAACGACTGGGAATGGTATAGTCCGGCTCGAAAGGGATCGGCTTAAAAGCAATCGGGCGTAAAAGATTTGTCGTCTATATAAAAAAAAACAAAAAATCAATGATAAAAGAAATTGAAGGGGGAAATAGTGATAACAAAAATTAAGCGAGTTACTACTACCATATGATTATTGGTACATATAACGACTTTAACAAACAAACATAAAAAAAGATATAAATTCATGAGAAATACACTGAAATGTGGTGATTATTAACATTATATATCTGCCGAGAACTGACAACTGAAAAAAAACGCCCTGACTGACTTCACTGTGTCGCTATGTGAGTGGAGTGCAATGTGAGTTGAAGTGACACACCCTAAAAATATTCGGGACAGACAGGCGGATTCAATAAGACAAGTGTCTAGGGCGAGATATAATTTGAATTGTATTTGCTGTTGTTCTAGAGAATGGAAGAGATAAAAAGAACTATCTCTAAAAGGTTGGCTAAAGCGAACAGATTCTGCGCACTATTACGAAAATCGATGCAAAATAGCTTTGTAATAATATCATTGCAAAGTTGGGTGGAAACAAATATATGGCGAAAAGTGTCTGCAATTCAGTACAAAACAGCTTTAGACAGTACCTGTTTCAGTGTTGTGCCAGATGAGTCACACTCGTTATACTCGTATAGCTTAGCAATGTAAAAACTCCATCAATTTTACGAATTTGATCAGTTTTCTCTGAAAAATTAACTTTACAAGCCAATATAATGTGGAATATAGTACTTTGTGTGGGGTCTACAGGGTGTTTTTTTAGACGAGTGGTTTTCAATCTGGCAATACTTTTTTGGGAGTTG
Organism: Eudasyphora cyanicolor; assembly: GCA_963930755.1. NCBI lineage: Eukaryota > Metazoa > Arthropoda > Insecta > Diptera > Muscidae > Eudasyphora > Eudasyphora cyanicolor. The sequence continues at coordinate 156,306,304 of OZ005736.1, read as the reverse complement.
GTATTTTTGACAGCTGTCACTTGACTTATGCTCAGTTTGGTTTGCCACTTCATAATAATAGGCTTACTCCGGAACAACGTTTGCAAATCGTGCAAATTTATTAGCAAAATATAAGTAATGGTTCGGTTCAATTTCGGTTAAAAATGTTGTTCAGTGATGAAGCTCAGTTTTAAATGAATGAGTACGTTAATAATCAAAATTGTCGCATTTGGAGTATTGATAATCCACAAGCCATTGTTCAGACGCCGTTACATCCACAAAAAGTCACTGTTTGGGGCAGAGGGAATCATTGGTCCATATTTCTTCAAAAATGAAGCCGGCCATAATTTTACAGTGAATAGGGAACGCTATAGAGTCATGATTAAAGAGTTTTTCGTGCCTGAATTGGAGGATGTTGATGTGGACGACTTTTGGTTCGAACACGGCTCTACATGTCATACAACCAACACAACAATCAATTTATTGAAGGAAACTTTTGGGGAGCGCATTATCTCGCGTCGTGGGCATGTGGCGCAGATAACCCAGACACGATTGATGCCTTTGAAGAGAATATTACTGACATACAGCCCTAAATGCTGCAAAAAATGGTCGAAAATTGGGCCTCTCGGCTGGAATTTACATTTTTAAACATAATGGTAAACCCTTATCTTTGTAATAAAGCTAAATTCTTGACCACAACATTAAACTATATGCGTTTTGTTTCTTCTTGAAAAATACACGTCTAAAAAAACACCCTGTAAACCTTCTCTCTGTGAGTAGCGCAATGTAAAATACGGTACTTTCTGTCATAGGCATTGCAAAGATGCCTAAAATACGGAATATGAAAATGTTTAGATGATTCATGGAGCAATTACCAGAAGGGCAATAACGCCCATTTTTCACTGGACTAAAAATATTATTATGTGAACACTTTCAAATATGTTTATGTATGGGTATTAATGCTGTAAACTCTTTATAAATATGGTCACTTTGTGTGGGAAGCATCTCAAGGAGATAGCGACAGAGAAGCTACATATTACAATGTGTGGACTTACAGAAGATTCGTGTAGTTAGTATTTGAAATATTAGAGAATCAGTATTTCACTAAATTGTAACAGGCGGTAAGTTTTAGAAGGAGTGGACCAATAGGGCACGTCCTTGAACTGACATAAATAAATTGTAGTATTACCAAATATCAAATTTTAAGTCAATCGGTAATTTATTTCACCAATGCCCTCCTTCCGACCGTCTGTCTGGCTTATGCGCATTTTACCTCTCGAAAGGAGTAACCGAATGGCTTCAAATTTTATATGTGGGTAATACCACAACGTATTTATATCATCTCAAAGATGTGCCAAATTGTCCCACTCTTTCTAGAATTTACCCCCGCACAAAGGTTGATTAAAATGATTTTTTAATATATTCTATACTGTAATAGCTTTTGGAACTTTCCACACAAAGTGATCATTTTGTACAAAAAGTTAACTGCTTTGATACCAGTACTCATACATACAAATACTTGATATTGTATGCAGTGTACATTTTTATAGGGCCCATAGTCTAGTCTAGTGAAAATGGGCGTTATTGCACTTTCTTCTGGTACTTTCCACAGAATATGGCCAAATCATACCAACATTTAATATATCCTAACTTGAATATCAGTGCACATAAACACTGAAAATTTGGTATAGTGCATTGTCTTAGAAGAAACCACTGTTCAGTGCAAAATAATCGAATTTTTTGAGTGCAAACATCGCATGAGCAGAAGGGGTTCTGGTGCCCCACATAAATCGGCATGTGCTGTCTAGGCATAAGCGGGGCAATTAGATCGGCACCAACAAGAGCTTTGGAGACTATATGTACTGTTCATCTAACCAATACATATCCGTATAAAGTATAGTATGAGGCAGCCCTTATAGCAAGACGTTTACAAGTGAACAACAAGTCGTACAATCAGAAGATATTACAATCACTGGTCGGTCATATTCAAACAACTGAAATCACCGACCGCATTCCTGAAGTGCGGCTTATAGCTACCTGTGATACGTTCGTGCCAGACAGACGCTCCTGGGAAAACGGAACACAAGCTCATGTGCCAGAGGGAACCAGCTGCTACACTGATGGGTCCAGAATAGGAGGAAGGATGGGTCTGGGACTTTTTATTGATGAAGCAGAAGTCGAAATTTACTTCCGCCTCCCAAGCAGAAGTTCGAGCAATCACGGAGTGTGTTAACTGGCTCAGTAATACCACAAAGCCTAAATATGCCAACATCTTCACAGATAGCCAAATGGTGATCAAAGCAATAACATCGGAAAAGGTCAAATCCAGAACCGTGTTAGACTGTAAAAGAACGATAAATAATTACTCAGTCCATGGCCAACTGCGTATTTTCTGGGGACACAACGAAGTGATTGGAAATGAACGAGCAAACAGCTTGGCTTCAAAGGGCAGAGAACTTCGAGTAATAAACTTGGAAAATTGGAAACCTTTCGAAGCCCCGAAGGATGAGTTGAAGCACTGGGCAGTGATGGCTCACAAAACTGTGTGGAATAGAGCAACTGTAGGAGCAACTGCAAAGATACTATGGGGTGACCCAAATGAGAAGAAAACCAGTAGTTTTCTGAAACTAAACAAGATCGAGATTAGTAAGATGATAAGTGTTCTAACGGGACACTCAAGCTTACAGGCACATCTTCATTGCATAGGACTAGCAGAAAACGACGAGTGCAGGGCATGCAGGGAAAACATCGAAACGATGGAACATTTTCTGTGTCACTGCCCAGCTTTCACACATGCAAGATCCCGATATTTCGGATCCGACATATTGCCAGACTTGACTCATCTCAGTGGATATGACTGGAAGATACTGAGAACATACGTGTATAGTACCGATTTTCTGTCACCCGTGGGGTATAAAAATCATAAATAAGGAGCGCACAACAGGGCGAACCACTGGCTTAAGTGTATGTCCATGGACATGAGACGTTTAAACTTCTCCTCTATTCAACCTAACCTAACCTAAGTGCAAATAAAATTATTGTTTAGGAATTTCTCCAAATATATTTTATTTCAAAAAGATTTTTCAAATCTTTTGCTGAATGTTTCGAATTTTAGCGATTTGTTTTCAGCATGTACCTAAAATCGGTTGTTATAGTGATTAAATGCAATTTATATTGATAATAATGTAATTAAAACAAAAACTAAATATGGCCCATCTTCGAACTTAGACGCAAATAGAGAAGAATATTATTGCATACCAAATTTGACACACAGGCAGACGGACGGACGGACATTGCTCAAATGACTTAAAATGATCCAAATCGAATTTCCACCACACATACTTGGGGTATTAGGTCGCTCCTTGGAAGTGTTACACTTTTGGCTCGTAGCAAATGATATGTACAAATAACAAATAAATTTAAAAAAAATTAATAAACAAATTTTTAGTTTTGATTTTATGAAATAGTATGCTCAATCTACACAAAAACCAAGTTTTTTTGGTCTTGGATACAAAAATAAAATTTTGTTACATAATGTTAGTCCAGGAAGTGTTTGCTCTCTGTTTAGAAAAGGCATGGAAATGTTGTAACATTTCGCAAGTCAGTGCCCAACTTTCGCAAATTTAGACTTACGATACTTCGGTTTTAACATATTACCAGATCTGACTCATTTCCGATGCTTCTGACTGGAAAAAACATTTCGAAAATTCTTACCAATTATCAATTTTTTATAACATTGAAGAGACGAACCGATTACATACGAGTTCATATGTCAAACGGAGGTGAAGGATCAGATAAAGATATTTATTTTTGACTAGCATTTAAATACCCGGCGATGCCCGGGTTGCCTTTGAAAACAGTGATCCAAACATTAGTATTATTTTTGATTTTGAATCATTAAAAATTTGTTTAACATCTACACGCTGAAAAAAAATCGCTCCTGTAGTATATTGTCCCAAACATATTCGGCTTGAAACATATACATATTTAGGATACACTCTAAACATATAATATTTGGTACACACAAAAATTATATATTTGGGAAGATGTTGTTCTAAACAAATCTTTGTTTACATCCCAATGTGTTTATTTTGGACTATTATTTCCGAAACAAATATTTATTTTCATTTAAGTATTCAGAAAATATCTAAATTGTGTTAAATTCCAAAGTTAGTTTTTTCAAAAATTTTAACGTCTTAAATATAAAAAATAATAATAATTGAAATCATATAATCTTGGATCGAAATATATACTTGGAGGATTGACAACCAATGATGGCTTGGAATACTCAGAAATTTTAAATGATTGGTTTAAAACATAAGATATTGCTGCATTTGGTATCATAACTGGGAGGTTCAAACCAAAAAAAAAATAGAATTTAAATTCGAAAAATTCAACAAAAGTTTCGAAAATCTTTTTTAAATAAAATATATTTGGAGAAATTCCTACACAATCATTTTATTTGTATTCAAATACATATTTTATTTGAGAAATTTAGTTTGCAAATATTATATGTTGTAACATATTAATATACGAGTTCCAAATATATTTTATTGATTTTAAAATAAAATTTATTTGCTCAGAAATATATAATATTTAAAAATTAGTGTTCCAAATATATATTTTTTCTATTCAAACATATCAAAAAAGTCGATTTTGCCCCGTGCAGGATCATTCTACTTGAAAGTCTATCAAACTCCAGATGCTCTCAAAAACTCAAACAAATTCACTGACAACAGTAAAAAATTCTGTAAATATGAAAGCACAACCTCAAATGTACGATATGTGTGCAAACTTTCAAATTAATACTTTTATGGAGTCAGTCAGTCAAGAGGTCACCAAATAAGTGGCTGAGAAACAAATGCATAATATGCTATGTATTTTTCAAATTTCGATATACTCGTATACATTTTTGTTTAAATATTACCGGTGTATATAGCGAGCGATATATTTCGAAAAGACTTTTAAACATTATGTCTCCGTTTTTGTGTACCTCTTGTCCTCAGGCCGGACGACGCATTTCCTTGAAGATCGTTTTATGCACATATATGTGCAGCTGCACAGATCTTTATGGGATTTTTATTGGAAGAATGAAAAAATCTTAAAGAATTCTGAAATGTAGTGGAAGAATGAAAATTGCTTTGGTCACTACTGACAACAATCATAGAATTCAAAATTGTTTTTTTCCTGTGTATACTACATATTATTTTATGTTTGTATAATTTAAGCGCGAGAGTTGACCACTGGCCAAAAAACGACTATGTTAATAGAGTGTAGGCTATATCACACTGGAGTTTCTAGCTTTCTACCTGTTATATGAGCCGCAACGGTCAAGCGGCCAATAGTCGCTTGAATTAGTAGTAAAATTGCCATTTTGGACCCTTTAAAGTACAGAAAGGGTGGAAATTGCATTGGTCACTGCTACACTGGTCACAGTCTGAGATTTGACCGAATTAACAACCTTATATATGTATATCTTACCACATTAATTGGTGAGAGATATATTTTGAACAGGGGTTAGAAGTTTTACGATCTGTAAAATAGTGAACATTGTTTTGGCCACTTCTTGACTGACCACAGTCAGAGAATTCAAAATTATTATATTTACAAAGTTTTAACTTTGTGTCCTATAAGAGGCTTCAGAAAGGACAAAAACAATTGATAGCGCTATAATTGACCACTGGCCGAAAAATGTCTACGTGAGTAGCCCGTGGTTTATACAACACTCATGTCTATGAGAGTGCAATTTATGGGATTTTTAATGTATTGAAAGAATGAAAAACTCTTAAAGAATCTTGAAATCCAGTAAAGATTGAAAATGGTTTTGGTCATTGCTTAACTGACCACAATCGTAGAATTCAAAATTGCATTTCTCGGGTATAGTAATACATATAATTTTATCTGTGTATCATTTTAGGCGCTTCTGAAATACAAAAAAATATTTAAAATTTTGATAGCGCGACAACTGATTACGTGTCAAAAACGACTGTGTGAATAGTCCGAAGGGTATACAACACTTAAGTCTATACCAAAGCAAAATTTAAAGCTTCCAACTTCTTAAAGGTATTGTAATGGTCAAGCGGTCAAAAGTCGCTTGGTCGCATCCCTTGGAGATCAGTATACAAACATAAATTATTAGGATTATAGCTCTAAAAGGACTATTAAAGTACAGAAAGTGTGGAAATTGATTTGGTCACTGCTAAACTGACCACCGTCGGAGAAGTGACCGAATTGACAATGTTAGATAGGTCACCACAGTAAGTGGTGAGCGATATATTTTGAAAAGGCTTTAAAATTTTTAAGACGCGGTTTTATGTCCGGTTTGACCTCAGACTGGACATCGAATTGTTGTTTTCGCATCTCCATTGAGATCAGTCTGTATATATAAATTTGTAAATTATTGGCTCTTAAGGAACTTTTAAAAGCAGAGAAATAATGAAAATTGTTCGGGTCACAGTTAAACTGACCACATTCAGATAATTCAAAATATTTTTCGCGCATATATTTGCGGTTTATAGTACTTCATATATAAAAAGTTTTAACTTTGTATCTTATAAGAGAATTCCGAAACGACAAAAACAAAACGCAAGTTTTTGATAGCGCTACAACTGACCACTGGCCGAAATATGATTAAGGGAGTAGTCCGTAGTTTATACAACACTCCCGTCTATGTGTGTGCAAAATTTCAGCTCTCTAGCTTTAACAGGAGCCTCTGTGGTCAAGTGGTCGAAAATCACTTGGCGGAAAATCGAAAATCAAAGTAGCCTATGGCGATTCCCAGGCATTGGTCTATCTGCCCACCAAGTTTCAAGAAAATCGGTTCAGCCGTTTAGGCGTGATGCTGGAACAAACAAACAAACAAACAAACAAACAAACAAACAGACAAACAAACGATTTTATAATATTAATAGGATAAATGCTAACAATACAGATGCAAAAGTTCACTCATTGCTTCAACTCTTTCACCAACCGATGATTCCACTCTCGAGCAATGTTTTCAGCATACTACTTATATATATACCGACAATTGTTTGCTTTGGTATTACCTTTGAAAATATACCATATTACACGTAATTTGTATAAACAAAACTATATATGAATAATAAATCGTCGTTTGGTTTGGCTCCTTTGCGAGTAACAAACAATAGGTGGAATTTAATATACATCCTATTCGATTGTAGAGAGATTTGAAAAAACAGAAATGGGAACACAAACCTGTTGCTCGTGATTTTCATCGATCGGTTGTATGTGAGACAAATCACTTGCACTGCGCTGCGGTTGTTGCTGCTGTTGCGCATGCGTATTATGAACTAACGCTGCATGTGTCTGCATGCGTTGTGGTTGTAAATGTTGCCTCTGTTGCTGGTGCTGTAAATGTTGTTGTGATTGTTGTTGTTGAGGTTGCTGATGCTGCCCCTTGTTATTAGATGCTGCTTCCAATTGTTGCTCGCTTATATTTAAACGATCGCTTACATCCGTAATACTGTTACGACTACCACTTCCGCATCCGTTGGATGAGGGAGTTCCCCCTGCCGTATTAGGAGTGGCCAGAGGGGGTTTTCTTGCTCCCGGCTGTTGATATGAAGGCGTTGATCGTTTGCTGCTTATTGACGACATCATGGGCGAATACTTCTGACCCATTGACGAGGGGGAGGCAGAGGACGAGCAAGTCATGGATGTCAACGACGAAGTCATCATGGGTGGCAATGATTGCAATTGTTGTTCATTGCTATCTTCCATTGACGCACTGCTGTTGGCGTTGTTGTTGGCTTTGTTGCTCTTGGTAATTTCAAACATTTGCCGTATGTTATTGAATTTATTACGACCCTGTTGCACAAAATCGTCCAGATTACTGTGACTGCCAAATTTGTTGCGCATGCGCTTTTGCTCATTGCGTGATTTCAGGGTTCCTGCGTGGCCAGGTTGCACCACTGGCAAACCGAGGGTATTTTTCGAGATTAAGGCATTGGCATTTTCCAAAGAGGCCGAGCGTATATGACCACGTTTATTGGCGGCCAGTGTTGACGACGACGACGCTTGCAACTGGTGCGTGAGTTGAGATGATGTCGTAGAGTGCGTAAGTGTTTTGTTGTTGCTGGATGGACCTATAGTGGTCGCCATAATTGTAAAGTTGTTTCAAAAAATCGTCTTCGAGGATCTGTAATTAAAGAAGAGATAAATTTATGAGTTATTATTGAAGGTTTATTGTTTGCACCACATTGGTAAAAAAATTGGCTTTTTATTTTATTAAAATGATTAATTTTTTCTCGCTTTTAAATCTATTTCCGGAGGTGAGATCATGATTGTTTGATGTGTTAGCTTTAATGTTTATTAAAAAATATTTGGTTCAAAACTGTTTCATTAAAATTAATTAAGAAATTTGCATGCTTATTAATTAATTAAACGGACGGTATAATAAAGCAACACATACAATTGCCATGAAACAATTCAGCAATTGAAAGGAAATACAAAAATAATGAAAATTACACTAGGCAACCGGAAAATATGATACTATGTATAACCACAATAAATTTTTGATGTACTTCACTGTTCAGGGAAGTCAAACAAAATAATTCCTTTACTAAATTGTAGACTTAGGCGAGAACAATAAAAAATTCTACAAAGGACAGGACAGTAAGATGATTTAACACGCCCTTACCCCCAAAAAAATTGGAATAAAACGTTTAATTTTGTTATTAAAAATTAGTACTCTTATATTTTAAGGGAAATCATTGAATGTTCATTTCATTGTAAAGGGGGGGTATGGCAGAAATAATAGAAAACAATTTGTGTTCCTAAATATGCCAAAAATTTAATACCCTACACCACACTGTGGTGCAGGGTATTGTAAGTTTGTTTTGTGGCAGATGTTTAATACACCCAGAAGTACTACGGTTATATACAACGATCGACTCAGAATCACTAGCTGAGTCGATTTAACCATGTATGTCCGTCCGCCCATCTGTACATCGTATGTAGTTCGTTGAGTACAGGCGGCACTTTCACTCCGATAGTGCTGAAATTTTGCAGTTTTGCACCTGGAAAGAACCCTATCGAAATTTGGTTGAAATGGGTTCAGATTTAGATATAGCTCCTATATGTATGTTTCGTCCGATTTGGACCTTTAGCCCTTTTTATTTTACATCCAAATGTTTTGAAATTTAGCATGAAAGAGTTTACTGATCTATTAACCAACAGTGCCGAATTTGAAGATTCGGTTCAGATTTAGCTATAGCCCCCATATATCTGTTTCGTCCGATTTGGCCCTTTAACCCTGTAGAAGCTGTATTTTACATCCAATTGTTTTGAAATTTAGCTTGGTGGAGTTTATTGATCTATGGACCAACATTGCTGAAGTTAAAGAAAATCGGTTCAGATTTAGATATAGCCCCCATATATCTATTTCGTCCTATTTGACCCTTTAGCCCTATAGAAGCCGTATTTTACATCCAATTGTTTGGTAGAGTTTATTAATCTACGGACCAACATTGCTCAATTTGAAGATAATCGGTTCAGATGTAGCTATAGCCCACATATATCTGTTTCGTCCGATTTTGACCTTTTGCCTTATAGAAGCTGAATTTTACATCTAATTGTTCTGAAATTTAGCATGAAAGAGTTTATTGATCTATGGACCAACATTGTTGAATTTGAAGAGAATCGTTTGAAATTAAGAAAAAGCTCACATATATATGTTTCACCCGATTTGATCGAATGACTTCTTCTTATGGAACAAATTAACATTACGCAAATATTTCGGAAACGTTTTAAATAACGAAAATTTTACAAATACAAATATGAAACACACATTTTTTGGCGTTTACGCCACTTTCAAAATAAACAGTTCGTATGTATTTTGAAGAATGTCCAAATTTCAAATATAAGATCTGCAATACCAATTCAATAACTATGTGAAGTTTTATTGCAATCGAAATTCCGCCCACTTTCTGTTAGTTAACAATCAAATTCAATGCGCCCTACACATAAAAATCAGATCATCTACAGTTTGTGCTGATCTCTCATGTACTGCCATTTGTTAGTGCCGTAGGATATACTCATCATACTGCCACTTTTGCAAAGGAAAGTGTAGCGAAAAAACAATTCGCAAAAAAGATCGATCAATTGACCTAAATAAAAATCATCATCATCGCTATTTTTTGCCACACGAATTTGTAGTTTTTATGATTTCCGTTATTATATCACCCCTCACACCTCACTATCTGTTTGCAATTAAATTCATCGAAATCCAAGTGTTGTTTTAATAATTTGTTAGTTGTATTTGTCGGATGTATTGTGTGAGAAATTATAGTATTCGAATCATTTGCCGCAAAGGCAGGAGGGCAAACGTAGCAATTTATCATTGAATATTTTTTTGATATTTGTTTGTGGGTCACTTGAGATTAATTGTGTTAAGTCGCCCTACAATGGCATAGGGGGTATATAAAATTTGTGGTGTGGTTTGATAAAGGAATATATTCTGAATGTTATGTATGTATATTAGGGCGGGTCGATTTAAAAGTCGCCAATTGCTCAGTGAAAATCGTATTCTAGGGATCAAAATAAGAAACTTTGCCGAAGGAAACATACCTCTAAAACGAATTCTGATGTCCCGGAAAATATCCACCTTCGACCCATTTAGAGTGCTCCAATCGAGTCCAAATGTATGGAACCCCCAGGGGGTTCCAGGGGGTGTGCCACTGGCATGGGTGGGATTCGATTGGAGCACTCTAAATGGGTCAAAGTGGGATTTTTCAAAATTTGCCCCTACCCAAAAGTTCGAACCAAATTCCGGGACATCAGAATTCGTTTTAGAGATATGGTTCCTTCGGCAAAGTTTCTTATTTTGATCCCTAGAATACGATTTTCACTGAGCAATGGCGACTTTTTTTGCCTCCCCACAAATCGACCCGGCCTGATGTATATATTATCTTCGATATGCATATTTTAAATTTGTTTCACTGTTCCACCTTTAAATTTTTTAAAATTACTTACAATGTAATATGTCAATTTTAAGTTTTAATTTTAAAGATTTACTGCGAACGATGTACTATTATTGTAAATAGAGCATTTCCATATTAAGTGATCACAGTATTTTTGGCTTATGTCATTATACTAAGTGTGGTCAACAACCTATGCGGATTATTTTGAATAAAAAACAAGTAAAAGCGTTAAGTTCGGCCATGCCGAATCTTAACCTAAAGAAAATAACACCGAAAAAGACAAAAAAAAGTAAGAAAGTTTCAGTCGGGTAAACCGACTAAGGTATACCCTCACTTTGTGAGTAATGTAATATGGAATATTAAACGAATTGTTCTGTCAATTTGTGTGGGAGGTACCAGAAGGTTTTTAACAAATGCACCTATTTTTCGCTGAATAGTAGATACTTTAAAAACATTGCACTGTGCCGAATTATAAGCGTTTATTTGCAGTGGTATATTAACGTTATCAGATATTAAATTTTGGTATGATTTGGCCATTTTGTGTGGGAGGTACAAAAAGGGGCGTGGTGATGAAGCCCATTTTTTACAGGGCTATAGCTCTTCAAAAGTGTTACCCTGTGCAAAATGTTGTTGCATTTTCATGCATTGGTACTCACGCTGTAACCTCTTAACTTTTGGTGCAAAGGTACCAACCTTTGTGTGGGAGGTACAAAAGGGGCATGGCAATAACAGCCATTTTTCACTGGACTGTAGGCACTATAAAAGCATTACACTGTACAAAATTTCTAGTATTGTTATACACTTCTATTAATGTTATAAGCTGTTAACTGTTGGTGCAAAATGGTGCACTTGTGTGGGAGGTACAAAAAGGGGCGCAGCAACATGGCCCATTTTTCTCGAGTTGATAGCGACTAATAAACTAATGTTATGTGTGGAATTTCAGAAAATTCGAATAAGCAGTATAGCAGTTATTAAAGATGCAATATTTCACAACATTTTAACCCTTTGTGGGGGAGGTACTAGAAGGAGGAGGTACCAATATGGCCCATCTTCGAACGTACCAAATTTGAAGTCAATCGGTTACTCATTTCGAGAGTTATCGTGCGTACCAGCCAGCAGACAGACAGACAGACGGGCGGACATTGCTCATTGGACTTAAAATGACCCAAAACGAATATCCGCCGAACATACTTAGGGTCTTAGATCACTCCTTCGATGTGTTACACTTTTTTCGTAGCAAATGATATATACCCTCGTCACACTAAAGTGAGGGTATAAATATAGTAGATGAGAACAGTGGGAATCACAACAAGTTAGATGCTATATTTAAATATGGACCGATATCGCCCATTTGCAATCCCAAACAACCTGCAACTATAAGAAATATTTATACCAAATTTTATCAACCTAGCTCTATTACTACGGACTGTAGCGTGATTACAACAGACGGACGGACGGACAGACGGACATGGCTAAATTGTCTTAGAATTTTACGACGATTAAAAATATATATACTTTATGGGCTCTCAGATCAATATTTAGAGGTGTTACAAACGGAGTGACAATATGAATATACCCCCCATCCTATGGTGGAGGGTATAAAAATAGACAACAGAGCTAATATGACTATTTTAAAATTTTCAAAATTGTGCATTTTTAAGGAATACTGGGTTTATTAAAAAAAATATATCCTTTTATCAGTAAAAGCTATCAACATGGGACCTTGCTAAATGCAAAATGTTAGCAATTATTTGCACTCTTGGTGAAAAACAAAAAACAAATTTAAAAAGATTTTTTTTCTAAGTTTTTTTTAAAAAAATTATTTAAAAAAATACCCCTTTTTATTTTTAAATTTTATTTTTTATGTTTTAAGCCAAATTTTCTTCTACAATATAGCCAAGTTTCACGATGGCCATTTTTGTCTTTCTCGAGTAATAAATAAAAATTTGTCGCAGTATTTTTTTAAATGCTCAATATGCCGGATTGAAACGAAAACCAGTAAGGAAAGGCAGAAAGTCGGGCGGGGCCGACTATATAATACCCTACACCTCCCTAACAATGCGATAAGGGTCATTGCGATAATAATTTGGAATAATTGGAAAATGGGTAGGAACATATTATTTAATTCTGAACCGATAATCGCTAAATTAAGCAATATTCGTTCCTAAATTGAGAAACATATTTCTGGAAAATTTTAATGATCTGAAGTAAAGTACAACTTCTATAGCGCTTTGATACCTAATCAGGAGGAACATATATACGGATGTTATATATAAATCTGATTTCCTGAATACTCATTCATGTAAAAAGACATCTTTCTGTCGAATTTCGTACTGATCGGATATAAAATACAGTCTCTACAGCGCTTACATGTTAAATCGGGGGTAACATATATATGGGGGCTATATCTAAGTCTGAGCCGATTTTCTCCGAATTTAGCAGTATTCCTTCATGTAATAAGAAACCTCTCTTTGCCGAATTTCGCACTGATCGGATATAAAATAACATTTTTACAGCGCTTACATGTCAAATCGGGGGTAACGTATATATGGGGGCTATATCTAAATCTGAACCGATTTCTTCCAAATTTAACAGTGTTCATTCATATAATAAGAAACCTCTTTCTGCCGAATTTCATACTGATCGGATATAAAATAAAGTTTTTACAGCGTTTACATGTCAAATCGGGGTAACATATATATGGGGGCTATATCTAAATCTGAACCGGTTTTAACCTAATTCAATAGGGATCGTCCTTGGGCCAAAAAAAAGATATGTGTAAAGTTTCGTCGAGATCGGACCATAATTGCGACCTGTACTTTGATTACAAGAATACATGCACAGACAGATGGACAGACGGACAGACGGACATAGCTAAATCAACTCAGAAAGTGATTCTAAGTCGATCGGTATAATAAACGATGGGTCTATTTCTTCTCCTTTTGGGTGTTACAAACAAATGCACAAAGTTATAATACCCTGTACCACAGTGTGGTGTAGGGTATAAAAATTGCCATTAATCACTTTTGAGTAGCACACAAAGGTTGTGTCATGACGACAACTGTTCTGTAACAAAAGGAAACAAATCTTAAAATTTTCCTTAAGGTCACACAAGGGGGATCTTTGCAAAAAGTAGAAATATTGTTTTAGTAATAACGACAACCACCAACAACTACAACGTCGAACTCTATGTATCTAACCACAGACACCACAATATAGTGGATTTTTTTACCACTTATCTAAATATCGTACTTAAAAATCAGTATTTTATCTTCTTGGCCAAATCATGCACACATATATTTTTCTAATTGTTGATTTACTTACAAACTTTGAGATTTCATTAAATACTATTTATTTGAGTTTTTATTAGTGCGCTAAAAAAGTACAAAACAATATAAATGTTCAAGTGAGCTCTCGTGGCATTTTATTTGTGTAAAATATCAAAAGTGGTCAAATTTTCACTTCCCACCAATAAAACCAGCAAGGAAAGACTATAGTTGTTATACAGGGTTTTCCAACAAGAGGTGTTATTTTGAATCACCCGGTATTTCGGTAGCTGTCACTTTTGAAGCTTTTATTCTTTGACATTTGACAAGTAGAAAGTACGCCATTACTAAAAATGGAACGATACACGATTCAACAACGCATTGAAATTATTAAAATTCAGTACAAAAATGGTGAAAATCTTGCAGTCACAGTTCGCAAAACTAAAGCATTTTTGGATCGTCGTGAAGCACCTTGTCGGACCGCAATATAGAAATTGGTGGACAAATTCGAGCTGTGATGTGAAGAATAAAACCCGTGCACGTCGCTCAAGAACAACTGAGAATATTGCTGCTGTAACCCAAAGTGTTGAAGAAAATCCAGGTTTGTCCATTCCTCGTCGTTCTGTGGAATTGGGCATTCCACAAACGTCATTACACCGTATCTTGCATAAAGACTTGGGTCTTAAGGCTTATAAAGTTCGGTTAACACAAGAACTCAAGCCGGCCGATCATCAACAACGTCGTGTCTTTGCTGATTGGGTCCTTGGAATGCATGAAAATGATCCGGAATTCCATCGAAAAATTATCTTGACTGATGAGGGCCATTTCCACCTCGGTGGCTACGTCAACAAGCAAAATTGTCGCATCTGGGGATCGGAAAACCCAAGAGTTATTGTTGAGAAGCCTCTCCACCCTCAACGTGTGACTGTTTGGTGCGGTTTATGTTGCGGCGGGGTTATTGGACCTTACTTTTTCGAAAATGAGGTTGGATCAACAGTTACGGTGAATGGATTGCGCTATCGAGAGATGATTAATGATTTTTATGGTCGGAGTTGGATGGACGAAACCGTTGCTCTGTTACGGGAAAAGTTTCCGGACCGTGTTATCTCTCGAAGAGGTGATCACAATTGGCCACTGAGATCTTGTGATTTAACACCTTGCGACTTCTTCCTTTGGGGCCACGTGAAAGATAAGGTCTACGCCAACAGCCCAACGTCGATTCAAGACCTCAAAGATAGAATTCGTGAGGCTATCGAGAACATAGGGCAGCCATTTTGCGATTTGGTGGTCGCGTGGTCGTGGTGGCCATTTGGTTGATGTTGTTTTTCATTATTAACGGCATACCTTCCCCTTTTTTATGAAATAAATATCCGATCATTTATCTCAAAAAATGAAAATTTTCTTTGAATACCAAAATAACACCTCTTGTTGGAAAACTCTTTACTACATTTAATGCCTCTAGATATTATAGCAGTGCAACATGCCGCATGTACTGTGATTATACTCAGGGAGCTGTCACAAAGGTCAGGGAATGGCTAGGACATAGTGACATTCTAGACAGAATGGCTGGCCTTCCGGGCACAGTTGGTTACACTATTACTGATCCACTAGTCGACAAGATGTATCTTATACCTGATAGATCAGAATGGAATAGTCCTATCCCAGGACAGAGGAGGTTCGTAAACTTCTATACAGACTGTTCCAAACTCAATAACCAAGTGGGCTTTGGTGTATTTTCTGAGGAAATATAAATATTTTCTCTGATAGTCAGGCTGCTATCAAGTCTCTGGAAACTATATTCCTGAATTCAAGAACTGCTTAACGCGATCACTTAACGCGATGGCTGAATAGTTCAATATTCACCTGATATGGCTGCCGGACCACAGGGACATACCAGAGAATTGCAAGGTAGATGAAGACGTGTCACTTATCGTGTCTGTCATGACGACTCACTGTCTTATTGGACGGCATGCAGGCATTGAAGGTCTTGCATAATGACTTTTACAGAAGCTGTGGAGACGAAAAGGAGTAGGAATCAATAGAGCACCTTCTGTGTCTGTGCCCCGCTATCTCTAGAAGGCGGCATACAATCTTAGGCTCTTACTTCTTTGAGTAAGCTAACATGGCTGAAAATGGAATCGGCCAACTTTTGGGCATTTTAAAGCAATCAATTGGTTCAACGAGAGGGCCTAAGGATAACTAATGTTTTCCCTTACGGCCCTGTGGTAACACAATGGAATGTATGGTCTAATTGAATCTGTTTTACAGGCTGTCACTCTTAACCTAACTTATCGTGCGCACCAGCCAGACAGACAGATTTAAATTTAGTGAAAATCCCGATACCGAAAAATCCCGAATTCCTGGATTTATTATATAAAATATTAAATGAATGATATATACACAAATGGAGTTTGTGTCCCACAAAACGTAGAACATTGCATTCTATTCTTTAAAATTTATGAAAAAATCCTAATATAAAATCTGATTTGAATCGACACATCGATTTGGTACTCATAAAAACGGAATCAGTCAAACAGATTTCTCAAGTTGAAAAAAAATATTTTTCGTTGTTTATTTATAGAAATTTATAACGTCAAAAAATTATTCCATAGATAAGATGTTGTGAAATATTTTAATAAAAGTTAGTATTCTTTAAAAAAAGTGAATTTATGATTTAGCTGTTTTTATCCCTTATTTAAATTAATTAAAATTAAATTAAAACTGAACAAAACTTTTTGTATTTCATTTCGATTTCACATTATTAAGAATGAACATTATTTAGAACGATTTATCCCGAAAATCCCGGGATGACCAACAATTTCGGGATCACGAGATTTTCAATTTAAAAATCCCGAATCCCGGTATTTGTGAAAACCAATCCCGTGTGACAGCTCTACTCAAATTACTTTAAATGGCCCAAACCGGATTTCCGCCAAATATTCTTGGGGTCTCTTAGGTCACTTCTTTGATGTGGTATACTTTTCTTCTACAAAAAGGGGTATAATTTCTACATTCATCCATTAATTTTTCGAATAGCCTACGTTTCCTTAGTTGGTACGCTAGCTTTAAAAATTGAAACGAACATTTTTTTTATTTTAATGGTTGTTTTGGCGCCAGCAAAAAACTATTTTTTATAAAAAGACATCTTCAATGAAAATTGGAATTAAAAATACCATACTTTTTTTAAATATTTTTTGTATTAAGAATACCAGGAAATGTTATGGACAGCTCTTCCACAAAAAATATGTAAACTAGTGTTTTCTTTATATAAAATGTTAACAGATTCATTTCTCGATGGTCGTGGGTGGATCCATATCGTTTTTATACCCTACACCACACTGTGGTACAGGGTATTATAAGTTTGTTTCACGGCAGATGTTTGTAACACCTGAAAATAACACAGCTAGACCCACCTTAAAGTATACCGATCGACTCAGAATCATTAGCTGAGTCGATTTAACGATGTCCGTCCGTCCGTCCGTCTGTCCATGTAAAGTTGTTCGTCGACTACAGGTCGCAATTTCACTCCGATCGTTCTGAAATTTTGCAGTTTAGAGTATTTCACGGCTGTTAAGATCGCTATTGAATTTGGTTGAAATCGGTTCAGATTTAGATATAGCTCCCATATATATCTTTCGTCCGATTTGGCCCTTTAGTCCTATAGAAGCTGTATTTTACATCCAATCGTTTTGAAATTTAGAATGGTAGCGTTTCTTGATCCATGAACCAACATTGCCGAATTTGAAGAAAATCGGTTAAGATTTAGCTATAGCTCCCATATATATGTTTCGTCCGATTTGGCCATTTAGTCCTATAAAATCTGTATTTTACATCCAATCGTTTTGAAGTTTAGAATGGTAGAGTTTCTAGATCCATGAACCAACATTGCCGAATTTGAAGAAAATCGGTTAAGATTTAGCTATAGCTCCCATATATATGTTTCGTCCGATTTGGCCATTTAGTCCTATAAAATCTGTATTTTACATCCAATCGTTTAGAAATTTAGAATAGTAGAGTTTCTTGACTCATGAACCAACATTGGCGAATTTGAAGAAAATCGGTTAATATTTAGCTATAGCTCCCATATATATGTTTCGTCCGATTTGGCCCTTTAGTTCTATAGAAGCTGTATTTTACATCCAATCGTTTTAAAATTTAGAATGGTAGAGTTTATTGATCCATGAATCAACTCTACCGAATTTGAAGAAAATCGGTTAAGATTTAGCTATAGCTCCCATATACATGTTTCGTCCGATTTGGCCCTTTAGTCCTGTAATAGCTGTATTTTACATCCAATTATTTTGAAATTTAGAATGGTAGAGTTTCTTGATCCATGAACCAACACTGCCGAATTGAAGAAGAAAATCGGTTAAGATTTAGCTATAGCTCCCATATATATGTTTCGTCCGATTTGGACCTTTAGTCCTATAAAAGCTGTATTTTACATCCAATCGTTTTGAAATTTAGAATGGTAGAGTTTCTTGATCCATGAACCAACATTGCCGAATTTGAAGAAAAACGGTAAAGATCTAGCTATAGCTCTCATATATATGTTTCATACGATTTGGCTCTTTAGATCCAATCGTTTTTATACCCTGCATCACACTGTGATACAGGGTATTATTTAAGTATAAAATGTCCCAAAAGTAAATTTATGTAAACAATTTATACATGAATTACAAAATTTATATATCAGAGTTATTCAATATTACGAGAGTGGTGTAGGGTATTATATAGTCGGCACCGCCCGACTTTAGCCTTTCCTTACTGGTTTTGGTCTTATGAAAATGCTTGTGCTTTAAAAACGGAAAAATATTTGTATAAAACATGTTAAACCATTTTATTAACTTTAAAATTGAAAAAAGTTTGATGTTTCAGATTTTCTTCTATTTACAAAAAAATATTGCCAATTGACACATTTTGTCAACTATTGCAAAATTATAATATAAACTCCTAGGATCATCTAGATCTTAGATCGATATTCAAAACTCGGATCATTTTATAAAAAAACTACAATTAATATGCATTTATGGGAGGCGATCAACTTGAGCAAATTGTAGTTGAAAGTTGTAATTATAAACAATTCATAATTCTAACTATGAAACAAATACTTCCGTTGAAACTATACATTAGATGGAAAAGAACAAAAAAGGAAACAATTTTGCCGTTTCTTAACTAAACAACCGATTGCGACAAAACTTGAAACGCGTGTAAAAGACGTATTAGAGACAGTCATTATTTCGGAACCTCTACGGTATACAGGGGTGGAGCTAAAGGCCCTCAAAGTGCGCCATCTCGGGTATACAAAATGTTTAAGCGCGTGTAACTTTTGTGTTTGTCGTCTATTTCAAATTTTTGCTATGCATTCTACTAACCGAGGTCAGCAAAAGGATTTTTACACATAAGAGTTATGTGTAAAATCCTTTTGCAGAGGGTCGCCAAATAACTTTTTTTTTAGAAAACATCGCGCAAAACATCGAGTGTAGCTTCGGCTGTGTGGCACGTAGCGCCGTCCTCTTGAAACCAAATGTTGCCAATATCCTCCTCTTCAATTTTTGTGAACAAAAATTCGTTCAACATGGCCCGATAACGATCGCCATTGACTGTAACGGCCACTTGCTAATTTTCGAAGAAAAATGGCCCAAAACAGTGACTCGTTTTGGGTGTATCGGCTTTTCAATGTATGCGTGCAGGTTTTCTGTGTCCCAAATGCGACAATTTTGCTTGTTTACATACCCGCCAAGATCAAAATGAGCTTCATCTGAAAATATGATTTTTTTTTGGCAAAATCGGCATCTTCTGTAAGTCGATCGCAGGCTCACTTGTTCAAGCGTGAACACAACCATATTCGTTCAGCGGAAGGATAAAACTAATTATCTGTCAAATCAGACATGAGCTAAGTGTTACCATTCACGAAATAAGCACTAGTCGAAAAAAACCGTTAGATAGCGGACCCTTTATTAACACATATCTGTAATTGAAATTTGAAACAAAAAAATTGTACTTCAATATTAAAAAAGTTTTGTCCCCTATATGGAGTTTTGTCATATGGAACTGATATGACAAACTTTACAAACATAAAATACTTTCGAAATATTTGCCAAAATGTGTATCTTTTAGTTTTTTGAGGCCGAAATATTTTAAACGAACCACACCTTTTGTCTTTGAATCATCATTGAATCATCATTGAATCTTTTTAGCGTTAGTGTTATTATGATGACTATTTGAGTAACACCATTACAATAGACCTTTCATTAATTTTGGCTAATTCAAATCAAATGAAAGGGAAAAAATCAAACACTTTTATTCGAGTATGCGATTATTGCAAGCTCACCTATTGTCATTTATTGTGAATATAAACTATTTAATTATAATATATATTATACATATACCTGTGTTATCAGGCCAAATCAATTAAATGTCGACAATTCGATAAAAACATAGAAATAATTTAATATTTTAAAATTTAAATCGCTTCAAACATTCACTATAATCAACAATTATTGGCTAATTTGGAATCACAGCGAGCGATGGATGTTAAATCAGTTATTTAATTATATACATGAATGTTTTTTGTATATAAAATGTGTTAGTTGATTGCAAAATGAAAGAGAATTCTGATTATGGTTCAATCTGAGCATTTAATTTTTATTAGTTTGATCATTCCGTCCACATTTTAATGATGTGGACGGAATATCATTTGCAATCGTGTTCGTTTCTTAAGTCTTTTGTATATTCTCTTATTGGAATTGTTGACACACTTCGGTTGGAGTTAAATAGCAAAAATACTAAAGGGAAGAACGAAAGCAAGACTATGTAAGTGTTTTAAATAAGTATTAACATACTATTACGCCTAAATAGAAAAACAATATAAAACGTTTTTTTCTTGGGTTCCTGTTTTAATGCGCCTTTTTTAAATTGCCTTTAAAGTTTGATTTTTCCTGTTTTACATCGATAAAAACTTTTTGTAGGTTCTAATAGATTTTACTTTCAGCGGCTGGTAGCACTTAGATCAGAAGTTTATAAATATTGGGTGTTTACTAATTTATTTCCTAAAGCCATTGATAAAAAAATAAATAAATTTTTAATTCTATTTTTGTCAATCGACCTTAATTTTACACTATAATTTTTGTTGTTAGATACTCAAGCTCAAGGTCATAGTTTTTATTTTGATCTTTATTTGTTTATCTTTTCAAAAAACTCAATATTTGGCTCTTAATTTAAGAATATCATCAGGAGATACTGATTTGTTGTTTATACTTCAGTATCTCCTGATGATGTTCTTTAATTAAGAGCCAAATATTGAGTTTTTTGAAAAGATAAACAAATAAAGATCAACAAAAAAAAACTAGTATCTAACAACAAAAATAAATAAAGAAAAAATGAGGTATATATGTATATTCGTAGGATCACAAATAAAGCAGCAAGGAAAGACTAAAGTCGGACGGGGCCGACTTTATAATAGCGTCCACCATTGTTTGCCAACAAATGCGCGGATAACCATTATTACTATTAACTGCTACAGGTTAAATAGAGTAAATTTCAGGCACATATGTTATAAAAAGTGACCTTCAAGAGGAGCTTATACGTATCAAAACACGGACCGACAAACTCTATTTTTACTAGAGACGATTTAATTCAATATGCAGTACAAAAGCATAAATTTACACATTATGGGTAAAAAAATGCGTTCCCTAGAATGTCAAGAAGTCAAATCGGAAGGAACCTTTATATGGGAGCAAAAATCAAAATATGGACCAATGTTTTCCATTTCCAATAGGAACGATTAAGTGCATAAAGTATAAATTCTTACATTTCAGCCAGATTAAAAAATGTGTTCTCTAGAGCGTCAAGAAGTGATATCGGTGGGACCTTTATATGTGGAATATACCATAACATGGACAAAGAATACCCCATCTTTACTATGCACGATTAGGTCCAATATATAGTGTAAATTGTTCAATTTCAGCCACATCAGTTAAATAATCCGTTCTCTAGGACATCAAGAAGTGGCATCGCTGGGAGCTTTATATGGGAGCTATACCAAAACATGGACAAATATAGCCCAGTTTTACTACGGCCATTAGGTCTAATATATAGTGGAAATTCTTAAATTTTGGCCAGAACAATTGAAGCATCCGTTCTCTAGAGCGTCAAGAAGTGGCATCGGTGGGGACCTTTATATGAGAGCTATATCAAAACATGGGCCGAAATTCCCCCTTTTTACTAGCGGCGATTAGGTCCAATATTAAGTATGAATACTAAATTTTCAGCTAGTTCAATAGAAGAATCCGTTCTCTAGAGCGTCAAGAAGTGGTATCGGCGGGGACCATTATATGGGGGGCTATACGAAAACATGGACCGATGTGCCCCAAGTGTACATTTTAAACTTTCAACCAGATCCATTAAAAAATGTGGTCTCTAAAGTGTCAAGGAATGACATAGGTTGGGGGCCTTTATATGGGGGCTACATCAAAACATAGACCTATATGCCCCATTTTCAATAGGGATAAGATATGCCCCTGTACCAATTTTGGTAAAGATTTCTTTATATTTACGACCTGCACTATGATCACAATAATAAATGGACAGACAGACATACGGACGGGGCTAAATTGACTCAGAAAGTGATTCTGTGCCGATCGGTATAATAAACTATGGATCTATTTTTTTGTTTTTAAGCGTTACAAACAAATGCACAAAGTCATAATACCACAGTGTGGTGTCGGGTATTGAAACAAGTAAGAAAGTTCAGTCGGCTAAACCGACTAACGAATCTCCTCACCTTCAGTCCCAAAAAATATTCGTGATTTATTTATTTTTGGAGTTAATTAAATTATTAACAATTTATATTACATTTAATATCTTTAAAGTAATAATCATGTTATAAGCTGTTAACTTAATGTGCAAAATAATCCATTTGTGTGGATGGTACCAAAAGGGTCCTATAAATGCGGTTCACTGTACAAAATTTTAAGTATTTGCATGCACTTGTATTAAAATCATAAGCTGTTAATTTTTGGTACAAAATGGTCCAATTGTGTGGGGGGTAACAAAAGGCACATGCAACTCCGTCCATTTTTCTCGAGGTGATGGCAACTAATAAATTAATACAATGTGTGGAATTTCAGAAGTTTCGAAAAAGTAGTATAGAATTTTTAAATACTTTCAGTAAATTTCAGTAAATGTTAATCCTTTGTGGGGGTGGTACTAGAAGGAAAGGGCCAATATTTATTTATTTATATTACGGAATGGGCCAATATGGTGAATTTTCGAACTTAGCCTGAGATGGTGTGCGGTAATATTTGTTTGAAGTTTATTGGTTACTCCTTTCGAGAGCTATCGTACGCACCAGCCACCAGACAGACGGACGGACATTGCTCAAATGACTTAAAATGGCCCAAATTGAATAACGCCAAAGATACTTGGGGTCTTAGGTCACAACTTTGATGTATTACACTTTTGGCTCGTATCCAAATATACACTCTGAAAGGTGAGGGGATACAAATGAACAGCTATTCATTCACAAGTCACAAGTAGTTAATATAATTTAAAAACCAGCTGGAACAGTCTTAAAGAGCAGGTTAATGCTTTTCTCGGAAACATTGGGGCAGATAGTTATGAAGATTTAATTGGAGCTATGCTTTAAAATTATGGGCTGCTGAATGTCCCATAAAATTCGTAAGCTACATGCTCATCTGGACCAACTTAAGGATAATGGTCAGGATATTTAATATTAACCTATACAATTGATGTTTTCTTCAAAAGCTTATAAAATGTTGCTAAATGGTAAAATAATATCTCGATATATTTTTTTTGAGGGGAAAAAACATTCTCTAACTTTTTATGTATACATATTTATAAAATTGCATTTTTGGGTTTTACAAAATGTTTAATTGCTCTTTTACGCATCATAAACATAATGGATATATTTTGTTTTGTGGATTTTACACTAGACTCTCACAAATCTAAAACAGTAATTGGATTTGTGGGGACCCAATAATTGTAAAAGTTATGGAAAAATATTGAGCTCAGTCCTGGCAAGACAGAAGAGAAATGTTAAGATTGCCAGAACTGCCTTAGTATTTCGCCTATAACTTTTAAAATATTGAGTCCCCTTAAATCCAATCAGTGTCTTGTATTTGTGAGAGGCTGGTGTATATTCTTTGTAAATTTAAAACATCGAAGGGCGTAATTTTTTTAGATTAAGGCTTAAAACATGTATCGAAAACAAATTTATAAATTCTTGTAAAAAATCCACAAAAATGGGTCGTTATGTTCTCTTTCATTTCAATTGGTTCACTAAAGTTTTATAGAATTAAAAATAAAGAGCCTTCAACTTTTCTTACAAGATATTGCAAGAAATCACATCGAATATTATCTTTTTATAATTTTATTGTAAAGTCTAATTGGTTATGAATAAAATAAGTCCATTCCAAAGAAAATCGATGCATAATTTAAAAAATTCTAGAGAGGAAAACTGTTACTTATATTGAAATTCGAAAACGTGATCTAATTTCTACAAAAACAAACTTTGAAAAAAAAAGAATAATTTGTATCATTATAAGTAACAACAAGTAAGAAAGTTTAGTCGGGTAAACCGACTTATGAATCCCCACAAAATATTCGTATATTTATTTTTTTTTTGTTTAAATGAAATATTATCAGTTTAAATATCATTTAATAACTTTAAAGTATGTTCTGGTACCAAAGTTAAAAGCTGTTTACATTTGGTACAAAATGGTCCGTTTGTGTGGATGGCACTAAAAGGGGCGTGCCAATAACGTTCACGTTTCTCTGGACTCCAGATACTATAAAAGCATTACGCCGTACAGAAATTCAAGTATTTATATTCACTGGCGTTAAAGTTAAAATCTGTTGACGTTTGGTACAAGGTGACCCGTTTGCGTGGGAGGTACCAAAAGGGGTGTGCCAATAACGCCGACTTTTATGTGGACTCTAGGTACTATAAAAGCATTACACTGTACAACTGTTACTTATCTTGAAATTCGAAAACGTGATCTAATTTCTACAAAAACAAACTTTGAAAAAAAAAATAATTTGTATCCTTATAAGTAACAACAAGTAAGAAAGTTCAGTCGGGTAAACCGACTTATGAATCCCCACTAAATATTCGTATATTTATTTTTTTTTGTTTAAATGAAATATTATTAGTTTAAATATCATTTAATAACTTTAAAGTATGTTCTGGTATCAAAGTTAAAAGCTGTTTACATTTGGTACAAAATGGTCCATTTGTGTGGATGGTACTAAAAGGGGCGTGCCAATAACGTTCACTTTTCTCTGGACTCCAGATACTATAAAAGCATTACACCGTACAAAAATTCAAGTATTTATATTCACTAGTGTTAAAGTTAAAATCTGTTGACGTTTGGTACAAAGTGGCCCGTTTGCGTGGGAGGTACCAAAAGGGGTGCGCCTATAACGCCCACTTTTATGAGGACTCTAGGTACTATAAAGCATTACACTGTACAAAATTTCAAGTATTTATATGCACTGGTATTAAAGTTATAAGCTGTTAACTTTTGGTACAAAAAGCTCCATTTGTTTGGGAGATATCAAAAGGGGCGTGCCAACAATGCCCATTTTTCTCTGGACTCTAGGTACTATAAAAGCATTATACTGTACAAAATTTCAAGTATTTGTGTGAAGTGATATTAACGCCATAAGCAGTTACATTTTGGTACACAATGGTCCATTTGCGTGGGAGGTACCAAAAAGGGAGTGGCCATTTCGCTCATTTTTCTTGATGTGTTAGCGACTAACAAACTAATACAGGGTTTTCCCACAAGAGGTGTTATTTGGAATCACCCGGTACTTCGGTAGCTGTCACTTTTGATGCTTTTATTCTTTGACATTTGACAAGTAGACACTACGCCATTACTAACCAGTAAGGAAAGGCAGAAAGTCGGGCGGGGCCGACTATATAATACCCTACACCTACCTACGAATGCGAAAATGGGCATTGCGATAAGAATTTGGCAGTGTTCATACATGTAATAAGCAAACTCTCTGCCGATTTTCGTACTGATCGGATATAAAACACGGTTTCTACTGCGCTTACATGTCAAATCGGGTGTAACATATATATTGGGACCATGTTTAAATCTGAACCGATTTTCCCCGAATTTGGCAGTGTTCATACATGTAATAAGAAAACTCTTTCTGTTCAATTTCGTACTGATCGGATATAAAACACGATTTCTACAGCGCTTAAATGTTAAATCGGGTGAAACATATATATGGGGGCTATATCTAAATCTGAACCGATTTTCCCCGAATTTGGCAGTGTTTATTCATGTAATAAGAAAACTATCTCTGCCAAATTTCGTACTGATCTGATTTAAAATACAGTTCCTACAGCGCTTACATGTCAAATCGGGTGAAACATATATATGGGGGCTATATCTAAATCTGAACGGATTTTCTCCGAATTTGGTAGTGTTCATTCACGTAATAATAAAACTCTCTCTGCCGAATTTCATAAAGATCGGATGTAAAATGTGGTTTCTACAGCGCTTACATGTCAAATCGGGTGAAACATATATATGGGGACTATATCCAAATCTGAACCGATTTAACCACTTTCAATAGGGATCGTCCTTGGGCCAAAAAAAAGCACTATGCTAAATTTCACCACAATCGGACCATACAAGACGGACATGGCTAAATCGACTCAGAAAGTGATTCTGAGTCGATCGGTATAATAAACAATGGGTCTATTTCTTCTCCTTTTGGGTGTTACAAACAAATGCACAAAGTTATAATACCCTGTACCACAGTGCGGTGAAGGGTATAAAAAAATGTAAAGATACACGATTCAACAACGCATTGAAATTATTAAAATTCGAAAAATCGAAAATCATCTTGACTGATGAGGCCCATTTCCACCTCGGTGGCTACGTCAACAAGCAAAATTGTCGCATCTGGGGATTTGAAAACCCAAGAGTTATTGTTGAGAAGCCTCTCCATCGTCAACATGTGACTGTTTGGTGCCGTTTAGGGTCCGGCGGGGTCATTGGGCCTTACTTTTTCGAAAATGAGGTTGGATGGATTGCGCTATCGAGAGATGATTAATGATTTTGTATGGTCGGAGTTGGATGGTATTGATCTGGACAACGTTTACTTTCAACAAGACTGCACTACGTGCCACACAAGCAACGAAACCATTGCTCTGTTTCGGGAAAAATTTCCGGACCGTGTTATCCCTCGAAGAGGTGATCACAATTGGCCACCGAGATCTTGTAATTTAACACCTTGCTACCTCTTCCTTTGGGGCCACGTGAAAGATAAGGTCTACGCCAACAGCCCAGCGTCGATTCAAGACCTCGTGAGGCTATCGAGGACATAGGGCAGCCACTTTGCGATTTTGTTATGGAAAATTTCATGAAAAGGATATGGTCGTGTAAGCTTGGTCGTGGTGGCCATTTGGCTGAAGTTGTTTTTCATTATTAACGGCATACCTTCCTCTTTATTACGAAATAAACGTCCGATCAGTTATATTTAAAAATTGCATTTTTCTTTGAATGCCAAAATAACACCTCTTGTTGGAAAACCCTTACTATGTGTGAAATTTCAGAAGATTCGAGTAAGTAGTATAGAAGGTCTTAAAGAATCAATATTTCACTAAAAGTTAACCCTTTGTGGGGGAGATACTAGAAAGGGTGGACCAATATGGCCCATCTTCGAACTTAGCCGGAGATAGAGAAAAATATTACCGCATACCAAATTTGAAGTCAATCGGTTACTCCTTTTGAGAGTTATCGTACGCACCAGCCAGCAGACAGACGGACGGACATTTCTCATTTGACTTAAAATGACCCAAAACAAATACTTAGGGTCTTAGACAACTCTTTCGATGTGTTACACTTTTGGCCGTAGCAAATGATACCCGGGGCAAAATCGCCTTTTTTTGATATGTTTGAATAGAAAGAAAATATATTTGGAACACGCAAAATATATTTGGAACACGAAATATTATATGTTTCTGAGCAAACAAATTTTATTTGAAAATCAATAAAATATATTTGGAACGCATATATTAATATATTACAACAAAATATATTTGCAAACTAAATTTCTCAAATAAAGTATATGTTTAAGTACAAATAAAATTACTGTTTAGGAATTTCTCCAAATATATTTTATTTAAAAAAGATTTTCAAATCTTTTGTTGACTTTTTCAAATTTTATTTCAATTTTTTTTTGGTTCCCAATTGTATCTCCCAGTTATGATGCCATATGTAGCATTGACTTCTGTTTCAAATCAATCATTTCAAATTTCTGAGTATTTGAAGCCATCATTAGTTGCAAATCTACCGAAAAATTTTTTTTGATCCAAGATTATAGGATTTCATTTATTATTTATTATTTTTACGAACATTAAAAATTTCTCAAAAAATCACTTGAATTACTGAACAATATAACACAATTTAGGTATTTTCTGAATACTTAAATGCAAACGTTTTATTTGTTTAGGAAATAATAGTCCCAAATAAAAACAAATTGGGAGTAAACAAATATTTGTTTAGAACCACATCTTCTCAAATATATTATTTAGAGTGTACCCTAAACATATATATGTTTCAAGCCGAATATGTTTGGGACAATATACTACCGAAGCGATTTTTTTCAGCGTGTATATACCCTCGTATCACTAAAGTGAGGGTATAATTAAAGTCCATGCTACTAATATCACACCAACGACCAAAGTTATCTAAATCCTTTTGAAGTATCTATGATATGATCTTCAGTTGCATTATAAGAGAAAAAATCTGAACATCATCTGCATACATCAATAGTCTAGAATTAATAATTTATTCTGGTAAATCATTGACAAATAGTAGAAACAGCACGAGGCCAATATGACTACCCTGGAGCTCCCCAGATGGAACCACAATCGGAGCAGAACGGTCCAGATAAGAGGATGTCCAACTCACCCAATGCGTTCAAGCTTATATAGTATGAATTTGTGATTAACTCTATCAACAGCCTTACTAAAATCAGTATAACCTACGTTTGTCTGTTTACCAAGCACAAATTCTTTAATTACCTGGGAAGTAAATTGAACTAAATTCGTCATAGTTGAAATTCCCTTTCGAAATCCATGCTGGAATGGACTAAGAATAGACGATACACAATGATATAATCTCAGTGACCATTTTTTACAAAATGCTTTGGGATAATACCTCGATAATTCAATACATCTATCAAGCTTCCTGATTTATGAAGTGGACTTGTGAACGAATTTCTCCAAGTAGATGGGAAATAGGCCTACTTTAAAGTGTTGTTAAAGAATAATGTAAGCGGGATAGCAAAATTTTGAGCACAACATTTTAAGATTATACTTGGTAAACCATTTACATGGACACCGTACGGATGGACATATATCACTTAATCGAGTCAGCTGCTAATTCTGAGTCGGTTCGTATACTTTAAGGCTCTAGTATTTTTATGCGTTACAAACATCTGGACAGAAATAAACTTATAATACAAACCCTAACTTATTAACAAATGTAGCGTATGTCGAATATGACATAAGTAAAACAGTTCATGTTCAAGATATAAGTTTAGCTGCAGTGATGTAAATCGTCAACCATATCCTCCCATTGAGTTTTAATTTTCAACCCAACAAATTTAGACGAACCATGAAATAGATCCAAAACCATGACAACAACAACATCATTTTAAACTCTTCAAATTTTAGATTTGATTCGGTTAGAACAAAGTAAACCACAATAAACAATACTTTTACAATTTTGCACAGGTAAAACTTAAATTTGATATGAAAAGCCAAGCAAATTACATATAAAAAACTGAAATATTCATAAAAACCCCATTGGAGAAAAACAGAGACACATAGAACAAAAAACTACAGCTAAGTATAATAAAAACCCACAAAAAAATTGGGTTAATGTGCCTGTGGCACACGCTGCTGACTATTTATCCATCACCACAGATGTCCGTCCGTATGTCTGTCGGTACGTCGGTCTATATATCTGTCAGCCCGAAAGAAGACCCCAGAGTGTCATCCGATGCGCCAAACAACCATTTGAAATGAGTCGAATCACATTTAAACGTGATGCCATGAATTTCTCAAAAAACAAAAAAGCGAAAAAAAACTTGATGAAAGCAACAAATTTAGACAAGTCATAAGGTATTCATACTCGGATTCATATTCTGAGACGATGCTGATCTTCTGTTAGAGGTGGAGGAATCAGAACGCCGCCGACAACGACGACAGTGCTGATGATGATGGAGGGGGATTAGCTAAACTCTACCAGTATTGTAAGCCAACATACGAGTATTCGCAATCTTTCGTTATGATCTGATACTTCATCAAAAGACCATTACAAAGTACTGAAGCAAAAAAAAAAAAGCCGGCAAACTTTGACAATCATTCATGCCATGCCAACAAAGGGTACTTGGATCTATATTAGATAAGAAAAAGTAGCATATCATCGAAATAATGTTAAATGCTTTCTCGAAATGAAAAGGTTTGCTGCGCATGCTCGCCGCTTTTTATTTTATTGTTTGCTTTGTTCTTAAGAAAAAATGGAAATTCCCAAAGATGCCTCGTAGTATTGCAAAACTTCGCACAGTGGGACAATAAAACAGGGAAAGACAAGTTGAAGCTGACACTTTTGACGTTCATCAAGATAGTTTTCACAGAAAAAACGAGGGAGGTATCAGAAAGCTTTAACAAATACACCTATTTTCAGTTGAACATTAGATACTTCAAATACATTGCACTGTACCGCATTGTAAGCGTTTATGGTAGGGTAATTCCAAAGGAAACCGGCCCACTCCGAATAATTATGGGTTTAGATTTCAAAAAAATTGTCACGCGTATACTAAAGGGTTTTCCCAATAAGAGTGATATGATTTCTTAAAAAAAACAATTATTGTTAAGGAAATTCAAAAGTTTTTTATTTAATGTGAAGTACAATCGATACAATTAAGTTCTAAATAAAACGTCATTGAAATGGCCTCCACGACTTCTTCTGCAGGAAAATCCATGAACCCAATTTTCGAGCACTTTTCCACTAAATCAAGTCGTATGTCATGAATGGCACATTCAATATTGACTTGTAAAGCTTAAAGAGAGTCTGGTTTATTTCGAAAGACCAATGACTTGAAATAACCCCCCAAGAAATAGTCTAATAGTGTGACATCACATCTTCTTGGAGGCCATTCAATATCACAATTTCTTAAAATTATCGAATCTCCAAACTTTTCTCGCAACAATTCAATTGTTTCATTAGCTGTGTGGCACGTAGCCACAATCGGTCAATGGAAAAAAGATATCTTTTAGCGAGAGCTAAAATATTGCTCATGGGTGTCAAGGTCGTAGGTCGACCGGAAATTGTTTTTTTTTATTTAAAAACATGGACTTAGCGCACGAAAAGTTGCAATTGGAGAACGATTATTTTGATAATAAAACTGAATAAATTGTAAACGTTGTTCTTGCGTATGTCTCTCCATGATGAAATTGTAAACACTACTGAATACAATGAAAAACAAATGACAGATCACGACATATTACACATGGCCGAAATGTCGCTTCAAAATAATTTTCTTTACCAATTTTTATACCCTACACCACACTGTGGTACAGGGTATTATAACTTTGTGCATTTGTTTGTAACACCCAAAATGAGAAGAAATAGACCCATCGTTTATTATACCGATCAACTTAGAATCACTTTCTGAGTTGATTTAGCTATGTCCGTCTGTCCGTCTGTCTGTGCATGTATTCTTGTAATCAAAGTACAGGTCGCAATTATGGTCCGATCTCGACGAAACTTTACACATATCTTTTTTTTGGCCCAAGAACGATCCCTATTGAATTTGGGTAAAATCGGTTCAGATTTAGATATAGCCCCCATATATATGTTACCCCCGATTTGACATGTAAGCGCAGTAAAAACTTTATTTTATATCCGATCAGTATGAAATGAAAATTCGGCAGAAAGAGGTTTCTTATTATATGAATGAATACTGTTAAATTTGGAAGAAATCGGTTCAGATTTAGATATAGCCCCTATATATACGTTACCCCCGATTTGACATGTAAGCGCTGTAAAAACTGTATTTTATATCCGATCAGTGCGAAATTCGGCAAAGAGAGGTTTCTTATTACATGAAGGAATACTGCTAAATTCGGAGAAAATCGGTTCAGATTTAGCTCCCATATATATGTTACCCCCGATTTGACATGTAAGCGCTGTAGAGACTGTATTTTATATCCGATCAGTACGAAATTCGACAGAAGGAGGTCTTTTTTCATGAATTAGTATTCAGGGAAGATCGGTTCAGATTTATACTAAAGCTCCATATATATGTTCCTCCTGATTTAGTATCAAACCGCTATTTTACTTCCGATCATTAAAATTTTCCAGAAAGATGTTTCTCAATTTAGGAACGAATATTGCTTAATTTAGCGATTATCATTTCAGAATTAGATAATATGTTTCTACCCATTTACCAATTATTTCAAATTATTATGGCAATGACCCTTATCGCATTGTTAGGGAGGTGTAGGGTATTATATAGTCGGCCCCGCCCGACTTTCTGCCTTTCCTTACTGGTTCTTACAAATGTAGACTTTTTGAAGTCTACATAACTTGTGAACGGAATATCAGGTTTGAATGATATAATTACAATTTGAAAGAATTTAACATCCTCTCTAAGAATTATAAATTAAGTAAATAATTTTTGTCTATTAAGGACATCAAAATGACTAAAATGTCCTTAATCCTTGATTATCCAGAAAAGCATATCTCCCATTTTTTTCGTTTTATTTTTAAAAATAACCCACTTAGTTTACCACAAAATGTAAAAAATTCAGCGTGGGTCCCCCATGGGTTAAAATGATATGAATTAATTAGTGTCCGTCCGTCTGTCAGTTAGACTGAATGGTGCCAACGATTACTCTGAAAAGGAATATTCGGCTTAAAATTTCGTTCGTTATAATATTTTATTCAAACCCAGTTTATGATTGATGGACAACCATATCGGCCTACTCCTTGTGGAACTTCCCCATGCAAATGGTTAAAATTTTGTTACATGTTAAAGCTCTTATAACTTCTATACTACTGATGTTATCCTGTAAAATTGCATACATAGTAATCATTTTACCGTCTCTATAAGCTAAACAAAAATGGACGAAAATGCAACGCCTCTTTTGGTAACTCCCACACAAAGGGACCAATTTGTACAAAATGTCCACAGCTTATGACATTAATACCAGCGCATACAAATACTTGAAATATTTGTATAGTACCTACAGTCCAGTACAAAGTGGGCGTTATTGCTATGCCCCTTCTACAGGGTGGCGCAGAATGAGCTATATGGTTAGAATTCTTTATAACTTTTTTAATTACACTGTGCTAGTCCAAAAATGTAACAGAAAGGAGACCCTATGGATAAACCTATTTCGGCCATTCTGAATGCAGTGGCATTAGCCGTTTTTGTAAGTTAGCTCTTGTTTTCGCGATATTCGACCACAAAGATTTTTGGGAAATCAGAGAGGTTACCTATATCTTTGGTGATTTTTAAGTGGAAGACTTCGGAATATATGATTCAGTCCAAAGATCGAAATAAAGGGAACATTTGGAGAATTATTTCTCTCAAAACAGTCGTCCACGCTTCTCACCCCCTTAAACCTGAAAAAGTGCAATGAAATCTTATCATATGTTAAAAATCATACATATCGTCGACATATTTAGTAGGCACCGTTGAGAAAAATATTCCTCGCGAAAAAAGACTATAAGTTCTTTCTCAATTTTTTATGACAAATAAACAGATTTGGAGCTATTACATAATTTGTGTATTTTTCTACATTATTTTTTGGTTAGTGTCAATGGAAATTTCAAAGGTAACCAACAAAACCTGCTTAATTTTGAAACCTGTTAATTTTTCATAAATATGTTTTAAGGAGACTCATAGTAACTTTTCTCAAAGACACCATCTAAAAATGTGGACGACTTGTATGAAGTTTGACATATGTTAAGATTTGATTGCAATTTTACAGGGATGAGAGGGTAAGAAGCGTGGACGACTATTTTGTTCTTTGGAATGCAGCGTGTATTCCGTAGCCTTCCACTTTAAAATCTCCTCCGAGACAAATAACCTCTATGATTTCCTTGCAAACTTTGTGGTCCAATATCGCGAAAACAAGAGCTAACCTAGAAAAACGGCTAATGCCACTGCATTCAGAATGGCCGAAATAGGTACATCCATAGGGTCTCATATCTGTTACATTTTTAAAGTGTCCATTTCGAGCACAGTGTTATTATTCTTTCTTTGTTCCTTTTACAGCATTTTCTCCTTACTTGGGGAATTAATTATGAATCAAACAACGTACAAAAATAATTGAATTTTCCCGCAATTTTGCGAAAAGTTATTGAAAATATGCTAAAAAGAGCACGTATGTGCCAAGCAGAAAATGGACATCACTTACAGGATATCAGTTTTCAAAGCTAATTGCAAAAAATTCGCCAATAATATACTGTATTTTAAAAAAATTATAATAATCGCATAAATAAACCAGTAAGGAAAGGCAGAAAGTCGGGCGGGGCCGACTATATAATACCCTACACCACCCTAACAATGCGATAAGGGTCATTGCGATAATAATTTGGAATAATTGGTAAATGGATAGGAACATATTATTTAATTGTGAACCGATAATCGCTAAATTAAGGAATATTCGTTCTAAAATTGAGAAACATCTTTCTTTGAAAATTTTAATGATCGGAAGTAAAGTACAACTTTGATACCAAATCAGGAGGAACATATATATGGAGGTTATACCGGATGTTTTTTTACAGCTTTGTTTTTCGAATAGAGATAAAACTGGCATTTTGTGGTCAAATCTGGCAACTCTAATGTCATTTATGTTCAGTTTGGTTTGCCATTTCATCATGAACAGGTTGACAAAAGAACAACGCTTGCAAATCGTGCAAATTTATTTCGAAAATAATGGTTCAGTTCGCGAAGTTTACCGCAAGCTCCGTCCATTTTATGGTCGACATAATCGTCCATCAGAGCAATTAATTCGGTTAACCATGGATCGTTTTCGCACTACGTTTACTCTATGTGATAATACGCATCCGCAGAGATGTCGAACAGTGCGCACCGAAGAAACAATTGCCGCTGTAGAGCAAAGTGTTGAAGAGGACCCGAATGAATCGATTCGCCACCGTGCACAGCAATTGGAGCTGTAGAGAGCTAATGGAGACCGGTATAGAGCCATGATAACCGACTATTTTGTTCCCGAATTGGATGACATTAATGTGGATGAGTTGTGGTTCCAACAAGACGGCGCTACATGCCACACAGCGCACGTCACAATCGATTTATTGAAGGAAACATTCGATGAGCGCATAATTTCGCGGAATGGACCTGTCAATTGGCCACCAAGATCGTGTGATTTGACACCATTGGATTATTTTCTTTGGGGATATGTGAAGTCGCTCGTCTACGCCAACAAACCAGAAACGTTAGGGGAATTGGAAGCCAACATTCGTGGCGTTATTGCCGACATACGGCCCCATATGCTCGAAAAAGTGGTTGAAAATTGGACCTGTAGAATTGGCTTTATTCGAGCCAGCCGCGGCGGCCACATGCCCGAAATCATATTTAAACATTAATGGCATAAAATTATCCTTCCAATAAAGCCAAATTGATGGACCTTAAAAAGATTTTCTTGTGTTTTATTTCAATTCGAAGTTCTATACCCCTAAAAAAAACACCCGATATATGAATCTGAACCGATTTTCCCCGAATACTCATTCATGTAAAAAGACCTCTTTCTGTCGAATTTCGTACTGATCGGATATAAGATACAGTCTCTACAGCTCTTACATGTCAAATCGGGGGTAACATATATATGGCGGCTATATCTAAATCAGAACCGATTTGCTCCGAATTTGGCAGTATTCCTTCATGTACAAAGAAACCTCTTTGTGACGAATTTAGCACTGATCGGATATAAAATAACATTTTTACAGCGATGTCAAATCGGGGGTAACGTATATATGGGGGGCTATATCTAAATCTGAACCGATTTCATCCAAATTTAAAAGTGTTCATTCAAATAATACGAAACCTCTTTCTGCCGAATTTCATACTGATGGGATGTAAAATAAAGATTTTACAGCGCTTACATGTCAAATCTGGGCTAACATATATATGGGGGCTATATCTAAATTTGAATCGATTTTAACCAATTTATCGATTTTAATAGGGATCCTTGGGCCGAAAAAAAGATATGTGTAAAGTTTTGTCGAGATCTGACCATAATTGCGACCTGTACTTTGATTACAAGAATACATGCACAGACAGACTGACGGACAGACGGACATAGCTACTCTTAAATCAACTCAGAAAGTGATTCTTAGTCGATCGGTATAATAAACGATGGGTCTATTTCTTCTCCTTTTGGTTGTTACAAACAAATGCACAAAGTTATAATACCCTGTACCACAGTGTGGTGTAGGATATAAAAACCCTGTAGTACCTCTCACACAAATGGTAACAGTTTTGTGAAATGTTAAAAATGAGAAACTCATTGAAGTAAATATATAAATTATAAATAAAGATATTGTTTTCAACAATATTTTGTTTGTTGATTTTTTTTCGAATATTTTTTCTTTATAATTTGGTGAAGGTTTTTAGTCATTTAACTTC
Organism: Eudasyphora cyanicolor; assembly: GCA_963930755.1. NCBI lineage: Eukaryota > Metazoa > Arthropoda > Insecta > Diptera > Muscidae > Eudasyphora > Eudasyphora cyanicolor. Next base: position 156,269,403 of record OZ005736.1, on the reverse strand, counting down.
TGAACCAAAGTCGTCCCCACTCCAAAATGTACACCATCGGTAGAGTACATATGGACCATTTTTTATAAAAAAATTAGATCGACTCTGAGATATCGTAATTTATTAAGATAAAATTAAAACATATTTTGTTAATTTTTTCTGAACGTTGACCACGCCCCTTGCTTAAATTTTCATTTAATTGCTTTAACACTGTGGGTCATTACTTCCACTTACTAGGGCAACATTTTCTGAAAATTTGAAAAGTTCTAATTTTTCACCTGTAACACTTAATATATAGGGTTTTCCAATAGGAGTGAAATGATTTCTTTGAAAAAAAACACTTATTGTTAAGGAAATGTAAAATTTTTATTTAATGTGAATTTACAATCGATACAATTAAGTTCTAAATAAAACGTCATTCAAATGGCCTCCACGACTTCTTCTGCGGGAACGAATTCGATGAACCCAATTTTCGAGCACTTTTTCCACTAACTCAAGTCGTGTGTCATGAATGGCACTTTCAATATTGACTTGTAAAGCATGAAGAGAGTCTGGTCTATTTCGAAAGATCAATGACTTCAAATAACCCCCCAAGAAATAGTCTAATGGTGTGACATCACATCTTCTTGGAGGCCATGCAATATCACAATTTCTTGAAATAATCGAATCTCCAAACTTTTCTTGCAACAATTCAATTGTTTCATTTGCTGTGTGGCACGTAGCCACAATCGGTCAATGGCAAAAGTAGAGCTCTTAACGAGAGCTAAAATATTGCTCATGGGTGTCATGGTCATAGTTCGACAGGAAAGTGTTTTTTGGATTTAAAAAAAATAGACTTAGCGCATGAAAAGTTGCAATTGGAGTTGTAAACGCTGTTCTTGTGTATATCTCTCCATGATGAAATTGTAAACACTACTGAATACAATGAAAAACAAATGACAGATCATGACATATTACAAATGGCCGAAACGTTACTTTAAAATCATATCATCCCTATTGGAAAACCCGTTACATTGAATTGAAGAAAAATGCATCTCCTTGAGCCGAGGACATTTTCTCCATACAAAAGAGCCATCAACTGACATTGTATGACTATCTGCTATCTATTTCCATGTGCGTGTGGGTATCATAGGAATACAGTAACTACAGCTATCATAATTTATTTGTCTGGTCTGAGAAACAAAAAAAAAACAAAAAACGGCGAGAACATGATATCTTTATATGTGTATATCCAAACATTGTTACGGACTGTCGCATTTAATTGTTAACGCTTTTCAAGAAAACGCAAAATAAACAGATAATATTAGGAAAATCCATGAGAATAATGATGCCTCCGGTTCGGAGACAGTCAGACGACGATAGATGGTCGTGAGCATGAATGAGCCTACAAATGATGATAGTGCTGGACTATGCATGGATGCTTTTTCGCTATTGCTCCGGGGGACACAATCACGACGACAAACAACGTAAACATTTGCTCTTGTCCATGTCCAGATTTCAGGCGTTTATAGTAAATTATATGGCCTACAATGTTGCCAACGACACTGAGCCTTGGCCCGAGGCAAAGGCCGATATCATCCATCTAATCTAACAAATAACAAATGCTGACATTGTGCCTGGGACAGACAATTTTGGCCGCTTAGCCTAATGTTGAGAGATAAATAGAAAATATGGTTTGCCAACTTGTTTCTTTTGGTCTGATGTGGTGGTTGTGGTCTGCTTGGCTGCTGTTACCCATATATTCTTCGGAAAATGATATATTGTTGCAACATACGCATTTCATGCTCAAGTGGATGAAGTATTTTGCGCCATCAATGTCCTGAGCATGAAATAGATGTAGACGCAACCATATTTATTTTTCTAGTTTTCCACCTGAGTGCTTATGGGTCACAGTGGTTTGGCTGGATTTTCTTCTTGAAAGAAGATGGTACGACTTGTGGTCTCGATTTATCCATTCCTCCATCATTTGTAGACGTCTTGCTGTGAGGGCTGCCTCATACTTTATACGGATGTCTATGGGTTGGATGTGCAGTATAGTCTCCAACGCTTTTGTTGGTGCAGTTCTAAATGCCCCGCTTATGCCTAGACAGCACATACGTTGGATTTTTTGTAAAGGTATTACATTGCACTTCTTGTCCATTGATGTCCACACAGGAGTAGGTGATTATTGGTCTAATCACGCCCATGTAAAGCCAGTGAGTCATATTTGGACGTAGTCCCCATTTTGAACCTATAGCTCTTCTGCACAACAACCAACATCTGTGTGCCTTTGTAACTCTTTCTGCAAGATGATCTTTCGAGTACAGTTTCTGATCCATGATTACTCCCAAGTATTTTACCTTTCTAGTTATAGCAATTGTCTTATTCAGGAATCGAGACCGGGTAAAACTTGGAATCTTCGTTTTCCTTGTAAATAGACATATTTCTGTTTTGTCTGGGTTAACATTTAATCCCCTTGGTTGTGCCCAGTTATATGATATGTTAAGTGCCTCTTCTGCATAATAGATTTGGATGAAAGCCCCTTAGAAGTATTACAACTTCGTCTGCATAACAGACTGGTTTAAGTCCATCATTGGTGAGGGCTTTTAGGAGACTGTGTATCGTCGTAACCCATAGAAGAGGCGATAAAATTCCCCCCTGAGGTATACCACGATTTACCTTGTCTCTATTTGCTACGTCATATGACCCACAAATAGTCCACCTATTCCTTAGCATATTGTTGATCCAGTTTTTCAGCGCCCGGTCAACCTGAAACTCGTCTAAGAACTGGATATGTGTATCGGTCTGTACATTGTTAAATGCTCCCTCAATGTCTATGCAAACAGCAAGTGTATACATTTCCTTACTGAAGGATGAGTTGATACCAGATCCACCTCCTTCTGCAGAAGTGCTGGAAATATTCCATCCGGTCCCGCAGCCTTGAAAGTAGAGAAACTTTTTATCGCTTCTTTAACCATTCCATCTGTTATATCCGTAATAGGTACTTGATGCAATACATTTTCATTCTGTAACTGTTCCTCTGTTGGTCCAGCATTACCAGTCGGAAAATTAGTTGTCATCACGAGCCTTACGGTATCCTCTATAGTTTCCATCATTTTACCCGTGTCATCCACCAGTGTTTCGGTTTGGACATGAGTTTTTGAGAGGAACTTTTTCATTTTAGACATGCTGTTAACGCTGTCTACCTGTTCACAGAAAAGCCTCCAGAAGTTACGTTTCGCCGATATAATGATTTTATTGTATTCTTTGAGTCTTCTGTGGTAGTCGTCTCAGTATACTACTGATTGTTTTTTACGTCGAGCTCTGTTGTAAAGTGTGCGGACATCTTTGCCAATCGAGCGAATTTGTCCTCTCATCCAGGGTTTCTCATAGGCAGATTTCCTTTCTCGAAGTGGGCAACTATCTTCGAATGATTTTTATAAGAGCCTCGGTAAACTTCTACACATTGATATCAATGTCTTCTGCACACAGATAATCGCGTGTAGGCTGGCCCAATCGATTTCTAAGTAGATTTCCGAAGTTTCTTTTGGGAGTCTACCCTATCTGTTGGCTCTCCCTCATTATTTGGTAGTGGGTCATTCTCCTCCTTTCGTTCACTACCTATTACACCATCTTCCAGTAGACAATTTTGGGAGGCGGTGTTATTTGTTGTCGCTCCCTCATTGTTTTGAATCGTTTTGTGGCTCTGTTTATTTTGATCACCATCATTGCTGGGAACTTCCTGCAAAAGTGGTGGTACTATTGGTGAATTGGTGGTGTTATTGACTACATCCACAGTGTCTTATTTGTTTTTGGCAGTGTCTTACTTGTCTCCAGTCGTTCACCACCAGTTGTTTGCCTCTTCAGACAGTATATTTGGACTCGCTGATAAAGACAACGAAATTTCAAAAATTATCTATGAGTAAATTTGCTATAATGACCAATATTTGTTTATTTCTGAATGATTTTCCCCAAAATATAACTCAATTTTAAGAATAGTCCGATTTTTAAGCTAAATCGGCAACAACAATGTTAGCTATTTTTATACCCAACACCACACTTAAAAAACAAAAAGAGATATACCCATTGTTCGGTCGGACCTTACTTTTTCGAAAATGAGGTTGGATCAACAGTTACGGTGAATGGATTGCGCTATCGAGAGATGCTTAATGATTTTTTATGGTCGGAGTTGGATAATATTGATCTGGACAACGTTTACTTTCAACAAGACGGCGCTACTTGCCACACAAGCAACGAAACCATTGCTCTGTTACGGGAAATGTTTCCGGACCGTGTTATCTCTCGAAGAGGTGATCACAATTGGCCACCGTTATCTTGTGATTTAACACCTTGCGACTTCTTCCTTTGGAGCCACGTGAAAGATAAGGTCTGCGCCAACAACCCAGCGTCGATTCAAGACCCCAAAGATAGAATTCGTGAGGCTATCGAGGGCATAGGGCAGCCACTTTGCAATTTGGTTATGGAAAATTTCATGAAAAGGATATGGTCCTGTAAGCCTGGTCGTGGTGGCCATTTGGCTGATGTTGTCTTACATTATTAACGGCATACCTTCCTCTTTATTATGAAATAAAGATCCGATTATTTATCTCAAAAAATGTCATCTTTCTTTAAATACCAAAATAACACCTCTTGTTTGAAAACCCTTTATATATATTCGTAATCGTCGTACAATTCTAAGAGCCATGTCCGTCTGTCCGTCCCTCTGTTGTAAACACGCTACAGTCCGCAATAATAGAGCTAGATTGATAAATATTTGTTATAGTTGCAGGTTGTTTGGGATTGCAAATGGGCCATATCGGTCAATGTTTTGTTATAGCTCCCCTATAGCCATATATACCACATTTTTAAAGCAATTTAGCAGAAACTTTGTAGTTTGTATTCTATTTTGACAAGAATTCATCACAGCAAAAATTTTACAAATCGGCAGATATTTTGTTATATTCACCCTATAGATGTCGCTTCAAAATATACGTATTTAAGCCACAAATACCTTATTTTCTAAGCATTTTAACTGAATCCTTGCAGTTTTATTTAATTAAGACAATAATTCATCGCAGTAAAATTGTTTAAGTAAGTGCATATTTTGTTATATTCCACCTGCAGATGTCGCTCCCAAAAATTCTTATTTAAGCTATAAACACCACATTTTCTAAGAAATTTAGCTGAAGCTTTGCAGTTTTTATTATATTTTGGCAATAATTCATTTCAATAAAATTTATACAAATAAAATTTCATTTTGTTGTAGTCCCCGTGTAGATGTATCTCTCTCAAAAGCGATTTTAAGACATAAATACCAGATTTTTCTGGAGAAGAGTTTGGCTAAAGAATTTGCGTCCTAAAAATTGGAGCGTTCGTTTTTTTTTAATAATTTACTAAATCAAAAAGGATCGTTTCATGATTTGCTCCAAATCCAAAGATTTTTCCAGTAATAAAATTGAATAGTGGAGGGTATATAAGATTCGGCATCGCCGAACTTAACGCGTTTACTTCATATTGCATTAAGTAGTCTCTAGTATATCGGTCAATGTTTTGATAAGTAAATATAAGAACCTTATTAAGGTCACGTTCTTTAACCTATACGTCTCAAATTTAGAAATGTACTATATTTAATCTGCACCCGTAGATAGTAACAACTGTTCTCCGCGAATTTATACAGTCGGCTTCGACTTTAGTCTTTCCTTACTGGTTATACCTTCACTTTAGGGGAGGAGGGTATATGTATATCATTTGATGTGGGCCAAAAGGGTCAAAAATACAAATACAAATGTATCAAAAAAAAATGTATCCACAGTAAATGGAATACAACTTTTTTTGGATCACGTGGGATCACTACCATATGACATAGAGAAGAGAGGGGACTTAGTGATGACTCCAACGGTACCTAGTTTATCTGCAACTTTTAGCGATTATGACAGATTTTTGTACTTTAAATACATATGTGTTATTTTTACTTTAAGTATAGAAAATATGTGTGGAAGCTACATCTATGAACCGATTTTCCTGAAACAAAAATTAGGCAAAATCGGATAATAAATACGGTCGGTGCTGAGCGGACGAGGAAAATGGGTATTGCAGGACGCGCAAGATTGCAGTGTCCTACGGTCAAAAACAGCGATTTTATTAATATTATTAGAATTACATGTGTCATTTTTATAGATTACTACAAAACTATAAACAAATATTGTTTAACGCTTCTGCAGTTAATGTATATTAGGGTGGACCGATTATTTTTTGTTTTTTATTTAACTATTCTTTTATTAACAGTCGACGACCCATTGTGTAAGACCATTAGTGAAAAACTTCAGCTTTCAGTTTTTTTTAAGCACTCACAAGTAAAATATCTCAGTGAATTTGTAAATATGGAAACAATTGGTCACTGATATGTAACTGACTGAGACCTTTCAAATGAAAGTATTGTAAGGTCTCAGTCCAACCAATATTAAAAGCGATCTAGATTCAACTTTGGGAGAGTCTGCTCCTTCGTTTACAAATATTGGGTGGCAGAGTTTACACGTAAACGGGTGGTGGGTCGACCGTAGTGGTGGGTCGACCAATTGAGGTGTCCACGCCAAAAATGGTTAAAAAATCCACCAAATTGTATTGGATGGCCGTCGGTTGAAGTTAGCTGAAGTCGCACATTGCCGAAAAATTTTATGATGAGAAAACTTTCCGCAAGATGGGTGCCGCGTTGACTCACAATCGAGACAATGCATCAGTTCACACATCCACTATTGCGTTGGCCAAAATCAATGAATTCATGTTCGAAATGCGTCAAGCAACTTGTTGGCTTGGCGAAAAAAAAATTGTCGGCAATGAAGAGGCGGAGGTTGCGGTTGATGGCTATTTTCTAGCTCCTGAAAATAGCCATCAACCGCAGACAGTACTTACTATAATCAAGGCATCGAAACTATTGAAAATCACTGAAAAAAGTGTATCAAGCCAAAAGGAGATTATGTTGTGAAATAAAGAAAAATGTTTGCCAATTTGTTGTGTTTTCTTTGTTAGGTCGTCCAATTTTGGGTCGATTGGGGACATTTTCTGCTTTTTTGCTGTAAACTGCTATCTGGTCCAGGTGATTTAAAGGGCTCAAAGCTGTTGACCGCTCAGCTACTTCTGAATTCATCAGTCAACAAGCCATCGACTCTAGCAGTCCACTCGCTCTTACAAATTCCCTTGTAGAATAATGTAAGAAAATAAAAAGATTTACTGGCTGACTCACGATGTCAAACGTTAACGTTCATAAGTAACGTAACACTCAATAGTTCCGTTATGGTAATTTTGAGTGACAAAAATATAATAACAGAAATAATGAAGAAGAACGAAAGTACTCTTGGTTGTTGTTGAATAACAACCTTCTCTTCAGAGCTGGGAGAACCTACATATGCGAGGAATAACAAATTAACCCTTAACAGGCAATCTTGAATTTGGCCGGTTTTTTGGTGTTTGTGTTAAGTTTTGGGCTTTGGTGTGTTCTGACATATATAGTAAAATTTTATGGCCAAAATTTTTGTAGAACATTTCAACCCCGCCCCTCCCATTTTTAGGGGAGTTTCTTAAAATATACGCAAAAATCACCGTTATGGGGGTAAGCTAGATTGTTAATATGTTCCACAAAAATATAGACCTTAACATTTGCTACAAGGTTGCTGAAGATACCCTACACCTCAGATAAACAGAACACATTGTTTTATATTCCGATATTCTGCACGAACAAGCAAAGGGGAAAACTTTAACCCCCCTAAAATAAAATTCCGATGTGATCCTTCTAAACGCCGATACACGTATATATTTTTTTGGTCTCCTCTACCATAATCCATTGACAGAACCCTGTTATTTTTTTGTGTTGTACTGTGTTATTTAATAACTTCTATACTATCTATCTGAATCCTCTGTAATTCCACACATAATAATAGTTTATCTGTCGCTATCACATGAAAAGAATTAGAGAAATGTCCCTGCCCATTTTGGTTTCTCCCAATTAAAATGGCCAAATCATATTAATAACAGTGCTCATAAACTCTTACAATTTGGTACAGTGCAATGTCTTCGAGAAATACAAAAGTTACAAGTATTGAAAAAACTTAGTTATCCAATACCATTTCTATGAACAATCGAATTAACATCCAAGATTTATTTTTTGTTTCTCAAAAAAAATGTTGTGCATAAAAACCACTCTAAACCAATGTGCAGCAAAGAAGTGCGCATTAAACTCGTTTTCATTTTACCAGAATGGCAAATCAAAGAAAATGGCAAAGGAAAACCTATAAACGAAAAATGAACGTCATAGCCGACACAATAACTAGAAGATATTTTAATCAGTCATCAGGTTTTCGGATGGTGGTTTGAGGTAGAGGAGCAACAGCATTAAACAACATCATTCAGGAAGGTAAGTAGGCAGGCAGTTCTGCAGACCTGCATCATCCCTGTCGGCATCGTGGTCTCAATCATCACCATCATTATCGTCATCAGCGCCGTCATCATGATTGTCATGATTAAACCAGAAAAGAACACGATTTACACAGTGGCACACTTTGGATGACTTTGATTGGTATCCGTTAGATGGCAGCAGCAGCAAAGCAACAAGTTGTTGAAGTTGCTGAAGTTGGTGTTTATAGTCTATAGTATATACAAATGACCGGTTTTGCCACAATACCACGTCGAGCCCATATGCATTTCTTCTGTTTCTGCTGCATCAGAAGCCGTCATTATAGTCGTAGTCTTCAACGACGTCATTATGTGGCTGGGCTATTTAACAATTTCTGTGGCATTTGATGTGGTTCACATTGGTGGGGCATTCCTCAATGAGGAGGATTTCTTCGGTCTTTCACTTCTTTATATTCCTAATGTGTGTCGTGATGATCGAACTTAAATAACTGACTGACTGAATGGTTGCTAATGTTGCTGTTGAATACGATGGTGATGCTGATACTCTCCAACCAGTCTGTCTACCTTCTTGGTATCATTGGTCATGTTGACGATGATGATAATGAGGATGATCTCTTTGTTGCTGCTGCTAGTGCTGCTTCTATTTTTTTAAGCTGCCTCATGCGTAAATTTACTGTCTGTCATTCGGACATTTTCGACCGCCCAGTAGTAATGCCGTGAAACATCGTTGCATACATTAACACACATATTTATTGAACTGGATTGAATCTTGTGCTATGTAAATGGAAATTTATGTTGTTCAGACGACTGACGACAATAATGAGGCCACAAGGCTTAAGAAGAAATCTAAATAATTCGATCTATTAAATACCTGTGAACATTTCCAAAATACATATTTCCGTTTGTCCAGACTTCATATTCCGCCGATGTTTAATTAAAACAAAATAGCCTATTTAATTAGCGGAGGCGTTGGTAGCGAGGAAAGTTTATGGAAGGTCGTTCGTAAGTAGATATATAACGTATAGCTTTACGAAACATCAAACTAGTTAGTCGAATTAAAACTGAGATTTGGGTATTCGCTCCAAATTAGAAGAGATGTTTCAAACAACTAACATATTTTATTTATGGTTTCACTAGGCAACAACAAACAATTAGTCCCAATACAAATATAAATTTTTGATGTTAGTATTATGTTGCCAACTAAGACAAAAGGTACCAAAAGGGCCGTGATAATAATTCCAATTTTTACCGGACTGTAGGTACTATAAAAGTCGTCATTTACTCAAAGCGGGACAGTCGCACAGCAAGTGTTCAATGCTCTCCACTTCTACGTCATCTCCACAGCTTCTGCAAAAATCTTGGGAGTCAATATCCAATCTTCTGGCGTGTTCGCCGATTAGATAGTGTCCCGACAGATCTGATACTAACGTACACAATCTTTTCCTCTCTAGTGCGAGGAGGTAGTTTAACCTTTTCAGGTCATACCTTGGCCAGATTTGTCCAGCTACCCACAGGTACCGATTTCTGTCCATTTTTCGCTGGACTGTCTGATTGCCTTCTGCCTGAGCCAAAGCTTGCACTTGGCTAGTGGTGCACTAATAAATGCAAATTCTTCGATAATGTCGTCCCTTTCCTAGCTAGTTCATGGGATTTGCAGTTCCCCGGGATAGACATATGCCCAGGCACCCATATGAGGACTATATTAAACTGCTCAGCGATCTGGTTAAGAGATCTGCAGCAGTCGGGGGTGTTTGTGAATTTATAGTTGTGGTAAATGACAACTTATGTTGCGACTCAGCCACTTGGCGACTTCCCATTTTGCCATAATTTCGGCTTGATAGACATTGCAGGTACGAGTATCTGGTAGTCTGTGAGCAATATCTAGATTAAGTCCTTTACAGTGTACTCCGAAGCCAACCTTTTCATCAAGCTGCGAATCATCCGTATATAAGTGGAGATGGTTTTTATGTCAACCCATTCATTTGTGGCTGGTATCAGAGTGATCTAGTTTTTCTCTAAGGATTACACCGTTGGTATATAGACCAGTCGGTCGGTTACTATAGCACTAAACTTTGATATCCCCAAGTGACCGTAGTTCGTACCTCCACGTTGATAGGCAGTTTAATCTTAGTGCTGCTCTGGTTGCAACTTCTCTCGCCACAATATTAATAGGCAGTATATGGAGTAGAGTTTATAGAGATTCAGGCGCTGTAGTCCTTAAGGCTCCGCCTATGCACAGGCAGGCAGTTCTCTGTACCTTTGATAGTTGGTTGGTGATGGTTAGCTTGTCAGTTGTCATACACCATACCAAAATGCCGTATAACAGTATTGGACGAACTACTGCTATATATATCCAATGGACGATTTTAGGAGAGAGGCCCCACCGCAACACTACAGCCTTCCTGCAGGAATAAAATTAGCGACGTTGGCCTAATGTTTTCGAATTTTTCACTCACTGCGATTGCCACGTCGTCCGCATATGCCACAACCTTGCAGCCACAACGCTCTAGATCTAGCTGGATTTCATTCACCGCTAGGTTCCAATTTAGTGGAGACAGTACTCCTCCTTAGAGTTGTGGACCCAAGACATGCTGTTATGCGTCCGCTGTTGAGCAGGTCATTTGGTCCACTTTTACAGAACATGGGGTGCAACAGTAGACAGCTGCTACGTAGAGCACCCTAGTTAACACTAAATGGTCCACAAAGCAGTGGTTCATCTTAAAACGAACTCCCATAACACCGGCGTATAATGCGATCTCGTGCCCATCTGTGGATCTAAACCTAGGATTGACAACAAGCCTAGAGATCCAGAGACCTCTTCTAAGGTGACACCATTACCAGACCCTTTGTTTCCTATGGCAAGCATACCCGTGCTTCAAAGACGTATTTTAATGATCGGCGTATGACTATTAAGATCCTTGAGTGACTTGAGAAATCCGAACCTGCATATCTGACCAACAAGCAGAGAGAATCCCTAAAGTGGGAGTGTTATGCGTACCGTGCTCATCGGACTTGTCGGTTCTCTGTCAGGGATTATCATAGACTGTGTTTTGACGGCTACCTTTGCTGATATTTGGACGACTCAGTCTTTGCCACGTTTTTTGGGGTTATGACGTGATAGACCAGATCAACAGGTCTCTTCCACAAATACCTGGAATGAAGATGCAAACTATCCGGGGTTCATATAGTATGTAGAAGTTAATATAACTATGGTCGAAAAAGCTATGAGCATCCAAATGTTTTCAATCAGAAATCCTTCCACTTAAATTCTCGGAGACAAGGGCGACATCGAGCACCACCCGTTTCTAGTAATGAAGGTAGGATCATGCAACGACAGTTGATAGGGTCGTCTCAATTATGGTCGTTTTGTTGAGGAAGTGCAGTAGGAAGTTCTTTAATAGGGCAAAGGCCATCAGAGCCACATGGAGCTGGGACACATATAAGGCAGAACTTCTGTAGAAAACTCGTCCGAAGCCTCAAGGTTATGGAAACGTTTAGCCTCAACTACTTGTACTATTGGGTACATCAAGAAATATGATAGTTGTTGGACTACGTCCATTGAGAAATCGCTGGGAGTGCCCCAGTATACACATTTCCCGGGCAACTCTGAAGAAGCTTTGAATACTTCAATTGGGGATTCCTTTGAAATGTAGCCATCAGATGTCGCCAGCGAGGTTGTAACCGAATCTGGAAATATTTGGGCTATCAAAAGCTTTAAACCTTTTAAGTCGCCAGGACCAGACAAAGTCTCGCCGTCGGATCTACCGGCAGTGACTGATACCATTGCTCCCTGGCTCAGAGAGATCTAAACCTGTGGTATCAATCAGTTGTACATACCATCAAAATGGAGAGAAATCAAGATTGCTTTCTTCCCAAAAGCGGGAAGGTCGTCCCATACTGGAGCTAAGTAATTCCGGCCAATTAGTCTATCGTCATTTCTGCTTAAAACCCAGGAGAGATTAATAGATAAAGGGTGGGTCATTAAAAATGTGAACCACCGATTACTTTGACTTGTGATTTGAGCTCCTTGGATTATTTTCTGTGGGGAGCCATTAAAGATAAATGTTAAGTCATGCATCCAAAGACAATTGAAGCGTTGAAACATGAAATAGAATTCGCTATTGAAGAGATTCGACCCGAAACAATAAAAAATGTACTGACAAATTGGGTTGATCGGATGAGATACTGCCGATACTGTCGTGGTAGTAATATAAATGATATTGTGTTCCAACTTTTTTCCTTTCTAATAAAACCAGAAATTTGAAAAATTATGGCTGATTCAAGTTTGAAATGGTCCACTCTTTAGTTACAACAAGGGCAAGTCCACCGAAACTGCCCTGCATGATCTAGTCAGCTTTTTTGAGGAACTCTCTCTGTTAAGGAATATACTATTGTAACTTCCTTAGATGTAGAGGGGGCCTTCAATAACATTAATCCAGTCGCTATATTTACGGCTCTAGCAATCGAATCATAAGCTTTTGATTAAGATACGCATTTCAGCTATTTTAGGGTCAACTGACCTGTCTGACCTGTTCTGTCTCCTCTGCTATGGAATCTCTAACATTCTGTAAAGAGCAAATAAGGCACTACAATACTATATACCATTAAAAGGGAAATATGAAAACGCTGAGGTCTGAACCCGCGTATACTTTGTGGTTTGTACCGACCGACAATGATGTACGTCATTGTCGTCTGGTGGACGGCTTTGAAGAAATCCTCCTTCAGTGCGATACTAAACAAGGTTCAGCGAATGGCTGCTACATATGTCACTGGTGCGTTGAGAATGACACCAACTGTGGCACTACATAAATAAATATACTACATTTAATGGCGCCATACATTATATAGCAGTGAAATATTCCGCGTGTACTGTGATTAGACTTGGGTAGTGTCATTCTAGACGCAATGCCTGACCTCACTGTTGATTACACTATGACTGAACCACTCTTAGACAAGAGGTATCTCAATCTTATAACTGATAGATCAGAATGGAATGGTCGTATTTCAGGACATAGGAGATTCGTTAACCCTGTGGGCTTTGGTGTATTTTCTGAGGAACTTGCAAATAGACTGCCTGATCATTCTAGTGTTTAGCAGGCAGAAATCTTAGCTATTAAAAACGTGGCGGAATGACTGAAAATGAATGTTCTGTCCAAAGTCTGTATCGCGGGCCCCATTAGGTGAGTTTGTTGTGTGCTCGCCTATGAATTTTGGGGGTCGTGGGTTCGATTCCCACCAGAGGCTCTGGTCTTTCGCTGCAAAATCTAGCCACATGGTCTTTGCAACCGTAAAATTAAAATATAAATGTACATGGTATTGTAATTATAAAAATAAACTTAATATAATAAATAAATAAATAAACTTTAGCTATCACGTCCCCGGAAACTATATTCCTAAATTCAAAATGTGCCCCAAACTGTAGCAGATCTCTTAGCGAAATGGCTGAATAGTTCAATATTCACCTGATATGGGTGCCGGGCCACATGAACATACCAGGGAACTGCAAGTAGACTAACCTGCAAGGCTAGGAACTACCTTACACTCTGCAGGGGAACTGGAATATGTGGACATGCCTCTAGCGACCTGCAAGCTCTTCTTGAGAGATAGTGCCCTTACGCAACATATGAAAGCTGGTCAGGAACTGCATATGTTCCAGGCTGATGTGGCCCGGCCTAAAGTCAAAAATGCACCAACCCACTGCTGTGGTTGTCGACAGGATAAACTAATCTACTAATTTAAATCATGGGAATTTTTATAAACAACAATTATTTTATGAATTATTTTTTCTTCATTAACATAAATTTAAGTTAAATTTTGCAACTGGAATTAATTCCAATCAATATAATTAATTGCACACTTTCAAATGTATTGGTCACAAATAAATCACTTGTGATTCATATCTGTTTTGATTTGAAACCACAAAAAAAATTTTGATTTAAAAACTCAACACTATAGTTCAATTTTGCGCATTTCTTTTGAATTCGCATATTTGTCTTAATGACTATTGTGTCAATGTTAATGAATTCAAGCGATTTCATTGACAATGAAACAAAGTTTGTTGTTTTGTTTCTTGTCATACATTAAGTGGGAGTAGTTCAGAGCGTTAATATGGTGATTTGTTTCGTAAAAAACAAACAAAACTAATTGCTTATATGTGGCAGAGTAACAGTAGCGGCGCAGTCATGCATGATTTCAATATTTGTACCCTACGATTGAGAAAATAGGACTTTTGATTTAACACTTGACGCTTACAATTGTTTAATTTATAGTGAGCGTAAAAAGAGAGTATATATTACTGTTGGAAGTTGTTACGGTTTACTACAGCACAATTATATTTAATTCAAAATATTTTGGTATTTGCAAAATGTTCAGATAATAAACAAAAGTCAACAATAACAAATGTTATAATTGAGCAATTTAATTGAATTGCATTTTATCTCGCTCACTGTATAGTCTTGATTATCAAACCCATGTTTAGTATTATATTATAGGGTCTTCTCAAATCGACTACTATCATATGATTCACATGGTCCGAGTACACTTTAATTTAATTACCTCTTACCTATAGATGTGTAAGCATTGGTAGAAATAATAACAAACAAATTGTTTGCAATGAAGGTAACTAACTTCATTGGTGTGGCAAAACAGGAAACTTTCAAGGCGTGTTTTGGCGAAATATCAAAATTGTAAAAGGTCATTAAGGTTGATGTCATTCAAAGTACGTAGATGAAATATACAAAATCGTATTATCTGCTAGAACCAGTTGAAATGCAATACTTTTGAAACAAAGGTACCGCGGTATGAAATAACCATAACCAGCGCACAGTGGGTAATTTTTAAAAATAGTATAAAATTGAATGATTCGCCGAATTTAATGAAATATCACAAACATTTAGACAGGCTTATGCTTTAAACATACAGCTGCGGTCAAAATAATAACACCAGGATATAGAAACATTTTAAAACAAATATACTTCAAAAACTATTGCATTACTGACATTGGTTTCTTTGGTTAAAATAAACACTATACTATACAGAAATTATAAGTAAGTATTTCGGTATTTTGAATTATTAAATGAAAAACATAATTTTTTTGTAAAAAGTGCAAAAAATCTCCATAAATATTATTTGCGGTTGTCTTAACGTTATATTAGTAACAACACATTTATTCAGCAATATTACGTTGAGAGCAAGAATGCCATACAACGTCTTTTTCACATTTTCCACATTCTGACCCCTATCTGCTAAATCGAGTATTCAAAAGACTTTCCCGTTTTCCCTAAAGCTTTTGCGAGTTTTCTTTTATTCTTATACGATCTGTCTTAATTATTAATAATCCATATTTTTGGAAATATGGACAGTTCGGGGCTATGCGTGCCATTCTAACGAACTTATTTGGATATTGCGAAAGCATTATACCATTAATTTGCTCGAATTTTGGATCGATATCTTGTTGGAAACTGCGGACGAGCAATATTTCTTCATATGCATTAACCTACCATATCATATTAAGAATTATTTCATATACGGATGAATCAGTAATATTTTTTATATGATGTAAAGTTCCTTTTCTATAATATGAAAAACATTGCTCAAACCATAGTGAAGTTTTCTTCCTTTGCCTGTAAATTTCTGACGGCATTTGGCATTAGTTGGTTTTGCTTTTATAGGACCAACATTACCTACCTCAAAATAATATAGTCCGACTCATCTGAACAAAAAAAATTGCGCCATTTTTGTCATGTCAATTTGCAATAGGTTATATTAAATTATACACAACTACCAACATGAAAGTCTTTAACCGAGACCATTTTTTTGGGATGGAAGCAATTAATTTGTGTTCCCCCATATATTTGGGATCTATTCAAGCCTTACTTCAGACATAACAATTTTTGCGGCTCTTTTATTCATCATACAAAGCTTCACATTGTTCGTCCTGACTAAACCTTTAACCAATAAATGCGGCAATATAGACTGGATTCTACATTTTCCAGTTTCCGAAGAAAACCTTACAGTATTTTCGAGACTGGATTCTACAATTTCAACTTTCAAAAGAAAACTTTACAGTATTTTTGATCAGTTTCGTGAACAACTGAAAGATTTTTCATGCTAATCATATTTTGCGAAAAAATTTTATGGAATTAAAATTTCTAGCGGTATATATATTATTAAAAAATATCTTAATAAATGCATTTCATTTTTTCAAGAATGAAATATTAGGTCCTGTATTATATTTATTAGCCATTTATGGATGTTCAGAACCACAAAATTGGTAAAACTTTATCAACTTTTTGTCTATGGTGCTATTTTTTTGACTGGCCTGATTCAGAGGTTACTTCAAAGAACCTCTCAAATAACACAATATATTACTTCCTTTTACAAAATGTATATATTTTTGAGGAGAAGGGATTTAAAATAATGATTCAATATAACAATATTGAGTAAAATTGCTTTATATTTGAGAATTTCCTAGCCTTATGGCTGGAGGCGGATGTGGTGCTATTATTTTGACCGCAACTGTATATGTGCCTTTAAAAAGCTTATGGATATTGCAATTACAAAATTAATTAATTCAAGATAACAATTAATTATAAATTTGACTAAATTATTAGTCAATAGTTTAATAGGAATGTTTTTCTGTGTGGTTGCATCAAGCAGCCATATAAATGAGAAATTTTCCGAATGAGATCCAAGAACGTCCAATACATCCCGAAAAAGTCACTATTTGCTGCTGATGTTGGGCTGGCGGCGCACAGTGGGCGGATTTTAAAAAGGGAAATAATTCAGCCGTTTCTTAATCAGTCAACACAATGTGACATGCCAGTTTTTACACAAATTTCAAAAGTAGGCCTCATATTCTCAAATCGCAAAGCTAAAATATTAAAATCTTCACTATTTCATTTTAAAAATTTTGATTTTAATTTTAATTTACACAGAATATGCAACAAAACGGTAATTGGATTTGCGGGAACTTAATATTTGTAAAATTTTTGGACGAAATACTAAGGCAGTTCTGGCAATTTTGGACATTTTTCTTCTGTTGCTGCAAACGACGACATATTTTTTAATATTAATAGGTTAATATTAAAAATTCTGACCCATAAGTTTGTTTTGGGGTAGTAAAAATATTGAAGCTATACCCACGTAGAATCATTAACTAATTCGATTTAATCAAATTGGAATGAAAGCCGACCAGATTGTCAGCATAATCGACCAAATTTGGATTCGTTAACATGTAGAATTGCCGCATTCGAGCAAATGAAAATCCACGAGTGATTGTCGAAAAGCCAAGGCATCCGCAAAGAGTGACTGTTTGTTGCGGGTTATGGGCTGGTGGCGTCATCGGGCCGTACTTTTTTGAGAATGAGGTCGGCCAAGCAGTTACCGTGAATGGTGTTCGCTATCGCGAGATGAAAACGGACTTCTCGTGGCCAGAATTTGAGGATATGGACCTGGACGATGAGTGGTGACAACAGGATGGTGCCACTTGCCACACAGCCAACGAAACAATGGCTCTTTTGCGCGAAAAATGCAATGCCCATGTTATCTCACGTCGTGGCGATGGTAATTGGCCGCCGAGATCATGTGATTTGACACCGTTGGACTTCTGCCTTTGGGAATGTTTAAAAGAAAAATTGTACGTCCATAAGCCAAAATTTCAAGAGCTAAAGGGTGAGATAATTCGGCATATTATCGACATTGAACCTCAATTATGTCTCAGAGTCATTGAAAATATGGACCATCGGATAGAGGAATGCCACCGAAGCCGTGGCGAGGATTTGGCCGATATTTTCTTTCACACATCATAATAAAAAATATTAAGATAATTCTCTGAAAACTTTTTGGTTTATTTACAATTATAATATAATATATAGTTAATAATTAAATTGCTTTCAGAGAATTATCTTAATATTTGTTATTATGTTAGAAGGATCTTTGACAATTATGTGAAAAACAATATTGGGCAAATGCTAGACATGTATATAATTGCAAGCAAATGTTATTGAAATGTTTTCTTAAAATAATAACATATCGTCGGTGCGCCGACGAAAACTCCTATGTGTTTTTTACTAGTTATCAGGAGAGACAAAAAACCGGGCCATTTCGTCAAATCGCGAAATATTTAATATCTCAGATTTTTGAATTTATCTTTTAACTATTTTCCATGACAAAAATCATATATGTGAAAAGGCCATGCCGTGGTAAATGGTTTTCAAGAAAATCTACACACACTGAAAATATTTCCTTCGTACACTGATAGAAAAACCGTTCGTCACCATGACGAATCAGTTTCGTCAATATATCTTCGTACTGGTGACGAAAAGTTTCGTACATGCGATGATTTTGTTCGTCAATAGAACGAACGCGATCATCAAGCCATGTTTTTGGTGATTCCGAAATTCGCCGAGGGAACGACATGGTTTCATGCCCCCGACGAAAACATATATTTGACCATTTCGCTGAAAATATGATAAAACGAAGCAATCAATTTATAGTTTGTGCTTTGTACAAACTATATGCGTTCTGATTACCTTAGTTAAATAATTTGTTGTAAAAGTTTAATTTAAAAAATATGATAATTAATGTCAAACACCGTTCGTCAATAAGATTATGGTCGACTTATTCACCGTTTACGGCAACGTCAACGCCTACAGCAAAACAAAGTAAGACATGCGAAAGTGTTATGTTCGTCTATGCGTGTGTTTCAAGCAGCACCGATTCGTTTCAACCAGAGATTGCCAAAACAGCGCCCATGGGCGGTTCTCTCACACATTGAATGACTATAAAATAATTCATTCAGTTTACATTGAAAGAGAGAAATGCTTTTGTTTGCTTGTATGAGTGTGCCGGTCCCTGGTTTAAACAAATCGCACTGGCACAGCGCAAATGATGTCTGGTTTAACAAAAAATCTAACACATGCAGCTTGACAAGCTATATATGTATGTGTGAAACATTTCTGCAAGTGGTATGTTGGCAAATATATTACTTGATGTGATTATTTTTGATTTAAAATAACAAGAGTAATGAATACTTCTCGTTTGTTTGATTTCAGCCTTTCCTGAAAAGAACTGCGTTTCGAAACGAATAATCACAACTGAACCTAGAAATGCAGTCAAGTAATGATGATTGGGATTCGTCGTGATGATGATTGGGATTCGTCGTGGTGATGAACGAAATTCATCGTGGTGATGAATGAAATTCGTCGTGGTGATTAACTCGATTCATCGTAGTGATGAATGGCGTTCATCGTGGTGATGATCTCGATTCATCGTAGGGATGAAATGTGATCATCCTGAGGACGAAAGTTTGTGGAAACAGAGATTCGTCATGGTGACGAACAAATTTAACAAGAGGATTATTCCGTACGTTAGCTGACTTTTGACGAACAAATAATCGTGATGATGTACAATTTCGTCGTCATGACGATGCTTTTTCTATCAGTGTACTATTTACGAAACATTCTTCATACTATATTCTTCATATTATTTACGAAGATTTTCGTAAACTTCATTCATATTAGGAAGAATATTTTACGAATTTACGAAGGGGTTTCTTAAAAAATCGTCATAAAAGCTTCGTAAAATTATGTTCATAAATTTTATGAAAAGATTCTTATTTTGTATGAAATGACGTCTTTATAATTTCGTAATTTTTGTGAGGGTAACATAATTTTAAATTTTAGGAGTGTACTTTATTTTGTTCTTATATCTGTATCAATTTGCAATAATTTCAAAACGTTCGACAAAAAAGAAGATATATGCCAAATTTATCACCTACTTACAGCGTTCGGAAGAAAACCTAAAAATTATTCAACAACTGTTTATGTGCTATACATATCCGATGCTGACAAGTTTGCTTTGCTTTGATTACAACTACAAAATTATATCAAAATTGTAAAAAATCGTAATAATTTCATACAAAATATGAAATAATTTCATACAAAATATGAAATAATTTCATATAAAATATGAAATAATTTCATACAAAATATGAAATAATTTCATATAAAATATGAAATAATTTCATATAAAATATGAAATAATTTCATATAAAATATGAAATAATTTCATACAAAATATGAAATAATTTCATATAAAATATGAAATAATTTCATACAAAATATGAAATAATTTCTTAAAAAATATGAATTAATTTGTTAAAAAATATGAAATAATTTCATAAAACATATGAAATAATTTCATTAAAAATTTTAAATAAATTCATAAAAAATATGAAATAGTTTCATAAAAATTATGAAATAGTTTCATAAAAATTATGAAATGGTTTCATAAAAATTATGAAATACCTTCATATAAAATATGAAGAATCTTCTTCGTAATATATATGATATTACATTACCTGATGTGATTATGAATTGAAATAGCAGAAGTAAGAAATAATTCTTGTTCGTTTGCTTTAATCTTTTCCTGATAAGAGAGAACTGGGTTTCGAACCGAATAAGAGGCAAAAACGGTCTAAAACCAGAGGAATTTTTATAGACAATTTTAAAATAGTGTAGGTCGGGGCATACAAAATATGGAATAATTTCATAAAGAATATGAAATAATTACATAAAGTATATGAAATAATTTCATAAAGTATATGAAATAACTTCATAAAAAATATGAAATAATTTCTTAAAAAATATGAATTAATTTGTTAAAAAATATGAAATAATTTCATAAAACATATGAAATAATTTCATTAAAAATTTTAAATAAATTCATAAAAAATATGAAATAGTTTCATAAAAATTATGAAATAGTTTCATAAAAATTATGAAATAGTTTCATAAAAAATATGAAGAATTTTCTTCGTAATATATATGATTTTTTTTCATATATCGTATGAAACATTTCTTTGGCTGAAAAAATAAGACAGATTTCGTAATATGTAAGAAACATTTCGTGATATTCACGAAGATAATATTTTCAGTGCATTGACCTAGATTGTGGCCAAAAACGGCTAATGAGGTTTGAGATTGGCCCCTTTTTGAACTTCCTATTTTTTTGAGCATTTTGTTTTGAGTTTTTTATTATAATTGTTTGATGGTGTGCTCGTGGCTTGACTGCAGCACTTTATATTAGATTAAGTACGCCCAGATGGACGTAAGAGCCGTGCATGTTTATTTATAGTTTAAGTTAGAAAGTAAGCCACCTTTTGTATTAGTTTAAAGTGTTTTGGAAAAGAATAAATGGCAATATTTGAAACTGAAACTGCTAATGAGGTTTTGTACAGAATCATCCCCTCTACTCAAATAAGAAAAGAACAAAATCTGATCTGCTTCCTTTTGGGAGTTATCGCGATAAAAACAAATTTTAACCATAAAACCGCACTTAATTACATTGAATCGCGGAAATTTGAAACTATAACATAATTTCCCATAGATATGAACATTTGTAAGACGCTTTGTACTTGTAATGTCCGCGATATTTGCAATATTATTCTATAACGAAATTTTTGCAATCCAAAAATTTGACTTACACCGCTAAATTTTTCCAAAAATATTATTTCGAATTTAATAAAATTAACATATGTACATTCTATGATCTCTGCGAGATAGAATGGTACCAGCAATTCCGCCATAAACATCCAGTGACGAATATATTCCGAACAAAAAACATTTACGTTCGGAATTATTTTACTATATAATGCTATTATCTCGCGTACGGTCAGTTCTACGGAAAAGTGGTCAAAGAAAGTTTGGGAGATATGTAAAGCGACTACAACTCTTTTTTGAACAAAAAAAAATATTATAGTAATTTGGTAGGGATTTACAATGAGTCAAATTAAAATATGACTCATATAAAGGGAGAAGCATACAAAAGTTTTAACACACTGAAAATCCTTACCGAATTACTATACATTTTTTTAAAGAAAGAGTTTTAGGCCTTTCTCCAAAGCCTCCTTTGACCACTTTTCCCTAGAACGCGTCAAATGGACAACGTTTACCTTCAACAAGACGTCGCTACGTGCCACACAAGCAACGAAACCATTGCTCTGTTACGGGAAAAGTTCCGGTCCGTGTTATCTCTCGAAGAGGTGATCACAATTGGCCACCGAGATCTTGTGATTTAACACCTTGCGACTTCTTCCTTTGGGGCCACGTGAAAGATAATGTCTACGCCAAAAGCCCAGCGTCGATTCAACACCTCAAAGATAGAATTCGTGAGGCTATCGAGGACATAGGGCAGCCACTTTGCGATTTGGTTATGGAAAATTCCATGAAAAGGATATGGTCCTGTAAGCGTGGTCGTGGTGGCCATTTGGCTGATGTTGTTTTTCATTATTAACGGCATACCTTCCTGTTTATTATGAAATAAACATCCGATCATTTATCTAAAAAAATGGCATTTTTATTTGAATACCAAAATAACACCTCTTGTTGGAAAACCCTTAATTTCAATTATTTTTTGTAATGTGTACGTCTTTACACCATAAATCGAGGCTAATTCTAATAAGGCATTAATTATGCGTTTATTTATAATATATACAGTTTACATAGCTGACCGCTCCTGCGTTCTGTCAGTTTTTTTCTATTTACATTTATGCTTTACACTTATACGCTTATGCTTTCTGTCAACCAAACCATGGCAACTTATTCGTATGCCAACATGAAGTCGTTGAGAATTATTTCCATAAGCTCTAACTCATATACACATTTGTGAGGACAACAAAACGGTTTGTGTTGTTCGAAGGATCTAAAAATCTGATTTTCCCTTAATAAAATAGTCTATTTTTATTACTTTTTGAAATTGACCACAAGACATTAAAATGTGGACCATTACTTCAAGGGCGACGTGACTTCCTTTAAAAAATTTGCAATATTTATTTATTTATTTATTTATATGAATTACAATACAAAGTAAATTTATATTCTAATTTTAAGGTCCAGGGAGAAGCCGGCTGACAAAGACAATGTTTGCTTGTTAATTTGTGTTGCGACAGACCAGAGCCTCTGGTGGGAATCGAACCCACGACCCCCAAACTCATAGGCGAGCTCGCTACCAACTCACCTACTGGGGCGCTCAAATTTGCAATATAAAGTCACTTTTTTTTTTTCTCAACGTTAGTGTAATTTTTAGTGAATTTATTTGCAAAGCCGGATATAGCTTTTAAAATTTTTTAATTTTTAAAACTTTGTGTTTGATTGTTGGTCCCAAATAAGTTAAAGCAAAGTGATTGCAACGTACTTAACTGGTGACCTGATGGTCACCAGTTAAGTACGTACATTCTAATCTTATGTGACTCTGCCTAAAGTCGAAAAGCACCAAAAGTCCTGCTCACGGCAGTTCGTCTTACTTATTATGTCACTTATGACGGGTACCTGCCTAACAGGAAGGCAGAGAGACTTAAAGTCTCGTGAGATGACTTTTTCAGGAAATGCGGAGGAATCGATATAAAAATCGAAACATATATTCCAAGATCCGCGGGAGCAGTCAACAATTTCTACTGTTTATCGACTTTTGAAATTCCCTTTTTTCACTCTGCCATAATGTAGATTTCTTATTGGTACAACGAATATTCAGTGGTCTCGCAGTTTTCGTCGACTACTTCATTCATGCGCAGAACCACAAACAATTCGTTCTTTCCGTTTTTCACAACTGTTCGGTACATTTGTGCCAGATTTCCGAAAGGTTCAATGGCGCGCATAAGTATTTGCCACAATTATTTCCCAGAAGAAACCCGAATGAAGAAAAACCTCCTCAGAAGTTTGTACCATAATGCTTAACACTTGCTATGTTGCGGCTGCGCAGTGCAAACCTCCACCACCACCACCACAACGAACGACCAACAACAAGACCACAAGACCATGACAAATTGTAACGCAACTGTGTGAATAAATTCCAAGCGAAATACCGAAATGCCCTCATAATTATCGAGATCTCATGAAATGAATTCACATTTTTGCTGCTAGTGCAGTTTCTTTTTTTGTTTGTGTGATTATAAACAAAACGTTAATTATATAATCACAAAGTAATAATAACACCACCGCCACCGCCACCAACAACAACAAAACTCACATCTGGAGTAGGTATTAGCAAGAAATTGCATTGCTAAAATTAGAGGGAGGCAACAAAACAAGCGATTAATGAATAGCTAATAACAAACGCAGGAGAGAGCAAAGAAGAGAAACAGAGGAGTAAGAAAAACGCTTCCTCATTGTAAGTAAAAACATAATTACACCATTCAACCGCAAAGAATATTTCTAAAATTTAGTTAAAAACCTCAAGATATAATAAAAGAATCACAAAAAATGGGGAAAATAAGAAAAACATATTTCCGCTAACCTATTATGCCACTCTAGAAGCTAAATCTGAGGTTAACATGCAATCAACCAACCCACCAGCCAACGCAGCCCAACCAAGCAGCCATTTGTGCTAGAGTTATGTAGACATAGATTACATGCAGACTACAGACTACGGATGTAGTAGACATGCGCACATGCGCCGTATACACTTGGTCATATTTAGTTTTTTTTTAACGAGGGTATTTAGATATCGATTTAGATTTGTGTTTTAATATAAATTATCAACATTGCTTTTAATCACTATCAACACAATTCTTTTTGGGGACTTCAAGGTAAATGAAGATTTAAAATATTATTTTGACACGGAAAAAGGAAACTGCCAAAACAGCACGCAAACTAATTGGTAATTACACGATGCAGCAACATAAACAAGAAAGAAAGTCTCTGTCGATTGACAATAGAGACTGGTACCAGAAGAGGCTTGGTAATAATAAGGCCTTAATTTTTAAGTAAACAGATAAACATCCACTACTCATGGGATGAATTAGCCGCTCTAAAAGCCCTTCTGATGCTTGGAAGTGCTGATGTGGTTCTAAACCAGTAATCATAATTCGGAGGTTTGAAGGTCAAGGACGCATGGTTTTAAACTGCTCCAAGTTACAGGTAATGGAAGACGTATAGCCTAAATTCTGGCAAAAAGCAACCTTAGTATCAGTTTTTCCTTCTTTCACAGCAGCAGCCAGCCTGGACTTAGAGATATCACATCCTTGCAAACAATTGGTTAAACAACGTATTGATTGTTAAACAATGTATTGTCCGCGCCATAATTTCTCGATTCTTCCTGACAACACTTCGGGGATGAATCGTCATGACGATCCGTGGCATATTTATTAACATCCTCCTAACAACGGTTGGAAGCTGTTTGGGAGATCGATAATTTGAAGACGATTCGCTTCTCCAACGCTAAAGCAATTGTTTTACGAACGATTCAAAATTAATGCAATCTTCTTAACCTAAATTGAAAAGTCTTGAGAAGATTACTTGCCCGTGCGATTTGTCCTTGATTATTTCCGGCGATTGTTTGATGTTGACTCGCTTCACCATTATCTTAGCAACAGTCAAAGTGATTCGCAAGCGAATTGCTTCGACGAGTCGCTTTCTATTCGCCACAACGATGCAGATAATCAAAACTCGCTATCGATGTGCCTAGGCGAATCGCGAACCGTCAGGGCGATGCGGATAATCAAGAAATTATTGCCCTATGACTCTTTTAGGCAACTCCCCTGCGATTCGTCTCTACTCTCTCTCTCAAACGAATCTTCTTCGTGTATTTCTTACGTTTCTTCTTGGCAAATCGCTTTGATGACATAATTGCTTACAGCGATGATTCCATGACGACGCGCATATGGCAATCGCAGCCATCTATCAAGTCTTTCAGGCGATTCGCGGAAGAATCTTCCGCGATCAAAAATGTTTGCTGGGATATTTGATTGTCTTTCGTGTGTATATTAGGCATGACACTGAGATGCCGCACAGATGTATTTTGGTGACAAAAACGCAATTTTTCGGCAACTAATTTTCAAAAATCGAATGATATGGCCAAAGAAATTTCATCCTTTTTCTTAATTTACTCAATATTTTACTCGCTGACAACTTTCAATGATCTAGCATCACTCCTTATGTTTATCCCCTCACCCTAAAACCTGAAATATGTTTGGAAAAATTCTATTTGGGTCATTTTAAGTAATTTGAGCAAAGTCCGTCCTTCCGTCTGTCTGTCTGCTGGCTAGGGCGCGCTATAACTCTCGAAAGGAGTAACCAATTGATTTAAAATTTGGTATGCGGTAATATTTTTCTTCATATCAGGCTAAATTCGAACACGCAAAAAAAGAATTCGTTCCAGCGAAGCGAAATTTTAGACAACTAAAATTTTCGTTTGCAGCAACTGAAATTTCGTTTGTTGTGACCAAAACTAATTTTGCGTAAAGAATTTTTGTTCTGACGAAAATAAGTTTCAGTCATCGTAAACGAGAATTGTAGATGTGTAAAATTTCGTTTCTTTGAAAGATGGGCTTTGCGTGAAGATGGGTCACATTGGTCCACCCCTTCTAGTACCTTCCCCAAATCTGTAAGGAAGAACTCAATCGGTACAAAAGAGTTAAGGGGCTCAAAATATAGATACGATAGATTCCTGCACTGGTATAGAAAGCTCATTCGAAATCTCAATACTACGGAAAATTTTAGATTCAACACATTGTTTTTTTGGGTACATCAGTAAAGATCATAGTTCTTTGACTACGTCCAGTGAGGAATTGTTGGGGGTGCTTCTGAATACACATTTTCCGGGCAACACTGAAGCTGA
Organism: Eudasyphora cyanicolor; assembly: GCA_963930755.1. Taxonomy (NCBI): domain Eukaryota; kingdom Metazoa; phylum Arthropoda; class Insecta; order Diptera; family Muscidae; genus Eudasyphora; species Eudasyphora cyanicolor. The sequence goes on along the minus strand of OZ005736.1, from coordinate 156,242,424 downwards.
GTTAATTACTTCAGTTGGGGATTCGATTGAAGGGCAACCATCAGAGGTAGCCAACAGAATCTAAAATTATTTGGGTTATCAAAAGCTTTAAACTTTATAGTTGCCAGGACCAGTCAATGTCTCGCCGGCGTAGCTACAAGCAGTGGCTAATACCTCCCTGGCTTCCTTACCACAGGGATACTTGTTGTATCGTGCAAGCTTATATACCAAAAAAAGAAAGAGTGTTCTGTTCCAAGGTTGTCTTCATTTTAAAATCGGGAATGAGCGCCCCAGTAGGTGAGTTGGTAGCGTACTCGCTTTGGGGGTCGTGGGTTCGATTCCCACCAGAGGCTCTGGTCTGTCGCTGCAAAATCTAGCCACATGGTCTTTGTAACCCGGCTTTTCCCTGGACAGTAAAATTAGAATATAAATTTACTTTGTATTGTAATTCATATAAATAAAATAAAATAAAAATAAAAAAAAAATCGGGAAAGCCATCCCATACAGGATATATGGATTTCCGGCCGATTAGTCTATCGTCATTTCTCCTTAACAGAGAGATTAATCCATATTTATCTTAGGACTACATGCTATTATTGTACAATCAAACAGCATGCATATACACCGAAACCGTCCTCTTTAATCTACTCATCTTCATTGAAGGATTTCTCTCTGTTAAGAAATAATAAAATAACAATGGTAGCTCTGTTAGAAATTGGGCGGGTGGAGGCTGGTGTGTCAACCTTCTGATTAAGAGACGCATGCCAATTATACTGTACTGATCTCCCTAGATTTGTTTGCAGGAGTATGCCCGAAGGGCATGTTATGTATCCTCAGCTATGGAAAATTTGCGTGGGCGGTCCCAAAATTAGCCGGATATAGCTCCCTCGGATTATTTTTGTTTCCAAACTTGAAGAAATGGCTCAGCGGAAAAAGATTTGCCAGCAAATAAGAGGTGGTGGTGGCGGTTGATGGGTATTTTTAGGAGCTAGAAAGTTGTTACTATAAACAGGTTATCGAACCATTTGAAAATCGCTGGATTTTTTTTCGGTTAGGTTTGTTCTGCCTTTGTTTTCTCCTATTCATTTTCTACAACTTTGCTTCAGACACAAAAGAGATATTCCGTGCGCTATACCGTGAAAAATATATAGAAAAAGTGCAAAAAATTCACCTAGAGCAAAAAAAATCGTATGACCATTAAATTATTCATTGAGCCAACTTGACTAAACGAATGATGCAGAAGTTCTTATTTTTGGGCATACTTTCACGTCCAATTCTCAGAATTGAGTCCCAAATCAATGTGCTGATAGGTTTAAAGTTCAGCGAATAGCAGGTATTCGAATTTGTATTTCTGGTGCGTTGAGAACAGTTCCAAACTCGATAACTAAGTGGGCTTAAGTTACTTTTCTAAAGAACTGGAGCTATCTGTCTATTGCAAAAATCACTGTGAGGTCTACCAGACAGAAATCTTAGCTATAAACGAGGTAGCAGAAAAGCTGAAAATTAATGTTCAATCGATATTGCGGACGTTACATTCTTACGCATTTTGTTTTACTAATGTTGATCCATTGGCGTTCTGAAAGCAATATTTTCATATAACCTTCAGCAACAACAATTATTTCAGAGTTCTTTCAAATGACATTTAAATATTTACTAAATACTTTTGATGAATGCGATATTCGCGGCGAAAGTTCCGTTGCGGACGTTACAAAAAAATGGAAGTAGGTTTTCAGGTTAACGTGGATTTGCATGTTTTTTTAGCTATGTTTGCACAGTAATCAGAAAAATCGATCAAATGCGAGGCGGAATATTAAAGCTTAGTCCGAGACAATTGCAAAACATTTTTTAAATTTTTTTCCGAGCCCCCGGGTCGCCGAAAAAAGTTATCAATTGCGAAGCGGAATAGAAAGCTTACCTCGAGACAATCGCAAAAAATTTTTTTTAATTTTTTCCGAGCCCGCAGAGACTGCCCAAAATCGTTTTTTATCGTAACTTTTTTGTTTGAAGCTCGATTCTCACATGCGTTACATGAATTGATCGGAATTGAAAAAAAATGTTTTTGTGGTAGTCTCGAGGTAAGCTTTCATATTCCGCCTCGTATTTGGGAACTTTTTTTTGCATGGTGGTCAACCAAGTTTAAGGAATACGAGTATATAAGGATATTAAAATAGCTCTTATTAGAATAAAAAAAATTGTGGTTCATCCAAAAACTAGATATTTGTCTGTTGCGGACGTTACGTGGCAGACGTAACACAACAATTTCAATACGTTAAGACGACAATATTCTGCGGAAATTTTTATATAATTTTATAATTTAGATTTTATAGAACCCGCTGAACGTGTCATTTCAATGGTGACGTCATTAGAATGTACCGCAAAATAATAATTTCATTACACACCTGGCATTTTTTTACATTTTTGGAATACAGTTTTTCGAATTTGCCCATATGTACTCTATTTGATCAAATTTTTACAAAAAAAATCTTAAATTGTACTTACAGTTGTGATATTGCAAATGTCCACGGAGAAAAACAGCGTAACGAATGGCGGATGTAAAACTATTTTAGCCGCACATTGAGTGAATTGAGTTTTAAGCCAATTTTCGCGGCAAAGCAATGTCAGAAATTTCACATAAAGTTCAAGTTTATCGAGAATTTAGGTTTCCATTCATCGAACAGACATGGGTATTCATACATATGTATGGCATACAGTGGTTGTTGGTGTATCTATGTAGAAGAAAAAAGAAAAACAACAAAATATTTATTACTTCATAAATACAAATTCGGTTTAACATTGTTGCATGTTGTTCGTTTGTTTTCCATTTGTTGATTTTTTGCAAAAAATAACATAAAAAACCCACCAAACCCTATAATTACTGCCGCTCCTTTTGCTGAATGCTCAGACAAAACAAAAACATAGAAAAAAAATCAAAAAGGCGAAGCAACTTAGACATACGCTAAAGCCAACATTTGTTTGTTGCCACACGTTAGTAAACGGAGTCAGCTCTGTTGCCCAACAAATCGACAGGATGTGAGGTGGACCCACTCATTATGGGTCATCGTTCAATTTAGGAGATTAAGGGAATGTTACAAAGACTTTAGGTCTCACAATGTATCGATTTGTTGGCGAAGTGCAAATCGTATTCGTGAATAAAACAAGTAAGAAAATTTCGGTCGATTAAAGCGAACATGTGTTCCAATGAATCTGTTAATGTTTGCTGATCTCAGAAGGTGCTTGACAAATACGCCTATTCTGTGCTGAACAGTAGACACTTCTTCTCTTTTGTACAAAATGGCCCTTTGTGTGGGCTTTACAAAAGGAGCGAGCTAACATCGTGATTTTCTTAAAGGGATTGCGACAGATAAACTATTACTATGTGTGGTATTACGGAGATTTCGTACAGGTAGTATAGAAGTTATTAGAGAATCAATAAATCACTAAATCGTAATGCTTTACGCCCATCTTCAACTTTAGTCTGAGATTTGAAAAAATATTATCACATACAAAATTTTAAGTTATACAGTTACTCCTTTCGAGATATGTTATGCGCTCCAACCAGACAGACAGAGGGAAGACGGACAGAGATTGCTCAAATGACTTAAAATTGCTCAAAATGGATTTCTCCGAACATTCATAGGGTCTTAGGTCACTCCTTCGGCGTATTACATTTTTGGCCCGTAGCAAATGATACATACCATCATTCACTAAAGTTAGGGTATAAGAAGTCATTTGTCAGTTTAGCGATAAGCGGAGACTTGAGCCTTTCATCCGACAACAATGTCGCCAAAATCTGCAGGCTCTTTAAAGAGCCTTTAGTAACTGCATATAAATATAAATTTTGTGAAAACTTTAGAGTAGATGTGTGACTTCACAAAAAGTGCATAACTTTTGAAAGAGCCCACAGATTTTAGCGACGTTGGTGTCGGATGAAAGGTTTTAGTCTGTGATTATCACTAAAATAACAAATAATTTGTTCGCCATGGACAAAACAATAGTAAAAGGTCAGTATATTTAATATCGACCTTTGTAAAGGGTTTTCCAATAAGGATGATATGATTTTGAAGTGACTTTTCGGCCATTTGTAAATGTCATGATCTGTCATTTGTTTTTGATTGTATTCACAACGTTTACAAATTATTGACTTTTATTATCAAAATAATCGTTCTCCAATTGCAACATTTCGGGCGCTAAGTAAATTTTTTTTAAATAAAAAAAAAACACTTTTCAGTCGACCTACAACCTTGACACCCATGAGCAATATCTTAGCTCTCGTTAAGAGCTATCTTTTTGCCAGTGACCGATTCCCGATCCGACGTACCCTTAACTAGCTAGATCAAAAATAAACTTTCCGTTCACATTTGAAAATGATGCTAAGTCCATTTTTTTTTCAAATACAAAAAAAAAACACTTTCCAGTCGACCTACGACCTTGACACCCATGAGCAATATCTTAGGTCTCGTTAAGAGCTATCTTTTTGCCATTGACCGATTGTGGCTTCGTAATGAAACAATAGCAAATGAAACAATTGAATTGTTGCGATAGTAGTTTAGAGATGCGATTATATCAAGAAATTGTGATATTGAATGGCCCCCAAGAAGATGTGATTTAACACCATTAGACTATTTCTTGTGGGGTTATTTGAAGTCATTGGTCTTTCTTCAAGCTTTACAAGTCAATATTGAACGTGCCATTCATGACATACGACTTGATTTAGTGGAAAAAGTGCTCGAAAATTGAGTTCATGGAATTCGTTCCTTCGGAACAAGTCGTGGAGGCCATTTGAATGACGTTTTATTTAGAACTTAATTGTATCCATTGTACTTCACATTAAATAAAAAACTTTTGAATTTCCTTAACAATAAGTGTGTTTTTTTTTTCAAAGAAATCATATCACTCTTATTGGAAACCCCTATAGCTTATTTTTGGCTAAAATGTTAATAAGCTGTTACAAATAGGTAAAATAAGATCTCGCTTTCATATTTTTCGAAAATTTTTTTTGAAAAAAATTTATGGGCATTTTAGTTTTTGAAAAAAATTAAAAAAAGTAGTTTTTGTGTTTTACGAAATGTGTACTTGCTCTCGAACGGCTGAACCGATTTTCGCAAAATTTACTTTGTTTTAAAGAGGACACAATGCCATTTTTGGCGCATTCTGTTTTTTAAGGTTTTGTTTTAAAGTTCTTTTTTATACGTATACGTATTACGTGTACGTACAAGTATTTTTCAATATTTTACTGACATATATTTTATGACTTTTTGATTTTTAAGGCACTGTATGCACTTTTTCGTGTAGGTTTTTCCGCATTTTTTCTAATATTCAATATCTACAACTTTGCTTCAGACACAAAAGAGATATTCCGTACAGTATACCGAGAAAAAAAGTAAGAAAGTTCAGTCGGGTAAACCGACTAATGAATCCCCTCACCTTGAGTCTCAAAACATATTAGTAAATTTATATACATATATGTATATATTATATAAATTTATTTAATTTTTTGTTTTAAATTAATTGCATTTAATAACTTTAAAGTATGTAATGGTATTAAAGTTAAAAGCACAACATTTTTTGCCACAAAATGGTCCATTTGTGTGGGAGGTACCAAAAGGGTACAAAAAGAGCCAATGACGCCCATTTTTCTCTGGACTCTTGGTACTATAAAAGCATTACACTGTACAAAATTTTAAGTCTTTGTATGCACTGGTAATAAAGTTATAAGCTATTAACTTTTGGTTCAAAATTGTCCATTTGTCCACCAAAATGGTCGTGGAAACTTCGCCCATTTTTCTCGAGGTAATAGTGACTAATAAACTAATACTATGTGCAGAATTTCAGAGGATTAAACTAAGTTGTATAGAAGTTATTAAATAATCAATATTTCACTAAATGTTAACTCTTTGTGGGGGAGGTACTAGAAGGAGTGGACCAATTTGGTCCATCTTCGAACTTAGCCCCATACCAAATTTGAAGTCAATCGGTTACTCCTTTCGAGAGTTATCGTGCGCACCAGCCAGCAGACAAGCAGACAGACGGACGGACGGACAGACATTGTTAATTCGACTTAAATTAAAATGACCCAAAACGTATATCCGCCGAACATACTTAGGGTCTTACGTCACTCCTTCGATGTGTTACACTTTTGGCTCTTAGCAAATGATATATGTACATATACCCTCCTCTCTAAGGTGAGGGGATAAAAATATAGAAAAAGTGCAAAAAATCCAACTTGGTCAAAAAAGTTCGTATGGCCATTAAATTATTAATTGAGCCAACATGTCTAAACGAATGATGCAGAAGTTTTTTTTTTTTGAGCTATAGATATAAACGTGTTAAAATATAGAAATAGTGCAAAAAATCCACCTTGATCAAAAAAGTTCGTATGGACATTAAATTACACTGTGATACAAAATCGAACTTTCCGAATGGGAATGGGATGAGACCAATTGCAAATGAAAGTTGACATTATCCATAACAAAACCCTCAAGGGTTGTTTCGTCGACCCCAAAAACTGTAAGATACCAAAACTTTACATGATAATAAAAATTAATAATCATTATTTTATCAAATTTTCAATGATCTTTTCTTGTTAGACAGCGTTCCAAAATCACCAACTTCAAATGCGTGTAAAAAAAATCTAGCACTGAACTGATAAAAACCCTTGAGGGTTTTGTTAGGGATAATGTCAACATTCGTTTGCAATTGGTTTCATCCCATTCCCATTTTGGTTGTTGCACTGTGTTATTAATTGAGATTGAACTTGACTAAACGATTGATTCAGATGTTCTTGTTTTTGGGACTACTTTAATGTCCAATTCACAAAATTGAGTCCCAAAATCATGTGTTGTACTGTGTAATGGTACAAACAATACCGATCCCAAACCGATGGTCTAATCCGTTTAACTTGCAAAGGTTTTCTTTGGTTTCTTACGATTCGATCCATGAGCTTTAGTTTGCGAATCTTAATTCATAGCAAAATCTACAGATGCTTAAATAATAGCTCACATGCATGAATGAACATGAATGCCTGCCTTTTGAGATTGAGATGAATTATGTAGTTCATTATCAATGGGGTCAGTTATAAATAAACACCACATGCCAAATAGGTTTAATATAATTAATCACTTTTAGCCCGTTTTGGAAAAAAATCACAAAAACAACAAAGAAGATTATTAATTAATGATGGCCAAATGTGAAGTGTGATGTTGGTACTCTAGCAAATTTCTGGACTTGGTTATACTCGCATCACCTGGGGTGCGGCAGATCATTTCTAACACTTATTGTTTGACAGTAGAGTGTGCCACGGCATTCAAACATTTCACGCCACTCATTTCTCTCAGTTTGATTTCAAATTTATCCATAAGAACTGAAACAATTTGTCCGGAGAAATTTTGAGATTGTGTTCTACTGCAAATGAAGACAAGGGCGATGATGATTATAATGGTTCTCACGGTTTGCTATGACTATATAAGAGAGATATAACACAAAGGCATATGCTGGCTCTTTATTAAACACACATACGTGTATCACAAGTAGTTGCTGCAAATTTGAAAACAAAATCTAAATTAATTACAACATGTCAAGTTTTAATATCTTAATATTTGTTAATTTACAGCATAACGCTGCCTCAAAATACGAGTACTAACAAACAACTAACGTTTAATGCGCAATGTGCGCATGCGTCTGGATATGCGATCGGCGGACTCCTCTTCCTTCTATGGCTGTTATCAATTTATGAGTGGGTTAGAGTTAGGCGCATATCTTGCATCGTCGCACCGCCGCTTTACAAGTAGAATTGGCAGCATTTTGTAGCCATCGTATCCATTGGCGCAAAGACAGGAAAAGTGAAGTGAAAGTTTTCAGAAAAGTTTTACATATTTTGCGAAATGAGATGAAAATCATTGATTAAACGGGTATTTGTGTAAGCGTGGTGAAACTTAACAACGGACATTTTTTCTCCAATTTAATGGTGAATTATAAAAATAAGAAAGAAAAAGTCAAGTGTGACCATCCATCCATTGCTGTTCTACATACTCGTACGAGTGAGTACAAGTGAGTCGCAACTTTTCCTCCGTCCCACATTCAATTAATAATACACATTTGTTCATGTGAATTTATTATAGCAGACATTCCATGTTAATTTTAGAGATTTGTCTGACACATGTATTTGATTTGTGATATGTCCAATAATATACCTTACATATACATATCTATAGATTTATAAAATATGACTCAACGCAGACAAATATTCAAGGAATAGCTTTGGGCAAAAATCGAGTGTCATTTATTTTTTTATTAATGCTTTTCGATTTAATTCGTAGCGCTTAACAAGGCGCTTTTAATTTCAATTTAGAGCATGAAAGGCTAACACCTAACATCTTAGTTCAACAAGAGTGAGCGATATGAAAGAAAGAAAGATATGTGTATTTTCTTTACGAATTTTCTTTCGAATTACCATGCACGAATATAGAAACCATGCACGAGGCAGTATAGCCTATTTTAATATGTTTGAATAGAAAAAAAATATATTTTTAACATACATTTTTAAATGTTAATATTTCTGAGCAAATACATTTTATATGAAAATCAATAACATTTATTTGGAATGCATTATAAAACCAGTAAGGAAAGGCAGAAAGTCGGGCGGGGCCGACTATATAATACCCTACACCTCCCTAACAATGTGATGAGGGTCATTGCCATAATAATTTTGAATAATTGGTAAATGGGTAGAAACATATTATCTAATTCTGAAACGATAATCGCTAAATTAAGCAATATTCGTTCCTAAATTGAGAAACATCTTTCTGGAAAATTTTAATGATCGGAAGTAAAATACAACTTCTATAGCGGTTTGATACCAAATCAGGAGAAACATATATATGGAGCTTTAATATAAATCTGAAGCAAATCGGGGGTAACATATACAGGGTTGCCCATATTCGACGGACCCATGTTTTTAAAAAAAAAATCAAAGAAAAAAATAAAAATTTGGCGGTTGGCAATCTTAATCATTTAATTTGTTCCAAGTAGATTTGTTTACATCAATTTTTGAATATGATATCTCTCAAATGGCCGCCTCTGGCGTTGATGGCGTATTGTGCCCTTTTTGCAGCATTTTCCATCGTTTTCGCCAACATTTCGGCCGGAATAGCGGCTATTTCTTCACGAATGTTGTCCTTGAGCTCTTCTACGGTCCTTGGCTTGTTAACGTAAACCTTTGACTTCAAATATCCCCACAAGAAGAAGTCAGGCGGCGTCAAATCGGGCGAACGCGGTGGCCAGTCCAAATCACCACTTTTCGACATCAAACGGCCCGGAAACAAATTCTTCCGAAAATCGATTGTTATGCGACTTGTGTGCGGTGGAGCGCCGTCTTGTTGAAACCAGAACTGCCTCATACGCTTTCGACGAATAATTGGCATCACAAAATTGGTCATCATGTCGCGATAACGCTCCTGGTTGATGGTAACAGCATGGCCATTTTCGTTTTGGAAGAAAAACGGCCCAATGACCGTTTTCGCACTAACGCCGCACCAAACTGTGACTTTTTCGTCATGAAGAGGCAATTCTTGAATCTCCTGAGGATTTTCAGTGGCGTAAATACGGCAATTTTGCTTATTTACGGTCCCATTCAATGTGAAATGGGCTTCATCGGACAGTTTTTTGAGTTTTTTTTGAGTTTTCACAATTGACTTCTTCTGTTGAATGTAAAATTTCAACTATTTCAGAGCGCTCGCGTGGCGTGTATTGTTCCATGGTAAAAATCTGCTTGGACTGACGCTTCAAACGCGGTATGTCATTAAGCGATCTGACATCTCTGTCAAAAGTTATGGCGTTGCCAGATGGGTCCGTCGAATATGGGCAACCCTGTATATGGGAGCTATATCTAAATCTGAACCGATTTTCTCCGAATTTGGCAGTATTCCTTCATGTAATAAGAAACCTCTTTCTGCCGAATTTCGCACTGATCGGATATAAAATACAGTTTTTACAGCGCTTACAGGTCAAATCGGGGGTAACGTATATATGGGGGCTATATCTAAATCTGAACAGATTTCTTTCAAATTTAAAAGTGTTAATTCATATAATAGGAAACCCCTTTCTGACGAATTTCATACTGATCGGATATAAAATACAGTTTTTACAGCGCTTACATGTGAAATCGGGGGTAACATATATATGGGGGCTATATCTAAATCCGAACCGATTTTCTCCGAATTTGGCAGTATTCCTTCATGTAATACGAAACCTCTTTCTGCCGAATTTCGCACTGATCGGATATAAAATACAGTTTTTACAGCGCTTACATGTCAAATCGGAGGTATCATATATATGGGGGCTATATCTAAATCTGAACCGATTTCTTCCAAATTTAACAGTGTTCATCCATATAAGAAGAAACGTCTTTCTGCCGAATTTCATACTGATCGGACATAAAATAAAGTTTTTACAGCGCTTACATGTCAAATCGGGGCTAAAATATATATGGGGGCTATATCTAAATCTGAACCGATTTTAACCAAATTCAATAGAGATATGTGTAAAGTTTCGTCGAGATCGGACCATAATTGCGACCTGTACTTTGATTACAAGAATACATGCACAGACGGACAGACGGACGTAGCTAAATCGACTCAGAAAGTGATTCTAAGTCGTTCGGTATAATAAACGATGGGTCTATTTCTTCTCCTTTTGGGTGTTACAAACAAATAAACAAAGTTATAATACCCTGTACCACAGTGTGGTGTAGGGTATAAATATATTAATATATTACAACAAAATCGATACCTCCATTCTAAACTATGACCTATGAATTCCTATATACTTAGTGCAAATCGAATGACCTGTACTGTTTTATGATTGGGTTGACTGATTAACACCAAACTTTGACTAAATATAATTTGGAATATTTAGAAATTAAAAATGCAATCTCCCTAAAAACAAGCTTAGTCGACTTAGCATGTTTTAGAATGGAGGTATCGAAATATATTTGCAAACTAATGATGATCTCTATTCTGCATAAAAGAGCAACATTTTCGTTGCCTTTTCACGCAAACTGGAATTTTAGAACTCATTTTGGCATTTCTGAAATAGGAGCTAAAGAATATTTTCCAAAACTTCGCGCTGGTCCAGCTGGTCTGAGTGTTTTTTACAGTAGGTCATAGTTTTCAATTTTTGGTCGAAGGGAGCATTATGCTAAATGACAAAACTTGTGTAATGTCTAAGAGATTTCTTATTGTCAGAATTATATAGTGGAATTTTATGAGGATAATTTTTGTGGAAGATCTCAACCTTCTAGCTCCCTTCCTAATGGGTCAATTTGGCCCTTTTTCAAAAATATCAAAAAAACTTTCAAAAAGGATAATTAGGGATTAAAATATTCTATGAAAAAATTTGCCGGAAAATTTCAGTGGTTGTCGCAAAAGACACCAAAGTTGTAAATAAAGCTCGTTACGCTTATTGAGCAAAATTACACTTCAACCTATACAAATAAATAATTTCAATATAAAAAGTTCATTTAAAGTCGTGATAAATTAAAATATGTTTAACTAAGTCTGATTGCTAAAACTTTTATTAAGAAATGACGAGGTATATTTGGTAACATCTTCATAAATTTTTTAATAGTGTGTATTTTTGTTGCTACAAATTTTTCGAGTAAAATTAAATTGATAAATATTTAAAAGAGAGGAAATAGCACTATTGTAAATATATAAGTTATTAACTATATTGTTAAAAGGTGGGAAATTAAAAAAACATTTTTTATATTTTTTATTTTGCCATATTGTTTAGGAGGTACCAAAAGGGGCAATAACGCCAATTTTTCAATAGACTATGGGTTCTATAAACGCATTACACTGAACAAAATTGCAAGTGTTTGTATTTTAATTTATCGCGACATTAAATTTACATTATATTTCTTGTGTGCAATTGTGTGGCGTGTAATTTTGGTAATTAAGCGTAAAGAACTATATTTACGACTTTGGTGTCTTTAGCGACCCACACTGAAATGTTCAGCCAAACATTTTTGTAGAATATTTGAATCCTTAAATGAAAGGACTTTTTTTATTTTTTCGAAAAAAAGGGCCAAATTGATCCATTAAGAAGGGAGCTAGAGGCTTAAGATCTTCTACAAAAATAATCCTCGTAAAATTCCACTATATAACTCTGACAATAAGAAATATCTTAGACATTTACTTATAGCATTTTTTTTCATTTAGCATAATGCTCCCTTTGACCAAAAATTGAAAACTTTGAACCACTGTAAAAAAAAAAACTCAGACCAGCTAGACCATAAGTTTATTCTACAAAAATTATCTACTCAATATGCCCTTTCATAATTATAGAGTCCCATTCTGTTCCAATCAAAAAGTGTTAATTTGTTGGAAAGTGTAATTATATTTTTTTGTTTCCGAGGCCTAAACATTTTTTTATGTAGATTGAGGCACTATTTTATGAAACCAAAACAAAATTTTAATTAAAATTTTAATTTTAATTGAAGTTACCTACAGTATTTGGATCAAATTTTTTGAAGTATAAGCTCGATACCAGCCGAGATACCATTTAAATTAAAGGAAATTATGAGCTAAAAATATTGAAAACATCACTTTCACGTAGAAACGGAAGTTAAGTAACTGTCGTTAAAACAATAAGAAAAATTGTGATTTTTTTTAAAAAAAATCATTTTTTAAATAGGAAAAAATAGAAAAAAAAATCGCCAAAAATCGAAGGAGTGACCTCAGACCCCAAGCATGTTCGGCGGAAATTCGTTTTGAGCCATTTTAAATCATTTGAGCTATGTACGTCCGTCTGTCTGGCTGGAGGGCACGATAACTCTCGCAAGGAGTAACGGATTGACTTTAAATTTGGCATGGGAGAATATTTTTTTCTATCTCCGGCTAAGTTCGAAGATGGTCCATATTGGTCCACTCCTTCTAGTACCTCCTTCACAAACGGTTACAATTTAGTGAAATATTGATTCTCCAATAACTTATCTGTCGCTATCAACTTTGGTACCTGCCACACAAAGAGACCATTTTGTACAAAAAGTTAACAGCTTGTAGCATTATAAAAAATACTTGAAACTTTGCACAGGGTTATGCTTTTATAGCGTCTACAGTCCAGTAAAACAAAAGGGCGTTATTACCAATCCCCTTTTGGTAACTCCCACACAAACGTACCATTTTCAAAAAAAAAATATAAAAGCTTAAAGCGTGAGTACCAATGCACGAAAATACTACAACTGCACTGTGTAACGCTTTTGAAGTACCTACAGTTCTGTGAAAAATGGGCGTTACCACCACGCCCCTTTTTTTACCTCCCATACAAAGTGGTCAAATTTTACCAAAATTCAATAGCTCATAACGTTAATATATTAGTGCACATAAACGCTTATAAAGGGTGGTTAAACTGTAAGGGCCGATGTTGAATGTGAATCACAACTAAATGTCAAGATATTTTCTGCATTTCATTTGACATTTCTCAATTTCAGACTAATTCAATTTGAACCATGGAAAGATACACAATCGAGCAACAAGTTAAAGTTTTTTAAGGCGGGTCGATTTAAAAATCGGCCAATTGACAAGGAAAATCGTATTCTAGAGATCAAAATAAGAAACTTTGCCCGAGGAACCATAGCTCTAAAATGAATTCTGATGTCCCGACTTTTGATGTCAAATATATGGACTCAAATTTTTTTTTGTGATTTTTTGATGAACCGTACCTATAAAATGAATTCTGATGTTCGGACTTTTGACCCGTAGGTGCAAATATATGGCTTCAAATAAAAAATATATGGAAATATATGGAAAAAATATATGGACTCAACATTTTTTTTTTGATTTTTTGAAATGTTTGTATGGGGGTGTGCCACTGGCATGGGTTGTTCGGCCCTTCAAAGTTAGTGGGGGTCGGTCATACATTTGGACTCGATTGGGGCACTCTAAATGGGTTAAAGTGGGAAAAATATGGCCCTAAGGGTCAAAAGTCGGGATATCAGAAGGTATGGTCATTCGCGCGACGTTTCTTATTTTGATCCCTAGAGTACAATTTTCCTTGTCACTTGAGCGATTATTTTGCATCCCTACAAATCGAACCGCCCTACTAAACATATATATGTTTCAAGCCGAATATGTTTGGGACAATATACTACAGAAGCGATTATTTTCAGCGTGAGCGTATCTACATATCTACGTGGCCACATGTTATGTTTAAGACATAATAATACTCATGTATATACGTCACATTGGAAACAAAAGTTTAACGACATAAACATGTCAATGGAACATCACGGTTTGAAAGACTTAAGAAGGAAACATGAAAAACAACATTAAATTAAAGAGAATATATTTGCATCTATGCATGTTTATACAAGTAGAAGTCATTACTTTTGCTTTACAATTTTAACTTCTGCCCGAAAATTTCCTGAAACGTAAATTATATAATGTCAGTTTAAATTTGTTCTTTCCTTATAAGAGTGTATTTTATAATATTTTATGCCAGATAAAAAACACACAACACATAATAACAATGCAAAAAAACATATATCAAATATGTACACATACAAATGCGAATGTGTTTTTGGGTAATAAAAACTAAAACCAACTTAATTAAAACGGGACTTACATAGGTGTACATATGTACGAATGTATATATGTACTAAATGCACATTGGGTACTGGTTAAAGCTTTGTGGAGATAAATGGCAATAACCCAGAAGACAACGTCAATTTGGCTGCTGTTGCCATTGCTGACGATGATGAAGTTTGCAAACGATGGAAATAAATTGGCTATTTAACATAAAGGCCAAGTCATCATTAACATTTAACTCCTTCGCAACATACACACACACTCAGCCAGATAAAGAGTCATACGCATTGACACATACTCTCACATTAAAGTCCAAAACGTCGTTTTGTTTGTAGAGAAGAAAAAAACTAAATTCTATATAATTTGCAAATAAACATCAGCACGGAGGAAAATCGCCATTTTTGATATGTTTGAATTCAAAGAAAATATACTTGGAACCAAAATTTTTAAATATTATATATTTTTGAACAAATATATTTTATTTGAAAATCAAGAAATTTTGTTTGGAACGCATATATTAATATATTACAACAAATTTGCGAACTTACTGTCACAAATAAAATATGTGTTTAGAAACAAACAAAGATATTGTTTAAGAATATATCCAAATACATTATATTCAAAATAATTTTAAAACATTGTTGACTTCGGCAATTTTTAATTTTGTTTTTCCTAAATTTTGTGTTATACTTTATAGGTAAAAATGTCGTAAGCAACATTTTCTTTTGTTTTACAGCACTTATTTTTAATTTATAAATAGTCATATTGTCAATCCATCAATTTGTCGTTACCCAAGATTATACGATTTAAATTTTAATATTATTTTATTTAATTATTATTTATTTAAATTTCTAAAAAAAACTGAAGACTTTCCTTTAAATTAAGGCATCAATACATTGCCAAAATACTTAAATACAAATTAATCATTGTTTTGGAAAAATTATTTCCAAATAAAAAAATATTGGGATGAAAACATAATTTTGTTTAGAACAACGTCCTCACAAACAAATTATATTTGTGAGTGTCAAATATTATATATTTGGAGTGTACCCTAAACATATGTATGTTTCCAGCAGAATATGTTTGGAACAATATATTACAGAAGCGATTTTTTTTCAGCGTGAGTTTATGACTCAATACTCACTCCAATCTTTGTAATGTGTACAGATCAGAAAGAGAAACAATAACAAAAATAACTTTAAAAGTTATTGTTATTGTTTGAATTTTGCTAACAAATCAATATATTTGTTTGGTCGTCTGTCTGTCTGTCTGGCTGCCTGTCCATTCGATCCATCTGCTGTGTATGGCATTCGGTGACTTGGTCATATGGTTGAAACTTTGAGTTCCACAGACACTGAACATCGAGAAACGGGTTATAGGAAGAAAATCCCCAAAAGACGGTCTGCCTCTCTAAACTGTGGATTATTTGAATATAAAAACGAGATACATAGATACATTGTGCATGTGTTGGGACACGAATGGGAACACAGCGGAATATTTGAATAGGTATACGAATTTTTATTTAGAAATTAATATTCATAGTAAAGAAGTAAAAGAGGGAAAATATATATATTTTATTTATTATTATTTTTTGTTTTATTATATTTCTCCATTTCACTCAATTAACACTTTAGTTAAGAACAGTAAGGAAAGGCTAAAGTCTGTACTATACTATGTATATACCCTAAACCAGTTTTTTAAAGCAGAATAAGTTGATATATAATTAGATAGTTGTTCAACACCTAACATACTTGCATCTAAATTCTCTTCTTTCCAAACTACAAGTATTATAAATATCAGATTTTAACTAAAGCTTATCTAGAACTTTGATACAAAATCGGAAGGAATAAATCGTCATGAGAAATGAGAAAAGGGCCAATCATCATTTTTGAAAATGTTGTAGGAGAAGCAAAAAAGTAAATAAAATTAAAACCGCTAAGGAAAGACGGAAAGTCGAGCGGGGCCGACTATATAATACCCTACACCTCCCTAATAATACGAAAAGGGGCATTGCGATAATAATTTGGAATAATTGGTTTAGTTTCAGCTAACAAAGTCCATAGCTCCACCTCCTCATCAAGACATATTTTTCAAGGAGGAGTTGTAGATGCTGATCATAATAAACTAGATTTGAAAGGATAGGCTTAAAATGCGCAGTTTTCTTTCATAGATCAAGAATCGGAAGGAACAAACCGATAGACCTATATACAGGGTTTTCCAACAAGAGGTGCTATTTTGAATCACCCGGTATTTCGGTAGCTGTCATTTTTAAAGCTTTTATTCTTTGACATTTGACAAGTAGAAACTACGCCATTACTAAAAATGGAACGATACACGATTCACAACAACGCATTGAAATTACTAAAATTCAAAAATCATCGAAAAATCATCTTGAGTGATAAGGCCCATTTCCACCTCGGTGGCTACGTCAACAAGCTAAATTGTCGCATCTGGGGCTCGGAAAACCCAAGAGTTATTGTTGAGAAGCCTCTCCATCCTCAACGTGTGACTGTCTGGTGCGGTTTATGGTCCCGCGGGGTCATTGGACCTTACTTTTTCGAAAATGAGGTTGGATCAACAGTTACGGTGAATGGATTGCGCTATCTCGAGATGATTAATGATTTTTTATGGTCGGAGTTGGATGGTATTGATCTGGACAACGTTTACTTTCAACAAGACGGCGCTACGTGCCACACAAGCAACGAAACCATTGCTCTGTTACGCGAAAAGTTTCCGGACCGTGTTATTTCTCGAAGAGGTGATCACAATTGGCCACCGAGATCTTGAGATGATTTAAGACCTTGCGACTTCTTGCTTTGGAGCCACGTGAAAGTAAGGTCTACGCCAACAGCCCAGCGTCGATTCAAGACCTCAAAGATATAATTCGTGAGGCTATCGAGGACCTAGGGCAGCCACTTTGCGATTTGGTTATGGAAAATTTCAGGAAAAGGATATGGACCTGTAAGCGTGGTCGTGGTGGGCATTTAGCTGATGTTGTTTTTCATTATTAACGGCATACCTTCCTCTTTATTAAACATCCGATCATTAATCTCAAAAAATGGAATTTTTCTTTGAATACCAAAACAACAACTCTTGGTGGAAAACCCTGTATAATCTAAACAGATTTTCATCATCTTGGATTAAAAGTCTAATTTCTGCCACAAAACATAAATTAAATACTATATAGGCAGGAACATATATACACAGTATGTTCAAAAAAATTGCGAATTTTGTATTTTTTCAAAAAGTATTTATTTATTCATGAATATCTATTTGGTCCCCTTCAAAGTAATTCCCCTCGGATGTAATACAGCACTTCAAACAATCATTTTTTGTGATCTTGTTCAGCTCCTCCTTCGATGCCGTCTTTATCTCCTCAATCGTGGCGTAGCGTCGTCCTTTCATGGGCCTTTTCAGTTTTGGGAACAAAAAATATTCACAGGGGGCTAGGTCAGGGGAATACGGTGGCTGCGGCACCATTACAGTGTTGTTTTTGGCCAAATATTCGCGCACAAGCAACGATAAGTAAGGGACATGAGTACCAACATAACGCCACAAAAATATCAAAAATCAAATACACCTAGCCCGCGGAAATTAAAAATTCGCAATTTGTTTTGAACATACCTCGTATAATGGCTATATCTAAATCTGAACCGATTATCTCTAAATTAAGCAGTATTCGTTTCTAAATTAAGAATTTCTTTCTTCCACATTTTGTAATGATCGGAAGTAAATTACAAATTCTATAGCGCTTTTATATCAAATGTATACAGGGTGGCGCGGAATGAGCTATATGGTTTAAATGGCTTATAACTTTTTATTTATGCGATTATTATAATTTTTTTACCATATATGAAGTCAATCGGTTACTCCTTTCGAGAGTTATCGTGCGCACCAGCCAGCAGACAGACACACAGACAGACGGACGGACGGACATTGCTCATTCGACATAAAATGGCCCAAAACGGATATCGGCCGAACATACTTAGGGTCTTAGGCCACTCCTTCGATGTGTTACACTTTTGGTTTGTAGCAAATGATATATACCCTCCTCTCTAAGGTGAGGGGATAAAAATCGTTTGCTGCATATTTTGAAAGCTAGCAATCCAAACGAAGAGAACGATGCTAATTTGAAGAAAATCTATTGATTAATGTATAAACTTTGACCCATATTGTAAAAGTAAAGAAATTAAAAAAAAAAAACATTTTTCATAAAGGGTTTTCCAACAAGAGGTGTTAGTTTCGTATTCAAAGAAAAATATCAATTTTTGAGATAAATGATCGGATGTTTATTTCATAATAAAGAGGAAGGTATGCCGTTAATAATGAAACACAACATCAGCCAAATGGCCACCACGACCACGCTTACAGGACCATATCCTTTGCATGAAATTTTCCATAACCAAATCGCAAAATGGCTGCCCTATGTCCTCGATAGCCTCACGAATTCTATCTTTGATATCTTGAGTCGACGCTGGGCTGTTGGCGTAGACCTTATCTTTCACGTGGCCCCAAAGGAAGAAGTCGCAAGTTAAATCACAAGATCTCGGTGGCCAATTGTGATTACCTCTTCGAGAGATAACACGGTCCGGAAACTTTTCCCGTAACAGAGCAATGGTTTCGTTGTTTGTGTGGCACGTAGCGCCGTCTTGTTGAAAGTAAACGTTGTCCAGATCAATACCATCCAACTCCGACCATAAAAAATCATTAATCATCTCTCGATAGCGCAATCCATTTACCGTAACTGTTGATCCAACCTCATTTTCGAAAATGTAAGGTCCCATGACCCCGCCGGACCATAAAACGCACCAAACAGTCACACGTTGAGGATGGAGAGGCTTCTCAACAATAACTCTTGGGTTTTCCGAGCCCCAGATGCGACAATTTTGCTTGTTGTAGCCACCGAGGTGGAAATGGGCCTCATCAGTAAAGATGATTTTTCGATGGAATTCCGGATTTCACCATTTCAGATTTTCACCATTTTTGTAGTGTTCCATTTTTAGTAATGGCGTAGTTTCTACTTGTCAAATGTCAAAGAATGAAAGCTTCATAAGTGACAGCTACCGAAATACCGGGTGATTCAAAATAACACCTCTTGTTGGAAAACCCTGTATTATTTATTTTGGCAATTTTGTTTCGGAGGTACGAACAGGAGCGTTGCAATAACGCCCATTTTTTAATATACAGTAACAAACCTTCCTTTTGTACATGAAAGCCATGTTTTCTGCATTTTTAGCCCTCATAATTTCCTTTAATTTAAATGGTATCTCGGCTTTATCGAGCTTATACTTAAAAAATATGGTCCAAATACTACAGGTAACTTCCATGAAAATTGGAATTTTTGAAAAAAATATTTACCATAAAAAAATTGTTTTGGTTTTGTGAAATAGTATAATGGGAATGGTCGGTTTCCGAATATTTATGGATTTAGATTTTAATAAAATTTTGCACGCGTGTACTAGAAGACCATGCAGACTTACTACATTTTACCGATTGTCTAATTTCATAAAAGTTTAGTTTTTATAGGGTGACAAAATTGTAAACCTACAACATTTTTTTGTTTGAAGTCTACATAACTTTTGAACGGAATATCAGATTTGAATGATATAAGTACCAGTTCAAAGAATTTAACATCCTCTCTAACCCCCAATTTCACAATCTACATTTAGAGCTAACTCACAGTTAAAAAATAAAAATTGCATACAATTTGACAACTATAACTGTAGGTTAGCTCTAACTGTAACTCTAATAAGAAATATAAATTAAGTAATTAATTTGTGTCTATTAAGGCCATCATGCCCTTAAACCTTGATTATCCAGAAAAGCATATCTCCCACTTTTTTGAGCTTTATTTTTAAAAATTACCTACGAGTATTTTACCACAAAATGTAAACATTTCAGCATGGGTCCTCCATGGGTAACAAAATATGAATTAGTTAGTGTCCGTCCGTCTATCAATTCGACTGAATGGTGCTAACGATAACTCTTAAAATTAAAATTTCGTACGTTATAATATTTTATTCAAACTTAGTTTATGTTTGATGGACTCAGTTATGATATTGGCCTACTCTTTGTGGTACCTCCCCCACAAATGGTTAAAATTGTGTGACATGTTAAAGCTAAAGAAGTACTTCTCAATAAATTGAGTTGTCCGGGTTCGAATCCCGTAGCGGTTCTTTTTTATGTTTTATATTTTATTCAATTTATATATATTCAATTTTTAATAAAATCTGTTTTAAATAAACAATTGTAATATTTTATATTTTTTATAAATTATGAATACATTCGAAGCTTTTTCGAAAGAAATTGTTTGGAAGTGAAAAAATTCACTAACTTCTTCTTTGGAAGTATTTAAAATGCAGTTCCTTAGGAATTACTTTCATATTTTTTGCTGGGTAGGATGAAAATACAATTTTTATAGCCTTTTGATGCCAAATAGGATATGAATATATATGTAGGGCTATATCTATATCTGAACCGACTTGTTGGCTGTACCAGATTTCATCACGATAACGACCTGTACTTTGATTGCAACGTTTACATGGACATCCGATGGACGGACGGACAGACATCGCTAGAACGAATCAGCGGTTGATTCTGAGTCGTTCCATATACTTTAAGTTTGGCCTATATTTTTATGCGTTACAAACATCCGGCCAAAGATTCGGATAGACATAAAAGAATTTATTACAGTATCAATATTTCACTAAATTGTAGCCCTTTGTGGGGGAGGTACTAGAGGGAGTGATCCAATATGACACGTCTTCTCATGTAAATGACATCCACAAAGAGGGACCATTGTTTGTACAAACATTTATAGCTTTAATATCAATTTATATGCAATTTTGTGCATTTTGAGATTTTATTGTACGTAGCTTGAAAAATGGGAGCTATTGCTACGACTTCGCCATAAGTTATACCTTAGTCGGTTTACTCGGCTGAATGTGGGGACTTTACTCACAAATCAAATATTTGATTATTTTCATAATCATTAGATCAGGGCTCTCTAAAATTGAATAATAATCCACATGCCTCAAACATATTGGGATATACAGTATGTTTATTTATAAATATCGAAAGAAAATATTTTTATAAATAATCCAAAATTTTGTTTTCCCATAAAAGTGTATCAGTAGATTATTTTTTGCGATGTAAATACACTTTCTTGGCATATATGTATATCTTGAAATTATAAACAAAATGTTTTATGGTCATTGGTTGCTAAACGAACTTCCGATACTGCATCGGTCTCAAAACATATTTACAATACCCTATTCAAATGACTTTGAGTGTACCCACAATATAGTATTTAGGTCTGAATGTTCAGTTGGCCGTATCGCGCCGAACGTTTAGTCATTTTAGTGCTTAGTGCCTTCAAAATAATACAAACAACACAATAACAATTCTCATGTGGTGGACAAGATTTGTTTGCGTCTTTCTAAATAAAGCTCAAAGTACGGATATGCAAGCGTGGGAAAATAAATGCGAATTAAACGTTTTTTAATACTGAAAACATAACAACAACAACAGCAATAGCAACACAACCCATAAACTTGGCTGGCAATAATAATAAATGCAACAACAGCGGCGACAACAACAAATAATGATGAAAAACTGAATCTCTAGTCGCTTGGACGCTGGACGGATTTTTTCTGAGATGAGACATCATCGGCCATCGTATGAGAATTATGGCATTGGAAATTCTGTATGAACGCATGATTTGGTGTCTGTCTCGTCGACCGGCCGGCCGGCCCATGACTCTGACATGACTGAATGGGCCAGCCATTGAAATTCTCCTAACATGCATGAGCAGAACAGAAAATATCTACCGAAACATATTATACAGCCGCTGGCAATGAATATGGTAACATTGAACGGTTGTGGCAACAACATTACAATTATTAAGTTTCTCGTCAAGAGCGAAACAACAGCGAAAAAACAGTTCAGCAAAAAGAAACAAACCGAGCAGAAAACATCATTTGAACCGACTGACCGACTCCATGAAAATCAACAAAAGCACCGCTCAGTCGTAGCGGGTACAGTGTAACGATTTGCCTGCAAATTATGTTCAGACACAAAATAATATCGGTTGACCCAAATGAGCAGAAAGCAAAAAGTTTACTGAAACTAAGTGAGACACGATTGTACCGATTTTCTGTAGATCTTGAAGTCCTCAAGATCATTTATAAGGAGCGCACAACATACCCATCCACTGGAATAAGTGTATGGACAGGGGACATGTCAGGACAGTAGGACAACCTCAGTGGTTGAGTCTAGTGTAAAGGAAGACCTCAGCGCTTGAGTATAGTATAGAGAAAGTCCTCAGTGATCGATCGACTCAAGTATAGAGAAAGTACTCAGTGATCGATCGACTCAAGTATAGAGGAAGACCTCAGTGGACGACTTTAGTATAGAGGATGACCTCAGTGGACGACTTTAGTATAGAAACAGACCTCAGATATCAACTTTAGTAGGGAGGAATAAATCAGTGGTCGACTCTACTAGATAAAGACCTCAGATGTCGTCCAGTATTGAGGAAGACCTCAGCGGTTAACTGTAATATAGATAAAAATCTCAGATATCCTCCAGTATTGAGGAAGACCTCAGCGGTTTACTGTAGTATAGATAAAAACCTCAGATGTTGACTCAGGGTATATAGCAAGACCTTAGTGGTCAAGTCTAGTAAAAACAAGTAAGAAAGTTTCAGTCGGGTAAACCGACTAAGGTATACCCTCACTTTGTGAGTAATGTAATATTGAATATTACTCGAATTATTCTGTCAATTTGTGTGGGAGGTACCAGAAGGGGTTTATCAAATACACTTTTTTTTGCTGAACATTAGATACTTTAAATTCATTGCACTGTGCCGACTTATAAGCATTTATGTGCACTGGTATAAACGTTATGAAACATTAAATTGTGGTTTGATTTGGGCATTTTGTGTGGGAGGTACAAAGAGGGGCGTGGCAATAACGCCCATTTTTTACAGGGCTATAGACACTATAAAAACATTACACTGTACAAAATTTCAAGTATTTTTATACACTGTTATTAATGTTATAAGCTGTTAACTTTTGGTGCAAAATGGTGCATTTGTGTGGGAGGTACCAAAAGGGACGTGGCGACTTCGCCCATTTTTTTCGAGTTGATAACGACTAATAAGCTAATACTATGTGTGGAATTTCAAAAGATTCGAATAAGTAGTATAGCAGTTATTAACAAATCAATATTTCACAACATTTTAACCCTTTGTGGGGGAGGTACTAGAAGGAGTGGATCAATATGGCCCATCTTCGAACTTAGCCGGAGATAGAAAAAAATATTACCACATACCAAATTTGAAGTCAATCGGTTACTCCTTTCGAGAGTTATCGTGCGCACCAGCCAGCAGACAGACAGACAGACAGACAGACAGACAGACAGACAGACAGACAGACAGACAGACGGACGGACATTGCTCATTCGACTTAAAATGACCCAAAACGGATTTCCTCCGAACATACTTGGGGTCTTAGGTCACTCCTTCGACGTGTTACACTTTTTTCCGTAGCAAATGATATATACCCTCCTCACACTAAAGTGAGGGTATAATTAAAACCTCAGTAGAAGACTTTAGTACAGAGAGGAGAAGACCTCAACCTGACCTGAGAAGGGAAGACCTGAACCGCAGACTTTTTGTTGCTAGTACTATTTTTTATTCTTACTATCGAATTCCAACCAATTATTTTCCTGGGTGTAAAAGGTTGTAAACATATTTACTAAAAAAATAACCAACCTGCTTCTATCCAGTGATAGAAAGCAAGTATTTTTACATGGCAAAATGTATTGTAAGCATTTCATTGCGTGCGCACAGATTATATCATAATTTCTGGGGCGAGACCCCCGTCATCAGTAATCTACACGGCTGGCTTTTCAATAAAGCCTTTGATTGATGATTCGATAACCAAAGTCTCAAAGCTTATTATTTTTTCTTATTTTTTTATTTAATTATTGAAAGTTTAAATTTTTGGTCTTGTCGTGAGTTGAACCCGGGTCTCCTAGCGCTGCAGCGGCATAACATCATATGCTAAAGCGCACGGCCACAAACGAGTTCGAAAGAACACTCTCCTGAAATATAAGAGTATACGAACACTTCAGCGTATGAGTACTTTTCAGCAAACTTGTGAAAATTTGATCTTTGTCACTGCTTTGGATACTCCCTTTAGCTTTATAAAGACCTCAGATGCCGTCCAGTATTGAGGAAGACCTCAGCGGTTAACTGTAGTATAGATAAAAACCTCAGATGTAACTCCAGTATTTAGGAAGGCCTTAGTGGCCAAGTCTAGTATAAATGAAAACCTCAGTAGTAGACTTTAGAACAGAGAAAGACTTCAGAAATCGAATTTAGTATGGAGGAAGACCTGCACATCAGTGGTCAACTATAATATAGAATAAGACCTCAGTAGTCGACATTATTATATAGAAATACCTTAGAAATCGACTCTAACATAGAGGAAGATCTCAGTTTTCGAGTCTAGTATAGAGGAAGACCTCAGAAATCGTCTGTAGTACAGAGAAGGAACTCAGAAATCTTCAGTAGTGGACGACTATAGAATAGATAAAGACTTCAGTAGTCGAATCTGGAATAGAGTAAGACCTCGTTGGTCGCCTCTAGTATAGAGAAAACCTCAGTGGTCGACTCTAGTTTAGAGAAAGACCTAAGTGGTCGACTCTAACATAGAGGAAGACCGCAGTGGTCGATTGTAGTATAGAGGAATACCTCAGTGGTCGACCCTATTTTAGATGAAGTCCTCAATGTTCGACTCTAGTATGGAGGAAGACCTCAGAAATCGACTGTAGTACAGAGACGGACGTCACAAATTTTCAGTAGTGGTCGACTCTTGTACAGAAGTAGACCCCAGTGGTCGACTCTAGTATAGAGAAATACCTCAGTGGTCGAATCTAATATAGAGAAATAGCTCTGTGGTCATCTCTAGTATAGAGAATTATCTCAGAGGTGGTATCTAGTATAGGAGATGACCTCTGTGGTCGACTGCAGTATAGAGGTATACCTCAGAGGTGGACTCCAGTGTATAGGATGATCCGAATCTTAAATACCTTTCCCACTAATGCACTACGTCATAAATAACCTAAGCCTAACCTTAACACATCACCGTCCATAGCGATGCCTCCGTTCTAAACTAAAGGTAGTTTTTCAGGAAAGGCGATCAAAGTTTGATGATTTTTTAAATTTGTGTGGAATTCCTTTGTAATGGAAATCGAAAGACCTGTACTGTTTTGTGAATAACTTTTGATTGGGTTGACGGATAAACCCCAAATGTTGACTGAATGTAATTTGGAATATTTAGAAGTTAAAAATGCTATCTCCCTAGAAACATGATAAGTCTACCTAGCATGTTTCAGAATGGAGGTATCGATATGCATTCCAAGGTCGTTTGAAATATCGAACTTCAGGATCCCAGCGATGGACGCTAGTCCCAGAATACCCAAACGATGGACGCTAGTCCCTGCGACATATACTACGCATCCGAATGCCACTTTGAATTTTCTCCAGCAGCATCCGAAGATCGTCTCAAATAGTTACAGAAGTTACAGAATTCCACAACATGGGCACTTAACCGTATGATCGCAATAGAAAATAGTCTCAGTAGCTTCTGTACCCCATAGTTTGCATCCGAATGCGACTTCAAATGTTTTTCATCAGGTCGCTGCCAAAAATTCGTACCGTAGACTGATCATGACTTAACCCCGTTTTCCTGAGTGACTGACTTGACTCCTGCCATGTGCAATGTTTTAGATTTTTTTTCTGAAGTTATGTTTCTCAATCTTGTTAGTGATTTCTATCCACTGTGGAGAACACTTATGTTTTTTGTTGGAATATTCAACGCTTATTCATAACTTGACGGATATAACGGGTTATCCAAGTAGAGATACTTTTTTCAATAACCTTTTTTTGACAGATCACGTGTGAGTCGTGTCATGCTGTCATGTTATTTTTGTTAAGTATTGTTTGGCATTTCATCATGGAATGACTTACGCCTGAACAACGTTTTTAAATCGTTCAACTTTATTACGAAAATTAACGTTCTGTGAGGAATGTGTTTCGTGCACTTCGCTCAACTTATGGTCAACATAATCGGCCTACTGAGAGTACTATTCGCAACACCATCACCCATCTTGAGTCCAATCATTCATTATTGGATAATATTCGATCGAATAGACCACGCCCAGCACGCAGTGAAGAAACTGTAGCGGCCGTAGCTGAGAGTGTACACGAAGACCGTGGGGAGATTCGGCCCCGTTCGCAGCAACTCGGACTGACGTATGGAACGACTTAGCGCATTTAACGTCGAGATCTTAGATTGAAAGCATACAAAATACAGCTTATACAATAACTAAGGCGCCCGACCTTTCCAAGCGACATCGCTTCGCTCTATGGGATCTTGAAAACTTCCAAGAAGATCCGACGTTTTCAAGTCAAATTTTGTTTAGCGATGAGGCCCATTTCTGGCTCAATGAATATGTAAACAAGCAAAATTGCCGCATTTGGGACGAAGAGCAACCTGAAGAGATTCAAGATCTGCCACAGAAATAACAACGGTTTGGTGTAGTTTGTGGGCCGGTGGAATCATCGGTCCATATTGCTTCAAAAATGATGCCGGTGAGAACATAACCGTCAATGGCGACCGTTATTGTGCCATGATAACCGACTATTTGATGCCTGAAATTGAAGCTCGTGATCTCGGCGACATTTGGTTTCAACACATCGCATCAATCAATGGATTTATTGAGAGAACACTTCGGTGAGCAGATAATTTCACGTTTTGGGCCGGTCGATTGGCCACCAAGATCGTGTGATATCACATCGTTAGACTTTTTCCTGTGAGGATATGTAAAGTCTAAAGTTTATGCGGACAAACCCGCTTCGATTCAGGCATTGGAGCAAAACATCACGCGTGTCATTCGCCAGTTACCAGTCGAAATGCTCGAACGAGTCATCGAAAATTGGACGCAACGAATGGACCATCTGAGACGTAGCCGCGGCCAACATTTCATAGACATAATCTTCAAAAAATAAATGCCAAAGCATGTTCTTTCAAATGATAATAAACATTCCCCATTCAATTTGAATTTTCTGTGTTTTTTTTCTTTAGGGATCCTCGAAATGGATCACGCTATACAAAATTTGTTCTGTTTGTTTATAGACTTATTTATACCCTCCACCGTAGGAGGGGGGTATATTCATTGTGTCACTCCGTTTGTAACACCTCTAAATATTGACCTGAGACCCCATTAAGTATATACTCGTACATATATTCTTAATCGTCGTAAAAGATGTCTAAGACGATTTAGACATGTCCGTCTGTCGGTCCGTTAGTCTGTTGTAATCACTCTACAATCCGTAATAATAGAGCTATGTTGATCAAAGTTGGCAGGTTGTTTGGGATTGCAAATGGGCCATATCTGTCAATGTTTTGATATAACACCTCTATAGAGGTCGCTCCAAAATACGGGTTTTGAGCCATAGATACCACATTTTTTAAGCAATTTAGCAGAAACTTTGCACTTTGTATCCTGTTTTGACAAGAATTCATTACAGAAAAATTTTACAAATCGGTTCATATTTTGTTATAGTCACCCTATAGAGGTCGCTCCAAAATATACGTATTTAAACCATAAATACTATATTTTCAAAAAATTTTAATTGAATCTTTGCAGTTTGTATTTTATTAAGACAAGAATTCATCGCAGTAAATTTTTTTTTAAATCAGTTCATAATTTGTTATAATCCACCTATAGATGTTGCTCCCAAAAAAGCTTATTTAAGCCATAAACACCACATTTTCTAAGAAATTTAGCAGAAACTTTGCAGTTTATATTCTATTTTCGCAAGAATTCATCTCTATAAAATAGTAAAATTTAATGCAATCCATGGTGGACGGTATATACGATTCGGCATGGTCAGACTTAACGCTTTCACTTGTTTAAAAATAAATAAGACGACATTTTTGATGTATTTATACCCTACGCGGCTATGTGATTCAGTTTAAGTTTGTTTCGGCTCAGATGTTTGCAACGCCCTAAAATATGAAGCTAGACCCCCCTTAAGGTGGGACTACATTCTGGGTCCGATCGACCCAGAATCACTAGCAGATCACTAGATCTAACCATGTCTGTCCGTCCGGCCGTCCGCCTGCCTATCTTTAGTTGTCCGCAAAGTACTCGTTATAATTTTAATCTGATCTTAATGGAGTTTGGCAGAAATCATCAGGGAAGAAGGCTATTGAATGTTGTCTAAATCGCTTCAGACCCCCATATATTTCATGAAGCTTCCTATCTTTAAATTTAAATAAAACAAAGTGTGTGTGTGTGTCTTCGAACTTTATTCGTTTCCTTTGAAATAGAGCTTGATTACTGTTTTTATTCCCTCCACCATAGGAATGGGGTGTACTTTAATTTTGCCACTCCGTTTGTAACACATCTAAATATTGATCTGAGACTCCATAAAGTATATATATTCTTAATCGCCATAAAATTCTAAGCCGATATAGCCATGTCGGTTCGTCCGTCAGTAGTAATCACGCTACAATCTACAATAATTGGGCTAGATGTCTGAAAGTTGAGACAGATACATATTAAAGGTGCAGGTAACTTGGGATTGAAAATGGGCAACATCGTCCCATTCTTTTCGGTCCATATATTTACTATTATAAGCAAATACAAAACACAGAAATAATCGAAAATCCACAAAAACCCGCCCTTGTTGCCTAAAGCCATAAAAAAATTCTAAGAACAGTTTAAGAATAAATAAACCGCCCAATTTGTGGAAATCTTAAAACGTTCCTTTTCATTTAGAATTTTCTAAATATGAATCACAAAAAGTGTTGCAGACTGTCTTTTTGATGTCGGAGCTGTTACAGAAACTCTTCAAAGTTCAGTTTAGATAACTCACATTGTATACGAGTATTTGGATGACTCATACACGACCGGCTGATATGGTCTTATGTTCGTTCGTAGGGCTTAGTAGTCTTTGCGGTAAAAATTAATGATATTTGAAAGATTCTTTGCTGGCTGAATGCTTACCTCACTTTGAATATTTTGTGGATTGCAAATATTTGATTTCATTGCCAGAGGATTTCCTTTAGGAGTGAATATTAGCCGGCGGTTTCCCTTTGGAAAAAAATTCAAAAAAAAAATTACAAATTTTTTCACGTCGAATCGATTTGAGAAAAAAACGTTGTTAACTTGGTTATTTATTTGTTATTTTTGTCTGTTGACCATCGGCGATTTTTTGCTGGTGGCTTTAGAGTGCTGGTGTTCTTGAAAATCATTCATTCATGTACTCGTAGAAGTCTGAACAACAAAAGCGGCAACGGACGGCGGCACCAATAACATCCATGTGGAATAACATGGAACAATGCCTTTGCCATGCAAACAATTGTCTTTCTGTCTTCAACTTGTTTTTGATTCATGCCATGGAACTGGTTTTCAATAAACATATTTTTTTGTTAGACACTCGCAATTGCTTTTCAAATGGGTTCTTTCAATATCATTTCAATTATCTAAGAATATTTTTGAAAATTTGTATGAGTTGTACTTAAGTGGAATGGCCCAAATATATCCGTATACGCGAATGATTTTCGAGGTAAACTTTTTTAGGTCACAATTTCGTTTGTGGTAATCACAGGTTATCGAAAGTTACACAAAAAAATGTGTAAGGGATACATTAAATAGTTTTCTCTTCGAAAATATATGATTGACAATTGCAAGCAACCGAAAAAATTAGAAATAAAAAGTTGCAAAAATAAGTAAGGAAATGTAAACCCTTAGTTTTTGTGAGAAATTTAAGATGTACTGTACTTTGTGTATGAGATAATGAGAATGGTGTGATTTTGTGTATCCTTTGTCAGGATGAAGTCATTGGAAAAGTAGTCTAAAATACACAATTTGAAAGCTTTGAGATAGTTACTAACCTAGTGATAAGAGGAAAATACCTGACAAATTTAAATGAAAATATCTCGCCCAGAACATCTGTTCACCATCTAAAATCTGGTACAAAATTGTATATCACATTTCTCAGAAAGTGAAAGACTACCCCCACCTTGTAGGTTCACTTGTCGGAATATTTGTTTCTTATTTGTTCAGCAAAATCGAGCAAAATGTCTGGGGGTGAACGATTCCTCACCTCTAAGAACACCTAATGACAGATTCGTTGTAGGTCAAACCCAACCAGAATGACCACACTAAATTGTGATTCTCTACCAAATGTAGTTAAAATAAATGAATTTATGGGGAAGTTATGTTCGAAAAAATCTGTCAATTTGGGTGGACGGGCCAGAAGAGCTTTGAGAAATACACCTATTATGCGATGAACAGGTGACACCTCAAACACATTTCACTGAACCAAATTATAAGTGCTAGTATGTTCTGGTTTAATGTTATGAGATATTAAATGTTCATATAATTTGCCAATTTTATATTGTATGTAACAAAAGGCAGGTGGCAATAATGCCCATTTTCACCGGACTGTACTTTAAAACTACAGGGTCTCCCATATTCGACGGACCCATCTGGCAACGCCATAACTTTTGACAGAGATGTCAGATCGCTTAATGACATACCGCGTTTGAAGCGTCAGTCCAAGCAGATTTTTACCATGGAACAATACACGCCACGCGAGCGCTCTGAAATAGTTGAAATTTACATTCAACAGAAGAAGTCAATTGTGAAAACTCAACGTGCTTTTAAAATATTAAAAAATGTGAGAAGTGCGCCTTCTAAGAACACCATTAAGCGTTTATACGAAAAATTTTCGACTGGTGAGGCTCTTTCTAATCCGAAGAGGCCAAATAAAAGTCGACCAAGGCGATCGGCCGAGAATATCGCTGCCGTACGAGCCAGTGTTGAGAGGTCCCCAAGAACATCCCAAAAACGCCGTTCTCAGCAGTTGGGCATGGCTCGGTCCACTTTACAACGGATTATTCGCGTTGATTTGCATTTGTTCCCGTACAAAATTCAATTGACGCAAAGATTGTTGCCTGCGGACAAGCCTCGTCGATTGGAATGGGCCCAACGAGTCCGTGGGTCCGTCGAATATGGGCAACCCTGTACACAAAATTTCAAGCATTTGTGTCCGCTCGTATTAAAGTTATAAGCTGTTCACTTTTCA
Organism: Eudasyphora cyanicolor; assembly: GCA_963930755.1. Lineage (NCBI taxonomy): Eukaryota > Metazoa > Arthropoda > Insecta > Diptera > Muscidae > Eudasyphora > Eudasyphora cyanicolor. The sequence continues at coordinate 156,210,693 of OZ005736.1, read as the reverse complement.
TACAAAAACGTCCCTATTGTAGGAGGTACCAAAAGTGGCGTGTCTTTCGTCCTCAGGATGATCACATTTCATCCCTACGATGAATCGAGTTCATTACCACGGCGAATCCCATTCATCACCTCGATGAACACCATTCATCCCTACGATGAATCGAGTTCATCATCACGACGAATCCCATTCATCACAACGATGAATACCATTCATCATCATTATTAGATTTTTTAAATTAAACGTTTACAACAAATTATAACTGACAAATTGCTAACTGACAGTGTTGATGCATTTAATAAACAGTGATATTCCTACGCGGGAAGATACTACGGACCTCAATTGGCAATATAAAAAGAATAAAGCAGCTGGGGATGACAATATTCCACCAGATTTGCCTCAGCAGAAATAATTCATCCCCATATTGTCAAAACATGGCTGGAGGAACGATTTTGTAACATCCGGAAAAGTGGATAATAATCAAAATTCCAAAAAAAAAAATTGGAGAGGGTGTGGAAATTGGAGAGGAATCACCCTCCTTAAGGCAGTGTACAAAGTTTTGGCTACAATGATATACTCAAGGCTGACGCCCATTGAAAATTCTCTGAGGGACGAACAGGCTGGTTTCCGCCTTCATCGAAGCTGCGTAGACCAAGCAAATATGTTAAGAATATTAATTGAACAGTCAGTCGAATTTCGAACTCCATTATATATATATGCATTATATATGGAAATGCAATATGGAACGTGTTAAGACAAAAAGGTGTGCCGATAAAAATAATAAACATAATAAAATCAATGTATGCAAATGCAAAACTCCAAGTGCTACACAATGGAAAACATAGTAACACATTCACAACTTATTTTAAAGTAAGACAAGGATGTCCGCTCTCGCCATTGCTTTTTGCAGTAGTCCTTTATAACATTATGAGGCAACTGTGCACAAAGAAAAGAGTTATATCTTGGGGTCTTCAAAGACAGTTAGAAGATTTGGATTATGCTGACGACATTTGCCTGCTTTCGCATAAGGTTTCAGATATGCAGGACAAAGTAGATGAACTTATCCAACTAGCCAGATACGTTGGACTTGAAGTGAATGGGCAGGATTATGTCTGTCAATGGAGGAATAGAAGCCGACTTGAACAACATTCTATAAGTGCTTTTGGTCAACTCCGAAATACATGGAGAAGTACTGAAATCACCAGAGCTCCAAAAAATTAAAATGTTTAATGGTGTAAAATCAACGCTATTATACGGCAGCGAAACATGGCTATTTACTAACGCGGTTAAACAAAAACTGCAGCCGTTCATAAATAAATGCCTCCGCAATATTTGCGGTATTTTGGCTAAGAGCTATTACAAATGAAGAGTTATGGGGCATAACTAAGGAAGAACCTGTAGATATGCCAAAAAAAAAAGAAGGAAGTTGAGATGGATTGGTCTTATCTTGAGAAAGCCACAAGTTTCAATTACGAGGATGGCCCTGGAGTGGAATTCACAAGGAAGCAGAAGATCATGGACGCCCAAAGATGACATGGAGACGAACACTCATGAAAGGTCTTGCGTTATAGGACATTTTAAGTCATTTGAGCAATGTCCGTCCGTCTGTCTGTCTGTATGTCTGGCTGGAGCGCACGATAACTCTCGAAAGGGGTAACGGGTTGACTTCAAATTTGGTATGTAATAATATTTTTTTCTAGCTCAGGCTAAGTTCGAAGATGGGCCATATTGGTTCACTCCTTCTAGTACCTCCATCACAAAGGATTAAAATTTAGTGAAATATTAATTCTCTAATATCTTCTATAATACTTATCCGAATCTTCTGTAATTACACTCATAGTAATAGTTTAATTTGATAAAAATGGTGGAAGTGGCTCCTCCCCTTTGTACAAAAAGTTTACTGCTAATAATTTTAATACGAGTATATTAAATTTCGAGTATGTTTATGCACTGGTATACCAGTGCATACAAATACCTGAAATTTTTTACATTGTAATATTTTTATAGTACCTATAGTCCTGTGGAAAATGGGCGTTGTTGACACGCAACTTTGCAACCTTCCACACAAATAAGACACTGCGCTCTGAAAGCCATGTAAACACATACCCTTACACGTATTTCAATCCTGTGCGGGGATATCATCAGAGGGTCTTATACATGACACAGTGTGATCTTGTAGTTGTGGCGATCATCACTTGTATATATACCAATCTACAAAGAAATTTGCATGTGGGAATTATATACCTACGAAGAAAGCGTACAAGTCACACAGCCAAAGCTTTAAGCGAGACTTAAATTCACCATTTTCACCACCCATGTGACTGGTAAGGGTTGCCAGTTCGACACAGTTGTCTCTTACACCAATCGCCAGGTAGATGGCGTGGATTCTGAGATTAGTTGGACGATTAGAAAGACACATTTCACTACTACATTTCAGTAAGCATAGTATTTTTTTGTTGAATATCAAATATTTTTATGTTATTATTTAGAATTCATTAACACTACGTGTTGAAGATGAGCAGCTTCTTTCTAATTGTATTTAGGCGGGCTGATCCTTATTATTTAAATGTTTGTTTTATTGTAATGTTTTTTTTAAATGATAACAAATTTCGTTATTTTAGCTATACGAGGCTTAATTAGAGATATATTGTCATTTTAAAGTAATTAAAAATTTTGAACAAAAAATAAATGATGACAAAATTTTGTTATTTTAGCTCTACGAGGCTTAATTAACGAGATATTGCCATTTTAAGTTTTGCTAAGAAGATTCGTAAGTCGGGTTTCCCGACAGAACTTTCTTACTTGTTTGATCTTGGATAGATAGAATTTATTTCGAATAGGCATTGTTTTTTTTGTTAGGATGCTAGTATCTAAAAATGGAATATATTTTTTGCTATTTTTCTATTTTTTATGCTTTCTTCAAATCATCATCATGCATCAAACAACAATTTTTTTTGGAAAAAAATTCTACTTTTTTCTATTTTTTTACGATTGTTAATGAACTACTATTTCTACGTGAAAGGAGATATTTCCAACTTTTGTAAAGAAATCTACAATTTTGGCCAAAAAATAAATTATTACAAAATTTCGTTATTTTATTTATTGCCATTTTAAGTTTTGCTAAGAAATCAAAAATTTTGGCCAAAAAATAAATGTTTACAACATTTTGTTATTTTAGCTCTAGGAGGCTTAATTAAGCAGATATTGCCATTTTAAGTTTTGCTAAGGAAATATAATTTTTTGGCCAAACAATAAATGATTACAAAATTTCGTTATTTTATTTATTGTCATTTTAAGTTTTGCTATGAAATCCAAAATGTTGCCACAAAAAATGAATGATTATAAAATTTCGTTATTTTAGATCTACAAGGCTTAATTAGCGAGATATTGCCATTTTATGTTTTGCTAAGAAGATTCGTAAGTCGGGTTTCCCGACAGAACTTTCTTACTTGTTTGATCTTGGATAGATAGAATTTATTTCGAATAGGCATTGTTTTCTTTGTTAGGATGCTAGTATCTAAAAAATGGAATATATTTTTTGCGTTTTTTCTATTTTTTATGCTTTCTTTCGTGCCATCAAAAAATCATTTTTTATGGAAAAAAATTCTACCTTTTTTAATTTTTTACGATTGTGAATAAACTGCTATTTCTACGTGAAAGGAGATGCTCGTATTTCCAACTTTTGTAGTCCTCATTATAGCTTAAATTGAACGCACATTCCGGCTTTATTAGACTTATAGGTACTTCCCCTTGTCACAACCAATCTGTTTGATACATAATGTTATCAATAGTACGAATATCAGTACCGCAATGGTCTATATGATTTTCAGAAACGCCGATATCAGAAGTCGTTTGCTTAATGAGGGTCTGAAGTATAGCAGGTGCTACATCAAATATTTGAAGAAAGTTGAAGTGGATTTCTCCTAAAAATATAAAGGAACTGAGGTTCCTCCTTCGCTATGCTGTCGTCTTTGCCGTAGAAATTGATATATAACATCCTCCCTGTAAGGAGTATTATTCTTTGACCATTGAATTCCAAGAAAAAATTAATTTATTCATATGCTTCTAATTTGTTTCCAGCAACTATATACTGTTGTTGTTGCCGCTATAGATACTGGATTTCTATTTTTAAAAAACCCATTTGGACATTGACAAATGTGGCATCAATGTGAATCAAAACGATACTTAAATATAATTACAAATGACTTCTACGTTTCGTAGTCAAATCTAGACATTCACATGGATTTGATGTGAAATCAATTGACGTCGCTGTGGACTTGGTTTTCACTTCGAAAAGAGGTTTGGAAGCAACACAAAAACATTTACAACTTTGTTATCGCCACCATATTAATGTCCAAGAGATGCTCGGGCCGAACACTCATCATTGTTTGCATTATGTGGCAGCAGCAGCAGCAGTAGCCACTGTTGGAAATTGCTTCGTTTGCATAGCTTGACAAACAAATTGAAAATTAACAAAAACAAAATGTCTGTATATTTTTAAACAAAAAAACTTCAACATCAGCATTCTCAAGGATTGAAAACGACAGACAATTCGAACATTTGGTTGATTGAAATGAATCGCAATTCATAGTCAGTAGCACCAACAACAACTGCAACACCGACCAACCGACCGACAGACACCATCGTCATCACAACATCATCAGCCCAGTGCAATTGAAAGATCCCCAGACTCCTCCGGACTGTTGTAGTTGGCTGATGCCAACTGGTTTTTGGATTTTCGGCAACCAGGCTAACAGGCAGCTGTTATTTACAACCACTCAGAAGGTTCCATGGCAATGTTTTTCTCAATGAACGGAGTTGGAAACCCAGAAAAAAACTGGAAAATATGTTTGCTACACGGGGGAAAATTGCTATTTTTGATATGTTTGAATTGGAAGACAATATATTTGGAAACAATTTTATTAATATTATATATCTTCAAACAAATATACATATTTTATTTCAAAATCAATAACATTTATTTGGGGCGCATATGTTAATGTATTACAACAGCATATATTTGTGAACAAATTTTCTCAAATAAAATATATGTTTAAATGCAAATAAAATTATTGTTTAGGAATTTCCCCAAACACATTTTATTTAGAAAGATTTTCAAAACTTTCCTGCCTATTTTCAAACTTCAGTTTTAATTTTGATGTTTTCCTATGCGGGGTTAATCTGTTATTGATGTTATTTTATGGTTTTTCTCGCCGTGGAGCTGAGCTGAAGATCAAAGAGTTCCTTCACGTTGAAGGAACTCTTTGACCTTCAGCTCAACTCCACATACAGTTTTAATTTTTTCTTGATTTCGAATTATACCTCCCTGTAACAAATTACATATGCAACATTAACTTATATTCTAAAGCATTCACTATAAATTTCTAAATATTCCATGTCTTCATTTGCTGTCAATACTTCAAGAAATTTACTGCTATCCAGGATTATATGATTTCAATTAAAGTATTTTTATCAACATTAATTTTTATACCCTACACCACACTGTGGTACAGGGTATTATTTAAGTATAAAATGTCCCAAAAGTAAATTTATGTAAACAATTTATACATGATTTACAAAATTTGTATATCAGAGTTATTCAATATTTCGAGAGTGGTGTAGGGTATTATATAGTCGGCCCCGCCCGACTTTAGCCTTTCCTTACTGTTTTTTTATACCCTACACCACACTGTGGTACAGGGTATTATAAGTTTGTTTCACGGCAGATGTTTGGAACACCTGAAAATAAAACAGCTAGACCCACCTTAAAGTACACCGATCGACTCAGAATCACTAGCTGAGTCGATTTAACGATGTCCGTCCGTCCGTCCGTCTGTCCATGTAAAGTTGTTCGTCGACTACAGGTCGCAATTTCACTCCGATCGTTCTGAAAATTTTGCTGTTTAGAGTATTTCGCGGCTGTTAAGATCGCTATTGAATTTGGTTGAAATCGGTTCAGATTTAGATATAGCTCCCATATATATCTTTTGTCCGATTTGGCCCTTTAGTCCTATAGAAGCTGTATTTTACATCCAATCATTTTGAAATTTAGAATGGTAGAGCTTCTTGATCCACGAACCAACATTGCCGAATTTGAAGAAAATCGGTTAGGATTTAGCTATAGCTCCCATATATATGTTTCGTCCGATTTGGCCCTTTAGTCCTATAGAAGCTGTATTTTACATCCAATCATTTTGAAATTTAGAATGGTAGAGTCTCTTGATCCATGAACCAACATTGCCGAATTTGAAGAAAATCGGTAAAGATTTAGCTATAGCTCTCATATATATGTTTCGTCCGATTTTGCTCTTTAGTCCTGAAGAAGCTGTATTTTACATCCAATCATTTTGAAATTTAGAATGGTAGAGTTTCTTGATCCATGAAACAACACTACCGAATTTGAAGAAAATCGGTTAAGATTTAGCTATAGCTCCCATATATATGTTTCGTCCGATTTGGCCCTTCAGTCCTATAAAAGCTGTGTTTTACATCCAATCGTTTTGAAATTTAGAATGGTAGAGTTTCTTGATCCATGATCCAACATTGCCGAATTTGAAGAAAATCGGTTAAGATTTAGCTATAGCTCCCATATATATGTATCGTCCGATTTTGCTCTTTAGTCCTGAAGAAGCTGTATTTTACATCCAATCATTTTGAAATTTAGAATGGTAGAGTTTCTTGATCCATGAACCAACACTACCGAATTTGAAGAAAATCGGTTAAGATTTAGCTATAGCTCCCATATATATGTTTCGTCCGATTTGGCCCTTTAGTCCTATAAAAGCTGTATTTTACATCCAATCGTTTTGAAATTTAGAATGGTAGAGTTTCTTGATCCATGAACCAACATTGCCGAATTTGAAGAAAATCGGTTAAGATTTAGCTATAGCTCCCATATATATGTTTCGTCCGATTTTGCTCTTTAGTCCTGAAGAAGCTGTATTTTATATCCAATCATTTTGAAATTTAGAATGGTAGAGTTTCTTGATCCATGAACCAACACTACCGAATTTGAAGAAAATCGGTTAAGATTTAGCTATAGCTCCCATATATATGTTTCGTCCGATTTGGCCCTTTAGTCCTATAAAAGCTGTAATTTACATCCAATCGTTTTGAAATTTAGAATGGTAGAGTTTCTTGATTCATGAACCAACATTGCCGAATTTGAAGAAAATCGGTAAAGATTTAGCGTTTTTATACCCTACACCACACTGTGGTACAGGGTATTATTTAAGTATAAAATGTCCCAAAAGTAAATTTATGTAAACAATTTATACATGAATTACAAAATTTATATATCAGAGTTTACGAGAGTGGTGTAGGGTATTATATAGTCGGCACCGCCCGACTTTAGCCTTACCTTACTGGTTTTAAATTAACTTTGAATTGCTGAAAAACTTAACACAACTAAGGTATCGATGTATTTTCTGAATACTTAAATGCAAATAAATATTTGTTTCGAAAATAATAGTCCCAACTAAAAAAATATTAAGATTTGTTTGGAACAACACCTTTCCAAATATATAATTTTTATGTGCACCACAAATATTATATATTTTGAGTGTATCCTAAACATATACATATGTTTCAATACGAATATGTTTGGGACAATATACAACAATTTTTCAGCGTGTATGTTTTTATACTGGTAGTTGTGGTGGTGGTGGTGACTGGCGATATATTCCATTGCATCGTATGGCATGGAATCACTACTACTTTTAACCTTAAAATCAGCTGACACAAAAACATAAACAGAACTGGTTTTCCAAATCTCTTTGCAAAAGGTAACCAATAGAAAATCAAGTATTGAAGTGGCGAATTAAAAACTGTTTAACCACAAGGGGTAATTAGGCATCCCTCGTTTGAAGTTTAAAAGTTTACATTTGTCACCATCTAAAGCTATAAACAAAACTATCAATATGTTTTGAGTAAAGACCGTTGTATGCATAAGATTTGATGAAACCTTCAAAATTAAAATGTACTTTCAATTTATTTGTAATTTATAGCAAACTGACCACAAAAGCCACTGATTATACCCTATACCACACAGGTATTAGATTGAGTGGACCAATAAGGGCCATCTTCGAACTTAGCCTTAATCGTTTAATCCTTTCGAGATTCATCGTGCGCTCCGGCCAGATAGAAAGACGGACGGACGGACATTGCTCAAAAGACTTAAAAGGTCCTAAAACGGATTCCCCCCGAACATACTTAAGGTCTTAGGTCACTCATTCGATGTGTTACACTTTTGGGCTGTAGCAAATGATATATGTCACACTCTCCACTAAAGTAAGGGTATACTATAACGAAAACTGTAAGGGTATACTATAACGAAAAGAGGCATCTATGGTTGAACCAAATATAATTAATAGTTACCTTTATATTGGTACAAGGTGGTCCAAAATGACCAAAGGGGTTTGAATTCCTTATAACTTTTTTAAAATATATTTTTTTTATTTCTTTTCAGTATTTTGTAAAAAAGACTCGGGGAATTTAAATTTCAAAAACATCATAAATACAGGGTGGCCCAAAATGACCGAAGGGGTTTGAATACATTTTCACTTTTTTTACACTCACTTTAGTGTGACGAGGGTATATATCATTTGATACGGACAAAAAGTGTAACACATCGAAGGAGTGACCTAAAACCCCAAGTATGTTCGGCGGAAATCCGTTTTTAGCCATTTTAAGTCATTTGAGCAATGTCCGTCCGTCTGTATGTCTGCCTGTCCGTCTGCCGGCTGGTGCGCACGATAACTCTCGAAAGGCGTAACCGCTTGACTTCAAATTTAGTATGCGGTAATATTTTTCTCTATCTCCGGCCAAGTTCGAAGATGGGCCATATTGGTCCACTCCTTCTAGTTAACCCCACAAAGGGTTAACTTTGCACGATAACTCTCGTGTGCACGATAACTCTCGAAACGAGTAACCGATTGACTTCAAATTTGGTATGCCGTAATATTTTTCTCTATCTCCGGCTAAGTTCGAAGATGGGCCATATTGGGCCACTCCTTCCAGTATCTGCCCCACAAAGGTTTAAGTGATATATTGATTCTCTAATAAATTCTATACTACTTATTTGAATCTTCTGAAATTCCACACATTGTATTCGTTTTTCGTAAAGTTATCTCACTCTTTTATTGATATCTGCCAAACTACCGGCGTTCCAAAATAATTTTTTTGACATAGAAGACATGCATAACATTTTCTGGTGTAATAAGGTGTCCTAAACACAAAAAAGATAAGTATATTAAAAAAAGTTGTATGGTAATTTTTTTTAAACAATTTTTCTTTAAAATTCCCATTTTCTTGGAATGTGCCTTTAGTAGTTTGACCATATTTTTTTTGGAAATAAGTGCTTGATAAAGCCTGGATGAACTTCAAATTAAAGGAAATTATGTTGACTACAAATGTTGGTAATGATACTTTCACGTGAAAACAGAAGTTCAGTAACTGTCGTTAAAATTATTAGAACAAATTTGATTCTTTTTTCAAAATTGCTTTTTGCTGGCACGAAAAAGACCATAAAAAATAGAAAAAAATATGCAAAAATCAGTAAAATTTTTTGAAAGCTAGCATCTTAACGAAGAAAACATTGCCAATCTATGTAGCGCCCCAGTAGGTGAGTTGCTAGCCTGCTCGCCTGTGTGTTTGGGGGTCGTGGATTCTATTCCCACCAAAGGCTCTGGTCTTTCGCTACAAGAATATATCAAGCAACATGGTATTTGTCACCCGGCTTTTCCCTGGGCCGTAAATTTAGAAAATAAATTTACTTTGTATTGTAATTCATATAAATAAATAAACAAATAAAAAAAGGGATATATTGATAAATGTAGAAATTAAAGCACTTTTGGTAGAAATAAGAGAATTTCAACATAATCCTGAAGCTGCAGGCCCAAAATGTAGCACATGGAAGGATTAACCTAACAGACCCCAAAAATATTTGGCGGAAATCCGGTTTGGGTCATTTTAAGTCATTATAGCAATGTTCGTCAGCCTGTCCGTCTGTCTGTCTGGTTGGTGTATGTCAATATTTTTTCTATCTCCCCACGAAGTGGAAATTATTAGGGTATTATCGTGCTTATACTTCAAAAAATATTTAATGAAAATTGGAATTTTACAAAAAAAATTTAAAAAAAAATTGACATAAAAAAGGCTGTGTTGCTTACAAAATGTCTCGGACAGAAAAAAAATGATTCTGTTGCGTAGTGTTATTAATGGCATATACTCATCTTTACAATTAAATAAACATCCGATGATTTCTTTTAAAATATACTCTTTTTTTAAATATCACAGTGGAACCTATTATTGCAAGACCCGTTACTATGATCTAGTGATGAAATAAAAATGTACTTACCTTATTTAAAATGAACTCAGCTGGTTCATAATACCCAAAAGTGTTAGTTCTGCACTGACCAGGAAATAATTTCCTACGTCAATAATTCTCTGCAAATAAAAACGGAAAAGAGCAATTTAAAAATCGTATCATACACTAATTTAAACTTATTTAAAACTTAACTAAGAAAAAGTCGTATCTTTCACAGTAATATCAGTTCGTTTGAAAAAAAACGGAAAAAAGAAAACAAAATTAAATGACTTTTCCAACAATTTTAAGAAAATTATCGACATCAAAGGAAATTAGAGGGAAAAAAAGAAAGAAACAGATTTCCTCTCAATTTTTTCAATCAATTGTGGAAAATTATAGTATTTTAAACACTTCAATAGAAAAACATTTCAATTTGCAAAAGAGAAATTTCCATTTACAACAATTTAAAATGAATTAAAGAAAAGAAATGTTGTTCGCTGTTTTTTTGTCCATTCCTTCTTCCGAACGAGCGTCTTGCAACTGCCACCATTTGGACAGACAGACCGACAGACGGTTGTTGATGTTGAAAAGAAAAGATCCGGTACGACAACATGCAAATTAACAACAAATTGTCATATAATGTCAGCTGTAGCAACATCCTGAATTTTAATGAAAGAAAACTACAGCAGCAACAGCAGCAACTACGAGTAAATACAACTACAACAGATGAAAATAATTTTCTGACAAATATACATAAAACACAAAACTGCTACAATTCCGCATTGATTGCATTGCAACCGACTGGCGCACAATGGGAGAATTTGGAAAAAATAATTGTAAATAATACTGACGTTTATTAAACAGTCAACCGATTGCAATGAAGCTTTGAAACATCATGGATCTTAAGTCATTTGAGCAATGTCCGTCTGTGTGGCTGACTGGTGCCTACAATAACTCGGATTGACTTCAAATTGGATATGTGGTAATAGTTGTTTCTATCTCAAGTTAAGTTCAAAGATGGGCAACATTGTTCCACTCCTTCTGATACCGCCCAGACGACGGGTTAAAGTTTAGAAAATAATAATTATCTAATAACTTCTATACCTATCCAACCCTTCAGTACACTCTTATACAGTACCTACAGTCCTGTGAAAGATGGGCCTTTTGATACCTTCCACAAAAAATGACCAAGTCCTACCAAAATTGAAAAACGTTAATACCAATGCACATAAACTCTTACAATTCAGAGCAGTGTACGTCTTTGAAGTATCTACTGTTCAGCGCAAAATAGGCGTATTGAGCAAGCCACTTCTGGTACCCCTACACAAATTCTTCTGCAGCAATCATCTAAATATTTGCATATTCTGTATTTTAGACAACATGACTATAGACTGACAAAGAATGTTCTGGCATCTCTTTCCCGATTTACAATTTTACATTACTCACAATGTGCGGGTACACCATATTCGGTTCACGCGACCGATATTTTCTTACTTGTTTTAAATAATTTTAGGAAAAATGTTTTATGTTTCCACCTTAAGCTTAGATAAAATCTGCACGAATTATTATTTTATCCCATTCTCTGAGATATGATTGTAGCGAAGTAATTAAATTAGTTCAGAAGTTAAATTATTACTATGACTTATTTTTTGCAATCGACCCCACTGTGGGCGATCTCAGATGCAGATGAATGCATAATTTTGTTAACCACCAACAGTTAGGCTCAGGTTGTTGCCTGATGCGTTTCTGGTGTTTGTTTTGCCGTGTTGGAAGGCTGGAAGTGGTATGTTCGGACTAAATGTAGTATGTTCCATAAAAACATCTTTGGAGTCGTCCAGCAATTAAAGTGAGTTGCATGACATGCACCACATGGACACATCATTTACAATTTGCAACAAAATGTTCAATCAGGAAAGCTGAAAAATTTTTGGGTTTGAGGAAGGTTAGTTTCTTCGACATATGGCATTTTAATCGCCAACAATAGAACAATGCACAAAAGTCGAATATTCGATAAAATACACGGAGAAAAGTTACAAATTCGGATATGATTGAATTGAAATAAAATATATTTGGGTATAGTTGCCTTAGCCAGAATTTAGCCGTCCTTATCTGTCCATCTTGCATTTGCTCGCAAAGTAAAGATCGCAATTTAACTCCAATATTGATGACATATGGCACCAAGCTCTCTTTCAAACTAGTGACGAAGCTTATTTTGGTCAAAATCGGTTCAAATTTAGATAAAGCCCCCATATATATACTTCTTATTTGACATCTACGTTCAACACAAAAAAAATTGTTAAATTTAAATTAATTTTAGGCAGAGTTTTCTATTCTGAAATGTGGCTATCATATACACTGATAGAAAAAGCTTCGTCATGACGACGAATTTGTGCATCATCACGATTATTTTTTCGTCAAAAGTCAGCTAACGTACGGAATAATCCACTTGATGAATTTGTTCGTCACCATGACGAATCTCTGTTTCCAAAAACTTTCGTCCTCAGGATGATCATATTTCATCCCTACGATGAATCGAGATCATCACCACGACGAATCGAGATCATCACCACGACGAATCTCATTCATCACCACGTTGAACACCATTCATCCCTACGATGAATCAAGTTCATCACCACGACGAATTCCATTCATCACCACCACGAATTCCATTCATCACCACGACGAAACCCATTCATCACCACGACGAATTCATGTCCCTGACAATTTCATTTTACAAATTTAAATAAAAATTCTTCTGGTTTTTAGATCAATAAAAACTGTATGGAAAATAAAATTACTTGACTGCTTTGCCAGGTTCAGTTGTGGTTATTCGGTTCGAAACGCAGTTCTTATAAGGAAAGGCCTAAAGAAAACGAACGAGAAGTATTCATTACTTCTGATATTTTAAGTCAAAAATAATCTCATCAAGTAATGTATTTGCCAACAGACGAATCCCATTCATCACCACGACGAATACCATTCATCACCACGACGAATACCATTCATCACCACGACGAATACAATTCATCACCACGACGAAACCCATTCATCATCACGACGAACTCCATTCATCAACCTTTTTAGATTTTTTAAATTAAACTTTTACAACAAATTATTTAACTAAGGTAATCAGAACAGTACAACAACAACATAAACTATAAATTGATTGCTATGTTTTATCATATTTTCAGAAAAATCTATATATATAAAAATGAAACGGTCCATCTGTGTAATGGCATCACGTCAGAACGGCTGGAGCGATTTGGATGATTTTTTTTTTATTCGATTCTAAATTTTCAAGAGATGGTTTATATAGAAAAAAAAAAATTAATTGGACAAAGGGGCGTGGTACCTCCCATACAAATCGCAGGTTAAAAATCCGATATTTCTGCTCCTATTATAGGTATAGTGCTGAAATTTTGTTTGTATGCATTTAATGGCAGATTATGTGAATTTTCCAAAAATGGGCGGAATCGGACCAATGGGCGTGGCCCCGCCCATATAAGCCAAATTTTGAAATTGAGATATTTTGCACAATTTGTTACCGAGAGTGCTGGAATTTTGTGTATATGTAAACGGTGGCAGTCTACGTGATTGGTCCAAAAATGGGCGGGATCGGACCAATGGGCGTGGCCCCGCCCACATAGACAAAATTTTGATATCTTGCACAATTTGCTAGCGGGAGTGCTGCAATGTTGCGTATATGTATCTGGTGGCATTCTACGTAATTGGTGAAAAAATGGGCGGGACCGGACCAATGGGCGTGGCCCCGCCCATATAAGCCAAATTTTGAAATTGAGATATTTTGCACAATTTGTTAGCGAGAGTGCTGGAATTTTGTGTATATGTAAACGGTGGCAGTCTACGTGATTGGTCCAAAAATGGGCGGGATCGGACCAATGGGCGTGGCCCCGCCCACATAGACAAAATTTTGATATCTTGCACAATTTGCTAGCGGGAGTGCTGCAATGTTGCGTATATGTATCTGGTGGCATTCTACGTAATTGGTGAAAAAATGGGCGGGACCGGACCAATGGGCGTGGCCCCGCCCATATAAGCCAAATTTTGAAATTGAGATATTTTGCACAATTTGTTAGCGAGAGTGCTGGAATTTTGTGTATATGTAAACGGTGGCAGTCTACGTGATTGGTCCAAAAATGGGCGGGATCGGACCAATGGGCGTGGCCCCGCCCACATAGACAAAATTTTGATATCTTGCACAATTTGCTAGCGGGAGTGCTGCAATGTTGCGTATATGTATCTGGTGGCATTCTACGTAATTGGTGAAAAAATGGGCGGGACCGGACCAATGGGCGTGGCCCCGCCCATATAAGCCAAATTTTGAAATTGAGATATTTTGCACAATTTGTTAGCGAGAGTGCTGGAATTTTGTGTATATGTAAACGGTGGCAGTCTACGTGATTGATCCAAAAACGGGCGGGATCGAACCAATGGGCGTGGCACCGCCCATATAAGCCAAATTTAAAAAATGTGATATCTTGCACAATTTGTTAGCGAGAGACCTGGAATTTTGTGTATATATATCCGTTGGCGATCTACGTGATTGGTCCAAAAATGGGCGGGTTCGGACCAATAGGCGTGGCCCCGCCCACAATGACCAAATTTTGAAATTTTTATATCTTGCACAATTTGCTATCGGGAGTGCTGCAATGTTGTGTATATGTATCTGGTGGCATTCTACGTAATTGGTCAGAAACTGGGCGGGATCGGACCAATGGGCGTGGCCCCGCCCTTATAAGCCAAATTTTGAAATTGATATAACTTGCACAATTTTTTATCTAGAGTGCTGTCATGTTGTAGATATGTATCTGGTGACAGTCCACGTGATTGGTCCAAAAATTGGCGGGATCTGACCAATGGGCGGGCCACCGCCCATATAAGCCAAATTTTGAAATTGAATTATCTTGCTCATTTTGTTAGCGAGAGTGTTGAAATTTTGCGTATATGTATCTGGTAGCAGTCTACGTGATTGGCTTACAAATGGGCGGAATAGGGCCAGTGGGCGTGGCACAGCCCATATTTTGATATATCTTGCAAGTATTATATAGGAAATACATGAACAAAAATGCTCGGTATATGCGATAATTACAGCTGCTCACTCCAATACAATCGCAATGTGATAATGTGATGCATGACCAATGAAACAAGAATTTGGAAATTTTATAAGTATACATTTCTATTTTCTGGACTTTCCACTGAATTCGGTATTTTTCATTCAGTGAATTTATTACTAATACCAGTAAGGAAAGGCAGAAAGTCGGGCGGGGCCGACTATATAATACCCTACACCTCCCTAACAATGCGATAAGGGTCATTGCGATAATAATTTGGAATAATTGGTAAATGTATTTTGAACCGATAATCGCTAAATTAAGCAATATTCGTTCCTAAATTGAGAAACATTTTTCTGGAGAACTTTATAATGATCGGAAGTAAAGTACAACTTCTATAGCGCTTTGTAACCAAATCTGGAGGAACATATATATGGAGGTTATATATAAATCTGAATCGATTTTCCTAGAATACTCATTCATGTAAAATAGAAACCTGTTTCTGTCGAATTTCGTACTGATCGGATATAAAACACAGTCTCTACAGCGCTTACATGTCAAATTGGGGGTAACATATATATATGGGGGCTATATCTAAATCTGAACTGATTTTCTCCGAATTTTGCGGCATTCTTTCATGTAATAAGAAACCTCTTTCTGCCGAATTTCTTACTGATCGGATATAAAATACAGTTTCTACAGCGCTTGAATTTCAAATCGGGGGTAACATATATATGGGGACTATATCTAAATCTGAACTGATTTTCTCCGAATTTGGCAGTATTCCTTCATGTAATAACAAACCTCTTTCTGCCGAATTTCGTACTGATCGGATATAAAATACAGTTTCTACAGCGCGAATTTTGACATGGGCAGCGAAGCGCACCGGGCTCAGCTAGTGGTCAAATAAATATATTCGTCGTGGGAATGAAACGTTATTATTCCCTCGACGAATTTCGAAATCACCAAAAACATGGGTTGATGATCGTGGTACGTTCTATTGACGTACAAAAACATCGAATGTACGAAACTGTTCCGTCACCAGTACGAAGATATAAAGCCGAAACTGATTCGTCATGATGACGAACGGTTTTTCTACACTGATAGAAAAAGCTTCGTCATTCGTCAAAAGTCAGCTAACGTATGGATAATCCTATCTATGAATTTGTTCGTCGCCATGACGAATCTCTGTTTAAGTATACTAGAACAAGAACTATTTAGTGGAATAAAAAAGAATCCCACGGGGTGATTACATATCATCCCTACGATGAATCGTGCTCATAAATAAAATATGATATATACCCTCCTCTCTAAGGTGAGGGGATAAATATGGGGATTTATTTGATTTATAATACAAATATCAATAAGTGTATATATAACATATAGAAAAAGGGTAACGCATCAAAGGAGTGGCCTAAAACCCTAAGTTTATGCGGAGGAAATCCGTTTTAGAACACATTAAGTCATTTTACTTATGTCCGCCCATCCGTAAGCCTGACTGGAGCGAACGATAACCCTCGAAACTATAGTTTTCAGAGATTAAACAGAGATTCGTCAGGGCGACGAACAAATTCATCAATAGGATTATCCGTACGTTAGCTGACTTGTGACGAATGACGAAGCTTTTTCTATCAGTCTATCAGTGTATCAGTGTAGACCAACCAGTCGTATGGGTGATTTCGTAAGACAAGTAAATATTAATTATACGTGAAATAGTCAATATAAATACATCCAATACTATTTTAATACAGGGTGGCCCAAAATGATCGAAGGGGTTCTAGGGGGTGTAAGGGTTAGAAAAGCAACAATTTCCAAAACAACGTTTATTAAATTAAACAAGTAAAAGCGTTAAGTTCGGCAATTCCGAATCGTATATATCCTCCACCATGGATCGTATGTGAAAGGTTACGGGTACTAATAAACTCATTATTTCAAATTTCAGCCCAATTCGTTGAAATTTGAGGTTTTAGTGGCGTTACGAAGTCAAATCTAGAGGGACCTTTGTACGGGGGCTATATCAAAACATGAACCTAAGACTACCGTTGTTCGTGTGAAGGATACCGGGTATAAATAAACTCCAGCTACCAATTTTCAGCCCGATCAGTTGTCATTTGTGGCCCCTATGACGTTAAGAAGTCAAATCGGGGGGATTTTATACATGGTTTTCCAACAAGAGGTGTTATTTTGAATCACCCGGTATTTCGGTAGCTGTCACTTTTGAAGCTTTTATTCTTTTACATTTGACAAGTAGAAACTACGCCATTACTAAAAATGGAACGATACAACAATGCATTGAAATTATTAAAATTCGAAAAATCGAAAATCATCGAAAAACCATCTTGACTGATGAGGCCCATTTCCACCTCGGTGGCTACGTCAACAAGCTAAATTGTCGCATCTGGGGCCCGGAAAACCCAAGAGTTATTGTTGAGAAGCCTCTCCATCCTCAGCGTTTGACTGTTTTGTGCGGTTTATGGTCCGGCGGGGTCATTGGGCCTTACATTTTTCGAAAATGAGGTTGGATCAACAGTTACGGTGAATGGATTGCGCTATCGAAAGATGATTAATGATTTTTTATACAACGACAACGTTTACTTTCAACAAAACGGCGCTACGTGCCACACAAGCAACGAAACCATTGCTCTGTTACGGGAAAGGTTTCCGGACCGAGTTATCTCTCGAAGAAGATATTACAATTGGCCAGCGAGATCTTGTGATTTAACACCTTGCGACTTCTTCCTTTGGGGCCACGTGAAAGATAATGTCTACGTCGATTCAAGATCTCATAGATAGAATTCGTGAGTCTATCGAGAACATAGGGCAGCCACTTTGCGTTTTGTTAAGTAAGCGTGGTCGTGTTGGCCATTTGGCTGATGTTGTTTTTCATTATTAACGGCATACCTTCCTCTTTATTATGAAATAAACATCCGATCATTTATCTAAAAAATTGCATTTTTCTTTGAATACGAAAATAACACCTCTTGTTGGAAAACCCTTTATTTAATTTTTTACTTTGGAAATATTTCATTAAAATTTTGAATAATTTCACTTTCAATTTTGGGATTATTTCGAAGAATATGAGTTAAAAATTTGCATTCGGTATTATTAATCCATTATGTACAACATACGAATATAAATAATGAACTGATCTGACTACACTGCCCAACAGCATTTTTGGAACAGAGTAGCGACCCCATAATTTTGAAAGGGCATGTTGAGTAGATCATTATTGTAGAATAAACTTATGGTCCAGCTGGTCTGACTTTTTTTTACAGTGGGTCAAATTTTCAATTTTTGGTCGAAGGGAGCATTATAATAACTGAAAAAAATGGTATTAGTTAATGTCTGAGAGATTTCTTGTTGTCAGATTTATATAGTGGAATTTTATGAAGATCATTTTTGTGGAAGATCTTAACCCTCTATCTCTCCTCTTAATGGGTCAATTTGGCCTCTACGAAAATTTTTGCGTGAAAATTTCTGTTGGGGGTCTCCAAAGACTCCAAATTACGCTTAATTAGCAAAATTACCCGCCAACTTATACTAATAAATAATATAATGTAAATTTGAACTGTTTATTTTAAATGTGGCGTAAGCGCCATTCTGCTTTACTCGATTCACCATTAGAAAAAGAGAGTTAATAAGACTAAAATGCGAAAATTTTCAGTTTATATAGAAACATTGAAGTCTTGAGATGAACTGAATGTAAATAATATATATCTATTATTCACATAGCCTTTTAACGATACTAATCTGAGTTCAAAAACAGAATGGCGTTTACGCCACTTTCAATATAAACAGTTAATTTAAAGTCGTGATAAATTAAAATATGTTTAACGAATTCTGATTGCTAAAACTTTTGTTAAGAAATGACGAGAAATATTTGGTTACATCTTCATAATTTGTTTAATAGTATGTATTTTTGTTGCTTCAAAGTTTTCGAGTAAAATGGAATTGGTAAATATTAAAAAGAGGAAAATAGCAATATGGCATCTATATAAGTTATTACCTATATTTTAAAAATAAGGGAAATTAAAAAAAAAACATTTTTCATATTTTTTATTTTAGTCATATTGCTCAGGAGGTACCAAAAGGGGTATGGCAGTAACGCCAATTTTTCAGTAGACTTTGGGTACTATAAACGCATTACACTGAACAAAATTGCATGTGTATGTATTTTAATTTATCGTGACTTTTAATTAATACTAGCTGGACCCGGTCCACTTCGTTGCCCCCACACTTCAGATTTCTGACAGTAGGAATCTCTTTAATCTATTCGTAGGTACGAACAGTAGGAATCTATTCGTAGGTACGAACAGTAGGAATCTATTAGTAGGTACGAACAGTAGGAATCACTTAAAAAATTGCCTTATATATAAAATGGACCCGGTTCACTTCGTTGGTCCACTATTTGCAAATTTTTTTTCCAAAACCATCTCAGACAAAATAGCTTTCAAACAAAAGAAAAAAAATTAAAATCGGTCCAGTAGTTTAAGCGTCTATAAAATGCATACAAACATTTTTCCATTTTTATATATATAGATTATAGTATTATTTGTATAAGTTGGCGTGTAATTTTGCTAATTAAGCGTAAAGAGCTATATCAACAGCTTTGGTGTCTTTGGCGACCCCGACTGAAATTTTCCCGCAAAAATTTTCGTAGAATATTTTAATCTTTAAATGTCCTTTTTAAAAGGATTTTTTTTTTTCAAAAATGTGCCAAATTGACCCATTAAGAGGGGAGATAGAGGGTTAAGATCTTCCACAAAAATGATCCTCATAAAATTCCACTATGTAACTCTGACAATAAGAAATCACCCAGACATTAACTTATAGAATTTGTTGGTTAGTATAGTGCTCCCTTCGACCAAAAATTTAAAACTTTGACAAACTGTAAAAAAAACTCAGACCAGCTGGACCATAAGTTTATTCTACAAAAATTATCTACTCAATATGCCCTTTCAGAATCATAGAGTCGCTATTCTGTTGCAATCAAAAAGTCTTAATTTGTCGGACAGTGCTATTATAGCATACAATCGATATAGAACCCAAATCGTATAAAATTCATATCAAATTTGAAACTCCGCCCCATTTAAGCCTTACTGTTGTATTTGTTTCTATTATCTTAATAAAATAACCATATGATTTATTTGACTATTACTTCTTAGCTCACCCTCCACACAGCAACAACAATAATCACTACCACTAGTCTGCAAGTTTGTAATAAAAACATAAATAACTGAAATGAAATGGAATCAATTAAATTTTCATTGAGAGCATTAAGACAATCTCCACCAGCAGCACGACAATAACAACAACAACCACAGCCACAACAATGTCAAAAATACGCGATCCATAAATTAAAGTTGGAGTATGCAAAAAAAAACAAATGAATCAATCCCCCTCACCCTCCCCCTAAAGGAAAAGAAAACAACAGTGAACTCCTCTTCAGTGTTTTTATTTGTTACGGAAAAATTGTTTTTGGTACACATGCCACAATCATCGAAAACAAAATTGCTTTCACTTTTTGTTAAAAGTTGTGTTTTTGTAATCAAACCAAGTGGGACCACCTCCTTGGACATGCTTAGCCAAAGATCCTCGCACGGACACGGACAGACAACTGAATGAATGGATGGATTGAAGGAAGGACGGACGGACGGACATATGGGACACATGCTGAAAGTTCAGTTCGAAAGGAGGAAAAGAAAGAATTTCAAAGCTGCAAAGAAAACATTCCATTTATTACTCACTTACATTCGTTGTAGACGTTTTATTTTTATTAATACAAAGCGACAAAGATAAGGTGCGGAACTTGGAACAAAAACACCAACAGAAACAGCATCAGCAACAACGTTTCCAAAGCACTCGAGTCTACCCATAAAACACAAGACAACACTTTATACTCGTATTTATATATCACACACCGGAGACGTGAAGTGAAGTGCTTTTTCTCTCTAAAGATCTTTCATACTGGTTGTTGCTGATTAATGTAACCACCAACACCAGCATCACTCGGGCAACAACAACAAAAGCATCAGCATCTGTGGCAGCACCAGCAGCAGAAACAGCCGCCGATTCATCCAAGTTCCAGTAGTGAATAGTACTCTTTTACAAGCAGCAGCGGCAGCCAGCAGCAGCAGCAACTTCATGTGGACACCACTAGGCCACCGGCTAAAAGCACACTCACATTTTTATTGAATGTAATAAACACGCAGGCCACAGATTGTGCTTGTGTCCGTCTGTCCAATCTGTTGTCCGTCCGACCAAACACTAGCTGCCGCGTCCAATTCCAACAGAAGTGTTTGTGACCCACTTTGCATACACCACCAGCACTACCGCCTCTTCTGCAGTGTCTCTGTGTGTATGGGTGTGTGTGTGTGTCTTTGGACACACTTTATTCCACATGCTTTTATAGGTTATAGTCATCATATGTTCGTTTTGTGGCTTATCACAAAAGTTATATATCATTTGGCCAAGTTTTCTTCCCTCTTTGCATCTTTATTGTTTTTCTTTTCAGCGCACCCCTTCCCCCAATACATCAGCAGACATTGGAAATGTAATCATAGTCAGCCAAGCAAATAGCTCTATAGAACTAAACGAAGTTAAGTTAGAAGCATCACTTTCATTGTTCTCTCCTTATGGGACTGAGCGAAATGTAATACGTACAAAACAAAAGACTTAAGACACAAACCTTGTGTTAGAGAAAATCTAAAAACATTTAAGGCGATACCCCAACAGGCAGGGACATAATCATTCATCACTTCTTTCTGTGAAATCTGATGACAAATGCACTGAAAGCTTAATAACCAAATTAAATTCCAATTTACACAAATGAGCGGCTTAACTAAAAAATAATAAAATCTTTAGAGAATATAAAGAAGTTTTAATTTTAATAAAAGACAAAAAATACTTTTTTATCAAACGTTAAAAACAAAAGACTTAAGACACAACGCGTTATGTTTGTTTGATTTTATTTTATTTAGTCATCATAGACAAACAGAAGAATTATTCGCAAATATTTTTATACCCTACACCACACTGTGGTACAGGGTATTATGACTTTGTGCATTGTTTATTATACCGATCGACTTGTAATCCCTTTCTGAGTCGATTTTGCTATGTCTGTCTGTCTGGAAAATTTTGCATTAGTTTCACAGTTAAGTATTAAGTAGCCAAGATTAAAACAAGGATGAATGAAATAATCTTCCGGCATGTTAGATAATTTAAAATTTTAAGGGTCATTATTCTGTTTTGGTTTTTACCGCGGCAAGATCCAGCATTTGAATGTGTTTAAAACAAAAGCCTTAAGACGCATAACTGGTTTTTCAATAGAACAAAAAATGATGTCTTCGACAAAAAAAAAATTGATTTTAAAATATGTACAGGGATGCCCATATTCGACGGACCCATGTTTTTTTAAAAAAAATCAAAGAAAAAAATAAAAATTTGGAGGTTGGCAATCTTAATCATTTAATTTGTTCCAAGTAGATTTGTTTACATCAATTTTTGAATATGATATCTCTCAAATGGCCGCCTCTGGCGTTGATGGCGTATTGTGCCCTTTTTGCAGCATTTTCCATCGTTTTCGCCAACATTTCGGCCGGAATAGCGGCTATTTCTTCACGAATGTTGTCCTTGAGCTCTTCTACGGTCCTTGGCTTGTTAACGTAAACCTTTGACTTCAAATATCCCCACAAGAAGAAGTCAGGCGGCGTCAAATCGGGCGAACGCGGTGGCCAGTCCAAATCACCACTTTTCGACATCAAACGGCCCGGAAACAAATTCTTCAGAAAATCGATTGTTATGCGACTTGTGTGCGGTGGAGCGCCGTCTTGTTGAAACCAGAACTGCCTCATACGCTTTCGACGAATAATTGGCATCACAAAATTGGTCATCATGTCGTGATAACGCTCCTGGTTGATGGTAACAGCATGGCCATTTTCGTTTTGGAAGAAAAACGGCCCAATGACCGTTTTCGCACTAACGCCGCACCAAACTGTGACTTTTTCGTCATGAAGAGGCAATTCTTGAATCTCCTGAGGATTTTCAGTGGCGTAAATACGGCAATTTTGCTTATTTACGGTCCCATTCAATGTGAAATGGGCTTCATCGGACATGATAATTTTGTTCCAAAATTGCTCGTCATCATCGGCCATTTCGATGACTCGTTGGGCCCATTCCAATCGACGAGGCTTGTCCGCAGGCAACAATCTTTGCGTCAATTGAATTTTGTACGGTAACAAATGCAAATCAACGCGAATAATCCGTTGTAAAGTGGACCGAGCCATGCCCAACTGCTGAGAACGGCGTTTTTGGGATGTTCTTGGGGACCTCTCAACACTGGCTCGTACGGCAGCGATATTCTCGGCCGATCGCCTTGGTCGACTTTTATTTGGCCTCTTCGGATTAGAAAGAGCCTCACCAGTCGAATTTTTTCTCACATTTTTTAATATTTTAAAAGCACGTTGAGTTTTCACAATTGACTTCTTCTGTTGAATGTAAATTTCAACTATTTCAGAGCGCTCGCGTGGCGTGTATTGTTCCATGGTAAAAATCTGCTTGGACTGACGCTTCAAACGCGGTATGTCATTAAGCGATCTGACATCTCTGTCAAAAGTTATGGCGTTGCCAGATGGGTCCGTCGAATATGGGCAACCCTGTATGTAGAAAAAGAATAGTATGTATTACACGCAGCAAAATCAATGCTCCTAATATACTGGAAAATACATGCATCCAGGAAAATAATTGGTTGGAATTCGATTGTAACAATAAAAAAAATAGTACTAGCAACAAAAAGTATATTGCCTACACCGGGTGTCGGTTGTATTTATATATAAATAGTCGAAACAACAATAATAACATGGATACGATCAAATGAAAATGCTTGCAACTAAATCTATGGTTTTATCAATCAATTTAAGATTGTATTTTTCATTGACACTCGGTTAGTAGTGGTAACTATTTTTAAATTTTCATTATAGTACCATATGATCGATTTTTGGTCGTGACAACCAATGTTTTATTCTTGACAACAGAAATTGTATCAATAGACCAAAGATTATTATTGCAACGAATAATTGGTTACTACAATAGAAAAAATATTTATAAAGAATCGTTTTTTTGTTATCCCAATAATTTCCAAAATTTAGAATAATTGAATGTATGTTGGGAAATACAACCGAAAGATTGGTTGCTGTCCTTTTGCTTATACATGACGAACAAAAAATAAAATTACTCGACATAAATAAATCTTTAACATTTTGTTCAAGAACGGTATATATAGTCAAAAATAATCTCACGTGGATAATAATGTGTGGAATGCAGAATACTCGTATGTTGTGCAAAATGTTTTACATAAATAAAAAATTAAAGCAACAATCACGAAATTGAAAGCACAGGGTTAAGCGATATTTGCATAAAAGTGTTATGTTTTTATTCGTGTACTAAAATTAGTGTCAAATATTTCCACATCTCATCATAGTGATGCATTTGCAATATGGGATTTTTAATTTTGTTATGAGTTGTTTGGTTTTTTGTTCAATAAATAGAATACAAATTAATGAAAATTGTTTTTAATTAATTGTCGGTAATATATGACTGACAAATTGTCAGAACAACCAATTTTTTAAAACAGTTGGCGCAACCAAATATGATTGTTGTCAACATGGAAGCATAAGTATACCACAACCAAAATGTTGGTTGCCCTGATGGAATCGCACGATAGTAGATAGAACTACCAAAATTTTGTTGGCAAATAATTCGGTTGAGGCAACCAAACGGTTTTCTGTGTGTGGGTAAACAAAGAGGTTAGCAACCTCAGATACAATTGTATGTCATGTCAAAGAACAAAATTAAGGAGACACTTCTAAAAGTATTTCTCCCAAAACTCCCGCCCATCCTCTTACCACTGAAAATCCCCCTCTAAAATCAACGATATAACAGGTGGCGCAAAAGTAACCTTTCGATGTTTTTTGTGCCAAAGTCACCGACCGATTATTGGTCAAATAAATAGTCAGCAATATTCCGCGTTCTGGAGCAGTTTATTAACGTGTATTTCGCATGTGTTTACTACACAAATGTCAACATTAGGCATTAGGGGCCAATCGCAAAATTTATAGCATTTTCTGATAGGAGGATTACTTTTGCGCCACCTTGTATTAAAAGTCGTAGAAATTTATAGATTTTTTCGATGATGTATTTTACAAAAAGATTCCTTGCATAAAATCACTAAAGGACCCCACAATGCACTTCAATGGAAACCAAGTGGGTTGTAAAATACTCGTATATCGTATTTATTTACAAAGTTTGCTGGGTAAGCACATTGTAATTAAATTCAGGCACAATTTTAGTATAGAGGGCTTCGTAATAGATGTTCAATGTCAAAGAACAAAATAAAGGAGATAATTGAGGAAGTATTTCTCACAAAACATCCGACACCCAGCTCATCCGCTTACCGCTGAAAATCCCACTCCAAAAATGATGATATGTCGAAACTTAGACATTTCGAACGATATATTTATACCCTCACTTTAGTGATACGAGGGTACACTTCGAAGGAGTGAAATAATACCCTAAGTATGTTCGGCGGATATCCATTTTAGGTCGTTTTAAGTCGAACTAGCAATGTCCGACCGTCCGTATGTCTGTCTGGTGGCTGTTGCGCACGATAGCTCTCGAAAGGAGTAACCGATTGACTTAAAATTGTGTATGTGGTAATATTTGTATCTATCTCCGGCTATGTTCGAAGATGGGCCATATTGGTCCACTGCTTCTAGTACCTTCTTCACAAAGGGTTAAAATGTTGTGAAATATTGATTCTTTAATAACTGCTATACTACTTATTCGAATCTTCTGAAATTCCACATATAGTATTAGTTTATTAGTCGCTATCTGCTCGAGAAAAATGGGCGAAGTTGCCACGCCCGTTTCGGTAATTCCCACACAAATGCACCATTTTGCACTAAAAGTTAACAGCCTATAACATTAATAACCGTGTATAAAAATACTTGAAATTTTTTACAGTGTAATGCTTTTATAGTGCCTATAGCCCTGTGAAAAATGAGCGTTATCACCACGCCCTTTTTTGTACCTCCCACAGAAAATGACCAAATCACACTAAAATTTAATATCTCATAACGTTAATATACCAGTGCACATAAACGCTTATAATTCGGCACAGTGCAATGCATTTAAAGTATCTACTGTCCAGCGAAAAATAGGCGTATTAGTTAAACCCGTTCTGGTAACTTCCATACAAACTGACAGAATAATTCGTGGAATATTCAATATTAATCACAAAGTGAGGGTGTGCATTAGTCGGTTTACCCGAAACTTTCTTACTTGTTTTGTTTATTTAAATATATAAGAATATGTTTATTTGTCTTAAAAACACTTTTTACGACGTTTTTAGTTTAGGCAATGTTTTTATCAATTATTTTGTGAGATAACCGCCCGATTGATTGATTTACATAAATAGTACATTCTGTAAGCAAAAAAAAAACC
Source organism: Eudasyphora cyanicolor (assembly GCA_963930755.1). Classification (NCBI taxonomy): domain Eukaryota; kingdom Metazoa; phylum Arthropoda; class Insecta; order Diptera; family Muscidae; genus Eudasyphora; species Eudasyphora cyanicolor. Next base: position 156,183,828 of record OZ005736.1, on the reverse strand, counting down.
CCAACCAGCCTCTTAAAAATCCGTTTGCAATTGACTGAGTTATTAAAGTTTTTCCTAAAACTAATATTGCGGTTTTTTGACGTCGCACTGTGTAATTTATCGGTGCCACAATTCTAAGCAAAGTTTCAGTTTTCCAGTAATTCAAAACCCATTCTTCAAAAATTTTGAATGTTCCTAAAATTAATTTTTTATAATTAAAATCGTATGATCTCGCACAACAATAAATTTCTTGATAAATTATCAACAAATTACGATTTGGAATATTTAGAAATTAAACCAGTAAGGAAAGGCGGGCGGTGCCGACTATATAATACCCTACACCTCCCTAACAATGCGATAATAATTTTGAATAATTGGTAAATGGGTAGGAACATATTATCTAATTATGAATCGGCGGTAACATATATATGGGAGCTATATCTAAATCTGAACCGATTTTCTCCGAATTTGGCAGTATTCCTTCATGTAGAAAGAAACCTCTTTTTGCCGAATTTCGCACTGATCGGATATAAAATAACATGTTTACAGGGCTTACATGTCAAATCGAGGGTAACGTATATATGGGGGATATATCTAGATCTGATCCGATTTCTTCCAAATTTAAAAGTGTTCTTTCATACAATAGGAAACCTCTTTCTGCCGAATTTCATACTGATCGGATATAATATACAGTTTTTACAGCGCTTACATGTCAAATCGGGGGTAATATATATATATATGGGGGCTATATCTAAATCCGAACCGATTCTCTCCGAATTTGGCAGTTTTCCTTCGAGTAATAAGAAACCACTTTCTTCCGAATTTCGCACTCATCGGATATAAAATACAGTTCCTACAGCGCTTACATGTCAAATCGGGGGTTATATATCTAAATGGGGGGATATATCTAAATCCAAGCCAATTTTATCCGAATTCAGCAGTATTCCTTCATGTAATAAGCAACCTATTTCATACTGATCGGATATAAAATAAAGTTTTTACAGCGCTTACATGTCAAATCGGGTTAACATATATATGGGGGCTATATCTAAATCTGAACAGATTTTAAGAATCGATTCAATAGGGGAAAAAATGATATGCGTAAAGTTTCGTCGAGATTGGACCATAATTGCGACCTTTACTTTGATTAGAAGAATACATGCACAGACAGACGGACATAGCTAAATCAACTCAGAAAGTGATTCCAAGTCGATCGGTATCTTAAACGATGAGTCTATTTCTTCTCGTTTTGGGTGTTACAAACAAATGCACGAAGTTTTAATACCCTGTACCACAGTGTGGTGTAGGGTATAAAAATGAGCGCTTTAAAACAAGCTTTAAATATATATATGCCATTTTTAACTGTAAGTTATAATATGAATTTAAGGATAAAATAAAACTGAAATTAAGTCAGCAAAGTTTTAAATTTTTTTACTAAAATTTTTTGGAGAAATTCCTAAACAATAATTTTACAAATAATTGTATGTAAACACAACTGTAATTAGTCCCCAAATTTATTTTGTTGTGATATTTTAAAATATGCGCTGCAAATCAATTTTATTGATTTTCAAATAAAATGTATTTGTTTAGAAATATTTATATTTATTTATAAAAAATTTTAATAATATTTATATATGGGTCAGAATATTTAATATCGACCTTTGTAGTTTTTTTTTGGCTAAATGTTTATAAGCAGTTACAAATAGGTAAAATAAGATCGCGCTATCAATTTTTTTTTAAATATATATTTTGCCATGTAAAATACTTGCTTTCTATCACTGTATAGAAGCAGGTTGGTCTTTAGCCGAGAGAGTATCTCAGTTTAAATCAAAAAAATTTTTTGTAGAAATTTTATAAATCGGTAGAGAAACACGAGTTACACGCGCTTAAACATTTTCTTCACCCGATGTGGCCAACTTTGAGGCCCTCTAGCTCCGTCCCTGTCTGACTTATAAAACTTATCTTCTCTAACACCTCTTCATCTACCATACCAAGTTTGCTCGCAATCGGTTGTTTTTTTAAGAAACGGTCGAATTATTTCCCCTTTTTGTACCACTGTGCAGTGTTTTGCAAAAACAGACGAAAATTGTTAGACGAGTCTTTGTATTTCGTCCATAACTTTTAGAAATAATGAGTCCCATAAATTTTTTTTACTGTTCTGTGAACACTGCCAAATTTGGGAAAAATCTGTTCGGATTTAGATATAGTACTCATATATATGTTCCCCGATATGTATCAAAACACTGTAAAAGCGGTTCTTTACTTTCGATCATTACAAATTTTTTCAGAAAGAAGTATCTTAATAAAGGAGGGAATATTGCGAATCGCTCATAATTGGACAATCCAAACGAAATGTTTGGAAATATGCATAAAACGTACCAAATTTTCATATAAGCTTTGAACATCAGCAACATTTAATGAAATGAAACCGCATAAATGAAACCACTCTATTTGACATCTGTTATTTTAGCATATTTTGTGAATCTTCTACCAGAACAATTAATTATACATGTAAAAAATCTGTAAGGTCCTCCAAAACTTAGGTCGAAAAAATTCTGTATAATTTAAAATTTTGAACAAATGTAGTGATTACTGTTAAGAGTTTGAGTTATTTTGTTTAGTGCTGTCCGCGAAAGAATTTGTGTAAATTTAAGGGCTGTTAAGCTATTTTAAGCTAAACTGTACTATAAATCAGGATAAACAATTGGTTAACAATTTATGTTAAACATAATCGCGGCTTAAACGTGTCCAGTAAAATTTTATGCAAATAACCTCTTTCTAACTCTTTTTCTTCGTAGTGTTAAATGCCGCTTTTATAAGACAAATCGCCAACAATTGCTAAACCTTACAATTACGCTCCATTTCGGTGTTCCACAGCCCCGGGTGCATAGCATAAGCGTTAGCATTTCATGCACCGTTAAGGCTGTGGCCGCTACATTTGAATTTCCGTTGATTAATCTTTCACCTAAATTGATGTTTAAGTATTCATTTGCGGCCATTGCTATTACTATTCATTTCGTTTGGTTTTACTTAGGGTTTTGCCACTCCAAAGAAAGTATTCAAAATGAAAAAAAATCCACTTTATTTCAAGTAAACTATACATAATTTATGCTTGAAATGCAAAGTCAAGAAAATTGGGGGAAAAAAGAAAACCAATCCAAGTTTTGCGAAATAACAAAAAGCTTCGAAATGGTTGGCCTGGGGAAAAGGTGAAAATTATAAATTTATTCGGTGTTTAGGAGTGAGCATCAACACTTTATGGGCGGTCAAGCATAAAATATAGCAGTAACCATTGCATTGCATTTAGAGATCTAAACTTTTAAATTAAGCAAATCAACAAGCATATTAATGCATATAAAATTGTATTTTTCACTTTTGTAATATTATACAGATTTCATCTTCATTGCGTATTGTAAAAGTTGTCAACTTTATATGGAAAAGCTATTCATTCAGCTATAACCAAATTCGTTTATATAACAACGCACAGTGGTGGAATTTCAAAAAGAAATGGAAATACATTTTTTGTTTCTTAACCTATATGCAAGTTGCACTGAATCTTCACTCATTAGCAGAGACAGTTTTGTCGAGCTCAGGTTTAAAATGTTGATATCTGTGATAGTAAACACAATTTGCTATTTTGGATTTCAAATTGAAGCTCTTTTTGTTATAATTTTCAATGATAGTAGTCACCCAGCAAAAACTCTCATTACCAGGCAACCTGACGGGTAAGTCAGATTCAAAAGAAATAATGACTTACCATTTGGCCACCCTTCAGATTATTTTTACATGGTCATAATATTGGAGGAAAGTACTTCCATGCAAGCATACAAATAATAGTTAACAAATAACTACTTACCCCCACTCTTACGAATATCCCACATATAAGTACTTATTATTGTCATATTAATAAGGGGCTGAATAACTCCTTACCAATAATGATTACAAATATCCACATATACATCATCAAAATTTCCGTTTGACTCCTAGCGGAGAATAGGGCCTCTCTTAACCAGGTAACTTCGTGGGTAAGCCAAATTGAAAAGAAATAACGCATTAACGTTTAGCCACCCTTCAGATTATTTTACATGGGCAAGAGTTAACAAATAACTACTTACCCCTGCGCTTACGAATACCTCACATAAAAGTAGTTGTTATTGTTAGAGGAACACACGATTTGTATACAACGAAGTTTTATTAAGTAATAGAGAAAATTTTCATATTGACAAAATAATAAAACAAATAAAATTCATGGCATACTAGATTGAAATATTAATATATTTTAAAGTGATTTGTAGCAAGTCGATTGGATCTCCAACAGTTATTGTCATTTTAATAAGGGATTGAATATATGACGAAATATGCTTTTTTACTCAGAATGTTACAAAATTTCTAAATCAAATATTAAAAATTGGTGTTGTCGCATATATTAACAATATCCGATTTAATTAACTTACTTATTTAAGTCAATATCAATAAGTCGTTATTTGTTGACTAAATTCAATACAGAGGGTAAGGATATGTCATTACTTGGTAATACAAGTGGTAATGACATGATTTACCAAGTTTTTGCAGGGCATGAGCCCAATAAAAATTTTTTTCCTAAGGAGAAATCAGTATTGTATAAAATATTTTTATTAGCATTGTTAACGGAAAGGGAAGATGAAGTATGGATTCGTGATATTTGCATCTCAGACAAATTTCCGGAATATATTAATATTGACCCTACACGGGGCAATATCGCCGTTTTTGATATGTTTGAATAGAACGAAAATATATTTGGAACAGAGATTTTGAAATATTATATATACCTGAATAAATATTTTTTTTTTTTAAATCATTAAAATTTTTCGGAGCACATATATTAATATATTACAACAAAATACTGGCATTTTATCAGTGCATCTACTTAAAAGCAAGTTTTCTGTTTTTCAGAAGTTCAAAATGCAAATATGGGTAGTTCTTTCTCAAGTGTCAAAAACATTTGTATGAGTTTTCAATTATATTTTGTTTGTTGAATTTTTTTTCAAATAATTTTTTCTTTTTAATTTGGTGAAGATTTTCAGTAATTATAATGTAACTTCTGAACCAAAGTCAATCCCACTCCAAAATTTACAGCATCGGTAGAGTACATATGGATCATTTTTTATAAAAAATTTAAGGAAAAAAATAGATTGATTCTGAAATATCGCAATTTATATTTTTATTTCCGTGAAAAGTTACAGAAATAAATTGTTTAAGATACAATTACTATTTTTTATGAAAAGTTCATGGAAAATCCTTTAGAAACATTATTTTCTATTTTCAATTTCTTATGATTTGTAGCATTAAAACCAACTTCAAAACCCATTTCAGGGGAAAAAATCCATTTTTCTGAACTTTGACCCTGCCCCCTGCCTCCAGTTTTCATTAAATTTGTTTAATATTGTGGGTCATTACTCCCACATACTAGGATAACGTTTTGTGAGAATTTGAGAGGAGCTAATTTTTGACCTGTGACACTTGAGAAACAACTACCCATATTTAGAAATTTTATATGGTTTTAAAATTTAATTAAAAGTTAAATCCTATAATCTTTCATAACTATGAATTTCATTAATGTATGGACAAAAAGTGATGAATTAGAATATTTATTAATTACAAATTAGTGCTATAAAACAAAGGTAATCCTGTCTATGTAATTTTTAACTATGAAATATAACACGAAATCTAGGAAAAACTAACTAAAATTGGAAAATGTCAGCAAAGTCTCAAAAGTCATTTTTAAATAAAATATATTTGGGGTATTTCAGCTGATTTAAGTTAAAGACATACACTATTGCTACTGAATTCTGAAGATGATAGAGTGGTGTCTATCGAAACTGCAGTCAATTCTACCAAGCAATTAAAACTCTCTACCAATTTTTGTATTTGTTTCTATTACTTTCTTGGAATAGACAGAAAGTAAATGGAACATATGGTCTCAAACCAAATAAATTCTGACTGAATAACAAAAGCACAGACCAACAATAAATAACAACAACACATTTGGGAAACTTTTTAAACAATAACTTTGTTGATGTGTAAAAATATATTTTATTTGTCTTAATTAGTTTTTTATTAAATTCTTCCACTGTGTAACAGTGAGATTTTCTGTTTCTCTATTTGTTTAGGACGGTGTGCGACATTCTGGTTTGTTTCAAAATAAATTCACTTTTATTTTCTTCCATTTCTTGCTCTGGTCCTCTTATGGCGCAGTGCATATTAAAACCTGAGCATTAATTAAGCGTATCGCACTCTCACTGCGCAGTCTAAACAGAGTCGGTCGATCTGTCGGGTCACTCAATGGGAGCTGAACTGAAGCTGCCCAAACGTAATGCACATCTGCTGCTTATGTTTGCATTTGGAGTCGTCCAAGACGGACAGACATAAAGAAATTTTGTGTACAAATCTACAGAAAGGCATACATACGTACGTACGTATTTGGAAAGCGATTATTATGTCATACCGAAGAAATTTTGAAATCTAGTGTTAAATAGAAATATGTATCTGTGGAATAATACGAGGGCGATTATGTGTGAACCAATTTAAAAAATATGAAAAGAAAGAAAATATAGAGAAATTAAATACGAATGATGTGATTAATTACATGTTTTCACTGATTTTGGGTATATTAACTGATACTGTTTAGAAAGATTGCTGATTTTGGAAATACTTGTTTTAACGTATTTTAAAAGAAGTAAGCAAAAAAAAATTGCAGTCGAAGACTGAAAACTGTGTACGAGACGCCAGAATGGTGGATCCGTGTTTTGATATGGACTCAAAATAATAATAGTACCTGCCGGTTAACCTTCATCACATTCTATATGGAAATTTGACTATTTTTTTGGCCAAAATTTTAATTTTACCAAAATTATTTTTTTTTGTTTTAATATGAAAAGAAATTAACAATTTAAATATCTCTTTTTGAATTGTTTGGCAACATTGATTTACCGCTTCTTTATTAGCTATTTTATGTGGGATTTCTAACTGAGTTATCATATATCAACTAAGTACAGTGAATTTTTGTGGTAATTTCAAATTAAATTTTTCATAATAATAATTCACCGTTTTTAAAATATGGAATACAATGTCAAAGGTGAGTACATTATTATTATAACGGGTGATCCAAGTAGAGATCCTTTTTTCAATAGCCTTTTTTTGACTGATCACGTGTGAGTCGTGTCATGCTGTCATATTATTTTTGTTAAGTATTGTTTGGCATTTCTTCATGGAAAGACTTACGCCTGAACAACGTTTACAAATCGTTCAACTTTATTACGAAAATTCACGTTCTGTGAGCAATGTGTTTCGTGCACTTCGCTCAACTTATGGTCAACATAATCGGCCTACTGAGAGTACTATTCGCAACACCATCACCTATCTTGAGACTCAGCATTCATTATTGGATAATATTCGACTGAATAGACCACGTCCAGCACGCAGTGAAGAAAATGTAGCGGCCGTAGCTGAGAGTGTACACGAAGACCGTGGAGAGCCGATTCGGCGCCGTTCGCAGTAACTCGGACCGACGTATGGAACGACTTGTCGCATTTTACGTCGAGATCTTAAATTGAAAGCAACTAAAGCCGCCCGACCTTCCCAAGCGACATCGCTTTTCGAGCCACATTTTGTTCAGCGATGAGGCCCATTTCTGGCTCAATGGGTATGTAAACAGGCAAAATTGCCGCATTTGGGGCGAAGAGCAACCTGAAGAGATTCAAGAGCTGCCACTTCATCCATAAAAAACAACGTTTTGGTGTGGTTTATGGGCCAGTGGAATCGTCGGTCCATATTTCTTCAAAAATTATGCCGGTGAGAACGTAACCGTCAATGGCGACCGTTATCGTGCCAAGATAACCGACTATTTAATGCCTGAAATTAAAGATCGCGATCTCGGCGATATTTGGTTTCAACAAGACGGCGCCGCTTCCCACACATCGCTTCAATCAATGGGTTTATTGAGAGAACACTTCGGTGAGCAGATAATTTCACGTTTTGGGCCGGTCGATTGGGGATATGTAAAGTTTATGCGGACAAACCCGCTTCGATTCAGGCCTTGGAGCAAAACATCACGCGTGCTCGAACGAGTCATCGAAAATTGGACTCAACGGATGGACCATCTGAGACGTAGCCGCGGCCAACATTTGATAGACATAATCTTCAAAAAATAAATGCCAAAGAATGTTCTTTCAAATGATAATGAACATTCCCCAATTAATTTGAATTTTCTGTGTTTTTTCTTTAAAAAAGTAGGGAACCTCGAAATGGATCACGCTAAACAATGAAATTTTCGCGGTTAAATTGGAAAAATTGAAGTGACCTTAAGATGGGCTAATGGGATTGTGAACTGGAATTTTATTAAGACCTACACAAAAGTGCTATCACTTGCTATACAGAAGACCATAACCGTTGGGTCAGAATATTTAACACCGACCTATGTAGTTCATTTTTAGCTAAAATGTTTCTAAATAGGTAAAATAAGATCTCGCTATCATTTTTTTTTCAAAATTTTTTTCAAAGAAATTTTATGAGCATTTTATGTTTTGATAAAATGAGTTTTTGGGATTCACGAAATTTGCTCTCGAACGGCTGAACCGCTTTTTGCAAGATTATGTCGTTTTAAAGAGGACTCATTTAATTTAAATGATCTTTCGAAAGATTGCGCGCTGTGACCTAAGTCCGGCTCCGCTAAATAACTGTTACTGGCGTACAAAAACTATTTGTATCCCCTCACCTTACAGGCAGGAGGGCATATATCAGTTGCTACGAGCCAAAAGTTTAACACATCAAAGTAGTGACCTAAGACCCTTAGTATGTATGTCTGGCGGAAATCCGTTTTAGGACTTTTTAAGCCATATAAGCAATGTCTGTCCGTCTGTCCGGTTGGCTGTTCTAGCACTATTTTTATAAAACTACCATGGAACACTCCTACGGCCATTGAAAACCCCATCAAAATAACAATTCATACGTTAAAAAAAACACCTTTATAACCGCTCTATTCGCCACAAAAACAAAAGACTTAAGACACAAACATGCATCTTCATCTCTCCATTGCATCTCTTCACATGAGTTGATTTTTTGCCGCGCATTTCTTCTGCCACGGTAATTATTTACACACAACCTTTACAAAAAAAATATTGTTTGCAATCATATTGAAACACTCTATGAAGTAAGCACCTTTAAAGTACGGCCAAAACTTAAAAAACCATAAATAACAACGTTAACATCGGCGTTATAAATCAAATTACGCAAATCATTTTGCTGTGTGCTGGAAGAAGACGCACGCACTCTCCTCTATATATATATATATATATAATCCTATATGACAGATTGAGTTACTATACGCAGATGATTTGTACCTTTTGTTTAGAGGGGGAAATCCTATGAAGAAATTTTGAAAAACAGCGGGAAAAACAAAAAACCACCAAATATTATAAGCTTCAGAAATTGTTCGCTGCCATGACAAACTACTATTTATGTGTTGCAACAACAGAAAACTCACCGTTCATGCATAAAAATGCATCTAAAGATTTGTTTGAAAGCTCAAATTCATTTAGTTACGCATTATCAGTGAATAGCTGAACAACAACAATAACAAAAAAACATAAAAGGAAATTAACAAAACTGATGATGACAATAAGAAAAAATTGAAAAAAGAAAACAAAGTGTTGGCGTCTGCGTTTTCATCATCACCGTCATCGTCTCTGTCTGTCTGTCGTCTTCATTTCGTGCTGATAATGTACTCCCAGAAAGTGTCAGATTCAGTTTCATTTGTCAATAACAATGGGAAAATAAATGATTATAATTAATTTCCAACATGTATGATTTTATGATTTTTATGCAATTTTACATTCTTTAACAAATGTTTGCTACAATACCTTATTTAACAAAAATTACAAAAAGTTATAGAAAGGATTTTGAATAGCCTTCATCAGTTGGATATTGTTTGTGAAATTGTAAATGAATTTATTGTTTATTTTTGATGAATTTTTGGTTGGTTTTCATATCTCTTTAAATATTGTAATAATTTAACTGTTTCTGTATGTTTTTATAAGCTCCTTAAGGGTAAAACAGCGAAACAATAGCACTAGTTTAAAAAAAAATCCGCCAAAAGCTGTGCATAAGACTTTCTGGTATAATATGGTGTCCTAAGTACGAAAAAAATATTTTATGGTATTTCTTTTTATATTTTTTTTTAAATTGCGACTTTCTTGGAATATGCCTTTCTTATTTTAACCATATTATTTGAAGTATAAGCTCGATAAAGCTGGGATACCCTTTAAAATAAAGGAAATTATGAGAGCTACAAATATTGAAAACATCACTTTCACGTAGTTATGTATCTACGTTTACTAACTGTCTTTAAAACTATTAAAAAATTTAAATTAATTTTTCAAAAAAAAATAGTTTTTTGATGGCTTAAAAAAACATAAAAATAGTTTAAAAAAAACGCAAAAACAATTTGTTAAAATTTTTCGGACGGGCCAAAAGTGTAAGACCCAATTTACACGGTTCGACTTGTCCCTGCGACATGAGGCTTGCAACACGAGTTTTTTAGACGAAAAGTGTAGAGAAGATTCCGGGGTAGAAAAAAGTTGCTCGAAATTAAAATACAAGAGACAAATTGACACTTTTATGAGTGACTGAGTACGAAAAACAAATTCAACAAGTAAGAAAGTTTCAGTCGGGTAAACCGACTAAGGTATACCCTCACTTTGTGAGTAATGTAATATTGAATATTACTCGAATTATTCTGTCAATTTGTGTGGGAGTTACCAGAAGGGGTTTATATAATACACCTTTTTTTCGCTGAACATTAGATACTTTGAATTCATTGCACTGTGCCGACTTATAAGCATTTATGTGCACTGGTATAAACGTTATGAGACATTAAATTGTGGTATGATTTGGGAATTTTTGTGTGGGAGGTACAAAAAGGGGCGTGGCAATAACGCCCATTTTTCACAGGGCTATAGACACTATAAAAACATTACACTGTAAAAAATTTCAAGTATTTTTATATACTGGTTTTAATGTTATAAGCTGTTAACTTTTGGTGCAAAAAGGTACCTTTGTGTGGGAGGTACCAAAAGGGGCGTGGCAACAACACCCATTTTTCCCTGGACTGTAGGCAATATAAAAGCATAATACTGTACAAAATTTCAAGTATTTTTATACACCGTTATTAATGTTATAAGCTGTTAACTTTTGGTGCAAAATGGTGCATTTGTGTGGGAGGTACCAAAAGGGACGTGGCGACTTCGCCCATTTTTCTCGAGTTGATAGCGACTAATAAGCTAATACTATGTGTGAAATTTCAAAAGATTCGAATAAGTAGTATAGCAGTTATTAAAGAATCAATATTTCACAACATTTTAACCCTTTGTGGGGGAGGTACTAGAAGGAGTGGACCAATATGGCCCATCTTCGAACTTAGCCGGAGATAGAAAAAAATATTACCACATACCAAATTTTAGGTCAATCGGTTACTCCTTTCGAGAGTTATCGTGCGCACCAGCCAGCAGACACACAGACAGACAGACAGACAGACAGACAGACAGACAGACAGACAGACAGACAGACGGACGGACATTGCTCATTCGACTTAAGATGACCCAAAACGGATTTCCTCCGAACATACTTGGGGTCTTAGGTCACTCCTTCGACGTGTTACACTTTTTTCCGTAGCAAATGATATATACCCTCGTCACACTAAAGTGAGGGTATAATAAAGGGTCAGAATATTTAATATCGACCTCTGTAGTTTATGTTTCACTAAAATTTTTATAAGCAGTTACAAATAGATAAAATAAGATCTCGCTATGGTTATTTAAAAAAAAATTTTGAAGAAATTTTATGGGCGTTTTAGTATTTGAAAAAATTAAAAAAATGAGTTTTTGTGTTTTACGAATTTTGTAATTGCTCTCGAACGGTTAAACCGATTTTGCAAACTTTACTTTGTTTTAAAGAGGACACAATGCGACATTCTTTTTAAAAAAATAATTTTAGAAGTTTTTAAAAAAAAATGTTACAAATTTTTTTTGGAAAAAAACATTGAAGATAAAATTGTTCCCCCCTCGATTTTCTTAAAATGTTCACAGAATTTCTTTTTACAAAATTTAACAACATTTTTTTGGATAAAAACATTGTAGAAAAAATTGTTCCCCCTCGATTTTCTTAAAATGTTCACATAATATTTATACCCTCACTTTAGTGTGACGAGGGTATATATCATTTGCTACGGAAAAAAGTGTAACACGTCGAAGGAGTGACCTAAGACCCCAAGTATGTTCGGAGGAAATCCGTTTTGGGTCATTTTAAGTCGAATGAGCAATGTCCGTCCGTCTGTCTGTCTGGCTGCCTGTCTGTCTGTCCGTCTGTCTGTCTGGCTGCCTGTCTGTCTGTCTGTCTGTCTGCTGGCTGGTGCGCACGATAACTCTCGAAAGGAGTAACCGATTGACTTCAAATTTCGTATGTGGTAATATTTTTTTCTATCTCCGGCTAAGTTCGAAGATGGGCCATATTGGTCCACTCCTTCTGGTACCTCCCCCACAAAGGGTTACAATGTTGTGAAATATTGATTCTTTAATAACTGCTATTATACGTATTCGAATCTTCTGAAATTCCACACATAGTATTAGTTTGTTAGTCGCTATCAACTCGAGGAAAATGGGCGAAATTGCCACGCCCCTTTTGGTATCTCCCACTCAAATGCACCATTTTGCACTAAAAGTTAAAAGCTTATAACATTAATAGCATTGTTTAGAAATACTTGAAATTTTGTACAGTGTAATGCTTTTATAGTGCCTACAGTCCAGTGAAAAATGGGCGTTATTGCAGCGCCCCTTTTGGTACCTCTCCCACAAAGGTACCATTTTGCACCAAAAGTTAACAGTTTATAACATTAATATCAGTGTATACAATTACTTGACATTTTGTACAGTGTAATGCTTTTATAATGCCTATAGCCCAGTGAAAAATGAGCGTTATCACCACGCCCCTTTTTGTACCTCCCACACAAAATGGCCAAATTAAACCACAATTTAATATCTCAACGTTAATATACCAGTCCATATAAACGGTTACAATTCGGCACAGTGCAATGTATTTAAAGTATCTACTGTTCAGCGAAATATAGGTGTATTTCTTAAACCCCTTCTGGTACCTCCCACAAAAATTGACAGAATAATTTGTGTAATATTCAATATTACATTTCTCACAAAGTGAGGGTATACCTTAGTCGGTTTACCCGACTGAAACTTTCTTACTTGTTTTACAAAATTTTACAACATTTTTTTGGAAGAAAACATTGAAGATAAAATTGTTCCCCTAGATTTTCTTCAAATTTTCACAGAATTTGTTTTTACAAAATTTTACATTTTTTTTGGAAAAAAACATTGTAGAAAAAATTGTCCCCCCCTCGATTTTCTTCAAATTTTTACAGAATATTCGTCGCACTCTCACAAATCCAGAACAGTAACTGTGGGGGACTCAATACTTGTAAAAGTTATAGACGATATACCAAGACTAGTCTGACTATTTTCGTCTGTTTTTGCAAAACCCTGCACAGTGGTACGAATTCAAAAAGGGAAATAATTCGACCGTTTCTTAACCAAACAACCGATTGCGACCAAACTTGGCATGGTAGATGAAGAGGTGTTACAGAAGTTAAGTTTTATATTTAGACCCCCTATGTCAGACAGGGGCTGAAATAGAGGTCCTCAACGTTGGCCATATCGGGTGAAGTAAATGTTCAACGATTGTAACTCGTGTTTCTCTTCCGATTTATAAAATTGTGAGTGTGTGTGTTCTACTAACTGAGGTCTACAAAAAAAACTTTTTACACCTAAGAATTATCTCGTATAGTTACCCAGATATCTGCCATTGAAAATTGAATTTTTCATTCGTTCCTTTACCGTGTGCTAGTATTTTGTAAATATCGGATCACAATATGCACCGATTTCATCCGTATCAACATGCCTGGATGGGCAATACAATTTCCTATATCGATATACCCAATAGTACAAATAGTTATGAGAAAAGAAAATCGAGGGGGCAGCAATTTTTGCTACAAAGGTTTTTTAAAAAAAAAAAACAATTACTTATAAATTTCGTAAATTACTTATAAATTTCGTAAAACACAAAAACTAATTTTTTAATTTTTTTCAAAAATGTTTGCCCATAAGATTTTTTAAAAAAAAATGATAGTGAGATTTTTTTTACCTATTTGTAACTGCTTACTAACATTTTAGCCAAAAATAAACTACATAAAAACATAAATTTGCTTCCTGATTGCTGAATGTGAAGAAAGACTCACTATCCAAACGAGCATGATTTTTCGTAGGGATTTCAAAAAAGTCGCAGGGACAAGTCGCAACTTTTAATTTAGGTCTAACGCGTCAAAGTAGTGACCCAAAAAAATTTAGTGGAAATCTTTTTTTTTGGGTAATTTTAAGTCATTTCAGCAATGTCCGTCCGTCTGTCTGTCTGGCGCGCCCGATAAATTTAGATAGGAGTAACCTATTGACTTAAAATTTTGTATATTAGAAATTCCACGACAAATTAACGGGTTCATAAAATTTCCGTTGTTATTTTCCCATTTTTTAATATTTTTTAGTACACCTGGTGAAACGCTTTGTGGAATTTTTTGAGATTTTACCGATAACTCGTTCAGAAGTTATCGATGTTTAAAAAATCGTTAAGATATTACTCTGTGTATCGGGTTTTTTGCCATAACTTTTTAAGTTATGGTTCGATTTGAAAAATCTTTTTTTGAAATGTTGGTATTTTTCGATAGTTTTTAGAAAATATATAAAAAAATTTTAAAAAATTAAATAGAATTAAATATCGAAACTACAGTCAATTGTACCAAGCAATTAAAAATCTCTTCCAATTTTTGTATTTGTTTCTATTAGATTTTTGCAATAGACAGAAAGTAACTGAAACATATGGTCTTAAACCGAATAAATGCAGACTGAATAACAAAAGCACAGACCAACAGTAAATAACAACAACAACCAAAAGTAAACAGTTTTTAACTTTAATGCCTGTAAATTCTTTAATGTCATTAAATGCAATTTAAATTGATAATTATATTAATTAAAACAAAAAATAAATAAATTTACTTAAAATTTTTGGGGACTCAAGGTGAGGGGATTCATAAGTCGGTTTACCCAAAAATAATAAATAATAAGATATGTCATCCCGGAGCGAGTAAGTTGTCAATTACGAACGAAGAGAAATTTCAACGAGTAGGACTTCAAAGAGTGAGTTTTTCCGCGGATTTCGGACCGATTTTCCCGAATTTTTTGTAATTGTCACAATTAAAAAATTAATAATAATTGATTAGTGCAAAGAAAGTTCAAACTATGTTCGCGGAAAAGGGTTTTTTCGCGTGTGACATTTCATTCCTATTCGTTCGTAACTGATAGATTTTGACGTTTCTGGCTGACGGCACATCTGTATAATTTAAGGTCTGTGGGTTTACCCGACTGAACTTTTTTACTTGTTTAAATTTGTTTAAAAAAAAAATTTCCTGCAAACTACTTTGCTTGTGGCTTGATGGCTTCGGAATAGATGTTCCACGTCAAAGAACAAAATAAAGGAAACACTTCAGAAGTATTTCCTCCGAAACAACCGCCACCCCCGCTGATCCCCTTACCCCTGACAATCTGCCTTAAAAAAATACATATGTCTTCTAAAAAGTAAAACAAAACTTTTTACTTTTTCTTGAAATTAATTCTTTTTAAATTTTATATTTGTAAACTTTTTTTATTTAATTATTCAATGTGAAATTTTTTCGTATTGCCGTGATTTGAACCTGGGTCTCCTAGCGCCACATCACACCTTAGGTGCACGGCCACAAACGAGTTGGATTTGTCACTGTCCTGAGATAAGAGTATTTAAGAACACTTTAGCGTATGATAACTTTTTTGCAAAGTTGTGAAAAATTGTATCTTATTTACTGCTCCAGGTGATCACTTTATCTTAGTATTATTAAATCGTGGTGACAGGGTTCAAATCTCGCAAAGGGTATTTATCTTTTTTCTTTAAAATTATTTTTTTTTGAAGGAGTGGCCTAAAACCCTCTGTATGATTAGGGAAAATCTGTCCAGAGACTTTTTAAGAGACATGAGTTATGACCGTCTGTCTGTCTATATGCATTCCTTATAAAGTTTCCCCGAGTGTAAAGGTTTAATTCAGTTTACTCGATGGTTTACTCTATAGTTTCTTCTTCTTAATATTTTCCTAATGCAAAATAGCTGGAACGTTTAACCGTTCTTTTTTCTTCGATATTTATGTATCTCAGCTATCAATATTTCAGAATCGTAGACAGGTTTCCTCTCGTATATATAGTCCAGTTAGTTAGAAAGAATTTTTAATTTAACAATAACTCAACATAACTCAATTGTCTGTCCGTCTGTCAGATGGTTCAAATTGATAAGAACAACTTTTTGTGTTGTGTTATTATTGAAAATAAAAAGTTTGCAAATTTATGGAAACAAAGCAACAACGTAACTAAAGTTGAATAAGAACTCATTTCAGTTGTGGTCAGCATAACTCAGCAAAAAGGGAACGAAATATGGTATTGAAATTAAAGAAATCAAAAAGAAACAGATTGCGACTGAGAATTGCTCAACCACATTAATAATTAGTTGCACAAAGCAGAACTACACGAAAAAAACCACGAGAGAGGAATATATTTCAAAAACCATTAACAACAGAAATGACTGTAAAAGAATTATGAAAACACTTAAGAAAACGAATAACGCCACAAGAAAAAAACGCCATAAAGAAAAAAACGCGTAACTTTGCTACAATTATGACATAGAACAAATGGACAAAGACGATTAAAAAATGCTTTACGTTAGAACATTCTTTGCTTGAATAATTTTAAAAACTTAAACTGCAGAGCAATTCTTATTTGTTTTTATTTTATACGTGTATACCACAAAAAAATGTTTTTGGAAGAGATCGACTTTTCATGAGAAATACAACAGTGAAGTTCTGAAGGTGAAAGTTTGAGCCTTAAGTCTTTTGTTTTTGATTAAAGCGCTACACAGTGGGAGAATCAAAACACGGGAAATAATTCCGCCGTTTCTTAACCAGACAACTGATTGCGAGAAAACTTTGCACACTTGCAGACGAGATATTAGAGAATAGTTTTAAATTCGGGCGTAGCTAAGTTTTAAATGATATACAGGGGCGTAGCTACAGGACCAACTCGGGTGTACAAAATGTTTAAGCGCGTGTAACTTTTGTCTTTGTCGTCTAATTCGAAAAATCTTTTTTGTGTACCGGGGCCTACAAAATTATTTTTACTACTAACGATTATCTCGCCCTGGGTTATCTGCAACTGAATTGACAAACCATGAACAACGGTATATGTTTCGTTTCGATAGGATGGCAATTAACATACAGCACAAAAAATTAACTATAGGAGGAGTAGGATGACCTAGTTTTTTTTTTGAAACCTTCATAACTTTTTTGTTTGTGTTAATAAAAATAAACGGTGTTAAGGCAAAAGTTTCATGGTTTTAAGGAGTCTTTATGGTCGTAATGAGAAATAGGCATCATATGGATGCAGGAAACGAAATACAGGAAGTCAACAGTCAAAATTGACTTCGGAGTCAAAAGTGATCAAAGCGCAAAATTGAGCTACTGACAAACCATGAATAACGTATGCGGTTTGTTTCAATAGGATCAAAAAATTTTTTTTTACATACAATTTTCTGGTGTAATTTTGTATCCTAAACACGAAAAATGGAAACAAGTTTATGTTTATCTTTATGTTTTTTGAATTTTTTTTTCAATGCCAATTTTCATGTAATTTACCTCTAGTTTGACTATATTTTTTAAAGTAAAAGGTCTGGTATGCACCTGAAAATTCGTTTTTAAACCTTTTTTGCAATTTTTTTTATTTAAAATTCTGCATGGAGAACCTTTCAAGAATGTTGTGTGAAAATTCGAGATAAATAGTTGCAAAACTAACGGAGATACAGCAGTTTAAGCAAACGCGCCTTATCGTCGCATGGATGACCAACCGACGTAACTGACCATTTTTCTGAAATTGAGTTAAGGCGCCCATTCGATTTGTCTAGTCCAAGTACAACATGTGTATACATTTTGTGCATATATATATTACCATTTTCTCAAAAAACGGTAAATGATTTTAGACGTATCTGACACAACGCCAAAAAAATTTCACCAAGAGACGTAAGTGCAATATGTCACTAATATTTCGTTTTCCCGAAATGTTTGTTCATTATTGCAAAAAGTTATGGGGTACTTGCTGGACCCAACCCACTCGTTGCCCTTTTTTGGACCGATTGCGGTCGAAACGGGATCGCGGTCCAGTCCCAATCATCAGATAACGACAGTAGGAATATCGATAATCCATTCGTAGGTAGGAACAGTAGGCCAAATTGGCTTATTTGGGCGGGGCCAAGCCTCCTCAATCAATAACTAATATAGCCTATGTCACCCGCTAGGATAATCTGAAAATTCCCTGAAAACTTCATCAATATCGGTCCAGCCATTTTGAAGTCCATACATAACAACAAACACATCCATTTATATATAGATTCTGTATACTAATGACTAAAATTGGAATGACATTTTAATATCCTAACGAATAGAGTGCCCATTTGAAAACTATGTAATAACAACAACGCCTATTTTTTAATATACCATGGGAACTATAAAAGTATTTCATAAAATATCAAGTATTTATATGAACTGGAATCAAGGTCATCAGCCGTTATCTTTTTCTGTAAAATGATCCATTTGTTTGGAAAATGTCAAAAGGGACGTCGCATCTTGGGTTATTTTTCTCAAGATGATTGCGATGAATGACTAATATGTGGAATTGTGGAAGATTGTGGCGTGGGGGTGGTACTCGAAGGATTGGACCAGCCTCCTGTGATAGAAAAAAATAACATAAATGTGAAGTCAAAAGGATATTCCTGTCAAAAGTCATCGTGCGCACCAGCCAAACAGATAGACGGACTGACATTGCTCAAATGACTTAAAATGACCCAAAATGGATAGTGTCATTGGAATTTGTCGATTTTTTACAAAAGTGAACCATCACAATGTAACGTTACTAGTCACTGTACTCGTAACGCTCTTTGTTCAAATTATAAATTCGAAATTAATAATTTAATTTATACCAAGAAATGTATCACATATTCAAAATATCGGAACATGTAGATTTTTGTAAATCTCTTTCGCTTTAACTAGTGTTCATTTTATTTAACACTAGTTGTAACCCAGTGCGCTTCGCAGACCCATCCTTTAAATGTAACTATTTAGGGTACCGTAAATTAGTTACATTTCTTTCTTTGAAATACACATGATTATTTCATATGACGAAAATTAAGTAAATTCGGATCATTTTCTACACTAAAATACGAAAAATCCCCTACAATTTCTTATTTATATTCCAAAAGTTATATTGTTACAGTATTTATCCTTTTTCCGTAATGTGCCTCTAAATGCCATTAAACCACAACTGTACACCATTTAAAAGTTTTTGCATCACAGTGACACCAGAAGTATGTATTAATAGAAAAACATACTGTATATTCCAAAAGCTAAATTCGCACCCTTAGCCCTACTTTACCATATTTAACCATTTTTGCCATATCGTACCATATTTTACCATTTTTGCACTACGTTAGCATATTTAACCCTTTTTGCCCCACTGTGCCATACTTAACACATTTTTGACCCACTGCACGAATTTAATTTTTTCCCCCACTGTACCATATTTAACACTTTTTGCCCCACTGTGTCATATTTAACACATTTTTGACCCACTGCACAAATTCATATTTTTCCCCCACTGTACCATTTTTAGCACTTTTTGCCCCATTGTACCATATCCAACATAGTTTTGTCCCACTGCACAATATTTATAATTTTTGCCTAAAAAACTCCTTGTGTCTAGTCTACGTTACAATGGCTACCCTCAAGCCAAATTAGACGATTCAAGCTCTTGTCATTTGGACTTGGCTTTGGTGCCATATTTATCCCTTTTTGTCCCAATGTGCTCGTAAATTTTTTAATTTCGAAAAATTGTGATTCATACCGAATCTTCGCCCTAGGCGCTACCCCCACACGAGCGTAGCTAGCTCCAGCCGTTTGGATTTGGCTGTGATACCATATTTTTTCTTTTTTGACCCATTGTGCGCCCAAAATTTCGAAAACCCGTTCCATATTGCACTTCTATATAGCAAGGACTACCATCCTACCAAATTTCATGACTCTAGATTTAGCCGTTTGGGCTGGGCGGTGATCAGTCGTAAGTGACATTAAGTATAATTTTTTTCCCACAAAGTGACGTATCTGCATTGTTTATGAAAAACATGCATTATAATTAATTTTTTTTTTATTATTTTGTTAATAATATTGAAAAAGATGGAGTTAAGTACACAATGAGAAATGCAAACTGCAAATATAATAAATATTACGCCGTGGGGAAGAAGGAACATTGTCTCAAAAACAGAAAAACTGCTCTCCTGAACAATTTTGAAAATGTCAGTTAATGCAGTTGGTCATCCAAGCGACGATATGTGACCCAATGCATCAGAAAAACATTAAAGCGTTTTTCCACATCCCAGTTTTTTAAAATAGGGTGTCCCTCATAATTCAAAACTACTGCACCTATCCTTTTGAAATTTTAAATACTATTTCTATACATAATTTACGAGGTAACGCTGTCCAGTTTTTTCCAATTTGTTAATATTTATCCCCTCACCTTAAAGAGAAGGGTATATATTATCATTTGCTACGAGCTAAAAGTGTAACACATCGAAGGAGTGACCTAAGACCCCATGTATGTATGGCGGATCAGTAGATCTGTACGAGTATAAGGCTGCTCTGAGTCGAGCGGGTGAGGTGTGGCCGGGTGCCCAGTTGGATGTTGTCGAAAAAACAACATCCCTAGTCACCCTAGAGCCATCACCTGGGTTACAGAAGAGCCCTCCAACCCGGCTGACATATTAGAGATAATAAAAGATTCCAATCCTGGTCTGCCAACCCATAATTGGAGAATTAGCAAGGTGGGTGAGGCGGATGGTAAAAAGCGACAGGTCAATCCACCTCCCATATACAAAGAGCAAGTGCAACCCTGCAATATGGTTTCGAGACTATAGTCGTGAAGGTATGCAAGCAGGATATAGCTCCCAATGCGGAAGGCGAGTCGTCGACCGTGGTTGATACAAGGCTTTCTGGAAGTGCGGAGGTCCACACGACCATTATTTCTGGTAACTCTAACTCTAACAGAAGATCTGTAACGTCATTCTCTGAGGATGACAACACTACTTCGGATACTGAGGAGCTGAGGGAAGTCTCCGGACTCTTTGACGCATCTGGCGGGGACATGCTCCCCGATGATACGGACGAAGAGTTCGATAACACCCTTGTCGAGGTGGATGTCAATCTGTCGATTACCAATGATGGTAAGAATTCTACAGATTAACCTCCATCACGCTAAAGCAGCCTCAGCGGCTCTATTGCTGCGCCTGTCCACAGATGCAGTAGACATCGTCGATGTCGGTCGCGTAAACCCACTCGCCTTCAGTCCAAAAAAATATTCGTAAAATTATTTATTTTTTGTTTCAATTAAATTATTATCTATTTTAATTGAATTTAATGACTATAAAACATGCACTGGTATTAAAGTTATAAACTGTAAACTTGTGGTACAAAATAGTCCATTTATGCGAGAGGTGCCAAAATGGGCGTACCAATGACGCCCATTTTTCACTGGACTGTAGGTTCTATAGAAGTATTACGCTGAACAAAATTTCAAGTATGTGTGTGCACTGCTTTTAAAATTATAAGCAGTTAACTTTTGGTGTAAAATGCTCAATTTGTGTGGGAGTTACCAAAAGAGGCGTGCCAATAACACCCACTTTTCACTGGACTCTAGGTTCTATAAAAGCATTACACTGCACAAAATTTCAGGTATTTATACGAGTATGCACTATTCTTAAATATATAAGCAGCTAAATTTTTGTACAAAAATGGTCCCTTTCTGTGGGATGTAGCAAAAGCTCCTCAAGGTGATAGCGACAGATAACCTATTACTATGTGAGGAATTACAGATAATTCGGGTAAGTAGTACATATAGAAGTTACTAAAGAATCAATATTTCACTGAATGTTAACCCTTTGTGAGGGAGGTACTAGAAGGAGTGGACCAATATGACCCTTCTTCTAGCTTAGCATAAGATAGAAAAAAATATTACCACGTAAGACGTACAGACAGACGGACGGGCATTGCTCAAATGACTTAAAATGTCCTACACTTTTGGCTCGTAGCAAATGATATACCATACTTCCTGTAAGGGGAGGGAATAAAAATTGAATATGGGTGATTCCACGTAAACTGATTCCACACACATAAAAAAATAAATCAGATTTTTGCAAAAAAAATACCATAACGGACATCACGAACAACTGAATTTAAGAAATTCATGAAGAATTGATGAAACTTAGGAATAGTTTTTTCCCTAGCAATGAGTTTTCTATAGGTTATTATAAAATTTTTGGATGCACTAATTTTACTGTTGAACTGACATGAGCTATTTTTCGACATATTTTTTATTTTCTGAAATTTTTCTTTTCACTAAAAAGTATGCATCCTTAAGTGTAGTTTAGTGTATAATTTGTAACTTATTCAGTGCCCGCAAACGGGTTTATCATGGAGTGTTTTGTTTGTCACACCCGATACAGAAAATATACAAAAAGTTAAATTTAATACATTTTATGTAGATATGCATATATCATCTTTTGTGTAAGCTAGGTCAAGGTTATATAGTATAAAGTGAATCAAAATATTTCAGTATTATTGCAACATTTACGGTAGAATTTGAATTCTAATATTTGTCACACCCGTTACGCAAAGACCGTAAATATTTATTATTCGATTTAAAAATATTGTATATTTAATGATTTTATGTCAAGTATGAAATTAAATAATAGAAAGCAGAAATTTCGGTATAAATTGAAAAATAAATAGATGGTATAGGGGCAATAATGAAGAGAAGGATGTGTGCGGCAGTGAAGGTCCATAAGGTCATTTTAAATCAGCCCATTCAATGATACAAGGTTCATGTAAATATTGACCGCGACTGTGCCTCAAATGGTTCATAGGCTGGGTCCAATTTTGGCATAATCTCTCCAACATATTGGCTGGTATCTCACGAATAAATTCTTTAATATTGGCTCCCAGTGCGTCAACCGTGGCGGGCTTGTCCCTATATGTAGACATGAACCTTAACATAGCCCCACAAAAAATAATCTTAAGGCGTTAAGTCGCACGATCTAGGCGGCCCCAACGTGAAATAAACTGTTCACAGAGCTCGCCTCTCAATTGGGCTATTGTTTCGCGTGCTGTGTGGCATGTGGCACCGTCTTGATGAAACCACATGTCAGCCAAGTCAGCTTTTTCGTTTTTGACAAAAAAACAGTTTGTAATCATTGCACGGTAGCGTTCACCATCCAAAGTAACGTTCCTGCCTTCGTCGTTTTTGAAAAAGTACGGTCCAATAATGCCACCGGCGATATTTTTCTCTGTCCGCACTTACGTATACGGGTGGGTGGTTTAATGTCTAATATGTAAATTTTGTGTGAAATTTAGTCACAAGTTTCCGGATAGCCGACTCAGAAAGTCGCCAATACTGACCATAAAATGGAAGAACTTAACCGAACATGAATTTTGATTATAAAATTCAATAATCTGCAAGTGTTGTTCGTTTGTAAATCGATTCATGGTTAAATTACAGACCAAACTGAACATGTTTGACAGTAACATGTTACACGAAAACTGCTGAGCTGCCAAAAAGAAAGTTGCAAAAAAATCACCCTTTACTTAAAAAATATAGTAACAAGTAAGAAAGTTCAGCCGGGTAAACCGACAAATGATCCCCTCACCTTGAGTTCCAAAAAAATATTCCTAAATTTATTTATTTTTTTAATGAAATTATTATAATTGCATTTAATAACTTTAAAGTATGTCCTGCTATTAAAGTTTAAAGCAGTTTACATTAGATAACCTTTCGAGAGTTATCGTGCGCACCAGCCAGCACACAGACGGACGGACATTGCTCAAATGACTTAAAATGACCCTAAACGGATTTCCTCCGAACATACTTGGGGTCTTAGGTCACTCCTTCGACGTGTTACACTTTTTTCCGTAGCAAATGATATATACCCTCCTCTCTAAGGTGAGGGGATAGAAATACTAACTAAAGGTGGAATTAAAAACAGTAGGCCTAAATCTACAAAAAAAAAAAACAGGATTTTAAGACTCGGATATAAAAATTTGTTTCTTGCATAATGTGGTCGGCGCCGCGCGGCTTGATCCTTTCTTTTCTCGTTTAGGGCCTGTTTCTGTAACTTATTTTCGTTCGTCTACGGCGAACGATCAAAAATCACTCAATTATTCCGAGAAATCTATAAGTCACAGCAGTTTATAATTCGGTGTGTCTATAGAAAAGCACGTAAAAAGCTCGTACCTAAAATATTTTTAACCTGCGTTTTATAGAATTCAAGTAATAGTGGAGAGATTTTTGATCGTTCTCCGTAAACGAACGAAAATAAGTTACAGAAACAGGCCCTTAATGTTATAATTGACGCTTCAATGTTGTATCTTCAGAAATTTCCCAACCAACCAACAACGTGGTCATAATCCCTGTAATCACACCTCACACATTCACTGATTTACTGAATCAATCTCAATGGGATGTTCTGCTCTGATGATTCTATGGTTTTATATTTATATCTTTTTTTTCGAATATGATGATGAACGAAAGAGGTAATGAGTATAAAATGTTAACAACAATTTATAATTTCAAATAAAAATAAGCGTAGAAATTATTATTAACCACGACGGTTGTTGGTTGTACTGGTCGGTTGGTGGGTTGGTTAGTTGCTTCGATGGTTTGGTTACGCTTTAAAGAGATATTGCAAAATTATAGGAAAGTTCAAAATAACAACAATCATTACAAACAAAAGTACATAACTACATACCGAAAAAAAAACTCAGACCCAAAAGCTAAAGAAGAGGAAAGGTAAAGCAACAAGAAGAAAAATTAATAAAAGAAAAAAAAAAGAATGAAAAACTTAAATCGCATGAATTCATGCTCAACCACAAACAAGTTTTGCCGAGATTATTTTGATGATTACAGACACAGCGGCAGAAGCGGTTTGATAGAGCCCAGATTGAGCCAAGCAGACTTCCTCTATCTTCTAATGGAGTTGTGGTAAATGTCTGTCATATCGGTCCATTCTAAACGAGCGTAGGTATAAGTAAAGCTTTTTCCAGTCGGCTTTCAGTCACGGGGAAAAAACACCGGAAAAAATCTTATTCTTGGCTTTGATTTCAAGCCAAAAATAATAAATATCATAGATAAGTATATTTCATATTAATGAACAAATTTAATTTACTTTTTCGATGTTCTTAGTTGGGAATCAATACCAATATTCTTCACGGTGTATATTTAACAAATATACTCGTACCCTTTTATTTAGGTTTAACAAAATCTTCATAGATTTAATCAAATATGAGATTAATTTTTTGGTTAGAGATATTGTTGTTGCCGTATACGAGTCGAGTTTAATTGGCATAAATGCTTTCACTGAAGGAATATCGATTGGATTTTATAGATTTTTTTACGAAATTGTTTGGATATACATTAGGCCGGGTCGATTTGTGGGGAGGCAAAAAAGTCGCCTTTGGTCAGTGAAAATCGTATTCTAGGGATCAAAATAAGAAACATTGCCGAAGGAACCATACCTCTAAAACGAATTCTGATGTCCCGGAATTTGGATCGAACTTTTGGGTAGGGCCAAATTTTGAAAAATCCCACTTTGACCCATTTAGAGTGCTCCAATCGAGTCCAAATGTATGACCGACCCCCACTAACTTTGGAGGCCCGACCATGCCAGTGCCACACCCCCTGGAACCCCCCGGGGGTTCCATACATTTGGACTCGATTGGAGCACTCTAAATGGGTCAAAGTGGGATTTTTTCCGGGACATCAGAATTCGTTTTAGAGGTATGGTTCCTTCGACAAAGTTTCTTATTTTGATCCCTAGAATACGATTTTCACTGAACAATGGGCGATTTTTAAATCGACCCGCCCTAATATACATCCGTACATTACCAAGGATATACATGAATAAGACATTACCGAGTTCTCATTGAACATATACGATATATGCGTATATACGAACGCATATACGAGGTATGTTCACAAAATTTTGCGAATTTTTAATTTCCGCGGGCTACGTGTATTTGATTTTTGATATTTTTGTAGCGTTATGTTGGTACTCATGTGCCTTACTTATGCTGACTAGGTCGGCCATTGTGAATGTTTAGTTAATTTTTGACAGCTGTTATACTTGGATGTGTTTTAACTTGTCTTCGATTTTTTTCTATTTCAGAAAATGGATCAAAGAATCTGCACCAAATTTTGTGTGAAAAACAAAATAAAGTGCGCTGACGCATTCCGAATGTTGACTGTGGCATTTGGTGAAGCTACCTTGGACCAAGCAATGTTTATCGTTGGTACAAAATGTTCTTAGAGGGCCGAGAAGATGCGATGGACGGACGGCTTGCCGGACGCCAGGTTTTCACAATTTTCTTTGATTGCAGGGGCGTGGTGCATTATGAGTTCTTGCCACGGTCAAAAAAAGAATATTACCTGCAGTTATGCGCAAATTACGCGGAGCAGTCCGCCAAAAACGCCCGGATTTGTGGAAGAACAAAAACTGGCTTTTGCACCATGATAACGCCCCTGCACACACATCGTTGCTTGTGCGCGAATATTTGGCCAAAAACTACACAGTAATGGTGCCGCAGCTATCGCATTCCCTTGACCTAGCCCACTGTGACCATTTTTTGTTCCCAAAACTGAAAAGGTCCATGAAAGGACGACGCTACGCCATGATTGAGGAGATAAAGACGGCATCGAAGGAGGAGCTGAACAAAATCACAAAAAATGATTATTTGAAGTGCTTCGAGGATTGGAAACAACTTTTTGACAGAAGTGTATTATATCCGAGGTGAATTACTTTGAAGGGGACATAATAGATATTCATGAATAAATAAATACTTTTTGAAAAAATACAAAATTCGCAAATTTTTTTGAACATACTATGAACACAATTATTTTTTATTGCATTTTAAGAATCTACGTATTCGATTCTATACACGGGACAAATTCGCCTTTTTTGATATGTTTGAATCGAAAGAAAATATATTTGGAACACACATTTTTAAATATTTTATATATTTCTTAGCAAATAAATTTTATTTGAAAATCAATAAAATATATTTGGAACGCATATATTAATATATTACAACAAATTATATTTGCAAACTAAATTTCTCAAATAAATTATGTGTTTAAATACAAATAAAATTATTATTTAGGAATTTTTCCAAATATATTTTATTTAAAAAAGATTTTAAAAAAATTTGCTGAGTTTTTCAAATTTCAGTTTCAATTTGTCCATGGTTTCGAATTGTACCTCCCAGTTATGACACCATATGCAGCAGTACCATCTGTTTTGAATCAATCATTTAAAATTTCTGAGTATTTCAAGCCATCATTAGTTGTCAATTCTCTAAGTACTTTATATTGACCCAAGATTATATGATTTCAATTATTATTTTTTTACAAACATTAAAAATTTCTAAAAATTTAACTTTGAATTACTGAAAAATTTTAAACAATTTATGTATTTTATGAATATTTAAATGCAAATAAATATTTGTTTCACAAATAGCAGTCACATTAAGATGTAAACAAATATTTGTTTAGAACAAAATCTTCCCCAATACACAATTTTTGTATGTACCAAATATTACATGCTTAGAGTCTACCCTAAACATATGTATGTTTCAAGCCGTATATGTTTGGGACAATATACTACAGAAGCGATTTTTTTTTCAGCGTGAAGCCATCATTAGTTGTCAATTCTCTAAGTACTTTATATTGACCCAAGATTATATGATTTCAATTATTATTTTTTTACGAACATTAAAAATTTCTAAAAATTTAGCTTTGAATTATTTAAAAATTTTACACAATTTATGTATTTTATGAATATTTAAATGCAAATAAATATTTGTTTCACAAATAGCTGTCACATTGGGATGTAAACAAATATTTGTTTAGAACAACATCATCCCAAATACACAATTTTTGTATGTACCAAATAGTACATGCTTAGAGTCTACCCTAAACATATATATGTTTCAAGCCGAATATGTTTGGGACAATATACTACAGAAGCGATTTTTCAGCGTGTAGCTGGTAAAAATTTGATGGAATTCTACTTCCACAAAGTGGGTCAAAAGTTAAATTGCAAAAATGCTGTATATATGTAGTATTGTTCTTTGATCCCATTTATACAAAATTAACGCACTTTTAGACTACTAGAATATCACTGTGGCCTGATTATTTCACCACATATTAAAACCAGTAAGGAAAGGCTAAAGTCGGGCGGGGCCGACTATATAATACCCTATACCACTCTCGTAATATTCAATAACTCTGAAATATAAATTATGTAATTCATGTATAAATTGTTTACATAAATTTACTTTTGGGACATTTTATACTTAAATAATACCCTGTACCATAGTGTGGTGTAGGATTTAAAAACGGTTGGATCTAAAGAGCAAAATCGGACGAAACATATATATGGGAGCTATAGCTAAATCTTAACCGATTTTCTTCAAATTCGGCAATGTTGGTTCATGGATCAAGAAACTCTACCATTCTAAATTTCAAAACGATTGAATGTAAAATACAGCTTCTATAGGACTAAAGGGCCAAATCTGACGAAAGGTATATATATGGGAGCTATATCTAAATCTGAACCGATTTCAACCAAATTCAATAGCGATCTTAACAGCTGCGAAATACTCTAAACTGCAAAATTTCAGAACGATCGGAGTGAAATTGCGACCTGTAGTCGACGAACAACTTTACATGGACAGACGGACGGACGGACAGACATGCTTAAATCGACTCAGCTAGTGATTCTGAGTTGATCGGTATACTTAAAGGTGGGTCTGGCTGTGTTATTTTCAGGTGTTACAAACATCTGCCGTGAAACAAACTTATAATACCCTGTACTACAGTGTGGTGACAAGAAAATGAAAACATCAATTCTCTTCTAAAATATACATATTTATTTTCCAAGAAGTCTATTTTCACAAATACGTCAAATGTGATTTTCTGGAAACTACAAATAAATTATACACTATTCTTTTATTGAGGGGACGATATGTCGTACAATTTGGCTTACGACTAACACGTCCGACATTTTCCGTCGAGTAAACCGAATAAGGTATTCGCTACCTTTGGGAGTAATGTAATAAGAATATGGTACTTTGTGTGGCAGCCAGAACTGTGGAAACATTTTAATTCTTTGGTGTACAAAATTGCACCTTTGTGTGGGAGATATCAACAGGGATATGTCAATTTCGCCCTTTTTATGCCCTCACCTTAGAGAGGAGGGTATATATCATTTGCTACGAAGTTGCCACGCCCCTTTCGGTACCTCCCACACAAATGGTCCATTTTGCACCCAAAGTTAACTGCTTACAGCTTTAATATCAGCTGTAAGCAGTAATGTTTAAATTTTGTACAGTGTAATGTTTTTGTAGTACCTAGAGTCCAGAGAAAAGTGGGCGTTATTGGCACTCCCCTTTTGGTACCCCCCACACAAATAGATTATTTTGCAACAAAAAGTTAACAGCTTATAACTTTAATACCAGTGCGTACAAAGACTTGCAATTTTATACAGTGTAATGATTATACCCTCACTTTAGTGATACGAGGGTATATATCATTTGGTACGGCCAAAAGTGTAACACATCGAAGGAGTGATCTAAGACTCCAAGTATGTTCGGCGGATATTCGTTTTGGATCATTTTAAGTCCAATGAGAAATGTCCGTCCGTCCGTCCGTCTGTCTGCTGGTGGCTGGCTGGTTCCCCCGATAACTCTCGAAAGGAGTAACCGAAAGACTTCAAATTTGGTATACGGTAATATTTTTTTAACAGCCCTCGAGTGCCGCAGATCTCTTAACGAGATGACTGAGCAGTTTAATATACACCTCATATGGGTGCCTGGGCACAAGGATATCCCGGGGAACTGCAAAGGCGATGAACTTTCTAGGAAAGGGACGACATTACAAATTCTCGAAGAATTTGCATATATTGCTGCGCCACTATCCACGTGCAAGCTTTGGGTTAGGCAAGAGGCAATCAGGCAGTCCAACGAAAGATGGACAGAAATCGGCACCTGCAGGATAGCTAGACAAATCTGGCCAAGGTATGACCTGAGAAGATCAAAATATCTCCCCGCACTAGAGAGGAAAAGATTGTCCACGTTAGTATCAGTTCTGACGGGACACCGCTTGATCGGCGAACATGCCAAAAGATTGGGTATTGACTCCAATGACTTCTGCAGAAGCTGTGGAGATGAGGAAGAAGTGGAGAGCATTGAGCACTTGCTATGCGACTGCCCCGCTCTGAGCAAACGACGACGGGACATACTGGGGTCGGCCTTTCTAGGCAGCCTAACAGATCTTTCCAGTACCGATATTCGTACTATCGATACATTTGTATATAAAACAGGTTGGTTTCGATGAGGGACATTTCAGCCCGTGGCAGCACTAGGGACCTAAACTGGTCTATGTGAGCTTGTACGGCTGCCACCCTAACCTAAACCTAATATTTTTTCTATCTACGGCTATGTTCGAAGATGGACCATTTTGATCCACTCCTTAGGGTTAACATTTAGTGAAATATTGATTCTCTAATAACTTCCATACTATTTATTAGAATCTTCTAAAATTTCACACATAGTATTAGTTAATAGTCGCTAACACCTTAAGAAAAATGGGCGAAGTTGCCACGCCCCTTTCGGTACCTCCAACACAAATAGTCCATTTTGCACCAAAAGTTAACAGCTTATAACTTTAATACCAGTGCATAAAAATACCATTCTGAATTCAGTGGTGCTAGCCGTTTTTCTGGGTTAGCTCTTGTTTTCGCGATATTCGATCAAAAAGTTTGCAAGGATATCTTAGAGGTTAGTTACCTCCGAGGAGATTTTGAAGTGGAAGACTTCGGAATACACGCTTTAGTCCAAAGAACGAAATAACGGGGACCCTTGGAGAATAATTTATCTCAAAACAGCCACTCACGCTTCTCGTCCCCTTACCTCTAAAAAATTTCAATCAAATCTTACCATATGTCAAAAATCATACAAATGGTCCAAATTTTTAGTTGGCGTCGATACTATGAGTCCCTTTTCAACGTTTTTATGAGAAATAAGCAGATTTCTGGCTATTACATAATTTGTGTATTTTTCTACTAAAAGCAGAAAATATTTGTTGATATTACTTTTTGACTTAAATTTTTGTAAATAATTTTTCGTTTTGTGTTTATGGAAATTACAAAGCTAACTAACAAATCTTGCTAAATTATGAAACCTATAGTTTTTTTCGCGAGGAATATTTTTCTCAGATACACTTACTAAAAAAGTCTATGATTTGTATGACGTTTGACATATGATAAGTTTTGATTACAATTTTTTTAGTGGTAACGGGGTGAAAAGCGTGGGTGGCTGTTTTGAGAGAAATATTTCTCCAAGGGTCCTCTTTATTTCGTTCTATGGACGGAAGGGTGTATTCTGAAGCTTTCCACTCCAAAATCAGCTCAAAGATAACTACACGGGGCAAAATCGCCTTTTTTGATATGTTTGAATGGAAAGAAAATATATTTGGAACACAAATTTTTAAATATTATATATTTCTGAACAAATAAATTTTATTTGGAAATCAATAAAATATATTTGGAACGCATATATTAATATATTACAACAAAATATATTTGCAAGCTAAATTTCCCAAATAAAATATGTGTTTAAGTACAAATAAAATTATTGTTTAGGGATTTCTTCAAATATATTTTATTTAAAAAAATTTTTCAAATCTTTTGCTGGCTTTTTCGAATTTCATTTTTAATTTTTTTTGGTTCCCAATTGTACCTCCCAGTTATGATACCATATGCAGCATTGACTTCTGTTTCAAATCAATTATTTCAATTTCTGAGCATTCCAAGCCATCATTAGTTGTCAATCCACAAAAAAAATCATTTTGATCCAAGAAAATAGGATTTTAATTACTATTTTTCCGAACATTAAACAATTTCTAAAAAATTACTTTCAATTACTGAACAATATAACACAATTTTTATTTGTTTCGGAAATAATAGTCCCAAATAAAGATTTGTTTATAACACCATCTTCCCAAACATATAACCTTTGTGTGTACCAAATATTATATGTTTAGAGTGTTCCCTGAACATATATATGTTTCAAGCCGAATATGTTTGGGACAATATACTACAGAAGCGATTTTTTTTCAGCGTGTAACCTCTCTGATATCCTTGCAAACTTTGTGGTCAAATATCGCGAAAACAAGAGCTAACCTAGAACAACTGCTAGCACCACTGGATTCAGCAAGGTCGAAATAGGTATATCCATGGGGTTTCCTTTCTGTTACATTTTTAAAGTGTCCATTTCGAGGACAGTGTAATTAAAACAAAATTACACTGATGATATCCCCGCACAGGTTTGAAATACGTATATAGGTATGTATGTGTTTACATGGCTTTCAAAGCGCAGTGTCATATCTTTTCCAATACACCACAAAACCCTCTCATTCGAAAGGAAGAGTTGATCGAAAAAGCTGAACAATTCAAATGTAAAAACATACAATAAAATCTAATAAAATTAAAAATTAAAATCGATCATTAACAAAAAAAAAAACTACTAAACAACATTTAAATTATAGGATCAGCCCGCCTAACACAATTAGAAAGAAGCTGCACATCTTCAACACGTAGTGTTAATTAATTCTAAATAATAACATACAAAATTTGGTATTCAACAAAAAATACTATGCTTACTGAAATGTAGTAATGTCTTTCTAATCGTCCAACTAATCTCAGAATCCACGCCATCTACTGGCGATTGGTGAAGAGACAACTGTGTCAAACTGGAAACCCTTACAGTCACATGGGTGGTGAAAATTGTGAATTTAAGTCTCGCTTGGAGCTTTGCCGTGTGACTTTGTACGCTTTCTTCGTAGGTATATAATTCCCATATGCAAATTTCTTTGTAGATTGGTATATATACAAGTGATGATCGCCACAGCTACAAGCTCACACTGTGTCATGTATAAGACCCTCTGATGATATCCCAGCACAGGATTGAAATACGTATTAAGGTATGTGTTTACATGGCATTCAAAGCCATGTAAACACCCTTATCAACTCTTCCTCTTTCGAAAGGAAGAGTTGATCGAAAAGCTGAACAAATCGAATGTGAAAACATTCAATAAAATCTAATAAAATTAAAAATTAAATCGATAATTAACAAAAAAAATCTTCTAAAAAACATTTAAATTAATTTACGAATATTTTTTGGGACTCAGGGTGAGGGAATTCATAAGACGGTTTACCCGACTGAACTTTTTGACTTGTATTTTTTAACAAATAATATACATTAACTCTTTTTCCTACACGATGAGGGCACACACATAGTTTAGGAGTTCCCTTCTTAAAAACAAAAGACTTAGGACACAAACTTACTAAAATTTAGTATACTTAATAAAATGTTAACTTCTTTTGAAGATTATAAAATATATTAGAGTCTGTTTTAAATGTTCACAGTATACTTAGTAGAGACATAAATACTGTTACACACATTTTATGCAATAACATTAAAACAAGTAAGAAAGTTTCAGTCGGGTAAACCGACTAAGGTATACCCTCACTTTGTGAGTAATGTAATATTGAATATTACACAAATTATTCTGTCAATTTTTGTGGGTGGTACCAGAAGGGGTTTAAGAAATACACCTATATTTCGCTGAACAGTAGATACTTTAAATACATTGCACTGTGCCGAATTGTAACCGTTTATATGGACTGGTATATTAACGTTGAGATATTAAATTGTGGTATAATTTGGCCATTTTGTGTGGGAGGTACAAAAAGGGGGGTGGTGATAACGCTGATTTTTCACTGGACTATAGGCATTATAAAAGCATTACACTGTACAAAATTTCAAGTAATTGTATACACTGATATTAATGTTATAAACTGTTAACTTTTGGTGCAAAATGGTGTCTTTGTGGGAGAGGTAACAAAAGGGGCGTGACAATAATGCCCATTTTTCAATGGACTGTAGGCACTATAAAAACATTACGCTGTACAAAATTTCAAGTATTTTTATAAGCTGGTATTAATGTTATAAGCTGTTAACTTTTGGTGCAAAATGGTGCATTTGTGTGGGAGGTACCAAAAGGGGCGCGGCAATAACGCCCATTTTTCACTGGACTGTAGGCACTATAAAAGCATTACACTGTACAAAATTTCAAGTATTTCTAAACACTGGTATTAATGTTATAAGCTTTGAACTTTTAGTGCAAAATGGTGCATTTGTGTGGGAGATACCAAAACGGGCGTGACAATTTCGCCCATTTTCCTCGAGTTGATAGCGACTAACAAACTAATACTATGTGTGGAATTTCAGAAGATTCGAATACGTATAATAGCAGTTATTAAAGAATCAATATTTCACAACATTTTAACCCTTTGTGGGGGAGGTACCAGAAGGAGTGGACCAATATGGCCCATCTTCGAACTTAGCCGGAGATAGAAAAAAATATTACCACATACGAAATTTGAAGTCAATCGGTTACTCCTTTCGAGAGTTATCGTGCGCACCAGCCAGCAGACACACAGACAGACAGACAGACGGACGGACATTGCTCATTCGACTTAAAATGGCCGAAAACGGATTTCCGCCGAACATACTTGGGGTCCTAGGTCACTCCTTCGATGTGTTACACTTTTTTCCGTAGCAAATGATATATACCCTCGTCACACTAAAGTGAGGGTATAATTAATGAATGCTTTTGGACCAAATTTGTCGTATATATTTATTGATATACTTATATATTGTAAACAAAAAGCAAGCATTCATTGGAAATGTTCACCTGTGGCCTTCACACATGCCTTAAGTCGCACTGGCCAATCATCAATAGCCACACGCACCTCCAATGGGAAAGTGTCCACTGTTGTGGCAGACCACGTCCTCTAAAACTGTCCATAATTTGATATCCAGTGGGTTTAAATCAGGGCTGGTAGATTGTTTCGAAGCCATGTCTTGGTCGTTTTAGCCTTATGGACCGGCGCAGAATCCTGCAGGATTCCAGGCATGGACTGGTTTTGGAATAGAGAATGGTTAAGTGGTTTCACAACAGCTTCCCAAACGGTTTCTTGATAAAATTCGGCCGATGTTTTGACCCCTTGTTCACAGAAGTGCAAGTCAGTGACCCCATCGTAAGAGACACCCCATCGTTTGATGGATTGAAGCTGTATGATGGACCTTTTTTGCCCTT
Organism: Eudasyphora cyanicolor; assembly: GCA_963930755.1. Taxonomy (NCBI): domain Eukaryota; kingdom Metazoa; phylum Arthropoda; class Insecta; order Diptera; family Muscidae; genus Eudasyphora; species Eudasyphora cyanicolor. Next base: position 156,148,322 of record OZ005736.1, on the reverse strand, counting down.
GGAATCACTTGAGTTGCTTCCTTAGACGACCGTGCATACGCCCTATTATTTTGTTTGTTAAATTTTTCTTGCACGGAAAAAAATTGTTCATCAGTGAACAAGATTTTTCTATGCAAGTTATCAGCGTCCTTCACCAAAATACGTTTGCATGTTTCTTTCCTATTTTTTTTAAAAAGCTGCAGTCAACAGGTGTTCAGTACGGCGTTTGAAAGCCCCAGGTCCCAATTTTTTTTTTGATAATTCGACTCATGGATTTTTGCTCGTTCTCATTGTCTGACCACTCCATGGTGAAAACTGAAGCAATTTTGAATTTCCAGTTTGTAACGCTATAGAGGTTAAGTTTCATAATAGGGTAAGTAATAATAGGGGGTATGTTCAAATCTAGTATTGTTATGGGTGTGTTCAATGTAGTAACAGTATTTTTGTCCCTACTATGTAAGTATACTCGTATGTTCTATCTTAGCCGTAGGACTACATATATACTATAGATCCACAACAATTCACATATCCCCTAGAGAACTATACAACATTTTTTCATTTGGTCATTCGTCGTTGCACAGTCTTAAGAATTAAGAAAGTTATGCAAACTTTCACGATTTTGGTGACAAATGTCGACAAACCTACTTTTTAACATTGATCTCTGAAGAAAAACGACAAGCCGTAATTGCCGCGACATGTTGTTCTTATTTTAGAGGGGGGAAACAATGAAAACGTCCATGTTTTCTTTAGGAAAACCTGTAGCCACACAGACTTCGATGCGCAGACACATCAGAAAGATGCGAATCGTTTGTTTTTTATTCTTCGCTGCAGACATTTTGAAGCATCTAAGAAAACCGCACATAAGAATGGGCTGGAAGTCTTTTGAGGACAGGCCGGTGCACTTGCGTATATAGTGGACACCACTGAGATATGCGGACGTATTTTATTTTCACCATTTCCAAACAAGCAACAGCAACAACAACACCTGAACGACACTTGAAGGCCACTTGAGAACTCGTATACGTAGCGAAAAGAAGAAAAAAACATTGCAAAACGCAGTTATTTATGCATGGCCATAAACGACATTGCAACTTAAGCCACCGCCGCCGACATCACCTCCAGCACCACCAGCCACAGATCCATGAGGAGTTAAGTGAAGACCAGATGCTGCTACAGGCCCATAGTGCACTATGCGCGAGGCTGGAATGAAAAACTACAGACCAGATAACGAGCAAAAATAGTAAAATCTATGTTTGTCGGTCGCAAAAACGAACAGAACGACAAAAAGTCACATTGAAGCGCACAAAAAGTAAACGGGTGGAATCTCTACCTTTTGGATGACATCTTCAGTTACCGTCAACCGACAAACGCCAACCAAAGAGACAATCCGGCAGATGCAAGACATCGAAATACGAGTAAGTAGGTCTGTTAACCCATAAATTCAGTTTTCTTTTTTTCTATATTTTTAGCTTAGAAGTTTTCCTTAGAGTTGTTTGGCCGAAGAAAAACAGGTAAGAAAGTTATTTAAGTGCTTAGGCTAGATCGTCGTGACACACTACACTTGATGCACAGATTTTTGGGTGGGGTTTTTTTTTTGGAGAGAAGAAACTCGAATTTTAATGACATTCGCTCAATATTGATAAATCTATTCGAATGTCAAATTAAGTGACATAAAGATGGCGTTGGCTGATAAGCAACAATTTGGAGTTATATTGTGGTAGTCGTCTTCCTCATCGTACGTAGTGAACCGAGTATACATACTATATAATTTGCTCTAATAGACCAATTGAGGTTTCTAGTGCTAACACTGGCCTAATGTTTACCCTCAACGGAGTCCAGTTGTTTAGTACACAACGTCATCAAAAATACGAATATCGTACCAGGTCTATTTGGCTTCCCAGCAAAGGCTGAACGCAGTATATCCAGAAGTCGCTCACTCAATGCGGAACAGGTGATTGATACCTAACACTTAATCCTCTTCTCCACAGATTCAGCAGAAGTCATTGGATTCAATTCCCAATCACTTTCCGTGTTTGTCGAAAAGGCAGTGCATCAGGACTTACTAAAGTAGACAATTTTGTTCTGTCTAGTGTGAGACCGATATGACCTTCTCGGGCCGTAGCTTGGCCAGATTTATTAAGCTACCCTACAGTGTCGATTTCAGTCCACGTCTCATTGGACTGTCTTACTGACTCTTGTCTAAGCCAAAGCTTTTATGTGGCGCATTACATATAGAAATTCTTCGAGAATTAGTAACGTTGGGTTCATCGGTTTTGTAGTTCCCCGGGATATCTCTGTAGCCACATGAGGTACTTATATGTTAACCTACTCAGCCATCTCGTTAAGAAATCTGCTGTTTGTGAATTTCGGGATGTACCCTACCGAGATTTAATGGCAGATTCGGTGTCCCGTTACTGATGAATGACTATGTTGCTAAACAGCATCTTTACAACTTTCTTTATTTCCATTATTTTTGTTGTATCTGGTAGTCTGTAAGCTATATAAAAACTATGTTCTTTACAGCCTAATCCGAAGCCAGCCCTCACATCATGCTTCGAATCAGCATAGAAGTGGAGATTGTGTATACGAGTATTTCTCATCATTCTGCCAATCTATTCCTCCCTGGCAGGAATCTTAGTAGTAAAGTTCCTCTCGACGTTGTACACGTCGATACGAGTAAGTATATAGTCCACTTTGTTGGTTATCATTGCATTACAATGTGATATTCTCATGTGTCCTTAGTTATTGTACCTCTGGTAACATCTATAACCAAAACATCAATATATAGTAGATGGAGTAAGACTTGTAGTGACTCTGTCGCTGTAGTCCTTAAAGCTCCGCTGATGCTCAGAAAGCCAGTTGTCTGAACCTTCATTAGTTGACTGGCGATGGATTGCTGATCAGTCACAGCCAAAATTAGCCGGTCTGACAAGTAGCTGGCGGCAGTAGTTTGAACAAAATTACTTTCGTGAAAAATTGCAACCTTCTAAAATATATGTTTTAAGTTTCAAGGCGCCACGTTGTTTAGTTCTTTTTCATTTCATTTATTAATTAACGTAATATGAAAAGCCTATGAGGCCAATTGAGTTATATTACATATTGTTTACAAGCATTTCTGTAGAATAATAGCAATTTAATTTAAAAAATATTATAAATAAAATATAAAACTATAAAATTTATTAAAATTCATATGGTTCCCCAGCCAAATAAACGAATATAAATTAAAATATAATCACAAACCCTATCAGCAGGTAGCTTAGAATTGACTACTTATTTCAGAATAATAATCGCACTTAGTAATAAATCATATATCGCGAAGACTACAGAAAAATAAATTATATAATTATGATAGACAATTACAAAACAACCCATATATGCATCCTCTACATTTCATTAGCATTATTTCAGATAATGAAACCAAAGGATAAAAAGAGGCAAAATCTTTAAAAATGTGCTAAGTCACACTCGGAAATTCAACGAGCAATCATAGCAACACAACATTAGATTTCAATACAAAGATGCAGATATACAAACATAAACTAATGGTCAGCAAGAAGAAATTCAGTACATTTTGATTTAAAAAGCTGTGGACTAATGGAAAAGGTACGCAAATCTAACGGAAGACGATTCCACATCCTAGCCACACGAACAACAAATGAACGCTCACGAATAGATGACGATATTTGGGTCAATATAACCTGAATATTTCTGGTAGATCTGGAAAAAGTAAATGTACTACGCAAAAGTGGTGGGTTGCCAGACGTAATCAGTTTATAAAACAAATATAAAACTCTGGCATTAACAAAAACATCAAAAGGAGCTCCTAAAAATTGTAAAGAATAACTCGATACATGATCATACTTCCGGAGACCATATACGAATCGTAGAATCATATTAAAAACTCTTGATAATTTTCCAAAATTACGCAGATTTGCAGCAGAATATACCTCAATACCATACAGGACATGTGACATCAACAAAGAATACGCTAAGCGTTTTTTAACATGAAGAGGTAGATACTTGTTAATACTGTACAACTGACGTAAACAGATCAACACTTTTTTAAAGACTGTATCAATATGTCCAGCAAAATCAAGCTTACTATCTATAACAACACCAAGACATTTCAACTCCTCAACAAATACAACCAACTCACCATTCATGCGAATTGTAAGACTTTGGTCGGATGTACCAAAAAACAGAGCTTGAGTTTTAGCTGTGTTAACAACAAGATTATTTCCAAGAAGCCACATATTAATTTCATGCAATATAATATTACCCCTGATTTCCAATTCAGGGTGTGCGCTACCTTTAATAAATATATGTACAGGGTCTCCCATATTCGACGGACCCATCTGGCAACGCCATAACTTTTGACAGAGATGTCAGATCGCTTAATGACATACCGCGTTTGAAGCGTCACGCCACGCGAGCGCTCTGAAATAGTTGAAATTTACATTCAACAGAAGAAGTCAAGTCAACGTGCTTTTAAAATATTAAAAAATGTGAGAAGTGCGCCTTCTAAGAACACCATTAAGCGTTTATACGAAAAATTTTCGACTGGTGAGGCTCTTTCTAATCCGAAGAGGCCAAATAAAAGTCGACCAAAGCGATCGGCCGAGAATATCGCTGCCGTACGAGCCAGTGTTGAGAGGTCCCCAAGAACATCCCAAAAACGTCGTTCTCAGCCGTTGGGCATGGCTCGGTCCACTTTACAACGGATTATTCGCGTTGATTTGCATTTGTTCCCGTACAAAATTCAATTGACGCAAAGATTGTTGCCTGCGGACAAGCCTCGTCGATTGGAATGGGCCCAACGAGTCCGTGGGTCCGTCGAATATCGGCAACTCTGTATATCATCTGCATACAGAAAGAATTTACACTCATCAACACTAATAAAATTGACAATGTCATTAATGTACATAATGAAGAACAATGGACCAAGAATTGAGCCTTGGGGGACCCCACTTACAAGATTTCGAAAATCAGATAACACTCCATTTACAGATACACATTGGGAACGACTACTCAAATATGATCTAATCAAATTACACGCCGACATAGAAAACAAAAAATTATTACGAATTTTAGACAAAAATTTATTGTGATTTACTTTATCAAAAGCTTTCGATAGATCTAGACCAACAAGAACACCAACAAATCATTCATCTAAAGCACACCTAATGGTATCAGTTAAACTGAATAAATGGGTAGTAGTACTAAACCCATTCCTAAAACCGTATTGGCAATCATTAAGCAAGTGTCTCTGACTGATAAAATCCACAATGGACTTATTAATAATATTCTCTACAACCTTAGATAATACGGGTAATATCGTGCTAGGCCGCAAATTTTCAACTTCAAAAGATCCTTTTACTTTAGGAACTGGAACTACTCTACCAACTTTCCTCATCGCAGGGAAAACAGATGTTGTAAAAATACTATTTATGAAAACGAGTAAATGTCGGGATATGTACGGAAAAATAATCTTTAGAAACCTAACTGGAATACCATCCAATCCAACAGACGAAGACTTAATGAGATTCAATGCCATTAAAACATCCTGCTCAAAAACGCAGTCAAACGAAAAGCCTGTATTATCATCATCATCAATTCTACTCAAAAGAAAACGATCTCAGTGAATTTGTAACCATGGAAAAAACTGGTACCGATATGTAACAAAATACTGTGATTTTAAAGGTTTCAGTCCAACCAATATTAAAACCGAGCTAGATTCTAATTTGGGTGGAGTCTGTTCCTTCGTTTGCAACTATAAAATATTGGGTGGTAGAGTTTAAACGGGGCCGTACGAGCTGCCAAGACGAATACCGTAGTGGTCGACCAATTGGGGTGTACACGCTAGAAATGCTTAAAAAATCCCCAAATGGTATTGGATGACCTCGGTTGAAGGTTCGTGAGCTAGCTGAAGTCATAGTCAGTTCTAAAAGTGCAATACATCGCAATTCGATGATGAGAAAGCTGTGCGCAAGATGATTGCTGAGTTTGCTCACAATCAAGACAATGTACCAGTTCACACATCTACTATTGCGATTAATGAATTAAATGAATTAAAGATCGAATAGCTTCGCTGGAAAAAGTGTATCAAGCTAAAAGGAGATTATTTTGAGAAATAAAGAAAAAACTTCCCAATTTTGTTGTGTTTTCTTTGTTAAGTCGGCTAATTTTGGGTCCGGCCTCGTATGTTCAATTAATTTTAGGAGAGAAGCCCCAACGAACCCCCGGAAAAGATTACCTCAATTAAATTTAGGCGGGAAGAATCGGCAGGTAGAACCTAGTAAAGAGAATCAAACCTGTACTGTTTGCGTTAACGCCAAGACAACTGCTTTTCGCATTATAGAATGTCCTACAGGATCTTGGGGAATTTGTCACTTACTGCGATAGCAATGTCGTCCACATATGTTGCGGACTAGAGACCATTCAACTCTAGATACGAAAGTAGTGGAGAGAGTATTTCCTCCTGCTCTGTGTCTGCTTTTGAATTATTCTAATCAAGCTGTAGTACACCCTTAGGTGCCGCAATTTCCGCATCTATGTGTAGGCTGTTTAAATCCCCTTCTATATCGAGAAAGGCCAACTCAGTTAATTTTGCGATTCGATAATGTTTGCTATGTAGTTCCCTACAGAACTCTAAGCTAACGTACCTTAATGTTTTTTTCCGAACTCTGATGTAAATATAAAATATACGTTGTTTAACGTTTTGTCGGTGACGATACAAAAAATAAAACAAAAGTGTAATATTGAAACATTTACTAGCGCTAGATGTCCAAAAAAGATTAACGATCGGTAACGTCTTGCTAAATTAGTGATAAATGATAATCGATTTACCCCAGCAGAGGCTTCTTGAATATTAACTCTGAATATTAATGATTAAAATCGAGAAGAAGAAACCATTATTATCCAAATAGAATACCAAACTCCGCAGGGAATTTATCTGAGTACGAGTAGACGAACAACGGACTATTGCTGACTGACACAAGGTCGGGGCTTTAAATCGAAAAATGCCTACACGGTGAAAAACAGAAATTTTTGAATATTTTATATTTTTGAACAATAATTTTTTATTCGAAAATCAATAACATTTATTTGGAGCGCATATGTTAACCCCCCCCCCCCCCTCAAACAAATATGCCTGGCCAGACCCCTATTCGTTTTAATGCATTTGTGTTGAAAAAAGTATACTGTAACTTTGAATTTCTAAGTATGTTCGTATATTATTTTGGTCTTTAGACTAAATATAAAAAAAAAATATTTTTTTTTATTATTTTTAATTCATTTTGTGGAATGCATAAAAAACAAGCATAATCAACTTTAGAATGTTGTTGGCACACAGGATTAGTGCATTTGGTGCAGTAAAAACGTGTCTTCCTACGCAGCTTTTCGTTTTGCGTGAGGCAAATTCTGCAATCTTTTCTGGAACTCAGATTACTAGGGCCGCTTTGTTGGTTAATGCTGCCTAACCAACAAAGCGGCCCTAGTACTCTGGGAATATTTAACGGCCTTCCAAAGAAAGATTCAATGGCCAAACGGGTTGAATGTTGTTCCAAAATATGGTTGTTGTTCATGCGATTTTCAATATTAGCAAGCACAAGATGTTTACTCAGCGTGTTCAAGAACAGTCGTCGCTTCTCTTTTCTGGTTCCTTCTATATTTTCATTGCACATGATGTAAGCGGCTTAACCCATGACGTCTATCATGTTGCAAAAAAATGCTAATGGCCAACGTTTGGTTGACCGTTTTGTGGAGTAATGCGTTACCATTTGGTCCATTGTATCAATGCCGGCCTTTGTTGAATTGTAAAATAATATAGCTTCCTGTTTTTTTGCTACGCCTTCAACTTTCTTGGTGTAGTGCACAGCGGATAGTAGATTTACTGCTTTGTTCTTCTTTGGAACGTAGCTGTACAGTGATATAAGGTTATCATAGAAACCGAACACGGATGAAAGCACTGGCCGTTTGCTGTCTTTTTTCACTTCTTTGTTGGATCTAATGGTGCCAACGTATGCTGGTCCAATCGACGGTAGACGTTTAGCTGCGTCTAATGTTGTAAAGAAGTTATCAGCAATAATAGTTCTCCGCTGTTGGTGTATCGATTAGCCAATTATTGTCAATTTTCGCTAAAATATTTGGGGGTCCTAAGTCACTCCCTAGATGTGTTACACTTTTGGCTCGTAGCAAATGATACTCTCTAAGGTGAGGGGATAAAAATTGCATATGTAGCATTAACTTCTGTTTTAAAGCACTCGTTTTTAATTTCTAAATTTTCCCAGTCATTATTTGTTCACGCAATTTATTGTTTTTTTACCAACATTAGACATTTCTGCAAAACTAACTTTAATAAGATTTCGATAGATTTTCTGAATACTTAGGTAAGGTTAAGATGAATAGAGGAGACGTTTAAACGGCTCATGTCCATGGACAAAAACGCAAAGAAAAAATTCGTTTCTGCGAAACAAAATATTAGACAACTACAATTCTCGTTTGCCGGAACTGAAATTTCGTTTGTTGTGACAGAAACATATTCTGACCAAAAAAAATGCAGTCGTCGTAAACGAGAATTGTAGTGCATGGGGTGAGTAATCATTTATCGTTCTTTTACAGTCCAACACAGTTCTGGATTTGACCCTTTCCGATGTTATTGCTTTAATCGCCATTTGGATATCTGTGAAGATGTTGGCATATTTAGGCTTTGTCGTGTTACTGAGCCAGTTCACACACTCCGTGAGTGCTCGAACTTCTGCTTGAAATACCATGTTATGGTCAGGGAGGCGGAAGTGAAGTTCGACTTCTGGTTCATCAATAAAAAGTCTCAGACCCGTTCTTCCTCCTAGCCTTGACCCATCAGTGTAGCAGCTGGTTCCCACTGGCACATGAGCTATTGTTCCGTTTTCTCAGGAGCATCTGTCTGGCACGAACGAATCACAGGTAGCTGTAAGCCGCACTTCAGGAATGCTGTTGGAGATTTCCGTTGTTTGAATATGTAATATCTTCTGATGGTACGACTTGTGGTCTCGATTTATCCATTCACCCATCACTTGTAGACGTCTTGCTGTGAGGGCTGCCTCATTGATGTCCATCACACTACAGAGGCGTAGGTTATTATTGGTCTAATCACGCTCATGTAAAGCCAGTGTGTCATATTTGGACGTAGTACCCACAACGACCAACATCTGTGGGCCTTGGTAACTCTTTCTTCAATATAATCTTTCTAAATCAGTTTCAGATCCAAGATTATTCCCAAGTGTTTTACCTTTATAGATATGGCAATATTCTTATCGAGCAATTGAGGAACGGTAAAAGAATGGATATTTGTTTTCCTTTAATCCTTTTGGTTGTGCCTAGCTATTTGCTATGTTAAGTGCCTCCTCAGCTCTTCTGCATAGTTGGTTTGGATGTGTGTCCCTTAGAAGTAGTATAACGTCGTCTGGATAACAGAGTGGTTTAAGTCCTTCATTGATGAGGGCTTTAAGGAGACTGTGTATCGTCGTAACCCATTGGAGAGGCGATAAAATGCCCCCTTGGGGTATACCACGATTTACCTTGTCTCTAAATTTTACGTCATATGTCCCACAAATAATTCACCTATTGCTTAGCATATTGTTGATCCAGTTTTTCAGCTCCCGGTCAACCTGAAACTCATCTAAGGACTGGATAAGTGTATCGGTCTGAACGTTGTTAAAGCGCCTTTAATGTCTATACCAACGACAAGTGTGTACATTTCTTCACTGAAGGACTGTTCTATGTGGTGTACTACCTCATGTAGAGCAGTTTCCACTGATCTTCCTTTAACATATGCGTTAGCTTGTCATCGGCTATCTTACTTTGGACCATGTCGTCAGTTATTCGCTCCATTGTTTTGAACAGGAAATAAGTTAGGCTAATGGGTCGATAAGCCTTTGGGGTCGTATAACTCGCCTTGCCAGGCTTTGGTATGAAGACCACCCTTGATTCCTGCCAGTTTTTTGGGGTATATGCATGAGTTAGGCATGCAGTGAAAACTCCAGCCAGATGAGTTGATACCAGATCCACCTCATTCTGGAGAAGCCCTGGAAATATTCCGTCCGGTCCCTTCTGAATACTTAAATGTAAATAATTTTTTTTCGAAATAATAGTCCCAAATAAAAACATATTTGGATGGAAACAACGATTTGTTTAGAACAATATCCTCCCAAATAATATAATATGTGCTAGTGTCAAGCACAGAGTGTATCTTAAACATATACTGGGTTTTCCAATGAGAGTGATATGATTTCTTTGAAAAAAAAGACACACATTGTTAAGGAAATTCAAACGTTTTTTTATTTAATGTGAAGTACAATCGATACAATTAAGTTCTAAATAAAACGTCATTCAAATGGCCTCCACGACTTCTTCTGCAGGAACGAATTCGATGAACCCAATTTTCGAGCACTTTTTACACTAAATCAAGTCGTATGTCATGTACGTTCAATATTGACTTGTAAAGTTTGAAGAGAGTCTGGTTTATTTCGAAAGACCAATGACTTCAAATAACCCCGCAAGAAATAGTCTAATGGTGTGACATCACAACTTCTTGGAGACCATTCAATATCACAATTTCTTGAAACAATCGAATCTCCAAACTTTTTTTGCAACAATTCAATTGTTTCATTTGCTGTGTGGCACGTAGCCACAATCGGTCAATGGCAGAAAGATAGCTCTTAACGAGAGCTAAAATATTGCTCATGGGCGTCAAGGTCGTAGGTCGACTGGAAAGTGTTTTTTTGGATTAAAAAAATGGACTTAGCACACGAAAGTTGCAATTTCAGAACGATTAATCGCCCTTATTCCAGTTGGCGTCGTCGACGTAGATTCTTAGTCGACACTGTGTAGATTGACGACTTCATAAATTTTGAAATTTTTTTAAATATTTTTAAGTTATAACAAGTAAGAAAGTTTCAGTCGGGTAAACCGACTAAGGTATACCCTCACTTTGTGAGTAATGTAATATATAACATTACACCAATAAATCTGTCAATTTGTGTGGGAGGTACCAGAAGGGGTTTTCCAAAAACACGTACTTTTCGGTAAATACATTGCATTGTGCTGAACTATGAGCGTTTATGTGCACTGGTATATTAAAGTTACGAGCTATGTAATTTTGGTATGATTTGGTCATTTTGTGTGGGAGGTACAAAAAGGGGCGGGGTGATAACGCCCACTTTTTACAGGACTATAGGCACTATAACAACATTACACTGTACAAAATTTCAAGTATTTGTATGCACTGGTATTCAAGTTACAAGCCGTTTACTTTTGGTACGAAATAGTCCATTTGTGTGGGAGGTACCAAAAGGTGCTGTACTATAATGCCCATTTTTTACCGGACTATAGGCGCTACAAAAACATTATACTGTAGAAAATTTCAAGCATTTTTATGCACTTGTGTTAAAGTTATAAGCAGTTAAATTTTGATGCAAAATGGTCCATTTGTGTGGGAGGTACCAAAAGGGGCATGCCAACTTCACCCATTTTTCTCGAGTTAATAGCGACTAATATACTAATATTATGTGCAGAATTTCAAAAGATTCGAGTAAGTAGTATAGAAGTTATTAAAGAATCAATATTTCACTAAATTTTAACCCTTTGTGTGGGAGGTACCAGAAGGAGTAGACCAATATGGCCCATCTTCGAACTCATCCGGAGATAGATCAAAATATTACCACATACCAAATTTGAAGTCAATCGGTTACTGCTTTCGAGAGTTATCGTGCGCACCAGCCAGCAGACACACAGACAGACAGACAGACAGACAGACAGACAGACAGACAGACGGACGGACATTGCTCATTCGACTTAAAATGACCCAAAACGGATTTCCTCCGAACATACTTAGGGTCTTAGATCACTCCTTCGATGTGTTACACTTTTTTCCGTAGCAAATGATATATACCCTCGTCACACTAAAGTGAGGGTATAAAAAGGGTTTTTGTTAGTTCATGGATACCAAAAACCATTTGTTTTGGCGTAAAGTTGACAAAGCTAGAACTTCATAGATATGACGAAAATGATGTGACGACTTCGACGACGCCAACTAGAATAAGGGCGATTGTGATAATAAAACTGAATAATTTGTAAACGTTGTTCTTGCGTATATCTCTCCATGATGAAATTGTAAACACTACTGAATACAATGAAAAACCAGTAAGGAAAGGCTAAAGTCGGGCGGTGCCGACTATATAATACCCTACACCACTCTCGTAATATTGAATAACTCTGATATATAAATTTTGTAATTCATGTATAAATTGTTTACATAAATTTACTTTTGGGACATTTTATACTTAAATAATACCCTGTACCACAGTGTGGTGTAGGGTATAAAAACGATTTGATCTAAAGAGCCAAATCGGATGAAACATATATATGGGAGCTATAGCTAAATCTTTACCGATTTTCTTCAAATTCGGCAATGTTGGTTCACGAATCAAGAAACTCTACCATTCTAAATTTCAAAACGATTGGATGTAAAATATAGCTTCTATAGGACTAAAGAGCAAAATCGGACGAAACATATATATGGGAGCTATAGCTAAATCTTAACCGATTTTCTTCAAATTCTAAATTTCAAAACGATTGGATGTAAAATACAGCTTTTATAGGACTAAAGAGCAAAATCGGACGAAACATATATATGGGAGCTATAGCTAAATCTTAACCGATTTTCCTCAAATTCGGCAATGTTGGTTCATGGATCAAGAAACTCTACCATTCTAAATTTCAAAACGATTGGATGTAAAATACAGCTTCTATAGGACTAAAGGACCAAATCGGACGAAAGATATATATGGGAGCTATATCTAAATCTGCACCGATTTTCTTCAAATTCGGCAATGTTGGTTCGTGGATCAAGAAACTCTACCATTCTAAATTTCAAAACGATTGGATGTAAAATACAGCTTTTATAGGACTAAAGGGCCAAATCGGACGAAACATATATATGGGAGCTATAGCTAAATCTTAACCGATTTTCTTCAAATTCGGCAATGTTGGTTCATGGATCAAGAAACTCTACCATTCTAAATTTCAAAACGATTGGATGTAAAATACAGCTTCTACAGGACTAAAGAGCAAAATCGGACGAAACATATATATGAGAGCTATAGCTAAATCTTAACCGATTTTCTTCAAATTCGGTAGTGTTGGTTCATGGATCAAGAAACTCTACCATTCTAAATTTCAAAACGATTGGATGTAAAATACAGCTTCTACAGGACTAAAGAGCAAAATCGGACGAAACATTTATATGGGAGCTATAGCTAAATCTTAACCGATTTTCTTCAAATTCGGCAATGTTGGTTCGTGGATCAAGAAACTCTACCATTCTAAATTTCAAAACGATTGGATGTAAAATACAGCTTCTACAGGACTAAAGGGCCAAATCGGACGAAACATGTATATGGGAGCTACAGCTAAATCTTAACCGATTTTCTTCAAATTCGGTAGTGTTGGTTCATGGAACAATAAACTCTACCATTCTAAATTTCAAAACGATTGGATGTAAAATACAGCTACAACAAAAGCGTTTTTTTCAGCCTGTGGTATTTGTTCAAGCAGATCGAAAGAACATCGAAGAATTTTGGATTTTTTTTAGAAAGATAAATAAGAAAATTTGAAGGAATTGTTCTTTGTTTTAAAGAAAATATTCTTTGGCAAAAAAATAATGAAACAGAGCTCTTGACTAATGCTGTTTTTCTTTATTTTTGTGAAGAAAAATGTTTTCAGTGTGGTCTCCTGAAAATAGTAGCTGTTATTGTGGTTATTTACTGTTATTGTTTCTACTAAATTTGGTTACTTGTTTTGACAAAAATAAATTTAAGAGCTGACCAGTTGCCAACCATAACGACCGATCGCAGTAACATCAACACCACCACAAGCAGCACCATCAGCTTCATCATTATCATGATCACCAAATTGCCGTTCCGGCTACATCCATGCAACAGCCACTGTCCAAAGTCATTGTCATTGTCATTGCACACAATAACCTTGACGCAGGAAATGCATCTTGAAGAAGGTCAGTGACAAACCAACAGAAAAAAAAACAACACACACGCACATTCAAGATTCGTTGCATATAGCCCACCCCTTATAAGGAAAATTCTACTGAAAATGTCTGTAAATGTTTTTATTTTATTTTATTTTTTCGTTGTTGGACACGTTCTCAGCCGCAATAAATGCGGATATACGTTTGTCAATATTGTAAACGATTGGAGGCTGGTGCCATTTTTTTCTTCTTCATCTTCCAACTGAAGGAGATGAATGACTTTTGAAGATTTCGAGATACGCACGAATTTATTCTGGGATATTTGTCAGCGTCGCGATACTTTGGTGAATGATAGATATCAATTCGGATTCAGAGGAAGCTAACTTCAGGTAGTTTTAAATACAATGTGCAATCTCGCAAAAAAACAGTAGTTTACAGCAATTTAGCTCTAAACATATCGTCGGCTTAATGCTATTTTGGTCCATACGCCATTTTTGCGATTTTGGAGTTGATAATATGGGTTTCAAGCTGCTCTTTCAGAATCTGCAATAATTGTTTACCTATCTCGTCTAGTTTTCGAGATATTGGTAGGGTACATCGATTTAACTCTGATTTAAGGGAAATAATTTTTATATTTTTGTTCTATATCCCCATTTTTCTATCGCCTTATATTTGTTACTCACTATTTTACGGTCTTTCGATCACAATATGTAAATTACTCTCCTTTCATACCGACCTTCTTATACAAATACGAAAAATGTTATACAAATACGAAAAAATATTGATATGGACCAAAATGCCATGTACAAAAATTGTTATAACTTGCTTATTTTTGAATATAATGGCATAGAAATGCATGGGAATAATATAAATACTGTTGGGAACCCTATGGAATAAAAAGTGTGCAACTCTTCAGTCCCGTTTTTACTCAAACAATAAATTGCGTTTTTCTCCGATCATACAAAATGACGTATGGAACAAAATAGCATTAAGCCGACGATATGGGTATTTTGTATCTTCACTTTAGTATAACGAGGATATGTATCATTTGCTACGTACCAAAAGTGTAACACATCAAATGTTTGGCGGAAATCCGTTTTAGGACATTTTAAGTCATTTCAGCAATGTCCGTCCGTCTGTCTGTCTGAAGCGCACGATAGCTCTTGAAAGGAGTAACGGATTGACTTCAAATTTGCTATATTATAAAATTGTGTATACCATTCACCATAGGATGGGGGGTATATTAATTTTGGCACTCCGTTTGTAACACCTCTAATTACACTATGCAATAAATGAACACTTTTTTAAAAATACGCGGACATGACGGTATAGGTTCGATTCTACTATCAAAGGGTAGTATGACCTTTTTTTGGTGTTTGTGTTAATTTTTGAGCTTTGGTTTGTTCTGACACATATAGTAAAATTTTATGGCCAACATTTTTGTAGAACATTTCATCCCCGCCCTCCCCATTTTAAGGAGTGTTTTTTACTATTTGTTAAAATGGGGCCAAAAGTTACAGTTATGTGGGAGAGCTAGAGAGTTAATAAGTTCCACAAAAATATTGGCCTTAATATTTTCTATAAAGTTGCTGAACATACCCCATACCAAAAAAAATTATTTTTGTTACATAACAGTGAAATACTTACATTTTTGGGGTACAATGTGGTTTTTTGAGCTATTAAGGGTACCCTGACACGTTCAGATTGTATTGATATGTTCACAAGAGTTCTTCAGATTGACGTTGGCTACAATTTTGCAAAACATTGTTAGCGAAAAATTAAGAGCCCCTGAAAGTTATGCTGAAAAAAGTGAAAAAAAATATTTTTTCCTATACTTTTTTCAAAAAAAAGTACCGGAAAAAAATTGTTTTCGAAAAAAAAATGTTAAGAAACTTTGTTGAGCATATTCTTAGCTACATTATTGCCAAATATAGTTAAGCGGTATCACCAAGTCTGAATTAGTTGTTGCTCAAAAGCTGATGACACCTTTTTCGGGGGGCCTACTGATTCTCAGAAACGTTGGAGGCCCATAAAAAAAATTGGTCACCAATTTCGCCAAACCGAGTATGGGGTTATACTACCCTTTGATAGTAGAATCGAACCTATACTGTCATGTCCGTGTATTTTTTTCACTGTTGCACAGTGTTATTGATCCGAGACCCAATAAAGTATATTTTGTCATGTCCATCTGTCCGTCAATCCATCCGTCTGTTGTAACCAAGCTGTAGTCTACAATAATTGAGTTAGATGACCGAAATTTCGTATAGATAACATGGGATTGAAAATGACCAATATTTGTCCATTTTTATACCCTACACCACACTGTGGTACAGGGTATTATAAGTTTGTTTCACGGCAGATGTTTGTAACACCTGAAAACAACACAGCTAGACCCACCTTAAAGTATACCGTCGACTCAGAATCACTAGCTGAGTCGATTTAACCGTGTCTGTCCGACCGTCTGTCCATGTAAACTTGTTCATCGACTACAGGTCACTCCGATCGTTTTGAAATTTTGCAGTTTAGAGTATTTCGCAAGCTGTAACAATCCCTATTGAATTTGGTTGAAATCGGTTAAGATTTAGCTATAGCTCCCATATATATGTTTCGTCCGATTTTGATCTTTAGTCCTGAAGAAGCTGTATTTTACATCCAATCATTTTGAAATTTAGAATGGTAGAGTTTCTTGATCCATGAAACAACACTACCGAATTTGAAGAAAATCGGTTAAGATTTAGCTATAGCTCCCATATATATGTTTCGTCCGATTTTGATCTTTAGTCCTGAAGAAGCTGTATTTTACATCCAATCATTTTGAAATTTAGAATGGTAGAGTTTCTTGATCCATGAAACAACACTACCGAATTTGAAGAAAATCGGTTAAGATTTAGCTATAGCTCCCATATATATGTTTCGTCCGATTTGGCCCTTTAGTTCTATAGAAGCTGTATTTTACATCCAATCGTTTTGAAATTTATAATGGTAGAGTCTCTTGATCCATGAACCAACATTGCCGAATTTGAAGAAAATCGGTTAAGATTTAGCTATAGCTCCCATATATATGTTTCGTCCGATTTGGCCCGTTAGTTCTATAGAAGCTGTATTTTACATCCAATCGTTTTTAAATTTAGAATGGTAGAGTTTCTTGATCCATGAACCAACACTACCCAATTTGAAGAAAATCGGTTAAGATTTAGCTATAGCTCCCATATATATATTTCGTCCGATTTGGCCCTTTAGTTCTATAGAAGCTGTATTTTACATCCAATCGTTTTTAAATTTAGAGTGGTAGAGTTTCTTGATCCATGGACTAACATTGCCGAATTTGAAGAAAATCGGTTAAGATTTAGCTATAGCTCCCATATATATGTTTCATCCGATTTGGCTCTTTAGTCCTGTAGTAGCTCTATTTTACATCCAATCGTTTTTATACCCTACACCACACTGTGGTACAGGGTATTATAAGTTTGTTTCATGGCAGATGTTTGTAACACCTGAAAATACTATAGCTAGGCCCACCTTAAAGTATACCGATCGACTCAGAATCACTAGCTGAGTCGATTTAACCATGTCTGTCCGTCTGTCCATCTTAAGTTGTTCGTCGACTACAGGTCGCAATTTCACTCCGATCGTTCTGATTTATATTTCAGAGTTATTCAATATTACGAGAGTGGTGTAGCGTATTATATACGAATAGTCGGCCCCGCCCAACTTTAGCCTTTCCTTATTGGTTTTTTTTCATAGGTCCATGTTTTGATATAGCCCCCATATAAAGATCACTTTAGATTTGACTTCGTAACGTCAGAAAACCTTGGGCTGAAATTCGGTATAATGAGTCTATTTTTACCCGAAACCATTCACATGGGATCCATGGTGGAGGGTACATAAGATTCGGCATGGCCGAATCCGTCTTTAGTTGTTGTAAAATCATTCTGTATAGATCTTTTACATATTTTCAGCTACCCGCATTTGGTAATTGTATGAAAACCTGCCCCACTGTTGTCTACTTTGATGTTCTGCGTCACTTAACCTACATGTTTTAAGACCCAAATTTCAAGCTTAATCTTAAGAATGTGTTACGTCAATGTTACGAAATTACCCATAGTGCAGTAGCTTTGCTCAATGGAAACCATCACTAAAAAAACATTTTTTCGGTTGCTGTAACTAAAATGCTTGTTTTTTGGTATCTATGTACTCCTATAACGTTTTCAATTCTTACATACATTACAATTCGATAAATTACTATTCTGAAGTTTTTATGCTCGATTAAATATGTGAGCGAATAAACATAAAACTTCCGAGTTACTTGTGGTCGGTGCGGTGCGTTGCCTGAAATATTTCAAATACTATTCCCCTTGAGTGAGTGAATGGCAATCCACAGCAATTAATAATAGAATGTGCTGATATTCATAACACTGTGCAACACTGAAAAAAATGCACGGCCTTGACAGTATAGGTTCGATTCTACTACCAAAGTGTAGTATAACCCTATACTCGATTTGGCGAAATTGGTGACATTTTTTATACCCTACACCACACTGTGGCACAGGGTATTATAACTTTGTGCATTTGTTTGTAACACCCAAAAGGAGAAGAAATAGACCCAACGTTTATTATACCGATCGACTCAGAATCACTTTCTGAGTCGTTTTAGCTATGTCCGTCTGTCCGTCTGTCTGTACGTCTGTCCGTCTGTCTGTCCGTCTGTGCATGTATTCTTGTAATCAAAGTACAGGTCGCAATTATGGTCCGATCTCGACGAAACTTTACACATATCTTTTTTTTGGCCCAAGGACGATCCCTATTGAATTTGGTTAAAATCGGTTCAGATTTAGATATAGCCCCCATATATATGTTAGCCCCGATTTGACATGTAAGCGCTGTAAAAACTTTATTTTATATCCGATCAGTATGAAATTCGGCAGAAAGAGGTTTCTTATTATATGAATGAACACTGTCAAATTTGGAAGAAATCGGTTCAGATTTAGATATAGCCCCCATATATACGTTACCCCCGATTTGATATGTAAGCGCTGTAAAAATGTTATTTTATATCCGATCAGAGCGAAATTCGGCAAAGAGAGGTTTCTTATTACATGAAGGAATACTGCTAAATTCGGAGAAAATCGGTTCTGATTTAGATATATCCCCCATATATATGCTACCTCCGATTTGACATGTAATCGCTGTAGAGAATGTATTTTATATCCGATCAGTACGAAATTCTACAGAAAGAGGTCTTTTTACATGAATGAGTATTCAGGGAAAATCGGTTCAGATTTATATATAACCTCCATATATATGTTCCTCCTGATTTGGTATCAAAGCGCTATATAAGTTGTACTTTACTTCCGATCATTTACATTTTCCAGAAAGATGTTTCTCAATTTAGGAACGAATATTGCTAAATTTAGCGATTATCGGTTTAGAATTAGATAATATGTTCCTACCCATTTACCAATTATTCCAAATGATTATAGCAATGACCCTTATCGCATTGTTAGGGAGGTGTAGGGTATTATATAGTCGGCCCCGCCCGACTTTCTGCCTTTCCTTACTGGTTTTTTATGGGCCTTCAAAGTTTCTAAAAATCCGTGGGCCTCCGAAAAAGGTGTCATCAGCCTTTGTCCAACAACTAATTCAGACTTGATGATACCACTTAACTATATTTGACAATAATGTAGCTAAGGATTTGCTGAACAAAGTTTCCTAACATTTTATGCGAAAAAAAAAATTTTCCGGCATTTTTTTTTTGGAAAGAAAATTAAAAGGATTTATATATAAGAAAAAAATCGAAGAAAATCAATTTGTCAGTGTACTCAACACTGTTTGTCGTCTAACAAGAAGAATTTTGTGGCTCAGACGAACGAACAAAACGACATACTTTTAAAATACTTACATACATTAATTATACATACAGATTCTTTTCCATACAAACATTTATAAGAAAAATTCATACGTATGTATGTTGAAATGTGCAAAGTTGTTGTTTAGCATTGTTGTCATGCCTCATTAAAAGGTGTTCATTAAAAGTCACTTGAAACGAGTTGGTAATTGTTAATTTTTATTTAACCGCTTTGTTCCGCCAACCCTCGTCGTTTGTCCACCCCATGCATACGTACGTATGTACGTCTGTCTGTCCGTTCGTCTGCCACTGTATGTTTGGCTCACATTGGCAAAATGATATAGCTCTTTTGTATATCAATTCGATTATATTCGCATATAATTTGTATAAAATCACAATAAATAAATTTTAATTGCACTTAAGTCAAATGGTTTTGTGTGAGAAAAAGCCGCTTAGCTCATTTTGTTCGCATTTTAATGAAATCATTTTAATATTGTTTATCAGTCAACAAAGCGGTTATTATTTATATAATTTTAAACACTAAATGATAAATCGTTCAGTCGTTGGAACGCCTTTTTCAAGCGACAAAGACAAAGAGAAGAATTCAGTTTAACTAAAGTAATTGTAGTAGAAGATACTTTAAATTTTTCTCTCAATTCTTTAAAAACTACTTCTATAAAATCACATTCCTTTGGAAATTTTTTTTTAATGTTGGTTTATAAATATTTTGTTTAATGAAATTTTCTTGCTTTTTTTATTTATTTTGTTTCATTTTCAACTGAATTCTTGAATGAATCAAATACGTTGTTGGAATTTTTAATTGGCTGTGCGTTTATTCGTTTCAAAAAATTCAATGAGTTATGAAATAAAACTTGTGACAAAACATTTACTTACCCTATAATTTATGTTGTTTTTATTCTGAAAAAAAAGAAAAACAAAAGAGTCAGTTTTGTTGGGCACATAAAAAAAGAATAAACAAAAGACTTAAAACACAAACGTGAATATATGTATATTACATGAGCCATTAAAGTTTTGGGGGAAAGACAAAAGACTTAAGCGCCAAACGTTAAACTGCTAATTTAGAACAATCGAGTCAAAAGTCAATGTCATTCATGCCAAAAGTAAGCCGAAAATAAATTTATTATAGCAAAAGGTCATAATTACTTGAAAGCGCAATTTGGACAACTATTTGATTTATAATTGACGAAAATAAGCCGCAATGGCGTCTTTATATTACACAGTACAACATATGATATTGTGACTCAATTCGGAGAATTGGACGTGAATGTAGCCCCAAAAATAAGAACTTCTGCATCATTCGTTTAGTCAGGTTGGCTCAATTAATAATTTAATGGCCATACGATTTATTTGCTCAAAGTGAATTTTTAGCACTTATTCTATATTTTTTCTCGGTATACCGTACGGAATATCTCATTTGTGTCTGAAGCAAAGTTGTAGAAAGTGCATCCAGTGTAAAATATTGAAAAATACGTATACGTAATACGTATACGTATAAAACAGAACATTATAAAACAGAACAGAACATTTTCCGTGCACAACAGGGATGGAAAAGTCAGTACTTTAGTCCTTTTTTCAGTACTTCTCTACTTCTAAATGTACCGAAGTACCCCCACGCCCATTAAAGTACCATTTTACTCCAGATGTAAATCCAATATACAGGGTGGCTGATATGTATTGCAACCAACTTCAGGTTGCTATCATTTCTAAACCGCTAGTCTGATAGCTGACAGATTTATTTCAGTGACAGTTCATTTTATTGTTTACAAGCTTACAAAAGCATTTTGATCTATTGCATTCAGAAAAAAAGTTATTCGTGATGGAATTCAAGCGTGATAGTGTGAGAACGGATACAACACATATTAAAAAATGAGCTTGGACTAAAGCCATTGAAGTTCCAAAAAGTGCAAGAGCTCACCGATGCACAAAAAAAAGTTAGACTGGAAAGAGCCAAGGAGTTGCTTCGCTTGCACGAAAGTGGCCGGTTACCGAATTTGGTTTTCTCCGATGAGAAGCCATTCCCAATTGAGCAGTTTGTGAACAAACAAAATGATCGGGGTTACTTGCCAAAGAGGTCAGCTGAAAAATTACACCTTCGATTGGCCACCAGAACTCAAGCGCCGCCGATGGTAATGGTATAGGCCGCCGTAACGGCCGATGGTCGCTCCCCGCTCGTATTCATCGACCATGGGGTCAAAATAAATGCCGAATATTATCGGGAAAATGTCCTAAAGACAGTATTGAAACCCTGGGCAGACAAACATTTCGGCCGCAGACCATGGACATTCCAACAGGACTCAGCACCATCGCACTCAGCACTCGTCAACCAAGAATGGCTTAAAAAGGAGGTTCCTCGCTTCATTTCTACCGCACAATGGCCACCAAGGTCTCCGGATCTCAATCCGTTGGACTTTTGCGCCTGGGGCATTTTAGAGAGTAAGGTTCGCACTAAAAAATACCAAAGTATCGATCATCTCAAGACGGCGCTTCGCCGGGAATGGGCCAAAATACCGCAGAGCCACTTTCGTGCAGCGTGTGATGGCTTTGTCGGCCGTTTGAAGGCCATAATTCGTGCCAAAGGTGGCCAATTCGAACAAATCTAAACTGTTTCTAAAATTTTATGTTATTTCCGACATTTTTTGCTTTTGAACAATAAAATTTAAAAAAAAATTAAAAAAAATATAGCGCTTTACTTTGTTGCATTACATATCAGCCACCCTGTATAATATTTGTGTGTGCCAAATATAATATATTTCGAACCTAAATATGTATATGTTTCAAGCAGAATATGTTTGGGACAATATACTACAGGAAAGAATTTTTTTTTCACTAAAATTCGAATAAGTCAACAAAGTTTTAAAAATATTTTTTAAATAAAATATATTTGAAGAACTTTTTAAACAAGAACTCTCTTTGTGTGTAAACACATATTTTATTTGTGAAAGTCACTTCGCAAATATATTTTGTTATAATATATAAATATATGTTTTCCAAACAAAATATAATGATTTAAAAATGTTGCAAACATATTTTCTTTCAATTCAAACTTATCAAAAGTGACCATTTTCCTCCGTGTCTACAAGTGGAGATGCTTCTATTACCTGATGTTCTGCCAACTCATTTGTCTCTCGTTTACTTGATTTCAATTTAATTTATTTTTAAATTTTTGTTCATTATTTTGTTTTAAAAAGGATTCAAAATGAAAACAATTTCTAACAGATTTGGGGCAAATTACCACAAAATAAAGTTATTAAAAGTTTTGATGGAAATTAGCAGCATAACCTAGCTTTTAAAAAAAAAATTTAGAGTTGGTTTATGTGTAGACTACGCACCATAGCATCTATATCTTAATTGGTTTAAAACATCACTAAATATACCAATTAATCTAAAAAGGTGAATGTCTTAAGCTCTTCGATTAAGTTTTCTCCCACACATATCTCCGTTAATATTGGGAATTAACGCTTTATGACAATTGTTGGTCCAAACAATTGATTCATTGATCAATTTCTTAATTGGAAATGATACCATAAAACCAAACTTGTCATAACTATTTGTGACGATTAAGAATAACAAAAGACTTAAGACACATAATTGAGTTTACGCAATAAACTAAAAACGGTTTTGATTTAAAAACAAACAAAATCAAACAGAGGCCAAGATATGTTAGTAAATTTAGGCTTATAAATAATCTAAAAATCATGCTCCCAAAATATGTAACAGTCATGCTAGAAATATTAAGCTAACACTATTACAGGCATATTTTGTAGTTGATCTACACTACTACAAAAAAACCCCTCTTAAGTTGTTATCCTAGTCACAAAACAATACTTCGTTATTGGCAACAATAATGTTTTTTTTTTGCCCGATTGGTTGTTGTTTTGCTTTCATTCATGTTGTTACCTTAGACACAGAACAATTTATCATAATTAATACCCATTAATGATATGGAAATTTATAACTGCTATTATTTTTTTAAGTCGAATGTTTGTTTCTACGAGTATTTTTGTGGCTATGACAAAATTAGACAAAGTCATAAAATAATATTTAGGCAATTTTATAGGCACACGCAGCATCCATCTAACGAGTCATTCAAAATTAAAAGCAAAATTCCACATATTTTATGTATTTATTTAGCTTGTTTATTTTTCCATTTTGTTTTTGATTGCGAATAAAAGCAAAACGGCAAATAACACGATTTTTGATTGATATTTTTCAAAAAAAAACCGAATGAAAAAAATTCGTTTGGCTCAGTCTCATTCACGCTCACAGCCATACTTCCATCCATTAGGACCAACGACATAAAAAAACATAGAAAATATTCCGAAAACAGGTTTCGCGTTTCCATTTTAAAACAAACAAAAATAAATTTTGCTAAATAAACAGACATAAAATAGCAAAAAAAAACAACAATTTACGTATATACTCGTAGATGTTTATCGTAAATTTATTGTGGTTTATGATTTAACAAAATAATCCAAAAGATATGAAATGCAAATTAACTAAATGGTTCATTTAAATAATTTTATCATAAATTTTTGGAATTTTAATAAAATAGATCAACGCATATGTTAGACTGAAATGCGTACAAGCAAAACGGCAGGGAGGCCTATAACATCATAATATGTTCCATTTATTGAGATGAAAACAATCGAAATAATTATATTCACGTTTTAAATAGACATATAAAGTTTATAAAAAAACTTGCGATAATATGAAATCTATTGTTTTGTCATGGAAAAAAGATAGTAGCTTTAAATGTTCTAGATTTTGGTGATAATTTTGAAAATATCGGTTTTGTGGGTCAATGGAATAATCGAACGGTCAACTAATAAATAATAATAATCGAATTGTCAAAATTACAAACTATGGCAAAAATACAAAAAATATTTTTTGGAGACTATAATGTCAAATGGCCATTTTGTTGTCAGTCGGTAAATTTGATGACAATATTTTTCATCAAATAGCAAATTTTGTTATCTGTCCTGAAAAAACAATGAGAACGGATTCCAAAGAAAGGAAAGGATCGGGGAAAAAATTAAAAAAAAGATTGTTCAAACGCAGACAGAAACTTAATAAGTTCATAAACAATTTAAAAATTAATATAGTTGAATTATTTTTTTTTAATTGTACACTGTATTAAATCAAGCATATGACCTCGCCATCAATTCAATCATAATTTTCATTAAAAATAATGAAAATTGACATTTTTTTTACGAAATTTTCCTTAATCTAAAGTTTTTTGAACTAGAATTAATGACTATATAACACTATGCAACAAAATGTTTGTGCAAGGGATATGGATAACAGTTTCTGGTGCAATTAGGTGTCACAAACACGAAAAAAATATTAAAAAAGATGTTTATGGTAAATTTTCTTTTACATTTTTTTTTTAAATTCCAGCTTCATGGAGAGTACATTCAGTATTTGGAACATAATTTTTCAAATATAAGCCTGATTGAGCAGTGTTATGCCTCAAATTAAAAGGAATTATGAGGCTACATATGCCGCAAATATCGCTTTCACGTAGAATCGTTGGTTTAGTAACAGTCATCAAAAATATGAGAAAAAATTATTTTTTTTTAAAAAAATAATGGTACAAAAAACCATAAAACCATAAAAAATCGAAAAAATATGTTATCACGTTTTTAAAAAGCTAGCATGCTAACGAAGAAAACTCTGTCTATTTGAAAACAAAATCTATGGATAGATGTAAAAGTTATGAGCCATTTTGTAAATGTTAGGCAAATTCAAAAAAATCTTGTTTCATTTTTTTTCGTTTTTATACGCTACGGAAAAAAGTGTAACACGTCGAAGGAGTGACCTAAGACCCCAAGTATGTTCGGAGGAAATCCGTTTTGGGTCATTTTAAGTCGACTGAGCAATGTCCGTCCGTCTGTCTGTCTGTCTGTATGTCTGTCTGTCTGCTGGCTGGTGCGCACGATAACTCTCGAAAGCAGTAACCGATTGACCTCAAATTTGGTATGTAGTAATATTTTTTTCTATCTCCGGCTAAGTTCGAAGATGGCCCATATTGGTCCACTCCTTCTAGTACCTCCCCCACAAATGGTTAAAATGTTGTGAAATATTGATTCTTTAATAAGTGCTATACTACTTATTCGACTCTTTTGAAATTCCACACATAGTATTAACTTATTAGTCGCTACCAACTCGAGAAAAATGGGCGAAGCCGCCACGTCCCTTTTGGTACCCCCCACACAAATGCACCATTTTGCACCAAAAGTTAACAGCTTATAACATTAATAACAGTGTATACAAATACTTGAAATTTTGTACAGTATTATGCTTTTATATTGCCTACAGTCAAGGGAAAAATGGGTGTTGTTGCCACGCCCCTTTTGGTACCTCCCACACAAAGGTACCTTTTTGCACCAAAAGTTAACAGCTTATAACATTAAATCCAGTGTGTAAAAATACATGAAATTTTGTACAGTGTAATGTTTTTATAGTGTCTATAGCCCTGTGAAAAATGGGCGTTATTGCCACGCCCCTTTTTGTACCTCCCGCACAAAATGCCCAAATCATACCACAAATTAATGTCTCATAACGTTTATACCAGTGCACACAAATGCTTATAAGTCGGCACAGTGCAATGAATTTAAAGTATGTAATGTTCAGCGAAAAAAAGGTGTATTTGATAAACCCCTTCTTGTACCTCCCACACAAATTGACAGAATAATTCGAGTAATATTCAATATTACATTACTCACAAAGTGAGGGTATACCTTAGTCGGTTTACCCGACTGAAACTTTCTTACTTGTTTTTGATTTCATTTGACATTTTTAAATGATGTTTTTGCTTATATTGAATTCGCCATATGTGAGAGAGACATATAAGAGACATTGCACTTGCATTTTATTGTATGAGGATTGATGTCAGACATTATAAAATTATAGAGAGGACGAGGTTTTATGACCGTTCGTAACTCTCCATAAAACATGATATGCAATGTGAGAGCTATATTGGATGAGATCCGCTCAGATAGAGGGTCATTCAACATTATTTGTGGTTTCTTATTTATGGGATTTCCATTCAGTTACGCCTTTAGGGGGCATGGACATCCCAGTCGTATATACAGATAGTAAAATTATATGTACGCAATACAAAATAGTACGTCGCAGTCTTGAAAATATTGGGTGTCTACTTTCGAAGCAAACTATATGTCAGCTAGAGGTACTGCAACTTATGAACCTTAAACCCGGAATTTATGAATGAAATTTCTTATTAATAAATTAGTGTAATTCAGCGCCTTAAAGAGATAAGTGGATTTTCTGAAAAATATTACAAAGTTTTATTTCGAAGTATGAGTAAAAGGCAAAGAACTTTTCAATGTGTAAATGATCCCGACAATTTCTGCTACATCTGCGGAAAATATGTAATTAAAAAAATCGACGTGCGTTTAGTAAAATAATAGAAGATATATATGTGTAATATTTTGGTATACGAGTTAAAAATATGAACACACCGTGGACACCTAGTATTTTGTGTAATTCGTGCCATGTTAATCTTATACAATTAATGTATTACAATGTTTTGTGGAATAAAACGTTTTAAATTTAGACTTCACGTGCAATTTGGAATGCCAATGATTTGGAGACAACCATTCATTCACGATACGGACTCATATTTTTGTCTAAGTTAATAGATTGGAGTAGGAAGTGTGCAAGTATAGCTAACAGCCTAATTACGGAACATCATCAAGTTCAACTGAGTACTCAACTCTGAGCGATTCAAGTTTGAGACAGAAGTCATCGCTTTTAACTCAGTTTCAACTCATTGATCTAGTGAGAGATTTGGAACTGACCAAAGATAAGGCAGAACTACTTGCATCTCGGATGCAACAGTACAATATTTTGGCCCCAGATGTTAACATATCATATTATAGAGTCCGTGATATACCTTACAAACAATTTTATGCAACTGTGGATAACAGATGCTTTTGCAAGGACATTCCCGGAGGAACTTAATCACACATACAATTCAAAGGAATGGCGGTTACTTATTGACAGCAGTAAAGAAAGTTTGAAAGCAGTACTTTTACACAACGGAAATCAGGCACCGTCGATTCCCAATGCTCATGCTGTCAACACTAAGGAATCATACGAAACAATTGCTAAATTGAAAAAATACATAAAATATGAACATGACTGGAAAATTTGTTGCGATTTAAAAGTAGTTGGTATGTTATGCCTCTGGGATAGCCGATATTTTGCCACCACTGCATATTAAGCTGGGGCTCTTTAAAAATGTTGTAAAGCCTTAAGATGGCAATTCACTCTCATATTTAAAAAGTTTATTTAAAAGTCTTTCTTTTCAAAAAATCGAAGAAGGAGTTTTTGATGGGCCTAAAATAAGGAAACTGATGAAAGATGTGAATTTCGAATCATATTTGACGTCGGATGAAATTGCAGCATGGAGGTCGTTTAAGCTTGTAGTTTCAAATTTCATTGCATCCAATAAAAGCCCGCAAGATGAAACAATGATTAATGATTTGTTAAACAATTATGAAAAAATTGGTTAGAAATATATTTTTTTAACCAATTTTAAAAAATTTGTTAGAAATATATTTTTTTTATATTTATGTATATAACACATATGTATGTATTCTTCCAACTTATTTTTCGCTTTATGTATTCCAACAGGTGTAAATATGTCCTTCAAAATTCATTTTCCCCGAGATTCTTGGCGACGTAAGTGACGAACATGGCGAAAGACCATCGAGCGGCGTTACCAAGGGCACTGGGATGAAAGAATGATGAGGGATTATATTTGGTTCCTCATTAGAGAAACCGATTCCGAAATCTACAAACGTCAACAAAGAACTCATAATTACTTCTAATGAAACTTGTTCATGTAAAAAAACTCAAATGTACATAATATAAATAAAAATAATAAATAAAATCGCTATTTAAACAAAAATTAAAAAAAAAGATTTTTGAAATTCTCTTACCTCTACCAAAAGGGCTATAATTTCTACATTTATCCATAGATTTTTTCAAATAGGCATTATTTTCTTCGCTAGGATGCAAACTTTAAATAAATAATATATTTTTTTTAATTTTTTTTTCTATTTTTTATGTTTTTTTTTTGCCCTAGGATTTTTTTTTTAGAATCTACTTTTTCCAATTTGTTTAATGACTGTTACTAAACCCCTGCTTCTAATTGAAAGAGATATTTCCAACATTGGTAGCCCACATTAATAGCTTCAATTATATGCCCTGATCGAGCATATATTCCAAAAATTATAGTGCAAATACTAAGGGTACCTTCGACGATAACAGTATTTTTAATAAAAAATTTAAAAAAAAATGTATCCATAAAAAAGTTTTGGTTTTGATTTTATATAACAGTATGCCACAATACAAAAAAAATAATTTTTAGGTCTAGGACACAAAAAAAATTTTTTTTTGTTGCGTACTGTTATTTCCGAAACAGATATTAATTTCCCATTAAGTTTTCAACAAATACCTTAATTGTGTTATATTCTTCGGTAATTCAAATGAATTTTTTAGAAATTATTAATGATCATAAAAATAATAAATAATAATAATTGAAATTCTATAAACTTGGATCAGAATAAATTTCTTGGAGGATTGACATCTAATGATGACTTGGAAAACTCAGAAATTTGAAATGATTGATTTAAAACAGAAGTCAATGCTGCATATTGTATCATAACTGGGAGCTACAATTCGGAACTTAGGAAAAATTTAAACTGAAATTCAACCAGTAAGGAAAGGCAGAAAGTCGGGCGGGGCCGACTATATAATACCCTACACCTCCCTAACAATGCGATAAGGGTTATTGCGATAATAATTTGGAATAATTGGTAAATGGGTAAGAACATATATATGCGGATATATCTAATTCTGAACCGATAATCGCTAAATTAAGCAATATTCGTTCCTAAATTGAGAAACATCTTTCTGGAGAATTTTGTAATGATCGGAAGTAACGTACAACTTCTATAGCGCTTTGTAACCAAATCAGGAGGAACATATATATGGAGCTTATATATAAATCTGAATCGATTTTCTCTGAACTCATTCATGTAAAATAGAAACCTCTTTCTGTCGAATTTCGTACTGATCGGATATAAAATACAGTCTCTACAGCGCTTGAATGTCAAATCGGTGCTAACATATATATGGGGGCTATATCTAAATCTGAACCGATTTTCTCCAAATTTGGCAGTATTCCTTCGTGTAATAAGAAACATCTTTCTGCCGAATTTCGCTGTGATCGGATATAAAATACAGTTTCTACAGCTATTGAATTTCAAATCGGGGGTAACATATATATGGGGGCTATATCTAAATCTGAACCGATTTTCTCCGAATTTGGCAGTATTCCTTCATGTAATAAGAAACCTCTTTCTGCCGAATTTCGTACTGATTGGATATAAAATACAGTTTCTACAGCGCTTACATGTCAAATCGGGTGCAACATATATATGGGGGCTATATATAAATCTGAACCGATTTCCCCCAAATTTTGTATTGTATCTAAGTGTACAACGAGACTACTCTCTGTCAATTTTTGTACAAATCGGTTACAAAATGTTGCTTATACAGTGCATATATGCCAAATCGGAGGTACATATATATGGGAGCTATATGTAAATCTGAACCGATTTTAACCAAATTCAATAGGGATCGTCCTTGGGCCTAAAAAAAGATATGTGCAAAGTTTCGTTGAGATCGGACCATAATTGCGACCTGTACTTTGATTACAAGAATACGTCTACAGACGGACAGACAGACAGACAGACGGACAGACAGACGGACAGACAGACGGACATAGCTAAATCGACTCAGAAAGTGATTACAAGTCGATCGGTATAATAAACAATGGGTCTATCTCTTCTCCTTTTGGGTGTTACAAACAAATGCACAAAGTCATAATACCCTGTACCACAGTGTGGTGTAGGGTATAAAAAGTCAGTAAAGGATTTGAAAATCTTTTTTTAAATAAAATATATTTGGAGAAATTCCTAAAAAATAATTTTATTTGTACTTAAAAACATATTTTATTTGAGAAATTTATTTTGCAAATATATCTTGTTTTAATGTATTAATATATGCGTTCCTAATATATTAAAATAAAGTTTATTTGCTCAGAAATATATAATATTTAAAAATGTGTGTTCAAAATATATTTTTTCGATTCAAGCATATCCAAAAAGACGATTTTGCCCCGTGTATTTTTAAGACAAAGTTGCATTTTAATTAAGCTCAATATTAATAAGTCATAAGTTCTGCAAAACAATCCATGGTTTTTTAAATATCCACCGTATTTGGAGTTACGTCACTTCCAAACCAACCATTTTTGTAGTTTTGTTTGCTAGCAAAACTTAAGATTGTAAAATCTAACAGCCTGTTTCTGTAACTTAAAAATTTGCTTTCGCTCGCCTGCCAGACGACAAACAGCTGATTTGGGTTTCACTAACTACCATCACAACGAGAAGTCGTACGATGATGAACTCGTACGAAATTCAGTGCAAATTTTGGTTTCGCTATCTCTCTTTGCTGTCATCTCGGCGAAAACAAATGTCAGATCGAGTCACATTATTTTATTTGTCGACTGATAGCATGATGACAATATAAACATTATTAAAAGCAAAAAATAAGTAGATATTAATATAATTATGGTAAAAACAATTAAATAATAATAAAATTGTGTACATATTTTGGCATAAAGAAGTCAATATTGGTTGCTCGCTAAGATGGGAAGAAATTATCAGTGCACAATGAGAGAGACGTGAGAGAAAGAAATGAGACTCTTGGTGCAGCTTAGCTGACCACCCAGGGTTGCTTTTTTGGCCACCGCTAATGTAAATAGTACAGAGATGTATTTGCTAAGGTCGACCATACAAAAATGTGTGCTTTTTTAGACCGGAAGTTGTGAAATTATTGATCTGGCAATTACATTATTTTCCAATTGGTAAATTGCTAACGTCATTGACGTAAGGCCAGGCGAACGAACGATAGAACGTTAGAGAAACCAAATTCCTGACGAAAGTGAGTGACTGGTTTTCGTTCGCAGAGACTTTCGTTAGAAATACAGAAACAGGCCGTAAGTCACGTTTGACTTTTTTTGAGAAAATTCTTTTTGATAAAACTATATGCGGGTAATCTGATGCAAATCGATCTGACGAAGTTCGAGGGCTCAATTTATGTGAAAATGTCGCTTACGCTCCTTTCACAACAAACAGCTCAATTAATTAATATTTTGTTATATAAATATATTTTTTTACATTTTTTAGTAAAGCAATTTTGGAATCTTTTGGTCTATTATGAGTATTTATGTCGTCAATGACCAAAGATTGAAATATATCTCTTATTATCAACATTTTTGTACTGTGATATGATAAAATTTAGTTGAATAATTTTTCGTATATAAATCATTCATTTGGTTTCTTTTCTTTATCCTGCTCCGATAGGGTGGTGTAGGGTATCATATGGTCGGCTCCGCCCCACTTTAACCTTTCCTTACTGGGTTCATCATAAGCAATTTTTATTGTTAATGCAAAAATGATTATTTGAAAGAAATCGGTGTATATTCTGTCCTAATATTAACACAATACTAGGGCAGAGTCGGTAAAAATTGAACCGTATGTGATAACTCTTAGGTGTAAAAAGCCTTTTGTTGACCTCGGTAGCAGAATGCTCACAAAAAAGATTACGCGAATCCGACAACAAACTTTGAGGCCTTGTAGCTCCGCCCCGGTATACCATAAGGGGGCCCAAATCTAAAACTTAAGCTCTCTAATACGGTGTGGTGTAGGGTATTGGCTTCAAGTTTTCTCCCACTTCCTTCATTAAAGTACCCTCGTTTGGCACTCAAAAAAAACAACTCTCATCCTTGGCCAACAAAAAACTAAACACGAATCATTTGATACAAAAGACAATCAATAGAAATCTAACAAAAAATACTGCGTAGTGTACACAAACAATATGCATTGCATATTTGGTTTGTCCCGATACAATACAATTCATTATAATTTGTTTTCTTCAAAAGTACTACAAAAAGAGTACCATTACAACCCACTCACTCACTCACTCACTCACTTAGTTAGTTAGTCGCCACTCTGGAGGTTCCATTAAAACATTTGAAGATGTTTGATGCCATATTCGTCATAAGATTCGCAATTGATTCGATATTGAAAGTTTCCACTCCACTGAATCGAATAGATAAAAAAAACATAATAATAATAAACGTATATTTATTGTTATCGTTTTATAAAAATCGTATTACGTTTCGATCGGCGCATAGAAAATGATGGAAAGAAACCGATCAATACCTATTCAAAATATAATCGGTCATAGGCAAAGACGGAGAAAAAAAGAGATAGATACCCACCAAATAGACCGTCCAATTTGCAATTATTATTATTTTCTGCTTTCGATCTTAGGAGGAAGCGGAGGGGGAAGTTAGGTGGCTTGTTGTGAAGCAAATTAAATGTCAATTTCCGGCATCAATCTTTGTCAAATCACTTTTGATGACAATGGGAAATTTACAAGTCGACAATGGTCTGTCTTTTCGTTTCGTTTCTGAGTTTGTTTGGCTCAACGACGAATCTAGGAAACGCGTGAGTGTCGATGGGTGTCGTGATGGTGAGTGAGTGACTCCAACTCTAAATCTGCTTGAGGTGGAGGTGGTGTACGAATTGACGATGCTGAAGTTATTGTCAGTCAGTGGAGTAACAACTGAAATATGTATGACAAAGTGATTTGATTGTAACATGAACAGATAGAAACGCAGGCGAACCGATAGACCGACAGTCAGACGGACGGATATAGACGAGCGGACGCATGCGCGGATGGACCGACAAGTCGAACGCATAAACATAATGAAGTGAATGTTTTACGTCTGAATAAATTGTCAATGTGGATACAAAAAAATCACAATTTTTTTGTTCCCCTAACAGAAGTTTTTTTTTTGGGGGGACCGAGGAATATAGCAAAATAAAAAACTACTCGAATAGATATACTCCCACGTTTTATGTCAAATCTCGTAATAGTTTTTTTTTTCTTGAGTCGCTTTGTTTCAGCGATTTCTTAGTATGGTAATGGATTGACGAAAAGAAGGCAACAAAACCAAAAAAATAAAAACTCAGTAGACAAAAAGAATTTCGGTTATTTACGAGCCATGATTTATTTAAACTACAAATATGTTTGCGCTCCAATTTGGTAGCAATTTAGACTTCATAAATGACATCATATTTTAATAATGTGCGGTGATTTTTCAATGCAATGTTTTCTTTATTGCTACATGGAGAGTGATTACGATTCAAATGGGGGAAGAGGGCGTTTAATCTTTTGATATGTCAAATGTCAAGGCAATCTTATTAGAGCAAATTTGAAGCAAACTTCATAAAATGAGTAAACCACAAATGCAAAAATATGGGTATGACTTAATAACAAATACACAGTGAGAAACCTGGTGCTTATTTATAGAGTTGTGCCAAGGACGTCCTTTTCTTTATAATAACTACCTGCCAAAATACTTATCTAGGAAAAATTTTAGAAATAGCAATTTTTTTAGAAATTTGCGCTAAAATTGAATTGTTTACAAAATGTCATCAGAACTGCACATTTCTAAAAAATTACTAGAAATTGCTTTTTTCCTATAAAATTTCATTGAAATTGCATTTCTCTAGAAAATTACGTTGATATTGAATTTTTCTAGAAAATTATTGGAAGTATATATCTCTAGAAATGTTTTTAAAATATCATTTTTTTCTGCAAAATATCATTGAAATTGCTTTCTTCCTAAAAAAAATCTTAAAATAGATTTTTTTTTTTTCGAAAATTCCATCAAAATTGAATTTTTCAAAAAAATTTTGCACCACGTGCTTTAAGCGATATAAAGTTGGCATAGATTGACGACAAAAACCGCTATTGACTCATTATGGTAATTAGTAATGAGGTATACTTATAGTTCAGAATCATCCCCTCTACTCAACAATGAAGAGATCCAAATCAGACTGCTTTCTATTACGAGTTATCGCGAAAACAGTATTTTAACTCAAACAGAGAAACGTATTAAACGTAAATTAAAAAAACTGAAGCATACTGCTAAGTAAGTAAACATTCTACAGAAATACAAATTTAACAAGATATTTCTAGAAAAACTACAACAATTTCAAAAAAATAATTTCAACAAAATTTTGCAGAAATATGTAATTTTGGCTAAAATGTTCTAGAAAAATGCAATTTCGACAAAATTTTCTTGAATGACGCAATTTTGATGATTTTTTATAAAAAAAAATTATGAAAAATGCAATTTTGCTGATATTTTAATGAAAGCTACAATTTCAACGAAATTTTGCAAAAAAAAAATTATTTTCAATACAAAATTTTATTTTATAGAAAGAAGCAATATAGAAGAAATTTAAAAAAATAAAAAAAATATTTTCTAGAAAAATATAATTTCGACAACATTTTCTGGAAAAAATGCAAATTTGGTGACATTTTGGCGAAAAATACAAGAAATTTTTTTAACAAAATGTAATTTCAATAAAAGCTTTCTAGAGAATTAAAACTTAAACGTCGTTAACAATTTTCTAGAAAAATAAAATTTTGTAGACAAATGAAATTTCAAGGATTTTTCTAGAGAAATTTAATTTGACAACATTTTCTAGAAAATGCTATTTTAATTAGTTTTGTATAGAAAAAAATTACTTTTCACCAAACCTAAAAAAATGTCGTTAACAATTTAATGTCGTTAACAATTTTCTAGAAAAATAAAATTTTGTGGACAAATGAAATTTCAATGATTTTTCTAAAAAAAAAATTTAATTTTCACCAAATCTAAAAAAATGGAATTTCGAAAAAATTTTTTGAAAATTTCAACTATGATAAGGAATTTTAACGAAAAATACAATTTAAACAAAATTTTGCAGAAAAACAAAATTTCAATGAAAGCATAATTAAAAAAGTTTTAGCTGGTGGGAAAAAGGGTCCCCAAAGTGAGGAGCTTCAAAATTTAATACTCTCCAACTCGGACAGTCCTTAAACGATCTCGTTGAAATTTTGTGCCTAACTACTATCCAATAGGACTAAATTATGTGCAACTTTCATCCCGATCAGAACAAATTGGTTTTAAAAATGTACTCACTTGATGTGGAAGGAATCCCTCATTTATTAAATATAAGCAAGGCTCCTCGGGATGTTCGCTAAAGATCACTGGGAAGCCTACAAAGAAACACCATATTTTTCACAATTACATACACCATAAATAACAATTAAATTTTTCAACAAAATTTTTTTGAAATTGTGTTCTCCTAAAAAATGTTTGAAATTGCATTTTTATACAAAAATTGTTAAAATTGCTTTTTCTAGAAAAATTTCTTTAAAATTGAATTTTTCTTAAATTCCGTCAAAATTAAATTTTTCTACAAAATTTCTTCTAACTGAATTATTCAAAAAAAAGTTATTGCAATTGCATTTTATAAAAAATTTGTTTGAAATCGCATTTTACAAAATTTTTGGAAGTTGCATTTTTTTTCTACAAAATCTGGTTCAAATTGCATTTATCTTGAAGATTCCGTTGAAATTTTTTTTGAAATTAAATTTTTCTTGAAAATTTCATCGAAATTAAAATTTTTTCAAAATAAAAAAATTGCATATCTCTTAAAAAAATTTCATTCTTCTTGAAGATTTCTACCAAAATACATTTTCTAGAAAATTTCGTTGAAATTGCATTTTTCTAGAAAATTTCTTTGAAATTGAAAAATGTATATCTAAAAATTTTTATGAAATTTAATTTTTCTGCAAAATTTCGTTGAAATTTCATTTTTCTTTAAAAAAATAACTTGAATTTCCATTTCTCTAAAAAATTTCGTTGAAATTGAATTTTTGTAAAATTGCATTTTTCTTGAAATTTTCGTCTAAATTAAATTTTCTGGAAAATTTCGTTTAAATTGCATTTTTGTGAAAATTAGATTTTTCCCTAAGATTTCGTCGAAATTACATTTTCTTGAAAATTTCGTTGAAATTGAATTTTTGTAAAAATTACTTTTTTTGAAGATTTCGTCTTAATTACATTTTCTAGAAAATTTCGTTTAATTTTAATTTTTCTACAAATTTTTGTTGAAATTGCAATTTTATTTTAGAAAAAAAACGTGAAATTGAATATTCTAGAAAATTTTGTTAAAATTGCATTTTTTCTAAAACTTTTTGTTGAAATTGAAATTGTTGAAATAAATCTTCATTTTTCTTGAAGATTCCTACCAAATTACATTTTCTAGAAAATTTCGTTGAAATTGCATTTTTCTAGAAAATTTCTTTAAAATTGCATTTCCCTAGAAAATTTCATTGAAATTGAAAAAAATGCATAAATGCAAAATTTCGTTGAAATTGCATTTTTCTTTTAAAAAAACCTTGAATTTTCATTTCTGTAAAAAATTTCGTTGAAAATGAATTTTTGTAAAATTGCATTTTTCTTGAAAATTTCGTCTAAATTAAATTTTCTAGAAAATTTCGTTTAAATTGCATTTTTGTGAAAATTGCATTTTTCTCAAAGATTTAGTCGAAATTGCATTTTCTTGAAAATTTCGTTGAAATTGAATTTTTGTACGAAATTTTGTATAAATAGCTTTTTTTTGAAAATTTCGTCTAAATTACATTTTCTAGAAAATTTCGTTTAATTTTCATTTTTCTACAAATTTTTGTTGAAATTGAAATTTTCTTTTAGAAAAAAACTTGAAATTGAAACATTTTTCTTTTAGAAAAAACCTTGAATTTGCATTTCTATAGAAAATTTCGTTGAAATTGATTTTTTGTACTAAATTTTGTAAAAATTGCATTTTTCCTGAAGATTTCGTCTAAATGACATTTTTTTAGAAAATGTTTGAAATTGCATTTTCTAGAAAACTTTGAAACAAAAATTTCGTTAAAAATCCTTTTTTTAAAAAATTTTGTGAAATTTATATTTTTCTTAAAGATTTCGAAAATGAAATTGCATTTTTCTAAAATTTTTTGTTGAAATTGCATTTCTCTAGAAAGTTTCGTTGAAATTGAATTTTTGTACTAAATTTTGAAAAATTGCATTTTTCTTGAAGATTTCGTCTGAATAAGATTTTCTAGAAAATTTCGTTGACTGCATTTTTCTACAATATTTTGTGAAAATTGCATTTTTCTTAGAGATTTCGTCGAAATTACATTTTCTAGAAAATTTTGCTTAAATTGCATTTTTCTAAAAATTGCATTTCTTTAGAAAATTTCGTTGAAATTTAATTTTTGTGCTAAATGTTTTAAAATTGCATTTTTCTTGTAGTTTTGGTATAAATTACATTTTCTACAAAATTGCGTTAAATTTGCATTTTTCTACAAAATTTGGTTGAAATTGCATTTGTCCTTTAGACAAAACATTGAAATTTAATATTCTAGAACATTTCGTTGAAATTGAATTTTTGTACCAAATTTTGTAAAAAGTGCATTTTTCTTAAAGATTTCGTCGAAATTACTTTTTCTAGAAAATTTCGTTGCATTTTCCTTTTAGAAAAAAAACCTTGAAATTGAATAATCTATTTCGTTGAAATTGAATTTTTTTTACAAAATGTTGTGAAATTTACATTTTTCTGAAATATTTTGTTGAAATTAAATTCTTAGAAAATTTCGTTGAAATGGTAATTTTCTTTAAAATGTTGATAAAACTGCATTTCTCTAGAAAATTTCGTTGAAAATGAATTGTTGTACTAAATTTTGTAAAAAGTGAATTTTTCTACAAAATTTTGTTGAAATTGCATTTTTCTTTTAGAAAAAACCTTGAAATTGAATATTCTAGAAAAAGTCGTTAAATTTTGCATTTTTCTACAAAATTTTGTAAAAATTGTGTTTTTCTTAAAGATTTTGTCGAAATTACATTTTCTAGAAGATTTCGTTGAATTTGCATTTTTCCAAAAAATTTTGTTGAAATTTCATTTTTCTTTTAGAAAAAACATTGAATTTGCATTTCTTTAGAAAATTTCGTTGAAATTGCAATTTTCTAAAAATTTTTGTGAAAATTGCATTTTTTTTAAAGATTTCGTCTAAATTACATTTTCTAGAAAATTTCGTTGAATTTGCATTTTTCTACAAAATTTTGTTGAAATAGCATTTTTCTTTTAGAAAAAAACCTAGAAATTGAATATTCTAGAAATTTTCGTTAAAATTGAATTTTTCTACAAAATTTTGTGAAAATTATTTTTCTTAAAGATTTCGTTGAAATTACATTTTCTAGAAAATTTCGTTGAAATTGCATTTTCCAAAAATGTTTGTTGAAATTGCATTTCTTTAGAAAATTTCTTGAAATTGAATTTTTCTACTAAATTTTGTAAAAATTGCATTTTTCTTGAAGATTTCGTATAAATTACATTTTCTACAAAATTTCGTTAAATTTGCATTTTTCAAATAATTTGGTTGAAATTGCATTTGTCCTTTAGAAAACAACCTTGAAATTTATTGCATTTTTTGTACAAAATTGCATTTTTGTACAAAATTTTGTAAAAATAGCATTTTTCTTGAAGATTTCGTCGAAATTACATTTTCTAGAAAATTTCGTTGAATTTGCATCCACAAAATTTTGTCGAAATTGCATTTTCCTTTTAGAAAAAAAAACCTTGATATTGAATATTGTAGACAATTTCATTGAAATAGATTTTGTTACAAAATTTTGTGAACTTTGCATTTTTCTTAAAGATTGAAATTTATCTTAGAAAATTTCGTTGAAGTTGAAATTATTCACAAAATGTTGTTAAAACTGCATTTCTCTAGAAAATTTCTTTGAAATTGCGTTTTTCTAGAAAATTTCTTTGAAATTGCATTTTTCTAAAAAAAATTTTCTGAGCCTACACTTTTCTACAATTTTTTTTTGAAATTAAATTTTTCTGTGTGTTGTTGTTATTTATTGTTGGTCTGTGCTTTTGTTATTCAGTCAGAATTTATTTGGTTTGAGACCATATGTTCCATTTACTTTCTGTCTATTCCAAGAAAGTAATAGAAACAAATACAAAAATTGGTAGAGAGTTTTAATTGCTTGGTAGAATTGACTGCAGTTTCGATAGACACCACTCTATCATCTTCAGAATTCAGTAGCAATAGTGTATGTTTTTAACTTAAATCAGCTGAAATACTTGAGGAAGCAGTAAATTGAATTTAACAAGAACTGCTAACCAAACCCGTATTTTGCCGAACTAAGTCAACATACTAAAACTCTCATACCAATACATTTTTGTTTTTTGCTTGGGTTCGCATCGCGAACCACGAAAACAAATGTAGTTTTGTCAACGGCTAATGCCGACGTCATCGTACCTCATGTGTTTGTATGTGTTGTTGTTATTTATTGTTGGTCTGTGCTTTTGTTATTCAGTCAGAATTTATTTGGTTTGAGACCATATGTTCCATTTACTTTCTGTCTATTCCAAGAAAGTAATAGAAACAAATACAAAAATTGGTAGAGAGTTTTAATTGCTTGGTAGAATTGACTGCAGTTTCGATAGACACCACTCTATCATCTTCAGAATTCAGTAGCAATAGTGTATGTTTTTAACTTAAATCAGCTGAAATACTTGAGGAAGCAGTAAATTGAATTTAACAAGAACTGCTAACCAAACCCGTATTTTGCCGAACTAAGTCAACATACTAAAACTCTCATACCAATACATTTTTGTTTTTTGCTTGGGTTCGCATCGCGAACCACGAAAACAAATGTAGTTTTGTCAACGGCTAATGCCGACGTCATCGTACCTCATGTGTTTGTATGTGTTGTTGTTATTTATTGTTGGTCTGTGCTTTTGTTATTCAGTTTGGTTAGCAGTTCTTGTTAAATTCAATTTACTGCTTCCTCAAGTATTTCAGCTGATTTAAGTTAAAAACATACACTATTGCTACTGAATTCTGAAGATGATAGAGTGGTGTCTATCGAAACTGCAGTCAATTCTACCAAGCAATTAAAACTCTCTACCAATTTTTGTATTTGTTTCTATTACTTTCTTGGAATAGACAGAAAGTAAATGGAACATATGGTCTCAAACCAAATAAATTCTGACTGAATAACAAAAGCACAGACCAACAATAAATAACAACAACACATACAAACACATGAGGTACGATGACGTCGGCATTAGCCGTTGACAAAACTACATTTGTTTTCGTGGTTCGCGATGCGAACCCAAGCAAAAAACAAAAATGTATTGGTATGAGAGTTTTAGTATGTTGACTTAGTTCGGCAAAATACGGGTTTGGTTAGCAGTTCTTGTTAAATTCAATTTACTGCTTCCTCAAGTATTTCAGCTGATTTAAGTTAAAAACATACACTATTGCTACTGAATTCTGAAGATGATAGAGTGGTGTCTATCGAAACTGCAGTCAATTCTACCAAGCAATTAAAACTCTCTACCAATTTTTGTATTTGTTTCTATTACTTTCTTGGAATAGACAGAAAGTAAATGGAACATATGGTCTCAAACCAAATAAATTCTGACTGAATAACAAAAGCACAGACCAACAATAAATAACAACAACACATACAAACACATGAGGTACGATGACGTCGGCATTAGCCGTTGACAAAACTACATTTGTTTTCGTGGTTCGCGATGCGAACCCAAGCAAAAAACAAAAATGTATTGGTATGAGAGTTTTAGTATGTTGACTTAGTTCGGCAAAATACGGGTTTGGTTAGCAGTTCTTGTTAAATTCAATTTACTGCTTCCTCAAGTATTTCAGCTGATTTAAGTTAAAAACATACACTATTGCTACTGAATTCTGAAGATGATAGAGTGGTGTCTATCGAAACTGCAGTCAATTCTACCAAGCAATTAAAACTCTCTACCAATTTTTGTATTTGTTTCTATTACTTTCTTGGAATAGACAGAAAGTAAATGGAACATATGGTCTCAAACCAAATAAATTCTGACTGAATTAAATTTTTCTTAAAAATTTCATCGAAATAATTTTTTTTAAATTGCGCTTTTCTAAAAAAATAATATCTTTAAAAAAATTTGTTAACATTTCATTCTCTAGCAAATTTCGTTGAAATTGCATTTTTCAGCGCAATTTTGTTAAAATTTAATTTTTCTTTTAGAAAAAATCTTAAAATTGCATTTCTCTAGAAAATTTTGTTGAAATTAAATTTTTGTGCAAAATGTTGTAAAAATAGCATTTTTCTCGAAGATTCGGTCTAAATTACATTTTCTAGAAAATTTTTCTTTAAAAAAAAAACGACGCGAAATTCTGAAAAATATTTGGCCTTTTTATGTCGAACTGACCTCGAATTAAACTTAGCTCCTACTTCAAAATTCCAAAATGTGATACACAGGGTGGCGCAGAATGAGCTATATGGTTTGAATTCTTTATAACTTTTTTAATTATTATTCTTTCTTTGTTTTTTTTCAGCATTTTGTGAAGGAGACTTGGGAAATTAATTATGAATCATTACACGATCGAACAACGTACAAAAATAATTTAATTTTCTTTTTCAAACCAACAGTCTATTGTGTTGACACAGCGTGCATTTTGTCGTCATTTTAATGTGCGCATTGCACCCACAGCGTCAGCAATAAACCATTTGATTGGAAATTTCAACAACATGGGTCTGTAAGAACCCATCCTTGTGCCGAAAGAACGCCTACCGGGCACACTGGTCAAAATATTGAACATGTACGGGAGAGCGTGCATCATAGTCCATCAACATCAACAAGTAGGCGTTAAAAAAAGCCGTCAAAAAAAAGCAGAAAGCTAAAAAGAGCACGTATGTGCGAAGCAGCAAATGGACATCACTTACAGGATATCAATTTTCAAAGCTAATTGCAAAAAATTCCCCAATAATATACTGTATTTTAAAAAAAAATTATATAAATCGCATAAATAAAAAAGCTATAAATCATTTAAACCATATAGCTCATTCTGCGCCCAGTTTTCGGGAAAAGAACAACGAAAATGTGGCAGTTTTTTGGCTGAAACGAAAAAGCCGCCATTAGAGTTTGTTCAGCTTCATCTTAATAAGTGAACATATTTTCTTTAATATTTAGTTTTCATATAAACATGAATAGTTTTTTTTTATTTTTGAAATCTCATCCACCAGCTGCAATTATTTTGAAATTTAAACATTTGCACGCACACCGTGTTAAACAGGATATGAAAAAAAAAGAAAACGAAAACAAAACATAACTACACTACAACATCAAAATTTCTTATCTCACAATTGGCCAGACAAATGAAATGAAAAATTTTGTTGCAAAATCTCATAACTGTTTAGTTGTTTAGTTTTTTTTTTGTTTATTTATGAAACAAAACTAAAAAACATCGCTACCGGGTTGTTAATAATAATAACCAAAAAAAAAACGATGCCTCCATCAATTCCAAGCAACTTACATACTCGCATACATTGCATTCACAGTTGTTCGCAGCTCTGGCGTTAATTTTGTGCCAAATTGACATAAATTTACTTTCGTTCATTTTTAAATGTTGTAATTCTTCTTGGCTGCCGCTCTCTGATGACTGATGTGCGAGTATTTAGTGGGGTCTTTTGGTCTTGTTTAATTTAGTCCCCCCCCCCCCCCTTCATACAGTTATCATAAATGTGGCCGGGGGCCACAACATACTACAACATAAGTTGCACCACATCTTCATTGGATACCGCTCTACGCTTGTCGACAATGTTGGGGTATTTAACTAAAAAATTGTGCAAACCTCAGCAAATAATTCACACAATTTTCATTCATTCCAAAGTGTGATTACCGGTCAAAGTGATGGATGGAGTGAGCAAAGACGACGACGACATGCACATGGTTTTCACGCGGCGTTTCAACGCTTAATCAGCGAAAATTAAATCATTTAAGGTGTTTACTGTGCCGCAGTACTGCAGTACTTCCTCCTGCTTCTGAAACATCAGCTTTTGTTTTAACGCACAAATTGAAATGATTAGCAACCGAAAAAGCGGCGGTAACACTACTCAACGAAATGTCCCACTAATTAAACTAAATTAGTTGGATTTTACTGTTTTAGCTGTTGTTGTTTCGTTGCTTGGCTAGTTAATCAGCCAATCCGATTCAAATGACTTTTGTACTTTTGACCAACTAGACCCAGACCAACTTTTCGTAAATCATTGTTGACATTTGGCTGGAGGCTTCGGGTTGTGACATTGTGCTGGACACTGTTTCCATAGCTCAGTGCTTTTTTAGCAAACGCGCAGTTAATTTAAACAGATTTTTGTAAACTAGATTAGATGGATTTTGGTATAGCCCTCACATGAGTGGGCGGCGGTATATACCAGTTACTACGTGTGAAAAGTGTAACATACCGATGAAGGGACCTAAGACTATAAGTATGTTCTCCGCTACTCCTATTGGTATATTGATTAAATAGTTCATAACATTAATACCACTTCTCTAAAGATGTAGGAGTCCAGGGTCAGCTTAACTGGATATTTGGACCTCACATCATTTTTGGCTCTATTTTAACAAATCGTAAAAATTCTCCTGAAAATTTATAGGGCTGGCATAAAACGTTCTACAAAAATGTTGGCCATATATGTCAGAACACACCAAATCCCAAAACTTATCACAAACACCAAAAAACAGTAAAATTCCAGTCAAAGTTCAACAACC
Source organism: Eudasyphora cyanicolor (assembly GCA_963930755.1). Lineage (NCBI taxonomy): Eukaryota > Metazoa > Arthropoda > Insecta > Diptera > Muscidae > Eudasyphora > Eudasyphora cyanicolor. Next base: position 156,103,846 of record OZ005736.1, on the reverse strand, counting down.
AATAGCTCATATGAATAACATTAATTATAATTATTCATACGACCCAGTGGTCGAACCAATGATGATAAAAGTAAAGAGTGTTTTGACTAAATTTTTTTAATTCCAATTTTCATGGTAGTTACCTGTAGTATTTCGACTATACTTTTTGGATTAAGTCGGAATACATGTTATGTTTAAGGCAATTTTGATGGCTACAATCGTTGATATATATTTTTCACTTTGAAACAATAAAGCTAATTTATTAAAAAAAACAGGAGGGAAAGGCTAAAGTCGGGCGGTGCCGACTATATAATACCCTACACCACTCTCGTAATATTGAATAACTCTGATATATAAATTTTGTAATTCATGTATAAATTGTTTACATAAATTTACTTTTGGGACATTTTATACTTAAATAATACCGTGTACCACAGTGTGGTGTAGGGTATAAAAACCATTGGATCTAAAGAGCCAAATCGGATGAAACATATATATGGGAGCTATAGCTAAATCTTTACCGATTTTCTTCACATTCGGCAATGTTGGTTCATGGATCAAGAAACTCTACCATTCTAAATTTCAAAACGATTGGATGTAAAATACAGCTTCTATAGGACTAAAGAGAAAAATCGGACGAAACATATATATGGGAGCTATAGCTAAATCTTAACCGATTTTCTTCAAATTCGGCAATGTTGGTTCATGGATCAGGAAACTCTACGGTTCTAAATTTCAAAACGATTGGATGTAAAATACAGCTTTTATAGGACTAAAGGACCAAATCGGACGAAACATATATATGGGAGCTATAGCTAAATCTTAACCGATTTTCTTCAAATTCGGCAGTGTTGGTTCATGGATCAAGAAACTCTACCATTCTAAATTTCAAAATGATTGGATGTAAAATACAGCTTATTCAGGACTAAAGAGCAAAATCGGACGAAACATATATATGGGAGCTATAGCTAAATCTTTACCGATTTTCTTCACATTCGGCAATGTTGGTTCATGGATCAAGAAACTCTACCATTCTAAATTTCAAAACGATTGGATGTAAAATACAGCTTCTATAGGACTAAAGAGAAAAATCGGACGAAACATATATATGGGAGCTATAGCTAAATCTTAACCGATTTTCTTCAAATTCGGCAATGTTGGTTCGTGGATCAGGAAACTCTACGGTTCAAAATTTCAAAACGATTGGATGTAAAATACAGCTTTTATAGGACTAAAGGGCCAAATCGGACGAAACATATATATGGGAGCTATAGCTAAATCTTATCGATTTTCTTCAAATTCGGCAATGTTGGTTCATGGATCAAGAAACTCTACCATTCTAAATTTCAAAATGATTGGATGTAAAATACAGCTTCTACAGGACTAAAGAGCAAAATCGGACGAAACATATATATGGGAGCTATAGCTAAATCTTAACCGATTTTCTTCAAATTCGGCAATGTTGGTTCATGGATCAGGAAACTCTACGGTTCTAAATTTCAAAACGATTGGATGTAAAATACAGCTTTTATAGGACTAAAGGGCCAAATCGGACGAAACATATATATGGGAGCTATAGCTAAATCTTAACAGATTTTCTTCAAATTCGGCAATGTTGGTTCATGGATCAAGAAACTCTACCATTCTAAATTTCAAAACGATTGGATGTAAAATACAGCTTCTATAGGACTAAAGGTCAAAATCGGACGAAAGATATATATGGGAGCTATATCTAAATCTGAACCGATTTCAACCAAATTCAATAGCGATCTTAACAGCTGCGAAATACTCTAAACTGCAAAATTTCAGAACGATCGGAGTGAAATTGCGACCTGTAGTCGACGAACAACTTTACATGGACAGACGGACGGACGGACAGACATCGTTAAATCGACTCAGCTAGTGATTCTGAGTCGATCGGTATACTTTAAGGTGGGTCTAGCTGTGTTATTTTCAGGTGTTACAAACATCTGCCGTGAAACAAACTTATAATACCCAGTACCACAGAGTGGTGTAGGGTATAATAATTTTTAAAATCGCATAAAACAATTATTTTTATTATGCCAATGTCCTAACGAATAAAACAATTTCAACATAAAAAAAAATCTATAGATAAATGTCGAAATTACAGCCCATTTGGTAGAAGTAATGGCGAATTCTTTTCTGCAAAAAAGTGCAACATGTTCATTGCCCTTTTTCCGAAAACGGCACTTTTGTGATACTTTTTTGAAATTTGGTAATTAAGTTACTCGAATTTAGCACAACTAAAATTTCAAAATTTCAAAAAAGCGATATAAAAGTGCTGTTTTCGGAAAAAGGGCAATGCAAGTGTTGCACTTTTTTGCAGAAAAGAATTCACCATAAGAGAATTTCAAAACATCATGATTTCAATGAGGGAAATATTATTTCCATGATATATTCCCCCGAGCTGAACTTTGCCAGAGCCCAATCGCAGAATTTTCGCCATTTCAAATGATCAAGTGGCTTTAGTTCTTGAGTCAGTTTGATCTTATAAGGATGAAGGTCAAGATCTTCTCGCAAAATACGCCACAGTGTGGTTTGAGAGATACCCAATTCCTAAGAACGACGTGGAATAGACTGATTTGGATCATTTTGAACGGATACACTTACGGCTGCGATATTTTCGTCGCTTCGAGCGGTACGGCGTCTCTTTGGCGCCGGAACATCAAAAAGTAAATATTTGGATTCAAATGTATCCACTATAGCACGCACAGCCTGTCGGGTGGGACGATTACTACGACCGAAAATTGGAGTAAGCGCTATTAATGTTGCGAACACCGACTCAGAATTTAATTTTTAATGATTTCCAAACTTTGTACGTATGTGAACCTTATATGGATTTTTGTTTGTATCTATACCAGGCTAAGTTCGAAGATGGGCCATATTGGTCCACTCCTTCAGCTACATCCCCAACAGAAGGTTAAAATGTAGTGAAATATTGATTATATTATAACTTCTTTACTACTAATTAGAATCTGTTACAATTCCACACATAGTAAGGGGTGATCTAAGTAGAGATACTTTTTTCAATAGCCTTTTTTGACAGATCACGTGTGAGTCTTGTCATGCTGTCATGTTATTTTTGTTAAGTATTGTTTGGCACTTCATCATGGAAAGACTTACGCCTGAACAACGTTTACAAATTATTCAGTTTTATTTACCAAATTGCGCTAAGACTATTTTTTTTAAATCCAAAAAAACACTTTCCAGTCGACCCACCACCGTGACACACATGAGCAATATTTTAGCTCTCGTTAAGAACTATCTTTTTGCCATTGACCGATTCCCGATCCGACGTACCGGAATCATCGGTCCATATTTCTTCAAAAATGATGCCGGTGATAACGTAACCGTCAATGGCGACCGTTATCGTGCCATGATAACCGACTATTTGATGCCTAAAATTGAAGCTCGTGATCTCGCCGACTTCAACAAGACGGCGCCACTTCCCACTCATCGCATCAATCAATGGATTTATTGAGAGAACACTTCGGTGAGCAGATAATTTCACGTTTTGGGCCGGTCAATTGGCCATCATGATCGTGTGATATCACACCGTTAGACTTTTTATGCGATTCAGGCCTTGGAGCAAAATTTCACGCGTGTCATTCGCCAGTTATCAGTCGAAATGCTCGAACGAGTCATCGAAAATTGGACTCAACGGATGGACCATCTGAGACGTAGCCGCGGCCAACATTTAATAGACATAATCTTCAAAAAATAAATGCCAAATAGTGTTCTTTCAAATGATAATAAACATTCCCCATTCAATTTGAATTTTCTGTGTTTCTTTCTTTAAAAAAGTAGGGAACTTCGAAATGGATCACGCTATGTTAGTCTCTTGGTCGCTATCAACTTGAGGATAATAGGCGAAGTCGTCAAGCCTATTTTGGTATCTCCCGTACAAATGTACCATTTTTCACAAAAAGTTAACGGTTTATAACTTTATTTCCAATGCATGCAAATACTTGAAATTGTGTGAAGTGTAATGCTTTTATAGTACCTACAGTCCCGTAAAAAATGGGCGTTATTGCCATGCCCCTTTTGGTACCTCGTATACAAATGGACCGTTTAGCACAAAAAGTTAACGATAACTTTGATTCCAGTCCATACAAATACTTAAACTGTTGTGGAGTATAATGCTTCTACTATACCGTGAAAAATGGGCGTTATTACCACGCCCCTTTTGGTACCTCCCATTAGGTTTAGTTTAGGGTGGCAGCTGTGTTTTTTGTCAGCTCACCAGTTGAGGCCCCTAATGTTGCCACGGTATAAAATGTCCCACATCGAAACCAACCTGTTTGATATACAAATTTATCGATAGTACTCGTACGAATATCGTTAACGGGAAAGATGATGCTGCCGTCAGGTCTAGATGATTTGAAGGGCTGAAAGCTGTTAATAGCCCAGCTTATTCTGGATCTCTCAGCCAACAAGCTAGTGACGCACGCAGTTCACTTGCACTCTTGTTGGTCCTGCTGATCCTCGGGTTCTGTTGGTGAGCTGCCCGGGAAATATGTGTCGAGCAGTACATTTAGCGACAGCTCGCTGTTTTTTGTCCAGTTTTTTGCCTCATCCTGCAAATAACCCACTGTAAAGGACGCAGCCCTCCGGCATTCGAGAACTTATAGATTTTAGTTGAATTTTTTTTAATAATCTTCGCATAGCTTTTCAAAAAAAAATTTTGTAAACTAGTGCAATTTGTCCATAGGAAAAGACGGTCTCTGACATTTTTGGTTATGGAAAGAAGGTCTCCTTCTCTCTTCCAATTTTTCCTTAGGAAAAGTTCATACACCAATACTGTGATGCCTATTTTTCCTGCGAATGATAATTACCTATACATTACGAGTATTTTCAGATTTTCGCATAGACCAATTATGCCATGCGATTACGAGACCATAAAGAATTAAATCGATATGGATCTAAATATCGACAAATACTCTATATGAACAAATTCACAAAAAAACGTTGGTTTTTGTTACATTATAAGCAAACGCCAAATAATAATAATAATACTAACTAATGAGCAAACGCGGCGCTCATCTTTCTTATCTCCAAATTTCCGGTCAATATGCCTTGCATAGCACTTTTTAAACAGTCTATAATTTCAGCTATTTTGTGGATTTTCTTAACCGCTTCTGACGTGGACAGACCAGTTGGTCGAACACTACGGTGTTCGTCTTTGCAGCTCTTATGGCCTCAGTTAAACTCTGCTATCCAATGTTTTATAGTCGTAAACGAAGAGTCAGACTTCCCCAGAGTAGAATATAGCTCGGCTTTAATAATGGTTGGACTAAGACATTTCAAATTAAAGTATTGAATTACATAACGGTGACCAATTTTTGCAATGTTTACATATTCACTGAGATCGTTTATTTTTTATGGGTCCTAAAAAATACTAAACAACGTGAAGCCTTGAAACTTAAAACATATGCTTCATAAGGTTGCCACTTTTCACCAAAGTATTTTTTTTTTCAAAATGCTGCCGCCATCCATACGTCAAATCGGATTTAGGATAAAATAAAATATAATAACTCAAAGAAGCATTGAAGATTGAAACATATGCTTCATAGGTTTGCCACTTTTCACCAAAGCATTTCTTTTTTTTCAAACTGCTGCCGCCATCTATACGTCAAGTCGGATTCCGATTCGGACCACTTTTTTCTGAGAATGGTTAAGGATAAAATAAAATACAATAAGTCAATTTTCAGCCACACAAATATTCAAGATTAAATATTAGCCGGATCGGTGGCTACAGTGTGCCTTCTAGAACGTGAATAAATCCATTTTTCAGTTATACAACTATTTTGGGGGATAATAAAACATAAATAGTCAAATTTCTGCCGGATCGGTTATTAGGTTTTCGGTTAGGGTGGCAGCCGTATTTTTTATACAAGCTCACATAGACCAGTTTAGGTCCCTAGTGTTACCACGGGCTGAAATGCCCCTCATCGAAACCAACCTGTTTGATATACAAATTTGTCGATATTACGAATATCGGTACTGGAAAGATATGTTAGGCTGCCTAGAAAAGCCGACCCCAGTATGTCCAGTCGTCGTTTACTCAGAGCGGGACAGTCGCATAGCAAGTGCTCAATGCTCTCCACTTCTTCCTCATCTCCACAGCTTCTGCAGAAGTCATTAGAGTCAATACCCAATCTTTTGGCGTGTTCGCCGATCAAGCAGTGTCCCGTCAGAACTGATTCTAACGTAGACAATCTTTGCCTCTCTAGTGCGAGGAGATATTTTGATCTTCTCAGGTCATACCTTGGCCAGATTTGTCTAGCTACCCTGCAGGTGCCGATTTCTGTCCATCTTTCGTTGGACTGCCTGATTGCCTCCTGCCTAAGCCAAAGCTTGCACGTGGATAGTGGCGCACCAATATATGCAAATTCTTCGAGAATTTGCAATGTCGTCCCTTTCCTAGCAAGTTCATCGGCTTTGCAGTTCCCCGGGATATCCCTATGCCCAGGCACCCATATGAGGTGTATGTTAAACTGCTCAGCCATCTCGTTAAGAGATCTGCGGCAGTCGAGGGCTGTTTGTGAATTTAGGGATGTTGCCTCCAGAGAATTGATGGCAGCCTGGCTATCCGAGTAAATGACAACGCCAGTGTTGGTTACTATGTTGCGACTCAGCCACTTGGCTACTTCCCATATTGCCATTATTTCGGCTTGATAGACACTGCAGGTATCTGGTAGTCTGTGAGCTATATCCAATCTAAGCTCTGCACAGTGTACTCCGAAGCCAACCTTTTCATCAAGCTTCGAACCATCCGTGTAAAAGTGGAGATGGTTTCTATTACCTGGTTTTCTTCCAACCCATTCATCTCTCGCGGGAATCATAGTGATGTAATTTCTCTCGAAGGTGTACACCGTTGGTATATAGTCCACTCGGTCAGTTACCATAGCACTACACTTTGATATTCTCATGTGACCGTAGTTTTTGTACCTCCACATTGATAGGCAGTTTAATCTTATTGCCGCTTTGGTTGCAACTTCTCTCGCCACAATATTAATCGGCAGTATATGGAGTAGGGCTTGTAGAGACTCGGTCGCTGTAGTCCTTAAGGCTCCGCTTATGCTCAGGTAGGCAGTTCTCTGAACCTTTGTTAGTAGGTTGGTGATGGTTAGTTTGTCAGTTGCCGTCCACCATACCACAATGCCGTATAGCAGTATAGGACGAACTACTGCTATATATATATCCAGTGGACGATTTTAGGAGAGAGGCCGCGCCGCGACCCTACAGCCTTTTTGCAGAAATATAAGGCGACGTTAGCCTTCCTTACACGTTCCAATACATTAAGTCTAAATAACAGTTTTCTATCTAGAATTATTCCTAAAAATTTTGCACTTTCAGAAAAGACTAGATCTGTTCCATTTATCCGAGGTGGAGGGTGCACATGTGGGACTTTATTCATCCTAGTAAAGAGAACCAATTCTGTCTTGTTTGGGTTTATGCCCAAACCGCTGCTTCTGGCCCATCTGGCCAATTTGTTCAGAGCCACCTGCAGAATGTCTCGGAGGACGTTTTCGAATTTGCCACTCACTGCGATTGCAACGTCGTCCGCATATGCCACGACCTTGCAGCCACAACGTTCTAGATCTAGCAGGATTTCATTCACCGCTAGATTCCAAATTAGTGGAGACAGCACTCCTCCTTGTGGGGTCCCTCTGTTTACAAACCTTGTTAGAGTTGTGGACCCAAGACATGCTGTTATGCGTTTTCTGTTGATCAGACTTTGAATTAGTCTAATCAAACTAAGATGTGACAGTGCCGCAATTACTGCATCTGAGTGAATGTTGTTAAAAGCCCCTTCTATGTCAAGAAATGCCACCATGGTGAATTCCTTGAAATGCAGGGACGATTCGATAGTGCTCACAAGTTCGTGCAGGGCTGATTCTAAAAGTCTTTCCAGACCTTTCAATAGGAAGGAGGATAGGCTAATTGGTCTGAAGTCTTTTGGCCTAATGTGTGATATCTTGCCCGCTTTTGGTATGAATACAACTTTGGTATCCCTCCATCGATTCGGGATGTATGAAAGCCTGATACAGCCTACATAAATTTTCTCCAGCCAGGGGATAATGTATTTCAACCGGATCGGTTATACAGAGCGGCTTCTAGAATGTGAAGAAGTCAAATCAGAGGGCCGAGTGAGTGGATGCTATATGCAAACATGAACCCATTTAGCCAATTTTTTCCTCGAATCGTTCAGCTTCTAATAAAACACAAAAACTACAAAATTGTAGCCGGTTCGGTTTTACAGTGAGACTAACTTAAACGTGAACAATATAAATCGGAAAGTGTTGTTTATGGGATCTATACAAAATCATAGACCGATATATGCCATTTGTAATAGAGTTCGTCCCAATAAAAGTCCTGTACAAAATTTCGTAGATATCGGTTAATATTTCCGAGGTGTATCCGATCTCAAGAATGTGTGTGCACACAGATGGTCGGACATGGCTAAATCGACTCAGAAACTGATTTCAAATAAATGATCGGTTTATCCTTTCTCCTTTGGAGGGGCTACACAGAAAGGTACAAAGTCATAATATATTGAACCACCGTATGGAGTAGGTTATAAAAAATGGTCAATATTGCATTGTACATTACGAGTATGGGTAAGAATTAATGTTGTCTTATAACAATCGATTTTAACACACTGTGCGCCAATTGTTGTGTCTATGGATATCACTAAGTTTTTGCAGTTTAATTTTCATTTGTTTTTCCATTTTACACTTCTTTTTTTCTGTTTCTGTTAAATACATGTTAATTACCTGTTGTGTTCTTAGGGTTTTGTAAAAACTGATTACCTTAGAATGTGTGTTTCGCCAAACTACTAATGATATTTAGACGAAGTGTAGCCACAGTGTAAATATTCTGTTGTGTAAATATTCAATATTTAATGGGAATGAACTACGACTTAATTGTTTACAACTTAATTGGTCTAGACTAGATGAGGGGCGGGGAAACATCAAACTAATGAATTAACGAAGGGCATTGGAAACTAGTTCCAAAGAAAACGATTTTTTATGGGCTATTGACGCCGATGAACTAATATCCCCAGTGGTGTTATGAAACAGGTTAAGTTTCGGAAAGAAACTATGTAAGAGACGAAATACTAGTAACTATATTTAGTTCCTATATGAGGATTGTTTAAAAAAAACAATGTAAACTTTTATTTTTTCTCATAAAATATTTCTTCGTTCATTACTGGCATTTATTTACCCTTTAATGAAAATGTTCGTCCTTTCAGGGTCATTTGAATTATGGAAAAAGTCGGCTGTAGGAAAAATTTCCCAAATAATAAAGGAACAAAAATAAAAACGAAAAATTGTCCAAATACTCGTAAGATGACAAAATGGTCCAAAAATCTAATTCGAAATATAGCCCAACAAACTACCCAAAATAAAAATTACTTAAAAACCGAAAACCAAATAGTTGAAAAGTATCGCGCGATCTCGAGATATCTTTGCGGGCTACAGATGATCTATAGTTCCAAAGCTGATAAGGCTACGAAAGGCACAATACGACGGCTTTCGTTGCAGGATTCTCTATAATAATAAACTTTCTGGAGAACGTCAATGTTGTCTCATTCCTTATAGTTCTGAATGATGTTCTAACACGAACAATTCATGATGAGTAAAATCGAGGAATCCGGCGGAGCTTCCAATACCATGTGGAAGATCTGGCATAGGCTGACGTATGTTTTCAAGGCATAGTGACATGCAAAGCAAAATTGATAACATCATTACCAAATCGCATGGGGTTGGTTTGAAGATCAACTCAAACCAACCCAGTGTCTTGTGACGATTTAATAGAAGATGTCAGCTCCATCAATTATATTGGAAGTGCAATATAAGCAGACGACGGTGCTGCCAACGATATTCTAAGCAGGATATCTAAAGTCCAAGGTAGCTTTACACAGCTCTGGAAAATCTGGATATGATCCTCTCGTACCAATATAGGTTACTCAACTCTAACGTAAAATCGGTCCTGTCGTATGGTTGCGAGACTTGGATAATGACGGAAACTCTAGTGAGGAAGCCTCAAACGTTTGTCAACAAGTGTCTCAGAAGAAAGGCCATTTTGCGCAACAGTAGATACTTCAAAGTACCGAATTGTAAGCGTTTATGTCCCGAGGAACATCGCCAATTTTGATATGTTTGAATTGAAATAAAATATATTTGGAAAGGATTATTTAATCTTCTATATTCGTATAGTTATTTCTCAAGTGTCACAGAGCAAAAGTTAGATCTTTCTCAAATTCTCAGAATATGTTGCCCTAGTATGTGGGAATAATTACCCACAACATTAAAAAAAGTCAAAGTTCAGTAAAATGGATTTTTTTCGCCTGTAATGGTTTTTGGAAGTTAATTTTAATGCTACAAAGCCTAAGAAATTTTTTAATATAAAATATTATTTCCTAAAGGATTTTCCGTGCACTTTTCATAAAAAATATTATTTTCTTGGGTCACTTTTCGGGGAAATAAGAATATAAAATGCGAAATCTCTGAATCGATCTAATCTTTTTCCTTAATTTTTTTATAAAAAATGTTCCATACGTACTTTACCGATGGTGTAAATTTTAGAGTCGTACAACTTTGGTTCAAAAGTTACATTATAATAAATGAAAATCTCAACCAAATTACAAAGAAAAATTATCTGTATGTGTTTTCAAAAATATTTTGTATGTCGATTTTTTTTTCAAATACTTTTTCTTTGTCTCAAAATTTTCATTTAATTTTTTAAAATTTTGGGTCTTACTCCCACATACTAGTGCAACATTTTCTAAGAATTTGAGAAATATATATTTTTTGACCTGTGACACTTGAAAAAGAACTACCCATATAAAAATGGATCGTGATTTGTTCGACTGCTTCGACTGCATGAAAACTACTGGACCGCATTGAATACTTATATTAATTTTGAATTCTCTGACTGTGGTCAGCGTAGCAGTAACCCCATTTTTGCATTATTTCAGTAATTTTTAAAGTTAGTTAAGAGATACGAATATAAAAGTCTAAATGTACATACATATGTATCTCAAAGTGGATTCGAAAACAACTATTCAGTGTCCAGCCTGAGGACCAACTGCAGTGACCAAATCAAGTGTCACTATCTTTTAGGAACCATGAGCCTACAAACTGATGTGTATATATACAGATCTCCAACGGATGTGTTTCTGCGTCAAGTGATTTTTGACAACTTGGCAGCTGAGTCTCCTGTAAGAGTTCGAAAGCTGAAATTTCGCACATGTAACGAATATTCGCATTCGCATATGCGAACGCGTATTATTCGCATCATTTTAACATTCGCATTCGCAAAAATCATATTTGGATTATTCGCTTTCGCAAAAATATATTTCAGTATTCGCTTCCATTTGTTAAAAGTGTTAAAACCCCTTATTCCCTTCACACAATTTGAAGATATTAATACCAAGAAAACCTCTGCCACTTCTCTTCAAAACAGTTGAAAAAATATGTTTGTCCTTGTAGTAACAGGAGGTAAAAATATGGAAAACATTTTTAATACTTGAATATCCTGGAAAAGTATCAATTCAGTTCCTTAAATTTGTTGGTACTAAAGGGTCAAACTATAATTCGCATTCACATTCGCTTTCGCAAAATGCATATTTTACTATTCGCATTCGCAAGAAATATATTTCAATATTCGCTTTCGATAAAGTCACTTTCGTTACATCCCTAGTATAGACTCGAGTGTTGTATAAACACCAAACTTTTCACAGAATCGGATTTTGGCAAGTGGTCAGTTCTCGCGCTGTCAGAAACCTTAGTGATGTTTTTATACTTTCAGAAGCCTCTTATAAGAAATAAACCGAAATCTTTGTAAATATGTAGTACTATACAATGAAAATGTTCCCTCTTGATACTACGAAGGAAAGTTTAGGATTGGTCAAACGGGTGTATCGCGGCCAACATAAGCTCATAATTCGAGAATGGATCGCTCGGTTTTCACGATTTGTGATTGATGGATTCGTCATTGGATCCAGAAGTGACACTATGGAGGAAATTTTCGGATTGTTCAAATGCACGCGACAACACAACCTCATTGCTCGAGAACAGATCGTGGATTTTTACGATATTGAACTTGATGTATTTGTATTGGCCCAAGGAAGGACTCTATGGAGAAAAATTTGGGATTGATCAAAGAGGTACGGTGAGGCAAACATAACCTCATAGCTCTAGAATGGATCATTAGATTTTAGGCATGATGAATTTGTATTGAGCCTGGGGGCGACACCATGAAGGACAATTTTTAATTATTCGAGGCGACACGACTCGGCTCAAGAATGGATCGTTCGATTTTCGCTATTTTTGGCCTGATGTATTCGTATTGGTTCCAGGGGGACACTGTGGAGGAAAATTTAGGGTTGTACACAGCGACAAGACTCTTGAACGGATCTTCCATTTTTCGCGATTTTTCACGTTCGCCGGACCAGAACAGAATATTTTTGCTAGCTAATTTTCTAATTAAAATATGTGTATAGTGATGTCAAACGGCAAATACCGATTCCGAAAATGCCGAAAATGCCGAAAAATCCCTAATTTGTATATTTTAATAATAATATATGAAGCTGTCTCGTAAAAAATATTAGGCGAAAGATGTATTCGACTGTGTCGAAAATTTAAAATATTAAAGCCAATTGTTAACATCGAAAAACATTGACATAATCCGATGAAACTTATAAATTTGGAGAAGAATTACAAAATATATCATAAATTTAATTATAAACAAGTATCATTAAAACAAGAACACAATCCTAATATAAAATCTGATTTGGATCGACACATCGTTTTGGTCGTCATAAAAACGGAATTAATCAAACTTATTTCTCAATTTGAAAATAATATTTTTCTTGGTTTAACGATAGAAAATTATAACGTCAATAATAATTGAGACGACGAACTGAAATCAAAAATCAACGTAAGATGGACAGAAATCGGCACCTGCAGGGTAGCTAGACAAATCTGGCCAAGGTATGACCTGAGAAGGTCACAATATCTCCTCGCACTAGAGAGGAAACGATTGTCTACGTTAGTACAGGTTCTGACGGGACACTGCTTCATCGGCGAACACGCCAAAAGATTGGGTATTGACTCCAATGACTTCTGCCGAAGCTGTGCAGATGAGGAAGAAGTGGAGAGCACTGTCCCGCTTTGAGAAAACGACGACTGGACATACTGGGGTCGGCCTTTTTAGGCAGCCTAACAGATCTTTCCAGTACTGATATTCGTACTATCGATAAATGTATATATCAAACAGGTTGGTTTCGATGAGGGGCATTTCAGCCCGTGGTAACACTAAGCACCTAAACTGGTCTATGTGAGCTTGTAAAAAATACGGCTGCCACCCTAACATAAACCTAAAGAATCAAAAATTCCGAAAATCCCGGAATATCGAAAATTTCGGGATCCCGGAATTTGCAATTTAAAAATCCCGAATACCGGAATTTGTGAAAACCAATCCCGTTTGACATCTCTATTTGTGTATAAATAGAAATGAAATTATTGTTTGGGAAAATCTCCAAATACGAGTATATTTTTTTTAAAAACAAATTTTTAAAACTTTGATGAATTTCAGTTTTAATTTTTCAATTATAAAAAATTTTCCAGAAATTAAAAAATTTCTCAAAATTAACTTCCAACTGCTGAAAACTTATAACATATAAGGTATCGAAACATTTTCATGCAAATTAATTTTTGTTTGAGATATAATAGTTCCAAATAAAAAAATATTAGCATGGAAGTATAGTTTTGTTTAGAACAACATGCTACCAAACATATAATATTTGTGTGTCTAATATATATATTTGGAGTGTACACTAAAATTAAAATATGTTTCAAGCCGGCAATGTTTGTGACAATAAATATACTACAGAAGCGATTTTTTATATATGTGAAGTAGATATAAAAGAATATGAGAGTATATGTGAAGTAGATACTTCCAACATCTTAAGTAATCATATTTGCATTAAACTTAAAGCATATTCCGGCTCTATCGGGGTTACAGTTAAAAAAAAATTGTTCTATAAAAATTTTTTTGGTTTTAATTTTATGGAAAAGTATGCCCCTCTTTAAGTTTTGGGCACAAACAAAAATTTTTTTCAGTGTTGGCAGTCAAAAAAATTATATTTTTTTGCTTAGCGTTATTAACCTCAATTTAACAGCATCTGAAAATATTCAGCATTTAATTTTGGCAATTGCTATATGTTTTTCCCTAGAAACTTTTGTACTTTTGCCATAAAAGAACCCAAACCAAATGCTCGTATTTATCCTTCAAAATAATGAAAGAATGAGAGAAACAACGTACCTTGTGTAGCCAATGATTTCCAGTACTTAGTAGAACTGTATGTTCAGAATCCAACTGCGGTCTCCGTACATTTATTGTCTATTCATCTAGAGTGCAAGTATTTTAAGAAAAATAATAACAAATGATAGTTTTTTCTTCTTTTAAGCACGATTCCTCCAAAACACACGTTTCTATACCACAAAAAAATTCTAGAGAAAATTGGAAATAAAAAAATGTTTAACTAAAAGACTCTAGTCAGTTTGAGATGTCCGTCCGTCTGTCTTTCTGTCTGGCCGTTTGTTTGCCTTGTACCCCAAACGTTGCCGGGAACACTCTCAAACAATGTTTAAATATCTGCGTAATTTTATCTTAATAATGAAACGGTTCCAAAACAACAAAAACAATACCATGACGACGACGACGATCATGCCAATGATGATGGCTTCCAAAGACTTTAAAGCATCCAAACCAAAAACACAGATAGAGCGGCAGGCCGAACACACGGTCCGCTTGGCTCATGGAACATGGAACAATAGCACAGATGTGCGGGTTCATAAGGAAGCAAAAATTGTCTTAACTTTTCCAATACAAATATCGCGGATTTGAAAACAAAAGAAAATAAAACCACAAATTCAATTGCACACAAAGAAGCGATCACGTAATGTTTTTTAATGTTTTCAATTCGATTGCCCGAGAATATTGAACTATTTGCAATAATCGTTCCCTAATCCTGCAGCTGTGTGATACACGCAAAGAAAAATATCTTTCTACACGCGGAAAAATATACTTATTTTAAGAATTGGCGCCAAAGACGTTTCCTTAGCTGAACCCGAAAATAGTTTTTCTCAGAACAATGTTATGTAATGAGCAAAATAAGTAAGTGTCATCTGTCAGAATATAAAGTGTCCTAATATTAAACAAAATGACATATATTTAGCATCAAAGACAATAAAATATTAGTATAAAATATGGCATACTTAAGATCAAGAAAATTTACTTAATACCTATTATATTATCAAAAATGTAAGAGCAACAAGTAAGAAAGTTCAGTCGGGTAGCACGCCTTACGAATTCCCTCTTCGTAAAATTATATTTTTTTGTTTTAATGAAATTATTATCAATTTAAATTGCATTAAAAACTTTAAAGTTTGCACTGGTATTACAGTTATAAGCAGTTAACTGTTGATTCAAAATATTACATTTGTATGGGCGGTATCAAAAGGGGCGTGTCAATGACGCCAACTTTTCACTGGACTGTAGTTACTATAAAAAATTACACTGTACACAATTTAAAGTAGTTGAATGTACTATAATTAAAGTTATAAGCTCCTAACTTTTGGTGCAAAATGGTCAATTTGTGCGGAAGTTACAAAAAAGGGTGTGGCAACTTCGACCATTTTTCGCTGGACTGTAGGTGCAATAAAAACATTGCACTGTACAAAATTTCAGGTATTTGTGTGGACTGTTATTAAAATTATTAGCATTTACCTTTTTGTACAAAATGGTCCCTTTGTGTTTGAGGTACCACAAGGGGCGGATCCACTTCGCCCATTTTTCTCAAGCTGTTAGCGACAGATGAACTATTAATATGTGTTTGGAATTACAGAAGATTCGGATAAGTAGTATATAAGTTACACTGTGTGTAATTTTTTAAGTCGTAGAAATATAACCATATACGTACACTACTATGTGATAAAAGACCAAAAAATGACCCGTGTCTCGCAGTTTTGCACAAAGTCATGCACTTTTTTTATGGGCCTCCAAAGATTTGGGGTCTCGGTGGCATTTTTGCAAAAAAAATTATCATTTCATCAGGCTCATATCTTGCGAACCATTCGGAGTTTTGATTTACTCTTTGAGGCAACTGTAACAGCCGCACTACCAGTGCTTTCACCTGAAAATATTGTATCACCAAGGCCGCCAACTCCAGATCTTAAGACAGAATTTACAGGAATGACTAAAGCAAGTGGTGTTAGTTATGAAGATCCACTTGATACCAATTATGAGCCCTATTTGGATCCACAACTTAAGAGATCCACAACTTTGCAAGTCCAGGGCCATCAATATTATAAACATAATACGAATATTTTTTTATTATTTTTGTAATAGATAGCATAGTTTCTCAATGTTGAAGTAAAGAAAAAATAAATGAAATTAAAACATTTTCGTGAAATTTTTCACGTTTGGGGCTACCTAAGCGCTACTTAAACGGTGTTCAGAATCACTCCTAGGGAGTTCATATGTTCAAGGAAGTTGTTTACTGAGATCTTAGGTACATTTTTGTTCTTGATTGTTTCCTTGAATATTGAACGGTGTGCAACCTATGGACCTGAACAGGGAAAAAAGGTAAAAAAAAATCGAATTTATTTTTGCGATTTTTATCTTGAAGATGAAGCTTTTTTGATTTTATATGTTCACAATTTTTGTTCTTTATGACAAGAGCTACAACTTTGCCCCTGAGAGTTAATCAAAATTCCGAACGTTTTGCAAAATATGAGCCTGAGAAAATGATCACTTTTTTTTGCAAAAATGACACCGAGGCTCCAAATCTTTGGGGGCCCATAAAAAACTGCATGACAAAACTGGGAGACACGGGTCTTTTTTTTTCTTTTATCACGTAGTGGTGTCCGTATATGGTTATGTTTATCGTGTTGCACTGTGTTATTAATTAGAGAACCAATATTTCACAAAATTTTAACCCTTTGTAAGGGAGGTTCTAGAAGGAGTTGACCAATATGGCCCATCTTCGAACTTAGTCTGAGATAGAAAAAATATTACATACCAAATTTGAAGTCAATCCGTTACTCCTTACGAGAGTTATCGTGCGCAGACAGACTTACGGGCTTTGTTTAAATGACTTAAAATGTCCTAAACCGGATTTCCGCCGAAGATGGCCATTTTATTCCAGCCGCCGCCCATTTTAGAGGCTCACATCGACTGAATCTCAGCCGCCGAACTTTAGTGAGTCAAAAAGATTTATTTAACCATGAAAATTAACAAAGAAACTACTAAGTAATAAAATAGGGTCAGAATTTTTAATGAAGTTCATTTTTGCGCAAAAGTGTACAAGAAGTTTCTAAATGGATTTCGCTATCATTTATATTAAAAAAATCAAAAAATGTATGGGATTTGAAATTGGAAAATGCGTTTTTGGTTTTTACGGAAATTACAATAGCTCTTGAGCGGCCGAACTAATTTCTACAAAGTCGTCGTCATTTTAAAGAGAACACAAGAGGCACTATGTCATTCACAACAAATTCTCTTTCACAACAAAGAGTAATAAGTAGAGATTTATTGAACCGATTTGCGACATTAAATCAAAACTTCCATAACTTTTCTTAATTTTTTGTGTTAATTTTAAGTTTTTTTACCTAATTGTAAATATCTTAAAGCGCCATATTTGCCTGAGAATGACATTCATGCACCATCGTTTGTTGGAACTATATCGGCACAGCCGATTGTTGAATTATGATCTGCTCAGCCGATCAGCCGCCGCCGCCGATAATTTTGGTCGGCTTCATTGCCTGATAGGGTACTATAAGTTTCATTCATAGCAGATGTTTGTAACATCTAGAAATATTACAGCTCCACCATAAACCATACCCACCATAAAGTTCACCGAGCGACTCTGAATCACTATCCATCTTATGTAGTTCGTAGAGTACAGATCCCAATTTCACTCCGATCGTGCTAAAATTTTGCAGTTTGGACTTTCGCAACTGGAAAGAATCATATTGAAATTGGTTGAAATCAGTTCAGATTTAGATATAGCTCCCATATATATGTTACGTTCGATAAGGTCCTTTATTCCAATTGAAGCTGTAGTTTCGTTTGTAATTTCGTTTTGAAATTAAGCATGGTAACGTTACTTGATTCATGGACCAACATTGCTGAATATGAGGAATATTGGTTCAGATTTAGTTATAGCCCCCATATATATATTTTGTACGATATCTTTCTTGATTCATTGACCAACATTGCCGAATTTAAAAGAAATCTGTTCAGATTAAGCTATAGCTCCGATATACATGTTTCGTCCGATTTTGCCCTTTAGCTCTATAGAGGCTGTAGTTTACATCAAATCGATTTGAAATTTAGCATGGTAGAGTATCTTGATCGCAGGAACCAACATTGCCGAGTTTGAAGAAAATCGGTTCAGTTTAGCTATAGCCCCCATATATATGTTTTGTCCGATATGGCACTTTAGCTCTATACAAGCTGTAGTTTACATCCAATTGTTTTGAAATTTAGCATGGTAAAGTTTCTTAAGCCATGGACCAACATTGCTTTGTTTGAAAAAAAATCGGTTGCGATTCTGGTATAGCTCCCATATATATGTTTCGTCCGATATGGCCCTATAGCCCTATAGAAGCTGTAGTTTACATCCAATCGCTTTGAAACTTAGCTGGTAGAGTTCCTTGATCCATTGACCAACATTGCCGAAATTGATGAAAATCCGTTCAGATCTTGTTATAGCTCCCATATGTTTCGTCCGACTTGAAAACAACGGCAAAGACGTACCAAATGTAAATTGTTTAAAAACAAATTTAAGTTAAAGTATACATTGGACATTTTATTGTTATCCAATCTTACTAGAGTGGTGTATGGTATCATATAGTCGCCAAAGCGCCGACTTTAGCCTTTCCTTACTGGTTTTAAAATTTTATTGTATTTGGCACCAAATCAAAGACAAGTCATTTTCAGGGCAGTTATTTAAAATTGTTGTCCCCGTGAATAAACATTTTTCTTTCAGTGTTGTATTGATATTGTATTTTTGTCTTTTCTTAGACCATAAAGATAATCGCCAAATGAATGCGTGTAGAAGCCCGGAAGAAAAATTTAAAAAAATTGTTTTTGTGTTAGACACTTTATGAACACCAAAAAAAAAACAAAAGTTAATAATTATTATTCGCTTTTGTCATAGATCGAATAGATATTAAAGGGTTTATGGATTTTTATTGTATTGTCTGCTCGTAGCCAAATAAGGATTAAAAGCAAATAGACACACAGAGTTTAAATTTGAAAAACAATTACAATACAAGGAAGTTATGATGGCTACTAATGATAAATAACACAGTACAAGACATGATTTGGGACTCAAATCTGAGAATTGGACGTGAAAGTAGCCCCAAAAATAAGAACTTCTGCATCATTCATTTAGCCAAGTTGGCTCAATTAATAATTTAATGGCCATACGAATTTTTTGTCTGAAGCAAAGTTGTCGTTATCGAATAGGAGAAACAAAAATACGGAGCAAACCTATCCGAAAAAAGCGCATCCAGTGCCTTAAAAATCGCAAAAATGTTCTGTTTTATAATGTTAAGACATTCCATGACTATGTTTACTCATTTTATATTTGGTCTGATAACATTGTATAGAAACAGGTTGGTCTTGAGCCAGATGAATATTCCACTTCAAATCAGTTGCATGATTTCCACCCTTTCCATATTCAAGATTTCTCCGGCTAAAAATAATTAATGCAAACCACGCTCCTCACGCTCCACTTATGCATAAGCACAACAGCCATTGAGTCTCCACAAGTTCTACTCCATCTACTGCCCATTGATATGGTAGCGAGCGAAGTTGCCATCAGAGAGGCATTACGATTGAAGGCTTTCTCAAGAGGTACAAGAACTACGGCCACATGAGGATATCACAATGTAATTCTTTGGTAACCGACCGAGTGGACTATATATCAACGGTGTACACCTCCGGGTTTAACGTCACCACTAAGATATCTGACAGAGAGGAATGGGTTGGCAGAACACCAGGAAAGAGAAAATATCTCCACTTCTAAACAAATGGTTCGAAGCTTGCTGATGAGGTTGGCTTCGGAGTATACTGTAAGGAACTCAGTCTTAATATAGCTCATAGACTTTCAGATAGCTGTAGCCGAAGTACAAACAACCCTCGACTGCCGCAGTACTCTTAACGAGATGGCTGACCATTTAAACTTACATCTCATATGGGTATAGGGATAACCCGGGGAAATGCAAAGCTGAGAAACTTGCTAGGAAAGGGACGACATTATAAATTTTCGATGAATTCGCATATCGATACCTCCATTCTAAAACATGCTAAGTCGACTTAGCATGTTTTAAGGGAAATTGCATTTTTAACTTCTAATTATTCCAAATTATATTCAGTCAAAATTTGGTGTTTATCCGTCAACCCAATCAAAAGTTATTCACAAAACAGTAAAGGTAATTCGATTTTGATTATAAAGGAATTCCACACGAATTTAAAAAAAGCATCAAACTTTAATCGGCTCTCCTGAAAAACTACATTTTTGCACTTAGCATAGTTTAGAATGGAGGAATCGATATATTGGTGAGCCACTGCTACATACAAGCTGTGGCTTAGGCGAGAGACAATCAGGCAGTCCAATGAAAGATGGACAGAAATCCGCACCTGTAGAGTAGCTAGAAAAATCTGGCCAAGATACGAACTGACAAGGTCAAAAAGTCTCCTCGTTCTAGAGAGGAAAAATACTTCTACCTTAGTGTCAGTTCTAACGGGATATTGCCTGATCGGCGAACACTCCAGAAGGTTAGGTATTGAGTCCAATGACTTCTGTAGGAGCTGTGGTGATGAGGAAGAGCATTCATCACCTACTGGCACTCATTTAGTAAAGGAAGTCTGGGTATTCTGGGTGGCCTTTCTATTGATAAGATTGTTTATCAAACAGTTTGGTTTCGATGACGGGCATCTGTGCCCGTGGTATCACTAAGGCACTACATTTGTATGTGTGAGCTGGCAACGAAGGCTGCCACCATTACCCAAACCTAAAAATTAAGGAAAAATGTTTATTGCAACGTTCAAACGAAACTTTTTCCTTTGGCGTATATTTTTATACCCTACACCACACTGTGGTAAAGGGTATTATAACTTTGTGCATTTGTTTGTAACACCCAAAGGAGAAGAAATAGACCCATCGTTTATTATACCGATCGACTTAGAATCACTTTCTGAGTTGATTTTGCTATGTCCGTCTGTCCGCCCGACCGTACGTCTGTCCATGTCTTCTTGTAATAAACTACAGGTCGCAATTATAGTCCGATCTTAACGAAACTTTACACACATAGTTTTATTGGCACACGGATGATCCCTATTGAATTTGGTTAAAATCGGTTCAGATTTACATATAGCTTCCATATATATGTACCTCCGATTTGGCATATATGTATGTATGTACTGTATAAGCAACATTATTTAACAGATTTGTACAAAAATTGACAGAGAGCAGTATAGTCAAAGACAATACGAAATTGGGGGAAATCGGATCGGATTTAGATATAGCCCCCATATATATGTTAACCCCGATTTGACATGTAAGCGCTGTAGAAATTTTCTTTTATATCCGATCAGTGCGAAATTCGACCGAAAGGGGTTTCTTATTACATGAAGGAGTGTTGCCAAATTCGGGGAAAATCGGTTCACATTACGATATAACCTCCATATATATGTTCCTCCTGATTTGGTATCAAAGCGCTATAGAAGTTGTACTTTACTTCCGATCATTACAAAATTTGGCAGAAAGATGTTTCTCAATTTAGTAATGAATATTGCTTAATTTAGCAATAATCGGTTCAGATTTAGATATAGCAACATATATATGTTCCAGCCTATTTACCAATTATTCGAAATTATTATCGCAAAGACCCTTATCGCACTGTTAGGAAGGTGTATTATATAGTCGGCCCCCGACCGACTTTGTGCCTTTCCTTACTGGTTCTTTTAAACCAAAAAATTTTAAAATACAATTTTTCTTCACATTTCGCTTTATTTAACGAATAATGTTAATGCCAATTCATAATGATTAATTTGTATTTAATTCATATTTAAATAATCCAGTTACGGTTATATATCACTATAATAACAACGCAAAATCAACATAGGCGTAGTTTTCGGGCAAACTTTTACTTGAATAAACATAATTTGTTTATAATATTTGCAAACACAATAACCTATAATTATCCACATCCAATAATAGATTGCCTAAGAGAAATACAATTGAAGCTGAGAAAGAAAAGACAAAAAATTGGCAAAAAATATCTTTGGATGCCAAACAAATGACCTTGTTTCTTTCAACTTCCAAATACCGATAAAGTTATTGAATTGAATTTTTGTTGCCAAATTTTGCAATCTCAAATCTGTTTTTTTCTTTCTCTCGAAATCACTACATACGTATGAATATGGAAAACAATGGCTAATAAAGAAATGAAAAACAATTGGAAAAAATAAATACCAAAAGAAATTTGAAATGCCTCCAAAACAAACAAAAAACAGAAACAAATTCAGGTCTGGCACAATAGAATCAAGTTTGTTGCTTAAGTCTTTCGTTTTTATGTCGGCTCTCCTCAAAAGCCCTGACGTGAACGAACCCAACATTCACCAAAAAATGGAATATTATGTTTTTACGTATTGGTCCGTGTGGTTGCGTGTGATTTTTCGAATATAGGTTGATTGAATTTATAACAGCTTTTTTT
The DNA here is from genome assembly GCA_963930755.1 of Eudasyphora cyanicolor. Classification (NCBI taxonomy): domain Eukaryota; kingdom Metazoa; phylum Arthropoda; class Insecta; order Diptera; family Muscidae; genus Eudasyphora; species Eudasyphora cyanicolor. The sequence continues at coordinate 156,081,041 of OZ005736.1, read as the reverse complement.
CTTCAAATAATTCCCTTTGATAACAAAAACAAAAGTTAATTTGTTTATGAATATCAAATCAAATGAAAAAACAACAAAAACCACACATCTTGACACCACCAACATAGGAGTATTTTATATTGTTGTTGTTGTTGTTTGTTTTAGTTCTAAGTCGTTGGCCTATTATGTATTAATCAAATCGAATATTTATAAACGTATCGATTAAGAATTAAATATTTTCTTTTTTATTGCTTCGATCTTCGTCGACCACCATGAACTGAAGCAAATGCGAAAGAATAGCAAGAACTATTTTTACAGTTTTGCTAAAGAATTTGTTGTCTTTTATAACAGTGTTTGCAATTTGAATTCTTGTCCAAGGTGTGGTGTGGTGTTGTGTTATGTGTTGGGGCAAAAAATGTTTCACTTCGAAAATACCACAACAAATCAATAAAATTAATTACATTAGAGAGGAATATAAACATAAATATTTCTATTTACATTTGAAAGAAGGGAAAACAACTCAATAAACTCTACGATCACAACATCCGTTAATGTCTCCCACATTTGTATTTATATAATAAAAAATTTAACACTATTTGAAATCAGAACTTATACAAAATTAACATATGGACCATTGTCTCAACTATGATATTAAATTATGAACTGAATTGCCAAATTTAGATGAAATAAAAACATGTAAAATGTTAAGTTCGGCCATGCCGAATCTTATATACCCTCCAACATGGATCGCACGTGAATGACTACGGGTTCTACTAAACTCATTATACCATATTTCCGCCCAATTCGTTGAAATTTGAGGTTTTTGTGGCGTTAAGAAGTCAAATCTGGGCTGTACCAAAATTTGTAGCGTGATTACAACAGACGGACGGACGGACATGGCTAAATCGTATTTTCGAATTATACGACGATTAATAAAATATATACTTTATGGGGTCTCAGATCTATATTTAGTGTTGTTACAAACGGAATGACAAAATGAATATACCCCCTACCTATGGTGGAGGGTATAAAAATACAAAGGAGAAAAAAAACGAAAAATTTAAATTCTTATAGATTTGAAATTAATCCGTCAACAATACACAGTTCATTCTACTTGCACCATTAAAATTATTTTTCAACGCCAAAATAACTCCCAACCCAGAGAAGTTAGAAGAAGTATCCGCTTCAACCAAAAATAAAGCTAATTTGTTTGTCTCTCTTGGTGGTGTGTATGATAACTCTAAAATGGAGTGATCAATTGAGTCCAAATTTTATATGTTAATAACATTTTCTCCAATCTCAAGCTAAATTTAAATAGTATGTGTTTGTGCGCAATAGGCTTTATAGTTATGAATTATTCAATTTTGGTTTAATTTGACAATTTTGTGTGGTAAGTACCAAACGAGGCTTGGCCATTACATCCTTTTTCCACCGCACAGCACACAGTGCACTAGTATATATATATGTTATGATCTGTCAATTTTTATTACAAAATGGTCCCTTTGTGTCGGAGGTACCAAACGTTGCGTGACAAAGAAACTATTATTATGTGTGGAATTAAAGAAAATTATGATAAGTAAATAGTATACAAGTTATTAGGAATTCAATATTTCAACAAATTGTACTTGAGATAGACACAAATATTAGCAAATACACAATTTAAAGTGAATCGCTTACCCTTTCCGAGAGTTACCGTGAGCACCAGCCAGACAGACAGATAACTCTCGACAAAACGGACAGCCATTGCTCAAGTGACCTAAAATGTTTGTCTAACATACTTGTGGTCTTAGATCATATACGACTATACACCCCTCCAGTAGAGTGAGGGCATAAAAATGGGAATTACTGCCAAACCATAATTGGTACCTTCGATACAACTTGACTTATTCGCATGAAAATCAAATTCACATAATTTCGGTATAAAACATTCCTCTACACTACAGTCGACCACTGAACTCTTCCTCTATATTAGAATCTACCACTGAGGTCTTCTTCTATACTAGTGTCGACCACTGCCGAATTCCTCTATACTGGAGTCGACCACTGAGACTTTCCCCTATGCTATATTCGAACACTGAGCTCTTCCTCCATACTAGGGTCTACAACTGAGGTTTTCCTTTATACAAGAGTCGACCACTGAGGTCTTCCTCTATACTAGAGTCGACTACTGAGGACTTTCTCTATACTAGAGTCGACCACTGAAGTATTCCTCTATGCTAAAATCGACCACTGAAGTCTTCCTCTATACTAGAGTCGACCACTGAATTCTTCCTCTATACTACAGTCGACCTATGAGGCATTCTTCTAGGCCTTCCTCTATACTAGAGTCGATCACCGAAGTCTGCATCGTCCACTGATGTCTTCCTCTGTACTAGAGTTGACCACTGAGGTCTTCATCTTTACTACAGTCGAACACTGTCTGTCCTCTTGACTAGAGTCGAACACTGAAGTCTTCATCTTTACTACAGTCGAACACTGTAGCCTTCCTATATACTACAGTCCATCACTGATGTCCTCCTTTGTACTAGAGTCGACCACTGACGCCTTCCTCTATACTGGAGTCGACAACTGAGGACTTCCTTTATACTAGAGTCGGCCACTGTGGTGTTCTCTCTATATATATTGAAGTCGAATACTCATGTTTTCCTCCGTACTAGAGTCGACCACATAGACCTGCATCTATATTAAAGTCGACCACTAAGGTCTTCCCCTATACTAGAGTGAACCACTGTGGTCTTCCTCTATACCAGAGTCGACCACTGAGGCCTTATTTTATACTGGAGTCAACCACTGAAGTCTTTCTCTATACTAGAGTCGACCACTGAGGCCTTCATCTATACTAGAGTAGAAAATTGAGGCCTTCCTCTATACTAGAGTCGACTACTGAAGTCTTCCTCTAAGCTGGAGTCGACCGATGAGGCCTTCCTTTATACTGGAGTCGACCACTGAAGTCATCCTCTATACTAGAGTCGACCACTTAGGTATTCACGTATACTTAAGTCGAACATTGCGGTCTTCTCCTATGCTAGAGTCGACCACTGAGGTATTCCTCTATACTAGAGTCGAGCACTGCATTCTTCCTAAATACTACAGTCGTCCACTGATGCATTCCTATGTACTAGAGTCAACAACTGACGCCTTCCTCTATACTAGAGTCGACAACTGAGGGCTTCCTTTGTTCTAGAGTCGACCAATGAGAAATTCTTCTATACTAGACTTGACCACTTAAGTCGACCAAAGAGGTCTTCCTCTATACTAGAGTAGACCACAGAGGCCTTCCTCTATACTAGAGCCGATCACCGAAGACTTCTTCGTCCACTGATCTTTATCTGTACTAGAGTTGACCACTTACGTCTTTCTCTATACTAGAGTCGAACACTGTGGCCTTCCTCTATACTAGAGTCGACCACTGAGGTCTTCATCTTTACTACAGTCGAACACTGTGGCCTTCCTCTATACTAGAGTCCAACACTGATGTCTTCCTCTATAGAATAGTTGACCACTGAAGTCTTCCTCTATATTGGAGTCGACCACTGAAGTCTTCCTTTATTCTAGAGTCGACCACTGAGGTATTCTCGTATAATTGAGTCGGCCATTGAGGTCTTCTCTATGCTAGAGTCGATCACTGAGGTCTTACTCTATACTAAAGTCGAGCACTGCGTTCTTCCTATATACAATAGTCGACCACTGAGGTATTTCTATGTACTAGAGTCGTCGACTGATGCATTCCTCTGTACTAGAGTCGACCACTGACGCCTTCCACTATACAAGAGTCGACAACCGAGGGCTTCCTTTATACTAGAGTCGACCAATAAAGCATTCTTCTGTACTAGAGTTGACCGCTTAAATCTCCCTCTATACTTGAGTCGACCATTAAGGCCTTCCTCTATACTAGAGTCGACCACTGACTCCTTCCTCTATACCAGAGTCGACAACTGAGGGCTTCATTTATACTAGGGGCGACCAATGAGGCATTCTTCTATACTAGAGTTGACCACATAAGTCTCACTCTATAGTAGATTCGACCACTGAAGTTTTCCTCTATACTAGAGTCGACCACTGAGGTATTCTCGTATACTTGAGTCTATCACTGAGGCCTTCCTCTACACTAGAGTCGATGACCGAGGTCTTCCTCTATACTAGAGTCGACCTCTGAAGTAATTTATTACACTAGAGTCGACCATGGAGGTCTTCCCCTATACTAGAGTCAACCACTGAGGTCTTCCTCTATACTAGAGTCGACCTCTGAAGTCATTTATTACACTAGAGTCGACCATGGAGGTCTTCCCATATACTAGAGTCAACCACTGAGGTCTTCCTCTGTACTAGAGGCGTCGACGGATGTCTTCCTATGCACAACAGTCGACCACTGAGGTTTTACTTATACTGAGGCCTTCCTCTATACTAGAATCGACCACTGAGGCCTTCCTCTATACTAGACTCGACCACTTACGCCTTCCTCTATACTAGGTTCGACAACTGAGGACTTCCTTTATACTAGAGTCGACCACTGACGCCTTCCTCTATACTAGAATTGACTACTCAAATCTCCTTCTATACCAGAGTCGACCAGTGAAGTCTTCCTCTACTTATATACAAAAGTCGACCACCACTTTGTTCCATATAAAAAAACCAAAAACGTCTACCAGAAAAACAAACAAAAATCACATCTTCAAACGTTGTAATGTGAAAATGAAACTCAATTTGGTGTCTTATTTTTTTGCCATTTTTCGGTGTGTCCAATTTATGCTTAAAAGATATTTAACCAATACTCCCCGTTTGGTTTTTTAAATTGATAGATGATAAACAAATAATACAACAAAAAGTTACAAAATACAAAACGGACAAACCCAATTGGTACCAGAACGTACAAAACAAGACAACCAGAAAATTGAAAGTCACAAGAAAAAATACAGACAACTTTGGGATTTGGGGGATCTAAACATGTTTTTAGCCTTAAGGTTCATTACGATGATGGCGAAGACGATGTGTCAGCTCTAAACATTGGAACATGAATAGCGTTCTGTCTCTCTGTCCGCCCGTCCCCTGTCTGTCTGTTTGGGAAATCTCTTTGCTTGCCTTGTAACTTACGGATGTCTAGAATTCTGTTGGAAAGTTTATTCTTCTTCTTTTTATTTATCTTCTGTCCAGTTGTCGCTTTATTAATTGAAGAAAGTTTTAAATTTTTTGCAATACAACATTTATCATTGAACAATAAAACTGAAGTGTGTCTCGGGTATTTTGTGGGGAATCTGAGATGTTTGTCTGTGGTTTCCTTTTGCCAATTCACTTGTTTTCTAACGTCTGTAGAAAGATTAAATGGTTGGAATTTCTTTTGCTGCTGGTGTGAAGTCTCTGGGTCAAGTGTTTTATTACATTGTTTTGATGAATTAATTAAATATGTTAAATATATTTAAAATTGCCTTTATTCTGTTCGAAATAAACATCAAAAATATTGTGGGACATTGAAAGTTATAATTCATTTTACAAGAAAGCTACGAGTATCTTAGGTAATAAATAATAAGGTTTAGTTCAAGATGAAAGGATGAGACGTTCAAACGTCTCATTTCAATCGATATACACTTATGCCAGTGGATCGGCCTGTTGTCCTGTCCACTCCTTATTATGATATTAAAAAAAGCACTGTTCTACATGGAGAAAAAGCAGTAAACAAAATATGTTTGGGAGCAAAATTTTAATAAATGTGGTTCCATATAATCGATTTTTCCTAATCGAAAGTGGCCGTATTTGAGAAAATATGGACGGTTTTACTAAAGGGTCCGCCAAATAACTTTAATATACACTTATTCGTTCAGCGAAAGGATAAAACTAATTATCTGTCAAATCAGACATGAGCTAAGTGTTACCCGGGGGAAAATCGTCATTTTTGATATGTTTGAATTGAAAGAAAATATATTTTGGAAGCGATTTTTTCAAATACTATATATATGTTAACAAATAAATTTTATTTGAAAATCAAGAAATCTTGTTTGGAACGCATATATTAATATATTAGAACATAATGACTTTTACAAATAAAATATGTGTGTACCCACAAACAAAGTTATTTTTTAAGAAGTTTTCCAAACATATTTTATTTAAACAAATTTTAAAACTTTGCTGATTTTTTCGAATTTTAGTTAGTTTTTCCTAGTTTACGTTTTAAACTTTATAGCTAAAAATGTCTTTTAATTTATAAATATTCCAATTCATCACTTTTTGTCAATCCATCAATGCAATTTATATTCCCGAAAGAATATACGATTTTATTTTTAATTAAATTTTAAAAACATTTAAAATTTATAAAAAAAATGATCTTTGAGGATCTGAATAACAGAAAACTTGTCTTTAAATTAAGGCATTGATACATTGCCAAAATAATTAAATACAAATTAATCTTTGTTTCGGAAATACTAGTTCCAAATAAAAAAATATTAGAATGGGAACATATTTTTGTTTAGAACAATATTCTCCCAAACATATAATATTTATGTGTGTCGAATATTATATATTTGGAGTGTACTCTAGACATACGAGTATGTATATTTCAAGCCGAATATGTTTGGGACAATATACTACAGAAGTGAATGGTACTACTTTCAGCGTGTACCATTCACGAAATAAGCACTAGTTGAAAAAAAAAACGTTAGATGGCGAACCCTTTAGAAATATCTGGGATTTCATGTCAAGTGAGTGGACTTTTGAAACCGATGTCTTCTGATCGGGATGAAAGATGCACCAAGTTTAGTCCTATTGGATAATAGTAATGACACAAATTCCAACGAGACTGGATAGGGACGAGTTGAAGGGTATTGAATTTTGGCATTTTGGTCAAACGGCCCTTTTTCCATCCATATAACTAGTTACCTATTTTATTTAGAAAACATTCTTCAAAGTGCTTCGATCTTTTTTAATCGATCAGCTTAAAATGACTAACATCTTCAAATATAATTATTTCATCCGTTCAACTGTTTCGACGATGTCTTGCAAAATATTGCGAAAAACCCAACTTTTTGAGAAAAAGTTATTTCAACTTCTACGCTACTTAACCTTTGGCTTATGGAATATTCTTTGATGTAGAATTGATAAATTATTTATTTAAAACTTTTTTAAATTATACATCGATTCATTTTATTCATGACGAATCAGACTATACTATTATTATAATAACACTATGCAACAAAAAATTTGTCCAAGGGATGTTGATAACAGTTTCTGGCGCAATTTGGTGACACAAACACGAAAAAAATATTAAAAAAAAAATTTTTAATTTTTTTTTAAATTCCAGCTTTCGTGGAAATTACATTTAGTATTTGGACCATAATTTTATAAGCCTGATTAAACCGTGTTATGCGTTAAATTAAAGGGAATTATGAGGGCTTAAGCTGCAAATATCTCTTTTACGCAGAATCCTTGGTTTAGTAACAGTCGTCAAAAATATGAGAAAAAAATATTTTTTTTAAACACTTTTTCCTGGTACAAAAAAAAACATAAAAAATAGAAAAAAAGTCGCAAAAATTATTATATCACATTTTTAAAAAGCCAGCATGCTAAAGAAGAAAACACTGTCTATTTGAAAAATATCTATGGATAGATGTAAAAGTTATGAGCCGTTTTGTAAATTTTAGGGAAATTCAAAAAAATCTTGTTTCATATTATTCCGTTTTAAATGATGTTTTTGCTTATATTGAATTCGCCATGTATGAGAGAGTCATATAAGAGACACTGCACTTGCATTTTATTTTATGAGGATTGATGTCAGATTTTTTAAAATTATAGAGAGGACGATGTTTTATACCCGTTCGAATCCCTCCATAAAATATTATATGCAATGTGAGAGCTATACGAGTATTGGATGAGATCCGCTCAGGTGGAGGGTCATTCAACAATATTTGTGGTTTTTTTATTTATGAGGTTTCCATTCAGTTACGCCTTTTAGGGGCATGGACATCCCAGTCGTATATACAAGTAGTAAAATTATATGTACGCAATACAAAGTAGTACGCGGCAGTCTTAAAAATATAGGGTTTCTACGTTCGAAGCAAACTATATGTCAGCTACCGGTACTGCAACTTATGTACCTTTAACCCGGAATTTATGAATGAAATTTCTTATTAATAAATTAGTGTAATTCGGCGCCTTAAAAATATAAGTCGATTTTCTGAAAAATATTATATAGTTATATTTCGAAGTATGAATAAAAGGCAAATAACTTTTCAATGTGTATATGATCCCGACAATTTCTGCTACATCTGCGGAAAATATGTAATTAACAAAATCGACGTGCGTTTAGTAGAATAATAGGAGAAATATATGTGCAATAATTTGGTATACGAGTTAAAAATATGGACGAACGGTGGCCACCTAGTATTTTGTGTAATTCGTTCCATGCAAATCTTACTCGATGGAGTAGTGGAAGCATGCGTTAAGTACTTTACAATTAATGTATTACAATGTTTTGTGCAAATAAAACGTTTTAATTTTAGACATCACGTGCAATTTGGAATGCCAATGCTTTGGAGACAACCATTCATTCACGATACGGACTGCTATTTTTGTCTAAGTAAACAGATAGGAGTAGGAAGGAGCATTCGCTGTAATTACGCTGAAGTAAAATCTGTCACTTTGCCAGTTGCATATACGGAAACAATACCAATTCCCAAGTGTCCAAGCAACAGCCTAATTACGGAAACATCAGCAAGTTCAACTGAGTACTCAACCCTGAGCGATTCAAGTTCGAGTCAGAGGTCATCGCTTTTAACACAGTTTCAACTCAATGATCTAGTTAGAGATTTGGAACTGACCAAAGATAAGGCAGAACTACTTGCATCTCGGATGAAACAGTATAATATTTTGGCCCCAGATGTTAACACATCATATTATAGAGTACGTGATATACCTTACAAACAATTTTATACAACTGTGGATAACAGATGCATTCCCGGATTGTTCGAGGAACTTAATCAAACATACAATTGAAAAGAATGGCGGTTATTTGTTGACAGCAGTAAAGAAAGTTTGAAAGCAGTACTTTTGCACAACGGAAATCAGAAACCGTCGATTCCCATTGCTCATGCTATCAACACTAAGGAATCATACGAAACAATTTTCTAAATTGATAAAATACATAAACTATGAACAACATAACTGGAAAAATTTGTTCCGATTTAAAATTAGTTGGGATGTTAGGTGGAATGCAAGGAGGTTATACAAAATATTGCTGTTTTTTATGCCTCTGGGATAACCGTGCTCGCGAAGTTCATTACAGAAGAAAGAAATGACCAACAAGAAAAGACATTACATTGGGTGAAAACAACATAAAATACACACCTCTTGTCAAAAAAGAAAACATTACTTTGTCACCTCCGCATATTAAGCTGGGGCTCTTTAAAAATTTTGTAAGAGCCTTAAAGAAAGATGGCAATTCACTCTCTTATTTAAATATTTTTTAAAAGTCTTTCTTTTCAAAAAATCGAAGAAGGAGTTTTTGATGGGCCTAAAATAATGAAACTGATGAAAGAGGTAAATTTCGAATCATTTCTGACGTCGGATGAAATTGCAGCATGGAGGTCGTTTAAGCTTGTAGTTTAAAATTTCCTGGGATCCAATAAAAGCCCGCAATATGAAACAATGATTAATGATTTGTTAAAAAATTATGAACAAATTGGTAAGAAATATATATTTTTCTATATTTATGTGTATAACACATATGTATGTATTCTTGCAACTTTTTTTTAGCTTTTGTATTCCAACAGGTGTAAATATGTCCCTCAAAATTCATATCTTGCATTCTCCTTTAAACTTTTTCCCCGAGAATCTTGGCGACGTAAGGGACGAACATGGCGAAAGGTTTCGCCAAGAAATGAAGTCCATCGAGCGGCGTTACCAAGGGCATTGGGATGAAAGAATGATGGGAGATTATATTGGGTTCCTCATTAGAGAAACCGATTCCGAAATCTACAAACGTCAACAAAGAAGTCACAATTACTTCTAATGAAACTTGTACATGTAAATAAACTCAAGTGTACATAATATTAATAAAAGTAACAAATAAAATCGCTATTTAAACATAAATTAAAAAAAAAAGATTATTTTAAATTCTCTTTCCTCTACCAAAAGGGCTATAATTTCTACATTTATCCATAGATATTTTTCAAATAGGCATTTTTTTCTTCGCTAGGATGCAGACTATTAAAAAATAAAATAAATTTTTTTTTCTACTATTTTTAATGTTATTTTTTTCGTCCCAGGAAATAGGCATTTTTTCTTCGCTAGGAAGCAAACTATTAAAAAATAAAATAAAATATTTTTTTTCTATTTTTTATGTTTTTTTTTCGTCCCAGGAAATAGGCATTTTTTTCTTCGCTAGGATGCAGACTATTAAAAAATAAAATATTTTTTTCCGATTTTTTCTCTACTTTTTATGTTTTTTTCGTCCCAAGATTTTTTTTTTAAAAAGTCTACTTTTTTCAATTTGTTTAATGACTGTTACTAAACCACTGTTTCAAAGTGAAAGAGATATTTCCAACATTGGTAGCCCACATTAATAGCTTCAATGTATAAGTCGACCTGATCGGGCATATACTCCAAAAATTAAAGTGTAAATACTAAGAGTACCTTCAACGATAATAGCATTTTAAATAAAAAATTTTTTAAAAAAGAATTTATCCATAAAAAAATTTTTTGTTTTGATTTTATATAACAGTATGCCACAATCTATACAAAAATATAATTTTTAGGTCTGGGACACAAATTGAGAAACATCTTTCTGAAGAATTTTGTAATGATCGAAAGTAAAGTATAACTTCTATAGCGCTTTGTAACCAAATCAGGAGAAATATATATATACACGCTGAAAAAAATCGCTTCTGTAGTATATTGTCCCAAACATATTCGACTTGAAACATATATATGTTTGGGGTAGACTCTAAGCATGTAATATTTGGTACACACAAAAATTGTGTATTTGGGAAGATGTTGTTCTAAACAAATATTTGTTTACATTCCAATATGTTTTTATTTGGGACCATTATTTTCGAAACAAATATTTATTTGCATTTAAGTATTCATAAAATACATAAATTGTCTCAAATTTTTCAGTAATTCAAAGTTAACTTTTTAGAAACTTTTAATGTTCGTAAAAAATAATAATTGAAATCATATAATCTTGGATCAATATAAAGTACTTAGAGGATTGACAACTAATGATGGCTTGGAATACTCAGAAATTTGAAATGATTGATTTAAAACAGAAGGTAATGCTGCATATGGTATCATAACTGGGAGGTACAATTCGAAACCCAAGAAAAATTGAAACTGAAATATTAAAAACTCAGCAAAAGTTTTGGAAATATTTTTTAAATAAAATATATTTGGAAAAATTCCTAAATAATAATTTTATTTGTATTTAAACACATATTTTATTTGAGAAATTTAGTTTGCAAATATAATTTGTTGTAATATATTAATATATGCGTTCCAAATATATTTTATTGATTTTCAAATAAAATTTAGTTTCTAAGAAATATATAATATTTAAAAATTTGTGTTCCAAATATATTTTCTTTCGATTCAAACATATCAAAAAAGGCGATTTTGCCCCGTGTAGGGTTCGCCAAATAACTTTTTTTTTTTGAAAACATCGCGCAAAACATCGAGTGTAGCTTCGGCTGTGTGGCACGTAGCGCCGTCCTGTTGAAACCAAATGTTGCCAATATCCTCCTCTTCAATTTTTGTGAACAAAAATTCTTTCAACATGGCCCGATAACGATCTCCATTGACTGTAACGGCCACTCCTGGCTCATGGCCCAATTATGCCTCTGGACCAAAATCCGCACCAAACAGTGACTCGTTTTGGGTGTATCGGCTTTTCAATGTATGCGTGCGGGTTTTCTGTGCCCCAAATGCGACAATTTTGCTTGTTTACATACCCGCCAAGATCAAAATGAGCTTCATCTGAAAAGATGATTTTTTTTGTGGCAAAATCGGCATCTTCTGTAAGTCGATCGCTCCCAGCGTTGTTCAAGCGTATACACAAACATATTCGTTCAGCGGAAGGATAAAAATAATTATCTGTCAAATCAGACATGAGCTATGTGTTACCATTCACGAAATAAGCACTAGTTGAAAAAAAACGTTAGATTGCGGACCCTATATATGGAGGTTATATATATAAATCTGAATCGATTTTCCCTGAATACTCATTCATGTAAAATAGAAACCTCTTTCTGTCGAATTTCGTACTGATCGGATAAAAATACAGTCTCTACAGCGCTCAATCGGGGCTAACATATATATGGGGCAGTATTCCTTCATGTAATAAGAAACCTCTTTCTGCCGAATTTCGTACTGATCGGATTAAAAATACACTTTTTACAGCGCTTACATGTAAAATCGGAGATAACATGTATATGGGGGCTATATTTAAATCTGAACCGATTTTCACCAAATTCAATAGGTCCTTGGGCCTAAAGAAAGAAATGTGCAATGTTTCGTTGGGATCGTACCATAATTGCGACCTGTACCTTGATCACAAGAATACATGGACGGACAGACAGACAGTGCTAAATCGACTCAAAAGTGATTCTTGTCCATCGGTATAAAAAACTATGGGCCTATCTTTTGTCTTTTTGGGTGTTACAAACAAATGCACAAAGTCATAATACCCTGTACTACAGTGTGGTGTAGGGTATAAAAATGGGAAAAAATTTGCAACAATTATTTTATTCCGTTTTTAGAAAGCTAGCATCCATAACGAAGAAAACAATGCCTATTTAAACAAAAATCTATGAATAAATGTAGAAATTATATTCCCTTTTGGTAAAAGTAAGAAAATATCAACCAAATCATGTTCTTATACCCCCCACTGTTGTGAACGAGGTAAATATCAGTTGCTGCCGGTTAAAGGTGTTACGCATCGAAGGAGTGACGAGTGACCTAGGAGACCCCAAGAATATTTGGCGGAAATCCATGTTGGGTCATTTTATGTCTTTTGAGCAATGTTCGTCCGTCGGTCTGCCTTGTGCGCGAGATAACTTTCGATAAGAGTAATCGATAAAAATGTCTCGTTACAGTCTCGTTAAAAATGGGCGTTATTGCCACGCCCCTTTTAGTACCTCCCAAACATATGAAAAATGATTTTTTCGAGTTTCCCATAGAGTTTTTCCAACATGCATTGTTTTCTTCGTTGGGACGCTAGCTTCCAAGAAATGGATTTCATTTCCATTTAGTAATACATATATCTTTACACTTACCGAAACAAAAACTGCAACCGGTCACCAGGCATAGAGTAATCCAATGAAATTGTCGAAAGTTGTTGATAATTTGAAAAATAAATTCACTGCAGTTTAATTTTTCTATTCGTATAGGTATCTATGTATGTATATTTTTTGTTAATTTATTTAATAACAATAAAAATCAATCACTGGCCTTTAATCATATTATATTTTCACCAATTATTGAAAGATCAAAAGATTCCGAGACCCGATCAATAGCTTTTATTCAATATGTAAAACTATTCACTGAATATGTTTCAATGTTGTTGTTGTGGTTATTGTTGTCGTTGTCCATGTATGTGTATTAGGGACTATGATTTTATTTATTTTCCCAACATAAAATGATATGATATGTATTATTCAATTCGACAATAGGTATTTGTTTTTAATAACTCCGTAAAAAACACTTTCAAACAATTATTTTAATTTATTTTTATGAGAAACATAAAACAAAACACTAAAACACTGCGGGTGAGAGAGAATGTTTCCTTATTTCCTCTCGTATGAAATGCGATGATTTTGCACGACTTTACTTTATTGCACGACCGCCAACACTTGACTGTCGTAAAAGACCTCAACAAAATACTGACAAAGTCAAGAGCTTTGGCCAACTACACCAGCAGCGCTGCTGCAGTTGACAGCAGAGGCACTCACTAACCCACAACACGCAACATACTCGTAGTATTCCAACAGCCAAACAACCAACCACAAACAGCAAGAACAACAACAACCACCACAGCAAATACTCCCGTCTATACTGAAACCATAAACATGGAGTTTTTTTCATTGTGGATCTGATAAATGTGTGCGGGGAGGACAAACGACGACAACCGATCGATCGACAGCAGCACAACAACAAAAAATATCAACTTACAAAACAGGCTCCAAGTAAACGTCAACGGTGGCACGACGCGACGTCGCACTGACGGCAACAGCTGCGCCAGCATCTCATAGTACGCGCGCAAAGCATAAACAACAAATACACACTCCACTTTGGGGGAGCTTGTCTTCAGATTTGACTTACGGTTGTTATGGAAACGAAAACAATAACAACGCGACATACTCAAAAGTAACGTAAAATCTGTTCAAAATGAATAACTGTTGAGAGTAATAGAGGGAGAGAAATATTATGAATGACTATTAGTGTTGCCAGATGATAAGTTGTAAATTTATTTCCAAGTGGTTTTTAATACCCATAAAAGGTATTTCTATACCCTCACATTACAGGAGCAGAATATACACTAGGCATGTTTTCGTTACAAGCTAGCAATTTGAGTTTAGCACTTTGCAACGAAAACAACTGACTTCCACTAACTGGCACATAAGCAATAAGTGGCGGATTTTCACTATCTGGTAGCAATGGTGTCATGAGTTGCGAAGAAAGAACAGTGGGAAACAGACAAAAAGTTCGTGAAAAGTATTTATAAAACATTTATTTACTATTCTATGTTCAATTGTTTACACTCTTTTTGCAAATATTAAAATAATTTCCCAGTTTTGTTCTTCTTCTTCCCGTTAATTCACAATAAATGGTAACAATCTCTCCAAAAATGGCATGCCATATTGCTAAATATAGGGTGTCCAATCTGGCAACATAATACTCGATTAAGACAGGAACACAAGCACCAAACTCCATCTGGAACTAATGGTGCTTAAAAGTGCTTAGCTCCCCATACAAACTAAGCACTTATGGTGTAACGAAAACACGCCTACTATGACACAAAGTCGACAAAGGACATTTCATATTATTATTTTTGGTACTAAAACTTAGTGAGTTATTGTCTGTCCTGGTGCGCACGATAACTCTCGAAAGAAGTAACCGATTGACTTCAAATTTGGTATGCAGCAATATTTTTCCATATCTCCGGCTAAGTTCGAAGATGGGCCATATTGGTCCACTCCTTCTAGTACCTCCCCCACAAAGGGTTAACTTTTAGTGAAATATTGATTCGTTAATACCTTCTATACTACTTACTCGAATCTTCTGAAATTTCAGTTTGTTAGTCGCTAACACGTCAAGGAAAATGGGCGAAGTGGCCAATCCCTTTTTGGTACCTCCCACACAAATGGACCATTTTGCACCAAAATTAACTGCTTATGGCTTTAATATCCGTTCATACAAATACTTGAAATTTTATACAGTGTAATGCTTTTATAGTACCTAGAGTCAAGAGAAAAGTGAGCGTTATTGGAACGCCCCTTTTGGTACCTCCCACATAAATGGGCCATTTTGTACCAAAAGATACCAGCTTATGATTAAATACCATTGCATACAAATACTTGCAATTTTGTACAGTATATTTCTTTTATAGTACCTAGAGTCCAGAGAAAAATTAGCGTTATTGGCACATCCCTTTGGGTTCCTCTCACACAAATGGACCTTTTTGTACCAAAAGTTAACAGATTTTAACTTTAACACAAGTGAATATAAATACTTGAAACTTTGTATAGTATCTAGAGTCCAGAGAAAAGTGACCGCTATTTGCACGCCCCTTTTGGTACCTCCCACACAAATGGACCATTTTGCACCAAATGTAAACAGCTTTTAACTTTAATACCAGTACATACTGTAAAGTTAGTAATGCAATTGAAATTGATAAAAATTTAATTAAAACAAAAAAAATTAATTTAGTGAATACTTTTTTGGGACTCAAGGTGAGGGGATTCGTAAGTCGGTTTACCGAATGAACTTTCTTACTTGTTATACCCTCACTTTAGTGTGACGAGGGTATATATCATTTGCTACGGAAAAAAGTGTAACACATCGAAGGAGTGATCTAAGACCCTAAGTATGTTCGGAGGAAATCCGTTTTGGGTCATTTTAAGTCGAATGAGCAATGTCCGTCCGTCTGTCTGTCTGCTGGCTGGTGCGCACGATAACTCTCGAAAGGAGTAACCGATTGACTTCAAAATTGGTATGTGGTAATATTTTTTCTATCTCCGGCTAAATTCGAAGATGGGCCATATTGGTCCACTCCTTCTAGTACCTCCCCCACAAAGGGTTAAAATGTTGTGAAATATATTGATTCTTTAATAACTACTAAACTACTTATTCGAATCTTCTGAAATTGCACACATAGTATTAGTTTTTTAGTCGCTATCAACTCGAGAATAAAGGGCGAAGTTGCCACGTCCCTTTAGGTACCTCCCACACAAATGCACCGTTTTGCACCAAAAATTAACAGCTTATAACATTAATAACGGTGTATAAAAGTACTTGAAATTTTGCACAGTGTTATGCTTTTATATTGCCTACAGTCCAGAGAAAAATGGGCGTTGTTGCCACGCCCCTTTTGGTACCTCCCACACAAAGGTACCATTTTGCACCAAAAGTTAACAGCTTATAACATTAATACAAGTGTATAATAATACTTGAAATTTTGTATAGTGTAATGTTTTTATAGTGCCTATAGCCCTGTGAAAAATTGGCGTTATCGCCACGCCCCTCTTTGTACCTCCCACACAAAATGGCCAAATCATACCACAATTTAATATTTCATGACGTTTATACCAGTGCACATAAATGCTTATAATTCGGCGCAGTGCAATGAATTTAAAGTATCTACTGTTCAGCGAAAAATAGGTGTATTTGATAAACCCCTTCTGGTATCTCGCACACAAATTGACAGAATAATTCTTGTAATATTCAAATATTACATTACTCACAAAGTGAGGTTTTACCCGACTGAAACTTTCTTACTTGTTAAAATATATAAATACACAGGCGCAGTCATTGTTCCCTCTATATGTACACATTAATTCCAACACCGCTTGTGGACATTCAGTCCCTTACCATGTCTGATCCGCCTCCATATTAGCGGTAGCTCGAATGTTTTTGCCTCTAGAGCGAACCGGGGTTTCTCCACTCTTTACAAATACGACCACTTCCAAAAACGTTAAATTTATATTCATCCTTTAAAATAAAACGTTCCAAGAAGGTTTCAGGCTTCTGCACATACTCTACCCGTTTTTTATTCCCTCCACAAAAGGATGGGGATATATTCATTTTGTCACTCCTTTCGTAATAACATAAAGTATGGATATATTCATAATTCCAAGACGATTGATCCAAGTCCGTCCGTCCGTCATTCTATTTTAATCACGCTACAATCTACAATAATTGAGCTAGATGACTGAAATTTGGAACAGATAATTCTTATAGCTGCAGGTAACTTGTGATTGGATATGGGAAATATTGTTCCATTTTTTGTTATAGTCGCCACAAAGTTTGCAAGGAAAACAGAGAGGTTCGTTATCTCGGATGTAATTTTCAAGTGGAAGACTTCGGAATACCCGCTTCAGACCAAAGAACGAAATAAAGGGAACCATTGGAGAATTAGTTCTCTCAAAACAGTCACCACAATTTTTAACCCTTACCTCTAAAATATAAACCTTACCTCAATATAAAGGGTTTTCCAACAAGAGGTGTTTTTTGAATCACCCGGAATTTCGGTAGCTGTCACTTTTGAAGCTTTTGTTCTTTGACATTTGACAAGTAGAAACTACGCCATTAGCAAAAATGGAACGATACACGATTCAACAACGCATTGAAATTATTAAAATTCGAAAATCATCGAAAAATCATCTTGACTGATGAGGCCCATTTCCTCCTCGGTGGCTACGTCAACAAGCAAAATTGTCGCATCTGCAGCTCGGTGGGGTCATTTGACCGGTCCGGTGGGGTCATTTGACCTTACTTCTTCGAAAATGAGGTTGGATCAACAGTTACGGTGAATGGATTGCGCTGTCGAGAGATTATTAATGATTTTTTATGGTCGGAGTTAGATGGTACTGATCTGAACGACGTTTACTTTCAACAAGACGGCGCTACGTGCCACACAAGCAACGAAACCATTGCTCTGTTACGGGCAAAGTTTCCGGACCGTGTTATCTCTCGAAGAGGTGATCACAATTGGCCACCGAGATCTTGTGATTTAACACCTTGCGACTTCTTCCTTTGGGGCCACGTGAATGATAAGGTCTACGCCAACAGCCCAGCGTCGATTCAGGACCTCAAAGATAGAATTCGTGAGGCTATCGAGGACATTCATGAAAAGGATATGATTCTGTAAGCGTGGTCGTGGTGGCCATTTGGCTGATGTTGTTTTTTATTATTAACGGCATACCTTCCTCTTTATTATGAAATAAACATCCGATCATTTATCTCAAAAAATTACATTTTTCTTCGAATACCAAAATAACACCTCTTGTTGGAAAACCCTGAAATATTATATATTTGTGAACAAAAAAATTTTAGTTGAAAATCAAAAAAAATATTTGGTCGCATATATTAATATATTAGAACAAAATATATTTGCGAACTGACTTTCACAAATAAAATATTATTTTACACATAAACAAAGTTATTGTTAAAGAATTTTTGCAAATATATTTTATTTAAAAATGATAGAATTTTAGATAGTTTTTCTTAGATTTAGATTTACTTCACAATTGAATCTTTGTTTTTTATTTTGCTTAGTTCCAAATAAAAAATATTAGGATGGGATCATAGTTTCCTCCTCCCAAACATATAATATTTGTGTACGTCAAATATTATATATTTAGAGAGTACCCTAAACATACGTATATTTCGAGCAGAGTATGTTAGACAATATACCACAGAAGCGCCTTTCTGTTACAATTTTAAAGTGCCCATTTATAACACAGTGTATTTGGCGCACTTCAGAAGATACGTCATCCTATTCACCCAAATAGATATTTTTGTATAGATCATTTTAATCAAAATTAAGCGAAATGTCATAACTCATAATGTGATGTTCTTTTTCTAAATGAGCGATATGAATCGGCATGATCTGAAATTGTACTTTTCCAAGTATCGCCGAACTGTTTCTGGATGCTTATAGATCCAATAATAGTTAAGCACCACGTTAGTCATTTCCCCTACATTCAATCTAGGATTTCCGGTGACATTTCTTACTATTTAAATAAAATAAAAATGAATTCAGTAAGTTTTATTACCAGAAATTTTAATATGAAACACCGTTTGTAGACTTTTCTGGCATAGTGTATATCATTTGCCACAAAAAAATGTTTAACACATCGAAGCAGTTACCCTATATAGCTGCGGTAAAAAAATAGCAACATCAACGCACTAAAAATACTCAGAATGGGTTTCAATAAAGGTAACTACACCATTTCCAAATGTAGTTCAGAAAAAATCTATTTAAATTCAGAATTCGTCAATTGAAATTCAGAAATTCCATTTGAAATTCAGAACTCGTCACTTGAAATTCAGAAATTCCACATGAAATTCAGAACTCGTCACTTGAAATTCAGATTTTCCATTTGAAATTCAGAACTCGTCAATTGAAATTCAGAAATTCCATTTGAAATTCAAAACTCCTCACTTGAAATTCAGAATATCCATTTGTAATGCAGAATTCGTCAGTTGAAATTCAGAACTCGTCGTTTGAAATTCAGAATTTTTCATTTGAAAATCAGAACTTTTCATTTGAAATTCAGAAACTATTTATTGAAATTCAGAATTTCTATTTGAAAACAAGAATTTTTTTTTAATTTCATGGGTTTCTCAATTTGGAGTTGAGCTGAAGATCAAAGAGTTCCTTTTAAGTCAAGCAAGGTGTTTTGAATAGTCAAGTGAAAAGAAAACGTCCTTGAAATCCAACACCAACCAATGCATGAGGTTTCGGAGGTGGTTAGTCAAATCCTCGGATGCAGTAGCGTTGTTTTTTAGCCTACGGTCCACTTGTTAATCAAAGTTATTTAATCAAAGTTATTTAAAATTTACATATGGGAAATACTTTGAATTAGGAACCATCTCAAGTCAATCGTATACCGCCGTAGTTATTATTTAGGTATAGGAACATTTTGCAATGGATTTGACTGAAGTGAATAACGATTTGAATCTGACTCGAGAAGGAGCTCATCCAATCATCCGCTTTCATATGAGCCATTTTCAAAGACTTCCCTAATTCTGACAATTCACTCCACTCTTTTGCACCATTGATGAGAAAAGCTGTCCTGTGTTGGTCAATTTTTATTATGACGAATGGCCATTTGTTCCTACAAAATTATGTTTGCCACATAGAAGCTGGTTCCACTTACACCACTTAAATCACAATCCACGACCAGCCATGCTTTTTCTGGCTGAAGATGTATGTATATGACTTTAAGCCTACATACTTAATTTCAAATTAAAATGTTCGGAAAATCTAATTTCTGAAATTCTGAATTTCAAATGTCGTGTTCTGAATTTCAAGTGTCGAGTTCTGAATTTCAACTGACGAATTCTGAATTACAAATGGATATTCTGAATTTCAATTGAGGAGTTCTGAATTTCAAATGTAAAATCTGAATTTCAAATGACGACCTCTGAATTTCAAATGGAATTTCTGAATTTCAATTGACGAGTTCTGAATTTCAAATGGAAAATCTGATTTTAAATTGACGAATTCTGAAAATTAAATGGAAAATCTGAATTTCAAGTGACGAGTTCTGAATTTCAAATGGTACTTCTGAATTTCAATTGATATGTTCTGAATTACGTTTGGAAATGGTGTAGTATTTTGGGAATTTTTACCACTTTTTTACCCGTGGATCTTTAAATACTCATAAAATGTTGTTATAATTTTTTTGGTTCTCTGAAGCGATCTCTTTTTATTACGCAACCACAAATTTTGAATAGAATTACAATTAGATAGGCATAAGATAGGGTGACAGTCGGTTTTACCAGCTTTACCATATAGACAAATTAAGGAACCAAATGTTACCACTGGCTCAGATGCCCCTTCATCTAAAAAGATTGGTTTCGATGATATACAAAAGTAATAAAAGTACGAATATCGGTACCGGAAATATATGTTAAACTTCATAGAAAGGCCAACCCCAGAATATTCAGACGTCGTTTACTCGTAGCATAACAGGTGCTCAATGCTCTCACTTCTTTCTCATCTTCACCGCTTCTGCAGCAGTCATTGGCGTCAGTACGTTTCGTATCGTAATTCGATTACATGAGATCTAATAACTCTAACATTTGTGTGCGTACACGGGGCAAAATCGCCTTTTTGTATATGTTTGAATCGAAAGAAAATATACTTGCAATACAAATTTTTAAATATTATATATTTTCGAGCAAATAAATTTTGTTTGAAAATCAATAATATGTATTTAGAACCCATATGTTAATATATTAGAATAAAATATATTTGCGAACTAATGTTCTCAAATAAAATATGTGTTTAAATACAAATAAAATTATTGTTTATGAATATTTCCAAATATATTTTATTAAAAAGAGATTTTCAAAACTTTGCTGAATTTTTCGAATTTTAGTTTTAATTTTTTCCTTGTTTTCAATTTAGGCATTTCTATTAAAAATGGCATACTTAGCATTAACTTCTATTTGAAACTATTTATATTCTTTTTTAACTATTCCAAGTCATTATTTTGAATTATAAAGAAATTTTACTAACATTATAACTTTCTAAAAATTACCTTTCAATTGCTGACAACTTAAACGATTAAAGAATAGATATATATTCACGCAAATAGATCTTTGTTTGGGAAATAACATATCTAAATAAAAACCAGTAAGGAAAGGCAGAAAGTCGGGCGGGGCCGACTATATAATACCCTACACCTCCCTAACAATGCGATAAGGGTTATTGCGATAATAGTTTGGAATAATTGGTAAATGAGTGAGAACATATATATGCGGATATATCTAATTCTGAACCGATAATCTCTAAATTAAGCAATATTCCTTCCTAAATTGAGAAACATCTTTCTGGAGAATTTTGTAATGGTCGGACGTAAAGTACAACTTCTATAGCGCTTTGTAACCAAATCAGGAGGAACATATATATGGAGCTTATATATAAATCTGAATCGATTTTCCCTGAATACTCATTCATGTAAAATAGAAACCTCTGTCTGTCGAATTTCGTACTGATCGGATATAAAATACAGTCTCTACAGCGCTTGAATGTCAAATCGGTGCTAACATATATATGGGGGCTATATCTAAATCTGAACCGATTTTCTCCAAATTTGGCAGTATTCCTTCGTGTAATAAGAAACCTCTTTCTGCCGAATTTCGCTGTGATCGGATATAAAATACAGTTTCTACAGCTACTGAATTTCAGATCGGGGGTAACATATATATGGGGGCTATATCTAAATCTGAACCGATTTTCTCCTAATTTGGCAGTATTCCTTCATGTAATAAGAAACCTCTTGCTGCCGAATTTCGTACTGATTGGATATAAAATACAGTTTCTACAGCGCTTACATGTCAAATCGGGTGCAACATATATATGGGGGCTATATATAAATCTGAACCGATTTCCCCCAAATTTTGTATTGTATCTAAGTGTATCACGAGACTACTCTCTGTCAATTTTTGTACAAATCGGTTACAAAATGTTGCTTATACAGTGCATATATGCCAAATCGGAGGTACATATATATGAGAGCTATATGTAAATCTGAACCGACCAAATTCAATAGGGATCGTCCTTGGGCCTAAAAAAAGATATGTGCAAAGTTTCGTTGAGATCGGACCATAATTCCGACCTGTACTTTGATTACAAGAATACGTCTACAGACAGACGGACAGACAGACGGACATAGCTAAATCGACTCAGAAAGTGATTACAAGTCGATCGGTATAATAAACAATGGGTCTATCTCTTCTCCTTTTGGGTGTTACAAACAAATGCACAAAGTCATAATACCATGTACCACAGTGTGGTGTAGGGTATAAATATTAGGATGTCAACATAGTTTTGTTTAGAACAACATCCTCCCAAACATATAATATTTGTATGTGTCAAATATTGTATATTTGGAGTGCACTCTAAAAATATATATGTTTCAAGCAGCATATGTTTGGGACAATATACTACAGAGGCGATTTTTTATCAGCGTGTATATATTGATGAAATTTCAGCATATCGTCCAAAGGTGGTTCATAACTTATTTATATAAAATAAGCGAAAAAATAGTTTCCCATTTACTCGTTTTATGCTCTCGAAAATTCAGATTACGATACGGATGCGGTAATTAGAACCCAGGTAGTGTCGCGTCAGAATTGATACTAACGTAGACAGTATTTTTCTCTCTAGTGCGAGGAGACTGTTTGAACTTTCATATCTTGGCCAGATTTGTCTAGCAACTCTACAGGTGCCGATTTCTGTCCATCTTTCATTGGATGCCTGATTGCCTAAGCCCAAGCTTGCATAAGGATAATGGGCAGCAATTTATGCAAATTTTTCTAGAATTTTTAATGTCGTCCCTTTCTTAAGGATGTGAGGTAACGTTAATTCGTGCAAAAAAGGCACATTTTTGTGATTTTTGTTGACTACACATTTAAAATATTTTGATGGTACATGAAAGTATAACAATGGTACATAAGGTATTTAGTTTAAAATTTTCATGAAGAAATATTGAAAAAATATTGCAACTATAGCATTTATTCGTAAGCGTCCCAAACAAAGTACAATTGCGGTGACCCTCATAACCTGATGCCGGATCATCCGAAATCAAACATATTACATTGTTTCGTTATCCCCAGGTAACGCAAGTTTTTTTTTTCAAAATTTAAATTTTTGGGAACATTTGAAAGTGAAAACCCCGATTTTTGAGAGAAAAAATCGACTAATTGGTTAATGTAAAATAAAAAAATATTAACAACTTTGATATGAAATTCAACAGAGTTACCTCGTAAATTAGGTATACAAATATTGTTCAAAAATTATAGTTTCAAGGGTCGGTGAAGTAGTTTTTGGGCTATGAGGGGCACCGACTTTGAAGATTAGGGTTGTGGGAAAAACAATAGTTTTTCTTTTGTACTGAGTCACTGCTTACTTCCCATTTGCCATTTTTTCGGCTTTATACACACAATTAGATGATCACATCACTTTCAAACCGATTTTAAACGACATTTTTCGAGTAGACTGGATTTATCAGAATAAAAATCCTGGTAAGAGAAACTGCCAAAAACAATTTCAAAACATCCAATATCACAACATAATTTTCATAAATACTTTAAAATATTAAATAACAAGCTTTTTAGTTGTGGGCTAAAATATTTGCAATTTAATATGCCACGGAAATATATGTCTAGATAATTGCACCTGATTCCCCATTTAATTGACTAAGTTTACATTTTATATACCCACTGGATGTTTCACAAGTTTTGTTAAGTAGTTCAATACAATTTTTTGTATACAAAATTACTTGAATCCCTATTTTGCCGCTATTATGTTGGCCTATATATCGATACCTTCATTCTAAAATATGCTTAGTCGGCATAGTATGTTATTAGCGAGATTACCTTTTTAATTTCTAAATATTCTAAATTATATTCAGTCAAGATTTTGTGTTTATCTGTTAACCCAATCAAAAGTTATTCACAAAACAGTACAGGTCATTCATACACGCTGAAAAAAAATCGCTTCTGTAGTATATTGTCCCAAACATATTCGGCTTGAAACATATATATGTTTAGGGTAGACTCTAAGCATGTAATATTTGGTACATACAAAAATTACATCCCAATGTGACTGCTATTTGTGAAACAAATATTTATTTGCATTTAAATATTCATAAAATACATAAATTGTGTCAAATTTGTCAGTAATTCAAAGTTAAATTTTTAGAAATTTTCAATGTTCGAAAAAAAAAATAATAATTGAAATCATATAATCTTGGGTCAATATAAAGTACTTAGAGAATTGACAACTAATGATGGCTTGGAATACTCAGAAATTTTATATTATTGATTGATTTAAAACAGAAGGTAATGCTGCATATGGGAGGTACAATTCGAAACCAAGGAAAAATTGAAACTGAAATTTGAAAAAATCAGCAAAAGTTTTGGAAATCTTTTTAAAATAAAATATATTTGGAAAAATTCCTAAATAATAATTTTATTTGTATTTAAACACATATTTTATTTGAGAAATTTAGTTTGCAAATATAATTTGTTGTAATATATTAATATATGCGTTCCAAATATATTTTATAGATTTTCAAATAAAATTTATTTGCTAAAAAATATAAAATATTTAAAAATTTGTGTTCCAAATATATTTTCTTTCGATTCAAACATATCAAAAAAGGCGATTTTGCCCCGTGTATAAAGGAATAAAACACAAATTTAAAAAAATTGACAAACTCTGATCGCCTCTCCTGAAAAACTACCTATTTGCTCTTAGCATTGTTTAGAATGAAAGTATCGATATGTTTGGGAGTACGCGATGCAATACATTTGCCGTTTGCTACGGAAAGTTTTGCTCAAACTAATTCCTATTTTTTATCCCCTCACCTTAGAGAGGAGGGTATATATAATTTGCTACGAGCCTAAAGTGTAACATATCGAAGGAGTGACCTTAGACCCCAAGTATGTTTGGCGGAAATTCGATTTATCCGTCCGCCTGTCTGCTGACTGGTGCGCACGATAACTCTCGAAAGGACCAACCGATTGACTTCAAATTTGATATGTGGTAATATTTTTCTCTATCTCCGGCTAAGTTCGAAGATAGGTCATATTGGTCCACTCCTTCTAGTACCTCCCCCACAAAGGGTTAACATTTAGTGAAATATTGATTCTGTATAACTTACTCGATTTTTCTGAAATTCCACACATAGTATTAGTTTATTAGTCGCTAACACCTCAAGAAAAATTGGCGAAGTTGCCACGCGTGTCTTTGTATCTCCCACACAAATGGACCAAAAGTTAACTGCTTATTGCTTTAATATCAGTTCATACAAATAGTTCACAATCAGTACGGTGTAATGTTTTTATAGTACCTAGAGTCCAGTAAAAAGTGGGCGTTTTTGGTACGCCCCTTTTGGTACCTCCCACAAAAATGGACTATTTTTGCACCAAAGTTAACAGCTCACAACTTTAATACCAGTGCATATTAGTACTTGGAATTTTGTACAGAGTAATGGTTTCATAGTACCTACAGTCCGCTGACAAATGGGCGTTATTGCTACGCCCCTTTTGACACCTCCCACACAAAAGTACCATTTTGTACGCAAAGTTAACAGCTTGTAAAGTTTAACTAGTGCATGCAAATACTTACAATTTTGTACAGTGTAATGTTTTTATAGTACCTACAGTCTGTCGAAAAATTTATATTTATATCACGCCCCCTTTTTGTACCACCCACACAGACTATTATACCATTTTGTACAAAAAGTTAACAGCTTATATTGTGAATACCAATGCATATATGTACTCACAATTTTTACACGGTGTAAAGTTTTTTTAAATTCCAACAGTCCGGATGGGAGTTATCAACACACCCGTTCTAGTACCTACCTCCCATACAAAAATATACAAGACATACCAAAATTAAATAGCTCATAATATTAGTACATATCGATGGCTTTATATAAAACGTACCTCGATTTTATTTTTCCGTAAGAGAGGCACGAATACCATATAAAAACCAAAAAAAAAATCTTTGACTAGGTTTATGGCCTTCGAAAATTTTTAAAAAATGTAGGTGTATTTGAAAGTTTTAGACCAGAATAAACAGAAAAAGCTGTTATGACAAAAATCAAGATACGCCCTTTTTATATTAAGCCATCGATATACCAGTGGATATTTACATTGCTCACAAAGTGTTTGTTTACCTTACCTTAGTCAATT
The DNA here is from genome assembly GCA_963930755.1 of Eudasyphora cyanicolor. Classification (NCBI taxonomy): domain Eukaryota; kingdom Metazoa; phylum Arthropoda; class Insecta; order Diptera; family Muscidae; genus Eudasyphora; species Eudasyphora cyanicolor. The sequence continues at coordinate 156,054,143 of OZ005736.1, read as the reverse complement.
TACCCGACTGAAATTTCTTACTTGTATTTGTTTTCAAAATATCGTTTAAAAAAATCTGGTAACGCTATTTCCTATCTTCGTGAGAGAGATAGTATTGGGCCAGCCAATCTAAACCAACAACCCACCCCCCGCCCACTCAAACACATGCACTCATCATTGTCTTCATTGAGAGAGTGAATCCCATTCATTGTTATGAGAGGGAGTTGGTAACACTCTTTCCCTAATGCCTCATTTAATGTTTATTTATTATTTGTTTGTTTGCGTTTCTTTCTTTGTTTATATTATGTCGCCCCTCTTCTGTTGTTATTGTGGACCTATAAAACAAGTGTTGTTCTTATTTGCTTGGCTTTGTTTCTTTTGAAAATCGAATAAACTTCAAAGATTCAATTAAGCAGAACTCTCCCACGACAATACTCGTAATAAAATCTGGCAACAGCCAGAGAAGAGAAAAACGTATCAGTTTTTTTTCGAATTCAGATGCCGGACATGATATGCAAACATTGAGTGTGACACTTCTTGGAGCTGCAGGTTCTCTATTGATTCATACACCCAGATGATCACAGATCACAGTTGGGTATGTACTCTTGTACACATATTCACAGTTGAACACTTATTCCAGCTGTGAGAGATCGTTGTCGCTGATCTTGTTGAGCAATTGAATTCTCAAGAAGTGTTATCTGATTCTGAGTCCGGTTTCATTAAAGTGTTCGTTCGGTTGGCGACATATCGTGGCAAACATACACATATGTTTGTCATACATTCACATGTACATATGCCTTATGAATTATTTACAACAATTGAAGTCGAGTATAGAAATTTACTTGGATCTTTTCCAATAGTTTTTTTTTGTTCGAAATGTACCAGAAAAGTTTATCTTACAGTACAACATAAGATGGACATGTCTGAAGGGTGACTTTTTCTTTTCTAAACCGCAGTCAATTCTACCAAGCAATTAAAACTCTCTACCAATTTTTGTATTTGTTTCTATTAAATTTTTGCAATATACAGAAAGTGACTTAAATATATGGTCTTAAACCAAAATAAATTCTGACTGAACAACAAAAACACAAACCAACAATAAATAACAACAAAATAAAAAATAAAATTTTAAGAAAATATTCTAGAAAAATTTAATTTCAAAGATATTTCTAGAGAAATATAAATAAACAAATGGAAAGACTTACGGCTGAACCAAAAATAATGAATAATAAGATATGTCATCCCGGAGCGAGTAAGTTATCAGATACGAACGAATAAAAATTTCAACGAGTAGGACTTCAAAGAGTGAGGTTTTCCGCGGATTTCGGACCGAATTTCCCGATTTTTTTGTAATTGTCACAATTAAAAAATTAATATCAATCGATTAGTGCAAAAAAAGTTGAAATTACCTTCGCGGAAAAGTGTTTTTTCGCGTGTGACATTTCATTCCTATTCGTCCGTAACTGATAGATTTTGACAGTTCTCGGGATGACTTATCTTCATAATTTATAATTTTTGGGCTGAACAACGTTTACAAATTATTCAGTTTTATTATGAAAATAATCGCTCGCCAATTGCGCTAAGTCCATTTCCTTTTTAAATCAAAAAAAAAACACTTTCCAGTCGACCCACGATCTTGACACCCATGAGCAATATTTTAGCTCTCGTTAAGAGCTATCTTTTTGCCATTGAACAAAATTGTTTAGCCAAATGTATTTATTTATTTATTTGAATTACAATACAAAGTACATTTATATTCTAATTTTAAGGTCCAGGGAAAGGCCGGGTTACAAAGACCATATGGCTAAATGTTTACAGCGACAGACCAGAGCCTCTGGTGGGAATCGAACCCAAGACCCCCAAACTTATAGGCGAGTACGCTACCAACTCACCTACTGGGGCGCTCTAGCCAAATGTAATTTTAACAATTTCTGTCGGAAAATTCAATATCTCTGAAATTGTATAGAAAAATTAAATTCAACAGTTTGTTAATGAAAATGTAATTTCAACAAAAACTTTTTAATGATTTTTCCAAAAATGCAATTTTAACGAAATTTTCTTAAGAAACGCAATTCAACGATTTTGTCGAAAAATTAAATATTAAGAAAATTTTGTAGCAAAATGTAATTCTAGAGAAATGTAAACTCAACGAACTTTTCGGAAAAAAATTAAATATCGAAAAACTTAATTTTGTAGAAAAATTAAACCCTTACGAAATTTTGCAGAGCAATCTATAAAAATTATATTTTTAGGAAAAACTATTTTTTTCGAAAAATACTGCATTCTATTGACAATTACCCCAAAAATGGAATTTTTAATGTAAATTTCGTCCAAATTGAAATCATATATAAAGATTAATCGAAATTCTATTTTTTTTAATAATTTCTTTTCCTGAAAAATCGAATTTTTCCAGAAAAATCGCCAAAATTGCATTTCTATAAAAATGCATTTTTCCAAAAATGTCGATAAAATTGCATTTTCTATTACCTTTTTTGGAAATTGGATTTTTCTATAAAATTTCATCAAAACTGCTTTTTCTATAAAATTTCTTCCAAATTTAGTTTCTCAGAAAATTTCGTTGAAATTTTATTTTCCTACAAAACTTTAAATGCAATTCAATGACATTTTCTAGAAAAATGTAACTCGACGATTTTTGTAGAAAAATAAAATTTTGAGAAAAGGTTCTAGAAATATGTGATATCGAAGATTTTTCGGGAGAAATGTAAGTCAAAGAAACATATATTTTTAGGAAAAAAACTTTTATAGAAATATATTTTCGAAACAGCATTTTATTGACAATTACCCCACAATGAAATTTTTATAGTAAATTTCGTCCAAATTGAAATCATAATCGAAATTCTATTTTTTGTGAAAATTTGTTCAGTAGTGAATTTTTCCTGAAAATTTTGTCAGAGATTCATTTTTGCAGAAAAAAATCTCAAAAATTGCATTTCCATAAAAATTAATGTTCCAGAAAATTTTTCTGTAAAATTTCTTCAAAATTGCGTTTTCTATCAAATTTCTTCAAAATTAAATTTCTCGGAAAATTCCGTTGAAATTTTATTTTTCTACAAAAATTTTTAAATGCAATTCAACGAAATTTTCTGGAATAAAGAAATTCAACGATTTTTGTAGACAAATAAAAAAAGAAAAGATTCTAGAAAAATGTAATTTCAAAGATTTTTCTCCAAATATTCCGTTGAAATTTTATTTTTCTACAAAATTTTAAATGCAATTCAACGAAATTTTACGAAAAAATAAAATTTAACGATTTTTGTAGAAAAATAAAATTTGATGAAAAGACTCGAGAAAAATTTATTTCAGATTTTTCTAGAGAAATATAAATCAACGAAATTTTCTCGAAAAATTTAACATCCACGAAATTTTGCAGAAAAGGCAATTTCAACAATCTACAAAAATGCAACTATGTTCAACGAAAATTTTTACACAAATTTAATTTCAAGGAATTTTCTAGAGAAATTGAATTTCAACGATTTTTCTAGAAATTGCATTCAACAAAATTTTTTAGCCAAATGTAATTTTAAAATTTTTTGTCGATAAATGCAATATTATCGAAATTTTATTGAAACATTTAATTCAACAATTTTTTTAATTAAAATTTAATTTCAACAAAATGTTGTACAAAAACTTACTTTTAAAATGCAATTTAATGAAATTTTCTAAAAAAACTAAATATTCATAAACTAAATTCAATACTTTTTTTTTAATTTAATTTCAACAAAATGTTGTACAAAAACTTACTTTTAAAATGCAATTTTAACGAAATTTTCTAAAAAAAAATAAATATTGACGATATTTAAAAAAAAAAAATTTTAAGTGATTTTCTAGAAAAATTAAAGTTGAAATTTAATTTTTCTGCAAAATTCAACGAAATTTTCTAGAAAAATGAACTTTAACGATTTTTCAAAGCTTTTTCTAGAGAAATGTAAATTAACGAACCTTTATAGACAAATTAATTATCGACGAAATTGAAAAAAATTAAATTTTCCAGAAACATTGAACATACACGAAATTTTCTAGAGAAATGCAATATCAAAGAAATTTTCTAGAAAAAATGCATTTTCAACAGAATTTTGTAGCCAAATATAATTTTAAAAATCTTTGTCGAACAATGCAACATCACCGAAATTTTATAGAAAAATTATGTTCAAAATTTTTTTATGAAAATCTAATATTAACAAAATTGTGTACAAAAATTTCGTTTAATTATTTTTCTAATAAAATGCAATTTCAACGAAATTTTCTAGAAAAAAATAAATATTGACGAAATTAAAAAAAAATATTTTTAAAGTAATTTTCTAGAAAAAAGTTAATTTGAAAAATTAAATTTCAACAAAAATTTCTACTGAAATGCAATTTAACGAAATTTCCTAGGAAATGTAAATTCAACGAAATTTTAAAAAAAATAATTTTTAGAATAATTAAACCTTCACGAAATTTTTCAGAAAAATGTAGTGTCAACGAAATTTTTTGTATGCAATGCAAAGATATTTTCGAAGCAGCATTTTGTGAAAATTTAATTTTTCCAGAAAAAATTTCAAAAACTCAATTTCCATAAAAAATGCATTTTCCAGAAAATATCGACAAAATTGCATTTTCTATAACTTTTTCGAAATTTCTATAAAATTTTTTCAAAATTTAATTTATCAGAAAATTCCGTTGAAATGTTATTTTTGTACAAACTTTTAAATACAATTCAACAACATTTTCTACGAAAATGAAATTTAACGATTTTTGTAGAAAAATTAAATTTGAAGAAAAGGTTGTAGAAAAAAGTAATTTCAGAGCGCCCCAGTAGGTGAGTTGGTAGCGTGCTCGCCTATGAGTTTGGGGGTCGTGGGTTCGATTCCCACCAGAGGCACTGGTCTGTCGCTGCAAACCCTAGCCACATGGTCTTTGTAACCGTACAATTAGAATATAAATTTACTTTGTATTGTAATTCATATAAATAAATAAAATAAAATAATAAAAAAGTAATTTCAAAGATTTTTCTAGAAAAAATTAATTTCAACATTTGTAGAAAAATGCAAATTCAACGGAATTTTCTAGGAAAAATGCAATGCCAAAGAAATTTTTTAGAAACAATGCAATTTGAACAAAATTTTTTAGCCAAATGTATTCTTAGCTATTTTTGTTGAAAAATGTAATATCTTCGAAATTTAATAGAAAAATTAAATTCAACAATTTTTTTATTAAAATGTAATTTCAACAAATTTTTGTAGAAAAAATTATTTTTAACGTTTTTTTAATAAAATGCAATTTCAACGAAATTTTCTAGAAATATTAAATATAAACGAAATTTTAACAAAATCAATTATCAAAGTAATTTTCTAGAAAAATTCAATTTTAACGAAACTGTGTAGTTCAATGCAATATTAACAATTTCTCTAGAAATATGAAATTTCTACAGAAATGCAATTTAACGAAATTTTCTAGAGAAACACAATTCAACGATTTTTCTAAATAAATGTAAATTCAACGAAATTTTCTAGAAACATTAAATATTGACCAAAATAAAAAAAAATATTTTCTAGAAAAATGAAGCCTCCACGAATTTTACAGAAAAAAGCAGTTTCAACGAATTTTTTAGATGCAATGCAATCTAGAAAAATTAAATTTTTAGAAAAAATAACTTTGATAGAAAAACATTTTCGAAACAGCGTTTTATTGACAATTATCCCAAAAAAAAATAATTTTCAATCAAAATTTTTCTTGTGAAAATATTTTTCAGAAGTGAACTTTTCCAGAAACTTTTGTCAAAATTTAATTTTTCGAGAAAAAATTACAAAAATTTCATTTCCATAAAAATCATTTTCCAGAAAATTTCGACAAAATTGCATTTTCTATTACTTTTTCGAAATTGGACTTTTATGTTAAATTTCTTCAAAATTGTGTTTTCTTTAAAATTTCTCAGAAAATGCGGTTGAAATTTTATTTTTCTACAAAATTTTAAATGCCATTCAACAACATTTTCTAGAAAAATTTAATTCAACGATTTTTGTAGAAAAATAAAATTTGAAGAAAAGGTTCTAGAAAAATTTAATTTCAAAGAATTTTCTAGAGAAATGTAAATCAACGAAATTTTCTAGAAAAATTAATTATCGACGAAATTTAAATATCACATTTTTTAGAAAAATTAAACATCAACGAAATTTTGCAAAAAACTGGCCGTTTCAATAGAATCGACAATAATTCAATTTCAACGACAATTTGTTCAAAAATGCAATTTCAAAGAAATTTCGTAGAGAAATGCAATTCCAACGATTGTTCTGGAAAAATGCAATTTCAACATTTGTAGAAAAATGCAATTTCGACGATATTTTCTAGAAGAACAATGCAATTTCAAAGATATTTTATAGAAAGAATACAATTTCAAAGAAATTTTATAGAAAGAATACAATTTCAACTAAATTTTGTGGCCAAATGTAATTTTAACAATTTTTGCCGAAAAATACACTATCATCGAAATCTTATAGAAAAATTAAATTCTGAATTTTGTACAAATATTTATTATTAATGATATGATATTAATGATTGTAATAAAATGGAATTTCAACGAAATTTTCTAGAAAAAAATAAATATTAACGAAATTTAAAAAAAAATTATTTTCAAAGTGATTTGCTAGAAAAATGCAATTTTAACAAAAGTTTGTAGCCCAATGCAATATCAACGATTTCTCTAAAAAAATGAAATTTCAACGAAAATTTCTACAGATATGCAATTTAAGGAAATTTTCTAGAGAAATGCAATTCAACGAGTCTGCTAGAAAAATTCAATTTTAAAAACATTTTGTAGCAAAAATATAAATTCAACGAAATTATCTAGAAAAATTAAATATCGACGAAATTCAAAAAATTATTTACTTGGGACTTCGCAAAACACTTAAATTACAATAGTTGTTCAGCCTTTCGTGATTTCTTTCATTCTATAGAACTTGGTATTAGAACCTCAATCGGTAGAGAATTTGCTGCGTTTAAGGAAATGGTTCTCCTCAACCAAAAAGGTGTGTAGGATGGAAGTTTCATAAAATTGTAAATACCTCTCTATATAATTTGAAGAAACAGAGACAATTATGACCACCAACATAGTCATGTGAATAATTAACCATAAACTGCAACTCCTCCTTCTGTTGCCAATTAAAATTTCCACCAAGACCAGTAACATTTCCCCATGAGAACATTTCCCAAATTGTTTTTAGCAAAAAAAAAACACTTAACTTGTCGATTATGACATATAAACTAACTGATATATTTAAGTACGGAATTTATTCAATTAAATCCAAATACGAGTACCGACATTCTTCCGATTCCGCAACAGGGAAGATGTGCTAGGTAGCTATTCATTTTCCGAGTCGTTGAGAAGAAGATGTTACCCTAGAGGTACTTCTCGCTGAGTTGTTTTTTCGTTGCCTTTGTTTTGCATGTCAATGCATCTTTAAGATGCAAAAAGAATCCAAGAAAAAAATCAAATAAAATACAGCTCATAAAAAATCTATTATCGCAGCTAAACATGCAATAAGAAACGACTTGATGCTGGTTACACTGTCACTTGGCTGCTGCCATTAGAAGGCAACAAGGAGGAGTAGCAACAGCAAGAGCAACATCAGCAACAGGAGAAGAAGTCAAATGTTTATTACAACTTAGTACAAGGAATCGGCAGCCAGGCAGCCCTCGTAAGGCCACAACCGAATGAATTCACCTATCCATGGGAGCCATAGTTTTATGCATCATAAATTGGCATCAGCATTTTCATTTAGTGACAACCCAAAGTAATGATTATTGTCAAATATCCCGAAAAATATATACAGAATACGTATGTAATTGCAGTTGCGAACACTTCATTGAATTCGTCGTTTCGAAAGGAAAGACAAAGGCAATACCGCCAATGACAATGCTGAAGGTAAAGTATTTATAAATTCACAAATGCCGCGCTACATACATAGATACATCTGAAAGTGTAGACAAATTTCAGAGACGTAGAAGTATAGCAAGTTTAGTCGGTTATAATGAAGCACAGTGTGTCAAATTGCAATTCATGTTTCAAATTGTTAATTATATAGTTATAGTTAAGACATCTCCAGGAAATCGATGAAAAAAAAAGAATTCACAGTTATTCTGCAATAGGTTTATCAATGAGTGTGTCCGAGACCTAAAACCTTTTTTTGTGGAGATTGAGGCAACCAATATCTGAAACCAAAACAAAAATTTTTGTATGCTAAAGTTTTTATAATTCCTTTTTTATGGATGGTACCTTTAGTATTTGGACTACACTATTTGAAGTACAAATGATGGAAAAACACTTTCGCGTATAGATCGTGGTTTAGTAAACGTAAATTTGAAAAGTCGTTTTTTGCTTGCACGAAAAAATCCACACGGAAAAATCTCAAAAAAAGGTTTGTTCCAATTTTTGAAAGCTTATATCCTAACGAAGGAAACAATGTCTATATCACTTATTTGTTGGTCAACATTTAGAATTTTCTTACCCAAACAATCTCGTTAAATAAACCCCCTAGCGAGAAAATAACGTTCATAATTTTGGTATCACTTATTTTTTGGTCAAAATTTTGGATTTCATTACCTGAACTTAAAATGGTTATATCTCGTTAAAAAAAACCTCCTAGAGCGAAAATAGAGTAATTTTTTGGTATCACTTATTTTTCAGTCACAATTTTGAATTTCCTTACCCAAATATAAAATGGTTACATCTCATTAAATAAGCCTCCTAAATCGAAAATTGCGATGTGTGGTATCACTTATTTTTTGGTCAAAATTTTGAATTTCCTTACCTAAAACCTAAAATGGTTATATCTTGTTAAACAAGCCTCCTCGTTAAATAAGGGAAATTCAAAAAATCATTTTCATAATTTTCGTATTTTTTATTTTGTCCATTTTGTTTGGGCTTGGCAATAACGCCACTTATTCAATAGACTGCGGGTACTATAAAAGCAATAAATACACTGTACACAATTTCAAGCGTTTGTATGCACAGAAATTTAAGTTATCAGCCGTTAACTTTTTATGCAATATGGTCTATTTGTATGGAAGGTTCCAAAAGGGGCGTGACAATAACGCCCATTTTTCACAGGACTGTAGATGCTATAATAGCATTACACTGCACAAAATTTCAAGTATTTGTATGGACTAGAATAAAAGTTATAAGCCGTTACCTTTTTGTGCAAAACGGTCCATTTGTATGCAAGGGCCAAAATCGCCGATTCTGATATGTTTGAATAGAAAGAAAATATATTTGGAACAGAGATTTTTAAATATAATGTGTCTCTGAATGAATATACTTTACTTCAAAAGCATAAAAACTTATTTGTAGCACATATGTTAATATATTACAACAAAATATATGTGCCAACTAACTTTTCCAAATAAAATAAGTGTTTACAAACAAATAAAAAATTTGTTTAGAAATATCTCCAAATATGTTTTATTTAAAATAATTCAAAACTTTGCTGAATTTTTGAGATTTCCGTTGTAACTTTCCTTGATTTCGATTTTTTTTACAGTTAAAAATTACAGTAACTTTTATTTTTAAGCATTCATTATAAATTTCAAAATATTCAATTAATAATTATAAAAGATTATACGATGCAAAATTATAAAGAAATTTTACGAAAATTTAAAAAAAAAATCTAAAAAATTAACTTAGAATAACTGAAAACTTAATACTTGGAGTAAGTTTTAGGTATCGATATATTTATACCCTCACTTTAGTGAGACGAGGGCATATTTCATTTGCTACGGGCCAAAAATGTAACACATAGAAGGAGTGACATAAGACCCTAAGTATGTTCGGCGGATGTCGTTTAAATCAAAATTCAACAAAATTTTGTAGAAAAGTGTAATTTTTTCGAGAAATATTATTTCAACGAAATTTTCTAGAAAAATGCAATTTTGATGAAATTTTGTGAAAAAAACAAAATATCAACTTTTCTAGAGAAATGCAATTTCAAAGAAATTTTTTAGTAAAAATAATATTTTGACTAAAATTGCTGGAAAATGCAATTTTGCCTACAAAATTTAAAAAAATGCAATTTCAACAAAATTTTTAGAAATATGTAATTGTAAAAAAACTCTTAAGAAAAAAGAATTTTAAACGAAATGTTGTAGAAAAGTGCTCTTTCAAATCGTCAAATCGAAGGCGACCTTCATATGCGAGCTATGTAATATGACAAATCGAAAGGTACATATACTCGTATATGAAGGGCTACAGGGAACCCTGTCAGATATGCCCGTTTACACTAGAAACTATTTTAGGCATGATATATATGTAAATGCATTATTCGGTTAAGTCTGGTCGGTTAAAATCTGCGTTACTAGAGCTTCACGAAGTTTAATGGGAACTAATTCAACACATGGACCGATATGTCTCATTTTCGCTATATGCTACATGAAATCTGGGGTGACAAAGAATAACCGCCTAACTCAAAAATCATGTTTTCGAGAAATATCATCTTTTATTTTTCTGTAATGGGGCTTCATTACGTCTTGGGTCAAAATGTTTTTGTAAATATCTTTTTAAGAAACTTTTTGAGTGAAATGAGACTAAAAACGGCTTGATGGTTTTTACGTTTAATACTACCAGATTACCAAATAAAACAAGACATTTGTTTAACAGCCTCTGATTTAAATATGAAATCGTTAACCTCTGTTAATTGGCACGACAGAAAACCAAATATGTACTGTTCATTTACAGAATTGTTTTATTATCCTAAAAGTATACTTTAAAACACTGTATTATTTAATTATTTATATTTGAAATTGTTGCGTTACTGATGATCGCAACACAGCCCAAACGGCTGAAGCCTAGAATCATTAAATTTGTTGGAAGATTAATAGATTTTTCGAAATTCGTACTTATGTGCGCACAGTGCAACAAAAAATAAAAAATGTGGTACCACCGCCAAATCCAAACGGCTAAAGCTAGAATCGCCAAATTTGGTGTGAGTGTAGTCCTTAGGACGTGCCGTGATTTCTCTGTACGGTTGGCCAAAATGGAAGGAGTAGATCTAGGTCATCGAAATTTTGCATAAGTAGTTTTTATAAGCAAATTTTAGACCAAATCCGTCAAAGGACATGCCCACCTCCCACATATCCTGAAATCCAAAATTACAATATTTTCTAAAACTGCCACGGAATTCAACCAAATTTTGCTCAATATACTTCTAATTTGTTTTAACATTAATGAATGTAATCGCTGAAATTGCAGCAAGGATTAAATTATCCTTAAAATATCCTTTTTGAGTCGTTGCTAGTATAATATGCAAATAGTGCAAATATGACTTCAAATATAATATGAGGCATAATTTATTGTCAGAAATATAATTTCTTTCGATTTTCATTTCATTCAAAATGAATTTTTTTTTCAAAATTTTGTTTCAGTTTCTCGAAAAAAATAACAAATTGAAATATTTATTGTAGCCAAATTCAAAAAAAAATTCGCAGCTAGAATTTATCTACTTTAAAACTACTACACCCAGGAAAATAATTGGTTGAAATTCGATTGTAACAATTAAAATATAGTACTAGCAACAAAAAGTTTATTTTCTACACCGTCTGTCGGTTGTATTTATATATAATTAGTTGAAACAACAATAATAACATGGATACGATCAAATGAAAATGCTTGCAACTAAATCGATGGTTGTATCAATCGAATTAAGATTGTTTTTTTCATTGACACTCGGTTAGTTGTGGCAACCAATTTTAAATTTTCATTATAGTACCATATGATCGATTTTTGGTTGTGACAACCAATGTTTTATTCTTGCAACGAATAATTGGTTACTACAACAGAAAAAATATTAAAAATAATCGTGTATTGGTTATCCCAATCATTTCCCAAATGTAGAATAGTTAAATGTATTTTGGGAAATACAACCGAAAGATTGGTTGCTGTTCTTTTGCTGATACATGACAAACAAAAAATAAAATTACTCGACATAAAAAAATCTTCAATATTTTGTTCAAGAACGGTATAGGTAATCAAAAATAGTCTCGTGTGTGGAATGCAGAATATTTTGTGCAAAATGTTTTACATAAAAAAAAAGTAAAAGCAACAATAATGAAATTGAAAGCACAGGGTTAAGCGATATTTGCATAAAAGTTTTGTTTTTTTTTCGTGTACTAAAATGTGTGTCAAATATTTCCACATCTCATAATAGTGATCAATTTGTAATATGGGATTTTTAATTTTGTTATGAATTGTTTTGTTTCTTGTTCAATAAATAAAAATTAATGAAAACTGTTTTTAATTAATTGTCGGTAGTATATGACTGACAAATTGTCAGAACAACCAATTTTTTAAAACAGTTGGTTGTGACAACTACAACAGATAATCTAAGCCAACCAAATATGATTGTTGTCAACATGGAATCAGAAGTATACCACAACCAAAATATTGGTTGTCCTGATGGAATCGCATGATAGTAGACAGAACTACCAAAATTCGGTTGGCAAATAATTCGGTTGAGGCAACCAAACTGTATTCTGTGTGTACATTATAGCCAAAAATCAAAAAAATATCGCTGCTGAACTGTCGATAATAATTGTTTTTTCGGTCCACTCAAAAATGGCCCACTTTAAAAACAAGCGTGTATTTCTGTACACACAAATTATCCTAACGGTACTTTCCATATGAGTTATATTTGGACCAAAAAATAATGTTGTCGTATTGTAGAAACATTGTTGGTCAACAACTAGTTACAGGTCTTGCAATTTTTTGTAAAATTATTTGCAAATGTTATATTATCTAATGTGATAAATATACGTAGGTACACAACTGCAACGTTGAAGCCCCATATCTCTGAAACGACTCAATGCATCTAAAAAATATTTTAAGTGCTTTCTAATCTAACTGTTTTTTTTATCGAATCGTGCAAATACATTTAAAAATTTCCAACATCGACTGTCGGTATTTTTGGCAAAAGCTCACGACACTGTGGGACGTAGACTTGGGGAAAGAAATTCTAACATATAAGCGTTCGGTGGTCTAAAAAGGGATAAATATGGTACCACAGCCAAATTCAAATGGTAAGAGATAGAATCGTGAAATTTGTTGTGAGATAAATATGGTCCCATCGCCAACTTTCAATTGCTAGAATTGTTAGAACCGCGGAATTTGTAGCGAGAGTTGTCCATAGGGCAATTTTCAAAATTCGTACTTTTAAGGGTCACACTGGGGAAAAAAAGTGTAAAATGTTCAGGGTTTCCATACGTCCTTCTTTCGGAGGACATGTCCTCCTTTTTAACCAGTGTCCTCCCTCCTTTATCAGAAATGTTGTATTTGTCCTCCTTTTGTTACAAATTCAACTTTTTCATGAAAAGTAAATCTACACATGAATTATACCCGCAACTACTTTTAGTACAAAGTTAGTGAGATTACCCCTTTTTATACCTATTACTATTTAAAACTTTTATACCCTCCATCTATAACATCTATAAATATTTGTAACATCTATAAATATTGATGTGAGACCCCATAAAGTATATGGGCATTCCCGCGGGTCGCGAACGAACGTTCGTACGCTTTTGATGTACAAAAAATATAGAAAACAAAAAATTTTCCCGCATTTTTTTTGGTGATTTGATAGCATATTGGTAGCTCTATGTTAGGTGCAAAAGATGGGTTTCATAGAGTTTTAGTTTTCATAATGATACCAATAAACATGTGGTCACGAACGTACGCGAAATAGAAGTCAACATTGGCTGAATCTAGTAACATGCAAAAATCTGAGAAAACGAGCGGAATATTCTAAAGCTATTAATTTATTTTAAAAGAAGATTAATGTAGCTTTCTATCGAGTATTTACACAATAAATTATCTCTATTGGTTTTTTTCTAATTGGCTTAGGTGCCGGTCGGGAACGTACGATTTTTCCATCTGTTTTAACCGTTAAATTAATCGTTAATCGAACTTTTTTTTTGCCTCCTTGCATTTTCCTTTCCTTAATTGATTGTAATAGAGACATTTTGTAGAAAGAGTGCAAGCATAACATATGTTTTTATATTTAAAATAATTAAATATAAAAATGTCTGTAAAAGTAGCTTAAAATGGAAAAAATAAAATAGGCAAATTTTCTCATGAAAACAACTGAGATATGCTATGAAACCATTATATTTTAAACATTTAGACACTTTGTATTAATTTTTTTATAATTATTCACAATAAAATACGATGATTACCAACATTTTATTTTTCGGCCCTGGTTGACCATTCGGCGGAAATGCCCATATACATTATTAATCGTCGTAAAATTCTAAGACGATTAAGCCATGTCCGTCTGTCCGTCCGTCCGTCTGTTGTAATCACGCTACATTCCGTAATAATAGAGCTAGGTTGATCAAATTTGGTAGAAATATTTCTTATAGTTGCAGGTTATTTGGGATTGCAATAGAGCTCCAAAGTACGCTTTTTGAGTAAAATATACCAAATTTTAAAGCTATTTAGCAGAAACTTTGCAGTTTGTATTCTATTTTGACAAGAATTCATCACAGCAAAAATTTTACAAATCAGTTAATATTTTTTAGTCACCCTATAGAGGTTGTTTCAAAATACGCTATATACCATATTTTTAAGCATTTTAACTGAATCTTTGCTTTTTTTGCAATTTTTAAGGCACCGGATGCATTTTTTTGGGCAGGATTGTTCCGCATTTTTTTCTCCTATTCAACATCTACAATATCTTTGCTTCAGACACAAAAGAGATATTCCGTGCGGTATACCGAGATATAACCGTGTTAAAATATTGAAGAAGTGCTAAAAATCCACCTTGAGCAAAAAAAATCGTATGGCCATTAAATTATCAATTGAGCCAACTTGACTTAACGAATGATGCAGAAGTTTTTATTTTAGGGGCTTTCACGTCCAATTCTCTTGAGACTTGAGTTATGATAAGGATGGGGGTTGCGAAGCTCACCCGGTTATAACTAGTACTATCATAATCTGCTACGGGCCAACAGTGTACCACATCGAAGGAATGACAGAGAGCCCTTAGTATGAAATCCATTTTAGGACATTTAAGTTATTTGTGTAATGTCATTGCGTCCGGAAGGGGTAACACACTGACTTCAATTTTTGCAAGATGAAATATTTATTTCTTTCTATCACAGGCCAGGTTTGAAGATGGGATATGTATATAATAATATAATGTTTTCTCTTCAATAGTCAACCATTAGTGTTTAATTCCCATTAATTCTGTTAACATTAGTTAGTAAAACATTATATTCTATACTAAAATGGCACAGAAAACTTTGATTTGTTTTTGTTTCTAAAAAAAAATACAAATTCCTCTCAAAAGCAATAAAAAAATTACTTTGCGATCACAATTTTGTTGTCTAGAAATTTCTTGCAAATTTTTTCTCGATAACGGTTGCTGTGACCCAAAAGATTAAAGATTTTGCCAAATTTTAGGCCGCAAATTCTTTGGCCAAACTCTTCACGTGAAAAATGTGGTATTTATGGCTTAAACAAATTTTTTGAGAGCTACATCTACACGGGGACTACACAAAATAAAATTTAATTTGTATACATTTTATGGAGACGAATTCTTGTCAAAATAGAATACAAACTTCTAAGTTTCAGCTAACTTTTTTAGGAAATGTGGTATTTATGGCTTAAATATGTATATTTTGTTGCGACCTCTTTAGGGTGAATATATTAACTGATTTGTAAAATTTTTGCTGGGATGATTTCTTTTCATAAAAGAATACAGACTGCAAAATGTCTGCTAAATTGCTTTAAAAATATGGTGTCTATGGCTCAAAAACCATATTTTGGAGCGACATCTATAGGGGAGTTATATCAAAACATTGACCGATATGGCCCATTTGCAATCCCAAACAACCTGCAAATAAATATAAGATGTATTTCTAAAAAAATTGACCAACCTAGCTCTAGTATTACGGACTGTAGCGTGATTGCAACAGACGGACGGACAAGGCCAAATCTTCGTAGAATTTTGAAGTCTTTGAAATTTTGAAGTAGAATGTTGAAGTCAACTTTTGCAAGATGAAATATTTCTTTCTATCACAGGCAGGTTTGAAGAATAAAAAACTCATTATCATTATGAAAATGCCTCAAACCCTTGGAATAGATTTGAATAATTCACAAAATTGGTTAAATAATAGAAATAGATTACTCACATTCAAACGCAGATAATTTCCTCGGAGAGAGAAGGAAAGCGAGAAATTCTAAACGTTATTGTAAACGGTAAGAACGAACACACGAAGTCGACATCAGCAGAAACGAATGCAGAGAAACCGACAGACAAGTCACAACCAAAGAAAATAGAGTTATAAAGAAGTTCCGTCAAGTAGCGAGTAGTCTACCAGTGACGAACGAATAGAATTTGATTTCAGCGAGTGTTTTTTTGCGTATTTCAAGGCCGATTTCCGCGATTTTTTTGTTATTATCACATTTAGAAAATTAATATCCATCGTTATGTACCAAAAAAGTTAAAAAAAATATTCCAGAAAACTATATTTTTCGCGTTTGAAAATCATTTCTATTCGTTCGTAACTCACGCAAATGTAAACAAAGTCACGACGGAACATCTGTGTATTAGAGATTCTGTGGTCAAAACAAACTATGAAAATGGCAAACAAAAAATACTTTAAACTACCCAGCAAAAAATAAAAGAAGTACTTGCAAAAGAATAACATTATAAGTACTGCCAAATCATAAGTATGAACATTTTTTCGGCATTTAATGAAGTTCTTCTAAATAATTAACCAAAGTATTAAGCAGAACGTACTGTATTCATCTATATAACCTTTGAAGTAGTTCTCTTGTTGCTGTATTGATTTTTATCAATCGTGTTTGACAGCTATTTTGGCAGCAAAATTCTATGTATATGGGGTCTGTTTTTAAATTTGGCCTTTATCTGAATGGTATCCATTTTTTTTTTATCAAATTTCGCAGTGTTCATGATTCTATAAACTAATCTCTGCCAAATTTAATAATGATCTGAAGTAAAACCGTTTATTCTCGGATTAAAAAATACTTTGTGCAAAATATAGTACATTTGACTAAAATATGACTTCTATTGAGTTTAGATGCTAAATCGGAAGGAACACATCCATGCGAGTATCTGCGGCTATATGCGATATTGTTCACACAGATATTAGCTGTTAAAATAAGATATCCTTTACTAAATTTCATGAATATCGAAAGGAATTTATATCTTCTATAGAGGGTATAAACTAAATCGAAGTACATTCATATATATTAAGATATCTGATTCTAAACTGATATTCAAATAGTTGAGAAATTTTTGATCGTTCGCCCTAGACGAAAGAAAATAAGTTACAGAAACAGGCCCTATATCTAAATACGGATTGTCTTTCAATTTTAATACGAATTGTCTTGTCCCAAAATAAAGAAGTGTGCAAAATTTCTTGGAGATGGGACTATATTTGTGACCTGCACATTGCTTAAGCTGAGTTTAGACGATTGCCAGATCGGCAAACATTATCAACCCTGTTAAAGTGATGCAAATATAGGGGCAATGTCAGATTGTTAGGCAAAGGTGAATTGACAGTTCAGACGATTGCAAGAAAACATTACAATTTCATATATTTACAATATATTTTGTAAATATTTATATGCAGGATTGCCATTAAAAATACATTATAGACAGTGTTGCAAATAACATGATTTTCTGGCAATGGCGCCGTTGTCACATGCATAAACTTCGCACATATAACAATCAGCAAATTATCTCGCAATGACTTTTCTGCTAACGTTGCAAAACAAAAATTGTATGTTCACACGGTTGTAAATTCACAGGGTTGCATTTTTCCGCCATTTTTCTGGCAATGTTGTCCCATCTGCAAATCGTCTGTACTTACCTTTACAAGAATGCATGCACAGGCTAACATAGCTAAATCGGTTCAGAAAGTGATTCTAAGTCGATCGGTATAATAAACGATGGTTCTATATATCTCTTCTCATTTTGGGTGTTAGAAACAAATGCATAAAATTATAATAAATTGTACCACAGTGTGGTGTAGGTTATAATTAAATAATTTTAAAAGAAATTATGGTAATTAAATATACCATACCATACATACTGTACCACACTATGGTACTTTACTACACGGGGAAAAATCGCCTTTTTTGATATGTTTGAATCGAAAGGAAATATATTTGGAACACAAATTTTTAAATATTATGTATTTCTGAGCAAATAAATTTTATTTGAAAATCAATAAAATATATTTGGAACTCATATATTAATATGTTACAACATATAATATTTGCAAACTAAACTTCTCAAATAAAATATGTGTTTGAATACAAATAAAATTATTGTTTAGGAATTTCTCCAAACATATTTTATTTAAAACATATTTTCGAAACTTTTGTTGAATTTTTCGAATTTCAGTTTTAATTAATGAACCGGGGCTACGGAAAATACATAGCGCCGCACAAAAGTGCTATGTATTACAGTGTAAAATAAAAATCCTTTTTTTAGTGAGAATGTTGATCATTTGCGAAAATGTTACGAATGACCTCTTTTTATGAGCCAGCTACACCATACAGATTACAAACATCTTCAAATGTCCTAAACATACATACATATATATGACCGTTGATCTCTTTGGCCAATAGTATATTATTTATACGTTCCCTTCCCTATGTCAACATTTGTATTCCTTTAAAATAAGAGATCTCTGGACCCAAAGATGTTAATAAGAACGACATACATTCATCAAATAAATACAACCCCAAAAAAGCAAATCTTACAGTGCTTTAAAAGGAGTTGTGCAAAAGTGGTGACAAAGAAGTACTTCACCGGCGCGACAACCCCTTGATAAATTCATTGGTGAAAATCCAAATTAGAACAAGTTCCGGATTATAAGTTGGGGAATTTTATTGCTTCTTTGGATGCTCTTTTTTTGCTGGGTATTATTGAAAATAGAAAACACCAACAAAACAAAAACTGTCTACTTGAAGTTTCATTGTTTATGTTCACTTGCAGCATGAATTTAGTAATTGCTCGTATTTCAGATCACTTTTTCATCATTTATCAGAGAAAAATTGCAAGACCGAAACGCAGACAGACATCGGTCGAAAAATACCCGACCACGGCAAAGACACGAAAGCAACTGAGGATGGAATTGCGAGAAAAGGACGGAAATTAAACATGTGTTTGGCCAAAGGGGACAAGTAGTTTTTCGAAGTAAAAAATTTTGACATTTTGGTTCTACGAATATGGTTGATGCTCTGGGGGCTAATCACGGCATTCGTTAACGAAATCGTTTTCGTGTCGAAAAAGTTATCGCAGCAACGACTTCTATTGATCACGGGAGTCGATGGACAATTGAAGTCGTAAATACTTCCAGAAAATGTAATTATGAATAAAAAATTAGTTTTGCAGATTAAAAAAAGCGCTTAAACATGCAAAAAAAAGCTTTTAACTATGTTCTATCTGAAATTAATTTCCCCGACCATTCGTCAACGTCCGTTCTACCATTATTAAAACTAGACGCCACAAAAAATCTTCTGCCAAAAAATTAGATCAAAATATTCCTAGCAAAAAATAAAAGAAGTACTTCCAAAAGAATAACATTATAAGTACTTCCAATTCATAAGTATGAACATTTTTTCGGCATTTAATGAAGTTCTTCTAAATAACTAAACAAAATGTAATTTCGGAATATAAATTATTAACCCAAGAATGCATAATTTTAAAACGATTGGATGTAAAATGAATCTTGTGAAGTGATAAAAGTCCAGATCGGAAAGAACATATGTATGAGGGCTATGATATATATGTTAAATACTGCGTCTATAGTGCTAAAGGGAAGAAATATATATTTATATGGCGGCTATATCAGAATTAGTGAATGGTTCTGGAAGCTAGTCGACTTTTTCATCAATTACATTTCGTTTCAGTCGACTAGGTCGATAAATCGGACCTACAAGTCGACTTTTTCATAGCCGATTAAAATAACATAAAGTCATTTCAAAGTATGCTGATTTTCTTCGAAATATGTTAAATTTTGGAATTGTAGTACATTGGATTGCGATAAAAACTGAATTTATTAACAACACTTTATACTTTCCAAAAATGTTAATATAGCGTCACCAGAAATGCCCAAGAGCGTAACCCTCAAAAAATGAAAATTCGTTTTTCGTCAAAAAATCACGATTTTATTCAAGAAAAAAAGACGTAACATGAAGTGCTCGTTTTTGATAAAGAACAAAAGGCGTAACTCACATTGTATTAGACAGAATGTACTGTATTCATCTATTTAACCTTTGTAGTTGTTCTCTTGTTGCTGTTTTGATTTTTGTAAATCGTGTTTGACACCTATTTCAGATGCAAAATTCTATATGGGTCTGTATTTAAATTTGGCCTTTATCTGAAGCGTATCCATTTTTTTTTATCAAATTTCGCAGTGTTCGTGATTTTATAAACTAATCTCTGCCAAATTTAATAATGCTCTGATGTAAAACATGAAAACACATTTTTCCAACCTTGCTAGTGACCGTTTATTCTCGGATTAAAAAATTCTTTGTGCAAAATATAGTACATTTGACTAAAATATGACTTCTATGGAGCTTAGATGCTAAATCGGAAGGTACACATCCATGCGAATAAGTGGAGCTATATGTAAATTTGAACCGATATTGCTCACACAGATATTAACTGTTAAAATAAGACACTCTTTACCAAATTTCATGAACATCGAAAGGAAATTATATCTTCTATAGAGGGTATAAGCTAAATCGAAGGTACATTCATATATATTACGATATCTGGTTCTAAACTGATATTCAAATAGTTGAGAGATTTTTGATCGTTCGCCGTAGACGAAAGAAATACGGATTGTCTTTCAATTTCAATACGAATTGTCTTGTCCGAAAATAGAGATATGTACAAAATTTCTTTGAGATCGGACTATATTTGTGACCTGCACATAGATTACAAGAATGCATGCACAAACTGGCAAAGCTAAATCGGTTCAGAAAGTGATTCTAAGTCGATCGGTATAATAAACGATGGTTCTATATATCTCTTCTCATTTTTGGTGTTGGAAACAAATGCATAAAATCATAATAAATTGTACCACAGTGTGGTGTAGGTTATAATTAAAAAATATTTAAAGAATTTATGGTAATTAAATATGTATACCATACCATACATACTGTACCACACTGTGGTACTTTACTACTCTCTGAACCGGGGCTACGGAAAACTTTTTTTGTGAGAATGTTAATTACACTATGGGGTCACACTTTTCAAGAGCCATCTACACCATACAGATTATAGACATCTTCAAATGTCCTAAACATACATACATATATATGATCGTTGATCTCTTTGGCCAATAGTATATTATTTATACGTTCCCTTCCCTATGTCAACATTTGTATTCCTTTAAAATATGAAATCTCTGGACCCAAAGATGTTAATAAAAACGACATACATTCATCAAATAAATACAACACCCAAAAAGCAAATCTTACAGTGCTTTAAAAGAGTTGTGCAAAAGTGGTGACAAAGAAGCACTTCCCCGGCGCGACAACCCCTTGTTTAATTCATTGGTGAAAATCCAAATTAGAACAACTTCCGGATCATAAGTTGGGGATTTTTATTATTGCTTCTTTGGATGCTCTTTTTATGCTGGGTTTATTATTGTGAGCGTGGTGTGCTGCTGAAAACAAATATTTTATGTAATTTAAAAAAAAAAACGGAATTTTTGTATATTTTAGAAGGAAATTGTCATTTCTCTCAAACTATTATCAATAGAGGGTAAATTTTTTTGTTACGTAGGTAGGATAGTACTCTTTGAGAAATTGCCAAAAGTCAGGGACGTATCCAGGATTTTGGTTCCTTTTTTTCATAACAAAGATAAACAATTAAAAAATCACGTTTATTGTGTAGGTAAGGGAAGTTAAGTTCCTTAGTTTTTTATTCGAATATTTTCCTAAATATAAATATGTACTTTAGTACCCGCTTATAACGTTAATACCAGTGCATACATATACTTGACATTTTGTACAGTGTAATGCTTTTATAGTACCTAGAGTCGGTTTACCCGACTGAACTTTCTTACTTGTTCTAATTTTTCTAACTACAATTACTAAATTTTTCGTTTCTACGTGGTTTCAGCATTTCTAGTCCTCATAATTTCATTTAATTGAAATGGTATTCCGGCTGTATTGAGTAGTAAAATTCTAAGACGATGTCCGTCTGTTGTAATCATGCTACAGTCCGTAACAATAGAGATAGGTTGACCAAATTTGGTAGAAATATTTCTTATAGTTGCAGGTTGTTTGGGATTGCAAATGGGCCATATCGGCCAATGTTTTGATATAGCTCCCCTATAGAGGTCGCCCCAAAATACAGGTTTTGAACCATAGATACCACTTTTTAAAGCAATTTAGAAGAAATTTTGCATTTTAACAGATACATTAATAACTCAGTCAATTGCAAACGGATTTTTAAGAGACTGGTTGCATTTTTTTCCTTATAAAATATACTATATATGTAAATTAATTAATCGTATGCTTATTCCAAAATATAATTGATAAAAACATTGCCTAAACTAGAAAATGATGGACAAAAATGAAAAAAATGTGTTTGTAGGACAAATAAATCTATTTTTCTACAGCTTCAAATAAACAAAATATACATCTTTCGAAAGGTCTAATTCTCTTCTTTCCTAGTTCTTCTTTCCTAATTCTTTTGGACAAAGATAAACAATTAAAAAAATCGCGTTTATTGTGTAGGTAAGGGAAGTTAAATTCCTTAGTTTTTTATTCGAATTTTATTCCTAAATATAAATATATACTTATAGTACCCGCTTATAACGTTAATACCAGTGCATACATATACTTGACATTTTGTACAGTGTAATGCTTTTATAGTACCTAGAGTCCAGAGAAAAGTGGGTGTTATTGGCACGCCCCTTTTGGAACCTCCCACACAAATGGACATTTTTGTACCAAAAGTTAACAGCTTTTAACTTTAATACCAATACATACTTTAAAGCTATTAAAGGTAATTTAAATTGATAATAATTTAATTAAAACAACAAAATAACTAAATTTACGAATATTTTTTGGGACTCAAGGTGAGGGGATTCATAAGTCGGTTTACCCCACTGAACTTTCTTACTTGTTCTAATTTTTCTAACTACAGCTACTAAATTGTCGTTTCTACGTGGTTTCAGCATTTCTAGTCCTCATAATTTCCTTTAATTGAAATGGTATTCCGGCTGTATTAAGCTTATACCTCAAAAAAATTGTCCAAATACTAAAGGTAACTTCCATGAGACACCATAAAGTACATATACATATATACTTAATCGTCGTAAAATTCTAAGACGATGTCCGTCCGTCCGTCTGATGTAATCATGCTACAGTCCGTAATAATAGAGCTAGGTTGACCAAATTTGGTAGAAATATTTCTTATAGTTGCAGGTTGTTTAGGTTTGCAAATGGGCCATATCGGCCAATGTTTTGATATAGCTCCCCTATAGAGGTCGCCCCAAAATACGGGTTTTGAACCATAGATACCCAAAGATAAAAAATCGCTTCTGTAGTATATTTTCTGGAAACATATTATATTTGAGAAAAAATACTTTTTTCCTATAGGTTGGAAAACAAATTAAGTAGCCAATTTAAATATTTCCCCGTTTTTAATGATAATTTGCACCAAAACTCCGAAAAATATAAAATTGATAAGAGAGATATTCAAACTTTTTTCCGGTATGTAAATATAAAATATTTGCACCAAAGTATATTTTATTTCAATTTTGATCCCAAACATATTTTGTTTCCTGTTTTTTTTCTCCGTGTACCACTTTTTAAAACAATTTAGAAGAAACTTTGCAGTTTGTATTCTATTTTGACAAGTAGTCGTCACAGCAAAAATTCTTCAAATCGGTTCATATTTTGTTATAGTCACACTATAGAGGTCGCTCCAATATATACGAATTTCAGTCATAAATATCATATTTTCTAAGCATTTTAACTGAACATTTACAGTTTGTTTTTAATTAAGACAAGAATTCATCGCAGTAAACATTTTTTAAATTAGTTCATATTTTGGTATAATCCACTTGTAGATGTCGCTCCCAAAAAGGCTTATTTAAGCCATAAACACCACATTTTCGAAGAAATTTAGTTGAAACTTTGCAGTTGGTATTCTATTTTGGCAAGAATTCATCTCAATAAAATTTATACATAATAAAATTTTATTTTGTTGTAGTCCCCGTGTAGATGTAGCTTCCAAAAGCTATTCTAAGCCATGAATACCAGATTTTCAGGTAAAGAGTTTGGCTTAAGAATTTTCGGCTAAAAATTACAGCTTTAGTTTTTTTAATTACACAGTGCGACAGCCCAAAAACCAAAAACCGCGATACTTTTTTTTCTTGTATGTCTTGGCGAGTAGAACAACGTTTGTTGTGCGAAATTTGCCGACAACCCCAAAATCCGGATTCACGGATAAAAAACCGATTTTCTAGCCTTTTTTCGCATGAACACCTACACGCTGAAAAAAAATCGCTTCTGTAGTATATTGTCCCAAACATATTCGGCTTGAAACATATATATATTCAGGGTACGCTCTAAACATATAGTATTTGGTATATACAAAAATTATATACTTGGGAAGATGTCGTTCTAAACAAATCTTTGTTTACATCCCAATATGTTATTATTTGGGGCTATTATTTCCGAAACAAATATTTATTTGCATTTAAGTATTCGGAAAATACATAAATTTTGTTAAATTTTTCAGTAATTCAAAGTTAATTTTTTAGAAATGTTAAATGTTCGTAAAATAATAATAATTTAAATCGTATAATCTGGGATTAAAATAAATTACTTGGAGGATTGACAACTAATGATGGCTTGGAATACTCAGAAAATTTAAATGATCGATTTAAAACGGAAGTTAATATGGTATCATAACTGCGAGGTCTAAAAAGGAAAAATTAAAACTGAATTTCGAAAAAGTCAGTAAATGTTTTGAAAATTTTTTTAAATAAAATATATTTGGAAAAATTCCTAAGCAATAATTTTATTTGTATTTAAACACATATTTTATTTGAGAAATTTAGTTTGCAAATAAATTTTGTTGTAATATATTAATATATGCGTTCCAAATACATTTTATTGATTTTCAAACAAAATTTTTTTGCTCAGAAATATATAATATTTAAAAATTTGTGTTCCAAATATATTTTCTTTCGATTCAAACATATCAAAAAAGGTGATTTTGCCCCGTGTATAACTGTGTTAGTTATTGACCAATTTTCAATCTCTAAAAGATTTTGGAAAGAAGAGAATTAGAGTAGAACAACGTTTGTTCTGCGAAATTTGCCGTACACCCCCAAAATCCGGATTTACGGGTAAAAAAAAACGATTTTCTTGCCTTTTTTCACTTGAACGCCTATAACATTGTTAATTATTAACCAATTATCAATCTCTAAAAGAATTTGGAAAGAAGAGAATTAGACCTTTCGAACGATGTATATTTTGTATATTTGAAGCTGTAGGAAAATAGGTTTATTTGTCCTACAACACATTTTTTTCATTTTTGTCCGTCATTTTCTAGTTTAGGCAATGTTTTTATCAATTATTTCAAATAAAAAATATACTTCGTTCGAAAGGTCTAATTCTCTTCTTTCCAAATTCTTTTGGAGATTGAAATTGGTTAATAATTAACAATGTTATAGGCGTTCAAGTGAAAAAAGGCAAGAAAATCGATTTTTTACCCGTAAATCCGGATTTTGGGGGTGTCCGGGGAATTCCCAAAAAAGATTAGTGTTTTACTCGACAAGACCTACAGGAAAAATAGTATCGCGTCATTTGCTTCTCAACTTGAGTTTATTTTGTCGCACTGTGTTATTTACTTAAATAAACAAAAAGGATCGTTTCATGATTTGCTCCATATCCAAAGATTTTTCCAGTAATAAAATTGAATGCAATCCATGGTGGAGGGTATATAATAGGGCGGGTCGATTTAAAAATCGCCCATTGCTCAATGAAAATCGTATTCTAGGGATTAAAATAAGAAACTTTGCCGAAGGAACCATACCTCTAAAACGAATTCTGATGTCCCGGAAAAAAATCCCACTTTGACCCGTTTAGAGTGCTCCAATCGAGTCCAAATGTATGACCGACCCCCACTCAGTGAAGTGCTCAGTGAAAATCGTATTCTAGGGATCAAAATAAGAAACTTTGCCGAAGGAACCATACCTCTAAAAAGAATTCTGATGTCCCGGAAAAAATCCCACTTTGACCCATTTAGAGTGCTCCAATCGAGTCCAAATGTATGGAACCCCCAGGGGGTTCCAGGGGTGTGCCACTGGCATGGGTGGGTCGTGCCTCCAAAGTTAGTGGAGGTCGGTCATACATTTGGACTCGATTGGAGCACTCTAAATGGGTCAAAGTGGAATTTTTCAAAATTTGCCCCTACCCAAAAGTTCGACTCAAATTCCGGGACATCAGAATTCGTTTTAGAAGTATGGTTCCTTCGGCAAAGTTTCTTATTTTGATCCCGAGAATACGATTTTCACTGAGCAATGGCGACTTGTTTTGCCTCCCCACAAATCGACCCAGCCTAGTAAATAAGATTCGGCATGAAAATAAACTTAGCGCTTTTACTTATTTTTGCTATTTTGATTTTTTTTAAAGTATTTTCTTTTCAAACTTATTAATACTTGTTCGCTTTAAATGGAGTTTTTTTATTTTTTCTAAAATCGCGCTATGTGAATAACTATAAAATTTGAGAGAAAACTTATAAAAACTAGGTTTTAGATTCCGGTCTTTAAAAACTTGTTTTTTAAATAGATACGTTTCAATCTCTCAGTTCTTTGATGGAAATTAGTCACATTTATTAGTTTTATATCTATCAACTATAATTATCATTTATTCGACAGAATTGATAACAAACAAAAAATACTAATAAATACTAAAGAAATTAAATTAAACCATATATGTACATAAAATATCACACAACATAAAATACTGTAAGACTCAATTTGCATTCTCAGACTCAAGCACTCGGAAGCAAATGATAATGATGAATTAAACTAAAATGTTAAACACTTAAAGCGAAAGTCTTAAGGCACATTATTAACTCGTGTCTGAATTAGCAGCAGTCAAATGTACTCGCTAAAAGAAATCCCAGACTTTAGAATCGATTAATTTCCAGTTTATTTTTATTGACCTCTCGTATAATGGGAATTTCGGCGCGACTAGAGAATAAAGTTAAAAAAAATATATATATTATTATTACAAATTATTAAAATTGTTGGGAAAAACATAAAAACACATAAACATGAAATTAATATTTATATAAAATACAATTACACATTTAATTATCCTTAGGTTAGCGGTAAAACAGAGACAGTAAACTCTCAACGTTGGCGGTGGAAGATAACCCAGTACACCGCATGATAGAAATTTAAAAGCTGTAATGTTGAAATTTTTTTTTGTAGTATGTAAAGGGTTTAATTTTTGGAGGTGGGAGAACTTTACATGAAGTAATTGTTTATATAAAGACTAATTTTTAAAAGCATTTCACTGTGCAAAAATTGGACCTCTAGAATATCGTCATCAGAAATTAAAAAGTGCCAATAAAGTAAGAAATCCAAAATTGAGTTATTGATAGGCAATTGTTCATTGCTTCAAAATACACATGCTGAAAAATTTTTAGCGCCCTAGTATTAAAAAATGGCAAACGTATTAACGGAATTATTTTTTGGTAGTTAAAAATGCCAATTTTTAAAAAAATTAAAAAACTGTGAAAAAATTGGACCTCTAGAGTATCGTCATCAAAAATTAAAAAGTGTCAATAAACTAAGAAATCCAAAATTGAGTTATTGATAGGCAATAGTTTATTGCTTAAAAATACACATCCTGACAAATTTTTAGCGCCCCTCTATTAAACATGGCAAACGTATTAACGGAATTATTTTTTTCGTAGTTAAAAATGCCTATTTCACACAATTTGCCAAAACCAGTTATAAATCATATTTGTGTGACTTGATATAGACATCATTATGTTCGGGTATTGTCCTGAAAACTGCGTTTTTCTAACGACAATATTTGTTATTTTAGATGAGCTGCATACTCGTACCTGTAAATATTGTACATAACGAAACACAATTTGTTTCTTGTACAGGTCGGCAAACGCGATTACTTGACGTGATTTTTTCGTGTTGAAATAACAGAAGTGAGGTAATAATTCTTATTCGTTTGGAAGAAACTATGCCTCTTAGAGCATAGAACGCGATTACTTGACGTGATTTTTTCGTGTTGAAATATCAGAAGTGAGAAAATAATTCTTATTCGTTTGGAAGAAGCTATGCCTCTTAGAGCTGGATTTTTGACCGAATAATCGCAGCTAAACCTCGCTGAATGATCGGAGTAGCATCCGTGAAATAGCTATACGAGGAGCTGAGCTGTCAGGTAATTGCATTTGCTTCACCGTTTTTAAAAACTTTGCATTCTATAATACATAATAGAGGCAAAGATGGCCTAGATTCAGGAGAATATCCTACACTGAAAAAAAATTGTCATAAAATTAAAGAATGGCTCCAAAGTCGTCATAAGTTTTTAAAATAAGTACATTTTGTGCTTAAAATATAGATAATTTCAATAATATTAA
The DNA here is from genome assembly GCA_963930755.1 of Eudasyphora cyanicolor. Taxonomy (NCBI): domain Eukaryota; kingdom Metazoa; phylum Arthropoda; class Insecta; order Diptera; family Muscidae; genus Eudasyphora; species Eudasyphora cyanicolor. Next base: position 156,025,497 of record OZ005736.1, on the reverse strand, counting down.
GTAATTTACTTAATTTTAATAAAATTTTCCTAATTTTAATTACAAAATTAACTTATTTTGAAGACTAAGGACGTCTTTGGAGCTTTTCTTTAATTTTATGACAAATTTTTTTCAGTGTAGGGACAAATCAATTTATTATTTTATTAAGTTTTTTGCTTTCCTGTAAAATTATCAAAACTGGTGATTGGTCCTTTTTCATTTCTGATGACGATATGTCATATTCTGCTTAAAATAAATCTAATTGTATTGATATTTAAAGCAATTTTCTTTGTTTTAATTAATTTCAAAGTTCGTCACCTCAACAAAAAAACACCCTAAATTCGCGTAAGTTTTCCAGATGAGCGCCCCCAATGTGTGTATAAACGAGCTGATTGACATTGAAGAAAATATACAAAAAGCTTTTGTTAGAACTGAATAAACTCAAAACACTTAACAGTACACCAATAACCCAACAAACAATTTCACTTATGATTTATACAAATTACATAGTTTTTGTAAAAAAAGAACAAATCTTTATTGATAATTAATTTTTTTTACGAATATATAAAAGCTCTAACTGCACCATAATGGTTTAAAAAAAATATATATATATTTTAAGATAAATGCGTATCAAAATAAATATGCTTTAGGTTATCGTTTTCATTTGATCCATTTGAAAAAGTGGGGAGGAGTATATGTAAAATTTTGTCTTTTTTCCTCACATCATTTTGGGAAACATACGAGTATAGGAATATTTTGAGATTTGATTTCTTTTGATTTTCTGTTCTTTTTTGTTAAAAAAAATATTTCTTAAAAATATTGTTGTTTTTTTTTGTATACATATAACACTGATATTATGAGGATTCATTTTTTATGTTTTTTTCGGAAATTTCCTTTTCTCTTTTCTTTTCACACAACATGAAACAATACGACGACGAGTACATGTAAAAAGACACCTAAGCTGAAAATTCCAATAATTTACGTTCTGAAAATGGAAATGGTGTCCATCAAGAAGACGGCACCGTTGATGATCATCAGGGAACCAGCAGCCAAGGCATTACGTTTGCTCTCCTTGAACAAAAGTTCGGATCTATCGTGCCATTGGTCAATGATCAGGGCACCAGAGATGACGAACAATACACAGCCAATGATGGAGAATAGACCATTCAAACGTTTCTCGACCACAGAATTGATGACATGGCCTGAGAGTAAAATTTGAAGAATTACAATTATCCAATACGTAAACTAAGTTCATGATGTCTTACCAATCAATATAACGGCACAGATAACGGCGAAACCACCCATGGTACCGCAAACGATTAAGGTCTTGTCAGAGTATTCTCCACTAGTCTCCCAGAGAACAATGCAAACGATGGCAATAACCTGGAAGAAAAATTTAAGATGAAAATAATAAAATTTAGTAATTATTTATTAAAAAATTTTGTTAAAAAATTGTTTCTTTTAAACTTTTTGAAATATTTTTTATGGTAAGTTTAACATATAAATAGATTTTTTCAAATCGACCTACGATTTTGTGTGGGCAAATGTTTACAAATCGTGTTTAAATGATCGTAAGAACTTTTCATAAATATAGGGTCATCCAAGTAGAGATACTTTTTTGAATAGCCTTTTTTTGACAGATCACGCGTGAGTCGTGTCATGCTGTCATGTTATTTTTGTTAAGTATTGTTTGGCATTTCATCATGGAAAGACTTACGCATGTATTCCGGCATTATCGAGCATATATGATCAAAATATTAAAGGCACATTTCAAGAAAATTGGAATTTTAAAGAAAAATTAGGATTCCATATTACACCACAAAAATGTTTATGCGCAGCCCTTCGTCAAAAAATGAGTTGCATAGTGTTATATACTATATGATACGGCGGCGTTGCTCTGTCGTTAGTCCATTCATGATGAAATCAAAAACCAAACCGAGCACATTTGATAATACGCATCATCGCCAAATCTGACACCTGGTGATCGCTGAATTGCTATCAGAAAATGAAACCCCTAACAAAACACCCTATATTACCACACTTTATAATCTGTGCATAACAATGCTCATTTTTATTTTTGTGTAAATATTATTTTTATGTATTACTATAACATTAATTGTATTCAATGAAACAAAATTGTATGTAATTAAATTTATGTAGTTACTCAAACCCATTTTTTCTTTCACTGAAAACATTCAATTTCTTAATGTAACAAATATTTCTACTAAAAATATAAAACCATTAATTATGGCAATGGAACCAGCAGTATTCAAAGTATTCTTATCCTTAGCCAAGGCATAATTCGGTGTCCACTGTTGTAAGATCACAACCCCAGACGATATGAATAAGACAATGGCTGCCAAATTGAATAGAATGTCAACACGTTTATCCATTGCCCCATCCAGTAGTTGACCTTAAAAAAAAAGTTTTTGGAAATTTATAAAAAAAATGTTCACAAAATGTTTTCAATTTGCACAATTTACCCATTAACAGACAGGTGCCTATAATCAGGTAACCAGTTAGGGTTCCACAAATCAACATGGCCTGACTGCTGTAACTATGATCCGATGTACATTCGATCAGTATTATACAAATTACTGTGAAGATCTGGCAAGGAAATTTTCAAATTTAATTTGTGTGTTAAAAAGCTAAGGCCTTTGAGATTGAAAGACTTACATGGACGGACATTGAAGAAAGTAGAGAGTTTTCATATAATCAGATTTGAAATAGAGGGACAAATTCAGAGCACTACACATTATTATTTTTTATATAGAGAGCAGAAGCAAATATTTAGGTAAAGTATCCCTATTCAGGCCAACTCACACGGTTAGGTGGTACTCACCTAACCGTGACTTTAATACAGGAGACTAATAGCAAGGTGTCCAACAACTCATGTGAGTATTGCTTTTTGAAGTTCTGCTCAAATAATTCAAAATATATGATTTATCTGCAAATCCATATGATTTGCCTGACTCTCCCGTGAGACGCTACGCGCAAAGCAAAAATTCGTTTCTGCGAAACGAAATATTAGACAACTATAATTCTCATTTACGACGACTGAAATTCTTTTGGTCAGAACAAACAATTGCTTACGCGAAATAAGTTTCTGTCACAACAAACGAAATTTCATTTCCGGCAAACGAGAAATGTATTTGTCTAATATTTCGTAGAAACGAATTTTTTCTGAGACCTAAAAACTTTTTTGTATAGATTGAGGCAAACTATTTTATGAAACTAACCAAAATTTTTTCTATGTTCAAGTTTTTTTTAATTTCTATGATTCCAATTTTATTATTTGAAGTGTAAACTCGATAAAGCCGTGACACCATTTAAATTAGAGGATTTTTTTAATTATGAGGGCTAGAATTGCTGAAAACATCACTTTCACGTAGAAACAGTAGTTCAGTAACTGTCATTAAAATAATTACAAACAATTTGTTTTTTTTTCTGGCACAGTACCAAACCATAAAAATTGGAAAAAAATTCGCCAAAAATTTATTTGTTCCATTTTTTGAAAGCTAGCATCCTAACGAGGAAAACAATGTACATTTGCAAAAAGTCTATGGATAAATGTATAAATTATGGTCCATATTGTATAAATAGGGAAATTAAAAAAAATAATTTTTCATTTTGGCAATTTTGTTTGGGAGGTAGCAAAAGGGGTGTGACAATAAAGCCCATTTTTTAATATACTATGGGTACTGAAAAACATGCGCTGGAATCGAAGTTATAAGCTCTTAACCTTTTGTGCAAAATTGCTCATTTATATGGGAGGTACCAAAAGGGGCTTTGTAACTTCGCCCATTTTTCACAGAACTATAGGTACTGTAAAGGAATTACACTTCACAAAATTTTAAGTATTTGTATGGACTGTAATCAAAGTTATAAGCCTTTGACTTTTTGTGCAAAATGGTACATTTGTATTGGAGGTACCAAAGGGGGCGTGGCAATAACGCCCATTTTTACGGGACTGTAGCTACTATAAAAGCATTACACTTCACATAATGTCAATTATTTGAATGGACTGTAATCAAAGTTTTAAGCCTTTGACTTTTTGTGCAAAATGGTACATTTGTATGGAAGGTACCAAAGGGGGCGTGGAAATGACGCCCATTTTTCTCAAGATGATAGCGACCAAGAAACTAATATTATGTGTGGAATTATAAAAGATTCTGGGTAGTAGAATAGAAGTAATGAGATGATAAATATTTCACAAAATTTTGACCCTTGGTGGGGGAGGTACCCAAAAGAGTTACCCCACGTAGTCCATCTTTGACCTTAGCCAGATATAGAAAAAAATATTAACACATACCAAATTTGAAGTCAATCGGTTGATCCTGTCGAATGTTATCGAGCGCACCAACCAGACAGACAGACGGACGGGATAACATAAATTGCTAAAATGACTTAAAATGGTCCCAAACTGATTTTCGCCAAATATTCTTGGATTCTCTTAGGTCAATCCATCGATGTGTTACACTTTTGGCACTCGGCATCTGATACATTACCATAACATTTTTTTTTTAGTATTTTTATCTTGGTTAGGACAACAGGAAATGTTATGTACAGCCCTTCGATAAAAATGTTATTGCATAGTGTATCCTAGGTGACATTTCATCATCAAGTGACGTCTATGCAGTGATTATCACATTTTGCAATTATGAATAAATTTTTAGTTTCCCGATTATAATTTAATCGGTTATAAGTTTAATTTATAACTGCAGTTATAAGTTTAATTTATAACTGCAGTTATAAGTTTAATTTATAACTGCAGTTATAAGTTTAATTTATAACTGCAAATTCAATTAATATAAATCCGTATTTAAGTTCTTATATTGGCTTTATCTCGGCCTGATAGACACTGCAGTTGGCTGGTAGTGTGTGCTCTTTTTAAAGACAAAGTTCTTTGCAGTGTACTCCGAAGCCAACCTTATCATCAAGCTTCGAGCCATCCGCATAGAGGTGGAGATGCTTTGTATTATCATTACTAAACTTTTGGGGTGCCAGGACACTGCGAAGTAATTGGAAATGAACGGATAAAAAACTTAAACTCAAAGGCCAGATAACTTTAAGCAGTAAACTTGTTAATTTCGGATCCTTTTGATACCACAAAAGGATGAGTTCTAGCACAGGGCAGTGATGGCTCAGAGAATAGTGTGAGTCAGCGAAACTGTGGGAGAAACTACAAATATATATATGGGGTGACTCAAGCGAGCAGAAAACCAGTCACGAAAGACTAAAGTCATGGGGGAGCCGACCTATACCACCTGACGTAATATCTAATCCATAGCTTCTCACCAAGTTTTGCATCTACAGACCACTTCCGAGATATTGAAGGCTTCATGTACCCCAAGATAATCAACAATATTGAAATTGATATCAATAACCATTAGACATAATATTGATTTTAGACGTAATATTGTTAACCAGCATCTACAAAATGTGAAGAAATTGCCTCTACCTGTTTTGTTTTGCAATTTTGTTGTTATGTTGCTGCAAATGTCCCCTTCAGATGTTCAAGTTATTAGCCATTTTGCAGTTTTGTTTGTTTCTGACAAATATAAAGGTTAGACGTCTTTTGGTGTGCCTGGCGACATTTAGCGATTGGAAAATGGATCAAAGAATTTGTATTATATTTTGAGTGAATATGAAATGAGCGCACTTAATTATGACTGTGGCATTTGGCGCGTCTACTTTGAGTACAGAATTATTATAAGTTGTACAAGTACTACACAGAGGGAAGTTCATGTCGTAGGCGGCTCAGAACATCACTAAGCGATTGAAACGATGAAGCAGTGAAGATGGAGGCGATTTGTCGGATGTATTTTGGAAAAGTTGCGGGTTTCTTTTTTCAAGCTATTTTCGGAAGTTTTATACATTAAAATTGTGGAAACTAAAGCTATGTATAGACGATTGCCAGATCGGACAATATTGTCAAAATGGCGGTAAAAATGCAACCCTGTGGAGGAACCGTGTGAACATACAATTTTTGTCTTGCAACGTTGACAGAAAGTTCATTGTGAGATAATTTTCAGATTGTTAGATGTGCGAAAAACATTTTATTGGCAACACTGGCTATAAAATATTTTTATTGGCAATCCTGCATATAAACATTTACAAAATATATTGTAAATATATGAAACTGTAAGGTTTTCTTACAATCGTCTGAACTGTCAATTCACCTTTGCCTAACAATCTGTCATTTTCCGTACATTTGCAGCACTTTAACAGGATGGATGACGTTGTCCCATCTGACAATCAGTTGGCTCTGAAATAACTAAACTTTCACCAAAACAACTGTCGCATGAGCTGAATGGATCTAAAAACTGGAAAAAACAATGAAAGGTGGGAGATTTGTCACGTTTGAGGAGATAAAGACCGCATTGCTAGAATACCTCAGAGCCATATCAAACAGCCGAAGTGTTTCCAGGATAGGAAAAAGCGCTGGTAGGAGAGTATTGCATTTGTGTCATGACCCGAATGATATGCCGCTACGGCACCCTCGTGGCCGTAACCCTGTAGTTGATTTTTTTTTTTTTTTGAGTATAAATTGTTTCTACTACATTTTAATTTGTTCTATAACTCTGTGCGTTTGGGAACCATGTTTAGATTTATAACTATAACTACACCGTGCAACAAATTTTGAATCATCAAATCTTTCCCGAACGACAACAATTGGACATAATAGTACAGCACTAGTATATCAAACCCCCAAAGAGTATTGCAAAGTTAGCTCGAATTTTTGTTTCATAGCCCTCTGAAGTTGGTCTGTATTTAGTAAAATTTGCAACCTGTTTCTATATATGGGCGAAAGTGCACTTTAGTGGGCAGTTGTCAAAAACAAAACACAACCACCTACAAACTGACCCCTAAAATCCAAAATAAATATGCTCAGGGGCGCAACGGGCTCTAAGGACTTGAAAAAATTCCTAAGGCCCACAGATAGGCGAAATGGTACACGAATGAAAGGAAATGTCCTCAAAATTCCTAAAAAAAAGCCAGTGACGACCACACTCAAAAAAATGTATTTCTTAATTTTTAGTAAAATCCATACTCCAATTTAGGTCAATGTTTTTATTCATATTGAGTTAATTTTTTCTTAAAACTGGGAAATTTTATTTAGTACTACCAAATTTTATTTTTTTGGGGGATATGCAGAAAAGTTCGTTAACTTAAAATGAGGACATAGTTTTACTAAAATAATATTTCTTGAAAAAAGTTCGAATATTCATATATTTATCAAATTTAAACATATGCGGTGGACACCCAACATAGACATAAGGAAATTATGAACTAATAATGGAAAGCATGATTTTTAGGAAATTTTAACTAAAAATAATCATGAATTTTAATTAGGAACACATACTAAAATAAAGGAAAAAATTAACTATTTTCGGACTATGTTGTAGTCCTAAAAACACAAAAAATTCTGTTCTTTTTCGTTCCGCAATTTGTATTTTTTCACAAATCGTTACTTGCAGAAACTTAAATTTATGGAGAAACATTAAAAATGTTACGCCCGGGACGAGAGTCGAACCGACAAACTTATGATAGTGAGCCAGACACACTATATATCGAGCTACGAAACTCTTTTGGGATTGATATGAAAATGTCATTCATATTAAAATTTCTTCATCACCTATAAATATAGTATATGGCAACTCTATTTATCATTCAATGATGGCAATCCTTTTATCAAATTCAAGTGTACATAAAAATACATTGTTTCGAAAATTTTGGGATATATAATTATATTTAAAAACAAATTTTTCATAAAAATTTAAGTGTCTACGTAGCTCAGTTGGTAAACATGTGGTTCATAAAACGGAAGGTTCTGGGATCGAATCGCATTCGGAGGTACAATTTTATATATAGATAATGTTTAATAAAATAAAGTTCAATTCCTAAAATAAAGCAGAAGAGAGAAATCCAAAGAGGAAGTGGTAAGAGAGAGATTCCAACATATAAATGGAGGAGGAAAGTGATGAAGTAGGATCAAAAATCGCAAAAAAAAAATCATGGACTAAAAAGTTCAAGAAAAATTTTAATTTTTTTTTCTTTTTGCATAAATTTAATTAAATTTTCCCAAATTTGGGTAAAAATTTACTTGCAATAAGGACAAAAGTATGCTGAATTTGCATAATTTCAAGTCCGAATTTGCTAGTATTGAGTTAATTTTCCCTATTTTAATTTCAATAGTTTCTTAAAGGAAGTACGAGTTAACTAGAAATAAGTTAAAAATATTTCATAATTGTGAGGAAATGTATGAACTTGATATAAGGAAAAATAGCTTTAGCGAAATACGAAGTTCAATATTCCTACAGTTAAGTTAATTTTAACTTGCTCTAGGGTTCACTGTCCTTAAAATTGTGGGGGCACAAAAAACCCTCACATTAGTGGAGGAAGTTTTATATATATAATTTACTACGGACCAAAAGTTTTCGGTAGAAATGCTTTGTAGGACATTGACTTAACTTTCTACTTCTTTTGTCCGTCCGGCGACTTTTTTAAGTCACCAAAATTGTAAGGGCTGGCCGCCACAGGATTTGTTTCTTTTTTGAAATCTTGAGAGCATTTCAATTCATTCGAGTACTTTTTCGCCTATCTGTGGGCATTATGGATTTCTTCGAGTTCCCTAAGTCCCGATACGCCACTGGGAATATTTTAGGGGTCACTTTGGAGGTTGCGGTTTGTTCTTTTTGTTTGCACTTTCGCACATACATACATAGAAACAGTCTGGAAATTTGGCTAAAAATTTCCCCAACTTCATAGGGTTATAAAAAAAATTCGAGCTAACTTTTGAAATTTCTTTGGTGGTATACTATCAAGTCCAATTGGTCTCGTTCGGGAAAGATTATCTTGTTGCACTGTGTTATCGGTAAATTAGTGAATATGCAGACATCGGTAATTACTGAACATCGTAACGTACCACAAGTCGGTGTGGTATAATTGCTCAAAATGAATAAATACAAATTGTGTTTTTTTTTCGTCGAAAAAGCTGTATACAACGTTTGCTATCTATCTATTTGCATGGAATAGCAAAGTTCTTTAACAATTTATTGTACACAGCTTTAATTTATGATAGTATTCTATCCTAGATTTCACAATATACTCGTACATATGTATGTATGTATTTACAATTAACAATAATGACACTCGAATTTCAAGTGTTTGATTCAGCAAATAAGTATTAATAAATTTATGATATTTTAATCAAGTAATTGAGAATATTTCAGGTGGAATTTTATCAAAAGCAAAAAAAAATGTGTTTACAATTAACTTGCAATTCGTTGCTTTATCTTTAGAATTCCGCATTTGAATTTTCTCTGGAAAATAAACTATTTATTAATTAATCATTGTCAGACGTAAAGAAAAATTAACTACACTGGGTTTTTAAGGCAATAGAAATTTATTTTGCTGTCAATACAAATTAGCTGGAGAACACTAATTTTAAGGTTTGACACAGGAAAGTTCGTTTACCTAAAGTGTGTCTAACATTTCACTCCTATGTAAGACAAAAGTCGTTAGCTGTTGTTGCTGACCCACCCATTGTTTTTTTGTTATTTCATTCATTGTCAGTGAAGTTTGCTGTTCTGCGTCCAGACTTTTTTTCACACAATTTTCATTTCTTATTCTACTATTGCGATAAGCTTTCAAGTGTCATTTGAACAAGTTAGTTCTTGTTTTTTATTACAATTTCCCCGCAAAGCCCTCTGCGTTAAAAAAAGCACTGCCACAGCAAATATCGACTTGTTTTTCTGACAATGTGATTCTATAGTTTACATGAAAATTCCCTAAAGTCCCCGGGCACTTGAGCACTTGAACAAATTGTTAAAAGGGGATTTAGTTTTTATCGGTTGTAAGCCAGTGTAGAATTTCCACTACAGCGACGATACTATCATTCCACATTCCGGTGTCATAGCCAAAATGTGTGATTTCAGAAAGTGCGATAAAAAACGTAAGACATTTAAGTAACAGCAGCACATTTGTGATTTGAAAATAAGCTCCACCCGCAATTGAATGCTAATGGCAGCTGAGAGGGCACGGGTTCTTTGTTTGGTTAAATAAATGAATATTTTTCTTTTATTAAATTTTTTGTGAATCAGTTAACAAATACAAGAGAGTTCTAAAAAATGACAATAACTTTATGCGGGGCATTCCCAAAAGTCACTTTAATTCTAATGAGTAACATTAAAATGAGTTTAGCAATAATTTCAATTCGTTTATTATACCGATCGGCTGGGAATCACTTCCTGAGTCGATTTAACAATGTCCGTCCGTCTTTAGATGTATCGTTGTAATCAAAGTACAGGTCGTATTAATTTTAAGCTTATGCTGAAAAAAATGATTGATCTTTACAATAATGACATTTCGTACGTAAAATTAAGAAAATTTCCTTAATATTAGGTAAAGTGCTTTAATTTGGAGTACTAAGTGTCCGTATTTTAAAGATAAAGGCGGCTTTGGCGGCAAATCATCAACAGTAGGACAATATTTTTTCAGTGTTGTTACGAGCAGAGGTTGTCAGAGGTATTCTATAGAGATGTCACCGAGAAAAACACATTGGTTATCACATTTTGCAATCATCTATAATTTTGAAGTTTACGGTTATAAAACTTGGTTTTGTAGTTGAATAACAAACGATCAAAAAATTTCCAAAACTTTGATCTATTACTAAATTTAACTTATAAACCACTGCCGTCCTAATAGAGAGTAATCTGGACTTCTAATATTCTTAATATGAGTAATACTACTAAAACGGAGATAACCGCAAAGATTAAAAAAAAACTATAAATACTTAAAAAAATTCATAAAAAATAATAGCGAATCCCGACCATAAAGTGTAATGAATATATAAAATATGAGTCATTTGTTAGCGACACCGAATTAGTATGTTCGAAAAAAATATATTTTTTTGTAAAAATAAGTTATATTTGGAAATCCTTGTTTCGAAGTATCTTCAAATATATATTGGGTGATTTCATGTCAAGTGAGTCAACTTTTAAATCTGATATCTTCTGATCAGTATGAAATTTGCACCAAGTTTAGTAGCTATGACACAAAATTTTAACGAGATCGGTTTAGGACTGTCCTAGTTGGAAATTTCCGCCAAACGTCCCTTTTTCCCATCCACAAAAGCTAATTAATAGACAGCGGAATACGAGGTATGTTCAAATTAATTTCCGCTTGCTACGTGTATTTGATTTTTGATATTTTTGTAGCGTTATGTTGGTACTCATGTCCCTTACTTATGCTGACAAGGTCGGCCATTTTGAATGTTTAGTTAATTTTTGACATCTGTTGTGCTTGGATGTGTTTTAACTTGTCTTCGATTTTTATCTATTTCAGAAAATGGATCAAAGAATCTGCATAAAATTTTATGTGAAAAACAAAATAAAGTGCGCTGACGCATTCCGAATGTTGACTGTGGCATATGGTGAAGCTACCTTGGACCAAAGCGCCGTATATCGGTGGTACAAAATGTTCTTAGACGGCCGAGAAGATGAGAAGGACGAACAACGTGCCGGACGCCCGAGCTCACTGTTTTCTTTGAATACAGGGGCGTGGTGCATTATGAGTTCTTGCCACAGGATAGTACGGTCAATAAAGAATATTACCTGCAAGTGATGCGCAAATTGCGCAAAGCAATCCGCCAAAAACGCCCGGATTTGTGGAAGAACAAAAACTGGCTTTTGCACCTTGATAACGCCCCAGCACACACATCGTTGCATGTGCGCGAATATTTGGCCAAAAACAACACATTAATGGTGCCGCAGCCACCGCATTCCCATGACCTAGCCCCCTGTGACTGTTTTTTGTTCTTAAAACTGAAAAGGCCCATGAAAGGACGACGCTTCGCCACGATTGAGGAGATAAAGACGGCATCGAAGGAGGAACTGAACAAGATCACAAAAAATGATTGTTTGAAGTGCTTCGAGGATTGGAAAAAAAACTTTGGCAGAAATGTATTATATCCGAGGGGAATTACTTTGAAGGGGACAAAATAGATATTCATGAATAAATAAATACTTTTTGAAAAAATACTATGTATATGCGATTGCACATTTTTATTGGATGGTTGTACGGCAAAACCGATCACTCAATTTTTTGTCTTCAACAAATATTTAAATATACACCTATTTATTTTTGCATATTTTATGCAAACTGCATATTTGCATATTTCATGCATATGCAAAAAATATGCAAATACATTTATATTTAAAATTCGCCGCAAAATCTAAAAGGACCTAATAGAAAAACGGCTGAAGATTAAATCTTGAAAATTGGTGCGAGGGTAGTTCTGGTTGTTTAATATAGCTCACAGACTACCAGATACCTGCAGTACATACCAAGCAGAAATAAAGGCAATATAGGAAGTCGCCAAGTGGCTGAATCGCAATATAATGGCCCACACTAGCGTTGTCATTTACTCGGACAGCCGGGCTGCCATCAATTCTCTGGAGGCCACATCCCTAAATTCACAAACAGTCTACGACTGCCGCAGACCTCATAAGGAGATGACTGAGCAGTTCAACATAAACCTCACATGAGTGCCTTGGCACAGGGATATTACGGGACGACGTTACAAATTCTCGAAGAATGTGTTTGTTAGCGCGGGTCGATTTAAAAATCGCCAATCGTATTCTAGGGGTCAAAATAAGAAACTTTGCCGAAGGAACCATACCTCTAAAACAAATTCTGATGTCCCGGAAAAAATCCCAAGTTGACCCATTTAGAGTGCTCCAATCGAGTCCAAATGTATGACCGACCCCCACTCAGTGAAAATCGTATTCTAGGGATCAAAATAAGAAACTTTGCCGAAGGAACCATACCTCTAAAAAGAATTCTGATGTCCCGGAAAAAATCCCACTTTGAACCATTTAGAGTGCTCCAATCGAGTCCAATTGTATGGAACCCCCAGGGGGTTCCAGGGGGTGTGCCACTAGCATGGGTGGTTCGGGCCTCCAAAGTTAATGGGGGTCGGTCATACATTTGGACTCGATTGGAGCACTCTAAATGGGTCAAAGTGGGATTTTTCAAAATTTGCCTCTACCCAAAAGTTCGACCCAAATTCCGGGACATCAGAATTCGTTTTAGAGGTATGGTTCCTTCGGCAAAGTTTCTTATTTTGATCCCTAGAATACGTTTTTCACTGAGCAATGGCGACTTTTTTTTGCCTCCCCACAAATCGACCCGGCCTAGTGTTTATATTGGTGCGCCACAATCCACGTGCAATCTTTGGCTTAGGCAAGAGGCACAATGGACAGAAATCGCTACCTGTAGGGTAGCTAAACCAATCTGGCCAAGATAAGACCTGAGAAGGTCAACATATCTCCTCGCACTAGAGAGGAAAAGGCTATCTATGTTAGTGTCAGTTCTGACGGGACACTGCCTGATAAGGCGAACACGACAGAGGGTTGGGTACTGACTCCAAGCTGTGGAGATGAGGAAGAAGTGGAGAGCTTTGACCACGTGCTATACTGGCCATTGTAGGTAGTTTAAGAGATCTTTCCGGTACCGACATTCGTACAGAGTTTTCCAACAAGAGGTGTTATTTTGAATCACCCGGTATTTCGGTAGTTGTCACTTTTGAAGCTTTTTATTCTTTGACATTTGACAACGCATTGTAATTATTAAAATGCTCCGGAATTCCATCGAAAAATCATCTTGTCTGATGAGGCATATTTCCACCTCGATGACTTCGTCAACAAGCTAAATTGTCGCATCTGGGGCTCGGAAAACCCAAGAGTTATTGTTGAGAAGCCTCTCCAACGTGTGACTGTTTGGTGCGGTTTATGGTCCGGCGGGGTCATTGGACCTTACTTTTTCGAAAATGAGGTTGGATCAACAGTTACGGCGAATGGATTGCGCTATCGAGAGATGATTAATGATTTTTTATGGTCGGAGTTGGATGTTATTGATCGGGACAACGTTTACTTTCAACAAGACGGCGCTACGTGTAACACAAGCAACGAAACCATTGTTACGGGAAAAGTTTCCGGACCGTGTTATCTCTCGAAGAGGTGATCACAATTGGCCACCGAGATCTTGTGATTTAACACCTTGTGACTTCTTCCTTTGGGGCCACGTGACAGATAAGTTCTTCGCCAACAGCCTAGCGTCGATTAAAGACCTCAAAGATAGAATTCGTGAGGCTATCGACGACATAGGGCAGCCACTTTGCGATTTGGTTATGGAAAATTTTATGAAAAGGATATGGTCCTGTAAGCGTGGTCGTGGTGGCCATTTGGCTGATGTTGTTTTTCATGCTATTGCCGAAATAATTGGACTGAGTCGTCCAAAATTGGATCAGGCGGCCATTTTAATGATACGGTATGTATCATAAAATATAAAACCACAATTAATTTGTTATCTCACACCGTTGTTGTTTAATTTATATTTATTTTACTATCATTCTTATCTGGTCACCCTGTATTTTGGTATTTTAGCGAATTGATGGGTTATTGAACTAAGAAAGCAGTGAATGGAACTAATATGGTCTGTTCCTGACGATACAAATGAGAGAGAGAACCACATTTCTGTTGTCTTGGAGATACGATTTCAAAATTAACGGCCTGTTTCTGTATTTCTAACGAAAGTCTCTGCGAACGAAAACCGTCAATCACTTTCGTCAGGAATTTGGTTTCTCTAAGGTTCATTCGTTCGTTCGCCTGGCCTTACTTCAATGACGTTAGCAATTTACCAATTGGAAAATAATGTAATTGCCAGATCAATAATTTCACAACTTCCGGTTTAAAAAAGCACACATTTTTGTATGGTCGACCTTAGCAAATACACCTCTGTCCTCTTTACTCTAGCGGTGACCAAAAAATCAACCCTGTGTGGGTCAGCTGAGCTGAACCAAGACTCTCATTTCTTTCTCTCTCTCTTTCACGTCTCTCTCATTGTGCACTGATGATTTTTTTCCTTCTTAGCGAGATGCCAATGTTGACTTCTTTATGCTTATTTATGTATACTTATTTATGTATACAATTTTATTATTATTTAATTGGTTTTACCATAATTATAATAATATCTAGTTATTTTTGCTTATAATAAGGCTTTTTTGTCATTGTTCCAATCAGTCGACAAATAAAATAAAGTGACTCGATCTGACATTTGTGTTCGCCCAAATGACAGCAAAGAGAGATAGAGAAACCAAAATTTACACTGAAATGCTTACGTATTCGTACGAGTTCATTATCGTGCTAATTGTCGTTGTGATGGTTGTTAGTGAAACCCAAATCAGCTGTTTGTCGTCTGGCAGGCGAACGAAAGCAAATTTTTATGTTACAGAAACAGGCTGTAAATTATGAATTTTCCAAAGGTTATGACCGAGTGTTCCTTTTCATGTCTTATCGTAAGAAGTGGGCTTTATTCAGAGGATCATGCATTTGTGAATCGGCAAAGAAGTGCATATACAGGGTGGTCCTAATTAAACGCACGATTTTAATTGTAAATAAAACAAAAGTTTTTCAGAGAATTGCTTCATATTTTTTATTATGATAGAAGGATCAGTGATAATTATGTGTGAAACAAAATATTGGCCAAATGCTCGCCACGTGTGACTCACAATTAACATTGTGCAGTATGGTTGGAAATTTTGAATATAAAATCAACTATTGTATTTTTGCTCATTATTAAAATTTGCAAAATTTGTGAACTTTTTGCTAACACTTATTCCATCTGCTAATGATTTGTATTCAGTGCGTGTCAAAAATAATAAATAATAGGATATGTCATCCCCGAGCGAGTAAGTTATCAGGTACGAACGAATAGGAATTTCAAAGAGTGAGGTTCTCCGCGGATTTCGGGCCGATTTTCCCGAATTTTTTGTAATTGTTAAAATTAAAAATTATTGTGATTCTAACTAGGATACTCTCCCGGCTTCAAGACCATTTGGTTTCTATTTTATTATAGAAACAAGTATTTTTTACATGGCGGTGTATAAATATGTATTAAAAATTGGCACCACACATACTGGATCATGATTTCTGAGTCGTGACACTCGTTATCAACAGTTCTGCTGCAGTTGTATGGGAGATACGGAGCTCTATAAGGTTGATTTCTACACACAAGCGAATGAGAAATCTTTGTGAAACATCACTTCTCCAAAATCTTCTCCAAAAAATTAATATTAATCGATTAGTGCAAAAAAAGTTCTAACTATGTTCGCGGAAAATAGTTTTTTCGCGTGTGACAGTTCATTCCTATTCATTCGTAACTGATAGATTTTGACGTTTCGGGCCAAAGACAAATATAATATAAGAAGACATTCCTTCAGGCCGAAACGTCAAAATCTATCAGTTACGAACGAATAGGAATGAATTGTAACACGCGAAAAAACTGTATTCAGCGAACATTGATTGACATTTTTTTGCACTTATCGATTAATATTAATTTTTTAATTGTGACAATTACAAAAAATTCGGCAAAAACGGACTGAAAAACCGCGAAAAACCTCACTCGTTGGAATCAAATTCCTATTCGTTCGTAACTGACAATTAATCGCTACAGGAAGGAATGTCTTCTTAAATTATATTGTTTTTGTTTCGGACGGACGGAACATCTGTCTAATTAAAGGTCTGTGGTGCGTGTACAGAAATAATTAATGCATTTACGAGTATTATATTATTAGTTGGGCATTGTAATTTAGCTGACATTGTTGTTAGTGGAATTACAATTACCACAATCAATGAAAATGTTAATAGCATTGCAAACCGTTAACAGTTCTAATAACAATAAATGTACATTGTTAGTTGGAATCACATCTGTGCACTTTAACGAAAATGGATGATATCATTACAAATACATTTACAAGTATATTATCACCTAATCAGAGGAGTAATGGCTATTTAATGTCACGCCTAAATGGTACAAAGTTAATTATTTAATCAAATAACGTTTTTATGTCAGTTTGACTCATTCACCCTCTCCCTCGTTAAGTGCAGGGGTGTTGGGGCAATAAAATATTTTAATGTTTGCTTGCGAACATAATACGTTGTCAACACTAACCCTCTCGTCATTTGCCAACTAATATCAGAGAATGTCAGCCCTGATAATGATGATTATATTACCCTGTCAATCAATAACGAACGGTGTCTGTGTATCACTCACCTACCCATCCACCCACTCACTTAGTTCGTCCTATTTTCTCTCCTCCATTCGTCACTCTCAATCAACCGCCAATTGTTAAATTAAATAAATAGTCAGTCAGTCGTCCAGAGGTGGAATTATTTACCTATTTATGCCAGGGTTCTGGTATCTGTTTGTCATTTGGTGTGAGTTCGTCACAGTCAACAATAAATTTAGGTGTGCCCCCGCATTTAATGCGATGCCCTGCCAGCGGGAGTGTAAATATTTAATTGATTAAATGTTGAAAACAAATTACGGAAGTGGGGTAATTTGTCATTGTTCCCGGAGAAGTAGGCATATCTGGCACCTACATAATTAATAAGCTTCTTGTCACATACATAGGTATTCCCGGGAAAACAATAACTTAATGACAATGAAAAACGGGTATGTGCCAAAATATATATAAGTACGTATCTGAATGAATAATCACTTTATATGAAATACTCGTACCTAGGGAATGAATGGGTTTTTTGCTATAAACAGAAAAAAAATAATTTTTCAATTCTTCGAAGGTGTGAAACAACTGTTTCTATTTAAAGCTAACATATTTTGACGGTGCATCCTTAATCTGCGGTGCATTTCTGATTATCAATTGAATATATAAAAATTAATTATAATCTCCTAACTGGCCCTGCAGTAAAAAAGCCCCATAGTTAGGTACAACAGTTGGTACCTTAGAGTTCCTACTGAAAACTACACATCAAGACCATTATCAGAAGACCATCTCACAATGGTATCAACATTCTGAAGAATAGCAAAAAGGCCGAGGTAGCGCCATATATGAACCTGTAAATTGACAATAGGAAAACGGTGGGATCTGAACCCGCGTAGAGTTTATTGGCTGTATTTGACAGTAGTTAGACAGATACTGCTGTATCGCATAGTCGGAGCATCTTCGGTAACCCTTTGGGAGCTGTTAAGAGTTAAAAAATACAAACTTATATAAAACAGAGAAATTAAATTTAGAGCAGAGAAGCTCTTCTCTACAGAAATCCACCTAAACAGATGTTTCTACTTAAAGGTAGTATATTTTAATTTATCAATATTACTTGAATATGTGAAAAATATTTATAAACTACTAACTGGCCCTACAAATAAAACCTCCAAAGAAGATTGGCACGATAGCTGGTGGCAGCGGTAGCATTTGTTAACAAGAAGAAGTTCTGCCCATCTTGCGATGGTCTGAATGACCTGTTGTAGGAACACTCTAAGAGTATATGGAAACTTTCTTCTGACTGTTCTTGGAGTACACAAACGGCAAAAAAAATGAAAATAAGGAAATTATTTATAAACTACTAACTGGGCCTGCAGATAAGAACCCACAAAGAAAATAGGTACAAAAATTCGTATCTTATACGTCGTATTGAAAACAACACTTTCTGCCTTAGTAGGGTTGACATCAATACCTCATTGAAGCTGTTGCCCATCGTGTGATGTTATGAATGGCCTGTTGCAGGATCATATGTAAACTTCAACTCCTGCTGGTCGTAGAAAAATTTAACCCAACATTCAAAAAAAAAAATATAAAAAAATGTGATTGCGCTATGTACCTGTAAGATGATAATAGGGAAACGATGGGCTCTGAACCCGCGTATGTAGAGTATATGACAGTAGTTAGACAGATAATGCTGTATCAAAGAAAATAAATTTATAAAGAAGTTCCGTCAAGTATCCAGCAAAATTTCTCATTACCAAATAATCCGACGAGTAAGCAAAGTTCGATAATGGTAAGTACTTATTATTTAGCCACTTTTCTCATTATTTTAACATGGGGATGTCATTGGAGGGAAGTACTTCCCAAAAGAATACAATAAAGTAGCATAATAAGTACTTATTTGTAGCATAGGCATACCACATAAATATGTGCTTATGTTTTCACGATTTTAAGTACTTGAATAATGCATTACCAATTTAATTTAAATGCATCACGATTTTAAGTACTTGAATAATGCATTACCAATAAGTTACAAAATATGTAGTAGATATGGTAAATATGTAGAGATGGCCATTGAAAGTAATTTTGTGCATATTGTCGCGAATATTTCGAATTTCTGAACCCAAACCACCATGTGAAAAATTCTTCAATGGTCTAACGTCATACGATATACGTAAATATTTTTGGTATTTTCATTCAATTTGCACGAATTTTTGGAAAACTTGTTGAAAATAAATAAATCTTCTACAATAACCCACATATAGCCAAAATTGCATTATACTAAAATTTGCAAAAAATTATTTTGATAAAAAAATCACTTTTTTTTGTTATTATTGGTAAGTCATTTTTAATAAGCCGAAAGTAATTCAGCGAATAATGAGATGTCATTATTTGGTAATGCAGGGAATAATGACAGGTACTTACCAAGATTTTGCTGGGTAGCGAGTAGTCTATCAGAAAAAAATACTCCAGAAAACTATATTTTTCGCGTTTGAAAATCATTTCTATTCGTTCGTAACTCACGAAATGTAAACAAAGTCACGACGGAACATCTGTGTAATAGAGAGTCTGTGTGCTGTATAGCATAATTGGAGCCTCTTCGCTACTCCATTGAGATTATAAATTTGTATTATTAAATTTAAAGCATTTCTATGTGAGAATGTTTGCAAGACTTCAGGGAAGCCGGAGAGAAATAAGGCTGAGAAACCCTGTTCTGCAGAAATCCACCAAAACAAGAACTCTTCTACGAATTTACTATTATCACCTTATTATTTATGTAAAAGTTATTTATACTAGTTAACTACTAACTGGCCCTGCAGACAAACTCCTTCAAAGAAGATATGTAGTTAAGGTTCACATCAAGACTATTATCGAGATTCACTTCAAGAGGATAATAGGAAAACGCCTAGGCCTTTTCACTACTAAATTGAGAGTTAAAAAGTATAAACTTTTATAAATAAAATTAATTTAACACATTAATAAGTGAGAAGTGATGTCAAGCAAACATAACTTGTTCGCAGAGCTTCAGAGATGCAGCCGAGAAAAAACGACCGAGATTATTACATAAATCCAGTTTCTGCGCGCTACAAAGTAAATTTTAGCGAATGACTGATATGTGTATCGCTGGTGCTTTGAGAACGACACCGAATGAATGTTCTACTACATTTATTGACGCTAGACATTGTAGCAAGGCAATACGAGGTATGCTCAAAGAATATCGCGAATTTTTAATTTCCGCGGGCTACGTGTATTTGATATTTGATATTTTTGTAGCGTTATGTTGGTACTCATGTCCCTTACTTATGCTGACAAGGTCGGCCATTTTGAATGTTTAGTTAATTTTTGACAGCTGTTGTGCTAAGATGTGTTTTAACTTGTCTTCGATTTTTATCTATTTCAGAAAATGGATCAAAAAACCTGCATCAAATTTTGTGTGAAAAAACAAAATAAAGTGCGCTGACCCATTCCGAATGTTGACTGTGGCATATGATGAAGCTACCTGGGACCAAAGCAACGTTTTTCGGTGGTACAAAATGTTCTTAGAGGGCCGAGAAGATGCGAAGGACGAACAGCGTGCCGGACGCCCGAGCTCACAGTTTTCTTTGATTGCAGGGGCGTGGTGCATTATGAGTTCTTTTCACAGGGTAGTACGGTCAATAAAGAATATTACCCGCAAGTTATGCGCAAATTGCGCGAAGCAGGCCGCCAAAGAACAAAACTGGCTTTTGTGCCATGATAACGCCCCTGCTTGTGCGCGAATATTTGGCCAAAACAACACAGTAATGGTGCCGCAGCCACCGTATTCCCCTGACCTAGCCCCCTGTGACAATTTTTTGTTCCCAAAACTGAAAAGGCCCATAAAAGGACGACGCTACGCCTCGATTGAGGAGATAAAGACGGCATCGAAGGAGGAGCTGAACGAAATCACAAAAAATGGTTGTTTGAAGTGCTTCGAGGATTGGAAAAAAACTTTGGCAGAAGCGTTACTTTGAAGGGGACAAAATAGATATTCATGAATAAAAAATACAAAATTGTATACCGCAGGCATAGGGAACCGTCGCTTGGACCTAGGATGTGTTTGTGGACATAAGTAGTGTCATTCTAGAGATAATGTCCAAACCTCCAGGCAGTGTTGTCGGGAACTACATATATTTCAGGCTGATGTGGCCATGCCAAAACTCCAAACGCATTAAACGTCCACGCGTTAAACGTCCACGTCTCACTTATCGTGTCTGCCGTGACGGGTCACTTTCTTATTGGATGGCATGCCTAGAGTCTGAATATTATACAAAATAACTTTTACACAAACATCGATGGTGAAGAGGAGGAAGAATCAATCGAACCACTTCTGTATTTGTGCACCGATCTCTTTAAAAGGCGACCGATTATCACAGGCTCACATTTCTTTGTGAGTTAGCTAACGTTACTGATATTAACATCTGCCACTCTAGGGCATTTTATTCATGCAAATTGGTCCAGCGAAAGGGGAAACGAAAGTCTTATCATGTTCCTTATGTCCCTGTGTTATCCCAACACACAGTCTAAGTGAACCTGACATATAGACTCACCTATCTACCTACGAGTACTGGCCCGAATAAATAGAATAGAACACATTGATTATCACATTTTGCAATCACCAATTAGTGACAAATTCCTGATTATCGTCGTCCAAGAACAGATGATTAGTAGTCAATACACATTTTCGTCAATATCATAGATAATAATAAACTATTCGTCTATCTTTCTAACCCGCAGAAGTAGAAAACAACTCATACCGGAATTGTTCACCACTTCTTGAAAATGGAGAGTTCTTCGTCACTCCATTTTAAAACGTGGGGTAGAACACACACCATTTCAACTAATAAATAGATAGTCAAATAAAATCGAATGCTCTAATGTCACAAAGTGTCAAAAGAAATATTATTAATTGATTTTAAATGGTATGGGAATATACGTATGTACGAGTAGGTAGTACGTACATAAAAAGGTTTGTCGAACTGTTTATAGAACAAAACAGAAATAAAAAATATTCCATTATTGAGATTCACTTAAATAGATTACGATTTTTTTATGTAGACAATATGATTATTTATAAATATACATTTTTAGCTAATTCACATGTCAACAATTTATTTTTATTCACAAAAGCAAATAAAGTGTTGTAGTTATTTTTGCTTTCGCAGAGAAAACATACATATTTTATTAAAAGATATGAAACTTGTTCAACGAAAACAAATACTAATATATATATATATATATTTATTTTTTGCAAAATTTGCTAATCTTTGAATTATAAGAATTTTTAATTGGTAATAACAGGTACAGTTTATTAGGCACTTCTTGCAAGAGTCTCTTGTGTTTTGGACTAATCTATGTTTGTATCATGCCCAGACGCATGGCACAAAATGAACACACCTACTTTCGAAAACAAATGATCACTAAAAGACATGCGGAATCGAATTATAGATGAACTGACTACATATAAAGAACAAATTATGAAATAAAACTACACTGATGTTGTATAGATTTGCTGAAACTGAACTGAATGTTTGTTATCTACTAAATCTATTAATGCCAATAAATGTAATATACATTTACTGTTTTGTTAGGAAATAATAATATTTTAATATTTTTTAGTTAACAGTTAGCTCTTAGTGGTTCAAAAATTACTTCTATTTTGTCGACGTTAAATATATTTTTCGCATTTTCCTGCAATGATATTCACACTTAAATTCAATTATCGATTTTCTAGTGCGGTTTTGCATTAGAATTCTATGAATCGTTTAATACTGCATCTCCTACAATATGACTCATATCAATTACAAACAAAATCGTAGTGAGTTCCCTATACATGTAAATTCTACGCACGTACAATTTGTTGTTGATTTTATAATTGAAATTCCAATAACAATACACATCGATTCCAATGACAATTCACTCAAATAAACATCAAAATATAAAAAAATGCAGTGGCGATTAAAAATTATAATTCAAATACAAATATACTGAATACACCGTCCTACTTATTATCAAATCAAAATGAAGTCATCGATTTTTATTAGAACTTTTCAAAACACATCGTAAAAAGGAGGTAAATAGGTAATTTTTTGTTGCTAGCACCTTCAGAGTGAAGGTGCGATATCTATAAAACTATCGTACAGAAAGGGATCTCGATGAATGGGAACGTAAACAAACAAAATTGTTGAATTTGGGACGGTACCAATCCACATGAGATCCAAGAGTGTCCAATGCATTCCGAAAAAGTCATTGTCTGGCGGCGTCATTGGTCCATATATACTTTCTTTCCATTTTTGATTAAAGGAATATTTTATTAAAATTTGTAAAAGAACCCACCGGACTGGACCCTCTTCCAGAGTATGAAGCCGCCGAGCCGAGCCGCCGATTTTAGCCGCCGCCGACCCTTTTTCTCCAGCCGAAGCCGCCGCCGATCTTTGCGACTAAAATCGGCTGAAACACAGCCGCCGTTCCATAGAAAAACTTTAAAATATGGATAGATACAATTTAAATTTTTGGTAAGCAAATAACCATATAACAGATATGTCGTACCCTCAATAGAAAAATACATAGTATATACACATAAACACTATTATTTTTTATTGCATTTTAATAATCTAGGCAATTGGTTGTAAAGGGTGTCCCAAGAAGAACGCAATTTTTAAATCTCGCAACATTCGAAGTGTCATTGTTTGACATTTGAATAATTGTTATTGTTTGTTAGTAGAAGGTACGAGGTTAGTAAAAATGGAGAAGGACAGCGAAGGGAGTTCGTTAATTGGGTATTGGAGAGACAATATGAAAATGCTGATTTTGCCGATAAAATCATCTTCAGTGACGAGGCCCATTTTCATCTTGATGGCTTCGTCAATAGGCAGAATTGTCGCATTTGGGGTGCGGAAAATCCTCGAGTGATTCACGAGAAGCAAATGCATCCTCAACGTGTCACAGTGTGGTGTGGTTTTTGGGCTAGAGGAATCATTGGACCTTTGAGGCAGGTCAAGCGCAAACAGTCAATGGTGTTCGGTATCGTGAAATGATAACCAGTTTTTTCTTGCCTAGAATTGAAGAAATGAATGTGGAGGGCATGTGGTTCCAACACCCTTTATATACGCAATTGGTTGTATATCTAGTAAAAATTTAGGGAAATTCTACTTCCACAAATTGGGTTATTGGGTGTTTGAAATTGATTGTTCATTAATAAAAGCCTACGTGCCGATATCGAGTTTCAATATCACAAAAACTTCAAATATGATTTTCTCGAAACGACAAATAAATTATACCCTATTCATTTATTGGGGGGGGGCGATATGGAAACTGATTTTCGTTTTGATTCGTTTATTGTCACAAGAAGGCGCTTAACATGTATTAAAAATGAGAATATTAATAGTAATAGAAAAATAATTATAAAAATTATTTTTTAAAGAAAATAATAAGATTTTTATCTATGTGTACGTAACATAGAGAAACAAATATTTTCGGAAAAAAAGAATGGAGTATTACAGAGTTGTAATACTGCATATAAATTAATACCTCCATTGTAAAAAATGCTAAGTCGACTTGGTACGTTATACTGGAGATTGCATTTCTAAATATTCTAAATTGCCTTCAGTCAAATCCATCAATTCAATGAAGTTAAGCTCAAAACAAATTACAAGGTAATTCTACACAAATTTAAGATTTCACTAAAACGATGATTCGCCTCTCCTGAAGACAACCTGTTTCGACTTAGCATACTTTAAAAATCGACTATATCATAGAGTCGCCTAATGTCAATTTTATGACTTATCATTGTATGAAAATCGATCATTTTTATACCCGCCACCATAGGAGGGGGTATACTAACTTTGTCATTATGTTTGCAACACCTTGAAATATGATCTGCGACCCTATAAAGTATGTATATTTTTGATCGTCGTGAAATTCTAATACGATTTAGCCATGTCCGTCTGTCTGTCTATCTGTTGAAATTACGCTACAATCCGTAATAATAGAGCTAGGTTAATCAAATTTGTTATAAATTCTTCTTATAGTTGCAGGTCATTTGGGATTGCAAATGGGCCATATTGGTCAATGTTTTGATATATCTCCCCTATATAGGTCGCTCCAAATTATGGTTTTTGAGCCATATATACCACATTTTTAAAGCAATTTAGCTGAAACTTTTCAGTTTGTATTATATTTGGACAAAAAATCATCACAACAAAAATGTTACCTTCATATTTCATATTTTGTTATAGTCTCCCTATAGAGGCCGCTCCAAAATATACGTATTTAAGCCATAAATACCACATTTTCTAAGCATTTTAACTGAATCCTTGCAGTTTTTATTTTACTTAGGCAAGAATTCATCACAGTAAAATTTTTTTAAATCGGTTCACATTTTGTTATAGTCCACCTATAGATGTCGCTCCCAAAAAGGCTTGCTTAAGCCATAAACACCACATATTTAAAACAATTTTACTGAAACTTTTCAGTTTGTATTCTACTTATATTTTGTTGTGGGAGGGTATATACGATTCCGCATGGCCGAACTTAACGCTGTTACTTGTTTCACTTCACAATATCTTACAATTAACTTAAAAACATCCATTATTTATGAGTATATACCAGAGCCTAACTTTTCAACTATTATTTTAAATGTTAAGGTAAGTGCACACGATTTGCAGATCGGACAACGTTGCCAGAAAAATGGCGGAAAAATGTAACCCTGTGAATTTAAAACCGTGTGAAAATACAATTTTTGTTTTGCAACGTTAGCATAAAGTCATTGCGAGATAATTTGCAGATTGTTATATGTGCGAAGTTTTTGCATGTGACAACGGCGCCATTACCAGAAAAACATTTTATTTGCAACACTGTCTATAATGTATTTTTATTGGCAAACCTGCATATAAATATTTACAACATATATTGTAAATATATAAAATTGTAATGTTTTCTTGCAATCGTCTGAACTGTCAATTCACCTTTGCCTAACAATCTGTCATTGTCCGTTTATTTGCAGCACTTTAGCAGGGTTGGTAACGTTTGCCGATCTGGCAATCGTCTATACTCAGCTATCACAGAGCCGCCGTATGTCAATTTTATGTCGGCTAAGCCATCAAGCCGCCGCCGCCAATTTTGCCTCGGCTTAATTCTCTGCCCTCTTCCTATCTACAAGGACCGTGCATAATATGTTCACATGTGGAGATTTTCGCTCGGACATCAGTGCGATGATAATTGAATTAATCACACATATATGTATTAACAAATGAGTAATTGCATTATTTTTAAAACGTTAAAGAAATATTTCTCGGAGTATTATCAGTAAAACTTGTGTTGGTGAGATTTGTTGTTCTTAAAAATATTGTCCCTATCTCAGAATGAATAACAAAGCAAAAAACATACGATGGGGTGACCACAATGACCTTTATACAATTTTTGATATTATTTCTATTAAATATCAGTGTTGATTCATAAATGTCGCACTTTGGGAATAATTAAAAATTCAAATTAAAGAATATCGTCTTAGAATTTTGGGAGGGGGTAGGTTTTTCCAGTACTGAATTTGCCCGTGTGATTTTAATTTCAACTGTATAAGATTTACGAAAATAGTAATAATTTATGAAAATAGTAATATTTGTATCAGTGAAAATCCTGTCGGCTAGTTTGTTCACCGCATCAGTTTTCAATCGTAATACCGACCTTGGATTTAGCCATACGTAAACGTATCGTTACTGCAGCATATCGAAACAGCTGATCGAATCTGACTTATGGAAATCAGTGCAGTGAGAGCATGTGATTAAAAGTGGGGTTATATACTTAGTCATTTTGTTTCATCAAGAAACGGAAAAATGTAACAATATTAACCCGTTAGGAAAATAATGTATTTGTATGTTTTCATTTATTGCCTATTTTGTTGTGTCGCATCAATATATGCCAACGTTATATTTACGCTAAAATTACGTTGCTGTTAAGCGAGACTAAGCCAGTCTTCTAATCAATATATTTTTAGATATATTCCGTTTTACCAACTTCATTTATCGACATGAAGTGTTTTTGAACTGATTTACAATCAAAAAATTTAATTTGTCATTAAAAAGTAAAAATCGAATCAGATTGAAATCAGGACTTTTTGAAACTGATTAAGAGAATCTTATGAAATCGTTTTCCTTAAATGCTTAAATATATATTTTTACCAGAGAGAAATTTATGAAAAAAATCACTGCAATATGATAAGATTTTTCTTGAAATTTGTTAAATCCGAAAACACAGTGATTATCACATTTTGCAGTTGTAAACTAACCAGATGACTTAATAATCCATTTAAAAGTCAGTGTAAGAAGGTCAGTTCACAGCAGTTCGAACAGGGGGACTGGAATATGTGGGCATTTCTCTAGCCACATGCAATCTCTTCTTGAGACGTAGTGCCCTTACGGCAATAAATGACAGGTGGTCATTAGTCAGAAACCACATACATTGCAGGCTGATGCAGCCCTGCTGCCATTGTAGTGACCGAACGCCTCACATATCGTATCTGTCGTGACGGGTTACTGCCTTATTGCACAGCACGCAGAGTGCTTAAATGTCCTGCGAAATTATTTTTGTAGAACCTGCGGAAACGAAGATGGAATTGGAGGAGCAAATAGAAAAGCTTCTGTGACTATGCCTCAATCTCTATATAGAAGGTGGTAGACTACGTTAGGGCCTATAGGCTCTCATTTTTCGTTGGAGAGTTTGCTAACTTGGCTGATTTCCGAATCTGCCAGCTCTTGAGCTTTCTTAAGCAAAGCAAATAGGTTCAAGGGGAGAGTCTATTATTAGAACATAGTCTAAGTGAGTCTGTTATATAAGCTACCTGTTGAAGTGACAACAGCTGATCTTCAACAGAAGCGCCCCTATCACAACTTTCAACAGCGATGCAGCTGAAATGCAGTGCTGTTAACGCCGTCATTGTGATGGAACCGCCGTAATTTTTTTTAAGTCAGTTCAAAACTCAACCGCACCGCATACGGCACACTGCCAAATAAATAAAATAAAAATATATAACTTTGTGTTTTTCTTATTTTTAACTCCCGCCACTCTGGCGCGGAGTTAAACACTACCAATCAACTTATAAATATATCTACTGATATTCGGAAAATGCCAGGCAAGGGATAAAAGTTCTTCGCAGATTTAGTGTGACGCCAAAAACTTCGAACTCTTGGAGATTTCAAATCGAAATCGGACCGCACTGTAGACGGGACTGAGCGAATCGAATTACTAATGAGACATGTAGAATTCATTGCCTAGTTTAGGGTGGCAGCATTATCTGAAAGCGCAAAAAAACTACATTTTACTAGACAAGAAGTGGTACTTCAAACCCCAAATTCTGGAAAGAGCAAAGAAAGCTAAAGAAAGGCTGGGTGGCGCTATATAGCACTAAAAGGACAATATGAAAAAGCTGGGGTCTGCCCGCATATATTTTATTGGTTGCATATGGCAGTAGTCAGAACGATAATGCTGCACGGCGTCAGCGTCTGGTGGACAGCTTTGCAGAAATCCATCACTGCGCTGAGACCGACTACATTTACTGCCGCTTGACATTATAGCAGTGCAATATGCCGCATGTACAGCTTTGACAAGAAGTATCTCACTCTTATACCTGATAGATCAGAATGGAATGGTTGTATCCCAGGACATCTTTTCTTGGGATCTTTTCTGAGGAACTTGGACTCTCACTTGCAAACAGACTGCCTGGTTGATCACTGTAGTGTTTAACAGACCGAAATCTTAGCTACTAAGGAGGCACAGGAATGGTTGAAAATTAATGTGCTGACCAAAGTCGTTGTCAATATTTTCTCTGCTAGTCAGACAGCTATCAAGTCCCTGGAATCAATATTCTTGAATTCAAAAACTGCCCTCGACTGTCTGCGACAGTTCTTAACGAAATGGCTAAACAGTTCAATATTCACCTGATATGGGTGCCGGGCCACAGGGAACTGCAAGTCAAATTAACTTGCAAGACTAGAAACTAACTTACACGCTGCAGGGGATCTGGAACATGTGGGCAACCTATAAGCTCTGTATAATTTCCAAGCTGATAAACTCAAAACGCACTGATGTCGTTGTCGAGACCGGACGTCTCACTAATCGCGTTTGTCATGACTGGGAACTAACTTACACGCTGCATGGGATTTGGAACATGTGGGAAACCTGTAAGCTCTGTATACATTCCAGGCTGATAAACTCAAAACGCACTGATGTCGTTGTCGATACCGGACGTCTCACTAAACGCGTCTGTCTTGACGGGTCTCTGCCTTATTGGACAGTACGCAGACAGAAATAATGTCATTTGCAGAAGATGTGCAGACCAAGAGGAGGAGGAATCAAAAGAACCGCTTTTTTAGAAGGCGGTGTGAAACCTTAGGCTCTTATTTCATTGGGAAGTTAGGTAGCTTGGCTAATGTTGGAATGCTCCAACCTTTGAGCTTTTTAGAGCAATCATACTAGAGCAATCATACTGAGTATGTTATAAAGGCTACCACTCTCAACCTATCTTAGGATGGCAGCCGGCATTACCAGCCCATAGACCAATTCAGGACTCTAGTGCTACAACAGGCCCAGTTGCCCCTCGACGGCAACCTATGTGATACACAAGGTTATCAATAAGATGAATATAGGTACCGGCAAGATCTGTCAGACTTCCCAGAAAGGCCGACCCAAGTTGATCCAGATGTCGTTTACTCAATTCGGAACAGTAACACAGCAGATGCTCAATACTCTTCACTTCCTCATCATCACCACAGCTTCTGCAGAAGTCATCGGACTCAATTATCAACCTTTTGTCGTGTTCGCTGAACAGGCAATGTCTCGTAAACCGTTTATTCCTCTTTATCTCAGGTCGTATCTTGACCAGATTTGTCCATCTACCCTGCAGGTGACGATTTCTGTACATCTCTCATTGGACTGTCTGCTGATTTAGCCAAAAATGCATGTGGACAGTGGCGCAGGAAAATATGCAAATGAACCTTTTCTAACAGGTTCATCGGCTTGCGTTCTACGGGGTATCCCTAAGCTCAGGTACACATACATATATGTATATACATATATGATAAACTGCTAAGCCATTTCGTTAAGATATCAGCGGCTTTCGATTGTTGTTTGTGAATTTAGGAAACACTCAAAAAAAGTGAACCCTAGAGCAAGTTAAAATGAACTTAACTGTAGGAATATTGAACTTCGTATTTCGCTAAAGCTATTTTTCCTTATATCAAGTTCATACATTTCCTCACAATTATGAAATATTTTTAACTTATTTCTAGTTAACTCGTACTTCCTTTAAGTAACTATTGAAATTAAAATAGGGAAAATTAACTCAATACTAGCAACTTCTGACTTGAAATTATGCAAATTCAGCATACTTTTGTCCTTATTGCAAGTAAATTTTTACTCAAATGTAGGAAAATTTAATTAAATTTATGCAAAAAGAAAAGAAAAATTAAAATTTTTCTTGGACTTTTTGTCCATGATTTTTTGCGATTTTCGATCCTACCTTCATCACTTTCCTCCTTCATTTTTTATATGTTGGAATCTCTCTATTACCACTTCCTCTTTGGATTTCTCTATTCTGCTTTATTTTAGGAATTGAAATTTATTTTATTAAACATTATGTATATAAAATTTACCTCCGAATGCGATTCGATCCCAGAACCTTCCGTTTTCTGAACCACATGTTTACCAATAGAGCTACGTAGACAATTAAATTTTTATGAAAAATTTGTTTTTATGTACAATTATATATCCCAAAATTTTCGAAACAATGTACGGTTATGTACACTTGAATTTGATAAAAGGATTGCCATCCTTGAATGATAAATAGAGTTGCCATATACTATATTTATAGGCGAAGAAGAAATTTTATTATGAATGACATTTTCATATCAATCCCAAAAGAGTTTCGTAGCTCGATATATAGTGTGTCTGGCTCACTATCATAAGGTTGTCGGTTCGACTCTCGTTCCGGGCGTAACATTTTTAATGTTTCTCCATAAATTTAAGTTGCTGCAAGTAACGATTTGCGAAAAAATAAAAATTGCGGAACGAAAAAGGACAGAATTTTTTGTGTTTTTAGCTCTACAACATAGTCCGAAACAGTTAATTTTTCCTTGATTTTAGTATGTTTTCCTAATTTTGAGTTCAAATTCATGGACTCGAAATAAGGATTCATGATTATTTTTAGTTAAAATTTCCTAAAAATCATGCTTTCCATTATTAGTTCATAATTTCCTTATGTCTATGTTGGGTGTCCACCGCATATGTTTAAATTTCATAAATATATGAATATTCGAACTTTTTTCAAGAAATATTATTTTAGTAAAAATATGTCCTCATTTGTAGTTAACGAACTATTCTGCATATCCCCCCAAAAAATAAAATTTGGTAGTACTAAATAAAATTTCCCAGTTTTAAGAAAAAATTAACTCAATATGAATAAAAACATTGAACTAAGTTGGAGTATGGATTTTACTAAAATTTAGGAAATACATTTTTTTGAGTGAAGAATTATAGGGATATTATTGCAATACTGCCCACTTGTCAGCGTTTTATTGAAGGAAGATTTGCATTATGATTTGGTTACCAATCTGCTGAATCAATTTCCTTTAAAACAATATACATTTTGAATTACCTTTGGTAATAAAAAAAACATTATCGAAATGTCCCCTGTGCAGAATGTAGGAATTTTTTCTATTCACGTGTTTCCAAAATATCAACCATAAATAATCGTGGAAAAAGTCACAATTTTATTATACGCACTTCAGTATTTTTCCTCGCAAGCGTTACTAAGTTCACCAACCGTTCCAATTAATATTATAATTTCAGTAAATCACAGACTACTTCAACTACCGTCACGAAATCGATATGAAACCCCAAAATTCATTAAAACCTCATAAATCACACAAAGAAAGCTCCCCCCGTGAAATAATGAAGAAATAACACAAACAAACGTGAAAAATAAAAGCTAATATAAATATTAAGTTGACAAAAGGTAATAATTCAAAATTTGTATTTGACGACAACGCAGACACGACGACAATAAAATATTAACAATAAAATTAAAGTTTACTTAAATGATAAATCATCACTCGACTCTCCCCCCTAAACGATAGCGTGTACGATATATGATGGCGGGCGGGGCGGTCTTATCTTTAAAATGCAAATTGCCGATATTGATATGACGAGCAAAAAACAAGCCACCGATACCACCTATAGTCCCACCATTGCCTTCTATTGGCATATCGAAGTTATTGGCAAACAAATAGGGCAGCGAGCAGCGCTTATTTAATTTATTAACAATTGACTGCGACAAAAGTAGCTACAACAAAAGGAGAGTAAAAATAATCATTTCATATAAATGTTGTTTATTAAACAAACTAAATAGAAACATCAAATATTGATACAATCGCAAAAGCTATCGAATGCATCAAATTAAAAAAGCCACCTTTTTTCTTTTTTGAGAGGACTTTGTGAGTTGGCTGCGACACACCTACGGTAGCTGGGTCAATAAACAGGTGCTTCCCAGAATGTTGACAACAACAATAAATGGAACAGAAAAGAAGTAAAGAAAGGCAAGAGTCGGGCAAAGCCGAATGTACCGGGTTTTCCATTAAGGACATAACATTAACTTTGCCAGAGTTCAATCGGAGAAGATTCGGTGTTTCAAATGATCAAATGAACAAGTGGCTTTAGTTCTTGAGTCAGTTTGATCTTATAAGGATGTAGGCCAAGATCTTTTCGCACAATAAGCCACAGTGTGTTTTGAGAGATGCCCATTTTGGCTCATTTTGAACGGATACACTTACGACTGCGATATTTTCGTCGCTTCGAGCGGTTTGGCGCCGGAACATCCAAAAGTGAAAATTTGGATTCAAATTTATCCATTATAGCACGCACAGCCTGTCGGGTGGGACGATTATTAAAGTTGCGACCCCCGACTCAGAATTTCGGTAGTAATTTTTAATGATTTCCAAACGTTGCACGGAAGTGAATTTGACCATTATGAAAATGTTGACTTCGACTAACGTTTTGACACTGAAAAATCATTAAAAATGTTTGAGGGTGCGTTGACATAAAGATACGAAATTGTTATGTCCCTATTATAAAACCCCATAAAATCCCACTTTGACCCATTTAGAGTGCTCCAATCGAGTCCAAATGTATGACCGACCCCCACTAACTTTGGAGGCCCGACCCACCCATGCCAGTGGCACACCCCCTGGAACCCCCTGGGGGTTCCATACATTTGGACTCGATTGGAGCACTTTAAATGGGTCAAAGTGGGGTTTTTTCCGGGACATCAGAATCGTTTAAGAGGTATGGTTCCTTCGGCAAAGTTTCTTATTTTGATCCCTAGAATACGATTTTCACTGAGTGGGGGTCGGTCATACATTTGGACTCGATTGGAGCACTCTAAATGGGTCAAAGTGGAATTTTTTCCGCGACATCAGAATTTGTTTTAGAGGTATGGTTCCTTCGGCAAAGTTTCTTATTTTGATCCCTAGAATACGATTTTCACTGAGCAATGGGCGATTTTTAAATCGACCCGCCCTAGTAGACATCCAATAGGATCATCTACTCTAAAGTAGAGGACCAATTTGGTCATCTTCTCCACGGTAGAGCACCAACTAGGTAATCAACTCTTCGGTAGAGCACAACTGGGTAATCTACTCTTCGGTAGAGCACAACTGGGCGATCTACTGTACAGTATACGCCCATTTAAGCTACCTACTGTAAATATAGGACAATTTGTGTCATCTATTGTACAGTAGGGAACCAATTGGACGTATACCACTCTATCGTATATGACCATTTTAACCAACTACTCTACAATAGAGGAAAATGTAGACCAACTACTCCGCAGCAGAGGAACAATTGAACGTCTACTCTACCTTAGACAGCCACTTGAACCTACAACCACTTAATCTACAGTAAGGGACCAAAATCTACAATTTACTTCATTGTAGATGATCAATCGGGTTAACTACTCTACACCTGAAAAACATTTCGGTCATCTACTCTACAGTATAGGAGTATTTGGGCATCTACTCTGAAATAGAGGACCAGAGAGGAGAAGTAGAGGAGCATTTGAGCATCTACTCTACAATAGAGGACCATTTGGGTCATCTGCACTACAGTAGAGAGCCACTTGAGTCATCTACTCTACAGTAGAGAACCATTTAGGTCATCCACTCTACAGTAGAGAACCATTTAGGTCATCCACTCTACAGTAGAGGATCATTCGGATCATCCAATTTACAGTAGAGGACAATTTGTATCACCTACCATTTTTGTCACCTACTATACAGTAGGGAACCAATTGGGTATTCCACTCTACCGTAGATGACCATTTGAACCATCTACTCTAGAATAGAGGACAATTTAGGTCAACTAATCCGCAGCAGAGGACGAACATTTCAGCCATCTACTCTACAATATATGACATTTTGTATTATCTACTATACAGTAGGGAACCAACAAGGTGTTCCACTCTACCGTAGATGACCATTTGAAGCTTCTACAATAGAGGACAATTTATGTCAACTACTACGCAGCAGAGGAACAATTAGGTCACCTAATCCATAGACGACTAAAAGTAGACGACCACTTCAACCATCTTCTCTACAGTAGGGGACCAATTGAGCCATTTACTATATTGTAAAGGGTTTTCCAACAAGAGGTGTTATTATGGTATTCAAAGAAAAACGCCATATTTTGATATAAATGATCGGATGTTTATTTCATAATAAAGATGAAGATATGCCGTTAATAATGAAAAACAACATCAGCCAAATGGCCACCACGACCACGCTTACTGGACCATATCCTTTCCGTGAAATTTTCCATAACCAAATCGCAAAGTGGCTGCCCTATGTCCTCGATAGACTCACGAATTCTATCTTTGAGGTCTTGAATCGACGCTGTTGAAGTCGCAAGGTGTTAAATCACAAGATCTCGGTTGCCAATTGTGATCACCTCTTCGAGAGATAACACGGTCCGGAAACATTTCCCATAACAGAGCAATGGTTTCGTTGCTTGTGTGGCACGTAGCGCCGTCTTGTTGAAAGTAAACGTTGTCCAGATCAATACCATCCAACTACGACCATAAAAAATCATTAATCATCTCTCGATAGCGCAATCCATTCACCGTAACTGTTGATCCAACCTCATTTTCGAAAAAAAAATGTCCAATGACCCGTTGAGGATGGAGAGGCTTCTCAACAATAACTCTTGGGTTTTCCGAACCCCAGATGCGACAATTTAGCTTGTTGACGTAGCCACCGAGGTGGAAATGGGCCTCATAAGTCAAGATGATTTTTCGATGGAATTCATTTTCATGCATTTCAAGGACCCAATCAGCAAAGACACGACGTTGTTGATGATCGGCCGGCTTGAGTTCTTGTGTTAACTGAACTTTATAAGCCTTAAGACCCAAATCTTTATGCAAGATACGGTGTAATGACGTTTGTGGAATGACCAATTTCAAAGAACGACGAGGAATGGACAAACCTGGGTTTTCTTCAACACTTTGGGCTACAGCAGCAATATTCTCTGTTGATCTTGAGCGACGTGCACGGGTTTTATTCTTCACATCACTAACTTGTGCCAACAGCTCGAATTTTTCCACCAATTTCTGTATTGCGGTCCGACAAGGTGCTTCACGACGACCCAAAAATGCTTTAGTTTTGCGAACTGTAGATTTTCACCATTTTTGTAGAGAATTTTACAGTAGATAACCATTTGCGCCCTCTGCTATATAGAAGATTGATTAATTGGTGCCGGTGAAAAAGAGACATACTACAGAACTGCAAAGCAGATGAACTTGCAAAAGTAGAAACTACCTTGCTCCGGGGGAATTGGTATATCTGGGCGTGCCTTTAGCGACCTGCAAGCTCTTATTGAGAGACAGTGCCCGTACGGCAGAAAACGACAGGTGGTCACTAGTCCGGAAATGTATTAATTCCAGACTGTGGACCTTCCTAAACTGCACGCGGACCAACTGCCTGCTGTCGTTATCGTGAACGAGTGTCTCACTTATGCCGTCTGGCATGACGGGTCACTTGCTTATTGAAAGGTATGCAGAGGGATTGAAGGTCTTGAGAAATGATTTTTGAAAAAGCTGCGGTAACGTCAAGAAGAAGGAATCTATGTAAAACCTTCTGTGTCTGTGCGCCTCTACCTTCCAGAAGGCTGCAAGTTACCATCAGCTTACATTTATTTGGGGACTTAGTAAAGATGGTTGATGTTAACATCCACCAACTCTTGAGAATTAAAGCAATAAAATCTACTATTTATTTAAAATCAATTATTTCTTTAACTGAATTTTAAAAACCTTTAGTCATACCATTAAGGACAATAAAAAGGTAATTAGGTGACAAATTTCTTTAAAACTATTGGAGAGCCATAAAAAAGAAGTCAGAAAAACGTTAATGCATTTAGATATATATTTGGAATTTACTTCGAATTTCTTCAGATAACACATCGATTATCACATTTTGCTATTACTAATAAGACGAAATATGCAACACATAATTTCGTCATACATATGTTTACAATTGAAATCGCTTGAGATAATAACCAATTTAATTAAATCAATCAATTTTTCATGAATTCATTTCATTCAGTTCACTTAAACGGCCTGAATTTATATTCTAATTATGTTTTCTCATCTCACGACTCACGTCAAATTGATCTCCACATTTGCAATGGATATGATGTCATGATAATTTTCTGGCGGTCAGTTTACACAATAATTTATTTAATTTATAAAAACAACAACACATCATATAAAGTAATTAAAAATCGTTTTGCTGCCTAGAAAAATGTATGCAAATGTACGTATGTATATGCCGTATCCAATAAGCCGGCCTCCCACTCGCTTGTGGTATATATTTAAATATTTTTGTTTTATTTTAAATAGTATTCTAAACAAATCAAAACAAAATCCCATAACGGAAACTAAGTACACAGGAAAAAAAATTCGGGGGAAAATTAATGTATTGAACTATAGAACAAATTATTTGTTTTGATCAATTAATGTTTTAATCAAATTTTCCGATCAAAGCTTAATTTGACAACTACATTAATAAAATAATACAATTTAGTTTACAGGTTCAGAGTCACCAGCTCGCATAGGCGGGCCCAGTTGCCCTTATCGCAACCAGCCTACTTGATATACAAAGTTATCAGTAATACCGGTCAGATCTGTTTGGTACCTGTCAGAATTCCTATAATCGACCCTAGAATATCCAGAAGTCTCCATCGTTGTTCTGCAGCGTTCCACTGCATTAAGTCTTAAGGAATTTTTAACTGATTACACAAATTTCACATTTAAATCAAGGTTTTCATTTGTATACCATCCACCATAGAATTGGGGTATACTAACCATGTAATTCCGTTTGCAACACCTCGAAAATATTGATCTGACACTCTATAAAGTATATATATATATTCTTGATCGTCGTAAAATTCTACGTCGATTTAGCCATGTTGGTCTGTCTGACTGTCATTCTGTTGAAATCACGCTACAGTCCATAATAATAGACAATTGACAAGAATTAATCGCATTAAAAATTAGCCAAATCTTTTCATACTTGGAGATAGTCCCCATATAGAGGTCGCTCTTAAATATTCATATATTTAAGCCATAAATAACACATTTTCCGAATGTTTGCTGCTGTTGTAAAAATACCAATAGCTTTATCTTATATTTTTTAATGTTCTTTAAGACAAAAATGAAATCTATTCCACTTCTGAGAAAAATAAATTATTGAAATAGAGTTGTAGATCAATCTATTTATTAACTTGTGAGAAAAAAAGTAAAAACATTTATGTACATATGAAAATATGGCCACTTTTATTCTCGCAATGTCTGTTATAATTACCGGCAGATATTTTTAACAAACTGCAGAACTTTTCAGTGGTTTCTGCTGTCCAAAAATAACAGCCTATTAGCTGAAACAGCAACAGATTTGCTATAAGTAACAACAGGCAATTTAACTACGGACGACTCATCACACATTGTTGCTGGTAAATAGCAAACTTTTTTTTCAGTGTATGAATGTGGTTTTCCCTGGTAAAATTGCCAATGATGATGTAATCATGGATTGGAATTGAAGTAATTTGCCATTTGCTTAGAGCGCCACACAATTATGCCATGCAACTTAACTAAATTGTAGAACAGCATTTTCTTGACGAGTATGAAGTCATAGTTTAATAAAAATAATGTCAGCGATAAAGATATGAATGGCATTTTTATGAAAAACGAAATGAGAACATTTCTATAGACCCCAAGATAAATTTGTGAATAACAATAATAGACTGCAATAAAAATGTAAATTCTTTCCATAAAAATGGCAATAATGAATGGCCACTTGAGCCTTAGTGAATAATCAATGGGAGCAGAAGACGCTGGACGTTCAGCAACACATGATGTCACATCTTAAATTTGAATTGTTTATAGAAGACTAGCTAACTTCAAATTATTATAAACAAATAAATAACATACCTTTAAAAACTCTACAATTAGGTGACAACATTTTAAGTGTGATCCCGTCATGACAGACTACATAGAGGAGTGAAACGTCTGGTCTCCACAACGAGAGTAGAGTTTTTGAAGTTTAGGCAGGGCCACATCAGCCTGTTATCAAAGCAGTTCCTGACTAGTTACCCCCAGCCGATTGCTGTCGTAAGGGCATTGTCTCTCAAGAAGAACTTGTAGGTCGGTAAAGGCAAGCCCACATATTCCACGTACATCCTATTTATACAACTGTAAGGAACATCCTATTTATACAAGTACATCTGCTTTGCAGATTCCTGGTATGTCACTGTGGCCAGGCCCCAATTCAGGTAAATACGTATTGAACTATTCATACATCTCATTAAGAGATCTACAACAGTCGGAAACATTTTTGAATTAAGGACTACAGTTTCCAGGGACTGTATAGCAGCCTGTAAATTGCATGGCGGCATGAAAAATGTTTATTGAGAACGGGGCCCTTCTCCTTCTCGCCCAATACTACTGCAAGGCATTGTGATAGGGAGGACGACAACTGATAAGCGATCCCTCGCCAGTCTATTAATGGAGGGTTAAAAAAACTATCTGCCTAAGCATAAACGGAACTTTAAGGACAACTGTGGCAGACTCTCTACAAGTCCTAATCCATATACTGCCGCTTGACATTGAGGCTAATGTAGTTGTAACCAGAGTGGTATTAAGATTAAATTGTCTATCAATGTGGAGATACAATAAATTTGGCTACATAAGCATATGACACAGAGTGGACAATTTTCCAACGGTGTACTCCCACGAGAGGAACTTCACCACTTCAGATACCTGTCAGATAGGAATGGGTTGACAGAATGTCAGGTAATAGAAATCATCTCCACTTCTATACGCAGCTTGATAATAAGGTTGCCTTCGGCGTAACAGTGGGTATTCTGGATTTAGGGGAGTTCCTGGTTAGGCTCAACCCCACCGTGCTCTAAACACCTGGGTGAATACATGCGTCGCCCAACGCCCCCACGCACAATGTGCATGAGTACCAAATAATTCCGTGTTTCTGGACACTTTTTCCCTCCTCCTTGGTTAGGAGCGGAGCCCATCTAAAACTCCGTGCCATTCTAAGAGTCATGGCACCCGGTTGGTTTGCAACTTCACATCCGAGAAAGTTCTCTCCCAGCGATTTTGGTTTCAACCACAACCATCACGTTGCACCTAATAGGGTCCTCACCAATAGTCAGGCCGGAACCTGCGTCCCGAGGGCTTTCTTGACTCCCACGGTGCCAGATTAAGTGCTCTGGTCAGACTGCGTAGCCGAAGATACTACCAGTTAGACTCCAGAAAATCTAGGACTGGTGACCAATATGGGATCACTGTCTGTCCCCATCCTGGAGTAGATAGGGACAGTAGGTTAATCCATTGCAGAACTTAGTCTTCATATAGCTCACAGACTAACAGATACTTGCAGTGTCTATCAAGCCGAAATTATGGCAATATGGAAAGTCGCCAAGTGGCTGAATCGCAACATAGTGACCAACACAGGCCTTGTTATTTACTCGAACTGACAGGTTGCTATTAAATCTCTGGAAGCTACATCATCATCAAATTAACAAACAACCCTCAACTTTCGTACATCTCTTAAAAAAGATGGCTGGGCAGTGCAGGGATATCCCGGGAACTGCAAAGTCGACGATGTTGTAGGAATGGGACAACAATTCTCGAATAATTTTCCATATGCAAGAGGCAGCCCAACGAGAGATGAACAGAAATCGACAATTGTAGGGTTGCTATGTATGTATAATACGACCTAAGGTTAGGGTGGCAGCCGTATTTTTTTTATACAAGCTCACATAGACCAGATTAGGTCCCTAGTGTTACCACGGGCTGAAATGCCCCTCATCGAAACCAACCTGTTTGATATACAAATTTGTCGATAGTACGAATATCAGTACTGGAAAGATCCTAGAAAAGCCGACCCCAGTATGTGCAGTCGTCGTTTACTCAGAGCGGAGCAGTCGCATAGCAAGTGCTCAATGCGCTCCACTTCGTCCTCATCTCCACAGCTTCTGCAGAAGTCATTAGAGTCAATACCCAATCTTTTGGCGTGTTCGCCGATCAAGCAGTGTCCCGTCAGAACTGATACTAACGTAAACAGTCTTTGCCTCTCTAGTGCGATTCTCAGGTCATACCTTGGCCAGATTTGTCTAGCTACCCTACAGGTGCCGATTTCTGTCCATCTTTCGTTGGACTGCCTGATTGCCTCTTGCCTAAGCCAAAGCTTGCACGTGGATAGTGGCGCACCAATATATGCAAATTCTTCGAGAATTTGTAATGTCGTCCCTTTCCTAGCAAGTTCATCGGCTTTGCAGTTCCCCGGGATATCCCTATGCCCAGGCACCCATATGAGGTGTATATTAAACTGCTCAGCCATCTCGTTAAGAGATCTGCGACAGTCGAGGGCTGTTTGTGAATTTAGGGATGTTGCCACCAGAGAATTGATGGCAGCCTGGCTGTCCGAGTAAATTACAACGCCAGTATTGGTTACTATGTTGCGACTCAGCCACTTGGCTACTTCCCACATTGCCATTATTTCGGCTTGATAGACACTGCAGGTATCTGGTAGTCTGTGAGCTATATCCAATCTAAGCTCTGCACAGTGTACTCCGAAGCCAACCTTTTCATCAAGCTTCGAACCATCCGTGTAAAAGTGGAGATGGTTTCTATTACCTGGAATTCTTCCAACCCATTCATCTCTGGCGGGAATCATAGTGATGTAATTTCTCTCGAAGGTGTACACCGTTGATATATAGTCCACTCGGTCGGTTACCATAGCACTATACTTTGTTATCCTCATGTGACCGTAGTTTTTGTACCTCCACATTGATAGGCAGTTTAATCATATTGCCGCTTTGGTTGCAACTTCTCTCGCCTCAATATTAATCGGCAGTATATGGAGTAGGGCTTGTAGAGACTCGGTCGCTGTAGTCCTTAAGGCTCCGCTTATGCTCAGGCAGGCTGTTCTCTGAACCTTTGTTAGTAGGTTGGTGATGGTTAGTTTGTCAGTTGCCGTCCACCACACCACAATGCCGTATAGCAGTATAGGACGAACTACTGCTATATATATCCAGTGGACGATTTTAGGAGATACGACCTAAGAAGATAAAAATATTTTCTCGCACTAGAGAGGAAAATACTGCCTACGCTAGTGCCAGTTCTGACGAGACATTGCCTCTGGCAACTCCGGCAGCTATCCACCTCAGTAAGTTACTATGTTCGGCTTTCTCCGAAAAATCGAAAATCCTGACTGATGAGGCCCATTTCCACCTCGGT
Organism: Eudasyphora cyanicolor; assembly: GCA_963930755.1. NCBI lineage: Eukaryota > Metazoa > Arthropoda > Insecta > Diptera > Muscidae > Eudasyphora > Eudasyphora cyanicolor. Next base: position 155,983,582 of record OZ005736.1, on the reverse strand, counting down.
GGCTACGTCAACAATATTGTCGCATCTGGGGCTCGGAAAACCCAAGAGTTATTGGTGAGAAGCCTCTCCATCCTCAACGTGTGGCTGTTTGGTGCGGTTCATGGTCCGGCGGGGTCATTGGACCTTACTTTTTCGAAAATGAGGTTAGATCAACTGTTGCAGTGAATGGATTGCGCTATCGAGAGATGAATACTGACTTTTTATGGTCGGAGTTGGATGGTATTGATCTGGACAACGTTTACTTTCAACAAGACAGCGTTAAATGCCACACAATCAACGAAACCTTTGCTTTGTTACGGAAAAAGTTTCCGAACCGTGTTATCTCTCGAGGAGGTGATCACAATAGGCCACCGAGATCTTGTGATTTAACACCTTGCGATTTCTTACTTTGGGGCCACGTGAAAGATAAGGTCTACGCAAAGATAAGGTCTACGCCGACGCTGGTCGTCGATTCATGACCTCAAAAAATAGAATTCGTGAGGCTATCGAGGACACCGGGCAGCCACTTTGCGATTTGGTTATGGAAAATTTCATGAAAAGGATGGTCCTGTAAGCGTGGTCGTGGTGGCCATTTGGCTGATGTTGTTTTTCATTATTAACGGCATACCTTCCTCTTTATTATGAAACAAAAACATCCGATCATTTATCTCAAAAAATTGCATTTTTCTTTGAATACCAAAATAACACTTCTTATTGGAAAACCCTTTATTAGGACAATTTGTCAAAACAATAATTCTTCGTTAATGGTAGAAAATGATTCATAATCATTATAATTGCCAATAAATAAAATAATAATTTTATCAAAAAGGTGGCGCTGAATTGGAATTATTAAGAATATTATATTTATTCACAAAAATTTCACAAATTATCAGTAGTTATACAGAACCTTAAGACATATTATTCTATATTCTGAAAAGTCCAGAACACAGACTGCAGGGCCAGCTAGTTTTTAGGAAAAAAATAGAAAATTCCTATTAATCATTTTGTTTATCAAATATACCGAAAATTCCAGAATAACCACAAACACCAAATTAATTAATTGATTTTTCTCACAAGGGATTAATTAAAATGTACCCATTTAATCTAATTTTATTACTCGCAAACTGTTGGCAGAATGTTGAGTAATTTAATTTTTTGTATACATATGTATGTATGAACTCATTCATGCACAATATACACACATACATTTTTTATAAATAAAAATATTTTTTGGTTTGTCTGTCCGCAATTTTTGCGAGCGATTGTGACTTTATTAATTCACCGAATTCTATTTTAATCTAATGTAATTTATCAATTAAATTTAATGAATCCTCATACGAGAATACATTTTTTGACACGCATTCGTATACAATTTGAGAGAATTAAACTTTTCAAAAAAAAAACAATAATATTAACAACATGAAATCTCTGAAAACTGACGTCACGAATAACAATTCTCAGAGCGGTAATAATAAAAATAATATTTAGAAAAAAAAAATAAAAACACAAAGTAGTCGAACAATGTAAAGAACATTAAGAAACCGGATATTTTCTTAAATCCAAACAATAAACGAACAAATTAGCAAAAGAAAAGACACAAAAAACACACGGAGCACAACTATAGGTAGGGAAAGCGCCCCGATGCCCGAATTCCAATTAAAGTCGTTCACAACGAAAAAATTGAAGAATGGGAAAATTTTCAAAACAAGTTTTGAACTTTATTTGGTTGGCTATATAAAAAAATGCACACACACAAACAAAAATAAAAGAATGAAATAACCGAAAATTACTAAATCGGTAAAAAGCGAATAAACTAACAGGCGGAAGTTTCTAAGACCGTCAGCCGGTTCGTCCGTCCGTCTGTCTGTCTGAGAATGTGTGAACGAGAAGAAACAAATCCAAAACCGGCAAATATGACATCATATCCGCCGCATAAACTTAACTAAAATATAAAAACAAAGAATCACGCGCGCAGACGCAGTCACTCGGTTTTTGTGAGTTCGCTTTTTTAAATTCATCATCTCAACATAACTTTTGTTGACTATTATAAAACTGAGACATAGAATAGGGGACAGATGATTGTATTAAAATAATAACAACAACAAACGATTTTTTGTTACATTTTTGAATATATAAATAGGTACCCTTTTTTGTCACTCCGTCCGTCTGTTGTACCATAATTATGAACATACCCCTTTTTGGGCAAAAACCCAAAAACAAAACAAAAACGCTTTGAACTTCTTTTGCGTGATTCGTATTCATGACCAGCGCATAAAACGCAATGACACGAAATGTGTGTACAATTTACGCCATTGTGGTCATAACGTAATGGAAATGAAATAACCTTAAATTATGCTCCGGGTGTCGTTCATCAACAATACCACACATACAGAGTTAGTTGCGTAGCCAATTAACGTTATCATAAACTGCAAATATAGAGCTAATGAGAATTACAACCTCAACGCTACACTGAAGAAATTATATGGGAAACAAACTTTGTTTTCATTATCCAGAGCTTTAAATAAAGATTAACTTTTTTGACTCAAAGAAAGTTTCATAGTTTTCAGCTTCTTTTTATTCCAAAGAAAAGTTTATTTCAACGCCTTACCTGAAAAAGTACAAATTTTTGACTTAGCATAATTTGGAATGCAGGTATTGATGTACAGCTTAAGTATTGCAAATTTAAGAATTTTAATGTCCAAAAAACATTAAAAAATATCCACTTTTCGTGGGTCTTCACTGAGCAATTGTTTCAAAGTATTATGTTGGTTCAGCAGAACAAGCATAAAGAGTAAAAGCTGGAATACCAGTGCGTAAACGTAACATTGCCGTAGCGTAACTCATCAGCTGATCGTTTCTGCCTTTTGGAAATCTGAGTTATAAGTAACGATAACTCAACGTAAACGGAAGAACCTGCTACTTTTTATTCTGAGTGTATTTTTACTTGGCATTTGCAAACAGCTGATTAAAAGTGAGCTTGTTATTTCAAGAAAATTTAAACAATTAAGAAAAAAAGTCGATGTATGTAAAATTACTGCAGCCCAATTAAAAACATGCTAGTATTTTTCATCCATTTAAATATAATCTATGTGCTTCTCTTTTTAGTTAACTGTGTATATTCTGAACGAGTAAATCATACGGCTCGCTGTTCAACGTGGTTTAAATGCTCAAGGCTGGATTAGTCAAACGTAATCGTAACCAGCTAATCCAATCAAATGGATATCAGTGTAGACGATTAACCAACGAAACTTTACGGATGGAATAACCTGTTAACTTTTGATGCATTTGCAAACAGTCGATTAAAAAAGTTAGGTTAAGTAAGTTTAGTAAAACAAAACATGAAAAGAGGAAATTTATGCAAATACAATTTTAAAATAAAAGAAACTAATACAAAATGTAATCAAATGGTAGCTATATGGCTTATTTTTTATCGCGAATGTGTGAGTCATATGGCCTCTTTTAAAGTTTTGGGTAATGCTTAGGCGGACAACGATACGTTAACGTTAAAGATAAATTACGATTTCATTTGCCGTAACTTTTTCGGTCAATGTTACATTTCATTAAATTTACGTCGTTTTTAGGTATATCAAGGGACCACAAGTCTAACAAGGTTTGTGGACAGAGTAACCCCACAAGGAGGAGTATTGTCTCCACTAATTTGGATTCTAGCGAGGTCGTGGCATATGCGGGCGACATGGCTATGGCAGTAACTGGAAAATTCCCCAGCGTCCTCAGAGACATCCAACAGGTTGCGTTAACCCAATTATCAAAGAATACGTTATATTTACTAGGACGAATAACGACCCACATTTGGACCCTTCTCGGATAAGTGGAACAGTACTGGTCTTTTCAGAAAGCGCAAAATCTCTAGGAATAATTCTAGATAGGAAATTGTCATTCAGACTTAATGTACTGGAACGTGTAAGGAAGGCCATCGTCGTCTTATATTCCTACAGGAAAGGTGTAGGCGATGGGCCTCTCTGCTAAATTGCTTAGGCGGACAACGATACGTTTACGTTAAAGATAAGTTACGATTTCATTTGCCGTAACTTTATCGGTCTATGTTACATTTCGTTAAATTTACGTTGTTTTTAGCTATATCAAGGGACCACAAGTCTAACAAGGTTTGTGGACAGAGTAACCCCACCCTTAATGTAGAGTAACCCAGACTTAATGTACTGGAACGTGTAAGGAAGGCCATCGTCGTCTTATATTCCTACAGGAAAGGTGTAGGTGATGGGCCTCTCTGCTGAAATCGTCCCATTAGATATGTAGCAGTAGTTCGCCCAATACTATTGTACGGCATTGTTTGTGGTGACGGCTACTAATAAACGATACATTACCAACCAATTATCAAAGGTTCAGAGAACTGCCTGCCTACACAAAAGCGGAGCTTTGAGGACTACAGCGACCTAGTATCTAATAGTCCTACTCCATTTACTGCCGGCATTAAGATTAAACTGTCTATTAATATGGACGTACAGGAACTAGGGGCACACGAGGTTATCACAGTATGTTATGGTAACCGACGAAATGACTATATACCAATGGTACACACCTTCCTGCCAGAGAGAAATGGTTGGCAGAATGCCAGGTAATATAAACCATCTGCGAAATAATGGGAATGGAAATGGACCAACACTGGTTATTTACATTGTTATTTACTCCGACATACAGTTTGCCATAAATTCTCTGGTGGGAACCTGAATAAATTCACATACAGCCCTCGATCACATACTGCCGCAGATCCCTTAACGAGATGACTGAGCAGTTTAACGAATACCTCAAAAGGGTATCTGTGAATAGAGGTATACTGAGAAACTGCATAGCCAATGAACATGAAAGATACGACTATACAAATTCTGGAAGAATTTGCATATATTTGTAAGTTACTGTCCAAATGCAAGCTTTGGCTTAGGCAGTCAGAGAGTCCGATGAAAGATGGACGGAAATCGACACTATTAGGGAAGCTAGACAAATCTGACCAAACTATTACCTGAGAAGGTCAATATAGAGGAGTAGACTGTCTACGTTAGTGTAAGTTCTGAGGGGACACTGCTGATGGGACACGGCGCGAACACGACAGAAGGTTGTGTATTGCCGCCAATTACTTCTGCAGAAGCTATGGAGATTGAGAAAGAAGTGAAGAGCATTGAGCACCTGCTTTGCTACTATCCCTCATTAAGTAGACGGCGTCTGGATATACTGGGGTCGTCCTTTCTAGGAAGTTTAACAGATCTATCCGGTACCGATATTCGTGCTATTGATAACTTTATGTATCAGACAGGTTGGATTCGATAAGGAGCATCGGAGTACGTGGTAACACTATGTTCCTAAATTGGCCTATGTGAGCTGGGAAAAACGACTGCCACCCTAACCAAAACCTAGAGTATGGCGTTGTGGTGTGATGGACGGCAAGTGATAAATGATCCATTATCAACCGATTATGAAATGTTTGTAGCTTTGAGGACTACAGGGACCTTAAAAGAAAAACTTTTAAATACTTTCATAAAATATTAGTGATAATTTTGCTTAGTTTCAATGGAGCTGCAAGAAAGTAGCATAAACATAAAGAAGAACCTAAAAGAATAGTAAATAAATAAAGATTCTAAGAGTTACTGAGCACAATTTTTTCAGTGTAATCGCAAAATCAAAGGCTCTTTGGTATTAAAGACCTAACGCCTTTTGACCTTCGACTTTGTTACAGCCCATGGAGTGAGTATTCATTGTTTTTTTTTACTTCAACTCTATGAACGCAGCATTGGTTCAAACACTAGTAAGTGGAAATATGACTCATACTAAACTAGTTTATTAAATTACATCATAACATCTGCCAACAACGTGCGATTATATTTTATGACTTTTAGGCCCACAAAGCAAATACATACATACATACATATGCTTAGAAATAATTTTATGAATTTTGCTATTCTTTGTAAATAAATCACAGACCACAAGGTAATAAACAAAATTTTTTGACTTCTACTCAAATGATTGTTTAAATGAAAAGAATGTTAAACTTAAAAATCGGATTAAAAAAGTGTTCCAAATAGTACTAAGAATGTTTTGCCTAAAACTGTTAATGGTTTTTTTAATGTATATTAATGGTTTTTTTAATGTATATTTTTTTATAACAAAGGTTCTTCCAATAAATCATTTTGATTTCCCTTAAAAAATAGTATTTTTTAAATGAAATCATCGGATGTTTATTTCATTGTAAAGAGGAGAGTATGACCGCCACGAATAAGCTTGCAGAACCATACTCAAAATGTTTTGGAATTTCGTCGAAAAATTATCTTGCAGAAGCAGAACTGTCGCACTTGGGGCTTTGAAAACCCAAGAATTATTGTTGAAAAGCCCATCCATCCTCAATGTGTGGCTGTTTAGCGCGGTTTTTGACGCCTAATAGGAGTAAACAACAGCCTACTAAGGAGTAAACAACCCAACTGATTGTATTTCAAGATATATATAACCCAACTGGCCGCCATCTAAGGGTATACAACCCAACTCTATATATACTAAGGAATATAACGGGTGATCCAAGTAGAGATACCTTTTCCAATAGTCTGTTTTTGACCGATCACGTGTGAGTCGTGTCATGCTGTCACTTCATCCAGAAAAACAACGGTTTGGTGTGATTTGTGGACTGCATCTCACAAATAAAATATGTGTTTATACTCAAACAGTTTTTGTTTAACAATATTTCCAAATATATTATATTTAAAACCGTTTTAAAAACTTTGCTGACTTTGTCGAATTTTAGTTTTAATTCTTCCTAGATTCGTGTCATACTTTATAGTTAAAAACGTCATAAGCAGCATTTACTTATGTTCAACAGCACTAATTTATATTTATTTAGAAAAATTAAATTTAGTCTTCCAAATCATCAGTTGTTTTCAATCCATCAATGCGATTTATTTCTACCCAAGATTGTACTATTTAAATTTTTATTAAATTCTACACACATATACAATTTTTAAAGAAATTACTTTAATTTCTAAAAAAATACACATTGCCAAACTACTTAAATACAAAAAAAATATTAGGATGGAAACATAGTTTTGTTTAGAACAACATCCTCCCAAACATATAATATTTGTGAGTGTCAAATATTATATATGTGGAGTGTTCCCTAAACATATATAAAGGGTGGTGAAATTGTTAGGGCCGATGTTGAATGTGAACCACACCTAAACGTCAAGTTTTTTCTCCATTTCATTTGACATTTCTCAATTTCAGACTAACTCAATTTGAACCATGGAAAAATACACAATCGAGCAACGCGTTAAAGTTTTTTAAGCCTTTTACGAAAATGGGCGTTCAAATCAAAATGCATTTCGTGATGTTTTTTTATCATCATAATCGACCAAATGTGTCCACAATCGGGAGAATTGTGCGCAAATTTCAGCAAACCGGATCTGTAGGAGATGTGAAAACCCCTATGCATGCTCGCCCAGTTCGTTTGGTGCGGCTTATGGGCTGCCGATGTCATCGGGCCATACTTCTTCGAAATGAGGCCGGTCAGGCAGTTACTTTGAATGGTGTTCGCTATCGTGAGATGATAACGAACTTTTTATGGCCCGAATTGGAAGATATGGATGTGGACAATATGTGGTTTCAACAGGACGGTGCCACTTGCCACACAGCTAAGGAAGCAATGGCTCTTTTGCGCAACAAATTCAATGGCCGTGTTATCTGATGTCGTGGCGATATCAATTGGCCGCCAAGATCATGTGATTTGACACCGTTGGACTTCTTTCTTTTGGGTTATTTGAAAGAAAAGGTTACGTCGATAAGCCAGCAACAATTCAAGAGCTAAAGGATGAGATAATTCGGCACATTATCGGAGTGGTATATCCCTACTTAACCAGAACTGGGATCAGTACCATCTGGTAAATTGACACTTCACTTATAATACAATAATTAGAATATTTCAAAAACAGATATAAATATAAATACCCATTACTATATGTAATCCAATCTCAGACTACATTGCCAAAAAAAAATTAGCACCACCTTCAAAACAAAAATTACTGCGAACAAGAGTAACATACATATGTACACGACTTTTTGGCACAGTGCCTAAAGCATTTGCCACAACTATTAAATTTCATGTGCTTTGAACCGGTTCCAAAGCCGAAAAGCATATCACTAGGTCTGGCTAAATTCAAGGCCAAAGCCTTGTCCTTAAGGCGGTGTAAAACAAAAAGTTAGCCTTGAAACTTTAGATGTATAGGGAGGAGAGAGAAAGAAAGACATAGAGAAAAGTTAGAGTTAGAGATATCTAAAAGAAACAATAAGTTCGCACACAAAGGAAATGACAAGAAGCAACAGATACGGGTAGATATGTATGTATGTTCATATCGATGCCTTCATTCCAAAGAATGCTAAGTTGACATAGCATGTTTTCAGGGACATTGGATGTTTAAAATCTAAATATTCCAAACTATATTCAGTCAACATTTGGTGTATATTCGTCATTCGAATTGCATTATAAAGGAATTCCATGCAAATTAAAAAAAAATTAATAAAACTTGCATCGTCATTCCAGAAAAACTATCTGTTTCGACTTAACATACTTTGGAATGGAGGTATCAATATTTCTATGCATACATTGTAGGTAGGATAAGTATCTGATACATCTGGATTATGTGAAAAATTCAAAAACACTCAAGAGCACTACAGACAGACACATATATAGATGCATACATACAACGTAGACACAATACCAGTTTAGCTACACATACTCGTATACATACATAGCTACATCACTAAGTGTTTCTAAGGCAAAAGTAAACATACGGCCGAGAATCTTTAAAACACAAGTTTCTGATTCACGGATAAGTAAACAAACAAATAAAGATCTCGGGGTGTTTCTTTCAATGGAAACATTTAATTGTTTGAATTTTCCTCGAAATATGATACCATATTTTTTCACTGTTTTTTTTTTGGCATTAACAATTAAGACACATAAACAACTCACCAATTCGATGATTTTCAAAATTGCGCGATTGTTGAACTGCATTTTGTGTTTGGTTTCTGTTGCTGTTGTTGTTTAAATATTTTTATTTCACTTTATTTTTTGTTTCAATAACTACAACTTTAGGAATAATCCTCAAGTATTTTTTTTATTAATTTATTAAAATATATATTTTATTAACTCAATTCGTAGTTGTTGTTACTATTGATTATTATTAAGTGCACGTATATCAAGCGCTTTTCGGTGCTTTCACGACTGTGTTCCACGACTCTCTGACGTTTGAGTATTTTTGTTACGGCTTTCGTTGAAGTTTTTCACAAAAGTTGTTTTGTTGCCTCGGCAATGTTCGGCGATATAGGTTATCAACATGTTGCGGTGTCGAGTCTACAGTCGTCAACAGTGTAGGCAAACGAATGTACAGAACACTGAAAAAAAGATAGAAAGTTTCAGTCGAGTAAACCGATTAAGATGTGCACGATTAAGATGTGCACTGTTTTTAATACGATTTGGTCATTTTGTGTGGCATATACCAAAGGGAAGTATATTTTTTTTCAAGATTTTTTTGGCGAGCACATCAACGGCTTTTACAACAGACGAAGATAACAACATAAACATGCAAAAACCGTTGTTGTGAATAAATTTCATCAAAGGCCGCGAAAGTTATGGCGGTTCCAAATTGAAATTTAAAAAAAAATTTATAAAATGCTATTTTCAGCGGAATTCGGAAAACTAAAATTACAATCATAGAACATTAGCATTTCTATCAGCCTATGGCAAAATATTCGCTGTAGCTTCATTATTCGGATAAATATAGCGAATCAAAATAATTTTTAATTGCAAAATGATGTAATATATCGAATACCGCGAAATATAAAAATCGGAAAAATTCAAGTCTAATTTTCACAATTATATGAGGCAATTTTCTGTGGCCTATAAAAGGATTGAGGATAATATCGCTATTAGTTCAAAAGTTATGTTTGTTTTAAAATTAGAAGTTCATATCATATGTGTTTTATTTTAATAAACAAATTTTATGATTTCATCGTTATCATACGAACATTATTTTTGTGGAAATATAATATTTTCAATGTGCATAATTTGCCCAATCATCAAAATAAAATGACGGCCCTCCGATTTCGGAATAGAGCGTTAAAAATCCTTTTATTTCATATACACTTCCGCCATATCTGTACCCCGCACTGGGTGTGCCTTGATGATCATTGCTGAGACAAAAGTGTCACGTTCTTCGCGTACAAGACTTCAATCTTCAAATATGTATCCATGATTGTTAAGTGTACCACAGCAGTACGTCCGAAGAACATAGAAATGAATTTCAGACGTTTAAACTATTAAAAATGCCAAGGACAAAATTTGCAATTTTTGCAAAAATTTAAAAAAGTGAATAAAAATTCAGCGATTCATTACTTTGTTACGGCCCTCTGATTTTTGGATTCACCAGTTCAAAAGCCATCTGGGATAATTAATTCAGCTCAACCTATACACAACTGTCGATGTGCTCCGCGAAATACACTATCAAAAAAAAATTCACGCAAGTTTAACAAAGGTTTGGGAAGCTATAGCGGTGGTTCCATTAAGAGCACATCAACGATACCTATATAGATTTATAGGTATTTCAAGCCGCTATAACCGCTTCTTTAGTGTTATTTCATTACATCGAGGGCCGCGCTGACCGCGGTCAAAAAACAAAAAACACTTGAAATCGCATTTCAAAAAGTTATGAGCTATAATTTTTTGCGGAAAGATCTCACATGAACAGTGCTCACGAAAAATTCTTCCTCCATGTGCCCCTCGTGTTTTTTGTAACTGACCAGCTACTTCAGAATAAATAGTTTGGCCACAACTTACAACTTTTTTCACAATTTTTAAATGTATGTGCTTATAACTTCTAAAGTTTTTTAGATAATAACAAACTTTTTTGGTAAAAAACTTTTATGTTTGTGGTTTATCTAATACCATCAACTTATGCACCGAAATCTGTACACAAGGCGAGAAAAGGGTAAAACAACATACATTACCCCTTGTGTTAAAAAATTTTGATATTTGCCCATATATCATTTTATAGTACCTAAAGTCCAGAGAAAAGTGGGTGTTATTGGCACACCCCTTTTGGTACCTCCCACACAAATTTGACAATGTTACACAAAAAAATAACAGCTTATAACTTTAATATCAGTGCATACAAACACCTGACATTTTTGACAGTGTAATGCTTTTATAGTACCTAGAGTCGGTTATTGGCGCGCCCCTTTTGGTACCTCCCACACAAATGGCACCTCCAAAGTTAACAGCTTATCATCGGCTTAATGCTATTTTGGTCCGTACATCATTTTTTTATTTTTTGAGTCAGGAGTTGATAATATGGGTTTCCATTATGCTCTTTCAGAATCTGCAATAATTTTTTTCCAATCTCGTCTGGTTTTCGAGTAATTGGTAGGGTATTTCGATTTAACTCTGATTTACGAAAAATAATTCTGATATTTTTGTTCTATGTCTCCATTTCTATCGCCCTAAATTTTTTATTCACTATTTTACGTTCTTTCGATCACAATATGTAATTAAAGATGTAAGAATGCTTCAGTCGGGTACACCGAATATAACATTACACAAATTAATCTGTCAATTTGTGTGGGAGGTACCAGAAGAGGTTTAACAAATACACATATTTTTCGGTAAACAGTAGATACTTTAAATACATTGCACTGTGCCGAACTATAAACGTTTATGAGCACTGGTATATTAACGTTACGAGCTATTCAATTTTGGTATGATTTGGTCATTTTGTGTGGGAGGTGTAATAAGTGGCGTGGTGATAACGCCCTCTTTTCTCAGAACTGTAGGTATTATAACAGCATTACACTGTACAAAATTTCAAGTATTTGTATGCACTGGTATTAAAGTTATAAGCCGTTAACTTTTGGTATAAAATGTTCCATTTGTGTGGGAGGTACCAAAGGGGGCTGAAAAATAATGCCCATTTTTTACCGGACTATAGGCGCTACAAAAACATTATACTGTTCAAAATTTCAAGTATTTTTGTGCACTTGTATTAAAGTTATAAGCAGTTCAATTTTGATGCAAAATGGTCCATTTGTGTGGGAGGTACCAAAAGGGGCGTGGCAACTTCGCCCATTTTACTCGAGGTGATAGCGACTAATAAAATAATACAATGTGTGGAATTTTAGAAGATTCTAATAAGTAACGGGTGATCCAAGTAGATATACTTTTTTCAATAGCCTCTTTTTGACAGATCGCGTGTGAGTCGTGTCATGGTGTCATGTTATTTTTGTTAAGTATTGTTTGGCATTTCATCATGGCATCTGTACGTCCGTCTGTAGATGTATCGTTGTAATCAAAGTGCAGGTCGTATTTATGGTCCGATTGTTATGAAATTAAGCACAGTGCTTTTTTTTGGGCCAAGGACGATCCCTATTGAAATTGGTCAAAATTGGTTCAGATTTACATATAGCTCCCATATATATGCACCTGCAATTTCACATGTAAGCGCTGTAGAAACTGTATTTTATATCAGATCAGTACGAAATTTTACAGAGAGTTCTCTTATTACATGAATGAATACTGCGAAATTCGGGGAAAACCGATCCGACGTACCGGAATCATCGGTCCATATTTCTTCAAAAATGATGCCGGTAAGAACGTAACCGTCAATGGCGACGTCGACCCACGACCTTGACACACATGAGCAATATTTTAGCTCTCGTTAAGAGCTATATTTTTGCCATTGTCCGATTCCCGATCCGACGTACCGGAATCATCGGTCCATATTTCTTCAAAAATGATGCAGGTAAGAACGTAACCGTCAATGGCGACCGTTATCGTGCCATGATAACCGCCTATTTGATGCCTGATTTTGATGCTCGTGATCTCGGTGACATTTATTTTGAACAAGACGGCGGCACTTCCCACACATCGCATCATTCAATGGATTTATTGAGAGAACACTTCGGTTTTTTTGGGCCGGTCGATTGGCCACCATGTGTGATATCACACCATTAGACTTTTTCCTGTGGGGATATGTAAAGATTCAGGCCTTGGAGCAAAACATCACGCGTGTCATTCGCCAGTTAGTTGGACTCAACGGATGGATCATCTGAGACGTAGCCGCGGCCAACATTTGGTAGACATAATCTTCAAAAAATAAATGCCAAAGAATGTTCTTCTAAATGATAATAAACATTCCCCATTCAATTTGAATTTTTTTTTCTTTAAAAAAGTAGGGAACCTCGAAATGGATCACCCTATATATGTTTCACCCGAATTGATACGTAAACGCTGTAGAACCCGTATTTTATATCCGATCTGTACAAATTTCCCCAGAGAGAGTTTTCTTATTACGTGAATGAACACTCCCAAATTCGGAGAAAATCCGTTCAGATTTAGATATAGTCGGATCGGATATAAAATACGGTTTCTACAGCGCTTACATGTCAAGTCGGATGAAACATATATATATGTATGTGATATATGTTTCACCCGATTTGACATGTAAGCGCTGTAGAAACCGTATTTTATATCCGATCAGTACGAAATTCGGCAGAGAGAGTTTTCTTATTACATGAATAACGACTGCTAAATTCGGGGAAAATCGGTTCAGATTTAGATATAGTCCCCATTTATATGTTACACCGATTTGGTATCAAAGCGCTATAGAAGTTGTACTTTCCTTTCGATCATTGCAATATGTGGCAGAGAGATGTTTCTTAATTTAGAAACTAATATTGAAACTGTATTTTACGTCCGATCATTATATAATTTGGCAGAAATTATATTTTTGATCAAAGTTGATGACAATCTGTTTGGATTATCTATAGTCTCAATTTATTTGTTACTTCCAATTGTTGATATACAAAAGAATACTGCCCATTTTAAGATTATCGTTTCATTTCTACTTTATTAGGATTAACATCTTTAACAGCCTGTTTCTGTAACATAAAAATTTGCTTTCGTTCGCCTGCCGACAAACAGCTGATTTGGGTTTCACTAACTACCATCACAACGAGAAGTCGTACGAAAACGTAATCATGTCAGTGCAAATTTTGGTTTCTCTATCTCTCTTTGCTGTCATCTCGGCGAACACAAATGTCAGATCGAGTCACATTATTTTATTTGTCGACTGATAGGAACAATGGCAAAATAAACATTATTAAAAGCAAAAAATAAGTAGATATTAATATAGTTATGGTAAAAACAATTAAATAATTATAAAATTGTGTACATATGTGTACATATTTTAGCATAAAGATGTCAATATTGGTTGCTCGCTAAGATGGAAAAAAATTATCAGTGCACAATGAGAGAGACGTGAGAGAGAGAGAAAGAAATGAGAGTCTTGGTGCAGCTCAGCTGACCACCCAGGGTTGCTTTTATGGCCACCGCTAGTGTAAATAGTACAGAGATGTATTTGTTAAGGTCGACCATACAAAAATGTGTGATTTTTTAGACCGGAAGTTGTGAAATTATTGATCTGGCAATTACATTATTTTCCAATTGGTAAATTGCTAACGTCATTGACGTAAGGCCAGGCGAACGAACGATAGAACGTTAGAGAAACCAAATTCCTGACGAAAGTGAGTGAATGGTTTTCGTTCGCAGAGACTTTTGTTAGAAATACAGAAACAGGCCGTAAATCTCCTTTGAATAAGCCTTACTGAGGAGGGGGAGCTAAGTACTTTGTTAACCTATTTTCGCTTTGTTAGGCAGGTGTAGTGTATTATGCAGTCTACCCCGCCCGACTTCTTGTCTTTCCTTACTGGTCAAACTTATACTTCAAAAAAAATGGTCCAAATACTAAACTTGCAAGCATATCAGAATTTAAAAAACAAATTGCCATAATTTCATTTAAGATTTGTTTCGTGTTTATGATACCAAATTACACCAGAAAATGTTATGCACAGCCCTTCGACAATTTTTTTGTAAACTAGTGTTATTTGCCCAGTATGCGCATAGCTTTTATTGTATGACAATGTGGTGTGACATGTCAAATATTCTGTTCTGCCCTCTTATGTATGTGTAAGTATTTATATCCGGTTCTGAAAATGCTTCAATGACGTAAGACAGTTTCAAACATCTTCGAAGTTGTAGGGTGGTTCGGCGACTCTAATCAACAGTGTATTTACAATTAATGAAGGAATGACGCGATACGCCATAACGTCATCGCTGTGATCTCAACAATGTTGAGAAACATTTTAATTGCATATTTCTGTGATGATGAGTTTGAATCATTTTTTTGGATTTCAAACAAAAAGGGGAACTACGTTTCAATATTTCCTTTGAACAAAAACAAACAAAAAACTGAAGTACATCCATTAAATTCACTTAACTTGTAAATAATGAAGTGTGTAATACTTTTTTCTATTTATTACCCAAGACAACTTACCCTTTATGTATAATAGGCTAATGTACATACTTTACACTGACAAAGGGTAGATTTGGTATTTATTGCATAGTACAAATGAAAAATTTGTTCTCAGTGCCAGTATTAATGTCTGCACATCTAAATTATTACTCCACACGAGAAAATCTTTAAGCGCGGCAGTTGAGCGGCCACGCAAAAACATTTTGTTCTATGTAACATTTCGATAACTCGAAAGTTTTCGAATGTTGACGGGGGGAACTTTTCTACAAGAAGCTAATTTAAGGCATGACACAAATGGAACAAATCTTTGTATTCCTAAGGCCTTATTTATAAAAAGTTTTGGAAGGTTTTTGAATTGCTTTTCAACGTTAAAATCTATTTGAAAACTTCCATAATTTTTTATAAATATGGCCCCTAATTTTGAAGCTGTCCATAGAAGAATGTTGTTAAGCTCTTACTGAGGAAATTTTTTTTTGCGGTATCTGGCTTTCGATATTTTGCTGGGCAAGAAATATGTAAGGGAGATTATGCAAAATTTTATTTTTAATTCTCGATTTTGGACCTATCCATCGGAGAAAGTCTGGCCGAAGGCCGTCACGCAGGAAGAATTTCCATTACAGATCCAATTTTAGACATATCCATAAACATTTAAATTCAAACATAATTTTGGATAATATTTAATCGTTTGTCTGATTTTTCATTAATTTATGCTTCTAATTATCCCCCCTACAGAGGAAGGAATATATCATTTACTGCGAGCGAAAAGAGTAACATAACGAAGGTGTGACCTAAGACTCCAAGTGCGTTTGTCATTTGAGCAATATTCGTCCGTCCATCTGTCTGTCCTCAGGCTGGTGACTTCAAATTAGGTATGTGGTCAATTTTTCTCCATCTCAGGCTAAGTTCGAAGATGGGCCATATTGATCCACTCCTTCTAGTACCTCCCCTACAAAGGGTTAGTTTTTAGTGAAATATTGAATAATTAATAACATCTATTCTACTTATTCGAATCTTCTAATATTTCACACATAGTATTGGTACCTTTTGGCACCTCCCACACAATGGACCATTTTGCACCAAAAGTTATAAGCTTATAACTTTAATACCAGTGCATACTTTAAAGTTATTGCAATTTAAATTAATAATTATTCAATTAAAACAAAAAATATATAAATCTACAACTGTTTCTTGGAACTGAAGGTGTGGGGGATTCGTAAGTAGAGTTACCCGACTGAACTCTCTTACTTGTTTTAATTCAATTTTGAGCCATTTTTCATTTTTTGTCAAATTTTTACTTGGGCTATTTCTTATATTTTTGTGGACCCTTTTTGAAAAAATTATATGAAGACATGCGGCTATGCTTCTATTTTGTTCAACTTGTGTCTTAGTCCTGTTTCACACAAGGCAATTTTTTCCAAGCAAGTGTCAAAGTTTGTTGGAGAGAGAGGCAGAGAGCTCCTTCCAACAGCCTCTCTCTCCTATAAAACTTTGACACTTGCTTGGAAAAAAATTGCATTGTGTGAATTATAACATATTAATAAAGAAGATAATTTCTTCGTTTGTGATTAACTGTAATTACACTATGCAACAAATTGTTTGACTAAGACTTTTTTTGGTGTAATATGGTGACCTAAAGAACAGAAGTTTAAATAATTTGGAAAAAAATTGTTTTTTCACGCACGAAAAAAGCCCATAAAAATAGACAACAATTTGCAAAAAAAAAAATGGTTTGTTTCAATTTTTGGAAGTTAGCATTCTAACGAAGAAAGGAATGCCTATTTGAAGAAAATCTATGGGTAAATGTAGAAATTATAGCACTTTTGGTAGAAATAAGAGCATTTCAACATAATCCGGTTTTTATACAGGCACTATTGTGAAAAAGGGTACACTCAGGGAAAAGCTGCAACTTAAAAATAAGAACGCGTCATATTAATTCAATAATTTTCAATATAATAGAAATATTATATTGAAATAGATTAAATCAATAATTGTCAACATTAAATTAATGTAGTTTCTATTAATTTCGTGAGACACATTGAATAAACATTGTTTAAAGTTGAAACGTATTATTTTAATGGTGAATTCTTTTCTGCAAAAAAGTGCAACACTTGCATTGCCCTTTTTCCGAAAACAGCACTATTATATCGCTTTTTTGAAATTTTAGTTGTTCTAAATTCGAGTAACTTAATTACCAAATTTCAAAAAATATCACAAAAGTGCCGTTTTCGGAAAAAGGGCAATGAACATGTTGCACTTTTTTGCAGAAAAGAATTCGCCATAAGATTTGTATTTCAGTAATTTCTTGATTAAGTTGAAATTGCAAAATATTGAATTAATAAGAGACATTTTTAAATCTATATGGCAACACTTTAAATCAATATGTAAACTATTTCAACTGATTCCCTCTTTAGTAGGTTGTAAAATTGTTTATGTTGTGGACGCTTTTACAAAAATTCGGTGACATTTAATTTAGTAGATGCGACAACTCTGGGACAAAACTAACTGAAGAAAGGAAAAGGTGGGTGTTGTCCTTTAATCTACCTAATCGATCTTGAAGTAAAATAATTTTTTTTGTATTTATTTATTTTTAGTTTAGAATTGAAGATGACGCAGAGGGGGCCAATACAGCAGTCTTAATAGTATATACATCTTCAGTGACATCCCCTGTAGTCGAAATATCACATTCGAATGGTATGTACAAGGTGGCGCAAAAGTATCCTTTCGATGTTTTTTGTGCCAAAGTCACCGACCGATTACACAGTACAACACAAAAAAAAATAACAGGGTTCTGTCAATGGATTATGGTAGAGGAGACCAAAAAAATATATACGTATATCGGCGTTTTGAAAGATCACATCGGAATTTTATTTTAGGGGGGGTTAAAGTTTTCCCCCCTTTGCTAGTTCGTGCAGAATATCGGTATATAAAACTATGTGTTCTGTTCATCTGAGGTGTAGGGTATCTTCAGCAACTTTGTAGCAAATGTTAAGGCCTATATTTTTGTGGAATATTTTAACCCTCTAGCTTCCCCCCATATCGGTGATTTTTGCCTATATTTTAACAAATCGTAAAAAACTCCCCTAAAAATGGGTGGGGCGGGGTTGAAATGTTCTACAAAAATGATGGCCATAAAATTTTACTATATATGTCGGAACACACCAAAGCCCAAAACTTAACACAAACACCAAAAAGCCGGTCAAATTCAAGATTTCCTGTTAAGGGTTAATTACAACTAAATATAGTGTTAGTACCAAAATGGTCTTTAAAAATTGGATTTTTCGGGGTTGATGTGAGAGATGCAAAAAAAATAATGATTTTATTTTACAATTAAATAATATTTATTTTATATTAAATTATATTTCAGGACTATAAACAAAAAATCTATTAATAACGCATATACAAGGAGAAGTATTAAATACATAAGTTCATTTATTTTTAATTCACTTTTTTTCACTCTTGGCAATTCGACGCCATTATCAAACAATGTCCAACATAAATTTGCTCTAAGTGACAAAATGCTCTTGCCTTTATAGCGTTTTTCAATAGGAAGACATATCTGATGGAACCGTTCGCCATGCTCATCAGTTTCAGTTGAAAACTGAAAATCAAAATATAAATATATATGTATAATCAAATATAAATCAAAACTTGTATTACCTTGAGACCACAGCATTAAACCGATATAGCAATTTCGGCATATATGTTTTGGCACCCATGGCTCATCTGGAAAAACTTCCAGTTCAAAATAAACTTAATATATATCCTCCACTTTGCTCGTAAAAAATGAAACTCTATGTTCCATAAGGGTATGCTTGCCACAGACGTAGCAAAACCAGTCAAGTTTTCCCAAACAGGCAGTCATTATTATTCTTACAAATTCCCTTGTAGACTATTGTAAGAAAATAAAAAGATTAACTGGTTGACCCACGATGTCAAACGTTAACGTTCATAAGTAACGTGCCACTCAAAAGTTCCGTTACGGTAATTTTGAGTGACAAAAATATAATGACAGAAATAATGAAGAAGAACAAAAGAACTCTTGGTAGTTGTTGAATAACAACCTTCTCTTCAGAGCTGGGAGAACCTACATATGCGAGGAATAACAAATTAACCCTTAACAGGCTATCTTAAATTTGGGCGTTTTTTTGGACTTTTTGTTAAGTTTTGGGCTTTGGTGTGTTCTGACACTTATAGTAAAATTTTATGGCCGACATTTTTGTAGAATATTTCAATCCCGCTCCACCAATTTTTAGGGGAGTTTTTTATGATTTGTTAAAATATAGGCAAAAATCACCGTTATGGGGGGGAAGCTAGAGGGTTAATATATTCCACAAAAATATAGGCCTTAACATTTGCTACAAAGTTACTGAAGATACCCTACACCTCAGATGAACAGAACACATAGTTTTATATACCGATATTCTGCACGAACAAGCAAAGGGGTGAAAACTTTAACCCCCCCTAAAATAAAATTCCGATGTGATCTTTCAAAACGCCGATACACGTATATATTTTTTTGGTCTCCTCTACCAGAATCCACTGACAGAACCCTGTTATTTTGAAAAAAGTTTGAAATTGTTGTACAGTGTTATTGGTCAAATAAATAGTCAGCAATATTCCGCGTTCTGGAGCAGTGTAGCGTAACATTGTTTATTAACGTGTATTTCGCATGTGTTTACTACACAAATGTCAACATTAGGCATTAGGGGCCAATCGCTAAATTTATAGCATTTTCTGATAGGAGGATTACTTTTGCGCCACCTGTTAGTATCAAAAAGGTAGTTAAAACTATATTTAAAAAAAACGAATTACTATGTTATTTAGAATTTTTCAACTCTGTTGGCAGAAGCTTCTAAGGGAAGAGCGCTATTAGATGTTTACGAGGACTGCTGTATATATTTCTGGCCTAGGCAACAATAAGTGTTGCCTGGCGCCATCTAACATTTCCATTGGAAATTATGACATTTTTTAGCATAAACGTATACAGAACGTTTTGACGTACGACCATCAGTTGTGTTGTTTACAGTGACTTGAAAAAATCAATTTGGAAAAAAATGGAATTAACTCGTAGACATTTTCGTGCGATCATTTTTCACAACTTTCGACGTGGATTATCACAAGTGTGCATCGATGATCTTCGTATGGCGATGAAGCACCATCCTATAGCACTGCAAAAAAATGGTTTAATGAATTCAATCGTGGCTGACGCTCGCTCAAAGACGAGGGTCGTCCAAAAACGGCCGTTGTGCCAGAGAACATTGATGCCGTGCGTGAACTGATAATGCGAGATCGTCATGTGACATACCGTGAGATAGAGGCATCCTTGGGCATTCCTTCCACCAGTATACATTCGATATTGCATGAACACTTGGCCGTAAAAAAGGTTTGTTCTCGTTGGATCCTGCACAATTTGACAATCGCTCAAAAAAAGCCCCGTGTCGATTGGTGCAATGCAATTTTGAAAAAAATACGATCGCGGTGCTTCAAAAGACGTTTATAAGATCGTCACAGGTGACGAATTTTGGATCTATGCGTATGAGCCCGAAACAAAACAGCAATCGACCGTGTGGGTCTTCGAAGACGAGCCAAGTCCAACGAAAGTTGTTCGTGGAAGAAACACTTCGAAGCAAATGGTCGCCTGTTTCTTCGGCTAAACTGATCATGTGGCGACTGTTCCGCTTGAGCAAAGTAGGACGGTCAATTCTGAGTGGTACACCACAATTTGGTTGCCTGAAGTCTTCGGAGAAATTCGAAAAACGAACAAGAGAAGACGAATCATTGTGCACCATGACAATGCGAGCTCTCACACATCGGCTCAAACCAGCGCCTTTTTGACCGGCCAAAACGTCGAATTGATGGGTCATCCGCCGTACAGCCCTAATTTGATACCCAATGACTTATTCTTATTCACTCACATCAAGAAAAAACTGCTTGGTAAACGTTTTTCGACGCCTGAAGCAGCTGTTGAAGCGTTCAAAAACCATGTTTTGGAGGTGAATTTTCAACACACTGTAACCACAACGCTCAAATGACAAAACGGTCTGAGTGAAGTTATGCTAAAAAATGTCATACTTTCCAATGGAAGTTCCAGTTTTCATCTGGCAACACCAGCATTGCCAGAACAGAAATATAAATAGCAACCCTCGTAGTTTAGTAACTGTCGTTAAAACAATTAGAAAAAAATGTTATACACTACACCACACTGTAGTCCCGGGTATTATGTGTTTGTGCATATGTAGCACCCAAAAGGAGAAGAAATAGACCCATCGTTTATTATACCGATCGACTTGGAATCACCTCCTGAGTCGATCTTGGAATCACCAAAGTGCAGGTTGTATTTATTGTCCGATTGTGATAATATTTCTTTTGACTCAAGGACGATCCCTATTTATATTGGTCAAAATCGGTTAAGATTAAGATATAGCCCCCACATATATGTTACCCCCGAGTTGACATGTAAGCGTTGTAGAAACTTTATTTTATATCCGATCAGTACGAAATTCGGCAGAAAGAAATGTATACGAATGAACATCGCCAAATTTGGGGAAAATCGGTTCAGATTTTTCAACAAACCTACCCGAAAAATGCTTCCAGTTCCTTAAAAATCGGAAAAATGTTCTGTTCTGTGTTAGTGTTCTGTTTTATACGTATACGAATTAATGTCTTACGTATACGTGTTTTTGAATATTTTACTGACAGATATTTCATGACTTTGTGGGCACTTTTTCGATTTTTAAGGCACTGGATGCCTTAGGTAGGTTTGTTCCGCATTTTTTTCTCCTATTCAATATCTACAACTTTGCTTCAGACACAAAAGAGATATTCCGTACGGTATATTGAGAAAACAATATAGAAAAAGTGCAAAAAATCCACCTTGAGCAAACAAATTCGTATGGCCATCAAATTACACTGTGCAACAGTGAAAAAAATACACGGACTTGACAGTATAGGTTCGATTCTACTATCAAAGGGTAGTATAACCCTATACTCGGTTTGGCGAAATTGGTGACCAATTTTGTTTTATGGGCCTCCAAAGATTCTGAAAATCTGTGGGCCCTTCGAAAACGGTGTCATCAGCTTTTGTCCAACAACTACTTCAGACTTGGTGATACCGCTTAACTATGATTGGCAATAATGTAGCTAAGAATATGCTGAACAAAATATCTTAAAATTTTTCGCGAAAAAAAAATTTTCCGGTACTTTTTTTTGAAAAAGTGAAGGAAAAAAATATTTTTTTCACTTTTTATACTACACCACACTGTGGTACAGGGTATTATAACTTTGTGCATTTGCTTGTAACACCCAAAAGGAGAAGAAATAGACCCATAGTTTATTATACCGATCGACTTAGAATCACTTTCTGAGTCGATTTAGCCATGTCCGTCTGTCTGTCTGTCTGTCCGTCTGTGCATGTATTCTTGTAATCAAAGTACAGGTCGCAATTATGGCCCGATCTCGACGAAACTTTACACATATCTTTTTTTTGGCCCAAGGACGATCCCTATTGAATTTGGTTAAAATCGGTTCAGATTTAGATATAGCCCCCATATATATGTTAGCCCCGATTTGACATTTAAGCGCTGTAAAAATGTTATTTTATATCCGATCAGTGCGAAATTCGGCAAAGAGAGGTTTCTTATTACATGAAGCAATACTGCTAAATTCGGAGAAAATCGGTTCAGATTTAGATATAACCCCCATATATACGTTACCCCCGATTTGACTTGTAAGCGCTGTAAAAACTTTATTTTATATCCGATCAGTATGAAATTCGGCAGGAGAAGGTTTCTTATTACATGAATGAACTCTGTTAAATTTGGAAGAAATCGGTTCAGATTTAGATATAGCCCCCATATATACGTTACCCCCGATTTGACTTGTAAGCGCTGTAAAAATGTTATTTTATATCCGATCAGTATGAAATTCGGCAGAAAGAGGTTTCTTATTATATGAATGAACACTGTTAAATTTGGAAGAAATCGGTTCAGATTTAGATATAGCCCCCATATATACGTTACCCCCGATTTGACTTGTAAGCGCTGTAAAAATGTTATTTTATATCCGATCAGTACGAAATTCGGCAGAAAGAGGTTTCTTATTATATGAATGAACACTGTTAAATTTGGAAGAAATCGGTTCAGATTTAGTACGAAATTCGACAGAAGGAGGTCTTTATACATGAATGAGTATTCAGGGAAGATCGGTTCAGATTTATATTGATTGTTCCTCCTGATTTGGTATCAAACTGCTATAGAAATTGTATTTTACTTCCGATCATTAAAATTTTCCAGAAAGATGTTTCTCAATTTAGGAACGAATATTGCTTAATTTAGCGATTATCGTTTCAGAATTAGATAATAGGCGTGTTTTCGTTACACCATAAGTGCTTAATTTGTATGGGGAGCTAAGCACTTTTAAGCACTATTAGTTCCCGATGAAGTTTGGTGCTTGTGTTCATGTCTTAATCGAGTATGATGTTACCAGATTGGGCACCCTATATTTAGCAATATGGCATTCCATTTTTGGAGAGATTTTATCAATTATTGTGAATTAACGAGAAGAAGAAGAACAAAAACGGGAAATTATTTTAATATTTGCTAAAGGGTGTAAACAATTGAACATAGAATAGTATATATATGTTTTATAAATACTTTTCACGAATTTTTTGTCTGTTTCGCACTGTTCTTTCTTCGCAACTCATGACATCATTGCTACCAGATAGTGAAAATCCGCCACTTATTGCTTATGTGCCAATTAGTGGAAGTCAGTTGTTTTCGTTGCAAAGTGCTAAACTAAAAGTGCTAGCTTGTAACGAAAACATGCCTAATATGTTTCTACCCATTTACCAATTATTCCAAATTATTATGGCAATGACCCTTATCGCATTGTTAGGGAGGTGTAGGGTATTATATAGTCGGGCCCGCCCGACTTTCTGCCTTTCCTTACTGGTTTTCTTTAAAAAAGTAGGGAACCTCGAAATGAATCACGCTATATAAGCATGTCGCAGTTTTGTCGCAATTGGTTGTCTGGTTCAGTAACGACTGAATTATCTCCCTCATTTTAAATTCCTCCCACTGTGCTCCCCTATTATAAACCGATTCATTTAAATTAAAAATCACTTACTATCAGAACTTTGTTGCAATCGTCCCACTGTGCGAAGTCCACATCTCGTCATTTCGCTTTATATATTCCAATGAATGTTTATAATGCATAATGCGTATTTTCTTAGATCGAATATTTATGACGCACAAAATGTCGTTGAGTTTCCAGAAACGGAAATATAAATTGTGAAGACCAACTCTACTTGGAATACACTTCTCAATCATGAACCTTAAATAATAAATCTATGAAACTGTACAAGACTTACCTCCACTATGAGTAACAAAAAAAACCTCCATTAAAATGTCTGGCAGTATTGTGTGTACAATAAGGATAGATATTCTTTTGATAATTGTGTTTCTATGAGAAAAAAGAAATTTGCGACGCAATAGTTTTGATTTACTAACTTCCCCCATTAATGTTTACCACACACTCGCGCACAATATCTTCTCGTCCTATAAGGGATGAAAACTGATGACGAAACTTCTTTGTAGTTATTACCAAAAAAATAAAAGAAAACCTGGAATCAAACTTATTTATTTATACTTATATACTTGTACATATTAAAAAGGTATAAAAAGAAATAATAGGTGAATTGTTTGTTTGTTTTTGGTTGGCAGTATTTAAATTTCTATTTATCGCGAAACGTAAATATGGCATCGAATCCAAAGAGTACTCCATTCACAATGGACAGCGAGGCTTTGATCAGAGCCAAATCTCGGGTTCTGGTACGAAATGAGTACTCCCAGGCCTCAATGATGAAAACTCCAGAGGCTATAAACAGAGCACAGCCCATGAAACTGAAGAAGATATCAATACGTCTGTGGATGTGGGCTCGCATCATAGCGCCTGAAAATAGACAATAAATTTTTAGTTTTTAAATATCAATAAAACGAATACTACGTTGCCACTATGGAATAATCTACTTCGATACACCCAGGAAAATAATTGGTTGGAATTCGACTGTAACAATAAAAAAAATAGTACTAGCAACAAAAAGTAAAAATAATTAGTTGAAACAACAATAATAACATGGATACAATCAAATGAAAATGCTTGCAACTAAATCGATGGTTGTATCAATTGAATTAAGACTATTTTTTTATTTTAGTTGTGGTAACCGATTTTAAATTTTCATTATAAAGGGTGTCCCAAGAAGAGCGCAATTTTTTAATTTTAAATAAAACACAGATATTTAAGAAAAAATCGTGAAACTTTATTGTATCGTAAAGTAGACAGAATGAGGTTATGTATGGAACAATATATCGTGCAGATGGCCGCCGCGGCTTTGCTGGCATGCACGCGATCTTTTAATGAAATTTTCAATGACCGTTTTGCATGAATGCTGCGGTATTTCATTAATGCAGCGTCCAATTTCGTCTTTTAAGGCTTGAGTCGTCGTCGGCCATCGACTTCAAAAAACCCCAAAGAAAAAAATCTAATGGTGTTAAATCGCACGATCTAGGCGGCCAATTCTGATCTCCAAAACGCGAAATAACACGACCGGGAAATGACTGATGCAGCAATTGAATTGTTTCTCTGGCTGTATGACATGTGGCGCCGTCTTGTTGGAACCACATGCCCTCCACATTCATTTCTTCAATTCTAGGCAAGAAAAAACTGGTTATCATTTCACGATACCGAACACCATTGACTGTTTGCGCTTGACCTGCCTCATTTTCATAAAAAAAGGTCCAATGATTCCTCCAGCCCAAAAACCACACCACACAGTGGCGCGTTGTTGTCTTTACATCACTAACAGACCCAGTTTCGGCAAATTTATCCATTAATCTCTTTACAGTTGACTCTTTTTGGAGCATTATTGTGACCCCAAATTGATCGCAATTTGCGAACTGTAGCCGCAAAACTTTCACCATTTTGGTAAAACAATTTCACAATGAGAATGCGTTGTTCATTCGTGTAGCGCTCCATTTTTACTAACCTCGTACCTTTTACTAACAAACAATAACAATTATTCAAATGTCAAACAATGACACTTCGAATGTTGCGAGATTAAAAAATTGCGCTCTTCTTGGGACACCCTTTAGTACCATATGATCGATTTTTGGTTGTGACAACCAATGTTTTATTCTTGACAACAGAAATTGTATCAATAGACCAAATATTATTATTGCAACGAATAATTGGTTACTACAACAGAAAAAATATTAATAAATAATCGTTTATTGGTTATCCCAATCATTTCCCAAATTTTGAATAATTAAATGTATTTTGGGAAATACAACCGAAAGATTGGTTGCTGTTCTTTTGCTGTTACATGACAAACAACAAATAAAATTACTCGACATAAAAAAATCTTCAACATTTTGTTCAAGAACGGTATAGGTAATCAAAAATAATCTCGTGTGGATAATAATGTGTGGAATGCCGAATATGTTGTGCAAAATGTTTTACATAAATAAAAAATAAAAGCAACAATCATGAAATTGAAAGCACAGGGTTAAACGATATTTGCATAAAAGTTTTGTATTTTTTTCGTGTACTAAAGTGTGTCAAATATTTCCACATCTCATAATAGTGATGCATTTGTAATATGGGATTTTTAATTTTGCTATGAATTGTTTTGTTTTTTGTTCAATAAATAAAATAAAAATTAATGAAAACTGTTTTTAATTAATTGTCAGTGGTAATGACTGACAAATTGTCAGAACAACCAATTTTTTAAAACAGTTGGTTGTGGCAACTACAACAGATAATTTAAGCCACCATTTTCGCAGTTGGCGCAACCAAATATGATTGTTGTCAACATGGAAGCAGAAGAATACCACAACCAAAATAGTGGTTGTCCTGATGGAATCGCATGATAGTAGACAGAACTACCAAAATTCGGTTGGCAAATAATTCGGTTGAGGCAACCAAACTGTATTCTGTGTGTAACAAGTCATGACGACTTTACGCTTTAAGTTTTTTCTTCTGTAGTATATTTGCGGGAAATTTTTTATTTTTATTTTTTTGATATTGAAAAAAGGTATACATATTCAATTATCTATATTGAGGATTTCATGTCATGTGAGTGAATTTTTAAAACCAATGTCTTCTGATCTGGTTGGAGCTTGCTACAAGTGTAGTCCAGATCGGTTAAGGACTGTCCGAGTCCAAACACTATCGAAAACACTTTGGGAAAAATTTTCTAAATATGTACAATAGGTAATTGGTAATTACTCGTAGTTATATGGATGGGAAATTACCGTTTGAACAAAATGTCAATATTCAACACTCTCCAACTCGGACAGTCCTTAACCGATCTGGTGGAAATTTTGTGCCATAACTACTATCCAAAAGGACTAAACTTGGTACAAGTTTCATCCCGATCAGAAGACATCGGTTTAAAAAATTACTCACTTGACATGTATATATTAATATTTATATTATATATTTATAATATAAGCGACAGAATTTTGGACTGCTCGCCTGAGACAAATTAAAAGAGTTTTCAGGGATACATTAGAATTATACCTACCGACAATTATTCTAAATTACAAGCGTACTTACCCACAAATATTCCGACCACAACGATAATATATCCACAAAAGGTTCCCGTAGATAGGAGAGACGTTACTATGTCACGATCATCAAAACTGTAAAAATGCAATGCCAAACAAGCTATCGCAAAACCCTAAATATGGATGGGATATGACATTAAATACACAACTGAAAAATATAAGGTTAATAACACTATGCAACAACAAATAAATAAAAACAAGTAATGAAAACTAAATCGAGTTAACCGACTGAGACCTGAAGCCTCACTTTCAGAGAAATATACATAGATAATATGGAACTTTGATATGTTGGATGGTAGTTGCCAGAATGAATGGCGAAATTTGGCTCATTCTTTGTCAGACACTATAGTCATTGCAAAAGTAATCTAAATATACCGAATGTGAATAAATTTCGATGATTGTTACCAAAGTTATGGGGATATTATTTTCATATTAATTTGTCAAAGTCAATCCCATAATTCCCAAAATAAGTTCGAACATTTGTTTGTGGTTGTTCCACCTATATATACATTATATAGGACTCTAAATTTATTATGCAATTTACCGTGTAAGGCCTTTTTACCTTTACTTTGCCACCCTTCCCCAAACTACCCCACTTTTTACCAACATTTCTGAACTTGGGCACATTTTCGACAATCGCAAAGCTAGAATATGAAAACGTTTACCATTTATTATATGTAATAATATGTTACACGTTAAATTCCTAAAGGAATTTTGACCTCGGCTTTTAGTAAAATAGATTTGTGGGAAATATTAAAAAAAAACGTTTTTGGGGATTTTTGAATTTATTTTGGGAATTGTATTTTCCCTCGCAAATATTATAATGTTAAAATTAGTTTTGATTTCCTGTCTCAAGGTATACAAATTACAAAAAGAAGTAATTAGAAAATATTAATTTTTAAACATTGTAAGGATTTATAAAGTTTCTGCATGCGTATGAAAATAGATCGGGAAAAAATTAAAAAAAAATGTTTTCAAAGACAGGCTGAATCTGTGTAAATCTATAAAATATTTAACAAGTAAAGACGGATTTAGTTCGTCCATGCCGAATCTTATATAACCTCCAACATGGAACGTATGGGAATGGTTTCGGATACAAATAAAATCATTATACCAAATTTCAGCCCCATTCGTTGAATTTTGAGGATTTTGTGGCGTTACAAAGTCAAATCTAGAGGGACCTTGGTATGGGGGCTATATCAAAACATGGACCTATGACTACCGTTGTTCGTGTGAAGGATTCCGGGTATAAATAAACCTATGTTACAAGTTTTCAGCCCGATCAGTTAACATTTGAGGTCTCTGTGGCGTTAAGAAGACACATCGGAGAGATGCTATATATGGGGCTATAACTCAAAAATTGATCTGAGACCTCATAAAGTAATGGGTTTTCCAATAGTGATGATGTTTTTTTGTTTTTCATTGTATTCGGTAGTGTTTACAATTTTATCATGGAGAGATATACGCAAGAACAACAAAATATCAAAATAATCGTTCTTCAATTGCAACTTTTCGTGCGCTAAGTCAATTTTTTTGAAAATCGAAAAAAACATTTTCAATTCGACCTACGACCTTGACAACCATAAGCAATATTTTAGCTCTGGTTAAGAGCTATCTTTTTGCCATTTTGATTCTCGATCCGACGTACCGTTAAGGAGCTAGAGCAAAAAATAAACTTTCCGTTCACATTTGAAAATGATACTAAGTCCATTTTTTTTTAAATCCAAAAATACACTTTCCAGTCGACCTACGACCTTGACACCAATGAGCAATATTTTAGCTTTCGTTAAGAGCTATCTTTTTGCCATTGACCGCTTGTGGCTAGGTGCCACACAGCAAATGAAACAATTGAATTGTTGCGAGCAAAAGTTTGGAGAAGTTGTGATTTAACACCATTAGACTATTTCTTGTGGGGTTATTTGAAGTCATTGGTCTTTAGAAATAAACCAGACTCTCTTCAAGCTTTACAAGTCAATATTGAACGTGCCATTCATGACATACGACTTAAGTTAGTGGAAAAAGTGCTCGAAAATTGGGTTCATCGAATTCGCTCCTGCAGAAGAAGTCGTGGAGGCCATTTGAATGACGTTTTATTTAGAACTTAATTGTACCGATTGTACTTCACATTAAATAAAAAACTTTTGAATTTGAATAAGTGTTTTTTTTTTAAAGAAATCATATCATCCTTATTTGAAAACCCTGTATTTTCTAATCATTTTAACTGCATCTTTGAAGTTTGTATTTAATTAAGACAATAATGCATCGCAGTAAAATTTTTTAAAACAATGTTGTTATAGTCCAACTGTAGATGTCGCTCCCTAAAGCGAGCCATAAACACCACATTTTCTAAGAAATTTAGCTGCAACTTTGCAGTTTGTATTCTATTTTGGTAACAATGTATCTCAATAAAATGTATATAAATAAAATTTTATTTTGTTGTAGCCCCGTGTAGACGTAGCTCTCTTTCAACAGCTATTTCAACCCAGAAACACCACATTTTTCAGGTGAAGAGTTTGACTAAAGAATTTGCGGCCTAAAAATTGCATCGATCGTTTTTTCAATAATTTATTTAAACAACAAGGATCATTTCATGATTTGCTCCATATCCAAAGATTTTTTCCAGTAATAAAATTGAATGCATGGCCGAACTTTACGCTTTTACTTGTTTTGTGATTTGTTCGTCTTGACACCAGAAATCGATGCTAATTCTAAAATTATTATATTTGTAAAGGAAAATTCCACAATTTCCAAAATAAATTCGAATCTTATCTTATTTTTAAGTTTTTGTTTCGAAAATCGAATATACTAAAAGCCATATGTATATTTACATATACGTAAATATGGTAAAGGTTTTCATACTCTAGCTTTGCGATTGTGTAAAACTTGGCCAAGTTTTGAAATTTTCGTAAAAAAATGAGTAATTTGTAGAAGCCTTGCACCATTATTAACACAAATTGTTGATCCATTCTTTTCTCGAAAATGTTCTCTAGAATGTTTCCTTAAAGACATTTTTAAATAACCTCTTTAACTTCAAAATACGACATAAAGCTTTTCGCAATAAAATACTCGTACAAATAATTTATTTTTTTTTTTCAAATATAAATTGATATGGCCATAACTTGTGTATCTGTGGTATCTCATTGTAAAGAAAATTTTGATTTCAATTCCGAAAAGTTGATGTAAAAAAATTGGTTTATATTCTGCACTGATATTAACAAAATGCTACGACAGGGTCAGGAAAAAAATTAAAAAAATCTATCACATGCTGAATGAAATTTAATAACGCCATAAAATATTTAAAACTGAATATATTTCAATGAAATATTTTGGTCTTGACATGAGAAGTTAATAAGTTAATAAGTTAATTTGCAAAAGTCAATTCCCAATATAATTTAGAAAATCTCCAAAAATGGGATTTTTGCATTTTTCCGTATATCTACTATACTAAACGCCGGGCTCCCAAATCATTTTGCAGTTCAACATGCAACGCATTACCAATATAAAAATGGTAAAGATTTCAATATTCTAGCCTTGCGATTGGATAAAAATGTGGCTTACATTTGAAATTTGTGTAAAAAATGGTGTAAATTGGAGAAGCTTGGCAACAATATCAGTGAATATTTTTGACCCGTTCTTTCTTCGAAAAGATTCTCTAATATGAAAACAAATATGTTATATTTCTTTAAATAACTTCTTCTATAACTCCAAAAAAAGACATATCGTCATCAAAAACGAGAAAGGGCGTATCATCATATTTAAACATTTTACAGGAGAAGCAAAAAAATATGAAATGAAAAATGTTGTCGTTAGAAAAACGGGATTTTCAGGATAAAACTAAACATAATGATGCATATATAAATTCCCACAAACATGATTTATAAAATGTTTGTGAAATAGGAATTTTTTAACTATGTAAAAGGACATAATTTGTTCTTAGGCCCTTTTGAATTTCATTAATATATTCGACATTTTGACAGTAGGTCGCTACAAATTTCTCAGGAATTTGTATTTTGATGCAGTGTACCGAAATCCATCAAAAACTGAATTCCCATTTTTCTTGTTGTTAGGCCCTTTTGTGTTTCAGATGACGATATACTTTATTCCAAAAAAAATACAAAAAATCAAATTTTGTGAAAATATAACTTCAAAGGGCAATAACTTTTGTCTTATCGAATTTTTTTCATCATATATATAAAATGTTGTTGCCAATTCAGAAAAGTTGACGTAAAAAAATCATTGGATATTCTGAGCCATTATTTACAAAATACTAGGTCAGGGTCGGGGAAAAAATTAAAAATTCAATTTTAAATAGCAAAAATCTCGGTAACTACATGAGCTAACTCTTGGGCGTAAAAAGCCTTTTGTAGACCTCGGTTGAATGCACAAAAAAAATTGGGATCAGACGAAAGTTACACGCATATTGGACATTTTGTTCACCCGAGGTGGCCAACTTTGAGGCCCCGTAAATCCGCCCCAGTATACCATAGAAGACAAACCTAAAAACGTAAGCTCTCTAATACTCCTTCTACAATCATGCCAAGTTTTGTCGCAATCGGTCGTCTGGTTAAGAAACGGCCGAATTATTTACCTTTTTATACTCTCCACCATTGGATGGGGATATATTCATTTTGTCACTCAGTTTGTAACACCACTAAATATTGATCTGAGCCCCCATAAAGTATATATATTATTAATCGTCGTAAAATTCTAAGACGATTTAGCCATGTCCGTCTGTCCGCCCGTCCGTATGTTGTAATCACGCCACAGTCCGTAATAATAGAGCTAAATTGATCAAATTTGGTAGAAATACTTCTTATAGCTGTAGGTTGTTTGGGATTGCAAATGGGCCATATCGGCCAATGTTTTGATATAGCTCCACTATAGAGATCGCTCCAAAATACTCTTTTTGAGCCATAGATACCACATTTTTAAAAGCATTTAGCAGAAACATTGCAGTTTGTATTCTATTTGAACAAGAATTCATCACAGCAAAAATTTTACAAATCGGTTCATAGTTTGTTATGGTCGCCCTATGGAGGTCGCTCCAAAATATACTTATTTACGCCATAAAAACCATATTTTCGAAGCATTTTAGCTGAATCTTTGCAGTTTGACTTCAATTAAGACAAGAATTCATCGCAGAACAATTATTTTAAATCAGTTCATATTTTGTTATAGTCCACCTATAGATGTCGCTCCCAAAAAGGCTTATTTAAGACATAAACACCACATTTTCTAAGAAATTTAGCTGAAACTTTGCAGTTTGTATTCTATTTTGGCAAGAATTCATCTCAATAAAATGTATACAAATAAAATTTTATTTTGTTGTAGCCTCTTGTAGATGTAGCTTTCCAAAAAAAACTATTTTAAGTCACAAATACCACATTTTTCAGGTGAAGAATTTGGCTAAAGAATTTGCGGCCTAAAAATTGCAGCGTTCGTTTTTTCAATAATTTATTTAAACAAAAGGATAGTTTCATGATTTGTTCCATATCCAAAGATTTTTCCAGTAATTAAATTGAATGTAATCCATGGTGGAGGGTATATAAGATTCGGCTTGGCCGAATTTAACGCTTTTATTTGCTTTATTTAGAGCATGAAATGAGCGATATGTATAAGTATACGAGTATGTATACATCGACTACCATTTATGGTTCTCTAATAGTGTTTTGATCAGTTTTTAATATTTTTTGTAAGTTCTCAGTATGAAGAAGTTTTTTTATAATCCGGGAAGCAGCATAAGTTAAAGATTTAATTTTCAGTTTGTTGCATAGTGTTGTCATTTGATTAATAACACTGTGTGTGAAAAATGCAAAATTTCGACCCGCTAAATTGAATGGCATTGACAGCTTTTTCCTTTGACATCGCGTTTGCGAAATAGTTAGTCAAAACGTTTGCTGGTTAATCAAAGAAGTTAGTAAATTCAAACACATTTTTAGTTTACAAGGTTTGGAAATATATGTTCCGTGTCAAAGAAGAAAATAAAGGAGACACTTCAAGAGGTATTTCTCTCAAAACACCGGACACCTCCGCTCACCTCCTTACCGCTAAAAATCTCCCTCTAAAAATAATGATATATTTAAAATCAAAGAAATCGATGGATTTTTTTGGTAATGTATTCGATAAAAATATTCCTTATTAAAAGTCACTATGGGTCCCCACAATACACTTCAATGGCAACCCAGCGGTTTATTTAATACATCGTATTTATCCACAAAGTTTGCTGGGTGTGGGAACCTATAGTAATTTTTGTCGACGACATTACCCAAAAAATCCACCGATTTCAATAACTTTTGATATATCATTATTTTTGGAAGGACATTTTCAGTGGTAAGGGTGTGAGCGGGGTTGTCGGGTGTTTTGAGAGACATACTTCTCGAAGTGTATCCTTTATTTTGTTCTTTGACATGGAACATCTATCCCGAAGCCATCTATACTAAAATTTTGTTTGAATTTACTAACCGTTTTTTGTTAACCCAGCAAATTAGCGGGTCGAAATTATGCGGAGTACATTGTTTACATCGAGGATACATTTTGGTGCACACACAGTGTAATCATATAATTTTAACAATAATTCTAGATTTTTACCAATTCCAAAAATTTCACCACACTTATACGTCCACCGCGTTCGTCATGTGACATTTTGAATGAATTGCGAGTTTCCAATGTTCAATCTGAAAATCAATCAATCTGTCTTTTTACTACGTTTTGTTGTAACTAATAAATCCACAAAATAAATCACTTTTTTCAATATCCATGTCCTTTTTTCGATTCGAATCGTTTCTTAAATACTTTTGTGATAGATTTTTATAGATAATTCATTCACATCTTTATCTTCAGTGTTTTCCTAATTTAATCGAGAACGGCAGCAACGAACAAGCACTGGAAGAACTTCCGTTAGCAACGTTTTGATCATCGTGATCGGTGAACCGCAACTGACAGTTGCCGACAAATTGAACTCGAGCCCACCGCGGACCGAACCGAGTTATGCAGATTATTGCTACAACGTAAACAGCAGATGCACCATCCGACAGACACATACCCACCAATCCACCCACCCACAATTGAGATTTGTGGAAATTATGAAATTATAGAACGAAAACAATTAATTAATTACATTCAGTGCTCAGAGCAGAGCCAAAGGAAATGACCGCTCATCGTATTCACTATCCACTGCCACAAAAACTAAACACTTGAGCATGCTGTGTTTCAACTTGAATTTCATCTGAAATCTGATGTGGAAATAAGGAAGGCACACGCATTAACGACGGAACCAGATCGTTGGGAATGCCCCCACTAAGCAAATACACGCACCCGATCGAAAAATCACATGAGGAAACTGACAAGAGATCGTCGTTACATTTTCTTTCCGTTGACTACGTTGCAAAACAAAATCTAAATCAACGATACAAGTCGCCCAATGTTGGATATATAATGCGCACTACTCACACTACAGGTTAGTGGACTAAGTAACCTATCACTTATGCCAATTAACCCTTCAATTAACGTCCTGCACAATTCTTATATTTGAGAAACAATTGCTTCCGCGCATGTGGGTAACGTTTATAGATTTTTTTCTGAATACAGTAACCTTTCAAGAATATTGTGTGAAAATTTGAGGTGAATCGGAGCAAAACTAAAGAAGATGCGCCAGTCTAAGCAACCGCGCCTCATATGTGACTCAGTACATCAGAAAAATTTTAAAGCGTTTTTCCCACAACTGATGTTTTTGTAGACGGTGCCCCTCATAACTCGCAAACTACTGAACCGATCCTTTGGAAATTTTTAACACTATTTCGTTACACAATTTACGAGATAACGCTGTCGAGTTGTTTTTTAAATTTGTTAATTTTTTATTTAGCAATAACCAATTCGTCGATTTTTTTCACAAAAATTGCATGTTTTACTTCAAAGTGTTCCCAAAAATTGAATAATTAAAATTTCGAAAACAGCGTTACCTGGCTATACTCCTGTCGGAGAACCAACATGCTTACAATAAGGGGAAGTATACAGAATCAGCCCTGAATTAACTTGTGAGCACTATCGAATCGTCCCTGCATTTCAAGGAATTCACCATGGTGGCATTTCTTGACATAGAAGGGGTTTTAACAACATTCACTCAGATGCAGTAATTGCGGCACTGTCACATCGAAAAGTTACCTCTAGTTTGATTAGACTAATTCAAAGTCTGCTCAACAAAAGACGCATAACAGCATGTCTTGGGTCCACAACTCTAACGAAGTTTGTAAACAGATGGACCTCACAAGGAGGAGTACTGACTCCACTAATTTGGAACCTAGCGGAGAATGAAATCCTGCTAGATGCAGAACGTTGTAGCTGCAAGGTCGTGGTATATGCGAACGACGTGTCAATCGCAGTGAGTGGCAAATTCGAAAATGTCCTCAGAGACATCCTACAGGTGACTCTGAACAAGTTGGCTAGATGGGCCAGAAGCAGCGGTTTGGGCGTTAACCAAAACAAAACAGAATTGGTTCTCTTACCATTCATCTTGGTCCCACATGTGGATCCTCCACCTCAGATAAATGGAACAGATCTAGTCTTTTCTAAAAGTGCAAAATTTTTAGGAATAATTCTAGAGAAGAAACTGTTATTTAGACTTAACGTATTGGAACGTGTAAGGAAGGCCAACGTCGCCTTATATTACTTCAAAAAAGCTGTAGGGTCGCTGTGGGGGTCTCTCCTAAAATCGTTCATTGGATATATATAACAGTAGCTCGTCCAATACTGTTATACGACATTGTGGTATGGTGGACGGCAACTGACAAACTAACCTTCAATCAACCTACTATCAAAGGTTCAGAGACTGCACGACTGATCATAAGCGGAGCATTAAGGACTACAGCAACTGAGTCACTACAAGCCCTACTCCATATACTGCCGATTAATATTGTGGCGAGAGAAGTTGCAACCAAAGCGGCAATAATATTAAACTGCCTATCAATGTGGAGGTACAAGAACCACGGTCACATGAGGATATCAAAGTGTAGTGCTATGGTGAGCGACCGAGTGGACTATATACCAATCGTGTATACCTTCGAGAGGAACTACATCACTATGATTCCAGCAAGAGATGAATGGGTTGGAAGATTACCTGGTAATAGAAACATCTCCACTTCTCTACGGATGGTTCGGAGCTTAATGAAAAGATTTTCTTCGGAGTACACGTGAAGAACTTAGTTTGGATAAAGCTCACAGAATACCAGATACCTGCAGTGTCTGTCAAGCCGAAATAATGGCAATATGGGAAGTCGCCAAGTGGCTGAGTCGCAACATAGTAACCAACACTGGCGTTGTCATTTACTCAGACAGCCAAGCTGCCATCAATTCTCTGGAGGCCACATCCCTGAATTCACAAACAGCCCCGACCGCCGTAGATCTCTTAACAAGATGGCTCAGCAGTTTAATTACACCTCAGTTTAATATACACCTCCCGGGGAACTGTAAAGCTGATGATCTTGCTAGGAAACGAGGGACGACATTACAAATTCTCAAAGAATTTGCATATATTGGTGCGCCACTATGCACGTGAAAGTCCAACGAATGATGGACAGATATTGGCTCCTGCAGGGTAGCTAGACAAATCTGGCCAAGGCATGACCTAAGAAGGTCAAAATATCTCCTTGCACTAGAGAGGAAAAGATTCTCAACGATAGTATCAGTTCTGACGGGATACTGCTTGATCGGCGAACACGCCAAACGATTGGGTATTGACTCCAATGACTTCTGCAGAAGCTGTGGAGATGAGGAAGAAGTGGAGAGCATTGAGCACTTGCTATGCGACTGTCCCGCTTTGAGTAAACGACGACTGGACATACTAAGCTCGGCCTTTCTGGGCAGTCTAACAGATCTTTCCAGTACCGGTATTCGTACTATCGATAAATTTGTACAGGGTTTTCCAACAAGAGGTGTTATTTTGAATCACCCGGTATTTCGGTAGCTGTCACTTTTGAAGCTTTTATTCTTTGACATTTGACAAGTAGAAACTAAAAATGGAACGATACACGATTCAACAACGCAGTGAAATTATTAAAATTCGAAAATAATCGAAAAATCATCTTGACTGATGAGGCCCATTTCCACCTCGGTGGCTACGTCGCATCTGGGGCTCGGCAAACCCAAGAGTTATTGTTGAGAAGCCTCTCCATCCTCATCGTGTGACTGTTTTGTGCGGTTTCTGGTTCGGCAGGGTCATTGGACCTTACTTTTTCGAAAATGAGGTTGGATCAACAGTTACGGTGAATGGATGGTGCTATCGAAAGATGATTAATGATTTTTTATGGTCGCAGTTGAATAGTATTGATCTGGACAACGTTTACTTTCAACAAGACGGCGCTACGTGCCACACAAGCAACGAAACCATTGCTATGTTACGGGAAAAGTTTCCAGACCGTGTTATCTTCCGAAGAGAGGATCACAATTGGCCTCCGAGATCTTGTGATTTAACACCTTGCGACTTCTTCCTTTGGGGCCACGTGAAAGATAAGGTCTACGCCAACAGCCCAGCGTCGATACAAGACCTCACAGATAGAATTCGTGAGGCTATCGAGGACATAGGGCAGCCACTTTGCGATTTGGTTATGGAAAATTTCATAAAAAGGATATGGTCCTGTAAGCGTGGTCGCGGTGGCCATTTGGCTGATGTTGTTTTTCATTATTAACGGCATACCTTCCTCTTTATTATGAAATAAACATCCGATCATTTATGTAAAAAAATGGCATTTTTCTTTGAATACCAAAATAACACCTCTTGTTGGAAAACCCTTTATTACAATGTTTTATGGAATAAAACGTTTTACTTTAAACATCACGGGCAATTTGGAATGTCAACGATTTGGAGACAACCATTCATTCACGATACGAACTGCTATTTTTGGCAAAGTAAACAGATTGGAGTAGGAAGGAGCATTCGCTGGAATTACACTGAAGTGAAATCTGTCACTTTGCCAGTTACACATTCGGAAACAATACCAATTCCCAAGTGTCCAAGTATAGCTAACAGCCTAATTACCGAAACATCAGCAAGTTCAACTGAGTACTCAACTCTGAGCGATTCAAGTTTGAGTCAGAAGTCATCGCTTTTAACTCAGTTTCAACTCAATGATCTATTAAGAGATTTGGAACTGACCAAAGATAAGGCAGAACTACTTGCATCTCGGATGAAACAGTACAATATTTTGGCCCCAGATGTTAACATATCATATTATAGAGTCCGTGATATAACTTACAAACAATTTTATACAATTGTGGATACCAGATGCTTTTGCAAGGACATTCCCGGGTTGTTCGAGGAACTTAATCAAACATACAATTCAAAGGAATGGCGGTTACTTGTTGACAGCAGTTAAGAAAGTTTGAAAGCAGTACTTTTACAAAACGGAAATCAGAAACCGTCGATTCCGATTGGTCATGCTGTCAACAATAGGAAATTATACGAAACGATGGCTAAATTGATAAAATACATAACATATTAACAACATGACTGGAAAATTTGTTGCGATTTAAAAGTAGTTGGGATGTTATGCCTCAGGGATAGCCGATATTTTGCCACAACTGCATATTAAGCTGGGGCTCTTTAAAAATTTTGTAAAGCCTTAAGGAAAGATGGCAATTCACTCTCATATTTAAAAAGTTTATTTAAAAGTCTTTTTTCGCTTTATGTATTCCAACAGGTGTAAATTTGTCCCTCAAAATTCATTTCTTGCATTCCCATTTAAACTTTTTCCCCGAGAATCTCACAATCACTTCTAATGAAACTTGTTCATGTAAATAAACTCAAATGTACATAATATAAATAAAAGTAATAAATAAAATCGCTACTTAAACAGAAATTAAAAGAAAAGATTTTTTGAAATTCTCTTACGTCTACCAAAAGGGCTAGGTTAGGGTGACAGCCGTATTTTTTTTTACAAGCTCACATAGACCAGTTTATGTCCCTAGTGTTACCACGGGCTGAAATGCCCCTCATCGAAACCAACCTGTTTGATATATAAATTTATCGATAGTACGAATATCAGTACTGGAAAGATCTGTTAGGCTGCCTAAAAAGACCGACCCCAGTATGTCCAGTCGTCCTTTACTCAAAGCGGGACAGTCCCAAAGCAAGTGCTCAATGCTCTCCACTTCTTCCTCATCTCCACAGCTTCGGCAGAAGTCATTGGAGTCAATACCCAATCTTTTGGCGTGTTCACCGATCAAGCAGTGTCCCGTCAGAACCTGTACTAACGTAGACAATCGTTTCCTCTCTAGTGCGAGGAGATATTTTGACCTTCTCAGGTCATACCTTGGCCAGATTTGTCTAGCTACCCTACAGGTGCCGATTTCTGTCCATCTTTCGTTGGACTGCCTGATTGCCTCTTGCCTAAGCCAAAGCTTGCACGTGGATAGTGGCGCACCAATATATGCAAATTCTTAGAGAATTTGTAATGTCGTCCCTTTCCTAGCAAGTTCATCGGCTTTGCAGTTCCCCGGGATATCCCTATGCCCAGGCACTCATATGAGGTGCATATTAAACTGCTCAGCCATCTCGTTAAGAGATCTGCGGCAGTCGAGGGCTGTTTGTGAATTTAGGGATGTTGCCTCCAGAGAATTGACGGCAGTCTGGCTGTCCGAGTAAATGACAACGCCAGTGTTGGTTACTATGTTGCGACTCAGCCTCTTGGCGACTTCCCATATTGCCATTATTTCGGCTTGATAGACACTGCAGGTATCTGATAGTCTGTGAGCTATATCCAGACTAAATTCTTCACAGTGTACTCCGAAGCCAACCTTTTCATCAAGCTTCGAACCATCCGTGTAAAAGTGGAGATGGTTTATATTACCAGGTATTCTGCCGACCCATTCATCTCTGGCGGGAATCATAGTGATGTAATTTCTCTCGAAGGTGTACACAGTTGGTATATAGTCCACTCGGTCGTTTACCATAGCACTACACTTTGATATCCTCATGTGACCATAGTTCTTGTACCTCCACATTGATAGGCAGTTTAATCTTATTGCCGCTTTGGTTGCAACTTCTCTCGCAACAATATTAATCGGCAGTATATGGAGTAGGGCTTGTAGAGACTCGGTCGCTGTAGTCCTTAAGGCTCCGCTTATGCTCAGGCAGGCAGTTGTCTGAACCTTTGTTAGTAGGTTGGTGATGGTTAGTTTGTCAGTTGCCGTCCACCATACCACAATACCGTATAACAGTATTGGACGAACTACTGCTATATATATCCAGTGGACGATTTTAGGAGAGAGTCCCCACCGCGACCCTACAGCCTTTTTGCAGGAATATAAGGCGACGTTGGGCTTCCTTACACGTTCCAATACGTTAAGTCTAAATAACATTTTCCTATCTAGAATTATTCCTAAAAATTTTGCACATTCAGAAAAGACTAGATCTGTTCCATTTATCCGAGGTGGAGGGTCCACATGTAGGACATTATTCATCCTAGTAAAGTGAACCAATTCTGTTTTGTTTTGGTTAACGCCCAAACCGCTGTTTCTGGCCCATCTAGCCAACTTGTTCAGAGTCACCTGTAGGATGTCTCTGAGAACATTTTCGAATTTGCCACTCACTGCGATTGACACGTCGTTCGCATATACCACGACCTTGCAGCTACAACGTTCTGCATCTAGCAGGATTTCATTCTCCGCTAGGTTCCAAATGGTTCCCCGACAGGAGTTTTGTATCCAGGTTTTCCCTAATGAAATGATCTAAAAGTCTTTCCAGACCTTTCAATAGGAAGGAGGATAATCTAATTGGTCTGAAGTCTTTTGGCCTAGTGTGTGATATCTTTCCCGCTTTAGGTATGAATACCACTTTGGTATCCCTCCATCGATTCGGGACGTATGAAAGCCTGATACAGCCTACATAA
Source organism: Eudasyphora cyanicolor (assembly GCA_963930755.1). Lineage (NCBI taxonomy): Eukaryota > Metazoa > Arthropoda > Insecta > Diptera > Muscidae > Eudasyphora > Eudasyphora cyanicolor. Next base: position 155,941,726 of record OZ005736.1, on the reverse strand, counting down.
ATTTTCTCCAGCCAGGGGATAATGTACTTTAACATTTTCTGCATTTCTGCTGGAGTGATGCCATCTTTTCCAGGTGACTTGAAGGGCTCAAAGCTATTAATAGCCCAGCTTATTCTGGATCTCTCAGTCAAGAAGCTAGCGACGCTCGCAGTCCACTCGCACTCTTGTTGGTCCTGCTGATCCTCGGGTTCTGTTACAGAGTTCACCGGGAAATGTGTGTCGAGCAGTACATTGAGCGACTGCTCGCTCTTTTTGGTCCAGTTATTTGCCTCATCCTGTAAATATCCCACTGTACAGGGTGAAGCAGATAATATCTTCCTCAGCCCTCCTCCTTCTTATAGATCTTGAGTTGCTCTTTATAGGCATCCCAATCATTAGCGACCCCAGTAGATTTAGCCTTATTGAATAGCTTGTTGCAGGTCTTTTTCATAGCCGTTAGCTCAGAAGTCCACCATTGGGGTTTAGTTTTACCCCTGCCTTCACTTTTCCACTTCACTTTTTTTTACCCTCGTTCACAATAGTGGGGGTATAAATAATATGATTTTGTTGAAATTCTTTTACATCTACTAAAGGGCTATAATTTATACATTTATCCATAGATTTTTTCCAAGTATGCATTGTTTTCTTCGTTATGATGCTACCTTTCAAAAAATGGAAAAACCTTTTTTTGCGAATTTTGTTCTACTTATTTTGTTTTTTTTTTTCGAAACATCAAAAATCTATTTTCTTTGAAAAAAATCATATTATTTCTAATTGTTTTAGCAGCAGTTACTAAACTTCTGTTTCTTAGTGAAGATGATTTGAAGCCCTCATAATTCCCTTTAGGCAAATTCCAAGAAAAATGGAATTAAAAAAAATTATCACACAATTTTTTTTTAATATTTTTTCCTATTTAGGATGGCGTTTTACACCAGAAAATGCTATGCACAGCCCTTCGACAACATTTTTGTAAACTAGTGTTATCTTTATCTATTCTTTGTTAACCGTTGTATGTATCATGTAACTTCTGTTACGTTGTTCCATTATAACCTCAAAAAAATGGCAATCGCAATATTTCTGTACTAGGAACTTCAAAAATCCAAGGAGTTTTAAACGAATTACGAAAACAATTATACCGATATGACACTGAAACTTAATTTCCAACCTACACTAATGTAGAGCATCCTCAACAATCATCAATGAAGACAAAACATACCAGATCCCAGAGTAGCCAACAGTCCAAAAAGCACTTGAAGATGATTTAGTGAACAGTCAGTCACCCAAAGGGGTCTCATTAAGAGTTAATAACCCAGATGCACATCACATCTGCTCCCACATAAAAATGTGGTCATACCGTCCGTCATTCCAAAGAAAGCCACCAAAAGTAAAATTTAAATGAGGAGGACTGTTGGTTGGGCTATGGATGATAATCACCGCATAAATGCCAATTTATAATGATGAAATGAAATCATATTCATTGAATGGAAGAAGATTGCGTGTACTCACAACTCGTTCATATTCATAGCGATTTCAATGAGTCCCCCCCCCCCAAAAAAAAATGATGGGTTTATGGGAATTTGAACTACATACCATCAGTTCAGATCTAGAACGTTCAAAATGTAAAACTGAGTAAGGGCTGGGAGGGGCAATGGGGGAGGACAATAGAATGTAAAGTTTCTATTCCTAATGTCTACATTCAGAGTGGTTTAGTAAACGTAACCCAATTTTAGTGGTCGTTAATGAGCATATAATAATCATAATGATTTGCGCAATTAAAGTGCGTTTTGGAAAACTCATTATCCACATATTTTAATGTCTCTCTACAGTGATGGACAAAAGTGAAAGTGGTTACTCTTGTCAACACAATGGAGATATATAAGTAGTTATACAATAACGCTATATATGTACATGAGATGTTTCCATAGATTATTCTCTATATTTGTGAAAATTCCTTAGAGATGCCTTAAAACTAAGTTAAAATTCTTAAACAATTCTAAATTTTTAAAAAACAAAATTTTAAAAAACATACCTCAAAAAAAATTTTGTTTTGGCTTCATAAAACAGTAAACCTCAATCTACTTTGCCGGAGAAACTATAGCTCAAAAATTATTTTCGAGCCCCTTTCTTACTATAATTTAGTGTTTGGACCATATTTTTCGAAGTATACGATTTTTAGGTTTAGGTTAGGGTGGCAGCCGTATTTTTTTATTACCAGCTCACATAGACCAGTTTAGGTCCCTAGTGTTACCACGGGCTGAAATGCTCCTCATCGAAACCAACCTGTTTGATATATAAATTTTTCGATAGTACGAATATCGGTACCGGAAAGATCTGTTAGACTGCCTAGAAAAGCCGACCCCAGTATGTCATGTCGTCTTTTACTCAAAGCGGGACCGTCGCATAGCATGTGCTCAATGCTCTCCACTTCTTCCTCATCTTCACAGCTTCTGCAGAAGTCATTGGATTCAATACCCAATCTTCTGGCGTGTTCGCCGATCAGGCAGTGTCCCGTCAGAACTGATACTAACGTAGACAATCTATTCCTCTCTAGTGCGAGGAGATATTTTGACCTTCTCAGGTCATACCTTGGTCAGATTTGTCTAGCTACCCTACAGGTGCCGATTTATGTACATCTTTCGTTGAACTGCCTGATTGCCTCTTGCCTAAGCCAAAGCTTGCACGTGGATAGTGCCACACAAATATATGGAAATTCTTCGAGAATTTGTAAAGTCGTCCCTTTCCTTCATCGGCTTTGCAGTTCCCCTGGATATCCCTATGCCCAGGCACCCATATGAGGTGCATATTAAACTGCTCAGCCATCTCGTTAAGAGATCTGCGGCAGTCGAGGGCTGTTTGAGAATTTAGGGATGTGGCCTCCAGAGAATTGATGATAGCCTGGCTGTCTAAGTAAATGAAAACGCCAGTGTGGGTTACTATGTTGCGACTCAGGCACTTGGCGACTTCCAATATTGTCATTATTTCGGCTTGATAGACACTATAGGTATCTGGTAGTCTGTGAGGTATATCCAAACTAAGTTCTTCACAGTGTACTCCGAATCCAACATTTTCATCAAGCTTCGAACCATCCGTATAGAAGTGGAGATGGTTTCTATTACCTGGTATTCTGCCAACCCATTCATCTTTGGCGGGAATAATAGTGATGTAGTTCCTCTCGAAGGTGTACACAGCTGGTATATAGTCCACTCGGCCTGTTACTATAGCACTACACTTTGATATCCTCATGTGACCGTAGTTCCTGTACCTCCACATTAATAGGCAGTTTAATCTTAGTGCCGCTCTGGTTACAACTTCTCTCGCCACAATATTAATCGGAGTAGGGCTTGTAGAGACTCAGTCGCTGTAGTCCTTAAGACTTCGCTTATGCTCAGGCAGGCAGTTCTCTGAACCTTTGATAGTAGGTTGGTGATGGTTAGTTTGTCAGTTGCCGTCCACCATACCACAATGCCGTATAACAGTATTGGACGAACTACTGCTATATATATCCAGTGGACGATTTTAGGAGAGAGTCCCCACCGCGACCCTACAGCCTTTTTGCAGGAATATAAGGCGACGTTGGCCTTCCTTATACGTTCCAATACGTTAAGTCTAAATAACAGTTTCCTATCTAGAATTATTCCCAAAAATTGTGCACTTTCAGAAAAGTGTCACATGTGGGACATTATTCATCCTAGTAAAAAAAAAGCAATTCAATTAAAGTATAAACTCGACACCATTTAAATTAAAGGAAATTATAAAGGTTAGAAATGCTGAAAAATTCAGTTTCACGTAGAAAGGGCACCTATCGTTAAAAGAATTAGATAAAATTTGATTTGTTTTCAAAAAAAATCCCATTTTTGCGTGGCACGGAAAGTGTTTGTTCCATTTCTTGAAAGCTATCATCCTAACGAAGAAAACAATGCCTATTTGCAAAATATCTATGGATAAATGTAAAAATTTCAGGCATTTCTATGTGCAGGAAACCAACTAATAAGCCGGTAACTTTTTGTGCAAAATGGTCCATTTGTATAGGAGGTACCAAAAGGGGTGTGGCAATAACGCACTTTTTCACGGGACAGTAGGTACAATAAAAACATTACACTTCACAAAATGTCAAGTATTTCTATGGACTGAGTCAAAGCTATAAGCCGTTAACTCTTTGTGCAAAATGGTCCATTTGTATGAGAGGTACCGTGGCAACTTCGCCCATTTTTCTCAAGATAATAGCGACCAAGAAACTAATACTATGTGCGGGATGGTCAAAGATTTTGAAAAGTACAGGGTTTTCCAACAAGAGGTGTTATTTTGAATCAACCGGTATTTCGGTAGCTGTCACTTTTGAAGCTGCTTTTATTCTTTGACAAGTAGAAACTACGCCACGATTTAACAACGCACTGAAATTATTAAAATTCGAAAAATCGAAAATCATCGAAAAATCATCTTAACTGATGAGGCCCATTTCCACCTCGGTGGCTACGTCAACAAGAAAAATTGTCGCATCTGGGGCTCGGAAAACCCAAGAGTTATTGTTGAGAAGCCTCTCCATCCTCAACGTGTGACTGTTTGGTGCGGTTTATGGACCGGCGGGGTCATTGGACCTGACTTTTTCGAAAATGAGGTTGGATAAACAGTTACGGTGAATGGATTGCGCTATCAAGAGATGATTAGTGATTTTTTATGGTCGGAGTTGGATTGTATTGATCTGGACAACGTTTACTTTCAACAAGACGGCGCTACGTGCAACTCAAGCAACGAAACCATTACTCTGTTACGGGAAAATTTTCCGGACCGTGTTATCTCTCGAAGAGGTGATCACAATTGGCCATCGAGATCTTGTGATTTAACACCTTGCGACTTCCTCCTTTGGGGCCACGTGAAAGCCCAGCGTCGATTCAAGACCTCAAAGATAGAATTCGTGAGGCTATCGAGGACATAGGGCAGCCACTTTGCGATTTGGTTATGGAAAATTTCATGAAAAGGATATGGTCCTGTAAGCGTGGTCGTGGTGGCCATTTGGGTGATGTTGTTTTTCATTATAAACGGCATACCTTCCTCTTTATTTTGAAATAAACATCCGATTATTTATCTCAAAAAATGGCATTTTTCTTTGAATACCATAATAACACCTCTTGTTGGAAAATCCTTTATATATGGGCTATATCTAAATCTGAACCGATTTTACTCAAATTTAGTATTGTGTATAAGTGTATCAAGAGACTTTTTTCCGTACATTTTTTTAGAGATCCATTAAAATTGTTTCTTATATAGAGCATATATGCCAAATCCGGATCATTTTCGTGCATTTCAAGGACCCAATCAGCAAAGACACGACGTTGTTGATGATCGGCCGGCTTGAGTTCTTGTGTTAACTGAACTTTATAAGCCTTTAGACCTAAGTCTTTATGCAAGATACGGTGTAATGACGTTTGTGGAATGCCCAATTCCAAAGAACGATGAGGAATGGATAAACCTGGGTTTTCTTCAACACTTTGGGCTACAGCAGCAATATTCTCTGTTATTATGACTTTGTGCATTTGTTTGTAACACCTAAAAGGAGAAGAGATAGACCCATTGTTTATTATACCGATCGAATCAGAATCACTTTCTGAGTCGATTTAGCCATGTCCGTCTGTCTGTCCGTCTGTCTGTCCATGTATTCTTGTAATCAAAGTGCAGGTCGTATTTATAGTCCGATTGTGATGAAATTTAGCATAGTGCTCTTTTTTGGCCCAAGGACGATCCCTGTTGAAATTGGTTAAAATCGGTTCAGATTTGGATATAGTCCCCATATATATGTTTCACCCGATTTGACATGTAAGCGCTGTAGAAACCACATTTTACATCCGATCTTTATGAAATTCGGCAGAGAGAGTTTTATTATTACGTGAATGAACACTACCAAATTCGGAGAAAATCCGTTCAGATTTAGATATAGCCCCCATATATATGTTTCACCCGATTTGACATGAAAGCGCTGTAGAAACCGTATTTTACATCCGACCTGTACGAAATTCGGCAGAGAAAGTTCTCTTATTACATGAAAAAACACTGCGCAATTCGGGGAAAATCGGTTCAGATTTAGATATAGTCCACATATATATGTTTCACCCGATTTGACATGAAAGCGCTGTAGAAACCGTATTTTACATCCGACCTGTACGAAATTCGGCAGAGAAAGTTCTCTTATTACACGAAAAAACACTGCGCAATTCGGGGAAAATCGGTTCAGATTTAGATATAGCCCCCATATATATGTTCCACCCGATTTAACATTTAAGCGCTGTAGAAATCGTCTTTTATATCCGATCAGTACGAAATTTAACAGAGAGAGTTTTCTTATTACATGTATGAACACTGCCAAATTCGGGGAAAATCGGTTCAGATTTAAACATAGTCCCAATATATATGTTACACCCGATTTGACATGTAAGCACTGTAGAAACCGTGTTTTATATCCGATCAGTACGAAAATCGGCAGAGAGAGTTTGCTTATTACATGTATGTACACTGCCAAATTTTTATCGCAATGCCCATTTTCGCATTGGTAGGTAGGTGTAGGGTATTATATAGTCGGCCCCGCCCGACTTTCTGTCTTTCCTTACTGGTTAGTAATGGTGTAGTTTCTACTTGTCACATGTCAAAGAATAAAAGCTTCAAAAGTGAAAGCTACCGAAATACCGGGTGATTCAAAATAACACCTCTTGTTGGAAAACCCTGTAGTACAGGGTATTATAACTTTGTCCATTTAGATAACCCACAAAAGGAGAAAAAAATAGACCCATCGTATATTATACCGATCGACATAGAATCACTTTCTGAGTAGAATAAACTATGTGCTTCTGTTCGTCCGTCCATCCGTCTGTGCAGGAATTCTTGTAGTCAAAGTACAGGCCGCAATTATTGTCCGATCTCAACGAAACATAGAACATATCTTTCCAAGGACGATCCCTATTGAATTTGATTAAAATCGGTTCAGAGTTACATATAGCTCCCATGTATATGTACCTCCAATTTGGCATGCATAAGCAAAATTTTTTAACGGTTCTCTAAAAAAAATTTACAGAGAGAAGTCTTTTGATACACTTAGAGATAATACTAAATTTGAGGAAAATAGGTACAGATTTAGATATAGTAAGCGCTGTAGAAACTGTGTTTTATATCCGATAAGTACGAAATCCTGCAGAAAGAAGTTTCGTATTACATAAATGAACACTGCCTAATTTGGGGAAAATCGGTTCGGATTTAGATATAGCCTCCATACATATGTTACTACCGATTTGGCATCAAAGCTCTATAGAAGTTGTACTTTACTTCCGATCATTACAAAATTGACAGAAAGAATTTCTTAATTTAGGAACGAATACTGCTTAATTTGGAGATAATCGGTTCAGATTTAGATATTTGTTTTAGTATTTACTTAGCACAGATCTGGGTGTGCTACTCCAGAGAAGGAGCTTCTAGCGATATACATTTAGATTTAGCCACATATAAATGTTCCTGCCAATTTAGTATTTTAGGGCTATTAAAACTGTGATTTACGAAACCAATTATTCCAAATTATTATCGCAATGCCTATTTTCGCATTATTAGGGAGGTGAAGGGCATTTTAGTCTTTCCTTACTGGTTTCAATGTAATATGAAGTCCTATTTAAAAAAATTGTTTACGGTAATTTTTTTTTTAAGAAAATCTATGGATAATTTTTGAGATTATAGCACTTTTGGTAGAAATAAGAAAGTTTCAACATCTGATATATACCCTATTGTGAACAAGGGTATATATCAGATGTTGCAGGTCAAAAATGTAACACAAGTTATGGGCGAAATACAAAGGCGTGTCCGCCAATTTGGGTCATTTTTCTTCTGTTTCTACACATATTTATTTAAAAATACATTTGTAAGAAATTTTATTGTCAGACCTGATAAGGTCTTAGTCATTACTGAGGCATCCAGGTATAAGCAAAGTCATTGGTCAAAACAAAGTCTATGGAAACCCCTGACTGCGAACCGATAAGTCCGATGAGTACGGTACGCATAACACTCCGAACTTAGGGAAGTGTTATTCATAGCATTCGGTAATGTGGCAAGAACTGGGTGGCACAACACCTCTTACTTGCTAAGGCGCCCATGTATCAGCAAGGATCCGTACAAATACAGCTAATTACCCCTGACTGCAAACCATACACCAATGGAATTTTTGGAGGAGTCACTTAATACAGGATACGTGTGCTTGTAATATGATTCTCATCGACAATGTTGACTGTTTGTCTACAGCTCAAGCTGTAATGAATAATTGTTCTAGACCGAAAGAAAAATCATAATAAAGGAAAGGAATCTGTACATAACTGCAACGAATTTTCTCATTAAAATGCATCCAACGAAACTGATTGAATATTTCGTTCACACAACAATATTCTTATATGTATTAAGCAACCACTACGTTCGTCAATAAAATACCGCAACTTTTTAATACAAAACCAGTAAGGAAAGGCAGAACGTCGGGCGGGGCCGACTATATAATACCCTACACCTCCCTAACAATGCTATAAGGGTCATTGCCATAATAATTTGGAATAATTGGTAAATGGGTAGAAACATATTATCTAATTCTGAAACGATAATCGCTAAATTAAGCAATATTCGTTCCTAAAGTGAGAAACATCTTTCTGGAAAATTTTAATGATCGGATGTAAAATACAACTTCTATAGCGGTTTGATACCAAATCAGGAGGAACATATGTATGGAGCTTTAATATAAATCTGAACCCATCTTCCCTGAATACTTATTCATGTAAAAAGACCTCCTTCTGTCGAATTTCGTACTGATCGGATATAAAATACAGTCTCTACAGCGCTTACATGTCAAATCGGGGGTAACATATATATGGGAGCTATATCTAAATCTGAACCGATTTTCTCCGAATTTGGCAGTATTCCTTCATGTAATAAGAAACCTCTTTTTGCCGAATTTCGCACTGATCGGATATAAAATACAGTTTTTACAGCGCTTGCAGATCAAATCGTGGGTAACGTATATATGGGGGCTATATCTAAATCTGAACCGATTTTAACCAAATTCAATAGGGATCGTCCTTGGGCCAAAAAAAAGATATGTGTAAAGTTTCGTCGAGATCGGACCATTATACCATTACAAGAATACATGCACAGACGGACAGACGGACATAGCTAAATCAACTCAGAAAGTGATTCTAAGTCGATCGGTATAATAAACGATGGGTCTATTTCTTCTCCTTTTGGGTGTTACAAACAAATGCACAAAGATATAATACCCTGTACTACAGTGTGGGGTAGGGTATAAATATAAAAGAATTGTGTAGCGCCTCAGCAGATGATTAGGTAGCGTGTTCGGCTATAAGTTTTGGCGACGGGGGGTTCGACTCCCACCAGAGGCTCTGGTCTGTCGCTGCAAAAATCTAGCCATATGGTCTTTATAACCCGGTTTTTCCCTGCACCGTAAAATTAGAATTCAAATTTTCTTTATATTGCAATTCATATAAATAAATAATAAAAAAATTGTATGATACAAGTGAAACATATTCCAACATATCTTATAATAAATTAGCAGTTTGTCTGAAAAAAGTATTTATAAAATTATACAAATAATCGTACTTACTCAAAGAAAAAAAACTGGAGTTAATTACCGTCTTTGGCATTCATTTTAAATTTTGTCTGGTTTTAAGGCTGTAAACAAATTGATGTTAACAATTTTTATTCAATTAAAAATGTTTTGTAATAATAAATCAATTTAATAATAATAATCAGCCGTTCCAACTAAATATTTAATTGGATGCATTTTATTAGTAATTGAAAATAAAATTAAATATTGTATGTAAACATATTTGTTGGAATGGTAACAAAATAATACAACTGAATTAAATAACAAAAGACACCTTATCTTATTTGAAATTGATTTTATTTTTTTCCAATTACAGTTGAAAATGGATTATTTTAAATGTAGTCTGTTTTGTACTTCAATACTTAACAAAATAATTCTTTGCATCATCGAATTGTACACGAATCTACGAAAAATAACAACATTTCCTTCATTGTGTCAACATCAGTCGCAGCGACGTACTGTATAGTTGTACCAACGGTCGGCCATTGCGCCCATGTATTCAACTAAGTAAGCAGTATATATTTGATTGTCTCATAAGGCCCACTAGTATTATTTTGTAGCCCCATAAGGCCCACTCGGAATATTAAAAGGCACACTAGTATTATCTGGTGGTCTCATAAGGCCCACTAGTAATATTTACTAGTTTCACGAGGCCCACTAGAATTATTTGGTAGTCTCATAAGGCCCACTAGTATTTTTTGGTAGTCTCATAAGGCCCAGGAGTATTATTTGGTATTGTCATAAGGCCCACTAGTATTTTTTGGTATTCTCATAAGGCATACGAGTATTATTTGGTAGTCTCATAAAGCCCACAAGTATTATATGGTAGTTTCATAAGGCCCACGAGTATTATTTGGTTCTTTCATAAGGCCCACTAAAATTATCTCGATGTCCCATAAGGTCCACAAATATTATTCGATAGTCTCTTAATGCACACGAATATTATTTGGTAGTCTCATAAGGCTCACCAGTATTATTTGGTTGTCTCATAAAGCCCACTAATAATATTTTGTAGTTTCATAAGGCCAACGAGTATCATTTGGTAGTCTCATAAGGCCCACTAGAATTATTTGGCTGTGTCATAAGGCCCACCAGTATTATTTGGTAGGCTCAGAAGGACCACTAGCTTTATTTGTTAGTCTCATAAGACGAGTATTATTTGTTAGTCTCATAAGGCCCACGTACATTATTTGGTAGTAACATAAGGCTCACTAGAATTATTTGGATGTCTCATAAGGCCCACCAGTATTATTTGGTAGTCTTATAAGGCCCACTAGCATTATCTGGTAGTTTCATATGGCCCACTAGTATTATTTGGTAGTCCCACAAGGCCCACTAGTATTAATTGGTAGTCTCATAAGGCCCTCTAGTATTATTTGGTAATCTCATAAGGCCCACTCGTAATATCTGGTAGTCTTATAACGCACACTAGTATTATCTGGTAGTCTCATGAGGCCCACTAGAATTATTTGGTAGTCTCATAAGGCCCACTAGAATTATTTGGCTGTCTCATACGGTCCACCAGTATTATTTGGTAGGCTCAGAAGGACCACTAGCATTATTTGGTAATCTCATAAAGTATCATAAGGCCCACTAGTATTATTTGGTAGTTTCATAAGGCCCACGAGTATTATTTGGTAGTCTCATAAGGCCCACGAATATTATTTGATAGTCTCATAATGCCCACGAATATTATTTGGCAGTCTCATAAGGCTCACCAGTATTATTTGGTAGTATCATAAGGTGCACTCGTAATATTTGGTAGTCTCATAAGGCCCACTAGTATGATTAGTAGAATCAGATGACTTCTGGAAATATTTTGCAGTCTCATAAGGCCCAGGAGTATTATTTGGTAGTCTTATAAGTCCCCCTCGTAATATTAGGTAGTGTGATGAGGCCCACTAGTATTATTGGCACTTTCATAAGGCCCACTCGTATTATTTGGTGGTTTCATAAGGACCACTAGTATTATTTGGAAGTTTCATAAGGCCGACTAGTATTATTTGGTAGTCTGATAAGTCCCACGAGTAATATTTGGTAGTCTTATATGGCTCACTAGCATTTTTCGGTAGTCTCATGAGCCTACTAGTAATAATTGGTAGTCTCATAAAACCCACTAGTTATATTTGGTAGGCTCAAAAAGCCCACGAGTATTACTTGGTAATCTCATAAGGCCCATGAGTATTATTTGGTAGTCTCATAAGGCCCACTAGAATTATTTGGCTGTCTCATAAGGCCCACCAGTATTATTTGGTAGGCTCAGAAGGACCACTATCATTATTTGGTAGTCTCATAGGCCCACGAGTATTATTTGTTAGTCCCATAAGGCCTACGTACATTATTTGATAGCCTTATAAGGCACACTAGCATTATCTGGTAGTCTCATATGGCCCACTAGTATTATTTGGTAGTCTCACAAGGCCCACTAGTATTAATTGGTAATCTCATAAGGCCCACTAGTATTATTTTGTAGTCTCATAAGGCCCACCAGTATTATTTGGTAGTCTCATAAGGTTCACTCGTAATATTTCTTAGTCTCGCAAGGCCCACTGGTATTATTAGTAGAATCAGATAACTTCTAGAAATATTTTGCAGTCTCATACAGCCCAGGAGTATTATTTGGTAGTCTTATAATGCCCACTAGTAATATTTGGTAGTCACATAAGGTCCACTAGTATTATTTGGTACTTTCATAAGGCCCACTAATATTATTAGGTAGTCTTATATGGCCCACTAGCATTATCTGGTAGTTTCATATGGCCCACTAGTATTACTTGGTAGTCTCACAAGGCCCACTAGTATTATTTGGTAGTCTCATAAGGCCCACTCGTAATATCTGGTAGTCTTATAAGGCCCACTCGTAATATTTGGTAGTCTCATAAGGCCCACTTGCATTATCTGGTAGTCTAATAAGGCCCACGAGTATTATATGGTAGTCTCATAAGACCCACGAATATTATTTGGTAGTCTCGTAAGGCCCACTAGTATTATTATTAGAGAATCAATATTTTACAAAATGTTAAACTCTTTGTCAAGGAGGTACTAGAAGGAGTGCACTAATATGGGCCATTTTCGAACGTAGACTGAGATTATTACATGTCGCTCATTTAGAAAAAGAACGTAACAACTCTACATGTTCTAAGTGCTCATACAAAAATGTCCTGCTTTTCAAAATGTAAATATTATTGATAGATATTTTGGATTTGTGGGGTAGGCAACTATAGGCTACACAAATATTATTGATAGATATTTTGGATTTGTGGGGTAGGCAACTATAGGCTACACAAATCTTCCATAGGCGGAATTTCTGATTTTAAGTTGTTACGTTATTTTTCTAAATGAGCCATGTGTACCAAATTCTAAGTCAATCCGTTACTCCGTTCCACAGTTATCGTGCGCTCCAGCCAGACGGAAGTACATTGCTCAAATGATATCTTAAATATCTTAAAACGGATTTCCGCCAAAAATACGGTATTATGTCACTCCTTCGATGTGTTACGCTTTTGGTCCGGAGCAAATGATAATGATATAAAAACGTTTCTGAATTTTCTAAGGTTTGTTCGGTGAATCACTGTAGACAACAAAATAATATTTTTTTAATTAAATCAAAACTTTGAATAGTAGAATTGTATATCCCCTGAAATTATGATGCAATTGTAATATGAGATCCTATTTGACCATTTTATAGGTAATTTATTGAAAATAACTTAAATAATTTATTTTAAAACCAAACCATGACTTATAAGAGATCCCGGAAAAAAGCCATATTTTTCAATCCCGGGAAATCTGTGCGGGAATTCCCGGGATTTTTTGCTTATACATAAATTTACTTTTCCTTCGAATGTTGATAAAACAGAAGTGTTTATTCTAACTTTTCGGCTGAAGTGTTTGAGTTGTGCAATTTTCTAAGAATAATTTTAATTTGTCTCTGAAAAATTACTAAAAAAGAGGCATTTTTTTAATATTTGCTAGCTTTTGTTCTATATTAATAACACAGATCAAAAATGTTTTGCTGCTGCGCAGGGTTTTGCAATCGATTTTTGTAATATGGGATATTACCCTTATCAGCCAATAATGTGATTTCTTTGGATTGACTGTAGTACTGGCGCTAAATCGTCATATGCAAAAATAAAGAGTTTGAGCCATATATATTAGCATAAATCGAGAACCACTTATCCGAATTGGTTCACGATTGGTTAAAGGATTGGCTAATTGTTCAAATTTATGTAGCCTTCATTTTCTTCTAATATCATTTTTACATCCGTTCAGCGGTTTCGACGATATCTAGTCAGATATTGCCAAAAAAAATATATTTGTTCAGAAAATTTTAATAGTTTTTACATAAAATCTGCATAAAACATCGAAATATGCACAGATAATACATTTTTATTATTTTATCTTAAAATCCGATCGGTCATGAATAAAATAAGACCTGTCAGAAGAATATGGATTCATAATTTAACCAGTAAGGTTAAATTATGAATCCATTCTAAATTTCTAAAGGATTGGATGTAAAATACAGCTTCTATAGGACTAAAGGGCCAAATCGGACGAAAGATATATATGGGAGCTATATCTAAATCTGAACCGATTTCAACCAAATTCAATAGCGATCTTAAGAGCTGCGAAATACTCCAAACTGCAAAATTTCAGAACGATCGCAGTGAAATTGCGACCTGTAGTCGACGAACAACTTTACATGGACAGACGGACGGACGGACAGACATCGTTATATCGACTCAGCTAGTGATTCTGAGTCGATCGGTATACTTTAAGGTGGGTCTAGCTGTGTTACTTTCAGGTGTTACAAACATCTGCCGTGAAACAAACTTATAATACCCTGTACCACAGTATTGTATTTTACATCCAATCGTTTTGAAATTTAGAATGGTAGAGTTTCTTGATCCATGAACCAACATTGCCGAATTTGAAGAAAATCGGTTAAGATTTAGCTATAGCTCCCATATATATGTTTCGTCCGATTTTACTCTTTAGTCCTGTAGAAGCTGTATTTTACATCCAATCCTTTTGAAATTTAGAATGGTAGAGTTTCTTGATCCATGAACCAACACTACCGAATTTGAAGAAAATCGGTTAAGATTTAGCTATAGCTCCCATATATATGTTTCGACCGATTTGGCCCTTTAGTTCTATAGAAGCTGTATTTTACATCCAATCGTTTTGAAATTTAGAATGGTAGAGTTTCTTGATCCATGAACCAACATTGTTGAATTTGAAGAAAATCGGTAAAGATTTAGCTATAGCTCCCATATATATGTTTCATCCGATTTGGCTCTTTAGATCCAATCGTTTTTATACCCTACACCACACTGTGGTACAGGGTATTATTTAAGTATAAAATGTCCCAAAAGTAAATTTATGTAAACAATTTATACATGAATTACACAATTTATATATCAGAGTTATTCAATATTTCGAGAGTGGTGTATTGTATTATATAGTCGGCCCCGCCCGACTTTAGCCTTTCCTTACTGGTTTTTATTTATAACTTATTTATTTATAACCGTGCATTTTTCGATGTTTCTTTGTTAAATTTTCTCAATAATTAGAATTTGTTCGCAATATCTTGCAAAATATCGTTGAAACAGCTGAAAATTGTATTAGAAAAAGTTGAAGAAAACTACTTAATTTTAACTCACCGATGATTTTTTCATTAAGCGGGATCCCAGGATCCCGGGAAAATTTTAAAAAATCCCGCTTTCCCGGGAATTGAAAAAGTTCGGGAAAAAATCTACTACTACTACTCTACTTATAAGATTTTATATAAATTTGGTTGACATTTTTGGCAATATTACAATTTGATTTATATCGCTTTGTGCCATTATGTAATATTTAGTAAAGATAATTAGATAAAATGCCTTAAGTATCCCATTCATTGAATATGTATATAATGTGCATCAATGTCGACCAATACCCATCTTCATTTAGTTATAGCTTTTTAAAGTGCACGTCCAAGTTCCAAAGCTTTTTCATTCGTTTAACAACTCTGTTCGAAACAAACAGAGAGTGACAGTAGAAGAGTGAAAGTAGCAGAGTGACAGTGTATATGAATTTTCCCTTAGTGTTTACTCTCGCGTCAATGAGCTCAGTTAATGACACAATTTTGCAAAATGCATTGCAAATTGCTTTATGCATTTTAATCGTTGATTGTTCAAGGCTGGAAACCTAATAAAAAGCATACCCGCATCAATTCTTCTCCAGTCAGTTGCAAATCGTTAATTCGATCGTGTGTTCATTCAACAACAGTAAAATAAAATTCCATTTACAAATATGTCAAAGAACGTAGTGGATTTATTGAATTTGGATAATGTCGTCTTTAGGGCGTATCTCTTTTGGTCAGCTGTGCTGGTGCTGAAAATGCTTTCAATGTCAATGTTGACGGGACTACAACGTTTTAGGACACATGTAAGTGACAACAGTGTCAAATAAATTTGCGAAATGCTTATTATTAAAAGGAGATTATTATTATTAGAAAAATGGCGCTGGTCTTGATTAGGAATTAGGTGACGGCAATGTAATTTTAGCTGGCAACAATTATCTGTATAGAAGCAATGTAAAGGGTTTGTCAGTTAGGGCAGTTATTTACTATTGAGTCACAGAGGCCAAATCATAGTGTCAAGTTACACGCTTGAGCTGCACAGTGGTTCAGAATCAAAATCCATCGGCCTAATTCAATAACTTTTGTTGTAGTAAATATTTTGGAGTTCTGTAAAAACCAAAATTAGACAAGGAACCAGGGATTAGTTTGATATATTAACATTGACAATTGTGCAATCGGGTATATTTTAGAAATTGTGGCAAAGTTGCCTAGTTTTCTTATTTTTGGATTTGAACAAAAAGTAAAACAAACTTTTTTGTTTTTATGTATTACAGATTTTCAGATTTTGAAAATTGAAAAACGCAATTTCTTTTTTCGAACTGTTTGTCATACATTTTAAAAGCTTTTGCACTCACATTTTCTATTAGAAATTGTGGTTTATTAACTTTATTATGGCGGCAAAAATGTGTTTGCGTCAAATATATTTTGTTTGTAATAAACATTTAAAAAACAAAACCTTTTGGAAAAAATGTATGACTATAACTTTTTTCCTTTGAAAGCCTTTGAGGAATATAATACATAGTTAGAAATGTTGAAGGGTTCCCCGTTTTTGCGGGCTAACTTTTTCCTTCACGAAATTGCACCCTTAAAAGACAGAATACATTACGTACAAAAAGTCTGATTTTTTAGTCCCAAAACGCGAACTACTCATTTTTTCTCATTACCTTTTAAAATGATGAGAAAAGCTGACCAAATTTCCTTTATCCTCAACCTAAATGTTATGCCAATCGAGTTGGATGTTGTCTCTGAGCTCGTCTAAAGTTGTTGTCTTGTTCGCTTAGACCAATGACTTGATGTGGGCCCATAAAAAGAAATCCAATGGCGTTAAATCGCATGAACGAGGTGGTCATTCGACCGGACCATTTCTCGTGATAACACATTCACCGAATTTGCTTTTCAGTAAATCGATTGTAACGCGTGCTCTGTGGCTTGTGGCACCGTCTTGTTGAATCGGCGATGTCAAGCTCATCCAATTCTGGCCAAAAATATTCAATTCGGATTCAATTGTGTCTCTTGAAGCACATGTGGGTTTGTTGCTGTCCAATAACGCATATTTTGTTTATTGACAAAACCACTCAGCCAGAAATGAGCTTCATCTGCCGAAAATTGGAGTAAGCGTTCTTAAAGTTGCGACCACCAACTCAGAATTTCGGTAGTTATTTGTAATGATTTTCAAACGTTGCACGTAAGTGAACTTTACCATGAGGAAAATGTTAACTTTAACTAAAGCTGAGTATAGACGATTGCCAGATCGGCAAACGTTATCAACCCTGTTAAAGTGCTGCAAATATACGGCCAATGACAGATTGTTAGGCAAAGGCGAATTGACAGTTCAGACGATTGCACGAAAACATTTGAATTTCATATATGTATTTTGTAAATATTTATATGCAGGATTGCCAATAAAAATACATTATAGACAGTGTTGCAAATAAAATGTTTTTCTGGCAATGGCGCCGTTGTCACATGCATAAACTTCGCACATATAACAATCTGCAAATTATCTCGCAATGACTTTTCTGCTAACGTTGCAAAACAAAAATTGTGTGTTTACACGGTTGTAAATTCACAGTGTTGCATTTTTCCGCCATTTTTCGGGCAATGTTGTCTGATCCATAAACAATCAAAGTAATAGATGGTCCGTCGTACTCTTTAAAAAGTGACAGTTACGAACGATTAAATTTTTGACATTTGTTTTGCTCTCTTCGAGTTATTTTGGCATTCTCTTGTTAACTCTCGAGATTTAATTTGCTGATTTAAAGATGTGTTTTTGCAATTTTATTTTAAAAATCAATTGTGTTTGCTCCAATTGTGATTGTAAAGTGAAATGTTTGAGGAAAAATGCCAAAAATATGTATAAAAAATAAAAACAAATTTGTGCTCTTTCTTCTCTTAACTACTAATGTCTCGAGAAATTTGCTTAAGGGAGCGAAGGACCATCTAGTAGTTTGAGTGTTTATGGTCTGATCAGCAAATCGTGGGTACTTACCTTAACGTTTTGACACTGAAAGATCATTAAAAATATTTGAGGGTGCGTTGACATGAAGATACGAAATCGTTATGTCCCTATTGGAAAATCCGGTATGAGGATGACACTAGAGCTATTCTACACAGGACAAAATCGCCTCTTTCAATATTTGGAACACAAATTTATTAATATTATATATTTCTGAGCAAATAAATTTTATTTGAAAATCAATAAAATTTATTTGGAACACATATACATATTAATATATTACAACAAAATATATTTGCAAACTAATTTTCTCAAATAAAATATATGTTTATATACAAATAAAATTATTTTTAGGAATTTCTCCAAAGAACTTTTGTTTAAAAAATTCTTTTCGAAATTTATTTTTAATTTTTTCATTGATTTCGAGTTATACCTTACAAAATTAAAATGGCATAAGTAGCAATAACTTTTGTTTTAAAGCACTAATTTTGAATTTGAATTACTGAAAAACACAAACTTGTCTGAATTAATAGTCCAAAATAAAGAATATTGGGCGGAAGCAAAGATTTGTTTAGAACCACATATTCCCAAATATATAATATGTTTGTGTGCCATATTTCGAGTGTAACCTAAACATTTATATATTTCAAGCAGAATATGTTTGGGACAATATACTACAGACGCGATTTTTTTTCAGCGTGCAGTGTCTAAAACAGGGCCATGTTTGGTCCATTGTTATTCCTCATGTTGTTTTTTTGGTTCTTCTCTTCCGATTTCCTTTTATACTTCTGGAAGCCTCTGATTATATCTGCAAATAAAAAGAGCCGAGTATCTTGTTTCTTCTTTTGCTTAAGGCAGGGCACTGACAAAGGAAATGATAACTATCTTCCGAGTAGTCAGCATCCCCACACCATCTACATAAGTCATAATTTCTGATGCCGATTCTTACAATATGTTTTCCTAAGGAGTTATCTCCCGTTACTACACCTATTACGGTCCTTAGTTCATCCCTCTTCGTCATTAGTAGGCGTGTTCCACCGTCTGAAGCTCCCGTAAGATGAAGCAGTGACACTCTATTTATCCCACTTAATTTCATTGTGTGCGTTTGATATTTTGTTATCCGCCACCAGACATGAAATCCATAGCTGGCAATTGGTCTGGCGATGGCGGTGTGTATCCAGTGAAAAAGTTTAGGTTTCATGCCCCATTTGTTACCTACTTGTTCTGTACACGCGTACAATACCGCGAAAGATTTCTTTACTCTTTCATTCGTCTTTTCTCTCTAGTTAAGCTTAGAGTCGAGTATTACTCCAAGGAACTTAGCGGATTTTGTTAATTGAAGTCTACATCCTTCTAGGGATGGCATGGTGAATGTCTATATTTTCCTTGCCCTAGTAAAAAGTATAATCTCTCCTAGACCACACTTGTGGCTTCTGTTTTCATGTGAAAGTGTCATTACCAACATTTGTAGTCCTCGCAATGTCATTTAATTTAAAGTTAATTATTCTTTGTCGAGCATATACTTCAAAAATATGGTCCAAATACTAAATACCTTCCAAGAAAATGGGAATTTTAAAGAAAAAGTTTTACAAAAAAAAGTACCATAAACATTTTTTTAATATTTTTGTGGTGTTTATGACTCCATATTGCACCAGAAGATTTTATGCAATGTTATTTACATCAATTTGCCGCAGGTAACCTATCAACCGTATTGTATGAATCTTGGCAAACCTATAGTCTGTCTACTGTATTAGTAAGCTTATATGCCAATGTTTGTTTTTTAAGGAAATTAGGTTTAGTTTAAGCAAACAAAATTGTGATTTATTTAAATTTATGGTCAGAAATGGAAAATGTGGCCCAAATTCTTTAAAATCTACAGAAATGCTCCGATTTGAATGAAATTTGGAATGAGGGCAAATCTTTATTAATATCGTGTTGAAAAATAAAGCTGCGTCTTTCAAAAGAAAAGTTGTGGGACCAAATCTGGTCAAATTTTATTTCGGTATATGTGAAAAAACACTTGAAAAGAAAAGTTGTGGGGCCAAATCTGATTTGAATTCTATTTTGGTATTTGGGGAAAAACACTTCAAATAGGCCCACCTTTTTCATTTTTATTCCTCTCCCCTGCACTGCCCTACTACGTATTTTTAGGTTACGGGCATTTACCACATCAACAGCCGATTTTTCTGGAATCTTTCGAAGTTTTTTAACTGTCCTACAATCATCTTAGATTGCTCGACACCTTGACCGAACACCGCAATGGATACTTTCGAGTTTTTTAAAAGGAAGTTAAATATGTTATGTCGCATGCATTTTTTTGTAGAACAATTTTTCTTTGGTTCCAATGAGTAAATACATCAACTACAAATTTTCATATCGCTGTCATTCGTTTTCGTAATATCCAAAATTTAAAATTAATCAATCGAAAATTGAACCAAAAAGTGAAAAAAAACTGAAAAAAATTGTCAGTCCAATATGAATTGTCCGATACTGTATATATACGAGTATACATCCGATTTGGCATTTGGCACTATTTAAGCATCATTTTTAAACCGATCATTATAAAAATTGGCAGAGAGGCCTCTTGATACACTTAGAGACAATACTACATTTATGATAAATCGGTTCAGATTTAGATATAGTCCCCATATATATGTTACCCTCGATTTGAATATCGAAAAGACCTCTTAGACCGAAAAGACCTCTTAGACCGCCAGAAAGGCTCCACTTCTTCCTCATCTCCACAGCTAATGTCGTGTTCGCCGATCAGGCAGTGCCCCGGCAGAACTAATACTAACGTAGGCAATATTTTCCTCTCTAGTGCGAGGAGATATTTTGACCTTGGTCAGATTTGTCTAGTCACCCCACAGGTGCAGATTTACGTCCACCTTTTAGTGGACTGCCTGTGGATACTGACGCACCAATATATGCAAATTCTTCGAAAATTGGTAATGCCGACCCTTTCCTAGCAAGTTCATCGGCTTTGCAGTTCCCCGTGATATTCCTATACCCAGGCACCCATATGAATTATATATTAAACTGCTCAACCGTCTCGCTAAGAGATCTGCGTCAGTCGAGGATTGTTTGTGAATTTGAGGATGTGGCCTCCAGAGAATTGAAGGTAGCCTGATTGTCCAAGTAAATGACAATGAAAGTGTTGGTTACTATGTTGCGACTCAGCCACTTGGCGACTTCCCATATTGCCATTATTTCAGCTTGATAGACATTGCAGGTATCTGGTAGTCTGTGATCTATATCCAGACTAAGTTCTTTATAGTGTACTATCTAGAAAAAAGTTTCTTAATTTAGGAACGCATAGTGCTTAGTTTGGGGATAATATGTTTAGATATAGCCACACATATATCGATACCTCCATTCTAAAACATGCTAAGTCGACTTAGCGACTTTGATCGCCTCTCCTGAAAAACTACCTTTTTGCACTTAGCATAGTTTAGAATGGAGGTATCGATATGTTCCTGCCCATTTAGTATTTAAGCGCTATTAAAACTCTACATATTTTACGCCCGATCTTTATATTATTTGGCAGATTATGTATTTTTGATCTATAAAATAATACTGCGCATTTTAGGTTATCGTTTGATATCTAGTTTGTTATTATCAACATCTGCAACTCCTCTTTGGAATAGCCTTGGTGAGGAGGTGGAGCTAACTAAAGGGTCTGCTATCTAGTTTGTTATTATCAACATCTGCAACTCCTCTTTGGAATAGCCTTGGTGAGGAGGTGGAGCTAACTAAAGGGTCTGCAATGTAACGTTTTTTTTTCAACTAGTGCTTATTTTGTGAATGGTAACACTTAGCTCATGTCTGATAATTAGTTTTATCCTTCCGCTGAACGAATATGTGTATATTGCGAATATTGCGACATTACTTTGAAAATCATGTTAATGTTGCAGAATGTGTGCGAAAATTGTGTACGGATTTTGGAAGAAGAGAAGCACCGTCAGTTTCGTATGTTCGTTATCTTGTGAAAAAAGTGAACGAAACTGGCATCCTCATCGATAAACCAAAGAGTGAAAAGGAAAAAACAGTGCGTACACCCGAGAAGATTGCTGTTGTGGCAGAAAGTGTGTGTGAAGCGCCATCAACATCAATTCACCGTCGTTCTCAACAATTGAACATTTCGGAGACATCATTGAGACGAATTTTGCATAAAGACATTGGTATGACGCCATACAAAGTCCAATTGGTTCAGGAGTTGAAGCCAACTGACCATCCAATGCGTTTTCAGTAGTTTTTTTATAGCATTTTCAAAAAAAAAAAGTTATTTGGCGGACCCTTTACTTTGTTAACTGAAACGAAAGCAATTATTCAAAAATTATTAGGTGATGGGTATTATATAGTCGACCCCGCCCGACCATCTGTCTTTCCTTATTTTAGTACACTATTTAAGTAGAATGGAGAGCTCTTTGCTGTACATACTAAAAAGTTTCCGTAAAAAGTATCCAATGTTTGGTAGAAACCAATTTATTTTATCTCTTTAGCTCACTCAAGATACAGCTGAAATATTTCGAGGATATTCAATAAACAAAACAAGCTTTCATTTGAGAGGCGAACAACCCCAATATGTATATAGTTTCTTTTCGACCCGTCCTAATATACAAACGTATCTACAACATACTGGTACTATAATTAATACTTATATGTCACATTTCTAGTTAGTAGCAATTTTGTATTATCTGTCAGCCATTATTTAAATGTAAACTATGTATTGTATATAACAATTTAATTACATCTAAACAATACTTAATCAAGTGTATACACATTCATCTCGCACGGGTATATGTACTTTAGGGCGGGTCGATTTAAAAGTCGCCCATTGCTCAGTGAAAATCGTATTCTAGGGATCAAAATAAGAAACTTTGCCCGAGGAACCATACTAAAACGAATTCTGATGTCCCCACTTTTGACCCGTAGGGAGAAATTTTGAAAAAATCCCACTTTGACCCAAATGTATGACCGACCCCACTAACTTTGGAGGGCCGATCCACCCATGCCAGTGGCACACCACCTGGAACTCACCTGGGGGGTTCCCCATACAAACATTTCAAAAAAATCACCATTTTTGGCACTTTACATGACAAAATCAGCGAAATGCGGGTTCCAGGGGGTGTGCCAGGGGGGTTCCAGGGGTGTGCCACTGGCATGGGTGGGTCGGGCCTCCAAAGTGGGATTTTTCAAAATTTGCCGACCCAAATTCCGGGACATCAGAATTCGTTTTAGAGGTATGGTTCCTTCGGCAAAGTTTCTTATTTTTAACCCTAGAATACGATTTTCACTGAGCAATGGCAACTTTGTTTGCCTCCCCACAAATCGACCCGGCCTAATGTACTTATATGTAGTTGTTAAGTTGTAGTTTGATCTGTTTTCATTCACTCTGGTCAAATTCATATCAAGACAATTTCGATAAAACAAAAATTATTTAAATTGCAAATCGATTTTTAACATGCTTATCGAAATGTTCATTATTTCTTTCTTTACTAAAAAGAAACTGTTATTCTCTATAAAATGAAAGAAAACACTGTAACGATATGATACGATTTTTCGTGTAAATCATGGCTTTCAATTTCGATAACAAAACTTATCGGAAAATGAATGCGGTCAGTTTATGCAATACTCGTATGTCGTATTTTGTTTCTGTTATACTCAAGTATGTGCTCTCACTAATGGAACAAAAACTAAGCGATAATGCGCTCTCTAGGTAGAGAGCATACATGTATACTAGGACGGGTCGATTTAAAAATCGCCCATTGCTCAGTGAAAATCGTATTCTAGGGATCAAAATAAGAAACTTTGCCGAAGAAACCATACATCTAAAACGAATTCTGATGTCCCGGAAAAAATCCCACTTTGACCCATTTAGAGTGCTCCAATCGAGTCCAAATGTATGACCGACCCCCACTCAGTGAAGTGCTCAGTGAAAATCTTATTCTAGGGATCAAAATAAGAAACTTTGCCAAAGGAACCATACCTCTAAAACGAATTCTGATGTCCCAGAAAAAATCCCACTTTGACCCATTTAGAGTGCTCCAATCGAGTCCAAATGTATGGAACCCCCAGAGGGCTCCATGGGGTGTGCCACTGGCATGGGTGGGTCGGGCCTCCAAAGTTAGTGGGGGTCGGTCATACATTTGGACTCGATTGGAGCACTCTAAATGGGTCAAAGTGGGATTTTTCAAAATTTGCCCCTACCCAAAAGTTCGACCCAAATTCCGGGACATCAGAATTCGTTTTAGAGGTATGGTTCCTTCGGCAAAGTTTCTTATTTTGATCCCTAGAATACGATTTTCACTGAGCAATGGCGACTTTTTTTGCCTCCCCACAAATCGACCCGGCCTAATACATATACTTATTTCACTAATTAATACGACACACCACATCATTACATTTGCAAAGATAAATCCCACATTTCACAAAATAAAGTCGAAAAAGCCCCAATAATTAAATTTTTAGTTTTTTTCTAAATCGGCTATACTAAGCCGGGCACTCAATTCATGTTAACTGAAAGGAAAGCAATTATTCCAAAATTATTAGGTCTTTTCTTCAGTCTTTCCTTATTTTTGTATACAATTTAAGCAGAATGGAGAGCTTTTTACTCTACATACTAAAAAGTTTCCCATTAAGTCAAGATGTCCAATGTTTTGAAGAAAACCATGAATTTTATATCTTCAGCTCACTCAAGATACAGCTGAAATATTTCGAGGATATTCGGTAAACAAAACAAGCTTTCATTTGAGAGGCGAGCAACCTCAATATGTATGTATTTTCTTTTCGACCCGTCCTAATATACAAGCGTATCTACAACATACTGGTACAATAATAAATGCTAATACGTCACATTTGTAGAAGTTTCTAAACAGGAGCAATTTTGTATTATCTACCAGCCATTATTTAAATGGAAACTATGTATTGTATATAACAATTTAATTACATCTAATCAATAGTTAATGTATACACTTGATAATGGTATTCATAAATTTCATTCTACTCTCACACAGGTATATATATGTAGTTGTTAAGCTGTAGTTTGACCTGCTGTCATTCACTCGGCTGTTCAGCGCTCTCACACATTCATATCGAGGTCATGTTCCATTAATAAGACGAGACAATTTCGATAAAAAATGCATTTAAATTGCAAATCGATTTTTAACATGCTTATCGAAATGTTTATTATTTCTTTCTTTACTAATGTAAAGAAATTTTATTCTCTATAAAATGAAAGAAAACACTGTAACGATATGATACGATTTTCCGTGTAAATCATGGCTTTCAATTTCGATAACAAAACTTATCGAAAATGAATGCGGTCAGTTTATGCAATATGTCGCCGGCCGGCATTAATTTTGTTTCTGTTATACCAAGTATGTGCTCTCACTAATGGAACAAAAACTTTGCGAGCTCTCTAGGTAGAGAGCATAGCATACATATACGTACTTCACTAATTAATACCCCAACAAACCATTCCCTAAGCGTAAAAAAACTGAATTGTAAAATAAGCTTACTATCGAAAAAAATTTACAACATTTTACAAACATAATTATGATAGATAGGTTTATTATTTAGCAAAACATGAAGACTTTTCAAATAGTGTTTTGAAAACATTTCGTCTTAATAATAGTAAAGCAAATATGATTGCAACATAATTATGTTGGTAATAGTTTTATAAGTGTTATTGCATATGATGTGTCATTATATGAACGGGTCCGTTTTGTTTCATTTTCCAACGGCTTATGCTTACTATTGTTGTTTTGTTCCGTTATATGAACGGGTCCGATTGGTTTTTTTTAAGTTCTCATTTTACATGTAACGTTCTTAAGTAAAGTAACAAGATTTAAAGTAAAATTTGAATAACAAGATTTAAAGTAAATTAATAAATATCACTTTAATACGCCATAAATAATCGAAAAAGGATGTTTTATTTATTTACGTAACGCTTTTTGGTTTGTTGGGACGACACACCACATCATTACATTTGCAAAGATAAATCCCACATTTCACAAAATAAGGTCGAAAAATCCCCAAAAATTTAATTTTTAGTTTTTTTCTAAATCGGCTATACTAAGCCGGGCTCTAAATTCATGTCCGACCTTCTGTCTATCCTTATTTTAGTATAATATTTAAGCAGAATGGAGAGCTCTTTACTCTACATACTAAAACATACGAACAACCTCAATATGTATGTATTTTCTTTGCGACCCGTCCTAATATACAAACGTATCTACAACATACTGGTACAATAATAAATTCTAATATGTCACAGTTGTAAAAGTTTCTAAGTAGTAGCAATTTTGTATTATCTACCAGCCATTATTTAAATGTAAACTATGTATTGTATATAACAATTTAATTACATCTAATCTATAGTTAATGTATACACTTGATAATGGTATTCATAAATTTCATTCTACTGTCACACAGGTATATATACATATGTAGTTGTTAAGTTGTAGTTTGACCTGTTGTCATTCACTCTGCTGTTCAGCGCTCTCACACATTCATATCGTGGGCATGTTGCATTAATAAGTCAAGACAATGTCGATAAAAAAAAATGTATTTAAATTGCAAATCGATTTTTAACATGCTTATCGAAATGTTTATTATTTATTTCTTTACTAATTTAAAGAAATGTTATTCTCTATAAAATGAAAGAAAACACTGTAACGATATGAAACGATTTTCCGTGTAAATCATGACTTTCAATTTCTCAATTTCGATAACAAAACTTATCGAAAATGAATGCGGTCAGTTTATGCAATATGTCGCCGGCCGGTATTAATTTTGTTTCTGTTATACCTAAATATGTGCTCTCACTAATGGAACAAATGTAGAGGTGTCTACATTTTCCCAAGTTTCTTCTTCTACTTCGGTCGGTATGTGTCGTTGGTTGCCTTGTGCTTTTAATTAAATTCTTATACTAATTGTTTTTGTTTACTTCCTGTGTGTGTACGCATTCCCATTCAGAGTTATGGAATGTTGTGAATGTTATGTTAAATTCTCTGCTTTTTTGTTTGATAGAGAGCATACATGCATACGTATACGTATTTCACTAAATGATACGACACACCACAACATTATATTGGCAAAGGTAAATCCCACATTTCACAAAATAAAGTCGAAAAATCCCCAAAGCTCTAAATTCATTTAGCAGTTTACCTTGTAACAGCCTTTTACATATAAAAATGGTTAAGGTTTTTAATATACATAAATATAAATCTAACTCACAGTTAAAAAATAAAAATGCCATACAATTTGACAGCTATAACTGTAGGATAACTGGGGATTGTGGAATTGGCCGTAAATATGGGGGATTTCATGTCAAGTGAGTCAATTTTTAAAAGCGATATTTTCTGATCGGGATGAAGCTTGCTAATTAATTACCAATTGAATTTCGAAAATTTTGCCTAAAGTGTTTTCGACAGGTTTTTTCTTCAATCTTTTGAGGAAAATAAAAAAATTCGCTTAAATATTTTTTGTGTCGTCGAAATTCTCCCTTTTCTTCGAAATTTAGTTAAAATGTCATTATTCCACAAAATTTCTTGTAATTGCATTTCTAGAAAAATTTGTCCAAATTACAATTTTTAAAAAAATGCTCGTTAATACCATGTAATCCAGTCAGTGGCCCATAATCAGTGGATATCTAGTTTAACCAGATCATTGACATTTGATCCAGTTGTAGACTTTCATTCGGCCATCGACATTAATCCGGTCATCGTCCTATAATCCGGCCATGTCCGGAGTAAATATCGGATTAAGGGTAGATGGCCGGATCAAAATCGATGAACGGATTAATGGTAGATGACTTGAGTGAGGTTAAATGTCGGGATTAAATATCAGGTTAAGGGTCGATGAGCGCATTCAAGGTCGATGACTGGATAAAGTTATATGAACACGGATTAAGGGTAACTGACTGGATTAAAGTGCGTTAACAGGAAATTCTATAAAAAACTGAAATTTAAAATAATTTGTTAGAAACATTAAATTTCAGCAACATTTTGTAGAAAAATAAATTTCAACGAATTTTGGAAAAATAAAATTTCAACGAATTTTATAGAAAAAGAAGATAGAATTTTTGCTGAAAAAATAATTTTTATTAAGAAAACTTAAATTTTGAAAAAATTATTTTTAAAAAAATCAATTGATAAAAATTTGAAGAAAAATGCAACTTCAAAAAAAATTGTAGAAAAATGCAATTTTGAAAAAATTTAGAATAATTTAATTTCAACGTAATTTTTTAGAGATGTGATATTTTCAACGAAATAATAGACTATAGACTGAATAAATAAATAAATAAATTTTGATAAAAAAATCAATTTCAATGAAACGTAAAAAATTAAATTTCAACGAATTTTATAGAAAAATTCAATATCAACAAATTTTTGTAGAAAATTCTAAATTCCAGAAAAAATCAATGTTACCAAGTTTTTAGAAGAATTCAATTTCGGCAAATTTTTTTAAAATAAATGCAATTTCAGCAAAAGTATCCAGAAAAAAACAATTTCATCGAAATTTCCAAGAAAAAATCAATATTAACAACATTTTCTAGAAAATTTAAATTTCAAAGAAATTTTCTAGGAAAATTCAATTTTAAAGAAATTTTGTAAAAAAAAAAATAATTTTCAACAAAATTTTGTAAAAAAAAAAGTCAATTTCAATGAAATTTGGTAGAAAACTGGAATTTCAAAGAAATTTTCGCTAAAAAAGGCATTTTTAATGAAATTCTGTGGGAAAAAATACAAATTCCACAAAAAAAATTAAGTTAAAATGCAATTTTAACGGAATTTTGTAGAAAAATGCAATTTCAACCAAATTTTCTAGAAAAAATAAATGTTAACGAAATTTTGTAACAAAAAAATCAATTTTAAAAAAATCTAGAAAAGGGCATATGTAATAAATTTTTTACAAAAATTTAATTTCCAAGAAATTTTGTGGGAAAGCTCAATTTCAAAGTCATTTTCTAGAGAAATGCATTTTTAGCGCTATTTTTTCGAAAAATGCAATTTGAACCAAAAGAACGATAATTCAAAGAAATTTTCCAGAAAAATTATATATTTACGAAATCTAAAAAAATTTAATTTTTATGAAAATCAAATTTTCATAAAATTTTGTAGAAAAATGCAATTCGAAGGCACTTTGCTATAAAATTCCTTCGAATTTTAACTTTTCTACAAAATTTCTTCAAATTTTATTTCTTTAGAAAAATTTGTTAACATTAAAATGTTCTAAAAAATTTCGTTGAAATTTTGTTTTTCTAGAAAATTTTTTCAAAAATCTTTGAAAAATTCAATTTTTTAACAAAAGGGAATCAAGTTTGGGTCTTTTCAACGTTAGGATGTTTGTTTAACCTGTGTGCAAGGAAAAAAGTGTATCGACCTAAGGGGGAGTATGTTGGGAAATAAAGAAATTGCTTCCAAAATTTTTTGTTTTCTTTGTTAGGTCGGCTAATTTTGGTGCTGTCAGCCTTCCTAGAATCGACGATCCCAGTATATCCAGAAGTCAATTATTCAATACCGAAAAGTAACAAAGGAATAAGTGTGTCGACCTAAGGGGGAGTATGTTGGGAAATAAAGAAATTGCTTCCCAAATTTGTTGTGTTTTCTTTGTTAGGTCGGCTAATTTTGGTGCTGTCAGCCTTCTAGAATCGACGATCCCAGTATATCCAGTATTCGATTATTCAATACCGAAAAGTAACAAAGCAGATTCTCAATGCTCTCCAAGTATACTTCATCTCCACAGCTTTCTGCAGTAGTCATTGGAACCACTTCCCAACCTTCTGGCGTGTTCGCCGATCATTGGGTTTTTTTCTCTATGTCGTATCTTGGTCAGATTTCTTTAGCTACCCTACAGGTGACGACTTCTGTCGATCTCTCAATGGATGGGGGGTGGTAATTTTTACAATGTCGCAACATGATGTGGTGATATTATTTTTCAGAAACGAAATCACCATTAGTTATTTACAGCGTAGTCCGAAGCCGTCTTTCTCATCAGCCTTTGAACCACCTGCGAATATATGGAAGTGGAGATAGATTCCATTACCTCGCATTCTGTCAATCAATTCCTCTCTGGCAGGTATCTTGGTGGTGAAATTCCTCTCGAAGGTGTACACAATTGGTATATAGTACACTCGGTCGGTTAACATTGCACTATAGTGTGATATCACCATGTGGCCAAAGTTCTTGTACCTCCACATTGATAGATAGTTTAATCTTGATGCCGTTCTGGTTGCAACTTCCCTAGCCACAATGTCAATCGGCAGTAGAAGGAGTAGGCCTTGTGCAGACTATGTCACGGTGGCCCTTAAAGCTCCGCTTATGCTTAGGCAGCAGTTCTCTGAACCTACAATAATTGCTTGGGGATGGATCACTTATCAGTTGCCGTCCACCATACCACAATACGGTACAATAGTAGGACGAACTACTGCTATATATGTATATTCAATGGACGATTTTAGTGAGGAGCCCTTCTATACTTGGAACGTGTTTGGTCTGCAGGACAATTTCCTATCTAGGATTATAAACTACAAATTGTGCACTTCCATAAAATACTACTAGCACAGTTACATTTCGCCGAGGAGGGTTCACAGAGGGACATCTTATACATCCTAGTAAAGACAACCAATTCTGTTGTATCAATACACCACTGCTTCTGGGCCATGTAGCCAATTTATGCAGAGTCACCTTTATAATGTATCTGAGGACGTTGAGGAATCTGCCAGTTAATGCAATTGCAACGTTATCCGCATATGACGCGACTTTGCAGCCACACTTTTTTTGCAATCGGTACCAATCTATGTCTGCATAAACTGACAATAGGAAAACGCTTGCCAAATTACGGTTCTTGACAATTGTTATATGAAGTTTTCAATGTTGTTTTTTATACTCTACACCACACAGTGGCCCAAAGTCATAATATTAGAAATATAGAAATGTTTAGCGTACTCTCAAAATATATTAAATTTGACACACACAAATATTATATATTTGGGAAGATGTTGGTCTAAACGAATCTTTGTTTCCGTCCTAATATTTTTTCTTTGGGATTATTATTTACGAAACAAATATTTATTTGCATTTATCT
This sequence comes from Eudasyphora cyanicolor, assembly GCA_963930755.1. NCBI lineage: Eukaryota > Metazoa > Arthropoda > Insecta > Diptera > Muscidae > Eudasyphora > Eudasyphora cyanicolor. Next base: position 155,910,448 of record OZ005736.1, on the reverse strand, counting down.
AGTCAGAAAATATATCAACACTTTAAAATTAAGGCAAGTTTTATGTTTTTCTTTATTTAACGTTAATTTTCTCAGAAATTTTAAGTGTTCGTACACGGGGAAAAAACTGAATTTTTGATATGTTTGAATTGAAAGAAAATATATTTGGAAACGATTTTTTTAAATATTTTATATTTGTTAACAAATAAATTTTATTTAAAAATCAAGAAATTTTGTTCGGAACGAATATATTAATATATTAGAACTTAATTTATTTGCAAACTGACTTTCACAAATAAAATATGTGTTTACACGCAAACAAAGTTATTGTCTAAATATATTTTATTTAAAAAAAGATTTTTTAGACTTTGCAATGTTTTTCGAATTTTAGTGTTTTTCGAAAGTTAGTACATCATTTTTTGTCAATCCATCAATGCAATTTATAGTTACGATTTAAGTTATAATTGCATTTTACAAACATATAAAATTTATAAACAAAAATGCACTTTGATCTTCCGAAAAACAGAAAACTTGTCTTTAAATTAAGACATTGATTCGTTGCCAAAATACATATATGTATACAAATTAATCTTTGTTTCGGAAATATTCGGAACATATTTTTGTTTAGAACAATATATAGTATTTGTGTGTGTCAAATATTATACATTTGGAGTGTACACTAAACATTTGTATATTTCAAGCAGAATATGTTTGGGACAATACGAGTATACTACAGAAGCGATTTTTTTTCAGCGTTTAAAATTCCTTTATAGCTGAAATGATATAATCTTTCATAATGATACATTGATTGATGGGTGGATAAATAATCATGACTTTGAATAATTATTAAAACTAAATTTATTGCCACACGGGAAAAATTGGCTTTTATGATGTGTTTGAATAAAACAAATATATTTGGAAGACAAATTTTTAAATATTATATATTTTGAGCAAACAAATTTTATTTGAAAATCAATAAAGTTTATTTGGAACGCATATATTATTATATTACAACAAAATATATTTGCAAACTAATTTTCTCTAATAAAATATGTGTTTAAAGACAAACAAAATTATGGTTTAGGAATTTCTTCAAATATATTTTATTTAGAAAAGATTTTCAAAACATTGCTGACTTTTTGAACTTCAGATTTAATTTTTACTTGATTTCGAATTATACCTCCAAATTAAAAATTGCATATGCAGCATTAACTAAAACACTCATTTTAAAGTTCTAAATATTCCAAGTCATCATTAGTTGTAATTCCTTTGAGTTATTTATTGTCTTCCAAGGTTATACGATTTCAATTATACAATATTTTTAGAAACATTAAAAATTTCTAAATAAATAACTTTGAATTGCTGAAAAACTTAACACAATTGAGATATCGGTATGTTTTCTAAATACCTAGGTGCAAATAAATCATTGTTTCGGAAATAATATTCCCAAATGAAAACATATAAGGATGGAAACAAAGATTTTTAGACCAACATCTTCCCAAATATATAATATTTGTGTGTACTAAATATTATATATTTACAGTATACCCTAAACATATATATGTTTCAAGCCGAATATTTTTGTGACAATAAACTACAGAAGCGATTTTTGTTCAGCGTGCACTTATGTCATTTTAAATTGTAAGGTATAACTCTTAAGTTAAATTAAAATTAAAAATTAAATCCGAAAAATCTGCAACGTTTTCAAAATATTTTTTAAATTAAACGTATTTGGAGATATTTCTAAAGAATAATTTAATTGTATATAAACACTTATTTTATTTGAGGAAATTAGTCTGCAAATATATTAATATATGCGTTCCAAATAAATTGTATTGATTTTCAAATAAAATTTATTTGCTCAGAACTATATAATATTTAAAAAATGTTTATTGTAAAAATATTTTCTTTTGATTCAATCGTATCAAAAAAGTCGATTTTGCCCCGTGTACATATACACAAAACGACAGCAATCTCGCTAACAAATTGTTCAAGATATAGCAATTTCAAAACATGGCTCATATGGACGGAGTCACTCCCATTGGTCCGAAACCGCAAATGTTTTACCAATTACGTAACCTGCTACCAGATACATATACAAAAATTACAGCACTCCCGCTAACAAATTGGTCAACGTATCTACATTTCAAACTCGGCTCACATGGGCGGGACCATTGGTTTGACCATGCTCATTTTTAGACCAACCACTAACGTACGGAAATGCCTCACGCGCTACTTTCTGAATTAGGTTATTTAATGGGATATACGCATATGCTAAAACGATTTACATTTATCTTTTGTATGTGTATGCATATGAGAATTTATTTCCACCGTTTCATCTTATTGGTGAAAATTCTGCGAATAGGTCGGCGTCTATGCAACAATACAAATAATTTGAGTGATTTCTTAAATGTAACAATATATGGTGAACATAGTTTTTTTCGAATCAGTCGGCGTTTATAAAAAATCCAATTTGGTTTTGCTTGTGGTTTCTTAAATGTATCAAATATATGGATAAGTATTTTTCATTAGGTTGATGTACATAAACATATAAGTTTTTTTCTAAACAGATTTATTGTGAGATCAAAAAAACTCAATACAAAACACATCTGTTCCAAGCACAGATCTAATTAGAAAGTATAAAAAAGAAGTTACAAAAAAGTAACTATAAATGTATGTGATAAAATATATTTAGTATACATCATAAGAAGTTTTCTATAACATTGTATTTTTTGTTTAGTTTTCTTGTAAATGAATGCATTTTTTAATGTTACCTACTTATTTTTTATGTTAAGCTTTGTTTTTTTATTGTTGTTTTCTTTAAATAAAAACCTTAAAATTGATCCCCCTTTCTTAATGATCAGTTGCCCCTTTTCTCGAAAAAATCCCCTTTTTGTGCCCCTTTTTGCAATTTTCCAACGGTACCGCTGCCCAAGAACCCTTCAAGAAAAAATTTTAAATCAGCTGTTCGCAGGATACTACCTGTAGTAATTGTATCATGAAACTGACCATGTCAATTTTTGGTAAATTTTGTTATCGAAATGTAAAGTCCATATTTTTTCCTTCAATTCATTGATATATATATTTACTTGTTTTATTATTTTTTGCACTTGTTCAATTTATGCTGTCAACTTCCAAGTTCGAAAGTCATCAAACTTACAATAGATGTTTAGTGGCATTTATGTATGTATGAGTATGGATGCATACTCGTATGTCTCACCTTTTTTTGGACAAACAAGTCTTGGGGAAAAACACTTTCTCATATGCTCACTCCTTCTCTCCCTCTCTCTCTCTTTAGCGTTCATTATGTCTCTATGTCACTAGACGCAATGTAACTATCGGCAGAGATTAAAAAAAAACAGAGATAACGAAGCCCACCAACTAATGGGAAACTTAAATATATAGCAAAAGCTAACCAAAACGGCGAAAAATTATTCAGTTCCATACAAAGTGTCAAGAGTATCAGTAACATTTTTTGCGGTCCAAATTTAATTAAGAAACGAAAACAGATCCAACAATGGCCGTTTTAGATTTATTGACTTTCGATAATGTCGTCTTCAAGACTTATGTCTTCTATAGCGCCGTTTTGGTGCTGAAAATGTTGTTAATGTCCATGTTAACGGCCATGCAACGTTTCAGAACAAAAGTAAGTAGTAGAAAAATATGCATCGAAACAAAAGAAAAAAAATAAAATACAAAAATCGTTCGTTATTAAATAGTAAATTAATTGCATATTAATGTAATTCAATAAATCTTAGATAATTGTACCTAAGGAGAAAATTATTTTCTGACAGCTAAAGAGGGAATTACATAAAAACATGAACAGTTCATAGACTTTGAGATTAACTAACTTAGTGTGTGTGTACGTTTAATTGAAATGGACTTGATCAGAGTTTAACCGGTGTAAAAACTGATAACTTCTGCCAACGCGTTGTGACAGTACATATACATATGTACATAAAAAGTGTGGTTCAAATTTAAGTTTATTTTTAAAAATTCAAAAATATTAATAAAAATCCATTATTGTCTATTATTGGTTTGTTGCCATTAAATTTATAAAACACGATTTCATGAATGTGGCTGCATCGGCTGGCTTCGCAATAGAGCATCCTGTCAACCTAATTTTTCAAGACCTTTGTAACGGTTTCTAACACTATCTCTCGAAGGGCTTGATCGCACAACATCGATCATTCACGGTACTTAACAAAAAAAGTCAAACGACGGAAAATTGCAGCCAATTAAAAAAAACACTTGATCGTCCACCTATTATAAATACCTACAACAATTTGCAAGATCGCTCAGAAATAGAAGAAAATCGCTGGCTTACTTGATTTCACTTTGTTGAAAATGTCATGAAAGTGAAATATCGTTCGACAAAGGGTATTTATAGTGATAGTCAAACGGTCAAAGTCTTTATGAACAGAAAGTTATATCAACAAGATTATTCTCAAGTGTCTATAGTAAAGAGAAAATGAAGAGAGAGAGATAGAGAGAGTGTGCGCAAACTTATACTCACGCTACCATTCTGTTAAATTATGAGGGGTTTGTTTACATCAGTTGGAAACAGGTTTTTTACTCATTGGGGAAGGGAAAGCGGCAAGTCAAACATGAATTGCAAATTGCTAATGTATGTATAAAATCATTAAATCCGCATATACTCATATGTTTTGAAGAGATAAGCTTCGATTGCGATATGTTCAAAAAGGTAGTCACCATGACATGCGATTTTTAAACCTCGGCACAGTGCATCGAAGGTAAAATGTACGCTTCGATAAAACTAAAACTCAAACAAAATAAAAAACAGTAAGGAAAGACAGAAAGTCGGGCGGGGCGAGTGTTCATTCATGTAATAAAAAACCTCTTTCTGCCGAATTTCGTACTGATCGGATATAAACTACAGTTTCTACAGCACTTACATGTCAAATCATGGAGGCTATATTTAAATCTGAATCGATTTTCCCCAAATGTAGCACTTTTCAGTTGTGTAATAAGAAACGACTTTGTGTCAAATTTCGTACTGACAGATATAAAATACAGTTTTTACAGCGCTTACATGTCAAATCGGGTGTAACATATACTCGTATATGGGGGCTATATCTAAATCTGAAACGATTTTCCCCAAATTTGACAGTGTTCATTCATGTAACAAGAAAGCTTTCGTACTGTTCAGAGGATATACAATACAGTTTCTACAGCGCTTATATACATATAAAATCTGAAGAAACACATATATATATGTATGTATATGGGAGTTATATCTAAATCTGAACCGATTTTTTCTAAATTTGAACCGAATTTGGTAGTGTTCATTCGTGTAATAAAAAACCTCTTTCTGTAGAATTTCGTACTGATCGGATAAAATATACAGGTTCTACAGAACTTACATATCAAATCGGGTGTAACGTAAATATATGTATATTAGGCCGGGTCGATTTGTGGGGAGGCAAAAAAAGTCCATTGCTCAGTGAAAATCGTATTCTAGAGATCAAAATAAGAAACTTTGCCGGGCAAATTTTGAAAAATCCCACTTTGACCCATTTAGAGTGCTCCAATCGAGTCCAAATGTATGACCGACCCCCACTAACTTTGGAGGCCCGACCCACCCATGCCAGTGGCACACCCCTGGAACCCCCTTTGGGGTTTCCATACATTTGGACTCGATTGGAGCACTCTAAATGGGTCAAAGTGGGATTTTTTCCGGGACATCAGAATTCGTTTTAGAGGTATGGTTCCTTCGGCAAAGTTTCTTATTTTGATCCCTAGAATACGATTTTCACTGAGCAATGGGCGATTTTTAAATCGACGCGCCCTAATGTATATGGAGGCTACATCTAAATCCGAAGGGATTTTCCCCAAATTTAGCAGTGTTCATTCAAGTAACAAGAAACCTCTTCCTGCCGAATTTCACACTGATCGGATATAAAATACAGTTTCCACAGCGGTTACATGTAGGGTTGCCAGACACCGTATTCGAAAAGTCGGGATAACCGAGACTTAAAAGCGGGATTTGTCGGGACAAATAAAAAGATAATATTTTATTGGTTTTGGCATTTAAAAAAAAAACTCATTACAGTTTCAATAAAAGTCTAACATAAGAATATTCAAAATAAGTTATATACACTATAGGTCAATATTATGTTTGCCACAAATACTTTCTTTGTGTTATTCTTCACGAAATTCGCTTTAAAACGGTTGGATGTAAACTATATGTACACGCTGAAAAAAATCGCTTCTGTAGTATATTGTCCCAAACATATTCGGCTTGAAACATATATATGTTTATGGTACACTCTAAACATATAATATTTGGTACACACAAAAATTGTGTATTTGGGAAGATGTTATTCTAAACAAATATTTGTTTGCATCCCAATGTGACTGTTATTTCCGAAACAAATATTTATTTGCATTAAGTATTCATAAAATACATAAATTGTTTTAATTTTTTCAGTAATTCAAATTTAAATTTTTAGAAATGTTTAATGTTCGTAATAATAATTGCAATCGTAAAATCTTAGATCAATATAAAGTACTTAGAGGATTGCCAACTAATGATGGCTTGGAATACTCAGAAATTTGATATGATTGATTTAAAAAGGAGTTATTACTGCATATGGAATAATAACTGGGAGGTACAGTTCGAAACTAAGAAGAAATTAAAACTGAATTTCTAAAAGGCGGCAAAGGTTTTGGAAATATTTTTTAAATAAAATATATTTGGAAAAATTCTTAAATAATAATTTTATTTGTACTTAAACACATATTTTATTTGAGAAATTTAGTTTGCAAATATTATTTGTTGAAAAATAATAATATATGCGTCCAAATATATTATATTGATTTTCAAATAAAATTTATTTGCAAAGAAATATAAAATATTTAAAAATTGGTGTTCCAAATATATTTTGTTTCGATTCAAACATATCAAAAAAGCCGATTTTGTCCCGTGTAGCTTCTATAGGGCTTAAGGGCCAATTAGGACGAAACATATATATGGGATATAAATCTAAATCTGTACCGATTTTCGTCAAATTGAGCAATGTTGTTCTCTGGATAAAAAACTCTACCATGCTAAATTTCAAAACAATTGCATGTAAAATACAGCTTTTATAACTAATGAGCTATATATAACTAAATCTGATTCTTAGTCGATCGGTATACTTTAAGGTGGGTCTAGCTGTAGCATTTCTATGTCTGACAAACATCTGCCATGAAACAAGGGTATAAATATCCGTGGCAATTCTTTACTAATAGCTCGAAGATTGCAGTAGTCGATGCACATGCAACATGTTATAGGACACTGCATCTAAAATTTGTATAACTTTTGAAATTTCTACCAAATTCGCCCACGTTAATAGCTATTCTTTTAGATAAGTTGCTGAATTCGTTCAAAATTTACATTTCTTGAAAGATTAGTGACGGAAAAATTACAAATGTACATAAAAAGTACATATGAAAATAGCATTTTCTTGTACTTTCTTCATTATTTTTTTTTACTGCGCTTTTATTTTCCATAGTGTAGAGAGTAAATGGAAAAAAGTCGGGATTTCTCCCCTAAATTACTTCAATAATCGGGACTCTGTAAATACGCGAAAAGTCGGGAAAATCCCGACGAATCCCGACCGTCTGGCAACCCTAGTTACATGTCACATCGGGAGTAATATTTAGGGGATTTCATGTCAAGGGAATAAATTCGCGATCGCGATGAAACTTGCACCAAGTTTAGTCCTATTACATAGTAGTAATGACACAAAATATCAACGAGATCGTTTAAGGACTGTCCGAGTTGGAGGCTGTTGAATTTTGGACAGACGGCCTTTTGCCCATCAATATAACTAATTACGTATTGTACTTAGAAAATTTTGCCCAAAGTGTTTTCGATAGATTTTTATTCAATCTTTTTAAGAAAACAAAAAAAAATGATTTCTACACAAAAATATTTTTTTTGTGATTTTTTTTCGAATTGTTGTTTGTTTTTACATTTTTGTAAAAATTTTGTATTTTTGATTTTTTTTCTCAAAAGAAAGTTTAGGTCATTCCCTCTAAGACCTTTGTGTTCTAATAGTGGGATGGAAACTAAAGGGTTTTCCAACAAGAGGTGTTATTTTGGTATACAAAGAAAAATGCCATTTTTTGAGATAAATGATCGGATGTTTATTTCATAATAAAGGGGAAGGTATGCCGTAAATAATGAAAAACAACATCAGCCAAATGACCACCACGACCACGCTTACAGGACCATATCCTTTTCATGAAATTTTCCATAACCAAATCGCAAAGTGCCTGCCCTATGTCCTCGATAGTCTCACGAATTCTATCTTTGAGGTCTTAAATCGACGCTGGGCTGTTGGCGTAGTCCTTATCTTTCACGTGGCCCCAAAGGAAGAAGTCGCAAGGTGTTAAATCACAAGATCTCGGTGGCCAATTGTGATCACCTCTTCGAGAGATAACACGGTCCGGAAATATTTCCCGTAACAGAGCAATGGTTTCGTTGCTTGTGTGGCACGTAGCGCCGTCTTGTTGAAAGTAAAAGTTGTCCAGATCAATACCATCCAACTCCGACCATAAAAAATCATTAGTCATCTCTCGATAGCGCAATCCATTCACCGTAACTGTTGATACAAACTCATTTTCGAAAAAGTAAGGTCCAATGACCCCGCCGGATCATAAACCGCACCAAACAGCCACACGTTGAGGATGGAGAGGCTTCTCAACAATAACTCTTGGGTTTTCCGAGCCCCAGATGCGACAATTTAGCTTGTTGACGTAGCCACCGAGGTGGAAATGGGCCTCATCAGTCAAGATGATTTTCGAATTTTAATAATTTTAATGCCTTGTTGAATCGTGTATAGTTCCATTCTTAGTAATGGCGTAGTTTCTACTTGTCAAATGTCAAAGAATAAAAGCTTCAAAAGTGATAGCTACCGAAATACCGGGTGATTCAAAATAACACCTATTGTTGGAAACCCCTGTATTTATATTCGCGCGGATGAAAGTTCATCTAAGACTTCTGCAAATAGGTTTTCCTAAATATAGCTCCTTTTACCAGACTAAGGTTTTCTAATTGTATTAATTTAATAGCATAGTGAATGCTCGCACTTACATCTAATATCTCAACTTATTGTTTCATGTTTTCTTTCAGACCTTTGCCAATCCTGAAGATTGTTTGTCTAAAAAGGACAAGGTCACCTATGACAATCCCTATGTTGAGCGTGTGCGCAGGTAAGTTCTACTCTTTAAGATGTTAAACTTTATTTTAAATATTTTATTTTATTTTACAGAGCCCATCTCAATGATATGGAGAACATTTTGCCCTTCTTCATCATCGGTCTGTTGTATGTGTTGACCAATCCATCTGCCTTCTTGGCCATCAACTTGTTCCGCGCTGTTGCTGCTGCCCGTATCCTCCATACCATTGTCTACGCCGTCGTTGTGATTCCACAACCCGCCCGTGCTTTGTCCTTCTTTGCGGCCTTCTTTGCTACTGCCTACATGGCCGTTCAAGTTATTTTGTACGCTTTATAAGTTAAGTCGCAATGGTAGAGAAAATACTTTTTTTCAAAGTATTTTATATTTAAGTGAAAACTTTTTACACATTGGTTGTAGATTGTATATTTTTTTAATTGAATAAAAAAACTAACAAAATTTAAAAAAAATCATTGTGTTAGCAAATTCGTACAACGTTTTAACAAAGGAATGGAATTACACAGTACAACACATTATTTTGGAACTCAAGTCTGAGAATTGGACGTGAACGTAGCCCCAAAAATAAGAACTTCTGCATCATTCGTTTAGTCAAGTTGGGTCAATTAATAATTTAATGACCATACGAATTTTTTAGAACTTTTTCTCGGTTAACCGTACGGAATATCTCTTTTGCGTCTGAAGCAAAGTTGTAGATATTGAATATGCGAAAATGACGTTGGATCAACAGTTACGGTGAATGGATTGCGCTATCGAGAGATGATTAGTAATTTTTTATGGTCGGAGTTGGATGGTATTGATCTGGACAACGTTTACTTTCAACAAGACGGCGCTACGTGCCACACAAGCAACGAAACCATTGCTCTGTTACAGGAAAAGTTTCCGGACCGTGTTATCTCTCGAAGAGGTGATCACAATTGGCCACCGAGATCTTGTGATTTAACACCTTGCGACTTCTTCCTTTGGAGCCAACAGCCCAGCATCGATTCAAGACCTCAAAGATAGAATTCGTGAGGCTATCGAGGACATAGGGCAGCCACTTTTCGATTTGGTTATGGAAAATTTCCTGAAAAGGATATGGTCCTGTAAGCATGGTCGCGGTGGCCATTTGGCTGATGTTGTTTTTCATTATTAACGGCATACCTTCCTCTTTATTATGAAATAAACATCCGATCATTAATCTCAAAAAATTTCATTTTTCTTTGAATTCCAAAATAACACCTCTTGTTGGAAACCCCTTTAGTAAATTTTTGTGTGGGAGGTACCAAAAGGGTCATGATAATAACGCCCATTTTTCGACAGACTATAGGTACTATAAAAACATTACACTGTACAAAATTTTAAGTATTTTCAGGCACTAGCATTAAAATTAAAAGCTGTAAACTTTTCTTACAAATTATAAGCTGTTAACTTTTGGTGCAAAATAGTACATTTGTGTGAGAGGTTAGGGTTGCCAGACGGTCGGGATTCGTCGGGATTTTCCCGACTTTTCGCGTATTTACAGAGTCCCGATTATTGAAGTAATTTAGGGGAGAAATCCCGACTTTTTTCCATTTACTCTCTACACTATGGAAAATAAAAGCGCAGTAAAAAAAATAATGAAGAAAGTACAAGAAAATGCTATTTTCATATGTACTTTTTATGTACATTTGTAATTTTTCCGTCACTAATCTTTCAAGAAATGTAAATTTTGAACGAATTCAGCAACTTATCTAAAAGAATAGCTATTAACGTGGGCGAATTTGGTAGAAATTTCAAAAGTTATACAAATTTTAGATGCAGTGTCCTATAACATGTTGCATGTGCATCGACTACTGCAATCTTCGAGCTATTAGTAAAGAATTGCCACGGATATTTATACCCTTGTTTCATGGCAGATGTTTGTCAGACATAGAAATGCTACAGCTAGACCCACCTTAAAGTATACCGATCGACTAAGAATCAGATTTAGTTATATATAGCTCATTAGTTATAAAAGCTGTATTTTACATGCAATTGTTTTGAAATTTAGCATGGTAGAGTTTTTTATCCAGAGAACAACATTGCTCAATTTGACGAAAATCGGTACAGATTTAGATTTATATCCCATATATATGTTTCGTCCTAATTGGCCCTTAAGCCCTATAGAAGCTACACGGGACAAAATCGGCTTTTTTGATATGTTTGAATCGAAACAAAATATATTTGGAACACCAATTTTTAAATATTTTATATTTCTTTGCAAATAAATTTTATTTGAAAATCAATATAATATATTTGGACGCATATATTATTATTTTTCAACAAATAATATTTGCAAACTAAATTTCTCAAATAAAATATGTGTTTAAGTACAAATAAAATTATTATTTAAGAATTTTTCCAAATATATTTTATTTAAAAAATATTTCCAAAACCTTTGCCGCCTTTTAGAAATTCAGTTTTAATTTCTTCTTAGTTTCGAACTGTACCTCCCAGTTATTATTCCATATGCAGTAATAACTCCTTTTTAAATCAATCATATCAAATTTCTGAGTATTCCAAGCCATCATTAGTTGGCAATCCTCTAAGTACTTTATATTGATCTAAGATTTTACGATTGCAATTATTATTACGAACATTAAACATTTCTAAAAATTTAAATTTGAATTACTGAAAAAATTAAAACAATTTATGTATTTTATGAATACTTAATGCAAATAAATATTTGTTTCGGAAATAACAGTCACATTGGGATGCAAACAAATATTTGTTTAGAATAACATCTTCCCAAATACACAATTTTTGTGTGTACCAAATATTATATGTTTAGAGTGTACCATAAACATATATATGTTTCAAGCCGAATATGTTTGGGACAATATACTACAGAAGCGATTTTTTTCAGCGTGTACATATAGTTTACATCCAACCGTTTTAAAGCGAATTTCGTGAAGAATAACACAAAGAAAGTATTTGTGGCAAACATAATATTGACCTATAGTGTATATAACTTATTTTGAATATTCTTATGTTAGACTTTTATTGAAACTGTAATGAGTTTTTTTTTTAAATGCCAAAACCAATAAAATATTATCTTTTTATTTGTCCCGACAAATCCCGCTTTTAAGTCTCGGTTATCCCGACTTTTCGAATACGGTGTCTGGCAACCCTATGAGAGGTACCAAAAGGGGGTGTCAATTACGCCCACTTTTCACTGGACTCTAGGCACTATAAAAGTATTTTACCGTACAAAATTTCAAGTATTTCCATAAAGCGATGTCAAAGCTATAAGCAGCTAACTTTTGGTGCAAAATGGTTCATTTGTGTGGGAGGTATCAAAATGGGCGTGGCAAATTCGCCCATTTTTTCGAGGTGATAGCGACTAATAAACGAATACTATGTGAAGAATTTCAGAAGATTTAAGTAAGTATGTAGTATAGAAGTTATTAAATAATCAATAAATATAAACCCTTTGTGGGGGAGGTACTAGAAGGAGTGGACCAATGTGGCCCATCTTCGAACTTGGCCGAAGATAGAAAAAAATATTACCTCATACCAAATTTGAAGTCAATCGGTTACTTCTTTCGAGTGTTATTGTGCGCTCCAGCCAGATAGACAGACGGACGGACGGGTATTGCTCATTCGACTTAAAATGACCCAAAACGGATATCCGCCGAACATACTTAGGGTCTTAGGTCACTTCACCGATGTGTTACATTTTTCGCCCGTAGCATTTTTGGCCCCCTCGTATCACTAAAGTGAGGGTATACAAATGGGTGTTGTTGCCACGCCCCTTTTAGTACATCCCAAACAAAATTGCCAAAATTAAATATATGAAACATTAATTTTTCTCCGTTAGGATGCTACCTTTCAAAAAAGTGGAACAAACCATTTTTTTTTTTTAATTTTTTTGTGGTTTTTTCGTGCCTGCAAAAAACATTGTTTTTAAAAATCATTTTTTTTTAATTTTTAAAAAAAAAATATTTTTTTTTAAATCAATTTGTTTTAAAAGAAAATAAGTTTTTTTAACGACAGTTACTAAACTTCAGTTTCTACGAGAAAGTGATGCTTTCAGCTTTTCTAGCCCTAATAATTTCCTTTAATTTATGTGGTATCACGGCTCTATCGATCCTGTGCATCAAAAATAGGGTCCAAATAGTAAAGTTAAATTCCATAAAAATTTAAATTTAAAAATTCTATTGCAATAATGTAATAGAAACAAATACAAAAATTGGTAGAGAGTTTTAATTGCTTGGTAGATTTGACTGCAGTTTCCATATCGATATCAAAACTGCACAAATTCTACACTATTATTAATAATTCAATACTAAATTAATTCTATCTGTTCTTTTTAAAAATGTGTAGCTAAATATAATAGAGTAATTAAAAGAAAACCTTAAAACGTTTCTCGTGTGGTGGAATTACACTGTTGGTTAACGTGTGGCTAAATACCGTTATTTAGCCTCCATTATTAGTATGTTAATATACCCTTTTGATAAATTTTTATACTGTACTTAAGAACATTTTAATGATTCTAGCTTGGGTTGTTTTGCATTCAATGGAAGAACGTTGTAAGTGACTAACAATTACAACTTTCTTCCACTGTACGAGTATATCACATTATTATTACATTTTGATAACGATAAAGTTTTGGTGCAATGTGGAAAAGCCTTATAAACGATAATCTGCATATACATACATACGTTTTGCAAAAAATTACGTTTACAACGTTATTCGCGGCTGTGCTTCAAATTTTAACCCCTTGTGAAGGAGGTACCTGAAGGTGTGAACCAATATGGGGCATCTTTGAACATAGCCTGATATAGAAAAACTTATTATCGCACACCAAATTTGCTTAAGCTCATATGACTTAAAATGATCTAAAACGGATATCTGCCGAACATACTTATGTCAGCAAATGATATACGAGTATTCCCTGGTCTCACTAAACTGAAGGTAAAAAATATGAATCGATTCGGTAAAACCATTCCATTAAAAATGGACTGCTGGCTACCTAAAATACCAACAAGTATTGCACAGAAAACAGACAGTTTAAAAATTTCAACAAATGTATCTGTATGTTAATATTTTTGAAATTCAACAAATATTATTAATGAAATTTGGAAAATAATTTTCAAAATTATTCCGAATCTAATCACATGATAAATTTGTCAAACTCTTACTTATTTCTCGTAATATTTTTCGTATTTTGAGTTTGTTGTTCAAATTTATACACACAAGGTATACATAAAAAATGTCATTATAAATTTCAAAATAAAAATTGATTGTCGCACCCTTTCGTACCCTTACCATCGCAAACAAACGCGTTTTAATTTACATTAAAGGAATAAAAGGAGTGCCTATATGAAAAGACAAGTGATAAGTGGCAACATAACTATGGATAAAGAGGTAAGTGAAATTAAGTGTGACACTGTGGTACAGGGTATTACTCGTTTGTTTCGTGCACATCTGCTAGGAATCAGTAGCTGATTCGATTTAACAATGTCCGTCCGTCTCTCCATCTTAAAGTGTTCGAAAAGAACAAGTCGGAATTTCACTCCGACCTTGATGAAATTTTGCACAAATAACTGTCAAAATCGGTTCAGATTTAGAATAAGTCCCCATATATATATACTTCCGATTTGGCATCTAAGCGCATGGTGTATAAAAATCGACCCAAAGAAAACTTTTGGACCAAACAGAGATACCTCTAGCCCACTTATTCATGTTGCTTCCGATTTGCCTCTCAGCAAACATATTCACCCTGCCCCGAAATTTGGGAGAGTGAATTTTTTTAACCCACGGACGGATTTGAAGAAAATCTTTCCAGATTTAGATATAGCCACGCAAATACGTATATCCCGATTTTGCATCTAATCGGCATTTCTTAGCAGATCTTTAAAAGACTTAACAGATAACGGTTTATTAAACCAAAGACGTACGTTGTCTCATTGTGAGAACATTTATCCAGATTACGATATAGTCGCGTATTTATATACCTTCCTACATTCCGATTTTGAATCTAAGCGCTATAAGGGTAATAGGTATTTAAGGGTAATAGGGTATATTTAGCACGTCCTTACTGGTTTTTAATTCAAATTCGTTTGCTCAATTCCAGAGATATATTAAGTGGAAGCAGTAAAGTATTTGCGTTCCAAAAATATTAGAGCAAATGAAGTGGACCTGTTTTGGAAGAAGTGCTGAAACAAATTAAGCTGTACCTGCATAACATCTTTATGAGGCAAAGATTTTTGTATTTAATTTACTCAAAAACAGAGACGAATGTAAGTAATTCCGTCGAATAATATCTATCATTAACATAATGTTTTATTTATAGGAAAAAATATTCAATGAACGAGTCACAATTTTCGTTGATGAAACTTAAATATTCTTTATCACCTTGTACAAAATTTTGAAACATTTTGTACAAGGTGGCGCAAAATTAATCCTCCTATCAGAAAATGCTATAAATGGCGTAAAAGTAATCCTATCAGAAAATGCTATAAATTTTGCGATTGGCCCCTAATGTCAGTTCTGTTTTGACATTTGTGTAGTAAACACATGCGAAATACACGTTAATAAACAATGTTACGCTTAGGGTTGCCAGACACCGTATTCGAAAAGTCGGGATAACCGAGACTTAAAAGCGGGATTTGTCGGGACAAATAAAAAGATAATATTTTATTGGTTTTGGCATTTAAAAAAAAAACTCATTACAGTTTCAATAAAAGTCTAACATAAGAATATTCAAAATAAGTTATATACACTATAGGTCAATATTATGTTTGCCACAAATACTTTCTTTGTGTTATTCTTCACGAAATTCGCTTTAAAACGGTTGGATGTAAACTATATGTACACGCTGAAAAAAATCGCTTCTGTAGTATATTGTCCCAAACATATTCGGCTTGAAACATATATATGTTTATGGTACACTCTAAACATATAATATTTGGTACACACAAAAATTGTGTATTTGGGAAGATGTTATTCTAAACAAATATTTGTTTGCATCCCAATGTGACTGTTATTTCCGAAACAAATATTTATTTGCATTAAGTATTCATAAAATACATAAATTGTTTTAATTTTTTCAGTAATTCAAATTTAAATTTTTAGAAATGTTTAATGTTCGTAATAATAATTGCAATCGTAAAATCTTAGATCAATATAAAGTACTTAGAGGATTGCCAACTAATGATGGCTTGGAATACTCAGAAATTTGATATGATTGATTTAAAAAGGAGTTATTACTGCATATGGAATAATAACTGGGAGGTACAGTTCGAAACTAAGAAGAAATTAAAACTGAATTTCTAAAAGGCGGCAAAGGTTTTGGAAATATTTTTTAAATAAAATATATTTGGAAAAATTCTTAAATAATAATTTTATTTGTACTTAAACACATATTTTATTTGAGAAATTTAGTTTGCAAATATTATTTGTTGAAAAATAATAATATATGCGTCCAAATATATTATATTGATTTTCAAATAAAATTTATTTGCAAAGAAATATAAAATATTTAAAAATTGGTGTTCCAAATATATTTTGTTTCGATTCAAACATATCAAAAAAGCCGATTTTGTCCCGTGTAGCTTCTATAGGGCTTAAGGGCCAATTAGGACGAAACATATATATGGGATATAAATCTAAATCTGTACCGATTTTCGTCAAATTGAGCAATGTTGTTCTCTGGATAAAAAACTCTACCATGCTAAATTTCAAAACAATTGCATGTAAAATACAGCTTTTATAACTAATGAGCTATATATAACTAAATCTGATTCTTAGTCGATCGGTATACTTTAAGGTGGGTCTAGCTGTAGCATTTCTATGTCTGACAAACATCTGCCATGAAACAAGGGTATAAATATCCGTGGCAATTCTTTACTAATAGCTCGAAGATTGCAGTAGTCGATGCACATGCAACATGTTATAGGACACTGCATCTAAAATTTGTATAACTTTTGAAATTTCTACCAAATTCGCCCACGTTAATAGCTATTCTTTTAGATAAGTTGCTGAATTCGTTCAAAATTTACATTTCTTGAAAGATTAGTGACGGAAAAATTACAAATGTACATAAAAAGTACATATGAAAATAGCATTTTCTTGTACTTTCTTCATTATTTTTTTTACTGCGCTTTTATTTTCCATAGTGTAGAGAGTAAATGGAAAAAAGTCGGGATTTCTCCCCTAAATTACTTCAATAATCGGGACTCTGTAAATACGTGAAAAGTCGGGAAAATCCCGACGAATCCCGACCGTCTGGCAACCCTAGTTACGCTACACTGCTCCAGAACGCGGAATATTGCTGACTATTTATTTGACCAATAATCGGTCGGTGACTTTGGCACAAAACATCGAAAGGTTACTTTTGCGCCACCTGTTACTTGAGTTTTTGAAAATTATTGTTGAATTAACAATTTAGTTTTTTCTGTGTGCCAGAAATGACAATTTATCACGATTTTGTCAATTTTGATGATTTGTTGGCAAAATAAAACAGAAAATTAAAATTTTTGCCATGAAATGACGATATTTTAATAAATAAAATTTTTTTGATGACTTTAATATTATAAAAATGCAGCTAGAATTAATTCGGTTTTAAACGATTAAAAACATTTTTTTTTCTATTAAAACTTTTCATAAACTTTAGGTTAGGTTGAAGAGAGGAGACATCTAAAAACATCTCATGTCCATGGACATACACTTAAACCAGTGGTTCGGCCTGCTGTTCGCTCCTTATATATGATTTATTTAAACCTCACGGGTTACAGAAAATCGATATTAGAACGTATTTTCTCTGTATCTTATAATCATATCGTCTGAGATGAATTAGGTCTGGCAAGTCAAGTCATCCCACAGTATGTTTGCAGTTTCTCACCCAAGCAAAACCCTGGATTTCTTTGAAAAAAAAAACACCCTTATTGTTAAGGAAATTCATACGATTTTTATTTAATTTGAAGTACAATCGATACAATTAAGTTCTAAATAAAACGTCATTCAAATGGCCTCCACGACTTCTTCTGCAGGAACGAATTCGATGAACCCAATTTTCGAAAACTTTATTACAAATGGCCGAAACGTCACTTCAAAATCATATCATCCCTATTGGAAAACCCGTTATGATATATATGTATGCTTATGAAATATATGTATACTTATTAATATGACAATAATAACTACTTATATGTGGGATATTCGTAAGCGTGAGTTGCATTTTTTTAGTTGTATATGCGATTTTTTATTTGCATATGTTGTGCATATTTCCTTGCATAATTTTTGCATATAAAATACATATATGGATTATGCAGATTGCATCGAATTTGGAATCCAAAAATATACCTAATCCTAAAATATAAACTTCTTCGGATGACAAATACGAGTCTGTCTACTTATAACTAATTACCTATTGTCAGTTAACATAGTGCTTTCAACACGAACAAAAAGTTCAACAAGAGCAGTACTCACTGCATGCAATTACTGCTTATATGTAGTGCGAAAAATAAAATTAAAAACTTAATTATTTAACCGAGTACAATGTCCCAAAAAAAAGGAAGAAACGGTGGCGAAATAATCCCAAGTTCAAACAACCAAAACTTGGAAGTATATATACACCCAATAGATTTCAAAGTTTATCGGACTCGGATGATGACGACAGCTTACAAAGCGAAGAAATTGCCCCAAAGAAGTTACAAATTCCTTCAATTGTTGAGGACAGTAATCACAACTTAACAAAAGTTATGGTACTTCTTGGACAAAATTGTATGTACAAAAGAATGTCAATTAGTACAAAAATATTTCCACAAACCATGTCTGATTACGAGGATGCCATGAAAAACCTGGAGGAGAAGAAATTCACTTTTTCCACACACCCATTAACAGATGACAAGAAGTTTAAGCAGAGGGCAAATCATGGCATTCGATATCGAGAACTTTTAGATTGAAAAGCCATTTTAATTTTTATTAATAAGAAAAAGTGAAGATTGGAATTAATTAAAAACGATCCAGATAAGCTAAAGAAGAATTTATTTAAACAATCTACTCGAATTCGACAGAAGTTATACTCTTTTAATGATAATAAAAAACACATCTCGAACGTAAAGTACTCGACATCGAATGCCGTGATTTGGCCCAGGTCTTGTTTGGCTTGCCAAGATTAACTGAAGCTACTATTAAAGATGAGTTTAAAAGTAATTTCAACATCGATCCGTTATCCATAAAAGAGATTCCAACGAAAAGGAGCAAACCTGACGATGTATTGATACATGATCGAATTCGATAAAAGCCAAGAGGTGAAACAAATAAAATATTTCTGCAGTGTTGTATTGCATTGGAGAAATACCCTTAGGCGAAGTCATGGTTCGACACAGTGTGACATGTATGGACATAATTCATCGAATTGTCATAGGATATCTGCTTATTTGTTATGTGGAGGTCAGACCTCTGTGAATGGTCCCGTGATATATAACTGTCACAATTATATTACGAAGGGATTAAAAAACGTTAACGACCGAGGTGATGACAAGATGACCACAGCGCAATGAATATTTAGAAATTCGTGCAAAAGTTACAAACTTAAACCGACTAAATAAATCATCTAGGTCATTTTTACCTGCTCACAATCGTCGCGATGAGGAAGTCCAGTCTAGTTGTAGTAATGGCCTATCCAGTAGTCACCCAGAATGTTTAACAATTTTCATAGTAATAATGTCTCGTATGCACAGGGTTACCATACGTCCTCCTTTTTAAACAGTGTCCTTCCGTCCTCCCTCCTTTTTCAAAACTCACGGATCTGTCCTCCTTTTGTTACAAATTAAAATTTTTCACAATCAGTAAACCTCCACATTAATTATACTCGCTACTACTACTTTTAGTACAAAGTTAGTACTACAATAATTGAGCTCGATGACTGAAATTTGGTACAGATACTTCTTATAGCTGCAGGTAACTTAGGATTGAAAATGGGCAATGTCGATCAATTTTTAGCATCTTCTGTCCGATTTGACTTGTTAACGCCATAGAGACTGCAAATTTCAACAGGGTATGCAAAATTCAGCTTGTCAGATCTTAACGCCGCTTCACTTATTTATTATAATTAACACCTAAAAATACTGGAGCTAGACCTACACCGATTGTCTGTCTGTCTATTTAAAATTGTTCCTTAAGTACAGGTCGCACTTTCATTCCGATATTGCTGAAATTTGACAATAAGGGCTATTTCATACCTGGGAAGAAATTGGTCAAAGTCGGTTCAGATTTAGATATAGGCCCTATATAAATTTTCTTTCCGATTTGGCCTTTAACGCCACAGAAGCTTTTTCATATCCAATCACTTTAAAATTAAGCAGGATGGAGTTTCTTGACCCACATTGTCGAATTTGGTTTTAAATGTAGAATTTCAGATTTAAGTGCCAAATTTGAAGAAAATTTGTTCAGATTTATATAGAGTACTCCGATTTGGCATTATTATAGGAAATTGTATTTTTTAAATGTCCTCCGAAAGTTTCAAACTTTCTTTGTAAATGTTACAAATGTCCTCCTTTTCTGACACGAAAGTCCTCCTTTCCGAAAAAAGGTTATGGTAACCCTGCGTATGCATCAAGAGCCAAATCTGGTGCCCAAAACCCAGAAGATGACATATCAAACGAACAGATATTGCAAATATATTTTTTGCAGCAATTGATGCATTGCAAAAGTGTCAGAATAAATATGACAAAATATGTCAAATAAACAAAAACATCAAAATGAACTTCACGTTATGCATTTTAACGCACAGGGCATAACAAATACTTTTTCAATTTTGGAACTAGAATATTTAGTAAATGATACAAATGTAGACATCGTATTAATGATGATGTTGTATTGCCCATGAAACACTGCTACCGCAGTTGGGCCTGTTTCAAAGTATTCTTCCATCTTTCACTGTCGTTAACATAAGATCTCCATTCTTGTGAACATATTTCTCTGGCATATTGCTCTGCATCATCGTTCCATCTATGGTTAGGGCGTCCTTTTTTCCTAGGTCCATAGGGTGAGGTAAGGCTCGTTATTGTCTTCCATTCCATTCTCCATATAGATTTTATAGCCTCTCATCCATATATTATCTTTAATTCTAACTGGCCCAAAGATTATTCTTAGGACTTTCCTTTCGAAAATGTTTACAGCATTCTCCGTGCTTTTTTGTAGTGTCCACGTCTCTGCTTTAGCGTCGATCTTAAGGAATAGTTCGTCTACTCTTAGTTCTGTCAATCATCTGCGTATCCCAGAATTTGTGTGGTGTTTTGAAGAATTGTGCCTCTATGTAGTGTCCACTTCAGCAAGTCTTATAACCTATTCCAGGACAAAATTAAAAAAAAAATCACCTTGTCGGAAGTCTATATTCTTTATAAACTGCGCCGTGAGATTTCCATTGCTGCAACTGAGCTATAGGTTTCCTCTAATGTCATTCGACACAACAGTATGAGCTTCGCGGGCACTTTAAATTCTACTAGGGTTTCGTAGAATTGTCCCCTATATATAGAGTCATACATCGTATTAATAAATGAAACTTTTTTTTAAAACCTAAACATAAATTTAAACTGACTAACTACGTAATTTACAGAGAGGGCAGAATCTCACACGGAGGCGGATTTCTTCTTCCTGTAAAACATAACATTCCGCATACTGAAAGTAATTTAGTTTTAAAAGAAGTTTGGCTTCCGAAAGGAACATTCGTTTATACGACAAGTGAAAAGAATCGTGAACATAGTCACAGGTAATAAGAGACAACGCAAAAGTACGGGAATAGTTTTTGTCGATATCGAAAAAGCTTTCGATTCCATTCCAGAATGGAATGATTTTCAAACTTCACATATATCTGCAAAGGATTATCCAAAGCTTTCTGTCGGAGAGAATATTTATGGTTTACGTCGATCACGAAAATCTTCTCCAAGATCTATACCAGCTGGCGTACCTCAGGGTTCAGTACTATCTCCGTTATTATATTCTATATACACATCAGACTTCAAAGTCCTACAAAATAAAACAGCAGCATTTAATGCCGATGATACTGTAATAATAACGAGTGTTAAAATTATGCCTCCACCCCAAAAAGGATGTTATCGAACTCCTCGTCCGTATCATCGAGTAGCATGTCCCCATCAGATGCGTCCAGGAGTCCGGAAATTCCTCTCAGGCCATCGGTGCCCGAAGACATTCATTCGCCTGGGGCTCCAGAAATTACACTATGCAACAAAATTTGTGTCGAATAGCTGCGCATATCATTTTCTAGTGTAATAGGGAGTCCAAAAAATTAAAAATTTTTTTTTAAATTTTTATTTTTAACTCCAATTTTCTTGGAATTTTATTTTAATATTTGGACCATATTTTTTGAAGTATATGCTCGATAATGCCGGGATACACGTTAAATTAAAGGAAATTATGAGGACTACAAATCTTAATAAAAACACAGAAAGCTTAGTAACTGTCGTTAAAACAATTTGAATTTTTTTTTTTTTTTTAAAAAAAAATTGTGTCTTCCAGGTGCGAAAAAAGCATAAAAAATGGACATCAAATTGTCAAAAAATCTTTTGTTCCATTTTTTGAAAGCTAGCTTCCTAACGAAGAAAACAATTTGAAGAAAATCTACGGATAAATGCAGAAATTAAAGCATTTTTGGTAGAAATAAGAGAATTTCAACAACATTATTTTTTTATACCCCATCTATTGTGAATAAGGATATATATCAGAAGCTGCCAAACAAAAGTGTAACAAATCGATGGAGTGACCATATTTATTTTAAGTAATTTTAGCAATGCCCGTCAGCCTGTCCGACTTTCTGTCTGGTTGGTCTGCACGATAAACAATCAACAGGATTAACCTATTGACTTAAAATTTGGTATGTGTCAATATTTGTTTCTATCTCAGGCTAAGGTCAAAGATGGACTATGTTGGTCCACTCCTTCGAGTACCTCCCACACGAAGGGTCAACATTTAGTGAAATATTGATTATCCCATAACATATATTCTAATACCCAGAATCTTTCACAATTTCACACATAGTATTAGTGCGAAGTTGCCGCGCCCCTTTTGGTACATCCCATGCAAATGGACTATTTTGCACAAAAAGTTGTTATAACTTTGATTTCAGTCCAAAGAAATACTTGAAATTTTGTGAAGTGTAATGCTTTTACAGTACCTACAGTCCCGTGGAAAATTGCCATTATTACCACGTCCCTTTTGGTACCTCCCATACAAATGTACCATTTTGCAGAAAAAATTAACGACTTATAACTTTGATTTCTGCACATATAAACACTTGATTCTTTGTGAAGTGTAATGCTTTAATAGTACCTAAAGTCCCGTAAAAAATGGGCGAAGTTACCACGCCCCTATTGGTACCTCCCATACAAATGGACCGTTTTGCACAAAAGGTTTGGTTCCAATCCATCTAAATACTTACAAATTTTGTACAGTGTAATGTTTTTATAGTACCCATAGTACATTAAAAAAAATGGGCGTTATTGCCGCAACCCCTTTGGCTGGTACCACCCAAAAAAAATGCCAAAATAAAAAATATGAAAAATATTTTTTTCAATTTCCCTATTTTTACAATATGGGTCATAATTTATACATTTATCCACAGATTTTTTCAAATAGGCACCTTTTTTTTCTTTAGGATACTAGCTTTAAAAAATGCAACAAACAAATTACACTATGCAACAAATGATCACTTTTTTAAAAAAAACGCGGACTTGAGAGTATATGTTTTTGATTCTACTACCAAAGGGGTAGTATAACCCTATACTCGGTTTGGCGAAATTGGTGACCAATTTTTTTATGGGCCTCCAAAGTTTCTGAAAATCAGTGGGCCCCTCGAAAAAGGTGTCATCAGCTCTTGTCCAACAACGAATTCAGACTTGGTGATACCGCTAAACTATATTTGGCAATAATGAAGCTAAGAATATGCTGAAAAACGATTCTTAACATTTTATGCGAAAAAAAATTTATTCACGTACTTTTTTTTTGAAAACGTGATGGAAAAAAATATTTTTTTCACTTTTATCAGCATAACTTTTAGGGACTCGTAATTTTTCACTAACAATGCTTGGCAAAATTGTAGCCAAGGTAAATCTGAACAACTTCTGTGAACATATCAGTACAATCTGAACGTGTCTAGGCACCCTAAATAGCTCAAAAAATATAGCACCTCAAAAATGTTAGATCCAATTTACACGGTGCAATTTGTGCCTGTGCCTTTTTTGTATTCTCTTATGAAATCCCTACGTAAAATCAGGCTCATTTAGACGGCGAGTCTTTAGTTTCAGCAACCATGGGACAAATATATGTTTTATTCGTTCACTAACATTTATTTTATTGAATTTGTTTTTCGTTTTCAATCACTCATAAAATGAAACGTCAATTTTTCCATTGTATTTTCATTTCGACCAACTTTTTCTACCCCGGAAACTTCTCTACACTTTTCGTCTACAAGCTCGTGTCGCAAGCCTCATGTCGCGGACAAGTTGCACCGTATAAATTGGGTCTTAGTATTTCACTATTATGTAACAAAAATATTTTTTTGGTCTAGGGTGTGTTAAGCAACACTGTGGAACATATTAACCCTCTAGCTCACCCACATAACTGTAATTTTTGGCCCTATTTTAACAAATCGTAAAAAGCACGCCTTAAAAATGGGGAGGGCGGGGATGAAATGTTCTACAAAAATGTTGGCCATAAAATTTTACTATATGTGTCAGAAAACACCAAAGCCCAAAACAACAAAAACCAAAAAACGGTAAAATTCCAGTCAAAAACGCTCTTTACTGGTATGGTTATTGCTTCGAACACCAGGTCGAATGACTAACAATGCTGCACGAACAGGCCGAGGACGGTTTTTCACTGGAATTTGACCTTCTATTGATGTTTTTTGTTAAGTTTTGGGCCAACATTTTTGTAGAACATGCAGAAGTTTTTATTTTTGGGGCTACTTTCACGTCCCATTCTCAGAGCTGGAAAAGGCTTCGCTGTGTAATGTTTCGTTTAACAGAGGAAAATTAAATGACAACAAATTCAACTAAATGCATAAATAGATAAATTAAAAAAATAAAATGTTAAATATCATAAAATTGTAGTAAGCACTTTATGTGTAAATGATTTTCTTTTATTTATTTATTTATTTATGCATTAATTGCCTTTTTTGGCCATTTCATTTTCCTCTGTTAAACAAAGCATTAAGCTATCCCTACTGTTAGACACACTTCATAAAAACAGAAGAGAGAACTTTCACGTCATGGTCTTTAAAAGACTTTAGCCGGTACTCTACTTCTCTTTAAAGATAACAGCCTTTGTTACTGTTAACACAATTCACTCATGGCAATGTTAACCTTCGGAATCTCTTATATACCCGACTAAAAGAAAATTTCTAACGCTCTCTTTATTTAATTATACTCAACTCATTTATATATACATAAATATGTATGTACATATCTATAGATACCTACATACCCAACCACCACAAACCCCAACACAAACAAGTATGATGGAATTTTTTTTATCTAATACTCGTACATGATATTAAAGAAAAACAAAGACAGGGTCAGGAAAAAAATTTAAAATTAAATTTTCAAATCGGTACCTCAATTCTAAACTATGCTAAGTGCAAAAAGGTAGTTTTTCAGGAGAGGCGATCAAAGTTTGATGCGTTTTTTAAATTTGTATGGAATTTCTTTATAATGAAAATCGAATGACCTATACCTTTTTGGTGAATAACTTTTGATTGGGTTGACGGATAAACACTAAATTTTGACTGAATATAATTTGGAATATTTAGGGCCTTATTCATAAAAAGTTAAAGTAGGTTTGGGGAACGCTTTAGCAGTGTTAAAGCGTTCTTCAAACCTTCATTACATTTTTATGAATTAGGCCCTTAGCAATTAAAAATTCAATCTCCCTAAAAACATGCTAATTCGACATAGCATGTTTTAGAATGGAGTTATCGCAATGCAGGTAAGACTGTGCAACAACAACAAATTTTTCTGTCCGAGACCCAAATGATTGGCAGATATTCGTTTTGGGTCATTGCAAGTCACATGAGCAATGTCCGTCCGTCCGTCTGTCTGTGTGTCTGTCTGCTGGCTGGTGCGCACGATAACTCTCGAAAGGATTAACCGAATGACTTTAAATTTGGTACAGGTTAAATTTTTCTCAATCTCAGGCTAAGTTCGAAGATGGGCCATATTGGTCCACTCCTTCTAGTACTCGAATCTTCTGAAATTCGCTAACACGTCAAAAAAAGGAAGAAGTTGCCTCGCCCCTTTTGGTACCTCCCGCACAAATGGACCATTTTGCACCAAAAGTTAACAGCTTATAACTTTAATACCACAACATACTCTAAAGTTATTAAATGCAATTTAAATTGATAACACAGTGCGACAAAATAAACTCATGTTGAGAAGCAAATGACGCGATACTATTTTTCCTGTAGGTCCTGTCGAGTAAAACACGAATCTTTTTTTGGAATTCCCCGGACACCCCCAAAATCCGGATTTACGGGTAAAAAACCGATTTTCCTGCCTTTTTTCACTTGAACGCATATAACTTTGTTAATAATTAATCAATTTTCAATCTCTAAAAGAATTTGAAAGAAGAGAATTAGACTTTTCGAAAGATGTATATCTTGTTTATTTGAAGCTGTAGGAATATACGTTTATTTGTCCTACAAACACATTGTTTTCATTTTTGTCCGTCATTTTCTAGTTTAGGCTATGTTTTTACCAATTATATTGTGAGATAACCGTACCATTAATTAATAGGTCGGGTCGATTTGTGGGGAGGCAAAAAAAGTCGCCATTGCTCAGTGAAAATCGTATTCTAGGGATCAAAATAAGAAACTTTGCCGAAGGAACCATAAATCTAAAACGAATTCTGATGTCCCGGAATTTGGGTCGAACTTTTGGGTAGGGGCAAATTTTGAAAAATCCCACTTTGACCCATTTAGAGTGCTCCAATCGAGTCCATATGTATTACCGACCCCCACTAACATTGGAGGCCCGACCCACACATACCAGTGGCACACCCCCTGGAACCCCATGGGGGTTCCATACATTTGGACTCGATTGGAGCACTCCAAATGGGTCAAAGTGGAATTTTTTCCGGGACATCAGAATTCGTTTTAGAGGTATGGTTCCTTCGGCAAAGTTTCTTATTTTGATCCCTAGAATACGATTTTCACTGAGCAATGGGCGATTTTTAAATCGACCCGCCCTATTAATTAATTTACATATATGGTATATTTTATTAGGAAAAAATGCAACCAGCCTCTTCAAAATCCGTTTGCAATTGACGGAGTTATTAAAGTTTCATTAAAACTAAATCGGTATATAAACTCCAGTTTTGGTCATTCAACTCAATAATGTCTGCTTGAGCGTTTCATTTTTATCTCGTCATCATCGTCAAAACTAGTATTTATGTACACATTTAACTTTAATAACTCCTTCAATTGCAAACGTATTTTTAGGGGACTGGTTGCATTTTTTTCCTTATAAAATATACTATATGTATATGCAAATTAATTAATCGTACGGTTATCTCACAATATAATTGGTAAAAACATTGCATTAACTAGAAAATGGTGGACAAAAATTTAAAAAATGAGTTTGTTGGACAAATAAACCTATATTCCTACAGCTTCAAATACACTAACTATACACCGTTCGAAAGGTCTAATTCTCTTCTTTCCAAATTATTTTAGAGATTGAAAAACGGGTAATACTTAACAAAGTTATAGGCGTCCAAGTTAAAAAAGACAAGAAAATCCGTTTTTTACCCGTAAATCCGGATTTTGGGGGTGTCCGGCAAATTTCGTAGAACAAACGTTGTTCTACTCGCCAAGACCTTCATGAAAAATAGTATCGCGGCTTTTGGTTTTTGGACTGTCGCACTTTGTTTAATGGAATGAACATCAATTAAAACAAAAAATAAATAAATTTACGAATATTTTTTTGGGACTCAAGGTGAGGGGATTCATAAGTCGACTGAACTTTCTTACTGCTGAAGCTGCTGCTGGTAACTTGGGATTGAAAATGGGCAATATCGGAAAATATTTTGATATATCCCTAATATATAACATCTGCCCGATTTGACTTAATAACGTCATAGAGACCACAAATGTCAACTGATCGGGCTGAAATTTTATAACTGGGTTTTATTTATACCCGGGAACCTTCACATGAACAACGGTAGCCATAGGTCCATGTTTTGATATAGCCCCCATACAAAGGTCCTTCATGATTTTATTCTTAACGCAACAGAAACCACAAATTTTAACGAATCGTGCTTAAATTTGTCAATATGACTTTATTTGTGCCCAAAACCATTAATATGCTATCCATGGTGGAGGGTATATACGTTTTGGCATGGCCAAACTTAACGCTTTTACTTGTTTTTACTTGAAAATTTTCAAGTATTTGTATCCACTAGTAAAGGGTTTTCCAACAAGAGGTGTTATTTTGGTATTCAAAGAAAAATGCCATTTTTTGAGATAAATGATCGGATGTTTATTTCATAATAAAGAGGAAGGTATGCCGTTAATAATGAAAAACAAAATCACCATATCCTTTTCATGAAATTTTCCATAACCAAATCGCAAAGTGGCTGTCCTATGTCCTCGATAGCCTCACGAATTCTATCTTGAGGTCTTGAATCGACGCTGGGCTGGTGGCGTAGATCTTATCTTTCACGTGGCCCCAAAAGAAGAAGTCGCAAGGTGTTAAATCACAAGATCTCGGTGGCCAATTGTGATAACCTCTTCAAGAGATAACACGGTCCGGAAACTTTTCCCTTAACAAAGCAATGGTTTCGTTGCTTGTGTGGCACGTAGTGCCGTCTTGTTGAAAGTAAACGTTGTCCTGATCAGTACCATCCAACTCCGACCATAAAAAAATCATTAATCATCTCTCGATAGCACAATCCTTTCACCCAACCTCATTTTCGAAAAAGTAAGGTTCAATGACCCCGCCGTACCTTACTCACACGTTGAGGATGGAGAGACTTCTCAACAATAACTCTTGTGATTTCCGAGCCCCAGATGCGACAATTTTGCTTGTTGACGTAGCCACCGAGGTGGAAATGGGTCTCATCAGTCAAGATGATTTTTCGATGATTTTCGATTTTTTCCAATTTTGTCAAATGTCAAAGAATAAAAGCTTCAAAAGTGACAGCTAACGAAATACCGGGTGATTCAAAATAACACCTCTTGTTGGAAAACCCTGTATTAAAGTTATTAGCAGATAACTTTTAGTACAAAATTTTCATTTTTGTGTGGGAGTTTCCCAAAGTGGCGTGTTAATAACGCCCATTTTTTATCAGACTGAAGGCACTATGAAAACATTACTCTGCACAAAATTTCAAGATAAATATTTGCACTGATTTTAAGATTGTAAGCAGTTAACATTTTGTACAAAATGTTAAGTTTTAACTTGTGTACAAAAAGGTGACATTTTGTACCATCCATTGTTCTCAAGGTGATAGAGACAGATAAACCACATATTACTATGTGTCAAATTAAAGAAGGTTGGGGTGAGTGGTATAATAGTTATTAGTGATTAAATATTGAATTAAATTTTAATCTTTTGTGGGGTAGGTGGTACTATATGGAGTGCACCAATATGGGCGGGCCATTTTAAACATTAAAAAATCTAATCTCCTAACAATTTCTGACCCTCACTTTGTGAGTAATTTAATATGGAATATTACACTAATTAAACTGTCAATTTGTGTTGGAGGTACCAGAAGGGATATATACTTTGGCACTGGTATATTAATGCTATGAGCTATTCAATTTTGGTCATTTTGTGTGGGAGGTACAGAAAGGGGTATGATGATAAAGTCCATTTTACACAGGGCTATAGGTACTTTAAAACCGTTACACTGTGTAAAATTTTGTAGTACTTTCGTGCATTGGAACTCACGCTACACACAAAGAAAAAAACGTTTGGCGGTCGTTTATCGCAAACATAGTTCTATGTCTCAAACGCTCTACTTTTCCCGTAACGGTTGAAATATTTCTAGTGAATGAAAACGTATATCGTAAACGTAGTTTCTCTTGCTGTCAACAAAAATTCTTTCACTTCAAAATTTTCATAATTTACGTTTATGGTAAACGAAAAACGTTTACGGAAACATATTGTATTTATACATGAATGAATATTTTAAAGAGAGTTGAGAGAATAAAAAGCGCGTAACTTGTTCTCATTTTGTGAGTGTGCGGTTTTATAATTTTTTTTATTTTTTATATGCTGTGTACACTACACAAAAAGAAACGTTGATTGTCCGCGTTGTTTTATTAACAGTTCTGCAGATGGTGGAGGAAATTTTTCTCTGCATACCTCCTTCCGAACTGCACATATAATAAGTGCGCGTGTGTGGCAAAATTAAAAATTTTTTTATCAGTGGACTTAAAATTATTTCATTCAAAGACTTAGTTAAACCAAAGAATCTAAATTATCGGAGGTGCGATATCTCGCAAATATACTGCGGACTCCAATTTAATGTTATAGGCAAATGGTAAATGAAGTGAAGACATTTAGGAAAATAAACAGATAGTCAATAATGAAAACAATATGTAGATCGAGCACTGCATGAAAATATTTAACATTTTGTGGAAAGCCGGAATACGTACCAAAATGCAATAGATTTTAACACAAACTATGAAGAACCATAGTATATTGTTTTTGTTAATCACTAAATGGTTATTCCACACGTGGTTAATTGTGAATAAGCAATCATCACACGTTTAGGCACTGAAGCTCGTTATGGTAATTGTTAACTAAATTTGTTGTCAAACCCATGGCCATCCTAATCAGGCACAATACAACTGGATACTTCTGAAACGAGAGGTAAACTTTGTTTTTTAATGACACTATGCGTCACGATACACGGTTAAAAAACCGAAATTTGTCATGTTATTTTATTTTGTTTGGTATTCTATTCACAGGCGTGGAAACTTTTGAATGGTCAGCATTTAGGTCAGAATTTTCTATATTGACCTATGAAGTTCACTTTTGACTAAAAACTTTGATATATGGTAAGATTACATGTTGCTTCGATCCATACAATGGCCTCCTAATTTTTATACCCTACACCACACAGCGGTACAGGGTATTATAACTTTGTGCATTTGTTTGTAACACCCAAAAGGAGAAGAAATAGACCCATCGTTTATTATACCGATCGACTTAGAATCACTTTCTGAGTTGATTTAGCTATGTCCGTCTGTCTGTCCGTCTGTGCATGTATTCTTGTAATCAAAGTACAGGTCGCAATTATGGTCCGATCTCGACGAAACTTTACACATATATTTTTTTTTGATCCCTATTGAATTTGGTTAAAATCGGTTCCGATTAAGATATAGCCCCCATATATATGTTAGCCCAGATTTGACATGTAAGCGCTGTAAAAACTTTATTTTATATCCGATTAGTCTGAAATTCGGCAGAAAGAGGTTTCTTATTATATGAATGAACACTGTTAAATTTAGAAGAAATCGGTTCTGATTTATATATAGCCCCCATATATACGTTACCCCCGATTTGAAGTGTAAGCGCTGTAAAAATGTTATTTTATATCCGATCAGTATGAAATTCGGCAGAATGAGGTTTCTTATAATATGAATGAACACTGTTAAATTTGGAAGTAATCGGTTCAGATTTAGATATAGCCCCCATATATACATACGTTACCCCCGATTTGAAGTGTAAGCGCTGTAAAAATGTTATCTTATATCCGATCAGTATGAAATTCTGCAGAAAGAGGTTTCCTATTATTTGAATGAACACAGTTAAATGTGGAAGAAATCGGTTCAGATTTAGATATAGCCCCCATATAAACGTTACCCCCGATTTGACATGTAAGCGCTGTAAAAATTTTATTTTATATCCGATCAGTGCGAACTTCGGCAAAGAGAGGTTTCCTTCTACATGAAGAAATACTGCCAAATTCGGAGAAAATCGGTTCAGATTTAGATATAGCCCCCATATATATGTTACCCCCGATTTGACATGTAATCGCTGTAGAGACTGTATTTTATGTCCGATCAGTACGAAATTCTACAGAAAGAGGTCTTTTCACATGAATGAGTATTCAGGGAAAATCGGTTCAAATTTATATATAACATCCGTATATATGTTCCTCCTGATTTGGTATCAAAGCACTATAGAAGTTGTACTTTACTTACGATCATTAAAATTTTCCAGAAATTTTCTCAATTTAGGAACGAATATTGCTTAATTTAGCGATTATCGGTTCAGAATTAGATATATCCACATATATATGTTCTTACCCATTTACCAATTATTCCAAATTATTATCGCAATGACCCTTATCGCATTGTTGGAGAGGTGTAGGGTATTATATAGTCGGCCCCGCCCAACTTTCTGCCTTTCCTTACTGGTTTAATATGTTCTTACATATGTATATGCTTTCTTATTTACAGTTTGTCTGCAACTCAATTAGAAGATATCAGCCAATTAATAGCAGATGTGTTTGTTGGGGAGCATCCGGGCAGAGTATGAAGCCGCCGCCGATCTTTGCGGCTAAAATCGGCTGAAACACAGTCGCCGTTCCATAGAAAAACTTTAAAATATGGATAGATACAATTTACATTTTTGATAAGCAAATAGCTGTATAGCAGATATATCGTCCCTTTAATAGAAGAATAATGTGTTCATATACACTATTATATTTTATTGCATTCTAAGAATCTACGCAATTGGTTCTATATCTGGTGAAATTCTACTTCCACAAATTGGGTTATTGCGTGTTTGAAATTGTTCATTAATAAATAATAATATCGAGTTTTAAATTCACAAAAACTTCAAATATGATTTTCTCGAAACGACAAATAAATTACACACTATTCATTTATTATGTGGACGATATGGAAGTGAGTGATTTTCGTTTTGATTCGTTTATTGTCACAAGGGGGAGCTTAATATGTCTTAAATATTATAATATTGATAGTTATACAAAAATAATTATAAACATTTCTTTTTTAAAGGAAATAATAAGATTTTTTATTTATTAGTAGATAAAAATTTTTTCGTAAAAAAAATCAATGGACTATTAATGAAACGTATAACAAATAAATTAATACCTCCATTCTAAAGAATCAATCAAGTTAAGCTCAAAACAGTAGAGGTAATTCTATTTAAACCAAAAGGTAATTCCACAGAAATTTAAAATTTCACTAAGACGTCGATTCGCCTCACCTGGAAACAACCTGTTTCGACTTAAGCTATGTATAGATGAATGGCGGAAAAATGCAACCCTGTGAACGTACAACCGTGTGCACTGTCTATAAAATATTTTTATTGGCATATCTGCATATAAATATTTACAAAATATATTTTAAATATATGAAATTGTAAGGGTTTCTTGCAATCGTCTTCACCTTTGCCGAACAATCTGTCATTGTCCGTACATTTGCGGCACTTTAACAGGGTTGATGAAGTTTTCCGATCTGACAATCGTCTATACATAGCGGCATGGAAACGATGATTTTTTTACCTCACAATATCTTACAATTAACTTAAAAACATCTATTATTTAAGAATAAATACCAGAGCTTAACTTTTCAACTATTATTTTAAACGTTAAAATGTCTATTATAGAGCCGCCGTATGTCAATTTTATGTCGGCTTAGCCGCCGCCGCCGATCTATAATTTTCAATGGCAGCCGCCGCCGCCAATTTTGGCTCGGCTTCATTCTCTGCTTCCGGGTACATTATACTAAAAATTGTGAAATTTTTGATTATACACATAATTTTATTAAATATAATTCAAACAAATTATTCTTTTGCGACAAACGTTTTCTCATTTATTGAAAAACTGGCATTGCTTGTGACAAACACAACAACCGTTTGTGACAAACTTAACAACGTTTCACAGGGTTTGTAATAAATATTAATCGTTTACGATAAGTACACTAACCAATAGCTATAAACCTTTCTTTGGATTTTGGGATAAACATAAATCGTTTGCGACAAACATAGACCACAAACAAAATTCGTTTGTTTAATTTTCGTTTGGGAGTAACGTATTTTTTCTTTGCGTGTATATGCTGTTAGTTAACTTTGGTGCAAAAAAAGTCCATTTGTTTGGGAGGAACCAATACCGCCAACTTTTCACTGGACTCCAGGAACGAAAAGCATTAGACTGCACAGAATTTCAACTTTTTGTATGCACTGGAATAAAAGTTATAATCCGTTAACTTTTTGTGCAAAATGGTCGTTGTGTTGGAGGTACCAAAAGGGCGTGGCAACTTCGTCCATTTTTTCCCAAGAAGATAGCGACTTATAAACTAAGATTATATTTGGAATTGCGGAAGATTTTTATAAGTAGTATAGAAGTTCTTAAAGAATCAATATTCCACAAAATGTTAACCCTTTGTAGCAAATGATACATACTCGTACCTTCGTTCACAATAAAACATAATTTTAAAAGGGTTATAATTTTGACCTTTTTCCATAGATTTTTTTCAAGTTGGCATTGTTTTTTTGTTATAATGCTGGTTTTTTAAAAATGTAGTAAAATATTTTCAGATTTTTATGTTTTTTGGGTCCGCCAAAAACGTGTAAAAATGCATTATTTTGTGAGGAAATTAATTTTTGTTGTTGTTGTTGGCTAACTTATTGATAAAAATAACAACAACTTTTACAAATATCGAAAGATTATGTTTTTATATATACAACAGTATTTTGTTTTTCCAAAATGTGTGTCAGAGTGTACATTTTCGGAGTGTGAACATAATGTTTATATTTTGAAGATATGTTTATAAATATTTTGTAATCTGAAAAATGTCCCTTATTTCAATTTTTTTTAAATTCCTCCCACTGTGCACCGTTTATGTATACCGGTTGTTGTCGTTATTTCATTAGCAACTTTTTTTGTCAGCGCTGCAACAACTGCATTTTTCTACCTGTCCATTGCATACCTGGGAGATTTTAATGTAATTTTTAGAATGCAACAACAACACTGATAGTGACATGCCTGCATAATTTTCTTCTTAAGATTTGCTTTCAATACCAAATGGGATTATTTCAACTGGAAATGGTGTAGAATCCACACAAAATACCACCACCATCCTGCACTAAGTTGGGGGCCAAAACGTAAGAGGCAGTAGAAAATAAAATAAACCGGTAAAGAGAGATGAAATAGCCGGGAGAGACAGACACCAGGGATGAAAAATGGCTATGGTACTAACTTTGTATGAAAAAAGTACTTTTCGCAACCAAATGTTACTAAACTTTTATTTTATTAAAAAAACAACAAAAATAAAAAGATATAAAATACAGCACATAAATCACATATTTTACATTTAATTCAAGTTTCATTGAAAATATGAAGCAAACAATAAAAATTAGAATAACAATATTATTATATAATAAAGTTATATTTATTGTGTTTTACTAAAATTCAAATTATTTTTACTTTATGAGATCATTAGATATATTGTAATTATAAAAATGTATTTCACTAGATATTAATAAATCATTGGGTTTTATTAGGTTTAAACCCGTTTCAACATTAAGGTGATTTCTAGTTTTGGTTTTTATTATATTTTGCACAGAAAAGATTCTTTCAATATTTGCTGATGAATTGATTACCGGTAGCTGTGCGCGAAATATCTGGGGACATTAACTCTCCGTTGTTAATGCTACTAACCTCTGTCCAAAATCTGCAAATTGTATAGAGTGCAAAACATGAATCCTACACAGAAAGAAAAAATTGAGTAATCCGTACTTAAATCAAGTCGTAGCGCTGTCAAAAGTACGGTTAGTACGGTTTTTCTTAAACCAAGTACAAAATACTTGAATCAAGTACGGATTTTTAAGCATTGAATTCTTAATCTTAGCGCTCATTAAGCTTGATTAGGCTTGATTTTAAGCCGAAATATTCTTATTTCAAGCACATAGCGATTGATTTAAGGATTGTGTGGGATTGATTTAACGTACTTAAATTTTTAAGCACGATTTCGGCTTAAATTAAGATTTTTTACTTGAATTTAG
The DNA here is from genome assembly GCA_963930755.1 of Eudasyphora cyanicolor. Taxonomy (NCBI): domain Eukaryota; kingdom Metazoa; phylum Arthropoda; class Insecta; order Diptera; family Muscidae; genus Eudasyphora; species Eudasyphora cyanicolor. The sequence continues at coordinate 155,874,254 of OZ005736.1, read as the reverse complement.
TATGACATTTTTCTTTCTGTGCAGCATCCTCAGATCGCATCTCTGAATTTATATTATTCACAATTTTTAAAAAGTAAGACAAGAAAAGAAATATATAATCATTTCTGCATATAAAAAAACAAAGACAACATGAATTGAAGTTTTTCGTTTTTTTTTTGCCATTTGAACTAAAAAAGTACTTTAGAGGTTCCCACAACCTCCTGTCGCGAATGCCACCTAGGTAGATCATATTTAAAAATGACGTTAGTAGTTCCAAAATATTCCTAAAATTAAATAAACTTGTTTTCTTCGGTTTGAGCTGTTGCAAAAATATTAATCAATTTATTTTAAGAATTTTTCGATATTTTTTGGCATACAAGAATCTGCAGAACTTAAACTATCGGGTCTGTTCTGAAATCACGGCGATTTGATATCACGGTGATTTTAAAATCACCGGCGACTTAACATCACCTTTGGAGTTCGAAATCACCCGAACATATTTCGAACAATCTTTTTTGGGAGGCTATGAATAATAAACCGGGCGATTTCGAACTCCAACAGTGATTGTAAGTCGCCGGTGATTTTAAATCACCTTGCTACAGAACAGACCCGTATGTTTTAATAAATGGCACACACAACCGTTTACAAAAAAATTTGGCACCAACAGCTTTAATCTCGCCTGTACTCCACTTATAAGACCCATCATTACGTGAGAGTTGTCAGCTAACATATTTTTAACGTTAGAGCCCAATACTCTTACTATTGTATCGCATATTGTTTCTACTGTTTAATCAGTTATTAGCGATACAAATCTGTCCCGGCACTTCCCATCAAAAATTATAATAATTATTGCTAAATTCGTTGATACGGCGGTGTCGGCACTTTCATCAGTAATACGAATTTTTAGAAAATTTCAATATTTTTCTTGCATTTTCTTGGCTGGCCACAGATTTTACAATCTTTTGGGATTTCTGTCTGTTTAATACGAATTTCTTTACAATTCATGAATCCGGTATGCCACTTTTAACCAGGGAACAAAGATGATCGACAATAGTAAACGGCACATGTTCCGACACAAAGAAACAAGACATAACTTCAATTTGTTTGTCACTTCAGTAACAGGACATTTCGCAATATTTTCCAGAAATTTTCGTATTTTAGGACTGTTTTAGGCAACATGAACTTTCTTAAGATGAATTCATGATTAGCATGGCGCTCAATATATGTTAGGCCACCAATAATGTTAACATTACATACCGTGCATTTTTTCATTGGTGATTATATATTGCGGCAAGCCGGATAAAAAAGTACTTAATTTTCGGTGGGGGTACTGAAGTATTTTTAGAGATAAAAAAAGTACCAAAGTACTAACTATTTCATCCCTGGTCTGACAGACACAAGAGAAAAATCAATTTTTATGTTCTAACGAGAGTGTTTACTTAGGCGGCGAGGTTATAAATCGTGTGGTAGGTTCTGAGGCAGTCAGTAGTAATAAAACACCGATTGAAGTGGGCGCGCTTATTCCGACTTTGGGAAATAGTGTTGTGTGTGTGTTTCAGTACGAGTGCTTCAAGTAATTGGCAGTGATTTTAATTAACAGATTGGTTGATTTTTTTCGTTACCTGTTAAAGTAGACATTACTTTAAGGTAAGAAGGAGTTACAAAACACGATTAATTTAACAAAAAGATAAAGGTAGAAGAAATTAAGACAATCCCTTGCTTCATACAACAGCTCCATATTACAATCAACCGAGTTGTTGTCGGCAGCCGCCAAGCGTCATATAAATACATACATACATATAGATAGATATAGATTCTGTGTAAATGAAACATGTGTTATTTGGGAGCATTCTTCTTCTTCAACAAGTCTACGGTGTCGATAAACATACAGACATACACATATACAATCTTCGATGAGTTTTGCGTCTCCATGTGTCTATTTTGTATGTATGTTCTACTATCTCCTCTCATTTGTTTTTATTTGAATGTTGAGAGCGATGAAGGGAGAAACAGACAGAGCATTTAACAACGTGTTCGTTCTATAAGTTCTTATCATTTTTTAATGAAAAATCTGAAAAAAGTGAAGTAATCTAATTTGATGCATTTATAATAGTTTAATAACCCAAAAAAAAAACAAACTGCTAATGTAGGGATGGCTCATTTGCATCAGCGTTACCAGATAATAAGTTTAAACTTATTTTTCAAGTTTTTTCAAATGAAAAATAGCACTTTTAAGTTTTTTCTTCCACAAAAAAGTTTTATACGTTCTGTAACATTTAATATTATACATAAAAACACAGAACGTTTCCCAATCCATTTTATTTTAGGTTTAATTTTATATTAATATTTATACCCTCACTTTAGTGATACGAGGGTATACATATATAATTTGCTAGGGCCTAAAGTGTAACACATCGAAGGAGTGATCTAAGACCCTAAGTATGTTCGGCGGATATTCGTTTTGGGTCATTTTAAGTCGAATGAGAAATGTCCGTCCACCGTCTGTCTGTCTGCTGGCTGGTGTGCATAAGAACTCTCGAAAGGAGTAACCGATTCACTTCAAATTTGGTATGTGGTAATATTTTTTGCCCGCCCCTTTTGGGCCACACAATTGCACCATTTTGCATCAATAGTTAACAGCCTATAAAAATACTTGAAATTTTTAACAGTGTAATGCTTTTATAGTGCCTACAGTCCAGTGAAAAATTAGCGTTATTGCCACGTCCCTTTTGGTAGCTCCCACACCCAGAGAAAAAGCTTCATTCCATCAATGAAATTTTACATTGTATCAATGAAAAGTTACATTGTTTTTGAACCAATGTAAGGCTTCATTGATACAATGTAAAGTGTTACATTGAACTATTAAATGTTTCATAGAAATTTGTTACATTGATGTCATGAAATATTACGTTAATGTAATGAACGAGTTTCATTAATGTAATGAATAAGTTGCATTAATGCAATGAAACGTTTCGTTGTTGTAATGAACATGTTTCATTGGTGCAATGAACATGGTTCATCGATGCAATGAACATGTTTCATCGATGCAATGGACATGTTTCATTGATTCATAGAACATGTTTCATTGATGCAATGAACATGTTTCATTGACGCAATGAACATGTTTCATTGATTCAATGAACATGTTTCATTGATGCAATGAACATGTCTCATTAATGAAATGTAAATGTCTCATACCATTGCTCTGAAATAAAATAGAAAATTAAACAAAATTCTTCGTTTTTTATTGCTATGTTTATTGTAGTACATCCGTGTTTGTTCATTAACTTTAAAATCATTTCAATCTGAAAATATAATATAATAGATAAATAAATAATTAAAATTGTGGGTTTTGAGAAATTTTAAAATAAAAAGACAACTAAAGTTGAGAAAATAAAAAATAAAACAAAAAAATTCACAATACAGTTTGTTCTTTTAAATTCGTTTTTAACTGCATGAATTCGTAAATACAATTTAAGTAAACACTTAAACCGCATTTTTACATACTTACTAATTGAAATCCATTCACTCGCTTGTAATGAGGCCAAAGTGACAAAGCTTCATTAATATTTTTGCGTTTGTGCATATTTTCGAAATTTGGAATAAGCAGTCCAGGCCAACCTAAAGTCATCTGCGGATAGATTTTCCCCAATTTCTAAACAAATAAAAATATTACAAATAGAAGTGAATGAAAATATGTTTAGGATATAACTTGGTAGAAAGTACTTACCTAGTGTTTTTGGAGTGTTTCATCGCTGACTTAGGATATGGTTCATGAAAATTGTTTGTTGTTGTGGCATTTAACATATATTTTCCAACTTCTGTTTTTTCGAACATGCCATTTCAAGCTTGACGTGTCTTTGTATGTACTTCCACAACATCTATAGTTGTCATTTGTTTTAAGAAAATTATATTATTTTAAGTGCTTAAATAGATTTCATTTCTTTCAAATTAAGTACCACACAAAAAACATTTCTCATTCAGTATTTGTTGACATTTTGTTTCACTTTTAATTTTTTCACTTTTGAATTTTTTTATTAACGCGCACAGCTACGTCCGTTTAATGTCTATTATAAACTAAATCAAAGGGCTGCTGCCAGCACTCATGCAACAATTGATTCTTCGCCACTGATTTGTTTTGACTCGCCAAACACACACAAAAATAACTGGATATTTTTTTACGAAGAGTTTGCATAGCAAAGGGTGGATTGTTGTTGTAACAGCAACAGCACACCTAATGCATTTAATATTTGTTTATCTATTGATGACAGTTGTGGCACAGTGGTTCAGAATAATTAATATCGTGCACTAAAAACTGTTTAATGTTCGAAATATATTGTGAATAGAATTCACGACAATAATCGATTAAAAAAAATGTGGTTTACAAATTCGTAAACGTAAACACAATAAACGTAAAAAATACGACCTTTTTGACAATTTTAAATTAATGTACACCGACTGCTGTTTGAATAACAATAATAATTGAATAAATATGTCAGTGCGATTATAAAAGTATACAATTATTGCCAAAATGTCATGTTAATTGATAATACTATCAATTGAACACCTTGAAATTATTAGTGAATCATATTATTACCAACAAACCACCTTCATTCGACGTTAATGCCACTGTGCGGTGTAGATTCATAGAATTCCGCCTCTCTCTCCTCTCAAACAAATGCAAGAAAACTACGCCGCTCCATCGTTTTCATTGAGCTTGCACGACTCTGATTCACACATCAACATATTACATTTATTACCACACAAACACATTTGTGAAGATATATGTATGTAATGTGACAAACACTTTGTTAGTATATTCACTGTTTAAATTCATTGCTGGAATGAAACTTTACATTTCTATCTGTGAATTGTTACATTAATTTAATGCATCAGTTTCATAGACCTCTTTTTGAATAAAACTACTTCGTAAAGTATTGTTGTTTAATTAACTCCACTACATACTCCTAACATATAAAATGTTTATAAAATAGATTAAATATATATATAGAACATCAATATAAAGCTAATTTCATTGTTTATATTCTTCACCGTACCACTTCATTGCAGCAATGAAACTTTTAAACTTCTATGAAATGTTACATTAATATAAAGAAACTGTTTCATAGACCAGTTTTGAGAATAAAAAGCACATAAAAAATAGTAAATCTGTGTGTGTAGTATTATTTTGTTTTATTAATGTTAAAATCTTTACACCACTGATAATTTTTTTGTTAATTGTATATAAGTCTTCCTTTTTTTATAAAATATAAACTTCATACCATCAATGTAAACCGTTTCATTCCATCAATGACACGTCATAAATTAGAAAAACGCTTTAAAGAAACATTTCATTCCCGTAATGGCATTTTCATTGCATCACTGAACATTTTCATTGTGAAGCATTTTTTTTTCAGTGCACACAAACCTTTTTTGCACCAAAAGTTAACAGCTTATAACATTTATACCAGTGTATAAAAATACATGAAATTTTGTACAGTGTAATGCTTTTATAGTGCCTATAGTCCTGTGAAAAATGGGCGTTATCACCACGCCCCTTTTTGTACCTCCCAGACAAAATGGCCAAATAATACCACAATATAATATCTAATAACGTTAATATACCAGTGCACATAAACGCTTATAATTCGGCACATTGCAATGTATTTAAAGTATCTTCTGTTCAGCGAAAAATAGCTATATTTGTTAAACCCGATCTGGTACCTCCTATACAAACTGACAGAATAATTCGTGGAATATTCAATATTACATTACTCACAAAGTGAGGGTATACCTTAGACGGTTTACCCGACTGAAACTTTCTTACTTGTTTTAAGATAATATTAATAAATCACTTACATACTTCATATTGAAAGTACACGAATAAATTGCTAAAAAATTAATTAATTTTTTTTAACGAAACAAAAATAATTGTAGCTTAATTGTGAGATGTTATGGAAATAATTTAGAAACAAAAATTAAAGCATTTTCATGGAATCATATTTTCCTATATATATTCGAGATTGCAATTTACCGTAAATGGCGGAACAGGATTCAGGAATAATTTCTGTTTAGAATAATACAATAATTGTTTTGTATATTTATACACAGAAAGAAAAATGCCATACTAAATTCAAGTTAAAAAATTCTTAATTTAAGCCGAAATCGTACTTAAAAATTTAAGTACGTTCGTACTAAGTTTTTCTTAAAACAAGTATAAATCGGCTTAAATTGAAAAATCAAGCTGCAATAAGCATTTAATGCTTGAAATCAAGTAAACATTTCTTGAAAAGGAAAATTAACCCTAATATGGCTTAAAATAAGATAAAAAAAGCGTACTTTAATCTGTGAGAGACAGAACCATTATAGAGCTCAATAAAATTACCCTCTCAACCACTCTCATACAAGTGGTTGATTTTAAATTGTCGAGATGTATATGTATAAACATTTGTGCCCGACCATATCCAATTCGTTTCTCGTTCAAGCAGTGTTTGCAAATACATTACTTGGCGTGATTTTTTTATTTTAGTTTGTTGAAGTTGTTAATAATTCTTATTTATTTCGTTGATGCTATTCCTTATATGTTTCATATTTAAATCGAATAAATGCAGCAAAACTTTTACTTTTAAAAAATTACATTCTTTGCAGTACAGTGGCAAAACAGTGGTATATATGTAGGTATAAATCGAACGAAAGTACAATAAATCTAGTATGACCAGGCTTAAATCAAGAACTGATATAGCTTAAATCAAGAACTGATCAGGCTTAAATCAAGTATTATCAGGCTTAAATCATGTATTGGACAGGCTTTATTCAATCAAAAATTTCTTCATTGAAGCCCCTTTCGCACTCAAATGAATCCGATAAAATTCTTAAATCAATCGCTTTGTGCTTGAAATAAGAATTTTTCGGCTTAAAATCAAGCCTAATCAGGCTTAATAAGCGCTAAGACTAAGAATTCAGGGCTTAAAAATCCGTACTTGATTCAAGTATTTTGTACTTGGTTTAAGAAAATCCGTACTTGACGTACTTTTGACACCGCTACGGCTTGATTCAAGTACGGATTACTCAATTTTTTCTTTCTGTGTACCCATCGACCAGATTTTATAATGATTCGATTATTTTCCAATATGTGAAGCCTCGTGATTCGAGAAATATGGCCCATTGCCAATTGTTTAATTTAAATTTGTTGTACTATTTGTCCAATTACCATTTAAAACCAAAACTATATTATGAGTTTCAAAGAAAGAAGCATTTCAACAATTTAAGATTGAAATGATACTATTTTTCGATTTTTTTTATAAAATAGAACTAATAAGTTTTTTTGTTGCAAAGTGAGTTTTTTTTTTAAATTGTAATTTGTTTTCAAAAAATATCTGGCAACGTTGTGCCGGACTCCACTGCATCTGCAGAAAAATTAGATCGGATCTCGGGTATTCGACCAGCAGGGATAAAGCGAGCGGCTGTTACGTTAATTATATCTCGGAATTTCTTCTCAGCTACCCGAATTGCGGATGGGAATTCTCTGAACCCGTCCCAATCAGCTTTCCTTTTCTTCAGGAAAAAACGGCGGTCAGAGATGATGAAATCGGCTGGACTATCAATAGAGAGGATTACGGGGAAGTGGTCTGATCCTAGTGAAACAACGGTCTGCCAGGTAACGTCACTTATCAGACCAGGCGACACGATGCACAGTGGGCTAAAATGAAAAAAAATGGACATAATTCTGCCATTTCAAAACCACTTATCGTATGGCGATGAAATTGTAGGTGCGTATACAAGAGGTGTTAGAGAGTTTAAGTTCGGAACTTGGGCCCCCAATCTCATACAGGGGCGGAGCTACAGGGCCCCAATGTTGCCCACCTCGGGTATACACAATTTTCATCGGCTTCTAACTTTTGAATAGAGTGTCCGGTTTTAGTGGCGTGTATACTCCTAGACCAGGCCTACAATAAATATTTTATAGGTTGAAGATATCTTGAATTGTTTCCGAGATATGTGGATTTTAAATTTGAATTTTTCGTTTTTTCGCCGACTTTGCCTTCGATTTTAGCCAATATCTCAGTCAAAAGTTTACCGATTTTGTGTTTTTTTTATAGAGTGCCAATAAAATTTATAATATCATGAAAAAAGGAATCATTAAGATATGTGAAGAAATAAGAAAGTTATGGCCCTATAAAGTAAATTTTTTGAAAAAATTTCATTTTTGGAGATTTTTTGGCGAAAAAAGTCCAATTCGTATTTAGGTCTTGTAGAAAAAGTTTGTTACACAAAGTATATCAAATTTATACTCATTTTAAAGTAGACGTTCCACAGAATCTGCTAGAGAAAATCCGAAGCCTAAATTTTAATTGGTGTGGTTGCCACCCTTCTCCGATTTGGACCTTTTTTACATAAATTTCAAAAGTTTGATCGATTTTCTCCAATCGCAAAGCTAAATTGTTAAATTTGTTTTTATTTATTTGTATTAGGGTGTAACAAAATCGAATGCAAAGGGAATCCCGAGCGCGGCTTTTCATATCGTAGATATTGGACTAAAAGTAAAAATCCCATTTTTGGGGAATTTTGATGTATTTTTTGGGAATTGAGGGATTTTCCATTGGAAATTTCCACATGTTGTGTTTGATTATTATTTCGAATATCAAAATAATGAACTTTAAAAAAAATTCATCGAAATATATACATTTTTAAGAATTTTATGCTGTATTTGCGTTTCTGTCTATATGCAAAATATTTATTTTAATTATACCCTACACCACACTGTGGTACAGGGTATTATAACTTTGTGCATTTGTTTGTAACACCTAAAAGGAGCCGAAATAGACCCATCGTTTATTATACCGATCGACTCAGAATCATTTTCTGAGTTGATTTAGCTATGTCCGTCGTCTGTCTGTCCGTCTGTCTGTGCATGTATTCATGTAATCAAAGTACAGGTCGCAATTATGATCCGATCTCGACGAAACTTTACACATATTTTTTTTTTGGTAGAGTCTCTTGATCCATGAACCACCACTACCGAATTTGAAAAAAATCGGTTAAGATTTAGCTATAGCTCCCATATATATGTTTCGTCCGATTTGGCCCTTTAGTCCTATAGAAGCTGTATTTTACATCCGATCGCTTTGAAATTTAGAATGGTAGAGTTTCTTGATCCATGAACCAACATTGCCGAATTTGAAGAAAATCGGTTAAGATTTAGCTATATCTCCCATATATATGTTTCGTCCGATTTTGCTCTTTAGTCCTGTAGAAGCTGTATTTTACATCCAATCATTTTGAAATTTAGAATGGTAGAGTTTCTTGATCCATGAACCAACATTGCCGAATTTGAAAAAAATCGGTTAAGATTTAGCTATAGCTCCCATATATATGTTTCGTCCGATTTGGCCCTTTAGTCCTATAGAAGCTGTATTTTACATCCGATCGTCTTGAAATTTAGAATGGTAGAGTTTCTTGATCCATGAACCAACATTGCCGAATTTGAAGAAAATCGGTTAAGATTTAGCTATAGCTCCCATATATATGTTTCGTCCGATTTTGCTCTTTAGTCCTGTAGAAGCTGTATTTTACATCCAATCATTTTGAAATTTAGAATGGTAGAGTTTCTTGATCCATGAACCAACACTACCGAATTTGAAGAAAATCGGTAAAGACTTCGCTATAGCTCCCATATATATGTTTCGTCCGATTTTGCTCTTTAGTCCTGTAGAAGCTGTATTTTACATCCAATCATTTTGAAATTTAGAATGGTAGAGTTTCTTGATCCATGAACCAACATTGCCGAATTTGAAAAAAATCGGTTAAGATTTAGCTATAGCTCCCATATATATGTTTCGTCCGATTTGGCCCTTTAGTCCTATAGAAGCTGTATTTTACATCCGATCGTTTTGAAATTTAGAATGGTAGAGTTTCTTGATCCATGAACCAACACTACCGAATTTGAAGAAAATCGGTTAAGATTTAGCTATAGCTCCCATATATATGTTTCGTCCGATTTGGCCCTTTAGTTCTATAGAAGCTATATTTTACATCCAATCGTTTTGAAATTTAGAATGGTAGAGTTTCTTGATTCATGAACCAACATTGCCGAATTTGAAGAAAATCGGTAAAGATTTAGCTATAGCTCCCATATATATGTTTCGTCCGATTTTGCTCTTTAGTCCTGTAGAAGCTGTATTTTACATCCAATCATTTTGAAATTTAGAATGGTAGAGTTTCTTGATCCATGAACCAACACTACCGAATTTGAAGAAAATCGGTTAAGATTTAGCTATAGCTCCCATATATATGTTTCGTACGATTTAGCCCTTTAGTCCTATAAAAGCTGTATTTTACATCCAATCGTTTTAGAATTTTGAATGGTAGAGTTTCTTGATCCATGAACCAACACTACCGAATTTGAAGAAAATCGGTTAAGATTTAGCTATAGCTCCCATATATATGTTTCGTACGATTTAGCCCTTTAGTCCTATAAAAGCTGTATTTTACATCCAATCGTTTTTGGAATTTTGAATGGTAGAGTTTCTTGATCCATGAACCAACACTACCGAATTTGAAGAAAATCGGTTAAGATTTAGCTATAGCTCCCATATATATGTTTCGTCCTATTTGGCCCTTTAGTTCTATAGAAGCTATATTTTACATCCAATCGTTTTGAAATTTAGAATGGTAGAGTTTCTTGATTCATGAACCAACATTGCCGAATTTGAAGAAAATCGGTAAAGATTTAGCTATAGCTCCCATATATATGTTTCATCCGATTTGGCTCTTTAGATCCAACCGTTTTTATACCCTACACCACACTGTGGTACAGGGTATTATTTAAGTATAAAATGTCCCAAAAGTAAATTTATGTAAACAATTTATACATGAATTACAAAATTTATATATCAGAGTTATTCAATATTACGAGAGTGGTGTAGGGTATTATATAGTCGGCACCGCCCGACTTTAGCCTTTCCTTACTGGTTTTTTTTTAAATTTTAGGGACACATTGTGACAGAAAGGGATACATAGCGATACCACCATTCTAAACTATGCTAAATGCAAAAAGGTAGTTATTCAGGAGAGGCGATCAAAGTTAGATGCATTTTTTTAATTTGTGTGGAATTCCTTTATGATTGAAATCGAATGACCTGTACTGTTTTGTGAATAACTTTTGATTGGGTTGACGGATAATCCCCAAATTTTGACAGAATATAATTTGGAATATTTAGAAATTAAAAATGCAATCTCCCTGAAAACATGCTAGGTCGACTTAGCATGTTTTAGAATGAGGTATCGATATGTACCACCGACAAAATTAACGCCTTGAATTAGAATGGTGAAACTTGAAGCTAAGGAAGTTCTTAGTACAACGGATCGGGGCAGTCCGTTTTTTTTAATTTCCTACTTTTCGGGGCACAGTGGGGCAAAAAGTGTAAAATATAGTACAGTGGTTTATAATGTTAAACATGGTGCTATGGTAGCTTTTGTAACATAAGCTAGAGATCGGAAGTGATCTTTAGAAGTTCTAACTTTGAGAGGCACAGTGGGGCAAAACGGGTTAATTATGGTGCATTGGGGCAAAAATCAGTCTGCCAAATTGGAATTTAAACATGAGATATGAAGAGTTGTTTTGCTTTTAGGAGCACAGTGGGTCAAAACATTAAATATTGTATAGTGGATAAAATGTAGTTATGGTACAGTGGGGGAAAAAGGGTTAATTATGGTACAGTGAGACAAAGGGTTTAATATGGCATAGATTAAAGGGTTAACTATGGAACAGTGGGACACAAATAGTTATATGTGGTAACGTGGGACAAAATGTATTAAATATAGCAAAGTGGGGCAAAAATATGTTAATTATGGTATAGTGGGAAGAAAATGGTTAAATAAGGTATAATGTGACAAAAATGGTTACAGTGCGGTACAAACAGTTCAATATGGTAACGTGGGACAAAATAGGTTAAATATGGTACAGTGGGACAAAAAGCGTTAACTATGGCAGAGTTGGATAAAAATGTGTTAACTATAGTAAAATGGCTCAAAAATGGTTATGATTCAGTTGACCCAAAAGGGTTCAATATGGTACAATGGGTCAAAAAGTGTACATTTAGTACAGTGGGCAAAAATATGGATGCAGGGAGAGAGTGTAACTCCTGGAACATAAATATGAGACAAGAAGTTTTTTTTTTTAAAAAAACTTGCACTGTGGTGCAAAAGGATAAAATTATGTTCCATTTGGGGCAAGCAAAGGTTTCAAATGTGGTAGAGTGGAGCAAAAAGGGTTAAATATGGTGCTGTGGAGCAAAAGAGTTATGTATGATACAGCGGGGCAAAAAAGTGTTAAATAGGTAAAGTGTGGCAAAAAATTTAAATGTGGTAAGTTGGAAAAAACGGTGGAATAAAAAATATTAAAAATGGGACAGTGGTGCATTAAGGGTTGAATGTGGACCCAGAGTGCGAAGGTAGCTCTTACAACATAAACCAAAGCCAAGCATTTTTTCGAAATAATTACTTTTCTTCAAACCATAGGGAAAATTATATTAAATATGGTACGGTATGATAAAAAGTTAAACATGGTACTGTGGGGCAAAAACAGTGATGAAAAATTGGTTAATTATGCCAGGCAAAAGGGTTAAATGTGGTACAATGGAGCGGTACACTTTAGCTTTTTAAATTCGTACCTTTAAAGACACGGTGGAACAAACATGGGTTTTATATTGTTCCTATGTATGAATGTCGCTATTGGAACATAAACTAGGGGAAATAAGTTCGTAGTGTGCGTGCCAAATATAATATATTTCAAGTGTACCCTAAATATTTACATATTTCAGGCAGAATATGATTATGTTTATAATACAGAAGCGATTTTTTTCAGCATATAGGAGAGAATGCCACCGCTCGTAATGGGCATTAAAGTCTCCTAGGACCACGCGGTAATTGCCTTGGAGTAACGGTCTATTGTCCGGCAAATGACGCGGAGAACAACTACCAATCGGCGATATGCATATATTCGTTGTGCAGCTCTATCTGGCAGCCCCGGACTCCTACATACCTGTAGGGTCTCTAGAGTCAAGCTCAGGCATGAATTGTGTAACAGGAAAGCAAGTCCCCCCTTCTGGTGCGATCCTTATGTCGCTCAGCTTTGTTTCCTGAATCGCAGCGACCTTGATGTTTTTCCGATTCATGAAGTATACAATGTCGTTAAGACCACAGAGACCATTGCAATTAAATTGCAAAAAGGATGCACGTTCAGGGATTGATGTTTTTCCGATTCATGAAGTATACAATGTCGTCAAGGCCACAGAGACCATTGCAATTAAATTGCAAAAAGGATGCACGTTCAGGGATTGGTACATCAATATGTGGTGTTGAATACTGTGGTTGTTGATATTGCTGTAAGGGAGATTGCGGTGATGTCACATAAGTCAAAGACGTTGATGACGTAGACGACGGGGAACGACGACTGCTATTCCAGGACTCCGCAAAGTATTCTAGTCTTAGAGACCCCATAGTGTGGTTGAGGCCAGAGCAATCTCTGAGGTGCAACCACTCCATATATCGGGTACACCTTACTGATGTTGAACGGTGATGGAGACGGTTCCCGCAGACAGAGCAGAACTATTGTTCTGGTCCGGGATTTCGTTCGGTCCCGGCGCGGACCGAAATAATTCGGAGCAGACACTCCGGAATATGCTTCTACCAAGGAGAAAAAATGAACGAACATAAAACACGTAGTACTGAGGTGGCAGCCCCGGGCCGAAGAATTGCGGCTTCGGGTTAATCCGGTACTTAGAACCGGCTGCAGTAGGATCGTCACCTTTTTATGATGACTGTTACCAAATCAATACAACACTTTAGTTACGTGTATAAATCGGCATTACTTATGACATTTGGCCACCAAATTCTTAGTAAAGGGTTTTCCAATAAGAGATGTTATTTTGGTATTCAAAGAAAAATGCCATTTTTTGAGATAAATGATCGGATGTTATATCATAATAAAGAGGAAGGTATGCCGTTAATAATGAAAAACAACATCAGCCAAATGGACACCACGACCACGCATACAGGACTATATCCTTTTCATGAAATTTTCCATAACCAAATCGCAAAGAGGCTGCCCTATGTCCTCGATAGCCTCACGAATTCTATCTGTGAGGTCTTGAATCGACGCTGGGCTGTTGACGTAGACCTTATCTTTCACGTGGCCCCAAAGGAAGAAGTCGCAAGGTGTTAAATCACAAGATCTCGGTGGTCAATTGTGATCACCTCTTCGAGAGATAACACGGTCCGGAAACTCTTCCCGTAACAGAGCAATGGTTTCGTTGCTTGTGTGGCACGTAGCGCCGTCTTGTTGAAAGTAAACGTTGTCCAGATTAATACCATCCAACTCCGACCATAAAAAATCATTAGTCATCTCTCGATAGCGCAATCCATTCACCGTAACTGTTGATACAAACTCATTTTCGAAAAAGTAAGGTCCAATGACCCCGCCGGATCAGAAACCGCACCAAACAGTCACACGTTGAGGATGGAGAGGCTGCTCAACAATAACTCTTGGGTTTTCCGAGCCCTAGGTGAGACAATTTTCTTGTTGACGTAGCCACCGAGGTGGAAATGGGCCTCATCAGTCAAGATGATTTTTCGATGAATTCTGGATCATTTTCATGCATTTCAAGGACCCAATCAGAAAAAATACACGACGTTGTTGATGATCGGCCGGCTTGAGTTCTTGTGTTAACAGAACTTTATAAGCCTTCAGACCTAAATCTTTATGCAAGATACGGTGTAATGACGTTTGTGGAATGCCCAATTCCAAAGAACGACGAGGAATTGACAAACCTGGGTTTTCTTCAACACTTTGGGCTACAGCAGCAATATTCTCAGATGTTCTTGAGCGACGTGCACGGGTTTTATTCTTCACATCACTAACTTGCCCCAACAGCTCGAATTTTTCCACCAATTTCTGTATTGCGGTCCGACAAGGTGCTTCACGAGACCCAAAAATGCTTTTGTTTTGCGAACTGTGACTGCAAGATTTTCACCATTTTTGTAGTGAATTTTAATAATTTCAATGCGTTGTTCAAAAGTGGCAGCTACCAAAATAGCGGGTGATTCAAAATAACACCTCTTGTTGGAAAACATTGTACATATATGTATACGTTGTACAGCTCTATCTGGGCTGCCCGGACTCCTACATACCTTCAATGTAGAGGGTCTCTAGAGTCAAGCTCAGGCGAAATAGGTCTGTTTTGCATGCATTGTGTAACAGGAAAGCAAGTCCCCCCTTCTGGTGCGATCCTTATGTCGTTCAGCTTTGTTTCCTGAATCGCAGCGACCTTGATGTTTTTCCGATTCATGAAGTATACAATGTCGTTAAGGGCACAAAGACCATTGCAATTAAATTGCAAAAAGGATGTACGTTCAGGGATTGGTACATCAATATGTGGTGTTGAATGCTGCGGTTGTTATATGCTGTAAGGGACATTGCGGTGATGTCACATAAGTCAAAGACGTTGATGACGTAGACGACGGGGAACGACGACTGCGAAGCTGCAAAGTATTCCAGTCTTAGAGATCCCATGGTGTGTTTGAGGCCAGAGCAACCTCTAAGGTGCAACTACCTACATTGGATACACCTTACTGATGTTGAACGGTGATGGAGACGGCACCCGCAGACAGACAGAAATATTATTCTGGACCAGAATTTCGTTCGGTCCCAGCGCGGACCAAAATAATTCGGAACAGAAACTCTGGGATGTGCCTTTACCAAGGCGAAAAAATGGACACGTAGTACTGAGGTGGCAGCCCCTTGCCGAAGAATTGTGGCTATGGGTTAATCCGGTACATAGAACCGGCTGCAGTGATCGACGATCCGTCTCCCTTTTATGATGACTGTTATCAAATCAATACAACACTTTAGTTACTAGTATAAATCGGCATTATTTATGATATTTGGCCACCAAATTATATACTAATAAGCGATTTGTGAATGCTTGCCGCTTTGAATTCAGAGCTGCGGTTGTCAACCAGGTTACGCAGTCGTAAAGTAGGACAGATAATACATTTGATTTGAGTATGTTTAGTTTTGTTTTAGTTGATATTATTGTAGACTTCCACCTTCGTATGATATGATACTGCTGAGGTAACAGAATATATCCACGAATTTAACTTGTTTATCACCAATAACAAAAGGGCAGATATTCGATGTTTTTGTTCTGATAGCCTTTGTTTATTGATATTGATCTTTAGACATAGCTAATTGGGATATGTAGTTAGTCATCGATTTACTTATTCCCCAAAAGAGATTAATTGAAAACTTAAATCATTTCAATATGCAGCTATGGAATTCCAAGACAGTTCCGACATAGCCAAAAATCCTTTCCTTTCACCCTCCGAATTTTCTCAAACACCATGCATGGCATGACCTTAATTGAAACAATCACAACAATTTATTATCATTATTGCTTAATTATTTTTTCAAAGCGTTGTTTTATTTCCTTTTCTATTTCTTGACTCAAAAAAAACAATTAACAAAAACCAAATTTTATTAGATTAAAAGGTTCACCAACAAAGGCGATAAGAGCGATTAGAACAAGCCCCATGCGCGTCAGTGGTTTGCCAAAAAACCACGCTTATACTGGTGACTACTAACTGATAGCGCAATAGTAGACATAGTCCAAAAAAACAAATATCACCAGTTCTGTGTACACCATAGACAAATACGGAAGTGTTTTGTGTTTTCCCAGTTTAACAGAAGATTTTCTCATTTATTCTCTATATAGATTCTTCATTGGTTTTGAAAAGAAAAAACAAAAAAAAAACAGGAAATGCCAGCTACTAAGCCTTATGAAAGACCAAAGGATTTCATTGATCCTGGTAAACCTTCAAAATGTCCCTGGAAATTGGGTATCAAGGAGAAAACACCACACACTCAACGAGGAATGTAAGCTGAACACAACAATATTGAGAAATTATTTATTGACAAGTGATATAACTTATATGTACATATATTTTTTTAATTTCAGTGCTCATCGTCAGAAGATTACACCAAATGTCTTGGAAGTCATCGGTTGCACCCCCTTGGTCAAGTTGAACAATATTCCCAAATCGGAGGGTATTAAGTGCGAAATGTGTAAGTAAATTGCTATAGTACAATTATGAAATTATTAGAAAAATTGAGTCTTATGTCCTAATTGGGCATCTACTGCAAATGACCAATCGGGCTTTTACTATAGAACAAATGACGCAATTGGTGGTCTGATATAGAGTAAATGTTCCAATTGATAGTGTACTGTAGAGTAGATGTCCCAATTGGTAGTACGAGTATACTGTAGACTAGATAACACAATTGATCATATGCTATGGAGTTATGATGTAGAGTAGATGAAAATATAGACTGTCTCAATTTTTCGTAGAATAGGTTAGAGTAGATGACTTAAATGGTCGTCTACTATAGAGCAGATGACCCAAATGGTCGTCTACTAACGGGTAGATAATTTAAATGGTCCTCTACTACAGAGTAAATAACCCAAATGGTTGTCTACTATAGATTATATTACCCAAGTGGTCGTCTACTATAAAATTATGACCCATATGTTCGTCTACTGTAGAGTAATCTGCTGCTGAATAGATGGCCCAAATAGTCGTCTCCTATAGAGTAGAAGACCCAATCGGTAATCTGCTTTAGACTAGATGACCCAAGTGGTCGTATAATATATGTAGAGTAGATGACCCAATCACTCGTCTAATATAGAGTATATGAACAAATTGGTTGTGTGATATATTGGGTGATCCATTTCGAGGTTCCCTACTTTTTTAAAGAAAAAAACACAGAAAATGCAAATTGAATGGGGAATGTTTATTATCATTTGAAAGAACATTCTTTGGCATTTATTTTTTGAGAATTTATTTCTATCAAATGTTGGCCGCGGCTACGTCTCAGATGGTCCATCCGTTGAGTCCAATTTTCGATGACTCGTTCGAGCATTTCGACTGGTAACTGGCGACTGACACGCGTGAAGTTTTGCTCCAAGGCCTGAATCGAAGCGGGTTTGTCCGCATAAACTTTAGAATTTACATATCCCCACAGGAAAAATTCTAACGGTGTATCACACGATCTTGGTGGCCAATCGACCGGAAATTATCTTCTCACCGAAGTGTTCTCTCAATAAATTCATTGATTGATGCTATGTGTGGGAAGTGGCGCCGTCTTGTTGAAACCAAATGTCTCCGAGATCACGAGCTTCAATTTCAGGCATCAAATAGTCGGTTATCATGGCACGATAACGGTCTCCATTTACGGTTACGGTTACGTTCTCACATCATTTCTCAGAAATATGGACCGATGATTCCGGTACGTCGGATCGGGAATCGGTCAATGGCAAAAAGATAGCTCTTAACGAGAGCTAAAATATTGCTCATGGGTGTCAAGGTCGTGGGTCGAGTGGAAAGTGTTTTTTTTTTGGATTTAAAAAAATGGACTTAGCGCAATTGGCGAACGATTATTTTGATACTAAAACTGAATAATTTGTAAACGTTGTTCAGGCGTACGACTTTCCATGATGAAATGCCAAACAATACTTAACAAAAATAACATGACAGCACGACACGACTCATACGTGATCTTTCAAAAAATATAGATAACTCAATTATTTCACTACAACAAAGCAAATGAGCCAATTTCTTGACTACAGTAGAGTCTATGAAACAATTGTTCGTATACTATACAGTCGATGACCCAATTGGTCGAAAACGGATGAAACGTATAACACATTGAAGGATACCTTCTGTATGATTGGAGCAATATGCTGCGAGGCATTTTAAGTCTTTTAACATTGCTCGTCTGTTTGTCGTAGTTTACTGCTTCCATACGTGTATATACTCGTACCATCCTCTGCGTAGGGTATAAAATCTGGATGAAAAATCGCTGTCGTCTTTTGACTTCAGAAATGACAGATGAATATAACACTAACTACTACTCTCTTTTTCTCAATTCCAGACGCCAAATGTGAATTCCTTAATCCCGGCGGATCGGTTAAAGATCGCATTGGTTACCGTATGGTTCAAGATGCCGAAGAGAAGGGTCTCCTCACACCCGGCTGCACCATTATCGAACCTACATCCGGCAACACAGGCATTGGTTTGGCCATGGCTTGTGCCGTCAAGGGTTACAAGTGTCTGATTGTGATGCCCGAGAAAATGTCCAATGAAAAGGTTTCCGCTTTGCGTACACTGGGTGCCAAGATCATCCGCACTCCTACAGAGGCCGCCTATGACTCGCCCGAAGGTTTGATTTGCGTTGCGCAACGCCTGCAAAAGGAAATTCCCAATTCAATTGTTTTGGATCAATACCGCAATCCGGGAAATCCTTTGGCTCATTACGACGGCACTGGTGCTGAAATCCTTTGGCAATTGGATAACAACGTTGATATGGTTGTCTGTAGCGCTGGTACTGCTGGTACTATTACGGGTATTGCTCGTAAAATTAAGGAGGAATTGCCTTCGTGTCAAATTGTTGGTGTTGATCCTTATGGCTCGGTATTGGCCCGTCCCGAGGACATAAACAAATCGGATGTTCAGTTCTACGAAGTTGAGGGTATTGGTTATGATTTCATACCCACCGTCATGGATCATTCTGTGGTCGATGTATGGACCAAGATCAACGACAAAGATTGCTTCCCCATGAGTCGTCGTTTAAATGCCGAAGAGGGTCTGCTGTGCGGTGGTTCCTCCGGTGGTGCAATGAGCGCTGCTTTGAAATTCGCCAAGAACTTGAAAGAGGGTCAAAAGTGTGTGGTCATTTTACCCGATGGCATTCGCAACTATATGACCAAATTCGTGTCGGACAATTGGATGGAGGCACGTGATTTCAAGGAGGTCGTCAACGAACATCAACACTGGTGGTGGAATATTCCCATCAGCGATTTGAAACTTAGCGCACCGATAACGGTAAAATCGAATGTGAAATTCTCAGACGCCATAGAAGCTATGAAGAAGAATAATTTAAATCAAATACCCATGTTGGACGAAGATGATGGGTAAGTGTGAATTAAAAGAATATAACATACATACATACGAGTAAATAGACGTTCAATATTTATGTGTAAAATCCATCTCTCTCTATTTTGTAGTTCCATTTTGGGCACTGTCGGCCAAGAGACTTTAATCAATCAAATTGTCAGCATGAACCGTCAATCCGATGAGTTGGCTTTGAAGGCCATCAACAAACGTGTTATCCGTATACCTTCCTCGGGCATTTTGGGTAAATTGGCTCGTGTCCTAGAAGTTGATGCTTGTGTTTTGATTGTCGACAAAGAAGGTAAGTTAATGTTGAACCCATGTGGAGGAAAAGTTACGATTTTACCTTTGTTCTTTTTAAGACGGAAAAGATGTTCTGAAGGCAGTAGCCACTAAATTGGATGTTATGAGTTTCATTGCCGCTGGAAAGCCAACCCAAAATGGTGTAAATGGAATCCATTGAATGTATACATACGTAACGGGAGGTCCAATAACAAAAAAGCATAACCAACTTAAACTAATTTTGATCCGATAGTGCCGCCAAAACTTCAACAAATTTCAAATTTTATCCAGGAAATTATTTAGTCTGATTTTTATTTCAATTCTATAATTGTATGCCCTTATTGGAAAACCCGATATATGTACAGTGTATGTACATATGTATGTATGTAGTTTATATTAAACAATTATGATGTACACAACACATGTAGATGATAATTTTATTAAGTTAATAAAAATAAAATGTATTTTTTAATTACCACCGAAGAAGAGACTTGTATGTTATAGAAATATGTATATATTTTCGTTTGGTTTGAGTAGGTATGAGTTTAAATATGGTATTGAATCATCTTCTAGTTGGCGAGAATAGAACCAAAAATTATTTTTCAGATGTTATAAGCATCTGAAATGTGAAAAATTTGGGAAAATATCTGAAAAGGTTTACATTGGAAGTTATGTATTATGCTCTCTGGCAAACCCAGTATTGCACGCCGATTAAGATAAGAATCCTCTTGTCTAAAACATATTTAATATCAATATTATTGTATGGATGTGAGCTGTTTGCAAACTGTGATGCAAAAAGTAAAGCAAAGCTGAATAGAACCTTCAATAATATAGTACGCTATGTGTTTGGTTTACACAAATATGATCGCATTTCATCGTTCACAAACCATCTGTACAACATTAGCTTCAATGACTTACTTAAACTAAGAGTTCTCATATTCTTGCACAAGATTATATATCTTCCTGATCATCTTTACAAACGCTTGCGTTCCTCGAGATTCAGTGAAAACGATTAATTTTATTCAGGCATAACTGTCTGATATCCGAATGGCAATTTTTTATTAACGCAGCTCGCAATTGGAACTTGCTTCCTTATATAATCCAAACTGTATGTAACGCAGCCCACTTTATGAAAAACGTTGTCTACCTTCTTGTTGCCGGTTAATTCCTGATAATTATGCATTGTTCTTCATTTTAAGCTAATATTAATAATTTATATATTGAATGATACTTAATGAATAACCATTAAAATTATTTTGCAGATTCTGTCCTTTTTTGTAATCCATGTTAATTATAGATTGCTTTACTACTTTCTTTTCTATATTTAAAATAATTAAGTTTTTAAAATTTGTTTATCAATTATTAATAATCTATTAGTTATACCCATTGTGTTAATATTCATTATTGTAATACAACGTTTATTAATCAATGATAGTTACTTCCTATACTAAAATATGAGACAATTAAAGTCTTGTGTATAGGAAATCAAATAAAAATACAAATACAAATATTCATTCTTGGCTTGGTGCATACGTATTGGCCCAATGAAGGATACCGTGCAGGAAAATTAATGATTGGTCGTAGCATCGTCCACACAACCTCATAACTCGGGAACAGATCGTTCGATTTCGCTATTTGTACTTGGTGAATTCATACTGGTATAATGAAGGACTCTATACTGAACCAGTAAGGAAAGGCAGAAAGTCGGGCGGGGCCGACTATATAATACCCTACACCCCCCTAACAATGCGATAAGGGTCATTGCGATAATAATTTGGAATAATTGGTAAATGGGTAAGAACATATATATGTGGATATATCTAATTCTGAACCGATAATCGCTAAATTAAGCAATATTCGTTCCTAAATAGAGAAACATCTTTCTGGAGAATTGTGTAATGATCGGAAGTAAAGTACAACTCCTATAGCGCTTTGTAACCAAATCAAGAGGAACATATTTATGGAGGTTATATATAAATCTGAATCGATTTTCCCTGAATACTCATTCATGTAAAATAGAAACCTCTTTCTGTCGAATTTCGTACTGATCGGATATAAAATACAGTCTCTACAGCGCTTAGATGTCAAATCGGGGCTAACATATATATGGGGGCTATATCTAAATCTGAACCGATTTTCTCCGAATTTGGCAGTATTCCTTCATGTAATAAGAAACCTCTTTCTGCCGAATTTCGCTGTGATCGGATATAAAATACAGTTTCTACAGCGCTTGAATTTCAAATCAGGGGTAACACATATATGGGGGCTATATCTAAATCTGAACCAATTTTTGTATTGTCTCTAAGTGTATCACGAGACTACTCTCTGTCAATTTTTGTACAAATCGGTTCAAAAATGATGCTTATACAGTGCATATATGCCAAATCGGAGGTACATATATATGGGAGCTATATGTAAATCTAAACCGATTTTAACCAATAGGGTCCTTGGCCCAAAAGAAAGATACGTGCAAAGTTTCGTTGAGATCGAACCATAATTGCGACCTGTACTTTGATTACAAGAATACATCTACAGACAGACAGACAGACGGACATAGCTAAATCGAGTCAGAAAGTGATCACAAGTCGATCGGTATAATAAACAATGGGTCTATCTCTTCTCCTTTTGGGTGTTACAAACAAATGCACAAACTCATAATACTCTGTACCACAGTGTGGTGTAGGGTATACAAATTTTGGTTTTTTGCTGCTATTGCAGCACTTGGCAAGTGGTGTGAATGCAGTATGTGTGACTCAACCAAAAATTGGTCGTATTCTTATTTGTATTGGTTTTTAATGCGGCATTTTTAAATCCAAAAAACCCCTTTCCAGTCGGCCTACGACCTTGACCTTTTTCCATTGACAGTTAAGGAGGTAGAGCAAAAATAAACTTTCTGTTCATATTTGAAAACGATGCTGTCCATTTTTTTTTAAATCCAAAAAAACACTTTCCAGTCGACCACGACCTTGACACCCATGCTATCTTAACGATAGCGTGTCACGTATCACACAGCAAATGAAACAATTGAATTGTTCGAGAAAAGTTTGGAGATTCGATTATTTCAAAAAATTGTGATATTGAATGGCCTCCAAGAAGTTGTGATTTAACACCATTGGACTATTTCTTGTGGGGTTATTTGACGTCATTGGTCTTTCGAAATAAACCAGACTCTCTTCAAGCTTTACACTTGATTTAGTGGAAAAAGTGTTCGAAAATTGGGTTCATCGAATTCGTTCCTGCAGAAGAAGTCGTGGAGGCCATTTTAATGACGTTTTATTTAGAACTTAATTGTATCGATTGTACTTAACAATAAGTGTGTTTTTTTTTTCAAAGAAATCATATCACTCTTATTGGATAACCCTTTACTTATCATATGGATCAATTTCACTAAAATGACATATGAAGGCAGCGAAGTGCACTGGGCACAGATGTCGCCTATTACATTGTATTTAACAGATTGAATAACACACTTGGAATTTTTTACAGTTTAATGTGTTTATATGTAGTACCCATAGTATAAAATAAAAAAATGGCAGTTATTGCCATGCCCCTCTTGATACCTCCCAAACAAAATAGCCAAAATATGCAAATTATTTTTTCTGAATTTCGAATTTTGCAATCATTTAAAATTTCTAAAATTTGCAATTTGTACTCTGTAAAACAGAAAACTTGCCTTTAAATTAAGGCATTTATGCATTGCCAATATACTCAAATACAAATTAATGTTTGTTTCGGAAATATTAGTTCCAAGTAAAAAATATTTGGATTAAAACAAACTTTTGTTTAAAACATCATCCCCCAAACATATAATATTTGTGTATCTCATATATTATATATTTAAAGTGTTCCCTAAACATATGTATGTTTCCAGCAGAACATTTTTGGGACAATATACAGGGTTTTACAACAAGAGGTGTTATTTTTAATCACCCGGTATTTCGGTAGCTGTCACTTTCGAAGCTTTTATTCTTTGACATTTGATAAGTAGAAACTACGCCATTACAAAAAATGGAACGATACATGATTCAACAACGCACTGAAATTATTAAAACTCGAAAAATCGAAAATAATCGAAAAATCATCTTGACTGATGAGGCCCATTTCCACCTCGGTGGCTACGTCAACAAGCAAAACTGTCGCATCTGGGGCTCGGAAAACCCAAGAGTTATTGTTGAGAAGCCCCTCCATCCTCAACGTGTGACTGTTTGGTGCGGTTTATGGTCCGGCGGGGTCATCGGATCTTACTTTTTCGAAAATGAGGTTGGATCAACAGTTACGGTGAATGGATTGGGCTATTGAGAGATGATTAGTAATTTTTTATGGTCGGAGTTGGATGGTATTGATCTGGACAACGTTTACTTTCAACAAGACGGCGCTATGTGCCACACAAACAACGAAACCATTGCTCTGTTACGGGAAAATTTTCCGTACCGTGTTTTCTCTCGAAGAGGTGATCACAATTGGCCACCGAGATCTTGTGATTTAACACCTTGCGACTTCTTCCTTTGGGGCCACGTGAAAGATACGGTCTTCGCCAACAGTCCAGCGTCGATTCAAGACCTCAAAGATAGAATTCGTGAGGCTATCGAGGACATAGGGCAGCCACTTTGCGATTTGGTTATGGAAAATTTCATGAAAAGGATATGGTCCTGTAAGCGTGGTCGTGGTGGTAATTTGGCTGATGTTGTTTTTCATTATTAACGGCAGACTTTCCTCTTTATTATGAAATAAACATCAGATCATTTATCTCAAAAAATGGCATTTTTCTTTGAATACCAAAATAACACCTCTTGTTGGAAAACACTTTACTACAGAAGCGATTTTAGTATTTTTAAAATTTCCAAGTCCCATTAAATTAGGAATAAAAATATTTTTTGAAATAATTACTTTGAAATTGTTGGCCCTTGTTCAAATTGAAAATTATCTAAAGTCAAATTACTTGCAAGCTAAAAATTGCGAAATAAACTCACCTCACCTTGCGCCTTCCGGCGATTCCTTTCCTCTCCACAGCTCAGGACACAATTTCTCATTCACTTCAAAGTGTTTTTACGCATCTCCATTTTTCGCTTTTAAACTATCTCACTTGCTCATTTGTATAACGTAAGATGGAGTCCATCTTACGTTTGTCAACGATCATTTACTGCTTCTGTCTACCGAAACAACAAGAAACGCGAAATAAAACAAATCAATGAATATTGCCAATAATGTAAAAACTGTTGTAAGTAAAATGTAAACGATTTTCTTCAATCTTTTTATAAAGTAAGTTATAAACTACACTTTTATGCAAATTTTGTAACACTTTCGAGAGTTTTTTCCGAGTTATTTTAATTTCAGAGCGGAGCGATACGTCCCTCGAGCGTATCGGAAGAAATTAAAAACCGAACTAAACAAATGTGTGCGGAGGAGAGTGAAGAGTGGTTATTGATTGACAATTGGAGTTGTACGGTGTCTATTAGAGATGAAAGAAATAACTATACCTATTTCGAAAGGATATTTACATACATACAAGAGGGAAAATTGCCTTTTTTGATATGTTTGAAATACAAATGTTTTAATATTATATATTTTTGACCCAATAAAGTTTATTTGTAGCCTTAAATTAAGTAGCCTTTATTTTGTTATAATATAATTTTGTCATCGCGGTTTCAGCGATATTTAACAAGGTCATTTCAATGGAAAAAAGCGAAGAAAATCGGGAAAAAATTTCAATAACTATCGAGTTATCGAAATGTCCAAAGATGGTTCTGCGTGCCCAGCCTTCGGCCGAGGTAAACCATTTTCTCTTCTGGGGTATGTTCACAGCCAGCTGAGCGGACAGCAAAGTGTTGTTACTGTGCATTTTTCAAATATGTTTCTATTTTTTTAGTTTTGTTTAAAGTGCATGCAAGTTATAATTATCTTGTTATTGAATTTCCAAAATCGATAGCTATGGAAGATATCCGCCCATGTGATGACAATCGCGTGAGTTGCAACTTGCAAAAAAATGTAATTATAATAAAATGCTCAGATGCATGAAGTTATTTTTCCCTGTAATTAATAATTTGATTTTAATAATTAAAAGTTGTTGTGCTAAAAAAGAATTCAACACTTTCATTTTCACCTTTTGAAATCGTAACGCCAATTTTACGCGAAATATTATGATCTTATTTTCTATTTTGAGCCAATTTTATTGGAAGGGAAACAATTCTTTTTTCAAACTTTAACGATAACTCAATAACTAAACGAGATATCGATAACATGTTCACCATTTTTTCTTTTTATTTTACGTTCTATCCAACCACCATTCAATTTAAAGGGAAGGAAACATGTTCGGTAAAAAAAATATTTAATTGAAATTGAAATTTCGATAAAAAATATCTATCGAAATGAACTTGTTCTGGGGGCAAATCAAGGCATTCGATGTCGAGTTCTTTACGATCGAGATGTGTTTTTATTATACCTAAAAGATTATAAGATGTTGCCAAACTCCAGAAAATAGTTTAAACAAATTCTTATACAACATATCTGGATAGTTTTAAATTATTTTCAGAGTGATGGCTGAGATTCAAGGAATTATTTTTCAAGTGTTTTTTAAACAAATAAAAATTAAGGAAAATACTGTGTGTCATAAAATATTGCGTTCGATGGTCCGACCCTTACGGCTTACTCGTGGGAACAACTTGTGGATTCTACCTTAAACAAAAAAACCCCAAAACACAACACCACGGCTGCGTCTGGATGATGTAATCGGAGGATGTGACCTTTTAGCCTCCAGTCTGGTATTGGAGGTGAGCCAAACAAGTGTAGTCGGCACTGGCATCAGTGTCACATCAAGAGACAACATCAAAAACAATACTGGTCCTGTCCGTCCTGCACGATGGACAGGCTGGCAACAAAAATAGCAAACGAAAGTATCCGTCCGATGTTCGGAAGTCACTGCACCAGAAGGCTATGTTCATTCTCGACAAGATTGCCAAGAATGCAGCAAATGGTACAGTGCACGAACGTGATGGGGAAGACAAGAAAACACACACACAAATTGTTAAGGAGTACGAAATAAAGAAGAACTCCCTAGAAGACAATCAACCTCAAAGCGGGAACGGTCCCAGACGGAGGATGCCAAACCCGCTAAGCGCAAGAAGGTCAAAGAGTGCACAATATCAATTTCATCAACCACGAAACGGCTCTTTAACGAAGTCGTGAAGGACAACCTGCGCGTTTCCCTTGTCAACGACAAAAAGGAAGGTCTGCCTCTTGTAACAACCTCGGAATGGGGTGAAGTAGAATCCAAGTTGTCGACAATGTTATGGTCGCCAACAAGGGTTGCCCTGTACCCCATTACTACCGAGATTCACTGAGGTTTCAAGGTAATCAAATGCATGGACGAGTTTTCTAAAGCTTTCCTGCAAAATTGAATCGCTGAGGTTAGTAATACATGGGAAAACTGATGCTGATCCCGGCTACCCAGAATTCAGTTAGGTTATTTATTCTGGATTTAGGTGAGTTCCTGCCGTTACGCTTAACCCCACCGTGCTGTAAAAACCTGCACTCCTCCCTGGTTAGGAGCGGAGCCCATCTAAAGCTTCTTACCATTCTTTGGGTCATGACACCCGGTTGATTTGCAACTCCACATCCGAGACTATTCTCTCCCAGCGATTTTGGTTTCAAGCACACCCACCACGATGGCCCCAAGGGTCCACACAAATAGTCGGCCGTTCCTGGATCCCGTGGTCCCAGATTAAGTACTCTGGTCAGACTACGTAGCCGAATATACTACCAGTAAGACTCCACAAAATCAAGGACTGGTGACCCATCTGGGATCACTGTCCAGTCCCCATCCCGGGAATAGATGGGAACTATAGGATTCGTAGATCCCCCGCTACCCAGGATGCAGTGCGATGGCCCTCAACTCTTGGAGGGTCTGGCGGAAATGACCAAGGATGTTCCACTGGTCGATTGGTCCGTAATCGCCACAGAGACGCCAAATAACAACAGTATGAGCTTGGTTCTTGCAATTTCGGAAGTCGGTGTAGAAGCTCTGGAGAAATTGGGAAACAAGCTCTACTTTGGCATAAGGGAAGCCAAAGTAAAAATACTACGCCCACCCGGGTCCAGATTGAGAAGACGATATCGATGACGACAATAAGCTGCTCGATAACATGCAGCTCGAGGGACCTTCAGGGATGTAACGAAAGTGACTTTAGCGAAAGCGAATATTATAATATATTTCTTGCGAATGCGAATATTGAAATATGCATTTTTGCGAAAGCGAATGCGAATAATAGTTTAACCCTTTAGTACCAATAAATTTAAGGAACTGAACTGATACTTTTCCAGGATATTCAATTATTAAGAATGTTTTCTATATTTTTACCACCTGCTACCACAAGGACAAGCATATTTTATCAACTGTTTAGAAGAGACGTGGCAGAGGTTTTCGTTGATATAAATATATTCAAATTGTGTGAAGGGAATAAGGCGATTTAACACTTTTAACAAATGGAAGCGAATACTGAAATATATTTTTGCGAAAGCGAATAATCCAAATATGGTTTTTGCGAATGCTAAAGCGAATGTTAAAAGTATGCGATTTATTCCCATATGCGAGAATAATTCGCGTTCGCATATGCGAAAAAGTCCTTCACAGACCACAATTGGATAACATTTCAGAAAAGGCTACTCCAAGCAAATGCTTTCGTAACCCCAAAAATAATGATTGGGACAAGTTCAATTGGGTTCTGAAAAGCAAGCTTCGCAACATACCTCATCAAAATAACACCACGCAGATAAATATATGCACCTTGATGTATGCACCTTGAAAAAGTCCTTGGATATAGCCTTGAAAGTATCGTGTCCGCAGGCACACTCAAAGAAAAACTACTAGGGCATCTGAACTATCACAGCTACGAAGAGAATCGCGGGAAGCTTTCAATGCAAGTTACAAAAGCGGATCCTGGCAGCCATACAAAGATAAGCTAAAGGAGTACAAGAAAGCCCAGCCAGAGCAAAGAGGCAATCCTGGAAGAATTCTGTGGATCGCTAGAGAACATCAAAGACACTGAGCAAAAAAATGGCAAAAGATCACTCGAATCTCTTTTATATTATGAGAGACGACGGTATATGGTCTAACAACTCATCCGAATCACTTGATATTCTTCTTAAAACGCACTTCCCATGCTATACGGGTACAGCTATCTATCCGTCAATTACATAGCACTGAGTAGGAGGCAGGTAAAGGTTGTCTTCATACCCAAGGCAGGAAAACGCAGTCACGAAAACGCAAAAGATTTCACACCAATAAGTCTATAATTATTTCTGCTAAAAACGCTCGAAGTCGTATCGACGCGCATATCCTAGAAAAGATGGATAGATTCAACAACATATCCACCAGGCAACATGGCCATCTAAAGGGACGCAGACACAGCCTTACATGAAGTTGTCAGGACCATAGAGGGATCCATAGAACCTTAGCTACATGGAACCATTCTTCAGAACTGGTGATGGAATCATAAACGCTACTATGCGTAACAACAAGTTGCCAAAGCGCGTCAATTGAGACACTCTACAGGATGGGGTAGTCTCGCCATTGGTATGGCTCCTTGTCATAAAGAGTCCGCCAAATAACTTTTTTTTTGAAAATGCTATAAAAAAACTACTGAAAATTTTCTCAATTTTTTTTTTATTTGAAAGTACAATCCTTCCGGTTAATAATGGAAAATAATTTCATTCAAATGGCTGCCTCGGCTGGCCATGCAGTAGCCTACACGATCGGTCCAATTTTTAAGCACATTATCGATTGTGTGCAGCTGTATTTCACCAATAGCTTCACGAATATTGTCCTTTAAAGCGTCAATTGTCTCTGGCTTGTCGGCGTAACACTTATCTTTGAGGGCACCCCACAAATAATAGTCCAACGGCGTCAAATCGCAGCTACGAGGTGGCCAAACGACATCAGCTCTGCGGGTGATAATGCTATCTTCAAAAACAGGGCGCAAAACATCAAGTGTAGCTTCAGCTTAGAGTTGTGTAGTTCGTGAACGAACTAGTTCAATTGAACGGTTCACTATACTGAACTGAACGAACTAGTTCACACAACTCGTTCATTTCAGCTCGGTAGTTCACTGTTTTTTTTTCTTCAACCATACCATTTCGTTCTCTCTCTTCTCATTTCATTCTCTCTCTTCTCATTTCGTCCTCTCTCTTCTCATTTCGTTCTCTCTCTTCTCATTTCGTTCTCTCTTCTCAGTTGTTACGAGTATGTGTTGTTTCCATTTTTCGCCCATGTGATGGCAATCGCATTTCGCCTAAAATTGGCGATTTCATTTTCAAAAGGCAAAATCGATACGCTTAATTTTTTAGTAGCAAAACATTTTTGTATTATTAGATTCAAATTATTAATTATCGATTGTCATCACATTGGCGTTTATGTCATCATGAATGTATGATTCTACCTATACCAATGCGTTTGTATAAGTTTTTTCAACTCAATCCATTCATATTCCAATCAGATTCCTTTAATAGCGGCTGATTTGAACTGGTGATCTACTGAACGAAATGAACTGTTTAAGTGAGCTGGTGAGTAAAGACACAGTGAGCTAAAGTGAGCTGTTGAACTAAATGAACGAACTAGTTCACTCAATTGAACTGAACTAAAAATAGCGATCACTTAAAAGAACTATCGTGCCCAACTCTACTTCAGCTGTGTGGCACGTAGCGCCGTCCTGTTGAACCACATATTGTCCACATCCATATCTTCCAATTCGGGCCATAAAAAGTTCGTTATCATCTCACGATAGCGAACACCATTCACAGTAACTGCCTGACCGGCCTCATTTCGAAGAAGTATGGCCCGATGACGTCGCCAGCCCTTAAGCCGCACCAAACGAACTGGGCGAGCATGCACAGGTGTTTTCACATCTCCTACTGACCCGGTTTGCTGAACATACGGAACGAACATACGGAGCTGACGGTGCTTCTCTTCTTCCAAAATCCGTACGCAATTTTCGCACACATTCTGCAACATCACCATGATTTTCAAAGTAATGTCGCAATAATTCCCAGCGTTGTTCAAGCGTATACACAAACATATTCGTTCAGCGGAAGGATAAAACTAATTATCTGTCAAATCAGACATGAGCTAAGTGTTACCATACAGGAAATAAGCACTAGTTGAAAAAAAAAGTTAGATGGCGGACCCTTTATTTAAGTTCGACCACATGGGGTCGAACAGACCCTAAAATCACTAAATACTTGGGCCACAAGTTGTGGCCTTGGAGTGAATCCGGGGAAAATTCAGATGGTGTTGTTCACAGCAAGAACCAAATACGAAATCTTCAATCTGCCACGATTACGCGGTCAAGAAATCAAATCTCGCCAAGGACTTACGCGCAATCCTGGACTCAAAACTAATATGGAAACGTAATATGGCAGCCGCTGGGGCCTCAAACATTATTTGGTACTATGGATGTACAAAAGTATAATCAGACCGATACTCACATATAGAGCACTTGTGTGGTGGCCAGTAACGGAAATCCAACATCATCAGTCGCAACGCCTCTGGGAGTCGTTAAAAAGGATATTTTCAATTACTACCTAAAACAAGCAGAGATCAGGTGGGATAGGACTAATAAAGC
The DNA here is from genome assembly GCA_963930755.1 of Eudasyphora cyanicolor. NCBI lineage: Eukaryota > Metazoa > Arthropoda > Insecta > Diptera > Muscidae > Eudasyphora > Eudasyphora cyanicolor. The sequence goes on along the minus strand of OZ005736.1, from coordinate 155,842,374 downwards.
ATGTCGAATATCCAAATGTACCTGGCAAAAAATACAACGTGCATCGAACCAATTTTCTGATCAGCCGGTGCTAACTAGCCACTGGCCAATTGGAAATCATGCAAAGCGTTTAAAACTTCAACGACCATTGTCGCAGTTGCGTCAATGAGGTGGAAGAGGAGACGGTGGAACACCTTCTCTGTTCCTGCCTAGCACTAATACAAGGCAGACTTAAAGCTTTATTTGAGCGGAACTGCCGATACCTTAATGACATTGCATTAAACCGAATTAAATACACTGGTTTAATCTTATGAGTCATTCAATTTTGGTATAATTTTGTCATTTTGTGTGGGAGGTACCAAAATGGGTGTGGCAATAATGTTTATTTTCACCAGACTATAGGTACTATAAACAAAAATGTCAAGTATTTATATGAACTAGTATTAAAATTATTAGCGATTAAGTTTTTGTACAAAATGGTCATTTAGTGTGGGAGGTAAAAAAAGGGGCGTGACAATAACGCCCATTTTCAAGTATTTTTATTAACTGGTATTTAAGTTATTAGCTGTTAAATTGTGTATAAAATGGTCCCTTACTATTACTATGTGAGAAATTACATATGCTTCGAATGAATAGTATAGAAATTATTAGAGAATCAATATTTCACTAAATTGTAACGCTTTGTGAGGGAGGTACTACAAGGTGTCAATCAATATGGTCCATCTTCGGACTTAACTTGAGATAGACCAAAATATTATCACATACCAAATTTGAAGTTAATCCGATACTCCTTTCGAGAGCTTTCGTGCGCTCAAGCCAGACAGACAGATGGACGGACATTATTCAAATGAAATAAAATGTCTTACAACAGATTTCCGCCAAACAAACTTAGGGTCTTAAGTCACTCCTTCGATGTGTTACACGTTTGGCCCGCAGCAAATGATATATACCCTCCTCCCGGTAAGGTGAGGGGATAATAACAGACATTATACGAGTAATGTGGTTATCAAAAGAGTAGATATATTAACATACTAATTGAGGCTAACGAAGGGGTTCTAGCCACCACGTTAACCAACCAACTAAAGGCAGCGAGGTTATAAACCGTGCGGTATGTTCTGAAGCAGTCAGTAGTAATAAAACACTTATTGAAGTGGGGCGCGCTTATTCCGACATTGGGAACTAGTGTTGTGTGTGTGTGTGTTTCTATACAGGAGCTTCAAGTAATTGACAGTGATTCTAAATAACAGATTGATTAATTTTTTAGTTACCTGACAAAGTAGACACTACTTTGTTATACCCTCACTTTAATATAACGATATATCATTTCTTATAGGCCAAAAGTGTAACACATCGAAGGAGTGAGCTAAGATCCCAAGTATGTTTGGCGGAAATCCGTTTTAGGACATTTTAAGTCATTTGAGCAATTTTCGCCCGTCTGTCAGTCATTTTGTGTGTCTTTCTTTCTGTCCATCTGTGCGTCCGTCTGTCTGTCTGGAGCGCACGATGATTCTCGAAAGGAGTAATGGATTGACTTCAAATTTGGTATGGGATAATATTTTTCTATCTACTTCTAGGAAAGTCCCTCCAAAGGGACTCTCTAGTAACTTATATAATACTTGTCCAAATCCTCCACACATAGTAATAGTTTATTTGTCGCTATCACCTTGGGTCCCGCCCCTTTTGGTACTTCCCCCACAAAATTACCATTTTGTACAAAAACTTAACTGCTAAATACGTTAATACCATTTAATGTAAATACTTGAAATTTTGTGCAGCGTAATACTTTTATAGTACCTGCAGTTCGGTGAAAATTGGACATTATCACCACGCCCCTTTTGATACCTCCCATACAAATGGACCATTTTGCACATAAAGTGCACTGCTTATAACTTTGATTCCAGTCCATATAAACGAATAAGAATTATTAACAACTTCAAAAAACTAAAATAAAAAAATCACGCCAAGTAATGTATTTGCAAACACTGCTTGAACGAGAAACGAATTGGATATGGTCGCGCACAAATGTTTATACATATACATCTCGACAATTTATATGCATGTGTGTTTGATGTTGCGTCAGCCAAAATCAACCACTTAAATGAGAGGGTAATTTTATTGTGCTCTATCATGGTTCTTTCTCTTGGAGATTAAATTAAGCTTTTTCTTCTTACTTTAAGCCCTATTAGGCTTAATTTTCCTTTTAAAGAAAAGTTTACTTGATATCAAGCATTATATACTTATTTTAAGCCTTTCAGCGCTTGATTTTTTCTATACCTACATATTTTTGAAGAAAAACTGTTCCTTCTTTGTTGGCCAGCTATTATGGTTACTGTGGAAGTAGACGACATTTTGATATGCAGTATTGAAGTTATTAAAGAATCAATAGTTTGTGTGGAAGGAACCAGATGGAGTATATAAGTATATCACAACTTCGAATAGGATATAGAAGAGAATACTACAACCACGAAGACATTAGTTCGCCCTTTTGTGATTTATGGTGCGCACCAGCCAGACAGACGGATGGAACATTGCTGAAATAACGCAAAATTTGCTAAACAGTATTTCCACCGAATATACATAGGGTCTTACGCAATTACTTCGATATGTTATACTTTTTTACCCTACTCCACTGAAGATAAATTGCCTCGTCTACTGTTACATGTAGTATTGCCAGACGAATTTTACCAAAAATCGTCAAAATGTGGGTACAAAAATTATCAAATTGTCAAAATAAATTTTCGAAATCGTCAAAATTCGTCAATACACAAATCTACCAGAAACGTACAGCTTTTGAGTTTTTTTTATGACGAATGACATGTTTCGGACATACATAGATATGTATTAATTGGTGAAATGATTTTTGGGGTTCCGCAAAGTGAACTTAAAATTAATTTTCATAAGGTTCACCAACGCAGATCGATTAGAACAAGGCCCATGTTCGTCAGTGGTTTGCCAAAAAACACGCTTATACTGGTGACTACTAACTGAAATAGTAGACATAGTCCAAAAAACAAATATCACCAGTTCAGGGTTCATCAAACGCAAATACGGAAGTGTTTTCCTCGTATAGCAGAAGATTTTCTCATTTATTCTTCTATATTCATAGATTCTTCATTGGTTTTGAAAATAAAAACAGGAAATGCCACTCACTAAGCCTTATGAAAGACCAGAGGATTTCATTGATCCTGGAAAACCCTCAAAATGTCCCTGGAAATTGGGTACAAGGGAGAAAACACCGCACACTCAACGAGGAATGTAAGTTGAACGCAACAAAATTGAGAATGTTATTGAAAAGTGATATAATTTAAATAATTTTTGGTATAATTTAAGTGCTCATCGTCAGAAGATTGCACCAAATGTCTTGGAAGTCATCGGCTGCACCCCCTTGGTCATGTTGAACAATATTCCCAAATCGGAGGGTATTAAGTGTGAAATGTGTAAGTAAAAATTACCAAAATTGCTATAGTACAATTATGAATTTATGTATTAGAATAATTGAGTCCTATTTCCTAATTGGGGATCTGCTACAAATGGCCAATCTGGTTTTTACTAAAGAACAAATAATGTAATTGGTTCCGATTCCAATTGGTCGTTTACTTACTGTAGAGTAGAAGACCCAAACGGGTTTTTTGTGTAGAACAAATTACGTAATTGGAGGTCTTCTCTATGTTCCCATTTGGTAGTATAATGTAGATTGATCCTATGCTATAAAATTATGACCCAATTGGTCGTCTAATATAGAGTTTATGAGCGAAATGGTCGCCTACTATGGAGTAGATGACTCACATGGTCGTATAATATAGAGTAGATGACCCAAATGGTCGTCTAGTATAGAGTAGAAGAGCCAAAAGGTCGTCTACCATAGAGTAGATGACCCAAATGGTCGTCTACTATTGAGTAGATGACCCACATAGTCGTATGATATAGAGTAGATGACTCAAATGGTCGTCTACTATAGAGTAGATGACCCAAATGGTCTTCTACTATAGAGTAGATGACCCAAATGATCGCCTACTACAGAGTAGATGACCCAAATGGTCGTCTACTATAGAGTAGATGATCCAATTGGTCGTCTACTATAGAGTAGATGACCCAATCGGTCGTATAATATAGGGTAGATAACCCGAATAGTCGTCTGCTATAGAGTAGATGACCCAAATGGTCGTCTACTATAGAGTAGATGACCCAAATGGTCGTATAATATAGGGTAGATGACCCAAATGATCGTCTACTATAGAGTAGATGACCCAAATGGTCGTATAATATAGGGTAGATGACCCAAATGATCGTCTACTATAGAGTATATGATCCAAATGGTCGTCTACTATAGAGTAGATGACCCAAATAGTCGTCTACTATAGGGTAGATTACCCGAATAGTCGTCTGCTATAGAGTAGATGACCCAAATGGTCGTCTACTATAGAGTAGATGACCCAAATGGTCGTCTACTATAGAGTAGATGACACAATCGGTCGTATAATATAGGGTAGATGATCCAAGTGGTCGTCTACTATAGAGTAGATGATCCAAGTGGTCGTCTACTATAGAGTAGATGACCCAATCGGTCGTATAATATAGGGTAGATAACCCGAATAGTCGTCTACTATAGAGTAGATGACCCAAATGGTCGTATAATATAGGGTAGATGACCCAAATGATCGTCTACTATAGAGTATATGATCCAAATGGTCGTCTACTATAGAGTCGATGACCCAAATAGTCGTCTACTATAGGGTAGATTACCCGAATAGTCGTCTGCTATAGAGTAGATGACCCAAATGGTCGTCTACTATAGAGTAGATGACCCACATGGTCGTCTACTATAGAGTAGATGACACAATCGGTCGTATAATATAGGGTAGATAACCCGAATAGTCGTCTACTATAGAGTAGATGACCCAAATGGTCGTATAATATAGGGTAGATAACCCGAATAGTCGTCTGCTATAGAGTAGATGACCCAAATGGTCGTCTACTATAGAGTAGATGACCCAAATGGTCGTATAATATAGAGTAGATGACCCAAATGGTCGTCTAGTATAGAGTAGAAGAGCCAAAAGGTCGTCTACCATAGAGTAGATGACCCAAATGGTCGTCTACTATTGAGTAGATGACCCAAATGGTCGTCTACTATTGAGTAGATGACCCACATAGTCGTATGATATAGAGTAGATGACTCAAATGGTCGTCTACTATAGAGTAGATGACCCAAATGGTCTTCTACTATAGAGTAGATGACCCAAATGATCGCCTACTACAGAGTAGATGACCCAAATGGTCGTCTACTATAGAGTAGATGATCCAATTGGTCGTCTACTATAGAGTAGATGACCCAATCGGTCGTATAATATAGGGTAGATAACCCGAATAGTCGTCTGCTATAGAGTAGATGACCCAAATGGTCGTCTACTATAGAGTAGATGACCCAAATGGTCGTATAATATAGGGTAGATGACCCAAATGATCGTCTACTATAGAGTATATGATCCAAATGGTCGTCTACTATAGAGTAGATGACCCAAATAGTCGTATACTATAGGGTAGATTACCCGAATAGTCGTCTGCTATAGAGTAGATGACCCAAATGGTCGTCTACTATAGAGTAGATGACCCAAATGGTCGTCTACTATAGAGTAGATGACACAATCGGTCGTATAATATAGGGTAGATGATCCAAGTGGTCGTCTACTATAGAGTAGATGACCCAATCGGTCGTATAATATAGGGTAGATAACCCGAATAGTCGTCTGATATAGAGTAGATGACCCAAATGGTCGTCTACTATAGAGTAGATGACCCAAATGGTCGTCTACTATAGAGTAGATGACACAATCGGTCGTATAATATAGGGTAGATGACCCAAATGATCGTCTACTATAGAGTAGATGATCCAAATGGTCGTCTACTATAGAGTAGATGACCCAAATAGTCGTCTACTATAGGGTAGATTACCCGAATAGTCGTCTGCTATAGAGTAGATGACCCTAATGGTCGTCTACTATAGAGTAGATGACCCAAATGGTCGTCTACTATAGAGTAGATGACACAATCGGTCGTATAATATAGGGTAGATGAGCCAAATGGTCGTCTACTATAGAGTAGATGACCCAATCGGTCGTATAATATAGAGTGGATTACCCAATCGGCTGTAAAATATAGATTAGATGACCCAATCGTATATTATAGGGTAGATGACGCTATTGGTCGTATAATATAGATTGAATGACCCAATTAGTCGTGTGATAAAGACTACGTCTCAATAGTTCGTCTACTATAAAGTAGATGACCTAATGGAAGAGTTTGGCACTTCAGTTCTTTTAAGTGATCGCTACTTTTAGTCAATTTCAACTGAGTGAACTTGTTCGTTCATTTGATATACTGTCGAAACATGAATTGCTCCCTCCTAGACACGTGGGGGTTGTCGTCAAAACGAGAGGATTGTATTCGAAAACGAGAAGCTGTCTGAGTTTTGACAGCTTTTGTCAGGATTTCTCCAAAGCTTTTAAGGGCAAAGAAGATCTTAGTAGAGCCTGATACTTTTTGATCGACTAAGCACGAGTGTGGATATTTTTGAAGCTTGTGGGCGCTACAGTTAACATTTACGGTGGATTCTTCTGCTACCATCCCTATTGCATAATCCGAGCATACTTATGCACAAATCTGCCTGACCCTATTCGAATAAGTCGAGTTGGCTCAATGACAGATGAGATGCTTAGTTGGGAGTGCGGCATCCGCTCGCCCTGACAGTAATAATGTTTTTCTGATTTATGTATTTATTTCAATTTCCTACAGAGCCATCTACATAAATTTCCATATCTATATACATCACCCACTGCTTGTTCGGGCATTTTATTCAATATATTCGCAGTTGACCCCATCATGGGGTTGTGCACTATCTAGAACATGTGACCCGTCCAGTAGCTTGAAGCTCACCTCCCACAGGTGTCCCACTACCGTGCCCTAAAGGAGAGGCCTATGGTCCACTAGGAGAGATAAATGCTGTTTAGTTCACCAGCTCTTTAGCTCACCAGCTCACTTTTGTTCAACATATCTTTAGTTGTTTAGGTAGAATCCTATATTCATAATGACGTAACAATGGAAACAGCACATAACAGCTTAGAAGAGAGAACGAAATGACATGTTGGAAGAAAAAAGACATGATGAACTATTGAGCAGAAATGAACGTGTTGTATGAACTAGTTCGTACCGTTCGGAAAAGGGCTATTCAATTGAACTAACAGGTGGCGCAAAAGTAACCTTTCGATATTTTTTTGGCTGTAATTTAAAAAAAAATGAAAAACTTTGATTCTTCTTGTGGATTATTTTTATTTGGTCTTTTAATTTTTTTTACATCAAGTCGAGAATATGATGTCATGTAAATGGCCGCCGCCACAGTTGATTGTCATTTGAGCCTTTTTATGGCATTTTCCATCACTTTGGCCAAAACTTCGGCGATAGGTCCTCACATTCTTGACGGATATTGTCTTTAAGAGCTGCAAGAGTCTGAGGCTTGTTGACATAAACCCGCGACTTCAAAAAGCCCCACAAAAAGAAGTCGGGAGCGGTCAAATCAGGCGATTTTGCTGGCCAGTGCAAATCGCCAAAACGGGAGATTAGGCGCCCGGGAAATGCATCCTTCAGAATATCGGTTGTGGCACGTGCAGTGTGTGCCGTTGCACCGTCATGTTGGAACCACAATGGTCGTCTACTATAGAGTAGATGGCCCAAATGGACGTATAATATAGAGTAGGTGTCTCAATTGTTCGTCTTCTGTGTGGTATATGACCCAATTGGTCGTCTACTATAGAGAATATAACCCAATTGTTCATTTACTACAGAATGCATGGCTCAATTGGACGTATAGTGTAGAGTAGATTACTCAATATGTCGTCTACTATGGAATATATGACTATATAAATATATACTATAGAGTAAATAACCCAAATGGTCGTCTAATATAGAGTAGATGAGTCAATTGTTCGTCTACTGTAGTGAATATAACCCAATTGGTCGTCTAATATAGAGCACATGACCCAATTGGGTCAATTGATAATTTACTACAGAATTTATGGCTCAATTGGTCGTATAATATAGACTATATGTCTGAATTGTTCTTCTATGGAGTATGTAACCCATTTGGTCGTCTACTGTAGTGTATATGACCCATATGGTTGTACAGTGTAGAACATATAGGGTGATCTAAGTAGAGATACTTTTTTCGATGGCCTTTTTTGACAAATCACGTGTGAGTCGTCTCATGTTATTTTTGTTAAGTATTGTTTGGCATTTCATCATGGAAAGACTTACGCCTGAACAACGTTTACAAATTATTCAGTTTCAAATAACACTATGCAACAAAAAAAAAATTTTGTCTCTTATATGTCTCTCTCACATATGGCGAATTCAATATACGCAAAAACATCATTTAAAAACGAAAAAATATGAAACAAGATTTTTTCGAATTTCCCTAATATTTACAAAATGGCTCATAACTTTTACATCTACCCATAGATTTTTTCAAATAGACAGTGTTTTCTTCTTTAGCATGCTGGCTTTTTAAAAATGTAATAAAATGATTTTTTCGATTTTTTTTTCTATTTTTTATGTTTTTTTTTTTGTACCAGGAAAAAGTGTTTTTTAAAAAAATCATTTTTTCTCATATTTTTGACGACTGTTACTAAACCAAAGATCCTACGTGAAAGCGATATTTGCAGCATATGTAGCCCTCATAATTCCCTTTAATTTGAGGCATAACACGGCTCAATTAGGCTTATACTTGATTATCCAAATTCTGAATGCACTTTCCATGAAAGCTGGAATTTAAAAAAAAAATTAAAAAAAATATTACCATATAACATTTTTTTTATATTTTTTTCGTATTTGTAACACCTAGTTGCACCAGAAACTGTTATCCACTTCCCTTCGACAAAAATTTTATTGCATAGTGCAATCGTTCGCTAATTGCGCTAAGTCAATTTTTTTTAAATCCAAAAAAAAACACTTTCCAGTCGACCCACGACCTTGACACCCATTAGCAATATTTTAGCTCTCGTTAAGAGCTATCTTTTTCCCATTGACCGATTACCATATTTCTTCAAAAATGATGCCAGTGAGAACGTAACCGTCAATGGCGACCGTTATCGGGCCATGATAACCGACTATTTGATGCTTGAAATTGAAGCTCGTGATCTCGGCGACATTTGGTTTCAACAAGACGGCGCCAGTTCCCACACATCGCATCAATCAATGGATTTATTGAGAGAACACTTCGGTGAGCAGATAATTTCACGTTTTGGGCCGGTCGATTGGCCACCAAGATCGTGTGATATCACACCGTTAGACTTTTTCCTGTGGGGATATGTAAAGTCTAAAGTCTATGCAGACAAATCCGCTTCGAAATGTTCGAACGAGTCATCGAAACGGATGGACCATCTGAAGCGTAGCCGCGGCCAACATTTGATAGGCATTATCTTCAAAAAATAAATACCAATGTTGAGCGCCCCAGTTGGTGAGTTGGTAGCGTACTCGCCTATGAGTTTGGGGGTCGTCGGTTCGATTCCCACCAGAGGCTCTGGTCTGTCGCTGCAAAAAAATTAGCCATATGGTCTTTGTAACCCGGCCTTTCCCTGAACCTTATAATTAGAATATAAATTTACTTTGTATTGTAATTCATATAAATAAATAAATACCAATGAATGTTCTTTGGCATTTATTCAATTTGACCATTCAATTTGAATTTTCTGTGTTTTTTTCTTTAAAAAAGTAGGGAACCTCGAAATGGATCATCCCTTATAAAATATTTTAAATCACTTCTCCAGAAAGTGAAATTATTCGCATATGCAAAAAATATTTTTCATATGGTCAGTTGGTAATTAAAGTTCATGACATATTTAGATTTTAGGAAGTGTTTCGGTCCTAACTGCAAAAATTTCAGTCGAATCCGTTCAATATTTCCAGAGAAAATTGAAATTACTAAACACACTCGGAAAAATTTAATAGGTCATATCTCGCGAAAAAATCAAAATTTTGCTAAACGGTTCAAATTGTTCTATTTTTTTTAAATTCTCAACCAGATTATTAACATATTTCAAAAAAATCTTGACTTTCCAAAAATATTGACACACTTGTTTTATTTTTACCCATAGTGTCAATGGCTCAATTGCTCGTCTACTATAGAGTAAATGACACAATATGTGGTCTACTATAGATCGATAAGTCAATTGGTTTCCTACAACAAAGAAAATGACTACTACGAGGGCGGTTCGGAAACTTCTTAGCCTAGCACAAAAAGCGCGGTATAAACAGAAAAAAGTTAAGTGTTTTGGAAACTTCCATCTCTGCTATGAACACATGTTAAATTTTGTTTCGATCTCGGGGACAAGAAATTCATAATGATATGGTGAATGTGTTAGGTGAAAGTGCTAATTCATATGCAACGGTAAAAAATTGGGTTGCTGAATTTAAACGTGGTCGTACAAGCATTGAAGATGAACCACGTAGTGGACGTCCAAAAACAGCAACAACAACAGAAATTGTAGCCAAAGTGCATGATATGGTATTAAATGATCGACGAATAAAAGTGCGTGAAATAGCTAATATCATGGGCATCTCAAATGATCGAGTCCATTTAATTTTGCATGAAGAACTACAGATGATACAGGAATGGAGGAAGTGCCCCAAAGAAGGCAGAAACAATTCAATCGGCTGGTAAGGTTATGGCAACAGTTTTTTGGGACTTCAAAGGTATTTTATTGATTGACTATCTGCAAAAGGGTAAAACAATAAATTCAGAGTACTATTTCAACCTTTTGGATCAATTAAATGTACAAATTCGAGAAAAACGTCCTGGCTTACAATGCAAAAAAATATTTTTTCATCAAGACAACGCACCAGCGCACAAGAGTGTTTTAACAATGGCTAAAATCAACGAATTAAAGTACGAGTTGCTTGACCACCCACCTTATTCTCCTGATTTAGCTCCCAGTGACTTTTACCTGTTCCCAAATCTAAAAAAATTCCTTGCTGGCAAGCGTTTTACCTCAAATGAAGATGCAATTACAGTTGTAAACCACTATTTTGAAGACCTTGAGGAAAACTATTTTAATCAAGGAATAGAATTGCTAGATAAGCGTTGGACTAAGTGTATTGAAGTTTCAGGAGATTATATTGAAAAATAAAAATATTTCTGAAAAACTAACTATTCTCTTTCATTGATAGGCTAAGAAGTTTCCGAACCGCCCTCGTATAGAGTCGATGACCCAATTGGTCGAAAACGGAAGAAACAACATATCGAAGAATACCTTAGCAATACATTTCGAGACAAGTCGTTAAACATTGTTTGTCAGTTTGTTTGTGCTTCCTCGCGTTACACTTTTGATCCATAGGCTGAGATATATGTATGTATATACTCGTCCGTATACTCCCTGTAGGGTATAAAGTCTGGATGAAAAATTGTTGTCGTCTTTTGACATCAGTAATCAATCAAATCATCAATCAGACGTTGTTCGTCTACTATAGAGTCGATGACCCAATTGGTCGAAAACGGAAGAAACATATAACAAATCGAAGGATAACTTATGCAATACGTTTCTAGACAAGTATTTTACCATTGCGCGTCAGGTTAGGTTACTGCTTCCAAGCGTTACACTTTTGATCCATAGGCTGAGATATATGTATATACTCGTACCATCCTCCCTGTAGGGTATAAAGTCTGGATGAAAAATCGTTGTCGTCTTTCAAAATCAGTAATGACAGATGAGTATAACTCAAACTACTACTCTCTTTTTCTTAATTCCAGATGCCAAATGTGAATTCCTTAATCCCGGCGGATCGGTTAAAGATCGTATTGGTTACCGTATGATTCAAGATGCCGAAGAGAAGGGTCTCCTCACACCCGGCTGTACCATTATCGAACCAACAGCAGGCAACACAGGTATTGGTTTGGCCATGGCTTGTGCTGTCAAGGGTTACAAGTGTCTGATTGTGATGCCCGAGAAAATGTCCAACGAAAAGGTTTCCGCTTTGCGTACACTGGGTGCCAAGATAATCCGCACTCCTACCGTGACCGCCTATGACTCGCCCGAAGGTTTGATTTGTGTTGCGCAACGCCTGCAAAAGGAAATTCCCAATTCAATAGTTTTGGATCAATTCCGCAATCCGGGAAATCCTTTGGCTCACTACGACGGCACTGGCGCTGAAATCCTTTGGCAATTGGATAACAACTTTGATATGGTTGTCTGCAGTGCTGGTACTGCTGGTACTATTACGGGTATTGCTCGTAAAATTAAGGAGGCATTGCCTTCGTGTCAAATTGTTGGTGTAGATCCTTATGGCTCGGCATTGGCCCGTCCCGAAGACATAAACAAATCGGATGTGCAGTTCTATGAAGTTGAGGGTATTGGCTATGATTTCATACCCATCGTCATGGATCATTCTGTGGTCGATGTATGGACCAAGATCAGCGACAAAGATTGCTTCCCCATGAGTCGTCGTTTAAATGCCGAAGAGGGTTTACTGTGCGGTGGTTCCTCCGGTGGTGCTATGAGCGCCGCATTGAAATTCGCCAAGAACTTGAAAGAGGGTCAAAAGTGTGTGGTAATTTTACCCGATGGCATTCGCAACTATATGACCAAATTCGTGTCGGACAATTGGATGGAGGCGCGTGATTTCAAGGAGGTAGTAAACGAACATCAACACTGGTGGTGGAATGTTCCCATCAGCGATTTGAAACTGAGCGCACCGACAACGGTAAAATCGAATGTGAAATTCTCAGACGCCATAGAAACTATGAAGAAGAATAATTTAAATCAAGTATCCATGTTGGACGAAGATGATGCGTGAGTGTAAATTAAAAAATTATAACGACGCACGTTTTAGGGAGATTGCATTTTTAATTTTTAAATATTACAAATTATAGTCAGTCAAAATTTGGTGTTTATCCGCCATCCCAATAACAAGTTATTAAAAAAACATTACAGTCATTTGACCTGCTTTATAAAGGAATTCCACACAAATTTAAAAAAATCATCAAATTTGATCGCCTCTCCTGAAAAACTGCCTTTTTGTACTTAGCATTGTTTAGAATAGAGGTATCAATTTATGTATAAAATCCATTTCTCTATATTTTGTAGTTCCATTTTGGGCACTGTCGACCAAGAGACATTAATCAATCAAATTGTCAGCATGAACAGTCAATCCGATGAGTTGGCTTTGAAGGCCATCAACAAACGTGTTATCCGTATACCTTCCTCGGGTATTTTGGGTAAATTGGCTCGTGTTCTAGAAGTTGATACTTGTGTTTTGATTGTCGACAAAGAAGGTAAGTTAATGTTGAACCCATGTTGAGGAAAAGTTACGATTTTCCCTTTATTCTTTTTAAGACGGAAAATATGTTCTGAAGGCAGTAGCCACTAAATTGGATGTTATGAGTTTCATTGCCGCTGGAAAGCCAACCCAAAATGGTGTAAATAGAATCCATTGAATGTATACATACATACGTAACGGGAGGTCCAATAACAAAATAAAAACTAACTTAAACAAATGATGATCTGACAGCACCGCCTAAACGTCAATAGATTTAAAATTGTATTATACAGTTTAAAGCCATTCGAATGCAAATACATATTCACCTAACTTACAACCATTTTACTGTTTAACACCTATTTAACAATTTGATATATTGTCTCCAGAAATATAATACGTGAATCGGTCGAGCGAGGAATCAGTTAAATCTCTAAGCTAACAGATTTCCTGGAAAAAAGTCCCATACGGCCAGCTCATCTGCGAATTGAGATATATGGGTACTCGAATATCCTCTATATATATTTACCAAATATGGTAACGCCGATATATCGAAAACAAGTACCTGGCAGTAAGAAGATTAATGGGGGAAAGCCCCATATGGCCATATCATCTTGATTGTAACGGCTATATCTCTCTGCGTAGACAAGCCACTTCACATAACCCCACAAAAATAGTCCAGCGGTGTTAAATCGGTAGATCTTGGAGGCCACGCCACAGGCCCACGACGCGAGATAATGCGCTCACCAAAAGTTTTCTTTAACAAATTGATAGTTTCGTTGCCTGTATGACATGTAGCGCCGTCTTGTTGGAAACAAAGGTCGTCCACCATCCTTCAATTCAGGCACGAAAAAGTCATTAAGCATGGCTCCCCATTGACTGTAACATTATGGTCGGCTTCATTTTTGAAGAAGTATGGACCAATGATTCCCTCTGCCCATAGAGCTCACAGTGACTTTTTGTGGATGTAACTGAGTCTGAACAATGTCTTGTGGATTATCATCACTCCAATTCGACAATTTTGTTTATGAACGTACTCATTCATCCAAAAGTGAGCTTCATCGCCGAACCAAACCATTATGTTGGTAATAAATTTGGCGATTTGCAAACGTTGTTCCGAAGTAAGTCTATTCATTATGAAATGTCAAACCAAAGTGAGCATAAATCAAGTGACAGCTGTCAAAAAACCAACTCCGAAAAAAGTATTGCCAGATTAAAAACCACACGTCTAAAAACACCCTGTAGATTCTCAGATATCGTCTATTTTATATCAGATACTGTAACGGCTAAAACTATATCTCGGTCTAGCGAACAACCACAAGTAGCTGACAGCAGTGTCTGATCTACCATATGGGCTAATTGGGCTGAAGCTCCGGCACATGGAAGGCAACATTTGATCATTCCCGTTTTTTTTTTTGGTTGGCAAAAAATATAATTCTTATAAAATTAAGAATACTCGTAGACAGAACTACTGTTTTGCAAAACACAAATAAGAAAATTATAAAAAGCTGTCGCATACGGAATATGGCAACAATGATGGTTATGGTCACTATTCGACTATTCGTAATACGACTCTTTTTAACTATTTACTTTATTTTCTATCTATGTAATTTAAGTATTTTATTTTCGATCTATGTGATTTAAAATTAAATTTTTTCACTTGTGATTGAACGATCTTTTTGTAAACATTGAAATCTTAATAAATCGAGTTAAACAGAAAATTGCTAAAACTAATGTGTTTAACTAATTAACCAAGTGGTCCTTATGGTGTTTTCTTTTCTAAAAACAGATGTTGCCCTGTCAGGGAGCAGCATTTTAATAATTTCGCCTACACCCTCTTGTACTGCTGCATTTTTTATGGTCAGAGTCGATAACAAAAATGCAAAAAAATAGCCTTTTAACTCACTAAAAGTAGACTAAAAACAAAGAATACTCCACGGCGCCGCCTAAATAAAGCATCTGACCAAACTTCATTATAAACCAGTAAGGAAAGGCTAAAGTCGGGCGGTGCCGACTATATAATACCCTACACCACTCTCGTAATATTGAATAACTCTGATATATAAATTTTGTAATTCATGTATAAATTGTTTACATAAATTTACTTTTGGTACATTTTATACTTACATAAATAATACCCTGTACCACAGTGTGGTGTAGGGTATAAAAACGATTGGATCTAAAGAGCCAAATCGGATGAAACATATATATGGGAGCTATAGCTAAATCTTTACCGATTTTCTTCAAACTCGGCAATGTTGGTTCATGAATCAAGAAACTCTACCATTCTAAATTTCAAAACGATTGCATGTAAAATATAGCTTCTATAGAACTAAAGGGCCAAATCGGACGAAACATATATATGGGAGCTATAGCTAAATCTTAACCGATTTTCTTCAAATTCGGTAGTGTTGGTTCATGGATCAAGAAACTCTACCATTCTAAATTTCAAAATGATTGGATGTAAAATGCAGCTTCTTCAGGACTAAAGAGCAAAATCGAACGAAACATATATATGGGAGCTATAGCTAAATCTTAACCGATTTTCTTTAAATTCGGCAATGTTGGTTCATGGATCAAGAAACTCTACCATTCTAAATTTCAAAACGATTGGATGTAAAATACAGCTTTTATAGGACTAAATGGCCAAATCGGACGAAACATATATATGGGAGCTATAGCTAAATCTTAACCGATTTTCTTCAAATTCGGTAGTGTTGGTTCATGGATCAAGAAACTCTACCATTCTAAATTTCAAAATGATCGGATGTAAAATACAGCTTCTATAGGACTAAAGGGCCAAATCGGACGAAACATATATATGGGAGCTATAGCTAAATCTTAACCGATTTTCTTCAAATTCGGCAATGTTGGTTCATGGATCAAGAAACTCTACCATTCTAAATTTCAAAACGATCGGATGTAAAATACAGCTTCTATAGGACTAAAGGGCCAAATCGGACGAAACATATATATGGGAGCTATAGCTAAATCTTAACCGATTTTCTTCAAATTCGGCAATGTTGGTTCATGGATCAAGAAACTCTACCATTCTAAATTTCAAAACGATTGGATGTAAAATACAGCTTCTATAGGACTAAAGGGCCAAATCGGACGAAAGATATATATGGGAGCTATATCTATATCTGAACCGATTTTCTTCAAATTCGGCAATGTTGGTTCATGGATCAAGAAACTCTACCATTCTAAATTTCAAAACGATCGGATGTAAAATACAGCTTCTATAGGACTAAAGGGCCAAATCGGACGAAACATGTATATGGGAGCTATAGCTAAATCTTAACCGATTTTCTTCAAATTCGGCAATGTTGGTTCATGGATCAAGAAACTCTACCACTCTTAATTTCAAAACGATCGGATGTAAAATACAGCTTCTATAGGACTAAAGGGCCAAATCGGACGAAAGATATATATGGGAGCTATATCTAAATCTGAACCGATTTTCTTCAAATTCGGCAATGTTGGTTCAAGGATCAAGAAACTCTACCATTCTAAATTTCAAAACAATCGGATGTAAAATACAGCTTCTATAGGACTAAAGGGCCAAATCGGACGAAAGATATATATGGGAGCTATATCTAAATCTGAACCGATTTCAACCAAATTCAATAGCGATCTTAACAGCCGCGAAATACTCTAAACTGCAAAATTTCAGAACGATCGGAGTGAAATTGCGACCTGTAGTCGACGAACAACTTTACATGGACAGACGGACATCGTTAAATCGACTCAGCTAGTGATTCTGAGTCGATTGGTATACTTTAAGGTGGGTCTAGCTGTGTTATTTTCAGGTGTTACAAACATCTGCCGTGAAACAAACTTATAATACCCTGTACCACAGTGTGGTGTACCCCTTCGATTAAATACAGGGCTGAAATGTTGCATTTTTGTCCCCTTTCCCCTTTTACAGTGAAGCATTTATTTTACAATCGAAGACAAAAAGGCATTTTTGGGGCGAAAGGCATAAAAAATGTAGCATTTTTTACTAAAGGGCCAAATCGGACGAAAGATATATATGGGAGCTATATCTAAATCTGAACCGATTTCAACCAAATTCAATAGCGATCTTAACAGCCGCGAAATACTCTAAACTGCAAAATTTCAGAACGAACGGAGTGAAATTTCGACCTGTAGTCGACGAACAACTTTACATGGACAGACGGACGGACGGACATCGTTAAATCGACTCAGCTAGTGATTCTGAGTCGATTGGTATACTTTAAGGTGGGTCTAGCTGTGTTATTTTCAGGTGTTAAAAACATCTGCCGTGAAACAAACTTATAATACCCTGTACCACAGTGTGGTGTAGGGTATAAAAAGCACGCTCGACGCCGAAAAACATCTGTTTTGCAGGGCAGCGTCCACCCCTTCGATTAAATACAGGGCTGAAATGTTGCATTTTTGTCCCCTTTCCCCTTTTACAGTGCAGCATTTATTTTACAATCGAAGACAAAAAGGCATTTTTGGGGCGAAAGGCATAAAAAATGTAGCATTTTTTGGCACAAAAGAAAACACCATTAGAGTCGGATCGTTGTTCGCGTTTTTTATTACAGTAAAATTAATAATTGTATACAATAATGTGTGACATTGCACCGAGAAACAATGGCTGAACATCGATTTTTGGAAATCGATAGATTTGCCAGACGTACACTTCGCAATATTTTGTAAATTTGTTACTGAGAACTTGATAAAGCATGAACTCAGAAACTTCGCAGGCTTTCAACTCGTATCTCCAAAGAATAGATGCTGGCGAATATAAATTGACAGCGGTGATAGCCTCTAAGATTGTGGATGATATTACGTTCGAGTGTGATGCTGGTACGATTAAAGGATCAAATATGTCAAGTGTTGAGAAGGAGCTGGAGTTGTTGGATGAAGTCGAAAAAGCGGATGCTGAGAACGTTTGCCTTCAATTAAAAATTTGCGATCAAGAGAAAATGCTAGTTGAGTTGAGACAGAAGATGAGACAAGCTGAAACTCAGATTGGAGTGGGTGCCACAGACAATATTGAAGTAGAGGTGAGCAGACGTAAGTAAGAAACAATCTCTTAGTACCAGGGCAAAACTGCTGCAAATTCTAACCTCTCATGCTCGACTTGAGAATCGCTGAAAGGCAAATCTCGAGAGCGAGTAGAAATTCTTTTAATATAAGCAAGAGATCCGGAAAAGATATTGACTATATTGGACAACATCTATGGCCGTCCGTGGTCATCGCCTTTGAACTGATGACGAGAGTACGAGTATGTACATGGCATTAAGGCTATTCGGGAAAATTTGTGACTTCGACAAATTCAATTGTGCAGTTCAAAACGTAGACGAGGCTCTAAAATTCATAGATAATAGACTTATCGATAACCAGAGGTTGTTTTGATGGTGGTTTGGAAACTTCCCGAGAGTTATCTTAGAGACTGGGGATCTGTTCTGGTTGTGAAAAAGGTGAGAGCCGCTGTATGCAAATTTGAAATCTTCGCACGATGGGCACAGATGCAAACAGATTTATTGAGAAATCTTAACTATTTCAAAACTTTTCGAAACGTAAACAATTATGTCGATCCCTATATGGAAAAGGTTGACACTTCGAAGAGCCAAAGAGGGAAATCAAGCTGTCTATTGCGCACAGCTTCGATAAATGCAAAGTATTCACCAAGGCGGAAACAAAACAAAGATGGGATTATGCCAACGAACATAAGGCGTGTTACAGCTGCCTCCAATTCCATAAAGGTCAATGTGAGCAGAGGGATATATGCAGAATAGATAACTGCGAGAAATTTTACCACAAGCTACTGCATATGCAAAGAATACAGGACCTCCAGCATATACATAGTGGATGTTTTTCAGAGAATAAGAAATCAGCTTTGCTCAAAGTTGTTCCTGTCAACGTCGTTAGTCCAAATGGCACTAGCCAGATTACGGCATTCCTTAATGAAGGTAGTACAACGACAATTATGGACATGCAAATTGCAAGGGAAATAGGCCTGTGTGGAAAAGTACAACCATTTTGTCTTAGCGGGACCGGAGGAGTACTTGGTTATGAACCTAAAGCTGAAATCATGAAGTTGAAAGTAAATGCCAATAATAACGAATTCACACTTTGCGATGTGCATTTGATAAACAACCTTAAGGTTTCCAACCAAGACGTTGGTTATGCAGAGTTGGAGAAGGAATTTTCGTACGTGAATATTGCTATTCTTTGGAACATGACAAAATCACATCCGATGCTGCTCATTGGACAAAGACATTCTAACCTAGTCACTCCCCAGGTGACTATAAACTGTGATGGAGATGGGCCTATTTTATCTAAAACAAAACTCGGACGAATAGTACATGCTCCCGTTGAGGCGAACGTGGATGGATCGAAATTTGTTTGTTGTCATTATACGAAAGAGGAACAACAATTAGAAATATGCACCAATGCAGACGAATCTCAATCTAAACCTAGTGAGGTTAAAAGAGTGAACCAGAGGAAGGATTAAACCAAATTAAAATCGAAAAAAGCAACCACCATGATAAACTGAAAAAACAAACTGCACGCACTTGCAAATCCAAAAGAAGAAAATCCAACAATAGAAACTCTAACGACCGTTTTCAGGTAGCTCCGTTTGTTATTTTTATCCAAAAAGTTAGCTAACAGCAAAGTCAATCAATTACGAAGATGTGCCGTCGCATAACGAGTATCTGAGAGTGACGAACGAATAGGAATTTGATTTCAACGAGTATGTGTTTTCTCGTATTTTCAGATAGTTTTTGTCCGATTTTTTTGTAATTATCACGATTAGAAAATTAATATCAATTGGTACGTGCAAAAAAAGTTCAAGAAAAGACAGCGCAAACTATTTTTTTTTTGCGTTTGAAAAATTATTTCTATTCGTTCGTAACTCGAGAAAATGTAAACAAACATGCGATGGCACATCTTCTATATTGATTGACTTTGGCTAACAGACAGTTATTCTAACGAACATTTTAAACGGTCCGTTAAAAAAATCGTTTTCAGAAAGGTTCCGTTAGTTAACATGCATTTTATTGCTATTGTGAATGTCTTCTAAAATATTTTGACATTTTTATTTCTTTTGTTTGTAAATTTTAGAAAATCAAAACATGGATAAATTAAAATGATAATGTATTGTGGTATAACGTGTAATTGCATTAAATCTATGAGTTCTGCAATTCAAGTATGAGTGGATTCCTTTGTGTGGAAGGTACCAGAAGTCGAGGCAATTTCACCTTAGTGAAGGAGGGCTACGGGCCAAAAGCATAACTATCTAAGGAATCACGTAAGACCCTAAGTGGAAATACGGTTGAGGATATTTTGAGTCATTTCAGCAATGTCCGTCCGTCTGGCTGGTGTGCACCATAAATCTTAAAGTGGTCAACTAATGACTTCGAGATGGTAGCATTTGCTCCTATATCAGGTGAAGTTTGAAGATGTGCCATACTTTCATACTCCATCTGTTACCTCCCACACAAAACTTAGTAAAATATTGATTCATTAATAACTTCTATACTGCATATCCAAATGTACCCACTTCCACACATAGGCGAAGTTGCCGTGTACCTTATGGTACCCACAAGATGGCCAAATTATACCATTTAATATCTCATTACTTTAATGCCAGTGCACTTTACTGGCATTAATTCGTTATATTGCTTTCAATTCGATATATCGCAATGTCTTTGAAGTATTTGAAGCAAAATAGGCGCATTTGTCCAGCCCCATCTGATACCCCCACACAAATTGACAGATTCATTCGAAAACAACTTTCCCTTAACTCCTGTAGCAATATTGTAAAAGTTTAGTCTAATATAGAATTAGTAACTGTTCCAGAATCCCCGACACAGAGTGAGTGTTTCCTTCAGACGGATTACTCGACTGAGACTAAGGACCTTGTCATAAAAGTCACATCCTATTGTCCGCAATTTACATTTGCTGCAATGCATATTTGTGGTTATTACTACAACGCGGCACACTAACTCTGCAGTTATCTGCAACTGTACTGAAGAAAATTCCTGTGGCATCAAATTAAATGGTTAGGGCATCATGTTAGAGCTTAAAGGGCAAATGTTCTGGAATTGAAATTGAATAAAGACATCCATTATAATTTGAACAATTGCGAAAAATTTTCTAACTATTACCTTGTCATTTATGGCTCTATATCTCTGCGAAGAAGAAGAGCGGAGTTACCAGAAAACGGCCGTAAAACTGATAAATATGCCTTTCAAAAAAAAAACTGATAAATATGACCTTGAACTAACAACTGTAGTAAATCAGAAGAAAAATTGGAAACGAAAAACGTTTCAGAACCACTGATGGAATTTCAAAAAAATCGAATTGTACCACGACGTCAACAAAAATGTACCAAATTGAAGTAAATTGTACCAAAGGGAAAAAAATATTCAAAAAACGATTACATTTTTGTTAAAAGATAAAAAATTTTGTTCCGTTACAGTTCCAAACGTATAGTTTTTGTACTTGTAAGATCGGCTATTTCGTTTTTCGCTATAAAATCAAAAATATATCCATTTGTCATGCTAACTTTTAAAAAATCATACAAACACAATTATTTTTACATGTTATCTAGTTTTCTTGCAAAACTAGGATACTCTCCCGGCTTCAAGACCATTTTGTTTCTATATAATTATAGAAACAAGTATTTTATACATGACGGTGTATACAACTTAATCGTTTACCATCGAAGAAAAACAGCATTTGAAATTATTGATCTTAAAAAATGTTAATTATTACAGTAGTATTGTAGGAAGTCAGCCGATTTGTTTTCATATAGTATCGTAGGAAGTCAGCTGACTTGTTTTCATATACTACGAACTATTATTGGGAATCGTCAGTCACTAGTTACAGCGTACTGACCATAATATTTATTGGCTGCCTATTTTGGTAGCGAGTTTGGCTGTGATTTTAGTAACGATACGAATATTTTATACAAATTTAGAGGTTATATTGTACCCAAATCTGGCAAAGTGTACCACCATACAATTTAAAAAAATGAAATTGTACCATAATCGTCATTTGTGTACCAACGTACCAGTCAAAAACGAATTGTACCAGAAATGGTACAATTGTACCACTTTTTCCATCTATGTTCAGAACAAACAGTGGTTGAAGATACTTCGACATCAAAAAATAATCACAAGAAAATTGGCAAAGATGAAGAATCGCATAAACATAGATGACGATAAGCCAGCCAAGACTGTAAATAAAGATGATTTGCCCAATACCAATCCACGGCATCAAAACCAAAGAAATCTGCCGAGACTGGATTGGCCTCTGGGAGACGTGACAATGATCTATTCAGGCTCAGATGGAGAGAAGATAAATTCGTCCCACATCCAAGACACAAACCATGCGGAACGTATTTGTGGTGTGGAACCTATTATGAAATAAGTTTTTTGTTTAAAAACGGTAAAAAACTAATAAAATTAAACATGTTTGTTTAAATTATAAGGGCCATTAACAATAAAAACATAAACTATGGGTTATAGCTGTCAATTTCCATACAATTTAACTTTCGTTAGCTCTAACGCTCGGTTATTTTGCTTTGTGTTAATGGGGGTAAGTTCATTTAACATACAAAAATTTAAAGAAATCAGTCTATTACATCAATTACAAATTTAGTATTCACTGGAAAAAAGCTTCATTTGGTCATATATCTTCTCAGATATCGGCTATGTATATACCAGAGTATCTGACAGTGAGAGAATTAATTGGGGAAAAGCCCGATATGGCCAGCTCATCTAGGATTTAAATACCAGATATTGCAACAACGATATCTCAAAAACTAGAATACATGAATCGGTCGATCGAAAAACAAAAAGTAGCTGCCAGTGAGAGAATTAATCGGGAAAAGGCCCCATATGGTCGGCTCTTCTAGGTTTGGAGATATATATATCATACATTGTCACGCATATATCACCAAAACTAGAATACATGAAACGGTCGAGCGGAAAACCACAAATAGCTGCCAGTGAGAGGATTAATTGGGAAAAGCCCGATATGGCCAGCTCATCTAGGATTTGAGATCTGTAGGTCCTCAGATATCGGCTATATATACTAGATATTGCAACACCGATATCTCGAAAACTAGAATACATGAATACATGAATCGGTCGAGCGAAATCCGCAAGTATCTGACAGTGAGAGGATTTATTGGGAAAAAGCCCGATATGGCCAGCTCATCTAGGATTTGAGATATGTAGGTTTTCAGATATATGAATCGGTCTAGCGAAAAACCACAAGTAGCTGCCAGTGAGAGGATTGATCGGGAAAAAGCCCCATATGGCCAGCTCATCTAGGTTCGGAGATATATAGCTTTTCAGATATCGTCTATATATATGAGACATTGCAACACCTACACAGGGCAAAATCGCCTTTATTGATATGTTGGAACCGAAAGAAAATATACTTGGAACACAAATTTTTAAATATTATATATTTCTTAGCAAATAAATTTTATAAATATATAAAATGTATTTGGAACGCATATTTTAATATATTACAACAAATTGTATTTGCAAACAAAATTTCTCAAATAAAATATGTGTTTAAATACAATTAAAATTATTATTTAGGATATTTTCAAAATATATTTTATTTAAAAAAGATTTCCAAAACTTTTGCTGACTTTTTCGAATTTCGGTTTTAATTTTTCCTTGGTTTCGAATTGTACCTCCCAGTTATGATACAATATGCAGCATTAGCTTCTGTTTTAAATCAATCATTTCAAATTTCTGAGTATTCCAAGCCATCATAGTTGTCAATCCTCTAAGTGCTTTATTATACGATTTCAATTATTATTATTTATTATTTTTACAAACATTAAAAATTTCTAAAAATTTAACTTTGAATTACTGACAAATTTAACACAATTTATGTATTTTATTAATACATACTTAAATGCAAATAAATATTTGTTTCGAAATAACGGTTACATTGGGATGTTAACAAATATTTGTTTAGAAAAATATCTTCCCAAAATCCACAACTTTTGTGTGTACCAAATATTATATATTTCGAGTGTACCCTAAACATATATATCTTTCAAGCCGAATATGTTTGGGACAATATACTACAGAAGCGATTTTTTTTCAGCGTGTATATCTCAAAAACTTGAATACATGAATCGGTCGAGCGAAAAACCACAAGTAGCTGACAGTGAGAGTATTAACTGGGAAAAATTCCCATATGGCCAGCTGATCTAGGATTTGAGATGTATGGGTGCTCAGATATCGGCTATATATACTAGATATTGTAAATGCTGTAATAGGCTGCTTTCTTTAAATTTGTGTATGTTAAACGAATATTTATATTCGAATTGCTTAAAACTATTATAATTTAAACAAGCGTGTTTAATTTTATTAGTTTTTTAACGTTTTTTAATCAAAAAACTTATTTTTGAATAGGTTCCACACCAAAAATATTGTGTCTTGGGTGTGGGACGAATTTAACTCACAAATTTATCTTCACACTTGATGGAGTGGTGCGGGGGGCAGACGTTAGAACATCGACATATAATAGGCCTTTGAATCATATCTGCGAACTGTGAATATCCCGTAACGACATTGATGATCGTGCTGAGGCTATGAGCCAGCACTATAAGGCGGAATTATCTTAATAAATCGCAATAACTTATGTTTCTTATAGTCGAATGTAAAGTTTTTCTTATTGTTCGGTATGAGGTACTTTAAGTAGTTATTCAACGAGTTAATAGACTTCCTGATGAAATATGAATAAATAAGGGTAAAATTTTTTGAATGAACAAAATAATTATTTTTTGTTGAATTTTTTGATGAAAATCGGAATGTGGATTCGGGACGCCAAAGAAACACACTATTTGTGTAGTTTTAAAAAAATTTAATTTTCGCGGAAGATATGGCCTCATTAGTCTGCTTGTGACACTTTTTTGTTTTCTATTTTCCCGCCGATCCACAGTGGGAGAAAGCTCCAATTTAGCGCGAAAAAAATATATTATAGTTTTTCCATGTTTTGACTCGCATGTTTTTGATAGTTTTAGTTGAAAAATGTTTCATTTAAAAATTTGTTATAAGTTAAGTTTTAATTTTTTTTTTAAAAATATTTATTAAAAATGCAAATTAACTTCGAATTTAATGCATGTGGTTTAAACAAATTTAATATTTTATGTTAAATTTTGTTACTAATACTTAGTCCAAATTTCCCTAAAACATAATACTCGTACGTTTGCGAAGAACTTTTTCCGATTTTTTTTTGCTTTGGTGCAAAATGGTCAATTTGTGTGGGAGGTACCAATAGCGCCCACTTTTCTCTGGATTCTAGGTACTTTAAAATCATTACACTATACAAAATTTTAAGTATTTGTATGAACTTATATTAAAGCTATAAGAAGTTCACTTTTGGTGCAAAACGGCCCATTTGTGTGGGAGGTAGCAAAAGGGGCGTGGCAACCTTACTCAGTTTTCTCGAGGTGTTAGCGACTAATAAAGTAATACTATGTTTGCAATTTCAGAAGATTCGAGTAAGTAGTATAGAAGTTATTAAAGAATCAATACTTCACTAAATATTAACCCTTTGTGGGGGAGGTACTAGAAGGAGTGGACCAATATGGCCCATCTTCGAACTTAGCCGGAGATAGAGAAAAGACTCACAGACGGACGGACATTGCTCAAACGACTGACACAAAACGGATTTCCGCCGAACATACTTGGGTCTTAAGTCACTCCTTCGATGGGTTACACTTTTGTCTCATAGCAAATTATATATACCCTCTTCTCTAAGGTGAGGGTATAAATATTTGGATGAAAACATACTGTTGTTTAGAACAACATCCCCCAAACATATCGAGCCCTAACCGCCCAAAAAACTTAACCGACAAAATTATCGATTTTCGTTTTTTGATGAAAATCGATTAAGCAGCACAATCTGTAAAAATTTCGCAGCTGACAAATTTACCGTTAGGAAGAAAAAGTCGAAACAAATATAACTCAAACGACATTTACTTTTTGTTTACAAATTTCCTGACCGCGTAGTGTCGTTTAAGTTAAATTTTCATTCTGAAGTTTATTTGAACGACGTTAAAAAGTTAGCATTTTTGCTTTGATTGTTTGCTAATATTTATTAAAGCGGCATCTGGTGAAAGAAATGTAACTATGTTTTTTTGATTATGGAAATTTCGTCGAGTTTGACCAGATTTGCAATACACTGTGATGTGTCTAATGAGAAACAAATGCAAATCATTTTTGACTGCTTTTTCCTAAATGAGATTTTTAATCCCCACACCCACTGTGGTCCAGTGTATTAAAAAATTTGTGCATTTGTTTGTAACACCCAAAAGGAGAAGAGATCCATAGTTTATTATACCGATCGATCTGGAATCACTTCCTGAGTCGAATTAACTTTTTCCGTCTATGCGCCTGTACGAGTATATGTATCGTTGTAATGAAAGTTCGGGTCGTATTTGTGGTCCGATCGTAATGAAATTTAGCAGAATGCTAATTTTGGCACAAGGATGATTCCTATTGAAACAGGTGAAAATCGGTTCAGATTAAGATATAGGCCCTATATATTTTTACCTCCGATGTGGCATATATAACGCTATATAAATCAAATTTTACATCGGATCATTACCAAATTTGGCATAAAGGAGTTACTTGGTTCCGGAATGAAAACTTTCAAATTTGAAAGAAATCGGTTCAGATTTAGATATAGCTCCCATATATACTTTCCTTCCGATTTGGTATCAACGTACCATAGAAGCTTCATTTTACATCCACTCATTTCAAAATTTGGCTTATATCTAATGGTGAATTCTTTTCTGCAAAAAAGTACAACACTTGCATTGCCCTTTTTCCGAAAACAGCACTATTATATCGCCTTTTTGAAATTTTATTTGTGCTAAATTCGAGTAACTTAATTACCAAATTTCAAAAAGTATCACAAATGTGCCGTTTTAGGAAAAAGGGTAATGAACATGTTGCACTTTTTTGCAGAAAAGAATTCGCCATAAGTTTGATAAAAATCTTTTGAGATTTATATAGCCCCAATATATGTTTTCGTTTAAAGTTGGTATCAAAGTGCTGTAGAAAGTTTATTTAATATTTATGAAATTTGACAGAGTGTAGTTTAAATATCGACCACATATGTAAAATATATTTCTTAATGTTGTGAGTTTGATTCGTTTGTACTATTCTGTTATGAAAATGGTGTCCTCTGTTTTGAGTCGTTCACATTTCCAAAATAAATTTAAACAAGTAAAAGCGTATAAACCATAAAAGCGTTAAGTTCGGCCATGCCGAATCTTATATACCCTCCACCATGGAATGAATGGTTACGGGTACTAATAAACTCATTATACTAAATTTCAGCCAAATTCGTCGGTTTTTGTGGCGTTAAGAAGGCAAATCTAGGGGGACCTTTGTATGGGGGCTATATCAAAAACATGGACCTATGACTACCGTTGCTCGTGTGAAGGATACCGGGTATAAATAAACCCCAGTTACCAACTTTCAGCACGATCAGTTGACATTTGTGGTCTCTATGACGTTAACAAGTCAAATCGGGGAGATGCCATATATGGGGGCTATATCCGAAATTGGACCGATATTTCCCAATTTTAATCCCAACATACCTGCAGATATATGAAGTATATGTACCAAATTTCAGCTACCTAGCTCAAGTATTATGGTTTGTAGCGTGATTACAACAGACGGAAGGACGGACGGACATGGCTAAATCGTCTTCGGATTTTACGACGAATAATAATATATATAAACTTATTTACTTTATGGGGTCTCAAATTAATATTTAGTTATGTTACAAACAGAGAGACAAAATGAATATACCCCCATCCTATGGTACACAGTGGACCAAAAGCTGAATCTGGTGCGAAATTGGTCGAAAACTTTAATGTTTACGAAATACAATCTATATCGTATTTATGCTTACCATGTACCCACTGTACTTAACGGTACAATTTTTTTCAGTTTAGTGAAAAATTAACACCGCTGTGTAGTGTTAAAATTCGACACATTAAAATTTCGACACATTCTGTAGGGATGCGGCCGGTGTTTGAACCGCTTTCTTTTAAGGAATATAAAATGAAAACAAGTCAAAGCGTTAAGTTCGGCCATGCTGAATCTTATATACCCTCCACCATGGATAGCATGTGACCTCACAAAATAACTCAAACCTAAAGAAAATAACACCGAAAAACACAAAAAATATAGTAGATGAGGACAGTAGGAATCACAACAAGTTAGATGCTATATATGGGAGCTATATCTAAATATGGACCGATATGGCCCATTTGCAATCCCAAACAACCTGCAACTATAAGAAGTATTTGTACCAAATTTGATCAACCTAGCTATATTATTGCGGACTGTAGCTTGATTACCACAGACGGACATCTTAGAATTTTACGACGATTAAGAATATATATACTTTATGGGGTCTTAGATCAATATTTAGAGGTGTTACAAACGGAGTGAAAAAATGAATATACCCCCGATCCTATGGTGGAGGGTATAATTAATAAAGTTAGTTGGTATTTCTTATTTTCAAGGTATGTTTTAATAAGTGTTTAAATGTGTAGCATGTGCATAGCGGTTTTTTTCTAACAAGCGTAGATCGAAAAATGTATCTATAGTGAAATTAATTTTAAAACAATCATAACGTTTGTTAAAGTTTTTAGTTACTAATACCACCGAATTCCAGAGAAATTGTTTGTACGTTAGAACTAATAGGTCCTAGGCTTCATAGTAAACAACAATCTGGCTGCCTATATCTTTATTTTCAGCTGAAATGTCAATATCGCGGTGACCGGTCATAACGCCCAACGGACATAACGCCCAACATTGTTTTTGGGCTTTATGACCTCTCTAAGTGCGGTCATAACGCCCAATTTGGTTTTGGGCCTTATGACCGACCCATGCTCGGACATAAGGCCCAAATTTTTTTTTGGGCTTTATGTCCTTTTTTATCTTTTTGTAATACTAAGTAGTTATAAAATCGCGCGCGCGATTTCTCGTAGAGTTCTTTACACTCGGCTTTTCTTCAAGTTCTTATCTCCATCATACGTATAGGGCCTTATCCAAATTTAATTTCCCAAACATTTCAAATATGGTAATATTAAATCCGAAAACAATATTTGTGATGTAGTTAAGAACTTGCAGAAAAGCCGAGTGTAAAGAATTCTATGAGTAATCGCGCGCGCGATTTCACGTAGAATTCTTTACACTCGGCTTTTCTGCAAGTCCTTATCTTCGTCATACGTATAGGGCATTATACAAATTTAATTTCCCAAACATTTCAAATATGGTAGTATGGCCGAGTGTAAAGAATTCGCGCGCGCGATTTCTCGTAAAATTCTTTACACTCGGCTTCTCTGCAAGTTCTTATCCTCCTCATACGTATAGGGCCTTATCCAAATTTAATTTCCCAAACATTTGAAATATGGTAGTTTTAAATCGAAAAACAATATAAGGGATGTAGTTAAGAACTTGAAGAAAAGCCGAGTGTAAATAATTCTACGAGTAATCGCGCGCGCGATTGCTTGTAGAATTCTTTGCACTCTGCTTTTCTGCATCTATTTATCTTCATCATACGTATGGCTTTAAGACTTAATATCAACATATATCATGCCCTATTGAAAATAATGCCAATGCTTCTATATTTACGTTTTTCTTTTTGCATTTGGTGTAAACTAATTCGCAGTTTCTGCGAGCACCCCCAACAAACTGAAATTCAACTATATCACCGTTACTTCTTTTACAATCTTAATAAATATTTCCCAAAAGTATTCGATTTTACACACTAATAGAGAGAGAATTACAAAATAATATTTGGGCGTTATGACCGCATCAGGCGCGGTCATAAAGCCCAAAAAAAAATTGGGCGTTATGTCCCTTCTTTTTTGGGCCTTGTGTCCGCACCTAGAGAGGTCATAAGGCCCAAAACAAAATTGGGTGTTATGACAACACTTAGAGAGGTCATAAGGCCCAAAAAAAATTTGGGCTTTATGTCCGTTGGGCTTTATGTTTTTTGGGCTTTATGTCCTTTTTTATCTTTTTGTAATACTAAGTAGTTATAAAATCGCGCGCGCGATTTCTCGTAGAGTTCTTTACACTCGGCTTTTCTTCAAGTTCTTATCTCCATCATACGTATAGGGCCTTATCCAAATTTAATTTCCCAAACATTTCAAATATGGTAATATTAAATCCGAAAACAATATTTGTGATGTAGTTAAGAACTTGCAGAAAAGCCGAGTGTAAAGAATTCTATGAGTAATCGCGCGCGCGATTTCACGTAGAATTCTTTACACTCGGCTTTTCTGCAAGTCCTTATCTTCGTCATACGTATAGGGCATTATCCAAATTTAATTTCCCAAACATTTCAAATATGGTAGTATTAATTGGTAGTAAAATTGGGTGTTATGACCACACTTAGAGAGGTCATAAGGCCCAAAAAAAATTTGGGCTTTATGTCCGTTGGGCGTTATGACAGGTCGCCCAATATCGCGATTGGAATTGTTCCACGTTTGGATTAACGCGCGAGACAACAAAAATGAATCGGAAACCGTTATGGAATGCGTAATGAGGAAAATTGGTTTAAAAGAACATCAAAGATTAAATTCATTCCTACTAACTTAGGAACAAAAGGTTTTACGGAAAAAATGTAAGAGGGCCCAACTTTTAGAGGTTTCTCCGCTTGTAAGTGATAAGTCGTGTGAGGAGCTAGTTTTAGCAACAAAACTCAGTTTGTAGAAATCTGGAAAGAATGTTGAATGAATTGGAATTGGAATCCATTGAGAGCAACGAAAATTAAAAAACAAGTTTTCTCCCCACGTGGGTTGCCTATTCCGTATACTCCTGAAGAGGCCTTGGCTTTGTTTATAGATGGGGACTATAGTAAAAACACATATAAATTGATGCAAACAGGTGCCATGAACCGAAACGCAAACATATATCCATCGTATCACGTTATAAAATCTGAGGAAGAAAAGTGTTATCCCAATAATATGACCTTTTTTGGATATTTCTGCTGAGGTTCCTTTGCAATGCTTAGTAGACAAGACAGTTGAAAGGTTAGCAGACCTGCAAATTGACATATTGAAACAAACTAAACCATATGACTTATAAGTGGGGATGTGATGGAAGTAGTGGTCATTCAACGTATACAGTCACTCCAAAAAATGACTGCTCACCTCATTATAAAATGTTAAAATGAAATTTTAACTAACATTTTTAACTAACAAAAATATTTTAATGATTGATTTGTATTCCTTCGATGTGTATTTAAATGCTATAAAGAGAAATATTTTGAATTATAGTCAGAGTTATGAAAACAGCAACAACAACAAAATAAGTACTCAATTATAGTTCAAAAAGTGAGTGCTCATTTACTTATATTTAAATAACGGGTAAAAATAGCGGGACTGAAAACCACGTTTTGGAACAGAAATAATGAGATTAGATGTTTTTAAGCCAGTCAGCGAGAATTGTTCGGTAGAGAAAGATATATTTCAAAGTATTTTCGAAATGACACCTAAACGTAAAGAAACAACGGAATTCGAGAGAAAAATTATAATAAATTTGCGAGAGAGCAATAAATCTTTACGAGAAATCGGTAAAATCGTGAAAAGACCTTATTCCACGGTAAAAAAAATTATTGATAAGTACAATAATACCAAAAAAAATCACGAATAATTCACGATCCGGCAGCCCGTAAATTCTGTCGGAAACTGAAAAAAGATATATTGTTCGAGAAATTAAAAAAAATCCCAAAGTTCTGGCAACACAATTAACAAAAACATTAAATGTTAGCTTCGAGAAACGTGTATTTGTTAATACTGTTCGTAATGTCCTGTATGATGCCGGTTATCATGGTCTCGTATATGCCAAAACTCATGTAAGTGCGGAGGTAGCCATGCCTATTATTTCTGGTGACTCCAACTCTAACAGAAGATCTGTAACGTCCTACTCTGAGGACGAAAGCTCTACTTCTGACACAGAGGGGCTGAGGGGAGTCTCCGGACTCTTTGACGCATCTGGCGGGGACATGCTTCTCGACGATACGGACGAAGAGTTCGATAACACCCTTGTCGGGGTGGATGTTAATCTGTCAATTACCAATGATGGTAAGAATTCTACAGATTAACCTCCATCACGCTAAAACAGCCTCAGCGGCTCTATTGCTGCGCCTGTCCACAGGCGCAGTAGACATCGTCCTGATACAGGAGCCCTACGTAGTGGGAGGAAGGGTTTGCGGTATTAGGACACCCAACTTTAAACTGCTTGTGGCCAACTGTGAAGGCACTCCAAGAATCTGCATTTTGGCCAGGAAAGATCTAAGTATCTTTCTCCTGACTAATTTAAGTGGTAAAGACCAAACAGCTGCTAGCCTGGAGATCGGTAATCGCATATATTGGGTGGTCTCCAGCTACTTGCCTTATGAATCTGTAGTACCGACTGCTCTATTCAGGGAAGTAGTAGAAGAAGCAACGTCTGACGAGCTCGAGCTGATTATTGGCGCAGACACGAACGCTCATCATACTATCTGGGGTAGTACGGATATAAACAATAGGGGTGATTCGCTTCTTGACTTTATTCTAACTACCAATCTTAGTATTTGTAACATAGGTAATAAACCGACCTTCACAATTAAAGACAGACAAGAAGTACTCGACGTAACGTTTGCTACTGACCGGCTGTCAGACAAAATTATTGGGTGGAATGTACTGGACGACCACTCATTCTCAGATCACCATTATATTGAGTTCAAACTCGCGGAAAAAGCGCCTAAACCCACCGTCCACAGAAATGTAAGGAAGACAAAGTGGCATCTGTATGAGAAGAATTTCAAGAAAGTCCTCAACTCTAAACTTCCGTACGAACCGAATGACAAAGCCGGTCTGGATAATCTGGTCGATCATATCACCATATCATTCAATAGATCCCTTGAAGAAGCCTGTCCAAAAACAAGGTACAAGGGTAAAACTAAACCCCAATGGTGGACTTCTGAGCTAACGGCTATGAAAAAGACCTGCAACAAGCTATTCAATAAGGCTAAATCTACTGGGGTCGCTAATGATTGGGATGCCTATAAAGAGCAATTCAAGGTCTATAAGAAGGAGCTTAGAAAGGCGCAAAGGCGCTCTTGGTATACCTTCTGTGGTGAAGTGGAAAAGGTCTCCGACGCCGCTAGGCTGAGGAAGATATTATCTGCTTCACCCTGTACAGTGGGATATTTACAGGATGAGGCAAATAACTGGACCAAAAACAGCGAGCAGTCGCTCAATGTACTGCTCGACACACATTTCCCGGGGAACTCTGTTACAGAACCCGAGGATCAGCAGGACCAACAAGAGTGCGAGTGGACTGCGAGCGTCGGTAGCTTCTTGACTGAGAGATCCAGAATAAGCTGGGCTATTAACAGCTTTGAGCCCTTCAAGTCACCTGGACCAGATGGCATCACTCCAGCAGAAATGCAGAAAATGTTAAAGTACATTATCCCCTGGCTGGAGAAAATTTATGTAGGCTGTATCAGGCTTTCATACGTCCCGAATCGATGGAGGGATACCAAAGTGGTATTCATACCTAAAGCGGGAAAGATATCACACACTAGGCCAAAAGACTTCAGACCAATTAGCCTATCCTCGTTCCTATTGAAAGGACTGGAAAGACTTTTAGATCATTTCATTAGGGAAAACCTGGATACAAAACTCCTGTCGGGGAACCAACATGCTTACAACAAGGGCAAGTCTACTGAATCAGCCCTGCACGAACTTGTGAGCACTATCGAATCGTCCCTGCATTTCAAGGAATTCACCATGGTGGCATTTCTTGACATAGAAGGGGCTTTTAACAACATTCACTCCGATGCGGTAATTGCGGCACTCTCACATCTAAAAGTTAACACTAGTTTGATTAGACTAATTCAAAGTCTGCTCACCAGAAGACGCATAACAGCATGTCTAGGGTCCACAACACCAACAAGGTATGTAAACAGAGGGACCCCGCAAGGAGGAGTACTGTCTCCACTAATTTGGAACCTAGCGGTGAATGAAATCCTGCTAGATCTAGAACGTTGTGGCTGCAAGGTCGTGGCATATGCGGACGACGTGGCAATCGCAGTGAGTGGCAAATTCGTAAACGTCCTCAGAGACATCCTACAGGTGGCTCTGAACAAGTTGGCTAGATGGGCCAGAAGCAGCGGTTTGGGCGTTAACCCCAACAAGACAGAATTGGTTCTCTTTACTAGGATGAATAATGTCCCACATGTGGACCCTCCACCTCGGATAAATGGAACAGATCTAGTCTTTTCTGAAAGTGCAAAATTTTTAGGAATAATTCTAGATAGGAAAATGTTATTTAGACTTAACGTATTGGAACGTGTAAGGAAGGCCAACGTCGCCTTATATTCCTGCAAAAAGGCTGTAGGGTCGCGGTGGGGACTCTCTCCTAAAATCGTCCACTGGATATATATAGCAGTAGTTCGTCCAATACTGTTATACGGTATTGTGGTATGGTGGACGGCAACTGACAAACTAACCATTACCAACCTACTAACAAAGGTTCAGAGAACTGCCTGCCTGAGCATAAGCGGAGCCTTAAGGACTACAGCGACCGAGTCTCTACAAGCCCTACTCCATATACTGCCGATTAATATTGTGGCGAGAGAAGTTGCAACCAAAGCGGCAATAAGATTAAACCGCCTATCAATGTGGAGGTACAAGAACTATGGTCAAATGAGGATATCAAAGTGTAGTGCTATGGTAACCGACCGAGTGGACTATATACCAACAGTGTACACCTTCGAGAGAAATTACATCACTATGATTCCCGCCAGAGATGAATGGGTCGGCAGAATACCAGGTAATATAAACCATCTCCACTTTTACACGGATGGTTCGAAGCTTGATGAAAAGGTTGGCTTCGGAGTACACTGTGAAGAACTTAGTCTGGATATAGCTCACAGGCTACCAGATACCTGCAGTGTCTATCAAGCCGAAATAATGGCAATATGGGAAGTCGCCAAGTGGCTGAGTCGCAACATAGTAACCAACAATGGCGTTGTCATTTACTCGGACAGCCAGGCTGCCATCAATTCTCTGGAGGCAACATCCCTAAATTCACAAACAGCCCTCGACTGCCGCAGATCTCTTAACGAGATGGCTGAGCAGTTTAATATACACCTCATATGGGTGCCTGGACATAGGGATATCCCGGGGAACTGCAAAGCCGATGAACTTGCTAGGAAAGGGACGACATTACAAATTCTCGAAGAATTTGCATATATTGGTGCGCCACTATCCACGTGCAAGCTTTGGCTTAGGCAAGAGGCAATCAGGCAGTCCAACGATAGATGTACAGAAATCGGGTAGCTAGACAAATCTGGCCAAGGTATGACCTGAGAAGGTCAAAATATCTCCTCGCACTAGAGAGGAAACGATTGTCTACGTTAGTACAGGTTCTGACGGGACATTGCTTGATCGGCGAACACGCCAAAAGATTGGGTATTGAGTCCAATGACTTCTGCCGAAGCTGTGGAGATGAGGAAGAAGTGGAGAGCATTGAGCACTTGCTTTGCGACTGTCCCGCTTTGAGTAAACGACGACTGGATATACTGGGGTCGGCCTTTTTAGGCAGCCTAACAGATCTTTCCAGTACTAATATTCGTACTATCGATAAATTTAGATATCAAACAGGTTGGTTTCGATGAGGGGCATTTCAGCCCGTGGTAACACTAGGGACCTAAACTGGTCTATGTGAGCTTGTAAAAAAAAATACGGCTGCCACCCTAACCTAAACCTAAACCTAAACCCTATTGAGAATCTATGGGCCATTAGAGAGAAAATCCGTGAAAGGGATATTCGGAACAGACATGAGTTGATCAGTGCCCTGAAGATAGAGTGGGAACAAATTTCATCCGATGTGACTCAAAACTTAGTAAATTCTATTCTCAGAAGATTAGAAGCAATAATAAAGAATAAAGGATCTCAAACTAAATATTAATTTTTATTATGTTAAGCGATTTATGCAAAAAAATCAACATGAGCACTCACTTTTTGGAGCTGAAAATCCGACTTTATTTTGTTTTTGTAGTTATTTTAACTATTCTTGAAATCATATATGTTATTTTTTTTATAAATTTTTAATAACCATTATAAGCAATAAAAATCAATCGATTAAACTTTATAAAAGTTAAAAAACATGTGTTAATTTTTCCGTTGAATGTTTAAAGTGTAGGTGAGCACTCATTTTTTGGAGTGACTGTAAGCAAAAACTTAATAATGCTAATGCTGATAACTCAGCCCAACATATTTTCCACGTCCTTCGTCGACTCGGTTCTGCAGGCCTATTAAAATTTTTTTTGAAAGAGAAACCAAAGATTTTATTAAGCGAGAAATTTCAATTATTGAAACCAGATATCCGCAATCCTACCAACAGTAATTAAAATTGGCAATGAAGACATTATGGTGCATCACAAATTCTTGTTAACTATGATAGATGGAAAGGTTTTTAGCACTATTTCAGATTCATCCTCCCAAACGTGTGGAATATGTGGAGCAACACCAAGTATAATGAATGACTTAGAGGCTATTGGAAAGCTTGCATACAATGAAAATCTATATAAGTTCGGGCTATCTATTTTGCATGCGTGGATACGATGTTTCGAATGCGTACTACACATTTCGTATAAGCTTGTAATCCAGAGATGGAAGCCTCGTAATGCTGAAGAAAAATTTAAAGTGGAAAATCAAAAAAAGACTGTCCAGCAACAAATTAAATCCCACATGCATATACTGGTCGATATCCCAAAACCTGGAATGGGTTCAACAAATGATGGAAACACTGCCAGACGTTTGTTTAGTCAAACGTCCGTAGCATCCAGCGTAACTGGGGTAAACGAAGTGTTAATAAAGAGGCTAAAAATTATTTTAAAAACTATGTCCTGTGGATACGCCATAAATACTGAAGCTTTTCGGCATTACTTGGCAGAGACGGCAAAGCTATTTGTAATATAATATCCATGGTATTATATGCCGTCTAGCCTCCACAAAATATTAATACATGGTACGGATATAATTCAACAGTTTTCTTTACCGATTGGCATGATGTCAGAAGAGGCCTTGGAGTCGAGAAATAAAGATTTTAGAAATGTACCTGAATTTCATACCAGAAAGATTTCGCGTAAAAAACAATGCAAGATTTATTTCAATCTTTGTTAGTATCATCGGATCCCATCATATCATCAATTTCAAAGAAAGAATTCAAATATCGAAACTCCGAGCCCCTCTGTGCAGATGTTGTATCCTTACTTTCCGAACCTATCCATCCAGAAATCGAAGAAGTTGGTGTAATTGACGAGTTAAGTAACGAAAGCAGTGACTAAAGACTTCCACATCCTTTTAGCTTGATCTGCTTGCCTTTAGCTATGAAGAGAGTATTTATTTTGTACTGTTTGTTTTAACTTTTTTAGTAAATTGATTTTATGTTTGTGAAAATATTAATTTATTGAAAAAATAAACATAATTAATGCAGTAATCATATACGTAAGTTTTTGTATATACCCCTATTGTATTCATATGCAGAGAAAATCTGAGATGAGAATGATACTTTCCGTACACTGATTTTTGACACACTTGTAATAAGTACAACGCATCGTGAATACCGCGCATATTATTTACTACGTTCTGACTGATCTCACTCCTACGGCATGCAAAATTTCAGGCTTCTAGGAGCTTTCAAAGTCGATTTAAACTCCATTGCGCGCTAGATTAAGCATTTGATCCACTGTGCTGTGGAGGATATAAAAATCAGTAAGGAAAGGCAGAAAGTCGGGCGGGGCCGACTATATAATACCCTACACCTCCCTAACAATGCGATAAGGGTCATTGCCATAATAATTTGGAATAATTGGTAAATGGGTAGAAACATATTATCTAATTCTGAAACGATAATCGCTAAATTAAGCAATATTCGTTCCTAAATTGAGAAACATCTTTCTGAAAAATTTTAATGATCGGAAGTAAAATACAACTTCTATAACGGTTTGATACCAATTCAGGAGGAACAATCAATATAAATCCGAACCGATCTTCCCTGAATACTCATTCATGTAAAAAGACCTCCTTCTGTCGAATTTCGTACTGATCGCATATAAAATACAGTCTCTACAGCGCCTACATGTCAAATCGGGGGTAACGTATATATGGGGGCTATATCTAAGTCTGAACCGATTTCTTCCAAATTTAACAGTGTTCATTCATATAATAAGAAACCTCTTTCTGCCGAATTTCATACTGATCGGATATAACTTAACATTTTTACAGCGCTTATATGTCAAATCGGGGGTAATGTATATATGGGGGCTATATCTAAATCTAAACCGATTTCTTCCAAATTTAACAGAGTTCATTCATGTAATAAGAAACCTTTTCCTGCCGAATTTCATACTGATCGGATATAAAATAAAGTTTTTACAGCGCTTACATGTCAAATCGGGGCTAACATATATATGGGGGCTATATCTAAATCTGAACCGATTTTAACCAAATTCAATAGGGATCGTCCTTGGGCCAAAAAAAAGATATGTGTAAAGTTTCGTCGAGATCGGACCATAATTGCGACCTGTACTTTGATTACAAGAATACATGCACAGACGGACAGACAGACGGACGGAATTTCAGACTAATCGGATATAAAATAAAGTTTTTACAGCGCTTACATGTCAAATCTGGGGTAACATATATATGGGGGCTATATCTAAATCTGAACCGATTTTAACCAAATTCAATAGGGATCGTCCTTGGGACAAATAAAACATATGTGTAAAGTTTCGTCGAGATCGGACCATAATTGCGACCTGTACTTTGATTACATTTGGTGCATTTGTTTGTAACACCTTTTGGGTGTTACAAACAAATGCACAAAGTAAGTAAAACTTAAGTAACAAAAATCTTACTTTTTTGTTAAAAAAGACTAAGGCAACGATTAATACTAATGCTCCAAAAAAAGCTTAACTTGAAAATTTCATGTGAGTTTTCTGAGTATAGAGAAAACTAAAAAAAACCTCCTCCTGAAAAATTTACTTTTCGTTGCTTAAGTTTTTTTTGGCTGTTAGGGCTCGATATAATATTTGTGTATGTCACGTGCCAAAAGTGTAACACATCGAATGAGTGACGTAAGACCCTAAGTATGTTCGGCGGATATCCGTTTTGGTTCATTTTAAGTCCAATGAGCAATGTCTGTCCGTCCGTATGTCTGCTGGCTGGTGCGCACGATAACTCTAAAGGAGTTACCGATTGACTTCAAATTTGGTATGTGGTAATATTTTTGTCTATCTTCGGCTAAGTTCGAAGATGGGCCATATTGGTCCACTCCTTCAAGTACCTCCCCCACAAAGGGTTAATATTTAGTGAATTATTGACTATTTAATAACTTATATACTACTTATTTGGGCGATGTTGCAACGCCCCTTTTGGAACCTCCAACACAATTGTACTATTTTGCATCAAAAGTTAAGAGCTTATAACATCAATACCAGTGCATACAAAGACTTGCCATTTTGTACAGTGTAATGGTTTTATAGTACCTACAATCCTGTGAAAATGGGAGTTATAGCCATGCCCCTTTTGGTACCTCCCACTACAAATACTTGAAATTTTGTACAGTGCCATTTTTTTATAGTATCTACAAAAAATGGGCGTTATTATCACTTCCGTTTTGGTTCCTCGCACACACACGTACCATTTTGTACAAAAACTCAACAACTTATATCGTGAATATCAATACATATATATATACTAAAATTTTATACCTGTAAAAAATGGGAGTTATGACCACACACATTTTAGTACCCCCCATACAAAAAGATAGCAAATAGCAATAGCAAAATTAAAAAGTTCATTATATTAGTTCATATACCAGCGCATATTTACATAGAGTAGAGGTATACCTTAGTCGATTTACCCGACTGAAATTTCTAACTTATTAAAATTTCCAAGTCCTATAAAATTAGAATTAAAAATATATTTTGAAATACAGTGTGACCTCGGTTAACGCAACCCTCGATGAACGCAACTCCTCGATTATTGCAACAGGCAAATAATTTACATTGCCGACTTAGTTAACGCAACTTTTCAAAATGTGAAACTCAATTAACGCAACTCACATTCCCAAATTGTTCGTCCAGTTGGCTAGGTCTTTTTTTTTGTTTGTTTGAAACCAGTTTGTAGTTGCTTCTTCGAAGAAAATAATATGTATGTAATGAATGTCACTGGTTACCAATCGATTTGCGGTGACTATAATGTTCATAAATCAAAAAACAAATCCACATTGAGAAATTTTGTTTCCAATGAGGAATCTGAACCCTAGAATTTGTGAATATCCAAAATGACAAAAGCTTTGTATAAGTGGTTTCAGAAACAAAGACAGCTAAATTTGCCTATATTGGGGCTATATTAAAACGTGGACCTATATTTCCTAATTTCACTGGGGAATATAAACTATAATTTCAGATAGATCATTTGAAAAATGTGTTCTCTAGTGGATCAATGAGTGATATCGGAGCGGACATGGATCG
The DNA here is from genome assembly GCA_963930755.1 of Eudasyphora cyanicolor. Taxonomy (NCBI): domain Eukaryota; kingdom Metazoa; phylum Arthropoda; class Insecta; order Diptera; family Muscidae; genus Eudasyphora; species Eudasyphora cyanicolor. The sequence continues at coordinate 155,801,505 of OZ005736.1, read as the reverse complement.
ATGTGCCCCATTTTCTCCAGGGCGGATTAAGGGCAATATAATGCATAAATTATTAAATTTCAGTCAGATCAATTCCTAGTTAACACCAGGTCAGGGTCTATCCTTCCTTTTATCAAGAGAACACATAAAACAGCGTTTTTACTTTTCGATAAAGCACTTCGTCGTCCCAAAGATGGAGAACTTTCAAGGGACGATGGAATGATTTCTGTCATATATTGTCCAGCAAACTGTACCGGTATTATTCCGCAAGTGGCCCAAAATGTAATAATATATAAAAAAAAAATATATAAAAAAAAATAAAAAAAAAACCTTTTTGAGCATTTGATCGGAAGTGAAAGCTCAAATCTTGAACTCAAAATCAAAACTTTTGATTTATGTAATGTATTTTGGTTTTACTTAAAGCTAGGGAGAAATTTCCAATTTCTTAAAAAAATAGTAAAACAAATTAATTGATTTCTATTAAATTTAAAATTTATGATTTCTGTTACAGAAAACAACTCAAATATATTTTTATATAAATAAAATTGACTTGTTCCATCAATCAAGCAGTGGCTCTGCCTGGATATTAGTTGCGTTAACCGAGGTCAGACGTAATTAAATACTTTAAAATTGTTGGCCGCTTTTGTTCAAATTGAAAATTATCTAAAGTCAAATTACTTGCATGCTAAAAATGGCGAAATAAACTCACTTCACCTTGCACCTTCCTGCGATTCCTTGCCACCCCACAACTCAGGAACACTATTTCTCATACACTTCAAAGTGTTTTTATTCATCTCTATCGGCCTGTTTCTGTATTTCTAACGAAAATCTCTGCGAACGAAAACCAGTCACTCACTTTCGTCCGGAATTTGGTTTCTCTAACGTTCGTTCGCCTGGCCTTACGTCAATGACGTTAGCAATTTACCAATTGGAAAATAATGTAATTGCCAGATCAATAATTTCACAACTTCCGATCTAAAAAAGCACACATTTTATATGGTCGACCTTAGCAAATACATCTCTGTACTATTTATACTAGCTGTGGCCAAAAAAGCAACCCTGGGTGGTCAGCTGAACTGCACCAAGACTCTCATTTCTTTCTCTCTCTCTCACATCTCTCTCATTGTGCACTGATAATTTTTTCCATCTTAGCGACCAACCAATATTGACTTCTTTATGCTAAAATATGTACACATATGTACACAATTTTATTATTTTTTAATTGTTTTTGCCATATTATAATATTTATTATTATTTAATTGTTTTTGCCATATATTTGCCATTATATTAATATCTACTAATTTTTTGCTTTTAATAATGTTTATTTTGTCATTGTTTCTATCAGTCGACAAATAAAATAATGTGACTCGATCTGACATTTGTGTTCGCCGAGATGACAGCAAAGAGAGATAGAGAAACCAAAATTTGCACTGTAATGATTACGTTTTCGTACGAGTTCATTTTCGTACGACTTCTGGTTGTGATGGTAGTTAGTGAAACCCAAATCAGCTGTTTGTCGTCTGGCAGGCGAACGAAAGCAAATTTTTAAGTTACAGAAACAGGCTGTATATTTCGCATTTAAACTCTCTCACTTGGTTATTTGTGTAACTCCATCTTACGTTTGTCAACGATCATTTACTGCATCTGTCAAACGGAACAACAAGAAACGCAAAACAAAACAAATCAATGAATATTGCCAAGTAAAAACTGTTTTAAGAAAAATGTAAACGATTTTCTTTAATATTTTTATAAAGTAAGTTATAAACTACACTTTTATGCAAATTTCGCAACACTTTCGTGGGTTTTTTCCGAGTTATTTTAATTACAAAGCGGAGCGATACATCCATCGACCGAATCGAAAGAAATTAAAAACCGAACTAAAGAAATGAGAGTGGTTATTGATTGACAATTGGAGTTGTACGGTGTCTTTTAGAAATTAAATAAATAACAATATGTACCTATTCCGAGCAGCGTTACCGTTATGCGAATTGGCATTTTTATCCTTTTTGCTTTGCTTTATACAAAAATAATTACATAGGGTAAGTGTACTCGTACCAGTAGTCGGCAGTTTAACTTTTTTTTCATTTTGTAACTAATGTACTTCCGAATGTGAATATGCTATTGGCGTAACAACTATATATTTCTCTACAATAAGTGTTACTGTTTTAGGATTAATAAACAGTTTAAATTAAAAATAATAATTATTTTGATTAATTAATATATTTTGCTAAAATTCATCGTATTTGCCAGTAGTCGGCATACATTAAACAAAAAATTTACACATAGGAGTTTTTATATTTGAATGTTCACAGCGTACCCCAAGCAAACGAAAGTTGGCCTGGATTGTGGCTAAAAACGGCTAATGAGGTTTTGTAAAGAATCATCCCCCTTACTCAGATAAGAAGAAATCCAAATCTGATCTGCTTCCTTTCGCGAGTTATCGCGATAAAAACAATTTTTAATCAAAAAACCGAACTTAATTACATTGAATCGCGGAAATTTAAAACTATAACATAATTTCCCATAAATATGAACATTTGTAAGACGCTTTGTAATGTCCGCGATATTTGTTATATTATTCTATAGCGAAATTTTTGTAATCCAAAAATTCGACTTACACCGCTAAATTTTTTCAAAAATATTATTGCGAATTTATTAAAATTAATATATTTACATTCTATGATTTCTGAGGGATAGATTGGCACTAGCATTTCCGCCATAAACATCCCGCGACGAATACATTTCGAACAAAAAACATTTAAGTTCAGAATTATTTAACTATATAATGCTATTATTACGCGAACGGTCAGTCCTAGGAAAAAGTGGTCAAAGAAAGTTTGGGAGATATTAAAAACGACTACAACTCTTTCTTTAATAAAAACAATTATAATAATTTGGTAGGGATTTACAATGTGTCAAATCAAAATATGCCTCATATAAAGGGAAGAGCATACAAGTGTTAACACACTGTAAATCCTTGCCAAATTACTATAAATTTTGTTTGTTAAAGAAAGAGTTGTAGGCCTTTCGCTTATCTCCCAAACTTCCTTTGACTACTTTTCCCTAGAACTGTTCATTCGCGAGATAATAGCATTATATAGTAAAATAATTCCGAACTAATTTTTTTACAAAATGTATTCGTTGAGGGATATTTTTCGCGAAAATGCTGATATTAATCTATTCCTCAAAGATTATAGAATGCAAATATATTAATCTTATTAAATTCGGTATAATATTTTTGGAAAAATTTGGCGGTGTAAGTCGATTTTATCGATTACACAAAATTCGCAGTATAAAAACATGGCAAATGTCGCGGACGTTACAATGCGTCTTACAAATAATTATATTTAAAGGAAATTGTGTTACAGTTCTAAATTTCCGCGTTTTACTTTACAAATCAAAGCTATTAAATTTGTTTTGAGTAAAAGTACTGTTTTCGCGATAACTTGCGAATGGAAGCAGGTCCAATTTTGATCTATTCATTTTCGAATAGCGGGAATGATTCTGAACAAAACCTCATTAGCCCTTTTTTTGCGTGAATTTAAGACAACCTTCTATCCCTTGGGACAGGCTGTGCCTACAACACATAGGAGTTTTTGTTGGAGCATTGCTATAGAGGGACACACATAGGAGTTTTTGGTAACTTCGGAACCGGTGAAGATGGCGCAAAATGCTTTAGTGGGTAGTCGTTTGACCGCTAGGACGTTCTAATTCGACAATAAAAAAAAATTCGAAAAATTACACATAGGAGTTTTTGTCGGCGCACCGACGATATAATTATTAGGTGAGATCTTTGAAATTCAATTTCATGTTTTATCGCATTAATTGCATAAAATAAAAACTAAAAAAAATTATTATTATACGTAGCGAAAAAGAAATCACATACGTGCATAATCAGTGCACATTCGTTGATGATAATGAACCAAACCGTATGTGACGAATGCATGCACCGCCGTGCATTCGGTTTGTTACAAAATCAACACCAACTGGGGATATTTTAAAGCACGTGATGGGGACAACTAAAGAACGCTCTGGGGATGTTTTCACTTCTAGAACAAAATTTACTTTTTACTTCGCTTGCATTTAATAGAATCAACATAAACGGCACCACACCTGCAATCCTGTAGATGTTGACTACGAGATTTACGGTGAGGTTCTGGGAGTATTAAGTATCACGTGCACATTAAGTGGTTATTTCTGATAGGGGATCCTGTAAATATGTGTTCGGGAAACTACAAGTGTTGACTAAGGGAATTGAGGTTTTGGTAGCGAACTGATGGAACAAAAACATTGCTGAAGCATTTGGATGCAATTATTATGATTACTTAAACTTTAGAATTGGTCTACTGACTAAAAAACCAATTCACAAAATAGCACTCCCGCCTGTGTTGAAAAACGGTTACTGAATGAGGATAAAATGACTCCAAAATACTTATCTCACTCCAATTGAATCATTAGAAAGATGGAGATATTCTCAATGCAAACATGATCTTTATGTAATATTTAACTGTTGTTATTCTTTTTTATTTATGTTTTAATTAAAAACAAGTAAAAGCGTTAAGTTCGGCCATGCCGAATCTTATATACCCTCCACCATGGATAGTATGCAGAGTATGAAGCCGCCGAGCCGAGCCGCCGATTTTAGCCGCCGCCGACCTTTTTTCACCAGCCGAAGCCGCCGCCGATCTTTGCGGCTAAAATCGGCTGAACCACGGCCGCCGTTCCATACAAAAACTTTAAAATATGGATGGATGCAATTTACATTTTTGATAAGCAAATAACTATGTAACAGATATATCGTCCCCTCAATAGAAGAATAGTGTATACACATAAACACATTTTAATAATCTACGCAATTGGATGTATATCTAGTAAAAATTTGGGAAAATTCTACTTCCACAATTGGGTGTTTGAAATTGATTGTTCATTAATAAAAGCCTATGTGCCGATGATTTTCTCGAAACGACAAATAATTGGGGGACGATATGGAAAGAGATTTTCGTTTTGATTCGTTTATTGTTACAAGAGGGAGCTTAACATGTATTAACAAGTAAGAAAGTTTCAGTCGGGTAAACCGACTAAGGTATACCCTCACTTTGTGAGTAATGTAATATATAACATTACACCAATAAATCTGTCAATTTGTGTGGGAGGTACCAGAAGGGGTTTTCCAAATACACATATTTTTCGGTAAACAGTACATTCTTAAATACATTGCATTGTGCTGAACTATAAGCGTTTATGTGCACTGGTATATTAAAGTTACGAGCTATGTAATTTTGGTATGATTTGGTCATTTTGTGTGGGAGGTACAAAAAGGGGCGGGGTGATAACGCCCACTTTTTACAGGACTATAGGCACTACAACAGCATTACACTGTACAAAATTTCAAGTATTTGTATGCACTGGTATTAAAGTTACAAGCCGTTTACTTTGGTACGAAACGGGCAATTTGTGTGGGCGGTACCAAAAGGGGCTGTACAATGATGCCCATTTTTTACCGGACTATAGGCGCTACAAAAACATTATACTGTAGAAAATTTCAAGCATTTTTATGCACTTGTATTAAAGTTATAAGCAGTTAAATTTTGATGCAAAATGGTCCATTTGTGTGGGAGGTACCAAACGGGGCATGCCAACTTCACCCATTTTTCTCGAGTTAATAGCGACTAATATACTTATATTATGTGCAGAATTTCAAAAGATTCGAATAAGTAGTATAGAAGTTATTAAAGAATCAATATTTCACTAAATTTTAACCCTTTGTGTGGGAGGTACCAGAAGGAGTAGACCAATATGGCCCATCTTCGAACTCATCCGGAGATAGATCAAAATATTACCACATACCAAATTTGAAGTCTATCGGTTACTCCTTTCGAGAGTTATCGTGCGCACCAGCCAGCAGACAGACAGACAGACGGACGGACATTGCTCATTCGACTTAAAATGACCCAAAACGGATTTCCTCCGAACATACTTAGGGTCTTAGATCACTCCTTCGATGTGTTACACTTTTTTCCGTAGCAAATGATATATACCCTCGTCACACTAAAGTGAGGGTATAAAAATGAGAATATTGATAGTAATAGAAAAATAATTAAAAAAATTATTTTTTAAAGGAAATAATAAGATTTTTTATTTATTATTAGATTACCTACACATAGAGAAACAAATATTTTCCGAAAAAAGGCAATGGAGTAGTACAGAATTGTAATACTGCATATAAATTTATACCTCCATTGTAAAGAATGCTAAGTCGATTTGGTACGTTATACTGGAGATTGCATTTCTAAATTCTAAATATTCTAAATTGTCTTCAGTCAAATCCATCAATTCAATGAAGTTAACCTCAAAACAAATTACAAGGTAATTCTACGCAAATTTTGAATTTCACTTAAACGACGATTCGCCTCTCCTGAAAACAACCAGTTTCGACTTAGCATACTTTGAAAATCGAGTATATCATAGAGCCGCCTAGCGTCAATTTTATGACTTATCATTGTATGGAAATCGATAATTTCTATACCCGCCACCATAGGAAATAATTGAAATAGGATCTGCGACCCTACAAAGTATATATATTATTGATCGTCGTGAAATTCTAAAACGATTTAGTCATGTCCGTCTGTCTGTCTATCTGTTGAAATTACGCTACAATAATAGAGCTAGGTTAATCAAATTTGGTATAAAGTCTTCTTATAGTTGCAGGTCATTTGGGATTGCAAATAGGCCATATTGGTCAATGTTTTTATATAGGCCCCTACAGAGGTCGCTCCAAATTATGGGTTTTGAGCCATAGACACCACATTTTTAAAGCAATTTAGCTGAAACTTTGCAGTTTGTATTCTATTTTGACAAAAATTCATCACAACAACAATTTTACATTCATATTTCATAGTTTGTTATAGTCACCCTATAGAGGCCGCTCCAAAATATACGTATTTAAGCCAATATACGTATTTCTAAGCATTTTAACTGAATCCCTGAATTTTTTATTTTACTTTGGCAAGATTTCATCACAGTAAATTTTTTTTAAATCGGTTCATATTTGGTTGTAGTCCACCTGTAGATGTCGCTCCCAAAAAGGCTTCCTTAAGCCATAAACACCACATACTTAAAGCCATTTTGCTGAAACTTTTCAGTTTGTATTCTACTTATATTTTGATAAGAATTCATGTCAATGAAATTTACACAAATCAAAAGTTTGGCTAAAGAGGCCTAAAATTTGGCTAAAAATTTTAGCGTTCGTTTTTTCAATAAATTGCTTAAACAAAAAATCGTTCCATGACTTGCTCCATATCCAAAAAACTTTCAGTAATAGAATCAGTAATAGAATTGAATACGATTCATGCTGGAGGGTATATAAGATTCAGCATGGCCGAACTTAGCGCTGTTACTTGTTTCACTTCACAATATCTTACAATTAACCTAAAAACATCCATTAGTTATGAATATATAGCAGAGCTATATATTCAACTATTATTTTAAATGTAAAAATGACTATCACAGAGCCGCCGTATGTCAATTTTATGTCGGCTAAGCCATCAAGCCGCCGCCGCCGATCTGTAATTTTCCATGGTAGCCGCCGCCGCCAATTTTGCCTCGGCTTCATTCTCTGATAGTATGTGACCTCACAAAATAACTCAAACCTAAAATATGGACCGGTATCTCCCATTTTCAATCCCAAGTTACCTGCAGCTATAAAAAGTATCTACAGTATCTAGGATACATTTAATTATCTTGCTTTAATTGCATTTAAAATATAAAACCGAATACAGGATAGGCCATTACAACGGCATCTGGATGTGGAATTTCACTTTCTCCTTGAGTATCTACAGCTTTCTTGGCGTTTTCCTTTTTACACTGTGTAACATCATCATTTCCTCAATTGGAATAAAAACGTTAGCTTTTGGCTTCACGCAGTTTTCTTGGTGCCAAAATCATTTGATTGTTCAATGCACAAAGCGAACACTTTTTCTCACGGTTGTGAATTTATATCATTCCCAACCAAAAGTTGTGTAGTTCAAATTACCTAAAAGAGCATAATTTTTATTCCAATCTTTCATGTTGTAAGTACAATTAAATGAAATGAGTGAAAGTGATATAAAATACAAGTTCAATAATTATCCAGGTGGCTCGATTTGTGAAATTCGTTTATGCTGGCATATTCAAATTTATCTTATTTAATCTATCTCAATGCATCCTTGCTGCCACTTGTAAATCGGGTAATTAATTTAATTATGCGATCTCCATTCTGTTGTTGTAATTCACATTCTCCCTATTAGATTTGGCACCTTACATTTATTGTGAGCATTGAAAAATACAAGGTCAGCGAGCTAGGAACAGATTCTGATAAAACACCCAAATTAATTCTCCTCTTCTTTACCTCTGACTGAATGTGAGATAACTCAGTGCAGAAATACCTCTCAACTGTATATGAGGTATATGAAGTGTTTCATTCATTTGGTGTTAGAGAGTTAAAATCTTAAAAGTTTTAAGTGTTAAAATTCACGAACATCCAAGTAAGCCTTTCGCCCAGCTACGGTGGATGTGCCCTACCAATGTTAATTCCCTGAGAAAGCTCACAGACCGAGTGATTGATGTGGCCAGAGAGCTTATATAGCGTGATCCATTTCGAGGTTCCCTACTTTTTTAATGAAAAAAAAAACACAGAATATTCAAATTGAATGGGGAATGTTTATTTTCATTTGAAATAAAATTCTTTGGCATTTATTTTTTGAAGATTATGTGGTATCAAATGTTGGCAGCGGCTACGTCTCAGATGGTCCATCCGTTGAGTCAATTTTCGATGACTCGGTTATATTGACCATAAGTTGAGCGAAGTGAACGAAACACATTCCTCACAGAACGTGAATTTTCATAATAAAGTTGAACGATTTGTAAACGTTGTTCAGGCGTAAGTTTTTCCATGATGACATGCCAAACAATACTTAACAAAAATAACATGATAGCATGACACGACTCACACGTGATCTGTCCAAAAAACCTTATTGAAAAAAGTATCTCTACTTGGATCACCCGTTATTTAAAGAAAAAAACACAGAAAATTCAAATTAAATGGGGAATGTTTATTATCATTCGAAAGAACATTCTTTGGCATTTATTTTTTGAAGATTATGTCTATCAAATGTTGGCAGCAGCTACGTCTCAGATGGTCCATCCGTTTAGTCAATTTTACATGACTCGATTATATCGACCATAAGTTGAGCGAAGTGAACGAAACACATTCCTCACAGAACGTGAATTTGCATAATAAAGTTGAACGATTTGTAAACGTTGTTCAGGCGTAAGTCTTTCCGTGATGAAATGCCAAACAACACTTAACAAAAATGACATGTCAGCATGACACGCCTCACACGTGATCGTAAGACCCGATTGTGTTGACCATAAGTTGAGCGAAGTGCACGAAAACATTCCTCACAGAACGTGAATTTTCGTAATAAAGTTGAACGATTTATAAACGTTGTTCAGGAGTAAGTCTTTCCATGATGAAATTCCAAACAATACTTAACAAAAATAACATGACAGCATGACACGACTCACACGTGATCTGTCCAAAAAAGCTTATTGAAAAAAGTATCTCTACTTGGATCACCCGTTATTTAAAGACGAAACAGTGATCGAAGATACATACCTCCGGACTATCTTTTACTCCCCTTCATCAACTGACTTCAAGGAACAACAATTACTCTCGGAGAAACCATAATTGAGCTAAGAATAATACATATGTATATAATGAAAAGGTTGTAATCTAATTAGACAATAAGGTAACTATGCATGCGTTCGTTTGCAAATTTCGGTTGGTGTTACAAATTCAAAGCTCAGTTTATTTAGCATTCAATCGCAATTGCAAACAAAACCCCATTTTAGTGAATAGCATATCCCATTTCACACACAATTAACATATGGATTTACCGCGATTAGTGACATATTTACAATTGATGTAATTCTGCAAGTTACATCTCTGTTAATGGGCTTTGCTATTCGCTAAAACCAGGCGCATGTAACTGTATATAACATTACTCTGTTGCCATGGATCTTGGAGTAAGTAAGTTTGTTAACATTGTAATATAAAAGCTAACGTCATACCTCTGTCCAACCTTAACAGCAGCAAGAGAGAATTATCAACGGTTGCAGAACTCAACAGCCGCCAACTCATCGAGAGATCTTTCGGCGACGGAGCAGCAGACTGCGTTGTGGTTCTTTGCTCTTGTTTATTCTCTTTGTTCCATATGTCTGCACTGTACGAATAAATGTACGGATGTATGTTGTGACAGATTTGTATTTAAATTTTATGGATTGATTTTTGTTGTTCGAGTGACCATATGTGCAAAATTCTCAGTAAATCTACAAACACCCTTGCTTAGCACAACTTCTTCAATAGGTTATTATTTTCGCATAACGTAAAAAGGTTACAGTAGAAACTGATTATTTTTCTCTTGAATCTTTTTAGTAAATCAAAATTTGGTTTTTCTTGGTTGCATTTATCAAGATTAAATATATTCAACGATCCAATGAAGTTTTCCCAAATTGTATATACTACTAACTCCGTTTTGATATTTATACCGTAATTATTTCCTTCTTTTGATACTACTCGTAATGAATTAGCTTTGAACATAATAAGATTAAAATTAGTTAAGTCTGAATTTTAAGGGTCCCAATGTATTTACCAGGGGTTTCTAGTTGTAATTTGAAATTTAGTTTTAAATGAATTATCGCTTTTGTAATAAAATCAGTATGATTGTTTAAATCTGTTTCGTTTGAGATTCAAACTACTGTTTAAATCCATGAACAGTTGAGGCTGTGGAAAGTGCTAACGTAGGGTGTCACAATGACCAATTTTCTAATCGGGACTACTATACTATTTGTGATACTGGTGGGTGGGCTATCCAGGCCATTTAACATCTTTTGGCCTATATTATATTGAACAAATCGCTTCCCTTTCCCTTATTTTTACAACTTTTCCATTTCTGTAGTATATCTAGCGTCAGCTATGTCCCTTTTCTACCATCTATTCTGTCTCAAATCGTCATTCTTACTTAGAATTTGTATCAGTTTGCACGCATAATTAATAATTTTATAGTGTGGCAATTCGGCATAGAGTATCCTAAGAAACTGAACGCTCCCATTACGACGAGCAATAAGGTCGGTGGAAGTGCGTGCAACAACTTGTAGGCATAGTCCGGATTTACACTGGCTGAATGTTCAGCAGATTATCGGCGTTTTGTAGGAGAGAGAGGCAGTCGGCAAGAGGGGTGAAAAAACTCTCCCTGAACGTTTTGAGTTATTCAAAAGATAATTTGATGATAAGCAGCTTGCCTAGTGTAAATTCGGACTTACTCGTGATACCATCAGCCAATTGTAGTTCTTGATCGTTATATGCTACACTGGTACATGCCGAACTCACGGTTGAGAAAATAAATATTATGCAAAGAAGTGAGCAACTTATTTCTTGGACCTATGGGGCCCTCAAAACCCAAAAAATGGACCCCCACATAGACAATATTATACTCAAACGAAAGGAAATGGCAAGCATAATCGAAATGTGGAAAAAAATTGCAAAAGTTTGCTCTGAAGGGTCCTGGGAGCCCTCAAAACCCCCAAAAATTGACCCGGTCCCCCAACAAGACAATATTATACTCAAACGAAAGGAAATGGCGAGGGAACCGAAAAGTGAAAAAAATTGTAAAAGTTTACTCTGAAGGGTCCTGGGGGACTTCAAAATCCCAAAAATGGACCCGGTCCCCCACATAGTCAATATTATACTCAAACGAAAGAGTTGTCATAAAGGACCCTATGATACCATTAATTATGGGTCCTGGCCCATATTTAAAAAAACCCCAAAAATGGACCCGGTCCCCCACATAGACAATATTATACTCAAACGAAAGAAAATGGCGTGGGAACAGAAAAGTGAAAAAAAATGTAAAAGTTTACTCTGAGGGGCCTGGGGGCTCTTCAAAATCCCAAAAATGGACCCGGTCCCCCAACATAGTCAATATTATACTCAAACGAAAGAGTTGTCATAAAGGACCCTATGATACCATTAATTAGGGGTCCTGGCCCATATTTAAAATATATATAGTCAATATACATATTATTTTACTGCTATCGTTGGCGTTACCCAGGGATTACCGCGTGGAGGTGATAGTCAAATGTTAATCCCCATCGGGAGTTTTTTTAACGTGAGTTCCCTTGACTCTCACGGATCGGGCGTATTTTTTACGTGAGTTCCCGCCTCTCACAGCATCCGAAGATGACTCACTACTCAGAATTACTCTCTTCGGAGCTAGAGTCGTATAGTTCGTGAACAAACTAGTTCAATTGAACGGGTCTCTTTACTGAACGGTACGAACTAGTTCACACAACTCGTTCATTTCAGCTCAGTAGTTCAACCCAAAAACAATATAATTTAAGAAGACATTCCTTCCTGTAGCGAGTAATTGTCAGTTACGAACGAATAGGAATTTGATTTCAACGAGTGAGGTTTTTCGCGGTTTTTCAGTCCGTTTTTCCCGAATTTTTTGTAATTGTCACAATTAAAAAATTAATATTAATCGATAAGTGCAAACAAATTTCAATCAATGTTCGCTGAATACTGTTTTTTTCGCGTGTTACAATTCATTCCTATTGGTTCGTAACTGATATATTTTGACGTTTCGGACTGAAGGAATGTCTTCTTATATTCTATTTGTCTTTGGTTCAACCCTGTCATTGCGTTCTCTCTTCTCAGCTGTTATGTGTTGTTTCCATTTTTATGTCATCATGAATGTCCTACATTCTTCTATACAAATGCGTTTGTATATATCCTGCAAACATTTTGCTATCGCCGGCGCGCGATCTATCAGGCGATTCGCCAAAACGTTCGCCTGTGTGCCTATGGCGATTCGCGAAAAGCGAAACGCAGGCGATTCGCTTTTCGCGAATAAGAAAAATGTCTCGTTACTTGTGTGCGATCGCGCATTCATCGCATATGTGTAAAGCCTAGGCGATGGTACGCGATTCTTGCCATTAAATGTTGTCAGAACTGGTTTGTTTACTTTAAAATATCCCGTTACTTGTGTACGATCGCGTAGTCATCGCTTATGTGTAAAGCGTAGGCGATGTTACGCGATTCATGTCATCAAATTTTGTCAGAACTGAATTATTTTCACAAAAATGTCGAGTACGAAGAACGAACGAAGAACTGCTGAACTAACGAGCTGTTGAAGTAAAGTGAGCTGGTGAGCTAAGCTAAAGAGCCGTTGAGCTAAAGAGCTGAAGTGAACTATTGAACTAAATGAACGAACTAGTTCACTCAATTGAACTGACCTAAAAAGAACGATCACTTAAATGAACAAAAGTGCCCAACTCTATTCAGAGCTCTCCGACTGTTCCTTTGGAGCGAGCCCCTCTTCCTCTACGGGAGGGCGTGGATTTAGAGGATCATAAAGACGACCGGATATCCTGGCAAATTCAACAAAGGGGTCGAGCTTTTGGGCTCTACACCTATTGGTAAACCAGAATTTAGCAAGATAGCCGGGCATGTTAATTTTCCTCCGACCACCTTTGGGTATCGCTCGCTTGGCGTGAGCCCAGGAACCCTTAATGGAGTTCGTATGCGCTCCAGTCTCAGGATCTTTGAAATGTTTTGAGTGATTCACCGTAAAGTGCTCATAACCATGCTGTGGAAGACATGTATATGCCGCCCAACAATCACTGATAATAATGGATCCTGGAAGGATCCATTTTTGTATCAGTGGAAGCAGGGTGGCAGTGACACGATGTTCCACAGTGATCATGAACCACTTTCCGGTAGACCTCTCAAATCCTCCAAAACCCATTGGCCTTCGACATACTTGCCCCGGTTATATTTGCGCTTGCCAAACTTACTTTCGTCGATCTCGACGACACATTGCGGGCCACCAACAGGAGTTCCATGGATGACGAGGTCATCCAAGACAACCTCCCTGCAGAAACTAGCCCAGTCAGTTAGGCTGTGATGGCTTTCAATGTTAGCGTACACCGCTATACGGGCAAGATCTGCTACATCGAGCCAGAAGTACACGAACTTGCACACTTGTAAAATAGTCAGATGTGACTTTTCAAAAAATGTGCCCGTTCGAAGTGAAACCGCGTAATCGCATCGAGTGGTTCCCCTTAACAGTGGCGGAACACCTCCATCTGAAACCATAATTGCATTTAGTTAAACACAATGGTTTTGGAAGGAGACCGAAGTCCATTAATCTATTCACCAGGCCGAACCCCTCCTCTTCCTTGTCCCAGTCGTGAATATCAAAAGGTGATATTGGCATATTGAGATGTTGTCGCATGAAAAACAAAAATCAAAGTGAGGATATGCTCATATTTTATTTACCACGAAAACTTTTAGTGAGTATAATATTGACTATGTGGGGGACCGGGTCCGAGTAAACTTTTACAATTTTTTTCACTTTTCCGTTCTCCTCGAGTTTGAGTTCTATCCATATATGTGGTCAAATCAAAGCGCCTCGGGACATGTTCGGCAAAAAATATTTAATGAAGCTGTAAAAATTAAAATATCGGTAAAAAATATCAATCGAGCGGAATTGTTCAGGGGGAAATCACGGCATTCGATATCAAGTTCTTTACGGTCGAGATGTTTTTATTATAGCTAAAAGATTATAAGATGTTGCCAGTCTCAAGTAAATTGTTTATACAACATTTCTGGATAGTTTTAAATTATTTTTAATGTTAATTTTTTCTTATTATCAAAAATTAAAACGGTCTTCGGTCGAAAAGTTGTCAAAATCGAATGACGTGATTTGGCCCCGCTTTATGCTGTATACCCTCGGAATGTTGCACATTTCCTTCTTTAAAATAAAAACACACAGATCCATTCAATTTCATTTCATTTATAAAATATATATTTATTTGAGTTTAGAGAGCCTGTCTGTCATGGAGCACGCAGTGTTGTCTTAATAGAAATGTATGACGATGTGCTTACATAGCACAAGCTTATACTGTAGAGTAATACTTAATATCGTTAGCTTTCTGTTGTTAAATAATTTACATAGTGAGAGCCTTAACGAAGAATTCGATGCAAATTTCTTTCAGTAGGAGTGATGGATGAGATTCATGGAATTAGCTTTCGAGTGTTTTGTAAACAAGTAAAAATTAAGAAAAATACTGTGTCATATTTAAAACAAGAGAATTGATCAACAATGTTTTAAGATAAGAATGATTACTTTACTTTAAGCATATGGGTTGGAGAGAAGGGAAGAATAATTGATATTTTCCTTGCGCTTCAGACACCACGATTACTTAAATCCTTAACTTTATAAATTCGCACCAGCCAGTGTTCCGTAGTGTAGGCCTCTTCAAGTACGTCCAGTTCGAAGTCTTTATTGCCAATCTCTGCAGCCCTCACTCGATCATAACCAGGCGGTTTACCACCCTCTGTGTAGACTTGGCCAAAACGATAATAACACATTTTGTACATAAGACAATTGAGCAGAGTGGGCGAACCGTCTTTATCCACTCGGAACTCGCCATTAGCGGCATAATAATCCTTCTCCTTGATATGAGCACCACGATCAGTACTACCACCGATACGCACCATCCATAGGAATTTGTTGATATCATCTGAGGAATAGCCAGTCAAACCGCCAAAGATTACCAGAACATAGTCTACATCCAGTTCCCGCATGATTTCATAGGCCTTATCCTCGGACGAAGCCATGGCCTGACCCACACGAGATATGTGTGTATTATTCCAGGTATTGTTGTCAACAATAATAGTGCGATTGGCCATAGCGGTTATTTGATAGCCATAATCCCACCAAGACATAATCCGGGCATCCTGCAAACAAATAAAAAAGAAAGGATTTTTTTAGTATTGCCACACAAAATGTTTGAATGCGGTTTTGTAATCATGAAATGGTTTTCAGCTTAGTTGTAGTACTCATTATGTGTCATACTCTTCCTATCAAGAATTTAAAGTATTCATCACGGAAATTTCGTTAAAAAATAAACAATTTTTTTACAACTTACCTCAGGTGTATTCATTTGCAACCAATAGTAGGCTTCACGAAAGTCATCAAATATTATGCGTCCTCCATCATGAGATCGAGCACTCAGAACAATACTGGGCGACGAATACGCTTCCGAAGTGACCCAGGTACAATGGAATGTATAAACGATCAACATCATTGTGACAATGCCTACAAAGGTTATGGCCACCTCCTTTTTGACACCCCCACTTTGTTGTTCCATCTTTTTATATTGCCTTTTACTTTCCGCAGGTTTCGCTGTTGCCGAGCCAACATCCATCGATTTGATGTATTTGGCCAACAAATGGGAGACAGCAATGCCCGAAAGGACACACATAACGGGAGCCAAGACCAACATTAAACGAACCATCACACCGGCAAAGTAAATGCTCGTCACGCCATAGAGTATAATGAAGATATTAGCATCTGTTAGTTTGACGAAACAAAAGTATAAACCGGCTGGGAAAAGAAACACCAAAATCTGTAAGATTAAGAAAAAAATCGAATATAAGAAAAAAATATTAAAAATATGTAATCTGAAGGTATATTTTAAAAAGGATGAGGCAACTGCACTATGCAAAAATTTTGTTGGTATCTTAGACAAAAGTATTCCTCGCGAATGTGTTTTGATTGGAAGGGCATTTTCATGCTTTCAAAGCATTTTCATGCTTTCAAAGCGCTTTAGCATACCAGCATACAGAATGGCTCAGTGTGAATGACGAAATTTCACGGATGAAAAACTAAAGTTTACTGTAAAGAAATATTTTTTTTTCGAATTCAGCAGGTTGAATGTATAATTATATGTATGGACAAGAGTATGATAACCGAGTCCCCTCATTCTGACCACATATTTGGATAGAGCACATCAAAATAAGAATTAATTAAAATTCTCGATAACTACCCTAGTTATCGAAAATAAAAATTGATTACTACCCTAGTTATCGTAATTGGTTTTTTTACTTTTGTTATTTTTAACTCATTTGAATTAACTCGAGTTGTAGAAATGTCCAAAGCCGGCTATGCGGACAAAATATTTAATATTTCTCTCGGATATGTCCAAAGAACCAGTGTCTTTGAGTAGCTGGACTTCGGATGGGGTTAAAGATTTTCTCCGAGAGAAATATTTGATATTTCTGTCGGATAATTCCAAAGACGACTACGCGAACCAAAATGTCTTTGGGTAGCCGGACTTCGGCTGGGGTTAAAGATTTTCTCATCTGAGGTATCTCCAAGTCCAGCTACTCGGGCCAAATTGTTTCGGCCAGGTTTAAAAAGTTTCTCCTATGGGGTATGTCCAAACGAAGTTATCGATAGCTAAAAAGTTATAGAACTTTTTTCGATTCTTTTTTTGGATTTTTTTATTGGAACATTACATTTTCTTTCTATTTTGAGCTGCTCTATCGAGAAAGACTCTAGTATAGAGGCAGGACACAGTGGTCGACTTTAGTATAGAGGAAGGCCACAGTGGTCGACTCTAGTATAGAGGAAGCCCACAGTGGTCGATTCTAGTATAGAGGAAGGCCACAGTGGTCGACTCTAGTATAGAGGAAGGCCACAGTGGTCGACTCTAGTATAGAGGAAGGCCACAGTGGTCGACTCTAGTATAGAGGAAGGCCACAGTGGTCGACTCTAGTATAGAGGAAGGCCACAGTGGTCGACTCTAGTATAGAGGAAGGCCACAGTGGTCGACTCTAGTATAGAGGAAGGCCACAGTGGTCGACTCTAGTATAGAGGAAGGCCACAGTGGTCGACTCTAGTATAGAGGAAGGCCACAGTGGTCGACTCTAGTATAGAGGAAGGCCACAGTGGTCGACTCTAGTATAGAGGAAGGCCACAGTGGTCGACTCTAGTATAGAGGAAGGCCACAGTGGCCGACTCTAGTATAGAGGAAGGCCACAGTGGTCGACTCTAGTATAGAGGAAGGCCACAGTGGTCGACTCTAGTATAGAGGAAGGCCACAGTGGTCGACTCTAGTATAGAGGAAGGCCACAGTGGTCGACTCGAGTATAGAGGAAGGCCACAGTGGTCGACTCTAGTATAGAGGAAGGCCACAGTGGTCGACTCTAGTATATATAGAGGAAGGCCACAGTGGTCGACTCTAGTATATATAGAGGAAGGCCACAGTGGTCGACTCTAGTATAGAGGAAGGCCACAGTGGTCGACTCTAGTATAGAGGAAGGCCACAGTGGTCGACTCTAGTATAGAGGAAGGCCACAGTGGTCGACTCTAGTATAGAGGAAGGCCACAGTGGTCGACTCTAGTATAGAGGAAGGCCACAGTGGTCGACTCTAGTATGGAGCAAGGCCACAATGATCGACTCTAGTATAGAGGAAGACCAGAGTGATCGACTCTAGTATAGAGGAAGACAAGAGTGATCGACTCTAGTATAGAGAAAGACCAGAGTGATCGACTCGAGTATAGAGGAAGACCACAGTCATCGACTCTAGTATAGAGGAAGGCCACAGTGGTCGACTCTAGTATAGAGGAAGGCCACAGTGGTCGACTCTAGTATGGAGCAAGGCCACAATGATCGACTCTAGTATAGAGGAAGACCAGAGTGATCGACTCTAGTATAGAGGAAGACAAGAGTGATCGACTCTAGTATAGAGAAAGACCAGAGTGATCGACTCGAGTATAGAGGAAGACCACAGTCATCGACTCTAGTATAGAGGAAGACCACAGTGATCGACTCTAGTATAGAGGAAGACCACAGTGATCGACTCTAGTATAGAGGAAGACCACAGTGATCGACTCTAGTACAGAGGAAGACCACAGTGATGAACTCCAGTATAGATAAAGATCACAGTGATCGACTCGAGTATATGTGGTCAGATCAAGGTGCCTCTGCCAATGTTTTTTTGGTCTCTTGTTGCACAGTGTCATATGACATAATGGGAGAAAAGGTATTATATACGTGAAGATTTGGGGAAGATGTATTAAAGAAGAACTTTGCGAAAAAACTGTTTAATTTGCAATATCTATTATTTCCAAATAATATGGTTTAGGACAACTGGATATAAGGGAAATTTCAGCGATCAAAGTGTATGTAATCATTAGGTAACATTAAGGCGTACTCATTTACGCTATATGATATCATCATAGTGAATGGATGAGATGGATATTATAAATAACTGAAGAAATCAAATACCAACCGACTTACCTGTAGATCAAAGTAGAATGAAGACCATGAAGTCGGCTGATGTTCCGACACTGAGGCTATGATGGGTATATGATTCTTGGCATAGGAAGGATCCAACAATGAGTAGAAACGTCCCGTCCAAGGTGAAACCTTCCCCGTTACCGTTAATAGAATGCCCACAACAAAGGCAACTGTCAAAATGGTCGACACCAATGCCTTGAAAAGAGTTTCAAAATGATCCGATGGCATACGCGCACGCAGAAAGTCGACAAAAGCATGTATCTGACATAGACCAAAAACACCCAAGGCCTGCAATAGACAAAAACAAAAACAAAATGTTAGAAATCTTATTCACATCTATTGCAAAATATTTGTTTTTACTTACCAACATGTGTTCCGAACTCTGAATAGGCTGGAAACCAACAAATGATATTTGCATAGACAAAATTATACCCAGGCAATATAATGTGCTGTAAGCAATATAGACACGGTGCGAGAAGCGGCCAGTACACATAAGGGCTAACACGTGGAGGGGTATCAAGTTGATTAGAAAGACATAACCGCCCCATGAAGAGACCATATAAAAATAGGCCAAAGCAGACATGGCAGACCAAAAGATGGCACCAGTTTTAACAGATTTAATCCATAGGTAGTAAGTCAAAAGCATGCAGAAAATTGCAATGCCCTCATTATCATAAGAACCAGCCACCGAGCGAGAAATGTAACCGGGTACAATGGAGATTAAAGCGCCAGCCACCAAGCCAGCTCCAGTACTCTGGAAAAGAAAAAAAAGCAATTTATTTACAACTACCCGAAGAAATGATACAAAGTTATGACATTTTGATATATATTTCAGCTTAGTAGTGGTACTCATTATGTATCATACCCTTCCTATCAAGAATTTATAATTCATCACATATGGAGAAGACATAACCTCCAAATTTATCTACGTATGTATTACTACACTTCAAATATACTGAATGTACTTACATGTATCTCCTTGGTCAGGGCATAAGTAACCAACGTGGTGAGCGAAGAAAAGAATGGTGCCAGAAATACACAAACATTGCGTATGTCCACTGTTACGTTTATCAGCCATAATATCCGATATAAGGCAGCCGATGTTAACATCAAACCAGGATAAATAGTCCCGCCAATAATGCGTCCCAAGGGATACTAAGAATATGAAATTACCATAAAATATCTCTCCGAAAATATTACAAATAATACTAAATAAGAAATATTTCAATATTTTACTGAAATCATTTCATAATACATACCCAGGCACGATCATCAAACCAGTTGTGAAATTTGTAGAAGCCATTTTCGGCCAGGAATCGCGTGGTGCGATAGTTGAAATATGGATCAAACTCGTGGATGACACTTTCGAAGCGCAGAACGGAAAATAACCGCGTGGCAAACGCTTCAAAGACAAAAAGCAAATGGATGGAGTGGTCATATAAAATTATCGAAATCGAGTTAAAAAAATCTGGCGAATTAATTTTGAGCGAATTGAAGAAAATACAACACTGGACAGGTTACATTTTTAGATTGATCGTACGACCAATCGCACAATAATTCTTAGGCCGGCGTGGTCGTACGAATTTAAAGGCTGGGTTAGGCAATCGTAACCGTAACGCACCGTAGCGTAACGAACCAGCTGATTCAATCAGACATATGGAAATCAGTGTAAACGATTAGCCAACGAAAAGTAAACGGACGGCTGAATCTGCTTAAATTTGATTTTGACGGTACGTTTACGAGTATTTGCAAACAAATAAATTTCTTATAAATTCTGTCTCTATTTTGATTATTTCCATATATGAGTAGTTATTTAATTATCCTAAATACTTTTCCGTATACCCAATCTGTACTCATATTATGTATTCCTTATTATTTTACTTAGGTTTAAGCAAATCATATACCACTGAGTAGTTTTTTACCCTTGGTTAAAAAGCTTAGTTAAATGCATATTGTAATTAATGTTTAATTGGCCAGACGGCTTTGAATTACAAGTCTGTACGAAATAAATGAAATGAAATGATGAATAAGTAATAAAATGATAAATTAGTAGCAAATAAAATGAATTTGTAGCTATTTTTGTTGTGAATGTCTGAGTCATTTGGCACGTTTTTGAAGTTTTGGGTAACGTGCTGTATCAATCAGACATTCAAAACAAAAATAGCAACAAATTAATTTTATTTGCTACTAATTTAACATTTTATTTCTTATTTTTCATTATTTTTCAAAAGTTTCTCATCTATCGGGTCTGTTCTGTAGCAAGGTGATTTGAAATCACGGTGATTTTAAAATCACCGGCGACTTACCGTCACTGTTGGAGACCCGTATTATTTTTCATCATTTTACTGTTTTTGTACGGGGGCGTTACGTTTACGTTTGCCTAACCCAGCCTTTAGTGTGCACACTGAATACGTTTTTCTGTGTTAAAAGTATGTACTGTTTTCAGTGATACCGTATACGCAAAGGATTTTTCAGTGCACTATGAATAATTCTTTTGTTTGGATCGTTCGTACGTGTTCGCACGATTTAAATTCGTATCCAGTGTGCAATACGAAGTGAAGTGGCAAATACACGGTACAATTGTCGTTAGTCAAAGGAAACCGTGACATAAATTTGTCGTAACCTTAACATTGCCCCTAGAAACAATTACCCATAACAGAAGGGTATCTCTTAAATACCGGTGAATGCGTCCTATGTCTGTCAAACTCAAATTTCATCCAATAGTTTTCTGTGCAAACAACAACACTTTGACAGACGCCGTACGCAATTCACCGGTATTTAAGAGATGCCCGAAAAGGTGTCATATGACTTAACGCCGGGTTAGGCAAACGAAACAGCAACTTAACTTTAGCGCGCCGTAACGTTGCCCGCTGGAGCACTTACCCAAAACTTGAAAAACGTGTCATATGACTCAGACATTCACAACAAATATTATTGCAATATCTTTATTTTGTTTTATATTTTCTTGCTCTTTTATTAAGATTTTATCAATTAGTTATCATTTCATTTCTAGTGTTTCGCATAAATAACTTTATTTTTTCGTTGTTTTGCTGATTTTGTTTGCAAATGCACGTATCTGTACCGTCCAAATCAAATTTCAGCAGATTCAGCCGTCCGTTTACGTTTCGTTGGCTCACAGCGATGCGAAGCTGATTTTAGACCTACTAACTGGCATCAGCCATTATGTTTGCAGTGATTTTGTCGTTCTGATACCTTTTAGTAGGTCTAAAATCAGCTGCCTTACAGATACATTCTTAATTCTAAATCAACATATTCGAGAAGTTCCTTTTTAAAAACTGAGCGATTTTTTGCAAAATTCTTTCAAACTATAGTTATAACTATGAGAATATTCATAGAAAAATGTATGGTTTCTTAAATTCCTTATTGACACATTAAAGGTTTCTGGCGATTCAATCCTATAATAAATATTATCCTTGATAAATATAATATTATGAACAACTATACGTTGTGTAAGAAAAGTTCGACGGAGAAACTGACAACGAATTTCGTAATCAGGTATATTATTTGAATTGAATAAATGGCGTGAGACAAATTTAGAAAATCTTCTTTGAACTCTTTTAGTCCTGTATTTATGTACATTATACGCTGGGTCCCATATAATATCGCAATATTCCAATTGGGATCGAACAAATGCAGAATACAAAATATTTACTTAATGTAAATCTGTCTTTAAAATCTATAGCATTCCGTTTCAGAAACCCCAATTAAGAATTTTCTTCGAGTCTACATAAACTCCAAGGTCTTTAGGGGGGGTTAAGTTAATTCGTGAAAAAGGCACATTTTGTTATTTTTTGTAACGACACAGTTAAAATCTTTTGATTAAAACCCGTAATACATTAAAGTATAACTTTCGAAGTATGTATATTGTGTAAAAATTTCATAACGATATATTAAAATAAAAATGGCAATGGCAGCAATTATTCGAAAGCGTCTCCGAAAAAAGTAGAATTGCGGTGTCCATCATAACTCGGCGATGGATCATCTGCATTCAATAAAGCAAAATTATTTCGTTAGATAATCGTTTTCCTCAGTTAAAACTGGTAGGGTTTTTTCATATTTCTTATATTTATTTTTCAATTTTCGGGGAAACGTAAAGAAAAAAACGCGATTTTTGTAAAAAAAAAAATCGGCTAAGTTGTTATTGTAAAATAAAAAATATTAATATCAAATTTGAAAAAACGTTTCTTCGTAAATTATGTACAGAAATAGTAATAGTTTTGAAGATATGATGGAAACCGACTAGATCTGAAACGATAAACTTAAAACCGAAGTGTTCTTTCATAGATCAAGAATCGGAAGGAACAAATAGATGGGAACATACAAAATCTAAACAGATTTTCATCAACTTGGATCAAAAAACTCATTTCTATCAAAATATATATAAAAATCGGAGGTAATACACCGTTTAAATAGCGCTTAAATACTAAATTGGCAAGAACATATACTTTTTGGACGCGATGCAACACTGCCAGTATCACGGTAACGAGCAATGGTACGAGAAACAAAAGATTTATTCACATTTAAATGCTGGAGGGCTCTAACGATAGCCACTTGTAGTTTTCCACCCAAATATAAAGCAATCACACTATCACGCTTGAATTCCATCACGAATAACTTTTTTTTTTTTTTGCAATAGATCAAAATGCTTTTGTAAGCTTGTAAACAATAAAATGAACTGTCACTGAAATAAATCTGTCAGCTATCAGACTAGCAGTTTAGAAATGATAGCAACCTGAAGTTGGTTACAATACATATCAGCTATATGTGGGCTATATCTGCCCCTTTGTTCCTATTTATATAAATCTGACAAGATTTGCTCCATATTTGGCAGTGTTCATTCATCTATTAAGGATGCTCTTTGTGCCAAATTTTGTCCTGATCCAATATAAAATACAGTTTCTACAATGCTTACATTTAAAAATTAGCAGAGTCTTTCATGCAATAATAAACCTATTTTTGACGAATTTCTTACTGATCGGATCTATAGTACAGTTTCTACAGCGCTTACATGTCAAATAGGGGTAACAAATATATGGGGGGCTATATATAAATCTTAATCAATTTTTCCCAAATTGGGCAGGTTTCATTCATGGAATAAGAAACCTCTTTCTGCCTAATTTCGAAATGATCGGATATAAAATATAGTCTATACAGCGCTTACATGTCAAATCGGGTATAACATACATAAATATGGGGCTATATTTAAAACAGAACCGATTTTATCCATATTTGGCAGTGTTCATTCATGTAACCCTACCTCTTTTTGGTTACAATTATGTTCTCTTTAAAACAAAGTAAACTTAACAAAAATCGGTTCAGCCGTTAGAGAGCAATTACAAATTTCGTAAAACGCAAAAGTAATTTTTTTAAAAAATCAAATACCAATAAAATTATAGCCAGGTCTTATTGTATGATTTTGCAACTATTTTTCGGTTAAATCAGCATTAGTTAAAAGCCAATATGTAGATTTGCCTGATGATACGATCGCATTTTAATATTGGAAAACAGATTTAAGTCTTCCACTAGCTAAATCATTAAATTATTTGGTATAGCTTTAATTGTAATTCTGAATTTATTGATGATTAGAGAAGTATCTTGCAAATTGATAAGGAATCACTAACCGCGGAAACTATTGTGCTAAAAATATCTTCAAGACTCTATATGACAATAAGCCAATCAAAGAAAGAAAAGATTGATAAAAATGCATAAAATGTAGATTAAAAAAATATCGTATAAAAACAAAATCTTTATTATATCCAAATGCTTTTAAAGGTTTGCAGGTTGATATAAGGCTACCTCTAAGGCTAAGGCTACCTATAAGGCTAAGCTCTTCTAGCTGCGATGCGTCGAATAAAAACATAAGATCTACAATGAACCAATATCGATTTTGAAATTTGGCCATCTTAATTATCGAACACGAAGTAGTAAAATTGTTAGTGATATTCTTATTTTTTTTAAGAGTAGAAGAATTAAGTTTATTTCTTATTTATATTTTATTCCATTCTGCTATTTTATATGTTCATTACAAAAAATTAAATCTTCTTTAATTAGCTAGTACATTTTTTTTTATTTATTTTTATCATTTGTTGTTGTAAGAGACAGAATTCTTGTTTATGTAATACATTAATTTATCATATAAAAGTTGTAATAAATCTTATTTCAATATGAATTAATTTCTCACTTTTCGTTGACAATTGCATCCGTTCATAATTTTAGAGCATTAAAGAAACTTTTCTTCTGGGAGCTATAGCCCTCCCCAGCAGAAATCCATTGCTACGCCAATGTTCTTATAAGTTGGTACCTAACACTTACTCGCTCGGGGATGACGTTTATCTTCTTACTTTATAATTTTTGGATATAGCATTTTGCAAAAATTATATACTACGAAGATATTCCGTCCGTCAACGCGAAGCTGGCAGTGATGAACGAATAGGAATTCCAACGAATAGGATTCCAACGAGTAATTTTATTCGCGGATTTTCAGACCGATTTTCCCAAATTTTGTGTAATTGTTAAAATTAATATTAATCGATAAGTGCAAAAAATTAAGGACATGTTCACGGAAAATTGTGTTTTCGCGTGTAACAGTTCATTTCTATTCGTTCGTACCTGACAGATTTTGACGTTTCGTCCGGAAGGAATATTTTTCAAAAACAATGTAATTTAAGGAGACATTCCTTCAGTTTACAAACGAATAGGAATTTGATTTTAATGAGTGCGGTTTTTCGCGGATTTTCGGACCGATTTCCTCGAATTTTTTATAATTGTCACAATTATAAAATTAATATTAATCGATACAGGCAAAACAAGTTAGAGTTATGTTCGCGGAAATTTCAATCCTGACGGATTTTGAAATTTCCGCCAGAAGAAATAACTTCGTAGTAAATTTGATTTGTTCTTATTCTATTTGACTTTGGTATTTTTTGTTTTTATTAATAAAGAAAATGTTTACCAAGATGCAATTTCAGACTTTTTATTATGCAGAAAAAATGGGTTCAACCAGTTTTTTAAATTTAAATAGACATTCCACTTTTTTTAAAACGTTTTTTGATCACTCGATGGCTATATCTAAATCATAACCGATTTTACTCAAATTTAGAATTGTCTCTAACTGTATCAACAGACTTTTTTTAAACAGATGGGTTAAAAATGTTGCTTTACAGTGCATATGCCAAATCGTAAGTACATATATATGGGAGCTATATGTAAATCTGAACCAATTTTAACCAAACTCAATAGAGATCGTCCATGGGCCAAACGAAAGATATGTTCAAAGAAAATGTTTCCTAAGCTGCAGTTTCAGTCCTTTTACTATGCAGATGAAACCGATGCCACCGATTATTTTATAATATAAAAGGGCGTCCACATGTTTTTAAATAAAAAACGGTTTTTTGATCACTCTAGGGCATCTAAATCTGAACCGATTTTCCTCAAATTTAGGATTGTCTCTAACGGCCAATTCTACAATCTCCGGTTGTCCTACAGTAAGAGCTAACCTACAGTTATTTTTTTTTATTTTTTTTTTTACGAAACGTTCCCAACCCAACCACTCTTACCCGCCCCTTCCGACCGAGGGGCCACATCCCCGTACACACCATGATCCGGACCATGGCGGGTTAATAGTAGATGGTGGAAATACCAGCTACAGAAAAATTGCAACAGCCGGCACATGCAAACAATAAAATTAGTCTACTTACACATTTAAAAAAGATATTATTCTAGATCTAACTACATCAATTTCTACATCAATGTCAATAACTTCATATAAAGTGTTAAAATCCATGCACATTCTACGAATGGGCTCTGCCGAAGCATAATTTGTACGTTGAAAATCAATATGTAATAATTGGTAATACCTGGAAGGTCTACAAGGTACATTGAATCCAATCCTAGACAAAATAAAATTAGAAGGCACATCACCATTTCTAACTTTCAGCACCATGGTTGTGTTCAGCATAATACGTCTACTCTTGAGAGTAGGCAGTCTTATCAAACTCAACCTGCTAGTATAGGGTGGAAGACTAAAATCACTATTCCAATGAAGATGTCTTAAAGCGAATAACCCCCCCGTTCTGGGGGTCCCACACTACGGAACCATATTCTAGAATAGGTCTAGGTTATAGCTGTCAAATTGTATAACATTTTTATTTATTAACTGTGAGTTAGATCGAACCGGAGTTTATGAAATTGGGGGTAAGTGTATCAAGAGACTTATCTCTGTTAATTTTTTAACAGATGTGTTAAAAAACAGTGCATGTATGCGAAATCGGACGTATATATATCGATACCTCCTAAACTAAGCTAAGTCAAAAAAGTTACATAGTTTTGCAGGAGAGACGATCAAAGTTTGGTGAATGTTTTAAAATTTTTGTGGAATTCCTTTGTAATGCAAATCGAATGACCTGTTTTGTGAATAACTTTTGATTGGTTTGACGGATAAACACCAAATTTTGACTTTTGAAGGGTTGTTGTTACGGTGTTTCCGAAAGTTTGTGGAGTTATTGCTTGGGGGCGTAAAATTCTGGTTGGGGTAGTGTATCTTCCTCATGTTGATTTTCGAGCTTTTTAAAGTGATGTATCGGACCTATTGGTGCGATATTCTGAGGTGTTGATCATGGGCGATTTTTTAATTTTGTACTCAACGAACGATGTGGATTTTCAACGGAGCAGTTTTGAGTCTTGTCTTTCTTCAGTACTCTCCACCTTCCCATTGTGGGGCAGAATAATACCTGAACGGGACGATAATTGAATCTCCTACCATATTTCCATACGCAACATAGCCTTAACATCATATATGGAAAGTAGATCTAAAGCTAATTGGAATATTTTTGCAGAGCTGGAAACAAAGCCAAATCTGTTGTTCGACAAGCAAAAAAGCAAGCTCATGTATCTCTGTTTGAAGGCTATGGGAGTAGTAAGGATTTGTGGAGATTGATTAAATCCAGTGGATTGTCTGACTCGAAGTCTTACGACTGTAATTTAAATGTCGAAGATCTTCATATTGAATGAATCGTTTCTAGTAAGGGTAGCACGACTTTACAATTCATTACCTAATGATATGAAAAATTTTAGCAATAGGCTACTTCACCACTTTCAATAACATTTTTATTTGTTGTTATTCAAAATTGCGCTTAATTTAAGTTACGCAAAAATCTTTTAATAATGTTTCTATAAAAAAACCTTTTGAAAAATATATATAAAAACCTTTTGAAAATTTCGATGACTAGATTACTTACGAAATAAGATCATTGATATGCTTATAACGCGAAGATAAACATCTTGCTTGGAAGTTTGTAGTAATTTTTTGAATTTTGTCTTTGACGAGCTCAAACCCAGATAGTGCGTGCAGTCTTTGTGTCGAATATTGCCATTGGAGGTTACGTATCAATTTGAGCAACTTTGTTTGCGCGACTTGTAATTTGTATAAGTGACAATTTACCAACGATGACCATATAGGGGCGCAGTAATAAAATATAGGTAGAAATATCGCTTTGATTACCAATTTCTTATTTAACATGTTCAGCTCAGAGTTTCTACTAATTAGTGGATACATTATTAATGTTTCTATTTCATGGAACAATTTATAAATTTTTCCTTATATTAGGATTTTGCTTATGTATGTTTGTTTCGCAAACTGAGTAGCTATCTAGTTATCCTAAATATTTTTCTGTATAACCAATCTGCATTTATATTAATTATTTCTTATATAATTACTTAGGTTTAAACAAATCATTATATACCAATGAGTAGTTTTTACCCTTGGTTAAAAAAATTTAGTTATATGCATATTGTTATTTATGTTTAATTGACCAGACGTCCTAAACGAATATAATTTGGAATATTTAGAAATAAAAATGCAACCTCCCTAAAACATGCTAAGTCGACTTACCACGTTTTAGAATGGAGGTATCGATATATGGGAGCTATATGTAAATCTTAATCAATTAGCCAAAAGATTCGCTGAAATCGCACTATAATTGCGATCTATACTTTGATCTCAAGAATACATCGACGGATGGACAGACATCTCTAAATTGACTCAAAAAGTATAATAAACTATGGGGCTATCACTTCTCTTTTTGGGTATTACAAACAAATACACAGTCATGTTAACCTGTACCACTGTGTGGTGTAGGGTAAAAATATGAGATACTCCCACATCAAACAATAACACTTCGAGCGCCGATCCCTGTATTTACACAACTAAATCTCCGTCCGTAAAGAATTTACTATGAGCACTTTACTACATAGTGGTAATCAAGAGAACTGGTATGTATTTAAATAGCATAAGATTTATTGCCCATGTCCGCCTCTAGTTTGAAGTAGGTACCTTTTTATTTTTTGTTTTTTTTTTGCACAAAAGCAATTTCCTTTCTTTTACAACGTTGTAATATAAATTTTAGAGTTAAGCCGGTTGTTTTTTTCGAGTATTTGTTTGTTTGTTCCTGACTTTCCCTCTTCACTGTTCATATTTATACTTACACAAAACCGCAGCTATGATTAAAATTGCCATTTTTATGAGTTGTTCTTGTTTTTCCCATGTTAGGACCATTTTACTCGAGTTTCAATTAAACATGTACTCCACAACACTGTACCTCCACAGAACTTCTCAACGATTCCACGAAAATTAACTTCAAAGGATCAATAACCGGCGTCTTGCAATGACGCTTTCTTAAATCACAACCTCCGTTTATGTTTTAAAGCTATAAATACATCACTTTTAAAATACTTGTTCGTAAGTGTAATAAATTGCACTTTATATCGCAAAGTAACTACTTATTTCTTATTAACTACGCGAACAAACGAGATACTTCCGCGTATTTCAGTATTTTTACTCAAATATTTTTCCTTATTTAATACTCTAAATTAATATGTGTAATACACACTTATTTTTTTATGGTTGTTTTTGTAGATTATATGAAATTAATCTCTGGGATCTGGGATGGATGAATACAATTGTTTGCTTCCCTCCTTCGATTTTCGATATTCGATTTTGTAAAATGTCAAATTTTCCGATTGTTACCGATAGATTTGAAGTCTGAGACGTTTGAAGTCTGATACGATTTGTCGAAGTTGTCTTAAAGTGCTGCTTCACACGAAGCAATTTTTTCCAAGCAGGTTTCAAAGTTTGTGGGTACCTCTTAAATACCGGTGAATGCGTCTGGCGTCTGTCAAACTCGTATTTAAAAGGTATTTAAATGTACTACAGCTGCCCAAATAGTACATGTAAATATATTTGTAATCAAAAATCGTATTTGCGGAGTAGCTGTAGTATATTTAAATACATTTGAAATCGAGTTTGACAGACGTCGGACGCATTCACTGGTATTTAAGAGATACCCTGTAGGAGAGGCAGGCAATTTTTTCCAAGCAATTGTCAAAGTTTTTTGGAGAGAGAGGCGGGCGGAAAAAGCTCTCTGCAACAATCTTTGACACTTGCTTAGAAAAAATTACCTCATGTGATTCAGGACAGAAACCTCTTTCCGCCTGCCTCCAGCGTTATCGTTGGAAAATTTCAAAAAGGGGCACAAAAAGGGGATTTTTTCGAAAAAGGGGCAACTGATCATTAAAAAAGGGGATCAATTTTAAGGTTTTTATTTAAAGAAAACAACAATAAAAAACAAAGCTTAACATAAAAAATAAGTAGGTAACATTAAAAAGTTCATTCATTTACACGAAAACTAAACAAAAATACAGTGTTATAGAAAACTTCTTATGATGTATACTAAATATATTTTATCACATACATTTCTTTATTTATAGTTACTTTTTTGTAACTTCTTTTTTATACTTTCTAATTAGATCTGTGCTTGGGACAGATGTGTTTTGTATTGAGTTTTTTTGATCTCACAATAAATCTGTTTAGAAAAATACTTATATGTTTATGTACATCAACCTAATGAAAAATACTTATCCATATATTTGTTACATTTAAGAAACCACAAGCAAAACAAATTAGATTTTTTTATAAACGCCGACTGATTCGAAAAAAAACAATTTTCATCATATATTGTTACATTTAAGAAGTCACCCAAATTATTTGTATTGTTGCATAGAAGCAGACCTATTCGCAGAATTTTCACCAATAAGATGAAACGGTGAAAATAAATTCTCATATGCATACACATACAAAGGATAAATGTAAATCGTTAGCATGTGCGTATATCCCATTAAATAACCTAATTCAGAAAGTAGCAGGCATTTCCGTACGTTAGTACGAAAGTGTTGTTATAAGAGTATAAAAAGCAGATTTTTTACAAAAGCCAAAAAATGGCACAAAAAATCGAAAAGGGGCACATTTAGTATCAAAAAATAAAAGGGGCGCGAAACTAGCACGGCTGAAAAAAGGGGCAAATATGCCACTTTAGTCGGACAACGGTAACGCTGCCTGCCTCTCCTACAAAACGTTGAAAACTGCTTGGAAAAAATTGCCTCGTGTGAAGCAAAACATAAAGCCAACTTCGACAAATCGAACGTCTCAGACTTCAAATCCATCGGTAACAATCGGAAAAATTTGACATTTTACAAAATCGATTAATCGAATAGCTCTCCCACTTTAAACAACGCCCGAGCGTATATTGGTAGCACGCGCGTATTTTTACAGAAGTCCTACGCTTTCACTCGTATTTAAGTAGTTCCCTTATGAAAGTAAAGCTTATTTTGAATCGGAATGTTTGTTTGTTGGGGAAAAAAACACTAGTAAAACAGAAGAATAATCCTTGAATTTTCTCGAATTCAGAATTTATTATCCATCCCACCGTTTTTGTGAAAAGAATCACTATACGAGAGCGCCCAGATTCTAGCAAAACTTTCTGTAAATTCCGGCTGTTTTTTGTTGCTAAAGTTTTCCAATTTTGCACAACAGCAGGCGTTTGTGTGTGTATGAGAGAGTGAGAAAGGAGACTGTAATCTCTATGAAAGGAATATACAAGCTATTAAATGTCCCTAGATTTTCTGATAGTTGTGAATAAGAAACAAATAAAATAATAAGGATCCAGCAATAGAACAATGTCCTTCAACCCATCCGCGTCCCCTGCAATGGGACTGAATGCTGCAGCTTCAATTTCCACAGGAGGGATGTCAACAGCAGGAGGTCGCGGTAGCAACTACAAAGACATCTATGATTTGTTGGAACGTTTGTGTAAAAGTTTTGCGGGCGCCAAAGGCAATCATAGTAAGTTTTCCCAAACATTTGAAGTACTTAGTACTTGTCAAATCAAAACACACAATTCGACACAAAATAGACATAGTTTTTTAAAAGCTTCAACATTTGGGGTTTACATCTACTTATAGATCTTGTATTGAGGTTATCTCGTAGGTTCTCCCCTCAGAGCAGACAATGAATCCCGAATGTGTTTAATTTTTTTAATAAATATTTCTCAATTTCTTTTTTTTCTAGGAGATATTCTACGCCATGTAACACAATACATATCGAATTGCCCCTCTGCTTTAGGCTCTACTATGCCTTACGATGAATCTTCCTTGTTGTCCAAAATTACCCAGCACCTTAATGCGACTCAAGCCTCGGGCACAGCTCATTCATCATCTATGCTGAAAGGTTCGGGAGGCAACAGTGGTTCTCAGAGTAATGCGGCTCTGTTCCTGAACTTAAATGAACAATTGAAATCAAGTGTGAGTATATGTTTTCGTTAAAAGACACGAGTTTTTTAAACGTAGATTCATCTTGGTAAACAAAAATCTATTTGTTTATGGTATTATGGTTTATGGTATATGCCATATGCATTCGCTTTTAAAAATTGACTCACTTGACACCCATGTGTCAATTGACCCATGACCCATGTTGTATTGACCAATGTGTCAATTTCATTTTGGAAATTGAAAGCAGTTTCTTTATAATAAAGGGCCCTTTTATTGGAAAATTTTAATATTTACATTTGATTTTCGGTTGATGCATAATAAAAATAAGCAGAAAATCGCTTAAAACTTTCTTCCTAATTAACAAATGTAATTTAAAATTGAATTAATTAATTTATTTGAAGTCAATTTGCACGTTGAATGTGTCAACTTTATTTGTATTACAGCCAAATCAAGGTATAATGAACGATATATTGTCAGACCAATTCGTTATATCGCGAAGTTTTTTTTAGATGCGTTTCGTTGGATTTTAAACATAACATTTAATAAATTTTGCGTTTATACAAATTGTTTAGCTTTAACACACAAAATGGCATAGATTTGTAAAGTTGTGTTCCATTTTATTTATGAAATTTAAAAAACCCCTTCATGTAGCTTCCTTTGTAATTCTATGGCTTTCATTTTAGTGCTTTTCCATTTACTGGAACATCAAGAAACCACTCGTAGTTTCTTTTCCATCTGTGACTATACCTTTTTTTAAGAATTCGACGATTTTTGATACATTGTTATTTGCTTATAAATTAGAGAACATTTAATTTCGCATTTCTTTAATGTGCATATTGATGCTTTTGGAATCCCATTTTTCTTCATCTGAAATCTAACATTCATCTAAAATTGAAATTTTTTGACTTAAGGAAATTCTGTTTCTTCTGCCCATTCTAATTAATGATGCTCTTTCGGCTATGTTAAAAGTAAAATTACAAATTTCGCTATCGGTGTGTATGTAGGTATGAGTCAAAAATGAGCAAGTAATAAAATCTAACGGTTCTGCAACGACTCTAGAGCGTTTTTCCTTCTTCTTACATTCTTTTATTTTAGTTTTGTCTTTAATTTTAATAATTTTTTCCCAATCGTTCGTTATATCGAGTACAAATAATTGAAGTCGTTCGTAATATAAGGTATATCGAGTTTTCGTTAAATCGTGTATTCGTTATACAGTCTGTATTATATATATATATATACATATATATGTATTTATATATATACATATATGTATTTCAATATTTTTTTATGGTAGAAAATAAAAAAGTTTATTGAAAAGATTAAAACTCACTTAACAATTTGGAATTTGGGGGGGGGGGGTTATTTGACGGTGTGGGGTCTGGCTTTTTAAAGTTAACGGTATGGCTTCTTAAAGTTGAGGGTCCGGCTTTTTAAAGTTGTCGGTCTGGCTTCTTAAAGTTGAGGGTCTGGCTTTTTAAAGTTGACGATCTGGCTTTTTAAAGTTGACGGTCTGGCTTTTTAAAGTTGAGAGTCTGGCTTTTTAAAGACTGACTGACTGAATGTCGGGACAACGTTACCGCTTCTCGGAATTTGTGGCGTATATTCATCATCTTTTGCAGATGTTGGCGATGATTAATTCTGAGATTCCAATGGTCTACAGGATCGTTTGGTGGTGGCGAATTACTACAGTTTATGTGTTTTTCTGCCGATACTGTGGCAGTCTTTTTTATTTCATTAGGAGGAGTTTTCTGTAAATGCCTAAATGTAATATTTTATAATTTGAAAACATTTTAATTTTGGGTTGTGTTAAACTTACTTTGGTTTACCACAAATATAACGATGTTTTTGCCAATCGTATTTTTGGCAATCTATGCTGCAGTAGTAAATCGAACATCGGCTACAAATATTATCACATTCACGTTCGCATTGATTGCACTTCCCGATTTTACTTGGTTTTTCAGGATAATCTTGTTTGTTAACGTATCTGCCAGTGGAAGCAGAAAAGTGACCCGTGGATTCGGCATGTTTTTTTGTTATAAATTCCCTGGTTTGCTCGGGCATACTGAATAAAATAAACAACAAATTAAATGTAGGATTCATGGAACAACTTAAAACTAACACAACTTACACAATGTATGAACGGCCAGTGTGATATTTAAATTTTTCATGTTTCATTGCTTCATAGCATCCTTCACGCTCTAACTGATGGGCATCATTGCTAAATACATCTGATGGAAGACCATCAATACACTCCTTCTCAACTAGACGATTTTGTTGAAATATCGGCCTCGGCTGTTGTTTACTTGATACTCGATATGTGCGGCTTTGATAATCAATTCCGGTTAAACGCGGTGGTACCGTTGTGTCATACTAGTACAGTTTGTGTCCTACTAGTACAGTACGAATTGGATCCAAGGGGGTTCTGTGCTAGGTACTCATCTTTACCTTTTTTTTGTACAGATTGGGAAATTTTTTACAGATGATATCGAGGTCTTATGTGACAAAAAAATCTGTAGAGCGAAAAAACTTTTTGACATAATTATTCAAATATAGGTACATATATTCTTAAATCTGTCTAAAAACTGTTAGCATGTTGTACAAAAAACAAAATCCAGAAATAAAGTTTCATTCGTGTTTTTAAGGAACTTTACACTCTTTGCCTTCATACATATTTTATGTTCCTACATTCACGTAGCCTTTTTCGTTTGAAACATGATTCAGTGATATTAAATCATTGTTTGAAATTGAAATATTATTTTAAACTGAAACATTTCTGGACAATTCAAAAATGAAGATTCTACAATGCAGATGCAATGAATGAATAATTCTTCATATCAATCATTATGATTCAATTATACAAATGTAGTGTTACTAGCACGACAACAACAAACACAAGGACATTATTGAATCATGGATATCATGAGATGGAAATACTAAATTAGTGGGGACTCAATAATACGAAAATATAGTGAATGTTTAATATTCAAGAAAGGCCGCATTGATAAAATTGGAGGTTGAGTTCTTGTTGCGTCAATAAAATCGCTTTCTTTCGAACGTATCATTATTGATAGAGAAAATTATATTGAATTTATTGTTGTCTCTATTAATTTGGGTAAAGCTTAATGATTTGTTTCTTGTTCCTACACATCCCTCCAAATTAGGAATTATCTTTTTATGATTTAATTTAACCCTGTTTCTTGGCTCTCCTTGCCGGATACTTACGATGTTGTTATGATGTAGAACTATCCCAGATTACTCCGATTTCCAATTCGTCTGACGAATTATTTGATTTAGGTACACTGTATCATATCGTTGGCTTGTTTTGTACTCGCTTAGGACTGGTGTATAGTCTTGAAAAAAAAAACTTATTTTGTTAGATAAATATAGAAGAGAAGTTAGCTCAAAATTTTAAGGTGAACCCTAAATCTTTCTATGATTTTGTCGATATGAAACATAAGTCAAATCCAAGGCCTTCTAGGGTTAGAGTGAATGGTGAGGAATTCTGTGGTGATCAGTCAATCGCCGATAGTTTTGCAAAATTCTTTGCATCGACCTATTCTCGTCAGCAATGTCAACTAGATGTCTCCCACCCTTACAATATTCCATCACTGAATCAGTTGAGGATACCTTATTTCGATTTATCATTCGTATAGTCTATTTTAGGCAGGCTTAAGCCTTCGAACAGTGTTGGACCTGATGGTATACCGAGTATAATGTTAAAATTTTGTGCACGAAGTCATAAATCGGGAAGCTTGATTGATATGAATTATCGTGGAATTGTGAAATTCCAAAACTATTAATAAAACTATATTGAGATAATGTACACTGAGATTATATTATTCTATTAGTGACAAATTTGCTTCAATTTTCTTCCCAAGTAATTAATGAGTTTGTTCTTGGTAATCAGACATATTTTGTTTATACAGATTTTAGTAAATCTTTTAATAGAGTTAATCACAAACTCTTACTATATACGTTGGATCGTATTAGTTTTAGTAGTAAATTGTTGAGTTGGATATCCTCTTATCTTAATAACCGTATTCAAATATCGTGGAATTGTGTAATAAGTATCATTCCAAAACTATTTGAGAAAATGTACATTGAGATTATATTATTCTATTAGACCTTTACAACATGGATTTCGTAAGCGACTTTCAACTGTGACAAATTTGGTTCAATTTTCTTCCCAAGTAATTAATGAGTTTGTGCTTGGTAATCTGACAGATGTGGTTTATACAGATTTTAGTAAAGCTTTTAAAGGAGTTAAACATAAACTCTTACTATATAAGTTGGATCGTATTATATATATATTTCCCTTCTATTCCCAGGATGGGGACTGGACAGTGATCCCAGATGGGTCACGAATCCTTGATTTTCTGGAATCGAACTGTTAGTATCTTCGGCTACGCAGTCCGACCAGAGTACTTAATCTGGTACCGTAGGTTCTGGCCTGACTATTGGTGTGGTCCCTTTGGGGGCATTGTGGTGGCTGTGTTTGAAAACAAAATCGCTGGGAGAGAATAGTCTTGAATGTGGAGTTGCAAAACAACCGGAATAGGATGCCTAAGCTAATCCTACTTCTAATGTAATCATCAAGAATTTTCTCCAAAGTCTTACCAAGAATGACCAGAGAATAATAGGCCTAAAGTATTTCGGGGAACTATAATTTAGTCTTTCTACCTTCGGTATAAAAACTACCTTAACTTTCCTTTCAAACAGGCCCTCAATAAACCGACGATATAATCTCAAATGCTTTTTGTAGCATGATAGGATATATTCCATCAAAACCTGGAGATTTGAAAGGTTTAAAAGTCTAAATATCCTATTTAACACTATGATGGGTGGCAACCAGTTCCTGATATCTATTTGACTGAATCTGACTGTATTTTCTTTTCTGAAAAAAGATGTTGCCCTGTCAGGGAGCAGCATTTTAATAATGTCGCCTACACCCTCTTGTACTGCTGCATTTTTTGTGGTCAGAATCGAAAACAAAAATCCAAAAAAACTAGCTTTTTAACTCACAAAAAAAACTAAAAACAAAGAATACTCCACGGCGCTCCCTGAATAAATCGCGGGTATTTAGACCATTCGCTCGACGCTGAAAAGACATCTTTTTTGTAGAGCAGCGTCCACCGTGTTGCCAAAAATGTTGACGATTTCAGAGCCAAAAATAGGACTTGACGATTTTTGCCCCGAAACGACGATTTTTTATGATATGAAAAAATTAAGGAAAACTTCACAAATTGTTATTATATTAATTTTAAAATAAAAATCAGAAATTTTAGAAAATGTCTCAGATATTATGGACCGCACTCAATAACAAAACAAGAAAAATCTCTAAAGGTTTGTTAAGTTGTAAAATTGGCAGAGGATATTACGGTGACATTTTTTAGGTAAAGTAAAGGCTACGTCAAAACGTGAATTTGGTTATTATTCCAACGAATCGTTTCAGCTAAAATTAATCACATATATAATTTTTAAGCCAAATTGGAAGGAATTTTTTTCTTTGGGGCTATGAAGTCAATCG
Source organism: Eudasyphora cyanicolor (assembly GCA_963930755.1). Lineage (NCBI taxonomy): Eukaryota > Metazoa > Arthropoda > Insecta > Diptera > Muscidae > Eudasyphora > Eudasyphora cyanicolor. Next base: position 155,763,188 of record OZ005736.1, on the reverse strand, counting down.
GTTTTGACCGGGGCTATGCCGAAATATGGTCCAATGGGGTCACTTGTTCCTTGAAATGGTTCTGGGTTAATAAAATACAAATTTTTAGCCCAATCGATTGGTATTTGTGGTTTCTAACGCGCTAAAAAGTCACATCGCGTGGGAGATATACCAAAATGTTGACCAACGAGGTCGTTACTCGTATGAATGATTATGGGTAAAAGTAAACACAAATAACCAAATTCCAGTCTCCCTTGGAGTTGTTCTAGATAATATTAAATTGTCAAAATTCAGTCTAATCGGTTGGTACTAGTGATTTCTAACGCGTCAAGAAGTTGAAACTAATGGAACCTTCGTATGGGGGCTGTATAAAACAATGGATCTGCGCTGGACCCTGTTGACATGAATGGTTATATGAATTTTGTCAAACTTCGTCCCAATAAGATAAAGCTAGTGGCTTTCATGACGTAAAGAAATTAATAATATTTAGGCAAGACTATTTTCAAACGTAAGAAATTAATATGTATGAGATATGTTTCCGCATAATTTAATTATTAATGTCGTTCAAGAATGTGAGATCCGCCAACAAAATTCATTTCAAGTTCACTTTGAGGAACCCCAAAAATCATTTTAGAGTACCAATTAATACATATCTATCTTTGAAAGGCAGACAAAATGTAGGATTTTTGGCACAAAAGAAAACACCATTAATTTAACTGGTAGCTATTCGTAAGCTGATCCTAATCGCATCCTGGAAAGTGCACTTGCATCAGATACGTCAGCGTATATATAGGGGAGTTATTCCATACACCAGATTAATCCTGAAAACTGCCCACGTAGTGAGGTTTCTTTGCCATAATTTTTCTGTTCCTGGATGTGTCCTTAATACTTGACAGTTCCTCAATTGGATTGCGAAAATCTTCCCTTGTTCTAATATGTGCGAAGATAACTTTTGTATTTATCCCAAGATTGTTCACTACCATTTCTCTTCGCCGCGTTAAAAGCTTTTCTATTTCACCATCTTTTATCTTTTGACTTTCTCTGCCTACTAATAGGACAAGCTTTCTTAAACGCCTTTCTCATTTGGTCTTCCAGTAGGCACACCGCACTGTCTAAAATTTCCTTAAGAAATTTCTAAATTTATCCCATTCTGTCCTTCTTGAGTTTCAATAGGAGATATTATCTATCAGTTGAGCATGCCTTATTTAGATAAATCATTCGTATCGTAGAGTTTAGGCAAGCTTAAATCTTCTAACATTACTGGCCTGATGGTAAAACGAACATAATCTTGAAATTGTATGCTCAAAGTCTTGCTGTTCCGCTCACATTGCTATTTAATAATTCGTAACGTATGGTTATTTCCAATCTACTTCGAGAAAATCGTATATAACACCACTTCATAAGTCTGATTGATGTTATGTATTATCGAGCAGTAGCTAAATTTTGTATCATTCCAAAACTTTTTGAGAAAATGGTCAGTGAGAATATATCTCATAATCTATCGTTTATTCTTTTATCCCGTTCTGTTTCTATTATTTATCAATGATTTGCAGATTCAATACAGAGTTCTGAACTACTAATGTATGCAGGTGATGTTAAAATGCTGTTCTCTTATAACACTACTAAAGATTCAATGTATATTGCAATAAACTTATTTGGGCAACTTTGGATGTTGGTGGTATAACAATTGCATGGACCTAAATTTGAGGAAATGTAAAAATATGTGATTCTATAGATCGAAAATGATTACATGTTGGTTTAGTTTTTGTGGTTTTAATTTAGGCACTGTTGAATCCTTTGTAGATCTTGGTACATTAATAGATCCCAAACTCCATCAAGTAAGGACTGTTAACCTTTAATTTTGGAGGTGAAAATGTATGACATAGTTTTGGATGTGTGGTAAATTGTATCCCTTTTAACTTTATTGAATATTTTTTTGGTACAAACATAATTTTGGTTCTTATTTGTTGCTAAGCAATAAATTATTATACATACCTTTTATTAAAATAATCAAAAAAATATAATTTTTTTATTATGTTCGACAACAAATTGAGACTTTTTTCACAAGCCTTTTTTTAAATACAGAAAAAAATCGTCAAAAGAGGGTATAATTTACCGCCACCTCCACAGTTAAAGATTAATGACGGTTCAGCTCTACTACGAATATCCCTTTGTTTTAGTATTTCAGAACATTTCTATATATAATCCTGTCCAGTTTCATTTGTCATTCAGATATATTTAATCAATTCCGATAAACAACTCTTTCAGCAATTGGAATCACGTCAGCGCAATGCTTTGTTAACCTTCCTTTTCTTCATGGCTGACTCAAAATATACTCCAGAAAATGGTTATCAAAGTAATTCGACGGCAGCAGCGGGACTTTCGCGTTCGCATTACAGCAATCCCAATGTCTCTTTGCCACCAAATAACACAATGCAAACATTAAGAAGTCATATGTTGCATAAGGCTCAACCATTGCCACATTCGCCGCAAATGTCTGCTATGGCATCCGGAGCAGTAAGTGGAAACAATTTCCATAAGAATTTGTGTGTCATTATAAACAAATATTTCTTCTTTCAGGTATCCAGCATTTATAATTCTACGGATATCAATCACAAAATGTCCATTTTGCGTCAGTCCAACTATCACGCTGGCAGTGCTAGTGGTTCGGAAAATGACACTGTGTCTTCTGTCAGTATGATACCTACGGCAGCAAATACACAATTTCCCCTAAGAGGAGGAAGCCTTGGACACGATACGAATAAAATGCTAGAGGCCCAAAGTAATATCAACGATGACATTGTACAAAATGTAATTTATGCTTTTACCGGCATTCAAGGAAAATATCTAAAAAAAGATGTCGTCTCTGGCAAATTTAAATTGGATGTCAAAGCCAAGAACCTTAATGTTGTCCAGGCAGGCATGTTGTTACGTCTAGCAGAGCTGGGTTACTATCATGATTTGGTACAGTCGTATACTGATACGAAAAGTGGACTGTGTGCCTTGGGTTTAATGGGTCAAGGATTCATATCGGCTCTAAGAACAGAGTTAACAAAGTATTATGGCATGGTTGCCTTATTGCAAGAACAATTAAATAAACAAAAACAAAACGAGAAAAGTACAGTGTACAGTATGACTTCTCGGCCAGAACGTTTGACTCTGATGAAAATTTTGGTATGGTCAGTGGATCCATTGCAACGATTACAATTATTAGCTTCCATAGCTGAAGCCTGCCAGGAGAAGAAAGGCGGAGCTTTGGCATCGACAGTCCATGGATTTTTAAATAGCGGTAATCCAATGGTTCGAAGCATAGCCAAGGAGCTGTTATTAGCCATATGTGGCCCTCTTTATCAAATGCTCACAAAATGGCTATTAGAGGGTGAGATTTGTGATCCTCATGGTGAATTTTTCATAGAATGCCTTGTAGAAGTGGGCCCGGATCGCCTTTGGCATGATAAATATCGTGTTCGTTCATCTATGTTGCCAAATTTTGTAACAACCGATATGGCTCACAAAATTTTGGTTACTGGCAAAAGCATTAATTTTCTTTGTGAAATTTGTGAGGATAAGCATCCAGTCAAGGGAAGGGATGAGCTAAGGCAATGTATAGAGGAAAATGGTAGGAAAGCAAGAACATTAAATACCCACCAAAATATCCTTCCAAATTGAATATTTTCTAATGAATTTGATATTGAGTTGTCACAATTCACAAACGAAAAAAAGAGATTACATCCCTTTCATTAGAAAAATCAAATTTGGAAGTTCTTATTCGATGTGTGAAAAATAAATCAATTATTCTTTTCCAATTTCTTTTCAGCTGAACACATATTCTCTTCGGTGGCCGATACCAAGCTTCATTCAACCATCGATTCAATATATTTGAATACCTCCAAACGTGTTCTCGATATTGTTATGGGTCCCCATAAATTACTCGAACACTTACAAGCCATGCGCCGTTATTTGCTTCTGGGTCAGGGTGACTTTATCGGTATTTTAATGGAAAACTTAAAGTATGTTTAAACTATCACGGCTCGTTATCTTCTTTCTCATACTAAAATTAATTTGGTGTTTTTTTTTTGTTTTTATATTTACAGATGTGAACTGGATAATCCTGCCAAAGAACTGTATTCCTATGATCTGTCTTCCATCATGGATGCTGCTATACGTTCTACGAATGCACAATACGATGATCCCGAAATTCTAAATCATTTGGATGTACGATTAATGTCACCGTGTGATGGCGATATTGGTTGGGATATTCTATCATTGCAATACACTGTAAGAGGTCCTCTTGCCACCATGCTTGAGCCGTCTATGTGCATTTATCAAGTGTTATTTAAACCGTTATGGCGTATGAAACATATGGAATTTGTATTGTCTTCAAAGATATGGAAAGATCAGAAATGTAATTCGAAGGTAAGTTGGACACATACTTGTTAGGCAGCCAGAGTATATGGCCATTTTATTTACAGTTACAAAATACTTGGAGTTTTTGCGTTAATGAATCTGTTATCAGCCTGCCATAAAGAAGAATCGATTTAACACAGGCATTGAAGTTGCGAATTTTGTTTTTAAATGGGTTCTGGTTTGATTGCCAGATTTTATTTAACCGTAAAAATTTTAAGATGCTAAAAATCTATCGCTGACGGCTCGACACGTGCGGTCAACACTTACTAAGTTCGTATATACATACGGTTGCAAAGATATTTCTGGGGTATCTGGCAAATTAGAATTTTGAGTTTTTCTGGGAATTTCCAGACATCCTAGAAACTCTTTTTATGCCCTCACTTTAGTGCAGGAGTGTATATGTATCACTTGATTCGGGCCAAAAGTTTGAAATTTTGTACAGGGTAATGGTTTTATAGTGCCTACAGTCAAGTGAAAAATGGGCGTACAAAAAGTTAACAGCTTATAACGTGAGTACCAATTCACGAAAAAAACAAAAAAATGTTGCACAGTGTAACGCTTTTAAAGTACGTACAGCCCTGTGAAAATAGTCATTATCACGACGCCCTTTTTGTACCTCCCACACAAAATGGCCAAATCATACCAAAATTGAAGAGCTCATAACTAGACCTCTGATTTTTCATTTCTAATCCAATTGGGACCAAACTTTGCATTTATACGTTTTATCGTTCAATTTTTTGCATTTTTTCGATACGCACCTAAATTTTCTATATTAGAACGATAGAACGATAGCTTGGTTCCAATCGGATGGAATATTAAAAATAAGCAAAAGTCAGAGGTCTACTCATAACGTTAATGCACATAAACGCTTATAATTCGGCACTGTGAAATGTGTTTAAAGTATCTATTGTTCAGCGAAAAATAGGTGTATTTTTTAAACCCCTTCTGGTACCTCCCACACAAATTGGCAGATTAATTCGTGTAATATTTCATATTACAATACTCACAAAGTGAGCGTATACCTTATTCGGTTTACCTGACTGAAACATTCTTATTAAAAAAAATACAGTTTTCCAAAACTACCTTAGTTATCGAAATATTGAAACAAACACCTAAAATGAAAAAAATCTAAAATTTTTTATTTTGTAAAGTGTGCTCAATATATGAAAAAAAAGAGAAAAAATAAAAATTTTCGAAAAAATTTTTTTGTTTTTTTTTTTTTTAAATAAGCTCATTTTGTGGAAGAATGAGTAAAAATAAAAAAATCGGTAATCAAAAAGTTATAGAAAATGAAAAAATCTATTTTTTTACTTTTTACTATTTCAAGCTCAAAAGAGATGGAAAATTGTTTGATTTTTTATAGAACACTCGAAAATAAGTTTAGAAAAGGCAATGTGTTTGGTATGTCCAATGTGAAAAAAATTCAAATGATGAGCCCAAAGCACAAATCAGTGTTGAGCAGATCTTAGCCATCGGAGTAATATCGCTTTCGATGCATATTATATTGTAGGCGACAATTTGTGAATTGATATTGATAACACTATGCAACAAAAAAAATTTTTTGTGTCCTAGACCTAAAAATTATTTTTTTCTATAGATTGTGGCATACTGTTATATAAAATCAAAAGCAAAAATACTATTATCGTCGAAGGTACCCTTAGTACCTTCATATACAATTTTTGGAGTATATGCCCGATAAGGTCGACTTATACGTTAAATTGAAGCTACTAATGTGGGCTACCAATGTTGGAAATACCTCTATCACTTAAAAACAGTGTTTTAGTAACAGTCAATAAACAAAATGAAAAAAGTAGATTTTTTCAAAAAAAAAAACCTGGGGCGAAAAAAACATAAAATAGAAACAAGTAAAAGCGTTAAATTCGGCCAAAAATCGGTAAAAAATATTTTATTTTAGTTTTTAAAAGTTTGCATCCTAGCGAAGAAAAAAAATCTGTGGATAAATGTAGAAATTATAGCCCTTTTGGTAGAGGTAAGAGAATTTCAAAAAAATCTTTTTTTTTTATTTCTTTTATTTATATTATGTACATTTGAGTTTATTTACATGTACAAGTTTCATTAGAAGTAATTGTGAGTTCTTCGTTGATGTTTGTAGATTTCGGAATCGGTTTCTCTAATAAGGAACCAAATATAATCTCCCATCATTCTTTCATCCCAGTGCCTTTGGTAACGTCGCTCGATGGACTTAATTTCTTGCTGAAACCTTTCGCCATGTTTGTCACTTACGTCGCCAAGATTCTCGGGGCAAAAGTTTAAATGAGAATGCAAGAAATGAATTTTTAGGGACATAAATATAGAAAAATATATTTCTTACCAATTTTTTTCATAATTTTTTAACAAATCATCAACCATTGTTTCATTTTGCGGGCTTTTATTGGATACAAAGAAATTTCAAACAACAAGCTTAAACGACCTCCATGCTGCAATTTCATCCGACGTCAAATATAATTAGAAATTTACATCTTTCATCAGTTTCCTTATTTTAGGCCCATCAAAAACGCCTTCTTTGATGTTTTGAAAAGAAAGACTTTTATATAAACTTTTTAAATATGAGGGTGAATTGCCATGTTTCCTTAGGCTTTTACAATTTTTTTTAAAAAGATCTTCGATTTTTTGAAAAGAAAGACTTTTAAATAAACTTTTTAAATATGAGAGTGAATTGCCATCTTTCCTTAGGCTATTACAAATTTTTTAAAGAGCCCAACCTTAATATGCGTTGTTGGCAAAATAATATTTTCTTTTTGGATAAGAGGTGTGTATTTTACGTTGTTTTCACCCAATGTAATGTGTTTTCTTGTTGGCCATTTCTTTCTTTTTTTGTAATGATCTTCGCGAGCACGGCTATCCCAGAGGCATAAAAAAGGCAATAGTTTGTATATCCGCCTAGCATTCCACATAACATCCCAACTACTTTTAAATCATGTTGTTCATATTTTATGTATTTTATCAATTTAGCCATTGTTTCATATGATTCCTTAGTGTTGACAGCATTAGCAATGGGAATCGACGGTTTCTGATTGCCGTTGTGTAAAAGTACTGCTTTCAAACTTTTTTTACTGCTGTCAACAAATAACCGCCATTTCTTTGATTAAGTTCCTCGAATAATCCGGGAATGTCCTTGCAAAAGCATATGCTATCCACAGTTGTATAAAATTGTTTGTAAGGTATATCACGGACTCTATAATATGATATGTTAACATCTGGGGCCAAAATATTGTACTGTTTCATCCGAGATGCAAGTGGTTCTGCTTTATCTTTGGTCAGATCCAAATCTCTCACTAGATCATTTCTGACTCAAACTTAAATCGCTCAGAGTTGAGTGAGTACTCAGTTGAACTTGATGATGTTTCCGTAAATAGGCTGTTAGCTATACTTGGACACTTGGAAATTGGTATTGTTTCCGAATGTGCAACCGGCAAAGTGACAGATTTTACTTCAGCGTAATTCCAGCGAATGCTCCTTCCTACTCCAACCTGTTTACTTAGACAAAAATAACAGTCCGTATCGTGAATGAATGCTTGTCTCCAAATCATTGGCATTCCAAATTGGACGTGATGTCTAAAATTAAAACGTTTTATTCCACAAAACATTGTAATACATTAATTGTAAAGTGCTTACCGCATGCTTCCACTAGTCCATCGAGTAAGATTTACATGGCACGAATTACACAAAATACTAGTTGTCCACGGTTCGTTCATATTTATAACTCGTATACCAAAATATTACACATATATTTCTTCTATATTTTTACTAAACGCACGTCGATTTTTTTAATTACACTCATACTTCGAAATATAACTTTGTAATATTTTTCAGAAAATCGACTTAAATCTTTAAGGCGCTGAATTACACTTATTTATTAATAAGAAACTTCATTCATAAATTCCGGGTTTAAGGTTCATAAGTTGCAGTACCAGTAGCTGACATATAGTTTGCTTCGGACATAGAAACCAAATATTTTTAAGACTGCCGCGTACTACTTTGTACTGCGTACATATAATTTTACTACCTGTATATACGACTGGGATGCAGTGTTGCCAGAAATGACGATTTATCGTCATTTTGACGATTTTTAGAGCCAAAAAATAGGACATGACGATTTGACGATTTGTGCCCCGAAATGACGTTTTTTTATAATATGAACAAAAGTAATGAAAACTTAAAAATGTTTCCTTATATTAAGGATTTTTTTATAATTTCTTCGAGAAATAACTTACTCTCTCATTTATCTAATAAAGGGATGGATATACTCAAGACACCTACCACTGAAAATATAAATACAATTTCCAATTTTATAAAAGTTACTAAAACCGTAATTTAATACAATCAAATTGAAAATATGTATATACTCTATCTAAACTTGTATTAGCTGATGGCCACAGTTGCCAATTGCTTTTCTTTCTTATTAACCTTATATTTACTATAAGCTTAATGTAAATAAATAAATAAATAAAATTTGAAATGTTAAAAGAATTTACAAATATTACGGCTGATCAATGTTGGTAGGTTCGATCGCATTCAGTGCCGAATGGAAATTTGTTAAGTTGTGAAACCGGTGGAGGATATTGCAGTGAACATTTTTAAAGAAGGTAAAGGCTACATCAAAACATGGTCCTAGGAGGTCATTATTCCAACGAAAAGCTTCAGTTAAAATAAATCGCATGTTATCATTTTTGCAGCCAAATTGGTAAGATTTTTTTCTTTGGATCCAAAAAGTCAGGTCTTATGAGTCCATTGTATGGGACTATGTCAAAATATAGACCAATGACACTTTCTCCTTGAAATGGTTGTGGGTAAAAAAAGATATAATTTGCCGAATTTAAGTCCAAACGATTGGTTGTTGTTGTTGTAGCCGCTGTAGGGTGGAAACACATGTATGTTTGATAAAATAAAGGTGATAAAATTAATGGGAGCTATGTATGTTGATATGATGGCCTATTGCTATGGTGAAATGTTGATGCGATGGGTCAATGTTATGATGAATTATGGTGGTAATGTGGTATGAATCATATATCTATATGTTGTCTGACCCAACGTCCAGTCCGAGGAATCTGGCCGTCTTTACCGGTTGAATCCATAGATCCTCCGGCGAAAGGTCCGTAGGCCTGCGAGGGCATTGGAAGAGATGAACCGTCGTGTGTGCGCATGTACCACAGTCAGGGCAGAGGTCCGATATCCCCGGGTTGATGCGGGCTAGGTATGAGTTAAGAAAGCGCGAGTGGCCCGATCTTAGCTGAGCCAACATAGCTCTCGTTGCCCTTGGCAAGGTTAGTTCCTCTGCAGCAATAGGTGGTGGTCTTCCCCCAAGAATTATGTTCGGCCCCATGCCCTGCATCGATGTCTGGACAGCATCTGTGTGTAATTCCTTGAGCGCGGCCTCCATCCTTCCCTCACAGACCAGACTAGCCGCCAGTGAAACAGAGTCCCTCTTCTCAATCGCCCAATGTCTCACATGCCGGGCGCTTTCCGTGCCCTGCAGGCATCGATGGTTAGGGTGGACCGGGTCGGCGCTTTTGGCCACAAATTGTCTCATGAGCAGATCACAGTGTCCCCTGATTGGCAGCATCTTCGTCTCCTGGTGTAGGTGGTCGATTGGAGGCATAGTGTGACACCCGGTGGCGGTGCGCAGTGCCACATTCTGCACCACCTGCATGCGATCCCACTGGGATGTACTCAAGCCCGGGGACCAGACTGGTGCTGCATAGTTCACTAGGGGCCGTGAGATGGCTTTGTAGGTGTCAAGCACCACCTCCTTCTCCTTTCCCCAGGAACAACCCGTCATCGCCTTCAAAATCCTGTTCCGACCACGCGCTTTTCTGGTAACCGCCTCTCCGTGCTTGGCAAAAGTAAAAATTGGTTGTTGTTGTTGTAGCCACTGTTGCTCCTGCAAGTATAAAATTTAGTTAGTTGATGGTTTAATCATCTTCAGCTGACTCATCAACATCCAGTTCCAGGAATCGGGCCGCAGCCAAAGGCTCGGACCAAAGTGAAACAGGAGTTAGGTGAGTGGGTTTAGCTGGACAGTTAAACAGGTGTTGTGTGTCATGCGGTCCAGTATTGCATACTGGGCAAAGATCAGTGCTGGGGCCTAATTACCGCATCCGTTTCGTATCGTAATTCGATTACGTGAGATCTAATAACTCTAACATTTATGGACAAATATATATGAAATTTCAGCATTTCGTTCCAAAGGTGATTCATAACTTATTTATATAAAAATAAGCAAAAAAATAATTTTCCAATTACTCGTTTTATGCTATCGAAAATTCAGATTACGATACGAAACGGATGCGGTAATTAGGCCCCTGGTTTCGTCCAATATATATTCGAAGCTTTTTTTAGATAGCTAGTGATTCTGAGTAGAACGGTATATTTTAAGGTGGGTCTAGATGCAGTATTTTTTACAAATCTGCCAAAAAAACTAATTTATAACCCCCTGTAACATAGTGTGTTGTAGGGTATAATAACTAACGAATGAAGTGGTAGCTTGAAGCGAAATAATTTCCAAAAATTGCGGTATATTAAAACAGAGGCAGTTATTGATGAAAATTTTATCACGATTTCATGTTGAAAGAATTGCCATATTAGTTGCGGCAGGTTAATAACATAAATTTCAGAAATTTATGTTATTAACCTGCCGGAGTCGGAGTCGAATGATTTTAAAATTCGACTCCGGGAGTCGGAGTTGGAGTCGAGTAGTTTTGGCTCGACTCTGCAGCCCTGATAACACGTCTCAATCAGGCTTATACTTGAAATTATGGTCCAAATACTAAATGTACTTTCCATGAAAGCTGGAATCTAAAAAAAATGTACCACAAAAAATTGTTTAATTTTTTTTTGTGTTCGTGACACCAAATTGCACTAGAAACTGTTATCCACATGCCTTGGAGAAAATTTTGGTGCATAGTGTAATAGCCGAATCAAAGTCCCATCCTTGTCTACACCAGCTTTTCTATTACCCAATCGTTTAATTATTTGACATAAACAAATGAAGGCATTGAAGTTGCGAATTTTAAATGACATCTGGTTTGATTGCCAGATTTTTTTAAGCGAACAAATTTAAAGATTGCAAGAATCTATCGCTGTCGTCCATGCGGTCGTTGACATTTTTAGAGGAAATGGAGCTTTTACCATGTAAAAATTCAACACCTCCAAAATGCTGCGGTTTACCGATGATTTTCTAAATAATTTTTCCTTTTGATTTTTTAAAAAATGGCGCGTTTTTAAAAATAATTTTTCTTTTTTCCTTTTTAATAATTATTTCTGTGGTCACAAGGCATAACAGCATATGTGTGTTTTTGCAAGTTTTCAGGAGAGCATTTTAAAGGTTTGAATCGATATAGCAAAAATATTTATAAACTTATTTTGAATTTTACGCCTGCAATTTCTCAGGCTGGGGAATAAAAACACAAGTATAGTTTTCAAAGGAAAAAATGTGAGATATGCTGTTATGTACGTTATGAAATGTAGTGATACAGCGAGATATGCTAATAAGTCTTGCCTTATATCTAAACAACTGAACAAGGTATCACCACCAAAATTTGTCACAATATGTAATCGAATATGGGGAACATCGTGGCATCGATAACGGAATTTGAGCATAACTCGAGTTATGTTGTTATGCCTTGTGACCACAGATTTGTTTAATTGAATACACATTTTTATCAAAATTCCACAATCGATAACTACAAATGCAGTTATCGTTAAATATAAGTTTTTTCTTTTAGTTTTCAATTTTGGGCTCATTGAAGGAAAACAAAAATTTTTAAACTTTAACGTCCGATAACTCGACAACTAAGCGAGTTATCAAAAAAATTTATATTATTTTGTTGTAGCAGCTTGGAGACGCTGACTTCGTTCCGGCATATATCCGATTATCGCGGGAACCATATGTTGTTTTCATCCACTCAATGTTATGCGGTTGTAAATTAACATTCGTCTGTTAATATCAGGGAATGGATGTTATTTGAGTTTTGCCGTTTCTATTCTCCACTAGAAGCGCTGCATTTCTGTTAATAGTCGTCATGATGTTATGTCTATTTTTAGCTTCCCTGTTGACTTGTGTGATCAGATGTTGTTGTAGTGGTAGTGCGACCGGTGAGTTATTTTTAGCTGCAGAAACTAGAATTATGATGAAAACATGAAATGTTGATGTTAAATATTTCCGGTGCCATGGCTGGAGTTGAACCCAGCACCTTCGGGATCCAAGTCTAACGCACTAACCACTAAGCTACCGAAGGCCACTATATATATATTATTTTGTCTTTTTATTTTGAGGTCCTCTATCCAAATATCGGGCCTTGGCCTCTCCAATATTGATTCTCTAATGATTTATATACCACTTATCCGAGTCTTCTGTAATTCGAAACATAGTAATAGTTTATCTCTCGCTATCATCGTAAGACAACTGAGAAAAGTTGACGCACCCCTTTGACGTACGTTTTGTACAAAACATTAACAGCTTATAACTTTTATACCACTTCATACAAATACCTGAAATTTTGTGTGAAAAATGAGTATTATTGCCACCCCTTTTTGTACCTCCCACACAAAATCGCCAAATCATACCAAAAATTAATAATAATTTATATCTTTAATACCAGTACAAATAAAAATGTACAATTCTATACAATACAATGTCCTTAAAATATCTACTGTTCATTGCAAAACAATGTATTTGTCAAGTCTCGTTTGATAACACTCACACATATTGACAGATTTATTCGTACACAACTCCCCCATAACTTCTGTAGTAATCATCTAAATGTTTTCAATTTCTATATTTTAGATAACTTTTAAAATGACTATAGACTGAGACAAATGCTTTCTACTTTCTGGCTCTCACACAAAGTACCATATTAAATTACAAAGTAAGGGTGTACGTTACAGTGGGTCAAATTGTATGGATGCAAAAAAATTAAATAATCGTATATAGCAAAATCGCAATCTATGAAAAATTCTGAGAAAATTTTCCCACGAAACCATGGACCTAAAATCAAATCCTATCCCGCGAAAATCGACAAGAAGTTTACATAGTTAAGAAAAAAAGTTGGTTTAGGTTTGCTGTTAGTAGGCGTAGATAAAATAATAACGGGTGATCCAAGTAGAGATACATAATTGTTTTTTATGAAAGTATTCTTTTGTTTGTTTTGGTATATTTGAGCACTGGGAAGTTTGAGTTCAAAAAGAGCCCTTGTGTTCTCATTTCTTACAAAAAAACTTTCTCAACGCTGTACCAAATACATGTAACTTCATTTCATTTTTTAAATAAAATATTTAATTGGACAAAATTTGTGATTTGAACTGAGATATTTTGTTGTTGTTTCTTTTTAATGGTCCTCGATGGATGATAGAATTGAATATAACATATTCAAGAAATGTTTTCAAATTACGCCTACTGACAACAAAACGAAAAAATATTTTTTCTTAACTATGTAAACTTCATGCATATTTTCTCGGGATAGGATTTGATTTTAGACCCATGGTTTCTTGGTGAATTATTCTTAGATTTTTCCATAGATTACGATTTTGCTATACGATTTTTGACAAACAAATCTGACCCACCCTAGTATACTTAAGTCGGTTAACTCGACTGAAACTTTCGTACTTGTTAATTTTGTTTCTTTGTTGTCACTGGTGCGACGTCGGGGAAATAATTTACCAAACTTCATTTCACAATAAAATTGTTATCTCTGGTTTATTATTTGCACACATAAGTATGTACATACTATGTACCACTTAGAGTATGTATTTTTCTTTTCTTACTTTAATCTTTAGCTAGAATAGGTTCGTTTATATCAGGTGATTTGTGATAATTCTATCGACCAATCTACTTCCTTTATTTCTGACCTTATATATAGTTTGGGCTTTTTTTCTTATTGCATATTGGACTAATTGTAGATTTTTATCGCCTATGATTCTGCGTTTATGCGATAGAGTGTAAGAAAACTTTGAACATTCAACAAACTTTCATTAGTGATTTAATCTCTTTAATCTTTTAATATAAAAATGTAGTTAATCTGTAAAAACGTCAGGTTTTTGGTGATGATTTTAGAGGAATATGTATTGTTATAGAATGTTTTATCAGTTAAAATTTGTACTGGAAAATGCCGTTATTTCATTATATTTGGTACACCAATATTTCTTTAGACTCCTGTAATGTACATTTCAGAAACAAAGACAATACGAGGGTTGCTATATATACATATTTCGCCATCTGACATTTCCATTGGAAAGTATAACATTTTTTAGCATAACTTCACTCAGACCGTTTTGTCATTTGAGCGCGAATTGTTTTAATTACAGTGTACCTTTTAGTAGGTCTAAAATCAGCTGTTCTTCGTTCGCACCGCTTTCGTGCGAAATAGAGAAACGGGCTGTTAGTCATTGGGTGACAAATCAGGGCTGTACGGCGGATGACCCATCAATTCGACGTTTTGGCCGGTCAAAAAGACGCTGGTTTGAGCCGATGTGTGAGAGCTCGCATTGTCATTGTGCACAATGATTCAACTTCTCTTGTTTGTTTTTCAAATTTCTCCAAGACTTCAGGCAAACAAATTTTGGAGTACCACTCAGAATTGACCGTCCTACGATGCTCAAGCGGAACAGTCGCCACATGACCAGTTTTGCCGAAGACAGGCGACCATTTGCTTCGAAGTGCTTCTTCCACGAACAACTTTCGTTGGATTTGGCTCGACTTCGAAGACCCACACGGTCGATTGCTGTTTAGTTTCGGGCTCATACGCATAGATCCAAGATTCGTCACCTGTGACGATCTTATAAACGTTTTTTGAAGCACAGCGATCGTATATTTTCAAAATTTCTCTGCACCAATCGACACGAGCCTTTTGTGAGCGATTGTCAAATTGTGCGGGATCCAACGAGAACAATCCTTTTTTACGGCCAGGTGTTCATGCAATATCGAATGTATGCTGGTGGAAGAAATGCCCAAGGATGCCACTGTCTCACGGTATGTCACATGACGATCTTGCATTATCAGGTCACGCACGGCATGAATGTTCTCTGGCACAACGGCCGTTTTTGGACGACCTTCGTCCTTGAGCGAGCGTCGGCCACGATTGAATTCATTAAACCAGTTTTTCACAGTGCTATAGGATGGTGCTTCATCTCCATACAAAGATTTAAGTTCATCGATGCACACTTTTCACTTTTCGTGATAATCCACGCCGAAAGTTGTGAAAAATGATCGCACGAAAATGTTCACGATTTTGGACCTTTAAAATTATATACAAATACAAATTCTAATAGAAAGAATGCTCTCTTCGGTCCTTTTTAACAATCATTCCTCCGTGCATTGACATGAGTAATTCGTGTTATTTTAAACAAGATAATCATATCCAACACCGTAACCACCACCGGCCAGAAGATTTTGTGTGGTGTCTAGTTTTAATAATGGTAGAACGGGTGTTGACGAATGGCCGGGGAAATTAATTTCAGATAAAACATAGTTAAAAGCTTCTTTTGAATGTTTTAACGCCTTTTAAATCTGCAAAACTTATTTTTTAAGCATAATTACAATTTTTGGAAGTATTTAGACTATGACGAAGGATTACTTCTCTCCCTTTTTTCTATTCGAATAGACTCTGCTTTGTATTCCTCCTCTGAATCCGAAGATGAGGAATACAAAATAACATTGGATATATTTAATGTTTAAAATAAACTTCACAGCAATTATATTTATTCTTATTTCTTTAAGTTGTTCGTTCCGCCGTTCACATGTTTATATTATTTTTCTTCACTATTTGACGTAGCCATTCCACACAAAATGATAACAAAAAATCAAAATTATTGATCGATTCCCGCGATCCAAAGAAGTCGTTGCTGCGATAACTTTTTCGACCCGAAAACGATTTCGTAAACGGATGCCGTGATTAGCCTCCTGTGCAAAATTTTGCATAATCAATTTTTGGAACCTAAGAAACAAAATTGAGGAGTGGAAGCTTAATTTTTTCCAAGTCCCTACTCGTCGTGGAGGGAAGAGGCTGGAATAAGGATAATTGGTATTGAATTAGTCTTCTGCGCTAGTCGCTGAGGTTCGAATTGACCGATTGAAGTGGAATTCAGAAGCAGAACAAAGTCTAGTTGTTGGGTCAGCGAAATTAGCACCTACATTAATTACCATAGTAATTATAATTACAAATGCAAATGATGTTGTGACACAAAAAAGTAAAATATATACTTATAGTATCAAAAGCAAAAGTTAAACTCTGCTCAACAACCACTCTTTTCTACTTTGCTATTCTCCATTTAGAAATTGTTGTCGTGTTTATGTTCAGAAATCATTATACAATTCAAGTTTATTGACATGGATAAGATTACTAATCTAATCCTATAGACTGACTACAGGTAGTATACTATAGTCAATATACTTATCTTTAGTCGTTTTTAATCAATATAAAATCATCGATATTTGGTCATATCAAAGTTCAATTAGATATATGCACATTTTTAGTTATGTTTAGGTTTTAGTATAAAAATTGTACTTTATTACACATACATTAAAACATCATTTTTGCAAATATACAACATACATTTTCCCATACGCAAATGTTTCTATAGCAAAACAACAGTACAAATTATCTATTATACTTAATTATTACATTTCTATTATATTAGGTATATAAAAAAAACTTCAAAAGCAGGTGATTTTTGGCTTGCTAGCGGTCAATTTACAAGTTAGCCTTAGCTTGTTGCAACAAGGGAGCCAATTTCTGGGTCAACATAATGTTGCCGGCAACCTTGAGTTTTCCCTTCATGAAAGCGGCTTGAGGGTTCAATTTGCCCAAACCAATATCGACCATATCGTCATCAGAAACGGTGAGGGTGGTATCAACCTTAACACCTTGGGCTGGACCTTCATAGACCTTAGCATTCTTCAAATCCAAAGCTGAAATATAAGGATAACATTAAAGAGAGTGCTTGCTGTTTAGAAAAATTACTTGTTTGGTTGTCTCCAAAAACGTAATATTTTCGCCTAGTCATGTCATGTTATTGTATTGTGTATTGGCTGAGAATTGAGAGTTAGTTATCGTTTGGTTCTGTGTTCTGTTCATGCTAGTGTTATTTGTTTTAATGTCGAAAACGCCCTTTGTCCCCATGTACTCAAGTACGTGGATTTTGCAAATAGCGGTGTTTTGCTTTCCAATCGCTGGCAACTACTTACTCCATTCTTTGGCCAATTTTCCATCCTTCATGATCTTGTACAAGAAAACTCCATTCACAGCCTTGGCTTTGGCTTCATTGCCTTTAAGGCCATCGATGATTTTTTCGAAGATAGCATCAGAACCGAGAGACATTGTTGTGGGTTTTTGTTATTTTTTATATTTGCAAACTAGAAAGTTGTAAAAAAAGAAATCAAACTAAATTATAATTTACTGGCTAATGTATTCCACGGCAATTTATTTAGACACAACACATCTCGTTATTATATTATTATACACACACGAGCTACAAATTCTAATGCTTACTCTTTCAATGGGAACTGTTAAATGATGTTATTTTGTGTAGAAACTTTTCTACTTATATATTCACGTTAGTGTTGGGGCAGATATCGAGTGTATGAGTACTCGGTACTCGATTCTAGCAGGTTCTCTCTCTGTCTTCTCTCTACTCAGTAAAACAGATGTTTTTAGAAAACAAAAAAAATATGAACAAATGCTCTAACATGAAAGCGACTAAATTCATAAAAAATTATTACAAACGTAACAAAAAATATAATCAGTCTTTGTCGATAATAAGTTCGTTGATATTAGAAAATAAATGCAAATCTCATTTAATCTAATTCGGTGGTGATTGTACGCAAAGACTGTTACCTCGAAAGACATGAAGCGTCTCTCTATACATACATATGTACATATATGCTGGAAGCGACGAAGTTAACATTGGGGTTTATACCTATTACTTATCATTTTAAATTCGAAAATGAATTATAAAAAACAATGAAGAAGAATACCCTTTATTTAGAAATAAGGACAGATCTATATTTCTTCTTATTCCCCGGTTAACATTTTAATATATAAAAACGCAGAAAGATGATGTTCTTTAAACATCAATTTAAAGTTTCAGGCCAACGTATTTCTTGTAAAAACTTTTTAGGTATGATTCATTCTGAGATATTCGGCTAATTTGATATTTTGCTAATTTCTTGTGTATTAAAATTAGGAAAAATAAAACACATTAAACTTTATTATTTAAAATAAATGACAGATTGTTAGCAATAGGTGAATTGTCATTTCAGACGATTGCAAGAAAACCTTAAGGTAAGTACAGACGATTTGCAGATCGGACAACATTGCCAGAAAAATGGGGGAAAAATGCAACCCTGTGAATTTACAACAGTGTGAAAATACATTTTGTTTTGCAACGTTAGCATAAAGTCATTGCAAGATAATTTGCTGATTGTTATATGTTCGAAGTTTATGCATGTGACAACGGCGCCATTGCCAGAAAATCATGTTATTTGCAACACTATCTATAATGTATTTTTATTGGCAATCCTGCATATAAATATTTACAAAATATATTGTAAATATATGAAATTGTAATGTTTTCTTGCAATCGTCTGAACTGTCAATTCACCTTTGCCTAACAATCTGACATTGCCCGTATATTTGCAGCACTTTAACAGGGTTGATAACGTTTGCCGATCTGGCAATCGTCTATACTCAGCTTTATAATTTCATATATTTACAATATATTTTGTAAATATTTATATTAAGGATTGCCAATAAAAATATTTTAAAGACAGTGTTGCATATAATATTTTTTTCTGACAATTGCGTCATTGTCAGATACATAACCTACTTCGCAAAAAATATTAAAAAAATTGTAATGGTATATATATTTTTTTTAAAAAATTTCTTTAAATTCCCATTTTCTTGGAAGTTGTCTTTAGTTTTTGGATCATATTTTTTGAAGTGTATGCTCGATAAAGCCCAGAAATACTTTAAATTAAAGAAGATAATGAGGACAATATGATAATGACTTTCACGTGGAAACAGAAGTTTAGTAGGTGTCGTTAAAATAATTAGAAAAAAAATGTTTTTTTCTAAAAAAATCATTTTTTGGTGGCACGAAAAAACCATAAAAATAGAAAAAATTAGCAAAAACATGACTTGTTCTAATTTTTGTAAGCTAGCATTTTTACGAAGAAAGCAATGCATATTTATACACCCATTTTGTGAACAAGTGTATACATCAGATGCTGCAGGTCAAAAGTGTAACATATCGATGGATGGATTTTGAGCCATTTTAAGTCATTTTAGCAATGTCCGTCAGCCTGTCCGTATTTTTGGTGCGCACGATAACTTTCGACAGGATTAACCGATTGACTTGAAATTTGGTATGTGTCAATATTTCTTTATATCTCAGACTAAGGTCAAAGATGGACTATGTGAGTCCACTCCTTCGGGTAACTCCCCCACAAAGGGCCAAAATTTAGTGATTATCTCACAATTTCTATACTACTACTCAGAGTCTTTGACTATTCCACACATAGTATTAGTTTCTTGGTCGCTATCATCTTGAGAAAAATGGGCGAAGTTGCCACGCCCATTTTGGTACCTGCCATACAAATGAACCATTTTGCACAAAAAGTTAACGGCTTATAACATTGATTCCTGCGCATACAAATACCTGCAATTTTTACCGTGTAATGTTTTTATAGTACACAAGGTATAATACAAAATGTTATTGCCACACCCCTTTTGGTACCTCCCAAACAAAATTTCCAAAATAAAAAATAATTTATACATTTATCTATAGATATTTTGCCAATTGGTATTGTTTTCTTCGTTGGGATGGTAGCTTTCAAGAAATGGGACTAACGATTTTTTGCGAATTTTTTCTATTTTCTATGGAATTTTTCGTGCCAGCAAAAAATTATTTTTTGAAAAAAAAATCACTTTTTTTCTAATTGTTTTAACGACAGTTGCTAAACTTCCGTTACTACGTGAAACTGATGTTTTCAGCATTTCTAGGCCTTTAATTTAAATGGTATCCCGGCTTTATCGAGCTTATGCTTAAAAATTATAGTCCATATACTAAAGGCAACCACCATGAAAACTGGAATTTTCGGAAAAAAAACTACCATAAAAAATTTTTGTTTTGGCTTCATAAAAAAGTATGTCTCAATCTATTAAAAAATGTTTTTAGGACTCGGAAACAAAAAAAAATTTTTGTTGCATAGTGTTGTTTACAATTTTCTATCAATAAATATTTTTATGGATGATTAAAATGTAACAGCAAGGAAAACCTATGGATATACCTATTTCGACCATGTTGAATCCAGTGCTGGTAGTCATTTTTCTACGTTAGCTCTTGTTTTAGAGATATTCGACAACAAAGTATGCTGGGAAATCGGAGATGTTTGTTATTTCGGAGCTGATTTTGAAGTGGAAGACGATATAAATTTGAGAATTATTTATCTCAAAGCTGTCATCCCTGCTTCTGACCCCTTTACCCGTAAAATATGGCAATCAAATGTTATTATAAGTCAGAAGTCATACAAATATCTATATATATATAATCCTTTGTACGTTTGTTAGTAACGCATGACCTCCGAAACCATAAAAGCGAATGGGCTGAAAATTGAACAATATATTCAGATTGGGGTCATTTGTGTTTTAGAATTATTTTCGAAGTGTGTGGTTTGTCGTGATAATAGTTTGTTTGTATGATTCTAGCCGGTAGATGGCGCTGTAGGGAACATATAGTCAATATAAACGATTTTTTCCTGAAACTCGGGATGTATGCATTTTTGAAATTAAATACCAATGAATAACAAGCCAATACATCCGAAACAAGACGGGCAGAACAACGTCTGCTGGGGTCAGCTAGTATTTAATAAAATCTAAGAATCTAAGAATCTAAGAAACTGAAAAACTTGTAATGATTTGTATTTTTTTAATGAATTCTTAAAATGCTATTACTGGTTTTGCTTTTCAACCCATGCTGATACAGGGTTTTCCAATAAGAGTGATATGATTTCTTTGAAAAAACACACTTATTGTTAAGGAAATTCAAAAGCTTTTTATTTAAAGTGAAGTAACGGGTGATCCAAGTAGAGATGCTTTTTTCAATAGCCTTTTTTGACAGATCACGTGTGAGTCTTGTCATGCTGTCATGTTATTTTTTTTAAGTATTGTTTGGCATTTCATCATGGAAAGACTTTTGCCTGAATAACGTTTACAAATCGTTCAACTTTATTACGAAAATTCACGTTTTGTGAGGAATGTGTTTCGTGCACTTCGCTCAACTTATGGTCAACATAATCGGCCTACTGAGCGTACTATTCGCAACACCATCACCCATCTTGAGACCCAGCATTCATTATGGGATAATATTCGACCGAATGGACCACGTCCAGCACGCAGTGAAGAAAATTTAGCGGCCGTAACTGAGAGTGCACACGAAGACCTTGGAGAGTCGATTCGGCGCCGTTCATAGCAACTCGGACTGACGTATGGAACGACTAGGCGCATTTTACGTCGAGATCTTAAATTGAAAGCATACAAAATACAGCTCGTGCAAGAACTGAAGCCGCCCGACCTTCCCAAGCGACATCGCTTCGCTCTATGGGCTCTTGAAAAGTTCCAAGAAGATCCGACGTTTTCGAGCCAAATTTTGTTCAGCGATGAGGCCAATTTCTGGCTCAATGGGTATGTAAACAAGCAACATTGCCGCATTTGGGACGAAGAGCAACCTGAAGAGATTCAATAGCTGCCACTTCATCCAAAAAAACATCGGTTTGGTGAGGTCTGTAGGCCGGTGGAATCATCGGTCCATATTTCTTCAAAAATGATGCCGGTGAGAACGTAACCGTCAATGGCGACCGTTGAGAGAACACTTCGGTGAGCAGATAATTTCACGTTTTGGGCCGGTCTATTGACCACCAAGATCGTGTGATATCACACCGTTAGACTTTTTCCTGTGGGGATATGTATAGTCTAAAGTTTAAGCGGACAAACCCGCTTCGATTCAGTCCTTGGAGCAAAACATCACGCGTGTCATTCGCCAGTTACCAGTCAAAATGCTCGAAAGAGTCATCGAAAATTGGACTCAACGGATGGACCATCTGAGACGTAGCCGCGGCCAACATTTGATAGACATAATCTTCAAAAAATAATGTTCTTTCACATGATAATAAACACTCCCCATTCAATTTGAATTTTCTGTGTTTTTTTTCTTTAAAAAAGTAGGGAACCTCGAAATGGATCACGCTATACAATCCTACAATTAAGCTCTAAATAAGACGTCATTCAAATGGCCTCCACAACTTCTTCTGCAGAAACGAATTCGATTTTCGAGCACTTTTTCCACTAAATTAAGTCGTATGTCATGGCACGTTCAATATTGACTTGTAAAGCTTGAAGAGAGTCTGGTTTATTTCGAACGACCAATGACTTCAAATTAAAAATAGTTAAATCACAACAAAAAAGCAAAAGATAGCCCTTAAAGAGCTAAAATATCGTCGTACGTCGACTGGAAAGTGTTTTTTTTGGATTGAAAAAAAATGGACTTAGCATCATTTTCAAATGTGAACGGAAAGTTTATTTTTGCTCTAGGTACTTAACGGTACGTCGGATCGGTCAATGGCAAAAAGATAGCTCATAATGAGATCTAAAATATTACTCATGGGTGTCAAGGTCGTAGGTCGACTGGAAAGTGTTTTTTGGAGATTGGAGAACGATTATTTTGATAATAAAACTGAATAATTTGTAAACGTTGTTCTTGCGTTTATCTCTCCATGGTGAAATTGTAAACACTACTGAATACAATGAAAAACAAATGACGTATCATGACATATGAGCCGTAATATACATTTATCAATATTGATTTGTCACTAGGATATTCTCCTGGCTTTAGACTATTTTAGCCTCTATAATATTATTAGACAGATGACATAGCTAACTCAAAAAGTCAATGGGTCCATCTTTCCTTTTTTGGGTGTTACAAACAAATGTACCAACTAATAATACCCTGGACTACAGTGTGGTGTAGGGTAAAAAATTAAACATTGGAACTGAATAAAAACTAACCAGGCAAGCTCGTTAGAAATTATGAAAATCTACTGGAATTCGAGACAAGTTAATACTCTTTTTAATAAAAAAAAAACTCATTTCGGTCGTAAAGAATCCGATACAGAATGCCGTGATACGGCCCCAGGAATACCTAAATGGTCTCCTTTATGATACATTTACGGACTAGCATAGTTTTATTGCTAATGTACACCAAAAACAATATGTCATGACAATCGGTTAATATTTACCCGCTATTAACTAAATTTTAAAATGCCCAATTTATGTCAAGTTTATTGAAATACAGACTGTCTAGGACATCACTTACATCCTTAAACATGATTTAGTTTTTTTTTTGAAAACTCTGAATTTTAAACTTCAAAATTAAATGTTGCCGCCGTGTTTTAATCTCGCAAAACCCTGAAACCATGAACTTCTTCTTTAACTGCAAATTCCAAACGAAACCATGAAAAACTTTTGGATATTTTTTAGCTTTGGTCAATTGTTGATGTTTTAAATAGAATTTTGATTAAAATGTTTGTGCATCCGATGCAACACTGGGCAAGCCCATTTTGATATCCTCAAATAAATGATAAATTCATATGGAAAATCGACTGACAATGACTATAGTCCTACAAGTATGAGCTAAATGTTTTCAACCATTCTCGCACCACCCACACTATACATATTAAATTTCATATAATATTTATCAAAAATTGTGGTTTTACTCGACTGCTATTTTATTGGTCCAGTGTAAAATGGTAACATTAAACCCTAAGTAAACTAACCCCAATATTAGCTCCGTCTGCAATAAGCATTTAAAGAGATATTTTATGTCTTGAATGTTAACAGTCTTAGTATTGGAACTCTCACGTCCAATTATGTACATATGTTGTTTTTAACATTTTGGTGTAGACTCTGCTGATGGCGTTGCTCAAGCTATTAATAATCGAATAGAGATTACATTTAAATAGCCGTTTTCAGATAAGATTTACTAAATATTCTCGCAAAAAATTCTAAACTTATCGCTATTTTTGCTTTAAGATTAACCTTTGATTCCATCAAAGACCACCAGCAATCCAGAGAATTTTCATAGTAAGGTTCATTCGGTTAGGTATTTCACGTAACTATGTACTTGCATGTTCATTAATTAATAAACCTCTTATACCCTTACCCGACATTTTCTGCACAAAAAAATGTAACATATCGAAGGAGCCACCTAAGAGACCCCATATAACATGACAAACAAGTAAAAGCGTTAGATTTCGGCCACGCCGAATCTTATATACACTCCACCATGGATTGTATTCATTTATATTACTGGAAAAATCTTTGGATATCGAGCAAATCATGATCCTTTTTGTTTAGGCAAATTATTAAAAAAACGAACGCTGCAATTTATAGCCAAATTTTAGGCTTCAAATTCTTTAGCCAAACTCTTCATCGGAAAAATGTGGTATTTAAGGATTAAATTAGCATATTTGAGAGCTATCTATAGAGGAGGACTACCACAAAATATAAACTGATTTCTATAAATTTTATTGATATGAATTATTGCCAAAGTAGAATAGAAATTGCAAAGCTTCAGCTAAATTGCTTAGAAACTTAAATAAGCCTTTTTGGGAGCGATATCTATAGGGGAAAGGTAACAAAATATAAACAGTTTTAAAAAAAATTTACTGTGATGAATTCTTGTCTTAATAAATACAAACTGCAAAGATTCAGTTAAAATGGTTAGAAAATGTGATATTTAAGGCTTAAATAACACAGTACAACACATGATTTTGGGACTCAATTCTGAGAATAGGACATGAAAGGAGCCCCAAAAATAAGAACTTCTGCATCATTCGTTAAGTCAAGTTGGCTCAATTAATAATTTAATGGCCATACGATTATTTTTGCTCAAGGTGTAATTTTTGCCCTTTTTCTATATTTTTTCTCGGTATACCGTAGGGAATATCTCTCTTTTGTGTCTGAAGCAAAGTTGTAGATATTGAATAGGAAAAAATGCGGTACAAACCTACCCGAAAAAAGTGCATGCAGTGCCTTAAAATCGCAAAAATGTTCACAAAGTCATATGATATCTTTTAGCAAAGTATTGAAAAAGTACGTAACGTATATATATATATATGTATGTATTTAATACGTATATGTACGTACAAAACAGAACATTAAAAAACATTTTTGAACAGAACAATTGCTTTAAAAATGTTGTATCTATGGCTCAAAAACCGTATTTTGAAACGACATCTATAGGGGAGCTATATCAAAACATTGACCTATATGGCCCACTTGCAATCCCAAACGACCTTAGTAAAAATATGCTGCAAGATATTTTACTAAAATTTGTTTTATTAAAAGAAATTAACTAAAAAGTTCAAAAATATTCACTGAAGAATATACTGGCTTTTGTCCGATAAAACTGAGATAATTTTTTTCTGTAGAAGAGGCACACAATTCCATAAAATCCTGCATGTAGCTAGCATGACTGTCATACAGGCCGAGAAGACCGCCTCGGAGACTTCCGGACCCCAGAGTGGCAGTGACCTATTGCATTGGCATTATACAAACTCGCTCTCTCCAATTCATATCGGCCACACTTCCGCCCATGTGACGACAATCGCGTGAGTTCGAATGACAAAACGCAAACATTTCCCCGTAATTGTCTTCGAATTTAAATTTTATTAAAATGGATGTATTTATTTATCACTGTAATTAATAATTTGATTTTAATAAATCCAAATAGTTGTGCTAAAATAGAATTCAGAACATGCTTTCTACGACTTGAAATCACAATCGCCAATTTTAGGCGAAATGCGATTGCCATCACATGGGCGTTCATCTGTAGTGACTTTGGCCTACACCGAGATAGAGTTGTGTAGTTCGTGAACGAACTAGTTCAATTGAACGGGTCACTATACTGAACTGAACGAACTAGTTCACACAACTCGTTAATTTCAGCTCAGTAGTTCACTATGTTTTTTTCTTCAACCATATCATTTCGTTCTCTCTTCTTTGCTGTTATGTGTTGTTTCCATGTTTATGTCATCATCAATGTATGATTCTACCTATACCAACGCCTTTGTATTACTTTTTCCAACTCTTCCAATCATTTTCCAATCAGATTCCTTTAAAAGCGTCTTATTTGAACTGGCCATCTACTTAACGAAATGAACTTTTTAAGTAAAGTGAGCTGGTGAGCAAAAGAGCTGGTGTGCTAAAGTGAGCTGTTGAACTAAATGAACGAACTAGTTCTCTCAATTGAACTGAACTAAAAAGAGCGATCACTTAATACAGGGTCTCCCATATTCGACGGACCCATCTGGCAACGCCATAACTTTTGACAGAGATGTCAGATCGCTTAATGACATACCGCGTTTGAAGCGTCAGTCCAAGCAGATTTTTACCATGGAACAATACACGCCACGCGAGCGCTCTGAAATAGTTGAAATTTACATTCAACAGAAGAAGTCAAGTCAACGTGCTTTTAAAATATTAAAAAATGTGAGAAGTGCGCCTTCTAAGAACACCATTAAGCGTTTATACGAAAAATTTTCGACTGGTGAGGCTCTTTCTAATCCGAAGAGGCCAAATAAAAGTCGACCAAGGCGATCGGCCGAGAACATCGCTGCCGTACGAGCCAGTGTTGAGAGGTCCCCAAGAACATCCCAAAAACGCCGTTCTCAGCAGTTGGGCATGGCTCGGTCCACTTTACAACGGATTATTCGCGTTGATTTGCATTTGTTCCCGTACAAAATTCAATTGACGCAAAGATTGTTGCATGCGGACAAGCCTCGTCGATTGGAATGGGCCCAACGAGTCCGTGGGTCCGTCGAATATGGGCAACCCTGTAGAACTATAGTGCCCATCTCTACACCGAGAGCTAGATTTGGGTAAGCGTCTATTTTCTCTATTAACTGAGAAATTGTTGTTTTGTGGTGATTTAAACCATCATGAAACCTACAAGCAATCGAAAAAATATGTGATGTTGAAAATATGATTAAAAATATAACTACCATTTAATTTTACGTTTTAGTTATTTGAAAAAATACACAGCAACCACAAATAAATGGTTGTCCCCCATTTATTTACTTATTTTATTTTTATAATTCAGTTCAGTAATATGAAGCCTACAAGGCCAATAAATTATATTACATATTTCAATAAATCTGAGTAATAAACAACTGAAGTTGTCGGTAGTTGCTATCCGTAATGTTGTTGTTGTTGTTGTAGCAGTATATGTGTTTGTTATCCATTAGTTGTTTTTCATTCGCCTTGTATATTGGTTTCTGCTGTATTGGTTTCCAGGCCGAGGAAGATGGCTGCTTCCACTGGTTTTTTTATCCGTAATGTAATTTTGGCAACTGGCAACGCAATGTTTAACGATGAAAAACGATGTTTAAAGAATTTTTGCTGGAAATTCGAAAACCATAAAAATGAAAACAAATCGTAAAAGAATATTTTATTCAACTTTTTTAAAAGCCATTGTCCTAACGAAATTAAAAAGGCCGACAAATCGTTTTGTTCGATTCAATATTTATTCAGATACAGACTAAAAACAAAAACTAAAAAATGTTTATTTCTTGACGTGACAATTTAGAAATACAAAAACAAAATTCAAAACGTTATTGATGAAATTTAACAAGTGAATGTATATTCAGCGTAGTTCAATACTCCTCCTCATTCACTTTAAATTACATTTTTCGCGGAGAGCAATATGTTTAGCCGCTGTTAGTGGTTTTGTTAATATATCTGCAATCATCTCATCCGTTGGACAATAGTTGCACTTTACGATTCCTTTCTTCACTAAATTTTTCGTTAATTTATATTTCGTATCCATGTGTTTAGTTCGGAAGGAAAATTTGTCGTCATTTACTAACCGCAAACTGCTTTGATTGTCATTATAAATTTGAGTTGGTTCATTGCTCGGATGATGTATGTCTTCCAATAATTGTCTTAGCCACTTTGCTTCTTTAGCCGCTTCGGACATGGAAATGTATTCAGCCTCACAGGTTGAATATGCCACAAGTGTTTGTTTCTGGCAGGACCATCCAATTGTACCTCCATTATAAAACAATATTCGACCACTATTGGATTTTCTTTCAGTTCTTTCCTCCGCCCAGTTTGCATCTGCATATCCAATGAGACCTTGTTCATTTTCTTCATCGCTTAATTTTAGCTTTAATTTTGTTGTTGACTTAAGGTATTTCAAAACTCTTTTGCATTGAGACCAATCTTCCATTGTAGGCTTGGAAACCTTTTGAGCCAAAATATTAGGTTTAGGTTATTAGGTTTAGGTTTAGGTGTTTATAGATACATATAAAATATGTCCAATTAGTTTCCGATATTTTGTATTTGTCTCTAGAAATGTTGATCCTTTTCCATAACTCACGTCCATTGGTGTCCTCACAGTTTTTGAGTTTTGTAAGCCATACTCGTTAACAATTCTTTCAATGTACGATGATTGGCATAGTTGAAAATTTCCCTTAATATCTTTTGATATTTCTATCCCAAGATAGTGTTTAATTTCGCCCAAGTTTGTGATAGTGAAATTCTTTGATAAAACATTCTCAATATACTTCAATTGTTCGGTTGTAGTGCATGCAAAAATAATATCGTCTACATAAACGAGAATATAGCACACCATTCCATTAATATTTCCCCAGTAAAAGCATACATCATTTATGCATTGTGTGAAACCCAATTTTTCAAGAACTTCATGTAAAACAATATTCCAAGATCTGGCAGCCTGTTTCAGTCCATAAATACTTTTCTTCAAAAGACAAACCTGGTCGTTTTCGTCGCGAAATCCTGGAGGTGGTTTCATATATATGGTTTCAGAAATGCTGTCTTGACATCAAAATTATTTACAATCATTCTCTCCTTTCCTGCAATGGATAATAGGATTCGAAATGAGGTATGCGTCGCAACAGGGGCAAAAATCTCGTCATAATCGATACCGAATTTCTGGGAAAACCCTTGAGCGACGAGTCGTGCCTTGAATCGACTTACATCACCATTGACATTGCGTTTTATTTTAAATACCCATTTACTTCCAATGGCTGTTCTTCCTTCTGGAAGTGTAACGTGTTCCCATACCTGATTGGTTTGCAGCGATTCTATTTCTTCTTGCATAGCCTCCATCCATTGCACTCCCTCTTCACTGTTAACAGCTTCTTCGTATGATTTTGGTTCCTTAATTTCATTAACAGTCCATATTTCTTCAATGAGCCTTCTCGCTGCAGCACCTTTAGTGGCATAGTTGAAAATTTCCCTTAATATCTTTTGATATTTCTATCCCAAGATAGTGTTTAATTTCGCCCAAGTTTGTGATAGTGAAATTCTTTGATAAAACATTCTCTCAATATACTTCAATTGTTCGGTTGTAGTGCATGCAAAAATAATATCGTCTACATAAACGAGAATATAGCACACCATTCCATTAATATTTCCCCAGTAAAAGCATACATCATTTATGCATTGTGTGAAACCCAATTTTTCAAGAACTTCATGTAAAACAATATTCCAAGATCTGGCAGCCTGTTTCAGTCCATAAATACTTTTCTTCAACAGACAAACCTGGTCGTTTTCGTCGCGAAATCCTGGAGGTGGTTTCATATATATGGTTTCAGAAATGCTGTCTTGACATCAAAATGATTTACAATCATTCTCTCCTTTCCTGCAATGGATAATAGGATTCGAAATGAGGTATGCGTCGCAACAGGGGCAAAAATCTCGTCATAATCGATACCGAATTTCTGGGAAAACCCTTGAGCGACGAGTCGTGCCTTGAATCGACTTACATCACCATTGACATTGCGTTTTATTTTAAATACCCATTTACTTCCAATGGCTGTTCTTCCTTCTGGAAGTGTAACGTGTTCCCATACCTGATTGGTTTGCAGCGATTCTATTTCTACTTGCATAGCCTCCATCCATTGCACTCCCTCTTCACTGTTAACAGCTTCTTCGTATGATTTTGGTTCCTTAATTTCATTAACAGTCCATATTTCTTCAATGAGCCTTCTCGCTGCAGCACCTTTAGTGGATCTTGTTGAAGTTCTAATTTCTTTTTGTCCCCCAGAATTGTCTTGCGTGGAATTATCTTTTGATCTGGTATCTCCTCCTCAATCAATAATTCTTTGCAAC
Organism: Eudasyphora cyanicolor; assembly: GCA_963930755.1. Lineage (NCBI taxonomy): Eukaryota > Metazoa > Arthropoda > Insecta > Diptera > Muscidae > Eudasyphora > Eudasyphora cyanicolor. The sequence continues at coordinate 155,732,598 of OZ005736.1, read as the reverse complement.
TTGGGGTAATTCTTGGATTTAAAGAAATTGACACATCACAATCTTCATCCTTAATATTATCTGTGAATATCACATCACGACTAATAACGACTTTCTTAGTATTCTTATCGTAGCAGCGAAAAGCCTTTGACTTCTCATCATACACTGATAGAAAAATCGTTCGTCACCATGACGAATCAGTTTCGTCAATATATCTTCGTACTGGTGACGAAAAGTTTCGTACATGCGATGTTTTTGTACGTCAATAGAACGAACACGATCATCAAGTCATGTTTTTGGTGATTTCGAAATTCGTCGAGAAAACTATAAGGTTTCATTCCCACGACGAAAAGATTTATTTGGCCATTTTGCTGAAAATATGATCAAACGAAGCAATCAAATTATAGTTTCTGCTTAAATGTACTGTTCTATATGCGTTCTGATTACCTTAGTTAAATAATTTGTTGTAAAAGATCAATTTAAAAAATCTAATAATTAATGACGAACACCGTTCGTCAATAAGATTATCCATTCATCATGAGAACGATCGACTTATTCGCCCTTTACGGCAACGTCAACTCCTACAGCAAGTAAGACATGCGACGTTGTTATGTTCGCACACGTGTGTGTTCCACGCAGCACCGATTGGTTCAAACAAACCGCACTGGCACGGCGTAACTGATGTTTGTTTAACAAAACATCAAACACATGCATACTCGTACATGCAGCTCGACAAGCTGTATAAGTGTGAAACATTTGTGCTAGTGGTCTGTTGGCAAATACATTACTTGATGTGAATGTTTTTGATTTAAAATAGCAGAAGTAATGAATACTTCTCGTTTGTTTGATTTCAGCCTTACCTGATAAGAACTGCGTCTCGAAACGAATATTCACAACTGAAATAGCAATGCAGTCAAATAATTTTATTTTCCATACTATTTTAAATGGTTTCAACTAGAAGAACATTTATTGGAATTTTTAAAATTTAAATAGTCGTGGACATGAATTCGTCGTGGTGATGAATGGGATTCGTCGTGATATTGAATGGGATTCGTCGTGATAATGAATGGGATTCGTCGTGGTGACGAATGGAATTCGTCGTGGTGATGAATGGAGTTCAGTATGGTGATGAATAGAGTTCGTCGTGGTGATGAATGCTATTCGTCGTGATGATGAATGGGGTTCGTCATGATGATGAATGGGGTTCGTCGTGGTGATGAATCGATCATCCTGAGGACGAAAGTTTTTGGAAACAGAAATTCGTCTTGGTGACGAACAAATTCATCAAGAGGATTATTCCGTACGTTAGCTGACTTTTGACGAAAAAATAATCGTGATGATGTACAATTTCGTCGTCATGACGAAGCTTTTTCTATCAGTGTAACAAGAAAAATCATCTCGATTGCTTTGGTGTCGAGTTTACGTCTTTTCTCTGATGGGGTATGTACAAAACAAGTTGAACCAAAAATATGAAATTTTTCTAGACTTGGCTTTATACCAAACCATAATTCGTATGGAGTAGCATTGGTCGTCCTGGTAAAAACTCTATTCTGAATGAAATTTGCTGTTGCTACTGCTTCTCCCCAAAAGGTATGTGGTAAATTTGCCTCAATTAACAGACACCTTGCCATTTCTATCAAGGTTCTGTTCTTCTGTTCCGCCTTTCCGTTCTGTTGTGGGGAATACGGTGCAGTCAACTGATGTTCAATACCTTCAGATCTAAGAAAATCCATAAATACTTTCCCAGTGTATTCTCCACCTCTGTCGGAACGAATTTTCTTTGGAATGCGACCAAATTTAGTACAGCAGAACATGACAAAATCCTTAAAAGTTTGTTCCACCTCTGACTTTTGAGATATTAATCTTACTATTGTAAAACCAGAGAAATCGTCTATAAATGTTACCATGAACCTTTTTCCAGACGGCGTAGTGGTTTGCATTGGTCCACATACGTCACTATGGACTAACTCTAGAGGAGCTGTAGACTTAGGAATTGATTGCTTAGGAAATGGTCGACGAGTCATTTTACCCTTAACACAAGTTTCGCAAATTTGCTTTATACCACAATCCACTATTTTTAAATTTTCAGCCAGGTTCTCGGAAAACATTTTTCGAATTGCTTCAGAATCACGGTGTCCAAGCTTTCGATGCCATTGGTGAATGCAATTTTCATTATGCTCCAATACTGCATGAACAAAACCCGGTTGACGCAAAATATACATCTCACCATTGATGTCTGCCATTCCAACATTTTTATTTCTAAAATTTATGCAGCAGTTGCTATTTTTAAATGATACGTCGTATTCAGCCTTTGTTAGCTGTCTCACCGAGAGAATGTTACCAACCAAACACGGTGCATATAGTACTTCATTCACGATTAATGTATGTTGGTCACCAAATTCATCGCTTAATACTATCTCACCTGAGCCTATACCTTCAATAGCCACAGTCTGTCCATTTGCCAATTCGATTGAGCTTTTATAACTTTCATTAAGTTCCTTGAAGAATTTTCTTTCACTTACTGCATGGCGCGTTGCTCCGGAATCCACAAGCCAACACAACTTCTTATTCTTGCCGAATTTGAATAGAAAATCTTCGCTCTGGGATGATTTATTTACCGTTTCTTCAACCGAATTGATTTTATTTGCGTTCTTCCCTGGACTTTGCTTATTTTTCCAGTTTTTATACTTGATGCAGTTCCTCTTTTGATGACCTGATTTCTTACAGAAATAGCATACACTGCTACTACTGGCCACTGCTCTCAAAACAGAATCATTTCCACCATTGGCGGCGTGTTGACGTCTTTCGTATTCTGCAATTAGTCTTTGTTGCACTAAAGCAAATGTAACTTCTTCTTCCTTACGGGATTCTAGGGATGTTATAAGCGTATCGTATCCTTCAGGCAAGCTGCTCAAAAGCATGGCGGCACTCCATTTATCGGACAAACTTTCTTCGCCAACGTCTCGTAGTTTCGTAAATAAATCATTCATTGAGTTTATGTGAGCAACCGCATCACCTCCTTCTTGAAGTTTTAAGCTACATATGACCCTCATTAGGTACACCTTATTTGTAAGCGTATTTTTCTCATGATAATCTTTGAGTGCGTTCCAAGTATCCTTAGCTGTTTTGGCATTTCGGATGTGCCCAAGCTGGTCGTCCATAACAAGCAAGCCAATTGTTCCCCGTGCTTCATCGTCCTTTATTTCCCAATCGTTAATCTCAGACATATTGGTAACTGCATTATCCTGTCCTAATTTTCGTTCAGGACGAGATCCTTCAATGACATGCTTCCATAAATTATTTTTACGGAGTAATAGTTCCATCTTGAACTTCCAGTTAGCATAGTTCACATTGCTCAGCTTTGCCAATTTTGGTTTTGCATCCGACATCTTTAGATTTCTGCTCCCGTACTTTAGTGAATGAATTCTTTGTGCGTCCTTACTGAATTCCTTTAAAATTCTTTATCACAATCCTTATCTTTTTATTTTTTTTTTCACAAAGGCCCATAACCTATTGAAATTAAAAAGGCCGACAAATCGTTTTGTTCGATTCAATATTTATTCAGATACAGACTAAAAACAAAAACTAAAAAATGTTTATTTCTTGACGTGACAATTTAGAAATACAAAAACAAAATTCAAAACGTTATTGATGAAATTTAACAAGTGAATGTATATTCAGCGTAGTTCAATAAAAAAATCTACGGATACATGTCGAAATTATAAGGCTTTTGGTAGAAGTAAGAGAATTGCAAATAATTATGTCATTTTTCTTATAACTTTCATTCAAATGCATGAAAATACTTGCAATTTTGTACAGTGTAATGTTTTTATAGTATGTACAGTCCAGTGAAAAATGGGCATTATTACCACTCCCCTTTTGGTACCTCCCATACAAATGGACCATTTTGCACAAAAAGTTAACGGTTAAAGGGAATTTTTTTAAAATTAATTTTAATAATTTTTTTAAAAAAATGGTAAAGAAATAATTTTAATTTTCTTTTCTATTTTTTCATATAATTACTAACGTTTTTGATAGCATTTACCGATAAAAAGATATAATTTTTAATAAACCCAGTATTTCTCAAAATTCACAATTCCGAAAATTTTAAAATCGTCATAGTTGGCCTGTTGTTTTTTTTTTCAAAATAAGTTGAATGGGTTGTTGACTACACAAAGATTATACCAAGTTTCACTAAAATCCGTGAAATGAGCCAAAAATACTGTGATCACTTAACATGGAAATGCTCAGAAGCTGTATTTTATATCCGATCAGTACGAAAATGCGGTAGAGAGAAGTTTCTCAGTGCAGGAAGGAATACTGCCAATTCTGAAGAAAATCGGTTTCGATGTCTCTCCAGATTTACTATTGATGCGTTGTATTTTACAACTGATCATTATGAAATTTGTCAGAAAGAAATTCCTTAGTTCAGGAACGAACGAACAATTACAAATTTGGGAAAATTGGTTCAGAGTTAGATTTTCTGGAATAACCGCACATGTTAGAAATCTTTGATTTCGTTATTTTAGCATAAACATATTCAGCTAACCATTATCTATCGATCCATATTTAACACTCATAGGTACTTAAGTCAAATTTTTGGTAACTTTTTCCAATACCAAACGACCCAGCAAACAATTTCTTCCGAATTCGGTCAGAAACTCTGCACAAGTAGCCGATTCTGATGCCGACTTTGTTTCGAAATTGTTCAGAAAACCGTGTGAGCGGTTGACACGACTTCGGTAACTTTTGTCTTGGGAAATTCGGATGATCTCTGTTCGAAATCTGAGGAAAAATCGGAGGGAAATTCGAAAGCATTTTTCGACAAGTTTCAATTAAGTCGGCTAATAAAATAGTCGAAAATTGTCCGAATTTCCAACCGGTTTCTGGAAGTTTGTCCGATTTGTCGGACCAATTTCGGAAAGAAGTCTAACCAAACATCCAAATTTGGTCCGACTTCTCCGACATTTTTCTGACTATCCGTCCTATTTGTCGGACCAATTTCGGAAAGAAGTCTAACAAAACATCAGCATTTGGTCCGACATATCTCTGACTATCTGTCCGATATGTCGGACCAATTTCGGAAAGAAGTCTAACAAAACATCAGAATTTGGTCTGACTTCTCCGACATTTTCTTGACTATTTGTCCGATTTGTCGGACCAATTTCGGAATGAAGTGTAACCAAACATCTGAATTTGGTCCAAATTGTCCGACTGGTTTCTGATTAATGGTTCGACTTTTCTGAATAAATAAATAAAATAATAATAAATAAATAATAATAAATGCTTATACGCGACGTATTGATTGTTTTGGGGCACAATTGAAAATGAGAGGTGATGTAAGAAAAGAAACAAATGATTGTATGCAAAACAACGACAAGAACCAGTTCTTGCTATTTCATGAAAATTAACAGTTAGCTATTTTGCGGGAATTGAATTATTGGCACATGGTTACTGAAATAAAACAAGACAAAAATTCCCTTCCGAAAAGAAAAAAAACAGCATTCGAGAATGTGCAGAAACGTCGAATAATTCTCGATCATGAAAAAAATATACGGGCCTGTTCTGAAATCACGCGATTTAATATCATGGTGGTTTAGTATTATTACCGATTTTAAAATCACTTTTGGAGGTTTCGAAAATCGTCCGATTTTGGTATAGTTGGTTTAAATTGATTGTTGTTTACATTTCCGAGCACCAATAATGATTTTAAAATCGATGGTGTTTTGAAATCAGCGTGATATCAAATCGCGTACGAGAATTTATCGACGTCCGACACGTCGGAAATAATTGTTTACTGGGGATGCACATTTAGTATCTCCTGAACATTTTGATTTTTAAAATGTGTTGTTATTCCAGAAAACACCGATTCGACACATAAGCGCCTATATGTCCTCGATAAAAATATATATATGCTCGATTTGACTACTATAATGCTTTAAAACACAAAAAAGTAACCCTTTGCTAAAATTTCAGATATTTTTGTTGATAAAGGGCATACACATTTTACATGGTTATGAAGTCCTGTTTTATACCGTAAAAAAGGATAATTCTTTTCTGAAAATAAAAGTAATCTTGATATTTTTAAAATATTACCAGAACCTTTGCTACACTTTAGGGATTACAATAATAAAGGGTTTTTAACAAGAGGTGTTATTTTGGTATTCAAAGAAAAATGTCGTTTTTTGAGATAAATGATCGGATGTTTATTTCATAATAAAGAGGAAGGTATGCCGTTAATAATGAAAAACAACATCAGCCAAATGGCCACCACGACCACGCTTACGGGGCCATATCCTATTCATGAAGTTTTCCATAACCAAATCGCAAAGTGGCTGCCCTATGTCCTCGGTAGCCCCACGAATTCTATCTTTGAGGTCTTGAATCGACGCTGGGCTGTTGGCGTAGACCTTATCTTTCACGTGGCCCCAAAGGAAGAAGTCGCAAGGTGTTAAATCGCAAGATCTCGTTGGCCAATTGTGATCAACTCTTCGAGAGATAACACGGTCCGGAAACTTTTCCCATAACAGAGCAATGGTTTCGTTGCTTGTGTGGCAAGTAGTGCCGTCTTGTTGAAAGTAAACGTTGTCCAGATCAATACCATCCAACTCCGACCATAAAAAATCATTATTCTCTCGATAGCGCAATCCATTCACTCACCGTAACTGTTGATCCAACCTCATTTTCGAAAAAGTAAGGTCCAATGACCCCGCCGGACCATAAACTGCACCAAACAGTCACACGTTGAGGATGGAGAAGCTTCTCAACAATAACTCTTGGCTTTTTCGAGCCCCAGATGCGACAATTTTGCTTGTTGATTTAGCCACCGAGGTGGAAATGGGCCTCATAAGTCAAGATGATTTTCGAATTTTAATAATTTCAATGCGTTGTATCGTGTATCGTTCCATTTTTAGTAATGGCATTGTTTCTACTTGTCAAATGTCAAAGAATAAAAACTTCAAAAGTGACAGCTACCGAAATACCGGGTGATTCAAAATAACACCTCTTGTTGGAAACCCCTGTATATCATAATATTATTTTTTAATTTATGTTAAAAAATATATTTTGAATAAGCCGACGTTTTCGAACTTTTTGAAAACTTTCGCGATTCAAAAAATAAATATCCTCCAAAAAGTACAGATCAACTTCGTAGGCATTTTCCTAGAGAAATGTTCTATACATTCTTATTCTTTGGAGTAGAGCTGATTCTTATTTTAATTATTGTTTAAAAATATTGGCAGTGCAAATGTCACTGCAGTCAAAAAAAAAATATTGCAATATAGTTCGATTAATGGCACAGTTTTTAGAAATCGTGTGATTACAAAATCGACTTGGAAACGTAACCGACGAGGTTTATGTCGATTTCGTTCCTAGAATAAGTGCAGCATTTTTAGTGGGATTAGCGTTTTTTTTATGGCACACTTGTCTCGAACATATCGCTCACTCACTTCAAGAGTGACATAACTCAAAATTTAAAATTTTTGAGGTTCCCTTACAGAAACGCTGGTTTTGCATTTGTCCATAAATCAATCCCAGCGAAATTTAGTTTATAAGTAAACAACCATATCTCGGATTATTCTAGCGTTTTTAAACATCTTATTTCATTTTACTTATCTATTAATACGGTCTTTAAGATACATATCTTGACAATTTTAAATTATGCGTTATGTCACTCTTGAAGTAAGTGAGCGATATGTTCTTAGTTGTCTTTGTTTGTGTTTAGTTTAGTTTGTTTGTGATAGACATACATGTTAGACGTGTTTTGCTTATTCGGCGATTCGGGTTTTGTCTCCTCAATTATCGCAAAACGCCGTCCTTTCATGAGCCCTCTCAATTTTGGGAACAGGAAAAAGTCGCAGGGGGCAAAATCTGGTGAATACGGTGGGTGAGTAATGATTACGGTATTCTTTTCGGTTAAAAAAATTACCACTCGTTAACATTTTTCTGACGCTGAGTACAATCGCCATATGCCACTCTCAACATTTCAAGTTCTTTTGAGCACTTAATTCCATTTTTTACATTAAATTTTATGCAAATTCTTTGATCCATTTTTTTTCCACTGCAGAAAACAAACTCAACTAAGAACATATCGCACCTGTTCCACAAAAGGGTAACAACTCAAAATTTAAAACATTTCAGTAGAGGCCAAAAACCGTTTCCGTTTGTTTATATTAATGATATATTACAAAAAAAGAATATGTCGTTGCAAGAGAATATCATAGAAAAAATAATAACGCTTTTTTTTGTAGTTATAGAAAAATAACTTTTTTGAGTTGTTACTCTTTTCCTGAAAAAGATTGGTATTATTTTGAGTTGTACCTTTTTGACTGAAAAATCTTACTCGAAATATAAGTTGAAAAGGGCACAACTAAAAATATTACTCTTTAGATGATAAACCAACGGTCCCATTTGCTTAAACACTTGGAGGCAATTCAAAATGTAACTCTTTAGTTGAATCTAAAGACGTTATTCTGAAAACACGACTCTCTTTCTGTGTTTTTATTATGAAAAAGGAGAAAAATCAATAGACATTTTTTGCAGTGGGTAGAAATTTCCATTGTACGTTGTTTTCTTGCAAACATTTTGAGTTGTTACCCTTTTGTGGAACAGGTGCGATATGTTATGGACAAGTGTGCCAACAAAAAAAACGCTAATCTAATGCACGTAGCCCGAGAAATTTCTAAATTCACCTTTATTATCTTATTTTCACATTCTAATATTTCAATTAAATTAATTTTTTTTGTAGCCTTTGCGACCTATGGCTGCTGAATTGGATAAAGTACTATATCGTTTACATCTCTTCACTTCGGAAATGATACATTTCATTCACCAAATGCAATACTATATACTTTTCGAAGTGATCGAATGTTCGTGGGCTGAATTGCAGGAAAAGGTGCAACATGCCAAGGCATTGGATGATATACTTAATGCTCACGATGAATTTCTGACAACCATTAAATGCGGTGCCTTTTTGGACTCAAATTCAGGTGAATTGTGTCACAACATGGAAACGGTTTACGAAGGCATCGTGCGTCTAGAGGTTTGGCAGGATAAATTCTATGAATTGTGCTTTCGTGAATTGAATGCTCGCAAAGAATTTAAAAAGCATATTCTCGAATCGGAAAAGTCGGGTAAATTTGGTATAACGGCCGAAAAGAAATTGGAAAGAGATCAAGAAAATAAAATCTTTGAGCAAACGCTCAGCAGTTACCACAAGTCGTTGGAGAATATCGGTGGCGACTATGAGAAGGCGGTACGTTGCTTTTTGTTGGCGCTCAACTCGAATAACGATCACAATCTGCAATTGTTTGGCATACGCTTGGACTTTAATGAGTACTACAAGAAGAGGGATCAACGTCTGGGTGTGCCGCTAACATTCGAACATATGCGTATGAGTAATATTTATTTTAATAATAGCAAAAGCCTATTGGGCAGTCGTATAAATTGACAGCGCCATGAACATGAATATGAATATGATAATGATGATGATGGTAATAATACGATTAATTATTACAATGCCAATATGCCTTCTATCGTTGATGATGATGAACAATATCTATATCCCCTGCAACTATCTTCAGCGGCACATTGTAAATATTTATCAAGCTATCGCCAACAGACAGATGAGACGCGATTGCTAAACACCCTCATTGGAAGATATCGCCATATATGTTGTGCCACTAGTATTAAGAGTAAGCCTTATAAAACGATTACCTGCTTGCAAGGAAACTTGGATAATCAATCATTTTCATTTGCAAATGTTGATAGCGACGGTGATAATGATCATTACAATGATGATGGTAATATGAAACGTCCTTTGATTTTAAATGACTTTTATAGCAAAGATATGATTTTACGCACGTGTTGTCAGATATTGTAAGCAATGGAAAGCATTTTGGCAGTAACTGCAATGAAGAAACGTAAATAAATATCGTTAAGTGGATAGAATCTAAAAAAGAAGCGAATAACTTTGAACAAAGTATTGGAAATCTCTCATTATAAATATACACCAAAACAAATACTTTTAGCACTCCCCTCCCCAAAATTCCATTCCAATTCCCAGTGTCAAATAGAACTATTCAAATACTCTTGCATTGTTGTATTGTTAGTTCTTAAGCGGTTACGTTGTAGCATGAATTGCATGTCAATTTTCTTTTCTTTCCATTTTCTCTACCCAATTATTTGAAATAAAATCTGGCATTTTGTATTTTCGAATTCAAACCACCTAATCATATATGTACACTTATCTTTACTCTCTAGGTCATATTCCTATTATATAAATAAGAAATGCTTTATTCTCTAAATTACTCTACTGATAACATTATAAAACATTATTACCACCCAGAACTGCTCTAATCTATTCTTTTGATGTGGTTAGGCGGATCCATAAGCCAGAAAATCGATATGAAAGTGCTCTTCTATGGTATTGTTTATTTTTAAAGACTAAAGAAATAATTAAATTTATCTATTCGCCTTTTTGTTATAACCTATATCAAAATCTAAATAAAATGTCATAAAAATATTTTTATGGGCCTCAACTTTAAAATATATTTAATATTATATTAAAAATTATTTATTTGTTGTAGCAAAAATTCGATTATTTTAATATGCTCAAAAGAATATAGAAAAAATTGCTAAAATTATTAAAATAAAATTTATAGCCATTTTTAGATAACTTTCATTCATTGGTAATAAAGGAATTATTTATATATGGGGAATCCCATGTCAAGTGAGTCAATTATCAAAAGCGATGTCTTCTGATCGAGATGAAACTTGCACCAAGTTTAGTCCTATTGGATAGCAGTAATGGTAGACAATTTCAACGAGATCGTTTAAGGACTGTCCGAGTTGGAGGGTGTGAATATTGAAATTTTGTTCAGACGGCCTTTTTCCCATCCATATAACTAATTATCTATTGGATTTAGAAAACTGTGCCTTTTTAAGAAAAGAATATTTTGTCTTTCTAAGAAAATAAATAAAATCGGCACTATTTTGCGATGAATTTTTTTGCGAAATTAAAACTTCTTTTGACATTTTAGTAAAAAAGCATATTTTGATTTTTGACTTTTTTGCTCAAAAGAAAGCATAGGCCGTTTCTTTCTTTCTGAACACTTACTAATGACGAAGAGAGATGATCTAAGGGCCGTAATTGATGTAACAACAGGACACAATTCCTTAAATATCATGGTAAGAATCGGCATCAGAAATGATGATTTAAGTAGATGGTGTGTCGACGCTGACTACTCGGAAGACAGGTGTCACTTCCTTTGTCAGTGGCCAACTTTAAGCAACAGAAAAAACAAGATACTCGGCTCCTTTTCTTTCCAGATTATGGGTGAAATTCTGGGCTACGAACCAAGAAGAATATTGGCATTCATTAGGTCATCAAAACGGAACCCATGACACATGGTTACATCCGGGGCCTAAATGGCAATATAAACAATCCCGCGACAATAAACATAATAAAATGAATTGGAAGAGAAAAAAAGAAAATAACATGAGGAACAAGAATGGATAAAACCTGGTCCAATTTTAGACACTAGGATATCTCTAGTGGCATACTCTTATAACCTTACCTAACATAGGCCGTTTCTTTAAATAGCTGTGTGGTCTTTTAGTGGGGTGGGTCCTGTGTATCTATCAAAATAAACATAAAACTCTAAAAAAAATTTTGGTTCAACCATATATTTAAGCATAATTGGAGAACCATTTATTCTAATTCCTGAACCTAATTTTTATTAGATGTTTATACATATTTATTTTGGTAGATAACAAGTCCCATCTCTCTAATAGTCAATAAAGCTCTGAAAGGCAATGACCTAAGCTTTCGTTTGATTCACAAAAAAGCATTTTTGTGAATTTTTTATTTTTTAAAATGATTGAAGCAAAAGCTATCGAAAACACTGGTAAAAATTGTCTTAATACAATAGGTAATTAGTTGTATGGATTGGAAAAACGAACGCTTGTCCAAAATGTCAGTATTCAACACCCTCCAACTCGTACAGTCCTTAACAAATGTCATTGATATTTTATGTCATAACTACTATTCAACAGGACTAAACTTGGTGCATGTTTCATGCCGATCAGAAGACATCGATTTTAAAAATGTACTCACTTAACATGAATTCACTATATTAATTAAATGTACCGAAGGCTGTACTGGAATACCGCTACGGGCCCCTGGTTTGCCGCGGCTTTCCGGTTGGTACGGCCTGTTATAAAGGCTTGTGGACTCCACCGTTACGTTTTTTGCTATTTGTCAAAAAGAAACACATTTTAAAATTGACAATTGAGAGAAAAAACACAAGAATACATTATATCGATTTCCTTATTTAGGAAACGGACAACATACGTCAGATTTTGTGGTTTTCTGGAAATCAAAATTTTCAGGAGAGCCAAAATAATTTTTCTTCGCAGTAAGTTTGACACTAAATGTGGAATGTTGAGGGTTGGAAAAAGGTACTAAATATTGAACATACCTAGGAGTGTCATATATGGTTCTATAGTTAATAATTAGCTGAATACATGTATGCTAAAATACCGAAATCGGAAATAGGCAGTTATTCCAGAAAACCACATAATTATCTTGCCTGTTCCGGTATTCACCTAAGGTATACAGAAAAAATTCAAAAATAGATGTTGGTTGAATTAATTCAAACATTTATTGAATCAATTGTTTCAATTCATTTTTATAACTGAAAATATGTATTACCCATTTTCAATAAAAAAATGTATTGAAGAGTTAAAGTAACGATTGAATTAATTAATTTTTAAATTTTGCAATTGCTGAAATTTCAATAATTTTTTATTTGTGGCTTTTTTCTGTAAATAGACATACTTTTTGATTTTGTGATTTATTTTCTCTCGAAGATTGCATGTTTTCACATAGCAAAAACGTTTTCGTTATTTTGTCAAAGACGAATCAAATTTTGCGAATTGAAAATATCGCAAAACCGAACAGGATCTATGGATTTGGTCATATTTATTTGCATACTAACTAATCTAATACAATACTCGTCCCTTCATATCTCTTTCTCTCTCCTAACTTGTCATTTCTTGTTTCTTTCTAATTTTTAAGTTAATCTTGCTTCTAATTAGTATTTGTCTTTTTTTACTGAAAAAAAAATATGTAAAATGTAACAAAAAAAAGTTGTCTTCTAAATATATATGGTGTATTATTATTTAAGTTAAATCAATTAAATATTAACTAAAAATGTGTCTTTCAATTTTGTAATAAATTATAATTTCATTGTTTTTAACTAAGTTTTGTGGTATACTTAAAGAAGCGAATATTTTTTGTCGCACAATTGTTGTTAATATTTTATAAACGCCTTAATTAACTAAAAAGTCAACAAAAAATAAAATAGTATTATTAAAACGTTTTAATTGTGTGTTGAAAAATGCACACATATACATATAAATCAACATTTCAATTTTGAAAAATTGCAATAAAATTTCGATTTCATTAAATACTTGAACAAACTATTGTATTTTTCATTAATAGTGATAGTTTATTGGGACTAGTCGTTGTTTTAACATCGTAGAGCCGTTGATGTGATAATACTTAAGTCAATTTCTATTGCAGACTCTATTCCGGCATATATCCAATTACACTATGCAACAAACAATTTTTGTTTGTTTCCGAGACCAAGAAACTTGTTTTGTGTAGATTGATTACAATAATTTTTTTGCGGTAAAGTTTTTTTTTAATTCCAATCTTCATGGAAGGTACCGTCAGTATTTGGACCATATTTTTGAAGTTCAAGGTGGGGCAATAGTAATCACCCTATTGGAAAACGCTATAAGTTTTGCAAATGGCGCCAAATGTCCATTCGGTTTTGACATTTGTGAAGTAAACATACGCAGAATACAAATCGACAAGCCATTAATCAGTTCAGAACGCGGAATAATTGTTTCCATTTTTTTTGCGCAACAATAAGTCGGTTGTGTTGGCGCAGCGTGAATTTCGTCGCCGTCCGGCACTAGCTGGACAAACTCCGTTTAACACCCACGAAGAAAATCGGTGTAACACCCGCTCTAAGTTACTGGGTGGTGTGCTGTTGCTGGAGGCCAGCAATTTTCTGGCCTTTTTCTTTTATTGCCTTTTTTCTCTACTGATATGGCTGGGGAGCCATTTTTATAGGATGGGGGTATATATATTTTGTCACTTCGTTTGTAACTCCTATAAATATTGATTTGAGATCCCATAAAGTATATGGATGGCTTATATCCATTTGTCGCTATATTAAAAAACACAATTTTTCAGGAGAGCAAAAAAAACTATTTTATTGGCACGTTATTTGAGCTTCAGCGAATTTTTGTTCTACGATATGTTTCACATATTGCTACCATGTGCTACAAACAAAAAAAAATTGAATATAATCCATTGTACGCGAAGTTCTGAAATATAGCCCTTTTTTTCCTTCGGAAATTGTCTAGGTTTTGTGGAATTTGTAAGTATAGCAGCTTTTGTTGAAAATAAAAAATGTTGAACAGAATTCAAATTAAAAGAAATTTATTAAACTAAACGCCAAACTGGCTAGTTAGATAGTAAATAAATGGCTATTGATAAGGCTATATCCGCAGAAATGAAAGAAGATTTTGTCGCGATTCGATATTTGCTATGTAATCGTTGTAAGATTTAATGTTATTAAAATAATTAGAATTCATAAAAAACTATAAAAAAATACTATGAGCATATATTGAATACAGCATAGACTTAACTGGGAGACAAGAATCCAGCACCATCATCATCATCGTCATCAGCCATCTCCCCATCTTCTGCATTACGGGACAAATTCAATCGTCTTCCAACTGTCATCTTCGATAGCATATTGTCGATGTCATCCATACTCTTCATCCAAATTGCCTTTGCTTTCTCCTGTTTTTTCGCCATTACTTTCCCATTCTGAACATACACGAACTTAAAGCCAACTGCTCTCAAAGATTTGGCATGCCGCAACAGATCCAGATTTTCCTTTGTAAGAAAATCATTAACATATACTGCCTTCATCCCTTCAATTTCATGCAACTTCTTTTTATCCCGCATAAATTCGGTTTTGCTTTTTTTGTTGGTAAACTTAACAATCAATGACGCTTTATTAGCTTGTTTATCACGACGTGTAAAATAAGCTTCATCAATCTCTTCCTTCCTTATTCCAGCACCAGTCATTCTAGCAACATCCATAACCATATCTACCGGATTCACCTCTTCTGATAATTTAATGCCATTAATTACACAATCATTCTTTACTCGCTCTCCATTCAAAAACGCAACGGTCGATTTTAAATGTTTAACGTCTTCTCGCAATGATTTGTTTTCGTTTTGCAATGTTTTTATGCTTTCGGTATTCCTCTTTACACCTTTCAAGATCGCATCATATTGGGATCATGATACAATAATAGAAGGTAAAATCACTTGCCCAACAACAAAACTGGGATACAACCCTGTACATTATTTTCGTACAATAGCTTGTTAAAATAGGCAGCCGACTCGAACAGCTGACCAACAATTGGTTGTCAAATAAATTTTTTATTTGAAATTTGATTTTCTTTGAAAATGATAATTTTTTCTAATATTTCAAACTTACGTGCAATTACCCTTTAAAGTAAATCTGGTGACTGCAATTTTATTCAGTATAACAAGTTTTCTCTTGTATTGGGATACACACACAATGTAAGTTTTGTCTTTAAGAAACTATAAAATTGAAATAATTTCCTCATTTTAATCTCGGAAGGATAGTGTCATTATCCTGGATGTTTTTGCTGTTACAGTATTGAGTAGCATTGATGATGGATGGCATATAATACAATACTGCCCGGTCGAGCTTTCCAACGATTTTACTTCACGATTTTACTTCTTTGGAATACATTTTTTAAAAAGTTTGTCTCTTCAGCGCTTGTCCTTACAAATGAGTGGCGAGAGGCATAAGCTGAATGCGGCCATACGTGTCATACATATCACCCATATCAGTAAAAAGGCAGAACAAAAAAAATGAAGCTGTAAATGCATAAAATGGAAGACGGCCGGCCTCTCGTGCAATGGAATTAACCCAAAATGCCGACAGCAAGATCCTCTTGAGCATAATGGGCCTCCTGATGACGTAGAGGACTTTGGGTTGAAGAGCTACTCCTCATGTTAAAACCAATTTTCAGGTTGTGTTTATTTTCTAGTTAGGAAATAAGTTTTTTTTTAAATTCAATAACAAAGTTTGTCGTTGATACAAATAATAAGTTGTTAGCTGCAACATTGTTCAAGCTACATCCGTTGAATTGTCCATCAATTATTCAGTTTTATGAAAATGGGTGTTGTCTTCCGCCTAGTTTACCATTTGTTGATGAACAAAATTGAACAAACAAGTGTTCCAAGAACGTCCAATTCAAATCGAAAAAGTTGCTGTTTGATGTGGATTTGGGGCTTACCAACTTCTTTTGAGCTGAATTGGATGATATGGACACTAACATGTGGTTCCAACAGGACGGCGCCATAGCCACACAACTTATGCTACATGGCATCGTCCTCTCACGAAGAGGTGATGTGAACTGGCCTCCGAGATCGTGCGATGTGACCCAATTAGAATTTTTTGTGGAGTTTTGTTAAGTGACACGTCTATGAGAACAATCTACAAACCACAACAGCCAACACAACCCTTGACATAGGTAAAATTCAGCTTGTCTCATGCGCCAGTCATGGAAAATTCGAAATTACGGATTCGCGACTCTGCGAAACCGTGGCATACATTTGCAAGATATTATATACCATTTATAATGACATCAATAGGACTTTAAAACGAAATGAATAAAGTTGTGTGATATCACACATACACACTTTGCTTTATTTACATTTAAATTGTTGCGGAACACTTCACGGTACTAGAGATGGCGTCTCGGCAGCTCAGAAGCACTTCAGGTAAGGTTCCATCCCGCCATCTCTAGCCCAGTGACCGAACACAAATTTGAAACACTAATAAACAAAAATTACACAAAAACGCACAATATTATTATCAGGAAGATTTGGTGGAACTTCCCGCCGTAACCCACCCTTCCTTGATCCTAGCTTCCTCGCCATAATTCTGTAGGATCCCATTCTACCACACACACCATAAATTACCCCAACTTACCGTTCCATCACTTTACCCCTGAAAACAAAAAAAATTAGCACATATTCGGTTTTCTTACAAACATTAAATTACATATTTATTAAACAAAAACTAATCCTAAATTGTTTTTTATTCTTAACTATATGGTCTTTTCTCACTATTCTAATTATACTTTTTTGTCCTTTTTCAGTAAAAAAAACTATTTAACAATAATGAAAAAAATAATTATTATAAATTCTTAATCCTATTGTAGACAGTTCACAATTAACAACAAAAAAAATTCCCTAACTGAACCAAAATACTAATTTTCTTTCTCTTCCAGTTGGCTTTACTCAACTTGCTTCCTTCTAGTCTACAAATTGGGGCTGAAGATAAAGGACGCTTAGCTGTTTTCGCGCCAATCTCGAATCAGCACCTAACCCTGCCTAAATGAGCTCACTTATCAGAGAAAAGTAGTACTGCCACTTCGCAGCCTTTAATTTACACAACTTTTCCTCGCAATTTGTACTCTTTTGGAAGTATCCAACCAATCACTCCTTTAGTATTTTAGCCCTTACACAAAACGCTTCACATACACTAAATATAATTATAACACTTATTTCACTAACAACTATTTATTTATCTCTTTTCAGGACCTTTGTTTCTTCTTATTTGTATAATTTTCTTTTCAGGTTTTAGTTTGTATTTTGTTTCTTTTCAGGTTTTTTTGTTCCTTTTCAGGTTTTATATATTTCTTATTAGTATTTGTTTCTTTTTTTTTTCTAGCTAGATTTTTATGTTTTTTCTTCTTTTCGTAGGGATTTGTTGGCCGCAATAATATGAATTTATTTTGTGTGCTTAAGCCACACGGTATTTGGCTTCTATAAGGGTCGTTTTGGCGGGTGACACAACACTTTTATCAGGGGGTTTTTAACGAGATTTTGGCCTACCTTAGATCCGGTGAGTATAACTTATGCTGTTTTTTTCTTTTTATTTCTATGCCGCTAATACTTCTCATATATCCTTAGGTATGTGCCTTTACTCCTCGGATGTAATGATGGAAAATCCTCGAAGATATCCGCCCAGTAATTAACTCTCTTTGGACAGCCGTAGGGAATCTAAATTCAATGTTTAAATATTTTTCTTTTGTAAGTTACATTTCTCAATAAACATCCTACAAAAAAAACAACACTCACTTTCTTCTTTTAAATTCCCAAGAATTTTTACTCGGCTTGAGGAGAAACTCGGCTTTTCAGCGCTTTCCCACTGATTCTGTGAACATATATTTTTTTTTAATCAGATACCATTGCAATAAAACTTTTCACTTACAATAAGCTGTAACTTTTTCTTTCACTGTTTACTTTTTGATTCACCCGTACTGCCCTTTACTTATTCACACACTGTGCTTTCATTCTCTCTACTACCTCCTTTTATAGCTCTCTTGTCAACAACTCTCTCCCTCACTCATCTATGCTCATTTTCGCGCCCTTGTCATTGAGCTTTTCCGCCAGATCTTCCCTCAACTATCGCAACAACAATTTCACAATACTATTTTGGCGGTTATTTGTATATGAATGAATTTTCCCAATTATTCATGTATGGCAACCCTATCATGTTCAACACTTTTCATGATACACCCTGTAGTTAGCGACGTTTTCCAATTTGATTTGTGGTGTTGGTTGGCAACGCCGCAACATATGTTCAAGCCTATCTTACGACCAGCTGCCGGAACCACATTGATTTTGACAAGAAAAGTCATGGACGGACAAAGCAGGTAAGGGAAACATGTATTTTCCTATTTCTTTTGAAATTATTTTTGGGAGTAATAATTATTGTCGTTTTCTTTTTTTTTTTGTTAGGTAAGGAGGCATCTACTTGGGCACAGTGGCTGACATATGCGGACATGGCCTGCGCAACAAAACTCCGGGGATTCCGAGGCTCGGATGGTATCCACGGTGTGCGCTGTGGGCTTTCAACGTGGGGAACTCTCACACCCTGAGACTCCAGCCGGGCATTAATGATAATGGTGAGTACGCAATACAAATTGACATACTCCATATATGCACATGTATGGATGTAAATACATATCCCAAGGCATAATCATGTACATATGTACATGGGTCCGTACGTGTGCTTATAAATAAGAACAAAGTGACGAAGTTGCAAACAACCCAGTAGGATGAAAATATTAGATAGTTTTAATTCTTCAATTTTTAATTTTTAATTTTTAATTTTTAATTTTTAATTTTTAATTTTTAATTTTTTAATTTTTAATTTTTAATTTTTAATTTTTAATTTTTAATTTTTAATTTTTAATTTTTAATTTTTAATTTTTAATTTTTAATTTTTAATTTTTAATTTTTAATTTTTAATTTTTAATTTTTAATTTTTAATTTTTAATTTTTAATTTTTAATTTTTAATTTTTAATTTTTAATTTTTAATTTTTAATTTTTAATTTTTAATTTTTAATTTTTAATTTTTAATTTTTAATTTTTAATTTTTAATTTTTAATTTTTAATTTTTAATTTTTAATTTTTAATTTTTAATTTTTAATTTTTAATTTTTAATTTTTAATTTTTAATTTTTAATTTTTAATTTTTAATTTTTAATTTTTAATTTTTAATTTTTAATTTTTAATTTTTAATTTTTAATTTTTAATTTTTAATTTTTAATTTTTAATTTTTAATTTTTAATTTTTAATTTTTAATTTTTAATTTTTAATTTTTAATTTTTAATTTTTAATTTTTAATTTTTAATTTTTAATTTTTAATTTTTAATTTTTAATTTTTAATTTTTAATTTTTAATTTTTAATTTTTAATTTTTAATTTTTAATTTTTAATTTTTAATTTTTAATTTTTAATTTTTAATTTTTAATTTTTAATTTTTAATTTTTAATTTTTAATTTTTAATTTTTAATTTTTAATTTTTAATTTTTAATTTTTAATTTTTAATTTTTAATTTTTAATTTTTAATTTTTAATTTTTAATTTTTAATTTTTAATTTTTAATTTTTAATTTTTAATTTTTAATTTTTAATTTTTAATTTTTAATTTTTAATTTTTAATTTTTAATTTTTAATTTTTAATTTTTAATTTTTAATTTTTAATTTTTAATTTTTAATTTTTAATTTTTAATTTTTAATTTTTAATTTTTAATTTTTAATTTTTAATTTTTAATTTTTAATTTTTAATTTTTAATTTTTAATTTTTAATTTTTAATTTTTAATTTTTAATTTTTAATTTTTAATTTTTAATTTTTAATTTTTAATTTTTAATTTTTAATTTAATTTAATTTAATTTAATTTAATTTAATTTAATTTAATTTAATTTAATTTAATTTAATTTAATTTAATTTAATTTAATTTAATTTAATTTAATTTAATTTAATTTAATTTAATTTAATTTAATTTAATTTAATTTAATTTAATTTAATTTAATTTAATTTAATTTAATTTAATTTAATTTAATTTAATTTAATTTAATTTAATTTAATTTAATTTAATTTAATTTAATTTAATTTAATTTAATTTAATTTAATTTAATTTAATTTAATTTAATTTAATTTAATTTAATTTAATTTAATTTAATTTAATTTAATTTAATTTAATTTAATTTAATTTAATTTAATTTAATTTAATTTAATTTAATTTAATTTAATTTAATTTAATTTAATTTAATTTAATTTAATTTAATTTAATTTAATTTAATTTAATTTAATTTAATTTAATTTAATTTAATTTAATTTAATTTAATTTAATTTAATTTAATTTAATTTAATTTAATTTAATTTAATTTAATTTAATTTAATTTAATTTAATTTAATTTAATTTAATTTAATTTAATTTAATTTAATTTAATTTAATTTAATTTAATTTAATTTAATTTAATTTAATTTAATTTAATTTAATTTAATTTAATTTAATTTAATTTAATTTAATTTAATTTAATTTAATTTAATTTAATTTAATTTAATTTAATTTAATTTAATTTAATTTAATTTAATTTAATTTAATTTAATTTAATTTAATTTAATTTAATTTAATTTAATTTAATTTAATTTAATTTAATTTAATTTAATTTAATTTAATTTAATTTAATTTAATTTAATTTAATTTAATTTAATTTAATTTAATTTAATTTAATTTAATTTAATTTAATTTAATTTAATTTAATTTAATTTAATTTAATTTAATTTAATTTAATTTAATTTAATTTAATTTAATTTAATTTAATTTAATTTAATTTAATTTAATTTAATTTAATTTAATTTAATTTAATTTAATTTAATTTAATTTAATTTAATTTAATTTAATTTAATTTAATTTAATTTAATTTAATTTAATTTAATTTAATTTAATTTAATTTAATTTAATTTAATTTAATTTAATTTAATTTAATTTAATTTAATTTAATTTAATTTAATTTAATTTAATTTAATTTAATTTAATTTAATTTAATTTAATTTAATTTAATTTAATTTAATTTAATTTAATTTAATTTAATTTAATTTAATTTAATTTAATTTAATTTAATTTAATTTAATTTAATTTAATTTAATTTAATTTAATTTAATTTAATTTAATTTAATTTAATTTAATTTAATTTAATTTAATTTAATTTAATTTAATTTAATTTAATTTAATTTAATTTAATTTAATTTAATTTAATTTAATTTAATTTAATTTAATTTAATTTAATTTACGGATACTGCTACGAAGGGATTTTGGTTTTAGTAATTTGTAAGTGGGTCTTCTAACTCCAAACGAGTGCATAGGTTTTATATCTTTCTCTATCCCTCTAAATTTCCTTAGATCTTTATTTTCTTTCTGTGATTGATTCGGTTTAAAATGTTAGGAACGATTTTTCTGATTGGGTTTTCTAATTCGGACAAACGAGCGTGTTTCATACGCACACTACAGATAGAATAGGCGGGGTGGAATCTCTTACATTATTTTTCTATTCGATCTCCTTTTTTTTATTTTTTTGACGTACTTTGTGCCGTCTAATTCGATCCGATCCCGTCATTGTGGAACAGTTTTGCCGTTCATTTTCAATAAAAGGTTATTAGCCATTGGCCTAAAGACTTCAGCACGTTATGACATAGTATCGCCGCACTGCTTAAGGGGTCTCCATATATGGTTTAATAATGCGAGTTGTGCACATGCACTCTGGAATTCTTAGGCTTACAATTGTTACACTACACGAGATCTTGTTCGATTAGATGCCACTTGTGAGTCAGATTTTTCAAGAGATTCCTTACCCTAACTGTGATTTCTTCCATGGAGTTAAAATGCTCAAGTTTTCCTGAACGTAGAAACTATTAAAACACGAGTACATGTACAGATATATAGGACGTAACACAAACATATATCCTTACGTCCTAATGAAAATATTTTGCACATGTATGATCACAGTTTAGTTTCCAAGTACTATATCACAGATTTTATAGTTTTATGTCTTTTGCGTGACAAGTCCCTATAGATTTCCCTTGGACGGTTTCAATCTCATAAATATTATTACCAATCGGCCTAACTATGCGACATTTTACGAATTTCGGTGCAAACTTAGCGTTAAAGTTTTTCTTGAAATCGCTTAGGACGTAGTTTCGTTTAAATACTTCTTGCCCTGGCACCAACTTCAGAGTACGTGCTCGTTGGTTATATCTCTCTGCACTTTTCTCATATGCGTGGTGCATATTGGCACGTATTTTCTCACGTATAATCTGTAATCTATCCTGTTTGTCCACATTTCTCAATTGATGGTCCGATAAGGATCCTAGTCTCCTGGCGAGTTTGTAATCAGTCCCATTCGTATAGAAATGATGACCAAATAGGGCAAAGAATGGGGTTGTACCAGTCGCCGTGTGTATAGCTGTTCTCAAAGCACATTCAATCTCTGAAATATACAGGTCCCAATCTCGGTGATCTTTCTCTAAATATGACCTGATTGCTGCTAGTACGGATTGGTTAACCCTTTCAGAAGCGTTGGATTGCGGAGCATACGGAGCTACTTTTATATGGTTTATTTTATATGTTTCGACCATTTCAGTGAATTGCTTTGAAGTAAACTGGGTACCGTTATCGCTGTGAATGGTTTCGGGAACCCCGAACTTATGAAAAATTTCTTGGATCAAAAATGTTGTAACATTTGTGGTTGTGGCCTCTTTCATCGCTTTTAGAAACGTGAATTTTGTGAGGTGATCGACAACAATGAAAATGTATGCATTCCCGCTTTTTGATCGCGGATACTTCCCCAGGAAATCGATATAAATTTTCTGAAATGGGCGTTCAGTAATGACCTCGTCCCCTATTGTCGGTTGCACATGTTGGTTACAAGGTTTTGATTCCTTGCAGATTTGGCAATTAGAAACAAAATTTCGAACTTGAACCGCCATGTTTGGCCAATAATAAAATTGTCTCAATCGATTTAGGGTTTTCGTAATTCCTCCGTGCGCAGCAGTAGTTGGATTATGTGCTTTTTCAATCAGAGTAGACGTTAGATTCTCCGGAACCCACAATTTCCAATTACTCTCTGAGAATTCTTCTCTATCAAACTCGGTTCTTTTAAAAATCATCCCATCCTGAATTCTTAGGTCTGGTAATCGCTCATGGTTCGTTTTTATTTCCTCACATAGGTCCAAATACTGTTTGCTCTCAAACTCCGTCGTTTCGAAATCAAATACCCGGTCTACCGTTAACTCGGATAGTTCCCCAGCTACAGGCATTCGGGAGAGCATATCGGCTACAACATTATCTTTACCTTTACGGTGTTCGATCGCGAAATCGAATGACTGTAACTGCAGTGACCATCTTGCCAGCCTTCCATTTAAGTCTTTCAGGCCCATAAGCCATTTTAGGCTGGCGTGGTCAGTTATCATTGTAAATCTCATCATTTCTACGTAAGGTCTAAACCTCTTGATTGCTAATACGGCCGCCAGGCATTCCTTTTCTGTGACGGAGTAGTTCCTCTGACACTTGTTTAACTTCTGAGAGTAAAATGCAATTGGATTTTCGTGACCTGATTCGTTTTTCTGAAATAATACAGCCCCTATTCCCACGTCAGAAGCATCGCATTGTATAAAAAAGGGCTTGGAGAAGTCCGGATGTCGCAGAACAGGAGCTGATGTTAGGGCTTTCTTTAAGCCTTCAAAAGATTCTATACTCTGAGGTGTCATACGGAACTTTTCATTCTTTTTCAAAGTATCGGTTAGGGCAGCCGCGATAGAGGCGAAATCCTTGATAAAACGTCTGTACCATCCCGCAGTGCCCAAAAAACTTCTCACCTCTCTTGGAGATTTAGGGCTTTTAATGTCCTTAATTGCGTTTATTTTCTCTGGATCTGTTTTAAGCACTCCCCCGCCTATTATGAACCCTAAATACCGGAGTTCCTGAAAGCAAAACATGCTTTTTTTCAAGCCAATTGTCAATCCCGCATCTTCTAGACATTTGGCAACTTGTTCTAGCATTGCTAGATGCATTTCAAACGTTTCCGAAATTATTAAGAGGTCGTCCAAGTAGACAAACACGTTCGTCTTAAGCCGGGCAGGAATCACCTTGTCCATCAGTCTACAAAGTCGCTGAGCCGCATTGCATAAACCAAAGGGCATCACCCGAAATTGATATAGAGGCCGACCTGGTACGGTAAATGCAGTATATTGTCTGGATTCTTCTTCCAGCTCTATCTGCCAAAAGGCATGTTTCAGGTCGACACTACTAATGAAATGGGTTTGGTCAATGCGACTCAGGATTCCATCAATGTTTTGCAAGGGATAAGCGTCCTTGACTGTGGCAGCATTGATTTTTCTTGCATCAAGACAAATTCTGTTTTTCCCCGGCTTACGAACTACGGTTATCCTATTATTCCACGGACTTTCACTCTCTTCTATGACTCTTAATTCCAACATTTTGTCTATTTCCGTGTAAACGATGTCTTGCATCGCCGGTGATAACGGATAATGTCTCTCTTTTACTGGCACTGTTCCCTTTTCCAATTGTATAACATGTTTTTCCAACTTGGTACAACCAAGTCCTTTTACTTCAAAAGCTGGAAATTTTTTTATGATATTATTTAACCTTTCTTGTTGCTTTGCAGTAAGTTCATGGGTCTTTTGTTTTTCATTATTAAAATGGTTTTTCAGTATCTCTAAATTTAGTTCATCAGCTTGTATAACCTCGGGTGCTATGCTAAAAATTCGCCAGAAATCTACGCCCAAGTATATAGGTTGTTCGAGATCAGGGCACAAGTAGAATAATACGTTTTCAGTTTTATCTTTATAAGTGACCAAAACCTGCACTTTGCCTAATATTCTACATTGTTTGCCACTTGCCGTATTGACTTTTGCATAATAGGGTTTGATATCCAGTCCTACTTCCTCAACGAACTCACGACATCCCTTTCCAAGTAAACTAACGGATGCCCCTGAGTCTAGTAGGCCTTTCATTTCTTTCCCATGTATATCAATAATGGCATACGGTCTATTATCGGACTGATTTCCACATTTTATCATGGATTCTATGATGTCTTTCCTTAATTCCCTTCTTTGTTTAGCTTTCTTTCTAATTTTTAATACCTTTTTAGAGGTTTCAATGTCTAAATGTTGGATCTCTTTTTCTGTGTTTGTGTCGGTCTTATTATCTGGAATTATCTCCTCTCTAAAGATTCTTTCCCTTGCCCCCTCATAGTACTTCTCTCTAGTTTCTAGTGGCAAATAGTGACGAAGGGTCCTGTAATTTATTTCGCGGGGTTCTCTCCCGAACGTTGGTCCCCCGGGTTTCCAGCGCTCCTTTTCGGGTTTCCCGATTTGCAATTCGGGCATTGTGGCGTGATCACATTCGGTTTGCCACAGCGATAGCAAAATCTTCGCCATTCGCTAGAGCTACATTCCATGAATGCGTGACCAGGTTCTCTACAATTCCAGCATATTAATCCAGACATCGCTGCAACCTCAGGATTTTCTACACTTTCATAATAATCATCCTGGTCAGCATAAACCTCATTGACAAATCTCTGTGGTCTTTGTGGGGCTTGGTTAATCCTAAACTCTTTGCGCGAGAAAAGTCTCTCTGCCTCTAAGCACTGAACTCTCAATTGTTCCACGGAGGAAACATTGACCGAAAACATCATCTTCGACAGGCTCTCTTTTAAATTCAATTTCGCTATTCTTATCATTTCATATTCTGTTATAGGTTGTTCTAGCTTAGAACGAATTTTATTTAAAGAATAGAAATAATCATCTATAGTTTCTCCTGGTTGTTGTTTCCTCTCAACCAAATCTCTCATTATTTCAAGATGAGAACTCGGTGCCTGATAATGGGCTATTAAAGAGTGAGTTAACGCCTCCCAACTAGTAAATTGATTCGTCTTTACCTGAAGCCAAAACCAGTCCCATACAGGTCCTCTAACTAGTAAGTGGAAATCTCTCAGCATTTCGGAATCAGGAATCCTATACTGTGATTGCAAATATTTTACTCGAAACACAAAATCATCCACAGACATTCTTTTCTGATTCCCATCGAAAATAAGACCGAATTTTTCTACCCTACTGGTTCTAATCTCTGATTGCTCTACATTTGGCGGAACATTTGGGTATCTATTTTGGCCTTGACTTTGATACATGCTGGGTTGCCTTTCTTGAGATCTCGCGTCTTCTAAATTATTGGGATTTTCGCTAAATTGTTGCTGACGAATAGATTGAGGAGCATAATTATGTGGAGGGAGATAAAAAGCATGTTGCGTCGAATAATCACGCGGAACAGCTCGATTTGGTGCTGCGTTCTGTTGGTTAATGGGATTATTGACAACTTCTCTATAAAATGAGTTATTTTCATCCTGAGATCTACTTTGGGAAACTTGATTCAATGAATTCCCTGACCTAGCGTTTGAATCTCTAGTTGTGGCAGTACTATTTAAGGCTAATAATCTGACGGACTCGTTTAATTTGTCGATAGCTTCGGTGAACTTGCTCATTTCTCGGTCGATGCGCTGTTGTATCACACCTTCAATTCGTTGCTGAATTGCACCTTCAATTTGATGTTGGAGATGGTTCACACTTTCCTGTACCATTTGTCTCACTCCTGGGCCTACATCATCGACGGGCATATCCCTAACAGCGTCTATAGGATGTGACCTTCTCTGAGGATTCTTCGGACGTACTCCCTGCAACCTTACATCTTTTTGGGCATTGGCCATCTCAACATCAATTAGCTCTTGATTGTTATTACTAGCCATTTCTCGTTGTTTTCGGGCGTCAGATCTCAAATATTTCTCTTTTACTACTGGGGTAGATCTGTTTAAACTAAATGCCTCTGCCCTTTCTCTTTTTCTTCGGCTCTTCTGTTTTTTTCGCTCCTGAGGAGTATTCATTCAAAAAAAAAACGTTTCTTGGACTAAGAACAAAAATTGGCTAATTTTGCGCGATGTAAAGTCGGTTTGGATAACTAATATCAGAAATTTTGACGGAAAACAGAAACATATAATAAACTTTAAACAAATCAAATAATCAAAACATAAAATTAGGGGTTCGGTGACGGTTGTATGTTGGAGTATGTGTGTGTGGTATTTTATTTTGTAAAGCATTATCGAACGACGCTCTCATAACGAGAATGATGTAAATATTGCACGCAAGTCAGTCTTTAATCTAATATGTATATGGTTTTGTTTCACCATTTGGATTTCGAGGTCTCTCCTACTACTTTTTGTTCATTTTTATATGATCAAAAGGCTAGAAGAGATCGGGATTATCCAATACTCTTTCCTCTGAACATTCCATTCAGAGAGGATATTGCACAATTCCCTAACATCAAAACAAAAACATTGAAACAAAATTTTGAAATATTCAAACGGAAACTACTACGTCAAAATTAAAAATGGGACAATTCACAATACAAACAATTAATAAAAAATTTCACAATTGTGATATTGCACTCTCCCAAATTGCACTAACTGAGAATTAAATCTACACTAAAACTATCTTAATCCTATATTGCACTTCTAATGATCACTTAAATGATCTTAGGCTACAACAAGAATCTTGGTATTAGTGTGTTTTCATTCCCATTGGGCTATTATTTTTTTCCTTATTGGTCTATATAATCTTGAATATTTAGCTGTCATATATTCTTTTGATTTTTCTTTCTATTTGAATAGAAAGTTCTTGCTTTCGTTGGGCGCCATTCTGTTGCGGAACACTTCACGGTACTAGAGATGGCGTCTCGGCAGCTCAGAAGCACTTCAGGTAAGGTTCCATCCCGCCATCTCTAGCCCAGTGACCGAACACAAATTTGAAACACTAATAAACAAAAATTACACAAAAACGCACAATATTATTATCAGGAAGATTTGGTGGAACTTCCCGCCGTAACCCACCCTTCCTTGATCCTAGCTTCCTCGCCATAATTCTGTAGGATCCCATTCTACCACACACACCATAAATTACCCCAACTTACCGTTCCATCACTTTACCCCTGAAAACAAAAAAAATTAGCACATATTCGGTTTTCTTACAAACATTAAATTACATATTTATTAAACAAAAACTAATCCTAAATTGTTTTTTATTCTTAACTATATGGTCTTTTCTCACTATTCTAATTATACTTTTTTGTCCTTTTTCAGTAAAAAAAACTATTTAACAATAATGAAAAAAATAATTATTATAAATTCTTAATCCTATTGTAGACAGTTCACAATTAACAACAAAAAAAATTCCCTAACTGAACCAAAATACTAATTTTCTTTCTCTTCCAGTTGGCTTTACTCAACTTGCTTCCTTCTAGTCTACAAATTGGGGCTGAAGATAAAGGACGCTTAGCTGTTTTCGCGCCAATCTCGAATCAGCACCTAACCCTGCCTAAATGAGCTCACTTATCAGAGAAAAGTAGTACTGCCACTTCGCAGCCTTTAATTTACACAACTTTTCCTCGCAATTTGTACTCTTTTGGAAGTATCCAACCAATCACTCCTTTAGTATTTTAGCCCTTACACAAAACGCTTCACATACACTAAATATAATTATAACACTTATTTCACTAACAACTATTTATTTATCTCTTTTCAGGACCTTTGTTTCTTCTTATTTGTATAATTTTCTTTTCAGGTTTTAGTTTGTATTTTGTTTCTTTTCAGGTTTTTTTGTTCCTTTTCAGGTTTTATATATTTCTTATTAGTATTTGTTTCTTTTTTTTTTCTAGCTAGATTTTTATGTTTTTTCTTCTTTTCGTAGGGATTTGTTGGCCGCAATAATATGAATTTATTTTGTGTGCTTAAGCCACACGGTATTTGGCTTCTATAAGGGTCGTTTTGGCGGGTGACACAACACTTTTATCAGGGGGTTTTTAACGAGATTTTGGCCTACCTTAGATCCGGTGAGTATAACTTATGCTGTTTTTTTCTTTTTATTTCTATGCCGCTAATACTTCTCATATATCCTTAGGTATGTGCCTTTACTCCTCGGATGTAATGATGGAAAATCCTCGAAGATATCCGCCCAGTAATTAACTCTCTTTGGACAGCCGTAGGGAATCTAAATTCAATGTTTAAATATTTTTCTTTTGTAAGTTACATTTCTCAATAAACATCCTACAAAAAAAACAACACTCACTTTCTTCTTTTAAATTCCCAAGAATTTTTACTCGGCTTGAGGAGAAACTCGGCTTTTCAGCGCTTTCCCACTGATTCTGTGAACATATATTTTTTTTTAATCAGATACCATTGCAATAAAACTTTTCACTTACAATAAGCTGTAACTTTTTCTTTCACTGTTTACTTTTTGATTCACCCGTACTGCCCTTTACTTATTCACACACTGTGCTTTCATTCTCTCTACTACCTCCTTTTATAGCTCTCTTGTCAACAACTCTCTCCCTCACTCATCTATGCTCATTTTCGCGCCCTTGTCATTGAGCTTTTCCGCCAGATCTTCCCTCAACTATCGCAACAACAATTTCACAATACTATTTTGGCGGTTATTTGTATATGAATGAATTTTCCCAATTATTCATGTATGGCAACCCTATCATGTTCAACACTTTTCATGATACACCCTGTAGTTAGCGACGTTTTCCAATTTGATTTGTGGTGTTGGTTGGCAACGCCGCAACATATGTTCAAGCCTATCTTACGACCAGCTGCCGGAACCACATTGATTTTGACAAGAAAAGTCATGGACGGACAAAGCAGGTAAGGGAAACATGTATTTTCCTATTTCTTTTGAAATTATTTTTGGGAGTAATAATTATTGTCGTTTTCTTTTTTTTTTTGTTAGGTAAGGAGGCATCTACTTGGGCACAGTGGCTGACATATGCGGACATGGCCTGCGCAACAAAATATAGGAAATGTTAAATACAATTTACATTATTTTTAATTTGCGTGAATTTTGTTTGATTGTACACAATTTTTTAAAACGCTCCCAACAACAAAATGTAAACAAACAATCAAACTTCATCCATGAGTTTGACAGTTCATTGAGCTCTGAAAAAATGGCGAGAAAATCAGCTGTTCGCTGTACGCTACCTTGTTCAATATACCTTGATTGGGATGACATAAAACCCATTGTCTCCTTCATCTCTCTCATTTCTTTCAATAATGTTTTCATTCCATCACCGTTGTTCTCATTCGGTCGACAGAAATGACTGAGAAAATCGAGAGAAGAGTCATTTAAAAGTCTCTCCATCTCCACTTTGTTCAGCTGAGTACACAGTGAGTGTAGTACTTTACTACAACCATCACATTCAATGGCTTCGTCGCTGTCCAACACTGCTGTGCTGAACTGCCTGCACACCACTTTTTTTCTTTTGCTATTAATGCTTTTTCTTGTTTGCGGCGGCATCTTTCATATGCTTCGGATAAAACAGATGTTTTTCTCTCAAACACAACACAATTATCGCACACAGCTGCAGATATTACTCCGTTTTTGTTTATTATTTGCACCAAAGCTCGCACTGACAAAAAAATGACGTCTATCCACAACAGAGTTGCCAGACTTCTATATAAACACCTTTATACGTTGGAAAGATCGCGAGTTTTCCTAGATACAATGTGAAGACCAAAACTTTTTATGATGGTATCAACGATTTTTGTATATTTGCAAGTAGTACACGCAATTCATTTGTTTACATAGTTTATGTTATTATAAAAGTAATGATAATCGGATGGAATTCCTGCAAATGCTTCCATTTGTTCGCACAAATTGGAAGCTGACCGTGATGTAGAGGTTGTGTTTCCATGTAGCAATTGTAGTTTTTAATACGGGTAGGTAGAGCAGCGTATGGATCATCATAATCGACTTTATATTCAACATCGCCATTTGGAAGATATAACAGGGATTTTAGATTTGTAACAGTTGGGTCATTCTTTTTTTTTTTTACGGGGTCTTATGCTGGAAAAACGGATGAGTTTTTCATCATTATAGTTCTTGAAGAAATCATAATCTAAATACTCCGCATCAAATGGCATGCTTATTTTTTTACCATCAATGGTAACATATTTTCGCGCTTCTTTTGTTATTTTTACATATTCACATTTCAAATATGTAGACTTATTTTTCAACCGTACCTCTATTTTGGCATGAGCGCTGTCACACTACCTTTCTCGAGGTATTTTTGTTCAATTTTCCTATTGTTTTTGATTGCAAAATTGGACAGCGCATTTGACAAATAATGATTACGATTCTGGTAGCCACACGATTCTGGTAGCCACGTCAGAATATATTATGATGGGCAAATTGTCTGACAAACAATGCGTTTGTAGACGGTGCAATATGATGGAAATAAAGGTGGAAGATGCAAGATCGCCGTTTGTTTCATTCCACCAATAATTAGTACATTGGTGGGAAGCCAGATTATACAGTGTGAAATTATGAACTTGAAGACGTTGTTTATAGTATATGGCAGAAGCGTTAATATTTGGACAGAGTTTTACTGCCTGTGCATCCATTGTAAAAACGTGGCACATCTTTTGATGAGCAGACATTTTGCCCATTAGTTTTTCATCCTGAGCTCGCTACTTTTTCGAAATATGTTCCTTGTACTCATCAGCTGATATTTGTTTTGTTTTAAAAGCAATGCACGTGTCGCATTCGCCTTTGCGAGGTGTAACTAGAGCTAAATTTTGTGCGGCAAAATAGTTTGAAAACGTAAATATTGATACTGGAGGAACTTTGTTTTCGATACATTTCGCAATATAGTCATTAAATACTTCAACTTTAGTCTTGAATGTAGCTGCGATGTACAATTTTCTGCTATGTTTACGACAGTAGTGACTTTCTACCTTGTCCAATTGTTGTACACAATATTGTAGGAATTTATTACTTGATTTAGTTTTAATATGTGGCATGGCAATTGGTTTTTTGATCAACCAAGATCTTACCGTGGACCTTGAGATTGCAAGCGTTGAGAGGAACATTGTTCGACATACTTGTAGCGTACTGCTCTCAAAAGGAAGACGAAAATTAGACTATTTTGCTTTCTGGGAGGTGGACCTCTTTGATTTCCTTTCTGTAATATTTATACCCTCACTTTAGTGTGACGAGGGTATATATCATTTGCTACGGAAAAAAGTGTAACACGTCGAAGGAGTGACCTAAGACCCCAAGTATGTTCGGAGGAAATCCGTTTTGGGTCATTTTAAGTCGAATGAGCAATGTCCGTCCGTCTGTCTGTCTGTCTGTGTGTCTGCTGGCTGGTGCGCACGATAACTCTCGAAAGGAGTAACCGATTGACCCCAAATTTGGTATGTGGTAATATTTTTTTCTATCTCCGGCTAAGTTCGAAGATGGACCATATTGGTCCACTCCTTCTAGTACCTCGCCCACAAAGGGTTAAAATGTTGTGAAATATTGATTCTTTAATAACTGCTATACTACTTATTCGAATCTTTTGAAATTCCACACATAGTATTAGCTTATTAGTCGTTATCAACTCGAGAAAAATGGGCGAAGTCGCCACGTCCCTTTTGGTACCTCCCACACAAATGCACCATTTTGCACCAAAAGTTAACAGCTTATAACATTAATAACAGTGTATAAAAATACTTGAAATTTTGTACAGTGTTATGCTTTTATATTGCCTACAGTCCAGGGAAAAATGGGTGTTGTTGTCACGCCTTTTTTGGTACCTCCCACACAAAGGTACCTTTTTGCACCAAAAGTTAACAGCTTATAACATTAAAACCAGTGTATAAAAATACTTGAAATTTTGTACAGTGTAATGTTTTTATAGTGTCTATAGCCCTGTGAAAAATGGGCGTTATTGCCACGCCCCTTTTTGTACCTCCCACACAAAATGCCCAAATCATACCACAATTTAATGTCTCATAACGTTTATACCAGTGCACATAAATGCTTATAAGTCGGCACAGTGCAATGAATTTAAAGTATCTAATGTTCAGCAAAAAAAAGGTGTATTTGATAAACCCCTTCTGGTACCTCCCACACAAATTGACAGAATAATTCGAGTAATATTCAATATTACATTACTCACAAAGTGAGGGTATACCTTAGTCGGTTTACCCGACTGAAACTTTCTTACTTGTTTTACGTGACGTTTACAAACACCTGTTTTGTCTCAACTCCTATTCCAAAACTTTTGAAAGAGTTCATTTCGTTTTACCTCATCAAATGATTTGCAATTCTTTGTCTTATATTTAACACAACTTGCAGAGGAACATGTTGGACCAATATTCCGCTTTTTTATAAAGTTTTCTCTCTTTTTAGTTGATACGGAATTGTGAGCTCGTCTCTTTCTACCGATAACCTTGTGGGCAAAGGTTTCATCGTTAAAATCTAAATTAATTTTTTGTATTAATATAAATTAATCACTAATATAAATTTACTTACCACCATTTTTTCATCAAAATCATTTTCATTTGATGATGCATACGCCCATGTTCTGGAATTCACTTGTGGTGGCGAAGTGAGAAGTATTCACCGAGAGGTGTTCTGCAACTCACTTTCACCCCATTTCATGCAATTTCTTCTCACCATGTTTTCCATTGTGAGAGCGCTGTGAGTTCTCATTTTTTGGAAAGAATAATTATTGTAATCACCAATTAACTGTGCCGTGACAAAATTTGTTATGTTTACTACTTTATTACAATTTTCTGTACGATAAAATAATACAATTAATTAGTAAATTAACTTTTATAAAAGAAGTCCAAAATTTCAACCAACTTTTTTTCTTTTGTGATGTGAGTAAGTGAATTCTTGGCAAATCAGCTAATTTGGTTTGACTTCGAAAAATCAGAGATGCAAGATGTTTGTTAGTTTGAAATACAACCATTTTAATGGAGTAACCTCAAGGTTATTTGCATCGGATAATTTAATTTTGGTACAGAAATGTTATTCCATTTTAAAAATTTACTAAATTTAACAAAAATATAAGTAAAATAATTAAAATGATCGTCAATTTGCCTATTATGAACCGTGTGGCAACGCTACTTCTGCAAAGTGTCAAATGTTTGACGTCTATTAAAACGTAACAAAAACAACAAACATAAAACAATTAACACCAACTTGACAAAACAAAAAAACATAAAACAAAAATTGGACGGAAAATAACCAAAGGATTTAGATTTTACAAGATGTAAGTATTCTGAGCTTTTTGCTGAAGCTAATTGTTCAAATTCATTGCATTACTATCCTACAGGTCCCCACGAATAAATAGTTCTCACAATGAGATTTTCGTCCAGTTCATGGAGTTACACCCAGACTTGGCCATGGGCTACTCAAAGATGGATAAAGCAGAGCAGGATAAACTGTGGTCAGACCTGGCAACAAACCTTAATTCATGCGGACCTCAAACAAGAACGGAACATTAAATCCAAGCTTACACATAACAAAAGGGAATGTCGGGCAACAGGTGGTGGCCAATATAATAAATATGTAATGACACCTTTGGAGGAACGTGTTGCTGTTTTGTGCGACCTTTATATGTGCGCGGATGGGATAAATAACACCCAGAAATTAGGTGGCCCCAATAAAGAAAATATTGACGCAGATGCACCATCTACATCGCATGCAAGTCGTATTAGGCCCAAAGAAACGTCAAGTGCAAAACCAGCAGAAAAACTTGCCACATCATCAGCTGCAAATACAGTGACTGCATCAAAGCGTGTACGCAGCCACTCTCCTGATTTCGGCGATATACCCGATTCGCCAATTGCCTCTCCCAACGTTGAGCCACCCGCACCAAAGAGAAAGAAACCATCGGACGTGGAGTACTAATGGAGGAGGAAACGAAAAATTTTAAGTGTGTTTCGGGTGGTATTAGTGCAATAAAGGAAGTGATGGTTGCCAATAGTCATACATTAATAAGCATTGAAAATAAGCTAGATGAACTAGTCTCATTAAAAAAGGAGGAAATAAAAGAAAAGAAAAGGCACCATATACAAATGGAGAAGCATTTGCTCACCCGAAATGAGCTGAAATTGAAGTCCATCGAGCTGGAACAATTGAAGATGGGACTTTAAATTGACAATATAGTTAATAAATACATATATATCTAATTGATCTCATAAAAGACTGCAGCAAATAAAATTTGTTTTGTATTTTTAGTTTATTCATTCTAAAGACTGTGTTTTATTGAACTATTGAACGTGCAATTTCGTCTCTTACTCGTGTGCCATCGGTACCACTACTTAATTGTTCCACATCTTCAATGTTGTCATCGTCAGGTATCGGAACTTCCGCATCCATAGGTAAAATAAAATGCTTGCAAATATTGTGCAGTGCGCAGCACGCATTAATAATACTGCTTACTTTTGCTGGTTCGTAGTGGAGGGTCGCTTGTAGGCATCGGAAACGAGATTTTATGTTGCCTATAGTCCTCTCAACAATGTTCCGTGCTGAGCAGTGTACTTTGTTGAATTTGTGTTCACTGCGTACAATTGGCGGCAGCATTTTTGAAGCACTGACTTCCGCCTGACTCATTTCCATATTAATCCATTGTGGACATATTTTGTCCTCAATAGCGTTTACCACTTTCCACATTATTTTGCACAATGTAGTCCTTCCCATGCTTATATTTATGTCGTTTGCTATAACACCTTGAAAAGCGCCTACCGCAAGAAATCTCAAAGCTGCCGCCAATTGTATTTTTTGTGGTATTGAGCCTGTGCTAATGTAGGGTGCAATTTGATCAAGGATCATTGAAAATCCGTCTTTATTAAGCCGGTAAAAAGCTATAAAACATTTAAAGGCATAAATTATTATGTTAAACAGATTAACGACACTTAACTTACCTCGAATTTGGAATATCCATTGGATTTGAGTAGTCACGCAAGTGCCGCCTTTTGATACGTTCCTCAAGAACTGCATAAATCCCTAATGGCTAAGAGAAAAGCTATTGGCACATTTTTTATTGTGTTTTTGTATAAAATATGATTAATAAATCTTTAGATTTTCTTTTTTTAATTTCTTGTCGGATTCTTCGCGAGAATAAATTGTTTTGTTTACGTTTTTGTCTGCAAATTATGGCTTTGCAGACAAAAACATATGTTTCGATTTTTTTGAGCAGAAGTTCGAAAAAGAGAATTCACGTGAGAACCAGAACACCTCTCCATTCGTTTGGTGAAGTGAATTTGTGAAGTGATTTTAGGTAATTCTAGATATTTTAGGATTCTGAAGCCAAAAGCGTCAAATTTTCGCTGTAAAGATGTTATTGTTTTCAACTATTTTGCAAAATATTTTATGAAGTAAAGTCCATTTTTCACTGTAGCCACCTTAAACTTCGCTTAAGAAGGTTTATGAGCGATACGCGAGCATGCAAAATACTTCAAATTTGAAACTTTGTAACGCACTTTCCTCTTAATGTATGTATTTTGCAAAAACTTTGAACACAGAATTGTAATCAGCGGGTCAAAATCTATAGGAAAAGTTCATACTGCATCGAAAAATGATTGAGTTTAGCGGTTTTTAACTTGTTAGCAATTTGAAAATCAAATAAAACAAGTAAGAAAGTTTCAGTCGGGTAAACCGACTAAGATATACCCTCACTTTGTGAATAATGTAATATGGAATATTAAACGAATTATTCTGTCAATTTGTATGGGAGGTACCAGAATGTTTTTAACAAATACACCTATTTTCCTCTGAATAGTAGATTCTTTAAATACATTGCACTGCGCCGAATTATAAGCGTTTTTTGCACTGGTATATTAACGTTATGAGATATTAAATTTGGTATGATTTGGCCATTTTGTGTGGGAGGTACAAAAAGGGGCGTGGTGATAACGGCCATTTGTTACAGGGCTATAGGGACTTCAAAAGCGTTACACTGTGCAAAATGTTGTTGCAGTTTCGTGCATTGGTACTCATGCTGTGAGCTCTTAACTTTTTGTGCAAAATGGTACCTTTGTGTGGGAGGTACAAAAAGGGGCGTGGCAATAGCGCCCATTTTTCACAGTGCAAAAGACACTATAAAAGCATTACACTGTACAAAATTTCAAGTGCTTTTATACACAGGTATTAATGTTATAAGCTGTTATCTTTTGGTGCAAAATGGTACCTTTGTGTAAGAGGTACCAAAAGGGGCATGAATATGACACCCATTTTTCACTGGACTGTAGGCACTATGAAAGCATTACACTGTACAAAATTTCAAGTATTTTTATGCACTGGTATTAATGTTATAAGCTGTTAACTTTTGGTGCAAAATGGTGCATTTGTGTGGGAGGTACCAAAAGGGGCGTAGCAACATGGCCCATTTTTCTCGAGTTGATAGCGACTAATAAACTAATGCTATGTGTGGAATTTCAGAAGATTCGAATAAGTAGTATAGCAGTTATTAAAGATTCAATATTTCACAACATTTTAACACTTTGTGGGGGAGGTACTAGAAGGAGTGGACCAATATGGCCCACGTACCACGTACCAAATTTGAAGTCAATCGGGTACTCCTTTCGAGAGTTATCGTGCGCACCAGCCAGCAGACAGACAGACACACAGACAGATAGACAGACAGACAGACGGACGGACATTGCTCATTCGACTTAAAATGACCCAAAACGAATATCCGCCGAACATACTTAGGGTCTTAGATCACTCCTTCGATGTGTTACACTTTTTTTCGTAGCAAATGATATATACCCTCGTCACACTAAAGTGAGGGTATAAAAATATATTATAGTCAGATTTGTCTTCGTAAAAATACATAAAATAACATAGCATAACAACAAAAACGTCAAAAAGGGGTGTCGGGATAATCTTTTTGATTTAAAACTGACACCATAGGTCAATCATGTGTAACAGAAGAATTTTGCATCAAAATCTCATTTTCGAAAATTTTAATATAGCACCTTTTAGATATAAGCCATCGATATATATTCTTAATCGTCGTAAAATTCTAAGACGATTTGCGCCATGTCCGTCCGTCTGTTGTTATCACGCTACAATCTATAATACTTGAGCTAGGTGGCTCAAATTTGGTATGGATACTTCTTATAGCTGCAGGTATTGAAAATTGGCATATCGGTCTATATTTTGATATAGCCCCCATATATAGCATCTGTTCGATTTGACTTCTTAACGACATAGAGACCACAAATTCCAACTGATCGGGTTGAAAATTTGTAACTAGGGTTTATTTATACCCGGAATCCTTCACACGAATAACGGTAGCCATATGTCCATGTTTTGAAATAGCCGCCATACAAATGT
Organism: Eudasyphora cyanicolor; assembly: GCA_963930755.1. Classification (NCBI taxonomy): domain Eukaryota; kingdom Metazoa; phylum Arthropoda; class Insecta; order Diptera; family Muscidae; genus Eudasyphora; species Eudasyphora cyanicolor. The sequence goes on along the minus strand of OZ005736.1, from coordinate 155,693,892 downwards.
CCTTCTAGATTTGATTTCGTAATGCCATAAAGACCACAAATTCCAACTGATAGGGCTGAAAATTGGTAAATAGGGTTTATTTATACCCGGAATCCTTCACACGTATAACGGTAGTCATAGGTCCATGTTTTGAAATAGCCGCTATACAAAGGTCCCTCTAGATTTGATTTCGTAATGCCATAATGACCACAAATTCCAACTGATAGGGCTGAAAATTAGTTTCTACACGGAACATTTCACACGAACAACGGTAGGTGCAAGTTTTGATATAGCCCTCATACAAGGGTCCCTGTAGATTTGACTTTGACGCCATAGAGACCACAAATTCCAACTGATCGGATTGAAAATTGGTAACTAGTGTTTATTTATACCCGGAACATTTCACGCGAAAAACGGCAGTCATGAGTCCATGTTTCGATACAGCCCCAATACAATAGGTCCCTTTAGATTTGACTTCTTAACCACAAATTTCAACTGATCGGGCTGAAAATTGGTAACCGGGGTTTATTGAAACCCGGAAAATTTCACACGAACAACGGTAGTCATAGGTACATGTTTTGATATAGCCCCCATTCAAACGCCCTTTTAAATTTGGTTTCTCAACGCAAGAACAATCAAAAACCTCAAATTTCATCGAGTTGGGCTGAAATTTGGTATAATCAGTTTATTTGTATCCGAAACCATTCACATGCGATCAATGGTGGAATCTATATATAATTCGACATGGCCGAACTTAATCCGACTTTACTTGTTTAATCTTCAGTTGTTAATCATGAGTTATTTTTGAACTTTTTATAATTCATAATAAATTATTTTAGTTTTAATATATTAATATATATATGTATAATGGGCCCTTTGTATTGATATTGAATAAATAAAGAAATAAGTAAATCGGGCCATTTTTTTATTTTTTTATTTTTGAAGACGCCGCGGGCTGAACCGCTGCTGCGGACGGAGGGCGCTGTAGATACATTATTACCTATTTTTTCTTCCTTAATTGGTTGTATTGGGACTGGAGAACATGTGGTTCCAACAGAAGGGTCAACGGCACACACTGCTGCAGCCACAACCGATATTCTGAAGGAAGCATTTCCGGGTCGCTTATTCTCTCGTTTTGATAATTTGCAGATCACCCCATTTAATCATTCCAGACTTCTTTCAATGGGGTTTTTTGAAGTCGCGGGTTTACGTTAGCAAGTCTCAGAGTCTTGAAGCCCTTAAGGAGAATATTCGCCAGGAATGCGAAAACCTGTCGCCCAAGGTTCTGGCAAGAGTGATGGAAATGCCATAAAACGAGCCCGTATAGTCATCAACTCTGGCGGCGGCCACTTGGCCGATACCATTTTCTCAACTTGATTTTATAAATTCTAATGGATTAAATAAAAAAATTTCAAAGCCAGAGGCAACATTTTTCATTTAAAAAAATTACAGCTGTAGAACATTGGGTGATTACTAGGTAGAGCCTGGATACTCTTTAAATTAAAGAACAGTATGGGGGCTACAAATGTTGGGAATATAATTTTCACGTAGAAACAGATAATAAACATTAGTTAAAACAATTAAAAATACTTGATTTTTTTTTTCAAAAAAATCTTTCTTTGCAGTCACGAAAAAAACCGTAAAAAATATAAAAAAACCCTTTGTTCTATTTTTTGAAAGCTAGCATCCTAACGAAGAAACAATGCGTAATATAAAAATATATTTCATATTTCATTGCATTGCTATAAATGGATGGACGTCAAATGAAAATGCAAATAAATTGAACATTGTCATCAATAAGTGTTTCAGAACAGCTACAGGTCTTCTTCGATCTACTCCCGTATTTTGAAATTATTTTGAAACCATTGAAAACTATTCAATGTGTCAACGGGGATTTATCTGTACTTATTGATGATTCCCTGAGTGCCTACAAAAAGGATTCGACAGGTATAATCTGTTACAAAAAAAAACTCTTGCTGCAAAAGTTATCTTTTTATCGTCCGGAATTGATCATATATACCGATGGTTCCTTCGATGGAGAATTGACCTCCTTCTCTGTGATCAGTCAACAGACATCGGAACATTTTGCAACTATATGTGAATCTCGTTTGCCAAACCATACAGGAATTTTCACTGCAGAACTGTCTGCTGCGAATACGCAATCGCTCTTGCGACGAATAAACAAAATAACACTATTATAAGTACCGATAGACTCAGCGTGACTAGAGCGCTCCTTAAAATCGCAGAGGTTTTTATGACAGTTTGCTTTCATTACCCAATTCCTGCCGAGTTGTGGTTCTTTGGGTCTCTTCACATTCAGGTATTGCGGGCAACGAGTTTGCTGATAAATTGGCAAGGAATCCTTTGAAACTATCCCATGTTTCCGAGTTGCCTAGTATCTACAAATCATTACGGAGGTCGAGATACCTTGATAACTGGAACCATTCAACTCTCTTTCCTAAACGTGTAAATCCAACACTTTCCAGATCATGCTATAGTTCTAACTTTATAGATCTGATTGCATTCTCTTGAATGCAATCAGATATTGCATTCTCTTTATGAATAAGGGCCTTAGTGTTTAAGTTTAGGTATTAAAATAATAGTTACAAAGTTTATTTATTAGTAACAGAAGCGAATAATGAATAATGAATTCCTAGAGCGCGACGCACTCGAGTCAGCATACGAGGGTTGCTATATATATTTCTGGCCTACAAAAACATATATAGCAACACTTAGTGTTGCCTGGCGCCATCTGACATTTCCATTGGAAAGTTTGACATTTTTTAGCATAACTTGACTCAGACCGTTTTGTCATTTGAGCGCGAATTGTTTTGGTTACAGTGTGTTGAAAATTCACCTCCAAAACATGGTTTTTGAACGCTTCAATAGCTGCTTCAGGCGGCGAAAAACGTTGACCAAGCAGTTTTTTTCTTGATGTGAGTGAATAAGAAGAAGTCATTGGGTGTCAAATCAGGGCTGTACGGCGGATGACCCATCAATTCGACGTTTTGGCCGGTCAAAAAGGCGCTGGTTTGAGCCTATGTGTGAGAGCTCGCATTGTCATGGTGCACAATGATTCGTCTTCTCTTGTTCGTTTTTCGAATTTCTCCGAAGACTTCAGGCAAACAAATTTTGGTGTACCACTCATAATTGACCGGCCTACGTTGCTCAAGCAGAACAGGCCCCACATGACCAGTTATGCCGAAGAAACAGGCGACCATTTGCTTCGATGTGCTTCTTTCGCTTTCTTTGGATTTGGCTCGTCTTCGAAGACCCACACGGTCGATTGCCGTTTGGTTTCGGGGTCATACGCATAGATCCAAGATTCGTCACCTGTGACGATCTTATAAACGTCTTTTGAAGCACCGCGATCATATTTTTTCAAAGTTTCTTTGCACCAATCGACACGAGCCAGAAATATATATAGCAACCCTCGTATTCTGCAAGGAACAATCAAGAATTTTGTCAATAGGTAAATCCAAGGCAGAAAATCTACATTCGACAAGAAGATGAGAAACAGAAAAAGTAGAACCACAGAAGTTGCATCTACCAGTTATCGTACCTCGTAATAGTGGCTCGTATTGAATAATGCTTTTTCAACCCTCAGACGGGTCAAGAGAATGCAATCAGATCTATAAAGTTAGAACTATAGCATGATCTGGAAAGTGTTGGATTTACACGTTTAGGAAAGAGAGTTGAATGGTTCCAGTTATCAAGGTATCTCGACCTCCGTAATGATTTGTAGATACTAGGCAACTCACATCAAGAAAAAAACTGCTTGGTCAACGTTTTTCGCCGCCTGAAGCAGCTATTGAAGCGTTCAAAAACCATGTTTTGGAGGTGAATTTTCAACACACTGTAACCAAAACAATTCGCGCTCAAATGACAAAACGGTCTGAGTCAAGTTATGCTAAAAAATGTCAAACTTTCCAATGGAAATGTCAGATGGCGCCAGGCAACACTAAGTGTTGCTATATATGTTTTTGTAGGCCAGAAATATATATAGCAACCCTCGTATGCTGACTCGAGTGCGTCGCGCTCTAGGAATTCATTATATTCGTGATGTTTAGACCAAAATACCAAACGTTCGCTTCTGTTACTAATAAATAAACTTTGTAACTATTATTTTAATACCTAAACTTAAACACTAAGGCCCTTATTCATAAAAATTTAATGAAGGTTTGAAGAACGCTTTAACACTGCTAAAGCGTTCCTCAAACCTTCTTTAACTTTTTATGAATAAGGCCCTAAGACTTTCTGAATTAGATCACTTTTCGTGTCTTTGATAGCCGAGCGAAAAAGGTCACAGTTACCCGGCGCCTCTCTTTATATTTTATGAATTAATTTTGTAAAATATATTATAAATAAATAAATATTTCATATTTTTTATTTTGGCCATTTTGATTGGGAGGTACCACAAGGAGCGTGTCAATAATGCACATTTTTCATTATACTCGGTACTATAAAAGCATTAAACTGAACAAAATGTCAAGTGTTTGTATTGGCAGGAAACGAGTTAAACCCGTTAACTTTTTGTGCATTTATATGGGACGCACCAAAATATGTGTGGCATGGACTGGAATCCAACTTATAAGCCATTATCTATTTGTGCAAAATGGTCCATTTGTATGCGAGGTACCAAAAGGGGTGTGGCAACTTCGGCCATTTATCTCGAGGTGATAGCGACCAAGAAACTAATGGGTCGATTATAGATTGCAACTATAGTTTAATTGCGTTGCCAAAATTACATTACGGATGGCAACTACCGACAGTTTCAGTTGTCAAATGGGGGATTTACCGGCAACCATTTATTTGTGGTTGCTGTGTAATTTTTTAAAGAAACAAAACGTCGAATTAATTTTGTTTATATTTTTTACCTTTATATATTTTTTCTCGTATTTGTAGGCTCCATGGGTTAAAATCACAAAAATTTGAGATATTTTTATAAATAATACAAAATTTGGATTTTCCAAAAATTGCATCAGAAGGTAAATTTTGCGATATAACCAGAAACCCGATTGCGACAAAACTTGGCACACTTTTAGAGGAGGTATGAGAGAATTTAAGTTTCAAATCAAGCGACTATATACTTACTATACAGGGACGAAGCTACAGGGCATCAAAACGGGCAAACTCGGTTATACAAAATTTTCAAATGTATGTAACTTTTGTTTTTCTCGTCTCAAAAGCATTTTACAACTAAGAATTACCTCATACAATTCCGAGATATCAGAATTGAAAATTTATTTTTTTTTTTACTTTTTTCCGACCCTTTTCAGTAAAACAGCCTGTGTTATTCCTTCCACGGATTAACAGCATTGTATCAATAACTTCTAACCTATATTTTTAATGAATGCTGGCGTTGGCGTATATGCCATATTATAATGGAGTGTTAGTAGATAGGAAATCAAACAGTGACTCATCTCTTTTGTTTATATTTCTACATCCCCCTTTGGCTTCACAGCTGAGTAGCAAGTCCACCCCTCTAGCTTCGCGCGTATTCTAGAATTTGCTCCGGTGTTCTAATAAACAGAAAGCAAATATAATATCTAAATTTTGATGTTTGTATTTCCTACATTTACTACAGTAAAGTCATAACAGTTGAAAAGATGATACATAATAAAGTTAATTTTTAGACAGTTTACAGGTTGGTTCTCACCTTGCCGTTCCTACGACGAGACAAACACGAACTCCTCTGACCCATAAACCTTATCATTGCTTATCCAGGGAGCATGAATCAGCGTCATTAGCGTACCGAGTATTGAGTTACATTATTAATTCAGCTGTGGCTGATTCGCTGTGATGCAGAATTATATTCAACATTTGCTGCTTATTAGTCTTTTGATGGAATGTAGGTTATTATTTAATTATGAAGCGTGTGTGTGGTGGGACTGGTAATTGTAGATGTTAGGAAATATGTCGAAATGGGAACACTGAGCGATTTATAAATATGTATGCTATGAGTGTCTTTTCCACAAGTACCATGAGTTGGGGTTTCGGATGTTCCCTCCGATGACATCCCAGGACGAATTGCTTGGCTGGCATTGTGCAATGTTCCTGGGTAGACAATAAGATTTCCTTTTCCATGTCCTAAATTGTTTAATATGTTAACTTTATGTAATGTACTTCTTCGTATATTTGAGTTTCTTTTGTATCATTATACTAGCTGAGCCCGGTGCGCTTCGCTGCCCATGTCAAAATTAGCGCTGTAGAAACTGTATTTTATATCCGATCAGTACGAAATTCGGCAGAAAGAGGTTTGTTATTACATGAAGGAATACTGCAAAATTCGGAGAAAATCGGTTCAGATTTAGATATAGCCCCCATATATATGTTACCCCCGATTTGAAATTCAAGCGCTGTAGAAACTGCATTTTATATCCGATCAGTAAGAAATTCGGCAGAAAGAGATTTCTTATTACATGAAGGAATACCGCAAAATTCGGAGAAAATCGGTTCAGATTTAGATATAGCCCCCATATATATGTTACCCCCAATTTGACATGTAAGCGCTGTAGATACTGTGTTTTATATCCGATCAGTACGAAATTCGACAGAAACAGGTTTCTATTTTACATGAATGAGTATTCAAGGAAAATCGATTCAGATTTATATATAACCTCCATATATATGTTCCTCCAGATTTGGTTAGAAAGCGCTATAGAAGTTGTACTTTACTTCCGATCATTACAAAGTTCTCCAGAAAAATGTTTCTCAATTTAGGAACGAATATTGCTTAATTTAGCGATTATCGGTTCAAAATAAGATATACATACACACACACACCACATTTACCAATTATTCCAAATTATTATCGCAATGACCCTAATCGGCCCCGCCCGACATTCTGCCTTTCCTTACTGGTATTAGTGATAAATTCACTAAATGAAAAAATACCGAATTCAGTGGAAAGTCCAGAAAATAGAAATGTATACTTATAAAATTTCCAAATTCTTGTTTCATTGGTCATGCATCACATTATCATATTGCGATTGTATTGGAGTGAGCAGCTGTAATTATCGCATACCGAGCATTTATGTTCATGTATTTCCTATATAATACTTGCAAGATATATCAAAATATGGGCTGTGCCACGCCCACTGGTCCTATTCCGCCCATTTGTAAGCCAATCACGTAGACTGCTACCAGATACATATACGCAAAATTTCAACACTCTCGCTAACAAAATGAGCAAGATAATTCAATTTCAAAATTTGGCTTATATGGGCAGTGGCACGCCCATTGGTCAGATCCCGCGAATTTTTGGACCAATCACGTGGACTGTCACCAGATACATATGTACAACATTACAGCACTCTAGATAAAAAATTGTGCAAGATATATTAATTTCGAAATTTGGCTTATAAGGGCGGGGCCACGCCCACTGGTCCGATCCCGCCCATTTTCTGACCAATCACGCAGACTGCCACCATATACATATACACAAAATTCCAGCACTCTCGCTAACATATTGTGCAAGATATATCAATTTCAAAATTTGGCTTATGTGGGCGGGGCCACGCGCATTGGTCCGCTCCCGCCCATTTTTGGAAAAATCACGTGGACTGCTACCAGATACATATACACAACATTGCAGCACTCTCGCTAGCAAATTGTGCAAGATATCGAAATTTCAAAATTTGGTCTATGTGGGCTGGGCCACGCCCATTGAGCCGATCCCGCCCATTTTTGGACCAATCACACAGACTGCCACCATATACATATACACAAAATTCCAGGTCTCTCGGTATAAAATTGTGCAAGATATCACATTTTTAAAATTTGGCTTATATGGGCGGTGCCAGGCCCATTGGTCCGATCCCGCCCATTTTTGGAAAAATCACGTGGACTGCTACCAGATACATATACACAACATTGCAGCACTCTCGCTGGCAAATTGTGCAAGATATCTCAATTTAAAAATTTGGTCTATGTGGGCGGGGCCACGCCCATTGAGCCGATCCCGCCCATTTTTGGACCAATCACGGAGACTGTCACCAGATACATATAAACAAAACTGCAGCACTCTTGATAATAAATTGTGCAAGATATCGAAATTTCAAAATTTGGTCTATGTGGGCGGGGCCACGCCCATTGGGCCGATCCCGCCAATTTTTGGGCCAATCACGTAGACTGTCACCAGATACATATACACCACATTGCAGCACTCTCGCTAGCAAATTGTTCAAGATATCGAAATTTCAAAATTTGGTCTATGTTGGCGGGGCCAAGCTTATTGGGCCGATCCCACCAATTTTTGGACCAATCACGTAGACTGTCACCAGATACATATACACTCAAATACAGAACTCTCTCTAATAAATTGTAGAAAATATTTGAATTTCAAAATTTGGCTTATATGGGCGGGGCCAGGCCCATTGGTCCGACTCCGCCCATTTTTGGAAAATTCACATTATCTGCCACTAAATGCACACACAAAAAATTTCAGCACTCTAGCTAAAAAATTTTCTTAATATCAAAATTGGACCCCTATGGGCGGGTCCACGCCCACTTGATATATCGAAAATTCAAATACCCTATTTTCAGCACCCCCCTTCACATGTACATTCTGTGAAAATTTCAAGATGATCGGTCTAGCCGTTTAGACGTCTATACGGAACAAACATACAAACAAACCCACAAACAGACACTCTCTTTTATATATATAGATAGATAGATAGATGTATTTTTTTACTCATGAATGAATTTAGTCAATAAACTACTTTTGAACTCAATATAAATACCGTCGGTAAGTTACTTTAGAACCTTATTTATAATGCACATTTTATTGCAGATTGCGGTCTTGTGCGCCGAGGACATTAGGTAACTGCCAAAAGTAACCCCTATGATCTTGGGTGGTTTGAGGTCGAAATTCTAACGCCAATTCAATTCTTACTGAATAAGATCTTAATCAAAGATAATTTCCGATGATTTTGTGGACGATATCTTTAACTATGTAATCTCTTATTTTTTCCGCATAGGACATCATTATCAGCCCGATTCTGAATACTCCCGGGGAATAAATACCCGCGGAATTGGTTTTTCCCGAGAATAAAATTCTCATATTCTGAATTATTGGGAGAAGGCAAATGAGGGAGAGGGAAATTAGCTATTGTGTTGTTGATATTTCATTCCATGATAACATAATTGTAAGGTAATGCCGTTTAGCCAACAACGGGAAAAGGGAAAAATTCCCGGGGAATTTTATTTAGAATCGGGCTGTATAATGTCCACACCCGGTGTTTCGAGAGGTATAGATTAAACAAGATGAGTACCTTATTAATGGTTCCAAAACGCAACAAAGGAATAGTTTATGGACTATCTATGGGTGCTGGAAAGATTGTTGTCCGTGATGTCTCTGAAGAGAATGGCGTGGTTGAATGTTTTAAACTCCATGGACAGTTCGTGGGCATGGTCGGGCCTGGTTAAGACCGTGGCTCAAAAGTTAAAAAACGTAAAAGTTAAATCTCAAAACTACTGAAATGGAGATGTGATTTTCTTTCTTAGGAGTACTGTGTAAGCTGCAGGTGGAAGTCAGCTTAGTTTCCTAGGACGCATCAATGGATACTCTATGTATATCCATAAAGCATGTAATCTTAGTTATCCTGTCCAACGTTTGGTTGTGTTTGCCATTATCGATATACAGGAGCAGTAGTGCGACTATAGTCCGTTAGATTGGTCTGTTCATCGAGGAAAGTCGTTTTATTATGTGCATACATGAAGCTGTGTTGTTGTTGTAGCCACTGTTGCTCCTGCAAGTATAGAATTTAGTTAGTTAGTGGTTTAATCTTCTTCAGCTGACTCATCAACATCCAGTTCCAGGAAACGGGCCGCAGCCAAAGGCTCGGACCAAAGTGAAACAGGAGTTAGGTGAGTGGGTTTAGCTGGACAGTTAAACAGGTGTTGTGTGTCATGCGGCCCAGTATTGCATGCTGTTGAGAGCGCCTGTGAAATTGACCATGGCTGATCCAATTACACATGTTGCTTCTTCATCCGAATCTACAGATCCATTATGTTGCCTTAATGAAAGTCTATGCTAGATCCTCTTAAGTTCGTCTTGTTCCTGAAAGATATGTTAATGAACCCAGTATTCTATTCGATAATCTTGAACATTGACAAATTAAATGAAAGTGCCGTCCGCTGATCAGAGTCATGACACCAAGTGAAAGATTAACCATAATATTTTTAAACAGTTTTTTTATTAATTTAATATTTGTTTCTATGAATCTCATTAATGTCTTTCAATAACATACAAGTTATTGGATTGGTAAAAATCGTGATTTATTTTAGTTGATCTATAACTGTTTGGAGACAAAACCACATAAATACCGATTACCTTATCGGGGAAAATAGTAAAAAAAAGACGCTGGTACTTAACACATACTAGTATCCATCTATGTACCGGTTGAAGAGTTTCACAAAGCAGTGTAATGAATTAATCATAAGCATTGAAATGTATTTTGTTACGGTTGTTCGATATTGTGCTTAATCGGCCAAATTACAAATTAACAGAGTTATTGATTGTTTCCTTTCAAATAAGAAAAAATCGCTTGCAATTTCAAAAATTTCTAAAACGCAGGAGATGTTGGCGAATAAAATAACTTGTACATGTGGGTTTTGATTATTGCTATTAAATTAAATAACAAAAAACAGATTGGGAATATCATAGTCTTTTTATAACATTAACTTAAAACATATTATGGATATTATTTTGTTTTTATGTCGAAAGAGAAGCAATATTATTTAAATAAGATCTTTAATTGAGTTATGCATCGAAAAATATATATACTGTATATGTGTATGTATGTATATTTTAAAAATTATGGACGTAATTAGAGAGATTATTGGATATATTGGGTGTATTTGTTGTTCTTGTTGTTATTCAAAAAATATTATGAATGCCAATTGATTTCACTTGTATTATATATGTATGTATTATGTATGTAGGTATGTAGTATGTATAGAATATTATTCTTTATTGGTTATTAAATATAAACTATACAATATACGATTATATATAAAATATTATTATTATTTTGCATTTATTATTTTTTCTTTTTAAGTTTTTTGTTTTATATTTTATTTACTACAAACTAAATATGTATGTATATTGGATTTTGTAAATAATTGTTCATAATTTGTTTTACAGTACATTTATATTTATATTGTTTTTTACTTTTTTTATACAAATTACTTTTTAGATAACAAAAATAGCCAACAATTTTTTTCTTTGAGAAAAAATTTTACGAACAAAAATAGATTCAAAATCAGGGAATTCCTTTTCAATATAATTATGCATTTTCTTTACAAATATTTTGTTCACAATACTAAAATAACCAAAGTAAAAAGTTTTTTCTCTTTTCATTCGAAAATAGAATTTATAAAATAAACGGAAAAAAATGAAACTTAAAATATTTCTTTGCTGGGTGTTGAAATTCCCAGGGCTTCTTCATACTCATTGGGAGCCGGGGCCGCCGATGACTTGTGGTGGTGGCTAGACTTCTTCTTATCCTTGTGATGGTGGTGTTTCTCTTTTTCTTTTTTGTCTTTTTTCTTTTTGGAGGTAGTCTTAGTAGAAGCATCAACAATTTGTTCATTGTCGTTATTTTGCAAAATTTTCAATTCCTTTGTTGATGACGAAGACGCTTTGTGGGATTTGTGGTGCTTCTTTCGTTTTTCTTGTGTTGTTTCCATTAGAGGAATGATGGAGGCGGTAGTGGTGATTGTATTGGAAATGTTTATGGGTGTTTGTAGCTCTTCCAGAGACGTACCCAAGAGATTGGCACTGTTCACATCGTTATTATTGGCAGCGGTTGGCGAAGATTTCGATGCTTTTTTGTGTGACGATTTATGTTTTTCTTTGTCATTCTCTTTATCTTTGTCCTTCTTTTTCTCTTTCTTGTGTGTCAATGTAGATGACGATTTAGATTTTTTCTCTTTTTCAACCATCATTGGTTCAGTGGAATCCTTTTTATTGGCTCGATATTTAGGTTCTTCCAAATCGGGTCTAAAAAACAAAAATAGATTAATTAATTAATAGATTGATAGTAGACCCCTGACAACGTAGACACATTGGCCCTCGTAGCCGTCTTTCGACTACTCAAGAGGACCCCTGACAACGCAAAGAGAATTTCTTAACTTCTGCAGCAATCATCTAAATGTTTTCATATTTTGTATTTTAGACAACAATTCAATGGCTATAGACTGACAAATTTGTTTTCAACTTTCAATCATCTCCCACCCGAAGTAGTTTGGTGATAAACCCATGTTCGTCTGTCCGTATTGTTGTAATTATAGTGCAGGTATATACAATTTAGCTCAGTTTTCTTTTTGGCCCAAGGATGATATCTATTGAATTGGTGAAAAACGATTCAGATATAGCCCTCATATTGGGTTTTCCAACACGAGGTGTTATTTTGGTATTCAAAGAAAAATGCAATTTTTTGAGATAAATGATCGGATGTTTATTTCATAAAAAAGAGGAAGGTGAAATTTTCCATAACCAAATCGCAAAGTGGTTGCCCTATGTCCTCGATAGCCTCACGAATTCTATCTTTGAGGTCTTGAATCGACGCTGGGCTGTTGGCGTAGACCTTATCTTTCACGTGGCCCCAAAGGAAGAAGTCGAAAGGTGTTAAATCACAAGATCTCGGTTTCCAATTGTGATCACCTCTTCAGAGATAACACGGTCCGGAAACTTTTCCCGTAACAGAGCAATGCTTTCGTTGCGTTTACTTTCAACACAAGCAACGAAACAGTGCCAAATAGGGGGAAAATGTGCAGGGTTTTCCAAAAAGAGGTGTTATTTTGAATCACCCGGTATTTCGGAAGCTGTCACTTTTGAAGCTTTTATTCTTTGACATTTGACAAGTAGAAACTACGCCATTACTAAAAATGGAACGATACACGATCATCGAACGATCAAAAAACGATACGAACGATACAAAATCATCTTGACTGATGAGGCCCATTTCCACCTCGGTGGCTATGTCAACAAGCAAAATTGTCGCATCTGGGGCTCGGAAAACCCAAGAGCTATTGTTGAGAAGCCTCTCCATCCTCAACGTGTGACTGTTTGGTGCGGTTTATGGTCCGGCGGGGTCATTGGACCTTACTTTTTCGAAAATGAGGTTGGATCAATAGTTACGGTGAATGGATGGTGCTATCGAAAGATGATTAATGATTTTTTATGGTTGGAGTTGGGGAGTATTGATCTGGACAACGTTTACTTTCAACAAGACGGCGCTACGTGCCACACAAGCAACGAAACCATTGCTCTGCTACGGGAAAAGTTTCCGGACCGGGTGTTATCTCCCGAAGAGGTGATCACAATTGGCCATCGAGATCTTGTGATTTAACACCTTGCGTCTTCTTCCTTTGGGCCCACGTGAAAGATAAGGTCTACGCCAAAAGCCCAGCGTCGATTCAAGACCTCAAAGATAGAATTCGTGAGGCTATCGAGGACATAGGGCAGCCACTTTGCGATTGGGTTATGGAAAATTTCATGAAAAGGATATGGTCCTGTAAGCGTGGTCGTGGTGGCCATTTGGCTGATGTTGTTTTTCATTATTAACGGCATATCTTCCTCTTTATTTTGAAATAAACATCCGATCATTTATCTCAAAAAATGGTATTTTTCTTTGACACTTGATGTTAGTTCTTTTGGAATTAATTCAGTATAATTGTGATTTTTGGGTGTGGAAGTCTAAGATTTTGTAGAGATATGTTGGTGTACCATATTCAATCAAAAAACAGTAGTAGATAATAGTTTCTTCAGCCAATAACGAACCGATATTATCCTTTCCTTACTCGTGTTATATTAAATTTTAGACTAGTGTAACTTCTAAACGGCTCGACCGTTTGTTGTTATACACAATATATTTACATATTTTGATTTTGCACATAGTTAGGCTCAAGATCGTTTTTGTTGTTTTCAGTATATGAAAACAACTTTGTTAAAAATTAAAGAAGAAGTAAGTGACATGTATTGGGGGTGGTTGTAATGGTTGGATAGACAGATCTGTTTCGGAAGCTACCAAACGCCTATTGTCAATATCCTTATTACAACGATTACTTAGAATATATACACACAGCTCAAGTAATATTAAACGAGAACTGTTTGCTAAAAGCGCATATCTCCAAAAAAAAGACAATAAGTAATCATCATCCCTCGTACATATTGATAATATTTATATTATCAATATGAGTATGCGTAACTGTACCTGAATCCCATAGGTGGCGCTGTAGTCAAGCTAGTAACAAATTCCACATTTATGGGCCAAAATGACTCGTATTCGCAGTTCTGACAATTGCGTTCAGTAGTTTCGTAAGAAACAGTTATAATTTACATATGAATCGGGTAAGTAGTATAGGGGCACGTTTGCCACAAGTAACGGACAAAAAGTCTCATCACCTTGCGCTTCCGCCAGACTTTGTATTGCAAATAAAATACAATACAAAGCAGATTTCTTTCATAAAATGCCATATTATATTTTTCTGAGAGTATATTTGACACAGACTGTAAGACACCAGCTTTAATTTGGAATTAGTTTTATAATTACGTTTAATAAATCCTATTGTTATTGAATTCCTTGTCTCAAGATGTTATTTTCAAAACAGTAGATACTCATTCATATTACTTACATATCCAATTCAATGTCTAATGCTCGATGAGGATCATCTGAATCAAATTTTCCATCTTTGTCGTCGCCATCAGACAAAGCTCCTTCGGGCATGTCCAGCGTGGTATTGACAATGTGCATAGGTTTTGGTTCTGTAATTGTGTAATAGATATAAAAAGAAATGTTACAATAACAAAGGAAAACATGAGGCGAATCATACACAAATAAATTACCATCTTCTGATTCAGATGTTGAGTTATAAGTTGTTTTTGATTTTGATTTCTTGCTCTTTTTAGATTTTTTATGTTTCTTCTTTTCTTTGCTATTGGCTTTATCCTGTAGCAGATATTGATCAGAACGTTTGGTTGCTGTCATCACGAAAGAAAATAAAGGATTTTTTATTAAGATAAGTTTTTGAGGAATTTTTGATATATTTTAGATGTATGAGCAGCTATTACCTCCAACTTTCAACGGTATGTCTAGTGATAATTCGGCAATGGGTATATCGTCAATGTTGTCATATTGATCGGCATTATGTTGTGAGTTATTACTACTCAACGATCTAGCATTGGATGAGCCTACATCTGGCGTAGATGGTGAGGATTTCAAATAGTGAGGATTATTCGATTGTTCTATCATACGTTGCATGCGTTGACGTTCAATTTGTTCAGGCGTCAATTCCTCGCTGGGCCTTCGTTTACCACCACCCTCATCCAACTGAGCGGAGGAACTAACAAAGAGTTCTTCCTTCTCATCGTGTGATGATTCATCCGTCTCCTCCTCGGGCGGATGATTAATCCATTCGTCCAAATCAAGGCCATCGGGTAAAGGAACTTTGCGTTGAGCTTTGGGCGCTACAGGAATAAGATCGCCGGCAAATAGTAGTGCCATTTCTTGTACAATTTCAATTGCCAATGTGGGTATAGCTGAGATTCTTGAGGGTTTAACGGGCTCATCGGAGCCTATAAAATCGACTTCATGATTGCACGAGTTGTTGGGGTCTTCAAATTGAGCTCGTAGCATTTCAATGAGAATACAAGCAGAATTGGCACGTTCTTGAACCTCAATATCATCAGAGCTGTTGAATTCTTGTAGTTTATCCAAAACATGATTGCACAGCTGCAACAATATTATTAAATGATAAATACGTCTAATAATGTTTTTAAAAAAAATTCCAGCACATACCCTTACTAAGTCATCAGGATCTTCATTTTCCAGACAAGTTGTGGCCAAACGTGTAAATAGTTTAATGACATTCTGTACAAACACACTTTGTATGTGTCCCGGCACTTGACGAGGTCTTAATAATATATTTAAAGTACGTTCTGCATCCTCCAATTCACTATTGAGAAAACGAATGTTTTTAGTATTTTTGAAAAATTACCATTTGGATTTAGAATTTTCTTTTTCATACTTGGCAAATTCGCCCACTATCCAAGCTGCTGCATATAAAACTTCATACATAGAATTGCTTTGTGATGATATCGAAAATGTGTCCAAAAGAGTGGTCATTTCCTTAGCAGCGAACGGACGCACAACAGGCACTCTTATAGCGACATCTAATAATTGTTCCGCAATCAAACGCCCTTAAATTAAAAGAAAAAGTAAGTTGTGCACAAGTGCAAATCTAATTGCTATACGAGTATGTAATTATGTATGATTAAGGTGGCCCTTGAAATTGCTATTTTCACTAATAACGCAATTTCGTTATATGAAAAAGGTTTAACGTATTCAATCGCTCCGAGAAAAATCGAAAATTTTAATCGACTGAAATTGGTTCCCCCCCTTGTGCTTCCGCAAGTGGTTGTTCCGCCACCTCCTACTAGGAATACGACGCAAAGAGCAAATAGGAAAGCGAAAACTCTGACTGTGGTGCCAGCCAAGAAAGTTGTTTTCATTTCACGTTTTGCCTTGGATACGTCCTCTGAGGATTTAGGCGACTATATTAGGTCCAAGATTGATGGTGATTTTTATTTGAAGACAGTCAAGATGAGATTGCCTTCAACCGCTACCAGATCATCATTTAAGGTTATTGTTCAACCTGAAATCTTTGATAAGTTGATAGATCCCAATTTTTGGCCTCCAAAGGCATTTGTAAAAGAATTTGTGGATAGGGTAGATAATCTGGCACGGTTACCTGCGAGGCATTCTAACTTGCCAAAAAACTAATAAACTCTCTGGTCATAGCTTATCAGAATGTAAGAGGGCTTAATACCAAATTAACCCGCTTATTTGCTGATAGCTTTGACTTCGATTTCACTGTTTTGTCTTTCACCGAGACTTGGTTGAAACCTGGTGTATTTGATTCGGAAATTTTATCTAATAAATACGTAGTATACAGAAAAGATCGTCCTTATAAAATTGGGGGTGGTGTCCTTATTGCTGTAGTTAGTTCGTTGTCATCAGAACGTGTCTTTGTTGACATAACTAACGACATCGAATTCATTGTTGTCTCTGTTAATTTGGGGAAAACCAAATTATTCGTCAGTTGCTCTTACATCCCTCCAAACTCGGAATTGTCTGTTTATGACATGTAGTGAACCTCTAAACAAATAACATTAGTCTACTTACAGATTTAAAAAAGACATTATTGTAGATCTAATCGCATCAATTTCTACATCAATGCCAATAACATCATATAAAGTGTTACAATCTATGCACATTCTACGAATGGGCTCTGCCGAAGCATAATTTGTACGTTGAAAATCAATATGTAATAGTTGGTAATATATGGAAGGTCTATATGGTACATTGAATCCAATCCTAGACAGAATAAAATTAGAGGGCATATCACCATTTATAACTTTCATTCTACGAATGGGCTCTGCCGAAGCATAATTTGTACGTTGAAAATCAATATGTAATAGTTGGTAATATATGGAAGGTCTATATGGTACATTGAATCCAATCCTAGACAGAATAAAATTAGAGGGCATATCACCATTTATAAATTTCAGCACCATGGTGGTGTTCAGCATAATACGTCTGCTCTTAAGAGTAGGCAGTCTTATCAAACTCAACCTGGAAGACTAAAATCACTATTCCAATGAAGATATCTTAAAGCGAATAATAAAAATTGTTTTTGAACCGATTCAATCTTATCAACGTAAGTCCCGTATTTGGGGTTCCACACTACAGACCCATATTCTAGAATAGGTCTAATAGGGACGTATACATCTGCCTAGTTACATATGGATCTACGAATTCTTTCGCCAATCACCGAGCACGCCATAAGCTTTATTCACCATTGTAATTATGGGATTATTGAAATTAAGTTTAGGATCCATCAATATACCAAGATCCACAAAGGAATCAACAGTATCTATATTGGAACCATGAAGACTAAACCTAATTGGAATCACCCTCGACCTAGAGAAACACATATGTTTACATTTCTTAAGATTAAGGTCCATGCAATTTATATCACACCAATTTCCAAAACTAGCCAAATCATTTTGAAGGAGCATTGAATCTTCAGGTGCTTTATAAGAATAAAATATCTTAACATCATCTGTTTACATCAGTAAAATAGAACTAGAAATTGAATCTGGCAAATCTTTGATGAATAGCAGAAACAGAATGGGACAAATATGGCTACCTTGGGGAACCACAGATGGAACCAAAATCGAATCAGAACAGGATATGCCCAATTTCACAATCTGAATACGACTATCAAGCTAAGACGATATCCAACGCAATACGTTGTTACTAAAACCATCGAAACGATGGAACATTTTCTGTGTCACTGCCCGGCTTTCACACATGCAAGATCCCACCAACGGGTCCGATATATTACCAGACTTGACTCAATTGTATCGCTTGATGAGTGATTACTTGAGTGTAGTACCTAATTATTTAATCGAATAGTATAAAGTTAATATAAGAATTTTGGCTATTGGCTTGTTTATATTACTATAATTAAATAAATGATAAAAAAAATAAATGAAATAAAACCAATAAGATGCAGCTTATGTATTAAGATTTTTTGATTGACTCTATCGAAAGCTTTACTAAAATCTGTATAAATCACGTCTGTCTGATTACCAAGAACAAACTCGTTTATAACCTGAGTAGAAAATTGCACTAAATTTGTCACAGTTGAAAGACCTTTACGAAATCCATGTTGGAATGGACTTAGAATAGACGATACTGTTTGAGATAAAATCTCAGTAACCATTTTCTCAAGAAGTTTTGGAATTATACTTAATTTTGTGATTCCACGATAATTCCACACATCAGCGAGGCTTCCAGATTTATGAAGAGGGGTTAACTCCATACTCCATAAACAAGGCCAAAACAGCGTAATACAAACTACGTATTATATGGAGTTCAAGTACTCTCTCTCTGCCGAAACAAAATTCACATATATTGCTCTTGCGTAAACAGCATCCTTCTCTATGGCTCCGGGTGATTCAAAATAATTCCAACAAGATGTATTATTTTGAATCACCCGGTATTTCGGTAGCTGTCACTTTTGAAGCTTTTATTGTTTGACATTTGACAAGTAGAAACTACGCCATTACTAAAAATGGAATGATACACGATTCAACGCATTAAAATTATTAAAATTCGAAAAATCGAAAATCATCGAAAAATCATCTTGACTGATGAGGCCCATTTCCACATCGGTGGCTACGTCAACAAGCAAAATTGTTGCATCTGGGGCTCGGACAACCCAAGAGTTATTGTTGAGAAGCCTCTCCATCCTCAACGTGTGACTGTTTGGTGCGGTTTAGGGTCCGGCGGGGTCATTGGACCTTACTTTTTCGAAAATGAGGTTGGATCAACAGTTACGGTGAATGGATAGCGCTATCGAGAGATGATTAATGATTTTTTATGGTCGGAGTTGAATGGTATTGATCTGAACAACGTTCACTTTCAACAAGACGGCGCTACGTGCCACACAAGCAACGAAACCATTGCTCTGTTACGGAAAAAGTTTCCGGACCGTGTTATCTCTCGAAGAGGTGATCACAATTGGCCACCGAGATCTTGTGATTTAACACCTTGCGACTTCTTTCTTTGGGGCCACGTGAAAGATAAGGTCTACGCGTCGATTCAAGCCCAGAGTCGATTCAAGACCTCAAAGATAGAATTCGCGAGGCTATGGAGGACATAGGGCAGCCACTTTGCGATTTGGTTATGGAAAATTTCATGAAAATGATATGGTCCTGTAAGCGTGGTCGTGTTGGCCATTTGGCTGATGTTGTTTTTCATTATTAACGGCATACCTTCCTCTTTATTATGAAATAAACATCCGATCATTTATCTCAAAAAATAGCATTTTTCTTTGAATACCAAAATAACACCTCTTGTTGGAAAACCCTTTACATGGCCAGTCAATGAGACTATTAAACATGAAGCCCATACTTTAACAAACCTAAGTTTAAGAAACATTTTAAAATTCTGGTGGCCAGAGTCGTCACAAACGACAAACTTCTACAAATCCCCTTCGAATACAACATAAACTCCCAGATAAAGAAGAGGAAATATAGATGACTCTGACACACGTTAAGGAAGCCAAACACTAGAGTGGAATCCCCAAGGATTGAGGAAACGAACAAAGACAACATGGAGACGTAAAATTTTTAACGAAACCAAAAAATTGTTCAACGAAATTCGACATATTGCAACAGTAGACAGACATGGATATTCTACTTAGACAGCCTATGTTCGTGATGGGATTTGCTGAATAATAAAGTACAGTAGTATCCCGTTATTTCGTACCCCTTTAATCCGAAAATCTCAGTAATTCGTAATAAACTGTAGGTCCCTTGAAAAAATCGCGTCAATTCTTAAGAATTTAATACATTTTGGTCCCCTCGATCATTTTATTTGTTAATACAATGTCTGTTTTACCTCTTAAAAAGCGTAGTTGGTGGTTAATAACCTCTTATAATTCGTAACGCAAAGTAGCAAAAGTTCGAGAAAAAACAATCATATGTAGTATGCAGCTACTGATATTAGAATTAGAATTAGAATATTAATATTAATCGATAAGTGGAAAAAAAGTTCAAGATATGCTTCCCGAAAACTTTTTTTCGTTTGAAAATATTTTCCTATTCGTACGTAACTGACAGATTTTGACATTCAGTCGGTAAGGAATTTATATATTTATATTTAAGCAGTTTTTTTGGTATAAGTTCATAAATAAATTAAAAAACCTCTTTAATTCATATTTTTCTTTTTAACCTCTTTAAATCTATATAATTCGTAAAAAATGGCCATTGCAATTATAAATTAACGGGACTCTACTGTATATAAAAAAATTTAAGGATATCTTTCATTTAATTTACGCGTTCGACTAAACAGCCCCATTTAGAAAAAAATAAATTGAAAGCCCCAAAAAAACAGAGGCAATATAATTTATAAGCATTCAAAATCGACTCTTTTTCCCATAATAAGCCATATTACCAACTTCAAACAAATTTCGTCAAAAAACGCCTTAAATATTTGGTGAAAAAACATCTATAGCCATCTGAAAAGCTTAGCTTAAGAAGTGCCACCTTAACAATCAACATGCGGGTCTGCTACACATTTATCACTTACCGTGCTTTGAGCCCGCCTCCAATTGTATCAGTTCCACCAACACCGTCAAATACCATTCGAAATTGGTAACATACAGATAAGAACTCTGCGAGCATATTTCAATAACTTTATACAAGAGTTCATCGCGGTAATTGGAACCTTCAGCTCTTTCCATATGTCCCAATAGACGTTTGACAATTTCCATGAGATTCTTTTTCGAAACCATGCCATAGAGTAAATCCAAAGCTCTCAACCTGATGGATTCGTCCTTATCATCCAGACAAGCCAAAATTAGATCCTTATGAGCTTGAACACTTTTGGGATGAGTTTTTAAGATTTTCGACATGGCCAAGAGACCCAAATATTTTACTAACAAAAACAGAATAAATAAATAAAATAGCGAAATCAATACGAATAATAAAACACATGTAAGAGACTTACAATTCTGATCGGAGTCTTCAATTAGGATACGCAACTTTTGTACACAAAGTTGTATAGAGGCACTATGGTTAGGCATACCACTGCTAATGCTGATCAGGACAGCTATTACAGTATTGATGCATTCATACAATAGACTCATAGCCGAAGTGCTGTAGGGGGGGAAACATTACAAAATACGTTGGGTATTAAAATACGAGAATTTTAGCCTACTTTTTGTGATTGTTATACAAAATAAAAAAAATAAAATTTATTTCAAAAATTTGAATAAACGAAAGTTTTAAAAAAGCTACTAAGAAATAAGTGTAAGTGATTTTTCTTTTTGCTTTAACATTTTTCTATATATGTTGTATATTAAAAACACAAAATACATAAATTTGTTGTATTATTATTGTTATGTGAAAAGAAGAGAAAATAAAATCAAAAGCATTTTTCTTTTTTTTTTGGCATTACATTGAGAAAAGTGAAACCATACAATATACGCACACGCACGTTCATTTTGAATGAAAACATTATCAAACAAAAGATTTTAAATTGCATTTTTATACATTCTTGTTTTTTGTTTCTTTTGTTTTGTTTCGATATGAGAGAGAGAGACATAAACATAAACTTGCCTATGGATAAGATTTGTGAGTGGTTCTATTAATTTCTTTCCTAGCCGGGGTTCTAAAGGAGTTAAAGCGCCAAACTGCAAATGCAAAAAGAGATAAAAAGAAGATAAAAATGATAAAACCAAGCTCAATTTAAAACAAATATAAATTTATCATAATACAAAATTACAATGAACTTATTTACTATTTGTTTTTTGTTGTTGTTGTATTTGGATTTAAAACACATTGTGTTTCATTTTTGAAAATATACGTGTATTGAGAGAGAGAGAGAGAGACGCGCGTATGAAAAGGGATTTTGTGAGATATGATTATCAACAAGGACTGACGTGATTTATTTGAAATTTACAATAAAATGTCTTTCCTATATAGTTTAAGAATAACCGTTTTAGATATTTTGTTACTTATTAAAACACCCCAGCCAGATTTTTACGATGGTACCAAATAAAAAGCTTTAATCTGTGACGCTTGCTTAAAATCCTTTTAAAAAACGCGTTTTAAATGCATTTTTTACAAAACATTTAATTCGAAATGTGAATTAGTATTTTCAAAAAGAATTCTTCTATTAAGTTATACAGTGCTCGAAATTGTTAAAGTATCAAAAGGAAAAGAAAGGAGACCGTATTGGTGGTAAACCAATGGTAGTAGCCGTTTTTCTAGATTAGCTTTAAGATAGATATTCGGCCGGCCACAAAGTTTGCTGGGATATCAGGAAGTTTTGTTATCCCGGTGGTGAATTTGAAGAGGAAGGCTTCGGAATACACGCTTCAGTACAATGAAATAATTAAAGAGGAGTCTTGTAGAATTATTATCCTACTATAAAAAATTCCAATCAAAAGTCTATTTTTATTTAGTGTCTTTGACAAAAAACAAATAAGAAAATTTCAGTCAGGTAAACTGAATAAGTTATACATACCCTCACTTTGTGAGTAATTTAATGTGGTACTATGGTTGGGAGATGCCAGAACGTTGAAAAAATTCATTCTTTCTCAGTCTACAGTCAATCTATATTAAAAATGTAAAAACATTTAGATGATTGCTGTACAAAGTTATGGGAATGAGTGCGGCTGCCAGAAGTGGCTTGACGAATACGACAATTTTGCGCTGAATAGTAGGTACTTCAAAGACATTGCATTGTACTGAATTTTAAGTGTTTATGTGCACGGGTATTAAAGTTATTCAATTCAATTTTGGTATGATTTGGTAATTTTTTGTGGGAGGTACCAAAAGGGACGTGGTAAAAAATCATTATTCAAGTTATTAAACAACTTGTTTCTACTTATAGAAGAATATATTTGTTGAGATTGGTTTTTGACTGTAAAATTTTTTGGTTAGTGCCTATCGAAATTTCAAAGCGAGCAGACAAAAACTGCGAAATTTTGAAACTTTTGGATTTTTTCTTAAATGTACATAGAAATGTACCCCATAGTAATTTTTCGCTAGGAATATTTTTCTCGAAGATACCAGCTCATAATGCCGACGATTTGTGCGACATTTGAATACGATAAGTTTTGAAAGAAAAAATTAATGATCCAAGTGCCATTTTACTTTGTTATTTAGACTGCAGCCTATCGCTTAACATTCTTCCCCAATATAACTACTCTTCTGATTTGTTAACAAACTTTGGGCGAGTCGCACAATGAAATTAACACAAGAAAGCGACTGAAAGGGTATAGCCGAACTCCAATGGAAGAAACAAGATAAATAATATTTTAAATGTTTTAAAATGAAAAAGGCATGTAAGTAAACTATTTTATCTCGTTGATTTTGTTCCAAATTAAGATAAGACGCATTATTGATATTCCTTTTAAGTCCTTATTAATAATAATTTTATTGAGAAACGTTTAGGGTTGGGAACCAGCATTTTTAATAGAGAAATAACATAGTTGGGCACGGACATTAAATAGATGTCTCGTATTTTTATATAGAAAATAGCTCTAATTTTCCTTGAATAAAAATTTAAAAAAAAAAAAGCAAATCGTAACGTTGGAATTAGGCGGCCAGTCTATTGAATATATTGCCTTACAAGCAAAACCATTTAGAAATTGTTTTCAACCTGTGAATTATTTATCTTAGAAAAACATAGTGAATCGGAATTTTTTATATCGACCTAAGAACTTTGTATAAAAATATATAGATAGTCGTAGGTGTATACGGGTTTCAACTATTTTTAATCTTTACTTTATTTTTAATCTTTACATTTGAAGGGAACATTAATACCAGCGCATACAAATACTTTAAATTTTGTGCAGTGTAATGTTTTTATAGTACCTACAGTCCAGTACAAAGTGGGCGTTACTGCCATGCCCCTTCTAGTACCTCTCATAAAAATGGTAGCAATTTTGTGCAATGTTAAAACTGTTTATGTATACATGTATTAACTTTAATAAGTCTTTCACATTTTAACATTAAAAGTAATTTTTAAAATTAAAATGAAAAAAAATTAAGGTATGTTTTTCAGGATAATCAAGGATTAAGGACATTTTCGTCCTTTTGATGTCCTTAATAGACAAAAATTAATAACTTAATTTATAGGGAGGATGCTATATTCTTTCAAATAGTACTTATATCATTCTAATCTGATATTCTGTTTTTTAGTCTTCAAAAAGGCTAAATTTGTAAAAAAAAAAAAGTTGTAGGTGACCAACTTGGGCACCCTATAAAAAAAATCGTTATGAATTTGCACAATCGGTAAAGGGTAATAAGTCTGCAAGGTCTTCTAGTATACGTGTGTAAAATTTCATTGAAATCGAAAGGATCGAATACTTAAATTGTAAGTTTTGGTTCGTTTTATTTTAGAATTACCCCATACCAAAATAGAAAACTTAATTAGACTTAACACTGTGCTAGTCCAAACATGTAACAGAAAGTAGACCCTGTGGATATATATATTTCGACCACGTTTAATCTAGTGGTGGTAGCCGTTTTCTAGGTAAGCTTTTGTTTTCGAGATATTCAGCCACAAAGTTTGCTGGGAAATCAGTTAGTTTAGTTATCTCGGTTGTGAGTTTGAAGTTGAAGGCTTCGGATTACACCCTTCAGTACAAAGAATAAAATAAAGGAAAATCTTGGAGAATCACTTTTCTCAAGACAGTGGTACCGTCTTCTCAACCTCTTACCCAAAAAAATTACAATCAAATCTTATCATATGTCAGGTTAGTTATCTCGGTTGTGAGTTTGAAGTGGAAGGCTTCGGAATACACACTTCAGTACAAAGAATAAAATAAAGGAAAATCTTGGAGAATTACTTTTCTCAAGACAGTGGTCCCGAGAAAGAGTGACCTAAGAGACCCCAATAATATTTTTGCGGGAATATCCATTAATTTTCGCAACAATAATTTTCGATAGGAGTAACCGATGGACTACAAATTTTTTATGTGTCAATAATTTGTTCTATCTCAGGGTAAGGTCAAAGATGGACCATGTTCCATCCGTTCGAGAGCAATTACAAATGTCGTAAAACACAAAAACTAATTTTTTTAATTTTTTCAAAAATTAAAATGCCCATAAAATTTTTTCAAAAAAAAATAATAGCGAGATCTTTTTTTACCTATTTGTAACTGCTTATAAACATTTTAGTCAAAAATAAACTAGATAGGTCGATGTTAAATATTCTGTCAAATGTCAAATGGACAATTTTGCACACAAAGTTGACAGCTTAGGAGTGTATGCGTTTACAGTATCTATAGCCCCGTGAAAAATGGGCGTTATTACCACGCACCTTTTGGTGCCTTCCATACAAATGGATCATTTTGCACCAAAAGGCAACGGCCCAAATATGAAAAATATGAAAAATTATTTTTTGAGTTTCCCCTACTTTTACAATATGGGTCATAATTTCCAAATTTTTTCATAGAATGCGCGTTGCTAGCTTTCAAAAAATAGAACAAACATTTTTTTGGAATTTCCATGAAAATCGGAATCTTAGAAAAAAATTTAAAAAAAAACTTTACCATAAACAATTTTTTGTTTTGATTTTATAAAATAGTATGCCTATACAAAAAAGAAGCTTTTAGGTCTCGGATACAAAAATTGTTTGTATGTATGATTCTAACCAGTAGATGACGCTGTAGTGGGCTTTTGCCCAATATACAAACTTTTTTATTACAATTTTTCCTGAATCTCGGAATGTAATCATTATTGAATGAAATATCAGTGAATATCAAACCAATACATCCCAAACAGGACGGTCAGGACAACGTCTGCTGGGGTCAGCTAGTATGTATATAAAATACTTTGTGTGTTTGTTTGCAACGCATGATCTCCGAAGCCATAAAGCGAATAGGCTATAGATACAGTTCGGGGCCATCTGTATTTGTTAATTATTTTAACAGCCATAGATGGCGGAGTGGTCAAGTTTTTTTTTGCAAAATTCGAATTTTCAGAGTACTTTGACTGAAACTTAAAATGTATGTGTGGTTTATCTGGAAAATATTTCCTATGTTTGATTGTACCCTGTAGATGGCGCTGTACTTTATCAGCTTGTACTTTATGTAATATGTAACAGCAATTGGCCCGAATGGGATGAAATAACTTTTGCTTGCTATCAGTCCAAACATAGATTAGCTTGCAGATATCAAAATAAGGAAATGAGTACACTTCCCTTCGTGGCACTCTTGCAGTAAATGAGCGATATTTAGCTTAGAACATCAACACCCCACCCCGCTGACTGTGAACGTTGTGAACAAGTCTGCAGCTTTAGTGCAGTTTTCTATGATTTAGCTAGAATCAAGTTTACTAAGTAAATATGATGGAATCCATGCTGATATACATAAATCATGCTAAATGGTATTTTTTGCTAGTATTAAATTCACACGAAAGCTTCCTTGTTCTCACGACCCCTCTATGCAGTATTTCATATTCTTTGATTGAAAACTAAACTGGCAATTAATTTTAGGTGTTTTGCATTTTTTGTGAAATATGAGAAAAACCTATGTACGTATTTGCAGGTCTTAATTCCATTTACAAGCAAACTTGAGATATTAAGAAAAAAATGGGGATACGTGAATTGAATTTCTTTCTGGCTACGTTCAGTGTTAATAGAAATTTGAAAATATTCTCTTAATGTTTGCAACGTTTCGTGTTAAAAAAAAGTAAAAAAAAAAACAGAAATATACGAAATTCAAATTGACTACAATAATTGAAAAACAAGCAATTTTCCAAAATCATATATATATAAATGAAAACAACAAATAAATGTGAAGGCTGGTGGTTGGTGTGGTGGTGGAGAAGAACAACCGAAATCATAAAACCAACAAAAAAGGAAACAAGGAAGACAATTATAGCTCATATTAAAACTAAGAACCGAAAAAATAAAAATTAAATTCCAATCTTTCCAAAAGACACATAATCCAAAAAAAATGTTTAATTTAAATAAATCGTTGTTAAGAAGGAATTAAAAAAGACTTTGTTAAACCTGGAAATAATTTCAATCAAGGGTTGAGTTAATTTACGTCCCAACGCTGGTTCAATAGTGGTAAGGCTGGCAAACTTTGGTAGTTGTGGTATTCGGAGTTAGGAAAATAACCGGGGAAGGATAAAATATAAAAAACAAAATGTTCGTATTTTATAAATTGTTTATAGTAAAAGTAATTCGTGTTCGAAGAGAATTAAAACACACGTGTTTAATATGTAGTCGTCTTAACGACGACATACGAAGCATACGCTCGTGTATAGTTAAAAAGTTAAATGAAGGAAATAAGTACAAATAAGAAAACCAAAACGTAAAACTCACCAATTTAATAATTTTAATAAGCATCCAATTATTGGTTGATGTTGTCATTAGTTTAAAAAATACAGGAGCTAAAGGAAGATAATTTTTAGGATTCTTACGTGCTAATTCACAAACAACATTAACGGCAGCGGATTGTACGCCTGTAATGGGGAGAAAAATACAAAATAGTGATTAGTGTTAAGCTACATTTACACGAGAAAAAAGAAAACTAAAAAAATAAACGACGAAAAAAAATAATATTTAAACCTGGATCAGGGTCTTCCAGTTTCTCTTTAAGTTTAGGAAATGCAGGTTTTAAAGCTTCTGGATAACGTAGAAATACTTTATACATCATAAGGACGGCTTTCATGCGTAGATAAGGTTTGGTGGAGCTCATCTATATAAAAACAGAGAAAAATACAAATTTAGTATTACAAATGGTTTGCATTTCATATGTGTATTACATTATCAAATAAATACATTAAATTCAAGCATATAAATAACTAACTTTAGGCGGAAGCAACAGACGAAGGTTATATGAAATTTGGAACTCACAAAAGGTTCAGAACGTTTATTTTTGCTACAAAAAGTATACATCTTGTTTCTAAACAAAAGAACAAATAAAAATTGATTTAAACTCGATATTAATTAATTAATTCACTATTAATTAATTAATTTTCACTTTGGACTATAACATCTTTTTCAAAACATATTTCTTATATGTTTATTTCAATCGATTAATGTAATATGGTACTTGTCTGGAATACAAAATACGAAAATTTTTAGATGATTCATAGTTTTGTTCATTACTATCGAGATCGTTGTTTTTGTTTTCTGCAAATATAAAACAATCTTCTTTGAAACAAGAAGAATTATATGGATTCGAATGCTACCAAGCACTGCACCTTTTATTTTTTTATTAGTATGTTTTGGCCGTTTTGTGTGGGATGTACCAAAAGGGGCGTTGCAAAATGTATTTACTATAAAAGTATTACAACACACAATTACTTCAAGTATTTATATGCACTATTATTAAAGTGATAAGCAGTTAACGTTTTGTACAAAATTTTCCCTTTATGTGGGAGGTACTTAAAGGCCCAAGGCGATAGCGACAGAAAAACTATTATTATGTGTGGAATTACAGAGGATGCGGATCGGTAGTATACATATCCAGCAAAAAATAAAAGAAGTACTTCCAAAAGAATAACATTATAAGTACTTCCAAATCATAAGTATGAATATTTTTTCGACATTTAATGAAGTTCTTCTAAATAACTAACCAAAATGTAATTTCGGAATATAAATTATTAACCCTAGAATGCATAATTTCAAAACGATTGGATGAAGTGATAAAAGTCCAGATCGGAAGGAACATATACAAGGTGGCGCAAAAGTAATCCTCCTATCAGAAAATGCTATAAATTTTGCGATTGGCCCCTAATGTCAGTTCTGTTTTGACATTTGTGTAGTAAACACATGCGAAATACACGTTAATAAACTATGTTACGCTACACTGCTCCAGAACGCGGAATATTGCTGACTATTTATTTGACCAATAATCGGTCGGTGACTTTGGCACAGATTTCCTGGCCGTCCAACGCCTACTGGTGAAACACTGCGACGTTTAGCCGCTCGCCTCGAAGAGACTGGCACAACACGAGATGCTGCCAGGCGTGGCAGACCCCGGAGTAGCCGTTCTGCAGAGAATATTGCTGCTGTAGCCGAGGATGTCATGGAAGCGCCGTCGACATCGACCAGACGACGTGCCACGCAAATGGGTATTAGTCGACTGTCTCTACAGCGAATTTTGGTACAAGATTTGAAGATGTTTCCGTACAAAGTCCAGACGGTGCATCAGCTGTTAGCTGCTGACCGCAAGTCGCGTCTAACATAACATCGAAAGGTTACTTTTGCGCCACCTGTTATATGAGGGCTATGAAATATATGTAAAATACTGCTTCTATAGTACTAAAGGGAAGAAATATATATTTATATGGCGGCTATATCAGAATTAGTGAATGGTTCTGAAAGCTTGTCGTCTTTCGTATTTTCCATCAACCAAATTTTGTTTCAGTCGACTAGGTCGATAAATCGGAACTAAAGTCGACTCTTTCATAGACGATTAAAATAACTTAAAGTCATTTCAAAGTATGCTGATTTTCTTCGAAATATGTTAAATTGTGGAATTGTAGTAATTTGGATTGCGATAAAAACTGAATTTATTAATAACACTTTATACTTTCCAAAAATGTTGATATATCGTCACCAGAAATGCCCAAGATCTTAACTCTCAAACAATGAAAATTCGTTTTTCGTCCAAAATCACCATTTTATTGAAGAAAAAAAGACGTAACATCAAGTGCTCGTTTTTGATAAAGCGCAAAAGGCGTAAGCCACATTGTATTAAACAGAACGTACTGTATTCATCTATTTAACCTTTGAAGTTGTTCTCTTGTTGATGTTTTGATTTTTGTCAATCGTGTTTGACAGCTATTTTAGATGCAAAATTCTATCTGGGGTCTGTATTTAAATTTGGCCTTTATCTGATTGGTATCCATTTTTTTTAATCAAATTTCGCAGTGTTCATGATTCTATAAACTAATCTCTGCCAAATTTAATAATGATCTGAAGTAAAACATGGAAACACATTTTTCCAACCTATCTAGTGACCGTTTACTGTCGCATTAAAAAATCCTTTGTGCAAAATATAGTACATTTGAATACTATATGACTTCTATGGAGCTTAGATGCTAAATCGGAAGGAACACATCCACGCGAGTATGTGAGGCTATATGTAAATTTGACCCGATATTGTTCACACAGATATTAACTGTTAGAATAGGATACTGTTTACCAAATTTCATGAATATCGAAAGGAAATTATATCTTCTATGTATAGAGGGTATAAGCTAAATCGAAGGTACATTCATATCGCGACCTAAGAGTGAAAAAGCGCTAAGTCCACTTTTTGCTTAAATGTATTTTTGAAGCGGAACGTAAGATAAGTTGCATATACATCGATTTGAAAACAAAAAGCCAAAAAAGTCATGCTTTGTCATCTTCAAAACTGAATCGTAAAAGCGCTAAGTCCATATACACTTTATAAAAACATTCATATACAGTAAGTATTTTGCCTCTCCTTTACAATTTTAAACATTGGACTTAGCGCCTTTACACTCTTAGGTCGCGATATATCGTCGGCTTAATGCTATTTTGTTCCATACGCCATTTTTATGAACGGAGAAAAACGCAATTTATTGTTTGAGTAAAAACGGGACTGAAGAGTTACACACTTTTTATTTCATAGGGTTCCCAACAGTGTTTGTATGATTCGCATGCATTTCTATGCCATTACATCCAAAAATAAGCAAGTTATAACAATTTTTGTACTTGGCATTTTGGTCCATATCCACTTTTATTTTAATATTTTTTCGTATTTGTATTACATGGACCACAAAAAGGGTCGGTATGAAAGGACACTAATTTACATATTGTGATCGAAAGAACGTAAAATACTGAGTGAAAAATATAGGGCGATAGAAAAATTGAGACAGAACAAAAATATCGAAATTATTTCCCGTTATTCAGAGTAAAACAAATTTACCCTACCAATATCTCGAAAACTAGGCGAGATAGGAAAAAAATGATTGCAGATTCCGAAAGAGCATGCTTGGAACCCATATTATCAACTACTAACTCAAAAAACACAAAAATGGCGTATGGACCAAAATAGCATTAAGCCGACGATATATTAAGATATCTGGTTCTAAACTGACATTCAAATAGTTTGGAGATTTTTGATCGTTGCCGTAGACGAAATAAGTTACAGAAATAGGCTCTATATCTAAATACGGATTGTCTTTCAACTTCAACACGAATTGTCTTGTCCCAAAATAAAGAAATGTGCAAAATTTCTTTGAGCTCGGACTATATTTGTGACCTGCACATTGATTAAAAGAATGCATGCACTGACTGTCATAGATAAATCGGTTCAGAAAGTGATTCTAAGTCGATCGGTATAATAAACGATGGTTCTATATATCTCTTCTCATTTTGGGTGTTGGAAACAAATGCATAAAATTATAATAAATTGTACCAAAGTGTGGTGTAGGTTATAATTAAATAATTTTAAAACAAATTATGGTAACTAAATATACCATACCATACTTACTGTACCACACTGTGGTACTTTACTACTCTCTGAACCGGGGCTACGGAAAATACGTAGCGCCGCACAAATATGCTATGTATTACAGTGTAAAATAAAAATACTTTTTTATTAGTGAGAATGTTGATCATTTGCGAAAATGTTACGAGAAGTTACACTATAGGGTCATTCGGTCACACTTTTCAAGAGCCAGCTACACCAATAGTATATTATTTATACGTTCCCTTCCCTATGCCAATGAAAAATTGAAAAGGCGTAAAAAGGCACTAAACTATAACATTGCTTTAGTCGGGAGAGACGACGACATAATATCCGCCCCTAATATTTTGTCAAATTTTATCAAAATTGTTTTCTTAATGAGAATATCTTCAAAAATTTTATTTTATGGCGCTAAGATTCAAAATCAGGATATAGAAATATACAGGGGACATACCTAAATCTGACCCTATTTTCGTCAAATTTTTCAACGTTACTTGAAAAATTTAAAGCGTCTACATTCAACATTGGGAAATATATGTTATGGAGTCTAAATCTAAATCCGAACCAATTTTCTTTAAATTTGATGTGTCCATTTCTGGTTGAAGGAACCGTTATTTAGATCTGACGAGAAACGGGTATTCTATGGCGCTTTGACCCAAAATTGGTATGTCAGTATATATGTCGGATATATCTAAACCTGCAACTTCATAAAATTTGCCAGAGTTTATTGTTGGCTCCATCAACTTGTATATGCAAATTTCGTAAAGATTTGATGCAAATTGTGGCGTATGATGCCAAATCTTGAAGTACATACATATATTGTAGCAAAATTGTCTAATTTCTCTATGTTACCAGATTTGTTCTTACAAATGTACGAAAAGCGTCAAAAGCACTAAAGACAAATGTGAAAAGCGTACAGTTAGTGCTTTTTTTTCATTTGGCACTAACTGACAACTTTTCGCGTATAGAGTGGTCTGAAAAGCACTAAATCTGGTGTGAAAAGCACTAAGTTGGTATCCCTGCTTCTGATACCGAATGTATTCCGTTTAAAACTGTTGGAATTACTTAGTGCATAATGTCAATAACATCGTAAAAATTTATTTTTCCCATAATGCCAATTTTAACGTAAAAATTCAAATGCTTCTATTTCTCATTTAGTCAGTTATTTAATACTTAAGTATTTTATATACTAGCATTTTGAACTATTGGTGCAAATATTTATCTTTTTGTATTTTCATTTTTGTTTTTTTTTTTTTCAATTTGAGTTACTACGGACTGGACTTTTTTTTCTTCTTTTAGTTTTTTTTTATATATTTTGTGGCTGGGGGGCCAAATGATAGGTTGTTTTTGCACTTATTGTAATTTTTTGTAAATTTAAGTTTTGTTTTGAACTCAGGTTATTTTGGAATAATGTAATATAATTAATTGGTCATATTGGCTTCTTATTACTGTAATGGATTCAATAAATAAATAAATAAAACATCAGTTCTACTTGTTAAAAATGTTTTAAATTCAGTACAGTCTGTTTACAAATTTTATTATATGATTAAAAGGGATTCTAAAATTCCATTTTTCTGAAGGCCAAATGCTGTTAAATCTTGAATCCCTTCCGTTGGCGCATTTGACGCAGGCAAATTAAATGAAAAATCCACTAATTTCAAAATGTTTTTAACGGAATATTTTCATTTTCGAAGAATCTAAACATTTCAACCCACCTTGTACCAGAATTTGTTTCGGATTTTTGTTCTATGTTTTACATAGGAATTCATCAAATGTATGTAAGCCATCTCTAATTTCTGTTACTTTAGCCAACGATTTTTCGACCGATTGTCACGATGGAACAGTGTTCAAAAGTAACCAAGCAATCAAGATCTCTAAAAATTTTTTTATTTTCTTCTTTCAAAACATTGACAACAAATCCTTCTGACTCTAGATCTGAAATATCATTTTGAACCGCAAGTGGTCATAATAAAGAGGAAGGTATGCCGTTAATAATGAAAAACAACATCGGCCAAATCGCCACCACGACCACGCTTACAGGACCATATCCTTTTCATGAAATTTTCCATAACCCATTCGCAAACTGGCTGCCCTATGTCCTCGATAGCCTCACGAATTCTATCTTTGAGTTCTTGAATCGACGCTGGGCTGTTGGTGTAGACCTTATCTTTCACGTGGCCCCAAAGGGAGAAGTCGCAAGGTGTTAAATCACAAGATCTCGGTGGCCAATTGTGATCACCTCTTCGAGAGATAACACTGTCCGGAAACTTTTCCCGTAACAGAGCAATGGTTTCGATGCTTTTGTGGCACGTAGCGCCGTCTTGTTGAAAGTAAACGTTGTCCAGATCAATACCATCCAACTCCGACCATAAAAAATCATTAATCATCTCTCGATAGCGCAATCCATTCACCGTAACTGTTGATCGATGATTTTTCGATGATTTTCGGTTTTTCGAATTTTTATAATTTCAATGCGTTGTTGAATCGTTTATCGTTCCATTTTTAGTAATGGCGTAGTTTCTACTTGTCAAATGTCAAAGAATAAAAGCTTCAAAAGTGACAGCTACCGAAATACCGGGTGATTCAAAATAACACCTCTTTTTGGAAAACCCTTATAATAAAATCAGACATACAGATTTGTCAAATGTAAATATAGATTAAGGTTAGTTGTTGCTGATTTTTAAATTATTTTATAAATAATGAAAAAGGTGAACAAAAATGAACATATGTATTTCAGAAAAAATAATTTACAAAATGGGACATTATGGTAAAAAGTGTAAAAATAGTGTACATTTCAAAAATAGTGTACAAGAGTCTAAAATAGTGTGCTGTCCACTATAATAGTGTACGTATGGTCACCGTAAGTATACATGTTATTAGAGAATCAATAATTCACTACATTTTGGACCAATATGGCCCATCTTCAAAAAATATTATCAGATTCCATCACTCCTTTTGAGAGTTATCGTGCGTTCGTCAGACAGGCGGACGGCTTAAAATGTCCTAAAACGGATTTCTGTCGAACATACTTAGGGTTTTAGGTCACTCACTCGATGTGAACATATGTATACCCTCCACTAAAGTAAGGGTATACAAATTGTGACAAAATATAAATTGCTTTAATCAAGAATCTGCAACATATTTTTAAGTAAAGCCCACATTTGCGAAAAAAATATTCTTTTTATAATCGAGCTAATCGTTGGTAAATGTTGACCAACTTTTATTACATATAGCTTTTGGGCCATGTTATTGTATGCATTAAGCAATAATGATAACATCATTAATATTCTAAACTAGCGAATACCCGGTGCATTTTGTTGCCCCAAATTCCATTTTAGTGAAATACAGGCAAGCTATGAGTTTCGTTTAATGGCTTAAAATGTCCTAAAACGGATTTCTGTCGAACATACTTAGGGTTTTAGGTCACTCACTTGATGTGACCATATGTATACCCTTCTCCACTAAAGTAAGGGTATACAAATTGTGACAAAATATAAATTGCTTTAATCAAGAATCTGCAACATATGGCGGTTTGTCGTTGAGACACGTTCAAATGCGTATATGCCAAATCACAAGTCGATTCGTGCAATGTTTCTTCGCATGTTTCTTTTTTGCAACAAAAAAGGCGTCATGGCGATGCACAGTGTCGTGAGCGTGGCCCAAAAAAACCTACAGTCGATGTTGAAATTTTAAAATTTGTTTGCACGAATCGACGAAAAACAGTTAGATTATAAAGCACAAAAAAAATATTTTTTAGATGCATTGAGCCGTTTCAGGGCTTCAAAGCTGAAGTTGTCTTCAAAGCTGAAGTTGTCTACCTATGTATATTTATCACACGAAATAATTTAAAACTTGTATGATCGTTTAAGGTCAACATTAATATTTATTCATAAATAATTTCAAAACCTGTAATTAGTTGTTATACAACAATGTTTCTACAGTACGACAAAATAATTTTTTAGTCCTGTGGTGGTCGATATTGAATAATAACACGCTGATTATGATTTTAGATATTTAATGGTTTATTCATACAACTTAACAATTATAACTATTTTAATACGCAAATACTGATGTTGAACATTATGAGGTAAAATTGAGGAATAATAATGTTCGTAAAAAATATGTACATGAAATTTCAGATAAGATTTAGATGCCAGATCGTGTGTCTCTATTAAATGGGTTACCATATGTCCAAATATAACTTAAATGAAAAGTACCGTTTTGCATTTTTAGAGAAAATATGTAAATACGTACTTAAGGAGCATTGCCTCTCTATAAGAAGTTTCGTTGACATTTTTAAATCACTCAATATACCTCAAAAATCGTGTTTTTTCGTGCCGTCCGTCAATTTTTTTTTGGCGTTTTTCTCCCTAACTACAAGATGATTGATTTCCATAGTAAAACGCATATACAAATTTTCAAGACAATCGGGAATGTCGACCAGATTTTTTTTAGAAAAATCGTTCGGTTTGACATGGAATGAACGATATATGTATTCGAATTTTAAAAAATGTCATGACCAATGTTTTTAAAAAAAATCTGTGAACAAGTGTCTTTCAAGATAAAGAAAAAATATTAAAATCGGTTTCTGCATCTATAACGGTCATACAATTTTTTTCCATTGTTATACCCTACACCGGTCCAGGTTATTATGAGTTTGTGCATTTGAAGAGATTTAACACCTTGCGACTTCATCCTTTGGGGCCAAGTGAAAGATGGGGTCTACGCTAACAGCCCAGCGTCGAGTCAAGACCTTACAGATAGAATTCGTGAGGCTATTGAGGACATAGGGCAGCCACTTTGCGATTTGGTTATGCAAAATTTCATGAAAAGGATATGGTCCTGTAAGCATGGACGTATCCAGGATTTTGGTTCGGGGGGGGCCCAACCTTTTTTTCCATAACAAAGATAAACAATTAAAAAATTGCGTTTATTGTGTTGGTATTGGAAGTTAGGTTCCTTAGTTTTTTATTTGAATTTTATTCCTAAATATAAATGTGTACTTTAGTACGAGATCAGTAAAACTTTTTATAATATTTTTGAATGAAATATATCAATTATTTCATAGATTTTGACTTCATGCTTGTATATAGACATCAAAGCCAGATAAGATAGACTTTCTCCTTCCATTCTGTTCCAGAGATAAGTTTTTATTCTTCTTAACGTCGAGAAACTTCGCTCAGCAGATGCCGTTGTCAAAGGTATTGTGGCCAGTATCTGCAAAAGGATAAAAACGCCTGGGAACATGCCCTCATCACAAACTGAAATAGCATCTAATGCATTTGATGGCTTATCATTCTTCTGCTTCCAATAATCAATCCATATACTTATTTCAGCTAAAACAGATTTTGCTGAATCTTTTAAATCGTTTTTGTAAAAAGGTGTGACTTCTTCGAAATCTTCCTTTATTAGATTTACAAC
Source organism: Eudasyphora cyanicolor (assembly GCA_963930755.1). Lineage (NCBI taxonomy): Eukaryota > Metazoa > Arthropoda > Insecta > Diptera > Muscidae > Eudasyphora > Eudasyphora cyanicolor. Next base: position 155,656,437 of record OZ005736.1, on the reverse strand, counting down.
TCATATCGGAACGATATTAAACAGACTTGTAATTATAGCTTCATGTTCGGAAAATCTATTATTTAAATGTGATATTACTTCGTCCAGATATGGTATGAACAATGTTGTCCTAAAATACGCCTTGACATCTGAACCAGGAATATTAGCCCTATACTTTTGAGTGCCTACTCTTCTAGGTAGTGCAGCTTCTATTCCAAAACTTCTTGCAGGTTGTGTGGATTCTTCAAACAGTTTATCAAACTCCGCATCAGAATTTCTACGCATGTCACTTAATTTAGTCGTTTGCCAATTTTATGATATCGTAAGCCTTTATTATATCTAGGTTAATCGTTTGCAAATACCGTGATAAGTTCTGTGTAATGGTCAAAACCGTACTACTTATTACCACACCCAATATAAAGTCAAATTTACATACACGGTTGTGCAAACTCATTCCATCACTGCAACCTACATGTTAAAAAGGTTGATAGATAAGAAATCGCCATATCTGGTTATCATAAATTTAAAGCCAACCAATAATTACACCGGTCGACAAACACAACATTTTTTCATGGGTTTCTGTTTTAATGCATAGATTCTGATTCTAGACGTCAAAAAACGTCAAAATCTTCAATCTTAGCTTTTAAAGTTTGTTTTTGTAAATTTTACAACGGGGTGGAGGGGGGGGGCCGGGCCCCCCCTCTGTATACGTCCCTGCCTGTAAGCGTGGTCGTGGTGGCCATTTGGCTCATGTTGTTTTTCATTATTAACGGCATACCTTCCTCTTTATTATGAAATAAACATCCGATCATTTATCTCAAAAAATGGAATTTTTCTTTGAATACCAAAATAACACCTCTTGTTGGAAAACCCTTTATAGCGACCATATATATTTTCCTTCGATTTGGGTTAAAAGGGCTATAGAAGCTGTATTTTACATCAGACCAATGTAAAAATTGGCAGGGGAAGTCTCTTCCGCCATTAATAAAGGCTAATCAATTTAGTTAAAATCGGTTCAGATTTAGATAAACAAACATGTTTAGTTTTTAGGCGTCGTAAAGTAATAACATCCCGCATATGGATCGGATCCAATTTAGGAGTACATCCGGATTTATCTTGTTTGATGCTTTTTGGATTTGATGTGTAACAGTAAACTCAAAAAATAATAATTATAAGATCCTAATAAACAATATATAAACATTTAATAATTACAAACTTACCAGCGTCATAATATCATTGGCTAAATCCCGTGATAAATCTGGCGATATAAAACAACTAAGCCCACTTAATGCCACTCCGGCGTCATATTGATTTTGTGAATTTAAATCCTTGCGTATCATATTCGTGGTTAACATCAGAAGCTGTAAAATAATGAATGTACATTTAAATTAGATGTGTATGTATGTATCAAGATTTATTTCTTCGTCATCAACGATACAAACCTCACTATCAGGATGAAAACACTGACTGGCAGCCAAATAACCAATACGTTTACACGTAAAACGAGAAGAACTCATTACTTCGATGATATTGAAACCAGCCCATGATATATCATAGCCTAGCATTTGTATCTGATGACATGAAAAGGAAGAGAGAGAGAAAAAGTTAACATAAGAATGGAACATTTCAAAGGCGTTACAACAAAAATAATTTCTTAAAATTAGGACAACAATAAATTTTAAACTACGTTGTGCATATTAATAAACCGTTATAAATTTATATTTTGTGGGAAGGAATTCAACAACAAATATTTCACGATTGCGGTGATTTGTATTTGTCAATTTGTTGGCGTTTCTGAGATGTGAAAGATGAAACAACAAGAAAATGAAACAAGTGTACAAATTGCAAGGGATCAAAACAGCTTAAATACGTATTTTAACCGCCATTTTTTGCTGTTTGAGCTTACCCAGAGATAACATTTTCAAATTTAATACGATTTGACAGCTATAACTGTATGATAACCGGAGATGGTGACAAGGACCGTAGGTAGCAAAAAATGTTTTCCCTTAAAACGGACATTTAATCGAATTCTACATGAAATTCCAAAAAATTACCAATAAAACATACCTCTAAAAGAATGTTTACCCTCAGAATTCTCACAAAAAGTAAAGCTTCATTTCGAGCACAATTATAATTTGGAATACTTCGGAATATACGAAATTAGCAAGACCTTCAAATAAATAATTCTCTATGTATTGGCCTTTTACAAAACATGTTTTTTTTTTTGCGAAAAAACAAGAATTTATGAAAGATTTCTGTGTAGGTCATTAGAAGACAGAAATAGGTTTCTATAAGTCGACTTTCGACTAATCGATCAATCGACATTTGGGTATAAAAAGGCAGAAATGAGTAAAAGCGCTTTGTGGGTTAGAAGAAAAAAACCATTATTTAGTTGTATCGACACCGATATCTGACCTATTTAACAATTAAAAATAAGCGTGTTTATGTGAATGCAGTGATCGTATATGCCAAAACTATATACCTACATATATCGATTCGCGAAAAAATAGCGGTCATTTCAAAAAAATATATATGAAAGAAAAAGCCCTTGCTGACTGAAAACATAAACTACACACTACTAGTAGCCCTTGTATTTTTTATGTTGATTAGAAAAAATCGGATATGCATACATGCAGTTGTGAATTAGAAAATTCGTAAACCATCTCCATTGAAAAAAGGTGTAATGCGCGAATAATAGCGGTTTTATAGATAAACTAAAGGCGTAACTCATTTGTTTTATAATTTCAAAAAATATATGAAAGAAAAATCCCTAACTGACTACACAGAAAAGCCCTAACACGCATTTACTTTCAAAGAAATGACAATAAAAAGGCCCTATCTAACATCATTTTGTTAAAAATTCGGTTTTGAATTCAAAGTGCATTAAAACAATTTTAATATTCGAATTTTATTCAGTTTTTTCTTCCTCCCGTAAAATTTTTTACGCCTTTTTAAAATTAGAATGACTATATGTACTTCAGAATGGGTTTATGTATATTAAAAGTGGCAGCGCTTATAGCCACACAAATTCAGAGCCAAATATATCTAAACAATTTAAATAAGCTTTAAGGCAGGGATCGGCACCCTCATACAACCATAACAAAAATAGTTTCCTCTCTCAATGTAAACTGAATGAATTATGTTATACTCATTCAATGTGTGAGAGGAGAGAACCGCCCATGGGCGCAATTTTGCCGATCTCTGCTTTAAGGCCAATTGATGTGGACATGTTCCGTGCATAAGTATGGCATATTAAATGCAATTTGACTTGACTAAAAGATTTCTTTAATATACTGGTATTTTCTTTTTTTACCATTTATACGGAACAATTTCTGTGAATTTCGAATTACCTGATCATGATTAGTTTTTTAACTCTTCCTATACTAACTAAAAAATTAATAATCGAAATACGAATATTTCATATATTCGTATTTCGATTAAAAAAGTCGAAAATTCGACTTTAATCGAATATTATCTACTAAAAAGAGTAGATAATAGTAGAGAGATATGTTTATTCAAGGTGATATTATGACAAACCATTCTTAAAGTTAGCATATAAGTTATTAGAGATTCAAATTTCACCAAAAGTTAACCGTTTGTGGGAGACGTACTAAATAGAAGAAATGGAACATTATCTCCCATTTTCGAAAATAGTCTGATATATAAAAAAAAAAATATCACATACCAACTTTGAAGTAAATTGGTTACTCCTTTCGAGAGTTATCGTGCGCACCAGCCAGACGGACGGATATTGTGAATGGCAAATATACATGAATGTATGTGTGAATGTGCGTGCATCTGCAAGCAAGAACAAGACGAATCGAAACGCGAAACTGCGACATAAACGCAACCAGCGCTCATTGGCATATATGCATTAAATAGGCAACTTTAGACAAATATGTCATAACGAGAGATAACATATTGCTCATGGGTGTCAAGGTTGTAGGTCGACTGGAAAGTGGTACAGGTTATTATAACTTTGTGCATTTGTTTGTAACACCCAAAAGGAGAAGAAATAGAGTTGATTTAGTTATGTCCGTCTGTCTGTCTGTGAATGTATTCTTGTAATCAAAGTACAGGTGGCAATTATGGTCCGATCTCGACGAAACTTTACACATATCTTTTTTTGGCCCAATGACCATCCCTATTAAATTTGGCTAAAATCGGTTCAGATTTACATATAGCCCCCATATATATGTTAGCCCCGATTTGATATGTAAGCGCTGTAAAAACTTTATTTTATATCCGATCAGTATGAAATTCGGCAGAAAGAGGTTTCTTATAATATGAATGAACACTGTTAAATTTTGAAGAAATCGGATCCGATTTAGATATAGTCCCCATATATACGTTACCCCCGAATCGACATGTAAGCGCTGTAAAAATGTTATTTTATATCCGATCAGTGCGAAATTCGGCAAAAAGGGGTTTCTTATTACATGAAGGGATACTGCTAAATTCGGAGAAAATCGGTTAAGATTTAGATAACGCCCCCATATATATGTAACCCCCGATTTGACATGAAAGCGCTGTAGAAACTGTATTTTATATCCGATCAGTGCGAAATTTGGCAGAAGAAGGTTTCTTATAATATGAAGGAATACTGCCAAATTCGGAGAAAATCGGTTTAGATTTAGATATAGCCCCCATATATATGTTACCCCCGATTTGACATGTAAGCGCTGTAAAAACTGTATTTTATATCCGATCAGTATGAAATTCGGCAAAAAGAGGTTTCCTGTTATATGAATGAACAGATTTAGATATAGCCCCCATATATACGTTACCCCCGATTTGATATGTAAGCGCTGTAAAAATGTTATTTTATATCCGATCAGTTCGAAATTCTGCAAAAAGAGGTTTCTTTCTACATGAAGGAATACTGCCAAATTCGGAGAAAATCGATTCAGATTTGGATATAGCCCCCATATATATGTTACCACCGATTTGACATGTAAGCGCTGTAGAAACTGTATTTTATATCCGATCAGTGCGAAATTCGGCAGAAAGAGTTCTTTTTTCATGAGTGAGTTTTCAGGGAAAATCGGTTCAGATTTATATATAACCTCCATATATATGTTCCTCCTGATTTGATATCAAAACGCTATACGTAGAAGTTGTACTTGACTTCCGATCATTAAAAATTTCCAGAAAGATGTTTCTCAATTTAGGAACAAATATTGCTTAATTTTGCGATTGTCGGTTCAGAATTAGATATGTTCCTACCCATTTACCAATTATTCCAAATTATTATAGCAATGGCCCTTATCGCATTGTTAGGCAGGTGTAGGGTATTATATAGTCGACCCCTTCCCGACTTTCAGGACTTAGCGCACGAAAAGTTGCAATTGGAGAACGATTATTTTGATAATAAAACTGAATAATTTGTAAACGTTGTTCTTGGGTATATCTCTCCATTATGAAATTGTAAACACTACTGAATACAATGAAAAACAAATGACAGATCATGATATATTACAAATGGCCGAAACGTCACTTCAAATTCATATCATCCCTATTGGAAAACCCGTTATTTGTACGATATATTTTGTAGGTTAATGACTAGAACAACTAGATCGACTTATTATTTTGTATTATTAATTTTACATGTACTCTTTGTACTTAAATTAAAAGACTGTGAGTGACATTAAAAAATCGGAATATTTGAAACTATGTATGCATTACGATGTTGAGAGCCATTAAAAATTGACAGAACTGAACTGTTTTATTAGCTAAAATTTGGCTGGATGACAGCAAGTTTTCTGAAATTTCTTTAGACGTACATAATAGTAAAATATCACAGTAAGGGTCAGCAAGACATTCCCGTTAAGAACGAAAATGATTTTGTACGGGAATTTCTGTGTTTGAGCTCTGACAATCATAAAGTGTAGTCAAAATGTTTTTATTATAAAAGTTCGCATGCGAGGCAGCGGGTGCCTCCTAGTTTCTCATAAAACGATAAGAAAGAAGGATTACACCAACTACAAATGTTGACGATTTGTACCACATTTGACTGTAATTTATAGGGGTAAGAGTTTAGAAGCGGGAACGACTGTTTTGAGAAAAATAATTCCCCTAGGCTTCCCTATGTATCGTTCTTTGGACGGAAGCTTGTACTATTTTTAGAATATACTGTATGCCTTTGTTAGAATCTTAAGACACAGATGTTCTGATATTAACATGGCCAACATTTTTGTAACAATTCTTTTCTTCTCTGTCTGCCACTTTAAAAGCTCGACGATTTCCACTTTTCTGCACTGTCAATTAAATTGTAATAGCTGTGCTATGATGATAGTGTCCTTTTTATTCCATCATACTACGATTGTACTGCAGTGTTTAGATGAGTGTTGTTTTCATTTTAAAGAGTCCTCTTGAATAATTTTTCCTGCTGTGCTTTGATGTAGGAGGAAAAAATGTGGTCTATGTGTCAGTGTGAAGGGTTTAACGCTTGATTGTCGGTTTTGTCGTGTAGTAATAGTTTCTGTATAAAGTATGTCTTGCTAAGGTAATTGGGTTTGTTGGTCGGTTGGATGGTTGGATGTTTAATGTATATTCCATTAACTTACATAAGTTAATTTGGCCACTGCATTACATTTTACATTTATGTTATCCTGTCTCAGTTCCTGCTTAATTTCTTCAATGCACTGGGAAATGTATTTAGCCTGCAAAAAGAAAATTTAAAAAGAATACAATTAGATCCAAATAAAAGAAGATAATAATAACTGTTTAGTGGTAGAGGGTAGGAGGACGTACTTAATAAGGTTATATTAAATGTGAAAATAATCTGATTATTATTATATATTTATATATTACATTTGAAACTGAAACAAGTAAGAACGTTACAGTCGTGTAAACCGACTGAAGTATACCCTCACTTTCAGAGAAATATATTGTATATTTTTTTGACTTTGTGTGGGAGTGACAAAACAGCAGAATATATGTATATTACCCATTCTTTTAGCAGTATGCCGCGAAAACATTAAAATACCTGCCACAGCTATGGGGAAATGATGAATTGTTCATTTAGGTGGGGGGTAACAGATGGTGCTTGAGAAATACGCCGTTTATTCATAGTAGGATAGGGTAGTAGACACTTCAAAAGCATTAAATTGCGCCAAAAATTTCAAATAAATATGCCCACCGGTGCCCGACCAAAGTCGGATTTTAAGGCCGAAGCCGTAGGCGAACTTCGGCTAAATTTACAAGAAATTTACAAAAATGTTTACTTTCTACCAACAACATTTTTTTAAATCAGTTTATGTCTTTGTGTTTATTTACTTAGTACATAAATTTAAAAATCTTAATCTTATAATGACAAAAAAAGTAATTTTTCTGCATTAACACCTTGTATATTATTTCTTTAATTTGAATACAACTGCCCCGCAGCACTAAACAACGCCTACCACATTTGTACAGGGTTGCCCATATTCGACGGACCCATCTGGCAACGCCATAACTTTTGACAGAGATGTCAGATCGCTTAATGACATACCGCGTTTGAAGCGTCAGTCCAAGCAGATTTTTACCATGGAACAATACACGCCACGCGAGCGCTCTGAAATAGTTGAAATTTACATTCAAGTCAATTGTGAAAACTCAACGTGCTTTTAAAATATTAAAAAATGTGAGAAGTGCGCCTTCTAAGAACACCATTAAGCGTTTATACGAAAAATTTTCGACTGGTGAGGCTCTTTCTAATCCGAAGAGGCCAAATAAAAGTCGACCAAGGCGATCGGCCGAGAATATCGCTGCCGTACGAGCCAGTGTTGAGAGGTCCCCAAGAACATCCCAAAAACGCCGTTCTCAGCAGTTGGGCATGGCTCGGTCCACTTTACAACGGATTATTCGCGTTGATTTGCATTTGTTCCCGTACAAAATTCAATTGACGCAAAGATTGTTGCCTGCGGACAAGCCTCGTCGATTGGAATGGGCCCAACGACAACATGGGTCCGTCGAATATGGGCAACCCTGTAGATATTTCTTTAATTTTTCACAATCCGCAATTCATCTGATGAAATCCATCAACTTGGATCCATATTGTATTAAATAGCGAAAAACTTAAGATAGTGAAATCAGTGGAAATTTAAGCATAATTTTTAATACTAACATGGTCAAATGATATTAACAGTATAGTTGGCACAATTTACAACAATTTGAGAGCACTCTGGTCAACACAATCGTTCGCCCCCAACGTATTGGGTTATTATTATCAAAAACCTACCTGATGCCATCTTTACTATATGGCTACGATTTCTTAATTAATCGTACGGTTATCTCACAATATTGTTGGTAAAAACATTGCCTAAACTAGAAAATGACGGACAATAATGAAAAAATGTGTTTGTAGGATAAATAAACCTATATTCCTACAACTTCAAATAAAAATCGTTCATCGTTCGAAAGGTCTAATTCTCTTCTTTCCAAATTCTTTTAGAGATCGAAAATCGGTTAATAATTAACAAAGTTATAGGCGTTCAAGTGGAAAAAGGCAAGAAAAGCGGGTTTTTACCCGTAAATCCGGATTTTGGGGGTGTCCGGGGAATTCCAAAAAAGATTCGTGTTGTACTCGACAAGACCTACAGGAAAAACAGTATCGCGTCATTTGCTTCTCAACTTGAGTTTATTTTGTCGCACTGTGTAATGTAACTATAACGTATGACTCATGTTATAAAAGTAAGGGAAATTCATAAAATCAATTTTCAAAAGTTTTATTTTGATCATTTTGTTTGGGAAGTACCAAAAGGAGCGTAGCAATAATGCCTACATTCACAGTTATATAGGTACTATACGTTACACTGCACAAAATTTCAAGTGTTTGTATGGAATAAAAATAAATAAAATTCATTAATCTACAAACGTTTGTAAGTCGAATCATGGTTAAATTGTAGACCAAACTGAACATGTTTGACAGTTACATGTTACACGAAAACAGCTGAGCTGCCAAAAACAGTGTTGCCAAAAAATCACCCACTATTTTGAATTCAGAGTATGTATTTACTTTTTTCTGCAACATACCAGCTTGTTCATTCATCAGATGTTGTAAAGATCTCACTGGCCTAGCTTTTTGCATGATAAGATGTTCCACATTAATTTCATAGAAAATATTGTCCTCTAATGAACGAAATACCATAAAAGCAGAGTGTGATAAACAAATTCTGAGACCTTTGTGTAGAAAAGCTTGAAGTGTAGAAAAAGTTGAACGAAATAAAAATTCAAGGGACAAATTGACATTTGACGCGATTTTACGTACGGACTTCAAAATATTATTCAAAAAAGTAGCAGCGACAATTCGCACTGTTTAAATTGGATCCATGAATTTACACAAGTACTCAAAAAAATCACAGGGACATGTCGCTTCGTGTAAATCGGGTCTTATTATTGATCAAACAAAGTATATCGATGGCTTATATCCAAAAGCTGCTATCAGACATGACACATAGTGCAAAATCGTACAAGAATTTACGTTTTTGAATCGAAAACGTTTTTAGCTCCTACAGAAAACTTAAACCGAAAAATAAATTTCGGTTTAAACGTTCACAAAATCTGAAGTGAAAATTATGTTTTTAGTAATTTAAACTCCGGAAATATCAAAAAATCTACTGATTAAGTATGAATAATCAGGCATGTCGCAGAGTGCAAAATCGTACAAGAATTTACGTTTATGAAATCAAAAACGTTTTTAGCTTCCGCAGAAAACATAAATCAAAATATAAATTTCGGTTTAAAACGTTCACAAAATATGAATGAAATTTATGTTTTTAGTAGTTTAAACTCCAGAAAAGTAAAAAAAGACTAAAAATTTTCAGCGAAAAAAAATATTTTAAATACTTTTCGTACGAAAATTTTAATACTTTTGGTCTTCGAAGTGTTTTATCCACTAAAGTAAGTATATAACAAACAATAAATAAAAAATGAGAGAAAATGCAACCCTGAAACTAAAAAAGAAACAACAAACAAAATGAATGAAACGTATGTTTTTATTATAATGTTAAATTTAATAATAATAATTGTTATATATTTAAAGGTGCAAACACAGAAACATTAATCAAGCCAAGGTATTGGTCAATTTTATTTTTTTGGCTTTAATACGTTTTATTTATTTTCACTGCCGCCAATCAGAATCTGGAGACGAACCGATATTGTTGACGGCGGTGGCTGAAACAGCTGTTTCTAACGGGTGATCCCTGTAGAGATACTTTCTTCAATAGCCTTTTCTTGACAGATAACGTGAAATTCGTGTCATGCTGTCATGTTATTTTTGTTAAGTATTGTTTGGCATTTCATCATGGATAGACTTACGCCTGAACAACGTTTACAAATTATTCAGTTTTATTATCAAAATAATCGTTCGCCAATTGTCCATTTTTTTTTTAAAATAAAATTGACATTGACATTGACAGATTCCCGATCCGACGTACTGGAATCATCGGTCCATATTTCTTTAAAAATGATGCCGGTGAGAACGTAACCGTCAATGGCCACCGTTATCGTGCCATGACAACCAACTATTTGATGCCTGAAATTGAAGCTCGTGATCTCGGCGACATTTGGTTTCAACAAGACTGCGGCACTTCCCACACATCGCATCAATCAATGGATTTATTGAGAGAACACTTCGGTGAGCAGATAATTTCACGTTTGGGCCGGTCGATTGGCCACCAAGTTCGTGTGATATCACACCGTTAGACTTTTTCCTGTGGGGATATGTAAAGTCTAAAGTTTATGCGGACAAACCCGCTTCGATTCAGGCATTCGCCAGTTACCAGTCGAAATGCTCGAACGAGTCATCGAAAATTGGACTCAACGGATGGACCATCTGAGACGTAGCCGCGGCCAACATTTGATAGACATAATCTTCAAAAAATAAAAGCCAAAGAATGTTCTTTCAAATGATAATAAACATTCCTCATTCAATTTGAATTTTCTGTGTTTTTTTCTTTAAAAATGTAGGGAACCTCGAAATGGATCACGCTATATTTCTATGCTGCCATATTTTTGATAGTGTTTTTCGGTTTTCATTTTCTTTCGGTTTCATGAAAACGTACAAGAGCTGTAGAAGCAAAAATGAAACGATACGATTTTGAAAAACGAAAACGAGCCAATTTCGTACAAAACCAACGGTGAAATAAGGTTTTGGTTGGTAGTTCTTATTAACAATAAGTGGCTTCTTCCATAAGTATTTAGGCCGATTTAAGTTAAAGATATACTTACTATTGCTTTGAATTCTGACGATGATAGAGTGGTGTCTATCGAAACTGCGCAGTCAATTCAATTTTTGAAACTCACTACAATTTTTGTATTTGTTTCTATTACATATAATAAGTACTGACTGAATTTTTAAATATAAAAAAAAATAATTTGCAAACCACTGTGTTTGTGGCTTGAGGGCTTCGGAATAGATCTTCCACGCCAAAGAACAAAATAAAGAAGTCACTTCAGGAAGTATTTCTTCCGCCGCCCCCGCTGATCCCCTTACCCCTGATAATCTCCCTACAAAAATAACTATATATCAAAAGTAGTTAATTTTTTGGGTGATGTATTCGACAAAAAGATTCCATAAAAAAAATCACTTTAGATACAGATTTATGTAATTTCAAAGGTATTTTTAATATATTGTATTTAATGGTTATTCATTGAGTTTTTTTTTATCTTTAAATTCCCTTTCAAAAATAAACCAATATGTACGATATATTAAAAAAAACGTTGAATTACCATAAAAGTGTATATTGGGCACTTATAGCGATTTTTACAAGTAGTCTTTTTATTGAATACATCACCCAAAAAATCCATCGATTTCTACTACTCTTGATATACCTATAGTTATTTTTATAGGGAGATTATCAGGGGTAAGGGAATCAGCGAGGATGACGGGCGTTTTGGAAGAAACACTTCCTGAGGTATCTCATTTATTTTGTTCTTTGTCGTGGAACATCTAGTCCGAAACCTTCAAGCCACATACACAGTGGTTTGCACCAATTAAAAATTTTAAAAACTTAAAAATAGCACACAACGAAAAGTTTCGAAGAATACTAACATATTAAAACAAAAGATTTTTCAAATCGGCCCATACCTTAAGAAGTTATGACCAAAAACCCGATACACATAGTGATATCTTAACGATTTTTTAAATTTCGATAACTTCTGACCAAGTTATCGGAAAAATCTCAAAAAATTCCACAAAGCATTTCTTCAGGTGTACTAAAAAATATAAAAAACTAGCTGACCTCAGCAGACGTTGTCCTGTTTGGGATGATTTGGTTTGTTATTCGTTCAAAAATGCATCCATCCCGAGTTTCAGGAAAAAATCATCAAAAAAATGTATATTGACCATATGTCCATCTACCGCTTAGAATCATACATACAAACTATTATCAAGACAAACCACACATACATTTTAAATTTCAGTTCTGGAAATGCGAATTTTGGAAATAACTTGACCAATCCGCAATTTATCGCGGTGAAAATAGTTCTAAAACACAAATGACCCCAATCTGAATATCGTCACCTGAAATCCAAAATAACGTAACCCACATGTTCATGATTTTTCAGGAGAAGCAAAAAACAAAGTAAAGTAATTTTAAGATTTTGACCAAATTTAGGGATTTCAGACTATTAAGGCGAAATCAAATAACAAATCTAGCGCAATTAGTTGTGGCATACATTCTGAATTAAATAAAATAAAATTTTATGACTCTTTCCGGTTTTTAATGACCTTGTTTGCTGTAACGTCATTTGGAGTATCATTCATAAAATGGTAAATTTTTGATATTGTAGTTTAGCCTAATAGACTATAATCAATCATAAAATTAATTTTGATTTTTTTGATGTTACGTGATTTTGGATTTCAGATGACGATATATTGTTCAATTTTCAGCCTATTCAGCATTTATGGTTTCGGAGATCATGCGTTACTAACAAACGTACAAAGGATTTTATATATAAAGATGGAAAACCAAAAACGAAGTTTTTTTCAACCCGTCGATTTGTCGTGGAATTCCCCATGTATTTGTGGAAAGGTCGTTGCAATACCTAATTATGGGTACATAATTTATGGACTCAACCCTTTCTATTTGTCAGATTCATGAGTTTTAATAGATTTTTATTGCATTAACAGTTAACTCAATATCAGAGTTCTGTTAACGAAAAAAGATGTGTGTATTTGCTACTTAAATTCGGATTTTTCTTCACACACATCTAAATTCTTTCAAAAATTGCACAAAATTAATCAATATTGATTTTTTTCCAAAAATATACAGTTTTTGCTTTTATTACATTCTGAAATGTTTTTCGATACAGATATCCCCTACATCCACATTACCTTCGCAGCAACAATGCTCGATATTTATCAAGAATATTTGTTAATCTTCGTCATTTTTTTCGGTTCATCAGAAATAATTATGCCTAGTGTGATTAGAAGTCATCATCATTTGAATGAAATGTATTATCTACAGTATCGGAAGCATCGTTTGTGTCATGAGTAGCTGTGCCAAAGGCGGGGGTTCAGAGGGGATGAATGAATGCATAAGAAAATAACTGTATAGAAACATAACATTTTATGAGCACACGAAGGAGGTTAAATATTGGCCCGAATGAAAGTATGCGGTAAGCTACGAGTATATTAAGGTATGTACCTATATATGTATCTATATTAGAGGAGCTTCACAAAATCATTTACTAATGATACTGGGCAAGATAACACAGTGCGACAAAATAAACTCAAGTTGAGAAGCAAATGACCCGATACTATTTTTCCTGTAGGTCTTGTCGAGTAAAACAAGAATCTTTTTTTGGAATTCCCCGGACACCCCCAAAATCCGGATTTACGGACAAAAAACCGATTTTTTTTGCCTTTTTTCACTTCAACGGCTATAATATTTCGTAGAACAAACTAGTGTTTATATACCGATTTAGTTTTAATGAAGCTTTAATAACTCCATCAATTTCAAAAGGATTTTTAAGAGACTGGTGTCATATTTTTCCTTATAAAATATACTATATAAGCGAATTATTTAATCGTACGGTTATCTATATAATTAATAAAACATTGAAAATCTAGAAATTGACGGACAAAAATGTGATTGTAGGACAAATAAACCTATATTCATTCAGCTTCAAATAAACAAAATATACATATCATGTGAAAAAGGCAAGAAAATCGGTTTTTTATCCGTAAATCTGGATTTTGGGGGTGTCCGGCAAATTTCGTAGAACAAACTTTGTTCTACTCGCCAAGACCTACTAGAAAAATAGTATCGCGGTTTTTGGTTTTTGGACTGTCGCATTGTGTAATCATACAAAATATCTGGGGGTGGACGATTCCTTCGTCAAATTGTCAAAACATGTTTTAATTCGCAAACAAATTCCATACATATTATACCCTCCACCATTGCATTGGGGTATACTCATTTTGTCACTCCGTTTGTAACACCTCTAAATTTTGATCTGAGACCCCGTATATAAAGGGTGTGCGCCGGGAAGGTATACTACTTTGTTTTGCAGCCATTTTGGTAAACATTGGTCTGTACAGTTCATATTTGGCAGTCGTGAAGTAGAGACGTGGCAAATTTAATATGGAAAAATATTCGATAAACCAATTTTCATGATAAACCGATTTTCATGAAAAAAAACATAATGAGTGATGAGGCACATTTTCATTTGAATAGATATGTGAATAAAAAGAATAGCTGGTTCTGAGCAATGGAAAACCCTCAAATTATTCACCACTCCTTTACATCCATTTAAAGTGACACTCTGGTGTGCAATTTGGTCAGGAGGAATCATTGAAAATTTGGTATAGATACTTCTAAAGCTGCAGGTAACTTGTGATTATTAATGGGCACATCGGTCCATATTTTGATATAGCCCCCATATATAGCATCTGCCCGATTTGACTTCTTAACGCCATAGAGGCCACAAATGTCAACTGATCGGGCTGAAAATTGTTAACTGGGGTTTATTTACACCCGGAACATTTCACACGAACAACGGTAGTCATAGGTCCAAGTTTTGATATAGCCCCCATACAAGGGTCCTTCTAGATTTGATTTCTTAACCCAAGAACAACCACAAATCTGGATTTTAGGGTGTCCGGCAAATTTCGTAGAACAAACGTTGTTCTACTCGCCAAGACCTACAAGAAAAATAGTATCGCGGTTTTTGGTTTTTGGACTGTCGCATTGTGTAATCATACAAAATATCTGGGGGTGGATGATTCCTTCGTCAAATTGTCAAAACATGTTTTAATTCGCAAACAAATTCCATACATATTATACCCTCCACCATAGCATTGGGGTATACTCATTTTGTCACTCCGTTTGTAACACCTCTAAATTTTGATCTGAGACCCCGTATATAAAGGGTGTGCGCCGGGAAGGTATACTACTTTGTTTTGCAGCCATTTTGGTAAACATTAGTCTTGAAAGTTCATATTTGGCAGTCGTGAAGTAGAGACGTGGCAAATTTAATATGGAAAAATATTCGATAAACCAATTTTCATGATAAACCGATTTTCATGAAAAAAAACATAATGGGTGACGAGGCACATTTTCATTTCATTTATTTACACCCGGAACATTTCACACGAACAACGGTAGTCATAGGTCCAAGTTTTGATATAGCCCCCATACAAGGGTCCCTCTAGATTTGACTTCTAAAAGCCATAGTGACCACGAATTCCAACTAATCGGTCTGAAAATTTTTAACTAGGGTTTATTTATACCCGGAACATTTCTCACGAACAATTGTTGTAATCGGTCCATGTTTTGATATAGCCCCCATACAAAGGTCCTTCTAGATTTGATTTCTTAACCCAAGAACAACCACAAATTTCAACGAATTGAAATTTGTTATAATGAGTTTATTTGTACCCGAAGCCATTCACATGTGATCTATGGTGGGGGGTATATAAGATTTGGCATGGCCGAACTTAATCCGTTTTTAGTTTGTTTTTTTATGACTGAAGAAAAGGTTATCGCACTTTGGGCAACATTTTTTAAATACCATTACATTTACATTTGATGGGGAAAAAAGAGCCGTTTGACAAAAATTTCGGAATTCCACACCTTCAACTCGAACAGTGCTTAACCGATCTCGTTGAAATTTTGTGTCATAACTACTATACAATAGAACTAAACTTGGTGCAAATTGCATCCCAATCGGACGACGTCGGCTTTAGAAGTTCACGCCCTTGACAGGAAACCCTAATTAAAAAGCGTTGTCAATTGGCAGTTCTGTGATGCTTTCATGACACTCGCTTCAAATAATCTTAAAGCAAAATTCCAAATCAATTGAATTCTAGTTCAATTGAAATTCGAAACAAATTAATTAAAATTCAAAACACATAATTGAAAACTCGTCATTTGAAATTCAAAATACAGCAATTGAAATTCAAATTGGCAGTCTTAGGTCCAAAAGAGGGAATGTCTTTGCAAAAAACGGAATTTTGTAATAAAAAGCCGGACTTTTTTCTCAATCATTGAAATAAATTCAGTGGTGATTTGTTCTTTAAACAAAGCTGAAATATTAAAATTTATTTCATAAAAAATAACGAATAACAAGACAAAAAAATATTTATTTTCAGTAAAGATCAAATAAATGAAAAAGATTCCTTATTTCATATGGAACGATACAAAACAAGTAAACGCCTTAAGTTCGGCCATGCCGAATCTTATATACCCTCCACCATGGATAGCATGTGACCACACAAAATAACTCAAACCTAAAGAAAATAACTCCAAAAAACACAAAAAAAAATAGTAAATATAGTAGAACAGTTGGAATCACAACAAGCTAGATGCTATATATGGGAGCCATATCTAAATATGGACCGATATCGACCATTTTCAATCACAAGTTACCTGCAGCTATAAGAAGTATCTATACCAAATTTCAGCCACCTAGCTCTATTATTACGGACTGTAGCATGATTACAACAGGCGGACGGATAGACGGACATGGCTAAATCGTCTTAGAATTTTACGACGATTAAGAATATATATACTTTATGGGGTCTCAGATCAATATATAGAGGTTTTATAAACGGTGTGACAAAATGAATATACCCCCCATCCTATTAAATGTTTTAAACAAAAGCAAGTAAAATAACAGAAATGATAATGTTTAGAAATAGTTTTTTGGGAAAACATAGCACATTAACAAATTGTTTAATATTTGAGTTAATTTTGTACACAAAATTAATGTAAAATGTAACTTTTAAGCTGTGCAAAATAATGAAACTTGACATTTTTGATTAAAAAATGTTACACAAGCACAATGATTATTATAAAAATTTTGGTTTTATATAGTCTAAAAATAGAGTTTTCATTCAAATTTATAACAACAGTCATTTGAAAATTTTCGATTTAAGGGAGATAATAGCTGATATAGTCAGTGCGACCCTAAACACCAGCAAATCTTAAAAACCTGAAAATATTGCAAATAACTTTATACAAAAAAAAATATTTTTTATGGATGTTAATAAATTATTTACGGAGGAAGAAAATTAATATTTTGCGTGGTTTAAAAAAAATATTCTTCTTTTTCGCAGAAATTAGTCCAAGTATTTAAATTAGCCGATTAAAATGACTTTAATTTTAACAGAATATTGCTAAAACTTCTCGTTTTCTCGTTAAAAAAAGTATCAGGGACATTCCTTTTAGACGTCTTTGCAATTTTATTTCAGGATAGATCCCCCAGGCTGGCACACGTGACGATGAAGTCATATGCTTTGGTCTGACGTCTTCTCCTTCAAACTAACCTAGTATAACCTACAGCAAATGATGCAATGAAATAATCAATTTGAAATAAAAAATCAAAATTCACACCAAGTCTTCTAAAATCAATGAACATTTACGAACACATTATTTTGAGTGTATAAGTGCATTTATTTTTTT
Organism: Eudasyphora cyanicolor; assembly: GCA_963930755.1. Classification (NCBI taxonomy): domain Eukaryota; kingdom Metazoa; phylum Arthropoda; class Insecta; order Diptera; family Muscidae; genus Eudasyphora; species Eudasyphora cyanicolor. Next base: position 155,638,567 of record OZ005736.1, on the reverse strand, counting down.
TTTCAAAGCTGTGTACTAATAACTCTTTTGAGCATATTCTGCCGTTCAGTAATGAAATATTAAAAATTTGTTTCGAAAGTAACATTTTTATATAGGAAATATGGCGTTAACCCACTTGGCGCCACCGTCCTTTTAAAAGGTCCTCTATTTTTCGTCTATTTCTTTGCCAATACATGATCTGATGATATCTTTTGCTACAGAGCGAAAAGAGAACATGTAACAGTTTAGTGTAAGCTCTGCAGTAGTGTGGATAGTTATTATTTATATTAAGAAAAAAACAAATTTTTGCAAAAAATACAAATTTTTACAACGATGGAAAACGAAGGGTAAAAAACAGAGCAAACAAGAAAAAAAATGTTGTAGCTAAATTTTTGGATTGTTTACTTTGTAATCTTTAAATTTAATGCGATGAAAAACTAAAAATTGCTTTTGTTTGCTTTTTATGCAAAAAAATTGTCTGTCCATTATAAAGGACAGTGGCAAAATAGTCTACTATCTACATACAAACATGGGATTGTATAGAACAAATATACGTGGAAAAAATGGTATATTCCAGATATAGGCCACTTTCTACACATTTTGCTGCAAAATGCTTGGCACATCTACCGTAGCAGTGGCGGAAAACTGGATTGTGTTGCCTCTTGACGATGTATTGCAACAGAAACTTTTAAAAACCATCATCAACAGCTGCACTAAGGCTTGGTACAAACTTTCATTCGCACCCCGATTTGATGGGAGAAATCATCTAATAGAAAAAAAAGAACGGCAAACTCGTTGTATTGAATGTCACAAAAAAGCTAATTGTTCTTGATCAAAATGTAATGTGACATTGCTCCCAAAAGATTGCTTTATGTCATACCGCACCAAAAAATTGTTTTGACATTCATTTTACTTTATATTATAACCCTTTTTAATACATAATATAGTTTTTGTAATGATTTGAAGTAATACCAGTTGTGTTAATAAAATCAATATATAATAATCAATAGTAGTTTATTTTGCCACCGTCCTTTTAAAAGAACGTAATTTCGGGGAATACGTTGAAAAATTCGAAGAAAAGTCACTAACGAAATTTGATTAGCGATGCATTTTCAGTATAAATCCAACAAAAAAATTATTTTTTCCAAAAAAAAAATTTCGGCGCCAAGTGGGTTAAGGCCACTTTAAAAACAAACATTTTGTATGAAAAGTTTGTTTTGAAAGTGGCTTAACTCTTTTCACCATTGCAAAAAGCGGGTTAGTAGGCCTCAAATGCGAACAATTTTACATCTTGTCGAAATTTGAAGACTTGTGATGAACTGTATGCAGATATTTTATTTCTACTATTCACCCAGTTTTTTAAGCGAATTGAGACGCAAACCCCTTTGTCTCGTTTTAAAAACATATGGATTTACGCCACATTCAAAACAAACAGTTCAATTATAATTATAATTAGATTTCATTTACTGTTTTCACGTCAATAAAGCAATTCAAAAATGTTGAAGAAGCGGGACTGTCACAAAATTTTGGCGGGATAGATAGTCACTTTACTTATGACCATAGAACGAAATAAAGAGGACCCTTTGATAATTATTTATCCTAAAACAGTCGATCCAGCTAAAGAATTGTTATCAAAACATGTCATATTTCAAAATTCATACAAATAGTCACCATTTGTAGTTAGTATCTTCGATAAAAATATTCCTTGTGAAAAATTACTATGGGTTCAATAAATATAAGAAAAATTCACGATTTGCTTAAATCCGTTAGCATCGAAAATTTTCAGTTAGTTTAGTAAATTCCATAGATATTAACAGAAAAATAATTTGCGATTTAAGCAAAAAAAACATCTCTACAAATTTTTTTTTTGCTATGAGTAAAAACGTCCACAAATTATGCAATTCGAAATTTTATATATTTTCTCATTTAAACCTTGAGTAATTTTTCGTGAGTAATTTTTCGTCAAATACTCTAACCAAAAATGTTGATTTGCGTTACTTCTGACCTATGACATGTTTTGATTGGAAAAACATTTTAAATTAACATTCGACGGCGTATCCAACGCGTTTTTAATTACCCTCGCCACATTTGTGGATAAAGCCTCACCTCATTCGTGGCGAAGTTTCTGAATATTCAGTTATATTACTTTCGACAAATTACTCGGAAAAATTTGTCGCGTAAAACGTGAGCTTGTCACAACAAAAAGGATTAAAGCAATATCTTTTAAGCAAAATTCTAATTTAACCCAAAATACATAACATTGACACCTTTCAACAATGTAATATTTAGCCGTTCCATACTTAGAAATATTTGCGTTTTCTTGTACACTTTTTCTAAAAGGAATTTTTCAGCTCTTCGTTTAACGAGATACGTGATCATCAGACAGGTAATTTTAAGTTATTATATTTTCTCGTAAAACATACCTGACAAAAAAAGCAGTCATGGAATTTTTAAAAAATTACATATGTACATAGTTGTGACGGTATTTTATGTTGTGACCTTTTGTGACCACTCAATTACCATTAATAAGAAGATACAGTACACATTTTGAGTACTGAGAAAAATATGTAGCAGCAAACTGATAGATTTAATAGTCAGGAATAAAGTTTAAAACAAGATGTTTGGAAAGGGAAACTATTTCAATAGATAATAAATAAAGGGGGTTATACACATTTGTCAAAGTTTTTGACAGAAGCGACTTTTGCATTGTGTTGCAAGCAATTCTTAACTTAATTTGAATTCAAAATTAGTTTCGTGTGTACAGTGGAAGTTCTACCGGCGGACAGTTCTTAAAAACGCACAACACCCATAAACAGATACATTTTGATTCCAAAGAATCAATGTTTGTCATGTAAATATATATATACCATAAAAAATAAACATTTCATTAGGCATATACATACTGATATTTGAATTTTCAAAAAACATTGCGATTAAAAGGTTTGTTTCGTTCATATGTATTTCGAAACGCCTTTCCATTATACATATATTTTTCGGCTGATTGAAAAGATCTGTTCCATCCTCTTTCAAAATGACAATAAAATTAAAACACTAATACGAAATTATCCTTTTTTTTGTCATGATCGTTTTTCCAATATCAGTTCCATTTCTGCCGGTGTTCCCCAGGGATCAATACTGGGTCCGGTCTTGTTCATGCTATATGTGAATGATGTTCATCGTTGTATCCAACATTCTGATTTAGCCATATACGCGGATGACTTCCAACTTTTTAGCTGTTCTGGTGAAATTGAGAATTGTATTTCGAATTTAGATGACGACGTATGTCTGTATTTGTGAATGGGCTCGGTGCAATAACTTCACAATAAATATTAATAAAACTAAATGTATGGTATTCAATGGTTGGCGTAGCTTGCATGCCGAACATAATATCACCTTTCAAAATAATGTTGTGACTTTAGGTAATTCAATTAAATCTCTAGGTTTTGATATTGATCATAGACTTCAGTTCGACTCTCATATATCGCATATTTGCTCTAAGTTAAATTTAATACTTAAGAAGCTATATAGCCTTAACGTTATCTTACCAACTCAGATAAAGTATATGTTGGCTCATTCTCTGCTGATGCCTCACATTCTTTATGGAGCAGAAGTATTTATTGGTACTAACCGGGCAAATATCGCTAAGCTCATCATCCTTTCACGGCATTCTTCGGTTCGTTTATGGTAGGCTCTTGTAGACAAGATTATTCTCGTTTTTGTACTCTATTTTTGGGCTGTTCATTTGATCGTTTTCTTGAATTAAGATGTCTTTGCTCTTTCTTTGGCATATTTAAATACGGTCAACCCACCTATCTGATTAACTCTTTTCGCTTTTTGAGTACATCTAGAAATTCCCAAGTTCTCATCGAACATTATAATTATAATATGTTCGAGCGATCTTTTGCTATACGTGTGGCTAGATTATGTAATTTATTGCCGCAAAATATTAAAAACTTTTCCGTATCCCCTCAAACTTTCAAGAATAGGCTACTTGCTCACTTTCTTGAAGTGCCTTAGATTTTTCGTGTTATTCATCACAGACAATACCTATATCCCTTTTTATATAATTTAATAAATATTTTTCGAGCGATCTTTTGCTATCGTGTGACTAGATTATGTAATTTATTGCCGCAAAATATTAAAAACTTGTCAGTATCCCCTCAAACGTTCAAGAATAGCCTACTTGCTCACTTTCTTGAAGTGCCTTAGATTTTTCGTGTTATTCATCACAGACAATACCTATATCCCTTTTTATATAATTTAATAAATATTTTTGCATTAATGTTAAAAAATGTGCGTTAGGATTGGTTTAGTATTTGGTATTTTTATATATGTATTCTTATAATGAATTTAAAGAGTCATTCACTAAGAATCGAGATCTATTGTTTGTGAAAGCTGAGCAGTGACAGTGTGGCGCTCTAGCGTTTTGTGTTGCCAGACAAATGTGACCCAATATCGTCAAAATGAAGATACAAAGTCAAAATCAATTTTCGAAATCGCCAAAAAAAATCATTAACACACAAACGTACTATTTGTATACAGCTTTTTCAGGCGACATGTGTGTATTAATACTTTTATGCGTTATAGAAGCCGCGAGGTTCGTCGTAGCTCCATGATTTGATATAGGCCCGTAGATTTGGTTCCACTTGATTTGGCTTGTTGCCGTTTTGGAAACTACAACAACCAATAGATTAGGCTGAAATTTGGAAATCTGCATTTAGTTTTCCGTAGAATAAATTACAGTATTAAAAGGTATGAAGATAAATTTCTGGGCTAAATTCGTCCCATACCCAAGACACAAACCACGTGAAACGTATTTATGATGTGCACGTATAAAAAATAAATTTAACTTAAAAAAAACGGTAAAAATAATAAATTTAGACACTTTTGTTGAAATTTTAATAGAACTTCGAATGCAATATTTAACTTTCATTTGATTTATTTCTTCAAACATGTAATTAAATGCCTTTTGGCCCATTTATACACAAATTACAATATGCATAATAAAAAGCAGCTGCTTTCTACTCGAAAAGAATTTAAGCCGGAAGTTTCAACCAGTAAAATACATTTTGCTGGATATTCCTGCTGTAGAAGCGATCGTTTGCTACAACGTGGAGGTGGTGTAGCTTTGTATATATCAAATGGAATTAGATATAATATTATCCACAGGAGTAGGAACTATGGGATTGTTGAATGTTTGTTTGTTGAGATAATTGTTGATTCTGGTCGAATTTTGGTTGGTGTAGTTTATCTCCCTCATGGCAATATTGATGCTCTGGAGGGTGATATAGCTGATCTGCTGGTTCGTTACTCCAAAGTAATTATAATGGGAGATTTTAATAACAATTTATTTGACAACTTGTGTTCTCTTAACATTAGAGGTATGTGTCGTAGGTTAAACCTGACTATTGTCCACAACTGTTCTCCAACTCATTTTGATGTAGTTCATGGGTCTACCTCACTAATTGATTATTTTTTGGTTTCCTACCCAGAATCTGTGGCTTTTTCTGGTCAGTGTCATTTCCCTGTGATGTCTAAACATGCTTTTATTTACTTGACGTTTATTGCACCAGTACATGAACAAGAACAGTACTACGAGTTTTATGATTATAAATGCTTAAATCAAGATTATATACAGAATTCATTATCGAATCTTGATTTTTCATTAATATACTGCACTGATGATGTCGATGATCAGCTGGATGCTTTGATGAGCTGTTTGACATCAGCACACTCAATATTTCCATTGAAAGTGAGAAAAGTTGAAACCAATACTGATACCTGGTCAAACGATCATAAAATATTGTATGCTCTCTCTATACGCGATTTAGCTTATAAAGCATACTTGGAAAACAAGAGTAGTGATAACTGGAAGATCTTCTGTAAGGCTCGTAACAGAGCTAAGACTGTAATAAGGAAGGCCAAGAGAGATGCTCATATATCCTTATTTAAAAATAAGAACACTAGTAAGGAATTATGGCAATGTTTGAAAAATAGAGGAGTATCCACAATCAATTCAACTGCAATTGATGTTGACGTGGAAGAATTGAACAGAGTTTTTATTGAATATCAAATAGACTCACGACATGTTAATAGCGATGCTTTTACAGTACCGTTTCATGACGGTTTCTCATTCCGTTGCGTGGAACAATGGGAAGTGGAAAAGGCTTTCAAACTCGTAAAATCAAATGCTGCTGGACTTGATTGATTTTCTTTAAAATTCTTAAAGGTAATTTTTCCTTATATATGCCAACATTTCACTCACTTGGTTAATACCATATTTATGACATCAAATTTCCCATGTGGCTTTCATATCGTATATGAAATTAGTATGTATATATTCTAGTTTTTAGTTTTAAGATTCTACTTAGGAATAAGTTACAATGTAATGCATTTTTTGGCCTTATAGGCTTTAGTATTACTGAATGGAATAAATAAATAAATAAATAAATAAAACCGCTAAAATTATTCCATTAGCAAAGAAAGATAGAGTAGAGGGGTTGAATGCGTTTCGGCCTATTGCTGTACTGCCCATTCTCTCAAAAGTTGTTGAGCATCAGATGAAAAAACAGATACTCAATTATTTGGAGAGTAGTCGCCTTCTTCATGATGCCCAGTGTGGGTTCAGAGCGAAAAGGAACACGTCGAGTTTACTATTGGGCTTAATAGACAACATACGTAGCAACTTCGATAATTACAAAGTATGTGTGGTATTGGCGCTTGATCTTGAGAAAGCATTCGATAGAGTAGACCATGGTATCCTGATTAACAAACTATATTCTCTGTTCGGTTTTTGGAGCTCAGCTTGTTCTTTGGTGTACAAGTACTTAACTGGTAGGAGACAATTAGTGTATGCTTATAGTCAATACAGTTCTGTCCTTGACTCCAATTTATTAATGATTTACTTTCCCAAATGGATTACTGGTGCGTACCTTATGTATTTGCGGATGACATTCAGTTATTGTTTAAAGGCGATAGTAGATTTATGAATGTTCTACAATCAAAAATAGACCTCACGTTAGCTTCGTTGAGTTGTTGGATGACAGCGAATAAGCTCAAAATAAATGCCTCGAAAACAAAGGCTTTATTTTTTTCTGTGCATTGTCAAAATAATTTAAGTATTTCATGCAATGGCACTAACATTGAATTTGTTCGTGATATGATGTGCCTGGGTGTCATACTTGATGACTTGATGACGCTATGAGCTGCATATAAACAATGTAGTATCTCGAATCAATTTCACTCTAAGATGTTTATATTCGACTGATCTATCTCTTCCCCGTTTTGTCAAACAAAGATTAGTTTCTGCACTTGTTATGCCTAACTTTCTGTACTGTTTGGAAGTATATTCAGCACGTATCCAGACAAATTTACATTTGATTCAGCTAATGTTGAATAACGTTATGCGGTATTTGTATGCGCTTAATAGACGTGAACATACTTCACCCTTCGTGAAACAATTTCTGGGCTGTTCTCTTGATACATTCATAAAATTTCGTATTCTCTTCTGTTTCTACAAGATTTATAGGAAACAGTGTCCATTGTTCCTTTTTCAGTCGTTTATATATTGTCATTCGACACGCAGTAACCAAATTCTAATTCCGAGAGTTCACCACCTCATGGAGAGATCTTTTCTCGTCCGAGTAGCTCGTTTATTTAACGTATTGCCAAATGTCCTGAAAGTTTTTAACTTAAAGCCTTATTGTTATCGAAATAAACTTCTTTGCCACTTTAAATCTTCTGAGGAGTAGATGTTCTCTTCCTTGTTAACTCATTATTATGTATTAAATTGAGAGTTAAATTAGATTATGTTTTTTTAATACAACTTATATATATTTTTTATTAATTTTATATTGTTAAACACATTGAATTTTCTATTTAATGGAGTAGTCATCAGTCGGAGTAGTCTTCTAAGCTGCTATTATTTTTTATGCATTTTGTAATTTATTTTAAATTGGCCTTTGAGGCTCTAAATTACAAGTTATGATGAAATAAATGAAATGAAATATTCAAATATAATTTACTTAATTTCATTTATTTATAATAGTAATATAAATAAGACAACATGGCCAATAATCTTATATCTTTATACAAATTTCAATTAGGGCCTGTTTCTGTAACTTATTTTCGTTCGTTTACGGAGAACGATCAAAAATCTCTCAACTATTACTTGAATTCTATAAAACGCAGGTTAAAAATACTTTAGGTACGAGCTTTTTACGTGCTTTTCTATAGACACACCGAATTATAAACTGCTGTGACTTATAGATTTCTCGGAATAATTGAGTGATTTTTGATCGTTCGCCGTAGACGAACGAAAATAAGTTACAGAAACAGGCCCTTAATTAATAAGATCTGCACTCAAGTGATCCACCTTGAAAGTTACAATTCAGATATAACAAAAGTTAAAACTGCAATAACATAGATGCACACAATTCGATATATTTACATTATTATGTATAGTAAAAATAAAAAATGATAAATAACGATAGAAAGAATTAACCAAAGGAAAATATATTTCTGAATGTAAATAAAATGACGCTCTCTGGACACAAAACAAATTTATCCCCTAAATTACACTAGTTAAAAGATCCATACTAGTGAAACTAGGGAGTAAACTGAGAAGAGAGAGTTATATTAAAATTATTTCTTTGCTAGATTTTATTCGGAGATTTTTACCGAGTAAAAGTAGCGACAATCATGAATATTACAAAAAAATTGAGTGATAGAAAATTGACTAAAATTGAAACTATGGCTCCCCAGCCATTGAAGAATAAAAAAGTTTGAAGTAATCTATTTCGATCGAACAATAAATAGAAATAATAAAAATAAAATCTATATACAGGGTGGCTGATATGTATTGCAACCAACTTCAGGTTGCTATCATTTCTAAACCGCTAGTCTGATAGCTGACAGATTTATTTCAGTGACAGTTCATTTTATTGTTTACAAGCTTACAAAAGCATTTTGATCTATTGCACTCAGAAAAAAGTTATTCGTGATGGAATTCAAGCGTGATTGCTTTTTATTTGGGTGGAAAAACACAAGTGGCCATCGTTAGAGCCCTCCAACATTTAAATGTGAATAAATCTTTTGTTTCTCGTGCTCGTTACCGTGATACTGGCAGTGTTGCATCGCGTCCAAAAAGTGGACGAAAAAAAAACGGTAACAACACCAGAAATGATCCGAAAAGTGAAGGCCAGATTTGATCGAAATCCACGCCGCAGTGGTAGAAAAATTGCTCGTGAGCTGAACATATCGCCAGAACGGATACAACACATATTGGACTAAAGCCATTGAAGTCCCAAAAATGCAAGAGCTCACCGATGCACAAAAAAAGTTAGACTGGAAAGAGCCAAGGAGTTGCTTCGCTTGCACGAAAGTGGCAGCGTGTGATGGCTTTGTCGGCCGTTTGAAGGCCATAATTCGTGCCAAAGGTGGCCAACTCGAACAAATCTAAACTGTTTCTAAAATTTTATGTTATTCCCGACATTTTTTGCTTTTGAACAATAAAATTTAAAAAAAAATTAAAAAAATATAGCGCTTTACTTTGTTGCATTACATATCAGCCACCCAGTATATAAAGAAGAATGTGTGTTTGTTTGTTGGTTTGTTTGTACCGTATAGACGTCGAAACGGCTGGACCGATCTTCTTGAAATTTTCACAAAATGTACATGTGTGGGGCGTGGTGAAAATAGAGTACTTGAATTTTCGATATATCAAGTGGGCGTGGCCCCGCCCACATAGGACAAATTTTAAAATTGAGATATCTTGCACAATTTGTTAGCGAGAGCGCTGTAATTTTGTACATATGTATCTGGTTGCAGTCTACGTGATTGGTCGAAAAAAGGGAGGGACCAATGGGCGTGGCACCGCTCATATAAGCCAAATTTAGAAAAATTATATATCTTGCACGATTTGTCGGCGAGAGTGCTGGAATTTTGTGTATATGTATCTAGTGGCAGTCTACTTGACTGGTCCAAAAATGCGCGGAATCATGCCAATGGGCGTGGCAACGCCCATATAAGCAAAATTTTGAAATTGACTTTTCTTGCACAATTTGTTAGCGTAATTTTGTGCACAGAAATTGGACGAATGGGAGTGGCTCCGCCCATATAAGCCAATCTTGAAATTGATATATCTTGCACAAATTATTAGCGAGAGTGCTGTAATTTTGTGCATATGTATCGTGATTGGTCCAAAACTGGGCGGAATCGGATCAATGGGCTTGGCCCATTGTAGCAACCTTTTGAAATTAAGGTATCTTGCACAATCTATTTGCGAGAGTGCTGTTACTTTGTGTATATGTGTCTGGTGGAAGTCTATGTGATTGGTCTAAAAACGAGCGGGATCAGACCAAAGGGCGTGGCTCCGCCCTTATAAACCAATTTTGAAATTGAGATATCTGGCACAATTTGTTAGCCATAGTAATGTAATTCTTTTTATATGTATCTGTTGGCAGTCTACAGTCTAAATGGGCGGGATCAGACCAATGGGCCAAAGCCAAATTTTGAAATTGAGATATCTTCACAATTTCTTAGCGAGAGTGCCCTTATTTTATGGAAATGTTTTTGGTGGCAGTACTGATTGGTTCAAAAATGGACGGCATTGGAAATCTAAATTTGCGGCAACGAAGTGGACAGGTTCCAGCTATATATAAAGGGTCCGCCATCTAACGTTTTTTTCAACTAGTGATTATTTCGTGAATGGTAACACTTAGCTCATGTCTCATGTCTAAACGAATATGGTTGTGTATACGTTGAACAACGCTGGGAAATATTGCGACATTACTTTGAAAATTTTGATTTTCAATTTTTTTTTCATTTTTGATTTTCATTTGATTTTTTCATTTTGATCTTGGCGGGTATGTAAACAAGCAAAATTGTCGCATTTGGGGCACAGAAAAACCGCACGCATACATTGAAAAGCCGATACACCCAAAACGAGTCACTGTTTGGTGCGGATTTTGGTCCAGAGGCATAATTGAGCCATTTTTCTTCGAAAATGAGCTAGGAGTGGCCGTTACAGTCAATGGCGATCGTTATCGTGCCATGTTGAACGAATTTTTGTTCACAAAAATTGAAGTGGAGGATATTGGCAACATTTGGTTTCAACAGGACGCCGCTACGTGCCACACAGCAGAAGCTACACTCCCTGTTTAGTTTTTTTTAACAGCATTTTCAAAAAAAAAAGTTATTTGGCGGACCCTTTATATAAATGGATGTGTGTATGTTACGTATGGACTCCAAAACGGCTTGATCGGTTTTGATGTAATTTTCAGGGAATGTTCAGATAAGCCTAGAGGGTGACATAGGCTTTAAAAGTTCTTGATTAAGGGGGCATGGGTCCGCCCATATATGTTGACGTAGCCACCGAGGAGGAAATGGGCCTCATCAGTCAAGATGATTTTGTATCGTTCGTATCGTTTTTTGTTCGATCGTTTTTTGTTCGATCGTTTTTTGATCGTTAGGTACGTTCCATTTTTATACCCTCCACCATAGGATGGGGGGTATATTCATTTTGTCACTTCGTTTGTAACACCTCTAAATATTGATCTGAGACCCCATAAAGTATATATATTCTTAATTGTCGTAAAATTCTAAGACGATTTAGCCATGTTCGTCCGTCCGTCCGTCAGTGGTAATCACGCTACAGTCCGCAATAATAGAGCTAGGTTGATCAAATTTGGTACAAATACTTCTTATAGTTGCAGGTTGTTTGGGATTGCAAATGTGCCTTATCGGTCCATATTTAGATATAGCTCCCATATACAGCATCTAACTTGTTGTGATTCCTACTGTCCACATTTACTATATTTTTTGTGTTTTTCGGTGTTATTTTCTTTAGGTTTGAGTTATTTTGCGAGGTCTCATGCTATCTATCCATGGTGAAGGTAATATAAGATTCGGCATGGCCGAACTTAACGCTTTTACTTGTTAGTAATGGCGTAGTTTCTACTTGTCAAATGTCAAAGAATAAAAGCTCCAAAAGTGACAGCTACCGAAATACCGGGTGATTCAAAATAACACCTCTTGTTGGAATACCCTTTACAACAAATCCTAAATGAGCTGACCATATGGGATTTTTTTCCCAATTTATACTTTCACTGTCAGCTAATTGCTCGACTGATTTATGTATTCTAGTTTTCGAGATATCGGTGTTGCAATGTCTGGTATATATATAGCCGATATCGGAGTACCCATATATCTCAAACCCTAGATGAGCTGACCATATGGGGCTTTTTGCAGAGAATCTACTATTTAAGGGATACCTCTAGTCTTTCGCTCGACCGATTCATGTATTTCAGTTTTGGAGTTATAAGCCGTTCAATGCATCAAATGTATAAAGGCTGTAGTATATAGTTTTTTAAAAATGTTTGTAACTTAAATAAATATTTGCAGTCGAAAAATGTCGGCAACATATCTATATTTTGATTTGACTTCCTGGACCCCAAGAAAGTACAAATTCCTAAGAGTTGGTAAAGAAATGGATCATATTTCCTAAAGTCATTCATACGTACATACAAAATTTTTGTTTTTTGCTTTCACAATTTTATAGTGTGCTCTGGTTCTTAAGATCAAGGATCAATCATTTGTACTCTCGTCACTCCGAGATTACCAGGCACCAATATGATGTGTATTATGCCGTGTTCCAAGTTGGCGTTTATTTACAGTATAAAATGGTGCTTGATTTTACTTTCATGGTCGATATTGCTTTGATAGCAATTTGGCTATCTTTGAAGATATTTACATTTGTTGGCATTGTGTTAGAGCTGAGCCAGATCACATACTGTGTATCTGCTATAAATTCCGCCTGTAAGACCTTTTAATATTTTTCTGTCACTTTTTTTGCTTTAGCTCCTAAAAGTGATGTAATTTTGGGCCTAAAACTGGTAAGACCAGTTTTTAAGTTTACATCGAAAATAAATGAAGATATTTTCAATGTTTCTTACAACAGTTCGCAGGGCTTTAAGGAAGCCGAAACGACTGAGAAGTCCAGCATAGAACGTGTGAGTTAATTCACTATTGAAATCAGCTCATTTTGTTTCTGGTTCTCTCAACTTTTAAGGAAAACGGGTTTCGGTTTTACCGAACTGTTTAACCGATTAACCGGTGTGATGTTCATCAGCCTACTTTCACCAAAAGTTCGGCCTACCAAAGAGCTTCATATATGGATCGAAAGATTTTATGATAACATTTATGTTCGTATGTTAAAATCCGGAAATAGAAAGTAGATTTTCATTTTATTCCATAAAAACAACAGATTTAACACTTTCAGGTTCATATTAAAGAAGACATTCATCCTACGTGTAATGTTTAATATAATGGATGGAATAAAATTTAATATAACAATATTTTAATTAAAAAATGATCATTTTGCAAATGACTTTTCGGTAAAGATGCGACAGAACTTTTTCCGAACGCTGTAATGAGTAAGAAACGAAAAACATCTGTTTTATATCAAATTTTATTGTACATATATCCGTTGGGGAAAAAATACGGAATTAACTATGTAAACCCCCCAAACATCTACTGTCCCACAAAGCAAAATTTGAGCAGCGTTAAAGCAAACGCCAAAGATGGTGGTGGAATTCGAATTACAAATTAGCATATTTATGTTAACACTCACTCTCTTATACTTGTTACCTTTTGTAAATTAGAATTACTGTTTTTATTAAGTTACAAGTGTACCTCATTCACTCTCATATTTTGGTAATTTGAACTTACCTCGTTATCCTTATTATTACGTATGCCTCGTACCAGATCGGTGAGGTTTTTATCAAACATACGCTCGAAATTGCCTTTAACTTTTTTCAAAGCCATTTTTCCACTTTGTTGGTCGAGAAAACTTTCGACGAAGACTACAATCACTGACTGCTAAATCTGCTTTGGTGCAATTTTGAAATTTGTTTCTTTTATATTCCGCTTGTTTTGTTGTAGATGTATGTTGTTTTTTACGGTAATTTTTTTCTTTGTTTTCCAATCGGCAATGTTGGTCTACTACTGTTGTACAACAACAATAACGAGCGAGCGTACCATCGACCGACGACACTATACAGGCCAACAGCTTTGATGATGTCGACAGATTTCCCCTTCGCGATTTTTATGAATTGATTTTTTCCTTCTGCACTCACGAATGAATGCACCTTTACTTTTTGTTGTTGTTCACGGTATGGTATTTGTTATTTGCATAGAAATGTTTAAAATTTCATGAAATTTCCTTGTGGTATTTTATACAATTGCAAAGCATTAATGATTATATATATTGAGTTAATATTTTTAACATTTTGCCCGAGAAAATTCGCGATTTTGTTCAATTTAGTTAGTTTTCCAGTTTATCACGACGACACACAGAATAAAAGTGTTGCAAAAGTATTGAGTATATAGTATTAGGTTACTGGATACCGAATAAAAAATTCCAACCGTATTGAATGGCGTACCGTTGTTGCCATGATACAATAAGAAGGTAGTGTGCACAGATCAGCTGATTATATATTTCCGTTTTAACTTTCCTGTCGAAAACCTATTAGTTCTACATCACACGAGGCAAGATTAATTGCGTCTAATCGGATGTTCGTTTAAGAGAGAGGGAAAGGGGGAATTCCTCTTTCTATTCCTCCTGCCTCTCTTATGAACCTCCGATTAGTCGCAACTAATGTTGCCTCGTGTGATGTTCGGTACAGAATTCACAGTTTTGCATAAAAATACGTAAGCGAAATACGAGACGAAAACTTGATTGCAACATATATATACAACCCGCACAAAAATGTTCCATGTTAATACTACGCGAAATGTGGAATCAAAGTTATAAGCCGTTTACTTGTTGTGTAAAACGGTCCTTTTGTGTGGGAGGTGCCAAAATGGACGTTGTACTGGACTGTAGATACTATAAAAGCATTACACTGAACAAAATTTCTAGTATATTCATGCATTCGATTTAAAGTTATATCCCGGTAACTTTTTGTGCAAAATGGTCCCACTGTGTGGGAGGTACCAATAGCGGCGTGGTAGCTTCCCCCGTTTTTCTCAAGGTGATAGCGACTAATAAACTAATTACTATTTGTGGAATTGCGAAAGATTCCGATAAGTAGTATAGAAGTTAGGACCAGTGACACATCTGAGCGATTTGTCACGTGACTTTCCAGTAAGTCCTGCTTCACACTCGGCAATTTTTCCCAAGCAAGTGTCAACGTCTGTTGGAGAGAGAGGCAGGCGGAATAAGCTCTCTGCCCCTCTCTCCTACAAACTATGACACTTGCTTGGAAAAATTGCCGAGTGTGAATCAGCACTAAGAATTTGTATTTGAATCGCACGTAAAATCGTTTTCGGAACAAAGTCGTACAACAATCAGGGATGGAAAAAGTTAGTACTCTATTACTTATTTCAGTACCTTTTAACAGTATTAACGTATCTCCATGACCGTTTTAGTACTATTTTATTTAATCTATATATATATAGTTGCCTATGTACAGGGTTGCCCATATTCGACGGACCCATCTGGCAACGCCATAACTTTTGACAGAGATGTCAGATCGCTTAATGACATACCGCGTTTGAAGCGTCAGTCCAAGCAGATTTTTACCATGGAACAATACACGCCACGAGAACGCTCTGAAATAGTTGAAATTTACATTCAACAGAAGAAGTCAATTGTGAAAACTAAAAAAACAAAATTATCATGTCCGATGAAGCCCATTTCACATTGAATGGGACCGTAAATAAGCAAAATTGCCGTATTTACGCCACTGAAAATCCTCAGGAGATTCAAGAATTGCCTCTTCATGACGAAAAAGTCACAGTTTGGTGCGGCGTTAGTGCGAAAACGGTCATTGGGCCGTTTTTCTTCCAAAACGAAAATGGCCATGCTGTTACCATCAACCAGGAGCGTTATCGCGACATGATGACCAATTTTGTGATGCCATTTATTCGTCGAAAGCGTATGAGGCAGTTCTGGTTTCAACAAGACGGCGCTCCACCGCACACAAGTCGCATAACAATCGATTTTCTGAAGAATTTGTTTCCGGGCCGTTTGATGTCGAAAAGTGGTGATTTGGACTGGCCACCGCGTTCGCCCGATTTGACGCCGCCTGACTTCTTCTTGTGGGGATATTTGAAGTCAAAGGTTTACGTTAACAAGCCAAGGACCGTAGAAGAGCTCAAGGACAACATTCGTGAAGAAATAGCCGCTATTCCGGCCGAAATGTTGGCGAAAACGATGGAAAATGCTGCAAAAAGGGCACAATACGCCATCAACGCCAGAGGCGGCCATTTGAGAGATATCATATTCAAAAATTGATGTAAACAAATCTACTTGGAACAAATTAAATGATTAAGATTGCCAACCGCCAAATTTTTATTTTTTTCTTTGATTTTTTTTAAAAAAAACATGGGTCCGTCGAATATGGGCAACCCTGTAGTAATAAGACGTTCGTATTTATATTTTAACAACTATTTAAATCTATGTATTATTACTAAAACTTGTTCGCAAAATCTTACGAAGTATTACAAAAAATGCTAGAGTTGAGTGGGAAGACTTGTCTCGGAATCAGCTATTGTCTTCTTCTTCTCCGGTTCGTTACCAAGTTGCCAGATTGTCTGTCATTCGAACACGGCGGTCTTGATGCTGCCACATATATTTTATTTAGAAACTATTTATATAGATAAAAATTAAATGACATTTTATTTCCTAATTCACACACTCTCGTCGTACGTTTTCCATCACAATTAATTAATATTAATTTGAATACATTTTATGTCGATGGTAACTAGGTACGGGAGACAGCATTTTCTGAAATTGTGTATATTTTTCTATTTTTTTATATATATGAAGAGAATATGAACTGCAACGTTTTTATTAATATTTTGGAATGGCTCATCGTTTTCACAATTCTCTAAAATTATCTTTAAGGGTACCTCTTAAATACCAGTGAATGCGCCCGCCGTCTGTCGAAATACGTAAGGCCGGGTTAGGCATAATTTATCTTTACCGTTGCTGTAACGTTGCCCGTTTGAGCGATTAGCCAACGTTGAGAAAACGAGTCATATGTTCTGACAACAACATATAAGTAAACAAAAAAGCCGCGATTTCTTTTTGTTTAGATTTATTAAAAATGATGTTAAAAATAATGTTTATAAATTTCTGGTTTTTAAATCAGTGCAGAATTTACAATAAAAGTAATCAAGAAAATATCGTCGGATAAGAAGATGGGCTGGACGTCCTATAAAATGTGACTGGGCGAAAGCCGGACACTAGAATGCCTATGGCAGTTTTTAATTTGTTATTAACATTAATAAAATATGAGTTAACTATCACTCCAGTACTCTCCAATCTCTATAGATAGAGATTGGATTGGATTTGGCTGAGTCCCTCTTCAGTGGAAATAGACATAAGTAAAGGGTTTTCCATTAAGGACATAAGAATTTTATATAAACACATTTGAAATCGAAAATTGTATTTGTGGAGTAGCTGTATTCCATTTACTCTCTATAACGAACTCCTATATAACGAATTTCTCTTTATTACGAAGCAATTGGGACTACTTTGAGTGTATTATAATCTCCATATACCGAATTTCCCTATAGCGGATTTTTCCTTATAACGAAGCATTTTTGCGACCGTAACTTCAAGGATGAAGCGTTTTCAATCTCCATATAATGAAGTTGCTTTGTTGTGTGTTATTGGTGTTGTTATTGTTGCTCAGTGTGTACTTTGTTGCGTTCACAACGCACAAGCAGAGACGTTTACATATTTACCATAAAATTGAAAGTGTATTTTGGGGAACCCCCGAACTATGCAAGTGACAACTGGAATCTTTATCATCTCTCACATTTCTTGCAGTCGCTATCAGTTTGCCTTTGCATATCGCGATAGTAAGTTGTAAAATGACTCCGCGCATAAATATTACTGTGGAAAAAAGCTATTGATCATAAAAGAAATTGAAAAGGGAGAAGTTTCAAAAAAGACATTGCTAAGCAATTTGGAATTCCTTTCAGTAGCTTATCTACGATTTTAAAAAACAAGGATAAGCTTTTAGCCAGTGTCACAGATAATGCATACAGTATTAAACGGAAGAAGCTTCGAACTTGTACCTTTGAGGATATTGACGAAGCAATGCTGAAATGGGTATTCGCCGCACGTGGTAGGAATCTTCCTCTGTCTGGACCAATCCTGAGAGAAAAAGCAAAACAATTCGCTGAAGCATTGGGCCACGGAGAATTTGAAGCAAGTGTAGGCTGGCTTGAAAAATTTAAAAATCGTCACGGCATTGTTGAAAAAACATTGTGTGGTGAAAGTGCTGCCGCCAACATCCAAACTCGGGATGAATGGGTGACGAATGTCTTGCCAAAATTGTTAGAAAAATATGACGAAAACGACATCTTTAACGCCGATGAGACGGGTTTGTTTTTAAGTGCTTACCAAATAAAACGATGGCGTTATAAAAATGAGAAGTGTTTTGGGGGGAAAATAGCAAAGAGAGGATCACTGTTATGGTGGCATACAATATGACCGGATCGGAGAAAGTTAAATTGCTTATTATAGGGAAGTCCAAGAATCCGCTTCAAAGGAATCAAATCTCTAGACGTGGATTATGAATTTAATACGAAAGCATGGATGACAAGCGAGATTTTCTTGAAATTGGACCGAAAGTTTGCTTCTCAACAAAGAAACGTTTTGCTTTTTGTTGACAACTGCGCTGCACACCCTAGGGATGTTAAGGACAAATTGAAAAATATTGAAATTGCTTATTTCCCACCCAACATGACTTCGATACTTCAGCCAATGGATCAGGGCATAATTTGTAACATTAAAACGCAAACATTTTGTTACAAATGGAGGAGAAAGAACCTCCCACGCCCATAAATTTGCTGGATGCCATACGAAACTTAAGCAAAGTGTGGAATGTCAATGTAAAATCCGAGACAATTGCAAACTTTTTTAGAAAAGCAGGATTTGTAAAAGTTGGCACCATAACGAACAACAGTATGCTTTGGGACGAAGAAGACTATCTACCACTATCCCACTTCGCATTTTTAGAGTCTTCATTTAAAACAGTTGCTAATACTAATGCAACATTTAAAGACTACATCAATGTTGATTGTGATGTCATTACCACAGACAACCCTTCCGACGAAGAAATCCTCGAAAGTGTTCAAGAAAATTTTGGAGCACCAGCTATCTCAGGTAAAGAAATCAGTGTTCAGAAAAAAAACAGTTTTTAGTATTACTGTTCGCGAACGGTACCACTATGATAACGTACCGTTCTTAGAACACGACGAACGGTATCACTACGATAACGTACGGTTCATACGATGTAGTGATACGGTTCTTTTGAACAGAACACTAACAGTATCGCTACGTTTAGCGTTCCGTTCTTTTTTTTATATTCGACGCCACAGGTGCAAATATGAAGCAATATTAATGAAAATTGGTACAGAGTTATTTCTTAACCCAGGGACGATCCCTACATAAAATGGGGCATATCGGTCCATACTTTGATATAGCCCCCATACGAAGGTCCCTTTCGATAAGACATATTCATATAGAGAGCGCATTTTTTAACCGATCATGCCGAATTTAATATATATAAAAATTAATATATATTTTCATTCTATTGCATTCAATCAGGACTAGTGAAAATGATGCATATCAATCCATTTTTTGATACAGCCCCAATACAAAGCTCCCTTTCGACAAGACATATTTACGTTATAGAGGACGCATTTTTTATCCGATCATGCCGAAATTTAAATATGTGTGCCTTCTATCATGTCTACACCATTTTCAACTGTAATTCGAAAAAATCAATTCAATTTCGAATAAGATCAATTGAAATTCGAAGATTCCATTTGAAATTCGAAAAAGGTCAATTGAAATTCGAAGATTCCATTTGAAATTCGAAAAAATCCAATTGAAATTCGAAAAAAATCAATTGAAATTGGAAACACATCAATTGAATTTCGAAACACATCAATTGAAATTCGAAATACATCAATTGAAATTCGAAACACATCAATTGATATTCGAAAAACATCAATTGATATTCGAAATACATCAATTGAAATTCGAAATACATCAATTGAAATTCGAATTTTTCCATTTGAAATTCGTAATACACCAATTGAAATTCGATAAACATCAATTGATATTCGAAATACATGAATTGAAATTCGAAAATGTAAACAAATCTGCACATTAGATAGGGTAGAATTTTTTTAAACACATTTGCTGACTAAATCTTAACATATAATGTGATGATCTTATCTTTTATGAATGTTTATTCAAAATTAGTTGAAACAAAACATACTTAAATATTTTAATATTAAAGGTTTAACACAGACAAATTGTATCACTTAAATGCTACCCCATCTAATATACAGCATTGATTTTGTTTACATTTTTCGAATTTCAAATGATGAATTTCGAATTTCAATTGATGTTTTCCGAATTTCAATTGGTGTTTTACGAATTTCAAATGGAAAAATTCGAATTTCAATTGACGTATTCCGAATTTCAATTACAATTTTACGAATTTCAAATGATGTGTTTCGAATTTCAATTGACGTGTTTCGAATTTCAATTGATGTTTTTCGAATTTCAATTGATGTTCTTCGAATATCAAGTGATGTTTTTCGAATTTCAATTGACCTTTTTCGAATTTCAAATGGAATATTCGAATTTCAATTGACATTTTTCGAATTTCAAATGGAATATTCGAATTTCAATTGATATTTTTCGAATTTCAGATGGAATCTTCGAATTTTAATTGACTTTTTTCGAATTACAATTGAAAATGGTGTAGTGAAAATTGGGCATATCGATACATACTTTGATATAGCCTCTATTTACCCTCTAGAGAGCGCATTTTTTGACCGATAATGCTGAAATTTAAATATTTGTACTTTCTATTACATCCAGCGTGATCACAATGTAATACAAATATACAAATTTCAGCATGATTGGTTACAATATGAGTAAATACAGTCACTCCAAAAAATGAGTGCTCATCTCATTATAAAATGTTAAAATGAAATTTTAACTAAAATATTTTAATGATTGATTTTTATTCCTTCTGATGTGTATTTAAATGCTATAAAGAGAAATATTTTAAATTATAGTAAGAGTCATTAAAATAGCAACAAAATAAGTACTCAATTATAGCACAAAAAAGTGAGTGCTCATTTACTTATATTTAAATAACGGGTCAAAATAGCGGGACCGAAAACCACGTTTTGGAACAGAAATAATGAGATTATATGTGTTTAAGCCAGTCAGCGAGAATTGTTCGGTAGAGAAAGATATATTTCAAAGTATTTTCGAAATGACACCTAAACGTAAAGATACAACGGAATCCGAGAGAAAAATTATAATAAATTTGAGAGAAAGCAATAAACCTTTACGAGAAATCGGTAAAATCGTGAAAATACCTTATTCCACTGTAAAAAAATTATTGATAAATACCAAATACCAAATAAATACCAAAAAAAAAAATAAAAATTTATAAATACCAAAAAAATACCAAATACCAAAAAAAATCACGAATAATTCACGATCCGGCAGCCCGTAAATTCTGACGGAAACTAAAAAAAGATATATTGTTCGAAAAATTAAAAAAAAATCCCAAAGTTCTGGCAACACAATTAACAAAAACATTAAATGTTAGCTTCGAGAAACGTGTATGTGTTAATACTGTTCGTAATGTCCTGTATGATGCCGGTTATCATGGTCGCATTCCTCGAAAGAAGCCTTATATCAGCAAGGTCAATAAGAAAAAGCGTCTCCTATATGCCAAAACTCATGTAAATGAATCAATGGACTTCTGGAATCGAATAGTTTTCACAGATGAAAGTAAATTCAACATTCATGGCATATTATTGATGGTATTATGGACCACAAAAAGTATATTGACATTTTAAAAACGAATCTCCAGCCCAGCATACAAAAAATGTGTCTACCATCCAATTATATATTTACTCAGGATAATGACCCGAAGCACACTGCTCGTAATACTAAGATGTGGCTTCTATATAATACACCCAAATGGATGGAAACGCCTCCTCAATCACACGATATAAACCCTATTGAGAATCTATGGGACCATTTAGAGAGAAAAATCCATGAAAGGGATATTCGGAACAGACATGAGTTGATCAGTGCCCTAAAGATAGCGTGGGAACAAATTTCATCCGATGTGACTCAAAACTTAGTAATTCTATTCCCAGAAGATAAGAAGCAATAATAAAGAATAAAGGATCTCAAACTAAATATTAATTGTTATTATTTTAAGCGATTTATGCAAAACAAATCAACATGAGCACTCACTTTTTGGAGCTGAAAATCCGACTTTATTTTGTTTTTGTACTTATTTTAACTATTCTTGAAATCATATATGTTATTTTTTTTATAAATTTTTAATAACCATTATAAGCAATAAAAATCAATCGATTAAACTTTATTAAAGTTAAAAAACATGTGTTGTGAGCACTCATTTTTTGGAGTGACTGTATGTCTTATCCAAAGTACCTTTGTATGGGGGCTATATCAAAATATGGACCGATATACCTCATTTTCACTAGACATGATTAAATGTTTCTATTGCATTTAGCATTTGTATTTGGACACATATTAAAATTTTCATGATCGGATAAAAAATGCGCTCTTTGTACGGGAGCTATATCAAAATATGGACCGATATACCTAATTTTCAATAGGCACGATTGAATGTAATACACAGTACAAATATTCAAATTGCGGCATGATCGGTTAAAAAATGCGCTCTCTAGAGCGTAAATATGTCTTATAGAAAGGGACCCTCGTATGGGGGCTATATCAAAGTATGTACCGATGTGCCCAATTTTCACTAGACATGATTAAATGCAATAGGAAGCACACATATTTAAATTTCGGCATGATCGGATAAAAAATTCGTCCTCTATAACATAAATATGTCTTGTCGAAAGGGAGCTTTGTATTGGGGCTGTATCAAAAAATGGACCGATATGCCCCATTTTAAATACGGATCGTCCCTGGGTTAAAAAATAACTCTGTACCAATTTTCATTAAGATTGCTTCATATTTTGCGACCAGTGGTGTCGAATATAAAAAGAACGGAACGCTAAACGTAATGATACTGTTAGTGTTCTGTGATACCGTTCGTCGTGTTCTAAGAACGGTACGTTATCGTAGTGGTACCGTTCGCGAACAGTAACACTAAAAAATGTTTAGTGTATTCTGTTCTCTTGTAAGGGTTGCGATACGGTACAGAACGGTAAGGAACCGTTCCTTAATGTTTTTTTCCGAACTCTGAATGAAATAATAATAAAAAAATCCGTGGCTAATAACACTGTGCTCGAAATGGATATACCTATTTCGACATTGCTGAATCCAGTGGTTCTAGCCGTTTTTAGCTATTGTTTTCGCGATATTGGACCACAAAGTTTGCAAGGAAATCATAGAGGTTAGCTATCTCAGAGGTGATAATGAAGTGGAAGGCTTCGGAATACACGCTTTATTCCAAAGACCGAAATAAAGGGAACCCTTCGAGAATTATTTCTCTCAAAATTGTCAACCATGCTTCTTACCCCTTTATATTTTTCTCAACGATGCCTATTAAAATTTCCATTATAACATAATGTTTCATTGCACTTTTTCAGGGGTAAGAGGGTGAGAAGCGTGGACGACTGTAATAGAAATAATTCTCCAAATGTTCCCTTTATTTTGATCTTTGGACTGAAGCGTATATTCCGAAGTCTTCCACTTCAAAATCACCAAAGAGATATGTAACCTCTCTAATTTCCCAATAAACTTTGTGGTAGAATATCGCGAAAACAAGAGCTAACATAGAAAAAAGGCTAATGCCACTAGATTCCGCATGACCGAAATAGGTCTATCCATAGTGTCTACTTTCCGTTACATTTTTGGACTAGCACAGTGTAATTTTCTGATGTACATTATTATTTATCTTTTAACAGATTCAGATGAATACGAAGAAGAATCTGCCGATATTGCGAAACCGTTACCCACTTTCTTCATCAGTTGAACGTTTCCAGTAGTTAATACAGTACCAAATACTGTATTAACTTCTCTAAATGTTTTAGAAAATTATATTGAAGAAGAAAAGTGGGAAAATGTACTTCAAACCAAAATAACTGACTACTACAAATAAAAATCGTTAAAAGGAACAAAATTGTTTTTATTTTCTATATAGCGAATTTTCTTTATAACGAAGTAAATATTCAGTCCCTTGGAATTCGTTATAGAGAGTTTCGACTGTAAACGCATTTGAAATCGAGTTTGACAGGCGTCGTATGAATGCACTGGTACTTAATATATAGATACCCTTACACCTAAATATATAGATACCCTTACATCGGAGTGAAATTACGTCGACTACAGGTCGCAATTTCACTCCGATCGTTCTGAAATTTCGCAGTTTAGAGTATTTCGCGGCTGTTAAGATCGCTATTGAATTTGGTTGAAATCGGTTCAGATTTAGATATAGCTCCCATATATATCTTTCGTCCGATTTGGCCCTTTAGTCCTATAGAAGCTGTATTTTACATCCAATCGTTTTGAAATTAGGATGGTAGAGTTTCTTGATCCATGAACCAACACTGCCGAATTTGAAGAAAATCGGTTAAGATTTAGCTATAGCTCCCATATCGTGCGATTTGGCCCTTTAGTCCTATAAAAGCTGTATTTTACATCCAATCGTTTTGAAATTTAGAATGGTAGAGTTTCTTGATCCATGAACCAACACTACCGAATTTGAAGAAAATCGGTTAAGATTTAGCTATAGCTCCCATATATGTATATGTTTAGTCCAATTTGGCCCTTTAGTTCTATAGAATCTATATTTTACATCCAATAGTTTTGAAATTTAGAATGGTAGAGTTTCTTGATTCATGAACCAACATTGCCGAATTTGAAGAAAATCGGTAAAGATTTAGCTATAGCTCCCATATATATGTTTCATCCGATTTGGCTCTTTAGATCCAATCGTTTTTATACCCTACACCACACTGTGGTACAGGGTATTATTTAAGTATAAAATGTCCCAAAAGTAAATTTATGTAAACAATTTATACATGAATTACAAAATTTATATATCAGAGTTATTCAATATTACGAGAGTGGTGTAGGGTATTATATAGTCGGCTCCGCCCGACTTTAGCCTTTCCTTTCTGGGTTTTGAACTACGGCCGACTCGCAGCAAAAATGTTTGGTTTTGATTTGAAAAGTACGCCTCAATCCTCACAAAAAATAGGTTTTTATGTTACGGACACAATTTTTTTTGTTGCATAGTGTAATAAAGCTCGCACAAATAATTAAATATTTTGAATAGATATGGAAATATCTTTAAAAACTTGCTTTAAAAATGCTTAAAACTTTGTTAAGGGCTATTTTTAACATACAAAATTTGTGCAGCTTCTCCGGATTTTGTAGAAACATATTAAATGTTTCATGATTATTAAAATTATATACATTTTTATAATTTTATAATTTTTATTTCCACGAAACTAGAAAAACGCCTTATTATTTAAAATTGAAGTGTTTATACGCATATATTTAAAAAAATCTCCATTAGGTAGATATAATCATTGGTATTTTTATTTTGTTCATTAAATACGTAAAATATAAAACACAATTCGTTTTCATCAATAACTAAATAAATCTAAATGAATTAAAATAAATTTCGACATTCTACAAGTTTGTAGTGTAGTAGTATTCACTAAATTTTATATTGTCAGACTAATATAATTTTAACAACTTATTAGAATGCGCTACAAGATCTAAAGAAATATAATGCCAATTATAAGAGGAATAGATAAAGGCATGCAACAGAACTAACGTCGATATTCCACTGGCTTGTAGCATTTTCACTAATATAATTTTAACAACTGGTTAGAGTATGCTACAAGAACTAGTAAAACATAATTCCAAAACAGAAAAAAAACGTAAAAATAATAAAATAAAATATTTTAAAGAAAAATCTTTCCTCCACTACTTGGTGGTCATCAAAAACACGTTACTGCCAAAAAAGGAAAATATACATAAACTTATCTTAATAATATAGTTACATATAGAAAGTTGTTAGTGTAGGTTTATGGGTTTTTGTTGTCTCTTAAATAAAATTTTAAATTATTCCAAAATGAAAAACAATTAACGAATCAACAACAAGACGATTTTTCTGCTTCGGCCACAACCAAATTGAAATCATGACTATTTGGTCGGGCAAAACCGGTCTTTATACCATCCCAACCATCTTCAACTTTGTATTCTCCAGAACGTATGCGGGCATAGACTTCTTGAGTGACCATACGAAATGCTTCTTCGACATTCAAACCTGTTCGGGCAGATGTCTCAACAAAATGCAAACCGTGTTGCGTGGCAAATGCTTGTGCCTCTTCGAATGACACTTCACGTTGGCCGCCAGCATTAACTAAATCCAATTTACAGCCAACCAGTGCAAATACCGGACGATGTGGTTCGATATGTCGTTGGGCCTCCATCATCCATAGTGGTATATGTTCGAAACTTGCATGATTTGATATATCGTACACCAACAAAACTCCCACAGAATTGCGATAATATGATTTTGTTATAGATCGAAAACGTTCCTGACCAGCAGTATCCCATAACTGTAATTTAATCTGTGTACCATCTTTCATTTCGATTAATCTGGCGAAAAAATCCACGCCAACAGTTGGGTCGGAAAGCTGAAATAAGGCAAATTAATTAAGATTTATTTGTTGTTTTCTTAGTTTATTTGTTGTTTTCAATATCAGATTTAGATGGTAGTACTGAAACTAAGGTAGAATACGTTTTTTTATTTGTCTTGTTTTTTCTTTTTTTCCTTGGTAAAAAAATTTAAAGTAATTGCGAAATCTTGGAAACATGATTAAATAAAATAAAATGTTTTAATAAAGAAATCTATGACCTTTTGCTTGGATATTTATTGGTATTGATAATATCCAAAAGTCGAGACTGCTTCATGATAAGAATATCATGAAACAGAAGGAGCAAATGCCAATGTGAATAAGAGACTGTAAAAAGCGAGGATGGCATATGGACGGTGAAATAAAACTCGGCAATCAAACCTGATCTTAATATTTCCGAAAACTACGATGAATATTCTGGCCTGTAACCACATCCATTTCCGAGCTATGGAGACTCTATGGAAGAGCCAATATGAAATCAAATATGAACCACAAAACAGCCAATTGTTATTGGCTGGATTGTGTCCTAGCCAATACCATTTCCATTTACTGGCTGCCAGCAAGAAATGGAATTGGATTTTGTCCCATCCAATTCCATTTACTGGTTGCGCAAGCCAGTAATCAGCATAACCAGACAAACACTAGAGTGGCACCCCCAAGGCATAGCAGTGTTCATAAAAAAACAGTACGTTATAGGAACGGTTCCTTCAGAGAAAACTAACTATTTATTTTTTTAGTGTTACTGTTCGCAAACGGTACCACTACGATAACGTACCGTTCTTAGAACACGACGAACGGTATCACTACGATAACGTACGGTTCATAGAACAGTATCACTACCTTTCGATAAGACATATTTACGCACAAGAGAGCGCATTTTTTAACCGATCATGCTGAAATTTAAATATTTGTACTGTGTATTACATTCAATCGTGCCTAGTGAAAAATAGGCATATCGGTCCATATTTTGACATAGCCCCATACAGAGGTCTCTTTCGATAAGACATATTTACGCTCTACAGAGCGCATTTTTAACCAAAATATCAATAACAAATTGGAAGAAATAAAAATTCTTTGTATGAATACGTAGACTAAGTTGGAAATGTATTATTGAAACCCTAGTCTGAAGTTATTCTCGCCTTCAGAGATTTACACTATACAATTCGGTATTTTTACACAGATCTGATGCCCAGAATTCTTCTCGACTTTTGGGTTTATAGTCCTGTTATTAAAATAAAAGAAAACAAGTACCATATTAGGAATATTGACTAGTATGGAGGATGACCTCAGGGGTCAACTCAATTATAGAGGAATGCCACAGTGTTCCAATCTAATATAAATTATCTTAGTTATCGACTATAATATGGTCGACTAATATCTAGAGGAAGACCTCCACGATATATTCTATTGAGATCTTGGTGGTCGAGGTTATTATAGAGGATAGTTTAGTGGTACATCTTAGAATAGAGAAGGTGGGCCTTCAGTATAGAGGAAGACTTCAGGGTCAGGATATTTAATATCAACCTATGTAGTTCATTTTTGGCTAAAATGTTTATAAACCGTTACAAGTAGGTAAAATAAAATGTTGTTATATTTTATTTCCAATTTTTTTATGTTATAAAGGGTGGTTAAATTTTAAGGGCCGATGTTGATTTTGAATAAAACACAAATTATTTTAAATTGGCCTTTGAGGCTTTAAATTACAAGTTATGATGAAATAAATGAAATGATATTATTGTCATTTCTTTTTATTATGATAATATTGGTATGGTTCAATTATGTATGGAACAAAATATCGGCCAAATGGCCGCCGATGGTCCATATTTTCGATGACGCTGAGACATAATTGAGTTTCTATGCCATTAATGTGCCGAGTTATCTCATCCTTTAGCTCTTGAATTGTTGCTGGTTTTTCGACGTACACCTTTTCTTTCAAATAACCCCAGAGGTGTCAAATCACATGATCTTGGCGGCCAATTGACATCGCCACGACGTGAGATAACACGGCCATTGAATTTGTTGCGCAAAAGAGCCATTGTTTCGTTAGTTGTGTGGCAAGTGGCACCGTCCTGTTGAAAAAACATATTGTCCACATCCATATCTTCGAATTCGGGCCATAAAAAGTTCGTTATCATCTGTCACAGTAACTGCTTGACCGGCCTCATTTCGAAGAATTATGGCCCGATGACGTCGCTAGCCCATAATCGCCACCAAACGAACTGGGCGAGCATGCTCAGATGTTTTCACATCTCCTACAGACCGGGTTTGCTGAAATTTGCGCACAATTCTCCCGATTGTGGACACATTTGTTCGATTATGCTAATCAAAAAAACATCACGAAGTGCACGAAATGCATTTTGATTTGAACGCCCATTTTCGTAAAAGGCTTAAAAAACTTAAACGCGTTGCTCGATTGTGTATCTTTCCATGGTTCAAATTGAGTTAGTCTGAAATTGGGAAATGTCAAATGAGATGCAGAAAAAAACTTGACATTTAGGTGTGGTTCACATTCAACATCGGCCCTTACAATTTAACCACCCTTTATATACATTTTCAGTTTTTAAAAAAATAGTTTTTGGGTTTCATAAAATTTATTATTGCTCTCGAAAGGCTTAGCTGATATTTGCATAGTTTGCGTGGTTTTAAAGCGGAAACAAAGTAAAAAAAAATTATTCGAAAAAATTTTAGAAACATTTTTAAGAGTTTTTTTAAAAAGCTTTGTAAAAAAATTGCTCCCCTTTGGACAAAATAGAGCCATTGGCATAGGTTGGTCTGGAATTTTTCAGCATTTTTAATAACAACCCAAAACGGGAAAATTTTTAAACCTTTAAATGCAAATTATTTAATTTTTTATGCAAATTACTCTCATTTCTTCATTGTTATGTACTCGAATTGTAACAAAATAATTAAAACTCAATATTTTCGCATTAAGTTGCAGCTTTGTAACATCTTTATTAAAAAATATATAAAACATGTATAAAAAAGAAAACGGAAAAGAAAAATATTAAATAAATAGAAAATATAAAAATTAACAAAGAATTAATAAGAACTTAAGTTTAAATATAGTTTTATGTTTATAATAATCTGTGTATGAAAAAATCGTTGCTCATTGAGTATTACTTACAGTAGAAGTATTTATTTCTAATGGGTTTAATGTAATGTTATTTACGATTGCCTTTAATTATAATAGCCTTTCTAAAAAGGAGTCGTTATTGGGTCGTTGCAAGCTAGCGCGAGATGCCATCCTCTTTAAAGTCCCAACAACTCCGTCGCGTGCAGCTTTCCATTACAGGAAAAGCTCATTTTTGTAATATATAACATAAGGATGAAGTGTAGTCTGGCTATTTCTGATAAGACTGTACAGCATCTTGAGTTTTAAATGCGTAAATCTGGGGTTATTAAAAAATCTCCTTCGTCTAAATTGCTCTTTAGGAAACTCAAGTAATGTGACTGTGATTTACCAATAAAACTTTGTTTTATATATATCGGCAGTTCATTTTCTAGATTATTTAGAAAGTCAGCAACAAATATATGTTATTTATGAGTTAAAAAGAAGTATTTAATATATTCGTTTCTTAAGAATCTTACCTGTCCGTGCAAATCCATTGCATAAAATCAATTTCTTTTATATTTGAATCTGCAAAAAGTTTTAGTAAATCAATTGATGTAAAAATCCTGTGCAATTTTCACAAATTAGCATATTGCAATATTCGCTGGATTCGAACACATCATTTGACTTGCCATCTCTCTAGATAAGTAATTTACGCCAGTTCCTCGAATGGCGTTGTTTAATCCTTGAAGTTTTAATTTTAGATTCTGGTGTATTTTGCAGACACAAACACTATGGCTCCCGCTACATCCAACGGGTACGCAATGGAGTGGTCTTAACTTTGTAAATTAAGACAAGATTATGTCCGTATGCGAATATGAGTCACAACTTTTTGCGTTCTTTTTCACATTGCAGAGATGTAATATTTTTTGCATGGTTTCCTTTCGTCCGTCTACTAAAACCGATATACCTCCTTTCTCTAGGTCCAGACATTACTCTGCTATAGTCACTCAACTCGTAAACTTCTTTAGCAAACTTAGCGTAGAAATTTGTAATGACGATCTGCCCGTCTTTAATTTTGGAGAGCAGCTTATCCCGATTGTACTCGCAATTTTGTGCAATTTTGTAGTCAGGTGCTTAATAATGAACTTTCAACTACAAATTCGTCTGAAAAAAACATGTGATTTAAGTATAATTTTTGCCATTAAAAATGCTAAGTGTGTTACTTACTTCCTCTATCAGATAAATCACTTTCAGAAGACATTGATATAATGGCGTCATACGAGCAAATTCGTTTTCGGCAGGTATCACATATGAACTTCCCAACATAAGGTGAGAATTTAGTATTCCACTTTAGAGTCTTAATTTTTTTGGAACAGATCCTCTTATTGAAAAGCACGATTTTCTTGATAGTTTTATTTTTTCACTTAGTTTACGCTTTTAAGGACAATATTCAAATGACTTCAATGGTCGATTTATCAAATATTAAAAAAATGGGCTTAGGGTATCACTTCCATAGGTAAATCCACTCCGCGTAAAATAAAAAAAATGACCCGTATATATATTTCAAATGAAAATATAACGTACGATGCGCGCCCATAAAGAAAACCCATATACATAGGTATAAACTAATTCGTTCAAAACGATCGAAAATTCCCTAATTTTTTTTTTAAATTGTTTCGAAAATTTTTTTCTCCAATTTTTTAAGAAAAAATGGCGCAGTGTGTCCTTTTTAAAACAGCGTTAACTTTGCAAAAATCGGTTCAGCCGTTCAAGAACAATTACAAATTTCGTGAAACCTGAAAACCTGATTTTTTTTAAAAAATTTTGCAACTGTTTATAATCATTTTAGCCAGAAATTAACTACATAGGTCGATATTTAATATTCTGACCCATCAGTAATTTATTCTAGTATAGAGAATACATCAGCGACCCACTTAATATGGGAACATCTCTGGGGTTGATTATACTGTTCATTTTTGTATATGATTGCAGTTACTGCAAGGGCATGCGGGGCTGTTCCGGTTATATTTTTTTGCAAATTGTAAAACTTTATTTGTTCTGAGGTCCAGGATGCGATGTTGTCACCTGAATTAATTTAATACTTGAATTCAGGATTTAAAAGCACATTCAAAGCGCAAAATTCAACATAATTTGTCTAAACACAAAAAGGAAAATTTCACGAAAAAAGTGGAATGGATCAGGCCCGATGGCAATTACGCAAATTTTCTCGAGCAGATTATATGTATGTATCTGCATATAATTCATTTAACTCCATGGGGAGCGTAGGACCATTTCGAAAGAAAGTACGGTAACCATTCCTGTTTTTGAATAGTTATATTAGTTTTTTCCATGTTGCTTTTGGTTCCTTGAGGACTCCACTATAGGACTGTTCTTCTAGTTTTGTTGTCCTCTTTTCTTAGAAAATGACCAATCAGTCTCCATTTTCTCGATTGGGATCTCGTTTGTAGTTTCGTAAGAGTTGTTGGTTGGCCGCCATACTCATAGAATATTTCTTAAACAGTGGTTACAAATGCTTGCAACTCTCTAATACGGGTTGCCTTCAGTGTCGCAGCCGTACAGCAGTACCGACTTGACAATAGAGTTGTACATATACATATCGTATTCTATGTTTGGTATTAGTTGAAATTTGTACTGATGTTCATATCGTACGTAGTTGGGAGAAACTATTCCTAGCTTTGTTTATCCGGGAAGTGATGTCTTCTGCGTTACCACCAGTAGGAGTGCTAGTATTTTTCTTAGATATCAAAACATTGACCGATTGCTTCATCGTTTATGTTGAACGTTGACAGATTTTGGGACGATGACTTTAAATCTTTCTTCTTCACGTTGATGCGTAGGTCGCAATTGTCAGCTTGTTGATTGCGACGATAAAGCTTAATCTCCGTATTCGATCTTTTTGTTGATAGAAGCGAAATATCGTCGGCGTAGGATGGTTCTTCAAGGATTCCAAAGATATACATACCTGTAAATACCTCTGTTATCTATAAAAACTTTATTCAGAATGTCTTCCAATACTACAACACCATTTCCAAATTTAGTTAAAAAAATCTATTTAAATTCAGAAATTCCATTTGAAATTCAGAAATCATCAATTGAAATTCAGAATATCCATTTGAAATTCTGACACTACTAATTGAATTTCGGAATTTCTATTTGAGAACAGGAAAATATTAATTTCACATTTTTTAGGTATAGGTACTTTTTGAAATGGATTTGACTGAAGTGAATACCGATTTATAAATTGAATCTAAATCGAGAAAGAGCACATCCAATCCGATTTCATATGAGCCATTGTCAAAGACTGTCGTTAATTCTGACAATTGTTTCCACTGCTGTCCCGCGTTTTTCCTACAAAAATTATGTTTGGCCACATAAAAGCTGGTTTTACTTACATCACTTAAATCTCAATCCATGACCAGCCATACTTTTTTGGCTGAAGATGTTTTATATGACTTCAAGCCTACATACATACATACTTAATTTCACATCGTCGTGTTTCGGGCTCGAGAGTAATTACTGTACGAAAGATTTTGTTACATCCCATTAACGCAATGTTCTCGTTAGTTTTCATTGCCAGAACATACCAGCTTTACTCCAATGTTCCTTGTAAATTTGCCATTTTATAATCACCTGCATTCACTAATTCCAAGTATGTCGAGTTTGAACCTTTGGAACTCTCGCGTCAGTTGTTTATGTCCGCCATGTTCGTTTAACCCCTGAACGTATCAGTAACTAATGTTGAGGCGCAACTCATTAGTAAGCCTTGAACCTTTGGAACTCTCACGTCAGTTGTTTAAGTTTGCCAAGTTTGTTTAACCTCTAAACATACCAGCATCCAATCCGCGTTTCTTTTTTCATGCCTAATATCCTCATTTGTGGTTTCATTACTCATTGATTTTCGGTCTAGATGAGGGATTACCTCAGATCGTCAGTATGGTGGCAGGGATGCTGCCATTGTGGTGCATCTATTGCAGTCTTCAAGGTTTCCATACGAACCTAAATACTGTGGTGTGTTCCCAGGCATTTCTCACTAGGAACGATGGTGTGGTTATACCGCCATTTCCTCATTTGCTATACAACAGGGTCCACCACTGGTCGGCGAGGATGTCATTCATGAAGAGGCTTTATGTTACAACTTTTTTTTGTGAACGCGTCACTACGTCTTAGACCCTAAATTGACCACAACCGTTGATTCTTTTTGTTCTAGATTTTTTCAAAATGAACAATGCTTTCTTATCGGAAATTTTGAGTCATAAAAACGCAACGCGACAAAAAACAAGCGGCTGTATGTTTGTAAAAAATAATGGCAAATGCAAAATTTCAAGTCAATTGGTCACTCATTTCGAGAGCAACATTCCTAAAATGGAAATGCATACATCAAATCTTAGATCACCTCCGCATATTTAAATTCTTTTAGGGTGATATAAAACACCTTCTTGGAGGGCAATAACACTGTGCTAGTTCATAAATTTAACATAACGAAGAATGGACAAGACTATTATGACCAAGCTAAATCCCGTGGTTGTAGCCGATTTTTCTAGGATATCTTATTTTCAAAATATTCCACCTCGAAGTTTGCTGGGAATTCAGAAAGGTTTAGGTTAGGTTAAACTCCATGCTTCAGCACTAAGATGGTAATAATAAGGACCCTTAGAAAATTACTTCTGCTTCTTCTATACTTCATTCAAAAATGCATTCATTCCAGGGAACTACAGGGTTGTAGTCCTTGGCCGGATTCGTTGGGGATCCGGGTCGCTTCATTACTTGGAACCGAATACTTTGGGGGCGTCGAGAACAGTATAATTGCGGCGTATGGAATTTTCTAGTATTTTTTGAGCAACAATATCATTTGTATGAGGTTTATTTGACAATGTGACGTTACCCTGTATAGAGATTTGCATCATCAGTCTCAGATTTTCGTGTCGGACTTTATATACGAGCTTTGTCATCAGTTCTCTCCCCAGCAGCTATTTAGGAAACTTCCTTATTACCATAAGTTCTCTCTTGTTCTGATAAGTATTGCTTTGTTCGTCCTGGAGAAGAACAAGTATACGCGGAGTATGGAATTTGCTACCATTGTGATGAGCAACCACACGATTTTAATAAGATCCATTTGACATTAAGCCGTTACTAATTTTAGAAATTTGCTGTTTCTTGCTAGACATATATTGTTTTTTATCAATTAATCTTCTTTATCTTCTCCACCTTTATATTTATCGATACACAACAGGAAACTATGTACAACATTCTAAAGTAGTCTAGAAAGAATAATAGACGAGAATATCAGAGGAAATCTTAAATTGGATGGCATAATCAGAGTGTCAGCATGCATATAGCATATAGACAATTTAGCGCAGTTACCTTTGAGGCCTTCTAGCTCTCACTCATCAAAAACTCAAAACTCTGAATAACTCTTTGGTCATAACCTATCGGAATGTAAGAGGGCTTAATACTAAATTAACCCGACTATTTGCTGATAGCTTTGACTTTGATTTTTTAGTTTTGTGTTTCACTGAGACCTGTTTAAAACCCTCAATATTTGATTCAGAGATACTGTCGAATGAATATGTTCTATATAGAAAACATCGCATTCAAAAAATTGGTTATTGCTGTAAAAAGTTCGCTTTGTTCTTAACGTGCCATTCTTGATGAGACTGATGATATTGAATTTATTGTTGTCTCTATTAATTTAGGTAAAGCTAAAAAATTATTGGTGTTCATGTTCCTACATTCCCCAAACTCGGAATTATCTATTTATGATGGTCAATTAAAGGCTGTAGGCAGATTGGTTTTGATGTTGAGGGATGTGGACCATATCTTAATCTTGGGGGATTTTAATTTACCCTCTGTTTCTTGGTTTTCATAGCCAGATACTGAGGCATTTACTCCCTTAAATTCTTCTTCGATCGCGTTTGAGTGGACTTGTAGTTAGGCGAATGATGTAGCTGGGCGTTTTTCTGATCTCGAACTATTGCAGATTAATGGGATTTCCAATTCGTCTGGAAAATTACTTGATTTAGTATTTGTGAATAACGCTCAGATTTTTGATATTCATAGAATTCCTCCGGTTTCTACCCCGGAGGATAATTACCGTCCTACGCTGGGTATTTCCATGCTGTATGACATCTCGGACTCTTCTTCTATGTACCCAAACGCGACGAGGGTACGGGTTTTTGTTTCAAAAGAACACATTTTGAGTTGCTAAATTCTCTGCTCTTGAGTACTGACTGGGATTTAGCTTGTTGTTGTAATCACTTATTACAATGTCTTGAATGAATGTTTGTTGCAATCTGTACCAAAGATTCGTATTAAGAATACCAATAGACCATCGTGGTATTCTTCTAATATGACTACTCTCCGGAACATGAAGAGCAGACTATTTAAGAAATTCAAAAGGCCTGATTCCGATGTCGATTACGTCAGGTATTCTGTAGCCAGATCACAGTATAACATTGAATCTCGTAAATGCTATGAGCTCTACTTAGAGAATTTAGCTCACAATTTTAAGATGAACCCTAAATCGATCTATGATTTTATCAATATGAAACGTAAGCCTAATCCAAGGCTCTATGGGGTTAGAATTGATGGTGAAGAATTCTGTGGTGATCAGTCAATCGCCGATTGTTTTGCAAAATTCTTTGCATTCTCATCAACAGTTTCAACTGTCAATATTCCATCATTGAATCATTTGAACATTCTTTATTTTGATTTATCTTTCATATCGTCAAGTTTAGGCCAGCTTAAGACATCTAACAGTGCTGGCCCAGATGGTATACTGAGTGTAATCCTGAAGATATGTGCTCAAAGTATTGCTGCCCCGCTCACATTGCTTTTCAATAATTCGTTAAAGTATGGATATTTCCCATTTATTTGGAGAAAATCTTTAATAACTCCACTTCATAAATCTGGAAGCTTGATTGATGTTATGAATTATCGTGGAATTGCAAAATTAAGTATGATTCCAAAACTTTTTGAAAAAATGATCACTGAGATTTTATCTCATACTGTGTCACCTATTCTTAGTCCATTTAGTAAAGCTTTTGATAGAGTTAATCATAAACTCTTACTATATAAGCTGAATCATATTGGTTTTAGTAATAACTTGTTGTTCTGGATAGCACCTTATCTTAACAGTCGTGTTCACATTGTTAAATTTGGTAGTAACTTCCCAGGCCCGATTTTGGTTTCATATGGGGTTCCCCTTGGTAGTAATATTGGCCCTTTGCTGTTTCTACTATTTATCAATGATTTACCAGATTCAATTATTAGTTCTAGATTACTGATGTATGCAGATGATGTTAAGATATGTTATTCTCGTAACACATCTGATGATTCTTTGTGTCTTCAAAATGATTTAGACAACATTGGTTATTGGTGTGAAATTAATTGCATGGACCTGTATTTGAAGAAGTGTAAACATATGTATTTTTCTAGATCGAAATCGATTCCATCTACATTCAGTCTTCTTAGTTCCAATTTAGTAACTGTTGGATCCTTTGTGGATCTTGGTATATTAATGGATCCTAAACTTAACTTCAATAATCACATAATTACAATGGTCTCCTTGGCTTCATTAAGCGATGGGCGAAAGAATTTTCCATATGTAACGAAAAAGCTGTAGACTTCACGTTCGTAAAAAAAAATCGGTAGATTCCGCACTACACTCTGTTGTATATCACATAGAAAGGGCCTTGTCCTTTAATGAATATACAATGGCTACCTTCCTGGATATTGAAGGGGCTTTTAATAACACAAAAATTTAAGCAGTAACAGCAACGTTAGAGAGTAAATCGGCAGGGCACCTGTCCGACACATAAAGCTATTTGAAGACGGTATTGACCCTCCACACGGATTACTCACCGTGTCTGACCTTCATAGAAGAGGATTTCATCACGGTTATTCCCTCCATTTAAAGAAAGAGCAAATTATCGCATATTGAAAGTTAACTTCCATACCGACGGATCAAAAATGATTGATGGCACAGCAGTGGTATTTTCTGCAAGGAGCTAAACATTCGTGAATCCTACAATGACTCCGTTATACAACAGCGATATCAGTTTTTCATTAATAGCCAAGCAGCAATAAAGGCGTTAAGGGGACCGGATATAAGGTCAAAGGCAGTCGGCCACTGTCGTAGATAATTGATGATTTAGAACAGCATAAAATTACTCTGTGCTGGGTGCCAGGCCACATAGATATTCCTGGCAACGAGGAGGCAGATGTTTTGGCTAAGAATGGAGCACGCCCTACAGGGACGATGATCCGCATGTTTTACCGCCTTTGTCTCACTATTTTTTTAGAATCAAAGAATATATAAGAATAAAGAATATATATAAACAACAGACTAAACTTTGGGACGAAGAAGAATCGCGAAATTCTGAACACTTACTAATCGTCGGCTTAATGCTATTTTGTTCCATACGCCATTTTGTATGATCGGAGAAAAACGCAATTTATTGTTTGAGTAAAAACGGGACTGACGAGTTACACACTTTTTATTCCATAGGGTTCCCAACAGTATTTGTATTATTCCCATGCATTTATATGTCATTATATTCAAAAATAAGCAAGTTATAACAAATTTTGTACATGGCATTTTGGTCCATACCCACTTTTATTTTAATATTTTTTCGTATTTGTATTACATGGACCACAAAGAAGGTCGGTATGAAAGGAGAGTAATTTACATATTGTGATCGAAAGAACGTAAATAGTGAGTAAAAAATATAAGGCGATAAAAAAATGGGGATATAGAAGAAAAATATAAAAACTATTTCCCTTAAATCAGAGTTAAATCGATTTACCCTACCAATATCTCGAAAACTAGACGAGATAGGAATTATTGCAGATTCTGAAAGAGCATGCTTGAAACCCATATAATCAACTCCTAACTCCAACGCAAAAATGGCGTATGGCCAAAAATAGCATTAATGGCGAAGAGGGATGAAATAAGGGCCGTAATTGGAGTAATAACAGGACACAATGCTTAGGTAAACCCATGGTAAGAATTGGCATCAGGAATGATGATTTATGTAGATGGTGTGGCGACGCTGACTATTCGGAAGACAGTCATCACTTCCTTTGTAAGAGGAAACATGTTACTCGGCTCCTTTTCTTTCCAGACTATGGCTGAAATTCGAGTACACCAACCAAGAAGAATTCATTAGGTCATCAAAATGCAAACCATGACACAATATGACATCCGGGGCCTAAATGGCAGTAAAAGTAATCCCGCGACAAATAACCATAAAAAAAAGTATCTGAAGAGAAGAAAGGAAAACATGAGGAACAACAATGGATCAAACCTGTTCCAGTTTTATACACTAGGAAATCTCTAGTTTCATCCTCTTACAACCTAACCTAACCATCATATGGCTGTGATTGAAAAATCTATCAAGAAATTAGTAAAATGTTTACACGCGTGTCAGTGTCATAAAAAATAGCTTCTACTGTCGTTAAAATATGTCCCGAAAAACTGAAAGTAAACCAATCTGAAAGTGAAATGGGTTATAGTTCTATTTCCCAGTCTTGAGTTGCAATAGTCATCGCTATTCCATTTCTACGCACACAAAATGCAAAAAGATCATGACTCAAAAGAAAGTGTCTGCACAAAATTGTAAACAAAGAAAAGGCACAGTGTAATGCCAAAAACGTCTGGTCGAGCTTAATATTCACAGCGCACAATATATAGCCCGAGTCAGATGCTCTTATCAACAATGAACTGTTGTTGGCTCCCACATTTGCCACAGAATCCGTTTAAATTATTACATAATGTTGCATTCGACCCAGATATCTATCATCATCAGATCTTACGCATCACGAAAAAGGAACACAGTGCACTCTAATCTGAATACTTGCCGTAAATTGTTGCTATTGCGACCCAACACCCTCTTACCTCAGCAAATTTTCCATCTGTGAAAAATTTCAATAGTGAACTTTTGCCCACGGTTGAGTCCCCAATCAATATCAATCGAAATTGATAATCAAAAATCGGCTCCACCATATCTCCGTATATTTTTCTAGCGTTAGAAAGGATACTACAGCAGCAAGTGGTTTTACTTTTTGAATTTTAGCGAGGAAATCTCTGTTTTAACGCTCGTACTATTTTGTTTGCAGTATCAAAAAAATTTGTTTTGCGTAGCAGACAAAAGAAAAACAACCACTTTTTTTACACCATCATTATTTTTTTTGCAAGTGCTTTCTTTGGCAGGTTGTTTGTATTTTCGTGGAATTGCGTCTCACTTTGTTTTAGTTTAGTTCTTTTAGCTTCGTTTTGTTTTCATACTTCCTTCTATAATTAATATATTGCTAATATATTGTTAATCTTTTTTTTTTTTTTTGAGTTGTGAAATCGAAATTGGCAGTGAATATATTCACTATACGCCAGGTTAGTTCTTCCTTTGATGCTCTCACAAAAGCATCCGTTCTGGTTAACGTCCAGCAGTAAAAATAAAAACGACAGCCCACACCTCCTGGTGCAAGCAATGAGATCTCAGAAGCAGCAGAATGCTGCTTATGATGACAGTTGATAAGCTGTGAAATCTGTTGAAATAAACACTGTTTCGGTTGGATTAAAAGTGCGATCAAATTGTTCAGTTAGGGATGGCCAACACCTCCAGGTGTCGGTTATGATATATTGATGGTAGCTCGTCCGCTACAGTTGGAGTCGAGTGATATGATTACCAGATTGAATTTTGATGTTTTTTAGGTTATTCAGCAATATGAAGGTGCAGTAACGAGTGTTGCATGTAAGCAGCTTTGGTTGTTGAAGTTGAGAGCAGTTGGTGGCTGTAATTATAAGAATGGAACAAGGGAAAATTTGGGGTAGGGGATCGGGGAAGCTTATTAATAAGTGTAGTTAAATTAACGACAAGGTGGGTGATTGTATTGGTAATAGTAGGGTAGGTATCACAGATTAGTTTGTTAACTTAGGA
Organism: Eudasyphora cyanicolor; assembly: GCA_963930755.1. Taxonomy (NCBI): domain Eukaryota; kingdom Metazoa; phylum Arthropoda; class Insecta; order Diptera; family Muscidae; genus Eudasyphora; species Eudasyphora cyanicolor. Next base: position 155,597,863 of record OZ005736.1, on the reverse strand, counting down.
TTCCAAACGGGGTTAAATCGATAGTTTGGCTAATTTGATGAAATCAGTAAGGGATTTGTAGATGTTATGTTGTTTTGTTAGGAGGATTTCTTTAAGGTTGTGAAATTGGGTGAATATGGGGAACTTATTTCTAAATATCAGGTACTTTTGGCAATTAAATAGCATGTGGTGAGTGGAGTCAGGTACGTTGCATATATCACAGTTAGGCGAAGTACTTACACCAATCCGATGTAAGTACAAGTTGTCATAAGTATGACCAGTTATCAGTCTATTTAAAAGCTTCGTCTCTTTTGGTTCGAAGTTAGCACCATGATACCATGGTTTGTCGTAGACATTTTGGATTAAGGACGCGAAGTGTTGACCTTTTTGAAGGGATGTAGTAAGGAAATCTTCATTCCATTGTTGTTTGAGGCGTCGTTCTACACAGTGTAATGCTTCTTCTGGGGTGTATTTAACATTGAGGACAGCTCCATATTCTGTTGCGAGTTTGGCAATGTTGTCTGCTTCTTCATTGATAGATATACCTCTGTGGCTTGGAGTCCACAACACGTGGCACTTCCTGATCATAGATGTGTTGAGTTTATTGTTGAATTCTGCTACGATGTAATTTCCCGTATTTTCGCTGATTAAGGCCTTACATGCCGCAAGGCTGTCAGTGAGAAATACACATTGTTCATAGCCATCCTCAATGGCAATTTGAAGAGCTTTTAGTAAGGCCCATAGTTCACCAAACATGGACGAGGAAGCGAATTCAAGTTTAAAATAAAATTTTTGTTCCAGAGTGTGATTGTAGACACCAAAGCCAGTAGTCGACTCAGCCACCGAGGCATCCGTAGCAAACACTGCAAATCCGTCCTTTTTGTAGTCTGCTATTTCTTTCCTATATATAGCAAGGATTTCTTCCGTGCTCGTGTTGTTTTTGCTCTTGGAGAGTGTATTGTGTCTGACCGTTAAAGCTCCTGGACGTGAAAAAGAGGTTGAGAAAGCAATATTATCAAAAATGTCACTGAACTCATGATATATAAGGCTGTAACTAGATTTTACAGGGGGATTATCAGCAATAATGTCAAAGAGGTTAAAGTTGTTTGATTTTATTTTTATCAGCTCCTTGGCTGTTAAGAATTTGGCTCTTTGTTTTGGTGGCATCTCATTAGCAAGGGCATATAGTACATGAATGGGAGTGGACCTAGTCACTCCCAAGCATCTTCTGAGCATCACATTTTGTAACACCTGAATTCTCTTGTTTATGTATGCTGGAGCATTTGCTGTAGTAGTTCTGGCATACTCTATCTTAGATCTTACCAAACTTTTATAAACATTTATGGCCTGCTTCGGGTGTAGACCCCCGTTTTTGGAGGTTAGACACTTGAGCATGTTAGCCCTGTTGTTGACTTCGCCAGCAATAGTTTCGTAGTGATCCTTCACTGTCAGAGAGTTTGTTACGGTTCTGCCCAAGAACTTTAGCTTTCTTAGCTGACTAATTTGATACCCATCTACAGACAATTCAATCTTTTTTATGCTATTTTTTGCAAAGTATATTGTGCTACTTTTCTCTGGGTTGAAAGACAAATTTAGGGATCTGCATCTTTCCCTGAATAAGGCCACCTTATCACTAAGATTTTTGTGTGCTAAGTCAAAATCCAAGTTAAAGGACAGAATTAAAAAGTCATCGGCGTACTGAAACACCATGGTTCGTTCATCTTCAACATTATGTAGCGACGCAGTATACACATTAAACAGCATTGGAGAGAGACAGCTGCCTTGGGGCAGCCCATTAACAACTGTGACCTCCGATGTGCCCAATTTTAAAATTCTTTTGGCCAAGAAATCTTTGACCCAGTTGCATAGATAGCCATCAATTCTGGATGCGAGTAGAATGTTGTGCAGTGTTTCAATGTTGACACAATTGTATGCATTGCTTATATCAAGGGAAAGGACAAGGACCTTATAATTATTTTTCTTTAGAATGGCCACTCTATGAAGAAATTCGTTCAGACACGAGGCAGTGGACTTCCCCGACCTATATGCAAAGGACCTCTCAGGGATGGTTTTGTTGTACTCAACTTGTTCCGTCATTCTGCTTTTAACAATCATATTAATACATTTCAGAAATACCGATATCAAGGAGATCGGCCTGAAATTAGCCAGATCTGTGTGATCTTTCTGTGGTTTGGGGATTGGAATTATTTTAATGATTCTCCAGTTATCTCTAAGGGAACCTTCTAAAAAGGCTGAGTTCATGGCTGTTAGAATGGCCCTCTTGGAAATGCCAGGCAAGGCCTTAATCATTGCATATGAGACTCCATCATACCCCGCAGCTGAATCTCTTGTCTTATTCTCAAGACACTTCTCAAACTCATCAAACTCGAGGGGAACAGTTTGTAGGTTGTCAGGAACATTTAAATTTGACATTGTAGGCAAGAGAGAAGAGGGAACCTGATCCTTTAACAGGTTAAGATATTGTAGGTTATTATCCTCATTCCAGGGAGATCTAGCCGGGTTGCATCGACCTTTGACTTGGTTGATGAATTTCCACGCCATTCTCGAGTTTGGTGCTCCGTTTACTTTCTCAATCTTTATTGTGAAACTGTCCTTTTTGGCCTTCACCACTTCTTTCTTCCAAAGATCAATTTGTTCTCTCGCACTTTCAAGATTTATGTAACTGGGGTACATTTTTGCCTTTTTTGTTGCTGCCAGTTGCTTTCTAAAGAGAGTTTGTAAGTTATTGTTCCACCAATACTTTGGAACCCTGTTTTTGGGGGGAATATATGTGGCAAACTTTATTTCTTCCTTGATAGTGTTTTCAATAGAATCGAAGTCAGGTTCAAGTTCAAGAGAGTTTAGTGATTTTAAAAGTTTTTGTTTGGAGAGGAACTTTCCTGATTTGTCTCCTCTGGCGTTGAGTTCCAGAGTGACAGGGAAGTGCCTACTCCCTCCCAGATATCCACCCATCGTGTCCCAGGTGGCATCAAGCCTGTGACTTACGAATGTAAGGTCTAAGACTGATCCCTCTGAGTTCAGGCTTCTTCTGAAAGTCTTTTTTCCAGTATTGACACATCTGAGCGCCGAGCCCAGTATCACAGCTTCCAGTTCCTTGCCTCTTTTAGATGTTTGGGAATCCCCCCAGATTTGGTTTCTTGCATTGAAATCTCCCATTAGGATTACATTTTCATAAGACTCCAGAAAGAGGAGAAGCTTTTCCATTTCTTGTTTAAATGTTTCAACAGGTAACATCGGTGGGAAATACACCGATACAAGTACTAGATTGAGCTTGAGATTCGAAGTTTTCACAATAAGTATATCATAGGATGTCTCATAGATAATCCTAGAGAATCTTATGGATTTCTTTAAGGCTATGGCCACTCCCCCATAGCCATCATGTCTAAACTTTTGAACGATATTGAACTTGAGAAGTTTATTGGGATTTTTCTTATTTTCAGAGAAGATTTCGGATAGAATTAAAACATCATAGTTTTTGTCATTGGCAAAAAATTCTAGATATGGCTTATTTGTTATGAAGGACTGAATATTATATTGTAGTATTTTTATTGTCATTGTTGAGTCCATGGTTTGTAACATTTGTGTTATTTTGATTAGGGTTACTAACTTTATTTATTCTTGCCTCAAAGTGGTTAACTGCATCCAAAGCCATTTGGTTGTGATTGATTGTGAAGAAATCCTGCATAAATTTTAACAATTCACGGGTAACTCTTTCCAATTCGCTAACTCTGTGTTCATCTTTCATGTAAACAGGAGCAGAAGGAGAAGGCTCCTCAAACATCCTGTCATTCATTTTCACACCTGGTTGGTGAATATAGGGTTTCCTTGGTTTTTTTGCAACCATGTTATATGGAAGCGGGGTCAGAATTCTATTTACCACGGTATCTTTATTGTTTACATTGTTCACAACTTGTTTCTTCCTACTGTTCCTGCCCATTCCTTGTGATAATTCCGGAAAATTTTCATTGTCCCATAAGGCCTTAAATCTATTCTGGTTGTTGTACGCCTGTATAACCTCCCTCTTTGACATTTTTTTTTCCGTCATAATTTTGTTCGTTGCTATTTCCGTTTGCCACTTTTCACATTTGTCCTTCTCATTGGCCGAGTGACCTTCATTGTTACACAGAATGCACCTAACTGCAGCACATCTTCCTTCACAGTTTTCTTCACTTCCACATCTCAAGCACCTGTTCTTGGCTCTACATCCTTGCTTTGTGTGACCTAATCTTCCACAGTTATGACATTGTCTCACTGCTGGGTAATAAGTGTCAACTAGCAAAACAGTTCGATTAAATATGACCCATTCTGGGTGCTCATTACCATAAAAACCAATTTTTACCGTCTCAGTTTCTTCCCACTTGTTGCGATCATTATCCGAACGCCTTGTAAATCTTTTGACCGATGCAACCTTTTTGCTAGCTGTTACCCCAGCCAAAATATCTTCTTCCGACCAACTCAACGGAATACCTCTGACCACTCCAAACGTTTCCACAAAATTCCTAGGGATAAAAGCCCTTAACTTTCTCCTTTTTAATTCCTCATTTTCAACAAACTTATTAGCCATGTGCACATTATGAAAAAGAAGTTTGTATAAAGTGGCCCCGATGGCCTCAACCCTTTCAATTTTATTGAATTCTTCGCTTTTTAAATCTCTGATTTTCTCCACAAAATAAAGCCCATTTTTAACTCGTTTATTTTTAATAATTTCTGAATCTGATGTATCCACCAATACAAAAACCTCACCTGTGTGATCATCCGTGTATCGGACTGCCTCTTGCGCAATCTTTCTCCTTTTGTTGTCGTCATTTTCCTCATCGTCCCGTCCTCTTGCACTCTTCCCAGTTTCCTTGCTCTGGCTGCTGTCCACCTCCATCCGAATTCCACCAGCACCCTTTTCCACAGTCATATCATTTGTCGCCATACTGCTCCCACCGGCTCCTCCTGTCTTTCCAGATGACCTTCTTGCCTGCTTGCCTCTAGTTTCGATGGTGTTTTTTCCACCATTGTCATTACTTATATGGCACAGTATAATGGAGTCTGTCTCCATCGGTGCCCCATCCATCGTGCTCGCCAGCTCAGTGGCCATCCACAGCTACCACTTCCACTCACGCACACTTGTATTTAATTTTTTTAAAATTTTTCCAGAGAAAAACAAAATTCTGTGGCACAATACTACCACTATTGCGTGCTACGCAATTGATTTGATCAGTAAAACTGATTTTTTTGTTCAAAATGATATATAGAAACACAGATTGTTCACGATTTATGCTCTTCACAAAAAATTAGGTGTAGTCACCTCTAATGGCTGACCGGAAGTGATTGTTAATCTCTTTTTGTCACTATCTCCAACCTTTTGACGTTTTATGTTGTTGTTATGGAGTCTAGGAGTACAAAAGTGAAAAGCGCTCCATACGAGTCGATATATACACACCAAATGCAGCCTTAAGGGTGTCTCTTAAATACCAGTGAATGCATCATCGTCTGTCAAAAAACGCCTGACGGATATTTTTTAACGCGCGCTGTAACCAAATACGCTGTAAGCAAAAAATTTGACTTTTTATCCCCACAAAGAAAATTCAGTAACTAGACACCCACAAGGGCATTTTCAGTAGTACATTCGCATCTGCAAACTCTAGATGTCTTCTTTTCACTCGCATACAAACGTACGCGAAATTGACTTTTCCCCCATCTTGTAGGAAAAGTTGCAAATACACCGGGGTGTCTATAGCCTAAATTGTCTTTGATCCCCATTTCAGAAAAATTTTGTTTTGCTACATTTGAAGTGGATATTCAGAGCAATGTCGATCTATGGAAGATTTACATTTTTGGAAAATATTCTGGACAAACCACAGGGAAGAGGGAATAGAAATTTACTCCAAAACCGGTAGGAATTCTTATTTTATACAGCCGGCTTCAACATTTTGCAGACGGAAAATAAATTATATGTTCCTCGCCTTCCCAACCTAACAAAGTTTTCGTACAGAAAGCTTGTAGAAATTTGCTTGGCGAAAATTGTCTTGTGTCATTATGTACATAACAATTTTATATATTACTCGTAAAAAAACACAGTATATTTAAGATATGGGCATTTCCAGAGAAAGGTCCACCACGATGAGAAAAATAAAAGTTGATAAACTAATGTTTTTTTCTTTTATATTGTTAAAGAAATATTTGAATTTAAAGAATATAATGAGTTTACAGCATATTTTTGTTTTTGTTGTGAAATATTTGAACAGAATGTCACAAATATTTTTTTTTCATTTTTGGCCCCTTTAAGTGCTGGTTTTGCATTTCACTGCTATTTGTTATATTTTCGTTTTATGGTTGCAATCTTCGTTAAAGATCTTTGTACCAACAACAAACTATTAGGAAAATAGAAACAGAGATAAAGCAAGCATCGACTAACGGTAAATTTGTAAGTTTCTTTCACCTGCTATTTTTGTGTCACTTTCGCGATAACAAAACGCAGTTTTGTTTCAGAACTGCTCATCCAGTCGAAGCAAGTAATTGAAAATGTATATTCAAACAAAGTTAATTGTGCTTAATTAATAAAAAACAAAAATTGTTTGCTGTTGCTTTTAACAAAGCTTTAATTTTAATCAAAAGTTTGTCACGTTCGCCATCTTAGTTGGACATATTAGAATAAAAAATTTTTTTTTTTCATATTTGCTTACTTTTTGTGCGGATGAGTAAAAATAATAATAAAGAAGCATCACGACGACATTTAGAAAACATTAAAACAGAAAGAAATTAAATTAAAATAAATTTACAAAAATTAAATTTAAAATTAAAAAATTAACAAACATGTGTTTATTATTATTATTATTATTATTATTATTATTATTATTCTTACATTTGTAAGTGTAGAAGTTATACTTTTGTTTTTCTAAATGAAATTATTACGTGAGAGAAATAATGTCGCGTTAGGAATGTCGCGTGCGGAATTTACACTAAGCGCGGCAAAAAAAATCCAATATATATATTTTAACATGACAACCTCTAATTAAAAACTATATTAGTCTATTTTAGTTTAAAAAAAATTGCATTACAAAATTCTGTTTCAATTCGCAGATTTTTGAATATTTCTAGATTCAGTCGAAAACGAGTTCTATTTTTTGTCGCGTTCGGGATCCCATGTTTTTTGCCAATATATCAGAAAGCAACTAATCGACCAAACCTACCTTTTGCCCTAAATATAGTGCTACTAAAATGCTATCGAAAAATGTATACAACAAAAAAAAATTGTTAGATTTCTATATTTTGTTTCACTTTAAAGGCGTACGAATGTCGCGTTCGGCATCCTGGAAATACCCATATAGAATTCAAATTTTTTCCAGGTGTAGTGCAAATGTTACATTCGCCCGGACCATTTCTCGAGATAACACGTTCATCGAATTTGCCGTTCAGTAAATCAACCGTAATGCGTGCTGTGTGGCTAATGGCACCATCTTGTTGAAACCACATATCGACGATGTCAAGCTCATCCAATTCTGGCCAAAAATAATTGTCTAACATGGCACGAATTGTCTAAAATGGCTTTACATTGACGGTAACATGACGTTTGTTTTCAACGACGAAAAAATACGACCCAATCACACCTCTGGCATGAAAACACAGCAATTTTTTGCGGATGAAATTATGTCTCTTAAAGCACATGTCGGTTTCTTGCTGTCCAATAACGCATATATTGTTTATTGACAAACCCACTCCGCTAGAAATGAGCTTCATCGCTGAAGATGATTATTACGCCCGAAAATTGGAGTAAGCCTTGTAAAATTGCGACCTCCGACTCAGAATATCGGTAGTAATTTTTATGATTTCCAAAAGTTGCACGTAAGTGAACTTTACCATGATGAAAATGTTGACTTCGACTAACGTTTTGACACTGAAAGATCATTAACATTTTTGAGGGTGTGTTGACATAAAGGTACTGTTGAGTTCGAACCGAAACAAACAACTTTTCCTAGCTGCCTTTATATTAAAAAACACTTTGAATCAATTTTCATTTAGTTAAGTATTTATTAATATTTCGCTAATTCGATGGCGTTTCGATTAAAAATAATTTGTTTACTCTGTATTAACATTCGAACTGAACTTAGCTTTCGCCTTCGCTGCCCTTTACAACTTATTTTCCAAAAGAAGGCACTGCCGTTATTAAACTGCATACAATGTATATCAAAGGGCTACGCACATACATACACACATGTATGTATGTACATATGACCGAATTGGTAAACAAACAAGAGGGCAACGAAGGAATAGAATATAAATAGATTTGTAAAATGAGAGTAATGACTACATAAACAAAGCATGAAGATTTGAGGACATAAGAAATTTGAATGTAGTATTAGAAAATAATTGAAAGTAATAAATAAGACAGTGGCGGCGGTAACATTCCCCCCCTCGTAAGCGAATTAGGTCTTCATGAGCTTGCTGTCATCCTTCTTTATACCGACGTCTAACACTGCAACTTTAGCTACGGGCCTCTCGTACGTACTGGAACTCGTTCTGACTTTGACACTGCGGACTTGACCATCTTTAGCGGGGAACACGTTGGTGACAATACCTTTGGGCCAACTATTGCGAGGAAGTGTGTCGTCAACTATGACGACTATATCGCCAACTGATGGTGGTTGTACTTTCTCGAACCACTTACTTCGCCGAACCAAAGTTGGACCATACTCACGCACCCATCTTCGCCAGAAATGATTTGCAAATTTCTGCGTTTGGTGCCACCGTTGTCGCAAATCGTAGTCGAACTCAACTAGAGGTTTTTGCCCGGCTGCTGAACCAAGTAATAAATGGTTTGGTGTTAGGGCATCGTCGTCACCTGAGTCTAGGGCCACAAATGTCAATGGACGAGAGTTGATCATAAATTCAATTTCGTACAGGGCACATCTTAGGGTCTCGTCGTTAAAATTGAAAGCTGGACACATTGAGTAGAGGGTAGACTTTACTGACCGGATTAAACGCTCCCATGCACCGCCCATATGCGGGGCTGCCGGAGGGTTAAATCGCCACTTGATTTCATCGTAATTGGAGAGAGCTTTTTTAAATTCGATATTTTGTTTCTCTTCACGAAGAATTTTCTCCACTGATTTAAAATTAGTCCCGTTATCGGTGTATACCTCTTTCGGAGAGCCACGACGACTGATGAAATTTTGTATACACATTATACAAGAACTGGTGTCAAGACTATGAGCTACTTCGATGTGAATTGCGCGTACTGTCAGGCACGTAAACAGAACACCCCACCTTTTTTCCTTATGTCTTCCTACGGTAACGTATAAGGTTCCAAAAAAGTCGATACCGACGTAGGTAAATGGACGTTCAAAACTGGAAAGCCTCGCCAAGGGTAGAGTTGCCATTTGTGGTGGTCTGGGCACGGCTGCTGCATTCTTACATCGTTGACATTTGCTTCGTACATTTTTGTAGAGGACTCTCAATTTGGGGATATAAAATATGGACTTTATTCTGGATACTGTTGCTTCGTGTAGACAATGATGGAAATTTTCATGATAATATCGGACCACAAGGAAAGTAATGTAGTGACTGTGCGGTAAAATGATTGCATTATTGCAGCTTAATGTGTCGGCTCTGCCTGAGGCACGAATTACACCATGTTCGTCCAGATAAATATTTAGCTGTCTTAGCTTGCTGGCCTTTTCAATAGACTTATTATTCTTGAGGCACCAAATTTCTTCAGAAAATTCGCTTAATTGCGCATTTTTAAACAAAATGTTTTTTGCTTTCTGGATACATTTATATTGTGCTTCGGATGGTACTTTATTGCTACGGACCACGGACTTTAGTTTTTCTATGTAAAACAGAAACAGCGACAGCGCTCTATAAAGAAGTTACATGATTTTGTAATATGTAAAATATGATGACGTACCTCTTCTTTATTGGTGCCTCCTAAATCTGGACATTTCGGCCAATCACTTTTGTTGAATTTGAGAAACTCTGGACCTCTGAACCACATGTCGTCGTTGGGTGTACAGACCTTCGTAGAGAAATCTGCTGGGTTGGATTTCGATGGGACCCAATTCCATTGAGTCACATTAGTCGATTCTAAAATCTCGCCAACTCTGTACATCACAAACGCCTTAAAGTTTTTCGGATCCATTGACAACCATTTCAAAACCGTTTTAGAGTCGGACCAGTAAACACTTTCTGAGCAGTGTAGACGTGTCGTATTTTTGATTTTCGTGCCGAGGCGCGTTCCAATTAAAGCTGCTTGGAGTTCCAATCTAGGTATTGATACAGGTTTCAGTGGGGTGACCTTGGACTTGGCTGCTACGATACTGACGTCGACCTCATCCTTGTGTTGAATGCGGAAATAGCATACAGCAGCGTATCCATTTTCACCAGCGTCGACGAACGTATGCAGCTGCACATCAAATGTAAATTTCAGTAAGGAAGATTAACACCGTGGGATCGTGATGGAGGATATTTGTTCCAGATTTGACAGCCAAGAGGACCACTTCAGATTCAATTCTTCATTTAGTTCGTCGTCCCACTTTATGGCGGAACGCCATATGTCTTGAAGTAGAATTTTCAGGCCAATTGTGTAGTGGGAGACGAACCCGAGTGGATCGAAGATGGACATCAGGACTTGGAGGACTTCCCTCTTAGTGGGAACCACGTCGTCTTGGAACACATTTCTTGTGAGCCTCGAGAATCTAGAATTATACTGAAACACGTCATTATTGGACTCCCAATACATACAGAGAATTTTTTCAATAGCTCCAAAACTGTTTTCCGTTACACCGCCTTCACCCAATTGTTGTCGTACTATTTTCGAATTTGAGGCCCAGTTCCTCATATGGAAACCGCCCGCAGCATGGATCCTTTTAACATGGAAAGCTAACTCCACTGCTTCTTCTTCAGTCTGCACACTGTCGATAAAATCGTCCATATAGTGGTAAGTCTCTACCGCTTTGATCGCTCGAGGATATATATTTCGAAATTCGTCCGCATTTTTATTACGAACAAAATGAGCGATACAGGGGGCGCAGCTTATACCAAATGTTAGGGCCTTCATCACAAATACACTCGGCTTGGTTACCTCATCATTTTCGAGCCACAAAAATCATTGAGCATGCATATCTTCGTCTCTGACGTTTATGCGGTGAAACATTTCAGCGATGTCACCACATACTGCAATTTGGCCAACTCGAAATTCGATTAAAATATCCACTAGTGATGTAAGCTGCATCCCACACCAGACGAATTTTACCAGGTTTGTTTGGGTTTAGGGCCACAAAAATCGGAAGATACCACGTACGACTGGGATATGAATTCAATTCTGTGTCCAAAACCTTTCTAGCATATCCTTTCATGAGAAGTTTGTCGATCTCCTTTTGCATAGTCTGCTTTAATTCAGGGTCCTTCTTGAACTTCCTTTGGAGACACTTCAATCTATGACACGTGACATCATAACTTCCAGGCAACTCTTGCGTGTCGTTTTTCCACAGCAAACTTACTTCAAATTGTTGTTTTCTCCTTACACAATTATTCTGAAGAATTTCTATGGCCTTTTGATTTTCCGATGACAAAATATTCTTCTCTTGGGCCACTTCCAGGGCGAAATACTCCTTTACTTCGTTATGTAAACTTTTATATCCGTCTTCACAATCACACGTGTGAATATTTAACGAAGCACTTCTTCTAAAGTCAGAGCCACTACCTTGAAGGGTCCACCCCAGACGAGTTTTTGTTGCAATCAGTTGATTGCGTCCACCTTCTCGAATTTTCATAGGGACGGCCATCCTCCAGTTGTTGACACCAATTAAAATCATCGGTTTGGCATTGTCGTAAGATTCAATGGGCAACCCTTTTAAGTATGGATTGACCTTGACGATGTCTTCGAAGTTTAGGGACTGTCTGGGCAGACCAAGATTATTTACCGTATGCACATCGTGGAGTGTAAAACTCGATTCGCTTTGTGTACCGGAAACTTCCAAATTAATTTTTACCGATTCGTCTTCACATCTTGTCGTATTACCGGTCCAGCGCAACTCAAGGGGCTCCTTTTTACCTTTTAGGTCAAGCTTGTTGAAAAACTCCTGATCCATTAGGGTCACTGAAGATCCTTCATCCAGAAAGGCAAACGTTTTAATTGAACCACCGTTGAAGAAAACACGAATTGGTAAAATCCTGAAACACGGTCCTTTTTCGTCACTGTCATGCGCATTTACACTGCCACTACGATCTTGTGTTGATACATTGCTCGTACTCGGGCTAGCCGCACATCCACTAACTCCACACTATTTATTCGAGAAACACTTTCGACGATGTAAATTCAAGCACTGGCGACACAATTTGTTTTCCTTTACCACATTCCACTTGGCGTCCAAATTCATGGATTGAAACTCACCACAGTTCTGGATTTTATGAGCCTCACTCTTGCACGAAAAACATATTGGTCTGCTTGGGCTACTTTCTCGATGTGTGTTCACTGATGCTCCTTTTTTACTGATTACAGGGGACACGACTTGGCTGGCAGCAGCTGCTATAGCATATATCCAATCACTGAACACTTTCACAATGGGAACCGTATCATTTTTAACATGCATGGCCCAGTTAAGCTTATGATTATTTGGCAATTTATCGACCAAAGTCTTCACAAGCATCGGATTATTTAAATTAGCCACCATATTACAGGCCTCCATTGTTGAACAAATATTTCTTATAGTTAGCGCGTATTCAATTATACTGTCCAGTCTGTCCTTCAATGGGGGAATACGTGTGGCCTTCTCAATCATGCTGTCCAGAATATGCTCTGGACGACCGAAACACATTTCCAGAGTCTGGATAATTTCACCCACCATTGAAGGAATTAACAGTTAACTTTTCACCAATTCTTTATCACGACCACGGAGACACGACTGCAAACGCATTAAATTTTCACCATCAGTGTAACCAGCAATCTCAGTACTATTCCTATAGTTACTGATGAACAGGGGCCAATCCTCTGGATTTCCGTCGAAATTAGGCAAATCCTTTGGAATTACTGTTGGTTGGAACGACGAGAAGCTGTTCGAAAAAGAACAAGATGGCTGGCTTACGTTGCCTTGCGAAAGAATTTTGTATTTCTTCTCTAAATACTGCCGTTGAAGTTCTTTTTCTTCTTCCAACATTTGTATCTGCAACTGGGTCTGAGACAACATGTTGGATTGGGCCACGTTCGATCCGTTGGGGTTCACAAAATGGCGGGTATCATACTGATTTTTATGCGCGTCGGTTGGGAGCGTCATCGTTATTCTTGTTGGCGGAATTACGGTGGTTTGAGACATTGTTTTTGTAATCGAAGAAATGGTGCTGGAGCCATGATTGTTTAAAATCGGGTTGTGTGCTTTTTTGTATGCACCATTTTCATGTCCAGCATCCATTTGTCTTTGTGGTGGAAAATTTCCCGAAAACGACGGACCGGGCATTCCCATCACACCTCCTGCTGGAACTATGTTTGCTGGTGATGAGGAAGCCTGCCTGCCGGCGGAGAAATCAGCGGTGTTGTCAACGGGGGGCATTTGCTGTGCTGCATTAAACTCGTCACTTTGGACCACGGGTTGTTCACCACAGCACGAGCAACTCCAGCTAACGTTGGCTACGTTACTGTCCACCTTAACAGACTCGAAGTGGAACCACTTGTCACAAGAATCACATTGCACCATACGTTCGGTGTCTTTTAAATCGCACTTGTTGCAATTAAAATCGGTTTCTGACATTATTTTGTCTATTTATGAAACACGATTTATTTATTTATTTCAATTTTTTTATTGTTTTGCTTATTTAATCGCTCACTCTTGGTTAATTTAAATCACCGTATAGTTTAACTCTGAACAACTTTTAATCGAAACAAACAATAACAATTCTTCTGTTAGTTTCTTTTGTAGCACAAAGTTAAAAGACTTTACTAAAACCGCGATTAATGTTCACTTTTTTCTAAATTGTTTTTAAGAATGTTGAGTTCGAACCGAAACAAACAACTTTTCCTAGCTGCCTTTATATTAAAAACACTTTGAATCAATTTTCATTTAGTTAAGTATTTATTAATATTTCGCTAATTCGATGGCGTTTCGCTTAAAAACAATTTGTTTACTCTGTATTAACATTCGAACTGAACTTAGCTTTCGCCTTCGCTGCCCTTTACAACTTATTTTCCAAAAGAAGACACTGCCGTTATTAAACTGCATACAATGTATATCAAAGGGCTAGGCACATACATACACACATGTATGTATGTACATATGACCGAATTGGTAAACAAACAAGAGGGCAACGAAGGAATATAATATAAATAGATTTGTAAAATGAGAGTAATGACTACATAAACAAAGCATGAAGATTTGAGGACATAAGAAATTTGAATGTAGTATTAGAAAATAATTGAAAGTAATAAATAAGACAGTGGCGGCGGTAACAGGTACCAAATTGCTATGTCCCTATTGGAAAACCCAGTAGTACCGTGCTTTAACTCGTACCCTTAAATTCTGATACACACAAGCCAATTTTTTCCAAGCAAGTGTCAAAGTTTGTAGGAGAGAGATGCAGAGAGATCTCTCCGCCTGCCTCTCACTCCTAAATACTTTGACACATGCTTGTACGATTTATTTCGCACCATTGCACCATTAACTGCAGAGCTGTATGTGAATTTTGTTTTTAGGCGCTACCTTTCTCATTGTAACATGACTGGATAACATTGCGTTGGAATGACAGTCAGGAAGAAGAAGAAAAGGAAAACACACGTGCCACTTTATCAAATTTAACACAAAAGATTAATTTGTTGAAAGGAAAATTGGAAGAAATGGCTGAGACAATAAAAAAAATTAAATATCTTGTTGCGGATACCACGGCATTCATAAACGCCGTACAATTAAATGTAAGTTTTTCGTATTTTTCCGCCCCCACCAATTTAAATCAAGTCAACATCCAACTTTTATTTTCTAGGATTATGCCGAAAACGTATTAACCGTCCCCGATGTAGTTAACGAAGTCCGTAATAAAAGACAAATCAGACGACTATGTGTTTTGCCCTACGATTTGCAAGTGCGAGAGCCACGATCGGATGTTGTGAAACACTGCGTAGAATTTGCCAAAAAGACTGGTGATTATGCCTCCTTGTCGGGTATTGACATCAAAGTCATTGCTCTGACCTACGAGCTGGAAGTGGACACAGTAGGTACAGAACATCTAAGGAAAGAGCCGGTGATGGCGCAAGTTATAGCTTCTAGGGAGAAACCAGAAGAGCTGCAAGATAATACAAAGTTGCCGGGATGGTATAATAATGCTGCTGGTGGAGATACTGATTCGGATGAAGAAGACGATGGTGAAGTTGCCGAGGGTGGAGAAGAAGATGAGAATGTCGATAGGGTCAAGGAAGCCATTGAGAGACATATTGAAAACCCGGAAGAAAAGAATGATGTTCCCGAAGTAACACAAGAAGAGTTGGAGGAGCTATTTGAGAAATTGAAATGTGAATCGGCGGAAGATGATGTCAATTGTGAAGTACTAGTAGCCCAATCTAAAAACGAGGACGATGAAGATTCTGAGAGCGAAGAATGTAATGAGCGCGACGATGTTGAGCATCAATCATCATCGGTGAATAATAATCCCGGCGATGATGATGACGGCGCTTGGATTACACCTTCAAATATTAAGAAGGTTAAAAAATCAATGGAAGGGAAGGTCGAGGCAGACGTTATACCCGAAGTGGCATGCATGTCTACCGATTATGCTGTACAAAATACATTGAAACAAATGAATCTTAATATCTGCGCGCTCAATGGAAGGGTTATAAAACACTTACGCACCTATATTTTGAGATGTTATGCATGCTTCAAGACCACTTCTATTATGACCAAAGTATTCTGTCCAAACTGTGGCAATAAAACTCTAAAGCGGGTGGCTGTAAGTTTGGATGAGAATGGCAAACAGGTGATACACATAAATACCAGACGTCCTCTTACCACAAAATATAAAAATCAAAGTATTCCTCGTTTCCGAGGAGGCAAGCATTCACACAATCCCATCATGTTCGAAGATCAGCCTATACCACGTCAAATGCCATCGCGGGTGGCTAAAACAAAAACTAATGCTTTGGAAGAAGATTATATTGCGGGGTTTTCGCCATTTGCCATGCGTGATGTTGACTCTAAATCGGCAATGCTTCGCTCCAAGGGTCACGTAAAGGAATGGGCACGCAATAACACTTACGAAGAAGACCGCCGTCGAAAGCACTACAATCGTTTGTACAAATGAATCTTTGAATTACCTTTTGTATTATTCTAAGATATAGAATTGTAATATTTCGATTTTTTTTATTTAACTGTAAATATATATTTAGTTAGGACATGAATTATTTAATCATGAGTTAAGATTGTTTTCTTATAATTTAACACATGTCTCGGTTCCCGGATATTCTGGCAAATCCAACTGATATTTTACTTTTAAAGCTGGTGGTACGAAACGTCCGCCTAAATAATGATGGGGACCTTTGTATAGTTTCGCACATAGTTTCGGAGCAGTCAAAGAAATCAGAAGGCTAGGCTCAAAATTGGATTCGTCATTTTTGCCATTTTCCACGTGCCAACCGCTGGGTATGTCAATACTATAAGGTTATGCAGTGATAAAAACAATATGCGTTAAATGTAGGTACGATCTTGTATATCGACTTCCTATTACAAATAAAAGACGTATTGTTCTCTACCCACCTTGCTATTGGCAGCTTCGTTTCTTGTAAAATCTTTATAATGGGAACAAAAGTTTCTCTTACAGGTGGCTTAAAACTGAAGCCAAATAAAGCATCCACAATTAAATCAAAGGATTTACTGACATCTTCTTGTTTCGGACAAGCACCAACAACCTTTATATTCATTGATTTGCATTGATGTGTCAAATTCTCATACAATGGATTTGGTGTAGGTTTTGGATAATACACAACGGGTAAGTAACCCATCAAAGACAGATGACGAGCACACACCAAACCGTCACCACCATTATTACCAGGACCACAACAGATCAAAACACGCTTATATTGGCCTGCTTCAAAACATTTGGCGATTGCATGAGAACAGCTTAGACCTGCCAATTCCATAAGTTGATCTACGCTGAATTTGTATTCGTTGAATAGTTCCTGGTCAACATTGATTGCTTCCGTCTGATTGAGATATTTCATGGCGCTGATCGACGAGAAACGCTGAACCTGTGTATGTGAATTATTAAAGTAGGATAAAATATTAAAAGTAGAGAAAAATTTGTTTATACAACTGTATCGGACAATACGAAATCCGATAAAATGTTTTCGATTGATTAATTTTAAAAAATTAATTTAAATTTTGGGTATTACGAAATCGAATGACAGTGATATGAAATGTTGTAGTTGTTGTATTTACTCATTTGAACCCTTTTGAACACTTTATCGGACATCATTTTCTATATGTATATTGAAGCAATATGTGAAAAAAAAACTGAAAAAAATGTCATTGCATAGTACGATACTGTACATACATATTGGATGAAACATTTGAAAATCAGCAATTTCAAGTAAGTGCACGCTAGATGTTTCATATAAAACTAAATAAATAATGGCTAGAAACTAGGTCGGGCGCGCCGATTACATACTACAATATAGCACTATTTATTTTCAAAAGTCTGACCTTTATAGGAAAAAAAGTTAAAAAAACTACACTCGTTTTTTCTTAAACTTGTTTAAGATGCACTAAAAGGCGTGTTGAAAAAAAAACAATTTTTTTATATTTTTGTGAAATTGTATAATTTATTTCCGGAGTTTATTTCCCTGTGTCGGGGTACGATTGGTTTGTGGAGCCTGTCGTAAGCCAGTTGTGGCAGCTGCCACCCCTTGAAGATTTCTATTGCCGCCGTTATTTCGATTTCCGCCACGGTTTCGTTGGTTCTGGCTTTGCATACTTCCTTGACCTCCACTGCGACCCTTATTCATTTCTGTGCGATTTCGAGCCTTTGCTTGAGCATCTTCTTTAACCATATCTATCACCTCATCAGGTATGCGAAGATATTTTATCGTGCTGCCACGTATGTAGCATTCAGGCATTCGCCAAAAACGATCACCATCCTTTGAGGTGCAAATGACATCACGTAAATTAATGTTCATCCAGGAATCGCAGCTGACCAAATGTCCATTGTAAGTTTCGCCGTTTTTTAACTCCACCAACATGGGATGACTCTGGGCAGTCTTTAGTAGAGAAAGCGGTAACATTTCAAACAAACTGAAAACCAGACTTTCCGTATAGGCAAATTATACAAATTGTGTTATAGACCGCTCACTTGTATTTATGTGAGGCTGCTGGTAGCTATATTTGTCCAAAGCTTTGTTTTGTTGTTACTTCCGAGGAATATCTTATCTGGATTTAATCGAGATAAGAATTATTTGGTCCATAGGACGCCACTACAAATTGATGGAATGACACCGGTAGTACTACTGCTGATTCTTCACAGCTCCACATTCATCAAATTCGAGAAGTCCCAAAATATCGTAATGCGCTGTATCTATGAATTGTTTAATTGATTCAATATCTTACGATGAGCAGGGCGCCATGATACAAGGTAAACTCACTTGCCCAACAACAACAATTGGCCTACAACTCTGCGTGATTCTGTACAATAGATTGTCAAATGTACCCGCAAATATAATGTGAAAACAGTAAAAAAAAATAATTATTTTCGCTCAAAAAACAAAAAAAAAATATTTTTTCATTGATTCTATTTATAATTGTTATGATTAACCTCGTTTTCTTTTCACATTTTAATAGTTGACATCAACAGAAGTAAACAAACATTTAAATGTCAGCAATTTGACGACTCAATGAGCTCAGATGAAGAAATTTGTATGTCAGCTGATAGATGAACTTTACCTTGTATCATTGTATCATGATTAGGCACAATGAAACAATATGTGTACCGGTTGTGCCGGTGTTTCTGCTACCCCATAGCGGCGGATGAAGCGATGAAGTATTTAGATCAATTCCGAGATGTTGAAACCAAGGCTTAGTCCGTATATTTAGCCGTACACTGGTCACGGAATTGGGCCTAAATCTCCAAAAACACTATAGATATTATGACAGATTTAACATTCAGACGACGACATTACTCCAATTGCAATGACTTAAAATGTCCAGAAATGGATTATCGCTTCGATGTGTTACTCTTTTGGTCAGTAGGTGTGTTTCGTTAAAGCTATCAACACTTACCTTTATAAATTTAACAAAATTAAATATATTTTTGCTTACTTTGTAGCCTATAATTCTACTCATTGCTCGTTTGTTTTTATTAGGCGTGTTTTCTTTACAAACCAGTTATCAGAAAAGATCATCTGGCGATAATTACAAATTTCCGCAACTGCTAAAAATTTGTTCGGCACTTGAAATGTTTAGGTGTGCAAATGGATGATAAGCTCTGTTTTGAACAACACATTAACTTGGTTGTTTACCGAGTTTTAATGGTTTTAATACTTAAAAAAAGTATCATGTAAATGGGGACTTATATACCCGTGAATGTGTCCGGCGTCTGTCAAACTCGATTTCAAATTTATGTTAAATGTTGAATTTGCTGGAAATACTAAGTACCAACCGGTAAGAATTTAATATTTTACTATTATAATTTTTATTAAAACGTGTTTTTCATGTTAACAACGAAGAATTGAGTGAAATAGCTGGGTCACATCACACTTATGGAGTACAAAGGAGGAGGAGCCGCTGTACAAAGGTGTACAAATCAAGGACCACGTGACAAGCAATTTCTGTGGAGTTGTCAACACCAAGTAAATGCCAAAACTTTAAAATATGTACCAGCATTTTATTCTTAGGCCCTTATTCATAACAATTTAATGAAGGTTTGAAGAACCCTTTAACACTGCTAAAGCGTTCCTCAAACCTTCATTAACTTTTTATGAATATGGGCCTTAATGTTTATTCATTCAACAGAAACGTGGGAAACCCATTCATGCTGTTTGGACGCGAAGTATACATTTTCAAGAATAAAATTAAACACTTGATTCTGGTCGGATCGAACCCAAGAAAATCGCTAGTTTAGGTGTTTGTTCTTCCTACAATAGGCGTGTTTTCGTTGCACCACAAGTGCTTAATTTGTATGGGGAGCTAATCACTTTTAAGCACTATTAGTTCCCGATGAAGTTTGGTGCTTGTGTTCCTGTCTTAAACGAGTATTGGAGAGATTTTATCAATTATTGTGAATTAACGGGAAGAAGAAGAACAAAAATGGGAAATTATTTTAATATTTGCAAAAAGAGTGTAAACAATTGAACATAGAATAGTAAATATATGTTTTATAAATACTTTTCACGAATTTTTTGTCTGTTTCGCACTGTTCTTTCTTCGCAACTCATGACACCATTGTTACCAGATAGTGGAAATCCGCCACTTACTGCTTATGCGCCAGTTAGTGGAAGTCGGTTGTTTTCGTTGCAAAGTGCTAAACTAAAAATGCTGGCTTATAACGAAAACATGCCTAATGAAGCATGTGACACGAGCTTGTTCCGAACAGTTTTTGCAAAGATATAAATACCAAGAGACAACACAATTTCCAAAAGATGTCGTAGCACGTTGTTAGAAATGGAAAATAGATGTCGATAGGCGCATTTACTGTGTCTCCCTGTTAAGCACAGTTGCCGCTGAACAATTTCGGAAACTGCCCAAATTAACTGGAACATTTTATGTAAAGTAAATGTCCACTGCATTTAAATGATTTTCTGAATCCAATAATTTCTTAATTATATTTCAGTGAAGTATTTTTAATTTTTGTGATAAAATTATCTATTTCAGAAATTTCAACGTAAGTAAAAATCTAATATGTCCAAGGAAGCAGAAGAAACGGACGGCAAAAAAACTCGCCAGCTAACGATTAGATAACCCAACTTGTCAATTAAGAAGTAGATAACCAAATTGGCCACATACAAAGGAATAAATACGAAATTGGGTGCCTCCTAATGTGTATTTAACCCAACTGGTCGTCTAAGAAGTAGCAAATATTGATCAGCAATCAATATCTCTTATTCTTCTTAGAACATTTACTTTTTTTGAAGAGTAGATTTATTTATGAGATTTGCGTGTTTGTGATTGTTTGGAATTATCTAAAGGTATATTTAACACTATGATGGCTATTAGTAAAAAAATGAAATCGAAACACCGAAATAATATAGGATTGTTTTAATATTATTGCTACTGCTCCCAATGAGCAGTGGACCATCATTTGAAAAATGTAATAATTTTCAAATAAAACGTATTTTGTCAAACACATATAATATTTAAAACATTCCATACATAACAAAAACATTGACTTTCCAAACACCAAATATTTGAAAGGCTACCCTGTTGTTTATTTAAGCCACCTGCAAACTAGTTCCAAACTAGATCTATGAACTAGTTGTGAAGAATTCGTTGTAAATGGATACCGTTGTATCCTTAAGGTAAGTACACAAGATTTGCAGATCGGACAATATTGCCAGAAAAATGGCGGAAAAATGCAACCCTGTGAATTTACAACAGTGTGAACATACAATTTTTGTTTTGCAACGTTAGCAGAAAAGTCATGGCGAGATAATTTGAAGATTGTTATATGTGCGAAGTTTATGCATGTGACCACGGCGCCATTGTCAGAAAAACATTTTATTGGCAACACTGTCTATAAAGTATTTTTATTGGCAATCCTGCATATAAATATTTACAAAATATATTGTAAACATATGAAATTGTAATGTTTTCTTGCAATCGTCTGAACTGTCAATTCACCTTTGCCTAACAATCTGTCATTGTCCGTACATTTGCAGCACTTTAACAGGGTTGATAACGTTTGCCGATCTTGTAATCGTCTATACTAAGCTTTAGTATTCATATTTTTGGTTTTGTTGTATCCTTAGTATTCATATCTTTGGGTTTTGTTTCAATAGCTTTGCGATGCTGCAACGCTTTGAATTCCATGTTCAATGAGGACATTTGGAAATACCAATTGAAACTGGCCAATAAACAATTCTCTGTTTTGAAATATGATTATAAAATAGAATTTGATTTCATATCGACATGCCTAGTGGCCGGCAGGGAACCAACGGCTTCGATAGATGTAGTTGGCGTTTGCAAAGTCAGGAAGAGAATTACATGTCTATATATTTATATATATTTCCGTACTTCTCTAATGAAAAACAAAATCTTGCATAACAAATATATGTATAGAAATTTTCTATTCCCTCTTGTCCAGAATATTTTTGAAAAATGTAAATAATCCATAAAATTGATATTTCTCTGAATTTCCTATTCAAATGAAACAAAACTAAATTTTTCTGAAGAGGGGATGAGAAGTCAGCTGTTTTTTGTTTACAGCGTATTTGGGTACAGCGCGCATTAAAAATTATCCGTCAGGCGTTTTATTGACAGACGCTAACGCATTCACTGGTATTTAAGAGACACCCTTGAAATCGAGTTTGACAGATGTCGTACGCTCTCACTCGTAATTAGTTGCAGCCCTATTTTGAGTATTTTCCTATTATTGTTGGAAAAAATTTACTGAAATCAAAAGATCTGATCTGTGTGTATGTTTATGTGCCGCATAGTGAGTGAATTGAGACAACGACGTTTAACAGCAAAATACAGCAAAAACACATTGAAAATGCAATTAATTTATTAAATTTTCAAAACTCTACTAAATGAGTACTGATGAATTTGGAGGATGCAATGAAAGTTAAAAATTGCATAAAAGGAAAGGCGACATAAACAAGTTTTACGCCAGCCATCTCATCTACATATAAGGGGTTTGCTGCGTATATATTTCGGTTGCAAAAGATTTGGAATAAGTACCTACACAATACAATAACCCGATAACAATGAATCAAGCTTCAAATGCTTCGGGAACTACCCACACCACCATGACGATACTGGATGATAGCAACTCCATTGGTAGTACATCGATGTTGGGTCTTAATGGCATCCACGATTTCGATTTAGACCATGACCACGAGCGTGACCACGACACGACAAGCAATACGACAGTGTCGCAGAATTCCCAGTGCAACGAGGAACGAATGCGTCAATCAAATATACCCGCAGGATCGGAAACAGTTATGCATCGTATCTATTGCTATCGCAAACGTGTATTCATCGAATTTGATCATTTGCCACAGACACTGTCTGAAGATATTTGCACGGACATTAGCCGCAGTAGAGGCATTCTACCCAATACTCGGCTTTTGTTCGGTTTGAGGGTGTTTGAAGGAGAGAAAGAAAGCCAAAATGAATGGTGTTTACCTGGTCAGGAATTGCGAACTGGGGTGACCTACTGCTTTCGCATGCGTTTTAAGGTGCCGCTTTTGGATGGTCAGCTACAATCTATGGACGCGAATGCATATGAATATTTATACAATCAGATGCGATATGACATGGTGCACGAATGTATTCCTTCCATTCGGTACCCTTCGAAAAAGGACAATATTATGGGTTTAGGGGCAGTTGATATGTGCATAGACTGGTTGGAAAGGCGGGAGACGGTGGACCGCATTGAAGCGAATTACAAGCGCTACCTACCGCGGCCTTTGGTCAGGGCTCATAAAATTTTTATAAAACGTAAAATATGCAGCTCATTTCGTTCGCTGCGCGAGCGTTTCAATAACTTGGCGCTCGTCAAGTGGAATTATGTGCTGCAACTAAATAATCTTGTACCAGATTACTTACTGGAGACATTTGTGGGTGTTGTCGATTTCATACCTGGAGATATATTGGCAACGGGTGGTGGTCATGTCAATCAAACAACAGCTAAAGTTGATATAAAATTGGACTTATTTGATACATCAGAGCCGGGGTTGAAGGTTGCCCGAAAAACTAGTAAAGACAAGTTCGAGGTAAGTACGAATCTAGACCTACGTAGTATTCCTCACAGTACTCCAAAAATAGATTTATTACGATTCTGAAGAACAAAGGTTCCACAAAACAAAATGTCAAACGACGTTTTAGAATTTCGCATTTTAAATGTTTGCTTTAATCAGGATTATTTTATAGGGTACAGTAAAAGATTCCTAAAATCCATATTGTTATAAATACACAGAAAAAAGTAAAATTCAAATAATTTCAATTAGGAAAAACGCCCTCAATAAAAGTATCTAATTCCACACAAAGTAATAATTTATTCGTCGCTATCACCTTGAGAAAAATGAGGGAAGTGACACCGCCCCTTTAGGCAACTCCCACACACAAAGTGACCATTTTGTACAAAAAGTTAAGGTTAGGTTAGGTTAAAGAGAGGAGCCGTTTCAACGTCTCATGTCCATGGACATACACTTAAGCCAGTGGTACGGCCTGTTTCGCGCTTCTTATTTATGATATTTTTTAACACCTCATTGGTTATAGAAAATCGGTACTAGGCACAATCGTTATCAGTGCTTATAAATACTTGAATTTGTTTGCAGTTTAATGATTTTATAGTACCTAGATTCAGTCAAAAAATAGAAGACTCCAGTATATTATTCTACGCTCATGTATTTTTCCTTTTACGAAGAGACATATATTTATTCCATCAGTTAATAGCAGATATCTCCTTCAGGATAAGTGACAGCGCAGCATCTGATGTGTACAGATTCATATCACAACGACATAACGCTTCCACGGTTAATTTTTTTAATTTTTCAAAAATCCAGGGATCGAGAATTTTTGTGATCGGGAATCGCGGTATTTACGGGATCAGTATTTCCCGATGGACATCCCTACTATGGACCACTGATGTAACAAAATTCGCATATGCGAATACGAATTATTCGCTTCATTTTGAAAATTCGCTTTCACATTCGCAATAACCAGATTTGGAATATTCGCATTCGCATTTGCTGTCGCAAAATATATTTCAGTATTCGCTTACTCAATCAAAATAATCGATAGTATAAGTGTTTAGACCAAAAAAATGATTTTGTGCGCCAGTTTTAATCTACACCTCCGGGAATTTTCCCCAGGGTTATTTATAAGCCGGACTAATTTATGGTCCTCTACGAAAATGGATGATTGAATAGTGAAAAAACAGTGAAGCTACTTTTTGTTAAATATAACATGGCTCTAGAAACTTTGAATACTAAATTTTTCGAACGTTAATTAAGAATATTATATGTTTATTTTTTTATAGGACTAAAAAAATTATTCGATAAAAAGATTGCCCAAGCTCGAGGTCTGTGTAGATCTCAAGCTTGAATCTTTTAATCGAATAATTTACAACAAAAAGGTGAAACCGAAAATATGGATTAAATAAATATTTTATATTTAATAAATCAATTACAATACAGTTGATGTAGGAATGAATCTACAGTTATGTAGGAATAAACCTATTTAGGCCATTTTACCACAATGTTAAGGTACATTCATTCCAAACGTATAAATTTTAAAATGTATATTCTGTCATTTTCTAAAACTTTGATCGCCTCCTGAAAAATTACCTGTATCGACTTATCATACTTTGGAATTGAGGTATCGACATATAGACGATATATATACATATAGATAGTTTACAAGTTGAAATTAATGAATTTTACATTCAGAGAGATTGTGTGTTTATTATTGTTATTTATTCTACGTTGTTATTGCAATATATAACCCATGAACATTTGTATTCACATGTACATACATATATACATTTAATACTTATAATATGCCTTAAAATATTTAAACCCAATGTTGTTAAAATTATTTCATTAAAGCACGTTTACATGATATTGTAATCAAACACTGATCTCTAAAAAAAGGAAATGTTTAAATATTTTCAGTATGTACAATAAGAAAAATACATAGTAACATAATATGCTGTTATTAAGTCTTTTGTTTGTTTTAGTTATCAAATTGTATACAAAATATTCGCTTCATTTATTGATATTATCATTTTTTCTGCCGCCCTTTTTTCCAGTGGGTTTTGGTTAGTAAACTGGAGAATATTTATGCGGTGTATACTCGTGGGGTCAGCCCAAATACACTGAGTTGTCGTTTGGAAATTACCGGTATGCCAAACGGTTATCGGATTGAGTTTGAAAATCGAATTCATTTGGAATCATTTATTTATTATCTTTCCGGTTATATGAGGTAAATAAAACATACCCCTTTTAATTTTCATTCATTGATTGGATGGATCACCAATATGTATGTTCTATATTTTTCAGATTAACCACAAAATGGATGGTGAATCTTTGTATGCAATATCTAACTCCGTCTTTAGAGGAATTAATGGCAAACCATTGTCATGGTCCAATCGGGTACGTCATATTTTTTCTTCGGCAGTTCAAAAAATGCAGATGCATAATAGTAATGATTCTTTATTTGTTCTCACCTTTGTTGTATGAATACAGTGGCGCCTATTCTTTTGCAAAGATACGCGAGCAAGGCGATAAATGCGGTAGTTATATTATTCGCCAGTGTGAAAGGGAATACGACACATATTATATCGATATCAACACCAAATCGTAAGTAAACATATGCTATTGGATATTATAGCCTTTTTATGAGTGTTTACATTTGCGAGGATCATTATTTACACACCGATATAAGTATTTACTTTTGAATTTTTTATAGTCGATTCAATGCTAAAACATAATCTAAAAGCAATCATTATTTGAGATTGATTACCAAAGAGATAGCATTATAGTCTGGATAACCAGACTAAGTAAAATACAAATGAACACTGCAAATATGCAATAAGGTGGAGAGAAAAATCGGGTTGAAATAGGTGGGAGTGCAAAATGTGTATCCTTCATCTAACATATATCACTAGCTTGTAATTAACCAGTAAGGAATGACTTAGACGGGCGGGGCCGTCTACTCTCCACCATTGTTTGTCAATCAAGAATGTGTGGAGAGTATATTTCTAAATTCCAGGCACTCCGGTTCAAAACCGTAGGATCTACACCACCAACAAGTCAAATCAGTCTGTGACCTTCAACAGGGTTTATATTAAATTAAGGAACGATTTACTCCATCATGAATTAAAGCAATATAAAGTAAAATGCTTCAATTTCATTTCACAGACGGACGGACATGGCTAAATTGATTAAAAAGGCATAATTTTTATTTATATATTTATTTCTTCAATCATAATACAAAAGTCATGAGTCCAAAATACTGTATTACATAGTAACAGTATAAATCCTGAGAATCAATACAAAAACTAACTTTTTCAAAGATTTAAACAATTTCCTAAACGTAATATAAGAATTTAGTTCGGCTCCTCAGCGATAATACACAAAATAATGATATTAAAAATTTTATATTTTAAGTAAAGATAGTCCAAAATAATTAGCAACCCATACATATCCTCCCTTATGCGAATTCTTCAGTAACATAGAGAGTGTCTACAAAGACCTGGCAAACCAGAAATGGTCGAACAGATCTGACTGTAAAATCACGAAATCTCTAGGCATATCAAAATCTAGGACCAAAGATCTTCTTAACCTCACAAAGAGGGATATGCTCTCACAAAGAGAGGATATTAGATCTTTAGCATCAAGGTGGCAGAGTTATTCTGCCGACTACTGTGGGCTCTGTGAGGATGAGGAAGAACTGGAGACAATCGAACACCTTCTGTGTCAATGTCCTTCTCTATCAGGACGAAGACGTCGCTACCTAGGTGATTAAACTATGCAAAATCTGGAATCTCTATCATCCCACGATATTGATAGAATCATGGGCTTCATAGGTTGTTTGAGATGGATGGTTTGATATTAACTCATTCATCTGCATCAACAGGCGTGGTTTTTTATACTGCCCCTCATCTTCTCAGGACGAACACAATGCGTAAATAAAATGGTAGTACATTCCAGCATCTGGCAATTCTCACCAGAAATGATCTAGCATAAATAGAGTTTCTAATTCTTGGGATAAATATTTGCGGGTTTCTGGTGAAACGATTAGAAACAAAGCTCATACGTAAACCCCGAGGTTTTCCACTTTTGATGACTTTACGGAAGAAAAAGAGTAAACGGAAATTCAAATAAGTACCCTTAAAATTGCTTCACATACCCCGAAATATGCTCACGCCTACCAACTTTGTAATCCAAATTAACTATTGAGTTTACAATATGTCTTATCAAAACCATATTCAAACCGGTAGTGGCAGAAAATACTTACGTCTGGCAAAGACGGGCATGTAGATGTTGAATGTATAAATACGTCGCAGTCCACTCAATACTCTACAGCAAACAACGTCTATATCAGTTTTGAACGTAAACCTACGATCGAGAACAAACCTAAACATTTAATATTCTCCACAAATTCAATTCTATCATTTGCCACAAACACATTCAAGTTAAGGTTAGATTGTTCAGATGAACCAAAGATTATAACTTTTGGTTTCCAAGAATTAATAGTTATGGAATGCACCACTCGTTCGAGGGTCATGTTTATGTTGTTTTCCAAAACCTCTGAAAAACCACGGTTACCCTTAAAAAGTAAAAAACGTCATATGCGTAAGAAAATACATTACAGGAGGACAAACGTCGAAAGAGATCATTAACATAAAGAATGAACAATATAGGTCCAAGGACAGACCCCTGAGGAACAGGGGTCTGTCCTTTGTTGCTGACACTCCGTTAGCAGCAACAAACTGAGCCCTTCCACTTAAATAAGAAAAAAAACTGTCTTCAGGCCGACGCAGAAAAGTTAAACAAATTCCTTAGCTTGGAGGTTTTGTTATTAGAATCAAAACAATTCCAATTACGAAATAATATAGAATAAATTCTTTATTTATTAAACACTAAAAACTAGTTACAAAATTCAAGTTTAAGACCTAGTAGTTAAATGTGCACATGGCGAAAGCTGCTAATGGATTCGTGCAAAAGCCAAGGAAGAATCTCTGTACATACACATACGCAACGATATTCATTTTGTTATGCACACATGTATATGTGTTCACAGAGCATTGCAAAACGTCCAAAATGAAATACGTATTTTGGGTTGCCACAGGCCTGTAATCATCTGGATCATGAACAATACGAGTTTTCGGAATTAGCTTCTAATAATTCCATCTCATTTATGCACGGAAAGGTGAAGGAATCTGACAAGTCAATGAACTCATCGAAGAACTTGAAGGACCAACAATGAAGTCTTTTAAATCATCACGTATGATACCATCCTGATACCGTATGACACCTTTCGCTCTGTTTCGAAGGGAAGTGTTATTTTCACGAAACGCAGAAAAGGCCAAGTCCCTGAGAGATCTAGCATACCCAATCTCATTGGAATCCATTGGAATCCATCCACATTAGTGGATTCTTCTCCTAACTGTAGAGACAAAAGAAAATTGGCCATTAAGAAGGGAACAAAGAAACTCAGATTTTTCATCAACATCAGAAGTAAAGAGAAGAAAATTCGCCATTTTGTAGGTAGGAGAGAAGCCCATTCCAATCAATATTATTAAAATCGCGAAAATCTATAAACTCAACCTGCCACTCAACATCAAAAAGAAAAATGAGAAAATCATGATCAGACAAAGAAGGAGACTGGACCTGATTAGAGTGTGTTATCATACCAGGAGCACTAAGCAGGAAGAAATCACGTAAAGACGTAGAGTTTCTGCTTACTTCATAATGAGTAGGTCTTGAATTATGAAAAACAGACAAACTCAGAAAAGCTCAGACTTGGTAGGATTAAATAAGTTAATATTAAAATCTTCAACTACAATAATTACAGAATAATTGAAGAATATGTTACGATGATTGTTCCCAAACATCTCCAAGTTACCATGCGGCAGGTAAACCACCCCACACAAAAGTCGAGAGTTACCAAATTTTAAATCAATAAATAATGATTCACAAGATTTAGCATCACAGCACCTAATAACAATTTTGTACTTGAGTTTTCAGAAACATAAAGGCATACAGCTCCATCTCTGGTACTGCGATCATTACGAACTAGTTTATAGCCCGGAATGGCGACCGCATTATCAGAAACTGCTTCATTTAACCAATACTCTGAGACTGCAAATACATCAAACACATTGTCTCCCATAATAACTCGTATCTCATCCAACTTATTCTTAATTGACCACAAAAGGGTTGTAAAGTGGACTTGACATAAGCATTGTCGCTAATTATTGGACCTATGTCATCGTTAAGAGACATGGGAATGAAAAAAGTGTATTACTGTGGGGAACCAACTTTTTTTAATGATTTGATTAATATATAGCAATTCATTATAAAATTCTAATCCTTAAATACTTATATCAACTGGCCAAGCCAAAGATGAATTCATTATAGTCGTGATGTTTAGACCAAAATCCAATTTTTTGATATTGTTACTAATATATAACCTTTGTAACTATTATTATAATACTTTAAACTTAATCACTAAGACTTTCTGAATTATATAAATTTTCCTTTCTTTGATAACCGAGCGCATATGGTCATAGTTACCCGGCGCCTCTCTTTATATTTTATGAATTAATTTTGTAAAATATATTATAAATAAATAAATAAATAAATGTAGATGGGTTTATGATAAATATTAAAAGACCCAAAAGGGACAATTATTAAGGGCCTTATTCATAAAAATTTAATGAAGGATTCTAAGATCCTAAGAAAGAAGAAGCAGAAACTCCTCCATTGTGCAGCTTCTCACATTCATGAAAATTATAATTCACCTCACTACCATTAGGCAAGGTCAAAACGGTAATAGGCTTATCAGCATTCCTGATCTTAAAATTGACAATTTTATTGTCCTTACGCAATTTTGCACATAGAGCGTTCAGCTTCTCAGTAGCAGGAGGAAAATGGTCATTCAGAAACACGTTTATTTAGATTTACAGCAGCCGAATCCAATATGATCCAAGTCTCAACAGACTTGAAGTATTCTGAGAACTTAACCAACATCGCATTTCTATTGTTAATATAATTGACATTGTCAATATCATGAATGGTAACATTGGGAAGGCCCTTTAAAACATTGGGGAGACCCTTGATCACAGTGTCAGGTCTGTTGAGTTTTCTAAATATCAAATTATCTTGAGTTTCCAAAGACAAAATTTTACCACTAGTAGATGATTCAACATTACGTATGAGTATTGATTGCATTCTGTAATCTCAGACTTTATTTCTTTAATGGTGGACGACATCTCCTCTTTAAAATCAGTCATCACTTTAGAAATTTCTCGCAAAATCAATGCGCGCTCAATATCACCTTTCCTAATAAAGTTATCGGTTTAGAATTCAGGAGTCCGACTTCCTGGTGTAACACGCTGTCTTAAGTTCCACCAGAATTTTTAAAGCAATTGGCACAAACAAAAGATAGATATTTGTGTTCCTTTAAGGCAGAAACTCCACCGTCATCCATATCAACACACTTCGTGTGGTACCAAACGTTGCACATTTTGCATAAAATGCCACCAGTTGTTTTAGTCACATTCGACTGACAAACACTACATTGGTCTTTTTTGGCTCCAGGCATCTCGACTTATTCCAATAAAAGCTTAACTTCACGAATCAATTGTACTTCTCATTGAATTAAATCGTCTCTAGTGAAAGTGTTGTATATCCGTTCATGTTTTTAAAGTATAAGACCCTTATGAAGTTCACGTTTTTTAACATATGTGCCTGGAATTTAGAAGCGCCGAATCCCCAAATTTTTATTTTTTATCCCCTAAATCCCCAAAAAAAGATTTCTCATCCCCAAAAAATCCCCAGAAAATATTAGCTTATGTGAATGATGTATTTTACAATTCAATCTACTATGTACTAAAATTCATTTTGTTTGTACAAAAAGTACGTTGTCAAATTATCAAATATCAAATATATCTGATTCCAAATCTTCCATCTCATCTACATCATCTAATTTTTTTTGTACACGTTTTTGGTATTAAAAGTTTGATCATTTCTGCCAATGGACTAAATAATTGATAAAGTACATCAAAGAGTTAATACCAGCGATTCCAGTTACTAGTAAACTTTACTCCAAAATTAGCTTAAATTGTTCGTAATGTCGTCTGGGAAGAATTTTATAAACCGCATTTGGCTTCAATTGATTTATAAATATCTATAGAAATACGTATTGGCAATTACTACAGGTTGTCTATTTAAGTCTTCCTCTAATACACTGCAAGTCAAGCTACTTTTTGTAGGAACTTTTGACACAATTTTTACGGACGCATTTTCTAGAAAAATATAGATTTAACAGAAAATACTAATTTTAAAATAAATAAAGACATGTAATTATAAAAAATTGCAATCCCCGCCAAATCCCCGGATCCCCAAAATATATATTCCCATTCGCGAAGAAAAATCACCAAATTGGGGATAAATCCCCTAAACTGGCAGCGCTGCATATAACTACAGCATTTTCTTCAATTTATAGAGGAGGGAATCTTAATTTAAAGGGTGTTTTTTAGAGTTACAGAACTTTAAATTAAAATAAAGCAAAGAACAAGATTTTTTCTACTTTGATTATAACTAGTAGCGCTGATCCATCTAAAGAAAGTTATACGATATTCCTTACCACTTTACACATTTCTTCTGATTTGGGATTTTATACACAATGTTTTTATATTTATACAATCGCAGAATATGCGAAGGTTTGCAGCCGATAAAATTCAAAACGGAAACCTTTAAAATAACGACTAAAAAGGTCAATAATATGTCGGCTACAAAATGGATTTTACACTATAATGGCACAATAGAAGAATTTGATAAATTAACCGATTTGGCTATGTTCATACCAACCGAATCGGAACGGAAAACGCGTATATCGCCATCGGATAACGATAGGTCGCCGCTATTACTAATATGTTTGCCAAAAAATGTGCAATCAAAAAAGACTGAAAAGGAATTAAGCGAAGCTGAACTCCAAAGAAAACGTGTGCAAATACTTGATCTGTCCAAGGATCTGCAATGGTATCACAGTAAGTAAAGGATTTATACCAAAAACATTTTACAATAATAAAATAAATTCATTTACAACTTTTTGACAGATTCTTCTCGGGACTGTGACAATGGTAAAATGACAAAAATGAAAGCCGATTGGATACAAGATGGCGGATTTAAAGATGTTACAGTTACTCTAAAAGTACTTAAATTTGAAAATGATTTTCAGGTTAGACTAAATGGAATTTTAGCAATAAATATTCTATATGCAATTTGTTATAATTCCATCTTCCCCCCCCTATAGGAATTCATAAGCTTAGCTCATACATGGAGTCGTATCCAATCACCTCATATCATAAAACTTTTTGGTATGACCCTAGAGCCACCTTTTACTATGGTTATGGAATATTCAAAATTTGGTCCTCTCAATGAATTTCTAATGCATAATAAAACAAAACTGTCCGTGTGTCAATTAGTAGATGTGGTTCATGGTTTAGTTAGAGGCATTGTATATTTGGTATGTCTTTCATTGATTGAGCTTTGTATTTTTCCTCGTAATTACATTTCTTGTACTTTTCTAAATTTCAGCGAAAGTATCACATTATTCATGGTTATATTCGGTGTTCCAATTTATATGTTACAAAAGTTGATACTAAAACGCAGTTGCTGGAAGTGAAAATCTCAGATCCTGGATTTCCAAGATCGTATCGTAAGGATGAGTGAGTAAACACAATTTTAAATGACGTTTTTTAATTGTATTTTGAAGGTGCAGGAAGGTTAGAAGTTCTTGAAGAGAATTGAAATGACTTCGCGATTTCCTAATCGATGCATAGTGTTTCAAGCACAGCTATCAGGTCTGCTATCCACTTATGATGGCGGACTTCGAAGAAACCAATGTACTCAATGTTAAACACATCCCAATAAAAAGTGAAGCCCAAGAGAACTAATATATTATAATACATATATTGTCATCAGGAACGAGAAAGGGCGTAACATCATATTTGAAAACTTTACAGAAAAAGCAAAAAACTTATAAAATGAAAAATGTTGTCGTCAGAAAGGCGGCATTTTCAGAATAATACCTAAACATAATGATACATATCGTCATCAGAAACGAAAAAGGGTGTAACAACAAGAAAAATGGAAATTCAGTTTTTATTGAATTTCGGTACACTGTATCAAAATACACATCCTGACAAATTTTTTGCGACCTACTATCAAACACGGCGAATTTATTAACGAAATTCAAAAGGGCCTAACAACAAATTATTTTTTTTTATAGTTAAAAATTAATATTTCACCCAATTTGCACAAACCATTTATAAATCATGTTTGTGTGAATATATATATGCGTCATTATGTTTAGGTATTATCCTGAAAATCCAGTTTTTCTAACGACAACATTTTTCATTATATTCAGTTTTTTTCTTCTCCTGTAAAATTTTTAAATATGATGATAGGCCCTTTCCCGTTTCTGATGACGATATATAAATTCCCACAAATATGATTTATAACTTTTTTGTGAAAACTGCGTGAAATAGGACTTTTTAACTATGAAAAATGAAATAATTTGTTAGGTACTTTTGAATTTCGTTGATAATTTCGCCATTTTGGATAGTTGGTCGGTACAAATTTGTCAGGATGTGTGTATTGATGCATTGTACACCCTTCCTCGTTTCTGATGACGTTATGTATGTATAATAAATACAACTAAAATTAAATAAAACGTAGCTTATCCAAACTAGCCTATCCAGACATAGGATATGCAAATATTTTCGCATTTTATACTTTTTATTATTGAATAAATAAATTGTAAATGTAATGTATGTATATCTTTAGAATCCCCTGGATACCATTCGAATACCACCACAATTTAAATGCTGCCAAAAAAGACCCCGATGTTGATATTTGGGCATTTGCCACCACTGTTTGGGAAATTTTCTCACGGGGCAAACCTATTGGTAACGTCACCACAGAGATGCTGAGAAAGAACTATAATAAAGACGGTGGCATCTTACCGAAACTAGACGACAAAGCATGCCCAGCGGAAATGTATGACGTTATAATGATGGATGGTTGGAGTACGGATCCAGAGAAAACATTTAATCCAATGAATATAATACATACTTTGATAGGTATCAAAGAAAGTTTAAATGACAACTCTTCGAGTAGAGGAGTAGATGAACGTTTTGAGGAAATTGGTAAGTTTTTGGGGTGTTGCTATTTGTATATAGAGTACATTTTTATTTTCCCCGTTCTAACAGAAGATAGTACAGATGATCATGCCCGTCACAACGGGTTCGCTAACGAAAATAATGTGTTCAGTTTCCCTAACGACTTCAATGCAACGAATTCGGTATTGGAAATACCTAATGGCAAGGTTATATTTAAAGACAAAATCGGTGAAGGTCACTATGGTACGGTCCATTTGGGAGAGGTGCGTTATAATAGTCCAAATAATGCCCGAGAATATGTAGCTATTAAAACATTAAAATCGGTTCGAGCACCTCAATTAAGCGATGATTTTATGCGCGAAATCCAAATAATGGAAGTAAGTAAATTCGTTACTCAGACACTTTTTTTAAATATTGTATCTTTTAACATTTATATTCTCGTTTTAGTCTTTAGATCATCCGAATATTGTTAAAATCAAACATTGGAATAAGCGACCATTTTGTATAATTATGGAGTATTTGGAAAGTGGTTCATTTTTAGTTTATCTAACTTCGAAAAAACCCAACCTGACAAATCAAATCCTATTAGGTTTCGCTTTGGATATAGCGAGGGTATGTTTAACAATAATCGACCGATGTTAATATTACTTGCATCACATTACTTAAATAATATTTCTCCCCTTTCCCCCCAAAACAGGGTATGGAATATTTAGCTAAAAAAAATATAATACATCGTGATTTGGCCGCACGTAACATTTTAGTTGATAGAGATAGTGTTAAAATTTCCGATTTTGGTTTAGCCCAGCGAGCTGATTCTGATGGCTATTATGTAGCGCACAGTAGTCGCGAAATACCTATAAAATGGTAAATACAATTGCCCATATTATTTAACTTTTTCCTATTAACTTTTGTACTACCTAGGTATTCTCCTGAAGCTATTAAAACCGATGCCAAATTTTCTTCACAATCGGATGTGTGGTCATATGGTGTTACACTATTTGAAATGTTTTCAAGAGGTGAATCGCCAAATTTAGATCCCAATATGGAGTTGTGCCAAGAAGAATTTTTATTAAGACTGGACAGAGGAGATCGGTAAGTTATATTTATCGATTTTGTCATCGCTTTGCAGGTCGATTGGTTCTTATAGAAAACGGCAGGAAGATGGAAAACCAAAAAGAGCTACAATTTAGACAATTTGTAGGTCATATATTTATACTAATTTGACATACATTTTTTATGTCCAAAAATATAGTAAGTGACATACATAAGACATGTTTTCTAAGTGCCTAATTAAAAATAATTATGAATATTTATTATTGTTCAATGAAGCTTGACAACTACTGTCTGCAATGTTTGGAGATATGAGACGTACTAAAAATAATTTTTAATGACTGTATATTGAGCTGCTCTTATATTGTGCCAAATATTGACGGAGTACTTGCCACAAATAGTGTCGATAAGAAAGTCTGGTAGCTTTTCGGAAAAATGGAAAAAATCTAATCTAATCTGGTTTTTTGTGGCATCATCATCGACAATAAAGTAGGTTCAAGTGCGGATAATGAAGTCCGAATCAATTGTGCCGGTGGTCTTTTGGACACCTAAATTAAAAAAAGTTTTTATTGATGCAAGAAGAACGCTGTGAAAAGATCAAACGAAAAATCTTGAGGGATCACAGCATTTCATTGAATACTTGGATCGGCCAGATGCATTTCTGCTGAAATTGGTTAACACAACTCTTCGTCGGCCGGAGAGTTGTGTTATTGCTGAGAGTCATGTACTGAGAATAGTTCTTAGTGGGTAAATGGAGATAGAGATACTACTTCTACAAAATTTACACATACAGCGTCGTTTAGAGTATCAGCCAGCTCCCTACATAGAGACATGTCCAGAGTTCCCTACATAGAGGCATGCCACATCGTCCGAGGTCATAATGTCAATGGACCAAAGTGTTTTTTTGTGGCCGGCCTTTGGTTGGGATAAAAGATTTTCTACTCTGGGGTATGTCCAAAGCCGGCAACGCAGACCAAAGTGTCTTTGCGGAGCCGGCCATCGGTCGGGATTAAATATGTTCTCCTCTGGAGTACGCCCAAAGCCGGCTACGCGGACCATCAACGCGTCATAATGTCCATGCACACTTTTGAAAGTGGCATAACGTCCATGGATATTATGACCCTAGACCACCGTCAAGAGCTTTATCAAGATTTTTATATAACATTTCACTATGTATGCGTTTTTCTCCATAAATTCCACCAACAAATCAATCTCTATTTTATATACAAACAAATAGCCAAATGTTTATTTTAGGTTACAAATTAATTACTGCTAGCTGCCGGCTGATCGGATTCGTTCTGTCATAAAAACCAATAAAATCGGATTCTTTGACACGTAATTCCGTTTCGAACATGAAACCGATAATATCGGTTTCTGTGACACCAAAGTAGGGATGTAACGAAAGTGGCTTTAGCGAAAGCGAATATTGAAATATATTTCATGCGAATGCGAAAGCGAATAGTGAAATATGCATTTTTGCGAAAGCGAATGCGAATAGTAGTTAGAGCCTTTAGTACCAACAATTTTAAGGAACTGAATTGATACTTTTCCAGGATATTCAAGTATTAAGACTGTTTTCCATAGTTTTACCTCCTGTTACCACAAGCACACACATATCTTCAAATTGTGTGAAGGGAATAAGGAGATTTAACACAAAATGGAAGCGAATACTGAAATATATTTTTGCGAAAGCGAATGCGAATAATCCAAAGATGGTTTTTGCGAATGCGAAAGCGAATTTTAAAATGGTGCGAATAATTCGTATAATTCGCATATGCGAATGCGAATATTCGTTACATCCCTACACCAAAGTATTTTTTGCCGGTTCTAAAAAACAAACTAATCAACGTAGAGTGCTAAAATTTGGGTATGTATAGCAGAACAGAATGATCCGCAGAATATATATTTTTAAAAATTTTCTACCGCGGATCATAAAGAAAAATTAAGGACTATGATTTGAAAGGCGATTTTTGCAACATTTTAGTTCCAGTTTATAAAAACAAAAAGAGTATTTAGATAGCGCAAAATGTGCCTTTCATTTGATACAAAAATCGTCTTGCTAAAACTTTCAGAAAAATTACCAAAACAAATTCTAATTATATCCTTAAAAATATCTTGTCCTTTAAAACGCGAACTCGACCATAAAATAAAAAACTAGAAACTGAGTTTCTAGTCAGCTTTCAGAATTATATACACATTTTCACGACCAACAATTTTTGTTCAATTTAGTTGCACGGTGTTATAGAAAAAATTTAAGGTGCTTCTCTTAAAATTGGAATATCGCGGATACTAGGAAAAACGCCTCTCCAAAATGTTGTTGGCTAAAATAGCATACTTCTAAAAAATTCGAG
This sequence comes from Eudasyphora cyanicolor, assembly GCA_963930755.1. NCBI lineage: Eukaryota > Metazoa > Arthropoda > Insecta > Diptera > Muscidae > Eudasyphora > Eudasyphora cyanicolor. The sequence continues at coordinate 155,559,437 of OZ005736.1, read as the reverse complement.
TAAAATCGCTTGACCACGTTTTTTGATATTTGCAGATTAATAGTTTGGCCTTGAATTTCAATGTCAAAATAATGTTTCTGAAAAAAATTATTATCAGCATTGTAATGCCCATAAAAAAAAACTTTATGAAACATTTATTATATATTGCATGTTGTTCACCAAATTTTACATAAATGTCGAAGAATAGGAGCATATTTATTAAAATCACCAAATTTGAAATGCAACTGCATTTGTTGTCACCAGAATGCAGTCATATTTTAGATTAATACTATTTAGGCATACGACAACATGTCCACCAATTTTCATTCAAATCGGAAAACTTTAACAAAAAACCTGGCTTCCTTTCAAATAATTCTTCATATATACATACACAATATACACATGTAAATATACAGTATTGCGCAAAACTAAAGCAACAAACATATTGGAAAGTAAAGAAATCGTACATTTCTTGTAATATTCAGGACACCAAAAATATACTACAGGAAGTAAAGTATATAATATTACAGAATAACAAGTAAGAAAGTTCAGTCGGGAAAACCGACTTACGAATCCCCTCACCTTCAGTCCCAAAAATATTCGTAAATTTATTTTTTTTTTGTTTTAATTAAATTATTATCAATTTAAGTTGCATTTAATAACTTTAAGTACGCGCTGGTTATAAGCCGTTAACTGTTGCTTCAAAATAGAACATTTGTGTGGGAGGTACCAAAAGGGGCGTACCAATTATGTCCACTTTTCAATGGACTATAGATACTATAAAAACATTACACTGTACAAAATTTCAAGTATTTGTATGTACTGGTATTAAAGTTATAAACTGTTAACTTTTGGTGCAAAATGGTAAATTTGTGTGGGAGGTACCAAAAGGGGAGTGGCAACTTCGCTTATTTTTCACTTGACTGTAGGTACTACAAAAACATTACACTGTACAAAAATTCAAGTATTTATATGTACTGGTGTTAAAGTTATTAGCAGTTTCAAAATGGCCCCTTTTGTGTGGAAGGCACCAAAAGGGGTGGGAGCACTTCGCCCATTTTTCTCAAGCTGTTAGCGACAGATAAAATATTACTACCCAGCAAATAAAGAGCATCCAAAGAAGCAATAAAAATGCCCAACTTATGATCCGGAAGTTGTCCTTATTTGGATTTTCACCAATGAATTTAACAAGGGGTTGTCGCGTCGAGGAAGTACTTCTTTGTCACCACTTTTGCACAACTCTTTTAAAGCACTGTAAGATTTGCTTTTTTGGTGTTGTATTTATTTGATGAATGTATGTCGTTCTTATTAACATCTTTGGGTCCAGAGATTTCCAGCCTGTTTCTGTAACATAAAATTTTGCTTTCTTTCGCCTGCCAGACGACAAACAGCTGATTTGGGTTTCACTAACTACCATCACAACAACAAGTCGCACGATAATGAACTCGTACGAAAACGTAATCATTTCAGTGTAAATTTTGGTTTCTCTATCTCTCTTTGCTGTCATCTGGGCGAACACAAATGTCAGATCGAGTCACGTTATTTTATTTGTCGACTGATAGGAACAATGACAAAAAAACGTTATTAAAAGCAAAAACAAGTATATATTAGCATAATTATGGTAAAAACAATTAAATAATAATAAAATTGTATACATATGTTTACATATTTAAGCATAAACAAGTCAAAATTGGCAGCTCGCTAAGATGGAAAAAATTCATCAGTGCACAATGAGAGAGACGTGTGAGAGAGAGAGAGAAAGAAATGAGAGTGTTGGATCAGCTCAGCTAACTCACCCAGGGTTGATTTTTGGCCACCGCTCATGTAAAGGATACAGAGGTGTATTTTCTAAGGTCGACCATACAAATATGTGTGCTTTTTTAGACCGGGAGTTGTGAAATTATTGATATGGCAATTACATTATTATCCAATTGGTAAATGGCTAACGTCATTGACGTAAGGCCCGGCGAACGAAAGAACGAACCTTAGAGAAACCAAATTCCAGACGATAGTGAGTGACTGGTTTTCGTTCGCAGAGACTTTCCTTAGAAATACAGAAACAGGCCGTTCATATTTTAAAGGAATATAAATGTTGACATAGGGAAGGGAACGTATAAATAATATACTATTGGCCAAAGAGATCAACGATCATATATCGTCGCTTGGATGACCAACCGACGTAACTGACCATTTTTCAAAAATTGAGTTAAGGCCACCATTCGATTTGTCTAGTCAAAGTACAACGTGTGTATACATTTTGTGCATATATATATTACCGTTTTCTCAAAAAACGGTAAATGATTTTAGACGTAACTGACACAATGCAAAAAATTATTTTCACCAAGAGACGTAAGTGCAATATATCACAAAAACTTATGGAGTACTTGGTGGACCCAGCCCACTTTAATTTATACCAAGAAATGTATCACATTTTCAAAATATCAGAACATGTAGGTTTTGTAAATCTCTTTCGCTTTAACTAGTGTTCATTTCGCAGACCCAACCTTTATTTATTTTTGTTTAGGTTACCGTAACATAGTTACACTTCTTACATGAAAATTAAGTAAACTCGGATCTCTTTCTACACTAAAATACGAAAGATCGCCTACAATTTCTTATTTATTTTCCAAAAGTTATATTGTTACAGTATTTATCCCTTTTCCGTAATGTACCTCTAAATGCCATTAAACCACAACTGTACACCAATTAATCGTTTTTGCACCACCTTGCCACTATAAGTATGTATTAAGAGAAACACATACTGTATATTCCAAAATCTAAATTCGTACCCTTAGCCCTACTATACCATATTTAACCTAATATACCATATTTAACCCTTTTTGTCATATTGTACCATATTTTACCATTTTTGCACTACGGTACCATATTTAACCCTTTTTGTCCCACTGTGCCATCCTTAACACATTTTGACCCACTGCACAAATTTGAATTTTCCCCCACTGTATCATATTTAACACTTTTTGCCCCACTGTACAATATTAAACACAGTTTTTTCCAACTGCACAATATTTAATTTTTCCATCACTGTACCATACGTAACCTTAATCTTAAGCATATTTAACCTATGTTGCCCCACAATATTAAACACATTTTTGTCCCACTGTGCCATATTTAACACATTTTTGACCCACTGCACAAATTTAAAATATTTCCCCAACTGTACCATATTTAACCATATTTAACCCTTTTTGCCCCACTGTGCCATATTTAACACATTTTTGACCCATTGCACAGATTTACATTTTTTCCCCCACTGTATCATATTTAGAACTTTTTGCCCCACTGTACCATATCTAACATAGTTTTGCCCTGTGCTGTATTTATCCCTTTTTGTCCCAATGTGCGCGAAAATTTTTAAATTTCGAAAAATTGTGATTCATACCGAATCTTCGCCCTAGACCTAGGCCTCACACGAAATGTTGCAATTCTAGCTCCAGCCGTTTGGATTTAGCTGTGATACCATATTTTTTTCTTTTTTGACCCATTGTGCGCCCAAAATTTCGAAAAACCCTTCTATATTGCACGTCTATATAGCAAGGACTACCATCCTACCAAATTTCATGACTCTAGCGTTAGCCGTTTGGGCTGGGCGGAAATCAGTCGTAACTGACATTAAGCATAATTTTTTTTTTCCACAAAGTGACGTATCTGCATTGTTTATGAAAAACATGCATTATAATTAATTTATTTTATTTTTTTGTTAATAATATTGAAAAAGATGGACTAAGCTCCATAGAAGTCATATTTTAGTCAAATGTACTATATTTTGCACAAAGGATTTTTTAATCCGAGAATAAACGGTCACTAGCAAGGTTGGAAAAATGTGTTTTCATGTTTTACATCAGAGCATTATTAAATTTGGCAGAGATTAGTTTATAGAATCACGAACACTGCGAAATTTGATAAAAAATGGATACCCTTCAGATAAAAGCCAAATTTAAATACAGACCCATACTTTGAAATGACTTTATGTTATTTTAATCGGCTATGAAAAAGTCGACTTGTAGGTCCGATTTATCGACCTAGTCGACTGAAACGAAATTTAATTGATGAAAAAGTCGACTAGCTTCCAGAACCATTCACTAATTCTGATATAGCCGCCATATAAATATATATTTCTTCCCTTTAGCACTATAGACGCAGTATTTTACATATATATCATAGCCCTCATACATATGTTCCTTCCGACCTCAACTTTCATCACTTCACAGGATTCATTTTACATCTAATCGTTTTAAAATTATGCATTCTTGGGTTAATAATTTATATTCCGAAATTACATTTTGGTTAGTTATTTAGAAGAACTTCATTAAATGCCGAAAAAATGTTCATACTTATGAATTAAAGAAGATTCGGATAAGTAGTATAGAAGTTATCAGAGAATCAATACTACACTAATTTTTAACCCTTTGTGAGGGAGGTACTAGAAGGAGTGTACCAATATGGCCCATCTTCGAACTTAGCCTGAGATAGAAAAAAATATTATTACATACCAAATTTGAAAGTCAATCGTTTACTCCTTTCGAGAGTTATCGTGCGCTGCAGCCAGACAGATAGACAGACGGACAGACAGACGGACGGACATTGCTCAAATGACTTAAAATGTCCTAAAACGTATTTAGAGATTCATACATTTTTTCTCTGCTAAATTGAATAAAGACTTGCTGAACAATAAGAAATCACTAGCAGATTCGATTTATCCCTATAATAAATCGAATCTGCTAGTGATTCTGGGTCAATAGACCATTTAGCGTGACCGGTTTTGGCCGGGGTTTAAAATGTTCCCTTCTGATGTATGTCCAACGATGGCTACGCGGACCAGTGACCATGCGAGGCAGGCCTTCGGCCGGGATTAAAATTTTTTTCCAAAGCCGGTTACGCGTACCTAAGTGTCATAAGATCTATGGACATTATGTCCCTGGGCGTTATGACATGACACCCAATATTTTAGCGCCTTACAAAACAAAAGTATTATACACTATACCGCAGAATTGTGTACTTATAAAACCTTAATACTTCGGCAAAAACCCTTTCGACAATACCTTTGCATGGTATTAAAAAGCTATTTCTTTTACTTTTTGTAAGTCTAAATTTCAATCAAATTTAAACTGCAGAAGTGATAACAGCAATATTCAAATCAGAGAGTCAACCGTAAGTACCGTAACAAGGAGTAGCAAAAATTGTATAATTTCATTATGTTGCCAGATTTGATCTGACAAATGTACGAAAAGCGTCAAAAGCACCAACAAAAAACATGAAAAGCGTACACCTAGTGTTTTTTTTTTTCGTTTGGCTCTAAGTGAACACTTTTCGCGTATTGGTGGGTCAGAAAAGCACTAAATCTGGTGCGAAAAGCACTAAGTTGGCATCCCTGTTACCTCTGCATCTGTGAGCATATACTCTGTTAAATTATGTATAATGGCTTCATGTATTTGTTCCCTGAAGCTTGTAAAAACTTCGAAAAGTAAATTCTAATTGGAAAACTTCTGACCAGAAAAGGTCCTCGGCAAAATCTCAAAGAGATTTTCGATTTTCGATGCGATTCGGGTCTGGCAATCGGGCCGGCCCATTTCAAGATTTTAAATCCGTTGGCTATTAAGTAATATTTTACAAGTTCTGAAGTGTGTTTCGGGTCATTATCGTATCGAAAAATCCACTGAAGCGTCATATTCCACTTTGCATGTGTAATCGTAGTATATTAAAGGATGCATAATTCCATAGATTATTTTAAAAAGGGTCACCACCGCTATGAGAGAAGCAAGTTCAGACCATGCTACTACCACCCCTGTGCTTAAAATTTACCCTACGATATCGAGATTCAAGCCGTGTACTAGGGCGATGCCGTACCGTACACATTACATCAGAATTGGCCAAAACGAACTTTGATTCGTCGCTGAAAAAAACGGGGTTCGGCTTTGGTTGGTCCAGTTAAGACGTGTTTTTGCAAAGTTTAGTCTAAAAATTAACTAAATCAACAATAGTGATATAAATTCAGAAAAATTAGTTTGAAATGTAAGCCCCTCCGTTTGAAATGTAACTCCTAGTTTGTTAGTTTGAAATGTAACCCTTATGAAAGCAGGCAACAGTTTATTGGCGGGTCTGTAACTTCTTAAATTATTTTCGATTGATCATCTGCGAACTGTGATATGATTGATACTTAAATTGGGTGTCTTTACAACCTCTTGAGAAGTAGCAAATTATTTTTTTAACATGTTATACATTTTTCTAGCGTCACAAGACGATGTCTTCCGCGGCCTACCAACTGCGTATAAGGTTATTGACAGCCTGTTTCTCTATGTCGAACGACAGCGATGCGAACGAAAAACAGCTGACTTTAGACCTACAAACTGGCAAAAGCCAAAAAGGTATCGTTCTGATACCTTTTACTAAGTCTAAAATCAGCTGTTTGTCGTTCGCGTCGATTTCGTTCGACATAGAGAAACAGGCTGTAAGTCATGCGTATTATTTTACTTTTTATTAGTCTTCAAATAACTGAGTGGCTAATATTAAAGTGTTTCGCGATTGATATTTGTGATTTTCCATTTCAATATTTGGAAATAATTTGAAATTTTAAGGCGGTACAATATTTACCTCGAAACATAATAAACTGAACTGTTAATGCGAAAGTTAGGTCAAAAACTAATACAAATATTACTGGATTTATTTCGGTATGACTCAAAAATTATGTTTCCATTAAAATTACCATTAATGTTTTCGATGGGTTTACTATTTTTGGTTATTTCATACTTTGTTGCTATTGTTTTGCATTCTCTTCTTTCAAAGATCTACTTGTATTGTCACAATTGTACTGTTACTGACTTCAAAGACTGTTAAAAAGGTGTTAGTGTATTTTATAATCATAAGTTTTTTTCTTCGTAAATTTTCAATGGCTGTTCCAGCGTAAACCTTTTTTGTTTAAATTTGAAATATAAATTTCCTTTTTATATTTGCAGTCTACGAAAACCAAATTTATGTCCCGATAATGTATACGATCATCTTATGAAGCCATGTTGGCATGGCAATCCAAAAAAGCGACCAACTTTCGGTGAAATCATTGGTGTTATACTGTCAATTAGAAACGAAGCCATCAATACTATACCAAAGCCAGAATTTAGTAATATATCCCCACCAACGTCTCCTACGTCACTAAACTAAGTAAACTACAAGAACATACGAATGAATATATGCAACTCAAGTGCAAGTGAAAATTTTATATCACAAACAAAACAAATTTTATATGTAGAGTGTTATAAGTAAGAGCAATTTTTTTTAATTTTTATCATAAATAACAAATTTAAGAAAATTTTTTGTAAACAAAAAAAAAAAAAACACACAAATCTCTGACACCTCACACATACGCCCTTCTTCTCAAATATGATTTTTTTCTTCACAGATACATACACCTCTAAAAAGGTGATAGTTTTGTCTATAAAAATAAATTTTGTTATATAATAATTTTATTTTGCTTAATGTTTAAGTAAGAAATGTTTTTATGGTTTGTTATTAATATTTAGCTTTTTTATTTTATTATTTTAAGTGCCTTTTTGACAAAGAACAGCAAAAATTACATTTATTTAAAAACAACATGTGTGTAAAAAGTTCAACTATTATATATTTTTAGATTTAAATTATAGTCTAATTTTTTATTTTTAAATATAACTATGCTTTTATGTTTGTATATTGATTTAAACAAATATGTTTGTTAGCAATTTCTTTTATTTTCCTTTGTAAATTGTTTTATGTTTTCTCATGTCTGTAAAAAGAAAATATATATATAAGGTTTTATTACAAAAAAACGAAACGAAACTGGCACTTCTTAAAATAAAACGTAAATTTTACCATCGAATTTCACTCACGGTCTTTGAAAAAGTAAGAAGTTTATTTCTTTTTTTAACACAAGACTACTAGGATACACACACTTGATCAGCTTGTTGTTGTATGATCTTGCCTTGTAATTTTTTAATTATCTTTAGTAATTAAATAAGATTTAAATATAAAAACAAACAAATATTAAAGAAGGTGTAATAAGTCATTTATATGGAGTAAAAAACCAGCCATTTTTAAATTTAGTGTATATGTACTTTTTGAAATATAATTATTATAAATGAAATCTAATTTCACACACACACACTAGATTGATGAAGCAGGACAGAAAAAAAACAAAACAATACAGATTGTAATAACAAAATAAATAATTTTAAATGTGTACTTTTAAAAGGAAGTTGTTTTTGTATTCTTTTTATCAAAAAATCAATTTTATTACAATAGATTCAGCCATAAAAATTCTCGAGGAACCAAGAAGTTTCTCTGTATCTGTATGTGATGTTTAATACTAATTGTATTTCAATCTGGATATTATTTTAAAAAACAGTCAGGAAAGACTAAAGTCGTCGGCGGGGACGACTACATGATTCCCTGATATTAGCAGACGAATGTTAATTTACAACCGGACAACATTGAGTGGATGAAAACAACATAAGTTTCCCGCTATAATCGGATATATGCCGGAACGAAGTCTGTATTAAAAACAGATTTAAGGATTTTCAACTCAGCGTCTCCAAGCTGCTACAACAACAACAACATGATTCCATACATCTCTTTGTTAGGTTTTGTAGTATCGAGCCCTAACCGCGAAAAAAACGTAACCGACAAAATTATCGATTTTCGGTTTTTGACTAAAATTGATGAAGAAGCATAATTCCCATCACCGGTAAAAATTTCGCAGCTGACAAATGTTACGAAGAAAAAGACAAAACAAAAATAACTCAAACGACATTTACTTTTATTTTACAAATTTCCTGACCGCGTAGTGTCGCTTAAGTTAAATTTGCATTCTGAAGTTTATTTGAACGGCGTTAAAAATGTTAGCATTTTCGCTTTGATTGTTTGATAATATTCATTAAAATGGCATCTGGTGGAAGAAAGGTAACTATGTTTTTGTTGATTATGGAAATTTCGTCGAGTTTGGCTAGATTTGCAAAACACATGTGATGTGTCCAATAAGAAACAAATGCAAATCATTTTTGGCTGCTTTTTTATAACCTATACCCCAATGTGGTCCAGGGTATTATAAGATTGTGCACTTGTTTGTAACACCGAAAAGGAGAAGAGATCCATAGTGTATTATACCGATCGACTTGGAATCACTTCCTGAGTCGAATTAACCATTTCCGTATATCCGTCTGTAGATGTATCGTTGTAATCAAAGTTCTGGTCGTATTTGTGGTCCGATCGTGATGAAATTTAGCAGAATGCTCATTATAGGCCCCATATATTTTTACCTCCGATTTGGCATCTAAGCGCTATATAAATCAAATTTTACATCGGATCATTACCAAATTTGCGATAAAGGAGTTCATTGGTTCAGGAATGAACACTTTCAAATTTGAAAGAAATCGGTTCAGATTTATATATAGCCACCGTATATACTTTACTTCCTATTTAGTATCAACGTGCCAGAGAAGCTTTATTTTACATCCGCTCATTATAAAATTTGACAGATAGGAGTTTCTTGACACAGAAATAACGATATTTTAGTTTGATAAAAATCTGTTGAGATTTATATAGCCCCCATATATGTTTTCGTTTCAAGTTGGTATCAAAGTGCTGTAGAAGTTTTATTTAATATTTATGAAATTTGTCAGAGTGTACTTTAAATCGACCACATATGTAAAATATATATCTTAATGTTGTGAATTTGATTCGTTTTGTACTTATTCTGCTATGCTATCATTTAGTCGACCACGCCTAACTTTAGCCTTTCCGTACTGTTTTTTATTATATTTAATGTTAATGTATTTCCTTTGTTTTGAGTCGTCCACATTTCCAAAATAAATTTAAACAATTAAAAGCGTTAAGTTCGGCCATGCCGAATCTTATATACCCTCCGACATGGATCGCACGTGAATCGTTACGGGTACTAATAAACTCATTATACCAAATTTCAGCACAATTCGTTGAATTCGTCGGTTTTTGTGGCGTTAAGAAGTCAAATCTAGAGGGACCTTTGTATGGGGGCTATATCAAAATATGGACCTATAACTACCGTTGCTCGTGTGAAGGATACCGGGTATAAATAAAGCCCAGTTACCAACTATCAGCCCGATCAGTTGACATTTGTGGTCTCTACGACGTTAAGAAGTCAAATCAGTGAGATGCCATGTATAGGGACTATATCCAAAATTGGACCGATATTACCCATTTTCAATCCCAACATACCTGCAGTTATGAAGTATATGTACCAAATTTCAGCCACCTAGCTCAAGTATTATAGATTGTAGCGTTATTACAACAGACGGACGGAAGGAGGGACGGACATGGCTATCTAGTCTTAGAATTTTACGACGAATAATTATATACTTTTTGGAGTTTTAGATCAATATTTAGTGGTGTTACAACCGGAGTGACAAAATGCATATACCCCGCATCCTATGGTGGAGGGTATAAAAAAAGATGCTAGTGCATATTTCTATGCAATTGTGTTTAACTTAACCGACACAAATACATCGCTTCAGCTTGCTACAATGACAGCGAAAAAAACATAAGTAACAAAAATCTTACTTTTTTTTGTTAAAAAAAGACTAATGCAACGATTAATACTAATTAATTACTCCAAAAGAAGCTTAACTTAAAAAGATCATGTTAATACCTACACTGAGTATAGAGAAAACTAAAAAAAGCATCTCCTGAAAAAATTTACTTTTTGTTGCTTAAGTTTTTTTTGGCTGTTAGGGCTCGGTATGTTGATGCCCAATCGGAAGGAACGTATATTGGGAAGCTATATCTAAATTTGTTCCATTTTAAATTCCTCAAGTCTTTATTACAAAAATACTGAACACAAATTAAGTTAAAACAGGAAAGTTGGAGCCCAAGAAATTGCACCGCAAATTGATAATGAAAGTGCGCCCCAAATTTGGGGCCTATTTCCGTTACAAAAAGTGCTTTAGGAAATTACACCCCAAGCAAGAAAACAGCATGAAATGAAAACACACCCCAAAAAAGCTAAGACATTTTTTCTTCGTAACTCTGGGGAGTACGTAATTATACACGCAAACGAACCTATTTTCCAATTATAAATATTTTTGATAAAAATAAGCCACAAAAAGCAGACAAAAGTGAAATTACGCCCCAAAAAAAGTTATTGTTTTTGGGGCTCATATTCATAAAAATATTGGGGTGTGTTTTTCATTTTTTTCATTTAATTTTATTAATGTAATTTAAAGCCAGTAGGCCAATTAAAGGTAAATTACAACATTCTTCAAAAATAACTGGTTTACGCTAATAATTTGACTATAGGTTTGATACTTAAAGTGTATACTACGGAGTAGAATAAATTTTTTTATCTAATTCTAGACAAAGGACTTAATAACTATTTAAGTAATAATAGCAATCGCAGATTGCTACTTTATAATTGCAAATACAATTTAACAAGATTAAAAAATAGGCATTAAACATAGAAAATAAATCTTTTTAAATCCAAAAAAATATAAGAAAATAAATGCCATGAATTAGAGTTTTTAAGATCCCAAATGGGACACGCCAAGATGAAAAAGGAGAAAAAAAGGGAAGTAAATTAGATAGTAAAAATTATTAAGCTACCTTGCTTTAACTACTCTAAGACTTCATAGCACTTTAAAACTATGGATTTTCTAGGTATTTTCCTGGGGTCCAATTTCATTCTGCCATAATTATGACTTAAATAAAAAGTTATATTGAACTCAAAGCCCTGTAGGAGCTATAGCTACATCTGAACCGATTTCTTTCAAAATTGACTTTGTTCATTCTTGGAACAATGAACTTCTTTATTCCAAATTTGGTAACGTCAGACGTTAAATATGATTTCTTTAGCGCTTAGATGCCAAATTGGGGGAAAATATATATCGGGGATATAGCTAAATCTGAACCGATTTCTTTCAAATTTCGCATTCAGATGTAAAATCCGATTTCTGTAGCGCATAGATTCCACATCTGAGTTTAATATATAGGGGCTATAGCTAAATCGGCGTAGCTTCATCGGCCAAGTCATAAAGCTGTTGTGGGAACAATTTAGGTTTTGGACAATATGACGTCTGCATTGGGCATTTTGTCATTTTCTACAATAGGTAAATAAATGTCTAAATATTTTTTCGCCCACAAAGGAAATTATGTCATAACACCCAAAGTGCAAAAACCCATTTATTATCAAATGTCGCAGACCAAAGTAAAATGTATCATAGAAGAGCATTCTGTAAGTGACTATTGAAGACAACTTACGAATTATCGAAATGTCAAAAGACGGCTACGCCGACAAAAGTATCCTTGTGTGAATGGCCTTCAGCCGCTGTTGAAGATCTGGGTATGTCGAACGATTGCAACGGGAACAATATTTCTTACCCCAGAAGAGAAAATCTTTATCCTTTTTGTGGAACCATGGACATAGTGAAATTTATCATTTTTAATTTTAATTATTGCCAAATTAATTTAAATTTTTATGTTTGCCTATTTGTATTATTATTAAAATAAAATTAATTCAAAATAATTCAGTAAGTTCTAGTACCAAAAATATCAACATGAAACGTCGTTTGTAAACTTTTGTGGCATAGTGTATGTACATATGGGCATTTCCGCGGGTCATGAACTTACGTATGTACGTACGCTGTAGAAAAAATATAGAAACATTTTGCCCGCATTTTTTGTGATTCGATAACATATTGATATATTAAATTGATAGCAATAAACATGTGGTCACGAACGTACGCGAAATAGAAGCAATTTTTGGCTGAATGTGGTAAAATGCAAAAATCTGTGAAATGGAACGGAATATTCTTAAGCTATTAATTTATTTTAAAAGAGGATTAATGTAGCTTTCTATCGAGAATTTACACAATAAATTATCTCTGGCTTAGTTACTGGTCGCGAACGTACGATATTTGCAATGTTTTTATATTGCCGAAAACATTTTGAACAAAAAACATTAAGTTCAAAATTATTTTACTATATAATGCTATTATCTCGCGTACGGTCTATCCTAGGAAGTTTTGGGAGATAAGAGAAAGGCCTACAAGTCTTTCTTTAACAAAATATTTTATAATAATTTGGTAGATCTACAAGGTGTCAAATCAAAACATGCATAAAGGGAAAAATATACGAAAATTTTAACACTGTAAATATTTCAAAATGGCGTTGTATACAGATTATTCTCGTTTTTGTGCTCTGCTCCTGGGCTGTTCCTTTGAACGCTTTCTGGAATTATCTATTTGACTCATCGCTTTTTGGAATACATCTCGAAAGTTCTGATCGAACATTCAGCCCTGTTCTGGCTCTCACCAAATATTCAATTCACTTCACAAATTCACTTCACCCAACGAATGGAGAGGTGTTCTGGTTCTCACGTGAATTCTCTTTTTCGAACTTCTGCTCAAAAAAATCGAAACATATGTTTTTGTCTGCAAAGCCATAATTTGCAGACAAAAACGTAAACAAAACAATTTATTCTCGCGAAGAATCCGACAAGAAATTAAAAAAAGAAAATCTAAAGATTTATTAATCATATTTTATACAAAAACACAATAAAAAATGTGCCAATAGCTTTTCTCTTAGCCATTAGGGATTTATGCAGTTCTTGAGGAACGTATCAAAAGGCGGCACTTGCGTGACTACTCAAATCCAATGGATATTCCAAATTCGAGGTAAGTTAAGTGTCGTTAATCTGTTTAACATAATAATTTATGCCTTTAAATGTTTTATAGCTTTTTACCGGCTTAATAAAGACGGATTTTCAATGATCCTTGATCAAATTGCACCCTACATTAGCACAGGCTCAATACCACAAAAAATACAATTGGCGGCAGCTTTGAGATTTCTTGCGGTAGGCGCTTTTCAAGGTGTTATAGCAAACGACATAAATATAAGCATGGGAAGGACTACATTGTGCAAAATAATGTGGAAAGTGGTAAACGCTATTGAGGACAAAATATGTCCACAATGGATTAATATGGAAATGAGTCAGGCGGAAGTCAGTGCTTCAAAAATGCTGCCGCCAATTGTACACAGTGAACACAAATTCAACAAAGTACACTGCTCAGCACGGAACAAGCGACCCTCCACTACGAACCAGCAAAAGTAAGCAGTATTATTAATGCGTGCTGCGCACTGCACAATATTTGCAAGCATTTTAATTTACCTATGGATGCGGAAGTTCCGATACCTGACGATGACAACATTGAAGATGTGGAACAATTAAGTAGTGGTACCGATGGCACACGAGTAAGAGACGAAATTGCACGTTCAATAGTTCAATAAAACACAGTCTTTAGAATGAATAAACTAAAAATACAAAACAAATTTTATTTGCTGCAGTCTTTTATGAGATCAATTAGATATATATGTATTTATTAACTATACACTCATACCTCTTTATACGGCATAGATACGTTCCCAAAATGTCGGCCGTAAAGCGAAACGCCGTAAAGCGAGGCAATACATTTCATACAAATCCATATTAACAGTAAGAGATCGGTTCCGATTTATTGAAAAAATAAAGTTTGAATTCACAGTGGAAGTAAAAATATGGCTTTTACATCGTGGTTTTAATTAAAATCAATATGTAAAGCAATAAAAACAAGTAGTAAAGCATGAAAATAAAGTAGGTATGTATGTAATAACAAAAAAACCAAAACAATTCATATAGTGTGTATGAAAATATCTTAAATATGTAATAAGTTTAATTTAAATCAAGTTTTTCATGGAACAGCTTTAAAAAATTTGTCCAGTGTCTGTTGTTTAACATTTCTCTGATGTTCTTCTTGCAATTGAGTGTAGCAGAAAATAGTTTTTTCTATGTTTCGTGTAACTTCAGTACTTCGTTGTTCGTCGGGATCAAATTGAAGAAGAATTCGTGTCCCCTGTTCGAAATGATTAAGCGCTTCAGTCAACTGTTTGGATGTTAACTCCTTTGGTGTAGGAGTCACCCTTTCTGTGTCCTCAATATTATGACCTGATTCCAATTGCAATAGTTCTTCGTCTGTAAGCGGTTCACTCTCTGAATTCAGCAAATTGACAATATCACTTTCATTCAAATTTTCAAACCCGTTATTCACGGCTATACCTAATATGTTCTGGTAAATTTCAGAGACGGAAGCAATATCGATTTCAGATGTTACAACACACTCAGGCCAGACTGATTTCCAAGCCCTGTTTAGTGTTGTTGATTGTACCTCGTTCCAAGGCTCACTAATATTTTTAATGGCATCCTTGATTGTATAATTTTTCCACACCTCTTTCATTGAAGATTTGTCATCGCTTTTGTTTATAACTTGCTGTAAAGTTCTTCGTAAGTAATATGCTTTAAAATTTGCAATGACTCCTTGATCCATAGGTTGAATAAGAGATGTAGTATTTTTCGGAAGATACTCAACTTGTACGTGCTCGCATATTTCGGATAAGTTAGCAGGATGTCCTGGAGCATTATCCATTAGGAGTAATGCCTTGTGACTTAAATTTTTTTTCTGCAAATAGGCTTTCACTTCTGGACAAAAATAATTTTTGAACCAATCCTCAAAAAGATATTTAGTCATCCAAGCCTTCTTGTTAGACTTCCATATAACAGGTAACTGCTTTTTGTCCAATCCTTTAAAAGCTCTCGGGCTTTCGGACATATAAACCAACAATGGTTTAAGTTTGAAGTCTCCAGAAGCATTACCACCGAGCAACAATGTGAGTCTTTCCTTGGACACCTTGTAACCAGATGCAGATTTTTCATCTCTTGAAATAAATGTTCGGTCCGGCATTCGCTTCCAGTACAACCCTGTCTCGTCAACATTAAAAACCTGTTCGGGACAATATCCTCCATTACGTATAATCTCTTTCAAAACTTCTGGATAATTTTTTGCTGTGATGGCATCGGCGCTAGCTGATTCTCACCTTAGTTTAATGTTATGCAAATTGTGACGTTTCTTAAACTTTTCGAACCAACCCTTGCTAGCTACAAAAGTTAAATTTTGTGACGATTCATCGGGGTTTTCCCTCATTAAAGATTCAAAGATACTTTTAGCCTTTTGCTGAATAATGATCTGACTCATAGGAACATTTCTTTGGTGGTTATTCTCCATCCACAAATCTAGTAATCTTTCCATCTGCTCCATAATGCTACTTCTTTCACGGGTCCGTTTAGAACAGTAAGAGGTTTTAATTGACTGAGAATATGACTCGATTTTTTTCTTATTGTCCCGTATAGTTTGAACCGTCGATTTAGGTAATCCCAAAGCCGTACAGATGTAAGTAATCTTTTCACCATTGTCTAAACGACGCAAAACATTGAGCTTAGTTTCTAAAGTTACTGCTTTTCGTGCCCTTTTTTTAGTCTTCTCAATTTCCAAATTTGAAGTACGTTTCGTGGACATTTTTGCCTAATTTGATTTCCATAAACAAACACACATTATATTCGTATTTCCCATATCAACTACCATTAAATACATACCTATAATTTACTATGTATTATATATTCAAAAACTGAAAAAAGAATTTAAATTAACGATTTCTTCTGGCCGTATAACGAGGCACAAAGCGCCGTAAAGCGAAGGTGTTCCATAATTTAAACAGGCCGTTATAGAGAAATGCCGTAAAAAGAGGGGCCGTATAAAGAGGTATGAGTGTATTGTCAATTTAAAGTCCCATCTTCAATTGTTCCATCTCGATGGACTTCAATTTCAGCTCATTTCGGGTGAGCAAATGCTTCTCCATTTGTATGTGGTGCCTTTTGTTTTCTTTTATTTCCTCCTTTTTTAATGAGACTAGTTCATCTAGCTTATTTTCAATGCTTATTAATGTTTGACTATTGGCAACCATCACTTCCTTTATTGCACTAATACCACCCGAAACACACTTAAGTTTTTCGTTTCCTCCTCCATTAAGTACTCCACGTCCGATGATTTCTTTCTCTTTGGTGCGGGTGGCTCAACGTTGGGAGAGGCAATTGGCGAATCGGGTATATCGCCGAAATCAGGAGAGTGGCTGCGTACACGCTTTGATGCAGTCACTGTATTTGCAGCTGATGATGTGGCAAGTTTTTCTGCTGGTTTTGCACTTGACGTTTCTTTGGGCCTAATACGACTTGCATGCGATGTAGGGGGCCACCTAATTTCTGGGTGTTCTTTATCCCATCCGCGCACATATAAAGGTCCACAAAACAGCAACACGTTCTTCCAAAGGTGTCATTACATATTTATTATATTGGCCACCACCTGTTGCCCGACATTCCCTTTTGTTATGTGTAAGCTTGGATTTAATGTTCCGTTCTTGTTTGAGGTCCGCATGAATTACGGTTTGTTGCCAGGTCTGACCACAGTTTATCCTGCTCTGCTTTATCCATCTTTGAGTAGCCCATGGCCAGGTTTGGGTGTAACTCCATGAACTGGACGAAAATCTCATTGTGAGAACTATTTTTTCGTGGGGACCTGTAGGATAGTAATGCAATGAATTTGAACAATTAGCTTCAGCAAAAAGCTCAGCATACTTACATCTTGTAAAATCTAAATCCTTTGGTTATTTTCCGTCCAATTTTTGTTTTATGTTTTTTTGTTTTGTCAAGTTGGTGTTAATTGTTTTATGTTTGTTGTTTTTGTTACGTTTTAATAGACGTCAAACATTTGACACTTTGCAGAAGTAGCGTTGCCACACGGTTCATAATAGGCAAATTGACGATCATTTTAATTATTTTACTTATATTTTTGTTAAATTTAGTAAATTTTTAAAATGGAATAACATTTCTGTACCAAAATTAAGTTATCCGATGCAAATAACCTTGAGGTTACTCCATTAAAATGGTGGTATTTCAAACTAACAAACATCTTGCATCTCTGATTTTTCGAAGTCAAACCAAATCAGCTGATTTGCCAAGAACTCACTTACTCACATCACAAAAGAAAAAAAGTTGGTTGCAATTTTGGACTTATTTTATAAAACCTAATTTATTAATTAATTTGATTATTTTATCGTACAGAAACTTGTAATTAAGAAGTAAACATTACAAATTTTGTCACGGCACAGTTAATTTGTGATTACAATAATTATTCTTTCCAAAAAATGAGAACTCACAGCGCTCTCACAATGGAAAACATGGCGAGAAAAAATTGCATGAAATGGGGTGAAAGTGAGTTGCAGAACACCTCTCGGTGAATACTTCTCCCTTCACCACCACAAGTGAATTCCAGAACATGGGCGATTATAATTATATTATGTTCGAGCGATCTTTGGCTATTCGTGTGGCAAGATTGTGGAATTTATTGGCCCAAAATATTAAAAACTTTTCAGTATCCTCTCAAACATTTGAGAATAGGCTACTTGCTAACTTAGATTTTTCACGTTATTGAACAACAACTTTGAGAAATCGTGGTCTACAATTTTCAGGACACTTTAGTGTGTGATCGGGTTTTATAGAAATATGAGGTTTTTATCAGGGAATTTCTCATGTGCCATATGATATACTAAATTTTGGGATATTTATGTTTTGCCAAAATTGGTGCATCCCTTAGCTATTTTTGCTGAGATAAGAAAATTTATATTTTCTACAAGAGCTTAATAAAGGGTGGTTAAATTGTAAGGGCCGATGTTGAATGTGAACCACGCCTAAACGTCAAGTTTTTTCTGCATTTCATTTGACATTTCTCAATTTCAGACTAACTCAATTTGAACCATGGAAAGATACACAATCGAGCAACGCATTAAAGTTTTTTAAGCCTTTTACGAAAATGGGCGTTCAAATCAAAATGCATTTCGTGCACTTCGTGATGTTTTTTTGATCTGCATAATCGACCAAACGTGTCCACAATCGGGAGAATTGGCAATGGCTCTTTTGAGCAACAAATTCAATGGCCGTGTTATCTCACGTCGTGGCGATGTCAATTGGCCGCCAAGATCGTGTGATTTGACACTGTTGGACTTCTTTCTTTGGGGTTATTTAAAAGAAAAGATGTACTTTGATAAGCCAGCAAAAATTCAAGAGCTAAAGGATGAGATAATTCGGCACAATAACGGCATAGAACCTCAATTATGCCTCAGCGTCAATTTGGACCATCGGATGGAGGTGTGAAGCCGAGATCGCGGCGGCCATTTGGCCGATATTTTGTTCCATACATAATTGAAAAATACCAATGTTATCATAATTTGTTTGATTCAAAATCAACATCGGCCCTTAAAATGTAACCACCCTTTATTTATCATAATATTTATTTATTATAATCTTTTTCTCCTCTCACTGTTCTTTGCAGTCTTCATTCGTAATACAATCTTATGGGTCGATTATAGATTGCAGCCAAAGTTTAGTTGCCAGTTGCCGAAATTACATTACGGATGGCAACTACCAACTTCAGTTGTTAAATGGGGTAATTTTCTACAACCATTTATTTTTGGTTGCTGTGTAATTTTTAAAGAAATAAAACGTGAAATTACTTAGTAGGGAGACATATACTTAAGGTAAGTACAGACGATTTGCAAATCGGACAACATTGCCAGAAAAATGGCGGAAAAATGCAACCCTGTGAATTTGCAACCGTGTGAACATACAATTTTTGTTTTGCAACGTTAGCAGAAGTCATTGTGAGATAATTGGCTGATTGTTATATGTGCGAAGTTTATGCATGTGACAACGGCGCCATTGCCAGAAAATCATTTTATTTGCAACACTGTCTATAATGTATTTTTATTGGCAATCCTGCATATAAATATTTACAAAATATATTGTAAATATATGAAATTGTAATGTTTTCTTGCAATCGTCTGAACTGTCAATTCACCTTTGCCTAACAATCTGACATTGCCCGTATATTTGCAGCACTTTAACAGGGTTGATAACGTTTGCCGATCTGGCTATCGTCTATACTCAGCTTTAGTAGGACATGGTAATTATATTTTTTATCATATTTTCCACATTACATATTTTTCGCGTGTTCGTAGGCTCCATGATGGTCAAATTGACCACAAAACAACAATTTGAGATGTGAATAGAGAAAATTAAAGCTAGCCCAACTCTAGCTCGCGTTGTGAGGCTTCTTGGTGAAACCAAAGCCACTACGGATGAAGTGTGGCCGAAATGAATGGGGTAGAGCGTGTTTGTAGAATGCCAATACCCATTGCAATGGGTTACTGCCATTCTGGTGTCCGTAAATCTCCGAGGCGGCCTTCTCAGCCGTTTCGCATGGGAACGTAGTTTCCACGAAGATGCCGGTTGTGGTTTTGCCCAATGGAATATGCTTTTCGTGCCCTACCTTCTCTCCTTCGATGAGTACATGCTGCTCTCCTCACGCTCATCTGCTCGAGGCAGCAAAACTCTTGTCAACTATCTTCGGCTCTGTCATCGGAAAAATGGCTAGAGAATGCCTGTAGATGGTTCACTGTACATGTTAACCGTTTCTCTGACTTTGTACTCTCATGAAACAGAAACATTGCTGTGTCCTATGCCCGCCATGTAATTCCGAGTGCGAATTCAGGTGGTGGGCCATCGCAAGTAGTGTCTTTATCGCCATTGGAGCAGCAGTCCTATCGCAAAATTGATTTCGCTGTAAATCCAGTATGTAGCCTTTTTGTCGTTGCAGAGACATTGTACATTGGATGTTCTCCATCAAACAAAAGTTCCACTGAGTTATCATTAAAAACAAAATTTAATGATATCTCAGTGTCGAATTTTTTGTTTGTTTACATTTACATTTAGTTACCGAAGAGTCAAAACACTATTATCGACGGCAACTGACAAAAGTTAAGATACTACATATATTTTTTTTTTAGTTGCGTTACCAGTTGACAACTCAACAGAACCATTCACCCTTATCGTGAATAAAATTCCACACGGAATTTGTTCCCTAAATAGCACATTGAAAAGGGAACAAATTCCGCGTGGAATTTTATTCCGGATAAGGGTGATTAGTTTCATTCAGTGAAGACTAGTTTAGATAATTTCAAGAAAAAATAATTTATTTATTTTGAGCGCCCCAGTAGGCGAGTTGGTAGCGTACTCGCCTATGAGTTTGGGGGTCGTGGGTTCGATTCCCACCAGAGGCTCTGGTCTGTCGCTGCAAAATTCAGCCAATGGTCTTTGTAACCCGGCCTTTCCCTGGACCTTAAAATTAGAATATAAATTTACTTTGTATTGTAATTCATATAAATAAATAAATAAATAAATTTATTTATTTGTCTATCGCTTTGTTGTCAATTGGATCCCTCGGCATTTTTCTTTTTTAATGCCTCCATAACTCCAGCAAAGTTAGCTGTCTTCTTTTTCAGTGATTTTGGTGTTCCATGACGAGCTCGAATTTGCGGCTGTGCAACATCATCACTGAAATCGAAATCGTTGGCTTTCATGGGTCTGCAATAGAATTAGTAATTTCGTAATTTCCATTAGGCTCATATCTCATACTAGTTGTTACTTACTCCTGTGCCTCAGTAGCATCGGCAGAATTACTTTGCTCTTTACTACTACTCCTGGCGTCGGGGGAAGGTGGCCGACGACCGGGGCATTGCCATTCTAATTCCAAAATTGTTCCGTTTTCCAGCATATTATAATAGGTTTCCAATTCTTCGGCTGATGGAAAGAATTCATCATGGTCCTTTAGCGAATCAACTGTTGATGAAACTTCCGAAGACATTGAACTTCCAGACGTATATTGTGTCGGGAGTTTTATCTTATTGAAAGGTTGTTTGTTTACAATCAAATTTAAGAGAAACCCTTAAATACCGGTGAATTGCGTCCGGCGTCTGTCTGCGTTGTTGTATGCACAGAAAATAATAGGATGAAATTTGAGTTTGACAGACGCCGGACGCATTCACCGGTATTTAAGAGATACCCTGAGGGTGTCTCTTAAATACCAGTGAATGCGTCAGCGTCTGTCAAAAAAACGCATGATGGATAATTTTTAACGCGCGCTGTACCGAAATACGCAGTAAACAAAAAACAGCTGATTTATCATCCCCATTTCAGAAAAATTTTGTTTTTCTACATTTGGAGTGGATATTCAGAGCAATATCGATATTATGGATGATTTATATGTTTTGAAAATATTCTGGACAAAACACAAAGAAGAAAGAATAGAAATATATTCCAAAACCAGGAGGCATTAGAATTTTAAACATTTTCAGTCAGCAATTCATTTTTCTTCGCCTTCTCAACTTCATAAGGAAAGATTGTAGAAGCTGCACTGAAGCAATTTGATAGTTTGCATTCGAGCAGTATTATTGTGTATACACCCCAATGACACAACGTATTTTAACTACAAAATTTCCATAGCATTGTAGTTATATGTTTTAATTTTTTTGTTAAGCAAGATGCTGTTTTTCGTTAGAGAAGAACGGAAACATTGCTAATATATCGTGGAGTATCTAAAGATGTTGGTTTTGTACACCGAAGTCAAATTATGTTTCTTAAACTCTTTATTGGTTGTGCAAAATGTAAAGACCTGTAATTCTCCTCCTGACTTTGTAAACGCCAACCAAATCTACCGAAGCTGTCGGCACCAGAGAATGAAGCCGAACCAAAATTGTCGGCGGCGGCTGCCATTGAAAATTATAGATCGGCGGCGGCGGCTTGGCGGCTAAGCCGACATAAAATTGGCATACGGCGGCTCTATGATAGACATTTTAACATTTAAAATAATAGTTGAAAAGTTAAGCTCTGGTATTTATTCTTAAATAATAGATGTTTTTAAGTTAATTGTAAGATATTGTGAGGTGAAAAAATCATCGATTCCATGCCGCTAGGCGGCTCTATGATATCCTCTATTTTCAAAGTATGTTAAAGCTATGTATAGACGATTGTCAGATCGGACAACTTTATTAACCCTGTTTAAGTGTCGCAAATATACGGACAATGACAGATTGTTAGGCAAAGGTGAAGACGATTGCACACGTGGCAAAATCGCCTTTTTGATAAGTTTGAATCGAAAGAAAATATATTTGGAACACAAATTTTTAAATGATATATATTACTAAGCAAATAAATTTTATTTGAAAATCGATAAAATATATTTAGAACACATATATAAATATATTACAACAAAATATATTTGCAAACTAAATTTATCAAATGAAATATGTGTTTAAATACAAATAAAATTATTGTTTAGGAATTTCTCCAAATATATTTTATTTAAAAAAGATTTTCAAAACTTTTGCTGACTTTTTAAAATTTTAGTTAAAATTTTTCCTTAGTTTCGAATTGTACCATCCATATGCAGCATTAACTTCTGTTTAAATCAATCATTTCAAATTTCTAAGTTAGTATTCCAAATCATTATTTTTTTGTCAATCCTCCAAGTAACTTATTTTGATGCATGATTATACGATTTCAATTATTTATACCCTACACCGCACTGTGGTACAGGGTATTATAAGTTTGTTTCACGGCAGATGTTTGTAACACCTGAAAATAACACAGCTAGACCCACCTTAAAGTATACCGATCGACTCAGAATCACTAGCTGAGTCGATTTAACGATGTCTGTCCGTCCGTCCGTCTGTCCATGTAAAGTTGTTCGTCGACTACAGGTCGCAATTTCACTCCGATCGTTCTGAAATTTTGCAGTTTAGAGTATTTCGCGGCTGTTAAGATCGCTATTGAATTTGGTTGAAATCGGTTCAGATTTAGATATAGCTCCCATATATATCTTTCGTCCGATTTGGCCCTTTAGTCCTATAGAAGCTGCATTTTACATCCAATCGTTTTGAAATTTAGAATGGTAGAGTTTCTTGATCCATGAACCAACATTGCCGAATTTGAAGAAAATCGGTTAAGATTTAGCTATAGCTCCCATATATATGTTTCGCCCGATTTGGCCCTTTAGTCCTATAGAAGCTGTATTTTACATCCGATCGTTTTGAAATTTAGAATGGTAGAGTTTCTTGATCCATGAACCAACATTGCCGAATTTGAAGAAAATCGGTTAAGATTTAGCTATAGCTCCTATATATATGTTTCGTACGATTTTGCTCTTTAGTCCTGTAGAAGCTGTATTTTACATCCAATCATTTTGAAATATAGAATGGTAGAGTTTCTTGATCCATGAACCAACACTACCGAATTTGAAGAAAATCGGTTAAGATTTAGCTATAGCTCCCATATATATGTTTCCTCCGACTTGGCCCTTTAGTCCTATAAAAGCTGTATTTTACATCCAATCGTTTTGAAATTTAGAATGGTAGAGTTTCTTGATCCATGAACCAACACTACCGAATTTGAAGAAAATCGGTTAAGATTTAGCTATAGCTCCAATATATATGTTTCGTCCGATTTGGCCCTTTAGTTCTATAGAAGCTATATTTTACATCCAATCGTTTTGAAATTTAGAATGGTAGAGTTTCTTGATCCATGAACCAACATTGCCGAATTTTAAGAAAATCGGTTAAGATTTAGCTATAGCTCCTATATATATGTTTCATCCGATTTGGCTCTTTAGATCCAATCGTTTTTATACCCTACACCACACTGTGGTACAGGGTATTATTTAAGTATAAAATGTCCCAAAAGTAAATTTATGTAAACAATTTATACATGAATTACAAAATGTATATATCAGAGTTATTCAATATTACGAGAGTGGTGTAGGGTATTATATACAGGGTCTCGCATATTCGACGGACCCATCTGGCAACGCCATAACTTTTGACAGAGATGTCAGATCGCTTAATGACATACCGCGTTTGAAGCGTCAGTCCAAGCAGATTTTTACCATGGAACAATACACGCCACGCGAAATAGTTGAAATTTACATTCAACAGAAGAAGTCAATTGTGAAAACTCAACGTGCTTTTAAAATATAAAAAAATGTGAGAAGTGCGCCTTCTAAGAACACCATTAAGCGTTTATACGAAAAATTTTCGACTGGTGAGGCTCTTTCTAATCCGAAGAGGCCAAATAAAAGTCGACCAAGGCGATCGGCCGAGAATATCGCTGCCGTACGAGCCAGTGTTGAGAGGTCCCCAAGAACATCCCAAAAACGCCGTTCTCAGCAGTTGGGCATGGCTCGGTCCACTTTACAACGGATTATTCGCGTTGATTTGCATTTGTTCCCGTACAAAATTCAATTGACGCAAAGATTGTTGCCTGCGGACAAGCCTCGTCGATTGGAATGGGCCCAAAAAAACATGGGTCCGTCGAATATGGGCAACCCTGTAGTCGGCACCGCCCGACTTTAGCCTTTCCTTACTGGTTTTATTTATATTTTTACGAACATTAAAAATTTCTAAAAAAAATAACTTTGAAATAGTAAAACAATTTAACACAACTAACGTATTTTCTGAATTATTAAGTGTACATATTTGTTTTGGAAATAATAGTCCCAAATAAAAACATATTGGGATGTAAACAAAGATTTGTTCAGAATATATTTTTCTCAAATATATACTTTTTGTATGTACCCAATATTATATGTTTAGAGTATACCCTAAACATATATATATGTTTCAAGCCGAATATGTTTGGGACAATATACTACAGAAGCGATTTTTTTTTCAGCGTGCAAGAACCCCTTACAATTTCATATATTTAAAATATATTTTGTAAATATTTATATGCATGATTTCCAATAAAAATATTTTATAGACAGTAGCCAATAAAATGTTTTTCTGACAATGGCGCCGTTGTCACATTCATAAACTTCGCACATATTACAATCTGCAAATTATCTCACAATAACTTTTCTGCCAACGTTTCAAGACAAAAATTGTATGTACACACGGTTGGTATTAATTTATATGTTTTACTATTCATTAAAACTCCATTGATTTTTTTCCGAAAATATTTTTATCTCTATATGTACATAATCTAATAATAAATAAAAAAAATATTTCCTTTATAAAAGTATTTTTATAATTATTTTTCTATTACTATCAATATTACGATTTTTAAGACATGTTAATCTCCCGCTTGTGACAATAAACGAATCAAAACGAAAATCATTCACTTCCATATCGTCCACCCAATAAACGAATAGTGTATAATTTATTTGTCGTTTCGAGAAAATCATATTTGAAGTTTTTGTGAAATTGAAACTCGATATTATTATTTATTAATGAACAATTTCAAATACCCAATAACCCAATTTGTGGAAGTAGAATTTCACCAGATATAGAACAAATTGCGTAGATTCTTAGAATGCAATAGAAAATGCGTACACATTATTTTTCTATTAAGGGGACGATATATCTGCTATATAGCTATTTGCTTATCAAAAATGTAAATTGTGTCTCTCCATATTTTGAAGTTTTTCTATGGAACGGCGGCTGTGTTTTAGCCGATTTTAGCCGCAAAGATCGGCGGCGGCTTCGGCTGGTGAAAAAAGGTCGGCGGCTGCTAAAATCGGCGGCTCGGCTCGGCGGCTTCATACTCTGGTCGGCACTTGCCATGTTGGGACTAATTTGTGTTTTATATCACATGGCAGTGTCGCTATTAAATCAAATTCTATCAAATAATCATGCTTCAAAGTAGAGAATTGTTTATTGGCCAGTTTCAATTGATATTTCCAAATGTCCTCGTTGAACATGGAATTCAAATGCAGCATCGTAAAGCTATGGAAATAAAAACTATTCGGAACAAGCTCGTGTCACATGCTTCATTGTAGGAAGAACAAACACCTGGACTAACGATTTTCTTAGATTAGATCCGACCGGAATCAAAATGTGTTCTTGAAAATGGATTCCTTGCGTCCAAGCAGCATGAATAGATTCCCCACGTTTCTGTTGAATTAATAAACATTAATACAAAAATGCTGGTACATATTTTAAAGTTTTGGAATTTACTTGGTGTTGACAACTTCAGAGAAATTGCTTGCCATGTGCCCTTCTTGATTTTTACACATTTGTGGAGAGGCTCCTTTGTATTCCATAAGTGGGCAGTATCCCAGCTATTTCAATCATTTCTTCGCTGTTAATCTGAAAACATATTTTGATAAATTATAACAGTAAAATATTAAATTCTTACCAGTTTGTATTTGGTATTTCCAGCAAATTCAATATTTAATATTTTTCTACTTCGTGCACTGTTCCAAAATAAAATGCTGCTTGTCATCTGTTTGTGTTTATGTTTTCTTTTGTTGTTGTTTTGTTTTCTTTCGTTGTAGTTGTAAACGCACTGTCAAATTCGAATTTTTTGAAATTATCCGGCGTATCCGTGTGCGTATTTCGGTAGCTGTGGTACATTTCCATACATTTGAAATCGAGTTTGACAGACGCAGGACGCATTCACCGGTATTTAGGAGATGCCCTGAAGGCTGAATTACACAAAAGATATCAGCTGATCGAATATGTCTAATCAAACTAATGCAAATGATTACCCGATTACCAATACGGCTGTTACGTATGCGGAACGGAAAAACTTCGCAATACGAAACATTTCTTGAAAGGTGTTTATTAGCATATTTTCGTTACAATTTATTCTAGCAGATTGTCCATATTCACACTTAAATTTTTTCTGCAATTCTCTTTTGAAGGTGCATTTGCGTATTCTGTTTCGAAATTTTTTTTTTCATCGTTCATTAAAATGTATATCGCACAAATTTATATATGTTGAACCGAATATTAAATAAAAAGGAATGTGGAAATGTCAAAAAATCACCACTTTACAGCGAAAGAAAACACAAAATTGCAATTACGGAAGACTTTTCTCCCCCCCTTACTGACTGCGTCCCTCTCCCGCAAACACTGCAATTCTGCGGGGGAAAATTGCAAGTGTAAATATGAATTTTGCGAAATATAGGATGCCCAATCTGGCAACACCATACTCGATTAAGACAGGAACACAAGCACCAAATACAAATTAAGCACCTATGGTGTAATGAAAACACGCCTAATGTATAGAAAAAAAGTACGTGTGTGAACGTAATAAGTCTTTCACACCAACCCGTTTTGGCTCATTGAGATGTTTTCGAGCCAAAACGAGTTGCTTTCCCCTTATAGAAATGTCAATTGAAAACGTCTCAATCGGCATGTTTTTCTCAATAAGTCCCCATTTACATGGTACTTTTTTTTAAGTAACTTATCGACTTATTCTCTTTTGAAAAAGTATTTACGTTCACACACGCACTTTTTTTCAATACTTATACTTATTTTAATTTTTTTTGTTTCGGCTTTTCCTGTGTGAATTGTTGTTGTTTCCAAGTGAGAACCAAAAACACAAAACGATGAGTACGAGTACGGCATACTTTTTTCCCCCCGTTTCCGACTGCCTCTCTCGCCCACAACATGCCGATAAGTATACTTAATACTTAAAAAAAAAATATCATGTAAATGCAGACTAACACGTCCCAAAACTTCATGTAGAAGTATGTGAACCCCCTTAAGTTGTCAATCTGACGCACACTGAACATATACATTTCAAATTTTGTCAACAATAAAAATGGAAGCAACAATTGAAATGGCATCGAATAGTTGAATTCTCGTTGTGCATTGATTTGTGAGCACCAAATAATTTAACAATGCTTTTTGGGTACTTTCCATGTATCTTTTTTATATTTTCAGTAAAATTTGTTTGTACACAATAAGTTGACATATGCCATTTGAAAACATAATAAATGTCATAATTAGGCAGGCAACATGTGTGAACGGTGAGATGTTTTCCCAAAACAAATGAGCCAAAACGGGTTGGTTTGAACGCCTTAGAAACACAAGTTCAAAAGAGAATAAGTCGAGAAGTTACTTAAAAAAAAGTATCGTGTTTCTGACGAACTACGGGAACAAATATGGGTCAGACGTATGTAGTTAATTTTTGGCTAAAATGTTTATAAACAGTTATAAGTAGGTAAATTAAGATCTCGCTATAATGTTTGAAATTTATGTGTATTTTATTTTTAGAAAAAAATGAAAAAGTGAGTTTTTGGGTTTTACGAAATTTGTAATTGCTCTCGAACGGCTGAACCAATTTCGTTGTTTCTAAAGAGGACACCAGACTCCCACAAAGCCGAAACAGTAATTGGATTTTTGGAGACCCAATATTTGTAAAAGTTAGTTTGGATTCACACATGCAATTTTTTTGTGCTGAATTGCAGTGTTTGTGGGAGAGGGACGCAGTCGGTGAGGGGGGAGAAAAAAATCTTCCTTACTCGCAATTTTTTTGCAATGCGTTTTGTGTTTTCTTTCGCTGTGAAGTGGTGATTTTTTTTGACATTTCCGCATTCCTTTTTATTTAATATTCGTAGTTTTGTGCTCGGTTCAACATATGTAAATTTGTGCGACATACATTTTAATGAAATTTATTAAATTTTAATGAACGACGAAAATAAAATTGTCGAAACATAATACGTTGCCTGAACGCAAATGCAACTTCAAAAGAGAATTGCAGAAAAAAATTGCAAGTGTGAATCTGGACTTATGGACGAAATAATAAGACTGATCTGGCAATTTTTGAAGATTTTTCTGTTTCTGCACATATGTATGAATCATTTGCAACAAGTATTTTTTTAGGTTAGGTTGAAGAGAGGAGACGTTTAAACGTCTCATGTCCATTGACATACACTTAACCCTAGAACACTAAACCCGGTCTGTGAGGCGACTCTTTTTTTTGTTGACACGATATCTTACGATCGGTTGCAAAAATCAACACGTGGTTTCGTGTCAACTCAGTCGACTGCTGTATGAGTATGTGAGTGGACGCTCATAGCTCTGTGTCTTTTAGTTACTGATATATACATATGCTTGTCGCCTGTGAGGCGAGGTTTAGTATTAAAGGTAAATATTTTTGCGAATTCTTGTTTAAATTCTTGGTCCAATTGTAAGTATATAATTAAGATTTAGTCCGTTTTTATTTAATTTTTTGAGATGTGTGTTCCCGATTCCCAAATATTATTGCGCTAAATGCAATAAAGCATATTGCCTAGAGCATAGATCACCGAATTGTTATGAATGTGATATAAAAAAAAATACCTGATTTAATTTTTATGTACAAGGTAAAATATACATTATATAATTTTTTTGTTTTTTTTTAATGGAAGTAAGTACAAATACGTATAAGAATTTGATAAATTTAAGTTTATGAACTGAAATATTTATTTTTATTTATTTTTTTTAAATAATCTCTTTTTAAAAACAAACAAAAAAAAGTTGTGCATTTTAATGTAATTTTCTTTATGAAATGTATAAAAAAATAAATGAGTTCCCTTTTGATTTCTAAATAAATAAGTGTAATCTCCATAAAAAAAGTCTTAAAAAAAAAAAAAAAATTTTAACTAGGAAAATTTTGTTCTTTTTGAAAAGGTAGCCTCAGTTTTAGTATTAAAGTGTAAAAAAAGAGGTTTAGTGTTCTAGGGTTAAGCCAGTGGTTCGGCCTGTTGTGCGCTCCTTATTTATGACCTTTTTATACCACACGAGTTACAGAAAATCGGTACTAGACACGAATTTTCTCAGAATCTTCCAGTCATATTCTCTGAGATGAGTCAAGTCTGGTAATATGTCGGACCCGAAATGTTGGGATCTTGTATGTGGGAAAGCCGGGCAGTGACACGGAAAATGTTCCATCGTTTCGATGTTTTCTCTGCATGCCCTGCATTCGTCGTTTCCTGCTAGTCCTATGCGATGAAGATGTGCTTGTAAGCATGAGTGTCCCGTTAGAACTTACTAATATCGACACAAACATTATGGCTGCCGCTACATCCAACGGGTACGCAATGGAGTGGTCTTAACATTGTAAATTTAGACAAGCTTATGTCCGTAACGAAAATATGTGGCACAAAATTTTGCGTGTAGTTCTTTCAAATTGCAGAGAAGTAATATTTTTTGCATGGTTTCCTTTCTTCCGTCTACTAAAACCTATATACATTCTTACTTGCCAGGCATACAATTTAACGTATACATAGAAGAAATTGGTACTGACGATCTGTCCTTCTGACATTCAATAAATTACGAACCTTGCATGCATTTCATTTCATTTTTTGCGTTATTGGTTATCTTTGAAAGAGCCGTCTTGATTTCTGCTGCAAGTTTGTAGTTACCATTATACCCTCACTTTAGTGTGACGAGGGTATATATCATTTGCTGTGGAAAAAAGTGTAACACATCGAAGGAGTGACCTGAGACCCCAAGTATGTTCGGCGGAAATCCGTTTTGGGTCATTTTAAGTCGAATGAGCAATGTCCGTCCGTCTGTCTGTCTGTCTGCTGCGCACGATAACTCTCGAAAGGAGTAACCGATTGACTTAAAATTTCGTATGTGGTAATATTTTTTTCTATCTCCGGCTAAGTTCGAAGATGGGCCATATTGGTCCACTCCTTCTGGTACCTCACCCACAAAGGGTTAAAATATTGTGAAATATTGATTCTTTAATAACTGCTATTATACGTATTCGAATCTTCTGAAAATCCACACATAGTATTAGTTTGTTATTCGCTATCAACTCGTGGAAAATGCGAAATTGCAACCCCCCTTTTGGTACCTCCCACACAAATGCACCATTTTGCACTAAAAGTTAAAAGCTTATAACATTAATACCAGTGTTTAGAAATACTTGAATTTTGTGCAGTGTAATGCTTTTATAATGCCTATAGTCCAGTGAAAAATGAGCGTTATCACCACGCCCCTTTTTGTACCTCCCACACAAAATGGCCAAATTGTACCACAATTTAATATCTAGACGATAATATACCAGTTCATATAAACGGTTACAATTCGGCACAGTGCAATGTATTTAAAGTATCTACTGTTCAGGGAAATATAGGTGTATTTCCTAAACCCCTTCTGGTACCTCCCACAAAATTGACAGAATAATTTGTGTAATATTCAATATTACACTACTCACAAAGTGAGGGTACACCTTAGTCAGCAACTGTCTTACTTGTTTTAATAAGTGCTTAATACTGAACTTTCAAGAACAAATTTATCTGAAAAAACATGTTATATAAATATAATTTTTGCCATTCAAAACGCTAAGTGTGCTACTTACTTACTCTATCAGATAAATCATCTTCAGAAGACATTGATATAATGACTTCATTCGAGCAAATTTGAATTGGGCAGAATTTAGTATTCCACTTTAGAGTCACGTTTCTTAATTTTTTAGAACTGATCCTCTTATTGGAAGGATTGCAGCACGATTTTCTTGATAGTTTTATTTTCAAATGACTTCAATGGTCGATTTCTCAAATATTAAAAAGTGCGCTTAAGGTATCACTTCCACAGGTAATTTCAGTCCCCTCAAAATAAAAACTGTATGTCCAGATTTACACTAGAATATTTTTTCAGCAGATTATCCGCTAATTCTCTTTTAAACTTGCCTATGCGTTTAGACACGTAATTTTGTGTCGGATATTCCTGTGTGAATTGTTGTTGTTTCAAAGTGCGAGTGAAAAACACAAAACGTTCAGCCCGATATGCCCGAGTACGGGAGAGTTTTTCCCCCTCTTTCTCCTACAAAACGACGATAATCTGCTGAACATTCAGCCAGTGTAAATTGGGACTATAGGTCTATATTTCAAATGAAAGTATTACGTACGATGCACTAATTCGTTCAAAACGATCGAAAATTCCCTAATTTTTACTAAGGAACAATTTTTATGGCTCCACTGATATAAAATATTATTCACTGACGTTCAGTCACTTTATGGTTGGCAAACTCCAAGGAATTTCCACCATCCATTCAGAAGTATTGACCTACATCGACAGGTAGGTCAAACACTGGGTTGAGAAATTTATGACCGACTTGTCGAAATATTTTACAACGGTTAACATGAAGTATAAACAGTGTAAACCACACCACCCCTATATTTTGGGAATGGAAAAAAACAACTAATAGCATTTCATTGGAACCTTCGCTTTATAAGATATATAAAGTAATATTATATACTTTGTGGGATCAGAAAAGCGGACAAATGTTTTCATTCTTTGTCAGAATACAGTTTGTAATTACAAAAGTATTATCATTTAAGCAATAATGTCGAATCGGATATAACAATCAAACCGGATCAGTACGTTTATAGTTCCTACACTCAAAGAATTTTGTGAGTATCATTAGCAAAAATGTTTGTTGTTTCAACAGTCTGTGTCTGCTGAAAAAGGGAAAGCAGACTTCGTCTGTAATTTTAGCAACCCTATGGTTGTTATTTTAGCACATAAATTTGCCTGCTACTGTAGCAAACTAGAACAGTCGTTTTAGAAAACAATTTTGTTATTATTTAACAGAAAATGGCGGCTGGGAGAACAAACTATTTTTGTTATTCTAGCATACGTCTCTTTCTTTTTTATTTTAATAAAAGAAATGCAAATTTTATATTTTCCTGATATTTGAGAAGAGATCAATCAGGACTCCAACCTGAAGTTATTCAGCCCATGTATTGATAACCGTTTCGAACTGTGAAATCTGTATGTAGGCTAAAAATATAAATGAAAAATAAATCATTTAATAAAATTGAATATCAATAGGAGTATCTACAAACAATACTTACCGGTCACTGGCATTAAGAATTATCTTCTTTTTGTCCGAAGGATAAATATAAAGAACATAAATCGTACGACATCGACGCGAACTCTGTTGGCCAATGTGTTGGGTTTACCCTATAGACACGGTATCTAATTGTACATGTCCAGAGCCATATCATTGGGCAAAATGGTCATATCTCTATGTCCAGATTCACACCCGGCAACTTTTTCCAAGAAAGTGTCAAAGTTTGACAGAGAGTGAGACGCCGAATTACCGCGTGTGTTGAGGTGTCTATGTTCGTCCCAATTTACACGGTTGGAAAGGGAGGGGAAAAAACTCTCGTACTCGATTGAACGTTTTGTTTTTCATTCGCACTTTGAAACAACAACAATACACACAGTAATAGCCGTGGAAACCGCATAAAAATCGTCTTTGCACAGGATGATACAATCTTGCGAAATTTTCTCTTAATACTCACCCTAAGCCTTTAGGAATTCTCTCGATTTTTTTTAACTTTTTTGCATACATAATACTTAGTCCTAGATCACACGAGGCAATTTCTTCCAAGCGGAAAGTGCTCTCTGTATCTCTCCTACAAACTTTGACACTTGCTTGAAATAAAATTGCCTTGTGTGAATCAGACTTTATAAACATTTTTACAAATCGCACATAAAATATTAATGTTTAGCTTTGGTTTCATTAAAATATAAAAAATTAGAAACTAAAATCTAAACACTATAGATTAATTTTAATTGTATATCCGGAACTAAGATTTTGAAATCGTCAAATCATATTCGTTATCGATTTGTGTTTTACTTTTTGCAGTTTTAATCGACTCCTATTTCCAATATTTTTAAAATCCATTGAAAAAGTAAAAATAATGATAACCGTTACTCGGAAAATAGATATCGCCAAATAATTATTTAACTTTTTTTAATATACTTTTCTCATCGCACGAATGACCTTAACCTTTTTGATTTTCAATGGTAGTTGAACTTTATCATGTAAATTATTGCAACTTTTGTCTTATTTTCACATATTTTGATTAACAGCAAAAATTTTCAGCAAACTGCAAATTTTTCAGCAGTGCGTTTGCTAATGCAAAACTGCAAACTTGTTGCTATTACAGCAGAAAATGTGCTGTATTAGCAGAAAAAATGTTTGCTAAAAATTAGCAGAAGTTGTTTGTTATTAACAGCAAACAATTTATTTTGGGTGTAGACACTTACATATGTACGTGCAGAAACAGAAAAAACGTAAAAAAATTGCCATACCAGTCTTAAGGTAAGTACACACGATTGCCAGATCGGACAACGTTATCAACCCTGTTAAAGTGCTGTAAATGTACGGGCAATGACAGATTGTTAGGCAAAGGTGAATTGGCAGTTCAGACGATTGCAACAAAACCTTACAATTTCATATATTTACAATATAATTGAGCTCGAGGTCTAGTTTATTCTTTTTCTTTATTCAATATTTCGATCTCCTTCGTGGATCACCATCAGGAATTGAAAAAATATATTACATTTAAATACTTAAAAATTACAGCGACGAGTCAACCTTCTTACTCGTCATCTCGTTTTGAGAAGGTTGACTCGTCGCTGTAATTTTAAATGTGTATTTAAATGTAATATATTTTTTCAATTCCTAATGATGTTCCACGAAGGGTATCGAAATATTGAATAAATAAAAAGAAACAATAAACTAGACCTCGAGCTCAATTATTTAAACTTTTTTTTTACCATAAACTTAATAAAGTGCAAATGTCGATTACCAAAAATAATAACAACTATTTACAATATAATTTGTAAATATGTATATGCAGGATTGCCAATAAAAATATTTTATAGACAGTGTTGCCAATAAAATGTTTTTCTGGCAATGTGGCCGTTGTCACATGCATAAACTTTGCACATATAATAATCTGCAAATTATTTCACAATGAATTTTCTGCCAACTTCCCGAAATAAAAAATTTTATGTTCACACGGTTGTACGAGCACAGGGTTGCATTTTTTCTGGCAATATTGTCCGATCTGGAAATCGTGTGTACTTAGCTTTAGTATTTCGTCCAAAACAAATATTGAGTCTCCAAAAATCCAATTACTGTTTTTGATTTGTCAGTCATATTCTGTGCAAATTTGAATCGAAGGGGGGTGGCAATTTCGTGAAACCCAAACATTCATTTTTTCAAAATTTAAAATGCCCATAAATTTTGCTTTAAAAAAAATGATATCGGGATCTTATTTTACCTATTTATAACTGTTTATAAACATTTCAGTCAAAAATTAACTACATAGGTAGCAATTAAATATTCGAACCCATAGGTAAGTTCTGATTCACACGAAACAATTTTTTCCAAGCAAGTGTCAGAGCTTGTAGGCTAGAGAGGCAGGCGGAAGGAGCTCTCTGCTTCTCTCCCATACAAACTTTGACACTTGCTTGGAAAAAATTGCCTCGTGTGAAGCAGAACATATTTTATGTGATAAAATATATTTAGTATACATCATAAGAAGTTTTGTATAACATTGTATTTTTTGTTTAGTTTTAGTGTAAATGAATGAATTTTTTAATGTTACCTACTTATTTTCTATGTTAAGCTTTGTTTTTTTTTAAACAAAAACCTTAAAATCGATCCCCCAGTCTAATGATCGGTTGCCCCTTTTTTCGAAAAAATTCCCTTTTTGTGCCCCTTTTTGAAATTTCCCAACGGTAACGCTGGTTAAAAGGCTACACCCAGCGAAAAACCAAGCACATACGTGCTTAATCTTTGCAAATTCGTTTATGATAATGAACCAACCCCGTATGTTACGAATTTAAGCAAGGCATGAATAAAGCATCAAAAATCAACAACGCTTCGTTGCAAAATGAATACCAACTGGGGATAATTTAAATCAAGTGTTGGGGACAACTATAGAACGTGTGGGGGACGACTAAAGCACTTGCTGAGGACGAATAAAGTACGCGCTAGGATAACTTTCCATTCTAATTCCCCCACCCCCCTACCCACTCCCCATTTAAAACTATTTAAACAGCATTAGCGTTTCAATACATTTATTAATGTTATAAGTAAATAAAACGTTAACACAACAAACATATAATTGTAAATTTGCATATTTATCACTAAGCAAATCACGTCTAAACAAAACACATTCGAATGTGCAGCAACACAGTATTACCTCTGTTTTTTCTCGGAATTCAGCTCGTAACCCTAATGGTGGCAGTCTCCTTCGTATCATTCGCCTTTATGTACTGCAAAATTTAATTCCTGTGCTCTATAAAAAAACATACACACTCATTATTAACTTTTCAAATTGAAATTTTTATAAGCTTGGGTTGTTAAATATTCGTAGGCCGACACCATTTCTATTGATTCTAGAAATTTCTGCAATAGGAAGATGTCACTGGATTTTGCAATTACCTTATCCTTCTCATTCCATAGCTAAGAGAATCATCCACAATATCAAACAGGTCATTAAATTCTATTTCTTCGTCAATATTTTTAGTTTTTCGTCTTTATAAATCCTCGTGGTTTCTTCTTCTAAGAACAGACAATAACAAATCCAATGAACAACACAAAGCCGAACAAATAATCATCAATCTTACGGCGACAATACATAACGCAACGCCGGTCAAAAAATCACCCCCCTTTTCGTTGATAATTAATGAACGAATCGGTGGCGATTTTTCATGCACGTTACGTTTATAAATTGGTACCAAACGGTGTTTATTTTGCAACGTCTTTTTTCCCTCAGTGTACGAATTCGCATATTTGTTTTCGATCTGACCATAAAAAATTTAGAAGTACAAGAGGGCGTAGGCGGCATTATTAAAATGCTGTTCTCTGACAGGGCAACATCCTTTTTTAGAAAAGAAAACGCCATAAGCTTTTTAACCAAGGGTAAAATTCGATTAAAAACAGGGCTAAAATGTTGCATTTTTGCACCGTTCAAGTGCGACATTTTTTACGAAAGAAACGAAACCCCTCCGCAGTGCTGCATTTTTTACAAACGAAAACAAAAAGGCATTTTTGGGAAGAAAGGCAAAGCAACATTTTATCTAATTTTATTATTATAATCCTGGACATTTATGAAAAAAAAATGTTTTTGTTTGTTTTTTGAACTGTTTAGAGCGGGAGTTCTTCTCTCGTCATTACGTTCTATAAAATTCTGATCTTTCAAAATTATCAGGCGTTATTAGCCGCTATAGGCAGAGATCTCTGCCTGCCTCTCTCCAACAAACTTTGACACTTGCATGGAAAAAATTGCCTCGTGTGAATCAACAAAAAGTCCATACTATCGAAATCTAGTTGGACTGACGTCGTACGCTCTCATTAGCATTTAAGTGCCAACCTGACAGTTAATCATTTGTCCATTTTTTTGACACAGATGTTCCCATACTAATTTTTTGAGGTTATATAAAAGTAGAGTTCGCCCGTAATTTGTTCAATAGTTCTATTAAATTTTCAAAGTTATTTCAAAATATTATTAAAAATGGCAGATTTTGATTCAGTGGGTTCCTCATCATCAGGTGACAGCGAGTTGCAAGAATTCCTCATGATTGAAAAACAGAAGGCACAAGTTAATGCTCAGGTACATATGAATGGATTCGTGTTTTTATTGATGATGCATTTCATGAATGAACTTTCTCATGTATTTTTATAGATTCACGAATTTAATGAAATTTGTTGGGACAAGTGCATAGGGAAACCGGGATCCAAGTTAGACAGTGCCACCGAAACATGTCTTGCCAATTGCGTTGATCGCTTCATCGACACATCTCTACTGATAACACAACGTTTCGCCCAATTGCTGCAGAAGAACTCCGGAGGCATGTAACCGTAAAACATTTATGTACATAGAACCTGCTACAAAGAGTACAATAGTAATAATAATTCCCAGAGGGACTTAATCAGTTCGTTTTTCGCAATGGTCATGGATATTGACTTCATATTGTGTTTTAAATGATACAAGTTTTCTTTTATAAAAACGGTAATTTTTATTTAGATCTGACGTTTTTGTTATTTTCTTAGCTCTATAAAATAAAAATTACTACAAAATCAAAATTTTCGGGGAATCATTGAAAATGTTTTAAAATTGGTTTTCACTGAAATTCATAAGCCAAACGAATTGAAGTGATTATAACTGATAAGCGACCGTGTAAATACAACATAATTATGTTTTTGCATTCAATTGCGTTATCCTAGATTCTCTATAACGATTAACTTTTATCGGCCAGGATACCCCTGGACTTTTTTAAATTTCTGTACAAGTCTACAAGTTTTTGGCGCTCTTTTTCCAGCATATTTCTGGTGTGTTCAGGCAAGTCCTTCCGTTTTCCCCTCATTTGTTGTTTACTAATATTTACCGAGTTAGGATATTGCCTAACACTGGAAGATGAAGTACTCGGTTTGATGGTTTCCTCAGGACTTAACATCGACTTAAGCAATAAGTTATTTTTCTTTCCCGGCTAAAAATAATACTTGATTATAAAATTTCTCCTTTAGCCGGTTGCGCAACTTACCCTTGGTACAGTTTCACTTTTTTGCGCCTTTCTAGGCAGTGTCAGGAGAGCTGGAGGAGCATGTACAATTTCTCCGAACTGAACAACATCTCTTTGGTATTCCTGAATTTGTTTGGAATTCTCGATTTCTTTTTCCTCCTCGTCTTCCCGGATGGCCTGTTTAATCAATTGTTTCGCCACTTTTGGATCTAAAGGTTTAATATCATTGTGCTGTTTCTTCTTGCCTATTCTTCCACCGTTGCTTCCATGGCGCCTTTGCTTTAACAATTCGTCAATCTCATTAGCTGGTTTCTTCTTTATAGCTATTGCACCTGTCTTGGGATCTCGGACGACACTCACACCATACTTGGCTTCGTATTGTGCCTCCTTCAAACTCGCCGTTGTTACACGATTGACTCTTCTCAAGTAGTCGACATCTTCCTCGCCAGGCATTTGTTTGATACCCTTGAATTTGTTGCTTTCGCCCTTGGTATCTTTCTTCCGTTTGTCCTCTCTCGGTTTATCCTCTACACCGCTTTGAATACGTTTGAATTTCTTGCCCGATTTTACGTCTTGAGTTAGCTTTTGAAATTGTTTAAGTTTGTAAGAGACTTGTTGGTCATTATCCTTTGTCGGTGGACTGTTGACGAAATTTTTCAACCTGGCGATGTTTCAATTAGAGTAGGAATTTTTAGTTTAGTTGCCTACTTTACAAACATTAACTTACTTCTTTTCCTTCTCCTCCAACTGCCGTAGAGGGTCACGTATGCCATGATGCTTTCTTGCAGGAATTTTACGCTTCCTAACCATTTTATGTGAAATAGTTGTATATTTATAACAATTTACCGATTTTCACAATAATGAAACTCATTGACACATGCACATGGAGGTTTTGTTTTTGTTTCGCTTACCACATGTAGATGCAAAATAAACTTATGAATGAGATTAGTCGGACAACGTAACGTACACGCTGCACTTAGCAAAAGATGGAGTAGACAAACGTAACATCAACGTTACCGTATCGCAACAAATCAACTGATCGAATTACTGTTCGAAGTTGGAATAATTTCCACCGCATAGATGGAAATAACAAATGCATAAATATATAGTAGGCATGTTTTCGTTACAAGCTAGCAATTTTAGTTTAGCACTTTGCAACGAAAACAACTGACTTCCACTAACTGGCACATAAGCAATAAATGGCGGATTTTCACTATCTGGTAGCAATGGTGTCATGAGTTGCGAAGAAAGAACAGTGCGAAACAGACAAATTCGTGAAAAGTATTTATAAAACATATATTTACTATTCTATGTTCAATTGTTTACACTCTTTTGCAAATATTAAAATAATTTCCCATTTTTGTTCTTCTTCTTCCCGTTAATTCACAATAATTGATAAAATCTCTCCAAAAATGGGATGCCATATTGCTAAATATAGGGTGCCCAATCTGGCAACATCATACTCGATTAAGACATGAACACAAGCACCAAACTTCATCGGGAACTAATAGTGCTTAAAAGTGCTTAGCTCCCCATACAAATTATGCACTTATGGTGTACCGAAAACACGCCTAATATATAGTAGGCATGTTTTCGTTACAAGCTAGCAATTTTAGTTTAGCACTTTGCAACGAAAACAACTGACTTCCACTAACTGGCACATAAGCAATAAATGGCGGATTTTCACTATCTGGTAGCAATGGTGTCATGAGTTGCGAAGAAAGAACAGTGCGAAACAGAAAAATTCGTGAAAAGTATTTATAAAACATATATTTACTATTCTATGTTCAATTGTTTACACTCTTTTGCAAATATTAAAATAATTTCCCATTTTTGTTCTTCTTCTTCCCGTTAATTCACAATAATTGATAAAATCTCTCCAAAAATGGGATGCCATATTGCTAAATATAGGGTGCCCAATCTGGCAACATCATACTCGATTAAGACATGAACACAAGCACCAAACTTCATCGGGGACTAATAGTGCTTAAAAGTGCTTAGCTCCCCATACAAATTAAGCACTTATGGTGTAACGAAAACACGCCTAGTGTTGATTTTTAGTAATATACGAAATAATCTTCATCTAAAATTCTAACAATTCCTTACTGGCAACGCAGTACTCTATTAAAGATTGAAAACGAAATTCGAACTTTTTTCGGTGCAAATGTAACGAATTTCGTTTTCGTCGACGATTACGGTGTATGCGGAAATGCCTTAAGTCAGGAACACCGGCGTTAACTTTATCTAAAACTAATATTCGGGTATGTTCTGTAATCACGGCGATTTGAAATCACGGTGATTTTAAAATCACCGGCGACTTAACATCACTTTTGGAGTTCGAAATCACCCCAACATAATTCGAACAATCTTTTTTGGGAGGCTATGAATAATAAACCGGGCGATTTCGAACTCCAACAGTGATTGTAAGTCGCTGGTGATTTTAAAATCACCGTGATATCAAATCACCTTCCTACAGAACAGACCCGATTGCTTTTTTTAACGAACGTTCCAAACGCAACCACTCTTACCCGCCCCTTCCGACCGAGGGGGCTACATCCCCATGACGTAGGGATTGCGTACACACCATGATCCGGACCATGGCGGGTTAATAGTAGAGGGTGGAAATACCAGCTACAGAAAAATTTCATCAGCCGGCACATGCAAACAATAAAATTAGTCTACTGACACATTTAAAAAGATGTTATTCTAGATCTAACTACATCAATTTCTACATAAATGTCAATAACTTCATATAAAGTGTTAAAATCCATGCACATTCTACGAATGGGCTC
Organism: Eudasyphora cyanicolor; assembly: GCA_963930755.1. NCBI lineage: Eukaryota > Metazoa > Arthropoda > Insecta > Diptera > Muscidae > Eudasyphora > Eudasyphora cyanicolor. The sequence goes on along the minus strand of OZ005736.1, from coordinate 155,517,786 downwards.
TGCCGAAGCATAATTTGTACGTTGAAAATCAATATGTAATAATTGCACCCAAAAAAAATTGTTTGCTGTTAATAACAAACAACGTCTGCTAATTTTTAGCAGACATTTTTTCTGCTAATACAGCACATTTTCTGCTGTAATAGCAAAAAGTTTGCAGTTTTGCATTAGCAAACGCACTGCTGAAAAATTTGCAGTTTGCTGAAAATTTTTGCTGTTAATCAAAATATGTGAAAATAAGACAAAAGTTGCAATAATTTACATGATAAAGTTCAACTACCATTGAAAATCAAAAAGGTTAAGGTCATTCGTGTGATGAGAAAAGTATATTTAAAAAAAATTAAATAATTATTCGGCGATATCTATTTTCCGAGTTACGGTTCTCAATATTTTTATTTTTTCATTGGATTTTAAAAATATTGGAAATAGGAGTCGATTAAAACTGCAAAAAGTAAAACACAAATCGATAACGAATTTGATTTGACGATTTCAAAATCTTAGTTCCGGACATACAATTAAAATTAATCTATTGTGTTTAGATTTTAGTTTCTAATTTTTTATATTTTAATGAAACCAAACCTAAACATTAATATTTTATGTGCGATTTGTAAAAATGTTTATAAAGTCTGATTCACACATGGCAATTTTATTTCAAGCAAGTGTCAAAGTTTGTAGGAGAGATACAGAGAGCACTTTCCGCTTAGAAGAAATTGCATCGTGTGATCTAGGACTAAAGGCCCAACTATAATATGCATAAGCAATTCCGTACGGAATGTGCGTTAAGTTTCGCACCCTGCTTAAGCAAATGGGAACTGAGAGAACTTAACGAAAAGTTTACTTAAGTACATTATAGTTTGGCACATACGATTTCATGCATTCGCACAGTTGCTTAAGCTAGCTTATGCATATTATAGTTGGGCCTTAAGTATTGTGTATGCAAAAAAAGTTAAAAAAACGAGATAATTCCTAAAGGCTTAAGGCCCAACTATAATATGCATAAGCAATTCCGTACGGAAAGTGCGTTCAGTTTCGCACCCTGCTTAAGCAAATGGGAACTGAGAGAGAGCTGAGAGAACTTAACGAAAAGTTTACTTAAGTACATTATAGTTTGGCACATACAATTTCATGCATTCGCACAGTTGCTTAAGCTAGCTTATGCATATTATAGTTGGGCCTTTAGGGTGAGTATTAAGAGAAAATTTCGCAAGATTGTACCATCCTGTGCAAAGACGATTTGTATACGGTTTCCACGGCTATTCCTGTGTGTATTGTTGTTGTTTCAAAGTGCGAATGAAAAACAAAACGTTCAATCGAGTGCAAGAGTTTTTTCATATTTGTGCAGATGACAAAATCTCATATAAAATGTTTATTTCGCATATCAAAAAATATTGACAGACGTAATATGCTTTCACTTGCATTCAAGAGTTGCCCTCTTTGACAGACATCGTGCGCCGGCGCCGGCTATTTAAGTAACACCCTTTGAAGAGCAAAATATTTTACGCCGAACAAATTGAATTGAAATTTTCGTTCTGTTTGTTAATTCGCATTACAAAAGCATTCCGCGGGCGGAGTAAAGTAAACTTTTTGGCAATGAAAAACGAAGATAATGCAAATGATTTTAATAAGTAAAACGGTTCCGGGACAGCTTCGACAACACTTACAAATGGCTAAAGAAAAAAAAAAGGTGAAATTGCGTATGCTTTGGAGGATCAATTAATCAAGTTGCAACAGGTAAGCGTACACAAATTGCAAATTTCACTATGATTGTGTAAGTCTTATTTCTGGTTGTTTTCATGACTCTGAGCATGCAGTGTCCTATTAAAACCCTCTACTTTAATAAGGCTACAAAAGTAAACTAAATGTATGCTGTCCATACAAAGAACTTGTTATAGCAATGGACTGGCAATTTATTTCCGTGTCTACTTTTCCAAATCTCATAGACCTCTTAGAAATGTGGTCCTAACGAAAATATCTGCAACAACGTAAGTAATTGTTTTGTGATTTGTTTACTTATTTCATTAATTAAACCTGTATCACCAGAAATGGCAACATTAATTTTTTACACCATATGCTTCAACGATGGTTGCTAATATCAGCATAGCGAAGTAACCGTTTGGCTCCAAAAAACTCGGTATAATTTTGTCTAATTGGGATGAAATCCATCGATAAGATAATTTTGCCCAATGCTATGACTCTGGACATGTACAATTACCGTATATATAGGGTGAACCCAATTGGCTAACGCGTAGGAGTCACTGATCATCATACGGTCTTGGAGAACATCAAATATAACCAAAGGTCGTACGATGTATGTTCTTTATTGTTATCATTCGGACAAAAAGAAGGTAGTTATTAATGCAAGTGACCGGTAAGTATTGTGTGTAGATGCTCCTATTGCTATTTAATTTTCTAAATGATTTATATTTTTTGATCAAGCGCACATAAAGGACCATGTTATCAATTAATCAAGACGCAACAGGTAAGCGTACGCAAATTGAAAATTAAATGTACTATGATTATAAGACTTATTTCTGTTTGTTTTCAAGATTCTCACCAAGCAGTGTCCTATTAAAATACGGGTATAAAAGATGATCTGAAATTTCGTAGCAACTACTATGTATAAATTCAGATAACTTGTGTCATGGATGGACTAGCCATTTATTTCCTTGTCTACTTTTCCAAATCGCATACACCTCTTGGAAGTGTGACCCTAATGATAATACCTGCAACAACTCGTAAGTATTTGTTTCCTTTTTGTGATTTGTTTACCGAAATGGCAACATTGATTATTTACTCTATATGTTCCAACGATGGTCGCTAATATCCGAATCACGAAGCAACCTTTTGGCTCCAAAAAACTCAGGATAATTTAGTCTAATTTGGATGTAATCCATGGATAAGATCATTTTGCCCAATGATATGGCTCTGGACATGTACAATTAGATACTGTGTCTATAGGGTAAACCCAACACATTGGCCAATATTGACAGAGTTCGCGTCGATGTCGTACGATTTATGTTCTTTATATTTATCCTTCGGACAAAAAGAAGATAATTGTTAATGCTAGTGACCGGTAAGTATTGTTTGTAGATACTCCTATTGCTATTCAATTTTATTAAATGATTTATTTTTCATTTATATTTTTAGATCAAGCATACATACAGATTTCACAGTTCGAAACGCTTACCAATATATGGGCTGAATAAATTCAGGTTGGAGTCCTGGTTGATATACTCTTCTCAAATATCAGGAAAATATAAAATTTGTATTTCTTTTATTAAAATAAAAAAGAAAGAAACGTATGCTAGAATAACAAAAATAGTTTGTTCTCCCAGCCGCTTTTTTCTGTTAAATAATAGCAAAATTGTTTGCTAAAACGACTGTTCTAGTTTGCTACAGTAGCAGGCAAATTTATGTGCTAAAATAACAACCATAGGATTGCTAAAATAACAGACGAAGTCTGCTTTCCCTTTTTCAGCAGACACAGACTGTTGAAACAACAAACATTTTTGCTAATGATACTCACAAAATTCTTTGAGTGTGGTAATATCTGGAAGGTCTACAAGGTACATTGAATCCAATCCTAGACAAAATAAAATTAGAAGGAACATCACCATTTATAACTTTCAGCACCATGGTTGTGTTCAGCATAATACGTCTACTCTTGAGAGTAGGCAGTCTTATCAAACTCAACCTGCTAGTATAGGGTGGAAGACTAAAATCACTATTCCAATGAAGATGTCTTAAAGCGAATAATAAAAATTGTTTTTGAACCGATTCAATCTTATCAACGTAAGTCCCGTACTGGGGGTCCCACACTACGGACCCATATTCTAGAATAGGTCTAACTAGTGACGTATATAACTGCCTAGTTACATATGGATCTACGAATTCTTTCGCCCATCGCTTTATGAAACCAAGCACGCCATAAGCTTTATTCACCATTGTAATTATGTGATTATTGAAATTGAGTTTAGGATCCATCAATATACCAAGATCCACAAAGGATTCAATAGTATCTAAATTGGAACCATGAAGACTACAACTGGATGGAATCGCCCTCGACCTAGAGAAACACATATGTTTTCATTTCTTAAGATTGAGGTCCATGCAATTTATATCACACCATTTTCCAAAATTAATCAAATCATTTTGAAGGAGCATTGAATCTTCAGATGTTTTATAAGAATAAAATATCTTAACATCATCTGCATACATCAATAAATTTGAACTAGAAATTGAATCTGATAAATCGTTGATGAATAGCAGAAATAGAATGGGGCCAATATGGCTACCTTGGGGAACCCCAGATGGAACCAAGATCGGATCAGAGCAGGATATACCAAATTTCACAATCTGAATACGACTATCAAGATAAGTCGATATCCAACGCAATAAGTTGTCACTAAAACCAATAAGATCAAGCTGATGTATCAAGAGTTTGTGATTGACTCTATCGAAAGCTTTACTAAAATCTGTATAAATCACGTCTGTCTGATTACCAAGAACAAACTCGTTTATAACCTGAGAAGAGAATTGCACCAAATTTGTCACAGTTGAGAGACTTTTACAAAATCCATGTTGGAATGGACTTAGAATAGACGATACTTTATGAGATAAAATCTCAGTAACCATTTTCTCAAAAAGGGCCTGTTTCTGTAACTTATTTTCGTTCGTCTACGGCGAACGATCAAAAATCAAATGTCAAACGGGAAATAACGATCCCAAATACCGGGATTTTTTAAAATGAATATTAAAAGTTAGTATTTTGAACAAAAGTTAATTTATGCTTATGCCTTATTCAAATAAAATTAAAACTGAACTAAAATGTTTGTATTCCATTTCGAAATATCAAATTATTAAGAATGAAAAATCCCGGGATTTGCAAATTAAAAATCCCGTATCCCGGGATTTGTTAAAACCAATCCCGTTTGACATCTCTACACAACATGCAATTCTACCACATTAAAGGCTGGGTTAGGCAAACGTAACCGTAACGCCCCCGTAGCGTAACGAATCAGCCGATTCAATGTGACAGCAAACAAAATTAGCAAAATAATGAAAAATTAATAAATTTATGCGATACTTTTGAAAAGTAATGATTAATAAGTAATGAAATGATAAATTAGTAGCAAATAAATATAAATTAAAAAAAATTTGTTGCTATTTTGAATGTCTGAGTGGTACAGCACGTTTTTTTAGTTTTGGGTAATTGCTCCAGCGGGCAACGTTAAGGCGCTAAAGTTAAATTACGGTTAAGTTGCCTAACCCGGCCTCAAGTAATTCTGCCACTCCTACCGAGAGTTATCGTGCGCCCAGCCAGCCTATTTTGGAATGTAGTTCCTTGTAAGATAATGGTATAAATACATTCCAATTTATAGTTTGTACTGTAAATAGATTTCGACAGAACATTTTTTTACTGCAGCACGTATGCGATGTATGTATATATTTCATATTTTATTGAAGAGAATTTGTGAAGTTATTTTCTTTAAAATTATTATGACAATAATTTCAGCTTAAAAATATATTTAATCAATCACAATTGTAAATCATGCGATTTCATTGCGTTGAATAACTATAAAATAAATGAGCATATCATTTAATATTTAAAATTAAAATATTTTTTTTCGAAAAATTGAACATTATTTAAATTTGTTTTCTACGGGATGTATATGCGTAAGTATATAATTTCTGAATGTCTCTACTACAACTTAGCGCCGTTGTTTATTAACACGTTCAATATACTTGGTTTTGTTTAAAGCGCGCTTCGCAGCATTTGGATCCATCATGCGCTTCCAATCGGTTTGGCCGACAACAAAACCAACAGCTCTCATCTTTTCCTGTTCACGTTTTTCTTCGATGTCTGCCCAACGGACCTAAAAGGTAGAAGAAAATGATTACGTAACTTTTAGCAATTATAAAAAAGGATAAATTTTAAAACAACCAACAAGTAAGAAAGTTTCAGTCGGATAAACCTACTAAGGTAAATATCGAAATTATTTCCCGTTATTCAGAGTAAAACAAATTTACCCTACCAATATCTCGAAAACTAGGCGAGATAGGAAAAAATTATTGCAGATTCTGAAAGAGCATGCTTGGAACCCATATTATCAACTCCTAACTCAATAAACACAAAAATGGCGTATGGAACAAAATAGCATTAAGCCGACGAAGTGTGGACCAATATGGTCCATCTTCGAACTTAGTCGGAAATAGAAAACAATATTACCAGATACCAAATTTGAAGTCAATCGGTTACTCCTTTTGAAAGTTATCGTGCGCACCAAACAGCAGACAGAGAGACGAACGGACGGACATTGCTCATACCCTTGTATCACAACCGTGCTGAGGAACGTTACATTTTAAAATTTAATAATTTTGTGTTGATCATACCAAAATGCCCCACACGCATAATCCAAATTAGTTTAACACATTTCTGCAGATGTTTTTATGTTGGACATTCAAGGTGAAATTTCCGATTTTGAGATTTGTCGTTATTGCAATAAATTTATTGCTATGCAAATAATCGCCCAAGTGAAAATTTCCAAAAAAGAAAAATATAAAAAATATTTGTGCGTCTATTCATTTTCATGAAAAATAAATAGTGAAAATTCGCTCACAACACAGTAATAAACATAGGCCCAAATCAGAAATGAAAAACATTCATTCACAATTCGTGATGTCAAAAGCCGGCTACGCGGACCAAAATGTTTCTGTTAGTTTAAGATTTTCTCCTATGAGGTCGGCTACGCAGACTAAAGTATCTTTGCTTCTGCCACGTAAATCTGTCTTTTCACATACCCCATAGAAGAACATCTTTAAAGCCCGCTATGTCAAGACACTTTGGTCCGCTTAGCCGACTTGCATGGCTATGCGAATAATCGGCCAAGTGAAAATCGACCAAAAAGAAAAATGCAAAATCGCGCAAATTATTTGGGCGTTTACTCATTTTCATGACAAATCAAAAACAAATAATAAAAAATCGCCTTCGGCAGTGGTTTAAGATTTTCTCAAATGGGATATGATCAAAGACGGCTACGCGTGTGCAAGTGTTTTTGCGTGGCCCGTGTTAAAGATTTTCTACTCTGGGGTATGTCCAACTCGCGGAACAAATATGTTATGACTAGACAGCGGAATTTTATGCAATATCCATTTGTCATCCTAAGAAGTTCATATTTTAGAATAAGGTATATTTTGGATTCTAAATTCTATGCAATCTGCATATTTCATATTATATGGAAAAATTTTGCAAGGCAATATGCTCAACATATAAAAAATATACAGCCTGTTTCTGTAACTTGGAAATTTGCTTTCGTTCGCCTGCCAGACGACAAACAGCTGATTTGGGTTTCAATAACTACCATCAGAACGACAAGTCGCACGATAATTAACTCGTACGAAAACGTAATAATTTTAGTGTACATTTTGGTTTCTCTATCTCTCTTTGCTGTCATCTGAGTCACTTTATTTTATTTGTCGACAGATAAGAACAATGACAAAAAAAAACCTTATTGAAATCAAAACCAAGTAGATATTGATATAATTATGGTAAAACCAATTAAATTATAATAAAATTTTATAGATATGTATACATATTTAAGCACAAAGAAGTCAACATTGGCAGCTCCATAAGATGGAAAAAAATCGTCAGTGCAAAATGAGAGACGTGAGAGGGAGAGAGAAAGAAATGAGAGTCTTGGTTCATCTCAGCTGATCCACCCAGGGTTGATTTTTCGGCCACCGCCAGTGTAAAGAGTACAGAGGTTATTTTCTAAGGTCGAGTATGCAAAAATGTGTGTTTTTTAGACCGGAAGTTGTGAAATTATTGATCTGGCAATTACATTATTTTCCAATTGGTTAAATTCTAACGTCATTGCCGTAAGGCCAGGCGAACGAACGAACGAACCTTAGAGAAACCAAATTACTGACGAAAGTGAGTGGCTGGTTTTCGTTCGCAGAGACTTTCGTGAGAAATTCAGAAACAGGCCGATAATGTTCATATGTTAAATGAAAAATGCATATGCAAAAAAAAATCACATACGCAACTAAAAAAATTGCATATGTAAAAAATAGGCATCGGTAAATTGAAGAAAATTAACTAACATTTGGAGCGCACAACAGAGCGAACCACTGGCTTAAGTGTATGTCCATGGACATGAGACGTGAGAACTACCCTCGCACCTAATTTCAAGATTAAAGCTTCAGCCGTTTGTCTTTTACGCCCTTTCATTTCATTTACTTATAATAGTAATATAAATAAGCCAATATGGCCAATAATCTTATATTAACTTTATACAAATTCCAATTAATTAATAAGATCTACACTCGAGTAATCTACCTTTAAAGCATTCAAATTCAGATATAACAAAAGTTAAGACTATAATAACATAGCTACACACAAATCGATATATTTACATACTTATGTACGGTAAAATAAAAAATGATAAATAACGATAAAAAGAATTAACCTAAGGAAAATATATTTCTGAATGTAAATAAAATGACACTATCTGGACGTAAATCAAATTTATCCTCTAAATTTCGCTGGTTAAAAGATCCATACTAGTGAAACTAGGGAGGAAAACTAAGAAGAGAGAGAGTTATATTAAAATTATTTCTTTGCTAGATTTTATTCAGAGATTTTTACCGAGTAAAAGTAGCAACAATCATGAATATTACAAAACATTCAGTGATAGAAAATTGACTTAAATTAAAACTATTGCTCCCCAGCAAATGAAGCAGACAAAAAAATTAAATTTTTAGTTAAAAGTAATCGACCCTGTAACCAAAACACACATTTTCATGCAAGTATTATAGGTCACCAAGCAGGTATTCAAGACATTCACAACTTAATACATGCGGAATAAATGAGTAATTGAGCAAATACAACGGAAAATGGTTCTATATTGTAGCAACCCGTACAACAAACGATATTTCGCCAACTGTCGATATAAAATGTGGAAGCAATAGTTGAGATTTTAGGCAAATATGCAGTTTGCATAAAATATGCAAAAATAAATAGGCGTATATGTATTTAATTATTTTTTGACGAAAAAAATTTTTGTGATATCGGTTTTTCCGTACAACCATTCAATAAAAATATGCAATTGGATATATAAAATCTTCGTGTAGGGAAGCTAAACGGAGATGCTTATCCTGTACATGAGTCGGCGTCACGCAAGCAACATTTTGTTTCATGTACTTATGATTTGCAAAAGTGTCCATCACTGGCTTTAAGTGTAGGATTTTGTGTTAAGATAGTTTATTGATCTTATAAAAATTTTACAAATTCCCTTACGGAAAATTGTGTCTGATAACAGTTCCAGTCCAATTACGCTTAAAAACTCTCAAAAACAAAACTTACCCTCTTTTTACCCTTGCTGTTGCTCGACACAGGTTGCCACTCGTCCACCTGTAAATATTCTTCCATTGTTTGTTTGCGCTTAGAATTGAGTTTTCTAGTGCCATCCAAACGGGCTGAAATTAAATAGTATATAAGGGATTTTATAAAATGAAAATATCATGTATTATTATTTAGCACTCACCTAAATTTTCTGTAGTTGTATCCGTTTCCCACTTGCTTTTTAAGAATCCACAGTGCTGTACAAATATTTGTTTTGTCATGATTAGTCATATTTAATTTAAAAAAATAATAAATATTGAAGATTTTTTGTAATAAACTCAATATATTATGGCTACATTTGCAATAATTTTAGGGATTTTGTATATATAAGTATTTATACAGTATCGGACAATACATATTGGACTAACTTCAAACTTCTGTTAAATCGTCAAAATCTGAAAAACTATCAATGATATATCCCAAAAATTTTACGTATTATCTACGAAATTGCATCAATTTAACACAAAAATAAAATAGTGGCTGGTTAGATTATTTGAAATTAAAAATTTATTTCACAAAAAAAATCGAATATTCGCACGACAAAACATATTGGACTATGCATTTCTACTACGATTTTGCGAAAATACCCTTATTATCATGGACGACTTTGCTTCTTCTTTCATGTAAGCAATAAGATTTTCTCTTATCTTTATATCTGAAATAGCCTATGTTTACCTCCACTGCACTTTTTCGATTTATATCTTTGTTGAGCTGGCCACTCCTTTCTAAATCAATCTTTGACTCATTACGTGGTATTCTTCGGGTCGTAGTCGTGTTGAAATTACCATAATATAGCCATATTCCACTCAGCATAGGGTTTTACAGACTCTTTATAGTACTTATGTAAAAGATCCAATAATGGTTCCCTCCGATTTTTTAATAAAGCTTGTTGTATTTATCTTATCTTTTTTTTAGGAAATGCGAAACCGAGAATATAGTCAAAATTTTATTTTGCGATATCGAATAACTCATTTGTAGTCAGACTAAAAATTGGAATATACAGTACTTCTGTCCAATCGTCAAAATCTAAAAAAAGGTCAATGATATATTCCAAAAATTATACCTAATATATTCGAATTTGCACCAATTTACCAAAAAGTAAAAACTAACCGTAATTGCTACGCGAAGGTTTAGGAAAAATAAAAGTCGCAAAATTCTCAAGAGGTGGCACTGATCACTTGATCGCTGAGGCTCCTGTAAGAGTTAGAAAGTTGAAATTTTGCAAAAGCATAGACCAGGGTGTTTGTATAAACAGCGGACTTTTCACGTGGTGAGTTTTCACATTATCGTCAACTTTCAACAAACACTTCCTGTGATTCCGAAATCAACAGCAGCGCATTAATTAAAAGAACAGTATCACTACGACGTAGTGATGCTGTTCTATGAACCGTACGTTATCGTATCCGTACCGTTCGTCGTGTTCTAAGAACCGTACGTTATCGTAGTGGTAGCGTTCGCGAACAGTTACACTAAAAAAATAAAAAACGTTAGTGTTCTCTGAAGGAACTTCCTATAACGTACCGTTTTTTTCTGAACACTGGTTGAAATTACTACTTGATTTTATTATATTTTCACGAAGTATTGGACGGTACGAAGTCTGCCGAATCAGCTTTCTTATAAATATCAGTTAGCAATTGCTAATCTTTGAGCAAGAAAACCTGTTGGAATGATGAATGCTCTAAATTAATACAACCAAAAAATATACTTTGGGTAAAACCAAAAAATTCGAAAACTCGCACGACAAAACATATTGGACTACTTATATACTTATATACAAAGATATTGTGGAAAAAAATTATCTGCACCTACACTTTCTCTATTTATCTTTTTGCTGACAATTTCCCAAAGATTTTCAATTGGATTCAAGCCTGGGGTTGAGCTGGCCACTCCATAACGTTGGCCCATTCCTTTCTAAACCAATATTCGAATAATTTTCCGGTATTCTTCGGTTTGTTGTCTTGTTGAAATTGCCATAATAGAGCCATACTCCACTCAGCATAGGGAAACATGATATTCTGCAAGATTTCGCTGCACATAAGCTTGTCCATAATTCCGTTTTTTAAGGGAAAGTCTGAATCAGCCCTGCACGAATTTGTGAGCACTATCGTATCGTCCTTACATTTCAAGGAATTCACCATGGTGGCATTTCTTGACATTGAAGGAGCTTTTAACAACATTCACTTAGATGCGGTAATTGCGGCTCTGTAACATCTAAAGGTAAACTCTAGTTTGATTAGACTAATTCAAAGCCTGCTCAACAGAAGACGCAGGGTTTGTAAACAGAGGGACCCCACAAGGAGAAGTACTGTCTCCCCTAATTTGGAACCTAGCGGCGAATGAAATCCTGCTAGATCTAGAACGTTGTTGCTGCAAGGTCGTGGCATATGCGGACGACGTGGCAATCGCAGTGAGTGGCAAATTTGAAAACGTCCCCATTGACATCCTACAGGTGGCTCTGAACAAGTTGGCAAGATGGGCCAGAAGCAGCGGACAGAATTGGTTCTCTTTACTAGGATGAATAATGTCCCACATGTGGACCCTCCTCCTCGGATAAATGGAACAGATCTAGTCTTTTCTGAACGTGCAAAATTTTTAGGTATATATTATTCAGACTTAGCGCACTGGGACGTGTAAAGAAGGACAACTTCGCCTTATATTCCTGCAGGAAGGCTGTAGGGCCTCTCTCCTAAAATATATGTAATATATAGCAGTAGTTCGTCCAATACTGTTATACAGCTTTGTGGTATGGTGGACGGTAACAGACAAACTAATCATCACCAACCTGCTATCAAAGGTTCATAGAACTGCATGCCTGTGCATAAGCGGAGCCTTAAGGACTACAGCGACTGAGACTCTACAAGCCCTACTCCATATACTGCCGATTAATATTGTGTCGAGAGAAGTTGCAACCAGAGCGGCACTAAGATTAAACTGCCTATAAATGTGGGGGTACAAGACTTACAGTCACATGAGGACATCAAAGTGTAGCCAGAGATGAATGAGTTGGCAGAATACCAGGTAATAAAAACCATCTCCACTTCTATACGGATGGTTCGAAGCTTGATTAAAAGGTTGGCTTCGGAGTACACTGGCAATATGGGAAGTCGCCAAGTGGCTGAGTTGCAACATAGTAATCAACACTGGCGTTATCATTTACACGGCACCTGTAGCCAAGGTATGACCTGAGAAGGTCAAAATATCTCTTCGCACTAGAGAGGAAAAGATTGTCTACGTTAGTATCAGTTCTGACGGGACACTGCCTTATCGGCGAACACGCCAAAAGATTGGGTATTGACTCCAATGACTTCTGCAGAATCTGTGGAGATGAGGAAGAAGTGGAGAGCATTGCTATGCGACTGTCCCGCTTTGAGTAAACGATGACTGGACATACTGGGGTCTAGGCAGTCTAACAGATCTTTCCGGTACCGATATTCGTACTAACGATAAATTTGTATATTAAACAGGTTGGTTTCGATGAGGGGCATTTTAGCCCGTGGTAACACTAGGGACCTAAACTGGTCTATGGAGCTGACAAAATAAACGGCTGCCACCCTAACCTAAACCTAATGCGAAAAACCCAGTCTGACCTTTACAACATCTAAAGAATGAAGAAGCTGGCATGTTGCAGGAAAAAGTTACGAATATTATGAAATCAAAATCTTTGTCATTTAATTAATACCTTAAAAAATATAATTTATTTGATTCATTGATTTCTAAATACGAAAATTTTTTGGGAATTATTACCTTCAAACCATCGGAAAAGCGTCATGAATTATGTTTTTACAGCGTTTCAACAGCGTTGTAAAATACCGCAGTCACACTGTATATCGGTGTTATCATTTTGACGCTTTTTCAACGCTTTATCCCACTGTGTGATGAAGGCGCACAGTGCTTTCACAACGCTTTGAGGATAGTACATTTTTGGCTGGGGAGGGGTCAACGTGGAGTCAGCTGAACCCCAGACTTGAATCCCATTGAAAATATTTGGGGAATTGTCAATAAAAAGATAAATCGAGAAAGTGTAGGTACAGGTAAAAATAAGCTATATCAGCCCAATGCTTTGAACTCCATTGATACGAAGATAACAGACAATCTCATTTCTTCCACTCAAGAAGAAGCAAAACCGTCCTTGGTAATAACGGTTTTTACACAAAATCGTAGTAGTAATATATCATAAAGGTAAAATTTTTGGAATATATCATTGGCATTTTTCAGATTTTGGCGATTGATCTGAAGTATGAAGTTAGTCAGTCCAATATATATTGTCCGATACTGTAAAATAAATTAAGCCAGTAAAACAATAAACGAGCAGCACTATATTTAGGGCAAAAGGTAGGTTTGGTCGATTAGTTGCTTTCTGATATATTGGCAAAAAAACATGGGATCCCGAACGCGACAAAAAATAGAACTCGTTTTCGACTGCATCTAGAAATATTCAAAAATCTGCGAATTGAAACAGAATTTTGTAATGCAATTTTTTTTAAACTAAAATAGACTAATGTAGTTTTTAATTAGAGGTTGTCATGTTAAAATATATATATTGGATTTTTTTGCCGCTCTTAGTGTAAATTCCGCACGCGACATTCCGTAATAATTGCATTTAGAAAAACAAAAGTATAACTTCTACACTTACAAATGTAAGAATAATAATAATAATAAGGAACACATGTTTCTTAATTTTTTAATTTTAAATTTAATTTTTGTAAAATTAATTTGATTTTTTTAATTTAATTTTTTAAATTTAATTTTGTTAATTTAATTTCTTTCTGTTTTATTGTTTTCTAAAAGTCGTCGCGATGCTTCTTTATTATTATTTTTACTCATCCGCACAAAAAGTAAGCAAATATGAAAAAAAAAAATTTTTTATTCTAATATGTCCAACTAAGATGGCGAACGCGACAAACTTTTGATTAAAATTCAAGCTTTCTTAAAAGCAACAGCAAACAATTTTTGTTTTTTATTAATTAAGCACAATTAACTTTGTCTGAATATAAATTTTCAATTACTTGCTTCGACTGGATGTGCAGTTCTGATACAAAACTGCGTTTTGTTATCGCGAACGTGACACCAAAATAGCAGGTGAAAGAAACATACAAATTTACCGTTAGTCGATTCTTGCTTTAACTCTGTTTCTATTTTCCTAATAGTTTCTTGTTGGTACAAAGATCTTCAACGATGATTGTAACCATAAAACGAATATATAACAAATAACAGTGAAATGCAAAACCAGCACTTAAAGGCGCCAAAAATGAAAAAAAAATATTTGTGACTTTCTGTTCAAATATTTCACAACAAAAATAAAAATATGCTGTAAACTCATTATATTCTTTAAATTCAAATATTTCTTTAACAATATAAAAGAAAAAAAACATTAGTTTATCAACTTTTATTTTTCTCATCGTGGTAGACCTTTCTCTGGAAATGCCCATATGCAACGTATTTTACAGCAATGTACTCGTACGTGACCCAACAAAGACTGAGCGATATGACATCATTTTTTGTTTACGAACGTTCCCAACGCAGCCACTCTAACCCGCCCCTTCCGACCACGGGGTCCACATCCTCATAACGTAGGGATTGCGTACACACCATAAACCGAACCATGGCGGGTTAATAGTAGAGGGTGGTTAATAGTACATAAAAAGTGTACTGATTTAAATAAGATATGATCCTGATTTTACTATATTTATTCCTACATTAAAGTCAATTCTACGGATGGGTTCTGCAGGCGCGTAATTTTTACGTCGAAAATCAATATGCTATAATTGGTAATATCTGGAAGATCGATTTAATGACTAACTTTCAAAAAGGATTCTTTTTCTCAAATTATTTGTTCTCAAAGCATTGTAAATCAATCCACCATGAAACAGCGCTTTAAAGACATTTTAAGCAAGCTTTGTGAAAGCGTCCCAAAACAGTGCTTTCACAACGCTTTTTTCGTGGTACCGTCATAAATTTCTGGCTTTTTTTTACATTTTTGGTGTACAGTTTTTAAGATTTACCCATATACGCTATGTCACGAAAGTCTACAAACGTCGTTTCATATTAATATTTTTGGTACTAAAA
This sequence comes from Eudasyphora cyanicolor, assembly GCA_963930755.1. Classification (NCBI taxonomy): domain Eukaryota; kingdom Metazoa; phylum Arthropoda; class Insecta; order Diptera; family Muscidae; genus Eudasyphora; species Eudasyphora cyanicolor. Next base: position 155,502,320 of record OZ005736.1, on the reverse strand, counting down.
CATATTATTATTATTATTTATTTAGTTATCACATACAACAAGATTTATAATCTTTTAATTACAGTATGTGATTATTAGTGGTACAGAGATATATGGTAACATTGCTTACAATACTAAGTTAATTAATTATTATAAATTTATTTATATATATAAAAAAAAATGAAAATAACAAATAGTAAAAATAATAAGACAATTATATCCATTAATTGGTTTGAAAGTATTTAAATAAGGCTTTTTTAAATGCATTTGCGTTGCCGATGAGTTGTATTGTGGGTGGGAGTGAGTTCCATAAACGGACCGAGTTGTAAAAGAAATGCCACTCAGACACCATTAGTCGATGTCTGGTTGGGACAAGTAAAATCCTTCTATTACTTCTTCCAAATTGTAGTTTTGAGTGTAAATATTCTGGTTTCTTGGTGTAAATTATTTTATGTAAGAGAATCAGTGTTTTAATATTTAGTTGATCTCTAAACTCCACGCTATACAGATTTTTTGTAAAATTTGTACAGCTCTCGAATCTTTTTAATCCGTATACATATCTTATGACGGCATTAAAAGTTGTTTCGAGACGAGATTTACTTCTGCTGTCGCATTTTCCAAATAATTCACTGCCATATAAGAGGACAGGTAGTAAATAAGTTTTCGCCAACAGAATCCGAATATATAAGGGTGTGAAGTGTGAAGTTTTATAGAGGGTTCTCAACATTCCAAATATTTTACCAGAGGTAGCAACAATATGATCATTCCATGTAAGGGTACGGTTAAAGATGATTCCCAAGTTCTTAGATTTCTCGACTTGCTCAATGTGCTGATCACCGATCTTAATGTAGAGTTCATCAGTAATATGTTGAGGTCGGTTTGAAACAATTAAAAACTTAGATTTTTTCGGATTAATGAGAAGACCATTGCTCATCGCCCATGTATGCACCATTTTTAGATCCTTGTTTAGTTTATCAACGCCATCTAGCAGTCGCAGTTTATTACAACTTAGGTATATTTGCACATCATCAGCATAAATATGAATATTGGAGTACATTAATTGCTTCGGTAGGTCATTAATATACAAAGAGAACAGTAGTGGGCCAAGTATTGAACCTTGTGGGACCCCACTATTTAATTGTAGAGGTTTTGAGATTTTATTTCCTGTCGCTACTGATTGACGTCGATGTCTTAGGTATGTTGAGATGAGTGTTGTAGCAGTAGTAGAAAAATTAAAATAATGTGGAAGTTTCATGCATAGGATATCGTAGTTTACACAATCAAAAGCCTTCGAGTGATCAAGTAGAACAAGGCATGTAAGTAGACCATCGTCAATGTTATAACGAATATCTTCCGCAACGTCAATCAATGCAGTAACGCAACTATGTTTCGACCTAAAACCAGATTGTTTATTAGATAATAGACAATGATCGTTTAAATAGACACTTATTTGGTTGTGGATTACACGCTCGAAAACTTTGGACAAGTAAGGTAAGATTGAAATAGGCCGATAGTCATGGCCAGTTGTCGTCTTTGGAACGGGAATAACTTTAGCATGTTTCCAATCGCTGGGATATTTACAAAAAATTCATTCATTTCATCAGGATCTATATCATTTCGTGATTTCATGGCCTTTCCTAATCCAATTTCACGGATAGTCTCCCATTTCTTTTTTGAACTTGCGGCTGACCGAAAACGATTTTCATAATATCTTGCCTTTTCCTTGAGTATACTTTTATTGACTTGTGCTCTCAGCTCACGAAATTCGTTGTGTAGTTGTGGCAATTTAAAACGTTTCCATCGTTTATAGGCCAAGTCTCTTCTATCAATCAGTTCCTTAATGTTCGCATTAAACCAACATTTCTGAGGCTTACATGATCTTATGGTATGGTGTGGCACAGATAACACCATTAAATGTTTTATATTTTGATTAATGAATCTAAGTTGTTCGTCTGCAGATTGCATATTGTAGACTAAGTTCCAATTTATGTTCAAAAATTCACGCTCAAGTATGCCATAATTAGGCTGACGCCAGACCGCACACCGAAGCAAAACAATGCGACAACTGCTCGAAGTCACTGCTAAAACAACGACGCAACATGTCATGCCGACTGCCGAGAGACAGAAAATTTACACATGTGTTGAAGTGAGAGATCAGATTGAAAGTGTTTGTTTTTTCTCTTTCCTTCTTGCATTTGTGTTCTGACGGAGCAAAGCACAGTTGGAAAAGCTTCAAAACGCGCTCTCTTGCTGAAAGTAACGGAATGTGTTACTCTCAGCAAGAGATCGCGTTTTGAAGCGTGTCTATCTCTGCTTTGCTCCGGCAGAACACAAATGCAAGAAGGAAAGAGAAAAAAAAACACTTTCAATCTGATCTCTCACTTCAACACATGTGGAAATTTTCTGTCTCTCGGCAGTCGGCATGACATGTTGCGTCGTTGTTTTAGCAGTGACTTCGAGCAGTTGTCGCATTGTTTTGCTTCGGTGTGCGGTCTGGCGTCAGCCTTAGTTTTATTAAAGTTATAGAAACTATATGGTTGTTGCTTTGGCGGACGTTGTGCGTCATAACTCATAAAAATTAAATCGTGCTTGGAAAAACAGGGCGCACTCAATTGGTCATATAGAAGGACTTTAGTTTTGTTATCGACAAGGAATAGATCAAGTAGACTATTGCTATGAGTTGTGAAGTGTGTAGGGATGGTTGTGTTTACGGTATGTATTCCAATTGAAGAGAGGGATTCAGTTAGGCTGTCGTCCATAAGAACATTCGAATTGAGATCGCCAGTAATTATAATGTCATCATAGTTTACGGTAATATTCACTAAGGAGTTTAAGAGGCACTCATATGATATATGTCTGTTTGGACGATAAATGCACCCAATTAAAAGTTTATGCATATTCACAACTGTCTCAATGAAGATGTATTCACACTTATCACTCTGCGCAGATTTACAGACCACTTTGTAAACGAAATTATTTTTTATATATACGGCCACACCTCCTCCTATAGTACATCTGTCATTTCTGATAACATTGAATCCATGAGCTCCAATCATGCCATCTGTAATAGAGGAATTAAACCAAGTTTCGGAAACACATATAATATCTACTCCTGATTGTTCAAAGATGTATCTAAATTCATCTATCTTATTTGTCAGACTTTGTGAATTTATGTGGCAGACATTTAGGCCATTTTTCTGCTTGCTAAGGATTCGTATTAAGTTTTTTACGCCGTCGGAGGAACTTACTGGGTTATTTAATGAAGACATTTATTAAAGGATTAGGCAACGCAAATTTATTGATTTTAGTGGACATGACAGGAAGTATAAAGATGGCTTTCATGTACCTAGGCGCATATAATATATTAGACATGTGATATTTAGTGATTGGTCTAAATTGCGTTATTATTTGATAGCTGAAAAAACTGGTCCAGTTTGGATATGGTTTCTACAACTATCGGATCGCTGTTTGATGTCGGTTTTATATAAATGAGACCACGGAGGGAGTAAGCTGATGAGATGATGTTTTGTTTTTTCATTTTTATTGCTGCTTGTAGAATCCTAAAGTTGTTGGAGGTGAGGTTCTCACAAATGTATATGGGTTGGTCTGAGTCAAAACCAATATGATGAAGACTTAATTGAGATTTATTATTTTTCCTGAATAACGCGAGACTTTTTAAAATAGAGTTTTTCATAAAAGGCGTAAGTAGTTGTATGATGATTGTTGTGTCCGGCGAGTTTCTAGGATTTTTATTCTTAAGACGATATATAGCTTTGTATGGCGGAGTAGATATACACAATGCATTGCATATGTAATCAAAAGTATTTTTTAAATTCTCAGAATTGTTGTAGGGAATGCCATTGATTCTTAAATCACACGAAACTGCCAAGTTTTCTTGCCTCTGTATTTGTAATTTAAGGTTCTGAATTTCAATTTTCAAATCTGTAGATTCATTTAAGCCTTCGCACCCTGTTTTTTCGATGTGGTTTACTCGTTCATATAGGTCTTGTACGTTTTTCTCGATTTCTTGCATGCGATAACTTAATGATGTTAAGATTTTTGTTTCAACTTCTTCTAGTCTCTTATTGAAATATGATTGGAGTTTCTCTTCTCTTTCTTCAAAAGAGTTTTTAATTAAGAGCGACTGTTTTTCAAAGCTCATTTCAATATGTTGTAAGAGCCCAGGTGGATACTCACTTTTACTAAAGCGAGGTGTTTTCGAGATATTCTCTTCCAGAGAGTTTTCTTCTCTATCACGTTTGTTTGACGCCGTTAGCTTATCCATAATCTCTTCGTGTAGCTGATTGTTTGTATGTTGTATTATTTCAAATAACTTTTCTTGATATTCACACTCTCCCAGAGATTGGTTAGACATCTTTGAAGTTGTTGTTTAAAAGTGATATTAGTGAGTATTAGAGAGATTTTTTTTGGAGTTTCAGTTGTGTGGAATATGTAGGCGCGGAAAATGTATGTTTGTTTTTTGTTGTATCTCGGTAATAAGTGATTACAAGTATTCTTTTTGCATAAATAAAACCAAACAATTTATGTGACTTACTTTTATTTTATTAATAATACCAATAAGCAAACATACAAATTAAAATTAAATTATCAATAATTACAGCTTAAAAATGAAAAGGTCAAATTTCATTATTCATTTTTGGTTCAACAAAAGTCTTCAAACGGCTGCTACAAACGCAGTTTTATTAAATATTTAGTAATTACTAACAACCACTCTTCGTTTTCGATTACGGATTTGTGTTGTATAATGTTAGCAGGAATCTAATCCATCGTCAGTCCAACAACTGAAGCTCGTTATAAAAGCTGAATGGAAAAAAGTAAATTACTATTAAATTATTAATAAAACAGCGTTTGTAGCAACCCTTTGTAGACTTTTGTTGAACCAAAAATATAATGAAATTAGATTTTTTCATTTTTAAGTTAATTTATTGATAAATAATTTTTATTTTTGTTATATGTTTGCTTATATGTATTATTAATAAAATAAAATCAAAATAATGCACTAAGTTTTAGTACCAAAAATATAATTATGACTAAACTATCATGTTAGGTTGCATATCGGAATGTTTGGTGGATAACAAGCATACGTTGTCAGCATAATCTAAACCGTCTAAATGTTTTGTTATAGTCCATTGTATACCCCGCCGAATTTCATTAAGGGCTTGATAACTAGTAGAGATAGTAGTGGAGGCAATAGGCATCCTTCTCCCGAGTTTGGGGGAAAAGGTTCTGAGAGGTGGCCATTATGTAATACATTCTAATACGATTTGGTGGAATGGTTTTTAGTTATCCGAAATTTTATACCAGAATATGCTGTCAAAAGCAGTTGAATAGTCCACAAATGTGAGATATATCTGCGTTTGCATTCTTCTGCCTGCTCTGCAATGATTCTCAGTGTGTTTACATGGTCAACCCATGACCTACTTGATCGGAAACCAACTTGCTCACTGCGTAAATTTGATTCGATATCGTATCTATTCGATTTAGAATGATTCTTGCAAGTATTTTGGAAAGTATGGATAAGAGTGATATTACTCTATGGTTTTTACATTGGGATATATCTAATTTTTTTGGTAATTTTATCTGAAGCCTCCGGATCCAGTAATCAGGTAAATTTTCATTTCTCAATATTTGTTGGAAGAGTGGTTAAAAAGGCTGAGAATTTTTTGTGGAATGCAATCAAACCCAGGGGATCTGTTGTTTTTCACTTTAATTTAGGAATACGTATTGGAATAGGGATTGTTAAATAAATCGCATGTGTTCGGTATGTGCTTTGGGATTTTTATGAAGGTTTCCATAAAATGGCAGCATTATCGTTTTATTTGATCCTCTAAGTCTGTTAGTAAAATTCCATTTTTATGTTTAATTGGGCGATCCGATGGTTTAGGTTTACCTGCAAGTATATGTCTTATATCATACACAGTTTTTGTATCGTTCTTGAAAGTAGCTTTGTATGCGAGTTCATCTGTGAAAGCTCGTTCTCTTCTACATGAAACTTTTACATTGTTTCTCATTTGATTGTATCCTACTATTGACAAATTTATGTTCTTTTATAAAATTCCATGTTTGTTCTAATTCTTCATTTTTTGGTGATCCTCTTCTACGAAACTGCTAATCTCGTTTTCTACTGCTTTATGAAAGGTAGGTTCTTCGGCCAAAAAATTGGCCGAAGGAGAGTTTTACGATTTTTTTTTGATATGGAAATCCTCATAAGAGCGGCAAAGAGTACAGACGTGAACAAAAATAATAGGACAAAGGACATAAAAGGATCATCAACATGGCTGAGTTCCTCACCTTAAAACTCTCGAACTAGAGAAAACATTCTTGATCAAGAATCAAGAATATATGTATGTATGTACATACATACATATAACAATGGATCATTATGTCTCAGAAACAGTATTTGCGAATACTGTAACTCGAGACGTTGTAATTTGGAAGCGTGGCAGAAAAACACTTGTGAGCACCACCAACAAGTACTCCTACGGAGCAGTTGTTTAATGCTGCTGGGCAGTTGTATTCAATAGAAGAAATAGCAGTTTGGCAGAAAAAATATTTTTTAACATTATAACATTAAGGTTTTTATTTTTATGTACTAACAGGATTTTTATACAGTATTTCTAGCAAGTAAACATTAAACATTAGTAAAAATTCGACTTCGGTCGGGCACTAGTTCTTTTAGTTTCCAAATGTTAGTGTGATTTGGGAACAGCATAAACTTTCATCTGCAGGACAGCTAGAATTAGTTGGTGGTCAGACCCGATGTTGGCACTATGTTTGACTCTTACCTCACATACATATTTAGCTTCCCTTTACGATTAATGCAGAAATGGTCTATTTGGTTTTCGCTCTAGATATTCTGTCTGGATAAATCCGTGTCGTTTTATGACGTTGTTTATGCTTGAACAAGTTTAGACCATGTCTGATGCAAGCTTCTAGTAGCTGTTCGCCGTTTAGAGGTGGGTATATATCATTTGCTACGAGCCAAAAGTGTAACACATCGAAGGAGTGATCTAAGACCCCAAGTATGCTGGGCGGATATTCAAATTAGGGCATTTTAAGCAATAATCCTAACTCTCGAAAGGATTAACCGATTGACATCAAATTTGGTACGCGGTAATATTTTTCCTATATCTCCGGCTAAGTTCGAAGATGGGCCATATTGGTCCACTCCTTTTAGTACCTTCCACACAAAGGGTTAACATTTAGTTAGCTATTGATTCTATTATAACTTCTATACTACTTATTCGAATCCTCTGAATTACTATACATACGAGGGTTGTTATATATAATTCTGGCCTAGGGAACACTAAGTGGCGCCATCTGACATTTCCATTGGAAAGTTTGAAATTTTTTAGCATAAACGTACTCAGAACGTTTTGACGTACGACCATCTTTTGTGATGTTAACAGTGACTTGAAAAAATAAATTTGGCAAAAAAATGGAATTAACTCGTGAACATTTTCGTGCGATCATTTTTCACAACTTTCGACGTGGATTTTCCAACAAGAGTGCATCGATGAACTTAAATCTTTGTATGGCGATGAAGCACCATCCTATAGCACTGTAAAAAACTGGTTTAATGAATTCAATCGTGGCCGACGCTCGCTCAGAGACGAAGGTCGTCCAAAAACGGCCGTTGTGCCAGCGAACATTGATGCCGTGCGTGAACTGATAATGCAAGATCGTCATGTGACATACCGTGAGATAGAGGCATCCTTGGGCATTTCTTCCACCAGCATACATTCGATATTGCATGAACACCTGGCCGTAAAAAAAGGTTTGTTCTCGTTGGATCCCGCACAATTTGACAATCGGTCAAAAAAAGGCTCGTGTCGATTGGTGCAAAGAAATTTAAAAAAAAATACGATCGCGGTGCTTCAAAAGACGTTTATAAGATCGTCACAGGTGGCGAATCTTGGAGCTATGCGTATGAGCCCGAAACAAAACAGCAATCGACCGTGTGGGTCTTCGAATCCAACGAAAGTTGTTCGTGGAAGAAGCACTTCGAATCAAATGGTCGCCTGTTTCTTCGGCAAAACTGGTCATGTGGCGACTGTTCCGCTTGAGCAACGTAGGACGGTCAATTCAGAGTGGTACACCATAATTTGTTTGCCTGAAGTCTTCGGAGAAAGTCCAAAAACGAACAAGAGAAGACGAATCATTGTGCACCATGACAATGCGAGCTCTCACACATCGCTCAAACCAGCGCCTTTTTGACCGGCCAAAACGTCGAATTGATGGGTCATCCGCCGTAAAGCCCTGATTTGACACCCAACGACTTCTTCTTATTCGCTCACATCAAGAAAAAGCTGCTTGGTCAACGTTGTTCGACGCCCGAAGCAGCTGTTAAAGCGTTCAAAAACCATGTTTTGAGGTAAATTTTATCACACACTGTAAACAAAACAATTCGCGCTCAAATGACATGGCATTCATACTTTCCAATGGAAGTTTCAGTTCTCATCTGGCAACACTAGTATTGCCAGGAACCGAAATATAAACAGCAACCCTCGTAACAGGTTTTTTATAGAGTATTTCTAGCAAGTAAACATTAAACATTAGTTAAAATTCCACTTCGGTCGGGCACTAGTTCTTTTAGTTTCCAAATGTTGGTGTGATTTGGGAACCGCACAAACTTTCATCTGCAGGACAGCTAAAATTAGTTGGTGGTCAGACCCGATGTCGGCACTATGTTTGACTCTTACCTCACATACATATTTAGCTTCCTTTTACGATTAATGCAGAAATGGTCTATTTGGTTTTCGCTCTAGATATTCTGTCTGGATAAATCCGTGTCGTTTTATGACGTTGTTTATGCTTGAACAAGTTTATACCATGTCGGATGCAAGCTTCTAGTAGCTGTTCGCCGTTTAGAGGAGGGTATTGGGTATTTGCTACGAGCCAAAAGTGTAACATATCGAAGGAGTGATCTAAGACCCCAATTATGTTGGGCAGAAATTCAATTTGGGTCATTTTAAGCAATAATCCTAGCTCTCGAAAGGATTAACCGATTGACATCAAATTTGGTACGCGCTAATATTTTTCCTATATCTCCGGCTAATGGGCCATATTGGTCCACTCCTTTTAGTACCTTCTACACAAAGGGATAACATTTAGTTAGCAATTGATTCTATTATAACTTCTATACTACTTACTCGAATCTCTGAAGTACTATACATAGTATTAGTTTATTAGACGCTAACACCTCAAGAAAAATTAGTGAAGTTGCCACCCTTTTTGGTGGGGTGGAGTATTTTATCTAGCTCACTATAAAATTTCAATTTTCTGTCTATTCTTCAGACATACATGTCGGCACAATTGTGATATGTCGGACTCCTGAGTGGAATCCGGCAGTTTTTAGACGTTCGTTTACTGGGGCTTTACTTAGGCTTAGGAAAACATCACTACACCACAGTGGATAACATATCTTCTCTGTCTGTCCAGTATGCAGCGTATGAATTCCTAAACCTATTCATCTACATTCACTTATTCCTATAATAACTATACTTAATTTTCGGCATTCGCTTATAAAAGGTTCTTACGTTCCAGCAGGCTACTCTTGTGTCTTTTAAAAGCAAATATAACTTTAAGAGTTCTTTGTCATAGAGGTTTCTTAAATACAGTTTGAGCATGAATTGCTCCCTCACAGACACCTGGAGCTTGCCGCGGCAGGATTTGAGAAATGTTTGACCTCCTGGGAGGATATTATTCGCTTTTTATGTTTTATTCATGCTTATTTTAACATGTCAGGATTACTTATATGCTTCTAAGGACAAAGATGATCTTAGTAGAGCATGACATTCCTTTTTCGACTAAGCAAGTAAGTCTATAATCCTTTTTAATTGAAGTGAGTGGGGCCCAAAATAAACATTTTACCCGAGAAGTTTGTGTCTGATTTATCGCATAACTTACATTTTCTGCTGAATCATTGCTGTCCTCTTCGTCTTCATAGTCACCGTCGTCATCATCTTGATTTTGGACATCTTTAGCAGTTTCATAATCTGCCGTTGCTGCTCCTGTTGTACCATTTTCATCTGCCGTTTGACTCATTGTATCGGCATTTTCACTAACTGTATTGTCGTCCTGTAAAAATAAAATGTATTGTCAAATAATGTAGGAACATCTATGTTTTTTGCCGAAATACCAAGATGGCAAAAACATCGATATTAGATATCAATATAGTTATTAAACGTACTTATACTACTTAATTAACAATAAATCTATCTTAAAACAATAAACAATGCAATACCGTCAAATGATGGTAGTTTCATTTCAAATAATAATGTCTAATTTTATGTTTTAACATACAAACATTTTGGTTTAATAATATGACATCGTAGTTTAATTTTTTTGCGGATTAATAAAAAACATGTTTGTAATTTACTATATAAAAATTATATATTGGGTTCGTTTTTCTTGATACAAAGGGAGGATTTATTAATTTTTCATCCATATAGTAGAAGATCATTTGCTGGTTGATAAAATTAAAGAAATAAGTCAAGCTTAGTTCCATGTATAGGCGTTTTTAATTGTTTTCGAGTTTTCAACATCTCCAATATTATTTCTGTGAACATTTTCTTTGGTAAACATGAGAATATGTTTTCAATAAAAAAGTGTGTCCGCAAAATCTGAAGTTGTGTTTTAGATTATTGTAATTTCTCACAAGAGACGAGCAATTTGTTCCATATATTAAACTGAATTTAAGCCATTACCGATTGGTACATGAATCCGCCAACTGCTTCTTTCTGAAGCATAAATGAATCCAAAGTTTGCCAGGAATAGTTTAATAATAATATATAATTCTTTATTGTGGTGAAACTGGAATGTAAACAAGTTTTGGATCTTGGACCTTAAACTCAAAATCTAAACAAGCTAAATGATATACAATACATATGATAGAATTTAACCTTTAGGATCGTCCATACACGTATGCGAGATAGGGAGAGAAAAGGGAGAAATATATAATTATTGTTCCTGATACCAAAGCGGAGTGTAATAGTGATCTTGTTTGACTGGATCGTGTTTTCTCCGCTGCTGCTGTAGGACGAGATTCCATGGAATCCTGAACCATCTCTATGTTAAATTGTTTGGTTGTGGTTTAAATTGCTCCGTTTGTAATCAAAACTGGAATATATCCGCATCGCAGCAATATTATCCTGAGATTGACTGCTATTGGGGCTGGTCTTTCTTATGACGAACCTCAGGTGGAAATAATGTTGTAGCAGTTTGGAGTCGCTGAGGTAATAATACCTAATCCTTTTTATTAATATACTTCGTTCCGGCATATATGCTATTATCACAGTAATCTTACATTATTTTCCATCATACTAAAAATGTTCCGTTAAACTTGAAAAATGGGTGTTGTTTTAGTTTACCTTTACCATTTTCCACCATAACCGCTGCATTTATGTTTATAGTCCATGAGGTTCTATGACTATGTCCAGCTTTCCTATTGTCTTGGGCTATCAGAAGACGATTTGTCGAGGAAGTGCGATAGTAGTTATTTTTAGCTGAAGAAACACAAATTATGAAGTAAAATTTTACCAATGCCCCGACAGGGTATCATACTCAGAGTCTTCGGATTCCAAATCGAGTACACTAACCTATGAGAAATGAATGTTTTTAATTGTTGTTGTTGTTGCAGCTTGGAAACGCTGAGGTGATAACACTATGTAACAACAAACTTTTTTTCTGTGCAAGGCCTTTTTGTGCAGATTGATAGGATATAATTCCATAAAATCAAAAATTTTATGGTAGTTTTTTTTTAATTCCAATTTTCGTGCAAGGTACCTTCAGTATTTTGAATGTATTTTAAGTATAAGCCTGATAGAGACGGGTTAAATTTAAGTTAATTATGAGAGTTAAAAATTTTGGAAATATATCTTTCACGTAGTGGTTTAGTAACAGTTGTTAAAATAGAAAAACTTTTGATTTAAAAAAAATATTTTTTTGCTGTCTCTAGGAAGACCGTAAAAAAGCAAAAAAAAAAAACAATAGACATCATCCTAACGAAGAAAACAATTCCAACTTGAAATAAAAATCTGTGGATAAATATAGAAATTATAACTCTATTGATAGAAGTAAGAGAATTTCAACAAAATTCTATTGTGATTGAGAGTACTCGTATACTATCATTTGCTACATGCCAAAAGTGTAACAAATCGAAGGGGTGACATAAGTAATCAATTATATTTGGATGAACACGTCCATCCGTCCGCTTGTCCGTCTGGCTAGTGCACACGATAACTCTGGATAGGAGGAACCAATTGACTTCGATTTGGTACATGTTAATATTTTGTTCTTTATCATCCCACATACTGCTTATCGGAGTCTTCTGCAATTCCACACATAGCAATATTTTAGTAGCTATAATGTTTTAATTTCGCATACATTTACAATATGGGTCATAACTTATACATTTCTCCATAGATTTTTTTCCAAATAAGCATTGTCATTTTCGTTATCATGCTTGTTTTTAAAAGTGGAATAAAATATTTTTTAAAATTTTTTTTGTACATTTATAATACCTTTTTTCATAGACATTCATTTTAATGGACTCCCAAGATATATTTATACTTCGAAAACACCAGAGGCAACTCCCACGAAAACTGGAATTAAAAAAAATATTTACCACAAAATTTCTTTTTAATATTTTTTCGTGTTAAGGGTACCAAATTACACCTGAAAATGTTATTTACATCCCTTCGACAAAAATGTGTAGACTAGTATAATCCTTGAGTATATTCGTTCCGGCATATATCCGATTATGGCGGGAACCTTATGCCATTTTTCATTATTCTCATTTTTCAGCTAATCTTATGGAAAGGGTGTTATTTGAGTTTACCATGCATTTCTTTTAATATTTGTCATGGAGTTATATCTATCTTTAGCTTTCCCCTTAGATGTTGTTGTAGTAGATATTTGACTTCATTCCATCGGAGGTTCAATTTGGATAGTTCCATCACAACTTGTCTCCTCCAAGTATGTGCCGGTCGTCCAATGCGGCGACTGCCGCGGTTTTCCGACGGTTTGCGCAGCGTATGATATAGTAGGTGTTGATGGATTATTCATGGTTCAGAAAATGTCAGTTTTTTGCTCCTGCAACTGTGTTAGTGTGGATGTCGCAAGTCGTTCCTGGTACATACGCAAATCTGTAGGTTCTCTCTTGTACCATTCGATCTCACGCTCAAGATCATTAAGATCTGATTTGAATGACTACAACGTTAAGATCCCAACGGTATGTATGTTATAAGAAATGTTTGGGAAATGTATGATCTTCCTACAGTTTCAATATGCTTCAGCATTTCTGTTCCATCAGGGCAGAAAGTTGTTGAACATTTTGTGACTTGAATGTTAAACGCGGATCAGATTTTTATTTCCTGTCAGTATTGAGCGAATGTTCAACGAATTATGAATAAATACACATATATTTTAGTATTGTATTAAATTTATAAAATAAAAACATTTAGCAGATTTTCAGAGAGAACATGAACAATAAAATTCACATAAAATTTTAATAATTCTGTTCAATCAATTTTAACAAAATCAAACGTTAAAATTTAATAGCGTTTTCTAGGTTCAGTTAGAAAAAATGTATACCCACATGTAACGTATACTGTAGACCTTATTTACTTATGACTTGGACGGTCTTTCTTAAGTTATGTAAAGGATACGCCATGTTATAGTAAATTGGCATTAACTTTTGCATTTGAAATATATATTTTATTTAAATAAATACATAACATTAAATTCTAATCACTAACAATACTGGCGGTATTGTTAGCCAATATTTGAATGGGTTCGGATGCCTGCCACTGTAACTTTCAACCAGGTACTGCTTAGACAACATAGTGTCCTGTTTTCAATCGCTGATGAACATTGTTGGTGTGTTGAGGAGATATCCTGTAGCTGCTCGAATGGCGATGTTTTGACAAATCTGAATGTATATCCACTGTGTAACGCTCTGGTTGCAAAATTGCCACGGATAAGTCTATTATGAATCTGATTTTTTTCATATTCATCGCTGTGAAGAAACTCGCAAGATCAACCAGGTCTGCATTCAACCTATCGCATATCATCCGTTTTGGGAGCTGACGCCACAATCGTAAAATATCCGGAAAACAAACCGATCGCCCATTTACCAAGCTTTGGGTACAAGGGTAAAATTGAGCATTCTGTGCATGTACCAAATTAGGGTTCATCAAAGTATTTCAGCATTAGTATAACACTTCAGTATCGGTAAATCTCGCCATATGTTCATTGTGTTTGTTCTTACTCTACTAAGAGAGCATGAATTCGATTGGATTCGGTTTTCAAAAGTGAGTTAACCGTTACCAATAATATAATACATCGAAATTCAGGTGTCATTGATTCATGTGCTCTTTTCATGTATTCCGGTTGCATTCGTGACAATATTGGTTTCTAGCTCCAATTCCGCGATTCTAGAAATCGAAACAAGCATCTTCGGGTTCCAAAATAAACGATAAAAATAAATATTTCAGAAATGATCTATATTATTTTTTTTGAGTTGTTGTTTTTGTTTTTTTTCGCGAAATATTATTGAAACAGTATAACAATATACTACTCAAGGTCTAGAAGGACATAATATTGTTATTATTGTTGACATTGAAGATTCTCGTGTATGTACATATGTGATGTAAAACATTTTTGATGAAATTGTTTTCGAAATGTATTTATCACAAATTATGTAAATTTTCTCACTTTCTAAAGTCCAATCTCACTTTCTACGAAATCAAATTTTATCGACTTCATGAAAAAGTTTCGAAAATTTATTTTCGGACAGTCTTTTGGAATTTTTGAGTTCGACTGACTGACTGTTGCGCAACCTAACTCTCGAATGGAGTGGTCGAATGAACTCAAAATGTATCAAAAGACAACCCCGTTTGATACAATTGATAATAAATCGGTGAAATATTAAATACATTTTAATTGAATTTCAAGCATAGTATTAGTTTCTTCGTTACCATCAATTCGAGAAGAATGAGATGTAGTTCTCACATCCTCCCCGCACTAATTGACAAATTCAATAGTACATATCTTCTGTACCAATGATTTTAAGTCTTTACAGTGGACATTTCATATTTCTTTCGCAGTGATTAAGATCGAGAAATTTCCTGCCTCCTGAGGAAAACTTACTTCCGTTGGTTAACTCGATTTACATTGTCTAGCTTTTTATTTTTCTATTTGAAGACAAACTTTACTTGATAATATGGCCATGTATCATAAGGGGTTTTATATCCTCACCTTACAGGGACGCGTATATATACGAATGCATATGTACATACACACATGAATAGGTATATAGAATCATATTAAGTGATCTTGAAAATTTTCTGACATGTATCCGACTTTAATGAACATTGGTGAATATGTTAAGTTTAGAGTCTTAGTAGCATCAAATATAATTGTTTGTATAAAATCTTCAAATGTGATACAATGTTTTGAAAATTAGGGATTGTTCATAAAATTCGAAAATGAATTATATATAAAATAATATTCCTGATTAGGAGTTGTGAAGACTCAAACTTTAGTAATATCGATTTCCGCTGATAGTTGTCCAGAACTAAAAAAAATATATGTATACATATTAGAAAAATAATTAAAATCGAGTTTTCCATAAAAAGTATATGTTTTAAATTTCTTAAATATATATGAGGAGGTAGTACTTTATAATTTGTATTTTACATGAAATTTGTCTTCAAAAGCTCTACAACGGATTTCAGCCGATATAGCAAAATTAGTATTTTTAAAGAAATCACACCTTGCTTGATATGGAATACCTATAAAGCATAGATTTTTCGTATGTACATACATATGTATATGCTTTTGATACCATCAACGTTGTGATGATGTTAATCATACAATTCAAATTAACTCTGAGCGAGAGTTAAGGTAAACTTGTTTAATAGTAATTTATTTGCTTTATTACGATTATATAATAACAAAAATGATGTCATTTAAAACCTTTAAGTTTTAGATCATTAGAATTTAAAGCAAATGTAAATGACCCCAATTCTTAATTTTTTCCGATGTCAATGATATACTAATACAATAGAAAACTAATAATTTGTTTATACACATAAAGGTTTCCAAGTAGAAATTGTATAATATAATTGTAGTCGGCATTGAATTTTTTGGCAAGTCTAAGCATATGATCGTAATATGGATCAGAATCATATAGAAATAAATCCTCCGAGTCGTAGTTATATCACACCAAAAAATGAACCCTTTAATATTAAGGATAATTTAGAATACATCGTATAAAATATGTAAGAGAACTTTCATTTCTTATTTTACGAATTCATAATAAATATATATATGTTTAGTGCTGAAAAGTAGATATTATTACACTTATTGCTATCCTTAAAATTAGAAATTATAAGAAAACATTATAACTAGACCTAATTTTTATATTGAAAATTGTAAATGTAGCCATTTATTAAATTCTTCCATGATTGACCATTTTCTCAGCTAAACTTAAAATTACATATTGCATTTGACAAATTAAAATTGCAAATCACCTTAATTTATTTATCTAGTGAAAAGAAGAGAAGTCTGAAGAAAATTCAAACATTTCTTTTGAGCATCATGAATGATCATAAAAATGGCCTCGTATATTATTTAATACATCAATTTTAACTTTGAATTTTAGTTTGTAGTACGCTTTTATATAGTTGGTAATATTTTACAAAAAAAAAACATATCTCTTGCAGAATTTCAGAGAGACACGTTATAAAACCAAACACTTTGTCAAGCCTAAGAAACAAATCGTATATTTCTAATAAATATCGGATTAGCTTGAATCCGAACTTCAGAGGTATTGCTATATGTATATAAACTATTTTGTGCAATTTAATAAACAACAAATGTAAAAAAGAATATATAGTTTAGTGTGTATTAAATTTGTCTCTTGAAATCTCAAATAAACAAATAAAACATTTACTCAAGAGAAACATGCTGAAAGAGATAATAAATTATTTTGCAAAAAAAAACATATTTACCACTGGCATATCCTCGACATCTTCCATTTCCACAACATTTTGCACTAAACTAGCCACATCTAGTTTTATATAATGGAATGGTGTGGGCTTCCAGCTGTCAATGACCTCTTTAATGTCTGCTTCGGAACGCTCGTGAATATTACTGTCCAAACAAATCTCCAAATCACAAAACAAATCAATGATGTAGGGCTAGAGGAGACAAAAATGAAAAGAAAAACAAAGGGCACACAAACACACCCAGCAAACACATACACACACATCAAGATTAAAAAATAGATCATTGATTTTAATATAAAATGTTTTTATTTGATATTTCGAACAAAAAAATTAAGAGGAATGAAGAGAAATCACCCATTGACTGAAAGGTTAGTCGGGCGCGCAAAAATAATACTTACCACATATCCAGAATCTTTGGCATGACAATAAAATTCATTTAAGGTCCTCAATGAATTATTATTGCAGTCAATAACAATGAAATCATAAAAATTATCAAGTATCGTCTTTTTGAATGATTTAATTAAATATTGCATATAGGTTTCTTCCATGTCTTTATCGTATTCATAAAGTATTTCCTTTTTCGGTATCTGGAGAGAAATTTATAAACGGAACCAACAATGGATGTGTAATAAATATTTAAAATACTATAAATAATGTCGCATTTATTCGTGAAAAAGACGAAAGATCTCATAACGATGGCGATTCTTCGTGAGTGGCACCGTACAACAAATTTTGAAAAATGGCGTTACACTTGATGAAATTTGTATAAGTGTGAAAGTACGTACCATTTGAAGTAAAACTGCGTGTACAGTTTTTTCTTTTCGCGTTCAAAACTGCAAAGGATTCATTAATTGCAATAATCACATAAAGTCAAACTAGTTACCAAATGGAAGAGAAGGATCATGGCAATTGTATGAATATTTGTATTCTATTATTTCAGGATTAAATGGCATTAAAAACGTCCTTTCAAAATGTCATTTTTCGATATCCTCTGAAAATACCGACAAAGTGTCCTTCAAAAAAATATATGTTAAGAAATCTGAAATCTGTATAACGAGTGACACGTACCAAAATTCCGCGCCCTAACCATATTATTTAAGCAGAAAAAATCTTAAATTCCCCCTGACAAAAATGTACATATTTGAGATATAAAAAAATTTGCAATTAATATTTTTTGCGAAAAGAAGGATAGAAATGCGAACATTTGATATATGTTACTCCCTTAAAATTTGTATGAATATATTTTTCATAAGTTCAAAGGATATCGATTTTTTGCATCTATCTTTTGAAATTAGGATGTCCGGATCACAAAATGAAACACTGTAAACCCAATTTTACTTCAAATGGAACAATCTCTCAAACTTATATCATGTGTAGTATCCTCTGTTGGACGGTGTTATAGGGCCTTATACATAAACAGTTATAGAATATCTATATAGAAGTGATTTCAGCGTTGTTAATGTACTTTAGATTTATTTCTATGGTTACTATTTGTGAAGTAAAATATGCTATTTTAGAAAACCTTGTCAACAGATTTTAGTACAACTCAAGAACGATTTATTCATTTTTTCCATAACAATTTTTAAATAAGATTATAGTATAATACCTCTAATAGTTATGGATACAACTGATAAGGTATCCCGACAATTTTTATTTTTTAAAAACATTGTTGCTACAATTTCCTTAAAGTTTTTTAATGTTCATCAAATATCATCAAGTCCGTGTGCTAGTGAATTAATCGATATTTGGCCTCAAAAATATTCCGACGACAAATCGTTCTTGAAAAGTGTGAAAATCTTTGAAAGCTTTTTTTAAAATGGCCCATTTTACAAATAAAATTTATAGAAATACTTTAAAAAAAGATTTATATTTTGACTAATTTAATATTTTAATGTCATCAATACGATAGAATTGCACATACCTTCTTGCCAGTTTTTGGACATTTCTCCTCATAATCATTTTCAATGAGAAAATAGTCATCAATACTCAGTACACGAGGATTATTACCACTCATTTCTTTTTCTTTTTCTTTAATCAGTTTGGCCACATACGATTTACCGCTTCCTGGTGGTCCTCTTAAAATAATACATATCTTTTTGGGACGTGTATCGCGCCCCGGTGGTATTAGTATCTCCTCAATCGATATGGTATTATTATTTTCAACTGTAGGTATTGACATTTGCACATGATCAACCGTCATTTTTGTAATATTTTCATTGGCCACGGCTGTAGAGGGGAAAATTGATGAGGAGGGCACTTTCTCCGGATTCGACGATGTCATTTCGATACCACTATTGCTTCCGCCACCACTATACATAGGCGGTGGTGGTGGTGCTGGGCTACTATCTTTGACTTCTTCATCCATTTCATCGGGTAAGCTATTCAAAAACAGAAAAAAACAGTTCAATTATACACGTTTCTACCCACACACAAAAGCATTTGACTATTACTTACTATTCTTCATTGTCGGAAATATCTTCAAGTTGCTCCTCATTTTCTTGAGCCCTTGGAACATTATTTACATCTACCGCCTTGAAAAACAAATTTAAAGTTATTTATTAATTTATTCAGGACCTTTTTAAAGAAATATTTTTACCTTTTGTTGGTTGTTAGTGGCAGTACCGCTTGGGCCGGTTGTTGTTGTTGGATTATTTTGTGGTTGTTCTAGCCGTTGCTGCTGTTTCTTTCTGTTTTTTCGCTTTTTTCCACGATTTTGACGCTTTTGATCTCCTGGCGGCATTAGGTTTGCTCGATTATCGGGTTTGGGCGCATGGTCGTAGTTGATTACCTTCATTGGCTTAAAGTCATCAGCGACTGGTTTATGTCCATACTCAATCACTTTTGTTGCTACGCTAGCATTGTTTGTATAGTCAATTACTTGTACTGGCCGAAAGTAATCGCCGTAATCAAGATTATCACCAGGTCTGTGTTGTAGTCGTTTGTTTTAGAACCACAGTAGGATAAAAATTCATTTGTGTTACCTTTTTTTCAAACTGATTTACTTTTTTTTGTTTTGGAAAATACACACAACTTAAAACTTATTTAAAAAACGATCTAAATAATAGACTTTGGTGACCATGGCCATTCGTGGTTATTTAAATTTAAGCTTTAAATTTATAACGATACGGGCTCTTGATTTATTGTCTACATTGATACAGGGGGAGTCAAGAGATTCTGTGACATAAAAACAACAGTTATATTAAATATATATTCTTATAACTCTAACAATTTGGTCATAAATCACACATTTTTTTAATGAATGTTTAGATAATTCGAATTTGTTGTATCTGTAAATATTCTACAATGATGTAATCCACGATTAATTTCTATGAAACTATTTATGATACACACTTTTTGATGACAAAAGTTGCAAAACTAATAAAATGTTATTTATACTCGATCCAAAATATAAATAGTTCGAAATAAAATATGACAAAAATTGCTGCACCAAAAAGGGTCATAATAGTATATGAAATTAAAAAATGTTTACACTTAATTGAAACATGTTGTATAATATCAATCCAAAAATGCTAAGTTGCAAAAAATGCTACATTTTTTCTGCTTTTCGCCCCAAAAATGACTTTTTGTTTTCGTTTGTAAAAAAATGCTGCACTTTGATAGGATTTCGTTTTCTTTTGTAAAAAATGTCGCATTTGCACGGTGCAAAAATGCAACATTTCAGCCCTGTATTTAATCGAAGGGTTTGACGCTGCCCTACAAAACAGATGTTTTACGGCGGCGAGCGAATAACCTAAATAACCGCGTGTGTACGTGCGTACGACGGATGCTTTATTTAGGCGGCGCCGTGGAGTATTCTTTGTTTTTAGTTTTTTTAGTGAGTTAAAAGGCTAGCTTCTTGCATTTTTGTTTTCGATTCTGACCCTAAAAAAATGCAGCAGTACAAGAGCGTGTAGGTGACATTATTAAAATGCTGCTCTCTGACAGAGCAACATATTTTTTTTAGAAAAGACAACACCATAAGCTAAACATTAACATACTAGATATTGACGAAGTCGGTGGGCGAAAACCCTTAATTCGACCGAAGGTTTGTTAACTTCCTTTGATAGCATACATAACTCAAATCTTTCTTAAGTCGACTTAGGCGGTTGTCGATTGTAATCACAGATATAAAAGTATGTATATAGACGTTATCGGACAATACGTGGCAACCCTGTACCATGCAAGAGTAAAAAATCGCAACCGCTGAATATAACTACAAGTTATCTTAAACGTTTTTGAGTTTAAAAATATCTTATTTATATCCGGTGTGCGGAAAACACCAAGAATTGTTGTTTTCATTCGTGAAAATTACAAATTTGTCATCTTAAATATTGGTGCTTTCGTCGTTGTTTCTTTGCTGTTTTTCTTTTGATTATTTTCGTGTGCTGCTTTATAAACAGTTGTTTGCCCGGTCTGCAAAGAAAAATAACAAAAACTTCTGGCGGTGTTTGTTGTTATATTTCCAATTTTGGTTCCATAGAAATGACTGTTCACAAGTCACAGATGGAGCCTTTAATCTGTTGACGAAAAATACGTTGGAGGTGCAATTAGTGTTCAGCTTTTAGCCTCACACATGATAAAGAAAAAATTTGGAAATTTGGAAAGAAATTGAGGCTTTGCCAACAACAATTAAAGAAGAGATGATCTGTGCACCATTAAGCAAGAACTTAATCGCAACATATACACAATTATAGATGTTGTCGGAAATGAAAAGAGAAAAACGATGAGTTTCAAGCCGCGGTCAATCGCCAATTTGACATAATCGAAAGGGAAACTCATAAAATTAGACAACAACAGTGCTGAATTTAATTTGACAAGTTTATAATTGTTTATGTTGCAAGATTGGGTAGTGCGGGTGGGTTATGTTTTTACGATATAGCCCGATAATTCTACACCGGATATATTTTGCGATTGTCTTAACTATACCTAGATTTGGAAGGGTGAGTGTAGTGATGTCAAACGGGAAATCCCGATCCCGAAAATCCCGGGAAATCCCGATCCCGAATCCCAGGATATTTTAATAATAATATACGAAGATGTATCGTATTAAATATTAAGTGAAAGATTGATACACTCTTTCGACAATGTAAACTAATGATGCAAATTGTTAACATCAAAAAACATTGACATAATCCGGTGATAAAATTCGAAATTTGAAGAAGAATTACAAAATATATCATAAATTTAGTTATAAACAAGTAAACTTAAATCAGGAACGCAAATTGAGTTTATGTCCTATAAAAACGGAATTAGTCAAACTGATTTCTCAAGCTGAAAAAAATATTTTTCGTGGTTAAATGATAGAAGATTATAACGTCAATAATAATTCAGACGACAAACTCAAATTGGACCAAAATTATTCCATAGATAAGATGTTGTAAAATATTTTAATAAAAGTTAGTATTTTTTAACAAAAGTTAATTTATGCTTTAGCTGTTAAATTAATTAAAACTGAACTAGAATGTTTGTATTCCATTTCGAAATATGACATTATTAAGAATGAAGAAATCCCGATTTAAAGATTTAAATTTGCTGACTAAACTAACATTAACATTGAAACAAGAAATCTAGAATGCAATAATCGGGTAAGATTGCCAAAGCTATCTCACCCGATTACACAAACAACCACCCACCTAGAGATGTCAAACGGGATTGGTTTTCACAAATCCCGGGATTCGGGATTTTTAAATTGCAAATCCCGCAAATAAAATATATGCTGGATCATTCGTTGCTTATGCCTCATGTACTATATGGTGCTGAGGTATATATGGGAACTAATAGAACAAATATTAATAAACTTACACAATGTTTTCATTGTATCTTGGGGTATTTTTTTTGTGGTGTGTGCTGTAGGCTTGATTATTCAAATTTCAGTATGCAGTTCTTGTGTTGCTCATTTGTTTCTTCTTCAGTTTGCTAAAACATGGCCAACCTATATATCTGCTTCCTTATTTTCACTTTTTGAATTCTACTAGAAATTCCCAAATTCTTATGGAAAATTTCACGCAAGACTATGGAACTCGTTACCTCCTAATATTTAAAGTTTTTTCTCAGACATTTCAAAATAAACTGCTTGTCCACTATCATGAGCAGCACTCGAAAGATATGATTTTATAGATTGTCACTGACAATTACTTTTCACCATTTGATGTTCTATATAAAATGGTCTTTTATTATTATAGTTTCAAAAAATGTGCGTTAGATAATTTTTTTCAAGTTTTGTAAGTTTTTTATTTAAAAATTTTTGTTATTATTTTAAGCTAATTTAGTACATATCTATCAACGTATAGCCCTTGTGGGCTCGGTTTGACTAAAATCCTTAAATAAATAAAATAAAAATACTTCTGTTCAATCGACAAAATCTGAAAAATGTCCGTTACCGCATAATTTGTATTATAGATTTATTCTCCTTTTTGTGTTTCTTAAGTTGAATGTGCCTTCTCAAAGAATATCTCTCGTATCCTCCTCGTGGCAACAGTTGTTATTGAATTGAACAAATGTGAGAGAAACCTAATGGTGAATAGCACAGACCTTATTTTTACTTAAGCTATGTACACACGATTGTCAGAGCGGACCTGTCAACCCTGTTAAAGTGCTGCAAATGTACGGACAATGACAGATTGTTAGGCAAGAGTGAATTGTCAGTTAAGACGGTTGAAAGAGTTGCCAATAAAATGTTTCTCTTACTGCGCACATCTGACAATCAAAAGTATCTGCAAATTATCTCACAATGGCAACGCGATTGCCAGATGTCTTACAATGACTTTTCTGCCAACGTTGCAAGACAAACATTGTATATTTACATGGTTGTAATTTCAAAGGGTTGAATTTTTCCCGCCATTTTCCTGACAATATTGTTAGACCTGACAACAGCCTTACATTTGTCATTGGTGGGCATTTTTTGTCGTTTAAATAGTTTTTTAAGACAATATAAAGTAAATTAAAAAACAAAAATAGTATAGAGTAGTTTAGAGTAGTTTTTCAATTCAATTCATTTTATTCCGTACTTATTTATTAAAAATTATATAAGAGCATGAATTTTTCAATGTTTCAGTAGTTTTTTAATTCCTTTATTTTTTATTTTTAAGTAATTTAATCTATATATGTAAGAATTTTGTAGTATTTTTAACCATATATAGCCTTATGGCTTGGTTATGACTTGGTATAAATAAAAAAAAAAAAATAATAAGATCATTATTATTCCGACACCTACGTCGGAAAAAAGAAAATTGATGATGACTTCAGGAGGCAAAACTTGCGCCCAAATAGGGCAATTTCTACACTGTTCCAACAAAATTATAAGCAATGCTGAAATCTATGAAAAAAGTAGAAATTCGCGAACGAAATCCAGCAATCCCAAATTTAATGGTAACGCGGTTGTTTCGCGAATGCAGGAAATACTCATTTAAGACTGCCGCGGAACTTCAAACTGATGGTGATTTCGATTCTGAAAAAATTGTTGCCCCGTCGACTCGAAATCCTGAAAAATATTTGCACTTTTTGGGTGGAACATATGCAGTCCCTCGAAATAAAATTAGCCCCTATTTCAAAATTCCAAAATGTAGTATAAAACTCCAGAATTCGTGAAAAGGGCAACGGAAATGTTGCACTTTTTTGCAGAAAAGAAATCGGCATGAGTCTTGCGTAGAAATCGTCGAGCTCGATTACGAGAACATAAATAATTCCGATGCCAGTAGTCCACGAAAAGTTCCACTCTTAACGGTGAGTAAGTGGAGAAATATTTTGTGGACAGACGAGCCACAAAATAGCAGGTTCTTATTTTTACATATGTCCAAAGACCACATAACTCCGAATATAACCCACAATTTACTTGCAAAACAATCAAACAAATATTAATGAAAAGGCTGAAGGTACTATTGTGCTACTTTTTCCCAGTAGCTGTGTGTATACATATAAGACATTTACTTTTAATTTAATATTTTTAGTTGTGCCCTTTTCAACTTGTAATCCGAGTAAGATTTTTTCAGTTAAAAAGGTACAACTCAAAATAATACCACTCTTTATATACAAACTTTTTTCTGGAAAAGAGTAACAACTCAAAAAAGTTGTTATTTTTCTATAATAAATAAAAAAAAAAACAATAAAGAAAATAGCGTTATTATTTTTTCTATGATATTTGCATGCAACGACATTTTCTTTTTTTGTAATATGTATATCATTAATATTAACGGAAACAGTTTTTGGCCTCTACTGAAATTTTTTAAATTTTGAGTTGGTACCCTTTTGTGGGACAAGTGCGATATGTTCATGGACTGGCAGAAAAATTACTACAAATGTTTGAATAATTATATCCTTAAAAATGCCATGTACTTTTAAACGCCAACTTTACCAGGAAATGAGAAAAAATGTAAGATGTTGTCCCAATGATTTGGAGTCTTTGAAAACCACAAAATTTACTTATAATTCATTTTTTAATCTCTTAACTATATATATTTCAATTTCAATATTTTATATATTATTGAAGATCGCAGTGGTCGACTCTAGTATAGAGAAATACCTCAGTGGTCGACTCTAGTGTAGAGGAAGACCTCAGTGGTCAACTCTAGTATAGAGGAAGAACGCAATAGTTGACTCTAGTAAAGAGAGAGACCTCAGTGGTCGACTCTAGTATAGAGAGACCTCCGTGGTCGACTCTAGTATAGAGAAGACCGGAAGTCGACTCTAGTATAGCGGAAGACCTCAGTAGTATAGAGGAAGACCTCAGTGGTCGACTCTAGTATAGAGGAAGACCTCAGTGGTCGACTCTAGTATAGAGGAAGACCTCAGTGGTCGACTCTAGTATAGAGGAAGACCTCAGTGGTCGACTCTAGTATAGAGGAAGACCTCAGTGGTCGACTCTAGTATAGAGGAAGACCTCAGTGGTCGACTCTAGTATAGAGGAAGACCTCAGTGGTCGACTCTAGTATAGAGGAAGACCTCAGTGGTCGACTCTAGTATAGAGGAAGACCTCAGTGGTAGACTCTAGTATAGAGGAAGACCTCAGTGGTAGACTCTAGTACAGAGGAAGACCTCAGTGGTCGACTCTAGTATAGAGCAAGACCTCAGTGGTCGACTCTTGTTTAAAGGGAGACCTCAATGGTCGATTCTAGTATAGAGGGAGACCTCAGTGGTCGACTCTAGTTTATATGGAGACCTCAGTGGTCGATTCAAGTATAGAGGAAGACCTCAGTGGTTGACTCTAGTATAGAGGAAGACCTCAGAGGTCGACTCTAGTATAGAGGAAGACCTCAGTGGTCGACTCTTGTATAGAGGAAGACCTCCGTGGTCGACTCTAGTATAGAGGAAGACCACAGTGGTCGACTCTAGTATAGAGGAAGACCACAGTGGTCGACTCTAGTATAGAGGAAGACGACACTAGTTTAGAGGAAGACCTCTGTGGACGAATTTAGTATAGCGGAAGACCTCAGTGGTTGACTCTTGTTTAAAGGGAGACCTCAATGGTCGATTCTAGTATAGAGGGAGACCTCAGTGGTCGACTCTAGTTTATATGGAGACCTCAGTGGTCGATTCAAGTATAGAGGAAGACCTCAGTGGTTGACTCTAGTATAGAGGAAGACCTCAGAGGTCGACTCTAGTATAGAGGAAGACCTCAGTGGTCGACTCTTGTATAGAGGAAGACCTCCGTGGTCGACTCTTGTATAGAGGAAGACCTCAATGGTCGACTCTTGTATAGAGGAAGACCTCATTGGTCGACTCAAGTATAGAGGAAGACCTCAGTGGTCGACTCTAGTATAGAGGGATACCTCAGTGGTCGGCTCTAGTATAGAGGAAGACCTTAGCGGTCAGACCTCAGTGGTCGACTCTAGTATAGAGAGAGACCTCAGTGGTCGACTCTATTATAGAGGGAGACCTCAGTGGTCGGCTCTAGTATAAAGGAAGACCTCAGTGGTCGACTCTAGTATAGAGGAAGACCTCAGTGGTCGACTCTATTATAGAGGAAGACCTCAGTGGTCGACTCTATTATAGAGGAAGACCTCAGTGGTCGACTCTAGTATAGAGGAAGACCTCAGTGGTCGACTCTATTATAGAGGAAGACCTCAGTGGTCGACTCTATTATAGAGGAAGACCTCAGTGGTCGACTCTATTATAGAGGAAGACCTCAGTGGTCGACTCTATTATAGAGGAAGACCTCAGTGGTCGACTCTAGTATAGAGGAAGACCTCAGTGGTCGACTCTAGTATAGAGGAAGACCGGAAGTCGACTCTAGTTTAGAGGAAGACCTCTGTGGACGAATTTAGTATAGCGGAAGACCTCAGTGGTCGACTCTAGTATAGAGGGAGACCTCAGTAGTCGACTCTAGTATAGAGGAAGACCTCAGTGGTCGACTCTTGTATAGAGGAAGACCTCAGTGGTCAAACCTTGTATAGAGGAAGACCTCGGTGGTCGACTCTTGTATAGAGGAAGACCTCAGTGGTCGACTCTACTATAGAGGAAGACCTCAGTGATCGTCTCTAGTATAGAGGAAGACCTCAGTGATCGTCTCTAGTATAGAGGGACATCTCAGTGCTCGACTTTTGATTAGGTTTATCAGAGAGTGTCACCAAAATACGACTTTATAGATTTTTCTTGTTATTTCATCATCATTTTCTGAAAGGAATTATTTAATTACTTTGAAGAAGATATTTAATTCCTCCTCAATATGTGCCATTGAAAAGGTATAGAAATGATTTATATTCCAAGAATTAATAAAGTATTTCAGTTGCTTTCTTCAAAGGAAAGTTGCACTTCTCAGTGTTCAATATTTTTTTTTGTGTTGTCCCTTTTACTAAATAGAATGGGAAGGACTGTGTTTTAAATTAACATTCTACTATGATTATATTAAAAAATAATGTTCAAATCGTCGTAGAAATATTTACTTGTTTTTGTAATTGCTGTAATTCCTGAGTGCAGTTCTCTTTTTGAAACAGTTTCGACAGTTACTTTCGTTGACTTTTAAGGTTTGACTTGAAGGTTTTTGTATTACTGAAATTTCGGAGTTATTACGCCGATTCTTCCGAGACTATATTCTACAAATAATTACACTGTGCTTGAAATGGACACCTTAAAAATGTAACAGAAATGAGACCTTATGGATATACCTATTTCGACATTGCTGAATCCAGTAGTGTTAGCCGTTTTTCTAGGTTAGCTCTTGTTTTCGCGATATTGGACCACAAAGTTTGTAAGGAAATCAAAGAGGTTAGTTATCTCGGAGGTGATTTTGAAGTGGAAGACTTCGGAATACACGTTTCATTCCAAAGAACGAAATAAAGGGAACCATTCGAGAATTATTTTGCTCAAAACAGTCAACCAAGCTTCTCACCTCTTTACCCCTGAAAAAGTGCTATCAAATCTTACCATATGTCAAACGTCATACAAATCGTCGACATTTTAGTTTGCGTCTTTGAGAAAAATATTCCTCGCGAAAAATTACTATGAGTCTCCTTTCAACATATTTACACAAATAAAATACACAAATTATGTAAAAACTCGAAATCTGCTTAATTCTCATAAAAAAGTTGACAAAGGACATAGTATTTTTTCGCGATGAATATTTTCTCAACGATGCCTACTAAAAATATCGACGATATGTATGATTTTTATGATTTTGAGAAGCGTGGACGACTGTTTTGAGAGAAATAATTCTCTAAATGTTCCCTTTATTTCGATCTTTTGACTGAAGCGTATATTCCGAAGTCTTCCACTTCAAAATCACCAAAGAGATATGTAACCTCTTGATTTCCCAACAAACTTTGGAAAAACGGTTAATGCCATTGGAATCAGCATGGCCGAAATAGGTCTATCCATAGGGTCTCCTATCTGTTACATTTTTGGACTAGCACAGTGTTATTTGACCTATTATATTTATAAAAGGATTGCTTTTGCGTTATTATTGGCTCACATTTATTATGCCATCGAAGTTGTATCTGGAATTTCTTAAAATGTTTTATTAAGGTAGGAATCAAGGAATCCTTGTACTTCCTGTAAGATTTGATTTTACTTTGCGTATATCAACTGAGGCAAATCCTGCCTCAGTAGTCTTTGTCATATTCTACTACACGTATCTTGTCGGTACGGTTGTCGTTGATTGTGGTGTATCGCTATTTCAATAGATAAAAACAGGCGTATCGGGAAGTTATATTATATTTCAGAAGTGAGATACCCGGAATTTTTTTGTCAAAAAAATAAGAAAATAAAATTGTGAAAAAGAAAAAACTGGAATTAAAATCTAACTTTTAAATTTTTTTAGCAACGTCGGGATTGTTCTTCGTATATAGACTAAGGAAACCTGCCACAAACAAAAGATTTAGTTCCTGATAATGATGGGGATTCTGCGGATGTCCGTTCGGAGTCCGAGGGAAGTTCCCATGGAATTCCCAGTCCAGCTGGTGCAATGTGGTGCAGTATTGAGGAGTGCAAGAGATTGATTCCAGTTTCTAACCCTTCACAGCCGAATTCAATATCATCTGGTGAATGGATTTGCAATGTGGAAAGGATTCAGCATATCTTCGAATGGGACGACAATACAACGATGTTCTATGCTGCTCTGCGTTTGGAAGAAGCAGCTGCGTCTTGGTTTACTTCCATAAATGAAAGAAATATTTCATGGGGTAAGTTTAAAGAAATGCTGAAGGTATCATTCCCCATCATCAAGGATGAAATTGGTACATATCTCAGGCTAATGAATCGAGTTAAAGAACCAAATGAGAGTATTGAGAAATATTTTTATGATGTACTATCACTTGCAAGAAGTGCTGGTTTCAGTGACGAATGTACAAAGAATTTCGTCGTATCGGGTTTCAAGGACGAACAGCTGATAAACGCAGTTACAGGTTGTATTACTCAGGGAACATCTCTGCCAGTATTTCTTTCTCAGATCAAAACAAATTTGGCTATTATGGACCAACAACGCAATCAAGAAATATTTTTGAACCGAAATTTGGCTTTGGTATCGCGCCCTCCTACATCTCGTTACGAAAAACCGAATATTACATGCTATAATTGTCAAGGATATGGTCACTTTGCCAGAGATTGTAAGAAGCCTCGTAGAAGACCCACATATATGCCTATTAGGAATGATTTTGTACCAAAGGTTTCACTTTTATCAGTCAATAGAAGCAATGGGTTAACGCAAACAGCTCATGTGGATGGCCAACACGTAAGTGTTTTTTGTGACCTTGGTAGTGAATGTTCAACATGAGATTGGACATAGCGGAGAAGTTTTGATGGAATTTAGACAGAAATGGTACGAAACTTTTGGCCTTTGGTGGAAACGAGGTGAACGCTATTGGTATGATGTCGAAATTGGTAACGATACAGGAAGTTTCTCTTACCCTTGAAATTTTGTGGTTAAAAACGGCGATCAAGAATGTGATATGATAGTAGGACAAAACTTCTTGGATCACAAAGGTGTGAAGATGGTTCGTGAAAACGGCATTTTGACAATCTCAATGTCTCAAGATTCTTCGGAATGACTATATAACAATGCAGACTTTAATATTAATGAACTACTGCTGAAATTTGGCAATGAACTACGAGACGAAGATAGATCAAAATTGTTGTGTGTAATTGGAAAATATAAGAAATTTTTCGCGGAAAGTTTATCATATTTGAAGCGAACGAATGCAATGAAGATGAGCATTACATTAAAGGATACCGATAAAATTATAAGTCAGAAACCGAATAGGGTACTCTTTCATTTATGTGAGAAAATGGAGAATATTGTTTCCGAAGGGAGATCTGGCGACATTATGCCTGTTTAGTCGTGATAAGTTGCAGCTGAGCATATAATTTGTTTAAAACACGATACATTCGCCTAAAATTGTTTGATTGTTGCGTAAAAAGAAAGAATAAACAATCCTGCTCTTGAAAAATTTAAAGATTTCATCCAATCCGGTGCCTATAGTTATATTCATCAATATATTTTTCGTCTGATTTTGTCTCTGTTGCTTTGTGCTGTGTTTACTTAATATGGCGCCCACTAAAGAAGCAGCGCAGTGCGAAAAGTGCAAAAAAGAATATTACAAAAACACAATCTTCTCTTCGGTGTGCCGTTTGTGTATGTTGGTTTCATTTACCATGCACAGATGTTGGCGAGAATGCTTTTGCTGTATTGGCTGATACTGCAGCGATTTATTTCAAATGCAACAACTGTATAATTCCTGCAAATGGTGTCGACAAGGAAAATGAAATGCGATCTTTGCATTTAAAAATGGATTTTATACTAAAGAAAATGCAGGATGATAATACTGATTTAAAAGCAAAATTAGAAACGGCTATTGTGGACATTAGAAGCGAACTGTCTTGTACTGCGGCAAAGTTTGCGAAGTTGGAAGTTGAAAACAACAGTCTACAAAGAAAACTCAATCGAGGTGATATCGTAATCAATGGTTTGCCTGCCGGACTAAATAATCTGTATGACTTTGTGAATTCTATTGCAAAATTTTACTCTGTCCCAATATCTAATGGTGATATCAGCAATATATTTTACATAAATCGAAGCCAAACTATTATAGTGAAATTTCATTCCGTGCCCACTCGAGATTCTACAATAAAAAAATATTTCAAGGAAAGATCATTGAAGCTGAAAGATGTAATCGGCGGTGATATCTGTAGCAGGGTGTATTTAAATGACCACATGACCCCTGCGAGTGGTAAACTTAACTCGTTATGTAAGCGTCTTATAAAGGAAAATAAGATTTCTAAATACTGGCTGATTCATTCTGACAAACCAATGGTGCGATTAACCCATTTGGATGGTTCTGTGGCTACATCAGGATATGACGACTGCATTAAACACCTTTGAAAATGTCTTAAACCGTTTCTCATAAGTATTATTTTTGATGATCTCTTGTTGCTCTTCTTTTTTGCGCTGTTTTATCCAAAAAATATGTTTAGCTGTTAAATAGAATATTATTTTTGCATTTTTGTAAAAAAGTCAAATGCATTTTGTATTTAAAAAACTTTCATTTTTCTTCATATGGTTCCCCAGTTACTTCATTTTCCATATAATAGATGATGAACACAAACCTTGGTCCAGTAGTTAACAATGGATTTGATTTAAAAGAAATGTTGAAAAACTATAGCAACAACCTCTCTTTTGGTCATCAGAACTGCCAGAGCATTCCTCCATCTGCATACAATTCGAAATTTGATGAGCTTAAAGGCTTACTAATTAACAGTGGACTCGACATTTTTGGCATTTCTGAGACATGGTTGAAGCCTTATGTCTCGTCTGCCTCTGTTTCTGTTCCAGGATATGATTTTTTCCGAAGTGAACGCCCAGTGGTTAGGGGAGGTGGTATTGGGATATATATTAAAAATGGAGTTAAGTGTAAGGTGGTGTTTCGTTCTTTGTTGTATGGCGTATGCGAATCGCTTTTCCTCGAAATTTATATTGGTACAACAAAAATACTTTTTGGAACCGTATATCTGCCAAATGGTGACATCGATACCTTTGAGCAAGCCCACTACGCACTTTTCGTTAGGTATGCTGAGATTGTTATAGTTGGAGATTTCAACTTTAACTTGCTGGATTTTAACAAATCTGTAACTATGCGGTCGCTCTGCCATCGCTTGAACCTTTCGATATCACATAATTTACTATCCACTCATTTTGATGTAGCTCACAGCTCATCTTCTCTTATTGACTATATTTTATTAAGCAATCCAGATAGCTTACAATTTTCATCTCAGGTACAATGCCCCGCCATGTCACACCACTCGCTGGTTTTTGCTGCACTAAACAATACTTCCGTTACATTTGAAGAAAAATATGTTGAATATCGCGATTACCAACGAATTAATTGGGATGGTTCCGATGTTCCGATGTCGATTCAAAGTATTCCATTCTAGAATTTCTAATTTGTCAACTATTTTCTTTTGTTCCCATAGTTAAACGTTTGCGTTTGCATTCCGAAGCCATAACGCTTTCTAGATCTCTCAGAAACATTGCATATAAGGAATATTTGAGGCAACCCTCTGAAAATAACTGGTGTATTTATCGCTTGCATAGAAATAAAGCTAAGGCAATACTACGAAAGGAAAAGAGGAAGCAAAGTGCAGCGAAGTTTAAGGATATGAGTAACTCACAAGTGTGGAAAACTCTTCGGAAGTGCTGCTTCGAAGAAAAATATGAAATGCCTGATGTTGATCTTAACACTATTAATGATCAATGATCACCTTTTATGTGATATAATGGATACTTCTCAACAGACAAATGATGCGGTTTCTGTTTCAAATTACAATTTACTTCAAACTTTTTCGTTTCATTGCAACTTTGAAGATGATATCTTGCAAGCTTTAAATCGGATTAAAACCTCATCAGTTGGCGTTGATGGTATCCCTACTAGGTTTAGGGCCTGTTTCTGTAACTTATTTTCGTTCGTCTACGGCGAACGATCAAAATTCTCTCAGCTATTACTTGAATTCTATAAAACGCAGGTTAGAAATATTTTAGGAACAAGCTTTTTACATGATTTCCTACAGACACAACGAATTATAAACTTCTGCGATTTATAGATTTCTCGGAATAATTGAGTGATTTTTTATCGTTCGCAGTAGACGAACGAAAAAAAGTTACAGAAACAGGCCCTTATTAAGATTATATTTCCATATATATCGAGTCAAATAATTCATTTGGTAAACATCATCTTCACTGCTTCTTCTTTCCCAACTGCGCGAGTTGTACCTATACCCAAAGTTAGACGTTCTTGCACAGTTGAGGATTTAAGGCCGATTAGTATTTTGCCAGCTATTTCCAAATTAGTAGAACACATAATGCATGACTCTATTTTACGTTTTCTGAGTGATAACAATATGATTGTCGAATATCAATACGGGTTCAGACAAGGGTTTAGTACCACTACACATTTATTGCACTTAACTGATACAATAAGAGAACCATTGGATAAGGATAAATGTGGTTTGCTTGTGGGTTTAGATATGTCAAAAGCTTTCGACAGATGTGATCATTCAATATTGCTTTTGAATGTAAAAAATACCTTTCAGTTTTCTCATACTGCTTGCAAACTTATATCTTCTTATTTAACAGATCGCAGCCAATTTATATCAAATGGTGCGAACTCTGAAATACTTCCTGTAAAATGTGGGGTTCCCCAGGGATCAATCGTTGGTCCGCTGTTGTTCATTTTATATGTCAACGATATTGCAAGTAGTATTTCTATCGATAACTGTAACCCATTCATGTATGCTTTTTTTTCCCGTTGTTGGGTAAGCTGCATTACCTTACAATTATGTTATCATGGAATGAAATATCAACAACACAATAGCTAATTTCCCTCTCCCTCATTTGCCTTCTCCCAATAATTCAGAATATGAGAATTTTATTCTCAGGAAAAAACAATTCCCCGGGTATTTATTCCCCGGGAGTATTCAGAATCGGGCTGATTAGTTTATGGCTCCGAAACAACAAGCTATTAATAAATGCAGAAAAGACTAAGGCGATGATTTTTGGTCCTACGCGTTTTCAACAGGATTTCCATGTTAATATCAACGGAGTTCCAGTAGAGTTTGTTGAGGAAATGAAAATTCTAGGTGTCATTATCGATTCTCGACTGGACTATTCCCACCATATCAATTCCTTGTCTTCTAGGATTGTATTTTTACTCCGAAAATTGCATTGCACCGATTTATACTTACCAAATTACATAAAGCGTAAAATAGCTTTTGCTTCATTATTCTCTCACATAAACTATTGTCTTGAGGTTATATCTGGGACGACTGCTGTAAATATTGGTAGGATTGGACGAATTCTGAATATGATTGTCCGTTATGTCTACGGACTTCGTCGATATGATCATATTTCTGAGCACGTCTTACAGTTTCTGAGAACTCAGAGACGGTTTACATTTGCAAGATCTACATACAAGAAATCCTCAATTGATGTTGCCAAGGTATAATACCTCACTGTATGAACGGTCGTTTCTAATAAGGGTAGCTAGAGTTTGGAACCGACTCCTCAATTGATGTTGCCAAGGTATAATACCTCACTGTATGAACGGTCGTTTCTAATAAGGGTAGCTAGAGTTTGGAACCGACTCCCACAGCAGTTACGTTCCTTTTCATTTTCTATGAGCACTTTTCGTCAAAAAGTGTCTGGAATATTTCACCGATATTTCTTTTTAGTCTTCTTGTACATTGTTAGCGGGCCTTTTCATTCCTTATTTGTCTATCCTTTTTGTTGGCTGGGGAGCCATTATGAAGAAATCATTAGTAACATTACTATTTCAAATTGTTATTAAATTAGATTAATTTTAAGTTATAAATGAATTGAATTTTCTAGTATAAACAGCAGGCTTATTGTATTCAATGTATTATGATAATTGGCCATAAAGGCTTTGCATATTATAATAAAATAAACTTTTGGAAAATGGAATAATTGAAAATTCGACATCGCCATATGCCAGCAGAGCACACCTAGTGCCGAAGAAGGATGGACAGTTTCGAATGGTTGTCGATTATCGAGAACTGAACAAGATGACAGTTCGCTAGGTTTTTCCAATGTCAAATATAGAGGAGACAATTAACTGAATTCGTGATAACAAGTTATTCATAGTATTAGATATGATGAACGGCTACCATCAGATACCTATTAAGG
The DNA here is from genome assembly GCA_963930755.1 of Eudasyphora cyanicolor. Classification (NCBI taxonomy): domain Eukaryota; kingdom Metazoa; phylum Arthropoda; class Insecta; order Diptera; family Muscidae; genus Eudasyphora; species Eudasyphora cyanicolor. Next base: position 155,466,686 of record OZ005736.1, on the reverse strand, counting down.
AGTCTTGTAGACATTTCACGGCTTTTGTGACACCGAGCGGTCATTACCAATACAGACGGATGCCTTTCGGTCTAACTAATGCTCCTGCCGTATTCATGCGATTGGTGGATTTGATTATTCGTTCTATCGGAAACAGAAACATTGTTGCATATACGGATGATATTGTGCTTTTCGGCAGAAATTTCGATGAACTTCTGTGTATATTCGACAAATTTATGAAGGTATGTGAAGATATGGGTATAACATTTAACTTGAAGAAATGTGAATTTTTTGTGGAGAACATAAAGTACCTTGGGCATATTATCACCGGTAGGGGGATATCGCCTGGAGAGGTGAAGACGCAGGCTATAACTAATTTTCCTAGACCAACGCATGTACGAGAAGTTAAACAATTTCTGGGTCTTACCGGATATTTTAGAAAATTCGTAGAGAATTATGCCAAAATTGCTTTTCCGTTGAACAAAATGATTAGATCTGAGGCAAAATTTGTTTGGAACCAAGAAGAAGAAGATTCATTTCAAATATTGAAGAAGAAATTATCCGAGAAACCAGTTTTAGCCATTTACAATCCTTCTGAGGATCACGAAGTCCGTACAGACGCCTCACAATATGGATTGGCGGGTGTGCTACTGCAGGTGTGTCCTTTAGGCCAGAAACGTCCAGTAGCGTACTTTAGTAGGCAAACCAATGACTGCGAACAGAAGTACCACAGTTATGAGTTGGAGACCCTTGCGGTTGTCGAAAGTTTGGGAAGATTTCGGTTTTATTTCGGTATTATTACCGATTGTAACTCTCTGAAAGAGACGACGAATAAACAGAATATAATTCCAAGAATTGCAAGATGGTGGTCCAGGAATTTCATTTCGAATGCGTGCATAGACCTGGCATTCAAATGTTACATGCGGATGCCTTAAGCCGAAATCCACTAGAAGAAAAGCAGGACCCAGATGTTGCTGGACATGACATGTTTATCATTGGAATGGAAGAATCGGATTGGGTCGCGACTTTGCAAAGGCGAGATAAATCGTTGATGGATATCATTGAGAAACTTGAACGAGAAAAGGTCGATAAATTTCGAAAATCACACGATAAGGAATATTGTATAAAAAATGGTCGACTTTTCATGAGAACCGACGACGACGGTTTACGCTTTGTTATTCCCAACGGATTGAGATGGAGGGTGATAAAATCTGCACATGATGATGTTGGTCACTGTGGTTTTGAAAGAACTTGTGGTCGATTGAAAAGACTTTATTGGTTCCCAAGAATGAAGAGAATTGTTCAGAAATACTTGGATTCCTTCCTGTATTCAGTGTCTGTATAATCAACGGTCAAAGGATGAGACGAATTATAACGTATATCCTATAGAGAAATTTGCTGTTCCCTTTTATACTGTCCACATTGATCATGTTGGGCCATACCCAAAATCTAAAAAGGGAAATCAGTACATATTGGGGATAATCGATTCCTATACAAAATTTATAATACTACGCCCAGTACGCAATACTTCAGCAAAAACTGTTGTTCAGGTTATTCAGATCAGATAATCAAATCAGATAATAAGCGATCGCGGGACCGCATTTACGGCAAACGTTTTTAGGTCGTTCTGTGAGGAGAATGCATGAATTAAACATGTTCTTACAGCTGTCAGAACGCCCAGGGCGAATGGACAGATTGAGCGATAATTTCGAACTGTCAATGTTGCCGTACGCGCCATGACAGATCAGCCCGATGGGCGTGATTGGGACCAGCATGTGTCGGCCATACAATGGGGTATAAACAGCATCGAACACACAATAACGCGACAAACACCACAGAAACTGTTGTTTACCTTTACTCCACGCAATTATTTGGGGAATCAACTGAGCATGGCCATCAACACCGATATTGAAGAAGATGACATTCCTTTGGATAAGTTACAATTGTTAATAAAAGATCGCCTCGATAGTGAAGGTAGGAATATGGCAATGCGTTTCAATAAAAGTCACCGTCTGCCACAGAAATACGTGGAAGACGATTTGGTACTGATAAAAGCTGAACATGCTTCTGATGGGCAGTCCAGGAAGTTATTAGCTCGATTTAAGGGGCCATACGTTGTGAATAAAGTATTGGGCAATGATCGATATCTGATAACAGATACATCAGTGACGCAAGTTAATCAGAGGAGATATGAAGCGGTACATGCGGCGGATAAAATGAAGCCTTGGGGTAACCTCCATGATTTTAATGATGTTTAAGAAGGGGAGGAGGATGCGATTTCGGACGAGGAAACTCCTACATAACTTATTAAGCATTTTGATTTAATTACTTTTTATTAATAATATTGTATTGTTATGAGTTTATTGAAATTGTATGTTTATTAATGAAGTCTGTCAAGAATAGTCGGTGGGTAATTGGTTCCGTGGTGTTGCCACGTTGAGCGTTTCTGTGGAAGTTGCTCACATTGAGCGAAAAATGATTAGTTCCGTGGTGTTGCCACGTTGAGCGGTTCTGTGGAAGTTGTCCACATTGAGCGAAAATTGATTGGTTCCGTGGTTTCGCCACGTTGAGCGGTTCTGTGGAAGTTATCCACATTGAGCGAGAAGTGATTGGTTCCGTGGTGTTAGCCACGTTGAGCGGTTCTGTGGAATAAACCACATTGAGCGAGATATTATTGTTCCGTGGTGTTAGCCACGTTGAGCGGTTCTGTGGAAGTTGTCCACATTGAGCGAAAAGAGATTGGTTCCGTGGTGTTGCCACGTTGAGCGGTTCTGTGGAGTAATAATAGATTTTATGGCCATCACTGAGGACAGTGATGTTTGCAGGATGACCGAGTTGTAAGATTTGTTATATCAACTGAGGGAAATCCTGCCTCACTAGTCTTTGTCATATTCTACTACACGTAGCTGGTCGGTGCGGTTGTCGTTGATTGTGGTGTATCGCTCGTTCAATAGATAACAAACAGGCGTATCAAGAAGTTATATTATATTCTTCAAAAAAAAGGTTAATTTGTGGCGAGAATGGCTCGTATATGGAATCACCTTCCTATTTCTTTGTGTATTTTCTCTTATTCTTTAAGTGTATCCAACAGACATTAATTTTTGGTTGCTGCTGTGGCTTGTTATTTACAATTTATACCTTTTTCTTGATTTATGGCTGGGGAGCCACTATTATCTGTTCTCTTATATGTAAATACGTTTTAAATAAAAAAATAATTCAACTGTATAATTAATTATATTTTAGATTAGATAAAAATTATTAAACCTGAACTATTGCTTATTATCCAGTAATATAGGAGTATTGGCCTTGTAGGCTTCATATCTATCTATCTACCTTCTACCTATATATGAGTCATTCCATGCCAAACGATACGATTTTTGACTTTGATTGCTTCTTCTCTTAAATATATTGTATACGTGTTTCAAGAAAAAAAATGGTAAAAAATAATGAGCAATTTAAAGATGGCGGAATTACGGTTATTTCAAAAAGTACTGTTCATTCACTCGCTTGTAACTCTTGAAATACTTGCCCGATTTTGATGTAGTATACCTTGTTTTAAAGGTACTGTTAATTACTTTTAAAATATATGCGCTGTCTTGTAAAACCCCATAATAATTTTTAATGCTTTTACCATTTTAATCTTTTAGATTTGATTAAAAATGATTACACCATTTGATTTTTTTGAAATTTTAAAGTTATGTTATTATGAAAGTGGTGAAATGATGGGATTTGTTTTTTTTTATCAAAACAACTTCTTATAAAGCAATCAAAATTTCTGTCAATGTATATAAAATAGGGCAACATTTCTTTGCGGCACAAGATTTTCGGTCGCTTTTGGGCAATAGGATAACACAGATCTCAGGCTATAAATTAATTGCATTGAATTAGCTCTAATTCTCGTTATATACCGCGATACGCAAAAATGGAGAGGTTACACCAGATATTTGAGCACAACATGGGAAACAAAGATATCAATTGTTTCGGCATAGTTTTAAAAAATTGGAAATGGTATGTCCTTTAACTTTTTCCAATACCATTTATTCATCTGTTAAACAGTTTGGAATATATGGGTCAAAAATGTCGTAAAGATTACATTTTTTATAAAAGTAATAAACAGTAACATCAGAACAAGGTATAGTACATTAATATCGGTCAAGTATTTCAGGATTTACATGCGATAGAATGACCAAACCTTTTTGAAAAAATCGTAATTCCATTTGACATTTTTTTTTTTATTTTTTTCTTGAAACTCGTATAAAATATTTTTAAGAGAAGTATACATACACAAACTTTCGAAACAATCAAAGCTAGTGATTTCAAATGTGGTTAAATATGGTATGGTAGGAACAAAATTTCTTAAATATGATACAGTCGGCCAAAAAGGCTTAAATATGGTACAATCGGGCAAAAAGATTTACATTTTGTACAGTGGACATATGTAAATATGAGATGTGTTTTTTTTTAATGTATGCTTCGCACGGTGATGCAAAATCGTTAAAAAATATAAAAAAATATAGTTATTGGAACTTGGATTGGAGCTAGGGGGAAGAATGTGAATTATGATCCAACAAATAGTTGTTCGACATTTAGAAGCACAGTGGGAAAAGGGGTAAAAATTGTACCATGATGCCAGGGTAACTCTTGAAACAAAAACAAACAAACGAAACGTTGGTTTTCGTAATTTAATGTATAAAAGTAATCAAATCTACTACATTTTGCCACATATGGAATAATCATGGGTTTTTGAGAAAGAGGTATTACAACAATTTAAAGTACCATAAACAGAAAATAAATTAAGAATGGGAGCTGCAAAGCGCACCGGGTTAAAGCTAGTATTACAATAAAATTAAAAAATATTTCTTTGATAAATAATATAATGTTGATTGGTACCTTTCGCCTTTTAGGCATATAAGTATGTATATAAAATGAGCATGATCAGCAAGCTCCTAGGAATTGCTTTATTGAAATATTCAAATCTTTGAATTTGTTTAATTTTCTCGATTTTAACTTCCCTGTCAACTGTCAAATGGATCCATAATAAAATCAAGCAGTACTCAAGATATAGCGCTCTCCATTTATATTGTTTGCAATAATCTCTTCGTATGGGCGCAGCTACATCCACTTATCATTTTTTTATCATATTATGTAGAGTGCTATTGAAAGCATCCACTCCAAATTTTAATACGATTGAAACAATGGTTCCCCTGATTTCGTTATGTGTGTCGCCTGCTAATCCGATATCCCCCATTTTTGCTGAATCACGCGCATTGCTGTAAAATGAATCCACAAAAAATTTAAGATTCTTGGTGCATCGATACTTCGGTATAACGTTTTCATCACGCAAAGTATTACTGAAAACTATAAAGGAAATTTTCAAAAAAGTCAATGTAATGATATTCGAAGCGTTTCAATTTTACATTTCGAAATGTATAGTCGGTGTCAAGCTGAATGTTCTTATGTCTCCCATTTGTTCTCGATTAAGAATACATATGATTACAAAGAATGTATATGGAAACTTTGCAAAACTCTTTACATGAACATTTGAAATATTTTCAAGTGGTCCACGTCTAAAGTGCGTATAGATGACGAGGCTCAACATAAAATAAATATTTTTGAAACAAAGACAAATGATAACACTGTGGAACACAACCGATGATGTGGAGATTGAAAATTTTCAGTCTAATGGGACAAGCTATTACTAGCGTAGACTTAAAGAAAACATCGTGTGTCGAAAACTGTAACGCATGGAGAAGCCAGCTTGATGGCGTTGGGTTGCTCCACGTGGTGGCGTGAAGAAGGAAGATTCCATAAACATTTTTCTGACTTCAATTTTCCAGACTTCATAGATTTGAATGCCAACCTCGAAGAAAAAGTTGTTTTCCAACAAGAAGGGGCTCAAAAACGCACCGACAAAATTGTTAAAGAATGGCTATCCTCCCAAAACAGTTATTGCAGTGGTCGGCACAATCCCCAGATCACAATCCAATTTGGCTCACATCTTTGGATTTTTGAGTTATGTTCATTAACTTATGCTTTGGTGATATCCAAATTAACATAAGTTTAAGAACATATTTTAACGCGAAGTTGTGATACCAAATTCGGAGTCAGCAGCTGATGCAATGGTATGGCCGACATTAATCTATCACAAAAAATCAGGTTTTCAGATGTGCGAAAAAATTGTTTAATTTCCGGTTTTTCGGAAACTGCAAGCTTTCGCTACAAATACTTAACTGTTTACAATTATGTTGCAATTTATATTATTTGCAGAGTAGTCGAAAGTTCATGTAATTAAGTCCAATTGAAATTCTGGTGACTTCCTATTTTAATTATAATTTAAATCGTGTAAATTCCTATAAGTTCATTTTATTTAATGCAACAGAGTAGTCTCTAATTCATGTTATTAAGAGTTTATAGTAAGTTTTTTTCCCAGAATGTTTATTAATGCCATATGATGTTAGTTATTTATTGATATTCAGTTTATTTTTTAGTTTATAAGTTTAATGCTAGTTTCGTTAAGTTAGTAGCCTCACATTCATTTCATTTTTTTTTCATTTTCATTTATTCTCCTTAACATGTAATAAAAAGCCATCAGGCCAATTAAAAATAAATTACAATATGCATTAAAAATGAAAACCTTTAACATGAGTTCAAATACTCTGCCTTATAAGGAATTATTGTAAACATTTTTTTTCCTATCTTATTATAATTACAATTTTTTGTTTTTCTTTGTTTTTTTAGTCTTAAAATAAAGTAGGGTATTATTTAAAATTAATAGCATAAACATTTTTTTCTCAGCGCTGACGAAAACTACTCCCACTATACAAATAAGTTTTGATTTGATAATTTTTAGTACATATAAAATCAAATAATGGAGTGTAAGTAAGAGCAACAAAAAAAAAATAGAATAAAACCGCGCAGATAAAAAATTTTCCAATTGCTATGAAATATGAGTAAAACAATAGGAGAGAAATCTTAAACAAATATATAATGAAGAAATATAAAAAAAATATAATAAATGAGAACAATTTATATAAAAATATTTAGGAACAGATCTATTACGTCCATTAAGTGCACTTAAGGAAATAATCGAAGAAAAAAAAGATTATTCAAGATGCTGAAGAAGCCTGTTAGAGTAAGCTGTAATTGACAAGCTAAAATGTTTTAATTCAATAGGCAGTGCGTTATACAAACGTGCCACTCGTACAAGGAATGCATCATCCAAAGGATGAAATACCCTAGGTATTAATAATTGATTTCTTCTGGTTGAATGGCAAAATTCAAATGTCCTCACCAGGAAACTCGGACACTGATTCTTAATTAGCTTATAAAAAAAAACTAATAACCGGGAACTCAAGAAAGTGGAGAAATTACACCCCAGAAACTTTACAACATAAGGGGTTATATGAACTCGCCGATTTAATCTGTACATAAACCGTACCGCTCTGTTAATAGCCAGATGTACTAGATTCATATTTCTCTGCGTAGTCCCAGAATATACCTCCAAGCAATACAAAACAGTTGGCATAACCAGGGCAGGCACAAGACGCTCCCTAACAAAAAGGGGCAGAGACAAATCTGTACCGTATAGATTTTTTTAAAGAAAAATTCACTCTTGAAACAACCCTAGACATTCTATGTGGTTAACGAATTCAATACGTGTGCTATTATATATTATCTGGATATTATTGTAGGCACTGGAAGAAAACAATAGCGCCTTAGTTTTGGATGGATTTACGCAGAGTTTATTCTGTAACATCCAAGCGTTTAATGTTTCTAAAACTAATTCAATTACAGACTGAAGAGTTATAGAAAAACGATGGTGACCCTTAAATAGCAACTGAATATCATCTGCAAAAGCATATGGAACACACCAGTTTTGTAAACGGGTGAAAAGGTCGTTTATATAAATTATAAATAGCAAGGGTCCCAACACTGATCCCTGCGGAACACCACTTTTAACGGGAAGAATATTACTGCGTCTACCATCAATACATACCAATTGACGCCTATTAGTAAGAAAAGAGCACAGCATGGTGCAAGCACTACTCGAAAATCCATATGTGTTATATAGCTTATACAACAAAGTGGAATAATCCACCCTGTCAAAGGCTTTTTCCAAATCCAATGATAAAAGGATACAAAATTTTTCATCGCCAAAATTACGGCGGATGGAATCTGTTAGGCCTAACAATAAGGAAGTTGTACTCCTACTGTTTCTAAACCCACACTGGGCATCATGGAGGAAACTATTACTTTCCAAGTAGGTTAACATTTGAGTTTTCATTATATGTTCTACTACTTTGGAACAAATTGGCAAAATTGAGATTGGACGGAAATCATTTCAAAAATTTCAAAATGAAACCATCTAAACCTGCAGCATTAGACTTTATAGCGAAAAAGGCCTTATCCAACTCTTCAATGGTCACACACCGGAAAGAAAAACCTTCATATCTATACTGCCTGTGCTGAAAATCATCAATTATGCAAGGTGAATTCAACTGATTTTCTACGAATGCTTGATTCAAGGTGTCCACATTCATATTACAATTATAAGACTTAGAGTCTGATAATTTTTAATAATTTTCCAGAAATCTCTACCACTAGAGGCATTATTGAACAGGGAAGCATGTGCATCTTTCTTAAATTTTCTGACAACTGATTTAGCCTTGTTTCTAGCCCTACAAAAAATTTTCCAATTGGCGTTACTCTTATTATCGATGTTTGCCTTAAATGCCAAGTCTCGTAAAGAAATATAGTACGAGATCTGTGGGGAATTAAACCAATTATCATTACGATTGCATACTCTTCTCCTTCTCAGCGGAAAAATAGAATGTATTGAATCAAGATGTCTCTCTAAACTTTCCCACTGAAAATCAACGTCATTTGTAGAATATAAATCAGAAAAGTCCATAGATGATATATGTCCACGCAAACATTCATGATTTAGAGCATCATAATCCGTATATTCATAAAATTGGACTTCTGCACATGATTCAGCTTGCAGGGATATAAAAATGAAAGAATGCTCAGAAACACCGGGACAGATAAATTGATCTGATAATTGAACAGACTCCACCGAAGATACTAGAAAGTAGTCTAGAAGTGAAGTTGAATTGTGGGTTACACTATAGTGAGTAGGACGAGAATTATGTACAAGGGAAACATTTAACCTTCTACATACTTCTCTAATACTATTAGAAGATGCAATGTTAAAAAGATCTGTATTAAAATCACCCAACATCACGACCTCCTGGTATTGTACCAGCAAATCGGATATGTCATCTTCAAATGACCGAAGATTCCCATGTGGCAGATAGACCACTCCAACAAGTATTTTTCGCTGCCCTACTAACAATTCTACAAACAAACTTTCTGAGAAACCATGTAGACTACTCGTGTTATATGTTGTAAATGTCTTGAATATCTGCTAGGTGGCCTATAATACTTGCATGAAAATGTGTGTTCTGTTTACGGGGTCGATTACTTCTAACTTAAAATTTAATTTGTTATCTGCTACAATGGCTGGGGAGCCATAGTTTTAATTTTAGTCAATTTTCTGTCACTGAATGTTTTGTAATATGTATTCATGATTGTTGCTACTTTTACTCGGTAAAAATCTCCGAATAAAATCTAGCAAAGAAATAATTTTAATATTACTCTCTTCTCAGTTTACTCCCTACCTTCACTAGTATGGATCTTTTAACTAGCGAAATTTAGGGGATAAATTTGATTTATGTCCAGAGTGTCATTTTATTTACATTCAGAAAAATATTTTCCTTAGGTTAATTCTTTTTATCGTTATTAATCATTTTTTATTTTTACTATACACAAGTATGTAAATATATCGATTATTGTGTAGCTATGTTATTATAGTTTGAACTTCTGTTATATCTGAATGCGTTAAAGGTGGTTTACTTGAGTGTAGATCTTATTAATTAATCGAAATTTGTATAAAGTTAATATAAGATTATTTTCCATATTGGCTTGTTTATATTACTATTATAAATAAATGAAATGAAATTAAAAATGAAACTTAAATTTATCCTTTTAGCTATAACTTTTTATAAATACGTACTATTTTTTGTTTGTTTCTGTAGTACAATTCAGTAACTGGACACCCCAATGGCATTTCTAGCAAAATAGTACAACACTAGTATATCAAAACCCCTAAGCCTTTTGCAAAGTTAGATCGACCCTTTGAGGTAAAAAAAAACAACACATCCTGACCCCCCAAAATGCAAAAAAATATACCCAGGCCATAAGACCACAGATTCGTGATATGGTAGTAATTCGTGACCCTAGAAGCCCGTTGCGCCTCTGGGCATATTTTTTGCATTTTGACGGACATTTAGGAGGTGGTATTGTTTTTATTTGTATTTCGTTTTAACTAAAGTGCACACATATTCAATATTAAACTGAGCCGTAGGCAATATATGGTTATAAATACTACAAAAAACGAAGAAATATTAAAGCGTATGTATAAAGTAACAATGTAATAACTAAAAGGTAAAAAAATATGATGCTACTACCTTAATGTAACTAATAATAATCTTATAAATAAAAATGTAAACGGAATATAAACAACTAATATCACATGGGATAAATAAACATTCTGGGATAAAAAACGTCTGTAAACATTTAATAACATGGATTGAAGACTACGCTGTTGTATTAAATAACATTAAATTATGAGAAATTGCATTTTGAATTTTTAATTATGAATTTTTGACTACTCTGGTGAATAAAAAATGTACGAATTGGAATAAATTTAATTGATTAATGCAACTTTCGCCAGTACATATATAATTACATTATATAATATTAATATATGACTAGCTAGTGAGGATGAACTAGTTAAAAAATTAACAAAATAAATTTAGGTGGTACTTTTCAATACTTGACTATTCCACTTTTTGTGTTTTTGCACAATTTGAGAAAATACTATGGTCCTATGTATTTACCCCGAAATTTTGGTGCATCATATATTTTCGCTGAGCTTTGAATTCAATGCTGCCTCAATTATGTCTACACTATTTTCAATTGTAATTCGAAAAAAGTCAATTGAAATTCGAAGATTCCATTCGAAATACATCAATTGAAATTCGGATATTCCATTTGAAATTCGAAAAACGTCAATTGAAATTCGAAAAACGTCAATTGAAATTCGAAAAACAACAATTGAAATTCGAAAAACAACAATAGAAATTCGAAACACATCACTTGATATTCGAAGAACATCAATTGAAATTCGAAAAACATCAATTGAAATTCGAAACACATCATTTGAAATTCGTAAAATTGCAATTGATATTCGGAATAAGTCAATTAAAATTCGATTTTTTCCATTTGAAATTCGTAATACACCAATTGAAATTCGGAAAACATCAATTGAAATTCGAAATTCATCATTTGAAATTCGAAAAATGTAAACAAAATCAATGCTGTATATTAGATGGGGTCGCATTTAAGTGATACAATTTGTCTGTGTTACACCTTTAATATTAAAATATTTAAATGTGTTTTGTTTCAACTAATTTTAAATAAATATTCATAAAAGATAAGATCATCTATATGTTTTCTGTTCGTCACATTATATGTTAAGATTTAGTCAGCAAATGTGTTTAAATAAATTCTACCCAATCTAATGTACAGATTTGTTTACATTTTCGAATATCAAATGATGTTTTTCGAATATCAATTGGTATATTACGAATTTCAAATGGAAAAATTCGAATTTCAATTGACGTATTTCGAATTTCAATTGATGTATTTCGAATTTCAATTGATGTTTTTCGAATTTCAATTGATGTGTTTCGGATTTTAATTGATGTTTTTCGAATTTCAATTGATGTGTTTCGAATTTCAATTGATGTATTTCGAATTTCAATTGATGTGTTTCGGATTTTAATTGATGTTTTTCGAATTTCAATTGATGTGTTTCGAATTTCAATTGATGTATTTCGAATTTCAAATGGAATCTTCGAATTTCAATTGACCTTTTTCGAATTTAAAATGGAATCTTCGAATTTCAATTGATCTAATTCGAAATTGAATTGAATTGAATTCTTACAAATATTTTTTTTAGACCATCACTGCCTCTATAATGTTATATAATGCAAAGTTATTTCAAAACGGTAAGAAAATACAATTACTTGACAGCTTAGCTACAATCTTCAGCAAGGTTCACCTATGGTTACTCGGTTTAAACTTCAGCTCTAAGAGGCATAAATTCTTTCGAACGAACAAGAAGTATTCCTCACTTCTGTTATTTTAACTCAAACGCCAAGACAATATCCAATTTACACCAAAGCCGATTCAAATTTACACCATAGCTGAATGACGTAAATTAGAAGAGCTTCAGATACGAACATATTGTACACGGATATTAGTTACAATCACATGAAATAGACCACACGTCAATAAGTCAGACGCACTCTTTAGATCATCAGAAATTGTATAGTAACCTTAAGAAATGATAAATAAAGAAAAGCAACAGAATAATAGCTTATGGAGAACAACATATAGACATATCATCAATATATTACTTCTTCCAAACACAACAATATTCATAGCCAATACAGTAAAAATATTCATAATTTTATGCTATAGTGGCAAAGCAAAATGGAGGAGGTATCTTCTGTATTTTTCTTTCGCTTTGATTTACGTATATCCCAACATACAGTTGAAACACATCCGATGTGGCTTTAACATTGTGTTAATTTTGAAATCTAATTCTTTGAAGCCATTCGGAATTCATTATTTATAATTTTTTCCATAGCAATTTTGGTCAACTGCTCTCGAAAAAAATCGTTATTACACTGTTAAATTTTTTTTTCAAATTATAATCATTATACATGTTCTGAATTCCGAAAGCGTATTAGATCCAATTGTTTCCTCATAACCTTGCACTTAGAGTCTATTTAAGACCGTTTGGAGATCTTGTATAAATGCAGATTTTCTTCATTTGCCAATACACTCAGAACAAAAACATTTGGGTTCAAACCAACAAATTTAGAAAATCAATTCCGAAGGGAAAAATAGTGGCGATAAATAAAATTTTCGATTTTCATTCTATTTTCAGTTCAAAATACCTTTAACCGTTTTAATGGAATTCCATTTACATTATTTCCATTACATTTTATACTAAACATTTTTTTCATTCGAAAAAATTACTTGGCTTCAATAAAAATCGGTACAGGAATATTTTTACATAGGTGCGTTTTATAACAATAATTAGATGAAATAGCTTTTAAACTGCAGAATGTCCAGCAATCAGCCAAAGCAATATCAGTTTAATACTGAATAGTTCGACAATCATATAAAATGAACATTGTCATTTGATTATGTGATTTTGGTGATAATAATATTTTACATTGATATCAGTTAAAAACATAATAGTAGTAAGTAGGATTCAAGATAAAATCCCTCTGATCTCAAATAATGTCATATTGTTATAACAACACGAACATCGAGAACATATACTATATGTGGCAAAAATTGTCAAGAAGCTTGTTTCTTAAAAAGTAGAGTCACAACGTTCAATTTTATGACGTCCTTATGACCCCAAAAATAGTGTCATTACGTCCATGGTCATTGAGACACTTTCAAAACTGTCACAATGTCCATGGACCGCGTAAAAATATTTAACCCCGGACGAAGGCCTGCACGCAGAAACACTTTGGTCCGTTTAGCCAACTTTGGACTTTTCGATAACTAGATCACTTAAAGACTAACGGCCGCTTCCACAATCTATTCTATGTTTGTAGACTTACAGCCCTATTCTCGATCGATTGACAAGCATTTTTTTGTGGGATTGTTTGGGATAGCAAAAAATGCTATTTGGGTTTCAAATGGAAGCTCTTTTTGTTATAACTTGATAGCAGTCACGATCCCAACAGCACATGATAAGGAATATTTTGTTTTCTTCTTTAGAAGAAATCTGTTTAGAATCAAATATTTGTATAAGCCTTGTTAACGGAAAGGGAAGACGAAGTCTGGGCCCGTGATATTTGCATTTAAGATAATTTGCCTGAAAAAAAATAATAGCTTGAAAACATTTGGGGATAGTGTTTAATTTTTTTCACATTTTCAATTTATTTTTTTAATTTTAGATGTAATTCAAAAAAAATAATTTCGGTAGTTTTCTTCAAACTAAAAAGCTCCTAATAATGTATTTTTTTCATTTTTATTTAAAAAAGCTTTCATATTATCACAGGAATTCCAGAATATGAATTTTAATTTGTAATGACACGAAATGTGATAGTAAAAACTTATTAATGATTAATGTTATGAATTTGAGAATTTGGAATCGTCTCATTTTATTCATGCCGATCAGGTTGGTTTTAATTAAAAAATTATTAAAATATCCTCAAAAATTTGGATTTTTCGCAATATCTTAGAAACCGCTGATGGGATGAAAAAGTGATATTAGAAAAAGATGAAGGCTTCTTAATTTAAGTCATTAAAGCTTTCCTGAACCAATTAGCAGAAATGACTCTCGAGTTTTGTTAAAATATGTGGTTCAACTTCCTTTTTTTATACTTCTAGTCATTTTTTATGCAGGGCGCAAAAAGTTTGTTATGATGCTACCACGAAAAAAGCGTTGGATTGGAATGCTTGCTTAAAATGCCTTTAAACCTTGGTTCATGATGGATTTACAATGAATGAATTTTTCCCATAATAACGTTCTGTCTGGGTAAATTGTAGAAATTTTTCCAATAAAATACTTGATATTAACACAGCTTGGGTAAAGAAATAGGACGTTGTTATCAAAATTAAAAAGTTCCCTTAAGGAACTATTCTTTTTTAATAATGTGGGATTTGTCTTTTCTTTAAAATATTGCAGGATTCGATTCTACATTGCAGCTTTTTCGTGCGAAAAACCCAGTGCGACCTGTACCACATCTAATGACTGACCTAGCTGGCATGTTGCAGTAAAAAGTAAATATTCTGAATTAAAAATGTAATGTTAACAACAAAATAAAAAGAAAAATTGTGTTCAATATTTTTAATTAAAAAATCGGTTTCGGCTAATCACATTTTTCGCCGAAGCTCAAATGACCAATTAATCTGTCGAACTCTAATATCCAATATTAATCTTTCAAATCCTAAATTTCGCAAGAGATCCAAGCATATTTCGCTGACGGAAGGAGTACATTTTTTTAAAATCGAATATATAATTTTTTTTGTTTTATTTTTTAAATCACAAATTAATAGTTTGTGAGATACGTTTAAAAGCATTGGAAGTACATATAAAAAATTAATAATGCTTCAAGGGATCCCCAAGGTAAAAACGCCTAAGGAAGTACTTTAAACATACTTTATTTACAGGGAGAGGGAAATGTTTCTGGTGGAACCTTCCAAACAATTTAACAAATTCAGACGGAAATCAACTTCGCATACCGTTTATCTCAATTGTCAAAAAATAGATAAATATCGCAGCCACGAAGAAGCTTCTATCAGATATAATTTGTATTCATCATTGTAAGGCCCATAACCTGAAAGTAGATTACGACCAAATGTTACAATTTATTCCCTCGGTTACGCTTTTTTCTTGTTCTCAAACTTGAACTTTAATTGATAGTTGTTACTATTTTTTCATCATAACATTTTTTTCTAAAATTTTATTTCTTAGACCAAATACTTCCTTTTTGTCTATATTTTGGTACAAAATGACCGGACAGCTATATAATCTTTAAATTGTCAGACAACTATGCGTCCTTAAAAGTATCTGAACACAGTCTTTACATAGTCGGTACTATGAAGAACGTACCGAACGAACACGAATTCGATTCGATTAATTTCCAAGTATCCTATACATATAATATCGAAGAAAATAAATAAAAAAGTTGTAGCTATTTTAGCACAACCCGAAACCAATTTGTGTTATTCTTTATTTTCTGTATTTTAAAAAAATGCTGGAAAAATTTATTGAGATGACTCCGATATTTTGCACGCATTGTTTTTAACCAGCATTTACAAAATATTTTACACAAACAAAAATATAATTAAAAATAATTATTTTTACCCAATTTGACCCTTTGTTCTTTATAGATCCTTTCTCTATAGGCACCACAGAACATACAAATAATGATAGGATAAAATCTTATATGTCGTAAAAACTGATTAAGAAGAGCACTGCGTGCAAAATTTCAGTTTCAAAACTTTGCTTTTGGTAAAAATTCAAAAATGCACGTACATTTGCTATTGGATATTTAATCAAAATAAATTTACATAGATAACACAGTGCGTCAGTCCTATAACAGCGATACTATTTTTCTTGTAGGTCTTGGCGAGTAAAAAAACTTTTTGCACTTAAAAGCCTATAACTTTGTTAATTATTAACCGATGTTCAGTCTCTTGAAAGAAGAGACTTCGATCTTTCGAACTATAAATGTCCTATTATTTTAAAACGAGGAATATATATCTATTTGTCCTATAAACACATTTTTTTTCGACATTTTCTAGTTAGACAATGTTTTACCAATTATTTTGTGAGATAACCGCACGATTAATTGATTTACATATAAAGTATATTTTGTACGGAAAAAAATACAACCAATTCCTTAAAAATCCGTTTGCAATTGACTGAGTAATTAAAGTTTCATTAAAACTAAATGTGTAAATAAATACTAGTTTTGAAGATGACGAAGAATTAAAAAGAGAACACTTAAGCAAACACTTTTTAGTTGAATGGTCAAAACTACTATTTATGTACACATATAGTTTTAATGATGCAAGAAGTATGTTTGTGTTATGTGTTTATACGTACAGTACCGAGCACAAGTATAATACGTTAAACTTTAAAGCTCTGTAAAAATATATATGTATACGTAAACAAATTAAAAGAATCTTGAGCATTTTATTCTTTAATTCATATATTAGCTAAAAAATCACAAAAAAATTCTTTAAAGCATACATGCAAATAAGAAAGTTAAGAGAAACTCCATTTAGTTTTGCACGTTCCTCAAACATAAGCAGTCCTTTTGCTCCTAGTACTTGGTCAACAGTCCAATGACCATTTTCATACATTTGGACATACTTTCAACAATATTTAAAAACAATTTAGGAATTTCGTTACACTCATAGTTTACACGTCCATGTTCTCAGGAGCCCGGATATTTTTCCACCCGTCTTTTCAATGTAGGTCACGAAAGCTCAATTTGATTGAGATCGGGTGATTGTGCCACTCCATTACCTGAAATTTTGTTGGTATAGCCATTCTTTAACAATTTTGCCGATGTGTTTTGACCACATTCCTGTTGGAAAACGACTTCTTCTTCGAGGTTGGCGTTCAAATCTTTGAAGTCTGACAAATTGGTCTGCTTAAGGTTCGGGTAGCCATCCTTCCTCATTATCCATCTTATTTTAACAAGTGAACCAACACGACACCATGTGAAGCAACCCCCACACCATCAAACTGACTCCTCCACATTTTACAGTTTGCGTCGCATGATGTTTTCTTAGGTCGGCGACAGAATAGCTTATCCCATCAGTCTAAAAACGGTTATTCTTCACTTCATTGGTTGTGAATTAAAATTTCTACAAAGCTTTACAGTTTAAATATTTGAACATTTGGTCGATTTTGCACTGTACTGAATACGTCCGATCGTTCGGTTATAGGTACTTTACTGTAGTCAGATCGGGTCAAACAGAGCTAATAAAAACAAAATTAACGATCTATCCACACAGCTAATTGTAATATTACATTAAATCATAGACTCGCCCCCACAACAAAAATTTACGTATGGTCAAGAATTTCCGTTTTCATCATCAATATAGCCCATATAATTTCTCAGCACATATGGACAAATTATTGACGATAAAATAAATCGCGAAAATGAGTGTGCAATATGCACCTTTAAAAATTAAAAAATACAACGACATAAAGATATAGGCCTGTGACAAAACAGTTTATGAAAGGCATATAGAAGAGATTTCCGATGGAAAACTTTATTATAAACCTTCAATATATTGTTATGAATAAGGCCCAATCATAATAAAATAAACACAAATAGTGAAAAATCTCACTAATTTTTTGATTAAAATTAAAGTATTATAACTTTTTATTTGAGAAAATTCTTCTGTTTATAAGTAAACGAGAACTCCTTAAATGTTATCAATGATTATTACTTAAACATTAAGTAAAATAAAGACAAAGTTGTGTATGATTCTCCTCTTAAAACGATATTTTAGCATACAGCGCATAACTGTAATTTATATATAGCCGTAAAAAGGGAGTTGTGTATGTGTCTATTCGTTTATTGAATCGTTCGATCTCGTATTCAACCGATTTCAGATCAATTCACACAATTAGAGGGATGAGTTGGAAAGCTTAAGGTTTTTATTTAGATAGGTATTTGTGGGTAGATTTATTGTTAGGTAGGTATGCTGCCTATTAGCGACGACGATTCCTGTTCATCCTCTTCTTATCGTCAAACTTAGGATTATTGTTATCGCTATAAACCCCATACAAACAATGAAAAGAGAGGAAAAAGAAATGGAATAAATTCCAATATTGTTAACTGTCAAAGTGTGAACATTTACAAACATCAGAACTAAAATATATTTGTTATAAAAAGAAGAACTACTCTAGTTAAGATGGATGGTTGGTACATTTTCTGGTTAGCAAAAGTCAACAGACATTTGAGCAAAAACGGAGAGACAATAGGAACTTTGAACCCTTTTCTTTTTGGGTTAGGACGAAATTCATTATATACTCTATTTTCGATAATCTCACTTTCCATAGAAAAATGACTTGGGTTTCGTGAAGATGTGCAAACAAAAATATACTACATATGTATAAATACATTTCAAGCCTTTGCTCACATTTGGCGGACTAGTTACACTAACAGAAATTTTATTTTTATAAATCTGTATATTTTTTTTGGGATATTTATGGATTATCAAAACTACAACGAAGCATAGAAGACTTACCCTTTCTTCCATGGACTTGGTGAACTGCTGCCATCCAACGAGGGAGTTTTACTGCTTTCATTACGCCGGAAAGGATTGTTGACATTGCGTGGAGTTTGAGCAGGGTTCGAATTTGCCTCCAGATCTGAAGTATTTTGAGTTGCATCGCGTCCGAAATTGCGCCCAAGATTATTATTGCCAAAATTTGGACCATTATTGCGATTAAAATTGGGACTAGTGCGACCCGCATCAGCATTGTTTGGGTTTTTACCGCCAAAGTTTGGACTGTCGGGTCCATTTGGACCAAAGTTTGAGTTGTTTGGTCCAATGTTGCGATTATTAGCTCCTCTAAAATTTTGACCAAAGTTGTTATTGTTTGGGCCCCAGTTGTTTGGACCGCCGCCATTGTTGCCAAATGGACCACCACAATTTTGACCGCCGCCATTGTTGCCAAATGGACTACCACTATTTTGACCGCCACCATTGTTGCCAAATGGACCACCACTATTTTGACCTCCACCATTGTTACCAAATGGACCACCACTATTTTGACCTCCACCATTGTTTCCCCATGGGCCATTATTACCAAATGGAGGGCAGTTATTAGGACCGCCATTGTTATTTGGTCCACTAGGCCCCCAATTGTTGGGACCTCCCCTATTGTTATTACTGTTTTGTCCCCAATTATTAGGGCCTCCACCTCTATTGTTGTTAGGACCCCAATTATTAGGACCGCCATTGTTATTTGGCCCATTATACCCCCAGTTGTTGGGGCCGCCTCTGTTATTATTATTAGGACCATCCCAGTTCTGATTATTGGGCCCCCAATTATTGTTCGGACCTCCTCCACAACTATTGGGCCCCCAGTTGTTGTTCGGACCACCACCACTGTTTGGTCCCCAGTTGTTATTTGGACCACCACCACTGTTTCGTCCCCAGTTGTTGTTCGGACCACCACCACCGTTGGGCCCCCAGTTATTTGGTCTGTTATTATTTGCCCAAGGACCAACACCGTTGTTTGGTCCCCAGTTATTTCCTCCTTCCTCGGTGTTGCGGCCGCAATTGTTAGGGTCGAAGTTATCGTTACGATTTGAATCGTCACCCCTTATAGAAGAGCGTTCATAACTAGCATTTGAGACTTCATCATCCATTACGGATTTTGTGGTGGACATCTTATCACCACTGATCAGATTATCATTGGAATTATCGTTGTCGAAATTTCCTGGAGTATCATTCTGCTGCTGCTTGTAGCTTTGCCATTCCGCATAAGATAAAGGACGTCCGCTGGCATCTCTCATGACTTCTTGTTCACGTTGTTGCTGTCCGTCATCTTTGCCTTGAGCTTTAGCCAAGGCCTCCGAAATCTTTTTCATAAACTCGGGATCGTTTAGGGTCTTTGATATATCTGGCATGGGTCCGGCAGTGGTAGTTCCTTTCGCATCCGCTTTGCCACCCATATCCGGCTTATCAATTTTAACATCAAATAGAGAAGGTATTTTTTGGGATTTGTTTGGCTGCGCATCCACTTTATCCTCCGGCTGCTCCGCTTGTTCTGTTGTACCATCTTCCACCAAATCTAAACCGGGTATTCCATCAGATTTTTTAAAGATTTCGGCCATAGTCTCGTTGGGGGCGCCTTCAACATTTCCCTCATTTATATTATCAGCATCATCATCGTCATCGAGGTTTATTATTTCGGGCGGGTTGTTGTTGCCGCCTTTACCGTGAGGTAATGGTTTCATTTTGTTGGGCGATGGACCACTAATGGCGCTAAATCTTGACGAGGTGCGTTTTCCCAGTGGAGTGGCCTTTTGTACATTAAATTTAATAGATATTGGAGTAGCATTGATTTTGTTTTGATTGTTGGCAGTTTCAGTATCCAAATCTTTAATCTCACCATCGATTTTTTCGCCTTCATCGATTACTTCTGTCTCTTCTTCTACCTGAGACTGGATGGCTTCTACGCCTTGTTTGGCAGCATCACTTTCTGCGATAGAATCTTTATGCTCTGACTCCATCGGTGGTGACTTTCCATGACCGGATGCATCTCGATTTTGGGAAGAATCCCTGCTATTGATTTTAAACTCAGTATTCTCATTGGGTTTAAAAGCGCCCTCATTATTTGGTACAGGTGGCGGTAGTTGATTTGGATCCAAACCCAAACGTTCCATTTTGCGACGACGCATTTGTTCACGTCTTTCCATAATACGAATACGCTGCTTTTCAAATTCTTGCTCATAGCGAGTATACATTTCACGATCGGGATGATTGGCATTGGCCTTCTTCCAGTCTTCAAACTGCTCCTCCCATTGCTTAAATTGGCGATCAAACTTTTCTTCATCAATGTCGGGGACAGAACGACCAGCGCCAGCGTTTCCAGTGTTTCCTGGGCCAGGACCACCAGGGCCGTATTGTTGTTGATTGTTGGATCCGAAATTAGATCCTCCACCACGGTTATTCCAATTGTTATTACCTTGACTATTTGGACCATCTGACCAATTAGGACCTCGATTGTCTCCCCAATTACTGTTACGATTATTGCCGCGATTATCGCTCCAGTCGTTATTTCTGTTGTTGTTTCTCCCAGCATTAGGTCCATCATTCCAACCACCACTGAATCTGTTCCGATTATTTGGACCAAAGTCCCCATCCCGATTCGGTTCTGTACCTCCACTATCTTCGTCTCCACGGGTGTTGAAATTGTTTCGGCTATTGAAATCTTGTTGGCGATTATTTCGGTCATTATTGCCTCCACGATTGTTATTGTTGGGACCATCTCTCCAGTCATTGGAATCATTGTTTCTGGCACGATTATTAGAGTTATCATTCCAATCATTAAATTTACTGCTGTCCCGGCTATTATTGGGACCATTGTTCCCCCAATCGTTTTTTGATTGGTTATTACCACGACTATTATTCCAGGGAACGTCATTGCCGCGATTAGGCGGACCTCCCTTCCAGTTATCTCTGTCATTACTACGATTGCGATTCCGTGAATTGTCACGAGTATCACCCCAATCTTCCCGGTCTTCGCTGCTTTTGTAAGTGGGTTCAGCACGCCAATCGTTAGGACCAGCTCCACCACGTGGTCCACTTCCCTGTTGCCAATCATCTGAAGGTCCACCCGATTGGTTTCCTCGGTTAGGTGGACCTTCGTCCCATTTTTCTTGGTTGGGTGGTGCATTAGGAGGACCAGATCTACGTCCATATTGATTGTTGTCATTATTTGGACCAGGTCGGCCTCTGTTGTTCATGTTATCGGGAGCAAAGCCTTCAACTTTGGTAGGAGGACCATTGTTCCAATCATTTGCTCCACTTTTTTGGAAATTACCAATAGGATTATTGAAACCACCGCCTACAGGGGGAGGCTGCGACTGCCGATTCCCTTGGTTAGCAAAAGGTGGAGGAGCAGAAGTCCACTGATTGGTTGGATTCGTATTTTGATAATTATTAGGCGGAGCCGAGGGTGAATTAAAGTTAGGCGGTGGCTGATTAAAGAACGATTGATTACCTTGCCATTGTGCCGGTGGTTGCTGCTGATACGGCGGCTGAGATGCAGATGATGGGGGTGGTGGTGGGGGCTGCTGATGTGGCAGTGGTACAGTGGGTCCAGTCGAAGAATATTGATTTACATGTCCAACCTGAGGTGGTGGTTGGCTGTACAATTGTGGCTGACCAGTAATTTTTGTAGTAGCTACAGATGGCGTCTTTGCATCGGATTGCTGTGCAGCTGCAGGTGCCACCGGACCAACAAATCCTGGATATGTCCCAGCTGCGGCTGTGGGTGTTGATGCAGCTTCCATTTCTCTCTTATACTAAAAAAACACGTAAAGGTTTTAATTATCGTCCCTAAGAAGAAATGAGCTCAACTAACCTGTTCTCCATACTGAGCATGCCACTTGGCATATTCCTCCTGATACTTTTGCCATTGTTGCCAATGCTGCTGAAGTGTATATTGTTGTTCAGGTGTCAAAGCGGCATATTGGGCTGCCGTGTACTGAGAATAGGGGTTTGTAGCCGCAGCATTTGGAACAGATGCAGCAGGAGGCATGGATGTTCCCGATGTCGGCGTTGGTGGCATTGGCCCTATCATAGGGGGCTGTGCCGAAGGTCCTGGAGGAGGCGGCGCAGTTTGAGCCGGCTCACTAGGTGGCGGTGGTGGTGCTGCCGTCAATGGGAGAGGTGGGGGTTGAGGTTGCGGTTGCACAACTGCCGCGTACTGCGACCATTGGTTCCACATATTTTTGTTTAATTACGCTGACTCGGCTTGCTTCTTCCTTCCCTCTTTTGGAGAAATATGTATGTACTTCTTTGTTCTGAAGGAGAAGCGAACAGATTCGATATGAAAATCTAGTTGCACTCCCGCGTGCAAAATCAAAGTCGAATTTCAACTTTCAATCAAACGAAATTGATTCTACTCAATTATCTGTGTATTGTTGTTGCAATTTTCCGACAAATGCAATTATTTTATTGAATAAGACGCGTTTTTATCGACAAAAAGGAAATAATTTTATTCATCAAGCCGAATTGTCGCCATTTTACTTCAATGAAAACTAGAGATGACAAAACGTTTTGTGCTGCTCTTCGATACAATGGCAGAGTTTTTATCCTTTTTGCTAGGGGCAACAATCACTTATCGGCAAACAGAAAAATTGTGAATTTCTTTAATGTTACGATTCTACCGTTTGATTTTCTTTTAATAGATCGAATAATTTAAATTAACACTCAGTAATATCATAAAGCTTTCACAAACCAATTGAAATGTTCGCTTTGAATATAACCCGCAGATAAAAAAATATGTACACAACTTTCTTACTAACGACAATTGGTTATCGATACCTTTTTCACCACTGGCTGCAGAAAGTGGTTATTAGGGTTCACATGCTTAGGGCTGCTACTTTAATACGAGTGACGTAGGGCATTCTAACACGCGCGTACTGCCAAAATACGCGTTGCCTAAAGGTGGGTACTATGTTTTTTCGGCACGAAAAAATTTTGCTAAATCTTATTTCGAGGTGAAAAATGGAACGCTTTTTTACAAAGTTGCATTGCAGCTTGGAAGTGTGTGTGTCAAAGTGTCACTTTTATATGTATGTATGTGTGTATATGCATGTGCATTTTTTCTTTTTGCTAACATTCTTGAAAACAAAGATAAAATTCGAATCAATAAACAATTGCAATAATGCCGACTTAGAAAATAGTTATTTTAAATGTCAGAATGGAAATATTGTTGGAGATCATTGTGCTAATGTTATACATAAATTATTTATTTTGTGTTGGCGATGTTTGTGAGACATGAAAAGTCAGGGCAGTACAATGTTATAAATAACGAAATAATTTCCTACTGTTGTACGAATATAAATAAATACAATGATGTTTTGATTAATCGAAAAATATGTTTTATTATTATATTTAAGCATTTACATTAGGCGTGTTTTCGTTACACTATGGGTGGGTACTATGTTTTTTCAGCTTGAAAAAATTCCACAAAATGTTATTTCAAGTTGAAAAATGGAACGCTTTTTTACTAAAGTCGCATTACATTTTTGAAGTGTGTGTGTCGAAATGTCACTTTTATATGAATGTGTGTAAGCATGTGCATTTTTTCCTTTTTTCTTTTCTTGAAAACAAACACGAGTTTAAATTATAATCAATAAACAATTAAATAAAATAATGCCGACTTAGAAAATATTTAATTTAAATTGCAGAAAGGAAATATTTTTGAAGATAATTGTGCTAATGTTATACATACGATGGCGATGCTTGTGAGGCACCAGGGTAATACAATGTTACTAATAACAAAATAATTTCCTACTTTTGTACGAATATAAATAAATTAAATGATGTTTTGATGAACCGAAACAGATGTTTTATTATTATTTTTAAGGATTTGCATTATATTTGTTGACTTATACAAATTATACTTCCATCCATAAACGGAATTTCTTCTTCCAACTTCTATGGTTGGCAAGAACTCACTATGTTCTTTATAACCATTTAAAAACATGATCACAGGCACTACCCAATTCCATTGTCTTACTGGTTCGGTAGCGATAGCCGTCCACAATATTTTTCCAGGCTTTTCGTCACGATTGTTCTAAACATACAAACGTAAATGTACATATGTAATTACAAGACAAATTTCACATTATTACATATAGTTACATGTCCGTCCAGTGTTTTGCACATTTTGTGCTTTGCTATCCAATCGGAATGTCGCTCTTCTCGTTTATTCCATATACACATAATTATTATCCGTTCCAAAGCTTTTCATTAGTCTTCATTGTTTCAGATAATTTAATTTAGTATTCTTTATTAGGAAATTTTATTGATAATATTTACAACAGTTGAATTTCTCGCGGACAAATATAAATACAAATAAATAGGAGTACAATGCTGGCGGCTTCAATTTTGGCGGCGTTCAATTAATTTGTAGCGGCGCAAAATGTAAATTTCTCACGTTGAAATAAACACAGTACCACAAATGAAAAAATTTCACTCATTTTTTCACAACTTCGGTTTTTGTATGGGATTTCACCATGAAACGGGAACATAGTACCGTGCTTAAGTGCTTAATTTGTATGGGGAGCTAAGCACTTTTAAGCACTATTAGTTTGAAGTTTGGTGCTTGTGTTCATGTCTTCATCGAGTATGATGTTGCCAGATTGGGCACCCTATATTTATCAATATGGCATCCCATTTTTGGAGAAATTTTATCAATTATTGTGAATTAACGGGAAGAAGAAGAACAAAAATGGGAAATTATTTTAATATTTGCAAAAGAGTGTAAACAATTGAACATAGAATAGTAAATATATGTTTTATAAATACTTTTCACACAAATTAAGTATGTCTGGCAAAGGGACCTGAAGACGATATATTATCGGACATTGAATCGCAGGCATCCGGATTACCTGCTTATTTCGAAGCAGATAGATTTACTGAAGATTATTATTAAGGAACAGATTGAGATAGACCAAGCAAAATTGTTTAATGACAAACTGAGAGGGATTAAACCGGGTACAACAGCTTATAAGGAGATTTTTAGAATTATTGGTCGTAGAAATAGCTCATCATTGAAGGAATTATCAGTGAACGGCATTGAGATTCAAGGAACTGACCAGAAATTGGAACATCTTCGATTACACTTTGAGTCAGTATACACAGGTTCTCCTCCTGATAGGGATACCAGTGACGTACAGGAGGCTATACTTAGAAATACGTCACAGATTCCTGGTACTATTTTATCATTCAATGATATGATGGACTCTTCTAACATGAATGACCCGACATTTACTTCTTGCAATGACATTAAGGAGGTGGTAAAATCCCTCAATAATAAAAGATCGGGAGGAATTGATAAAATTTCGAACTTCCTGATCAGAAGAATGCCTTTGGATGCCTTTAAATACCTTGCCATAATCTTTAACAACTGCTTAAATAATGGTTATTTTCCGAATTCATGGAAAATTGCCAAGATTGTTCCCATCCAGAAACAAAAGGGAAACAATGATATACATTTTCTTAGGCCTATTTCGCTACTCCCGAATTTAGGAAAGTTGTTCGAGAGAATTATTAAAGGTAAAATGGACAGTAGCTTTCCTGAGAATTACATTCCGGACTGTCAATTTGGATTTAAAAAGGGAAATTCCACTGTTCACGCGCTTTTGAAATTTCATACGGACGTAGTACAGAATTTGAGAAACAGTAAGTGCACTGTCGCTATATCGCTGGATGTAGAAAAGGCTTTTGACAAAGCATATCACGATGGGATATTGTTTAAATATGTATCCGGATATGTATTGGATTCGCACCCTCACTAGTTAGGCTACTCCGAAGTTTTTTTAACAACAGAAAATTTTGTGTATCATTTGATGGTTGTACATCTTCACTACACCCCAAAAAAATTGTTTGCTGTTAATAACAAACAACGTCTGCTAATTTTTAGCAACCATTTTTTCTGCTAATACAGCACATTTTCTGCTGTAATAGCAAAAAGTTTGCAGTTTTGCATTAGCAAACGCACTGCTGAAAAATTTGCAGTTTGCTGAAAATTTTTGCTGTTAATCAAAATATGTGAAAATAAGTCAAAAGTTGCAATAATTTACATGATAAAGTTCAACTACCATTGAAAATCAAAAAGGTTAAGGTCATTCGTGAGATAAGACAAGTATATTTAAAAAAAAAAAATTAAATAATTATTCGGCGATATCTGTTTTCGAGTTACGGTTCTCAATATTTTTATTTTTTCATTAGATTTTAAAAATATTGAAAATAGGAGTCGATTAAAACTGCAAAAAGTAAAACACAAATCGATAACGAATATGATTTGACGATTTCAAAATCTTAGTTCCGGACATACAATTAAAATTAATCTATTGTGTTTAGATTTTAGTTTCTAATTTTTTATACATATTTTAATAAACCAAAGCTAAACATTAATATTTTATGTGCGATTTGTAAAAATGTTTATAAAGTCTGATTCACACAACGCAATTTTATTTCAAGCAAGTGTCAAAGTTTGTAGGAAAGATGCAGAGAGCACCTTCCGCTTGGAAGAAATTGCCTCGTGTGATCTAGGACTAAGTATTGTGTATGCAAAAAAAGTTAAAAACGAGAGAATTTCTAAAGGCTTAGGGTGAGTATTAAGAGAAAATTTCGCAAGATTGTATCATTCTGTGCAAAGACGATTTTTATACGGTTTCCACGGCTATTCCTGTGTGTATTGTTGTTGTTTCAAAGTGCGAATAAAAAACAAAACGTTCAATCGAGTACGAGAGTTTTTTCCCCTCCCTTTCCAACTGCCTCCCCTACAAACACCATTAAACCGCTGATAAAATTGCCTCGTGTAAATTGGGACGAACATAGACACCTCAACACACCCGGTAATTCGGCCTCTCTCTCTGTCAAACTTTGACACTTGCTTGGAAAAGTTGCGGAGTGTGAATATGGACAATGGGGAAAGTAGTTTCTTGTACTGGCAATCCGTTTTGTGTTTTTCATTCGCACTTTGTTGCGTGTGAATCGGGACATAGACATGCTTTATGACGGAAAAAAGAAAGGAAAAAGCGGCGTTTAATTTATATTCCTTACCACTGAAACCAATTTTTTCCATTAAAATGTGCTTGCGATAAGTTACACATATATTCATATTTGTGCAGATGACAAAATCTCATAAAATGTTTATTTCGCTTATCAAAAAATATTGACAGACGTAATATGCTTTCACTAGCATTCAAGATTGCCTCTTAGACAGACATCGTGCGCCGACGACGGCTATTTAAGTAACACACTTTGAAGAATAAAATATTTTACGCCGAACAAATTGAATTGGATTGAAATTTTCGTTCTGTTTGTTAATTCGCATTAAAAAAGCATTCCGCGAAGATAATGCAAATGATTTTAATAAGTAAAACGGTTCCGGGACAGCTTCGACAACACTTACAAATGGCTAAAGAAAAAAAGGCGAAATTGTGTATGCCTTGGAGGATCAATTAATCAAGTTGCAACAGGTAAGTGTACACAAATTGGAAATTTCTCTATGATTGTGTAAGTCTTATTTCTGGTTGTTTTCATGATTCTCAGCAAGCTCTATGGCTCTGGACATGTACAATTACCGTGTATATAGGGTGCACCCAATTGGCTAACGCGTAGGAGTCACTGATCATCATACGGTCTTGGAGAACATCAAATATAACCAAAGGTCGTACGATGTATGTTCTTTATTGTTATCATTCGGACAAAAAGAAGATAGTTATAATGCCAGTGACCGGTAAGTATTGTGTGTAGATGCTCCTATTTAATTTTCTAAATGATTATATTTTTTGATCAAGCGTACACAAATGCACATAAAGGACCATGTTATCAATTAATCAAGACGCAACAGGTAAGCGTACACAAATTAAAAATTAAATGTACTATGATTATAAGACTTAATTCTGTTTGTTTTCAAGATTCTCACCAAGCAGTGTCCTATTAAAATACGGGTATAAAAGTTGATCTGAAATTTCGTAGCAACTACAATGTATAAATTCAGATAACTTGTGTCATGGATGGACTAACCATTTATTTCCTTGTCTACTTTTCCAAATCGCATACAACTCTTGGAAGTGTGACCCTAATGATAATGCCTGCAACAACTCGTAAGTATTTTTTTTCCTTTTTGGGATTTGTTTACCGAAATGGCAACATTGATTATTTTCTCTATATGTTCCAACGATGGTCGCTAATATCCGAATCACGAAGCAACCTTTTGGCTCCAAAAATATTAGGATAATTTAGTCTAATTTGGATGTAATCCATGGATAAGATCATTTTGTCCAATGATATGGCTCTGGACATGTACAATTAGATACCGTGTCCATAGGGTAAAACCAACACATTGGCCAATATTGACAGAGTTCGCGTCGATGTCGTACGATTTATGTTCTTTATATTTATCCTTCGGACAAAAAGAAGATAATTGTTAATGCCAGTGACCGGTAAGTATTGTTTGTAGATACTCCTATTGCTATTCAATTTTATTAAATGATTTATTTTTCGTTTATATTTTTAGATTAAGCATACATACAGATTTCACAGTTCGAAACGCTTATCAATACATGGGCTGAATAACTTCAGGTTGGAGTCCTGGTTGATATACTATTCTCAAATATTAGGAAAATATAAAATTTGTATTTCTTTTATTAAAATAAAAAAGAAAGAAACGTATGCTAGAATAACAAAAATAGTTTGTTCTCCCAGCCGCTTTTTTCTGTTAAATAATAGCAAAATTGTTTGCTAAAATGACTGTTCTAGTTTGCTACAGTAGCAGGCAAATTTATGTGCTAAAATAACCACCATAGGGTTGCTAAAATAACAGACGAAGTCTGCTTTCCTTTTTTCAGCAGACACAGACTGTTGAAACAACAAACATTTTTGCTAATGATACTCACAAAATTCTTTGAGTGTAGGGGATATTACATGTGGTGTTCCTCAAGGATCAATTTTGGCACCTCATTTATATAACATTTTTACCTATGATTTTCCTCACCAATTTGGTGAATCGAAAGGTATCCTCTATGCTGATGACTCTCTGCTATATGCCCACGATGAATCTCCAGTAGCAGCTCTTCGGACTGTCTCATCTCATCTTCGCCATGTTAAAACATTTTATTCAAAATGGGGTATAAAAATTAACACGTCAAAGAGCAAAGCCTTATGTTTGCGGAATGCCTCCGGAAAATGCAAACGTTTCGTAGTTCCACAAAGTAAAAATTTGAAGTTGTCTTTAGATGGAAATGAGATAAAATTTTAAAATAATTTTAAATATCTTGGAATTCATTTCGACAAATTATTAAAATTTAATA
Source organism: Eudasyphora cyanicolor (assembly GCA_963930755.1). Lineage (NCBI taxonomy): Eukaryota > Metazoa > Arthropoda > Insecta > Diptera > Muscidae > Eudasyphora > Eudasyphora cyanicolor. Next base: position 155,436,444 of record OZ005736.1, on the reverse strand, counting down.
ACCATGCTCGGTATAGTTTACAGAAGGCCAATGGTATGAAAGGAGCTTTCTCTTGCTTGTTTGGGAATAAATATCTTCCCGTTGAAACCAAGTTACTTTTGTACAAAGTAAGCATAAGGCCTCTTCTTTTATATGCTTTTCCCATATGGTTCTCCATATCTCCTACTATAATGAAACAAATGGAAATATTTGAGAGGGGAGTAATTCGGAAATGTATAGGAAAGAATTTTAAATTTCGTAATAAGAGGTTTTCTAATCGTTACATTTATGAGTCTTCTCTCTTTCTCCTTTATCTGATTATGCGCTTGGGCTAATGCACAGATTTATAGAACGTTTAGAGCTATTTGATGGAAACGTGATGCGAGATATTTTAGCGTCAGAGGAATCATTTAGTTGGTCAAATACGAACTATTTATCCGCGATTGGCATATTACAGGAACAACTCGAGGTACCTGGTCGGAACCTCTACTCTGACACTACACCTGTTATTCACAGGGGTTAGTGGATTCTTTCCTTTTTTGTATATAGATTTAGGTTAGTTCATAAGTCTTAATGTTTTAGTTTGTAAGTTTCCTAGTGTGTAATTTTCCTAGATTTAAGAAATACTCTGTAGATTTAACTCTACACGCCACAGGAAGTGCCGGGAGCAAGCACTGATCACGATCCTAACTTCGACATAATGCATGTGAATTCATACATATTATATAGTTTGTAAACATTTGCTCATTAATTTAATTAAAATAATACATTATAGTTTTAAGTTATCATCTAGATGCATTAGTTTATAACATTTATAAAAAAAACGTTTAAGTCTCAATAAACTAACTAACTAACTAACTAAATACTTTTCACGAATTTTTTGTCTGTTTCGCACCGTTCTTTCTTCGCAACTCATGACACCATTGCTACCAGATAGTGAAAATCCGCCACTTATTGCTTATGTGCCAGTTAGTGGAAGTAAGTTGTTTTCGTTGCAAAGTGCTAAACTAAAAGTGCTAGCTTGTAACGAAAACATGCCTATTATATTTGTTGATATATATAAATTATACATCCATCCATAAAGGGAATATCTTCTTCCAACTTCTATGGCTGGCAAGAGTAGAGTAGTCTTCAATTCAATTTCAATTCCATTTATTCAATTCAGTCAGTTTAGTTTAAATGTTTATTTATAGGTTTATTCAGTGCTAAAAAGATTTGTTGTTAATTTTTTTTTGTCAATATTTTGTTTATTTAAATTATAAATTTTTATCCGAATTTTTTAAATATTTGAGTAGTTTCAATTCCTCCTTATTTATAGATAGTTTTTATTTTTTATGTATAAATGTTGTAGCCTATTTAACCATATATGGCCACAAGGCTTGGTTATATTTTTGAATTAAATAAATAAAAAAATAAAAAAAATAAAAATCGAGATCACAGGCACTGTCCAATTCCATTGTCCTACTGCTTTAGTAGCGTTAGCCGTCTAGAATGTTTCTCCTGGCTTTTGCACACAATTGTTCTAAACATACAAACATAAATGTACATATCTAATTACAAGACAAATTCCACATTATTACATTTAGTTACATGTCCTTTCAGTGTTTTGCACATTTTGTTTGCTTTTGTACTGCAATCCAATTGGAATATCACTCTTCTGATTTATTCCATAAACATAATTATTTTGCCTTTAACATCTTTACATTCTTTTTTCTTTATTTCGGAAGATAATTTAATTTATTATTCTTTATTAGGAAATTGTATTTCTAATATTTACAACAGTTGAGTTTCTTGCGGACAAAAATAAATATAAACAAATGGGAGTGCGACGGTGGCGGCATTAAATTTGTTATGGCGTTCCATTTGTAACGGCGTTAAATTTGTGGTGGCGCAAAAAGTCAATTTTTCGCGTTGAAATAAACATAAGGCATGTTTTCGCTACAAGTTAGCAATTTTAGTTTAGCACATTGCTACGAAAACAACTGACTTCCACTTCCCATTTTTGTTCTTCTTCTTCCCGTTAATTCACAATAATTGATAACAATCTCTCCAAAAATGGGATGCCATATTGCTAAATATAGGGTGCCCAATCTGGCAACATCCTACTCGATTAAGACAGGAACACAAGCATCAAACTCCATCGGGAACTAAAAGTGCTTAGCTCCCCATACAAATTAAGCACTTATGGTGTAACGAAAACACGCCTATAGTACCACAAACGAAAAAATTTCGCAGTTTTTTCGCGACTTTGTTTTTATATGGGATTTCAAAGCGAAAAATTAACATAGTACCACGCTTAACTTGTGAACATTGTACATATAACATTTTCATAACATCTACATAAATACTTCAAAAACTTTATTTAAATTTCTTTAACTGAGGCAGAGATATAGTATTTTCTTTCTCTCTCACAAGTACGATCTAACAAATTTAAATTATGCGGATAACGCGGCGCTCTTATATCGGAAGGTGTAGGACAAGTTCAGATTCACACGAGACAATTTTTTCCAAGCAAGTGTCAAAGTTTTTAGGAAAGGGAGGCAGAGAGCTCTTTCCGCCTGTCTCCCTCTCCAGCAAACGTTGACACTTGCTTGAAAAAATTGTCTCGTGTGAATCTGACTCGAGTTTGCCGAACATCGTACGCTCTGAACTGTATTTTAGTTCTGCATTACACAATGACATTTTTCATCGTCAGTACATTGTAAGATGCGTAAAGTTTATGCATATGACAATGGCGCCGTTGTCAGAGAAACATTTTATTTGCAATACTGTCTATAAAAGATTTATATTGACAATAACTATTTACAAAATATATTGTAAATATATGAAATTCTAAGTTTTTCTTGCAATCGTCTGAATTGACATTCACCTTTGCACTTTGACATAGTCCTATTTACACCCTACACCACACTGTGGTACAGGGTATTATAAGTTTGTTTCACGGCAGATGTTTGTAACACCTGAAAATAACACAGCTAGACCCACCTTAAAGTATACCGATCGACTCAGAATCACTAACTGTGTCGATTTAACCATGTCTCTCCGTCTGTCCATGTAAAGTTGTTCGTCGACTACAGGTCGCAATTTCACTCCGATCGTTCTGAAATTTTGCAGTTTAGAGTATTTCGCAGCTGTAAAGATCCCTATTGAATTTGGTTGATATCGGTTCGGATTTAGATATAGCTCCCATATATATCTTTCGTCCGATTTGGCCCTTTAGTCCTATAGAAGGACTAAAGGGCCAATCGTTTTGAAATTTAGAATGGTAGAGTTTCTTGATCCATGAACCAACACTGCCGAATTTGAAGAAAATCGGTTAAGATTTAGCTATAGCTCCCATATATATTTTTCGTCCGATTTTGCTCTTTAGTCCTGTAGAAGCTGTATTTTACATCCAATCATTTTGAAATTTAGATTAAACAATTTATACATGAATTACAAAATTTATATTTCAGAGTTATTCAATATTACGAGAGTGATGTAGGGTATTATATAGTCGTCCCCGCCCCACTTTAGCCTTTCCTTACTGGTTTTTATGTAACTTCTCGACATATTCTCTTTTGAACTTGTTTTTACTTTCACACAGTTACTTTTCCCAATACTTATACTTATTTTAATTTTTTGTCTCGGCTTTTCCTGTGTGAATTTTTGTTGTTTCCAAGTGCGAATGAAAAACACAATACGTTGAGTACGAGAAGTACGAGTACGGCATACTTTTTTCCCCTTTCCGACTGCCTCTATCGCCCACAAAACGCCGATAAGTATACGTAATACTTTAAAAAAAAAGTATCATGTAAATGGGGATTTTCATTGTAAAGCTATGTACACACGTTGGTCAGATCTTACAATTTTGTCAGCAAAATGCCAAAAAAAAAAATGCAACCGTGTTAGCTTGACCACCAACGTTAACTTGACCAACTTCACTATTTTTCAAGGTTTTATAATAAATGTTTAGTTATTTTTTCTTGAAAATATCAATGTATATCCCGCTGAGGAGTATTTTGATTAATAAATAAATAAAATAAATTTTCATAATTTAATGCAGAAAATTTTGGTTTACGTATTTGCAACTTTTTTCCACAATTTTTTCAAAAGTCAATTACGCGAAATTGACCTTTCCTCCATCTTGTGGGGAAAAGTTGCAAATACACTAAATGGTTTTTGGTTTGACCTGATAATCAGCTGTTCACCAAACACCACCTTACGAATTGCACCATGGTACGAACAGCTGACATCTAATACGCGAATTTTCTTTTTGTATGACCTACCTGATAAATAGATAAACAAACAGGAATTCAATTTTAATTCTATAATTAATCATGTCCTGCTTCGGGTGCAGTAAAAAGTACGGCTTATTTACCAAAGAGGTAAGTAAGGTGGCAATTATTGTCTTAAATTATTTGCTTTGATAAGATCTCCGGAAGTCAGAGATAAGACGGGTCATACTTTATGACAACATGAATCAAAAGTGAAGATAATGAGATGGGAAAACATTTGACCCGCCCTCTGGTTACTCGTTGATGATATCAATTCATCCGTAAGAATCTTTCATCAATTAGCGGACTCGCACTGAGGAAATTCATATAAACATTAAACACAATGAATACTTCGTTTTTGCCATTTTTTCCCTGATATATTGTATACAGGGTGGCGCAGAATGAGCTATATGTGGTTTATAACTTTTTTATTTATGCGATTATTATATTTTTTTTTTTAAATACAGTATATTATTGGTGAATTGTTTGCAATTAGCTTAGAAAAATGATATCTTGTAAGTAATGTCCAATTTCTGCTTCGCACATACTTACGTGTTCTTTTTAGCATATTTTCCATAACTTTTCGCAAAATTTCGGAAAAATGCAATTATTTTTGTACGTTGTTCGATCGTGTAATGTTTCCCCAAGTCTCCTTCACAAAATGCTGAAAAAAAAACAAAGAAAGAATAATAATTAAAAAAGTTATAAAGAATTCAAACCATATAGCTCATTCTGCTCAACCCTGTATTACAACTTTTTAAAGACGTGGGGGTATGAAACGAACGAAAAATTTCGGAAAAATGCAATTATTTTTGTACGTTGTTCGATCGTGTAATGATTCCCCAAGTCGCCTTCACAAAAAGCTGAAAAAAAATAAAAAAGGAATAATAATTAAAAAAGTTATAAAGAATTCAAACCATATAGCTCATTCTGCGCCACCCTGTACATAAACATACGTATTACTTTGAATCTTTTTCATATACAATAGTATGGTTGCCCGAACTGTGGTTATTCCTATTGTGCAAAGTGCCTTAAACGTCCGGTGGCAGTTCCTAAGCACAACGGCAAGGTCCTCAATGTCTGTCTGATATGCTTCGATAAACTGTCCAAACTACAGGCCGCCGAAAAGGTAATCGACGTTGAAACTTTGCCCGGTACAATAATATCCAAGTCCAATAAAGGGAAATTTAATGAGAATATTATTAACACGGATATAAATACACTGCTAGAGGTAGAACCATCTGCCACATTATCTGGAGAAGTTTTAGCGCCAATATCTCCATCTCAAATGACAACGTCAACACATTCCAGTTGTGAGAAGAATTCAGACATCACAGAGAATCTTAATCTCGACTCAGCTATATTAAAACGTTTGAATAACTTGAAAACGGACGACAGCACGGCTCAGACTATGCCTCCAGATGAAGAAATACGTTCTAGACTATCGAATTTAAATGGAATGCCTTACAAAGATTATTCGAAAAAGGATCTTCTTTTGAACATGGACCAACGGACTGACCAGGAGAAAATGAACGATTTGTTGGAACAATTCATGGGCGAAACACAATTGGATCGACGTGTAGAATCGGGGCGTAACGATGCAGTATCAGACATCGAGAGACGATTAAGAGCTTTAAGGGATGTACCGCTAGAAGGAGGAGCCACTGGTGGGACTACTTCACGAGCAGTGGGAGACATTTCTCCGGATACCAATACACCCAGCGATAATGAAATCGATGATGAGGCTATGTTAAAGGATATTATGCAGAAAGTACGTATGCAATTTTTAACTTTTGTTAAGAGATTTTAGTCTACGATTTTTTGATCTTCTTTTTTATGTACATACATATAAAATATAACGCATGATCTCCGAAACGATAATAGCGAATGAGCAAAAAATTGCTTAAATAAGTTCAGTTCGGGACCATCTGTGTTTTAGAATTACTGTAAAAGCGATAGATGGAGCAGTGGTCAAGTTATTTGCAAAATTCGCATTTCATTACAGTGATCTGACTGAAATTTAAAGTTTATGTGGGGTTTATCTTGAATCTATGTACGATTCAACACAGAAGATGGTGCTTTTGTGGACCAAAACAAATAATTATGATGATTTTTCCCTGAAACTCGGAATGTATGAATGTTTTGTATGAAATATGTATCAATAAATATCAAACCAAATAACAATAGGACGGGCAGAACAATGCCTGCTGGGATTAGCTAGTACTTTATAATTTTTAAGCTACAAATCGATGGCTTAATATAAAAAATCGCGTATTTTTTTATTTTCGGTGGCTGTAGTTCTATACTCAAAGGTATTGTAATTGTTTTTCGTGCCCCTATTAAGAAACAACAAAATCGAGATGCGCCCATTTTATATTAAGCCATCGAAATACTTTTTATTACAGGTGTTTAGTATATCAATTGGTCATTTACTGTACATGACATTTTTTAAGAAATTATGTTTGGTGAAGCTTTGTTTATGTCCACTAGTTTTTTATTCTGCGAAACTAGAGTACAGTCCAGCTCAATGCCATTTTGCATACAATGGTCCGTAAATTATGATGTAGTTTGTGAACAAGCAATGAAATATTAGCAAAAATTGTGCCTCCTAAATATTTGCTTTCTATCATTGTATAAAAGAAAATTGGTTTAGAGCCAGGATAGTATATAAATCAACGATCACAGGCCACATATGTACATACATAAATCAGGCAGCCGAAATGAAAATTAAATTTTTATAAATAAAAATGACACCCAATGTCAACAGCTTTTCTTTATAAACCAACATTTTATTTATAGTATTTGGCAGAGGCCCGTTTGCCAGAGGCTACGAATTCATTGGAAACTGAATTAGCTGCTGGAGTACCCGCACCTCCCGTGGGTGCTGAAACAGAAGAATTGCCCTGGTGTAATATTTGCAATGAAGACGCCGTTTTCCGCTGCATTGGCTGTGAAGGTGAACTATTTTGCGCCTCCTGTTATCGGGAATGTCACGACGACGATGAAGAATATAGGGCCCATGTAAAAGAACCGTATAGTGCACCACCAAAATTTATAGAAAACCATTTCTAAGACATATTTTGCTTTTATATATGTATGTATATTCTAATAACTATTTATGTTTTGATATTTTGTTTACAATCAATTTCCTTATTGATTATTATTTATATAAAAAACTTAACAATAACATTAAGTGGGAATCCAAATAATTATTCGGAGAGTAGTAAACAAAGACAAATAGAATATAAGAAGACATTCCTTCCTGTAGCGAGTAATTGTCAGTTACGAACGAATAGGAATTTGATTCCAACGAGTGAGGTTTTTCGCGGATTTTCAGACCGCTTTCCCCGAATTTTTTGTAATTCTCACAATTAAAAAATTAATATTAATTGATTAGTGCAAAAAAAGTTCAATCAATGTTCGCGGAATACTGTTTTTTCGCGTGTGACAGTTGATTCCTATTCGTTCGTAACTGATAGATTTTGACGTTTCAGCCTGAAGGAATGTCTTCTTATATTCTATTTGTCTTTGGTAGTAAATTAGAAAAACGAACAATTTATAAAAATAAACAAGTAAGCTATGCTACACAAGCTTAAGAAGACAAAAAATAAGTAATGACTAAAGTCAAACTATTGTTTATGGTTATGATCAACACATGAAGCAAAAATTATCATAGGGTCCACTAAATGCTAAACTTATGATTAACAATGAGTACGATTTTTACTTGTTAATATGTAGTAACTTCGAGCGCATGTTTTACATTTTGCTAATATTACATATTATATCTAACAAATTCTTTCAGTTGTGTCAGCTTTCCATTAAAAAATTGGTCATCTCGATTTGGGTTTTGTATGTTATTGGTGTTAGTAGTTTGTGTTAAACAACATTCTGTTTTCAATTTGTTACCAAAAATAAGTATGTATGTATGTATATGTCACCATTTCTTCCTTGGATTGGGGTAGTCACCTACTCTACTGATCATGCATGATAAAGTAATTACGCGTCAGACTTACACTCTAAATTCGAGTTATTGCACTATGGCGATGTGCTGTGAACTATTCCTTTTTGGTTTGGTTTTAAACTCTTAATTTTTCCAAATATTTGGGTACCAGGTGCTGCGCTGAATAACGATCAAATGTGAAATATTCGAAGAACTTCTCGCGCTGTTTGCGAAATAGCGACGGATTGCGACACCAATTGTAGAGCATCTTTATCAATTGATTGGAAGTGTTGTAAAGATTCTCTTTGGGGTATAATTCGGGATATACCAATTTGTTGGGCGCTATTGGCATACATCCGCAATAAGTTGCTTCCAACCTAGAATGAATAAAATATATGTAATTGTTTAGATACAATTATAATTACGACACAGAAGATATACTAAATACATTTTTTCATTTTAATTTATTTCGTACAAACTTGTAATTCAAAGCCGTCTAGCCCTTTAAACATAAATTACAATATGCATATAACTAAGCTTTTTAACCAAGGGTAAAAAACTACTCATTAGTATATAACGATTTGTATATAACGATTTGTTTAGACCTAAGTAAATAAATAAGGAACAAATAATATAAATACGGATTGGGTTTACAGAAAAGTATTTAGGATAACTAAATAGCTACTCAGTTTGCGAAAGAAAAATCCTAATATAAGGACAAATTTATAAACTGTTCCATAAAATAAAAATATTATTTAATGATTTTTACGTAACTTTAATTAAGCGCAATTTAGAATAACAACAAATAAAAATGTTATTGAAAGTGGTGAAGTAGCCTATTGAACAGTGTAGGGAGCAAAATGCTAAAAATTGTGATTATCATTAGGTAATGCATTGTAAAGTCATGCTACTCTTACATACCAACCCTAGGAATAAGCAGCTGATTTCTCCTAATTGAATGACAAGACACATTCGATTGGCACAAAAAAATAGGAGACTGCATTTTATACATAGAGCCTCACATGAACACGCCGGTTCAGTCCATATGCATACCGCGCCACCCTATTTACAGCCAGATGTACTAAATGCATGTTACCCTGTGTAGTGCCAGACTACACTTCTAAACAATATAGACCTGTGGGTAATAGCAAACCACGTGACAGCCTCTCTTTATCAAAAAGAGGCAAAGACAAACCGGTACCATAAAGATTTTTTAGCGACAAATTTATTCTACAAATTAGCACATTAAGCACTAACTCACGGACAAATTCAATATCTATACTGTTGTATCTAACGTGGATATTGTTATGGGCGCTGGAGGAAAAAAAAGAAGGCTTTCGATTTAAACGGATTTACGTGCAGCTTGTTAAGCGACATCCACGCACGCAGAATTTCCAAAACCAAGTCAATCTTCGATTGCAGAACTATTGAACAACTGAATATCATCAGCAAAGGCGTATGGTACATACCAATCCTGTAACTGGGAGAAGATAATTAATAAATATTATAAATAGTAGAGCAGTACTGACCCCTGCGGTACACCACTTTTAACAGGTTATTTTTTCCAGTATATATGTCCGGGGTTGCGTCAGCGCTTCAAATACAATGTGAATGCGAGCCCAGTAAGAATACCGCCAGTGGTCCATGTGAGGAGTGGCCACAGGGGTAAAAGGAGCTGCGTAAAATGTTTACTGCCTACGAATTTTTAATTATTATTCGTCGAAAAACTTGTGCTGAAGGTTTCCAGATTGTACTACAATATATAATTTCTTTAACTACAAAGTGATCTACATATCGATACCTCCATTCTAAAACATGCTTAGTCGACTTAGCATTTTTTTTAGGGAGATTGCATTTAATTTCTAAATATTCCAAATGATTTTCAGTCAAAATTTGGTGTTTATCCATCGACGCAATCAAAAGTTATTCACAAAACAGTACAAGTCATTCTATTTCCATGATAAAGGAATTCCACACTAACAATAATTTAAAAAATTCATCAAACTTTGATCGCCTCTCCTGAAAAACTACTTTTTTGCACTTAGCATAGTTTAGTTTTATTCTCATCAACAGAGACAACTCCTACCCTTATAATATTCCTTCATTAAATCGGTTGAGCATACCTTATTTTGATTTCCTATTTGTATTTTCGAGTTTGGTCAAGCTTAAATCTTCTAATAGTGTTGGTCCCGATGGTATACCTAGTATAATCTTCAAATATTGTGCCTAAAGTCTTGCTGTTCCGCTTACATTGCTATTTAATATTTCGTTAAAATTTGGCAAATTCATAAATCTGGAAGCCTCACTGATGTGGGGAATTATCGTGGAATCGCAAAATTAAGTATAATTCCAAAACTTTTTGAGAAAATGGTTACTGAGATTTTATCTCATAAAGTATCGTCTATTCTAAGTCCATTCCAACATGGATTTCGAAAAGTTCTCTCAACTGTGACAAATCTAGTGCAATTTTCTTCTCAGCTTATAAATGAGTTTGTTCTTGGTAATCAGACAGACGTAATTTATACAGATTTTAGTAAAGCTTTCGACAGAGTCAATCACAAACTCTTAATACATAAGCTGGATCTCATTGGTTTTAGTAACAACTTATTGCGTTGGATATCGTCTTATCTTGATAGGTTGTGAAAGTTGGTAGATCCAGTTCTGATCCGATTTTGGTTCCATCTGGGGTTCCCCAAGGTAGCCATATTGGTCCCATTCTGTTTCTGCTATTCATCAACGATTTGCCAGAATCAATTTCTAGTTCTAATTTACTGATGTATTCAGATGATGTTAAGATATTTTATTCTTATAAAACATCTGAAAATTCAATACTCCTTCAAAATGATATGGTTAGTTTTGGAAATTGGTGTGATATAAATTGCATGGACCTTAATCTTAAGAAGGGTAAACATATGTGTTTCTCTAGGCCGAGGGCGATTCCATCTAGTTTTAGTGTTCATAAATGGTGATGTGCCCTCTAATTTTATTCTGTCTAGGATTGGATGCAATGTACCTTCCAGATATTACCAACTATTACATATTAATTTTCAACGTACAAATTATGCTTCGGCAGAGCCCATTCGTAGAATGTGCATAGATTTTAACACTGTATATGATGTCATTGACATTGACGTAGAAATTGATGCAGATAGATCTTTGCTTTTGTTTAGAGGTTCATGTTATATATAGAAAAACTTTTGAATTTTTGCATGTGCCGGCTGCTGAAATGTTTCTGTAGCTGGTATTTCCACCCTCTACTATTAACCCGCCATGGTCCGGATCATGGTGTATGTATACGCAATCCCTACGTCATGGGGATGTGGCCCCCTCGGTCGGATGGGGCTGGTAAGAGTGGATGCGTTGAAACCGTTCGTTAAAAGAATGGAGGTATCGATATGTATATGTACATATGTATATAAAAATGAATTTGTGTTTTTTTGTTGGTTCCGTATAGAAGTCTAAACCGATCTTCACGAAGTTATCACAGAATGTAGCTTTAGGTCTGGAAATATTGTTTGTATGCTTTTGTATGAAAAGCAACTCGATCCTTTCAGAAATGTATAAAAATGTCCAGCCAATATCGAAATTGTTGTACCCTCCATCATAGTTTGCCTGTCTATTTTCAGTATTTTGCTGAAACAGCCAGTAACTAAAATTGATAGTCCACAAACTTCATTCGATTGAGACTAACCGAAATCTCCTTGGTCCGTGGTCGTCCTCGGTCCAAGCTTATATAGGTCCTACAAAAATGTCTCACTTGATTTGACTTCTTGACATATGAATCATAATTTTCAAGGAATGACATTTGAAAATTTTGAGTCTGTTTTTTGAAACAACTAACCATTCTTCCTTTAAAAGAAAAAGTGCAATTTGTCCTACTTACATAGCCACTCCATAGAATTCATGCCCCGCCGTTGAAATGACCACATCACCGTCCAGCAGTGTTTTCACATATTTATCCCGCGATAGAAATCCGAAATTAACCAACTTTGAACCCAATTTATCCTGTAAACCTTCAAAGGCTTCCGGAGACGTATGGTAAGTTTCGCCACATATCGTCACTTTGAAATCCACTTGCCGCTTATTCAATTCCAACAACACTTCTACCAATAACTTTGGATTTTTGTCGTGCTCCCAACGATGTGGCCATATAAGATGTAAACAATCGTTGGCATTTTCCGTGGTAAGCGAATTCATTTGTACATCACCACCGACAATAAGGCGTTTATTGGGAAAGGCGTGAAACTTGATGGGAAAATACAAGACTTCACATTTCTTTTCGACTTTCTCTCGTAAATGTTTTAGTTTCAGATCTGGCTGAATATTAAGGAATGGCGTTATGTTGTCAAGAAATGAGGTGCGATTAAAATTGGAATTGAAGATCACATAATCAGCGGCAAGGCTGTAAGAGAACGAGAACGTAGAACATTAGAAATGTTAAACAACCATTGCTTCATCTAACCTTACCAGGTCATTATTTGATTAAGACCATATTGACAATCTCTTTCCTTGACCTCTCGCACAGGATAGACCAATTGATTTTCATGGAAATATATGATTTTCTTGCACGCATTCAAATCTGGTCTACAGCCCAACAACTCTGCCAAATTCAGAACCGAAGAGCCAAACAAAACTTTGTATTCATGATTTTGTGGTATCATTTGAGAAAAGTATAATGCGCCAGTACGAGCGCGCCAGTGCCATTTCTTCGCAGGAAGACTAAAAATTTCATAGTCAGTCACATTTAAACCTTTGAATATAAAAATAGCGAAATTTATTAATGTAATGTGAGATTTCAAAAGACAGGTGTACATTAAAAAATACACTTACATTCAATTAAAGTATCAATTAATTGCTTATGACTACCGCCATAGAACGGTTCTACTATCAAAACAGATGGCTTAGACATATTTTCAATAAGTAAAACACAAAATATTTATAAAATATTCAGAAAATCAAAAATTTAAAAGAAATTCATAATTCTCACTATAGATAAACACAAAATAGACAGACACGGCCGAGTGCAAGCATGTGTTGTAATGAGGGGATACCAAAATCAAAGCGCTGGACCACGGCGTCACAAAATATATGTGCGGCTTCACACCAGGCTTTTTTTTTTCAGCAAGTGTCAAAGTTTGTTAGTATTAGAGTAGTAGATTAACACCCCTGACCAAATCGTGCAATATTGATATGCATTCTTGTTCACTTTGATTTAAATAAAAATGAGAGAAATAACAAACACTTCAAAATATTTTTCAAAATCGAGTTAACAGTAATTTTTGAATCTATAGGCTGATTTTCAACGCTGTCGAGATTTACGCAAGACAATTTTTTTCAAGTCGTGCTACACACGAGGCAGGCGGAAAGATCTCTCTCCTACAAACGTTGACACTTGCTTGGAAAAAATTGTCTTGTGTGAGCTCGACCAAGCAAGTACTACTAGAACAATTCCATAGTCTGGATTCACACTCGGAAATTTTTTCCAAGCAAGTGTCAAAGTTTGTTGAAGAGAGAAGCAGACATTCATTTTACTGCCACAAAGCAGTAAAAAAGAAAAAACATGTTAGTAAATGCTCTAAATTATAAAAATTAAATACGAAATACATTTATTTATTTACAATATATTACATAAAGTTCATTTATGAAATATAACAACAAAGGTGCCGGGTAACTAGGATACTAACAGCCTGTTTCTCTATGTCGAGTTTGTAGCTGTTTTTCGTTCACATCGCTATGGTTCGACATAGAGAAACAGGCTGCAAGTACATCTTTTAATAAAGTATATTTAAATATAATGTGTACATTTACACTTGTTCCAGTATTTTGCCAAAGCGTGTGGCAGTACGCACATATTGGAGCTTTTTTCGCTATACGCCCTAAGCCCTCTTTCTTATTTAAGTGTCAGCCTAAAAAATATATATGTATCTACATGTCATAATTAGCTAACCTAAAATTTTGACATTTGCATTGACCATTTAAACCCAGGAGTTTGCAAAAGTCACGTACCATTAATAATAGCGAAATAATATAGAAAATAACGAAAACATATATACCTCACGATGCCGGTTACCGTAATTAAATCTGAAGATGAGTACAAGAAGTTAATCGGGTATGTTGTTTTAATTTATTCATTTCAATTGACTTGTTTACTCATGTTGTTATTCTCGCTGTTTCCCCAGCTCTGAAAAAACTTCGGTGGTTTTATTCTCGGCCGATTGGGCGGAACAGTGTAAACAGGTTTCGGATGTTTTGGAGGACTTGAGCAAGTTGTTAGCCGATAAGTTACAGTTTATTACAATTACCGCCGAAGAGTATCCCGATATTGCAATGAAGCATCAGGTATGATTTTAATTAGAGCATTGAGTTTGTTTCAACCGGTTATCCGACCTCTTACGTTTTACAGATTGAGGCTGTGCCTACAGTGATATTTTTCACAAATGGTACCGCCGTGGATCGCGTTGATGGCGTTGACATAAGTATCCTTAGTACAAAGTGCAAAAAATTGGGTGCCGCTGCCACAAGTGAACAACCATTGGAAGAACGTTTAAAGTCTTTGATCAACAAGGCACCTTTGATGATTTTTATGAAAGGAGATCGTGATGCTCCTCGCTGTGGGTTTTCCAAACAACTCATAGCTATAGTGAACGAACTTGGGTATGTTAAAAAATGCTAGTTAAGTATTTATATCCTCCGGGATAGTTTATGTTATAGAATATGTATTTCGAAGTATACATACATAAGTATGTACGGAAAATGTTTTAAGCGTCAGCTTATATGCTTTCACCATTCAGGGAAAGCATATAAGCTGCGAGTTATTTTTTGATTCGTATACCAAGAGATATAAATATATTCGCCCCTGCGTTAGCTTTCACATCCGCAAGAATTTTGGAGATTCGGATTCGCCAATTGTTGATTTCTGACTTCATTTGTTTTGTACTAACAGCAGGTGTCATCACAATACAAACTGAAATCCGAAATCTGCATGATTTACGAGATAAAGGGCAGTTGGCGAATATATTTAGATTATAATTGCTCCCTACAGATTATCGAATGTGTTTGCGAATAGTTTGTTTTTTTGCAATAATACTGGATTCAATTATAAAGCAATATACCTTCCCTTTTGCAGGCTTCCCTACGAAACCTTCGATATATTGTCTGACGAAGAGGTTCGCCAAGGACTCAAAACCTACTCCGATTGGCCAACGTATCCCCAAGTATATGTTAAAGGCGAACTTGTTGGTGGTTTGGATATCATTAAAGAACTCAAAGCCAACAATGAACTAGAGCAAACTTTAAAAGGCGAATAAATATACATACAACCAACAAAAAGACAGAAGTACATAGAACTTTTGAGACTATTATTTTTACAAAATAAAATGAAAAATATCTAAAATATTAGACACTGAACTAAAAAATGTAAAGTGTAGAATCGACATATTCGCGCCTGTGCTGGATTTCATGTCCACAACAATTTTTGGGTTCGGATTTGCCAAGTGCCCCCCTTTTCCTAGTAAATCTCCTTGATTTCGGACTTCAGTTTCTTTTGTATTAATAGCAGGTGTTATTAAAAAAGAAACTTAAATCCGAAATCTACATGATTTACGAGAAAAATGGGCAATTGTCAAATCCGAATCCCCAAAATTCTTGCGGATGCGAAAGCCGGCACAGGAGCGATTATCTTAATATATAGTTATAGCTGAAGACTTTTTACATCAACATACACGACAGATACAGTCTTTGGTTATTGGTGTGCCTACTGCCTAGAAAGGCCAAAATATATTATTCGAATATAAAACCGGCTGAGTTGCAATGGGTAAAATGAATATCCAAGCGAAGAAACCGACGAAGTAACACACAATAAGGAAAATACGTTTCCATAATTGTTGCTGCCACAGCTCTTGTATATCTGGTAGTCCCATATGGTTACAAAAGGCGTGGACCAAAAATGGAGCCACAAAATGTCCTGTACGAACAAAAAGGTAAGCAGAATAGAAACCAAATAGAGTTGTATAGGTGAGTTGAGATACTGAAAGAAAACATTATTTATGGAATTCTTTGCCAATCATACGGAAAAGTATAGGAATTGTACAACTTACTTGATATTATTAAAGCCGTGGTAAATTCCATGCCCATGCTTAGTCGCTCGACTATATGGTGTACATGCGCTACTCCAAAAAATAATGGTGTTATAAATACAGCGGTAACAGGTCTAAAACTTTGCAATATCAGAGGCATCATACAGGCGCGAAATACAAATTCCTCACTCAATGGAGCCATTATATGGTTGCGTATCCATAAAATGTTTTTAAAAGAACTCTTCCAAAAGTCCAGATCTTTGGGATTAAGCGAACGTGCTTGTCAGTACTGATTTCAAAATATAAAAAAACAAGACTTACCCATAAAAACTTTCATTGTATCATTTTGCAACTCGACACATAAGGGACCCAAAAACAACAACATTGTCAACAGATAAGGGACAACTATAGCCATGAAAAGTCCATGCCACCGCAGACCCAGAAGCTCATAAAAAGGAATCTTATCTAGCAGTTCCTGAGAAGAAAACTTATATACAAATACTGGAGTAATCAACATTACAACAGTTACGCTTAGGAAACGTCTCTTGACCGTAGCTGGATGATCTCGGTTATGTTTGTTGTTCCATATATATAAACTAGACACATAAAGTATAGACATTGCCAAGCAACAACTGACTGTTATCAGTGGCGAGATTTGAGGCACATCATCAAATATGAAGTTAGGCTTCATTGTCTCATTAGTTTCATTCATGGTGGGATGGTTCTTCGTAATTTTTTATTTTCTACTACTAGTTATTAAATATAAATAAACAACATAATTATTAGGTTGAGAGAAATGCAAATAATGGTACTGAAAACAGCTGTTCGCAGAATGTCAGCTTCGGAGAAATCTTAGGGTATCTCTTAAATAATAGTGTTGTGTATGCACAGAAAACAATAGGATGAAATTTGAGTTTGACAGACGCCGGACGCATTCACTGGTATTTAAGAGATACACTTAAATGCCAGTGAATGCGTCCGACGACTGTCCAAATCGATTTCAAATTGTATATTAAAATGTACTACAGCTGCTCCGCAAATACGATTTTCGATTTCAAATTAATTTAAATGAACTACAGCAACCCCAATAAGTATTTGGGCAGCTGTAGTACGAAAGGAATAAAAATTATAAATGTTTTGGATTATAAAAATAAAATATATACATATCTTAATAAAAACTATGGAAGTATATCGTTTATAGTTACATAATTTATGTTAATTTGTAACATAAATTTACTTAATAACAAGGCTGCTACATAAATATGAGTGAGAATGTAGGGCGTATGCCAACAATACGCACGTACTACCACAATACGCTTTGACGAACTACAAGAAAAATATGTAATTTTAAGTCCTGGTTCACAAGAGGCAATTTTTGCCAAGCATGTGTTCGTAGGAGAGAGAGGCTGAGGCTCCTTTCTGAACAACGATAAAAATCAGTAAAAAATTGAATTATAAAAATTTTAAATATTTTGAATTATAAAAATATCTATTTAAATAAAAATTATGCATGTATTTTGTTTAGTCCTGATTCACAAGAGGCAATTTTTGCCATGCAAGTGTCAAAGTTTGTAGGAGAGAGAGAGGCTGGGGCTCTTTTTCTGCTTCCTCACTCTCCGACAAACTTTAACACTTGCTTGGCAAAAATTTCCTCCTGTGAATCAGGACTAAACAAAATACATGCATAATTTTTATTTAAATAGATATTTTTATAATTCAAAATATTTAAAATTTTTATAATTCAAATTTTTACTGATTTTTATCGTTGTTCAGAAAGGAGGAGCAAGTATTTTCTTTATCTCTCCCGCTCGTATGTTGTATTATCCGGGGTATACGCCGACCATATAAGGCTGACTGGTATGTCTGCATTTACATGATACTTTTTTTTCAAGTATTAAGTATACTTATCGGGCCTGTTTAAATCATGAGATTTCGTAGCGCGATCTGTCTAAAATACATTCCTGGGCGACTAGTCTTTTAGGGTATCTCTTAAATACCGGTGAATGCGTCAGGCGTCTGTGAAACTCAAATTTCGTCCTACTGTCCGAATTTACACTAGGCAAGTTTTTTCAGCAGCTTATCATCAAATTCTCTTTTGAACTTGCACGAATAACTCAAAACGTTCAGGGAGAGTTTCCAAGTGCGAACGTTGTTTCCAAGTGTACTCGAGTAGTGCGTGTGTTCTGTTGACTTCTTATCTTACTGGTAGCGCCAATTAGTTTGTATTGATGGTAGGAGTAGTAGTGTTCTGCCTGTTAAAAGTGGTGTACCGCAGGGGTCAGTACTGTGACCTCTACTTTTCATAATCTTTATTAATGACCTTTTCTCCCAGTTACAGGATTGGTGTGTACCATACGCCTTTGCTGATGATATTCAGCTGTTTTTTAAGGGTATCTCTTAAATACCAGTGAATGCGTCCGGCGTCTGTCAAACTCAAATTTCATCCTATTGTTTTCTGTGCATACAACAACACTTTGACAGACGCAGGACGCAGGACGCAATTCACCGGTATTTAAGAGATGCCCTAAAGGTGACTGTCGGTGCTCAATAGTTCTGCAATCTAAAATTGACTTGGTTTTGGAAACTCTGCTTGCGTGGATGTTGCTGAACAAGCTTAATGTAAATCCATTAAAATCGAAAGCCCTCTTTTTTTTCCTCTAGCGTCCATAACAATATCCACGTTAGATACTATGGTATAGATATTGAATTTGTCCGTGAGTTACAGTGCTTGGGTGTCAAGCTAGACGATAAATTGAGTTTTGGACAGCATATTAATGTGCTAATTTCTAGAATAAATTTTTCGCTAAAAAATCTGTATGGTACCGATTTGTCTTTGCCTCTTTTTGTTAAAGAGAGGCTGGCACATGGTTTGCTATTACCCACAGTTCTATACTGTTTAGAAGTGTATTCTGGCACTATACAGGGTAACATGCATTTAGTACATCTGGCTGTAAATAGGGTGGCGCGGTATGTAAATGGACTGAACCGGCGCTTAGTGGTTAGTGCGTTAGACTTGGATCCCGAAGGTGCTGGGTTCAACTCCCAGCCATGGCACCGGAAAAATTTAAAATCAACATTTCATGTTTTCATCATAATTCGAGTTTCTGCAGCGAAAAATAACTCACCGGGCGCACTACCACTACAACAACATCTGATCACACAAGTCAACAGGGAAGCTAAAAATAGACATAACACCATGACGACTATTAACAGATATGCAGCGCTTCTAGTGGAGAATAGAAACGGCAACACTCAAATAACATCCATTCCCTGATATTAACAGACGAATGTTAATTTACAACCGGACAACATTGAGTGGATGAAAACAACATAAGGTTCCCGCGATAATCGGATATATGCCGGAACGAAGTCTGTAATAGAAATAGACTTAAGGATTATCAACTCAGCGTCTCCAAGCTGCTACAACAACAACAACAACATGTAACGAAATTGTTGGGCTGTAATTTTGATGCATTTGTAAATTTACGCTTGCATCTGTTTTTTTATAAACTGATTAAAAGTCAGTCTCCTCTTTTTTTGTGCCAATCGATGGTGTTTTGCCATTCAACTAGGAGAAATCAATTGCTTATTCCTAGGGTTGTCCACCTAATGAATGAAACGTTTCTAGTAAGAGTAGCACGACTTTACAATTCATTACCCAATGACATGAAAAATTTTAGCATTTCGATCCCTACACTCTTCAATAGGCTACTTCACCACTTTCAATAAGATTTTTATTTGTTGTTATGCAAAATTGCGCTTAATTAAAGCTACGTAAAAAAATCTTTAAATAATGTTTCTATTTTATGGAAGACTTTATACATTTTTCCTTATATTAGGATTTTACTTATGTTTGTTTCGCAAACTGAGTAGCTATTTAGTTATCCTAAATACTTTTCTGTATACCCAATCTGTATTTATATTATTTATTCCTTATATATTAATTAGGTTTAAACAAATCAACATATCATTATTTACCAATGAGTAGTTTTTTACCCATGGTTAAAAAGCTTAGTTCTATGAATATTGTAATTTATGTTTAATTGGCCAGACGGCTTTGAATTACAAGTTTGTACGAAATAAATGAAATGAAATGAAAAAATGAAATGAAATGAAAAACACAAAACGATGAGTACGACAAGTACGAGTACGGCATACTTTTTCCCCCCGTTTCCGACTGCCTCCTTCGCCCACAAAACACCGATAAGTATACTTAATACTTAAAAAAAAGTATGATGTAAATGCAGACTGATTCACGAATAAACGATTAGTCAACAAAAATGAAATGTAAACGGGCCGTGGAATCTGCTGAAATTTGATTTTGACGGTACGTTGACGTGCATTTGTAAAAAAAATCAGTAAAACAATGAAATAAGAAGAAATTTATGCGAAACTTTTGTATTGGAATGATATATAGGTAATAAAAATAAAATGTTAAAATAAGAACAAGAAAATATAAAATAAAAATGTTATAATTTTTGTTGTGAATGTCGAGTCATATGGCACGTTTTTCAGGTTTTGGGTAATTGCTCCAGCCAGTGTTACCGTTGTGCGACTAAAGGGGCAGTTTTGCCCCTTTTTTCAGCCGTAATACTTTTGCGCCCCTTTTCTTTTGGGATACTAACGGCCTGTTTCTGTATTTCTAACGAAAGTCTCTGCGAACGAAAACCAATCACTCACTTTCGTCTGGAATTTGGTTTCTCTAAGGTTCGTTCGTTCGTTCGCCTGGCTTTACGTCAATGACGTTAACAATTTACCAATTGGCAAATAATGTAATTGCCAGGTCAATAATTTCACAACTTCCGGTCTAAAAAAGCATACATTTTGTATGGTCGACCTTAGAAAATACAACTCTGTATCCTTTACTCTAGTGGTGGCCAAAAATCAACCCTGGGTGGTTCAGTTGAGCTGATCCAACACTCTCATTTCTTTCTCTCTCTCTCTCACCTCTCTCTCATTGTGCACTGATGAATTTTTCCATCTTAGCGAGCTGCCAATGTTGACTTCTTTATGCTTAAAAATGTAAACATATGTATACAATTTTATTATTTTTTAATTGTTTTTACCATAATTATATTTATATCTACTTATTTTTTGCTTTTAATAACGTTTTTATTGCATTGTTCCTATCAGTCGACAAATAAAATAAAGTGACTCGATCTGACACTTGTGTTCGCCCAGATGACAGCAAACAGAGATAGAGAAACCAAAATGTACACTGAAATGATTACGTTTTCGTACGAGTTCATTATCGTGCGACTTGCCGTTGTGATGGTAGTTAGTGAAACCCAAATCAGCTGTTTGTCGTCTGGCAAGCGAACGAAAGCAAAATTTTAAGTTACAGAAACAGGCTGTAAATGTGACACTTTTCACATTTTTGGTGCAACTTTTATACACTTGTGCCACTTTTGTAAAAAATTATATTTTTGCCTTAGATTTGTTCCTTTACTTTTTTAATAGTAAAACTAGCAAAAGAGAAATAATTCAAAATTCTCTCTGAGTGAACATATTTTAAAAAAGTACGGGAACGGAAATCTGGTAAAAATAGCAAGCACAGACAAATTTCTTCTGTTTGAAGTTTCTGTTATATTACTTTCAATGTATTTTGAAAGCTACTACTTTTACTCGGAAAAATTTGTCGAGTAAAAACTAGTAAAAAAGTAGTAAAAGAGAAAAACGTTTTGAGTGTTCTCTCTTAAAATTGTCTACTATTTTTACTGGTTTTTGGTGTAAAGGAACGCTTTTTGAAGTAAAACTAGTAAAAATGGTAAAAGTAGTAACTTGTAGTAGGTAAAGGAACAAAGCTCTTATTTAAACAGAATTTTACGTACTAATGTACGTAAATAACGTATGAAGACAATAAATTGCCAAAAAGTAATGATAAAAAAAAAACCAGTAAGGAAAGGCTAAAGTCGGGCGGTGCCGACTATATAATACCCTACACCACTCTCGTAATATTGAATAACTTTGATATATAAATTTTGTAATTCATGTATAAATTGTTTACATAAATTTACTTTTGGACATTTTATACTTAAATAATACCCTGTACCACAGTGTGGTGTAGGGTATAAAAACGATTGGATCTAAAGAGCCAAATCGGATGAAACATATATATGGGAGCTATAGCTAAATCTTTACCGATTTTCTTCAAATTCGGCAATGTTGGTTCATGAATCAAGAAACTCTACCATTCTAAATTTCAAAACGATTGGATGTAAAATATAGCTTCTATAAAACTAAAGGGCTAAATCGGACGAAACATATATATGGGAGCTATAGCTAAATCTTAACCGATTTTCTTCAAATTCGGTAGTGTTGGTTCATGGATCAAGAAACTCTACCATTCTAAATTTCAAAACGATTGGATGTAAAGTACAGCTTTTATAGGACTAAATGGCCAAATCGGACGAAACATATATATGGGAGCTATAGCTAAATCTTAACCGATTTTCTTCAAATTCGGCAGTGTTGGTTCATGGATCAAGAAACTCTACCATTCTAAATTTCAAAAAGATTGGATGTAAAATACAGCTTCTACGGGACTAAAGAGAAAAATCGGACGAAACATATATGTGGGAGCTATATCTAGATCTTAACCGATTTTCTTCAAATTCGGCAATGTTGGTTCATTGATCAAAAAACTCTACCATTCTAAATTTCAAAACGATCGGATGTAAAATACAGCTTCTATAGGACTAAAGGGCCAAATCGGACGAAACATAAAGGGTGTCCCAAGAAGAGCGCAATTTTTGCAGCAATTGAATTGTTTCTCTGGCTGTATGACATGTGGCGCCGTCTTGTTGGAACCACATGCCCTCCACATTCATTTCTTCAATTCTAGGCAAGAAAAAACTGGTTATCATTTCACGATACCGAACACCATTGACTGTTTGCGCTTGACCTGCCTCATTTTCATAAAAAAAAGGTCCAATGATTCCTCCAGCCCAAAAACCACACCACACAGTGACACGTTGAGGATGCATTTGCTTCTCGTGAATCACTCGAGGATTTTCCGCACCCCAAATGCGACAATTCTGCCTATTGACGAAGCCATCAAGATGAAAATGGGCCTCGTCACTGAAGATGATTTTATCGGCAAAATCAGCATTTTCATGTTGTCTCTCCAATACCCAATTAACGAACTCCCTTCGCTCCATTTTTACTAACCTCGTACCTTCTACTAACAAACAATAACAATTATTCAAATGAACTCTACCATTCTAAATTTCAAAACGATCGGATGTAAAATACAGCTTCTATAGGACTAAAGGGCCAAATCGGACGAAACATATATATGGGAGCTATAGCTAAATCTTAACCGATTTTCTTCAATTCTACTCTAAAACAAATTTAAACCAGTAAGGAAAGGCTAAAGTCGGGCGGTGCCGACTATATAATACCCTACACCACTCTCGTAATATTGAATAACTCTGATGTATAAATTTTGTAATTCATGTATAAATTGTTTACATAAATTTACTTTTGGAACATTTTATACTTAAATAATACCCTGTACCACAGTGTGGTGTAAGGTATGAAAACGATTGGATCTAAAGAGCCAAATCGGATAAAACATTTATATGGGAACTATAGCTAAATCTTTACCGATTTGCTTCAAATTCGGCAATGTTGGTTCATGAATCAAGAAACTCTACCATTCTAAATTTCAAAACGATTGGATGTAAAATATAGCTTCTATAGAACTAAAGGGCCAAATCGGACAAAACATATATATCGGAGCTATAGCTAAATCTTAACCGATTTTCTTCAAATTCGGTAGTGTTGGTTCATGGATCAAGAAACTCTACCATTCTAAATTTCAAAACGATTGGATGTAAAGTACAGCTTTTATAGGACTAAAGGGCTAAATCGGACGAAACATATATATGGGAGCTATAGCTAAATCTTAACCGATTTTCTTCAAATTCGGTAGTGTTGGTTTATGGAACAATAAACTCTACCATTCTAAATTTCAAAACGATTGGATGTAAAATACAGCTTCTTCAGGACTAAAGAGCAAAATCGGACGAAACATATATATGGGAGCTATAGCTAAATCTTAACCGATTTTCCTCAAATTCGGCAATGTTGGTTCATGGATCAAGAAACTCTACCATTCTAAATTTCAAAACGATCGGATGTAAAATGCAGCTTCTATAGGACTAAAGGGCCAAATCGGACGAAAGATATATATGGGAGCTATATCTAAATCTGAACCGATTTCAACCAAATTCAATAGCGATCTTAACAGCCGCGAAATACTCTAAACTGCAAAATTTCAGAACGATCGGAGTGAAATTGCGACGTGTAGTCGACGAACAACTTTACATGGACAGACGGACGGACGGGCGGACATCGTTAAATCGACTCAGCTAGTGATTCTGAGTCGATCGGTATACTTTAAGGTGGGTCTAGCTGTGGTATTTTCAGGTGTTACAAACATCTGCCGTGAAACAAACTTATAATACCCTGTACCACAGTGTGGTGTAGGGTATAAAAAGGTCGAATTCCAAAAAACAAACATCTGGAATATCATATTAATAAAGTTACCAGTAAGGAAAGGCTAAAGTCGGGCGGTGCCGACTATATAATACCCTACACCACTCTCTTAATATTGAATAACTCTGATATATAAATTTTGTAATTCATGTATAAATTGTTTACATAAATTTACTTTTGGACATTTTATACTTAAATAATACCCTGTACCACAGTGTGGTGTAGGGTATAAAAACGATTGGATCTAAAGAGCCAAATCGGATGAAACATATATATGGGAGCTATAGCTAAATCTTAACCGATTTTCTTCAAATTCGGCAGTGTTGGTTCATGGATCAAGAAACTCTACCATTCTAAATTTCAAAACGATTGGATGTAAAATACAGCTTTTATAGGACTAAAGGGCCAAATCGGACGAAACATATATATGGGAGCTATAGCTAAATCTTAACCGATTTTCTTCAAATTCGGCAATGTTGGTTCATGGATCAAGAAACTCTACCATTCTAAATTTCAAAACGATTGGATGTAAAATACAGCTTTTATAGGACTAAAGGGCCAAATCGGACGCAACATATATATGGGAGCTATAGCTAAAACTTATCCGATTTTCTTCAAATTCGGCAATGTTGGTTCATGGATCAAGAAACTCTACCATTCTAAATTTCAAAACGATCGGATGAAAAATACAGCTTCTATATGACTAAAGGTCCAAATCGGACGAAACATATATATGGGAGCTATAGCTAAATCTTATCCGATTTTCTTCAAATTCGGCAATCTTGGTTCATGGATCAAGAAACTCTACAACAAGAAACATATATATGGGAGCTATAGCTAAAACTTATCCGATTTTCTTCAAATTCGGCAATGTTGGTTCATGGATCAAGAAACTCTACCATTCTAAATTTCAAAACGATCGGATGTAAAATACAGCTTCTATAGGACTAAAGGACCGAATCGGACGAAAGATATATATGGGAGCTATATCTAAATCTGAACCGATTTCAACCAAATTCAATAGCGATCTCAACAGCCGCGAAATACTGTAAACTGCAAAATTTCAGAACGATCGGAGTGAAATTGCGACCTGTAGTCGACGAACAACTTTACATGGACAGACGGACGGACGGACATCGTTAAATCGACTCAGCTAGTGATTCTGAGTCGATCGGTATACTTTAAGGTGGGTCTAGCTATAGTATTTTCAGGTGTTACAAACATCTGCCATGAAACAAACTTATAATACCCTGTACCACAGTGTGGTGTAGGGTATAAAAAGCTACACAAAACTTTTTTGTGATGTATACTATCTAATTTATTTATTTTTTAATTCATTTATTATACCCTACACCACACTGTGGTACAGGGTATTATAAGTTTGTTTCACGGCAGATGTTTGTAACACCTGAAAATAACACAGCTAGACCCACCTTAAAGTATACCGATCGACTCAGAATCACTAGCTGAGTCGATTTAACGATGTCCGTCCGTCCGTCCGTCCGTCCGAATGTCCATGTAAAGTTGTTCGTCGACTACAGGTCGCAATTTCACTCCGATCGTTCTGAAATTTTGCAGTTTAGAGTATTTCGCGGCTGTTAAGATCGCTATTGAATTTGGTTGAAATCGGTTCAGATTTAGATATAGCTCCCATATATATCTTTCGTCCGATTTGGCCCTTTAGTCCTATAGAAGCTGTATTTTACATCCAATCATTTTGAAATTTAGAATGGTAGAGTTTCTTGATCCATGAACCAACACTACCGAATTTGAAGAAAATCGGTTAAGATTTAGCTATAGCTCCCATATATATGTTTCGTCCGATTTGGCCCTTTAGTCCTATAGAAGCTGTATTTTACATTCAATCATTTTGAAATTTAGAATGGTAGAGTTTCTTGATCCATGAACCAACATTGCCGAATTTGAAGAAAATCGGTTAAGATTTAGCTATAGCTCTCATATATATGTTTCGTCCGATATGGCCATTTAGTCCTATAAAAGCTGTATTTTACATCCAATCGTTTTGAAATTTAGAATTGTAGAGTTTCTTGATCCATGAACCAACATTGCCGAATTTGAAGAAAATCGGTTAAGATTTAGCTATAGCTCCCATATATATGTTTGGTCCGATTTGGCCCTTTAGTTCTATAGAAGCTATATTTTACATCCAATCGTTTTGAAATTTAGAATGGTAGAGTTTCTTGATTCATGAACCAACATTGCCGAATTTGAAGAAAATCGGTAAAGATTTAGCTATAGCTCCCATATATATGTTTCATCCGATTTGGCTCTTTAGATCCAATCGTTTTTATACCCTACACCACACTGTGGTACAGGGTACCGATCGACTCAGAATCACTAGCTGAGTCGATTTAACCATGTCCGTCCGTCCGTCTGTCCATGTAAAGTTGTTCGTCGACTACAGGTCGCAATTTCACTCCGATCGTTCTGAAATTTTGCAGTTTAGAGTATTTCGCAGCTGTTAAGATCGCTATTGAATTTGGTTGAAATCGGTTCAGATTTAGATATAGCTCCCATATATATCTTTCGTCCGATTTGGCCCTTTAGTCCTATAGAAGCTGTATTTTACATCCAATCGTTTTGAAATTTAGAATTGTAGAGTTTCTTGATCCATGAACCAACATTGCCGAATTTGAAGAAAATCGGTTAAGATTTAGCTATAGCTCCCATATATATGTTTCGTCCGATTTGACCCTTTAGTCCTATAGAAGCTGTATTTTACATCCAATCGTTTTGAAATTTAGAATGGTAGAGTTTCTTGATCCATGAACCAACATTGCCGAATTTGAAGAAAATCGGTTAAGATTTAGCTATAGCTCCCATATATATGTTTCGTCCGATTTTGCTCTTTAGTCCTGTAGAAGCTGTATTTTACATCCAATCATTTTGAAATTTAGAATGGTAGAGTTTCTTGATCCATTAACCAAAACTACCGAATTTGAAGAAAATCGGTTAAGATTTAGCTATAGCTCCCATATATATGTTTCGTCCGATTTTGCTCTTTAGTCCTGAAGAAGCTGTATTTTACATCCAATCATTTTGAAATTTAGAATGGTGGAGTTTCTTGATCCATGAACCAAAACTACCGAATTTGAAGAAAATCGGTTAAGATTTAGCTATAGCTCCCATATATATGTTTCGTCCGATTTGGCCCTTTAGTTCTGTAGAAGCTATATTTTACATCCAATCGTTTTGAAATTTAGAATGGTAGAGTTTCTTGATCCATGAACCAACATTGCCGAATTTGAAGAATATCGGAAAAGATATATATGTTTCATCCGATTAGCTCTTTAAATCCAATCGTTTTTATACCCTACACCACACTGTGGTACAGGGTATTATTTAAGTATAAAATGTCCCAAAAGTAAATTTAGGTAAACAATTTATACATGAATTACAAAATTTATATATCAGAGTTATTCAATATTACGAGAGTGGTGTAGGGTATTATATAGTCGGCCCGCCCGAGTTTAGCCTTTCCTTACTGGTTTTTTATAAATTTATTTACAAATTTGTAGAAAATGTGTACAAGTTTTGATTTTATTGTATTTTGCCTTATATAAGAACCTTAAAAAGCATGCCACTTTATTTTATGAACGTGTGCCCCGTTTTTCGGAAAAATCCCCTTTTTGTGCCCCTTTCTCAAATTTTCCAACGGTAACACTGGCTCCAGCGGGCAGCGTTACGGCTACGCTAAAGTTAAGTTTCCGGTTTACATGGCCTTTTAAATGTGTGAAGTGGGCATAAATATATGAAGTAAAGAGATGGCAACACTGTTATGGAAAAACAAACCGGCTGATTTTGTTTCTTTCGTTGCAAAGTTCAAAGTTCCACAATTTATTAAGTTAGATTATTATCAATATTTTGTTTTGCATATTCCCCATCAAACGAATAAAAATATTCACCGAATAGGTCTATATAGTGCAACACCCAAAATGATAAATATTGCAGCAACCACCCTCCGACACACTTTAAATAGAAAGGTACGTTTTGCGAATTTTATTTCGTATACTTCCAACCCTTCCTATTAAAACATATTTTTTAAATTATGGAATTAATAGAGCTCCTAAAACTAATGGTTAATAAATATTCTACAGATCACTGCCCTGCAACAAGTTCGCCATTTGAATTTATTAGAGTTTCAAAGCAAAGATCTTTTGCAAAAATACAATGTGGCCATACAACAATTTAAGGTGTTGGATAATTCCAAAAAAGATGCTGATGTCTTGAAACAATTTGGTGAGTTGTGGAGTGATTTGAAGAAGTTTACTGATTAATGCTGCTTCTATTTTATAGAATGTCCGGAATATGTTGTGAAGGCTCAAATCCTGGCTGGTGGCAGAGGTAAAGGAACGTTCGATAATGGATTCAAGGGGGGAGTGCACATAACCACAAAGTAAGTTGAGTATATGTAATACCGTAATACCAGTTCAACAAATTGAATTGATTGATCAGTGTTAAAGACGAGCGATAAGAAAATGTAGTACCTATGTTCCGATTTATTAAAATAAAGCATTGAACGCGTATCTAGGCAAATTTACAAACGGAGCCCATAAAGTTCAAAAAACTCATTAATAATGATGTAATTTAATGTGCGTTATATTGAAACCCAGAAAAGGCTTCGAGTAATTTATCAAGAGCAGAAAATACTACAGTTCTGTACATCTTTTTAATGAGTGATTTGATTGCAGGCATGTTTTGTATATGTACATACATACATACATATATATTTTTCTATCGAATTTAAATAATTCTAACTATGATCGTCAGTTACATTATAACTACCCAGTTCGATTGTGTCTTTATCGCAACTTTACGACGGATTCACAATGTTTTGAATGCGAAACGGTTATTGTTGTGAAAATAAAGTGTCAACTCTATTTGGGATGCAGCAATAAAACTACATCCCCACAAATTGGATTATTTCAAATCAAAAAATGATTCTTAGTTAAACACTTCCACGCCGTACAGGAAGAAGTTAAATGTATAGCCAATTTTATGGACCTAAAAGTGTAACACCTAATACCCTATCTACTTTGGGAAGAAAATAGTTTTGCGATTTTTTAAATCATTTTTGCTATGACTCTGAAAATGTAAATCTCTAATAACTTCTACAATACTTAACTAAATGCTCCGCAGCTTTGTACATGTTAATAACATTTTAGCTTCTATCAGCTACCTACACAGCTCTCTCACTGAAAAAATTAAATTAACACCAATGCTCATAAAAACGGTAGGTTAGGTTAGGTTGAATAGTGGAAACGTTTAAACGTCTCATGTCCATGGACATACACTTAAGCCAGTGGTTCGGCCTGTTGTGCGCCCTTATTTGTGATTTTTATAACCCACGGATTACAGAAAATCGGTACTTGACACGTATTTTGTCAGTATCTTCCAGTCATATCCTCTGAGATGAGTCAAGTCTGGCAATATGTCGGAACCGAAATATCGGGATCTTGCTTGTGTGAAAGCTGGGCAGTGACACAGAAAATGTTCCATCGTTTCGATGTTTTCCCTGCATGCCCTGCACTTGTCAAAAACGGTAAAGCGCGAAATTATTGTAGTGACAAGAGTACAGCAATGTAAGTAATGTAAGTTTATGAAAATGTAAATGTAATTTATTGGCCATGTAGGCTTTAGACTACTGAACTGTATTTAAATAAATAAAGAAATTAGGTTTTAAACCAGGCCTCATTAGCAACTACCATACAATTTGGTTTTCTGGGATATCTCTTAAATCCGAAATCTTCGCTTACGATCTTCATATTACCTATCGATAATGGTATAACGTTGTAATATGAAAAGATGTTTTCGAAACTCATTTCTGGTATTAGCTTCTTTGTTTATAATTTGAAGTCAATATGCAAAAATTATAAGAAATACAAATTTTTTGGAAATTTTAAGTGAAACAAAACAGCAGCATATGAGTGGGCTTGACCAAGAGGTATAAATATGTACCCGCACAAAACAGAAATGTGTCTTTTTAAACGGAAAATGAAGATTTATCAATATGATGACTTGACCCACTTTTAATACTTAGTAGTAATCTTGGACAGTAAACTCAAGAAGAAGTACCACATACAAGAACGAGCAAACGTAGCACGGTCTTACATGCGAAAGTTCGAGACCAACAAATGTAAATATATCCACAGATATTATTTTTTTCAATAATGTTACGCTCACTTTTGTCACACCCACTCATCTGATCTCGCTTATTTTTACTGAAGTGTTCGTTCTTCTAAGTTTAACCCTTTCTGAAATAGTAATACTGGGTCAGAGTTGACATACGACATTTATTTCAGCCTAAAAACTTTATAAAATAAAAATGCTAAATGAAAAAATAAGATATCGCTATCATTTATTTAAAAAAATATTTCTTCCAAAATTGTATGGTCTTATACTTAAAAAAAAATTTATAAAAAATTGTATCTTCTCTTCCAAACGATGTAAACGGTAAAAATCGGTTCAGACGCTTAAAGATTTTCTTTTAAAATTTCAAATACCCGTAAAATTTTAGTATTATTTTTTTTCAAAAAATAAGTGATAGCCATATTATCAAATGTCGCGCTTTCGGGGATGCCCCTTGTTTTCACAGAAGAGGCCCAGGCGTCCGACCTGACGGCGGGATAACCGTCACATACATCTTGTATCGGCGGAAATGCTATACACTTGCAAAACTGAAGGCAAGATTGCAGGCCTTCTGCAATCAGAACAAAGTACTCAAAGATAGCAGCCGTATTACCTACCTAGGCTGTCTTAGGCTAATCCCCTACTGCAACCGAAACCAAACACAAGAAAAAAATCCAAGAAGAACAACTCAAACCAACATACTGATGACGAACCCAGCCCGCCCCCGGAAAAGAGTTAATACATGGAACGTTAATTAACTATATCAAGTGGGGAAACTTGCTCAACTAAGTGCAGAGCAAACCGCCTACGCTTGACAACCGTTGGAATAAGTGAGATGAGATGGATGGCAGTGACAATTGCATAAGCTCTGAAGGCAATAGCATTATTTATTCTGGCATGCAAAACGAAAACGACCCACACATACGAGGTGTAGGGATTTTTATAAACAGTCGATTCCGCAACTCCCTCATAAGTTGGTCGCCGATATCTGAACGCATTTTAAGATCTCGGGACACCCGTTCCGTCATTGAAGGACAAATTGATCACATTTGTATTAGCAAGAAATGGATTGAAATTCTACAAGACGTAAGGACAAAGCGAAGTGCCGACATAGCTTCTGACCACTTTTTCGTAATGGCAGAAGTGAAACTTAAGCTGAATAAAATAAGAAAGGTACAATCCAAACAGGTACAATCTCAACAAGCTCAATAACGAAGAAGTCAGAGACGAGTTTATCTTTGAAATAATGAGAAGAGGTAAAGAATAAGCCAGGATACTACCAAAACCCAGATAAACATAGATCAACAGTGGAAAACCATTAAGACAATGCTGAATCACACCGCAGAGGAGATTGTCGGCTATCCCACACACTAAGTTAAAGTATGGCTAACATCTACTTTCTGGTCACTAGTAGAAGAGAGAAGACTAGTTAATATTGAAATGCTAAACACAAGCGACCCGGTCAAAAGGGAAGAAGTCAGCACAAGGAACTTATAAAGGAAGTTAAAAAACAGGCGAGAAACGATAAACGAAGTTACATCAATAATCTTGCTGCAGAAGGCGAAACGGCTTGCAGAAAAGGCGACTGCAAAACCGTTTTCGATGTTATAAGACGACTTTCGAACAGGAAAAGTGTCCGCCCAACATGCCTGTAAAAGACAAGAGTGGTATGCTCATAACAACGGTGGAGCAGCAACTGGTTCGATGGCGCGGGCACTTCTAGGAAACACCTAGTGGTGCTAACAGAAATAGCACACCAGAAACGGACATATTCCCCCCTATGCCAACATAAGAATCTATATCAATAACCCCACCAGAAGAAAGTGAAATTGAGGAAGCTATAGCGGAGATCAAGAATGGAATAGACAACTTGCCAGCTGAATTTTACAAAGCGTGTCCAGAAACTTTCTCCAGCATACTACACCTCCTGTTTAAAAGCATATGGAACTCTGAAATTATTCCAGTGGAAAGAGAGTTTAATAATAAAAATCCCAAAAAAAATGATCTTAAAGATTGTCACAACTGGCGAGGTATTGCACTGACCCCTGCAGTAATCAAAATTTTTAACAAGGTACTATTAAACCGCATATCCTCCCCAATCCACCCCAATCGACCGAAACTTGCACAAGAACAAGCTGCCTTCCGCCTGAACAGATGATGTAACGAGCACATCAACAGCCTTAGGCTAATAGTGGAACAATGCAATGTATTCAACTCGACATTGAGATAGCATTCGATACTATCGAGGAGTGCCAATAAAAATCATAAACATAATTAAAACAATACGAAGAATCAAGCGCACGAATCATACATAACGGAAATACCAGCGAACCTTTCAGCACATACACAGGTGTGAAGCAAGGCTGTATACTACATCCCATCCTCTTCACAGTGACCATAGACGCAATTCTAACAATAACAAGTGTAAACAGGGGGATTATATGGAGGTTAAATCATCATCTCGAGGATCTTGACTACGCTCATGATATCGTGCTACTATCAAGCATATGCAAGCAAAAATAAATAACTTGGAGGCAACGGCGTCAAAAATTGGACTACGGGTAAACATAAACAAAACCCTAGAATGCTCGATATGCTGCCCGCAAATGCCTCACCTCGCCATAACTTCCAATCCCATAGAAAGTGTTAACAAATTCTGTTACACGGGTAGCATCAAACTGCCTTTACCCACTTAATAACATATGGAGATCTAGCGTTCTCCCCCCAACGTCAAAAAATTA
This sequence comes from Eudasyphora cyanicolor, assembly GCA_963930755.1. Classification (NCBI taxonomy): domain Eukaryota; kingdom Metazoa; phylum Arthropoda; class Insecta; order Diptera; family Muscidae; genus Eudasyphora; species Eudasyphora cyanicolor. The sequence goes on along the minus strand of OZ005736.1, from coordinate 155,402,801 downwards.
TTTTTACAATGCTTGCGTAAAGTCAGTATTACTATACGGCTCCAACTTGCCATGGCACATCTCCAATCAAAAGAAAGCTGCAAACTTTTACAAACAGATGCTTGCGCAACATCTTAAAAATATGATGGCCACGAACAATCCGAAACCAAAACAACTGCAACTTACGCTGCAAGACAACATAAACACCCAAATCAAACGGCGAAAAATCACTTGGCTGGGGCATACCCTGAGGAAACCATATGATGAAATATGCCATGCAACTCTCGAATGGGATCCCCAACGCACACGGAGGTATATATTTATTGACGTGTTCCTGATGGAATACGTCAATAAATATATACCTTATTTTGCCATTTAGCAACTTTTTATAAACTTTTAGACAAAAATTAAATTCATATGTTAACATTTCGGACCTATTATAAATAGTGTCACGTCCACGTCTTCCCCGACCACTTTTCCAATTTTCTAAATAACCATTTGCGGCCGTGAAGCTTCCAAATAAAAGAATTTTTTTAATCGGACCGAATTTATCATTACGCTTGTGACCGTTACAAAGAATTTGTCTACGTTTTAAATATTGACGTTTTCAAATTGAGACAAGTAATTTATCATATGTATTTTAAATTACGCTTTTTGGGACATGTTTATATAAAAAAATAAAGTCAAGACATGTAATCTTAAGGAATCATTATTAATGTTCAGCTCAAATAAGAACAAATCTAAAAAAAGTTACAATCAAAAGTATTTTTTTCTCTCTTTCGAATTTTTGTAATTTTATGGTAATATATTTTCACTATGTTTTCCACCATTTTTAACACACAAATGTTTATAAATACAACATAAATTGAAGCTATAAGCTGTTATTTTTTTTTGTACAAATTGGTCGCTTTGTGTGGGAGGTACCAAAAGGAGAAGGGCAACTTCACCCTTTAAGGCAATCGGTTACTTATTTCGAGAGTTATCGTGAGCATCAGCCACACAGACGGAAATGTTGATATCAAGAACTGTAAAGAGGACCGTTTTATTTGTATATGGTTTATCTGAAATATTCAAAATTTTTTTTGATAAATTTAAATTAGTTCAAATCAAATGTTATTTTTACAAAATATTTATTAGTATTATTTTGTAGCGTCCAGGGTGTTTGTGTGGGACATCAGAAATATTTAAAAAAATGGGATTTTTTAATGCGACGTTTGATATATTTAGAATCTATGACTTGTTCGTATTATTTTCAATAAGAAAAAGTTCTAGGTTACAAAAAGGGGTTAACTGAATTTTGCAGAAGTTCATAACTATCAAATAACGTATGAAATATGTTAAAATTCCGTAAAGTCAGGGACGGTGGAACTACCCATATAGAGATAGAGATTAATTGGCACAAGGGACTTCTATAAGTATATTACAGTACTGCATTTTTCAATAAGATCATATCGATATTTAACACATCATACCTTTTCAATAATATAAGCCGCACACTTTAATATTATGATTTAATCTAACAACAAGAACCTGTCTTTTATCATTTGTTCTTCCAGTAAAAACGAAGTTCTAGAGCTAACAAAGAAAATGATTGGCAATCGTTTGATTACCAAACAAACCCCAAAAACCGGTATTATGGTTAAAAAAGTCATGGTGGCCCGCAGTGTAAATATTATTCGTGAAACATACCTCTGTATTTTACTTGATCGTGAACATAACGGACCCGTTTTGATTGCATCACCTGCTGGTGGTGTTGATATTGAGGCTGTGGCCGAAGAAACTCCCGAGAAAATTCTGACCATACCTTTGGATCTTGATAAGCCCATACCTCAGGCAACATTGGAGAAAGTGGCCAAGTTTTTGGAGTTCAAAGGTAAATGTATAGATACATGTGCACAGGAGATCCAAAATCTCTATGAACTGTTTAAGGCCGTTGACGCAGTACAAATTGAAATAAATCCCTTGGCTGAGACTGATAAGGGGGAGGTCATCTCTGTGGATGCCAAGCTGAACTTTGATGACAATGCCCAATATAGACAAACAGATATATTCTCTATGGATATAAGCGAGGAAGAGTCCGATCCACGTGAAGTGGAAGCGTCAAAATATAATCTCAATTATGTTGCCATGGATGGTAATATTGGTTGTCTGGTGAATGGTGCTGGTTTGGCAATGGCAACTATGGATATTATCAAACTGAACGGAGGTGATCCAGCCAATTTCCTTGATGTAGGTGGCGGTGTTAAGGAGGATCAAGTATTGAAAGCCTTTGAGATTTTGACTTCGGATCCTAAGGTCAAGGGTATTTTGGTAAATGTCTTTGGTGGAATCGTTAACTGTGCTACCATTGCCAACGGAGTCGTCGCTGCTTCGAAGACATTGAATTTAAATGTTCCCTTAGTTGTGCGTTTAGAGGGAACCAATGTAGATGAAGCTCGAAAAATTTTGAAAAATTCCGGCTTAGCCATTCAAACCGCTACGGATTTGGATGATGCTGCCCAAAAGGCTGTGGCAGCTCTAAAGTAAATTCGTTGAAATATGATACGACTGCATAAATCAGTTCTCCACTAACCGTGTTCAGAAGATGTTAAAATTTGTTATACCTATGATGGTTTTGAGTCAGACGTGCATTTCCATATGTTAATTGTATTGTTGTAGAAATTCATATAAATTTATTATTCAGAACAAAAGTCTACCTACTTTTTATGTTTTTAAACATTTTTTTACATTTATTTTCAAAATAAACATATTTTTTTTAAGCTAAACGACTCTGTCGGTGTTTTTTTAAGCCAATCAATATTACGATTACATGTTTAGATTCGTTAGTGTTCGAATTAAACGAATCGTTCAGCCTTTTCGATTAAGACTCTTGCAAATAATATTTTTCGAATAATTTGAACAATTAGAGTCAGACTGTTGTTCTTGCAAAAGAACTAGCAAATACACGCTGCTTTGCAAGCAAAATGTTTTATAAAATAATTTAAAATAAATAAAGGGTGTCCCAAGAAGAACGCAATTTTTAAATCTCGCAACATTCGAAGTGTCATTGTTTGACATTTATTTTTTATTTTATTTATTATTATTCAATATAAAACCGAGCCGTTGGCCATATATGGTTATAAATACTACAAAAACGAAGAAATATTAAAGCATATGTATAAAGTAACTAAAAGGTAAAAAAATAATATGAGGCTACTACCTTAATGTAACTAACAATAAACTTATAAATTAAAAATGTAAACGGAATATAAACAACTAACATCACATGGGATAAACAAACATTCTGGGATAAAAAAAAAACGTACTCTAAACATTTAATAATATGGATTTGAAGACTACTCTGTTGTATTAAATAACATGAAATGATGAGAATTTGAATTTTTAATTATGAATTTATGACTACTCTGGTGAATAAAAAATTTACGAAATGAAATAAATTAAACTGATTAATGAATATGTCGCCAGTACATATATAATTATATTATATACATATAATTATATAATATTAATATATGACTAGCTAATGATGATGAACTAGTTAAAAAATTAACAAAATTAACTATGACTAGTTCTTACAAAAGGATTTTTATTTTATTTTTAATATTTGCGATTTTTATTTTAAATCTATCAATTACTTTATAAAAAAAAAAATTTAAAAAACAAATAAAACAGCTGCGCAAAGTTTTAGAAGGAATGACTGTCTACTCGAGTAGAGGAACGACATCAGCAAAATATAGCCACTATCAAAGAGAAAAAATTATATATTATAGTGTAGATATAGTCTTTTACGAATTTGAAATTTTACGAATTTATGAATTTGAAATTTGAATAATTGTTATTGTTTGTTAGTAGAAGATACGAGGTTAGTAAAAATGGAGAAGGACAGCGAAGGGAGTTCGTTAATTGGGTATTGGAGAGACAACATGAAAATGCTGATTTTGCCGATAAAATCATCTTCAGTGACGAGGCCCATTTTCATCTTGATGGCTTCGTCAATAGGCAGAATTGTCGCATTTGGGGTGCGGAAAATCCTCGAGTGATTCACGAGAAGCAAATGCATCCTCAACGTGTCACTGTGTGGTGTGGTTTTTGGGCTGGAGGAATCATTGGACCTTTTTTTATGAAAATGAGGCAGGTCAAGCGCAAACAGTCAATGGTGTTCGGTATCGTGAAATGATAACCAGTTTTTTCTTGCCTAGAATTGAAGAAATGATTCTTTCTACTTTACGATATAATAAAGTTTCACGATTTTTTCTTAAATATCTGTGTTTTATTTAAAATTAAAAAATTGCGCTCTTCTTGGGACACCCTTTAATATTAATTTATTAAAGGGTGTCCCATTAATTACGAGTATTTTAGATTGTAGCGTCATCATATCTTTATTCGAATAAATAGGGATGCAAATTTCATCAGTTCAAAAGTGTGCCTGGACTATTTGTATTTGTTCTCATACTCGTATTGTACTAAACTAATATTTTGTTATATATACAGGGTTGCCCATATTCGACGGACCCACGGACTCGTTGGGCCCATTCCAATCGACGAGGCTTGTCCGCAGGCAACAATCTTTGCGTCAATTGAATTTTGTACGGGAACAAATGCAAATCAACGCGAATAATCCGTTGTAAAGTGGACCGAGCCATGCCCAACTGCTGAGAACGGCGTTTTTGGGATGTTCTTGGGGACCTCTCAACACTGGCTCGTACGGCAGCGATATTCTCGGCCGATCGCCTTGGTCGTTTTATTTGGCCTCTTCGGATTAGAAAGAGCCTCACCAGTCGAAAATTTTTCGTATAAACGCTTAATGGTGTTCTTAGAAGGCGCACTTCTCACATTTTTTAATATTTTAAAAGCACGTTGACTTGACTTCTTCTGTTGAATGTAAATTTCAACTATTTCAGAGAGCTCGCGTGGCGTGTATTGTTCCATGGTAAAAATCTGCTTGGACTGACGCTTCAAACGCGGTATGTCATTAAGCGATCTGACATCTCTGTCAAAAGTTATGGCGTTGCCAGATGGGTCCGTCGAATATGGGCAACCCTGTACATTGGATTTATATTATTTCCAAACCACAAACTCTACACAGTGTGTAAATGCTCACTAGGTGGCAGTGTTGTGCTCACAAATGTGTGACACAAGGATAAGATAAATTTAGCACAATGTTAAGTTAAGAGGATAAATTTGAAATATAAAATGTTTGCTCTTCGTTTACTCTGGCCGATATAATGTTGGAGTTGAACAGTCTATGTTTGTATTTCTGGTGTTGTTCGCCTTCCATCAGTTTTGCGCACAAATTTTGATGGGGCTAGGATAACTCCAAATTGAATATAGTTTGAATATTTAGAATAGAAAATACAATTTCCTTAAATCACATATGTATGTATATGTTGATCTGATCATCAATATATGTATACCGATTGATTTGCTACCAAATAGTTTCTTGACATTTGAAGTTTGAGGTCACACATTTGAGGTTCACACATTTGAGGTTCACACATTTGAGGTTCACACATTTGAGGTTCACACATTTGAGGTTCACACATTTGAGGTTCACACAATATTCAGTACTGTACACAATAAACATAGTTTCGAGTTCATCTAGATAATAACAAAAATTCTAAAGATACAGCAGATGGTTTGCACACAATATACCGAAGATGCCGTTGTTTCATTGGGGCCCAATCTTTTACTCGATAAACAGATGTCGTTAATGCATAAGCGTCCAATTTTTTTTTAAAGAACTGCTTGACTAAGGAATTTCCCACTTAATTATTTCTCCAGGACTTTATATTATTAAGAAATGGAAGTAAAAGAAGAAATATCGTTAAAACTGCTGAAAATTAATTCATATTTTATAAGAAATGAACACTGTACTGTACACATGTGTTCCAAGAAAACCCAAGCTCCATCTATGCGGTTAAAATTATCCACATCGGGTAATATGATTTGCCTCATCTTTAGTATTTTTGTCTTTGTCATCTTAAGTATTTTTGTCTTTGCCATCATATTCGACATTTTCGGACAAGACAAGGGAACCCTGGTTAAGTTTTCGAATAAAACGAGAAAATTGCATTCAAAATTGGAAGTTTTTTTTTATTAATTTTTTTTCCATTAATATAGTAAATAGGTATTTTTCTCAATTAACAAACAAATGAAAATGTTTAAATAAGTGTGTGTATGTATGTAAAATGTGATTTGTTTTGTTTTTCATTTTCTAAAATTACAAAAGAAATGCTTATGTATGTTTAAATAAATGTACGCGATATTTCAAATAGAATCAATTCATCGAGACAATTTCAAAATAACTCATCTCATATAGGTCTGTGTGTCGGTCTATCGGTCTGTCTGTCTGTCTATTGGTACACTTTGTTTTTTTGGCAGACGAAGGACGAACAAATTAGGGATTTGAATTAAATATATTTACACTAAATTTAAAATAGAAATATCTGTTAGGATGAGATACAATTTGTTTTCTTTAAATTCAATTTCCAACTAAACATTCAATAATGTATGTATGTATGTACCAAATATTACATTTCACATACATACATACTCGTATGTCTGTATAACAACAATTTAAGGCACTTTCCGAAATGATTGTTTTAATAAATTATTAATTTAATTATTTTTCAAATTATGCTGGAAATCAAAAATAATGAATAATAAGATATGTCATCCCGGAGCGAGTAAGTTATCAGATACGAACGAATAAAAATTTCAACGAGTAGGACTTCAAAGAGTGAGGTTTTCCGCGGATTTCGGACCGATTTTCCCGAATTTTTTGTAATTGTCACAATTAAAAAATTAATATCAATCGATTAGTGCAAAAAAAGTTGAAATTACCTTCGCGGAAAAGTGTTTTTTCGCGTGTGACATTTCATTCCTATTCGTCCGTAACTGATAGATTTTGACAGTTCTCGGGATGACTTATCTTCATAATTTATAATTTTTGCTGGAAATGGTCGCAACTTAACGTTACTGTGACTGGGTACGTATGATATTTAACATGTTTATGTATTGAGGTAACAAGTATACGCCACACAGGTTTATTTTTAAAATAATAAACGGAAATTCTAGGAAAGAACTTCGGGAGTTTTATATTAACATTAGTTTTTATTCTTGAGCTAAATTCATAGATGGTGCGCCCAAAAGTCGGCAACTCGGTGCAGCGTTGCTCGAAATTGAATGCAAAATATGTTAATTTGTCCAATAAATCTCTGTTTATTTCATAATAAAGAGGAAGGTATGCCGTTAATAAGGAAAAACAACATCAGCCAAATGGCCATCACGACCAGGCTTCCTTTTCATGAAATTTTCCATAACCAAATTGCAAGGTGGCTGCCCTATGCCCTCGATAGCCTCACGAATTCTATCTTTGGGGTCTTGAATCGACGCTGGGTTGTTGGCGCAGACCTTATCTTTCACGTGGCTCCAAAGGAAGAAGTCGCAAGGTGTTAAATCACAAGATAACGGTGGCCAATTGTGATCACCTCTTCGAGAGATAACACGGTCCGGAAACTTTTCCCGTAACAGAGCAATGGTTTTGCTGCTTGTGTGGCACGTAGCGCCGTCTTGTTGAAAGTAAACGTTGTCCAGATCAATATCATCCAACTCCGACCATAAAAAACATTAATAATTCGATAAAAAAAACATTAATAACTCGATAGCGCAATCCATTCACCGTAACTGTTGATCCAACCGCTTTTTCGAAAAAGTAAGTTCCAATGACCCCGCCGGATCATAAACCGCACCAAACAGTCACACGTTGAGGATATAGAGGCTTCTCAACAATAACTTTTGGGGTTTCCGAGCCCCAGATGCGACAATTTTGCTTGTTGACGTAGCCACCGAGGTGGAAATGGGCCTCATCAGTCAAGATGATTTTCGATTTTTCGAAATTTAATAATTTCAGTGCGTTGTTGAATCGTGTATTGTTCCATTTTTAGTAATGGCGTAGTTTCTACTTGTCAAATGTCAAAGAATAAAAGCTTCAAAAGTGATAGCTATCGACATACCGGGTGATTCAAAATAACACCTCTTGTTGGAAAACCCTGTACTAGCACTTTGCCATGTCCACAAGAAATTCAATTACAATTTACTTGTAGAAATCACTCACACATTAAGAATAAAGCTTCATAGTAAAACACATGGCGAAGTGCTAGTATTTCATTGTGTTTGTTCGATAGCCGATAGGTGAGTCTTTGGGTGCAATTCTCATTTGCTCGCGTGAGTCGCCCCGTGATTTTGAGAGTTTGGTTATCGAATCATCAATCAAAGGCTTTTTTGAAAAGGCGGCCATGTAGACTACTGATAAAGGGGGCCACGCCCCAGAAATCGTGAAATAGTCTGTGGGAACGCAATGAAATACTTGCAATATATTTTGCCATGTAAAATACTTGCTTTCTATCACTGTATAGAAGCAGGTTGGTCTTTAGTCGAGAGAGTATCTCAGTTTAAATCATTCCTAAAGCCTTTTACAAATATATCGCTTACCACTTACTGTGGTAACATATCTAACGTTGTCAATTCGGGCAATTCTCGGACTGTGGTCACTGTAGCAGTGACCAAAGCAATTTTCACCCTTTCAGTTCTTTAAAATTACTACTAATTTATGTGTAAAAGTTATCGCAGCAACGACTTCTTTAGATCACGGGAATCGATCGACACTTTTGATTTTTTGTTATCATTTTGTGTGGAAAGACTACTTCAAATAGTGAAGAAGAATAATATAAACATGAGCGGCGGAACGAACAACTTAATGAAATAAGATTAAATATAATTGCAGTGGAGTTTATTTTAAACATTAAAAAGATCTAATGCTATTTTGTATTCCTCCTCTGAGGAAGGTATATATTATACAAGTTCGAATTCATATCATATTAAAATTATCGCGATATAATAAAAATAAACGGTTTATTTCCTCTCCTGAAAAATTAGAAACAAACACATAGCTAATTTTGCCACGGCGACGACGATATGGTTATTTTTTATAAAAAATGTAAGGAAAAAATGTGTGCCCTCACCGTTTGTCTGTCAGTTCGTCCGTCTGTCTGGCTGGTGCACTCAATTGCTCTCGAAAGGAGTAACGAATAGACTTGAAATTTGGTATGTGATGATATTTTTTTTATCTCATGTTAAGTTCGAAGATGGGCCTTATTGGTCGACCCCTTCTAGTACCTCCCTCAAAAAGGGTTAACATTTAGTGAAATATTGATCCTTAGACCAGTTTCAGGTAGACCGGGAAAGAAGTGCAACATAAAATTATTACAAAAGGTCCAACGAATGTGTTGTCTCGGCGTAAGCGGAGCAATGAGGACCACATCTAATTGGGTATTGGAGACATTTTTTAAAAGTCCAACCAACAGAGTTATAGATTAGATATGAAGACGCCCTCTCGGCAGTGAGACTTAAAGTGATGGGCGAATGGATCGAAAGCGTTTTATTCTTGACAACAGAAATTGTATCAATAGACCAAAGATTATTATTGCAACGAATAATTGGTTACTAGAACAGAAAAAATATTAATAAATAATCGATTAGAATAAATGATTTTTCAAGCTCGAGGTTGCACTGCAATATTTACAACAGAAGACGATGGTAGCTTTAAGTATTATTCATTTTATGTTTTTTACGTAAACATCCTGATGATGCAATTCATGAAAATTTGCGAAATATCGATGTGAAAATATAAATAAATAAATAAATAAATCACTAATGAAATGACCTCGAGCTTGAAAAATCATTTATTCTAATTAATAATAAAAAAGGTCGAATAATATACACAAATTATGAAAAATAAATAATCGTTTATTTGTTATCCCAATTATTTCCCAAATTTAGAATAATTAAATGTATTTTGGGAAATACAACCGAAAGATTGGTTGCTGTTCTTTTGCTGATACATGACAAACAAAAAATAAAATTACTCAACATAAAAAAATCTTCAACATTTTGTTCATGAACGGTATAGGTAATCAAAAATAATCTCGTGTGGATAATAATGTGTGAAATGCAGAATATTTTCTGCAAAATGTTTTACATAAATAAACCAGTAAGGAAAGACAGAAAGTCGGGCGGGACCGACTATATAATACCCTACACCTACCTACCAATGCGAAAATGGGCATTGCGATAAGAATTTGGCAGTGTTCATACATGTAATAAGCAAACTCTCTCTGCCGATTTTCGTACTGATCGGATATAAAACACGGTTTCTACAGTGCTTACATGTCAAATCGGGTGTAACATATATATTGGGACTATGTTTAAATCTGAACCGATTTCCCCCGAATTTGGCAGTGTTCATACACGTAATAAGAAAACTCTCTCTGTTAAATTTCGTACTGATCGGATATAAAACACGATTTCTACAGCGCTTAAATGTTAAATCGGGTGGAACATATATATGGGGGCTATATCTAAATTTGAACCGATTTCCCCGAATTGCGCAGTGTTTTTTCATGTAATAAGATAACTTTCTCTGCCGAATTTCGTACAGGTCGGATGTAAGATACGGTTTCTACAGCGCTTTCATGTCAAATCGGGTGAAACATATATATGGGGACTATATCTAAATCTGAACCGATTTTCCCCGAATTCGGCAGTGTTTATTCATGTAATAAGAGAACTCTCTCTGCCAAATTTCGTACTGATCTGATTTAAAATACAGTTCCTACAGCGCTTACATGTCAAATCGGGTGAAACATATATATGGGGACTATATCCAAATCTGAACCGATTTTAACCAATTTCAATAGGGATCGTCCTTGGGCCAAAAAAGAGCACTATGCTAAATATCATCACAATCGGACTATAAATACGACCTGCACTTTGATTACAAGAATACATGGACAGACAGACGGACATGGCTAAATCGACTCAGAAAGTGATTCTGTGTCGATCGGTATAATAAACAATGGGTCTATCTCTTCTCCTTTTAGGTGTTACAAACAAATGCACAAAGTCATAATACCCTGTACCACAGTGTGGTGTAGGGTATAAAAATAAAAGCAACAATCATGAAATTGAAAGCACAGGGTTAAGCGATATTTGCATAAAAGTGTTGTTTTTTTTTCGTGTACCAAAATATGTGTCAAATATTTCCACATCTCACAATAGTGATGAATTTGTAATATGAGATTTTTAATTTTGTTATGAATTGTTTTGTTTTTTGTTCAATAAATAAAATAAAAATTAATGAAAACTGTTTTTAATTAATTGTCGGTTTATATGACTGAAAAATTGTCAGAACAACCAATTTTTTAAACAGTTGGTTGTGGCAACTAACATAGATAATTTAGGCCACCATTTTTGTAGTTCGCGCAATCAAATATGATTGTTGTCAACATGGTAGCAGAAGTATACCACAACCAAAATATTGGTTGCCCTGATGGAATCGCATGATAATAGACAGAACTACCAAAATTCAGTTGAGGCAACCAAACTGTATTCTGTGTGCAGTAAGATAATGAGTACCCTTACAGGTCATACAGGCTTACTGGCGCATATACATATACTAGGAGTTGTGAACAGCAGCGTCTCTAGGGCATGCGGGGAGAATGACGTAACATTGGAGCACTACAACTACCAGTGCCCAGCGTTCGCAAACAATAGATCCCGTTTCTTGGGAAATGACTCTTTACCAGATTTGACCCAACATAGGGGCGCAGACTGGAAAACAATTAAGGAATATGTCGATAGCACAGAGTTCCTAAAATAACTTTCTCAGCACTAGTCCATGAAACAAACAATTAAAGTGCACAACATGCCGAATGCTGGATTATGTGTATGTCCAAGGACATAAGGCGGATCAATCTGCCTCCTTTAGGAGGAGGAACAATAGGAACATTTTGTACAAAAAGTTAACTGCTTATAACTTTAATACCAGTGCATATAAATACTTGAAATTGTACGCAGTTTGCCTTCAATCCGCTAAAAAAATGGGTATTATTGCCACGCCCCTTTTGGTATCTCCAACTCAAAATGGACAAATCATAGCAAAATTGGATGCCTAATACACATCGAGTCCTAGCCTCCAAAAAAACTTAACAGACAAAAAACAAATTTTTCAGGCGAAGGTTTTTTTAGTTTTCTCTGTACTCAGTGCAGGTATTGACATGAATCTTAGAGTTGAGCTTTTTTTGAGTAATTAACTAGTATTAACCGTTGCATTACTCTTTTTTTAAAAAATAAGTATGATTTTTGCGACTTTAGCTTTTTTGGCTATCATTGTAGCAAGCTGATGTGTTTGTGTCGGTTAAGTTAAAAAACATCCTCGTATGCTTAGAAATATACAGCATATATTTTTTTTTAAATTTCGACAATTCAAAACAAAGGAAATTAATTAACATTAAATAAAATAAAACCAGTAAGGAAAGGCTAAAGTCGTGCAGCGTACACCACTTTCTTAGCAGAATAGTTACACTACGACTCAAATTTACAACATTGAGAGATATATTTTACATATGTGGTCGATATCTAAATACGCTCTGATAAATTTCATAACGATCGAATGTTAAATAAAGCTTATATAGTACTTTGATACCAACTTGGAACGAATACATACATATATGTGGGCTTATATATGTAAATCTCAGCAGATTTTTATCAAACTTAGATATCTTTATTTCTGTGTCAAGAAACTTCTTTCTATCTGCCTAATTTTATAATGAGCGGATGTAAAATAAAGCTTCTCTGACACGTAGATACCAAATCGGAGGAAAGTGTATGTGGGGGCTATATCTAAATCTGAACCTATTTCTTGCAAATTTGACAGTGTTTCTTGAACTTCTTTATGCCAAATTTGGTAACGATCAGATGTAAATAGCGCTTGGATGCCAAATCGGCGGTAAAATCTAAATCTATCCTATATCTAAATCTGAACCAATTTTCACCAGATTCAAGAGGGATCATCCTTGGGCCAAAAAGAGTACTGTGCTAATTATCATCACGTCCGGACCACAGATACGACCAGCACTTTGATTACAACGGTACACAAACTGTTACACTAAAATCACATTTAGGAAAAATCATCCAAAAATGATTTGCTTTTGTTTCTTATTGGACACATCACTAATATGTATACTGAAAATTTGGTCGAACTCGACGAAATTTCCATAATCAACAAAAATAAAGTTGCTTATCTTTCACCAGATGCCATTTTAATAAATATTAGCTAACAAAATATTAGCCGAAATTCTAAGTCGCTTACTCAAATTTTCGGCCGATGAAGCGCTGAAGCTCATTTATGGCTGAGTGGTTTTGTCAATAAACAAAATATGCGTTATTGGACAGCAACAAACCCACATGTGCTTCAAGAGACATAATTGCATGCGTAAAAAATTACTGTGTGGTGTGGTTTTCGTGCCGGAGGTGTGATTGGGCCATATTTTTTCGTCAATGAAAACAATCGTCTTATTAACGTCAATGGAGAGCGCTATCGTGTCATGTTAGAAAATTATTTTTGGTCAGAACTGAATGAGCTTGACATCGACATATCGGCGATCGGCTTCAACAAGACGGTGCCACTAGCCACACAGCATGCGTTACAATCGATTTACTGAAAGTTCGGTGAAAGTGTTATCTCGAGAACTGGTCCGGTAGAATGGCCACCTCGTTCGTGCGATTTAACGCCATTGGATTTCTTTTTATGGGGCCACATCAAGTCATTGGTATATGCCAACAGGCCAACATCTTTAGACGAGCTCAGAGACAACATCCAACGCTAAATTGCCAACGTTAAATGTGTACAAGCGTTGTGGAAAATTGGGTCCAAAGAATAGATCGCTGTAGACGGGCTCGTGGTGGCCATATGACCGAAATCAAATTTCATTCTTAAAATGTAACATTTGCACAACACCTGGAATAAATTTGAACTCTATATCTTAAGGGCCGTATTCATAAAAAGTTATGGAAGGTTTAAAATACACTTTAACGTTGAAAATCAGTTCAATAAACCTTCCATAACTTTTTATGAATAAGGCCCTAAATATTCTGTGTTTTATTAATATATAAAATTGTTATGTCCTTAATCGAAAACCCTTTACATACATACTACCTTAGTCGGTTTGTTGAAATTTTCTTACGAGTTATTGACTTAAAATAACATATCTAACGCAAACAGATTCCAGTTTTATGTTAACGTTATGTGGGACTTTTACATACATTTCCCCTTTTATGGTATGTTATGATTTAATATTCAGCAAATTCAAGCAGTTTTTTTAATGTAAGTCTCTCTCCCGCTCTTTCAGTTTCCCATGTGGCAATTTAGCATGCTTCAACAGTAGAAAGTTGATTGTCAATGCCAAGTGAGAACCAAAAATAGTCTATGAGAAAGAGTGGAAGAAGAGAACGGGTATACGAATATAACTGGTCGAATATGTAGTGTATGATTGTAACACAACATTGAAATGCAACTGCAAATATATATTTACATATATAAAGAGTACAAGGAGTTAGTAAAGCGAAAGAAAGTTAATATACTCATAGCAGGCACCACAACAATAGTGGTCCATTATGCGAGAAATCTAATTGAAGGTGTAGTAAATGCGAGTAAAAAGCGTTGCAATGTAAACTGTACTCACATACATACATATGTACATAGCCCTGTTAACGCACATTCACAATTAATACCAAAAAATCAAAACAAATCGTGGTGTTGGTGATAGCATGAAAGGGCAAACTGATCCTGACTGTGGTTTGCAATGTAAATACATACATTCCTAACCGCCTCCTTGGAAAACAACTGCATTTGAGAATCAGGTGTACAAGTATACTAGAAAGGGAGACAACAACGGCAAACACGGCAAGTGCTCTTAAGGACAACAGCGCCGGCTTCCCGGGATAGCTTGGCAAGTTTTCAATGTAAAATGCAAGGGTGCACCAATGACATCTACAACTGCTCACAGCTCGATTGTGACGTGCAATGTGGATTCAGGAAATAATTCTTAGACAAGATACTCGTACATAAGTTACATAAGGATTAAAGATTGCAACACGTTGTTCGGTGTCCTGGAAGGTCACAAATAAGACAGCTTTACAATGTTCAAACATATTGTATACATACACATATGTATGTGTATGTGCAAGTAAGTAAGAACGATGATGAGTTTAACATTGAAATCATGTGCTCATATGAATAATGTTTCTGTGATGTACACCAGACCAGTTTGATGTACACCAGACCAGTTTGATGTACACCAGACCATTTCAATACCCCCTCACTTTAGTGGAGGAGGCTATATGAGCATTTCCATGTTAAGTGATCACAGTATTTTTGGCTCATGTCACGGATTTTAGTGAAACTTGATATAATGTTTATTCAAAATATTTTGAAAAAAAATAAACAAAAGGTTACTATGACGATTTTAAAATTTTCGAAATTGTAATGTTTCAGGAATACTGGGTTTATTCAAAAAATTATACCCTTTTATCAGTAAAAGCTAAAAATATGGGTCTTTTTGCAAAATGTTTGTAATTACACGCTGAAAAAAAATCGCCTCTGTAGTATATTGTCCCAAACATATTCTGCTTGAAACATATATATTTTTAGGGTGCACTCCAAATATATAACATTTAACACATACAAATAATATACGTTTGGGAGGATGTTGTTCTAGACAGAACTATGTTTACATCCTAATATTTTTATTTGCATATGTTATTTCCCAAACAAAGATATATTTGCGTGAATATATATATATTCTTTAATTGTTTTAAGTTTTCAGCAATTGAAAGGTAATTTTTAGAAATTTTTAATGTTAGTAAAATTTCTTTATAATTGAAAATAATGAGTGGGAATAGTCAGAAAATAAAAATAAGTGGTTTCAAATAGAAGTTAATGCTAAGTATGCCATTTTTAATAGGAAAGCATAATTCGAAAAAATGGAAAAAATTAAAACTAAAGTTCGAAAAATTCAGCAAAGTTTTGAAAATCTTTTTTTTAAATAAAATATATTTGGAATATTCATAAACAATAATTTTATTTGTATTTAAAAACATATTTTTTTTGAGAAAATTAGATCGCAAATATATTTTATTCTAATATATTACCATATGTGTTCTAAATACATTTTATTGATTTTCAAATAAAATTTATTTGCTCGAAAATATATAATAATTAAAAATTTGTGTTCCAAGTATATTTTCTTTCGATTCAAACAAATCAAAAAATGCGATTTTGCCCCGTGTATTTGCACTCTTAATGAAATATATAAAACGGTAATATTTTCCTCTATCTCCGGCTAAGTTCGAAGATGGTCCATATTGGTCCACTCCTTCTAGTACCTCCCCACAAAGGGTTAACTTTTAGTGAAATATTTATTCTTTAATACCTTCTATACTACTTACTCGAATCTTCTGAAATTGCACACATACATGGGGCAAAATCGTCTTTTTTGATATGTTTAAATCGAAAGAAAATATATTTGGAACCATAAATTTTAAATATTATATGTTTCTGGGTAAATAAATTTTATTTGAAAATCAATAAAATATATTTGGAATGCATATATTAATATATTACAACAAAATATATTTGCGAACTAAATTTCTCAAATAAAATATGTATTTAAATACAAATAAAATTATTGTTAGGAATTTCTCCAAATATATTTTTTTAAAAAAGATTTCCAAAATTTTGCTGACTGTTTTTAATTTCAGTTTTAATTTTTCCTCGGTTTCGAATTGTATCTTCCAGTTATGATACCATATCATTTACAATTTCTGAGTATTTCAAGTCATCATTAGTTGTCAATCCTCCAAGTATATTATTATATTCAAGATTTCAATTATTATTATTTATTATTTTTACGATATACATTAAAAATTTCAAAAAAAATTAACTTTGAATTACTGAAAAATTTAACACAATTTAAGTATTTTTTGAATACTTAAATGCAAATAAATATTTCTTTCGGAAATAATAGTTCCAAATAAAAACGTATAGCGATGCAAACAAAGATTTGTTTAGAACAACATCTCCCAAATATATACTTTTTGTGTGTACCAAATATTATATGTTTGGAGTGTACCCTAAGCATATCTTTCAAGCCGAATATGTTTGGGACAATATACTACATACACGATTATTTTTCAGCGTGTAGTATTAGTTTGTTAGTCGCTAGCACGTTAAGAAAAATGAGCGAAGTGGCCCCTCCCTTTTTGGTTCCTCCCACACAAGTGGGCCATTTTACACCAAAAGTTAACTGCTTATGGCTTCACTATCAGTTCATACAAATATTTGAAATTTTGTAAAGTGTAATGCTTTTACAGTACCTAAAGTCCAGAGAAAAATGAGCGTTATTGGCACGCCCCTTTTGGTACCTTCCACACAAATGGACCATTTTGTGCCAAAAGTTACCAGCTTATAACTTTAATACCATTGCATACAAATGCTTGAAATATTGTACAGTATAATGCATTAATAGTACCTAGAGTCCAGAGAAAAATTGGCGTTAGTGGCACACCCCTTTTGGGACCTCCTACACAAATTGACCTGTTTGGACCAAAAGTTAACAGCTTTTAACATTAATACCAGTGCATACAAATAATTGAAATTTCGTACAGTGTAATGTTTTTATAGTACCTAGAGTCTAGCGGAAAGTGGCCGTTATTGGCACGCCCCTTTTGGTACCTCCCACACAAATGGACCATTTTACACCAAAAGTAACAGCTTATAACTTTAATACCAGTGCATATAAATACTTGAAATTTTGTACAGCGTAATGCTTTTATAGAATCTAGAGTCCAGAGAAAAGTGGCCCATATTGGCACGCCTCTTTTGTTACCTCCCACACAAATGGACTATTTTGTACCAAGAGTAAATAGCTTTTAACTTTAATACCAGTACACATTTTAAATTTATTAAATGCAATTTGAAATTATAATAACTTAGTTAAAACAAAAAAATAAATACATTTACGAATATTTTTTTGGGACTCAAGGTGAGGGGATTCATAAGTCGGTTTACCCGAATGAACTTTCTTACTTGTTTTAAATTAATTTTAATAAACTTTTTAAAAAAATTAGAAAAAAAATCTTTTTAAATATGTTTTCTATTTTTCATTAAGAGTGCAAATAATTAGTAAAATTTTTAATAATAATTTTTATAATAAACCCAGCATTCCTCAAAATTTACAATTTCGAAAATTTTAAAATTCTACGCTTGTTCTCTATTTTTATCCCCTCACCTTAGAGAGTAGGGTATATATCATTTGCTACGAGCCAAAAGTGTAACACATTGAAGGAGTGACCTAAAACCTTAAGTATGTTCGGCGGAAATCCGTTTTGGGTAATTTTAAGTCATTTGAGCAATGTCCGTCCGTCCATCCGTCTGTCTGTATGTCTGTATGCTGGCTGGTGCGCACGATAACTCTCGAAAGGAATAACCGATTGACATACTGTGATCACTCATATATGTTCATATGTTTTATTTGCTATGGGCCAAAAAGTGTAACACCCCCAAGGAGTGACCCAAGCATATGCGCGGAAATCCCTTTTAGGATATTTAAAGTCATTTGAGGTATGTTCGTCCATCAGTCTAGTTGGGCGCACGATAACTCTCGAAAGGAGTAACTGATTGACTTAAAATATGGTATGTGTTAATATTTTGTTATGCTCTCCACGATAAGATGGTGGCGGTACATTAATTTTGTCACTCCGTTTGTAACACCTTTAAATCAGAGATCCTTTAAAGTATATCGATGGCTTTTATATCCTCTGGTTGGAAAATGAAATTTTGATGCCAAATGCTTCTGCTGCACACGATTGAGCTACGGTATACATTTTAAACGTTGTTGTTGTTTTGCTATGTTGTTTTATGTATTTTTACGAAGAAAAATCAGACTATACTATAATTTTTATTTGATTTCCAAATTGCTAACAATTTAAAAGCCGACAAAAAATATTGCAAAAACAATGCAAAAATCTCGAAATGCAATTTGTTAAAAGAATATGATTTAGGTAACGCAGAAAACACTATGTTCAAATAACTTTAAAATCTTCTTTCATTTGGCGACCTACTGATCGTTTGTCCTTTTTACAGGACTTTTAAAATTTCAAAGATACAATTTTTGAAATATTTTCCTTTGCACTTATTACAATGTAAATGGATAAATATATGAAATGAAAGGGGAGAGTTCCTGTTATTTACTAAAAAAATTCCAAAGACGAATGCTATACAAAATTTCGTTTAAACTTTTATCCTTGAATATCCTTCAAAGTTGTGCTTTTAAACATCTGAAAATAATACATGTTTCAGAACTCTAAGTGACAATACCCCTATTAAAATTTCAGCCTTCTATCTTTAACGGTTAAGGAATAACAATTATTTCAATTCCACAGCCTATATAATATATTGAGGACACTGAGATAAAAAAAATGTACTCCCTCCTACGAAAGGGACAATATACAACTGAAAGTATAGGGCACTCGTAGGAAAATAATGTATTAACTTCCTTATTTCGTGATTGTTTGTCCTTTTCATAGGACTTTTAAAATTATAAAGGTAACAATTTTGATTTAACTTTTTTACACCAATAAAAAGGACATTTTTTGAATTGAAAAATTGTATAAAATAGCGGGAATTCTCCGCTTTGATTTTATATTCATATTTATCAATTTATATTGTAACAAGTAAGAAAGTTCAGTCGGGTAAACCGACTTATAAATCCCCTCACCCTGAGTCCCAAAAAAATATTCGTAAATATATTTGTTTAAATAAATTATTATCAATTAAAATTGCATTTAATAACTTTAAAGTATGTACTGGTATTAAAGTTAAAAGCTATTTTCATTTGGTACAATATGGTCCGTTTGTGTGGGAGGTACCCAAAGGGGCGTCCCAATAACGGTCACTTTTCTCTGGACTCTAGATGCTATAAAAGCACTAAGCCGTAAACAATTTCAAGTATTTATATTCTCTGGTATTACATTTAAAATCTGTTAATTTCTGGTACAAAATAGTCCAGTTGTGTGGGAGGTACCCAAATGGGCGTGCCAATAACCCCAATTTTTCTCTGAACTCTAGGTACCATAAAATTATTATACTGTACAAAATTTCAAGTATTTGTTAAAATTAAAATTATAAGCTATTAACTTTTGGTGTAAAATGGTCCATTTGTGTGGGATGTGCCAAAATGTGCGTGACAATAATGGCCACTTTTCTCTAGACTCTAGGGACAATAAAAGCATTACACTGTACGAAATATCCAGTATTTGTATGCAATGGTACAAAAAGGTCCATTTGTGTGGGGGGTACCAAAAGGTGAGTGCCAATAACGCCTATTTTTCTCTGAACTCTAGGTACCATAAAAACACTATACTGTACAAAATTGCATGTATTTGTATGCACTGGTATTAAAGTTATAAGCTGGTAACTTTTGGTAAAAAATTTTCCATTTGTGTGGGAGATACTAAAAAGGGAGTGGCAACTTCGCCCATTTTTCTTGACGTATTAGCGACTAACAAACTAATACTATGTGTGAAATTTCAGAAGATTCGAATAAGTAGTATAGAAGGTATGTATAAAAGAATCAGCATTTCACTAAAAGTTAACGCTTTGTGGGGGAGGTACTAGAAGGAGTGGACCAATAAGGCCCATCTCCGAACTTAGCCGGAGATAGAGATAAATATTACCGCATACCAAATTTTAAGTCAATCGGTTACTCCTTTCGAGTGTTATCGTGCGCACCAGCCAGCAGACAGACGGACGGACGGACATTGCTCAAATGACTTAAAATGACCCAAACGGATTTCCGCCGAACATACATAGGGTCTTAGGTCACTTCTTCGATGTGTTACAATTTTGGCTCGTAGCAAATTATATATACCCTCCTCTCTAAGGTGAGGTGATAATAAGTGCAAAGAAAATATTTCAAAAATGTTTTCCTTGAAATTTTAAAAGTCCTGTAGAAAGGACAAACGATCACGAAATAAAAAACTGAGTATGCAGTTTATCCACTGTTGGCCTATACTGTTACTTCCATATAGTCTCATTCTTGGGAGGGAGCAAAAGTTCGCATTTGTCGCACGGTGTACCCGGAACATTTCAAACTAAATTTCAACGAATATGCCTGAAATTTGGTAATATAAGTTAATTTTTACCCGAAACATTCACATGCGATCCATGCTGGAGGTTATATTTGTGGTTTTCGGGAATAACAGCCTATGTCGGAAATTTTCGATTTTGGGATTTTAGCATAAATGTATTCAGCTACTCATTATCTTTCGATCGATATATGACATTCCATTGTTAGTCCATTTTTTAACACTTTTTCCAACACACAACTACGAACATGTAGTATCAAATGTACTGCGAGAGAAAAAATATTTTGGTTCTCCTGATCCTTTTGATTTTTTGAGATGTGCTGTTATGTTTGAAAACCACAGATATAAGATTCGGCATGAACTTAACTCCGCGTTAAATTTTTCTAGTTCAGACTAAGTTCGAAGATTATTCATACTGATCCACTCATGCTGGTACCTCTTACACAAAGATTTAACATTTAGTTAAATATTAATTCCTTAATAAC
Source organism: Eudasyphora cyanicolor (assembly GCA_963930755.1). Classification (NCBI taxonomy): domain Eukaryota; kingdom Metazoa; phylum Arthropoda; class Insecta; order Diptera; family Muscidae; genus Eudasyphora; species Eudasyphora cyanicolor. The sequence goes on along the minus strand of OZ005736.1, from coordinate 155,381,292 downwards.
ATCTATACCTTTTATCCGAATCTTCTATAAATCCACACTAGGAATAGGTTATTTGTTGCCATCACCTTGAGAAAAATGCGCGAAGTTGCAATGCCCCTGTTGATACCTCCCACACAAAGGGCATATTGTGTACAGAAAGTTATCAGCTTACAAATCTTACTATGCAACAAAAAAATATTTGTTTGTGTATGATACCTAAAAACATTTTTTGTGTAGATGGAGGCATACCATTTTACGAAACCAAACAAAAACCAGTAAGGAAAGGCAAAAAGTCGTTTCAGTTCCACCTGCCAATCAAGGCTTAGTCCAAGGAGAAGTTAATGATGTTGATCTTAATAAATCGGATCTAAAACAATAATCTTAAACGCGCAATATTATTTCATAGATCAAGAATCGGAAGGAACAAATTGATGGGGCTATACACAATCTAAACAAATCTCCATCAACTTGGATCAGAAACCTCATTACTGCCAAATAATATAAAGATCGGACGTAAAGTTTCAATAGCGCTTAAATACTAAATAAGCAGGAACTTGTACAGGGTGGCGCAGAATGAGCTATATGGTTTAAATGGTTTATAACTTTTTTGGTTATGCGATTATTATATATTTTTTTTTAAATACAGTATATTATTGGAGAATTTTTTGCAATTAGCTTTGAAAAATGATATCCTATAAGTGATGTCCAACTTCTGCTTCGCACATACGTGCTATTTTTAGCACATTTTCCATAACTTTTCGCAAATTTCGTAAAAATTCAATTATTTTTGTAAGTTGTTCGATTCATAATTAATTCCCCAAGCTCCTTCACAAAATGCTGAAAAAAACAAAGAAAGAATAATAATTAAAAAAGTTATAAAGAATTCAAACCATGTAGCTCATTCTGCGCCACCCTGTATTATAACTTTTTAAAGAAGTGGGGGATATGAAAAGAACGAAAAATTTCGCAAAAATTAAATTATTTTTGTACGTTGTTCGATTCATAATTAATTACCCAAGTCTCCTTAACAAAATGCTCATAAGAATTCAAACCAGGGTTTTCCAACAAGAGGTGTTATTTTGGTATTCAAAGAAAAATGCAATTTTTTTAGATAAATTATCGGATGTTTATTTCATAATAAAGAGGAAGGTATGCCGTTAATAATGAAAAACAACATCAGCCAAATGTCCACCACTACCACGCTTACAGGACCATATCCTTTTCATCAAATTTTCCATAACCAAATCGCAAAGTGGCTGTCCTATGTCCTCGATAGCCTCACGAATTCTATCTTTGAGGTCTTGAATCGACGCTGGGCTGTTGGCGTAGATCTTATATTTCACGAGGCCCCAAAGGAAGAAGTCGCAAGGTGTTAAATCACAAGATCTCGGTGGTTGATTGTGATAGCGCAATCCATTCGCCGTAGCTATTGATCCAACCTCATTTTCGAAAAAGTAAGGTCCAATGACCCGTTGAGGATGGAGAGGCTTCACAACAACAACTCTTGGGTTTTCCGAGCCCCAGATGCGACAATTTTGCTTGTTGACGTAGCCACCGAGGTGGAAATGGGCCTCATCAGTCAAGATCATTTTCTTATTCTTATTGCCGGTGTAGATGCTAAATTTTTGAACCGATGTGTCTAGAAATGTGAAATGTTTACTCTTTTGAACCAGAAATAATTCCTAGCTTGATATAGCCCCTTCATATTTCTCTGTTCGTTGCTTGGCAAATAATGGTTCAGGGTATGATACAGTCGGCACCGCTAGAGTTTAGTTGTTCCTTTCTGTTTTCTATGCACCTAAGTAATGTAGAATATCAGCGACGCCGACCATATTGCAGAAGAGCTACTTAAGTGACATTGTTTCCAAAGTCCATTGCATTTTTTGCTGTGTAGAATTTTTGTCAAATGTGTAGTTAATGTTGTGTTTGGAGCACATGAGGAACGACATTTCCGCATTAAGGTTACAAAGGGTTGCCAGATTAAAATTTTGAAAATCTTGTATTTTCTTTATAATTTAAATTGTTCGTAAATTTTGCGAGACTCTTCAAAATTGACGAGATTTTTAATAAAAAAAATACAATTTTGAGATAAATAAACAAAGTGAACAACAACTTATCACTGTGCCCCAGTGTCACCAAACGCAGCTTTACTCTATCCTTCACAATTGTTTAGTTCAACCCGAAGTGCCTTTGGGTCATGGATTACAAATGTCTTCTTCGGTGACACTGCGAGTGTCGGGTCGAGTAACGGGTAAAAAGTTTATAAAAGAAGCATACTTATAGGCGTTGATGTCATCAACATCCTATACTCAAGTGAGAACTGAACAGAACTGACTCTGAGATAGACAATGGGCAGACAGACAGACGGACAGTCATTTCGAGTACTGTCTCACACTGCTGTTACTGTAGCTGCTCGTGTTGAGAATGAGGATTACGGGTTACCTTCAGTTTGTTACCACTTGGCTCTCATTTGTAGTTGATGCTTGCAACTGCAACCGATTACGTATTTCTGTTGTTGCAATCTTTGTTGAGAGTTGCGTTCTGCGTTATTTGCCGTTCTGGCAAAGGATGTTGTAAGTTTAGATGTAACTGATGATTGTCCTTTTCTCATCTTTTTTTTTACACACTTTTACTTACACATTACCGTTACTGTTCGTTCTTTTTTGCAGCATTTCAATGTCGCTCGGGTACACGATAAATATGCGTAAGTAATTGTTCACATGGACATGAAATGTTTGAGTATGTACACGGGTAGTGTTTACAATCGATATGTTGTAGATGGGACATGTTTAGAAAAACCGGTTACGGAAATTAAATTATCTACGACCATTGTGTTTTGGGGACCGTGACGCATCAACAAATATAGATTCCTAACCGAAAACAAAAAACAATTGTTTGTGTAGATTGAAGCATAATATTGTTTGAAACAAAAAATTGTATGTTTTTTTTTTAATTCCAATTTTTGTCGATGTTAGTATTAGGACCATATTTTCGAAGTATAATCCCGCTAGAGCGGTGATGCCCTTTGAATTAAAGAAAATTATGAGGGATGGGTTAGAAGTTCCACTTACTGTCTAGTAAAATACCTAAGTATTTTGCGCTTTCAGAGAAGGTAATTTCAATACCCCCCAAGGAGACTGGTGTAACAAGTGGTACCTTATTTCTCCTGGTGAAAAGAATTAGTTCCCTCTTGGTCGGGTTAACACCAAGACCATCGCCGCTAGAACATGCAGAGCGGTTTCTGTGGACTTGCCCTTGCTCTAGGCATGCTGCTGAGTGAACAGTAGCCTGTGATTAATTTTAGTCCTAGGGTAACTATCTATTAATCTCTCCATAGTTTTAATTAGAAATGACTATAGACTAATTGGCCGGAAATCCTTAGCTCGGACGGCTTTCCCGCTTTTGGGATGAAAGCAACCTTGGTTTCTCTCTATTTTGTTGGTATGTATGCCTGATTGTTTGGGACATGTGGCTTTTAACGAGTCGTTAAGTGTTGCAGTGACTCATTCCACCGTTTCTTCTATATCACGGATAGACTGCATTTTCATTTCAGGACTTTTTGGAAGAGACCTGTTGAATATGTGCCTAAATTTTTCCCAATAAGTCTTCCTAATATTGGGTTTGAAGACGGTATCAGCAGGCTTCGCATTCAGCTAATATATCTATGGTCGGAAAAGCTTTGAGGGTCCACAAGAAAAGCACCTCCAGTCTGTTTCTACATAGTAACAAAGGTAGGTTCAAGCCCTATATTACAAATCACAAGGTCACTACCTATGTATATTATAAGTAGTAAACTTGTGATTAGTAATTCGTCCCTGTCGTAGATATCAGTACATCCCCACATATGATGGTGTGCATTAATATCACTAGGAGTACACACAATTAGGTTTTTGTCCTTTTCGTTTGTCGCTCTTACCAGTGATTTAAATTCACAAGGTGCCGTCTCAGTGTTATGTGCCATATAAACGATAGCCAACCAAACATGAGAATTTTCTAACTCGAGGCTGGCTGATACTATCTAAAGAAGGAAGACGTTATATATTAATTTCGTTCCTGACAAGTATACAGGCTCTACGCCTTTCATTGCCTGTACCTTGAAGCAGCGTAAACCCTGGCACCCTAAGCTCCACAGACCATATCTCCATTCAACCATGGATTAGGACCGGGTCAGCCCCCCTTGCATTAGGAGGCCTTTTAAGGCAGCTATTGCTGCCTAAGAGTGTTGGTTTATCTGTAGGACCCGAACCATTAACAGGATTCGCCATCACCGTTACATCCGCCTCTTCGTCTGTGTCCGCTATAAGCTCATCCTCATCGGATTCATCGCCACAGGATTCTTCCGATCCCGTGATGACGAGCTTATCGACACATTGAAGCACATCGGTAAAAGGTGAAACCCAAGTTCCCGCCAGATGCTGCTCTGATACTTGTGAAGATGAAGCTTCTTCCTTAGATACTACACCAGTGTTTTATGGAGGAGTATTTTTCGAATTTCCTACCTCGTCGATCTTGTACAACTTCAGTCGGTTTGTTGAATCCATATGAAACCTTGCTATCGGACTTGACGAGGTGGGGTAGAGAGTTTAAATACTGCGTGCTTCCGGTGCACATTCGCCTTATCCAATCGACCGACCTTCCAGTTGCCATTCGGAAGCCCGTGATTGCAAAACTTCCACATCGCGAAAATTCCACATCGGCTGGTATAGACGGAATCCATGCATGTCCCCTGGGCCGAGACGGGATGTTCTCCTTGTTGACAACATCCAGCGCCGCACCCGGCCAGATTTCACCAATTTTCTTCAGTGAGCAGGGTAGGTCCATCTCGTCATAGCCCCCAAAAACGTGACAGGACTGAGTCGTTGCTGAGGCGTATCAGCAAAGGCAGCCATCAAAACGCAGTCTATGGTAAACCCTGACTGGACTGAGTCGTTGCTGAGGCGTATCAGCAAAGGCAGCCATCAAAACGCAGTCTATGGTAACCCCTGACTGCAAACCGAAAAGTCCGATGAGCACGGTATGCATAACAATCCGGACATAGGGGTTTGTTTGTTTTAAGTATAACTACTACAGTAGGGGAGAAACATGTCCACCACAGCATAGCTCCCGGTACTGTGGCAAGGACTGGGTGGCACAACACCTATTACTTGTTGAGGCGCCCAGGTATCAGCAAGGCTACGTGCAAATACAGTCCCTGAATGCAAGCCATACACGGATGAGCACGAGGTCGCATTACTCCCCGCGATTGTAGATTTTATGAAGAACATCAAGGTCGCTGCGATCCAGGAAACAAAGCTGAACGACACATGCAGCTTGCACAGTTGTCAGGGTTACAATGTGCTTCGTAAGGATCGCAGAAGTGGAGGTGGGGGACTGGCTTTCCTATTACACCATTCTGTGAAATACAGACCTATCTCACCTGAGCTTGACTCTAGACACCCATAAATTGAATGTATGGGAGTAGCAGTTAAGTCCGGAACTGCCGCGATAGAACTGTATAACGTATATATACCGCCGATTGGTAGGTGTTCTCCGCGATATTTGGCGGACATTAGTCCGTTATTGCAGAGCAATAACCGCGTAGTCCTAGGAGACTTTAATGGTCATCATGAGCTTTGGCATTCTCTCCTAGCTAATGACCAAAGACGCATAGCTTTGGCTGAGCAGATAGATGGCTCTACATTCTGCACAGTGAATAAGGACACCCCCACACGGATTATGGGTGATAGCAGTAGCTCGCCAGATATCACCATCGTGTCGCCTGGTCTGATAAATGACGTCACCTGGCAACCCGTCATTTCATTGGGGTCAGACCACCTCCCCATAATCCTCTCCATAGACAAACCAGCTGATTTCATCATCTCCGAACGCCGTACTTTCCTGAATCAAAGGAAAGCGGACTGGATCGGGTTCAGATAATTCACCAACCGCAGCTTCAGTGAACTAACCATCCCTCAGATGTTCGGGTAGCTGAGAAGACATTCGGAGGCATTATCAACGCTGCAGCAGTTTGCTTTATCCCTGCTGGTCGAATACAGGAGATACGACCTAATTTTCCAGCAGATGCAGAGGGAAAAAAAAGCAAAACGAGCGTGATGAAATTCGTCGTTCTAACCCTGCTGATCCTAGAATCAGGGAACTGAATCTAGAAATCAATAGGAAAGTCGACGAATATAAGCGGAATAAATGGCTAGATCAATTGAAGCAGTGCAACATAAGTTCCGGTATTGGTAAATTGTGGGCAACTTAACCGAATCTCTCTCGACTGACCCGAAGAGGAGCGCGCGTTATTTCAACCGGCATTTTATAGAGCACACCCCGTGAGTGACAGAGCGAAAAGGAGAGTAATGCGTCGCATCCATGCTCTCCAAGCTGAAGAAGTACCACCACAATTTACAGCTGGAGAATTTGCAGAAGTCATCCGTACCTCTAAGTCATCCAAAGCGCTTGGCCACGACGGAATTTCGATGCTGATGTTGAAGCAGTTGGACATACCGGGAGTTGAGTATCTGACTAGGGTCCTTAATCTGTCCTTGACCACTCTGATAATAGACGAAGCCTGGAAAATGGGCAGAGTGGTCCCAATACTGAAACCTGACAAAAATACGAGCAAGCGAGAAACGTACATGCCTATCTTCCTTCTCTCGCCAGTAGCAAAGACGCTTGAGGCGTTAATTCTCCCGAGCCTCATACGACATTTTCCAATTGCTGATCATCAGCACGGATTCCGAAAGTAGTACGACTACTGCTTTACACGCCATATCCACGCAAGTGAGCCGCGGTCTTAACCAGAACAGGTGATAGGACCGTTCTCGTGGCGCTAGACCTATCGAAGGCTTTCGATACTGTCATCCCCGCCACTCTTTTTGAGGACATCGCCAACGCTTCCCTCCCGAACAGTTTGAAACATTGGACCGTCAATTACTTATGTGGACGCCAGTCATATGTGGAATTCAGAAACAAGAAGTCCAAACCCCGTAGACTGAAACATGGAGTTCCCCAAGATGGGGTGATATCTCCGACACTGATTAACCTCTACCTCTCTGCAATTCCACCTTCCCCAGTTAAAATCGTATCATATGCTGATGAGATGTGGAAGGCTGAATGTCTACCTGGCTGAGATTGCCAATTTCTTCGCTGCGGGGAATCCGAAAATATCGGCCACACTGTTTACTGCATGGACAGCGCAAGTGAAGGAGCAACTCAATGTGTAGGTCGATGGCACAAGAATTCCGACCACCAACTACCCCAAGGTTCTTGGTGTCACATTTGATAGCCTCTTCAGGTCGAACGCGCATGCCACAGCTATCTGCAATAAAATGAGAAGTAGGAACAAGGTCCTCAAGTCGCTAGCCGACAGCACTTGGGGAACAGATAAAGAAACCTTGTTGACCACTTACAAAGCGATAGGTCGGTCTGTGGTAAACTATGTAGTACTAGAAATTGGTCACCTAATGTGAGCTAGAAGCAGTGGAAGAATATACAGAACATAACCGTGCGACGACACAATACTGTCGAAGCAGTATCTGCTATGTTGCTACCGTTCCAGCCATCCCAAACACCATCTTGTGGATAGGCGCCCACCTCTCAGGCATATCAGAAAACACCTTCATGATCCAGAGTGCGAGGTCAAACGCTACAAGAGAGAACCTCTAGATCAAAGAGCTTAAAAGGCAGGTCTAGCAGATATTTGCTCTGATGCAGTCGCTGAAGCCGTGAATAATTACAGAGTCAATGTCGTGCTAGAAGACCACACTCCATCAATGGCCTCAGAGGAAGAGGAATTACCACGACAGACAAGAGTACTTTTGGCTGGTGTAGCCGCCTCAATACATACTGGGCAAGGATTGATGGCGCCACGTCGAACACATGTCCAGCTTGTAAGCAGGGAGCACCTGACACACTACACCTTTTTAACTGCCCTGCCAAACCTACTCAACTTGTTCCCAGGTCTCTTTGGGCCCAATCAGTGGAAGCAGCCATCTTCCTTGGCCTAGAAACAAATACAGCAGAACCCACTACACAAGGCGAATAAAAACAACAACTAATGGACAACAAACACATATACTGCTACTACAACAACAACAACCCCGGTGTTTGGGAGTTTTTTTAAGTAGAACCACCACTTGGTACATTATTTGGCGTTACCCAGGTTGCACTATGTGGAATCGATCTACCATTACACCCCAAGCGGTAGTTTACATCCAATCGTTTTGAAATTGGGCATGGTAGTTTTGCTTGATCCATGGAGCAAATAGCCAAATTTGAAGAAAATCGGTGCTGATTTCCGATTTAACCCTTTGTACCAACATTGCCGAATTTGAAGAATATCGGTTCAGATTTAGATGTGGCTCCCACATATATGTTTCGTCTGATTTGGCCCTTTAGTCCTATAAAAGCTGTCGTTTTGAAACTTAGCATAGTACAGTTTTTTGATCCATGGACCATATTTGCCGATTTTGAAACCATAGACCATTATTGTCGAATATTTATTATTTATGTATTTATTTATATGAATTACAATACAAAGTAATTTTGTATTCTAAATGGCTAAATGTTTCCAGCGACAGACCAGAGCCTCTGGTGGGATTCGAACCCACGACCCCCAAACTCATAGGCGAGTACGCTACCATCTCACCTACTGGGGCACTCTACTGTCGAATATGTTTCATCCGATTTGGCTACAGAGGCTGAGACGTACCAAATGAAAATGTAAATTTTAGTTTGTATTTTCGTTTGTAGAATTTCCTAGTTAAAAACCAATAAAAGTGTTTATTTAAAATTTTTGTGTATTTATAACACCATATTAGACCAGGAAATGTTATGTACAACCCTTCGACAAAAAAACTAGAGTAATTGTTGATATTTGCGTAGTTCCGGGGTACGTATGAATAATGTGACATATATTAGTGTTGGAATAACAATCATACAACATAGAACACAACATTTTGACAATCGAATTAATATCAAATCCATACTGTCCAAAATATATGGCGTGATCTATTTCGAGGTTCCCTACTTTTTTAAAGAAAAAAAAAAAACAGAAAATTCAAATTGAATGGGGAATGTTTATTATCATTTGAAAGAACATTCTCTGGCATTTCTTTTTTGAAGATTATGTCTATCAAATGTTGGCCGCGGCTACGTCTCAGATGCTCCATCCGTATAGTCCAATTTTCGATGACTCGTTCGAGCTTTTCGACTGGTAACTGGCGAATGACACGCGTGATATTTTGCTCGAAGGCCTGAATCGAAGCGGGTTTAGACTTTACATATCCCCACAGGAAAAAGTCTAACGGTGTGATATCACACTATCTTGGTGGCCAATCGACCGGCTCAAAACGTGAAATTATCTGCTCACCGAAGTGTTCTCTCAATAAATCCATTGATTGATGCGATGTGTGGGAAGTGGCGCCGTCTTGTTGAAACCAAATTTCGCCGAGATCACGAGCTTCAATTTCAGGCATCAAATAGTCGGTTATCATGGCACGATAACGGTCGCCATTGACGGTTACGTTCTCACCGGCATCATTTTTGAAGAAATATGGACCGATGATTCCGGTACGTCGGATCGGGAATCGGGCAATGGAAAAAAGATAGCTCTTAACGAGAGCTAAAATATTGCTCATGGGTGTCAAGGTCGTGGATCGACTGGAAAGTGTTTTTTTTGGATTTAAAAAAGAAATGGACTTAGCGCAATTGGCGAACGATTATTTTGATAATAAAACTGAATAATTTGTAAACGTTGTTCAGGCGTAAGTCTTTCCATGATGAAATGCCAAACAATACTTAACAAAAATAACATGACAGCATGACACGACTCACACGAGATCTGTCAAAAAAGCCTATTGAAAAAAAGACCAAATTACACAATCTACTTTTGACGTCGATTTCTGCCTTACATATCAAATGGGGGGTAACATATATATGTGGGCTATATCTAAATCTCAACCGATTTCCCTCAAATTTGGCAGTATTAATTCATGTAATAAGAAACCTCTTTCTGCCGAATTTCGTACTGATCGGATTAAAAATACACTTTTTACAGCGCTTACATGTAAAATCGGGTGTAACATATATATGGCGGCTATATCTAAATCTGAACCGATTTTCTCCGAATTTGGCAGTATTCCTTCATGTTATAAGAAACCTCTTTCTGCCGAATTTTACACTGATCGGTTATAAAAAAAATTTTTTACGGCGCTTACATGTGAAATCGGGGGTAACGTATATATGGGGGCTATATCTAAATCTGAACCGATTTTTTCCAAACAGTGTTCATTCATATAATAAGAGACCTCTTTCTGCTGAATTTCATACTGATCGGATATAAAATAAAGTTTTTACCGCGCTTACATGTCAAATCGAGGCTAACATATATATGGGGGCTATATCCAAATCTGAACCGATTTTAACCAAAAAAAAAGATACGTGTAAAGTGTCGTCAAGATCGGGCTATAATTGCGACCTGTACTTTGATTACAAGAATACATCTACAGACGGCCAGACAGACGGACATAGCTAAATCGACTCAGAAAGTGATTACAAGTCGATCGGTATAATAAACAATGGATCTATCTCTTCTCCTTTTGGGTGTTACAAACAAATGCACAAAGTCATAATACCCTGTACCACAGTGTGGTGTAGGGTATAAAAAAACGGCTAGCACCACTGGATTCAGCAATGTCGAAATAGGTATATCTATAGGGTCTCATTTCTGTTACATTTTTAAAGTTTCCATTTCGAGCACAGTGTAATTAATAAGTCCCAGAAAATAATAACTTGTTCCATTTAACATAGTGAGGCTATCTTAAACTTACGCATATTATTTCAAAGTACATGTCGCAAATATGAAGCTATCTTTACGAAATTTGGTGCAGTGGGTTTCTTTTCGACCAGGGACGATCTCTGTTAGGGCATGTCGATCCATGTTTTGATATAACTCCATATAAAGGTACCTTCAGGTTAGACCTTTTGACCTTCTACACTTTCAACAAATTTGACTGAAATTTAGGCGTTTATGCTACAATATATTACTGCATGAGTTTGGGTGTCGTGGGTTCGATTCCCACCACAGGAAATAACATACAATTTTAGAAACAGTTTAGATTTGTTCGAATTGGCCACCTTTGGCACGAATTATGGCCTTCAAACGGCCGACAAAGCCATCTCACGCTGCACGAAAGTGGCTCTGCGGTATTTTGGCCCATTCCCGGCGAAGCGCCGTCTTGAGATGATCGATACTTTGGTATTTTTTTGTGCGAATCTTACTCTCTAAAATGCCCCAGGCGCAAAAGTCCGACGGATTGAGATCCGGGATCTTGGTGGCCATTGTGCGGTAGAAATGAAGCGAGGAACCTCCTTTTTACGACATTCTTGGTTGACGCGTGCTGAGTGCGATGGTGTTGAGTCCTGTTGGAATGTCCATGGTCTGCGGCCGAAATGTTGGTCTGCCCAGGGCTTCAATACTGTCTTTAGGACATTTTCCCGATAATATTCGGCATTTATTTCGACCACATGGTCGATGAATACGAGCGGGGAGCGACCATCGGACGTTACGGCGGCCCACACCATTACCATCGGCGGCGCTTGAGTTCTGGTGGCCAATCGAAGGTGTACATTTTCAGCTGACCTCTTTGGCAATTAAACCCGATCATGTTGTTTGTTCACAAACTGCTCAATTTGGAATGGCTTCTCATCGGAGAAAACCAAATTCGGTAACTGGCCACTGTCGTACAAGCGAAGCAACTCCTTGGCTCTTTCCAGTCTAACTTTTTTTTGTGCATCGGTGAGCTCTTGCAATTTTTGGAACTTCAATGGCTTTAGTCCAAGCTCATTTTTTAATATGTGTTGTATCCGTTCTCGCGATATGTTCAGCTCAGAGCAATTTTTCTACCACTGCGGCGTGGATTTCGATCAAATCTGGCCTTCACTTTTCGGATCATTTCTGGTGTTGTTACCGTTTTTTTTCGTCCACTTTTTGGACGCGATGCAACACTGCCAGTATCACGGTAACGAGCAATGGTACGAGAAACAAAAGATTTATTCACATTTAAATGCTGGAGGGCTCTAACGATAGCCACTTGTGTTTTTCCACCCAAATATAAAGCAATCACACTATCACGCTTGAATTCCATCACGAATAACTTTTTTTCTGAATGCAATAGATCAAAATGCTTTTGTAAGCTTGTAAACAATAAAATGAACTGTCACTGAAATAAATGTGTCAGCTATCAGACTAGCGGTTTAGAAATGATAGCAACCTGAAGTTGGCTGCAATACATATCAGCCACACTTATACCCTCGTTCACAATTGTGGAGATATAAGAACATGATTTGGTTGAAATTGTTTTACTTCTACCGAAAGGGGTGTAATTTCTACATTTATCGATAGATTTTTTCAAATATGCACTGTTTTCTTCGCTACGATGCTGGCTTTCAAAATATGGAACAAATATTTTCTTTGCGATTTTTTTATATTTTAGTGGTTTTTTAGTGCCACCAAAAAAATATATTTTTGACAAATTTCAAATTTTTTCCAATTGTTTAACGACATACTAAACTTCTGTCTCTACGTGAAAGTGTCATTATTAACATTTGTAGTCCTCATAATTTCCTTTATTGAAAGTGTTTCCCGAAAAAAAATGCCATAACTGTTACTTATTGTAATTAGAAAAATGTGTTACTTATTGTAATTAGAAAAATTTGCCGAAAGAGCTTTCGATAGTTTTTTCAATGTTTTTAAAAAAATCACAAAAAAAATATTTTTTTTTTCAAATCACAAAAAAAATATTTTTTTTATTTTGTTTTTCGTAATTAAAACTTGTTTTGAAACTATCCTTTTTATTTTTTTCTCAAACGAAAGCTTAGGTAATTTTCTTTAAAAGCTTTGTTGTCTATTAGAGGGATGGGACTTGTTTACCTGTCAAAATATAGATAACCGTCTAAAAAATAGAGGTTAAACCACATATTTTAGCATAACTCGAGAACTAATTATAGCAATTCGTTCAGGAAACTTTTAAACAATCCTAAATTAAGTAGCTTTGATCTTCTTTTAATATAATTTTTTCACCTCATCAGTGGTTTCAAAGATATCTTACAAAACACTGCAAAAAATCCCATTGTCTGAGAAATGACAAAATATGTTTTAATTTACAAAAAAAAAACACAAACAATGATTTTCTGATGTTTTTTTTATTATTTGCCTTATTTTTCACCTTGGGCAAAATTTTCTAAATATAATAGGTAATTAGTTATATGGATGGGAAAAAGGGCCGTTTGATCAAAATTCAACATGTACCCAGCAAAATCTTGGTAAGAACATGCCATTACCTAGTAATGACATCTTATTACCCTCTGCATTACATTCAGTCAACAATAGTGACCCAGCAAAATCTTGGTAAGAACATGTCATTACCTAGTAATGACATCTTATTACCCTCTGCATTACATTCAGTCAACAAATAGTGACCTACTTCATTGCGTAATTACTATTAAGCGATGTTCCTATGAATCGCGAGGTAGGCCAGTGGTTATGATGCTAAACTAAGAAGCCCACCTCCCGGCAAAAGGCATTTTTCGGCAAATGACGACCAGCGTTACCGTTGAGAAATTTAAAAAAGTGGCACAAAAAGGGGATTTATTGTAAAAAAAGTGTCACAAAAAGGGTATTTAAAAAAACTTTTCGTAAGTTAATTTTATTTAAACAAAGCAGTTAACTTGAATATCAAAGTAACCAAAAACAACGGATAAAAAATCAGTTCTTTAAATATGAGTTTAAATACACATTACAACTAAAAAACAATTCAATTTCATTTAAACTGGAAATGGAATACAAAATAACAAAAAATGCAGTTCGTTAAAATACCCATTAAAATCATTACAAGGCACATAAATATGGGTAGTGGTACAGGGTATTACCACTTTGCGCATTTGTTTGTAACTTCTAAAAAAAGCAAGAGATAGACCCATTGTTTATTATACAGATAGGCATATACTCGTAATCAATATTTGAATCGATTTAGCCATGTCCGTCTGTCGATGTACTCTTGTGATCAAAGTGCAGATCGCAAATATAAAGCGATATTAACAAAAATTGGTGCAGATGTATTTCTTAGGCTAGGGACAAACGTTATTAAAAATTGGGTATATCGGTCCATGTTTGATAAAAAAAACGCATTTTTAATTGATTTAGCTCAAATTTAAGAATGTTTACTTGCTATTGGACCTAATCGTCCTAGTAACAATTGGGGGGCAGCAAAAGTGGCATGGCTACAAAAAGGGGTAAAAATGCAACTTTAGTCGCACAGCGGTAACGCTGATGACTAAATCGATATTTACTCTCCTCCCAATTTTACACTCTTCCCGATTTTACTTCTACTTTCTCAACTCATTCCACCACTGATGGTGGTGAAATATACTCTATCACCAAACAAACACACTCATAAAAGTATTACTTACGTCCACGCTTACTTCTGAATAATTGTAAAAGTGGTTATTTTTTAGCTTCTTGTATGCTTGTTAGGAAGTTACGGTCACTATTTTCGAGAGTTATGCTCCAACTAGGGTTTGGAACTTCCCGTCATTTATTCCCGGCAATTACTTTCATTTATTCCTAGAACTAAATATTTTATCGCAAAGAAATTGTTACATACATTGTATCCATCTTATCCACAAATAATTAAACCGTGCTAGTCAAAAAAATTATCATTAAGCAGACCCAATAGATAGACCTATTTCGACCATGCTGAATCCAGTAGGTACCCGTTTTTTCTAGGTTAGCCCTAATATTGAATATTACTCGAATTATTCTGTCAATTTGTGTGGGAGGTACCAGAAGGGGTTTATCAAATACATTAGATACTTTAAATTCATTGCACTGTGCCGAATTATAAACATTTATGTGCACTGGTAAAAACGTTATGAGATATTAAATTGTGGTATGATTTGGGCATTTTGTGTGGGAGGTACAAAAAGGGGCGTGGCGATAACGCCCATTTTTCACAGGGCTATAAAAACATTACACTGTACAAAGTTTCAAGTATTTTTATACACTGGTTTTAATGTTATGAGCTGTTAACTTTTGGTGCAAAAAGGTACCTTTGTGTGGGAGGTACCAAAAAGGGCGTGGCAACAACGCCAATTTTTCCCTTGACTGTAGGCAATATAAAAGCATAATACTGTACAAAATTTCAAGTTTTTTTATACACTGTTAATAATGTTATAAGCTGTTAACTTTTGGTGCAAAACGGTGCATTTGTGTGGGAGGTACCAAAAGGGACGTGGCAACTTCGCCTATTTTTCTCGAGTTGATAGCGACTAATAAGCTAATACTATGTGTGGAACTTCAGTAGATTCGAATAAGCAGTATAGCAGTTATTAAAGAATCAATTTTTCACAACATTTTAACCCTTGTGGGGGAGGTACTAGAAGGAGTGGACTAATATGGCCCATCTTCGAACTTAGCCGGAGATAGAAACAAATATTACCACGTAGCAAATTTGAAGTCAATCGGTTACTCCTTTCGAGAGTTATCGTGCACAGACAGACTTTTTTCCGTAGCAAATGATATATACTCTCGTCACACTAAAGTGAGGGTATAAAAAAGGCTAAATTTTGGGACTAATAATAAAAAATTATTTATATTAAAAAAGACATTTTCCCAACAAACTATAAACACATGTTATAAAACACGTTTGTGTGAAAAAATAATGCATACATTGTTTTTGGATATTATCCTGAAAACACCGTTTTCAAGTAAAAATTTTAAAAGCTGCGATTGTTCCATTTTATTTTCTTATTACGATTAAATAAGACTATGCAACAAAATAACACTTTTTGGAAAATACACGGACTTGACAGTATAGGTTCGATTATACTATCAAAGGGTAGTATAACCCTATACTCGGTTTGGCAAAATTGGTGACTAATTTTTTTTTATGGGCCCCCAAAGTTTTTGAAAATCAGTGGGCCTCTCGAAAAAGGTGTCATCAGCTTTTGTCCAACAACTAATTCAGACTTGGTGATACCGCTTAACTATGTTTGGCAATAATGTAGTTAAGAATATGCTGAACAAAGTTGTTTAAAATTTTTTGCGAAAAAAAAATTTTCCGGTACTTTTTTTTTGAAAAAGTGAAGGACAAAATTATTTTTGTCACTTTTTTCAGCATAACTAATTACGTACGTAATTTTTCACTAACAATGCGTGGCAAAATTGTAGCCAACGTAAATCTGAAAATTTTTTGTAAACATATCAATACAATCTGAACGTGTCTAGGCACCCTAAATAGCTCAAAAAACCACATTGTACCCCAAAAATGTAAGTATTTCACTGTTATGTAACAAAAATATATTTTTTTGGTATAGAGCATGTACAGCTACTTTATAGAAAATATTAAGGCCAATATTTTTGTGAAACATTTTAACCCTCTAGCTCCCGCACATAACTGTAATTTTTGGCCCCATTTTAACAAATCGTAAAAAACACCCCTTAAAAGGGGAAGGGCGGGGATGAAATGTTCTACAAAAATGTTCGCCATAAAATTTTACTATATGAGTCGAAACACACCAAAGCCCAAATCTTCACACAAAAACCCAAAAACCGGTCAAATTCCAGTCAACAACGCTTTTTACTGGTATCTTTATTGCTTCGACTACTAGATCGTACGACTAACATTGCTTCACGAACAGGAATTTGACCTTTTTTTGCTGTTCGTGTTATGTTTTGAGCTTTGGTGTGTTCTGACATATATAGTACAATTTTATGGCGAACATTTTTGTAGAACATTTCATCCACTCTCTCCCCATTTTAAGGGGCGTTTTTTACGATTTGTTAAAATGGGGCCAAAAGTTACAGTTATGTGGGGGAGCTAGAGGGTTAAAATGTTCTACAAAAATATTGGCCTTAATATTTTCTATAAAGTTGCTGTACATGCTCTATAACAAAAAAATATATTTTTGTTACATAACAGTGAAATACTTACATTTTTGGGGTACAATGTGGTTTTTGAGCTATTTATGGTGACTAGACACGTTCAGATTGTATTAATATGTTCACAGAAGTTGTTCACATTTACGTTGGCTACAATTTTGCCAAGCATTGTTAGTGAAAAATTACGAGTCCCCGGAAGTTATGCTGAAAAAAGTGAAAAAAAAATATTTTTTTCCTTCACTTTTTCAAAAAAAAAGTGCCGGAAAAAATTTTTTTTTCGCGAAAAATGTTAAGTTACTTTATTCAGCATATTCTTAGCTACATTATTGCCAAACATAGTTAAGCGGTATCACCAAGTCTGAATTAGTTGTTGGACAAAAGCTGATGACACCTTTCTCGAGGGGCCCACTGATTTTCAGAATCTTTGGAGGCCCATAAAACAAAATTGGTCACCAATTTCGAAAAACCGAGTATAAGGTTATACTACCCTTTGATAGTAGAATCGAACCTATACTGTCAAGTCCGTGTATTTTTTTCTCTGTTGCACGGTGTAATTAATGTAAAGAACGAGATTATTAACTGCTTTTTATATAGCCTTATTAGAAGTTTGGAAAAAACCGGCAATCCCCCTAAAATTCCCGGGAAACGGAAACTAAACAATTTGCAATATTCCCGGGAATTTTTTTTCCCGGATCTTCCCGAAATCCAAACCCTAGCTCCAGTCGCATATCGTTGATTCCATGCCAAACCGAACACCTTTTTGGGTCACCATTCCCAATTTCAGAATAAATTTGCATATCGATTCTCTGCCGAAAATTAAACATTTTATAGTTGGCGAAAGAAAATACCAAAAAAATTTGCAGATGTTATTAGCATCTGAAATCTGAGAAAATAGATGTGCATGATGCAAAATAAAGTTGCATACTTTAAATTAACTGGCATTAATATATGTACTTGGAAGTACAAGTCGCGACCCTACAAACGAGTATTCATTGGTAAAATTCCGTCAACGTTTTTGCATAATACATAACTTTCAATATAAACCTTTTCAGATATTTTCCCAAATTTTTCAGATTTTACGAGGGTTGCTATATATATATGATCTGACATTTCCGTTGGAAAGTTTGACATTTTTTAGCATAAACGTACTCAGAACGTTTTGACGTACGACTATCATTTGCGTTGTTTACAGTGACTTGAAAAAATCAATTTGGCAAAAAAATGGAATTAACTCTTGAACATTTTCGTGCGATCATTTTTCATAATTTTCGTCGTGGATTATCACGACAAGAGTGCATCGGTGAACTTAAATCTTTGTATGGCGATGAAGCACCATTCTATAGCACTGTGAACAACTGTTTTAATGAATTCAATCGTGGCCGACGCTCGCTCAAAGACGAAGGTCGTCCAAAAACGGCCGTTGTGCCAGAGAACATCGATACCGTGGGTGAACTGATAATGTAAGATTGTCATGTGACATACCGTGAGATAGAGGTATCCTTGGGCATTTCCTCCACCAGCATATATTCGATATTGCATGAACACCTGGCCGTAAAAAAGGTTTGTTCTCGTTGGATCCCGCACATTTTGACAATCGCTCACAAAAGGCTCGTGTCGATTGGTGCAAAGAAATTTTGAAAAAATACGATCGCGGTGCTTCAAAAGACGTTTATAAGATCGTCACAGGTGACGAATCTTGGATCTATGCATATGAGCCCGAAACAAATCAGCAATCGACCGTGTGGGTCTTCGAAGACGAGCCAAATCCAATGAAAGCTGTTCGTGGAAGAAGCACTTCGAAGCAAATGGTCGCCTGTTTCTTCGGCAAAACTGGTCATGTGGCGACTGTTCCGCTTGAGCAACGTAGGACGGTCAATTCTGAGTGGTACACCTGATTTGACACCCAATGACTTCTTCTAAGCAGCTGTTGAAGCTTTCAAAAACCATGTTTTGGAGGTGAATTTTTAACACACTGTAAACAAAACAATTCGCACTCAAATGACAAAATGGTCTGAGTGAAGTTATGCTTAAAAATGTCAAACTTTCCAATGGAAATGTCAGATGGCGCCAGGCAACACTTAGTTTTGCCTAGGCCAGATATATATGTAGCAACCCTCATAGATGCCTATAACATTTTGATTTTTTTCACGTCAACTACAAGTTTATTCTTTTCCATAGTAAAACGCATATACCAATTTTGAAGGCAACCCGATTTTTTTGGAAAAATCGTTCGATTTGAAATGGAATGAACGATATACAGAAGTTTTAAACAATCTTTTCTCAATTTTGAAGAAAAGTTTATGTAACTAAAAATAATAAAATAATACATTGAATCAAAGAAGATTTTACTTGCTCTAAAAGGCAATTAACCAACTCATTTCAGATCTCTAATTGTCTATTACGTATTTAAAACAAAACTTTTTATTTAAACTTCATATAATAGGTTACAAATGAGAAGAAATATTTTGAGTTCAGTGTTCAATCTTCTCTCTCTCTCTCTTCCTCTATCTCCCCCTTTTTTCGATCTTTAGATTGCCAATGAGATTATATAAAACTGTTAGCCAATAGTGCCAACAATGATAGCATGACAAATGCCTTAAGATCAATTATAGGATTGGCGGAATTGGTTTTTCTGTCATTGGTATAATGGCCCGCTTTCTTGGAGAGCACAACAACTTGAGATGGTGCAACATTGGGTATTTCCACCATGACTGGTTGAGGAGGGTTAAAAACTGCAGGTTGATATTTCTGCTGCGTTAAGACAGCTGGTAGTGGGGCCGTGGGCTGTGAAGGTGGTGGCAGAACAGCTATGGGTGTGGCGTTGACGGGCACTGGGAGGACAGCCGGAGGTTTGTATACGGGAACATTTGTTGAGGCTACTGAACCATTCGTTAGATTTGGTTGAATAAACGCCGTCGTCAGTTGGTGGGTCAAGACGGGCATTAGGACGGGATGAGATGAAGGCTTTTGGTATTGTTGGGTCATTGCAGTCATATTCACTCCGGGGGGACATATCAGCTGTTCGGTGAAAATGAAACGACTGAGATCGGCTTGGTCGGGTTCCTTGATGGTTTGCTTAAAACAACCATTACTCAATGGTTCGCTGCGTTCAATTATAGTGGCAGGAATAATGGCATGATGATGGGTGACATTGGCGGTGGTACCTAAAGTTGAGTTATATATGTAATTGTAGATTAATTTAACTTTTTATTTAGTATCTAAATGATGCCATTAGGTGGGACCATCCGGTATAACATTGATCTAAAGTAAATTTGTGACAATTATTACCTATTTGTGGTCCAGATGCAATCTGCGAAATTTGCCGAAATATTTGTAGTGCAAATATGAAATACACCGATTGACTTCTTGTCCTGTGTGACATTTTATTTTTCAAACCTTTTTAAAAAACTCGTTATTACACTCTGCAAGTTTCTAACTAACTGAATCGACATTGTAAAAGTTATTACAAATTTGCATAAATGTGTTTTTTTTTTGCTCATAGGTTGCAATGTGAACCTGATTGTCTATATTTGATTAGGTGTCTTAAGTAGTTGTCACTGCAACTAAAACACATGTGGCATGACTTATACTATTGTTATCTTTGAATAAAACTTCCTCATCAGCAAAAAAGTATATAACGACAATGTACAAAAAAAGTATATAACGACTGTGTTACAAACATCGAGAAAATGTATCTGTGGTCACAATCGATAAGTTGACCTAAGCCGATATATTTTTGTGGACGGAAATATGAATAGATTTTAACGAAAATTGGTACAGAGGGATTTCTTAGGCTAAGGACGATCCCTATTGAAAATGGGGCTCATCGGCCCATGTTTTGATATTGCCTCCGATTTGATTTCTTCGCGGTCTTGAAGGAGTATTTTATCATATCATGCTGAAATTTAAGCTTTTATAATTTAGATTGCATTAAATCGACTCCAGCGAAAATGGAACACTTCGGTCTATGTAACACTTCGGTCCCCCTATACAGTTCCCTTGCGATTAGAGAACACAGTTCTTGGCGCTCTAGTGAACACATTTAACAATTGATATGACTCAAATTTAAGCACTTATACTTTATGTATATTGCAGTAAATCGTCCCCAGGGAAAATTGGACACATCGATCCATGTTTTGATAAATCCCCCATATAGTCAAAGCCGAATTTGACTTATTGGCGGTATAGATCCTATGTTTTTTAACCGATGTTTTGAAATTTACTATATTTAAACTGCCTTTATAATAATAATGGTTTGATATGACTGACCCCTAAATATTTCTGCGTCCATTGGTCAGCAAACAATCGATAATAGTCGGCCCCACCCGACTTTAGTCTTTCCTTACATGTTTTATAATGAACTAGGAATTATTAAAAAATAAGTCACTGTTTAAATAAATATGTACCAATACACTAGGGTGGATTTTAAATCCATTTGTTTATTGGGATTTTACAAAAAAATAAATTTTTAGTTCAAAATACAGGGTTTTCCAACAAGAGGTGTTATTTTGAATCACCCGGTATTTCGGTAGCTGTCACTTTTGAAGCTTTTATTCTTTGACATTCGACAAGTAGAAACTACGCCATTATTAAAAATGGAACGATACACGATTCAACAACGCATTGAAATTATTAAAATTCACTACAAAAATGGTGAAATCCGGAATTCCGTCGAAAAATCATCTTGACTGATGAGGCCTATTTCCACCTCGGTGGCTACGTCAACAAGCAAAATTGTCACATCTGGGGCTCGGAAAACCCAAGAGTTATTGTTGAGAAGTCTCTCCATCCTCAACGTGCGATGGTGCGGTTTATGGTCCGGCGAGGTCATTGGACCTTACTTTTTTGAAAATGAGGTTGTATCAACAGTTGCGGTGAATGGATTGCGCTATCGAGAGATGATAATAATTTTGTATGGTCGGAGTTGGATGGTTTTGATCTGGACAACGTTTACTTTCAACAAGACGGCGCTACGTGCCACACAAGCAACGGAACCATTTCTCTGTTACGGGAAAAGTTTCCGGACCGTGTTATCTTTCGAAGAGGTGATCACAATTGGCCACCGAGATCTTGTGATTTAACACCTTGCGACTTCTTCCTTTGGGGCCACGTGAAGGATAAGGTCTACGCCAACAGCCCAGCGTCTATTCAAGACCTTAAAGATATAATTCGTGAGGCTATCGAGGATATAGGGCAGCCACTTTGCGATTTGGTTATGGAAAATTTCATGAAAAGGATATGGTCCTGTAAGCGTGGTCGTGGTGGCCATTTGGCTGATGTTGTTTTTCATTATTAACGGCATACCTTCCTCTTTATTATGAAATAAACATCCGATCATTTATCTCAAAAAATTACATTTTTCTTTGAATACAAAAATAACACCTCTTGTTGGAAAACCCTTTATTAATGGAAACATTTTTGTTGCTGGTTCGACGATTGCTTACATTATTTGTTTCAGAAGCAAAACGCAAATAAACAAGTAAGAAAGTTCAGTCGGGTAAACCGGCATATGAATCCCCTCACCTTGAGTCCCAAAAACATATTCGTAAATATATTTTTTTGTTTTAATTAAATTAATTTAAATTATATCAATTTAAATTGCATTTAATAACTTTAAAGTATGTATTGGTATTAAAGTTTAAAGCTGTTTGCATTTGGTACAAAATGGCCCATTTGTGTGGGAGGTACCGAAAGGGGCGAGCCAATAACGGCCACTTTTCTCTAGACTCTAGGTACTATAAAAGCATTACACTGTACGAAGTTTCAACTATTTGTATGCACTGTTATTGAAGTTAAAAGCTGTTAACTATCTGTACAAAAAGTTCCATTTGTGTGGCAGATACCAAAAGGGACGAGCCAATAATGCCCATTTTTCTCTGGAATCTAGGTACTATAAAAGCATTATACTGTACAACATTTCAAGTATTTGCATGCACTGGTATTAAAGTTATAAGCTTGTAACTTTTGGACAAAATGGTCCATTTGTATGGTGGGTACCAAAAACCGGAGTGGCCACGTCGCCCATTTTTCTTGACGTGTTAACGACTGACAAACTAAGTCTGAAATTTCAGAAGATTCGAGTAAGTAGTATAGAAGGTATTAAAGAATCAATATTTCATTAAAAGTTAACCCTTTGTGGGGGAGGTACTAGAAGGAGTGGACCAATATGGCCCATCTTCGAACTAAGCCGGAGATAGAGAAAAATAGTACCGCATACCATATTTGTAGTCAATCGGACATACACACAGACAGACAGACGGACGGAAGGACGGACGGACGGACGGACGGACATTGCTCAAATGACTTAAATTGACCCAAAACGGATTTCCGCCGAACATACTTAGGGTCTTAGGTCACTCCTTCGATGTGTTACACTTTTGGCTCGTAGCAAATGATATACATATACCCTCCTCTCTAAGGTGAGAGAATACAAATAAAAATCTCTACTAAATTTAGGGGTTTCTTAAATCTAATTGGAGAATTAATTAAACTGAAATGCTGAAAAAAGTGAACAAAATATTTTTTCTTCACTTCTTCAAAAAAAAAGTTTTTCGCAAAAAATGTTAAGGTACTTTGTTCAGCATATTCTTAGCTACATTATTGCCAAAGATAGTTAAGCGGTATCACCAAGTCTAAATTAGTTGTTGGACAAATGCTGATGACACCTTTATCGAGTGAGTGGCCCACTAATTTTCAGAAACTTTGGGCGCCCATAAAAACAAATTGGTCACCAATTTCGTTAAACCGAGTATAGGGTTATACTACCCTTTGATAGTATAATCGAATCTATACTGTCAAGTCCGTGTATTTTTCAAAAAGTGTTCATTTGTTGCATAGTGTTATTGTTTGTTTTACATTTTCATGCGATATTTTTTTTTAAGTGGGAAATTTTTGATATATGTTTGTAAAAAGCTCCTGTTTTTTATGCAAGTATTTTTTTTATGCTAACTGCTGTGGAAAGCATCTGTCGAAAAAAAGACTTTAGGGTATAAATAAATTGTATTTATTTTGAAATGTGAGAAATTATGTGTACACTGCTACGTCTGCAAAAAGAAAAAAATTGTCTTAAGACGCCCTTAATCTTTGACATAAGTACGTTTTGTGCTTAAAATTAAGAAAAATGAACTTAATATCAATGAAATTATCTATATTTTACATACATCATGTACTTATTTTAATGATTAGGGGCGTCTTTGCCGCAAATTTTTAATTTTAAGAGAACATTTTTTTCAGTGCATGTGTCTACACATACAATTCGGTTTTTGTTATCTTTTCAGACTTATGATTAAATAAGAAACAAGTGTTTTAATGATAGAATAACTCTACAGCCAAGCAACGGGTGGGAGATGCCGGAACGTTGAATGGAATTGTTAATTCTTAGATAGTATATAAGTTATTAGTAGACAGCGGAATTTTATGCAATTTAAGATATTGTCGGATTCCAATTCCGGCTGTTTATTTGAAATATGCTCTTTTCATTCAAAATATAATAGTGATATGGTAACTGGATAATTCTGTGCATAAAAAAAAAACAAAATTTTAATATGCAGCCGATTCCAGAGTAAGTTAAAATCGGTGTTTCACTAAATGTTAACCCTTTGTGAGGGAGGAACTAGGAGGAGTGGGCCAATATGGCCCATCTTCGAACTTAGCATACGATTGAAGAAATATATTATCACAATCCAAATTTGAAGTCAATCGGGTTAGTCTTTTCGAGAATTATCGTACGCTCCAGTCAGACGGACGGACGGACAGTGCCCAAATCAATTAAACTGTCCTAAAACGATATATACCCTGTCCGTAGTAAATGATATATACCCTCCTCCACTGAAGTGAGGGTATAATAACTTCTCTAATGCCATACATAGTAATAGACTACACCTAAATATTTTTTTTCATAGATTTTATGAATCCAAAAACAAATTTTTTTTATGGTAAAGTTTTTTTTTAAAACACTTTTTTTCAAGAATTAAAATTTTCATGGAAGGTACCTTTTGTATTTGAACTATTTTATTTGAAGTATAAGCTCGATAAAGCCGATATACCATTTAAATTAAAGGAAATTAAAAGGGCTAAAAATGCAGATAACATCAAATTTCAAATATGAAAATACATCGTTTTTTGCTGGCACGAAACATAAAAAATAGAAAAAAATGTTTTTGAAAGCTAGCATCGTAACGAATAGAATAGATCCTATAAAATTAAAAAAAATATTTTTTCATTTTGGCAATTTTGTTTGGGTTGTACCAAAAGCGGAGTGGCAATAACGCTAATTTTTATACCCTCTTCCATAGGATGGGGGTATACTAACTTTGCTATTCCGTTTACAACACCTTGAAATATTGATCTGCAACCCCATAAAGTATATAAAGGGTGGTTAAATTGTAAGGGCCGATGTTTAATGTGAACCACACCTAAACGTCAAGTTTTTTCTGCATTTCATTTGTCATTTCTCAATTTCAGACTAACTCAATTTAAACGCGTTAAAGTTTTTTAAGCCTTTTACGAAAATGGGCGTTCAAATCAAAATGCATTTCGTGCACTTCGTGATGTTTTTTTGATCAGCATAATCGACCAAAAGTGTCCACTGAAATTTGCAATTGTGCGAAAATTTCAGCAAACCGGGTCTGTATAAGATGTGAAAACACCTGTGCATGCTCGCCCAGTTCGTTTGGTGCAGCTTATGGGCTGGCGACGTCATCGGGCCATACTTCTTCGAAATGAGGCCGGTCAGGCAGTTACTGTGAATGGTGTTCGCTATCGTGAGATGATAACGAACTTGTTATGGTCCGAATTGGAAGATATGGATGTGGACAATATGTGGTTTCAACAGGACGGTGCCACTTGCCACACAGCTAACGAAACAATGGCTCTTTTGCGCAACAAATTCAATGGCCGTGTTATCTCACGTCTTGGCGATGTCAATTGGCCGCCAAGATCATGTGATTTGACACCGTTGGACTTCTTTCTTTGGGGTTATTTGAAAGAAAAGGTGTTCGTCGATAAGCCAGCAACAATTCAAGAGATAAAGGATGAGATAATTCGACACATTAACGGCTTAGAACCTCAATTATGCCTCAGCGTCATCGAAAATTTGGACCATCGGATGGAGGTGTGTCGCCGAGGTCGCGGCGGCCATTTAGCCGATATTTTGTTTCATACCAAAATTATCGTAATAAAAAGAAATGACAATAATTTCCTAAATAAATTATGTTTTATTCAAAATCAACATCGGCTCTTAAAATGTAACCACCCTTTACATTCTTGATCGTCATGAAATTCTAAGACGATTTAGCCATGTCCGTCTGTCTGTCCGTCCGTCTGAGCTACACTGACAAAAAATAGTAATAACATTAATGACGACACATTCTTAAATTAAGTATGCATCCTCGGCATAAATTCAATCACAATTTTCATAAAAATAATGAAAACATACATGTTTTTTACGAAATTTTCCTTAATTTAAATTTTTTTCAATTTGAATTAATGACTATCTAATCGTTAGTTTTGTGTACGCCCTTCTTTAAATGTACGACTTTAAATTGAAGAAACTAATCATAATTTTTGTGACAATCCGCATTATTTTAAGTAATATTTTAATACTTTTAAAGATTTTCTGCATTAACACTATGATGTAGACATGCCATAGTTTTAATGTCGAATCGGACTTAATTGACAGTATGAGATATTTGAGTAATAAATTTAAGGCTATGCTCCCCTTAAAGAAAAGTCTGTCTTGGTAATAAATTTTATGACAATTGCCATTATTTGTAAGAATACATACGAGAGAATTATACAATCTCTCTCCCTCTCTCGCTCGGAGAATCAGTTTTGTTTGTTAATGTGTAAATCAATATTTGTCATGGTGATGCGAGAGCTCTTCTACTCTCTGAAAATACAGAATAATTCTGTTGTTCGTTTTCTTTTAAATCGTCAGTTATTTACAAGCGATGGAGGGAGACGGTTGTCTGTTTTTGGGACGCGGATTGTGAAAAAATGAGATTGCGGCAAATATGTAAGTCTACGTGTATACATACGTGCATATTGCACCGAAAATAATTTTATTATGGGCTGTTAACAGTTATTTTTGCTAAAGCATTGTAACAACAACAAATGAAACCGTCGGGTATGTATGCGGTGTATGTATGCGGTGATAAGAGAATTTATGTGTATTTTTTCTATTTGATTTCTTTTCAGAAAAAAATTAATTATTTTAATTTAAGATCGCGCAATATTTGAAGATAAATGTTATGGATATATGAAAAATGCAGTGCTGAATGTCATTTATAAATTACAACAAATAAGTGAGCAGACACCTAAACGGGAATGTTTGAATTGAAAGAAAATATATTTGGAAACCAAATTTGTAAGTATTATGTATTTGTGAACAAATATATTTTATTTGAAAATCAAGAAATTTAGTTTGAAACGTATATATTAAAACAAAATATATTTGCGAACTGACTTTTACAAATAATATATGTGTTTTCACACAAAGTTATTGTTAAAGGAGTTTTAACAATATATTTTATTTAAAAAGATTTTTAAAACATTTTGACTTTTTCGAATTTTAGTTTAAATTGTTCCTAGATTTCGTGTTACACTTTATAGTTAAACCTGTTGTTAGATTAGGCCCATTTGGTCCAATTTTTGCATCGTCTCCTTTATAAACAGTAATATATATATATTGCCTTATAATTTGGTCCATGGTATATTTTTGTTTTTTGACATCAAAATAAGCCTTCTTTGTTCAAAAATAATATGTAAATAAGCTGCTTTCTTTTCACGAAGTATTGAATAAAAATAAATATAAAATATTGGGTTAAATATTCGTTTTGTATGGAAATTTAATATGGACCAAAAGGTCTCTTAATCTAGGATTTGTACATATTTTCCAGTCTAACAGCAGGATTAAGAATTCCTATTCATCTCTTTTTGACAAATTGCTTTGATGCAATTTATAGCTATGAAAAATTATACGATTTAAATTTGAATCGAATTTCACAAACACATTAAATTTGTTTGCACTTTCAACATCTGAAAAACAGAAAACTTGCACCTAAATTAAGGCACTGATAAATTACCAAACAATACTTAAATACAATTAAATCATTGTTTCGGAAATATTACTTCCAAATAAAAAATATTAGGATGGAATCATAGTTTAAAACAATATCCTCCCAAACGTATAATATTTGTGTGTGTCAAATATTACATAGGTATTTGGGGTGTACCCTAAACATATGTACGTTTCAAGCTAAATATGTTTTATAATATTTTTATTTTAATTTCAGCCAAATTCAAAATCATTAAAGGTTCCAACGAAAATTGTTCATGGATGTTTGGGGAACATATACAGGGTGGCTGATATGTAATGCAACAAAGTAAAGCGCCCATATTTTTTTTTTTTTTAAATGTTATTGTTCAAAAGCAAAAAATGTCTGAAATAACATACAATTTTCGAAACAGTTTAGATTTGTTCGAATTGGCCACCTTTGGCACGAATTATGGCCTTCAAACGGCCGACAAAGGTATCACACGCTGCACGAAAGTGGCTCTGCGGTATTTTGGCCCATTCCCGGCGAAGCACCGTCATGAGATGATCGATACTTTGGTATTTTTTTAGTGCGAATCTTACTCTCTAAAATGCCCCAGGCGCAAAAGTCCAACGGATTGAGATCCGGAGATCTTGGTGGCCATTGTGCGGTAGAAATGAAGCGAGGAACCTCCTTTTTAAGCCATTCTTGGTTGACGCGTGCTGCGTGCGATGGTGCTGAGTCCTGTTGGAATGTCCATGGTCTGCGGCCGAAATGTTTGTCTGCCCAGAGCTTCAATACTGTCTTTAGGACATTTTCCCGATAATATTCGGCATTTATTTTGACCCCATGGTCGATGAATACGAGCGGGGAGTGACCATCGGCCGTTACGGCGGCCCACACCATAACCATCGGCGGCGCTTGAGTTCTGGTGGCCAATCGAAGGTGTAAATTTTCAGCTGACCTCTTTGGCAAGTAAACTCGATCATTTTGTTTGTTCACAAACTGCTCAATTTGTAATGGCTTCTCATCGGAGAAAACCAAATTCGGTAACTGGCCACTTTCGTGCAAGCGAAGCAACTCCTTGGCTCTTTCCAGTCTAACTTTTTTTGTGCATCGGTGAGCTCTTGCACTTTTTGGAACTTCAATGGCTTTAGTCCAAGCTCATTTTTTAATATGTGTTGTATCCGTTCTCGCGATATGTTCAGTTCACGAGCAATTTTTCTACCACTGCGGCGTGAATTTCGATCAAATCTGGCCTTCACTTTTCGGATCATTTCTGGTGTTGTTACCGTTACTTTTCGTCCACTTTTTGGACGCGATGCAACACTGCCAGTATCACGGTAACGAGCAATGGTACGAGAAACAAAAGATTTATTCAGATTTAAATGCTGGAGGGCTCTAACGATAGCCACTTGTGTTTTTCCACCCAAATATAAAGCAATCACACTATCACGCTTGAATTCCATCACGAATAACTTTTTTTCTGAATCTGAAGATCAAAACGCTTTTGTAAGCTTGTAAACAATAAAATGAACTGTCACTGAAATAAATCTGTCAGCTATCAGACTAGCGGTTTAGAAATGATAGCAACCTGAAGTTGGTTGCAATACATATCAGCCACCCTGTAGAAAGATGAATCCACTATAAGTTTACAAATCGATAACAAATATACCAAACTTCAAATATTTCGATGGTGTGTTGGCCGGTTTATCTTTACACATACATCTAAAATACGGTTTTAGATTATAAAATGTTAAAAGTTGTCCGTAATATATATTATACATTTATTGTATTTTGTTATATTAAAATAACAAAACCAATTATTAGAAAAAGGAAGTGTTGTGTTTTGAATTTATCGTGGTAACTTGTATACAATAATCATATTTTCTATGAATATTGAAATGGTTTCAGTGGCTTTAAAATAAAGGATTCGATTTAAAAAACTTTATTTATGCTTTTAATTAATTACCAGTATATGCTTATATCAAGGATGTTTTAAATCTTATGATATTTTACTACACATAAGCACGAGTCATACTTAAATTTACGCCAAAACGTGCTTATTTTAAGACCAAACTTAATTTGTTTTATTACCAAATGTTCTTGATTCTATGAAATGCATCATCGAAATAAGTACTATTCATGTCTTTGAATTAACTATAAAACATTCTTATATTTATAGCCATTGTCTTTGGCTCGAAATCATTGCCGAAATCTTAAACTTTACGACAAATTCTTTGATTTTCAGTACGCTTTTTTTTAGTGTAGGTATTGCTACCAAATTTGATCAAATTTGATTTTGATCCCCTCTACACGGGGAGAGGTCGCTCTCAAATGTGCTAATTTACGCCATAAATACTATATTTTTCAGATGAAGAGTTTGGCTAAAGAATGTGGGGCCTAATATGTGACTTTTAATAATTTGCTTAAATAAAAAATATCGTTCCATGATTTGCTCCATATCCAAAGATTTTTCCAGTAAGAATATAAGATTCGGCAGGGCCGAACATAACGCTTTTACTTGTTTTATATACTATGGGTACTATAAAAACATTGCACTGTACAGAATTTTAAGTAGGTGGCGCAAAAGTAATCCTCCTATCAGAAAATGCTATAAATTTTGCGATTGGCCCCTAATGTCAGTTCTGTTTTGACATTTGTGTAGTAAACTCATGCGAAATACACGTTAATAAACAATGTTACGCTACACTGCTCCAGAACGTGGAATATTGCTGACTATTTATTTGACCAATAATCGGCCGGTGACTTTGGCACAACCCAAAGGCCCATTTCCATCTTAGCGGGTACGTAAATAAGCAAAATTTATGCTTCTGGGGCACTGAAAATCCGCGTGTAACCCACGAAGAGCCATTACACCCGCTCAAAGTCACTGTATGGTGTGCTGTTTTCGCTGGAGGAGTCATCGGACCTTTTTTCTTCGAAGACGTCGCGGGCCAAACGGTTACTGTGAATGGTGAGCGCTACAGAGCAATGATCAACGAGTTCTTTTTGCCGCAACTTGATGATTTGGGATTGGAAAACATGTGGTTCCAACAGGACGGTGCAACGGCACACACTGCACGTGCCACAACCGATATGCTGAAGGATGCATTTCCCGGGCGCCTAATTTCCCGTTTTGGCGATTTGCACTGGCCAGCAAGATCGCCTGATTTGACCGCTCCAGACTTCTTTTTGTGGGGCTTCTTGAAGTCGCGGGTTTATGTCAACAAGCCTCAGACTCTTGCAGCTCTTAAAGACAATATCCGTCAAGAATGTGAGGACCTATCGCCGGAAGTTTTGGACAAAGTGATGGAAAATGCCATAAAAAGGGCTCAAATGACAATCAACTGTGGCGGCGGCCATTTACATGACATCATATTCTCGACTTGATGTACAAAAATTAAAAGACCAAATAAAAATAATCCACAAGAAGAATCAAAGTTTTTCATTTTTTTTTAAATTACAGCCAAAAAACATCGAAAGGATACTTTTGCGCCACCTTGTACAATAATCCCAGTTATAGGCCGTTAACTTTTTTTTTGCATAATGGTCAATTTGTATGGGAGGTACCAAAAGGGGCAAAACATTACACTTCATAATTTCAAGTATTTCTATGGACTGGAATCAATGTTATAAGCGGTTAACTTTTTATTCAAAATGGTAAATTTGTATGAGAGGTACCAGAAGGGGCGCGGCAATTTCGCGCATTTTTCTAAAGATGATAGCGATTAATAAACTAATACTATCTGTGGAATTGTGAATGATTCTAAGTAGAAGTATATAAGTTATAGGATAATCAATATTACACAAAATGTTGACCCTTCGTGGGGGAGGTACCCGAAGAAGTGGACCAACATAGTCCATCCTTGACCTTAGCCTGAAATAGAAAAAAGTATTGACACATACTAAATTTTAAGTCAATCGGTTAATACTGTTGAAAGTTATCGTGTGCACCAAACAATCAGACAGACGGACATTGCTAAAATGTCTTAAAATGGCCAAAATCAGTTACTAAACTTCTGTTTCCACTTGAAAGTGCCAATACTAACATCTGCAGTCCCTATAATTTCCTTTTCTTTTCCGTGTATCCCGGCATTATCGAGCATATACCTAAAATATTAAAGGCTCTTTCCAAGAAAATTGAAATTTTAATGAAAATTTTTTTAAAAAAAAAAATTACCACACAAAATTTCTTTTTAAAATTTTTTCGTGTTTAGGGCTCTATATTACGCCAGAAAATGTTATGCGCAGCCCTTCGACAAAAATTTTGTTGCATAGTGTTATCTGTCGCTATCACCTTGAGAAACATGGATGAAGTGTGCCTCCCTTTGATACCTCCCATACAAGGGAATCATTTTGAACAAAAAAGTGCTTATAACTTAAATATCAGTGCATACAAATACTTGCAATTTTCTGCAGTGTAATGCTTTCATAGAACATACAGTCTGTTAAAAAAATGGGCATTATTGCCACATCCATTTTGGTACTCCCATACAAAATGGTCAAATCATACCAAAATTGAATGGTTTATAACGTTACCACTGCACACAAACACTTACACATCTGATAACCCCACACAAATTGACAGATTCATTCGAACTCAACACTGACATAACTTTAGCAGCAATAATGTTCTCATATTTTGTATTTTAGAAAATATTTCCGCTGACTCTAATAAAGTATGAACAATTTCTTTTCAACATTCTGGCATCTCCCGCCCGATGTACCATATCACCTTACTCACAATGTGAGGGAATAGCTTAGTCGATTTACTCGAATCAATGTTTCTTATTCGGTATGAAGAAAGTTTCTTAGATTTAATGAGCACAATGTGATCAGTGAAGAGGTCTTAATTTCGTTTATGTGTAAAGACTTTTTCTTTGCGTGTACCTATATTAGCGTTTGTAAAAACAATGGGAATGAGTTAATATCTGTTTTTTCCATCTTTCATTATTTAGCTATGAATAATGCAAAGTACGCATTGGAAATTTCCAAAAAAAAGCAAATAGACAATTTTCGATTTTTTTCGGCAATTAGGCGATGAAATTAAGTATTTAAATTTAGTATAAGAAAACATATTGAAGCGTAATGCTTCTCTGCATCATAGGGTTGTAGGCTCTAAACTAATTATAAATGGCGGTCTCAAGAAGTAGTATAATTTCCCTCCTGTTGGCATTGCAGTTATTGATGCAGGCATTAATGATTCAGGGTGGATTTTGTAAGTACCAAAGAAATGTATTTTTAATTAATTTTCTTATTCGAAAAAAATGAGCTATCATTAAAATGCCTTATTTTAAGCAATTTGGACTCCGTAGTTTATTATAATTTTCATAATTACCTTTCTCTCAGTTGGCGGTATGGCTGGAGGTATAGCCGGAAGAATTCTCGGCAGCGCCATTACAGGTCACCATAAACATAATCATCATAAGAACGAAACTCCTAAAATGACAATCGAAAGGAGAGAGACCTTTACCAATGGGTGCTATATACAACTTGTCAAGCAACCCGATACCTATAATCGCCAGTTACTTACCGAAACCGATCAACTCATATGTCCACCAAATGTGCAACCACCGGTGGGAATATCCGGGCAATTGCAGCCATCGATATCCACGATACCAGGACTGAGTCCCCAGCAGGTCTATATTTTATCAAAAAGGACATTTCTTATTAGTAGGAATAATGCAAAAAAATTGTCAAATAATAATAATAGTAATACTATTGCTTTAATAGTATTGGCATTATTAGTATATATTTTATAGACGACGTTTTGTATTAGGGTAATTTTTATTATAAAATATAACGAATATTATACATAAATAAAATCAAACAGAATACTGATTACACTATGTAACAAAATACATCGAATATTATATATAAAATCAAATAAAACCAGTAAGGAAAGGCAGAAAGTCGGGCGGGGCCGACTATAATGACACCTCCGACACCTCCCTAACAATGCGATAAGGGTCATTGCCATAATAATTTGGAATAATTGGTAAATGGGTAGAAACGTATTATCTAATTTGAAACGATAATCGCTAAATTAAGCAATATTCGTTCCTAAATTGAGAAACATCTTTCCGGAAAATATTAATGATCGGAAGTAAAGTACAACTTCTATAGCGCATTGATACCAAATCAGGAGGAACATATATATGGAGCTTTAATATAAATCTGAACCGATCTTCCCTGAATACTTATTCATGTAAAAAGACCTCCTTCTGTCGAATTTGGTACTGATCGGATATAAAATACAGTCTCTAAAGCGCTTACATGTCAAATCGGGGGTAACATATACATGGGAGCTATATCTAAATCTGAACCGATTTTCTCCAAATTTGGCAGTATTCCTTCATGTAATAAGAAACTTCTTTCTGCCGAATTTCGCACTGATCGGATATAAAATACAGTTTTTACAGCGCTTACAGGTCAAATCGGGGGTAACATATATATGGGGGCTATATCTAAATCTGAACCGATTTCTTCAAAATTTAATAGTGTTCATCCATATAATAAGAAACCTCTTTCTGCCGAATTTCATACTGATCGGACATAAAATAAAGTTTTTACAGCGCTTACATGTCAAATCGGGGCTAACATATATATGGGGGCTATATCTAAATCTGTACCGATTTTAACCAAATTCAATAGGGATCGTCCTTGGGCCAAAAAAAAAATATGTGTAAAGTTTCGTCCAGAGCGGACCATAATTGCGACCTGTACTTTGCTGACAAGAATACATGCACAGACAGACAGACAGACAGACAGACAGACAGACAGACAGACAGACAGACAGACAGACAGACAGACAGACAGACAGACAGACAGACAGACAGACAGACAGACAGACAGACAGACAGACAGACAGACAGACAGACAGACAGACAGACAGACAGACAGACAGACAGACAGACAGACAGACAGACAGACAGACAGACAGACAGACAGACAGACAGACAGACAGACAGACAGACAGACAGACAGACAGACAGACAGACAGACAGACAGACAGACAGACAGACAGACAGACAGACAGACAGACAGACAGACAGACAGACAGACAGACAGACAGACAGACAGACAGACAGACAGACAGACAGACAGACAGACAGACAGACAGACAGACAGACAGACAGACAGACAGACAGACAGACAGACAGACAGACAGACAGACAGACAGACAGACAGACAGACAGACAGACAGACAGACAGACAGACAGACAGACAGACAGACAGACAGACAGACAGACAGACAGACAGACAGACAGACAGACAGACAGACAGACAGACAGACAGACAGACAGACAGACAGACAGACAGACAGACAGACAGACAGACAGACAGACAGACAGACAGACAGACAGACAGACAGACAGACAGACAGACAGACAGACAGACAGACAGACAGACAGACAGACAGACAGACAGACAGACAGACAGACAGACAGACAGACAGACAGACAGACAGACAGACAGACAGACAGACAGACAGACAGACAGACAGACAGACAGACAGACAGACAGACAGACAGACAGACAGACAGACAGACAGACAGACAGACAGACAGACAGACAGACAGACAGACAGACAGACAGACAGACAGACAGACAGACAGACAGACAGACAGACAGACAGACAGACAGACAGACAGACAGACAGACAGACAGACAGACAGACAGACAGACAGACAGACAGACAGACAGACAGACAGACAGACAGACAGACAGACAGACAGACAGACAGACAGACAGACAGACAGACAGACAGACAGACAGACAGACAGACAGACAGACAGACAGACAGACAGACAGACAGACAGACAGACAGACAGACAGACAGACAGACAGACAGACAGACAGACAGACAGACAGACAGACAGACAGACAGACAGACAGACAGACAGACAGACAGACAGACAGACAGACAGACAGACAGACAGACAGACAGACAGACAGACAGACAGACAGACAGACAGACAGACAGACAGACAGACAGACAGACAGACAGACAGACAGACAGACAGACAGACAGACAGACAGACAGACAGACAGACAGACAGACAGACAGACAGACAGACAGACAGACAGACAGACAGACAGACAGACCACAGTGTGGTGTTGGGTATAAAAAACAGACAGACAGACAGACAGACAGACAGACAGACAGACAGACCACAGTGTGGTGTTGGGTATAAAAATGATATTTAACGGAAATGAATATTAGGAATTTTTATAAAATAAAACCAACAAAGAAAGGCTAATGTTAGTGGAGTCGGAAAAGCAAGAATCTGATTATGAATGATTGGCTTTTATAAATCTTAGATGTAAAATCGGGTGCTACAAAAATATTTAGAATGGCTCAAAATAAATCCTGGATAGATTTCTGCAGTGGCATAGAAACCTCATCCGAAGCCTCAAGGTTACGGAAAATTAGTACAGCCATCAAAGGTTGCCAACGAGATTGTAACCGAATCTAGAATTATTACCAAAAGTTTTAAACCTTTTATGTCGCATTGACCAGACGAAGTCTCGCCGGCGGAGCTACAGGCAGTGGCTGATACAATTGCTCCCTGGCTCAGAGAGATATAGACATGTTGTATCAGTCAGGCATACAAATCATCAAAATTAAAAGAAACCAGGGTTGTTTTCATCCCAAAGGCGGGAAAGCCGTCCCACACTGGAGCTAAGGATTTCCGACAAATTGGTCTATCGTAATTTCTCCCTAAATCTTTGGAGAGATTAATTGATAGTTGCCTTAGGACTAAAATTCATCGTTGTTGTCCACTCAACAGCATGCCTACAGCAAGGGCAAGTCCACCGAAACCGCCCTGCATCATCTAGTCAGCTTTATTGATGGATCCCTTTCTGTTAAGGAATATACTATGGTAGCTTTCTTATATATTTGGAGGGGGCCTTCAATAACATAAATACAGCCGCTATAATTACGGCGTTAGAAACGCTTGGGGTTGTCAGCAGTATACGTAGGTTCATTCCTAACCTTATAATGAAGAGACGCATATCAGCTAGTTTAGGGTCAATTGACCTCCATAGATTTGTTAGCAGGGGTACGCCCCAAGGAGATGTTCTGCCTTCTCTGCTATGGAATCTCTCCATGAATAATATTTTACTTTCTCTGGATATTATGGGTGTCAGAATGGTTGCCTATCCAGATGACGTGGCAACAGCTGTTAGAGGGAAGTTTCTGGATACTCTCAGAGACATCCTACAGCAGGCCCTTCATACAACCGCATGATGGGCTTTCGGTAATGGTCTTGGTGTTAACCCGACCAAGACGAAGCTAGTTCATTTCACCAGGAGAAATAAGGTGCCGCATGTTACTCCGGTCTCCTTGGGGGGTATTGAAATTCCCTTCTCTGAAAGCGCAAAATACTTAGGTATAGACAGTAAGTTGCACTTCAAACCCAACATTTGGGAAACAGCAAATAAGGCTGTGATAGCGCTATATACCTATAAAAGGGTAATAGGAAAACGCTGGGATCTGAACCCGCGTATAGTTTATTGTTTGTATACAGCAATAGTCAGACCGATAATGCTGTACGGCATTGTCGTCTGGTGTTTTTGTTTCTCTGCAGAAATTCACCTTCTGTGCGATACTAAACAAGGTTCATCAAATGGCTGCTATTTCGTATATGTATCACTGGTGCGCTGAGAACGATACCAAATGTGGCACTGAATGTTATACTACATTTAATGCCGCTAGATATTATAGCAATGCAAAATGCCGCATGTACTGCGATTAGACTTATGGAACTGTCACTATGGTCAGGAAATGGCTACGGACTTGGTGTCATTCTAGACAGAATGCCTAACCTTCAGGGCACCGTTTATTACACCATGACTGAACCACTCTTTGAAAGGAGTATCTCCTGATAGATCAGAATGGAATGATCGTATCCCAGGACAGAGGAGATTCATTAACTTCTATACGGACGGTTCCAATCTCGATAACCAAGTGGGCTTTGGTGTCTTTTCTGAGGAACTACAGCTATCACTTGCAAAAAGACTGCCTGATTACTGTAGTGTTTGCCAGGCAGAAATAAAAGCTATTAAAGAGGTTGCGGGATGGCTGAAAATCAATGTGCTGACCAAAGTCGGTATAACTATTTTCTCTGATAGTCAGGCTGCTATCAAGTCTCTGGAAACTATACTCGTATTCCTGAATTCAATAACTGCCCTCGACTGTCGTAGATCTCTTAACGAGATGGCTGAACAGCCATTGATATGGGATATACCAGGGAACTGCAAGGCAGATGAACTTGCAAGACTAGGAACTACATTCAATGTTTCTCATTCTAGTTGTATAGGGTGATCCATTTCGAGGTTCCCTACTTTTTTAAAGAAAAAAACACAGAAAATTCAAATTGAATGGGGAATGTTTATTATCATTTGAAAGAACATTCTTTAGCATTTATTTTTTGAAGATTGCGTCTATCAAATGTTGGCCGCGGCTACGTCTCTGATGGTCCATCCAATGACACGCGTGATGTTTTGCTCCAGGGCCTGAATCGAAGCGGGTTTGTCCGCATAAACTTTAGACTTTACATATCCCCACAGGAAAAAGTCTAACGGTGTGATATCACACGATCTTGGTGGCCAATCGACCGGCCCAAAACGTGAAATTATCTGCTCACCGAAGTGTTCTCTCAATAAATCCATTGATTGATGCGATGTGTGGGAAGTGGCGCCGTCTTGTTGAAACCAAATGTCGCCGAGATCACGAGCTTCAATTTCAGGCATAAAATAGTCGGTTATCATGGCACGATAATGGTCGCCATTGACGGTTACGTTCTCTCCGGCATCATTTTTGAAGAAATATGGACCGATGATTACGGTACGTCGGATCGGGCAAAAAATAGCTTGATCCCGTCGGATCGGGATCAATGGCAATAAATAGCTCTTAACGAGAGCTAAAATATTGTTCATGGGTGTCAAGGTCGTAGGTTGACTGGAAAGTGTTTTTTTTTGGATTTAAAAAAAATGGACTTAGCGCAATTGGCGAACGATTATTTAGATAATAAAACTCAATAATTTGTAAACGTTGTTTAGGCGAAAGACTTTCCATGATGAAATGCCAAACAATACTTAACAAAAAATAACATGACAGCATGACACGACTCACACGTGATCTGTCAAAAAAAGGCTATTGAAAAAAGTATCTCTACTTAGATCACCCATTATAAACTCCCTTCTTCTAATGGTGAATCGAGTAAAGCAAAATGACGTTTAAGCCACTTTCAAAAACAAACTGTTCATAAATATGTATGTAAGTCTGTTTCTAAATATGAATCGATTTTTTTAATTTAGCAGTACTCTTTCTTGGATAAAAAATCTCCTTAATGTCCAATTTTATTATGATCAGGGTTACATACGATTTTCATAACGCTTTGAAGGAACGCATCCAGTAACCTCTGCCAAATTTAATAATGATAGAATGTAACGTACTGATTACACTAGGCAACAAAAATATTTGTTGTTTGCAAAGCCTAACATTTTTTATTGTTTAGATTACAATTCCATAAAAACAAAAGCAATAATTTTTTATGGTTGATTTTTTTTTTTTTTAAATTCCAATATTCGTGGAATATTCTTTTAGTATTTTTTTAGTAATGTATAAGCGTGAAAGAGCCCGGATACACGTTAAATTTAAGGTAATTATGAAGACTACAAATGTTGGAATGTTGGACGTAGAAACAGTAAAATTAGAAAAACTTTAGATTTAAAAAAAGATTTTTTGCTGGCGCATTTTTCTTCTATACAAAATAGAAAAAAAAAGTTATTTTATTCAATTTTTCAATAGTGAAGAAAACAATGCCAACTTGAAAAAACCTATCGATCAATGTAGAAATGATAAACCTCTTTCTAGAAGTAAGAGAATTTCTAAAAAATCATGTTTTTATACCCTGATAATTGAGAACGAGGGTATATATCATCTGCTACGGGCCAATAGTGTAAACATCGAAGGAGTGACCTAAGACTTATGGCGAATTCGTATCTGCAAAAAGGTGCAACATTTTCATTGCCCTTTTTCCGAAAACTGAACTTTTGTGTTACTTTTTTGACATTTGGTAATTAAGTTACTCGAATTTAGCACAACTAAAATTTCCAAATTTCAAAAAAGTGATACAATAGTGCAGTTTACGGGAAAAGGGCAATACAAGTGTTGCACTTTTTGGCAGAAACGAATTCGCCATTAAAGTGTATTTGGGGAAATCAGTTTCACGCCATTTTAGGAAAGTACGACCGTCGGTTGACTTCAACTATACCATAGTAATATTTTTCTTCATCTCAGGCTAAGTTCGAAGATGGGCCATATTGGTGCCCTTTTGGTACTTCCCGTACAAATGAACCATTTTGTAGAAACAGGTAAAAGCTTATAACTTTAAAACTAGTGCATACTTTATAGTTACTAAATGCAATTTAAATTGATAATAATTTAATTGAAACAAAAAATCGAGTAAGAAAGTTCAGCCGGGTAAACTGACTTACGAATCCCTTCACCTTCAGTCCCAAAAAATATTCGTAAATTTATTTACTTTTATCAATGGTGGGGATCCAGATTGGCCAACCCCAAGGGAAAGGAACTACATATATAAATGTATATGTAGCGGAAACTATTCAGTTTTATCAACTGGTAAACCAACATACTGGCCGACAGATCCTAGAAAAATTCCGGACCTAATGGATTTTGCAATTTATTCTGGAATTTCTAGAATATAAGTGACAACTATGAACTTAGCTCAGATCATACCCCAATTTTTATAAACTTCAACACATTTGTGAACTTTGCTGATAAAAAGTATAAAATTATTACACCCAAGACTGACCTTACATCGTTTGGCTTATGGATCGACAGAAATGTAAATTTAAACGTTTCAATTAAAACTGGAAATGAACTAGACAGTGCTGTTGAAACTTTTAATAACATTATTCACGAAGCAGGTTTTCGATCTAGGTGTAGATCTTCTAACAACATCTACACAAATAGAGATTCAAAGTTTATTCCTACACACGAAATAAGAAACATGATACAAAATAAGAGAAGGTTAAGGAAAATATGGCAAAGAAGCAGAAATCCCAACGACAAACGAGCCTTTAACAAATCTTCTAAGGACTTAAAAATACAACTTTCGACTTTAAAAAATGAACAATTAGGCAATTATCTTCGAGGCCTGGACGTCAATAATCGCGGTGAACAATGCCTGTGGAAAGCTACAAAATATCTAAAACGACCCACGAAGAGAAATGTTCCAATTAAAAAAGAAGATGGTTCTTGGTGCAGAACAGATAAATGTAAGGCCGAGGCTTTTGCATCCCACCTGCAACAAACTTTCAAACCGTATGATATGTGCAGTTCTACACATCTGGATGAAATCAGTAATTTCCTTGAGAGTCCGTGCCAAATGGATTTGCCTATTAAGCACATTTCACCTTCTGAAGTACAGGAAGAAATAAGTAATATAAATTCAAAAAAATCCCCTGGTTTTGACTGCATCGACGGAATAGTTCTCAAAAATCTTCCCAAAAAAGCCATAACGTTTTTAACTTTAATATTCAACTCTATTCTCCGATTACAACATTTTCCTTCC
This sequence comes from Eudasyphora cyanicolor, assembly GCA_963930755.1. NCBI lineage: Eukaryota > Metazoa > Arthropoda > Insecta > Diptera > Muscidae > Eudasyphora > Eudasyphora cyanicolor. The sequence continues at coordinate 155,339,737 of OZ005736.1, read as the reverse complement.
CAATGGAAGTGTGCCGAAATCGTGATGATACCAAAACCTAATAAACCGGATAATGTACTCACGTCATATAGACCCATAAGTCTACTTACCACCTTTTTAAAAATATTCGAAAAACTGTTACTTAGAAGATTACTTCCAATCATAGAAAGAAAGAAGATAATACCAGACCATCAATTTGGATTCAGGCACAAACATGGTGTCGTAGCACATATCAAGAAGCTCTTGAAAAGAAAATGTATTGCTCTGGCGTATTTTTAGATGTACAGAAAGCATTCGATAAAGTTTGGCACCAAGGTTTATATTTTAAACTGAAAAAAGAAATGGAATTGTGGCTAAACAACTGGAATATAAATGTTAACACTGAAAAGTCTGCTCATGTTACATTTTCCCTTGGACGACAAAATTGTCCAAGTTTAACACTAAACAATCAAGTTATTCCACATAACCAAAAAGTCAAGTACTTAGGCTTACATATTGACAGAAGATTAACATGGAAACAGCATATTACAGCAAAAAGAGAACACCTTAAATTAAAAACTAATAGCATGTATTGGCTAATTGGCCAGAAATCGCAGCTTAATCTACAAAACAAAGTACTCCTTTACTAAACTATTTTAAAACCCGTATGGACATATGGAATACAACTTTGGGGTACAGCGTCAAACTCAAATATCGAAATTCTGCAAAGATACCAGTCAAAAACATTGAGGTCCATAGTCAACGCCCCTTGGTTTGTGTCCAACAAAACTATCCATAACGACCTAGACATACCGATGGTGAAGGATGAAATAAACCGATTTAGCTCCAGATACATTGAAAGACTAAGCAGTCATACCAACCCGTTAGCTATATCGCTATTAGATGACACTCACGAAGTCAGAAGATTAAAACGACATCATATACTAGACCTACCTTTCCGGAGATAGAAAAATTACATTTATTATTTTTTCATTTATACATTTTCATTTATACTTAACATTAATCAATAGAAACAAATAGTAACAAAAATATAATGATATACAATTATACTGCTAATAAATAACAACTTTCAATAGTACTGCTAATACCAATCTCGTTGGAGATCTGCAAATCTGTTATATTGTAAAATATCATACCATTTGCTTATTATCCTTCAATGGATAGATTGTAAATAAAATGTAAATAAAATACAAAATTGCCTAACAAAAACATTGCCTAAGCTAGAAATTGACGGACAAAAATGAAAAAATGTGTTTGTATGACAACTGAACAACAACAACAACAGCTTAAGATAAACAAAATATTCATCGTTCGAAAGGTCTAACTCTCTTCTTTCCAAGTTCTTTCAGCGATTGAAAATCGGTTAATAAATAACAAAGTTATAGGCGTTCAAGTGAAAAAAGGCAAGAAAATCGGTTTTTTACCCGTAAATCCGGATTTTGGGGGTGTCCGGGGAATTCCAAGAAAAGATTCGTATTTTACTCGACAAGACCTACAGGAAAAATAGTATCGCGTCATTTGCTTCTCAACTTTATTTTGTCGCACTGTGTTTTTTGAACATACTGTGTATGTATACTCGTATATACAGGGTTTTCCAACAAGAGGTGTTATTTTGAATCACCCGGTATTTCGGTAGCTGTCACTTTTGAAGCTTCTATTCTTTGACATTTGACAAGTAGAAACTACGCCATTACTAAAAATGGAACGATACACGGTTGAACAACGCATTGAAATTATTAAAATTCGGAAATCATCGAAAAATCATCTTGACTGATGAGGCCCATTTCCACCTCGGTGGCTACGTCAACAAGCAAAATTGTCGCATCTGGGGCTCGGAAAACCCAAGAGTTACTGTTGAGAAGCCTCTCCATCCTCAAAGTGTGACTGTTTGGTGCGGTTTATGGTCCGGCGGGGTCATTGGGCCTTACTTTTACGAAAATGAGGTTGGATCAACAGTTACTGTGAATGGATTGCGATATCGAGAGATGATTAATGATTTCTTATGGTCGGAGTTGGATGGTATTGATCTGGACAACTTTTACTTTCAACAAGACTGCGCTACGTGCCACACAAGCAACGAAACCATTGCTCTGTTACGGGAAAAGTTTCCGGACCGTGTTATCTTTCGAAGAGGTGATCACTATTGGCCACCGAGATGTTGTGATTTAACACCTTGCGACTTCTTCCTTTGGATTCACGTGAAAGATAATGTCTACGCCAACAGCCCCGCGTCGATTCAAGACCTCAAATATAGAATTCGTGAGGCTATCGAGGACATAGGGCAGCCACTTTGCGATTGGGTTATGGAAAATTTCATGAAAAAGATATGGTCCTGTAAGCGTGGTCGTGGTGGCCATTTGGCTGATGTTGTTTTTCATTATTAATAGCATATCTTTCTCTTTATTATGAAATAAACATCCGATCATTTATCTCAAAAAATGGCATATTTCTTTGAATACCAAAATAACACCTCTGGTTGGAAAACCCATTATTTTACTGGCTGGACCTGGTCCACTTCGTTGCCCCCATATTAAGATTTTCGATCCCGTCCATTTTTGAACCAATCACGAATCCTGCCACCAAATACATAAAAAAACAGCACTCTCGCCAACAATTTGTGCAAGATATCTCAATTTCAAATGAGGCTTACATGGGCGGGGCCACGCCCATTAGTCTGATCCTGCCCATTTTTAGACAAATCACGTAGGCTTCCACCAGACACATATACATACAATTAAACCACTCTCGCAAACAGATTGTGCAAGATACCTCAATTTCAAAGGTTGCTTATATTGGCGAGGCCACGCCCATTGTTCCGATTCCTCCCTTTTTTGGGCCAATCATGTAGACTACCACCATATACATATGCACAAAATTACAGCACTCTCACTAACAAATTGTGCAAGATATCTTAATTTCAAGATTTGATTTATATGGGCGGGGCCACTCCCTTTGGTCCGATCCCGCCTATTTTTGGAACAATCACGTAGACTACCACCAGATATATATGTACAAAATTACAGCACTCTCGCTAACAAAATTTGCGAGATATCTCAATTTCAATATTTGACTTATATGGGCGGGGCCACGCCCAATGGTCCGATCCCGCCCATTGTTAAACCAATCAGGTAGACTACCTCCAGATACATATGTACAAAATTACATCACTTTCGCTAAAAAAATGTGCACGTTATCTCAATTCAAAATTTTGACTTACATGGGCGGGGCCACGGCCATTGGTCCGATTTTGAACCATAGAATTACAACACTTTCTCTAACATTTTTAGACCAAACACGTAGACTGCTACCAGATACATGTACAAAAAATTACAGCACTCTCGCTAATAAATTGTGCAAGATATCTCAATTTCAAAATTTGGCGTATATGGGCGGGGCCACGCCCGTTGTTCCGATTCCGCCCATTGTTGGAAAATTCACATAATCTGCTACTAAATGCATACACCCAAAATTTCAGCACTCTAGCTAAAAAATTTTCTCAATATAAAAATTTGACCCATATGGGCGGGTCCACGCCCACTTTATATATTGAAAATTCAAGTACCCAATTTTCAGCACCTAAACATGTACATTCTGTGAAAGTTTCAAGAAGATCGGTCCAGCCGTTTATACGCCTATACGGTACAAACAAACAAACCAATAAACACACATTCTTCTTTATACAAGGTGGCGCAAAAGTAATCCTTCTATCAGAAAATGCTATAAATTTTGCGATTGGCCCCTAATGCCTAATGTTGACATTTGTGTAGTAAACACATGCGAAATACACGTTAATAAACAATGTTACGCTACACTGCTCCAGAACGCGGAATATTGCTGACTATTTATTTGACCAATAATCGGTCGGTGACTTTGGCACAAAAAACATCGAAAGGTTACTTTTGCGCCACCTGTTACATGTATATACGTATACATAGATGGTGTTACAAACGGAGTGACTAAATGAATATACCCCCCATCCTATGGCGGAGGGTATAAAAAATGCCTAGTTGTATAACGCTATTGGATAATTAAGCACTTTCTACCGTTGTACAGTGACTCATTTTTTAAAGATACCTAGAATATAATTTCATTATCTTAGTAATGCAAACATAGATGTTTGACAAATATTTGCTACTGTCATGTGGAAACTTAATTTGAATCATCCTTTAGTTCATCGAATTTATTCAGCTTTATTTAATACTATGATCGTTTCCATAAATCCCATTAGTTACATAAAACATCAATATTTACATTATAATGTATCGTTAGGAAATCATCTATATACATATATATTTTTTTAAAATTTAAATTTAAATGTTCGCTTTATTCTTATAGTTTATTGTTATATAAATCGTACGAATAGAACCAAAGCTATTAATGCCACAATACCGGTTTGCATTAAGCTATTCGCACTATTCCTATATGATCCGGTTTTCTTGGAGAGAACCATAACCTGCGGTTGGTTAGCACTGGGCGCCAGAGGTGTCATCAGTACTGAACCATTCGGTTGAATTGGTGTCATCGACTGGACGGGTTGTTGGGGCATCACATCGGGCAATGGTGCCTGAACATTTGGCGGACATATCATTTGTTCCGTTTCAATATATTTACCGGGATTAAATGTGTCCGGTTCCCTGACAGTTTGTTTGTAACAACCATTGGCCAATGTCACACCTCTTTGGATGGTGGTCGAGGGAATTTCGTGATAGTGCTTGTTATGATCAGATTTATGAGATTTTATCTTATTACTAATAATTGATCCAACGGCACCGCCGATCACACCTCCAACTGTAAGAAAAGAAGAACTGATTAATAAATGCTTGATTAATCTCTTAGCTAATTTTCACTTACGGAATCCTGGTTTAGGTTTTGGTTCGGGTCTGCTGCTAACCATTTTGGTTAGCACTAATATGCCCATTGTCACTATTAGGAAACATATTTTGCCGCAAAACATTTTCAAATGATTCCTTATCTCTGGAGCTTCGTATACTAACTCTCCTTCAGCGCTTTTAGCACAATATACTGTTATTGGCGTTTTTCAAACATGAATATTTAATTAGCCAAAAAAATCCAAAAATATTGTGTACTTCATCATTGTTTAGTTTATTAACTCATTTCTTAATGAAGATTCAAAGTTTATTTGTTTTCTTTTTTTGCAAACATATTTTATGCTGAGCGGTATATTAGGTAAGGTAGCCAAGTCAAGAAGTTTGTAACACTTCTATGGGCTCAGAGAAAGTGCCTCAATTAAGTTACAATGAAAATATTTCGGGGAATATACCGTAATATCTGAGGTTTTTTATTAGTTGATGTTTTTTATTTTATTACATATGTGAAATATATATAAAGAAAACGCCACTCCTATGTGGAGCATCTACCTCATTCTTGTTGCTTGTGTAGTTTCGTTGATGTAGAGTTTTTTTATCCTACGGCTTAACGGGCCAGCGAGCAACCCCCAGAGAAGTCGGAGGACCACTTTGTGCTAGCAGTTTTGCTTAGGGCGCCAAATACCCGTCTTTCCGCTTCAGGTATCATTGGCCCTCAGGATTTATAGGAACCTGATAATTTATTTCTATATTTCACCTGTATAATGTCTCTGAGGACGTTGGGGAATTTGCCAGTTACTGAGATTGCAACGTTGTCGGCAAACTTTGCACAACGTTGTCCACAACTTTGAAGCCACATCGTTCTTATCTAACAGGATTCCATTCTCCGCTACATTCCAAATTAACGGATACAGTACTCCTCTCTGTGGAATCTCTCTGTTTACAAATCTCGTTAGAGTTGTGCCCCCGAGACTTGCTGTTATGCGTCTTCTGGTAAGCAAACACAGAATTAGTATAATCAAGCTACAGTTCATCCTTAGATGATACAGTTCTGCATTTACCGAATCTAAGTGAGTATTGTTAAAAGCCCCTTCACTGTCAAGAAAGGTCACCATTTTGAATTCGTTGAAATGTAGGGACGATTCGATAGTGCCCACCAGTTTAGGCAGGGCCGATTCAGTAGTCTTTGCCACGTTGGTTTACCGATAAAAGTTTTGTATCCAGGTTTTCTCTAATGATATGATCTAAGAGCCTTTCTAGGCCCTTTAATAGGAACGAGAATAAACTAATTGACCTGAAGTCCTTAGGTCAAGTGTGTGATGTCTTTCCCGCTTTGGGTATGAATACCACTTTGCTATCCCTAGATCGATTGGGGATATACGAGCGTTTAATGCAGCCCTCATATATCTTCTTCAGGCAGGGAATGATGTACTTCATCATTTGCAGCATTTTTATTGTAGAAATGCCATCTGGGCAAGGTGATTTGAACGACTCAAAACTATTAGTCGACCAGCTTAGTCTGGATTTATCGGTCAACAATTTATCGACATTTTTCGTGCACTCGCTGTCTTGTTGGTCCCGCTGTTCCTCGAGTTCTGTCCGGTAGTTCTCGGGGAAATGTGTGTCGAGAAGTACCTGTAGTGACTGCTCACTGTTTTTTTGCCCAGTTGTAATACGCAACCTGTAGATAACCCACTCACTATACAGGGTGTTGTTGATTGTATATTCCTCAACTTTACGGCGTCTGATACCTTTCCACTTCTCCGCAGAAGCTGTACAAAGAACGCCTCTGCGGTTTTCTTAGCATCTTCTTATAGATTTAGAGTTGCTCTTTATAAGCATCCCAGTTATTAGTGACCCCATTCGATTTGGCCTTGCTGAATAGCCTGTTGTAGGTCTTTTTCCTTGCCTTTAGCTCAGAAGTCCACCATTGTTGTTGGGTACTACCCTTCTAATGGGTGTTTTTTTAGGGGTATAGAACTTCGAATTGAAATAAAACACAAGAAAATCGTTTTAAGGTCCATCAATTTGGCTTTACTGGAAGGATAATTTTATGCCATTAATGTTTAAATATGATTTCGGGCATGTGGCCGCCGCGGCTGGCTCGAATAAAGCCAATTCTACAGGTCCAATTTTCAAGTTGATGGTCAAAGCTCCAATTGCTGTGCACGGTGGCGAATCGATTCATTCGGGTCCTCTTCAACACTTTGCTCTACAGCGGCAATTGTTTCTTCGGTGCGCACTGTTCGACGTCTCTGCGGATGCGTATTATCACATAGAGTAAACGTAGTGCGAAAACGATCCATGGTTAACCGAATTAATTGCTCTGATGGACGATTATGTCGAACATAAAATGGACGCAGTTGACGGTACGCAGTAAACTTCGCGAACTGAACCATTATTTTCGAAATAAATTTGCACGATTTGCAAGCGTTGTTGTTTTGTCAACCTGTTCATGATGAAATGGCAAACCAAACTGAACATAAATGACATTAGAGTTGCCAGATTTGACCACAAAATGCCAGTTTTATCTCTATTCGAAAAACAAAGCTGTAAAAAAAACATAGACTGGCAGATGTTTGCTCTTTACCACTGAAATTAGGTTAGAGGAAAATGTTTAGATATTTCCTGACCAAAATACAGGTTCTTGGAGTAATCTCGTAGTTGGCTAGATGCAACATAAAGTTGGCTTTCCTGATACCACATACATACATCCTCCTACTACGTAGCGTTCCTGTATCGGGACGATGCCTACTACAGCTGGGGACAGGCGAAGTAATAGAGCTGCTGAGGCTGCTTTAGTGTGATGGAGGTTAATCTGTAGAATTCTTGTAATCGTCGGTAGCCGAACTCCTCGTCCGTATCATCAAGGTACATGCCCCCATCAAATGCGTTGAAGAGTCCTGAAACTCCTCCGTGTCCAGAGACATTCAATCGTCATCGGACGTAGATGGTATCCCCTTGGTGTTAGAGCCGGAGGCTCCAGTAGTGGGTTTATATCCTACTTGTATACCATATCGCATGGTTCCATTTACCATTGAATGATGGATGGACCCAGCATTAAGGATCAAGTTTATCTGCCGTTTTTGACTATCCGCCTTACCAATTTTGCCATGGGGATTAGTTCTTTATATAGGGGCTATGTCATAACATTGGCCGGTGCATTTTTAAGAGAAAAAGTGTTGTTATAATTTACAGCAAGATCTTCAGAGTTACGTGAAATCAAATCGGTAGGGACCATTTTATTTTTCTTACCTATTTTTTTCTAGGAAAATACCAACTTCTCAGTAAATACCAATTTTTCTTTAGTAAATCATGTTAATGCAATTTTCCCTAAGTGTTATTCATTATTGGCCTTCATAAAGAGAAACTGTAAGCAATTTAATGATCCTTATACCGCCAAATTGATTTAGTCGTTATTTATTTACCGAAAGTAATGCTGGCGATATTGAGATATCATTACCTGGTAACGCAAGAGGTAACGACATTTACTTACCAAGATTTTGATGAGTTATATTTTTGTACTTGATTATTAAGCGATTTGTCTACGAATCGCGAGGTAGGCCAGTGGTTGTGATGCTAAACTACGAAACCAGGAGGTCGCGAGTTCAATCCCACCTCCCGGCAAATGAAATTTTTCGTCATATGACGACAACAATCGATAACTACTCCCTCACAGTTATACGCTCTACCCAATGATGCGCTCATCCCAATGTTACGCTCTTCCCAATTTTACGCTCTTCTACTTTCTCACCGCATGCGACCACTGATGGTGGTGAACAAGCAGTAGCAACTCAGAAATATCTACGACCCACAAACACATTCATAAAAGTATTACTTACGTCCACGCTTACTTTTTAATAATTGTAAGCGTGGGGGTAAGTGGTTATTTTTCAGCTTCTGGTATGCTTGAGTGGAAGCACTTTCCTCCAATGACATGCATGTGTAAAAATAATTCGAAGGGAGGCCAAATTATAACCAGTTACCAGATTTGAATTTAGCTTACCCGTCAGGTTATTTGGTAATGGGAAATTTTGCTGGGTATACGTCCCTAGTTAGAGCTAAATTGGAATATGCTGCTATTATTTGGAATCCTTTATACAATAATCATTGCTCCAGACTTGAAAGAATTCAGAAAAAATTTATAAATTTTGCTCTTCGGTCGATTGATTTTACTCAGCCACTCCCTTCTTATGTAGACAAATGTCGATTAATACATTTGCAAACAGTTATGAACAGAAGGTCTTTTTTATCACAAATATTTCTTTATAAGTTAATCTCTGGTTTTATTGACTGTGGTGTCTTACTTGAATGTTTGAATTTCAATGTTCCACCCAGAACTTTACGTAACAACAATTACTTTTACATGCCTATTCATAGAAGTAATTATGCCATTAATGAACAAATTACTCGCGCTCTAATTGAATTCAATAGGATCTCTAATAATCTCGATTTTAGTGAGTCTCTAACTAAGTTTATTAATACATTATATTTAATTTATTTGTAGTTTTAAGTTTGTCTGTAAGGAACATTGTATTCCATAGACCTAAATAAATAAATAAATATGGTCTATATCAAAACATGAGCCAATGAACATGAAATTACCTAGTAATAGCGTTGGACAAAATAAAATATAACTACCTAAATTTTGGCCAGATCCATCAGATATATGACCTCCAAAGCGTCAAATCGAAATTTAACTTTTTACGAGGTTTGTATAAAAATGTGGCCGATCTCACCAATGAATGGTTTAGGATAAAATAAAATAAAACAAGTAAGAAAGTTCAGTCCAGTAAATTGACTTATGAATGCCCTCACCTTGAGTCCCAAAAAAATATAAGTAAATTTATTTATTTTTTGTGTTAATTAAATTATTATCAATTTAAATTACATTTAATAACTAATAAGTATGTAGTGGTATACAAGTTATATACTGTTAACTTTTGGTGCAAAATGGTCCATTTGTGTTGGAGGTACCAAAAGGGGCGTGCCAATTACGGCCACATTTCTCTATAATCTAGGTACTATAAATTGCACTGTACGAAAGTTCAAGTATTTGTATGCACTGGTATTAAAGTTAAAAGTTGTTAACTTTTGCTGCAAAACGGTGCATTTGTGTCGGAAGTACCAAAAGGGGCGTGCCAATAACTCTCTGGACTCTAGGTACGATAAAATCGTTACATTGTACAAAATTTCAAGTATTTGTATGTACTGGTATTAAAGTTATAAGCTGGTAACTTTTGGTTCAAAATTGTCCATTTATGTGGGAGGTACCAAAAGGGGCGTGGAAACTTCGCCCATTTTTCTCGAGGTATTAACGACTAATAAACTAATACTATGTGTACGAGTATCACATCAAAGGATTCAAATAAGTAGTATAGAAGTTATGAAATAATCAATATTTCTAGTACCAGCCCTTTGTGGGGAAGGTACTAGAAGGGGTGGACCAATATGGCCCATCTTCGAACTTAGCCGGAGATAGAAGAAAATTTTACCACATATCAAATTTGAAGTCAATCGGCTACTCCTTTCGAGAGTTATCGTGCGCACCAGCCAGCAGACAGACAGACGGACGGACATTGTTCATTCGACTTAAAATGAACCAAAACGGATATCCGCCGAACATAATTAGGGTCTTAGGTCACTCCTTCGATGTGTTACACTTTTGGCTCGTAGTAAATGATATATACCCTCCTCTCTAAGGTGAGGCGATAACAAGTAAGAAAGTTTCAGTCGGGTAAACCGACTTAGGCATTTGTGAGTAATATAATATAAAATATTACACGAATTAATATGTCAATTTATTATTACCGCATAACAAACTTGAAGTAAATCTGTTACTCCTGTCGAGAGTTGTCGTGCACACTAGCCAGCAGACAGACACACACACAGAGACGGACATTGCTCAAATGATTTAAAATGACCCAAATCTAATTTATACCAAGCATACTTGGGGTCTTAGGTCCCTCCTTCGATGCAGGGACGTATCCAGAACGAAATGTTTTAAACGTAGGCATAAACTATTTACAATTTTCAAAATCACTCAAAAAAAAAATAAAACACGGAAAATATTTGGAAGGCACTGTGTTGCCAGGCGAAAATGGCCGAAAATCGTCAAAATGGGGGCACAAAAATCGTCAAAAAAAATTTGGAAATCGACAAAAAATCGTCACCGACAACTAGCATTAAAATACAGCTTTTGAGTTTTTTTAGGCGGAGTATACGAGTATTTCAGAGACAAATATGTATTAATAGGTACTCTCAAATGATTTGATGTTCATCAAAATGAACTTAAATTATTTTTTTTGAGCCGATCTCACATTCTTGAAACGGTCCAGCGTAGATCGATGGTTTTATTGTAGGTTCTGATAGATTCGCATTGGAAACCACAAGTACCGACCGATTAGGCTGAATTTTGACAATATGTATTTAATTTTATGATTATTTTAATATGTATAGAATTCCTTTATAAATCGAATAAAGTTTCTTGGTTTGCTTGGTTTGGATTGACGGATAAACATTGACTTGACGGAATATAATTTGGATTATTTAGAATTTAAAAATGTAATGGCCCTAAAAACATGCTTTAGAATGAAGGTATCGATATAGAAACTAGATAACCACATAAATTTAAAAATGTAATGTCCCTAAAAATTTGCTAAGCCGGCGTATCATACTTTGGCATGAAGTTATCGATATAGAAACCATATAAACTCCTCTACCGATTTTGCAACTTAACAAAATTCCTCTGAGTAATCCTTTTATGTCATTGAATTTGACCGAATCTACCACCAATTTTATTTTTTCCATGATCATCCATATAATATTTGAGAATTTGTCGTACATTTCTAATTTTTATTTTAAAAATATAAATGGGAGCGTAAATTGTATTCCAAAGGAATTATAAAAAATCCATAAGATAGAGTGATTTTTTAAGAGCTTTCAGATTTGATTTAAAAAAACATAAAATTTTGAGAAATGTCTAATATAATTCATTTATGTAATTGTATATAATTCAATGTTTAAAGATGAAAACACGAACCCAACTGAGCTGCCAAAAACAGTGTTGCCAAAAAGAAAGTTGGCAAAAAATCGCCTATTATAAGAACAATTTGTTAAGTTTTCCTTATTTTTTTCATATCTTAAAAAATCGTCATTTCGAGGCAAAAATCGTCAAATCGTCATGTTCTATTTTTTGCCTTTAAAAATCGTCATTTCTGGTAACACTGGTTAAAAAACAGTTAAAACACAATTAAAAAAGAACACTATAAAAGCGTAAAAAATGGTAACAGTAAAAGTAATAACAACTAAAAATAAGAAAAGTGCATGTTTCACGATTTTTTGGTTGGTTCTAGCCAGACAATTTGGCGTTTTAGGAGTCTGAAAAACAGCAAAGTTAATGCCAAAAGCACTTACATGGTAGCACTGGCCTACGCTCTGCTGCTCAGTAAAATTTATTTTACTGTGGTTCTCTCTTGTCGTCACTGTTTTGATGATTCACTGGACTGACCAAACAGCCACACATTTCTGCTGAGAGTGAAATAATTGATATATTTCTTTCAAAAAATCGAAGATTACATTTTTAACTCCTACGTATTTTATTATAAAAAGTTTTAATGATCTCGTACTAAAGTACATAATTATATTTAGGAATAAAATTCCAATAAAAAACTAAGGATCTTAACTTCCCGTACCTACACAATAAACGCAATTTTTAATTGTTTATCTTTGTTATGGAAAAAAAGGTTGGGCCCCCCCGAACCAAAATCCTGGATACGTCCCTGCTTCGATGTGTTACTTTTTGGCTCGTAGCAAATGATATATACCCACCTCTCTAAGGTGAGGGCATTAATATGATAAATATGTCAAGAAGTCACATCGGAATGTACCTTTTCTCTGTCTATATCAAATTTCTATGAATGATTTAGGATAAAATAAAGTACCAATTTCCAAAATTAAGCCAGATCTATTGTAAAATGTGGTGGCTTCCAGGAAATAAAATGATCAAATCGGAGAGAAATTTATATGGTGGTTTTAACATTTATAAACTTTTTTCTTTTAATTTTTTTCTGAATAGAGAACCTTTCAAGAACATTTAGTGAGGTGAATCGGAGCAAAACTAACGAAGATGCAGCAGTCTAAGCATCCGCGCCTCATGTGTGACTCAGCACAACCCATGTTTTCAAAGACGGTGCCCCTCATACCTCAAAAACTACCGAACCGATCCTTTTGAAATTCTTAACACTATTTCATTTTTTTAAATTTATTAATATTTCTAATTTAACAACAACCAGTTAGTCGATTTTTTCTCGCAAAAATCGCAATTTTCGCTTCAAAGTGTTCCCAAAAATTGAAAAATTTAAATTTCGAAAAAAACTCGACAGCGTTAGGATTATCTAACTAAATAAATTTATTGTTTTAATTTCTGATGATCCGGTATCGAGTTATTCATATTTTTTTTCGAGACTATCGTTTGCAATATTTTTATTATTTTTTTTATGAAAATTTTACTCTATTAACTTTGAATGTTATTCTACAATGTACCATTGGTTTCAATAAAAAAAATTTTAACCGTCTCGTCACAAAAAAATCATACAAATATGCCTTTTTTGCACGATTTAACGTCAAAAAATCAAAAAATTGTATTCTTTGAACCAAACCACCAAAATCTCTCATTACCAAATAATCCCACGCGTAAGCAAAGTTCGATAATGGTAAGTACTTATTATTTAGCCACTTTTCTCATAATTTTAACATGGGGATGTCATTGGAGGAAAGCACTTCTCAAAAGCATACAATAAAGTAGCATAATAAGTACTTATTTGTAGCAGAGGCATACCACATAAATATGTGCTTATATTTTCACAATTTTAAGTACTTGAATAATGCATTAGCAATAAGTTATAAAATAAGTAGTAGATATGTAGAAATGACCATTTTAAGTGATTTTTTGCATATTGTCGCGCATATTTCTCGAAACAAACAATTTCCTCATGCCAGATTCGAAATTCTGAACCCAAACACCCATGTGAAAAATTCTTCAATTTTGAAAAATTCTTCAACATTATACGATATGCGTATATATTTATAGTATTTTCATTTAAATCTGCACGTATTTTTTGAAAACATGTTAAAAAATAAATAAATCTTGTACAATAACCCACATATAGCCAAAATTACATTATATTAAAATTTGCCAAAATAATTTTGATAACAAAAAAACACTTATTTCTATTATTATTGGTAAGTTATTATTAATCAGCCGAATAATGAGATGTCGTTATTTGGTAATGCAGGGAATAATGACAGGTACTTACTAAGATTTTGCTGGCAACCCAGCAAAATTTGTCATTACCAAATAATCCCATGCGTAAGCAAAGTTCGATAATGGTAAGTACTTATTATTTAGCCACTTTTCTCATTATTTTAACATGGGGATGTCATTGGAGGAAATTACTTCCCTAAAGCATACAATAAAGTAGCATAATAAGTACTTATTTGTAGCATAGGCATTAGGCCGGGTCGATATGTGGGGAGGCAAAAAAAGTCGCCATTGCTCAGTGAAAATCGTATTCTAGATATCAAAATAAGAAACTTTGCCGAAGGAACCATACCTCTAAAACGAATTCTGATGTCCCGGAAAATATCCCACTTTGACCCAACATCATACGATATACGTATATATTTATAGTATTTTCATTTAAATCTGCACGTATTATTTGAAAACATGTTGAAAAATAAATAAATCTTCTACAATAACCCACATATAGCCAAATTTCATTACATTAAAAATTGCCTAAATAATTTTGATAACAAACCAGTAAGGAAAGGCAGAAAGTCGGGCGGGGCCGACTATATAATACCCTACATCTCCCTAACAATGCGATAAAGGTCATTGCGATAATAATTTGGAATAATTGGTATGTAGGCAGGAACATATTATATAATTCTGAGCCGATAATCGCTAAATTAAGCAATATTCGTTCCTAAATTGAGAAACATCTTTCCGGAAAATATTAATGATCGGAAGTAAAGTACAACTTCTATAGCGCTTTAATACCAAATCAGGAGAAACATATATATATGGAGGTTATATATAAATCTGAACGGATATTCCTTGAATACTCATTCATGTAAAAAGAAACTTCTTTCTGTCAAATTTCGTACTGACCGGATATAAAATACAGTCTCTACAGAACTTAAATGTTAAATCGGGGGTAATATATATATGGGGGCTATATCTAAATCTGATCCGATTTTCTCTGAATTTGGAAGTATCCCTTCATATAATAAGAAACCTCTTTGTGTAGATTTTTTTACTGATCGGATATAAAATACAGATTGTACAGCGCTTACATGTTAAATCGGGGGTAACATATATATGGGGGCTATATCTAAATCTGAACCGATTTCCCTCAAATTTGGCAGTATTAATTCATGTAATAAGAAACCTCTTTCTACCGAATTTCGTACTGATCGGATTAAAAATACACCTTTTACAGCGCTTACATGTAAAATCGGGGGTAACATATATATGGGGGCTATATCTAAATCTGAACCGATTTTCTCCGAATTTGGCAGTATTCCTTCATGTAATAAGAAACCTCTTTCTGCCGAATTTCGCACTGAACGGATATAAAATACAGTTTTTACAGCGCTTACATGTCAAATCGGGGGTAACATATATATGGGGGCTTTATCTAAATCCGAAGAGATTTTCTCTGAATTTGGCGGTATTCCTTCATGTAATAAGAAACCTCTTTCTGCCGAACTTCACACTGATTGGTTATAAAATAAATTTTTTACGGCGCTTACATGTGAAATCGGGGGTAACATATATATGGGGGCTATATCCAAATCTGAACCGATTTTAACCAAATTAAATAGGGATCGTCCTTGGGCCAAAAAAAAGGATATGTGTAAAGTTTCGTCAAGATCGGGCCATAATTGCGACCTGTACTTTGATTACAAGAATACATCTACAGACAGACAGGCGGACATAGATAAATCGACTCAGAAAGTGATTACAAGTCGATCGGTATAATAAACAATGGATCCATCTCTTCTCCTTTTGAGTGTTACAAACAAATGCACAAAGTCATAATACCCTGTACCACAGTGTGGTGTAGGGTATAAAAATCACTTATTTCTGTTATTATTGGTAAGTCATTATTAATAAGCCCAAAGTAATGCAACGAATAATGAGATGTCATTATTTGGTAATGCAGGAAACAAATAATGAATGAAATACATTTTATGGATTAGTGTGATTATTGAATGTTATACGATAAAGTAAAAAACTTTGAAATCTAAGCAAAATCGTTTGTAAAATGTGGCTTATATTTTCACCGATTTGGCAGTTTGTGTTTTATTTTACACATTTCTGAAAAATTTGTTTAATTGACGTCAAATTTTAATCCAATTATTTTACCAAAATTAAATTACCAGAAAAAGTTTCTGTTGGTTCATGTTTTTATATAACTCTTCTATTATTGTATAAAGTTTCATTGTAATCGTAGGAAATGGCAAAACATATTTTATCGATTTTGACAAATAACACTTTTATTAAAATGTTAAAAAAAATGAGTCATTACTAACAGAAATTAAGAACTTGAAGTAAGTACTCTAATAATAACTCTAATTTCAACTCAATTGTGTTCTGTTTGCTCTTATACGAGTACAATGACTTATAGCAGAATGACAATGAACGTTGTGCGTTGTGAGCATATTTGAAAATTTGTGACAGCTTCAGATCATGTGAATATTTCTTTGTGCAAACATAGTCACAAGTGTTTTATTTTTGGGGAGTAAATAAAACGACACATGGAAGTAAACAATCAACTAATTTATTCATACGAGTTCATACGAGTACAATACTTGGAATACAAATAACCCGAATACGTTACGAAGTTTTATTCAATTCTCTAAAATATCATTGATTTTGATTTGTTGTTAGATCTGCAGATACTTGCAGTTGATTATTCTTCTTACTAACTCCTGCCGTAATCATTGAGAAGAGTTAAAAAATTAATATACAAATTATTTCCTTCAAATTGCATAAAATTAATTGAAATAATATGATAACTGACAAAATTAGAACATTGCTATTTGTTTACCTTTCTATACAGGTAATATCTGAAATCTCAATAGTTAACTGTGATCCTGAACCAGAACCAAAATCCGGAAAGAAGGTGTTAGGTAAGTAATGCTGGTTTGTTTCTAATACAATCGCACGGTTAAAGATAGAGGTGTAAATAATGAAAACAAGTCAACAAATGTCAGTAGAATAAACCGACTGAAGTGTACATTCACTTACAGAAAAATATAAGGCGATTCAATTTAGAAAGAATATCTATATTCAAATGGTCATAAATTTTGTCTAAGTGGGTATACTTACATCAAACAGCTAATTTTTTTGTCTAGCCAGAAAAGATAATGAGAGAGGCTCTAATATATAACGATTCCAAGGATAGAATCGGTGGAAAAAATGAAAAAAATTAAGTGAAATTTATAGTTTACCGTGCTACACATTACTACATATGTGAAATTCCACGACAAATCGACGGTTTCAAAAAAATTTCGGTTTTGATTTGTCCCATTTTTTATATTTTTAGTGCACCTGAAGAGACGCTTTGTGGAATTTTTCGAGATTTTTCCTATAACTCGTTCAGAAGTTATAGATATTTAAAAAATTGTTAAGATACCACTCTGTGTATCGGGTTTTTGGTCATAACTTCTTAAGATATGGTGCGATTAGAAAAATCTGTTTTTCGAAATGTTGGTATTTAAAAAAAAAAACAAAACAAGTATTAAATTTTTTTTGTGAATTTTTTATATTTTAAACTTCTTCTAATTCTCTAACATATAATCTTTGGACGGAAGTGGGCCTAACATTATTTACATATATATTTTTTTATTTTTTTTTAAATTTTTAAAAAAAAATTCACTGCTAGCCACTGTGCTTGATGCTTGAAGACTTCGAAATAGATGCCCCACGTCAAAGAACAAAATAAAGAAGACACTTTAGGAAGTATTTCTTCCAAAACACCCGCCACCCCCGCTGAACTCCTTACCCCTTATAATCTCCCTACAAAACTAACTGCATATCAAAAGTAGTTGAAATCATGTGATTTTTTAGGTGATGTATTCTACAAAAAGATTCCTTATAAAATATCACTATAGGTGCCCACAATACACTTTTATGGAAATTCAACGGTTTTTTAATATATCGTATTTATTGGCTATGCATTGAGTTTTGTTTGGTCTTGAAAAGTTCCTTTGAAAAACAAGCAATAAATACGAAATATTAAGGAATCTGTTTGTCAAATATATCACTTAAAAAATCCATCGATTTCAAATACTTTTGATATGTAGTTAGTTTTGTAGGGAGATTATCGGGGGTAAGGAGTTCAGCGGGGGTGGCGGGTGCTTTGGAAGAAATACTTCCTAATGTCGATACCTCCATTCTAAACTATGCTAAGTGCAAAATGGTAGTTTTTCAGGAGAGGCGATCAAAGTTTGATGAATTTTTTAAGCCACTGTGTGGAATTCCTTTACGATGAAAATCGAATGACCTGTACTGTTTTGTGAATAACTTTTGATTGTGTTGACGGATAAACACCAAATTTTGACTGAATATAAATTGGAATGCTTAGAAATTAAAAATGCAATCTCCCTAAAAACATGCTAAGTCGACTTAGCACGAATGGAGGTATCGATGTGTCTCCTTTATTTTGTTCTTTGACGTGAAGCATCTATTGCAAAGCCTTCACGCCACAAGCACAGTGGCTAGCAGCGACATTTTTTTTAAACATTTTAAAAAATTAAAAATAATATAAATAATTTAGGCCCACTTCCGTCCAAAGCTTATGTGTTAGAGAATTAATAGAAGTTTAAAATATAAAAAATTCGCAAAAATCGGAGGTTACAAATAATTTAAAAAATTACATTTAAAACATTAGAAAATAAAAATCACACACAAACAAAAATTTAATATATTTTCTGAAAAGTATCTAAAAATAACATTTAAAAAAAGATTTTTTAATCGGACCATAACTTAAGAAGTCATGACCAAAACCCCGATGGACAGAGTGATATCTTAACGATTTTTTAAATATCGATAACTTCTGAACGAATTATAGGCAAAATCTCAAAAAATTCCAAAAAGCGTTTCTCCAGGTGCACTAAAGATATAAAAATGAGACAAATCAAAACCGAAATTTTTTTGAAATGGTAATGGTACAAATGGTAAAGCTATTCATATTCTAGCTTTGCGATTGTCGAAAATATGGCTAAGTTTTAAAATTTTCGTAAAAAAATATGTAATGCAGAGAAGCGTGACAATAATATTAATAAAAATTATTGAACTATTCTTTTTTCGAAAACATTCTCCAGGTAGTTTTCTCTCAGATGAATATAAAGTTGTCAGTTCAGTTGCTGCCTTCGTACAAACAAGACGTATAGTAATGTCGTCGCAATCGAAGTCAGTTTGTTCTAAGTGCTTTAAAGTTCTCACCAGTAACATTTTCATTAGATGTAAAATTTGCTGCTCAAAATTCCATAGACTGTGTGCGGGAGTTGAAAATGAAAACGACTATAAACTATTGAAGTCATCTGTGAATATTGTTTACAATTGTAATGACTGTGCTAACGTTTCGAGAGAATTAGTTGCCTCTGTTTCAATGCTCTCTAATGAAATCAGAGAGTTAAAAACGCAGTTACTTCGGTTTACCAACAACAACAATTTGGGAGCTGCGCTGCTTAAAGAAGTTCCTTCCAAGGCCATCTCTTCGTCTAATGCTGTGGAGCACCGTGTCGGTCATTCACCTTCGCATTCTTCTTCTTCGAATAACTCTCTTGGTAATCATAATGCTGTTGTCCACGATGTTGCGTCTAATGAGACGTCCACTACCAGTGCTATTGTTGTAACTGCTGAGCACGATAATGAGAGGTTGAGTGTTTTGCCGAATTCAAATCATCACTTTGGTGATGTTTGTATCCCGCAGACGAGTACTCATACTCACAGTGCTGTCGCTGCCGATTTCCCCCCTACTGCTGGTAATTCTGCTACCATTGCTGCTGCTATATATATATATTCCTGCTGATAATAGGCTTGTGTTCGTTACTGCTGAAAATGTGGCTACCACTGCTGCCATTTCTCACACTGCTGCTTCTCATACTGCTGTTTCCACTGCTAATGATATCCCAGAAAAAAATTCGAACTGGGTTAAGGTTAAACCTAAAAGGAGACATAAGCGCGTTGTTTTTGGTGATAATTCCAATAGTGAATTGGAAGTCGCTACAAATAGAAAATGGGTGCATATATCGTCGTTTAAACCTAATGTCACGGTAGACCAGATATTGGAATATGTGGAAAAACATACTAATGTGGCCAAATCTAATATGGAGTGTTACAAGCTTGTGAAGAAAGATGCTGATTTGAGTGCAATGAAGAGAGTATCATTCAAGTTAGGCATATCCCCAGGCTTCTACAATGAGCTTTTTAAACCGTCTGTATGGCCAGCGGAAGTTCAAGTACGCCCTTTTGATTTTTTTCAGAAGCAGAACAGGTTGGAGAAAAAAATGTGATTAAGGCTATTGAGTTTTCCAAATTAAAAATTTATTATCAAAATATGGGTGGAATGAGGACGAAGATAAATGAAATTTATAATGCTTCCCTTCAATCTGATTTTGACGTAATTGTTTTGGTGGAAACTTGGCTAAATGGTGATTTTTCTGATGAGGAGTTATTTGATGCGAAGGTGTTTCAAACGTATCGTAAAGACAGAGATTATTCTGTACTTAATTGTGTGAAAGGTGGAGGAGTGCTTATTGCGGTGAAGACACAATACAAGTCTTACCTGTGTGAGCTGTCTAACCTTGATACTCTATTGGATCAAGTCTGTATTTCGATTGATGGTGTGCATGGTAAAATATTTATCGCTGTATCTTACATCCCTCCTAATAGTAATGATATGTTATATACATTCTAGTCATATCGATTCTGAGTTTGTAGTTTTTGGTGACTTTAACCTTAGTAAAATTATTTGGTCGTATTTTCCTGATTCCGATGTAATTAGCCCAACCAATGTTAATAAGCCTTTCGAAATAGATGTTATTGACGGTTTTTACGGCATGAATATGTTACAAGTCAATAGATTTTATAATCAATTGAACAGGATTTTGGATCTTGTTTTTATTAGTCGTGATCTTAAGTATACTATAAATGAGTGTCTTAATCCATTTTGTAATTCAGATATGCATCACATACCTTTAGAAATCTATGTTGAGTTTTACGTGTTTTCGGAAGTAAGAGATTACACAAAGCGCTTTAACTTTAACGAATGTAACTTTGATAGTATTAATAATTCTATTGGAGATAATGATTGGGCTCAAATGTTTAATAATTGTAATTTGATTGAATGTTACGCCAAGTTCACTGATTTTATGAATGAACAAATTTCTCGTAATACGCCTATTTTAAAGCCCAGGGTGCATAAATTACCTTGGTATACCAAAGGTTTAAAGAAACTTAAGAATTTGCGAAATAAATTTTATAATTTGTTCAAGGTTACCAACTCTTCTTATAATAAGTATATGTATGAGCATTATCTAAGATAATTTAATTTCTTAAACAAGTTTTTATATAAGCAGTATATACTTAATTTTGAAAATAACATAAAAAGCGACCCTAAGTCTTTTTGGCAGTTTGTCAATTCAAAACGATCTAGCTCTATTTATCCTTCTAGGATGTTTCTAAATGATAATTATTCAAATTCCACTGCTGAATCTGTTAATCAGTTTGCTGACTTTTTTAGTGCAAATTTTTCCCCTGACTCTAACTTTGTCAATGATGTGAGTTTTTCCAATTCTGTTATTGATTTTGGTTCACTGGAGTTGTCTTTAGATGACATTACTTTTGGATTGTCTAAATTAAATCCATCTTTTTCTGTTGACTGTGACGGTTTCTGTGGTTTTTTCTTAAAAAAATGCAGTTTATCAGTAGCATTTTCATTGCAGCTATTGTTTAATATGTCTTTGAGACAAGGAATATTTCTTGATAATTGGAAATTAGCATCTGTTACTCCGATTCATAAATCTGGAGCAAAAGATAATATTTCCAATTATAGACCTATATCTAAATTGTGTAATATTAGCAAGATATTTGAGCATATTGTTTTCGAGAAGTTATATTTTTCTGTGAAGTCTTTAATTTCCCCTTTTCAGCACGGTTTCGTTCGTGGGCGTTCAACTATAACTAATTTAGCTGTTTTTTCACAATATTGTGTTCGTAGTTTTGAACTTGGATGTCAGGTGGATACTATATATATGGACTTGTCAAAAGCTTTCGATAAAGTTTCCCTTAGATTGCTTATTTATAAGCTCTCGTTATTGGGTTTCCACTCTAGTTTCCTTAATTGGATTAAATCTTATTTGTTTAGTAGAAGTTATTATGTATCTTTTGACCATGTTAATTCATACATTTACACGTCTACCTCAGGTATACCTCAAGGTAGTATATTGGGTCCACTGTTTTTTGTTTTGTTCATAAATGATATTCACCTATGTATAAAATGTTCTAACATCTTATTATATGCGGATGACTTAAAGATTTTTCTGCGCATTAATTCAGTAGCAGATGTATTCCGTCTTCAGGACGATATACGCAATGCTGCTAACTGGTGTTCGGAGAATCTTTTAGAAATCAATTTGTCTAAGTGTTATAATGTTTCCTTTTTCAAGTGCAGAAATCCTGTTTTATATGACTATTCCT
The DNA here is from genome assembly GCA_963930755.1 of Eudasyphora cyanicolor. Taxonomy (NCBI): domain Eukaryota; kingdom Metazoa; phylum Arthropoda; class Insecta; order Diptera; family Muscidae; genus Eudasyphora; species Eudasyphora cyanicolor. The sequence goes on along the minus strand of OZ005736.1, from coordinate 155,317,159 downwards.
TACATGGCCATAGCTTAAAACGAGTTGATGAAATTAAAGATTTGGGTGTTGTCTTTGATTTCAAATTTTCTTTTGTAAATCATGTTAATGCAATTGTCCCTAAGTGTTATTCATTATTGGCCTTCATAAAGAGAAACTGTAAGCAATTTACTGATCCTTATACTGATTTATGAATTGATTTATACGTCCCTAGTTAGAGCTAAATTGGAATATGCTGCTATTATTTGGAATCCTTTATACAATAATCATTGCTCCAGACTTGAAAGAATTCAGAAAAAATTTATAAATTTTGCTCTTCGGTCGATTGATTTTACTCAGCCACTCCCTTCTTATGAAGACAAATGCCGAATAATACATTTGCAAACACTTATGAACAGAAGGTCTTTTTTATCACAAATATTTCTTTATAAGTTAATCTCTGGCTTTATTGACTGTGGTGTCTTACTTGAATGTTTGAATTTCAATGTTCCACCCAGATCTTTGCGTAACAACAATTACTTTTTCATTCCTAGTAATTATGCCATTAATGAACCAATTACTCGCGCACTAATTGAATTCAATAGGATCTCTAATAATCTCGATTTTAGTGAATCTTTAACTAAGTTTATTAATACATTAGATTTAATTTATTTTTAGTTTTAAGTTTGTCTGTAAGGAACATTGTATTCCATAGACTAAATTAAATAAATAAATAAATATGTCTTCAAAATTCTTAATATATCTTTTCACAAAAAATATTAAAATTACATGTTTTTTAAAAATATTAATTGATATGACATATAATTGATATGATTGAACATTTGCCTCAGTGCATACATCTGACGGAAATTATTTACATCATATAGGAAATTTCATTGTCAATTCAGAAAAGTTGATGTGAGAGAAATCGGTGTATATTCTGCACTGAATGGGTCAGAAAAATGGGAATGGAACAGAGTCAGAAAAAAATATGAAAAGGACATTTTTCAAATGCAGACAGAAATCTAATTACGCCATAAAATATTTAAAAATGAATATATTTCAATGAAATATTTTGTAGTTTGGAGGACTAGACATCACAAATCGAAAGTAATTCGTGTGACAACAGACAACGACGGAGTACATACATACTCATTTTCTACGGATAATTTTAAAGTTTTCGTAGTTATATTTTCTCATCCTGATAATGTCTTTCGAAGAAAGACGAAATATTGAATGAAAATAATAAAACACACATAAAATAAAAAAAAAAACCAACATAGACCTCGAGCTCATTTTTGATAAACAAAATTAAAAACACAGGTCGACTATACAAAATTACACACTCAAATCTGTAATTCGCGAATCATTATCTTTGCAAAAGTGAATCCCACAATTTGAAAATAATATAGAAAATCCCCAAAAATTGGATTTTTTGCATTTTCCTCTATATCTACTATACTAAAAACCGGGCTCAAAATTCCCTTTGCAGTTCAACGTGCAACACCTTGCCATATATAACAAGAGGAAAGGTTTCAATATTCTAGCTTTGCGATTGGAGAAAATGTGGCTTTCTTTTGTGTAAAAAATTGTGTCATGGCAACAATACTCCGTTCTTTTTTCGAGAACAGAAGTTTCATTTAGGATGAATATAAATATGTTATACTTTTTTTAAAATAACTTCTTCTATAGCTCCAAAATAAGACATACGAGTATACTTGTTTATTTAATTCAATTCAATTTCAATTTCAATTACTTTATTTTTTCAAAATCGTTATAATATAAATTTTAATGCTACATTGTAGATATTACATAATTGTTTTTGAAGCTATAAAGTATTTTTACGGCATGGTTTACATAAAAAACCGTCAGCCGGATTGTTGAGTTTTTTCAATATTTAATAGTTATATTCGCATATTAACATTTTTCTGTAAGTTAGTGATTCTCGCAAATAATTTTATAATGTTTATTTAATTAATTGTATTCCTTTGTCTAGGTGCTTTAGCCGGAGGTATGGCGGGTGCGGCCATTGGAAGTATTCTAATGCGCCAACATAAATCCGCAGAAAAACATCACCATCACTACTATGCAAATCCGCCGACAGTCATTGATAGACGTGAAACGTTGCCCAACGGATGTTACAAACAAGTGATCAAGGAACCCCATACTCAAGATCCAAGTCGCTTTGTTGAAACTGAGCAATGGGTATGTCCACCAAATGTTCAGCCGACCATGGTCCAAAGTGGTTCGATAGTGACACAACAATATAATCCAATGACACCAGTCCAGCCGGCAGTTCCAGTTATTGTGTCGGGGTCTCCACTGACACCTTCGGGATATCAACAACAACAGCAACCGGTTAATAATATTGTTTCTTCATTCCCTGTGGCCCCAGTTGCTAATTACCATTCACAACAGCCGGCTTCCTTGGCTCCCGATAATGTTTCCACTGTTGCATTTCCATCGCCATCTTTGGTACCCGTTGTCCCTGTTCCTTCTCAACCAATAGGGTTTGTTGCTCCTGTTGCAATTCCAATGCCATCCTTGACACCCATCGCTCCTGCTCCTGTTCCTTCTCAACAACAACCTGTTAGTTCTGTAGCCTACATCCCATCACCACTGGTTCCAAATTATACAAATGGTGTAGCCCCGATCTCTCCAGCATCCATGGTGCCACTTGCCAATCAACATCATACAGTGACAACACTACCGGTTCACAGTTTTAATCAGCAACATCCGCCAATAGGACAACAAACGCCATCTGGTGGAACATCACAGGTTTACATTATCTCAAAGAAAACCGGAGTTTATGGAAAAGAGAAAACGAATGGCGCCATTAGTTTGCGACATCCCGTTAGTATTGTTCTCATGATATCCTTGATATGGTTGTGTTTCATTTAATAACACTAGTCTACAGAAATTTTGTCCTAAAGCCACGCCTAATGATTTCAGTGTATTTCGGTTATATAAATTTGATAAAATAAAAAAAAAAATCAGTGAAAAATGACAAAATTAAAAATAATGCATTTTCTGCTCTTTATAAGTTTGTTAGAACACCAGATATACAGGGTTTTCCAACAAGAGGTGTTATTTTGAATCACCCGTGTTATTTATTGCTTATATATTATTCATTCACTTGTTTGTGGAAAAACGTTTTGAATTTGTTTGTCAATATTTAATATAATTTTTTCAGTACGTTAAAAACCTTGTGTGGAATAGATACGAAAAATTGTAAGATTTATTATGCACATTTTCTTGAAATTGTATTTTAAATAATCCCATTTTAGTGAATAAACAAACGCTTATTTACTGATTAATCGGAGCTGTTTATTCCATATTCGGTCAGCGGTCTTTGGTTTTTAACAAATTTTATTAAAATTTTTCTGAATTTGATCTTCTGTGTGAATTAATATTTGATAAAGATCAACGTTCTGGATGTGTTCCCGGTCAACTCGCCAGTTGGGAGAAGTTTATTTAATTTGGAATGTATTATATATACATCGATTCTACTCGGAAGTGCTCCATTCAAGTCGTCGTTTTGGGAGATCCGAGTCAGAGTTTTTACAATCTTTATATTGAGTGTGATTTTCAATAGAAGGAAACAATCTTTGGAACTTAACATATTTTATGAGAAAAAGTCGGAGGATTCAGGGTTTATCGCCAATCATGCCACTTACAATATCGCCTAACAACTCAACTGTCACAACGCCTGCAAATGCATCTTCGCAGGAGGCAAACTTTGCCAAGCCAAGGGGGTTCATGTACAGGTAACAGATAGTCTTATTAAAAGATTCGAAGAAATGCAATCACTTATATTCGGTCAAATAAGAGACATACATTTAATGGTCGAATCAAATTACTTGAACAATCAAAATTCTATCACTGCATTGAGGGAAGAACTGCGAAGTGAGAGACTAATTTGACACGTCCTAGTATTAAGAACGGGCAACTTGAACAAGTTCTGGAAACAAATACTTTGTCGATTCCTAGTGATACCAACATTTCATCGACGACAGCTTCAAGTGCATCGTCAATTTCTGCTCGTATTGTTTCTGCATCATCGACCAACGTCTCGTGTACGGGAAGCTATAGCGTAGCACCTTGTATTTCAACTTTCATCACAACTCAGCCAAAATCCCATACTTCGTCGCCTAATTTCCTATCTTCACAATCAAATTCTTTACAGTCGATTTGTAGTCAGCACCAAAAAAGGATCTACCCACTTCCCAAGTTTTCGGGTTTACCAGAGGAATGGCAAACATTCCACGAATCTTTTACAATTTCAACTCAAGAATTTGCATATTCGGATCTTCAAAATATAATGCGTCTTAGGGATTGTTTAGAAAGGTCAAGCTCGAGAGACGGTTGAGTCGTTATTGACAAGCTCCAAAAACGTTAACGCCATAATCCAAAATTTGTCGGAAATGTTCGGTCGCCCGGAACAATTGATTAAATCCCAAATCCATAAAGTTAGATCTTTAGCTCCGGTGAAAGTGTCCGACCTAACTTCTCTTGTCAATTTTACAAATAAGGTGACCAATATGACAACATTTTTGGAATCAGTCGGTGGAAGTTATCATTTGTCCAACCCATTACTTTTGAGCGAACTTCTTTCAAAGCTTTCTATTGCGAGACGACTTCAATGGGAAGAAAAATGTTTATCTTTGAATGGGACGCCTACAAAAACTGACTTTTTCTCAATGGCTTTGTGGTTTTCGGAAAATTGTTAATATGACAACTGACGCACTTCCTCTTCCTGTATCAAATGAACCTAAAAGTGATACTAATTATGCGTGTTTATCGGTGGAGAATAGGAAGTGTAGATTGTGCAAAAAAGAGTGCAAATCATTGGCGGACTGCAATGTCTTTAGGGATTTAACTTTGGAAATGAGGTGGCAAAAGGTTAAGTCGCTACAATTATGTTTTTTCTTGTCTTAAGTTCGGTCATCGAGCTATTATGTGTTACTCAAAACAAAAATGCGACATCAGCGGTTGCGATCGATGCCATCATAATCTTTTGCACATGAATTCTATACCTCAGACGCACAATGAGGACAACGACGATGTAAATACTTCTCAAGCCAGAAATTGTTTGGTTGATGTTGATTCCCAATCAGTAATTTTCCAAATAATTCCGGTCAGAATATACGGACCAAGTGGATTCGAAGATATTTATGCATTTGTGGATGATGGGGCGAACGTGTGCATGATAGATGCTAAGATTGCGCATAAACAAAAGGATGTTTTGGAAATTCAATGGATCAACCAACAGATATCTAAGGAACCCACGGAGATCGTTGATATAACTATAAGTGGCGCTGAACAAGGATTCAACCGATACAACATGCGAACGTGTTCTTGACCAATAATCTTAATTTACCAAACCAAAGCTTTGATGCGTCCAATTTCATAACTATTCACGGCATATCGCTGAAGAGGTATAATCAAATTAAACCAAAAATGATTATAAGCTTAGCTCATGCTTTTCTAGCCGTGCCCATTAGAACTTCTCATATGTTGTCAACACTTGGTCCAATTGCTACAAAAATTGGGATGGTTGGTTTATGGGAATGTAAATGGCGGGCAGAAACGTTTGGTATCTTGTCATTGCAGAAAATCAGCCATTAATGATCATATTAACGAAATGGAAACTTTAATGAACAATTATTTTGGATTGGAAACCTTTGGAATTCGGCATTGCGAACCATTACTATCCGTAGACGATCAAATAGCATTTACTATACTGAACAGTACGACCAGGAGAATAGGTGATAGATTCGAGTCTGGAATGTTGTGGCGCGATAACTTTGTATCTTTCCCTGAATCATATGGTATGGCCTTAAGGAGATTGGAGAGTGTGGAAAGAAGAATGTCTACTGATACAGAATATGCAAAGGAATACTGTGCCAAAATTCAAGAATATTTAGATAAAGGCTATTCAAGAGTGCTATCTGAAGAAGAAGCTTTGCAACGTTCAAATAAAACCTTCTATTAGCGACATTTTGGTGTGGAAAACATCAACAAAAAGAAATTAAGATTCGTGTGTTTGTTCTATTTAAGTTTAGACAATCAGCAGTCGCGGTGTGTGGAGATTTGAAGGAAATGTTCCACCAGATTTCTATTACTCCAGAAGACTCTCTTCGATTTCTTTGGGGAAATGGTGATGTGTCTCAACCTCCAAAAACGTATTTAATGCAAAGAATGATCTTTGGGACAACATGCTCGCCTACTATGGCCCAATACGTAAAAAATAGAAATGCTGTAGGTTTTGTGGAGGAATATCCTCGGACAGTTGCCGGAATTATAGAAAAACATTATGTTGACGATTACGTCGATTGCTTCGAAATAGAAGAGGAAGCTATTAATGTTGTGAAAGCTGTAGAAAAAATTCACAGCCTTGGTGGATTCGAGATGCACAATCTGTCGACAAACTCGGAAATAGTTGCCAAAGAACTGAGAATCTCAAATGATGACAAAATATATGTTGCAGTCGACAACATTGAAAGAGTATTAGGTATGCACTGGGCAACTAAAATTATATGTTGGTTTTTGTACTAAAATTTCACAAAGTACCAAGAAATATAATTGGATCCAATTCAACACCTACAAAAAGACAAATACTCAGTATTGCAATGTCTGTTTTCGATCCGTTTGGTTTTGTGGCGGATTTCATGGTTGTCAGTAAAATTTTAATGCAAGAAGTTTGGAAAAGCGGTATTGGATGGGATTCAAAATTGCCAGAGGAAATTTACAAAAAATTTAAAATGTGGTTGAACGAGTTACCCAAGTTAACCCATTATCAAGTATCCAGACATTATTTTTCGGGACGTAAAGGTTCGGAAATTCAGCTCCACTTGTTTTGTAATGCTAGTGAGGAAGCTTTAGCCGCTGTGGCTTATTGGCGTATTGAAGATGGATCAAATTCAAGTGTAGTTTTCGTGACTGGAAAGACAGCATGTGCTCCCATGCGATTTCACTTTATACCAAAACTTGAATTACAGGCAGCTGTAATGGCAGCCCGATTAAAGGAAACTATAATTCATTGCCACGATGTCGTCAGAGTTAACAATGTTGTTTTTTGGACAGATTCCCACACTGTCATTCAATGGATAAGATCGGATCACCGCAAATATAAGCAGTACGTTGCAAACAGAGTTTCAGAAATTTTAGATTATTCAAAAATATGCGAGTGGCGATGGTGCCCAACTTTGCAAAATCCTGCGGATGTAGCTACAAGAGCTACATTTCCCATTAGTTATGATCCGAATGGGAGGTGGAAAAATGGCCCAGAGTTTCTTTGGAGTGCAGAAGAAAATTGGCCCGACGAAAGTTCCATTGTAGCCAGAGAGGACAACAGCAATGAATTTATAAAGTTGAAATATGTTGCTATGGCAACATCCCAAGACCAACATATAGTGAATAGCATTGTTGAACGATCTTCAAAGTTTTTGAAAACTATACGCGTAGTGGCATGGATAGAAAGATTTTGCGAAAATATTCGATTGCAGCAACATGGTGAAAGCAAATATCAAGGGGAATTAAATTTAGACGAAATGTCAAAGGCAGAAAGAAAAATCATAGCTTATGTTCAAAGAATGGCATTTCCCGATGAATATAGCAGATTGGCATCTCAGAAAATTATCGATAGTTCAAGCAACATAAGAACTTTAAATCCTTATATTGATGAGTATGGAGTGTTGCGCGTAGGTGGTCGTCTCGACAACTCTGAGATTCTATCTACGAATTCGAAACGTCCTATTATACTGCCAAAGGGCCATCGTTTCTCTCAATTATTAGTAGACTTTTATCATTAAACCAGTAAGGAAAGGCAGAAAGTCGGGCGGGGCCGACTATATAATACCCTACACCTCCCTAACAATGCGATAAGGGTCATTGCCATAATAATTTGGAATAATTGGTAAATGGGTAGAAACGTATTCTAATTCTGAAACGATAATCGCTAAATTAAGCAATATTCGTTTCTAAAGTGAGAAACATCTTTCTGGAAAATTTTAATGATCGGAAGTAAAATACAACTTCTATAGCGGTTTGATACCAAATCAGGAGGAACATATATATGGAGCTTTAATGTAAATCTGAACCGATCTTCCCTGAATACTTATTCATGTAAAAAGACCTCCTTCTGTCGAATTTCGTACTGATCGGATATAAAATACAGTCTCTACAGCGCTTACATGTCAAATCGGGCGTAACATATATATGGGGGCTATATCTAAATCTGAACCGATTTCTTCCAAATTTAATAGTGTTCATCCATATAATAAGAAACCTCTTTCTGCCGAATTTCATACTGATCGGATATAAAATAAAGTTTTTACAGCGCTTACATGTAAAATCGGGGCTAACATATATATGGGGGCTATATCTAAATCTGAACCGATTTTCTCCAAATTAGGCAGTATTCCTTCATGTAATAAGAAACCTCTTTCTGCCGAATTTCGGACTGATCGGATATAAAATACAGTTTTTACAGCGCTTACAGGTCAAATCGGGGGTAACGTATATATGGGGGCTATATCTAAATCTGAACCGATTTCTTCCAAATTTAATAGTGTTCATACATATAATAAGAAACCTCTTTCTGCCGAATTTCATACTGATCGGATATAAAATAAAGTTTTTACAGCGCTTACATGTAAAATCGGGGCTAACATATATATGGGGGCTATATCTAAATCTGAACCGATTTTAACCAAATTCAATAGGGATCGTCCTTGGGCCAAAAAAAAGATGTGTGTAAAGTTTCGTCGAGATCGGACCATAATTGCGACCTGTACTTTGATTACAAGAATACATGCACAGACAGACGGACAGACAGACAGACAGACAGACAGACAGACAGACAGACGGACAGACGGACATAGCTAAATCAACTCAGAAAGTGATTCTAAGTCGATCGGTATAATAAACGATGGGTCTATTTCTTCTCCTTTTGGGTGTTACAAACAAATGCACAAAGTTATAATACCCTGTACCACAGTGTGGTGTAGGGTATAAAAAATTGTCATCAGAATACAGCTAACGTCATTGGTGACGTACGGGAGAAATATTGGATACCTTCTTTAAGAAGACTAGTGCGTACCGTTGAAATAATTGCGTACTATGTATATTTAGAAAATCCAAACCAATGCAACCTCAAATGGTAATATTGCCGGTTGATAGAGTAACTCCCTATTACAGACCATTCACATATACTGGCGTAGATCTCATTGGTTCATTCAACATAAGTATGCACCGTCGACAAGAAAAACGATGGGTGGTGTTATTCACCTGTTTGACGGTCAGATCAATTCATCTCGAAGTGGTAGCAAATTTATCAACGGACTCATTCATGCTAAGCCTACGAAATTTTGTTAACAGACGTGGAATTCCTTTCCAAATTCGTTGTGACAACGGTCGAAATTTTGTTGGAATTAATAAGGAACTACGTAATGAGTTTAATTTCATGGATCACAACGAAATCCTCCGGTCATCGTCAAATTTTGGAATTAAATGGATTTTTAACACTCCATCAGACCCAAGTTCAGGTGGTGCTTGGGAACGTTTAATACAGTCGGTCAAAAGGTCTCTCTCCGTTTTATTAGGATGTGTTACCCCTAAATTGAAAGTTTTTATGAGTCTTCTAATAGAATGTGAAAATATAGTTAATTCAAGACCTCTGACGCATATACCTGTCACACCATTTGAACCTGAACCAATAACACCAAATCATTTCTTATTGGGATGCGTTAATTCAACCCAAATACCTGAAAATTACGAGCAAAGATTAAATTGTTTAAGAAAACAGTGGCGAATACTACAAAATTTAAAGAACGGATTTTGGGTTCGATGGATTAGAGAATACCTCCCTGATCTAACAAGAAGAGTAAAATGGTGTCTACCCACCATTCCTTTACAGGTTGGAAGTTTAGTACTTATTTGTGACGAAAGCGCTCCAAGATCGAAATGGCGAAGAGGTCGAATAGTAAATCTATATAATGGCAAGGATGGCATCTCAAGAGCAGCAGATGTCAAAACAAGCGAAGGTGTCTTTAAAAGGCCTGTGTCTAAGTTGGCCGTTTTAGACCTGTCGGACGAGTGAGTTTCCCTGGTCAATTCACGGGGGGCAGAATTGTTATTTATTGCTTATATATTATTCATTCACTTGTTTATGGAAAAACGTTTTGAATTTATATTCGATTTTGGAATCTAGAATTTGTTTGTCAATATTTAATATAATTTTTTCATTACGTTAAAAACCTTGTGTGGAATAGCTACGAAAAATTGTAAGATTTATTATACACATTTTCTTGAAATTGTATTTTAAATAATACCATTTTAGTGAATAAACAAACGCTTATTTACTGATTAATCGGAGCTGTTTATTCAATATTCGGTCAGCGGTCTTTGGTTTTTAACAACCCGGTATTTCGGTAGCTGTCACTTTTGAAGCTTTTATTCTTTGACATTTGACAAGTAGAAACTACGCCATTACTAACCAGTAAGGAAAGGCAGAAAGTCGGGCGGGGCCGACTATATAATACCCTACACCTCTCTAACAATGCGATAAAGGTCATTGCGATAATAATTTGGAATAATTGGTAAGTAGGGGGGTAACATATATATGGGGGCTATCTATAAATCTGAACCGATTTTCTCCGAATTTGGCAGTATTCCTTCATATAACAAGAGACCTCTTTCTGCTGAATTTCATACTGATCGGATATAAAATAAAGTTTTTACAGCGCTTACATGTCCAATCGGGGCTAACATATATATGGGTGCTATATCCAAATCTGAACCGATTTTAACCAAATTAAATAGGGATCGTCCTTGGGCCAAAAAAAAGATACGTGTAAAGTTTCGTCAAGATCGGGCCATAATTGCGACCTGTACTTTGATTACAAGAATACATCTACAGACAGACGGACAGACAGACGGACAGGCTAAATCGACTCAGAAAGTGATTACAAGTCGATCGGTATAATAAACAATTGATCTATCTCTTCTCCTTTTGGGAGTTACAAACAAATGCACAAAGTCATAATACCCTGTACCACAGTGTGGTGTAGGGTATAAAAATGGAACGATACACGGTTGAACAACGCACTGAAATTATTAAAATTCAAAAAATTGAAAATCATCGAAAAATCATCTTGACTGATAGGCCCATTTCCACCTCGGTGGCTACGTTAACAAGCAAAATTGTCGCATCTGGGGCTCGGAAAACCCAAGAGTTATTGTTGAGAAGCCTCTCCATCCTCAACGTGTGGCTGTTTGGTGCGGTTTATGGTCCGGCGGGGTCATTTGACCTTACTTTTTCGAAAATGAGTTTGGATCAACAGTTACGGTGAATGGATTGCGCTATCGAGAGATGATTAATGATTTTTTATGTGCGGAGTTCGATGGTATTGATCTGGACAACGTCTACTTTCAACAAGACGGCGCTACGTGCCACACAAGCAACGAAACCATTGCTCTGTTACGGAAAAAGTTTCCGGACCGTGTTATCTCTCGAAGAGGTGCCAATTGGCCACCGAGATCTTGTGATTTAACACCTTGCGACTTCTTCCTTTGGGGCCACGTGAAAGATAAGGTCTACGCCAACAGCCCAGCGTCGATTCAAGACCTCAAAGATAGAATTCGTGAGGCTATCGAGGACATAGGGCAGCCACTTTGCGATTTGGTTATGGAAAATTTCATGAAAAGGATATGGTCCTGTAAGCGTGGTCGTGGTGGCCATTTGGCTGATGTTGTTTTTTATTATTAACGGCATACCTTCCTCTTTATTATGAAATAAACATCCGATCATTTATCTCAAAAAATGGCATTTTTCTTTGAATACCAAAATAACACATCTTGTTGGAAAATCTTTTAAATCAAATCAACCAATTTTAAAAGAGGCAACACACCCCTATGAAAAGTTTAATAACGAATGTTTAATAAAATAACCTGTCTGTTTAGAGAGATTTGCTACGGGCCAAAAGTGTAAAAGATCGAAGCAGTGACCTAAGACCCCAAATATGTTCGGCGGAAATCCGTTTTGGGTCGTTTTAAGAAATTTAAGCAATGTCCGTCCGACCTTCTGTCTGTCTGTCTGCTGCTTGGTGCGCACGATAACTCTTGAAAGGAGTAACCGATTGTCTTCAAATTTGGTATGTGGTAATATTTTTTTCTATCTCCGGCTAAGATCGAAGATGTGCCATATTGGTCTACTCCTTCTAGTACCTCTCCCACAGAGGGTTAAAAACTAATGATATATTGATTCTCACATAACTTCCACACATAGTATAAGTTTATTAGTCGTTACCACCATGAGAAAAATGGGCGAATTTACCACACCCCTTTTGGTACCTCCAACACAAATGGACCATTTTGCACTAAAATTTAACATCTTATAACTTTCATACCAGTGAATTAAAATATTTGAAATTTTGTACAGTGTAATTTTTTTACAGTACCTACAGTCCCATGAATAATGTAGGTTATTGACACGCCCGTTTTGTTACCACCCACACAAATAGACAATTTTGCACCAACAATTAACAGATATATATGTTGTACAGTGTAATGTTTTTATAGTACCTACAGTCTGTTGAAAAACTGAAGGTTTTTCTCATGACCATTTTGGTACCTCCCACACAAACGTACCAAAAGTTAACAGCTTACATCGTGAATACCAATGTATATAACTACTTAAAATTTTTGCATGGTGTAAAGTTTTTTTAATTCCTACAGTCCTGGTAAAAAGTACCAAGATATACGATATACATCCCGTTCTAGTACCAAGCCATACCAAAATTAAATAGCTCATAATATTAGTACATATTCACATTCCTCACAGAGTGACGGTATAACTCTGTCGGTTTAGCCGAATGAAATTTCCTACTTTCCGTCCGTCCGCCTAACTGTCTATGTGTGTGTTTGCCTGCTGGCTGGTGCGCACGATAACTCTCGAAAGGATTAACCGATTGACTTCAAAGTTCAAAGATGTGCCAAATTGGTCCACTCCTTCTAGTACCTCCCACACAAAGGGTTAACCTTTAGTGATTTTTAATGCCTTCTATACTACTTACTCGAATCTTCTGAAATTCCACATTTAGTATTACTTTATTAGTCGCTTACACTTCAAGAAAAATGGGCGAAGTTGCTACGCCCTTTTTGGTACCTCCACACGAATGGACCATTTTGCACCAAAAGTTAACTGGTTATAGCTTTAGTATCAGTTCATACAAAAACTTGAAATTTTGTACAGTGTAATGAGTTTATAGTGCCTAGAGTCAACGCCCCTTTTGGTACCTTCCACACAAATGGACCATTTTGCACCAAAAGATAACAGCTTATAACTTTAATGCCAGTATATACTTTAAACTTATTTAATGCGATTTAAATTAATAATAATTTGATTAAACCAAAAAAATAAGAGGATTCCTAAGTAGGTTTTAGGTTTAGGTTAAGGTGGCAGCCGTATTTTTTTACAAGCTCACATAGACCAGTTTAGGTCCCTAGTGTTACCACGGGCTGAAATGCCCCTCATCGAAACCAACCTGTTTGATATATAAATTTATCGATAGTACGAATATCAGTACTGGAAAGATCTGTTAGGCTGCCTAAAAAGGCCGACCCCAGTATATCCAGTCGTCGTTTACTCAAAGCGGGACAGTCGCAAAGCAAGTGCTCAATGCTCTCCACTTCTTCCTCATCTCCACAGCTTCGGCAGAAGTCATTGGAGTCAATACCCAATCTTTTGGCGTGTTCGCCGATCAAGCAGTGTCCCGTCAGAACCTGTACTAACGTAGACAATCGTTTCCTCTCTAGTGCGAGGAGATATTTTGACCTTCTCAGGTCATACCTTGGCCAGATTTGTCTAGCTACCCTGCAGGTGCCGATTTCTGTCCATCTATCGTTGGACTGCCTAATTGCCTCTTGCCTAAGCCAAAGCTTGCACGTGGATAGTGGCGCACCAATATATGCAAATTCTTCGAGAATTTGTAATGTCGTCCCTTTCCTAGCAAGTTCATCGGCTTTGCAGTTCCCCGGGATATCCCTATGCCCAGGCACCCATATGAGGTGTATATTAAACTGCTCAGCCATCTCGTTAAGAGATCTGCGGCAGTCGAGGGCTGTTTGTGAATTTAGGGATGTTGCCTCCAGAGAATTGATGGCAGCCTGGCTGTCCGAGTAAATGACAACGCCATTGTTGGTTACTATGTTGCGACTCAGCCACTTGGCGACTTCCCATATTGCCATTATTTCGGCTTGATAGACACTGCAGGTATCTGGTAGTCTGTGAGCTATATCCAGACTAAGTTCTTCACAGTGTACTCCGAAGCCAACCTTTTCATCAAGCTTCGAACCATCCGTGTAAAAGTGGAGATGGTTTATATTACCTGGTATTCTGCCGACCCATTCATCTCTGGCGGGAATCATAGTGATGTAATTTCTCTCGAAGGTGTACACTGTTGGTATATAGTCCACTCGGTCGGTTACCATAGCACTACACTTTGATATCCTCATGTGACCATAGTTCTTGTACCTCCACATTGATAGGCAGTTTAATCTTATTGCCGCTTTGGTTGCAACTTCTCTCGCCACAATATTAATCGGCAGTATATGGAGTAGGGCTTGTAGAGACTCGGTCGCTGTAGTCCTTAAGGCTCCGCTTATGCTCAGGCAGGCAGTCCTCTGAACCTTTGTTAGTAGGTTGGTAATGGTTAGTTTGTCAGTTGCCGTCCACCATACCACAATACCGTATAACAGTATTGGACGAACTACTGCTATATATATCCAGTGGACGATTTTAGGAGAGAGTCCCCACCGCGACCCTACAGCCTTTTTGCAGGAATATAAGGCGACGTTGGCCTTCCTTACACGTTCCAATACGTTAAGTCTAAATAACATTTTCCTATCTAGAATTATTCCTAAAAATTTTGCACTTTCAGAAAAGACTAGATCTGTTCCATTTATCCGAGGTGGAGGGTCCACATGTGGGACATTATTCATCCTAGTAAAGAGAACCAATTCTGTCTTGTTGGGGTTAACGCCCAAACCGCTGCTTCTGGCCCATCTAGCCAACTTGTTCAGAGCCACCTGTAGGATGTCTCTGAGGACGTTTACGAATTTGCCACTCACTGCGATTGCCACGTCGTCCGCATATGCCACGACCTTGCAGCCACAACGTTCTAGATCTAGCAGGATTTCATTCACCGCTAGGTTCCAAATTAGTGGAGACAATACTCCTCCTTGCGGGGTCCCTCTGTTTACATACCTTGTTAGAGTTGTGGACCCTAGACATGCTGTTATGCGTCTTCTGGTGAGCAGACTTTGAATTAGTCTAATCAAACTAGTGTTAACTTTTAGATGTGAGAGTGCCGCAATTACCGCATCGGAATGAATGTTGTTAAAAGCCCCTTCTATGTCAAGAAATGCCACCATGGTGAATTCCTTGAAATGCAGGGACGATTCGATAGTGCTCACTAGTTCGTGCAGGGCTGATTCAGTAGACTTGCCCTTGTTGTAAGCATGTTGGTTCCCCGACAGGAGTTTTGTATCCAGGTTTTCCCTAATGAAATGATCTAAAAGTCTTTCCAGACCTTTCAATAAGAACGAGGATAGGCTAATTGGTCTGAAGTCTTTTGGCCTAGTGTGTGATATCTTTCCCGCTTTAGGTATGAATACCACTTTGGTATCCCTCCATCGATTCGGGACGTATGAAAGCCTGATACAGCCTACATAAATTTTCTCCAGCCAGGGGATAATGTACTTTAACATTTTCTGCATTTCTGCTGGAGTGATGCCATCTGGTCCAGGTGACTTGAAGGGCTCAAAGCTGTTAATAGCCCAGCTTATTCTGGATCTCTCAGTCAAGAAGCTAGCGACGCTCGCAGTCCACTCGCACTCTTGTTGGTCCTGCTGATCCTCGGGTTCTGTTATAGAGTTCCCCGGGAAATGTGTGTCGAGCAGTACATTGAGCGACTGCTCGCTGTTTTTGGTCCAGTTATTTGCCTCATCCTGTAAATATCCCACTGTACAGGGTGAAGCAGATAATATCTTCCTCAGCCTAGCGGCGTCGGAGACCTTTTCCACTTCACCACAGAAGGTATACCAAGAGCGCCTTTGCGCCTTTCTAAGCTCCTTCTTATAGATCTTGAGTTGCTCTTTATAGGCATCCCAATCATTAGCGACCCCAGTAGATTTAGCCTTATTGAATAGCTTGTTGCAGGTCTTTTTCATAGCCGTTAGCTCAGAAGTCCACCATTGGGGTTTAGTTTTACCCTTGTACCTTGTTTTTGGACAGGCTTCTTCAAGGGATCTATTGAATGATATGGTGATATGATCGACCAGATTATCCAAACCGGCTTTGTCATTCGGTTCGTACGGAAGTTTAGAGTTGAGGACTTTCTTGAAATTCTTCTCATACAGATGCCACTTTGTCTTCCTTACATTTCTGTGGACGGCGGGTTTAGGCGCCTTTTCCGCGAGTTTGAACTCAATATAATGATGATCTGAGAATGAGTGGTCGTCCAGTACATTCCACCCAATAATTTTGTCTGACAGCCGGTCAGTAGCAAACGTTACGTCGAGTACCTCTTGTCTGTCTTTAATTGTGAAGGTCGGTTTATTACCTATGTTACAAATACTAAGATTGGTAGTTAGAATAAAGTCAAGAAGCGAATCACCCCTATTGTTTATATCCGTACTACCCCAGATAGTATGATGAGCGTTCGTGTCTGCGCCAATAATCAGCTCGAGCTCGTCAGACGTTGCTTCTTCTACTACTTCCCTGAATAGAGCAGTCGGTACTACAGATTCATAAGGCAAGTAGCTGGAGACCACCCAATATATGCGATTACCGATCTCCAGGCTAGCAGCTGTTTGGTCTTTACCACTTAAATTAGTCAGGAGAAAGATACTTAGATCTTTCCTGGCCAAAATGCAGGTTCTTGGAGTGCCTTCACAGTTGGCCACAAGCAGTTTAAAGTTGGGTGTCCTAATACCGCACACCCTTCCTCCCACTACGTAGGGCTCCTGTATCAGGACGATGTCTACTGCGCCTGTGGACAGGCGCAGCAATAGAGCCGCTGAGGCTGCTTTAGCGTGATGGAGGTTAATCTGTAGAATTCTTACCATCATTGGTAATTGACAGATTAACATCCACCCCAACAAGGGTGTTATCGAACTCTTCGTCCGTATCGTCGAGAAGCATGTCCCCGCCAGATGCGTCAAAGAGTCCGGAGACTCCCCTCAGCCCCTCTGTGTCAGAAGTAGAGCTTTCGTCCTCAGAGTAGGACGTTACAGATCTTCTATTAGAGTTGGAGTCACCAGAAATAATAGGCGTGGCTGCCTCCGCACTTACAGAAAGTGCCACGGTGGACGACTCACCTTCTGCAGTGGGAGCTATATCCTGCTTGTATATCTTCAAGATTATAGTCTCGAAGCCATATTGTAGGGTTGCACTCGCACTTTGTATATGGGAGGTGGATTCAGCGTTTAGGATAAGATTGACCTGCCGCTTTTTACCATCCGCCTCACCCACCTTGCTGATTCTCCAATTATGGGCCGGCAGACCAGGATTGGAATCTTTTATTATTTCTAAGATGTCAGCCGGGTTGGAGGGCTCTTCTGTAACCTAGGTGATGGCTCTAGGGTGACTAGGGATGTTGTTTTTTTCGACAACATCCAACTGGGCACCCGGCCACACCTCACCCGCTCGACTCAGAGCAGCCTTATAAAGGTCTACTGATCTGGCATCACCGAAATATAAGAGCTTTACTCTCCCCTGATGCCATCCTGCATCGTTGCAGATTGGTGGTTTGCCCGGCATTTCTCTACGGACATCGAGGTAATGAGCCATAATGGCTGATTGTACATGACTCCATTTGTCCTTGAGGATGGATCCATCCTCACTACTTCTGTCTATAACAGCCATCACTAGACTCTCCTTCGCCACTTCATTGAAGGGCTTGGTGAGTGTCCTGTTGATGGTGACATTAGGGCCTCTTGCCTTTTTCGAAGGCAGGGGTTCATCAGGTGATCTGATTCGTTTTACTTTATTAGCCGTTAACACAGCTGAATTTGTGGCTCTTTCAGCCGACTCATTGGCCTTAGAAGCATCTATGACGCCTTTAGCCCAGGTAAGTGACTCTTTTTGTTTTTCGGTAAGAGCCGAAACCTCAACAGCCTCCAACTTCGTCAAAACTCTGAGCGCTACACGATGCTCATTGTGCTTCCGTTTTGACGGTCGGACATGACGTTTTCCCCTCACCGCACCACCTGTTGTGAGTACTTGGGGGAGATTTTCACCATTTTTGGTGTGGTCGGCTTTGGCCAAGACCAACGGACGGACAGTCGGACGATTGGGGAACCGCGCTCCATCGGAACACGAAGGCATCCCCGTCAAGAGAATTTATTTTAATTTTGTCTGTATTAGACCGTAATAGGTACTACGATGTAGGCCTTACAGACTTTGTACAGATTTTTGCTATTGCGTAATAGGTACTGGTAACTATCCGCTATGTGATAAACACGTCCGTTCACTGCGAATGATCAGCAACGATCGGATTCCTAAGTAGGTTTACCCGACTGAACTTTCTTACATATTGTAATATATATCGAATCGATATAACTGCATATTCTTTGCTATTTTCCTACTTAACAAAATATTTTATCTGGAAAAAATTGATTTACCCCCAATTTCGCAACCTCCGGTTAGAGCTAACTCACAGTTAAAAAATAAAAAATTCATACATAGTCATAACTGTAGGTTAGCTCTAACTGTAGGATAAACGGAGATTGTGGAATTGGCCGTTAGAATTTTTATCCAATAAGGAAAGGCAGGATACTCTAAAACCCCCTAGCAATCCGCAAGGGCATATTGTCATAATAATTTGGAATAATTGCTTTCGTTTCAGAGAAGATGAAAGTACTTAGCTCCACAGCCACATCAAGGCTTATGCCATGGAGGAGTTGAAGATGTTGATCATAACAAAAACATATTGTTGGGTAGAATATATATAAAGCTGAATATATTTTAAATTAAATTTTTGCACTAAGATACTCCTCTCTGTCAAATTTCGTTACGATAGGATGTAAAATAAAACTTCTATAGCATTCCTATGTCATATTTGAAGGATAAAATATAGAGAGGCTATATATAAATTTGTACCGATTTCCTTCAAATTTGACAACGCATAGTCTCGGATCAAAATAGGGCTTCTACAGTGCTTAGACGCCAAATTGCAACGGATATAAATATATATCAAAGCCTTCATTCCAAAGTATGCTAGATCGACTTAACATGTTTTAAGGGACAGTACATTTTTAAACTCTTAAGTATCAAAAGTTATGTACCGAATATTAGAGGTCAATCGATTTACATTATAAAGGAAACCATACAAATTTAAATAACATTTCATAAACTTTGATCGCCTATCCTGAAAAACTAGCTACCTCGACTTTGTTTCCAATGGTGGTATCGATATATGAGGGCTACATCTAAATCTTAACCAATATTTTTGAGTTTTTCTCAATGTGGAAGGAGTGAACCAATAACGCCCATCTTCACATCACATACCAAATATGAAGTCAGCCGGTTACTCCATTCGAGAGTTATAGTGCACACCAGCCATCTGGCTGGTCGAGACAGATGGACGGACATGGCTAAAATTACTTAAAATGACCCAAAACGCATTTCTGTCAAATATACTTGAGGTCACTCCTTCGATGTTTTACACTTTTGGTCCGTAGCAAATCGTTCAAAATAGTGAAGGTACAACAATATGATTTTGTTGAAATTCTCTAACTTCTACCAAAAGCGTTATAATTTGTACATTTATCCATAGATTTGTATACCCTACACCACACTGTGGTACAGGGTATTATAACTTTGTGCATTTGTTTGTAACACCCAAAAGGAGAAGAAATAGACCCATCGTTTATTATACCGATCTACTTAAAATCACTTTCTGAGTTGATTTAGCTATGTCCGTCTGTCTGTCCGTCTGTCAGTCTGTCTGTCTGTGCATGTATTCTTGTAATCAAAGTACAGGTCGCAATTATGGTCCGATGTCGATGAAACTTTACACATATCTTTTTTTTAGCACAAGGACGATCCCTATTGAATTTGGTTAAAATCGGTTCAGATTTAGATATAGCCCCCATATACATATATGTTAGCCCCGATTTGACATGTAAGCGCTGTAAAAACTTTATTTTATATCCGATCAGTATGAAATTCGGCAGAAAGAGGTTTCTTATTACATGAATGAACACTGTTAAATTTGGAAGAAATCGGTTCAGATTTATTTATATCCGATCAGTGCGAAATTCAGCAAAAAGAGTTTACTTATTACATGAAGGAATACTGTTTAATTCAGTAATAATAATTCATAAAGAACTACTGCCAAATTCGGAGAAAATCGGTTCATATTTAAATATAGACCCCAGACCGGGTCACCAAAAAAGTTATCAAATGCGAGGCGGAAAATGAAAGCTTGCCTCGAGACAATCGCAAAAACATTTTTTTAAATTTTTTCCGAGCCCGCCGAATTGCCCCAAAATCGTATTTTTATCGTAACTTTTTTGTTTGTAGCTCGATTCTCACATGCGATACATCTATGTGTTGGTCTAGACGAGTACTACATTGCCTCTCAGATGTCGCAGATGTACAATGTCATTTTCTAATGAAGACATAACTTTTTTTTCGAATAAAAGTGCATACACCCAAAGTAATATGTTCTTGGTTTTTAAAGCGCTTTAATCATATAGAAAAATATTTTTAAATTTTAGGGGTAGAAACTGCAGTAAGTGAAGTGTTCATTAGAAAATGACTTTGTACATGAGCGACATCTATTAAGCAAATGTAGAACTTATCGAGACCAACACATTGATATATCGCATGTGCTCGGAAAAAAATGAAAAAATTTTTTTTGCGAATGTCTCGAGGTAAGCTTTCATATTCCGCCTCGTATCTGGGATCTTTTTTTATTACATGTAGGCCAACCCGGTTTAATAGACCCCATATATATGTTACCCCGATTTGTCATGTAAGCGCTGTAGAAACTGTTTTTTATATCCGATCAGTGCGAAATTGGGCAGAAGGAGGTTCCTTATTACATAAAGAAATACTGCCAAATTCGGAGAAAATCGGTTCAGATTTAGATATAGCCCCCATATATATGTTAGCCCCGATTTGACATGTAAGCGCTGTAAAAACTTTATTTTATATCCGATCAGTGCGAAATTCAGCAAAAATAGGTTTCTTATTACATGAAGGAATACTGTTTAATTCAGAGAAAATCGGTTCAGATTTGGATATAGCCCCCATATATATGTAATCCCCGATTTGACATGTAAGCGCTGTGGAAACTGTATTTTTTATCCGATCAGTGCGAAATTCGGCAGAAAGAGGTTTCTTATTACATAAAGAAATACTGCCAAATTCGGAGAAAATCGGTTCAGATTTAAATATAGCCCCCATATGTATATATGTTACCCCGATTTGACATGTAAGCGCTGTAGAAACTGTTTTTTATATCCGGTCAGTATGAAATTCGACAGAAAGAGGTATTTTTACATGAATGAGTATTCAGGGAAAATCGGTTCAGATTTATATATAACCTCCATTTAATTTTTTTAAACTAAAATGAAGTACATTTTTTACTAAGATAAGTTACATTTTTACTAAATGGAAGTAAAATAATTCCTCAAATCAAGTTCAATTTTACTTGAATATACGAAAATTAAACTAAAATGTAAGAAACGTTTAACTATAAATGAGTAATTTTTGAACTTGCAACTTGTAGAAGTAAACTAAATTTTAGTTCATTACTACTAATATAATTCAGCAAAATATTCTCGGGAATTTTCCAATAAATATTTTGCTCCAATGTATTTGAAACAAATTCAAAAAACCTGAAACAAACAGAATTCTCATTCAATGTCTCAATCTTATGTCTTAAGTATTTCACATATAATCCTATATATTTGCTGCGGAGTTAAATTACTTAACTTCGCAGCTACTGTTTGAAATGATATTTGAGCAGTTAAGTAAAGAATCTCTTGAAACGAACGGGAATTTTTTGCTTAACGAATATTCAAGGATTATTTGAAAACCGTATTATTAACTTCAGAGAAACATGTACTAGAACTAAGGAAATTCGGATATTTCTAGTTAAAATTTCCTAAAATGATTTATTTTCGAGGAGTAGTAAATGTTTCTTCGACGCTAGGAAATCCTTCCTCGGTAAAAGTCAAAATTTACCAAATAGTAGGAAATTTTTACTTGGTCGATGGAATTTAAAGTAAGTAAAATCATATCCCATTTCCCAGTATGTAACCAATTTGATATATCTTTGAATTTAGTTCAATTTACTCATTGAAAGCAAAATTTCCCAGTTTTGAGGAAAATTTAACTAAACATGAGTAAAAATCTTGAACTAAACTGAGATATAGATTTTACTCACATAAACGATTGCCATTTTTCTGAGTGTATATATGTAACCCCCGATTTGACATGTAAGCGCTGTAGAAACTGTATTTTACATCCGATCAGTGCGAAATTCGGCAGAAACAGTTTTCTTATTACATAAAGGAATAATGCCAAATTTGGAGAAAATCTGTTCAGATTTAGATATAGCCCCCATACATATATATGTTAGCCCCGATTTGACACGTAGGCGCTGTAGAAACTGTATTTTATATCCGATCAGTATGAAATTCGGCAGAAAGAGGTTTCCTATTATATGAATGAACAATTTTATATTTGGAAGAAATCGGTTCAGATTTAGATATAGCCCCCAAATATACGTTACCCCTGATTTGGCATGTAAGCGCTGTAGAGACTATATTTTATATCCGATCAGTATGAAATTCGACAGAAAGAGGTATTTTTACATGAATGAGTATTCAGGGAAAATCGGTTCAGATTTATATATAACCTCCATATATATGTTCCTCCTGACTTTACTTCCGAACATTAAAATTTTCCAGAAAGATTTTTCTCAATTTAGGAACGAATATTGCTTAATTTAGCTATTATCGGTTCAGAATTAGATAATATGTTCCTACCCATTTACCAATTATTCCAAATTATCGCAATAGCCCTTATCGCATTGTTAGGGAGGTGTAGGGTATTATATAGTCGGCCCCGCCCGACTTTTGCCTTTCCTTACTGGTTTTTTATATGCCAGTAAAAAAGGATTAATAAAAATCAAAAGTTTGTAAGTTCTAAGTTGTTAGCGATTGTTACTTAACCACTCTATCTACGCGAAATATTTGTAGCCTCTATTATTCATGCTGTGGAGTCGAAGTCGGCGTTGTTTTTGCTGCTTTCATGATATTATACTTTCCAATAAATACATTGCATATTTCTAAAATATTTTGTATAAATATAAGAATGGACACACATATAAATGAATATGTTTGGTCCGGAATATAATTGATTCAGTACATTTTATAAAATCGGAGTCGACCATCTCGTAGTCGACTCCGAGATGAATTTTGCAAAATTATCTAATTCAACTATTTTCGCGATCAAAAATTTCGATTGATATGTATTTACATAAACATATTTAAAGAAAATAAGTAAAAAACCAGTAAGGAAAGACAGAAAGTCGGGCGGGCCCGACTATATAATACCCTACACCTACCTACCAATGAGAAAATGGGCATAGCGATAAGAATTTGGCAGTGTCCATACATGTAATAAGCAAACTCTCTGCCGATTTTCGTACTGATCGGATATAAAACACGGTTTCTACAGCGCTTACATGTCAAATCGGGTGTAACATATATATTGGGACTATGTTTAAATCTGAACTGATTTTCCCCGAATTTGGCAGTGTTCATACATGTAATAATAAAACTCTCTCTGTTAAATTTCGTACTGATCGGATATAAAACACGATTTCTACAGCGCTTAAATGTTAAATCGGGTGAAACATATATATGGGGACTATATCTAAATCTGAACCGATTTTCCCCGAATTTGGCAGTATTTATTCATGTAATAAGAAAACTCTCTCTGCCAAATTTCGTACTGATCTGATTTAAAATACAGTTCCTACAGCGCTTACATGTCAAATCGGGTAAAACATATATATGGGGGCTATATCTAAATCTGAACGGAATTTCTCCGAATTTGGTAGTGTTCATTCACATAATAATAAAACTCTCTCTGCCGAATTTCATAAAGATCAGATGTAAAATGTGGTTTCTAAAAAGACTAGCCGCCCGCTACAGCCTACAAGGTCCCCTTAGCCAGCATATCCTAAATGCAAAAGCTTTATACAATTGAGCCGCATCCAAATTGAAAGAAACTCAAATATTTTACAGTTCAAAGGAAGAACATAATACGATAGAAGCAATTCTCCAACCAAGGTTTGAAAATGAAGTGACAATAAAAGGAACATTGAACTATCATGCTTATATACCAATTTCCGATAATAAAGTTATAGTAAAAAACTAGTAAGGAAAGGCAGAAAGTCAGGCGGGGCCGACTATATAATACCCTACACCTCAATATTCGTTCCTAAATTGAGAAACATCTTTCTGGAAAATTTTAATGATCGGAAGTAAAATACAACTTCTATAGCGGTTTGATACCAAATCAGGAGGAACAATCAATATAAATCTGAACCGATCTTCCCTGAATACTCATTCATGTAAAAAGACCTCCTTCTGTCGAATTTCGTACTGATCGCATATAAAATACAGTCTCTACAGCGCACATAGGAGTATTTTGTTGATCTAGCCGGACAAAACTTTTTTCGATTGTTATTCAATTCTGATAGTGTTAAAAGAGAGGAAAGAGGCGGAACAAATTCTTTTTGTTCCTATTACAGGACAGTATAGGCTATATAACAACACAAAAATCAGCGCGGGACCGCATCGGACTATATAACAAAATCACATTTGAACATGAAAAACTAGGTTTTAAAAAATGACTTTTTTTAATTGTGAATAAAATACACATACCTTCCTTCTTTAAGCACTGAAATATGAGTTTGAGGTTCACACTTACTTGCTGCACCAGAATCCATCGCTTTGTCTTCCAAAAATTGCACCAAAAAATTTAAAATTAAGAGTCAATTGGATAAATTTCCAGTCATTGAACTACGCACTTTGTACATGGTCAACTTTACACTGCTGGAAATGAGTCGCATATTTGTCTCGAAGGTTAATGTCTTATTGATAATAATGAAATGTAGTCTTGGTAACATAAAACAAAAAAGTATTCGTACCCAAGGTCGATTTTAGAAAATGGGGTTTTGTCCAGCTAGATCAGCCAAATACTCCTATGTGCAGCGCCTACATGTCAAATCGGGGGTAACGTATATATGGGGGATATATCTAAATCTGAACCGATTTCTTCCAAATTTAACAGTGTTCATTCATATAATAAGAAACCTCTTTCTGCCGAATTTCATACTGATCGGATATAAAATAACATTTTTACAGCGCTTACAAGTCAAATCGGGGGTAACGTATATATGGGCGCTATATCTAAATCTGAACCGATTTTCTCCGAAGTTAGCAGTATTCCTTCATGTAATAAGAAACCTCTTTCTGCCAAATTTTGCAGTGATCGGATATAAAATACAGTTTTTACAGCGCTTACATGTCAAATCGGGGGTAACATATATATGGGGGCTATATCTGAATCTGAACCGATTTTCTCCGAATTTAGCAGTATTCCTTCATGTAATAAGAAACCTCTCTTTGCCGAATTTCGCACTGATCGGATATAAAATAATATTTTAACAGCGCTTATATGTCAAATCGGGGGTAATGTATATATGGGGCTATATCTAAATCTGAACCGATTTCTTCCAAATTTAACAGAGTTCATTCATGTAATAAGAAACCTTTTCCTGCCGAATTTCATACTGATCGGATATAAAATAAAGTTTTTACAGCGCTTACATGTCAAATCGGGGCTAACATATATATGGGGGCTATATCTAAATCTGAACCGATTTTAACCAAATTGCGACCTGTACTTTGATTACAAGAATACATGCACAGACGGACAGACAGACAGACAGACGGACAGACAGACAGACAGACAGACGGACAGACGGACATAGCTAAATCGACTCAGAAAGTGATTCTAAGTCGATCGGTATAATAAACGATAGGTCTATCCTTCTTCTTTTCCTTTTGGGTGTTACAAACAAATGCACAAAGTTATAATACCCTGTACCACAGTGTGGTGTAGGGTATAAAAACATTTTCTAGTTCTAATGACTTTAATGTTTTCCAAGTTGCATAATCCAAAAACATATGAATACTATTTAAATTTATACATTTGGTAATGTATCATGAATTACTAAAAACTTATTAAATACAATGTAATTGTAATAAGTCCACATCTGCATTGCTATATCTGAATAGATTTCGTGGTTACCTAGTACATAGTATACGTTGTAATCGCTCCTCGTTTATTATAGAACAATTTTAAGGTGCTTCTGTTAAAATTGGAATATCGCGGAAGTTAGGAAAAAACACTCTCCAAAAGTTTGTCCAACGTTAGTATGCTATAATAGCATTCTTCTGAAAAATTTTGAGTAAAATCGCTTGACCACGCTTTTTTGATATTCGCATATGAATAGTTTGACCTTGAATTTCAATGTCAAAATAATGTCTCTGCAAAAAATGATTATCACCATTGAAAAGCCCATTAACAAATCCTTAAGAAACATTTATTACATACCGCACGTAGTTCACCAAATTTGACATAAAAGGTAAAGAATAGGAGCATATTTATTAAAATCGCCAAATGAAAATGCATACAACTGCAGTTGCAGTCACCAGAATGCCGTCATAGTTTAGATTAATACTATTTAGGTATACGCCAACATGTCCACCAAATCTCATTCGAATCGGAAAACATTACCAAAAAAAGCTGGCTTCCTGACAAATAATGCTTTATATATAAATCCGTTATTTGATTATATAATTATATTATGTAATGTAATGTCACTAAACTTATGTTAATTTAATAGTTACGTAGTTCGCTGGAACTATCTAACTCCTGTCATTTTGTAATTAATAAACAAATTTGCTTATTGTCTTCGGACAGATTGCAGATAAATAAAGAGAGAGAAAAAAAACCATAAATGTATGTTGTAAAATAGCTGTATAAAATTAGTTTATTAGGGAAATTAAGCCAAACTTTTGTATATGATAGTTAATCGAATTCGTAATAATACAAAAATGCCAAGTCGGCAGAAAATTGCAATTGTGCTATTCAAAATTGCTTTGGAAAATTCGTAATCTTTGTTAAAATGAAAAATATTTACAATTTTAATTGGAATAAGGAAAAGAAGTTGGAACAGATCCCTAAAATTGTATTCTTCAAAAACAATGTCTGTACTGTTGCTAATAAATAAAACATATAAAAACGTAAAATAAAAGTGCACAAACTTAAAAAAAAAATCTATTTTTTTATGTCTAAAAACGTTATTTTCAAATACATTTTTTAGGGGTGTTCCAAAAACAGACGCCAACGCTTAACGTGTTGATCAACCCCATAATTTTTTTTGCCCACGAAAGCTTACAGATTTCTTAAAAAATACAAAAATTAATATTTATAAATAATTGTTTAGAAAATAATCAAAAAATCTCTTTTAATATGGTGCTTTTATGCCGAAAAATTAAAAAATATTGAATATTGTATGGCATCGAAAAAAAAAATCGTAAAGATCCCTAATTTTTTTTCGCCAGATACTATTAATGATATGCCCCCTTTAAACATAAAATATAAAAGTTCAAATTATTCGCGCACAAAATTTTGAAAAAGTAGTAGTAGTAGTAGTAGTATCCAAAAACCATCTCCTTTAAGTTGTAGAACAAACCCTTAACTTTTTGGGAGCCTGATAGTTGACATAATTCTTAAAAATACAAAAAATCATATTTATAAAATATATTTGAGAATATTTTTTAAAAATCCATTTAATATGGTGTTTTTATGTCGAAAAATAAAAAAATATATTTATGTCATCGTAGAAAAATCGTAAAGATCTAATTTTTTTTTCGCAAAAATTATTAATGCCATACATATCCTCTTTAAAAATAAAATATAAAAGTTCCAATTATTCGTGCACAAAATTACGAAAAAGTACTTTAGCTTTAGGTCTAAAATTTTCTTTCGACAAAAAATTTACTGTAATGCATTTAAGGAGTTCCTAATAGCAACAAGGATAATAATTTGGCGCGCTTATAATGATATTATATGTCAGTAGTGTACATAAAGTACTAATTCATGGTTACGATGTTATTAGTTAATTTAATTTGCCAGTAGGTATATAAACATTGACAATTCTATTTCCGGAAACATTTATTTAATTTAAGATTATTTATCTGAAGAAGCCAGTCACAAAATTATTCGAGAAGCTCGCGTGTTTCATACGAGGAAAAAATTGTCCAAACAACACAAACTAAGGTTTAATGACGTACCTTATAGCCGATGACAAGCTAAAATTCAAGCAACACGCATATGTTAAAGGAAGATCAGTGGAAACAGCTCTACATGAGGTAGTACACCACATAGAACAGTCCTTCAGTGAAAAATTGTACACACTTGCCGTTTGTATAGACATCGAGGGCGCTTTTAACAACGTTTAGACCGATACACTTATCCAGTCCTTAGACGAGTTTCATGTTGACCGGGCGTTGATAAACTGGATCAACAATATGCTAAGGAATAGGTGGATTATTTGTGGGTCATATGACGTAAAAATCAGAGACAAGGTAAATCGTGGTATACCTCAGGGGGGCATTTTATCGCATCTCCTATGGGTTACGACGATACACAGTCTCCTTAAAGCCCTCACCAATGAAGGACTTAAACCAGTTTGTTATGCAGACGACGTTATAATACTTCTAAGGAGCACACATCCAAACCAACTATGCAGAAGAGCTGAGGAAGCACTTAACATAGCATATAACTGGGCACAACCAAGGGGACTAAATGTCAATCCAGACAAAACAGAAATATGTCTATTTACAAGGAAAAGGAAGATTCATCCTTTTACCGTCCCTCTTTTCCTGGATAAGAATATTGCCATATCTAAAAAGATAAAATACTTGGGAGTAATCTTGGATCAGAAACTGTGCTGGAAAGATCATATTGAAGAAAGAGTTACAAAGGCCCACAGATGTTGGTCGTTGTGCAGAAGAGCTATAGGTTCAAAATGGGGACTACGTCCAAATATGACACACTGGCTTTACATGAGCGTGATTAGACTAATAATAACCTACGCCTCTGTAGTGTGGTGGACATCAATGGACAAAATGTACAACGTAATACCATTGCAAAAAGTGCAACGTATGTGCTGTCTAGGCATAAGCGGGGCAATTAGAACCGCACCAACAAGAGCGTTGGAGACTATACTGCACATCCAACCAATGGATATCCGTATAAAGTATGAGGCAGCCCTCACAGCAAGACGTCTACAAGTGATGGGTGAATGGATAAATCGAGACCACAAGTCGTACCATCAGAAGATATTACAATCACTGGTCGGTCATATTCAAACAACGGAAATCTCCGACCGCATTCCCGAAGTGCGGCTTACAGCTACCTGTGAATCGTTCGTGCCAGACAGACGCTCCTGGGAAAATGGAACAATGGCCCATGTGCCAGTGGGAACCAGCTGCTACACGGATGGGTCCAAGCGAGGAGGAAGGACGGATCTGGGACTTTTTATTGATGAACCAGAAGTCGAACTTTACTTCCGCCTCCCAGACCATAACACAGTATTTCAAGCAGAAGTTCGAGCAATCACGGAGTGTGTTAACTGGCTCAGTAATACCACAAAGCCTAAATCATCGATCAAAGCAATAACATCGGAAAAGGTCAAATCCAGAACAGTGTTAGACTGTAAAAGAACGATAAATAATTACTCAGTCCATGGTCAACTGCGTATTTTCTGGGTACCGGGACACAACGGAGTGATTGGAAATGAACGAGCAAACAGCTTGGCTTCAAAGGGCAGAGAACTTCGAGTACCAAACTTGGAAAATTGGAAACCTTTCGAAGCCACGAAGGATGAGTTGAAGCACTGGGCAGTGATGGCTGACAAAACTGTGTGGAATAGAGCAACTGTAGGAGCAACTGCAAAGATACTGTGGGGTGACCCAAATGAGAAGAAAACCAGTAGTTTTTTGAAACTAAACAAGATCGAGATTAGTAAGATGATAAGTGTTCTAACGGGACACTCAAGCTTACAGGCACATCTTCATCGCATGCAGGGAAAACATCGAAACGATAGAACATTTTCTGTGTCACTGCCCAGCTTTCACACATGCAAGATCCCGATATTTCGGTTCCGACATATTGCCAGACTTGACTCATCTCAGAGGATATGACTGGAAGATACTGAGAAAATACGTGTCTAGTACCGATTTTCTGTAATCCGTGGGGTATGAAAATCATAAATAAGGAGCGCACAACAGGCCGAACCACTGGCTTAAGTGTATGTCCATGGACATGAGACGTTTTAAACGTCTCCTCTATTCAACCTAACCTAACCGATGACGTACCTTACAATAATATTATTATTATAAATATTATTTTGAAGTCAACGAAGGAAACTCTTCTGACAAATACATGCATTAAATTTTTAAAACGAAACAATACAGTACAATACTAAGAAAAACCAGTAAGGAAAGGCAGAAAGTCGGGCGGGGTCGACTAATAATATATAATACCCTACACCTCCCTAACAATGCGATAAGGGTCATTGCCATAATAATTTGGAATAATTGGTAAATGGGTAGAAACATATTATCTAATTCTGAAACGATAATCGCTAAATTCAGCAATATTTGTTCCTAAATTGAGAAACATCTTTCTGGAAAATTTCAATGATCGGAAGTAAAATACAACTTCTATAGCGGTTTGATACCAAATCAGGAGGAACATATATATGGAGCTTTAATATAAATCTGAACCGATATTCCCTGAATACTCATTCATGTAAAAAGACCTCCTTCTGCC
Organism: Eudasyphora cyanicolor; assembly: GCA_963930755.1. Taxonomy (NCBI): domain Eukaryota; kingdom Metazoa; phylum Arthropoda; class Insecta; order Diptera; family Muscidae; genus Eudasyphora; species Eudasyphora cyanicolor. The sequence goes on along the minus strand of OZ005736.1, from coordinate 155,286,198 downwards.
GAATTTCGTACTGATCGGATATAAAATACAGTCTCTACAGCGCTTACATGTCAAATCGGGGGGTAACATATATATGGGAGCTATATCTAAATCTGAACCGATTTTGTCCGAATTTGGCAGTATTCCTTCATGTAGAAAGAAACCTCTTTTTGTCGACTTTCGCACTGATCGGATATAAAATAACATTTTTACAGCGCTCACATGTCAAATCGGGGGTAAGTATATATGGGGGCTATATGTAAATCTGAACCGATTTCTTCCAAATTTAAAAGTGTTCATTCATATGATAGGAAACCTCTTTCTGACGAATTTCATACTGATCGGATATAAAATACAGTTTTTACAGCGCTTACATGTCAAATCGGGGCTAACATATATATGGGTGCTATATATAAATCTGAACCGATTTTAACCAAATTGCGACCTGTACTTTGATTACAAGAATACATGCACAGACGGACAGACAGACAGACGGACATAGCTAAATCGACTCAGAAAGTGATTCTAAGTCGATCGGTATAATAAACGATGGGTCTATTTCTTCTCCTTTTGGGTGTTACAAACAAATGCACAAAGTTATAATACCCTGTACCACAGTGTGGTGTAGGGTATAAAAACATTTTCAAGTTCTAATGACTTTAATGTTTTCCAAGTTGCATAATCCAAAAACATATGAATACTATTTAAATTTATACATTTGATAATGTATCATGAATTACTAAAAACTTATTAAATACAATGTAATTGTAATAAGTCCACATCTGCATTGCTATATCTGAATAGATTTCGTGGTTACCTAGTACATAGTATACGTTGTAATCGATCACTCTCCTCGTTTTATTATAGAACAATTTTAAAGTGCTTCTGTTAAAATTGGAATATCGCGGAAATTAGGAAAACCCCCTCTCCAAAAGTTTGTCCAACGTTAGTATGCTATAATAGCATTCTTCTGAAAAATTTCGAGTAAAATCGTTTGACCACGCTATTTTGATATTCGCATATGAATAGTTTGACCTTGAATTTCAATGTCAAAATAATGTCTCTGCAAAAAATGATTATCACCATTGAAAAGCCCATTAACAAATCCTTAAGAAACATTTATTACATACCGCACGTAGTTCACCAAATTTGACATAAAAGGCAAAGAATAGGAGCATATTTATTAAAATCGCCAAATGAAAATGCATACAACTGCAGTTGCAGTCACCAGAATGCCGTCATATTTTAGACTAATACTATTTAGGTATACGCCAACATGTCCACCAAATCTCATTCGAATCGGAAAACATTACCAAAAAAATGCTGGCTTCCTGACAAATAATGCTTCATATATAAATCCGTTATTTGATTATATAACTATATTATGTAATGTAATGTCACTAAACTTATGTTAATTTAATAGTTACGTAGTTCGCTGGAACTATATAACTCCTGTCATTTTGTAATTAATAAACAAATTTGCTTATTGTCTTCGGACAGATTGCAGATAAATAAAGAGAGAGAGAAAAAAAACTATAAATGTATGTTGTAAAATAGCTGTATAAAATTAGTTTATTAGGGAAATTAAGCCAAACTTTTGTATATGCTAGTTAATCGAATTCGTAATAATACCAAAATGCCAAGTCGGCAGAAAATTGCAATTGTGCTATTCAAAATTGCTTTTTGGAAAATTCGTAATTTTTGTTAAAATGAAAAATATTTACAATTTTAATTGGAATGAGGAAAAGAAGTTGGAACAGATCCCTTAAATTTTACTCGTATTCTTCAAAAACAATGTCTGTACTGTTACTATTAAATAAAAAATATAAAAACGTAAAATAAAAGTGCACAAACTTAAAAAAAATATATATATCTTTATGTCTAAAAACGTTATTTTCGAATATAATTTTTAGGGGTGTTCCAAAAACAGACGCCAACGCTTAACGTGTTGACCAACCCCATAATTTTTTTTTGCCCACGAAAGCTTACACATTTCTTGAAAAATACAAAAATACATATTTATAAATTATTGTTCAGAAAAACATAAAAAAATTTTTTTTTAATATGGTGCTTTTTTGCCGAAAGATTAAATAATATTGAATATTGTATGGCATCGGAAAAAAAAATCGTAAAGATCCCTAATTTTTTTTCGCCAGATACTATTAATGATATGCCCCTTTAAACATCTATATATATAAAAATGGAAAAATGTTTGTATGTATGTATGTATGTATGTATGTATGTGTGTATGTATGTATGTGTTTTATAGACGCTTAAACTACTGGACCGATTTTAAAATTTTTTGTTTTGTTTGAAAGCTATTTTGTCTGAGATGGTTTTGGAAAAAAAAATTTTGCAAAAAGTGGGCGGGGAAAATGTGGGCGTGGCAAATCGTTTGTTTGTCTGTCTGAAATTGAAATTTGTTCAAAAATGGACGGGATCGGAAATCTAAATCTGGGGCAACGAAGTGGACCGGGTCCATCTAGTAAAATATAAAAGTTCAAATTATTCGCGCACAAAATTTTGAAAAAGTAATTTTGCTTTAGGTCTAATGATGTTTTTAGGTAGTATCCAAAAACCATCTCCTTTAAGTTGTAGAACAAACCCTTAACTTTTTTGGAGCCTGATAGTTGACATAATTCTTAAAAATACAAAAAATCATATTTATAAAATATATTTGAGAACATTTTTTAAAAATCCATTTAATATGGTGTTTTTATGTCGAAAAATGAAAAAAAAAAAATATTTATGTCATTGGAAAAAAATCGTAGAGATCTAAATTTTTTTCGCAAAAATTATTAATGCCATACATATCCTCTTTAAAAATAAAATATAAAAGTTCCAATTATTCGTGCACAAAATTACGAAAAAGTACTTTTGCTTTAGGTCTAAAATTTTCTTGCGACAAAAAATTAACAGTAATGCATTTAAGGAGTTCCTAATAGCAACAAGGATAATAATTTGGCGCGCTTATAATGATATTATATGTCAGTAGTGTACATAAAGTACTAATTCATGGTTACGATGTTATTAGTTAATTTAATTTGCCAGTAGGTATATAAACATTGACAATTCTATTTCCGGAAACATTTATTTAATTTAAGGTTGTTTATCTGCAGAAGCCTGTCACAAAATTATTCGAGAAGCTCGCGTGTTTCATACGAGGAAAAAATTGTCCAAACAACACAAGCTAAGGTTTAATGACGTACCTTACAATAATATTATTATTATAAATATTATTTTAGAAGTCAACTAAGGAAACTCTTCTGACAAATACATGCATTAATTTTTTAAAACGAAACAATACAGTACAATACTACAAAAATACACTATGGTCCACATACAGACATTTTCCCTATTGAGTCTTCAAATTTTCTCCCATATTTGTAATCTACGCAAAATTACCCTTAATTTGATGGGTCGCACGATATTTGGACCAAAACCCCATTTTCAAGACTTCTAGGGGGCTGTGTTGAAGGATCTTGAAACAATTCCTCCCAAAATTTGTGCACACATTTACTCACAGCAAAGACTATTTCGCTTTACAAACTTTGGTCGAAATTAAGCGCCACTCTTGAGCGTTCTTTATATATTTATTTTTAAGTCCTTTGAACCCTTTGTGAGGGAGGTACCAAAGGAACCCGCTATATTGAAATTTTGCACCGCAACTGTTATTAATGAAATATTATGACATGTTAAATTTCATAAATATAGAATGCTCCAATTTAGTGTTATAGTCTGGTGAATTTTTAAGAACCCGGGATAATTTGCATAAGCTTATGAGAACCGCGGTCCGATTGGGTCCAAATTTAAAATTGTTCTTAACTATAACCAAATACAGCTTGGTACCAAATTTCATAATTCTGCAATTACTCCTTCAATTTTTGTCACATCGATACATGAAGACAGAGCACAGTACAACGCCGACTCCGACTCCACAGCCCTGCTATTATTACCCTAAATTTAACGCGTATCCCAGCTCTATCAGGCTTATACTTCAAAAAATATAGGCAACATACTAAATTTACCTTCCATGAAAATTGGAATTAAAAAAAGTGTTAAAAAACTTAAGCATACAAAATTTTGATTTTATATAATTGTATCCCACAATCTACATAAAAAAAATTTTAGGCCTTGAGCACAATCAAATTTTTTTGTAGCGTCCCTTGGGTGTCCTCACAAATCAATTCTAACTTAGCACTATTCGTTGATACATAACTCAGATAATTGAATAAAGTGTTTACATCAATTTATTTATATTTATAGTAATCATAAAAATTGTATTTATATTTTTTAGAATTTTATAAAATTCTAAAATTATTTTCAAGTAAAATTCTTCAGATAGAATTTTATATTTTTGCCATAACTGAAGTTCAACAAATGAACGCATAAAAATTCCTTGGGATAAATAATTAAAAGTAATATGAAAGTGAAAAGCATAACAAACATTTTCAAAATTCTGCCGTTTAAACGCCCATAACTAGAGTACACATAGGACAGTCTATTAAAAAAGACGGATAACGAAAATTTTAAAGAATAGCTTTTAATACACACTTCTGCAAGGTATATATCAACAACAAATGAAATAAAGTTTCACCAAGATACTCTTTAACGTAAAATATATTACACAGAAAGAAATACCACTAAACATTTTAAAATATTTTTTGTAAAAATCAAAAAAAAAAGTGATTCAACTAAAGAATTTATTTGTTTATTTCAATTAAACTTTAGGATTTATTCGTTATATTTGGTTTTTAATGAAAAAATACAATACAATAAAAATGTCAACAAACAAAATGGAAATTTTTTTCTTGAAATACGAGAAAAACTTTGAAATTCCCAAGATGGATGGATATTCGATATGTGTGCAATCAAATTCTTGAATTAAAATTTTCACAAATCTATTTGTAGCGAGGTATATATATGTATAAGTACAGTTTTATATATATATGTTATCTCGTTTATAACAGGGTTGTAGACGACTTGTATGAATAGGTCGTTCATATTTCCTAACTTTGTAGAACGGTTTAACATTCGTGATTTGTCCATTTTATCTTATAACTTAGCCTTAAATGTAGGTTTGGTGCGGAAGAAATTCTACCCACATTCCGACCAAGGAGCCCGTCATCAAATCGATACCTCCATTATAAAACATGCTAAGTAGACTTAGCATGTTTTTTGGGAGATTGCGTTTTTAATTTCTAAATATTCCAAATTATATTCAGTCAAAATTTGGTCATTCGATTTTCATTATAAAGGAAATCCACACAAATTTAAAAAAATCATCAAACTTTGATCGCTTCTACTGAAAAACTATCTTTTTGCACTTAGCATAGTTTAGAATGGAGATATCGAAATGGAAACTGAAAAAAATAATTTAAAATCAAGACAAAAATCAAACAACAAATACAAATCTTTAAATATTTAAGAAATAATGCAGAAAAAAGGATCTTTGGTTCATTTTAAGCTCTTGAGATCTTGTATGATCTCAACTATGTGAATATAATCATACCCTATCGTCAAGGTAACTTGCACTAATCTGACGCATCATCAGACTAGCTGCTGCGAATTGTGAGGAAGGACGCGTTGAATTGGTCTTAATACAAGAAACTTGGATCCTACGAAATAGAGTTCAAGGACTAAGGTCTCGAAACCTAAAGCTCACATCGCACAGGTAGAAGGTAAGATCAGAAGCTGTATTGTAGCCAGGAAGGATTCAAATCGAACAATGATTTCTTATAGCGAAGAGATTTAATGGTACTTGCTGCAAAGACTAATATTGATCCTGACACAGGGAGGTCAGGACAGAGGTACCTTCCGTACGATAAAGACGACCCTCCAACTCCCATGGTACGAGTCTTATGGCGAATTCTTTTCTTCAAAAAAGTGCACTTGCATTGCCCTTTTTCCGAAAACTGCACTATCATATCCTTTTTTGAAATTTTGAAATTTTAGTTGTGCTAAATTCGAGTAACTTAATTACCAAATTTAAAAAAAGTATCACAAAAGTGCCGTTTTCGGAAAAAGGGCAATGAAAATGTTGCACTTTTTTGCAGAAAAGAATTCGCCATTAATCAAGTGTTGTGAAGCCAAAGGGCACGATCTAATGCTTGAAGACAACGCAGATGCACATCAGAGCCTACAGCATCTAGGCAGCACATATATAAAAAACAACAGAGGTGAGTCACTTTTTTTATTATTTATTATCCACTATTTTAGTTATTTGTAACAATGGTTATGCACCAATTTTATAATAGAAACAGGGAACATGTTTATAAAGGGTGGTTAAATTTTAAGGGCCGATGTTGATTTTGAATAAAACACAAATTATTTAGGAAATTTTTGTCATTTCTTTTTATTATGATGATATTGGTATGGTTCAATTATGCGGCACACCTTCATCCGATGGTTCAAATTTTCGATGACGCTGAGACATAATTGAGGTTCTATGCCGTTAATGTGCTGAATTATCTCATCCTTTAGCTCTTGAATTGTTGCTGGCTTATGGACGTACACCTTTTCTTTCAAATAACCCCAAAGAAAGAGGTCCAACGGTATCAAATCACATGATCTTGGCGGTCAATTGACATCGCCACGACGTGAGATAACACGGCCATTGAATTTGTTGCGCAAAAGAGCCATTGTTTCGTTAGCTGTGTGGCAAGTGGTACCGTCCTGTTGAAACCACATATTGTCCACATCCATATCTTCTAATTCGGGCCACAAAAAAAAATTCGTTATCATCTCACGATAGCGAACACCATTCACAGTAACTGCCTGACCGGCCTCATTTCGAAGAAGTATGGCCCGATGACGTCGCCAGCCCATAAGCTGCACTAAACTAACTGGGCGAGCATGCACAGGTGTTTTCACATGTCCTACAGACCAGATTTGCTGATATTTGTGCACAATTCTCCCGATTGTGGACACATTTAGTCGATTATGCTGATCAAAAAAACATCACGAAGTGCACAAAATGCTTTTTGATTTGAACGCCCATTCAACGCCCATAAAAACATAAACGCGTTGCTCGATTGTGTATCTTTCCATGGTTCAAATTGAGTAAGTCTGAAATTGAGAAATGTCAAATGAAATGCAGAAAAATGCGTTTAGGTGTGGTTTACATTCAACATCGGGCCTTGCAATTTATCCACCCTTTATAAACGGGTCCAAAACTCTAACAAGGTTTGAGAACAGGAGGACCCCACAAGGAGGAGTATTGTCTCCACAAATTTGGAACCTAGCCGTGAATGGAATCCTGTTAGATCTAGAACGTTGTGGCTGTATATGCGGATAGCGTGGCAAACACAGTAACTGGCTAATACCTGAGCGTCCTCAGGGACATCCTACAGGTGGTTCTGAACAAATTGGCTAGAGCGGTCAGAAACAGCGGTATATATTTTATTCCAAACAAGACAGAATTGATCCTTTACTATAAAGAATAGTAAATGGAACAGAGCTGGTCTTTTCTGAAAGAAGAATATATCTACGAATAAATCTGGATAGGAAATTATTATTTAGACTTAATGTACTGGGAAGTTTAAGGAAAGCCAACGTCGCCTTATATTCCTGTAGAAAACTGTAGGGTCGCTTTAGTGGCATCTTTCCTAAAATCTTTCATTGGCGATATATAGCAGTAGTTCGCCAAATACTTGTGCGGCATTGTAGTGTGGTGGACTACAGGTGATAAACGATCCGTTACCAACCAATTATCAACTGCCTGCCTATGAATAAGCGGAACTTTAAGTCCTTCCGCGTCAACTGCCCATTGATATTGTGGCGAGAGAAGTTACCACCGGAGCGGCATTAAGCTTAAACTGTCCATCAATGTTATTACATGGTACCAGGCAGTCCAATGAAAGATGGTCAGAAATCTGACCCTGTAAGCTAGACTAATCTGGCTAAGATACGAACTGAGAAGGTCAAAATGTCTCCTCGCACTAGAGAGGAAAGAGCTGTCTGCGTTAGTGTCAGTTCTGACGGGACACTGCCTGATCGGCGAACATGCCAGATCGGCGAACATGCCAGAAAATTAGGTATTGAGTCCAATGACTTCTGCAAGAGCTGTGGTGGTGAGGAAGAAGGGTCAAGTATTGAGTATCTGCTTTGCTACTATCGCTTATTAAGTAAACGGTCGATCTAGGAAGTCTGACAGAACTTTGTCAACAGGGGCCAAATCACGGCATTCGATATCGCGAACGTTACGATCTAAAAGCTATTTAGTTTGTTTTTATTTAGAACAGGTGGACATTGGAACTAATAAACAAGTAAGAAAGTTTCAGTCGGGTAAACCGACTTATGAATCCTCTCACCTTGAGTCCCAAAAAAATATTCGTAAATTTATTTTTATTTTGTTTTAATTAAATTATTATCAATTTAAATTGCATTTAATAACTTTAAATAATGTTTACATTTGGTATAAAAAGGTACATTTGTGTGGGGGGTACCAAAAGGGGTGTGCCAATAACGGCCACGTTTCTCTGGACTCTAGATTCTATAAAAGCATTACACCGTACATAATTTAAAGTACTTATATTCACTGGTATTAAAGTTAAAATCTGTTAACTTTTGGTGAAAAATGGTCCATTTGTGTGGGAGGTACTAAAAGGGGCGTGCCAATAACGGCCACTTGTCTCTGGACTCTAGGTACTGCAGTTAACTAGAAGGGGTGGACCAATGTGGCCCATTTTCGAACTTAGCCGGAGATAGAGAAAAATCATACCGCATACCCAATTTGAAGTCCATCGGTTACTCCTTTTGAGAGTTATCGTGCGCACCAGCCAGCAGACACACACACACAGACAGACGGACGGACGGGCATTGCTCAAATGACATGAAATGATCCAAAACCGATTTCCGCCGAACATACTTAGGTCTTAGGTCACTCCTTCGATGTGTTACACTTTTGGCTCGTAGCAAATGATATATACCCTCCTCTCTAAGGTGAGGGGATAAAAACTATCCAGAAAATCTGCAATTTTTTTAGAGCAATTTACTTAAATTCGGCATCAGTTTATAATCTTTTAACGATAACAAAAACACATTTAGATCGAAAATACTCGATATCGAAAACCGTGAGTTGGCCCCAGGTTGGTTTCGATGCGGTGCATCTGAGCCTGTGGTATCACTAGGGACCTTGGCCTATGTGAGCTGGTAAAGCTAACTGCCACCCTAACGTAAATAAACCTTAGGTATAACGTTAGTAACAAATAAAGAAAGTCTACAACTGGATGGTTTCAATAAAAAACAATGTTCATGTTTTCGGAATCCTAACTGGGACACAGAAGACAGTCTGGGACACATCCTGAAGGGAGTATATAGGATGCTCACAAACTGGAATCCGCAGTAAAACTGGCAACGAAACGCCTTAATGCAGCCGTACTGGTTAGTACTGTCCAGAATAGGCATCGCAGCGGCGCGTGGAATGGAAGTCTCAAGGCTACCTAAGGCGCTATCAAAAGACGCCAGTGTACCAAGCTGCCAACGTGTACGATATCTTTCGGGCCATTATCTACGAGTATAAAATAGTATGTGTGATACGAACATTGCAGTCATTGAAATTAGCCGGACTAGACAGAATCATCCCAGCTCAATTAAATGAGTCCCTTACTATAAACCTGTCTTTCAACCATGGAAAGAAATTTTTGATGCGAGTCTGGCATGGTGGCGAAGGAAAGTTAAAGCCGTAGGTATCCCCTAAACTGGAAAATAAACCACATCTTTTAGGTCTTTTAACTCGCAAGAGAAGCTGACGCTCGACAATTTCAGCTAGGCACTATTGGCATATCTTAAAGGTAGGTCGGTGGAAACGGCCCTATATGAGGTGATCAGTTTTGTCGAAGACTCTCTCCACTCAAGGTGTACAATATGACAGCCTTCCTGGTCGTGGAATGTCCCTTCAACAACATGAAAATCATACGGCAGAGTGATAAAAATATCGCTGGGGCAAGGGATAGCAAGAAACCTCAACGATGTTATGGAATCTAGTGATAAATAAATTCTATATTCTTCTTTCGTAAACGGAAGAAATGGAAAATCCTCAGAAGCAGTGAGTGTACCAGAAACCCTTTTGGCATTCGCCAAAAAGGTATTGAGCATCCTTACATTAATCCTAACCGGACACTATACGATGGGCGGGACAACCGTATGGGATTTACGCACAAAATTTACTGTAGGGAATGCCTCTACGAACATGAAAAGGATTCGATGGAACACTTACTGTGTAACTTAACTGGGGGATCTACGAATCCTATAGTCCCCATCTATTCTCAGGATGGGGACTGGACAGTGATCCCAGATTGGATCTACAAGTCCTACATTCCTCATCTATTCCCAGGATGGGGACTGGACTGTGATCCACATTGGATCTACGAATCCTCAGAAGCAGTGAGTGTACCAGAAACACTATTGGCATTCGCCAAAAAGGTATTGAGCATCCTTACATTAATCCTAACCGGACACTATACGATGGGCGGGACAACCGTATGGGATTTACGCACAAAATTTACTGTAGTATCTTCGGCTACGTAGTGGTATCTTCGGCTACGCAGTCTGACCAGAGCACTTAATCTGATACCACGGGGTTCAGGAAAGCCCTCGGGACGTAGGTCCCGCCCTGACTATTGGTGAGGACCCTGTTGGGTGCAACGTGGTGGCTGTGGTTTAAACCAAAATCGCTGGGAGAGAATGGTCTCGGATATGGAGTTGCAAACCAACCGGGAGCCATGACCCTTAGAATGGCAGGAGTTTTAGATGGGCTCCGCACCTAACCAAGGAGGAGAGAAAAAGTGTCCAGAAACACGGAATTAATATTGGTACTCATGCACATTGTGCGTGGGGGCGTTGGTCGACGCATGTATTCACCCAGGTGTTTAGAGCACGGTGGGGTTAAGCCTAACGGCAGGAATCCACCTAAATCCAAATACCATCTGTGTAACTTAACTGATATCAATTAGGAAGATATCTTCTTATTTATAACATTTCACTATTTCCTTTATCGGAATTGTCTTACTGCTACTACCGAATACGATAAATTAATGATATCAGTTCACAGTTGAAGGTTCGAAATATCGGCCAGTGACAAATCCGTTTAATGAACCACACTGTACTGAATAGTCCGCCACATAGTTCTAGGCACATTAACTTGGATGTTAACGACAAAATGTCGCATGGAATGTATGTAACTGGATTTCTAAGTTGCAAATTACTGACTGATGGACTGAATGGTTTCAGTTTTCAGCCTCCTTACTGGTGTACATGATTTCAGCAGTTACACATATATGCATTCACTCCACAAGTCTCCTTGGCATGGTCATGATAATGATGCCAAAAAGGATGACATGCCAAGTAACATTTTTTTGTTATGAAATTATATGCAGCACAGTGTTTAAAATATTGTAATTTTTGTGGAGTAGGGTGTTTGATACGGGTCAAAGATGTAAAATACCCAAATAACGGCGGTTTTTTTGGAGTTACAGTTATTTTATATTAAAACAAAGCAACGACAAATATTTCTATATCAATTAAACTGGTTTAATAATCGTATGTCATTCATGTTAAAATCTGACTTAACTCAAATTTTCATACACTTTTCGGTTTCGGTCGTATTTCGCCAATAACTTGTCGAATGTTGATTTCCTGATGTTCAATTATCTTTGGTTCATCGGCGTAGACGAGTGACTTGTGGCCAATTAACGAGACCAAGCTAGAAGCTAGCAGGTTAGATTAAGATGGACAGCCTGTATAACAGACTTACTTAGATTATATAGTCATTGCATTGTGGTACCATAGGAACGAAGGAGAAAACATGACTTATCCCTAGCCTCTCCCGCTGAACGAATTAGATTGCTTTAAGCAGATCAACAAGTTGACGGATTATAACATCAGTCAAGTTGGCTAACTCCCCAAGGATATAAGATCCTAAGGTTGGATAAGGCCTTCAAGAGTGATCGAAGCTCAGACGCAGAAAGTGTTCTGTTGATTCCTCCTCTTCTGCGTCGCTACAGTTTCTGCAAAATTCATTACGAAAGGTATTTAATTTCTATGCGTGCCATCCAAGAAGGCAATCATGACAGACACTATAAGCGAGACGTCCGGTCTCGATAACGACAGCAGTGCGTTTGGAGTTTAGGCAGGGCCTTGATTATATGCAGTTCCTGACTACTAACCACCTGTCATTTGTTGCCGTAAGGGTACTATCATTCAAAAAGAGCTTGCAGGTTGCTAGAGGAATGTCCACATATCCCAGTTCTACTGGAGTGTGTTAGCTAGTTCCTAGATTTGCGAATTCATGTGATTTGCAGTTCCCTGGAACTGCGACAATCGAGACTAGTAAGATGATGAGTGTTCTAAAAGAACATTCAAGCTTACAAGCCCGAATAGGACAATCAGATAATAAAGAATTTAGGGCATCCAGGGAAATTATCGAAATGATGGAACGTTTTCAGTGTCAATCCCTGGTTTCGCATACACAAGATACCGATACTTCGGGTCCGACAGTAATCGTCCACTCAGAAAAAAATGAACCCAAAGATAAGTTAAAATGAACTAAACTTCAGGAAAATTAAACTTCATATGGCGCTAAAGCAATTTTTTCCCAAATCAAGTTCACATTTGTCCTTAATATTAGCAAATGTTTTGAGCTTAGTTTTAGTTAATACTAACTTGAATTTAGTAAATATTCCTTTATATCTAGTTCAATTGAACTCATATTAAGGAAAAATTAACTCAGTTTAAGTAAAAATTTACATGAAATTTGGAAAAATCTAGTTAAATTTTCACTAAAATCAGGTAAATTTTTAATTGAAATCAGGAAATTTGTACTAAAAATCAAGAAAATTTTAACTAAAATCAAGTAATTTTTTACTAAGATTAAGTTACAGGGTTGCCCATATTCGACGGACCCATCTGGCAACGCCATAACTTTTGACAGAGATGTCAGATCGCTTAATGACATACCGCGTTTGAAGCGTCAGTCCAAGCAGATTTTTACCATGGAACAATACACGCCACGCGAGCGCTCTGAAATAGTTGAAATTTACATTCAACAGAAGAAGTCAATTGTGAAAACTCAAAAAACAAAATTATCATGTCCGATGAAGCCCATTTCACATTGAATGGGACCGTAAATAAGCAAAATTGCCGTATTTACGCCACTGAAAATCCTCAGGAGATTCAAGAATTGCCTCTTCATGACGAAAAAGTCACAGTTTGGTGCGGCGTTAGTGCGAAAACGGTCATTGGGCCGTTTTTCTTCCAAAACGAAAATGGCCATGCTGTTACCATCAACCAGGAGCGTTATCGCGACATGATGACCAATTTTGTGATGCCAATTATTCGTCGAAAGCGTATGAGGCAGTTCTGGTTTCAAGAAGACGGCGCTCCACCGCACACAAGTCGCATAACAATCGATTTTCTGAAGAATTTGTTTCCGGGCCGTTTGATGTCGAAAAGTGGTGATTTGGACTGGCCACCGCGTTCGCCCGATTTGACGCCGCCTGACTTCTTCTTGTGGGGATATTTGAAGTCAAAGGTTTACGTTAACAAGCCAAGGACCGTAGAAGAGCTCAAGGACAACATTCGTGAAGAAATAGCCGCTATTCCGGCCGAAATGTTGGCGAAAACGATGGAAAATGCTGCAAAAAGGGCACAATACGCCATCAACGCCAGAGGCGGCCATTTGAGAGATATCATATCCAAAAATTTATGTAAACAAATCTACTTGGAACAAATTAAATGATTAAGATTGCCAACCGCCAAATTTTTATTTTTTCTTTGATTTTTTTAAAAAAAACATGGGTCCGTCGAATATGGGCAACCCTGTACATTTTTACTAAATGGAAGTAAAATAATTCCTCAAATCAAGTTCAATTTTACTTGAATATACGAAAACTAAACTAAAATGTAAGAAACGTTTAACTATAAATGAGTAATTTTTGAACTTGCAACTTGTAGAAGTAAACTAAATTTTAGTTCATTACTACTAATATAATTCAGCAAAATATTCTCGGGAATTTTCCAATAAATATGTTGCTCCAATGTATTTGAAACAAATTCAAAAAACCTGAAACAAATAGAATTCTCATTCAATGTCTCAATCTTATGTCTTAAGTATTTCACATATAATCCTATATATTTGCTGCGAAGTTAAATTACTTAACTTCGCAGCTACTGTTTGAAATGATATTTGAGCAGTTAAGTAAAGAATCTCTTGAAACGAACGGGAATTTTTTGCTTAACGAATATTCAAGGATTATTTGAAAAACGTATTATAAATTTCAGAAAAACATGAACTAGAACTAAGGAAATTCGGATATTTCTAGTTAAAATTTCCTAAAATGATTTATTTTCGAGGAGTAGTAAATGTTTCTTCGACGCTAGGAAATCCTTCCTCGGTAAAAGTCAAAATTTACCAAATAGTAGGAAATTTTTACTTGGTCGATGGAATTTTAAGTAAGTAAAATCATATCCCATTTCCGAATATGTAATCAAATTGCTATATCTTTGAATTTAGTTCAATTTACTCATTGAAAGTAAAATGTCCCAGTTTTGAGGAAAATTTAACTAAACATGAGTAAAAATCTTGAATATAGATTTTACTCACATAAACGATTGCCATTTTTCTGAGTGTCTGTGGATGTAATGGTGTATGGACATAAGCTTCTCTTAAAATGTAATAATTTTGCTTGTTTAAGTACCTATTCAACCAAAAACGAGCTTACTCGCTGAACAAAGTTTGAAGTTTGATGTCAAATAATAATAGTTCATTATTTTGATATAAAATTTCAACAATTTGCAAGCGTTGCTCTCGTGTAAGTCTATCCATGATGAAAACAAAAAGCAAGTACATATCAGCTGTTAAATCGGTTGACAAATATGAAAAGCAGTGTTACTAATGATGTCAAACGGGAAATCCCGATCCCGAAAAATACCGAATTTCGGGATTTTTTAAAATGAATCCCGGGATATTTTAATAATAATATGTAAAGCTTGCTCGTATAAAAAATTTAGTGATAGATAGATACACTCTGTCGAAAATGTAAACTAATGAAGCCAATTGTTAACATCAAAAAACATTGACATAATCCGGAGAAAAAATTGGAAATTTGGAAAAGAATTACAAAATCTATCATAAATTTAATTATAAATAAGTAAACTTAAAACAAGAACACAAATGGAGTTTGTGTCCAACAAAACGAAGAACAAATTCTTTTAAATTTATGAAAAAATCAAAATATATAAAATCTGATTTGGATCGACACATCGATGTGGTTCTCATCTCATAAGAACGGAATTAGTCAAACTGATTTCTCAAGTTGAAAAAATATTTTTCGTGGTTTAATGATATAATCAAAATTATAACATCAATAATAATTCAGACCAAATTGGACCAAAATTATTCCATAGCTAATATGTTGCGAAATATTTTAATAAAAGTTAGTATTTTGTAACAAAAGTTAATTTACGCTTATGCCTTATTCAAATTAAACTACAACTGAACTAAAATGTTTGTATTCCGTTTCGAAATATCACATTATTAAGAATGAAGAAATCTCGATTTATCACGAAAATCACGGGATATCAAAAAAATTTCGGGATCCCGAAAAATACCGGGATCCTGGGATTTGAAAATTAAAAAATCCCGAATCCCGGGATTCGTAACAACCAATCCCGTTTGACATCTCTAAGTGTTACCAACTCAAAGTGGTGATCATAAAAAAACCCTGTCTATTTGGGGGAAATCCATTTTAGGACTTTTTAAGTTGTTTCTTCCGAATGGATACAGCGATGGTTTTCAAATTTGGATATAATATTAATATCCTATCTCTGGTTACAAGTAAGCCATATTGGCCCACTCCTTTTCTTACCTCCAGAAACCTTTACAATTAACTAAATCTTCTGTAATTTCACACATAGTACTAGTTTCGTTCTCGCTATAAACTCCAAACATTTTTTTTAAATTTCCACTACCTTTTTGAGGGAAAATTTTGTACCAAAAATGTATATAATGTAACCTTAAGTAACATGTGATCCAAGCAGAGATACTTTTTCCAATAGCCTTTTTTTTGACAGACCACGTGTGAGTCGTGTCATGCTGTCACGTTATTTTTGTTAAGTATTGTTTGGCATTTCATCATGGAAAGACTTACGCCTGAACAACGTTTACAAATCGTTCAACTTTATTACGAAAATTCACGTTCTGTGAGCAATGTGTTTCGCACAACTTATGGTCAACATAATCGGCCTACTGAGCGTACTATTCGCAACACCATCACCTATCTTGAGACTCAGCATACATTATTGGATAATATTCGACCGAATATACCACGTCTAGCACGCAGTGAAGAAAATTTAGCGGCCGTAGCTGAGAGTGTACACGAAGACCGTGGAGAGTCGATTCGGCGCCGTTCGCAGCAACTCGGACTGACGTTTGGAACGACTTGGCGCATTTTACGTCGAGATCTTAAATTGAAAGCATACAAAATACAGCTTGTGCAAGAACTGAAGCCGCCCGACCTTCCCAAGCGACATCGCTTCGCTCTATGGGCTCTTGTAAAGTTCCAAGAAGATCCGACGTTTTCGAGCCACATTTTGTTCAGCGATGAGGCCCATTCCTGGCTCAATGGGTATGTAAAAAAGCAAAATTGCCGCATTTGGGACGAAGAGCAACCTGAAGAGATTCATCCAGAAAAAACAACGGTTTGGTGTGTTTTGTGGGCCGGTGGAATCATCGGTCCATATTTCTTCAAAAATGATGCCGGTGAGAACGTAACCGTCAATGGCGACCATTATCGTGCCATGATAACCGACTATTTAATGCCTGAAATTGAAGCTTGTGATCTCGGCGAAATTTGGTTTCAACAAGACGGCGCCACTTCCCACACATCGCATCAATCAATGGATTTATTGAGAGAACACTTCGGTGAGCAGATAATTTCACGTTTTGGGCCGGTCGATTGGCCACCAAGATCGTGTGATATCACACCGTTAGACTTCTTCCTATGGGGATATGTAAAGTCTAAAGTTTATGCGGACAAACCCGCTTCGATTCAGGCCTTGGAGCAAAACATCACGCGTGTCATTCGCCAGTTACCAGTCGAAATGCTCGAACGAGTCATCGAAAATTGGACTCAACGGATGGACCATCTGAGACGTAGCTGCGGCCAACATTTGATAGACATAATCTTCAAAAAATAAATGCCAAAGAATGTTCTATCAAATAATAATAAACATTCCCCATTCAATTTGAATTTTCTGTATTTTTTCTTTAAAAAAGTAGGGAACCTCGAAATGGATAACGCTATATAACCCGACGTTGTTATCTGTATGAGGGACAGTAGCAAAGCAGACGTTCAATGCTTTCTACTTCTTTCTCATCACCACAGCTCCTGCAGAAGTTATTGAACTCAATACCAAATCTTCTGTCGTATTCGCCGATCACGCAGTCTTTTCCCCTCTCGTGACATTTTGACCTTCTCAGTTCGTATATTAGCCAGATTTGTCTAACTACCCTACAGATACCGATTTCTAACCATATTTCATTGGACAGTCTGATTGACACTTGCCTAAGCGAAAGCTTGCATGTGGACAGTGGCGCACCAATATTCTTCGCACCAATGTTCTTCGTAAATGTCTCGTACATTTCCTACCAATTTCATCAGCTTTGCTGTTCCCCGTGATATCCCTGTGTCCAGGTACGCATATATGTTGTAGGCTCAGCCATCTCGTTAGGAGATCTGCGGCAGTCGAAGGCTGTGTATGAATTTAGAGACGTGGCCTCAAAAGAGTTGATGGCAGACTTCCTTTATTGCCATTATTTCGGCTTGATAGACACTGGAAGTATCTGGTTGTCTGTGAGCTATATCAGACGGATATGTTTTCTGTTTCCTGGTATTCTGCCAAGCGATTCCTCTCTGGCAGGTATCTAAGTGGTAATGTTGCTATTGATGGTATACACCGTTGGTACATAGTCCACTAGGTCGGTTACTATAGCACTACATTGTGATATCCTCATGTGACCGCATTTCTTACACCTCCACATTGATAGACAGTTGAATCATAATGCCGCTCTGGTGCTAACTTATCTCGCCACAATATTAATGGGCAGTAGATGAAGTAGGACTTGTAGAGACTCAGTCGTTGTAGTTTTTAAAGCTCCGCTTATGCATAGACAGGCAGTTCTCTGAACCTCCACATTGATAGATAGTTCAATCTCAATGCCGCTCTCGCCACAATATTAATGGGCAGTAGATGGAGTAGGACTTGTATAGACTCAGCCGCTGTAGTCCTTAAAGCTTCGCTTATGCACAGACAGGCAGTTCTCTGAATCTATGATAAATGATTGGTAATGGATTGTTTACACAATGCAGTACAACAGTATTGGACTAACTACTGCTATATATCGATACCTCCATTATAAAACATGCTAAGTCAACTTAGTTTTAGGGAGATTGCATTTTTAATTTCTATATATTCCAAATTATATTCAATCAAAATTTGGTGTTTATTCGTCAAACCAATCAAAAGTTATTCACAAAACAGTACAGGTCATTTGATTTCCATCATAAGGGAATTCCACACAAATTTAAAAAAATCATCAAACTTTGATCGCCTCTCCTGAAAAACTACCTTTTTGCTCTTAGCATAGCTTAGAATGGAGGTATCGATATATACATTGGACGATTTTAGGAGAGAGGCACCAACACGACCGTACAGCTTTACTGCAGGAATATAATGCGACTTTGGCTTTCCTTACACGTTCCAGTACATTAAGTCTAAATGTCAATTTCCGGATATTTTTCATTTTTGGGAAAAGACTAGCTCTGTTTATCCGAGGAGGGTCCACATGTGGGATCTTATTCTTCCCAGTAAAGAGAACCAAATTTGTCTTATTTGGGTCAACTCCCAAACCGCAGCTTCTGGCCAATTTGTTCAAAGCCATCTATCGGTAGGATTTCTCTTAGGACGGTGAGGTACTTGGCAGTTACTGCGATTACCACGTCATCCGCATATACCACGACTTTGCAGCAACAATGTTCTAGATCTAATGGGATCCATTCAGCGCTGGGTTCAAAATTAGTGGAGACAGTACTCCTCTTTGTGGGGTCCCTATCTTCACAAACCTCGTTAGAGTTTTGTGAACAGATCAGGCTTCCGTTGAATCAATCTAATCCAGCTTACCGCATCTAAGTGAACGTTGTTAAAACTCAAGAAAGGCCATCAAAGTGAATTTCTTGAAATGTAGGGACAATTCGATAGTGCTTACAAGTTCGTGCAGGGCAGATTCTGTAGACTTCCCTTGTTATAAGGTTGCTGGTTCCTCGACAGGAGTTATGTATCCATGTTTTCTCTAAGGAAATAATTTAAAAGTCTTTCTAGACCTTTGATGGAGGCCAGAAGTTTTGACCTAAGTATAAGCCTAATAATTTTTATCACGCTCTGGGTATTATATAGGGGATGTATGAGAGCCCGACACAGCCTTCATAAATATTCTCCAGCCACGGTTTAATGTACTTCAACAGTTTCTGCATTTCTGCTGGAGTAATGCCGTCTAAGTGATTTATGTAAAGGGTTCAAAGCTGTTAATCGTCCAACTGATTCTGGATTACGCAGTCAACAACATAGCGCCGCTTGCAGTTAGAAAAACTTTATTTGTTTATTTGTATTCCATACAATTCCAAAAAGTAATACGAAACTATTTTTTCCTCATAACTTCTGCAGAAATCATATAAATGTCTTCAAATTTCATATTTTACAGTACTTCTACAATACCTGATGGCCTGATAAAGAATGAGAAAAATTTTTTCACTTTTCAGTCTTCTCTCATAAAAAATTCCGTAGTATAGTCGGTTTTATCGACTCATATTTTCTTACTTGTTTATATTTTCTTACTCTTGCAAACTTTGTGGTCGAATATCGCGAAAACAAGAGCTAACGTATTTAGAAAAACGGCTAGCACCAGTGGATTCAGCAAGGTCGAAATAGGTATATCCATAGGAT
This sequence comes from Eudasyphora cyanicolor, assembly GCA_963930755.1. Taxonomy (NCBI): domain Eukaryota; kingdom Metazoa; phylum Arthropoda; class Insecta; order Diptera; family Muscidae; genus Eudasyphora; species Eudasyphora cyanicolor. Next base: position 155,266,221 of record OZ005736.1, on the reverse strand, counting down.
CTCCTTTCTTTTACATTTTTGGACTAGCAAAGTGTTATTGTTTGAAACACTGTACACACTTCGTTGAATGGCACATTTATGCTCATTATGAGTCGCCGCTGTCTTAACTTTACGATTTTCTGTGTAAGCGTTGTCTATGCATGTATGGTCGTATATGCATGTATGTGTTTATATTCCCACGGCGACTGGTGCCTCTGAAACTGGGTTAGTAATTCAATATCAAAAACAGACTTACTCAACCGGCCAACGACCAAACCGAACCGACCTCCACTAAAATCCTCACCACTGCTATTCGGATAATTCTTGTGGAAATATTTCACAGTGGGGGAAGAGGTTAGGATGCTGCAACATTACGAGTAACCAATGCGTTCTTGTGTCTGGTGGGCTGGTGGAATGATGGGCAGACTGGCAGTAGGTCCTAAATATCAGTGCAATTGCATGTCCTGCCGGCGATGGTTTATCTTGTTGTTGCTGTTGCTTTAGATGCTGCTTCGGTATGTCTGTTTGGTTGGTTGGTTAGTCGGTCGATTGGTTTTAAAAAGGCAAATTCTTTCTTTTTTATGTGCCGCCAATGCGCTTTTGGTTTGTTTTCAGTTGAGAGTTGGAACATAAAATGCGTATTATTCTTTTGGATTCGAATACGTAATTCATTGGGTTGACACATCAATGCGAGCTCATTCATGGACATACCAGTCTGTACACATACATGTGGGGCATTCAGAAAAAGAATAAAAATAGTGGGATTAAACATAGGAAGCCTTAATTAAATAGGGCAAAGCTCAAGTAACAATTTGCATGTCAAATTTCATAAAGGTCGGTTAAATATTTTGGATTCTATAATTTTTAGATGCAAAAATCTGAGGTACATACATGTGGCGACTATATATAAGTGTGAAACGATATGATATAGGAACCCTAAGTAGTAGGAGGAATATGTGGTATCAGGACACCCAACTTTAAGTTGCGTCTGGCCAACTGTGAAGTTACTCGAAGAAGCAGAATTTAGGCCAGGAAAGATCTTAATCTATTTCTCTTACCCAATTATAGTGGTAAAGACCAAACGGTTGCCATTCTAGAGGAAGGCACTCGTAATTGGAGATACGGTGGTTTCCAGTTAATTGCCTTCTGAAGACTAACTACCTAACTATTTGTAACAAGGGCAATGAAGTGCACATAAAGATAGACAGGAAGTACACGACGTCACGTTCGCTACTTAATCCCTGTCAGACAAAATTATTGGTTGTAATGTACTGGACGACCATCTGCCACGCATGAGCTGGTGAGCATTATTGAATCGTCCCTACATTTCGGGGAATTTACTATAATGGCCTTTCATGAGAACAGCATTCTCTCAGATGCGGTAATTGCGGCGCTATCGCATCTAAGGTTGGGGTATAGCTTTATTAGACTAATTCAGCATTTGCTCCCCAGAAGACGCATAACATCTAGCCTTGAGGCCACATGTCTAACGAGATTTGTAAACAGAGGGACTCCACGGAGAGAAGTATTGTATCCACTAATTTGGAATCTAGCGGTGAATGAAATCCTGTTAGCTCTGGAACGTTGTGGCTTCAAAGTCTTGACATATGCGGGCGACCATGCAATTACGCCAACGACCTCAGTGACTTTATACGGGTGATTTTGAACCAATTGGCTAGATGGACCAGAGGCAGTGGCGATGACCCAAACATGACGGATTTTTTCTCTGTACTAGGAAGTACAAGTTTCCATATGTTGATCCTCAGGAGGATAAATGGAACTGGGCTAATCTTTTTTGAAAGTGAAAAAGAGCTATAAATAATTCTAGATAGGATATTGCCATTCAGACTTAATGTACGGGAACGTGTAAGGAAAGCCAAAGTCGCCCTATATTCCTGCATGAATGTTGAGGGTCGCGATGGGCGCAGTAGTTCGACCAATACAGTTGTACGGCATTGTGATAAACGGTCCATTACCAACCAATTATCATAGGTTCTGAGAACTGCATGCCTATGCATATGCGGAGCTTTAGGGACTACAGAGATTGAGTCTCTATTTCATCTGCTGCCGATTGATATTGTGACTAGATAATTTGCACCCAGAGCGGCATTAAGGATAAACTCTCTATTAATGTGGAGCTGCAAGAACTACAGTCACATGGGAATATCAAAATGTAGTGCTATAGTAACCGACCGAGTGGACTAGGTACCAATGGTGTACACCTTCTAGAGGAATTTCGCAACTAATGGTGAAGGGCCAATGCAAGCAATTATTTTCAATCTGACACAATTTCTTGTTCAACTTTTATTGAAAACAACCACATGTTTTGTGTACGAGTAATGCTGAATTCGCAAAGCGCCGCATGACGCGTACATTGGACCTAGGCATGAAGTCATAGGCAAAGTACTACACATCGCATATTGACGGAAAATTTGATGTTGGCAAGATGTGTGCCGCGTTTGATCACAAACAAGACAATGCTACAATTCACATATCCACTATTGCGATGACCTATATCAATGAATTCAAGTTTGTATTGCTTCAGCACGCACCATATTCGCCAGATTTAGCTCCCTTGTATTATTTTTTGTTTCCAAGATTGAAAAAATGGCTCGGCGGAAAAGATTTGCCAGCAATGAAGAGGTGGATGTTGCGGTTGATGGCTATTTTCAGGAGTTAGCCAGTTCTTACTATAAACAGGGTATCGAAGCTATTGAAATTCGCTGGAAAAAGTGTATTGAGGCAAAAGGAGTTTTTGTTGAGAAATAAAGACAAATTTTCCCAAATTTGTTGTATTTTCTTTGTTAGGTCTGCAAGTTTTGGGACCGCACTCGAACCTGCAATGTCTATCAAGCCGAAATAATGGCAATAAGAAAAGTCGGCAAGTAGCTGATTGGCAATACAGTGACCAACACTGGCGTCGTCATTAACTCGGACAGCCAAGCTGCCATCAATTCTCTAGAGGCTGCATTCCTAAATTCACAAACAGCCCACAGGGGAAGGATTTCCAAAATAAAATGAAATAATTCTGCCGTTTCTTAACCTGACAACCGATTGCGACAAGACTTGACATTTTTATAGAAGAGGTATTAGAGAAGTTATGTTTTGATTTTGGGCCCTTTACAAGATACTAGGACAGGTTCGGGGATAGAATTATTTATTCAATTTTCAAATCTCGGTAACTATACGAGATAACTTTTAGGTTACTAGAATACACCCAAAAAAAGATTTTATGAATCGGACGACACGCGCTTCAACATTCATATTAGGCCATGCAGCTCCGCCCCTGCATACCACAGGGGGCCCAAAAGTCAAAACTTAAATTCTCTAATAACTCTTCTACAAACGTGCCAAGTTTGGTCCACTCGGTTGTTTGGTTAAGAAACGGCAGAATTATTTCCTTTTTTGGATTTCCTCCCACTGTGCAGCCCTCGACTGCCGCAGATCTCTTAACTGAGCAGTTTAACATATGAGTATCCTCCATTTGGATACCTGGACACAGGGATATCCCGGGGAACTTTAAAGCCGATGAATTTGTCAGGAAAGGGACAACATAACAAATTCTTGAAGAATTTTCATATATTAGGCATTGTCCACATGCGTAGGCAAGAGTCAGTCTAATGAAAGATGGACAGAAATAGATAGACAAATCTGGCCAAGATACAACCGAGAAGGTCAACTTATCTCCTCGCACCAGAGAAAAAATATTGTCTATGTGAAGGCCCAGTTAGGCAAACTTAACCGTAACGCCCCCGTAGCGTAACGAATCAGCTGATTCAATCTGTCATATGGAAATCTGTGTAAACGATTTGCCAACGGAAACGAAACGTAAACGGACGGCTGAATCTGTTGAAATCAGAATTGGACGTTCCGTTTACATACAATTTGACAACAGCTGATAACATGTTGTTTACAATTACAATTGTACGTTCACCGAGAAAAGTAAAGAAAATAATTTATTAATTATTTGTTGTTTAAAAGTGCAAATAAACATGAAAGACGAATATTTTCATTGGTGCAGTCGCACGAGTATTTATACAATAAATATAATCCAGCATATAGGATATCTGAAAAAAAGCGAGAAGCTTGGAAGCAAATTGGCAAGGAGCTGGGCGTTACAGGTGAGTTTTATGAAGATCGTGGCTGACTCCATCAAAAATTAAAATTTATAATCTGCATCAGGATTCTTTTGACGACAGTACGAGACAATGATTGCGCCAATCTTCTTCATTGTGGGTTAATTTGACAGCAATATAAGCGTCTCCACAAACGTAAACTTATTTATAGATAGAGACTGGATTGGATTTGGCTGAGTCCCTCTTCAATGGAAAGAGACATAAGTAAAGGGTTTTCCATTAAGGACATACGAATTTTATATATTAATAAAACAGAATATTTAAGATATAGAGTTCAAATTTATTCCAGGTGTAGTGCAAATGTTACATTTTAAGAATGAAATACAATTTCGGTCATATGACCACCACGAGCCCGTCAACAGCGATCTATTCTTTGGACCCAATTTTCCACCACTCTTGGACACATTTCGACCGGAACGTTGGCAATTTCGCGTTGGATGTTGTCTCTGATCTCGTCTAAAGTTGTTGACTTAGACCAAGTATATTCCTCAGGGGAAACGCCGCATCGCTAATAAAAAAATGAGGAAAGGCTTCAGGCTGACGATGATGGTTTACTAGGAGATGCAGGTACCGTGCCTAAAATAACTTATTGGCCAAACGGAGAGTACTGGAATATAGCTGTATTTAATTTAAATTAAGAAATGGAAATTGTTTGTATTAAAATAGATTATAAATAAATTGAAGTTTAATGGACATACCCCCATCGTGTTGGCTGCCATAACTTCCAACATTAACTGATATGAATGTATAGTTAGCATCGCAGATTCCCACACAATTCGGCATATCCCACATTAGTTGAAAATCATTGGCAATGTGTTTGTACTGCTGTGTAGTTTGTTCACTTAAATAAATCGGCGAAAGCAAGCGTCACAAAACTTCACTGCATTTTAAAATAATATTTCGAATTGTTGTTTTCCCCAGCTTGTGACTCCATGCAATCGGTTGTATGGAACAACCGTGACCCAAATATCTACGATTTTAAAGAATAGAATGTTAATATTTCCCAACATGGAATCATAGGATAAAGCAATATTTGACATACAGTGGTGTTACTGCTAGTCTCTTTGCCGGTCTAATCCGTTGCTATGGCGTAGATAACTCATATTTTATTAATGATAATAACAAATTAGAAACTGCCATAGGCATTCTAGTCAGTCATTGTTTATAGGACGTCCACCCCATCTTCTTATCCGACGATATTTTCTTGATTACTTTTATTGTAAATTCTGCACAGATTTAAAAAACACAAATTTATAAACATTCTTTTTAACTTAATTTTTAATAAACCTAAACAAAAATAAATCGCGGCTTTTTTGTTTACTTATGTGTGGTTGTTGCCAGAACATATGAATCGTTATCTCAACCTTGGCTAATCGCTCAAACGGGCAACGTTACGGCAACGGTAAAGATAAATTATGGTTACGTATGCCTAAACCGGCCTTTAGTGTCAGTTCTGACGGGACATTGCCTGATTGGCGAGCATGCCATGGGTATTGAGTCTTTTGCGGAATCTGAAGTGGAAAGCATTGATCATCTTTTTTGTTACTGTCTCGCATTGAGCAAATTCCCTTTGGATATACCGCGGTCGACCTTTATAGGAAGTCTGGCAGATCTGGTCGGTATCGATATTCGTATTATTGATAACTTTGGGTATCAAAACAGTTTAGTTCCGTGAGTCACTAGGGACCGTATTTGCTGGCAAATCCGGCTGTCACTCCAACCTGTAAGATATTAAGACTCCCAAATTTGGTATTTAACCTATCATCCCAGACAGCGTTACCGTTGGGAAATTTCAAAAAGGGGCACAAAAAGGGGATTTTTTCGAAAAAAGGGGCAACCGATCATTAAAAAAGGGGGATCAATTTTAAGGTTTTTATTTAAAGAAAACAACAATAAAAAAACAAAGCTTAACATAAAAAAATAAGTAGGTAACATTAAAAAATGCATTCATTTATACTAAAACTAAACAAAAAATACAATGTTATACAAAACTTCTTATGATGTATACTAAATATATTTTATCACATACATTTCTTTATTTATAGTTACTTTTTTGTAACTTCTTTTTTATACTTTATTATCACAATAAATCTGTTTAGAAAAAAGCTTATAATATTTATGTACATCAACCTAATGAAAAACCAGTAAGGAAAGGCTAAAGTCGGGCGGTGCCGACTATATAATACCCTACACCACTCTCGTAATATTGAATAACTCTGATATATACATTTTGTAATTCACGTATAAATTGTTTACATAAATTTACTTTTGGGACATTTTATACTTAAATAATACCCTGTACCACATTGTGGTGTAGGGTATAAAAACGATTGGATCTAAAGAGCCAAATCGGATGAAACATATATATGGGATCTATAGGTAAATCTTTACCGATTTTCTTCAAATTCGGCAATGTTGGTTCATGGATCAAGAAACTCTACCATTCTGAATTTCAAAACGATTGGATGTAAAATACAGCATTTATAGGACTAAAGAGCCAAATCGGATGAAACATATATATGGGATCTATAGGTAAATCTTTACCGATTTTCTTCAAATTCGGCAATGTTGGTTCATGGATCAAGAAACTCTACCATTCTGAATTTCAAAACGATTGGATGTAAAATACAGCATTTATAGGACTAAAGAGCCAAATCGGATGAAACATATATATGGGATCTATAGGTAAATCTTTACCGATTTTCTTCAAATTCGGCAATGTTGGTTCATGGATCAAGAAACTCTACCATTCTGAATTTCAAAACGATTGGATGTAAAATACAGCTTTTATAGGACTAAAGGACCAAATCGGACGAAAGATATATATGGGAGCTATATCTAAATCTTGACAGATTTTCTTCAAATTCGGTAGTGTTGGTTCATGGATCAAGAAACTTTACCATTCTAAATTTCAAAATGATTGGATGTAAAATACAGCTTCTTCAGGACTAAAGAGCAAAATCGGACGAAACATATATATGGGAGCTATATCTAAATCTGAACCGATTTTCTTCAAATTCGGCAATGTTGGTTCATGGATCAAGAAACTCTAGCATTCTAAATTTAAAAACGATTGGATGTAAAATACAGCTCCTATAGAACTAAAGGGCCAAATCGGACGAAACATATATATGGGAGCTATAGCTTAATCTTGACCGATTTTCTTCAAATTCGGTAGTGTTGGTTCATGGATCAAGAAACTTTACCATTCTAAATTTCAAAATGATTGGATGTAAAATACAGCTTCTTCAGGACTAAAGAGCAAAATCGGACGAAACATATATATGGGAGCTATATCTAAATCTGAACCGATTTTCTTCAAATTCGGCAATGTTGGTTCATGGATCAAGAAACTCTAGCATTCTAAATTTCAAAACGATTGGATGTAAAATACAGCTTTTATCGGAGAAACATATATATGGGAGCTATAGCTAAATCTTAACCGATTTTCTTCAAATTCGGTAGTGTTGGTTCATGGATCAAGAAACTCTACCATTCTAAATTTCAAAACGATCGGATGTAAAATACAGCTTCTATAGGACTAAAGGGCCAAATCGGACGAAACATATATATGGGAGCTATATCTAAATCTGAACCGATTTTCTTCAAATTCGGCAATGTTGGTTCATGGATCAAGAAACTCTACCATTCTAAATTTCAAAACGATCGGATGTAAAATATAGCTTCTATAGGACTAAAGGACCAAATCGGACGAAACATATATATGGGAGCTATATCTAAATCTGAACCGATTTTCTTCAAATTCGGCAATGTTGGTTCATGGATCAAGAAACTCTACCATTCTAAATTTCAAAACGATCGGATATAAAATACAGCTTCTATAGGACTAAAGGACCAAATCGGACGAAAGATATATATGGGAGCTATATCTGAATCTTAACCGATTTTCTTCAAATTCGGCAATGTTGGTTCATGGATCAAGAAACTCTACCATTCTAAATTTCAAAACGATCGGATGTAAAATACAGCTTCTATAGGACTAAAGGGCGAAAGATATATACGGGAGCTATATCTAAATCTGAACCGATTTCAACCAAATTCAATAGCGATCTTAACAGCCGCGAAATACTCTAAACTGCAAAATTTCAGAACGATCGGAGTGAAATTGCGACCTGTAGTCGACGAACAACTTTACATGGACAGACGGACGGACGGACGGACAGACATCGTTAAATCGACTCAGCTAGTGTTTCTAAGTCGATCGGTATACTTTAAGGTGGGTCTAGCTGTGTTATTTTCAGGTGTTACAAACATCTGCCGTGAAACAAACTTATAATACCCTGTACCACAGTGTGGTGTAGGGTATAATAAAAAATAAATTGGTTTTTTTATAAACACATATATTGTTACAATTAAGAAATCGTTCAAATTAATTGTATTGTTGCATAGACGCCGACCTATTCGCAGAATTTTCACCAATAAGATGAAACGATGGAAATAAATTATCATATGCTTACACATACAAAAGATAAATGTAAATCGTTTTAACATATGCGTATATCCCATTAAATAACCCAATTCAGAACGTAGCGCGTTAGGCATATCCGTACGTTAGTACGAAAGTGGTGTCATAAGAGTATAAAAAGCAGATTTTTTTACAAAAGCCAAAAAGTGGCACAAAGAAGCGAAAAGGGTCACATTTAGTATCAAAAAATAAAAGGGGCGCAAAAGTAGCACGGCTGAAAAAAGGGGCAAATATGCCACTTTAGTCGCACAACGGTAACGCTGATCCCAGAAACTGAAAAAAAACTTGCCAAAACCCCTTAAATATGATATCTACATTAGCCTTTTGAATTATTATTATTTTTTAATCGATCCATTTTAATATACTCGTACATACAAACATCAATACATATTGATATAATTATAGTTATTGTTTCAGTATTAGTTATGTCATTGCGAATATCTCTATCACTGCACACATACACTCGAAGAAAAAACTCGTTCCATAGAAATGCAATTTTAGACCAGAAAAATAAACGTATGTAAAATAACTGAAAATCAATTTTTTAGACCAGATAAATACTTTTCTCAAACAATCTGGTATTATTGGGGGGAAATTCAATTGTCGAAATTACATTTAATTTTGAATGCTGTGGACAGAATTATTTTCTTCCGTGTACATGCAAAGTGCTACATATATGCATATTTCAAATATTCTGTGACGTGAATCCTTGCAAAGCAGCGCAAAACACACACGCACACAAGCTATATAATTTTTATGTGAGCTTGAATTGCTGATTTTTACAGGATATTTGCGTTTACTCGTTGTCTGATATTTTATAACTTTACATATCTGTGTATACTGCATACTCTTTAATACGAGTACATATGTATGTATGCCAAAATGCAAAAATCCATAAGTACATGTTTATATATGTTTTTGAATGTACGCATTTAATTTGATTATTTACGATCTCTGGAAGGATTCTTTATGTGCATGCCAGATATTTGCCCAACGAATGATAATTATCCAATTTATTTTGTGATTCAATGGCCAATCGAAAGTATTTGGCTATACATATCTGTGCATTGGAGGATTTTTATTGGTTGTTTGAATAAATTTATTCATATTGAATTTCTATTATTGGCGACACGAAGTCATAAATCACTTTTGACTTGAAAAGCTCTTTGTTTTAGATTTTCTATTTTCTTTTCAGATTTGGTCAGAACCACATATTTGCCAGTATGTGGCATTCATATATGAAGTGCTGAGAGCAGGAGTGGCTCATATTAGGTCACTGTTGAATTGAAATATTTTGCTGAAACTTTGCTATTCATTTTGGTAAGAATTTATAGCAGTCAAAAGTACTCAAATCATAGGTCATATGTTATTATAGTTTCCATATGGAGATCGTTCTCAAATTTGCTATCCATAAATACCTCCTGGCCATTTGAAGTTATTTTTTGTATTTTTAGCATTTTTTCGTATTTTGGACAAGACTACATATTTTTATACCCTACACCACACTGTGGTACAGGGTATTATGACTTTGTGCATTTGTTTGTAACACCCAAAAGGAGAAGAGATAGATCCATTGTTTATTATACCGATCGACTTGTAATCACTTTCTGAGTCGATTTAGCTATGTCCGTCTGTCTGTCCGGCTGTCCGTCTGTCTGTAGACGTATTCTCGTAATCAAAGTACAGGTCGCAATTATGGCCCGATCTTGACGAAACTTTACATATATATTTTTTTGGCACAAGGACGATCCCTATTTAATTTGGTTAAAATCGGTTCAGATTTGGATATAGCCCTCATATATATGTTATGTTATATGTCAAATCGGACATGTAAGCGCTGTAAAAACTTTATTTTATATCCGATCAGTATGAAATTCAGCAGAAAGAGGTCTCTTATTATATGAATGAACACTGTTAAATTTTGAAGAAATCGGTTCAGATTTAGATATAGCCCCCATATATACGTTACCCCCGATTTCACATGGAAGAGCTGTAAAAAGTATATTTTTAATCCGATCAGTACGAAATTCGGCAGAAAGAGGTTTCTTATTACGTGAATTAATACTGCCAAATTTGAGGGAAATCGGTTGAGATTTAGATATAGCCCACATATATATGTTACCCCCCATTTGAACATGTAAGCGCTGTAGAAACTGTATTTTATATCCGATCTGTAAAAAGATTTGCAGAAAGAGGTTTCTCATTACGTGAATTAACACTGCCAAATTTGAGGAAATCGGTTCAGATTTAGATATAGCCCCAATATATGTATATGTTACCCCCGATTTGACATGTAAGCGCTCTAGAACTGTATTTTAAATCCGATCAGTAAAAAAATTGTCAGATGAGGTTTCTCATTACATGAATTAACACTGCCAAATTTGAGGGAAATCGATTCAGATAGCCCCCATATATATGTTACCCCCGATTTAACATGTAAGCGCTGTACAATCTGTACGAGTATTTTATATCCGATCAGTAAAAAAATCTACACAAAGAGGTTTCTTATTATATGAAGGGATACTTCCAAATTCAGAGAAAATCGGTTCAGATTTAGATATAGCCCCCATATATATGTTACCCCCCATTTGACATGTAAGTGCTGTAGAGACTGTATTTTATATCCGGTCAGTACGAAATTTGACAGAAAGAAGGTTCTTTTTCAATGAATGAGTATTAAAGGAAAATCCGTTCAGATTTATATATAACCTCCTCCTGATTTGGTACCAAAGCGCTATATAAAATATACTTTACTTCCGATCAAAATTTTCCAGAAAGATGTTCCTAATTTTTTTATATAAGCGCTATTTTAGAGACCTGAAAGGCTTCAGCGGAAATGAAAATTAAAGCATTACTTAAACCAATTATTCCAAGGTAGTACCAATTATTCCAAGGTAGTACCTACCTAACATACCCTGCATATATTACTTATATTGTGAACGACCAAAAATCGGACTATTTATTGTGTTAAGGCTAATAATAACCACAGTAAATGCAAATATGTGGAATATTATTATTAGTTCAATTTCTAATTCCACACATTTTATTACACTCCTCTTTGGAATAAGCCTTGACGTGGCGGGGGAGCTAAGTGCTTTCGTAAAAGAAAGAAAACTAATTATTCCAAGTATTCAAAAAGAAATTCTTAATGTACATTGACGAGGTGGTGTAGGGTATTATATAGTCGGCCCCGCCCGACTTTAACCTTTCCTTATTGGTTTGGATAGTATAATTTCAAATGGCTATAACTTCTGTCTAAGCGGGTAAATCTAAAGGCAATATTTTTTCATCAAATAGAAAATTTTGTTGTCTAACCAGAAAATATAATGAGAAAGGAATCTGTATATATATGGCTCTAATATATACCGATTCGTAGGAAAGGATCTGGAAAAAATTAAAAAAAAAGTGTATTCAAACTCAGACGTAAACTTTACAAATCCATAAAATATTTAAAGATTAATAAATATATGTATTTTGATTGTTAATTCTAACACAGTCCCATAGTTCCCTAAATAATTTCGAAAATCCCAAAAACTTGTATTTTATTTTATCCCCTAAATCTATTATACTAAAAGCCGTCGCAAAACTCCTTTTTCAGTTTACCGTGTAACACTTTACTACATAAAAACAACTAAGAAACTTTCAGTCGGGTAAACCGACTAGGGTAAACCCTCACTTTGTGATGTAATGTAATATGGAATATAACACGAATTAATCTCTCAATTTATGTACCAGAAGGCGTTTAACAAATACACATATTGTTCGCTGAACTGTAGATACTTCAAATACATTGCACTGTATCGAATTGTAAGCGATTATATTCAATGGGTTATTAAAGTTATGATCTATTCCATTTTGGTATGATTTGGCCATTTTGTGTGGTAGGTACCAAAAGGGGCGTGTTGAAAACTCCCGTTTTTCACAGGGATATAGGTACTTTAAAAATGTTACACTGTAGGAAATTTTGTTTTATTTTCGTGCATTTGTACTCATGCTATAAGCTGTCAACTTTTTGTATAAAATGGTATATTTGTTTGGGAGGTACTACATAGGGTGTGGCAGTAACCCCTTTTTTCACTGGACTGTATGTACTATAAAAGCATTGCACTGTACAAAATATTAAATATTTTTATGCACTGGTATTAAAGATATAAGCTGTTCACTTTTGGTGCAAAAGGGTTCATCTGTGTGGCAGGTACCAAAAGGGACGTGGCAACTTAGCCCATTTTTCTCATTGTGGTAGCGACTAACAAACTAACACTATGAGTGGAATTTCAGAAAATTCAAATAAGAAGTAGAGTTATTAGAGAATCAATAGTTCATTAAATTTAACCTTTTGTGGGGGAGGTACTAGAAGGAGGTGGCCGATATGACCCGTCCTTGAACTAAGCCTGAAAATCAATCGGTTACTTCATTCGAGAGTTATCGTCCGCACCAGCAAGCAGACAGACTCACAGACAGCCGGACGGACGGACATTGCTCAAATGACTTAAAATTACCCAAAACGGATTTTCGCCGAACATACTTGGGGTCTTGGGTCACTCCTTTGATGTGTTACACTTTTGGGCAGTAGCAAATGATATATACCCTCGTCACTCTAAAGTGAGGGTATAAAAATGGTAAAGGTTTGCATATTCTAGCTTGGCGATTGTCGAAAATGTGGTCAAGTTTTGAAATTTTCGTAAACATGGTGTAAATTGAAGAAGCGCGACAACGCTTTAAAAAATTGTTGGCCCTTTCCTTTTTGTGAAAACATTCTCCAGGAAGTTTCCGTTAAGACGAATATAAATATATTATACTTCCCATTTATAATTTCGTCTATATCTGTAAAATACTACACGGGGTAAAATAGTATTTTGTGATATGTTTGAATCGAAACAAAATAACGGGCGATCCAAGAAAAGATACTTTTTTCAATAACCTTTTTTTGACAGATCACATGTGAGTCCTTTATTACGAAAATTCACGTTCTGTGAGCAATGTGTTTGGTGCACTTCGCTCAACTTGTGGTCATCATAATCGGTCTGCTGAGCGTACTATTCGCAACACCATCACCCATCTTGAGACCCAGCATTCATTAATATAATATTCGACCGAATAGACCACGTCCAGCACGCAGTGAAGAAAATTTAGCGGCCGTAGCTGAGAGTGTACACGAAGACCGTGGAGAGTCGATTCGGCGCCGTTCGCAGCAACTCGGACTGACGTATGGAACGACTTGGCGCATTTTACGTCGAGATCTTAAATTGAAAGCATACAAAATACAGCTTGTGCAAGAACTGAAGCAGCCCGACCTTCCCAAGCGACATTGGGACGAAGAGCAATCTGAAGAGATTCAAGAGCTGCCACTTCATCCAGAAAAATCAAACGGTTTGGTGTGGTTTGTGGGCCGTTGGAATCATCGGTCCATATTTCTTCAAAAATTATGCCGGTGAGAACGTAACCGTCAATGGCGACCGTCATCGTGCCTTGATAACCGACTATTTGATGCCTGAAATTGAAGCTCGTGATCTCGGCGACATTTGGTTTCAACAAGACGGCGCCACTTCCCACACATCGCATCAATCAATGGATTTATTGAGAGAACACTTCGGTGAGCAGATAATTTCACGTTTTGGGCCGGTCGATTGGACAACAAGATCATGTGATATCACACCGTTAGACTTTTTCCTGTGGGGATATGTAAAGTGCAAAGTTTATGCGGACAAACCCGGCTTCGATTCAGGCCTTGGAGCAAAACATCACGCGTGTCATTCGCCAGTTACCAGTCGAAATGCTCGAACGAGTCATTGAAAATTGGACTCGACGGATGGACCATCTGAGACGTAGCCGCGGCCAACATTTGATAGACATAATCTTCAAAAAATAGATGCCAAAGAATGTTCTTTCAAATGATAATAAGCATTCCCCATTCAATTTGAATTTTCTGTGTTTTTTCTCTTTAAAAAAGTAGGGAACCTCGAAATGGATCACGCTATATATTTGGAACATACATTTTTATATATTACTAGCTGGACCCGGTCCACTTCGTTGCCCCAGACTTCAGATTTCCGATTCCGTCCATTTTTTAACCAATTACGTAGACTATCATCAAATGCATATTCACAAAATTGCAACACTATCGCTAACAAATTGTTCAATGTATGAGTCTCAATTTCAAAGTTTGGCTTATATAGGCGGGGTCAGGTCCATTGGTCTGATCCCGCCCATTTTTGGGCAAATAGCGTAGACTGTCATCAGATACATATACCAAATTGTGCATGATATCTCAATTTGAAAATGTGGTTTATATGGGCGGGGCCACGCCCATTGATCCGATCCCGCCACTTTTTAGGCTATTCACGTAGGCTATCATCAGATACATATGCACAAAATTACAGAACTCTCGCTAAAAACTTGTGTAAGACATCTCAATTTCAAAATTTAGTTTATATGGGCGGGGCCACGGCCATTGATATGATCCCGACCCTTTTTTTGACTAATAACGTAGACTACCACAAGACATCACTCTCGCTAAAAATTGTGCAATATATGTGTCTCAATTTCAAAATTTGGCTTATATAGGCGGGGCCACGTCCATTGGTCTGATCCAGGCCATTTTTAGGAGAATCGCGTAGACTGTCATCAGATACATATGCCCAAAATTTGCGCACTCTCGATAATAAATTGTGCAAGATATTTCTATTTCAAAATTTGGGTTATATGGGCGGGGCTACGCCTATTGGTCCGAACCCGCCCATTTGTGGACCAATCACGTAGATTGCCAACGGATATATGTATGTACACAAAATTCCAGGTCTCTCGCTAACAAATTGTGCAAGATATCACATTTTTAAAATTTGGCTTATATGGGCGCTGCCACGCCCATTGGTCCGATTCCGTCTATTTTTGGACCAATCACGTGGACTGTCACCAGATACATATGTACAACATTACAGCACTCTAGCTAGTAAATTGTGCAAGATATATCAATTTCAAAATTTGGCTTATATGGGCGGGGCCACGCCCATTGGTCCGATCAGTAAGAAATTCGGCAGAAAGAGGTTTCTTATTACATAAAGGAATACCGCAAAATTCGGAGAAAATCGGTTCAGATTTAGATATAGCCCCCATATATATGTTACCCCCAATTTGACATGTATGCGCTGTAGAGACTGTGTTTTATATCCGATCAGTAGGAAATTCGACAGAAACAGGTTTCTATTTTACATGAATGAGTATTCAAGGAAAATCGAATCAGATTTATATATAACCTCCATATATATGTTCCGATCATTACAAAGTTCTCCAGAAAA
The DNA here is from genome assembly GCA_963930755.1 of Eudasyphora cyanicolor. Classification (NCBI taxonomy): domain Eukaryota; kingdom Metazoa; phylum Arthropoda; class Insecta; order Diptera; family Muscidae; genus Eudasyphora; species Eudasyphora cyanicolor. The sequence goes on along the minus strand of OZ005736.1, from coordinate 155,250,325 downwards.
ATGTTTCTCAATTTAGGAACGAATATTGCTTAATTTAGCGATTATCGGTTCAAAATACATTTACCAATTATTCCAAATTATTATCGCAATGACCCTTATCGCATTGTTAGGGAGGTGTAAGGTATTATATAGTCGGCCCCGCCCGACTTTCTGCCTTTCCTTAATGGTATTAGTAATAAATTCACTGAATGAAAAAATACCGAATTCAGTGGAAAGTCCAGAAAATAGAAACCACACTTCTCCAAAAACAATTGTTAACCAAAGTTAATACAAAACACCTGCCATGTCCAATGTGCAGTCAAAAACCATAAAGCCTTTTTTGCATAGTGTGGTAATTTTCCATTTGATGGAACAAAATTTGCTTCTCATTGGACATGGCAGGTGTTTTGTATTAACTTTGGTTAACAATTGTTTTTGGAAGATTTTGGAGAAGTGTGGTTTCACAAAGATTTCTCATTCGCTTGCGTGTTGAAGTCAACCATATAGAGCTCCGTATCTCCCATACAATTGCAGCAGAACTGTTGATAACGAGTGTCACGGCTCAGAAATCATGATGCAGTATGTGTGCTGCCAATTTGTAATACATATTTATACACCGCAATGTATAAAATACTTGTTTCTATAGTAATATAGAAACAAAATGGTCTTGAAGCCGGGAGAATATCCTAGTTAGAATTCGTAAATTTATTTATTTTTTTGTCTTGATTAAATTATTATCAATTTAAATTGCATAAATTGCCGTCTTTTGACATACCCCAGAGGAGATAATATTTAATCCCGGCCGAAGGCGGTCCACACATATACTACGCCTACCGCAGATCATCTTGGTCCACGTAGCCGCTTTTGGCATTCCGACGATTCGAAAGTTGTTCATGATACATTATACTTTGAGAAGCGTGATGGTCATTTGAAATAAATGTGTTTGTATACTTTGGGCGCTATGACATAACATTTTTTTGGGCGAAAAAAAAAAAAGAAAATTACCTACTGTTAAAAATGACATATCGCCCAATGTCGATGTCATATTGCCAAAATTTTCTACAACAAAAACTCACATTGAATTTTTTTGTGCGATATGACATACATGGTTTTGGGCGATATGACGCTGTGCCCTATATTTTGTAATAAAGTCTAATGGCTATTGATATCATATTCCAAATTGTTGATTATCTGGGGGTGCACGAAGACCTTAAGATATCGGAAGTGAGCCGTGATGCAGAACTTGGTGAGAATCTCTGACCTAGAGCCCACAGAAAAGTGGGCGTTATTGGCACGCCCCTTTTGGTACCCCCACACAAATAGACCATTTTGAACCAAAAGTTAACAGATTTTAAATTTACCACCAGTGAATATAAATACTTGAAATTTTGTACGGTGTAAAGTTTTTATAGTATCTAGAGTCCAGAGAAATGTGACCGTTATTGGTGAAAGTTTTGTATAAAGTAAACAGCTTTTAACTTTAATACCAATACATACCCTAATGCAATTTATGCAATTTAAATTGATAATAATTTAATCAAGACAAAAAAATAAATAAATTTACGAATTCTAACTAGGATATTCTCCCGGCTTCAAGACCATTTTGTTTCTATATTACTATAGAAACAAGTATTTTATACATTGCGGTGTATAAATATGTATTAAAAATTGGCAGCACACATACTGCATCATGATTTCTGAGCCGTGACACTCGTTATCAACAGTTCTGCTGCAATTGTATGGGAGATACGGAGCTCTATATGGTTGACTTCAACACGCAAGCGAATGAGAAATCTTTGTGAAACCACACTTCTCCAAAATCTTCCAAAAACAATTGTTAACCAAAGTTAATACAAAACACCTGCCATGTCCAATGTGCAGTCAAAAACCATAAAGCCTTTTTTGCATAGTGTGGTAATTTTCCATTTGATGGAACAAAATTTGCTTCTCATTGGACATGGCAGGTGTTTTGTATTAACTTTGGTTAACAATTGTTTTTGGAAGATTTTGGAGAAGTGTGGTTTCACAAAGATTTCTCATTCGCTTGCGTGTTGAAGTCAACCATATAGAGCTCCGTATCTCCCATACAATTGCAGCAGAACTGTTGATAACGAGTGTCACGGCTCAGAAATCATGATGCAGTATGTGTGCTGCCAATTTTTAATACATATTTATACACCGCAATGTATAAAATACTTGTTTCTATAGTAATATAGAAACAAAATGGTCTTGAAGCCGGGAGAATATCCTAGTTAGAATTCGTAAATTTATTTATTTTTTTGTCTTGATTAAATTATTATCAATTTAAATTGCATAAATTGCATTAGGGTATGTATTGGTATTAAAGTTAAAAGCTGTTTACTTTATACAAAACTTTCACCAATAACGGTCACATTTCTCTGGACTCTAGATACTATAAAAACTTTACACCGTACAAAATTTCAAGTATTTATATTCACTGGTGGTAAATTTAAAATCTGTTAACTTTTGGTTCAAAATGGTCTATTTGTGTGGGGGTACCAAAAGGGGCGTGCCAATAACGCCCACTTTTCTGTGGGCTCTAGGTCAGAGATTCTCACCAAGTTCTGCATCACGGCTCACTTCCGATATCTTAAGGTCTTCGTGCACCCCCAGATAATCAACAATTTGGAATATGATATCAATAGCCATTAGACTTTATTACAAAATATAGGGCACAGCGTCATATCGCCCAAAACCATGTATGTCATATCGCACAAAAAAATTCAATGTGAGTTTTTGTTGTAGAAAATTTTGGCAATATGACATCGACATTGGGCGATATGTCATTTTTAACAGTAGGTAATTTTCTTTTTTTTTTTTCGCCCAAAAAAATGTTATGTCATAGCGCCCAAAGTATACAAACACATTTATTTCAAATGACCATCACGCTTCTCAAAGTATAATGTATCATGAACAACTTTCGAATCGTCGGAATGCCAAAAGCGGCTACGTGGACCAAGATGATCTGCGGTAGGCGTAGTATATGTGTGGACCGCCTTCGGCCGGGATTAAATATTATCTCCTCTGGGGTATGTCAAAAGACGGCTACGCTGACAAAACTATCGGTGCGTGACCTGCCTTCGGCCGGGGTTAAAGATTTTCTCCACTGGCGTATGTTCAAAGACTGCTATGCTGATCAAGATATCTTTGCAAAGGCCATTTAGTTCGCGTAGCCGTCTTTGTACATACCCCAGAGACATTGCGTTTGGCCGATATGACATTTCCAGGTAATTAATTTGGGCGATATGTTGCTTTTTGGGAGCTATGACATACATGGTTTTGGGCGATATGACGCTACGCCAAATATAGCAAAATTATTGATTTTGACGTAATATTTTCAACCAGCATCTTCAAAATGTGAAGAAATTGTCTATACCCCAATAATTCGATATAAGAGAATTTTGTTAAAATATTTAATTTTTTGTTTTTAATTTTTTTTGTGTTGGTGAAAATTCCCAATTATGTGTTCACGTTATGATCCATTTTTCAGTTTTTTTAGAAGTATAAAGGTTAGACGTCGTTTGGTGTGCTGTTGAGTGAATGTTAAATTAATGCACTTAATTCGATACCTTCATTCCAAAGTATGCTAAGTAGACTTTTAGGGCATTTGCGTTGCATTTTTAATTTCCAAATATTCAAAATTATATTCAGTAAACATTTTTTGTTTATCCGTCAACCCAATCAAAAGTTATTCACAAAACAGTAAAAGTCATTCGACTTGCACTGAAAAAGGCTTCCACACAATTTGAACAAAATTTAAAAAATAAAACTTTGATCTCCTCTCCTAAAAAACTACATGTTTTGGAAAGGAGGTGTCGAATTATGACTGTGACGTTCGGCGAGTATACGTTGAGCAAAAAATTATTTTAAATTGTACAAGAAATTCACAGAAGTGGAGAAGGGGATGTCTTTTAAAGAAGTTTCATGCTATTTTTCAAAAGTTTTGTACATGAAACTTGTAGCATCTACATATGTAATATGTATTATGTTTATTCCGAAATAGGTAAATTCTGACCAAAAGAACTGTCACATGAGCTCGATTGGTTCATAACTGCCTCATGCGACTTTTTTCTGTTCCAAAAACTAAAACCAGGAAGCAAGGTGATTTGCCACTGTTGAGGAGCTTAACACAATTTATATTCAGTCGCTTTTTTTAAATCTCTTATAGCAGTTTTGTCTCTAATTAAATTTGCTCTACAACTGACAAATAAAACTCTATTTGTAACACTTTTTGATTCTTAACTAGAATAAGAATAGAAAAATTTAATGAGCATCATTTTCATGAAAACGTCACGGCCCCCCGATACGCCGCTACGGCCCCCAGTGGGCCAGTTGAGAAGCTCTGCTCTAGTTACTATAAAAGCATTACACTGTACAAATTTTCAAATATTTATATGCACTGGTATTAAAGTTAAAAGCTGTTTACTTTTCGTGCAAAAAGGTCCATTTGTGTGGGAGGTACCAAAAGGGGGCGTGCCAATAACGCCTAAACGGATTTTCGCCGAACATACTTGAGGTCTTGGGTCACTCCTTCGATGTGTTACACTTTTGGGCCGTAGTAAATGATATATACCCTCGTCACACTAAAGTGAGGATATAAAAATGGTAAAGGTTTGCATATTCTAGCTTGGCGATTGTCGAAAATGTGGTCAAGTTTTGAAACTTTCGTAAAAAATGGTGTAAATTGAAGAAGCGCGGCAACGCTTTAAATAAATTGTTGGAAAACATTTTTTGAAAACATTCTCCAGGAAGTTTCGGTTAAGACGAGTATAAATATGTTATACTTCTCATTTCGTCTATATATCCAAAATAAAGGGTTTTCCAACAAGAGGTGTTATTTTGGTATTCAAAGATAAATGCCATTTTTTGAGATAAATGATCGGATGTTTATTTCATAATAAAGAGGAAGGTATGCCGTTAATAATGAAAAACAACATCAGTCAAATGGCCACCACGACCACGCTTTTCATGAATTTTTCCATAACCAAATTGCAAAGTGGCTGCCCTATGTCCTCGATAGCCTTACGAATTCTATCTTTGAGGTCTTGAATCGACGCTGGGCTGTTAGCGTAGACCTTATCTTTCACGTGAACCCAAAGGAAGAAGTCGCAAGGTGTTAAATCACAAGATCTCGGTGGCCAATTGTGATCACCTCTTCGAGAGAAAACACGGTCCGGAAACTTTTCCCGTAACAGAGCAATGGTTTCGTTGCTTGTGTGGCACGTAGCGCCATCTTGTTGAAAGTAAACATTGTCCAGATCAATACCATCCAACTCCGACCATAAAAAATCATTAACCATCTCTCGATAGCGCAATCCATTCACCGTAACTGTTGATCCAATCTTATTTTCAAAAAAGTAAGGTCCAATGACCCCGCCCGACCATAAACCGCACCAAACAGTCACACTTTGAAGACGGAGAGGCTTCTCAACAATAACTCTCTTGGGTTTTCCGAGCCACCGAGCTGGAAATGGGCCTCATCAGTCAAGATGATTTTTCGATGGAATTCCGGATAATTTTCATGCATTTCAAGGACCCAATCAGCAAAGACACGACGTTGTTGATGATCGGCCGGCTTGAGTTCTTGTGTTAACTGAACTTTATAAGCCTTAAGACCCAAGTCTTTATGCAAGATACGATGTAATGACGTTTGTGGAATGCTCAATTCCAAAGAACGACGAAGAATGGACAAACCAGTATTTTCTTTAACACTTTGGGGGCTGCAGCAGCAATATTCTCGGTTGTTCTTGAGCGACGTGCACGGGTTTTTTTCTTCACATCACAAACTTGTCCCAACAGCTCGAATTTTTCCACCAATTTCTGTATTGCGGTCCGACAAGGTGCTTCACGACGACCCAGAAATACTTTAGTTTTGCGAACTATGACTGCAAGATTTGTAGTGAATTTTAATAATTTTAATGCGTTATTGAATCGTGTATCATTCCGGTTTTAGTAATGGCATAGTTTCTACTTGTCAAATGTCAAAGAATAAAAGCTTCAAAAGTGACAACTACCGAAATACCGGGTGATTCAAAATAACACCTCTTGTTGGAAAAGTATCTAGAGTCCAGAGAAAAGTGACCGTTATTGACACGCTGCTTTTGGTACCTCCCACACAAATGGATCATTTTTACCAAATGTAAATAGTTTTTATCTTTAATCAATTTAATTAAAACAAAAAAAAATTATTCAGGAATATTTTTTTGGGACTCAAGTCGGGACTATAAGTCGGTTTGCTCGACTGAACTTTCTTACTTGTTTTTGATATGTTTGAATCGAAAGAAAATATATTTGGAATACAAATTTTTAAATATATAAATGTATATATTTCTCAGCAAATAAATATTATTTGAAAATCAATAAAATGTATTTGGAATTTTGGAATTTTGAAATCAATAAAATGTATTACGAATATTTTTTTGGGACTCAAGTCGGGACTATAAGTCGGTTTGCTCGACTGAACTTTCTTACTTGTTTTTGATATGTTTGAATCGAAAGAAAATATATTTGGAATACAAATTATTAAATAAGTAAATGTATATATTTCTCAGCAAATAAATATTATTTGAAAATCAATAAAATGTATTTGGAACGCAAATGAAAATATTTGCAAACAAATTTTCTAGGTTGTTATTCCTGAAAACCACAAATATCTGGAAACATATCAATATCTCCATTCTAATACATTCTAAGTCGGCTTAGCATGTTTTTAGAGAAATTGCGTTTTTAATTTCCAAAAAATATTCAAAATTATATTCAGTCAAAATTTGGTGTTCATCTGTCAATCCAATCGAAAGAAACTACGCCATTACTAAAAATGGAACGATACATGATCATCGAACGATACAAAACTATCAAAAAACGATACGAACGATACAAAATCATCTTGACTGATGAGGACCATTTTCACCTCGGTGGCTACGTTAACAAGAAAATTGTCGCATCTGTGGCTCGGAAAACCCAAGAGTTATTGTTGAGAAGCCTCTCCATCCTCAAGGTGTGACTGTTTGGTGCGGTTTATGGTCCGGCGGGGTCATTGGACCTTACTTTTTCGAAAATGAGTTTGGATCAACAGTTACGGTGAACGGATTGCGCTATCGAGAGATGATTAATGATTTTTTATGGTCGGAGTTGGATGGTATTGATCTGGACAACGTTTACTTTCAAAAACACGGCACTACGTGCCACACATGCAACGAGACCATTGCTCTGTTACGGGAAAAGTTTCCGGACCGTGTTATCACTCGAAGAGGTGATCACAATTGGCCACCGAGATCTTGTGATTTATCACCTTGCGACTTCTTCCTTCGGGGCCACGTGAAAGATAAGGTCTACGCCAACAGCCCAGCGTCGATTCAAGACCTCAAAGATTGAATTCGTGAGGCTATCGAGGACATAGGGCAACCACTTTGCGATTTGGTTATGGAAAATTTCATGAAAAGGATATGGTCCTGTAAGCGTGCTCGTGGTGGCCGTTTGGCTGATGCTGTTTTTCATTATTAACAGCATACCTTCCTCTTTACTATGAAATAAACATCCGATCATTTATCTCAAAAAATTGCATTTTTCTTTGAATACCAAAATAACATCTCTTGTTGGAGAACCCTTTAGGGTTCTCCATGAAAACATACTTGTTTTCACTTAGCATTGTTAAGAATGTATAATAATATATTTTCATCTAATAACCACAATCTGGTTCCACGTTGCAAATACTCTTGTTCCATTGGCATGCTCCGAGATGTGCCAACGTATTGTATCCTGATTTTACTACAGAAAATCTTTGAAACGTAGATTTGATTAAATCGGGAGATAATAAAATAAAAGAGGATTCGTACGAGTGTCACATTTACGATGTTCACATGTGTACCACCAAGGACTCCGGGTACCCCAAGTTTAGTGTAGAAATCCTGTACTATACTATCCTCTCGCTACAAATTCTCGATTCTAATGTAATCAAAACGGATTGACTTTGCCGACTTCATGATATCTGCCAAATCCTTTCTGATATTTAACGTCTGCAAGAACCGTATAAATGCACTGAGTTTTACAATTGGAGAAATCGTAAATGATTTGTTTGCATACGGCTTAGATTAATATTTTAATCCTTAAGAAGAATAACACAGTGCGACAAAAAAATGCAACCCAGTCTCTTACAATACGTTTGCAATTGACTGAGTTATTAAAGTTTCATTAAAACAAAATCGGTATATAAACACTAGGTTGCATTTGTATACCCTACACCACACTGTGGTACAGGGTATTATAAGTTTGTTTCACGGCAGATGTTTGTAACACCTGAAAATAACACAGCTAGACCCACCTTAAAGTATACCGATCGACTCAGAATCACTAGCTGAGTCGATTTAACCATGTCTGTCCGTCCGTCCGTCTGTCCATGTAAAGTTGTTCGTCGACTACAGGTCGCAATTTCACTCCGATCGTTCTGAAATTTTGCAGTTTAGAGTATTTCGCAGCTGTTGAGATCGCTATTGAATTTGGTTGAAATCGGTTTAGATTTAGATATAGCTCCCATATATATCTTTCGTCCGATTTGGCCCTTTAGTTCTATAGAAGCCATATTTTACATCCAATCATTTTGAAATTTAGAATGGTAGAGCTTCTTGATCCATGAACCAACATTGCCGAATTTGAAGAAAATCGGTTAAGATTTAGCTATAGCTCACATATATATGTTTCGTCCGATTTTGCTCTTTAGTCCTGTAGAAGCGGTATTTTACATCCAATCATTTTGAAATTTAGAATGGTAGAGCTTCTTGATCCATGAACCAACATTGCCGAATTTGAAGAAAATCGGTTAAGATTTAGCTATAGCTCCCATATATACATATGTTTCATCCGATTTGACTCTTTAGATCTAATCATTTTTATACCCTACACCACACTGTGGTACAGGGTATTATTTAAGTATAAAATGTCCCAAAAGTAAATTTATGTAAACAATTTATACATGAATTACAAAATTTATATATCAGAGTTATTCAATATTACGAGAGTGATGTAGGGTATTATATAATCGGCCCCGCCCGACTGGTTTTCTTATAAATATACTATATATGTAAATCAATTAATCGCACGGTTATCTCACCAAATAACTGGTAAAAACACTGCCTAAATTAGAAAATGATAAAAAAATCACAAAAATGTGATTGTAGGACAAATAAACCTATACTCCTACAGCCTTAAATAAAAAACCAGTAAGGAAAGGCAGAAAGTCGGGCGGGGCCGACTATATAATACCCTACACCTCCCTAACATTGCGATAAGGGTCATTGCCATAATAATTTGGAATAATTGGTAAATGGGTAGAAACATATTATCTAATTCTGAAACGATTATCACTAAATTAAGCAATATTCGTTCCTAAATTGAGAAACATCTTTCTTGAAAATTTTAATGATCGGAAGTAAAATACAACTTCTATAGAGGTTTGATACCAAATCAGGAGGAACAATCAATATAAATCTGAACCGATCTTCCCTGAATACTCATTCATGTAAAAAGACCTCCTTCTGTCGAATTTCGTACTGATCGCATATAAAATATAGTCTCTACAGAGCCTACATGTCAAATCGGGGGTAACGTATATATTGGGGCTACATCTAAATCTGAACCGATTTCTTCCAAATTTAACAGTGTTCATTCATATAATAAGAAACCTCTTTCTGCCGAATTTCATACTGATCGGATATAAAATAACATTTTTACAGCGCTTACAAGTCAATTTGGGGGTAACGTATATATGGGGGCTATATCTAAATCTGAACCGATTTTCTCCGAATTTAGCAGTATTCCTTCATGTAATAAGAAACCTCTTTCTGCCGAATTTCATACTGATCGGATATAAAATAAAGTTTTTACAGCGGTTACATGCCAAATCGGGGCTAACATATATAGGGCGGCTATATCTAAATCTGAACCGATTTTAACCAAATTTAATAGGGATCGTCCTTGGGCCAAAAAAAGATATGTGTAAAGTTTCGTCGAGATCGGACCACAATTGCGACTTGTACTTTGATTACAAGAATACATGCACAGACAGACGGACAGACAGACGGACATAGCTAAATCAACTCAGAAAGTGATTCTAAGTCGATAGGTATAATAAACGATGGGTCTATTTCTTCTCCTTTTGGGTGTTACAAAAAAATGCACAAAGTTATAATACCCTGTACCACAGTGTGGTGTAGGGTATACATATATGTATACTTCAAAAGGTCTAATTCTCTTCTTTCCAAATGCGTTTAGAGATTGAAAATCTGTTAATAATTGAAAAAAGGTAAGAAAATAGTTTTTTACCCGTAAATACGGATTTGGGGGTGTCCTGCAAAATTCGTAGAACAAAAGTTGTTTTACTCGCCAAGACCTAAAAGAAAAATAGTATCGCGGTTTTTGGTTTTTGGACTGTCGCACTGTTGTAATTTATTTATAAATGAACCGCTGTTCATTTTCGAATCATCACTACAGATTTGAAGTGAAGATAATGTTACCTATTATTCACGATAGCATTTTCCACTTTCCGTGAAGTGAAAAAAAATTAGGGAACAAATATTTCATGTATTATTCGCGATAGGGGTGATTATAAAAAACACATATTATTTGAATTCAATAACTTATTCTTTGTGTTCAAGAACAAAAAAAAATGCAGTGTACATTTTAAAGTTTCAATAGTTCGCAAATTTAAGGTGCAACATAGAAAAAACCCTAACATTATTTAGCTTTGTGAGTAAAAGCCTAAATCTTCCAAATAATTTAATTTCCACATGAATCTGTGCGATTTTTCTCAGTGCATTCACAAAATCTGTGCCACACATTAATATTCATCATTCTTCTTTTTGTGGTATAAAGTTATCCATTTTCCTGCCAATCATTTAGGATTTTGTTGACTTTAACATATTGTTATAAAATTTTTCTGATATGCATAGCTAGTGTAAAAACTATATTGCATTTCTTGGTATTATCTTGACATCGTATGATGTTTTTTTATTTGGGGTACGGTGTGTGCATTGCTCAACTTTCGCCTATTCGTCGGGAAGAAAAACATTGAACTATTAAAAATGGTTTTATGTCGTTTTTCTTATGAGAACATCGTGATTTTGCATAAAAATATATTCTCTCGATTTCGCAAAAGAACGACGGTTTAAATGGACTCCTTCAGGGGGAGGGGAAGGAACATTAAAAATGTTTATACCATTTGTCCCTGAGGAATTCCATGTATTAATTTGAGAATGTGTCAAGAATGTATTTTACTTTCACAAACTGTTTTATGTGAATTCTATTAATGAATAAACTCGAAAATTCTCAAAATGTTTATAATTAAGTTTTATAGATTTTGTTGTTATAATATTTTACGTATTTTCATGAGCAATTTTAAAAGTTATATAAAAGTGTTATGGTAAAATAAGTAAAATAAATAACGCCCATTTTTTACTTGACTTTGAGCACTATTAAAAAATTGCAATGCAAAAAATTTGAAGTATTTGTATGCATCAGTATAAAAGTTATAAGCTGTTCACATTTTTTGTGCAAAATAGTCCATTTGTGTGGGAGGTACCAAAAAGGTCAATAGTCCCCATTTTTCACTGGACTGTAGGCACTTTAAAGACATTACACCTTACAAAATTGTAAGTATTTCTATTCACTGGTATTAAGTTAAAGTTATTAAAGATGTTAGCTTTTAGTCCAAAATGGTCCATTAGTATGGGAGGTACCAAAAGGGGTGTGATTAATTCGCCCATTTTTCGCATGGTGGTAGCGACTAATAAACTAATATTATGTGTGAAATTTTATAAGATGCGAAGTAGTAGTATAGAAGTTATTAGACAATCAATATTTCATTACATTTTAACCCTTTGTGGGGAGGTACTACATAGAGGGAGTGGACCAATATGGCCCATCTTCGAACTTGGCCGGAGATAGAAAAAAATATTACCACATAAAAAATTTGAAGTCAAAAGGTTACTCCTTTCGAGAGATATCGACAGACAGACGGACAAATTACTTAAAATTACCGAAAAAGGGTTTCCACCGAACATACTTGGGGTGTTAGAGCACTCCTTTGCTGTGTTACACTTTTGGCCCTTAGCAATTGATACCGGGTTTTCCAATAGGGACATAACAATTTCGTATCTTTATGTCAACGCACCCTCAAACATTTTTAATGATCTTTCAGTGTCAAAACGTTAGTCGAAGTCAACATTTTCATCATGGTAAAGTTAACTTACGTGCAACGTATGGAAATCGTTTAAAATTGCTACCGAAATTCTGAGTCGGTGGTCGCAACTTTAAATCCAGAGTTTTATCGAAAAATCATCTTCAGCGATGAAGCTCAATTTCCCTTCGATTCAAACATATCAAAAAAAGTGATTTTTTCCCGTGTACAAACTATAAAATTGTTCATAAGAATATATTCGTTTTTAAAAATTGTATGGTGTTAGTATTACATTTCTGTCTGCATTTGAAATGAAATTTTTCAGTTTTCCTGACCCTGTCCTAGCATTTTGTTAATATCAGTGCATAATTTACACTAAAATTTGCTATACGAAGTAAAAAATTCGTGCAAATGTACCCAATGAGACAAAAGTTATGGGTTTTGTATTTTTTTCCGAAGGCTTTATGTTGTATTTTGCTTAAGAGTTCACGGTCAAAATCGCCTTTTTTGATATGTTTGAATCGAAAGAAAATATATTTTGAACACAAATTTTTAAATATTTTATATTTCTGTGCAAATAAATTTTATTTGAAAATCAATAAAGTTCAGTTGGAACGCATATATTAATATATTGCAACAAAATATATTTGCAAACTAATTTTCTCAAATATAATATGTGTTTATATACAAATAAAATTATTGTTTAGGAATTTCTCCAAATATTTAGAAAAGATTTTCAAAACTTTGCTGACTTTTCGAATTTCAGTTTTAATTATTCATTGATTTTGAGTTACACCTTACAATTTAAAATGGCATAAGTAGCAATAACAATTAAGCAATTAAGGCATTCAAAATTTTTATTTATTCATGTTGAGTATGTTTAATTAGTTAACCTTATATAATGTACTCTTTCTTATACTTGAGTTTCTGTTGTTATATCATTATATGTATTTTTGTACTCATGAATGAATTCAGTCAATAAACTACTTTTGAACTCCGTAGGTTATGAGCCCAGAATCGAAAATAAAATAAAAAGTATACATATTTTTTTTCCTGAAGTCAAAAAAAAGAATTTTTCAAGATTCAATATTTTCAAGATTAAAAAAGAAGAATAACACAGCGCGACAAAATAAACTCAAGTTGAGAAGCAAATCACGTGATACTATTTTTCCTGTAGGTCTTACCGAGTAAAACACGAATCTTTTTTTGGAATTCCCCGGACAACCCCAAAATCCGGATTTACGGGCAAAAAACCGATTTTGTTGCCTTTTTTCGCTTGAACGCCTATAACTTTGTTAATTATTAACCGATTTTCAATCCCAAAAAGAATTTGGAAAGAAGAGAATGATACCTTTCGAACGAAGTATATTTTGTTTTTTTTTTTTGTAGCTGTAGGTATATATCTTAATTTGCCGTACAAACACATTTTTTTCATTTTTGGCCGTTATTTTCAAGTTTAGGCACTGTTTTTTTTTACCAATTATATTGTGAGATAACAGTACGATTTATTAATTTATATATATATAGTACATGTTATAAAGAAAAAAATCCCATATATACATATGTTTCACCCGATTTGACATGTAAGCGCTGTAGAAACCACATTTTACATCCAATCTTTATGGAAGTCAGCAGAGAGAGTTTTATTATTATGTTAATGAACGCTACCAAATTCGGAGAAAGAGATATAGCCCCCATATAAAGGGTGTCCCAAGAAGAGCGCAATTTTTTAATTTTAAATAAAACACAGATATTTAAGAAAAAATCGTGAAACTTTATTATATCGTAAAGTAGACAGAATGAGGTTATGTATAGCGTCCAATTTCGTCTTTTAAGGCTTGAGTCGTCGTCGGCTTATTCGCGTAAACCATAGACTTCAAAAAACCCCAAAGAAAAAAAATCTAATGGTGTTAAATCGCACGATCTAGGAGGCCAATTCTGATCTCCAAAACGCGAAATAACACGACCGGGAAATGACTGATGCAGCAATTGAATTGTTTTTCTGGCTGTATGACATGTGGCGCCGTCTTGTTGGAACCACATGCCCTCCACATTCATTTCTTCAATTCTAGGCAAGAAAAAACTGGTTATCATTTCACGATACCGAACACCATTGACTGTTTGCGCTTGACCTGCCTCATTTTCATAAAAAAAGGTCCAATGATTCCTCCAGCCCAAAAACCACCCAAAAACCGGTCGATCGACCTGGTCGATGGCGCGTTGTTGTCTTTACATCACTAACAGACCCAGTTTCGGCAAATTTATCCATTAATCTCTTTACAGTTGACTCTTTTGGAGCATTATTGTGACCCCAAATTGATCGCAATTTGCGAACTGTAGCCGCAAAACTTTCACCATTTTGGTAAAACAATTTCACAATGAGAATGCGTTGTTCATTCGTGTAGCGCTCCATTTTTACTAACCTCGTACCTTCTACTAACAAACAATAACAATTATTCAAATGTCAAATAATGACACTTCGAATGTTGCGAGATTTAAAAATTGCGCTCTTCTTTCTTGTTTCACCCGATTTAACATTTAAGCGCTGTAGAAATCGTGTTTTATATCCGATCAGTACGAAATTTAACAGAGAGAGTTTTCTTATTACATGTATGAACACTGCCAAATTCGGGGAAAATCGGTTCAGATTTAGATATATCCCCCATATATATGTTTCACCCGATTTAACATTTAAGCGCTGTAGAAATCATGTTTTATATTCGATCAGTACGACATTTAACAGAGAGAGTTTTCTTATTACATGTATGAACACTGCCAAATTCGGGAAAAATCGGTTCAGATTTTAACATAGTCCCAATATATGTGTTACACCCGATTTGACATGTAAGCGCTGTAGAAACCGTGTTTTATATCCGATTAGTACGAAAATCGGCAGAGAGAGTTTGCTTATTACATGTATGAACACTGCCAAATTCTTATCGCAATGCCCATTTTCGCATTGGTAGGTAGGTGTAGGGTATTATATAGTCGGCCCCGCCCGACTTTCTGTCTTTCCTTACTGGTTAAAACTAAATGTGTACATAAATATTAGTTCTGACGATGATGACGACATAAAAATTAAACGCTCAAGCATAAATTATTGAGTTGAATGGCCAAAACTACTGTTTATATACCGATTTAATAACTCCTAAATTCCAAGCGGATTTTTAAGAGACTGGTTGCATTTTTTTCCTTATAAAATATACTATATGTATTATAAAATATATATATGTATTAATTAATCGTACGGTTATCTACCAATATAATTGGTAAAAACATTGCCTAAACTAGAAAATGAGGGACGAAAATTAAAAAAATGTGTTTTGTAGGACAAATAAACCTATAGTACTATAGCTTCAAATAGTTATAGGCGTGAAAGTGAAAAAGGCAAGAAAATCGTTTTTTTACCCGTAAATCCAGATTTTGGGGTGTCCCTCAAATTTCGTAGAACAAACGCCAAGACCTACAAGAAAAATAGTATCGCGGCTTTTGGTTTTTGGACTGTCGCACTGTGTTATTGAAGAGGATTTAATAGAGGACTGGAAAATACTCAAGATTCATTAAGGATTCAAGTTAAAGGAGAAATCAAAATTGTAAAACGGAAGAAAAGGAATTCTTCCACCTATATCGGCTTCAATTCTTCTGTGTGCATAAAAGAAATCTAACAGGTGGCGCAAAAGTAACCTTTCGATGTTATGTTAGACGCGATTGGCGGTCAGCAGCTAACAGCTGATGCACCGTCTGGACTTTGTACGGAAACATCTTCAAATCTTGTACCAAAATTCGCTGTAGAGACCGTCGACTGATACCCATTTGCGTGACACGTCGTCTGGTCGATGTCGACGGCGCTTCCATGACATCCTCGGCTACAGCAGCAATATTCTCTGCAGAACGGCTACTCCGGGGTCTGCCACGCCTGGCAGCATCTCGTGTTGTGCCAGTCTCTTCGAGGCGAGCGGCTAAACGTCGCAGTGTTTCACCAGTAGGCGTTGGACGGCCAGGAAATCTGTGCCAAAGTCACCGACCGATTATTGGTCAAATAAATAGTCAGCAATATTCCGCGTTCTGGAGCAGTGTAGCGTAACATTGTTTATTAACGTGTATTTCGCATGTGTTTACTACACAAATGTCAAAACAGAACTGACATTAGGGGCCAATCGCAAAATTTATAGCATTTTCTGATAGGAGGATTACGTTTGCGCCACCTGGTAAAAAAATAGGGGTTTACGAAGAATTTGAAACCGCTATCATGCGAGTCAGATTGGCCAATATGGAAAAGGAAGGTCAGATACATATATTTTAGATTTCTATGAAGGAGCTCTAGACGTCATAGACAAGAAGATTGAAAAACCAGAATCTTTAGGAGAAGGAGCAAGCGATACCCAAAATAGAGAGCACAAGTAGAAGGTCCAATTCTACCGCAAGGCCAATTCATATGCAAAAACCATAATAACAAATACAATATCAGACGAAATATATCAAAAAGTTATGGATAAGGAGAATGCATACGACACATGGAATGCCTTAAAGAATATTTTTGAAGTTAAATCAAAGGACTAATTATTCAGGATATGTACTGATCTTTTTTCATTTAAAGGGCAAAATGAACAGGATGCTTAGACACATATTGCACAACTTAGAGGTTTGTGGGACGAATTAAACAGTGGATTACGAACAAAAGGTGCAGATATATCGCCCGATATGCTTCTAGTTTCCAAGATACTACACATTTTACCTCCTGCATATGAAATGCTCCGTTCTAGTTGGATGATGCTCACAAGAGATGCGGATAAATCAATAGATGAACTAATAACGCAAATTTGTTTATTCGAGCGAAATTTCAAAAAGGATGTCCAAGAGCAGCACATCAATCAAGAAGCGCTTATGGCGAGAACAAAGAAATATTTAAAAGAAAAGAAAGCAAAGAAATTTACCAAGAAGAAAGATTTGTGTCACTATTGTAAAAAGAAGGGTCACTGGTTGAAAGATAGCCGAAAATGGATAGCAGACGGGAAACCATCCAAGAAATCCACATCAGCCGCAGACGTTAATGTAGCACTGAATGTCGATACAAATAAAGAAACTGTATCAAATCTAGATGGCAGTTGGTGGTTTGATAATGGAGCCACGAAACATGTTACGAATTCATTTGAGATGTTTTCAAAATTTTCCAAATTTAATGAACCACAAGAGATACAGGCTGCTGGTAAGGAATCCATTAAGGCATTCGGCAAAGGTACTATTACAAGGTATCATATCAAAGGTAAATGGAGAGAAATCTAAAAATGGAACTCAAAGACGTATGGTATGTACCTGATATTTCGAGACATTTGTTCTCAGTTCATGCCACCCAAGATAGAAATCCCAATAGTAGCTTTGTAGATGTGTAGTGCGGCAGTAGATCTATATAAGGCAATCTTTATAAAGCATCGATATATGCAATACAGCCAAAAATGAGAGAAAATGTCTGCCTGGCAATAGCAGATTCATCAATGCTCCAACTGTATCACGAGAGGTGGGGACATTAAGATAAACGCCACATTAAGGATAGACTAGAACGCGATTTTGGCATTAAAGTAAACATGCAAAATGAGATTTGTGAACCATGTATATTTGTAAAGCTCCCGGAGAGCTCATTTCAGCTGATGTTTGCGGTCCATTCCATACATCGTTTCAAGGATTTAGATATCTAATTGTATACAAAGATGACTTTACAAAGTATGTATAGGTATGGATATGTAGCCAAAAATTAATCCGAAGTGAAAGATACCCTTCAACAGATGTTGGCTCATGCAAAATGTCAAGGACATACAGTTAAAACTTTTATCAGCGATAATGGACTGGAATTCAAATAGAACGATAGTTGAAATGGCGAGAACTTTTAAGTATTAAAATCCTGATGTAGAATTTCCAAACGCAATATGGGCAGAATTAGTAAAGTCAGCTATATATGTTTTGAATAGAACCTCAAAATCATATGTTCCAGGAATGACTCCACATGAATTATGGCTTGGGAAGAAACCTAGAATAAATCATCTGCGTATAATTGGATCAAAATGCTATGTACACATTCCCCAACAAAAGCATTTAAAGATGGACAAGAAAGCCATTAGAGGATTTTTAGTTGGATACGACGGAGATGAAAGGTATAGAGTTTACATGCCAGAAAGTATAGAAATATCCAGAGATATAAAGTTTGAAGAGAAAATTCAAAATTGCAAAGCTGAATCAAAGATAGAAAGCTCAAATGATACTACATCCGAAAAGGTAGCCGATGGACTAGCCTATGAAGACAATATAAGGCCTATCCATTGCAAACAATTTCAAATTCCACATACTAACAAATGTTCTGAAAACAGCGTCGAAATTTTAGAAGAAAAAACATCTGTACCATTGCAAGAAGAAGTCCGCCCAGAAGAAGAAACGGCAAGTACAGAACAATATGAAGACGACCAAGAAGAAGATACTGTTGGTATATTACAAGAGAAAATGTTTATCCAATAGATAACACGTCAATTCAAGAAGATGATAGCTCAGTTTCAGATTTCCAAGGTTTTAGTGAAGAACATGAAGTTGCCAAACGATTTCGTGACAATGATTCCGAAGATGATGAACCAATATCAAAAAGACTAATAGATCGCACCCTTCTTTCTAACTCAAAGTTCAAAGATTTTGTTATGATTGCTCAGGAGATAGAGTCAAATGTTCCTACACCACTTACTTACAATCAAGCAATGAAAAGTAATGAGTGAAATGAATGGGTTGCTGCAATGGAATCTGAAATGAGATCATTAAAAGAAAACAACACATGGATCTTAACAGAATTGCCAAGTGGATCGAATGAACTTCCAGGGAAATGGGTGTATAGATTAAAAACAAGTAAGAAAGTTTCAGTCGGGTAAACCGACTAAGGTATACCCTCACTTTGTGAGTAATGTAATATTGAATATTACTCGAATTATTCTGTCAATTTGTGTGGGAGGTACCAGAAGGGGTTTATCAAATACACCTATTTTTCGCTGAACATTAGATACTTTAAATTCATTGCACTGTGTCGAATTATAAGCATTTATGTGCACTGGTAAAAACGTTATGAGATATTAAATTGTGGTATGATTTGGCATTTTGTGGGGGAGGTACAAAAAGGGGTGTGGCGATAACGCCAATTTTTCACAGGGCTATAGGCACTATAAAAACATTACACTGTACAAAATTTCAAGTATTTTTATACACTGGTTTTAATGTTATAAGCTGTTAACTTTTGGTGCAAAAAGGTACCTTTGTGTGGGAGGTACCAAAAGGGGCGTGGCAACAACACCCATTTTTCCCTGGACTGTAGGCAATATAAAAGCATAATACTGTACACAATTTCAAGTATTTTTATACACTGTTATTAATGTTATAAACTGTTGACTTTTTGTGCAAAATGGTGCCTTTGTGTGGGAGGTACCAAAAGGGACGTGGCGACTTCGCCCATTTTTCTCGAGTTGATAGCGACTAAAAAGCTAATACTATGTGTGGAATTTCAAAAGATTCGAATAAGTAGTATAGCAGTTATTAAAGAATCTATATTTCACAACATTTTAACCATTTGTGGGGGAGGTACTAGAAGGAGTGGACCAGTATGGCCCGTCTTCGAACTTAGCCGGAGATAGAAAAAAATATTACCACATACCAAATTTGAGGTCAATCGGTTACTCCTTTCGAGAGTTATCGTGCGCACCAGCCAGCAGACACACAGACAGACAGACAGACGGACGGACATTGCTCATTCGACTTAAAATTACCCAAAACGGATTTCCTCCGAACATACTTGGGGTCTTAGGTCACTCCTTCGACGTGTTACACTTTTTTCCGTAGCAAATGATATATACCCTCGTATCACTAAAGTGAGGGTATAATAAATCCTGATGGAACTATAGATAAATACAAATCTAGATTGGTTGTTAAGGACTTTAAACAAGAAAATGGTTTAGACTACGACCAAACATTTAGTCTAGTTGCGAAAATGACAACTATTAGATCACTAATAAGCGTAGCCGCAACCGAAAATCTTCACATGGCACAGTTCGATGTTTCTACAGCATTCTTATATGGCGGATTAGAAGAAGTGATCTATATGGAATAACCCGAAGGTTTTAGTGATGGCACAGGTAGGGTCTGTCAATTGAAAAGAAGCCTTTACGGGCCAAAACAAGATCCAAGATATTGGAACAAAAAGATGGGAAAGTATTTAGAAGCTAGGATTGGTTTGAAAGCAAGCACGGCTGACCCATGTCTATACATAAGAAAACAGGATGAAAACAAGGTTATGATTGCTCTGTACGTCGATGATGGGTGAATGAATTATGGAATGAAATATGAATTTATGGAAGATTTAAAAAGGCAATTTAAGATAACAATTAAAGAAGCAACATATTTTCTTGGACTAGAAATTCAAAGTACTGAAGTAAATCAAAAAGTTTACGCAAAACGTATTCTGCAGAAATTCAATTTTGCTGAATGCAGATCAGTGTCAACGCCTATGGAGAAGTCTAAAGAGTGTACTGGATCAGGGAAAGATATGGAAAAATTCCCATACATGCAAGCTGTATGGGCTTTGATGTATTTAATGCTCGGAACAAGACCTGACATTGCTTACAGCGTTAGTTATCTATCAAGGCATTTAGAAAAACCTACAAATGAAGATATTATTAAACTTAAGAGGGTGTTCAGATACATTTCTGGGACATTGAATTATAGTTTGAAATACCAAAGAAAAGGAGAAAAATTAATCAAATGTTTCAGTGACGCAGACTTTGGAGGTTGTGTTGAGACAGGAAGATCAACATCTGGCGTAGTGGTAACGTATGCTGGTACTGCTATTTCATGGATAAGTCAGAGACAAAAAATTGTTTCAACCTCAACCACCGAAGCAGAAATTATTGCAGCGAATGAAGCATGCAAAGAATTAATATGGATCAGAAGACTATATAAGGAAGTCATTAATTTAAAAGAAACACCTACATTATTTATAGATAATACAGCAGCACTGCGCTTAGCTCAAAACCGAGAATATCATCGAAGGACAAAGCATATTTCTATAAAATATTTTTTCATAAGGGATAAGGTTTCTGAAGGAACAATATTTGTTTCGGAAATATGAACAGAAAATCAATTAGCTGATATGATGACTAAACCTCTGGCCAAGGAACGTTTAAAATATTTATGTAACAAGTTAAATATGCATATGTAGACTTAATAAACAAGGGAAGGTGTTGAATATGTTTAATTAGTTAACCTTATATAATGTACTTGTTCTTATACTTGATTTTCTGTTGTTATATCATTATATGTATTTTTGTACTCATGAATGAATTCAGTCAATAAACTACTTTTGAACTCAATAATTCATATTTAGTCATCAACCCATCAATCAATGTATCATTAATATTATACGATTTCAACGAATTTTACGAACATTTACAATTTCCGGAAAATATTAAAGTTGAATTACTGAAAAACATAAAATTTGTCTTAAAATTAACATTTTGATATATTTTCTGAATATTTAAATGCAAATAAATAGTTGTGTGTGAGCGCCCCAGTAGGCTAGTTGGTAGCGTACTCGCCTATGAGTTTGGGGGTTGTGGGTTCGATTCCCACCAGAGGCTCTGGTCTGTCGCTGCAAACATTTAGCCATATGGTCTTCGTAACCCGGCCTTTCCCTGGACCTTATAATTAGAATATAAATTTACTTTGTATTGTAATTCATATAAATAAATAAATAAATAGTTGTTTCGTAAATTGTATTTAGAGTCTACCCTAAACATTTGTATATTCCAAGCAGAATATGTTTGGTACAATATATAGAGGACATTAAAAAAATATTTATATCTGTCTTAAAGGAAGGTTTCCGGAAAATGTTTTAGAAAAAATAATGTGTTCAAACATTTTAATAAATAGAGTCTGTTCTCAAAATCACTTATACACGAGTTTTTTTTTTCAAAAAAAATATCAAAAATTTGCCACCTTTCCCATTTTGATATGTAGTAATGTGTTTCATGGTAAACTGCGAAAGAAAATTTGTGCCCTGCTATTAGAATAATAGATTTTGGCGAAAAACTAAAAAGAAATAGTTTTGTTAAATTTTCGAATTTATTATGGGAATTGTGCATTTTTTTCTTTACAAATATAATAATTTTAAAATTAGCCTCGATTTCTGGTGTTAAGGCGTACAAATTACAAAAACCAAATAATTGGAATATGTTAATTTTTAAATATTTTATGGATTTATAAAGTTGCTGTCTGCGTTTGAAAACATTTTTTTAATATCTTCCCGATCCTTCTCTACGAATCGGTATATATTGGAGCCGGATATATACCGATTAATTTCTCATTATCTTTTCTGGACAGATAACGAAATTTGTTATTTGATGAAAAAATATTGCCATTTTGAATTTTCCACTTGATGCAAATATCAAATTTTGTTATCTATCCAGAAAAAATAATGAGAAGAGGGGCCTAAATTTAACACTTAAATTCTCTAATACCATTTCTACAAGCATACGATGAATTATTTCCTTTTTGAATTCCTCCCACTGTGCAACGGTGAAAATACCTCTATACGATCCGTACTATGCGAATATCTCTCAAGGATAGCGAGAGATCCATCTTTGGAAATGCTTCTCTATGAATATCATCCAAGGAGAGTTGTAGCATAGACTCCGCTTACTTTAAACCACAAATGATGTTGTAATCACGCTTCAATCTACAATAATGAATGAAATTTGGTACAGATACTATACAGCCCCCATATACAGGGTGGCTGATATGTAATGCAACAAAGTAAAGCGCTATATTTTTTTAATTTTTTTTTAATTTTATTGTACAAAAGCAAAAAATGTCGGAAATAACATAAAATTTTAGAAACAGTTTAGATTTGTTCGAATTATTGCCTTCAAACGGCTGACAAAGCCATCACACGCTGCACGAAAGTGGCTCTGCGGTATTTTGGCCCATTCCCGGCGAAGCGCCGCACAGTGGAATATTTTCACACAAGACGCGGCAAAAATTAGATGGAATTGAGCTAGAGCTTTGAAATTTGGTACATATCACTCATTTCGCCTAATTATCTAAAAACCAATTTTTTGTTTAAATCCGCCCATAACCACGGCTACTTCCCACATAACCTAAAATTAAAAATCTTAGTATTTTTCTCAATTTAGCATTTATATTATTATAAATCGCTAGTAGAGATTGTATTTGAGTCCTCAATTATATAAAAATTATCAATTATATATACATATATCAATTTTAATTTTATACGATGTTGGAAATTTTTTTATAAAACGCTTTGTATCTTTTGTTCGATGTAACTCAGTACGTAGAACAAAGTAAATAACTAAAGCGTAATACATTAGCTCAACATTTGCAAAAAAATCATGATGAAATAGTTTACAGTTTTTTGTTAATAAATCAATCATTCCAACTATCCAGAAAAAATCATCATTGATTTAGCAATGTGTTCATTAATAATACGTCATTTTTAGAGAATACTTTTAGGAATATGTCGAAAGGACACACAAACAATGAGGCATGTATATATAGTAGATTGGCAAACAAATGTTCGCTTATATGAATATTTACCTTGTTCATGTCGGTTGCCGTTTAATTCGGTCTGTAATCGTTGATATAAACAGAGATACTCTTTCGGCTCAAGACCAACTTGCTTTTATACATGCTTTATATGCTTTTTGTTATATTTGCAGTCAATTTATCATTTGCCCCTTAAGGTATGCTTTGGTAATGTTGTTCAATACTTAGCAACATGGATTAAAAATAACGAATTTTGGATTGTTTTTTGCCGAGTAGGTATTACCATTTCGTTAAATAAATCAACATAGGCAGGTATAGGCAGAATTTTCTTTTCGCAATGGTTAACTAAGTCCCTAGTTTATAAATTTTTGTTAATGACAAGACCTCGGTCGTCCTCGGAAGTATAGTTTTATCCTGGAGAAAATGAAACACCCTGATTTTTGGCAACTTGCAAGTAAACCACAGATTAAATAGGAAAATGACAACACAATTATATTTTTTTAACGCAAAAAACTCTTTAAAATGTTCTGTATAGCATGACTTAAACGAAGTTCCAATGCGTTTCATAGTTTCGGAGATATGGGACAAAATACTCTCTTAAATGATAAACTTTGGAACCATTGTACCATTTATGAATTTCAAATGCTTGTACCGCGATATTTCGCCAAGATATTGGCAAAACCTTTAAAGATTTAGTTAATGGGAATGTTCTTTACAGATTGGAATCAAACATTTTGAGATTGGGCCTCATGAAAATTGGGAGTTTTTGCCGCTCATAATACACTGTGCGCCGTCTTGAGATGATCGATACTTTGGTATTTTTTAGTGCGAACCTTACTCTCTAAAATGCCCCAGGCGCAAAAGTCCAACGGATTGAGATCCGGAGATCTTGGTGGCCATTGTGCGGTAGAAATTTTTTTCGCTTAAGCATTTTAAGCGAAAAAAATTTTTTCCCGCACTTTTTTTTTGAAAAAGTGGAGGAAAAAATATTTTCACTAACAATATTTGGCAAAATTGTAGCCACAGTAAATCTGAACAACTTTTGTGAACATAACAATACAATCCGAACGTGTCTAGGCACTTTAAATAGATCAAAAGACCTCATTGTACCTAAAAAAGTTAGTATTTCACTATTTTGTACCAAAACACACCCTACACAAAAAAATTTTTTGTTACGAAATGGTGAAATACTAAAAATTTTGAGGTTTAATTTGGTTTTTATTGAGCTATTTACGGTGTCTAGACAAGTTCAGACTTTATTGATATGTTTTACTTAACTTTTTCAAGAAAAGTGCAGGAAAATAGTTTTCGCCTAAAATTTTAACAACCTTTATTCAGCATATTCTTAGCTACATTATTGGCAAATACAGTTAAGCGGTATCACCAAGTCTGAATTTGTCACCAATTTCGCCAAACCGAGTATAGGGTTATACTACCCTTTGGTAGTAGAATCGAACCTATACTGTCAAGACCGTGTATTTTTCAAAAAACTGTTCAGTTGTTGCATAGTATTATTAGCGCTATAGAAACCATAAATTCCAATTAATCGGGCTGAATTTTGGTTTGATTGGAGTTATAATTTATACGGGTTCATTCACACGAACCGTGTTCGTAGTATACTGTGGAATGCGATGCATGGTGGAGGATATATTAGATTCGGTCTGGTCGACCTTAACACCGTTTTTAGTCGTTGGACTTTTTTCAGTTTAGTGGGCTTCAGTGAAACCTGTATTCACATTCTGGCTATAAACGTTACTACTAAGTCGGTTAAAACTCCAGAAATCGTATATCTTTCTCTATCGATTTAAAGCGATGTAATTTTGTATGTTTCCAAAGTAATAATAATTTATTTTGCCAAGCCGACGGGCTTAATGCTATTTTAGTCCATACGCCATTTTTGTGTTTTTTGAGTTAAGAGTTGTTAATATGAGTTCAAACATGCTCTTTCAGAATCTGAAATAATTTTCTATCTCGTCTAGTTTTCGAGATATTGGTAGGGTAAATCTATTTAACTCTGATTTACGGGAAATAATTTTGATATTTTTGTTCTACTCGTATATCTTCATCTTTCTATCGCCCTATATTTTTTACTCACTATTTTACGTTCTTTCGATCACAATATGTTAATTACTCTCCTTCCATACCGATTCTCTTTGTGGTCCATGAAATACAAATACGAAAAAATATTAAAACAAATATGGATATGGACCCAAATGCTATGTACAAAAATTTGTTATAACTTGCTTATTTTTGAATATAATGGCATAGAATCATACAAACGCTGTTGGGGACCCTATGGAATAGAAAGTGTGTAACACTTCAGTCCCGTTTTTACTCAAACAATAAATTGCGTTTTTCTCCGATCATACAAAATGGCGTATGGAACAAAATAGCATTAATCAGACGATACGTGTAATAATATACTCACGTCTTGCGAATATACTCCTAATATCATAACAATAATTCACATTTAATCTGTTTTTTTTTGATTCGACGGAAACTTTCGCTTTCCGACCATGATAGTGTGTATCAGGGATGTAACGAATATTCGCATTCGCATATGCGAACGTAAATTATTCGCATCATTTTAACATTCGTTTTCGCATTCGCAAAGACCATCTTTGGATTATTCGCATTCGCTTTCGCAAAAATATATTTCAATATTCGCTTCCATTTATTAAAAGTGTTAAATCTCCTTATTCCCTTCAAACAATTTGAAGATATTAATACCAATGAAAACCTCTACCACTTCTCTTCAAAACAGTTGAAAGAATATGTTTGTCCTTGCGGTAACAGGAGGTAAAAATATGGAAAACATTCTTAATACTTGAATATCCCTCAAAAGTATCGATTCAGTTCCTTAAATTTGTTGGTACTAAAGGGTCAAACTATTATTCGCATTCGCTTTCGCAAAGATGCATATTTCACTTTTCGCATTCGCAAGAAATATATTGCAATATTGCTTTCGCTAAAGTCACTTTCGTAACATCCCTAGTGTGTATGAATTACTCAAAACTTTTCGGCATTGAAGTTCTTTCATGTGTCGTCAGTTGGGTTGTTGCCATTCTGTAAGTGCATTCCTATGTTTTGCCAAGAATTCTCTTCCTTCATCCGCAGCCTCCTGACAGCCTCTGTCGTCATTTCGCCATCCCCTTCACTCTATCTTTGGTTGTATGCCTATGTATCAGGCTTGCCAGTTTTTTTAGTGCCGAAACCCCAAATTTGTATTTTTTATCCCCTAAATTACCAAAAAAGATTTTTTATCCCCAAAAAAATCCCCAGAAAATATTTTAACTTATGTGAATGGTGTATTTATACCCTACACCACACTGTGGTACAGGGTATTATAAGTTTGTTTCACGGCAGATATTTGTAACACCTGAAAATAACACAGCTAGACCCACCTTAAAGTATACCGATCGACTCAGAATCACTAGCTGAGTCGATTTAACCATGTCTGTCCGTCCGTCCGTCTGTCCATGGAAAGTTGTTCGTCGACTACAGGTCGCAATTTCACTCCCATCGTTCTGAAATTTTGCAGTTTAGAGTATTTCGCGGCTGTTAAGATCGCTATTGAATTTGGTTGAAATCGGTTCAGATTTAGATATAGCTCCCATATATATCTTTAGTCCGATTTGGCCTTTTAGTCCTATAGAAGCTGTATTTTACATCCAATCGTTTTGAAATTTAGAATGGTAGAGTTTCTTGATCCATTAACCAACATTGCAGAATTTGAAGAAAATCTGTTATGATTTAGCTATAGCTCCCATATATATGTTTCGTCCGATTTGGCCCTTGAGTCCTATAAAAGTTGTATTTTACATCCGATCGTTTTGAAATTTAGAATGGTAGAGTTTCTTGATCCATGAACCAACATTGCCGAATTTGAAGAAAATCGGTTAAGATTTAGCTATAGCTCCCATATATATGTTTCGTCCGATTTGGCCATTTAGTCCTGTAGAAGCTGTATTTTATCCAATCATTTTGAATGGTAGAGTTTCTTGATCCATGAGCCAACAATGCCGAATTTGAAGAAAATCGGTTAAGATTTAGCTATAGCTCCCATATATATGTTTCATCCGATTAGGCCATTTAGTCCTATAAAAACTGTAGTTTACATCCAATCGTTTTGAAATTTAGGATGGTAGAGTGTATTGATCCATGAATCAACACTACCGAATTTGAAGAAAATCGGTTAAGATTTAGCTATAGCTCCCATATATATGTTTCGTCCGATTTGGCCCTTTAGTCCTGTAGAAGCTGTATTTTACATCCAATCATTTTGAAATTTGGAATTGTATAGTTTCTTGATCCATGAACCAACCTACCGAATTTGAAGAAAATCGGTTAAGATTTAGCTATAGCTCCCATATATATTTTTCGTCCGATTTGGCCCTTTAGTCCTATAAAAGCTGTATTTTACATCCAATCGTTTTGAAATTTAGAATGGTAGAGTTTCCTGATCCATGAATCAACACTACCGAATTTGAAGAAAATCGGTTAGGATTTAGCTATAGCTCCCATATATATGTTTCGTCCGATTTGGCCCTTTAGTTCTATAGAAGCTATATTTTACATCCAATCGTTTTGAAATTTAGAATGGTAGATTTTCTTGATTCATGAACCAACATTGCCGAATTTTAAGAAAATCGGTAAAGATTTAGCTATAGCTCCCATATATATGTTTCATCCGATTTGGCTCTTTAGATCCAATCGTTTTTATACCCTACACCACACTGTGGTACAGGGTATTATTTAAGTATAAAATGTCCCAAAAGTAAATTTATGTAAACAATTTATACATGAATTACAAAATGTATATATCAGAGTTATTCAATATTACGAGAGTGGTGTAGGGTATGTTATAGTCGGCACCGCCCGACTTTAGCCTTTCCTTACTGTTTTATTTTATTCATTTATTTAAATTCATTTTGTTTGTACAAGCAGAATCCTGTTACTAGTAAACTTTACTCCAAAATTAGCTTAAATTGTTCGTAATGTCATCTCGGAAGAATTTTATAAACGCAATTTGGCTTAAATTAAGATTTATAAATATCTATAGAAATACGTATTGGCAATTACTACAGGTTGTCTATTTAAGTCGTACTCTAATACACTGCGAGTCAAGCTACTTTTTGTAAGAACTTTTGACACAATTTTTACGGACACATTTTCTAAAAAAAATAGATTTAACAGAAAAAATTTTAACAAAACTAAAGACATGCAATTATAAAAAATTTCAATCCCCGCCAAATCCCCAAACCAAAAAATATATCCCCATTCGCGAAGAAAAATCCCCAAATTGGGGATAAATCCCCTAAACTGGCAGCGCTGCTATGTATGTATGTAGTTTCTATGACACTACCACTCTGTCGCCATTATTATGTTTGTATGGAAAACTTGAAACTGCATGCGAAAGAGCGTATTTGTTTCTTCAGAAAACAAAAAATAAAATACAATATATGTAACAACAATAATCATAATATGAACCACAGACAAAGTATGAAAAACAACAGCAACAACACGAACAGCACTAAGCAATGTGGCACCATATATCATGCATACTTGTGCTCTTGCTCTTTACAAATGAATGAAATGAGTATCATGCATGAATTTCTATGTCACAAGAGCCACAAGTGACCAACTACAACAACAACTGATTTCAAAGAGCGCAGTGAACAGAGCGTAGATTATGCGGTCAAGTGTACAATAAAAGAAAAAGAAGAGTGAGTCAATCCAGTTGAGATGTCAAAAACAATTACAGGCTCAAGCAGAGAAAATTTAAAATCGCAAGAATTTAAACAAGTAAGAAGGAACAAATAGATTGGACGATACATAATCTAAGCAGATTGTCAGCAACTTGGATCCAAAACATAATTTCTGCCAAATTATATAAAGGTCGGACGTAAAATACTTTAAAGGCGCTTAAATACTAAAAAGGCAGTAACATATCGTCGGTGCGCCGACGAAAACTCCTATGTGTTTTTTTACTAGTTTTCAGGAGAGACAAAAAACGTTGCTATTTCGTCAATTCGCGATATTTTTAATATCTTAGATTTTTGAATTTTTCTTTTAATTATTTACCACCAATACATCATACCAAAAATCGTATATGTGAAAAGCCCATGACGTGGTAAATGGTTTTCATTAAAATCAACACATAGGATGTTTTGTTTGGAGCATTTTAAATACAGGGTGGGCCTAAAGAAACCAAGGCGTGTAAAAGTTTAATAACTTCTTCGTTTATTAATTTTTTTATTTTTTCTTTCAGATTATATAGACAACACTTGGAGAATTTATAATGGAGAGGTTCACAATTGAACAGAGAACCAGAACAATAGAATTTCATTATTTAAACCGGAGATCAATTATTTTAACGCAAAGAGCATATCGTCGACATTTTAACGTCAGAATTTCGCCCTCTGAAGCAATGATTCGATGCTTAGTTGATCGTCATCACCAACATGGCAGCGTAAGAGATTTGCCTCGAACCGGTAGACCACGTGTAAGTCGCACTGCGGAAAATATTGAACGAGTACAGCAAAGTGTTAACGAAGCACCAGAAACATCTGTCAGAAGGCGTTCTGCTCAGCTAGAAATGTCTCGTACGTCACTACGGCGCATTTTAAAAAAAGATTTACAGTTATACCCATATAAGGTCCAATTGGTGCAAGAATTAAAACCCCCAGATCATCGGCAACGTCTAAATTTTGCAGTTAAATTTCAAGAGTTGGCCAGAAATGAAATCAACTTTATTAAAAATTTGATTATGAGTGATGAAGCTCATTTTCATTTGAATGGCTTTGTTAATAAGCAGAACTGTAGGTTCTGGGGTTCTCAAAATGCAAGAACTATTCATCAACGCCAATTGCACCCCATCAGGTGTACAGTATGGTGTGGGATCACATCTGAAAATGTCATTGGGCCTTACTTCTTCGAGAATGAAGATGGAAGTGCTGTAACCGTAAATGGAGATCGGTATCGGTTTATGATAAAAAATTTTTTACGTCCTGCTCTTGAAAACAGACCTGGTATGTGGTTTCAGCAGGACGGAGCCACTGGCCATACTGCCCGAGACACAATGGCACTTTTAAGTCAAATTTTTGGAGAGCGAATAATTTCCAGAAATTCGGAAATTATTTGGCCAGCGCGATCGCCAGATTTTACAGCACCCGACTATTTTCTTTGGGGTTATTTGAAGGAGCGAGTGTATGTGAACAAGCCAGAGACAATCCTTGAACTCAAGGCAAACATTGTTGCAGAAATTCGAACGCTACAGCCACAAGTTTTGAAAGGTGTTATGGAAAATGCTCTAAAAAGAGCCCATCAGTGCGAAGCTGAAAACGGTGGTCATTTAAGAGACATTATTTTTCATATTTAGTGTAAAAAATTTGCCTTTTGTATATTATATAATCTGGAAGAAAAAATAAAAAAAATTAATAAACGAAAAAGTTTTAAACTTTTACACGCCTTGGTTTCTTTATAAAACAAAAAAATTACACATAGGAGTTTTGATATTTGAATGTTCACAGCGTACCTCAAGCAAACGAAAGTTGGCATGGATTGTGTCTAAAAACGGCTAATGAGGTTTTATACAGAATCATCCCCTCTACTCAGATAAGAAGAAATCAAAATCTGATCAGCTTCCTTTCGCGAGTTATTGCGATAAAAACAATTTTTAACCCAAAAACCGAACTTAATTACATTGAATCGCGGAAATTTAAAACTATTACATAATTTCCCATAACTATGAACATTTGTAAGACGCTTTGTAATGTCCGCGATATTTGCTATATTATTCTATAGCGAAATTTTTGTAATCCAAAAATTCGACTTCCACCGCTAAATTTTTACAAAAATATTATTGCGAATTTATTAAAATTAATATATTTACTTTCTATGATTTCTGAGGGATAGATTGGCACTAGCATTTCCGCCATAAACATCCCTCGACGGATACATTTCGAACAAAAAACATTTAAGTTCAGAATTATTTAACTATAGAATGCTATTATTACGCGAACGGTTAGTCCTAGGAAAAAGTGGTCAAAGAAAGTTTGGGAGACTACTAGTCTTTCTTTAACAAAAAAATTATAATTTGGTAGGGATTTACAATGTGTCAAATCAAAATATGCCTCATATAAAGGGAACATCATACAAAAGTTTTAACACACTGTTAATCCTTACCAAATAACTACAAATTTCGTTTGTTAAAGAAAGAGTTGTAGGTCTTTCGCTTATCTCCCAAACTTCCTTTGACTACTTTTCCCTAAAACTGTTCATTCGCGAGATAATAGCATTATATAGTAAAATAATTTGGAACTAATTTTTTTTTCGTCGGGGGATATTTTTCGCGAAAATGCTGATATTAATCTATTCCTCAGAGATTACAGAATGCAAATATATTAATATATTAATCGGTATAATATTTTTGGAAAAATTTGGCGGTGTAAGTCGATTTTATGGATTACACAAAATTCGCAATATAAAAACATGGCAAATGTCGCGGACGTTACAAAGCGTCTTAAAAATAATCGTATTTAAAGGAAATTGTGTTACAGTTCTAAATTTCCGCGTTTTTCTTTACAAATCAAAGCTATTGAGTTTGTTTTGAGTAAAAGTACTGTTTTCGCGATAACTCGCGAATGGAAGCAGATCCAATTTTGATCTATTCATTGCCGAATAAAGGGGATGATTCTGAACAAAACCTAATTAGCCGTTTTTTGGCGTGAATCTAAGCCAACCATCTATCCCTTGGGACAGGCTGTGCCTACAACACATAGGAGTTTTGTCGGAGCATTGCTATAGAGGGATACACATAGGAGTTTTTGGTAACTTTGGAACCGGTCAAGATAGCGCAAAATGCTTTGGTGGATAGTCGTTTGACCGCTAGAACCTTCTAATTCGACAATAAAAAAAATCGAAAAATTACACATAGGAGTTTTTGTCAGCGCACCGACGATATGTATGTGGCCAAATTTTGTAATGGTCGGAAGTAAAGTACGTCTTCTATTGGTTGGAATTCGATTGTAATAATAAAAGAAATAGTACTAGCAACAAAAAGTATCGATGATGTATCAATCAATTTAAGATTGTTTTTCATTGACACTCGGTTAGTTGTGGTAACTACTTTTAAATTTTCATTGCAGTACCATATGATCGATTTTTGGTTGTGACAACCAATGCTTCATTCTTGACAACAGAAATTGTATCAATAGACCAAAGATTATTATTGCAACGACCAATTGGTTACTACAACAGAAAAAATATTTGCAAATAATCGTTTATTGGTTATCCCAATAATTTCTTTTGCTGATATATGACAAACAAAAAATAAAATTACTCGACATAAATAAATCTTCAACATTTTGTTCATGAACGGTATATGTAGTCAAAAATAATCTCGTGTGGATAATAATGTGTGGAATGCATAATATGTTGTGCAAAATGTTTTACATAAATAAACAATAAAATCAACAATCATGAAATTGAAAGCACAGGGTTAAGCGTTATTTGCATAATAGTTTTGTGTCTTTTTTTTCGTGTACTTTTCTGACAATTTGTCAGTACAACCAATTTTTTAAAACAGTTGTTTGTGTCAATATACAACAGATAATTTTAGCCACCATTTTCGTAGTTGGCGCAACCAAATATGATTGTTGTCAACATGGAAGCAGAAGTATACCACAACCAAAATATTGGTTGTCCTGATGAAATCGCATGATAGTAGACAGAACTACCAAAATTCGGTTGGCAAATAATTCGGTTGAGGGAACCAAACTGTATTCTGTGTGTAGCGCTTTGATACCAAATCAGGAGGAACATATATATGAAGGCTATATGTAAATTTGAACCGATTTTCCCCGAAACTGACAGTGTTAATTCGTGTAATAAGAAACCTCTTTCTTGGCTACATTATTGCCAAATATAATTAAGCGGTATCAACAATTTTGAATTATTTATTTATCTATTTCAAGAGGCCCACTGATTTTCGGAATCATTTGAGGCCCGTAAAAAAAATGGGTCACCAATTTCGACAAACCGAGTAAAGGGTTATACTACCCTTTGGTAGAAGAATCTAACCTATACTGTCAAGTCGCTGTATTTTTCAAAAAGTGAGTGTAATAGATTCTGCCAAAATTTTATGAAAATCGATTCAATTTTAGCTATAGTTCTCATATATAAAGTTAATTTTGCCACTTTAGTGGAACGCCTTAGTATTGAGATATATAGGGTCCGCCAAATAACTTTTTTTTTGAAAACATCACGCAAAACATCGAGTATAGCTTCGGCTGTGTGGCACGTAGCGCCGTCCTGTTGAAACCAAATGTTGCCAATATCGTCCTCCTCAATTCGTTCAACATCGCCCGATAACGATCGCCATTGACTGTAACGGCCACTCCTTGCTCATTTTCGAAGAAAAATGGCCCAATTATGCTTCTGGACCAAAATCTGCACCAACAGTGACTCGCCGATACACCCAGGCTTTTCAATGTATGCGTGCGGGTTTTCTGTGCCCCAAATGCGACAATTTTGCTTGTTTACATACTTAGATCAAAATGAGCTTCATCTGAAAAGATTTAATTTATTTGGCAAAATTGGCATCTTGTGTAAGTCGATCGCTCCCAGCGTTGTTCAAGCGTATACACAACCATATTCGTTTAGCGGAAGGATAAAACTAATTATCTGTCAAATCAGACATGAGCTAAGTGTTACCATTCACGAAATAAGCACTAGTTGCAAAAAAAACGTTAGATAGCGGACCCTTTAGTATAAAATTTTCACAATTTTAGAGATTTCGGAAAAATATTATTTTTACGAAAACACAAAATGTACAGTTATTTATTCCGATCTGTGTCAAATGTTGCCGTCGAAATAATTATCTATTACTTGGTAAAGGTGCAAAGTGCTCTTTTACAGCTTTACAATCTTAGAATACAGTCAAAACAACATTTGCCGCCACATTCTGCCAACATCTACCCATCATAATTGGAAACCCCTTTAGTCGTATCGTTTAACTTGTTATACCCTACACCACACTGTGGTACAGGGTATTATAAGTTTGTTTCACGGCAAATGTTTGTAACACCTGAAAATAACACAGCTAGACCCACCTTAAAGTATACCGATCGACTCAGAATCACTAGCTGAGTCAATTTAACGATGTCTGTCCGTCCGTCCGTCCGCCTGTCCATGTAAAGTTGTTCGTCGACTACAGGTCGCAATTTCACTCCGATCGTTCTGAAATTTTGTAGTTTAGAGTATTTCGCGGCTGTTAAGATCGCTTTTGAATTTGGTTGAAATCGGTTCAGATTTAGATATAGCTCCCATATATATCTTTCGTCCGATTTGGCCCTTTAGTTCTATAGAAGCTGTATTTTACATCCAATCGTTTTGAAATTTAGAATGGTAGAGTTTCTTGATCCATGAACCAATACTACCGAATTTGAAGAAAATCGGTTAAGATTTAGCTATAGCTCCCATATACATGTTTCGTCCGATTTGGCCCTTTAGTCCTGTAGAAGCTGTATTTTACATCCAATCATTTTGAAATTTAGAATGGTAGAGTTTCTTGATCCATGAACCAACACTGCCGAATTTGAAGAAAATCGGTTAAGATTTAGCTATAGCTCCCATATATATGTTTCGTCCGATTTGGCCCTTTAGTTCTATAGAAGCTATATTTTACATCCAATCGTTTTGAAATTTAGAATGGTAGAGTTTCTTGATCTATGAACCAACATTGCCGAATTTGAAGAAAATCGGTTAAGATTTAGCTATAGCTCCCATATATATGTTTCATCCGATTTGGCTCTTTAGATCCAATCGTTTTTATACCCTACACCACACTGTGGTA
Organism: Eudasyphora cyanicolor; assembly: GCA_963930755.1. NCBI lineage: Eukaryota > Metazoa > Arthropoda > Insecta > Diptera > Muscidae > Eudasyphora > Eudasyphora cyanicolor. The sequence goes on along the minus strand of OZ005736.1, from coordinate 155,214,722 downwards.
CAGGGTATTATTTAAGTATAAAATGTCCCAAAAGTAAATTTATGTAAACAATTTATACATGAATTACAAAATTTATATATCAGAGTTATTCAATATTACGAGAGTGATGTAGGGTATTATATAGTCGGCACCGCCCGACTTTAGCCTTTCCTTACTGGTTTTTTTACTACATTTATAAAAACGTTCCACAAACACTGGCACTACGCTAATGGAAGACTATACTCATTTTTTCCTGGTATTTTGTGGTGGCTTTGTAATAGTGCTTTCTACTCTACTCCAATGCAATTGTTTCTTGGAAAAACAGCACGTTTCCCATTGAAACCACATTATTAAATTCAATCAATTTAAATAACAATCAATTTCTTTGCTGTTGTGTGAGAACATATTTTTTTTCTGCAGCTTATTTAGTTAACAATGTTATAGTTGAGTGAAAACATTTATGTTTTTCAAAAGGCACATTACACACATGTATTTGGAAAGAAATGTATTAATAGAAACAGTGACATTGGTAAACGAAGACTAATCTAAAGCATGTGAACTAAAGTGAATAATATAAAGGAATTTTTAAATTCTATGATTGGTTTTTATACCCGTTAACACACTGTTGTACAGGGTATTACTTATGACTTTGTGCATTTGGTTGTAACAACAAAAAAGAGAAGAGATAGACCTATTCTTTATTATAACGATCGACATAGAATTGCTTTTGGAGTCTATTTAGACATGCCCGTCTGTCTGACCGTAAATTAATACGACGAAAATTAATAAAGGGGTCATATTTTGGTTAATGTTTTTTTGTAGGCCACATTTAAAAAACATGGACCATGTTTTGATATAAGGTAATTCCAAAATAAAACGACCCAAAACTTACATTTTAAATTTATTCAATGAAATTTTACACTCGTATACTAGAAGGCCATACAGAATTATTATCTTTTACCGATTGTCCAAAATCATTACGGTTTAGATTTTATAGGGTGCCCATGTTGGTCACCTACAATTTTTTTTTTTAGAAATGTAGCCTTTTTGAAGGCTACATAACTTTTGAACGAAATATCAGCTTTTAACGATATAAATACCATTTGAAAGAATTTAACATTCTCTCTAATTATAAATTATGCAATTCATTTTTGTCTAATAAGGACATCAAATGGACGAAAACGTCCTTAATTGATTATCATGAAAAGCATATCATCAATGTTTTCGTTTTATTTTTAAAAATTACCCAAATATTTTACCATAAAATATAAAAATGTTAGCATGGATCCTCCATGGGCCAAAACATATGAACTAATTCGTGTCCGTCCGTGTGTCAGTTCGACTGAATGGTTCTAACGATAACTCGGAAAGGGAGTGACAGAATGGCTTAAAATTTCGTACCATATAACATTTTATTCAAACTCAGTTTATGTTTGATGGGCAATAATGTCGGCCTACTCTTTGTGGTACCTTTCCCAGAAATGGTTAAAATGTTTTGACATGCTAAAGCTCTTATAACGACTATACTACTCATGGGTATCCTTTAAAATTTCACAAATATTCACACATATTTGCGAAATGTTCAAAAATTGAGAAACTCAATTAAGTAAATATATTAACAAAATGTGTTTTAACATTTCACAAAATTGTTACCAGTTGTGCGAGAAGTACTAGAAGGGACGTGGCAATAACGCCCACTTTGTGGTAACCTGTAGGTACTATAAACACATTTTTCAAGTCCTTAATAGACAAAACTTAATTTCTTAATTTATAGTTCTAAGAGAGGATGTTAAATTCTTATATCATTCAAATCTTGTCTTGAAATTTTAAAATCCGGTGGAAAAATGGTCGTTATTGCCACGCCCCTTTTGGTACCTCCCACACAAATGGACACAACATAACAAAGTCGAATAGCTCATAACAATAGTATTAGTGGCTATTAGCACCCACAATTCAGTACTGCGCAATGTCTTTGAAGAATCTACTGTTAAGTGCAAAATAGGCACATTCTTCAATCCCCTTCTGCACTGTGGATGCACTTACATGTGTTTGCACCATATGAGTGCAACCACAGTGTAAGACTGACCACATAGTAAGACTGAAGATATCGTGCTAAAGTTTACACAGTATATTCCGAAAAAATAGGCGTGGTTGTAATTATCTACGGCCACTTTTATAGAATTAAAGGAAGCGTAACACATGATCTTATAAAATCACTAATTATATATTGTTTATTTTGAAATATTTGTTTAAAATATTCTATTAAGTGTTGTTGTTATTTATTGTTGGTCTGTGCTTTTGTTATTCAGTCAGAATTTATCTTTTGGTTTGAGACCATATGTTCCATTTACTTTCTGTCTATTCCAAGAAAGTAATAGAAACAAATACAAAAATTGGTAGAGAGTTTTAATTGCTTGGTAGAATTGACTGCAGTTTCGATAGACACCACTCTATCATCTTCAGAATTCAGTAGCAATAGTGTATGTCTTTAACTTAAATCAGCTGAGATACTTGAAATACCAATTTTTGTATTTGTTTCTATTACTTTCTTGGAATAGACAGAAAGTAAATGGAACATATGGTATCAAACCAAAAGATAAATTCTGACTGAATATTCTATTAATTTAAAAGAAATTCAAGGATGTAAACTTAAATTCACTATTCTTGCAACAATTCAATTGTAGATTTTAATAATGCACTTTTCTTTTTGCATGGAAACTTTCGTTGACATGTAATGAATGAATCCGAGCTAATACGAGTATGTGTATTAAATCCGTATTTAAGTTTTTCTGATATGTTGGAGCCTATATTTTTTAATATCCTTGTTTTAAGCTTTCGCAGTTTCCTCTGAAAGCTCTCCAATTGGAACTAACCCGTTTTCGATTACTTCGGAGGCATGCACTAATATCTTTTGTACTGAAGGTGGCAAATAACACCAAAGTAATTTCTCTACCAGCCCTTTGGCTGTGTTTAGTGCGAATTGTTTAAATTTTTCTTTCAATGAATTTTAGTTTTTCATCTATCGACCTAATTTGCCATTTTTTAAGATCCATTCTATATGAAACATATGAATGCAAAGGTGATAAGTCAAATTCATTATTTTTTTGTAGACTACTTTTTGTAGACATCTATCAATATCGTTCATTTCTTTTTTTTTGGACCATTTTGCACCAAAAGTTAACTGCTTATATCTTTAATATCAGGTCATACAAATACTTGAAATTTTGTACAGTGTAATGCTTTTATAGTACCTAGAGTCCAGAGAAAAGTGGGCGTTATTGGCGTACCCCTTTTGATATCTCCCACACAAATGGACCACTTTGCACCAAAAACTAACAGCTTATAACTTATATACCAGCGCATACTTTAAAGTTATTAAATGCAATTTAAATTGATAATAATTTAAATAAAACAAAAAATAAATAAATTTACTAATATTTTTTCAGACTCAAGGTGAGGGGATTCATTAGTCGGTTTACCCGACTGAACTTTCTTACTTGTCACGCATATACATTTTTGAAATATCGTGCTCTAAAAATGTGTCAAACAATACGAAAACTCAACACGTGTTCGAAGAAGTAGTAAAAAAAATTGACTTTGAAGGCGATGAAAATACGTTTTATGATCTATTAAAATGTATAAAATATTTATGTAGAAAAATTGGTGAAATGTGGAAAATATCATCTCAACTCACTCTAATTGGCTCCCTACCAAAGAGATTGTTCCCTTACAGCTCAAAACTATATATTTGCCAACTGAAGGACAAGGATCAAAAAAAAGTAAACGAGGTCGACCTACTGCTGATTTCTTGAATTCTTCAATTAGAACTAAACAACGGAGAATAGCAATGTTGGCTGAAACTGACGCGTCCGCAGCGGATGCCTTACGTGGACAATATATAGAATCCAAAGAACTATTTTCGGAAGTAAATGTTTTTGCAGTTCTTTCCCTAATAGTAGATACAAAATTTAACAAAACAGCAGTAATTCAAAATTAGAGATTTTATAAATTGTAAGTTATCGTGTAATATGTTGCCCTGTTACGAGAAAGTTATAAGGGAAAAGAAAAAATGTTATCCAGATGCAGCATCCATTACCGTAAGTGAATCTCAGGCTGAAGTGAAGTTACAAAGTTTACTCAACCATAAAGTTTCACGAATATTAGATTTACAAAGTGATGTGTTAAATTCCAAATCTGATGCTAACAACCTTGTTTTGATAGGTAAATGGGGTTTCGATGGTAGATCCGGATATAGTGAATATAAGCAACGTCTTAGTGACAATGCTCTACAAGGCAATGCATTATTTGTAACATCTTACCCCTTTCGACTAGTTACAAATTCTTCGATACCAGTAGATATGCTAAAAACCCTCGCCCATCGTCCACCAGGTACTGCAGACCAATACGTTTTGAATTTAAGAAAGAAACATCACAAGTTTGCACTGAAGAGAGGATATATTTCAAACAGATAATGTATATGATAAAGTGCACAGAGTCTTTAAAGCTGAGCGCAAAATAAACGTCGAACACAAATTGCAACTTACTATGGTTAAGTCAAAAATCATCTGCTAAATGTTGTATATGCAAAGCGAAACCGAAAGAAATGAACGATATTGATAGATGTCTACAAAAAGTAGTCCACAAAGAAAATAATGAATTTGGCTTATCACCTTTGATTTCATATGTTTCTTATAGAATGGATCTTAAAAATGGCAAATTAGGTCGATAGATGAAAAACTAAAATTCATTGAAAGAGAAATTTAAACAATTCGCACTAAACACAGCCAAAGGGCTGGTAGATAAATTCCTTTGGTGTTATTTGCCACCTTCAGTACATGCTTCCGTACAGTACATTAGTGCATGCCTCCGAAATAATCGAAAACGGGTTAGTTCCAATTGGAGAGCTTTCAGAGTAAACTGCGGAAGCTTAAAACAAGGATATTAAAAAATATAGGGTCCAACATATCAGAAAAACTTAAATACGGATTTAATACACATATTAGTTCGGATTCATTCATTACATGTCAACGAAAATTTCCATGCAAAGAGAAAAGTGCATTATTAAAATCTACAATTGAATTGTTGCAAGAATAGTGAATTTAAGTTTACATCCTTGAATTTCTTTTAAATTAATAAAATATTTTAAACAAATATTTCAAAATGAACAATATTAAATAAGTGATTTTAAAAGATCATGTGTCACGCTTGCTTTAATGGCCGTGCCAATTACGGCCACTTTTCTCTGGACTCTAGGTAATATAAAAGCAGTACACTGTACAAAATATATTTGTATGCACTGATATTAAAGTTATAAGTTGGTAACTTTAGGTAGAAAATGGTCCATTTGTGTGGGAGGTACCAAAAGGAGCGTGGCAATAATGTTCACTGTATTGTAGGTACTATTAAACTTTTTATGCACTGGTAATAAATTTATAAGCTATTAACTTTTGGTTCAAAATTTTCCATTTGTGGGAGAGGTACCAAAAGGGGCGTGGCAACTTCGACCATTTTGCTCGAGGTAATAGTGACTAATAAACTAATACTATATGTAAAGATTCAGAGGATTCAAATAAGTAGTATAGAAATTATTTAATAATGAATATTTCACTTAATGTTAACCCTTTGTGGGGCAGGTACTAGAAGGAGTGGACTAATATGGCCCATCTTCGAACTTAGCCGCACTAAAAAAAATTGTCATAAAATTAAAGAAATGCTTCAAATACGTCATTAGTTTTCAAAATAAGTACATTTTGTACTTAAAATATAGATAATTTCAATAATATTAAGTAATTTACTTTATTTTAAGTAAATTTTCTTAATTTTAAGTACAAAATTTACTTATTTTCAAGACTAAGGACGTCTTTGGAGCATTTCTTTTATTTTATGACAATTTTTTTTTCAGTGCGGAGATGGAAGAAAATATTACCACATATCAAATTTGAAGTCAATCGGTTAGTTACTCCTTTCGAGAGTTATCGTGCGCAGCAGACAGGCAGACAGACAGACGGACGGATATTGCTCATTCGACTTAAAATGACCCAAAACGGAAATAAGGTAGATAATGTATAACAGAAAACATATTTTACAACAACAACTCCATTGTTTGGTTTTTGACATGACTAACAACAACAAATGCTAAAACACTAACGCTATCATCAGGTGAAGAAATATACATTTTAAAACAAAGGCTTTGAGTTGGTTTATTGTATATTTTCTAAAAAACTGCAAATTCCTACACCTGAATTGAACACAATAGTGAACTATATACATGTCCCAAGTTTATAAATTACAAACTGATCCCGCCACGGCATTCGGTGGGAAAAGTTAATAACACTCTAAGTACATTTTAGGTAAAATAAAAAAACGCTCTAAAAAGGGTATTTAATTAAAACGTATAATTTTAAAAGCCACAGCACAATTCAAAGACATGTTATTACTCAAAAATAGTGCTAATACCATCCACTTTAATTTCCATTTTTAGCAATTTTATTTAGGCTCTTTTTAAATTATATTTTCACAGTTGAAACTTCACTTGTTTTTCGAGTTTTTTTCAGCAAATTAACCGCGTCTATGAAGGGTCGTACTCATGTTGCTTTTATTTAAGAAGCACCGTTATAAATGAAAAAAAAAAAACAAATTTAGAGTAAAGGAATTTGATGACATTACTGACTATTTATGCAGCTACAAGGTCAATATGTTAACATAGATTTTTTTATTTTTTGTCGTATGGTACCCCCATAAAAATTGATAGATTCATTCGGACATAACTTTTATAACATCAAAATTTTTTAATATTCTTTAGACAAATTTTGAATGACTATGTACAGATTGGATTCGCCGTTTCCACCTTGCTGGCTCCCATCCCAAGTACGAAATTGCATATTACATTACACACAATGGGAGTAATTTTCCAACTCAATTTTTAGGTTATTTATTTGTGTTCGAAATGCCGCACATTTCGCCACCATGACGTATAATTGTTGCAACACACTGATTTACTCATACGTCCCCATGTTACTTAAAAGACTTGACAAGTACACCCAGCAATTGGAAGATCGTTTTGTCAAAAAGCATCTAACTGAGTCCTATTCGAGTACTTTTGATGACCATAAAGTGATTAATCACTTGCACGCGTGAAAAAAGATTAAAAATGAGTCGAGCTTATGCTTCAAAACTGCATTATTGAAAATACAATAACAAAATATACATCAATCACAAAGGTATCATTCAGGTGTTCGAAATGTGACTGTTTTGATCGTTATTTTTTAATGATAATTCGCGCACATAGTTGAAAGTTCTCGTTATGGTGGTGCTTTTGTTTATAACGGGACAATTTGCTTTCTTATTAAAGCAAGAATCCAGTAGTTTGACATTGGGAAGTTAAGTTAATTTTTATCTGTCGAATCGTGGTGAGAAGTTCTACGATTAGTGAATTAAATTTTTAGAACTTTGTTAATTTAATTAAAAATGTAGTGTCAGCCCAAACAATAAACAAAATATTTTTTTATTTATTTTCTTTATGCAATAACCTTATTTTAATAACTTGCGTCCAACAAATATTTTTTTTAAGTGCAAAAGATTATAAATACGGCTTAAAAATGACTCGAAAAAGGCTCGTAGATGGTAGAACATACGAATAAAAACCAGTAAGGAAAGACTAAAGTCGGGCGGTGCCGACTATATAATACCCTACACCACTCTCGTAATATTGAATAACTCTGATATATAAATTTTGTAATTCAGGTATAAATTGTTTACATAAATTTACTTTTGGAACATTTTATACTTAAATAATACCCTGTACCACAGTGTGGTGTAGGGTATAAAAACGATTGGATCTAAAGAGCCAAATCGGATGAAACATATATATGGGAGCTATAGCTAAATCTTTACCGATTTTCTTCCAATTCGGCAATGTTGGTTCATGAATCAAGAAACTCTACCATTCTAAATTTCAAACGAAACGGATCTAGAAACTCTACCATTCTAAATTTCAAAACGATTGGATGTAAAATACAGCTTTTATAGGACTAAAGGGCCAATTCGGACGAAACATATATATGGGAGCTATAGCTAAATCTTAACCGATTTTCTTCAAATTCAGCAGTGTTGGTTCATGGATCAAGAAACTCTACCATTCTAAATTTCAAAATGATTGGATGTAAAATACAGCTTCTTCTATACTGCTTCTGCTATAGCTAAATCTTAACCGATTTTCTTCAAATTCAGCAGTGTTGGTTCATGGATCAAGAAACTCTACCATTCTAAATTTCAAAATGATTGGATGTAAAATACAGCTTCTACAGGACTAAAGGGCCAAATCGGACGAATCATGTATATGGGAGCTATAGCTAAATCTTAACCGATTTTCTTCAAATTCGGCAATGTTGGTTCATGGATCAAGAAACTCTACCATTCTAAATTTCAAAACGATTGGATGTAAAATACAGCTTCTACAGAACTAAAGGGCCAAATCGGACGAAACATATATATGGGAGCTATAGCTAAATCTTAACCGATTTTCTTCAAATTCGGTAGTGTTGGTTCATGGATCAAGAAACTCTACCATTCTAAATTTCAAAATGATTGGATGTAAAATACAGCTTCTTCAGGACTAAAGAGCAAAATCGGACGAAACATATATATGGGAGCTATAGCTAAATCTTAACCGATTGTCTTCAAATTCGGAAATGTTGGTTCATGGATCAAGAAACTCTACCATTCTAAATTTCAAAACGATCGGATGTAAAATACAGCTTCTATAGGACTAAAGGGCCAAATCGGACGAAACATATATATGGGAGCTATAGCTAAATCTTAACCGATTTTCTTCAAAGTCGGCAATGTTGGTTCAAGGATCAAGAAACTCAACCATTCTAAATTTCAAAACGATTGGATGTAAATTACAGCTTCTATAGGACAAAAGGGCCAAATCGGACGAAAGATATATATGGGAGCTATATCCAAATCTGAACCAATTTCAACCAAATTCAATAGCGATCTTAACAGCCGCGAAATACTCTAAACTGCAAAATTTCAGAACGATCGGAGTGAAATTGCGACCTGTAGTCGACGAACAACTTTACATGGACAGACGGACGGACGGACGGACATCGTTAAATCGACTCAGCTAGTGATTCTGAGTCGATCGGTATACTTTAAGGTGGGTCTAGCTGTGTTATTTTCAGGTGTTACAAACATCTGCCGTGAAACAAACTTATAATACCCTGTACCAGAGTGTGGTGTAGGGTATAATTACTCGAAAAGGCCTCGAAAATTACACTAAATATGACTTATAAATTACTCAAACAAGTAAGAAAGTTTCAGTCGGGTAAACCGACTAAGGTATACCCTCACTTTGTGAGTAATGTAATATATAACATTACACCAATAAATCTGTCAATTTGTGTGGGAGGTACCAGAAGGGGTTTTCCAAATACACATATTTTTCGGTAAACAGTACATTCTTAAATACATTGCATTGTGCTGAACTATAAGCGTTTATGTGCACTGGTATATTAAAGTTACGAGCTATGTAATTTTGGTATGATTTGGTCATTTTGTGTGGGAGGTACAAAAAGGGGCGGGGTGATAACGCCCACTTTTTACAGGACTATAGGCACTATAACAGCATTACACTGTACAAAATTTCAAGTATTTGTATGCACTGGTATTAAAGTTACAAGCCGTTTACTTTTGGTACGAAACGGTCCATTTGTGTGGGAGGTACCAAAAGGGGCTGTACAATAATGCCCATTTTTTACCGGACTATAGGCGCTACAAAAACATTATACTGTAGAAAATTTCAAGCATTTTTATGCACTTGTATTAAAGTTATAAGCAGTTAAATTTTGATGCAAAATGGTCCATTTGTGTGGGAGGTACCAAAAGGGGCATGCCAACTTCACCCATTTTTCTCGAGTTAATAGCGACTAATATACTAATATTATGTGCAGAATTTCAAAAGATTCGAATAAGTAGTATAGAAGTTATTAAAGAATCAATATTTCACTAAATGTTAACCCTTTGTGTGGGAGGTACCAGAAGGAGTAGACCAATATGGCCCATCTTCGAACTCATCCGGAGATAGATCAAAATATTACCACATACCAAATTTGAAGTCAATCGGTTACTCCTTTCGAGAGTTATCGTGCGCACCAGCCAGCAGACAGACAGACAGACAGACAGACAGACAGACAGACAGACAGACAGACAGACGGACGGACATTGCTCATTCGACTTAAAATGACCCAAAACGGATTTCCTCCGAACATACTTAGGGTCTTAGATCACTCCTTCGATGTGTTACACTTTTTTCCGTAGCAAATGATATATACCCTCGTCACACTAAAGTGAGGGTATAAAAAGACTCGTAAATGATTGTAACTACAACTGAGAAATGTCTCGAAAGTGACCTGAAAAGCGGCTTATAATAGACTCTCCAAGATGAGTCGCGGGTAGGGTACCATTTTCTCCCGACAAAACATTCTTTTATGATCAGAAAATGAGCGCATTTATGATTATTTTAATCGCGCAGTGGAGTCAAAAAGTACCCGAATATGATTAATATTTCCACAAAATGCTGACTGGGTTCCGATTCTTGGTCTATTAAAGAAAAATACTGCGCATTTTATGATTATCGTTTCAAATCTAGTTTATTATGACCAACATCTTCAACTTCTCCTTGGAATAAGTCTTGATGAGGAGGTGGAGATAAGTACTATGGTAACTGAAACGAAACCAAATATTTCAAATTATTATCGCTATGCTCATTTTTGCATTGTTGGGGAGGTGTAGGGTATTATATAGTCGGCCCCGCTCGACTTTTCTGTAGTTGCATATTGGTTTTATCATACCCTACACCACCCTTTGGTACAGTGTATTATAAGTTTGTTTAGCGGTAAATGTTTGTAACACCTACAAATACTACGGCTAGACCCACTCTATAGTATACCGATTGACTTAGAATCACTTGTCCGTCTTTCCATCTTATGTTGTTCGTTGATTACAGGTCGCAATATCACTCTGCAGAATTGTTTTAGTTAGGAGTCTTTCGCACTTAGAAAGAACCACACTGAAATTGGATGAAATCTTTAGATATAGCTCCCATATCTATGTTTCGTTCGATTTGGCCCTTTAGCCCTATAGAAGCTGTAGTTTACAGCCAATCGTTTTAAATCCAAGATGGTATCTGTTACTGACGTTTTTTGTTTAAATATGAAATAATTTTGTTTCAGTCAATTAATCTTCTATTCTTTTTCATTTGCCTTCAACAGTTTGTTAGAACAGCTCTTCCCCCTCTAAACAATGGCATTGGTCATACTTTTCTGAAAAACAAGAGTGTTTGTTTGATTTTTGATCATTTCGATTTCGTTTACTTTTCAAGCAATTTCAATAAAGCTAAAAATTGATTTGAACTCAGCTCAAAAACGACATAACCGTCAACAAGGAAAGGCAATGCAAAAACTAAAACTAACAATGAATGCAACAGTAGTTGTGATGCATCCGATTTTGGTTTTGTTGGCAGTGATTGGCCAAAAGCCAATTTTGAATAAACTTCCATATCATGTTGATACCAACGTGGGGTGTACCGGAACTAAAGCAAATGTCAGTGCCGTAATTCATGCAATACAAGTATTGTGAATCGTTTTTTTTTCTTAGTTTCTTTATTCGCTCCAAATTTCCAAAGGTCTCCAAATATGTGGTATTTGGGAGTGCAACTATTTTAAGCCGGGTTATGAACTAACAACATAACGCCCATTTATTTAGATAACGCAACAAAAAAACCTTTTTTGTATAGTCTTAGTTTTTTATCCCCTCACCTTAGAGCGGAGGGTATATATTATTTGCTACAAACAAAAAGTGTAACACATCGAAGGAGTGACCTAAGACCATAAGTATGTTCTGCGGATATCCGTTTTGGGTCATTTTAAGTCGAATGAGCAATGTCCGTCCGTCCGTCCGTCCGTCTGCCTGTCTGTCTGTTTGTCTGTCCGCTGGCTGGTGCGCACGATAACTCTCGAAAGGAGTAACCGATTGACTTCAAATTTGGTATGTGGCAATATTTTCTTCTATCTCCGGCTAAGTTTGAAGATGGGCTAAATTGGTCCACTCCTTCTTGTTCCTCCCCCGCAAAGGGTTAACATTTAGTGAAATATTGATTATTTAATAACTTCTATACTGCTTATTTGAATCCCCTGAAATTCTACACATATTATTAGTTAATTTGTCACTATTACCTCGAGAAAAATGGGCTAAGTTGCCACGCCCCTTTTGGTACCTCCCACACAAAAGGACAATTTTGAAGCAAAAGTTAATAGCTTATAACTTTATTACCAGTGCATACAAAGACTTGAAATTTTGTACAATGTAATGGATTAATAGTACCTACAATACAGTGAAAAATTGGCGTTATTGGCCCGACCCTTTTGGTACCTCCCACACAAACGGACCTTTTTGTACCAAAAGTTAACAGCTTTTAACTTTAATACCAGTACATATAAATAATTGAAATTTTGTATAGTGTAATGCTTTTATAGTACCTAGAGTCCAGAGAAAGGTGACCGTTATTGGGACGCCCCTTTTGGTACCTCTCACACAAATGGAACATTTTGTACCAAATCTACCCAGCTTTGAACTTTAATACCAGTACATACTTTAAAGTTATTAAATGCTATTTAAATTGATAATAATTTAAATAAAACAAAAAAATAAATAAATTTATTAATATTTTTTTGAGACTCAAGGTGAGGGGATTCGTTAGTCGGTTTACCCGACTGAACTTTCTTACTTGTTTTAAATATTGTTTTCTAAATTTTTTTTTTTAATTTTTTTTCGTGGAATTTAAGCTGAAAACATCAGTTTCACGTAGAAATGGAAGTTTTGAAACTGATGTTCAAACAATAAGAAAAAATTGTTTTTTTAAATAGGGAAATTAAAAAAATATTTTTTCTTATTTTTTGTTTTGGCAATTTTGTTTGGGAGGTACCACCAGGGTCGTATGACCCGACCCATTTTTTACTATGAATAATATGAAAACATTACACTGTACACAATTTTAGGTGTTTGCAGGAATCTAAGTGTGCAAGAATCGAAGATATAAGCCGTTAACTTTATGCGCTAAATGTTGCACTTGTATGGGAGCTACCAAAAGGGGTGTGGTAGTAACACCCGTTTTTATACCCTACACCACACTGTGGTACAGGGTATTATAAGTTTGTTTCACGGCAGATGTTTGTAACACCTGAAAATAACACAGCTAGACCCACCTTAAAGTATACCGATCGACTCAGAATCACTAGCTGAGTCGATTTAACGATGTCTGTCCGTCCGTCTGTCCATGTAAAGTTGTTCGTCGACTACAGGTCGCAATTTCACTCCGATCGTTCTGAAATTTTGCAGTTTAGAGTATTTCGCAGCTGTTAAGATCGCTATTGAATTTGGTTGAAATCGGTTCAGATTTAGATATAGCTCCCATATATATCTTTCGTCCGATTTTGCCCTTTAGTCCTATAGAAGCTGTATTTTACATCCAATCATTTTGAAATTTAGAATGGTAGAGTTTCTTGATCCATGAACCAACACTACCGAATTTGAAGAAAATCGGCTAAGATTTAGCTATAGCTCCCATATATACATATGTTTCATCCGATTTGGCTCTTTAGATCCAATCGTTTTTATACCCTACACCACACTGTGGTACAGGGTATTATTTAAGTATAAAATGTCCCAAAAGAAAATTTATGTAAACAATTTATACATGAATTACAAAATTTATATATCAGAGTTATTCAATATTACGAGAGTGGTGTAGGGTATTATATAGTCGGCCCCGCCCGACTTTAGCCTTTCCTTACTGGTTTAGTATTTGTATGGACTAGAATTATAGTTATAAGCAGTTAAATTTTTGTGCAAAATGATCCATTTGTGTGGGAGGTACCAAAAGGGACGTGGCAATATCGCTTATTTGTCACGGGACTATAGGTACTATAAAATCATTACGCTTCACAAACTGTCAAGTATTTGTATGGACTGGAATCAAAGTTATAAGCTGTTAAATTTTTTGTGCAAAATGGTCCATTTGTATGGGATGTACCAAAAAAGACGTGGCAAATTCACCCATTTTTCTCAAGATGATAGCGAACAAAAAATTAATACTATGTGTGGAATTGTGAAAGATTGTGACTAGTCCTATTGAAGTTATGAGATAATCAATATTTCACTAAATTTTGACTGTCCGTCGAGAGGTACTCGAATCAGTGGACCAATATAGTTCATATTTGACCTTAGCCTGAGATAAAAAAAAAATATTGACACATACCAAATTTAAAGTCAATCGCTCAATCCTGTCGAAAGGAAACAAAGGTCGCCAGATGTCCATGTTTTGATATACAAAGATCCCTCTACATTTTTCTTCTTAACGCTATAAAAATAACTAATTTCAACGAATCTTCTTGAAATTTCGTAATATAAGTTTATTTGTACCCGAAACTTATCACATGCGATCAATGATGGTGGGTATATAAGATTCGGCATGGCCGATCTTAACACCGTCTTTACTTGTTAGTTTTAATAAAAATCGGAAGTGTATTTTCTTGACTATTTGGAAGAGTGTTTGAAGAGTTGTTTGAAAGTTATGTAGAACAACGTAATTTAATAAAAATTCGGCACACCCTAGTTTGAGCGTAATGATTTTTAATCCCAAAACAAAACAAGAAAAAACTGAACAAATACAAATATTTTCTTTAGATTATTCGTATATTTTTTTTCATTTTATAATGTAGATATTTGCATTATGTTTTGATATGCCACCCATCGCCTCCGTCATTCATAGGGAGACGGATAGAATAGCTATAAAGCTATTTGTTGATGGTTGATATGCGCGTATGTTTGGATGTTTGTGGGTCTGTGTGAGTAGATGCTTGAATGACATTGACCCACATATTTTGAATGTTAGATAAAAGGAAACCGTCAAAAAAATACTAAAGAAAAAATACAATTTAAGAAAAAGGTCTTTTTCATCTCTGGGAGTATTTGGGTAGATTTATTATTTTTTATTGTATGCAAATGTAACCTCCAAAACCGATGGGAGAAATTCAATATACCGAGGCCAACCTAGACCTCCGGATACCTCATTAAATTCTAAGAAACAATGCCTAACTAACCATATCTCTAAAATCAATTGCGATCCTCGAAGAGAATAATCATTTCGTGGATAATATTAGGGTAGAAAGAAAGCTTCGGCATACATGTCTCATGTGCGAAAACAAAAGGAATAAAACTCCTAAACAGTTATTTTTTCTTGAATAATGTTAAGAATCTGGTTACCTCTGGCCATGTGAAAAAAATGATAGAGCAGGTTTCGGGTACTCAGAGCTGAGCTCTTATATACGGTTTTTCCAATGAATATTTATCTTTAGTGGATTGATTAAAAAAGTAAGTCCGCAAAGATGTTAGTAACTAACGAGTTTTCAAATGGCTAGAAACTTGAACGTGGTAATTTTTTTTGAAAACATAATTTAATTTCCCAGAAGGACCACAAATGCCATTGAAATATTGAAGGCCTTCAAATTTCGTTTCGTAGAACCAGATTTTGTTTTTTTACGTTTATCATGGTTTTTCTAAATGCATTTCTGCAGCTGTGGAGCTCCTACTGTGGCCGGACCATATATCTTTTGACCACCCTAGTTATTCACTACTATATCGAATCTTCCATACATTTTAATGAATTCACTATTGTGGCCTTTCTTGACATAGAAGGGGCTTTTAACAACATTCACTCATATTGCGGCGATGTCACATCTAAGCGTGAACTCTAGCTTGATTAGACTAATCCAAAGCCAGCGTTAAAGAAGACGAGTAACAGCAAGTCTTGGGTCCACAACTCTAATAAGGTTTGTGTACAGAGGGACCCCACAAGGAGGAGTACTGTCCCCATAGTGCTATGGTAACCGACCCAATGGACTATATACCTTCGAGAGGAACTACATCACTATCATACCAGCTAGAGATGGATGGGTTGGCAGAATACCAGGTAATGGAAACCATCTCCACTTCTTGATGAAAAGGTTGGCTTCGGAGTACACTGTAAAGAGATTAGTCTGGATATAGCTAAAAAATACTCGAACATGCAGTGCCTATAAAGCCGAAATAAATTCACTAACAGCACCGACTGCCGCAGATCTCTTAACGAAATGGTTGGGCAGTTGAATAGGGATATCCCGTGGGACTGCAATGCCGATGAACTTTGCTAGGAAAGGGACGACATTACAAATTCTCAAAGCAACTACATATTTTGATGCGCCACTATCCACATGCAAGCTTTGGCCTAGGCAAGAGGCAATCCGGCAGTCCAACAAAAGATGGACAGAAATCGGCACCTGCAGGGTAGCTAGACAAAACTGGCCAAGATGTGACCAGGAACGTCAAAATACCTCCTTGCACTAGAGAGGAAAATATTGTCTACGTTAGGATCAGTTCTGACAGGATACTGCCTGATCGGCGAACACGCCGGAAGAGGTGGTATTGACTCCAATGACTTCTGCAGAAGCTGTGGAGATGAGGAATAATTGGAGAGCATTGAGTACTTGCTATGCAACTGTCCCGCATTGAGTAAACAACGACTGGACATACTGGGGTCGGCCTTTCTAGGCAGTCTAACAGATCTTTTCAGCACCAATATTTGTACTATCGGTAAATTTGTACGAACAAACAGGTTGGTTTCGATGAGGGACATTTCAGCCCGTAGTAAAACTAGGGACCTAAACTGCTCTACGTGAGCTGAAAAACAACCTGCCACCCTAACCGAAACCTGAACCTACACAGATGGGTCGAAGCTTGAAGTTAAGGTTGCCATCGCAATACACTTTAAATAACTCTGCCTTTATATAGGTCATAGACTGCCAGATACCTGTAGTGTCTATCAAGCCGAAATAATGGCAATGAGGGAGGTCGTCAAGTGGCTGAGTCACAATATTGTGACCATTACTGGCGTTGTCATTTACACGGACAGTCAGGCTGCCATCAATTCTCTAGAGGCCACATCCTTAAATCCACAAACAGTCCTCGACTGTCGCTGATCTCTTCACGAGATGGCTGATCAGTATAACATACACCTCACACCCCGTGGAACTACAGAGCCAATGCACTTGCTAGGAAAGGGACGACATTACAAATTCTCGAAGAATTCTGTCTATCTTTGCAACAGGCAAAGATAGACAGAAATCGGCACCTGCAGGGTAGCTAGACAAAACTGGCCAATATTCGACCTGATAAGGTAAAGATGTCACCTCGCAATAGAGACGAAAAGACGAGACACTGCCGATCGGCGAACATACCAGAAAGGCAGGTAATGCAAGGAACAATGACTTCTGTAGGAGCTGTTGTGATTAAGTATTAAGTAAACGACATCTGTGGTCGGTCTTTCTAGGAAGTCTGACAGAAAGGTACCTAACTTTGTTTGTTAAACAGATTGGTTTCGATGGTATCTCCCATACAAATGGATCATTTTGCACATAGTCCATAGAAATAATTGAAATTTTGTGAAGTGTAATGCCTTTATATCCCGTGCAAAATGGCTGTTATTTCCACGCCCCTTTTGGTACCTCCAATTGTACAGTGCAATGTTTTTACAATACCCAAAGTATATTAAACCAGTAAGGAAAGGCTAAAGTCGGGCGGGGCCGACTATATAATACCCTACACCACTCTCGTAATATTGAATAACTCTGATATATAAATTTTGTAATTCATGTATATATTGTTTACATAAATTTACTTTTGGGACATTTTATACTTAAATAATACCCTCTACCACAGTGTGGTGTAGGGTATAAAAACGATTGGATCTAAAGAGCCAAATGGGATGAAACATATATATGGGAGCTATAGCTAAATCTTTACCAATTTTCTTCAAATTCGGCAATGTTGGTTCATGAATCAAGAAACTCTACCATTCTAAATTTCAAAACGATTGGATGTAAAATACAGCTTTTATAAGACTAAAGGGCCAAATCGGACGAAACATATATATGGGAGCTATAGCTAAATCTTAACCCATTTTCTTCAAATTCGGCAGTGTTTATTCATGAATCAGGAAACTCTACCATTCTAAATTTCAAAATGATTGGATGTAAAATACAGCTTCTACAGGACTAAAGGGCCAAATCGGACGAAACATGTATATGGGAGTTATAGCTTAATCTTAACCGATTTTCTTCAAATTCGGTAGTGTTGGTTCATGGATCAATAAACTCTACCATTCTATATTTCAAAATGATTGGATGTAAAATACAGCTTCTTCAGGACTAAAGAGCAAAATCGGACGAAATATATATATGGGAGCTATAGCTAAATCTTAACCGATTTTCTTCAAATTCGGCAATGTTGGTTCATGGATCAAGAAACTCTACCATTCTAAATTTCAAAACGATTGGATGTAAAATACAGCTTTTATAGGACTAAATGGCCAAATCGGACGAAACATATATATGGGAGCTATAGCTAAATCTTAACCGATTTTCTTCAAATTTGGTAGCGTTGGTTCATGGATAAAGAAACTCTACCATTCTAAATTTCAAAATGATTGGATGTAAAATACAGCTTCTACAGGACTAAAGAGCAAAATCGGACGAAACGTATATATGGGAGCTATAGCTAAATCTTAACCGATTTTCTTCAACTTCGGCAATGTTGGTTCATGGATCAAGAAACTCTACCATTCTAGATTTCAAAACGATCGGATGTAAAATACAGCTTCTATAGGACTAAAGGGCCAAATCGGACGAAACATATATATGGGAGCTATAGCTAAATCTTAACCGATTTTCTTCAAATTCGGCAATGTTGGTTCATGGATCAAGAAACTCTACCATTCTAAATTTCAAAACGATTGGATGTAAAATACAGCTTCTATGGACTAAAGGGCCAAATCGGACGAAAGATATATATGGGAGCTATATCTAAATCTGAACCGATCTCAACCAAATTCAATAGCGATCGTAACAGCCGCGAAATACTCTAAACTGCAAAATTTTAGAACGATCGGAGTGAAATTGCGACCTGTAGTCGACGAACAACTTTATATGGACAGACGGACGGACGGACGGACATCGTTAAATCGACTCAGCTAGTGATTCTGAGTCGATCGGTATACTTTAAGGTGGGTCTAGCTGTGTTATTTTAAGGTGTTACAAACATCTGCCGTGAAACAAACTTATAATACCCTGTACCACAGTGTGGTGTAGGGTATAAAAATGGGCGTTATTGCCACACTGCCTTTGGTACATCCCAAACAAAACTGCCAAAATAAAAAATATGAAAAATTATTTTTTTTAATTTCCTTCCCTACATTTACAATATGGGTCATTATTTATACATGTACTCGTATCCATAGAATTTTTTTAAATAGGCACTGTTTTCTTCTTTGGGAAAAATGGATCAAACAAATTTTTTGCATTTTTTTTCTCTATTTTTTATGCCATGTTTTTGAAAAAATCGATTTTTTTCTAATTGTTTTAACGACAGTTACTAAACTTCAGTTTCCACATGAAAGTGATGTTTTCAGCATTTTTAGCCCTCCTTTTATTTAAAAGGTATTTCGTATTTTTCGAGCTTTTACTTCAAAAACAAGTAAGAAAGTTTCAGTCGGGTAAACCGACTAAGGTATACCCTCACTTTGTGAGTAATGTAATATATAACATTACACCAATAAATCTGTCAATTTGTGTGGGAGGTACCAGAAGGGGTTTTCCAAATACACATATTTTTCGGTAAACTTTACATTCTTAAATACATTGCATTGTGCTGAACTATAAGCGTTTATGTGCACTGGTATATTAAAGTTACGAGATATGTAATTTTGGTATGATTTGGTCATTTTGTGTGGGAGGTACAAAAAGGGGCGGGGTGATAACGCCCACTTTTTACAGGACTATAGGCACTATAACAGCATTACACTGTACAAAATTTCAAGTATTTGTATGCACTGGTATTAAAGTTACAAGCCGTTTACTTTTGGTACGAAACGGTCCATTTGTGTGGGAGGTACCAAAAGGGGCTGTACAATAATGCCCATTTTTTACCGGACTATATGCGCTACAAAAACATTATACTGTAGAAAATGTCAAGCATTTTTATGCACTTGTATTAACGTTATAAGCAGTTAAATTTTGATGCAAAATGGTCCATTTGTGTGGGAGGTACCAAAAGGGGTATGCCAACTTCACTCATTTTTCTCGAGTTAATAGCGACTAATACACTAATATTATGTGCAGAATTTCAAAAGATTCGAATAAGTAGTATAGAAGTTATTAAAGAATCAATATTTCACTAAATTTTAACCCTTTGTGTGGGAGGTACCAGAAGGAGTAGACCAATATGGCCCATCTTCGAACTCATCCGGAGATAGATCAAAATATTACCACATACCAAATTTGAAGTCAATCGGTTAATCCTTTCGAGAGTTATCGTGCGCACCAGCCAGCAGACACACAGACAGACAGACAGACGGACGGACATTGCTCATTCGACTTAAAATGACCCAAAACGTATTTCCTCCGAACATACTTAGGGTCTTAGATCACTCCTTCGATGTGTTACACTTTTTTCCGAAGCAAATGATATATACCCTCGTCACACTAAAGTGAGGGTATAAATATAGTTCAAATACTAAAGGTACCTTCCATAAAAAATGGAAATCTAGAAAAAATTAAAAAAAAATTTAGTTTTGGTTTCATAGAATAGTACGCCTCAATTAGTACAAAAAAAGTTTTTAGGTCTCGGACACAAAAAAATGTTTGCTGCATACTCGTAGTGTAATATAGAGAAACAGGCGTTGCGTTGGAATCCGTTGGAAGAAGAGTTGGTAGACCACGTACAACTTGGAGACGTTCCACTGAAGCCGAAATGAGATCTATCGGATTAATATGGAATCAACATAAATACACGCTGAAAAAAATCGCTTCTGTAGTATATAGTCCGAAACATATTCTGCTGGAAACATACATATGTTTAGGGTACCGTACACTCCAAATATATAATATTTGACACGCACAAATCTTATATGTTTAGAGGATATATTTAAGCAATCGCTTTCAATCAGTTGTTCTAAATAATGTTTCCTCCAGACCACTGCACTTGGAACGCGGCGTCCCTCAAGGCTCGGTATTAGGACCGCTTATTTTTTCATTGTATATTAATGACCTTCCACTACAACTCCAATTCTGCAGTATCCACATGTATGCCGACGATGTACAGATATATTTAAGCTGTTCTAAAACATCAATCACTGATTGTGTTTCGAAAATCAACAGAGATCTCGAAAGAATTAACAACTGGGCATTGGTAAATAAGCTGTTTCTAAACCCTAACAAATCAAAGTGCATAGTTGTGGCAAAAAAGTCGCAACTTTCTTCTTGTGTTTTACCCATTGTCATCGGAGGTCAACAAGTAAAGTTCGTAAACAACGCTAAAAACCTAGGAATTATTTTCAATAACTCCCTCTCATGGACTGACCACATAGCAACTACAACAGGCAAAGTCTTTACAATGCTGCGTACACTATATCCGACATCGTACTATACCCCTCAACACATACGCATTCTTCTTGCGAAAACATATCTGTTGCCATCACTTCTATATGGGTGTGAACTATTTTCAAGCTGTGACGCTAAAAGTATGTCAAGGCTAATGATAACTTTTAATGCCGTTTTGAGATATGTTTATGGATTACGACGGTACCAGAGTTGCTCTGCTGTTCAAAAATGTCTATACGGAGTTGACTTTCTACACCTGCTTAAAATAAAGACTTTAACCTTCTTGCACAATCATATCACCACCATCATATCTATACAACATAATTAGATTCGGTCGTTCAAGCAGAGGATTGCGGATCATTCCAATTAGACATAAATTGTTAATATCCGAACGTCACTTTATAGTTAATGCTATTCGTCTTTGGAACTCGCTTCCATTTCCCATACAACTTATAGGCAATGCAAGGTCACTTTAAACTTTCACTATATGCTCATTTCCAGTAATTTATTTTATTTTCCATTCAATGTTTTTTATCCGTAAAACGTTATTATTATTGCAACTATTATTGTTATTAAGTTAAATTAAATCATACTGTAACAATTGTAATTCACATACTATAATTTATAGGAACGTAGCGTCCTGTTGTACGTGAAAACGAAATAAATAAATAAATAAATAAATAAAATATTGTTCTATACAAAGTTATGTTTTTATCGTAATATTTTTTTTTTTTTGGAAATAATATTTCTGAAATAATGATTAACATTTATTTAAGTATTTTGGTATTGTATCGATGACTTAATTTAAAGGAAAGTTTTCAGTTTTTTTAGAAATTTAAAGTTTAATTATTTTGAAATTTAAGTTTATTTTTAAGAAAATTTTATATGTTTGTAAAATTCTAGGAAAAAATAAAACTAAAAATCGGCAAATTTATCAATATAATTTTTTAAATATATTTAAAATACAATAAATGTTTTTTAAATATATTGTATTTGGATACATTCTTAAACAAAATCTTTGTTTGTTTGTAAACACATATTTTATTTGTGACAGTCTGTTCGCAAACCTATTTTGTTGTAATATATTAATATATGCGTTCCAAACAAAATTTCTTGATTTTAAAATAAAATTTGTGCAAAAATATATAATATTTAAAATTTTTGGTTCCAAACCTATTTTCTTTGAATTCAAACATATTAAAAATTTAAATTTCCCCCGTGTATATGCCCAAAATCGAGTCAGATGGAAGACGGAAGACATATATATAGAAGTGGTAAAAATCGATATACATATTTAAAATATATGTAAACCAGTAAGGAAAGGCTAAAGTCGGGCGGGCCGACTATATAATACCCTACACCACTCTCGTAATATGGAATAACTCTGATATATAAATTTTGTAATTCATGTATAAATTGTTTACATAAATTTACTTTTGGGACATTTTATACTTAAATAATACCCTGTAACACAGTGTGGTGTAGGGTATAAAAACGATTGGATCTAAAGAGGCAAATCGGATGAAACATATGTATATATGGGAGCTATAGCTAAATCTTAACCGATTTTCTTCAAATTCGGCAATGTTGGTTCATGGATCAAGAAACTCTACCATTCTAAATTTCAAAACAATTGGATGTAAAATATAGCTTCTATAGAACTAAAGGGCCAAATCGGACGAAACATATATATGGGAGCTATAGCTAAATCTTAACCGATTTTCTTCAAATTCGGCAATGTTGGTTCATGGATCAAGAAGCTCTACCATTCTAAATTTCAAAATGATTGGATGTAAAATACAGCTTCTACAGGACTAAAGAGCAAAATCGGACGAAACATATATATGCGAGCTATAGCTAAATCTTAACCGATTTTCTTCAAATTCGGTAGTGTTGGTTCATGGATCAAGAAACTCTACCATTCTAAATTTCAAAACGATTGGATGTAAAATACAGCTTCTATAGAACTAAAGGGCCAAATCGGACGAAACATATATATGGGAGCTATAGCTAAATCTTAACCAATTTTCTTCAAATTCGGTAGTGTTGCTCAAGAAGCTCTTCCATTCAAAATTTCAAAATGATTCGATGTAAAATAAAGCTTCTACAGGACTAAAGAGCAAAATCGGACGAAACATATATATGGGAGCAATAGCTAAATCTTAACCGATTTTCTTCAAATTCGGTAGTGTTGGTTCATGGATCAAGAAACTCTACCATTCTAAGTTTCAAAACGATTGGATGTAAAATACAGCTTCTATAGGCCTAAAGGGCCAAATCGGACGAAAGATATATATGGGAGCTATATCTAAATCTGAACCGATATCAACCAAATTCAATAGCGATCTTAACAGCTGTGAAATACTCTAAACTGCAAAATTTCAGAACGATCGGAGTGAAATTGCGACCTGTAGTCGACGAACAACTTTACATGGACGGACGGACGGACGGACAGACATGGTTAAATCGACTCAGCTAGTGATTCTGAGTCGATTGGTATACTTTAAGGTGGGTCTAGCTGTGTTATTTTCAGGTATTACAAACATCTGCCGTGAAACGAACTTATAATACCCTGTACCACAGTGTGGTGTAGGGTATAAAAACGATAGGGTTGACATAAAAGTGTATTTTGGGAAACTATAGTAATTTCTTTACAAGGAATCTCATCCAAAAAATCCATCGATTTCTATGCCTTTTGATATATCATTCTTTCTGGAGAGAAATTATCAAGGAAAGGGGGTGGGCGGAGGTGTCGGATGGTTTGGAAATACTTTCTGAAGTGTCTCTTGTATTTCGTTCTTTATCATGGAACTTCTATGCCGAGGCCTTATATACTGAAATTGTGTCTGAATTTAAAAACCTCTTTGTTTACCCAGCAAACTTAGTGGCAAAATATCTCAAAAACGCGATGTCACAAGACCTAACGGCTACTGTCATACGATTTAGCGGCCCGAACTTATGCGCGGTAATTTGGTTTCTTTGAGGATACATTTAATATTCTTAACTAAGATTTAATTGAAAAAAAAACATAATCTTTTAATGGATTTTTTTCTAGGAAATCACTTAATTTGCAGAGAGATGATTCATTTACGAAAGCCTGCCCTCTCTTTTGAAAATACTCTTAGAACAGAACGATAAATGCAATATTTGTCCACAAAATAAATTTCATTTTGCCACATAAAATCAGTTACAAACTTTCCTTTTGTTTTCCCTCCATTGTTTTGTGTTCCTTCACCAAAATCATATTTTAATGAATAAACTTTATAGATTTATCTGCGCACAGACATTTTGACATTTGATGGTTGGTCGACTGGTGTGTTGCTGCCGATGAGGACTTGAACGTGTAGTAATGATTCAAGGAGTCAATAACACTATGCAACAAATGTGAAAAAATATTGGATCATCTGTATAAAGACTCATAGCAAAAAATTTACCACATGCACATTCGGCCATTAAAGTCTATCTGACACGTTTGTGCTCCTCCTTAAAGGAAACAAGCAAGAAAATTTCAGTCGGGTAAATCGACCGGTAATGTACCCTCACTTTGTGAGTAATATAAAATAGTAATTCGTGTGGGAGATGTCAGAATGTTGAAAAGAATTTCCATTCTATGTTTCTTATATACGTACTCGTATACACAATGTGAAAATACTCGTATTTAGTAGTAGCTGCAGAAGTTATGGTAATGTCGTGTTTCAATGAAACTGGCAATTTGTGGGGGCGGTACTGGAAGTAGTTTGAAATTTAAATACATTGCACTGTTCCGAATTGTAAGTGATACGGTCCACCGATTTTAACTGATTGGGTTGAACAATTGTAATTTGAGTTTCCTCGTACCCGGAACAATACACACTTACAATGGTTCTCATAGGTCCATGTTTTGATATAGTCCCATACATGGACCGATTACATTTTCCTAAGAAACAAAGCCTAAGAAAGCAGGATTGTAACGAAAGTGGATATAGCAAAAGCAAATATTGACAATTTTTTCTTGAATATTGAAAAATGCATTTTTGCGAACGCGCATAATATTTTTTGCGAATACGAAGCGAATATCAAAAACTGATTTACGGAATAGGAAGATTTATGTAGAATCATTCCTACATACTGTCTTTTAAATTCAATGTACTCGAATGTATTGCAGTTGATTTATTAAATATAAAATATTTAATTATTACTATAACAAAACCAGTAAGGAAAGGCTAAAGTCGGGCGGGCCGACTATATAATACCCTACACCACTCTCGTAATATTGAATAACTGTGATATATAAATTTTGTAATTCATGTATAAATTGTTTACATAAATTTACTTTTGGGACATTTTGTACTTAAATAATACCCTGTACCACAGTGTGATGTAGGGTATAAAAACGATTGGATCTAAAGAGCCAAATCGGATGAAACATATATATGGGAGCTATAGCTAAATCTTAACCGATTTTCTTCAAATTCGGCAATGTTGGATCATGAATCAAGAAACTCAATACAACTAAAGGGCCAAATCGGACGAAACATATATATGGGAGCTATAGCTAAATCTTAACCGATTTTCTTCAAATTCGGTAGTGTTGGTTCATGGATCAAGAAACTCTACCATTCTAAATTTCAAAACGATTGGATGTAAAATTCAGCTTTTATAGGACTAAAGGGCCAAATCGGACGAAACATGTATATGGGAGCTATAGCTTAATCTTAACCGATTTTCTTCAAATTCGGTAGTGTTGGTTCATGGATCAAGAAACTCTACCATTCTAAATTTCAAAACGATTGGATGTAAAATACAGCTTTTATAGGACTAAATGGCCAAATCGGACGAAACATATATATGGCAGCTATAGCTAAATCTTAACCGATTTTCTTCAAATTCGGAAGTGATGGTTCATGGATCAAGAAACTCTACCATTCTAAATTTCAAAATGATTGGATGTAAAATACAGCTTCTACAGGACTAAAGAACAAAATCGGACGAAACATATATATGGGAGCTATAGCTAAATCTTAACCGATTTTCTTCAAATTCAGCAATGTTGGTTCATGGATCAAGAAACTCTACCATTCTAAATTTCAAAACGATCGGATGTAAAATACAGCTTCTATAGGACTAAAGGGCCAAATCGGACGAAACATATATATGGGAGCTATAGCTAAATCTTAACCGATTTTCTTCAAATTCGGCAATGTTGGTTCATGGATCAAGAAACTCTACCATTCTAAATTTCAAAATGATTGGATGTAAAATACAGCTTCTATAGGACTAAAGGGCCAAATCGGACGAAAGATATATATGGGAGCTATATCTAAATCTGAACCGATTTCAACCAAATTCAATAGCGATCTTAACAGCCGCGAAATACTCTAAACTGCAAAATTTCAGAACGATCGGAGTGAAATTGCGACCTGTAGTCGACGAACAACTTTACATGGACGGACGGACGGACGGACATCGTTAAATCGACTCAGCTAGTGATTCTGAGTCGATCGGTATACTTTAAGGTGGGTCTAGCTGTGTTATTTTAAGGTGTTACAAACATCTGCCGTGAAACAAACTTATAATACCCTGTACCACAGAGTGGTGTAGGGTATAAACACACAGATTTGAAAAACAAGTGACGAATGGGTAAAGTCTGGCGGAGCTTATTTTTTTATGGACGGACGGACATGGTTAAATGGGTCCAGCAATTCTCCTTTTGGGTGTTCATAGAAATTATATAAAATATTATTCATTAACTTAAAAATTTTGTATTCAAGTTTCGTTGAGACAAGTTATATTTAACAACCAGTAAGGAAAGGCTAAAGTCGGGCGGTGCCGACTATATAATACCCTACACCACTCTCGTAATATTGAATAACTCTGATATATAAATTTTGTAATTCATGTATAAATTGTTTACATAAATTTACTTTCGGGACATTTTATACTTAAATAATACCCTGTACCTCAGTGTGGTGTAGGGTATAAAAACGATTGGATATAAAGAGCCAAATCGGATGAAACATATATATGGGAGCTATAGCTAAATCTAAACCGATTTCAACCAAATTCAATAGCGATCTTAACAGCCGCGAAATACTCTAAACTGCAAAATTTCAGAACGATCGGAGTGAAATTGCGACCTGTAGTCGACGAACAACTTTACATGGACAGACGGACGGACGGACATCGTTAAATCGACTCAGCTAGTGATTCTGAGTCGATCGGTATACTTTAAGGTGAGTTATTTTCAGGTGTTACAAACATCAGCCGTGAAACGAACTTATAATACCCTGTACCACAGTGTGGTGTAGGGTATAAAAAGTAGCATTACTGTTTTTTTCACTATTCAAGCTTTCACTTACGTAGAGGTTCATAAATAAGACCGGCTCTGCTAAATAACTGTTACCTGGGGACACTTCTCGGCGGTGTAGTTTAAAACTGGCGTATAAAATCGATTTTTTTGTTTAAATATTCATTTATTTTTTGATTGAGGAAACGAAATCGAATGTTCCAAATTTGGTTTTTGCGAATGCGAAAACAAATGTTGAAATTGAAGCAAATAAATCGAATATTCGTTTCATCCCTGATAGAAACCAACAATTTTAACAGATCAGGCTTAAATGTTGTTTTTGAGATTATTTATACTCGGAATCATTTACATGAACAATGGTCATCATAGGTCTGTCTTATGATATACAGAGGTCCCATATAAAAGTCCCTCCCCAGTTGTCTTCTTAACTAGTGTTGGGAAAGTATCGAGTATTTGAGTACTGAGTACTCGATACCGACTGTTTCTTCGGGTACTCATTACAAAAAAGTACCTACTCAATAATTTCGGCTTGTACGTATTGGCACTCGTACGATGCGGTTTTAGTTTAATAAAGCTGGGAAGAAAGATATCAATATCAATAATTTCACTAGGAATTTAAATAAGTTCTTCTACAATGTGGAATATAATGATGTAATGGCTATTCCAACTTATCTAGGATCGCCACAAAATATATCGGAGGGTAATATTCTGTTTGAGAGAATTCGACCAAATTATTGAGATTATACATTTTGGACATGTAAGAGTTTTAGAAAGAACGGCTTGTCCTTTAGATTGGTGCGAAAAACATGAGTCAATTTATCCTGGACTATCTTCAATCTCAACGAAGTATCTTCCAGTAGTAGCAACATCTGTTCCTAGCGAACTATTGCAGAGAAGCTAGTCAGTAATAGGAAAAATACTTAAAATTACACAAATGTTGAAACATTTTTTGCATCGTTTACAGTGAATAAAAAGCCATGTTCAAGTATTTTTGTTATAATAACACTGTACTAGTCCAAAAATGTAACAGACAGTTGACCCAATGGAGAGACTATAGGGTCGCTCCATAGTGTCTCTCCGGTGGTATTAACCGTTTTTCTATGTTATCTCTTGTTTTCACGATATTCGACCACAGCGTTTGCTAGGAAATCAGAGAGGTTAGATAACCTGGTGATGATTTTGAATTTAAAGACTTCGTAATACACGCTTCAGACCAAAGAATGAAAAATAGAGGACCCTTGGAGAATTATTTTTCTCTAAACAGTCGTACCCGCTTCTCACCCCCTTACCACTGAAAAATTTCGATCAAATCTACTTTCTGTTCAATTTTCAAAGTGTCTATTTCGAACACAGTGTAATTCTAAAAAACCAAATACATTTGATATAACTGTTGAAAAATTTATAAAATACATCTATAATACATAATAATAAATTATGTATTTATATAAGATAAATGTGTCGTTATATTAACACTATTTTTATAAAAAAAATATTTAAAACTACCGATTGCACGATGAATTTTTAAATTGTTAATTTTTTAAATTTTTTTTTAATTTTATTTCAATTACTTTTATTTTATTAAAAATTAATGTATTCAAGGCACAACAGTAATTTATAACTGTAATAAATACATATCTGCATGTTTTTTTTCAAATAAGTATGATTTAAATAAGTTGAACCTTAATTACACTGAAACTACTGAAAGTATCGAGTACTCAATTAAAAAGTATCGAGTAATACCGAGTAGTCAAAAATAGCCATATTTTACAACACTATTCCTAACGACATACAAATCAGAAATCTGAACCAATCGGACTGAATTTTGATAATTTGAGCTTATTTATATCGTGTACCATTAACCCGACCATTTTTTGATTATATAATATCCAATTTTCTTTATTATACCCTCACTTTAGTGTGACGAGGGTATATATCATTTGCTAAGTTCGAAGATGGACCATATTGGTCCACTCTTTCTAGTACCTCCCCCACAAAGTGTTAAAATGTTGTGAAATATTGAATCTTTAATAACTGCTATACTACTTATTCGAATTTTCTGAAATTCCACACATAGCATTAGTTTATTAGTCGCTATCAACTCGAGAAAAATGGGCCATGTTGATCCATGAATGGACCATTTTGCACCAAAAGTTAACAGCTTATAACATTAATACCAGTGCATAAAAATACTTGAAATTTTGTACAGTGTAATGCTTTCATAGTGCCTACAATCCAGTGAAAAATGGGTGTCATATTCACGCCCCTTTTGGTACCTCTTACACAAAGGTACCATTTTGCACCAAAAGATAACAGCTTATAACATTAATACCAGTGTATAAAAATACTTGAAATTTTTTACAGTGTAATGCTTTTATAGTGTCTTTTGCACTGTGAAAAATGGATGCTATTTCCACGCCCCTTTTTGTACCTCCCACACAAAGGTACCATTTTGCACAAAAAGTTAAGAGCTCACAGCATGAGTACCAATGCACGAAAATGCAACAACATTTTGCACAGTGTAACGCTTTTGAAGTCCCTATAGCCCTGTAAAAGATGGCCGTTATCACCACGCCCCTTTTTGTACCTCCCACACAAAATGGCCAAATCATACCAAAATTTAATATTTCATAACGTTAATATACCAGTGCAAAAAACGTTTATAATTCGGCGCAGTGTAATGTATTTAAAGAATCTACTATTCAGCGAAAAATAGGTGTATTTGTTAAAAACATTCTGGTACCTCCCATACAAATTGACAGAATAATTCGTTTAATATTCCATATTACATTACTCACAAATTGAGGGTATACCTTACTCGGTTTACCCGACTGAAACTTTCTTACTTGTTATTCTCTGCAATTCGAGTCATGGTGGAAGGTAAGTAAGATTCGAGTTGGCCAAACTTAACTTTTGTATTTAATATAAACGGATAAAAATCAACATATTTAATATGTTTGAATTGAAAGAAAATATTTGGAAGCAACATTTTTAAATATTTTACATATATTTGTGAACAAATAAACAACATTTCAATTCTAAAAATTTTAGATTTTGCAAACACTAGGTGGGCAATACGAAAAGCTGCCACAGGGCATCCTTGACCATTTAAGGTAAAATAAAAAGGCTGCCGCAGGGCATCCTTGGCTAGACTGAGACCGGTATTGCCCAAATCGACCGCAAAATCTTATGCCGCGAACAATTTTTGCCCTATTTTATATAGATTCAAAGAAATTTTAATTGCTTTTTATACCCTCACTTTAGTGTGACGAAGGTATATATCATTTGCTACGGTAAAAATGTAACACATCGAAGGAGTGATATAAGACCCTAAGTATGTTCGGAGGAAATCTGTTTTGGGTCATTTTAAGTCGAATGAGCAATGTCCGTCCGTCCGTCTGTCTGTCTGTCTGTCTGCTGGCTGGTGCGCACGATAACTCTCGAAAGGAGTAACCGATTGACTTC
Source organism: Eudasyphora cyanicolor (assembly GCA_963930755.1). Taxonomy (NCBI): domain Eukaryota; kingdom Metazoa; phylum Arthropoda; class Insecta; order Diptera; family Muscidae; genus Eudasyphora; species Eudasyphora cyanicolor. The sequence goes on along the minus strand of OZ005736.1, from coordinate 155,183,462 downwards.
AAATTTGGTATGTGGTAATATTTTTTTCTATTTCCGGCTAAGTTCGAAGATGGGCCATATTGGTCCTTCTAGTACCTCCCACACAAAGGGTTAAAATGTTGTGAAATATTGATTCTTTAATAACTACTATACTACTTATTCGAATCTTCTGAAATTCCACACATAGTATTAGTTTATTAGTCGCTATCAACTCGAGAAAAATGGGCGAAGTTGGCACGTCCCTTTAGGTACCTCCCACACAAATGCACCATTTTGCACCAAAAATTAACAGCTTATAACATTAATAACAGTGTATAAAAATACTGTGTTTGCACAGTGTTATGCTTTTATATTGCCTACAGTCCAGAGAAAAATGGGCGTTGTTGCCACGCCCCTTTTGGTACCTTCCACACAAAGATACCATTTTGCACCAAAAGTTAACAGCTTATAACATTAATACAAGTGTTTAATAATACTTGAAATTTTGTACAGTGTAATGTTTTTATTGTGCCTATAGCCCTGTGAAAAATGGGCGTTATCGCCACGCCCCTTTTTGTACCTCCCACACAAAATGGCCAAATCATACCACAATTTAAGATCTCATAACGTTTATACCAGTGCACATAAATGCTTTTAAGTCGGCACAGTGCAATGAATTTAAAGTATCTACTGTTCAGCGAAAAATAGTTATATTTGTTAAACCCCTTCTGGTAGCTCCCACACAAATTGACAGAATAATTCGTGTAATATTCAATATTACATTACTCACAAAGTGAGGGTATACCTTAGTTGGTTTACCCGGCTGAAACTTTCTTACTTGTTTAGAAGTTGTTTTAATAAAAAATCTTAAAAAAATAGATCCCATCATTTCACCTCTTCCATACTCACATAGTCGCTAAAAAAGAGTTCTAGGAACACGGCTTTAAAATATTAAAAAAAACAATTTTGAAATAATCGCAATTCCGCCATCTTTAAATTACTCATAACTTTTGAACAAAATGTTTTTAATTTTATTTTTTTTAAAACGTATAAAATGTTTTTGAGAGAACTATACATACACAAACTATCAAAGCAATCAAAGCTAGTGATGTGGATGAGGTACGAGGGACTACAAACAATGAGGGACTATCAAAGAGATTTTATAAGAAAATTCGTTGTTCCCCTCATCTTACAGGGAGGAGGGTATATCATTTGCTACGTTTGCTACATTTGCTAAAAGTGTAACACATCGAAGGAGTAACCTAAGACCCAAAGTATGTTCGGCATCCCTTCGGAAATCCGTTTTAGGACATTTTAGGTCATTTGACCAATGTCCGAAAAAAGTAACGGATTGACTTCAAATTTAGAACGTGATAATATTTGTTTCTATCTCATGCTTATTCCGAAGATAGGCCAAATTGGTCCAGCCCTTCTAGTACCGCCCTCACAAAGGCTTAACATTTAGTGAAATATTGATTCGCTAATAACTTCCACACTAGTTATCCAAATTATCTGTAACTAGTAATACAGGGTGGCGCAGAATGAGCTATATGGTTTAAATGGTTTACAACTTTTTTATTATGCGCACACGCGTGTTCTTTTTAGCATACTTTCCATAACTCTTCACAAAGTGCTGAAAAAACAAAGAAAGAATAATAACACTGTGCTCGAAATGGACACTTTCAAAAAGTAACAGAAAGGAGACCCTTTGGATATACCTATTTCGACCTTGCTGAATCCAATGGAGTTAACCGTTTTTCTAGGTTAGCTCTTGTTTTCGCGATATTCGACCACAAAGTTTGCAAAAAAAATCAGAGATGTTAGTTATCTCGGAGGTGATTTTGAAGTGTAAGACTTCCGAAAAAGCGCTTCAGTCCAAAGAACGAAATAAAGGGAATCCTTCGAGTATTATTTCTCTCAAAATAGTCAACCACGCTTCTCACCACTTTACCCCCGAAAAAGTGCAATCAAATCATACCATGTGTCAATCGTCATATAAATCATAGACGTTTTTATACCCTCACTTTAGTGTGACGAGGGTATATATCATTTGCTACGGAAAAAAGTGTAACACATCGAAGGAGTGACGTAAGACCCCAAGTATGTTCGGCGGAAATCCGTTTTGGGTCATTTTAAGTCGAATGAGCAATGTCCGTCCGTCTGTCTGTCTGTCTGTCTGTCTGTCTGTCTGTCTGTCTGTCTGTCTGTCTGTCTGTCTGTCTGTCTGTCTGTCTGTCTGTCTGTCTGTCTGTCTGTCTGTCTGTCTGTCTGTCTGTCTGTCTGTCTGTCTGTCTGTCAGTCTGTCTGTCTGTCTGCTGGCTGGTGCGCACGATAACTCTCGAAAGGAGTAACCGATTGACTTCAAATTTCGTATGTGGTAATATTTTTTTCTATCTCCGGCTAAGTTCGAAGATGGGCCATATTGGCTCACTCCTTCTGGTACCTCCCCCACAAAGGGTTAAAATGTTGTGAAATATTGATTCTTTAATAACTGCTATTATACGTATTCGAATCTTCTGAAATTCCACACATAGTATTAGTTTGTTAGTCGCTATCAACTCGAGGAAAATGGGCGAAATTGCCACGCCCCTTTTGCTACCTACCACACAAATGCACCATTTTGCACTAAAAGTTAAAAGCTTATAACATTAATACCAGGGTTTAGAAATACTTGAAATTTTGTACAGTGTAATGCTTTTATAGTGCCTACAGTCCAGTGAAAAATGGGCGTTATTGCCGCGCCCCTTTTGGTACCTCCCACACAAATGCACCATTTTGCACCAAAAGTTAACAGCTTATAACATTAATACCAGTGTATAAAAATACTTGAAATTTTGTACAGCATAATGTTTTTATAGTGCCTACAGTTCATTAAAAAATGGGCGTTATTGTCACGCCCCTTTTGGTACCTCTCCCACAAAGGTACCATTTTGCACCAAAAGTTAACAGTTTATAACATTAATATCACTGTATACAATTACTTGAAATTTTGTACAGTGTAATGCTTTTATAATGCCTATAGTCCAGTGAAAAATGAGCGTTATCCCCACGTCCCTTTTTGTACCTCCCACACAAAATGGCCAAATTATACCACAATTTAATATCTCAACGTTAATATACCAGTCCATATAAATGGTTACAATTCGGCACAGTGCAATGTATTTTAAGTATCTACTGTTCAGCGAAATATAGGTGTATTTCTTAAATCCCTTCTGGTACCTCCCACAAAAATTGACAGAATAATTTGTGTAATATTCAATATTACATTACTCACAAAGTGAGGGTATACCTTAGTCGGTTTACCCGACTGAAACTTTCTTACTTGTTAGTTTGTGTCTTTGAGAAAAATGTTCCTCGCGAAAAATTACTATGAGTCTCCTTTCAAGATATTTATGAAAAATTAACAGGTTTCACAATTTAGCAGGTTTTGTTGGTTGCCTTTGAAATTTCCATTAACACCAACGAAAATATAATTTAAAAAAATTTAAGTCAACAAATTTTATTTCAAATATTTTCTGCTATGAGCAGAAAAATACACTAATTATGTAATAACTCGAAATTTGTTTAATTCTCATAAAAAAGTTGAGAAAGGACTTATAGCATTTCTTCGCGAGGAATATTTTCCTCAACGATGCCTACTAAAAATGTCGACGATATGTAGATTTTTAACATATGATAAGATTTCATTGCACTTTTTCAGGGGTAAGGGGGTGAAAGCGTGGACGACTGTTTTGAGAACAATAATTGTCCAAATGTTCCCTTTATTTCGATCTTTGGACTGAAGCGTATATTCCGAAGTCTTCCACTTCAAAATAACCAAAGAGATAAGTCACCTCTCTGATTTCCCAACAAACTTTGTGGTCGAATATCGCGAAAACAAGAGCTAACATAGAAAAACGGCTAATGCCACTGGATTCAGCATGACCGAAATAGGTCTATCCATAGGGTCTCCTTTCTGTTACATTTTGGGACTAGCACAGTGTAATTAAAAAAGTTATAAAGAATTCAAACCATATAGTTCATTCTGCGCCACCCTGTATTATAACTTTTTAAAGAAGTGGAGGATATGAAACGAACGAAAAAATTCGCAAAAATTTAAAAATTTATAAAGAATTCAGACCATATAGCTCATTCTGCGCCATCCTGTAGTTTATCCGTCGGTATCACCTTCATAAAAAATGGGCGAAGTGTCGCCACCCCTTTTGGTACCTCCCACACAAAGGGACTATTTTTCTACAAAAATGTAACTTCTTCTATTTAAAACAAGTTAATATAAATTCTTAAAATTTTGTTCAGTGCAATGTTTTTATAGTACCTAGTGTACAGTTATTGCCGCGCACCTTTAGGTACCTCCCACGCAAATGAACCATTTTGTACCAAAAGTTAACAGATTTTAAATTCGACACCAGTGCATATAAATACTTGAAATGTTGTACAGCGCAATGCTTTTATAGTATCTAGAGTCTAGAGAAAAGTGGCCATAATTGGCACGCCCCTTTTGGTACCTTCCACACAAATGGACCATTTTACACCAAAAGTTAACAGCTTATAACTTTAATAACAGAGCATATAAATATTTGAAATTTTGTACAGTGTAATGCTTTTACAGTACCAAGAGTCCAGAGAAAAATGGGCGTTATTGGCACGCCCATTTTGGTACCTCCCACACAAATGGTAATTTTTGTACCAAAAGTTACCGGCTTTTAACTTTAATACTCGTACCAGTACATACTTCAAAGTTATTAAATACAATTTAAATTAATAATAATTTAATTAAAACCAAAAATTAATAAATTTAATAATATTTTTTTAGGACTCAAGGTGAGGGGATTCATAAGTCGGTTTACCCGACTGAAATTTTTATACTTGTTTTAACAAAATTACATCCACTCAAGTTGGATTTACGAGTTGCATGAAATAATCGGTTCAGAGTCATGTGTGATCTTTCTGCGCTAAAAATATGGTGTAGGATATCATATATATAATATTAGAAAATCATAAATTTCCTGTTGTATAGTGTAAACAAAGCATCACAGTGACCATCACACTATAAGTGCCTGAATCCTAATACGAATCACATAAACCAATCAACTGCAATGCAGTTTATTTATTTGATTTGTTTTATTTATCTTTATGCGGTTTTGTTGCAGAATTTCAAAATATTTGTATGTGACCAAACTTTGTGTTCGTTGTTAATTTTCTTTTATGATTGTTCTTTTTTTTGGTTGTCTGCCTTTTTTTTCATTTTAAGGAATGTGTTTTGAAAAATAAAATCGCCCTTTCTTCTTCTTCTTCAAGAATCTGTATTCCATCTGTTTTTCTTTTAGTTTCTGAACAACTTAAACAACTTTTGTTTTTAAGATAATCCACCAGAAAAGGAACGGAAATTCGTTTTGCTCCTTTCCCTTCAGCTTCAACTTCATCTGAACCCTATCTTGTGGTTGAAGGTTTAATGCACCACACCATGGGGACTACTATGGCGTGGGGCATAGCTACGTAGAAGGACTATTGGTGTTTCAGCTCGACATGTGGCCTGTATGGTCGTCAAGCACTAGCATGTAGTTACTCCTCATGTTGCAATGCCATAAGGATTCGTTCGATGTAGTGTTTTTTTCTGTGGCTCGATATGTGTGTGTCATAATTTCTTTTATTACAATTTTTATTTTGATATCCTGAACGACGATAATAATGACGATGGCGATGGCAATCGTGCTGACGGTAATGGCAAATTAAATATGTACATAACTGCATCATTGGATTACATGCTATTATTACATTTTTTCTGTTGCAATTACAAAAGTTCACTGTATTCTGAGAATCGCAGAAGAGCAACTTCAAGGTTTAATTTTGCGGGCACCACGGAGCTTATGTGTTGCTTTATTCAGCCGTAACACGTATGCTCCATGTAGTGCATTCGCTCAGCATCGCCCCTTTGGCCTTTAAAAGTCAATAATTAAGGCAGAATTCAAGATTTTAATATAAAAGTCCATGATCTGTGATTGTACGTGGCTTATCTGTTAAATGTCAAATTGAAAAGGAACGGTTAAATAATAAAATAACAAATGCCAGAAAATGTATAGGGCATATACCTTCTATGGGCAAACCTCCCACACAAGATGACCAATTTATAAGATAATAATAGGAGTGTTTTTTTTGTTAGCGATTTTAGTTTTGCACTTGTAATGAAAGCGACTTCCTGTATTTAGCGACAATGGCGAATTTCAATTAACTGAGAACAGTAGCGTCTTGAGTCTCAAGACATACATTTAGCAAATCCTGAAAAATACTGTATTTTGCAGTGTGCCATATGCGAAGCGGGTGAGTTTACAACTGTAGTATATATTTATGCATATGAACAAATGTACAAATACATTTTTATGCATGTTCACAATCATACGTAAATTTCCAAATAACAGTCACACGGTATTTTTCGCAGACAGTCGCACGGCTTCCAATGCCAGGTGCAACCCGTGGCGCATAATACGTTTACCGATGCATTTCCCATTAAGTGACAAATCGACAGTCGCACGGTGTCCAATGCCATGTCCAACCTGTGGCGGACAATGCCAAGTCCAACCTCTGGCGGATGCATTTCCCATGGGAAGTTATTATGCTTGAATCTATGCTACACCCAAATATAATTTAGTATATAAGTATCAAACTAGAATAGTAAAATTCATTCAATAAGGAACTATCAAAACGAAACAGTCGTTTTAGTACATGGCGATCCTGCCAGTGATCAACTTTGACGCCCAACTATCCTGCCAACTATAAAGCCAACCTACGCCCAACTATTTTTCCAGTGATCAAACTGTGACGACCAACTATCCTGCCAGTTACGAATATTGAACTGCCAACCATTCTGGTCAATCCCTAATGTCGCCAAACTTCCTGCCGTCAATAATCCTGCCAGTTATAAATCTTTGATGCCATAAATGAAGAAAAACCGGAACAAAAAAGCAAAGACGAACCCATTCCAGGACCTAGGGCTATGACAATAGAAGAATACTTAGCCCGGCAGCCAGGAACTATAGCCAAAAAGAGGAAAGCCAAAGAGCGCGATGCTCGCTGTACAAATTGGAAAAAAATACCAAAAAAACGTGGAGGACAAAAGGTATTTTTAATCCGTCTCCGGAGGTTGCTTTTGGACCAGATTAAGTTGACGGAAAGCGAAGAAGTCCGGCAGCACAACAAAGTACGAATAGCAGAAATATAAGCAGAATTAAGAAAAAAATTTAAATAAGTTTAGAATAAAAATTGTTCATTACACTATTAAATGACAGCGTTTTCACGCTAATTTAATATAATGTGTAAAAACGAGCATATTAGTATTATAAAAAATAATATATAACTTAACAAAAACTTAACTTAGAGAAAACGTGTCATATATAAGTAATATTAATAAGAAGGGAAAGAAAAAAATACGTCTATTGTTAGTAACGAATTATACATTTTTACACATTTATGTAACATGGGAGGTAAAGAAACAAAAATTGAGAAGCCTAATGCAAACGTTATTAATGAGGTACAAGTAATTGAAGTCGAATCTTCGGTAAAATTATACCTTATTATAATAATTGCGATAATGGCAACACAGTTAGCGACAACTATCTACCAGCTACATAAAAAATCATTAAGAAAAAATTATATTAGAGCAGCTTTAATGGCCAATGAGCTAGACAAAGTTTGAGAAGCAAGAATCTATTATTACTTTTTGTCTGAATGGATTGGCAACAGATAGTCCAAAAAGCTAGACTCATTAGGGCTGAATTTGATAAATCATATAAGAGTTTAAATACAGATAGATACACAACAGATGCGACAATTGATAAACAAATGGGAATATTATTAAATTCCTTAGAGAATATACGCGTCCTCTTAAATGTAAATTACTCTAGACTAACAGTTTCACATAAGGCAGCGGCCGATGCTTTCTATTCAGACGTTCGAGAGAAATTAATAACAGTCGCTTCAAGAAAAAGCGTACAGGTTGAAATCCCACACAGTCTCCAAGAGAGGATAACGTTCAGAGAAACTAGTGAAGAGAACCAATCGAATGGAGATAATCAGAAAGGACAGCAAAAAAACGATATGCCTCAAACAGTAGTCGAATTTTTAGGCACTGCCTCACGACTGATTACAGATTAAGATGGTAAGGCAGATAATTTACAGAGCTTCATAGATGCGTTGAGCTTGGTGGATTCCATTAAGGAAACACACGAAGCCGTAGCCATCAACCTTGTTAAGACGAAACTAAAAGGGGCTGCAAGGAATCTTATCTCCGCTGAGACAAACTTACAGGCTGTAATAGCAAAACTAAGAGTTTCTATAAAAGGAGAAACAGTGGACGTTGTCACCGCTAAACTGATGAATGTTAGACAACAGAACAAAAATGCTAACTGTTACGTTACGGAAGTGGAAGATCTTGCGAGGAGATTAGAAAGCGCCTACATTTCAGATGGTCTGCCAGCTGACCTTGCTAGCACATATGCTAAGAAATCTGCGGTCAACGCCATAGTCAAGAATGCAACGAACGAGAAGGTCAGGCTTATTATGGAATCAGGAAAATTCTCGAATATGAATGAAGTAATGGCAAAATTCGTCAATAGCTGCACCGAGGCATTTGGTCAACAGATTATGGCTCAAATCGCAGGGGAAATGGTCGGAATCGTGGAAATTACCGTGGGAATAGAAATGGAAATTTTCATAACCAACGTAACCCCGAGAATTTTCAGAACAACGGCAAAGGTATCGCGGCAATGGTAACAATTACCGTGGAAGAGGTCGTGATAACTATAGGGGTGGTAACAGGAATGATAGAAGTGGTAACAGGAATGGTAGAAACCAGGACGTTCGTGTCCTATATAATAGCAATAACAATGCGGAAAACGGGCAAGCCCCCCTGAATATACAGTAAATGCGAAGATTTTTAATATTAACATTGGTCTCTACAGCTACCTATGTTGCAGATCATCCTTGAACAGCAGTATATCAACTTTTCTTATTGATACAGGAGCGGATGTTTCGGTTGTGACAGTTAGGAATATTACTAATACAGGAATTAATGGAGATGTCACCACGAATCTCAGTGGTGTAGGTCATGGAATATTGACTACAATGGGAATAGTGAGTGCTGATTTGATAATTGAGAATATTGCCATTGGGCATGCATTTCATGTAGTTGAGGATAACTTTCCCATTCCAGTGGACGGAATTATAGGCATGGACTTTATGAGGAAATACAATTGTGTTCTGGATTATCAAGGAGACCAGGATTTGATCATACTGAGACCTGATAATTTCTCTTCAGATACGAGTATTTGCATTCCGTTGATGAATGCTCCTGACTAAAATTCCATATCTCTTCCTGCTCGATCAGAAGTGATAAGACTCATCAATGTCCAGTCTACTGATGAAGATGTCCTAGTACCACAGCAGATGATTCAAGAAGGTGTTTATGTTGCGAATACCATCACCTCGAAATTTAAACCAATGGTTCGAATTGTTAATACAACGGACAAAAATTTAATTATTAAAAACGTTCACATACGAGCGGAGTGTCTAAACGACTACAATATCGTCCGGCCGAGCACTAACCCCCAGTGCAATAACGAGAAATTGAGAAGACTTTCTAAAAATTTTCCTGAATTTGTCGGAGAGGAGTTAAAAGCTCTCTGTACAGAATTCATTGATATTTTCGCATTGGAAACGGAGAAAATAAGTGTCAATAATTTTTACAGGCAAAGACTCAGACTGAAGGATGAGCAACCTGTTTACATTAAGAATTACAGAATTCCGCACTCACATGAAGAGGAAGTTGATAGACAAATACGCAAACTAATAGACGATGACATAGTTGAACCATCTGTTTCTGACTACAACAGTCCAATTTTATTGGTACCCAAAAAATCCTTACCAGGATCAGACCAAAAGAGATGGAGACTAGTCGTCGACTATAGGGCGATAAATAAGAAATTGATATATTAGATCAACTAGGTAGAGCAAAATTTTTTTCATGTTTAGATTTAATATCGGGTTTTCATCAAATCGAATTGCAAGACAATTCCAGGGACATTACATCTTTCTCTTCAGATAAGGGCTCTTTTCGGTTTAAAAGACTCCTTTACGGAATAAAAATCGCGCCAAATTCATTCCAAAGAATGATGTCCTTAGCCTTTTCAGGGTTGAAACCAGCACAAGCTTTCCTGTATATGGACGACTTGATTATCATTGGTTGTTCGACTAAGCACACGCTCCAGAATTTGAGAGATGTTTTTGATATATGTTGTAAATATAACTTAAAATTACACCCTGATAAAGCGAAAGAACATCGATGACAGCTAATTTAGTGTCATTGTGGGGGTTTAAGTCAGAGTTCCTCATCGTCGGCGCTTACGTTTTAAAGGCTGTTCCACACGCTTCACGTGCTAACATATTTACGCTGTACATATCACGACACGCAAGACATACACTGCCACTCCGTAATATTTGATTCTACGAGCCAATATTTTATGAAGAAAACATACCCGACCAAAGAGCCATAACACATTTAATTTTAAAGATTTTTTATGTACCGTTATGAAAGACTCAATAAATTGAAATAAAAATTAAATTCAAATCTTTAATCTTAATATTTTCGTCAAAAATGTCGGAGGAAAGTTATCGGATGCATTACATAAAAATACAACTCGCACAACAATAAATCATTGCATTTCATGGTGAGGGGTAACAAGTAAAAACGGCGTTATGTTCGGCCGGACAAATCTTTTATACCCTCCACAATGAATCGCATACTATAGTATAATAATGAAAATTGGAAATTATTTGACATATGCAAATAAGCTAGGATCTTTGTATTTGGGAAAGTCAAACTTTGTAGAAATTTGTAAAATAAACCCCAAATGGTCCGATGATGACAACTTTTCGCGAAAAGCTACCTAAACACAATTAAATGCAAACAGCCAAATTTAAGGACAATAAGTGAACATTTGCAACTTTTACAGCGTTGTGAAATAAACTGAGGAGGGTACTTCGTGTGAGGGCTATAACAAAACGTTAACCAATTATTACAATTTGTTTGTAACACACACAAAAAGAAAGAGAGATGGACTCATCGTTTATTATTTTGATCGATTTAATAATATATCGATGGCTTATATCCATTTGTGGCTATATTAAAAAACCCAATTTTTCAGGAGAGCAAAAAAACTGTTTTATTGTCACATTATTTGAGCTTCAGCGAATTTTTGTTCTACGATATGTTTCACATATTGCTACCATGTGCTACAAACAAAAAAAATGAATATAATCCATTGTACGCGAAGTTCTGAAACATAGCCCTATTTTTCCTTCGGAAATTGTCTATGTTTTGTGGAATTTGTAAGTATAGCAGCTTTTGTTGAAAATAAAAAATGTTGAACCGAATTCAAATTAAAAGAAATTTATGAAACTAAACGCCAAACAGGCTGGTTAGATAGTAAATAAATGGCTATTGATAGGCTATATTCGCAGAAATTTTGCAATACTATTTTGTCGCGATTCTATATAAACACCTTATATGCGTTCTAAAGATCGCGAGTTTTCCTAGATACAATATGAAGACAAAAACTTTTTATGATGGTATCAACGATTTTTGTAAATAGTACACGTAATTCATTTGTTTACATAGTTTATGTTATCATAAAAGTAATGATAATCGGATGGAATCACAGACTTTAATTCCTGCAAATTCTTCCATTTGCTCGCAGAAATTGGAAGCTGATGTAGAGGTTGTGGTTCCATGTAGCAATTGCAGTTTTTAATACGGGTAGGTAGAGCAGCGTATGGATCATCATAATCTACTTTATATTCAACATCGCCATTTGGAAGATATAACAGGGACTTTGTTTCTATTTTTTAAATATTTTAAAATGCTTGAACATTACTACCTTTACTGCGTTTCCCACATCAAGTTCTTTTAACAAATTGCATTTCGCGATTTTTTGCAAATACTCGTATTACAATGTAATTCGGGCATTTTCTTCTTTTCCAGCGTTACGCACTTCATGTTTTTTTTAAGAAAATTGCATTTCGCGATTTTTTTTGCAAATTTTTTAAAGCAATTTAAACATCGTATTTTCTACCTTTTCTGCGATACCCATATCATGGCAAATAGTTCAGACGATTTGTAGATATCATACATAGACATGCTTTTCTCATATGTGCATTAATAATGCATTCAACTTTATAACGTTTCGAATAAAACTCGCAATTTATAATAGAACTATTACTCTAAGTATTTTTCGATTTAAATATTTTAATATTAATTCATTTTCTCGTGTTATGGCGTATTTTAGGCAATTCTAGATATTTTAGGATTCTGAAGTCAAAAGCATCAAATTATCGCTGTAAAGATGTTATTGTTTTCCACTATTTTGCAATATATTTTATGAAGTAATGTCAATTTTTCACAGTAGGCACCTTAAACTTCGCTTAAGAAGGTTTATGAAAGATACGCGGGCATGAAAATACATCAAATTTTAAACTTTGTAACGCACTTTCCTCTAAATGTATGTATTTTGCAAAAATTTTGAACACAGAATTGTAATCAGCGGGTCAAAATCTACAGGAAAAGTTAATACTGCATCGAAAAATGATTGAGTTTAGCGGTTTTTAATTTGCTAGCAATTTAAAAATCAAATAAAAAATTATATTATAGCCAGATTTGTCTTCGTAAAAATACATAAAATAACATAGCATAACAACAAAAACGTCAAAAAGGGGTGTTGGGATAATCTTTTTGATTTAAAACTGACACTATAGGTCAATCATGTGTAACAGAAGAATTTTGCATCAAAATCTCATTTTCGAAAATTTTAATATAGCACCTTTTAGATATAAGCCATCGATATATGCTTTATGGGGTCTCAGATCAGTATTTAGTGGTGTTACAAACGGAGTGACAAAATGAATAAACCCACCATCCTATGGCCGAGTGTATAAGGCACTTCCCAGTGTTATTAAAATTCTACTAAAATGTAAATATTAACTGTATGTTATGTAATCTCATACAAAATGTTGAGACTTTAAATGAAATGAGCATTTGCTCTTTTTTCGCATTTTTATACCCTACACCACACTGTAGTACAGGGTATTGTAAGTTTGTTTCACGGCAGATGTTTGTAACACCTGAAAATAACACAGCTATACCCACCTTAAAGTATACCGATCGACTCAATCGATCGAATCACTAGCTGAGTCGATTTAACCATGTCCGTCCGTCCGTCCGTCCGTCTGTCCATGTAAAGTTGTTCGTCGACGACAGGTCGCAATTCCACTCCGATCGTTCTGAAATTTTGCAGTTTAGAGTATTTTGCAGCTGTTAAGATCGCTATTGAATTTGGTTGAAATCAGTTAAGATTTAGCTATAGCTCCCATATATATGTTTTGTCCGATTTGGCCCTTTAGTTCTATAGAAGCTATATTTTACATCCAATCGTTTTGAAATTTAGAATGGTATAGTTTCTTGATCCATGAACCAACATTGCCGAATTTGAAGAAAATCGGTAAAGATTTAGCTATAGCTCCCATATATATCTTTCATCCGTTTTGGCTCTTTAGATCCAATCGTTTTATACCCTACACCACACTGTGGTACAGGGTATTATTTAAGTATAAAATGTCCCAAAAGTAAATTTATGTAAACAATTTATACATGAATTACAAAATTTATATATCAGAGTTATTCAATATTACGAGAGTGGTGTAGGGTATTATATAGTCGGCCTCGCCCGACTTTAGCCTTTCCTTACTGGTTTGTCTGTGAGTTTTGTCACATTTTGTCGCAATTTGAGACACCGCCCGCGCATTTTGTTTTTCAATAGCTGGCATCACTGCACTCTATATACGTCAAGAACTGAGTTTCTTTGTGCCGTCCGTCACTCTGTTTATTTGCCGATTTTTATCCAAACTAAAAAAGCTTTCAAAATTCTATAAATGCTGTGTTATTCAAGTCGACAGAATTTACAAATTGCCTAATAACAATAAATTCCTAAATAGGATCAATAACAAGGAAGTTATGGATAGACCAGTAAGGAAAGGCAGAAAGTCGGGCGGGGCCGACTATATAATACCCTACACCTCCCTAACAATGCGATAAGGGTCATTGCAATAATAATTTAGAATAATTGGTAATTGGACAAGAACATACATATATATGTGAATATATATAAAATTCTGGACCGATAATCGCTAAATTAAGCAATATTCGTTCCTAAATTGAGAAACATCTTTCTGGAGAATTTTGTAATGATCGGAAGTAAAGTATAACTTCTATAGTGCTTTGTAAGCAAATCAGGAGGAACATATATATGGAAGTTATATATAAATCTAAATCGATTTTCCCTGAATACTCATTCATGTAAATAGAAACTTACCTCTTTCTGTCGAATTTCGTACTGATCGGATATAAAATACAGTCTCTACAGCGCTTAGATGTCAAATCGGAGCTAACATATATATGGGGGCTATATCTAAATCTGAACCGATTTTCTCCGAATTTGGCACTATTCCTTCATGTAATAAGAAACCTCTTTCTGCCGAATTTCGCTGTGATCGGATATAAAATACAGTTTCTAGAGCGCTTACATGTCAAATCGGGGATAACATATATATGGGGGCTATATCAAAATCTGAACCGATTTCCCCCAAATTTTGTATTGTCTCTAAGTGTATCACGAGAATACTCTCCGTCAATTTTTGTACAAATCGGTTCAAAAATATTGCTTATACAGTGCATATATGCCAAATCGGAGGTACATATATATGGGAGCTATATGTAAATCTGAACCGATTTTAACCAAATTCAATAGGGATCTTGCTTGGACCTAAAGAAAGCTATGTGCAAAGTTTCGTTGAGATCGGACCATAATTGCGACCTGTACTTTGATTACAAGAATGCATCTACAGACAGACAGACGGACATAGCTAAATCGACTCAGACAGTGATTACAAGTCGATCGGTATAATAAACAATAGGTCTGTCTCTTCTCCTTTTGGCTGTTACAAACAAATCAAAGTCATAATACCCTGTACCACAGTGTGGTGTATGGTATAAAAACTAAAGAAATTCATGCCGTCCGCAACGCGGGAAATGCCCATAATATACAGAGATACAGAATTTCTAAGTTATTGTCACTCTGGCATGTGAGTGCTATTCAACTCTTCAGACTTTACAAATTGCCTAATAACAACAAAATTCCTAAGATAAATATTAACAAAGTTATCGGGAAAAATTAATGAAATTCCTGCCGTCCGCAACGTAGGAAATGCCCATACAGAGATACAGAATTTCTAAATTATTATCACTCTGGCGACACCATATTCAATTTAGTCAGAAATACAAGGGAAAATCTACGACAATGGTGTCAAAATGCACGCCTCATAATAATACTAAATTTAAATAATACAATTTAATATGGAAATTGAAGACATTAAGTTTTTCGGTACAGAAGAAATGGGGAAATTATTATTTGTGGGCGTTACCAGAAGTGACTTGGTAAGTACGAAATGTTCATGTCTTTGGAGGATATTAAACTTTTGCTACGAACAATTTTGCACATCGAAGGAGCGTCCTAAGATGACGAAATTTCGTTGCAGGAAATTTGAAGTCGCTCGAGCTATTTCCGTCCGTCCGTCTGTCTGTCTGACCGTATAATATCCGTTGAAGTATGCCATTCTCGTTCGCGCACACTTACATTACATTTTTATGATTACTTTGCGATACACCTTAATGTCAATCAAAATATTACAAAACATTTCTAAAATTCAATCAAGCACTTCCGTTAACACTCCCTCTCAACTGATTGGAAGCTAACAACACCCGAAATTGCTGCATTTTCCACAACATGCAAGTGTTCCAAATATAACATTTTTTTTCGGTAGTCACCAACCATTAAAACCACACAATACATGCTTTAGAATTCACCAAACACAGACGGGAGGTGCACATTGGGAAATTTCGGAAAAATTTCGGGCGCGACACTGTACAGCCTTATAGCTCGGGAACATATTGCTTGATTTTCACAATCTTGGTTTAATGGATTCATATTGGCCTAAGGAAGAGCACTATGAAGGAACATTTACGATTGGTCAAAGAGGTTTCTCGTGGCCAACCCAATCTCATATCTCGTGACAGAATTGGTCAAGGGGGCGCGACACAGCTAGCACAGCGTTATAGCTTGAGAACGGATTGTTTGATTTTCACAATTTTGGAGTTAATGGATTTGTTTTGGCATAAGAAAGAGCACTATGGAGGAAAAATTAAAAATGGCTTCGCACGGTCTACACTATCCTATAGCTCGAAGATGCATCGTTCGATTTTTAAGATTTTGGGCTTGAAGGGTTCATAGTGGCTCCAGATGTGACACAATGGGAGGAATTTATAGATGGTCAAATGACGTGAAACTGCCAACAAAACTTTATAGCACGACAACGGATTGTTCGATTTTCAATATTTTGGGCTTAGTGTATTCGTATCGAATAAAAGAATAACACTATAGACGGGAAATTAGACATTGGTCAAAGGGGCGTGGAACCGCCTTATAGCTCTAGAACGGATCGCTTGATTATCACAATTTTGTGCTTAGTGAATTCGTATTGGCACAGGAACGACACTATTGAAGAAAATTTAGGATTGGTCAAAAGGTCGTGGAACTGACTACACACAACATCATAACTCGAGAGCAGATTATTAGATTTTTATGAATTTGGGCTTGATCAATTCGTACTGGTCCAAGAATGATGGTGTCCAGGGAGATTTATAACTAGTGCAGGAGGCGTGGCAAGGTCAAGAAGGCATATCACCGTACACATAATCTCATAATATGAGAACGGATCGGAACGGATATATTGGCCCAAGAAAACACATTTTGGATGAAATTTTCTGATTGGTCAAAGGAGCGCGACACCGTCCTTACAATCTCATAATTCGAGAATATTCGATTTTCATAATTTTGGGCTTGATGAATTCGTACTTGCCCAATGCAGGCAGGGCTCTCGGGGGAAAAATTTATGATTCGTCAATCGGGCGTGGAATTGCCCACATAACCTCATATCTCGAGAACGGATCTTCAAATGTTCACGATTGTGGGCTTGGCGAATTCGTATTGTGCCATGGAAGGACACTATGGAGATGTTTAGTATTGTGTAAAGAGGCGTGGTATGGCCAGCACAAAGTCAATGAATATAGACGATGTACCATCGCATGTTTGTTTACATTTTCCCGAGTTACGAACGAATAGAAATGATTTTTCAAACGCCAAAAAATAGTTTTCCTCGAACTTTTTTTGCACGTATCGATTGATATTAACTTCCTAATCGTGACAATTACAAAAAAATCGGGAAAATCGATCTGAAAATACGAGAAAACCCATATTCGTTGAAATCAAATTCCTATTCGTTCGTCACTCTCAGCTACTCGTTATGCGACGGCACATCTTCGTAATTGACTGACTTTGGGCCAGCATAACTCATAACTAGAGAACAGATCTTTCGATTGCCACGGGTGCCAAAAATATTCCAAAAAGTATTATATTTCGAGAACTCCATCGAATTAACATACGCGTAACCCATATAAATCTGGAGAACCATTGCATCATTTGCTTTGAAGTTTGGAGTTTTTGATGGCATTGTTAAAAAGCGATTAGTGCTTCCATACGACTTGAGACTGCCGCTAAAAGTACCTCGACATTATTATATTTACTTCAGTTATTCCCATTGTATTTAATATAAGTACAATACAAAGCTTTGAAATAAATTTGAATTGACCGAATAACAGGAAGCAAATTTGGGCGGAACGAAATTCGCTGGGTCAGCTAGTATAATATATATAAAATAGAAGTTTCAGAATTTGTAATGTACACAGGACCGCTGGGACCTCGATGTAAATTTTATCAAATTTTGTTTTAAACATCATTGAATATGAATAGAGTCAGAACTGTGGGAGCCTTTGATTCGCTAGTCTACAGTCGGGTGGGGGGATTCTTGTTCCTATCAATTCATACCTAGTCACCATTACATTAATTATTATTATAAACTTCCAATCTAAAGACCAGAAACTAAAATGGACCATAAAGACGAAATAACCAAAAAAAATTCTCTTACTTCGTCGAAAATAATTTAACTAAGATATCAGTAAATTGCCCTCAATCCCTTAGATGTTAAAGGGACGTATGCCTCATGACCCTCACCTACCTTTCGTTCTAGTGGCGTAAAAAAATGTTACTAGAACCCCTGCATTAGGCCTAACCTGACGAAGTCTATTGAATCACATCCCGAGAAGAAAACATTATATAAAGGGTCCGCCAAATAACTTTTTTATTTTGAAAATTCTATAAAAAAGAACTACTGAATACTTTCTCAAATTTCTTTTTTTATTTGAATGTACAATCCTTCCGGTTACTAATGGAAAATAATTTCATTCAAATGGCTGCCTCGGCTGGCCATGCAGTAGCCTACACGATCGGTCCAATTTTTAAGCACATTATCGATTGTGTGCAGCTGTATTTCACCAATGGCTTCACGAATATTGTCCTTTAAAGCGTCAATTGTCTCTGGCTTGTCGGCGTAACACTTATCTTTGAGGGCACCCCACAAATAATAGTCCAACGGTGTCAAATCGCAGCTGCGAGGTGGCCAAACGACATCAGCTCTGCTCTGCTGATAATGCGATCTTCAAAAACAGGGCGCAAAACATCGAGTGTAGCTTCGGCTGTGTGGCACGTAGCGCCGTCCTGTTGAAACCAAATGTTGCCAATATCCTCCTCTTCAATTTTTGTGAACAAAAATTCGTTCAACATGGCCCGATAACGATCGCCATTGACTGTAACGGCCACTCCTTGCTCATTTTCGAAGAAAAATGGCCCAATTATGCCTCTGGACCAAAATCCGCACCAAACAGTGACTCGTTTTGGGTGTATCGGCTTTTCAATGTATGCGTGCGGGTTTTCTGTGCCCCAAATGCGGCAATTTTGCTTGTTTACATACCCGCCAAGATTAAAATGAGCTTCATCTGAAAAGATAATTTTTTTTTGGCAAAATCGGCATCTTCTGTAAGTCTATACACAACCATATTCGTTCAGCGGAAGGATAACACTAATTATCTGTCAAATCAGACATGAGCTAAGTGTTACCATTAACGAAATAAGCACTAGTTGAAAAAAATCGTTAGATAGCGGACACTTTATTTATTTACAGTACCATTATAAGCTATTATTCGAATTTATTCAAAGCATGTTAAATATGAACAATTTAGGGAAATTTATGATTTGAAAATGTATAAAAATGAGGCTTGTTTAAATTTAATTGTAATCCGTATAAGAATTAATGGAACTCGCTTTATTGCATATTTAACTAAACATAATTCTAAAGTAAATGTTTAATATACCTTACATAAACTACGGTGTACCCCGATTCAAAAAGGGTTAAATTCAAATCTAAGAAATTTAGGAATAAGAAGCATACAAAAATAAATAATTATGAATACCGATCAAAAGAAAAGACATAATAGAGACATGAATGAATAACAGGTTGCTGTGATGACGTCAGCACTGGCTAGACGTCGATATGTATTTACATGAGTGCTATGTACTTGCCATGTAATGCTCTTTATTGTTGATAGCCTTTAAATATCCGGCGATGCCCGGGTTGCGTTTGAAAACTGTGATCCAAACATTAGTATTATTTTTAATTTTGAATAAAAAAATAAGGACCCAAAAACTAAAAAAATGTTGGCTATAGCAAAATTTATGTAAAAATACTTTGGTTTGGTTTACAAATACCTTCGAATATTTGATCATACGCCGATCATTAAAAATTTGTTTAACATCCAGGATCAGTCTACTTGAAGTCTATCAAACTCCAGATGCTCTCAAAAACTCAAACAAATTCACTGACAACAGTAAAAAATTCTGTAAATATGAAAGGACAACCTCAAATGTACGATATGTGTGCAAACTTTCAAATTAATACTTTTATGGGGTCAGTGGTCAAGAGGTCACCAAATAAGTGACTGAGAAACAAATGCATAATATGCTATGTATGTTTCAAATTTCGATATACTCGTATACATTTTTGTTTAAATTTTACCGGTGTATATAGCGAGCGATATATTTCGAAAAGACTTTTAAACATTATGTCTCCGTTTTTGTGTACCTCTTGTCCTCAGGCCGGACGACGCATTTCCTTGAAGATCGTTTTATGCACATATATGTGCAGCTTCACAGATCTTTATGGGATTTTTATTGGAAGAATGAAAAAATCTTAAAGAATTTTTAAATGTAGTGGAAGAATGAAAATTGCTTTGGTCACTACTGGCAACAATCTTAGAATTCAAAATTGTTTTTTTCCTGTGTATACTACATATTATTTTATCTTTGTATAATTTAAGCGCGAGAGTTGACCACTGACCAAAAAACGACAATGTTAATAGTCCGTAGGCTATACCACACTGGAGTTTCTAGCTTTCTACCTGTTATATGAGCCGCAACGGTCAAGCGGCCAAAAGTCGCTTGAATTAGTATTAACATAGTCATTTTGGCCACTTCTTCACTGACCACAGTCAGAGAATTCAAAATTATTATATTTACAAAGTTTTAACTTTGTGTTCTATAAGAGGCTTCAGAAAGGGCAAAAACAATTGATAGCGCTATAACTGACCACTGGCCGAAAAATGTCTATGTGAGTAGCCCGTGGTTTTTACAACACTCATGTCTATGAGAGTGCAATTTATGGGATTTTTAATGTATTGAAAGAATGAAAAACTCTTAAAGAATCTTGAAATCCAGAAAAGATTGAAAATGGTTTTGGTCATTGCTTAACTGACCACAATCGTAGAATTCAAAATTGCATTTCTCGGGTATAGTACTACATATTATTTTATCTGTGTATCATTTTAGACGCTTCTGAAATACAAAAAAATATTTAAAATTTTGATAGCGCGACAACTGACTGCGTGTCAAAAACGACTGTGTGAATAGTCCGAAGGGTATACAACACTCAAGTCTATACCAAAGCAAAATTTAAAGCTTCCTACTTCTTAAAGGTACCGTAATGGTCAGGCGGTCAAAAGTAGCTTGATGTAAAATCGCTTCCCTTGGAGATCAGTATACAAACATATATTATTATGATTGTAGCTCTTAAAGGACTATTAAAGTACAGAAAGTGTGGAAATTGATTTGGTCATTGCTAAACTGACCACCGTGGGAGAAGTGACCGAATTGACAATGTTAGATAGGTTACCACAGTAAGTGGTGAGCGATATATTTTGAAAAGGCTTTAACAATTTTGTGTGTGCAAAATTTCAGCTCTCAAGCTTTAACAGGAGCCTCTGTGGTCAAGTGGTCGAAAATCACTTGGCGGAAAATCGGAAATCAAAGTAGCCTATGGCACTTCCCAGGCACTGGTCTGTCCACCAAGTTTCAAGAAAATCGGTTCAGCCGTTTAGGCCTGATGCTGGAACAAACAAACAAACAAACAAACAGACAAACAAACGATTTTATAATATTAATAGGATTAGTACTCATGTATAGAAAAGAAAAAAATCATTGCAAGAATTTTATGACTATTGTTGTTTTTGGTCAAACTTACCAGCATGTTCGCTGATCATGTAGAAGGCCTTCACACGTTCGCTGCTGCTGCTATGTACTGAAAAAGAACTCTTGCATTGATTTATATACAATTATATACAGTGGAACCTTGCTATACACTGTTTTCAGAATCCACTTTTGACTTCATAATTTTAAATTTAAAAGATTTTAACATTAAAAGTCGTATGTATATAAATAAATGTTTGTAAAAGATTAATTTGTTTTTTTTTTTAAACGATGAATCAAAATTCTTATGCGGGCATATTTTTGTATATGCTCAATGAAACATACTAGGTATATTGAATATTATGAGAGATAATACATGTGTAATCAGTGCCAGCAAATTGATGCACCTGATGAAAAAAATCGTTTTTGGGAAAATACATTTTTCACAATCAGAAATATTCTCTCTGTATATCCATGAGTTATATAAAATATTGATAAGCTATGTGATGGTTATTTTTTTTTTCGTGGTTTCTTAATATCAGTGTAAAGCATGATTCAAGGGATAAACTTTTTTATGGGAATACAATTTTTCCGGAAATAATCTGCGTCTAATCGACTCCGATGGGTTGATAGGGACTTAGCAGGGTAAACGTTCTGGCAAGCTTCTGAATGATATTACCACCAGATGGACACGTCCTCTCCTTAGCAAATTGTACCCTCTTTAAAGTTAGAAACTCCGGTAAAACTTTGTTCTAACATAGGCATTCTCGTATACAGGGTGGCTGATATGTATTGCAACCAACTTCAGGTTGCTATCATTTCTAAACCGCTAGTCTGAAAGCTGCCACATTTATTTCAGTGACAGTTCATTTTATTGTTTACAAGCTTACAAAAGCATTTTGATCTATTGCATTTAGAAAAAAGTTATTCTTGATGGAATTCAAGCGTGATAGTGTGATTGCTTTATTTGGATGGGAAAATACAAGTGGCTATCGTTAGAGCCCTCCAGCATTTAAATGTGAATAAATCTTTTGTTTCTCGTACCATTGCTCGTTACCGTGATACTGGCAGTGTTGCATCGCGTCCAAAAAGTGGACGAAAAAAAACGGTAACAACACCAGAAATGATCCGAAAAGTGAAGGCCAGATTTGATCGAAATCCACCCCGCAGTGGTAGAAAAATTGCTCGTGAGCTGAACATATTGCGAGAACGGATACAACACATATTAAAAAATGAGCTTGGACTAAAGCCATTGAAGTTCCAAAAAGTGCAAGAGCTCACCGATGCACAAAAAAAGTTAGACTGGAAAGAGCCAAGGAGTTGCTTCGCTTGCACGAAAGTGGCCAGTTACCGAATTTGGTTTTCTCCGATGAGAAGCCATTCCAAATTGAGCAGTTTGTGAACAAACAAAATGATCCGGTTTACTTGCCAAAGAGGTCAGCTGAAAATGTACACCTTCGATTGGCCACCAGAACTCAAGTGCCGCCGATGGTAATGGTGTGGGCCGCCGTAACGGCCGATGGTCGCTCCCCGCTCGTATTCATCGACCATGGGGTCAATATAAATGCCGAATATTATCGGGAAAATGTCCTAAAGACAGTATTGAAGACCTGGGCAGACAAACATTTCGGCCGCAGACCATGGACATTCCACCACGCGTCAACCATGAATGCCTTAAAAAGGAGGTTCCTCGCTTCATTTCTACCGCACAATGGCTACCAAGATCTCCGGATCTCAATCCGTTGGACTTTTGCGCCTGGGGCATTTTAGAGAGTAAGGTTCGCACTAAAAAATACCAAAGTATCGATCATCTCAAGACGGCGCTTCGCCGGGAATGGGCCAAAATACCGCAGAGCCACTTTCGTGCAGCGTGTGATGGCTTTGTCGGCCGTTTGAAGGCCATAATTAGTGCCAAAGGTGGCCAATTCGAACAAATTTAAACTGTTTCTAAAAATTTTGTTATTTCCAACATTTTTTGCTGTTGAACAATAAAATTAAAACATATTGCGCTTTACTTTGTTGCATTACATATCACTGATCCTTTAGAGATGTATACTCGCATTGAAAATGGAGATTCGAAGAATTGTAACAAATTGCTGTTTGGTGAATTTCCAGGAAAGTTATGACACTGTAGTGTTCTCGGGGTAACTTCTGATGGATGTGACTCCGGAAATATGACACACGGATAGAAATAATCCTCTCAAACAATCTGGGGCAGCATCTCAGGCAGATCACACACGTGGCTTTCGATGGTAACCCAATTCGTACCCCAATTGTGTATGTAACCAGGTCTCTGGAGCCACCAGAATGTATAGGGAATTTTCTGGCCACAGCTCTGGTATACGAATTTGGGTATACTTAGATGGGTCCAGTATCACCGGTTTCGGATTCCCACACTTATAATCAAGCCTTCAAGTTTAAATGCAAAATATTACCTGTGGTATAAATATTGCTGCAGGTTTTCGCAACAATGTTGAAAATTTTTATTTCACTTCACAATAATATGTCAATTGAAACTGATGATTGGTATAAAAAGCGATTTAAATTTGGTAAGAAATTTAGTGTGATCTCCTTGAGAGTTAATTTAGAAAGTATGTAATTAAGTTGGCTTTGTGTACTCGAAGGATTTTTTCCACTTTGTTTGGTAAAAGATATCAAAGAGGAAGAAAAAATCGATTATTTTTATGTTTGGTGTTATTGTTGCCACGTACGAATATGTTGATATCGATTCCTCTCCGCGTAATTTTTAAGGAATGCTTTTGGTCCTGAATCAGGATAACATTTTAAGGAAAGCAATATTTTACTGATCCTAATTGACATTAATTACATTTTCCGCATTAATTATAAATATTCCCAATATATCTTATCCGGATCTATAATGATCTTATTGTAACCGATTACTTATTCAGTGAATGGTTGTTACGATCCACATACGATATATGTACAAGCGGACAGCTATACATAGTAAGAAACACAGTAAGAAATACAGTAAATACGAATATGGAAGATGGAGAAACGAATCAAAGTATGTGCAGATAAAAACAAAATGAATTATCATTTTGTTATAATTACATTTCGTTAATATATAATGCAGTAATACGTAACATATAAGGGAATATGTCGGAATAAATTAATTTAAATGTAATGAGGAAGGTATTCAGTGTAAAGTATAAATTATTCCAATTTTAAAAACCATTTTGTTTTCTTTGTAGAGTAAATTTAGTATAAAAGTAGTTCAAGGAGCCTATATGGATACTGTGGCCGAAATGTTCACCACAAATTGGGCATTCTATTATATTCATCTCGAGTGTATACAACTTTAAAATTCGTGTTACTTTTGAATTGCTGAACCCAAAGTCAGTCAATTACGAAAAAGTGCCGTCGAAGTGCCGTCGCATAACGAGTACCTAGCTGAGAGTGACGAACGAATAGGAATTTGATTTCAACGAGTATGTGTTTTCTCGTTATTTCAGATAGTTTTTGTCCGATTTTTTTGTAATTATCACGATTAGAAAATTAATATCAATCGGTACGGGCAAAAGAAGTCCAAGAAAAGACAGCGCAAACTATTTTTTTGCGTTTGAAAAATCATTTCTATTCGTTCGTAACTCGAGAAAATGTAAACAAACATGCGATGACACATCTTCTATATTCATTGACTTTGGCTGAACCCACATTGATCGTGTCAATCTCTCCTAATTGGGTTATCTTTAGCAAAGTCAGTCAATTACGAAGATGTGGCGTCGCATAACGAGTAGCTGAAAGTGACTAATGAATAGG
This sequence comes from Eudasyphora cyanicolor, assembly GCA_963930755.1. Lineage (NCBI taxonomy): Eukaryota > Metazoa > Arthropoda > Insecta > Diptera > Muscidae > Eudasyphora > Eudasyphora cyanicolor. The sequence goes on along the minus strand of OZ005736.1, from coordinate 155,158,155 downwards.
AATTTGATTTCAATGAGTATGTGTTTTCTCGTATTTTCAGATAGTTTTTGTCCGATTTTTTGTAATTATCACGATTACAAAATTAATATCGGGTCCGTCAATAAGAGCGCCACAAAAGTTTTTTTTAAATGAAACAAAAACGGGTTTGGATATCAATGAAATTCTTTATTCCTGTGAAAGTACGTTCGATGCCATTATGTATGGAACTCGATTTCTTTTGCATGGCCACCACGGGCACGCTTGCAGAAGTCCAGACGCTGAACCAAATTTTCGACGGTTTTCAAGCATAAATCGGCCGATACTGCTGCAATTTCACGTTCGATATTCGTACGAAGTTCATCAATCGTCGCTGGCTTGTTGGCATAGACCATAGAAGTGACGTAGCCCCACAGGAAATAGTCTAACGGCGTCAAATCGCACGACCGAGGCGGCCAACCGATTGGACCATTTCGTGAGATAACACGTTCTCCAAACTTGGCTTCCAATAAATTTATTGTGGTATTCGCTGTGTGGCTTGTGGCGCCGTCCTGTTGGAATCACATGTCTTCCAAGTCCATATCATCCAATTGGGGCCAAAAATTTTCGGTTATCATTGAACGGTAGCGATTCCCATTCACAGTAACGTGCCGGTCTTGATCATGACGGAAGAAGTACGGCCCAATGACGCCGCCGGCCCATAAACCGCACCAAACCCTAATTTTTTCGGGATGCAATGATGACTCATGGAGTACGTGTGGATTGCTGCCTGACCAATAACGCATATTTTGTTTATTGACGAAGCCATTCAGCCAGAAATGAGCCTCATCGCTGAAGATGATTTTTCGCGCTCTTAACGTTGAGGCCACTGACTCCGAATTTCGTTAGTAAATTTTAACAGTTTCGACTCGTTGTTGGCTCGTATATCTTTCCATCATGAAATGGCAAACCTTACTGAAGAGAAATGTCAAAAGAGCGACAAAAAATATTGCGTCGTTTGCGTCGTTAGGGTCTTAGGCCAAAAAAATCACTCGCTGAAATCAAATTTCTATTCGTTCGTCACTGATAGACTACTCGCTACTTGACGGAACTTCTTTATATTTGATTTCAGCAATGTCAGTCCGTCTGTCTGTCTGCTGGCTGGTGCGCACGATAACTCTCGAAAGGAGTAACCGATTAACTTCAAATTTGGTATGCGGTAATTTTGTTCTCTATCTCCGGCAAAGTTCGAAGATGGGCCATGTTGATCCACTCCTTCTAGTACCTCCCCCTCAAAGGGTTAACTTTTAGTGAAATATTGATTCTTCAATACATTTTATACTACTTACTCGAATCTTCTGAAATTTCACACATAGTATTAGTTCGTTAGTCGCTAATACGTCAAGATAAATGGACGTACTTCCCACACAAATGGACTATTTTGCACCAAAAGTAAACTGCTTATGGCTATAATAACAGTTCATAAAAATACTTAAAATTGTGTGCAGTGTAATGCTTTTATAGTACCTGAGTCTAGAGTAATGTGGCCGTTATTGGCACGCCTCTTCTGGTACCACACACACAAATGGACTATTTCACACCAAAAGTTAACAGCTTATAACTTTAATACCAGTGAATATATATACTTGAAATTTTGAACGGTGTAATGTTTTTATAGTATCTGGAGTCCAGAGAAAAGTGGCCGTTATTAGCACGCCCCTTTTGGTACCTCCCACACAAATGGACCATTTTGTAACAAATGTAAGCAGCTTTTAATTTTAATAGCAGTACATACTTTAAAATTATTAAATGCAATTTAAATTGATAATAATTTAATTAAAACAAAAAAAAAATTATGAATATTTTTGAGGGACTCAAGATGAGGGGATTCGTACTCGTAAGTCGGTTTACCCGACTAAACTTTCTTACCTGTTATTATTATACCCTACACCACACTGTGGTACAGGGTATTATAAGTTTGTTTCACGGCAGATGTTTGTAACACCTAAAAATAACACAGCTAGACCCACCTTAAAGTATACCGATCGACTCAGAATCACTAGCTGAGTCGATTTAACGATGTCCGTCCGTCCGTCTGTCCATGTAAAGTTGTTCGTCGACTACAGGTCGCAATTTCACTCCGATCGTTTTAGATATAGCTCCCATATATATCTTTCGTCCGATTTGGCCCTTTAGTCCTATAGAAGTTGTATTTTACATCCAATCGTTTTGAAATTTAGAATGGTAGAGTTTCTTGATCCATGAACCAACATTGCCGAATTTTAAGAAAATCGGTTAAGATTTAGCTATAGCTCCCATATATATGTTTCGTCCGATTTGGCCATTTAGTCCTATAAAAGCTGTATTTTACATCCAATCGTTTTGAAATTTACAATGGTATAGTTTCTTGATCCATGAACCAACATTGCCGAATTTGAAGAAAATCGGTTAAGATTTAGCTATAGCTCCCATATATATGTTTCGTCCGATTTGGCCCTTTAGTTCTATAGAAGCTATATTTTACATCCAATCGTTTTGAAATTTAGAATGGTAGAGTTTCTTGATTCAGGAACCAACATTGCCGAATTTGAAGAAAATCGGTAAAGATTTAGCTATAGCTCCCATATATATGTTTCATCCGATTTGGCTCTTTAGATCCAATCGTTTTTATACCCTACACCACACTGTGGTACAGGGTATTATTTAAGTATAAAATGTCCCAAAAGTAAATTTATGTAAACAATTTATACATGAATTACAAAATTTATATATCAGAGTTATTCAATATTACGAGAGTGGTGTAGGGTATTATATAGTCGGCCCCGCCCGACTTTAGCCTTTCCTTACTGGTTATTTATTGCTTTTACGCCAAATCGTGGGCGCATATTGGCAATACAAAATTATTCCAATAATTTCTATTTGAACTTAAAGGTTTTATTCTATTCCTTGATAAATTTCTTGGATGTGAGTTTCATCTTCAAGAAAGCGTCTCCAGCTACCTCGTGATCTGCCTCTTCTTGGCGATCCGTGAGGATTCCAATAAAAGGCTTCTCTGCATATATCATTGGCTGGTTTATGTAGCACATGACCTATCCATCTCAATTTTCTTTCAATTGCAATAGGCAATTTGATGTCGTTTTTTTTACTTTGAACACCAGAGTGTCGTTCAGATATTAAAAAATTCTATATTATACTTCTCCAAAAGATATTTTATTTCTACTTAATATTTATTTATTTATTTATATGAATTACAATACAAAGTAAATTTATATTCTAATTATAAGGTCCAGGGAAAGGCCGGGTTACAAAGACCATATGGCTAAATGTTTGCAGCGACAGACCAGAGCCTCTGGTGGGAATCGAACCCACAACCCCCAAACTCATAGGCGAGTACGCTACCAACTCACCTACTGGGGCGCTCATTTCTACTTAATATATTTTTACTTTTTTTAAAAAATAACCAAAAGATTTAATTTAAATGAAAATGAATTTTTACTCCGAAACCATTTTTTTTAAACTCCACAGTATTTCTGTAACTTATGTACCAATGTATAAATGACTTCAAAATCTGTATTTTAGATTTCTTTTGCAGTGATTATAGTCTGACAAATAATGCTAGATATTTTTCCACTTGTCAGTCAGTGGATACAAAATTCCATATTACGAGTATATGGATTTACTAGACTGATATTTACGATCTTATTATAGCATTCACTAATTTGGAACCTGAAACCTGTGAATGGAAACCTGTTAGATCTAGAACGTTGTGTAACAACTACGACCACATGAGGATATCACAATGTCATGCTTTGGTAACCTACCGAGTGAAATATATGTAACAACGGTGTACTCTAAGTTACCTGAAAGGGAGGAATGGGTTGGCAGAATACCAGGAAACAGAAACCATCACCACTTCTATACACATGGTTCGAAGCTTGATGATAAGGTTGGCTTCGGAGTACGCTTTAAGATACTCAGTCATGTTATAGCTTACAGACCACTAAATATTCTGTCTATAAAGCCGAAATAATGCCAATAAGGGAAGTTGCAAAGTGTCCGAGTCGGAACATAGTGACCAAAACTGGCGTTTTGTCTTTTACTCGGACAATCAGGCTGCCATCAATTCTCTGAAGACCACATCACTAAATTCACAAAAAACAGCCCTCGACTGCCGCATATCTCCTAACGAGATGGCTTAGCAGTTCAGCACACATATCATATGGGTATCTGGGCATAGGGATATCCTGGGGAACTACCAAGCTGAGGAACTTGCTAGGAAAGGGACAACATTACAAACTCTCGAAGAATTTGAATATATTAGTGCGCCACTGTCTACATGCAAGCTTTGGCTTAGGCAAGAGGCAATCCAATGAATGATGGTCAGAAATCGGCACCGGTTGGGTGGTTAGATACGAACTGAGGTCAAAATGTCTCCTCGCACTAGGGGGGAAATACTGTCTACGTTAGTGTCAATTCTGACGGGACACTGCCTGATCGTCGAAGACGCCAGAAGGTTAGGAATTGAGACCAATGACTTCTGCAGGAGCTGTGGTGATGAGGAAGAAGTGAAAAGCATTGAGCACCTCCTTTGCTACTGTCCCCTTAAGTAAACGATGTCTGGATGACGGCACACTGCCTGATCGTCGAAGACGCCAGAAGTTTAGGAATTGAGACCAATGACTTCTGCAGGAGCTGTGGTGATGAGGAAGAAGTGAAAAGCATTGAGCACCTCCTTTGCTACTGCCCCCTTAAGTAAACGATGTCTGGTTATACTGGGGTCGGCCTTTCTAGGAAGTCTGACAGATCTTTCCGGTACCGATATTCATACTATTGATAACTTTGTTTATCTAACAGGTTGGTTTATATAAATATATACAAATTCCTTTTGTTCCTATAAGGAACATAGGGCCTCAACGATTGCATTCCATTCTTTTTTGTCTGTTGCAAACGGCTTCACCTCGTTCCACGATTTATTTATTTGTGCAACTTCTATATCCAGCTGTCGGCGCCAAGTGTGGCTTGGGCCTCCCCTCCTTCGACTGACTTGGGGATTCCAGTCGATTGCATTCCTGGTTATATCAATAGAGGTTTGCGAAAAGCATGCCCGATCCATCTCCATTTCCGTCTTCGAATTTCGATTTCAATTGGAGTCTGCCTGGTTTGTGCCCAGAGTTGAGTATTGCTAACAGTGGTTGAACAGACAATTTTTTGGATTCGTCGAAGTTAGCGGTTCACAGAAACCTGCATTGTTCTGAGGTCGCAACGAGCTTCTTTCCATGATTCGCATCCGTACAAGGCATCTGACTTCACACAGCTGGTGAAGGTAGCAGGTAGCAAAATGATTGGACGTCTACAATTTTCTAATGTTGCCGTGTTGATTCTCATGGCCTTGGGTATGTTTATCTTAAGACCATATAGAGCGGCTTCGGTTTCCATTTTTGTCAGTTTCGACTGCATGTCATCGAATTTGTGCGACAGCAAGCAAATGTCGTCCGTGTAGTCCAGATCTTCGAGACGGCCGTTTAAACCCCAAATTATAGCTCTTGCTGTTGATGTTGTTTTTGCCATGATGATGTAAATGACCACGTTGAAAAGCAAGGGCGATAGTGGACATCCTTGGCGAACTCCAACATTAGTAGTTATATATGTATATTCGTGTACAATGCGGCAGGTTGCATTCTTGTACAAGGAGACAATAAGAGATATAAGTTGTCTTGGTATTCCCTTGCAGCGAAGTGCGTTCCATATGGCTCAATGGTTTAGAGTGTCGAATCCCTTCTGATTGAAGGCGTTCGTGATTATGTTCTGTGATTACGCGTAGACTATTGATGTGGTTAATTTCAGATTTGTGAGGACGAAAGCCAGCTTGTTCATTACGAATGTCGTTGGCGAGAGCATTAGTAAGTTCGCAATCACCTTATTCACCGTGCTAAGGAGGGTGATGCCTCTCCTTGCACTCTGTCAGGTCTCCTTTTTTTGGAATCTTGATTATGAGTCCTTCTCACAATTCGTCGCTAAGATCGCCAATGACCCAAAATGCATCTATGATCGGCCGTATGAGTTACATGCTTAATAAACAGATATACATATGTACCTACGAATCTACGAGGCTTATCAGATTTTCGTCATCTAAGTCTGGCAAAACGTATACCCTCGTACCTATTGTGGAGGGTATAACAAGTTTTATATAGTCGAGATGGCGATTTTGCATATCCACCCCAGCATATACTTCTTCTACCTCTGGTTATGGAAGTTAAAATTTATTCCATTTTTCAAATTCATCCACTGTGCATCGCACCGTTGGGAGAATGTAAGAAACGTTTAAAAATGCGAAGCACGTCAACTTGATAAAAAATTATTTTATGCACAACAACAAAAGTTGTGACAATAAGAACCAAAAAACCCCAAATAAAATGGAAATAAATTACTTTCAAATTTATGTGCTACACCGAGAACCTAGAACTCGGAGGGAACAACAACCACAGAGAATGTGCAATTCATGCACGTTCAACATTCAAACAAATTGCATTGAAATACACAATTTGTGCGAGAGATGTCTGCCACAAGCATGATGTAAATAAACACAAGTACCTTAAAGTGGGTCACTATACATACATGAAAACTCATAGATGCCTGTCCATCCGTCTATAAGTCCGTTCGTTATGTGTACATTTTGCAGGTAAGTGTGACGAAGACCCTTGAAATTGGTGAAATTGTTTATTGGGCGATATTCGCATACATATATCGGATCTACGCCTTCCTTCATCGTCGCACAGTGCTCTGTCTTCATGTATCGATGTGACAAAAATAGAAAGAGTAATTGCAGAATTATGAAATTTGGTACCAAGCTGTATTTGGTCATAGTTAAGAAACATTTGAAATTTGAACCCAATCGGACCGCTGGTCTCGTAACCCCATGCAAATTATTTCGGGTCCTCAAAAATTCACCAGACTATAACACTTAATTGGAGCATTGTATATTTATGAAATTTAACATGTCATAATATTTCATATATATCAGTTGCGGTGCAAAATTTCGACGGAATATAGCGAGTCCTTTTGGTTCCTCCCACACAAAGGGTTCAAAGACTTAAAGATAAATTTATAAACAACGCTCAAGAGTGGCTCTGGATGTCGGCCAAAGTTTGTAAAGCGTAATAGGCTTGCTGTGAGCAAATTTGGGAGGAGCCTTTAGAAGATCCCTCGCAACAGCCCCCTAGAAGATCTTGAAAAGTGGGGTTTTAGTCCATATATCGTGCGACCCATCAAAATAAAGGGAATTTTGCGTAGATTACAAATATGGAAAAAGTTGAAGACTCAATAGGGAAATTTTCTGTATGTCAAACGTCGGGTACGCGGACCATAATGTTTTTGCGTAGTATTGTACTGTATTGTTTCGTTTTAAAAGTTTAATGCATCAAATTATTATCCTTGTTGCTATTGGGAACTCCTTAAATGCATTACTGTTAATTTGTTGTCGCAAGAAAATTTTACACCTAAAGCAAAAGTACTTTTTCGTAAATTTTTGCTCGAATAATAGGAACTTTTATATATCATTTTTAAAGAGGATATGGCATTAATAATTTTTTCGGAAAAAAAATTCAGATCTTTAAGATTTTTTTCCGATGACATAAAATATTTATACCCTACACCACACTGTGGTACATGGTATTATGACTTTGTGCATTTGTTTGTAACACCCAAAAGGAGAAGAGATAGATCCATTGTTTATTATTATATTTAGCTATGTCCGTCTGTCTGTCCGTCTGTCTGTAGATGTATTCTTGTAATCACAGTACAGGTCGCAATTATGGCCCGATCTTGACGAAACTTTACACATATCTTTTTTTTGGCACAAGGACGATCCCTATTTAATTTGGTTAAAATCGGTTCAGATTTGGATATAGCCCCCATATATATGTTAGCCCCGATTTGACATATAAGCGCTGTAAAAACTTTATTTTATATCCGATCAGTATGAAATTCAGTAGAAAGAGGTCTCTTATTATATGAATGAACACTGTTAAATGTGGAAGAAATCGGTTCAGATCTAGATATAGCCCCCATATATACGTTACTCCCGATTTCACATGTAAGCGCCGCAAAAAAATTATTTTATAACCGATCAGTGTGAAATTTGGCAGAAAGAGGTTTCTTATTACATGAAGAAATACTGCCAAATTCGGAGAAAATCGGTTCAGATTTATATATAGCCCCCATATATATGTTACTCCCGATTTTACATGTAAGCGCTGTAAAAACTGTATTTTTAATCCGATCAGTAAGAAATTCGGCAGAAACAGGTTTCTTATTACATGAATTAATACTGCCAAATTTGAGGGAAATCGGTTGAGATTTAGATATAGCCCACATATATATGTTACCCCCCATTTTAACATGTAGGCGCTGTACAATCTGTATTTTATATCCGATCAGTAAAAAAATCTACACAAAGAGGTTTCTTATTATATGAAGGGATCGGTGAAAATCGGTTCAGATTTAGATATATGTAAGCGCTGTAGAGACTGTATTTTATATCCGGTCAGTACGAAATTTGACAGAAAGAAGGTTGTTTTTCAATGAATGAATATTCAAGGAAAATCCGTTCAGATTTATATATAACCTCCTCCTGATTTGGTACCAAAGCGCTATATAAGTTGTACATTACTTCCGATCAAAATTTTCCAGAAAGATGTTCCTAATTTTTTTATATAAGCGCTATTTTAGAGACCTGAAAGGCTTCAGCGGAAATGAAAATTAAAGCATTACTTAAACCAATTATTCCAAGGTAGTACTAATTATTCCAAGGTAGTACCTACCTAACATACCCTGCATATATTACTTATATTGTGTACGACCAAAAATCGGACTATTTATTGTATTAAGGCTAATAATAACCACAGTAAATGCAAATATGTGGAATATTATTATTAGTTCAATTTCTAATTCCAGACATTATATTAAACTCCTCTTTGGAATAAGCCTTGACGTGGCGGGGGAGCTAAGTACATTCGTAAAAGAAAGGAAACTTATTATTCCAACTATTCAAAAAGAAATTCTTAATGTACATCGCCGAGGTAGTGTAGGGTATTATATAGTCGGCCCCGCCCGACTTTAACCTTTCCTTACTGTTTTTTTATCTTTGGACATAAATCACCCTATTAAAGGACTTTTTTTAAAAATGTTCTCAAAAATATTTTATAAATATGATTTTTTGTATTTTTAAGAATTATGTCAAATAGCAGACGCGAAAAAAGTTATGGATTTATTCTACAAATTAAAGCAGATGGTTTTTGTAATACAATCTAAAAAAATTTTGGACCTAAAGCAAAATTACTTTTTCGAAATTTTGTGCGAGGGCACAGTATTAATAATATCTGGCGAAAAAAAAATAGGGATCTTTACGAATTTTTTTTTACGATGCCATACAATATTTATTAGTTTTTTTATTTTTCCGCATAAAAGCATCATTTTAAAAGCGATTTTTTTCATGTTTTTCTCAACAATAATTTATAAGTATGAATTTTTGTATTTTTTAAGAATTCTGTCAGCTATCTGACACAAAAAAAATTATGGGTTTGGTCTGCACGTTAAATTTGAAAATAACGTTTTTAGACATACAAAAATATATAATTTTTTAAAATTTGTGCGCTTTTATTTTACGTTTTTATATTTTATATTTAATAGTAACAGTACATATATTATTTTTGAAGAATAACATTTTAGGGATCTGTTCCAACTTATTTTTCTCATTCCAATTAAACTTGCAAATTTTTTTCACTTTAACCAAAAATACGAATTTTCCAAAGCAATTTTGAATAGCACAAATGCAATTTTCTGCCGACTTGGCATTTTTGTATTATAAGGAATTCGATTAACTACCATATACAAAAAGTTTGGTTTAATTTCCCTAATAAACGAATTTTATACAGATATTTTACATTTATGGTAGTTTATTTTTTGGTAGATTTGCGTATACAACAATTGACTTTGGCGCCCTCTCGCGGTATCAAAAAGAGCTAAATAAAAAAATATCTTTATTATTTATCTTAAGTGGTTTGCTAAGATATGATGAGTGCCAATTTTACCATTATTCGACCCAATTCATTATTATCGATTTTTGTCAATGGGATAGAGCACTGTGCGTCGGTCCTTCTCTTGGGTTTACCTTCGTGCCTCTTGAATTTGTAATTGAAACCAAGGTATTTGATAAACGATTACCGATGATGTTAATTCACTAAAATACAATCAAGATTTATCAGCTCGACCTTTAAATGCTGGTTTCAAGTGACTTACTTTTGTTACCCTTCTTAAAAGCTCAACAATTCACGTACAATGAAAATTGTAGACACTTTTGGAACACAAAACAAATATAGAACAATTGATTGAAATCAAATTTTTTAAAGACGTAATTGAACAGTAGGGTTTTAAAAAGTAAAAATATATTCTAAACCTAACAATCCCACACCGTGAAGTGACCTGGGGAAATGCTCCTTCATGTTTAGGTTCCTAAACCCAAGTTAAGTTTTGCTAGTAACGATGTGGGTATTCTTGAAAGCGCCATCCATTGTTTTAACATAAGCAGATCTGGCAACGTCATCCTTTCCACATTCCTTCAGAACTATAGTTCATAGGAAAATTAGCTCTCGTACCTTTATCAGCTGTGTCATCTCATGTTGGACACCATTTCCTGAGAATTTTCAAAAATTTCAGAATATTTCCGATGATCCGACTCGTATTACTATAAACGAATAGGACCCCAAAAAGAGGTCATTACACCGGTCAATAAAAGGTTTCTGTTTTAATGCATTGATTCTGATTCTAGACATCGAAAATCGCCAAAATATCCATTCTTTGCTTTTAAACTTTGCTTTTGTATATTTTACATTGATAACAATATTTAATGCTAAGACCTTGCTAAATTAATTACAACCTTTTAAATTGTGCATTGATTTTATTCCGAATGTTCTCAATTTATTCAGGACCGATCAGACTTTAGGATAAAATCGTAAAAATATAACAAGTGTGCATTTTTAGATGTTTTCATGAGGCTTTTATTTAAAAATTATTAAAATTTTCTAAAAAAAAAAAATTTGATATATTTGGTAAGATATCGTCGAAACCGCTGAATGGATGGAAATTAGTATTGCAAGAAGTTGAAGTCTACGAAGTCTAATTTTGAACTTTTTAAAAGTTTCCTGAACCAATTCTTATAAATGGTACTCGAGTTACCCAAAATATGCGGTTCAATCTCTCTATTTTTTCAATATTACGGTTTATCGCGAGAATTCATAGAAAAACCCCTGTGCTTTTGTTATTCAGTCAGAATTTATTTTGGTTCGAGACCATATGACTTAGTTCGGCAAAATACGGGTTTGGTTAGTAGTTCTTGTTAAATTCAATTTACTGCTTCCATAAGTATTTCAGCTGATTTAAGTTAAAGACATACACTATTGCTACTGAATTCTGAAGATGATGGAGTGTTGTCTATCGAAACTGCAGTCAATTCTACCAAGAAATTAAAACTCTCTACCAATTTTTGTATTTGTTTCTATTATTTTTTTGCAATAGACAGAAAGTAACTGAAACATATGGTCTCGAATCAAAATAAATTCTGACTGAATAATTTTTAAATAAAAGCCTCATAAAAACATCTACAAATGCACACTTGTCATACTTTTATGATTTTATCGTAAAGTCTGATCGGTCATGAATAAAATGAGACCATTCTAAAGAAAATCGATGCATAACATAAAAAGTTGTAGCGAGGAATCCACTTCATTCTCTTGAAATTCGAAAATTTGCTTCTACAAAAACAAATTTTGGAAAAAAAAATGATAATTTTTTCTTTATTAGTAACAAAAATGAAACAAAAAATTGGACACTTTGAAGTCAGAACCAAACATCGTGTCGACCGGTGTTAGCATCGTGTCGACCGGTGTTCACTATACATAGTGCTTAATACATTCTCCTAGACGGATGGTAATGACTGTAATTTTTGTATAGTGTGAAAACTTAGTGCAGTGCATGAAGTTTTTCCGAGTAGAAATGACACATTTACAACATTTGGAAACTCCAGTAAGCCAGGGTCACAATAGCTTCTTAATTTGCGTCACAAAATGTATGTATCTGAAGCCTCCATTTACAGCAGCTCTTAATATAAAATCGTGACATTTTGAATCGGTCGAACCTTTGAACGTGGCCTGATGTGGTCAGGTATTTTTTCGTCACAACCAATTCGGCTCATCGAGACATACTGCATTAGTATTTTCATATACACCACAATGTCTGTGAAGAATCCAAATGTATCGAATATGGATACAGTTATAATTCTCGTTTGGTTGGTACTCTTCTCAGTTGCAGGGCTTCAGATGTTGACAGCCTGTGCATTCAGGTATACGTTCAAACCCTTTTTCGATATATAGAGGAACGTTGCATCTGCTGATCTTCATCAAAAATCGATGGAACATTTGTTTTATATCGGCGAAAACAGAATTTTTTCCTGTCAAAATTTATACAAATCTGCTAAAGGCGGTTGGTTGATGTCGGGTCCAGAATGTAGAGTTTCACTCAGGGAGACGCATTGCGTCTCCGTTGCAGCATCAAATACAAGTCGTAGTTTCTTTTTGTTGGAATTCATTCCGCCAAAAACGAGGATATAAAATGTCTTTTCTGAATGAATTGCAGATTCTTCTTTAGACATAACTCTGGCGTAGCCCTATGTAGATATTCCGGTGGACAATTGCCACTGTGGCGAATACTTTATTGGCATATTTAAAACAATTTTATTGCTTAGCGATTCCATTCAATGTATTATTTGCTATATCGTCGGCTTAATGCTATTTTGTTCCATACGCCATTTTGTATGATCGGAGAAAAACGCAATTTATTGCTTGAGTAAAAACGGGAATGAAGAGTGACACAATTTTGATTCCATAGGGTTCCCAGCATTATTTGTATTATTTCCATTGATATCTATGCCATTACATTCAATAATAAGCAAGTTATAACAATGTTTGTAAAGGGTGGTTAAATTTTAAGGGTGGTTAAATTTTAGGAAATTATTGTCATTTCTTTTTATTATGATAATATTGGTATGGTTCAATTAAGTATGGAACAGAATATCGGGCAAATGGCCGCCGCGACCTCGGCGACACACCTCTATGCGATGGTCCAAATTGTCGATGACGCTGAGGCATTATTAAGGTTCTATGCCGTTAATGTGCCGAATTATCTCATCCTTTAGCTATTGAATTGTTGCTGGCCTATCGACGTACACCTTTTCTTTCAAATAACCCCAAAGAAAGAAGTCCAACGGTGTCAAATCACATGATCTTGGCGGCCAATTGACATCGCCACGACGTGAGATAACACGGCCATTGAATTTGTTGCGCAAAAGAGCCATTGTTTCGTTAGCTGTGTGGCAAGTGGCACCGTCCTGTTGAAACCACATATTGTCCACACCCATATGTTCCAATTCGGGCCATAAAAGGTTCGTTATCATCTCACGATAGCGAACACCATTCACAGTAACTGCCAGACCGGCCTCATTTCGAAGAAGTATGGCCCGATGACGTCGTCAGCCCATAAGCCGCACCAAACGAACTGTGCGAGCATGCACAGGTGTTTTCACATCTTCTACAGACCCGGTTTGCAGAAATTTACGCACAATTCTACCGATTGTGGACACATTTGGTCGATTATGCTGATCAAAAAAACATAATGAAGTGCACGAAATGCATTTTGATTGTTGAATATTGAAATATTTTAATATTCAACAATCACATTTCGGATCTATATAGCCATTTTTGTCTGTCCGTCTGTCTTTCAATACATTCTTGTGATCAAAGTGCAGGTCGCAAATATAGAGCGAAAATTGCAACAGTGCAACAGCAATGATACCTATTGAAAATTGGGCCCTTCGGTCCATGTTTTGATATAGCCTCCATCGGTTGTTTGTTCATACCACTTAATATAATCGTTTGCCAAGATTCACGTAAATTCGTGACATGAGCCAAAAAAACTGTGATCAATTGACATTGAAATGCTCATGTAGCCCCTACACGTTCCCTCCGATTTAGTATAAACATGCTACAAAAGCTTTATTTTGAATCCAATAATTATAAAATTTGGCAGATATGAGTTTCTTGATACAGAAGCGAACGTTAATTTGAATAAAATCGGTCCACATATACATATTACTTGCGATGTAAATATAAAAGCGCTATAGAAGCTTTATTTAACATCATGTCGTTTAAAAATTTGGCGGAGTTTTATCATATACATAGGAATGTACATTGCCTTGTCAGAAAATCGGTTCAGCTGTATACTGCCCTCCTAAGAAAGAATGTCGTATCTCCATTTCAGTAGTTTTGAGATATTTAGCTTTTACGTTTTATAACTTTCGCGTTTTATAACCCCGCCATAAACCTAAACCTAAAGGCGGGAAAGTTATAAAACGTAAAAGCTAAATATCTCTAAACTACTGAAATGGAAATACGACTTCTTTCTTAGGGGGCAGTATATATAGCCCGATATCGAAATTTTGCATAGGAGTTTCTTGATCTCCGAATGAACACTACATAATTTGAAGAAAATCGGTTCAAATTTAGATATCGCCTTTCAGATTTAGAACTTATTACGAATAACAATATATCGTATATTCACTTTTTAATTATTTTATATGCATTAATCATATGCATTTTTCATTTCTTCATGCAAATAGTTTGGGAACGTCGACATCCGGTTTTACGCTACCCATTCTAACATACATATCCAAAGTATACAAATACACATTTTGTTCATATGAATGCAGGAACCGACGTTTTCTTGTAACGGAAGTTGTCTTACATTAGCATCTGTTTGTAACAAAAACCGAAAAATTGTATAGCAAATACGCAATAGGATGGGAAACATGAATCAGCTTCCCAAATGCACCAGATAAAATGACAATGATGTTGTCATCCAAATGACGAAGCGATTTGCGACTATAAAATAGTGAATTGAAAAATGCTTAAAATGTTATTACAGAAAGTATAGTGTTTTTAGAGCTGATATTGTTACAAATGCGGACTTTAAAGAATTATATAATAAAAGAACGAAATTTTGTTATCACTTTTGGTTCGGCCAAGATTTTAATAAATTTTGACTATCCTTAAAACGGAAATATCTCGACAAATAAAGCGTCGTAGTGCTAAAAGAATCATATTTATTTAACCAAAAAATTGGAAACTTTAGAAAAACTTTAAATGGCAATATATCGTTAATTAAGCGTCGTAGAGCTAAAAATAACGAAATTTTGCTGTCACTTATCACGTCCTAAGGAAATCCAAAAAATTGGATTTCCTTACAAAACTAGAGCTAAAATAACCAAATTTTGGCAAAAAAAAAATGATTTCCTTAGCTAAACTTAAAATGGCATTATCTTGTTAATTAAGAGTAGCAGCGCTAAAAAACGAAACTTTTTATCATTTTTGGATTTCTTAGCAAAACTTAAAATGGCAATATCTCTCTAATTAAGCGTCGTATAGCTAAAATAACTAAATTTTGTTATCATTTATTTTTTGGCCAAAATTTTGGATTTCTTAGACAAATTTAAAACCAATAAGGAAAGGTTAAAGTCGGACGGGGCCGACTATATAATACCCTACACCACCTCGGCAATGTACATTAAGAATTTCTTTTTGAATAGTTGGAATAATTAGTTTTCTTTTCTTTACGAAAGTACTTAGCTCCCCCGCCACGTCAAGGCTTATTCCAAAGAGGAGTGTATTATAATGTGTGGAATTAGAAATTAAACTAATAATAATATTCCACATATTTGCGTTTACTGTGGTTATTATTAGCCTTAACAAAATAAATAGTCCGATTTTTGGTCGTACACAATATAAGTAATATATGCAGGGTATGTTAGGTAGGTACTACCTTGGAATAATTGGTACTACCTTGGAATAATTGGTACTACCTTGGAATAATTGGTTTAAGTAATTCTTTAATTTTCATTTCCGCTGAAGCCTTTCAGGTCTCTAAAATAGCGCTTATATAAAAAATTAGGAACATCTTTCTGGAAAATTTTGATCGGAAGTAAAGTACAACATATATAGCGCTTTGGTACCAAATCAGGAGGAGGTTATATATAATTCTGAACGGACTTTCCTTGAATACTCATTCATTGAAAAAGAACCTTCTTTCTGTCAAATTTCGTACTGACCGGATATAAAATACTGTCAAATCGGGGGTAACATTTATATGGGGGCTATATCTAAATCTGAACCGATTTTCTCTGAATTTGGAAGTAACCCTTCATATAATAAGAAACCTCTTTGTGTAGATTTTTTTACTGATCGGATATAAAATACTCGTACAGATTGTACAGCGCTTACATGTCAAATCGGGGGTAACTTATACATATATGGGGGCTATATCTAAATCTGAACCGATGTCCCTCAAATTTGGCAGTTTTAATTCACGTAATGAGAAACCTCTTTCTGCCAATTTTTTACTGATCGGATATAAAATACAGTTTCTACAGCGCTTACATGTAAAATCGGGAGTAACATGTATATGGGGGCTATATCTAAATCTGAACCGATTTTCTCCGAATTTGACAGTATTCCTTCATGTAATAAGAAACCTCTTTCTGCCAAATTTCACACTGATCGGTTATAAAATAATTTTTTTATGGCGCTTACATGTGAAATCGGGGGCAACGTATATATGGGGGATATATCTAAATCTGAACCGATTTCTTTCAAATTTGTATCAGTGTTCATTCATATAATAAGAGACCTCTTTCTGCTGAATTTCATACTGATCGGATATAAAATAAAGTTTTTACAGCGCATACATGTCAAATCGGGGCTAACATATATATGGGGGCTATATCCAAATCTGAACCGAGTTTAACCAAATTAAATAGGGATCGTCCTTGTGCCAAAAAAAAGATATATGTAAAGTTTCGTCAACTTACAAAAAATTTCTTAGCAAAACAATATGTATCTCGTTAATCAATTCTCGTAGAGCTAAAATAACGAAATTTTGTAATCATTTAATTTTTGGATTTCTTAGCAAAACTTAAAATGGCAATATCTCGTTAATTAAGCCTCGTAGAGTTAAAATAACGAAATTTTGTAATCATTTATATGTTGGGCAAACAGACAAAATTTTGGATTTCTTAGCAAAACTTAAAATGGCAATATCTCGTTAATTAAGCCTCGTAGATAATTGGACTTCCTTAGCAAAACTTTAAATGACAATATCTCGGTAATTAAGCCTCGTAGAGCTAAAATAACGAAATTTTGTAATCATTTATTTTTTGGCCAAAAATTAGATTTCCTTAGCAAAACTTAAATGACAATTTCCGTTAATTAAGCCTCGTAGAGCTAAAATAAAGAAATTTTGCAATCATTTGTTTTTTGGCCAAAAAAAATTGATTTCATTAGCAAAACTTAAAATGACGATATTTCGCTAATTATAGCTAAAATAACGAAATTTTGTAATCATTTAAAATGCCAATATCTCGCTAATTAAGCCTCGTACAGCTAAAATTACGAAATTTTGTAATCACTTATTATTTGGCCAAAAAATTGGATTTCCTTAGCAAAACTTATTTTTTTGGCCAAAATTTTGGATTTCTTAGCAAAACTTCAAAATAGCAATATCTCGTTAATTAAGCCTCGTAGAGCTAAAATAACCAAATTTTGTAATCATTTTTTTGTAATCATAAATAAATTTAAACTTATTTTTTTTGGCCAAAATTTTGGATTTCTTAGCAAAACTTTTTGGCCAAAATTTTGGATTTCTTAGCAAAACTTCAAAATAGCAATATCTCGTTAATTAAGCCTCGTAGAGCTAAAATAACCAAATTTTGTAATCATTTTTTTGTAATCATCAAAATTTTGGACTTCTTAGCAAAACTTAAAATGCCAATATCTCGTTAATTAAGCACCGTAAAGCTAAAATAACAAAATTTTGTAATCATTTATTTTTTGGCCAACAAAATTGGATTTCCTTAGCAAAATTTAAAATGGAAATATCTCGTTAATTAAGCATCGTAGAGCTAAAATAACGAAATTTTGTAATCATTTATTTTTTGGCCAACAAAATTGGATTTCCTTAGCAAAACTTAAAATGTAAATATCTCGTTTATTAAACCTTGTAGAGCTAAAATAACAAAATTTTGTAATCATTTATTTTTTGGCCAAAAAAAATGGATTTCCTTAGCAAAACTTAAAATGCCAATATTTCTCTAGTTAAGCCTCGTAGAGCTAAAATAACGAAAATTGGATTTCTTAGCAAAACTTAAAATGGCAATATCTCGTTAATTATGCCTCGTAGAGCTAAAATAACGAAATTTTGTAATCATTTATATTTTGTCCAAAAAATTGGATTTCCTTAGCAAAACTTAAAATGGGAATATCAATTAAAATTGAATTTCCTTAGCAAAACTTAAAATGGCAATATCTCGTAAATTATTGTGGTGAAGTTGTGTTTTATGAATCAGTAAAATCGGGTGATGGTACCAAAAGGGGTTTGATAAATAAGCCTATTTATCGGTAAACTGTAGATACTTTAAAGAGTTTACACTGTACATAAGATTAAGTGCTATTAGATTTTGGTATGATTTGGCCATTTGGTGTGGGAGGTACCAAACTGGGCTATGTTCTTACGCACATTTTTTACTGAACTGTAGTCACTATAAAAGCATTACACTGAACAAAATTTCAATTTCAATTAATGTTATATTCTGTTAACTTTTTGTACAAAATGGTCTCTTTGTGTAAAAATTTCCAAAGGAAGCGGATCAACTTCACCAATTTTCCTCAAGGTGATAGCGACCAATGAACTATTACTATTTCCGCCAAATATACTGAAGGCCTTAGGTTAAACTTTTGGCCCGTAGCAAAAGATATATATCTGTTTCACTAAAGACGAGAACCACGTTAAATGTGCATAAAAATTGTCGATGGCCACCGATTTTGATAAAACTTGGTGGAAATGTTAGATATGGTGCTCTGATATCGGAAATAAAATGTTGGTGGAAAATCTTCAAAATTATGGGAGATATGTACATTTAAACATAAGAAATTGTTCAAAAAATATCGAAACGTGCGCCGAAAGATAAATGCCATACTAAATTATATTTATTTAGTATTTCTTAAAACAAGTATAAATCGGCTTAAATTGAAAAAATCAAGCGCTGAAAGGGTAACAATAAGTATATAATACTTGAAATCAAGTTAACATTTCTTAAAAAGGAAAATTAAGCTTACGGTAAGAAGAAAAAGCTTACTTTAATCTCTGAGAGGCAGAACAATTACACTATCCAACATGGTTATGGACTGGAGCAAAAAATATCTTTTCTAGGGTAACTTTAGGGGCTGAATTCGAATCTGTAATTGTTTTTTCCCTATCACGTCAGGTTTTCGAGATACAAAAAAAGTTTTTATTCGTTTTTTTTTTCATAAAAAATCAATAGTTTATTTAAAAATCAATGAATTTTCAAAAGTGAATGGCGTTATTTAAACGTCGCTTTATTAAAACGCTTTGTTCAAAGCAGAGAAGTATGCAAAAGAAGGAAGAAAAATTAAAGAACTTGAGGAAGGTCATTTACTTCTTTTACATATTTATATGGAATGAAAGAATGTCTGTGTGTATGTACAAAATTCATATGGGTCGTTATAATGAATTGGTGATCATTATTTTGACGTAAGAAATAAAGAAAGAAATTGAATAAGGGTTTAATGTTGTCCAACATTAAACATTCCGGCCCCTCGGTGATGAATTACCATAAGTTGCCAACAGGGCCGGTAAATGTATAGCGAATTGTAGTCTGTTGGGCGAAGACACCAGGCAAACATGATGTGATGGATCCGTTTCTCCAGAGGTCAGGGAATTCATCTGCACCTAGTTCAAGGTCAATTGCTGTGTTGCATCGAGGGCCAGGATCAGCCAGGGTGTCAGTTGAAAAATCTACTGTAGGATCTTCTTTAAGAGGTCGTTCATATGGCTTAAGAGGTAAGTCGTTTGTCAGCAAAGCTCTGATTTCTCTCTTCCATTTGAAGCGACTTAATCTTCCAGTGGTGCGAAGTTTGACAAATCGAGCTTCTCGATATTCAAAGGTCTCAAAGAGAAGTTGACTCTGGAGATTGGCAGCTATTCGCGATACTGTAGAGTGAAAATTTAGGCTGACTCGACAAGTATGCCACATGCCGGGCTCATTAGGGATGGCAGTTTTGATTTGAGCGGTGGCAATGAAAACCTTGGACCATTTGAACGGTACTGATGATCTGGGAGTCAATCGAATTTCGGAGACACTTCGAGTTGGATTTCGTCTTGCTGCTGTTGAGGTCTCTGCGCGATCCACTAAAGAAGGTCTCCCAGTACGTTCTTGAGTACTTGATGATTGAACTTCACGCTGGATTGGTCGGTCAGTTGAGTGTTTTACAAGGGTTGTCATCTGAGTTGCGAAATGTAGAAGCGTATTATGCTTTTTTTTTGCAGATTTGGCAGTTCAGCTCAGTTGGGCAGTTAGGTCTGTTGTGGGAACGTGCAAAGCAGTTGAGGCAGTAAAAGTATTGGCAGGCTACTTCAAAACGTTCATCTGGACCGAGGCTCAAAAAACGTGAACAGGTCTTTAATGGGTGATCCTTTTTGCAGAGTTCACATGAGTATTTCCAGTATGTAGGTCTATCGCCTTGGTGGTCATTTTATGAGGGTCTGTGAATTGCTGTACAACTTAGGAAAGTGAAAAAGATGAAATGATGTAGATAGTCAATCAGATAACAGTGGGATGAGTTTAGTTATAGGTCGTCGAATCGTCCCGTTTGATGTCCGGAGGTCAACTACTCGGCTATTATTGTCTGGACCGGGGAATAATTGTACAATTCGGCCTAATTTCCATTCGGTTTGTGGAATTTTGTCGTCTCTAATAATAACAAGATCATGTAACTTGACGTTTTCTTGCTGTCGTTTCCATTTATATCTTCGATGAAGTTCCTTGAGGTATTCCGTCTTCCAACGTTGGCAGAATTTTATTTTTAAACGTTTCCAACGTTTGACAAGAGTTATATTGTCGTTCTAAAGGCCAGGCTCAGCTGGAGACAATATTGGAGTACTAATAAGAAAATGTCCTGGAGTAAGGGGTGAGAGGTCATTTGGGTCATCACTAGCGGGGCTAAGAGGTCTAGAATTTAAGCAGGATTCAATTCGTGCTAAGATAGTAGAAAGTTCTTCAAACGTAAATTTCATGTTAGGAATTAATTTTCGGAGATGCGTTTTAAATGATTTGACTCCTGCTTCCCAAAGTCCACCCATGTGAGGGGCTCCGGGAGGTATGAAGTTCCACTCCAGGTTTTGATGAGCATATTGTTGAGTGAGGTCAGTTTGAAGATTCCTAAAGAATTCTTGTCGATCTTTGCGTAGCATTTCTGCTGCACCAATAAAGTTGGTTCCGTTATCCGAAAACATTTTTGCTGGGCATCCACGTCGTCCAATGAATCGGGCAAAGGCAGCAAGAAATGCTTGAGTAGAGAGGTCACTGGTGGCTTCAAGGTGGACAGCTTTTGCTGAAAAACATACGAAGATGCATACATATCCCTTTGTGATGAGGCATGCTCTTCCGGTGAAGTTTCGTATGTTGAAAGGTCCAGCGAAATCTACTCCTGTGTTAAGAAAAGGTCTTGTGAGAATGGTTCGTTCTGGAGGTAACGATGCCATTATTTGGTTTTGTGTTTGCTTCTTATAAAGAATGCAAGTTTTACAATTATTAATGACAAATTTGACAAGGGGTTTCAAACGGAAAATCCAAAATTCAGTACGTAATACGCGAATCATCAATTGGTTTCCTCCGTGTAATGTCATTTTATGAGTATGTTCTACCAGAAGTCGAGAAAGTTTTGAATTATAGGGCAACAAAATTGGATGTCTCTCGCTGTACGTTAGTGTTGGAGAGTTTGTAAGTCGTCCATTTGCTCTCATAACTCCACACGTATCTATAAAGGGATTTAATGTTAGAAGTGTGCTACGGATGCGATACTTCTCCTTTGTGACAAAAGGTGATGTTCTTCAGAGAAAGAATGTTTTTGGGTCATAATAATTAACTTGGTTTTGACTAATTTTATCTCTTCCGCTAAGAGGTCGGTTGAGGTCACTCGAAGATGTTGTCTATTTCTTCCTATGTTTCTCCAAAACCGTAAACATACATACAGGTTTCGCTTCTAATGTTGTGTTTGACGGTGCGTTTGATCGTGGCCAGCAGTCGTTAGGAAGTTTAATCCATGAGGGTCCATGCCACCACAAATGTTGAGATACTAGGTCGTTGGGTGAACATCCTCGTGTTGCGATGTCTGCTGGATTGTCTCTTGAATCCACGTGTCTCCAGGTAGATGTCCCAACTTTATCCACAATTTGAGATATACGATTTCCCACAAAGGTATTCCAGGTGCACGGAGGTTTATTCAGCCAGGCCAAAACAAATGTAGAATCGGTCCAATAATATAAGTCACAAGAGGTAAATTTTAGATTAGATATCATTGTTGATGCTAAGTTTGCTAATAGTAAAGCTCCACAAAGTTCAAGTTTAGGAATTGAGAGTTTTTTTTATGGGTGCAACAAGGGTTTTCGAGATAAGTAGATAACAAGAAGTTTTAATTTGGTTTTGAAGTCGAATGTATAAGGTCGCAGCATAGGCTTTCTCGGATGCGTCGCAGAATCCATGAAGTTCGACTTTGCAATCTGGAGTATACTCTATCCAGCGAGGGATTTTTATTAATTGGATGTCAGGACATTTTTGAACGAAGTTCCTCCACGTTATACAGGTCAGAGGGGTAAGTCCGTCATCCCATCCAACTTTGTCCAACCAAATTTGTTGCATTATGAGCTTTGATGTAACAATTATTGGTGCAAGCCAACCGCAGGGGTCAAAAAATCGAGCTATTGCCGACAGAACTTCTCTTTTGGTATAAGTGGATTTCATGTCTATTTTTGGTTGTTGAAACGAGAACGAGTCTGTTTTTATGTTCCACTTTATACCTAAGGTCTTGGTTCCTATGGTTTCCGAAAGTTGTAGGCAATCGATTGAGAGAAGTTTGGTTTGTGGTAGGTCTTTGATAACTTCAGATTCATTAGAAGTCCATTTCATGAGGTCATTATAGGGCAACAAAATTGGATGTCTCTCGCTGTACGTTAGTGTTGGAGAGTTTGTAAGTCGTCCATTTGCTCTCATAACTCCACACGTATCTATAAAGGGATTTAATGTTAGAAGTGTGCTACGGATGCGATACTTCTCCTTTGTGACAAAAGGTGATGTTCTTCAGAGAAAGAATGTTTTTGGGTCATAATAATTAACTTGGTTTTGACTAATTTTATCTCTTCCGCTAAGAGGTCGGTTGAGGTCACTCGAAGATGTTGTCTATTTCTTCCTATGTTTCTCCAAAACCGTAAAACATATATGCATGAGATAAAGATGAAAATCTGTCAAGAGGATCTTCGAAGTTCGTATTGAAGAATGATTTTACAGGTTTCGCTTCTAATGCTGTGTTTGACGGTGCGTTTGATCGTGGCCAGCAGTCGTTAGGCAGTTTAATCCATGAGGGTCCATGCCACTACAAATGTTGAGATACTAGGTCGTTGGGTGAACATCCTCGTGCTGCGATGTCTGCTGGATTGTCTCTTGAATCCACGTGTCTCCAGTTAGATGTCCCAACTTTATCCACAATTTGAGATATACGATTTCCCACAAAGGTATTCCAGGTGCACGGAGGTTTATTCAGCCAGGCCAAAACAATTGTAGAATCGGTCCAATAATATAAGTCACAAGAGGTAAATTTTAGATTAGATATCATTGTTGATGCTAAGTTTGCTAATAGTAAAGCTCCACAAAGTTCAAGTTTAGGAATTGAGAGTTTTTTTATGGGTGCAACAAGGGTTTTCGAGATAAGTAGATAACAAGAAGTTTTAATTTGGTTTTGAAGTCGAATGTATAAGGTCGCAGCATAGGCTTTCTCGGATGCGTCGCAGAATCCATGAAGTTCGACTTTGCAATCTGGAGTATACTCTATCCAGCGAGGGATTTTTATTAATTGGATGTCAGGACATTTTTGAACGAAGTTCCTCCACGTTATACAGGTCAGAGGGGTAAGTCCGTCATCCCATCCAACTTTGTCCAACCAACTTTGTTGCATTATGAGCTTTGATGTAACAATTATTGGTGCAAGCCAACCGCAGGGGTCAAAAAATCGAGCTATTGCCGACAGAACTTCTCTTTTGGTATAAGTGGATTTCATGTCTATTTTTGGTTGTTGAAACGAGAACGAGTCTGTTTTTATGTTCCACTTTATACCTAAGGTCTTGGTTCCTATGGTTTCCGAAAGTTGTAAGCAATCGATTGAGAGAAGTTTGGTTTGTGGTAGGTCTTTGATAACTTCAGATTCATTAGAAGTCCATTTCATGAGGTCAAAACCCGCTGAACATAAAGCTTCTTGCAATTGTTGTCGTGACTCAATTGCTTCTTCTATAGTATGTGCTCCGGCTAGTACGTCATCAACATACATATGTTCTTCTAGAACTTTAGAAGCTAAAGGATGTGAATGTCTGACATCTTCTGCTAATTGTAACAAGGTACGAATTGCTAAGAATGGAGCGCAATTGACTCCGAAGGTCACTGTTTGTAGTTCGAAGTCTTCAACTGGCTCTTTGGGAGATCTTCTAAACAATATTCTCTGATATTGTGTTTGTGAATGGTCAACAAGTATTTGACGGTACATTTTAGTGATGTCAGCATTGTAAACATAATTAAAATATCGCCATTTTAAGGCCTGTAGAATGAGGTCTTGTTGGAGCACAGGTCCTGGATTCAAGATATCATTTAGACTTTTCTTGTTTGAGGTCGGAGATGATGCATAAAAAACTACCCGAAGTTTGGTAGTCAAACGATCACGTTTTATTACCGCGTGGTGAGGCAAATAATAATTTGGTGTTTTGTTTATGTCCTCTTGTGGGACTTTTTTCATATGCCCAATATCGAGGTACTCAAGAATGACTTGGTCATATTGTTGTTTGATGTCAGGTTTTGAACTGAGCATCTTTTCCATTCGGAGATATTGTGCCATGGCAATGCTTCGAGAATGTCCGATTTCTTCATAATTTTTGAAGGTTAGGGTAACGATGTATCTTCCCATACTGTTTCTGTGAGTCGTTGATGTAAAGATGTCTTCACTGATTTGATCCTCCTCTGACCTCAAAATTGTTTTTGGGGTCTTCTCCACCTCCCAAAATTGTGTGAGGATTTTGTCTAGTGCCACTGCATTGAAAAGCGATACTTCCGTCTTTGATTGAGTCGATCGATCAGCTGGTCTCCCCACGATCCAGCCAAATACTGTTTTTTGTGTTAAAAGGGATCCAATTGGGCGCATCGGAACTGCGAGGTCGAAGATGAAAGGGCTAATGTCAAGTCCAATGAGCATGTCGATTGGTTGACTTATGTAAAAATGAGGATCTGCTAAAGCTTCGTCGAACTTGTTGAAGAAATCTATGTCTAGGTCCTTTGGTGGTAAGTTTAGTGGTAAGGTCTTCAAAACTGGTGCTAGGACGTCTAATTTGAAGCTAGGATCCACCCGAGAACACAGTGTGAAGATGCAAGCTTGTGTTGACGTTTCAGTGACTGTGGGACTCAAACCTGAGACATGAACCAGATTTCACTTGGTCGGAAGTCTAAGTTTATTCTTCAGTTTGTCAGAGATAAAAGTCGATTGGGATCCTGAATCAATGATCGCTCTTGCTTCGTATCTCTGACCATTCGATTCTATTTCCACAATGGCTGTGAAAAGCAAGGTCTCTCGCGACTGACTTGTTGGCGGATGTCGATTGTCATCACGTAGAGCTAAAGTTGTGATATTTGATGAATCAAGGGTCGATGTGGACTGTATAGTTGTGGTAAGGGCTTGAGTACTAGTACTAGCAATGACAATTGAATACTATAGACGTCGCATGGTATTTACAGACTTCATCCGCCAGGTGGCGTCCGAGCAGCCTTTCTCTCATTCCCAAATTCCTCTCTCAATTATTTCTCTGTCAAAACATGCCGACTTTTTTGTACTCTCAAATAATTTCTGAGAAGGGAGTGAGTTTTTCAGTTTGTTTTGTTGTTGAATGTTTTGAAGTTGGAATATAATAAAATTAAAGATGAAAATCTTTTCTGTCTTTGCAGAGTAAATAAAAGTATATATCCTCTCTTTGCAGAACGCTCTCTTTACAGTTTAGGCAGACAAAGCGCCATCTTCAATATGCAGACATACTAAACGAATTGTCAAACTCCATGCAACGTCTATAGTATTCAATTGTCATTGGTACTAGGTGGGTTGCCGGCTTCATTTTGATGCGCTGTGGATTGCATAGTACTTCCCTTATGTAAAAGAGTATGATGTTTTTGGCGACAAATTTTACAAGTAAATTTGCTTTTGCACTCCTTGACGCCATGGTCGTTTAGGAGGTAATTGAAACATGTTTGTGTAGTTTTGACTACGTGAATTCGGTCGTTTATGCTTTTCTCTAAAAATCTAGGGCAGTTCCTCAGAAAGTGTGTTTCCTTACAAAATTGACAAGTCATTTGGTGGACATTCTGAGATCTGTGGAAGGCTGAAGGTCTGGGGTTAGATCCGTTAGGTTTAGCACTTTGTCCTACATTGGTTTGAAACGAATTTATACGTTTATCTTTGGGATGATTTCTAATATCACATACTGGATGACTAGACTTGGATGTCGAAGGTTGGAAGTTTGCAACAGATTCCAAAGTTTTAAACCGTAGAGTCAAGAAATTGTCGAAATCGTTCCACGTAAGCATGTGTGAGCTATCATCCAGCGCATTCTCAAATTCTTCTAAATAGTTTCTAGGCAATTTCAAGGAACAAAGGTAGATAAGAATTGGATCCCAGGTCTTTGTGTCAATTTTTAAGGTCTTCAGGTTTTGAATGCATCCACTCACTGCTAGTTGGAGTGATTTAAGGGATGAACTAGAATTAGTTGTTACAGAAGGCAAATTAAATAATGTTTTAATTTGTTCGTTAAGTTGCATCCGTTTATTTTCATAGCGGTCACTTAGGTTTTTCCACGCGAGGTCAAAATCGTCATTGGTCAAAGGAACTAAAGAAATAATTTCTCTTGCCTCACCACCTGTTTTTTGGTTTAAGTGATACAACTTTTCAACATTACTAAGTCTAGGATTCTGTATGTAAATGGCAGAAAAGAGATCGCGAAACGTCGGCCACGTCTTGTAACTACCATGGAAGATGTCTGTATCACAAGGAGGAAGTTTTATCGAATATGGGGTTGAGTTTGGAATTACTGTTTCATTAAATGTTGCTCTAGATTGATCTATTTTTTCAACTGGGGTCTGTGGAGCGGGGTGTATAACGTCTATTTCGGCATTTATTGCGCTGAGGGAATTTTTATATGCATTTAATGCTGCTTTGTGCGATTCACGTAACTTTTTGAGGTCGATTGGTTTTTCTCCTTCTGGAATTTTGTAATCCCTACATTCTCCGTATTGTCGTTTAACTTGAGTCCATAAATAGTCTAATGGTGAATTCTTTTCGGCAAAAAAGTGCAACACTTGCATTGCCCTTTTTCCGAAAACAGCACTATTATATCGCTTTTTTGAAATTTAGAAATTTTAGTTGTGCTAAATTCGAGTAACTTAATTTCCAAATTTCAAAAAAGTATCACAATAGTGTCGTTTTCGGAAAAAGGGCAATGAACATGTTGCACTTTTTTGCAGAAAAGAATTCGCCATAAATGTACTCGCAGGACTTGTAATGCATGTACGTTATCTTCGGCAGTGCTCCTGGCATGAGCTTCCTCAAAATCAAATAGGTCGTTATACGAATTGGTGAATTTATTAAGGAGATCCATTTTTGTTTGAAGGTCAAAGGTTACAGAATGTCAAAATATTAGAGGTTTTTTTTCGCTAATGTAAGAAAAGTCATAAAATGACGAGGAGGAACAAATTGTATTCCTAAAAATTCCCCGGAGAAATATTCAAAAGATCAGATCTGGCAACTCTCGGTTTGGACAGGGGACAAATAAATAGTAGAGGTTGGGAGAGAGCAGTTAATTCCAGTAGGGAGTGATTTCTCGTTCAATGGAAGTCAATTGTGTGTATGTATGTGTGAGAATATTGGTGAGAAGAGTACTTACTGCTTTGGTTTGAGTATTTACGTGAGGTCTTGTGATGTCTCTCTGGGTGATGCAAATTGTTGATGTTTCTTTTGATATTTTCCAAATTGAGGTTTTAGTTCTGATGTCTGGAAATGAAGAAGAAAAGCACTTGATGATGATGTATTATGAACAAATTTTTGGCATTGAACATTTTTCCGTTAGATATTACGGGATATTTGCATATTCTTTTTTTTGTAGAATTTTAACTTTTACACGTAGGTTATTTTGTTTTTGTCACTGGTTCACTTGGATAGGGTAAAGTCATTGAAATGTAATATATTTTTTTTTAAATAAATTTTTTTGTAAAAATTATGTAACACTTATCCGGTTCGGTTCCGGTTCGAAGGACCAAATGTTGAGGAGTTTGTGGAGGTCTAGGTTTAAGTTGGTTTCAGTTTTTGATTAAAAATTATTAATGTCTAGGTTTGTAAAATGAAAACAACAGTTTAGAATTTGTTTTGTATTATTGAATTTAAGGGTTTTATTGTTTTTCTTTTGATTCACTTATGACTAAATACAATGGTTTTTATTTAATATTTTTAATTTCAATGTTCATAATGTTTTGGTTTATTTTCGTTTTAATTGTACAATATTTTGGTTTTATTTATTTCACGTTATTTAACAATTGTGTTCACTTGAATACTTAATTTGAACTTTTACACGTAGGTCATTTTGTTTTTGTCACTGGTTCACTTGGATAGGGTAAAGTCATTGAAATGTAATATTTTTTTTTTTTTAAATTAATTTTTTTGTAAAAATTATGTAACACTTATCCGGACCAAATGTTTGCGTCTTTATGTTGTTTTTGGTTTTAGTTTCTTTGTATTTTATATTTTATTTCAAATTGATAAGTCTATTTTTGTTACCCTTTTTTTCCTTCTGTTTGTTAAATGAGAAAAAGGTTTTGTTTTAATTTTTGATTTCACAGTATTTTAGTTCTCGTTTATTAGTATTATTTACATTTATGTTTGATAGTTTTAAGGTTTTTTAAGTTCAAGTTATTTTATACTCGAATTCACAATTAAAACTTTTATTTAAAGGATAGACCTCTTTACTGTTGCCGTTGTTGAAAAAAGACTAAAAAGTTCTGGCCCTGCTTCACTACGTCGAAGCAGAAAACCAGACTTTGAAAACAACGGGAACAACAACAACAACAACACACATCGCTGCCTATGCAAAGATCATAGGCAGACGATAATTGTTGTAACTTCCATGGATTGAGTGACGATTTGCATGCTTCTCTGCTTTGAACAAAGCAGAGAAATATGCAAAAGAAGGAAGAAAAATTAAAGAAATTGAGGAAGGTCATTTACTTCTTTTACATATTTATATGGAATGAAAGAATGTCTGTATGTACGTACAAAATTCATATGGGTCGTTATAATGAATTGGTGATCATTATTTTGACGTAAGAAATAAAGAAAGAAATTGAATAAGGGTTTAATGTTGTCCAACATTAAACAGTAATTTTTCGCGAGGAATATTATTCTCAAAGACGCAAACTAAACGTTTGACATATGGTAGGATTTGATTGCACTTTTTCAGGGGTAAAGAGGTGAGAAGCGTGGTTTATTTCGTTCTTTGGAATGAAACGTGTATTCCGAAGCCTTCCACTTCAAAATCACCTCCGAGATAACTAACCTCTTTGATTTCCTTACAAACTTTGTGGTCAAATATCGCGAAAACAAGAGCTAACCTAGAAAAACGGCTAACACTACTGGATTCGGCAATGTCGAAATAGGTATATCCATAAGGTCTCATTTCTGTTACATTTTGAAAGTGTCCATTTCAAGTACAGTGTAATCATTGTGAAACATTTTCAATATTCATAGCTTCCTGATTTGAGGGCTAACAAATATGCCTTCTTTGATTTTACGCCTGTTTTGACGTAATGATGACATGTACCGCGACTATCACATTGAGAAAGGAAACAACAATATTTTGTGAAACCTCCTTGAATACCAGTCAACAGACCTGAAACAGATTAATTTTTGGTTATTTACGATGGTCTAGACTATATATACAAAGAATGTTAAATCACATACCTTAAGGCCACCACAGATCTTTCATTTTTTATCGTTGTATTTGAGTAATGTCAAAATTTCAGTCATCGATTCGTAATTTTCCCTTGTATTAATGGCATGAGCTATTGGATGGTTTTTCATTCCCATTATGCAAAAACAAAGCCTTTAAACTGTACTTAGAGTCATCAATAAAAAATCTCCAGTTTTGTCATATGGCTGGTTTATTTTTATATCCTCCACCATAGGATGGAGGTATATTAATTTTGTCACTCCGTTTGTAACACCTCTAAATATTGATCTGAGACCCCATAGAGTATATCCTCAATCGTCGTAAAATTCTAGGACGATTTAGCCTAGTCCGTCCGTCCGTCTGTTGTAATCATGCTATTGTCCGTAATAATAGAGCTAGATTGATCAAATTTGTAATATTTCTAATAGTTGCAGGTTGTTTGTGATTGCAAATGGGCTAATAGAGGTCACTCCAAAATACGGTTTTTGAGCTATAGATACCACATTTTTAAAGCAATTTTGCTGAAACTTTGCAGTTTGCATTCTGTTTTGACAAGAATCTATCACAGCAAAAATTTTACAAATCGGTTAATATTTTGTTGTAGTCACCCTATAGAGGTCGCTCCAAAATATACGTGTTTAAGCTACCATTTTTTCTTAGCATTTTAACTGAATCTTTGCAGTTTGTATTTAATTAAGACAAGAATTCATCGCAGTTAAAATTTTTTAAATATTGTACTATATTCCTAAAGACTTCAGATTTAATATCGAGGTGGATACTGTTTGGAAGCAGCATGCATATTTTTCATTTTTAAAACATTAACTAAAATATAGATTTCTTCAAAAAGTAATATTTTTAAATTAAAAAAAGCCCCCGATGATAACCCATATTGTACCCTATATGTCCAAACAAATCATTTTGGGATCGCCGGTAGTTTGGGAGATATAAATAAAAGAAGATGTTTAAATGTACATATTCTCCCATAGTTTTGAAGATTTTCAGCAACATTTTATATCCGATATTAGAGCACCGTATTTAACATTTCCATCAAAATCTGAGACCATCTGCAATTTTTTTGAACAATTGTGTGGTTCTCGTCTGCAGAGTAAAGGTATAAAAATCATTCATAAAACGAACAAAGTACGACCGAATTAGAAGGACATGTCTGGCAGTATAATAAACGTGCTCAATAAAGCGCCCCGCCCCGTAGTGACAACAATAAGAAATTATCTGGCCAAATAATAAAACCTTGTAAACAGTGCTGTTAAAGTGGCTACTCGAAAAAGCGCATTCAAAAGAGATAACTCAAATAACCCAATAACTCAAAAAAAAACCTAGTAAACAGTGCTGTTAAAGTGGCTACTCGAAAAAGCGCATTCAAAACAGATAACTCAAATAACCCAACAGGCACCCAAGCGTTAATCAATGAAAAAACAAGCGTAAGAAAAGAGTGGCAACAATATCGCTCCCCAGCACTGAGAAAAAATCTGAAAAATTGCCAGAAGAGATTGAAATCAGCCCTAAAATCAGCCGAGGAAAGTGATCAAAAAATATATTTGCGATCTCTGGATCCAACCCAGAAAACAGATTATAACAGATACAATCTATCCGCCCGGGATAAATGACTCAATTCCTATCCCAATCTATCAGCCCGTGATAGATGACATAACTTCTCGCCCAATCTATCCGCCCGTGATAGACGACATAACTCCACGCCCAATCTATCCGCCCGTGATATATGATTTAACTCCTCGCCCAATCAATCAGCCCGTGATAGATGATATAATTCCTGGCCCAATCAAGCTTAGAATAAAGGATGTTGAAAAATCTGTCAAAGAACTAAAATTAAAGAAATCGCCCGGAGGATATGGTATAACAGCGAAAATGATTAAAGAACTTCCCTTTTCAGCCTTGAGTCCATTCTCATGAAGAAAATCACACCTCATATAATTTCTCACAATATTATACCTGACCATCAATTTGGTTTTAGAAAAAGTCATAATACTATAGAACAGGTACACCGTATCGTAACCTGCATCAAGAGAGCTTTTGAGAGTAAAGAACTGTTCGGCGTTATTCATAGATATTTCCCAAGCATTTGACAAAGTCTGGCACGAAGGACTTTTGTACAAAATATGCGACCTTCTGCCAATCAACACTCATGAGTTATTTGACTAACCGGTCTTTTCAAGTTAAATCAAATGGCATTTTTTATATCCCTAAGAAAATAAATGCCGGTGTCCCACGGGGGAGCATTCTTGGCCCTATACTGTACGTTATTTTTACGGCAGATATGCCCATAACCAACTTTACGCACACGTCTACTTTTGCGGACGATACTGCTTTCGTCAGTACTCACAGTTCAGTTGCGTCCGATCAACTGCAAAAATGGAGAATAATGGTGAATGCCTCAAAGTGTACTCATGTTACTTTTACCCTGACAAGGGATACAAGTCCTTCAATTTCTATTTTCAATTCACAGATTCCCCAAAAGGATCATGTAAAATACCTTGGAATCCATTTAGATCGGCGTTTGACGTGGTCGCGCCACATAGACTCTAAAGTAACTCAAATAAAACTCAAAACTAATCAATTTCAGTTGCTTATCAGGCAAAGATCTGCCCGCGCCACATCCAGAGTATAAAGTTCTTTTATACAAAACGGTATTGAAGCCCATTTGGACATATGGTATCCAGCTCTGGGGTACAGCGTGCGCTTCAAATGTATGCAAATTACAAAGAAGACAATCGAATATTCTTCGTTTAATTACAGGTGCACCATGGTATATAAGAAACGCTAACATCCATAAGGATCTCAACATGCCAACAGTAAAAGAGGAAATTGAAAAATATTGCAGGTGTTACGTGGGTAAACTATTCAATCATCCAAACATCCTGGCTCGAGAACGAATAAATTTTAAAGGTCATAACCGCCTTAGAAGGAGAGATACGCTGGACATGATTTAAATTAAAACAAAAACGAAATGAAATTATGAATTCTTAAATTTGAAATGTTAACCTTTTTGTTAAAGTAAAAAATCGTGTAAAGTCTCAATGGATTATTCGCAATGGCAATAACCCAGAGAATAGTATTTTAGGTTAAGATTTGTCCACTTATTGTTATTTTCATTGTATAATAATGAAAGATTCAATAAAAAAATGTAATGAATTGGAAAAAAAATAATAAAACCTTTTGAGAAATCGCCACTTAATATTGAGAAAATCTGTCAGAAGTCAGCGAACAAATATTACGACCAAATAAGAATGATATGTATGACAGAATAATTAAACATGCCCAATAAAGCGTAGTGACAAAATTAGAAATTATTCAATTCTCGTGAAAAAGAGATTGAAATGCTCCGGCCGAAATCGCCCATTAGTATTAATAAAATATGTCACAAGTCAGTGCACAAATAGTACGACCGAATAAGTATGATATGTATGGCAGAATAATAGAACCTGCTCAATAAAGCGCCCCGTAGTGACAAAATTAGAAATTATTCTGTACTAGTAAATAAAGATTAATATGTCGCCCCTTAGTACATATTAAGAAAATCTGTTACAAGTCAGTCAAAACAGAGTACGACCAAATAAGTATGATATGTATGGCAGGATAATAGAACATGCTTCGAAAAGCGTCCAGTAGTGACAACAATAAGAAATTATACAGTACTCGTAAATAAAGATTGATATTCCCTGTCCGAATAATAAAACCTTTTAAGAAATCGTCCCTTAGTATTAAGAAATTCTGTCACAAGTCACTCAAAAATAGTACGACCGAATAAGTATGATATGTATTGCAGAATAATAGAACCTGCTTAACAAAGCATCCTGTACTGACAACAATAAGAAATTATACAGTACTTGTAAATAAAGATTGACATGCCCTGTCCTGTCCGGATAATAAAACCTTTTAAGAAAACGGCTCTTAGCATTAAGATAATCTGTCTTAAGTCAGTGAAGAAATAGTACGACCGAATAAGTATGATATGAATGGCAGAATAATATACCCTGCTTAATAAAGCGCCCTGTAGTGACAACAAAAAGAACTAATTCTGTAAATAAAGATGGATATGTCTGGCCGAATAATAAAACGTTTTAAGGGTTGCACCCCTTAGTGACAAAAATAAGAAATTGTTAAATGCTATCACAACTTGTGGCAGCACTGCTTCTAGTAGCGACATAAACCACTAGGGAAATTCGGAGTCATTAAGAAAAATATTTTATCTCCAGATGGCGCTGCCGAGATTGAGCTATAATGCCATAACAAAGACAATTTATATTGTGGACATCCCAGTGCATCTGCACATTTTCCCATAAGATGGCGGAAAAGTCAATTTCGCGTACGTTTTTGAGCGAGAAGATGTTTAGGTATTCATGTGGAATTTCCAGATGGGAATGTACGGTACCTGTACATCTACATTTGTAGAGGTACCTACATTTGTAGACGTACCTACATTTGTAGAGGTACCTACATTTGTAGAGGTATCTACATTTGTAGAGGTATCTACATTTGTAGAGGTACCTACATTTGTAGAGGTATCTACATTTGTAGAGGTGTGTCTGTACAGATTGTCATTGGCATAAATTGTTACTAATATCATCGAATACCATAGGTATTTTTTGTATGTTTGAAATACATAATAAAAAATACATACCTAGAATGCCACCAGATACATATACACAAAATTACAGAACTCTCGCTAACAAATTGTGCAAGACACATCAATTTAAAATATTGGCTTATACGGGCTGGGCTACACCCACTGGTCCTATTCAGCCAATTTTTGTGTCAATCACGTAGACAGTCTCCAGACACATATACACAATATGACAGCACTATCGCTTATAAAATGTGCAAGATATCTCAATTTAAATTTTTTTTACAAAATAACAGCATTTTCGCTAATAAATTGTGTAAGATATCTCAATTTCAAAATTTGGCCTATATCGACGGGGCCACGCCCATTGGTCCGATCCCGCCCATTTTTCTACCAATCACGTAGACTGTCACCAGATACATACATATACACAAAATGTCAGCATTCTTGCTACCAAATTGTGTAAGATATCTCAATTTCAAAATGTGGCCTATATGGGCGGGACCACGCATATTGATCCGATCCCATCCATTTTTGGACCAATCACGTAGACTGTCGTCAGATACTTATACACAAAATTACAGCACTCTCGCTAACAAATTGTGCAAGATATTTCAGTTTCAAAATTTGGCTTAAATGGGCGGGCCACGCCCATTGGTCCGATTCCGCCCATTTTTGGAATATTCACATAATCTGTCACTAAATGCATACACACAAAATTTCAGCACTCTAGCTAAAAAATGTTCTCAATATCAAAATTTGACCCATATGGGCGGGTCCACGACCACTTGATATATCGAAAATTCAAGTGCCCTATTTTCAGCACCCCTACACATGTACATTCTGTGAAAATTTCAAGATGATGGGTCCAGCCGTTTAGACGTCTATACGGAACAAACAAACAAACCCACAAACAGACACTCTCTTTTATATATATAGACTAGCTGGACCCGGTCCACTTCGCTGCCCCAGACTTCAGATTTCCAATCCCGTTAATTTTTGGACTAATTACGTAGACTGACACCAAATATGTATGCCCAAAATTACATTGAGATCGCTAACAAATTGCTTAAGATATATCAAACACAAAATTGCAGCACTCTCGCTAACAAATTGTGCAAGCTAATCCAATTTCAAAACTTGACTCACTCGGTCGGTGCCCCGCCCATTTTTGGACCAATCACGTAGACTGCCACCAGATACATCGCAAATGTACAGCACTCTCGCTAATATTTATTTATTTATATGAATTGCAATACAAAGTAAATTTTTATTCTAATTTTAAGGTCCAGGGATAGGCCGGGTTACAAAGACCATATGGCTAAATTTTGCAGCGACAGACCAGAGCCTCTGGTGGGAATCGAACCCACGACC
The DNA here is from genome assembly GCA_963930755.1 of Eudasyphora cyanicolor. Taxonomy (NCBI): domain Eukaryota; kingdom Metazoa; phylum Arthropoda; class Insecta; order Diptera; family Muscidae; genus Eudasyphora; species Eudasyphora cyanicolor. Next base: position 155,121,980 of record OZ005736.1, on the reverse strand, counting down.
CCCAAACTCATAGGCGAGTACGCTACCAACTCGCCTACCTCTCGCTAATAAATTGAGCAAGATATCTCAATTTCAAAATTTGGCTTATATGCGCGGGGCCAGGCCCATTGGTGCGAACTCGTCCATTTTCCGATCCCGTCCATTCATGGACAAATAACCTAACCTGCCACCAGATACATATACACAAAATTCCAGCACTCTCGTTAACAAATTGTGCAAGACACATCAATTTAAAATATTGGCTTATATTGATTGACAATTTTTGTATCAATCACGTAGACAGCCTCCAGACACATACACACAAAATTACAGCACTATCGCTTTTAAATCTCAAATATCTCATATCTCATATATCAAATATCTCAATTTCAAAATTTGTACACAAAATTACAACATTTTCGTTAATAAATTGTGTAAGATATCTCAATTTCAAAATTTGGCCTATATGGACGGGACCACGCCCATTGGCCCGATCCCGCCCATTTTTCTACCTATCACGTAGACTGTCACCAGATACATACATACATGCAAAATGTCAGCACTCTTGCTAAAAAATTGTGTAAAATATATCAATTTCAAAATTTGGCCATTTTTGGAGCAATCACATAGATTGCTACCAGATACATACATATATGCAAAATTTCAGCACTCTCGCTAACAAATTGTGTAAGATATTTTAATTTCAATACTTTAACTATATGGGCGTGGCCACGCCCATTGGTCCGATGACGCCCATTTTTGGACCAATTACGCAGACTGCTACCAGATATATATGCGCAAAATTTCAGCACTTTCGCTAACAAATTGTAAGATACAGCACTTTCGTTAACAAGTTTCAGCACTTTCGCTAACAAGTGTAAGATATCTCAATTTAAAAATTTGGCCTGTATGGGCTGGGCCACGCTCATTGGTCCGATCCCGCCCTGTTTTGGACCAATCACGTAGAATGCCACAAGATACTTACACACAAAATTACAGAACTCTCGCTAATAAATTGTGCAAGATATCTCACTTTCAAAATTTGGCCTATGTGGGCGGGGCCACGCCCATTGGTCCGATCCCGCCCAGAACTATCGCTAATGAATTGTGGAAAATATTTCAATTTCAAATTTGGCTTATATGGGCGGGGCCACCCCCTTTGGTCCGATTCCGCCCATTTTTGGAAAATTCACATAATCTGCCACTAAATGCATACAAACAAAATTTCAGCACTCTAGCTAAAAAATTTTCTCAATATCAAAATTGGACCCATATGGGCGGGTCCACGCCCACTTGATATATCGAAAATTCAGGTACCCTATTTTCAGCACCCCCTACACATGTTCATTCTGTGAAAATTTCAAGATGATGGGTCCAGCCGTTTAGACGTCTATATGGAACAAACAAACATACAAACAAACAAACCCACAAACAGACACTCTCTTTTATATACATACTAGCTGGACCCGGTCCACTTCGTTGCCACAGACATCAGATTTCCGATCCCGTTAATTTTTGTACTAATTACGTAGACTGACACCAAATATATGCACATAATTACATTGATCTCTCTAACAAATTGCTCAAGATATATCAAACACAAAATTTAATTGGCTTGGATTTTTGGACCAAGCACGTAGACTGCCACCTAATATATATGCACAAAATTAGGGTAATCTCGCTAATAATTTGTGCGAGTTATGACAATTTCAAAATTGGGTTTATATTGGCGGGGCCACGCCGATTGGTCCAATCCCGCCCATTTTTGCACCAACCAATTAGACTACCACCTAATACATATGCAAAAATTACAGCACTCTCGCTAACAAATTGTGCAAGATATGTCAATTTAAAATCTTTGTTTATATGGGCGGGGCCACGCCCATTCGTCCAATTCCGCCTATATTTTGACAAATCACGAAGACTACCACCAGATACATGGCACAAAATTACAGCACTCTCGCTAACAAATTGTGTAAGATATCTCAATTTCAAAATTTGGCTTATATGGGCGGTCCACGCCCATTGGCCGATCCCGCCCATTTTTGGACCAATTGAGTAGACCACCACCTAATACATATGCACTTACAGCACTCTCGCTAACAAATTGTGCAATATATATCAATTTAAAAATTTGGTTTATAAGGGCGGGGCCACGCCCATTGGTCCAATCCCGCCCATTTTTGGACCAATCACGAAGACTGCCACCAGATACATATGCACAAAATTACAGCTCTCTCGCTAACAAATTGTGCAAGATATCTCGATTTCAAAATTTGGCTTAAAGGGGCGGGGCAACGCCCAGTAGTCCGACCCCGCCTATTTTTGGACCAATCACGTAAGTCGCCCACAGATATATATAAACAAAATTACAGCTCTCTCGCTAACAAATTGTGCAAGATATCTCAAATTCAAAATTTGGCTTATATGGGCGGGGCCACGCTCATTGGTCCGATCCCGCCCATTTTTGGACCAATTAAGTAGACTAACACCTAATACTTATGCACAATATTACAGCACCCTCGCTAACAAATTGTGCAATATATGTCAATTTTAAAATTTGGTTTATAAGGGCTGGGCCACGCCCATTGGTCCAATCCCTCCCATTTTTGAAAAAATCACGAAGACTACCACCAAATACATATACACAAAATTCCAGCTCTCTCGCTAACAAATTGTGCAATATATCTCAATTTCAAAATTAGGCTTATATGGGCGGTGCCACGCCCATTGGTCCTATCCCGCCCATTTTTGGACGAATCACGTAGACTGCCACCAGATACATATGTACAACATTACAGCACTCTAGCTAAAAACTTGTGCAAGATATATCAATTTCAAAATTTGGCTTATATGGGCGGGGCCACGTCCATTGGTCCGATCCCGCCCATTTTTGAACAAATCACGTAAGTCGCCAGCAGATATATATACACAAAATTACAGCTCTCTTGCTAACAAATTGTGCAAGATATCTCGATTTCAAAATTTAGCTTAAAGGGGCTAGGCCACGCCCATTAGTCTGACCCCGCCCATTTTAGGACCAATCACGTAGACTGCCTCCATATATATATATGCAAATTTCTAGTTCTCTCACTAACAAATTGTGCAAGATATCTCAAATTCAAAATTTGGCTTATATGGGCGGGGCCACGTCCATTGGTCCGATCCCGCCCATTTTTTGACCAATCACGTAAGTCGCCAGCATATATATATACACAAAATTACAGCTCTCTTGCTAACAAATTGTGCAAGATATCTCGATTTCAAAATTTAGCTTAAAGGGGCGGGGCCACGCCCATTAGTCTGACCCCGCCCATTTTTGGACCAATCACGTAGACTGCCTCCAGATATATATACACAAAATTACAGCTCTCTTGCTAACAAATTGTGCAAGATATCTCGATTTCAAAATTTAGCTTAAAGGGGCGGGGCCACGCCCATTAGTCTGACCCCGCCTATTTTTGGACCAATCACGTAGACTGCCTCCAGATATATATATACAAAATTACTGTTCTCTCGCTAACAAATTGTGCAAGATATCTCAAATTCAAAATTTGGCTTATATGGGCGGGGCCACGCCCATTGGTCCGATCCCGCCCATTTTTGGACCAATCACGTACACTGCCACCAGATACATATGTACAAAATTGCAGCACTCTCGCTAACAAATTGTGCAAGATATCTCAGTTTTAAAATTTGTCTTATGTGGGCGGGGCCACGCCCACTTCATATATCGAAAATTCAAGTACCCTATTTTCACCACGCCCCACACATGTACATTCTGTGAAAATTTCAAGAAGATCGGTTCAGTCGTTTAGACGTCTATACGGTACAAACAAACCAACAAACCAACAAACAAACAAACACACATTCTTCTTTATATATATAGATAGATATACTAGCTGGGCCCGGTCCACTTCGTTGCCCCAGATTCCATTCCGTCCATTTTTGGACTAATAACGTAGACTGCCGCCAAATACATATACACAAAACTCAGCAATCTCTCTAACAAATTTTTTCAAGATATACCAATTTCAAAACATGGCTCATGGTCACTACCATTGGTCTAACCCCTCCAATTTTTTTTACCAATCACCTAGCCTGTCACCAGATAAATATACACAAAATTACAGCAATTTCGCTAACAAATTGTGCTAGATATCTCAATTTCAAAATTTTACCTATATGGGCGGGGCCAAGCCCATTGGTGCGAACTCGCCCATTTTCCGATCCCGTCCATTCTTGGACAAATAACCTAAACTGCCACCAGATACATATACTCGTGCACAAAATTACAGCACTCTCGCTAACAAATTGTGCAAGACACATCAATTTAAAATATTGGCTTATACGGGCTGGGCTATACCCACTGGTCCTATTCCGCCAATTTTTGTGTCAATCACGTAGACAGCCTCCAGACACATATACGCAAAATTACAGCACTATCGCTTATAAATTGTGCAAGATATCTCAATTTAAAAATTTGTACACGAAATTACAGCATTTTTGCTAATAAATTTTGTAAGATATCTCAATTTCAAAATTTGGCCTATTGGTCCGATCCCGCCCATTTTTCTACCAAACACGTAAACTGTCACATGTTACATACATATATTCGCAAAATGTCAGCACTCTAGCTAACAAATTGTGTATGATATCTCAATTTCAAAATTTGGCATATATGGGCGGGGCCACGCCCATTGATCCGATCCCGACCATTTTAGGACCAATCACGTAGACTGCTATCAGATACATATACGCAAAATTTCAGCACTCTCGCTAACAAATTGTGTCAGATATTTTAATTTAAAAATTTGACCTATAGGGGCGGGGCCACGCCCGTTGGTCCGATGCCGCCCATTTTTGGACCAATCCAGCTGATTGCTACCAGATACACTCATATATACGAAAACTTCAGTACTCTCGCTAATAAATTGTGCAAGATATCTCAATTTAAAAATTTGGCCTATATGGGCGGGGCCACGCTCATTGGTCCGATCCCGCCCATTTTTGGAACAATCGCGTAGAATGCCACCAGATACATATTCACAAAATTACAGAACTCTCGCTAATAAAGTGTGCAAGATATCTCAATTTAAAAATTTAGACTATATGAGCGCGGCAACGCCCATTGTTCTGATCCCGCCCATTTTTGGACCTATTACGCAGACTCCTACCAGATATATATACGCAAAATATCAGCACTCTCGCTAACAAATTGTGTAAGATATCTAAATTTCAAAATTTGGCCTATGTGGGCGGGGCCACGTCCATTTGCCCGATCCCGCCCTTTTTTGGACCAATCGCGTAGAATGCCACCAGATACTTACACACAAAATTACAGAACTCTCGCTAATAAATTGTGCAAGATATCTTGATTTCAAAATTTGGCCGGCATGGGCGGGCCCACGCCCGTTGGTCCGATCCCGCCCAATTTTTTTGACCAATCGCGCATAATGCCACCATATGCATATACACAAAATTGCAGATCTCTCGCTAATGAATTGTGGAAAATATTTTAATTTCAAAATTTGGCTTATATGGGCGGTGCCACGCCCATTGGTCCGATTCCGTCCATTTTTGGAAAATTCACATAATCTGCCACTAAATGCATACAAAATTTCAGCACTCTAGCTAAAAAAATTTCTCAATATCAAAATTTGACCCATGTGGGCGGGTCCACGCCCTCTTGATATATCGAAAATACCCTATTTTCACCACCCCTTACACATGTTCATTCTGTGAACATTTCAAGAAGATCCGTCCAGCCGTTTAGGCGTCTATACGGAACAAACAAACATACAAACAAACACACAAACCCACAAACAGACACTCTCTTTTATATATATAGATATATATATATATATAAAAGTCGATTTTTTTGTATGGGGGTCAACAAATAACTACTGGACCAGTTTTAAAAATTCGTTGTTTTCTTCGAAATCTTCTTGGTCATAGACGGATTGGGCGTGGTATTATTTTAAATTCGATTATCTCAGAATGTATTGATGAAGAAGAACGAAATTTGGAGTACACATTTGTGGAGTTATTATCCTAAAACGTGGGTGTGGCAAAAGTGGGCGTATCATTAGTTAAACATGTATAATAGGAACTAATGACAGTACTTCTAATCCAAATTTAGATACGTTTTTGTTATCGTTTAAAAGAACAATTTGTAGCTTTTACTGTTTGAAAATAATATCATGTAAATGTTGGCCATGACAACGTCTGAGGTGGTCCACTCGGTCCAATTTTGGGCGATTTGTTCGAGCATAACGACTGGTATCTCACGAATAACACGAGGAATAAGCCAGCTATAGCCGGCTTATTCCTGCAGAACTCAGACTTTACATATCCCCAGAGAAAATAGTCCAAAGGTGTGATTTCGGACGATCTAGGTGGCGTAGCAAAACGTGAAATTAAGTTTTCACCAAAATGACTTATATCAACAAGGTCATTGTTTCATGCGCTGTATGGCTCGTAGCGACGTCTTGTTTAAACCAGAGCTCACCGAGACCATGCGCTTGAATTCCAGGAAGCACATAGTCCATTAACATGGAGCGATAACGATAACTCATTTTTGAAGAAATATGGACCAATGATTCCACCAGCCCATAAACCACACCATACCGTTGTTTTTAATTTCTGTAAAAGTAGCTCTAGGTACTCTTCCGGTTGCTCATCAGGACAAATACGGTAATTTTGTTTATTAACGTATCCATTGAGCCAGAAATATACTGAACAAAATTTCACGATAAAACACCGGATTTTCTGAAAAAATTTTCGGAACAATTTTGAGTCTTTTCATGATGACTTGCCAAACGATACTGAACAAAAATGACAAAGCAGTTTGCTATGAGTCACGCGTTGTCTATTAACACCGTGATTGAAATTCATAATCTTAAAGATATTCTATTAAAGAGTTAGATTAAAAGACAACCTCTAAGCGGTATAATTTTTATGCTGATCCGAATTCTAGTACACGGGGCAAAGTCGCCTTTTTGGATATGTTTAAATAGAAAGAAAATATATTTGGAACACAATTTTTTGAATATTATATATTTTTAAGCAAACTAATTTTAAAATTTTTTGGAGCGCATATATTAATATATTACAACAAAAAATTTTTGAAGACTAATTTTCTCAAATAAAATATTTGTTTAAATACAAACCAAATCATTTTTCAGAAATTTCTCCAAATATATTTTATTTAAAAGATTTTCAAAACTTTGCTGTCTTTTCGAACATCAGTTTAAAATTTTCCTTGATTTTGTACCATGTTTTAAAGCATTAATTTTTAATTTCTAAATATCCCAATTCATCATTACTGGTAAGTCCTTCGAGTAAATTATTTTATTGTAAATTATTGATTTAAGATTATACGATTTCAATTATAAAATTTTTTTATAAACATTAAAAAATTAACTTTGAATCCTGAGAAACTTAACGTTATTAAGGTATCGGTATATTTTCTGAAAACTGAAAACTTAGGACTGTCGACATAGTCCTTAATTTTCTTCCAGTCTACGCCCCTAAGTTGGGTCAAGTCTGGTATAGCATCATTTCCTAAGAAACGTGATCTATTGTTGGCGAACGCTGGGCAGTGGCAGAGGAAATGCTCCAACGTTTCGTCATCCTCCCCGCATGCCCTACATATGCTGTCATCTACAACTCCTATCCTATGTAGGTGCGCTTGTAAGCATGTGTGTCCTGTAAGGACGCCCATGATCTTACTAATTTCTACCTTGCTCAATCTCAGTAAGGTCTTGGCCTTGTCCTCGTTTGGGTCACCCCACAAGACCTTCGTTGTCTTCCCAACGTTTTCACTATTCCATAGCGTGATATGGGCGTTCTTCGCCCATATTTGTAGTTCAGAACGCATAACTCTGAAGGGTTTTGCGTTCTCTAATGTTGTTGTTTGCAAGTCTCTGGCTCTAGATGCCAAGGCGTTTGCTTTCTCGTTACCCCTTACTCCGCAATGGCCAGGCACCCATATGATGCATATAGTGCCGTATTCGGAGTAGGCGTTAATCGCCATTTTACAATCTAAAACGGTCCTCGACCTCACCGTTCTAGACGTTATCGCCCTAATAGCCATTTGGCTATCTGTGAAAATATTCACTTTTGTTGGTCTTGTGTTAGTCCCAAGCCAGCTCACACATTCTGTAATTGCTCGGACTTCCGCCTGCAGGACTGTGTTATGGTCTGGCAGACGGAATAAGAGTTCGGTTTCCGGTTCTTCGATGTAAAGTCCTAGCCCCGTTCTCTCCCCTAGTTTCGATCCATCTGTATAACAGCAATTTCCAGATGTTGTCTGTACTACGGTTCCATCAATCCAGGATTGTCTGTCTGGTATCATGGTCTCACACTCAGCAACCATTGATCTTTCAGGTATTCTGTCGGATACTGATGATATGTCAGTTAAATCCACCGTCACTACCTCAGCTATCTTTTGATGATCGCTTTCGATCCATTCGCCCATCACTTTGAGCCTCGTCGCCGTGAGGGCGGCTTCATATCTAATCTGTATTTCTATTGGTTGGATATTCAAGATCGTCTCCAATGCCCTACTGGATGTGGTCCTCATTGTCCCGCTTATGCCGAGACAACACATTCGTTGGACCTTTTGTAATATCATTATGTTGCACTTATTCTTCATTGATGTCCACCACACTACTGATGCGTAAGTCAAAATAGGCCTGATTACGCTCTTGTAGAGCCATTGTGTCATACTTGGATCAAGGCCCCATTTTGAGCTAATGGCTCTTCTACATAGTGCCCAGCATATGTGAGCCTTGTTTGCTCGTTCTTCTATGTGGCACTTCCAATTTAGTTTCCTGTCCAGGATAACACCTAAGTATTTAACCCTGTTGGAAACTGGAATTGTTTTGTTTAGGAAATGTGGGTCATCATACTGACCAATCTTCGTTTTCCTTGTGAACAGACATATCTCTGTCTTTTCTGGGTTTACATTTAGACCTCTCGGTCGAGCCCAGTCATATGCAATTTGTAGAGCCGTTTCGGCCCTTCTACAAAGTTGATTAGGATTCTTCCCCCTCAGAAGTATTATAACATCATCTGCGTAACAGACTGGTTTAAGTCCTTCATCCGTTAGTATCCTTAGGAGACTATTTATAGTAGTGACCCACAGGAGTGGTGATAATATACCGCCCTGTGGTGTTCCCTGTGCTACTCTGTTTCTTATTTTTATGTCGTGTGACCCACAATTTATCCATCTATTCCTTAGCATGTGGCTTATCCAGTCTCGGAGAGCCCGGTCCACCTGAAATTGGTCTAAGGATTGGATGAGTGTGTCGGTCCGTACATTATTGAACGCCCCTTCAATGTCTATACATACCGCAAGTGTATACATCTTTCTATTGAAGGATTCTTCTATGTTGTGTACTACATCGTGTAGGGCGGTATCCACCGATCGCCCTTTAACATAGGCATGTTGTCTAAATTTTAGCATATCGCCTGGTATCTTACTTTTAATCATGGTATCCACTATACGCTCCATGGTTTTGAGTAAGAACGATGTTAGGCTTATTGGTCTATAAGCTTTAGGTGTTGCATAACTTGCCTTGCCGGGTTTAGGTATGAAAACTACCCTTGCCTCCTGCCAGGCTTTCGGTGTGTATGCGAATTTTAGACATGCTGTGAAAATGGCGGCTAGATGAGTTGATATGTAATCCACCTCCATCTGTAGTAGTGCCGGAAATATTCCATCGGCTTCTTTGACCATATGGTCTGTAATGATATAACTTAGTTGTTCCTCATTTTCACTGTAGTTCGGTATCTCAGTCTGGCCCGTCGTACCTTGCGGAAAATGGGTGTTCATCAAAAGTCTTACCATCTCTTCGGTTGAGTCCACTCTTCTGCCCATATCGTCTACCATTGTTTCGGTTTGGGTATGGGTTTTTGAGAGGAACTTTTTAATTTTAGAAACATCGTTAACGCTATCGACCTGTTCGCAGAATAGCTTCCAGGAGTTTCGTTTTGCTGTTCTTGTGATTTTGTTATATTCTCTGAGTCTTCTATGGTAGTCGTCCCAGTATACTGGAGATTTTTTACGGCGTGCCCTATTGTAAAGTCTACGGACCTCTTTCCCAATGTTGCGAATCTCCCCGGTCATCCAAGGCTTCTCTTGGGCTGATTTCCTTTCTCGAAGCGGACAGCTGTCTTCGAAAGACCTTACTAATACATCCGTAATGTAATCAACATTAGTGTCAATATCCTCAACACTTAGGCACTCAAAAAGTCCATGCCCTAGTCTTTCTCTAATTAGCTTCCCGAATTTTGTCCATTTAGTTTTGGCCTTATTTCTGAAACTTATTGGGTTCGGCGGTGGCCGTGCTATCTTAAACCTTATGTAACGGTGATCAGAAAAAGAATGTTCTTCAGAGACCCTCCATTCCTGTATCACGTCTATTAGATTTTCTGAACATATTGTTATATCTAATACTTCTTCCCTTATTCTATTAACGAAGGTAGCCGTGTTACCTATGTTAAGTGTTATCAGGTCGTTAGTATTCAAGAATTCTACTAGGGCCTGGCCCCGTTTATTAATGTTAGTACTACCCCACGCGACGTGGTGAGAGTTAGCATCGCAACCTACTAGTACTTCGTTACCTGTTTGTTTGACTTTCCTCACCAAGCGTTGTAGTTCCGACGTAGGTGGTAATGTCGGTGAATCGAAAGGCAGATATACTGATGCAGATAACTGATGCATTCCCTTGTTTCAGTACTGTAGCATCCGATGTTGACAACTCTGGAGAAAAAAGATAACATAAATTTTTGTGACATATAATACAAGTCCTTGGTCTAGTTCCTGTATTTGCATAAAACAGTTGGTAATTAACGTGGTTTAAGCCAGTAACCTTGTTTCGAATCGTCCATGGTTCTTGGATTAAAGCAATATGAGTCTTACCTTTATTTATTATTTCCATCAAAGCGTTGGTTGCCGCCTCGCTCCGATGGAGGTTTATCTGGATGACTTCAATCATTGGTCCTCCAGTAACCGGTCTTCTTGGGAGTCAGTGATTGTAGATTCGGCTCCCTCATCATTTTTTGGCTGCAGTGGGCGCTTATCTTCATCGCTGCCTTAGCTCTTACTATCACAAAAATTAACTTTGTAATATCGCTTATTAGAAGTTATGTATGTAGTAGTATATGTTTATTTGCTGTAGAACTAAATGCCGACTTGTCCAAAATAGCAATTTTCAACCAAGAGCTGACAATTAAAAATTTTACAATTTTAAGATAGTTTCAATGGCAATGAATGACCGCTGAAGTACGCGTATAGAAAAGATGACCGCTGAAGTACGCGTATAGAAAAGAGCGTTGTATTTATATACATGCTGAAAACATCTCTTCTTTAGTATATCGTCGTAAACATATTCAGCTTGAAACATATATGTTTAGAGTTCACTCGAAATATATAATATTTAGAACACATAAAAACTATATATTTGGGAAGATGAGGTTCTAAACAAATCTTTCTTTCCGTCAAAGATTTATTTGCCTTCACGAATTCAGAAAATATTCGTATATCTATTATAATTATACATCTTTTTATAAATTTTAAATGTTCGTAAAATTTTGTTTCTTTATTTGTTTTAGGTTTAGGTTAGGGTGGCAGCCGTATTTTTTATACAAGCTCACATTGACCAGTTTAGGTCCCTAGTGTTACCACGGGCTGAAATGCCCCTCATCGAAACCAACTGCTTTGCAGTTCCCCGGGATATCGCTATGCCCAGGCACCCATATGAGGTGTATATTAAACTGCTCAGCCATCTCGTTAAGAGATCTGCGGCAGTCGAGGGCTGTTTGTGAATTTAGGGATGTTGCCTCCAGAGAATTGATGGCAGCCTGGCTGTCCGAGTAAATGACAACGCCAGTGTTGGTTACTATGTTGCGACTCAGCCACTTGGCTACTTCCCATATTGCCATTATTTCGGCTTGATAGACACTGCAGGTATCTGGTAGTCTGTGAGCTATATCCAATCTAAGCTCTAGTCTGTAGTCTGTGAGCTATATCCAATCTAAGCTCTGCACAGTGTACTCCGAAGCCAACCTTTTCATCAAGCTTCGAACCATCCGTGTAAAAGTGGAGATGGTTTCTATTACCTGGTATTCTTCCAACCCATTCATCTCTGGCGGGAATCATAGTGATGTAATTTCTCTCGAAGGTGTACACCGTTGGTATATAGTCCACTCGGTCGGTTACCATAGCACTACACTTTGATATCCTCATGTGACTGTAGTTTTTGTACCTCCACATTGATAGGCAGTTTAATCTTATTGCCGCTTTGGTTGCAACTTCTCTCGCCACAATATTAATCGGCAGTATATGGAGTAGGGCTTGTAGAGACTCGGTCGCTGTAGTCCTTAAGTCTCCGCTTATGCTCAGGCAGGCTGTTCTCTGAACCTTTGTTAGTAGGTTGGTGATGGTTAGTTAGTCAGTTGCCGTCCACCATACTACAATGCCGTATAGCAGTATAGGATGAACTACTGCTATATCCAGTGGACGATTTTAGGAGAGAGGCCCCACCGCGACCCTACAGCCTTTTTGCAGGAATATAAGGCGACGTTGGCCTTCCTTACACGTTCCAATACGTTAAGTCTAAATGACAGTTTTCTATCTAGAATTATTCCTAAAAATTTTGCACTTTCAGAAAAGACTAGATCTGTTCCATTTATCCGAGGTGGATGGTGCACATGTGTGACTTTATTCATCCTAGTAAAGAGAACCAATTCTGTCTTGTTTGGGTTTATGCCCAAACCGCTGCTTCTGGCCCATCTAACCAATTTGTTGAGAGCCACCTGTAGAATTTCTCAGAGGACGTTTTCGAATTTGCCACTCACTGCGATTGCAACGTCGTCCGCATATGCCACGACCTTGCAGCCACAACTTTCTAGATCTAGCAGGATTTCATTCACCGCTAGGTTCCGAATTAGTGGAGACAGTACTCCTTCTTGTGGGGTCCCTCTGTTTATGATGTTGTGGACCCAAGACATGCTGTTATGCGTCTTCTGTTGAGCAGACTTTGAATTAGTCTAATCAAACTAGAGTTAACTTTTAGATGTGACAGTGCCGCAATTACTGCATCTGAGTGAATGTTGTTAAAAGCCCCTTCTATGCAAGAAATGCCACCATGGTGAATTCCTTGAAATGCAGGGACGATTCCATAGTGCTCACAAGTTCGTGCAGGGCTGATTCTGTAGACTTCCCCTTATTGTAAGCATGTTGGTTCACCGACAGGAGTTTTGTATCCAGGTTTTCCCTAATGAAATAATCTAAAAGTCTTTCCAGACCTTTCAATAGGAAGGAGGATAGGCTAATTGGTCTGAAGTCTTTTGGCCTAGTGTGTGATATCTTCCCCGCTTTTGGTATGAATACCACATTGGTATCCCTCCATCGATTTGGGATGTATGATGTATGCTTAATACAGCCTACATAAATTTTCTCCAGCCAGGGGATAATGTATTTCAACATTTTCTGCATTTCTGCTGGAGTGATGCCGTCTGGTCCAGGTGACTTGAAGGGCTCAAAGCTATTAATTGCCCAGCTTATTCTGGATCTCTCAGTCAACAAGCTAGCGACGCTCGCAGTCCACTCGCACTCTTGTTGGTCCTGCTGATCCTCTGGTTCTGTTAGAGAGTTCCCCGGGAAATGTGTGTCGAGCAGTACATTGAGCGACTGCTCGCTGTTTTTGGTCCAATTATTTGCCTCATCCTGCAAGTAACCCACTGTACAGGGTGAAGCTGATAATATTTTCCTCAGCCTTGCGGCGTCGGAGACCTTTTCCACTTCGCCACAGAAGGTATACCAAGAGCGTCTTTGCGCCTTTCTAAGCTCCTTCTTATAGATCTTGAGTTGCTCTTTATAGGCATCCCAAACATTAGCGACCCCAGTAGATTTATCCTTGTTGAATAGCTTGTTGCATGTCTTTTTCGTAGCCGGTAGCTCAGAAGTCCACCATTGGGGTTTAGTTTTACCCTTTTACCTTGTTTTTGGACAGGCTTCTTCAAGGGAACTATTGAGTGATGTGGTGATATGCTCGACCAGATTATCTAAAACAGGTTGGAGGGCTCTTCGGTAACCCAGGTGATGGCTCTAGGGTAACTAGGGATGTTATTTTTTTGACAACATCCAACTGGGCACCCGGCCACACCTCACCCGCTCGACTCAGAGTACCCTAATACAGGTCTACTGATCAGGCATCACCGAAATATAAGAGCTTTACTCTCCCCTGATGCCATCCTGCATCGTTGTAGATTGGTTTAGATCTTTAAGACAATAGTATTTGCCGCATATTGTGTCAAGCATCAAGTAGTCGTTCAGACCTTTCATTTGAGTATAACTTGTGGCTCTAATCCACTTAGGTTGGATGTTACAGTCGTTTTAAAATTGCTATAATAGTTTTATATAAAAGGGAACTTTTTATGACTTTTTAGATTCGCGAAGAAAATGGATGTGGTCTATACTTCGTCGCAGCGTCCTCTATCATATGCCATAATATTATGAAAATCCAAGAACTTTCGGTGTAACTTGAAATCCATTTTTGAAATTTGAAAAAAAAAAATTTAGGAATTGTAGTAGGCTTTCATTGAAGGCATGACTTGTGACGATATCGCAATTAGTTTAGATGGTATATGCTTTTTAAATTCGGTATAATATTTTAAATAATTTCGTGGGGTTACAACAAATTGTGGCCACAACATTTCATGTTTTTTGATGCAATTAGTCGAAACTTGTAATTCATTTATGTTTTAGTCTTTGTGTTCAATTTTGACAGCCTAGTAGTTCAATCCACGATCCAATAAAATAAAAAAATAATGAAAGTTAGATAGATATTCAGATATGTATTTATTTCTTTATTCATAATTTTTTTTATTTCATACGAGTAATTTTTTTACACTATTTTATGGTTCGCTTGACGATTATTCTATTGAAATCCGTAATGACTCGTATCACTGATGAATGGTATATGTCAAGTAAATATTAAATTAGCAGCATTTCCAAGTTGCTAATGATTGCAAAAATGATTGCACATTCCTTCCATTGACATCTGATATCATTCCGGCCAATTGCGTTTCCCTTGTAATAATATTCCATAATTTCCTCTTCCATAATTTGTCTGAAATGAGAAAAAACAAAAAAAAAAAACTAATTAAAGTGGGAAATAATTTGCTCTAATTTGAATTATGTTTGAAAGCATCAAAGATGGTAAATAATTTAAAAATGTGTGTTATGTTTATGAACAATTTATAAGTAATCAATTAAAAATGTACTCTAATTAATTTAGTTGATTAAACTGGGCTGTTCGGCCAGATATTTTTGTGAAGTAAATAAAACTTATTTATTGACTGCCGAATACTGAAGAACGTAATGCGGTAACAGTACATCAATTGCATACAAGGTGTCCTGTCCAAGTTCTGGATAAATCCGTTCAAATATAATGTTTGTGACAATTAGAGCCCCATACTTACTTCTTTGATCTGTTGTACCCTTCACAAAACAAACTCATACTAAGTTACTCCCTTAAAAAACATGAGTTGTTTTCGTTCAATAAATCTTATAAAGAGTTTGATATTTACATATTTCTGTCAATTCAACAATAAATCCAAAACTACAATTCCTTTCCATGTCAAATTTTGGTTTGTCTTAAAGAGGATTTCCTAAACAAAATAATTAGGCCTTAAATGCCAAGTATTATTGGTTGAAAATGAACGAGGATAAAATACGGCATAGGCGAAACAATTTTAATTTATTATTTTGTTGACGTGGCATTAATGCTAAATCAGTACAAATGAAGCATACATAAAATGGCATCTAAGAGTCTTCCAGGTCCTTCTCCTGCCTACACCTTTATTCTGGGTATCTCCCTACAGCCAGTCGTCTGTATAATTGGCGGATATATTTTCAAAAAACGATCCTTGTTCTAGTTTATATCTTAATAGCTAGTCTCGCACAAAATTTCACGATTGTTGCCATTTGGATTTTGCTGTTGTACAACATTTATTCCTTTTTTACCCCACTGTACGTGTAAATGTTCGTATTTCGAAAAACCCAGTCAATCTCCGAGTCTACCTCTAAGGGCTACCCTCACACCAAATTTCACGATTCTTGCTCATTCCGTTTAGATTTGGCGGTGGTACCATATTTATCCCATTTTTCCCCACACACTAATAAAGGGTCCACCAAATAACTTTTTTCTTTTTTTTGAAAATGCTATAAAAAAAAAACTACTGAATATTTTCTCAAATTTATTTTTTATTTGAAAGTACAATCCTTCCGGTTAATAATGGAAAATAATTTCATTCAAATGGCTGCCAGGGCTGGCCATGCAGTAGCCTACACGATCGGTCAAATTTTTAAGCACATTATCGATTGTGTGCAGCTGTATTTCACCAATGGATTCACGAATATTGTCCTTTAAAGCGTCAATTGTCTCTGGCTTGTCGGCGTAACACTTATCTCCGAGGTGGCCAAACGACATCGAGTGTAGCTTCGGCTGTGTGGCACGTAGCGCCGTCCTGTTAAAACCACATATTGTCCTCATCCATATCTTCTAATTCGGGCTATAAAAAGTTCGTTATAATCTCACGATAGCGAAACCCATTCACAGTAACTGACTGACCGGCCTCATTTCGAAGAAGTATGGCCCGATGACGTCGCCAGCCCATAAGCCGCACCAAACGAACTGGGCGAGCATGCACAGGTGTTTTCACATCTCCTACTGACCCGGTTTGCTGAACATACGGAGCTGACGGTGCTTCTCTTCTTCCAAAATCCGTACGCAATTTTCGCACACATTCTGCAACATTACCATGATTTTCAAAGTAATGTCGCAATATTTCCCAGCGTTGTTCAAGCGTATACACAACCATATTCGTTCAGCGGAAGGATAAAACTAATTATCTGTCAAATCAGACATGAGGTAAGTGTTACCTTTCACGAAATAAGCACTAGTTGAAAAAAAAACGTTAGATGGCGGACCCTTTAGTATGAATTTCGAATTTCCCTCACACAAAATGTCATGATTCTAGCTTCAGCCGCTTGGCCTGGGCGATGATCAGTTAGTCAGTCACGCAACAATTTTAAATGTATAAATATATATCGTCATCTGAAATCCAAAATGACGTAACATCAAAAAAATCAAAATGAATTTTATGACTGATTTTAGTCTATTAGACTAAACTATACATTCCTACAAAATTTTAGAGAAATCTATAAAATCCACCATTTCATTAGTGAAATTCGAAATACGTAACAGCAAACAAGGTCATTCAAAAATCGAAAAGATTCATAAAATTTTATTTTTTGTATTCAGAATGTACGCCACAACTAGTTGCACTAGAGTCGTTATTTGATTACGCCTTTATAGTCTGGAAATCCATAAATATAGCCAACAACTTTAAATTAGTTTACTTTGTTTTTTACTTCTCCTGAAAAATCATGAACATGTGGGTTACATTATTTTGGACTTTAGGTGAAGATATACTTATATATTGCCTTGCTCGCCGTCATATGATTACGAGCTGCCTTTATACGGGCATATGCTGTCTATAAGTTGTCTCCATCTTTGTTGACGTACGGCTATATCTTTGAGCTCTCCGATGGTGTTGAAAGTTTTTCCAAGACTTTGAGATCTGGAGTTAATTTCCTGTAGAGTTGATCGTCGACAGGTTGTTTTGGGTCGCCCTCTTTTTCTACTTCCGTGGGGGTTGTAAACAAGAGCATCTTGGATATATCTTTTGGTGGTTTTCGAAGTGTGTGGCCTATCCAGCCAAAATGTGTTCTACGAAGTTCAATGTTAATATCACCCATGTCTGATCGGTTCCAAAGTTGTTTGTTACTTATTGTGCAAGGTCAAAATATTTTTAAAATTCTTCGGAGGCTGCGACTAACGACGACTCTAAATTTGTTTCTTATAATATACGTCACATGTCTCGCATCTGGAAAGAAGGTATGAGAGGAAACAGGCTTTTAATACATGTATTTTTGTGTTTACGTTGTACAATGGGAAAAAGGGGTAAATACGCGCGCATAGCAGTACGCGTTCCCAGATTTTACTTTTCCGGTTACCATGTATCGCACAGTGAGTCTACAAAAGCGACTTTGTGGAAATTAGTGTAAAAATCAGAATATCGTACCAACTTTAGTGATCTTGATTTTAAATTAAAGCTGAAAAAATTTAGTTCAAAATCTATTTGAGTTACTTGAATGTGCGTTACTGCGTTTTGAATATATAGACCATTAAAGTTCAAACATATTTTTATCAACATTGCGTTAAAAGTCTACAAAACCCGGTAGTGTTGTTGAAATTGGAACCAAAACAACATAATAAATAAATAAGAAATCGTAGTCTGCTATATTTTTGAAAGCAGAAGTGTTGCACTAATGCGCTTACACAATGGGTCGTCGACTGGTAATAAAAGAAAAGTTAAATTAAACAGCAGAAGCGTTTAACTATATTTTTATAGATTTTGTAGAAGAAGTAAACAATAAGAATTACACATATAATCCTAATAATATTAATAGGTTAGGTTAGGTTAGGTTGAAGAGAGGAGACGTTTAAACGTCTCATGTCCATGGACATACACTTAAGCCAGTGGTTTGGCCTGTTGTGCGCTCCTTATTTATCTTTTTATACCTTACGAGTTACAGAAAATCGGTACTAGACACGAATTTTCTCAGTATCTTATTAATAAGATCGCTATTTTTGATCGTAGGACACTACAAACTTGCAGCCGGACATATACCGGTCGTATTTATTATGCGATTTTGCCGAAATTTCGTAAAATTTATTTTTTTGCACCAAGAAAATCGGTCCATATGTTTGGGAATATCGGTTCATAGATAGATGTAGCTCCCACACAAATTTTCTATATTTAAAGTAAAAAAGAACATATTTAAAGTCATAATCGCAAAATGTCCCAGATAAACTTGGTACTGTTGGATTCACCACTAAGTCGCCTCTCTTCTCTATGTCATATGGTACTGATCTCACTTGATCCAAAAAAGTTGTATTCCATTTACTGTGGATAATTTTGTTGAAAAACAAAAAATGCTGTATATTTACTTTGAAATGTTTCTTATACACAAAAATTAAGATGAATATAACCTTATTATATGTTACAAGTCCGGTCGCATTTCACTAACAAACGAGAATTGTACAAGCATTTTAGTATATACATTTTATCATCGCAATTTTATTTGCATTTATTAGTAAAAAAGACAAACTTTGAATGGTCATAACTCGGAATCGCCTGGAGATATTTTTTGAAAGTTGTTTTTAAAGTCCTATGCGCGCATATTTCATCATATTCTCCCATCGTGCGCTGTATGTATGTATTTGAGTTCCATACCCTGTGAAGTTGTGCGAATGTGCCGATTGTTTTTTTGATACGACTTTCTACGACTTTGTCAGTTCCTCCGCTCTCAGTGATAATGCTGCCCAAGTATTGGAAATCTTCCACACGGTGGACCTGATTTTGTTGAAGGTTCAATGCCTTACTTGATGTGGGGTTTACTCGCATCTCCGTGGATTTGGATAAGTTTATTCTGAGACCTTCTTTGTTGGACAGGTCATTTAGTTTCCCTTGCATGGTGTGGATAGAGTTAAATACTTTTTATTAATCTATGAACAGCATATATATGCAACAAATGAACACTTTTTGAAAAATACACGGACTGGACAGTATAGGTTTGATTCTACTACTAAAGGGTAGTATAACCCTATACTCGGTTTGGCGAAATTGGTGACCAATTTTTTATGGGCCTTAAATGTTTCTGAAAATCAGTGAGCCCCTCGAAAACGGTGATATCAGCTTTTGTCCAACAACTAATTTAGACTTGGTGATACCGCTTAACTATATTTGGCAAAAATGTAGCTAAGAATATTCTGAAAAAAGTTTGTTAACATTTTAGACGAAAAACAAAATTTCCGCACTTTTTTTTAAAAAAAGTGAAGGAAAAATTATTTTTTTTCACCTTTTTCAGTATAGCTTACAGTGGAATGTAACGGACATTGTATGCAAAAAACTTCAGGTATTCATTAATAAACGAATATTTAATATAATAACAGAAATAAAACGACGGAAGTGGCGGTGAATAGGCCGCACGCTACGCAATCCTGACGATGATGTACCAAAAATGGCTCGACGCGTCAAGGAAGACGCAGTATTACATGAATAAGATCCATACATTGGAATGTAGATCCAAAGGGACATGACCGCAGATTAAGATCATGGAACAAGACAGACAGAAATGGAATGATTTTGTTTCCGCCCTATGCTCCGACCAGAAGTTTTTACATGAGTATCGTATTTAATATAACTATTAATGTACAGGTAAAATTATTATTGATGGAATAAGAAACAAAAATAAGGGGCACATGATAAAATCAAACGAAACACTAACAAGTAAAGACAGTGTTATGTTAGGCCATGCCGAATCTTAGTGGTGCTACACACGAAGCAATTTTTTCCAAGCAAGTGTCAAAGTTTGTAGGAGAGAGAGGCAGAAAGCTCTTTCCGCCTGCCTCTCTCTCCTACAAACTTTGACACTTGCTTGGCCAAATTATCTTGTGTGAATCTCGACTTATATACCCTCCACCAGGCATCGCGTGTGAATCTTTTCGGGTACAATGCGTTCAAATCAGTCCGAATCGTTGAAATGTGTGATTTTTGTTGCGTTAAAAAGTAAAATCTAGAGGGACCTTTGTATGGGAGCTATATCAAAACATGGACCAATGACGTGTGACATGTTCCGGGTATACATAAACCCCCTGAAATTTGTGGTCTCTACGGCGTTAAGAAGTCAAATCGGAAGATGCTATATCATCAAAAAATGGATCCATATTGCTCATTTTAAATCTCAAGTTACCAGGAACTATAAGAAGTGTCTTTAAGAAATGTTTAGTCATCTAGCCCAATCATTATACTCGTAGATTGTATCCTGATTACAACAGACGGATGGACATGGCTAAATCGTCTTGGAATTTTACGACAATTAAGAATATATCGTCACCTGAAATCGAAAATGTAGTAACCCACATGTTCATGCTTTTCAGGAGAAGCAAAAAACAAACTAAAGTAATATTAAACTTTTGACCAGATTTAAGGATTTTCAAACTATTGAGGCGAAATCAAATAACAACAAAAGAGGCAATTTGTTTTATGATTTTTTCCGCGTTTTTAATTTTCTTGTTTGCTGTTACGTCATTTTAAATTTCACTCATAAAATAGAAATTTTTAGAAATTGAACTCTATATTTGTTAGGTATGTGAAGTTAAGTCTAATATACTAAAGGGTCCGCTATCTAACGTTTTTTTTTTCAACTAGTGCTTATTTCGTGAATGGTAACACTTAGCTCATGTCTGATTTGACAGATAATTAGTTTTATCCTTCTGCTGAACGAATATGGTTGTGTATACGCTTGAACAAGTTGGCCTGCGATCGACTTACAGAAGATGCCGATTTTGCCAAAAAAATCATTTTTTCAGATGAAGCTCATTTTGATCTTGGCGGGTATGTAAACAAACAAAATTTTCGCATTTGGGGCACAGAACACCCGCACGCATACATTGAAAAGAGGCATAATTGGGCCATTTTTCTTTGAAAATGAGCAAGTGGCCGTTACAGTCAATGGCGATCGTTATCGGGCCATGTTGAACGAATTTTTGTTCACAAAAATTGAAAAGGAAGATATTGGCAACATTTGGTTTCAACAGGACGGCGCTACGTGCCACACAGCCGAAGCTACACTCGATGTTTTGCGCGATGTTTTCAAAAAAAAGTTATTTTGCGGACCCTTTATAATCATTCATAAAATTCCTCTTGTTTTTTTGGTGTTACATCATTTTGCATTTCAGATGACGATATATACTTAATGGGGTCTCATATCAATATTTAGAAGAGTAAAGCTATATACTCGTAAACACGGTTGCCAGATCTTACAATGTTATCAACTCTGTCAAAGTGATACCAATGTACTGACAATGACGGATTGTTACCAATAGGTGTATTGTCAGTTCAGACGATTGCAAGAAAACCTTATAAAGGGTGGACCATTTAAAATTTTAAATTTGAATCGGCTATAAAAAAGTACTGATAATTTTTTCAAATTTCTGGTTTTATTGGAATGTTCGACATTTGTCATTTAATAATGGAACACAGTATCATTCATATGACTACCACGACTGGCTCGGCAGTACCCATCCGATCAACCCAATTTTTCAGTAAATTTTCGATTGTTTCGGGACGAATCTCTTCAATGGCAACTTCGATTTCATGTTTCAACGTTTCAGTTGTCTCTGTAATCACAATCACAATCACAAGTCAAGGTAATCGGTAGTTAAAATTTTAAATGGCCAATCCTTTAATTTTATATATGTGCAATATATTTTGAAAATATTTTATAGACAGTGTTGCCAATAAAATGTTTCTCTGACAATGGCGCCATTGTCACAACTTTGCCAACGTTGCATGGCAAATTTTTTACATTTTGCTGACAATATTGTAATATCTGACCTCCGTGTGTACATAGCTATACAAATGGAGTGACAAAATGAATATACCCGCATCCTATGGTGGAGGTATAACAATATATAAACATATATAAAGTAAATAATAAAAGTGAACGCGGCGTTTTGATCGGCAATGCCAAATCATATATTCCCTCAACCATGGATCGGATGTGAATTAGTTCGGTAAGCGCAATTCGTTGAAATGACTGTTTTTAGTAGCGTAAAGCAGTCAAATATAACGAGACCTTTGTATCGGGGCTATATCAAAACATGGAAATTCGATAAGAGTTTTTTTTATTATGTTGGTACACTTGTCTTGAACATATCGCTCACTTACTTCAAGACTGTCGTAACTCAAAATTGAAAATTGTCGAGATGTGTAACTTTAAGTCTGTATAAAAAGATAAATAAGATGAAATAGGAAGTTTTAACAAGTAAAAGCGTTAAGTTCGGCCATGCCGAATCTTATATACCCTCCACCATGGATAGCATGTGACCTCACCAAATAACGCAAACCTAAAGAAAATAACACCGAAAACACACAAAAATATAGTAGATAAGAACAGTAGGAATTACAACAAGTTTGTTGTTTAATATGGGAGCTATATCTAAATATGGACCGATATCGCCCATTTTCAATCCCAAGTTACCTGCAGCTATAATACGAGGGTTGCTATATCTGACATTTCCATTGGAACGTTTGACATTTTTTAGCATAACTTCAGACCGTTTTGTCATTTGAGCGCGAATTGTTTTAGTTACAGTGTGTTGAAAATTCAACTCCAAAACATTGCTTTTGAATGCTTCAACAGCTGCTTCAGGCGTCGAAAAACGTTGACCAAGCAGTTTTTTCTTGATGTGAGTGAATAAGAATAAGTCATTGGGTGTCAAATCAGGGCTGTACGGCGGATGATCCATCAATTCGACGTTTTGGCCGGTCAAAAAGGCGCTGGTTTGAACCGATGTGTGAGAGCTCGCATTGTCATGGTGCACAATGATTCGTCTTCTCTTGTTCGTTTTTCGAATATCTCCGAAGACTTCAGACAACAAATTGTGTTGTACTACTCAGAATTGACCGTTCTGCGTTGCTCAAGCGGAACAGTCGCCACATGACCAGTTTTGCCGAAGAAACAGGCGACCATTTGCTTCGAATTGCTTGTTCCACGAACAACTTTCGTTGGATTTGGCTCGTCTTCGAAGACCCACACGATCGATTGCTGTTTTGTTTCGGGCTCATACGCATAGATCCAAGATTCGTCACCTGTGACGATAATATGAACGTCTTTTGAAGCACCGCGATCGCATTTTTTCAAAATTTCTTTGCACCAATCGACACGAGCCTTTTTTTGAGCGATTGTCAAAATGTGCGGGATTCAACGAGAACAAACCTTATTTACGGCCAGGTGTTCATACAATATCGTATGTGTGCTGAAGTAAGAAATGCCCATGAATGCCTCTATATCACGGTATGTCACATGACAATCTTGTATTATTAGTTCACGCACGGCATCAATGTTCTCTGGCACAACGGCCATTTTTGGACGACCTTCACGACCTTAGTCTTTGAGCGAGCGTCGGCCATGATTGAATTCATTAAACCAGTTTTTCACAGTGCTATAGGATGGTGCTTCATCGCCATACAAAGCTTTAAGTTCATCGATGCACTCTTGTCGTGATAATCCACGTCGAAAGTTGTGAAAAATGATCGCACGAAAATGTTCACGAGTTAATTCAATTTTTTTTGCCAAATTGATTTTTTCAAGTCACTTTAAACAACACAAATGATGGTCTTACGTCAAAACGTTCTGAGTACGTTTATGCTAAAAATGTCAAACTTTCCAATGGAAATGTCAGATGGTGCCAGGCAACACTTAGTGTTGCTTAGGCCAGAAATGTATATAGCAACCCTTGTAAGTATCTATACCAAATTTCAGCCACCTAGCTCAAGCATTATAGATTGTAGCGTGATTACAACAGACGTACGGACGGACGGACGGACATGGCTAAATCGTCTTAGAATTTTAAGACGATTAAGAATATATATACTTTATGGGGTCTCAGATCAATATTTAGAGATGTTACAAACGGAGTGACAAAATGAATATACCCCCCATCCTATGGTGGAGGGTATAACAAGTTCAATAAT
Organism: Eudasyphora cyanicolor; assembly: GCA_963930755.1. Lineage (NCBI taxonomy): Eukaryota > Metazoa > Arthropoda > Insecta > Diptera > Muscidae > Eudasyphora > Eudasyphora cyanicolor. The sequence goes on along the minus strand of OZ005736.1, from coordinate 155,097,317 downwards.
CTGAAATACGAATGTTTACTTATAAACAGAATTGCGTTGAGATTAATTTATGGATATTTACAAAATTCGCATTTCTGTAAGACAACTGCAAACATTTTCAATTTTGACTTATTACAGCCTTGAAGTAAGCGAGCAATATGTTCTTAGTTGAGTTTGTTTGAACAGGTTTTTATCTCCTCAAATGTCGCAAAACGCCGTCCTTTTATGGGTCTCTTCAACTTTGGGAACAGGAAAAATCGCAGGGAGGCAAATGTGGTGAAAACGGTATTCTTTTCGGCCAAACAAAAGAATGCCTGCGACTTCATCAAAATTAAATTTTTTCGCGGCTTTTTCTTCTTTTTATCAATACGTCAAAGTAGATTTTACGATTAAATTTATTTCTAGAAACGCTCGTTTTTACGCAATACGTCAAAGTAGGCAATGGCGCTATTGGTGGCGTCAGGACAGGTCATGTCGAAGTTTTACTGCTATATTTATTATCACTCAGTTTGATATATTCATCCAACCACTTTAAGTTAACACTTATGATACGACTGTGACATTAATCTCGGCATAACTCTAACATTTATCAGCTGTTTGTATAATAGTGTGCACACAATTCTATAGATTTATTGTTATTCGTAACTGAAAGACTAAAAATGAATCTTCGAGCGATAGTACGCAAGTCCAGGGTAAAAACACTAAATGCAGCACTGAAAACAGTTCAGAACCGTTCAGAATTTGAAGACACCATCACTTCTAAATAGGAAGATGATGAAACCTCCACTTGTTCTTCTACAAGATACATCATTTCCCGGAATTATTCTATGGAATGGGAGTTGGAGCATAAATGGCTTAAACAAGATGAAGAGGCATTTAACGTGTTATTCGTAAAATTAGGCCGCAAATGCTCGAAAAGTGTGTGCATATTTAAGTTCTAGATTGCGTTATGTGCTGGCCAGTCGTGCTGGCATAATTTGGTGCATAATCGTATTTAAACATTATTATACCCTCACTTTAGTGATACGAGGGTATATACCATTTGCTACGGGCCAAAAGTGTAACACATCGAAGGAGTGATCTAAGACCCTAAGTATGTTCGGCGGATATTCGTTTTGGGTAATTTTAAGTCGAATGATAAATGTCCGTCCGTCTGTCTGCTGGCTGGTGCGCACGATAACACCCTCACAAATGGATCGTTTTATACCAAAAGTTAACGGCTTTTTACTTTAATACCAGTGCATACAAATACTTATAGTACCTAAAGTCCTGTGATAAGTGGACGTTATCACCACTCCCCTTTTTGTACGTCCCACACAAAATGACCAAATCATACCAAAATTTAATAGCTTAATTCGGCACAGTGCAATGTATTTTAAGAATCTAATGTTTACCGAAAAATAGGAGTATTTGTTAAACCCCTTCTGGTACATACCACACAAATTGACAGATTAATTATTGTAATGTTATATAGTACATTACTCACACTGTTAGAAAAAGCTTCGTCATGTCGACGAATTAGTACATCATCAAGATTATTTTCTCGTCAAAAGTCAGCTAACGTACGGAATAATCCTCTTGATGAATTTGTTTGTCACCATGACGATGATCTGTTTCCAAAAACTTTCGTCCTCAGCATGATCACATTTCATTCCTACGATGAATTATGTTCATTACCACGACGAATCCCATTCATCACCACGACGAACTCCATTCATCACCACGACGAATCCCATTCATCACCACGACGAATTCCATTCATCACCACGACAAATCCCATTCATCAGTTGGACGAATTGCATTCATCACCACGACGAATTCATGCTCCCGACTATTTAAATTTGAAAAATTTCAATAAATATTCTTCTGTTATTAGACCCGTAAAAACGGTATAGAAAATAAAATTACTTCACTGCTTTGCCAGGTTCAGTTGTGGTTATTAGGTTCGAAACGCACTTCTTATCAATAAAGGCTTAAAGCAAATAAAGGAGAAGTATTCATTACTTCTGATATTTTAAATCAAACACAATCTCAACAAGTAATGTATTTGCCAACAGACTAATTCAAATCAGAACGCATATTGAACAGTACAATCAAGCACAAACTATAAATTGATTGCTTCGTTTTACCATATTTTCAGCTAAATGGTCAAATAAATCTTGGGAATGAAACCTTAATGTCCCCTCGACGAATTTCGAAATATCCAAAAACATGGGTTTATGATCGTGTTCGTTCTTTTGGCGTACAAAAACATCGCATGTACGAAACTTTTCGTCACCAGTACGAAGATATATTGGCGAAACAGATTCGTCATGGTGACGAACGGTTTCTCTATCAGTGCACAAAGTGAGGGTATACCTTAGTCGGTTTACCCGACTGAAACTTTCTAACTTGTTGACATTAAATTATCTATTAATAAAGCCAGTTTAATTGCTACTACAAATATTTTTCTTTGCTTTATTTCAATTTAAAATTCTAAAGCCATAAAAAACACCCTTTGCTGCTTTTTTGCATCCTGAATATTAATATCACCAATTTAAAATTCTGAGAAAAATATAGTCATATATCCTCATTTGTTTTACACCGCTCTTACAGTGAAGAAAGCGTTGTGCCACGGTACTTGTCAACGCCTTTAAGAAGAGCTCTAATTTTTAAAAATGGTTCAACAGATGCAATATTTACATCTCAGAATAATACATATTTTTTAAAAATGAATGGGGCCGAACGCCGTCTTCTAATTTTTAGTGTCCGTTTAGAATATATGGACAGTAATATAAGATAAGAATACGAGTATAACAATCATTCAACTTCGTACCCGCCACAGATTTTTAAAGTAATATTTCTTTCTAAAGAAGAAATATTACCTTAATGTTGTGTGTGTCAGTTCTGTGTTAGAAGTCAAACTAAACGGACGTTATTGCTCGCAAACAATAATAATAAAAGTGCATTACATCTCAACTAGTGTTTTGTTTCGATTTATTTTTCTCTGTTCTCTTCTCACGGAACTATCACACAGAAAAATTAAATTTATAAAACCAAGCGCGACTATGGCCTCCGCGGCCGTAGGCTTGTCTCAATTTAAAAGCAGAACAAGGCTTTATACCAAGCGTGTACATCTGCCTCAACTCCAGCTTAACGCCCAGCTAAATGGACCTAGTACTTCGAGAAATAGATTCAGCGCACTAGCTGATCTTGCTGACGAAGGTATGGATCATGAATCCAACATAGTACCTAGTGTGAAGACACATAAACCACCACCAATCGTTCCTGACATTTCTATTCCCTTCACAGCAATAGAAAGCCCGCGTGCATGATTTGTGCAAGTGAACACAGAACTGAGAACTGCCCATTAAATAAGAATGACAAAATACTTGTGGCGTACACTTGCTTTAACTGTAAAAAGAATGGAGAACCTCGGTTCGACCACGCAGCTAATGATGTAAATTGCCCTTGGCGTGCACATTACCTAGAGGCCAGAGCGAGAGCAACTACTAGCAACCAGACAAAGAGACACACTCCCAAACGTAGTAACTCTTTTGTTAATGATGTTACCGATTACCCCCCTGTAAACAATAACTTCGCCCCTGTACGTACACACCAGCACAGTAACCAGCATTCTTACGCTCAACAGTTAAAGAGTAACAAAACGATATCTTTAGCATTGACGAGCTCTTTAACATCTTCACGTCGGCTGTGGAAGATCTGAGCAGATGCACACGTAAAGTACAACAGATACAAGTTGTAATGAATATGGTAAAATACGCATATGGTTTTAAATAATGCATATATAAAAAAATTTAAGGTTTTTCATTGGAATGCAAATGGACTGACAAACTACGTTAATCTTAAACAGTTAGAATATCTTTTAGAAAAAGAATGTGTACAAATCGCATCAATTAATGAAACATTTTTTAAGGAAAATCATAACCCATATTTTCATAACTATCACTTATACAGAAACAAGTAAGAAAGTTTCAGTCGGGTAAACCGACTAAGGTATACCCTCACTTTGTGAGTAATGTAATATTGAATATTATTCGAATTATTCTGTCAATTTGTGTGGGAGTTACCAGAAGGGGTTTATATAATACACCTTTTTTTCGCTGAACATTAGATACTTTAAATTCATTGCACTGTGCCGACTTATAAGCATTTATGTGCACTGGTATAAACGTTATGAGACATTAAATTGTGGTATGATTTGGGAATTTTGTGTGGGAGGTACAAAAAGGGGCGTGGCAACAACGCCCATTTTCCCCTGGACTGTAGGCAATATAAAAGCATAATACTGTACAAAATTTCAAGTATTTTTATACACAGTTATTAATGTTATAAGCTGTTAACTTTTGGTGCAAAATGGTGCATTTGTGTGGGAGGTACCAAAAGGGACGTGGCGACTTCGCCCATTTTTCTCGAGTTGATAGCGACTAATATGCTAATATTATGTGTGAAATTTCAAAAGATTCGAATAAATAGTATAGCAGTTATTAAAGAATCAATATTTCACAACATTTTAACCCTTTGTGGGGGAGGTACTAGAAGGAGTGGACCAATATGGCCATCTTCGAACTTAGCCGGAGATAGAAAAAAATATTACCACATACCAAATTTGAGGTCAATCGGTTACTCCTTTCGAGAGTTATCGTGCGCACCAGCCAGCAGACACACAGACAGACAGACAGACAGACAGACGGACGGACATTGCTCATTCGACTTAAAATGACCCAAAACGGATTTCCTCCGAACATACTTGGGGTCTTAGGTCACTCCTTCGACGTGTTACACTTTTTTCTGTAGCAAATGATATATACCCTCGCCACACTAAAGTGAGGGTATAATGATAGAGTACATGCCAGGGGGGGAGGTGTTGCCCTCATAGTACGAGAGTCCCTTAAGCATATGTTGCTCCCGCTTACTATTACATCGTCTATTGAGAATTTGTCTGTTGAAGTGTATATAAATCAGAGAAGCGTAGTCATTACAACCGCATATTCCCCCAGATACTCTACTCATTTTCATTCTGATATACTTAAACTGACACCTGCCTCTAAAGAATTTATCCTTTTAGGGGATTTAAACGCCAAACATACCTCTTGGAGCTGTACACGCAATAACTTATCCGGGATATTATTAAATAATATACAACAAGCCAACAACTTTTTTGTTTATGGACCGAATAGTCACACTTTGTACCCTCATCAAAGTGTTAAGTAACTCTTCGCTGCGGATGAGACTGTCAACATTAGGATATGAAATCCCTTCGGACCATCGGTTCTATCGATTGTTCATCAGTCAAAAATATAGATTTGAGTCACTTCCAATATAAAAATACGGACTGGGGTAGATTCCGTCAAATATTAAATTGCAGTATATCACTGTCGGTAGAATCATATTCTTCTGTACTAGCTATTGATCACGAAATCAAAAAATTCATCAAACTTATTCTGTATGCAAGAGATTTATCGACACCCACGTCGAATTTCAATTGCCATAATAATTTGCCTTCTGACATTCTTCAACTAATTGGAGAAAGGAAAAAATATAAAAGGAAATCACAAAGGGCTGCAAACGTATATCAGCAGAATATCTACGAACAGTGTCCAAAATTCCTCAACAGATTAATTAGCAGACGTATTAATAAACTCCGAAATGAGAAATGGTCGAGTCTACTTACTTCTGGAGAATAAGTCGTAGTTTGAGAGGCAAATCTAAAAACCAAATTCCCTATCTATTACAAAATAACAAGAAAGTTGTATCTGATCATGAGAAAGCTGAAATTTTGGCTAGTGTATTCGCTAAATCTCACACACTTACATCCGATTACGTACATCCTTCAGACAACAAGATTGAGGAATCTGTGGTAAGACTAAGAGCCGAGCAACCAACAATATCTGGGGTGAAATACACGAATGATACCGAAATACGCAATATGCTGTCCAGATTAAAGTCATCTAAATCTCCAGGATTCGACGAGGTCCCAAATATATTGCAAAAAAAAAACTACCGGACAAAGGAGTTAAACTGCTCACGATACTATTCAACAGTTGTTTAAAACTAAACCACTTTCCGAATGTTTTTAAAAGGGCTAAAGTAATTGCAATAAATAAGCCCAAGAAAACAACCCCAACAGTTACCGACCCATAAGCCTACTGAGTAACCTTGGTAAATTACTTGAAAAATTCATCCATTCCCGACTCGAAGATTTTGTCAGCTCCCGTAATATCATTCCTAATGAACAATTTGGATTCGGGAAAGAACATAGCACAATTCACCAAATAAGCCGCATCAAAAACAAAATTATTTACAACAAACGTAACAAAAGATCTACAGGTGTATTGTTGATGGATATAGAAAAGGCTTTTGATACTATATGGCATAGTGGTTTGATCTACAAATTGATTAAGGCAAATATCCCTAAGTATCTCTGTAAAATTATTGATAATTTCATTGAAAACCAGGGAAGTATACGAAATGTTTTAAACATTGGCACAAACTTTTTACAATTTTCAAAATCACTCAAAAAAATACGAAAAATATTTGGAAGGCCGTTAAAAAACAATACAAAAGCGTTAAAATGGTAACAGTAAAAGTAATAACAACTAAAAATAAGAAAAGTGCATGGTTTCCTCGCTAAAACTTTTTAAATTATGCATCGATTTTCTTCGGAATGGTCTCAATTTATTCATAACCTTTCAGAGTTTACGATAAAATCACAAAAATATGACAATTATGCGTTTCTAGAAGTTTTTATGAGGCTTTTATTTAAAAAATATTAAAATTTTCTCAAAAAATATGATTTTTTGCAATACTTTGTAAGATATCGTCGAAACCGCTGAACGGATGGAAAATTGTATTGTGCGAAGGCTACTTAGTTCTGAAGTTTGTAAAGCTTACCTGAACCAATTCGGATGAATGGTTCTCTAGTTATGCCATAATATGTGGTTCAACCACTCTTTTTTCTAGCCTAAACAAGCCTAAAGGGTTGTCTCTTTTAATTCTCGCGATAAGCTGTGATATGGAAAGAAATTAGTGGTTGAACGACATATAGTGCCATAACTCGAGAACCATTTATCCGATTTGGTTGAGGAAAGTTTTAAAGAATTAAATATTAAGTAGCCTTTAACTTCATATAATACCATTTTCCATCCGTTAAGCGGTTTCGACGATATACGAGTATTTCAAAATATTGCAAAAAAGTGAGATTTTTTGATAGAATTTTAATATTTTAAAAATAAAACTCCCATAAAACAATCTAAAAATGAACAAATGTTATATTTTTATGATTTTATCGTAAAGTCTGTTCGGCCATGAATTAAACGAGGCCATTCCGAGCCCCCATCGATGCATAATTTAAAAAGTTATAGCTAATTTAGTAAGGTTTTAACTTTAAAACTTTCTTATCGATGTAAAATTTACAAAATCAAACTTTAAAAGCTAAGATTGGAGATTTTGACGTTTTTTGATGTCTAGAATCAGAATCTAAGCATTAAAACAGAAACGCAAGAAAAAATGTTGTTTTTGTCGACCGGTGTAATTATTGGTTGGCTTTAAATTTATGATAACCAGATGTGGCGAAAATTAAGTTAAAATTACATTTATGATTTCTTATCATCTACCTTTTGTAGGTTGCAGTTTGCACAACCGCGTATGTAAATTTGACTTTATATTGGGTGTGGTAATAAGTAGTACGGTTTTGGACATTACACAGAACTTATCACGGTATTTGCAAACGATTAACCTAGATATAATAAAGGCTTACGAAATCACAAAATTGGCAACGACTGAATTAAGTGACATGCGTAGAAATTCAGATGCGGTGTTTGATAAACTGTTTGAAGAATCCACACAACTTGCAAGAAGTTTTGGAATAGAAGCTGCTCTACCTAGAAGAGTAGGCACTCAAAAGTATAGGGCTAATATTCCTGGTTCAGATGCCAATGCGTATTTTAGGACAACATTGTTCATACCATATCTGGACGAAGTAATATCACATTTAAATAATAGATTTTCCGAACATGAAGCTATAATTACAAGTCTGTTTAATATCGATCCGATACGAGTTGTAAATCTAATAAAGGAATATTGCGAAGAAGTCACACTTTTTAACAAAAACGATTTAAAAAATTCAGCAAAATCTGTTTTAGCTGAAATAAGTATATGGATTGATTATTGGAAGCAGAAGAATGATAAGCCATCAAATGCATTAGATGCTATTTCAGTTTGTGATGAGAACATGTTCCCAAGCGTTTTTACACTTTTGCAGATACTGGCCACAATACCTGTGACAACGGCATCTGCTGAGCGAAGTTTCTCGACGTTAAGAAGAATAAAAACTTATCTCCGGAACAGAATGGAAGGAGAAAGGCTATATTATCTGGCTTTGATGTCTATATACAAAGATGAAGTCAAAATCGATGAAATAATTGATATTTTTTTTATAAAAATTGAAGATAACATTTTTAACTCTTACGTATTTTATCATAAAAAGTTTTACTGATCTCGTACATTTATATTTAGGAATAAAATTCGAATAAAAAAACTAAGGAACAACCTCCATTACCTACACAATTAACGCAATTTTATAATTGTTTATCTTTGTTATGGAACAAAAGGTTGGGGCCCCCCCCCCGAACCAAAATCCTGGATACGTCCCTGTTGAAAACAGAACATTTATAGTATCTGTCAATAATGCACTTTCAACATCTAAAACCATACTGGTAGGTCTACCACAAGGGTCTGTACTTTCACCCTTATTATATTCCCTATATATATCCGATTTTAAACCAAGAAATAAAACAGACATTGCGTATTATGCAGATGATACAGCGGTAATCACATCCAGTAAGCTGACATCAGCACTGTTAAAAAAAATGGAAAAAAGTTTAATCCACTGCAACAAATTCTACGAAAAATGGAAAGTAAAAATAAATCATAGCAAGACTCAGGCAATTATCTTCCCATATAACAAATCACCCAAAAGACTACCTAGTAGAACTTTACGATTTGGTAACAATAATATCAACATAAAATCTCATGTAACGTATTTAGGAGTTTTATTGGACAAGAATTTCACCTTCCGTAATCATATCGAATCTGCGTGTGGAAAAGCCATACAATCATTTAGAGCCCTATGGCCTATGTTAAACCGTCGTTCTACGCTCAACATTAAAAATAAAAATTGAATCTACAAAATTGTAATTAGACCTATCCTATCATACGGATCACCAATTTGGTATAAAGCTACTAACAGTCATTTAAAGCGGATGCAAGTTATCCAGAACAAACGTCTTAAAATGATCCGCAATAAACATTGGAGGTATTCTACTAGCTCACTACATGAAGAAACCGGATACGACCTGTTCATTGACTTCGAACACAAAATAAACAACAACTATTTTACTAAAATTGAATATTCTAATTATCCACTGATAAGAGAATGTATAGAATTATTATAACATATTATTTAAAAATTTAGTGAATTTTATATAACATTCTGCAATTTATCAAATTGAAAAATCAATGCATTATAGCAGAATATTTTTTATATATTCGCCCTATAGGCATATGCATTTTTCAAAAATATTTTATTTTTCCTACTTCCTAATTCAAATAAAGGTTTTTATCCCATTTTTACCTTTAAAAACATACACATAAATATAAAGTATTTACTGAACTCTCTTAAAGCATTAATTGATGTAATATCCTACTGATAGAAACTCAATAATATAAGACATATATTTTGTTATAATTATAAGCATATTGGATGAATGAATGAATTGAATTGAACATTAATGTTGTAACCTCGTTTACCTGCAGTTCCTTGTTGCGTTGCACACGAATGTCAACAGAGTGACAGACATTGTGCAAATAATTGCTGTATACAAACTTTAGAAATTGTACAATATTAACAAAATACACACACGAAGACAAACAAATATATTTTTCTTCAAAAGAAGTGACAGCACATGACACACACTTCAGTCGGTGAAGAGTTCTTACGGTAAAAGAGACCCAATTAATGCATAAGTTTTGTGCAAAGTACCCGAGTTGTTGCACTGATGGGTGTACCTGATGTAAATCGTTTCTTTAAAAAGTTAAGTTCAAAACTCGTAGGTTAACATAAAACGCAAAACGAGCAAATGGGTATACATAGGTTTGCAAATAATGATTTTCATGAAAGGAGAAAGAAACGCAAAACGAAAATTATAGAAAATCCGTATAAATCGCGGAATCAAAGAGTCAAGATAAGCCAAGTTGATATGTATTTGTATTTGGAGTTTTTTTTTGTAATTTTGTAGATTCTCATAACATAATTTCATAAATTGTAGACCCTCTATTTAAATTAGGGTAATTCCAAAATAAAACGACCCAAAAATCACATTTTAAATATTTAACCCTTTCGATCTCAATGAAATTTTACACGTATATAGTAGAAGACAATACAGATTTGCAACTTTTTACCGTTTGTCCAAATTCATTGCGGTTTTGATTTTATTGAGTGCCCAAGTTGGTCACCTACAACATTTTCTCACAAATTTTGCCTTTTTAAAGTCTACATTACTTTTGAACGGAATGGTAAAAACCGATTCAGATTTACAAATAGCTGCCATTATGAAATCTGGTCTCTTGTTACATGGACAAGACATATTGCAAATTGTCGAAATCGGTTCAGAAAGCTCCCATATACATACCGTTCTTTCCATATCAAACCGAACGATTTTTGTAGAAAAGAATACGATGACGACTCCGACAAATGCTATTTTTGAACAAATGTATGTACAAAAATGTCACGAGTGTACTCCCGTTAGTATAAACATACACATACTACGTGTGTTCTATGTTATTTTTAAAACACTCGTTCAAAATAGACTTTTTTGGGCGACTACATTTAATATATATATTTTTTTTAAATATAACCCGTTATTTGCTGAGTTATCTTACAATGTTTCAACGAAATTGAAGATGATGGTGCAAATAGTGTTCGGAATGATCAATATATGGCACATCCGATTTCACTTTTTCGTCAACTGATGTCATATTTTATCTTCTGTCATTCAGAAATTTGATGTTGTTCGTACTCGTATTTGGATGAACTGTGTTGAATATTGTAAATATCGGTTCAGATTTAGATATTGCTCCGGATGCTATATTTTGCTGCCAATATAAGGCCAATCCCTATTTCATATTTTCGAAATCAGTTCAAATTTAGATATACATCATAGCTCACATATCTTTCATTCCATATCAAACCGAACGATTTTTGGAAAAAAAAATCTGGTCGACATTGCCGATTGTCTTGAAAACTTGTATATGAGTTTTAATAAGAATAGGAATCATCTTGTAGTTGGCGAGAAAAAAAAAACAATTTTTTTTATTATTTTATTTATTATTATTTATTTTTTATCCCTATATCAAATTGTCGAAATCAGTTCAAATTTATATATACATCATAGCTCACATATCGTTCATTCCATATAAAACCGAACGATTTTTGGAAAAAAAATCTGGTTGACATTGCCGATTGTCTTGAAAATTTGTATATAAGTTTTAAAATAAAAAATATTGTAGTTCGCGAGAAAAAAAAAATTTTTTCAGATGATATAAGCATCCAAAATAAATTTGGGAAAATATCTGAAAAGGTGTATTTTGGAAGTTATGTATTATGGAAACGCGTGGACGGAATTTTACAAATGATGGCTCGTTCTGAAGGTCTTGACTTGTACTTTAAAGTACAAATATTAATTCTGGTTAAATCATATTTTTAAATGCGTCAGTTGCATTTGCTACTTTATGTTGCATATTGCACATCAAAGATAGCAACTTAAAATTCTGCGAACAATATAATCATGTAGCCTCATTTGTCCTTAACTGACCCTACAATTTCGTTCTTCTTTAAAAAAATATTTACAAAATAATGCCAATAATTTTCCTTTATAAACTATGATAAATATTAAAATTACAAAATAGACAGAATCATCTCAATGAAAAATAATTTCCATTTCTGGCATTTTTAAGTAAAACTGAAGAAAACACTAGGTTACATTTTCAGATTAGATAGGGCTCCATGCCTATATGTATTTCACATATCTATGTTTGTGTTTTCCTGGTCAAGTATGCTATTTAAAATTTAAGAGGAAAAATAAATAACGATATATGCAAATATTGACGAATTTTCGCATATATCAAAGATGTCCCAGTCATGACCTTCAAGAAGAGCATTAATTTGTATAAATCTACAAACGCGTTTTTTAAATATAGGGTGATCCAAGTAGAGATACTTTGAGTCGTGTCATGCTGTCGCGTTATTTTTATTAAGAATTGTTTGGCATTTCATCATGGAAAGACTTACGCCTGAACAACGTTTACAATTCGTTCAACTTTATTACGAAAATTCACATTCCGTGAGGAATGTGTTTCGTGCACTTCGCTTAACTTATGATCAACATAATCGAGTCATCGAAAATTTGACTCAACGGATAGACCATCGGAGACGTTGTTCAGGCGTAAGTCTTTCCATCATAAAATGCCAAACAATACTAAACAAAAATAACATGACAGCATGACACGACTCACACGTGATCTGTCAAAAAAAGGCTATTGAAAAAAGTATCTCTACTTGGATCACCCTATTTAACAAATACAATGTTCACATCTCAGGAAATTCTTAATAAATATTTTTTAAAAAAGAACGGGGCTGAACACCGTCTTCAAATTTCATTTAGAATATATGGGGCTACATAACTATATTTTTCACAGAATTTTAAGTAGGTGTCATTGATGTGTAAAATGCAAATTAAATTTGCAGATGCACTAAAAATGTTAACGACGCGAACATAAATCCCTGCTATGAAAAATAGAACTTACGACCTTTAAAATGAGTATTATTTTGTAAAAATCCGTTCACGCGTTCCGAAAATACAGAACTCGAAACGTACGCCCTTTAATAATTGTATATAAAAATATTTTCCTATTTTCTTAGATTTCAGATGCTAATAACACCTAGAATTTTTTTTGTAATTTCTTCGCCATCTATAAAATGTTTTCAGCAGAGAATCAATATGCCAATTTATTTTGAAATCGGAAATGGTGACCCACAAATGGTTTTCGCTTTGACATGGAATGAACGATATATATGTATATATATTAGGGCGGGTCGATTTAAAAATCGCCCATTGCTCATTGAAAATCGTATTCTAGGGATCAAAATAAGAAACTTTGCCGAAGGAACCATATCTCTAAAACGAATTCTGATGTCCCGGAAAAAATCGCACTTCGACCCATTTCGAGTGCTCCAATCGAGTCCAAATGTATGGAACCCCCAGGGGGTTCCAGGGGGTGTGCCACTGGCATGGGTGGGTCGGGCCTCCAAAGTTAGTGGGGGTCGGTCATACATTTGGACTCGATTGGAGCACTCTGAATGGGTCAAAGTGGGATTTTTCAAAATTTGCCCCTACCCAAAAGTTCAACCCAAATTGCGGGACATCAGAATTCGTTTTAGAGGTATGGTTCCTTCGTCAAAGTTTCATATTTTGATCCCTAGGATACGATTTTCACTGAGCAATGGCAACTTTTTTTGCCTCCCCACAAATCGACCTGGCCTAATGTATATGTTCTATCCGATACGATTTTGTACTCCGGAAGTCGTATTTTACATCTCATCATGATGAAATTTGGTAAATTCCTGAACACTGCCAAATTTGATTTTGATCCAGGCCAAATTTAGATGTAGACACCATATTCCATAACTAATGCACCTTTTCTTTAAAAAAATCGTACATATATATGGGAGCTATATCCACACTCCCGAAAAAAATTGCTTCTGTAGTATATTGTCCCAAACATATTTGGCTTGAAACATATATATTTTTAGGGTACACTCTAAACATATAATATTTGGTAAACACAAAAATTTTATATTTGGTAAGAAGTTGTTGTAAAAAATCTTTTTTTACATCCCAATGTTTTTTTTTTGGGACTATTATTTCGGAAACAAATATTTATTTGCATTTAAGTATTCAGAAAATACATAAATTGTGTTAAATTTTTCAGTAAGTCAAAGTTAATTTTTTAGAATTTTTTAATGTTTGTAAAAATTATAAGTAATACTAATATAAATTTAATAATCTTGGATTAAAATAAATTAGTAGGAGGAATGACAACGAATAATGACTTGGTATACTTATCAATATAAAACAGAAGTTAATACTACATTCGAATCCGAGGAAAAATTAAAACTGAAATTCGAAAAAGTCAGCAAAAGTTTTGAAAATCTTTTTTGAAGAAATTCCTAATAATAATTTTATTTGTATTTTAATACATATATTATTAGAGAAATTTAGTTTGCAAATATATTTTGTTGTAATATAATTATACGTGCGTTCCAAATAAATTTTACTGATTTTCAAATACATTTTATTTGCTCAGAAATATATAATATTTAAAAATTTGTGTTACAAATATATTTTTTTCGATTCAAAGATATTAAAAAGGGCGATTTTGCCCCGTGCAGATCAAAACAGATTTCAACAAATTTCAATAAGGTTCTTTCCAGGGATAAAGGATATTCGTCATGGATCAAGGTCCATGGTCAAGGTATAGGTCCATGTTTTGATATAGCCCCCATACAAGGGTCCCTCTAGATTTGACTTCGTAAAGCCACGAAAACTTCACATTTCAACGAATAGGACTGAAATTTGGTATATTGAGTTTATTAGTACCCGTAATCATTCGCATACGATCCATGGTGGACGGTATGTATATAAGATTCGGCGTGGCCGAACTTAATCCATCTTTACTTGTTTCTATTAATATGTTTTTTTCGTGCCAGCAAAAAAACGATTGTTTTAGAAAAAAATCAATTTTTTCTAATTATACCACAATTTTTATCCCCTCACCTTAGAGAGGAGGGTATATATCATTTGCTACGAGCCAAAAGTGTATCACATCGAAGGAGTGACCTTAGACCCTAAGTATGTTCGGCGGAAATCCGTTTTGGGTCATTTTAAGTCGTTTGAGCAATGTCTGTCTGTCTGTCAGTCTGCTGGCTGGTGCGCAGGATAACTCTCGAAAGGAGTAACCGATTGACTTCAAATTTGGTATGCGTTAATATTTTGCTCTATCTCCGGCTAAGTTCGAAGATGGCCCATATTGGTCCACTCCTTCAAGTACCTCCCCCACAAAGGTTTAACTTTTAGTGAAATATTGATTCTTTAATATATGTGAAATTTCACATATAGTCTTAGTTTGTTAGTCGCTAACACCTCAAGAAAAATGGCCGAAGTGGCCACTCCCTTTTTTGTACCTCCCACACAAATGGACCACTTTGCACCAAAAGTTAACGGCTTATAACTTTGATCCCATTTCATTGAAATACTTGAAATTTTGTAGTGTAATGATTTTATAGTACCTAGAGTCCATAGAAAAATGGGCGTTTTTGGCACGCCTCTTTTGGTACCTCCCACACAAATGGACCTTTTTGTACCAAAATTAACAGCTTTTAACTTTAATAACAGTGCATACATATACTTGAAATTTCGTATAGTGTAATCGTTTTATAGTACCTAGATTCTAGAGAAAAGTGGCCGGGAAATCAAGGTGAGGCAATTCATAAGTCGGTTTACCCGACTGAACTTTCTTACTTGTTTTAAAACGACAGTTACTAAACTTCTGTTTCCACGTGAAAGTGTCATTACTAACATTTACAGTCTTCATAATTTCCTTTAATTTAAAGTGTATGTCGGCTTTATCGAGCATGTACCCCAAATATGGTTCAAAAACTAAAGGCAGCTATATCAAAACATGGACCGGTATGCTAAATTATCACTAGGCAAAATTTATAAAGCGCAAATGGTTTAGTTTCAGCCCGATCGGTTTACAAATGCAGTGGGTTTTTGGTGTCAATAACCATATTTTTCCAATACTCAATTTAAAAAATCGTACGGGGTGGAGCGCGGTAAGTTGCTTATCTGGGAAAGAAATAAAAAAGTTATGAACCTTAAAAAATATTATTGAACAGTAAGAGAATTTTTAAATTACATGGTCTTAAATAGTGTATCTGGCAAATGTCGACCTTCGCTATCCACACACATTTGCATACATTTTCTGAAGTTTTCTTGAACTTTAACAAGCATGTGGACTGTTTTTCTGTGCAATTTAAGCCTCAATATTGTTAATTAGGTCTTCCAAGGTGGTGGGACGGTTCCTGTTGGAACCATGTATCCTCTAATTGCATTGCCTCTAGAAGCGGCTGAAAAAAATCCTGTATCATAGTCAAGTACCGTTCGGAATTCACAGTTACGGCAAGACGGTTATCCTGGAAAAATATCCATTTGGAAAATACGCTTCAACACAAAATAACCTCTCCTCACGTGTCCAATGCATGATGGCAACTGAAAGGCAGACGAATACAAATCTCCCGTCAGCCACTATAAGCCACGCACACTATCCACTCTCTCCGACCAACAGTGTCGCCACAGCCTGCAGTGCAAAAAAGCAAAATCCCGCGCTACACCCTGTATATGTATAAATATGAAATATGCACTTATATTTTTTTAGAAATTTTAGAAAAATTAAAGCAAAATCCATTCAAGGGTGCTACGCAAGATATGACTTATATTATCATACAATTCAGTGGTTCATATTGCTCACATACTTCAAGAGTAATATAACCCGAATTAAAAATTGTCAAGATGTATAACTTTAAGTCCGTATAAAAAGATAACTAACATGAAATAAAGGCTGGAATAGTCCGAAATAAGGTTGTTTACTTGTAAACTAAATATCGCTGAGATTAATTTATGGACATTTGCAAAATTCGTATTTCTATAAGGACATAAATCAAAATTTAAAATTTTGAAGTGAGTGAGCGATATATACGTATAAATTTCTTGAAAATACCATTTGATTTTAAAATATTTTTAAAAAAAATAGCATTTCTCCATAAATTAACAAAAAACATTTGGATGTATCATTAACCCTTCTTAACGGTTGCCCATAACTATAATCGTCTAAAAACTCTGTGAATGGACAATTAAAAAATGTAACCGAAAGGATTTACCTATTTCGACCTTGCTGTTTCCATTGGTGCTCGCCTTTTTTCTAGGTTAGCTCTTGTTTTCGCGATATTCGGCCACAAAGATTGCCAGGAAATCAGAGAGGATAGTTGTCTCGGAGGGGATTTTGAATTGAAAGAGTTCGGAATACAAGTTTCAGTCCAAAGAATGAAATAAAGGGAACCATTGGACAATTATTGTTCTTAAAACAGTCGACCCCGCTTCTGACTCCCTTATCACTAACAAATTGCAGCCAAATCTTATCATATGTCAAAAGTTGTACAAATTCTCGACAGTTCTTGTTGGTGTCTTTGAGAAAAATATTCCTCGGGAAAAATTACTATAGGTCTCCCTTCAATATACAGGGTGTTATTTTGTAGACGTGTGCTTTTCAATCTGGCAAAACTTTTTTCGGAGTTGGTCTTTATGACAGCTGTCACTTGATTTATGCTCAGTTTGGTTTGCCATTTCATAATGAATATACTTACTCTGGAACAACGTTTGCAAATCGTGCAAATTTATTAATAAAATAAAGGTTAGCGACACATCGCGCGCTGCGTCCAATATTCGGTCGACATAATCACCCAGCAGAGTCGATAATTCGCGCAACCATGGATCGGTTTCGCACCACGTTTTCTCTAGTGGTCGAAGGCGCAATTGCTGTGGTGAAGCAGAGTATCGAGGAAGACCCGAATGAGCCCATCCACCATCGCGCGCTTCAATTGGAACTGTGCCCATCTACTTTATGGAAGATTTTGCGGAAGAATCTTGGGTTGCGGGCTTACAAAATCCAACTCGTCCAATAATTGAAGCCGAACGACCATCAAACGTGTCGCACGTTCGGTGGATGGGCTCAAAACGAGATGCCCACTAATCCCTATTTTCACAAGAAAATTTTGTTCAGCGATGAAACTCACTTTTGTATGAATGAGTGCGATAATAAACAAAATTGTCGCATTTGGAGTAATGGTAATCCACACGCCATTGTTCAGACGTTGTTACATCGACAAAAAGTCTGTTTGGTCTATAGGCAGAGGGAATCATTCGTCCATATTTCTTCAAAAATAAAGCTGGCCATTAATTTGATTATTGACTTTTTCGTGCCCGAATTGGAGAATGTTGATGTGGACGACCTTTGCTTCCAACAAGACGGCGATACATGCCATACATCCAACGAAACAATCAATTTATTGAAGGAAACTTTTGGTGACCCCATTATCTCGCGTCGTAGGCCGGTGGCGTGACCTCCAAGATCTTACGATTTAACACAGCTGGACAGCTGGTCGCTTGTCTACGCAGATAAGCCCAACACGGTTGACGCCTTGGAAGAGAATATTCGGCACGTTATTGCTGACATACGGTCGAAATTTGGGCCTCTCGGCTGGAATTTATTCGAGACAGCCGCGGCGGCCACTTGCCTGAAATCATTTTTAAAACATAATGGAAAACCCTTATCATTCTAATAAAGCTGAATTCTTGATCATAACATTAAATTATATGCGTTTTATTTCTTCTTGAAAACCACATGTCCAAAAAACACATTTTATTTATGAACAATCAACAGATCTCATTTTAGTGATAAGGGGTATGAAGCGGGGACGACAGTTTTGAGAAAAATAATTCTTCAAGTATTCCCTTTATTTCAAATCACCTCTCATATAACAAACCTCTCTGATTTCCTTGCTAACAAGAGCTACCCTTGAAAAACGGCTAGCAACACTGGATTCAGCAATGTCGAAATAGATATATCCATAAGGTATCCCCTCTGTTACATTAGGGCAGTAAAATTAATTAATTGAACTTCAATGGAAAAAATAATGTTGTTCCACTTCCCTCCAAGCTGTTCTTTCAATAAAATTCAATCGATAAAATTCTCGTAAATTGTCAAAACAGGAAGAAAACAAAAAGACTTGTATAGGAGCAATTTTATGCGAAAAAAACGATTTGCATTGTATGGGTGGTGGTAGTGGCGGCACAAAATTTGATAGAAAAAAATTTGGTGGATAAAAATAATATGCGAAAAATCGATCGAGTTTGATGAAATTTAATTTTTTAAATTTAGTCAATATTTAGCATTTATTTATAAAGTATAAATAATCAAATTTCTGCCAGATCAAGTGAAAATGTGTTCCCCAGAGCATATGGGGGATATATCAACTGATGGACGAATGTGCCCCATTTTCAATAGGGATCGCCGATCGCCCCCACTCTAAGTATATGCTACAAATACACAAAGTCATAATACACTGCACCACAGAGTAGTGTCGGATATAAATTATACGAAATTTAGCTGAAATTGTTTGTGCTTTATTTTGACAAGAATTCGTCACCGTAAAAATTAGCCAAATCTGTATATATTTTATTGTAGACCACATATAAAGGACGT
This sequence comes from Eudasyphora cyanicolor, assembly GCA_963930755.1. Classification (NCBI taxonomy): domain Eukaryota; kingdom Metazoa; phylum Arthropoda; class Insecta; order Diptera; family Muscidae; genus Eudasyphora; species Eudasyphora cyanicolor. Next base: position 155,077,901 of record OZ005736.1, on the reverse strand, counting down.
TCTCAAAGCCATTAAAGTACCAAAAAACGTTGAATTATTTTGATATTTTTATACCCTACACCACACTGTGGTACAGGGTATTATAACTTTGTGCATTTGTTTGTAACACCCAAAAGGAGAAGAAATAGACCCATCGTTTATTATACCGATCGACTCAGAATCACTTTCTGAGTTGATTTAGCTATGTCCGTCTGTCTGTCTGTCCGTCTGTCTGTGCATGTATTCTTGTAATCAAAGTACAGGTCGCAATTATGGTCCGATCTCGACGAAACTTTACACATATCTTTTTTTTGGCCAAGGACGATCCCTATTGAATTTGGTTAAAATCGGTTCAGATTTAGATATAGCCCCCATATATATGTTAGCCCCGATTTGACATGTAAGCGCTGTAAAAACTTTATTTTATATCCGCTCAGTATGAAATTCGGCAGAAAGAGGTTTCTTATTATATGAATGAACACTGTTAAATTTGGAAGAAATCGGTTCAGATTTAGATATAGCCCCCATATATACGTTACCCCCGATTTGACATGTAAGCGCTATAAAAATGTTATTTTATATCCGATCAGTGCGAAATTCGGCAGAAAGAGGTTTCTTATTACTCGAAAGAATACTGCTAAATTTGGAGAAAATCGGTTCAGATTTAGATATAACTCCCATATATATGTTACCCCCGATTTGAAATTCAAGCGCTGTAGAAACTGTATTTTATATCCGATCACAGTGAAATTCGGCAGAAAGAGGTTTCTTATTTCTCGAAGGAATACTGCCAAATTTGGAGAAAATCGGTTCAGATTTAGATATAACTCCCATATACAGCCATAGTCAAATGTTATTACACATTGCTAAATTTTTTCGTGTTTTGGAAAGATTGGTTCGTTTCTTGTTGTTGTTGTTTTCAATATAAAGCAAATTTGTTGCTATTACATTGAATGGAGTGTGTAGAAGAAATGAACAAAAATTCCAAAAAAATAACGGTATTCTTCACAGAAAAACGACAGATTTTGTTGATGCCTATTGGCGTCAGAAGTTATTATACACATTTTATTCGTGTCAAAGATAATTACACAATGTCATTTTATACGGTTTATACAAAGAATTATAAAATTGTTTCTTATATTTTAAGTCAATATTTTGTTACTCCTCCTTTGACATCAATTACTGCTTGCAACCTGGCCGGAATAGACTCTATCAAGGTGTGGATGAAAGGAAGTGTTAGTTTAGCCCAAATATTTTTAATTTCTTCAATAGTGCCATTTAGTTTTCGGTGTTTATCAATTGTTCGTTGCTGTTTCATGAAACCCCAAACATTTTCTATGATGTTAAGGTCCGGACTTTGTGGAGGACAGGGAAGAACAGCTTGATCTACCTCATTTAAAAACTTCATTGCCAACCATCCTTTTGTGGCAAGGGGCATTATCCTGTTGCAGAACCCTGTCGTCGCTTGGAAATAGACTATTCGCTGAAGGAAATGCATGATCATTCAACAAATCAATATATCCAGATTGATTTAAAGTTCCTTTAATTGGTACTAGCTCTCCAAATCCATAGAATGATATGCATCCCCAATCCAAATCTGTTTAGAGGCTGCCTTGCTTCCAAACGTCCCCTGGAACTGAAAAGAGGACTCGTCTGTCCACAGAACGTTGTGCCAGAATTCTATAGGCTTTTTAATATACTCTTGATCAAAGGCAAGGCGTTTGGCTTTGTTGTCGATCACTTTGCGGACTACATAGGATTTCATTTACATGCTCTTCATCGTTCTATGGATTTGGAGAGCTGGTACCAATTAAAGGAACTTTAAATCAATCTGGATATATTGATTTGTTGAATGATCATGCATTTCCTTCAGCGAATAGTCTATTTCCAAGCGACGACTGGGTTCTGCAACAGGATAATGCCCCTTGCCACAAAGGATGGTTGGCAATGAAGTTTTTAAATGAGGTAGATCAAGCTGTTCTTCCCTGGCCTCCACCAAGTCCGGACCTTAATATCATAGAAAATGTTTGGGGTTTCATGAAACAGCAACGAACAATTGATAAACACCGAAAACTAAATGGCACTATTGAAGAAATTAAAAATATTTGGGCTAAACTAACACTTCCTTTCATCCACACCTTGATAGAGTCTATTCCGGCCAGGTTGCAAGCAGTAATTGATGTCAAAGGAGGAGTAACAAAATATTGACTTAAAATATAAGAAACAATTTTATAATTCTTTGTATAAACCGTATAAAATGACATTGTGTAATTATCTGTCGAATTTCGTACTGAAATTCGACAGAAACAGGTTTATATTTTACATGCATGAGTATTCAGGGAAAATCGATTCAGATTTATATATAAGCTTCAATATATGTTCCTCTTGATTTGGTTACAAAGCGCTATAGAAGTTGTACTTTACTTCCGATCATTACAAAAGTCTCCAGAAAGATGTTTCTCAATTTAGGAACGAATATTGATTAATTTAGCGATTATCGGTTCAGAATTAGTTATATCCACATATATATGTTCTCACCCATTTACCAATTATTCCAAATCGCAATCACCCTTATCGCATTGTTAGGAAGGTGTAGGGTTTATATAGTCGGCCCCGCCCGACTTTCTGCCTTTCCTTACTGGTTTAATTTTTAAAAGAATTCTCCACACCAAAATTTACTAAATCTATCCATATTTTGATATAGTTATAATATAGAACTCATTCTCATATTTGATTCTTTGTGTCATAAAGACAAGATATTACATATGATTTGTCTGAAATTGTGTGTTTTATTTATACTAAAATTCTACACAACAAATATTTACAATATCAGTCTCTTTTTTATATAGTCCCCAGAGAGCGGTCGATATAAAATATTTTAGTTAAGACATAGATTTTATCTCAACAATTTGGCTGAATCTTTACAAACATGTTTCAGGCTATTTAATTGAATGCAATTCCTGGTGGAGGGATTCGACCATGCCGAACTTTTCACCTGCCACGACAGTTTTTTTTAAAGAAAACATTTGAAAATGGCTAATCTCTGGATCTGAAAATATGAGAAAATTCCCACAAAAATTTAATATTTTCATGTTAAAACTCATTTTACAATTTCTGTTCTCTTGGGGTTAACTGGGGATGACTTCATTGCCAATTTGTCTACATCTGATCTGTAGAAATGTAAAGGAGTATTATAACTTTGTGAATTTGTTTGCAACACCCAAAAAAATATTCCGGTCGGTTTGTAAAGATGAGCTGTTTCCACTCGGCTGCTCTTGTGACACAGCTGTCTGACTTCATGGATGCATTTAATTTGCCGTCATGACGCTACTCCCATACTAGCGTATCAGGTACTGAGTAAACAAACCCAAACATATTTGACATTTTCCGCCTTTTAAGGATTTTTATTGTTTGCTTTCTTACCGCAATACCACTGAAACTGCTGTGAAGTAGATGAACACATGACGACATATTGTGTATGTAAATTGGCTTAATGCCAATGCATATAAGATATAAACTGGTATGTATGTATGTGTGTAGATAATATAGATGTTCTTAAATTTTGGTTCCACAAGATGAAATACTGTCTAGAGAAACTGAATTAGATAAATCTTCATGAAATTGTCCTGCATGAAGTAAGTACATATAAAACTGTTAACATAACATACCAAAGACCTAATATGTGTTAGAGCTATCAATCTATTCAAAACCAAACAGAAAAATACCCCATCCTTCAAAAACATTATCCATTTAAAGCAGCGGATTTGGAAAACATCTTAATATTTCACTTGTTAATATATTGTAGTTGAAAATTTGAAGAGTTTTTTGGAAGGATGGTCGAATCAAATTAAACACACGATTGTCGGATCTAACAATAATGTCAGGAAAATGGCGGAAAAATGCAACCCTGTGAACTTACAACCGTGTGAACATACAATTTTTGTAAGGCAGAAAAGTAATTTTAAGACAATAATATTGGTAGACATCTGACAATAGTGTAAACACACACGTTGCCATTGTGAGATAATTTGCAGTCACTTTTGATTGTAAGATGTGCGAAGTTTCTGCATGTGACAATGGCGAAGAGTTTATTAAGCAGTGCGTTAAGATTGTTGAAGACGCGAAAATGGGCGTTCAAATCAAAATGCATTTCGCGCACTTCGTGATTTTTTTTGGTCACTAAATTGACCAAATTTGTCAACAATCGGGAGAATTGTGCGCCAATTTCAGCAAACATAGACTATAGGAGGGTTGGCAAATGTGTATGCTCACCCAGTTTGTTCTGCGGAAAACCTCATGTGGGCAGAAATTGAGGATATGGACCTGGACGATATGTAGTTTCAAAAGGATGGTGCCACTTGCCACACAGACAACGAAACAATGGCTCTTTTGCGCGAGAAATCCAATGACCGTGTTATCTCACATCACACGATGGGAAAATATGATGAAATATGCGCGCATACGTCTTTAAAACTACTATCAAAAATAAGTTTTTGGTAATGTAGTTTTACTGTGGATAACATTTAATTAAAGAACCTTCAAATTTTATGAAAATATCTCCAGCCGATTTCGAGTTATGACCATTAAAAATTTTTCTTTTTTACTAATAAATGCAAATAACATTGCGATGACAAAATGTATGTACTAAAATGTTTGTAGAATTCGCGTTTGTTGGTGAAATACGACCGAACTTGTAACATATAATAAGGTTATATTCATCTTAATTTTTGTGTATAAGACGCATTTTTATCGTCTTCAAATGAAGAGATATTTCAAAGTAAAAATACATATTTTTTTGTTTTTGAAAAAAATTATCCACAGTAAATGGAATACAACTTTTTTGGATCACTACCATATGACATAAAGAAGTGAGGCGATTTAGTGATGTATCCAACAGAACCTAGTTTATCTGCGATTTTTTGCGATTATGGCAGATTTTTGTACTTTAAATATGTGTTTTTTACTTTAAATGCAAAAATATATGTGGTAGCTACATCTACCTATGAACCGATTTTCCAGAAACATATCGACCGATTTTCTTGGTAAAAAATATAAATTCTAAGAAATTTCGGCAAAATTGGATAAGAAATACGTCCGGTACAAGTCCGGCTGCAAGTTTGTAGTATCCTACGATCAAAAATAGCGATTATATTAGTATTATTATTATTATTGTATGTGTAATTTTTATAGTTTACTTCTTCTTAAAAAATTATTAAAATATAGTTAAACGCTTCTGCAGTTTATGTGTATTAGGGTGGACCGATTATTTTTTGTTTTTAATTTAACTTTTCTTTTATGAAGAGTCAACGACCAATCGTGTAAGTGCATTAGTGCAAAACTTCAGCTTTCAACCAGTAAGGAAAGGCAGAAAGTCGGGCGGGGCCGACTATATAATACCCTACACCTCTCAAACAATGCGATAAGGGTTATTGTGATAATAATTTGGAATAATTGGTAAATGGGTAAGAACATATATATACGGATATATCTAATTCTGAACCGATAATCGCTAAATTAAGCAATATTCGTTCCTAAATTGAGAAACATCTTTCTGGAGAATTTTGTAATGATCGGAAGTAAAGTACAACTTCTATAGCGCTTTGTAACCAAATCAGGAGGAACATATATATGGAGCTTATATATAAGTCTGAATCGATTTTCCCTGAATACTCATTCATGTAAAATAGAAACCTCTTTCTGTCGAATTTCGTACTGATCGGATATAAAATACAGTCTCTACAGCGCTTGAATGTCAAATCGGTGCTAACATATATATGGGGGCTATATATAAATCTGAACCGATTTTCTCCAAATTTGGCAGTATTCCTTCGTGTAATAAGAAACCTCTTTCTGCCGAATTTCGCTGTGATCGGATATAAAATACAGTTTCTACAGCTATTGAATTTCAAATCGGGGGAAACATATATATGGGGGCTATATCTAAATCTGAACCGATTTTCTCCGAATTTGGCAGTATTCCCTCATGTAATAAGAAACCTCTTTCTGCCGAATTTCGTACTGATTGGATATGAAGGGTGTCCCGAGAAGAGCGCAATTTTTTAATTTTAAATAAAACACAGATATTTAAGAAAAAATTTTGAAACTTTATTATATCGTAAAGTAGACAGAATGAGGTTATGTATGGAACAATATATCGTGCAGATGGCCGCCGCGGATTTGCTGGCATGCACGCGATATTTTAATGAAATTTTTAATGACCGTTTTGCATGAATGCTGCGGTATTTCATTAATGCAGCGTCCAATTTCGTCTTTTAAGGCTTGAGTCGTCGTCGGCTTATTCGCGTAAACCATCGACTTCAAAAAACCCCAAAGAAAAAAATCTAATGGTGTTAAATCGCACGATCTAGGCGGCCAATTCTGATCTCCAAAACGCGAAATAACACGACCGGGAAATGAATGATGCAGCAATTGAATTGTTTCTCTGGCTGTATGACATGTGGCGCCGTCTTGTTGGAACCACATGCCCTCCACATTCATTTCTTCAATTCTAGGCAAGAATAAACTGGTTATCATTTCACGATACCGAACACCATTGACTGTTTGCGCTTGAACTGCCTCATTTTCATAAAAAAAGGTCCAATGATTCCTCCAGCCCAAAAACCACCCAAAAACCGGTCGATCGACCTGGTCGATGGCGCGTTGTTGTCTTTACATCACTAACAGACCCAGTTTCGGCAAATTTATCCATTAATCTCTTTACAGTTGACTCTTTTGGAGCATTATTGTGACCCCAAATTGATCGCAATTTGCGAACTGTAGCCGCAAAACTTTCACCATTTTGTTAAAACAATTTCACAATGAGAATGCGTTGTTCATTCGTGTAGCGCTCCATTTTTACTAACCTCGTACCTTCTACTAACAAACAATAACAATTATTCAAATGTCAAACAATGACACTTCGAATGTTGCGAGATTTAAAAATTGCGTTCTTCTTGGGACACCCTAATATAATACAGTTTCTACAGCGCTTACATGTCAAATCGGGTGCAACATATATATGGGGGCTATATATAAATCTGAACCGATTTCCCCCAAATTTTGTATTGTATCTAAGTGTATTACGAGACTACTCTCTGTCAATTTTTGTACAAATCGGTTACAAAATGTTGCTTATACAGTGCATATATGCCAAATCGGAGGTACATATATATGGGAGCTATATGTAAATCTGAACCGATTTTAACCAAATTCAATAGGGATCGTCCTTGGGCCTAAAAAAAGATATGTGCAAAGTTTCGTTGAGATCGGACCATAATTGCGACCTGTACTTTGATTACAAGAATACGTCTACAGACGGACAGACAGACAGACAGACGGACAGACAGACGGACAGACAGACGGACATAGCTAAATCGACTCAGAAAGTGATTACAAGTCGATCGGTATAATAAACAATGGGTCTATCTCTTCTCCTTTTGGGTGTTACAAACAAATGCACAAAGTCATAATACCCTGTACCACAGTGTGGTGTAGGGTATAAAAATATTGCAGACTTCAATTTAAAAAACATTGTCCGGTTTTGTAGACTTTTAACCCAATGTTGATACAAATATTTTTGAACTTCAAAGGTCTATATATTTAAAACGCAGCAACATACAATCAAGTAACCTAAATTGTTTTTGAACTAAATTTTATCAGCTTTAATTTAAAATCAAGATCACCGATGTTGGTATGTTATTCTGGTTTTTACATTAATATCCATAAAGTCGCATTTGTAGCACACACCAGATTACTCAAACCAATGGCCCTTTGTTCCAACCTGGAACCATAGGAATATATATATATATATATATATATTAGGCCGGATCCTCAAATCATGAATAACTTCGGTTCTATCAGCGCGATAATCACAATATTGGTACACATACGAAAAATGTTGCGCTTTAGTCAAAGGCTTCCCATATCTGCAAGAAAAACATGAATTTTAGAGGTTATGTAATATTACTCTAGCTCACTAGCGGCTCGAGATATAGCCGAGATATTTTGGGGATATTCACTAAACAAATCAAGCTTTAATTTTAGAAGCGGATAACCGCGATATTTTTTTCTGACCCGCCCTAACAAATATATATGGGCAAAAGTAAGTTTGTTTTAAACTTTGGGTTTGAAAAAAGGAGACTCTTATTTTTAAATTGGCATTATTCAGATTTTGCACATACATCGGGCAAATATTCACCATGCCAAATCCGTTTGCGATCATAATCTATTATAAGGGGCGCGGAATTTATGACGATTTTAAATCCAGCTTTGAAAAAATTCCTGACAGTTTATTATTTGACGTAAATCATCATATACTCGTACTGTATTTAACCGAAGCTATTACTGATGTCTTCACATGCATACCAAAATATTTTAAAAAAAGGGACGTGTTATATCTCAATAAGTGTAATTAACTAGCTGTCTGTATCGGATTGCAAATTCCAAAAAAATAGCAAATTTCCCTCACATTTCGTTAATATATGCAATAAAAATAGTGGTGGTATTCCATGTATATTTCGATTAAGGACCTGATTACAGGAAAAAACAAAAAAAAAATAAATTCAAATTTTATTCCAAAATATTTTTTTCGAATTTATTCCAAATTCTATTCATAACACTGTCCAACAAATTAAGACTTTTTGATTGGAACAGAACAGCGAACCTATAATTTTGAAGGGCCATGTTGAGTAGATCATTTTTGTAGAATAAACTTATGGTCCAGCTGGTCTGAGTTTTTTTTACAATGGGTCAAAGTTTTCATTTTTTGGCCGAAGAGATAATCTTTATAAAAAAATATTTTTTCGTACTTACTCTATGACGTCATTAACCTATAAGATCAGTGAACGTCATTTAGATTACTTATTTACAATCCAATTAAATGGGTAAATATGAGAGTTAAAATGGCTCTAGAATGGACAATGGTTAAAATAATTTGATGCCTGTCCGATTTATTTATGCTCGACTAAAAGCCCTATCAACTGATGTACATCTTATTTAATTTCGTTCAGCGCCTCAATATTTTGATGCCATTGCAAACTATTTCTCGACATTTTTTTTTGATTTTTTTATAAATCCTCGAATTTGATGCCCGGCGATATTACTAGACATAAACAATGAACATGTCTGAAATATTGAAGTAAAAACCGCTAAAAATTAATTAAGTGGTTTTTGCCATTTTCTGTGTTCTTGGCGTTTCTGTTCGGTTTGAAACATTTTCGCGATTTTTGGACCCAGGACGCGTAATGCCTAAAGACTCAATTCCCGCGGGGTTCCGCGCCACTCGAACAAGAATTGGAAGTTTTGAACCCAAAAAACATGTTTTTCAAAAAAAAACACATTCAAAGCTATATATAGCGAACGTCGGGTGCTGACTGGGGCTATTATTTTATGCATTGAAATTTATTATATCTGGAGGGACCAGGGGTCCTATAAAGTATTCCAAAACAGCAAAAATTTTGCATTCAAATTTCGGCATCTTTCGGCGCAATGTCCTACAGTCCATCTGTCTGTGGGTCTGTCTGCTGGCTGGTGCGCACGGTAACTATCGAAAGGAGTAACTGATGGACTTCAAATTTGGTATGTGGTAATATTTGTTTCTATCTTCGACTAAGTTCGAAGATGGGCCATATTGGCCCACTCCTTCTAGTACCTCCCTCGTAAAGGATTAAACTGTAGTGAAATATCGATTCTTTAATAAATTCTATACTACTTATTCGAATCATCTGAAATTTCATATATAGTATTAGTTTATTAGTCGCTGTCAGCTCGAGAAAAATAGGCGAAGTTGCCACGCCACTTTTGGTACCTCCCACACAAATGCAACATTTTGCACCAAAAGTAAACAGCTTATAACATTTATACCAGTCCATAAAAACATTTAAAATTGTGTCCAGTGTAATCCTTTTGGAACACCAACAGTCCAGTGAAAACGGGTGTTATTGCCACGCCACTTTTGGTACCATCCACACAAAGGTACAATTTTTCACCCTAAGGTAACAGCTTATAACATTAATACCGGTGTATAAAAATACTTGAAATTTTGTACAGTGTAGTGCTTTTACAGTGTCTACAGTCCAGTGAAAAGTGAACGTTATTGCCACGCCCCTTTTTGTATCTCCCACACAAAGGTACCATTTTGCAGAAAAAGTTAAGAGCTTACAGCGTGAGTACCAATGCACGAAAATGCAACAACGCTTTGCACAGTGTAACCCTTTTGAAGTGCCTATAGCCCTTTTTGTACCTCCTACAAATGACCAAATCATACCAAAATGTAGTATCTTATAACGTTAATATACCAGTGCACATAAACGCTTATAATTCGGCACTGTGCAATGTACTTTCTTACTTGTTTAACTAGTGTTTTGCTTAGTAATCATTTTAGAAATGCGATTACCTTCTGAAAATGACAGATATGATAGTTATGTATTTCTTTTATAAGGATATACTTATTTATAGTGATATCGTTTCTGAACAATCGAACAAAAATCGTGCGGAGAGTAAAAACCATACCTACATTACTGCGCAGCCATTTGGTAGTGCATTAAAAATGTACGCTTTCATTTAGGTTTGGTTCTAAAGTCTGCTTTTTGGCGGTGCAACACTCCACGACGTGACTGGGCTGAGTGTGGAAGATGCGATATTTTCGCATTTGCGGAGTGTAATAATTTTACAAACGCAATCAAAACTCGTTCATACGGCTGCACCATTTTTACAAACGGACTTTAAAAGGCGGTTTCAGTGTAAAATATAGAAACAATTATAATTTGTTTTCCACAAACGAAATCACCATTAGACACGTAACTCCCAAAGGTCGTGTGCTCCAATCGAGTGCAAATGTATGACCGACCCCCACTCAGTGAAGTGTTCAGTGAAAATCGTAAAAAATCCCACTTTGACCCATTTAGAGTGCTCCAATCGAGTCCAAATGTATGGAACCCCCAGGGGGTTCCAGGGGGTGTGCCACTGGCATGGGTGGGTCGGGCCTCCAAAGTTAGTGGGGGTCGGTCATACATTTGGACTCGATTGGAGCACTCTAAATGGGTCAAAGTGGGATTTTTCAAAATTTGCCCCTACCCAAAAGTTCGACCCAAATTGCGGGACATAAGAATTCGTTTTAGAGGTATGGTTCCTTTGGCAAAGTTTCTTATTTTGATCCCTAGAATACGATTTTGACTGAGCAATGGCGACTTTTTTTGCCTCCCCACAAATCGACCCGGCCTTATATACATATATTATGAACCACATATTCTTCAATCAAAATTTGCACAATATTTGCTTATTTTTTACGTACAAGTAATATCAGCAAGAAGCGAAACCTAGTCAACGTTGCCAGTATGTTCATAAAAATATTTCCAGCAAAATGTTTTACTTATTTAAATCATCTGGGCGTATAATATACGTGACCACACTCAACAAATATTAGGTATACGCAATATGTCACTTATCAATATTTATATTTAGTGAACATATCTATTAATTTATTATCACTTATTACACATATATTTCTATGTGTTCTGTTCCAATAGTATACAACGGAAATAAATTAAAATGTTAATTCGCTCTTGGTCCGATTGTACAATTTATCATTATTGTGCTTTATACACAGACCAAAGGGAACAAAAATAAACTATCTGTTCACAATAATGACTACGCAATATTATTACTTATGACAGTGTAAATTAAATATAAATAAACAAATTTCATTTTAGTAACAACATTATTATTCAATTTGAAAATTGAAATAGAATAATTTGTTTATTTTGCAACAAGCAACTGAGAAAATATTTAAATAATTAATTACCGCCAAAATGGGGTTGAGCATAAACCAAATTCCAACCAAATTCTGTGTCATGTGGGCAATTTATATGTACATTGTAAACTATTAGCCATAAAATCCATTTGAAGCCAGTTCCATGAACAAAGTTGTGTTTTTATAATTTCAGAGAATCGTCATGTGATACGATTCAGACACTAATCAAATGCGGTTATTATACATTTACATTTAAAATAAACAGTAACCCAAACTAAAAATAAATACGGACAGCTAAATAGCTCGAAACATGCCAACATTTCAAATATTATGTTTGATACATAGGGTTATAAATAGAATAATTGCAATCCTATATTATAAAATCGTTTGTTTGCCGCATCACACCTAATCGGCTGAACCGATTTTGTTTAAACTTGGTGAACAGACAGACCAATATCCGGAAATTAAAATAGACTACATTTATTCTCGATTATCTGCCAAGTGATTCTTGAGCACTTGACCGCCGAGGCTATAAACCACTAGCTATTCACACATTCGTTTTTCGGCCTGTGGTCAGTTCTGTCGCTATGCGAATTTTTTTTGTCCATTCAGAAGTGTCTTATAAGATACAGAGCTAAAATTTTGTAAATATGAAAAATATATGCTTGAAAAATAATTTTTAACTCTGAGACTGGGGTCAGCGTAGCAGTGACCAAAACAATTTTCATTACTTCACTGATTTTGAAAGTTCCTTAAGTTCAGCTAGAGGTCAACTCGGACATAAAATCGCGTTTTAAAATTTCTAAACCCTTTTAGAATATATCGCTCACCACTGACTGTGGTAACATTTCTTACTTTGTTAATCCGGTCAATTCTTATAATTTTCACTCTTTCTGTACATTAAACGTCGCTTAAGAGTTATGATCCTACTACTTTATGTGTACAGGGTGGCTGATATGTATTGCAACCAACTTCAGTTTGCTATCATTTCTAAACCGCTAGTCTGATAGCTGACAGATTTATTTTAGTGACAGTTCATTTTATTGTTTACAAGCTTACAAAAGCATTTTGATCTATTGCATTCAGAAAAAAAGTTATTCGTGATGGAATTCAAGCGTGATAGTTTGATTGCTTTATATTTGGGTGGAAAAACACAAGTTGCTATCGTTAGAGCCCTCCAGCATTTAAATGTGAATAAATCTTTTGTTTCTCGTACCATTGCTCGTTACCGTGATACTGGCAGTGTTGCATCGCGTCCAAAAAGTGGACGGAAAAAAACGGTAACAACACCAGAAATGATCCGAAAAATGAAGGCAAGATTTGATCTAAATCCACGCCGCAGTGGTAGAAAAATTGCTCGTGAGCTGAACATATCGCGAGAACGGATACAACACATATTAAAAAATGAGCTTGGACTAAAGCCATTGAAGTTCCAAAACGTGCAAGAGCTCACCGATGCACAAAAAGAAGTTAGACTGGAAAGAGCCAAGGAGTTGCTTCGCTTGCACGAAAGTGGCCAGTTACCGAATTTGGTTTTCTCCGATGAGAAGCCATTCCAAATTGAGCAGTTTGTGAACAAACAAAATGATCGGGTTTACTTGCCAAAGAGGTCAGCTGAAAATTTACACCTTCGATTGGCCACCAGAACTCAAGCGCCGCCGATGGTAATGGTGTGGGCCGCCGTAACGGCCGATGGTCGCTCCCCGCTCGTATTCATCGACCATGGGGTCAAAATAAATGCCGAATATTATCGGGAAAATGTCCTAAAGACAGTATTGAAGCCCTGGGCAGACAAAAATTTTGGCCGCAGACCATGGACATTCCAACAGGACTCAGCACCATCGCACTCAGCACGCGTCAACCAAGAATGGCTTAAAAAGGAGGTTCCTCGCTTCATTTCTACAGCACAATGGCCACCAAGATCTCCGGATCTCAATCCGTTGGACTTTTGCGCCTGGGGCATTTTAGAGAGTAAGGTTCGCACTAAAAAATACCAAAGTATCGATCATCTCAAGACGGCGCTTCGCCGGGAATGGGCCAAAATACCGCAGAGCCACTTTCGTGCAGCGTGTGATGGCTTTGTCGGCCGTTTGAAGGCCATAATTCGTGCCAAAGGTGGCCAATTCGAACAAATCTAAACAGTTTCTACAATTGTATGTTATTTCCGACATTTTTTGCTTTTGAACAATAAAATTGAAAAAATATAGCGCTCTACTTTGTTGCATTACATATCAGCCACCCTGTATATACGAGTACATACTGATCTCCAACGGATGCGATTTCCACCAAGCGACTTTTGACCGTTGAATCTCCTAAAAGATATAGAAAGCTAGAAATTTAGCATATGCATATATTTGAGTGTTGTATAACCAACGGATTATTCACAGTCGTTTTTTGAACAGTGGTCAGTTCTCACGCTATTAAAATCTTAAATATTATTTTTGTGCTTTCAAATGCCTCTTAAATGATACAAAGATAAAATAATATTTAGTACTATAATCGTACACTACAAATATTCACGGAAACATTAATTTTTATCCCCTCAACTTAGAGAGTATTTCAAATTTGGTATGCGGTAATATTTTTTTATATCTCCGGCTATGTTCGAAGATGGGCCATATTGGTCCACTCCTTCTAGTACCTCGCCCACAAAGGGTTAACTTTTAATGAAATATAGATTCTTTAATACCTTCTATATTACTCACCCGAATCTTCTGAAATTTCACATATAGTATTAGTTTGCTAGTCGCTAACACGTCGTTGGTACCTCTCACAGGAATGGACCATTTTGCACCAAAAGTTAATTGCTTATGGCTTTAATATCAGTTCATACAAATACTTGAAATTTTGTACAGTGTAATGCTTTTATTTTACCTAGAGTCCACAGAAAAGCCCACAAAGGCGTTTTTGGCACGTCCCTTTCGGTACCTTCCACACAAATGGACCATTTCATACCAAAAGTTAACAAATTTTAACTTTAATACCAGTGAATATAAATACTTGACATTTTGTACGGAGTAATACTTTTACAGTATCCCTTTTGGTACCTCCCACACAAATTAACCATATTGTACCAAAAGTAAACAGCTTTTAACTTTATTAAATGCAATTTAAAGTAATAATAATTCAATTAAAACAAAAAAATAAATAAATTTACGAATATTTTGTGGGACTCAAGGTGAGGGGATTCATAATTCGGTTTACCCGACTGAACTTTCGGACTTGTTAATTATAACATTGTGGTCAGTGTAGCAGTGACCAAAGCAAATGAGGGTCAATCCGGACATAAAAATTGCTTAAAATTGCTGTGGGAACATATTTATCGCGGCAAATTTGAATTATCAGATTGCGGTCAGTGTAGCAGTGACCAAATACATTTTCATTTTTTAAGTACCTAAAAGAGTGAAATGAGCCTATATATTTATGTATATTTATATACTAATCTATAATACTGTGCAACAGTGAACAAAACAAGTAAGAAAGTTTTAGTCGGGTAAACCGACTAAGGTATACCCTCACATTGTGAGTAATGTAATATTGAATATTACTCGAATTATTCTGTCAATTTGTGTGGGAGGTACCAGAAGGGGTTTATCAAATACACCTTTTTTTGCTGAACATTAGATGCTTTAAATTCATTGCACTGTGCCGACTTATAAGCATTTATGTGCACTGGTATAAACGTTATGAGACATTAAATTGTGGTATGATTTGGGAATTTTGTGTGGGAGGTACAAAAAGGGGCGTGGCAATAACGCCCATTTTTCACAGGGCTATAGACACTATAAAAACATTACACTGTAAAAAATTTCAAGTATTTTTATACACTGGTTTTAATGTTATAAGCTGTTAACTTTTGGTGCAAAAAGGTACCTTTGTGTGGGAGGTACCAAAAGGGGCGTGGCAACAACACCCATTTTTCCCTGGACTGTAGGCAATATAAAAGCATAATACTGTACAAAATTTCAAGTATTTTTATACACTGTTATTAATGTTATAAGCTGTTAACTTTTGGTGCAAAATGGTGCATTTGTGTGGGAGGTACCAAAAGGGACGTGGCGACTTCGCCCATTTTTCTCGAGTTGATAACGACTAATAAGCTAATACTATGTGTGGGATTTCAAAAGATTCGAATAAGTAGTATAGCAGTTATTAAAGAATGAATATTTCACAACATTTTAACCCTTTGTGGGGGAGGTACTAGAAGGAGTGGACAAAATGGCCCATCTTCGAACTTAGCCGGAGATAGAAAAAAATATTACCACATACCAAATTTGAGGTCAATCGGTTACTCCTTTCGAGAGTTATCGTGCGCACCAGCCAGCAGACACACAGACAGACAGACAGACAGACGGACGGACATTGCTCATTCGACTTAAAATGACCCAAAACGGATTTCCTCCGAACATACTTGGGGTATTAGGTCACTGCTTCGACGTGTTACACTTTTTTCCGTAGCAAATGATATATACCCTCGTCACACATCTAAAGTTAACAATAGTTTGATTAGACTAATTCAAAGTCTGCTCACCAGAAGACGCATAACAGCATGTCTAGGGTCCACAACTCTAACAAGGTATGTAAACAGAGGGACCCCGCAAGGAGGAGTACTGTCTCCACTAATTTGGAACCTAGAGGTGAATGAAATCCTGCTAGATCTAGAACGTTGTGGCTGCAAGGTCGTGGCATATGCGGACGACGTGGCAATCGCAGTGAGTGGCAAATTCGTAAACGTCCTCAGAGACATCCTACAGGTGGCTCTGAACAAGTTGGTTAGATGGGCCAGAAGCAGCGGTTTGGGCGTTAACCCCAACAAGACAGAATTGGTTCTCTTTACTAGGATGAATAATGTCCCACATGTGGACCCTCCACCTCGGATAAATGGAACAGATCTAGTCTTTTCTGAAAGTGCAAAATTTTTAGGAATAATTCTAGATAGGAAAATGTTATTTAGACTTAACGTATTGGAACGTGTAAGGAAGGCCAACGTCGCCTTATATTCCTGCAAAAAGGCTGTAGGGTCGCGGTGGGGACTCTCTCCTAAAATCGTCCACTGGATATATATAGCAGTAGTTCGTCCAATACTGTTATACGGTATTGTGGTATGGTGGACGGCAACTGACAAACTAACCATCACCAACCTACTAACAAAGGTTCAGAGAACAGCCTGCCTGAGCATAAGCGGAGCCTTAAGGACTACAGCGACCGAGTCTCTACAAGCCCTACTTCATATACTGCCGATTAATATTGTGGCGAGAGAAGTTGCAACCAAAGCGGCAATAAGATTAAACTGCCTATCACTGTGGAGGTACAAGAACTATGGTCACATGAGGATATCAAAGTGTAGTGCTATGGTAACCGACCGAGTGGACTATATACCAACTGTGTACACCTTCGAGAGAAATTACATCACTATGATTCCCGCCAGAGACGAATGGGTCGGCAGAATACCAGGTAATAGAAACCATCTCCACTTTTACACGGATGGTTCGAAGCTTGATGAAAAGGTTGGCTTCGGAGTACACTGTGAAGAACTTAGTCTGGATATAGCTCACAGACTACCAGATACCTGCAGTGTCCATCAAGCCGAAATAATGGCAATATGGGAAGTCGCCAAGTGGCTGAGTCGCAACATAGTAACCAACACTGGAGTTGTCATTTACTCGGACAGCCAGGCTGCCATCAATTCTCTGGAGGCAACATCCCTAAATTCACAAACAGCCCTCGACTGACGCAGATCTCTTAACGAGATGGCTGAGCAGTTTAATATACACCTCATATGGGTGCCTGGGCATAGGGATATCCCGGGGAACTGCAAAGCCGATGAACTTGCTAGGAAAGGGACGACATTACAAATTCTCGAAGAATTTGCATATATTGGTGCGCTACTATCCACGTGCAAGCTTTGGCTTAGGCAAGAGGCAATCAGGCAGTCCAACGAAAGATGGACAGAAATCGGCACCTGCAGGGTAGCTAGACAAATCTGGCCAAGGTATGACCTGAGAAGGTCAAAATATCTTCTCGCACTAGAGAGGAAACGATTGTCTACGTTAGTACAGGTTCTGACGGGACACTGCTTGATCGGCGAACACGCCAAAAGATTGGGTATTGACTCCAATGACTTCTGCCGAAGCTGTGGAGATGAGGAAGAAGTGGAGAGCATTGAGCACTTGCTTTGCGACTGTCCCGCTTTGAGTAAACGACGACTGGACATACTGGGGTCGGCCTTTTTAGGCAGCCTAACAGATCTTTCTAGTACTGATATTCGTACTATCGATAAATTTATATATCAAACAGGTTGGTTTCGATGAGGGGCATTTCAGCCCGTGGTAACACTAGGGACCTAAACTGGTCTATGTGAGCTTGTAAAAAAATACGGCTGCCACCCTAACCTAAACCTAAACCTAAAAACCCTCGTCACACTAAAGTGAGGGTATAAAAATACACAGACTTTACAGTATAGGTTCGATTCTACTCCCAAAGGGTAGTTCAACCCTATACTCGGTGTGGCGAAATTGGTGACCAAAATTTTGAAAATCAGTGGTCCCCTCGAAAATGTTTTCATCAGTATATAACAAAACAATTTTTTTCTGGTGTACTGTATTTTCAGGAACATAAGGCATAAATTTCAATGCAAAAAATAATAGCGTCAGGCAGCACGCGTCGTTTGGTATATATAGCGTTGATATCATCTGAATAGTATGTATTGTATTGCGTTCACGAAGTAGTAAAAATTGAGCGTTCATTTTTTTGAAAAAAGTTTTTTTGGTGTCAATAATTGCAATTCTTGTTCGAGGAAACCCGTGTGAATTTAGTCTTTAGGCATTATTAGGTCAAAAAATCAAACCAAACAGAAATACCAAGAACCCAGAAAATGGCAAAAACCACTTAATTAATTTTTAACGGTTTTTACTACAATTTTTAGGACATGTTCATTGTTCACGATTTTGTCGTGAAATAGTTTGCAGTGGCACATCAACGGCCTGTATATAGTTTTCGATCGTACATTTAAAAATCGGAGGGGCATCAAAATATTTTGAAGCTTGTGCATTTCAGATATATTTTATGCATTTACAAACACTAATTTCTACTCAAAGGCATATCCATGGCGCTGAACTAAATTAAATAAAATGTACATCGATTGATAGTGCTTTCAGTCTGATACTCGACTGAAAATCAGAGGGTCATCACAATATTTTGACCATTGTCCATTCTACGGCCATTTTAAATTGTCATTTTCTCGAAGATACGCCCATATGTATCACTTTAATGGGATTGTATAATAAGCCATCTAAAAGACGTTCACTGATCTTTTAGATTGCTGACGTCATAAAATGTAAGTAGGAAAAAATACAATTTGTCGCGATTTCGTACTTAAAACATGAATAGGTTACAACCCAATTTGGAATAAATTCGAATAAAATATTTTGGAACAAAATTTGAATTAATTTTTTTTGTTGTTTTCCTATAATCTGTGTACGATTCATGTCTTTAATCGAAATCTACATGGAATGCCACAACGATATTTGTTGCCTATATTTACGAAATGTGAGGGAATTTTACAATATATTTTTGGAATTTACGTCCGATACAGACATAGAGACGTACGTTTTTGCTTCTTTTCCCGTATCAGGAATACTGTCTAAAATATATATTACATATTTTGGTATGTATGTGAAGACATCAGTAATAGCTTTAGTTAAATACAATATATGATGATTTATGTCAAATAATAAATTGTGAGGATTTTGTTTAAATCTGGAGTCGAAACCGCGAAATTTCCACCCCACATACTTGGGGCCTTAGGCCACTCCTTCGATGTGTTACACTTTGTGCTCGGTAATATTTTTCTCTATCTACTCTCGCTAACAAATTGTTCAAGATAACTCAACTTAAAAACTTGGCTCCCATGGACTAGGCCACACACATTGGCCGATCCCGCCCATTTTTGGACCAATCACGTAGACTATCGCCAGATATATATACAGTAAACTACAGAACTCTCGCTAATAAATTGTGGAAAATATTTCAATTTAAAAATTTGGCTTATATGGGCGGGGCCATGCCCATTGGCCCGATCCCGCCCATTTTTGGACCCATCACGTAGACTGTCGCTAGATACATATGCACTAAACTACAGAACTCTCCCTAATAAATTGTGGAAAATATTTCAATTTATAAATTTGGCTTATATGGGCGGGGCCATGCCCATTGGCCCGATCCTGCCCATTTTTGGTAAATTCACATGATTTGCCACTAAATGCATATACACAAAATTTCAGCACTCTAGCTAAAAAATTTTGTCAACGGTCCACGCCCACTTGATATATCGAAAATTCAAGTACCCTATTTTCACCACCCTCCACTCATGTACATTCTGTGAAAATTTCAAGAAGATCGGTCCAGCCGTTTAGACGCCTATACGGTACAAACAAACGAACCAACAAACCAACAATCCAACAAATACACATTCTTCTTTATATATATAAATAGATAGATATTAGGTGTGGCCTCAGTTAGTACATAGAATGCACACAAGAAAAGTTATTCGAAATAGAAATACTGCTGCAATCGTGTCATTATATTAAAAAACTGAAAAACCACCGTTTTGCACTTAGCATTGTTTAGAATGGAGGTATCGAATCTTGTGCATATGTTGTGTATAATAGTTTATCTTGCACTACCATTTGAGTATAATGGGATAAGTGGGCTCGATCATTTTGTTACCTCACACACAAAGGGACCATTTTGTAAAAAAAAGTTAACTGCTTATAACTACAATACATACCTGTGCTTATAAATAATTGTGTACATTATAATGCTTATGTAGTACCTACAGTCCTAATTTCAGTAATTATAATTTCTAATTTCAGATATCCATAAAATTGTAATATTTGTCTTATATTGTGACTAGATTTAACACCACCAAAAATCATTGGTTGAGGTTTTTTTTACTATTCCCCATACGTGGAGCCGTCCTGACCACATTTCAATGTAGAAGCTGCAAGTTTCCAACTAAATACCTTTTCGCGAAGATTGTGAAAGCATTGAACATGACTTGTTATCTCGTGGCTATATTTTCCATCGATAGAAATATGGTAGTTTTGGTTCTATCTATATATATAAAAGAGAGTGTCTGTTTGTGGGTTTGTTTGTTTGTTTGTTTGTATGTTTGTTCCGTATAGACGTCTAAACGGCTTGATCGATCATCTTGAAATTTTCACAGAACGTACATGTGAAGGGGGTGCTGAAAATAGGGTACTTGAATTTTCGATATATCAAGTGGGCGTGGACCCGCCCATATGGGTCAAATTTTGGTATTGAGAAAAATTTTTAGCTAGAGTGCTGAAATTTTGTGTGTATGCATTTAGTGTCAGATTATGTGAATTTTCCAAAAATGGGCGGAATCGGACCAATGGGGGTGGCCCCGCCCATACAAGACAAATTTTAAAATTGAAATATTTTCCACAATTTATTAGCGAGAGTTCTGCAAGTTTGTGTATATGTTTCAGGTGACAGTCTACGTGATGGCTCCAAAAATGGGCGGGATCGGACCAATGGGCGTGGCCCCGCCCACGTAGACCAAATTTTGAAGTTTTGATATCTTGCACAATGTGCTAGCGGGAGTGCCGCAATGTTGCGTATATGTATCTGGTGGCATTCTACGTAATTGGTCAAAAAATGGGCGGGACCGGACCAATGGGCGTGGCCCCGCCCATATAAGCCAAATTTTGAAATTGAGATATTTTGCACATTTTGTTAGCGAGAATTCTGGAATTTTGTGTATATGTATATGGTGGCAGTCTACGTGATTGCTCCAAAATCGGGCGGGATCGACCCAATGGGCGTAGCCCCGCCCACATAGACCAAATTTTGAAATTTCGATATCTTGCACAATTTGCTAGCGAGAGTGCTGCAATGTTGTGTATATGTATCTGGTAGCAGTCCACGTGATTTTTCGAAAAATGGGCGGGTTCGGACCAATGGGCGTGGCACCGCCCATATAAGCCAAATTTTAAAAATTGTATATATTGCACAATTTGTTACCGAGAGACCTGGAATTTTGTATATATATATCCGTTGGCGACCTACATGATTGGTCCAAAAATGGGCGGATTCGGACCAATAGGCGTGGCCCCGCCCATATAAGCCAAATTTTGAAATTGACATATTTTGCACAATTTGATAGCGAGAGTGCTGGAATTTTGTGTATATGTATATGGTGGCAGTCTTCGTAATTGGTCCAAAAATTGCGGAATCGGACCAATGGGCGTGGCCCCGCCCATATAAGCCAAATTTTTAAATTGAGATATCTTGCACAATTTGTTAGCTAGAGTGCTGTAATGTTGTACGTATGTATCTGGTAGCCGTCCACGTGATTTTGCCAAAAATGGGCGGGATCGGACCAATGGGCGTGGCACCGCCCATATAAGCCAAATTTTAAAAATGTGATATCTTGCACAATTTGTTACCGAGAGACCTGGAATTTTGTATATATATATCCGTTGGCGACCTACATGATTGGTTCAAAAATGGGCGGGTTCGGACCAATACGCGTAGCCCCGCCCGTATAAGCCAAATTTTGAAATTGAGATATATTGCACAATTTTTTACCGAGAGTGCTGTAATTTCGTGTATATATATCTGGTGGTAGTCTACGTGATTGGTCCAAAAATGAGCGGCATCGAACCAATGGGCGTGGCCACGTCCATATAAGCCAAATTTTTAAATTTAAATATCTTGCACAATTTATTATCGAGAGTGCTGCAGTTTTAGACATATGTATCTGATGACAGTCTACGCGATTCGCCCAAAAATTCGGTCAAAAAATTGGCGGGGCCTGGCCCCGCCCATATAAACCAAATTTTGAAATTGAGATATCATGCACAATTTGTTAGCGAGAGTGCTGTGATTTTGTGCATCTCACGCAGTCTACGTGATTACACAAAAAAGGGCGGCACCGCCCATAGGAGCCTAATTTTTAAATTGAGATATCTTGCACAATTTGTTTAATTGAGCGCTGCAGTTTTGGGTATATGTATCTGATGACAGTCTACTTGATTCAACCAAAAATAGGCGGGATCAGACCAATGGACGTTTCCCCGCCTAAGCGAGTATAAGCCAAATTTTGAAATTGAGAGTCATATCATGCACAATTTTTTATCGAGAGTGCTGTAATTTTGTACATATCTATCTGGTGATAGTCTACGTGAATGGTCCAAAAGGGTTGGGATCGGACCAATGGGCGTGGACCCACCCTTATAAGCAAATTTCTGAAATTGAAATACCTTGAACAATTTGTTAGCGAGAGTGTAATTTTGTAAATATGCATTTGATGGCAGTCTACGTAATTGGTTAAAAAATTGACGGAATCGGAAATCTGAAGTCTGGGGCAACGAAGTGGACCGGGTCCAGCTATTTTCTATATTTTAGCAAAATGTATTTCCATTCTTTTTTAATTGACACTTATCTCAAATTTAACCAGACCCTAGGTTTGCGACTTTCTTCCTAGAGAATACATTTTTTGATAAACGAAGCTAAAAAATCACTAACACATAATTACGACTATATTTCATAAAAAACTTATGTTTTTGACAGGGATCTTTATTTTATTTATCTCATGCCCACATCTTTGCGAGGAAACTAAAACTTTTTTGCCAGTTTAGCTATACATCGTCGTACTTTTCGTATTTCACACAAACTTCTATATTCAGAACTTTTTGTTTGATATTTTTTCTCGTAGTTTTGTACTATTCAAGATTTTCTTTAACACTTCGAAGAGAGTAGTAAATGCTGATGCTAGCATGTCTGTCGTTTCTTCCGGTTCCTCTAGGCAAAACACGAATGGATTTATTTAAAGACGACTGTTATGGAAACAAAAATGAACGCCACCGCAAAAACAATTGGAGTTGTAGAGTTGTGTAGTTTGTATATTGTCTTTACTTGTCATTTCTTATAATCATTTTACATAGTAACCAATTGCAGAACTATTTTGCTGAAATAATTGCAAAAAGTTTTCGAAAATAATTTTTAGTTTCTTTTAAATGGAAATTGTTTGGTTATTTTTTATCTCCGTTGTTTGCAAGAATTCATTCGCTGATTTATTAAAGGATTGGGTAAATTCAAGTCTGCAAATTAATTTTTAAATTTAAGTCATCGTAAGATCTGTCTGGTTGATTATTTCTCATTACGAACTCTATACGGGCTCGTATCCGCGATACTTTTATACCCCCTCTATGTGTTAAACGATAAACAGTGTCCTAACAATGGGCTTTAATAAGTCTGTAATTCTTCTAAGAGCTATGAGTCCAAAACAATTATGTCGTAGGGCTAATGATGCACATAATATGGCATATAATTGAACACAACCAATGGGTTTAAACGTAAAACTTGAGAAACTATAGGCAAAGGAAAATCGAGCTAGCTGGACTTTTTCTTTTTTTTAAACATTATAAAAACATAAGAAAATAACATGTTTGAAAAGGATGCCTACCAAAAATTTGGAGACATCAATATAAAAATCGTTATCCTCGTTTGTGTATGTCCATCAATTTCAAAACGCAGTGTGTACTGTTTACATTGCTAAAATCTTTAAAGACTTCGTCTGCAAATTTTCTCAAGGGTCTAGGTGAATATTTCGGTACAGAAATTAAGAATTTTGTTAAACACAATCCTTTCCTTAATGGAAATACCGCTTAAATAATAAATAGACAGGAACGTATATGGGTAAGAATATTTAATATCGACTAAAATGTTTATAAGCATTTGGATAAAATGTTTTTAAGCATTAACAAATAGGTCAAATAGGATCCCGCAACCATTTTTTTTCAAAAAATTTTTTTTAAAAAATTTATGGGCGTTTGGAATTTTGAAAAAAAAATGAAAAAATTAGTTTTTAAGTTTTACGAACTAATTGTAATTTGTAATTGCTCTCGAACGGCTGAACCAATTTTTGCAAAGTTTACTTTGTTTTAAAGAAGATAAAATGCACAATTTTTTGTAAAAAAAAGTTTTTTCAAAAATCTTTTTAAAAAAATACATTACTTTCAAATCTACCACTAATATAGTGGAATAGGACGAAAGCTGTTGTTCGTGTAAACAAAGCATTTACCAACAACAAAAACAACTTTGAATTGTCAAGGGAAATAGAACACGGCGGCAGGCGATTGACTTGAAATTACTCTTACTTGAAAAACAATTCCTATATGTAAATTTGGAATAACTTTCGTATAAGAAGAAGTAATGACATGTGGAACGCAGGCCAAAAACAACATTACTGCATCCGAAGAGTTGACTAACCACCAACGAAACGTCATGCATTGGTTGATGTTAGATTCAAGATCGTTTTCTTTTTCACTTGACTATTCAAAAATACCGTCCTTCACTTTGATGGAATTCTTTGATCTTCAGCTCAACTCCACAGTGAGAAAAACCATAAAATAACATCAATAACAGATCAATCCCGCATAGGGAAACATCAAAATAAAAATAAAAAACATCAAATCAAAAGGTTTTTTTTGAAAAAACCTTGTAAATAGAAAAAATTGCTCCACCCTCGATTTTTTTTCAAATTTTCATAGAATATTCGTCGTACTCTCACAAATCTAGAACAGCAAACAAAAATTTTGTGAGACTCAATATTTGTAAAAGTTATGGACGAAATACCAAGACTGGTCTGACAATTTTCGTCTGCACAGTGCACTATAGGTCAAAGCGGCACTTTTTTTGGCCAAAATTCAAATTTCACATATGGTGTTGTGTTGTTTTTGTTGTTACTATTCTATAAGAAACATGTCAAAACATAGAGAAGTGAATTTTGTTTCTGTCAAAAATAATTTACCGTTACACAATATGCAGTCAAAGTAGCAAGTTTGTGTTTTTTATTTCACACAGTTGGAGCCACGTGATTTAGGATTACGAATTTAAGTGGATTTTTTTAACTTTCGTTGAAAAATATATACATATGAACCATGGAAAACTGTGTTCCAAGTAAGTACTTACGTTTTATGTTGGAAATTCTAAAATTTGTTTACATATTATAATGCAATACTCATTATTTTAATGTAAGCTAAGAATTCTTGAAGTTACAATAAATATTTAAGGTTATGTAAACTTTTAAAGTGTTGTTCAAGTTTGTTCAACACAAACTGAACATAATCATAAACATTAAGATGTTATGCATATTTTAGAACATATTTTGACCTGCGTTTTTTGAATTATGTATCTTTTTGTAGAGCTCTTCGAATTACTAAAAAAAACAAAACGAAGAAAAGTTGCAAACATTTTATGATATGAAAAAGTTATAGAAATTTAGAGGTATTTCGCACTCGTCGTTCAACTTGCCTAAATGACGACATGGTTTTAAGAAATCCTGACATAGGTAAGACAACTTCAGAAAAAGGAAAAAGGACAGATGCTTTAGCGCTTTCAGGAGAAAAGCAAAATTCAACCAATTTATTGGTGCGTGCTGCTGGAATTTCTGCTCGAAAACGAAGACAGAATGACTTAGCAACAATTCTTAAATAATCCATTAAAAGCTCAACAAGATCCACAAAAATATGAAAGGTTTGATTCCAAGGAAAAGAATTTTACAAAACATCAATATTGTGAAATACATACCGAAAGCCGACAAAGAAATTGTGATATATATCCACATTATAACGAAGTATCCGCCGCAAAATCAAAATGCCGACCTAGTGGTTTAGAAGTAAATGAGAGATTTGTAAGAGTTCCATTAAACGCTCTTCTCTTACATACTGCATCGAGAATTATTGAAATTCAGAATAACATTATTACAAATTATATGGAAGCTTAAACGCGGAACTGATTTTACCATCGAAGCCATAACTTGGGGTTTGCAGAATCAAATATTCCACTAAATTCAGATTCGGCACTCTTGGCTACATCTATTGTTCCCCTGAGACTTATTCTTTCATCAGGCATCACAATTTGGAATAATCCCACGCCACAATCGGTAACATTTTGTAGACCGTTAAAAATAGAATACGTGAAGGAAACGAAAGAAATAATTTTGAATGAAAAAAAAACGTAATATTTCGTCTAAAGATTATACTCATTTGTTTATTATATGAATTGCCTACAAAGTTTGAAACATTTTGTTTTCAAACGGCAAATTTAATTAGAGCGACATATCCATCGATGCCCATGACTGAAACTGTACATAAAGTCATTGTACATTCAAAGCATATAGTGGAAAACACTTTACTACCAGTCGGTTTTTTTTTTGGAGAAGATGCGGCAGAATCTCGGCACAAGATGTACATACAAATATGATAGAATACATCACGCACGTAAAAATAGTCGTATGTATATAATATGTATAATATATGCGATATTTTTAACAGATCCATGGATACATCTGATCCCCACGTTTTCTCTTTCTATGTTACTAGACGATTGCAACAGCGGAAACGACAAACATATCCTCCGGAAGTTATAGAAATGTTAAATTTTGATGTCCAAATTATGAGATTTGCTTCGATAATCCAGATGCGAATGAAACTGAGAACGAAGAAAGTACATTAAACCCCGCATACAAAAATATATTAAAACGTCTTGACCTTGGACAACGAATTAGATTTATATTAAGTGAGTATATATGGATGTAAAAAGAATTTTTAGCTACATAAATGTAAATTAACTCTTATTTTATTCCATACAGCTATAAAATACAAAGTATAACTATTCAAATTCAATATTAAACATTTTTTGGTTCAGCAAGGGTTAATCGTCCTGAAAGGGTTAATTTTTTGGGTTTATTTGTTTGCATTATTCTCACATTAATTTTTTGATTGCATTAAACAAGATTCGGTTTTTAATTTTTAACTTTTTTAATTTTGGCCAGAAAAAGAGTCGTTTTGGCCTATAGTGCAGTGGTACGAATTTAAAAAGGGGAAATAATTCGACCGTTTCTTAACCAAAGAACTTATTGCGACCAAACGTGGCACGGTAGATGAAGAGGTGTTAGAGAAGCTATGTTTTATATTTGGGCCCCCTATTTCAAACAGGGGCGGAGCTAGAGGGCCTCAAGATTGCCCACATCGAGTGAAGAAAAAGTTCAGCGCGTGTAACTCGTGTTTCTCTTCCGATTTATAAAATTACAAAAAATTTTGCATTTTGTCCTCTTTAAAACAAAGTAAACTTTGCAAAAATTGGTTCAGCCGTTCGAGAGCAATTACAAATTTCTTAAAACCTAAAAACTAATTTTTTTCAAAATTTCAAATGCCCATAAAATTGTTTAAAATATATTTTTGAAAAAAAAAAATGGTAGCGAGATCTTATTTGACCTATTTGTAACTGCATATAAACATTTTAGCCAAAAATGAACTACGTAGGTCGATATTAAATATTCTTACCCATATACGAGTATGTGGCTATATGTATCTAAGTTTGAACCGATTATCGCAAAATTAAGCAGTATTCGTTCCTAAATTAAGAAACTTATTTCTGCTCAATTTTGTAATGGAGCTTTGGTACTAAATCCGTAGTAACATATAAATATATGGGGGCTATATCTAAATCTAAACCATTTTTCCCAAAGTTTGATAGTGTTCATTCCTGTAATAAGAAGCCTCTTTCTGCCGAATTTCGTACTTATGGGATATAACATACAGTTTCTACAAATTTAGTATTGTCTCTAAGTGTATCCAGAGACTTCTCTCTGTAAATTTTTTTAAAGATCGGTTAAAAAATGTTGCTTATACAGTGCATATGTCAAATCGGAGGTACGTATATACGGGAGCCATATGTAAATCTTATCTGTTTTTAATCAAAAGAAAGATATGTGCTAAGTTTCGATTACATGCAATTTCCAGATATATGTAGATCGGTATACGTAGTGGTAATCTATATATATAAAATTGTTGCGTGACTGGCTGACTGACTGACTGGCTGACTGATCATCGCCCAGGCCAAACGGCTGGAGCTAGAATCATGAAATTTGGTGGGAGGGTAGACCTTGGGACGTAGACGAGCAATAAGGCGGGATTTTTCGAAATTCGTACTATTAGCCGCACAATAGGGCAAAAAGGGATAAATACGGTACCACCGCCAAATCTAAACGAAATGAGCTAGAATCTTGAAATTTGGTATGAGGGTAGCCCTTAGGACGCAGACTCAAAAATTGGCAGGATTTTTTGAAATTCGAACATTTACGCACACAGTGGGGTAAAAAGTGATAAATGTGGTACATCAGCCAAATCCAAATGGCAAGAGCTAGAATCGTGAAATATTGTGTGATGGTAGACCTTATGAGGTAGACTCTGAAATTGGCAGGATTTTTCGTAATTCGAACATTTACGCACACAGTGGGGTAAAAAGGGAAAATGGGATAAATGTAGTACAACAGCCAAATTCAAATGGCAAGAGCTAGAATCGTGAAATTTGGTGTGAGGGTAGCTCTTATGAGGTAGACTCTGAAATTGACAGGATTTTTCGAAATTCCAACATTTACGTACACAGTGGGGTTGAAAGGGAAAAATGTGGTACAACAGCCAAATCCAAATGGCAAGACCTAGAATCGTGAAATTTGGTGTGAGAGTAGTTCTTAGGACGTAAACAAGAACAAGGAGTGATTTTTTTTTTAAATTTAGAGGCACAGTGGGACAGAAAGGTATAAATATGGTACCACCGCCAAATTTAAAGCCTAATATTAGAATGGTGAAAATTGAAGCGAGGGGTTTCTTTATGACAACTGATTAAGTATTAAGTTTTTTTTTTGTATGTGTAGTTTTCGGGGCACAGTGGGGCAAAAAGTGTAAAATATAGTACAGTGGCTTAAAAATGTCAAACATGGATCAATGGTTCCAGGGCAACTTTTGGAACATAAACTAGAGATTGGAAGTGATTTTTAGTAATTCTAACTTTAAGAGGCACAGTGGGACACGACGGGTTAATTATGGAGCATGGGGAAAAAAGGGAACAATCTGCCAAAATTGGAACTAAAAAATGAGATATGAAGAGTTTATATGGTTTAAGGAGCACTGTGGTCAAAAACGGTTAAATAGTAGAGTGGAGAAAATATGATTAAATATGTTACAGTCGGGGAAAAAGGTTTAAGTACGCTAGCGTGGAGACACATTTTAAATACGAGTACGACGCAGTGAGACAAAAATTTGTTAAATATGGTACAGTGTAAACAGGGTAAACATTTTGTACAGTGAGATAAAGAGTTGAATGGGGCACAGTTGTGCAAAAAGGGTTAACTATGGTACAGTGGGACACAAATGGTTAAATATGGTACAGTATGACAAAAAAGGTTACAGTGGGCACAAAAAGTAGAATATGGTAACGTGTACCAAAATGGGTTATATATGGTACAGTGGGGCAAAACGCGTTAACTATGGAACAGTGGGGCAAAATTTTATTTACTATGATACATTGGGGCAAAAAGGGTTAAATATGGTACAGTGTGACAAAAATGGTTAACTATATAGTACAGTGGGGCATAACTGTGTTAAATATTGTACAGTGGAGCAAAGAGGGTTATATATGGTACTGTGGGGCAAAAACTGTTAAACATGGTACAGTGAAACAAAGGGTTTAATATGATACAGTGGGGTAAAAAGAGTTAACTATAGTACAGTGGGGCACAATTAGTTGAATATGGCAACGTGGGACAAAATGGGTTAAATATGGGGCAAAACTTTAACTATGGAACAGTGGGGAAAAATATGTGTTAGAATGGTACAGTGGGACACAAATTGTCAATTATGGTACAGTATGACAAAATTGGTTACAGTGGGCAGAAATAGTAAAATATGGTAAAGTGAAACAAAATGGTTTAAGTATGGTACAGTGGGGCAAAAAGCGTTTACTATGGAACAGTGGGGCAAAAATGTGTTAACTATGGTACAGTGGGGCAAAAATGGTTAAATATAGTGGATAAAATATAGTAGGACAAAAAGATGTTAAATTTGATTCAGTGGACCCAAAAGGTTAAACATAGCACAGTGGGTCACAAAGCGTACATTTAGTACAGTGGGTAAAAATATGGATGCAGGGAGAGAGGGTAAGTTAAATATGAAATAAGAATGTTTTTTTTCAATGTATGCTTTTAGTAGCACTGTGGTGCAGAAAGGTTAAAATTATGATGCACTGCAATTATGTAGCACTGTGGTGCAAAAAGGTTAAAATTATGATGCAGTTGGGGCAAGCAAAAATTGTTCATCATGTTACAGAGGGGAAAAAATGTGTTAAATATGGTTTAGTGGACCAAAAAGGGTTAAATATGGTACGGTGAAGCAAAAAAGTTAAATACGGTAAAATGTTTAAATGTGGTAAGTGGGGAAAAAAGGGAACAAAATAGTCCCAGATATGTATACAAATTCGTACCTTAGAAGCACAGTGTAATAAAAAGTATTTAATATGGAACAGTGGTACAAAAGGTGTTGAATGTGGTCCCTGAGTGCAAAGGTAGCTCTTACAGCATAAACCAAAGCTAAGAAGTTATTTTTTCCAAATAGGTTCTTTTACTTAAACCGTGGGGAAAAAGTTAAATAAATGGCACAGATAAGGGACAAAAATGTTAAAATACGGCCTAAGCTTGCGAATTTGGATCTTGAAATATGAATTATCATTTTAAAATATTGTACAATCGTTAATTATGACACACTAAAGGTTAAATGTGGTACAATGGAGCGATTTACTTTAGATTTTTAAATTCGTACCTTTATAGACACAGTGGGACAAACATGGTTTTATATTGTACCAGGGTGTGAATGTAGGTATTGCAACATAAACAAGGGGAAAGTTGCTAACGTATGAACCAAAAAAAAAAGTTTTTCAACGTCCAGAGGTACTGTGGGAAAAGGGATAAATATTGTAAAATGATGTCAGGGTAACTCTTGGAACATAAACTAGAAATGAAACGAGGGTTCATATTTTATATATAAAAGTAATCAAATCTTCTTCATTTTGCACCATATGTAATAATCATGTCATTTTGAAAGAAAGAGGTATAGCTATTTTACAGTGCCCTAAACAGAAAATAGATAAAAGATTGGGGCTGCGAAGCGCACCGGGTAAGCTAGTATTCAAATATTTGTGGAATTTTATGAATATACATTTATAGAAGATGTGGCTTCTGTAACCAAAGATGCTAAAACGGGGCGCACACATACACTTTTTATACCCTACACCACACTATGGTCCAGGGTATTACGAGTCTGTGCATTTGTTTGTAGCACCCAAAAGGAGAATAGATAGACCCATTGTTTATTATAACGATCGACTTGGAATCACTTCCTGAGTCGATTTAACCATGTCCGTCTGTCCGTCTATCCGTCCGTCTGTAGATGTATCGTTGTAATTAAAGTGCAGGTCGTATTAATGGTCCGATTGTGATGAAATTGAGCACAGTGCTCTTTTTGGCCCAAGGACGATCCCTATTGAAATTGGATATAAGTTCCATATATATGTTACCCCCGATTTGACAACTAAGCGCCGTAGAAACTGTATTTTATATCAGATCAGTACGAAATTTGGCAGAGAGAGTTCTCTTATTAAATGAATGAATACTGCCAAATTCCGGGAAAATCGTTTTAGATTTAGATATAGTCCCCATATATATCTTACACCCGATTTGACATGTAAGCGCTGTAGAAACCGTATTTTATATCCGATTGGTACGAAATTCGACAGAGAGAATTTTGTTATTACGTGAATGAACACTACCGAATTCGGAGAAAATCCGTTCAGGTTTACTTATAGATATAGCCCACATATAATAATTTTATATATTTGTATACCATACACCAAATTGTGTTACAAATTCATCGAAACGATGGAATTTCCGTACCAATGCAAGATCTCTTGTCCGACACATTACCAGAGGCTTATAAAATATCATAAATAAGAAGCGAACAACAGGCCGATTCACTAGCTTAAGTGTATGTCCATGGACATGATATGTTTAAACGTCTCCTAAATAATAAAAGTTATAATAAATCATTAAAATATTTTGTTAGCATTTCTTTAGAAATCAAAAATAAGGCACAGATAATTATTAACTTTTCTTGGAAAAAATATAAATAGAATAAAATACACCCAGGAAAATAATTGGTTGGAATTCGATTGTAACAATAAAAAAATAGTACTAGCAACAAAAAATATATAGCCTACACCGTGTGTCGGTTGTGTTTATATATAAATATTTGAAACAACAATAATTACAATCGATGGTTGTATCAATCAATTTAAGATTGTGTTTTTCATTGACACTTGGTTAGTTGTGGTATCTACTTTTAAATTTTCATTATAGTACCATATGATCGATTTTTGGTTGTGACAACCAACGTTTTATTCTTGACAACAGAAATTGTATCAATAGACCAAAGATTATTATTGCAACGAATAATTGGTTACTACCACCCACAGAAAAAATATTAATAAATAATCGTTTTTTGGTTATCCCAATAATTTCTCAAATTTAGAATAATTAAATGTATTTTGGGAAATACAACCAAAAGATTGGTTGCTGTTCTTTTAGTGATACATGACAAACAAAAAATAAAATTACTCGACATAAATAAATCTTCAACATTATGTTCAAGAGCGGTATATGTAGTCAAAATTAATCTCGTGTGTATAATTAAGTGTGGAATGCGGAATATGTTGTGCAAAATGTTATACGTAAATGAAATTGAAAGCACAGGGTTAAGCCATATTTGCACCAAAGTTTTGTGTTTTTTTTTTCGTGTACTAAAATTTGTGTCAATATATTTCCACATCTCATAATAGTGATGCATTTGTAATGTGGGATTTTTAATTTTGTTATGAATTGTTTTGTTTCTTGTTCAATAAATAGAATAAAAATTAATAAAAACTGTTTTAATTAATTGTCGGTAGTTTATGGCTGACAAATTGTCAGAACAACCAATTTTTTAAAACAGTTGGTTGTGGCAACATACAACAGATAATTTTAGCCACCATTTTCGTAGTTGGCGCAACCAAATATTGTTTTCAACATGGAAGCAGAAGTACACCACAACCAAAATGTTGGTTGTACTGATGGAATCGCATGATAATAGACAGAGCTTCGGTTGAGGCAACCTAACTGTATTCTGTGTGTAATTAAACTTTTCTCGCGTATACAGGGTCGCTGATATGTAATGCAACAAAGTAAAGCGATATATTTTTTTAATTTTTTTTTTTAAATTTTATTGTTCAAAAGCAAAAAATGTCGGAAATAACATACAATTTTAGAAACAGTTTAGATTTGTTCGAATTGGCAACCTTTGGCACGAATTATGGCCTTCAAACGGCCGACAAAGCCATCACACACTGCACGAAAGTGGCTCTGCGGTATTTTGGTCCATTCCCGGCGAAGCGCCGTCTTGAGATGATCGATACTTTGGTATTTTTTAGTGGGAACCTTACTCTCTAAAATGCCCCAGGCGCAAAAGTCCAACGGATTGAGATCCGGAGATCTTGGTGGCCATTGTGCGGTAGAAATGAAGCGAGGAACCTCCTTTTTAAGCCATTCTTGGTTGACGCGTGCTGAGTGCGATGGTGCTGAGTCCTGTTGGAATGTCCATGGTCTGCGGCCGAAATGTTTGTCTGCCCAGGGCTTCAATACTGTCTTTAGGACATTTTCCCGATAATATTCGGCATTTATTTTGACCCCATGGTCGATGAATACGAGCGGGGAGCGACCATCGGCCGTTACGGCGGTCCACACCATTACCATCGGCGGCGCTTGAGTTCTGGTGGCCAATCGGACCTCTTTGGCAAGTAAACCCGATCATTTTGTTTGTTCACAAACTGCTCAATTTGGAATGGCCTCTCATCGGAGAAAACCAAATTCGGTAACTGGCTACTTTCGTGCAAGCGAAGCAACTCCTTGGCTCTTTCCAGTCTAACTTTTTTTTGTGCATCGGTGAGCTCTTGCACTTTTTGGAACTTCAATGGCATTGGACTAAAGCTCATTTTTAATATGTGTTGTGTCCGTTCTCGCGATATGTTCAGCTCACGAGCAATTTTTCTACCACTGCGGCGTGGATTTCGATCAAATCTGGCCTTCACTTTTCGGATCATTTCTGGTGTTGTTACCGTGTTTTTTCGTCCACTTTTTGGACGCGATGCAACACTGCCAGTATCACGGTAACGAGCAATGGTACGAGAAATAAAAGATTTATTCACATTTAAATGCTGGAGGGCTCTAACGATAGCCACTTGTGTTTTTCCACCCAAATATAAAGCAATCACATTTCTGAATGCAATAGATCAAAATGCTTTTGTAAGCTTGTAAACAATAAAATGAACTGTCACTGAAATAAATCTGTCAGCTATCAGACTAGCGGTTTAGAAATGATAGCAACCTGAAGTTGGTTGCAATACATATCAGCCACCCTGTAGTTAGTTCGCGACTCAGTGTGTCACTGCACCACAATGCATTTTAATCTTTTATTCGTTAAATCGTTTAGATTATGCACGTTTTTAATTACAAATTCAAATATCTATGAATAATGATTTGAAAATGAATTTTAAATATCTTCGTTTTTTGAATACTATCCATTCAAGTCAGAGAATGAAAGGAGTCAACAATCATCGATTTACCACCCCCCTCCCGTTATCGTCATCACAATAACCATTAACTGGAGAACTAAGTCAATAATGGATGGAAGACTGAAGGAATGTAAAATGGTGGATTGAGGATAAATGTTATGCTCCAGACAAGATTTGAAGCTACATACAAAGGGCAAAAATACAATTAGGTTTCCCTCCAGTATTGCTCCATCGTGGGATCACGAGAATGGGATTTGTACAGAATGAGAAAGAGCACAACTGTCAATTTTCATTGCAAATGTCAGATGAAATTATTGGCTCCATACAACAACTTGGAACGTTTACAGTAGAATCGTGTATGCTTTGTGATACAATCGAAATGCTTTTTCTGCGCGACGATGAATGTGGAGTAGGCTGGTTCTGAATTCTGGCCAAATAATACCAGCGTCGACGTACTAAGCATATTTTTTAACGGGAACTTTATATTCTTTGCATTAATTTTAAGGCAGTGTGTAGTTTTTAATCATATGCAAAAGGAAATCGTAAGAGTTTTTAATAGTGCGCTTGGACCACCAGAACCATTTAATAAAGAAATTTGGTTGGACAAAATAATAGCAGCGCTAGCAAAAACGTTCTGTGGCGTAATGTATTTTTAAAAAATCATTAAGTGCGGATATTTTTTTAATAAATTAAATTGATATCAATCAAGATTCAAGATTCGATCGCCATTTCACGATATTGACATTATTGCTTTCAAACTCTACTTTTTGATTAAACTGGGTTCATCAGAATAATATACCTTCTACCAAAGGCATTTTCAAACTTCGAACATAAAGATACGATGACGGTCCCAAAATTACCATAACTGGGGAATAGATGGCGGCAGTACTTAAAAAAATACTTTGGTGAAAAGTGGTAAACTTGCATAACATATGTTTTAAATGGGAGTAACGTTAATTCATGCAGAAAAGGGACATTTTTGTGACGACACAGTTAAAATTTTTTGATTAAAACCAATGGTATATTATAGTATTCCTTTCGAAGTATATTGTGTAAAAAATTCATAAAGAAATATTAAAAAATGTGGCAGCAAATTTGCGAAAGCGTCTAGATAAATTTAATTGCGGTGTCCTCATAACTCGTCCATCATAAAACTAGAATAAAATTATTGCAAAAAAAAGTGTACAAAGGTTAATTTTTATTCATTATGTTCAAAAATAAAACATTATCATTATGCTAGCCTTTTCAGCGATTAAGTGATGAACTTAAGGAAAACAAGTAAACGGGCTAAGTTCGGTCATGCCGAATCTTATACACACCCTTCGGTCATGCCGAATCTTATACACCCTCCATCTGGATGGATAGAGGGACCTTTGTATGGGGGCTATATCAAAACATGGACCTGTGACTACCGTTGTTCGTGTGAAGGATTCCGGGTATAGTATAAAAAGTCACATTTGGCGAAAAACGACAAGAAATTGCACCATCTCTCGCATCCACTAATGC
This sequence comes from Eudasyphora cyanicolor, assembly GCA_963930755.1. NCBI lineage: Eukaryota > Metazoa > Arthropoda > Insecta > Diptera > Muscidae > Eudasyphora > Eudasyphora cyanicolor. The sequence continues at coordinate 155,041,141 of OZ005736.1, read as the reverse complement.
GATGGCCGAAATCAATTAACCCTTTCATGCCCAATGTTGAAAGGGTTATTTTTTATGTATTTTGTTTTAGATGTGTGGTTTACAACACGAAATAAAATGCATATAATTAATATTATGGCCAAGATGCCGAGAGGCCCAATTTTCGACCACTTTTTGCAGCATTTGGTGCTGTATGTTAGCAATTACGCGCCGAATATTCTCTTCCAAGGCGTCAATCGTGACGGGCTTGTCTGCGTAGACAAGCGACTTCACATAATCCCACAAAAAATAGTCCAGCGGTGTTAAATCGCACGATATTGGAGGCCAAGCCACAGGCCCACGACGCGAGATAATGCGCCCACCAAAAGTTTCGTTTTGGTTCTTCTTCGATACCCTGCTCTACAGCAGCAATAGCACACCGGGGCACACTGTACGGCGTCTCTGAGGATGCGCATAATCCACTAGAGTAAACGTGGTGCGAAACCGATCCATGGTTGCTCGAATTACCGACTCTGCTGGGCGATTATGTCGACCGAATATTGGACGCAGCGCGCGAACCGTACCATTATTTTGGCAACAAATTTGCACGATTTGCAAACGTTGGCCTGAGTAAGTCTATTCATTACGAAATGGCAAACCAAACCGAGCATAAATCAAGCGACAGCTGTCAAAAAGACCAACTCCGAAAAAAGTATTGCCAGATTGAAAACCACACGTCTACAGAAAACGCCCTGTACATAATTATTCCCAAATCAGCTTGTGAAACAAATGTGCGCTAAGGAAAAGTCAGAATATAGTACCCGAGTGCGTATGATTGTTAAGTAGTACATTTATAAAAAAGCTCATACGACACAATGAACGCTGTATAATGCATTCGACAATGGAAAATATTATGAGAATTTATGTAATGCATTGAAGAAAGGATGTTATACATAAACCAAATTAAAAATGTATTTCCAAAAAATAGGTGGGATGGTCCCCTTGTGTGGGAGCTACTAGAAGGGGTTTGACAATTTAATTGAACTGTAGACTCTCCAAAGTCATTACTCTGTAACTAATTTCGGGCATTTGGGTAAAGTGATATGAAATTTATTATACATTTCAATAAATTCTAATCCTTTTGGGGAAGGGAATATTAAGGGTAAGTAAGTGTGGCCCATCTTTGAACATATTCTGAGATAGGACAAATTATGGCCACATATAAAATTGTAAGTCAATCGGACACTCTTTTCGAGAGTTATCTTGCATTTCAGCCAGACAGGCGAACCGCATAGCTCAAATGGCATCGTAATATGTGCCGAATAGATTAAAGATACAATATACCAGACTAAATTCATCGGAGAAGTAATATTCATCTAAATATATGGGGGAACTATTTCCATATAAAATTGTCAATTTGTGTGAGAAGTACCAGATAAGCCCATTTTGTGCTCAACAGTGGGTATTTAAAAAACTTTATTCCATTCCGAATCTCAAGTGTTTGTACGTTTTATTACAGAATGCAACAACATTTTATTTACAGGGCTGTGGATAACATTTTCTAGTGTAACATGAAAAAATATTAAAAAATGTTAATTGTCATTTTTTTTTTATTTTTCTTTAAAATTCCTATTTTCTTTGAAGGTGCCTTTTGTATTTGAACAATATTTTTTGAAGTATAAGCCCAATACAATAAGATACCATTTAAATTAAAGGAAATTATGAGAAGTAGAAGGCTGAGAACAACACTTCAACGTAGAAACGGAAGTTTCGTAAATGTCTTACAACAATTAGAAACAATTTGATTTTTTTAAATCATTTTTTGCTGGCACGGAAAAACACATAAAATAGGAAAAAACATCCTAACAAAAACAAGTAAAAGCGTTAAGTTCGGCCATGCCAAATCTTATATACCCTCCACCATGGATAGCATGTGACCTCACAAAATAACTCAAACCTGAAGAAAATAACACCGAAAACACAAAAAATATATTAGATGAGAACAGTAGGAATCACAACAAGTTAGATGCTATACAGGGTGGCTGATATGTATTGCAACCAACTTCAGGTTTCACTTATTTCAGTGACAGTTCATTTTATTGTTTACAAGCTTACAAAAGCATTTTGATCTATTGCATTCAGAAAAAAAGTTATTCGTGATGGAATTCAAGCGTGATAGTGTGATTGCTTTATATTTGGGTGGGTCGTTAGAGCCCTCCAGCATTTAAATGTGAATAAATCTTTTGTTTCTCGTACCATTGCTCGTTACCGTGATACTGGCAGTGTTGCATCGCGTCCAAAAAGTGGACGATAAAAAACGGTAACAACACCAGAAATGATCCGAAAAGTGAAGGCCAGATTTGATCGTAGAAAAATTGCTCGTGAGCTGAACATATTGCGAGAACGGATACAACACATATTAAAAATTGAGCTAGGACTAAAGCCATTGAAGTTCCAAAAAGTGCAAGAGCTCACCGATGCACAAAAAAAGTTAGACTGGAAAGAGCCAAGAAGTTGCTTCGCTTGCACGAAAGTTGCCAGTAACCGAATTTGGTTTTCTCCGATGAGAAACCATTTCAAATTGAGCAGTTTGTGAACAAACAAAATGATCGGGTTTACTTGCCAAAGAGGTCAGCTGAAAATTTACACCTTCGATTGGCCACCAGAACTCAAGGGCCGCCGATGGTAATGGTGTGGGCCGCCGTAACGGCCGATGGTCGCTCCCCGCTCGTATTCATCGACCATGGGGTCAAAATAAATGCCGAATATTATCGGGAAAATGTCCTAAAGACAGTATTGAAGCCCTGGGCAGACAAACATTTCGGCCGCAGACCATGGACATTCCAACAGAACACAGCACCATCGCACTCAGCACGCGTCAATTAAGAATGGCTTAAAAAAGAGGTTCATCGCTTCATTTCTACCGCACAATGGCCACCAAGATCTCCGGATCTCAATCCGTTGGACTTTTGCGGCTGGGGCAAAGTGTTGTTTAAACACTTCTTGATTACAGACAGTTTTTGAAAAAATTCAAAAAATCGACGAGGGCAAAAGTGTGCTTGGCATTATTTAAAATTCGAATATCTCAGAATGTATTGATAGCAGAAACACGAAATTTGGAACTCATTAGTAAAGTTAAAATCTAAAAAATCAATAAAAATGGGCGGGATCGGATTAGTGGGTGTGGCAAAAGTAGGCGTAGCATTGGTAACAATGTATTGTCTCAGAAACTATTGACCGTAGTACAACGAAATTTGTATCTGTAAAAACTGTTGCAACCTATGTTCGTTATAGACTTTAAGACCATCAAACCTATGTACTCCAAAACGGGTTCATTATAAAGACAATAATGCGAAGATGGTTGTAGACCACTAAATGTGGTCTATTGAAAACGAGATAACTGGAAGACTAATGCACCAATCGTCGTGAAATTTGGTATGGGTGTATTTGACAGCACTGTGCGTGACCCAACAGAAATGGCGCACCCAGGAAAATAATTGGTTGGAATTCGATTGTAACAATAAAAAAAATAGTGCTAGCAAGAAAAAGTATGTTGCCTACACCGTGTGTCGGTTGTATTTATATATAAATAGTTGAAACAACTATAATAACATGGATACGATGAAATAAAAATGCTTGCAACTAAATCGATGGTTGTATTAATCGAATTAAGATTTTTTTTCATTGACAGTCGGTTAGTTGTGGTAACCATTTTTAAACTTTTTTTATAGTACCATATGATCGATGATTGATTATTGCAACGAATAATTGGTTACTACAACAGAAAAAATATTAATAAATATTCGTTTTTTGGTTATCCCAATAATTTCCCAAACTTAATTTGGGAAATACAACTGTTCTTTTGCTGATACATGACAAACAAAAAATAAAATTGCTCGACATAAATAAATCTTCAACATTTTGTTCAAGTCAAAAATAATCTCGTGTGGATAATAATGTGTGGATTGCAGAATATGTTGTGCAAAATGTTTTACATAAATAAAAAATGAAAGCAACAATCATGAAATTGAAAGCACACACGCTGAAGAAAATCGCTTCTGTAGTATATTCTCCCAAACATATTCGGCTTGAAACATATATATGTTTAGCGTACACTCTAAACATATAATATTTTGTAAACACAAAAATTATATATTTGGAAATATGTTGTTGTTTTAAACAAATCTTTGTTTCAATCCTAATATTTTGTTATTTGAGACTGTTATTTCCGAAAAAAAACTTATTTGCATTTTTGTTTGTTTTTAGAAATAATAAATATTGATAATTTAAATCGTATAATGTTGGATATACATAAATTACTTGAAGGATTGACAACAAATGATGACTTGGAATACTCATAAATTTAAAATGATCGATTTAAAATAGAAGTTAATGCTACATATCGTCATCTGAAATCCAAAATAACGAAACCCACATGTTCATGATTTTTCAGGAGAAGCAAAAAACAAAGTAAAGTAATTTTAAGCTTTTGACCAAATTTAGGGATTTCAGGCTATTAAGGCGAAATCAAATAACAAATCTAGCGCAATTAGTTGTGGCGTACATTCTGAATTAAATAAAATATTTTTTTATGAATCTTTCCGCTTTTTTAATCACCTTGTTTGCTGTAGCGTCATTTTGAGTATCACTCATAAAATGGTCAATTTTTGATATTGAACTCCAAAATTGTGTAGGAATGTGCAGTTTAGCCCAATAGACTATAATCAATCATAGAATAAATTTTGATTTTTTTGATGTTACGTGATTTTGGATTTCAGATGACGAGGTACAATTCGAATTAAAGAAAAAAATTAAAACTGAGATTTGAAAAAGTCAGCAAAGTTTTGAAAATCTTTTTAAATAAAATGTATTTAGAGAAATTTCTAAACAATAATTTTATTTGCAGGTATTTATACACATATTTTATTTGAGAAATTTAGTTTGCATATATATTTTTTCTTAAAATATAATAAATATGTACATTCCAGATAATTTGTATTGGTTTTCAAATGAAATTAATTTGTTCAGAAATATATATATTTCAAAATTTGTGTTCCAAGTAAATTGTAATGGTTTTCAAATGAAATTAATTTGTTCGGAAATATATAATACTAGCATTTAAATACCCGGCGATGCCCGGGTTGCCTTTGAAAACAGTGATCCAAACATTAGTATTATTTTTGATTTTGAATAAAAAATAAGGACCCAAAAACTAAAAAAAATGTTGGCTATAGCAAAATTTATGTAAAAATACGTATTTAAAATCTTTGGTTTACAAATACCTTCGAATATTTGATAATAAGCCGATAAATAAAAATTTGTTTAACATCCAGGATCGGTCTTTTGAAAGTCTATCAAAGTCCAGATGCTCTCAAAAACTCAAACAAATTCACTGACAACAGTAAACAATTCTGTAAATATGAAAGCACAACCTAATAATAAAAATTAATACTTTTATGGGGTCAGTGGTCAAGAGGTCTCCATATAAGTGGCTGAGAAACAAATGCATAATATGCTATGTATGTTTCAAATTTCGATGTACTCGTATACCTTTTTGTTTAAATATTACCGGTGTATATAGCGAGCGATATATTTCGGAAAGACTTTTAAACATTATGTCTCCGTTTTTGTGTACTTCTTGTCCTCAGGCCGGACGACGCATTTCCTTGAAGATCGTTTTATGCACATATATGTGCATAGCGCTATATCTGACCACTGGCCGAAAAATGTCTACGTGAGTAGCCCGTGGTTTATACAACACTCATCTCTAAGAGAGTGCAAGTTATGGAATTTTAATGTAGAATCTTGAAATCCAGTAAAGATTGAAAATGGTTTTTGTCATTGCTTAACTGACAACAATCGTAGAATTCAAAATTACATTTCTCGGGTATTATTTATCTGTGTATCATTTTAGGCGCTTCTGAAATACAAAAAAATATTTAAAATTTTGATAGCACGACAACTGACTACGTGTCAAAAACGACTGTCCGAATAGTCCGAAAGGTATACGATATATACTCAAGTCTATATCAAAGCAAAATTTAAAGCTTCCTACTTCTTAAAAATACCGTAATGGTCAAGCGGTCAAAAGTCGCTTGGTGTAAAATCGCACCCTTGGAGATCAGTATACAAACATAAATTATTAGGATTATAGCTCTTAAAGGACTATTAAAGAACAGAAAGTGTGGAAATTGATTTGGTCACTGCTAAACTGACCACAGTCGGAGAAGTGACCGAATTGACAATGTTAGATAGGTTACCACAGTAAGTGGTGAGCGATATAGGCTTTAAAAATTTTAAGACGCGGTTTTATGTCCGGTTTGACCTCAGACTGGACATCGAATTGTTGTTTTCGCATCTCCATTGAGATCAGTCTGTAAATATAAAATTGTAAATCATTGGCTCTTAAGGAACTTTTAAAATCGGGTCACAGTTAAACTCACCACATTCAGATAATTCAAAATAATTTTTCGCGCATATATTTGCGGTTTATAGTACTTCATATATACAAAGTTTTAACTTTGTATCTTATAAGAGGATTCCGAAACGAAAAAAACAAAACGCAAGTTTTTGATAGCGCTACAACTGACCACTGGCCGAAATATGATTAAGCGAGTAGTCCGTAGTTTATACAACACTCCAGTCTATGTGTGTGCAAAATTTCAACTCTCTAGCTTTAACAGGAGCCTCTGTGGTCAAGTGGTCGAAAATCACTTGGCGGAAAATCGAAAATCCAAGTAGCCTATGGCACTTCCCAGGCATTGGTCTATCTGTCCACCAAGTTTCAAGAAAATCGGTTCAGCCGTTTAGGCGTGATGCTGGAACAAACAAACAGACAAACAAACGATTTTATAATATTATTATATTATATATTATATAATATAATAATAGGATTTCAAAATTTTTGTTCCAAATACATTTTCTTTCGATATCAAAAAGGTGATTTTGCTCCGTGCAGGGTTAAGCGATATTTGCATAAAAGTTTTGTGTTTTTTTTCGTGTACTAAAATTTGTGTCAAATATTTCCACATCTCATAATAGTGATGAATTTGTTATATGGGATTTTTAATTTTGTTATGAATTGTTTGGTTTTTTGTTCAATAAATAAAATAAAAATTAATGAAAACTGTTTTTAATTAATTGTCGGTAGTATATGACGGACAAATTGTCAGAACAACCAATTTTTTAAAGCAGTTGGTTGTGGCAACATTCAACAGATAATTTAAGCCACCATTTTCGTAGTTGGCGCAACAAAAAATATGATTGTTGTCAACATGAAAGCAGAAGTATACCACAACCAAAATGTTGGTTGTCCTGATGGAATCGCATGATAGCAGACAGAACTACCAAAATTAGGTTGGTAAATATAGATATGACCTCACCCACATGACTCCGTCATTGAAAACAAAATATCTAGAGAATAATCGTACCAAGATAGCGGAATCGTGGTTGTGGCTCCACCCATAGTACTCTATTGGCTTGAATTTTGGCATATACAAATTTAAGAGCAATATGATCGGTTTTGCGGAAAATTAGGGATAACGCAACATGGGGGAACCTTTGAACCAGTCGAGTTGAGATTTGGCATGTACGCATTTGAAGGTGTCTCAACGACAAATAGACGTGAACAAATTTTCACTGAAAATTCTGAAATTCTAAGAGAATATGTAAAATTGTCAGTTAAGCCTTTTTAAAATTAAGGTAAAGTAAGAATCTATTAAACTTACTTAGAATTACACAGATGTTGTGTGCGATTACCAGAAACAACGTACCTGTAAAGATATGTAAACATTTTTACAAATTAGTAGACATTCTTTATTTTGATAAAAGAGTTTGTTAAATTTGTAGAAAATAAAAAATTATATTAAATTGCCGCGATTATAATAAATTTTTAAAATATATAGTTTGGTACGCTTTGAGTAAATACTTAAATATTGTGTAGTTTAAGCTTTTATGTTGGTTCCACACAAGTACAGACACCGAGCCACAGGTCCTCGACGAATATTTTTTGTGCATATTCTAATAGTCGAGACAATACTTCTTTATTTTAAATGAGTTATCTTCTATAGGTGCACGATATTAATATTAAAATGTCAACTTCCTTATCTTGGTAAATGGCTAACATTACAGATATAAATAAATATATGCATAATCGAAAATTTGTTTGATTATTAAAAAAAGCAAGTATCACTCAGTAAAACAAAGTGCACATTTTATAGTTAGATTTTAAAAAATCTTAATTTTTGTATTTTTTGTGAAAAACCAGTGTATTTTGGTGTTATGCTAAAAAAATAGTATACAAAAGGGTATTACAAATTGATATTTTATTTATATTGATTCTTTTTTTCAAAAGAAACTACTCTAAGGATAAATGTCTTTTTCATGCAAATCTATTTGTTCCAAACCATGGACAACAATTTTGTTCAAAGCTCAAACAAAATACATGTTGAAATCGACAACGGACCCGTCTGTCCGTGCCAACTGAAGGGAGAAGATAGATACAAAAGAAAACTGTGGAAATTTCAATATAAAAAAAGGAATCTACTACAGCCAATAAATGCAAGTGTCAGTTAAAACGGAAGCGTAAGTAGTGTGAAACCAAGAACAACAACGACATCCTTCATAATATGGAATTGCTCAAACTCTGGGGGCCGAAAAAGAAAAAAAAGGATATGTATTTAAATACAATCTGTCTGTGTGGTAACAAGAACAATAAATACACAGTGCGACAAATTGTAGGGGTCACTGATCGGCGGGGGTTCTGACTACCGGAAAAAGTTATATCGGTTAAAAAAGTTATAAGAGTGCCGGCGTTTCGCTAGGTCACGTCTAGAAATCGAGATATATCGATTTGAAGTTAGTAAGCATCATATACATAGAGGATTTATCACTTTTGCGATTCTTTTGTTTGACATATCTCGAGAACGACTAGTCCGATTTAGCTGCAATAATATTTTTGCACAAACAATAAAACAAATATTAGCAATGGCACCACGTGGAAACAGAAGTTTAGTAACTGTCGTTAAAACTATTAGAAAAAATTATATTTTTTCCCAAAAAAAGTTTTTTGTTGAAACGGATAAAATCATAAAAACGTAGAACAGTATCACAAAAATTATGTTTGTTCAATATTTTGAAAGCTAACATCTTAAAAAAACAATGTGAATTTGCAAGAAGTCTATGTATAAATATTTAAATTATGACCCATAGGGAAATTATAACTATAACTTGGGAAATTCAGAAAAACTAATTTTAATATTTTGGCTATTTTGTTTGGGAGGTACAAAAGGGGCGTGGCGATAACACCCATTTTTTTAATATACTATAGGTACTATAAAACAAGTAAGAAAGCTTCAGTCGGGTAAACCGACTAAGGTATACCCTCACTTTGTGAGTAATGTAATATGGAATATTAAACGAATTATTCTGTCAATTTGTGTGGGATTTGCCAAAAGGTTTGAACAAATACACCTATTTTTCGCTGAATAGTAAATACTTTAAATACATTGCACTGCGCCGAATATAAGCGTTTATTTGCCTAGTATATTAACGTTATGAGATATTAAATTTTGGTATGATTTGGTAATTTTGTGTGGGATGTACAAAAAGGGGCGTGGCGATAACGGCCATTTTTTACAGGGCTATAGGCACTTCAAAAACGTTACAATGTGCAAAATGTTGTTGCATTTTCGTGCATTGGTACTCATGCTGTGAGCTCTTAACTTTTTGTGCAAAATGGTACCTTTGTGTGGGAGGTACAAAAAGGGGCGTGGCAATAGCGTCCATTTTTCACAGGCCTATAGACACTATAAAAGCATTACACTGTACAAAGTATTTTTCAAGTATTTTTATACACTGGTATTAACGTTATAAGCTGTTAACTTTTGGTGCAAAATGGTGCATTTGTGTGGGATGTACCAAAAGGGGCGTAGCAATTTGGCCCATTTTTCTCGAGTTAATAGCGACTAATAAACTAATGCTATGTGTGAAATTTCAGAAGATTTGGATAAGTAGTATAGCAGTTTTTAAAGATTCAATATTTCACAACATTTTAACACTTTGTGGGGGAGGTACTAGAAGGAGTGGACCAATATGGCCCATCTTCGAACTTAGCCGGAGATAGAAAAAAATATTACCACGTACCAAATTTGAAGTCAATCGGTTACTCCTTTCGAGAGTTATAATAGGCGTGTTATCGTTACACCATAAGTGCTTAATTTGTATGGGGAGCTAAGCACTTTTAAGCACTATTAGTTCCCGATGAATTTTGGTGCTTGGGTTCATGACTTAATCGAGTATGATGTTGCCAGATTGGGCACCCTATATTTAGCAATATGGCATCCCATTTTTGGAGAGATTTTATCAATTATTGTGAATTAACGGGAAGAAGAAGAACAAAAATGGGAAATTATTTTAATATTTGCAAACAGAGTGTAAACAATTGAACATAGAATAGTAAATATATGTTTTATAAATACTTTTCACGAATTTTTTGTCTGTTTCGCACTGTTCTTTCTTCGCAACTCATGACACCATTGCTACCAGATAGTGAAAATCCGCCACTTATTGCTTATGTGCCAGTTAGTGGAAGTCAGTTGTTTTCGTTGCAAAGTGCTAAACTAAAAGTGCTAGCTTGTAACGAAAACATGCCTAATGAGTTCAGACAGACGGACGGACATTGCTCATTCGACTTGAAATGACCCAAAACGAATATCCGCTGAACATACTGAGGGTCTTAGATCACTCCTTCGATGTGTTACACTTTTTTTCGTAGCAAATGATATGTATATACCCTCGTCACACTAAAGTGATGGTATAAAAATTACACTGTTCAAAATTCCATGTGTTTATAGGTGCAGGAATCAAAGTTCTAAGTCGTTAACGTTTTTGTTCAAAATGGTCCACTTTTATGGGATGTACCCAAAGGGGCGTGGCAATAACGCCAATGTTGCACGGGACTATAGTTACTGTAAAGGCATTACACTCCAACATTTTAAGTATTTGTATGGACTACAATCAAAGTTATAAGCCGTTAACTTTTTGTGTAAAATGGTCAATTTGTACGGAAGGCACCAAAAGAGGCGTGGCAATAATGCCCACTTCTCACGGGGTTGTAGATACAATAAAAGCAATACACTTCAAGCCACTTTCGAGCCTGGACCGTTAAGTTTTTGTGCAAAATGGACCATTTGTATGGGAGGAACCAAAAGGGGCGTGACAATTTCGCCATTTTTCTCAAGATGATAGCGACTTATAAACTAGTACTAATTTTGCAAGATTCTGTGTAGTAGTATATATGTATGAGATCGGCTAATCTTGTCGAAAGTTATCGTGCGCACCAACCAGACAACAGACGGACAGACTGGCGGAGAGTTCTCAAATGACTTATAATGGCCCAAAACTGATTCCCGCCAACAATTCATGGGGTCTCTTAGGTCACTAGATCAAAACCCGATTATTTTGAAATTCTCATATTTTATCAAAAAAGCTACAAATTCTAAAGGGTGTTTTTTTAGACGTGTTGTTTTCAAGTAGAAATAAAATGTATATAGCTTAATGTTATGGCCAAGAATTTATTATATAAAGATAAGGGTTTGCCATTATGTTTTAAAGGGTTTTCGGGCAAGAGGCCACCGCGGCTGGCTCGAAAAAATTTCAGCCGAGAGGCCCTACTTTCGACCACTTTTTGCAGCATTTGGGGCTGTATGTCAGCAATAACGCGCCGGATATTCTCTTCCAAGTCGTCAATCGTGTCGGGCTTATCTGCGTAGACAAGCGACTTCACATAACCTCACAAAAAATAGCCCGGTTTTGGAAGCCACGCTACAGGCCCACGACGCCAGATAATACGCTCACCAAAAGTTTCCTTCAATAAATTGATTGTTTCGTTGGCTGTATGGCATGTAGACCGCCTTGATGGAACCAAAGGTCGTTCAAATCAACATCCTCCAATTCAGGGACTAAAAAGTCATTAACCATGGCTCCATAGCGTTCCCCATTGACTGTAACATTATGGCTGGCTTCATTTTTGGACAAATGACACCAAACAGTGACTTTTAGTGGATGTAACGGCGTCTGAACAATGGCTTGTGGATTATCATTACTCCAAATGCGACAATTTTGTTCATTAACGTACTCATGCAGCCAAAAGTGAGCTTCATCGCATCGCGTAAACCGAACCATTATTTTGGTAATAAACCATTATTTTGGTAATAGATTTGCAAACGTTGTTCCGGAGTAAGTCTATTCATTATGAAATGGCAAACCAAACTGAGCATAAATCAAGTGAGAGTTGTCAAAAAGTCCAACTCCGAAAAAAGTATTGCCAGATTAAAAACCACGCGTCTAAAAAACAACCTGTACATTTATCCATAGATTTTCTTCAAATCGGCATTGTTGTCTTCAATAGGATTTTAGATGTGAAAAATTTTAAAAAGCTAATTTCTTTGGTATTTTTTATATCTTATGGATTTTTTCGCCCCAGCCAATAACTTTTTTTTTTCGTTTCCACGTTGAAGTGCCATATTTAAAATTTCTAGAAATTGTAACTCTTACTTTTCCTAATTTTTTTGCAGCAAAATCGGACTAGTCGTTCTCGTGTTATACAAACAAAAGACCCCAAACGCGATAAATTATACGCTGGGGCACGTATAACTTTTTTTGACCGATATAACTTTTTCTTGGAAGTGGAAAAGAAGCAAATTAATATGGGTCTACATAAAAGCAGACCGATTGGGTCAAATTCCGTTGTGCAGAATTTTAGTATACATAATACACAAACTGCAAAATTGTACACAAATCGACTAGAGAATGTGGTATTTATAACAAAAAGTCGTAAATTTTAAAGCGAATTTCAGCACGTATGCGACTCAAACTGCAAAATTTCAGTTTAGTCGACAAGAAAATGTATTTTTTATGGCTTAAATTAGCATATTTGAAAGCGACCACTATATGGGACTATAACAAAATATGTAGCGATTTGGTTAATTGTTGTTTTGGTGAATTATTTTCAAAATAGATTGCAAAATTTCAGCTAAATTGCTTAGAAATATAGGTTTTTGACTCAAAGATACTTATATGGCGACCTTTATAGGGGAACTATATCAAAACATTGACCGAATTTCAACAGACGGTCGGGCGGACATTGCTGAATCGTTTGAGAATTTTACGACGATCAAGAATATGTACATTTAATAGAGCCTTAGATCAATATTTCAAGTTGTTGCAAACGGAATGACATAGAAGGGGCTATACTAACAATGGTGGCGGTATAAAAATACAAAAAGTTTTTAAAGATGAATAGACTTACTCCGGAACAACGTTTGAAACTCGTGCAAATGTATTACCAAAATAATGGTTCGGTTCGCGCGAAGCATCGCGCGCTGCTTCCAATATTCAAGCAACCAAGGATCGGTTTCGCACCGGTTTCGCACCACGTTTACTCTAGTCGATAATGCGCATCCTCAGAGACGCCGTATAGTGCGCACCGAAAACGCTGCCTATCCACTTTATGGACGATTTTGCGGATGGATCTTGGTTTGCGGGCTTACAAAATCCAACTCGTGCAAGAACGAAAATCAATTAAGCGCGCCACACGTTCGGTGAACAGGACCAAAACGAGATGTCGACCGATCCCGATTTTCACAAGAACATTTTGTTCAGCGATGAAGCTCGTTTTGGATGAATGAGTTCGTTAATAAAAAAAATTGTCGTATTTGTTCAGATGTCCTTACATCCACAATGTTTAGTGTGGTCTATGGGCAGAGGAAATCATTGTTCAATATTTCTTGAAAGATGAAGCCGGCCATAATGTTACAGTCAATGGGGAACGCTATAGAGCTTGATTAATGGATTTTTCGTGCCCCAATCGGGGGATGTTAAATGTGGAACACCTTTGGTTCCAAGAAGACGGCGCTACATGCCATGCAGCCAACGAAACAATCAATTTATTGAAGGAAACTTTTGGTGAGCGCATTATCTCGCGGCGTGGGCCTGTGGCGTGGCCTCCAAGATCGTAGTATTTAACACCGCTGGACTATTTTTTGTAGTTTTATCTGAAGCCAGCCGCGGCGCCCACTTGCCCGAAATTATTTTTAAAACATAATGGCAAAACCTTATCTTTATAATAAAGCTAAATTCTTGGCCATAACATTAAATTATATGCGTTTTATTTCTTCTTGAAAACCACACGTCTGAAAAACACCCTTTACTAACTTGAATAGATAAACCTGATTATGCCTAAAATTCAGGAAAAATCACCAAATTTGCCAAGCTCCATTCAAACAAAGTGTCAACGTCATACGGCATTTCGGTTATTGTAGCGGTAACATCTAACATATTTTATACACGGGTCAAAATTGCCCTTTTTGATATGCTTGAATCGAAAGAAAATATATTTGGAACACAAACTTTTAAATATTATATATTTCTGAGCAAATAAATTTTATTTGAAAATCAATAAAATATATTTGGAACACATGTATTAATATAATGCAATAAAATATATTTGCAAACTAAATTTCTCAAAAAAGATATATGTTTAAATACAAATAAAAACAGAAAGGAAAGACAGAAAGTCGGGCGGGGCCGACTATATAATACCCTACACCTCCCTTACAATGCGAAATTTGGCAGTGTTCATACATGTAATAAGAAAAGTTCCTCTGTCGAATTTCGTACTGATCGGATAACATATATTTGGGAACATATATATGGGGACTATATCAAAATCTGAACCGATTTTCCCCGAATTTAAGTGTTCATTCATGTAATAAGAGAACTCTTTCTGATAAATTTCGTACTGATTTGAGATAAAATACTGTTTCTACAGCGCTTACATGTCAAATCAGGGTTAACATATATATGGGGGCTATATCTAAATCTGAACCGATTTTGACCAATTCCAATTGGGATCTTCCTTGGGCCAAAAAAGAACATACGACCTGCATTTTGATTACAAGAATACATGGGCAGACATACATACAGACAGACGGACATGGCTAAATCGTCTCAGAAAGTGCTTCCAAGTTGATCGGTATAATAAATGATAGGCCGAACTCTTCTCCTTTTGGGCGTTACAAACAAATGCACAAAGTCATAATACCCTGTACCACAGGGAGGTCTAGGGTATAATAATTGTTTAGAAATTTCTCCAAATATATATTTTTTAAAAAAGATTTCCAAAACTTTTGCTTTCTTTTTGGATTTCAGTTTTAATTTTTCTATAGTTTCGAATTGTAACTCCCAGTTATGATACCATATCCAGGTTTAACTTCTGTTTTAAATCAATCATTTCTAATTTCTGAATATTCCATTAGTTGCCAACCCTCCAAGTAATTTATTTGATTCATGATTATATGAATATATAATATTGATATTATGAATATTCTGAATACTATCTTTGAATTACTGAAAAATTTAACACAATTTGGGTATTTTCTGCATACTTAAATGTAAATAAATATTTGTTTCGGAAATAATAGTCCCAAATAAAAACCAGTGTTCAGAAACAAACAGTACGTTATAGGAACGGTTCCTTTAGAGAACACTAACGTTATTTATTTTTTTAGTGTTACTGTTCGCGAGCGGTACCACTACACTGAAAACAAATTTGATATGAAATTAAAAAAAAGTTTGCCCTTAAATCATAGATTTAATCTGTCTTTGTTTGAATAACAATTTTCTTTAAATTTGAGAAAATTTACTTGATTTCAAAGAAATTTTTATTCCTTACTTCAATGATAAGATGTCCATAACACTATGTCATGCTGTAGTACAACTGCCATTAACTGAAGTATAAATTTTAATAGTTTGTAAGATTTTTTCCTTAAAATTGTAGAAATTCTCTTGTCATGCTTTTAAAGACAATATACCCTTAATTTTCAGACCAGTTTTTTGGTATTTTTGAATTAACGATTAGTTACCTTTCAAATTGAGAGATCGTTTTTATCTGCAGTAGGACAATTTAGACCCTCTTTTGTCGCAAATTGAGAATAATAGTGAGAGTTACAATAGAGTTTGTTTGAAATTCTTTGGAATCAGTTCATGTAAAGCTGTGGTAGATAAAGGTTTTGTGCGCTTGCGCGTGTTAAAATTTTTAATTCTACATTAATAGCAACAGTTTCGGCGGCTGTTTGTTGACAGCTACCGCAGCTCATACAAAGAGAACTATTCGTTTAAGGAAAAATTTTGCAAAATATTTAATTATCCATTAGAATAAATTCTCATATTCCCTCTAATATGAAGAAAACTAGACTAAACACAATGGCTACTGAATAAACTGTTTATCGAAATCAAATGTTTTAAAAAATAATAATTTAATAAAGAAAATAATAAAAATAATATATAGACTCGTCACACTAAAGTGAGGGTATCATTAGCATGAATGTTTAACAAAAAGTTAAATAAAAAAGTTTACGAAACTTATTTTACACTTGTGGAAAGTACAGAATGTGTTTGGTATAATTAAAGAATGTACTCAATCTAAAGTCATTTTATGTATTTAATGTAAGCACTAGCCGTAATAGATTTAAAAATGTGAAGTCTTTCATCGAAGTATACGGCGTAATTCTTTCAAAGATGTTTGATGTCCAGATTTAAAGATGATTAATGAATTTAATTGTCGTACAAGATGTACTTATTTTAAAAGTCTTTGTCTTTGGAACCAAATCAAAGAAAAAATCTTAAAAGTTAAGAAATTTTCAATGATTTTCAGTACACTTTTCTTTCAGTGTATGATAACGTACCGTTCTTACAACACGACGAACGGTATCACTACGATAACGTACGGTTCACAGAACAGTATCACTACGTCGTAGTGATACTCGTCTTTTGAACAGAACACTAACAGTATCAATACGTTTAGCGTTCCGTTCTTTTTTATATTCGACACCACAGGTGGCAAATATGAAGCAATCTTAATGAAAATTGGTACAGAGTTATTTCTTAACCCAGGGACGATCCCTATTTAAAATGGCGCATATAGGTCCATACTTTGATATAGCCACCATACGAAGGTCCCTTTCGATAAGATATATTTACACACTGGAGAGCGCATTTTTTAACCGGCCATGCTGCAATTTAAATATTTGTACTGTGTATTACATTCAATCGTGCCTAGTGAAAATTAGGCATATCGGTACATGCTTTAATATAGCCCCCATACGAAGGTCAGACATATATATCTACGCTCTAAAGAGCGCATTTTTTAACCGATCAAGCCGACATTTGAATATGTGTTCATTCTATTGCATTCAATCACGCCTAGTGAAAATGATACATATCGGCCCATTTTTTGATACAGCCCCAATACCAAGCTCCCTTTCGACAAGACATATTTACTTTATAGAGGATGCATTTTTTATCCGATCATGCCGAAATTTAAATAGGTTTGCTTTCTATTGTATATAATCATGTTTAGTGAAAATGGGGCATATCGATACATACTTTGATATAGCCCCCGTACGAGGGTCCCTTTCGATAAGACATATTTACCCTCTAGAGAGCAAATTTTTTAACCGATCATGCTTACATTTAAATATTTGTACTTTCTATTACATTCAAGCGTGATCACAATGTAATACAAAGTACAAATATATAAATTTCAGCATGATCGGTTAAAAAATGCGTAAATATGTCTTATCCAAAGTACCTTTGTATGGGGGCTATATCAAAATATGGACTGATATGCATCATTTTCCCTAGGCATGATTGAATTTTTGTCAGTGTTAGCGTTTTTGGAAGATTTTGTTATTTTCTCGCAGCGATTTTTGGCGTTTTTATACTTGGTTGGTAGTGGTTTTGTGGTGGTTTCTGCACAGTTGTTCCGTAGTGATTTTTGCCTCGGAAGAGTTGGGAACACTGAATACGAGTACTAACTAGACATTTAAAAAATCGAAAGAAAACGCAGCACTACACGCAAAGAAAAAATTCGTTTCTGTGAAACGAAATATTAGACAACTACAATTCTCGTTTACGACGACTGAAATTCTTTTGGACAGAACAAAAAATTGCTTACGCGAAATAAGTTTCTGTCACAACAGACAAAATTTTAGTTCCGGCAAACGAGAATTGTAGTTGTCTAATATTTCGTTTCGCAGAAACGAATTTTTTCTTTGCGTGTATCTTCATTGGATTTAGATGGATATTGCAATGACGGCCATAATCAACAAACTGCTTCCGGGGGTATTCTGTCCGATTAAGCCCTTCTTTATTTTGGCAATACTACAGCTGAACAACAAACTATAATATGTTTTTTATAGCGGAGTTGAACGTGCAATAGCATTGCAGCAGCCACCAACGAAAAGTTCAATGACGTTTCAAAGTTGCTGATGCTGTAACTCACCTTCAAGCAAAACAGAATTTGTATTTGTATTGTAATATTTAATTGTATTTAATTTGTTTGTATATGTATAAAAACTCCGGCATGGGATTCGCCGTGCAAAAATTAAAAATGGATTGCGGTCAAATATAAAATATGGGATTTTATCCATACCAAAGGAAATTTTTTAAAAAAATGGATTTGAATTTAAATGCATATATAATTTATTAATTAAAATAACTATAATCTTTAAATAATGACTAGATGCCAATATACCCTCCACACAATATTAAAGCCGAAATAAAATATTGACAAACAAACGCAAAATGGTCAATTTGTATGTGAGGTACCAAACGGGGCGTGGAAATAATGTCAGTTACGGGTCTTTAGGTACAACTGGGTGGCCCAAAATGACTGTAGGGGTTTGAGTTCATTATAATTTTTTATTAAAGACATAATTAATGGAGAAGATTTGTAATTTGATTATGAAAAATTATATCTCGGAAGTGGTGGCCATTTTCTGATTAGCATATTCGTGCTCGTTCAATTGTGTACTGTTCCATTTTAAATTCCCCAAGTCGTTTTACAAAATACTTAAAAAATAAAAAAAAGTTATTTTAAACCACTAAGGAAAAGCAGGAAGTCGGGCGGGGCCGACTATATAATACCCTACACCTCCCTAACAATGCTATAAGGGTCATTTCGATAATAATTTGGAATAATTGCTAAATGAGTAAGAACATATTTATGTGGATATATCTAATTCTGAACCGATAATCGCTAAATTAAGCAATATTCGTTCCTAAATTAAGAAACATCTTTCTGGAGAATTTTGTAATGATCGGAAGTAAAGTACAACTTCTATGGCGCTTTGTAACCAAGTCAGGAGGAACATATATATGGAGGTTATATATAAATCTGAATCGATTTTTCCTGAATACTTCTTCATGTAAAATAGAAACATCTTCCTGTCGAATTTCGCACTAATCGGATATAAAATACAGTCTCTACAGCGCTTAGATGTCAAATCGGGGCTAACAAATATATGGGGGCTATATCTAAATCTGGGCTATATCTTAATTGAATGTGCCTTAAGGAACACGCATAAGTGCCCTTTTGGAGATTCCAATAATTAATTGATTGTCAATTAAGTGATTAGTGAATAGTGGTGGAGTTGATTAATCCATTTGTGTAGTAGATTGGATTATTAACCCAATTAATTAAATTTATTTGATTGATTGGATTAATTAATTTAATTTACGTTGACTTGGCTAGTTTTGGACTTTGATTTTGGATACCGTTTTGATTTGTTTGTGGATTTAATTGGATTGTTGCTGACCTGGACCGTTACCGGATGAGTATTTATTTCGAATTTTTGTTTGTGAGTCTCGCTGTTGTCTCGTCAGAGTCACTATAGTGAGGCTCACAATAGATTTTGTTGCTATAAGATAGCGGGTCGTTTTTCTCGACGAATTGGTCGAATTGTTATAAGTTCTTATAGTGTGGCTTGCAACACATTTTGTTGCTACAAACTAACGGAGAGTTTTTGCTGTTAGAGTGAGTGACGTATTCGATGACGAGGAGGAGGAAAGACCCTACTGCGGAGGGTGCAGTAGGGGGAGAGGAGATGGAAGATGATGAAGAGCTAGAGAGTAGTGAAGAGAACGCTGCAAAAAAGAGAGTGGATGCGATCCCAAGTCCAGAGAAGACTGGTGTAAGTGGCACGAGAACAAGAGCGGGTGGTGTATTGCCTCCAGCTCCTGATGGGAGTGTTGGTGCCAGTGGAAGTGGAAAGTCATCTGCTAGAGGTGTTCGAAGGGAGGAGTGCGAGAGGAGTGCGAAGACCCAGGAGAAGAGTGGTAAACCGGCGAGAGTACCAAGTAAGGCATCCGCATTAGGTAAAGGGAATGTTGAGAGCGTAACCTCCGATAGTGAGGTAGCGAATGTAAGAGAGGGAAGGTCTCGGAGTGTTAGACGCTCTGGAAGAGGGAGTATTGGCGCTGAGAATTTGATAGCGAAGATGAAAGTCATCACGGGTAGGCTAATGGCTACTCTGATAGTCATTTTCAATGTGGAAGGGGCTTGCGTTAGAGAGGTCTCAGGTTTGTCTGGAGAGTACGAGGCACTGACGATGAGTGTAGTCGCAGAGAATGAGAGATTGAAAGGACGTTTGGACGTTTTTACCACTAGAGGGAACATCTGCACGGTGATGCCCCCAGTGAGTGCGGCTCCCGTGAGCGCTAGTTCTGTGTCAGTGGTGAGAGCGCCTGCGCCGATACCCCCACCTGTAGAGACAAGGGCGGTAAAGTTGAAGAGTGCTGATAATGCGGCGACTTCGAAGCAGGTAGTGGAGACGGTAGTGAAGGAGGTTGGACCTCACCTTGAGAGTACACGAGGTAAGAGCGCTCCGTGTTGGTGGTGGTGCGGTCATACACACTCCCTCACAGGCAGAGAGAGAGGATGGTAGCGAACGAGAAGTTTAAGGAGGCGGGACTAGAGGTGAGCGTGGAAGACAAACTGGGCCCTAGAGTGGTTGTCCATGGAGTGGAAGCACAGTTCTCTCCTGACCAGTTTATGATTGAACTGTACGACATAAACATGAAGGGCAAGTACTCTAAGGAGCAGTTTGCTAGAAGCGTGAAGATAGTCAGCCGCCCGTGGCAAGTCTCCGAGGGTAGACTGAATATAGTGCTGGAGGGCACCCAGAGAGCGGTGGACATTTTATTAGCGGCGGAAAGGTGCTATATAAAATGGTTTAGTTTCCGTGTAGGTGAATACGAGGTGATACAAGCATGCCATAAATGCCTTATTTTCGACCATAGATTCAAGGATTGTCGGGCGGCACATGAGGTGTGTCGATGGTGTGGCCAACCTGGTCACCAGGAGAGAAGCTGCATGAATCCGGTTAATTGCAGGAATTGCGCATTTAAGGGTAAACTGGGCATCGTATGATGTCCCAAGCGTGTCCACTGTACTCGGCGATGGTAGCTCGGGTTAATGCTCGACATTGATGTCCGTCCGTATATTACAATTGAATTGTCAGGGTAGTAGATCGTCCATGTACGATCTGGGTCAGTGTTTGTGTGACTTAAACTGTGTTGTTGCGCTGCTTCAGGAGCCATACTTGACCCAGGACGGGATTGTGGGTCTCCCGCTGGAGTTCAGAGTGTTTGTCGATTTGTGTCGAAATGCAGCGGGGTATTGATGTTCAATGTTTACTTGTTGATCAATCTGAATATGGTGTTTGTGTTAGACTGGAAGGAGATTTGGGTGTGTTGTTTGTGATCAGTGTGTACTGTAAATTTGAGGAGCGTTTGGACCCATATTTGTTCTATGTGGAAACACTGTTGCAGAGAATTGGAAATGAGCCTCTTCTGGTGAGTATGGACGCCAACGCTGCCTCCCCTATGTGGTACAGCAAGATCCCACAGAGGGGAGCAGTAAGTGAGTGGGTCCTTAATTGGAACATTCAGGTGGTGAATATACTCTCCCAGGAGTACTCATTCCAAGGCCCGAATGGTGCGAGTGATATAGATGTGACGCTGTCCAATGCAGTGGCTTTTAGGAAGTTTGATTTTTCCTGGGGTATTAGACCAGATTTGGGAGTCAGCGATCATAACGTGATCCTGGTGGACGTTACGCCTAGAGAGGTCATGCAGCTTCCGGCGCCCCTCCCTGTTAGGAAATGGCGCTTGAGGAATGTTGATTGGGAGTTTTATGAGGAGCAGGTCAGAGAGGCGTTTTCTCAAATAGCGATGGCCGATTTCGAGGAACTCAAGGTTGATGACAAATTAAATCTTTTAGACGGGACTATTGCATCGGTGAACGGTAGGTTATTCTCAGCGAGGTACTCGGCTCCTCCCAGAGAGGTGAGGTGGTGGTCTAGGGAACTGGGCAATAAGAAGAGAGAGCTAAGGCGATTGCGGAAGTGTCTCCAGAGGGCAAGACGTAGAGAATCCCCAGATGTGCCAAGTATGGAGGAAGGGTATCGTATTTCTCTTCGTCGTTATAAGCTTATGTTGAGGGAAGCCAAGGAAGGGCACTGGAGAAGATTTGTGATGGAAAACAGTGATGACCTCTGGGGCAAGGTATATAGAATTTGTCGCCAGAAGAAGCAGACGCTGGAACTGTCCAGCCTTGTAGTTGGTGGTGAGCCTTGTGTCGCGTGGGATGAATGCGCGAGCGTTTTGTTGAGTACGTTCTTCCCTAGGGAGAGCGGTGGAGGTCATCTGCCCACAGTGCAGACTGCAGGTGCGCCGGCTTTGGAGCGGGATGAGCTGGATGTATCCATTTCGAGGCTTCGCTCAAGGAAATCTCCTGGAATAGACGGGTTGACTGGAGAGATGTGGAAACATATCTTCAAGGTCATCACCGAATTCCTGGAGAAAGTACTTGGCGACTGCATTCGCATAGGATATTTCCCCACGGCCTGGAAGATAGCGAGGGTGGTAGTCCTCTTGAAGTCTCCGGATAGGATCAGGAGTGATCCCAAATCCTATCGGGGCTTCAGTCTCTTACCAGTACTTGGTAAAGCACCTGTTACGACTTCAGGAGAGACTGCGAGGAAGGACGTGTGAATATCAATTTGGTTTCAAGGAGGGGAAAGGTACTGAGGATGCATGGCAACATGTAAAGGAGAAGGTTTTGCTCTCACCCTGTAAGTACGTATTAGGAGTTTTTATTGACTTCAGAGGAGCGTTTGACCACCTGAATTGGTCCTCAATAGTGGAGAGGTTACATGAGGTCGGGTGTAGAGAGCTTGAGCTGTGGAAAAGTTATTTCAGTAATCGGGTGGCAAGGATTATCGGAAGGAACCAAGAGGTTTCCACGCCATGGTGAGAGGGTGTCCTCAGGGGGTCCAATTATTTGGAGGTCCAATTATTTGGAACCTTGTAATGGACCCTTTATTGTTTGAATTAGATACGTGTTGTAATTTTTGTGCCTATGCGGATGACCTTCTGCTTCTAATTGAAGGGAATTCCAGGAAGCAACTTGAGACGGAGGCCGCTACCTTGATGAGAGTCGTTGGACTTTGGGGAGATAGGGTAGGTGTTAGTATAAACGAGGATAAGACCGTGTCTATGATGCTCAATGGTTCCTTGTCTTCAAACAGACACCCGATTGTGAAGTTTGGTAAGAAATCCATTACGTATGTTGACAGAGTCAAATACCTAGGAATTACGGTAGGCGAAAGGATGAACTTCTTGCACCACATAGATGTGGTCCGAGACAAGTTGCTCACAGTGGTAGGACAGGTCAGGAGAATTCTTAGAAGTGATTGGGGTCTCAAGACCAGGGCGGTGCGTTGCCTGTATAAGGGCTTGTTTTTGGCCTGTGCCACTTACGGGTCCTCTGTATGGGGAGATGTTGTATAGAGGTCCTTTGGAATGAGGAAGATATTGTCATGTCAGAGGGTGGCATTATTGGCCTGTATGAGGGTATGTAGCACAGATGCGTTGTAGGTTTTGATGGGGGCGACTCCTCTTGACCTTGAGGTGCTAAGACAGGGTGCATATTTCAGATTCCGTAAGGGCATTATCCAGGCTCGGGATGAGTGGATTGTCCCCGGGATGGAAGGTATGACCAGTGAGGAGATGATGGTTCACCTACGGGAATGTGTGAATGTTCGGTGGCAACAAAGGTGGGTTTCTTCACCAAATGGTAGGGTCACGTACCGTTTCTTGCCAGACGTTTTATTTGTGGAGTCTCATCCATTTTTTGATTTCGGTATGGAGTTAGGGTTCCTGATCACAGGGCATGGTTCACTCAACGAATTTTTACATAGAAGGTCTTTGTCTCCCACCCCGGAGTGTTTATGTGGTTCGCCATTCGAGGATGTAGAACATCTGTTATGTATATGTCCACTTTATGCGAACATAAGAGATCTGTCCGGTATGAGGATAGAGTTTGCAGATTGGGAGTGGTATCTTGAGGGTCTCGTCTCTACTCCGGAGACATTAACATGTACTGAGCGTTTTGCGCGTCGTCTGTTCACTCCCAGGCGGTCTCTTTTGAGATGACGGTCATTGTGGACATTGAGTCATGGACTTAGTCTATGATTCAATGGAGTTGTTGGTGTTACCAGTCCCCGTGCGGCGTGGAGCAGAAACTGGGAGTTGTTTTTCTACGAAACCTGACCAGAGGTTTCTGGTACCACGGACTTATGGTTTGAGTCGATGACTCCGCATATGTTGTATGGCTTAGGTCTTGTTGGGGGCTCGGTCGGGCTAACGCCTAAAAATTGGGTGCCGTTCACCGACTCCGAACGAAAGAGGTTTGAGATGGACCTCGACTCCTTACGGTGAGGGGTACACATCTACGCAATGTGTGCCCAAACCGTTCTCACCAGCGTTTTTACGCTGACCATCTCACGACCGCAGCCTTATCACACATAAAGGGTTACTAGTCCCGGCATCGTATGGGATGCAAACTGGTAGTAGTTTCATCTACGAAGTCTGACCAGAGGCTTTTTCTGGTACCACGGGAGTCAGGAGCCCCTGGAACATGTTGCCAGCCTGACTGTTGTTGTGGCCCCTGTTGGGAGCTTCGTGGTGGCTTGGTTTATACCCAAATCGCGGGGAGAGTTCTTGAACTCGGTCTGGAGTTGCACTTATTTAACCGGGTGCTATGACCCATAGAATAGCAGAGGTATTAGATAGGCCTCGACCCCAAACCAAGAGGGGAGCTTGTACCCATATGTATGACTTCGAATTGGTACCTGCGTAATTGTGACGTCTCTGTGGAGGATTACCACCCTCTAAGGGTATTGTCATATATACAAAGGGGCGCTACCCGTCGCATTATATCGTGCTACTGTGGGCGCTTGTTCACCGTGAGTGAGGCCGAAAGGCATAGACTTACGCTAAACAAACATTCGTGATCGGATATAAAATACAGTTTCTACAGCGCTTACATGTCAAATAGGGGGTAACATACATATATATGGGGCTGTATCGAAATCTGAAGCGATTTCCCGCAAATTTTGTATTGCCTCTAAGTGTATCACGGGACTACTCTCTGTCAATTTTTGTAAAAATCGGTTAAAAAATGTTGCTTATACAGTGCATATATGCCAAATCGGAGGTACATATATATGGGAGCTATATGTAAATGTGAACCGATCGTCATTGGGCATAAAGAAAGATATGTGCAAAGTTTCGTTGAGATCCGACCATAATTGCGAGCTGTACTTTCATTACAGGAATACATCTACAGACAGACAGACGGACAGACAGACGGACATAGGTAAGTCGACTCAGAAAGTGATTACAAGTCGATCAGTATAATAAACAATGGGTCTATCTCTTCTCCTTTTGGGTGTTACAAACAAATGCACAAAGTCATAATACCCTGTACCACAGTATGGTGTACAGGGTAACTCGTGAGGTATAAAAAGATCATAAATAAGGAGCGCACAACAGGCCGAACCATTGGCTTAAGTGTATGTCCATGGACATGGGACGTTTAAACGTCTCCTCTCTTCAACCTAACCTAACCTAATGAAAACAAATATCAGCTTAGAACTCCTCCATTCTAAACTATACTAAGTGCAAAAATAGTAGTTTTTGAGGAGAGGCGATCAAAGTTGATGAATTTTTTAAATTTGTGTGGAATTCCTTTATAATGCAAATCGAACGACCTGTACTGTTTTGTGAATAACTTTTGATTGGGTTGACGGATAAATATCAAATTTTGACTGAATATAATGTGGAATATTTGGAAGTTAAAGATGCAATTTCCCTCAAAACCTGCAAAGTCGACTTAGCATGTTTTAGAATGAAGATATAGATGTGCGCTTGTCGAATTTGTTTAAATTTAAGGAAAATTCCTCTATCGACGTTTGGAATGACATTACTGCCCTGAATTCCACAGTTTATGTTGTATTTATGGTAGAGGTGAACAAGGTAAGCAAAAACAATTTTCTGTTTTGAAATTTTTGTGCTTAATGTTTATTTATTTATGATATTACCATGGAAAGAAATAAGAAAACAAGACCAACGATATTCCTTGAAACGGAACCGACTAAAAAAATTAAATTGCCATAAGAAAATTTTTGCAACAAAACTAGGCACTAAACATTCTTCTTATTCAAGATACACACACGCTGAAAAAATCGCTTCTGTAGTACAAATACCAAATATTCTGCTTGAAACATATATATAATTAGGGTACCCTGCAAATATATAATATTTGACACACACAAATATTATATGTTTGGGAGGATGTTGTTCTAAACAAAACAATGTTTACATCCCAATATTTTTTATTTTGATATATTATTTCGCAAACAAAGATTTATTAGCATATAAATATATCGATACTTTAATTGTTTTCAGTTTTCAGCAATTATTAATTTTTAATGTTTGTAAAATAGTTAGAAATTAAATATAAGTGCTTTAAAAACGAAGTTAATACTATGTATGCCATTTTTAACTGAAATGTATAATTCCAAAACAAGGAGAAAATTGAATCTAAAGTTCGAAAAATTCAGCAAAGTTTTGAAATTTTTTTATACCCTACACCACACTGTGGTACAGGGTATTATAAGTTTGTTTCACGGCAGATGTTTGTAACACCTGAAAATAACACAGCTAGACCCACCTTAAAGTATACCGATCGACTCAGAATCACTAGCTGAGTCGATTTAAGCATGTCTGTCCGTCCGTCCGTCTGTCCATGTAAAGTTGTTCGTCGACTACAGGTTGCCATTTCACTCCGATCGTTCTGAAATTTTGCAGTTTAGAGTATTTCGCGGCTGTTAAGATTGCTATTGAATTTGGTTGAAATCGGTTCAGATTTAGCTATAGCTCCCATATATATGTTTCGTCCGATTTGGCCCTTTAGTCCTGTAGAAGCTGTATTTTACATCCAATCATTTTGAAATTTAGAATGGTAGAGTTTCTTGATCCATGAGCCAACACTGCCGAATTTGAAGAAAATCGGTTAAGATTTAGCTATAGCTCCCATATATATGTTTCGTCCGATTTTGCTCTTTAGTCCTGTAGAAGCTGTTTTTTACATCCAATCATTTTGAAATTTAGAATGGTAGAGTTTCTTGATCCATGAGCCAACACTGCCGAATTTGAAGAAAATCGGTTAAGATTTAGCTATAGCTCCCATATATATATTTCGTCCGATTTGGCCCTTTAGTCCTATATAAGCTGTATTTTACATCCAATAGTTTTGAAATTTAGAATGGTAGAGTTTTAGCTATAGCTCCCATATATATGTTTCGTCCGATTTGGCCCTTTAGTTCTATAGAAGCTATATTTTACATCCAATCGTTATGAAATTTAGAATGGTAGAGTTTCTTGATTCATGAACCAACATTGCCGAATTTGAAGAAAATCGGTTAAGATTTAGCTATAGCTCCCATATATATGTTTCGTCCGATTTGGCCCTTTAGTCCTATAAAAGCTGTATTTTACATCCAATCGTTTTGAAATTTAGAATGGTAGAGTTTCTTGATCCATGAACCAACATTGCCGAATTTGAAGAAAATCGGTTAAGATTTAGCTATAGCTCCCATATATATGTTTCGTCCGATTTGGCCCTTTAGTCCTATAAAAGTTGTATTTTACATCCAATCATTTTGAAATTTAGAATGGTAGATTTTCTTGATCCATGAACCAACACTACCACTACCGAATTTGAAGAAAATCGGTTAAGATTTAGCTATAGCTCCCATATATATGTTTCGTCTGATTTGGCCCTTTAGTTCTATAGAAGCTATATTTTACATCCAATCGTTTTGAAATTTAGAATGGTAGAGTTTCTTGATCCATGAACCAACATTGCCGAATTTGAAGAAAATTGGTAAAGATTTAGCTATAGCTCCCATATATATGTTTCATCCGATTTGGCTCTTTAGATCCAATCGTTTTTATACCCTACACCACACTGTGGTACAGGGTATTATTTAAGTATAAAATGTCCCAAAAGTAAATTTATGTAAACAGTTTTACATGAATTACAAAATTTATATATCAGAGTTATTCAATATTACGAGAGTGGTGTAGGGTATTATATCGTCGGCCCCGCCCGACTTTAGCCTTGCCTTACTGGTTTTTAAATAAAATATATTTGGAGATATCTTAAACAATTATTATCCCCCCACCTTAGAGAGGAGGGTATATATCATTTGATACGAGCCAAAAGTGTAACACATCGAAGGAGTAACCTAAGACCCTAAGTATGTACGGCGGATATCCGTTTTGGGCCATTTTATGTCGAATGTCCGTCTGTCTGGCTGGTGCGCACGATAACTATCGAAAGGAGTAACCGATTGACTTCAAATTTGGTATGTGGTAATATTTTCTTCTATCTCCGGCTAAGTTCGAAGATGGGCCATATTGGTAAACTCCTTCTAGTACACCCCCCACAAAGGGTTAACATATAGTGAAATATTGATTATTTAATAATTTCTATAGTAGTATAGTATTTGAATCCTCTGAAATTCTATACATAGCATTAGTTTATTAGGCACTATAACCTGGAGAAAAATGGGCGAAGTTGCCACGCCCCTTTTGTGTACCTCCCACAGAAATGGACAATTCTGAACCAAAAGTTACCAGCTTATAACTTTAATACTAGTGCATACAAAGAGTTGAAATTTTGTGTAGTGTGCTGGTTTAATAGTTCCTAAAATACTGCGTAAAATGGGCACTATTGCCACGCTCCTTTTGGTACCTCCTACACAAATGGACCATTCTGCCGCGCCCCTTTTGGTACCTCCCACACAAATGGACCTTTTTGTACCAAAAGTTAACAGCTTTTAACTTTAATAAATACTAGTGCATACAAATACTTTAAATTGCGTACGGTGCAATGCTTTTATAGTACCTAGAGTCTAGAGAAAAGTGGCCGTAATTAACACGCCCATTTTGGTAACTCTTACACAAATGGACCATTTTGCACCAAAAGTTAACTGCGTATAACTTCAATACCAGTCACACATATACTTGCATTTTTGTTCAATGTAATGCTTTTATAGGACATACAGTCCATTGATAAATGGGCGTTATAGGTACGACCCTTTTGGTACCTACCACAGAAATGGACCATTTTGCATCAACAGTTTACAGCATATAACTTTAATACCAGTACATACTTTAAAGTTATTAAATACAATTTAAATTGATAATAATTTTATTAAAACAAAAAATTTATAAATTTACTAATATTTTTTGGGACTCAAGGTGAGGTTTGTAAGTTGGTTTACCTGACTGAACTTACTTACTTGATTTATTTGTATTTAAACACATATTTTATTTGAGGAAATAAGTTCGCAAATATATTTTGTTCTAATATATAAACATATGCATTCCAAATACATTTTATTGATTTTCAAATAAAATTTATTTGCTCAGAAATATAAGGTATCTTCAAAAAATATCGGGAATTTTTAATTTCCGCGGGCTACGTGTATTTGATTTTTGATATTTTTGTAGCGTTATGTTGGTACTCATGTCTTTTGCTTATGCTGACAAGGTCGGCCATTTTGAATGTTAAGTTAATTTTTGACAGCTGTTGTGCTTGGATTTTTTCTTCCCAAAACTGAAAAGGCCCATGAAAGGACGACGCTACGATTGAGGAGATAAAGACGGCACACTGAAAGAAAAGTGTACTTGAAAATCATTGACATTTTCTTAACTTTTAAGATTTTTTCTTTGATGTGGCTCCAAAAACAAAGACTTTTAAAATAAGTACATCTTGTACGACAATTTAAGTCATTAATCATCTTTAAATCTGGACATCAAACATCTTTGAAGCAATTACGCCGTATACTTCGATGAAAGACTTCACATTTTTAAATCTATTACGGCTAGTGCTTACATTAAATACATAAAATGACTTTAGATTGAGTACATTCTTTAATTATACCAAACACATTCTGTACTTTCCACAAGTCTAAAATAAGTTTCGTATAATTTTTTTATTTAATTTTTTGTTTAAACATTTATGCTAATGATACCCTCACTTTAGTGTGACGAGTCTATATATCATTTTTATTATTTTCTTTATTAAATTATTATTTTTTAAAACATTTGATTTCGATAAACAGTTTATTCAGTAGCCATTGTGTTTAGTCTAGTTTTCTTCATATTAGAGGGAATATGAGAATTTATTCTAATTGATAATTAAATATTTTGCAAAATTTTTCCTTAAACGAATAGTTCTCTTTGTATTTGTAGCGGTAGCTGTCAACAAACAGCCGCCGAAACTGTTGCTATTAATGTAGAATTAAAAATGTCAACACGCGCAAGCGCACAAAACCTTTATCTACCACAGCTCAACATGAACTGATTCCAAAGAATTTCAAACAAACTTCATTGTAACTCTCACTATTATTCTCAATTTGCGACAAAAGAGGGTCTAAATTGTCCTCCTGCAAATAAAACGATCTCTTAATTTAAAAGATAAACGAATCGTTAATTCAAAAATGCCAAAAAACTGGTCTGAAAATTAAGGGTATATTGTCTTTAAAAGCATGACATGAGAATTTCTAAAATTTGAAGGGAAAAATTTTACAAACTATTAAAAAATCTTACAAACTATTAAAATTTATACTTGAGTTAATTACAGTTGTACTACAATCAATTATTATTTCTTTAATTTTATGACGTAACGTTAAAGTCAACATGACATAGTGTTATGGACATAGAAGTAAGGAATTTTACTTTAAACGAATAAAAATTTCTTTGAAATCAAGTAAATTTTCTCAAATTTAAAGAAATTTGTTATTCAAACAAAGACAGATTAAATCTATGATTTAAGGGCAAACTTTTTTTTAATTTCATGTCAATTTTTTTCAGTGCATCGAAGGAGGAGCTGAACAAGATCACAAAAAATCATTATTTGAAGTGATTCGAAGATTGGAAAAAACTTTTGGCAGAAGTGTATTATATCCGAGGGGAATTACTTTTAAGGGGACAAAATAGATATTCATGAATAAATAAATACTTTTTGAAAAAATACTAAATTCGCAAATTTTTTTGAACATACTACATATAATGTTTAAAAATTTGTGTTCCAAATATATTTTTTTCGATTCGAACATATAAAAAAACTAACATATCCCCTTGCATTGATTGAAAGTTTTATTGAGCGAATCCAGAAACGGTGGATACAAGTATTTGTCGATTCTGAATGTGATATACAAATATTAAGTTTAATTTTTTTCCAAGTTTGTTTCATCTTTAATTTCAGTTTTTTGTATTGTTTTATTAAATGAAATACATTTATGTTTTCTTTTGTATGCGATTTTATTTGATTTTTTAAGCTTCGATTTGAATTTACACGAATTTTTTAAATTCAGGAACGACTGAGGGGTTTTTATATGGAGCTTGAGTGTCGTTTTATGCGGATTTTTGCGGAACGAATCAATCGCATAAAACGAGGTTTGAGTGTATTATAGAAGTTATTAAAAAATCAGTATTTCAAAAAATGTTGGCCATTTGTGTGGTAGGTGCTAGCAGGAATGGACTAACACAGTGACTGATTTAGAAAAAAATACGAGTATTAACATACAATGAGACCGCGAAATTTTCACATTTTGTAGTGAATTTTAGTAATTTCATGCCTTGTTCCATTTTTATTAATGGCAAAATTTTTACTTGTCATCTGTCAAGTAGTGACTGCTTGAATCATTTTATTTGTATTACTATTCATGTTCCTGAGTGGAACATAGAGCCAAAGCAAAATTATTCCAATCACTTCTTCTTAAATTATGTACATGTACTTTCCTTGGTTCGTCTTGGACTTGCCGTCTCCATGTTTGAGCGTGTCTGCCTCTTCGTCGACTATACTCTGGGTTCCATTCGGTCTTTTTTGGCAATATTTCCTTCAGGCTTCCTCAATGTATGACCTATCCAACTCCAATTTCTGCTTTTAATTTCAGTATTTGTTGTCTTTTGATTGCCCTTTTCGTATAAGTAGATGTTTGTTTGAGATTTTGTTTGGCCAATGATTTCGCAATATTTTCCTAAACCATCTATTAATGAATGCCTGGATTCTGCCAATGGCTCTTGCAGATGTATTCCATGTTGTGAGATACAAAGGCATCACTAGCAGTCCGTCTGTCTGTCCATCTTAAGTTGTTCGTTGAATACAGATCAAAATTTCACTCCGATTCTTCTGAATTTGGCAGTTGGTCAAAATCGGTTCAGATCGATATTGCCCCCCTATATTATAAAGTTTCTTTAGATTTGGCCTTGTAGTGCTTTGGGAGCTGTATTCCACATTAAATTATTTTGAAATTTTATTTATGCAAGAAGGCATATTGTTGAACTTGAACAAATTAAGTTTAGATTTAGTTTTATAATTATTATTTTTATTTCGTATTTATATGTACTATATCTGAGCTTATTCTGCTCTAACAAGGTGGTGTACAATATTTCATTTCATTTATTTCAGTCTATGGATACATAATCCTTACAGACTACAACATAAAACTAAAAATAAATTAAATCTAATAAATTAGTAAAATTATATAATGAACTAGAAAAATCTAAATTAGAACTAGATAATCTAGTATATTCATTCAAAGCCCGAGTAATAGGTTCATTGATTGAATAATTACTTCGCAGAATCGGTACATAAAACAGAATATATATGCGCAAAACACGAGATGGTACATTAAATGTTATGAAACTAAGTAGATTTGAGGAATCCACTAAACCGTTAACGATTTTGAATAGAAATAACTGAGAAATACATTTCCTTCTATTTTCCAGCGTTTTAAGGGATATAAGTCTACACGTGTCAATATACGACGGTACAGGATGCGTAAATGAAATGCTACGAAGAACAAATTTTATAAACTTTTTTTGAATGCGCTCAATTCTAATGACATGTTTATCATAGAAAGAATTCCGGATGAAACACGCATATTCCAACCTAGATCTAACTAATGAAGAGTAAACCAATTTAACAGTATAGGGATCAGAGAAGTCTTTAAAATTTCTTCTTATAAAAGCAAGCATAGCATATGCTTTAGGGTTATATAATGCAAATGACTTGCAAATGTAAATTTGGAATCAAAAATAACGCCCAAATCCTTAACCTCTGTCGAGTTCTGAATATATAGGGAATTTACAAAATAATCATAACAAACAGGAGAATTAGTTTTCCCAAAAGAGACTTTATAACATTTAGATACATTAATTTCAATACAGTTTTCAGCGCACCATTTTGATATATTATTCAAATCACATTGTAGTCTGAACGAATCAGCAATTGAATTTATATGCAGAAATACTTTCATGTCATCCGCATACAATAAGACATTAGACCACTTAATACATTCAGAAACATCATTAATGAACAAAGCAAATAATAATGGGCCCAAAATACTTCCCTGAGGAATACCCGATGTCGTTATGTAAACATAAGATACATATGACTCAATCTGAACAGTACAACATCTGTTCCGTAAATATGAAGTGATCCAATCTAAGAACTTGGAATGAAACCCAAAAGACAATAATTTTTTAAAAAGTATACCATGTAAAACTTTATCGAAAGCTTTAGAAAAATCCGTATAAATTGTATCAACAGTTATATATAGTTGATATCATATAGTTGACTTCGCCAGTCATTGGCCTTTCCTTACTGGGTTTTTACTCGCTTAGGAATAGCGTATAGTCTTGCAAAATTCTCATTTTGTTACCAGCAAATTCATCTTGCTTAATTGATCACATATATAAACAGAACTTTTCTAAAACTGTCTTTACATAAAAAGTCGATAATTTGGTTGACTTTATAGATATATGGACATACAAAAATATTTGGTTAAAAGCGTCAAATATTTTATATTTCTTTTGTATCAGAATTGTTTTCCCAAAAATTTTTGAGTGCAAGAATCCTATCGCATAAATGGTACATTTTGCACAATCCATCTCGGAGTCGGAGTCGACCATAATTTTTCGACTCCGGACTCTGACTCCGACTCCACAGCCCTGGCTTTTAGGCACATTGATAACACTGACCAGTATGTTTTTTCGGAACAGGGTTTCAATGCCGATATGGATATATAAAATAATACAGATCTTAGCCTAATAGGTAGTTTCTTTGTATTAGCTCTAATTATAATTAGATATAATTATAGCTATAAATCGCGATTTGCAAAACTAGAGAATAATTTCAGGAAAGTTTTAAAGAATCCAATTTCTTCGAATACCACTTTATCATCCGTTCAGTGGTTTCGGCGATATCTTACAGCAAAATTTTAATATTTATAAAAAAAGATAACTGCAATAAAAACATGGCAAAAGCGCAATAATTAAATTTTTATTATTTTATCTGAGAAGTTTTCCTTTCGTAGCTTGATTCATGACAACTGTTAAAATATACGGTTATTCAAAATGAAACCTTATATTATGAAGACCCTGTTTAAAACTTGTCATTTATATGTGAGGAAAAGTGTAATTTAAATGAAATTGGGAAGAGAAACGTTTGTTGGTCCAAGAACAAATACTGCTATATTTGAAGATAATTTGTACAAAATTAGAGTAACTTACTTTGCGACAGATATGTTGTAACAGGGTATAAATGTAAATTAATCTTTAAATTTTTGTGGGAGGTATCAAAAGGCGAATGGCAAATTATATACGTTATGAAAATATCGCGAAAAAAACCCAAATTGAATGTAATTTATATTTCAACGCTAAGAGTCGACTGTAAAATCCAGCCATTGTTTCGCATCAGCGGAAAAATTGTGTTCGGTTGTGAAATTTGCACAGTGAATTTTGAGAGTTTATATATTTTGAATATACCTTAAGGTGCATGCATAAGTGCCCTTTCGGAAATTCCGTTTAAATTATTGACTGGAAAGTGATTGGAACGGTGAAAACTGGTAAATCCTTATTGTGTTTTGCAATTAATCAATTATTCCCCAATTAATTTAATTAATTGGTCGTTCGATTGATTAATACTGGCCTGGCTTTGAATTTGGACTTTGATTTGGACTCTGAATTGTTTTGATATAAATTTGAATTGAGTGATTTATGTGGATTGGTAAATAACGTGGAATTGTGCTTTGATATAATTGGAATTTTGGGCCGATTAATTAAATTCTTTAATTAATTTGGCAGTTGATTGATTGGAAGAAATCAGTGGAATCATTGGAAATCATTGATTCAGGTGATATAAAGTTGATTGTATTACTGACTAATTGTTTGCTATTGCTACGCTTAAGACTCGTCAGAGTCTTTATAAGATAGCTTGCAACACATTTTGTTGCTACAAACTAGCGGGTCGATTTCGTAGGAAAAGTGAAATTGTTCTGGTGGCCTTATAGTGCGCCTTGTAATACTTTTTGTTGCTACAAAGTAGCGGGCCGCTTTGCGGGATTTTTCGTCGCAAGTGCGTGTGAGAGAGTTTAGATGAGTACACGTAGGAAGAGAGGGGAGGCTTTGGTAGATGAGGGAATGGATGGTGAAGGGAGTAATGAGGTGGAGAGTGAAAATGCTCCCATGAGAGTTGATGCTACTGAGAGTCCGGATAAAGGGCAGAGTGCATCGGGAAGCAGGCAGAATGTAGGTGCTCTACCTAAGGCGCCACTCTTATCGGATGGCAGTGAGACTGGAGGAGGAAAGTCGGCCACAGGAGGACAGAAGAGTAGAGGAAAGCAGACGAAGGCTCCGGCTAAGGTGCCCTCGAAAGAGAGGCAGATAGAGCCGTTAACGTCTGATAGTGAGGTGACTGAGATTCGGGCTCAGAGGGCATCGCGCATGTCGCGTCGCTCAGGATTGGGGAATGCAAGAGCGGAGAGTCTAATAGGAAAAATGAAGATGATTACGGGGAGAGTGATGTCCACTCTCATCGACATCTTTAATGTTGAAGGAGCACTGGTGAAGGAAATGGTTGGTTTCGCAGGGGAGTACGAGACGATGTCGATGTCGTTGGTTGCTGAAAATGAGAGATTGAAGGGGCGACAGGAGGCTAGTCCTTCCTTAAGTGGTGTCTCTTCGGTGATGCCCCCAGTGTGTGTGGCTCCCGTGAGCGCTGCTTCTGCCCCTGCGAAGAAGTGAGTCTGTGCTAGCCCCACTGCCGGTGTTGCGTGCTCCGGTTGAGACGTGGGCAGCGAAGGTAAAGAGTACAGATACTGCGATGTCGTCTAAGCAAGTGATAGAAAAGGTCGGGAAAGAGGTAGGCCTTCACTTGAATGCGAGAGCTTTTCAAGTGGGACAATTAAAGAGCGGTGGTGCGGTCATGAGTATGCCCTCTCGTGAGGAGAGGGAGAAGGTTGTCTCAAATGAGAAGTTTAAGGAGGTGGCTTTGGAGGTGTCTGCTGGGGATAAATTGGGACCACGGGTAGTTGTGGAAGGAATGGAGGCTCGTTTCTCTCCCGATGACTTCATGAGAGACGTGTTCGATAAGAATTATAAACTAGTTTACACGAATGAGTAATTTGGAAAGAGTGTTAAGATAATTAGCCGCCCCTGGGAGAATGGTGAGGGGAAGCTAAACGTTATATTGGAAGGTAGCTCTGAGGCGATGGAGATTCTCCTGAAGCAGCGGAGATGCTATATTAGCTGGTTAGGATTTCCTGTGAGGGAGTTTGAGCCGATTTTATCATATAGGAGGTGTTTGGGTGTTGGACACCGGGCTGGTGATTGTCGCTACGCTCAGAACGTGTGTCGTCAGTGTGGTCAACCTGGCCATGTGGTACGTGATTGCGGGAACCCGGTTAGTTGTAGGGACTGTTTCTTTAAGGGCAGGCCAGCTGGTCATCGCATGTTAACGTATACTTATCCTCTATATACGGCAATGGTGGCTCGTGTAAATACTCGTCATTGAATATGTCCGTCCGAATTTTACAATTAAATTGTCAAGGAAGCAGGTCATCTATGTATGACCTTGGCCAGTGCATGTGTGAAACTGTCTGTGATGTTGGTCTCCCTATGGAATTTCGTCAATATGTGGATTTACGTCGTAATGCGGCAGTGGTTGTTAGAGGTCTAAATGTTGATTGTTTGCGTGTAGATCATTCTGAGCTAGGTGTTTGTGTCAGGTTGGAAAGAGCGTTTGGGGTGTTGTTTGTAGCTAGTGTCTATTGTAAGTTTGATGAGCATATAGAGCCGTACTTAGAGTACATAGCCACCGTGGTGGATCGGGCTGGAAGGGAGCCTCTACTTGTTGGCATGGATGCCAATGCTGTCTCACCGATGTGGCATAGCAAGATATCTTAGCTTCCGCAGAGGTGAGCAGCTGAGTGAATGGCTCATACACAGGAGCATTCACGTGGTGAACATGCCGACAGTGGATTACACCTTCCATGGTCCAAACGGATGTAGTGACATCGACGTTACTATTGCGAATGGTCCTGCAACTAGGAGCTTTCTGTTCAATTGGGAAATCAGGCCAGACCTTGGTATTAGTGACCATAACATGATCATGATTGAGGCTACTAGACTTGGTAGGATTGCTGCCCAGCCTGATCAGTGCAGGAGATGGTCCATGAATGGAGTGAACTGGGGCGAATACGAGGATGGTATCCGAGATGCATTTTCATCAGTTCCTCTGGATGTTTTTGAAAGCCTTGATGTTGACTCCAAGGTTGAGCTTTTGCATAGTCTGGTGACAGAAGTAAATGACAGGTTGCTCACTGTCTATCGGTCTGTTACTCGGAGAGAGGTTCGATGGTGGAGTGGTGTGCTTCAGGCGAGGAAGCTGGCTCTGCGACGGGTGAGGAGGAGAATGCAGAAGGCCTGGAGAAGGGGGCTACCTTCTACATTAGAAATCGAGAGGAGTTATAGCTTGTTGCTAAGAGAGTATAAGCGTATGCGGAAGGAGGCTAAGGACGTCATTGGCGGGCTTTCCTTGAAAGAATAGCAATGATCCTTGGAGTAGGGTATATAAGATCCGTCGGAAAGTGGATCAGTCCTTGGATCTTTCCGGGCTGGTAGTTGAGGGGGAATTGCTGACATCATGTACTGATTGTGATACCGCGCTTATGGAAACACTTTTCCCCCGAGGAGTGGTCAGGAGAGTGTGGATGA
The DNA here is from genome assembly GCA_963930755.1 of Eudasyphora cyanicolor. NCBI lineage: Eukaryota > Metazoa > Arthropoda > Insecta > Diptera > Muscidae > Eudasyphora > Eudasyphora cyanicolor. The sequence continues at coordinate 155,002,861 of OZ005736.1, read as the reverse complement.
TGCGCCGAATGCTGGAGCGTGGGGAGCTGGATGTGGCAATGGCTAGGATTAGGAGTAGAAGGTCTCCAGGTATTGATGGGCTGACTGGGGAGATGTGGAGACATATCTACCTGGCTGTCCCCCAGTACCTGTACAGCCTGCCTTATGGCCCAGTGTGTCAGATTGGCATACTTCCCGAAGGCGTGGAAGGTGGAACGTGTAGTTGTTCTCCTGAAGTCACCGGATAGGGTCAGGAGTGATCCTCGATCCTATCGAGGCATCAGTCATCTTCCTGTCCTGGGCAAGGTTCTGGAAAGGGTGTTGGTGCAAAGACTCCAGGAGAAGGTGGTCGGCAGAACATGCCGCTTGCAGTTTGGATTCAAGGAGGGTATATCCACGGAAGATGCTTGGCTCCACGTGAGGACCAAGGTTGACGGGTCGGTGTCGAAATATGTGCTAGGTGTCTTTATTGATTTTAGAGGTGCATTTGACCATTTATGGTGGTCAGCCATCATCGATAGGCTCCGTGAAGTCGGATGCAATGAGTTGAAAATTTCGTGTAGCTATTTCAGCGACCGTGAGGCAGTGGTCTTTGGGAGGGCTAACAGGAAATCTGTTAGCATTGATGTCCTCAGGGATCTATAGGAGGCCCTATAATCTGGGATCTGGTGATGGATCCCTTGCTGTTTGAATTGGATACCCGCTGCAATCTATGTGTGTTTGGGGATGACTTAGTGGTTTTGGTGGAAGGTAATTCGAGGAGTTTTTTTGGAACAGGAGAGAGCGGCCTTCATGGCCATTATTAATGACTGGGGTAATCGTGTTGGGGTTGAGATGAACCTGGACCCTTTCAATATCATAACCTGTGTCTATATTATTGAAAGGGTCACTTTCAAATAACAGGCATCCAATTGTCAGACTGAATGGTGTTCCCATAGCCTATGTGAATAAGGTTAAATACCTAGGTGTAGTAGTAGCAGAAAGATTAAATTTTCTCCCGCATATTGATTTTGTTAGGGACAAGCTGGTTGCTGTTGTTGACCAGGTACATAGGGTATTGAGGCATGAGTGGGGTCTCCACAGGAGCGCTATAAGGCAGCTCTACGTTGGCATATTTCTCGCGTGTGCTACGTATGCGGCGTCGGTATGGTGTGATTTGGCTAGGAGGGCAGTAGGTTCCAGAAAGATTCAATCCTGTCAGAGGATTATTCTGCTGGCCTGCTTAAGGGTGTGTGGAACGGTGTCTACCGAGGCCCTCCAGGTCCTGATGGGTGCTACACCTCTGGATTTGGTGGTGATCAGGAGGGGTATCCTTTTTAGGGTTAGTAGAGGAGTAATCCTGCCTCGGGATGAATGGGTAGTTCCGGGTATGGAACGCATGCCTAGGGACGTTCTACTAGCTCATCTTGGTGAGAGTGTTGCTCTTAGGTGGCAAGAGAGGTGGGACGCTTCCACAAATGGTCGCGTCGTCCAATGGCTCCCCAAGTGCTATAAGACCTTGGTCTTGTTGGGGGCTCGGCCGGGCTTATGCCTTACATGGGTGCCGCTCACCGACTCCGAGCGGAAGAGGTTGGAATGGACCTCGTCTCTTCACGGTGAGGGGTGCACACCTACGCAGTGTGCATCTAGACCGTTCCATCAGCGTGTCTACGCAAATCATCTCACGGCCGCAGCTTTAGACACATAAAGGGTTACCAGTCCCGACATCGTATGGAATGCAACTGGTAGTAGTTTCATCTACGAAGTCTGACCAGAGGCAGAGGTAACACGGGAGTCAGGAGCCCCTGGAGCTTGTTTCCAGCCTGACTGGAGCCCCTGCTCCAACAAGGGCCACAACAACTTGGTTTAAACCCAAATCGCGGGAAGAGTTTTCGGACTCGGTGTGGAGTTGCACTTATTCGACCGGGTGCTATGACCCATAGATTAGCAGAGGTATTACAATAGGCCTCGTCCCCCCACCAAGAGGAAAGTTCATACCCATATGTATGTCTTTAAATTGGTACCTGCGTTTTGGTGATGGCTCTGTGGAGGTTTGCCACCCTCTAAGAGACTGACATTGATATAAGGGGGCGCTGGCCGTCGCATTATAGCGTGGTACTGCGAGTGTTTGCTCGCCGTGAGTGAAACCGTGAGGTACATATCCACGTGAAGCAAATTTCTCTGTAAAATCCATCGTTTAAGCTGTTATGTGATGCTGAAATGATGAGAACCAAAGAAAATAAAAAACAATATTAATAACAATACCTAAATCAATGTATTGTTGTACCGTATTTCAAGGAATATGCACATCTGTTTCAAAAGATATATCGATACCTTCATTCCAAAGTATGCTAAGTCGACTTAGCACGTGTTTATGAACATTGCTTTTGAGAACTCAAAATATTCCCAATTATACTCAGTCAAAATTTGGGGTTAATACGTCAACCCAAATAAAAGTTATTCACAGGAGAGGTCAGGTCATTCGTGTTGCATTATAAAGCAATTTCATCCAAATTTAACAAAACGTTGATAGCCTCTCCTGAAAAACTATCAGTTTCGACTTAGCACACTTTGGAATGAAGGTATTGATATGAAAAATATTTATTGCATATTTATTACAAAGTCATACTTTTCTTACATGAAAGAGTTTTCGTAATATTTTCTATAAACTTACACTCATTTACATATATATTGGCAACACGGAAGCGGAAGCGAGTACAGATATGAATTTATAAAATATGCATTGACTTTCTTGAACGTAAACAAAAACTGTGCGGAAAGAAATCTTTCTAGCAAGAAATAGAATGCAACATATTGCAACAAAATCAACCGAATTGGTGTTACATGTATGACTGAAGATGCATTACATTTTGGTCCAATCAAATATATAAAGGGTCCGCCAAATAACTTTTTTTTTTGAAAATGCTATAAAAAAAAACTAATGAAAACGCATTGGATGGTCAGTTGGCTTCAACTCCTGAACCAATTGGACTTTGTATGGTGTCATACCAAGGTCTTTATGCAAAATTCGTCTCAATGATGTCTCCGAAATGTTCAATTGTTGAGAACGACGGTGAATGGATGTTGATGGCGCTTCACGCACACTTTCTGCCACAGCAGCAATATTCTCGGGTGTACGCACTGTTTTTGGCTTTTCACGCTTTGGTTTATCGATGAGGATGCCAGTTTCTTTCACTTTTTTCACAAGATAACGAACATACGGCGCTGACGGTGCTTCTCTTCTTCCAAAATCCGTATGCAATTTTCGCACACATTCTGCAACATTACCATGATTATCAAAGTAATGTCACAATATTCGCAATATACACATATTCGTTCAGCGGAAGGATAAAACTAATTATATGTCAAATCAGACATGAGCTAAGTGTTACCATTCACGAAACAAGCACTAGTTGAAAAGAAACTTTAGATGGCGGACCCTTTACAATTAAGTTAAAAAAAGTATTTTGAAATTGGATACACCGGTGCATTCTGAATTGTTTTTCCCCACAGGAAAAAGTCTGACGATGTGATGTCACACGATCTTGGTGGCCAATCGACCGGCCCAAAACGTGAAATTATCTGCTCACCGAAGTGTTCTCTCAATAAATCCATTGATTAATGGGATGTGTGGGAAGTGGCGCCGTCTTGTTGAAACCAAATATCGCCGAGATCTCGAGCTTCAATTTCAGGCATCAAATAGTCGGTTATCACATGGCACGATAACGGTCGCCACTGACGGTTACGTTCTCACCGGCATAATTTTTGAAGAAATATGGACCGATGATTCCACCGGCCCCCAAACCATACCAAACCGTTGTTTTTTCTGGATGAAGTGGCAGCTCTTGAATATCTTGAGGTTGCTCTTCGTCCCAAATGCGGCAATTTTGCTTGTTTACATACCCATTGAGCCAGAAATGGGCCTCATCGCTGCACAAAATTTGGCTCGGAATCGTCGGATCTTCTTGAAACTTTTCAAGAGCCCATAGATCGGATCGATGTCGCTTGGGAAGGTCGGGCGGCTTCAGTTCTTTCACAAGCTGTATTTAGTATGCTTTCAATTGAAAATCTCGACGTAAAATTCGTCAAGTCGTTCCATACGTCAGTCCGAGTTGTTGCGAACGGCGCCGAATCGACTCTCCACGGTCTTCGTGTACACTCTCAGCTACGGCCGCTACATTTTCTTCACTGCGTGCTAGACGTGGTCAATTCGGTCGAATATTATCCAATAATGAATGCTGGATCTCAAGATGGGTGATGTGTTGACCATAAGTTGAGTGAAGTGCACGAAGCACATTCCTTATAGAACGTAAATTTTCGTAATAAAGTTGAACGATTTGTAAACGTTGTTCAGGCGTAAGTCTTACCATGATGAAATGCCAAAAAATACTTAACAAAAATAACATGACACGACTCACACGTGATCTGTCAAAAAAGGCTATTGAAAAAAGTATCTCTACTTGGATCACCCGTTATGTACAAGCTCGAATTATTGTTTCATTATGTTACCGAATTTAGGCGTATGTATAATTTATGAATACATTAGAACAAAATATATTTGCGAACTGTAATATTGTATTTATAAATATTCTAATTCATAACTGTCAATGCAATTTATACACTCTGAAATAAAATCGCTTCTGTAGTATATTTTATGTATATTGTCCCAAACATATACTACTTAAAACATGTTCGGGGTAACTCGAAATATATAATATTTGGAACACACAAACTTTATAGATTTGGGAAGATGATGTTCTGAGCAAATTATTGTTCCGTCCTAATATTTATTTATTTGAGACTATTATTTCCAAGATTTTGGATTTGGAGTGCAAAACAAAGATTTATTTGCATTCAAAAATTCAAAAAATATTCGTAAATTGAAACCTTAATTGTATGCCAAGTTTAAAGTTTTTCAGTAATTTGTTTAGAAATTTTAAATGTTCGTAAAATTTCTTTTTTTTTTCTTTTAAGAAATTGCTAATGTTCCCAAAAGTAATTTATAATTAATTCGTATAATCTTCATGACTTGAAATATTTAGAAATTAAAAATTGGTTCGTTGTACAAAATTTTATCGAAATCCAGAAAAATTTAAAAAGTCAGTAAAGTTTTAAAAATCTTTTTTAAAAAAATATTTTTGGGGAAATTTCTAAATAATAATTTTATTTGTATTTAAATATACATTTTATTTAAGAAAAATTGTTTCCATATACGCAGTATGTTTGTATTTTTCAAAAAGTATTTATTTATTCATGAATATCTACTTTGTCCCCTTCAAAGTAATTCCCCTCGGATATAATACACTTCTGCCAACGTTTTTTCCAATCCTCGAAGCAATTCAAATAATAATTTTTTGTGATCTTGTTCTGCTCCTAATTCGATGCCGTCTTTATCTCCTCAATCATGGCGTAGTGTCGTCCTTTCATGGGCCTTTTCAGTTTTGGGAACAAAAAATAGTCAGCGGAATACGGTGGCTGCGGCACCATTACTGTGTTGTTTTTGGCTAAATATTCGCGCACAAGAAACGATGTGTGTGCAGGGGCGTTATCATTGTGCAAAAGCCAGTTTTTGATCTTCCACAAATTCGGGCGTTTTTGGCCGATTGCTTCGCGCAATTTGCGCATAACTTGCAGGTAATATTCTTTATTGACCGTACTACCCTGTGGCAAGAACTCATAATGAACCACGCCCCATCATGCCCAAATCATTGGTTAAAATCGAATGGCACGAGCCAATCGATATGTTTGGATCCTCAGCAACTTCTCTAATGGTAATTCGTCGATTGGCCAAAATTATTTTTTTTCACTTTATCCATGTTTTCGTCTGTTGTTGACGTCCTCGGGCGCCCGGCACGCTGTTCGTCCTTCGCATATTCTCGGCCCTCTAAGATCATTTTGTACCACCGATAAACGCTGCTTTGGTCCAAGGTAGCTTCACCATATGCCACAGTCAACATTTGGAATGCGTCAGCGCACTTTATTTTGTTTTTCACACAAAATTTGATGCAGATTCTTTGATCCATTTTCTGAAATAGATAAAAATCGAAGAGAAGTTAAAACACATCCAAGCACAACAGCTGTCAAAAATTAACTAAACATTAAAAATGGCCGACCTTGTCAGTAAGGGACATGAGTACCAACATAAAGCTACAAAAATATCAAAAATCTGGGAAATATTGCGACATTACTTTGAAAATCATGGTAATGTTGCGGAATGTGTGCGAAAATTGCGTACGGATTTTGGAAGAAGAGAAGCACCGTCAGCTCCGTATGTTCGTTATCTTGTGAAAAAAGTGAATGAAACTGGCATCCTCATCAATAAGCCAAACCATCGATAAATTACGCTTTGGGTTATGATAACGAACATACGGAGCTGACGGTGCTTCTCTTCTTCCAAAATCCGTACGCAATTTTCGCACACATTCTGCAACATTACCATGATTTTCAAAGTAATGTCGCGATATTTTCCAGCGTTGTTCGAGCGTATACACAACCATATTCGTTCAGCGGAAGGATAAAACTAATTATCTGTCAAATCAGACATGAGCTAAGTGTTACCATTCACGAAATAAGCACTAGTTGAAAAAAAACGTTAGATGGCGGACCCTTTATTTAAAATTCTCTGTTCCATACATAAGTATATATATTACTTAAATTCAAACATATCAATAAAGATGATTTCCCCTTTGTTGTTACGAAAGTGTAACAAATTTTACAAAGATATAAAATTTCTATGAAATTTATCTTTGTACTTCTGAAAACCAGAAAAATTGACTTAAATTAATTGATTGATACATTACCACAGTACTTAAATACAAATTAATCTTTATTTCGGAAATATTAGATCCAAATAAAAAAAAATTATTGGATGTTTAGAACAATATTCTCCCAGACATATAATATTTGTGTGTGTGCAAATATTGTATATTTGAGCATATGAATGTTTCAAACAGAATATGTTTAGGACAATATACTAACTACAAAATCGATTTTTTTCAGGGCTTCTGTAGACAAGAATTTCCTCAGTATCTTCCAGTCACTTCCTATGAGCTGGGTCAGGTCTGGTAATGTGTCGGACCCGAAATAACGGGATCTTGCATGTGCCAATGCTGGGCATTGCATGCTGTTGACTCCAGATACCAATAAATAGAGCGCCTGGCTACTACTTAGCCTTCGAAACGTTATGGCGTAATTTTATAATATTTTATTGGAGGTTGCGTTTACATGACCAACTCCTTCAACTTCAAAAATATAACTCTCTTACAAAACACAAACTTTAGGCATTAAGAAAATGTGTGTTCGTTAGATTGGACAACGGTATGTACAAGAAAATTAAGAAAAACATGTAAGAAAGTTCAGTCGGGTAAACCGACTTATGAATCCCCTCACCTTCAGTCCCAACAAATATTCGTTTTTTATTTTAATTAAATTATTATCTATTTAAATTTCATTAATATAATCCATCTGTGTGGGAGGCACCAATAGGGGCGTGCCAATGAAGCCCATAGTGGCTCTTTGCACCACAGGACATAATAATAATAATAATGACACCCATTTTTCACTGGACTGTAGCATGTCATTGTACGAAATGTGAAGTATTTGTAAGCACTGGTATTAAAGTTATAAGCTGTTAACTTTTGATGCAAGATAATCCATTTGTGTGGGAGGTACCAAAAACGCTCACTTTTCTCTAAAATCTAGGTACTATAAAAGAATTACACCATACAAAATTTCAAGTACTTTTATGAACTGATATTAAAGGTTAACAGTTAAATTTTGGTGCAAAATGGTTTATTTGTGTGGGAGGTTCCAAAAGGGGTGTGTCTAATAAGTCGATAGCGACAAATAAAATAATACTATGTATGTGTAGCATTTCAGAAAATACCAGTAAGTAGTATAGAAGTTATTAAAGAATCAATATTTCACTAAATGTTAACCCTTTGTGGGGGAGGTACTAGAAGGAGTGGACCTATATGGCCCATCTTCGAACTTAGCCGGAGGTAGAGCAAAATATTATCACATACCAAAATTGAAGTCAATCGGTTAATCCCTTCGAAAGTTATCTTATTATCACACAGACAGACAGACATACGGACGGACATTGCTCAAATGTCTTAAAATGACCCAAAACAGATTTCCACCGATCATACTCACTCCTTCGATGTGTTACATTTTTGGCTCGTAGCAAATGATATATACACTCCTCTCAAAGGTGAGGGAATAAATATAAAAAAACGTTATCGATTATTCATTTTGCTCTTTGTGAGCCATATATCGATACCTCCATTCTAAGCTATACTAAGTGCAAAAAGTTAATTTTTCAGGAGAGGCGATCAAAGTTTGAAAATTATTTAAAATTTGTTTAGAATTCCTTTACAATGAAAATCGGATGATCTATACTGTACTAATTTTTGACTAAATATAATTTGGAATATTTAGAATTTAAAAATGCAATCTCCCTAAAACATGCTAAGACGACTTAGTATGTTTAAAAAGGAGTTATCGATATAGGTATTTTAGGAGAAAACTTAAACTAATAGCAAAAAGAGAGTAATAACAAAAAGAAAGGGGATGAAAAGTGTGCGGTGGCGCTCTTCTTGCGCGTTACGATGTCCCAAATATGTCGGAGAGGAAGGTACCCCAAATTACGCTGTTGAACTAGCTTCAACTCATGCATATGGACCGAGTAATTATTTATCGTCATTTTATTTCACATGATTTGACCCTTTCGGTCAATGCTTTGATCACCAAATGGCTGTTAGCACATTTAGGCTCTGTGGTGTTACTGAGCCAGTTGACACACTACTTCGTTGTTTGAATGTGGACGACCAGTGATTCTAATACCTTGTGATGGTAGGACTTGTGATCTCGATTTATCCCCATAGGTCCATTCTTCAGATGAAATGAAAACTGGTAGATTGTTTCGAAGCCTTGTCTGGGTCGTTTTAGCCTTATGTGGCGACGCAGAGTCCAGCTGCAAAGTCCATGCCTGGTTTTGGAATAGAGAATGGTTAAGTGACATTACAACAGCTTCCAAAACGGTCTCTTGGTAAACATTGACCGATGTTTTGTGTTCACAGAAATACAACTCAGTGATCCCTTCGTAAGAGACACCCCACAAAACCATGACTGAAGCTTAATGATGGCCTTTTTCGACCCGTGGAATCAGTTCAGATCCTATCATTTTGTTCGTTAAATTTTTCATGAACGGTAACATTTTTCATCAGTGAACAAGATTTTTCTATGCAAGTTATCAGCGTGCTTCACTAGAAGACGTTTGCATTTTTCTTTCCTATTTTTTTAAAGCTGCAGTCAACAGATTTCCAGTACGGCGTTTGAAAAGCCCAAGTCCCAAGTCTTTTTTGATAATTCGACTCATGGATTTTATATATTCATGATTTTCTGTTTTCGGAGCGGATTTCGCAGAATTCTTGACGTGACGGCTTTGATGACCTGCGGCGTTCGAACAGTACGAGGGCGTCCCGACGGGTAGCGGTCTTTGACATATACAGTCTCCTCAAATAGTTTTATGCACCGGTAGACGAACATACGACTAATACCAACGTTTTGAAAATGTCGCAGCGATGCGGTTCTCATTGCCTGACCACTTCATGGTGAAAACTGAAGCAATTTTGAATTCCCGTTACCAACTAACGCTATAGAGGTTGGGTTTCATAATCCACGTGGTGTTAATAGCATATGTTCAATTCTACTATTATTATAGGTGCGTTCAATGTTGTAACAGTATTAATGTCCCTACTAAGTACTACAATGTGTAGCAATGAGATCATTACTTGTATGATTTATTATGGGTAACATTAAACGCAAATAAAACTAGTAAGGAAAGGCAGAAAGTCGGGCGGGGCCGACTATATAATACCCTACACCTCCCTAACAATGCGATAAGGGTCATTGCGATAATAATTTGGAATAATTGGTAAATTGGTAAGAACATATATATTCCTATTCTGAACCGATAATCGCTAAATTAAGCAATATTCGTTCCTAAATTCAGAAACATCTTTCTTGAGATTTTTGTAATGATCGGAAGTAAAGTACAACTTCTATAGCGCTTTGCAACCAAATCAGGAGGAACATACATATATATAGAGGTTATATATAAATCTGAATCGATTTTCCCTGAATACTCATTCATGTAAAATAGAAACCTCTTTCTGTCGAAATTCGTACTGATCGGATATAAAATACAGTTTCTACAGCCTCTGAATTTCAAATCGGGGGTAACATATATATGGGGGCTATATCTAAATCTGAACCGATTTTCTCCGAATTTGGCAATATTCCTTCATGTAATAAGAAATCTCTTTCTGCGAATTTCGCTGTGATCGGATATAAAATACAGTTTCTACAGCTATTGCATTTCAAATCGGGGGTAACATATATATGGGGGCTATATCTAAATCTGAGGCGATTTTCTCCGAATTTGGCAGTATTCCTTCATGTAATAAGAAACCTCGTTCTGCCGAATTTCGCTGTGATCGGATATAAAATACTGTTTCTACAGCGCTTGAATTTCAAATCGGAGTTAACATATATATGGGGGCTACATCTAAATCTGAACCGATTTCCCCCAAATTTTTTATTGTCTCTAAGTGTTACACGAGACTGCTCTCTGTCAATTTGTGTACAAATTGGTTCAAAAATGTTGCTAATACAGTGCATATATGCCAAATCGAAATCTCTTTCTGCGAATTTCGCTGTGATCGGATATAAAATACAGTTTCTACAGCTATTGCATTTCAAATCGGGGGTAACATATATATGGGGGCTATATCTAAATCTGAGGCGATTTTCTCCGAATTTGGCAGTATTCCTTCATGTAATAAGAAACCTCGTTCTGCCGAATTTCGCTGTGATCGGATATAAAATACTGTTTCTACAGCGCTTGAATTTCAAATCGGAGTTAACATATATATGGGGGCTACATCTAAATCTGAACCGATTTCCCCCAAATTTTTTATTGTCTCTAAGTGTTACACGAGACTGCTCTCTGTCAATTTGTGTACAAATTGGTTCAAAAATGTTGCTAATACAGTGCATATATGCCAAATCGGAGGTACATATATATAGGAGCTATATGTAAATCTGAACCGATTTTAACCAAATTCAATAGGGATCGTCCTTGGGCCTAAAGAGAGATATGTGCCAAGTTTCGTTGAGATCGGACGATAATTGCGACCTGTACTTTGATTACAAGAATACATCTACAGACGGACAGACAGACGGACATGGCTAAATCGACTCAGAAAGTGATTACAAGTTGATCGGTATAACCGAGATAGAACCATAAACAATGGTTCTATCTCTTCTCCTTTTTGGTGTTACAAACAAATGCACAAAGTCATAATACCCTGTACTACAGTGTGATGTAGGGTATACAAAAATTCAGATCAATCGGTTATGTGCAAAGAAGTCGAATCTAGTGGATCCTTTGCATCTGGTGTAATAAGACTACCTGTTAACATATATCTGTCTTTAAAAACATGCCGGAATAGTATCAAACGCTCTATGTAACTGGTAGATTTTTGTGTTGACGATTTTTTGACCATTTCGAAAATTTATTTTGACAATTTGACGATTTTCGTCTGGCAACACTGTTGTTGACTCATTTTTCTTTGTGATCCTTCCAACTGAGTTTCCGATGTAAGTTTGATTTCGATAATAATGAACAGCTCACAACTTGAGTAAAGTTATATAAAAACCCTCGAAATTATTTACAGTGCAATGATTTTTAAGGATGCACTGTATGTCAGATCATTTATTTGGGTTTCACAAAACCATCATCCATTATTGCATCCTTCACTTGAAGACATTAACTATGCAATCATTGCTTTTATTATATTCAGTAATAACAAACCAAATCGAAGTCATCTGCTTCAGTTGCTATGGAAGGAATTCCCAAATCCTGCAAAGATGCAGCAATCGTTGATACATAAAATCGGCTTAAGTTATAAGGAAATGCAAGTTATCCGCCTCCATTCCTATATTTTTTTTATATTAAGTATACTATCACACCATCCTCGGTGATCCCGACAACAACTATTCAAAGTGAAAGCCTGTATACGTGGGCGCTGTTGGGTGGCATCATTTGAGGTAAACCCAAACAAAAAGGGTTAAAGGGATTAAAGTGAAAAGCTCACAGGAATACAGCTTTTGTAAAGCCATTGTTCTACTCACACAAAGGGGCCTGTGGAGACCAGCAATAATATGCACAGCATCATCAGGCAGCAACAAATATTGCTTGAGGAAGGGAATATTTTCCACATGGATTAGCATGGTTAACTATCAGCAGTTCACTATCACATGTCAATGTAAATTTTTACCCGTAGGGTGTTCTTGAAGGTTCTGCTGAAATACTTCTTCTCCTCTTGGTGGGAGGAGAAATTTTTCCTACAAAATTTTGCGGAAAATGTAAAACAAATAATGCCACAAAGCGTGGTGATGAAAGCGTCCTCAAAATCACTACACCATAACACAAGTCACAACACCAAAGTGCACGATGAATGAATCGTTGCCCAGCCATCTTCATCTTCCATTCATAGGTGCGGCAGACGAAATCTGAGCAACGGAAGGATATCCGAAAATGGAGAGTTGAAACAATAGCGCGTTATTTTTACGGATATAAACACTTGAGTGAAGAAGAACAACATGTGAATTGTAGCGATACCATCATACAGGAGTTGGCGTTTCATTGAAGAAGTTGTCTTTGGTATGAGGTTGGGAAAAATGGCATTGTTTCATTCATTTCCCGATTCATATCCGAGATTCCAAAGCTGCGACGCAGAGAACTTAAACGTAAAATGTCATGGCAATATACATTTAGATTAGGGATGTAACGAAATTCGCATTCACATATGCGAATTACTCGCTTAATTTTGAACATGCGGCTAATTTTGAACATTCGCTTTAGCATTCGCAAAAACCAAATGTGGAATATTCGCTTTCGCAAAAATACTTACATATCTCAGAATTCGACATTTGGTCCATAAATTATGAATTTGTTAATAACTTGAATGCAGAGCCACCAATCGGATCCAGATACAGTTACGCATGCTCACATTGATAATATAAATATAATGTGTAAAACTAATATCAATCGGTCAAGCCGTTTTGAAGTTAAACTAGTCCAGAATCTTAAATTCTATATACAAAAATATATAAGGAAAATTATAATATTGGCTCAATAAAATTGCAACATATTTCAGTTCCATCAAGGTACATTTTGAGTTTTCATAACCAGTTATTAGTTGACCCTTTAGTACCAAAAATCAAGAACGTAAATAGTTACATTTTCAATATATTTAAGGATTAAGGATATATCCATATTTGCACATCCTTCCAACAAAAGGGCTTAAATATTTAAAAGGAGCAGCAGAGCTTTCCACTGGTATTAATATCTTCAAAATACGTAAAGCGGTTAAGAAGATATGGCTAATTTAACAAATAGCAATTTGGAGAAAAATCATTGAGATATAGCTCCGATATGTATGTTACCCCCGATTTGACATGTATGCACTGTAGAATCTGCATTTTATATCCGATAAGTACGAAAATACGGCAGAAAGAGGTTTCTTATTATATGTATAAATAAACAGTGAACAATTTGGGGAAAATCGATTCAGATATAGATATAGCCCCCATATATATGTTACTCCCGATTTGACATGCAAGCGCTGTAGATACAGTATTGTATATGCGACAAGTGCGAAATTCGGGAGAAAGAGGTTTCTTATTTCATAAATGAACACTGCCGTATTTGGTCATTATCGATCATTAAAAATTTGACAGAAACCAGTCAGGAAAGGCAGAAAGTCGGGCGGGGCCGACTATATGATACCCTACACATTCCTAACAAAGCGATAAGGGTCATTGCGATAATACATAATTTGGAATAATTGGTAAATGGGTAAATAATAAATAATTTTTATATCTAATTCTGAACCGATAATCGCTAAATTAAGCAATATTCGTTCCTAAATTGAGAAACATCATTCTGAAGAATTTTGTAATGATCGGAAGTAAAGTACAACTTCTATAGCGCTTTGTGACCAAATCAGGAGGAACATATATAAGGAGTTTATATATAAATCTGAATCGATTTTCCCTGAATACTCATTCATGTAAAATAAAAACCTTTTTCTGCCGAATTTCGCTGTGATCGGATATAAAATACAGTTTCTACAGCGCTTGAATTTCAAATCGGGGGTAACATATATATGAGGGCTATATCTAAATCTGAACTGATTTTCTCCGAATTTGGCAGTATTCCTTCTTGTAATAAGAAACCTCTTTCTGCCGAATTTCGTACTGATCGGATATAAAATAAAGTTTCTACAGCGCTTACATGTCAAATCGGGGGTAACATACGAGTATATATGGGGGCTATATCTAAATCTGAACCGATTTCCCCCCAAATTTGGAATTATCTCTAAGTGTATAACGAGACTACTCTCTGTCAATTTTTGTACAAATCGGTTCAAAAATGTTGCTTATATGTACAGTGCATATATGGAAATCGGAGGTACATATATATGGGAGCTATATGTAAATCTGAAACGATTTTAACCAAATAGGGATCGTCCATAGGCCTAAAGAAAGATATGTGCAAAGTTTCGTTGAGATCGGACCATAATTGTGACCTGTACTTTGATTACAAGAATACATCTACAGACAGACAGATGGACAGACAGACGGACAGAGCTTAATCGACTCAGAAAGTGATTACAAGTCGATCGGTATAATAAACAATGGGTCTATCTCTTCTCCTTTTGGGTGTTAAAAACAAATGCACAAAGTCATAATACCCTGTACCACAGTGTGGTGTAGGGTATAAAAATCGTTGAGATATCACTCTGTGTATGGGGTTTTTGTCATAACTTCTTAAGTTATGGTCCCATTTGAAAAAAAATTATTTAAAAACAGTTGGATTGCCATAAAAGTGTATTGTGGATACCTAACGTGATTTTTTGCAAGGAATATTTTGGTCTTTGACGTGGAACACCTATTACAAAGCCTTCACGCCATACGCACAGTGCTTTGCTAATTTTTTTTTTAAATTTTAAAAAATTCCAAAAAAAAAATGTAAATTATTTTAAGCCCACTTCCATCCAAAGCTATACGAGTATGTTAGAGAAATAATAGAAGTTTGAAATATATAAAAATTGCGAAAATGGGAGAGTACAAACAATTTAAAAATTACATTTAAATTTCAAAACTACCTTTGACCAAAGCAACGTTTATCGATGGTACAAAATGTTCTTAGACGGCCGACAGGATGCGAAGGACGAACAGCGTGCCGGACACCCGAGCACGTCAACAACAGACGAAAACATTGGTAAAGTGAATAAAATAATATTGGCCAATCGACGAATTACCATTAGAGAAGTTGCTGAGGATCTAAACATATCGATTGGCTCGTGCCATTCGATTTTAACCAATGATTTGGGCATGAGTCGGGTCGCCGCTAAATTCGTGCCAAAATTGCTCAATTTGGACCAAAAACAGCATCACGTTAACATTGCTCAGGAGATGTTGAACTCGGTCCGTGACGACCTAAATTTGCTCCGGAGGGTCATAACTGTTGAAGAATTATGGGTTTATGGTTACGACGTGGAAACTAAAGCTCAATCATTCCAATGGAACCAAGACCGAAAAAAGCGCGCCAAGTTCGGTGGAACGTAAAGGTTTTGCTTACAGTTTTCTTTGATTGCAGGGGCGTGGTGCATTATGAGGTAGTACGGTCAATAAAGAATATTACCTGCAAATTATGCGCAAATTGCGCGAAGCAATCCGCCAAAAACGCCCGGATTTTTGGAAGTACAAAAACTGGCTTTTGGTCAAAAACAACACAGTAATGGTGCCGCAGCCGCCGTATTCCTCTGACCTAGCCCCCTGTGACTATTTTTTGTTTCCAAATCTGAAAAGGCCCGTGAAAGGACGACGCTACGCCACGATTGAGGAGATAAAGACAGCATCGAAGGAGGAGCTGAACAAGATCACAAAAAATGATTATTTGAAGTGCTTCGAGGATTGGAAAAAACGTTGGCGGAAGCGCATTATATCCGTGGGGAATTACTTTGAAGGAGGCAAAATATATATTCATGAATAAATAAATACTTTTTAAAAAAATACAAATTCGCGATATTTTTTGAACATACTGCGTATATGGGCATTTACCGCGTTGTGGAAGACAGGAATATCATTACTTTTCTCCCCATAACTTCGTTGATATTGACCTTAGGAATATTATTGTTATTATCCAATTTGTAATGTTTATCGAGTTTATTAAAACTGTATTTATTTATTATTTAGAATTTTGAAAAGTTTTTAGTTTCATAAAAATCGACAAATGGGCAGCGTGACGGACGGCACAAGAAAAACGCGATTCTAGAGGTATATTGAGTGATTTAAAAATTTCAACGAAACTCTTATACAAATAATACCTAACTTGCTTGCATATACTACAGGCAATGCTTCTTAAGTATGTACATATTTACCATTTACTCTAAAAATGTAAAATTTTTGAGATATTTAGATTTTTGTTGAATTACGGACGGCATGTTCCGGACAGCACGCAATTTATGTGGAAAAGGGGTTATTAAAATAAGTCTTTTAATGTCAATATTATAAAATATTTTTAGAATTTTTTATATAGAAAGATCGACAAGGTCTAATGCAGTAATTTCATGCCACGATTGTGATTTTTTTATTTACATAAAGCGTAAATGTGGCGTAGAAACTTTGAGTACATTGCTAAAAAAATAATCAAGAAAGTGTTGTAAAATTGTAAATGATTTTTTTGAGTAGCCCTGGAAAGTGTCAATGTATACAGGGTGGCTGATATGTATTGCAACCAACTTCAGGCTGCTATTTTTCCTAAACCGCTAGTCTGATAGCTGACAGATTTATTTCAGTGACAGTTCATTTTATTGTTTACAAGCTTACAAAAGCATTTTGATTTATTGCATTCAGAAAAAAAGTTATTCGTGATGAAATTGAAGCGTGATAGTGCGATTGCTTTATATTTGGGTGGAAAAACACAAGTGGCTATCGTTAGAGCCCTCCAGCATTTAAATGTGAATAAATCTTTTGTTTCTCGTACCATTGCTCGTTACCGTGATACTGGCAGTGTTGCATCGCGTCCAAAAAGTGGACGAAAAAAAACTGTAACAACACCGAAAAGTGAAGGCCAGATTTGATCGAAATCCACGCCGCAGTGGTAGAAAAATTGCTCGTGAGCTGAACATATCGCGAGAACGGATACAACACATATTAAAAAATTAGCTTGGACTAAAGCCATTGAAGTTCCAAAAAGGGCAAGAGCTCACTGATGCACAAAAAAAAGTAAGACTGGAAAGAGCCAAGGAGTTGCTTCGCTTGCACGAAAGTGGCCAGTTACCGAATTTGGTTTTCTCCTATGAGAAGGCAGTTTGTGAACAAACAAAATGATCGGGTTTACTTGCCAAAGAAGTTAGCTGAAAATTTACACCTTCGATTGGCCACCATAACTCAAGCGCCGCCGATGGTAATGGTGTGGGCCGCCGTAACGGCCGATGGTCGCTCCCTGCTCGTATTCATCGACCATGGGGTCAAAATAAATGCCGAATATTATCGGGAAAATGTCCTAAAGACAGTATTGAAGCCTTGGGCAGACAAACATTTCGGCCGCAGACCATGGACATTCCAACAGGACTCAGCACCATCGCACTCAGCACGCGTCAACCAAGAATGGCTTAAAAAGGAGGTTCCTCGCTTCATTTCTACCGCACAATGGCCACCAAGATCTCCGGATCTCAATCCGTTGGACTTTTGCGCCTGGGGCATTTTATAGAGTAAGGTTCGCACTAAAAAATACCAAAGTATCGATCATCTCAAGACGGCGCTTCGCCGGGAATGGGCCAAAATACCGCAGAGCCACTTTCGTGCAGCGTGTGATGGCTTTGTCGGCCGTTTGAAGGCCATAATTCGTGCCAAAGGTGGCCAATTCGAACAAATCTAAACTGTTTCTAAAATTTTATGTTATTTCCGACATTTTTTGCTTTTGAACAATAACATTTAAAAAAAAAAATAAAAAAATACAGGGCTTTACTTTGTTGCATTACATATCAGCCACCCTGTATATTGCAATTTTAAAACCGCCATATCTCAAAAACTATATGACACATTTTAGATCAAAAAGCAGATTCGTGATCACGATATCAAAGTGAATTAAGATCCGTAACTTTGAAGACTTATTATATTTTTTATCCCCTCACCTTATATAGTAGGGTATATATCATTTGCTAGGAGCCAAAAGTGTAACACATCGAAGGAGTGACCTAAGACCCTAAGTATGTTCAGCGGAAATCCGTTTTGGGTCATTTTAAGTCATTTGAGCAATGTCCGTCCGTCTGTCTGGCTGTCTGTGTGTCTGTCTGCTGGCTGGTGCGCACGATAACTCTCGAAAGGAGTAACCGATTGACTTCAAATTTGGTATGCGGTAATATTTTTCTCCATCTCCGGCTAAGTTTGAAGATGGGCCATATTGGTCCACTCCTTCTAGTACCTTCCCCACAACGGATTAACTTTTAATGAAATATTGATTCTTTAATACCTTCTATACTACTTACTCGAATCTTCTGAAATTTCACACATAGTATTAGTTTGTTAGTCGCTAACAAGTCTAGAAAAATGGGCGAAGTGGCCACTCCCTTTTTGGTAACTCCCACACAAATGGACCATTTTGCACCAAAATTTAACTGCTTATGGCTTTAATAGCAGTTCATACAAATACTTGAAATTGTGTACAGTGTAATGCTTTTATAGTCCAGAGAAATGTGGGCATTATTGGTACGCCCCCTTTTGGTACCTCCCACACAAATGGACCATTTTGTGCCAAAAGTTAACAGATGTTAACTTTAATACCAGTAAATATATAAATACTTGAAATTTTGTACGCCGTAGTGCTTTTATAGTATCTAGAGTCCAGAGAAAAGTGGCCGTTATTAACTCGCCCCTTTTGGTATCTCCCACACAAATGGACCATATTGTACCAAATGTAAACAGCTTTTAACTTTAATAGCAGCAAATACTTTAAAGTCATTAAATGCAATTTAAATTGACAATAATTCAATTAAAACAAAAAAAAGAAAATTACGAATATTTTTTTTTGGACTCAAGGTGAGGGGATTCATAAGTCGGTTTACTCGGCTGAACTTTCCTACTTGTTTTAAGTATTAGTTGAAGAGATCGTTTTTAACGACTCCCAGAGGAGCTTGTTAGAAGAAGATCCTATTCTATCTAGTTCGTCTGACTTTTCATTCCCCTCAAGTCCCCTATGACCTGGGATCCAGCTGAGAACTACTCTAGCTAGCTTTTGTTTTAAAGCAATAATTTTCAATTTATAAATATTCCAATACATCACCTTTTGTCAATCCATCAATGCAATTTATCGTTACAGAAGATTAAACGATTCAAATTTTAATCGAATTTTGCCAACGTATAAAATTTCTAAAAAATTACACTTTGAACTTATGAAAAACAGAAAATGTGCCTTTAAATTAAGTCATTAATATGAACTGTTTATTTTGAAAGTGGCGTAAACGTCATTCTGTTTTTAAAGCAAGAGCAGTATCGTTAGAAGGCTAAGTAAATTGTAGAAATATTTTATTTACATTCAGTTCACCTCAAGACTTCAACGTTTCAATATTAAGTGACAATTTTCGCATTTGAGTTTTATTAACCCACTATTTTCAATAATAAATCGAGTAAAGCAGAGTGGCGTTTACACCACTTTCAAAATAAACAGTTCATATATTGCCAAAATACTTAAATACAAATTTATCTTTGTTTCGGAAATATTATTTACAAATAAAGAAATATTTGGATGAATATAGTTTCTAAAAAATTACACTTTGAACTTATGAAAAACAAAAAAGGTCCTTTTAAATTAAGTCATTAATATATTGCCAAAATACTTAAATACAAATTTATCTTTGTTTCGGAAATATTATTTACAAATAAAGATATAAAGAAAATATACTTTTGTTAGAACAGCATCCTAACATACATATACTTATAATATTTGTGTGTGTCAAATATTATATTTTGGTAATGTACCATAATATTTGTATGTTTCAAGCAGAATATTTTTATGATAATATACTACAGAATCGTTTTTTTTCATTCTGATACCTTTTTGGAACTAGCTTAGTGGATTTAGTGCCAGTTGTGTAGAAAACCAACTGGAAATAATGCTAAAAATAAAATTTTGTGTATTTACATTTATTAAATGAAGTTTAAACGTGTTTACACAGGCCAAAATCGCCTTTTTGATATGTTTGAATCGAAATAAAATGTATTTGGAACACAAATTTTTAATTATTATGTATTTCTGAGCAAATGAATTTTATTAGAAAATATATAACATTTATTTAGAACGCACATATTAATATACTACAACAAAATATATTTGGGAACTAATTTTTATATCCTACACCACACAGTGGTACAGGGTATTATGACTTTGTGAATTTGTTTGTAACACCTAAAAGGAGAAGAGATAGACCCATTGTTTATTATACCGATCGACTTGTAATCACTTTCTGAGTCGATTTAGCTATGTCCGTCTGTCTGTCCGTCCTTCTGTCTGTATATGTATTTTTGTAATCAAAGTACAGGTCGCAATTATGGTCCGATCTCAACGAAACTTTGCACATATCTTTCTTTAGGCCCAAGGACGATCCCTATTGAATTTGGTTAAAATCGGTTCAGATTTACATATAGCTCCCATATATATGTACCTCCGATTTGGCATATATGCACTGTATAAGCAACATTTTTGAACAGATTTGTACAAAAATTGGCAGAGAGTAGTCTCGTGATACACTTAGAGACAATACCAAATTTGGGGAAAATCGGTTCAGATTTAGATATAGCCCCCATATATATGTTACCCCCGATTTGACATGTGAGCGCTGTAGAAACTGTATTTTATATCCGATCACAGCGAAATTCGGCAGAAAGAGATTTCTTATTACATGAAGGAATACTGACAAATTCGGAGAAAATCAGTTCAGATTTAGATATAGTGCCCATATATATGTTACCCCGATTTGAAATTCAAGCGTTGTAGAAACTGTATTTTATATCCGATCACAGCGATATTCGGCAGAAAGAGAATTCTTATTACATGAAGGAATACTGCCAAATTCGGAGAAAATCGGTTCAGATTTAGATATATCGCCCATATATATGTTAGCCCCGAATTGACATCTAAGCGCTGTAGAGACTGTATTTTATATGCGATCAGTATAAAATTCGACAGAAAGAGGTTTCTATTTTACATGAATGAGTATTCAGGGAAAATCGGTTCAGATTTATATATAACCTCCATATATATGTTTCCCCTGATTTGGAACGAATATTGCTTAATTTAGCGATTATCTATTCAGAATTAGATATATCCACATATATATATATGTTCTTATCCATTTACCAATTATTCCAAATTATTATCGCAATGGCCCTTATCGCATTGTTAGGGAGGTGTAGGGTATTATATAGTCGGCCCCGCCCGACTATATTTTTTCTTAATTTCAAATTATACCCTACAGCTAAAAATGGCACATATATATTTAACGTTTGTTTTAAAGCGATAATTTTTAATTTCTAAATATTCGAAATCATAATTTGTTGTCAATCTGTCAAACAATTAACGTTATGGAAGATTATTCGATTTCAATTGTGTGCGATTATTTAAATATCTAAAAACTTTAATTTAATTTATTCTGTTATAGGAAATTCCGTTTCCCTAAATGTATGCAATAATTTACTACATATTTAACATCCTTTAAGGTATATTACAGGCGTTTTTAATCTCTTATTTAAATTGTTTTCACTCCCAAGAGTCTCCATCTCCATTTGTTTACATTTCCATGCCTCGAGCGCCCAAAATAATGCTTGGTATATTATTTCAGTTTTTTTGAGTTGCAAAATACTCATACTTTAATCTCTTTTTCTTTGGCATAATGTGCAGTAAATGTCACACTGAAGTAGTTACTTTTTATGCTGCTTTTCGCACCCTCGGAAACTTGAAATAATAAAGACTCCTTGAAGTAAAAATACTCATACCAGATGATTTAACCAGTGGTAGATGGGGTGAGGGGACATTGTGGTGATGGTGCTGGATAGGATATAAAACAAAATATGAGGAAAACATATGTTGTCGCAATGGCATTTATGCTAGCGAGCTCACTTGCGAAATTTTACTTCTACTGCTGTTTCGTGGCTTTCGATTGTCATCCCACATCGGGTAGATTTATATAAATTTATGCCTGAAATTTTGCTTCATAAATGTTTGTTTGCATGTAGGCTATTCATAATATATTCGTTTTCAAAAACATGTAAAGCGAGTGAAATGGTTTCAAGAACAACGGCCTTGGGAATCTTCTGTTTGCTGATGTTTTCTCTTTGCAAGTTTGTTTAATAACAAAAACTTTCAATATTTCGTCACATACCACTCCTTTGATTAAATATTCAAGCCTATTTTTAAGTCTATCCGTTGTCAGGTCTCATTTGAGCAGTCTAGTATTTTTGGTTTTACCCGTAGTTGTTCTTGTTTAATCTTATTTTGCAAACTCCTTCATGACAACAAAGAACAATAACTTTATATATTTTGAGTTTAAATACGCAGAATAACAAGGGTTTGAAAGCCAAGTTTACAAAGATATTTTTGATAATGATTTTCGAATGAACACAATTCTTAAAGAAGCATTTCGTGAACCCAATCAATTCACTTACATTCCGACTGCGTGATCGGCGGGAGCGTCAAAAGTTTGAGAATTGAGTACTTCTATAGTAGTTGAGGAAGAAGTGGAGAGCATTAAGCACCTGCTTGGTTTCTGCTCGGCATTTGTACAAAGTCCGACAGATCTGACCGGTACAGACATTAGTATTACCTTTGTGCTCGTGGTAGCACTAAGGACCTCAATTGTTCTATGTGATCTAGTAGCTTCTGCTGCCATCCTTCCCATTACCGGTGGTGAAACTAGGCTATTCAACTTTTTGATGTAACAAGTGGGAGTAACAGTAGCCCATTTTTTAAAACTAGATATCTGGCGCAATTTTGGAGATACTTGGATCAATTTTGAAGCGATTATGCCAAACATTATTACGTATGCCTTTGGTGGCTGTTTACGTGATTGACCAAAAAAATGGATTGGTCAGATAACATAGAAAGGATGAAATCGGATAAATGGATGTCGTCCCGCCAAAACCGAAATATATAGAGAACAATAACACCAAACGTCGTGAAAATTGGTATTGCGTGTATCTGACAGCACTGCGCGTGACTGAAAGAAAATTGGCGATATCGTAAGGATGGGTTTAACAAAGAATGAGTGAAATCGGATAAATGGGCGTGGTCCCACACCCAAAGCGAAATACCAGCAGAATCATTTCACCAACACCCATGCAGGAAATGGGCGATATTGGATTAGTAGGCGTTATTCCACCTTTGAAAGTTATTTATATGGATAAACGTTGCGACAATTGTCTTTAAATGTACTGTGTACACTTGTGTCCGGAGAAAAATCGCAATTTTTGATATGTTTGAATTCAACGAAAATATATTTGGAAACAAAATTTTTAAATATTATATAGTTGTGAACAAATACAATTTATTTGAAAATTTAAGAAATGTTGTTTATATTAATATATTAGAACAAAGTATATTTGCTAACGGACATTCAAAAATAAAATATGTGTTTACACACAAACAAAGTTATCGTTTGAGAATTTTTTCAAATATACTTTATTTAAAAACGATTTTTTAAACTTTGCAGGCTTTTTAGAATTTTTTTCAATTTTTCATTGAATTCGTGTTAAACTTTATAGTTAAAAATATCATAAATAGTATTAACTTTTGTTTTATAGCACTAATTTCTAATTTATAAATATTCCAATTCATCAATGCAATATATCGTTACGGAACATTATCCGATTTAAATTTTAATAGAATTTAAGAAACATATACACGGGGCAAAATCGTCTTTTTTGATATGTTTGAATCGAAGAAAAATATATTTGAAACACAAATTTTTAAATATTAATTACTTCTGAGCAAATACATTTTATTTGAAAATCAATAAAATTTATTTGGAACGCATATATTAATATATTACAACAAAATGTATTTGCAAACTAATTTTCTCAAATAAAATATGTATTTATATACAAATAAAATTATCGTTTAGAAACCTGTCCAAATATATTTTGTTTAAAAACGTTGACAATTTTTTAAATTTTATTTCTACTTTTTAATTGATTTTAAGTTATACCTTATAATTAAAAATGACTTATGAAGCAATAAAATTCGTTTTAAAGCACTAATTTTTAAACTATATTTATTCCAAGTCATAATTTGTTGACAATCCACCTTGCATAATACATCATTTCGCAGGATTATACGATTTCAATTATAATGGCTTTTTACGAACATTTTAAATTACCGAAAAAATGAACGTTGAATTACTGAAAAACATAAAACGCGTCTTAAAGTTAAGACATTGCTTTGTTTTCTGAATACTTAAATACAAATAAATATTTGTTCCGTAAATAATAGTCCCAAATAAAAACATTAGGACGGAAACAACGATTTATTTAGAACAACATATTTCCAAATATATAATTTTTGTGTGTGACAAATATAATATATTTAGAGTGTACCCTAAATATTTGTATATTTCAAGCAGAATATGTTTGGGACAATATACTACAGAAGCGATTTTTTTCAGCGTGTACAATTTCTAAAAATTTGTACTTTGAGCTTCTGAAAACAGAAAACTTGCCTTTAAGTTAAGACATTGATACATTGACAAAATAATTAATACAAATAAATCTTTTTTCGGAAATGTTAGTTCCAAACAAAAAATACTTTTGGTTAGAAGAACATTCTCCCAAACACATAATATTTGTGTGTGTCAAATATTATAGATTTGAAGTGTACCCCAAACATATGTATGTTTCAAGCAGAATATGTTTGAGACAATATACCACAGAAGCGATTTTTTTCAGCGTGTGGACACAAAATTAAGTAACTTGCAATTTTTCTTTTGATGTAAAGGAAAAACTATATATTTCAAAAGTGATCAAAAATAGGCTTTGTTTATTTTTATAAAAACCTTCTAAGTAAATCAAATACAAAATAATAAAAAAATAATTCTGGATTTTTCATAATTTTTTTCGCGTTTTTAAATTCATATCCTATGTCCACATATAGTTAAGTCATTTGAGAGGAAATTTATTTAAAAAAATTAACATTGAAAATTTGGTTTTAATGACATGTTGTACGATCAGTATTTGGTAGAATATCCTTTTTGGTTATTTCGGCTCATCTGTTTGGTTTTGTTTGAAGTAAACCGTACACGGGGCAAAATCGCTTTTTTGATATGTTTTAATCGAAAGAATATATATTTGGATCGCAAATTTTTAAATATTATATATTTCTGAGCAAATGAATTTTATTTGAAAATCAATAAAATCTATTTGGAATGCATATATTAATATATTACAACAAAATATATTCGTAAACTAATTTTCTCAAAAAAAATATGCGTTTAACTACAAATAAAATGTTTGTTTAGGAATTTCTTCATATATGTTTTATTTAAAAAAGATTTTCAAAGCATTTGCTGACTTTCGAATTTAAGTTTTAATTTTTCCTTGGTTTCGAATTGAACCTCCCAGTTATGATACCAAATGCAGCATTAACTTCTGTTTTAAATCAATCATTTCAAATTTCTGAGTATTCCAAGCCATCATTAGTTGTCAATCCTCAAAATTATTTTATTTTTGTCCAAGATTATACGCTTACAATTATTATTATTTATTATTTTTACGAACATTAAAAATTTTGAAAAAAATAACTTTGAACTACTGAAAAATTTAACACAATTTAGGTATTTTCTGAATAATTAAACGCAAATAAATATTTGTTTCGGAAACAAAAGACCCAAATAAAATAATATTGGGATGTAAACAAATATTTGTTTAGAACAACACCTTCCCAAATATATACATTTTGTGGGTACCAAATATTATATGTTTAGAGGGTACCCCAAAAATATATATATGTTTCAAGCCGAATATGTTTGGAACAATATACTACAGAAGCGATTTTTTTTTCAGCGTGTAGCATTGGTCAGGAGTTTTTTTATTTAATTCTTATGGAATAATCTTCCACAAATGCCCTTCTTTTGTTGTTTTTTTGCTGCTACTATCTGTTTTATAATTTCTCATAGATTTTCTTTTCTATTGGATTTATTTAGAAAATCTATGAGAAAAATTGATTGATTTTTTCGCGTCCTGTTAAGTCCTCTCGAGATTTATGTTTCGTGCCTTAGTCCTGTTGAAATATCCTGACTATTGGCAAATCTTCAGCATTTTCAGTACCGAGATTATTCTGTAGGTTGTCTCTATACATTTCACCTCTTATTCTACCTTAAACTTTCACAATAGGACCATAGCCTATGTAATGCTGAAAAAATAGCTTCTGTAGTATATTGTCCCAAACATATTGTGCTTGAAATATATAAATGTTTAGGGTACACTCGAGATATATTTGGCACATACAGTATTTATACCCTACACCACACTGTGGTACAGGGTATTATGACTATGTGCATTTGTTTGTAACACCCAAAAGGAAAAGAGATAGACCCATTGTTTATTATACCGATCGACTTGTACTCACTTTCTGAGTCGATTTAGCTATGTCCGTCTGTCTGTCTGTCCGTCTGTCTGTCTGTCTGTCTGTCTGTCTGTAGATGTATTCTTGTAATCAAAGTACAGGTCGCAATTATGGTCCGATCTCAACGAAACTTTGCACATATCTTTTTCTAGGCCCAAGGACGATCCCTATTGAATTTGGTTAGATTTACATATAGCTCCCATATATATGTACCTCCGATTTGGCATATATGCACTGTATAAACAACATTTTGTAAACGATTTGTACAAAAATTGACAGAGAGTAGTCTCGTGATACACTTAGATACAATACAAAATTTGGGGGAAATCGGTTCAGATTTAGATATAGCCCCCATATATATGTTGCACCCGATTTGACATGTAAGCGCTGTAGAAACTGTATTTTATATCCAATCAGTACGAAATTCGGCAAAAAGAGGTTTCTTATTACATGAAGGAATACTGCCAAATTCGGAGAAAATCGGTTCAGATTTAGATGTAGCCCCCATATGTATGTTACCCCCGATTTGAAATTCAAGCGTTGTAGAAACTGTATTTTATATCCGATCACAGCGAAATTCGGCAGAAAGAGGTTTCTTATTGCACGAAGGAATACTGCCAAATATGGAGAAAATCGGTTCAGATTTAGATATAGCCCCCATATATATGTTAGCACCGATTTGACATTCAAGCGCTGTAGAGACTGTATTTTATATCCGATCAGTACGAAATTCGACAGAAAGAGGTTTCTATTTTACATGAATGAGTATTCAGGGAAAATCGATTCAGATTTATATATAAGCTCCATATATATGTTCCTCCTGATTTGGTTACAAAGCTCTATAGAAGTTGTACTTTACTTCCGATCATTACAAAATTCTCCAGAAAGATGTTTCTCAATTTAGGAACGAATATTGCTTAATTTAGCGATTATCGGTTCAGAATTAGATATATCCACATATATATGTTCTTACCCATTTACCAATTATTCCAAATTATTATCGCAATAACCCTTATCGCATTGTTAGGGAGGTGTAGGGTATTATATAGTCGGCCCCGCCCGACTTTCTGCCTTTCCTTACTGGTATATATTTGGAAAGATGCTGTTCTCAAAAATCTTTGTTTCCGTCCTATGTTTTATTTTGAGACTATTATTTACGAAACAAATATTTATTTGCATATAAGTATTCAGAAAATATATTAGTATATTAATTGTAATACCAGTTTTATGCTTTTCTGTAATCCACTGTTAATTTTTTCAGAAATTTTATATGTTCTTAAAATGCATTTATACACGGATCAAAATGTTTGAATCAAAAGAAAATATGTTTGGAAGACAAATTTTTAAATATTATATGTTTCTGATCAAACAAATATTATTTGAAAATCAATAAAATGTATTTGGAACGCATATATTAATATATTACAACAAAATACATTTACAAACTAATTTTCTCAAAAAAAATATGTGTTTATATACAAATAAAATTATTGTTTACGAATTTATCCAAATATATATTGTTTAAAAAGGATTTTAAAAACGCTGCCGATTTTTCGAATTTAGTTTTTAATTTTCTATTGATTTCGAATAATACCCTATAATTCACAATGACATAAGTAGCAATAACTTTTGTTTTAAAACACTCATTATACCCTCCACCATAGATGGGGGGGTAAATTAATGTTGTCACTCCGTTTGTACACCTCTAAATAATGATCTAAGGCCCAATAAAGTATAGAGGGTGGCTGATATGTAATGCAACAAAGTAAAGCGATATTTTTTTTTTATTTTTTTTTTTAAATTTTATTGTTCAAAAGCAAAAAAAGTCGGAAATAACATAAAATTTTAGAAACAGTTTAGATTTGTTCGAATTGGCCACCTTTGGCACGAATTATGGCCTTCAAACGGCCGACAAAGCCATCACACGCTGCACGAAAGTGGTTCTGCGGTATTTTGGCCCATTCCCGGCGAAGCGCCGTCTTGAGATGATCGATACTTTGGTATTGTTTAGTGCGAACCTTACTCTCTAAAATGCCCCAGGCGCAAAAGCCAACGGATTGAGATCCGTTGCTGAGTCCTGTTGGAATGTCCATGGTCTGCGGCCGAAATGTTTGTCTGCCCAGACAATACTGTCTTTAGGACATTTTCCCGATAATATTCGGCATTTATTTTGACCCCATGGTCGATGAATACGAGCGAGGAGCGACCATCGGCCGTTACGACGGCGCACACCATTACCATCGGCGGCGCTTGAGTTCTGGTGGCCAATCGAAGGTGTAAATTTTTAGCTGACCTCTTTGGCAAGTAAATCCGATCATTTTGTTTGTTCACAAACAGCTCAATTTGGAATGGCTTCTCATCGGAGAAAACCAAATTCGGTAACTGGCCACTTTCGTACAAGCGAAGCAACTCCTTGGCTCTTTCCAGTCTAACTTTTTTTGTGCATCGGTGAGCTCTTGCACTTTTTGGAACTTCAATGGCTTTAGTCCAAGCTCATTTTTTAATATGTGTTGTATCCGTTTTCGCGATATGTTCAGCTCACGAGCAATTTTTCCGCCACTACGTCGTGGATTTCGATCAAATCTGGCCTTCACTTTTCGGATCATTTCTGGTGTTGTTACCGTTTTTTTTCGTCCACTTTTTGGACGCGATGCAACACTGCCAGTATCGCGGTAACGAGCAATGATACGAGAAACAAAAGATTTATTCACATTTAAATGCTGGAGGGCTCTAACGATAGCCACTTGTGTTTTTCCACCCAAATATAAAGCAATCACACTATCACGCTTGAATTCCATCACGAACAACTTTTTTCTGAATGCAATAGATCAAAATGCTTTTGTAAGCTTGTAAACAATAAAATGAACTGTCACTGAAATAAATCTGTCAGCTATTAGAGGTTTAGAAATGATAGCAACCTGAAGTTGGTTGCAACACATATCAGCCACCCTGTATATATATTCTTAATCGTCGTAAAATTCTTAGACGATTTAGCCGTCTGTCCGTCCGCCTGTTGTAATCACGCTGCAGTCCGTAATAATAGAGCTATGTTGATCAAATTTGATAGAAATATTTCTTATAGTTGCAGGTTGTTTGGATTTGTAAATGGGCCATATCGGTCCATGGTTTGATATAGCTCTCCTATAGAGGTCGCTCTAAAATACGGGTTTTGAGCCATTGATACCACATTTTTAAAGCAATTTAGCAGAAGCTTTGCAGTTTCAGGTGACGATAAAGTATATATAGTATTATGAATCGTCGTAAAATTCGAAGACGATTTAACCATGTCCGTCCGTCTGTTGTAATCACGCTGCAATCTATAATACTTGAGCTATATATGCCACATCTCCCCGATTTGACTTCTTAACGTCATAGAGACCACAAATGTCAACTGGCCGGACTGAATTTTGGTAACTGGGGTTTATTATACTCAGTTTATTTATACTCGCACGAGCAACGGTAGTCATAGGTCCATGTTTTGATATATCCCTCATACAAAGGTCCCTCTAGATTTGACTTCTTAACGCCACAAAAACCTCAAATTTCAACGAATTGGACTGAAATTTGGTATAATGAGATTATTAGTACCCGTAATCATCCACGCCCAACAAAATCTTGGTAAGTACCTGTCATTATTCCCTGCATTACCAAATAATGACATCTCGTTATTCGCTGCATTACTTTCGGCTTATTAATAATGACTTACCAATAACAACAGAAATAAGTGATTTTTTGTTATCAAAATCATTTTGGCAATTTTTGATATAATGCAATTTTGGCTATATTGTACATATATTATTATTGTACAAGATTTATTTATTTTTCAACATGTTTTCAAATAATACGTGCAGATTTGAATACCATAAATATTTACGTATATCGTATAATGTTAGACCGTTGAAGAATTCAGGTTCAGAAATTCGAATCTGGCATGATGAAATTATTTGTTTCAAAATGCGCGACAATATGCAAAAAAACACTTCAAATGGGCATTTCTTCATATCTACTTCTTATTTTATGACTTATTGGTAACGCCTTATTCAAGTACTTAAAATCGTGAATATATATGTACATATTTATGTGGTATGCCTATGCTACAAATAAGTACTTATTATGCTACTATATTGTATGCTTTTGGGAAGTACTTTCCTCCAATGACATCCCCATGTTAAAATAATGAGAAAAGTGGCTAAATAATAAGTACTTACCATTATCGAACTTTAGTTATTCGTCGGATTATTTGGTAATGAGAAATTTTGCTGGGCGTGCGATCCATGGTGGAGGGTATATAAGATTCGGCATGGCCGAACTTATCGCTTTTACTTGTTTGTTCTACATTACGGTCAAATACATCTTTGTACCAAACTTCTTAATTCCGCAATTACTCCTTTGATGTAGACCCCATCTTCTTATAATAATGGTATTCCTTACTCCTTAAACTTGTTCACACTGAGATCAAGGATACGATTTTGAAAAACAAAACAAAAGGAAGCCGAAACACGAAACGACAAACGTTAAACCCAGTTTTATATCATATGGTACGGACTGATGGCAAATTACAATTGACAAAACACACAAGAGTAGTGGTAC
Organism: Eudasyphora cyanicolor; assembly: GCA_963930755.1. Lineage (NCBI taxonomy): Eukaryota > Metazoa > Arthropoda > Insecta > Diptera > Muscidae > Eudasyphora > Eudasyphora cyanicolor. The sequence goes on along the minus strand of OZ005736.1, from coordinate 154,971,564 downwards.
ATAATTCAATTTACCTTTTAGACGTTCCACTTTTACCGTTTTTTGAAGAGTTCTGCAAATAGAAAAGAAAAATTATATTAATTAAAAAGTAAATACTCAAAGTAAGCCACTCACATTTTCGAAAGGATACTTAAAACCGAACAATAGTTTGTTAATAAGTATTTTAGGCCAAAACATTTTAACAAATAACTAAGTATTCTCCCTAATTAGCACAGTCTCATCTCATACAGTGCAACACTTAGAGAGTACATATATACGCAAACAAGAAGAGAACAAAATAAGTAAATAAAAAACCAAAAAGAATATAACAAAAAGGTCAAATTCAAAAGCCGAAAGTCAACATATCTTTGTCATTCGACCAACAATACAAGCGAAATTACGTCTTAGGGTGGCGATGAAGATCTTCCAAGGCAGCAAGTAATGATAGATTTAGAGACTTTTTTATCTTTTTAGTAAGGCTTAGTAGTTACATATGTGCGGAATGAAAATGGATATTTGGCAAGATGTTGTTCTAAAAAAATTGTTGTTTATGTCCTAATGTTTTTTATTTGGGACTATTATTTTCGAAACAAATATTTATTTGCCTTTAAGTAGTCAGAAAGTTATCAATACCTTAATCTATATATATAAAAATGGTGTGAAAAATGTATAGTAATTCATCAATTGAGAACGGCTGGACCGATTTGGCTCAATTTTTTTTTCAGTTCTTCGTATTTGCCTGGAGAAGGTTGTTACGAAAGAAAATTTTGGGAAAACCCTCCGGAAAAGTCGGAAAATTGGGAAAATCGAAAATTGCTATTTTTTGCGAGATTCCTACTGTTCCTATCTACTACTCTCTTTTTGAATCCAATTTTTTTTATTAATTTTCTATTAAACAAACAAGTTTTCTATTAAACATATGTACGAGTATGTGCTATTTTTCTTGCTGCAATTCATTCTAGTTTTGCGTATTGTTACACTGATTTCGCGTATCACATCGACAAACGGTACAAGCATTACGATCAATTAAAATTCAACGCGATATTTATCAGTTCGAAAATTTTTTCAGATAATAAGTTTGTCTTATTGGATTGCGGGCACTGCAAAATCATAATTTCGGATGAATGCACGATGGCGCATAAACGAGCTCTGGAGGCAGTTGACCGAACGATGAAGGATTTACGACGTGATTTGAGACAATTTGGTGAGTCTATGATATTGCTCTCCGGAGATTTTCGTCAAACGCTTCCTGTCATTCCGAAATCTACTGCCGATGAAATTAATGCATGCCTGAAATCGTGGTCTTTGTGGCGGCATGTCAAGAAGTTGAAATTGATCACGAACATGAGAGTCGCGTTTTAGAACGACTCATCGGCTCTTGAATTCTAGAAACAAGTGTTGGCGCTTGGCAATGGCCAAATTACTGTTGATGTTTCCACTGCATTGATATTGTTCCCGGCAAATTTTTGCGAGTTCACATCGTCGAACGAGGAACTCATCACCAAAGTGTTTCCAAATCTCGATTAGATTAGTGAACGGGCAATATTAGCAGCGAAGAATAAGGACGTCGATAGCATGAATTTTATTATTCAAAGTAAAATCGAACTCGCTTGATGTGCCAGGAGCTCCGCCGCATAATTTACAGCTGAAGGTGGAATCGATCATAATCATGTTGCGGAATCTGAATCATCCGAAATTGTGCATAGTTCGCGGTTGTCCATTATGAAACTGATGGACAATGTGATTCAGGCGACGATCATCAAGGGAAAATTTAAAGGAGAGGAAGTCCTTATCCCACGAATTCCGATTATTCCAACTGATCTTTCATTCCAATTCAAGCGGATTCAGTTCCCTGTACGATTGGCTTTTACGATGACAATCAATAAATCTCAAGACAAATCGTAGGAAGTCTGTGGAATTAATCTCGAATTTCCCTGTTTTTCGCACGGTCATCTGTACGTTGCCTGTCTTCTGTCTTCGTTGTTTGTTGTTTATCACATCGCTCTCTACTGATTTCGATTCCTTTTAAACAAATCGCATTAAAATTTTAACTATCTGTGTTTTATTATCACTCTGGAGTTTATCTGAAGGCGTTAAATTGGGGCGAGGCGAAGTTCGCCGGGTCCGCTAGTTACAAATAAGACAAGTTTTACGCTTTTCATTAATTCTACGTTAATATTTAGAGAAAGTTTAAATGTTCTTAAAATTCCTTTCTAATTGAAATGATACATTGCTTGATGACAAAAAATGACGACTTGGAATAAATAGAAATTAAAAATTAGAGATTTAAAACAAAATCTATTAGATAAGTATGTCATTTTAAATTGTCAGTTAAAACTTGAAATCAATGAAAAATTAAAAATAAAATTCGATAAAACAAAATCTATTTGGCAAATTTCTAAACAATAATTTTATTTGCATATAAACACATATTTTATTTAAGCAAATTAGTTTGCAAATATATTTAAAGTAATATATTAATATACTCAATATAAATATGCTCATGCTTTATCCTGTAATTTGGTCAATTAAAATTCTTTGTATTGTATTAAACACAATGAATGAGAATAACTGAAATTTATAACAATGTCGATGTACAACTACAGGAGCTCTCACGTCGTACTGATTAGTTTTTTACAATGCTATCAAAAGTATAAACTAAAAACTTCAAGACGATTAGTGCAATGATTTATCAGATTTCGTTTTCAGTATTGGATTCATATGCTTTACGCGCTTGCTAATTCAATATACTTTGAAATATTATATTTTTTGTGTGGAAGGCATAACGCTCGTGAAAATCAAAATATCTGCTTTCGGGTTATGAGGTAGTGTTGGCCATACCACGCATCTTTGCCCAATTATAAATTTTCCTAAATAATGTCCTACCTTGCCCACAATCATGAAAAATGTAAGATTCGTTCTCGAGTTATGAGATTGTGTTCGATGTGACACGCCCATTTGACCAATCCTAAAGTTTCCTCAGTAGCTTCTTTCCTTGGACAAATACGAACCCATTAATCTCAAAACTATAAAATCGAAAGATTTGTTCTCGAGTTATAAGGTCGTGATGGCAGTTTCGCGTCGCTTTGAACAATCCTAAATTAGCCTCCATGGTGTCCCCTCATTGGGGCTAATACGAATCCATCATTCCCAAAATCGGGAAAATCGAACGGTCCATTCTTGAGCTACGAGGCTATGATGGCCGTTTCGCGTCGCTTTGATCAATCCTATGTTTTGTTCCAACACGGGGCAAAATCGCCTTTTTTGATATGTTTGAATCGAAAGAAAATATATTTGGAACACAAATTTTTAAATGTTTTATATTTCTGAGTAAATAAATTTTATTTGAAAATCAATCAAATTTACTTGGAACGCATATATTAATATATTACAGCAAAATATATTTGCAAACTAATTTTCTCAAATAAAATATGTATTTATATACCAATAAAATTATTGTTTAGGAATATCTTCAAATATATGTAGTTTAAGAAAGATTTTCAAAACTTTGGTGAATTTTTCTAATTTCATTTTTAATTTTTCATTCGTTTCGAATTATTTCTCCCAGTCAAAAATACCAATAGCAGCATTGCATTCTGTTTTAAGGGACTCATTTTTAAATTTCTGGGTATTTCATGTCAGCATTTTTTCAATTCTTCGAGTAAATTAATGTTATCAAAAATTATACGATTTCAATTAAAAATTTCTAAAAAATTATCATTAAATTACTGAGAAACTTAACACAATTAAGGTTCGATATTTTCGGAATACTTAAATTTGAATACAGTTTTGTTTCGGAATTAAAATCCCAAATAAAAGGTATTAGGGTGAAAACAAGGATTTGTTTAGAACAACATCTTCCCAAATATATAATTTTTGTGTGTACCAAATATTATATATTTAGAGTGTACCATAAACATATATATGCTTCAAGCCGAATATGTTTGGGACAATATACTACAGAAGCGATTTTTTTTCGGCGTGAAGGTGTCGCTGCCTGGGGCCAATACGAATCTATCAAGACCAAAATCGCAAAAAATCGAACGATCCATTTTTGAGCTATGTGGTTGCGTAGGCCGCGCCACTCTATTTTGGCCAATTCTAAATTAAATTTTTAGTTTGTTAGGGAGCATTTACATTACATGTTGTTTTCTTAGGTGGAATGGAGACGGGCCCCAGGAGAATACGAGTACACCCCAATATGTTTATGGATATTGGCGCAAAATTGCATTTTTAAACAGCAAACATTTTGTTTGGGCTTTCTTTCCTCTTTTTGAGGCGTATTTCCATCTATTGATTTAGAACCAGAAGAGATTTGTGTCGCGGGTCAACATTGGCTATTGTGCATAAGAAAGGGTCGGTCCCGGATTAAGTTCGGCCATGCCGAATCCATTATGGAGGGTTTATAACAAATTTCAGCCCAATTAGTTGAAATTTGAAATTTTTGTAGCTTTACAAAGTCAAATCTAGAGGGACCTTTGTGTGGGGGCTATATCAAGACATAGACCTATGACTACGGTTGTTCGTGTGAAGGATCCCGGGAATAAATAAACCCCAGTTACCAATTTTCATCAAGAATAGTTGAAATTTGCGTTAAGAAGTTAAATCGGATAAATACATATATAGTATATCAAAAAGTATATATGTACCAAATTTCAGCCACCTAGCTCAAGTATTATAGATTGTACCATGATTACAACAGACGAATGCACGGAAGGACGGACGGATATAGCTAAATCGTCTTAGAATTTTACGACGATTAAGAATATATATACTTTATGTGGTCTCAGATCAATATTTAGGGGTGTTAAAAACGGGAAAAGGGAATACAAATAGTCACCCCCTAGGTTTGAAGATTATCCAGAGACAATTCAGGGACAAAAAAATTTATTTCTTATTATCCTGCGTTGGAATTTGGCACCTTCATTCATAAACAAAAAAGCTGCATAGGTTTCAAAATAACAAAATGCATACAGAGATCAAATTCGACAATCTACTTTTGATGTCGTTTTCTATCACTCTCACATACAGTAAAACCCCACTTACGCGATACATACTCGCTTCTGTAGTATATTGTCCCAAACATATTCGGCTTGAAATTAACATATGTTTAGGGTACACTCCAAATATATAATATTTGACACACACAAATATTGTATGTTTGGGAGGATATTGTTCTAAACAGAAATATGCTTGCATTCAAATATTTTTTATTTGGTACTAGTATTTCCGAAACAAAGTTTGATTTGTAACTATTTATGTTGGCAATGTATCAATGCCTTAACTTAAAGACAAGTTTACTGTTTTTATACCCTCACTTTAGTGTGACGAGGGTATATATCATTTGCTACGGAAAAAAGTGTAACACGTCGAAGGAGTGACCTAAGACCCCAAGTATGTTCGGAGGAAATCCGTTTTGGGTCATTTTAAGTCGAATGAGCAATGTCCGTCCGTCTGTCTGTCTGTCTGTCTGTCTGTCTGTCTGTCTGCCTGTCTGTCTGTGTGTCTGCTGGCTGGTGCGCACGATAACTCTCGAAAGGAGTAACCGATTGACCTCAAATTTGGTATGTGGTAATATTTTTTTCTATCTCCGGCTAAGTTCGAAGATGGGCCATATTGGTCCACTCCTTCTAGTACCTCCCCCACAAAGGGTTAAAATGTTGTAAAATATTGATTCTTTAATAACTGCTATACTACTTATTCGAATCTTTTGAAATTTCACACATAGTATTAGCTTATTAGTCGCTATCAACTCGAGAAAAATGGGCGAAGTCGCCACGTCCTTTTTGGTACCTCCCACACAAATGTACCATTTTGCACCAAAAGTTAACAGCTTATAACATTAATAACAGTGTATAAAAATACTTGAAATTTTGTACAGTATTATGCTTTTATATTGCCTACAGTCCAGGGAAAAATGGGTGTTGTTGCCACGCCCCTTTTGGTACCTCCCACACAAAGGTACCTTTTTGCACCAAAAGTTAACAGCTTATAACAATAAAACCAGTGTATACAAATACTTGAAATTTTTTACATTGTAATGTTTTTATAGTGTCTATAGCCCTGTGAAAAATGGGCGTTATTGCCACGCCCCTTTTTGTACCTCCCACACAAAAATTCCCAAATCATACCACAATTTAATGTCTCATAACGTTTATACCAGTTCACATAAATGCTTATAAGTCGGCACAGTGCAATGAATTTAAAGTATCTAATGTTCAGCGAAAAAAAGGTGTATTATATAAACCCCTTCTGGTAACTCCCACACAAATTGACAGAATAATTCGAGTAATATTCAATATTACATTACTCACAAAGTGAGGGTATACCTTAGTCGGTTTACCCGACTGAAACTTTCTTACTTGTTCATATGTTCAATGAGCAATTTTTTGTGTGCAAATTTTATATGTTTGTAAAATTTAATTAAAATTTAAATCGAATAATCTTTCGTAAATATAAATTGCATTGATGGATTGACAAAAAGTGGTTAATTGGAATATTTATAAATTAAAAGAAATTTTTAGGTATAAAGTTTAACACGAAAACTATGAAAAACTAACTAATATTCGAATAAGTGCAAAGTTTTAAAAATCTTTTCAAATTAAATATATTTGGAAAACTTCTTAAACAATAACTTTGTTTGTATGTAAACACATATTTTATTTGTGAAATTAAGTTTGCAAATAAATTATGTTCTAATATATTAATATATGCGTTCCAAACAAAATTTCTTGATTTTCAAATAAAATTTATTTGTTAACAAATATATAATACTAGCGGACCCGGCGAACTTCGCCTCGCCCCAATTTAACGCCTTCAGATAAACTCCAGAGTGATAATAAAACACAGATAGTTAAAATTTTAATGCGATTTGTTTAAAAGGAATCGAAATCAGTAGAGAGCGATGTGATAAACAACAAACAACGAAGACAGAAGACAGGCAACGTACAGATGACCGTGCGAAAAACAGGGAAATTCGAGATTAATTCCACAGACTTCCTACGATTTGTCTTGAGATTTATTGATTGTCATCGTAAAAGCCAATCGTACAGGGAACTGAATCCGCTTGAATTGGAATGAAAGATCAGTTGGAATAATCGGAATTCGTGGGATAAGGACTTCCTCTCCTTTAAATTTTCCCTTGATGATCGTCGCCTGAATCACATTGTCCATCAGTTTCATAATGGACAACCGCGAACTATGCACAATTTCGGATGATTCAGATTCCGCAACATGATTATGATCGATTCCACCTTCAGCTGTAAATTATGCGGCGGAGCTCGATTTTACTTTGAATAATAAAATTCATGCTATCGACGTCCTTATTCTTCGCTGCTAATATTGCCCGTTCACTAATCTAATCGAGATTTGGAAACACTTTGGTGATGAGTTCCTCGTTCGACGATGTGAACTCGCAAAAATTTGCCGGGAACAATATCAATGCAGTGGAAACATCAACAGTAATTTGGCCATTGCCAAGCGCCAACAGTTGTTTCTAGAATTCAAGAGCCGATGAGTCGTTCTGCAACGCGACTCTCATGTTCGTGGTCAATTTCAACTTCTTGACATGCCGCCACAAAGACCACGATTTCAGGCATGCATTAATTTCATCGGCAGTAGATTTCGGGATGACGGGAAGCGTTTGACGAAAATCTCCGGAGAGCAATATCATAGACTCACCAAATTGTCTCAAATCACGTCGTAAATCCTTCATCGTTCAGTCAACTGCCTCCAGAGCTCGTTTATGCGCCATCGTGCATTCATCCGAAATTATGATTTTGCAGTGCCCGCAATCCAATAAGATAACCTTACCTCTTATACTCAAACTTATTATCTGAAAAAATTTTCGAACTGATAAATATCGCGTTGAATTTTAATTGATCGTAATGCTTGTACCGTTTGCCGATGTGATACGCGATATAACTATCCGAAATCAGTGTAACAATACGCAAAACTCGAATGAATTGCAGAAACTTTTTTGTTTAATACAAAATTAATAAAAAAAAATTGGATTGAAAAAAAGAACAGTAGGAATCTCGCAAGAAATAGCTATTTTCGATTTTCCCAATTTTCCGACTTTTCCGGAGGGTTTTCCCAAAATTTTCTTTCGTAACAACCTTCTCCAGGAAAAAAAGAACAACTGAAAAAAAAATTGATCCAAATCGCTCCAGCCGTTCTGACGTGATGCCATTACACAGATGGACCGTTTCATTTTTATATATATAGATTTAAAAAAATCGTTTCCAAGTATATTTTCATTTAAACATATCAAAATGACGATTTTCCTCCGTGTATGCACTAGCGCGGATTGGTCCAGCAATGAAATACATTTGCATAATTTGTCAACAAATGTTAAAGCTAAAATTGGATTTCGTAATAAAATCACTTTGTTTTTCCATCCACCCTACACTACAACAAAATAGTAGTTTTGTCATTGTTTGCTATATACCCCAAATTCCGCGTAGCAAATTTTTGACCCTGTCCATTGGAGAAAAAGATTCGTAATAAGAAAATGGGTCCGTATCCGTACATTATTATGTACCCACCTGATTTAGAAAGAAAACTATTTCTATTTTTTTTGGGTGTATTTTCACTACATGTTGCTTTCTTCGGCGGAATGAAGACGGCCCCAAGAGAATACACCCCAAACAGAAAAAGTAATTTCCAGAATAAATTTTAGGCTTACTAACTGAAATTGGATTAAAATCTGTTAAAAAGTGTCGTTCCAGACACAATGACCTGAGGTGTCCCAAGCACGACTAAACTTTAAAAACTTATTTTAATATAATGTAAATTGCTTCGATTTCTACACAATTTACTGCATCATTAACCATAGAGTTTTATGTTAATACACGTGGGAAAATCGCCATTATTGATATGTTTGAATTGAATGAAAATATATTTTGAAACAATTTTTTTAAATCTATATAATATAATATATAATATAATGTAAATTGCTTCGATTTCTACACAATTTGGTTTACTGCGTCATTAACCATAGAGTTTTATGTTAATACACGTGGGAAAATCGCCATTATTGATATGTTTAAATTGAATGAAAATATATTTTGAAACAATTTTTTTAAATCTATACATATATATAAAAATGAATCGTGGTTTGTTCGACTGCTTAAAACTTCAAAACTACTGGACCAAATTGGATACTTCCTTCTGCGAATTTGTTCGTAATTGCTACGCAAAGGTTAAGGAAAAATAAAAGTCGCAAAATTCTCAACAGGTGGCGCTGCCCACTTGACCGCTGAGGCTCCTGTAAGACCTATAAGGCTGAAATTTTGCACAACCATAGACCAGAGTGTTGTATAAACAACTGACTTTTCACATAGCCATTTTTTGCCCTGTGGTCTGTTCTAGCGCTATCAATAAATTGAGTATTATGTTTGTTCTTTCAGAAACACAAGATCAAAAGATAACATTTTGTACATATGGAGTACTATACACGACAAATATAAACGCGAAAAATAATTTTAAATTCTCTATCTGTGGTCAGTGTAGCAGTAACCAAATTTTTTCATTATTTCAGTGTTTTTAAATCTCCTGTACGACCTATAAAGCTGAAATTTAGCATATGAATAGGCTAGAGTGTTTTATAAACCACGGACTTTTAACAGTATCGGATTTTGACCAGTGGTCAGTTTTCGCACAACTTGTTGTTAGTAATATGTTTATGCTTGCAGAAAACTCTTACAAGAAACAAATCTAAATCTTTGTACGAGTAAATATGTAGTACTATACAACGAAAATTTACATTCTTGACCACTGAGACCTATTATTACAAGTAATATGCTGAACGTTTGCACACATATCGTTATGAGTGTGATATCTCACGCTACTCAAATGCATTATGTATTTAGGCTGTTATTTCATTTGACAACACCGCATATTGTTCTTTTTCATGTGATAATTTGAACAGTTTTCACCGTGTTTAGAATGAAATAATTTTCATTTTCGAAATACATACCCATATAACATTGTGAATCTGTGAATTATCAGTTTTTAAGTGATATCTATTTTTTGCCCTGAATATGAATGAATCGTGGTTTGTTCGACTGCTTAAAACATGAAAACTAATGGCCCAAATTGGATACTTCCTTCTGCGGATTTGTTCGAAATTGCTACGCAAAGGTTAAGGAAAAATAAAAGTCGCAAAATTCTCAACAAGTGGCGCTGACCACTTGACCGCTGAGGCTCCTGTAAGACCTATAAGGCTGAAATTTTGCATAACCATACACGCTGAAAAAAAATCGCCTCTGTAGTATATTGTCCCAAACATATTCTGCTTGAAACATAAATATTTTTAGGGTGTACTCCAAATATATAATATTTGACAAATACAAGTATTATATGTTTGGGAGGATATTGTTCTAAACAAAATAATGTTTACATCCTAATATTTTTTATTTGGATATGATATTTCCAAACAAAGATCTTTTGGCGAGAATGTATGTATACTATTCTTTAATTGTTTTAAGTTTACAGCAATTGAAAGGTAATTTTTGAAATTTTTAATGTTAGTAAAATTTCTTTATAATTGATGAATTGAATTGGTTTCAAATAGAAGTTAATGCTAAGTATGGCATTTTTAAAAGGAATGCATAATTCGAAAAGGAAAAAATGATATTCGAAAAATTCAGCAAAGTTTAGAAAATCTTTTTTTTAATACAATATATTTGGAAATATTCATAAACAATAATTTTGTTCGTATTTAAACAAATATTTTATTTGAGAAACTCAGTTCGCAAATATATTTTATTCTAATATATTAACATATGGGTTCTAAATACATTTTATTGATTTTCAAATAAAATTTATTTGCTCGAAAATATATAAAAAATCAAAATTTGTGTTCCAAGTATATTTTCTTTCGATTCACACATATCAAAAAAGGCGATTTTGCCCCGTGTAGTATTTTTTTGCCAGAGGATGTCGGCATACAGGTTGCTCATGCCATACAATTGTTTCGGAAATTTTGGGCATGAAGCGTGTGGCAGGGAAGTTTGTTTCAAAATTGTTGAATTTGACTTGAGTTGTTTGTGATTGAAAATTAATCATGCCGGTTTAAAGAATTAATTACACACAAATCCATTCTCATGATTAAGGACGTCATCAGTCGACATTATGAAATATCCCCATATAAAGGTTCCACCCGATATTACTTCTTGAGGCCTTAGAAACCACAAATATCAAACGATTGCATTGCAGTTTGGATATTTGGGTCGTTCCATAATTCTAGATATGTTTTCTTTTCAACCTCAAAAGATGAATGAAAAATTAATGAGTGTCAAGCATTTGCAGCGAAGGTATAACATAAAGTCTTAATCCCTATATCTTTATACACAGAAAGAAAAAAATGAGTAATCCGTACTCGAATCAAGCCGTAGCGGTGTCAAAAGTACGGATTTTCTTAAACCAAGTACAAAATACTTGAATCAAGTACGGATTTTTAAGCCCTAAATTCTTAATATTAGCGCTTATTAAGCCTGATTATGCTTGATTTTAAGCCGAAAAATTCTTATTTTAAGCATATAGCGATTGATTTAAGAATTTTATCGGATTCATTTGAGTGCGAAACGAACTTCAATGAAAACATTTTTGATTGGATTAAGCCTGCCCAATACTTGATTTAAGTCTGATAATACTTGATTTAAGCCTGATAAGTTCTTGATTAAATCCTAACCAATACATGATTTAAGCCAGATCAGTTCTTGATTTCAGCCTGGTCATACTATATTTATTGTGCTTTCGTTCGTTTTATACCTTTTACATTAATTATACCATTTTTGCCACTGTATTGCAAACAATGCAATTTTTTAAAATGGTATGTCAAAATTCAATTGCTTGACAGCAAAAGTAAAAGTTTTGCTGCATTTTATTCAATTTAAATATGAAACATATAAGGAATAGCATCAACGAATCGAATAAGAATTATTAACAACTTCAAAAAACTAAAATCGTAAAAAATCACGCCAAGTAATGTATTTGCAAACACTGCTTGAACGAGAAACGAATTGGATATGGTCCGCACAAATGTTTATACATATACATCTCGACAATTTATATGCATGTGTGTTTGATGTTGCGTTAGCCAAATCAACCACTTGCATGAGAGTGGTTGAGAGGGTAATTTTATTGTGCTCTATAATGATTTTGTCTCTCAGAGATTAAAGTAAGCTTTTTTTTCTTACTTTAAGTCATATTAGGCTTAATTTTTCTTTTCAAGAAATATTTACTTGATTTCAAGCATTAAATGCTTATTGTAAGCCTTTCAGCGCTTGATTTGTTAAATTTAAGCCGATTTATATGTACTTGTTTTAAGAAAAACTTAGTACGAACGTACTTAAATTTTTAGGTACGATTTCGGCTTAAATTAAGAATTTTTTACTTGAATTTAGTATGGCATTTTTCTTTCTGTGTATATAAAATCCTTTGTACGTTTGTTAATAACGCACGATCTCCGTGAGCTAATGGACTGAAAATTGGACAATATATTCAGATTGAGTTCATTTGTGTTTTAGAATTATTTTCAACGCGATAAATTGCGAATTGGTCAAGATATTTGCAAAATTCGCATTTCCAGAGCAATTTGACTGAAATTTAAAATATATATTTATTTTGTCTTGATAATAGTTTATACGAACGATTCTAACCGGTAGATGGCGATGTAATGGTCAATATAGATTTTGTTGACGAGTTTTTTTCAGAAAATCAGGATGTATGCCTTTTTGAATGAAATATCATTGAATAACAAACCAATACATCCCAAACAGGACGGGCAGGACAATGTCTGCTGGGTTCAGCTAGTATTATATATTTGCGATAAGGGTCATTGCCATAATAATTTGGAATAATTGGTAAATGGGTAGAAACATATTATCTAATTCTGAAACGATAATCGCTAAATTAAGCAATATTCGTTCCTAAATTAAGAAACATCTTTCTGGAAAATTTTAATGATCGGAAGTAAAATACAACTTCTATAGCGGTTTGATACCAAATCAGGAGGAACATATATATGGAGCTTTAATATAAATCTGAACCGATCTTCCCTGAATACTCATTCATGTAAAAAGACCTCCTTCTGTAGAATTTCGTACTGACCGGATATAAAATACAGTCTCTACAGCGCTTAGATGTCAAATCGGGGGTAACATATATATGGGAGCTATATCTAAATCTGAACCGATTTTCTCCGAATTTGGCAGTATTCCTTCATGTAATAAGAAACCTCTTTCTGCCGAATTTCGCACTGATCGGATATAAAATACAGTTTTTACAGCGCTTACTGGTCAAATCGGGGGTAACATATATATGGGTGTTATATCTGAATCTAAACCGAGTTTCTCCAAATTTGGCAGTATTCCTTATGTAGAAAGAAACCTCTTTTTGCCGACTTTCGCACTGATCGGATATAAAATAAAATTTTTACAGTGCTCACATGTCAAATCGGGGGTAAGTATATATGGGGGCTATATCTAAATCTGAACCGATTTCTTCCAAATTTAAAAGTGTTCATTCATATAATAGGAAACCTCTTTCTGACGAATTTCATACTGATCGGATATAAAATACAGTTTTTACGGCGCTTACATATGAAATCGGGGGTAACATATATATGGGGGCTATATCTAAATCCGAACCGATTTTCTCCGAATTGGGCAGTATTCCTTCATGTAATAAGAAACCTCTTTCTGCCGAATTTCGCACTGATCGGATATCAAATACAGTTTTTACAGCGCTTACATGTCAAATCGGGGGTAACATATATATGGTTGCTATATCTAAATCTGAACCTATTTTCTCCGAATTTAGCAGTATTCCTTCATGTAATAAGAAACTTCTCCTTGCCGAATTTCGTACTGATCGGATATAAAATAACATTTTTACAGCGCTTACATGTCAAATCGGGGGTAACGTATATATGGGGGCTATATCTAAATCTGAACCGATTTCTTCAAAATTTAACAGCGTTCATTCATATAATAAGAAACCTTTTTCTGTCGAATTTCATACTGATCGGATATAAAATAAAGTTCTTACAGCGCTTACATGTCAAATCGGGGCTAACATATATATGGGGGCTATATCTAAATCTCAACCGATTTTAACCAAATTCAATAGGGATCGTCCTTTGGCCAAAAAAAAGATATGTGTAAAGTTTCGTCGAGATCGGACCATAATTGCGACCTGTACTTTGATTACAAGAATACATGCACAGACGGACAGACGGACATAGCTAAATCAACTCAGAAAGTGATTCTAAGTCGATCGGTATAATAAACGATGGGTCTATTTCTTCTCCTTTTGGGTGTTACAAACAAATGCACAAAGTTATAATACCCTGTACCACAGTGTGGTGTAGGTTATAAATATTGAGATAATTCTCTGAAAACTTTCTGTTTTATTTATAATTAACATCGTGTGTTTTGGTTGGACCACATAATTTAAATGGCAAAGAGGCATTAAAATATGTCTTTTAATGGCAATATTGATCTATTTTATGTAAATTTTGTAATTCCAAAAAATATTTTTTAATGTTAACATTCAATTAAGGCTATTTCCATAAAATCTGTGTTACCAACCAAAAATAAATAGTCCTTTGTTCCAAGCGTCTGCAATAAAACGTAAAAAAGATAAAACTCGTTATTATATTTTGGCCCATGGAATTAAAATTTGAACCACTGTGCTGCGATTAGTGACTTATAATTTTTGTTTAACACCATTCATTACAACAAGTTCTTAATGAAAGGAGGCAAAGAAAGCAAATCGAAAAAAATTTTTATTGTTGTTTTGTCACATCCATCCACCCTTCTCTCAACAGAAATTTGTTCCTCTCTTGTTTGCGTCTCATTCCTCGCCCGACTATGGTCTCAAAATAAACATCAAGTTATGCCGGTTTTTACAGAAATGCAGAGCGCGCGAGAGAGAAACAGAGATATAAAAGCAAATAAATACAATGCGGACACAAAGCTCGTGAATGCGAAAAATCAAAAGAATGCTCCGTAATAAATTGCAAAGAACAATAAAGAAAAACAAAGGTATGAAATAATAATAATGCTGAACTGACCTGACCTAATCTAACACCGAAATGTAGAAGAAGCAACAACATTATAGGAACAGCAGAAAAATTTTAATTTTTTCGAGTTTACAAATCAGCATTTCATAAAAGTATTTTGACATTCGACTGTTTCAGTGTACACGCTGAAAAAAATAGAGGTGTTATTTTAAATCACCCGGCATTTCGGTAGCTGTCACTTTTGAAGCTTTTATTCTTTGACATTTGATAAGTAGAAACTACGCCATTACTAAAAATGGAACGATACCCGATTCAACAACGCACTGAAATTATTAAAATTCGAAAAATCATCTTGACTGATGGGGGCCCATTTCCACCTCGGTGGCTACGTCAACAAGCAAAATTGTCGCATCTGGGGCTCGGAAAACCCAAGAGTTATTGTTGAGAAGCCTCTTCATCCTCAACCTGTGACTGTTTGGTGCGGTTTATGGTCCGGCGGGGTCATTGGACCTTACTTTTTCGAAAACGAGGTTGGTTCAACAGTTACGGTGAATGGAATGATTATTGATTTTTTATGGTCGGAGTTGGATGGTATTGATGTAGACAGCGTTTACTTTCAACAAGGCGGCGCTACGTGCCACACAAGCAACGACACCATTGCTCTGTTACGGGAAAAGTATCCGGACCGTGTTATCTCTCGAAGTGGTGATCACAATTGGCCACCGAGATCTTGTGATTTAACACCTTACGACTTCTTCCTTTGGGGCCACGAGAAATACAAGGTCTACGCCAACAGCCCAGCGCCGATTCAAGACCTCAAAGATAGAATTCGTGAGGCTTTCGAGGACATAGGGCAGCCAATTTGCGATTTGGTTATGGAAAACTTAATGAAAAGGATATGGTCCTGTAAGCGTGGTCGTGGTGGCCATTTGGCTGATGTTGTTTTTCATTATTAATGACATACCTTCCTCTTTATTATGAAATAAACATCCGATCATTTATCTCAAAAAATAGCATTTTTCTTTGCATACCAAAATATCACCTCTTGTTGAAAAACCCTTTATATTGTCCCAAACATGTTCTGCTTGAAACATATATGTATATCGCTCCTGTTCGACAAAAGGACAAAAACTCAAAATGAAAAAAAATGACAGTAGATGCCATAAACAGCTTCCGCTAATATATAATACGAGGTGTGTTCCAAAAATATCGGGAATTTTTAATATCCGCGGGCTACGTGTATTTGATTTTTGATAGTTTTGTAGCGTTATGTTTGTACTCATGTCCCTTACTTATGCTAACAAGGTCGGCCATTTTGAATGTTTAGTTAATTTTTGACAGCTATTGTGCTTGGATGTGTTTTAACTTGTCTTCGATTTTTATCTATGGTGAAGCTACCTTGGACCAAAGCAACGTTTATCGGTGGTACAAAATGTTCTTAGAGGGCCAAGAAGATGCGAAGGACGAACAGCGTGCCGGACGCCCAAGCTCACAGTTTTCTTTGATTGCAGGGGCGTGGTACATTATGAGTTCTTGCCACAGGGTAGCACAGTTAATAAAGAATATTACCTGCAAGTTATGCGCAAATTGCGCAAACCGCCAAAAACGCCCGGATTTGTGTAAGAACAAAAACTGGCTTTTGATAACGCCCCTGCACACACATCGTTGCTTGTGCGCGAATAGTTGGCAAAAAACAACACAGTAATGGTGCTGCAGCCACCGTATTCCCCTGACCTAGCCCCCTGTGACTATTTTTTGTTCCCAAAACTGAAAAGGCTCATGAAAGGACGACGATACGCCACGATTGAGGAGATAAAGACGGCATCGAAGGAGGAATTGAACAAGATCACAAAAAATGATTATTTGAAGTGCTTCGAGGATTGGAAAAAACTTTTGGCGGAAGTGTATTATATCCGAGGGGAATTACTTTGAAGGGGACAAAATAGATATTCATGAATAAATAAATACTTTTTGAAAAAATACAAAATTTGCAATTTTACTACGTATGTCAAAAATTATGAAAATATCTTCTAAATTGTATTTTCTTGCAATGACATATTTCCGTTAATATTATTTTTTTTTTAATTAATATTTAAGGGAACATTTTTTCAGCTCTAGTGAAATTTTTTCATTTTGAGTTGTTGCCCTTGTGTGGAACAGGTGCGATATGTTTGTTATACACTCTAAATGTATAATATTTGTTTTTGTACGTTTTTTCCATAGGGATTATATGATTTTGAAGTAACGTTTCGGCCATTTGTAATATGTCATGATCTGCCATTTGTTTTTCACAGTATTCAGCAGTGTTTACAATTACATCATTGATAGATCTACGCAAGTACAACGTTTACAAATTATTCAGTTTTATTATCAAAATAATCGTTCTCCAATTGCAACTTTTCGTGCGCTAAGTCCATTTTTTTAAATCCAAAAAACATTTTTCAGTAGACCTACGACTTTAACACCCATGAGCAATATTTTAGCCCTCGTTAAGAGCTATCTTTTTGCCATTGACCAATTCTGGCTACGTGCCACGCAGCAAATTAAACAATTGAATTGTTGCGAGAAATGTTTGGAGATTCGATTATTTTAAGAAAATGTGATATTGAATGGGCTGCAAGAAGTTGTGATTTAACACCATTAGACTATTTCTTGTTGAGTTATTTGAAGTCAGTGATCTTTCGAAATAAACCAGACTCTCTTCAAGCTTTACAAGTCAAAATTGAACGTGCCATTCAGGACATACAACTTGATTTAGTGGAAAAAGTGCTCGAAATTTGGGTTCATCGAATTCGTTCCTCCAGAAGAAGTCGTGGAGGCCATTTGAATGACGTTTTATTTAGAACTTAATTGTATCGATTGTACTTCACATTAAATAAAAAACTTTTTAATTTCCTTAACAATAAGTGTGTGTTTTTTTTCAAAGAAATCATATCACTATTATTGGAAAACCCTTTATTATATATTTGGGAAGATGTTCTAAATAAATCATTGTTTCCATCCTAATTATCCCCTCACCTTAGAGAGGAGGGTATATATCATTTGCTACGAGCCAAAAGTGTAACACATCGAAGGAGTGACCTAAGACCCTAAGTATGTTCGGCGGATATCCGTTTTGGGTCATTTTAAGTCTAACGAGCAATGTCCGTCCGTCTGTCTGTCTGCTGGCTGGTGCTCACGATAACCCTCGAAAGGAGTAACCGATTGACTTCAAATTTGGAATGTGGTAATATTTTCCTCTATCTTCGGCTAAGTTCGTAGATGGGCCATATTGGTCCACTCCTTCTAGTACCTCCCCCACAAAGGGTTAACATTTATTGAAATATTGATTATTTAATAACTTCTATACTACTTATTTGAATCCTCTGAAGTCCTACACATAGTATCAGTTTATTAGTCACTATTACCTCAAGAAAAACGGGAGAAGTTGCCACACCCCTTTTTCTTCCTCCCACAGAAGTGGACAATTTTGAACCAAAAGTTAATAGCTTTTTAACTTTATTACCAGTATATACAAAGACTTGAAATTGTGTACAGTGTAATGGTTTAATAGTACCTACAATACAGTGAAAACGGACATTATTGCCACGCTACTTTTGGTACCTCCCACACAAATGGACCATTTTGAACCAAAAGTTACCAGCTTATAACGTTAATACCAGTGCATACAAATAATTTAAATTTTGTACAGTGTCATGCTTTTATAGTACCCAGAGTCTAGAGAAAAATGGGAGTTTTTGGGACGCCCCTTTTGGTACCTCCCACACAAAAGGACCATTTTGAACCAAAAGTTACCAGCTTATAACTTGAATACCAGAGCATACAAATACTTTAAATTTCGTACAGTGCAATGCTTTTATAGTACCTAGAGTCTAGAGAAAAGTGGCCATAATTGGCGCACCCCTTTTGTTACCTCCCACACAAATAAACCACACCAAAAGTTACCAGCTTATAACTTTTATACCAGTACATACTTTATAGTTATTAAATGCAATTTAAGTTGATAATAATTTAATTAAAACAAAAAAAATAAATAATTGTACTATACTTTTTTTTGGGACTCAAGTCGGTTTACCCGACTGAACTTTCTTACTTGTTTTTTTTTTATATTTTGGGACTATTATTTCGGAAACAAAATTTTATTTGCATAAATTACAAGAAGGATTGACAACAAATGATGACTTGAAATAATTATGTATTTGAAATGAGTGCTTTTAAACAGAAGTCAATGCTGCATATGCCATTTTAAACTGGGAGATATAATTTGAAGGAAAATTACAACTGATGTTCGAAAATGTCAGAAAAGTTTTGAAAATCTTTTTTAAATAAAATTTATTAGAGAAATTCCTAATTAATAATTTTATTTGTATTTAAACACATATTTTATCAGATAAAATTAGTTGGCAAATATATTTTGTTGTAACATAATAACATGCATTTTATTGGTTTTCAAATAAAATATATTTGTTCGAAAATATATAATATTCAAAAATTTTAGTTCACAATATATTTTATTCCAATTCAAACATATTAAAAATTGCGATTTTTCTCCGTGTAGACAATATGTCTTTGTTTTATTGTATTTAAGAAAATTGCATTATGTAGTCGACAAGTCAGAAAACGGAATGGTATCAATGACACCAACTTATGTGCGAAAATTTAAATTTGGTTATCATACACGCTGAAAAAAATCGCCTCTGTAGTATATTGTCCCAAACATATTCTGCTTGAAACATATATATTTTTAGGGTGCACTCCAAATATATATCATTTGACACATACAAATATTATATGTTTGGGAGGATGTTGTTCTAGACAAAACTATGTTTACATCCTAATATTTTTTATTTGCATATGTTATTTCCCAAACAAAGATTTTTTTGCGTGAATATATATCTATTCTTTAATTGTTTTAAGTTTTCAGCAATTGAAAGGTAATTTTTAGAAATTTTTAATGTTAGTAAAATTTCTTTATAATTGAAAATAATGACCGGGAATAGTTACAAAATAAAAATAAGTGGTTTCAAATAGAAGTTAATGCTAAGTATGCCATTTTTAATAGGAAAGCATAATTCGAAAACATGGAAAAAATTAAAACTAAAGTTCGAAAAATTCAGCAAAGTTTTGAAAATCTTTTTTTTTTTAATAAAATATATTTGGAAATATTCATAAACAATAATTTTATTTGTATTTAAACACATATTTTATTTGAGAAAATTAGTTCGCAAATATATTTTATTCTAATATATTAACATATGCGTTCTAAATACATTTTATTGATTTTCAAATAAAATTTATTTGCTCGAAAATATATAATAATTAAAAATTTGTGTTCCAAGTATATTTTCTTTCGATTCAAATAAATCAAAAAATGCGATTTTGCCCCGTGTAGAAAATTTTTAAATTATTTACAAATCGATAACTTTATTCCAAACAATTCGAAAATTATATTCATCAAACATTTGGAGTTTATCCGCCAACGCAATCAAAACTTATTCGCAAAACGATACAGGTCGTTCGGTTTGCGCTTACACGCTGAAAAAAAATCGCTTCTGTAGTATATTGTCCCAAACATATTCGGCTTGAAACATTTATATATTCAGGGTACACTCTAAACATATAGTATTTGGTATATACAAAAATTATATACTTGGGAAGATGTCGTTCTAAACAAATCTTTGTTTACATCCCAATATGTTATTATTTGGGACTATTATTTCCGAAACAAATATTTATTTGCATTTAAGTATTCGGAAAATACATAAATTGTGTTAAATTTTTCAGTAAATCAAAGTTAATTTTTTAGAAATGTTAAATGTTCGTAAAATAATAATAATTGAAATCGTATAATCTTGGATTAAAATAAATTACTTAGAGGATTGACAACTAATGATGGCTTGGAATACTCAGAAAATTTAAATGATTGATTTAAAACGGAAGTTAATATGGTATTATAACTGGGAGGTCTAATTCGAAAACAAGGAAAAAAACTGAAACTAAAACTGAATTTCGAAAAAGTCAGTAAATGTTTTGAAAATTTTTTTAAATAAAATATATTTGGAAAAATTCCTAAACAATAATTTTATTTGTATTTAAACACATATTTTATTTGAGGAATTTAGTTTGCAAATAAATTTTGTTGTAATATATTAATATATGCGTTCCAAATACATTTTATTGATATTCAAATAAAATTTATTTGTTTGCTCAGAAATATATAATATTTAAAAATTTGTGTTCCAAATATATTTTCTTTCGATTCAAACATATCAAAAAAGGTGATTTTGCCCCGTGTAGCAAGTTTAGGAATGGAGGTATCGAAACATCAATTGAAAATACAATTTCTGAAAAAATAATCAGAAGTTGACATTTTTGAGATACAAAAAAAATTTTGTTTTGGCAGTTTAGTGCACTCATTGGTGGAACAAGTATGTGTACAAATATACACGCTGAAAAAAATTCGCGTCTGTAGTATATTGTCCCAAATATATTCTGCTTAAAATATACATATGTTTAGGGTACACTCCAAAAAATAATATTTGCAAACATAAATATTATATATTTGTGAGGATGTTGTTCTAAATTTGATTAATATTTAAATCGTACAATCTTGGGTAGCAAAAAACCGCATTGATGGATTAGCAGCAAGCGTTAATTCGGTATACTTAAAATAAAATATTTTTTGTTAATAACAAAAACTTTTTTAATAAATAAAAATTAGTGATGTAAAATAAGAGTAAATGCTGCTTTTGACATTTTTAACTATAAAGTATTACCCAAAATCTAGGAAAAATTAAAACTAAAATTCGACAATGTCAACAAAGTTAAAATTTTTTTAACGTAATATATTTGGAAAAAATTATACAAAAATTTGTTTGTGTGTAAACACATATATTATTTGTGAAAGTTAGTTCGCAAATATATTTTGTTGTAATATATTAATATATGCGTTCCAAACAACATTTATCGATTTAAAAAAAAAATGTATTTGTTCAAAAACATTTAATATTTAAAATTTTTGGTTACAAATATAATTTCTTTCAATTCAAACATATCAAAAATGATGATTTCCCCCCGTGTAGATATTTAATATTCTCACATTTATGCAATTCATTTTATTCACAACATTATCCGATTTAAATTATGTTTTAACAAATTATGAATTTAAAATTTATGAAGAGGCGGAAAAATAAAAGAAGATTTTTGGCCACGAATTTTGACAAACAATGAATAACTTGAAATTCAAATTTTAAAATGCAAAACCAAAAGATTTTATTAAAACCAGACACACTTTAATTAAGAAGCGAAAAAGAGGGAAACAAAACACAATTTCATAAAAATAAATGCAAATGAATTTAACTGAAGGAGGATATGCTTTTCACTCTTAATATAATTCTGACGATGCTTCACCCGTTTTTTTCTTTATGACTCCTTTTGTAAAATTACATACGTATGTAAACAGTTCTTTGAATCGTTAAGTAGCTATGTTAAAAGATTTTCTCCGCACCTTTTCAATATAAAGCATAACCTAATTTTTTTCATTTACCTATTTTCATCACAAATTGTGTTATTTATAGCCAACAAACATAAGGAGTAATTCACGTAGAATTTTTAAACTATTCTAGGAAACATTCATCACATATTCCACATTAAATTAATTTCGTTTAGTTTATGTTAATTACGATTTCTTAAAAGTTGTTAAAACTCGAATGCAAAAAATGCACGCCTCCCGCTTTACAATTTAACGAAGCAATTATCAACCTTGCATCTCACACACAAGTTGCCAACTAAATATTGTGCAACTCTTTGCCTGCACTCAAGGGACTTGAGCTGTTAACAGTTTTCGAAAGCCATCACAAACACTGCATTAATGAAGAGGGGAAGCGCTCTCGCGCGTAGTAACAGCAAATGTCAGAACTCGCCACTAACAACCAAACTCTCTGGCTCTCCCACTGTTATTGGATAACTTTTCTCTCCCACAAATACAATTGGTACTGTTTCTTTTACATTGGGGGCGTTGTTGGAGTATTTCACCTCTTTGCTCAAACAAAACGATGTATTTGTTATTGTTTGGCTTTGCGTTTTGCTCTCATTCAAATGCAAATTAAAAAAATTATAAACACATTACTGAACTTTGAAGTTCAACATGTGTTTGCTATCCATACCTACACAGAAACAGCAAAAACCATTGATCTGGTAAGAACGATGATAGGTTCGGCCAGACCGATTCTTATATACCCTTACCATGGATTGCATTGAATTATAATGGGTGGATTTTTGGCATTTTGTTATGGTACATTTTTTTTTAATTTAAATTTTCATGCCTCTAGTATTTAAACTATATTTTATTAAGTACTAGCTGGGCCCGGTCCAGTTCGTTGAGCCAGATGTAGATTTTCGATCCCGTCCATTTTTGGACCAATTACGAATACTGCCACAAAATACATATACATACATAAAATAACAGCACTCTCGCTAACAAATTATTCAAGATATATAAATGTCAAAACATGGCTCATATGGGCGGGGTCTCGTCTATTGGTCCGATCCCACCCATTTTTGGACCAATTACGTAGACTGCCATCAAGATAACTCACTTTTAAAATTTGGCTTGAACGGGCGGGGCCATTTCCAATCATCCGATCCCTCCCATTTTTGGACCAATCAGGTAGAGTGCCATCAGATACATATTCCCAAAATTACAGCACTCTCGCTAACAAATTGTGCAAGATATTTCAATTTCAAAATTTCGCTTATATAGGCGGTGCCACGGCCATTGGTCCGATCCCGCCCATTTTTGGACCAATAACGTAGACTGCCACTGGATACATATACACAAAATTACAGCTCTCTCTCTCTGTCAAATTGTGTATGATATCTCAATTTTAAAATCTGACTTATGTGGGTGCTGCCACACCCATTGGTCCGATCCCGCCCATTTTTGAACCAATTATATAAACTACCACCAAATGCATATACACAAAATTCCAGCACTGTAGCTAAACCTTTTTCTCAACATCAAAACTTGGCTCATAAGGGCGGGACTCTAGGTACTATAAAGCATTACACTGTACAAAATTTCAAGTATTTATATGAACTGAATATAAAGAAGTGGCCACTTCTCCCATTTTTCTTGACGTGTTGGAAACTAACAAACTAATGCTATGTGTGAAATTTCAGAAGATTCGGGTAAGTAGTATAAAAGGTCTTAAAGAATCAATATTTCACTAAAAGTTAACCCTTTGCGTGGGAGGTACTAGAAGGAGTGGACAAATATGGCACATCTTCGAACATAGCGGAGATAGAGTTACTCCTTTCGAGAGTTATCGTGCGCTCCAGCCAGACAAACAGACAGACGGACGGACATTGCTCAAATGACTTAGGTTAGGTTAGGTTGAATAGAGGAGACGTTTAAAACGTCTCATGTCCATGGACATACACTTAAGCCAAATGACTTAAAATGGCTCAAAACGGGTTTCCGCCGAACATACTTGGGGTCTTGGGTCTCTCCTTCGACGCGTTACACTTTTTGTTCGTAGCAAATGATATATACCCTCGTCACACTAAAGTGATGGTATAAAAACTTCAAGCCAATTGGTGCAATAGTTTTTAGTAGAGATAAAGTAACAAAATTTTTTAATCATTTATTTTTTGTAAAAAATTTTGGATTACTTAGCAAATATCTCGTTAATTAAACCTCGTAGAGCTAAAATAACAAAATTGTGTCATCACTAATTTTTTTGGCCAAAATTTGGGATTTCTTAGAAAAACTTAAAATGGCAATACCTCGTTAATTAAGCCTCGTGGAGCAAAATAACGAAATTTTGTAATAATTTTTTTTTGGAAAAATTTCGGATTTCTTAGCTAAACTTAAAATGGCAATATCTCGTTAATTAAGCCTCGTAGAGCTAAAATAACAAAATTTTGTCATCATAAATTTTTTTGGCCAAAATATAACAAAATATAAAATTTTTTTACAGCTAAAATAACCAAATTTTGTAATCACTTATTTTTTTACCAAAATTTTGGACATCTTAGCAAAACTTAAACATTTATTTTTTGCCAAAAAAACCTTACCTAATTCTTGAGCTATGATGTTTTGATGGCCGTGTCGCGTCGATTTGGACAATCCTTAATTGTTCTCCATGGCGTCCCTCCCTAGTGCCAAAACGAATGCAAAGTCGCGAAAATTAGAATTTATTGAAGTTGTGTTGGCCGCGCCACGCCCATTTGACCAATTCTTAATTTTCCTACTTTTAGTGCAAGAACGTCACAACTCAAAATTTCTAGGTGCTTATACAAAACTCCTGCACTTCAAAATGTAACGATTACACGAGAAAACAAGATATTTTTTGATTCAGTACTGAATGTTGTTTTTAAGTTTATTGGGGTTGCTGAATCCAATTCTGCACTTGGTTTTTTTGCTATCAGCTCGACTTTTCGCGATATACCGTTTTATTAAAAATTAAGGCATTTCCACTACATATATTGGAATATCTTGAAAACGGTTCATAGTGTTCAGTTAAAAATAGAATCCAAAACACGTCAATAAAATTATCTTTAAGTCGAGTTTACATAGGTTTTATATTTGCCCAGTAGTTTCAGAGATATCGTTAACGTTTTGAAAAAAAATCAAAAATGTAATAAAAAAATAAAAATGTTTGTTAATTAAAAATTTATAAAAAATATAAAATGCGATAATAATCACAGTTTTGGTTTAAAAATGGTTCAAAAACATTTAATTCAATATATTTTGAACGATATGAGCTTTATTTCTTTGAAATCGGTGCAAAACTTTTGATGTTATTCAGAAATTACTGAGAAAACTGAATTGATATAAATCACGACTACCATACGAAAATAAATAAAAACAAAAATAATAAAAAAATGTTAATATGTTTATCTTTGCTGCAGTTCTATTTATGTAATAAAAAATGCGAGCCGATGGAGAAAAATGGAGATTAGATTTAAAATTAGCGGCCTCAAATTAGTAAAAAATTGGTATACAGTTCCAGTCAACACAAAAAAGGTAACATTTTGTTCCCCTGTGTTGTTGATGGGTATTTTAGATTTATAGGGTAGGCAACTATATTTCACAAACTTAGAAATTGATTTTATCGCTATCGATTGTCAGGTTCATTTTCTATAGCCTACCGAATCGTTCCAATTTTGAGTTGTGACGTTCTTGCACTAGATGAGTGTTATGATCCTTCCTTGATTCAATACGAATACACCGAGCCTCGTGAAAATTCGAACTATCCATAATAGAGCTATGAGGTTATGCCAAACGCACAACGTTCCCCTGCAGAGAAATTGGAAACAGTCTATGAAAACAAGTAAGAAAGTTTCAGTTGGGTAAACCGACTAAGGTATACCCTCACTTTGTGAGTAATGTAATATTGAATATTACTCGAATTATTCTGTGAATTTGTGTGGGAGTTACCAGAAGGGGTTTATATAATACACCTTTTTTTCGCTGATCATTAGATACTTTAAATTCATTGCACTGTGCCGACTTATAAGCATTTATGTGCAGTGTATAAACGATATGAGACATTAAATTGTGGTATGATTTTGGCATTTTGTGTGGGAGGTACAAAAAGGGGCGTGGCAATAACGCCCAATTTTCACAGGGCTGTAGACACTATAAAAACATTACACTGTAAAAAATTTCAAATATTTTTATACACTGGTTTTAATGTTATAAGCTGTTAACTTTTGGTGCAAAAAGGTACCTTTGTGTGGGAGGTACCAAAAGGGGCGTGGCAACAACACCCATTTTTCCCTGGAATGTAGGCAATATAAAAGCATAATACTGTACAAAATTTCAAGTATTTTTATACACTGTTATTAATGTTATAAGCTGTTAACTTTTGGTGCAAAATGGTGCATTTGTGTGGGAGGTACCAAACGGGACGTGGCGACATCGCCCATTTTTCTCGAGTTGATAGCGACTAATAAGCTAATACTATGTGTGAAATTTCAAAAGATTCGAATAAGTAGTATAGCAGTTATTAAAGAATCAATATTTCACAACATTTTAACCCTTTGTGGGGGAGGTACTAGAAGGAGTGGACCAATATGGCCCATGTTCGAACTTAGCCGGAGATAGAAAAAAATATTACCACATACCAAATTTGAGGTCAATCGGTTACTCCTTTCGAGAGTTATCGTGCGCACCAGCCAGCAGACACACAGACAGACAGACAGACAGACGGACGGACATTGCTCATTCGACTTAAAATGACCCAAAACGGATTTTCTCCGAACATACTTGGGGTCTTAGGTCACTCCTTCGACGTGTTACACTTTTTTCCGTAGCAAATGATATATACCCTCGTCACACTAAAGTGAGGGTATAATGACCGGATCTGAGCTGGTCCAAAATGATCTAGATCCAGACTAGAGCAAAAGTAATGAGCCAGAAACAGTTGAGCGCAAAAAAACAAGATAATTCAAAGAAATCTGCCTATGCAGCGCTGCTTTTGTTTGATTTTGTACAGTGTGAATATTTGTTTGTGTATTTTCGTCTACATTGAAATAATTCTAAGTGTTTACCGTTAGGAATTTATGGTGGTGCTTGTCATTTCAGTCTTGACTTCATTGTTTAGTGGAAATTCGAACAAGACGTTATAATAATAATAATAATTATAACTATTTCAAGTTTCCCTTTTCTAGGAATTAAAATAATTTATTTCCTTTTCTCAAATAATAAATATATTTCAATTTAGTTTTTATAAATATTATAAAAATAAAAACCAATCAAAAAATATTTTCTTTTTAATTCTTAAATTATATAATAAAGGCAAGCTGAAAAGTGGTTCTAGACTGGTCCATAACCAAGAGAGCATGAACTAATTCTACATAATATATTTTTTCTAGCAAGCAACTGTTTATTTTTACATGGGCTTGTCCTAGGAAGAATCAGTTTTTCTCCGGGTGCATTCGTTTGGAACAGTTCTGGAGTAGTTTAGATATACATATTCCTGAATAACTATATCAGAGTTAGTTCCCTAGAATTAATTCTAAACTATTCCATTCTGAACTATGTCAGAACTGTTCCAAACGAATGCAGCTGGAGACAATTGATTCTTCCTAGGACAAGCCCATGTAAAAATAAACAGTTGCTTCCTGGGCAAAGAGTATTATGTAGAACTAGTTCATACATTCTCATGGACCAGTGTAGAACTATTTATGAACTGGTCCGCTTCGCTGCAGGGTCATTTGACTAAACCAATACAAATACATCAATGTTGTAAAATTAGTTGTTCCTGTCGCGTTGCTTTGACCGAACAACTTGAAGACTCACTAGGGAACTCCTGTCTGTCAAACGCCGGGTACGTAGACTAAAATGTTTTTGCGTACTTGATACATTACTCTTATTAAGGTGTGTGGAAGAGCATTACAATCCGAGCCGTAAAATCATGTTAAGTGACAGCGCATTTTTGGATGAGTGGCTATATTAACAACCAAAATTACTCGGTTCACCAGGTGCATAAAAAGCTACTGTTTGTGCGGACTTCCGGCCGGAGTCATCATTGGTCTGCACACCTTTGAAAAAAATGATGATGAGATTATCACCATTAATGGCTAGTAGTACATATCAATTATTACTTATTTTATTCAAATTGAGCGGAAAATTCCAGATCTATATGAAAAAAGCGCTTGTTCTATTCCATTTTAACATTGACCTGCATTTCCAAAAAATCTTGGCCTTCAACCAATTTTAGTCATGTTTGGAAACAAACATGTTAAAATTGGTTACAAATTATTAGCTAGTATGCCTTTCCCAATACTCCCTTTATAAATTAATTTATATTCTTACTAAACATTATGCAATTGTTTTGATCGAGTTGTAAATACAAAAATATTATTTCGCTAACAACGTTATTATGATTCAACTGGCAAATTGAAATAAAGTTATTTATTTATTTTGCACTATATTGTATTTAAATTATAAATTACCAGTCGACTGAGCTGAAAAGAGCCATCCAACAATTCTGTTTTTCATAGGCAATTACAATATTAGCCATACATATACTCGTATGTACATAGGTCCTCTTAGCCATAGTGAGCGCAAAAATATCAGTATCTGTGTTTCCACCCAAATGTGATTATCATCAATTTACATTTAAGCAAATATTAGCACATAGTAAAAATAGAAACATGTAAATGCGCAAACAAAGTACTCTATCGTTCATTGGCAAATACAAAATTGTGTGTGTACGTAATGGGTTATTAAATTGCACTTTGACATAACAAATTATTATTATTCTCTCCTAAAGGGTTTTCTAGGGAGACCCTCCCTAGAAAACCGGATGACGGAATGAAGATGGATCCCAGGAATATTCACACCATTTTTTTAATATGGGCACTAAAATTTGCATGTCCAACAACAAAAAATATTTTTGGGGCTTGATTTAATTGATGGTCTGCTTTTTGAGACTTATTTGCATCTATAAATTAAAAAAACAGGCATAAACTATTTCCCCGGGTAGCCAACATTGGATCATGTCCATAAAAGAAAGTATTAAACAGATTGGCTTTAGGCCGACCGTTCATCAAGAGATTTGTAATTAGAAAATGGATTCGTATTCGTGAATTATTACATACTCCCGAGATTTACAAAGAGAACTTTTAGGTTAGGGTGGCAACCAGCTTCCCAGCTTACATAGACCAATGTCAGGCCTAGTGATACCACGGGTACAGATTGAGAAAGAGGAGAGGCTACACATAAAGGATTTCCCCCGGTAGCCGACACTGGCCCCTGAACTAGTTCCCACAAGTTCGTGCAGGGTAGATTCTGTAGACTTTCCTTTGTCGACACTGGCTCCTGAACTAGTTCCCACAAGTCCGTGCAGGGCAGATTCTGTAGACACTGGCCCCTGAACTAGTTCCCACAAGTTCGTGCAGGGTAGATTCTGTAGACTTTCCTTTGTCGACACTGGCCCCTGAACTAGTTCCCACAAGTTCGTGCAGGGTAGATTCTGTAGACTTTCCTTTGTCGACACTGGCTCCTGAACTAGTTCCCACAAGTCCGTGCAGGGCAGATTCTGTAGACTTTCTTTTGTTGTAGGCATGTTGTTTCCCCGACAGGAGTTTTGCGTCCAGGTTTTCTCTAACGAAAGAATCTAAAAGCCTTTCTAAACCTTTTAAACTGGAAGGAGGATAGGCTAATTGGTCTGAAGTACGATAACATTCCCGCTTTGGGTGTGAATACCACTTTGGAATCCCTCCATCGGTTGGGGATATATGAGAATCAGATACAGCCTTCATCAATTTTATATAGCCAGGGGATAATGTACTTAAACATTCTTTGCATTTCTGCTGGAGCAATGCCGTCTGGGCGTGCACTTCCGAATTCTTCAGTCAACAACCTAGCGAAGCATGTAGTCCACTCACTCTCTTGTTGATCCTGCTGTTCCTCGAGTTTTGTTGGTGAGTTCCCCGGGAAGTGGTGTAAGCGCTGCTCGCTGTTTGTCCTGTATAGGGTGTAGCGGATAGTACCTTACTCAGCCTCTTTGCGCTTTCCTAAGCTATTTCTTATAGATCTTGAGTTGCTCTTTATAAGCATCCCAGTCATAAGTGAATCCAGTAGATTTGGCTTTATTGAACAGTCTGTTGCTGGTCGTTTTCCTAATATTAAGCTCAGAACTCCACCATTGTGATTTAGTTCTACCCTTGCATCTTGGTTTTGGACAGGCTCCTTCAAGTGATCTGTTGAATGATGAAGTGAAGTGCTCGACCAGATTATCGACTTTGTCATTCGATTAATACAGAGGATTAGAATTGTAGGCTTTTTTCAATTTTTCTCATACATGTGTCACGTTGTCTTCCTCAAATTTATGCGGACGGCAGGTTTAGGTGCTTTATCAGCTAGATTGAACTCTATATAATGGTGATCTGAGAATGGGTGGTCGGTCGTCCGAACGTTCTGTATGGAACGTGACGTCGATTTCTTCCTGTCTGTTTGTTGTTTGATAAGGTCGCTTTATTGCCTTTGTTAGGTTGGTAGCCAGAATAAGGACGGGAAGTGATTCACCTCTACTGTTTGTATCTGTGTTACCCCAAAATAGAATTATTGGCTCTGATCAGCCCGCATTCACCAGACATTGTTTCTGCCACTACTCCGCCAAGAGTACTACAGTCAGTACTACAGCATCTTCATATGGCAACTATCTGGAGATCATCCAGAATATACGATTACCTATCTCTAAACTAGCAGCTATTTGGTATTTACCACTAAAATTAGGTAAGAGCAAAATGCTTAGATCTTTCCTGGCCAAAATACGTGTTTTTGGAGTACATTCAAAGTTAGCCAGAAGTAACATAAAGTTGTGCACCATGTTACCACAATAGGCTTTCCTCCTACTACGTATGGTTCTTGTAACAAGACGATGTCTAGAGCACCTGTGGATAGGCACAGTAAAAGATCCGCTGAGGCTGCAGTGGCGTGATGGATGTTAATCTGTAGAGAATTGGTAACCGACAGATTAACTTCCATCCCAATAAGGGTGTTAATGAACTTCTCGCCCGTATCATTGAGAAGGATGTCCCCGTCAGATGCGTCAAAGAGGCCAGAAATTCCCTTCAGTGTACAAAGTAGTGCTCTCGTCCCCAGATAAAGGTGTCAGTCTTTTATGGGCATGGGTAGCTCCGCACTTCCTGGGGGCTGGGTGTCGACCAAAGTGATACCTTTCCGAAGTAGTGCTTTCGTCGTCAGAAATTGATGTTACAGTTTTTATGTCTGAGTTTGAGGCACCAGAAATTATGGGCGTGGTTAACTCCGCACTTGTAGAGGGCTGGGTGCCATACAC
This sequence comes from Eudasyphora cyanicolor, assembly GCA_963930755.1. Classification (NCBI taxonomy): domain Eukaryota; kingdom Metazoa; phylum Arthropoda; class Insecta; order Diptera; family Muscidae; genus Eudasyphora; species Eudasyphora cyanicolor. Next base: position 154,939,737 of record OZ005736.1, on the reverse strand, counting down.
CTCACATTACGCGGTGCGAGCTAGACCGGGATTGGCATTTTTTATTATCTCAAGTATATCAATGAACCGAGTTGAATAGTTCTTCTGTAACCCAGGTGAGGCTCTGTGGTGACTAGGGATGTTGTTTTTTCGACAACATCCAACTGGGCTCCCGGCCAGACCTCATTCACTCGATTCAGATTATCCCTATACAGGTCTACTGATCTGGCATCACCGAAAGCTAAGAGCTTTGCTCTGCCCTTCTGCTATCTTGCATCGTTGCAGATTGGTGGTGTGCCCGGCAACTCACTGATAACGGTGAGGTTTTGAGCCATAATGGCCGATTGCACGTGGTTTCATTTGTCTTTGGGGATGTGCCGTCCTCCCTACTTCTATCTATACACCATCACTAGACTCTGGTGAATGTCCTGGCCTCTTGCCTTTTTCGCAGGCAGGGTGTTCATCAGGTGATCTGATTCGTTTGGCTTTATTACGAGCCTTTAGTACAGCTGGAGTTTTGGCTTTTCAGTCGACTCAGTGGCTTTGGAGCATCTATGACGCCTCTATGGAGCATCTATGACGCCATCTATTAGCCCAGGTAAGTGACTCCTTTTGTTTTTTCGGTAAGTGTCTCTCAACAACCACCAGCTTCGTCAAAACTCGGAGCGCTATCCGGTGCTCATTGCGCTTCCGTTTAGACGGTCGGACATGCCGCTTTCCCCTCACGGTACCACCTTTTGTGAGTACTGGGGGAAAATTTTAAAAGTTTTTGGTGTGGTCGGCTTTGGCCAACCCCAACAGACGAACAGTAGGACGATTGCAGATTCCCACTTCATTGGAACTGCGAGAGCTTGTTGTATGTCCATCACAGCATAGCCCAGGTACTGTGGCACGGACTGGTTGGCGAAATACCTTTTTTTAATGAGGTGAAAATCGTCGAAAAGTCATTTGCCTGATGGAGTTGGCAAATAGTGCGGGACTTTAGCCCGTTAAAAACACATCTACACTGGTCCATTCAGCCCTGTGGGACCACCTTTAGGTATTACTTCACTGGCTGGGGAAGATCTTCACGATCCATCACTAATTAACATTTCTTCGTCGTAAGTTTTCTTGCTCACACAATTCGGTCATAATCAGGGTTACCATACGTACTTCTTTCGGAGGACATGTCCTTCTTTTTATCCAGTGTCCTCCCGTCCTCCCTCCTTTTTCAAAAATGTTGAATTTGTCCTCCTTTTGTTACAAATTCAACTTTTTCATAAAGAGTAAACCTCCACATGCATTATATTCGCAACCAGTTTTAGTACAAAGTTAGTGAATTTGTCCATTTGTATACCCTCCAAAATAGGATGGAGGGTTTACAAATCTGGTACAGATACGTACAGATACGTCTCAAATCTGGTACAGATACGTCTTACATAGGATTGAAAATGGGCAATATCGGTCCATTTTTGACATAGCCCTAATATGTAGAATCTCCCTGATTTGACTTATTAACACACGTTTCTTGTGATCGGGCAGAAAATTGCATCCAAAACAATTGACATGCGATCATGGTGGAGGGTACATAAGATTCGACATAGCCGAACTTAACGCTGCTTTCACTTGTTTATTATAAGTTTGTTTCGAGACAGATGTTTGTAACACCTAAAAATACTAGTATCGCATTCGATTTAGCCATGTTCGCCCGCCTGTCTGTCCATTCAAACTCTTTTACACCTGCAATAAATTGGTCAAAATCTGTTCAGATTTAGATATAGATCCCATATATATTTGCTTTCCGACAGATGTTTGTAACACCTAAAAATACTAGAGCTATACCGATCGACTCAGTATCTCATTCGATTTAGCCATGTTCGTCCGCCTGTCTGTCCATTCAAACTCATTCACACCTGGAATAAATTGGTCAAAATCTGTTCAGATTTAGATATAGACCCCATATATATTTGTTTTCCCACAGATGTTTGTAACACCTAAAAATACTAGAGCTATACCGATCGACTCAGTATCGCATTCGATTTAACCATGTTCGTCCGCCTGTCTGTCCATTCAAACTCTTTCACACCTGGAATAAATTGGTCAAAATCTGTTCAGATTTAGATATAGATCCCATATATATTTGCTTTCCGACAGATGTTTGTAACACCTAAAAATACTAGAGCTATACCGATCGACTCAGTATCGCATTCGATTTAACCATGTTCGTCCGCCTGTCTGTCCATTCAAACTCATTCACACCTGGAATAAATTGGTCAAAATCTGTTCAGATTTAGATATAGACCCCATATATATTTGTTTTCCCACAGATGTTTGTAACACCTAAAAATACTAGAGCTATACCGATCGACTCAGTATCGCATTCGATTTAACCATGTTCGTCCGCCTGTCTGTCCATTCAAACTCTTTCACACCTGGAATAAATTGGTCAAAATCTTTTCAGATTTAGATATATATTTGCCATATATATTTGCTTTCCGAATTGGCCTTTTAGCGCTTCAGAAGCTGTTTTTTATATCCAATCACTTTGAAATTAAGCAGAACAAATTTGAATAAAATCTGTTCAGATTTAGACCTCATATATATGTACCTCCGATTTGGCATCTAAGCGCTTTAAAATACAAATTGTTGGACAAATCATCGATAAATAACTTTTATAAAAATTTACAATATTTTTCTTATTCTGCTCAGATAGGGTGGCGTACGGTATCATAAAGTCGGCTCTGCCGGACTTTGGACCTTCCTTAAAGGATTAAAGTTAAATTTTTTATCATAGTTAAATGTCAATAAATGTCCTCAGAAAGTCCAAAACTCTCTTTGTAAATGTCACAAATGTCCTCCTTACTGGCACAAAAGTCCTCCTTTCCCAAAAAATATTATGGTAACCCTGGTTTACTTTGTGAAGATAGCATGAAACCAAATATGTTGTCCGGAGTCAAAACAACTCCTAGCGATTCCTCCATCTGCAGCCTCAGATTTGTAAACCGAGGACATTCAAGCACTACATGTTCAGCATCCTCCACAATATATACACAATTTGAAACTAGAAAATACATTTTTAAATATTTTTTTTTCTAATTTTTTTTTAAAAATGTATTAAAATTAATTTTTAAAAAAAATCCCCTCTTTTTAAATTTTATTTTTGCTATTTTAGGCCAAATTGTCGTCTACAATATAGCCAATAAATAATCTTTATGATAGGTTTTCCCTGTATTTTCTAAAATGCTCAATAGGCCGGATTGTGATGCAACAAATTATCACTAATCACTTTTAAGTAGCACACAGAAGTTGTATTATGACGCCAACAGTTCTGTACCAATAGGAAACAAATCTTAAAAATTTCCTTAAGGTCGCGCAAGGACGATCTTTGCAAAAACTAGAAAAAATTGACTTTTTCAAAGCTTTTCTTTGAAGAAGTGCTTAATGTTGAAGTTGGGTTTATTAATTGATGCTATACTGCATTATACACTAGAGTACATTGTAAATAGATTTTAGGGTAATAGGACATAGCCTTCAACTTTTTCTGCAACGTTGAATTTAAACATTTTAAAGTAAGTAGGAAAAACATGCTATTATTTGGACATTGGTGTCGAAATGGTGTCAAAAAAATTAAATTTAAAAATAAAAGGGGATTTTTTTTTAAAAATTAATTTTAATAAATGTTGTTTTTTGGAATTCGACCTTTTTCTTGCGTGTTTTTGTTCTTGTTTTAAAAATCAAAGACCTTGAGTTTGATTTTGAAAAACAAGAATAAAAACACATAATTATATATGTAAAGGAAAATCACAGAATTCTCAAATAAGATTCGAAAATCCCCAAAAACGGATTTTTTAGTTTTCCCCAAAATCTATAATACTAAAAGCCGGGCTCAAAATTCCTTTTGCAGTTTACAGTGCAACGCACTCCTACATATAAACTGGTAAAGGATTTCATTTGGACCCATTCTTTACTTAAACAAATTTTGCAAGAAGTTTCCTTTAAGACGAATACTCGTATAAATGTGTTATACTTTCTTTTTATATTTTCCTCTATGCACTGATAGAAGAACCATTCGTCACCATGACGAATCAGTTTCGACAATATATGTTCGTACTGGTGACGAAAAGTTTCGTACATGCGATGTTTTTTAACATCAATAGAACGAAAACGATCATCAACCCATGTTTTTGGTGATTTTGAAATTCGTCGAGGGAACGATAAGGTTTCATTCCCACAACTAGAAGATTTATTTGACCATTATGCGGAACATACACGGTGCAAAATAGCCTTTTTTGATATGTTTGAATCGAAAGAAAATATATTTGGAACACAAATTTTTAAATATTATATATTTTCTAGCAAATAAATTTTATTTGAAAATCAACAAAATATATTTGAAACGCATATATTAATATATTACAACAAAATATATTTGCAAACAAAAATTCTCAAATAAAATATGTGTTTAAATACAAATATAATTATTGTTTAGGAATTTCTCTAAATATATTTTATTTAAAAAAAATTTCAAAACTTTTGTTGACTTTTTCGAATTCCAGATTAAATTTTTCCTTGGTTCCGGGTTTATCCTCCCAGCATTAGCTTCTGTTCTTAATCAATAATGTTAATACAATTTATGAGTATTCTATCCAATATTATACGATTTCAATAATTATTTCACAAACATTAACAATTTATAAAAAAAACTAACATTGAATTACTGAAAAATTTAACATAACTTAGGTATTTTCTGAATTCTTAAATGGAAATACATATTTATTTCGGAAATAATGGTCCCAAATAAAAATATATTGGGATATAAACAAAGATTTGTTTAGAACAACATCTTCCCAAATATATAATTTTGGTGTGTATCAAATATTATGTATTTGGAGTGTACCATAAACATATATATGTTTCAAGCCGAATATGTTTGGGACAATATACTACAGAAGCGATTTTTTTCAGCGTGTATGATAAAACGAAGCAATCAATTTATAGTTTGTGCTTAATTGTACTGTTCTATACGAGTATGCGCTCTAATTACCGCAGTTTAATAATTTGTGTTTAAAGTTTAATTTAAAAAATCTAATAATGGTGATGAATGGGATACGTCGTGATGAATCATTATCCTGAGGATGAAAGTTTTTGGAAACAGAGATTCGTCATGGTGACGAACAAATTCATTAAGAGGACTTTTCCGTACGTTAGCTGACTTTTGACGAAAAAATAATCGTGATGAAGTACAGTGTATATAATTCAATTTGCAACTACAAATACCTCAGTAACTACATGAGTCTTCTCATAGGCTTTAAAAATTGTTTGTAGGCCTCACCCGAGTTGGCCAACTTTGAGGCCCTGTAGTTCCCCTCCTGCATACCATGGGGGACCAAAACTTAAAACTTTATCTCTCTAATACCTTTTCCATTACCATGCCGAGTTTTGTCGCAAACGTTTGTCTTGATAACAAAAAGCCGAATTATTTCCTTTCTTTAATTTCTCCCACTGTGCGAGGTAGCCAATTATCACCTCTAGTGATAAATATGTGTCAAGTTACCGTTAGTTTTCATATAAAATGGACAGTTCGTGAACCGATCCCCGTTCTCAGTGAACCTATCATACGTTCGGTTTTATACACGTACAATTTCCCGAATGGTATATTAAAAGTCAGTTTGACAAGAATTTCGTTAATTTTTTCATTTTTTACTATAAACCATTTTTATTATCCGGTGAGAAAACATATAAAATGTACATGTATTTTTATTGTATTCCAAAAAAAATATTTTTTTGGCATACTCTTTTTTATTTTTGGCCGTCCAATATACATTATACCCGACTATTTAAATGAATGGGGAAGTTTACAGTAGGCATATTTCAAAGAGCTATTCTTGTACAACGTATCCACAATTTCAACTTCTAAATTGGCCTTCCTCCTTCTGTTAGTTTTTTCCAATTTAATCCAAATCCTCTGGCCCCAATGGAAGTGTCCTTCCTGTTTTAGCTTTACGTAGTGTTTATAAGTTACCATTTCACTTCTAATATTATTTGTAGACTTGTGAGGATACTGCAATATCTAGATGTTTTCCATATCATATCGTCTTTATTAAAGATGATATTTATACATACATGCAAAAACTTCAAGTACTTACTACACGATGCCTCTTACTGCATCATGCCGTTTTTTTGTGAATATTTCTTATTATTGACTCTAAGGTAATAAAATAGTCCTCATAATCTCCTTGATATTACTTCCTCATATCTGCCCTTTTTGGCTTATGTCAGTCCGTGAGTCAACCAGCACTTACGAGTTTACTGAGTGGTTTGTTTGCCTACCGAGTGGAGGATGTCATAATCGAAAATGTAAAGAGGTCGTTTTTATGCTGCACTTCGGGAAGAGTAAACAGCAGCAGCAGGAGCAGATGCCCAAGTCATAACGCTGTTTCAAATGTCAACATATCGAGTAGATACTTCTTTTTATTTAAGTTCATTGGCTCCTTAAGTTTTCTGTTTATCAGTACTGCAGTCAGAAGACGTTGGGATATGGCAGAAAATAAGTTTTTTTGACAACTTCATGGAATACTTCTTTTGTGAAACTTTGCTGTAGTTTACATGAAATATTGCAGTAAATTACTTGAACATATTTTTGTACACGGTTTAGGAATAATTTTGTTCATGATGTTGCATGTATATTCCAAATATGATGCAAATATATTCCGTAATTGGTTTATAACTAATGTGTTCAAGAATTATATGTAAATACATTTACCAGTGCATAATTCACTTATTTGTGGAATTAATGATGTTATTTTTTAATTTATCTTTGATTCCACTCCATAGCGAAGAACTGAATTACAAGAAATAATTTGAAAATTATTATGTTCGGGTAAGAATTTGGTTACCCAGAATGCAGAGCGATGGTCCTAAGCTATTGCAGTACTTGGCGCAGAAGAACAAGAGAGTTCCTATGGAGGAATGGTTCGTCGTCGTCACAGAACCGCCATATCAAAAACAATAACATGAGCTGTGGTCTTGCCATTTCAGAAGCCGAAGTAGCACGTCTGCAGTGATCAAAGATCCTCAACATCCTCACCTAAAAATCCATGATGCTGAAAGTCGTGTAGTTCAATCTGAAGCACTCTCTCATTGTTTTGGATAACCTGCGGATCCTTCTAGCCGAGAAGGATCATTGTCTGCCCCCAATTTAGCAAAACAGAATTCACCATTGCGCCAACTGCTACATGGCACATAACGGATCGTCATACGACGATCCGTTATGTGAAACACACATTACGGGGCAGTTCAGAAACCAACAATAGAGATGAGTCCGGTTTGGACATCATAAACACTAACAATCTTATTATATGTAACAGGGTAACCAACGCTACTTTCGTATTCCCGAGCACGTAGAACATTAGGGTGTGGGAAGAGATCATTGGTCTCACCCTAATTTCCGATAATAGATAAATAGAAGTGGTATCCAATTGTTATCCGATAAGAAGTCCTTATCAGATAACAATTGGATACTGTTTGGCATCTCCGATATACTTAGTAACTTCAGGCAAATGCTTTCGAAACCCTAAAAGGACAGACTTGGACAGCTTCAATAGGTGGTGGTCAAATTTTAGGACCTGTAGCTCCGCTTCTTTATAAAATAGAGGGCCCAAATTTAAAAGATAAATTCTGCCTGGTTAAAAAACGGCGATGGGAATCGTTCAATGGGATATCTTAAGTTATTATCTCAAACAAGCAAAGTCTTGATGGGATACGACTGAAACATGTCGAGTATCTAGATGCACCTGATCACAATACAACATTAAACGAACAAAGTTTCTGATGAGCCAAAATCGGTGGAACTTGCATTGCTGACTGCCCAACTGGAAGCCACGCCAACCGACTCAATTTTCAATATAAAGATTATTGCCGTAGCTGTGACGATGAGAAAGAGCTGGAGACAGCGGAACAGCTCCTCTGAAATTAAGTCGACCGTTTCTGTATAACCTCTCCGAAATATCAGAAATAAGTCTGGGAGACTTTATAAAGTATCTAAGCTCTACAGGCTGGATTTAGAAATATAAATGAAAAACAAACAATTTACGAGTGGTGTGTCAACATCCGATGAGCTCGAAAATGGCGTACTGCGAAATTAAAGCTTAATCGTATCGGGCTACCACGTTGACCGACCAACGTATTAATAACTCAATTTCGGATTTTTTGGTTGACTGACACTTTTGCATTTCTGATGACGACATATCCACCAAATATGTATAATTAAAATGTATATGTATTCCCTGGCTGTCCCTAACTCTACTTTCACTTAATTTGTTAAAAAATTTTCACAAAAATTGTTAATATTTATTTAATGAAATTGGGTTAATGAAAAATATAGTACTTTATGATTTAGGTTTTCTATTATTGTTTATAATTTTGTATTAATTACTATTTTTATGCATGATTATTTTTTGTTCCTGTAGATATGCGTCATTCCCCTGTCAAATCTTATATTCCGTAAAATTCAAATTTCCAAACCATTCAGCATTTCCAATAATTCAAATTATAAAGAGTATTAAATTTACTACATATACTTGTGGTTGGATTTTCGCCAACAATATTAAAAAAATGATGTAAGTCGCGCTTTGTCTTCCGAAATGAGCTTTCACACTCACGTGCGTCATTCCCCTGTGCTGCTTTTATTTTTAAAGTTCAATACTTTTTATAACTTTTTTTGTGCTTTTTAACTTCATTCTGAAAACCAAGTTCCGATCCATGCAAATTTTTGAAATTCAAGTATTAAAACTGAAATTATGGAAGCATTTGTAGTCAATCGTCATTCTCCTGTCAACAAAAAAATGACAGGGGAATGACGATTAACAAGGGAACTATAAAGGGTGATCATCAGGATCCTCGATCTTATGACATATTTGGATAGAACACCTCAAAATAAGAAGAAATATTAACGGGCAATTTATCGATAACTTGCTTAGTTATCGAGTTATCGGATTTTTTTGATAAAATGAGGTGAATTATGGGGAAAAATTCTATATTACACTAATTACTGTAACATAAACAAATCGAAAAATCTACAAATTTTCTAGATAACTACCTTAGCTATCGAAATTGAAACAATATTTATACCCTACACCACACTGTGGTACAGGGTATTATGACTTTGTGCATTTGTTTGTAACACCCAAAAGGAGAAGAGATAGACCCATTATTTATTATACCGATCGACTTGTAATCACTTTCTGAGTCGATTTAGCTATGTCCGTCTGTCTGTCCGTCTGTCTGTCCGTCTTTCCGTCTGTCTGTCTGTCTGTATACGTATTCTTGTAATCAAAGTACAGGTCGCAATTATGTTCCTATCTCAACGAAACTTTGCACATATCTTTTTTTAGGCCCAGGGACGATCCCAATTGAATTTGGTTAAAATCGGTTCAGATTTACATATAGCTCCCATATATATGTACCTCCGATTTGGCATATATGCACTGTATAAGCAACATTTTGTAACCGATTTGTACAAAAATTGACAGAGAGTGGTCCCGTGATACACTTAGATACAATACAAAATTTGGGGGAAATCGGTTCAGATTTATATATAGCCCCCATATATATGTTGCACCCGATTTGACATGTAAGCGCTGTAGAAACTGTATTTTATATCCAATCAGTACGAAATTCGGCAGAAAGAGATTTCTTATTACATGAAGGAATACTGCCAAATTTGGAGAAAATCGGTTCAGATTTATATATAGCCCCCATATATATGTTAGCACCGATTTGACATTCAAGCGCTGTAGAGACTGTATTTTATATCCGATCAGTACGAAATTCGACAGAAAGAGGTTTCTATTTTACATGAATGAGTATTCTGGGAAAATCGATTCAGATTTATATATAAGCTCCATATATATGTTCCTCCTGATTTGGTTACAAAGCGCTATAGAAGTTGTACTTTACTTCCGATCATTACAAAATTCTCCAGAAAGATGTTTCTCAATTTAGGAACGAATATTGCTTAATTTAGCGATTATCGGTTCAGAATTAGATATATCCGCATATATATGTTCTTACCCATTTACCAATTATTCCAAATTATTATCGCAATAACCCTTATTGCATTGTTAGGGAGGTGTAGGGTATTATATAGTCGGCTCCGCCCGACTTTCTGCCTTTCCTTACTGGTTTATATTATTATTTTGAGTTCATTTGAATGGAAAAAGCCAAAAAGTCCGGTTACATTTTTCGATAACTTTTATCGTTCCAATGAATACAATATCCAAAAATGAATCAGAAAAATTTCGAAACTTTTTAGTTACCGATATCTGCCTCCATATTCGATAACTTCGATTCCAAGCTAAGACACCGAGTAGCAGTCTTTGGACACACCCCAGAGGAGAAAACCCTTAAACGACTGCGAAGGCTGATCACGCTGCAATACTTTCGTCCGCGTAAGAAATTAATTTTTTTTCAAATGTTATCGTCCGATATCTCGATAACTAAGCAAGTTATCGATAAATTGCCCGTTAATTTGTCTACTTATTTTGAGGTGTTTCGTCCTCGTAAAAAAATTAATTTTTTTCAAATGTTATCGTCCGATAACTCGATAACTAAGCCAGTTATCGATAAATTGCCCGTTAATTTTTCTTCTTATTTTGAGGTGCTCTATCCAAATATGTCATAAGATTAAGGATCCTCGGATATAATACTCCTCCGTAGTTACCCTGGAGGATATATTTAAAAAATTTGGCATAACTCGGTTAAAAAGTAAAAAATTGATGTGTACCTTCGATAATAGTGTTGCTATTCTTAAATGCATTAAATCTATCTATCTGAAATACTGATTTCAACAAAAAACTTCAACGCCACAAATGATAATTTGTGAAATGAAATTGGTCCGTAATGTCGAAACCACCCATATACTCGTATACCATACACCATAAAAGTGCGGATATACTTAGTTGGCACTATGGGTATACTCGTTATTCTAGCTGTATATCTAAAAACTAAGAATTTCTTCAAAGTAATAACATTTATTTAAATTAGTAAACATGAGAAATCGAAAAAAAACGTAACCACAAGATTAATTTAATTATTTTTTTTCTTATTTAATTAATGTTGAACAGATGTTTACTGATGAAAAGTTTCGTTTTATATTCATCTTTCTAACAGAATAATTACTTATACCAGTAAAAGTTTCCTGCTTATGTCGCTTGGTATTTTACAAACAAACTTGTTACTTTTCAACCATGCTCTTCTTTTCTTCCGAAGTCAATTTGATATTACGTTAACTTATTAAGATTATCATAACTATAAAAGCTTCTTTATGAATTAAGTTTTGTCTTAAGACAAAACATTGTGAAATAAGACTGACTGACATAGTATAAGGGTTTTCAATAAGAACTTAATAATTTTGAATTACAATGATTTCTTAACCCATGTATTGCTTTGTATTTGATTTGAAAATGTAGTGACATTGACGTCAGCACAAAATCGTTGAGTATCGGATCATTACATGATTCAATGATACTACTAGCAAAAGAAAATTTAATTTAGATTCCCAAAATGTTCGTCGAAAGCTAACGACTACATCAGTGATGGTTTGGGCCGCAGTAAATGCCATAGGACGCACAAACTTTGAAATACTCTTATGATATACTGAAGTTTTATACATAATTTTGACCTGGTAAAACTTCGAACTTCGACCCCCGTATATAGCTGAAACGTTGTCTTAATGGGGTGAAAAAAAATTTCCATCTCATTGCACACAAAAATAAGGAAGTTTTCGAAAAGAATACTCCTAATCTCTCCACCAATTATTTCCATAGATTTTACTAAACGTTGCCACTTATATGATTGTAATACTGTTTGTTGAACAAATATCCAAAGAATGATACAAGTTTTCACTACATATGTATGTATATCCATTAAATGCCATTCAAATTGTAATAATAATACTTTGAAAATGTGGAATACGCCTCCGAAATAATCCTTCTCATATGAAACAGCATACCCAGAACTCATACAATCGATTGGATACGAGTATGTGTGCAACTTAAACTTTCGAGTGCAATTGTTAAGTTTTCCAAAAGTATTTTTGCACAAATTCTCTTGAAGTATTTATGTTTGCAACATCCCAGAACCATCAGTACTTAGTTGAATTTCGTTAGTAAATTATTTGAAACACAAAATGGGAAAACTTAGTGTATGTTACTTATTCGGAGGATGATATTCAAATGGCATTGCTTTTAATACTTGTGTCTCAGGAAATGCATACTGGTCATTTTTTGCGCTACAAAAAAGTTGTTAGGAGGAATTTTTCCTCTTGGTATTTTGGGCATAGACTATGCACGAATTGGTTTCTTCTATTCGTTTGATTGTTCATTTTTCCCTCCACTATGCATCATAATTAATAGTTATAACCTCAATTTACAATGAAGAGGGTATGTAGTCATTTGTTACGAACCAAAATTGTTAAACCTTAGAGGACTGCCCATAGAAGGGCATTGTAAGATATCAGAGATATGTCCGTCTGTCTGGTAGATGGGCACCTAATTTTGTATGGGGTGTAAACGTTATGGAAGCCAGATTTTCTAACAGAACTTTATAAAATTTGAAGGGAGAAGTTTCTTGACTAAGTATTGAGCACCACCGAATGAATCTAAAAAGGGAGAATTTTCTTCATTTAAGAATGTACAAGCAAGGACGGCAGATGGAATTTTATATACACTCCACCATGGATTACATACAAATGTATAACTGGAAACATTTTTGAAGTGAAAAAAGCAAATCGTGCAAAAATGTGTTTTTTTTACAAAAAAAAACAAATAAAAACGAAATCTTCAAATTTTCAGCCAAAAAAGATGTGGCCATTTCAATTTATACTATACAAAAAATATTCTTTGTCAAAAGTACAAAAAGATGGCTATATCTTCTGTGTCAGCCGGGTATGGCAATTTTTTTATATCAAATAACACATTTTGTTGTCAAAACGGAAAAGATAACACTATGCAACAAATGAACACTTTTTGAAAAATACACGGACTTGACAGTATTGGTTCGATTCTGCTATCAAAGGGTAGTATGTATAACCCTATACACGGTTTGGCGAAATTGGTGACCATTTTTTTTATGGGCCTCCAAAGTTTCTGAAAACACTATGCAACAAAATTTTTGTCCAAGGGATGTGGATAACAGTTTCTGGTACAATTAGGTAAAAAAAATATAAAAAAAAATTTTATGGTAAATTTTCTTTTTAAATTTTTTTTTTAATTCCAGCTTTCATGGAAAGTGCATTCAGTATTTGGACCATAATTTTTCAAGTATAAGCCTGTTTGAGCCGTGTTATGCCATAATTAAAGAGAATTATGAGGGCTACATATGGCTTTCACGTAGAATCTTTGGTTTAGTAACAGTCGTCAAAAATATGAGAAAAAAATGATTTTTTTTAAAACACTTTTTCCTGGTACAAAAAATCATAACAACTAGAAAAACTAGGGCTACATATGGCTTTCACGTAGAATCTTTGGTTTAGTAACAGTCGTCAAAAATATGAGAAAAAAATGATTTTTTTTTTTAAAACACTTTTTCCTGGTACAAAAAATCATAACAACTAGAAAAATATCGAAAAAATTATTTTATCACATTTTTAAAAAGCCAGAATGCTAAAGAAGAAATCACTGTCTATTTGAAAAAAGTCTATGGATTGTAAAAGTTATGAGCCATTTTGTAAATGTTAGGGAAATTCAATAAAAAAAATCATATTTCATATTTTTTCGTTTTTAAATGATGTTTTTGCTTATATTGAATTCGCCATATGTGAGAGAGACATATAAGAGACATTGCACTTGGATTTTATTTTATGAGGATTGATGTCAGACATTATAAAATTATAGAGAGGACGAGGTTTTATGGCCGTTCGTAACCCTCCATAGAACATGATATGCAATGCGAAAGCTATATTGGATGAGATCCGCTCAGGTAGAGGGTCATTCAACAATATTTGTGGTTTTTTATTTATGAGGTTTCCTTTCAGTTTCGCCTTTTAGGGGCATGGACATCCGAGTAATATATATGGTAGTAAAATTATATGTATTGGGTTTTTACGTTCGAAGGAAACTATATGAGAGCTACAGGTACTGCAACTTATGTACCTTACACCCGGAATTTATGAATGAAATTTCTTATTAATAAATTAGTGTAATTCAGCGCCTTAAAGAGATAAGTCAATTTTCTGAAAAATATTATAAAGTTATATATCGAAGTATGAGTAAAAGGCAAAGAACTTTTCAATGTGTAAATGATCCTGACAATTTCTGCTACATCTGCGGAAAATATGTAATTAAAAAAAATCGACGTGAGTTTAGTAAAATAATAGAAGAAATATATGTGCAATATTTGGAAATATATGTGCAAGATTTGGAACTGACTAAAGATAAGGCAGAACTACTTGTATCTCGGATGAAACAGTACAATATTTTGGCCCCAGATGTTAACATATCATATTATAGAGTCCGTGATATACCTTACAAACAAATTTATACAACTGTGGATAACATATGCTTTTACAATGACATTCCCCGATTGTTCTAAGAACTTAATCAAACACACAATTCAAAAGAATGTCGGTTATTTGTTGACAGCAGTAAAAAAAGTTTGAAGCAGTACTTTTACACAACGGAAATCAGAAACCGTCGATTGCCATTGCTCATACTGTCAACACTAAGGAATCATACGAAACAATGGCTAAATTGATAAGATATGAAAATGACTGGGAAATTTGTTGCGATTTAAAAGTAGTTGGTATGTTATTCCTCTGGGATAGCCGTGCTTATCATTACAGAAGAAAGAAATGGCCAACAAGAAAAGACATTACATTGGGTGAAAACAACATACAATACACACCTTTCGTCCAAAAGAAAACATTATTTTGCCACCAATGCATATTAGGCTGGGGCTATTTAAAAATTTTGTTAAAGCCTTAAGGAAAGATGGCAATTCACTCACATATTTAAAAAGTTTATTTAAAAGTCTTTCTTTTCAAAAAATCGAAGAAGGCGTTTTTGATGGGCCTAAAATAAGGAAACTGATGAAAGATGTAAATTTCGAATCACATTTGACGTCGGATGAAATTGCAGCATGGAGGTCGTTTAAGCTTGTAGTTTCAAATTTCCTTGGATCCAATAAGAGCCCCCAATATGAAACAATGATTTGTTAAAAACTTATGAAAAAATTGGTTACAAATAGATCTTATTATATTTATGTATATAACACATATGTATTCTTCCAACTTATTTTTCGCTTTATGTATTCCAACAGGTGTAAATATGCCCCTCAAAATTCATTTCTTGCATTCTCATTTAAACATTTTCACTGAGAATCTTGGCGACGTAAGCCACGAACATGGGGAAAGGTTTCACCAAGAAATGAAGTCCATCGAGCGGCGTTACCAAGGGCACTGGGATACAAGAATGATGGGGGATTATATTTGGTTCCTCATTGAGAAACCGATTCCGAAATCTACAAACGTCAACAAAGAACTCACAATTACTTCTAATGAAACTTGTACATGTAAATAAACACAAATGCACATAATATAAATAAAAGTAACAAATAAAATCGTTATTTAAAAAATATTTTTTGAAATTCTGTTACCTCTACCAAAAAGGTTATAATTTCTACATCTGTTTATAGATTATTTTCAAATAGGCATTATTTTCTTCGCTAGAATGCAAACTTTGGAATAAAATATTTTTTTTCGATTTTGTTTCTATTTTTTATGTTTTTTTCGTCCCAGGAAATTTTTATTTTTTTTTTGAAAAATTTGATCTACTTTTTCCAATTTGTTTAATGACTGTTACTAAACCACAGTTTTTAAGTTAAAGAGATATTTCCAACATTGGTAGCCCACATTAATAGCTTCAACTTAACGTGTAATTCGACCTGATCGGGCATATACTCCAAAAATTATAGTGCAAATACTAAGGGTACTTTCGACGATATTAGTATCGTGAATAACATATTTTTTAAAAAAAATGTATCCATAAACAAATTTTTGGTTTTGATTTTATATAACAGTATGCCACAATCTATACAAAAAAATAGTTTTTAGGTCTAGGACACAACAATTTTTTTTTGTTGCGTAGTGAAATCAGTGGGCCCCTCGAAAAAGGTGTAATAAGCTTTTGTCCAACAACTAATTCAGACTTGGTGATACCGCTTAAGTATATTTTGCAATAATGTAGCTAAGAATATGCTAAACAAAGTTTCTTAAATTTGTTTGCGAAAATAAATTTATTTCCGGTACTTTTTTTTGAAAAAGTGAAGGAAACAAATATTTTTTTTCTTTTTTTCAGCATAACTTGGAGGGACTCGTAATTTTTTTTACTAACAATGCTTTGCAATACTTGTAGTATTTTCGTGCATTGGTGCTCACGCTATAAGGTTTTAAATTTTTGCACAAAATCGTACGTCCGTGTTGGAGGTACCAAAAGGGGCAATAACGCCTGCTTTTCACTGGACTGTAGCCACTATAAAAGCCCTATGCACAATTTTAAGTATTTTTATGCACTGGTATTAATGTAATAAGCTGTTAATTTTTTGTACAGAATGGTCCCTTTGTGTTGGAGGTAACAAGAGGTGCGGGGCCACTTCACCCATTTTTCTCAAGTTGATAGCGACAAATAATATATCATAATGTGTGCAATTACAGAGGATTGGGATAAGTAGTATATAAGTTATAAGAGAATCAATATTTCACACAATTTTATCCCTTTGAGAGGGAGGTACCAGAAGGAGTGGACCAATATGGCACATCTTCGAACTTAGCCTGAGATAGAAAAAATATTATCTCATACCAAATTTGAAGTCAATCCGTTACTCTTTTCGAGAGTTATCGTGCGCTCCAGCCAGACAGACAGGCGGACGGACATTGCTCAAATGGCTCAAAACTGATTTCTACCGAACATACTTGGAGTCTTAGGTCACACCTTCGATATATATCCTCGGTTCACTAAAGTGAGGGTATAAAAATGGATGATGTTTCCCTTTTGGAACCTCCCACACAACTGGACCATTTTGCACCAAAAGTTAACAGCTTATAACTTTGATACCAGTGCATACAATTACTTGAAATTTTGTACAGTGTAATGTTTTTTATAGTACATAGAGTCCATAGAAAAGTGCGCGTTATTGGCACGCCCCTTTTGGTCCCTCCTACAAATGAACCATTTTGCACCAAAAGTTAACAGCTTACAACTTTAATAGCAGTACATACTTTAAAGTTATTAAATGCTATATAAATTGATAATAACATTGTGCTAGTCCAAAAATGTAATTGAACCAATTTCTTCCTCGCTGAATCTAGCGGTATTAGCGTTTTTCTAAGATAGCTCTTGTTTTCACGATATTCGACCACAAAGTTTGTTGGGAAATCTGAGAGGTTACCTATGTCTTTGGTGATTTTGAAGTGGAAGACTTCGGAATATACGCTTCAGACCAAAGGTCGAAATAAAGGGAACATTTGGAGAATTATTTCTCTTAAAACAGTCATCCACGCTTCTCCCCCCCCCCCTTTACCCCTGAAAAACTGCAATGAAATCTTATGATATGTTAAAAATCATACATATCGTAGACATTTTTCGTGGCCATCGTTGAGAAAAATACTCCTGACGAGAAAATACTAGAAGTCCTTTCTCACCTTTTTAATGAGAATTGAGCAGATTTCGAGATATTACGTAATTTGTGTACTTTTCTGCTCATAGCAGAAAATATTTGTAATACAATTTTTTGAGTTAAATTTTCGTAAATTATTTTTTGGTTAGTGTCAATGAAAAATTTAAAGGTAACAAACAAAACCTGTTTAATTATGAAACCTGTTAATTTTTCATAAATACGTTAAAAGGTGACTCATATTAATTTTTGGCTAGGAATATTTTTCTCAAAGACACAAACTAAAAATTTCAACAATGTCTATGTCGTTTGACATATGGGAAGATTTGATTGCACTTTTTCAGGAGTAAAGGGGTTAGAAGCGTGGTTAACTATTTAGAGAGAAATAATTCTGGAAGGGTTCCCTTTATTCCGTTCTTTGGAACGAAGCGTGTATTCTGAAGCCTTCAACTTCAAAATCGCATCCGAGGTAACTGAACTCTACGATTTCCTTGCAAACTTTTTGGTCCAGTATCGCGAAAACAAGAGCTAACCTAGAATAACGGTTAGCACCACTGTATTTATCAATTTTAAAATAGGTATACCTATAGGGTCCCATTTCTGTTACATTTTTAAAGTGTCCATTTCGAGCACAGTGTAATTTACAAAAATTAAATTCAAAAACTAATATCAAAAATATTTTCGGACATGAGTAGAAAAATACACAAATTATGTTATAACACGACATTTGCTTATTTCTCATAAAAGGGTTAAGAGAGGAATCATAGTATTTTTGTGCGAGGAATATTTTTCTCAAAGATGCCAATTTAAATTTCGACGATAGAGTTTGCAGTTTTTTAAGGGAAAAAGGGGAGAGAAGCGGGGACGACTGTTTAGAGAAACATAATTATCTAAGGGTGTTCTTTATTTCGTTCTTTGGACAGAAGAGTGTATTACGAAGTCTTAAACATCAAAATCACAAGCAAGTTAAATAACCTCTCAGATTTCCTAGCAAATTTGTGGTCGAATATCGCGAAAACAAGAGCTAACTTAGAAAAACGGCTAATACTAATACTAAGACTAGCACAATGTTATTATCAATTTACTAAAGTTATAAGCTGTTAACTTTTGGTGCAAAATGGTTCATTTGTGAGAGGGGCGTGCCAATAACGCGCACTTTTCTATGGACTCTATGTACTATAGCTTATTACATTAATACCAGTGCATAAAAATACTTAAAATTTTGCACAGGGTAATGCTTTTATAGTGCCTACAGTCCAGTGAAAAGCGGGCGTTATTGACCCTTTTGGTCAGCATTGTTAGTAAAAAAAATTACGAGTCCCTGCAAGTTATGCTGAAAAAAAGAAAAAAAAATATTTGTTTCCTTCACTTTTTCAAAAAAAAAGTACCGGAAATAAATTTATTTTCGCAAAAAAAATTAAGAAACTTTGTTCGGCATATTCTTAGCTACATTATTGCAAAATATACTTAAGCGGTATCACCAAGTCTGAATTAGTTATTGGACAAAAGCTGATTACACCTTTTTCGAGGGGCCCACTGATTTCACTAGGCAACAAAAAAAAAAATTTTTTTGTGTCCTAGACCTAAAAATTATTTTTTTGTATATATTGTGGCATACTGTTATATAAAATCAAAACCAAAAATTTTTTTATGGATAAAATCTTTTATTAAAAATACTAATATCGTCGAAGGTATCCTTAGTATTTGCACTATAATTTTTGGAGTATATGCCCGATCAGGTCGACTTATACGTTAAATTGAAGTTATTAATGTAGGCAACAAATGTTGGAAATATCTCTTTCACTTAAAAACTGTGGTTTAGTAACAGTCATTAAACAAATTGGAAAAGTAGATTTAAAAAAAAAAAAAATAAAAATTTCCTGGGACAAAAAATTGGATGTAAAATACAGCTTCTAAAGGACTAAAGAGCCAAATCGGATGAAACATATATAGCTATAGCTAAATCTTAACCGATATTCTTCAAATTCGGCAGTGTTGGTTCATGGATCAAGAAACTCTAACATTCTAAATTTCAAAACTATTGGATGTAAAATACAGCTTCTATAGGACTAAAGGGCAATTTGGGTGAAAGATATGGGAGCTATATCTAAATCTGAACCGATTTCAAATTCAATAGGGATCTTTACAGCTGCGAAATACTCTAAACTGCAAATTTCAGAACGATCGGAATGAAATTGCGACCTGTAGTCGACGAACAATTTTACATGGACAGACGGACAGACATGGTTCAATCGACTCAGCTAGTGATTCTGAGTCGATCGGTATACTTTAAGGTGGGTCTAGCTGTGTTATTTTCAGGTGTTACTAACATCTGCCGTGAAACAAACTTATAATACCCTGTACCACAGTGAGGTGTAGGGTATAAAAATAGAAACAAAATCGAAAAAAATATTTTATTCCAACGTTTGCATTCTAGCGAAGAAAATAATGCCTATTTGAAAAAAATCTATAAATAAATGTAGAAATTATAGTCTCTTTGGTAGAGGTAAGAGAATTTCAAAAAATCTTTTTTTTTTAATTTCTGTTTAAATAGCGATTTTATTTGTTACTTTTATTTATATTATGTGCATTTGAGTTTATTTGCATGTACAAGTTTCATTAGAAGTAATTGTGAATTCTTTGTTGACGTTTGTAGATTTCGGAATCGGTTTCTCTAATGAGGAACCAAATATAATCCCCCATCATTCTTTCATCCCAGTGCCCTTGGTAACGCCGCTCGATGGACTTCATTTCTTGGTGAAACTTTTCCCCATGTTCGTCGCTTACTTCGCCAAGATTCTCGGGGAAAAAGTTTAAATGAGAATGCAAGAAATGAATTTTGAGGGACATATTTACACCTGTTGGAATACATAAAGCGAAAAATAAGTTAGAAGAATACATACATATGTGTTATATACATAAATATAGAAAAATATATTTCTTACCAATTTTTTCATAATTTTTAAACAAATCATTAATCATTGTTTCATATTGGTGGCTTTTATTGGATCCAAGGAAATTTTAAACTAGAATTTCATCCGACGTCAAACATGATTCGAAATTTACATCTTTCATCAGTTTCCTTATTTTAGGACCATCAAAAACTCCTTCTTCGATTTTTTTTAAAAGAAAGACTTTTAAATAAACCATTTAAATATGAGAGTGAAATGCCATCTTTCCTTATGGCTTTTACAAAATTTTTAAAGAGCCCCAGCTTAATATGCATTGGTTGCAAAATATCGGCTATCCCAGAGGCATAAGATACTAACTAATTTTAAATCGCAACAAATTTTCCAGTCATGTTCATATTTTATGTATTTTATCAATTTAGCCATTGTTTCGTATGATTCCTTAGTGTTGACAGCATGAGCATCGACGGTTCCTGATTTCCGTTGTGTAAAAGTACTGTTTCCAAACTTTCTTTACTGCTGTGCCTTATCTTTGGTCAGTTCCAAATCTCTCACTAGATCAATGAGTTGAAACTGAGTTAAAAGCGATGACTTCTGACTCAAACTTGAATCGCTCAGAGTTAAGTACTCAGTTGAACTTGATGATGTTTCCGTTATTAGGCTGTTAGCTATGCTTGGACATTTCCTATTCCAATCTATTAACTTATTCAAAAATAGCAGTCCGTGTCGTGAATGAATGGTTGTCTCCAAATCATTGGCATTCCAAATTGCACGTGAAGTCTAAAATTTAAACGTTTTATTCCACAAAACATTGTAATACATTAATTGTAAAGTACTTACCGCTTTCTTCCACTAGTCCATCCAGTAAGATTTACATGGCACGAATTACACAAAATACTAGGTGTCCATGGTTCGTTCATATTTTTAACTCGTATACCAAAATATTGCACATATATTTCTTCTATTATTTCACTAAACGCACGTCGATTTTTATACCCTACACCACACTGTGGTACAGGGTATTATGACTTTGTGCATTTGTTTGTAACACCTGAAAGGAGAAGTGATAGACCCATTGTTTATTATACCGATCGATTTGTAATCACTTTCTGAGTCGATTTAGCTATGTCCGTCTATCTGTCTGTAGATGTATTCTTGTAATCAAAGTACAGGTCGCAATTATGGTCCGATCTCAACGAAACTTTGCACATATCTTTCTTTAGGCCCAAGATTTTGGCATGTATAAGCAACATTTTTGAACCGATTTGTACAAAAATTGATAGAGAGTAGTCTCGTGATACACTTAGATACAATACAAAATTTGGGGGAAATCGGTTCAGATTTAGATATAGCCCCCATATATATGTTACCCCCGATTTGACATGTAAGCGCTGTAGAAACTGTATTTTATATCCGATCAGTACGAAATTCGGCAGAAAGAGGTTTCTTATTACAAGAAGGAATACTGCCAAATTCGAGAGAATCGGTTCTGACTTAGATATAGTAATTCAAGCGCTGTAGAAACTGTATTTTATATCCGATCACAGCGAAATTCGGCAGAAAGAGGTTTCTTATTACATGAAGGAATACTGCCAAATTCGGAGAAAATCGGTTCAGATTTAGATATAGCCCCCACGTATATTTTACCCCCGATTTGAAATTCGATCACAGCGAAATTCGGCTGGAAGAGGTTTCTTATGTCATGAAGGAATACTGCCAACTTCGGAGAAAATCGGTTCAGATTTAGATATAGCCCCCATATATATGTTAGCCCCGATTTGACATCTAAGCGCTGTAGAGACTGTATTTTATATCCGATCAGTACGAAATTCGACAGAAAGAGGTTTCTATTTGTCATGAATGAGTATTCAGGGAACATCGATTCAGATTTATATAACCTCCATAAATATGTATGTTCCTCCTGATTTGGTTACAAAGCGCTATAGAAGTTGTACTTTACTTCCGATCATTACAAAATTCTCTAGAATGTTGTTTCTCAATTTAGGAACAAATATTGCTTAATTTAGCGATTATCGGTTCTGAATTAGATATACCAATTATTTATTATTTACCCATTTACCAATTATTTCAAATTATTATCGCAATGACCCTTATCGCATTGTTGGGGACTTTCTGCCTTTCCTTACTGGTTTTGATTACATATTTTCCGCAGAAATTGTCGGGATCATTTACACATTGAAAAGTTTTTTGCCTTTTACTCATACTTCGAAATATAACTTTGTAATATTTTTCAGAAAATCGACTTATCTCTTTAAGGCGCTGAATTACACTAATTTATTAATAAAAAATTTTATTCATAAATTCCGGATTTAAGGTACATAAGATGCAGTACCTATAGCTGACATATGGTTTGCTTCGAACGTAGAAACCCAATAATTTCAAGACTACCGCGTACTACTTTGTATTGCGTACATATAATTTTACTACCTGTATATATGACTGGGATGACCATGCCCCTAAATGGCGTAACTGAATGGAAACCTCATAAATAAAAAACCACAAATATTGTTGAATGAACCTCTACCTGAGCGGATCTCATCCAATATAGTTCTTACATTGCATATAATGTTTTATGGAGGGATACGAACGGCCATAAAACCTCGTCCTCTATATATAATTTTATAATGTCTGACATCAATTCTCATAAAATAAAATCCAAGTGCTATGTGTCTTATGTGTGTCTCTCACATATGGCGAATTCAATATAAGCAAAAACATCATTTAAAAACGAAAAAATATGAAAGAAGATTTTATTGAATTTCCCTAACATTTACAAAATGGCTCACAACTTTTACAATCCATAAATTTTTTTTCAAATAGATAGTGTTTTCTTCTTTAGCATGCTGGCTTTTTAAAAATGTGATAAAATATTTTTTTCGATTTTTTTTCTATTTTTTTTGGTTTTTTTTTTGTACCAGGAAAAAGTGTTTTTTTAGAAAACATTTTTTTCTCATATTTTTGACGACTGTTACTAAACCGTATGGGGGCTACATTAATGCATGGACCGATATGCCTAATCACTAGGCACGATTGAATGTAATACACAATACAAATATTTAAATCGCAGCATGGCTGGTTAAAAATGCGCTCTCTAGTGCGTAAATATATCTTATCGAAAGGGACCTTCGTATGGAGGCTATATCAAAGTATGGACCGATATGCCCCATTTTAAATAGGGATCGTCCCTGGGTTAAGAAATAACTCTGTACCAATTTTCATTAAGATTGCTTCATATTTGCGACCTGTGGTGTCGAATATAAAAAAGAACGGAACTCTAAACGTAGTGATACTGTTAGTGTTCTGTGCAAAAGAACAGTATCACTACGACGCACAGTGTATTATGAGCGGCAAAAACTCCCAATTTTCATGAGGCCCAATCTCAAAATTTTTGATTCCAATCTGTAAAGAACATTCCAATTAACTAAGTCTTTAAATGTTTTGCCGATATCTTGGCGAAATATCGCGGCACAAGCATTTGAAGTTCGTAAATGGTACAATGAATCCAAAGTTTATCATTTAAGAGAGAATTTTGTAAGCCCATATCTCCGAAACTATGAAACGCATTGGAACTTCGTTTAAGTCATACTATACAGAATCTTTTGAAGTGTTTTTTTGCATTAAAAAATATATAATTGTGTTGTCATTTTCCTATTTAATCTGCGGTTTACTTGCAAGTTGCCAAAAATCAGGTTGTTTTATTTTCTCCAGGATAAAACTATACTTCCGAGGACGACCGAGGTCTTGTCATTAACAAAAATTGATAAACTAGGGACTTAGTTAACCATTGCAAAGAGAAAATTCTGCCTATACCTGCCTATGTTGATTTATTTAACGAAATAGTAAAACATACTCGGCAAAAAACAACCCAAAATTCGTTATTTTTAGTCCATGTTGCTATGTATTGAACAACATTACCGGAGCATACCTTAAGGGGCAAGTGATAAATTTAATGCAAATATAATAAAAAGCATATAAAGCAAGTATAAAAACAAATTGGTCTTGAGTCAAATTGGTCTTTGTTTGCCAATCTACTATATATAAATGCCTCATTGTTTGTGTGTTCTTTCCACATATTCCTAAAAACATGCTTTAAAAATGACGTATTAATAATGAACACATTGCTAAATCAATGATAATTTTTTCTGGATAGTTGGAATGATTGATTAATTAACAAAAAACTGTAAACTATTTCATCATGATTTTTTCGCAAATGTTGAGCTAATGTGTTACGCTTTAGTTATTTACTTTGTTCTATGTACTGATTTACATCGATCAAAAGATACAAAGCGTTTTATAAAAAATTTCCTGTAATTTCCAACATCGTATAAAATTTAAATTGATATATGGGCGTTAGACGTGGCACTTGCAATTTTTATATAATTGAGGACTCAAATACAATCTCTACTAGCGATTTGTAATAATATAAATGCTAAATTGAGAAAAATACTAAGATTTTAAATTTTAGGTTATGTGGGAAGTAGGAGTGGTTATGGGCGGATTTAAACAAAAAATTGGTTTTCAGCTAATTAGGCGAAATGAGTGATATGTACAAAATTTCAAAGCCCTAGCTCAATTCCTTCTAATTTTTGCCGCGTCTTGTGTGAAAATATTCCACTGTGCGACGCACAGTGTATTATGAGCGGCAAAAACTCCCAATTTTCATTAGACCCAATCTAAACTTTTTTGATTCCAATCTGTAAAGAAAATTCCAATTAACTAAACCTTTAAAGGTTTTACCGATATCTTGGCGAAATATCGCGGTACAAGCATTCGAAATTCATAAATGGTACAATTGTTCCAAAGTTTATCATTTAAGAGGTTATTTTGTAAGCCCACATCTCCGAAACTATGAAACGCATTGGAACTTCGTTTAAGTCATGCTATACAGAACCTTTTGAAGTGTTTTTTGCATTAAAAAAATATATAATTGTGTTGTCTTTTTGCTATTTAATTTGTGGTTTACTTGCAAGTTGCCAAAAATCAGGGTGTTTCATTTTCTCCAGGATAAAACTATACTTCCGAGGACGACCGAGGTCTTGTCATTAACAAAAATTGATAAACTAGGGACTTAGTTAACCATTGCAAAAAGAAAATTCTGCCTATATTAATTTATTTAACGAAATGGTAAAACCTACTAGGCAAAAAACAACCCAAAAATCTTTATTTTTAGTCCATGTTGCTATGTATTGAACAACATTACCAAAGCATACCTTAAGGGCCAAATGATAAATTGACTGCAAATATAACAAAAAGCATATAAAGCATGTATAAAAGCAAGTTGGTCTTGAGCCGAGAGAGTATCTCAGTAAAAATCAACGATTGCAGACCGAATTAAACGGTCAACCGACATGAACAAGCTAAATATTCATATAAGCGAACATTTGTTTGCCAATCTATTATATATATGTACATGCCTCATTGTTTGTGTGTCCTTTCCACATATTCCTAAAAACATGCTTTAAAAATGACGTATTAATAATGAACACATTGCTAAATCAATGATGATTTTTTCTGCATAGTTGGAATGATTGATTAATTAACAAATAACTGTAAACTATTTCATCATGATTTTTTTGCAAATGTTGAGCTAATGTATTACGCTTTAGTTATTTACTTTGTTCTACGTACTGAGTTACATCGAACAAAAGATACAAAGCGTTTTATAAAAAAATTTCCTGTAATTTCCAACATCGTATAAAATTTAAATTGATATATGGGCGTTGGGCGTGACACTTTTATATAATTGAGGACTCAAATACAATCTCTACTAGCGATTTGTAATAATATAAATGCTAAATTGAGAAAAATACTAAGATTTTTAATTTTAGGTTACGTGGGAAGTAGCCGTGGTTATGGGCGGATTTAAACAAAAAATTGGTTTTTTAGCTAATTAGGCGAAATGAGTGATATGTACCAAATTTCAAAGCTCTAGCTCAATTCCTTCTAACTTTTGCCGCGTCTTGTGTGAAAATATTCCACTGTGCGACGTAGTGATACTGTTCTGTGAACGGTACGTTATCGTAGTGATACCGTTCGTCGTGTTGTAAGAACGGTACGTTATCATAGTGGTACCGTTCGCGAACAGTAATACTAAAAAAATAAATAACGTTAGTGTTCTCTGAAGGAACCGTTCTTATAACGTACCGTTTTTTCTGAACACTGGTTTCAATTATAAAGTATTTTTACAAATATGTACTAAATTTTTTAAAAAAAAATAAACTTTTATTTACTGAAAAAATGGACACAGTTAAGGTATCGATATATATATTCTGAATACTAAAATGCAAAACAATCTTTGTTTCGGAAATAATAGTCCGAAATAACAAATATTAGGACGGAAACAACGATTTGTTTAGCACAAAATCTTCCTAAATATCAAATTTTTGTGTGTAGCAATTATTATATATTTAGAGTGTACCCTAAACAAATATATGCTTCAAGCCGAATATGTTTGGGACAATACACTACAGAAGTGATTTTTTTCAGAGTGTACTTATGCAATTTTTTAATAACTAGTACAACACGATATCTAGGAAAAAATTAAATTAAAATTTGAAAATGTCTGCATAGTTTAAAAATCTTTTTTAAATAAAATATATTTGCAAAATATTTTAAACAATAACGTTGTTTGTGTGTAAACACATATTTTATTTACTCACACATATTTATTTATTCACACATGTAATATTTACGTGTTTTAAATATTATATATTTAGCGTTGACCCTAAACATATGTATATTTCAAGTGTTTGGGGCAATATACATCCTACAGAAGAGATTTTTTTTTCATCCTGTACATATATAATTATTTTTGGAGGGAGATTTTCATGGTTAAGCGGTGGTGTCGGGAGAAATACTTCTTGAAGTGTCTCCTTTGTTTTGTTCTTTGACATGGAATATCTTTTCCGAAGCCTTTTTTATCAAAATTTTCTTTGAATTTACTAACCTCTCTGTTTACCCAGCAACTTTTGTGGCTACACGCTGAAAAAAAATCGCCTCTGTAGTATATTGTCCCAAACATATTCTGCTCGAAACATATATATTTTTAGGGTGCACTCCAAATATATAATATTTGACACATACAAATATTATATGTTTGGGAGGATGTTGTTCTAAACGAAACTATGTTTACATCCTAATATTTTTCATTTGGATATGTTATTTCCCAAACAAACATCTATTTGCGTGAATATATATCTATTCTTTAGTTGTTTTAAGTTTTCAGCAATTGAAAGGTAACTTTTAGAAATTTTTAATATTAGTAAAATTTCTTTATAATTAAAAATAATGACTTGGAATAGTTAGAAAATAAAAATAAGTTTTGCAAATAGAAGTTAATGCTAAGTTTGCCATTTTTAATAGGAATACATAATTCGAAAACCAGGAAAAGAATTAAAACTAAAATTCGAGAAATTCAGCAAAGTTTTGAATTTTTTTTTAATAAAATATATTTGGAAATATTCATAAACAATAATTTTATTTGTATTTAAACACATATTTTATTTGAGAGAATTAATTCGCAAATATATTTTATTCTAATATATTAACATATGCGTTCTAAATACATTTTATTGATTTTCAAATAAAATTTATTTGGTCGAAAATAAATAATATTTAAAAATTTGTGTTCCAAGTATATTTTCTTTCGATTCAAACATATCAAAAAAGGCGATTTTGCCCCGTGTAAATATCTCGAAAATGCGATGGCATAGAAAAAATCGATTATTGCCATTCGAATAATCGAATCGAAATTATGCGGCGTGCGTTATTTTCATCGAGGATAAATTATATTTTATACATTTGGTGTAATTATATCTTTAAGTTCTGCGAATATGACTGCAGTTATCATATCATAGTGCCCCTTTGAAGAATTATAGTATGTATATTTGAACTGGTTTAAATCTCCACATTTTAAGTATGTCTATCGAATGTAACTCAAAAATGGGTTGCTATTCAAAACCTTTAAAATTATTATACTTCATCTGGGGAAAACACAATCCAAACTCAAACCTAAAATTCATGTTTTCATGATATTTACCCAATTTATTAAAGTAGATTATTATGTTACTACCACTACTAACATTGTGGGGTATTTCATTCCATACTCCATGGCCACTCACCCACTCTCACAGCATATAGGCAACATTCAGCAGATTCAATTTCTTTAGTAGCCGCGAATGTCTTGTGGATGACATAGTTCAATTTATAAAAAGGCTTTTCATTCCTTCAGTCGGCAGCAATGGTAAAATTTGTGACGGGAGGAGTGCCGACATAATTTTTCCGCTTTTTCATTCAAGTGCATTGGCTTCTTAAGTATTCTGTTTATGAATGCTGCAGTCAGTATACGTATTTTCTGGCATAATAGAGTTGTTTTGACAATGTCTGTGTTTGAGTTGGAGTTCGCCATTGAACCTATACACTTTCATAGTAATATCTTGGTAGTTTGTAAACAATTTAAGATCATGGTAATACACAAACATAATAATGAAGTAAACAAAGTGTATAAATCTTTCTTGTCGTTTATACATATAATGTGTGTAATTTTTTGCATTTTTCTGCCAAATTCACCAAATGTTAACTCTTTGTGGGGGAGGTACTAGAAGGAGTTGGGCAATATGGTACATCTTCGAACTTAGCCGGAGATAGAGAAAAATATTACCGCGTACGTCAATCGGTTAATCCTTTCGGCAGTAATTGTGTGCACCAGCCAGCAGACAGACACATAGACAGCCAGACAGACAGACGGACGGACGTATATTGCTCAAATGACTTAAAATGACCCAAAACGGATATCCGCGAAAATGCTTGGGGCAGAGAGAGGTTTTTTAATTTAGGAACTAATACTTCTTATTGGAGTTACTCGGTTCAGATTTAGATATAGCCACATATATACTACGTTCCTGCCTATGCGGTATTTAACGCCATTTAAACTGTATTTTACGTCCGATTTTTTTTTTGCAGAAGTGAGGTTTTGATCCAAGTTGATGAAAATCTGTTTAGATTATGTTAGCCCCATCTATTTGTTCCTTCTTGATCTACGAAAGAATACTGCGCATTTTAAGATTATCGTTTTAGATCTAGTTTATTATGATCAACATCATAAACTCCTCATTGGAATAAGCCTTGATGAGGAGGTGGAGCTAAGTACTTTGTTAATTGAAAAGAAACCAATTATTCCAAATTATTATCGCAATGCCCATTTTCGATTTGTGAGGGTGGTGTAGGGTATTATATCGTCGGCCCCGCCCAGCTTTCTGTCTTTCCTTACTGGTTTTAACTTGGTGTGAGTGAACGTCTCCCATTTCCAATCATCTCAGTGTAAATACCTGTGTAGCAACCACAGGTGATTCCAATACATTTAAATTAAAGTGAAGTTGCATCCAATTATGTATCGAGTTTCAATGGCCGCAAATAATTGTATAGATACACAGAATATCTGCCGTCATTGTTTACTTCAATTGTGTTGTGTTCAATACCATTGTCATTTTCATGTGAAATGTCCTTCAGGACGATGTGGTCATTTGGTTCGAATTCATTTATATATTGAGATATCGACAAAAGGTATGTCCTTCAGCATATATGGATATATTTCACAATAAATTCAACATATTGATAGTCGTTCATGGAATGCATAGCATCATGCAAGGAGTACGTTTGTTGTTTATATATTTTAATTGTTGTCTGTTCAATAATTACTTGAACAAAGCAAACACAATATGCCTCCCGTTTGCCTTTTGTTATCCGTCAGTTGAAAAATATGTATTGTAATTATTTTCATTTTGATTTAAGATGTTTTCATCTACCACAATTGATTGTTGTGGTCACCTGCACAAAATGTAGGCCCCAATTTTCAAGGATATGGAGGATGATAACACAGTGCGACAAAATAAACTCAAGATGAAAAGCAAATGACGCGATATTATTTTTCCTATGAGTCTTGTCGAGAAAAACAAGAATATTTTTTTGAAATTCCCCGGACACCCCCAAAATCCGGATTCAGGGGTAAAAAAAGGATTTTCTTGCCCTTTTCACTCAAACGCCTGTAACTTTGTTAATTCTTAACCTATTTTCAATCTCTACTGTTTATGTACAGTTTTAGTTTTAATGAAACTTTAATAACTCAGTCAATTGCAAACAGATTTTTCTTTACCTACAAAACAATAAAATTCAATTCTCACAAAATATTGCTAAGAACATTGCCTAAACTAGAAAAAAAAATTTAAAAAATGTGTTTGTAGGAGAAATAAACACGTATTTCTAAACTTTTTAGAAATATATATTCGAAAGGTCTAAGTCTCTTCTATCCAAATTAGATTAGAGATTGAAAATAGGTTATCAATTAACAAAGTTATAGGCGTTACATGCAAAAAGGCAAGAAAATAGTTTTTTACCCGTAAATCCGGATTTTGGTGGTGTCCGGAAAATTTCACAGAACAAACGTTGTTTTACTCGCCAAGACCTACAAGAAAAGATTTATTACGGTTTTTGGTTTTTGGCCTGTCGCACTGTGTAATCAGAATCAGATGACTCCAAAGGAATTAAAAGAACAAAGCCAATTATAAGTAGAAAGTCCTCTCATAGTAAAGTCATTACACTATGCAACAACAAAATTGTTTGTTGTCGAGACCTAAAAACCAATAACTATTTTTTTTATGGTAAGTTTTATTTTTAATTTTTTACGAGGGCTAGGAATGCTGAAAACATCACTTTCATGTAGTAACTGAAGTTTATCAATTGTCGTTAAAACAATTAGAAAAAATCTATTTTTTTAAAAAAAAGTTCTGTCGGGTAAAACGACTTACGAACCCCCTCTCATTCAGTCCGAAAAAATATTCGTAAATTTATTTATTTTTTGTTTTTATTAAATTATTATCAACTTAAATAGCATTTAATAACATTAAGGTATGCACAGGTGTTAAGTTTTGTGCAAAATGGTCCATTTGTTTGGGAGGTACCAAAAGGGGCTTCCCAATAACACCCACTTTTCACTGGACCGTAGGTGCTATAACAGCATTAAACTGTACAAAATTTCAAGTATTTGTGTGATCTGGTAATAATGTTATAAGCAATTAACTTTTTTGGTGAACAATGGTTCATTTGTGTGGGAGGTACCAGAAGGTGCGTGCCAATAACGCCCACTTTTCACTGGACTCTAGGTGCTATAAAATCATTACACTGCAAGTTTGTATTTATATTATACTGAAGTATTTATATGCACTGGTATTAAATATATTCGTGGGTATAAAGGTATTGTGTGGGAGGTACAAAAAGGGGTGGCGACACTTCTCTCATTTTTCTTAAGGTGATAGCGACGTGTAAACTATTACTATGTGAGGAATTACAGATGAATAGGATAAGTAGTATAGAAGTTATTAGAGAATTAATATTTCACTAAATTTTAACCTTTTGTGAGAGAGGTACTAGAAGGAGTGGACCAATATGGCCTATCTTCGAACTTAGCCCGAGATAGAAAAAAATATTAGCACATACTAACTATGAAGTCAATCCATTACTCCTTTCGAGAGTTATCGTACGCTCCAGCCAGACATACGGACGGACATTGCTCAAATGACTTAAAATGTCCTAAAACGGATTTCCGCCGAACATACTTAGGGTCTTAGGTCACTCCTTCGATGTGTTACACTTCTGGCTTGTAGCAAATTATATGTGCCCTCCTCTCTAAGGTGAGGGGATACAAATCGCATAAATTAGTTCCATTTTTTTAAAGCTTGCACCCTATCGAAAAATGGAAAATTCCTATTTGTAAAAAGTCTATGGATAAATGTATAAAAACAAGTAAGAAAGTTTCAGTCGGGTAAACCGACTAAGGTATACCCTCACTTTGTGAGTAATGTAATATAGAATATTACACAAATTATTCTGTCAATTTTTGTGGGAGGTGCCAGAAGGGGTTTAAGAAATACACCTATATTTCGCTGAACAGTAGATACTTTAAATACATTGCACTGTGCCGAATTGTAACCGTTTATATGGACTGGTATATTAACGTTGAGATATTAAATTGTGGTATAATTTGGCCATTTTGTGTGGGAGGTACAAAAAGGGACGTGGTGATAACGCTCATTTTTCACTGAACTATAGGCATTATAAAAGCATTACACTGTACAAAATTTCAAGTAATTGTATACACTGATATTAATGTTATAAACTGTTAAACTTTTGGTGCAAAATGGTACCTTTGTGGGAGAGGTACCAAAAGGGGCGTGACAATAACGCCCATTTTTCAATGGACTGTAGGCACTATAAAAACATTACGCTGTACAAAATTTCAAGCATTTTTATACACTGGTATTAATGTTATAAGCTGTTAACTTTTGGTGTATTTGTGTGGGAGGTACCAAAAGGGGCGCGGCAATAACGCCCATTTTTCACTGGACTGTAGGCACTATAAAAGCATTACACTGTACAAAATTTCAAGTATTTCTAAACACTGGTATTAATGTTATAAGCTTTTAACTTTTAGTGCAAAATGGTGCATTTGTGTGGGAGGTAGCAAAAGGGGCGTGGCAATTTCTCCCATTTTCCTCGAGTTGATAGCGACTAACAAACTAATACTATGTGTGGAATTTCAGTAGATTCGAATACGTATAATAGCAGTTATTAAAGAATCAATATTTCACAACATTTTAACCCTTTGTGGGGGAGGTACCAGAAGGAGTGGGCCAATATGGCCCATCTTCGAACTTAGCCGGAGATAGAAAAAAATATTACCACATACGAAATTTGAAGTCAATCGGTTACTCCTTTCGAGAGTTATCGTGCCCACCAGCCAGCAGACACACAGACAGACAGACAGACGGACGGACATTGCTCATTCGACTTAAAATGACCCAAAACGGATTTCCGCCGAACATACTTGGGGTCTTACGTCACTCCTTCGATGTGTTACACTTTTTTCCGTAGCAAATGATATATACCCTCGTCACACTAAAGTGAGGGTATAAATATGACCCTTATTGTAAAAATAGGAAAATTAAAAAAAAAATATTTTTTCATCCTTTTTATTTTGTCAATTTTGTTTGGGAGAACATCCGTCACTTGAGCAATGTCTATCTGTCCGTCTGTCTGCCTGTCTAGCAGGAGCGCACGTTAACTCTTGAAAGGAGTAACGGATTCACTTCAAATTTGGTATGCGATATTGTTTTTTTTCATCTCAGGCTAAGTTTAACGATGGGCCATATTGGTTCACTCCTTCTAGTACCGCCCGTACAGAGGGTTACAATTTAGTGAAATATTGATTCTCTAATAACTTCTTATCCGAATCCTCTGTACTTCCACACATAGTAATAGTTTATCTGTCCCTATTAGCTTGAGAGTGACGTGTGAAGTGGCGCAGCCCCTTTTGGTACCTCCCACACAATGGGACCATTTTGTGCAAAAACTTAACAGCTTATTGCATTAATATCAGTACATAAAAATACTTGAATTTGTTTATAGTGTAAAGCTTTTATAGTGCCTGCAGTCCAGTGAAAAAACAATGGACGAAAATACTACCAACAAAATGAGTAACAATCCAATGAACAATGAAGTACCTATAGTTCTGTGAAAAATGGGCGTTATCATCACGCCCCTTTTTGTACCTCCCACACAAAATAGCCAAATCATTCCAATATTGAATAGCTCATAACTTTAATACATAAATGAACAGTAACACGAAGTTAGCTCTATTTTTTGTTTTATAGCCCTTTGAAGTTGGGCTATTTTTAGTCAAATTTCCAGACTGTATTTGATTCCTAAAATATTTAATTCCAATTGTTTAATATATGCATTAATTCACTCGATTAACGATTATCTAACTAAATAAATTTATTTTTTTAATTTCCGATGATCCGGTAAATGTAACTTTGTGCACACATTAACGTTACCACCACCCCCATCACCCCTTAATTTCACGACGATCATGAATATACAGGGTTTTCCAACAAGAGGTGTTATTTTGATTCACCCGGTATTTCGGTAGCTGTCACTTTTAACGCTTTTATTCTTTGACATTTGATAATTAGAAACTACGCCATTACTAACCAGTAAGGAAAGGCAGAAAGTCGGGCGGGGCCGACTATATAATACCCTACACCTCTCTAACAATGCGATAAAGGTCATTGCGATAATAATTTGGAATAATTGGTAAGTAGGCAGGAACATATTATCTAATTCTGAGCCGATAATCGCTAAATTAAGCAATATTCGTTCCTAAATTGAGAAACATCTTTCCGGAAAATATTAGTGATCGGAAGTAAAGTACAACTTCTATAGCGCGTTGATACCAAATCAGGAGGAACATATATATGGAGGTTATATATAAATCTGAACCGATTTTCCCTGAATACTCATTCATGTAAAAATACCTCTTTCTGTAGAATTTCGTACTGATCGGATATAAAATACAGTTTTCTCAACCGATATCCCTCAAATTTGTCAGTATTAATTCATGTAATAAGAAACCTCTTTCTGCCGAATTTCGTACTGATCGGATTAAAAAATACACTTTTTACAGCGCTTACATGTAAAATCGGGGGTAACATATAAATGGGGGCTATCTCTAAATCTGAACCGATTTTCTCCGAATTTGGCAGTATTCCTTCATGTAATAAGAAATCTCTTTCTGCCGAATTTTACACTGATCGGTTATAAAATAATTTTTTTACGACGCTTACATGTGAAATCGGGGGTAACGTATATATGGGGGCTATATCTAAATCTGAACCGATTTCTTCAAAATTTAACAGTGTTCATTCATATAACAAGAGACCTCTTTCTGCTGAATTTCATACTGATCGGATATAAAATAAAGTTTTTACAGCGCTTACATGTCAAATCGGGGCTAACATATATATGGGGGCTATATCCAAATCTGAACCGATTTAAATAGGGATCGTCCTTGGGCCAAAAAAAAGATACGTGTAAAGTTTCGTCAAGATCGGGCCATAATTGCGACCTGTACTTTGATTACAAGAATACATCTACAGACAGACGGACAGGCAGACGGACATTGCTAAATCGACTCAGAAAGTGATTACAAGTCGATCGGTATAATAAACAATGGATCTATCTCTTCTCCTTTTGGGTGTTACAAACAAATGCACAAAGTCATAATACCCTGTACCACAGTGTGGTGTAGGGTATAAAAATGGTACGATACGCGATCATCGAACGATACAAAACGATCGAAAAAAAAAACGATACGAACGATACAAAATCATCTTGACTGATGAGGCCCATTTCCACCTCGGTGGCTACGTCAACAAGCAAAATTGTCGCAGCGGGGGCTCGGAAAACCCATGAGTTATTGTTGGTGCGGTTTATGGTCCGGCGGGGTCATTGGACCTTACTTTTTCGAAAATCAGGTTGGATCAACAGTTACGGTGAATGGGTTGCGCTATCGAGAGATGATTAATGATTTTTTATGGTCGGAGTTGGATGGTATTGATCTGGACAACGTTTACTTTCAACAAGACGGCGCTACGTGCCACACAAGCAACGAAACCATTGCTCTGTTACGGGAAAAGTTTCCGGACCGTGTTATCTTTCGAAGAGGTGATCACAATTGCCCACCGTCTCAATCTTGTGATTTAACACCTTGCGACTTCTTCCTTTGGGGCCACGTGAAAGATAAGGTCTACGCCAACAGCCCAGCGTCGATTCAAGACCTCTAAGATAGAATTCGTAAGGCTATCGAGGACATAGGGCAACCATTTTGCGATTTGGTTATGGAAAATTTCATGAAAAGGATATGGTCCTGTAAGCGGGGTCGTGGTGGCCATTTGGCTGATGTTGTTTTTCATTATTAACGGCATACCTTCCTCTTTATTATGAATTAAACATCCGATCATTTATCTCAAAAAATTGCATTTTTCTTTGAATACCAAAATATCACCTCTTGTTGGAAACCCCTTTATATACTTTATGGGGTCGCAGATCAATATTTTAAGGTGTTGCAAAAGGAATGATAAAGTCAGTGGAGGGTATAAAATATGATTTTTAAAATTCTTCGGTTTTAATTTATCTACAGCTAGAAAATAATGGTGTTTTCTTTTGTGCCAAAAAATGCTACATTTTTTATGCCTTTCGCCCCAAAAATGTCTTTTTGTCTTCGATTGTAAAATAAATGCTGCACTGTGAAAATGTCGCACTTGCACGGGGCAAAAAAATCAAGATTTCAGCCCTGTATTTAATCGAAGGGGTGGACGCTCCTAAAAAACAGATGTTTTTTCGGCGTCGAGCGAATAGCCTAAATAACCGCGTGTGTCCGTCCGTGCTTTTTTATAATGAAGTTTGGTCAGATGCTTTATTTAGGCGGCGCCGTGGAGTATTCTTTGTTTTTAGTTTACTTTTAGTGAGTTAAAAGGCTAGTTTTTTGCATTTTTGTTATCGATTCTGACCATAAAGAATGCAGCAGTACAAGAGGGTGTAGGCGACATTATTAAAATGCTGCTCTCTGACAGGGCAACATATTTTTTTAGAAAAGAAAACACCATAAGTTTCTGTTCCATTTATATAAATGGAACTTTAAAGATTACCCAAAGCTTTCCGACAGCAACGATTGCATTTTGCCAAACAATAGTCGATGGCAAAACCTCAAATGAGGAATCAGCGCAGTGAACAGTAACATCGAATAGCCATAGACATGTTCCCACAACCCACATTGAAGCAGCGACTGCAAAGTTGCTATAAAAGTGGTTACAATTACATCGTTACCTGAGTTTAAACCAATCAATGAATTAAAACATCGATGAAATGTAATCACAGGAGAAGTTTTTTTTTCAATGGGAATTTGTAACTATGCCAAATGCCGTAATTCCGTAGAATTTTATTTAATACTACTCCATCAATGGTAATGGTTGTTGCCTTTTATTTAAAACAGAAGTTTAGCAATAGTCTATATTTGGAATAAGATATATGGGTGATTTCATGTCAAGTGAGTGAATTTTTAAAACCGATGTCAAAATTTACCAAATGTAGTCAGTCCTATTGGATAGTTGTTATGACATGAAGGATCAACGATATCGGTTAGGGACTGTACGTCCGAGTTGGAGTGTATTGAATTTGGACACATTAGTCAAACAGCACTGTTCGCATCCACATAATTAATTACCTATTGTATTTAGAAAATGTTGCCCAAAGTGTTTTTGATGCTTGTGCTTCAATAAAAAATGCAAAACAAAAAAATTATAGATTTTTTGCGGATTAAAACTTGTTTTGGCATTTATGTCAAAATCGAATTTTTTATTTTTTTTTCAAACGAAAGCTTAATTATACCCTCACTTTAGTGTGACGAGGGTATATATCATTTGCTACGGAAAAAAGTGTAACACATCGAAGGAGTGACCTAAGACCCCATGTATGTTCGGAGGAAAACCGTTTTGGGTCATTTTATGTCGAATGAGCAATGTCCGTCCGTCTGTCTGTCTGCTGGCTGGTGCGCACGATAACGATAACCGATTGACTTCAAATTTGGTATGTGGTAATATTTTTTTCTATCTCCGGCAAGTTCGAAGATGGGCCATATTGGTCCACTCCTTCTAGTACCTCCCCCACACAGGGTTAAAATGTTGTGAAAAATTGATTCTTTAATAACTGCTATACTACTTATTCGAATCTTCTAAAATTCCACACATAGTATTAGCTTATTAGTCGCTATTAACTCGAGAAAAATGGCCACGTCCCTTTTGGTACCTCCCACACAAATGTACCGTTTTGCACCAAAAGTTAACAGCTTATAACATTAATAACAGTGTATAAAAAACTTGAAATTTTGTACAGTATTATGCTTTTATATTGCCTACAGTCAAGGAAAAAATTGGCGTTGTTGCCACGCCCTTTTTGCACCAAAAGTTAACAGTTTATAACATTAAAACCAGTGCATAAAAATACTTGAAATTTTGTACAGTGTAATGTTTTTATAGTGTCTATAGCCCTGTGAAAAATGGGCGTTATCGCCACCCCCCTTTTTGTACCTCCCACACGAAATGCCCAAATCATACCACAATTTAATATCTCATAACGTTTTTACCAGTGCACATAAATGCTTATAATTCGGCACAGTGCAATGAATTTAAAGTATCTAATGTTCAGCGAAAAATAGGTGTATTTGATAAACCCCTTCTGGTACCTCCCACACAAATTGACAGAATAATTCGAGTAATATTCAATATTACATTACTCACAAAGTGAGGGTATACCTTAGTCGGTTTACCCGACTGAAACTTTCTTACTTGTTTATATATTTACTTCAATAAGTTTTTCCTTTATTAACATTTCACAAAATTGTTACCATTTGTGTGAGAGGTACTAGAGGTACTAGAAGGGGCGCACAGTGCTCTGTCTTCATGTATCAATGTGACAAAAATAGAAGGAGTAATTGCAGGATTATGAAATTTGGTACCAAGCTGTATTTGGTCATAGTTAAGAAAATTTTAGATTTGGACCCAATCAGACCGCGGGTCTCGTAACCCCATGCAAATTATTCCGGGACCTCAATAATTCACCAGACTATAACACTGAATTGGAGCATTGTATATTTATGAAATTTAATATCTCATATATATCAGTTACGGTGCAAATTTTCGACGGGATATAGCGAGTCCTTTTGGTACCACCCACACAAAGAGTTCAAAAGACTTAAAAATAAATATATACAGAACGCTCAAGAGTGGCGCTGGATTTAGACCAAAGTTTGTAAAGCTTAATAGGCTTGCTGTGAGTATATGTGTGCACAAATTTGGAAGGAATTGTTTCAGATCCCTTTTTGGTCCATATATCGTGCGACCCATCAAATTAAAGGGAATTTTGCGTAGATTATAAATACGGTGAGAAAAAGTTGAAGACTCAGTAGGGAAAATGTCTATTTGTCAAACGTTGGGTACGTGGATCAAACTGTTATTGCGTAGTATTGTACTGTATTGTTTCGTTTAAAAGTTTATTGCATGTATTTGTCAGAAGATATTCTTTCGTGGACTTTTAAAATAATATTATCATCTTCGTCAAAAATTTCGTTTAAAGGATATTTGGTATATTACTCTTAAAAATATCGGATAATTTTGTGACAACTGGTTGTCATCAAAGAAGATCTCATACCTCCATGTGAATGGCGATTGGGTCGTGTCATTAAGACTTATACTGGCACAGACGGATTGGTGAGAGTTGCAGACATCAGAACCCAAAATGGTGTTGTTACCAGAGCTATTGTCAAACTTTGTCTTCTTCCCTCAGGGCCGTCACAATAATTTTACGTTTTAAGTATCATTTTTGCGGTTATAGATCCCTTAATTTGTTTCCCAAAGCGATCTTAATAAAGCTCATATGCGCTATCCCTTAATATTTCGTCGACAGTAGGAAGTGAAATATTCACCTTCACAAAATTTATTTATTTGTTTGTTTTCTTCTATTAATCTTTGCTTATTTCACAGGGCACCAATAAACCCTCGAATTCACCAGTGCTTGATTTGTTATCGATTCCACTCACTGCGTTATTGTAAGGCTTTTTTGGAGATGAGTGTCGAAAGTAGACGGGTGGTGATTCGGAAAACGGGCTACTGTCGGAACTGTCTAGCTCGGTCGCACACTACTCCACAATGCTCATCATCCGAAACGTGCCAACGGTGTGGCCAAAACCATCATACGCTCCTACATCTGTCCGTTTTTCAACGTATAAATGAGCCAACTACACGTGCCAGCCGTAACCACCCAAATCCACCACATCAAAATCAACAAAGACGACAATGGTCAAACCCTCCATCCCAAATTCAAAACCATGTTCCAGTGAAGCCGACCAAAAGACTACAAAGGAATGGTCCCAAGAATAAACAAGCTCCAGCCGGCGCCAGAATCCCAACTGCCACAAATCGCGGATTGATTCGTGCAGCAATGTCTGTTCTGGAATTCTTGGAGAAGTCGTTGTAATTAAAATTGGCCTTTCAGGCCAAGGCGGCCAGTATGTCGATGACACTTTGTACATCATTTTTATTTAATTATCATATATCCATTTTAACACATAAGAAAATATGCGAATTTGAATTATTCTTAATGTAATGTAAACAAATTGTACTTTAACGAATTGAACTTAGTGTAAGATTGTTCTAATGGATTTTGTAATAGAATAAGCCCCTATTTTCTCCAAAAATCTGGCAATTAGTGTCTAACATATGTTCTAATCCACCATTTTTATATTAAACCGAGCTGTCGAGGATGAATAAGATCGTCAGCTCGTCCCTTTTTAACTTCAGCCGTTCAACCAGGAAGTAGTCCCTTCAATTTCCCAATAAAATTACACTAATGTAAGTGAAACAAAATTCCCTATATTGTTCTCAATTCCCAATATATAGTTAAATATTTTCAACTTCGAATTCGATGATTCGCTGCATCCAATAAGGAAAGAAGAAAGAAGAACGAAATTGGAAATATTTACATGATTCCCTAAGGAACTAAACGCACCATAAAAAAGGTGTGTTAATAAAATCCCAAATTTCCCAGAGAATTGAAGAGAATTTAAACTCCCGTGTTTCGGTCTTAATTCCTGAGAATTATAGACCCGAAACAAATAAAATTGATCAACCGAAATATAATCGTTATATCCTATAACTGGTTACACTTTTGGATCCGATTTGTTACTGATTGAAATCTACGATATAGACGAAGTGGCAAGTTCCCGCCACTTTATTCAGGCTTCCTCAGATAAACAACCTTAAATTAAATAAATGTTTCCAGAAATAAAATTGTCAATATTTACATACCTACTGGAAAATAAAGTAACTAATAAAATCGTATCCATGAATTAGTACTGGCATATAATATCATCTCATCTTATTCGCATCTTATTATTATCCTTGTTGCTATTAGGAACTCCTTAAATGCATTACTGTTAATTTTTTGTCGCATGAAAGTTGTAGACCTTAAGCAAAAGAACTTTTTCGTAATTTTGTGCACGATTAATTGGAACTTTTATATTTTATTTTCAAAGAGGATATGGCATTAATAATTTGTTTTCGAAACAAATTTAAATCTTTACTATTTTTTTCCGATGACATAAAATATTATTTTTTTTTTTGGATTTTCCGACATAAAAACACCATATTAAAAGGCATTTTTTAAAATGTTTCTCAAAAATATTTTATAATGTGATTTTTGTATTTTTAAGAATTATGTCACCTATCAGGTGCAAAAAAATTATCGGTTTGTTTTACAAGTTAAAGGAGATGGTTTTTGGAATATTTCTCAGCAACAATTTATAAGTATGAATTTTTTTTTTTAATTTATGTTTTTATATTTTTTATTTTAGGGATCTGTTCCAACTTATTTTTCCCATTCCAATTAAACTTGCAAATTTTGTTCAATTGAACAAAAATTACGAATTTTCCAAAGCAATTTTGGATAGTACAAATGCAATTTTCTGCCGACTTGTCATTTTTGTATCATTAGGAATTCGATTAACTATAATATGCAAAAAGTATAATTTGGTTTAATTTCCCTAATAAACGAATTTTATACAGCTATTTTACAACGTACATTCAAGTTAGTTTATTTTTTGGTGGATTTGCGTATGCAACAATTGACTTTGGCGACCTCTCGCGGTTTCAAAAAGAGCTAAATAAAAAAATATTGTTAGTATTTATCTTAATTGGTTTGTTAAGATATGATGAGTACCAAGTTTACGATTATTTGAGCCAGTACATTATTATCGATTTTTGTCAATGGGACAGAGCACTGTGGGGCGTGGTAGTAACGCCCACTTTGTGCTGGACTGTAGGTACTATAAAAACATTACACTGCACACAATTTCAAGTAATTGTATGCGCTGGTATTAATGTTATAAGCTGTGAACTTTTTGTGCAAATTGGTCCCTTTGTGTGGAAGGTACCAAAAGGGTGAAATGATTACTATGTATGCAATTTTAGAGGATACCCATCAGTAGTATAGAATTTATAAGAGCTTTAACATGTCACAGAATTTTAACCGTAAGTGGGGGAGGTACCACTAGGAGTAGAACCATATGGTTGTCCATCATATATCAAATGGGTTTGAATGAAATATAAGTCTTTCGGTCACTCCTTTCCAGAGTTATCGTTAGCACCTTTCAGTCGAACTGACAGACGGAAGGACCCCAATTAATTCATATTTTTTTAACCCATGGAGGATCCATGCTGAAATTTTTAAATTTTTTGGTAAAATATGTGGGTAATTTTTAAAAATAAAACGAAAAAAATTGAAGATATGATTTTCAGGATAATCAGGGATTCAGGACATTTTAGTCTTTTTGGTGTCCTTAATAGACACAAATGAATAACTTAATATATAATTCATAGAGAGGATGTTAAATTCTTTCAAATGGTACTCATATCATCCAAATCTGGTGCTCCATTCAAAAGTTATGTAGAATTCAAAAAGGCTTAATTTGTAATAAAATGTTGAAGGGACCCAATTGGGCGCCCTTTAAAAAAACCGTTAAGAATTTGGACAATCGGTAAAAGGTAGTAAGTCTGAATGGTCTTCCAGTATACGCGTGTAAAATTGTACTCTAAATCCATAAATATTCGGACTGGGTCCGTTTCCTTTGGAATTACCCATAACCATTTTTTCAGTATGTGCCATAAAATTTGAATTTTAGCCACAATTTTCGATTTCCGCCCATAGTGCGCCGCACAGAGGGAGGAATTATAAAAAAGGGAAATAATTCTGCCGTTTCTTATCCAGACAACCGATTACGACCAAACTTTGGGTTTGGGCCCCTTGTGGTATACAGGGACGAAGCTGCAGGGCCTCACAGTTGGCAACCTCGGGTAAACAAAAGGCTTTTTGCACCTAACAGTAATCTTGTACAGTTACCGAGATATCTGCATTTGAAAATTAATTTTTTAATTTTTTCCCCGACCCTGTAGCCAAATCGGACGAAACATATACAGGGTGGCTGATATGTATTGCAACCAACTTCAGGTTGCTATCATTTCTAAACCGCTAGTCTGATAGCTGACAGATTTATTTCAGTGACAGTTCATTTTATTGGTTACAAGCTTACAAAAGCATTTTGATCTTCAGATTCAGAAAAAAAGTTATTCTTGATGGAATTCAAGCGTGTTAGTGGAAAATCACAAGTGGTTATCGTTAGAGCCCTCCAGCATATAAATGTGAATAAATCTTTTGTTTCTCGTTCCATTGCTCGTTACCGTGATACTGGCAGTGTTGCATCGCGTCCAAAAAGTGGACGAAAAAAAACGGTAACAACACCAGAAATAATCCGAAAAGAGAAGGCCAGATTTGATCGAAATCCACGCCCCAGTGGTAGAAAAATTGCTCGTGAGCTGAACATATCTCGAGAACGGATACAACACATATAAAAAAAGAGCTTGGACTAAAGCCATTGAAGTTCCAAAAAATGCAAGAGCTCACCGATGCACAAAAAAAGTTAGACTGGAAAGAGCAAAAGAGTTGCTTCGCTTGCACGAAAGTGGCCAGTTACCGAATTTGGTTTTCTCCGATGAAAAGCCATTCCAAATTGAGCAGTTTGTGAACAAACAAAATGATCCGGTTTACTTGCCAAAGAGGTCAGTTGAAAATTTACACCTTCGATTGGCCACCAGAACTCAAGCGCCGCCGATGGTAATGGTGTGGGCCGCCGTAACGGCCGGTGGTCGCTCCCCGCTCGCATTCATCGACCATGGGGTCAAATAAATGCCTAATATTATCGGGAAAATGTCCTAAAGATAGTATTGAAGCCCTGGGCAGACAAACATTTCGGCCGCAGACCATGGACATTCCAACAGGACTCAGCACCATCGCACTCAGCACGCGTCAACAAAGAATGGCTTAAAAGGGAGGTTCCTCGCTTCATTTCTACCGCACAATGGCCACCAAGATTTTCGGATCTCAATCCGTTGGACTTTTGCGCCTGGGGCATTTTAGAAGGCATTTTAGTAAGGTTCGCACTAAAAAATACCAAATTATCGATCATCTCAAGACGGCGCTTCGCCGGGAATGGGCCAAAATACCGCAGAGCCACTTTAGTGTAGCGTGTGATGGCTTTGTCGGCCGTTTGAAGGCCATAATTCGTGCCAAAGGTGGCCAATTCGAACAAATCTAAACTGTTTCTAAAATTTTATGTTATTTCCGACATTTTTTGCTTTTGAACAATAAAATTTAAAAAAAAAATTAAAAAAATATAGCGCTTTACTTTGT
Organism: Eudasyphora cyanicolor; assembly: GCA_963930755.1. Classification (NCBI taxonomy): domain Eukaryota; kingdom Metazoa; phylum Arthropoda; class Insecta; order Diptera; family Muscidae; genus Eudasyphora; species Eudasyphora cyanicolor. Next base: position 154,894,996 of record OZ005736.1, on the reverse strand, counting down.
TGCATTACATATCAGCCACCCTGTATATGGGAGCTATAGCTAAATCTTAACCAATTTTCTTCAAATTCGGCAATGTTGGTCCAAGGATCAATAAACTCTAGAATACTAAATTACAAAACAATTGGATATAAAATACAGTTTGTATAGGGCAAAAGGCCAAATCGGACTAAACATATATATGGGAGCTATAGCCAAATCTTCCATGGATCAAAAAACTGTACCATTCTTAATTTCAAAACGATTGGATGTAAAATACAGCTTCTACAGGACTAAGGAGCCAAATCGGACGAAACATATATATGGGAGCTATAGCTAAATCTTAACCGATTTTCTTCAAATTCGGCGATGTTGGTCCAGCGATCAAGAAACTCTAACATTCTAAATTTTAAAACGATTGGATGTAAAATACAGCTTCTATACGACTAAAGGGCGAAGTTGGACGAAAGATATATATGGGAGCCATATCTAAATCAGAACCGATTTCAAGCAAATTAAATAGGGTGCTTTCCCGCTCCGAAAGACTCCAAACTGCAAAATGTCAGAACGATCGGAGAGAAATTGCGACTTGTAGTCGACGAACAACTAAAGATGGACAGACAGACGGTCGGACGGACAGACATGGTTAAATCGACTAAGCTAGTGATTCTGAGTCGATCGGTATACATTAAGGTGGGTCTAGCTATAGTATTTTCAGGTATTACAAACATCTGCCGTAAAACAAACTTATAATACCCTGTACCACAGTGTGGTGTATGGTATAAAAATTGGTTCGATATTGTAAACGAGTATTAAAAAAATCGTCTTTTTGTAATTTTTTAGGAAAATATTATATTTCGTATTTTCGAGTTTTAGAAGAAGATAGTTTAAAAAGGTGTATATAACATATTTACTATCATCTTAAAGGAACCCTTCCAAAGAATTTTCTCAAAGAAAGAACGGGTCAAAACTGTTCACTGGTATTGTTACCAAGCTTCTCCAATTTACACAATTGTTTACACAAATTTCAAAAGTAAGCCACATTTTCTCCAATCGCAAAGCTAAAATGTTAAGTCTTTTGGCATATTTATATGTGGTAAGGTGTTGTAAGCTGAACTGCAAAGGGAATCTGAAACTCGGCTTTTAGTATAGTAAATATAGGGGGAAATCCAAAAATCCCATTTTTGGGAATTTTTAATATTATTTTGGAAATTGTGGGATAAGCTTTTAAAAATATAATGATAAGCGAATTACATTCGGTTCGTGATGAAAAGACCTACAAACTACAAAATATTTCATTGAGATATGTAAATTTTTAAAGATTTTATGTCGTTTTAACATTTCTGTCTGCATTTGAAAAATGATTTTTTCACTTTTTCCCTGACCCTGTCCTAGCATTTGCTTAATATCAGTGCAGAATATTATCCGATTTCACTCCTATCAACTTATCCAAATTGAAAACAAAATGTGCCCACTTATACAAAAGTTATGGTCATATCAATTAATATTTTTAAAATATAGGCAATTTTTGATCCCGGCTTATACGAGTAGTATAACTGATTTTGGGGGAAAACCCAAAAATTCCTTTTTTTTGTGGATTTTAGAATTTATTTTAAGAATTGTGGGATTTACGTTTACAAATATAATCATGTTGGAATTAGTCTCGATTTCTGATGTCAAGCCTTACAAATTACAAAAAAAATAATTGAAATATATTAATTTTTAAAGATTCTATAGTTTATTTATTCCCAATCCTTTCATACGAATCGGTATATATTACAAGAAAACTGTTAGGTGCAAAAACCCTTTTGTATCCGTCGGTTACAAGAATACACACAAAAAAGATTTGATGAATCGGACGAAAAAGACGAAAGTTACACGCACTTAATATACATTTTGTTCACCCGAGGTGGCCAACTTTGAGGCCCTGTTGCTCCGCCCCTGTATACAGGGGACCAAAACTAAAAACTGAACTTCTCTAATAACTCTTCTACAAACATGCCAAGTTTGGTCGCAATCGGTTGACTGGTTAAGAAACGGCAGAATTATTTCCCTTTTTTTGGAATTCCTTCCACTGTGCATAGTGCGCCGTGCCAATGCGATTATGGTCTTTTTTCATACATATGCTGAAAAATCAACAACAAAATTTCAAAACTCGCAAATTTAGCCTGATTTCATTTGCTTATAATAGCATATACCCCAAAATAAGTAATAAATAAAAAGTTAACTTTATCTTTTATTATACCTAATATTATCAGTTTTAGGCAGTTTGATTTAGGTCTATTATATTAATATCAATTTCAGGCAATTTGATTTCCGAAAGTACTGCGTAAAAATGTCAGTCTAATATGAACAAATGTGAAGAATAAAATTCTTTTGTGATATAAGTATGTATGCATTGTGATTTCCCAAAGGTGTCTTTTATGACATTTCGCCAGGATAAACTGTTACCGCACAAATATGTTTCAGCAGTAACAACACATGCCAGTTGTCACTGCAACATGACTCCCAGAGTATGTTTTCCCAGTCCCTGTTGTTTTATTAAAGTGAAATACAATTTGCGTAAAATGAAACGGAAGAAAAAAGGAGCTCAGGAGAATGGAGCTTTGCATATCCCTACAACACTGTGTCGCTGAGTGGTCTTATGGTGCACTGCTATCACTTCCTTTGTTTTCGGAAGAGAAATGCATGGCTTAAAATGCTGTAAGCCACACCAAAGTCGATGCTGATGGTGAACAACAAGTAATGGAGTGCATTCTGCTTTCCACTAACAAAAGATTAAACGTACTTACACGGCTACGAGTCTTTGGGAAGGAACCATTATGTTGTTTGTCATTTATACGCATGCATTCATTTAAGAGGGTTGGTATGAAAAGTTTTGCCAAAATAAGGAGTATTCTGAAGACAATGTTGCCCCGTTGACGCAAAATTGTGAAAAATGTTTTTTATGTTGTCACTTTAGGTGGAACTGATGTAGTGCCTCGATTTAAACTTAGCTCCAATTGTAAAATTCCAAAATGTTGTATAAAATTCCAGTTTTCGGGAAAAAGACAACGAAAATGTTGGAGTTTTTTGCAAAAACAAAATTGCCATAAGTGTAAGTAAGTTATATATAATAATGACTTGCAAGCTTCAACATTATTTTAAAACTTATTTAATTATTTTGAAAGCAAGAATTGGTACAGCTTTGAAAAAGACAAATTGCATATTACAACAAGATCAACTGAGTGTAGTAGACTTAAAGCATAAAAACATTTTATTTGATTAAATAAATAAAATAAATTAAAAGTTTGAATTTATACCTTACAAAAAATTTTCTTTGTCAAAAAAAATTTGTTTTGCATATTTTTTTGTTTGTCCCGAAAAGATTATGAGAAAGGAAGCGGTGTATAACTGGATCTAATATATATATCGAATCCTATCCCCAACTATTATGCGTAGAAAGTCTTTTGTAGACCTCGGTTAGTAGAATGGGGTATTTTATTAATCAGACTAAAGTTACACTTACTTACACATTTTGTTCACCGATGTCGCCAAATTTGATGTCATGTCGCTCCGCACCTGTATAGCATAAGAGGGCAAATTTAAAACTTAACTTCTCTGATAACTCTTATACAAGTAGAACTACTACTGACAGTCTATTAAGCGTTACATGCGTGAAAGTGATTTATCGTTACACCCCAAAAGTAGATTACCTACAACATTTTCTAAGGTTATTTATAATGGCTATCTATAAAAAAAGTACAATTCTTAATTACAAATAAGTATGCTACTTTTTTAATAACAAAATGTTTTCATTTAAGCAAATTTTATCGTAAATGTCCATATATGAGTTGTTAATAAGGTCCAATGTTTTGCTAGTTCCTAATTCTACAAATACCAAATTTTTTAAGGGATCCGAAATGTTGCAAGTATAATAAAGTAGCTTTATGCCAAAAATGATTTTCATAAAATTTAAAAACAAATCTGACCGCGATATTCGATATATAGGGTGATCCAAGTAGATATACTTTTTTCAATACCCTTTTTTTGACAGATCACGTGTGAGTCGTGTCATGCTGTCATGTTATTTTTGTTAAGTATTGTTTGGCATTTCATCATGGAAAGACTTACGACTAATGTTTATGCGTGTCATTCGCCAGTTACCAGTCGAAATGCTCGAACGAGTCATCAAAAATTGGACTCAATGCATGAACCATCTGAGACGTAGTCGCGGCCAACATTTGATAGACATAATCTTCAAAAAATAAATGCCAAAGAATGTTCTTTCAAATGATAATAAACATTCCCCGTTCCATTTGAATTTTCTGTGTTTTTTCCTTTAAAAAAGTAGGGAACCTCAAAATGAATCACGCTATATAAATAACTGTTCCAAGTTTAGACGAGTTACTCGTCGCATTTTCGTAGTCCGATTTTCTCCAAATTTTGTGTGGATTACAATTGCACGGGGGAAAATAGCCAGTTTTGATATATTTGAATTCAAAGAAAATGTATTTGGAATCAAAATTTTTTAATATTATATATTTTTGAACAAATAAATTTTATTTTAAATCAATAGATTTTGGTTGAAATGCACATATTAATATATTACAGCAAAATATATTTGCGAACTAACGCTCACAAGTAAAATATTTGTTTACAAACAAACAAAGATATTGTTTAAGAATTTTTCCAAATGCATTATATTTAAAAACAATTTACAACTTTGCTGACCTGCACCACACTGTGGTACAGGGTATTATGACTTTGTGCATTTGTTTGTAACACCCAAAAGGAGAACTTGTAATCACTTTCTGAGTCGATTTAGCTATGACCATCTGTCTGTCTGTATGTAGATGTATTCTTGTAATCAAAGTACAGGTCGCAATTATGGTCCGATCTCAACGAAACTATGCACATATCTTTCTTTTGGCCCAAGGACGATCCCTATCGAATTTGTTTAAAATCGGTTCAGATTTACATATAGCTCCCATACATATGTACCTCTGATTTGGCATATATGCACTGTATAAGCAACATTTTTGAACCAATTTGTATAAAAATTGACAGAGAGTAGTCTCGTAATACACTTAGAGATAATACAAAATTTGGGGAAAATTGGTTCAGATTTAGATATAGCCCCCATATATATGTTACCCCCGATTTGACATGTAAGCGCTGTAGAAACTGTATTTTATATCCGATCACAGCGAAATTCGGCAGAAAGAGGTTTCTTATTACATGAAGGAATACTGCCAAATTCGGTCAGATTTAGATATAGCCCCCATATATATGTTAGCCCCGATTTGACATCTAAGCGCTGTAGATACTTTATTTTATATCCGATCAGTACGAAATTCGACAGAAAGAGGTTTCTATTTTACATGAATGAGTATTCAAGGAAAATCGATTCAGATTTATATATAACCTCCATATATGTATATGTTCCTCCTGATTTGGTTACAAAGCGCTATAGAAGTTTTACTTTACTTCCGATCATTACAAAATTCTCGATTATCGGTTCAGAATTAGATATACCAATTATTTCTTATTTACCCATTTACCAATTATTCCAAATTATTATCGCAATGGCCTTTATCGCATTGTTAGGGAGGTGTAGGGTATCATATAGTCGGCCCCGTCCGACTTTCCTTTCTGGTTTATTGTTTTTTTCATGCCGACAAAAAATCTTATTTTTTTCTTATTTTTTTAACGACAGTCACTAAACTTGCCAGAAAAAAAAAGAGCATCCAAGGAAGCGATAAAAATTCTTAACTTATGATCCGGAAGTTGTTCTTATTTGGATTTTCACCAATGAATTTAGAAAGGGCTTGTCGCGCCGGTGAAGTACTTATTTTACTCTACTTTTGCGTCACTTTTTAAATGCACTGTAAGATTTGCTTTTTTGATGTTGTATTTATTTGATGCATGTATGTCGTTCTTATTAACTTCTTTGGGTGCAGTGATAATTCTCTTCTTTTAAATGAAGAAATGTTGAGCTAATGTTAAATTTAAGTATTAGGGCGGGTTTGATTTGTATGGATGAAAAAAAATAAATAAAAATCGTATAGCAAGAACGTAATCTACATTAAATTCTAGGAAAATTCGCCGAAGAAACCATGGGTCTAAAATCAAAATCTAATCCGCGCCTTTCGACTTGACAATTTTTTTCCTCTTCTTTCGCTTAAATTATTTTCTTTTTTGAAATATTTTATTATACCCTCACTTTAGTGATACGAGGGTATATATCATTTGCTACGGACCAAAAGTGTAACACATCGAAGGAGTGACATAAGACCCTAAGTATGTTTGGCGGATATCCGTTTTAGGTTGTTTTAAGTCGAATTAGCAATTTCCGTCCGTCTTTCTCTCTGTCTGCTAGGTGCACACGATAACTCTTGATAGGAGTAACTGATTGACTTCAAATTTGGTATGTGGTATGTATCTCCGCCTAAGTTCGAAGATGGGCCATATTGTTCCACTCCTTCTAGTACCTCCCCCACAAAGTGTTAATATTAAGTAAATTATTGATTATTTAATAACTTCTATACTACTTATTTGAATCCTCTGAAATTCTACACATAATATTCCCAGCAAAATCTTGGTAAGTACCTGTCATTATTCCCTGCATTACCAAATAATGTCATCTCATCATTCGCTGCATTACTTTCGGCTTATTAATAATGACTTACCAATAATAACAGAAATAAGTGATTTTTTACGAATATTAAAATATAATGCAACATGTTTTTAAATAATACGTACAGATTTGAATGAAAATACCATAAATATTTACGTATATCACATGATTTAAATCCTTTGAAGAATTTTTTGCATGGGAGTTTGGGTTCAGAAATTCGAATCTGGCATGAGGAAATTGTTTGTTTCGAGAAATATGCTCAAAATCATTTTAAATGGCCATTTCTAAATATCTACCATATCTACTACTTATTTTATAAGTTTTTGGTAATGCATTATTCAAGTACTTACAATCGTGAAAATATAAGCACATATTTATGAGGTATGCCTATGTTACAAAGAAGTACTTATTATGCTACTTTATTGTATGCTTTTGGGAAGTACTTTCCTCCAATGACATCCCCATGTTAAAATAATGAGAAAAGTGCCTAAATAATAAGTACTTACCATTATCGAACTTTTCTTACTTGTCGGATTATTTGGTAATGAGAAATTTTGCTGGGTTATTTTATTAGTCACTATCACCTCAAGAGAAAAGGGCGAAGTTACCGCTCCCCTTTTGGTACCTTCCACACAAATGGACCATTTTGCTCCAAAAGTTAACAGCTTATAACGTGAATAATGGTTTCAGTGTAATGGTTTCATAATACCTACAATCCAGTGAAAAATGGGCGAAGTTGCTACGTCCCTTTTGGTACCTCCCACACAAAATAGCCAAATCATACCAAAATTGAATAGATCATAACTTTAATATACCAGTGCATATAAACGCTTACAATTCGATACATTTCAATATATTTTAAATTTACTCTTTAGCTAAAAATAGGCGTATTTTTTAAACCCCCTCAGGTACCTCCCATACAAATTGACAGATTAATTAAACACAAAGTGAGGGTATACCTTAGTCGGTTTACCCGACTGAAACTTTCTTACTTGTTATATTATAGTTTATGCAATACAGGTTTTGTCTTCAGACTAATCAAAATATTCAATTATCAAAAAAGCAGTTCAACCCCAATTTGCATCTCCTCTGATTTGTGTTCTATATAAAATATAGTTAGAATTGTTTATCGTAACAAAAGAAGGTTATTTTATATATACTGAAAACAATTTTTTGAGTGCATTTTTTTATTAAATTATGAAAGAAATTTTTTTATCTTTGTTCCTTGTAAAAATATTAAATATAAAATTATACACAAACTTTTTTAACTGGGAGCATATTTTTTTTATGAAAAAAACATTTTGAGTGTAGAAAAGATATAAAGTGCAAAAGAACTATCTTACTAAAGAATTTTATTCAGAAAATCGATTTCTTTTTAGAAAAAGCTATTTTTTCTAACATTTTTTTTTTTGGCAAAGGCGGGCATATAAATTTTCAAGTCGAGAGGCGCGGATTAGAATTTTATTTTAGATACATGGTTTTTTCGGATAATTTTATGTAGTTTACGTTTTTGCTATACGATTAAAAAAAACCAGTAAGGAAAGGCAGAAAGTCGGGCGGGGCCGACTATATAATACCCTACACCTCCCTAACAATGCAATAAGGGTCATTGCCATAATAATTTGGAATAATTGGTAAATGAGTTGAAACATATTATCTAATTCTGAAACGATAATCGCTAAATTAAGCAATATTCGTTCCTAAATTGAGAAACATCTTTCTGGAAAATTTTAATGATCGGAAGTAAAATACAACTTCTATAGCGGTTTGATACCAAATCAGGAGGAACATATATATGGAGCTTTAATATAAATCTGAACCGATCTTCCCTGAATACTCATTCATGTAAAAAGACCTCCTTCTGTCGAATTTCGTACTGATCGGATATAAAATACAGTCTCTACAGCGCTTACATGTCAAATCGGGGGTAACATATATATGGGAGCTATATCTAAGTCTGAACCGATTTTCTCCGACCTCCGCTTACAGGTCAAATCGGGGGTAACATATATATGGGTGTTATATCTAAATCTAAACCGAGTTTCTCCGAATTTGGCAGTATTCCTTCATGTAGAAAGAAACCTCTTTTTGCCGACTTTCGCACTGATCGGATATAAAATAGCATTTTTACAGCGCTCACATATCAAATCGGGGGTAACGTATATATGGGGGCTATATCTTAATCTGAACCGATTTCTTCCAAATTTAAAAGTGTTCATTCATATAATAGGAAACCTCTTTCAGACGAATTTCATACTGATGTGATATAAAATACAGTTTTTACAGCGCTTACATGTGAAATCGGGGGTAAGATATATATGGGGGCTATATCTAAATCCGAACCGATTTTCTCCGAATTTGGCAGTATTCCTTCATGTAATAAGAAACCTCTCTTTGCCGAATTTCGCAGTGATCGGATATAAAATAACATTTTTACAGCGCTTACATGTCAAATCGGGGGTAACGTATATATGGGGGCTATATCTAAATCTGAACCGATTTCCTCCAAATTTAACAGTGTTCATTCATATAATAAGAAACCTCTTTCTGCGAATTTCATACTGATCGGATATAACATAAAGTTTTTATAGCGCTTACATGTCAAATCGGGGCTAACATATATATGGGTGCTATATCTAAATCTGAACCGATTTTAACCAAATTCAGTCCTTGGGTCCTTGGGCCAAAAAAAAGATATGTGTAAAGTTTCGTCAAGATCGGACCATAATTGCGACCTGTACTTTGATTACAAGAATACATGCACAGACAGACGGACAGACAGACAGACGGACAGACAGACAGACGGACAGACAGACAGACAGACAGACGGACAGACAGACAGACCGACGGACAGACGGACATAGCTAAATCAACTCAGAAAGTGATTCTAAGTCGAGCGGTATAATAAACGATGGGTCTATTTCTTCTCCTTTTGGGTGTTACAAACAAATGCACAAAGTTATAATACCCTGTACCACAGTGTGGTGTAGGGTATAATAATCAACCCGCCCTAGTAAGTATGAAATCCATTTTAACGTAATAGAGATACGAGTATTTATTTTTTTATTCCATGAATCTGAATATTTTAAAATGAAAATATGAAATATACGTACATTTTAAATTGTCAATTTAAAATATTCAAACAAAAGTAAATAAATTATAAGTTCCATGATTTTATTGCAGCCTTCGATTGTGTATTTTCTAAAACATGTACATTTTAAATTGTCAATTTAAAATATTCAAACAAAAGTAAATAAATTATAAGTTCCATGATTTTATTGCAGCCTTCGATTGTGTATTTTCTAAAACAGCCTTCGATTGTGTATTTTCTAAAACACGTACATTTTAAATTGTCAATTTAAAATATTCAAACAAAAGTAAATAAATTATAAGTTCCATGATTTTATTGCAGCCTTCGATTGTGTATTTTCTAACCGTTTCTATTCAAAGGTCTGCTTCACAACTAGAACGTAAGAAAAAATATCTCTCGCAACTTACAAGTTGAAATTAATAGGATTAGAGGGATTTCCAATTCGAAACAAAAGGTTGTCCACGCATTTTTATAAACCTAACATAGGGATGGGAGTGTATAAATCATTTGCTATATGTTAGAGGAAAACCGTTCAGGACACTTTAAAATGTTTGTAATCCGTGCGTATGGTGTGACTTGCTCGTATGTGACCGAATGACCCCATAGTGTAAGTTCTAGTAAATATGTACATTGGTACTACACCTAGATGTGAACCGTTTTTCTTTGAATAATATCTATTATTTTTTTGGGTGTTACAAACAAAGGCACAATGTTATAATACCCTGTACCATAGTGTGGTATTAATTCCCATAATTTCTGTTCAAATATTTAATTATAACCTACACCACACTGTGGTACAGGAACTTTGTGCATTTGGAGAGAGCAATCGTTAATTATACATAACGACTTAGAATCACTTTCTGAGTCGATTTAGATGTGACCGTCTGTGCATGCATTCTTGTAATCAAAGTACAGGTCGCAAATATAGTCCGTCTCAAAGAAACTTTGCGCATATCTTTATTTTGCCCCAAGGGCAATCCCTATTGAAATTGGTAAAAATCGGTTCATATTTAGATATAGTTCCCATATATGTATATCTACCTCCGATTTGGCATCTATGCCCTATATAAGAAACATTGTTAACCGATCGGTATAAAATTTGGCAGAAAGAAGTTCTTGATGTACAATCTGACAATACTAAATTTAAAGAAAATCGATTTAGAAATAGCCGCCATATTTCTTCCGATTTGGCCCTTTAGCACTATAGAAGCTGTATTTAAATTCATTGCTAAATCGGAAGCTTTATTTTACATCAAATCGTTTTGATTGTAGGGTAAAAAATTTATACTCCAAAATTACATTTTGGTAAGATATTTAGAAGAACCTCATTAAATGGCGAAAACATTTTCATACTTATGACTTGGGAGTACTTATAATGTTATTCTTTTGGAAGTATTTCTTTTATTTTTTGCTGGGTTCTGTTTTCACGTGAAAGTGTCATTACTAACATTTGTAGTCCTTATAATTTCCTTCAATTTCACGTCTCGGCTTTATCGAGCATATACTTCAAAAAATATCGCCCAAACATTAAAGGCACATTCCAAGAAAATTCGAATTATAACGAAATTTTTTTTAAAAAAAAAATTTACCATAACTTTTTTTTAAATTTTCTTAGGACTCCATATTACACCAGAAAATGTTATGTGCAGTCCTTCGACAAAAATTTTGTTGCATAGTGTTCTTGTTAACCAAGGTTATACGATTTAAATTTTAGTAGAAATTTACAAAACAATTTGAAAAGTTGTAAACAAATAAAACGTTGATTTTTTGAAAAATCTAAATTCTTAAATCAAAATAATATTTGTTTCGTAAATATTAGTTTCAAATAAAACAAGTAAAGATGGATTAAGTTCGGCCATGCCGAATCTTATTATACCCTCCAACATGGATCGCATGTGAATGGGAAATAAACTAATTATACCAAATTTCAGTCCACTTCGTTGAAATTTTAAGTTTATTTATTTATTTAATCGACATAGTCTAGCACAATGAGAATATAATTCTTATCAATAGTAGTGCTAGTGGTACAAATCATTACATTTTACAATAAATTCTAAATTACATAACAATATAAATATAATCTTAGTATTTTGTGAGAATGTTTTACAATTGTAATTGATTTATAATTTTACGTGTTATTTGAAAAAATTGAATAACTCCTTTTTAAAGTGCAGGATGTTGCTTATTGTTTGAATATGTGAGGGAAGGATATTCCAAAGACGAACAGTGGGTATGAAAAATTGTCTCTCTGATCTTGAGGTATTAAATCTTGTTTGAATAATTTTTTTGCCACGATTTGAACGTGCAAATTTTATCCTTTGTATAAGATAGTCAGGTTCATTTGTGTTTATAATTTTGTGTATAAATCTCAGGCTTTTGAGTTTTAAGTAGTTACAGAAGTCTACGTTGAAAATCTGGTATGAATAATGAGTATGAATACTTTCGCTACGTTTTTTATTGAAGATATACCTCGCAATGTTATTATATGCTACTCTTAGCTTTCGTTGATCTGTGTAGCCACAATTATAAAAAATTTCAGACCCATATAAAAGAGTGGGTATCAAGTAAGTTTTCGCTAAGAGCATGCGTATGTGTAATGGTGTAGATATCTGAACCATCCAAAGATTTCGAAGCATACCATGAACTTTTCCAGTCGTAATAGTTATATGGTTGGACCATGATAATTTATCATTAAAAACTATGCCAAGGTTTGATGAATACGGTACATATTCAATAATTGTTCCATTATAACAAATATTAGCCAGTGTCTGACGGTGACTATTCCTTTTTGATATATGTATATTTGGATTTGGAAGGATTAATGCACAGTCCATTATCATTTGCCCAATGGTTGATATTTATTAAGTCTTCGTTGATGTTTCCAATACAATGCTGGATGTCTTTTGATTTATCTCCAGAGTATAGCTGCACATCATCAGCGTACATGTGTACATTACAATGGCGCAAAGTATATGGGAGGTCGTTTATGTACAGGCAAAAGAGCAATGGGCCCAATATGGAGCCTTGGGGAACTCCTCTATGTAATTCCAATGGCATCGAGTGGTTATTATTAAAATGGACAATTTGCGAGCGTCCTGTAATGTATGAAGAGATGAATCTGCAGGCGGAATTTGAGAAGTCAAACAACTTTTCTAATTTAGTTAACAGAATAGAATAATTAACAGTATTAAAGGCTTTACTATGATCCAATACCACCAGAAATGAGTCCATATTCTCCTCCATATTGACCCTGAGATCTTCAACAACGTCAACTAGGGCTGTGATGCAACTTCTGCCTCTCCTGAAGCCAGATTGTTTGTTTGATTGTTCATTTGCATATACATTAGGTTTTCAAGAACTTTCGATAAGAATGGCAATATGGCTATTGGTCGAAAATCATTGTTAGATTTTGGGGTAGGTAGAATTTTCGCATTTTTCCACTCCGTGGGGAACATAGATTTCGAGAGAGCAGTATTAAACATTTAAGTAAAGTATGGTAACAAATAAGGCAAAATGTGCTTAAGAAGCTTTGGTTCAAGTCCATCCATACCGGCAGTATTAGATTTTATTTTCAAAAAGCTGGTAAGAACTTCATCCTGGTCAACGCATCGAAATGTAAAATCATTTTCTCTGCGAACATTGCAGTAGCTCGAATAAATATTTGTAGTGTTATATGTAAGATTCTCACCCACAAACTTTTTGTTCAATTCATTAACATCAACATCCACGTTATTTGTAGGTTTTTGTCCTATACCGATTTTCCGAATTTCTTTCCATTTTGAATGGCTATCAACTGCTGCTGAAAATTTTTGTTTATAGAATGATGATTTTGCACTCTGGATTTCATGGGCAACTTGGCTCCTCATAATTTTAAATAAGTCATACAGCTCAGGAGTTTTGTATCGCTTCCATCGCTTGTACAAAGAATCTCTTTTAAGAATTATTTCTTTAATGCGATTATTAAACCATGGTTTTGTACTGTTTTTTACTATTTTGCACTTGAGAGGAATACAAGCATTTGAAATTGCATTCAAATTATCCTGAATAAATGATACCTGCTCATCGACACCTTCAATATTGTATATAGTCTCCCAGTGTACATTTGCAACAAGTTGATATAACACATTATAATTAATATTTTTGAAGTCTCGGTATGTAATACATTCAGGATTAGTATTCACCTGCTGGCCATAAATCATAAAGAGAAGGTCGTGCTTTGAAAAAACAGGAGCTGAGATTTGGTCATATAGGTGAATTTTTGATGTTTGATTTACAAATATGACATCAAGCAGGCTATTCGATGATGGGTTAAAGTGAGTTTGAATTGTTGTGTTCGTAGGAAATAAACCAAGTGGTTGAAAGGCATCTGTCAGTTCATTTTCAATGAGTAGATTGCTGTTAAAGTCGCCAGAGATAATTACGTCATTATATGCCATAGATAAATCGGATATTTTTGACATTAAGTCGTCTATTGGGATGTTTTTATTTGGCCTATACACACAACCAATTAGTATTTTTTGATTATTCCTTGGATTTATCTCCAAAAAAATGTATTCGATGGGGCTATTTTCACTAGACTTAGTTTTAAATTTGCATTTTATTCCATTTCTGACATAAATACATGTTCCACCAGCAAATGTTTTTCTGTCAGCACGATATAAAGTGTATCCAGAAATATTATATAAACTGTCTTGGATATTACAATGAAACCAGGTTTCCGACACGCAAATTATGTCGACCTCCGACGATATGAAAATATGGTTTAATTCATCCATTTTGTTATTCAAACTTTGGGCATTAAAATGCACAACGTTGAGACCAGATTTTTGCTTCGCTAGTATTCGAATTAAATTAAGTGTTGCGTCTTTGGAATTACATCCAATATCAAGTACCATTAATAACAGTTAAATAAGCAACATTTTCCTGCCGCATTGATTTTAGATTTGTAGAAAACAAAATAATAATATTTGTGAAATAAAAGGAGATTAAACAAAAGTTAATTATAGTTTTTAAGTGATGTGTAATAACACACATGCATGACGTTAACAGAATGTTATACATAATATAAGTAAAATTGAATATGAAAATATAAATGACTGGCTTCGGGGTTGGCAAAATTGGCCAAATTTTATCTTTGAGGTCTTGAATCGACGCTGGGCTGCTGGCGTAGACCTTATCTTTCACCTGGCCCCAAAGGAAGAAGTCGCAAGGTGTTAAATCACAAGATCTCGGTGGCCAATTGTGATCACCTCTTCGAGAGATAACACGGTCCAGAAACTTTTCCCGTAACAGAGCAATGGTTTCGTTGCTTGTGTGGCACGTAGCGCCGCCTTGTTGAAAGTAAACGTTGTCCAGATCAATACCATCCAAATCTGACCATAAAAAATCATTAATCATTACTCGATAGCTCAATCCATTCACCGTAACTGTTGATCCAAACCCATTTTCGAAAAAGTAAGGTCCAATGACCCCGCCGGACCATAAACCGCACCAAACAGTCACACGTTGAGGATGAAGAGGCTTCTCAAGAATAACTCTTGGGTTTTCCGAGCCCCAGATGCGACAATTTTGCTTGTTGACGTAGCCACCTAGGTGGAAATGGGCCTCATCAGTCATGATGATTTTGTATCGATGATCGTGTATCGTTCCACGTTTAGTAATGGCGTAGTTTCTACTTGTCAAATGTCAAAGAATAAGGGCATCTCCGTCTGTCAAACTCGATTTCAAATATATGAAAATTACTACAGCTACCGAAATATGCACACGAATACGCCGGATAATTTCAAAAAATCCGAATTTGACAGTGCGCTTACACATACAAGGAAAGAAAACAAAACAACAACAAAAGAAAACATAAACACAAACAGATGACAAGCAGCATTTTATTTTTTATCTTGGAACAGTGCACGAAGTAGAAAAATATTAAATATTGAATTTGCTGGAAATACCAAATACAAACTGGTAAGAATTTAATATTTTACTGTTATAATTTATATCAAAATGTGTTTTTCAGTGTAACAGCGAAGAAATGATTGAAATAGCTGGGACACTGCCCACTTATGGAATACAAAGGAGCCTCTCCACAAATGTGTAAAAATCAAGAAGGGCACATGGCAAGCAATTTCTCTGAAGTTGTCAACACCAAGTAAATTCCAAAACTTTAAAATATGTACCAGCATTTTTGTGTTAATGTTTATTAATTCAACAGAAACGTGGGAAACCTATTCATGCTGCTTGGACGCAAGGAATCCATTTTCAAGAACACATTTTGATTCCGGTCGGATCTAATCTAAAAAAATCGTTAGTCCAGGTGTTTGTTCTTCCTACAATGAAGCATGTGACACGAGCTTGTTCCGAATAGTTTTTATTTCCATAGCTTTACGATGCTGCATTTAAATTCCATGTTCAACGAGGACATTTCTCTAATGAAAAACAGCATCTTGAATAACAAACAAATTAAAACATATAACTACAATGCTATGGAAATTTTGTAGTTAAAAATCGTTGTCATTGGGGTGTATACACAATAATACTGCTCGAATGCAAACTATCAAATTGCTTCAGTGCAGCTTCTACAATCTTTCCTTATGAAAACTTAGTTAGAAAGTTGAGAAGGCGAAGAAAAATGAATTGCTGTCTGAAAATGTTTAAAATTCGAATGCCTCCTGGTTTTTGAATATATTTCTATTCCTTCTTCTTTGTGGTTTGTCCAGAATATTTTCAAAACATATAAATTATCCATAATATCGATATTGCTCTGAATATCCACTCCCAAAGTAGAAAAACAAAATATTTCTGAAATGGGGATGATAAATCAGCTGTTTTCTGTTTACTGCGTATTTCGGTACAGCGCGCGTTAAAAATTATCCATCATGCGTTTTTTTGACAGACGCTGACGCATTCACTGGTATTTAAGAGACACCCTAAAACCTTCAAAAGTCACAGCTACCGAAATACCGGGTGATTCAAAATAACCCCTCTTGTTGGAAAACCCTGTATTTTGTTACATAGTGTAATTGTTTAATAATACAAAAATCACCACAATGCCAAAAAAACTGTACACACATAATGCCTGGGAATATTATGAACTCTAAAATGTACCAATCATATGAGTTATACTGATATTGCTCTCAACGCTGCATAAATAAAGAAATCCTTGGTAAATATTGTTGAAAATCCAAAGTGATACATATGTTAACGATTGACTGCCGACCATAGGTACATAATTTATGGTCTCGTTCAAATGTAAACAATTAGCTCTCATCTTTTACGGTTGTCCCTCGACCAGGTACCTACTATTTATGAATACTAATGGAAGTAAACATGTGTGAACTGCGTATCATTCATGTGTTAATCCTGCAAAGAATTTCCGATTGACACGAACACACCGAAGGTAAGTAGCCGTGCTCAAAATATATTTCTCCCTGACGGCACAGGTAACAAAGGGAGTGAAATTAAATCCTTAATTTTGAATATTTGAGAGAGTTTATTCCATTTGAAAACATACGAATACGAGTATAAGTATTCAGTTTTATTTACACACTCAATCGAAAAGGAACAATTTTGTCGTCCAGCCAACAGTTTCTCCATCAAAATGTAAGTAAAATATTATAAGTCATCTCAAAAATATTGGACATATTCACCCCAAAATTTTAATTTTTTCTTTCCTATAAAAGAATAACATTAATCGGAAACGTTTCTTTTCAATAGTTTTCGTGAAACTCAAGTTAATTATGATGCTGAAATTATTAAGTGAAGGTTTAATGTCTTGTCTGAAGACCATTGTAAAATCTTCGTCTATTGGCTGGAATACACAAAGATATTTTGTACCCTTTACATCCTCAACCAGATTCTTCTCGCAGAACCAGAAAGTATTTAAAAAATACTCCGTAAAGGATCACCATGAATTTGATCAGTTGGTAAGTTGAGTATATAAGCAGAGTTAGAAAATTTCAATTACATACATCGAGTAAACCGACTGAAGTCTGTTAAAAGAAATATAATAACAAATGCAAGGTTCACAGGGAAGGTATGTTTTGTCGAAACTTTTCATCCCAGCAAAAAAAGAGCATCCAAAGAAGCAATAAAAATCCCAAACTTATGATCCGGAAGTTGTTCTAATTTGGATTTTCACCAATGAATTTAACAAGGGGTTGTCGCGCCGGGGAAGTACTTCTTTGTCACCACTTTTGCACAACTCTTTTAAAGCACTGTAAGATTTGCTTTTTTGGTGTTGTATTTATTTGATGAATGTATGTCGTTCTTATTAACATCTTTGGGTCCGGAGATTTAAATTTTTAAAAGGAATACAAATGTTGACATAGGGAATGGAGAGTATAAATAATATACTATTGGCCAAAGAGATCAACGATCATATATATGTATGTATGTTTAGGACATTTGAAGATGACTGTAATCTGTATGGTGTAGATGGTTCTTGAAAAGTGTGACCCCATAGTGTAATTAACATTCTCACAAAAAAAGTTTTCCGTAGCCCCGGTTCAGAGAGTAGTAAAGCACCTCAGTGTGGTACAGTATGTATGGTATGGTATATTTAATTACCATAATTTCTTTTAAAATTATTTAATTATAACCTACACCACCACACTGTGGTACAATTTATTATGATTTTATGCATTTGTTTCTAACACCAAAAATGAGAAGAGATATATAGAACCATCGTTTATTATACCGATCGACTTAGAATCACTTTCTGAACCGATTTAGCTATGTCAGTTTGTGCATGCATTCTTGTAATCTTGTGCAGGTCACAAATATAGTCCGATCTCAAAGAAATTTTGTACATATCTTTATTTTGGGACAAAACAATTCGTATTGAAATTGAAAGACAATCCGTATTTCTTTCGTCTACGACGAACGATCACAAATCTCTCAACTATTTGAATATCAGTTTAGAACCAGATATCGTAATATATATGAATGTACCTTCGATTTAGCTTATACCCTCTATAGAAGATATAATTTCCTTTCGAAGTTCATGAAATTTGGTAAAGAGTGTCTTATTTTAACAGTTAATATCTGTGTGAACAATATCG
Source organism: Eudasyphora cyanicolor (assembly GCA_963930755.1). Lineage (NCBI taxonomy): Eukaryota > Metazoa > Arthropoda > Insecta > Diptera > Muscidae > Eudasyphora > Eudasyphora cyanicolor. The sequence continues at coordinate 154,876,254 of OZ005736.1, read as the reverse complement.
GTTCAAATTTACATATAGCCCCACATACTCGCATGGATGTGTACCTTCCGATTTAGCATCTAAGCTCCATAGAAGTCATATTTTAGTCAAATGTACTATATTTTGCACAAAGGATTTTTTAATACGAGAATAAACAGTCACTAGCAAGGTTGGAAAAATGTGTTTTCATGTTTTACATCACAGCATTATTAAATTTGGCAGAGATTAGTTTATAGAATCACGAAAACTGCGAAATTTGATAAAAAAAATGGATACCCTTCAGATAAAGGCCAAATTTAAATACAGACCCATATAGAATTTTACATCTAAAATAGGTGTCAAACACGATTTACAAAAATCAAAACAGCAACAAGAGAACAACTACAAAGGTTAAATAGATGAATACAGTACGTTCTGTCTAATACAATGTGAGCTACGCCTTTTGTTCTTTATCAAAAACGAGCACTTGATGTTACGTCTTTTTTTCTTGAATAAAATCGTGATTTTTTGACGAAAAACGTATTTTCATTTTTTGAGGGTTACGCTCTTGGGCATTTCTGGTGACGCTATATTAACATTTTTGGAAAGTATAAAGTGTTGTTAATAAATTCAGTTTTTATCGCAATCCTATGTACTACAATTCCAAAATTTAACATATTTCGAAGAAAATCAGCATACTTTGAAATGACTTTATGTTATTTTAATCGGCTATGAAAAAGTCGACTTGTAGTTCCGATTTATCGACCTAGTCGACTGAAACGAAATTTAATTGATGAAAAAGTCGACTAACTTCCAGAACCATTCACTAATTCTGATATAGCCGCCATATAAATATATATTTCTTCCCTTTAGCACTATAGACGCAGTATTTTACATATATATCATAGCCCTCATACATATGTTCCTTCCGATCTGGACTTTTATCACTTCACAAGATTCATTTTACATCCAATCGTTTTAAAATTATGCATTCTTGGGTTAATAATTTATATTCCGAAATTACATTTCGGTTAGTTATTTAGAAGAACTTCATTAAATGCCGAAAAAATGTTCATACTTATGAATTGGAAGTACTTATAATGTTATTCTTTTGGAAGTACTTCTTTTATTTTTTGCTGGGATCTTAAAGCAAAATTCGTGGCTAAATTAACAAAGATGATGCGAAGGGAATCGGTATATGTCACGCCTTAAATTTTTACATTTTTATATATTGTACGAAATTTGCAAAAAAAAAAATCCGAAAATCCTTAAACATTTTATTTTTTAATTCTTCCCGAAAATCTATTCTTTATAAGATGATACGTGTTTTAATATTCTACCTTTGTAATTGGTGAAAATTTGACTTTATTTTGAAATATTGTTTATTGGAGAATCACGAGCACAGTACTAATAAAAATTGTTGATCCGTTCATTTTCGCAAAAAATTAAAAATAATATTTTTTTTGTAAAATAACTATAACTTTAACTTTCGTCTTGATGGGTAAATTATATAGATGAAGAAATTCGATTATATTCAGCTCTGATGTTCGAAACAAGTAAGAAAATTTCAATCGGCGAAACCGACTAAGTTATACCCTCACTTTGTGCGTAATGTAATGAATTTATTGTTAATTTGTGTGGGAGGTACCAGAAGCGGTTTAACAAATATATATATTTTTCAATGAACAGAAGATACTTTAAAAACATTGCACTGCACTACTGATTTGTAGGGGTTTATGTGCATGGTATATTAATGTTATGAGCTATTAATTTTTGGCATGATATGACCATTTTGTGTGCAAGATATCAAAAGGGGCTTGATGATAGCGTCCTTTTGTTTAGGGCTATAGGTACTTTACTCACGCTATAACTGTTAAGTTTTTGTACAAAATGGGAGTGATAATAACGTCCATTTTTTACTGGACTGTAGGCACTATAAAAATATTGCACTGCACAGTAGTCCCAAATACAACCATTTTTGACCAAAAGTCTTAAACGTACATTTAAATGCCTTTCATCTAAAACTTTTTTGTACGATGGGAAAAATTATGATTTGTTTACCTTGGATTATCTGTGAAAATTGTAGATAATTTTCCAGTATAAATGCTACGGCATCTTCCACCGGCATTGAAGGGGATGTATTTTCATCCTGAGATATATAAAGGGGGGTTAAATATTGATTTTGAATAAAACACAAAATATTTAGGAAGTTATTGTCATTTCTTTATACCCTACACGACACTGTGGTACAGGGTATTATGACTTTGTGCATTTGTTTGTAACACCTAAAAGGAGAAGAGATAGACCCATTGTTTATTATACCGATCGACTCAGAATCACTTTCTGAGTCGATTTAGCCATGTCCGTCTGTCTGTCAGTCTGTCCATGTATTCTTGTAATCAAAGTGCAGGTCGTATTTATGGTATTTATTGTGATGAAATTTAGCATAGTGCTCTTTTTTGGCCCAAGGACGATCCCTATTGAAATTGGTTAAAATCGGTTCAGATTTGGATATAGTCCCCATATATATGTTTCACCCGATTTGACATGTAAGCGCTGTAGGAACTGTATTTTAAATCAGGTCAGTACGAAATTTGGCAGAGAGAGTTCTCTTATTACATGAATAAACACTGCCAAATTCGGGGAAAATCGGTTCAGATTTAGATATAGTCCCCATATATATGTTTCACCCGATTTGACATGAAAGCGCTGTAGAAACCGTATTTTACATCCGACCTGTACGAAATTCGGCAGAGAAAGTTCTCTTATTACATGAAAAAACACTGCGCAATTCGGGGAAAATCGGTTCAGATTTAGATATAGCCCCCCTATATATGTTCCACCCGATTTAACATTTAAGCGCTGTAGAAATCGTGTTTTTTATCCGATCAGCACGAAATTTAACAGAGAGATTTTTCTTATTACTTGTATGAACACTGCCAAATTCGGAAAATCGGTTCAGATTTAAACATAGTCCCAATATATATGTTACACCCGATTTGACATGTAAGCACTGTAGAAACCGTGTTTTATATCCGATCAGTACGAAAATCGGCAGAGAGAAGTTGCTTATTACATGTATGAACACTGCCAAATTCTTATCGCAATGCCCATTTTCGCATTGGTAGGTAGGTGTAGGGTATTATATAGTCGGCCCCGCCCGACTTTCTGTCTTTCCTTACTGGTTTTATTATGATAATATTGGTTCAATTATGTATGGAACAAAATATCGGCCCAATGGCCGCCGCGACCTCTGCGACTCACCTCCATCCGATGGTCCAAATTTTCGATGACGCTGAGGCATAATTGAGGTTCTATGCCGTTAATGTGCCGAATTATCTCCTCCTTAAGCTCTTGAATTGTTGCTGGCTTATCGACGTACACCCTTTCTTTCAAATAACCCCAAAGAAAGAAGTCCAACGGTGTCAAATCTTGGCGGCCAATTGACATCGCCACAACGTGAGATAACACGGCCATTGAATTTGTTGCGCAAAAGAGCCATTGTTTGGTTAGCTGTGTGACAAGTAGCACCGTCCTGTTGAAACCACATATTGTCCACATCCATGTCTTCCAATTCGGGCCATAAGAAGTTCGTTATCATCTCATGATAGCGAACACCATTCACAGTAACTGCCTGACCGGCCTCATTTCGAAGAAGTATGGCCCGATGACGTCGCCAGCCCATAAGCCGCACCAAATGAACTGGTCGAGCATGCACAGGTGTTTTCACATCTCCTACAGACCCGGTTTGCTGAAATTTGCGCACAATTCACCCGATTGTGGACACATTTGGTCAATTATGCTGATCAAAAACACATCATGGAGTGCACGAAATTCATTTTGTTTTGAACACCCATTTTCGTAAATGGCTTAAAAAACTTTAACGCGCTGCTCGATTGTGTATCTTTCCATTGTTCAAATTAAGTTAGTCTGAAATTGAGAAATGTCAAATGAAATACAGAAAAAACTTTACGTTTTGCAGTGGTTCACATTCAACATTGGCCCTTACAATTTAACCACCCTTTAAGCTGTTAACTTTACGTGCAAAATTTTCTATTTGTGTGGGAGATACCAAAAGGGGCGTGATAACTTCGCTCAAGGTTGTACCGACTAATAAACTAATACTATTTGTGGAATTTCAGATGAATCGAATAAGTAGTATATAAGTTATTAGAGAATCAATATTTCACTAAATGTTAACCCTTTGTGGGGGGGGGGGACTAGAAGGAGCAATAACAATATGGCCAATCTTCGAACATAGCGTGGGATAGAAACGGATTACCAACGAACATACTTGGTCATAGGTCACTCCTTCGATGTGTTAAACTTTTCTTACCCTCACTTTGGTGTGTCGAGGGATATATCCTTTGCTACGGGCCAAAATTGTAAACCATCGAAGGAGTGACCTAAGACCCCAAGTATGTTCGGCGGGTATCCGATTTGGGTCATTATAAGTCGAATGAGCAATGTCCGTCCGTCTGTCTGTTTGTCTGTCTGCAGGCTGGTGCGCACGATAACTCTCAAAAGAAGTAACCAATTGACTTCATTTTTGATAAATGTGAATATTTTTTTGGTCCACTTATTTTAATACCACTCCCACAAAGGGTTCAAAATTTGGTGAAATATTGCTTTTTTAATAACATCCAGTATAGGATATCGAAATTCTGTTTATTTCTCACATACTATTACTTTGTTAGTCGCTATGACTTTGCGAAAAATGTGGGAAGTTGCCGCTTCCATTTTCGTACCTCCCACACAAACGGACCATTTTATACCAAATATAATAACTTTGAGCTAGAGCAAAAAAAAAGTTGAAAGAAATAGCCAAAAATTTACTTTACTTAATATTTTAAAAGCAAGTATGCTAACGAAGTAACCAATGCTTACGAGTATTTGAAAAAAAATTATAAGTTATGCCCATTTTGTAAAAGTAAGGGAAATTCAAAAAATCATTGTTTTACTTGGTCAGTTTGTTTAGGAGGTACCAAAAGGGGTGTAGCAATAACGCCCATTTTCCAACGAATTATACGTACTTTATAGACATTGAACTCTGCAAAATTTAAAGTGTTTGTACGCGCTGGAATCGATGTTATGATACTTTTTGTGCAAAATGGTCCATTTGTGTGGGAAGTGCCAAAAGGGGCGGGGCAACTTTTGCGGAAGATTCTGATAAGTAGCGTACGAGTAAAAGTTATTAAAGAATTAATTATACCCTACACCACACTGTGGTACAGGGTATTATAAGCTCCCATATATATCTTTCATCCGATTTGGCCCTTTAGTCCTATAGAAGTTGTATTTTACATCCGATCGTTTTGAAATTTAGAATGGTAGACTTTCTTTATCCATGAACCAACATTGCTGAATTTGATGAAAATCGGTTAAGATTTAGCTATAGCTCCCATATATATGTTTCGTCCGATTTGGCCCTTTAGTCCTATAGAAGCTGTATTTTACATCCGATCATTTTGAAATTTAGAATGGTAGAGTTTCTTGATCCATGAACCAACATTGCCGAATTTGAAGAAAATCGGTTCAGATTTAGATATAGCTCCCATATATATCTTTCGTCCGATTTGGTCCTTTAGTCCTATAGAAGCTGTATTTTACATCCGATCGTTTTGAAATTTAGAATGGTAGAGTTTCTTGATCCATGAACCAACATTGCCGAATTTGAAGAAAATCGGTTAAGATTTAGCTATAGCTCCCATATATATGTTTCGTCCGATTTGGCCCTTTAGTCCTATAGAAGCTGAATTTTACATCCGAACGTTTTGAAATTTAGAATGGTCGAGTTTCTTGATCCATGAACCAACATTGCCGAATTTGAAGAAAATCGGTTAAGATTTAGCTATAGCTCCCATATATATGTTTCATCCGATTTGGCTCTTTAGATCCAATCGTTTTTATACCCTACACCACACTGTGGTACAGGGTATTATTTAAGTATAAAATGTCCCAAAAGTAAATTTATGTAAACAATTTATACATCAATTACAAAATTTATATATCAGAGTTATTCAATATTACGAGAGTGGTGTAGGGTATTATATAGTCGGCACCGCCCGACTTTAGTCTTTCCTTACTGGTTTTTCACTAAATTTTGACCGTTTTTAGTGGGAGGTACTAGGAGGAGTGGACCAATAATTTTGAGATAGAAAAAAATGTTCATGTTAAGTGATCACATTATTCTTGGCTCATGTCACGGATTTTTGCGAAACTTGGTATAACGATTATATTAAGTGATGTAAACAAAACACCCAAATTATTTTGACAAAATACGAAAAACAAGCTTACTATGAAGATTTTAAGTGAAAATTTTCAGAAATACTGGGTTTATTAAAAAAATATATCTTATAATCGGTAAAATTATCAACATGGGACTTTTTGCAAAATGTTAGTAAATATTTGCGCTCTTAAAAATAGAAAACAAATTTAACAAGACATTTTATTTTATTTTTATACACTACACCACAATGTGGTACAGGGTATTATAAGTTTGTTTCACGGCAGATGTTTGTAACACCTGAAAATAACACAGCTAGACCCACCTTAAAATGTACCGATCGACTCAGAATCACAAGCTGAGTCGATTTAAGCATGTCTGTCCGTCCGTCCGTCCGTCCGTCTGTCCATGTAAAGTTGTTCGTCGACTACAGATCGCAATTTGACTCCGATCGTTCTGAAATTTTGCAGTTTAGAGTATTTCGCAGCTGTAAAGATCCCTATTTAATTTGGTTGAAATCGGTTCAGATTTAGATATAGCTCCCATATATATCTTTCGTCCGATTTGGTAATTTAGTCCTATAGAAGCTGTATTTTACATCCAATCGTTTTGAAATTTAGAATGGTAGAGTTTCTTGATCCATGAACCAACATTGCCGAATTTGAAGAAAATCGGTTAAGATTTAGCTATAGCTCCCATATATATCTTTCGTCCGATTTGGTCCTTTAGTCCTATAGAAGCTGTATTTTACATCCGATCGTTTTGAAATTTAGAATTGTAGCAACATTGCCGAATTTGAACCAACTTTGCCGAATTGTAGCAACATTTCCGAATTTGAACCAACTTTGCCGAATTTGAAGAAAATCGGTTAAGATTTAGCTATAGCTCCCATATATATGTTTCGTCCGATTTGGACCTTTAGTCCTATAGAAGCTGTATTTTACATCCAATCATTTTGAAATTTAGAATGGTACAGTTTCTTGATCCATGAACCAACACTACCGAATTTGAAGAAAATCGGTTAAGATTTAGCTATACCTCCCATATATATGTTTCGTCCGATTTGGCCCTTTCGTTCTATAGAAGCTTTTTTTACATCCAATCGTTTTGAAATTTAGAATAAACAATTTATACATGAATTACAAAATCTATATATTTCAGAGTTATTCAATATTACCAGAGTGGTGTAGGGTATTATATAGTCGGCCCCGCCCTACTTTAGCCTTTCCTTACTGTTTTTTTTAAATATATTAAAATTAATTTAAAAAGAAATCCCCCTTTGATTTTTAAATTTTATTTTTTGTATTTTAGGCCAAATTGTCCTCTAAAATATAGTGACTATCTCGAGATATAATTAAATCTTTATGCCAGGTTTGGCACAGTATTTTCAAAGGTGCTAAATAGGCTGGATTAAAACGTGAAAAATATACTTTAATCGCGTGGGCTCCCCAGTAGGCGAGTTGGGTGCGTACTCACGCCTATGAGTTTGGTGGTTGTGGGTTCGATTCCCACCATATTGTCTTTGTAACCCGGCCTTTCCATGGACCTTATAATTACAATATAAATTTACATGTTTTTAGAAGTTTTTTGTTAATGATCGATTTAATTTTTAATTAGATTTATTTATTGAATGTTTTCACATTCGAGTTGTTCAGCTTTTTCGATCAACTCTTCCTTTCGAAAGAGAGGTTTTTGTGGTGTATTGGAAAAGATAAGACACTGCGCTCTGAAAGCCATGAAAACACATACTCTTATACGTATTTCAATCCTGTGCGGGGATATCATCAGAGGGTCTTATACATGACACACAGTGTGAGCTTGTAGTTGTGGCGATCATCACTTGTATATATACCAATCTACAAAGAAACTTGTATATATACCAAGATCTACCTAAATAAATACTTTAATCTATATAAATAAATACTTTAATCGCTTTTGAATAAAAAACAAAAGTAGTGTCATGACGCCAACAGAGTATTTTCGAAATTCGCACAATTTGAGGTATAAGTGGAGACATGCAGTACTCTCCCTCTTTAAGATAAAATAACTTTAGATTTTCGGAATCTGGGTCTTTGGCCATAAAATGGTGAAAGAGAGAAATATTTAAAATACCGGTTTAAGGACAAGACGTCCATTTAAGGCGAGAATATATTTCAAATGGTATATCAAGGAGAAATGCAACAGTTTGACAAATGTTTTCAATTACTTTAACTTAATATATTTCAGTGTTTATTTTATTTTATTTTTCGTTGCAGGTCATCAATAGCGATCATCCCGTCATTGTCGATTTCCATGCCGAATGGTGTGAGCCATGCAATATCTTAACACCCATTTTAAAAGCTCTACTGGAAAAGTCAGATGAAATCGATTTGGCCATTGTCGATGTGGAGGCCAATACCGATCTGGTCGAAACGTTCGGTGTGAAGGCGGTGCCTGCCGTCTTGGCTTTTTGTAATGGTGTGATTGTGGACAAATTCATTGGACTGGTCGATGACAAGCGATTGGAATCTTTGATTGGTAATTTAAATCGTAAAAATCAACGTCAACGTCAAAGTGTATCTCAGTAATTTAACGAAAAATTTCATGGCACAATTGAAATTATGACATCATCCTGCATCTTAGATATTACGATTTTATTTCCATTTCCTATGATACAAGTGAGCTGAACATACAGGCTCCCACTCTAAACCTAAATATAACCTTTTGTACAAGTAGAGACACTACTACTTTCAGATTTTCCTTAACATTATCTTTAGTTTATAAAATATAATACAAATACATATAATAACAATAAAGCTTAAATAAAAACGTGACTTTTTTTATACATAAAACGAAGATAGAATAGAACAAGTAAGACATTTTCAGTCAAAACAAGAAAAGACTGATGAAGTTCGGCCATGTCGAATCTTATATTCCCTCCACCATTGATCGCATAGCAATGGTTTCGGATACAAATAAACTAATTATACAAAATTTCAGTCCAATTCGTTGACATTTAAAGTTTTTGTGCCGTTACGACGTCTAATCTATGGGGGCTATATCAAAACATGAACCTATGACTACCGTTGTTCGTGTGAACGATTCCGGGTATAAATAAACCCCAGTTACCAATTTTCAGCCCGATCAATTGAAATTTGTGGTTTCTGTGGCGTTTGAAGTCAAAATGGAGAGATGCTATATATATTAAATATTATATATTAAAAAATTTACCGATAGTGCCCATTTTCAAGCCCTACATAACTGCAGTTATAAGAAGTATATGTACCAAATTTCAGACACCTTGTTCAAGTATTATAGGTTGCTGAGTGATACAACAGTCGGACGGACATGGCTAAATCGTTTAGAATTTTACGACGATTAATAAATAATATACATATATAATTTATGGGGTCTCAGATCAATATTTAGTGGTGTTACAAACGGAGTGACAAAATAAATAGACCCCCATCCTAAGGTATATACTCACTTTGTGAGTAATGTAATATGATACATAGGGTGGGAGTTGCCAGAACATTGGAAAAAGTTTCTTACTTCGTCAATCTATAGTCATTTCAGATGTTGCCAAAATATTATATATGAAAACATTTATGGGAATTTTGTGTTCGAATGAATCTGTCAATTTGTGTGTTGGGTACCATAAATGGCTTGTAGATATCTTGCACTGTACCGAATTTTAAGCCGAATTTATCGTCAAATATAATTTTCAGTGAAATAATGAAAATTTACTTAATTTCAAAGATATTATTTTTGAATCAAAGAAATTACTTTTGCTTTAATGTTTCATTGTTTTATATTCGCCTAGTATGACGCTAAAAACTGTTAATGAGGTTTTGTTCAGGATCTGCTCCGCTTCGCAAGTAAAAAACGAAGTTAGTTACAATGAAATATAAAAAAATCGCCGAAATTTAGAACTGTAACACAATTTCCTATAAATATGAGTAATTGTAATTCGTTTTAAAATTTACGCGATATTTGCAATATCACTACACTGCGAATTATTTGTAATCTATAAAACTGCCTAACACCGCCAACTTTCTAAAAAATTATTATGGTGAAAGTTTTTGATTTATACTGCCGAAATATATGATTTCCGACGAATAGGTATAATATTTCGCGATAGCCATTCCGTGATTAAAAAATTTCAAGAAAAAACACTTTTACCTCCGAATTATTTTATTATAAAATCCAATTTACGCGGGCACGGTTAATCCTAGGAAAAAGTGACCAAATCTTTCTTTAAGAAAAAAATTGCAGTGTTATTCGGTAAAGAGTTACATCCTCTCAAAAATCGCGAACATTGAATTCATAATGAATGAATATTTTTGCTTATATATTTTTATACCCTCCACCATAGGATGGGGGGTATATTTATTTTGTCACTCCGTGTAACGTGTAACACCTCTAAATATTGATCTGAGACCCCATAAAGTATATATATTCTTAATCGTCGTAAAATTCTAAATTAGCGATTTAGCCATGTCCGTCTGTTTGTTGTAACGCTACGGTCCGTAATAATAAAGCAAGGTTGATCAAATTTAGTAGAGATATTTCTTATAGTTGCAGGTAGTTCGGGATCGCAAATGGGCCATATCGGACAATGTTTTGATATAGCTCCCCTATAGAGGTCGGTCCAAAATACGGGTTTTGAGCCATAGATACCAAGTAACATAGCATATAGCTGGGCACAACCAAGGGAATTAAATGTTAACCCAAACAAAACAGAAATATGTATATTTACAAGGAAAACGAAGAACCCAAGTTTTACCCGGCCTCGATTCCTGAATAAGACAATTGCTATAACTAAACCAGTAAGGAAAAACAGAAAGTCGGGCGGGGCCGACTATATAATACCCTACACCTACCTACCAATGCGAAAATGGGCATTGCGATAAGAATTTGGCAGTGTTCACACATGTAATAAGAAAAATCTCTCTGTTAAATTTTGTACTGATCCGATATAAAACACGATTTCTACAGCGCTTAAATGTTAAATCGGGTGAAACATATATCTGGGGGCTATATCTAAATCTGAACCGATTTCCCCGAATTTGGCAGTGTTTATTCTTGTAATAAGAGAACTTTCTCTGACGAATTTCGTATAGGTCGGATGTAAAATACGGTTTCTACAGCGCTTACATGTCAAATCGGGTGAAACATACATATGGGGACTATATCTAAATCTGAACCGATTTTCCCCGATTTTGGTAGTGTTCATTCACGTAATAATAAAACTCTCTCTGCCGAATTTCATAAAGATCGGATGTAAAATGTGGTTTCTACAGCGCTTACATGTCAAATCGGGTGAAACGTATATATGGGGACTATATCCAAATATGAACCGATTTTAACCAATTTCAATAGGGATCGTCCTTGGGCCAAAAAAGAGCAGTATGCTAAATTTCATCACAATCGGACCATAAATACGACCTGCACTTTGATTACAAGAATACATGGACAGACAGACGGACATGGCTAAATCGACACAGAAAGTGATTCTGAGTCGATCGGTATAACAAACAATGGGTCTATCTCTTCTCCTTTTAGGTGTTACAAACAAATGCACAAAGTCATAATACCCTGTACCACAGTGTGGTGTAGGGTATAAAAAGTAAAATACTTGGGAGTAATCTTGGATCAGAAACTGTACTGGAAAGATCCTCTTGAAGAAAGAGTTACAAAGGCCCACAGATGTTGGTCGTTGTGCAGAAGAGCTATAGGTTCAAAATGGGGACTACGTCCAAATATGACTCACTGGCTTTACATGAGCGTGATTAGACCAATAATCACCTACGCCTGTGTAGTGTGGTGGACATCAATGGACAAGAAGTGCAACGTAATACCTTTGCAAAAAATTCAACGTATGTGATTACTCAGCGTATTGTGCAATTACGCTGAGTAATCATTTATCGTTCTTTTACAGACCAACACAGTTCTGGATTTGACTCTTTCCGATGTTATTGCCTTAGTCGTCATTTGGCTATCTGTGAAGATGTTGGCATATTTAGGCTTTGTGGTATTACTGAGCCAGTTCACACACTCCGTGATTGCTCGAATTTCTGCTTGAAATACCGTGTTATGGTCAGGGAGGCGGATGTGAAGTTCGACTTCTGGTTCATCAATAAAAAGTCCCAGACCCGTTCTTCCTCCTAGCTTGGACCCATCCGTGTAGCAGCTGCTTCCCACTGGCACATGAACCAAAGTTCCATTTTCCCAGGAGCGTCTGTCTGGCACAAACGTATCACAGGTAGCTGTAAGCCGCACTTCAGGAATGCGGTCCGAGATTTCTGGCGTTTGAATGTGACCAACTAGAGATTCTAAAATCTTCTGATGGTACGACTTGTGGTCTCGATTTATCCATTCACCCATCACTTGTAGACGTCTTGCTGTGAGGGCTGCCTCATTCTTTATACGGATGTATATTGGTTGGATGTGCAGTATAGTCTCCAACGCTTTTGTTGGTGCGGTTCTAAATGCCCCGCTTATGCCTAGACAGCACATACGTTGAATTTGTTGCAAAGGTATTACGTTGCACTTCCTGTCCATTGATGTCCACCACACTACACAGGCGTAGGTGATTATTGGTCTAATCACGCTCATGTAAAGCCAGTGAGTCATATTTGGACATAGTCTCCATTTTGAACATATAGCTCTTCTGCACAACGACCAACATCTGTGGGCCTTTGTAACTCTTTCTTCAAGAGGATCTTTCCAGTACAGTTTCTGATCCAAGATTACTCCCAAGTATTTTACTTTTTATACCCTACACCACACTGTGGTACAGGTTATTATGACTTTGTGCATTTGCGTATTTGCTGGGTACCAGGACACAGCGGAGTGATTGAAAATGAAAGGGCAAACAGCTTGGCTTCAAAGGGCAGAGAACTTCGAGTAATAAACTTGGAAAATTGGAAACCTTTCGAAGCCACGAAAAATGAGTTGAAGCACTGGGCAGTGATGGCTCACAAAACTGTGTGGAATAGCGCAACAGTAGGAGCAAGTGCAAAGATACTGTGGGGTGACCCAAATGAAAAGAAAACAAGAAGTCTTCTGAAACTAAACAAGATCGATATTAGTAAGATGATGAGTGTTCTAACGGGACACTCAAGCTTACAAGCACATCTTCATCGCATAGGACTAGCAGGAAACGATGAATGCATGGCATGCAGGGAAAACATCGAAACGATGGAACATTTTCTGTGTCACTGCCCGGCTTTCACACATGCAAGATCCCAACATTTCGGGTCCGACATATTACCAGACTTGACTCATCTCAGAGAATATGGTAATGCAGGGAATAATGACAGGTAATTACCAAGATTTTGCTGGGTGGAAGATACTGAGAAAATTCGTTTCTAGTACCGATTTTCTGTAACTCGTGAGGTATAAAAAGATCATAAATAAGGAGCGCACAACAGGCCGAACCACTGGCTTAAGTTTTATGTCCAATGAAATGAGTCCATGGACATGAGACGTTTGATCGTCTCCTCTCTTCAACTTCAATTTAGCAGAAACTTTGCAGTTTATATTCTATTTTGAAAAGAATTCATCATATTCTATTTTGAAATTATAAATTGAGCCAACTTGACTAAACGAATGATGCAGAATTTTTATTTTGGGGCTACTTTCACGTCCAATTCTCAGAATTGAGTCCCAAATCAATGAGCTGAAAAATGCTGTACTGTGTAATTTAAGTAACCATTTTAATAATATTAACGAACTTGTATACGGAATTGTATACATTTTCATGTCATACAAATCCAAACATATTTTCATATCATTGAATTTAAAAATATAATATACACTTTATTTTCGTCCCGTCTAGAGGAAACGTATATGTACACGTATATTCAACTCATTATTACATTTGTAATAAAATAAATTATATCCCTATAAAAATTACATATATCTATCCATTTTAATAACTCATTTCGATCAATGTTATGTAAGAATTTAAAAATTTTATTTTTTACCAAATACAAAAGGTGTTGCCTAGTTAAAATTGTTATCCATACAAAACTTCTTTTCCCAGTTTTTATTACCGGTGATAAACAGGTTCTTTAAACGTATATTGTATATATCGTCACACGAAATCCAAAATGGCGTAACCTACATGCTTTTTCTAGAAAAGCAATAAAAAAATTAAACTCATTTTTAGTTGTTGCCTAGATTTATGGATTTCCAGACTGTTAAGGTGGAATCAAAAAACAACTCTAGTGCAACTAGTTGTGACGTACATTCTGAATAAAAAAAGCAAATTTTATGAATCTTTCCGCTTTTTTACTGACTTTGTTTGCTGTTTCGCTGCTTCAAATTTCACTCATAAAGTAGCCAATTTTAGATATTGAACTCTAAAATTTTGTAGGAATATCTAGTTTAGTCTAATAGACTACAATCAATTATAAAATTAATTTTGATTTTTTTGATTTGACGTCATTTGGATTTCAGGTGACGATATATACTATACTAGCTGGACCCGGTCCACTTCGTTGCCCCAGATTGAGATTTCCGATCCCGTCCATTGTTGAACCAATCACGAATCCTGCCGCCAAATACATATACATTAAACAACAACACTCTCGCTAACAAATTGTGCAAGATATCTTAATTTCAAAATGTGGCTTACATTGGCGGGGCCATGCCCATTAGTCTGATCCCGCCCATTTTGAACTAATCACGTAGACTGCCACCAGATACATATAAACAGAATTACAGTATTATCGCTACTAAATTGTGCAAGATAGCTCAAATTTGTGTTATATGGGCGGGGCCACGCCCTTTGGTCTGATTCAGCCCATTTTTGGACCAATCACGTAGACTGACACCAAATACATATACACAAAATTCCAGCACTCTCGCTAACAAATTGTGCAAGATATATCAATTTAAAAATTTGGCTTATATGGGCGGGGCCACGCCCATTCGTCAGATTCCGCTCATTTTTGGACCAATCACTAAGACTACCACCAGATATATATGCACAAAATTACAGCACTCTCGCTAAAAAATTGAGCAGGATATATCAATTTCAAAACTTTGCTTATATGGGCGGTGCTACACCCATTGGCCCGATTCAGTCAATTTTTTTAACCAATCACGTAGACTGCCACCAGATACATATACACAAAATTCCAGCACTCTCGCTAACAAGTTGTGCAAGATAGATCTCTTTTAAAATTTGGCTTATATAGGCGGTGCCACGCCCATTGGTCCGATCCCGCTCATTTTTGGACCAATCACGTAGACTGCCACCAGATACATATGTACAAAATTACAGTACCCTCGCTAACGTGGGCGGGGCCACGCCCACTCGATATATCGAAAATTCAAGTACCCTATTTTCACCACGCCCCACATATGTGGGGCGTGGTCGGGCCTATTGGCCCGATCCCGCCTATTTTTGGACCAATCACGTGGACTGTCACCAGATACATAGACACTAAGCTACAGAACTTCGCTAATAAACTGTTGGAAATATTTCAATTTCAAAATTCGGCTTATATGGGCGGGGCCACGCTCGGCCTGATCGGCCACTAAAAGCATACACACAAAATTTTAGCACTCTAGCTAAAAAATGTTCTCAATATCAAAATTTGACCCATGTGGGCGGGTCCACGCCCACTTGATATATCGAAATTTCAAGTACCCTATTTTCAACACCCCCCACACATGTACATTCTGTGACAATTCAAGAAGATCGTTCCAGCCGTTTAGACGCCTATACGGAACAAACAAACAAACCCACAAACAGAAACTCTCTTTTATATATATAGGTTGCCACGCCCTTTTTGTACCTCCCACACAAAGGTACCATTTTGCACAATGATATAAGAGCTTACAGTAGCAATACAGAACAATTTTTACCTCGATATGATGTAAAATACACCTTTTATATCCCTCAGACCCCAATGGGGACTATATCTAAATCTGAACCAATTTCAATTAAATTTAGTATTCTTTATTAATGGGTGAAGTGATTTGTCTCTGCTAATTTTTACCAGGATGTGGTGTAATATACACCTTCAACACCGTTAGAAGCCAAATCAGAAGGAATATATACAGTATCGGACAATACATATTAGACTAACTTCATACTTCTGTTCAATCGTCAAAATCTGAAAAACTATTAATAACATATTCCAAAAATATACCTATTATCTACGAAATTCCACCAATTTTCCAAAACAATAACAATTTGGCTGCTATAATTATTTGAAATTAAAAACTTATTTCAGAAGAAACAAAAAAGTTGAAAATTCGCACGAAAAAACATTTTGGACTATGCATTTCTACTAAGATTTTGTGGAAAAACCTTTATTATCAAGGGCGGCTTTGCTTCTTATCTTCATATCTATAGAGTTCCAAGCATCTGCAATGGCCTGAAATAGCTTGTTTTTATCTCCACCTGCACTTTATCGATTTACATCTTTATTGACAATTTCCCAAATATTTTCGACGGGATTCACGTCTGGGGTTGAACGTTGACCCCTTCCTTTCTAAATCAATCTTTAAATCATTTCGCGGTATTCTTCGTGTCGTTGTCCTGTTGAAATACTATAATAGAGCCATATTCCACTCAGCGTTGGGAAACATGGCATTCTCCAAGATTTCGCTGTACATAAACCAGTACATAATTCCCTTCATTTTATAGAGTGGCCCAACCCCGTTATAGGAAGAGCATCCCCAGACCATTGCATTGCCCCACTCATGTTATACAGACCCTTTATAGTATAAAGGATCTTATACTTTATTTACAGGAATGGTCAATCCAACTATGACTTGCACGTTGGTTACGAAGATACATCTACAGACGGACGGACGGACAAATCGACTCGGGAAGTGATTCCATGTCGATCGGTATAATAAACGATGGGTCTATCTCATTTCCTTGTAGGTGTTGCAAACAAATGCACAAACTCATAATAACCAAAACCACAGTGTGGCGTAGGGTGTAAAAAGTTACAAGGATTTCAAATCACTTCGGTCATTTTGGGCCAATCTTTAACAGTAATTATGTCTTTATTAAAAAGTTATAATGAACTCAAACCTCTTCGGCCATTTTGGGCTACCTTGTTTGATAAATTTGTTAGAGCATAATAAGCGCAGATATAGTGAAGTTATTACCTTAAAACTCGCCAAGATACTTCTCTGTGAAATATCATATTTATCGGATGAAAATACGGATTCTTTTTCTTGGACCAAATAACTACTCCTTGCATATTTCCATACTGATTTGATTTTAATACAACATGTGTTTTTTAGTATATCACGAACTTAGTTTAAAGACAACGTGTACTTGAATTTGTTACAAAATGTAATAGATATGAAGATGTCTCATATCCTTAATTAAAGTACAGGTCGTGCTTATTTTAATGCAAATTTATTTAAAGCCAAATCAGAGCCAAAATAATAGAAGTTATGATAATAGCATTAATTTTCAGTGTACAATTCGCACGAAAATGCGAATATCGTTTAAGGAGAGTTTTGGGAAAGATTAAACGCTGGAAGTCCCTCTATACAATCCGTACTTTGCGAATACCGTCCAAGTAGAGTTGTGGCATAGATTTTTCTTACATCAACCCTAAAGGGCTGCCAATCAACAATGGGATTGTAAAGGATGGGCCATTCGGATTTTTTTCCGTGGGGAGCCATTAAATTAAATGTTTTGCAACCCATCCAGAGACAATTGAAGCGTCGAAACATGAAATTGAAGTTGCCATTGAAGAGATTCGACCCGAAACAATCAAAAATGTACTGGAAAATTGGGTTGATCGGATGAGGTACTGCCGAGCCAGTCGTGGTAGTCGTATGAATGATATTGTGATACAGTATTAAATGACAAAGTTCAACCTTTCCAATAAAACCAGAAATTTTGAAAAATTAACAGTAATTTTTTTATAGCCGATTCAAATTTCAAATGACTCACCCTTTACACGCTAGGGAAGTTGTGCGACAATGCTACGGACTTAAACATATATCATTGAGGACCATAGTTTTTAACATAAATTCTCCAATATCTCTCACAAGCATGTCAAGTATTGTTGGCTGTTTGGTTTAGCAAATCTTGAATTATTTCATTTTATTTAATATCACCCACTGTGCAGAGGAAGGACCCGATTTTATCCTTTGTTCTGTGCAATCAATTGAATATGTACCGTTTTTATAGTATGGGATAATCAATTCATTATTTTTTAATTAGCTTTTCCTTTGTCGTTACTGTTAATGGCTACTCATCATTTATATTTCATGAGCAAAGACATTCAATTAATTTAAATTTGAATTATATTAGTTACATACAAATCATGTTAATCAGTTAAACAATCGTTTTTGTATTTATTGTCTGTAAATAAATTTGTATTTTAATTAAATTACTAACTATTTAAATTTGTATAAGAGTGATGTTCGTACATTAAGCTGGTTTATGAGGCATAAAACAGAAATATGCATGGTTATATATAGATGGGCTATGAGCAAACGAAACAACAAATAACTTTCAAATCCCAAAAATACCATACAAAAAATTGTCCATGTAAAATATTTCGTAATGGAGTGCTTCATAATATAATTACACTGTGTGTGCAAAATGCACTTTAAATATGTATCATCGATAAAAAAAACGATTTACTCCGCATAATTTTGACTCGTTAAATCGAATGGCATTGGCCGCTTTTTTCCGTTTGACATCTCGTTTTGCAGATATTTAGCCACAAAGTTTGCTGGGTAAACAAAGAAGTTAGTAAATTCAGACAAAATTTTAGTACAGACGGCTTCGGAACAGATGTCGAAGCACAAAATAAAGGAGACCCTTCAGTAAGTATTTCTACCAAAATAACCGACACTCTTGCTTATCCCCTTACCCCTGATAATCCCCCTCCAAAAATAAAGATATATCAAACGTCGTAGAAATCGATATATTTGAAAAAGGATTGGGTTGCTATACAAGTGGAATTTTTAATTTCCGCGGGCTACGTGTATTTGATTTTTGAAATTTTTGTAGCGTTATGTTGGTACTCATGTCCCTTACTTATGCTGACAAGGCCGGACATTTTGAATGTTTAGTTAATTTTTGATAGCTGTTGTGCTTATATGTGTTTTAACTTGTCTTCGATTTTTATCTATTTCAGAAAATGGATCAAAGAATCTGCATCAAATTTTGCGTGAAAAACAAAATAAAGTGCGCTGACGCATTCCGATTGTTGACTGTGGCATATGGTGAAGCTACCTTGGACCAAAGCAACTTTTTTCGGTGGCGTGCCGGACACCCGAGCACGTCAACAACAGACGAAAACATTGATCAAGTGAATAAAATAATATTGGCCAATCGACGAATTACCATTAGAGAAGTTGCTGAGGATCTAAACATATCGATTGGGTCGTGCCATTCGATTTTAACCAATGATTTGGGCATGAGTCTGGTCGCCGCTAAATTCGTGCCAAAATTGCTCAATTTGGACCAAAAACAGCATCGCGTTAACATTGCTCGGGAGATGTTTAACTCGGTCCGTGACGACCCAAATTTGCTCCAGAGGGTCATAAATGGTGACGAATCATGGGTTTATGGTTACGACGTGGAAACTAAAGCTAAATCATCCCAATGGAAGCTGCCGCATGAACCAAGACCGAAAAAAGGGCGCCAAAAACGCCAGGATTTGTGGAAGAACAAAAACTGGCTTTTGCAGCATGATAACGCCCCGGCACACACATCGTTGCTTGTGCGCGAATATTTGGCCAAAAACAACACAGTAATGGTGCAGCAGCCACCGTATTCCCCTGACCTAGCCACCTGCGACTATTTTTTGTTCCAAAAACTGAAAAGGTTCATGAAAGGACGACGCTACGCCACGATTGAGGAGATAAAGACGGCATCGAAGGAGGAGCTGCACAAGATCACAAAAAATTATTATTTGAAGTGCTTCGAGGATTGGAAACAACATTGGCAGAAGGGTATTATATCCGAGGGGAATTACTTTGAAGGGGACAAAATAGATATTCATGAATAAATGAATACTTTTTGAAAAAATATAAAATTCGCGATATTTGTTTACCTTCTGTGCCTCTAAATGTCAAAAACTATTATTTGGATCATATTTTGCCTTTTTCCAATAGCTTTAGTTTATATTGCAATAGCTACATTCACACCCTGGTACAATATAAAACAATGTTTGCCCAACGGTGTCTTTAAATGTTTTAATTTAAAAAAGGTAAAATGAATGCCTAGTTTAAGTTGCAAGACTTACAATTGCCATTGGGATCATATTTAATCATTTTCTCTCCGTTGTATCACTTTTAACCCAATGTGTCATAATTAACCATTTTTGCACCACTGTACAACATTTAATAGTTTGTGCCCCAACAGTGTCACTAAAGGTGAGCATTTAAAGAACATCATAGTATATATTTTAAGAGCCATATTCGCATCCTTAGGCCGTATTTTACCCTTTATGTCCCATATCTGTGACACGTTTAACTTTTTACGGTTAGCATAGAACCATCGCACTTTGGCCATGAATCATTTTACTACTTAACTTAATTCAATATTTAATTATTCCACTGTTCTTCTATACGAAATTGTACACATATCTGGAACGTATATTTTTCCCCACTTACCACATTTAATAATTTTGCCACCCTTTACCATTGTTAACCCTTTTTGCTTCACTGTACCATATTTAACCATTTTTGCTACAATCAGCCCTATTTAACACCTTTTAGCCACTCTGCACCATAATGTTAAACTTTAACTAAAAGCATAACATTTGACTTCTTAACTCATATTTATGTTCCATGTTTTTGCCCAATGTGTAACGCTTTTTGCCCACAGAATCATATTTAACACCTTTTTGTCCTACAGTACCATATTTAACCGTTTTTGTCCTACGGTAAAATTTTTAAACATTTTCCCCACTGTACAATATTTAACCATTTCGATCCACTGTACAATAGTCAATTATTTTTTCACATTGTACCATATTTAATCATTTTCGTCCCACTGTACCATAGTTAACACATTTTTGCCTCACTGTTTCTGAGGTAACGCTTGGACAAAATGGGTTAAATATGGTACAGTGGGCTATACGATATTTAACCCATTTTGTCCCACCTTACCATTATTAACTATTCTTCCCCGCTGTGCTATGGCTAACCTTTTTGTCCCATTGTTCAATATTAAACCCTTTACCTCACTGTAACATATTTAACACTTTTTGCCCCATTGTAGCATATTTAATCCTATTTGCTACACTGTATCATATTTAACACCTTTTTGTCCCTTTTTGACCCACTGTACCATAGTTAACCATTTTAGTCACACTTTTCCATATTCAATCCTTTTTTCCCCCACTGTATCATAGTTAATACATTTTTGCCCCACTGTACCATATTTAATTCATTTTGTTCCACTGTGTCATATTTAATCCTTTTTGTCTCACTATACCTTATTTAACACTTTTTGTCTCACTGTACCGTATTTAAAGTTTGTCCCCACACTACCATACTTAACCATTTACGCCCACTGTACCATATTTAATCACATTTTATCCACTGTACCATTTTTGTCCACTATACAATATTTAATATTTTTGACCCACTGTGCTCTTCACATCTCAAGTTTAGGTTCCAATTTTGCCAGATTGATTCATTTTTGCCCCAATGCATCACAATTAACCCGTTTTATCTCACTGTGCCTCTTAAAGATAGATTTTCCAAAAATCACTTCCAAACTCTCTTGTTTATGTTACAAAAACTACCCAAGAACCATGGGACCAAATGTTAGATATGCTCCCACTGTACCCTATTTTACACTTTTTGCCCCACTGTGCTCCGAAAAGTACGATTACAAAAAATAAATGTGACTACCCCTATCCGTTGTCCTAAGGACATCCCACTCTTCAATTTTCACCATTCTAATTGTAGGCGTTAAAGCTGGCGGTGGTACCATATTTATCCCTTTCTGTCACCATATGCCCCTAAAATGTTCAAAAAATCGCTCCTTGTTCTAGTTTACGTCCCAAGAGCTACTCTAACAGCAAATTTCACGATTCTAGCTCATTCCGTTTAGATTTGGCGGAGGCACGATCCCATCTTATTGCTCGTCTACATCCCAAGGGCTACCCTCCCACCAAATTTCATGATTCTAGCTTCAGCCGTTTGGTCTGGGCGATGATCAGTCAGTCAATCAGCCAGTCACGCAATAATTTTATATATATAGATAGATAGTGATTTTTTACAGGGAATCTTTTTGTCAAACACATCATCAAAACCAGTAAGGAAAGGCTAAAGTCGGGCGGTGCCGACTACATAATACCCTACACCACTCTCGTAATATTGAATAACTCTGATATATAAATTTTGTAATTCATGTATAAATTGTTTACATAAATTTACTTTTGGGACATTTTATACTTAAATAATACCCTGTACCACAGTGTGGTGTTAGTTATAACAACGATTGGATCTAAAGAGCCAAATCGGATGAAACATATATATGGGAGCTATAGCTAATAACCGATTTTCTTCAAATTCGGTAGTGTTGGTTCATGGATCAAGAAACTCTACAATTCTAAATTTCAACACGATTGGACGTAAAATACAGCTTTTATAGGACTAAAGGGCCAAATCGGACGAAACATATATATGGGAGCTACAGCTAAATCTTAACCGATTTTCTTCAAATTCGGCAATGTTGGTTCATGGATCAAGAAACTCTACCATTCTAAATTTCAAAACGATCGGATGTAAAATACAGCATCTATAGGACTAAAGGGCCAAATCGGACGAAACATATATATGGGAGCTATAGCTAAATCTGCACCGATTTTCTTCAAATTCGGCAATGTTGGTCCATGGATCAAGAAACTCTACCATTCTAAATTTCAAAACGATTGGATGTAAAATACAGCTTTTATAGGACTAAAGGGCCAAATCGGACGAAACATATATATGGGAGCTATATCTAAATCTGAACCGATTGTCTTCAAGTTCGGCAATGTTGGTTCATGGATCAAGAAACTCTACCATTCTCTAATCCTCCTATCAGAAAATGCTATAAATTTTGCGATTGGCCCCTAATGTCAGTTCTGTTTTGACATTTGTGTAGTAAACACATGCGAAATACACGTTAATAAACAATGTTACGCTACACTGCTCCAGAACGCGGAATATTGCTGACTATTTATTTGACCAATAATCGGTCGGTGACTTTGGCACAACGTGAATTTCGTCGCAGATTTCCTGGCCGTCCAACGCCTACTGGTGAAACACTGCGACGTTTAGCCGCTCGCCTCGAAGAGACTGGCACAACACGAGATGCTACCAGGCGTGGCAGACCCCGGAGTAGCCGTTCTGCAGAGAATATTGCTGCTGTAGCCGAGGATGTCATGGAAGCGCCGTCGACATCGACCAGACGACGTGCCACGCAAATGGGTATCAGTCGACGGTCTCTACAGCGAATTTTGGTACAAGCTTTGAAGATGTTTCCGTACAAAGTCCAGACGGTGCACCAGCTGTTAGCTGCTGACCGCCAATCGCGTCTAACATACGCTCAAGCCATCCTTAATCACCACCAAGAGGAAGATGATTTTTCATCAAAAATAATCATGAGTGATGAGGTACGTAAATAAGCAAAATTTACGCTTCTGGGGCACTGAAAATCCGCGTGTAACCCACGAAGAGCCATTACACCCGCTCAAAGTCACTGTATGGTGTGCTGTTTTCGCTGGAGGAGTCATCGGAACTTTTTTCTTCGAAGACGTCGCTGGCCAAACGGTGAGCGCTACAGAGCAATGATCAACGAGTTTTTTTTTGCCGCAACTTGATGAATTGGGATTGGAAAACATGTGGTTCCAACAGGACGGTGCAACGGCACACACTGCACGTGCCACAACCGATATGCTGAAGGATGCATTTCCCGGGCGCCTAATCTCCCGTTTTGGCGATTTGCACTGGCCAGCAAGATCGCCTGATTTGACCTCTCCAGACTTCTTTTTGTGGGGCTTTTTGAAGTCGCGAGTTTATGTCAACAAGCCTCAGACTCTTGCAGCTCTTAAAGACAATATCCGTCAAAAATGTGGGGACCTATCGCTGGAAGTTTTGGCCAAAGTGATGGAAAATGCCATAAAAAGGGCTCAAATGACAATCAACTGTGGCGGCGGCCATTTACATGACATCATATTCTCGACTTGATGTAAAAAAAATTAAAAGACCAAATAAAAATAATCCACAAGAAGAATCAAAATTTTTCATTTTTTTTTTAATTACAGCCAAAAAACATCGAAAGGTTACTTTTGCGCCACCTCAGTGTAATGCTTTTATAGTACATAGCGTCCAGAGAAAAGTGAGCGTTGTTGGTACGCTCCTTTTGGTACCACCCACACAAATGGACCATTTTGTACCAAAAGTTACCAGCTTATAACTTTAATACCAGTGCATACAAATACTTGGAATTTTGTACAGTGTAATGCTTTTATAGTACGTAGAGTCCAGAGAAAAATGAGCGTTATTGGCACGCCCCTTTTGGTACCTCCCACATAAATGGACCTTTTTGTACCAAAAATTAACAGCTTTTAACTTTAATACCTGTGCATACAAATACTTGAAATTTTGTTCAGTGTAATGCTTTTATAGTACGAAGAGTCCAGAGAAAAGTGACCGTTATTGGCACGCCCCTTTTGGTACCTCCCACACAAATGGACCGTTTTGTACCAAAAGTAAACAGCTTTTAACTTTAATACCAGTACATACATTAAAGTTATTAATTAATTAAAACAAAATTTAATTTAATTAAAACAAAAAAAAAATAAATTTACGAATATTTTTTGGGACTCAAGGTGAGGAGGTTCATGAGTCGGTTTACCCGACTGAACTTTCTTACTTGTTCTAATGGTGATTCGAGTAAAGCAGAATGGCGTTTACGCCACTTTCAAAATAAACAGCGCTACAGAGTATTTTACATCCAATAATTTCGAAATTAAATCGGTTCAGATTAACATATAGCCCACATATACGAGTATATGTTCCTTCAGTATTTGTTTGGTATTAAAACAAATAATTTTTATCTGAAGTATATCCCGTATATTTCACTGTTATTCGATATTACTAGAGTGGTGGAAGGTATTATCTAGTCGGCCCCGTCCGACTTTAGCCTTTCCTTACTGTTTGCAATAGACATTTTTTCAAATAGTCTTTTTTATGGGATTTTCGTAACAGTAAACAGGATTTAAAAAAAAAACACAAATATAAATTTTGTCCAATTGTTTTAATGACATTTACTAAACTTATATTTCTACACAATTTTTTAATTTTCGTATTATATTTCTCGGTGGAAGAGTGAATACCTCAGTCGGTTTACTTTTAATTATTTTAATATCCAAATTACATATGAAGCTA
Source organism: Eudasyphora cyanicolor (assembly GCA_963930755.1). NCBI lineage: Eukaryota > Metazoa > Arthropoda > Insecta > Diptera > Muscidae > Eudasyphora > Eudasyphora cyanicolor. The sequence goes on along the minus strand of OZ005736.1, from coordinate 154,850,690 downwards.
TGATTTTTTATCTTTGAGCACGACCCAATCTATAGCAACCGTACATAAATACCTTATAGAATTAAGTTAGTGAAATATTTACACATCCACAAGCGAACGGAAGGCTTAGTGTAAAACTGGAATTTAATATTGAAACTTCTCATGGAATTTATGATGAATGGCTTGTAAGCACTTCTGAACTTTTGCATTACTGCATTATGGAATTTGTGTTATTTGAATTTGAATTTTCAAGGAAACTATGAATGTCCGCTTTAAAATAATATAGAAAAATGTGCTACAAAACTGAAAACGCAGTTAAATGTATTAATTAACTGCCATTTCCAAAAATATGTAATAACCCAAATATTTTTTATAAAAGCTGACAAATTGTTTTAAAGCCATGTCTGGGTCATTTTAGCCATATGTGTCGGTGCAGAATCATACTATAAAGTCCATGCCTGGTTTGGAATAGGGAATGGTTAAGTGGTTTCACAACAGCATCCAAAACGGTTTTTTGGTAATTGTTGGCCAATGTTCACAGTATTGCAAGTCAGTGACCCCATTGTAAGAGACACACCATCAAACCATGAATGAAGCTGTATGATGGACCTTTTTAGACCCGGACCTTTTTAGACCCACTTAAGATTTCCTTTGCTAAGTTTTACTTGCAGGTAAAATTTGTTTCATTTGTGAAGAAGTTTTTTTGTGCAAGTTATCAGCGTGTTCACCAAAAGACGTTTGCATTTTTCTTTCCTATTTTTATACCCTACACCACACTGTGGTACAGGGTATTATAAGTTTGTTTCACGGCAGATGTTTGTAACACCTGAAAATAACACAGCTAGACCCACCTTAAAGTATACCGATCGACTCAGAATCACTAGCTGAGTCGATTTAATCATGTCCGTCCGTCCGTCCGTCCGTCCGTCCGTCCGTCCGTCCGTCTGTGGATGTAAAGTTGTTCGTCGACTACAGGTCGCAATTTCACTCCGATCGTTCTGAAATTTTGCAGTTTAGAGTATTTCGCAGCTGTTAAGATCGCTATTGAATTTGGTTGAAATCGGTTCAGATTTAGATATAGCTCCCATATATATCTTTCGTCCGATTTGGCCCTTTAGTCCTATAGAAGCTGTATTTTACATCCAATCCTTTTGTAATTTAGAATGGTAGAGTTTCTTGATCCATGAACTAACATTGCCGAATTTGAAGAAAATCGGTTAAGATTTAGCTATAGCTCCCATATATATGTTTCGTCCGATTTGGCACTTTAGTCCTATAGAAGCTGTATTTTACATCCAATTGTTTTGAAATTTAGAATGGTAGAGTTTCTTGATCCATGAACCAACACTACCGAATTTGAAGAAAATCGGTTAAGATTTAGCTATAGCTCCCATATATATGTTTCGTCCGATTTGGACCTTTAGTCCTATAAAAGCTGTATTTTACATCCAATCGTTTTGAAATTTAGAATGGTAGAGTTTCTTGATCCATGAACCAACACTACCGAATTTGAAGAAAATCGGTTAAGATTTAGCTATAGCTCCCATATATATGTTTCGTCCGATTTGGCCCTTTAGTCCTATAGAAGCTGTATTTTACATGCAATCGTTTTGAAATTTAGAATGGTAGAGTTTCTTGATCCATGAACCAACATTGCCGAATTTGAAGAAAATCGGTTAAGATTTAGCTATAGCTCCCATATATATGTTTCGTCCGATTTGGACCTTTAGTCCTATAAAAGCTGTATTTTACATCCAATCGTTTTGAAATTTAGAATGGTAGAGTTTCTTGATCCATGAACCAACATTGCCGAATTTGAAGAAAATCGGTTAAGATTTAGCTATAGCTCCCATATATATGTTTCATCCGATTTGGCTCTTTAGTTCCAATCGTTTTTATACCCTACCACACTGTGGTACAGAGTATTATTTAAGTATAAAATGTCCCAAAAGTAAATTTATGTAAACAATTTATACATGAATTACAAAATTTATATATCAGAGTTATTCAATCTTACGAGAGTGGTGTAGGGTATTATATAGTCGGCCCCGCCCGACTTTAGCCTTTCCTTACTGGTTTTTTATAAAGTTGAATTAACAAACGTCTATTGCGGCCTTTAAAAATCCCAAGTCTCACGTCCTTTCTGATAATTCGACTCATGGACTTTGCGTAATATTCATCTCACGGGCCACGATTTTCTGTTTTCGGAGCGGACTTCGCCGAATTCTTGATTTGATGATCTGCGGCGTTCGAACAGTTCGAGGGCGTCCCGAACTGTCTTTGACTTCACCAGTCTCCCCAAATAGTTTTATTCTGCGGTAGATGAATATAAGACATATCGCAAGCGGGCAGAGCGTTTTAAAAATGTTGCTATAACAGCGATACGGTTCTCATTAACTGACCACTCCATGGTGAAAATTGAAGCAGATTTTAATTACCGTAGAGTAAGGGTAGGTTATGTTCAATTTCACTATTGTAATGGGTGTGTTCAATTTTGTAACAGCAATTATGTCCCTACTAAGTGGGTAAAAATAAAACAAGTGTGTCAACATATTTTAAAAGGTCAAGATTTTTTTGAAATTTGTTATGAATTTGGTTGAGAATTTGAAAAAAATAAAACAATCTCAACCGTTTTGCAAAATTTTGAATTTTTCCGAGTGTCTTTAGAAAACTGCAATTTTCTCCGGAAATATTGAACGGATTCGAATGAAATTTTTGCAGGTCGGTCCGAAACATTTCCTAAAATCTAAATATATCATAAACTTTAATTACCAACTGACCATATGAAAAATCTTGCAAAATATTTTTTGCATATGTGAATAATTTCACTTTCTGGAGCAGTAATTTGAAATATTTTATATTTAGAATGCGTCCTATATTGACGTCCACCAGAATCAGAAAAAACATTTTGGTAGATCGCGCTTTGTAAAAATTTACAGCAAATTTACGGACACTACCTTTTTGAAAATATTTTTGGTTCATTATTACAGGACCTCAAGGACCTTACCAATTTTGTCCAAATTTACACCATAGCTGAATCCATTAGTTCTGAGTCCAAAAACGCATTAATTTTTTTCGGCGGATCAAGTTCTTAGTATCGCGACCTTTCAAACTGTGGATATATAATTTGCAATATCTCCGTCAATTCCTAATCAATCTGTACAAAATCAACCACAAAAGAGACGTGAGAAAAGCCACTTTCATATCTTGTTTCCTAATATATGTTTTCGTAACCCATTAAGAACCAATTTTTTTACTTTTTGTGTTAAATGCAATGATTTTGGAAAATGCGTTATGGACTGGACTGTTCGTGCGGTGGAAGTATAAATTGGCGATTCTATTAATACAAGCAACACCTTAAGCTTTATTTTTTAATAAAAATGCATAAATAATGCTCAAAATTTTGTTAGATGACGTAAAATAAGCTTAGTCCAAATTCAATACGCAACCACATTTCAATTAAATTAAGATTTATTTGAAAATTATATTTTAAACACTTCATATTTTTACGAGTATTTATAATAGGTAATCGTTTCGATTTCATTTATGATATAATATTATAATATCTGCGATATTTATAATATTTATGTTCAATTTTTAAAAAGATTTCTTTACAAAAAAATTGATTATGATTTTTATAAAACTTGACTAATAGTGAAAATCGGCAAAATCTTAGGTTTTAGCATCATATGAATGGCTCAAATAGCAAACCGATTATATACATATATTATCAGTAGTAGCGGACTTGAACATACTATAGAGATGAAAACTTGTCGAAATGTGAAACTGGACAAACGTATTTTTATTTATACCTACATTTCAATAAGAAAGGATTGTTAATTAATTTCTATACCTCAATAATCACCTAGACCCTCGATAAAATATGCAGTATAAATACATATAAAACTGCATTTTGAAATCGATGGATATGCACAAATGAAGTCAACTTTTTTTATACTGATGTTTTCAATATTTTAGGTAGGTTCCTATTTCAAAAATAATATTTTCTTTATCATTTTATAATGGTTTCAAAAAACCGAAAAGTCGAATAAACCGAGTTGAAAAAACCGACGGTTCGAGTTATTCGAAAATGCAGAAAAACCGAAAACCGATAGGCGGTTTTTAAAGAGAAACCGGTTAACCGGTGCGGTTTTTGATTACCCTAGTTGACACACATGTTTTATTTTTACCCAAGTACAACATAATCCGGTTTTTACACACTCTAATGAGAACAAGGGTATATATCAGATGCTATGGGCCAAAAGTGTAACACATCGATGGAGTGACCTAAGAGACCCCATAATTTTTTTATCTTAAGACGAAAGATGGTGTGTTCGATGCATTTAAGCACTTCAAGGCACAAACAAAGAAGCAAACAGGCAAACAAATAAAATGCATCAGATCTGACAATGGCCGCGATTATATCAACAACAATATTGATAATTATTTGCATGAACACGGTATCAAGCGGCATTTAACAGTACCATACATATACTCCACAGCAGAATGGTGTTTCCGAAAGAGCAAATAGAACATTGGTTATGGAATGGCTAGAACAATGTTAATTCACTCCGGTCAATGAAAATCATTTTGGGCAGAAGCGGTTCGAACACCGGCGTATTTACGAAATCGGCTACAAACCAACTGTTTGTCATCTTCGAGTTTTTGGTTCAAAGGCAATCGTTTTGAACAAAACATCGTTTAAGAAATTTGCAGCGAAAGGGATGGAATGTATCATGGTCGGCTAGAGCGAAACAAAAGGCTGCAGATTATACAATCCAAAGAGAAGGAAGATTGTAATAAGAAGTGACGTGATATTCCTCGAAAGTTCTTTCGATCAGCGAAATCAAATTGACAACGATGTTTTCACCTTAATAAACACCCAATCCGAATGTGAGATGTCAAACGCAAATGGAGACCAAGAAGACAACAGTAACAAGGATGTGGAACCTGAATATGTGCAGCAACCCGAAATATTGTCATAAAGTACAGTTCAAGAAGGAGAGCCAGAATATCGTGTTACCCGAATTGGTCCTGGATATTGCGCGACGGTAAAAGGGGACGCCCGAGGAAACTATTCAATGAGCTGAACGTATTAAGAGAACGTTTTCCAACGCCAGAAAATGAGGAAGAGTCATTAAGTGGTCCATACACTAAAAAAAAGCGTACTGAAAATCAAAGAATTTGTCGTAAAGTTTAAGATTTCGGCAATGATTTCGAGCCAAAGACAATCGCTATAAAAATAAGACGGTTTTATAGTTCATTTAAAGACGTGAATAGTACTTGGTTTGAGGATGCATTTCATAGAATTAAGAATTTTTGGTAATAAAAATAATTATGTTTGGTCTTAAACTAAGCACATTTTGGCGTAAATTTAAGTTTGCCGCGTGCTTATTTGTAGTAAAATATCATATAATTTAAAACATTATCGTAATAAAATTTAAAATGTCTGTCCAGTATATAAGAATATACTGGTATTAATTTAAGGCATACATGGATTGAAATATAGTTTTTTAAAATATGTATGGAAAATTCGTTACATTGTATTTATTATAATGTTACTCTCATTAATGTGTTATTTTCTTTGAAATCATTTAATATTCATAAAAAATTTGCTTCATGCAAGTTATTGTGTTAACTTATAAATTCAAAACACAACGTTTTCTCTTTCTAAAGATTGGATTTATTATATTTTATATTGGAATATACAAAAAATTTATAATACATATTACGGATAACATTGAACATTTTACAATTTAAAACAATATTTTAGTTGTATAAAGACAAACCGGCCAACACACTATCGTAATATTGTTATTATTGGTATGTATCGATTTGAAAATCTATAGTGGAATTCGTTCTCCATTTGTTGACCAAGAACAATTGTCCTTGGAACTGACATTAATTTTTAACATGGAATTTGGCTGGAATTTAAATAGAAATTGTATAAAATAATTGTTATATAATTAGTTTTACATATCATATAGTTTGTATGCTCACTTATTTGCTGCAATTTTTAAATTTCATACATATATCCAAATAAAGTTCATTACACGATCTAATATTAAAATAATCTAAAAAGAAATCAAACGGAATGATTTATATACGAAAAAGTATAAAAATAAATTTTATCATATCACAGTAACAAAATGTGAAAAATAAGAGGTATATTTAAATCTTTGACATGTAATACTTACAGTGAAATATTTGGTACAATTGGTCACTCTTCTACGACACAAATATGTACTCATAATGGATACATTCAAAAATTGCTTTACTAAAAATTGTAGAAATATTTTTATATAATATATTATTAATTATTTGGACTGTGTGTTTTGAAAGTGACGTCAGCGACATTTTAAATATAAATTGAGTTAGGGATGGACGCGGCATCAGATTAGCCGCATATAATTTTCTCAAAAAAGTCAAACGTGACTTAGATTTTAAAACCTTAAGTTTTGTTAGCAAACAAAACTGCAAAAACGTTTTTTTTAAGTACGGTGAATATTTAAAATATAAAAAAAAACATGGATTGTTTTGTAGAACATATGATTTATTATTAAAATATTGTTAATATACTACTACAATTGTATGCACTTTTGATTATTATTCAGCTTAATTAAAATGCAATTTCTTCTTAAAAATGCATATAACTGCAAAAAAAATTAAAAAATTTAAATTGAATTGTTGAATTGTTTTCATGAACATTAATTTAGGGTAATTCCAAAGAAAATCGACCCAAAAATGACGATTTGAAAATTTTACATTTTTGATTTTGCTGAAATTTTGCATGCGCATACTGCAAGATGTTACGAAATAATGATAGTTTACCGTATGTCAAAATTTGTAGCGGTTTAGATTTTATAGGGTGCCAAAATAGGACATCTACATTGTTTTGTAAAAAAATAATCTATGTTCAAGTCGCCATAACTTTTGAACGGAAGGTCAGATTTAATTGAAATAAGTACCATCTTAAAGATATTAACGTTATTTCTAAGTATTAAACACATAAGGATAAGTATATGTGTATTAACGATATCAAAAGGACGAAAATGTCCTTAATCCTTGATTATCCCGAAAAATGTATTTTCAATTTTTTTAATTTTATTTCTGAATATTACCCCCATATTGCTCCATAAAATATAAAATTTTCAGAATGGGTGCTCAATGAGTTCAAAAGATATGATTTATTTAATGTCCGTCTGTCTGTTCGTTTGACTGGTTTATGCCAATGATATCTCTGAAAAGGAGAGACCGAATGACTTACAAATTAGTATGTGGTAATATTTTCCTCAAACCTACTTAATGGTTTGAAGTGGGCCATTTCTGACCCCTCCTTGTGGTACCTCCCTCACAAACGGTTAAAATGACATATTAAAACTGTTATAACTTCTGTACTACTCATGGGAATCCAATGAAATTTCATACACAGTAATTATTTCACCGTATTTATAAGCTGAACAAAAATGGGCGAAAATGTCACGCCCCTTTTGGTACCTCCCAATTTTTACAATAAGTTCACAGCTTATAACATTAATACCAGTGCATAAAAATACTTGAAATTTTGTGCAGTGTAATATTTTTATAGTACCTAGAGGCCAGTACAAAGCGGGCGTTATTGCCCCGCCCCTTCTAGTACCTCCCACACAAATTCTAACAATTTTGTGAAATGTTGAAAAATTATAAAGTCATTAAAGTAAACATATAAATAAAAAGCTCTAACATTTCATAAAATTGTTAGAATTTGTGTGGGAGGTACTAGAAGGAGCGGGGCAATATTATCAAGCAATAGTCTGTAAGGAATTGTATTTCCATAGACGAAATAAATAAATAAATAAATAAATAACGCCCGCTTTGTACTGGCATGTAGGTACTATAAAAATATTACACTGCACAAAATTTCAAGTATTTTTATGCACTGGTATTAATGTTATAAGCTGTGAACTTATTGTAAAAATTGGTCCCTTTGTGTGGGAGGTACCAAAAGGGGCGTGACGTTTTCGCCCATTTTTGTTCAGCTTATAAATACGGTGAAATAATTACTATGTATGAAATTTCATTGGATTCCCATGAGTAGTACAGAAGTTATAACAGTTTTAATATGTCACAAAACGTTAACCGTTTGAGAGGGAGGTACCACAAGGAGGGGTCCGAAATGGGCCACTTCAAAACATTAAGTACGTTTGAGGAAAATATTACCACATACTAATTTGTAAGTCATTCGGTCACTCCTTTTCAGAGATATCATTGGCATAAACCAGTCAAACGGACAGACAGACGGACATTAAATAAGTCATATCTTTTGAACCCATTGAGCACCCATTCTGAAAATTTTATATTTTATGGAGCAATATGGGGGTAATATTCAGAAATAATATTAAAAAAATTGAAAATACATTTTTCAGGATAATCAAGGATTAAGGACATTTTCGTCCTTTTGATATCCTTAATACAAATATACTTATCTTTATGTGAATAATACTTAGAAATAGCGTTAATATCTTTAAGATGGTATTTATTTCAATTAAATCTGACATTCCGTTCAAAAGTTATGGCGACTTGAACATAGCATAATTTTTTACAAAACAATGTAGATGTCCTACTTTGTCGCCCTATACAATCTAAACCGCTACAAATTTTGACACACGGTAAACTGTCATTATTTCGTATCATCTTGCAGTATGCGCATGCAAAATTTCAGCAATATCGAAATTCATAAATTTTCAGAGTGGGTCGATTTCCTTTGGAATTACCCTTTAAATAAAAATAATGGTCTTTTCTTTTGTGCCAAAAAATGGTAAATTGTTTCTGCCTTTCGCCCTAAAACGATTTTTTGATTTCGTTTATGAGAAAATACTGCAATGCGAAAGGGGTTTAAAATGGTGCTCTCTGACAGGACACCATAATTTTTTAGAAAAGAAAACATCATAATATTATACTATTCCATGAGGTTGCTTATTAAAGATCATTCTTAGGTAGGTAATGCATATTTATCTTATGTAAGAACATTTTATAAAAAGCGGAAAACAAACCACCAGGAACATTTCCTAAGTTACTTAAAATGATTCACTGATGTATTTAATTTAAAAAGTTTGTTTTGAATGTGGCTTAATTATATTTACCATTGAAAAAAACGAGTTAATAAATATAACTTAAATGCGAACAATGGTACACCATACATAACTTTGAAGTCCTGCGATGAGCTGAATATAAATATTTAAATTCTATTATTCACAAATTGGAATATTTATTAATTAAAAATTAGCTCTGTAAACCAGAAACAAATGCCGCTTATGACATTCTTAACTCTGCTGTTAGATTAGCAAATATGTACGAATCCTAGATTAAGATACTATTTTGTCCATATTAAATTGTTCATACAAAATATATCTTTAACCCAATAATTTATATTTATTTTTATTCAAAACATCGCGATAAGAAAGCAGCTTAGTTACAAATTATTTTTAAGCAAAAAAGCCTTTTATTTTGATATCAGTAAAACAAAAATATCCCTTAGACCAAATTATAAGGTAATATATATTACCGTTCATAAAGGAAACGATGCAAAAATTAAACTCAGAAAAAGTCAAAAGTTTTAACTCTTTTTTAAATAAAATATATTCGGAAAACAATAACATTGTTGGTGTGATTTTACATATTTTATTTGTGAAAGTCAGTTCGCAAATGTATTTCGTTGTAATCTATTAATATAAGCGTTCCAAACTAAGTTTCTTGATTTTCAAATAAAATTTGTTCACAAATACATAATACTTAAAAATTTTGTTTCCAAGCATATTTTCGTTCCCCTGTGTAGGGGGATGTTTGAATTTATGAATTATTTGTTGTAATTTACAACAAATAATTACATTTATCTTTTATATTCAAATATTTCGCGATATAAAATTAAAATTGTTCTGAAAAGAAATCAAATAGAATGATTAAAGAAAATACAAATAAATGCCATCATATCACGATAGGAAAACGCTGAAAACTAAGAGAAATATTTCAATCGTTCATATATAATACTTACGTTGAAATATTTGGTAGAATTTGTCACTTTTCTACGACAGAAATATTGCTAATAGACCCATTCTAAAATTGTTTTACTAAAAAATAAAAAGATAGTTGTATAACATACTATTAATAACAAATTTCTATATTGCCAGAAATAATTTTACATTTCTGCTTTATGCGCTGTTAGCAGTTATTTTTAATCTTTATATATAAAATCCTTTGTACGTTTGTTAGTAACGCATGATCTCCGAAACCATAAAAGCGAATGGGCTGAAAATTTAACAATATATTCAGTTTGGGGTCATTTGTGTTTTAGAATTATTTTCACCGCGATAAATTGCGGAGTGGTCAAGTTATTAGCAAAATTCCCATTTCATAACTGATTTGACTGATATTTAAAATGTATGTGTAGTTTGTCTTGATAATAGTTTGTATGTATGAATCTAACAGGTAGATGGCGCTGTAGTGGACATATGGTGAATATACATTTTTTGATGATTTTTTCCTGAAACTCGGGATTATGCATTTTTGAATGAAATATCAATGAATAACAAAATTTTACATCCCAAATAGGACGGGCAGGACAACGTCTGCTGGGGTCAGCTAGTAAATATATAATTTCCAATTGAAATGTCTTTTGTTAATTTTGTAATCACCAATAGGTTCTTTATTTCAGGACTATATATTATATTTCACTCATGTAAACATTTTCCTATTGCCTCTTCCAGTATTACAAAACCTATTACCCGCATTTTTATTGTCCATTTTTTAAAGATCGCATAAATCTCTTCACAGGACTTTCTAACAAGATCACTTCAAAAATGTATGTACATATGTACATCACCATATAAAACATACAGAAAAAATAACTACGATGCACGCACTCCCTTATAACCGAGATCGATGAAGACGCCGACGTCATAACCACATACATACGCACATGTACACGAATCCTCGTGATTCACAACTGCCGTTATTTTGAGTTTCAGTTCTTGTTGTTGCTATGGTATGGTGCCAAGAAACATGCACGTATACTTACATATTCACCGCAATTTAATTTTTTTACAATCCGCGTCTCAAAACACACAACCACTTCCCTCCATAGCTTCCAAGTAACTGATTTGAAAGAAAACGAACAACAGAATATTCTCTATACTCAGAGGGCTCTTCTAACATTCCATAACAATTATTTATCCACACATTAACAAATAACTTTAATTCTCCGAAAGAGAGAGAGATAACATAATTCTCTCGTATGTATTCTTAAAAATAATGGCAATAATCATAAAATTTATTACCAAGACAACTTTTCTTTAAAGAACATTTGGTAATAAAACTAATTAAGTTTTGTCTTAAAATAAGCACGTTTTGGCGTAAATTGAAGTATGCCTCGTGCTTATATTTAGTAAAATATCATAGAATTTAAAACATTATCGTATTAAATTTTAAAATGTATGTCCTTGATATAAGCATATACTGGTAATTAATTTAAAACATAAATTAAGTGTTTTAAAATATGTAGGGAAAATTCCTTACATTGTTTTTATTCGAATGCCACTCATACTTAAGACCCACAGAAACCATTTCAATATTCATAGAAAATATGATTATTGTATAGAAGTTTCCACGATAAATTCAAAACACAACACTTCCTTTTTCTAAAAATTGGTTTTATTATTTTAATATTAGGAAATACAATAAATGTGTAATACATATTAGGGATAACTTTCAACAATTATTATAATCTAAAACCGTATTTGAGTTGTATGTATAAAGATAAACCGGCCAACACACCATCGAAATATTTGAAATTTCGTATACTATTTGTTATCGATTTGTAAACTTATAGTGGATTCACCTTTCTATATGTTCCCCAAACATCCATGAACAATTTTCGTTGGAACCTTTAATAATTTTGAACATTGAATTTGGCTGAAATTAAAATAAAAATATTATAAAATTGTATACACGCTGAAAAATTGCTTCTGTAGTATATTGCCCCAAACTTATTCAGCTCGAAACGTACATATGTTTGTGAAACACACAAATATTATAAGTTTGGGAGGATATTGTTCCAAACTGTGATTCCATCTTAATATTTTTTATTTGGAAGTAATATTTCCGAAACAATGATTTAATTGCATTTTAGTATTTTTTGGTAATTTATCAGTGCCTTAATTTAGATGCAAGTTTTCTGCTTTTATACCCTCACTTTAGTGATACGAGGGTATATATCATTTGCTACGGAAAAAAGTGTAACACATCGAAGGAGTGATATTCGTTGTGGGTAATTTTAAGTCGAATGAGCAATGTCCGTCCGTCTGTCTGTCTGTCTGCTGGCTGGTGCGCACGATAACTCTCGATAGGGGTAACCGATTGACTTCAAGTTTGGTATGCGGTAATATTTTTATCTATCTCCGGATGAGTTCGAAGATGGGCCATATTGGTCTACTCCTTCTGGTACCTCCCACAAAAGGGTTAACATTTAGTGAAATATTGATTCTTTAATAACTTCTATACTACTTATTCGAATCTTCTGAAGTTCTACACATAATATTAGTATATTAGTCGCTATTACCTCGAGAAAAATGGGTGAAGTTGGCATGCCCCTTTTGGTACCTCCCACACAAATGGACCATTTTGCATCAAAATTTAACTGCTTATAACTTTAATACAAGTGCATAAAAATGCTTGAAATTTTCTACAGTATAATGTTTTTGTAGCGCCTATAGTCAGGTAAAAAATTGGCGTTATTGTACAGCCCCTTTTGGTACCTCCCACACAAATTGACCGTTTCGTACCAAAAGTAAACGGCTTGTAACTTTAATACCATTGCATACAAATACTTGTAAAGCTGTTATAGTGCCTATAGTCCTGTAAAAAGTAGGCGTTATCACCCCGCCCCTTTTTGTACCTCCCACACAAAATGACCAAATCATACCAAAATTACATAGCTCGTAACTTTAATATACCAGTGCATTTAAACGCTTATAGTTCGGCACAATGCAATGTATTTAAGAATCTGCTGTTTACCGAAAAATGGGTGTATTTGGAGAAACCCCCTCCGGTACCTCCCACACAAATTGGCAGATTTATTAGTGTAATGTTATATATTACATTACACACAAAGTGAGGGTATACCTTAGTCGGTTTACCCGACTGAAACTTTCTTACTTGTTCAGATGTTCAATGTGCAAACAAATTTAATATGTTTGTAAAATTCGATCCAAATTTAAATCGTATAATTTTTCGTAGTTATAAATTGCTTTGATGGATTGTCAAAAATAGATGAATAGGAATATTTATTAAATAATAATTAGTTAATGCAGCTTATGACATTCTTAAACCTGCTGTTAGACTGGAAAATATGTACAAATCCTAGAATAAGAGACCATTTGGTCCATATTAAATTTCATGCAAAACGAATATTTAACCCAATATTTTATATTTATTTTTATTCAATACTTCGTGAGAGGATAGAAGCTTATTTACATATTATTTTTGAACAATAAAAGCTTATTTAGATGTCAAAAAAACAAAAATATAATTCTTGGACCAAATTATAAGGCAATATATATACACGGGGGAAAATCGTAATTTCTGATATGTTTGAATTGAAAGAAAATATATTTGGAAAAAATTTTTTAAATATTATATATTTGTTAACAAATAATTTTATTTGAAAATCAAGATATTTTGTTTGGAACGCATATATTAATATATTAGAACATAATATATTTGCAAACTGACTTTCAGAAATAAAATAGGTGTTTACATGCAAACAAAGCTATTGTTTAAGAAGTTTTCCAAATATATTTCATTTAAAAAAGATTTTTAAACGTTGTTGACTTTTTCGCATTTTAGCTAGTTTTTCCTAGTTTTGGTGTTAAACTTTATAGCTAAAAATTTCTTTTAATTTATAAATATTCCAATTCATCACTTTTTGTCAATCCATCAATGCAATTTATATTAACGAAAGATTATACAATCAAGTTTTAATTAAATTTTACAAACATATAAAATTTATAAAAAAATTTGCTCTTTGAATATCTGAAAACCAGAAAACTTGTCTTTAAATTAAGACATTGATACATTGACAAAATACTTACATACAATTTAATCTTTGTTTCGGAAATACGGTGGTACGTTATGCGAATATCCGACTTTTTGTGGCATTGACAGTTGAACACGACATACGCTTACATCAATGATATACGCTTATTGCACGATGTTGTATATATGGAGCAACCACCCTGATACGAAGATAAACAAAATCCCAACAAAGTTCTTCGGCTTCGGAAATCTTTGTATGGTTTGAATCAGAGCGGTCATGAATGGCACGCAAAGTTAAATGGTGTACTAGGATATATTCGTAAAGCGTTTATTAGTGATCCTTGTATTTACAACAACCCTCATAATGGCATCTACAACGTAATAGCCGTCTACGTAGATGATCTGATTGTTGGTAGTTTATCGCTATCTGAGTTGGAGAAAACGAAGCAACAAATATCGGCAGAATTTGAAGTTGTCGATGGTGGAACATTGTCACATTTTGAATTTTCTCGCGAAGGAAGTCTTGGGGCTATTTCTATATCGTAGAAACAATACATAAATGAAGCACTCAGTAAATATGGCAAGGAAAATTATAAAGAAGTATCCACCCCATTAGAACCTGTTTTTTGCGATGATGAAAACTGTTGGAAAGTCGACAAAACTTCGTACGAATCAAGGTAGTACCTCGAAGAACGTATGTACAAAATTTCGTTCTTTTACGATCATAACTTTCTGAGATATTCCAATTTTAAATAATGTTACGCTCACTTTTAACCCCGCCCACTTTTTATTTTTAAAATTAATATGTGGATAATCTAACATTGACTCCAATAAGATACAAAACAAATTTAAATAGTTTCTGAGATATTCAAAATGTAAATACTGCCACGCCCTTTTATTCAATCCCGCCCACTTTCGCCCACTTTTGCCACACCCACTTATCCGATCTGCTCCATTATTCTCTAAATTTAGATAATAGCTCGAATATCGTATATACCAAATTTCGTTCTTATACGATCAATACTTTTTGAGATATTCAAATTTTAAATAATGCCACGACCACTTCAGACTCCGCCCACTTTTTTTTATTAATTATTTATTATTTGGTTTAAATGTAATTGTGTTGAGAAGGAGTGTTGAAAATATGGCAACACAATTGTACGTATTGGTTGGCAACGCGTTGGAACGCCTTTCTCAACAGAAATACAACCCTGTAAATATGTTTCCGTGTTTATGTTTTCCGTTTTAGACATTTACAAATATTTGTTAAGTCTCATTGTGAACGCTGAAGTGAACAGTCACAAAATAAAGAACATTTAATTCAACATGAAACATATTTTATAGAAGGTGCAATTTTTCACAAAAGTAATTTTTTCAAACTACTACCTTCATATATGAGTATATGTCAGTTAGGCTAATTTTTGGACCGCACTTGTATATTAATTTTCCTTTTTTAAAGTGTATCACGGCTCTATCGGGCGTGTACCTCAAAAAATGTGGGTGTAATACTAAAGGTACATTGTAGTATAAAAATTGGAAATTTGGCTCTGACACAATAAAAAATTACTTTGTTGCATAGTATTATTCAACCGACAATTTCCTACTAGTTTATCTTGCATAGATATTGGGCTTTGATAATCTCACATACAATTGCAACAGGATTGGTTTAGTTATATGTAACTTGTGTCGGGGAATACATAAGTTTGTACCCTGAAGAATTTTCGTCTTTATTCTCTCGATAAAGATATTCATTTTTCCAACTTGTCCAAGTGTTTTTACTTCTACTTTCTGAAATTAATTACATTACTTTTTCATATTAATTAAACTCGAACACCAATGGCAAACAAATGACCAGTTTTGGTTTTTGTCTCCAAATGCGGACGATAAAAACAATGAACACAGGACATCCAAACCAATCCAATACCGTCTCGATCTACGATTGCCATCCAAGGCGTTTTTTTTTGTCGCTGATGCATTTTCTCCAGTAGACAAATACAAATTGTGCAACATTAGTAACATAGCCTGTTATAAATTGCTGACATCTTAAATTAATTAAAGCCAAAATTGAGTTTCAACCCGGGTGCAATTCTGCAAGTGCCAGGAGTGGCAATGAAAAATATTACTATGACTTTGTAAGGCATTCGTGAATCTATTTCATTTCTCTTATTTCTGCCAAGTCGCCTACTCCGCGTAAACGAGTACATATACATATACATATATAGATATTTGTCGAAATTTTGCAATGCCGGAATGATAAATAAATTTGCGTCAACATTTCCATCTTTGATGGCATTTTTTAATTCCATTTCCAGTACCGTCTGACATTGTTGTTGTTGTCGTGATGCCATTGCATTCATTTCCCCATTCCTTTCAGGACATCGTCATTGGAGGAGTTGTGACTTTGTGACATGAAAAATTATACCGCATTATGCAGACGTTTTCTTTTACTCCATAGGGTGATGCTTTACAAAATCGATGCTTGCTTCTTGCTCAGTATTGCAATTTGTAACATTTAACTGGAGAGAAGGCGAATTGAAAAGCTACTTAGCAGGCAAAAGAATGGAACCTTACTTTGTGAGGAATCTTAAATTGAACTTCTGCCAAATGCAAATGCCGCTGACTTCAATTGAAAATTCTTAATGAAATAATTTAGTAATTTTTGTTGGTATTGGATTTTATGAATCCTATCACTTCAGTTTTCCATATATATTAAATAAATATTGGAATATTTTACTGTTTGGACGTGGATACTCGTAGTAGGACAGTTTTAGTAGATTAAAACGATTGCAACATAACCTAAATTTTTGAGAAATATTGTATGGAATGTCTGTAATAAGCCACAACTCCCATTCGTCGTTTGGTACTACCGAAACAAAGAAACCATTGTGTACAATATATTTGTTCAACCTATTCTTCAGATTCCTTTAATAGCGGCTTATTTGAACTGGTGATCTACTGAAAGAAATGAACTGTTTAAGTAAAGTGAGCTGGTGAGCTAAAGAGCTGGTGTGCTAAAGTGAGCTGTTGAACTAAATGAACGAACTAGTTCACTCAATTGAACTGAACTAAAAAGAGCGATCACTTAAAAGAACTATTGTGCCCAACTCTAATTGCGAGTATAGGGTTATACTAGCCTTTGGTAGTAGAATCGATCCTATACTATCAAGTCCGTGTATTTTCCAAAAAGTGTTCATTTTTTGCATCTCGTAATTAATTAGCGCCTTCATCTTCCCACTGTAGTCCGCCATTACTCGAATACCGAATTTGCTACATCCAGCGGTAGAAACCTTGCACTATTTTATCCACGCGTTCTTCAGCGGATATAAACAAACACTTGGCCGTTATGCGCGTCGCTATTGAGTGCAATTACTTTTGAGTATTTTTCTGCGGCAATGAGTTGGAACCATACAGCGCGGAAGGCAATGCTGCGAAGTGAAGTAAAACAATGAACGGATGTGAATACAAGCGCCAAAATGTTGTTGAAATTTGTATTCTTATTTTGAGTTACTGTTACAGTTTCCTTGCAATGCAGAAATATTGTTCTTTAAAGAAAACATAAGCTTTAAAGGAGCTATAAATTAACAATCGTTACGAATTAGGCACAATTTTTAGAAGAGATGGAAAGAAGAATAGGTGCAATAGTTATTGGGGAAATTATTAAGTTACATTTATTTTGACAATTTCCTGTTATTTTGCAATTTCAAAAATACAGAAATCAGGTATTCTGTTTAACATTCCATCAATTTTATTTGCCTTTGTTTCACTGAAAATGCTGACAATTGTTATATGGTTAGCAGATGCCTTTTATATTCTTTTTCTGTTGCATTTGCTGTCGCCATCCGCTTATAACACCGGTGCAAACGTAGAAATATAAGCGAAGAATATAATTTCTCATAGTCTTAGCTCTGTATTTGCGGAGAGTTTTCACATCTCCTTCAAAAACACAGGAGCTGAAAGCAATTACATTCTGTGATGACAATCCAAACAATATCAGAGGGCCATCTTCAACTTCTTGTACAGAAATATGGAAAGAGAGTAAATAAAGCAGCAGCAAAACATAAAACTAGGACTGTATCCTGCGAACTTAAATGCCATGAATAAATAACGTATTAAAGTTATGTTTTAAGGCCAATAAACTTTGGAGGCCATTCCAGTTGCTTACTTTCACATGAAGTTCATATGTGTAAAAGCAATTGATAAATAAAACAATATAATAAGCAAACAATGTAAACATAAAATGAGAGGCGTTCATCCAAGTTCATGTGCATACACAGTTCAAGTAACGGGTGTTTTTTGGAGTTATAGAACTTGAAATTAAATTAAAAAATAAACAAATATTTGTTATATTAATTAAACTGCCTTCATCTTTATATATAAAATCCTTTGTACGTTTGTTAGTAACGCATGATCTCCGAAACCATAAAAGCGAATGGGCTGAAAATTTAACAATATATTCAGTTTGGGGTCATTTGTGTTTTAGAATTATTTTCACCGCGATAAATTGCGGAGTGGTCAAGTTATTAGCAAAATTCCCATTTCATGACCGATTTGACTGAAATTTAAAATGTATGTGTAGTTTGTCTTGATAATAGTTTGTATGTATGTCTCCGGTATATGGTGCTGTAGTGGACATATGGTAAATATATTTTTTTGATGATTTTTTCCTGAAACTTGGGATTATGCATTTTTGAATGAAATATCAATGAATAACAATAATATACATCCCAAATAGGACGGGCAGGACAACGTCTGCTGGGGTCAGCTAGTTGGATATATAATTTTATACCATAAATCTGTAAAAAAGGTGTTCAATTGTTTCTGATTTATTTGCGTAGACTCGGAGGGACTTATGTACATATCCACAAAGAAAATAATCCAAAGGGATTAAATCACATGATCTTGGTGGCCATTACATGAAATTATTAGTACATCGAAAGGTTATTTGAGTAAATAAATAGTAGCGTGCGCTATGTGGCATGGGGTCCGTCCTATTGGAATCACGTGTTAGCAAGATTAATGTCTGCTAATTGATTTACAAAAAACTTGTAATCATTTCTCTATATCGCTCACCGCTGACAGTAACATTCTGCCCATCATTGATTTCGAAGACAAAGCGCACCAAACAGTGATTTTCTGTGGATATAATGGTGTTTGGACAAAAACATGGGACAATTTTGTATATTTACGAGGGCTGCTATATATATTTCTGGCGTAATAATGAAATTGCGAATATTTATCAACAAAAATGGTTTTATTGTTTTTTAAAGTATTCTCCAGCATGATTTATACAATTTGCATGCGCTCAAACCAATTGTCGAAGCACTTTTCCACTCCGATTGAGACACCTCCCATGGGGTTTGAACGCTTCAACAGCATCTTCTGGCGACGAAAATCGTTGACCACGCATTTTTTTACAAGTTTTGCCGAAGAAACAGGCGACCATATGCTTCGAAGTGCTTCTTCCACGAACAACTTTCGTTGGATTTGGCTCGCCTTCGAAGACCCACCCGGTCGATTGCTGTTTTGTTTCGGGCTCATACGCATAGATCCAAGATTCGTCACCTGTGAAGATCTTATAAACGTCTTTTGAAGCACCGCGATCGTATTTTTTCAAAATTTCTTTGCGCCAATCGACACGAGCCTTTTTTTGAGCGATTGTCAAATTGTGCGGGATCCAACGAGAACAAACCTTTTTTACGGCCAGGTGTTCATGCAATATCGAATGTATGCTGGTGTAAAAAAATGCCCAAGGATGCCTCTATCACATGACGATCTTGCGTTATCAGTTCACGCACGGCATCAATGTTCTCTGGCACATCGGCCGTTTTTGGACGACCTTCGTCATCGAGCGAGCGTCGGCCACGATTGAATTCATTAAACCAGTTTTTCACAGTGCTATAGGATGGTGTGTTGCCAAGGCAGACACATATATATCAACCCTCGTACATATCCATTCAACCAAAAATGAGCTTCATCGCTGAACAAAAGTTTGAAGAACAGAACCATAATTTTGATAGACAATTTCAAGGTGACCGGTCATAACGCCCAACGGACATAACGCCCAAAAATTTTTTTGGGCCTTATGACCTCTCTAAGTGCGGTCATAACGCCCAATTTGGTTTTGGGCCTTATGACCGACCCATGCTCGGACATAAGGCCCAAATTTTTTTTTTGGGCTTTATGTCCTTTTTTTGTCTTTGTAATAATAAGTAGTAATAATTTATGTGGTAATTTAATATTTATTGAAAGTACTTTAAAGATATGGTTCAATTTAAATCAAATGTAAATTTCTTCCAACTGCCCCACAATTTTCTAAAAAAGCAAAAGGAAAAACCTAAATATGGAAGCATTGGCATTATTTTCAATAGGGTATGATAAGTTTATATTAAGTCTTAAAGCAATAGGGCCTTATCCAAATTAAATTTCCCAAACATTTCAAATATGGTAGTATTAAATCGAAAAACCAGTAAGGAAAGGCTAAAGTCGGGCGGGGCCGACTATATAATACCCTACACCACTCTCGTAATATTGAATAACTCTGATATATAAATTTTGTAATTCATGTATAAATTGTTTACATAAATTTACTTTTGGGACATTTTATACTTAAATAAAACCCTGTACCACAGTGTGGTGTAGGGTATAAAAACGATTGGATCTAAAGAGCCAAATCGGATGAAACATATAGGTATATGGGAGCTATAGCTAAATCTTTACCGATTTACTTCAAATTCGGCAATGTTGGTTCATGGATCAAGAAACTCTACCATTCTAAATTTCAAAACGATTGGATGTAAAATATAGCTTCTATAGCACTAAAGGGCCAAATCGGACGAAACATATATATGGGAGCTATAGCTAAATCTTAACCGATTTTCTTCAAATTCGGTAGTGTTGGTTCATGGATCAAGAAACTCTACCATTCTAAATTTCAAGATGATTGGATGTAAAATACAGCTTTTATAGGACTAAAGGGCCAAATCGGACGAAACATATATATGGGAGCTATAGCTAAATCTTAACCGAATTTCTTCAAATTCGGCAATGTTGGTTCATGGATCAAGAAACTCTAACATTCTAAATTTCAAAATGATTGGATGTAAAATACATCTTTTATAGGACTAAAGGGCCAAATCGGACGAAACATATATATGGGAGCTATAGCTAAATCTTAACCGATTTTCTTCAAATTCAGCAATGTTTGTTCATGGATCAAGAAACTCTACCATTCTAAATTTCAAAACGATTGGGTGTAAAATGCAGCTTTTATAGGACTAAAGGGCCAAATCGGACGAAAGATATATATGGGAGCTATATCTAAATCTAAACCGATTTCAACCAAATTCAATAGCGATCTTAACAGCTGCGAAATACTCTAAACTGCAAAATTTCAGAACGATCGGAGTGAAATTGCGAAATTAAATCGACTCAGCTAGTGATTCTGAGTCGATCGGTATACTTTAAGGTGGGTCTAGCTGTGTTATTTTTAGGTGTTACAAACATCTGCCGTGAAACAAACTTATAATACCCTGTACCACAGTGTGGTGTAGGGTATAACAATATTTGTGATGTAGTTAAGAACTTGCAGAAAACCCGAGTGTAAAGAATTCCATGAGGAATCGCGCGCGCGATTTCTCGTAGAATTCTTTACACTCGGCTTTTCTGCAAGTCCTTATCTTCGTCATACGATAGGGCCTTACCTAAATTTAATTTCCCAAACATTTCAAATAGGGTAGTATGGCCGAGTGTAAAGAATTCTACGAGTAATCGCGCGCGCGATTTCTCGTAAAATTCTTTACACTCGGCTTCCCTGCAAGTTCTTATCCTCCTCATACGTATAGGGCCTTATCCAAATTTAATTTCCCAAACATTTCAAATATGGTAGTGTTAAATCGAAAAACAATATATGTGATGTAGTTAATAACTTGCAGAAAATCCGAGTGTAAAGAATTTTACGAGTAATCGCGCGCGCGATTGCTTGTAGAATTCTTTGCACTCGGCGTTTCTGCAAGTTCTTAACTACATCATACATATGGCTTTAAGACTTAATATCAACATATTTCATAACCTATTGAAAATAATGCCAATGTAAACTAATTCGCAGTTTCTGCGAGCGCCCCCAACAAACTGAAATTCAACTATTTCACCCCATCGAAGGCATTTCTGAACCTGAACTTCTGAACCTGAACTTTAGAACCGTTACTTCTTTTACAATCATAATTCATTTTTCCCAAAAGTATTCGACTTTACACATTAATAGAGAGAGAATTGCAAAATAATATTTGGGCGTTATGACCCTTCTTCTTTGGGCCTTGTGTCCGCATCTAAGGCCCAAATCAAAATTGGGTGTTATGACCGCAATTAGAGAGGTCATAAGGCCCAAAAAAAAATTTGGGCGTTATGTCCGTTGGGCGTTATGACAGGTCGCCCAATTTCAACAATTGCAAGCGCGCCGTGTGTAAGACTATCCATGATGAAATGACAGATGAAAATAAAGAAAAAGCAACTATCAGCTGTGAAAAACATGTTCTGCTAAGTATGCTCCGCATTTGGCAAGTGAGCCTTAAAATGGCAAAATTTGTTTTTAATTATCTACATAATACCACCGTAGATGGCTTATTTTTTTTTAATTGGGAAAATTTATGATTATGTTGCTAAATTGCAACTTTGCCGCATTTTTAATAGCTTCGATACCCTGTTTATAGTAAGAAATGTCTATCTGCTGAAAATAGCCATCAACCGCAACCTCCATCTCTTCATTGCCGACAAATCTTTTTCCGCCGAGCCATTTTTTCAAGTTTGGAAACAAAAAATAATCCGAGAAAGCGAACTGCATTTCATTGATTTTGGCCATCGCAAGAGTGGTGCCGCAAACGCGGCACCCATCTTTAGCCTTGAGATACATTGACAAATTTTTCACGGCCCTTTTGCTACCTCGCACACAAAAGGACCATTTTGCACCAAAAGTTAACAGCTTATAACATTAATACCAGTACATAAATATACTTAAAATTGTGTACAGTGTTATCCTTTTTTAGTGCCTACAGTCCAGTGAAAAATGGGCATTATTGGCGCGCCCTTTCAGGTACTTTCCACACAAAGGTACCATTTTGTAGCAATAGTTAACAGCTTATAACACTAACACCAGTGTATAAAATACTTGGCATTTTGGCACAGTGTAATGATGTTATAGTGCCTACAGGCCAGTGAAAAATTTACATTATTGCTACGCCCCTTTTAGTACCTCCCAAACAAAGGTACTATTTTGTACAAAAAGTTAACAAGTTACACCGTGAGTATCAACAAAATTTTGCACAGTGTAACACTTTTTAAGGACATATAGCCCGATGGAAAGAAGGCATTGTCACCACGCCCCTTTTAGTACCTCCCACACAAAATGGCCAAATCATACCAAAATTCAATATCTCATTACATTAACCTGTGCTCATAAAAGCTTATAATTTGGTAGTGAAATGTATTTAAAGTACCTACCGGTCAGTGAAAAATAGGTGTTAGTATTAAACCCCTTCCTGTACCTCCCACACAAATTGACAGATTAATTCGTGTAATCTATACATATAAAATTGTTGCGTGACTGGCTGACTGACTGACCGACTGACTGACTGATCTTCGACGAGACCAAACGGCTAAAGCTAGAATCATGAAATTTGGTGGGAGGATAGCCCTTGGGATGTAGACGAGCAATAAGACGGGATCTTTCAAAATTCGTACTATTACCCGCACAATAGGGCAAATAGGGATAAAGATGGTACCACCGCCAAATCTAAACGGTATGAGCTAGAATCGTGAAACTTGGTGTGAGGGTAGCCCTTATGGGGTCGACCTAGAAATTGACTGATCTTTTTTTTAAATCCGAACATTTACGCACACAATGGAGCAAAAAGGGATAAATGTGGTACAACAGCCAAATCCAAATGGCAAGAGCGTAGAATCGTGAAATTTGGTGTGAGGGTAGCCCCATTTTGATATAGACTCAGAAATTGACGGTATTTTTCAAAATTCGAACATTTACGTACACAGTGGGGTAAAAAGGGAAAAATGTGGTACAAAAGCCAAGTCCAAATGGCAACAAATAGAATCGTGAAATTTGGTGTGAGAGTATGTCTTGGGACGTAAACTAGAACAAGGAACAATTTTTTGATAAAATTAGGGGCACAGTGGGACAGAAAGAGATAAATATGCCACCACCAAATGTTAGGCCTAAAATTACAATGGTGAAAATTGAAGCGAGGGATGTCTTCAGGACAACGTAGTCCGTTTTTTTTGTATTCGTAGTTTTCGGGGCACAGTGGGGCAAAAAGTGTAAAATATGGTACAGTGGCTTAAAAATGTCAAACATGAATCAATGGTCCCAGGGTAACTTTTGGAACATAAACTAGAGATCGGAAGTGATTTTTAGTAATTCTAACTTTAAGAGGGGGACAAAATGGAACAATCATGAGATATGATTTGGAATTTAAACATGAGATATGAAGAGTTTATTTGTTTTTAGGCGAACAGTGGTCAATAACGTTTAAATAATGCACAGTGGAGAAAATATGATTAAATATGGTACAGTCGGGGAAAAAGTGTTAATGATGCTAGCGTGGGTACACATTTTAAATACGGTACAATGAGACAAAAATTTGTTAAATATGGTACAGTGGGCCAAAAATGCTGTACAGTGAGATAAAGAGTTGAATGGGGCGCAGCTGTGCAAAAAGGGTTAACTATGGTACAGTGGGACAAAAATAGTTATATATGGTAAAGTGGGACAAAATGGGTTAAAAATGGTACAGTGGGGAAAAAAGCGTTAACTATGGTACAGTGGGGCAAACATTTATTTACTATGATACAGTGGGAAAAGGGGATTAAATATGGTACAAAAATGGTTAACTATATAGTACAGGGGAGCAAATTGGGTTAAAGATGGTACAGTGGGGCAAAAACTGTTAAATATAGTACTGTGAGACAAAGGGTTTAATATGACACAGTGGAGCAAGGAGGGTTAACTATGGTACAGTGGGGCACAATTAGTTAAATATGGTAACGTGGGGCAGAATGGGTTTAATATGGTACAGTGGGGCAAAAACCTTTAACTATGGAACAGTGGGACAAAAATGTGTTAACTATGGTACAGTGTGACACAAATTGTTAAATATGGTACAGTATGACAAAAATGGTTAGAGTGGCCACAAATAGTAAAATATGGTACAGTATGACAAAAATGGCTAGAGTGGCCACAAATAGTAAAATATGGTACCGTGGAACAAGATGGGCTAAGTATGGTACAGTGGAGCAAAAATGGTTAAATATAGTGGACAAAATATAGTAGGACAAAAAGGTGTTAAATATGATTCAGTAATCCAAAAGGGTTAAATATGGTACAGTGGCTCAAAAAGCGTACATTTAGTACAGTGGGCAAAAATATAGATGCAGGGAGAGAGGGTAACTTAAATATGAAATAAGAATGTTTTTGTTTCAAAATTTATGCTTTTAGTTTGGGCAAGCAAAAATTGTTCAATATGTTACAGAGGTCCGAAAATTTGTTAAATTAGGTTTAGTGGAGCATAAATGGTAAAAAGTTGGACCAGGAAGCAAAAAAAAGTTTAATACGGTAAAATGGTTAAATGTGGTATGTGGGGGAAAAAAGGGAAACCATAGTCCCAGATAGGTATACAAATTCGTTCCTTAGAAGCACAGTGTAATAAAAAGTGTTTAATATGGAACAGTGGTGCATAAAGTGTTGAATGTGGTCCCAGAGTGATTCCAGAGATAAGAATTTTTTTTTCATATAGGTTCTTCTACTTAAACCGTGGGGATAAACAAGTTAAATAAATGGCACATATAGGGGACAAAAATGTTGAAATACGGCCTAAGGTTGCGAATTTGGATCTAGAAATATCAATTATGATTTTTAATGCAAAATTGGTTAATTATGACACACAATAGGTTGAATGTGGCACAATAAATCGATTAACTTTAGCTTTTTAAATTCGTACCTTTATAGACACAGTGGGACAAACACGGTTTTATATTATAGCAGAGTTTGAATGTAGCCACATAAACTAGGGGAAAGTTGCTAACGTATGATCCAAAACATAGTTTTTCAACGTTCAGAGGTGCAGTTCGGAAATGGATAAATATTGTACCATGATGTCAGGGCAACTTTTGGAACACAAACTAGAAATGTAACGAGGGTTCGTATTTTATAGTATAAGGGTAAAAATAAAACAAGTGTGACAACATTTTTTGGAAGGTCAAGATTTTTTTGAATATTGTTAATAATCTGGTTGAGAATTTGAAAAAAATAAAACAATTTCAACCGTTTTGCAAAATTTTGATTTTTTCGCGAGATATGACCTATTAAATTTTCCCGAGTATCTTTAGAAAACTGCAATTTTCTCCGGAAATATTGAACGGATTCGACTGAAATTTTTGCAGGTCGGTCCGAAACATTTCCCAAAATCTAAGTATATCATAAACTTTAATTACCAACTGACCATATGAAAAATATTGCAAAATATTTTTTTCATATGCGAGTAATTTCACTTTCTGGAGCATGGATTTGAAATATTTTATATTTAGAATGCGTCCTATATTGACGCCCACCAGAATCAGAAAAAATATTTTGGTAGATCGCGCTTTGTAAAAATTTACAGCAAATTTACGTACACTACCTTTTTGAAAATATTTTTGGTTCATTATTACAGGACCTCAAGGACCTTACCAATTTTGTCCAAATTTACACAATAGCTTAATCCATTAGTTCTGAGTCCAAAAACGCATTAATTTTTTTTCGGCGGATCAAGTTCTTAGAAACGCGACCTTTCAAACTGTGGATATATAATTTGCAATATCTCCGTCAATTCCTAATCAGTCTGTACAAAATCAACGACAAAAGAGACGTGAGAAAAGCCACTTTCATATCTTGTTTCCTAATATATGTTTTCGTAACCCATTAAGAGCCAATTTTTTTACTTTTTGTGTTAAATGCAATGATTTTGGAAAATGCGTTATGGACTGGACTGGACTGGACTGGACTGTTCGTGCAGCGGAAGTATAAATTGGCGATTCTATTAATACAAACAACACCTTAAGCTTTGTTTCAATGTATTATATGACCAATGTTTCCCATAAGAACATAAAATATTACTATTTTATTGTAACCCATACACAATTTTATTATTTGGTAATGAAATAATACAGAATTGACTTTAGAATTTTTAACATAGTTTTAGTTTCAATGTATGGCAAAAGTTTTAGAGGCAATATGCTAAATTTTATTGTGGTTTTTAAAGGTTTATATCTTGAAATAAAGCTTAAGGTGTTGTATGTATTAAAGAATCGCGAATTTATACTTCCGCTGCACGAACAGTCCAGTCCATAACGCATTTTCCAAAATCATTGCATTTTACACAAAAAGTAAAAAAAATTGGCCCTTAATGGGTTACGAAAACATATATTAGGAAACAAGATATGAAAGTGGCTTTTCTCAAGTCTCTTTTGTCGTTGATTTTGTACAGACTGATTAGGAATTGACGGAGATATTGCAAATTATATATCCACAGTTTGAAAGGTCGCGTTTCTAAGAACTTGATCCGCCGAAAAAAAATTAATGCGTTTTTGGACTCAGAACTAATGGATTAAGCTATTGTGTAAATTTGGACAAAATTGGTAAGGTCCTTGAGGTCCTGTAATAATGAACCACAAATATTTTCAAAAAGGTAGTGTACGTAAATTTGCTGCAAATTTTTACAAAGCGCGATCTACCAAAATATTTTTTCTGATTCTGGTGGGCGTCAATATAGGACGCATTCTAAATATAAAATATTTCAAATCCATGCTCCAGAAAGTGAAATTATTCGCATATGAAAAAAATATTTTGCAATATTTTTCATATGGTCAGTTGGTAATTAAAGTTTATGATATACTTAGATTTTGGGAAATGTTTCGGACCGACCTGCAAAAATTTCAGTCGAATCCGTTCAATATTTCCGGAGAAAATTGCAGTTTTCTAAAGATACTCGGGAAAATTTAATAGGTCATATCTCGCGAAAAAATCAAAATTTTGCAAAACGGTTGAAATTGTTTTATTTTTTTCAAATTCTCAACCAGATTAATAAAAAATTTCAACAAAATCTTGACCTTCCAAAAAATGTTGACACACTTGTTTTATTTTTACCCATAAATGTTATCAAATCTTCTTAATTTTGCACCATATATAATAATCATGTCATTTTGAAAGAAAGAGGTGTAACTATTTTACAGTACCCTAAACAGAAAATAAATAAAAGATGGGGGCTGCGAAGCGCACCGGTTTCAACCTAGTATTCCATATTACAAAACCCACAAAGTAAGGGTATACCTTGGTCGGTTTACCCGACTGAAAGATTCTTACTTGTTACTATTATAATTTACACGCTACGATTCGTTTCAAATTATTTAAAATGTACACTTTTCTTTACCACGACATCCGACTTTTAGTTTTATAAATGTAGAGATTTAAACACAATTAATGTCTCCATGTGAATATTTATATCCGTCGGTGTATATGTGGCAGTGCTTCAGTGTTTTTTATTCCGACATTTCAACAAATTTAAGTTGATCCTTCGTCCACCATCTATATTGAAATGCAAAATAAAAGTTTCTTGTCATAATTGAGGTACCCGTAATTTAGTATTTGTAATTCATTTTGGTATAGCTTCACTTTCAAATATGATTTTAATATTTCCTCTTCGCATAAAAACGCAACCAAACAATCCGGACCAGACGAAATGCATAATTTATTTGTGTGAAATTTTATGAAAGTTCACTTTGTGTTGGTCATAAATCAAATTGTTCACTCAACCGAAATGGACTGAGAGTGATGTGTTCCGTTCCGTCGTAGTCGTGTGTTGAGATGTGTTTGTTTGCCTTGCTATGGGAGTGTAAATGAAGTTCCATCATTTAACTTAATTTCAACCACAATACATGGACACATCCCATAACTATAAACGTTGACACACACACATACAGAGATGCATATCGAACAAACACGCGGAAGGATGTCAGAGATTGGGGCGTAAAATCATAACCAGACAAAACCGCTAATGTACATGTCATGGACTTAATCTGATATGACAAACTACTGCACTACGTCGGCAGCAGCAAGTGCTATCGTTGATGACAGTGATTGCAATTGCAATTGCATAGTATACATACATAGTTCGGAATAATGTGTAGGTCGGTGGTGAGATGGAACAATGTGATATATTTTCATGGAGTGATAGGATATTACTCAACTAATCGTTCTTCTCCAGTATATAAGCTATTTTTTAATGATTCCACTTAAATATATATGACCTGTTATGCAGAAGAAATATATATATGGGGAATTTCATTTCAAGTGTGATGTAGTTATGACACACAATTTTAACGAGATCGATTAACGACTGTCCGAATTGAAGGGTATTGAATTTTAACATTTTGCTAAAATAATACATTTTTCCCATCCATATAACTCACCACCTATTTTATTTAGAAAATTTTGACAATAATTTTCTTATAGCCTTTTCTTCAATCTTTCTTAAAAAATTAAAAAATATTTTTTTGTGATTTTTATGCGAAATTATTTTTTTGGTAATTTTTGTCCAACAACTATATTACTTTCGCTCAAACGAAAATTATATCATTTTCTTAAGGGCTTTGTGGTCTAATAGTGGGGTGGGATTTGTATATCTTTCAAAATAAAGATAAACTTCTAAAACCAGTGAGGAAAGATAGAAAGTCGGGCGGGGCCGAATATATAATACTCTACACCTACCTAACAATTAAAAAGGGGCATTGCGATAATAATTTGGAATAATTGGTTTCGTTTCTGTTAAAATGCGCAATATTCCTTCATAGATCAAGAATCGGATGGCACAAATATACATAACTGACTATACATAATCTAAACAGATTTTCATCAACTTACGATATTAAGTAAATTGACTTTATTTTAAAGATCACTTTTATAGTCTTTATTCTAGTATCAAGTGTGTTTATTTTAAAAATTGCGTAGTTGAAGCAAAGAATTGTATGTAGACCTAATCTTTAAAACAAAGTCATTTCATATTACAAATATAAAAATGTCTTACTAATAGTAAATTCTCTTAATTCTGAGTATAATTGTCTCTTTGAATTTTGCGCCACCTTGTATATGGGGGCTATATCTAAATCTGAACCGATTTTCTCCGAATTTGGCAGTATTCTTTCATGTAATAAGAAACCTCTTTCTGCCGAATTTCGTACTGATCGGATATAAAATAAAATGTTTACAGGGCTTGTA
The DNA here is from genome assembly GCA_963930755.1 of Eudasyphora cyanicolor. Lineage (NCBI taxonomy): Eukaryota > Metazoa > Arthropoda > Insecta > Diptera > Muscidae > Eudasyphora > Eudasyphora cyanicolor. Next base: position 154,820,332 of record OZ005736.1, on the reverse strand, counting down.
TGTCAAATCGGGGGTAATGTATATATGGGGGCTATATCTAAATCTGAACCGATTTCTTCCAAAATTAACAGGGTTCATTCATATAATAAGAAACCTCTTTCTGCCGAATTTCATACTGATCAGATATAAAATAAAATTTTTACAGCGCTTACATGTCAAATCGGGGGTAACGTTTATATAGGGGCTATATCTAAATCTGAACCGATTTTCTCCGAATTTGGCAGTATTCCTTCATGTATTAAGAAACCTCTTTCTGCCGAATTTCGCTCTGATCGGATATAAAATACAGATTCTAAGGTGCTTGAATTTCAAATCGGGGGTAACATATATATGGGGGCTATATCTAAATCGGAACCGATTTTCTCTGAATTTGGCAGTATTCCTTCATGTAATAAGAAACCTCTTTCTGCCGAATTTCGTACTGATCGGATATAAAATACAGTTTCTACAACGCTTACATGTCAAATCGGGTGTAACATATATATGGGGGCTGTATCTAAATCTGAACCGATTTTGACCAATATCAATAGGGATCGGCCTTGGGCCAAAAAAGAGCACACAATCGGACCATAAATACGACCTGCACTTTGATTACAGACGGACTTGGTTAAATCGACTCAGGAAGTGATTCTAAGTCGATCGGTATAATAAACGATGGGTTTATCTCTTCTCCTTCTTGGTGTTACAAACAAATGCACAAACTCATAATACCCTGAAATTCGACAGAAATTCTTTCTGTCGAATTTCGTACTGATCTATATATGTATATAAAGAAGAAAGTGTGTTTGTTTGTTGGTTTGTTTGTTGGTTTGTTTGTACCGTATAGGCGTCTAAACGGCTGGACCGATCTTCTTGAAATTTTCACAGAATGTACATGTGTGGGGGTGTTTAAAATAGGGTACTTGGATTTTCGATGTACCAAGTGGGCGTGGCCCCGCCCATATAAGCCAAATTTTGAAATTGACATAGCTTTCATAATTTGTTAGCGAGAGTGCTTTAATTTTGCGCATATGTATCGGAAACGGACCAATGGGCGTGGCACCGCCTATATAAGCCAAATTTTAAAGTTTAGATATTTTCCACAAAAGAAAGAGTGTTGTAATTCTGTGTATATGTATCTGGTGGTAATCTACGTGATTGATTAAAAAATGGGCGATATCGGACCAGTGGGCGTGGCCCTGCCCATATAAGTAAAATTTTTGAATTGGTCCAAAAATGCCCAAATCTTGAAATTAAAATATCTTGCACAGTTTGTTAGCGAGAGTGCTGTAATTTTATGCATATGTATCTGGTGGTAGTCTACGTGATTGATCCAAAAATGGGAGGAATCGGATCAATGGGCGTGGCCTCGCCCAAATAAGTCTTGCGGAAGCCTACGTGAATGGTCTAAAAATGAGCGGGATCAGACCAAACGGCGTGGCCCCGCCCATATAAGGGGCCGTTCAAGTATTACGTAAGCAGATTTATTGCAATTATTTATCCCCCCTCCCCCTTGTCATCAAAAGTAAGCAAAGCTCTTATCCCCCCCCATGCTTACGTAAACATTGTTATATGCATTTTTCATTTAATGTATTCTATTTTTGTTATTCATTCATGAGCAGCAGTTAAAATTCTAGAAATAAGAAAATAGGCTTAGGATAGAGGACTTTAACGCACATAATATTCATTTAAACAAACTTTATTAATACGGTATTCAACATAGAGTAAAGTACAAATATTATAATCTTATTAAGTAATATTACGAACTAAACAAAATTCTTTTAAATTTTTGGTGTACATATTAATTCCAATTAACAGTCTTCAGTCCATGACACCCGAATCCATGATTCTAAGTTTTCGATGACATTGGATGTTTGCTGCTCAATGTTGTGTGTCTGCTCACTTTCATTCGATTTTGGAATGTCTACGTCGTTTTCATCGAGCCATTCAACATCTTGGTGCTCTAAATTTTGAATAATGCACATCAGTTCATTAGCACGACGAGCAGCCACTCTTAGAGACCTAACTTTCATATCAGTGTGCGTGTTTACTTTTTTATGGATCTTCTCGATGTGACGATTTAGTGACTTGACGGAAGTATGATAAAGACCACACGTTTTGCATGTTCGACTTAATAGCTTCAATTTTACCGTCGGACAAAAATAATCGTATGGCATTTGTAAGAAATCTTTGAGTGAAGAATTTAAGCGTAGAGCTAAATTGACTGGAAGATTGAGAAATTGCCCTCCATCATCCAAAACCAAGTCATCAACTGTTTGTTTTACTTTTACTGGTGGTGGAAGAAACCTGTTGTCTAGTAATCTAAATAGGCCACTTCTTGGATGACAGCATTCTATGTTTCTACATTTTACAATTTGAAGTAAGTATTGGCTTTCACGCACATGTTCTGAATACCATTCAATATCTGGCAAATCAGGCAGATCTTGTTCGCCCGGCCCAACATATTGTGCAGTAACATGATAGCCATCAATTTCCATTGAACTCCATATCTCAGCTAACACATTTCCTGCAAACTCGAAATTGGATCTTTCTAAATGTTCATTAATTGTAACACCACGTGCATCCAAATGTGACCCAAAATGGTCATGAGGCAATATCAAACCAGCCAGTTTCCGACTAAGAGGATCCATTCTGCGCTCTACTCTCTTATACGCACTTCTGCCAGGAGCATTGGTAGCTAAAAACAATGCATCGAGATCATGTCGCATAAAGTGTTTAATAGCAAACCCTATAACTTTTGTATAACGCGGATTTTCATCTGGCCCTCCATCAACCGTCATGATTACTACTGGTTTTACCAACCCATGGTCAGTTTTACCTAATGCTTGAAACTCTTCAAGTTCGAGAAGCGTCTCGAAATCATGAGCATGAGTATTTGCAGTAGATGAACTATGCTTTCCACTTCGAATAGCGATGTATGTTGGTCCAGAATATCCAACGGCTTGCGGTTGTCTTAGCATACTGGAAGTGATTTTGATACCAGCATAAACTGATGGTATTAATTTATGCCGCTCAGCGATTACCCAGTCGTGATCAGGCAATTTGATTCTATACTCCATGTGCATTAGAAGAGGTGCTTGCTTATTTGCCGCAGTTACACCAATAGGGACCCGAGCTTTATCATCTTGAGATATGAACAATACTTGATCTGGTCCAAGTATGGATGCTATGTTCTCCAAATAATGGATTGATGTTTCAGCGAAATTGCTATCTAAGTGGCTTTTGTGCTGATCAGTTTGAGCCCGAGTGAGCTTTACAGGGACTGTCGATACATGTCTTCGTCCCTCTGCAGAATTAGATTTTCTGGGAATCAAACGAAGATATGTCCCACTTCGACTAATGTCAAATCCTATTTTTCGTAATTCTTGTGTTAATTCGTCAAGAGTTTTTACACTGCGAATAGATTCTGTTCGTCTTCTATCATCTGCTGCACTGCCAAATAAAGCAATATCCGCAATTGTTTTCAATAATAATGGTTGATCATTTTCTAGGCTAGGCCGTCCCACTGAATCCCTCATGGATAGTTTTTTTTTATTTCTGGATTTGCATGAGAAATATCTTCTAACTTTCTTTTCATACCATCTCTGTGTTTCTTCTGGGCAACTTCGTTTTGAATCTTCCTGTTTAAAGACATTTTCGCTGTTTTTAATTCTTCGCGCAACTTATTGATTTGTTTATCAACTTCAACACGGCTTGGCATACTATCTCTGGCAGAATACAAAGCATTCAGATTTTTTTCGAGTAGAGCAATCTTATTTTTCATAGCTTCCTGCGAAGGTTTTGCTCTCGGCTGTTTATCTGTATTTTCTGTGTTTTCGCATTGCTGTTGTGATTCCACTCCGGGGTTTATGTCGTCTTTTTGTTCTTTAGAATTTGAAGCTGGCTGTATAATTTGTGGTTTTTCTGCAGGCTTACAGGTATTCGTTGCCTAAAAATTAAAACATTTTATAGGTACTGCTAATGTTTGTCTTATTAATACATACACACTATAGTGAGTACATTTAATATTCACCCCTATCGTGAATAAAATTCCATGTGAAAAGTTTTGCTCCCCAGAAAAATTTAAGGGATATAATCAAAATGGAAAGTGAAAATAATTCCACTTGAATAGACTTTTAAGACGAGTAGTTATCATTTTCTTCATTGCAAATCTCTTTAACGCAGAATAATATACCTATAGACTTCAATTTCTACTTTGTATTTTCTAGGGATCAAAACATTTCACGTGAAATTTTTTCTGCGAAAACATTTCACGTGAAATTTTTTCTCACCTTGGAAAAAAATCGTAGTAGATTGGATTTATTCTTAGTCGCTGCTTGCAATTCTTCTTCAATTCTCTTAGAGACAATAATATCAAGTTCCTTGTCCGATTTTGCTTGTAACTTATAATTACGCCACACTTCGTTAACTAACTTCTGTACTTTTTGTAGTTTTGTATTTGTATGAGATTTTTTAAAGCTTTCAAACAATTGTTGTTATAACTTGGATTTGTCTATTTGAAACGACATCTTAAACAATTCCACTTTGGCGAAAGTGGATCAACGGTAACACAAATATTTACTTGCTTTGCTTTGCTTACACCACGTCAAATCGTCAATCGTACCGAAACAAAACTGATTGAAGAAATTCTAAGCGAGTACCTAAATGTACTCATTATTTATGGGAATCCCCGAATATGGGTTTTGTTTTCGAGCATAGACATTGTGTGGGTTGCCATATGTGTAAAAAAGTAAATAACTACTGCTGAAGTAATCACGATCTGTGTGGGTTGTCATATGTGGAAAAAAGTAAAGAACTACTGCTGACGTAATCACCATCTCCAACACCCCCCCCCCCAATGTCATCAAAAATAAGCAAAGCAAAGACCCCCCACCCCCCTATAGTGCTTACGTAATACTTGAACGGCCCCTAACCCAAATTTGAGCTATCTTGCACAATTTAGTAACGATAGTACTGTAATTCTGTTTATATGTATCTGGTGGTAGTCTACGTGATTAGTTCAAAAATGGGCCGAATCAGACTAATGGGCATGGCCCCGTCCATGTAAGTCACATTTTGAAATTGAGACATCTTGCGCAATTTGTTAGCGAGAGTGCTGTTATTTGATGTATATGTATTTGGTGGCAGGATTCGTGATTGGTTCAAAAATGCACGGGATCGGAAATCTCAATCTGGGGCAACGAAGTGGACCGGGCCCAGCTAGTCGAATATAAAACGCATTTTATCTACAGTGCTTACATGTAAAATCGGCAGCAACATATATATATGTTGTCTCTCTGTAAATTTGTATACAGATCGGTTAAAAAATGTTGCTTATACAGTGCATATATAAATATGTGGGAGCTATATGTAAATCTGAACCGATTTTAACCAAATTCAATAGGGATCGTCCTTGGCCCAAAAGAAAGATATGTGTAAGATGTGTTCGTTTAAATCGGATAATAATTGCGACATTTACTTTGATTACAAGGGTACATACAATGACAGACGGACGGACAGGCGGACATAGCTAAATCAACTCAGAATGTGATTCTAAGTCCATGCATTTTAGCATTACTCGAGAACAATTTATAGTGTTTGGTTTAGTAGCCTTCATCTTCTTCTAGTATCATCCTTTCATCCCACCAGCGCACGCTGGGGTATTTGGTACCAAAACTATGGATTAATAATTTTTTTTGCAAGCAACATACGAGTCGTTGGTACAGATTAAAAGATGATAAAATTCTGCGCCGTTAACCGTTCTAGGTTATAGTGTAGCTGCATTGTATCATCGAAGTTAAGATTTCATACGCTGTTCGCTATGCTCTGTGTAAAATTTATATTTACAATCTTTTTACAGCGTTTTTGGTGAAAAAAAAACTTGAAGTGAAATTAATATTTGAATATGGGATATTTAACATCATGTATTTAGTTAATTTGAGGTAAATTACTTGGAATAAGAAAAGAGATTTACTATTTTCAAAAATATCAATTTTTCTATGTCCACCAAATTTGCCTATTTCGAATATATAGATAGACATATAGTTAATTTTTATGGTAGATTAAGCTCTAAAATTTGGTTTCTACTCATTTTGGCTGCCTTTTTTGCCTTTTTCGATTTATTGCTCTTTTTGCTCAACAACACATAGGGCAGAAATGCTCAGTCGTTTGTCAGACTGGTGTAACAGAAACTTTATGTCGTTAAATTTGGAAAAATGCAAGAAAATGTTTTTCTCTCGTTCATTAATCTCTCAGACTAATTACTCTATAGGCAATTGCACCCTCTAGAATGTTGACAATTTCAATGATCTAGGTGTTTTACTTGACCCCAAACTTGAATTTAACTTACACATTGAATCGTGTGTGACGAAAGCTATGAGGATTTATCAAACGATGGTCTAGAAATTTAACGACCCATATTTGGCTAAAAAACTTTTCACATCTCTTGTTAGGCCTACTTTGTAATATGCTTCGGTTTTATGGTCCCCTCACATTTACGTTGATAGGATTGAGTAAGTACAAAAACTATTCCTACTTTTTCCACTACGTGGTCTTGGCTGGAGTGGCCCTCTAGATTTGCCACTTACGTCAATCGCCTGAAACTAATTGATCTTCCTTCGCTTGAGAAACGAAGGTTTATATTAGGTATTGTGTTTATAGTTAAATTGATTAATGAAATAATTGAAATAAATTCACATTATTTAGTTAGCGAATTGCACTTTAACATTCCTGCTCGTTCGACTCGTAATTTTATTCCTCTAAAATTGATTTTTGTAGATTTAATTATGAACAATTCAATCCTCTAAACTCACTACGCAGAAACTTTAACTCGGTTTACTCGCTCTTCTCAACTTCCGACTCTATTTCAAAGATAAAACGCGTAATCCTCGAATCTAATCTTTAAACTCACTTCGCATAAACTCTAACTCGGTTTACTCTTTCTTCTCATCTTCTGACTCGATTTCAATGATAAAACGCGTAGTAATTGAATCTATTCTTTAACTATACCTCTTTTTTATTGATCGTACGTTATCTCGCGCTATTTTAACAGACGGTTTTGGTACCTGCTTCGCTCCTGTTTTGTTATGTTTCCTGCCAATATCCGTTACTGCAATGCTCTAGTCCAGCTGTGCTCCTGCTACGTTCTGTCCCTGCAATGCACTGTTCGTGTTACGTTTCTGTTTCCTGAAATGTTCAGTGCCTGCTATACTTCGTACTTGCTGTATTATGTTCCCGTCAGTAACGCTCTGGTCCTGCTACTTTCTGTTCCTGCCATGCTCGGTTTCTACAAAACAACGTTCCTGTAATGCTATGTTCCAGCGATGATCTGTTTCCCCGTAACTCTCTGTCCGTGCTGTTCTCCTGTCCTGTTATGCTATGGTCCTAATACGTTCTATTCTGTAATACACTATTCCTGCAACTCCCAGTTTCCTGTTGTGATCTCTTCCTGGCATACTCTTTTCCTGAAACACTCTGTTCCTGCTGTTCTCTATTCTTGACTCGTTCTATCCCTGCCGTACTCTGATTCTTCAACGTCCCGATCCTCTGCTTCAGTTAAATTTTGTTTGTTTGTTTTTTAATTTCCTGTTATTCCTATTTCCCCCTATTTTTTTTAAATTATTTTACATGTATATATATTGCTATCCCTACGGCTGCTATTAGCTAAGAATAAAAAAAAATAAATAAATAAAGAAACATTTTTTCAAGCAAGTGTCAACGTTTGTTGGAGAGAGAGGCAGGCGGAAAGAGCTCTCTGCCTCTGTCTCCTACAAACGTTGACACTTGCTTGGAAAAAAATTTGACACTTGCTTGGAAAAATTGTCTTGTGTGAATCTGGACTTAGGGAATTTCTCAACAAGTGGCAATATTGAAATATATTAATTGGAAAGCACGTTTTTTGGGGTTTAAATTATTTATCAGCTTTAAACTTTAATTTTTAAAATCGATTCCCTTTTATATTTGACTTAGCAATTCGAGGTGATAGCTGATTTTACTTCTGTACTGATTGCTTAGTTTTTCTGATTGAATTAAATCATTTTGAATGTAATTTTCGGCATTTGGGCCAATGAATATTTTGGAAAAGCAAAAGTGATTGATTTTATTTTAACGGCTAGAATATATGTTAGAAAGAAAAATAGCATTTAACCTTGCTAGTAATTTCTTCTTCAATGCCACAAGCACAAATTCTTTAAAAATCCCATTACTCAAAAATTCTTGAAATAACATTCTCGACCGAAAGCCACCGTGTATTTCTTATATCGAACGTTTTATGTAAAATAATTCTAGTTTTTTCAAAAGAGTCCTCGAACTACATCAGACACCGTCTGTTGCTATTCAACCATATTTTGCAAAGAAATTTAGCACGACCCAAAATATTCCTTGAATTTTACTTGCGGAAAAAATCGGCCCAAAATCTGCCCAACCTACAAATTTTTAATTTTTTCTGCCAAAAATTGTGTCCAAAATGCCCAAAACGGCAACACTGCCTAAGACGCGAAAAGCAAAATAACTCAATTCAAGCGGGGTTCCGCGAAAAATCATTAAAAATGTTGACCCCAAAAACAGAATTTTTTCAAAAAATATACTATTATACGAGTATACTGTTAGATGACATCAACGACATATATACCGAACGATGCGTAGTGAAGAGACATCTGAAAATGTCGGCATCATTTAAGACGAATTGCTGTGAATATTTTGCAGCTTCAAACGAGGGAGAATTCATCTACCTTTTAGGTATTGTCTTTGACAGAAAGCTGAACAAATATTTTGTAATCACAATTTGGTAACTATTACAGAATTCCTTGTTTTCATATTTTCTAACAGTGTTTTGGTCAGAACCTTTTTGAGCATAGCGAATTCCTTCTATAAATTGTAAATAGTAATGCAATTATTATATGATTATATTCTCATGTAGACATATAACGCCAAATTGTTACAGAAATATTGAAGAGCCAACCTCCACTTCACAAGGATTAAAACGTATAACTATATCTAAATCTGAATATATGTTAACCAATTTAAATAGGGATCGTTTTGAGCAAAAGAAGAAGCTCCTAGCAAATTTCGTAGCAATCGGAGCATAATTGCCAACTGTATTTTGATTACAAAAAATACATCTACGACTCACGGGAGGAAATCGCCATTTTTGATATTTTTGAATTGAAAGAAAATATATTTGGAACCCACATTTTTAAATATTATATACAGGGTGTTTTTTGTAGACGTGTGGTTTTCAATCTGGCAATATTTTTTTGGAGTTGCTCTTTTTGACAGCTGTCACTTGATTTATGCTCAGTTTGGTTTACCATTTCATAATGAATAGACCGACTCCGGAACAACGTTTGCAAATCGTGCAAATTTATTACCAAAATAATGGTTCGGTCCGCGCGACACATCGTGCGCTGCATCCAATATTCGGTCGACATAATCGCCCAGCAGAGTAGGTAATTCGAGCAACAACCATGGATCGGTTACGCACAACGTTTTCTCTAGTGGATAATGCGCATCCTCAGAGATGCCATAGAGCGCTCACCGAAGGCGCTATTGCAGCTGTGGAGCAGAGTACCGAAGAAGACCAGAACGAGTCCATCCGCCATCGCGCGCAACAATTGGAGCTGTGCCCATCCACTTTATGGAAGATTTTGAGAAAGGATCTTGGTTTGCTGGCTTAAAAAATCGAACTCTTACAAGAAGTGAAGCCCAACGACCATAAAGCGCGTCGCACGGTCGGTGAATGGTCCCAAGACGAGATGGCCACCAATCCCGATTTTTACAAGAACATTTTGCTCAGCGATGAAGCTCACTTTTGGATGAATGAGTACGTTAATAAACAAAATTGTCGCATTTGGAGTAATGATGATCCACAAGTCTTTGTTCAGACGACGTTACATCCACAAAAAGTCACTGTTGGGTGTGCTCTATGGACAAAGGGAATCATTGGTCCATATTTCTTTAAAAATAAATCCCCAAACAGTCAATGGGGAACGCTAAAGAGGCATGATTAATGACATTTTCGTGCCTGAATTGGATCATGTTGATGTGGACGACCTTTCGTTCCAACAAGACGGCGCTACATGCAATACAGCCAACGAAACAATCAATTTATTGAAGGAAACTTTTGGTGAGTGCATTATCTCGTGTCGTGGGCATGTGGCCGCTGGACTATTTTTTGTGGGATTATGTGAAGTCGCTTGTCTACGCAGATAAGCCCGACACGATTGACGCCTTCGAAGAGAATATTCGGCGCGTTATTGCTGGCATAAAGCCCCTAAATGCTGCAAAAACAGGTCGAAAATTGGGCCACTCGGCTGGAATTCGAGCCACCCGCGGCGGCCACTTGCCCGAAATCATTTTTAAAACATAATGGCAAACCATTATCTTTATAAAAAAGGTATATTCTTGGCCATACCATAAAATGTTATGCGTTTTATTTCTTCTTGAAAACCACAAGTCTAAAAAACACCCTTTAATTGTGAGCAAATACATTTTATTTGAATATCAAGAAATCTAGGTATTTTTGAATAATATTGTGAGTGTTCAATTTTTGAGGACGAGTAGGCGTGTCGACGCGTACGCGTGTTGGATAAACTCACAAAATATTGTCTTTATGGAATTCTATAGACAATAAAGGGAAGATTAAAATTTTGGTATAAATATCCAATTAATACCATTGCATTTCTCTACAATGACTTGCACAATTATAATAATACAGATGGTTTGCGATAAAATTAATATTATAACTGATAAATTCAAATATTTATGTAAGGGTGATCCAAGTAGAGATACTTTTTTCAATAGCCTTTTTTGGCAGATCACGTGTGAGTCGTGTCATGCTGTCATGTTATTTTTGTTAAGTATTGTTTGGCATTTCATCATGAAAAGACTTACGCCTGAACAACTTTTACGCGTGTCATTCGCCAGTTACCAGTCGAAATGCTGGAACGAGTCATCGAAAATTGGACTCAACGGATGGGCCATCTGAGACGTAGCCGCGGCCAACATTTGATAGACATAATTTTCAAAAAATCATCTTTCAAATGATAATAAACTTTCCCCATTCAATTTTAATTTTCTGTGTTTTTTTTCTCTTAAAAAGTAAGGAACCTCGAAATGGATCACGCTATAGTTTTTCAAATAATCCATTAATAAGACAGCTATATTAGTTGCCGCATTAAATTTCTGCTTGTTACTGCTAAAATAACAACAATTATAAATAATTATATCAGAATTTAAAAAATGTGAGTGATATGAAACCCAATATCGTATAGCTAAAACTCTGGAAATTGTGTGATAACCTAGGTTTAAGTATTAAAATGGTTCTTAAAAAAAATATCCAATTTAATTCTCTGAGTCGATATCTTCGAAAAACTCAGGAGCTAGTTTCATTCACGGAGGCATTTCTTTAATTCCAGTATGATCATGTCATATTGTTTTGTCGCACAGCGAATATGTCGAAGATTTCTATCATCTAGCAAAAACATTGTTTGCATGTCATAGTGGTAACTGTTGGGTAAGAGGAGATATGAAATAAGACGTTTGATGTGACAAAGAAAATGTCGTTTTATGATATTCATGGTTTCCATTGTCCGGCCAATGCAAACATTGTCCAGCTTTTATCCGACGAAAGTAGTCAGTAGCTACATATTCTGTCTGTCGGTCACCATTTGTGAATGCTTGCGATGTGGAATGTCAATGTCAATAAGAAAATTAAATTTCTCTCATGGTCTATGTGCCTTATCCAATATCATATCAGTCTCACAAGACAAAGGAAGTCCTTAGTTTGTTTGAACTGTCGTTTATATGTCAATTCAGCAAATTATCCTAAGCCATTGTCCCATTGTGCACTGGGTTTGAACGGTCTGAGTTTTAGTGTCAATTCAGCGTATTAACCCCCACTATTGTTCCGTTTTGTAAATATCTTTTAGTGTTTTTGGGTTAAACGCACAATCTGAAAAAGTTTACGTCGCATTTATTCATTGCATGAGTTTTGTTACCAAAAAGGATATCCTCGGTCTACTCAGCACTGTTTAATCCAGAAATAGCACCAACAAGAAAACATCATTGTATGATGGGGTATCTGATGAGCTTAACGAGGAGGAATGGTGTAATCTTCATATCATAAAATGAATCTGTAAGTTAGATTTACTTACTTCAGATTAGTTTTGACCCTACTGCTTTGTATGTCATTCCAGATTATGTCTTTAGAGAAAAAGTAGCTTGTGACCAAGACGTCACCCGAACAACTTGTATGGTAAGGAGAATAAAAGCGTAATTTGAAATAATTCCACATTCTAATATTACTTTTTGAGAAATTCAAGAATGCCTAGAGGATTTTTTGCCATTAATTTTCTATAAAAATGTAATTTTTCTACAAACTTATGCTTGTTCTTGGTTTATAGTCTAATATTAGAATAGGCTTAGCCAAAAGGATTTATAAATCTATATACATATTACTAGCATTTTTAAACCCGTCTTTGCCCGGGTTGTCTTTTAACACCGTGATCCAAACTTCGTAAGTTTGAAGATATTCTAATAAAAACTTCAAAACAATAAAATTTTAAGGACGATCTTAATTATAATATGAAAAACCTTAGCTCTGACTACCACACAAATTAACTTTGTAATATTAATAATTATAAGTTAGTTGTATATGTTTATTTGCTGTTGGACTAAAAGCCGACTTGTCAAAGTAAATTTTCAATTTAAAGATAGTTTAAGTGATCATTAAGCCTCATATTCTATTTGATCACGACTGATCGGTGCGGCCATAACTCTTAACACAAAAATGTAGACATTGGTAACAAATCTTTTTTGTTCTCAAATACATTTTGTCGGTTTGACCATAGTCCGATTATTAAAATTAATAGTTGTCTAAATTACTAGCATGTCTACAGGGCTGGACCTAATTTCTTAAAAGATTGCCCGACAGATATGACAATATTTTGAAAGTTTTGCTTTGATTTTCGCCTAGTGATTTTAGACAACTGAAACAACTAAATGCACAATGCAACAATTTTGTTTGTGTCCGAGACCTGTAACATTGTTTTGTCGAAGGCTGAGGTAAGTCCAGTCGTCTCCAGGGTCGTCCTAAGGACCCACAAACCTTACGAAATAATAACACAAGTATTTTCCCTGACTAGGGCTTACAATTCAGGTTTTATTTATTGATAATTTATTTTCTAATCTACTTGTGTTTTAGTTACGTTTGACAACTACAAGATACTGTGCTTCGGGCCGATTAGGCTCGTGGTGTTGGTAGCGAGGCGAGATTAGTGCTGAGTGTAATCGATTTTAAGGTTATCGGGAACTTGTTGTCTGATTCGGAATGAAGTTTCGCCTATGAATTCGGCTTTGTACAGGCAGGGTGTTTGTATTCTTCGGGATCGACCTTTCGTAAATTCAAATACAGCAGTTTCGGTTGGCGGCTTCGGATTTTAGGCCGTCGGGTATAGTCGGGCTGGATGTTGTACGCTGCAGACTCGATCTGTCGTAGATTCAGATACAGCAGTGTCGGTGGGCGGCGTCGGATATAGTCAGGCTGGGTGTTGTATGCTGTAGGCGGGATCTGTCGGGGATTCTAATACAGCAGTTTCGGTTGGCGGCTTCGGATTTTAGGCCGTCGGGTATAGTTGGGCTGGGTGTTGTACGCTGCAGACTCGATATGTCGTAAATTCAGATACAGCAGTCTCGGTGGGCGGCGTCGGGTGTAGTCAGGCTGGGTGTTGTATGCTGTAGGCGGGATCCGTCGGGGATTCTAATACAGCAGATTCGGATTTTTGGGCCGTCGGGTATAGTCGGTCGAGGTGTTGTATGCTGCAGGCTCGATCTGTCGTAGATCCGGATACTGCAGCCTCGGTTGTCGGCTTCGGGTATTAGGCCGTCGGGTTATTTGGGCTCGGTATGGTATGCCGCTGGATCGTCAACTCGGTTGTCGGCTTCGGTGTTGTATTCGGGTATGTCTATGTATGCTGCAGGCTCGATCCCTCGTGGATCTGGATACCGCAGTCTCGGTTGTCGGCTTCGGGTATGTTCTGGTTGGGTGTTGTCGGGTGCTGCAGACTCAGTCAGTCGTGGCTCTGGATACTTCGGGTTCGGCTTCGTTCGGGTTGGGTGTTGCGGCTTCAATTCTTCGTCGATCTGGTTTCCACAGCTTCGCTTGTCGGCTTCATTTCTCCGTCGATCTGGTTTCTACAGCTTCGCTTGTCGGCTTCGGTACTTAATTATACGTTACTAATCTACTGTTACTAATCTACTATACGTTACAATGGTTGGTAACGATCGACACAAGTCGTCGTGGTAACGATCGGACGAAGCTGTCGTAGTAACGATCGGCCGAAGCTGTCGTAGTAACGATCGGCCGAAGCTGTCGTAGTAACGATCGACCGAAGTCGTCGTAGTATCGATCAGACGAATCTGTCATAGTAACGATCGACCGGAGTCGTCGTAGTAACGATCCGCCGAATCTGTCGTAGTAACGATCGGCCGAAGCTGTCGTAGTAACGATCGACCGAAGCTGTCGTGGGTAGTCCTAAAAAGAACTGTTATTTATTTTCAGCCTTCCGTTTCCAGATGACCGAATTCCAAAAAAGTGGTACAGACCAAGGCCCGACCACTACAGATGAGTCCCGACTGATCTCGATAGAGACCCCAAAACGAACTGACAACCAAACCCTGATATCATATATGCCAGCGTACATAAAGCAAATGAGAATTATCTCCGCATGTACGTTAACGCATACGCACTGAGTATCACTCCATTAGTTCTTGTATTGATTGACCGTAACACGTGGCGGCATCGACTAGTAAGCGGTAGTGGTGGGAGGAACTGCCTGTGTGTGTCTGGTTATGTATGCCTGCTGTTGATGCGTTTGTAAGTACGAGTGTGTATGCCTTCCATTGGTTTGGGCTGGTGATACGTTTGTGAGTACGAGTGTGCATCCTTTGCATTGGTTTGGCTGTTGTTACGTATGTAAGTACGAGTGTGAATGCTTTTGCATTGGTTTGGCTGTTTGTACGTTTGTAAGTACGAGTGTGAATGCTTTTGAGTTGGCTTCTTAGTTGATGCGTTTCTGTTGGAAGGGGGTGTAGTGAAAATAGGTGTTAGTAGAAAACATTTCCCAATGTTTTAAATAAAATATGTACGTGTTTTGCCACGTTACAGACCTAAAATCTTTTTAATAGATTGAACCTATTACTATTTTACTAACCAATTTTTATTAACTATTTTATGAAACCAAAACAAAATTTGTTGTACGGAAAATTTTTTTTTTTAATTTTTTGTCAAAAATTCCGATTTTCATTTAAAATATCTTTAGTACCATATTTTTTGAAGTATAAGCTCGATAAAGCCGGGATACCATTTAAATTAAAGGAAATTATAAGGGCTAGAAGTACTGAAAACAACGGCTTCACGTAGAAACGGAAGTCTTGTAACTGTCGTTAAAACAATTAGAAAAAGTTTTGATTTTTTTCAAAAAAAGTAATTTTTTTAATTTTTTATATTTTTTATTTTGGCAATTTTGTTTGGAAGGTACCAAAAGGAGCATGGCAATAACGCCCATTTTGTAATATATTATAGGTACTATAAAAACATTACACTGTACAAAATTTCAGGTATTTGTATGATTGATTTTTTTCAAAAAAGTCACTTTTTTATTTCTTTATATTTTTTATTTTGGCAATTTTGTTTGGGAGGTAACAAAAGGAGCATGGCAATAACGCCCATTTTGTAATATATTATGGGTACTATAAAAACATTACACTGTATAAAATTTCAGGTATTTGTATGATTGAGTTTTTTCAAAAAAGTCACTTTTTTATATTTTTTATTTTGGCAATTTTGTTTGGGAGGTACCAAAAGGAGCATGGCAATAACGCCCATTTTGTAATATATTATAAGTACTATGAAAACATTATACTGTACAAAATTCCAGGTATTTGTATGAGCAGGAAACCAAGTTATAACATTGTGCCAGTAACTTGTTGTGCAAAATGGTCCATTTGTATGGGAGGTACCAAAAGGAGCATGGCAATAACGCCCATTTTTCTCAAGATGATGACCACGAAACTAACACTATGTATGTAATGGTCAAAGATTCTGAATAGTAGTTTAGAAGTTAATAGATAATTAATATCTCACTAAGTTTGAACCCTGTACTCGGAGGAGTGGACCAACATAGTCCACCTGTGTCTAAAATAGAAAAAAATATGGACACATATCAAATTTGAAGTCAATCGGTTAATCCTGTCGAAAGTTATCGCGCGCACCAACCAGACAGACAGTACATTGACGGACATTGGTAAAATGACTTAAAATGGCCCAAAATGGATTTCCAAATCCTTGTCCACAATAGTGGGTGTATAAAAACCATATTATGTTTCAACCAAAAGTGCTATAATTTCTACATTTATCCATAGATTTTCTTCAAATAGGCATTGTTTTCTTCGTTAGAATAATAGCTTCCAAAAATTGGAACAAACTACTTTTTGCTAGTTTTTTCTATTTTATATGGGTTTTTAGTGCCAGCAAAAAAAATTATCCGGGCCAAATACTAAAGACACCTTCCAAGAAAATAGAAAAAAAAATTTGTTGCATAGTGATGTATGCGTAAAGAAAAGTGCCTTGTATATGGGCTACTTATATGTACATATATCGATACCTCCATCCTAAACTATGCTAAGTGCAAAAAGTTAGTTTTTCAGGAGAGGCGATCAACATTTTTATGCATTTTTTAAAATTGTGTGGAATTTCTTTATGATGGAAATTGAATGACCTGTACTGTTTTGTGAATAGCGTTTGATTGGGTTGACGAATAAACAGCAAAGTTTGATTAGGAATATTTATATATGCTAAGGCGTGCTATCGTGTTTTAGAATCAGGGCTGTGGAGTCGAAGTCGTCGTTGTTTTTGCTGCTTCCATGAAATTATACTTTCCAATACATTCATTGTATATTTTTAAAATATTTTGTACAAATATGTATATGAATGGCCAGACATGTGAATGAAAAATTTCCATTGATATGTATGCACATAAACATATTTATACAAAATATGTAAAAAAATAAAATTTATGCATTTAAAAGCATAATTTCATGAAATTTGGAGGTATCGATATATGGGCCGTAGTCATTAGTATGTATGGGTCGTAGGCTGTTCTGATGCTATTGAAACCTTTTGTTATTGAATCAAAAACCCAATTGTTCAAATTTTGTTTATCTGAGTAGGGTGTTATTCCAATCACATTATTAGTTATACCCTACACCACACTGTGGTACAGGGTATTATAATTTTGTTTCATGGCAGATGTTTGTAACACCTGAAAATAACACAGCTAGACCCACCTTAAAGTATACCGATCGACTCAGAATCACTAGCTGAGTCGATTGCAGTCGAGCATGTCCGTCCGTCCGTCCGTCTGTCCATGTAAAGTTGTTCGTCGACTACAGGTCGCAATTCCACTCCGATCGTTCTGAAATTTTGCAGTTTAGAGTATTTCGCAGATGTTAAGATCGCTATTGAATTTGGTTAAAATCGGTTCAGATTTAGATATAGCTCCCATATATATCTTCCGTCCGATTTGGCCCTTTAGTCCTATAGAAGCTGTATTTTACATCCAATCTTTTTGAAATTTAGAATGGTAGAGTTTCTTGATCCATTAACCAACACTGCCGAATTTGAAGAAAATCGGTTAAGATTTAGCTATAGCTCCCATATATATGTTTCGTCCGATTTGGCCCTTTAGTTCTATAGAAGCTGTACTTTACATCCAATCGTCTTGAAATTTAGAATGGTAGAGTTTCTTGATCCATGAACCAACACTACCAAATTTGAAGAATATCGGTTAAGATTTAGCTATAGCTCCCATATATATGTTTCGTCCGATTTTGCTCTTTAGTCCTGAAGAAGCTGTATTTTACATCCAATCGTTTTGAAATTTAGAATGGTAGAGTTTCTTGATCCATGAACCAACACTACCGAATTTGAAGAAAATCGGTTAAGATTTAGCTATAGCTCCCATATATATGTTTCGTCCGATTTGGCCCTTTAGTTCTATAGAAGCTGTACTTTACATCCAATCGTCTTGAAATTTAGAATGGTAGAGTTTCTTGATCCATGAACCAACACTACCAAATTTGAAGAATATCGGTTAAGATTTAGCTATAGCTCCCATATATATGTTTCGTCCGACTTGGCCCGTTAGTTCTATATAAGCTATATTTTACATCCAATCGTTTTGAAATTTAGAATGGTAGAGTTTCTTGATCCATGAACCAACATTGCCGAATTTGAAGAAAATCGGTAAAGATTTAGCTATAGCTCCCATATATATGTTTCATCCGATTTGGCTCTTTAGATCCAATCGTTTTTATACCCTACACCACACTGTGGTACAGGGTATTATTTAAGTATAAAATGTCCCAAAAGTAAATTTATGTAAACAATTTATACATAAATTACAAAATTTATATATCAGAGTTATTCAATATTACGAGAGTGGTGTAGGGTATTATATAGTCGGCCCCGCCCGACTTTAGCCTTTCCTTACTGGTTTTAATATACAGAAATTTTGCACACATTTAGCAAACTTTCTGCATAATACCTCTCAGAGATCAAGAGGTCGCAAAACGCTGCTCGGAATATGAATAATTATACCCTACACCACACTGTGGTACAGGGTATTATAAGTTTGTTTCATGGCAGATGTTTGTAACACCTGAAAGTAACACAGCTAGGCCCACCTTAAAGTATACCGATCGACTCAGAATCACTAGCTGAGTCGATTTAAGCATGTCTGTCCGTCCGTCCGTCTGTCCATGTAAACTTGTTCGTCGACTACAGGTCGCAATTTCCCTCCGACCGTTCTGAAATTTTGCAGTTTAGAGTACTTCGCAGCTGTTAAGATCACTATTGAATTTGGTTGAAATCGGTTCAGATTTAGATATAGCTCCCATATATATCTTTCGTCCGATTTGGCCCTTTAGTCCTATAGAAGCTGTTTGAAATTTAGAATGGTAGAGTTTCTTGATCCATGAACCAACATTGCCGAATTTGAAGAAAATCGGTAAAGATTTAGCTATAGCTCCCATATATATGTTTCATCCGATTTGACCCTTTAGTTCTATAGAAGCTATACTTTACATCCAATCGTTTTGAAATTTAGAATGGTAGAGTTTCTTGATCCATGAACCAACATTGCCGAATTTGAAGAAAATCGGTAAAGATTTATCTATAGCTCCCATATATATGTTTCGTCCGATTTGGCTCTTTAGATCCAATCGTTTTTATACCCTACACCACACTATTGTACAGGGTATTATTTAAGTATAAAATGTCTCAAAAGTAAATTTTTGTATACCATTTATACATGAATTACAAAATTTATATATCAGAGTTATTCAATATTACGAGAGTGGTGTAGGGTATTATATAGTCCGCCCCGCCCGACTTTAGCCTTTCCTTACTGGTTTTATTATACTATTGCATATTTCATATAGTAAAGGGTGGTCCAACCAAATGCACGATGTTAATTGTAAGTCACACCTTAACGTCAAGTTTTTGACCCACCTTAATGTGACATTTCTTTGTTTCAGTGTTTGACAAATTCCATCAAGGGGGAGGTACACAATTGAGCAGCGCGTTAAGATTGTTGGGAGTTCAAATCAAAATGCATTTCGTGCACTTCGTGATTTTTTTGGTCAGTATAATCGACCAAATGTGTCCACAAACAGGTGAATTGTGCGCAGATTTAAGCAAACCGGGTGTGTGGCAGATGTGAAAACACCTGTGCTTGCTAGCCCAGTTCGTTCTGCGGAAAACGATGCTGTTCGCGATAGTATGCCAGAAGAGCCGGCAACCTCGACTCGCCGTCGTGCCCAATAATTGAACATCTCACGAATATCACTGATGCGAATTTTGAATAAAGAATAAAATTGAGTAAAATTGACTTAAGAGCGTCGTCAATACGCCGAATGGTTGGTTGCACATAAAGAAGTGTATGGTGACTTTACAAAGAAAATAATCTTCACCGACGAGGCACACTTTAACCTCAGTGGTTTCGTTAAGAAGCAGAATTGCCGCATTTCTGCAAATGAAAATCCACGAGTGATTGTTGAAAGGCCGATACATCCACACAGAGTGACTGTTTGATACGGTTTATGCCCTGTCGGCGTCATCGGACCGTACTTCTTCGAAAATTATGTCGGCCAAGCAGTGACAGTGATAATAGCCAGAAATTGAGAATATGGACCTGGTGTCACTTGCCACACAGCCAACGAAACAATGGCTCTTTTGCGCTAGAAATTCAATTGGCTGTGTTATCTCACGTCGTGGCCTCCACGATCATGTGATTTGACAGCGTTGGACTTCATTCTTTGGAGATATTAAAAAGAAAAAGTTCAACACAAAAGTGGGCGTTATTGCTAAGCCCGTTCTAGTACCTCTCACTCAAGTGGTAACAATTTTGTGAAATGTTGTTGTTATTTATTGTTGGTCTGTGCTTTTGTTATTCAGTCAGAATTTATCTTTTGGTTTCAGACCATATGTTCCATTTACTTTCTGTCTATTCCAAGAAAGTAATAGAAACAAATACAAAAATTGGTAGAGAGTTTTAATTGCTTGGTAGAATTGACTGCAGTTTCGATAGACACCACTCTATCATCTTCAGAATTCAGTAGCAATAGTGTATGTCTTTAACTTAAATCAGCTGAAATACTTGTGGAAGCAGTAAATTGCATTTAACAAGAACTGCTAACCAAACTCGTATTTTGCCGAACTAAGTCAACATACTAAAACTCTCATACCAATACATTTTTGTTTTTTGCTTGGGTTCGCATCGCGAACCACGAAAACAAATGTAGTTTTGTCAACGGATAATGCCGACGTCATCGTACCTCGTGTGTTTGTATGTGTTGTTGTTATTTATTGTTGGTCTGTGCTTTTGTTATTCAGTCAGAATTTATCTTTTGGTTTGAGACCATATGTTCCATTTAATTTCTGTCTATTCCAAGAAAGTAATAGAAACAAATACAAAAATTGGTAGAGAGTTTTAATTGCTTGGTAGAATTGACTGCAGTTTCGATAGACACCACTCTATCATCTTCAGAATTCAGTAGCAATAGTGTATGTCTTTAACTTAAATCAGCTGAACAACTTGTGGAAAAAACAAAAATGTATTGGTATGAGAGTTTTAGTATGTTGACTTAGTTCGGCAAAATACGGGTTTGGTTAGCAGTTCTTGTTAAATGCAATTTACTGCTTCCACAAGTATTTCAGCTGATTTAAGTTAAAGACATACACTATTGCTACTGAATTCTGAAGATGATAGAGTGGTGTCTATCGAAACTGCAGTCAATTCTACCAAGCAATTAAAACTCTCTACCAATTTTTGTATTTGTTTCTATTACTTTCTTGGAATAGACAGAAAGTAAATGGAACATATGGTCTCAAACCAAAAGATAAATTCTGACTGAATAATTTTGTGAAATGTTAAAAAATAAGAAACTCATTAAAGTAAATATATAAATAAAGAGTTTTAACATTTCACAATATTGTTACCATTTCTGTTAGAGGTAGTAGAAAGGGCGTGGCAATAACGCCCACTATGTTCTGGACTCTAGGTACTACACATTTTTTACCCTGCACAAAATTGCAAGTATTTGTATGTACTGGCATTATTGTTATAAGCTGTGAACTATTTCGTAAAAATTGGTCCCTTTTTGTAGGATGTACCAAAAGGTGCGTGGCATTTTCTCTCATTTTCTGTTCAGCTTATAGAGACGGTAAAATGACTACTATGCATGAAATTTTACAGGATACCCATGAGTATTATAGAAGTAATAAGTGCTTTAACATGTCACAAAATTTAAACCACTTGTGGGGGAGTTACCACAAAGCGTAGGCCGATATGTTTGTCCATCAAACATAAACTGGATTTGAATAAAATATTATAACGTACGAAATTTTAAGTTATTCGGTCACTCCTTTCAGGGTTATCGTTAGTACCATTCAGTTTTTAGCCCATGGAGGTCCCATAAGGAAATTTTTACATTTTGCTTTTCAGGATAATCAAGGATTAAGGACATTGACATGATGTCCTTAATAGGCAAATATTAACTACTTAATTTATAATTCTTAGAAAGGATGTTAAATTCTTTCAAATAGTACTTTGCCATTCATATTTGATATCCCGTTAAAAAGTTATGTAGACTTCAAAAAGGCTTAATTTGTAAACAAATGTTGTAGGTGACCCAAATGGGCGTCCTATAAAATCTAAACCGTTATTAATTTGGGCAATCGGTAAAAGGTAATAAGTCTGCATGGTATTCTAGTATACGCATATAAACTTTCATTGAAATCTAAATCCATAAATATTCGAAGTGGGTCGGTTTCCTTTGGTATTACCTCTCAGTTAAAATCGCGTGAATATGACTAGAATCTCCAGCCACCCCCTTAACTTTGTGTGTGGAAACTTTCTGATTAATACTTTTACATGAGAATTTAATTGAAAAAAATTAAATTAAATATATGTCCATAGGTCTTACTGGGATTTTAAATGTATTGGTAGAATGAATATCCACATGCAAGTTTTGGCTTAGGCAAGATACAATCATGCAGTCCAACTAAAGATGGACAGAAATCGATACCAGTAGGGTAGCTTCACAAATATGGCCAATATATTACCTGAGAGGGTAAAAATATCTCCACGCACTAGAGAGGAAATGATTGCCTACGTTAGTATCAGTTCTGACCAGACACTGCCTGATCGGCGAACACGCCAGAAGATTGGGTGTTGATTCCACTGACTTCTGCAGAAGCTGTGGTTATGAGGAAAAAGTTGAGAGTATTGAGCACTTGCTATGCGACTGTTCCGCTTTGAGTAAACGATGTCTGGACTTACTGGTTTCGGTCTTTCTAGGCAGTCTAATAGATCTTACCGGTACCGATAAACTTTTTGTATATCAAACACTTTGGTTTTTTTTTGGTCAGCCCGTGGTAACACTACACTGATATAAAAACCGTTCGTCACCATGACGAATCAGTTTCGTCAATATATCTGCGTACTGGTGACGAAAAGTTACGTACATGCGATGTTTTTGTACGTCAATAGAACGAACACGATCATCAAGTCATGTTTTTGGTGATTTCGAAATTCGTCGAGAGAACGATAAGGTTTCATTCCCACGACGAAAAGATTTATTTGGCCATTTTGCTGAAAATATGATCAAACGGAGCAATCAAATTATAGTTTCTGCTTAAATGTACTGTTCTATATGCGTTCTGATTACCTTAGTTAAATAATTTCTTGTAAAAGATCAATTTAAAAAATCTAATAATTAATGACGAACACCGTTCGTCAATAAGATTATCCATTCATCATGAGAACGATCGACCTTTACGGCAATGTCAACTACTACAACAAAACAAAGTAAGACATGCGACGTTGTTATGTTCGTCCACGTGTGTGTTATGTTCGTCGTGATGATGAATGGGGTTCGTCATGATGATGAATGGTGTTCGTCATGATGATGAATGGGGTTCGTCGTGGTGATGAATGGATCATCCTGAGGACGAAAGTTTTTGGAAACAGAAATTCGTCATGGTGATTAACAAATTCATCAAGAGGATTATTCCGTACGTTAGCTGACTTTTGACGAAAAAATAATCGTCGTCTTGACGAACCTTGGACCTAAACTGGTCTATGTGAGTTGGTAAAAAACCTAATGAAAAACCCTTTGAAATACAGTGAAATATTGAAAGTTGCTTTGGTCACTCCTAAACTGACCACAATCTTATGTAGAATTCAAAATAATTTTTCCCGCGTATAGTACTACATTTTATTTTATCTTTGCATCATTGAAGGCGCTTCTGATGGACAACAATGATATTAAAGAGTTTGATAGCCCGAAAACTGACCACGGGCCAAAAAACCAACATGTGGGTATTCTGTAGGTTATAAAGCGTGATACATTTCGAGGTTCCCTACTTTTTTAAATAAAAAACACATAAAATTCAAATTGAATGCGGAATGTTTATTATCATTTGAAAGAACATTCTTTGGCATTTATTGTTTGAAGATTATGTCTATCAAATGTTGGCCGCGGCTACGTCTCAGATGGTCCATCCGTTGAGTCAAATTTTCGATGACTTGTTCGACCAATTCGACTGGTAACTGGCGAATGACACGCGTAAATGTTGTTCAGCCGTAAGTCTTTCCATGATGAAATGCCAAACAATACTTAACAAAAATAACATGACAGCATGACACGACTCACACGTGATCTGTCAAAAAAAGGCTATTGAAAGAAGTATCTCTACATAACTTTACACTAATTAATCTGTCAATTTGTTGTCAAAACGTTGTAAACGTTGTTCAGGCTTAAGTCTTTCCGTGATGAAATGCCAAACAATACTTAACAAAAATAACATGACAGCATGACACGACTCACACGTGATCTGTCAAAAAAGGCTATTGAAAAAAATATCTCTACTTGGATCACCCTATATATATATATTCTGTTAAAATAAAATTCGTTTTAATCTGATAATATAGAATACTTGGACCAATTTCTGCGAAAACGACCAACATTATTATATCTACTGTTCAGCGAAAAATTATTATATCTACTGTTCAGCGAAAAATAGTGTAGTTCTGGTACCACTCACACAAATTGTTAGAATAATTCGTGTAATATTTACTTTTTTGCTTGTTCATTTATCGCCAGACCTGGAGTCTATTCAAATAAATCAACTTATACCCTGAAAAATTTATTATCCCATATACCCAAATCGACTACAAAATATCATGCCACAAAAATATGTTGAACTAATCATATTTTCTGAACAAGGTGGCGTATGAATATGATTTAGAAACAATATCGATTATACGTTAAAATTATGTTGTAAAACAGGGTTGGAAAAGTCAGTACTTTAGTACTTTTTTCAGTACTTTTCCACTTCCAGAAGTACCGAAGTACCCCCACCGCCATTTCAGTACCATTTTATTCTATCTATTTATTTTGCAGAAGTGAGTCCTAACATAATCCCTTTTTTATTTCAATAATAATCAAAAGAAGTTAAATTTATATCGAAGTAAATATTTAAAGTTTAAAAAAAAATATACTCGTACACCGACATTGTGAGGTAGGTGTAGGATATATATTTTTCATTCATTTATTTTCTGAAAATGTGTTTTGTTTAAATCAGAACAATACGAATTTTAAAGAAGTTATTAGAATTTTTGCGAACTGCTTGCAGCTATTTGAAGTTTTCTTTCACAATAGGAATTTGATAACTTCATAAATTTATGAAATGATTTTAGGGATTTGCTATATGTAATTGGAATGCATTTTTAAAGACATGTTATTACATACGTATTTATAGTTATGGAGCAAAATCGTGTCATATATCGTCATTAGACACGAGAAAGGGCCTATCATCATACGTATTTGAAAATTTTACAGGAGAAGCAAAAAACTAAATAAAATAAAAAATGTTGTCGTTAGAAAAACGGGGTTTTAGGATAATACTTAAACATTATGATGTATATTTAAATTCACACAAACATGATTTTTAACTTGTTTGTGAAAATTGCGTGAAATGGCAATTTTTAACTATAAAAAAAGAAATAATTTGTTTTTATGTCCTTTTGAATTTCGTTTATAAATTCGCCATATCTGATAGTAAGCTACTAAAAATTTGTCAGGATGTGTATTTTGATGCAATATACCGAAATCCATTTAAACTTAATTTCCATTT
The DNA here is from genome assembly GCA_963930755.1 of Eudasyphora cyanicolor. Taxonomy (NCBI): domain Eukaryota; kingdom Metazoa; phylum Arthropoda; class Insecta; order Diptera; family Muscidae; genus Eudasyphora; species Eudasyphora cyanicolor. The sequence goes on along the minus strand of OZ005736.1, from coordinate 154,794,597 downwards.
TCTTGTTTCTGATGACGATATGTGTTTAAATATTTTCCATTGGTTATCACGTTAATTATATTTGCAATAAATTAATATTATAAAAGAAAAACCAGTAAGGAAAGGCTAAAGTCTGGCGGTGCCGACTATATAATACCCTACACCACTCTCGTAATATTGAATAACTCTGATATATAAATTTTGTAATTCATGTATAAATTATTTTCATAAATTTACTTTTGGGACATTTTATACTTAAATAATACCCTGTACCACAGTGTGGTGTAGGGTATAAATACGATTGGATCTAAAGAGCCAAATCGGACGAAACATATATATGGGAGCTATAGCTAAATCTTAACCGATTTTCTTCAAATTCAGTAGTGTTGGTTCATGGATCAAGAAACTCTACCATTCTAAATTTCAAAACGATTGGATGTAAAATACAGCTTTTATAGGACTAAAGGGCCAAATCGGACGAAACATATATATGGTAGCTATAGCTAAATCTTAACCATTTTTCTTCAAATTCGGAAATGTTGGTTCATGTATCAAGAAACTCTACCATTCTAAATTTCAAAATGATTGGATGTAAAATACAGCTTCTTCAGGACTAAAGAGCAAAATCGGACGAAACATGTATATGGGAGCTATAGCTAAATCTTAACCGATTTTCTTCAAATTCGGCAATGTTGGTTCATGGATCAAGAAACTCTACCATTCTAAATTTCAAAACGATTGGATGTAAAATACAGCTTTTATAGGACTAAATGGCCAAATCGGACGAAACATATATATGGGAGCTATAGCTAAATCTTAACCGATTTTCTTCAAATTCGGTAGTGTTGGTTCACGGATCAAGAAACTCTACCATTCTAAATTGCAAAATGATTGGATGTAAAATACAGCTTTTATAGGACTAAAGAGCAAAATCGGACGAAACATATATATGGGAGCTATAGCTAAATCTTAACCGATTTTCTTCAAATTCGGCAATGTTGGTTCATGGATCAAGAAACTCTACCATTCTATATTTCAAAACGATTGGATGTAAAATACAGCTTCTATAGGACTAAAGGGCCAAATCGGACGAAAGATATATATGGGAGCTATATCTAAATCTGAACCGATTTCAACCAAATTCAATAGCGATCTTAACAGCCGCGAAATACTCTAAACTGCAAAATTTCAGAACGATCGGAGGGAAATTGCGACCTGTAGTCGACGAACAACTTTACATGGACAGACGGACGGACGGACATCGTTAAATCGACTCAGCTAGTGATTCTGAGTCGATCGGTATACTTTAAGGTGGGTCTAGCTGTGTTATTTTCAGGTGTTACAAACATCTGCCGTGAAACAAACTTATAATACCCTGTACCACAGTGTGGTGTAGGGTATAAATACCTTTTCAATTTAAAAAGTACCATTTTAGTACTTTTTGATAAATCGAATTTTCCATCCCTGTCCCATGTATTGATGAACCATTAAATGAGACAAACAATTATTTACAATTTTAGAAACTACATCATTCGAAGAAATTACTTTAAATATTTAAATACAAGGTATCGCAAAAATTATTTGAACTACATATTCTATGAAGGGTAACACAATTTAGTACTTACCATAAACATAAGAATTGTCCCGGGCAATGTCACCTGTACAAAGTAATTTTTTATACCCTACACCATTCTATGGTACAGGGTATTATAAGTTTGTTTAACGGCAGATGTTTGTAACACCTGAAAATAACACAGCTAGACCCACCTTAAAGTATACCGATCGACTCAGAATCACTAGCTGAGTCGATTTAAGCATGTCTGTCCGTCCGTCCGTCCGTCTCTGTCCATGTAAAGTTGTTCGTAGACTACAGGTCGCAATTTCACTCCGATCGTTCTGAAATTTTGCAGTTTAGAGTATTTCGCGGCTGTTAAGATCGCTATTGAATTTGGTTGTAATCGGTTCAGATTTAAATATAGCTGCCATATATATCGTTCGTCCGATTTGGCCCTTTAGTCCTATAGAAACTGTATTTTACATCCAATCGTTTTAGAATTTAGAATGGTAGAGTTTCTTGATCCATGAACCAACATTGCCGAATTTGAAGAAAATCGGTTAAGATTTAGCTATAGCTCCCATATAAATGTTTCGTCCGATTTTGCTCTTTAGTCCTGAAGAAGCTGTATTTTACATCCAATCATTTTGAAATTTAGAATGGTAGAGTTTCTTGATCCATGAACCAACATTTCCGAATTTGAAGAAAAATGGTTAAGATTTAGCTATAGCTACCATATATATGTTTCGTCCGATTTGGCCCTTTAGTCCTATAAAAGCTGTATTTTACATCCAATCGTTTTGAAATTTAGAATGGTAGAGTTTCTTGATCCATGAACCAACACTACTGAATTTGAAGAAAATCGGTTAAGATTTAGCTATAGCTCCTATATATATGTTTCGTCCGATTTGGCCCTTTAGTTCTATAGAAGCTATATTTTACATCCAATCGTTTTGAAATTTAGAATGGTAGAGTTTCTTGATTCATGAACCAACATTGCCGAATTTGAAGAAAATCGGTAAAGATTTAGCTATAGCTCCCATATATATGTTTCATCCGATTTGGCTCTTTAGATCCAATCGTTTTTATACCCTACACCACACTGTGGTACAGGGTATTATTTAAGTATAAAATGTCCCAAAAGTAAATTTATGTAAATAATTTATACATGAGTTACAAAATTTATATATCAGAGTTATTCAATATTACGAGAGTGGTGTAAGGTTTTATATAGTCGGCACCGCCCGACTTTAGACTTTCCTTACTGGTTTTTGGTTAAATTCTTGTTAAGGAATAATTTGCATTTTTACAATTAAGTGCTAATGTTTTATATTTGTAATGCAACAACAAAATGCATGTACCTAATTTGTTTTTCCAGTAGGTTCAAAATTTGTTTTCAAAAAAAGTTCCTTCGAATTTCCAAGTTCCAAGTTTAAAAATTTTTAGTCCTAATAAACTAGATCTGAAACGATAACCTTAAAATGCGAAGCATTCTTTGATAACGATCCTAATAAACTAGATCTGACACCAAATCGGGAGGAACATATATATCGCGATCTAAGGCGCTAAGTCCAATATGGCAAATTTTACAGGAGAGGCAAAATACTTACTATATATGTATGTTTTTATAAAGGGTATATGAACTTAGCGCTTTTTCGTTTCTGCTTTTAAAGATTACAAAATAAATTTCGTAATGATCGAATATAAAATACAACTTCTATATCACTCTGATACCAAATCGGGAGGAACATATATATTGGGGGCTATATCTAAATCTTAACCGATTTCCCCCAAAGTAGGCAGTGTTCCTTTTGTGTAATAAGAAACCTCTTTCTGCCGAATTTCGTACTGATCGGATATAAAAAAGAGTTTCTACAGCGCTTACATGTCAAATCAGGAGTTATGGGCGCTATATCTAAATCTGAACCGTTTTTTCTCAAATTTATTATTATCTATCAAGGGACATATTTCTGTCATTCAGATCGGTTAGAAAATGTTGCTTATACAGTGCATAGAGGCCTGTATAAGCCAAAAATTAATAGGGATCGTCCGTGGGCCAAAAGAAAGACATGTGGAAAGTTTCGTTGAGATCGGGAAATAATTGCGACCTCTAATTTGATTACAAAAATACATGCACAGACGGACATATCTAAATCAATTTAAAGGTGATTCTATGTCAAACATACTTAAATTATACAAAAGCAATCATCTTAGCATACGAGTACTTATACATAAGTACGACAGTACGATTTGAAATATAGAACACCAATATATATTGACAGTTTTTATATGATTTGCAATAATGGAATCCATCCCTCCCCCACTTTTCGACAATGGTGTGCGATTTGTAATTGCATTAAGCACTCTTAAAATGATACACTGACTAATGATTGTGTTAATTAGTCAATGGTAATTCAATTTTGATTTGAAAGGATCGATTCATCAATAGCATTCATAGTAATTATTTACTTTCCAAACGTCGAAATAGTGAAATATGAGTGAATGCCATTATGCTCGCCTACGCACTAAGTGAATAATCGTAATGACCATGTGAGTGTGCTGTATATTTATTTTGCCTGGCATAATTAACTTTTCACTTGAATGGAATATAGAAATTTGATTGGAAATCACTACCAACACAATTTGTGTTTGAATAATTGGAAAGAATTTATGGATAATGCCATTATGTAACGGAACTCAGGAAAAATAAAATATAATATGGAAGAAAACAGTAGCTTTTTTATTGGCAAGTAGAGAAAGAGTATAATTTACTAGAAAGAGTTAAATTTCACTCGAGAACCGTATTAAAATAATTCAGACCCACTATGAAATTGTTCAACAGAACGATCGACCCGGACCCTCAACTTAAGATAATGGATGGGCCATTTAAAATATTAAATTTGAATCGGTTTTAAAAAAAAGAACTGATAACACTGTGGGCATTAACAGTTTTATCCTGTGACACTGCTTTTTCGAGATATGTAGCCACCAAGTTTGCTGGGTAAACAAAGAGGTTAGTAAATTCGAACACAATTTTAGTATAGAAGGCTTCGAAATAGATAGATCCATGTCAAAGAACAAAATAAAGGATACACTTCAAGAAGTATTTCTCTCAAAACCATGCCCCTGAAACCCCGAAGTTCGCTGGGTAAACTAATAGTTAGTAAATTCAGGAACACTTTAGTATAAATTACCATAAAAGCGTATTGTGGGGACCTTTAGTGTTTTTTACAAGGAATCTTTTTGTCGAATACATCACCCACAAAATCCATCGTGTTATACGACTTTTGATAAAATATTGTTTTTGGAGAGAGATTCTTGGTGGCAAGGGGATGAGCGGGGGTGTCGGGTGTTGTGGGAGAAAAAAATCTTGAAGTGTCTCCTTTCTTTCATTCTTTGACATGGGACATCTATTCCGAAGATTTCTATACTAAAATTGTGTTTGAATTTACTAACCATTTTGTTTACCCAGCAAAATTTTTGGATAAATATTTCGAAAATGCGATGTCACAGACAACAAGTAAAAGCGTTAAGTTCGGCGTGGCCGAATCTTATATACTCTCCACCATGGATAGCATGTGAATGGTTTCGGGCACAAATAAAGTAATATTACAAAATTTTAGCCCGATTCGTTGAAATTTGTGGTTTTTGTTGCGTTAAGAAGTAAAATCAGGAGGGACCTTTGTATGGGGGCTATATCCAAACATGGACCTATGGCTACCGTTGCACAGTGGCGCCATTTGAGTTTTTTCGTTGCAAAAATCATATCTTTTGAACCGAATAAGATAATTGAACAGTTTAAACAGCATATGATAGATAACTGTTCAGCCTATGAAATGAGCGTTTGGAAAGGGTGCTACGCTTTGTAGGGGCCTACTTATGGGTTATCAAAGTTAAAATTTGTAGAAAAATCAATTTTATGGTAACTAAAAAAAAATATTTTTACATTTTTAGATTGTTTTTATTTTTTTCTTTAGGGTTTTATGTTTTAAATTATTACCCAACAAATTAAAAAAAATTACTTCTTTTTATACCCTACACCACACTGTGGTACAGGGTATTATAAGTTTGTTTCACGGCAGATGTTTGTAACACCTGAAAATAACACAGCTAGACCCACCTTAAAGTATACCGATGGACTCAGAATCACTAGCTGAGTCGATTTAACGATGTCCGTCCGTCCGTCCGTCTGTCCATGTAAAGTTGTTCGTCGACTACAGGTCGCAATTTCACTCCGATCGTTCTGAAATTTTGCAGTTTAGAGTATTTCGCGGCTGTTAAGATCGCTATTGAATTTGGTTGAAATCGGTTCAGATTTAGATATAGCTCCCATATATATCTTTCGTCCGATTTGGCCCTTTAGTCCTATAGAAGCTGTATTTTACATCCGATCGTTTTGAAATTTAGAATGGTAGAGTTTCTTGATCCATGAACCAACATTGCCGAATTTTAAGAAAATCGGTTAAGATTTAGCTATATCTCCCATATATATGTTTCGTCCGATTTTGCTCTTTAGTCCTGAATAAGCTGTATTTTACATCCAATCATTTTGAAATTTAGAATGGTAGAGTTTCTTGATCCATGAACCAACACTACAGAATTTGAAGAAAATCGGTTAAGATTTAGGTATAGCTCCCATATATATGTTTCATCCGATTTGGCTCTTTAGTCCTGTGGAAGCTGTATTTTACATCCAATCGTTTTTATACCCTACACCACACTGTGGTACAGGGCATTATTTAAGTATAAAATGTCCCAAAAGTAAATTTATGTAAACAATTTATACATGAATTACAAAATTTATATATCGAGTTATTCAATATTACGAGAGTGGTGTAGGGTATTATATAGTCGGCACCGCCCGACTTTAGCCATTCCTTACTGGTTTCCGAATTTCAATTGGTGTATTACGTATTTCAAATGGAAAAATTCGAAATTCAATTGAAGTATTCCGAATTTCAATTGCAATTTTACGAATTTCAAATGATGTGATTCGAATTTCAATTGATGTGTTTCGAATTTCAATTTCTGTTTTTCGAATTTCAATTGATGTTCTTCGAATATCAAGTGATGTGTTTCGAATTTCAATTGATGTTTTTCGAATTTCAATTGGTGTATTACGAATTTCAAATGGAAAAATTCGAATTTCAATTGATATTTATACCCTACACCACACCGTGGTACAGGGTTTGTTTCACGGCAGATGTTTGTAACGCCTGAAAATAACACAGCTAGACCCACCTTAATGTATACCGATCGACTCACAATCACTAGCTGAGTCGATTTAACGATGTCCGTCCGTCTGTCCATGTAAAGTTTTTCGTCGACTACAGGTCGCAATTTCACTCCGATCGTTCTGAAATTTTGCAGTTTAGAGTATTTCGCGGCTGTTAAGATCGCTATTGAATTTGGTTGAAATCGGTTCAGATTTAGATATAGCTCCCATATATATTTTTCGTCCGATTTGGCCCTTTAGTCCTATAGAAGCTGTATTTTACATCCAATCGTTTTGAAATTTAGACTGGTAGAGTTGCTTGATCCATGAACCAACACTGCCGAATTTGAAGAAAACCGGTTAAGATTTACCTATAGCTCCCATGTATATGTTTCGTCCGATTTTGCTCTTTAGTCCTGTAGAAGCTGTATTTTACATCCAATCATTTTGAATGGTAGAGTTTCTTGGTCCATGAACCAACACTACCGAATTTGAAGAAAATAGGTTAAGATTTAGCTATAGCTCCCATATATATGTTTCGTCCGATTTGGCCATTTAGTCCTATAAAAGCTGTATTTTACATCCAATCGTTTTGAAATTTAGAATGGTAGAGTTGCTTGATCCATGAACCAACACTGCCGAATTTGAAGAAAACCGGTTAAGATTTACCTATAGCTCCCATGTATATGTTTCGTCCGATTTGGCCCTTTAGTTCTATAGAAGCTGTATTTTACATCCGATCGTTTTGAAATTTAGAATGGTAGAGTTTATTGATCCATGAACCAACACTACCGGATTTGAAGAAAATCGGTTAAGATTTAGCTATAGCTCCCATATATATGTTTCGTCCGATTTGGCCCTTTAGTCCTATAAAAGCTGTATTTTACATCCAATCGTTTTTGTCGTTTTTGGCTCTTTAGATCCAATCGTTTTTATACCCTACACCACACTGTGGTACAGGGTATTATTTAAGTATAAAATGTCCCAAAAGTAAATTTATGTAAACAATTTATACATGAATTACAAAATTTATATATCAGAGTTATTCAATATTACGAGAGTGGTGTAGGGTATTATATAGTCGGCACCGCCCGACTTTAGCCTTTCCTTACTTGTTTAAATTTATTTTTTCAATTTTCTGTAAAATATTCATCACAATTCGTAGGAGAAGGTATATCTAAAAGACTAATCATTTCTAAACTATAATTATTTTCTAACTCTATTCGTGACTTCACATGCCGCAGGGAAGAAATAAGTGGATCGGAAGATGCTGCCAACATGTTGAAGAGGTCCTCATTTTGCCTTACCCTTGATGCTTTGAATGTGTTCTGCAATCTATATTTTTTATAAAATTTGTTAAGAGACTCCTGTGCTTCTTCAGAAAGCTCTCCAATTGGCAAAGACTGGTACTAAATTATATCTTTGCCATGCGCCAATATTTTGTGGACCGTCGGGGTCGACTTCTTCTGTGGATACATTTCTGCTAAAAGAGATGCAGTTTTCGATGCATACTCTCCATATTTTGTAGAATTGACATTTTCTTTGCAGTTTAAAACATTCAAGATCGTTCCCTATCTTTTCACAATTTGATTGTCAATTCCAGTGATTCTAGTGTTTCCATCGTTTGTTTCCATCGTTTGAGTTACCGTATCCGTGCTTGGGACGGTCTACTTTTAGTCCAACTTGTTAAAAAAAAGCATCCTGTATTTGCTTCTTTCTGATCTTTTCCTTATCCTTTATTGATGTATTTTCATCGAAGTTTTCCTCTTCTTGTGGTAGGGTATACGCCAGTTTTAGCAAGAACTCCATACACCGTATCCGTGCGTGCAATGGTGACATTCCATATTCGTACTTCTCCTCGTTTGTAGAATCGTTTAAATTACCAAAGTTCTTCTGACTTTTTTTTTTTTTTTTTTTTTTTTATTGTTTATAAAATTATTTATATATACAAATTCATAAGATATAAATGCCTCAGCGCCGTTAGGCATTAGAGAGGCTAGTTGGCAAATAATACTAAATTATTTGTATAATTAAAAAATAATTCATTTAAATATCATAATAATTCATTTAATATATCATAAGCATATCATTTATTACAATAAATCATCAATTTGAGATAACAAATATTCTTTTAACATATTTTTAAAATTCGAAAGTCTATTTGATGCTTTAACATGATGTGGTAAGTTATTGAATTCACGACTACCAGAATATTCAACTCGTTGCTTAGTTGTCTCTGTTCGACATAATGCTACTCTAAGTTGTTGGTTATTGCGAGTGTTAACTGCAACTTGATTTCGAGCAAATTGAATTGTGTGATGTCCTACATGATGTAGACATTTAAATACATATAAAAGAAGATGTTGTTTATAAGTACCGAATATTGGTAAAATTGAAGGAAAAACCTCATTAAATAAGGAGTACGTTGAATGCATAATAGGTAAATTAGCCACGATTTTTAATGCTTTATTTTGAAGCCGCTGCAGAGATTTCAATTCTGTGGTCTTTTTATGCGCGTATACGACAGCCAAATAGTTAATATTACTTTGAATTAACGATTGATAAATCAGGAGTTTAGTCCTATGATCAAACTTGTACTTGAATTTAAACAACAAACCAAGGGCAGATGATATTTTAGATTTCAGGTAGTTTATGTGCTGATTCCAAGCTAGATTTGACTGCAAAAAAAGTCCCAAATATTTGACAGTGTTCACCTCCTGTATCTCCTTTCCATCTATGGTAATACTAAAATTCGAGTTAAAACGACCATGTGGTCTAAATCGAATTAATTTGGTCTTTGTAGGATTGATGAAAAGCTTGTTTAATCTCATGTATTCAAAAATCAAAGCAGAATCACGCTGCATAAAACATTTTACCGCAGCTTCTGACTTGTACGGATAAAAAAGACAGATGTCATCAGCATACATGAACAAACGTCCAGTTAACTCGATGTTTTCGAGATCATTAACGTATATAAGAAATAATAAGGGCCCTAAAACACTTCCCTGTGGGACTCCATGCTCAACCAGCGCCATTTCACTCTTATTTTCCTTGATTTGTACAAATTGGTATCGGTTACTTAGATAGGATTTAAGAAGTGCTAGTTCATTGCCGTGAAAGCCATAAAATTGAAGTTTTTGTAACAAAATATTGTGGTCAATCATATCAAATGCCTTAGACAAATCAAAAAAGATTCCAGCAACTCCGCTACAACCTTCGTCCAACATTTTACATATGAAATTTTGAACATTGACGACTGCCTCTTCTGTTCCACACCCCCTACGAAAACCATATTGACATTGACTTAGCAAACTGTTGTCATCAAGGTATACAGATATTTGGCGGTAAATAATCCGTTCAAATATATTATTTATAGTTGGAAGCACTGATATTGGGCGAAAATTATCGATCGTTGTTGCGTTCTTCTCTTTTGGAATGGGTATAACTTTGTGTATCTTTAGTATATCAGGGTATGTTGATGAATAAATCATATTATTAAAAATGGATACCAAAAGTGGAATAATGCTGTTGTTGCATATCTTAATTACTTTTGGCGATATATTGTCATGGCCACAGCTTTTACCTAAAGTCAAATTTGAAATTTCTCTTTCAAGATCATCACGACTAGTATTTTGTAACGCAAAAATAGAGTGACAATTCCTTAGACTTCTTAGCGAATTACAATTATCCCAAGGCGATGTCTCTATTTGATCTCTTAAACTCTTAACCGACTTTAAGAAATACACATTTAATGTTTCAGCCTTTGTGGCATCATTCAAAATAACATTTCCATTGCAGTCTTTTACCGTTATACTTCTCTCAACACATCTACCAAGCGTTTCATTTAGAAACTTCCATGTCTTTTTAGGATCATTCTGAAAACTTTCCAAATTGCTCGCATAGTAATTATTCATGGAGTTTTTATAAGCTTTTTTAATTACTTTACCGATTCTTTTCAGCTGACTTTTTACATTTTCATTTTCAGGAGATTTCCTTTTTAATTTTAGCAAACGTTCTTTGTATGCAATTAATTTGAGAAGGTTTCCATTTACCCATGGAGTTAGCTTATTTTTCAAATTATAATTCCGAATTTTTGTAGCGGTAGAACTATCAATTGCAGAGTTAATACATGCGAATAATTTTTTAGCGTCATCCGTTGGATTTCCACTGAGTGACAGTGACCTCAGTTGAGTTTCGATGCATGTTTTGAGTTTAGCATAATCGCAAACCAAATAACTATTTTGAGTAACATCACGCAGTTGAACATTTAAATCAACCATACAATATATTAGGTTATGATCGGACAAACTACATTCTATAGAATAAATTGTCATTGGTTTAGAAATATTTGTGTAAACATGATCAAGGTATGTATTACTGTTAGGTCTTGTAATTAAATTGTGACAGTTTTTGAAATTGTAATTTGACAGCGTGTTAGAAATGTCAGCAAAGTAGGTAAATTCAGAAGCATCTATATTAGAATCACCAACAAATATGCTTCTCTTTGCAAATCGGGCATGACAATGTTGAGGTTGTTCCTGTCAGTTCGTTTACGACTTTTCCGTCAACCATGGTCAGGTGGAACTCGTAATTGCATTCAATATATTTTCCTTCTCCAATTTGCAGCTTTGTAGGCTTAATCTTGCTTATTTGTTCTTCAATGTCCTTCACCGTGGTCTATGAGTTCTGCCGATTCCCTTGCAAACTGAAACATTATTTGTCGGCAATAATGCACTGATGACGGACGTGGATTTTTCCAGTGTAGGGAAACATCAGATTTTAGCCGCAAAGGAACAACAGATGCCACAAACATATTTCCGTCCGATATTGTAGCGTCATCGGAAGATATCCTTTGCTTATAAACGCTTTGTCCGGATGATCCATCGCAGTCCCATTTGCTGATCAATGTCAGTTTCTCAGGAAGAATTTTCAAGATGACTCTCCAACAACCGTTTTGCTGTATGGCCCATGAGATCCTGCAGATTGGCTTTCACAGAGACTTCCGTAAACTCCGTATGCAGTGGTCGTGAATTTATTTTGGCTTGCGTAATATGCTTGTATCCTGGTAAAACGTCAGCCCCGTGTCGCATCAAGGATGCCCGTAGTATCTCATATTTTTCTTTGGAAAGTTGTAAGTCCATAAACAAGGCCAAGGCTTCTTCGGAACCATACTTTTTAATGTGTGCGTTTGTGGGCGTGGGAATGCTTTCCTTAATCCTTTTTAGTCACAGTGGGCTTGCATCAGCAACAGATTTTGTAATCTGCGACCTCACTCTTTCACTATCCTTTGTATATTTAATAGACAGCGCCTCCGATAACGCGAGTTGTTTTTATTTTTTACAAAATGAATACACAGTTGGTCTGGCCTGACCCATGTGTTACGAATGTGACTATAGAAACATGTGTATGACGAAGGGTTAATGGTTTGATTTTTGCCAACCACGTCTTTTTTTACCTTTTTCACCTCTAGAAGCCAAAGGGGCGCCTAGAGGCAAATAAAACCTTTGGGATTATGTAAAGGAATAACCAAAGAACATATTTTGAAAATATGGCAAATATAGAAAAATATAGATTTTTTTATTTTCCGTCAAAGTTGAAAAATAGTGAAAAAACTGATAGTTTTTAAATAGTGTTTTACCAGGAGAAACACAATTTTTTTTTATCATTATACATTTAATAAATACATCAATAAATACAAACAAAAAATAAGGCGATTCGTTACCTATTTTTCGTGATATTACACCTGAAATCGCAACAAATTGACTAAATATTGTGTGTTTTTTTGAAAACCAAAAGTCGGTCAACTTTGAACGGTTATATCTTCTAAACTAAAAATGTGATATTATTAAGAGTAGCATATCTGAAATCGTTGAAAAGTTTCCTATAACATGGGTTTATTCAAAACTTCGTCGGCGCACATGAAAATTTTGATTTTTGCAACCTTGTTTGCTCTACGGGCGCCACTGTGCGTTGTTCGTGTGCGGGTGCGGGTATAAATTGACCCCAATTACCAAATTTAAGCCCGATCAGTTGACATTTGTGGTCTCTATGGCGTTAAGAAGTCAAATCGGACAGATGCTATACATGGGGGATATATCAAAATATGGACCGATATAGCCCATTCTCAATCCCAAGTTACCTGCTGGTATAAGAAGTATCTATACCAAATTTCACCCACCTAACTCAAGTATTATAGATTGTAGGGTGGTTACAACACACGGGCGGATGGACAAGAAGGATATGGCTAAATCGTCTTAGAACTTTAAGACGATTAAGACAATATATACTTTATGTGGTCTCAGATCAATATTTAGAGGTGTTATACCCCCCATCCTATGGTAGAGGGTATACAAATATGGTAAATGTATAGTATATGAGAACAGTAGGAATTACAACAAGTAAAAGCGTTAAGTTCGGCCATGCCGAATCTTATATACCCTCCACCATGGATAGCATGTGACCACACAAAATAACTCAAACCTAAAGAAAACCAGTAAGGAAAGGCTAACGTCGGGCGGTGCCGACTATATAATACCCTACACCACTCTCGTAATATTGAATAACTCTGATATATAAATTTTGTAATTCATGTATAAATTGTTTACATAAATTTACTTTTGGGACATTTTATACTTAAATAATACCCTGTACCACAGTGTGGTGTAGGGTATAAAAACGATTGGATGTAAAGAGCCAAATCGGATGAAACATATATATGGGAGCTATAGCTAAATCTTAACCGATTTTCTTCAAATTCGGTAGTGTTGGTTCATGGATCAAGAAACTCTACCATTCTAAATTTCAACACGATTGGATGTAAAATACAGCATTTATAGGACTAAAGGGCCAAATCGGACGAAACATATATATGGGAGCTATAGCTAAATCTTAACCGATTTTCTTCAAATTCGGCAATGTTGGTTCATGGATCAAGAAACTCTACCATTCTAAACTTCAAAACGATCGGATGTAAAATACAGCTTCTATAGGACTAAAGGGCCAAATCGGACGAAACATATATATGGGAGCTATAGCTAAATCTTAACCGATTTTCTTCAAATTTGGCAACGTTGGTTCATGGATAAAGAAACTCTACCATTCTAAATTTCAAAACGATCGGATGTAAAATACAGCTTCTATAGGACTAAAGGACCAAATCGGACGAAAGATATATATGGGAGCTATATCTAAATCTGCACCGATGTTCTTCAAATTCGGCAATGTTTGTTCATGGATCAAGAAACTCTACCATTCTAAATTTCAAAACGATCGGATATAAAATACAGCTTCTATAGGACTAAAGGGCCAAATCGGACGAAACATATATATGGGAGCTATAGCTAAATCTTAACCGATTTTCTTCAAATTCGGTAATGTTGGTTCATGGATCAAGAAACTCTACCATTCTAAATTTCAAAACGATCGGATGTAAAATACAGCTTCTATAGGACTAAAGGACCAAATCGGACGAAAGATATAAATGGGAGCTATATCTAAATCTGAACCGATTTTCTTCAAATTCGGCAATGTTGGTTCATGGATCAACAAACTCTACCATTCTAAATTTCAAAACGATCGGATGTAAAATACAGCTTCTATAGGACTAAAGGTCCAAATCGGACGAAAGATATATATGGGAGCTATATCTAAATCTGAACTGATTTTCTTCAAATTTGCCAATGTTGGTTCATGGATCAAGAAACTCTACCATTCTAAACTTCAAAACGATCGGATGTAAAATACAGCTTCTATAGGACTAAAGGGCCAAATCGGACGAAAAATATATATGGGAGCTATATCTAAATCTGAACCGATTTCAACCAAATTCAATAGCGATCTTAACAGCCGCGAAATACTCTAAACTGCAAAATTTTAGAACGATCGGAGTGAAATTGCGACCTGTAGTCGACGAACAACTTTACATGGACAGACGGACGGACGGACGGACGGACATCGTTAAATCGACTCAGCTAGTGATTCTGAGTCGATCGGTATACTTTAAGGTGGGTCTAGCTGTGTTATTTTAAGGTGTTACAAACATCTGCCGTGAAACAAACTTATAATACGCTGTACCACAGTGTGGTGTAGGGTATAATAACACCGAAAACACACAAAAAATATAGTAAAAGAGAGCAGTAGGAATCACAACAAGTTAGATGCTATATATAGGAGCTATATCTAAATATGGACCGATATCGCCCATTTTCAATTCCAAGTTACCTGCAGCTATAAGAAGTATCTGTACCAAATTTCAGCCACCTAGCTCAAGTATTATAGATTGTAGCGCGATTACAACAGAGGGCCGTACAGCCGGACGGACAGACGGACAGGGCTAAATCGTCTTACTGACAAAATGAATATACCCCCCATCCTTTGGAGAAGGGTATACAAATATGGTAAATGTAGATTAGATGAGAATAGTAGGAATAACAATAAGTAAGATGCTATATCGAAATATGGACGGATATTGCCCATTGTCAATTCCAAGTTACCTGCAGCTATAAGAAGTATCTATACCAAATTTCAGCAACCAAGCTCAAGTATTATAGATTGTAGCGTGATTACAACAAACGTACGGACGGACGGACCGACGGACATGGCTAAATCGTCTTAGAATTTTAAGACTATTAAGAATATATATATATAGTTTATGGGGTGTCAGATCAATATTTAGAGGTGTTACAAACGGAGTGACAAAATTAATATGCGCCTCATAATATAGTGGATGGTATAAAAACGGAGAAAATAATTGTATTGTGCTCTATAACTGTATCCTTCTCAGAGATTAAAGTAAGCTTTTTTTAAGCCATTTTAAGAACTGTTTACTTGGTTTCAAGTATTATGTACTTATTAATTAGCCCTTCTGTGCTTGATTTTTATACCCTACACCACACTGTGGTACAGGGTGTTATAAGTTTGTTTCATGACAGATGTTTGTAACACCTGAAAATAACACAGCTAGACCCACCTCAAAGTATACCGATCGACTCAGAATCACTAGCTGAGTCGATTTAAGCATGTCTGTCCGTCCGTCCGTCTGTCCATGTAAAGTTGTTCGTCGACTACAGGTCGCAATTTCACTCCGATCGTTCTGAAATTTTGCAGTTTAGAGTATTTCGCAGCTGTTAAGATCGCTATTGAATTTGGTTGAAATCGGTTCAGATTTAGATATAGCTCCCATGTATATCTTTCGTCCGATTTGGCCCTTTAGTCCTATAGACGCTGCATTTTACATCCAATCGTTTTGAAATTTAGAATGGTAGAGTTTCTTGATCCATGATCCAACATTGCCGAATTTGAAGAAAATCGGTTAAGATTCAGCTATAGCTTCCATATATATGTTTCGTCCGATTTGGCCCTTTAGTCCTATAGAAGCTGTATATTACATCCAATAATTTTGAAATTTAGAATGGTAGAGTTTCTTGATCCATGAACCAACACTACCGAATTTGAAGAAAATCGATTAAGATTTAGCTATAGCTCCCATATATATGTTTCGTCCGATTTTGCTATTTAGTCCTGAAGAAGCTGTATTTTACATCCAATCGTTTTGAAATTTAGAATGGTAGAGTTTCTTGATCCATGACCCAACACTACCGAATTTGACGAAAATCGGTTAAGATTTAGCTATAGCTCCCATATATATGTTTCGTCCGATTTGGCCCTTTAGTTCTATAGAAGCTGTACTTTACATCCAATCGTTTTGAAATTTAGAATGGTAGAGATTCTTGATCCATGAACCAACATTGCCGAATTTGAAGAAAATCGGTTAAGATTTAACTATAGCTCCCATATATATGTTTCGTCCGATTTTGCTCTTTAGTACTGTAGAAGCTGTATTTTACATCCGATTATTTTGAAATTTAGAATGGTAGAGTATCTTGATCCATGAACCAACACTACCGAATTTGAAGAAAATCGGTTAAGATTTAGCTATAGCTCACATATATATGTTTCGTCCGATTTGGCCCTTTAGTTCTATAGAAGCTATATTTTACATCCAATCGTTTTGAAACTTAGAATGGTAGATTTTCTTGATCCATGAACCAACATTGCCGAATTTGAAGAAAATCGAATAATTTCAACTGGAGTGTAGGTACTACGTATAAAAGCATTACACTGTACGATATTTTAAGCATTTGGCAATTGGGTTGGCAACTTCGCCCATTTTTCTTGAGGTGTTAGCGACCAATAACATAATACTATGAGTGGAATTTCAGAAGATTCAAGTAGGTAGTATAGAAGTTATCAAAGAACCAATATTTCACTATATGTTAACACTTGACCCAAAACGTATTTCCGCCAAACACACTTTGAGTCTTAGGCCACTCCCTTGATGTGTCAAACTTTAGGCTCGCAGCAGATGATATATACCCTCCTCTCTAAGGTGAGGGGATAAAAGGGCTTTTGTAGATCAGATGATTGTGAATCAGACGAATAAGGCAAAAGTTACACGCCTTAATTTTGCTCACCCGAGGCGGCCAACTTTGAGGCCCTGTGACCCTCGGGGTTATTCTTTCAAAACATAACTTATCTAATACATCTTCTGTAAACATGCTAAGTTGTATTGCAATCGGTTTGCTGGTTTAGAAACGGTCGAATTGCAATTATTAGAGACTAAGAGTAAAACAAGTGAGAAAGTTCAGTCGAGTAAACCGACTTACGACTTAAACAATATTCGTAAATTTATTATATGTTTTGTTATACCCTACACCACACTGTGGTACAGGGTATTATAAGTTTGTTTCACGGCAGAGGTTTGTAACACCTGAAAATAACACAGCTAGACCCACCTTAAAGTGTACCGATCGACTCAGAATCACTAGCTGAGTCGATTTAACGATGTCTGTCCGTCCGTCCGTCCGTCCGTCTGTCCATATAAAGTTGCTCGTCGACTACAGGTCGCAATTTCACTCCGATCGTTCTGAAATTTTGCAGTTTAGAGTATTTCACGGCTGTTAAGATCGCTATTGAATTTGGTTGAAATCGGTTCAGATTTAGATATAGCTCCCATATATATCTTTCGTCCGATTTTGCTATTTAGTCCTGAAGAAGCTGTATTTTACATCCGATTATTTTGAAATTTAGAATGGTAGAGTCTCTTGATCCATGAACCAACACTACCGAATTTGAAGAAAATCGGTTAAGATTTAGCTGTAGCTCCCATATATATGGTTCGTCCGATTTGGCCATTTAGTCCTATAAAAGCTGTATTTTACATCCAATCGTTTTGAAATTTAGAATGGTACAGTTTCTTGATCCATGCACCAACATTGCCGAATTTGAAGAAAATCGGCTAAGAATTAGCTATAGCTCCTATATATATGTTTCGTCCGATTTTCTCTTTAGTCCTGAAGAAGCTGTATTTAAATCCAATAATTTTGAAATTTAGAATGGTAGAGTTTCTTGATCCATGAACCAACACTACCGAATTTGAAGAAAATCCGCTAAGATTTAGCTATAGCTCCCATATATATGTTTCGTCCGATTTGGCCCTTTAGTTCTATAGAAGCTATATTTTACATCTATCCGACACACAGCCAGACGGACGGAAGGACGTTGCTCAAATGACTAAAACTGACCCAAAATCGAATTTCCACCAAACATGGTTGGGTCTTAGGTCACTCCTTCAATGTGTTATATTTACTTATGCCTCATAGCAAATAATATATATCCCCCTCTATTATAAGGTTCGGCCAACGATTTCGAGGGTTATCATTCGTAAATAATTAAGCGTCTCAATTAAGATATGCGACAAGCTGACCTAGGTTTAGACCACTCCTTCTGTAGATAGCAAATAACATATGACCCTCTGCCAACAGCAAGAATGTATAAAATTTCTGTCTTTCTAACACTATACGTGTATAAACTATTTCACAATTAAGATATTAACAAGTGTAGAGTTTTTTTACCCTCACTTTAGTGTGACGAGGGTATAGATCATTTGCTACGGAAAAAAGTGTAACACATCGAAGTAGTGACCTAAGACCCCAAGAATGTTCGGCGGAAATCCGTTTTGGGCCATTTTAAGTCGAATGAGCAATGTCCTTCTGTCTGTCTGTCTGCTGGCTGGTGCGCACGATAACCGATTGACTTAATATTTTTTTCTATCTCCGGCTAAGCTCGAAGATGGGCCATATTGGTACACTCCTTCTAGTACCTCCCCCACAAAGGGTTAACATGTTGTGAAATATTGATTCTTTAATAACTGCTATACTACTTATTCGAAACTTCTGAAATTCCACACATAGTATTAGGTTATTAGTCGCTTTCAACTCGAGAAAAATGGCCGCACGCCCCTTTTGGTACCTCCAACACAAATGCACCATTTTGCACCAAAAGTTAACAGCTTATAACATTAATACCACTATTTAAAAATACTTGAAATTTTGTACAGTGTAATGCTTTTATATTGCCTACAGTCTAGTGAAAAATGGGCGTTATTGCCACGCCCCTGTTGGTACCTTCCACACAAAGGTAACATTTTGCACCAAAAGTTTACAGCTTATTGCATTAATAGCAGTGTATATAAATACTTGCAATTTTGTACAGTGTAATATTTTTATAGTGTCTATAGACTTGTGAAAAATTGACGTTATTGCCACGCCCCTCTTTGTAACTCCCACACAAAGGTTCCATTTTTCACAAAAAGATAAGAGCATACAGCATGAGTATCATACATGGAAATACAACAACATTTTGCACATTGTAACGCTTTTGAAGTACCTATAGCCCTGTGAAAAATGGGCATTATCAACACGTCCCTTTTTGTACCTCCCACACAAAATGGCAAAATCAGTGCACATAAACGCTTATGATTCGGCACAGTGCAATGTATTTAAAGTATCTACTGTTCAGGGAAAAATTGGTGTATTTGTTAAAGCCCTTCTGGTACCTCCCACACAAATTGACAGAATAATTCGTGTAATATTCCATATAACATTACTCACAAGGGTGGGTATAAGTGAGGGTATACCTTAGTCAGTTTAACCCACTGAAACTTTCTTACTTGTTTTTATACCCTACACCACACTGTGGTACAGGGTATTATAAGTTTGTTTCACGGCAGATGTTTGTAACACCTGAAAATAACACAGCTAGACCCACCTTAAAGTATACCGATCGACTCAGAATCACTAGCTGAGTCGATTTAACGATGTCCGTCCGTCCGTCCGTCTGTCCATGTAAAGTTGTTCGTCGACTACAGGTCGCAATTTCACTCCGATCGTTCTGAAATTTTGCAGTTTAGAGTATTTCGTAGCTGGTAAGATCGCTATTGAATTTGGTTGAAATCGGTTCAGATTTAGATATAGCTCCCATATATATATTTCGTCCGATTTGGCCCTTTACTCCTATAGAAGCTGTATTTTACATCCAATCCTTTTGAAATTTAGAATGGTCGAGTTTCCTGATCCATGAACCTACATTGCCGAATTTGAAGAAAATCGGTTAAGATTTAGCTATAGCTCCCATATATATGTTTCGTCCGATTTGGCCCTTTAGTCCTATAGAAGCTATATTTTACATCCGATAGTTTTGAAATTTAGAATGGTAGAGTTTCTTGAACCATGAACCAACATTGCCGAATTTGAAGAAAATCGGTTAAGATTTAGCTATAGCTCCCATATATATGTTTCGTCCGATTTTGCTCTTTAGTCCTGTAGAAGCTGTATTTTACATCCAATCATTTTGAAATTTAGAATGGTAGAGTTTCTTGATCCATGAACCAACACTACCGAATTTGAAGAAAATCGGTTAAGATTTAGCTATAGCTCCCATTTATATGTTTCGTCCGATTTTTCTCTTTAGTCCTGAAGAAGCTGTATTTTACATCCAATCGTTTTGAAATTTAGAATGGTAGAGTTTCTTGATCCATGAACCAACACTGCCGAATTTGAAGAAATTCGGTTAAGATTTAGATATAGCTCCCATATATATGTTTCGTCCGATTTGGCCCTTTAGTCCTATAAAAGCTGTCCGATTTGGCCCTTTAGTCCTATAAAATCTGTATTTTACATCCAATCGTTTTGAAATTTAGAATGGTAGAGTTTCTTGATCCATGAACCAACACTACCGAATTTGAAGAAAATCGGTAAAGATTTAGCTATAGCTCCCATATATATGTTTCGTCCGATTTGGCCCTTTAGTTCTATAGAAGCTATATTTTACATCCAATCGTTTTGAAATTTAGAATGGTAGAGTTTCGTGATTCATGAACCAACATTGCCGAATTTGAAGAAAATCGCTAAAGATTTAGGTATAGCTCCCATATATATGTTTCGTCCGATTTGGCTCTTTAGATCCAATCGTTTTTATACCCTACACCACACTGTGGTACAGGGTATTATTTAAGTATAAAATGTCCCAAAAGTAAATTTATGTAAACAATTTATACATGAATTACAAAATTTATATATCAGAGTTATTCAATATTACGAGAGTGGTGTAGGGTATTATATAGTCGGCACCGCCCGACTTTAGCCTTTCCTTACTGGTTTTTTAATCTTTATGTGTGATAATCTAGCAGAGGGAAGATTTTTCTGTTGGATTCTGTCATACAAAGTAGTGTAGCCTTCACACTTGACAACCCAACGACAATCCACGATGTCTCATTCTACAGACATTATTTGAGAAATGTTTAATGGAAACAATAGTAGTATTGTTTGCCCTCACGAACACAGATAAATTGTGTACACGTACCCCTAGTTGTATAGTAGTATTTGAACATATACGCATATACACTGGGCGTCAAAAGTACATGATTTTTCATTGATCAACTTATCAACCTTTATACAAAAAAGAAAGGAAACATGTATTTCCTAAACGCTAAATATATTGCAAATATATTGAATTATCTATAAAATCATTGAGCAATAAAGACTTTTTTGCCATATGATAAACGAAGTATTGTTGAATTACTGTTGTAATTACTAATAGAGTAATTACGAGAGCGATCCCAAAATTAGCCGACCAAACAAAGAAGACAAAACACAAGTTTGAGAAAAATGTTCCTTATTTCTGAAAATAATCTCCTTTTAAGCTCGATACAATTTCCCAGCCATATTCAATAGCTTCGATATCCTTTTTATATGAAGAACTGTCTAGCTCCTTAAAATATCCAACCACCACAGACTCCACATCTTCATTGATGGCAAATCTTTTACCACCAAGAAATTGTTTTCAAATCTAGCGTATAATATGCGTGTGAGACTAATTTTAACTTGAATTTATTCATTTTGGCCATCGCAATATTGAGTGTTTAAACTAGTACGTTCTCTTGATGAAGCAATAGTTTCGTTTTTGCAGCCTTTTTCCTTAATTTCATCACCTTAACGCTACAACAGGATAGCATAATAAGATGGAACTGTCTTCGCCTTCTCTGTACACGATTATCCCATTCCACTGCACAGCTTTGACTTGTTATGAAGTGGTGGACCCACTTCATATCCATGTTTACGAGTCGACACAAAAACTCAACTTCATTACGGTGAGACATTTTTTACCCTCACCAAAATTGAGGGTAAATAAATGCTAACGTTGTCCCACATTTGAGTCTCTCTGTATGAGTTCACATAAGTTCTACAAAAATTTTTTTATGCACCTTAGGATGTAATAAGCACAAGGATAATGTATGTAAGTCAGTGATAATACATTGTAGAACATCCTGCAAAACAACAACTACAACAAAAGATTACGAGCGAAAACATGCCACAAGGCTAAACATAAAACATTTCATCCATCCAACCAGCCATCCTACCCACCCACCAAACCAAATATTCGTACGCATAGGCCTAGAAACACACATAAAAGCGGCCTCAAGTCACCAGAGGGCACTAGGGAATGTTCAGCCTCATCATCAGAAATGATGAAGAAGAAGAAAACTTCATCATAGTTTTGTTTTGCTGTCGCATTTTTTCATTAAGTCTTCAGAAACATTCAAGGTCTCTGAAGGAACATCGGAGCGAGAACATTACAGCTGCCACGGTCTGGGCTAATTGAAATTAGTCAGAAACAAGAGATGGATGCAGAGCAGTCATCAGCAATGTTCTGAAAATCAGAATTTACCTTGGAGCTAAATAGCTAGTTCTAGTCATTTCAGTCGCAAAGTAAAATCTGGGAATTTATTCCCAGAGAAGCAGGTACATAGTCCGAATTAAATCGTTTGTATAAAATGTCCTAAATTAAAAAATTGCTTTCTTATATCAATCGCCAGAAATTTAAAGCACACATTTGTAAGAAAACGAAAGAACAAGTTCAAGAAATAAAGTACAATCTCCGTGATAAACATCAACAATTGTCAATTTGCGCAGATGTAGGCAATAACACCAATATGACCGGCTGAATCGCCAAACAACAACTACAACAACAAAAGAAACACGAGCAATAAAACATGTTAACACCCGACAATATAAAATATTTAAGGAAACGGAAGTAGCGGCAATGCGCCGTACATAGTCGGCTATGTTACACTTCGTTTCACATTGTTAGTGAAGCAAAGGCAACACGATTCGGTATGTCTTTGTTGTGTGTGTGTGCGATTGTGGGTTTTTTTAATTCCTTACATTCGTTCTTTTATTGCATCACATAAATCTTATTTTAAAGTAATAAAAGTGTTTTGGGTTTTTTTTATTACTAATAAAAGTGCATCTGTGATAGAACTAAATTATTTATAATTCAACGGCATCTATTTCGACATAAAGATTTCAACTTGGAGCGAATCTTGAAATTTGATTAAAATTTTGTCAAAATGTTAAAAAAAGGAAATTTCAATACTAGTGACATGACAGCGATGTTCAAGTAACACAAGACGTCATTTTTGCTAAAAATTTAACATAACATTACGATGATATAGATACATTATATCAAAGACGGATTAAGTTCGGCCATGTCGAATATTATATACCCTCCACCATGGATAGCACCGTGGATAGCACCATGGATCTTAAACAATTCACTTTTCGCGGAAATAAAAATATAAATTGCGATATCTCAGAATCGATCTATTTATACCCTACACCACACTGTGGTACAGGGTATTATAAGTTTGTTGCACGGCAGATGTTTGTAACAACTGAAAATAACAGAGCTAGACCCACCTTAAAGTATACCGATCGACTCAGAATCACTAGCTGAGTCGATTTAACGATGTCCGTCCGTCAGTCCGTCTGTCCATGTAGAGTTGTTCTTCGACTACAGGTCGCAATTTCACTCCGATCGTTCTGAAATTTTGCAGTTTAGAGTATTTCGCGGCTGTTAAGATCGCTATTGAATTTGGTTGAAATCGGTTTAGATTTAGATATAGCTCCCATATATATCTTTCGTCCGATTTGGCCCTTTAGTCCTATAGAAGCTGTATTTTACATCCGATCGTTTTGAAATTTAGAATGGTAGAGTTTCTTGATCCATGAACCAACATTGCCGAATTTGAAGAAAATCGGTTAAGATTTAGCTATAGCTCCCATATATATGTTTCGTCCGATTTTGCTCTTTAGTCCTGAAGAAGCTGTATTTTACATCCAATCATTTTGAAATTTAGAATGGTAGAGTTTCTTGATCCATAAACCAACACTACCGAATTTGAAGAAAATCGGTTTAGATTTAGCTATAGCTCCCCTATATATGTTTCGTCCGATTTGGCCCTTTAGTTCTATAGAAACTGTATTTTACATCCAATCGTTTTGAAATTTAGAATGGTAGAGTTTCTTGATTCATGAACCAACATTGCCGAATTTGAAGAAAATCGGTAAAGATTTAGCTATAGCTCCCATATATATGTTTCATCCGATTTGGCTCTTTAGATCCAATCGTTTTTATACCCTACACCACACTGTGGTACAGGGTATTATTTAAGTATAAAATGTCCCAAAAGTAAATTTATGTAAACAATTTATACATGAATTACAAAATTTATATATCAGAGTTATTCAATATTACGAGAGTGGTGTAGGGTATTATATAGTCGGCACCGCCCGACTTTAGCCTTTCCTTACTGGTTTTTTCCTTTTTTTTTATAAAAAAATGGTCCATATGTAGTGGGGACGATATTGGTTCAGAAGTTACATTTTAATTACTTAAAATCTTTACCAAATTACAAAGAAACATGTAAGAACGTTTCAGTCGGGTAAACCGACTAAGGTATACCCTAACTTTGTGAGTACTGTAATATGAAATATTACAAGAATTAATCCGTCAATTTGTATGGGAGGTACCAGAGGGGGTTTAGCAAATACTAAAATTTTTCGCTAAACAGTAGATACTTCAAATATATTGCACTGTACCGAATTCGAGTTGTAAGCGTTTATGTGCACTGGTATATTAATGTTGTGATTTGACAATAATTTGAGGGAGTTACCAAAAGGAGCGAGTTGGTAACGCCCATGTTCCATAGGGCTATATGTACTTTAAAAATATAACATTGTGCAAAATTTTGTTGTATTTTCGAGCATTGGTACTCACCCTATAAGCTCTTAACTTTTTGTATAAAATCGTACATTTGTGTGGGAGGTACCAAAAGGGGAGTGCCAATTACGCCCACTGGGCTATCGGTACTATAAAAGCATTACACTGTACAACATTATATATATTATATATATTATTGTTATAAGTAGTTAACTTTTGGTGCAAATTGGTCCATTTGTGTGGGAGGTACCAAAAGGGGCCCGGCAACTTCGCTCATTTTTCTCGAGGTGATAGTAACTAATAAACTAATATTATGTGTATAATTTCAGAGAATTCCAATAAGCAGTATAGAAGTTATTAAATAATCAATATTTCACTAAATATTAAACCTTTGTGTGGGAGGTACTAGAAAGAGTGGACCAATATGGCCCGTCTTCGAACTTAGCCGGAGATCGAAAAAAAAAATTACAACATATCAAATTTGAAGTCAATTGGTTACTCCTTTCGAGAGTTATCGTGCGCAGCAGACAGCCAGACGGACGGACATTTCTCATTCGACTTAAAACGACTTAAAACAGATATCCGCCGAACATACTTAGGATCTTATGTCACTCCTTCGATGTGTTACACCTTTGGCGCGTAGAAAATGATATATACCCTCGTATCACTAAAGTGAGAGTATAAAAATACTTGTATGTGTTTCAACCCTATTTTGTTTGTTAATTATCCCCTCACCTTAGAGAGGAGGGTATATATCATTTGCTACGAGCCAAAACTGTAACACATCGAAGGAGTGACCTTAGACCCTAAGTAAGTTCGGCGGATATCCGTTTTGGGTCATTCTAAGTCGACTGAGTAATGTCCGTCCGTCCGTCTGTCTGTCTGCTGAGTGGTGCGCACGATAACTCTCGAAAGGAGTAACCGATTGACTTCAAATTTGGTATGTGGTAATATGTTCTTCTTTATTGGTCCACTCCTTCTAGTACCTCCCCAACAACGGGTTAACATTTAGTGAAATATTGATTATTTAATAACTTCTATACTCCTTATTTGAATCCTCTGAAATTCTACACATACTAATAGTTTATTAATCACGGGTAATTCCAACGCCAGTCGACCCACTTTTTAACACGACCCCCGGTATCTCCTAGTGGGTAAAATTTTTATGATGTCTATATTTAATCCAAATTCGTTATGGTTCTTGTTTTACAGCGTCCGAAAATTGGTCGAATCTCTACTTTTTTCCTAAAGGATACTGAATTCAACAGAGTATAAATTAAGAACGCGTTATCCGATTTCCGATTTTAGTGTCATTGTAACTGGCCACACTCGTACTCCAAAATTAATCATTTAAAAAAATTATTGTCCTTGTCGAAAGACATTAAAAATCTAAAAATTATTTTAATCATTCAATATCTCGAAATGCACCTTATTTTTTTTCTTCATATTTTTTGTAATTAAACCGTTAAACGTCCTTTACACGTGACATAAGTTTTACGATGGAGGTCATTTTGGTTTAAAAGATACAGATTTTTTACTGTTTTCTGTCACATATGTACATATATTTCAGGATTTTTATATAAAACACAATGTAAATTCTTTCTATGTGAGCGGAATCAAATTATTATTTGTTATGAGAACGTATATCGTACCGTGGTAATAATAAAATCTGATTTATATTTTTGAAATTCTTAAGTCAGGATTACTTTTAAGCCTCAAAAGCAAACCTGGCTTAAAAAATATATTGGTTAGAAGGAATTACAAAGGTGTACATTCGTGGAATATCCATAATAAGGGCACTTATTTATCATTTGACGTGAATATCTCTATATGACCATATCTATTTGTTTGTCATTCTATATGTAGATAATGACAATGTGCCTGACTTTCTATACGAATAAAATTCAGAAGTATTCGTGTGAAAAACGTTTTGTAATGATCGATGTAAAACTATCTATTAAAACCAGTAAGGAAAGGCTAAAGTCGGGCGGTGCCGACTATATAATACCCTACACCACTCTCGTAATATTGAATAACTCTGATATATAAAATTTGTAATTCATGTATAAATTGTTTACATAAATTTACTTTTGGGACATTTTATACTTAAATAATACCCTGTACCACAGTGTGGTGTAAAATACAGCTTCTATAGGACTAAAGGGCCAAATCGGATGAAACATATATATGGGAGCTATACCTAAATCTTTACCGATTTTCTTCAAATTCGGTAGTGTTGGTTCATGGATCAAGAAACTCTACCATTCTAAATTTCAAAACGATTGGATGTAAAATACAGCTTTTATAGGACTAAAGGGCCAAATCGGACGAAACATATATATGGGAGCTATAGCTAAATCTTAACTGATTTTCTTCAAATTCGGTAGTGTTGGTTCATGGATCAAGAAACTCTACCATTCTAAATTTCAAAATTATTGGATGTAAAATACAGCTTCTTCAGGACTAAAGAGCAAATCGGACGAAACATATATATGGGAGCTATAGATAAATCTTAACCGATTTTCTTCAAATTCGGTAGTGTTGGTTCATGGATCAAGAAACTCTACCATTCTAAATTTCAAAACGATTGGATGTAAAATACAGCTTCTATAGGACTAAAGGGCCAAATCGGACGAAAGATATATATGGGAGCTATATCTAAATCTGAACCGATTTCAACCAAATTCAATAGCGATCTTAACAGCCGCGAAATACTCTAAACTGCAAAATTTCAGAACGATCTGAGTGAAATTGCGACCTGTAGTCGACGAACAACTTTACATGGACAGACGGACAGACGGACGGACGGACAGACATCGTTAAATCGACTCAGCTAGTGATTCTGAGTCGATCGGTATACTTTAAGGTAGGTCTAGCTGTGTTATTTTCAGGTGTTACAAACATCTGCCGTGAAACAAACTTATAATACCCTGTACCACAGTGTGGTGTATGGTATAAAAAAAAACATGTAGAGACGGATTAAGTTCGGCCATGCCGAATCCATCATGGAGGGTTTATAACAAATTTATAACAAATTTCAGCCCAATTAGTTGAAATTTGAAGTTTTTGTAGCGTTGCAAAGTCAAATCTAGAGGGACCTTTGTATGGGGGCTATATCAATACATAGACCTATGACTACGGTTGTTCGTGTGAAGGATCCCGGGAATAAATAAACCCCAGTTACCAATTTTCATCAAGATTAGTTGAAATTTGCGTTAAGAAGTCAAATCGGATAAATGCATATATACACGGAGGAAAATCGTCATTTTTGATATGTTTGAATTGAAATAAAATATATTTGGAAACGTTTTTTTTAAATATTATGTATTTGTTAACAAATACATTTTATTTGAAAATCAAGAAATTTAGTTTGGAACGCATATATTAATATACCAGTAAGTAAAGGCTAAAGTCGGGCGGTGCCGACTATATAATACCCTACACCACTCTCGTAATATTGAATAACTCTGATATATAAATTTTGTAATTCATGTATAAATTGTTTACATAAATTTACTTTTGGGACATTTTATACTTAAATAATACCCTGTACCACAGTGTGGTGTAAAATACAGCTTCTATAGGACTAAAGGGCCAAATCGGACGAAACATATATATGGGAGCTATAGCTAAATCTTAACCGATTTTCTTCAAATTCGGCAATGTTGGTTCATGGATCAAGAAACTCTACCATTCTAAATTTCAAAACGATCGGATGTAAAATACAACTTCTATAGCACTAAAGGACCAAATCGGACGAAAGATATATATGGGAGCTATATGTAAATCGGAACCGATTTTCTTCAAATTCGGCAATGTTGGTTCATGGATCAAGAAACTCTACCATTCTAAATTACAAAACAATCGGATGTAAAATACAGCTTCTATAGGACTAAAGGGCCAAATCGGACGAAACATATATATGGGAGCTATAGCTAAATCTTAACCGATTTTCGTCAAATTCAGCAATGTTGGTTCAAGGATCAAGAAACTCTACCATTCTAAATTTCAAAACGATCGGATGTAAAATACAGCTTCTATAGGACTAAAGGGCCAAATCGGACGAAAGATATATATGGGAGCTATATCTAAATCTGAACCGATTTCAACCAAATTCAATAGCGATCTTAACAGCCGCGAAAGACTCTAAACTGCAAAATTTCAGAACGATCGGAGTGAAATTGCGACCTGTAGTCGACGAACAACTTTACATGGACAGACGGACGGACGGACAGACATCGTTAAATCGACTCAGCTAGTGATTCTGAGTCGATCGGTATACTTTAAGGTGGGTCTAGCTGTGTTAAAAAGTGGGTCGACTGGCGTTGGAATTACCCTCACTATTTCCTCGAGAAAAATGGGCGAAGTTGCCACGCCCCTTTTGGACAATTTGGAACCAGAAGTTAAAAGCTTATTACTTTATTAACAGTGCATACAAAGACTTGAAATTGCGTACAGTGTAATGGTCTAATAGTACCTAAAATACAGTGAAAAATGGGCATTGTTCCCATGCTCCTTTTAGTACCTCCCATACAAATGGACCATTTTGTACCAAAAGTTACCAGCATATAACTTTAATACCAGTGCATAAAAAATAGTTGAAATTTTTTACAGTGTAATGCTTTTATAGCACCTAAAATCTAGAGAAAAGTGGCCGTAATTGGCTCGCCCCTTTTGGTACCTCCCACATAAATGGACCTTTTTGTATCAAAATTTAACAGCTTTTATCTTTAATGCCATATAAATACTTCAAATTTCGTGCAGTTCAATGCGTTTGTAGTACCTAGAGTGTAGAGAAAAGTGGGCTTTATTGGCACGCCTCTTTTGTTACCTCCCACACAAACTCTACTAATATTTTTTGGGACTCAAGGTGAGGGGATTCATAAGTAGGTTTACCCGACTTTTTACTTGTTTTTTTTTTTTCAAATATACACTGAAAATCCTTTAATAAACAGTATTTTCTATTTTAAATTTTTTATGCTTTGTCTCATTCCTGTTAAGTTCAAACAAGTAAAAGCGTTAAGTTAGGCCATGCCGAATCTTATATACCCTCCACCATTGATTGCATTAAATTTTATTATTGGAAAAATCTTTGGATATGGAGCAAATCATGTTTAAGTAAATTATTAAAAAAAACGAACGTTGCAAATTTAGGCCGCAAATTCTTTAACCAAACTCCTCACCTGACAAATGTGATATTTATGGCATAAAATAGCTTTTTTTACGGGGACTGCAACAAAATAAAATTTTATTTGTATAGATTTTATTAAGATGAATTCTTGCCAAACTATAATAAAAACTGCAAAGTTTCAGCTAAATTTCTTAGAAAATGTGGTGTTTGTGGCATAAATAAGCCTTTTTGGGAGCGACATCTATAGGTGGACTACAACAAAATATGAACTGATTTAAAAAAGATTCAGTTAAAATGCTTAGAAAATATGGTATTTATGGCTGTGATGAATTCTTGTCAAATTAGAATACAAACTGCAATGTTTCTGCAAAATTGCTTTAAAATTTTGGTATCTATGGCTCAAAACCCGTCTTTTGGAACGACCTCTATAGGGGAGCTGTATCAAAAGATTGACAGATATGGCCCATTTGCAATCCCAAACAACCTACAACTATAATAAATATTTCTACCAAATTTGATCAACTTAGCTCTATTATTACGGACTGTAGTGTGATTACACTAGACGGACAGACGGACATAGCTAAATCGTCTTAGACTTTTCCGACGATTAAGAATATACAGGATTTTCCAATAAGAGTGATATGATTTCTTTGAAAAAAACACACTTATTGTTAAGGAAATTTAAAAGTTTTTTATTTAATGTGATTGATTTGTATTGTAATCGATACAATTAAGTTCTAAATCTAACATCATTTAAGGGGCCTCCACGACTTCTTCTGTAGGAACGAATTCGAATGGCACGTTCAATATTGACTTGTAACGCCTGAAGAGAGTCTGGTTTATTTCGAAAGACTAATGACTTCAAATAGCCCCACAAGAAATAGTCTAATTGTGTTAAATCACAACTTCCTGGAGGCCATTCAATACCACAATTTCTTGAAATAATCGAATCTCCAAACTTTTCTCGCAACAATTCTATTGTTTCATTTGCTGTGTGACGCGTTGCCACAATCGGTCAATGGCAAGATAGCTCTTAACGAGAAACTTTTCTCGCAACAATTCTATTGTTTCATTTGCTGTGTGACGCGTTGCCACAATCGGTCAATGGCAAGATAGCTCTTAACGAGAGCTAAAATATTGCTCATGGGTGTCAAGGTTGTTGGTCGACTGGAAAGTATTTTTTTTTTTTGGATTTTAAAAAAAGGACTTAGCATCATTTTCAAATGTGAACAGAAAGTTTATTTTTGCTCTAGCTCCTTAACGGTAAGTCGGATATAGGTCAATGGCAAAAAGATAGCTCTTAACGAGAGCTAAGATATTGCTCATTGGTGTCAAGGTTGTAGCTCGACTGGAAAGTGTTTGTTTTGAATTTAAAAAAAATGGACGATTATTTTGATAATAAAACTGAATTATTTGTAAAGGTTGTTCTTGTGTATATCTCTCAATGATGAAGTTGTAAACAATGCCGAATATAATGAACAACAAATGACAGATCATGATATATTACAAATGATCGAAAAGTCACTTCAAAATCATATCTTACCTATTGGAAAACCCGTTATATACTTTATGAGGTCTCAGATCCATCATATTGCGGAGGGTATAAATATGGGCGTTTTTGCCACGTGCCTTTTGATACCTCCCAAACAAAGTAGCCAAAATCAAATATATGAAAAATCGTTTTTGTGAATTTCCCTATTTTTACAATATGGTTCATAAATTATATTTTTATCCATTGACTTTTTGCAAATAGGTATTGTTTTCGTTGTTAGAATAATAGCTTTCAAAAAATGGAACAAAGAAGAATTTTGCAATTTATTTTCCATTTTTATGGTTTTTCATGCCAACGAAAAACGTTTTTTTGGGAAAAAACGAAATTACTATACTTCTGAATCCTCGTGAAAGTGAAGTTTTCAGCACTTCTAGCCCTCATAATTTCCTTTAATTAAAATGGTATCTCCGTTTTTTGAGCTTATACTTCAAAAAATATTGTCCCCATACTAAAGGTACATTTCATGAAAATTTGAATTTAATAAAAAAAATTATAAAAAAATGTTTGCATAAAAACATTTCGTTTTGGTTTCATAAAACAGTATGCCTCAATCTACACAAAAAAAGTTTAGATCTCGGAAAAAACATTTGCGATATTTCGCATCTGTTCATTGAACTGCTCTTTTGACTTATTCTATCGTTAGTCTACACATGCTGAGCAAACAACGCAAACAAATGATAATAGCGATGCCGTTTAAGCATTAGCTAAAAATGCAACCTCTAATCTAACACCCAATACTCCATTCCCTTGTTATTGGGCGGTGTTTAAATAATATGGCAAATTATG
This sequence comes from Eudasyphora cyanicolor, assembly GCA_963930755.1. Lineage (NCBI taxonomy): Eukaryota > Metazoa > Arthropoda > Insecta > Diptera > Muscidae > Eudasyphora > Eudasyphora cyanicolor. The sequence goes on along the minus strand of OZ005736.1, from coordinate 154,761,980 downwards.
AAATTTGTTGAATCCTTTGAAATACGACCAAACAATTACCAAAGGATGCCTTTGCTCCGGAACAGACAAAGTTTTAATTGTTGTTTGGTATAACTGCAAATGATGACTGTCTATCTGTTCGTATCTAACTTTTTGGGGGGAGTGTGAATGTTTAGCAGCTCCAGGATTAGAATAAGTTGCCAACTTAGTTAGTTTTAGTTGCCATGTATTTTCAATTGTTATTGTTACCCGATGCTGTGCAAATAGTTGGTGTAGTTTTCTTGCTCTCTCATGTTATTCTTTTCGGGATGTTTTGTTGTGCACTACGAGTATCATTTTAAATAAATACCATTGTGCAATAAATATATGTGTTAATTTGCATGCAAGTGTGCCCTTCCCTACATCTGTGTGTTAGTTTATGCTGCAGTATTAGTAACGCACATCTGCTAGTGTCACTAGCCCCCCAAACAACTGCCTCTGGAGGATGTCATGTAAAAAAACTTTATATGTTATGTTTTTACTGTGCGTTCGGTCTGAAAACAATAACAGTTCGTCTGTTTTCCTGTATACATATATGTATATGTGGATCTATGTGTGGGATTTTATAACCAGTGATATTTGTTTAAAAACGTTATTTTTTATTATGTTTGTTAGGGCTTTTAGTTTTGCATAAACACTGTGGGCATATTTCTACAATGGTCGTTGTTTGTCTTACACTAATTTATTCAATTTAAAATGGTCCACAATTAATGGCGCCAACATTTTAGTAGACTGCATTGACTGCAATTTAATGTTTTTTATTTAGAAAAATTCGATTAAACACCACATGTTAGACTTGTTTTAAAAAAGAAAAAATTATACATCGACACCTCCATTCCAAAACATGCTAAGTCTACTTGCCATTTTTTAGGGACATTGGATTTTTATTTCTAAATATTTCAAATAATTTTCACCTAAAATTTGGTGTTTATCCGTCAACCCAATTAAATGTTATTCACAAAACAGTAGAGGTCATTCGATTTGCATTTTTATACCCTACACCACACTGTGGTACAGGGTATTATAAGTTTGTTTCACGGCCGATGTTTGTAACACCTGAAAATAACACAGCTAGACCCACCTTAAAGTATACCGATCGACTCAGAATCACTAGCTGAGTCGATTTAACGATGTCCGTCCGTCCGTGCGTCTGTCCATGTAAAGTTGTTCGTCGACTACAGATCGCAATTTCACTCCGATCGTTCTGAAATTTTGCAGTTTAGAGTATTTCGCGGCTGTTAAGATCGCTATTGAATTAGGTTGAAATCGGTTCAGATTTAGATATAGCTCCCATATATATCTTTCGTCCGATTTGGCCCTTTAGTCCTATAGAAGCTGTATTTTACATCCAATCGTTTTGAAATTTAGAATGGTAGAGTTTCTTGATCCATGAACCAACATTGCCGAATTTGAAGAAAATCGGTTAAGATTTAGCTATAGCTCCCATATATATGTTTCGTCCGATTTTGCTCTTTAGTCCAGAAGAAACTGTATTTTACATCCAATCATTTTGAAATTTAAAATGGTAGAGTTTCTTGATCCATGAACCAACACTACCGAATTTGAAGAAAATCGGTTAAGATTTAGCTATAGCTCCCATATATATGTTTCGTCCGATTTGGCCCTTTAGTTCTATAGAAGCTATATTTTACATCCAATCGTTTTGAAATTTAGAATGGTAGAGTTTCTTGATTCATGAACCAACATTGCCGAATTTGAAGAAAATCGGTAAAGATCCAATCGTTTTTATACCCTACACCACACTGTGGTACAGGGTATTATTTAAGTATAAAATGTCCCAAAAGTAAATTTATGTAAACAATTTATACATGAATTACAAAATTTATATATCAGAGTTATTCAATATTACGAGAGTGGTGTAGGGTATTATATAGTCGGCCCCGCCCGACTTTAGCCTTTCCTTACTGGTTTTTTTATTATGTTTGTTAGGGCTTTTAGTTTCGCATAAACGCTGTGAGCATATTTCAACAATGGTCGTTGTTTGTCTTACACTAATTTATTCAATTTAAAATGGTCCACAATTAATTGCGCCAACATTTCAGTAGACTGCGTTGACTGCAATTTAATGTTTTTTATTTAGAAAAATTCGATTAAACACCACATGTTAGACTTGATTAAACACCACATGTTAGAAAAAATTATACATCGTCACCTCCATTCCAAAACATGCTAAGTCTACTTGCCATTTTTTAGGGACATTGGAGTTTTATGTGAAAATATGTCAAATAATTTTCACCTAAAATTTGGTGTTTATCCGTCAAAAGTTATTCACAAAACAGTGGATGTCATTCAATTTGCATTTTATTTATTTATTTATTTATTTATTTATATGAATTACAATACAAAGTAAATTTATATTCTAATTTTAAGGTCCAGGGAAAGGCCGGGTTACAAAGACCATATGGCTTAATGTTTTTTGCAGCGACAGACCAGAGCCTCTGGTGGGAATCAATTTGCATTTTTTTTTTTTTTTTTTTTTTATTTTTTTTTTTTTTTTTTTTTTTTTTTTTTTATTTTATTAATTGCATTGAATTGTACACAAATTTAAAGAAACTGCATACAAATTTAAAAAAAAAACTGTAAGGAAAGACTAAAAGTCGGGCGGGGCGACTATATAATACGCTACATCTCCCTACCAATTCGAAATGGGCGATAATTGCAAGTAATTAGTACCACATCCTGATCAGGGCTTATTCCAAGGAGGAGTTGATGATGTTGATAATAATAAACAAGATCTGAAACGATAATTTTAAATGCGCAGTATTCTTTAATAGTTCAAGAATCGGAAGAAACAAATTGATGGCGCTATACATAATTTAAACAGATTTTCATCATCACGGACTAAAATATACGTATAACATAAAGATCGGACGTAAAATAAAGTTTCAATATCGCTTAAATACTAAATATGCAGAAACATAGCATATATGTGGCTATATCTAAATCTTAACCGATTATCCACAATTTAAGCAGTATTAGTTCCTAAGCGCATTGATACCAAATCGTGGGGACATACATATGGGGGCTTTATCTAAATCTGAACCGATTATCCTCGAATTTGTCAGTATTAATTGATGTAATAACCAGTAAGGAAAGGCAGAAAGTCGGGCGAGGCCGACTATATAATACCCTACACCTCCCTAACAATGCTATAACGGTTATTGCGATAATAATTTGGAATAATTGGTAAATGGGTAGGAACGTATTATCTAATTCTGAACCAATAATCGCTAAATTAAGCAATATTCGTTCCTAAATTGAGACATCTTTCTGGAAAATTTTAATGATCGGAAGTAAAGTACAACTTCTATAGCTCTTTGGTATCAAATCAGGAGGAACATATATATGGAGGTTATATATAAATCTGAACAGATTTTCCCTGAATACTCATTCATGTAAAAAAGACCCCTTTCTGCGGAATTTCGCACTGATCGGATATAAAATACAGTTTCTACAGCGCTTACGTGTCAAATCGGGGGTAACATAAATATGGGGGGCTATATCTAAATCCGAACCGATTTTCTCCGAATTTAGCAGTATTCCTTCATGTAGAAAGAAACCTCTTTTTGCCGAATTTCACACTGATCGGACAAAAAAAAAAACAGTTTTTACAGCGCTTACATGCCAAATCGGGGGTAACATATATATGGGGGCTATATCTAAATCTGAACCGATTTTCTCCGAATTTGACGGTATTCCTTCATGTAATAAGAAACCTCTTTCTGCCGAATTTCGCATTGATCGGATATAAAATAAAGTTTCTACAGCGCTTACATGTCAAATCGGGGGTTAGATATATATAGGGGGGCATTATCTAAATCCAAACCGATTTTCGCGAATTTAGCAGTATTCTTTCATGTAATAAGAAACCTCTTTTTGCCGAATTTCGCACTGATCGGATATAAAAAAAACTTTTTTACCGCGCTTACATGTCAAATCGGGGCTAACGTATATATGGGGGCTATATCTAAATCTGAACCGATTTCTTCCAAATTTTACAGTGTTCATTCATATAATAAGAAACCTCTTACTGCCGAATTTCATACTGATTGGAGATAAAATAAAGTTTTTACAGCGCTTACATGTCAAATCGGGGCTAACATATCGCACCTGTTCCACAAAAGGGTAACAACTCAAATTTTTTAAATTTTGCTTTTTTGCAAGAAAACAACTTACAATGGCAATTTCTACCCACTGCAAAAAATGTCCGTTGATTTTTCTTCTTTTTCATTATAAAAAACCGTTATGACTCTCTCTGTGTTTACAGAATAACGTCTTTAGATTCAACTAAACAGTTACATTTTGAATTGTGTTTAAGCACATGAGACCGTTGATTTATCATTTAAAGAGTAATATTTTTAAATGTTTTTAGAAGTTTTTTGTGATCGATTTAATTTTTAATTAGATTTATTTATTGAATGTTTTCGCATTCGAATTGTTCAGCTCTTTCGATCAACTCTTCCTTTCGAAAGAGAGCTTTTTGTGGTGTATTGGAAAAGATATGACACTGCGCTCTGAAAGCCATGTAAACACATACCCTTATACGTATTTCATTTAAATAATAGTATCAGCCCGCCTAAATACAATTAGAAAGAAGCTGCTCATTTTCAACACGTAGTGTTAATGAATTCTAAATAATAACATAAAATATTTGATATTCAACAAAAAAATACTATGCTTACTGAAACGTAGTAAAGTCTTTCTAATCGTCCAACTAATCTCAGAATCCACGCCATCTACCTGGCGATTGGTGTAGAGACAACTGTGTCGAACTGGCAACCCTTACCAGTCACATGGGTGGTGAAAATGGTGAATTTAAGTCTCACTTAAAGCTTTGGCTGTGTGACTTGTACGCTTTCTTCGTAGGTATATAATTCCCATATGCAAATTTCCTTGTAGATTGGTATATATACAAGTGATGATCGCCACAAGTACAAGCTCACACTGTGTGTCATGTATAAGACCCTCTGATGATATCACCCCCGCACAGGATTGAAATACGTATAAGGGTATGTGTTTACATGGCTTTCAGAGCGCAGTGTCTTGTCTTTTCCAATACACCACAAAAACCTCTCTTTCGAAAGGAAGAGTTGATCGAAAAAGCTGAACAATTCGAATGTGAAAACATTCAATAAATAAATCTAGTAATATTTTTAGTTGTGCCCTTTTCAACTTATAATCCGAATAAGATTTTTCAGTTAAAAAGGTACAACTCAAAATAATACCACTATTTATATACAAACTTTTTTCATGAAAAGAGTAACAACTCAAAAAAGTTGTTATTTTTCTAAAATCAATAAAAAAAAACAAAAAGGAAAATAGCGTTATTATTTTTTTCTATGATATTTTATTGCAACGACATATTCTTTTTTTGTAATATACCATTAATATTAACGGAAACAGTTTTTGGTCTCTACTGAAAATTTTTAAATTTTGAGTTGTTACCCTTTTGTGGAACAGGTGCTATATATATGGGGGCTAAATCTAAATCTGAACCGATTTTAACCAAATTCAGTAGGGATCGTCCGTGGGACAAAAAAAAGATATGTGTAAAGTTTCGTCGAGATCGGACGATAATTGCGGCCTGTACTTTGATTACAAGAATACATGCACAGACAGACAGACAGACGGACATAGGTAAATCAACTCAGAAAGTGATTCTAAGTCGATCGGTATAATAAACGATGGGTCTATTTGTTCTCCTTTCGGGTGTTACAAACAAATGCACAAAGTTATAATACCCTGTACCACAGTGTGGTGTAGGGTATAACAAAGACACTTTGTCCAGCGGTTCTTTAGACACAACGCTTTCCTGCTATCTATTCAATAATCACGTCTTATGCGAACACCTATTCCAATTAATCAGTTACATCCCGCATACTGGTGATAAGGTCACATATACCAAATTTGAAGACTCTGACCATAATAAAGCATTTTAAAATTTCAGGTTGAGTGGACGGTGCCAAGCTCACTGTGACGTCAGTTTTTTGCTTCATCGCGGGTACTGATACCAAAGCAATTTTGTTCCAATAGAATTCGAAATGCTGCATCATGTTACTACCAAACCAATTATTTGGTCGATCACGCGTATTGTATCGTATATGTATGTCCTCGAAATTAGGTTACGCGTATTGTATCACATATTTATACCCAATTTCGAGGCTCTTGCTGCAATAGTACTCGAAATATTCCACCTTTAAATTCCACATTTTCTAATCGTTAAAACTGAATCTTTACAGTTTGTATTTAATTAAGACAAGAATTCAACGCGTTAAATTCTTTTTAAATCAGTTCATATTTTGCTATATCCCACCAATAGATGTCGCTCCCACTAAGGCGTATTTAACCCATATATGTACACCACATTTTCTAAGAAATTTAGCTGAAACTTTGCAGTTTGCATTCTATTTTGACAAAAGAAGTCTCAATAAAATGTATACAAATAAAATGTATTTGGTTGTAGTCCTCGTGAAGATGTAGCTCTTAAAAACCACATTTTGTGAGATGAAGGGTTTGGCTAAAAAATGTGCGTGCTAATATTTGGCTAAAAAAATCCTTTTTTTTAATAATTTACTTAAACAAAAACATGATTTGCTCCATATCCAAAGATTTTTCAAGTAATAATATTGAATGCAATACATGTTAGAGGCCATGGCCAAACTAAACGCTTTTATTTGTTTTTATACCCTACACCACACTGTGGTGGAAATCGGTTCAGATTTAAATAAAGCCCCCTGTATATACGTTACCCCGATTTGACATGAAAACGCTGTAAAAATTTTATTTTATATCCGATCAGTGCGAAATTCATCAAACAGAGGTTTCTTTCTACATGAAGGAATACTGCCAAATTCGGAGAAAATCGGTTCAGATTTAGATATAGCCCCCATATATATGTTACCCGCGTTTTGGCATGTAAGCGCTGTAGAGACTGTATTACTACCAAATTCGGGGAAAATCGGTTCAGATTTAGATATAGCACCCATGTTACCCCCGATTTGACATCATTAAAAATTTCAGAAAGATCTTTCTCAATTTAGGAACGAATCTTGCTTAATTTAGCGATTATCGGTTCAGAATTAGATTATATGTTCCTACCCATTTACCAATTATTCCAAATTATTATCGCAATGCCCCTTATCGCATTGTTAGGGAGGTGTAGGGTATTATATAGTCGGCCCCGCCCGACTTTATGCCTTTCCTTACTGGTTATTTTTCCAGTTTCTCTCATAATTCTCTTTAAAGGGTATCAAAGTCCTATCGTGCTTATACTTCACAAAATAGGGCCCAAGTACTAAAGTAAGTATGGTTCAAATTGTCTTCCATGAAAATTTGGAATTTTTAAGAATTGTTTTAAAAAATACTTTACCACAAAAAATGCTTTTTTGGTTTAAAAAAATAGCATACCTCAATCTACACAAAAAAAGGTCTTGGAAAAAAATGTTACATTGTGTTATACACCATAACTTAAAATTCAGTAAGAAAATGTCAAACTAAAATTCAGTGGAATGATCATCGTCTGACAAAGAAAAGGCAAAAATGTTCCCTCCAGTTGTGATATCTCACCACTCAAAATACAAAATCTCATAATATGTTCCTGCGAAAATGAGGATTGAGATTGTTATTTTTTTCATTGAATACTTAATTCAATGTTATCTTCGGCCATTCTAAATTGTTCTAAACGACATTGTAATTTATTAACATCCCTCGCAACAAATATGCAAATAACTATCCGTCCATCTATCTACTCCTACATATGGTCCAAGCAGCAAAGAATGCCATAACTCAATTCATAACCATGATGTGAGTGAGCCCACATTAATTTTTGGTATCCCCCGATGTGTCCGTCTCTCCCCGTTCCTCACCCTATCTCTCTCTTTCTTATATCTTGAATGTAGTAACTATAAATGCCGTTACAAAGAATTTTTAATGAGAAATTTCTATAGCTCTTCATAAATTATGCAATAAAGAAAACACCTACATCATTGCCCATATAAAAGCTCCACTCCCAAACCGGAGGATGTGTTGCGGTAGCCTTTAGCCGCAAACACCATTTATTAACACTAACTCAACACACATTATCCCAGTTTGGTTTGAGCGAAGGATGAACGGAGACCGGTATTCTCCTTTTTGTTGAATGGTGATGCTCAGCATACAATTAAAATTTGCATAAGTATGTGTTATTTAAGTGTCGGCAGTTAAAGTGCTCAGCTCGAGTATGTATAGTATAGTATTTGAAAAACAACATATGAGCTTCCCGGAGGGACCCATATGTTTAAAACAGTCCAGGTCAACTGGCCGCTCATTGTTCGTCATTTCGAAACTCATGTCTGTTTTGCAAGTGTTATGTACTGCAAAAAAAAACAGTTTTTTTGTAACAAAATCATTTAATTTTTAAATGAGATGATGTCCAGTAAATATGCATTAAGCAACGGAAACGCGATGTTCATATGTAAATGCAGATGAAAGAAAATGAGTTAATGTGTTCTATGGTATAGACTACAAGTATACTTATACTATGTAGTTTTATGGAACTTCACATATTTTACATTTCACTCTATAAAACACCTAGTTTTAAAGGATTTGTAAAACAGTCTGTCTTATTCATATAGATCCTAATTATACACTGAGAAAAAATGTAATTTAAAATTTTTTTATTTCATTTTAATTAAATTTTTCGTTTTTCCCGACCCTTTCCTAGTATTTTGTTGTTTGAAAGATTTCTCAAATCGGACCATAACTTAAGAAGTTATGACCAAAACCCCGATACACAGAGTGGTATCTTAACGATATTGTAAATATCGATAACTTCTGCACGATTTATCGGAAAAATCTCGAAAAATTCCACAAAGCGTTTCTTCAGGTGTACTAAAAAATATAAAAAAGGGAAAAAATCAAATCCAAAATTTTTTTGGAACCGTCGCGCTATGGACGGATATTGAAAAATACGGCCAAAACTAAAATTGTATGACACATGTAATATTCAAAAAATGGTTATGCCAATCTGTTGAGCACATATTCAGTATATTGTATCCAAAATACAGGGTTTTCCAACAAGAGGTGTTATTTTGAATCACCCGGTATTTCGGTAGCTGTCACTTTTGAAGCTTTTATTCTTTGACATTTGACAAGTAGAAACCACGCCATTACTAAAGATGGAACGATACACGATTCAACAACGCACTGAAATTATTAAAAATCACTACAAAAATGGTGAAAATCTTGCAGTTACAGTTCGCAAAACTAAAGCTTTTTTGGGTCATCGTGAAGCACCTTGTCGGACCGCAATACAGAAATTGGTGGAAAAATTCGAGCTGTTGGGACAAGTTAGTGATGTGAAGAATAAAACCCTGCTGTTGTCCAGAGTGTTGAAGAAAACCCAGGTTTGTCCATTCCTCGTCGTTCTTTGGCCTTGCGCATTCCACAAACGTCATTACACCGTATCTTGCATAAAGACTTGGGTATTAAGGCTTATAAAGTTCAGTTAACACAAGAACTCATCGAAAAATCATCTTGAGTGATGAGGCCCATTTCCACCTCGGTGGCTACGTCAACAAGCAAAATTGTCGCATCTGGGTCTCGGAAAACCCAAGAGTTATTATTGAGAAGCCTCTCCATCCTCAACGTGTGACTGTTTGGTGCGGTTTGTGGTCCAGCGGGGTCATTGGACCTTACATTTTCGATAATGAGGTTGGATCACCAGTTACGGTGAATGGATTGCGATATCGAGAGATTATTAATGATTTTTTATGGTCGGAGTTGGATGGTATTGATCTGGACAACGTTTACTTTCAACAAGACGGCGCTACGTGCCACACAAGCAACGACACCATTGCTCTGTTAAGGGAAAAATTTCCGGACCGGGTTATCTCTCGAAGAGGTGATCACAATTGGCCACCGAGATCTTGTGATTTAACACCTTGCGACTTCTTCCTTTGGAGCCACGTTAAAGATAAGGTCTACGCCAGCAGCCCAGCGTCGATTCAAGACCTCAAAGATAGAATTCGTGAGGCTATCTAGTTCATAGGGCAGCCACTTTGCGATTTGGTTATGTAAAATTTCATGAAAAGGATATGGTCCTGTAAGCGTGGTGGCCATTTGGCTGATGTTGTTTTTCATTATTAACGGCATACCTTCCTCTTTATTATGAAAATAAACATCCGATCATTTATCTCAAAAAATGGCATTTTTCTTTGAATACCAAAATAACACTTCTCGTTGGAAAACCCTTTATATAAACAGAATATCTTAATATTTAGATAATCAAATGACTGCCCAAAATTAGCCATTTATAGTACAGTTTGCTGAAATTTGAACTGTTGAGAAGATAGAAATTAAAAAGAAATATGACCAAAATACATATCAACTTAAGGCATGCTTTATGAGTTATGAAAACATATATGGACGCTTGAAATATTTATTTGTTTTCGTTGTTAAAATGTACATGGAATATAGTCCTTTTGTAAACAGACAATTTTTATTTTTCTACATTAAGTTTCTTATAACTTGTAAACGTTGCGAGGCGTCACTACGAAATATGTTTAGAGTCTTCGTTGAGGTGTTCTGTCATATTCTGTAAAGATTTCATCTGCGCCTTCGGTGCACGTTGGGCTCTATATCGTATTTTCAAATTCAAGTGAGTTGACTTGCTAAATTAGCTAACAAATTTTAATTATGCATCGATTTTCTTAGGAATGGTCTTATTTGCGATAAAATAATTAAAAAAATAATGATTGTGCTTTTTCCGATGTTTTTACCTAGCTTTTATTGCATCAATATCATGCACAACAACAGTGCCACTGTCTTTTTGTGTTGCCTCCGGCGTTTTGGCTGATACAACAAATTCAAAAGCAAATCGACGATTTGCATAAAAAAATGTGTAACATATATTTTTTAAAACTTATTGTTTTTGATTATTGAAGCACCAAATGAAATGAACTAAAAACATCGATCACTGCATGAAAATATTGAACATTTTGTGGATAGCCGGAATACAAAAAACTATAGATTTAAACACAAACGGTGGCGAACCAACTATTGTTTTTATTAATGACCAATAATAAAAACGGGTTTACTTATTTATTGATAAACTGGCAGTGCTTGTGACAAAAGCAATAACTATTTGCAGCAAACGTTTCACGGGGTTTGGGATAAACAGACATTGTTTGAGACAAACACAATAACCGTTTATACCAAATGTTTCACAGGGTTTATAATAAATAAAAATCATTTACGAGAATTACACTTACCTTTTTGGGTTTTGGGATAAACATAAATCGTTTGCGATAAACATAAATCGTTTGCGACAAACATAGACCACAAACTAAATTCGTTTGTCTAATTTTTCGTTTGGGAGTAACGATTTTTTGTCATTGCATGCAATAGGTGAGTACGTAGCGTACTTTTCATTATATAGAATATTTTTTGTTAATGCAGAAAAATTTATGTAGAAAAAATGGGTATATATGACTCGTTTTATAGTGTCATCACGTCCATGGACATTATGACCCTGGACGTTGTGATATGCCACCATGAGATAGAGCTAGAAACCGTCACCACTGCCTTAGACAGTTTTCCTACTTTAGCTCTTGTTTTCGCGATATTAGAGCACAAAGTTTGCTGGGAAATCAGAGAGTTTAGTTATCTCGGTGGAGATTTCGAATGCCCTTTGTTCCAACCTCCAACAATGGGAATAAATACAGGGTTTTCTCAGAGGGACATAACAATTTCATGTCTTTATACCAACGCACCCTCAAACATTTTTAATGATCTTTCAGTGTCAAAACATTAGTCGAAGTCAACATTTTCATCAAAGTTCACTAACGTGCAACGTTTGGAAATCATTAAAAATTAAACTAAGAGCGCTTACTCCACTTTTCGGCCGTAATAATCGTCACATCCGATAAATTTGAATCCACATTTTCATTTTTTTGTTCCGGCGCCATAGAGACGCAGAAATGCTCGAAGCGACGAAAATATCGCAGCCGTAAGTGTATACGTTCTACACGCAAAGAAAAAATTCGTTTCTGCGAAACGAAATATTAGACAACTACAATTCTCGTTTACGACGAGTGAAATTTCGCTTACGCGAAATAAGTTTCTGTCTCAACATACGAAATTTCAGTTCCGGCAAACGAGAATTGTAGTTGTCTAATATTTCGTTTCGCAGAAACGATTTTTTTCTTTGCGTGTAAATGATCCAAATCAGTCGATTCCACGTCGTTCTCAGGATATTGGCCTTCATCCTTATAAGATCAGACAGACTCAAGAACTAAAGCCACTTGATCTTTTGAAACTTCTCCGATTGGGCTCTGGCAAAGTTTATGTTATGTCCATGGAAATGGAAAACCCGATATATATTTATATACTTCGAGGTAGAAGTCTTCGGAATACACGATTTATTCAAAAATGCGAAATAAAGACAACCCTTGGAGAATTATGTTTTTTTTTGAGAGAATTATTTAATTGTCTCAATAAAAACATCCCCGCTTCTCACCCCATTAACACTAAAAAATGTCTATCAAATTATAGCATATATCAGACGTCATATAAATCGCCGACAATTTTAATTGATTCATTTTAGAAAAGTATTCCTGGCGAAAAGTTAATACGGGTCTCCGGATTTATGAAAAATCAACAGGTTACATAATTTAGCAAGTTTTGTTAGTTAGCTTTGTAATTTCCATAGACTCAAACTGAACAATTATTTACAAAAACTAAAAAAAAAACAAATACCAAAAAATATGTTCTGCGTCAAAACCTGCGTATTTCTCATAAAAACGTGGAGAGAAAGACTCGGAGCATTTTTCGGGAGGAATTTTTTTCTCATAGTCACCAACTAAAATTTTCAAATATTTGTATGACTTTTCAAATATGATAAGATTTGATTGCAATTTTAGACGTAAGGGGTGCGAAGAGGGGACGAAACACAATTCTCCAAAGATTCCCTTTATTTCGTTCCTTAGACTGAAGGGTTTATTTCCAAACCTCCGCTTTAAGTTCACCACCAATATAACTAACCTCATAGATTTCAAAGCGAATTTCGTGGCTGCATACCTCGAAAACTAGAGCTAATTTAGAAAAATGGCTACCACCAGCAGGGCTGAAATAATTTTATCCATAGGGTTTCCTTTTTGTTGTATTTTTGGACTGGCATAGTGTAATATGCCGAAAATTTAATATTTTTTATTTTTTTTTTAATTTTAGAAAGGACCACACTTTATATCGACGTGTAAAGCTCCCTCCAGATTATACTTCCAAACCCTCTAATGATTTGTAAGCAGTGCTGCAGGGCTTTATATATTCAACTTTGCTTATATATGTGTATATTCCTTTTCTGCACGACCCTCGTCCAGTTATATGTTATCGTTTGAGACAACATACTCGTATTTATGCACAAACTAGATGCAGGAGGTGGTTATTTACAGTTCACACCTGATGTAGGATGATTTTGATGATGTGACCACTTTACGGACATTTTCTTGGTAAAATTCTATTCTACATATTTACTTTACGGACACTGACCACTAAGAGCATTTGAAACATTTCATACCATAAAGAATGCAAGAGATATGAGCAGCTGTAGGATAAAGGATTCTTACACACACACACAGATTTTCTATTGTTGGCGAAAGAGTGATTACATTTATTCAGTAATGTCGGTGTAATGGAAGAAAGGACCAAAACCACTTTGATTCCATATAACATTAATTCTCAAGAGAGAGTCGGTCAAAGGCTATTTAATGCATTTTGTTGAAAGACAAATATAAATTTTAACAATATTATTTTATAACTGATACCATACCATATAGGATATCATCACCTCGAACACTTGTTTGTAATGCCCAAAGTAAGACATATATCGGAGGTATATTATACCGATCGACATAGAATCACTTTTTAGGTTATATCCATAAAGAGAAGACATAGACCAGTGGTTTATTAAACCGATCAACATAGAATCACTCCTGCCATCCATTTTACTTTGTGTGGGAGGTACCAAAAGGGCGTGGCAACTTCGTGGAAATACAAAAGATTCGGATTAGTATACAATTTATTAGAGAAGAAAAAATATTTCACTAAATTGTTATCGTTTTTGGGGGAAGTACTAGAAGGTGTGGAATATGACCCATATTCGAACTTAGCCCAAGATAGAAAAAATATTACCGCATACAAAATTTGAAGTCAATCAGTTACTCCCTTCGATAGTTATAATGCGCACCAACCAGACAGACGAACGGAGATTGCTCAAATGACTTAAACCTGAATTAACCTTTGATAACTCCTTCGGTTTTTGAAATGATATAATACCCTGCTTCACTAATGTAAGTAGATAACAATTGCACATGGCTTTCTGTGCACTGGGACTGAAAATCAACCTTTCGTTTTTATATATCCCCCGATTAAAGTATTGTTTTTTCTAAAAACCACAATTTTCATTACCTCAAAAATCTGTCACTTTATAGTTGTTCTATGCCATTCCCAGTTTCTCAACGAAGTCTAAATATTTGTTTTCTATATGACAAAAATATAGTAACAACATTAATGTAATTCAAATAATGACACATTCCTAAATTAAGTATGCGACCACGGCATCAATTCAATCACAATTTTCATAAAAATAATGTCAATTTACATCTTTTTACGAAATTCTCCTTGCATTTAGTATAATGCTCCCTTCAATCAAAAACTGAAAACTTTGATCCACTGTACAAAAATACTCAGACCAGCTGGACCACAAAGAATATCGCGAATTTTTAATTTCCGCGGGCTACGTGTATTTGATTTTTGATATTTTTGTAGCGTTATGTTGGTACCCATGTCCCTTACTTATGCTGACAAGGTCGGCCATTTTGAATGTTTAGTTAATTTTTGACAGCTGTTGTGCTTGGATGTTTTTCAACTTGTCTTCGATTTTTATCTATTTCAGAAAATGGATCACAGAATCTGCATCAAATTTTGTGTGAAAAACAAAATAAAGTGCGCTGACGCATTCCGAATGTTGACTGTGGCATATGGTGAAGCTACCTTGGACCAAAGCAACGTTTATCGGTGGTACAAAATGTTCTTAGAGGGCCGAGAAGTTGCGAAGGACGAACAGCGTGCCGGACGCCCGAGCTCACAGTTTTCTTTGATTGCAGGGACGTGGTGCATTATGAGTTCTTGCCACAGGGTAGTACGGTCAATAATGAATATTACCTGCCAGTTATGCGCAAATTGCGCGAAGCAATCCGCCAAAAACGCCCGGATTTGTGGAAGAACAAAAACTGGCTTTTGCACCATGATAACTCCCCTGCACACACATCGTTGCTTGTGCGCGAATATTTGGCCAA
The DNA here is from genome assembly GCA_963930755.1 of Eudasyphora cyanicolor. Taxonomy (NCBI): domain Eukaryota; kingdom Metazoa; phylum Arthropoda; class Insecta; order Diptera; family Muscidae; genus Eudasyphora; species Eudasyphora cyanicolor. Next base: position 154,746,609 of record OZ005736.1, on the reverse strand, counting down.
AAACAACACAGTAATGGTGCCACAGCCACCGTATTCCCCTGATCTAGCCCCTGTGAATATTTTTTGTTCCCAAAACTGAAAAGGTCCATGAAAGGACGACGCTACGCCACGATTGAGGAGATAAAGACGGCATCGAAAGAGGAGCTGAACAAGATCACAAAAAATGATTATTTGAAGTGCTTCGAGGATTGGAAAAAAACTTTGGCAGAAGTGTATTATATCCGAGGGGAATTACTTTGAAGGGGACAAAATAGATATTCATGAATAAATAAATACTTTTAAAAAAAATACACAATTCGCAAATTTTTTTGAACATACTATGTACAGGGTTTTCCAACAAGAGGTGTTATCTTGAATCACCCGGTTTTTCGGTAGCTGTCACCTTTGAAGCTTTTATTCTTTGACATTTGACAAGTAGAAACTACGCCATTACTAAAACTGGAACGATACACGATTCAACAACGCATTGAAATTATTAAAATTCGAAAGTCATCTTCACTAATGAGGCCCATTTCCACTTCGGTGGCTACGTCAAGAAGCAAAATTTTCGCATATGGGGCTCGGAAAACCCAAGAGTTATTGTTGAGAAGCCTCTCTATCCTCAACGTGTGACTGTTTGGTGCGGTTTATGGTCCGGCGGGGTCATTGGACCTTACATTTTCGAAAATGAGGTTGGATCAACAGTTACGGTGAATGGATTGCGCCATCGAGAGATGATTAATGATTTTTTATGGTCGGAGTTGGATGGTATTGATCTGGACAACGTTTACTTTCAACAAGACGGCGCTACGTGCCACACAAGCAACGAAACCATTGCTCTGTTCCGGGAAAAGCTTCCGGACTGTGTTATCTCTCGAAGAGGTGATCACAATTGACCACCGATATCTTGTGATTTAACACCTTGCGACTTCTTTCTTTGGGGCCACGTGAAAGATAAGGTCTACGCCAACAGCCCAGCGTCGATTCAAGACCTCAAAGATATTAATAACTTTTTCGTTTATTAATTTTTTTTTTATTTTTTCTTTCAGATTATATAGACAATTTTTATAGAATATTTTGTACGTCCTGCTCTCGAAAACAGACCTGGTATGTGGTTTCAGCAGGACGGAGCCACTGCCCATACTGCCCGAGACACAATGGCACTTTTAAGTCAAATTTTTGGAGAGCGAATAATTTCCAGAAATTCGGAAATTATTTGGCCAGCGCGATCGCCAGATTTGACAGCACCCTATTATTTTCATTAGGGTTATTTGAAGGAGCGAGTGTATGTGAACAAGCCAGAGACAATCCTTGAACTCAAGGCAAACATTATTGCAGAAATTCGAACGCTACAGCCACAAGTTTTGAAAGGTTTTATGGAAAATGCTCTAAAAAGAGCCCATCAGTGCGAAGCTGAAAACGGTGGTCATTTAAGAGACATTATTTTTCATACTTAGTGTAAAAAAATTTGCCTTTTTCTTTGAATACCAAAATAACACCTCTTGTTGGAAAACCCTTTATATCACGACTTTAAATGTACGTTATAGTATTTCCTTGTACAAGTTGGCGTATAATTTTACTAATTAAGCGTAAAGAGGTATATTTACAGCTTTGTTGTCTTTGGCGACCCCAACTGAAATTTTCCGGCACAAATGATTGTAGAATATTTTAATCCCTAAATGTCATTTTTAAAAGGGCTTTTTTTGATTTGTTCGAAAAAAAGGGCCAAATTGACCCATTAAGAGGGGAGATAGAGTGTTAAGATCTTCCACAAAAATGATCCTCATACAATTCGACTATATAACTCTGACAATAAGAAATCTCTCAGGCATTAACTTATAGCATTTTTCATTTAGCATAATGCTCCCTTCGACCAAAAATTGAAAACTTTGACCTACTGTACAAAAAACTCAGACCAGCTGGACCATAAGTTTATTCTACAAAAATGATCTACTCAACATGCCCTTTCAAAATTATAGGGTCGCTACTCTGTTCCAAAAATGCTGTTGGACAGTGATATTAATTCGTTGCTAAATAATAGGCACAAATAAAAATAATTAGGACGGAAACAAAGATTTGTTTAGAACAACATCTTCCCAAATATTTAATATTTGTGTGTGCCAAATAAAGAATGGGCCATATAAAATTTTAAATTTGAATCGGCTATAAAAAAGTACTGATAATTTTTTCAAATTTCTGTTTTTAATGGAGCGGTTGAACTTTCTCATTTAATAATGGAGAACAATATCATTCATGGAATCAGGTACAGGATGGGCCATTTAAAATTTTAAATTTGAATCGTCTATAAAAAAAATATTGATAATTTTTTCAAATTTCTAGTTTTATTGGAATGGTTGAACTTTGTCATTTAATAATATTGATTTAAAAATATTGATAATTTTTTCAAATTTCTAGTTTTATTGGAATGGTTGAACTTTGTCATTTAATAATGGAACACAATATCATTCATCTTGCTACCACGACTGACACGGCAGTACATCATCCGATCAACCCAAATTTTCAGTTTTGAGCAATCCAAAATGTTCCTCCACGGTGTCCCCCTTGGGTCAATACGAATCCATCACGCCTAAAATCGGGAAAAGAAAACAATCAAATGATTCATTCTTGAGATATGAGGTTATGCCGGACGCCCAGCGCCCATTTAATTTTTCTCCATAGAGTCTTTCCATGGGCCAATACTCACTTCTAGGTCCAATACGAATCCATCAATCCCAAACCCGTGAAAATCGAACGATACATTATCGAATTATGAGGTTATGTTGGTCGAGACACACCCGCTTGACCAATCCTAAATGTCCCTCCATAGTATCGAGAGGGTACATTTTCGATATATATTACTACATATTTACAAAGATTTAGGTTTGTTTCTAATAAGCGTTTGATAGCGCGAAAACTGACCACAGGCCAAAATTCGACCCAAGTCTAGCACTCAAGTCTATCTATCTATATGCTAAATTTTGGCTTTGTAGCTTTTAAGGGAGACTCAGCGGCCAAATGATAAAAAAAATCACTTGACCTAAAAACACATCCGGTGATCATCCGAGATCTGTACTTATACATATATAGGCACATTAGTTAGTACGTTCATAGTTTTTAAACGACTTTTTAAGTACTGAAATATGGACAGTTGCTTTTGTCACTGCAGTTTGATGATGTCAGGCTGGACTTTGCATAGTTGTTTTAGAATCCCTTTTGAGATATGTATGTACATTTACATTTTTAGATTCTTAGCTCTTAAATAACTTTTAAAATTACTGAAATAATGACAAAACAATGTGGTTACTGCAACACTGACCACAGTCAGAGTATTCAAAAGTATTTTTCGCGTTTATGTTTGACGGCTTTCGTACTTCATATTTACAAAATTTTAGCTTTTGATCTTATAAAATGCTTCTGAATCGACAAACACAATACTTTACTTTTTGATAACGCTAGAACTGACCACAGGGCAAAAAAAGGACTACGTGAAAAGTCCGTTAATAATACAACACTTGGTCTATGTTTGTGCAAATTTCAGCTTTTAGCTCCTACAGAAGCCTAAGTGATCAAGTGGTCAGCGTTTTCGGGGATTTTTCGGGAATTTTCTTAGGTATTCTTCTTCGTGTTTGGCCGGAGACCAGTCCTAATTGGTGCGAATCATCGAAATCGGTCCAGTCGTTCTTGAGTTATACGCGTTGTAACTAACGTCACTCCCTTTTATATACATAAAGGGTTTTCTAATAGGGACATAACAATTTTGCATATTTATGTCAATGCATCCTCAAACATTTTTAGTGATCATTCAGTGTCAAAACGTTAGTCGAAGTCATCATTTTCATCATGGTAAAGTTCACTTAGGTGCAATGTTTGGAAATGATTAAAAACACTGTTCAACTGCATTTTTCATTCAAGGATAAAAATATTTTACGAAAATGTTTGCCGGAAAATTTCAGTGGGGTCGCCAAAGACACCAAAATTTTAAATATAATAAAGGGTCCGCAATCTAACGTTTTTTTCAAATAGTGCTTATTTCGTGAATGGTAACACATAGCTCATGTCTGATTTGACAGATAATTAGTTTTATCCTTCCGCTGAACGAATATGGTTGTGTATACGCATGAACTTGGAAAAATATGCTTGAATGCGATCGACTTACAGAAGATGCCGATTTTGCCAAAAAAATCACTTTTCAGATGAAGCTCCTTTTGATCTTGTCGCATTTGGGGCACAGAAAACCCGCACGCATACATTGAAAAGCCGATACACCCAAAACGAGTCACTGTTTGGTGCGGATTTTGTCCAAAGGCATAATTGGGCCATGAGCAAGGAGTGGCCGTTACAGTCAATGGCGATCGTTATCGGGCCATGTTGAACGAATTTTTGTTCACAAAAATTGAAGAGGAGGATATTGGCAACATTTGGCTTCAACAGGACGGCGCTACGTGCCACACAGCCGAAGCTACACTCGATGTTTTCAAAAAAAGTTATTTGGCGGACCCTTTATTTAAATATCTACTCAACATGCCCTTTCAGAATTATAGAGTCGCTCTTCTGTTCCAATTATTCGACACGACTTTAAATTTACATTATAGTAATTATACCCTACACCACACTGTGGTACAGGGTATTATAACTTTGTGCATTTGTTTGTAACACCCAAAAGGAGAAGAAATAGACCCATCGTTTATTATACCGATCGACTTAGAATCACTTTCTAAATTGATTTAGCTATGTCCGTCTGTCTGTCCGTCTGTCTGTGCATGTATTCTTGTAATCAAAGTACAGGTCGCAATTATGGTCCGATCTCGACGAAACTTTACACATATCTTTTTTTTGGTCCAAGGACGATCCCTATTGAATTTGGTTAAAATCGGTTCAGATTTAGATATAGCCCCCATATATATGTTAGCCCCGATTTGACATGTAACCGCTGTAAAAACGTTATTTTATATCCAATCAGTATGAAATTCGGCAGAAAGAGGTTTATTATTATATGAATGAACTCTGTTAAATTTGGAAGAAATCGGTTCAGATTTAGATATAGCCACCATATATACATTACCCCCGATTTGACATATAAGCGCTGTAAAAATGTTATTTTATATCCGATCAGTGCGAAATTCGGCAAAGAGAGGTTTCTTATTACATGAAGGAATACTGCTAAATTCGGAGAAAATCGGTTCAGATTTAGATATAGCCCCCATACATATGTTACCCCCGATTTGATATGTAAGCGCTGTAAAAACTGTAGTTTATATCCGATCAGTGCGAAATTCAGCAGAAAGAGGTTTCTTTTTACATGAAGAAATACTGCCAAATTCGGAGAAAATCGGTTCGGATTTATATATAGCCCCCATATATATGTTACCCCCGATTTCACATGTAAGCGCTATAAAAACTGTATTTTATATCCGATCAGTCTGAAATTCGTCAGAAAGAGGTTTCCTATTATATGAATGAACACTTTTAAATTTGGAAGAAATCGGTTCAGATTTAGATATAGCCCCCATATATTCTTCTTTCTACATGAAGGAATACCGCCAAATTCGGAGAAACTCGGTTTAGATTTAGATATAACACCCATATATATGTTACCCCCGATTTGACCTGTAAGCGCTGGAAAAACTGTATTTTATATCCGATCAGTACAAAATTCGACAGAAGGAGGTCTTTTTACATGAATGAGTATTCAGGGAAGATCGGTTCAGATTTATATTAAAACTCCATATATATGTTCCTCCTGATTTGGTATCAAACCGCTATAGAAGTTGTATTTTACTTCCGATCATTAAAATTTTCCAGAAAGATGTTTCTCAATTTAGGAACGAATATTGCTTAATTTAGCGATTATCGCTTCAGAATTAGATAATATGTTTCTACCCATTTACCAATTATTCCAAACTATTATGGCAATGACCCTTATCGCATTGTTAGGGAGGTGTGGGGTATTATATAGTCGGCCCCGCCCGACTTTCTGCCTTTCCTTACTGGTTTTTTGTATAAGTTGGCGTGTAATTTTCCGTCAAAAATTATCGTGGAATATATTAATCCTTAAATGTCCTTTTTAAAAGGACTTTTTTGATATTTTCGAATAAAAGGGCTAAATTTACCAATTAAGAGGCGAGATAGAGGGTTAAGATCTTTCACAAAAATGATCTGCATGAAATTCCACTATATAACTTTAACAATAATAAATCTCTCAGATATTAACTTACAACATTTTTTCATAATGCTCCATTCGACATGCCCTTTCAGAATTATAGGTTTCTGTTCCAATCAAAAAGTCTTAATTTGTTGGACAGTGAAATTAATTAAGGGCGCTTACTCAAATTTCGGCCGTAATAATCGTCCCACCCGACAGGCTGTGCGTCCTATAGTGGATAAATTTGAATCCAAATTTTCACTTTTGGATGTTCCGGCGCCAAAGAGACGCCGTACCGCTCGAGTCAGTCGATTTCACGCCGTTCTCAGGAATTGGGCATCTCTCAATACACACTGTGGCGTATTTTTCGAAAAGATCTTGGCCTTCATCCTTATAAGATCAAACTGACTCAAGAACTAAAGCCACTTGATCATTTGAAACGCTGAAACTTCTGCGTTTGGGATCTGGCAAAGTTAATGTTATGTCCTTAATGGAAAACACGGTACTAGCTGGACCCTGTCCACTTCGTTGCCCCAGATTTAAGATTTCCGATTCCGCCCATTTTTGGACAACAATTGGTAGAGTGTTTTAATTGCTTGGTAGAATTGACTGCAGTTTCGATAGTATTTCAGCTGATTTAAGTTAAAGACATACATTATTGCTATTGAATTCTGAAGATGATAGAGTGGTGTCTATAATTAAAACTCTCTACCAATTTTTGTATTTGTTTCTATTACTTTTTTGCAATAGACAGAAAGTAACTGAAGGCCTTGGGCTCTAGAACTATAAAATCACGCTGCACGATGGACTGCTTTCTAGCCTTAAACCTTATTCAGTCGCACGAAATCACGCTCTGCTGGGTGCCAGGACATAGCAGCATACAGGGCAACGAATTAGCAGACGAATGTGCCAGGATAGGATCAGGTGCGCGAAATGAAACCGCGACTCTGGACGTGCAAATTCCGTTCGTGGAACTTAAAAACGAAATCGACGAACGCGGAGTAGCACTAACCAGATCTAGGTGGGACACAGTACAAAACTGCAGGACGGCAAGAACCCTTTGGCCATCCATTGATGCGAACCGTACCAAGGAATTGCTGTCCTTCAGGAAGAACACTCTCAGCATCCTCACAGGAGTCATCACAGGGCACTGCGTGATAGGCATTATGGCTGCACGCATGAAGCTTCCTTACGAAGACTTCTGTAGAAGCTGTTTAGATGAAGAAGAGGAGGAGTCAGTTCAGCACTTGCTATGCTCATGCAAAGGACTGCAAGAGTATCGTTTGGCCTATTTAGGGCACAGGCTCTTCGCAAACCTAGACGACCTAGCAGATATACCGCTCAAACCCCTTCTCAAATTCATCAGTAAATCCCTCTGGTTTAGTAAAGCCACGAGGACAAAAGAAAGCAACTAGATCATCCTATCCCCCTTTCTAAATCTTCTCTCCCTCTTCCTAACCTTTCTCCCCCTTCCTAGTCTGTCAACCTCCAATTATTTTCTTCTATTCTTCCTTTCTACTCACGGGAAACACAATGGACCGAACTGCCGGCCCCGAGTGAACTCGTCAGTTGTATTCTGACGGGCGTCCCTTTCAACCTAACCTAACATAACTGAAACATATGGCCTCGAACCGAATAAATTCTGACTGAATAACATACGCACATACCAACAATAAATAACAACAAACAAACCAAAAATGTATTGGTATGAGAGTTTTAGTATGTTGACTTAGTTCGACAAAATACAGTTTTGGTTAGTAGTTCTTGTTAAATTTAATTTACTGCTTCCATAAGTATTTCAGCTGATTTAAGTTAAAGGCATACATTATTGCTATTGAATTCTGAAGATGATAGGGTGGTGTCTATCGAAATTGCAGTCAATACAACCAAGCAATTAAAACTCTCTACCAATTTTTAAATTTGTTTCTATTAAGTTTTTGCAATAGACAGAAAGTAACTGAAACATATGGTCTCGAACCGAATAAATTTTGACTGAGTATTTTTGTATTTTTCGAAACAGACATGGAACACTTTGAGGGCCATTGCATAGAGGATCCAAATTTAAATTAAATTCTCTAATTCTTCTTCTAAAAACATTGTATTTTAACATCCTTATCAACAAGTACATTTTACTATTTAAAATAGCAAATTTTGTCGGGGAACTTCCATTTTCTTAGGAAATATGGTCCGATTTGCAGATACAGGTGAAAAGTGACACAATGATACAATAGCATCATTGCAAATAATCAATTTTAAACAAATTAATGTAAGTTAAATAACGTGCATATTTCCCAATGAGAACGGTCTTCAAGCCTTTATGTTTAGCATCTCTTGAATATATGAACTGCTTATTTATTTATTTATTTGAATTACAAAACAAAGTAAATTTATACTCTAATTTTAAGGTCCAGGGAAAGGCCGGGTTACAAAGACCATATGGCTAAATGTTTGCAGCGACATACCAGAGTCTCTGGTGGGAATCGAACCCACGACCCCCAAACTCATAGGCGAGTACGCTACCAACTCACCTACTGGGGCGCTCATGAACTGTTTATTTTGGCGTGATTTTGGCCATTCTGCTTTACTCGATTCAACATTAGAAAAAGGGAGTTTATAAAACTAGAATGCGAAAATTGTCACTTAATAAAGAAACATTGAAGACTTATGATGAACTGAATGTAAATAATATATCTCTATTTATTATTCACATAGCCTTTAAACGATCCTACTCTTGGTTCAAAAACAGAATTACGCCACCTCAAACTAAGCTGTTCATATATTAATGTGGACTTTTCATGCAGATTTCAGATGAACATATCTAACGAAAAGTAATTATTAAATATAAATGTATCTGAAACATTTTCTTTGTTTAATAATTCTCAAAATCTATGTCTAAATGGTAGATTTTAGTGCCGATGATTTCGAAAATTAATTTTACACCAAATTCATCTCGCATAAAAAGTCAGTGGTGTGATGCAGACAATAAATATAATTTTAATCGTATTTACCTTTAAGGTAAAAAACACATTAAAACACTTACAATGGACCTACAATGCCTGCCTTTATGCAATAAAAAATAGCAATACTACTTATTTCAAGCGTATTGCTTCTATCCTTCAAAGCACTGAATGTAAAGTCTCTCAATGAAATTCTAGTCATGTGTACTGAAGTTTAACGAACCGGAACTAACGATTGTAAACATTTTCCCTGTGTACTTTTGTGATTTCGTTTAATCGGAAATATATTTTCACAAATATAGTTATTTTCACAACCCTAAAGAAATCTCGCAAATATATTTTTGGGGACATAACAGTTACAACAATTGTTAGAAAAATCAATAAAATTAAAGCACAACAAAATGTTTAGTCAATTGAGTAGAAATAATACAAAAGACTTCCTGCACAGGATATTGTGAAACTGCAAAGGATAGCGTAAGACTGAGGAGACGAAGAAATATAAAAAATAAATGTTATTTTAAAATGTGTATTCCGATGATTTCCTTAGTTGTTTAAGAGGAAGTCACTTTCCAAATATTGAAATAGTAAATAAACTAAACAAACATAAAAAGCGATGTCGATTATTCTACGATGTTTTTGTAGCTTAGAGAAAAATCAAGTTGTTAAATTAAACAAACTTTAAAAGTGATATGGTAGTGTATTAAACATTTCCATTTGCGTTTAGGCTAATGGCAAAATATTCGAAGTGTTTTATTTTCAAATGAAAACTGTACGTTTAATGTTGCCACCAAAATTTATATTAATGTGGCTGCCAAATATTGCTGCACACCACCAACCAAACTACCGCTGAAGTACATATACTATGGCGAATGTACAGATGACTTGGGCACACATTAAGGAAATCAACTGCAGAAATAGCCAATGAAGTATTAGAGTGGCATCCCCAAGGGATGCCACCAAAGAAAACTGTGAGCAAAAAAAAAAACCGGCGTCCGGCACGCTGTTTGTCCTTCGCATCTTCTCGGCTCCCTAGGAACATTTTGTACCACCGATAAACTTTGCAACATCAGTCAACATTCGGAATGCGTCAGCGCACTTTATTTTGTTTTTCACACAAAATTTGATGCAGATTCTTTGATCCATATTCTGAAATAATGGCTACATTTTTCGACTTTTTCACCAGGTTAGAAAAGTGAAAAAATTCTGTTATTCTATTTTTATACCCTACACCACACTGTGGTACAGGGTATTATGACTTTGTGCATTTATTTGTAACACCCAAAAGAAGAAGAGACGTAATCACTTTCTGAGTCGATTTAGCTATGTCCGTCTGTCTGTCTGTAGATGTATTCTTGTAATCAAAGTACAGGTCGCAATTATGGTCCAATCTCAACGAAACTTTATTTTTTTAGGCCCAAGGACGATCCCTATTGAATTTGGTTAAAATCGGTTCAGATTTACATATAGCTCTCATATATATGTACCTCCGATTTGGCATATATGCACTGTATAAGCAACATTTTTGAACCGATTTGTACAAAAATTGACAGAGAGTAGTCTCGTGATACACTTAGATACAATACAAAATTTGGGGGAAATCGGTTCAGATTTAGATATAGCGCCCATATATATGTTACCCCCGATTTGAAATTCAAGCGCTATAGAAACTGTATTTTATATCCGATCAGTACGAAATTCGGCAGAAAGATGTTTCTTATTACTTGAAGGAATACTGCCAAATCCGAAGAAAATCGGTTCAGATTTGGATATAGCCCCCATATATATGTTACCCCCAATTTAAAATTCAAGCGCTGTAGAAACTGTATTTTATATCCGATCACAGCGAAATTCGGCAGAAAGAGGTTTCTTATTACATGAAGGAATACTGCCAAATTCGGAGAAAATCGGTTCAGATTTAGATAGATAGCCCCGATTTAACATTCAAGCGCTGTAGAGACTGTATTTTATATCCGATCAGTACGAAATTCGACAGAAAGAGGTTTCTATTTTACATGAATGAGTATTTAGGGAAAATCGATTCAGATATATATATATATAACCTCCAATATATGTTCCTCCTGATTTGGTTACAAAGCGCTATAGAAGTTGTACTTTACTTCCGATCATTACAAAATTCTCCAGAAATATGTTTCTCAATTTAGGAACGAATATTGCTTAATTTAGAGATTATCGGTTCAGAATTAGATATATCCACATATATGTGTTCTTACCCATTTACCAATTATTGAAAATTTTTATCGCAATGACCCTCATTGTTAGGGAGGTGTAGGGTATTATATAGTCGGCCCCGCCCGACTTTCTGCCTTTCCTTACTGGTTAATTTTATTTTAATACACTAATTTATTTTTATTTCGATCCGACGAGGATTTGAACCCGGATTACTTGTTTCAATACAGTGCATGCTAGCTCTCTGTACCACCAAAGGTCTCGCACTCATCAACGCTAAATTCTACTAACTATTTAAGGGAGCGAGATTTTTTCGATAGCCCGCTTTCTTTTGGGGATTTTTGGAATTAAGCTGACAATTTTACAGTTCTATTTTTAGACTCACTTACTTATACCGAACAGATTGCTGTCAACCCATCAAACAATTTATCATTTCAACTATAAAGGAATTTTACAAACATTTAAAAATAGTAAGTAAACGCTGAATTACTGAAAATCATAAAACTTGTCTTAAGATTGAGGTATTTATATATTTTCTGAATAATTAAATGCAAATAAATATGTGTTTCGCAAATAGAAGCATCAAATATAAAATATTAGGACGGAAACAAAGATTTGTTAAGAACAACATCTTGCCAAATATATAATATTTGTATGTGCGAAATATAAAATATTTAGATTGTATATGTCAAGCAGAATATGTTTGGGACACTATGTATATACTACATAAGCGATTTTTGTTCAGCGTGTAATAATATTCGTATTAAAAATTGTTGCCAAGAGTTAATTCATTGTAATATTGTGTGGCTCATCTGTTTAAATGATTTCTATAACCGATTTCGAATTCTTAGAAAATGAAAATGTGTGCAGTATAAAACTTAAGCAAATACTACTTACTATGAAAAATTAAATTAAAAGTGAAATTCGATAAAGTCAGACACGTAATTATATTTTTTTCAATAAAATATATATGGAGAAATTCCTCACCAATAATGTTATTTGTATACAAACACATATCTTATTTAAGAAAATGAGTTTGCAAATATATTTTGTTGTAACATTTTAATATATGCGTTCCAAACAAATTTTTTTGATTTTCAAAAAATAAAAATTTGCTCCGAAATACATAAAATTTAAAAAATTGTGTTCCAAATATATTTTCTTACGATTTAAATATATCAAAAAAGGCATTTTTTACCCCGTTTAGTACAACACATAATTTTGGGACTCAATTCTGAGAATTGGACGTGAATGTAGCCCTAAAAATAAGAACTTCTGCATCATTCGTTTAGTCAAGCTGGCTGAATTAATAATTTAATGGCCATACTAACTTTTCTGCTCGAGGTGGATTTTTAGCACTTTTTCTATATTAATCCCCTCACCTTAGAGAGGAGGGTATATATCATTTGCTACGAGCCAAAAGTGTAACACATCGAAGGAGTGACCTAAGACCCAGGGACGTATACAGAGGGAGGGGACCCAGGCCCCTCCCCAAAATGTTTTAAACATAGGCATAAACTGTTCACCATTTTCAAAATCACTCAAAAAAATACGCAAATTATTTGGAAGGCCGTTAAAAAAACAATACAAAAGCGTAAAAAATGGTAACAGTAAAAGTAATAACAACTAAAAATAAGAAAAGTGCATGGTTTCCTCGCTAAAACTTTTTAAATTATGCATCGATTTTCTTCGGAATGGTCTCAATTTATTCATAACCTTTCAGAGTTTATGATAAAATCACAAAAATATGACAATTATGCGTTTCTAGATGTTTTTATGAGGCTTTTATTTTAAAATTATTAAAATTTTCTCAAAAGGTCAGAATTTATTTTTGGTTTGAGACCATATGTTCCATTTACTTTCTATCTATTCCAAAAAAGTAATAGAAACAAATACAAAAATTGGTAGAGAGTTTTAATTGCTTTGTAGAATTGACTGCAGTTTCGATAGACACCACTCTATCATCTTCAGAATTCAGTAGCAATAGTGTATGTCTTTAACTTAAATCAACTGAAATACTTGTGGAAGCAGTAAATTGAATTTAACAAGAACTGCTAACCAAACCCGTATTTTGCCGAACTAAGTCAACATACTAAAACTCTCATACCAATACATTTTTGTTTTTTGTTTGGGTTCGCATCGCGAGCCACGAAAACAAATGTAGTTTTGTCAACGGCTAATGCCGACGTCATCGTACCTCATGTGTTTGTATGTGTTGTTGTTATTTATTGTTGGTCTGTGCTTTTGTTATTCAGTCAGAATTTATTTTTGGTTTGAGACCATATGTTCCATTTACTTTCTATCTATTCCAAAAAAGTAATAGAAACAAATACAAAAATTGGTAGAGAGTTTTAATTGCTTGGTAGAATTGACTGCAGTTTCAATAGACACCACTCTATCATCTTCAGAAAAAATGATTTTTTGCAATACTTTGTAAGATATCGTCGAAACCGCTGAACGGATGGAAAATTGTATTGTGCGAAGTTGAAGGCTACTTAATACTGAAGTTTGTAAAGCTTACCTGAACCAATTCAGATGAATGGTTCTCTAGTTATGCCATAATATGTGGTTCAACCACTCTTTTTTCTTAGCCTAAAGGGTTGTCTCTTTAAATTCTCGCGATAAGCTGTGATATGGAAAGAAATTAGTGGTTGAACCACATATAGTGGCATAACTCGAGAACCATTTATCCGATTTGGTTGAGGAAAGTTTTAACGAATTAAATATTAAGTAGCCTTCAACTTCATATAATACCATTTGCCATCCGTTCAGCGGTTTCGACGATATACGAGTATTACAAAATATTGCAAAACAAATGTGATTTTTTGATAAAATTTTAATATTTTTAAAATAAAACTCCCATAAAACAATCTAAAAATGAACAAATGTTATATTTTTATGATTTTATCGTAAAGTCTGTTCGGTCATGAATTAAACGAGCCTATTCCGAAGAAAATCGATGCATAATTAAAAAAGTTATAGCTAATTTAGTAAGGTTTTAACTTTAAAACTTTCTTATCGATGTAAAATTTACAAAAACAAACTTTGAAAGCTAAGATTGGAGATTTTGACGTTTTTTGACGTCTAGAATCAGAATCTATGCATTAAAACAGAAACCCAAGAAAAAATGTTGTTTTTGTCGACCGATGTAATTATTGATTGGCTTTAAATTTATGATAACCAGATATGGCGAAAATTAAGTTAAAATTACATTTATGATTTCTTATCTATCTACCTTTTTAACATGTAGGTTGCAGTGATGGAATGAGTTTGCACAACCGTGTATGTAAATTTGACTTTATATTGGGTGTGGTAATAAGTAGTACGGTTTTGGCCATTACACAGAAATTATCACGTAGATATAATAAAGGCTTACGAAATCATAAAATTGGCAACGACTAAATTAAGTGACATGCGTAGAAATTCAGATGCGGAGTTTGATAAACTGTTTGAAGAATCCACACAACTTGCAAGAAGTTTTGGAATAGAAGCTGCACTACCTAGGTGAGTAGTCACTCAAAAGTATAGGGCTAATATTCCTGGTTCAGATGCCAAGGCGTATTTTAGGACAACATTACTTCGTCCATATCTGGACGAAGTAATATCACATTTAAATAATAGATTTTCCGAACATCAAGCTATAATTACAAGTCTGTTTAATATCGTTCCGATACGAGTTGTAAATCTAATAAAGGAAGATTTCGAAGAAGTCACACTTTTTTACAAAAACGATATAAAAAATTCAGCAAAATCTGTTTTAGCTGAAATATGTATATGGATTGATTATTGGAAGCAGAAGAATGATAAGCCATCAAATGCATTAGATGCTATTTCAGTTTGCGATGAGGACATGTTCCCAAGCGTTTTTACCCTTTTGCAGATACTGGCCGTAATACCTGTGGCAACGGCATCTGCTGAGCGAAGTTTCTCGACGTTAAGAAGAATAAAAACTTATCTCCGGAACAGAATGGAAGGAGAAAGGCTATCTTATCTGGCTTTGATGTCTATATACAAAGATGAAGTCAAAATCGATGAAATAATTGATATATTTCTTTCAAAAAATCGAAGATTACATTTTTAACTCTTACGTACTTTATTATAAAAAGTTTTACTGATCTCGTACTAAAGTACACATTTATATTTAGGAATAAAATTCGAATAAAAAACTAAGGAACTTAACTTCCATTACCTACACAATAAACTCAATTTTTTAATTGTTTATCTTTGTTATGGAAAAAAAGGTTGGGCCCCCCCGAACCAAAATCCTGGATACGTCCCTGCTAAGACCCCAATTATGTTTGGCGGATTTTCGAATTGGGTCATTTGAAGTCATTTGTGGCTGTCTGCTGGCTGGTGCGCACGATAACTCTCGAAAGGATTAACCGATTGGCTTCAAATTTGGTATGCGGTAATATTTTTCTCTAGTCGGTTTACCTGACTGAACTTTCTTAATTGTTTAAATATTAAATCATTAAAAAATGGCATAGCTGTGCATTTTTAAGAAATTCTAATTGTTAACCATAATCGTATTGTGTGTTTAGAAAAAAAACACGAATATTGTACCGGCATCATGTAACCAGACAGTCTAACAATGACATACGTATGCAGAATTGGGAAATAGGAATACACAATTTTACATACGCCAATGAAAGTCGGACAAAGCACTCATAAGTATCCTGCAGGATGTGGCGAACGTTTAGAGTTCTTTTATGGTCATAACCAACGCAAACGACATCGACCATAATGGCGTTGGCTTGGTTTGGCCAATAAACGAACAACCCTTTAAGCTCCGAACGAATAATGGTTTCCAGCGACAATGCTTTTTGGCTGCACCTGTTTTAGTGCACAGTGGAACTTTAAACCCGGAATTTATGAATGAAATTTCTTATTAATAAATTAGTGTAATTTAGCGCCTTAAAGAGATAGGTCGATTTTCTGAAAAATATTACGAAGTATGAGTAAAAGGCAAATAACTTTTCAGTGTGTAAATAATCCCGACAATTTCTGCTACATTTGCGGAAAATATGTAATTAAAAAATTCGACGTGCATTTAGTAAAATAATAGAAAAAATATATGTGTAATATTTTGTAATATTACGAAACAATGGCTAAGTTGATAAAATACATAAAATATGAACATGACTGGAAAATTTGTTGTGATTTAAAAGTACTTGGTATGTTATGACTCTGGGATAGCCAATATTTTGCCACCACTGCTCTAAGCTGGGGCTCTTTCAAAATTTTGTAAAAGCCTTAAGGAAAGATGGAAATTCACTCTCATATTTAAAAAGTTTATATAAAAGTCTTTCTTTTCAAAAAATCGAAAGAGTTTTTGATGCGCCTAAAATAAGGAAACTGATGGAAGATGTGAATTTCGAATTATATTTGACGTCGAATGAAATTGCAGCATGGAGGTCGTTTAAGCTTGTAGTTTTAAATTTCTTAGGATCCAATAAAAGCCCGCAATATGAAACAATGATTAATGATTTGTTAAAAAATTATGAAAAAATTGGTTAGAAATACGAGTATTTTTTTTTTATATTTACTCGTATGTATATAACACATATGTATGTATTCTTCCATCTTATTTTTCGCTTTATGTATTCCAACAGGTGTAAATATGTCACTCAAAATTCATTTCTTGCATTCTCATTTAAGCTTTTTCCCCGAGAATCTTGGCGACGTAAGTGACGAACATGGCGAAAGGTTTCACCAAGAATTGAAGTCCATCGAGCGGCGTTACCAAGGGCACTGGGATGAAAGAATGATGGGAGATTATATTTGGTTCCTCATTAGAGAAACCGATTCCGAAATCTACAAGCGTTAACAAAGAATTCACAATTACTTCTAATAAAATTTGTTCATGTAAATAAACTCAAGTGTACATAATATAAATAAAAGTAATAAATAAAATCGCTATTTAAAAAAGATTTTTTTGAAATTCTCTTACCTCTACCAAAAGGGCTATAATTTCTACATTTATCCATAGATTTTTTCAAATAGGCATTATTTTCTTCGGATGCAAACTTTTAAAAAATAAAACAAAATATTTGTTTTCGATTTATTTTTCTATTTTTTATGTTTCTTTTGGTCCCAGTTTTTTTTTTTAAAAATTTACTTTTTCCAACTTGTTTTTGACTGTTACTAGACCACTGTTTCTAAGTGAAAGAGATATTTAAAACATTGATAGCCCACATTAATAGCTTCAATTTAACGTATAAGTCGACCTGATCGGGCATATACTCCAAAAATTATAGTGCAAATACTAAGGGTACCTTCGACGATAATAGTATTTTTAATAAAAAATTTTTAAGAAAAAATGTATCCATAGAAAAAATTTTGGGTTTTGATTTTATATAACAGGATGCCACAATCTGTACAAAAAAATAATTTTTAGGTCTAGGACACAAAATTTTGTTATTGTTGCGTAGTGTTATTATCTATTATTTTTACGAACATAAAAAATTAACTTCGAATTAATGAAAAATGTAACATAATTTAGGTAACGGGTTTTCTAATAAGAGTGATATGATCTTTTTAAAAAAAAACGAACTTATTGTTAAGGAAATTCAAAAGTTTTTTATTTAATGTGAAGTAAAATCGATACAATTAAGTTCTAAATAAAACGTCTACATTTTCTTAACAATAAGTTTGTTTTTTTTTCAAAAAAATCATATCACTCTTATTGGAAACCCCTGTATTTTCCGAATACTTAAATGCAAATAAATATAGGTATTTGTGTCGGAAATAGTAGTCCCAAATAAAAACATATTGGGATGTAAACAAAAATTTGTTTAGAACATCTTCCCAAATAAATAATTTTTGTGCGTACGAAATATTATATGTTTAGAGTGTACCCTAAACATATATATGTCTCAAGCAGAATATGTTTGGGACAATATACTACAAAAGCGACTTTTTCCTTCAGCGTGTATAAGAATGTTAACACATTTACTGTTCATTCTTTAGATTTTTTTCACTCTCAGCGGTGACGTACTCGTATTCAAATAACTCATGTTCAAGTGTCACACAATGGATTTACCTCAAACTAATCTATGACGAAGTAATCTTCACGACCACTGTGCGATTTCAAATAAAACTTAGAGGTTCTGCTAAATGTAATAAAGATAATGGACTCGATAATTATACATCCGATGGACAGGAACTGTGGTTACGTTTTTTGGTTTCGTATGCCTCTGTGTGGTTGCTAAAACGGCTGGTAATAGTTATTTAACATTAACTAACCAAAATTACTCGTACATATAGTTATGTTTGCTTTCTTAATTAGTTTTGTTTAGTCTCCGAATATAGAATGAGTATTCAATATATGTATTACATATATGTAAGTAAGACTGCCCCAGTTTCTACCATTACCAATTCACGCAAAATGTATTTGAACACAAAAATATTGTCCATCTTAAGAACATTTTGGGTATAAATGTGTAACGTTTGGCGGAAATCCCTTTCAGGACATTTTACATCATTTAAGCTGGGTCCGAAAGGAGTAACCGATTGACTTCAGTTATTGTAACATTTTTTACAATATTGTCCTTGTCTTCTGACACCATCCCCATTCTCTTGTACAGAGTGAAGATCAATAACTGTATTCGAGGATACAGTTGTCAACAGAACGTAATATACATGTATTTTGTGCTTTGAATACTTATATTTTCGAAAACTAGTTCCGAAATGTGAACTACATAATTCTGTACGCAGCATTCCGCTGCGATTAATTTATTTTGCAATTATTTCAATATTATACAATTATATATACATTAGTTGGTTTACCTAGCTATGATTATTGTACATGTCTTACAATTAAATTGCTGTTATATCCCACTTTGAATTGTAACTAGCTGGCGACACATGTATGTTGTTGTTGTCTTTTTGCTTTCAAGTTAGTTCGTAATCTGAGTTATAGAATCCCAGCAAAAAAATAGCATTCAAAGAAGCAATAAAAATCCCCAACTTATGATCCGGAAGTTGTTCTAATTTGGATTTTCACCATTGAATTTAACAAGGGGTTGTCGCGCCGGGGAAGTACTTCTTTGTCACCACTTTTGCACAACTCCTATTAAAGCATTGTAAGATTTGCTTTTTTGGTGTTGTATTTATTTGATGAATGCATGTCGTTCTTATTAACATCTTTGGGTCTCTGGATCTCTTATTTTAAAGGAATACAAATGTTGACATAGGGAAGGGAACGTATAAATAATATACTATTGGAGATAAGCGATCATATATGTATATGTAAGTATGTTTAGGACATTTGAAGATGTTTTTAATCGGTACGGTGTAGCTGGCTCTTGAAAAGTGTGACCTAATGTAACTTCTAGTAACATTTTCGCAAATGATCAACATTCTCAGTAATAAAAAAGTATTTTTATTTCACAATGTAATACATACCACATTTGTGCGGCGCTATGTATTTGCCGTAACCCCGGTTGAGAGACTAGTAAAGTACCACAGTGTGGTACAGTAAGTATTGTAGGGTATATTTAATTATCATAATTTCTTTTAAAATTATTTAATTATAACCTACACCACACTGTGGTACAATTTATTGTAATTTTATGCATTTGTCTCTAACACCTAAAATGAGAAGATATATATAGAACCATCGTTTATTATACCGATCGACTTAGAATCACTTTCTGAACCGATTTAGCTATGTCAGTCATGCATTCTAGTCATAAGTGTGCAGGTCACAAATATAGTCCCATCTCAAAGAAATTTTGCACATTTCTTTATTTTGGGACAAGACAATTCGTATTAAAATTGAAAAACAATCCGTATTTAGATATAGGGCCTGTTTCTGTAACTTATTTTTTTCGTCTAGGGCGAACGATCAAAAATCTCTCAACTATTTGAATATCAGTTTAGAACCAGATATCATAATATATATGAATGTACTTCGATTTAGCTTATACCCTCTATAGAAGATATAAATTCCTTTCGATATTCATGAAATTTGGAAAAGAGTATCATATTTCAACAGATAATATCTGTGTGATCGGTTCAAATTTACATATAGCCCCAGGTACTCGCATGGATGTGTTCCTTCCGATTTAGCATCTAAACTCCATAGCAGTCATATTTTAGTTTTACTTCAGATCATTATTAAATTTGGCAGAGATTAGTTTATAGAATCATGAACACTGCGAAATTTGATAAAAAAAGTGGATACCATTCAGATAAAGGCCAAATTTAAATACAAACCCCATATAGAATTTTGCATCTAAAATAGCTGTCAAACACGATTGACAAAAATCAATACAGCAACAAGAGAACTACTTCAAAGGTTAAATAGATGAATACAGTACGTTCTGTTTAATACAATGTGGGTTACGCCTTTTGTGCTTTAACAAAAACGATCACTTGATGTTACGTCTTTTTTCTTCAATAAAATCGTGATTTTTGGACGAAAAACAAATTTCCATTTTTTGAAGGTTACGATATATCAACATTTGTGGAAAGTATAACGTGTTATTAATAAATTCAGTTTTTATCGCAATCCAATGTACTACAATTCCACAATTTAACATATTTCGAAGAAAATCAGCATACTTTGAAATGACTATGTTATTTTTATCGACTATGAAAACGTCGAGTTTTAGGTCCGACCTTAATCGACCTAGTGGACTGAAACGAAATTTGGTTGATGAAAAAGTGGAAAGTCGACTAGCTTCCAGAACCATTCACTAATTCTGATATAGCCGCCATATAAATATATATTTCTTCCCTTTAGCACTATAGAAACAGTATTTTACGTATTTTTCAGCTTTATTTTACATCCAATCGTTTTGAAATTATGCATTCTTGGGTTAATAATTTATCTTCCGAAATTGTATTTTGGTTAGTTATTTAAGAGAACTTCATTAAATGCCGAAAAAATGTTCATACTTATGATTTGGAAGTATTTATAATGTTATTCCTTTGGAAGTACTTCTTTTATTTTTTGATGGGATAAAGCATAAAATGAAGTACGCGTGTTGCAATCACTATATAAAAGGTATATAATAATTGGATACGAGTTAAAGCTATATATTTCGAGAAATTAAAATAAAAGGAAGAAAATAATCAATATCAATCATGACCGCCGAACAATTCTTGCTTTCAATAAAACTCAATGTGAGTTATTGACACATATATATATATATGTACATATATTGGTGCGCCACTATCCACATGCAAGCTTTCAGGCAGGCCAACAAAAGATGGGCAGAAATCGGCACCTGCAGGGTAGCTAGACAAAGCTGGCCAAAGTATGACCTGAGAAGATCAAAATATCTCATCGCACTAGAGAGGCAAAGATTGTCTACGTTAGTATTAGTTCTGACGGGACACTGCTTGATCGGCGAACACGCCAAAAGATTGGGTATTGACTTTAATGACATCTGCAGAAGCTGTGGAGATGAGGAAGAAGTGGAGAGCATTGAGCACTTGCTATGCGACTGCCCCGCTCTGAGAAAACGACGACTGGACATACTGGGGTCGGCCTTTCTATGCAGCCTAACAAATCTTTCCAGTACTGATATTCGTACTATCGATAAATTTGTATATCAAACAGGTGGGTTTCGATGAGGGGCTTTTCAGCCCATGTTAACACTAGGGACCTAAACTAGTCTATGTGAGCTTGTATAAAAAAAATACGGCTGCCACCCTAACCTAAACCTATTGACACAAATAGCCGCAATTCCTACACAGTGGCAACAAAAGGCAATTACAATTGATGCTGCCCCCATTCGAGAATTTCGATGAAAGCAAGGAAAACTTCAAATTATATCGCCAGATGTTTGAAAATTAACTAACAATGAAGGGAGTATTTTCAAACAAAGCGTTGTGACACACAAATGCTTGTCAATTCTATTGGATCGACACACTTCTTGGTGTCATTGGTTTGGTGTCATTGGTTGCCCCCAAAGATATAGCTGAGGTACAGTGCGATGAATTGGTGACAAAACATGAAATAACATGGAATGTCCCAAAAAGAACTTATTGGTAATCTAGCATCGGTTTCTGTCAACATACCAAAGCGAGGACACACATTGGCGAATTATGTGGTATTACTTCGGCATGACATTGAGGAATGCGAGTTTGTGTCAGAGGCCTAAGGTATAATACCATCCGGGAACAACTTCTTCAGTCTGGCGTATCAGATTTTGAAAAAATTATAGAAAAATCATTGTCTTCAGAAGCATCAAAAATTGAATGTCGTGAAATCAATTCGAAACAGCCAAACAGCATGAGTGATGTAAACAAAGTCTTCTCTAGACCCACAAGTGCAAATCATCGAAGAAGTCGACAAAAATACCGTTTCACGTCAAG
Source organism: Eudasyphora cyanicolor (assembly GCA_963930755.1). NCBI lineage: Eukaryota > Metazoa > Arthropoda > Insecta > Diptera > Muscidae > Eudasyphora > Eudasyphora cyanicolor. The sequence continues at coordinate 154,724,016 of OZ005736.1, read as the reverse complement.
ACCTAAAATGCGTTCAAAATCAAGTATCAATTACAGCCAATTGAGAATTGACCATTTGTGTATCCGATGTGGAAGTAGCAACCACAAAACGAAAGAATGTCGCACTTACCCACATAACCTCAAATGTAAAGCATGCGGGAAAACAGGCCATGATTAATTAACTCTTCAAACAACAATTGAATTTCTACAAATGATGAGTAAATGACTCAATACACAAATTCAAATGTACGGAATTAATCAAATTGTTGATATTTACTCCAACCAATATCATTTAGATGGTACACCAAAAACATTGTGGTTCCAGATGGCAATGTTAATGTTGAAGTTGTATACAACAATCGTCGATCAGTTGAAGACATGTAGAGGGTTTTCCAATAAGAGTGATATGATTTCTTTGAAAAAAAAAACACACTTATTGTTAAGGAAATTCAAAAGTTTTTTATTTAATATGAAGTACAATCGATACAATTAAGATCTAAATAAAACGTCATTCAAATGGCCTCCACGACTTCTTCTGCAGGAATGAATTCGATGAAGCCAATTTACGAAAACTTTTTCCACTAAATCAAGTCGTATGTCATTCATGGCACGTTCAAAATTGACTTGAAAGCTCTGGTTTATTTTGAAAGGCCAATGACTTCATATAACCCCACAAGAAATAGTCTAATGGTGTTAAATCACAACTTCTTGGAGGCCATTCAATATAACAATTTCTTGAAATAATCGAATATCCAAACTTTTCTCGCAACAATTCCATTGTGTCATTTGCTGTGTGGCACTTAGCCACAAGCGGTCAATGGCAAAAAGATAGCTCTTATCGAGAGCTAAAATATTGCTCATGGGTGCCAAGGTCGACTGGAAAGTGTTTTCTTTGCAATTGGAGAACGTTTATTTCGATAATAAAACTGAATAGTTTTTAAACGTTGTTCATGCGTATATCTCTCCATGATGAAATTGTAAACACTACTGAATACAATGAAAAACAAATGACAGATCATGACATATTACAAATGGCCGAAACGTAACTTCAAAATCATATCATCCCTATTGGAAACCCTTTATATTGTGTGCGACAAATACGATGCTCTCTTGAGATGAATCTGCATCAGATATTTACATATCGATCTCCAGCAAGTAGACAATCTACGCCTTAATAAAATTCATTCTCTCCAGAAGAGTCAATTACATTCCATTCCATATACAATTAATAATTTTCACGACGTTTTTCCAGAATCTGTAGGGTGTGTGTCAAATTTCGATGTGACTCTTCAACTACGCGAAGTTGGCACCTTCTTCTACAAAGAACGGGAAGTTCCATATGTGCTCCGAGAACATTTTGGAAAAGAGCTGAACGATTTGGAAGCATCGGGAATTATTTATAACACCACTACGTCAATTACTTCACAAAAAGAAAAAAATAATTGGTCAAAGAATTGCGCAGCTACATTTTAAAAACTCAAAAATATTATCTCCAGTGATATAGACCTAATGCCTTTTGACCCAAAACTCCCTGTAGTTGTAGTGTGCGATGCAAGCCCTTCTGGAATAGAAGGTGCTACCGGATATGGTTAATGGCATTTAACATTCAGTCGCGTTTGCCTCCATATCATTAACACCAGTACAAAGGAATTACAGTCAATTGGATCGCAAGACGTTAGCCGTCATATATACCATTGTTCAGTATCCCCTCACCTTAGAGAGGAGGGTATATATCATTTGCTACGAGCCATCGAAGGAGTGACCTAAGAACCTAAGCATGTTCGGCGGAAATCCGTTTTGGGTAATTTTAAGTCATTTGAGCAATGTCCGTCCGTCTGTCTGCTGGTTGGTGCGCACGATAACTCTCGAAAGGAGTAACGGATTTGCTTCAAATTTGGTATGCGGTAGAGTGATCAAAAAACCGGTTATTTTGAAGATACGGTTTTCGGTTTCTTCGAAAACTAAGTTAACTCTAAAACCGGTTTTCGGTTTAACCGAAAATAAAAAACCGGTGAACCGGTTGTTTTCGGTTTTTTCTTTTTTAATAAAAATGCATAAATAATGCTCAAAATTTTGTTAGATGACGTAAAATAAGCGTAGTGCAAATTCAATACGCAACCATATTTCAATTAAATTAAGATTTATTTGAAAATTGTATATTAAACACTTCATATTTTTACGAGTATTTATAATAGGTAATTGTTTCGATTTCATTTATGATATAATATTATAATATCTGCGATATTTTAATATTTATGTTCAATTTTTAAAAAGATTTCTTAAAAAAAATTGATTATGATTTTTATAAAACTTGACTAATAGTGAAGATCGGCAAAATCTTAGGTTTTAGCATCATATGAATGGCTCAAATGGCAAACCGATTATATACATATATTATCAGTAGTAGCGGATTCTGACTTGAGCATATTATAGAGATGATAACTTTTTCTTTATCAGTTTATAATGGTTTCAAAAAACCGAAAAGTCGAATAAACCGAGTTGAAAAACCGACGGTTCGAGTTATTCGAAAATGCAGAAAAACCGAAAACCGATAGGCGGTTTTTAAAGAGAAACCGATTAACCGGTGCGGTTTTTGATTACCCTAGTATGCGGTAATATTTTCTCTATCTCCGGCTAAGTTCGAAGATGGGTCATATTGGTCCACTGCTTCTAGTACCTTCGCCACAAAGGGTTAACTTTTAGTGAAATATTGATTTTTTAATACCTTCTATACTACTTACTCGAATGTTCTGATATTTCACAGTTTGTTATCCGCTAACATGTCAAGAACAATGGGCGAATTGGCCACTCCCTTTTTGGTACCTCCCACATAAATGGACCATTTTGTACCAAAAGTTAACAGCTTTTAACTTCAATACCAGTGAATACAAATACTTGAATTTTTGTACGGTATATTGCTTTTATAGTATCTAGAGTCCAGAGAAAAGTGACAGTTACTGGCACGCCCCTTTTGGTACCAGCCACACAAATGGACCATTTTGTACCAAAAGTAAACAGCTTTTAACTTTAATACCAGTACTTCCTTTTAAAGTTATTAAATGCAATTTAAATTAATAAAAATTAAATTAAAACAAAAAAATAAATAAATTTACGAATATTTTTTTGGGACTCAAGGTGAGGGGATTCATACGTCGGTTTACCAGACTGAACTTTCTTACTTGTTTTTCTTTGTGTTCGTTTACGGAAGGAAATTTAAACTAGTCACCGAAAATCGCCCATTGACTCGTATATTTCATCAACACAACAAGACGCAGGCAATAACATCAGCCAGCTAATCGTGCAGCTAAATCATTGGAAAAGTCGTCTACCGACAAATACAAAAACTAAGAGGTAAATAAAATATGCTTATTATCAATTTTTGAAATTTCAAATGATTTCATAAATGCTGAGGTACTGGCAGCTACGGATAAAAATCTTGGCGAACTTATTTCAAATTGCAGAATGTGGATAACACTAATAACAGCGTAATTTTCAATGGTCAGTGAGTCTTAATTCCTAAAAGTCGCCAACCAAAAATTGTGTTGGAATACTACTCATCCCGGCATTACGTAGATGAAACAACTAGCCAGACGATATTGTTTTTGGAGAGGGATCGACCGTGATATCGAGAAAATGCTAAGGTCATGTGTACGAGTACATGTTCAGATAAAATCTACAAAGGCCCCACTACATCAATAGGAGGACCCAGCCGAAAACTGGGAATTAATACACATAGACTATGAAGGCTCTTTTCCAGGATCATTTTATCTTAATTGTTGTCGATGCAACATCCAGATGTGCGGAAATGCGAGTAATACGCGATGCTCCTACAATGCAAACTTCAATAAATCTTCTCTCAGTCTTCTTTTCCGTCAATTATGGTATCGGATAATGCGACCATTTTTACTAGTAATCAATTTTAAATATATTGCAATACACACGAAATTTTCTAAAAATTAATAGTTCCAGGACATCCTCGTACGAATGGGTTGGCAGAACGCAATGTGCAAACAATCAAACGCAAATTGAAAGCTATGTCGGCTGATCTGGGTTCCATACATGAAACAGTGAACGAAATTTTGCAGAGGTATCGCACAACACCTTTAAACTGTGGGGAAAGCCTAGCGAAACTTTACTTTAACAGACGTATTTTAATCTGACTTAATGCTTTGAGGCCTGCAATAAAATTCAAACAAACGAAACCTCACCCTGGCGTGCGTCAAATAAGGGTGGGAGAGAGAGTTCAGGTTTGACACATGCGAAATAATAAGACAGTATGGAAGACTAGTACTGTTCTACGTAAATTTGGACAACATCATTATCTGGTAAATCTCGATGGTGGAAATACACCTAAACGTCATATCGACCAATTGAAGGTTAATAAGGTTGAAGTCCATTTCGCTCCAGATATTGGTAAGCAGTCTTCAAATCAACAGTACAAAAAGTATTCTCAATACATAATCGAATCATCAGTTCCTCAAAACCAACCAGATCCGGAGCTTCAAGAAGCTGAGTTGCCCAGTAATCCGGAACCTCCTGAAGAGCCAGATTAAGGACAACAGCAAGTAATTCGTCGATCTGACCGATTGAAGAATAGGTCAACATACGTAAGAGGTATTTTCAATATTTGTGAATTCAGAATTTCTAACATTGTTCCTTTTAATAATTACATTTCATTAATTTCTATTAAGCGTGGTAGGCTGTTATATCCCACTTTGAATTGTAACTGTCTGGCAACAAATTTACATGACAAATGTGTTGTTGTCTTTTTTTGCTTTCAAGTTAGTTCGTAAGCTAAATTATAGAATAAAGCATAAAATGAAAAACGCGTGGTTCAATCACTCTCTAAAGAGGGATATAATAATTCCTATAGAATTAATTTCAAAAAGATAAGTATGATCGCCCCTGTACAAGTGTAATTTGCTGCGATAGTAACGAAAGTGTAAACTATTTTCATGTTAATATTGCACTTTCATCTTGAGTGTGATAACCTTTGTTACGCACAATATGACTGACCATCACTCACAATACAATTTAGTTGATATTCTAATTTAAGAAAACCATAAATCACCAGATTTACCTATTTGCTTAGAATGCAAAACAAAGCAGCTGGCGTCAACAGATCTATGGGAAATTTCTTGCAATTTTATGAGTGTCCAGATTTTAGGTAAATTTCTATTACCTATCCAAATCCGTATGGATTCCGCGAATGGCAACCACCGCGCTGCACTCGTAATACCTGCACCTCACAACAGGGCAATTGAGCAGGTAATAATGGTAGCACGATTCGCGTATTCGCTGCATTAAAAATATTTTTTCAAACTAGTACTAAATAAATATTCAACGAAATAACAACGCCTAGAGAATTGTGCTGCGAGTAGTTAAACTGTGAAATAAACTAAAATTGTGAATATATATTGGAAAAGGTAAAATTGTTTAGTAACTAAATATTATAACATTTTAAAAAATTGTGTGTAATATAAATACAGTATGACCACATTTAAATGCATAACATTTAATTTTTCAATGAACAAGAAAATAACATCTGCAGAAACTGACAAAATACTTCGAACACGCAGAGGATTCACTGCATGTTAAACCAGAAGAAAATGTGGCCAAGATTATCGATTATTTAGTATATTAATTGGACTCTTTTCCAAATACTTCAAGGGAGAAAAATTATTTATGGAAATAATATGAAAGTATCCAATTACTGCAATAATTTCCTTCGATAGGGTATTTTCTTTACCAATTGATAGCCTTCGATGAGCACAATAAATGCTTCCAAGGAAAATTTTGCCATAAGTCAAACTTCATCACAGTGACCGTATCAATGTTCCTTTCGAAGTGGTGGTTAAAAAATTAGTGAAATATTAATTCTTTAATAGCTTATTACTCATCCCCAATTTGACATATAGTATTAGTTTCTTGGTCGTTATCACCTTGCCCAAAAAAGGAAATGGCCTATGACTACGATTCCGACGCATACAAACGCTTGAAATTGTATGCAGTGTAATGCTCGTTTAGTACACATAGTCTATTGAAAAAATTACGTTATTGTCACGCCCCTTTTGATACCTCCCAAACTAAATTGCCAGAATAAAAATTATGAAAAAATATTTTTTTAAATTACCTTACTTTAACATCATAACTTATACATTTATCCATATATTTTTATAGAATAGCATTTTTATAGAATAGAATGTAAAAAATGGAACAAAGAAAGAGTGTTGTGAGTATTTTCGAAAACGATTCTTTTGGGAAAAATTAATAATATACGTGAAAGTGATCCATCTTCGAACATAACCTGAAATTAACAAAAATATTACCACACACGAAATATGAATCAGTTACTATTTTTGAGACTTATCATGCCCACCAGACGGACGGACGGACGTTTCTATAGACAAGAAAAACAAGTAAGAAAGTTCAGTCGGGTAAACCGACTTAAGAATCCCCTCACCTTGAGTCCCAAAAAAAATATAATCGTAAATTTATTTTATTTTAATTAAATTATTATCAAATTAAATTACATTTAATAATTTTTAAGTATGTACTGGTATTAAAGTCAAAAACTGTTAACTTTTTTGTACAAAAAGGTCCATTTGTGGACCTTCAAGCTACAAAAGGAGCTTGCCGATAACGCCCACTTTTCTATGGACTCTACTATAAAATCATTACACTGTAAAAAATTTCAATTATTTGTATGTACTGGTATTACATTATAAACTGTTAACTTTTGGTGAAAAATGGTCCATTTGTGTGTGAGGTACCAAAAGAGGGGTGGCAACCTTACTCATTTTTCTCGAGGTACTATCTGTTAGTAAACTTATACTATGTTTGAAATTTCAGAAGATTCGAGTAAGTAGTATAGAAGTTATTAAAGAATCAATATTTCACTAAATGTTAACCCTTTGTGTGGGAGGAACTAGAAGGGGTGGACCAATATGGCCCATCTTCGAACTTAGCCGGAGATAGAGTAAAACAAGCATACCAAAATTGAAGTCAATCGGTTAATCCTTTCGAGAGTTATCGTGCGCAGCAGACAGATATACAGACTCACAGACAGACAGGCGGGCGGACATTGCTCAAACGACTTAAAATGACCCAAAACGGATTTCCGTCGAACATACTTAGGGCCTTAGGTCACTCCTTGGATGTGTTACACTTTTGGCTCGTAGCAAATGATATATACCCTCCTCTCTAAGGTGAGGGGATAATTATACTATTGACTCAACAAAAAATTACTATATCTTTTAGGTCCATCAAGATTCCATTTCGAGTTTTTCATAGTCAGTTCATATTAGTTTGACCATTTAGTAGAAAAAATAAAGAATATGTGTTGATACTTTTTTTTGATATTCAAGGATTTAGGATATATTCCATATTTTCACATCCTTCCACCAAAAGGACATAAACATTTCATTCAGCAGCATTGAAGAGAGAAGCAAAGCTTTTCATTGGTATTCATATCTGCAAAATAGTGAAGCGGATAAGAAGCTATGTCTAATTTAACAAATGGTAATTTTGAGAAAAATCCTTGAGATAGATAACTTTGGAGCTCTGTACTACAAAAACTACAATGAATTTTGAAAAAGTAAAAACGTCAGAAAATTCATACACATTTGTGTAATCATTGTGCCAAATTATATTGAAATCAAAAGGGTTCCATTTTTAGAAGTGTGTGTTTAGTACAAAGCAAGTGCTCAATGCTCTCCATTCTTCATCATCTTCACAGCTTCTGCAGAAATCATTGGCGTCAATTCCCAATATTTTGGCGTGTTTGCCGATCAAGCAGTGTCCCGTCAGAACTGATACTAACGTAGACAATCTTTTCCTCTCTAGATATTTCGACCTTCTGAGGTCATACTTTGGCCAGATTTGTCTAGCCATCCTGCAGGTGCGATTTCTGTCCATATTTCGCTGGGCTGCCTGATTGCCTACACCAAAGCTTACACGTGGATAGTGGCGCACAAATATATGCAAATTCTTCGGGAATTTGTAATGTCGCCACTTCCCTAGCAAGTTCATCAGCTTCGCAGTTCCCCGCGATATCCCTATGACCAGGCACCCATATGAGGTGTATATTAAACTGCTCAGCCATCTCGTTAAGAGATCTGCGGCAGTCGAGGGCTGTTTGTGAATTTAGGGATGTTGCCCCCAGAGAATTGATGGCAGCCAGGCTGTCCGAGTAAATGACAACGCCAGTGTTGGTTACTATGTTGCGACTCAGCCACTTGGCTACTTCCCATATTGCAATTATTTCGGCTTGATAGACACTGCAGGTATCAGGTAGTCTGTAAGCTATATCCAAACTAAGTTCTTATCAGTGTACTCCGAAGCCAACCTTTTCATCAAGCTTCGAACCATCCACATAAAAGTGGAGATGTTTCTGTTAACTGGTATATCTCTGGCTGGAATCATGGTGATGAAATTCCTCTCGAAGGTGTACACAGTTGGTATATAGTCCACTCGGTCGGTTACCATAGCACTACACTTTGATATCATCATGTGACCGTAGTTCGTGTACTACCACATTGATAGGCTGTTTAAACCTAGTGCCGCTCTGGTTGCAACTTCTCCGGCCATAATATTTATCGGCAGTTTATGGAGTAAGGCTTGTAGAGACTCAGTCGCTGTAGTGCTTAAGGCTCCGTGTATGATAGTAGGTTGGTGATGGTTAGTTTGTCAGTTGCCGAACTACTGCTATATATGGACGGGAGGCGTCACCGCTAGCCAACTGTAGGATGTCTCCGAGGACGTTTTCGAATTTGCCACTCACTGCCATTGCCACGTCGTCCGCATATGCCACGACCTTGCAGCCTCAACGTTCTAGATCTAGCATCATTTCATTCAACGCTAGGTTCCAAATTAGTGGAGACAGTACTCCTCCTGGTGGGGTTCCTCTGTTTACAAACCTTGTTATAGATGTGGACCCAAGACATGCTTTCATGTGTCTTCTGTTGAGCAGGGTTTGAATTAGTCTAATCAAACTAGAGTTAACTTTTAGATGTGACAGTGCAGCAATTACCGCATCTGAGTGAATGTTGTTAAAAGCCCCTTCTATGTCAAGCAATGTCACCATGGTGAATTCCTTGAAATGCAGGGACGATTCGATAGTGCTCACAAGTTCGTGCAGGGCTGATTCTGTAGAATTCTCCTTATTATAAGCAGGTTGGTTCCCCGACAGGAGTTTTGTATCCAAGTTTCCCTAATGAAATTATTTAAAAGTCTTTCCAGACCTTTCAATAGGAATGAGGATAGGCAAATGGTCTGAAGTCTTTTGGCCTAGTGGGCGATATCTTTCCTGCTTTGGGTATGAATACCAATTTGGTATCCCTCCGGGATGTATGAAAGCCTGACACAGCCTACATAAATTTTCTCCAGCCTGGGCATAATGTATTTCAACATTTTCTGCTGGAGTAATGCCGTCTGGTCCAGGTGACTTGAATGGGTCAAAGCTGTTTATAGCCCAGCTTATTCTGGATCTCTCGGTCAACAAGCTATCGACGCTCGCAGTCCACTCGCACTATTGTTTGTCCTGCCGATGCTCGGGTTCTGTTAGGGAGTTCTCAGGGAAATGTGTGTCGAGCAGTACCTTGATCGACTGCTCGCTTTTTTTGGTCCAATTATTTTCCTTATCCTGTAAATAACCCACTGTACAGGGTGAAGCAGATAGTACCTTACTTACCCTTGCGGCGTCGGAGACCTTTTCCACTTCGCCACAGAAGGAATATAAGCTGTTAACTTTTGGCGCAAAATGGTCTATTTGTGCGGGAGGTACCGAAAGGGGCGTGGCAACTTCTCCCATTTTTATCGAGGTAGTAGCGACTAATAAACTAATACTATGTGTGGATTTTCAGAAGCTTCAGTATCGGTTATTATCTTTATATATAAAATCCTTTGTACGTTTGTTAGTAACGCATGATCTTCGAAACCATAAAAGCGAATGGGCTGAAAATTTAACAATATTTTCAGTTTGGGGTCAGTTGTGTTTTAGAATCATTTTCACCGCGATAAATTCCGGAGTGGTCAAGTTATTTGCAAAATTCGCATTTCCAGAGGTTTGTCTTGCTAATAGTTTGTATGCAAGATTTTAACCGGTATATGGCGCTGTAGTGGACATATGGTCAATATACATTTTTCCTAAAACTTGGGATGTATTTTTGAATAAAATATCAATGAAGAACAAGCCAATACATCCCAAACAGAACGGGCAGGACAACGTCTGCAGGGGTCAGCTAGTATATATATATAGAAGTTATTAAACAATCAATATTTCATTAAATGTTAACCCTTTGTGGGGGAGGTATTACAAGGAGAGGACCAGTATGGCCCATCTTCGAACTTAGCTGGAGATAGAGAAAAATATTACCGCATACCAAATTTGAAGTCAATCGGTTACTCCTTTCGAGAGTTGTCGTGCGCATCAGCCAGAAGACGGACGGACAGGCATTGCTCAAATGACTTAGAATAACCCAAATTGAATTTCCACCAAACGTACTTGGTGTCTTAGGTCACTGCTTCGACGTCTCGTAGCCTAATCATCTGCAAAATATTGTATTTATGGCTTAATTAGCAAAATTTGTGAGCGAACTCTATGTCTGTGACCGAAGCAGAATATGATTCAATATTCTTTTACTCATTCAAATGCCTACTTTTTATTTTTCAGGTTTACTCTTTAAAGGAAAATATGCTAAAAATAGCTGCTGAAGGATTTGTGCCCTGTTTGAGGACGTGCGTATTGGCAGCTTCCAACAGTCAGAGCGCTTGTCAACGCCTTGTACCATCAGTGATTTCCTCAACACAGAAATTTCTATCTCAGTATCCAGCGAAGCTCAAACAGTATTCAATCAAGAATCAAAATGATTTCGATCAGAAGGTAAGAAACTATAATAAACACTGAAACAAAAAATAATCACTCTATTGCCAAATTTCTCATTTGTATTATTTTAACTTATACTATTATTTATTTTATTAATTTCTCTTCAATTTCTCATGGATTTTTTTAATTTTAAGGTAATGAAAAGTGATCATCCCGTTGTCGTGGACTTCCACGCCGAATGGTGTGATCCCTGCATGAAATTAACACCCAGAATGTCGGCGCTGTTAGAGAATTCAGACGAAGTCGATTTGGCCATCATCGATGTGGAAAAGAACACCGAACTAGTGGACACATTTAATGTACAATCGGTGCCCACTGTGTTTGCCGTCCGCAATGGTGAAATTGTTCACAAGTTTATTGGTTTAGTTGAAGCCAACATTCTAAAATCGATGATTGACAAACTGAAAAGTAAAAATTCTGGTAAATTCACCGAAACCGAACTTAAACAACCGAATGTTTAGGTTAATTGAAATGTTCGCATCTTCCCAATTAGTATTAAAATAATAGAATTAGAATATATAGTTATACAAAAATTATTAATATAAAGTTATTAGTCGCTTCCATGCTACGAATGAATGTATTTCCAAACAAAATTTAATAAAGCATAAATACAGAAAAAAATTGCGAATTGAATTGTTTTATTTATTTCCAATCACAAGATAAATGAGGGGGAAATCCTATAAATATATAGTGACACAATTAATGTGCAGTGAAATATGGTCCAAAAAATCCGCACACGAATTGTCGGGAAGAATACTGGGTGGTTTTTTTTAACGATTATTAAAACAAAAGTAAGAAAGTTTCAGTTCCAAAATAATATTCGTAAATTTATTTATTCTTTGGTTTAATTAAATAATTATCAATATACATAAATTGCATTTAATAGATTTAAAGCATGTACTGGTATTTAAGTTATAAGCTGTTAACATTTGGTGGAAAATGGTCCATTTGTGTGGGAGGTACCAAAAGAGGGGTGGCAAAATGCCCACTTTCTCTAGACTCTAAGTTCTATAAAAGCATTACACTGTACAAAATTTCAAGTATTTGTATGAACTGATATTAAAGCTATAAGCTGTTAACTTTTGGTGCAAAATGGTCTATTTGTGGGAGGTACCACAAGGGGAGTGGCAACTTCGCCCATTTTTCTTGAAGTGTTAGCGGCTAAAGCGTGGTACTATGTTCACTTTTCGCATTGAAATCCCCTATAAAAACAAAGTCGCGAAAAAAACTGCGAATTTTTTTCGTTTGTGGTACTATTTTTATTTCAACGCGAAAAATTAACATTTTGGGCCGCCACAAATTTAACGCCGTTACAAATTGAACGCCGCAACAAATTTAATGCCGCCACCGCCGCACTCCCATTTGCTTATATTTATTTTTGTCCGCAAGAAACTCAACTGTTGTAAATATTAGAAATAAAATTTCCTAATAAAGAATAATAAATTAAATTATCTTCCGAAATAAAGTAAAAGAATGCAAAGATGTGAAAGGCGAAATAATTATGTGTATGGAATAAACCATAAGAGCGAAATTCCAATTGGATTGCAGTACTAAATCAAACAAAATGTGCGAAACACTGAAAGGACATGTAACTAAATGTAATAATGTGGAATGTGTCTTGTAATTAGATATGAACATTTATTTTGTTATATTTACAACAATTGTGTGCAAAAGCCTGGAGAAACATTATGGACAGCTAACGCTACCAAAGCAGTATAACAATGCAATTGGACAGTGCCTGTGATCTCGATTTGGAAATGCTTGTAAAGAACATACATAGTTAGTTCTTGCCAGCCATAGAAGTTGGAAGAAGATATTCCGTTTATGAATGGAAGTATAATTTCTATATGTCAACAAATAAAACATATTTTTCGGTTCATCAAAACATAATTTTATTTGTTTATATTCGTACAACAGTAGGAAATTGTTTTTTTTATTTATAACATTGTACTACCCTCGCTTCTGATGCCTCACGAACATCGCCACCGCAACAACACAAAATAAATAATTTATGTATAACATTAGCACAATGGTCTCCAACAATATTTCCCTTCTGACGTTTAAATAAACTATTTTCTAAGTCGGCATTACTCCAATTAATTGTTTATTAATTCGAATTTTATCTTTTGTTCGTTTTCAAGAATGCTAGCAAAAAGAAAAAATGCACATACATATACACACATGCATACATAGCTATAAAAGTGACACTTTGACACACACACTTCCAAACTACAATGCGACTTTAGTAAAAAAGCGTTCCATTTTTCAACACGAAATAACATTTTGCGAAATTTTTTCATGCCGAAAAAAATAGTACTCACCTTAATATACTAATACTATGTGTGAAATTTCGGAAGATTTGTGTAAGTAGTATAGAAGTTATTAAAGAATCAATATTTCACTAAATGTTAAACCTTTGTGGGGGAGGTACTGGAATCAGTATGGCCCATCTTCGAACTTAGCCGGTTATATGGGAGCAGAAAATAATGATTTCTTTCACATCTACATTCGTCCGTCCGTCTGTCTGTGTGTCTTTCTTTCGAAAGGAGTAACCGATTGACTTCAAATTTGGTATGCGGCTATATTTTTCTCTATCTCCTTAGTTCGAAGATGGTCTATATTGTTCCATTACTTCTAGTACCTCCCCCACAAAGGGTTAACATTTAGTGAACAATTTATTCTTTAATAACTTCTATACTACATATCGCAATCTTCTAAAATTTCACAGTATAAGTTTATAAGCAGCTATAACCTCGAGAAAATGGGTAAGGTTGTCATTGCACCAAAAGTTAACGGGTTATAACTTTAATAATAGTGCATGCAAATACTTCAAATTGTGAACAGTGCAATGCTTTTATGTTACTTACAGTCCGGTGAAAAATGGGCGTTATTGCCACTCCCCTTTTGGTACCTCCTATACAAAGGTACCATTTGCACCAAAAGTTAAGTTATATATTTTTGCGATTTTTGGGGCACTGGATGTAGATTTTTCAGGTAGGTTTGTTCCGCATTTTTTTTATCCTATTCAATATCTACAACTTTGCATCAGACACAGAAGAGATATTCTGTACGTTATACCGAGAAAAAAAATATAGAAAAAGTGCAAATAAATTCGCATGGCCATTAAATTATTAATTGAGTCAACTTGACTAAACTAATAATGCAGAAGTTCTTATTTTTGGGGTTACTTTAACGTCCAATTCTCGGAATTGAGTCCCAAAATCATGTGTTGTACTATGTAAGTTTCGTACGATTTGACCCATTAGACCTATAGACGCTGTAGTTTACATTCAATCGTTTTGAAATTTAGCATGGTAGAGTTTGAAGAAAATCGGCTAAGGGTTAGATATAGCTCCCGTATAAATGTTTCGTCCGATTTGGCCCATTAGTCCTATAGAAGCTGTAGTTTACTTCAATCGTTTTGAAATTAAGAATGGTAGAGTTTTTTGATCCATGGACCAACATTGGGCAGTTTGAAGGAAATCGGTTCAGATTTAGATTTAGATAGTTGAAGTATACGTTGGATATTTCATTGTTATTCAATCTTACTAGAGTGGTCTAGGGTATCATATAGTCGGCGCCGCCCGACTTTGGCCTTTCCTTACCGGTTTAATTTTTTTTATTTCTTTTCAGTATATTGTAAAACTGACTTGGGGAATTCAAAATGGATGGTACACAGTTGAACAACGTGCCAAAAAAAAAAATAAAATAAGATATCCTCTATTAATATATTCATTTGAAAAAAAAAAAATTGTGTCTTAAATATAAAGATATAATGAACTCAAACCACTTCGGTCATTTTGGGCCAACCTGTAGAATACATGCAAATTCAAAATAGACGACATAAAACAAAAGTTACACCCACATAAACATTTTATATACCAGAGGTGGTCGGTCCACTTTGAGGAACGCGATCTTCGTTATAAGTACAACTGCTTAAGCCGGTTGAAATCAGACATGGTGGCCTCATACCGCTTCATATGGAATTTATTAGTGCACTTCTTTATTATACAATTTAGATATAAATTCTTTTACATTATTCAGTCACAGTCATATATTGTTTTCATCACTTTTTATCCCCTCGCCTTAGAGAGGAGCGTATATATCATTTGCTACGAACCATACACACATCGAAGGAGTGACCTAAGGCCCTATGTATGTTTGGCGGATATCCGTTTTGGGTCATATTAAGTCGAATGAACAATGTCCGACCGTCCGTCTGTCTGTCTGTCTGCTGGCTGGTGCGTACGATAAATCTCGAAAGGAGTAACCGATTGACTTCAAATTTGGTATGTTGTAATATTTTCATCTATCTCCGGCTAATTTCGAAGATGGCCCATATTGGTCCACTCCCCCATAACATTTAGTGAAATATTGATTATTTAATAACTTCTATACTACTTATTTGAATCCTCTAAAATTATACACATAGTATTAGTTTATTAGTCACTATTACCTCGAGAAAAATAGGCGAAATTGCCACGCCCCTTTTGGTACCTCCGACACAAATGCACAATTTTGAATCAAAAGTTAATAGCTTATAACTTTATTACCAGTGCATACAATGACTTGAAATTTTGTACAGTGTAATGGTTTAATAGTACCTACAATACAGTGAAAAATGGGCATTATTGCCACGCTCCTTTTGGTACCTCCCACACAAATGGACTATTTTGTACCAAAAGTTACCAACTTATACCTTTAATACCAGTGCATACAAATACTTGAAATTTTGTTCAGTCTAATGCTTTTATAGTACCTAGTGCCCAGAGAAAAATGGGCGTTATTGGCACGCCCCTTTTTGGTACCTCCCACACAAATGGACCATTTTACAGCAAAAGTTAGCATCTTATAACTTTAATACCACTACATATTTTAAAGTTATTAAATGAAATTTAAATTGATAATAATTTAAATAAAACAAAAAAATAAATACATTTACTAATATTTTTTGAGACTCAAGGTGAGGGGATTCCTTAGTCGGTTTAACCGACTGAACTTTCTTACTTGTTAATCATTTTTCTATATACAAATGTGTAGAAAAGAAATGTTTCTACATATTTGAGCTGCATTGCCTACACAAATACCTGGGTATATTTACGCTCGCAAACACACACGCACATATACTGGTATATCCTTAACACGCAATTCAAAAAGTGTCAACATGTGTAAGCTTTCGTCACATCGTAGCCATTCTTGTTGCGAATTATAATCTTCTCAATTACACATCCTCGTCCCTGTCCCACACACAATCAATATCGTTGAATTGATATCATGACACCAACTAGCAACTGTTGTGGTTAACTCCTGAGAAAGATAACCGCCACTAGGGTTGATGCCTATGTCATTTATGTCGCATTAGATTTCAAGAGTATTGCGTGGAATGCCAGGACTTATGTGTCCTGGCATTTCCAGTCGCTCTTTACGGGGATGGGGAAGGAGTGGCGTTAGCAAACTGAATCAGGCAAGAGAGTGTGGGCCAAGTGTTTTGGCATTCGTGTCGCATTAATTATTTGCTACACTTGACACTAATCAGATATATCCATTTACATATATGTATGTACATACATACATACACGTGAGAATCAATGTGTCAGTAAGTATGTGGGAACATATAAATTCCTGGAAGTATTCGGGACAGATGTTGTAGATTATGTAGGTTAATGTGAATGCGCTGCTAACGCTGCTTTCGATTTATCTTCTCAAAAATCACATGGAACTTTAATTGAAATACAGTCGCGCAGTTGAGTACAAATTGTATTTTCGAAGTGACTTTCGCAAATATATCGTCCCCTCAATAAAATAACAGTGTATAATTTTTTGAAGTTTCGAGAAAATCACATTTGAAGTTTTTGTGAAATTAGACTTCTTGAAAGATAAATATGTATAGTTTAAAAGGGAATCTATGTTTACAATTTCTTGCCAGATGATATTCAATTAGTCTCAAAGTGCCATAATTGTATATAAATGGGATCAAAGTACCATACTACATATATACACTATTTTTTCGATTAAACTTTTGACCCACTTTGTGGAAGTAGAATTCCACCAAATTACCAGCTATAGAATCGATTACGTAGATTCTTATAATGCAATAAAAAAGATATACATTGCACTGTGCCGAATTATAAGCGTTTATATGTGGGAGGTACAAAAAGGGGCGTGGTGATGACGCCCATTTTTTACAGGGCTATAGGCACTTCAAAAGTGTTGCCCTGTGCAAAATGTTGTTGCATTTTCGTGCATTTGTACTCACGCTGTAAGCTCTTAACTTTTGGTGCAAAATGGTACCTTTGGGTGGGAGGCACAAAAAGGGGCGTGGCAATAACGTCCATTTTTTACAGGGCTATCGATACTATAAAAGCATTACCTTGTACAAAATTTCAAGTATTTTTATACACTAGTATTAATGTTATAAGCTGTTAACTTTTGGTGCAAAATGGGACCTTTGTGTGGGAGGTACCAAAAGGGGCGCAGCAATAACAGCCATTTTTCACTGGACTGTAGGCACTATAAAAGCATTACACTGTACAAAATGTCAAGTATTTTTATACACTTCTATTAATGTTATAAGCTGTTAAATGTTGGTGCAAAATGGTGCACTTGTGTGGGAGGTACCAAAAGGGGCGCAGCTACATGGCCCATTTTTCTCGAGTTGATAGCGACTAATAAACTAATGCTATGTGTGGAATTTCAGAAAATTCGAATAGCAGTTATTAAAGATGCAATATTTCACAACATTTTAACCCTTTGTGGGGGAGGTACTAGAAGGAGTGGACCAATATGGTCCATCTTCGAACTTAGCCGGAGATAGAAAAAAATATTACCACGTACCAAATTTGAAGTCAATCGGTTACTCCTTTCGAGAGTTATCGTGCGCACCAGCCAGCAGACAGACAGACAGACGGACGGACATTGCACATTACATTTAAAATGACCCAAAACGAATATCCGCCGAACATACTTAGAGTCTTAGATCACTCCTTCGATGTGTTACACTTTTTTTCGTAGCAAATGATATATACCCTCGTCACACTAAAGTGAGGGTATAACAAGTAAGATAGTTTCAGTCGGGTAAACCGATTAAGGTATACTCTCACTTTGTGAGTAATGTAATATTGAATATTACTCGAATTATTCTGTCAATTTGTGTGGGAGGTACCAGAAGGGGTTTATCAAATACACCTATTTTTCGCTGAACATTAGATAATTTAAATTAATTGCACTGTGCCGAATTATAAGCATTTCTGTGCACTGGTAAAAACGTTATGAGATATTAAATTGTGGTATGATTTGGGCATTTTGTGTGGGAGGTACAAAAAGGGGCGTGGCGACAACGCCCATTTTTCACAGGGCTATAGACACTATAAAAACATTACACTGTACAAAATTTCAAGTATTTTTATACACTGGTTTTAATGTTATAAGCTGTTAACTTTTTGTGCAAAAAGGTACCTTTGTGTGGGAGGTACCAAAAAGGGCGTGACAACAACGCCAATTTTTCCCTTGACTGTAGGCAATATAAAAGCATAATACTGTACAAAATTTCAAGTTTTTTATACACTGTTATTAATGTTATATACTGTTAACTTTTGATGCAAAACGGTGCATTTGTGTGGAAGGTACCAAAAGGGACGTGGCAACTTCGCCCATTTTTCTCGAGTTGACATCTACTCTAGAATAAAACATAATTTGGGTTTATATGCCAGAACAGAAGATCTGTTACGTATTTTTCTCCACAACAGAATATCTGTTCTAGAAGAAGATAAGATTGGTCATCTAATCGAAAAAAGAAGATAGGTTGAATCATCTACTTCGGAATACAAGTTCAGATGGATCATTTACTACAGAACAGAAGATCTATTGTGTCTAGTTCAGAATAGAAACAAGATGGATCATGGATTTTCTCCAGAACAAATTATCAGCAGGGAAATCTTCTTCATAATAGAAAATCAGTTGGGTCTTTTACTGCAGAATAGATGTTCAGTCTAGAATATAAATCAGATTGATCATGGATTTTCTCCAGAACAGATTATCAGCAGGGAAATCTTCTTCATAATAGAAAATCAGTTGGGTACTACAGAACAGATGTTCAGTCTACACCCGAAAAATATCAGCTGGGAAATGTTCTTGAAAATAGAATATATGTTGAGTCATCTAATGCAGAATGTTATATCAGTTGGGAAATATTTCCCAGAGCCGCAGAACTGTGAGGTTATCTACTCCATAACAGAAGATTAATTGGGACATAAACTACAGATCAATCGACTCCAGAAATCCATAATAGAAGTTCAGTTGGGTCATTAACAAACTTCTTCAGAATAGAAAATCTGTTGAGTCTTTTACTGCAGAACAGTTGTTGAGTCTACACACCAAAAATATCAGCTGGGGAATGTTCTTGAAAATAGAATATATGTTGAGGCATCTACTCCAGAAAGTTATATCAGTTGGGAAATATTTCCCAGAACCGAAGATCTGTGAGGTCATCTACTCCATAACATAAGATCAATTGGGACATAAACTACAGAAAAGAGGATCTGTTTATCAATTGACTCCAGAACTTCATAATAGAGAACTCCATAATCAGATGGGTCATTAAATGCTAATAGAAGATCAGTTGGATCATCAACTCAATAATAGAAGATCAGTTGGTCATCCAGAACAGAACATAATATCAAATAACAGAATGACAGTTAGTCATCCAGAACATAACATAAGATCAGTTGGGTCATCCAGAACAGAATGCCAGTTGGGTCATTCAGAAAAGAACAGAATGTTAGTTGGTCATCCACAACATAACATAAGATCAGTTGGGTCACGTAATTCTGAAAGAAGATCAGTTGGATCATCCAGAACAGAATATATTTAACTAAACTATCTGTAATTCAACTAAACTATCTGCAATTCATCTAGAGTGTACAAGCTGTTGATCCATTAAGTCTAGATTCAGCCAAATGTTGAACCATTAGCTCTAGCACAGAAAATTCTTCTTACCCATTGGGTTATTTAATCGTATAGGAGCCGTTATATTATCCATACTATAAAAGACGACCCGTTGATTTAGTTACTTTAAGTATGTGATTTGTTAGGCCATCAGTTCTATACAATCTGCTTGGTCATTTACTCTATAGTAGATGGCAGGTCATCTTATCCGGAAGAGAATATTAGTTTGGCCATCCAGAGAAGAACAGAAGGTCAGTTGGGTTATTCAAAACAAAACAGAAGTTCTATGTGTGGAATTTCAGAAGATTCGAATAAGCAGTATATGAGTTATTAAAGAATCAATTTTTCACAATATTTTAACCCTTTGTGGGGGAGGTACTAGAAGGAGTGGACCAATATGGCCCATCTTCGAACTTAGCCGGAGATAGAAAAAAATATTACCACATACCAAATTTGAAGTCAATCGGTTACTCCTTTCGAGAGTTGTCGTGCGCACCAGCCAGCAGACAGGCGGACAGACAGACAGGCGGACGGACATTGCTCATTCGACTTAAAATGACCCAAAACGGTTTTCCTCCGAACATACTTGGGGTCTTAGGCCACTCCTTCGATGTGTTACATTTTTTTCCGTAGCAAATGATATATAATTTTGTTTATTGTTTACAAATAAACAAAATTATTGTTTAATAAATTTTCCAAATACTTTATATTTAGAAAAATTAAGACTTTGCTGACCTTTTCGATTTTTAGTTTTCATTTTTAAAAATGTCGTAAGTAGCATTGGCTTTTATTTCACTAATTTTTAAAATATAAATATTCATCTATTCATTAATGCAATTTATCGTTGCGCACGTTTATACAATTTCAATTTTTATATAGTTTAATAAACGTATATGTTTAAATTTGCATGTGATACTATTTGCATGTGATACTTCTTACCCATTGGGTTATTTAATCGTATAGGAGCCGTTATATTATCCATACTATAAAAGACGACCCGTTGATTTAGTTACTTTAAGTATGTGATTTGTTAGGCCATCAGTTCTATACAATCTGCTTGGTCATTTACTCTATAGTAGATGGCAGGTCATCTTATCCGGAAGAGAATATTAGTTTGGCCATCCAGAGAAGAACAGAAGGTCAGTTGGGTTATTCAAAACAAAACAGAAGTTCTATGTGTGGAATTTCAGAAGATTCGAATAAGCAGTATATGAGTTATTAAAGAATCAATTTTTCACAATATTTTAACCCTTTGTGGGGGAGGTACTAGAAGGAGTGGACCAATATGGCCCATCTTCGAACTTAGCCGGAGATAGAAAAAAATATTACCACATACCAAATTTGAAGTCAATCGGTTACTCCTTTCGAGAGTTGTCGTGCGCACCAGCCAGCAGACAGGCGGACAGACAGACAGGCGGACGGACATTGCTCATTCGACTTAAAATGACCCAAAACGGTTTTCCTCCGAACATACTTGGGGTCTTAGGCCACTCCTTCGATGTGTTACATTTTTTTCCGTAGCAAATGATATATAATTTTGTTTATTGTTTACAAATAAACAAAATTATTGTTTAATAAATTTTCCAAATACTTTATATTTAGAAAAATTAAGACTTTGCTGACCTTTTCGATTTTTAGTTTTCATTTTTAAAAATGTCGTAAGTAGCATTGGCTTTTATTTCACTAATTTTTAAAATATAAATATTCATCTATTCATTAATGCAATTTATCGTTGCGCACGTTTATACAATTTCAATTTTTATATAGTTTAATAAACGTATATGTTTAAATTTGCATGTGATACTATAAACGGTTCATATGCGTGGGAAGTAATAAAAGGGGCGTGCCAATAACGCCCACTTTTTTCTGGACTCTATATACTATAAAAACATTACACTGTACAAAATTTCAAGTATTACAACAAACTGATATTAAAGCTATATAAAGCCAGTTTACTTTAGTGCAAAATGGTTCATTTGTGTGGGAGGTAACGAAAGGGGCGTGACAAATTCGCCCATTTTGCCTGTGGTGTTAGCGGCTAATAAATTAATACTATGTGTGGAATTTCAGAAGATTCGAGTAAGTAGTTTAGAAGTTATTAAATACTCCGCCAAATGTTAACCCTTTGTGGGGGAGGTACTAGAAGGAGTCATATACATACATATTGGGATAGAAACATAGTTTTGTTTAGAACAACATCCTCCCAAACATTTAGTATTTGTGTGCGTCAAATATTATACATTTGGAGTGTTTCCTAAACATATGTATATTTCAAGCAGAATATGGTTGGGATTATAAACTACAGAAGCGGGTTTTCAGCTTGCGGGCATTGCTCAAATGACTTAAAATCTCCTAAAATAAATACATTCGATTTAATTTATTTTAGTTTTAAGTCTGTCTGTAAGGAATGCGAGTATTGTATTACATAGACCTCAAAATAAATAAACAAAAAATTATATTTATCATCAGGCCGCAATATACGACTATATTTGGCGAAAACAAATATGGTGAAAACCTCTATTTTTGAAAATTCTCCACTAGAAAAATCACTGGGGCTTTTATTTAAGGAGTTATGGAAATTTTTATCATTTCGTCAAGATAAAAGTATTAATTGTCGCGACAATGTTATTGAATGAATATATGGCCTACCTTAAATCCTGAGTTTTGGAGCAATGAAACCTATAAAAGAATAAAGTAAAATGTGAATATAAACAATAATTACTTTATTTCGTATTTACAGAAGTCTAAAACTGGATACTGCCAAAATTGTTATGTTAATTTAAAGTAGCCGTGCTAAATTGGCCAAAAAAAGTGTTACTCAAGAATATCGTCCTATTCTCCAGAACAATCATTTAAAGAGTTTGCAAGGAATATTCAAATTATGGAGATATAAATAAATATCTACGGTTCCGCTTTACGGAGTTATGACCAGTTAAAATTTTGCAAATAGAAATGTACCCAAAAATTTCGTCATTTTCTATTTTCATCTCTATTATTTAAGATTTTATTTTGAGGAAAAAATTCCAACATTAGACCGCAGAATGGGTAATACCATTTCATTTAAAATATTGCATAAACGAGTACAATTATATTTGTGATTTAAAATTGGAAATACTTTCTTTTCGATCTATTGAGAGTTTAAAAAGTTTTTCAAAGAAAGTTCAAGATAGGTAAATAAAATTGACGACTCCGGACAGCAATCTTATTTAAGGAGCTATGAACTTATTTCGGCACTAGGGGATCGATCTTATGTAAGGAGTTATGGTAATTTAAAGCGTTTGTTTTTTTTTCACAAAAATGACTTTTTTTAAAGTATTGTCTTTTTCACTCTGGGAGTTTCATTTAAAGAGTTATGGGCACATACAATTTCCAAAGAAAATTACAATTGTTTTCCAGAAAATTGGTTACACCAGAATAATGTCCTGGAGCTCTTGGTAAGGAGTTGTGCTCATTTAAAATTTTCACATATTTTTTTGGTAAATGGGTGATTCTGAAATAACGTCAAATTTGATCTTGGACTCTTACTTAAGAAATTTAAAGTTTTACCAAGAGAACACTTATTTTGATCCACACAATTAGGATGTTTTAAATTAGCTATTGAAGTCTCATTTAAGGTGTTATAATCCTTTGAAAATTTAAATATTTAGGTCAAATTTGGGTGGTCCCAAAGTATCGTAATTTTCCCTATTACACATGCAACAAAATTTTTTGTCGAAGGGCTGTGCATACCATTTTCTGGTGTACTTTAGTATTTGGATTATATTTATTATAAGTATAAACTCGATAAAGAGGGGAAAAATAGTTTAAATTAAAGAAAATTATGAGGACTACAAATGTCAACAATGACACTTAACGTGGAAACAAAAGTTTAGTAAATATCGTTAAAACAATTAGAAAAAACTGATTTTTTTTGATTAAAAATAGTTTTTGCACGAAAAAACATAAGAAATCGCAAATTTAGAATTTTTGAAAGCTACTTTCTTAACGAAGAAATCAATGCATATTGAAACAAATCTACGGATAAATGTAGAAATTATAGCACTTTTAGTAGAAATAAGAGAATTTCAACATAATCCGATTTTTATACTTCACTATTGTGAACGAGTGTATATATCAGTTGCTGCGGACCAAAAGTGCTACACATCGAGGGAGTGACCTAAGAGACCCCAAAAAATCCGTTTTGAGCCTGTCCGCCTGTCTTTCTGGCTGCTGCGCATGGTGGCTTTCGACAGAAGTAACCGATTGACTTCAATGGTATGTGTTAATATTTCTTCTATCTCTGGCTAAGATCAAAGTTGAATTATTTTAGACCACTCCTTCGAGTCCTCCCACAAGAAGGTTCAACATTTTGTGAAATATGTATTATCAGTAACTTACATAAAGGGTGGGCCATTTAATTTGGGCCCTTTGGATTATTGGAACCGACACGAAACAATCGAAAATGTACTGAAAAATTGGGTTGATCGGATGGGGTACTGCCGGCCAGTCGTGGTAGTCATATGAATGATATTGTGTTCCATTACACAGTACAACACATGATTTTGGGACTCAATTCTGAGAATTGGACGTGAAAGTAGCCCCAAAAATAAGAACTTCTGCATCATTCGTTTAGTCAAGTTGGCTCAATTAATATTTTAATGGCTATACGAATTTATTTTGCTCAATGGTGATTTTTAGCACTTTATCTATATTATATCTCGGTGTACCGTACGGAATATCTTCTTTGTGTATAAACCAAAGTTGTAGATATTAAATAGAAAACCAGTAAGGAAAGGCAGAAAGTCGGGCGGGGCCGACTATATAATACCCTACACCTCCCTAACAATGCGATAAGGGTCATTGCCATAATAATTTGGAATAATTGGTAAATGGGCAGAAACATATTATCTAATTCTGAAACGATAATCGCTAAATTAAGCAATATTCGTTCCTAAATTGAGAAACATCTTTCTGGAAAACTTTAATGATCGGAAGTAAAATACACCTTCTATAGCGGTTTGATACCAAATCAGGAGGAACAATCAATATAAATCTGAACCGATCTTCCCTGAATACTCATTCATGTAAAAAGACCTCCTACTGTCGAATTTCGTACTGATCGCATATAACATACAGTCTCTACAGCGCCTACATGTCAAATCGGGGGTAACGTATATATGGGGGCTATATCTAAATCTGCACCGATTTCTTCCACATTTAACAGTGTTCATTCATATAATAAGAAACCTCTTTCTGCCGAATTTCATACTGATCGGATATAAAATAAAGTCCTCGGGCCAAAAAAGATATGTGTAAAGTTTCGTCGAGATCGGACCATAATTGCGACCTGTACTTTGATTGCAAGAATACATGCACAGACGGACAGACAGACGGACAGACGGACAGACAGACGGACAGACGGACACAGCTAAATCGACTCAGAAAGTGATTCTAAGTCGATCGGTATAATAAACGATGGGTCTATTTCTTCTCCTTTTGGGTGTTACAAACAAATGCACAAAGTTATAATACCCTGTACCACAGTGTGGTGTAGGGTATAAAAACGATATGAGCATTTAATTTGGTATGATTTGGCCTTTTTATGTGGGAGGTACAAAAATGGACGTGGTGATAACGCCAATTTTTCACAGGGCTATAGCTACTTTAAAACCGTTACATTGTGCAAAATATTGTAGGCACTGTAAAAGCATTACACTGTACAAAATTTCAAGATTTATGATACACTGGTATTAATGTTATAAGCTGTTAACATTTGGTGCAAAGTGGTACCTTTGTGTGGGAGGTACAAACAGGGACATGACAATAACGTCCATCTTTCACTGGGCTATAGGTATCAAGTATTTTTATGCATTGGTATAAATGTTATAAGCTGTTAACTTTTCGTAGTAAAATAGTTCATTTGTGTGAGAGGTACCAAACGGCGTGTGGCAACTATGCCCATTTTTCTCTAGGTAGGAAAAAAAATTATCGCATACCACATTTGAAGTCAATCGGTTACTTATTTCGAAAGTTTTGTTTAAGTTTTGCTGCAATATTTACCTTTTTATACCCTACACCACACTGTGGTAGAGGGTATTATAAGTTTGTTTCACGGCAGATGTTTGTAACACCTGAAAATAACACAGGTAGACCCAACTTAAAGTATACCGATCGACTCAGAATCACTAGCTGAGTCGATTTAACGATGTCCGTCCGTCCGTCCGTCTGTCCATGTAAAGTTGTTCGTCGACTACAGGTCGCAATTTCACTCCGATCGTTCTGAAATTTTGCAGTTTAGAGTATTTCGCGGCTGTTAAGTTCGCTATTGAATTTGCTAGAAATCTGTTCAGATTTAGATATAGCTCCCATATATATCTTTCGTCCGATTTGGCCCTTTAGTCCTATAGAAGCTGTATTTTACATCCAATCGTTTTGAAATTTAGAATGGTAGAGTTTCCTGATCCATGAACCAACATTGCCGAATTTGAAGAAAATCGGTTAAGATTAAGCTATAGCTCCCATATATATGTTTCGTCCGATTTGGCCCTTTAGTCCTATAGAAGCTGTATTTTACAACAGATCGTTTTGAAATTTAGAATTGGAGAGTTTCTTGATCCAAGAACCAACATTGCCGAATTTGAAGAAAATCGGTTAGGATTTAGCTATAGCTCCCATATATATGTTTCGTCCGATTGTGCTCTTTAGTCCTGTAGAAGCTGTATTTTACATCCGATCATTTTGAAGTTAAGAATGGTAGAGTTTCTTGATCCATGAACCAACACTACCGAATTTGAAGAAAATCGGTTAAGATTTAGCTATAGCTCCCATATATATGTTTCGTCCGATTTGGCCATTTAGTCCTTTAAAAGCTGTATTTTACATCCAATCGTTTTGAAATTTAGAATGGTAGAGTTTCTTGATCCATGAACCAACACTACCGAAGTTGGAGAAAATCGGTTAAGATTTAGCTATAGCTCCCATATATATGTTTCGTCCGATTTGGCCCTTTAGTTCTATAGAAGCTGTATTTTACATCCAATCGTTTTGAAATTTAGAATGGTAGAGTTTATTGATCCATGAACCAACTCTACCGAATTTGAAGAATATCGGTTAAGATTTATCTATAGCTCCCATATACATGTTTCGTCCGATTTGGCCCTTCAGTCCTGTAGAAGCTGTTTTTTACATCCAATCATTTTGAAATTTAGAATGGTAGAGTTTCTTGATCCATGACCCAACACTGCCGAATTTGAAGAAAATCGGTTAAGATTTAGCTATAGCTCCCATATACATGTTTCGTCCGATTTGGCCCTTTAGTCCTATAAAAGCTGTATTTTACATCCAATCGTTTTGAAATTTAGAATGGTAGAGTTTCTTGATTCATGAACCAACATTGCCGAATTTGAAGAAAATCGGCAAAGATTTAGCTATAGCTCCCATATATATGTTTCATCCGATTTGGCTCTTTAGATCCAATCGTTTTTATACCCTACACCACACTGTGGTACAGGGTATTATTTAAGTATAAAATGTCCCAAAAGTAAATTTATGTAAACAATTTATACATGAATTACAAAATTTATATATCAGTGTTATTCAATATTACGAGAGTGGTGTAGGGTATTATATAGTCGGCTCCGCCCGACTTTAGCCTTTCCTTACTGGTTATATATTAATTATATATTATTATTATGCATTTTGTGTCGTGATGTCCAGTTTTTTAATAATATTTAATAATGAAAAAATGTAAAACTAATTGATTTTCAACAATAACTCCAGATGAAGTTGGAATAAAGCCAACGAAACGTTGAGTGAAACATGAAATAAATTAATTTGTTTTCTTCATAACAAAAAATCTATCTAAACAGCCCAATCGGAACAATATGCTTAATTAAAAAAATATTTTATTGTAAAAAAATATTGTTTTTTCTAATTGCTTTACCGACAGTTACTAAACCACTATTTCTACGTGAAAGTGATACTCTCAACATTTTTTGCCCTCATAAATTCATATAAGGGATAACGCCCCTATCTGGCTTTTACTTCAAAAGTTTGATGCAAATACTAAAGGCATATTCAATGTAAATTCGAATTAAAAAATCAAGTAAGAAAATGTCTGTCGGGTAAATCGACTAAGGTATACCCTCACTTTGTGAGTAATGTAATATGGAATATTATACGAATTAGTCAGTCAATTTGTTTGGATAGAAAGTTTTATAGAATCAATATTTCACTAAAAGTTAACCCTTTGTGGGGGAGGTAGTAGAAGTGGTGGACCAATATGGCCCATCTTCGAACTTAGCCGGAGATAGAAAAAAATATTACCACATACCAAATGGGAAGTCAATCGGTTACTTCTTTCGAGAGTTATCGTGCGCACCAGCCAGCAGACAGACAGACAGTCGGACGGACGGACATTGTTCATTCGACTTAAAATGACCCAAAACGGATATCCGCCGAACATACTTAGGGTCTTAGGTCACTCCTTCGATGCGTTCCACTTTTCGTCCGTAGCAAATGATATATACCGTCGTATCACTAAAGTGAGGGTATAAGAAGTAAGAAAGTTCAGTCGGGTAAACCGACTTATGAATCCCCTCACCTTGAGTCCCACAAAAATATTCAAAAATTTTTTTTTTTGGTTTTAATTAAATTATTATCAATTTCAATTGCATTTAATAACTTTAAAGTATGTACTGGTATTAAAGATAAAAAGTGTTTACTTTTAGTACAAAATGGTCCATTTGTGTGGGAGGTACGAAAAGGGGCGTGCTAATAACGGCCACTTTTCTCTAGACACTGGGTACTATAAAAGCATTACTCTGTACGAAATTTCAAGTATTTGTATGCAATAGTATAAAAGTTAAAAGCTGCTAACTCTGGGTACAAAAATGTCCATTTGTGTGGGAGGTACCAAAAAGGGAGTGGCCACTTCGCCCATTTTTCTTGACGTGTTAGCGACTAACAAGCTTATACTATATGTGAAATTTCAGAATATTTGAGTAAGTAGTATATGTAGAAGGTATTAAAGAATCAATATTTTACTAAAAGTTAACCCTTTGAAGGAGAGGTACTAGAAGGACAGTGTAAAGTCTTTTTTTGTTTCGTAGTACCCATAGTATATAAAATAAGTAAAAGCATTAAGTTGGGCCATGCCGAATATTGCATACCTTCCACCATGGATTGCATTCAGTTTTATTAGTGGAAAAATCTTTGGATATGGAGCAAATCATGAAATGATCCTTTTTGTTTAAGAAAACTATTAACAAAACGTACGCTTCAATTTTTAGCAAAATTTTAGGCGAAAATTCTTTAGACAAACTCACCTGAAAAATTTGGTATTTATGGCTTTAAATAGCATTTTTGAAAGCTACATCTACACGGAGACTGCAACAACATAAAATTTGATTTGTATAAATTTTATTGAGTTGAATTCTTGCCAAAATATAATACAAACTGCAAAGTTTCAGCTAAATTTCTTAGAAAATGTAGTGTTTATGGCTTCAGTAAGCCTTTTTGGGAGCGACATCTATAGGTGGTCTATAACAAAATATGAACTGATTTAAAAATGTTTTACTGTGATAAATTCTTGTCTAAATTAAATACAAATGCAAATATTCAGTTAAAATGCTTAGAAAATGTGATATTTATTGCTTAAATACGTATATTTTGGAGCGACCTCTATAGGGGAGCTATATCAAAATATGAACCGATTTGTAAAATTTTTGCTATGATAAATTCTTGTCAAAATAGAATACAAACTGAAAAATTTCTGCTAAATTTCTTTTAAAATGTAGTATCTATGGCTCAAAACCGTATTTTGGAGGACCTCTATAGGGGAGATATATCAGAACATTGACCGATATGGCCCATTTGCAATCCCAAACAATCTGCAACTATATGATGTATTTGTACCAAATTTGATCAACCTAACTCTATTATTACGGACTGTAGCGTGATTACAACAGACGGTCTCAGATCAATATTTAGAGGTATTCCAAGGAATTAAGGTTCAGAAATTTTATTTTTTTTGCCCAATGATAATAGGTGGTCCCAAAATATTGCCCTTTTTGCTCAATGGTTTAAAGCTTTGCATCGAAATATGTAATTCTGGCCCTTAAACCTCGTCCTATTAGGGTATACTGACAGAATCTAGTTAATCAAAGTATAGAGGGTTGATTTATGCAGCAGTATCACTTTATGAGGCAATGGAGTCAGACTTGATGATGCTCTGCATTACTTGGAAGCACTGAAGTAATTCAAAGACGTAAAACTAAATTTGAGTTGAATTTAGACAATGCTACCAAGATAAATGTGACAGATGGAGTCGAAGTTCCGAGTTCGTAAAACAAACACAAGAAGGTACAGATAGATAAACTGAATTCGTTGAGTGTTTAAATATAATTCTGAGTCAAAATATAATTTAGCGAAAAAAATATTTATCTTGTAATTCCAAAAATGTCTATATCTCGACAAAATGTAAAATTTTCTATAATTTCCTTACTTTAAAACATTTTAATATTCACGCGTTTCCTTGGGCCAAATTCAAGAATACTGTCTCTCTTCCCATTGGACAGCACAGGGATGGGGCTCACAGAAAGACAAGCAAACGTACGTGCAGACGTGTACAGACAAGAACTTCAGTCCTCCTTGGCATTTTCATGTACATATAGTACACGTGAGTGAGTGTGTAGCTTATTCCTCGTCCAAGTCGCAGCAAGTGGCCATGGATGTTGTGGTGGACAGACAAGCAGATTGGCAGACTGGAAGCAAAGTTCCATTTTTAAACTGTCAACTGCTAAGTGATGAATTGCCAACAGCGCGGCATTCCCATTTGTTGTTGCGACATGAAAGGATTAACATTGATAAGCTCACGGGAATTTCGGTAGGTGGCGTCAACTTGGTTGGTTGAATGGTTAATGCTTGTGCTTAAACAGGAACATTTTCCAGTAACGTTTTAAATTTAAAAGTGTACAATTTTTGTAAAGACATTTTTAATCGAAATGTTTGTGTACATTTAGTTAATTGACGATTTTGACATTATTTCTTGTACCGCAACAAAGTTTCTCAGAATACACACTCGTCAAATAATTACACAAACCGTACATCATCCATACATGGTTTTCTAATTAACTCCAAATATTAGCAGTAATCACACAATTGTATCTAGAACCATAAGTAACTGCTATTTCATCATCACTCACAGAGAAGGACACTGAAGTGTGGAACATAATACAAATGCTATCATTAGTCTCTGCATCAACTATTTATGACAAACAATGCATATTGCATAATCCCTGGTAACACTACGCAACAAAAATTTTTTTTTGCTTCCAAGACTTTAAACCTTTGTTTGGGTAGATTGAGGCATTCTATTTTGTGAAACCAAAACAAAACTAATTTTTATGGAAAATAAATTGGGAAATGTGTTGTTGTTATTTATTGTTGGTCTGTGCTTTTGCTAATCAGTCAGAATTTATTTTGGTTTGAGACCATATGTTTCATTTACATTCTGTCTATTGCAAAAAAGTAATAGAAACAAATACAAAAATTGGTAGAGAATTTTAATTGCTTGGTATAATTTGAAACTGAAAACTTACTTCCAAAATGGTGAGTCAAAAAATATCGATAAAGCTTATCATTTCAGATAAAGCTTATTTCCACCTCTGTGGTTGTTAGTAAGAAGTGTGTCCCAATATCATGTGTTGTACTGTGTCATACTACTACTAAATACTTAATTAGCATTCATCTTATTCTAATAGTATAACACAGTGCAACAACCAAAATGGGAATGGGATGAAACCAATTGCAAATGAAAGTTGACATTATCCATAACAAAACCTTAAATGGTTTTTTTCAGTTCAGTGCGAGATTTTTTTTACACGCATTTGAAGTTGGTGATTTTAGAACGCTGTCTAACAAGAAAAAATAATTGCAAATTTGATAAACTAATACTCATACTAAATATTGATCTGAGACCCCATAAAGTATATATATTCTTAATCGTCGTAAAATTCTATGACGATTTAGCCATGTCCGTCTGTCCGTCTTTTGTAATCATGCTACAGTCCGTAATAATAGAGCTAGGTTGATCAAATTTGGTATAAATATGTCTTATAGTTGCAGGTTGTTTGGGATTGAAAATGGGCCATATCGGTCAATGTTTCGATATAGCTCCCATATATAGCTTACTTATTGTGATTCCTACTGTTCTCATCTACTCTACATTTACCATATTTTGTGATTCCTACTGTTTTCATATCTAGCGTGAGTTGTAGGTAAAAATAAATATCAAAAATGAAATCCACGACCCCAAAAATATGATAATAAAAAGAAATAAGCTTTATTTTTATCAAATTTTCAATGATATTTTCCTGTTAGACAGCGCTCCAAAATCACCAACTTCAAATGCGTGTAAAAAGAAATCTCGCACTGAACTGAAAAAAACCCTTGAAGGTTTTGTTATGGATAATGTCAACTTTCATTTGCAATTGGTCTCATCCCATTCCCATTCGGAAAGTTCGATTTTGTATCACAGTGTAATTAGAGGATGACCACGTCTCGCATCCACATCTGGATGACAGGAAGTTAACTTCAAATCACATGGAAACATCCAATAAATCCAGTTAAATTGATATTCAAAATATCGAGAGCTTATATTCAAAACCCTCTATCTTCAATTGTTGCCAAAATGAGATTTTTATGTTAAAATATTCGGTAAAATGGTACTAATTTAAAAATAAAAAAAAAACAAAAATTGAGATTTTATGGTAATTTTTGTAATTTCTCTATCTTACACACTTATTTTTTCTGAATGCAATACCCTCTATCTCTTCATATAATTTGGGACTATTTTTTGTTTGTTTTTTTTTCTTCCAAAAGATGGTTCTTTGGTGAAAAGAGTATGCTAAACCCGAATTTGGTTAAATTTTTTTAGTCGAAGCTTTAGTTTTCCACTTAGGACTATTTTTATATCTAACCTGTGATTCCACAAGAATACCATTTTTATACCCTCACTTTAGTGTGACGAGGGTATATATCATTTGCTACGGAAAAAAGTGTAACACGTCGAAGGAGTGACCTAAGACCCCAAGTATGTTCGGAGGAAATCCGTTTTGGGTCATTTTAAGTCGAATGAGCAATGTCCGTCCGTCTGTCTGTCTGTCGGTCTGTCTGTCTGTCTGTCTGTCTGTCTGTTTGTCTGCTGGCTGGTGCGCACGATAACTCTCGAAAGGAGTAACCGATTGACCTCAAATTTGGTATGTGGTAATATTTGTTTCTATCTCCGGCTAAGTTCGAAGATGGGCCATATTGGTCCACTCCTTCTAGTACCTCCCCCACAAAGGGTTAAAATGTTGTGAAATATTGATTCTTTAATAACTGCGATTATACGTATTCGAATCTTCTGAAATTCCACACATAGTATTAGTTTGTTAGTCGCTATCAAGTCGAGGAAAATGGGCGAAATTGCCACGTCCCTTTTGGTACCTCCCACAC
Organism: Eudasyphora cyanicolor; assembly: GCA_963930755.1. Classification (NCBI taxonomy): domain Eukaryota; kingdom Metazoa; phylum Arthropoda; class Insecta; order Diptera; family Muscidae; genus Eudasyphora; species Eudasyphora cyanicolor. Next base: position 154,690,733 of record OZ005736.1, on the reverse strand, counting down.
AAATGCACCATTTTGCACTAAAAGTTAAAAGCTTATAACATTAATACCAGTGTTTAGAAATACTTAAAATTTTGTACAGTGTAATGCTTTTATAGTGCATACAGTCTAGTGAAAAATGGGAGTTATTGTCACGCCCCTTTTGGTACCTCTCACACAAATGCACCATTTTGCACCAAAAGTTAACAGCTTATAACATTATTACCAGTGTATACAATTACTTGAAATTTTGTACAGTGTAATGCTTTTATAATGCCTATAGTCCAGTGAAAAATGAGCGTTATCACCACGCCCCTTTTTGTACCTCCCACACAAAATGGCCAAATTATACAACAATTTAATATCTCTACGTTAATATACCAGTCCATATAAACAGTTACAATTCGTCACAGTGCAATGTATTTAAAGTATCTACTGTTCAGCGAAATATAGGTGTATTTCTTAAACCCCTTCTGGTACATCCCACAAAAATTGACAGAATAATTTGTGTAATATTCAATATTACATTACTCACAAAGTGAGGGTATACCTTAGTCGGTTTACCCGACTGAAACTTTCTTACTTGTTGATATGTTTGAATTGAAAGAAAATATATTTGGAAGCGATTTTTTCAAATACTATATATTTGTTAACAAATAAATTTTATTTGAAAATCAAGAAATCTTGTTTGGAACGCATATATTAATATATTAGAACATAATATATTTGCTAACTGACTTTCACAAATAAAATATGTGTGTACCCACAAACAAAGTTATTGTTTAAGAAGTTCAAAACATATTTTGTTTAAAAAAATTTTTAAAACTTTGCTGATTTTTTCGAATTTTAGTTAGTTTTTCCTAGTTTTCGTTTTAAACTTTATAGCTAAAAATGTCTTTTAATTTATAAATATTCCAATTCATCACTTTTTGTCAATCCATCAATGCAATTTATATTCACGAAAGATTATACGAATTAAGTTTTAATTAAATTTTAAAAACATTTAAATATTATAAAAAAAATTATCTTTGAGCACCTGAAAAACAAAAAACTTGTCTTTAAATCAAAGCATTGATACATTGCCAAAATAATTAAATACAAATTAATCTTTGTTTCGGAAATACTAGTTCCAAATAAAAAATATTAGAATGGGAACATATTTTTGTTTAGAACAATATTCTCCCAAACATATAATAATTATGTGTGTCAAATATTATATATTTGGAGTGTACTCTAAACATATGTATATTTCAAGCCGAATATGTTTGGGACAATATACTACAGAAGCGATTTTTTTCAGCGTGCACGTACACAGTTTTAAGAAAATCGGTAGCTCCTTTTTTGAGAGTTTCGTGCGCATCAATCAGACGGATGGACTTATCTCAAATAGTTTAAAGTGTCCTGCAATAGATTACGTTCAAATAACCATACACGGGGCAAAATCGCCTTTTTTGATATGTTTGAATCGAAAGAAAATATACTTGGAACACAAATTTTTAAATATTATATATTTTCGAGCAAATAAATTTTATTCGAAAATCAATAAAATGTATTTAGAACCCATATGTTAATATATTAGAATAAAATATATTTGCGAACTGATTTTCTCAAATAAAATATTTGTTTAAATACGAATAAAATTATTGTTTATGAATATTTCCAAATATATTTTATTAAAAAAAGGATTTTCAAAACTTTGCTGAATTTTTCGAATATTAGTTTTAATTTTTTTATTTTCGAATTATGCATTCCTATTAAAAATGGCGTACTTAGCATTAACTTCTATTTGAAACCAATTCAATTCAATTCATCAATTATAAAGACATTTTACTAACATTAAAAATTTCAAAAATTACCTTTCAATTGCTGTAAACTTAAAACAATTAAAGAATAGTAGACATACACTCACGCAAAAAGATCTTTGTTTGGGAAATATCATATCCAAATAAAAAATATTAGGATGTAAACATAGTTTTGTTTAGAACAATATCCTCCCAAACATATAATATTTGTATTTGTCAAATATTATATATTTGAAGTGCACCCTAAAAATATTTATGTTTCAAGCAGAATATGTTTGGGACAATATACTACAGAGGCGATTTTTTTTCAGCGTGTAGGGTCTTAGGCCACTTCTTTGATGTGTTGCAATTTTTTACCCTTCATCGCAACAAACCTCTTTGGTAAAGAAAGTTATCCATAATACAAATATCAGTTCAGATGTGTCAGGCCTAGAGAAGCCGACCCCACGTATTTCCAGACGTCATTTACTAAATCCGAAAGAGTAACAAGCGGTTGATCAATGCTCTCCACTTTTTCCCCATCGCCATAGTTTCTGGCGTGTTCGCCGATCAGGCAGGTTCCCACCAGATCTGACACTAACTAATGCATGTTTTGCTATAGGCCCATATGAATGTCACAGAAGAATTTGACTTCTTGACGGATTTGATTCTACACTTTTTAAACGATATGAGTATAATTTAATAATTTAATCTATTTAACCTGCAACAATTCATAGTAATGATACATTGATATGACCCTAAATATTTCTCCCTGCATTAGTTAGTCTTTCCTTACTGGTTTCATGTCTTGTCGACTGAAAATTTTCGGTTAACTTTCCTATTCCACACGCTGAAAAAAATCGCGTCTGTAGTATATTGTCCCAAACATATTCGGCTTGAAATAAACATATGTTTAGGGTACACTCCAAATATATAATATTTTACACACACAAATATTATATGCTTGTGAGGATATTGTTCTAAACAAAAATATGCTCCCATTCAAATATTTTTTATTTAGAACTAGTATTTCCGAAACAAGGATTCATTTGTAATTATTTATTTTGGACAAGACAAGTTTTCTGTTTTTCAGATTTTCAAAGAGCATTTTTTTTATAAATTTTATATGTTTGTAAAATTTAATCAAAACTTAAATCGAACAATCTTTCGTAAATATAAACGACATTGATGGATTGACAAAAAGTGATGAATAGGAATATTTATAAATAAGGACATTTTTAGCTACAAAGTTTAATACGAAAACCAGTAAGGAAAGGCAGAAAGTCGGGCGGGGCCGACTATATAATACCCTACACCTCCCTAACAATGCGATAAGGGTCATTGCCATAATAATTTGGAATAATTGGTAAATGGGTAGAAACATATTATCTAATTCTGAAACGATAATCGCTAAATTAAGTAATATTCGTTCCTAAATTGAGAAACATCATTCTGGAAAATTTTAATGATCGGAAGTAAAATACATCTTCTATAGCGGTTTGATACCAAATCAGGAGGAACAATCAATATAAGTCTGAACCGATCTTCCCTAAATACTCATTCATGTAAAAAGACCTCCTTCTGTCGAATTTCGTACTGATCGCATATAAAATACAGTCTCTATAGCGCCTATATGTCAAATCGGGGGTAACGTATATATGGGGGCTATATCTAAATCTGAACCGATTTCTTCCAAATTTAACAGTGTTCATTCATATAATAAGAAACCTCTTTCTGCCGAATTTCATACTGATCGGATTCAAAATAACATTTTTACAGCGCTTACAAGTCAAATCGGGGGTAACGTATATCTAAATCTCAGCCGATTTTCTGCGAATTTAGCAGTATTCCTTCATGTAATAAGAAAACTCTTTCTGCCAAATTTTGCACTGATCGGATATAAAATACAGTTTTTACAGCGCTTACATGCCAAATCGGGGGTAACATAAATATGGGGGGCTATATCTTATTCCGAACCGATTTTCTCCGAATTTGGCGGTATTTCTTCATGTAATAAGAAACCTCTTTCTGCCAAATTTCGTACTGATCGGATATAAAATACAGTTTCTACAGCGCTTACATGTCAAATCGGGAGTTATATATATATATGGGGGCTATATCTAAATCCGAACCGATTTTCACGAATTTAGCAGTATTCATGTAATAAGAAAACTCTTTTTGCCGAATTTCGCACTGATCGGATATAAAAAAAAACATTTTTACAGCGCTTACATGTCAAATCGGGGCTAACGTATATATGGGGGCTATATCTAAATCTGACCCGATTTCTTCCAAATTTAACAATGTTCATTCATATGATAAGAAACCTCTTACTGCCGAATTTCATACTGATTGGATTTTACAGCGCTTACATGTCAAATCGGGGCTAACATATCGCACCTGTTCCACAAAAGGGTAACAACTCAAAATTTTTAAATATTGCTTTTTTGCAAGAAAACAACATACAATGGCAATTTCTACCCACTGCAAAAAATGTCCGTTGATTTTTCTTCTTTTTCATTATAAACCAGTAAGGAAAGGCAGAAAGTCGGGCGGGGCCGACTATATAATACCCTACACCTCCCTTACAATGCGATAAGGGTTATTGCCATAATAATTTGGAATAATTGGTAAATGGGTAGAAACATATTATCTAATTCTGAAACGATAATCGCTAAATTAAGCAATATTCGTTCCTAAATTGAGAAACATCTTTCTGGAAAATTTTAATGATCGGAAGTAAAATACAACTTCTATAGCGGTTTGATACCAAATCAGGAGGAACATATATATGGAGCTTTAATATAAATCTGAAACGATCTTCCCTGAATACTCATTCATGTAAAAAACGTCCTTCTGTCGAATTTCGTACTGATCGGATATAAAATACCGTCTCTACAGCGCTTACATGTCAAATCGGGGGTAACATATATATGGGAGCTATATCTAAATCTGAAACGATTTTCTCCGAATTTACCAGTATTCCTTCATGTAATAAGAAACCTTTTTCTGCCAAATTTTGCACTGATCGGATATAAAATACAGTTTTTAAAGCGCTTACATGTCAAATCGGGGGTAACATATATATCGGGCTATATCTAAATCTGAACCGATTTTCTCCGAATTTAGCAGTATTGCTTCATGTAATAAGAAACCTCTCTTTGCCGAATTTCGCACTGATCGGATATAAAATAACATTTTTACAGCGCTTACATGTCAAATCGGGGCTAACATATATATGGGGGCTATATCTAAATCTGAACCGATTTTAACCAAATTCAATAGGGATCGTCCTTGGGCCAAAAAAAAGATATGTGTAAAGTTTCGTCGAGATCGGACCATAATTGCGACCTGTACTTTGATTACAAGAATACATGCACAGACAGACGGACAGACAGACAGACGGACAGACGGACATAGCTAAATCAACACAGAAAGTGATTCTAAGTCGATCGGTATAATAAACGATGGGTCTATTTCTTCTCCTTTTGGGTGTTACAAACAAATGCACAAAGTTATAATACCCTGTACCACAGTGTGGTGTAGGGTATAAAAACCGTTATGATTCTCTCTGTGTTTACAGAATAACGTCTTTAGATTCAACTAAAGAGTTACATTTTGAATAGTCTCCAAGTGTCTAAGCACATGTGACCGTTGATTTATCATCTAAAGAGTAATATTTTTAGCTGTGCCCTTTTCAACTTATAATCCGAATAAGATTTTTCAGTTAAAAAGGTACAACTCAAAATAATACCACTATTTATATACAAACTTTTTTCATGAAAAGAGTAACAACTCAAAAAGGTTGTTATTTTTCTAAAATCAATAAAAAAAACAAAAAGGAAAATAGCGTTATTATTTTTTTCTATGATATTTTATTGCAACGACATATTCTTTTTTTGTAATATACCATTAATATTAACGGAAACAGTTTTTGGTCTCTACTGAAAATTTTTAAATTTTGACTTTACATATATGGGGGCTAAATCTAAATCTGAACCGATTTTAACCAAATACAATAGGGATCGTTCTTGGGACAAAAAAAAGATATGTGTAAAGTTTCGTCGAGATAGGACCATAATTGCGACCTGTACTTTGATTACAAGAATACATGCACAGACAGACGGACAGACAGACAGACGGACATAGCTAAATCAACTCAGAAAGTGATTCTAAGTCGATCCGTATAATAAACGATGGGTCTATTTGTTCTCCTTTTGGGTGTCACAAACAAATGCACAAAGTTATAATACCCTGTACCACAGTGTGGTGTAGGGTATAAAAACATCCTTAATGTCTTGAATTACAGAATATTCAGATAAATAGTATGTTAGAATAAAATAAATATTTCATATACTATTTCCGGGGCAGTTACCAAAATGCGTTAAACAATATGACTCATCTTCAAAGCCTGTGATACAAAAAAATAATACCACGTACACAGTTTTAAGAAAATCGGTAGCTCCTTTTGAGAGTTATCGTGCTCATCAATCAGACGGATGGACTTATCTCAAATGGTTTAAAGTGTCCTGGCCACAGGGTCTTAGGCCACTTCTTTAATGTGTTGCAATTTTGTACCCTTCATCGCAACAAACCTCTTTGGTAAACAATGTTATCCATAATACAAATATCAGTTCAGATGTGTCAGGCCTAGAGAAGCCGACCCCACCTATTTCCAGACGTCATTTACTAAATGCGAAATAGTAATAAGCGGTTGATCAATGCTCTCCACTTCTTCCCCATCGCCATAGATTCTGGCTCGATCAGGTAGTTTCCCATCAGAACTGACACTAACGAATACATGTTTAGCTATAGCCCCATATGAATGTCACAGGATAATTTGACTTCTTGACGGATTTGATTCTACACATTTTAAACGATATGACTATAATTATAAATATAATAATTTAATCTATTCAACCTGCAACAATTCATAGTAATGATGGATTGATATGACCCTAAATATTTGTCCCTGCATTAGTTAGTCTTTCCTTACAGGTTTCATGTCTTGTCGACTGAAAAATTTCGTTTAACTTTCCTATTCCAGACACTATGTCAAAACCAAAAAATTAAGTAAAACACTATGCCAAAGGAACCCAAACATGCAAGACCCTGTTTATCCCCTCACCTTAGAGAGGAAGGTATATATCATTTGCTACGAGCCAAAAGTGTAACACATCGAAGGAGTGACCTAATACCCTAAGTATGTTCGCCGGATATCCGTTTTGTGTCATTTTAAGTCGAATAAGCAATGTCCGTCCGTCCGTCTGTCTGTCTGCTGGTTGGTGCGCATGATAACTCTTGAAAGGAGTAACCGATTGACTTCAAATTTGGTATGTGATAATATTTTCTCCTATCTCCGGCTAAGTTCGAAGATGGGCCATATTGGTCGACACCTTCTTGTACCTCCCCCACAAAGGGTTAACATTTAATGAAATATTGATTATTTAATAACTTCTATACTACTTATTTGAATCCTCAAAAATTCTACACATAGTATTAGTTTAGTAGTCACTATTACCTCGAGAAAGATGGGCGAAGTTGCCACTCCGCTTCTGGTACCTCCCACACAAATGGACAATTTTGAATCAAAAGTTAATAGCTTATAGTATTATTAGAGCACATAAATACTTGAAATTTTGTACAGTGTAAACCATTACAACCAATATAGGTTGATCTAAGTAGAGATACTTTTTTCAATATCCTTTTTTTGACAGATCACGTGTGAGTCGTGTCATGCTGTCATGTTATTTTTGTTAAGTATTGTTTGGCATTTCATCATGGAAAGACTTACGCCTGAACAACGTTGCAAATTATTCAGTTTTATTATCAAATAATCGTTTAGAGTTATCTTTTTGCCATTGACCGATTCCAGATCCGACGTACCGGAATCATCGGTCCACATTTCTTCAAAAATGATGCCGGTGAGAACGTAACCGTCAATGGCGACCGTTATCGTGCCATGATAACTATTTGATGCCTGAAATTGAAGCTCGTGATCTCGGTAACATTTGGTTTCAACAAGACGGCGCCACTTCCCACACATCGCATCAATCAATGGATTTATTGAGAGAACACTTCTATGAGCAGATAATTTCACATTTTGGGCCGGTCGATTGGCCACCAAAATCGTGTGATATCACATGGTTAGGCTTTTTCCTGTGGGGATATGTAAAGTCTAAAGTTTTTGCGGACAAACCCGCTTCGATTCAGGCCTTGGAGCAAAACATCACGCGTGTCATTCGCCAGTTAGCAGTCGAAATGCTCGAACGAGTCATCGAAAATTGGACTCAACGGATGGACCATCTGAGACGTAGCCGCGGCCAACATTTGATAGACATAATCTTCAAGAAATAAATGCCAAAGAATGTTCTTTCAAATGATAATAAACATTCCCCATTTAATTTGAATTTTCTGTGTTTTTTTCTTTAAAAAATTTGGGAACCTAGAAATAGATCACCTATAGTACCTACAATACAGAGAAAAATGGGCATTATTGCCACGCTCCTTTTGGTACCTCCCACACAATTGACATTTTTGTACCAAAAGTTACCAGCTTATAACGACTTATAATACCAGTGCATACAAATACTTGAAATTTCGTACAGTGAAATACTATCATAGTACCTAGAGTGGCCATAACTGCCACGCCCATTTTGGTACCTCCCACACAAATGGACCATTTTACACCAAAAGTTAACAGCTTTAAAAGCTGTTAACTTTAATTAATTAAATGCATAATACTTTAAAGTTATTAAATGCAATATAAGTTAATAATAATTTAATTAAAACAAAAGAATAAATACATTTACTAATATTTTTTTGGGACTCAAGGTGAGGGGGATTCATAAGTCGGTTTACACGACTGAAACTTTCTTACTTGTTTTATATATTGATTACATATATAAATCCCCCGAATTGGCATCTTATTCGACATCTCTCAGCATTTCCCTATTTTAAGCAAACGACAGTGTATTGTCTAATATAGTCAGATTGTTTAATATTGAATTTGGATTTATTTATATTTTGTTGCATAGTGTACGTAAGTACAACAACCAACACTGTGTCCTTCTCATCCAATGAAAGGAATCTTGGACCACAATAACCAATCCCTGCACTAATCTCTTGGAATATACTCAATGTGCAATTTTGCAAGACGAGTGTCATGAATATTCAATGGGACACACACTGACTCACAACCGGAGAGACGGACAAACAAATAGGCAGATAAATGGGCAGTCAAGTGCATCCATGTACGAGTATGCCTAACTAAGCCCAGATGACACACAGTGTATGACAGGAGGAGCTTGTACGCAAATTAAAAGTGAACACATTAACACTACCGTTGGGTGGGCAGGGAGGCCTACCGATGTGTGCTGGCGAGGGTATAACTTGAAGTCAAGCGAATTTGCTATGCATAACCATGTTGGTAGTGTCAGAAAACAATCACTAGACATGGAAACTATCTCCATGTGGAAGATGTTTGAATGCAAGGCAGGCCTACGAGGACTTTAATCTTGGTCAAAATCCAATTTGACACAACTTCGAAGAAATGACACCCATTGTATGGGGAATGAATATTTCCGTATTTTGGCCAAACAGAACTCAATGAACATCATCATTGATACAACTGGATAATGACAGTAGGATTTTTTAATGTGTAAATGTTCAAAATTGTATTTGAACATTTTAGATATTGTAGATGCCATAATGCATAACATGACAGGCAGTATAGTGTGTTTAATGGAAATGATGAATACTCTACACGTCCAGTTATTTTAATACTAACCAGAGATTTGGATTTTAGGCTTTGACACAAATTTTGAATTATTAAATTATTAAAAAAAACGAACGCTGCAATTTCTTTTAGCCAAACTCTTCACCTGAAAAATGTGGTACTTATGGTTTAATAAAGTTTTATTTGAGAGCTACACAGAAAAAACAGACAGTTAAAAATTTTTAACAAATATATCTGTATGTTAAAATTTTTGAAATTCAACAAATGTTGTTAATGAAATTGTGAAAATAATTTTCAAACTTTTTCCGAAGCTAATCAAAGGATAACTTTGTCAAAGTCTTACTTATTTCTTGTAATATTTTTCGTATTTTGAGTTTGTTGTTCAAATTTATACACACAGTATATACATAAAAAATGTCATTACAAATTTCAAAATAAAAATTTATTGTCCTTACAATCGCAAACAAACGCGTTTTAATTTACAAAAAAGGAATAAAAGAAGTGCATACATGAAAAGACAAGTGTTGAAGTGGCAACATAACTATGCATAAAGAGGTAAGTGAAATTAAGTTTCAATCTGTGGTACATGGAAGGAATCATTATCTGATTCGTGTCATGCAGTCATGTTATTTTTGTTAAGTATTTGTAACGGACAAAATGTTATTTTATCCGCACATAGTCATTTATTACCACTGTGCATTGGCATTCTCTCTAAGTTAGTCACTACGATCCCCCATTGACGTCATAAAACGCAAAGCAAGAGCATCCACCATCACCACTGTGCTAAGCCATCACAGCGAACCTCTTACGCGGTAAGACTGCACACGTGGTCAGCCCGCTAACGCGGTTCGCCCGCTTACGCGTTTAGCTCGCTTACGAGGTTCGCCCTCTTACGCGGTTCGCCCGCTTACGCGATTCGCTCGCTTACGAGGTTCGCCCTCTTACGCGGTAAGACTGCACTCATATACCGAAATCCAAAGCAACACGCCGCATAATCCGCCAACCGCCTGTGCGTCTGAACTGGGTCATTCATAAAATCAACACACCGCATAATCCGATAACAGCCAGTACGTCGGGTCATCTACCGCCACCGAAACCCGCCACGCGCCTATGTGGGGCGTCCATCAAGCATCTGTATGAGGCGTCCGTCAAGAAGGATAGCCTTCCCTACAATCTTCATCAACCATTATTCTGCAATCTACATCTGGAACAGGCAAAACCAACGCACTAGAGACGTGTACCCATACTCTTGCGTATAGAGCGAAACTCCCTTCATGCAACGAACAATCCTATATAGAGCTACTCATTATTTGAATAAAATAAAATATTACTTGTTGTACAAAGAAACACGATAAATAAAACCTGAATTTCGTTGCCCTAAAAAGGGAAAATAGTGTGTTCTTATTTAAGGTTTTTGTGGGTCCTTGAATTGATCCTGGAGGCGGCTGAACTACCTCAGCCTATGAATAAAACCCCGTTACATATTGTTTGGCATTTCATCATGGAAAGACTTACGCCTGAACAACGTCTCAGATGGTCCATTCGTTGAGTCGAATTTTCGATGACTCGATTATGTTGACCATAAGTTGAGCGAAGTGCACGAAACACATTCCTCACAGAACGTGAATTTTCGTAATAAAGTTGAACGATTTGTAAACGTTGTTCAGGCGTAAGTCTTTCCATGATGAAATGCCAAACAATACTTAACAAAAATAACACGACAGCATGACACGACTCACACGTGATCTGTCAAAAAAAGGCTATTGGAAAAAGTATCTCTATTTGGAGCACCCTATATATATCTTCATACATTCCGATTTTGAATCTAAGCGATGTAAGATAAAAAATTTTCGACAGAATAATAGAAGAAAAATATCGATAAAACTTGACATTAATTCTTAATCTGCTATGTAGGGTATATTTAGCACTTCTTTATTAGTTTTTAATTCAAATTTGTTTACTTAATTCCAGAGACATATTAAGAGGAGGCAGTAAAAAATTTGCGTTCAAAAAATATTAGAGCAAATGTTGTGGACCTGTTTTGGAGGAAGTGCTGAAATAAATCAGGCTTTACCTGCATAACATTATCTAATTTCAGTATTAAAAATATCCTTAAATATAAATAAACTAGCTGACCCGGTCCACTTCGTTGGCCCAGATTTCGGATTTCCGATCCTGTCAATTTTTGGACTAATCACGTAGACTGCCACCAGATACATATACACAAAATACAGCACTTTCGCTCACAAATTGTGCAAGATATCCCGATTTCCCGATCCCGATTGATACATATGTGCGGGGCTACGCCCATTGTTCCGATCCCGCCCATTTTTGGACCAATCACGTAGACTATCACCAGATACATATGTAGACAATTACAGCACTCTCGCTAACAAATTGTGCAATATATCTAAATTTTAATATTTGGCTTATATGGGCAGGGTCACGCGCATTCGTCCGACCCCGCCCATTTTTGGACCAATCACGTGGACTACCACAAGAAACATATACACAAAATTACAGAACTCTCGCTAGCAAATTACCAAGATATTTCAATTTCAAACTTTAGATTATATGGGCGGGGCCGCGCCCATTTTTGGACCAAGCACGTTGACTTCCACCAGATATATATACACAAAATTACAGCACTATCTTTAACAAATTGTGCATATATCTCAATTTTAAAATTTGGTTTATTTGTGCAAGATATCTCAATTTTAAAATTTTGGTTATATGGGAGGGGCCATGCCCATTGGTCCGATCCCGCCCATTTTTGGACCAATTACGCAGTCTTGTACCAGATACATATACGCAAAATTTCAGCGCTCTCTTTAACAAATTGTGTAAGATATCTAGATTTCAATATTTGGCTTATATAGGCGGGGCCACGCCCATTGCTCCGATCGCGCCCTTTTTAGACCAAACACGTATGCTGCTACCAGATACATGTAAACAAAATTACAGCACTCTTGCTCAAAAATTGTGCAAGATATCTCAATTTAAAATTTCGTCTTATATGGGCGGGGCCACTCCCATTGGTCCGATTCCGCCCACTTTTGGTCCAGTCCCGTAGACTGCCACCAGATACATATGCACAAAATTACAGTACTGTCGCTAACAAATTGTGGAATATATCTCCATTTCAAAATTTGAGCGAGGCCTCGCCCATTGGTCCGATCCCGCCCACTTTTGGACCAATCACGTAGACTTCCACCAGATATATATGCACCAAATTACAGCACTCTCGCTAACAAATTGTGTAAGATATCGCAATTTAAATATTTGTCTTATGTGGGCGGGGCCACGCCCATTGGTCCGATCCCGCCCTTTTTTGGACCAATCCCGTAGACTACCACCAGATACACATGCACCAAAGTGCAACAATATCGCTAACAAATTGTGTAAGATATCTCAATTCCAAAATTTGGCTTATATGGGCGGGGCCACGCCCATTGGTCCGATCCCGCCCATTTTTGGACCAATCAGGTACATTGCCACCAGATATAGATATGCACTAAATTGCATCACTCTCGCTAATAAATTGTGCTAGATATATCATTTTTAAAATTTGGCTTATATTGGCGGTGCCACGCCCATTGGTCCGATTTCTCCCATTTTTGGACCAATCACGTAGGCGGCCACCAGATACCTATATACAAAATTACAGCACTCTCGCTAACAAATTGTGCAAGATATCTCAATTTTAAAATTTGTCTTATGTGTGCGGGGCCACGCCCACTTGATATATCGAAAATTCAAGTACCCTTTTTTCACCACGCCCCACATATTTACATTCTGGGAAAATTTCAAGAAGATCGGTCCAGCCGTTTAGACGTCTATTCGGTACAAACAAACCAACAAACAAACACACATTCTTCTTTATATATATAGATAACGATATATAATATTTCCAGAGAAAATAACAAATTTGGTTGTTAATATGACAATATATTTGTTGAATTTAAAGGCAAAGTATTTTCAATAAATGATTTGAAAATATATTTGTTGAGCAAAACCAAAAACATTTTTAATAAACAAATTACAAATATTGTCGTTGAAATATGCTTGTTGAGTAAAAAAGGAAATAATAATCAATGAACGGGCCACAATTTTTGTTGATAAAACTTAAATTTTGTTTATCACAGGAATTTTTAAACTTTTGTATTTGAGTTTTTTAAAATTATTGTTGAATTAAGAATTTTGTTTTTTCTATGTACATCTTCACGGGGGCTACAACAAATAAAATATTTATTTGAATTAATTTTATTGAGATAAATTCTTCCAAAATAGAATATAAACTGCAAAGTTTCAGCCAAATTTCTTAGAAAATGTGGTGTTTATGGCTTAAATAAGCCTTTTTGGGAGCGACATCTATAGGTGGACTATAACAAAAGTTTTACAAATTGACTCATATTTTCTTATAGTCACCCTATAGAGGTCGTTCCAAAATATACGTATATATATAATCCATAAATACCACATTTTCTAAGCATTTTAACAGAATCGTTGCAGTTTGTCTAAAATTAAGACATGAATTCATCGCAGTAAAAATTTGTTAAATCAGTTCATATTTTGTTATAGCCACCTATAGATGTCGCTTCCAAAAAGGCGCATTTACGCCATAAACACCACATTTTCTAAGAAATTTAGCTGAAACTTTGCAGTTTGTATTCTATTTTGGCAAGAATTCATTTGAATAAAATTTATACAAATAAATTTTTATTTTGTTGTAGTCCCCGTGTAGATGAAGCTCTCAAAAAATCTATTTTAAGCCACAAATACCACATTTTTCAGGTGAAGAGTTTGGCTAAAGAATTTGCGGCCTAAAAATTGCAGCGTTCGTTTTTTATCCCCTCACCTTAGAGAGGAGGGTATTTATCATCTGCTACGAACCAAAAGTGTAACACATCGAAGAAGTGACCTAAGACCCTAAGTATATTCGGCGGATATCCGTTTTGGGTAATTTTAAGTCGAATGAGCAATGTCCGTCCGCCTGTCTGTCTGCTGGCTGGTGCGCACGATAACTCTCGGAAGGAGTAACCGATTGACTTCAACTTTGGTATGTGGTAATATTTTCCTCTATCTCTGGCTTCGAAGTTCGAAGATGAGCCATATTGGTCCACTCCTTCTAGTACCTCCCCCACAAAGGGTTAATTTCCAGTGAAATATTGATTCTTAAATAACTTCTATAATACTTATTCGATTCTTCTGAAATTCACATAGTATTAGTTTATTAGTCGCTAACACCTCGAGAAAATTGGGCGAAGTTGCCACAAGGGCTGCGGAGTCGAGCCAAAACTACTCGACTCCGACTCCGACTCCACGAGTCGAATTTTAAAATCATTCGACTCTGACTCCAGCTCCGACTCCGGCAGGTTAATAACATACATTTCTGAAATTATATTTCTATTTAGACGTGAGTTCATGTTTTTGAAAATAAGATATAGCTTTGTTAAATAACAGAAAAAAGTGGTATTCAATACCAGTAATTAAATAAATTGTGTTATTTATTTATTGATGTTTGACTTGCAAGCTGCAACTAATATGGCAATTCTTTCAACATGAAATCGTGATAAAATTTTCATCAATAACTGCCTCTGTTTTAAAATACCGCAATTTTTGGAAATTATTTCGCTTCAAGCAACCACTTCATTCGTTAGTTATTATACCCTACAACACACTATATTACAGGGGGTTATAAATTAGTTTTTTGGCAGATTTGTTAAAAATACTGCATCTAGACCCACCTTAAAATATACCGTTCTACTCAGAATCACTAGCTGTCCGTCTATATATCTTAAGTTGTTCGTTAAGTACGGGTCGAAATTTTACTACGATCCTGCTCTTTCACACCAGGGAGGAAACCTATTAAATTGGTCAAAATCGGTTTAGATCGAAATTGCCCCCATATATAAATGATTCTATAGAAAATTCTGTTTAGATTCAGATTTATAAGGTAATTATCTCATATTTATATTTACAATATCTGAGCTTATTCTGCTCTAACAAGGTGTTTATCTTTTTTTGGTATCAAAACTGTTTTCCCAAACATTTTTGGGTGCAAAAGTTCTATCACATAAATGGTACATTTTGGACAATCCATTTTGGAGTCGGAGTCGACCATAATTTTTCGACTCCGGGCAAATTTCCCAGATTCGGACTCCACAGCCCTGGTTGCCACGCCCCATTTGGTACCTCTCACACAAATGGACAATGTTGAACCAAAAGTTAAAAGCTTATAACTTTATTACCAGTGCATACAAAGTGTTGAAATTTTTTAAAGTGTAATGGTTTAATAGTACCTAAAATACAGTGCAACATGGGCATTATTGCCACTTTCCCTTTGTTACCTCCCACAAAAATGGACCATTTTACACCAAAAGTTAACAGTTTATAACTTGAATACTAGTGGATATAAATACTTGAAATTTTGTATGAATGCTTTTTTAGTACCTTGAGTCCAGATAAAAGTGACCGTTATTGGGAAGCCCCTTTTGGATCCTCCCACACAAATGGACCATTTTGTACCAAAAGTAAACAGCTTTTATCTTTAATGCCAGTACATACTTTAATGATATCAAAGACAATTTAAATTCATAATAATTTCATTAAAACAAAAAAATAAATAAATTTACTAATATTTATCGGACTCAAGGTGAATGGATTCATAATTCGGTTTACCCGAGTGAACTTTCTTACTTGTTTAATAATTAACTTAAACAAAAAGGATCTTTTCATCCTATGTTTCATCCTCCATATCCAAAGATTTCTATTTGCTATGTTGATTTTTATGTGTTGATACAGTATGACAACAGACTTCGTGGTTGTCTGTCCATACGCATTCTCTACGTACTGCTGCGTCCTGAAATAAAGTACAGCCATTAAAAATACTAATATAGCAATTAAAAAACAACAAAATATCCCTACTCTCGACCCGTAACAAAATACAAAAATACGGGAAAAATATTGCTGTGAGCACAGCAGTTTTTTTGCGTCAGTAGTCACCATCACAGACTTACGTTCATGTCTAGCAATAGCCATGTCCTGTGTGTGGCTCTGATGCTGGCGGGTCTGCCTTACTTTCTAACAAGCTTAAATACTATTCTTAACTTACATCACCACCCCCTCCTCAACCTTTTGATAATGAGGTAAAATTCAAATGATATATAAATATTAATTAGCTATTGATTAACAACATTTTGTACTTTTTTAACATTTAAAATTCGTTTACCTTAACTCTCGTGTGTATTGATGTCCGCGTACCATTTTATGCTAATTGTGATTTACCATTTTTATTTATTACATTTTTTCATTATTTAATTTATGATATTTGCTCTCCTCTCGTCCACCGCAATCATGCAATTCATTATATTATCATTAAAGTGGACAATTGCAAAGCAACAAAAAAGTCGCTGAAAACGTCTATTGGGCATTTACAGTAAATAACTCGTGTTAATTGATTTAATTATATTTGTATTTGCAATGCAAATTAATCTTAAATTATGCTTATTTAAAGAATTTTCAGTTAATATTGTGCGATGTCAACAACCGCAAGTTCAAGGGGTCACATTTAATGGTCTGCAGATAGACAGTAGAGTTCTGTTAATTTTGTCTTTGTTGCATTGAATGCGCTGTATCATGCAAAAATCTTATAAAATAAAACTGAAATTTTCATCTAGCATGATAAGCAATATCCTTTCTTTTTTATTCGTTTTTTTTTTGGTTTCATTAGCTGAACATGGTCAGATTATTTGCAATGAAGAAAAATGTTGTACTGTTGTGTCCTGAAATAAAGTACAGCCATTAAAAAATACTAATATAGCAATTAAAAAACAACAAAATATCCCCACTCTCGACCCGTAACAAAATTCAAAAATACGGGAAAAATATTGCTGCGAGCACAGCAGTTTTTTTGCGTCAGTAGTCACCATCACAGACTTACGTTCATGTCTAGCAATAGCCATGTCCTGTGTGTGGCTCTGATGCTGGCGGGTCTGCCTTACTTTCTAACAAGCTTTTGTTAACAAAATATTCTAATAAAAATGAAATATGTTGGAACAGAATACTCCCGCTTGGAGGAAAACGTGGACGAGGATTTCATCAGCAGATGACATATTTGGATTTGGATTTGGAGAAGGCCTTACCATAGGCCCTTTAAAATAAAATCTAAGTACTGATGCGGTGTAATAACACAAAAAAATAAAAATAGATCAGTTATTTTACACCAAAGTATTAAAACCGAGAAGTTATTTGACAATTATAATTGCGTATTCTAATTTTTCATGTCAAAGTCTTCTAAAATAGAGTCTAGAATTTTCTATCTACCAATAAAGATAACTCCCGAAAGGACTAACCGATTGACTTCAAATTTGGTATGCGGTAATATTTATCTCTATCTCCGGCTATGTTCGAAGATGGGCCATATTAGTCCACTCCTTCTAGTACCTCCCCCACAAAGGGTTAACATTTAGTGAAATATTGGTTCTTTAATAAATTCTATACTACTTCCTTGAATCTTCTGAAATTCCAAACATAGTATTATTTTGTTAGTCGCTAACACCTCAAGAAAATTGGGCGAAGTTTTCACGCCCCTTTTGATACAAATTTAGCTGCTTATAGCTGTAATATCAGTTCATACAAATACTTGATATTTTGTACAGCGTAATACTTTTATAGTACCTATAGTCCAGAGGAAAGTGGACGTTATTGACGCGCCCCTTCTGTTAGCTCTTACACAAATGGACCATTTTGCACCAAAAGTTAACAGCTTATAACCTTAATACCAGTGTTTACAAATACTTGATATTTTGTACAGCGTAATGCTTTTATAGTACATACTGTCCCGTGAAAAATGGGCGTCATTGACACCCCTTTATTGGTATTTACCACACAAATAGATTATAATAATGTTTGATAACACTATGCAACAAAAAATCTGTCCAAGGGATGTGGATAACAGTTTCTGGTGTAATTTGGTGTCATAAACACGAAAAAATATTAAAAACATTTGTTATGGTAAATTTTCTTTTTAATTTTTTTTTTAATTCCAACTTTCGTGGAATGTACAATTAGTATTTGGATTATAATTTTTAAAGCCTGATTGAGCCAAGTTATGCGTTAAATTAAAGGGAATTATGAGTGCTACATATGCTGCAAATATCACTTTCACGTAGAATCGATTAAAACACTGTCTATTTGAAAACAATCTATGGATATATGTAAACGTTATGAGCCATTTTGTAAATGTCAGGGAAATTCAAAAAAATCGTGTTTCATATTTTTGTAAGCACTTTACAAATAATGTATTACAATGTTTTGTGGAATAAAACGTTTTAATTTTAGACACCACGTGCAATTTGGAATGTCAATAATTTGGAGACAACAATTCATTCACGATACGGACTGCTATTTTTGTCTAAGTAAACAGATTGGGGTAGGAAGAAGCATTCGCTGGAATTACGCTGAGGTAAAATCTGCCACTTGCACATTCGGAAACAATACCAATTCCCAAGTGTCCAATTATAGCTAATAGCTGTAATTGCCATTTATGGATTTGGGATTCAACACTGGTAAACTGTGTGGGCATTCTATGATAACTGATTTATACTGGTACTTCGTCCGCCCGTCTCCTTTCATTCATCCGTCCGTCAGTTATAGTGGTCTCCACCCAAATATTGTGACATCAACAATTTTTTTCAACATTCCGACATTTTTATTGAATTTACATGAAGAATTTTGTCTGTAAAAAAAAAATCAAAAACTTAGTTTGAATCTAAAATAGTCTATATATCTTATTGCCTTACTCAATTTATTATTTCTGAAATTGTCCGAATTAATATTTCATATAAACGTACACGATATTCCTTCAATGGGTTCCTTCCCCAAATGTTTTTTTTCGTCTTGCTTTCCATACAATAATTCGTACATTGTATTCCATCAATGCAATTCTTGGTTGACCACTCAATTGTATGTCTTCGTCTCTACATCATTCTCTGCCTCCCGCAAAATGTTATCTCTGTAAGAATACGACAATTACTCCATATTCAAAATTAAATTAATTCACTCTTACCATAATATACTCTAACCTGAGTATTTCTTATTTTTTTCCATTCCAAACTCTTGACAAAGAAAAACGCATGAATTCAATGCACAAAGAGATCCATATGATCTTTTGTTTTTATTTCCATTACATTATGTACTCTTCGTAGTGTAGACTTTTAAGCACTGCATGTGCCCGTCAATCACATCACGCTTGAAGAATGCGGCGACTGAATACAATGGAATGCAATGAAATTTCGGATATATGCAACATTTGTTGCGGCGTTCATATATTCCTGTATTGAATGACTTTAATGTTCAATGAATACACAAAAACTATAACATTTCGTTTTACACTGATATTTTACTTAATATACCGAGCCATTCTGTAAAATTGCAATTTTTCAAACTTCCTTTTTCTGCCTGCCATTGAATAGTAAAGACGTCATTATTAGTCAAATAAATCGGCAAAAAGGGTAAAAATTATTAATTATAATTAATAATTATATATCCTGACTTATTTGTCTACCATACCGAGGTATATATAATTATTGAGTAAAGTGCCTATATTTCACAAATGTTTTATTAGGAATTTATATTAATCAAACAGCAAATTGAAGGCGAAAATCAGAAGATCACAGGAAAATATCCATATCGTAAAATTATTCGCATTTGAGCCAACACAAAGCATTACTCATCGGGATCTAGCTACCCACAGGGTATGCTAGTATCCCGACATTCTTCTCTCGGAAGCATTCTTCTGGCAAAGCGACCATCAAAACCCCCTTTTGGCTCAATTTGCAAGATCGGAAATTGTGAAAGTTTCGTAAGACTAGAATTGTCACCATATTGCTTTTTGCGAGACATATCTTCAAGCTTTCCGAGCATATTTGGCAAGTTTATGAGGACTTTACAAGAGCTCCAATAAGGAATAACTTCATAATAAGCCCCAAAAGGAGTTACAGAACAAGCTAGCTTCGCATAACCCCAATCACATGTGCCGTCTTTGTAGTTTTTAATTGCATCCGTAACGAAGTTGACCAAAAAGCTATATGCATCACGCCCAGTATAAAAATTTCCTGCCAGAATAGTAGAGATCCCTCAAGCGTATTCTGGAGTAACTAAGTGCAATTATTGCGAGATTCCATTAGAGCTTCAATAACTTTCTGGTACTCCTGTTCAGCTCAAGGGATACTTCTGGACTCCGAATTAGTCCTCCTAATCAGTTCTTACCTGTGAAATCAGAGGCTATGTACATAACCCCAAAATTTTCCAGTCATATGGCGATCGGAATAATAATGGACAACATCTTTAATTTCTATGTCGGAAATATGACATCATCCGGCCAACCATTGAATTAAAAATATAACCTAAGTATAATTTTAAATACGTTACATAAATTTCGTTCATTTAGTTTAACCCTAGTATAAGACATTATTCTTATTTTTCTATCTAGTAAAATTAAGCCGAAAAGGTACTAAATCCGTGCAAGAGGTAGAAATTCGATCCATTTTAATATTCATCCACAGAAACCAGAAAGCAGCCCCTGTTGAAGATCTTCCACACGGCGAAACTATTTTGGTATGACTGCAAGTAAAACTGTTATAATAACTACCATACACTGAAATCCGTCCCCTTGCACCGATTAGGCTATTCACCATTGAAGAGATTCCATGTAAAGAGCTCATATCACTCTCCTCGCTTGGAGCAGCTACTGCTTCTTCTTATTCTTTTTAAGTTTGACTCAAGTTGAAACTATATTCATTCCATGCTCTTCTCATGTGTTCTCTCTCGGTGGTTTACATGAGTAATGTAGTAGTAGTATATATTTCGAAGGTATCTCTATTTCCATATAAGATATCTCTTTTTAAAACTTAATCGTGAGTTTTCAGAACCAGTATATTAGAATGGTTCTGTAATAAGTTAGTTTCTTTTTCTTAATTTTTTTATAATGGTTATATTGAAATTTAGAATGATATTATCAGTTGAATTAATGCTGTCGTTTTAAAGTTAAAATTTATTAAAAATACGATTACCTAAATGAGAAATATGCTTTCAATAAAATTAATTTGTAATATGAATCGGTAAAGACTTTGAAGTGTTTTCAGAGAGATACAAAACATAATTTTCTAGGATACCCCATAAATTTCAATATAATTTCTTTTAGACTAGTGTAGGGTGTGTATTTTGTTTGGCTAGTCTACCGGTCCGTGTAGATTCAGAAATAAAAAGGGAGTCTGATAATAATTTGAGTAATGGGAACATGGTGAAGTTTGAGCAGGACACGAACCCCCCACCCGACTGTAGCTGGCAGAAAGAAAGGCTCCCGCAGTATTAACTCCAATATCATTCCAAGATGCTGAGAAATGTTTTTTTTTTACAAATTTGCATCTGAAAATTTATCATTTTCTTCCTGTATATTACATAGCCTAATTACGGAAACATCATCAAGTTCAACTGAGTACTCAACTCTAAGCGATTCGAGTTTGAGTCAGAAGTCATCGCTTTTAACTCAGTTTCAACTCATTGATCTAGTGAGAGATTTGGAACTGACCAAAGATAAGGCAGAACTACTTGCATCTGCGATGAAACAGTACAATATTTTGCCCCAGATGTTAACATGTCATATTATAGAGTCCGTGATATACCTTGCAAACAATTTTATACAACTGTGGATAACATATGCTTTTGCAAGGACATACAATTCAAAGGAATGACGGTTTTTTGATGACAGCAGTAAAGAAAGTTTGAAAGCAGTACTTTTACTCAACGGAAATCAGAAACCGTCGATTCCCATTGCTCATGCTGTCAACACTAAGGAATCATACGAAACAATGGCTAAATTGATAAAATATGAACAACATGACTGGAAAATTTGTTGCGATTTAAAAGAAGGTGGGATGTTATGTGAAATGCATTGCGAATATACAAAATATTGAAGTTTTTTATGCCTCTGGGATATCCGTGCTCGTGAAGATCATTACAGAAGAAAGAAATGGCCAACAAGAAAACACATTACATTGGGTGAAAACAACACAAAATACACACCTCTCGTCCAAAAAGAAAACATTATTTTGGCAAAACTGCATATTAAGCTGGGGCTCCTTAAAAATTTAGTAAAAGCCTTAAGGAAAGATGGCAATTCACTCTCATATTTAAAGAGTTTATTTAATAGTCTTTCTTTTCAAATTATCGAAGAAGGCTTTTTTGATGGGCCTAAAATAAGGAAACTGATGAAGATGTAAATTTCGAATCATATTTGACGTCGGATGAAATTGCAGCATGGAGGTCGTTTAAGCTTGTAGTTTCAAATTTCCTTGGATCCAATAAAAGCCCGCAATATGAAACAATGATTAATGATTTGTTAAAAAGTTATGAAAAAATTGGTAAGAAATATATTTTTCTATATTTATGTATATAACACATATGTATGTATTCTTCTAACTTATTTTACGCTTTATCTATTCCAACAGGTGTAAATATGTCCCTCAAAGTTCATTTCTTGCATTCTCATTTAAACTTTTTCCTCGAGAATCTTGGCGACGTAAGTGACGAACATGGTGAAAGGTTTCACCAAGAAATGAAGTCCATCGAGCGGCGTTACCAAGGGCACTGGGATGAAAGAATGATGGGGATTATATTTGGTTCCTTATTAGAGAAACCGATTCCGAAATCTGCAAACGTCAACAAAGAACTCACAATTACTTCTAACGAAACTTGTACATGTAAATAAACTCAAATGTAAATAACATAAATAAAAGTAATAACTAAAATCGCTATTTAAACAGAAATTAAAAAAAAAGATTTTTTGAAATTCTCTTACCTCCACCAAAAGGGCTATAATTTCTACATTTATTCATAGATTTTTCTAACCTACACCACACTGTGGTACAGGGTATTATGACTTTGTGCATTTGTTTGTAATAACCAACAACCGATCGACTTGTAATCACTTTCTGAGCGGATTTAGCTATGTCCGTCTGTCTGTCTCTCCGTAGATGTATTCTTGTAATCAAAGTACAGGTCGCAATTATGGTCCGATCTCAACGAAACGTTCCACATATCATTCTTTTGGTCAAAGGACGATCTCTATTGTATTTGGTTAAAATCGATTCAGATTTACATTTAGCTCCCATATATATGTACCTTCGATTTGGCATATATGCACTGTATAAGCAACATTTTTAAACCGATTTGTACAAAAATTGACAGAGAGTAGTCTCGTGATACACTTGGAGAAATCGGTTCAGATTTAGATATAGCCCCCATATATATGTTACCCCCGATTTGACATGTAAGCACTGTAGAAACTATATTTTATATCCGATCAGTACGAAATTCTGCAAAAAGAGGTTTCTTATTACATGCCAAATTCGGAGAAAATCGGTTCAGATTTAGATACAGCCCCCATATATATCTTAGCCCCGATTTGACATCTATGCGCTGTAGAGACTGTATTTTATATCCAATCAATACAAAATTCGACAGAAAGAGGTTTCTATTTTACATGAATGAGTATTCAGGGGAAATCAATTCAGATTTATTATCTCCATATATATGTTCCTCCTGATTTGGTTACAAAGCGCTAAAAAAGTTGTACTTTACTTCCGATCATTACAAAATTCTCCCGAAAGATGTTTCTCAATTTAGGAACGAATATTGCTTAATTTAGCGATTATCGGTTGAGAATTAGATGTATCCACATATATATGTTCCTACCCATTTACCAATTATTCCAAATTATTATCGCAATGACAGTTATCGCATTGTTAGGGAGGTGTAGGGTATTATATAGTCGGCCCCGCCCGACTTTCTACCTTTCCTTACTGGTTCATATAGGCATTATTTTCTTCGCTAGGATGCAAACTTTTAAAAAATAAAATATTTTTTTCGATTTTTTATGTTTTTTTCGTCCCAGGATTTTTTTTTTTTTTAAATCTACTTTTTCCAATTTGTTTAATGACTGTTACTAAACCACTGTTTCTAAGTGAAAGAGATATTTCCATCATTGGTAGCCCACATTAATAGCTTCAATTTAAAGTATATGTCGACCTGATCGGGCATATACTCTAAAAATTATAGTGCAAATACTAAGGGTGCCTTCGACGATAATAGTATTTTTAATAAAAATTTTTTTTAAAAAAAATTTATCCATAAAAAAATTTTTGGTTTTGATTTTATATAACAATATATACAAACAAATAATTTTTAGGTCTGAGAAACAAAAAAAAAATTTTTTGTTGCATAGTGTAATAGTTGACGTATAATAGTTGTTTGATAATAGTTAAATTAAAACAAAAAAATAAATAAATTTACGAATATTTTTGGGACTGAAGGTGAGGGGATTCTTAAGTCGGTTTACCCGACTGAACTTTCTTACTTGTTTTTTATATTTTTTAGTACACCTGAAGAAACGCTTTGTGGAATTTTATGAGATTTTTGCAATAACTCGTTCAGAAGTTAGCGATATTTAAAAAATTGTTAAAATATCACTCTGTGTATCCGGTTTTTGGTCATAACTTCTTAAGTTATGGTCCGATTAAAAAAGTATTTTGTAATGTTGGTATTTTTCCATACTTTTCAGAATAGTTAGAATCATTTCAGAAAAAAATATAAACAAAATATTAAATTTTGTTTGCGTGCGATTTTTAAGTATTGAAATTAAAATGTAATTTTTTAAATTATTTGTACTCTGCGATTTTAGCGAATTTTTATTATTTTAAACTTGGAAGTGGGACTAATTTTATTTCTATATTTTGTTTTAATATTTTCAAATTTAAAAAAAAATCGGTACAACCCACAGTGCTTACACGGAGAAAAAAACAGGAAACGTTATATGTTTGGGATGAAAATTTAAATAAAATATATTTTGGGACAAATATTTTATATTTACATACCTGAAAAAAAGTTTCAATATCTCTCTTATCAATGTTATTTTTTTCGGAGTTTTGGTGCAAATTATCTTTAAAAACGGGGAAATATTTAAATCGGCTACAGAATTTGTTTTCCTACCTGTAGTAAAAAAGTAATTTTTCCCAAATATAATATGTTTCCAGAAAATATACTACACAAGCGATTTTTTTTCTTAGGGTATGGCTTGATGGCTTCGGAATAGATGTTCTATGTCAAAGAACAAAATAAAGGAGACACTTCTGAAAGATATCCTTCCGAAACACCAGCCACTACCGCAGATCCCCTTACCCCTGATAATCTCCCTTCAAAGATCTCTATATATTAAAAGCAGTAGAAATCGATGGATTTTTTGGGTGACGTATTCGACAAAAAGAATTCTTGTAAAAAAAGCGCTATATGTATGTGCCCACAATACACTTTTATGTCAATTTATCGGTTTTTGTAATATATCGTATTTATATCTATCCGAGAATTTGACCGTTCCTTTGTCTGTCTGGATGTCTTCAAATTGTGCGCAAAATGCTTTCAGCCATCTTCAACAGAAAGTAGCGAATTCCACATTACATATCTCACCTAGTTTATTCTGTTTTAATATGGCTTGGGCAATATCAATCTGTAAAAAATCGAATCCACTGAAAAAGTAAACAAATGTCAACGACATGTTTCATACAATCCAGAAAGCCTTTAAATCATATCCCCCAATGCGTCAAAAGGCCTCTCTTCAGGTGGCCTAAGAAACTTCCCATGTTTGTTAATTTTTTTTCTTACTTTATGCTAGCAAAAATATGTGAATATAATGTTTTGATGATGAGCGTAGCGATGACGATGATGTCGCACTCTCATATTACGGCAATAAATTAAAATTATGTCTTTCCTTTTTGTCCAAATTTTCCGCAATATTTTATGAAAATGTCACAGCGAAAAAAAGGTGGGTTACGACAACAGAGACATACTCTTTGGACATCCTTAATTAATTAACAAAACTGTGAACAACAAAAACCATCAAAAAAAGTTCCATAATTAATTAACAGCGGTTTGTGAGCCTGTAAAACGGGTACATTTACAGAGATACGAGTACATATTGCGAAGGCAAGACTTCAACTGTATTTTTAGATAAACAATACGAAAATATGTACTTATATAGATGAAAAACTTCCAAATTATGTATATATGTTCCTTGAACTCTTGTTGGGAGAATATGCCGTCAAATTCAAAAAATATTGTTATTATGCCAATTATATCTGTTCGTTCAAAAACGTGTCTCACTTAAAAATACATACATACATGTTGTATGCTTGTAAAATCATTTGCAAGAATTATTGTGTTAAGTGTTTTGGAAACTTCCATCTCTGCTACACATGTTAAATTTTGTTTCGATCTGGCAACTCCTTCATATAGAAACAGGTGTTCACAAAAGACGCATCCGCGATTTTTTTACAATGGAAAAATTAGAAACGCGTGGTGTCATTAAATATTTACATAAAAAAGGTTTATCGGGACAAGAAATTCATAATGATATGGTGAATGTGTTAGGTGAAAGTGCTCCTTCATATGCAACTGTAAAAAATTGGGTTGCTGAATTTAAACGTGGTTGTAGAAGCATTGAAGATGAACCACGTAGTGGACGTCCAAAATCAGCAACAACAACAGAAATTGTAGCCAAATATGGTATTAAATGATCGACGAATAAAAGTGCGTGAAATAGCTAATATCATGGGCATCTCAAATGATCGAGTCCATTTAATTTTGCATGAAGAACTACAGATGAAAAAGCTTTCTGCAAGATGGGTGCCGCACTTGTTAACAGTCGACCAAAAACGCATAAGAATGAACATTTCTCAAACTTGTTTGGATCGTTTTAAGCGAAAAAAATGGATTTTAAGCGTCGTTTCATAACTGTTGATGAGACATGGATCCACCACTATACTCCAGAGACAAAAGAACAATCCAAACAATGGACTGACGCTTTAGAAAGTGCCCCCAGAAGGCAAAAACAATTCAATCGGCTGGTAAGGTTATGGCAACGGTGTTTTGGGACTTCAAAGGTATTTTATTGATTGACTATCTGCAAAAGGGTAAATCAATAAATTCACAGTACTATTGCAACCTTTTGGATCAATTAAATGTACAAATTCGAGAAAAACGTCCTGGCTTACAACACAAAAAAATAATTGTTCATCAAGACAACGCACCAGCGCACAAGAGTGTTTTGACAATGGCTAAAATCAACGAATTAAAGTACGAGTTGCTTGACCACCCACCTTATTCTCCTAATTTAGCACCCAGTGACTTTTACCTGTTCCCAAATCTAAAAAAATTCCTTGCTGGCAAGCGTTTTACCTCAAATGAAGATGCAATTACAGTTGTAAACCACTATTTTGAAGACCTTGAAGAAAACTATTTTAATCAAGGGATAGAATTGCTAGATAACCGTTGGACTAAGTGTATTGAAGTTTCAGGAGATTTTTTTGAAAAATAAAAATATTTCTGAAAAACTAACTATACTCGTTCATTGATAGGCTAAGAAGTTTCCGAACCGCCCTCGTATCATCCTAACGAAGAAAACAAAGGCTATTTGCAAAATATCTATGGAAAAATGTATAAATTATGACCGATATTTATACCCTACACCACACTGTGGTACAGGGTATTATAAATTTGTGCATTTGTTTGTAACACCCAAAAGGAGAGAAAATAGACCCATCGTTTATTATACCGATCGACTTAGAATCACTTTCTGAGTTGATTTAGCTATGTCCGTCTGTCCGTCTGTCTGTATGTCCGTCTGTCCGTCTGTCTGTGCATGTATTCTTGTAATCAAAGTACAGGTCGCAATTATGGTCCGATCTCGACGAAACTTTACACATATCATTTGTTTGGCCCAAGGACCCCTATTGCATTTGGTTAAAATAGGTTCAGATTTAGATATAGCCCCCATATATATGTTACCCCCGATTTGACATGTAAGGGCTGTAAAAACTTTATTTTATATCCGATCAGTATGAAATTCGGCAGAAAGAGGTTTCTTATTACATGAAGGAATACTGGTAAATTCGGAGAAAATCGGTTCAGATTTAGATACAGCCCCCATATATATGTAACCGCCGATTTGACATGTAAGCGCTGTAGAAACTGTATTTTATATCCGATCAGTGCCAAATTCGGCAAAAAGAGGTCTCTTATTACGTGAAGGAATACTGCCAAATTTGGAAAAAATCAGTTTAGATTTAGATATAGCCCCCATATATAAGTTACCCCGATTTGACATGTAAGCCCTGTAAAAATGTTATTTTATATCCGATCATTGACTGTATTTTATATCCGATCAGGACGAAATTTGCCAGAAAGAAGTCTGTTTACATGAATGAGTATTCAGGGAAATCCGTTCAGATTTATATATAACCTCCATATATATGTTCCTAATGATTTGGTATCAAAGCGCTATATAAGTTGTACTTTACTTCCGATCATTTACATTTTCCAGAAAGATGTTTCTCAATTTAGGAACGAATATTGCTAAATTTAGCGATTATCGGTTTAGAATTAGATAATATGTTCCTACCCATTTACAAATTATTCCAAATAATTATCGCAATGACCCTTATCGCATTGTTGGGGAGGTGTAGGGTATTATATAGTCGGCCCCGCCCGACATTCTGCCTTTCCTTACTGGTTTCAAAATAGGAAAATTCAAAATTTGCCAATTTTGTTTGGGAGGTACCAAAGTGGGCGTGGCAATAACGCCCATTTTCTAATATGGTATGGCTACTAATAAAAACATTACACTGTACACACAAACAGGAATTTGTGTGTGCAAGAATCGAAGTTATAAACCGTTAACTTTTTGTGCAAAATGGTCCATTTGTATGGGAGGTACCAAAAGAGGCCTGACAACTTCGCCCATTTTTCTCAAGGTAATAGCGATTAAGAAACTGATACTCTGTGTGGAATGGTCAAAGATTCTGAATAGCAGTATAGAATTTATGAGATAATCAATATTTCACTAAATTTTTACCCTTTGTGGGGGGAGGTATTCGATGGAGTTTACCAACAGAGTCCATCTTTGACCTTAGGTTAGGTTGAATAGAGGAGACGTTTATGGACAAACACTTAAGCCACATTAGTTTGAGATAGAAAAATGATATTGACACATATCAAATTTGAAGTCAATTGGTTAATCCTGTCGAAAGTTATAGTGCGGAACACACAGACAGACAGACGGACATTTAAAAAAAATTACCATACAAATTTTTTTATAATATAATTTTTTCGTGTTTACACCAGAAACTCGCCTCAAAAGTGGATAAATGATCAGCCTGAACGTTGTTAAAAGCGCCTTCAATGTCTATACAAACGGCAAGTGTGTACGTTTCTTCACTGAAGGACTGCTTTATGTGTTGCACTACCTCATGCAGAGCAGTTTCCATTGATCTTCCTTTGACATAGGCGAGATGTTTGAATTTTAGTCTGTCATCCGCTATTTTACTTTTGACCATGTCATCAGTTATTCGCTCCATTGTGTTTAGCAGGAAATAAGCTAGGCTAATAAGCCTTGGGGTCGTATAACTCGCCTTGGATATGGAGACCACCCTTAATTCCTGTAAATTTTTTTGGGGCGTATACATAGAAAAAACAAAATTTTCAATTCAACAACAATTTTCAAATACTCAAATACAAAAATTTTCAAAATTCCAAATTTTATATTTTTAATCAACAAACATATTTTCATTTCAACTACAATATTTGTAATTTGTTTATTAAAAATATTTTTGATTTTGCTCAACAAGTATATTTTCAAATAATTTATTGAAAATATGTTGCCTTTAAATTCAACAAATATATTGTCATATTAACAACCAAAATCAGGGGATTTATGGAAATCAGTGGATTTCTCCTGGAAATGAGTGGATTTAAGCAAATAATAAATAATAACATTATTGAATAAAACAGTATCTTTATCCGCATCGTTGTAACGACATTTATTTATATTAAAGGATACATTTAAAAGTGAAAATAACCAAAGAACAAATGATGATGTTTGTAAGTATTAAATTTACTTATTCTAAATCTTACCGCCGACTTCCTCACAATAAATCCAATAACTCCGACTCTACTGAAAATAATAGACGAAAGTACAAAATACAAAACATTATTTCAATAAACAATAATATTTGATGCAATACTTTACCTTCGCCACAAGAATATAATTTAGAAAAATGAACTCTTATAACACAATTTGGAAGTTTGAAATTAGATTTAAGTTTATGTATAGGGACCGCACCGCACCACTTCAATTCAAAAGGTGTACATATTTTCTAGTATTTGACGTCGACGGGAAATATTTTTCCAGAAACGAAAACACCATTAGAGATAAGGAGAATGTTTTTGACTTTATTAAATATAAAATCTTGGTCCCATAAAGATGGCACACATGTAAAGCTTAATTTGCTTTAGCACTTCTTCCAGGTCCACGGCATTTGCTGTAATATTTTCTGAATGCATATATTTGACTGCCTCCACTATATGTGTCTCTGGAACTGAGTAAATAAATTTTAATTTAAAACCAGTAGGGAAGAGCTAAAATCAACCAGAGCCATCTTTAATATACCATAATATACTTAAAGAGCTCAAAAGAATTAGTGTCAAGTTTTATAGATGATATGTTTCTAATGATTTTTCTAATTCTAGCGCCTTGAATGTGGGTATGTATACACGAGTGCTACATCTACTGGACCAAAATTACACAACGTCCGTTTTTGGTTCAATAAACAGTTACCTGTTGAATCTTTCAAAGATCTGCTAAGAAATGCGAGATGCAGATGATAAAAGTAGGTATGTGGACTATATCTAAATCTGAACCGATTTTGTTCAAATCCGTCCATGTATTACTACATTACAATCTCCCAAATTTCGGAATGAGTTGATGTAAGATACTGCTGCTATAGCGCTAAGAGGCAACTCGCGATGAAAATATATATGGGAGCTATATCTAAATCTGAGTCGGATTGCTTGAAATGCTTTGACCAAAAGTTTTCTTTGGATCGAATTTTAAAAAACATCGGTTGAAAATGTGGATTCCACAGCGGTGCATTCTGAAATTTTCGTCAACATCGGCGTGAAATTACGACTTGTAATTCGCGAATAATTTAAGATGGACAGACAGACGGACGGACATACATAGTTAAATCGCATTAGCTAGTAATTCCTAGTAAATGTGTATATTTTAGGATGCGTCTACCTTTAGCATTTTTATGTGTTACAAACTTCAAAATCGAAACAAACTTATAACACCCAGTACCACATTGTGACACTTAATACCACTTACCTTTTTATCCTAATTTATGTTACCACTTTCGCACTTTTCAGTTAATGTACGAACTCCTTATATTTCTTTAAAATTAATTAAAAACGCATTTGGTAGCGACGGTAAAGGCACGACAAAAAATCTATTTTATTTTAATATTTGTATTGACATTTTTAATGTACATAAATATGAGTCATTCTATGCCAAACGGGACGGTTTTTGACATCACTATTTTTGATTGCTTCGAAATTTTGTATATGCATGATTTACCTAAAAATATCTTATACGTAGCTCAAGACAAAATTTTAAAAAAAAATCTTTAAGAGTTATGAGCAATTTAAAGTTGACGAAATTACGTTTTTTTCTAAAAGGTGTGTTCATTCTTTTACTTGTATCTCCTGAAATACGTGACCGATTTTAATGTTCTATACCTTGTTTTGAAGGTAATTTCAACTACTACAACCAACTGGATTAAGCACTACAACAAATATACTAATTTTTAATGTTTTTGCCCTTTTATACTTTCTATTGCGATTTTCAAAATGATTACACCCTTCGATTTTTTTTGAAATTTTAATGTCGTGTTCTTAGATGCCTTTGTTAGCTACTGTATAAATTTGGAAGTGGTGAATTGGTGGGAACTATTTGTTACGATTTTTTATAAAACAAAACCATTTGCATAATTTCTGTGAATGTGCTTTAAATAATTAACAATGATAATTTTTAGTCATTAGTTTATTAAAACAGTAAGAACAATAAAACATTTAAGAAAAGAATGACAATTATTAATAATCCGTATACTTATGTAAAAATAAGAACAATAAAAAATTTATGAGAAAGATTGGAATCAAGATTTACAGTAAAAAAAAGAAGAAAATGGTTATAAAAATATTAATCAATGTACACCGTCTTAACACAGCACTTTTCGGAAGTTGATGTTGTCTGAGCTATAATTTTTTTATCGGACAATGGAATTTATGCGTGATAGTTTTGAGTTCAAGAAATTACTTTTTATTTATTATTGCTTTGTTTTTTCTTTGAATTGTCGAATTGAATGTGAAAAACGGGCTAACAAAGTTATTGTATTCTTTTCTTCATCAAAAACTGAAATCCAGGTTGCTGTGATTTTAAAAACAATTTCATCTCAGAGTATAGTTTAACAAGTACTTTCTTATCTTTTGACTCTTGCTATTGTTTAATGAGTTTTGTTTTTTAAATATCAAGTCATCGCTGATTTTTGCGTTTTTGCAAATAATTTTGCAAAATTAATAATATTTATTGTTGTTATTGTTATATTAATAAACTAACGGCTAAAAATTATCATTCTGTTAATTATTTAAACCACACTCACGGAAATTATGCAAATGGTTTTTTTATTAAAAATCGTAAAAAATAGTTCCCATCAATTCACCACTTCCAAATTCGTACAGTAGCTAATAAAGACATCTCAGAACACGACATTAAAATTTCAAAAAAAAAATCGAAGGGTGTAATCATTTTGAAAATCGCAATAGAAAGTATAAAAGTATTTTTGTTGGAGTGCTTACTTTAAGTTAGTTGTAGTAGTTGAAATTACCTTCAAAACAAGGTATAGCACATTAAAATCGGTCACGTATTTTAGGAGACACAAGCTAAAGGATAAACACACCTTTTAGAAAAAAACGTAATTTCGCCAACTTAAAATTGCTCATAACTCTTAAAGAAATTTTTTAAAATGTTTTCTTGAACTACGTATAAGATATTTTTAGGTAAATAATGCATACACAAAATTTCGAAGCAATCAAAAATAGTGATGTCAAAAATCGTCCCGTTTGCCGTGGAATGACTCATATGTATTGTGTGTATAGTAAAGCAAAAACAATATAATTTAAGAAGACATTCCTTCCTGTAGCGAGTAATTGTCAGTTACAAACGAATAGGAATTTGATTCCCACGAGTGAGGTTTTTCGCGGATTTTCAGACCGTTTTTCCCGAATTTTTTGTAATTGTCACAATTAAAAAATTAATATTAATCGATAAGTGCAAAAAAAGTTCAATCAATGTTCCGGGAATACTTTTTTTTCGCGTGTTACAATTCATTCCTATTCGTTCGTAACTGATAGATTTTGACGTTTTGGCCTGAAGGAATGTCTTCTTATATTCTATTTGTCTTTGTAGTAAAGTTAGAATAACAAACTCAAAATACGAAAAAATATTAACAAATTAACAAAATAATTTGGAATATTTATGAAACTTATTTTCCAAATTTCAATAATAATATTTGTTAAACTCCAAAAGTTGTAACATACAAATAAATTTGTTGACATTTTTAAATTGTGTATTTTTTCTGTGTATGCATGAGTTAGGCATGCAGTTGATACCAAAGATGCAAAGCACTTCGGCAAAAATTGGGTTGCATAGTGTTTTTAAACATATGGGCAAAAGTCACAATTTTTTAACATAGGAGAAATCTATTTTGTTTGTAAATTTTCTCGCGCAAAATCTGATGGAATTAGATAAACAATGAACATTAAATTTTTTTTTAAAAAATTGTGTTACTACCTTAGAAACTTTAAAAGATATATGCACATACATTTTAAAAATGTGGAAAAAATCTTAGAAATCTTTATATCATTTTCCATTCTTTCATATTTTTTGGCCAAACTATTCATTATAGAGGCAAGTTACTTAAAATACGAGGGACACGTGGAGAAAGATTGTTCATGTGAGATCTTTCGGCGAAAAAAATAGCTCATAACTTTTGGAAATGTGATTTCAAGTGTTTTTTGTTTTTGACGACTGTCAGCGTCACCTGTGATTTAATTAAATATCACCCAAGAAGCGATTGTAGCCGCTTGAAGTACCTACAAATCCATAGAGTTGTCGATAATATGCTCCTAACGAAACAAACGCGAGAGCTCCCCAAACCATAGTTTTTCAATTGTGTATTTCAGTTACACATATATACGATGTATTTCAGTTACACATATTAATTTTATTAAATAAATTGTGAAAATAGTCATTTAATTTTTTTTATTCCGATTTTCTTGTAAGCTGCCTTTAGTATTTGGACCATATTTTAATAGTAGAAGTTGGATAAAAAAGGGATAATCTATAAATTAAAAGAAATTATGAGGGCTACAAATGTTGAAAGTATCACTTTCACGTAGAAACAGAAGTTTACTGATTATCGTTAAAACAAACCAGTAAGGAAAGGCAGAAAGTCGGGCGGGGCCGACTATATAATAGCCTACACCTCCCTAACAATGCGATAAGGGTCATTGCCATAATAATTTGGAATAATTGGTAAATGGGTAGAAACATATTATCTAATTCTGAAACGATAATCGCTAAATTAAGCAATATTCGTTCCTAAATTGAGAAACATCTTTCTGGAAAATTTTAATGGTCGGAAGTAAAATACAACTTCTATAGCGGTTTGATACCAAATCAGGAGGAACAATCAATATAAATCTGAACCGATCTTCCCTGAATACTCATTCATGTAAAAAGACCTCTTTCTGTCGAATTTCGTACTGATCGCATATAAAATACAGTCTCTACAGCGCCTACATGTCAAATCGGGGGTAACGTATATATGGGGGCTATATCTAAATCTGAACCGATTTCTTCCAAATTTAACAGAGTTCATTCATGTAATAAGAAACCTTTTCCTGCCGAATTTGACTTTTTGGTATGGACAAATTTGGTATGTGTTAATATTTTTTTTCTACCTCAGACTAAGATCAAAGATGGACCATGCTGGATAACTTCTTCAAGTACCTCCCTCACAAAGACCAAAGTTTAATGAAATGTTGATTCTTAAATAACTGCTGTACTATTTATCAGAATCGTTCACAATTCCACGCATGATATTAATTTCTTTGTCTATCACCTTGAGAAAAATGGGCGATGCTGCCACGCCCCTTTTGGTACCTCCATTACAAATCAACCATTTTGCACAAAAAGTTAAAAGATTATAAATCTCATTACAGTCAACACAAATACGTGAAATTTTGTGTTGTGTAATGATTTTATAGCACCTACAGTCCCGTGATCCCGAGTGGCGTTATTGGCACCTCTCCTACACATTGACCACTTAAAAAAAAAATTTTCTAAGAAGAAAAATTTATTTACACTAAATGAAATCAAAATTTACTTTTATTTTATTTATTACCGATTAAATATTGAAAAAATATAAAAAAATCTGACCCAAAGGCTTCCATGAATTAATCTCCATATTTAGGGATTTCGCCCCACTGTGCGACGGGGCACTTAATGCTTGTTTTGACCGATATAACGTATCCCAGTAGTCAGATCCACGCCGATCACTGACCCCTACCATTTGTCGCACTGTGTTGTTAGTTTCCTTCTTAGGATATATTTTGGTTTAAGCGAATTCATACAATATCAGCTAGCCCGGATGAGAACATAATTATACCCTCACTATAGCGATAGGAGGGTATATATCATTTACTACGGACCAAAAGTGAAACACATCGAAGGAGTGACCTAAAACCCTAAGTATGTTCGGCAGATATCCGTTTTGGCTCATTTTAAGTCGAACTAACAATGTCCACCCGTCTGTCTGTCTGCTGGCTGGTGCGCATGATAACTCTCGAAAGGAGTAACAGATTGACTTCAAATTTGGTATGTGGTAATATTATTCTATCTTCGGCTAATTTCAAAGATGGGCCATATTGGTCGACTCCTTCTAGTACCTCCCCCACAAAGGGGTAAAATGTTGTGAACTAATAATTATTTTATAACTTCTATACTACTTATTCGAATCTTCTGAAATTCCACACATACTATTAGTATCACTCTGAGAAAAATGGTCAACGTTGCCGCTCCCCTTTTGGTACCTCCCACACAAATGCACCATTTTGCACCAAAGTTAACAGATAAGATTTCTGCCAGTTCCTAAAAACACTTAAAATGTTGTCCATTGTAATGCTTTAATATATAGTACCTACAGAGCAGTTAAAAATGGGCGTTATTACTACGCATCTTTTGGTACCCACCACACAAAGGAACTATTTCGTACCAAAAGTTAATAGCCTATAACATTAATACAAGTGCATAAAAATACTTGAAATTTTCTACAGTGTAATGCTTTTATAGTACCTATAGTCCCGTGAAAAATTGACGTTATTGCCGCGCCCCTTTTTGTGCGTCCCACACAAAGGTACCATTTTGCACAAAAAGTTTACACCTTATAACATGAATACCAGTGTATAAAAATACTTGATATTTGGACAGAGTAACGCTTTTGAAGTACCTATAGCCCAGTGATGGGCGTTATCACCACGCCCCTTTTTGTACCTCCCACACAAAATGTTAATATACCAGCGCACATAAACGCTTATAACTCGGCACAGTGCAATATATTTAAATTATGTACAGTTCAGCAAAAAATATGTGTATTTGTTAAACAACTTCAGGTCCTTCCACACAAATTGTCAGAATAATTCGTGTAATATTCCATATTACAGTAGTCACCTAGTGAGGGTATACCTTAGTCGGTTCACCCGTCTGAAACTTTCTTACTCGTTACCGTATGTCAATGACAATATTTAAAAATAGTAATAAAATATTTCAAAATTTTTTAGTGTAAGAACATCACTAAAAACCAGTAAGGAAAGGCAAAAAGTCGGGCGGGGCCGACTATATAATACCCTACACTTCCCTAACAATACGATAAGGGTCATTGCGATAATAGTTTGGAATAATTGGTAAATGGGTAAGAACATATATTTGTGGATATACAGGGTGGCTGATGAATATTGCGACATTAAGAAACTGAAATAACTTTTTTCAGTGTATGGAATTCAGTTTTCTTTTAATCATGTTAAAGCTCATTAAATTTAATTAAATATAGCTTAATTAGGAACTTAAAAGTAAAAATAACCAGATTCATTAAATAGAAAAAAAGTTATTAAATTTTTTTTTGGTACCAGCTTTCATCGGCCACCCTGTATCTAATTCTGAACCGATAATCGCTAAATTAAGCAATATTCGTTCCTAAATTGAGAAACATCTTTCTGGAGAATTTTGTAATGATCGGAAGTAAAGTACGAGTACAACTTATATAGCGCTTTGTAACTAAATCAGGAGGAACATGTATATGGATGTTATATATAGATCTGAATCGATTTTCCCTGAATACTAGAAAACACTTTCCCGATTTTCCCTGAAATATAAACCACTTTGTGTCGAATTTCATACTGATGGGATATAAAATACAGTTTCTACAGCGCTTAGATGTAAAATCGGGGCTTACATATATATGTATGGGGGCTATATCTAAACCTGAACCGATTTTCTCCGAACTTGGCAGTATTCCTTCATGTAAAAAGAAACCTCTTTCTGCCAAATTTCGCTGTGATCGGATATAAAATACAGTTTCTTTAGCGCTTGAATTTCAAATCGGGGGTAACATATAGGGTCCGCCATCTAACGTTTTTTTTCAACTAGTGCTTATTTCGTGAATGGTAACACTTAGCTCATGTCTGATTTGACAGATAATTAGTTTTGTCCTTTCGGTGAACGAATATGTGTATATTGCGAATATTGCGACATTACTTTGAAAATCATGGTAATGTTGCAGAATGTGTGCGAAAATTGCATACGGATTTTGGAAGAAGAGAAGCACCGTCAGCCCCGTATGTTCGTTATCTTGTGAAAAAAGTGAAAGAAACTGGCATCATCATCGATAAACCAAAGCGTGAAAAGCCAAAAACAGTGCGTACACCCTAGAATATTGCTGCTGTGGCAGAAAGTGTGCGTGAAGCGCCATCAACATCAATTCACCGTCGTTCTCAACAATTGAACATTTCAGAGACATCATGAGACGAATTTGTTTTTTTTAAAGACCTCGGTATGACGCCATACAAAGTCTAATTGGTTCAGGAGTTGAAGCCAACTGACCATCCAATGCGTTTTAAGTAGTTTTTTTATAGCATTTTCAAAAAAAAAGTTATTTGGCGGACCCTTTATATGGGGGCTATATCTTAATCTGAACTGATTTCCCTTAAATTTTGTATTGTCTCTAAGTGTATCACGAGACTACTTTCTGTCAATTTTTGTACAAATCGGTTCAAAAATGTTGCTTATACAGTGCCTATATGCCAAATCGGAGGTACATATATATGGGAGCTATATGTAAATCTGAACCGATTTTAACCAATAGGGATCGTCCTTGGGCCTAAAGAAAGATATGTGCAAAGTTTCGTTGAGATTGGACCATAATTGCGACCTGTACTTTGATTACAATAATACATCTACAGACAGACGGACAGACAGAAATTGATTACAAGTCGATCGGTATAATAAACAATGGGTCTATCTCTTCTCCGTTTGGGTGTTACAAACAAAGGCACAAAGTCATAATACCCTGTACCACAGTATTATAATACAGGCTATAACAAATACTATTATGTAACCTTACAAAAGACGTCCACCAAAAAAATACAACCAATAAGATCTTAACATTCAACTCCCATCAATGGATAGGAATTTTGTACAGAAATTTTGCATTGAAATAAAACACAAGTGATATAGACTTCGATATAGACTTATATTTCGTGGGATTAGTTATATTATATAAAATAATTTGTTAGCGTAGCTGGACTTCGGCCGTAATTAACGATTATCTCCTTTGGCGTATGTCTAATGACGGCTACGCGGACTAAAAGTCCTATACCACGCAAAGAAACTTTGGTCTGCGTAGCCGTCTTCGGAAATACCCCAAATAACTTTCGCGCCCTTGATGAAATTAATTCACAATAACGGTTTTTGCACGCTTACATTGGTTGATGTGCTCGAACAAAATGTTTCCAAAAAACATTTATTCGAAAAATAAAAAATTTTGACCTTTGCCCACACGGGGCAAAATCGCCTTTTTTGATATGTTTGAATCGAAAGAAAATATATTTGGAACACAAATTTTTAAATATTATATATTTCTTAGCAAATAAATTTTATTTGAAAATCAATAAAATATATTTGGAACGCATATATTAATATATTACAACAAATTATGTTTGCAAACTAATTTTCTCAAATAAAATATGTGTTTAAATACAAATAAAATAATTATTTAGGAATTTTTCCAAATATATTTTATCTACAAAGATTTCCACAACTTTTGCTGACTTTTTCGAATTTCAGTATATATTATATATTATTGTAATAACAGTTATACGAGTAGTTGTTATATTAGTGTTAATAATGATGTCACAGTCAGTTGTATTTATTTATTATTTCTAAAATATTTACAATATTTTTAAAATATTTCTTGGATTTCCAAATATATGAACAATTTTGAAAATGTCAGTTAGTGCAGTTGGTCATCCAAGCGACGATATGTTCGCCTATGTCCATATTCACAATTTTTTCTACAATTCTTTTTCATTTGTGTACGGAAAACTTTTTCTCCCTCCCTTAGCGACTTCGTTCCTCTCCCACAAACACTGCAATTCTGCGGGGGAAAATTGCAAGTATGAATATTGACAAATAAAATCAACAAAGTCCATATTCACACTTGCAATTTTTTACCTTTGAATTACTTAAAAACGTAACACAATTTATGTATTTTATGAACAATTAAATGCAAATAAATATTTGTTTCGGAAATAACAGTTACATTTGGATGTAAACAAATATTTGTTTATAACAACATCTTCACAAATACACAATTTTTGAGTGTACCAAATATTATATGTTTAGAGTGTACCCTAAACATAAATATGTTTCAAGCCGAATATGTTTGGGACAATATACTACAGAAGCGATTTTTTTCAGCATGCATATACACACGTCACTGTTGTGTGAGCTTAGCTAAAGGTGATGAATTCACTTTTTTAATTGTCCCTTTTAATATACGGTGATAAATCGTAAAGAAATCGAACTCTTTCTATGCAACAACTTACTAACTGTTTCATATAATGTTCATATTTTATTATTGTTTAAATACTCGTAGCTTATTATAAGTATAATTGGATCATATTAGCTCCATTAGAATATCAAATGACACAAATGCCAATAGCTTCCAGTTTCTAGATGGTAACCCGATAATATTTTGACATTATTGTCTAATTCCCCAGGCTATTCGAAGTAAAATCGTTGTATGCATATGAGTCACATGCAAGCAGTCAATTGATACGAATACAATAGGGAGGAATACGGAAAATGTACGAAATCATCCCTTAAATACAAAAATGTTTCTTTTCCATGTGCCCCCCACAATATTACTATGCAAAAATAAATAACACAGTACAGCATTTTTCAGCTCATTGATTTGGGACTCAATTCTGAGAATTGGACCCGAAAAATTACATCCAATGCCTTAGAAATCGCAAAAATTTTCTGTTCAGTTTTATACGTATTGCGTATACGTATTTTTTGAATATTTTACTGACAAATATTTTATGACTTTGTGGGCATTTTGAGGCACTGGATGCACTTTTTCGCGTACAGAAAAATTGCAAAGAACTACCTTGAACAAACAAAATTCGTATAGCCATTAAATTATTAATTGATCCAACTTGACTAAACGAATGATGCAGTAGTTCTTATATTTGGGGCTACTTTCACGTCCAGTTCTCGGAATTGAGTCCCATACAAAGGTCAACATTTCCAATGACTTCAGAAATTTAAAGAAAAATATCATAACTTTTTTTATAGCCGATTCAAATTTAAAATTTATATGGCCCGCCCTTTATATCGATTTGAAGTTAGTAAGTATCACATAGGGGAATTTGTCAAGTGTGAGTTTTTTGTTTGACATAACTCGAGAACGATTAGTCCGACAAACTCCTACAAATTTGAATAATGGCAATTCCACGTGGAAACAAGTTTAGTTTAGTAATTGTCGGTAAAACTATTAGAAACAATTTGAACAATGAAAAAAATCGCAAAAAATTTTATTTTCAATTTTTTGAAATCTATCATCCTAACGAAGAAAACTATGCCTAGTTAAAGCAACTCAATGAATAAATGTAGAAATTACTGCACTTTTGGTATAAATAAGAGAGTTTCAATATAATCTAGTTTTTATACCCCCTCTATTGTGAACAAGGGTATATATCAGTGTATACGAGCCAACAGTGTAACACATCAAGGAGTGACCTAAAACCCCAAGTACGTTTGGCGGAAATTCGATTTGGGTCCTTGGACCAATGTCCGTCAGTGTGTCTGTATGTCTGTCTGCTGGCTGGTTCGTACAATAACTCTCGAAAGGATTAACCGATTGACTTCGGTCCACTTTTGGTACCTTCCACACAAATGGACCATTTTGCACCAAAAGTTACTGCTTTTAGCTTTAATCAATTCATACAAACACTTTTGTACTGGCTTTGTAATGGTTTTATAGTACCTTAAGTCCAGAGAAAAGTGGGCGTTATTGCACACCCCATTTGGTACCTCCCACACAAATGGACTCTTTTGCACCAAAAGTTAACAGCTTATAACAATAATACCAGGACATACATTAAATTATTAAATGCAATTTAAATTGATAATAACTTAATAAAAACAAATAAATTTACGAATATTTGTTTCGGACTGAAGGTGAGGGGATTCCTATATCGGTTTAACCGACTGAACTTTTGTATTTGTTTTAATCTACTTTTTTCCAATTTGTTTAATGAATGCTACTAAACCTTTGTTTCTACATAAAGGGGATATTTCCAATATTTGTAGCCTTCATAATTTCTTAAATGTTACTTATATCCTGGCTCTATAGAGCCAGGATGGCCTAAAGGTACCAAGGGGTGTAAAAGTTTAATAACTTTTTCGTTTATTAATTTTTTTATTTTTTCTTCCAGATTATATAATATACAAAAGGCAAATTTTTTTACACTAAGTATGAAAAATAATGTCTCTTAAATGACCACCGTTTTCAGCTTCGCATTTATGGGCTCTTTTTAGAGCATTTTCCATAACACCTTTCAAAAATTGTGGCTGTAGCGTTCGAATTTCTGCAACAATGTTTGCCTTGAGTTCAAGGATTGTCTCTGGCTTGTTCACATACACTCGCTCCTTCAAATAACCCCAAAGAAAATAGTCGGGTGCTGTCAAATCTGGCGATCGCGCTGGCCAAATAATTTGCGAATTTCTGGAAATTATTAGCTCTCCAAAAATTTGACTTAAAAGTGCCATTGTGTCTCGGGCAGTATGGGCAGCGGCTCCGTCCTGCTGAAACCACATACCAGGTCTGTTTTGAAGAGCAGGACGTAAAAAATTTTCTATCATAAACCGATACCGCTCTCCATTTACGGTTACAGCACTTCCATCTTCATTCTCGAAGAAGTAAGGCCAAATGACATTTTCAGATGTGATCCCACACCATACTGTACACCTGATTGGGTGCAATTGGCGTTGATGAATGGCTCTTGGATTTTGAGAACCCCAGAACCTACAGTTCTGCTTATTAACAAAGTCATTCAAATGAAAATAAGCTTCATCACTCATAATCAAATTTTTACTAAAGTTGGGGGTTTTAATTCTTGCACCAATTGGACCTAATATGGGTATAACTGTAAATCTTTTTTTAAAATGCGCCGTAGTGACGTACGAGACATTTCTAGCTGAGCAGAACGCCTTCTGACACATGTTTCTGGTGCTTCGTTAACACTTTGCTGTACTCGTTCAATATTTTCCGCAGTGCGACTTACACGTGGTCTACCGGTTCGAGGCAAATCTCTTACGCTGCCATGTTGGTGATGACGATCAACTAAGCAACGAATCATTGCTACAGAGGGCAAAATTCTGACGTTAAAATGTCGACGATATGCTCTTTGCGTTAAAATAATTGATCTCAGGTTTAAATAATAAAATTCTATTGTTCTGGTTCTCTGTTCAATTGTGAACCTCTCCATTATAAATTCTCCAAGTGTTATCTATATAATCTGAAAGAAAAAATAAAAAAAATTAATAAACGAAAAAGTTATAAAACTTTTACACCCCTTGG
Source organism: Eudasyphora cyanicolor (assembly GCA_963930755.1). Taxonomy (NCBI): domain Eukaryota; kingdom Metazoa; phylum Arthropoda; class Insecta; order Diptera; family Muscidae; genus Eudasyphora; species Eudasyphora cyanicolor. Next base: position 154,647,030 of record OZ005736.1, on the reverse strand, counting down.
TTTCTTTAGGCCCACCCTGTACTTCAAAAAATTGTGTCCATTCCATGAAAATCGAAAAAAAACTGTTTTAACTTTTCAACAAATATTTTTAAGTGTTTTTTCGTGTTTAGGAAACCGAAATACACCAGAAAGTTTACTACACAGCAATTCGACGAAAATTGTGTAAACTTGTGTGAAATTGTTGATACAAAGTTTAATTATTTTACAACTATATTCGATGTCATCTAATATGTATTCAGACGCTCCCACAAAATATGTAGTACATACAAATGTTGTCTTATTCAAATGACTTCGTATCGCTCGTCTTGCCGCACATTGTTGTCATTAAATTACAATTTAATCGGTTTTGTTTGTTGTTCCGCTGGTTGAATTAAATTAATCCACTTGTTGCCGGTAATGCCAGGAACATTGTTGATGCGATATAAAAGAATTAGACTAATTGATTCTTAATCAGGCCTAGGCATATTTCAAGTGGGAGAAGGCTTAAATGTTGAGGCATTTCAACAAGAGGATTACTATTCAAATGTGGATGAATGTAAGCGATTAATTTGGTTAATGACACAATGGGGAGAGTAATTCCTCGTCGTTGTTTGGAATGTGAAAATAAGGTTTATTTAGCTCCGATATTAGGAAAACAAGGACATACTTTTGAAATATCATAAAAATTTTAATATTAAAATGTTTAAACTTTTTTATTGTGGTTAAATATCAAATATATTATTTTTATACCCTACACCACACTGTGGTACAGGGTATTATGACTTTGTGCATTTGTTTGTAACACCTAAAAGGAGAAGAGATAGACCCATTGTTTATTATACCGATCGACTCAGAATCACTTTCTGAGTCGATTTAGCATCGATTTAGTATTCTTGTAATCAAAGTGCAGTTCGTATTTATGGTCCGATTGTGATGAAATTTAGCATAGTACTCTTTTTTGGCCCAAGGACGATCCCTATTGAAATTGGTTAAAATCGGTTCATATATGGATATACAGGGTCTCCCATATTCGACGGACCCATCTGGCAATGCCATAACTTTTGACAGAGATGTCAGATCGCTTAATGACATACCGCGTTTGAAGCGTCAGTCCAAGCAGATTTTTACCATGGAACAATACACGCCACGCGAGCGCTCTGAAATAGTTGAAATTTACATTCAACAGAAGAAGTCAAGTCAACGTGCTTTTAAAATATTAAAAAATGTGAGAAGTGCGCCTTCTAAGAACACCATTAAGCGTTTATACGAAAAATTTTCGACTGGTGAGGCTCTTTCTAATCCGAAGAGGCCAAATAAAAGTCGACCAAGGCGATCGGCCGAGAATATCGCTGCCGTACGAGCCAGTGTTGAGAGGTCCCCAAGAACATCCCAAAAACGCCGTTCTCAGCAGTTGGGCATGGCTCGGTCCACATTACAACGGATTATTCGCGTTGATTTGCATTTGTTCCCGTACAAAATTCAATTGAAGCAAAGATTGTTGCCTGCGGACAAGCCTCGTCGATTGGAATGGGCCCAACGAGTCCGTGGGTCCGTCGAATATGGGCAACCCTGTAATCCCCATATATATGTTTCACCCGATTTGACATGCAAGCGCCGTAGAAACCACATTTTAAATCCGATCTTTATGAAATTCGGCAGAGAGAGTTTTATTATTACGTGAATGAACACTACCAAATTCGGAGAAAATCAGATCAGATTTAGATATAGCCCCCATATATATGTTTCACCCGATTTGGCACGTAAGCGCTGTAGGAACTGTATTTTAAATCAGATCAGTACGAAATTTAACAGAGAGAGTTCTCTTATTACATGAATAAACACTGCCAAATTCGGGGAAAATCAGTTCAGATTTAGATATAGCCACCATATATATGTTTCACCCGATTTAATATTTAAGCGCTGTAGAGATCGTGTTTTATATCCGATCAGTACGAAATTTAACAGAGAGAGTTCTTTTATTACATAAATAAACACTGCCAAATTCGGGGAAAATCGGTTCAGATTTAGATATAGCCACCATATATATGTTTCACCCGATTTAACATTTAAGCGCTATAGAAATCGTGTTTTATATCCGATCAGTACGAAATTTAACAGAGAGAGTTCTCTTATTATATAAATAAATACTGCCAAATTCGGGGAAAATCGGTTCAGATTTAGATATAGCCCCCATATATATGTTTCACCCGATTTAACATTTAAGCGCTGTAGAAACCGTGTTTTATATCCGATCATTACGAAAATCGGCAGAGAGAGTTTGCTTATTACATGTATGAGCACTGCCAAATTCTTAACGCAATGCCCATTTTCGCATTGGTAGGTAGGTGTAGGGTATTATATAGTCGGCCCCGCCCGACTTTCTGTCTTTCCTTACTGGTTTTGTTTGAATTAAATTATTATCAATCTATATTGAATTCTATATCTAAAATATGCACTGGTATTAAAGTTATAAGCTGTTAACTTTTGTTGCAAAATAGTCCATTTGTGTGGGAGATACCAAATGGGGCGTGCAATTAAAGCATTACACTGTACAAAATTTCAAGTATTTTTATGAACTGATATTAAAGCAGTTAACTTTTGGTGCAAAATAATCCAATTGAATGGGAGATACCATAAGGGGTGTGGCAACCTCGCTCATTTTTCACGAGGTGATAGCGAATAATAAACTGATACTATATGTGGAATTGCAGAAAATCCTAGTAAGTAGTATAGAAGAATCAATATTTCACTAAATGTTAACCCTTTGTGGGGGCGGTACTAGAATGAGTGGACCAATAACGCCCATCTTCGAACTTAGCCGGAGATAGAGCAAAATATTATCGCATACCAAATTTAGAGTCAATCGATTAATCTTTTCGAGAGTCATCGTGCGCACCAGCCAGCAGACAGACACACAGGCGGACGGCCGGACATTGGTTAAATGATTTAAAATGCCCCAAATCGAATTTCCACCAAACATACTTAGGGTCTTAGGTCACTGTTTCGATGTGTTACACTTTTGGCCCCTAGCAAATGATATATACCCTCCTCTCTAAGGTGAGGGGATAAACATACAATCATTTTAATTATACTACATAGAATGTTAATAACGTTTTTACAACTGACATGTAGTATATTATTATTTACTATGTGCAATAAAATAAAACACAAATATGACTTAGCAATATATTGTCAGATAGTACTCTAAAAATTACTACAATTTATTGGCGTAACAAATAACTACATTACCACAAAAGTCTTGTTATTGTCATTCTTGTATGTCGAAGTGCAACTAAATCCTTCTCTTTCAATTGCATATCCTTCTTGTCCTTTCGTATTAATTTATTCCGTACACGAAAGTCTCAGACGCCTACATGTCTTTTTCAGATCTTTCTCATACCCTATAATTATTTGAATAAATTCCTGAATTGCATTTACATACTCCCGTCCTGTCATTGGGGAGGGGGAGAGGGATGAAAGTCCTTGTTTTTCTCTCTCGCACTATACGCTCAAAAGCACAATTGCACTTTTCATGACTATGAGAGAAGAGAATGGCTGAGCAGAGCACAGCTCTGTGTTTTTGAAATCCACCCGGGCAGAAGTTTATGCCGTTAGTTAGCGAAGAGACGGGCGGGCGAGGTAGTTCTTACTGAACTAGACTGACTGAACTTCTTATTTGTTCATTCAAATGTTGAAGCTTTATATGTTGAGACAGTTATGAGTATAACATTAGCACAAAAGAAAATATAATGCTTTTATAGCACCCACTGTGCCGGGAAAAATTGCGTTATTGCCACCCCCTTTTGGTACCTCTCATACAAATAAACAATTTTGCCCAAAAAGTTATGGGTTCTAACACATACAAACACTTGAAAACACCCATTTCTTTGGCCAAAAGTAAATTTTTTGATATGGTCCAAATATATTTCTGATAGCACCATATACTAGTAAACACTCCAAACCACAAGAACAATAGATTTTTTTAATAGTCCCTTCTTTGACGTTCGACCACGATCCTTTAAAACTCAATTTTTGGGAGTACAAATATTTTTAATTTCGAAAAATTTATTTTTTTTCCTATAGTTCAATTTATTACCTCTGAATTCAAAAAGTAAGATTAAGAAATGCAACAAACGGAAATTGAAGATATTGATGAGTACAATAATACAAAAATTCTAAATCTGCAAAAAATTAGGCTGATATAAGAAAAGAACAGGATTGTTTAAACCGCTCTTAAAATTTTTTATGATTTCTTAATCTAGTAAGACTTTACAAATTATGTCTAGCCCTGTCTAGCGTAAGAATGAAATAAGAAGATAGTTTGAAGTGTCCTGTTTTTAATATATAAGACTCCATGTGCGATTTTTGGAGATTTCTGGGAAAATACGTATTTGTCCAAGCTTCTTCTACTTGAATAATTCTTAAATTTTTAATATTTGACTTACAAAGCAACAAAAAGTGGAAAAGAATGAAATGGTATTCGGATATTTATTAGAGAAAACGAATATGGATGAATGTTCTGATCATATTGAGCGTTCGTATTCATGCGAATTGGTGCAAATTTCATAGAAAGAAGTTACGGCGAAAATATTCAGATTGGATTGCCGAAACACTATATTAAGAAAGATACGAAATCGAAAAAACCATGTTCGAATAATATTAAACCGGTCATTGGACGTTCACTACTGAATAATTTGAAAAAATCAGAGAGGAACTTTCAAGTAGTAATGATACCGAACTCTTAGTAAGAGCAGCATCAGTATCGGCTCGAAAGAAGGGAGATTTAGATTTGGCATTAGTCTTAAAGTGTACCATTGACAGTCCATCCGCTTCGGCAAAAATCGGAAGGTTATTTGACCAGGATGAAAATACATCCCTTTCAAAGCCAGTGGAAGATGCTTTAGCATTTATATTGGAAAATAACCTGTCAAAAAAACTCTTAATTTTTCCCATCATACAAAAAAGTGTTAGAAGAAGTATGTGTGCCATTCTCTACTACTACTGACTTACAATGAAATATCCAATGTATACTTCAAGTAAAATTTGTTTACACAGTTTAACCAAATCGAACGAATCATATACATGAGATCCATCTCTAAAATGAGCAATTTTGGTCCATGGATCAGGACCAGCTAAATTTTAAAGCTATTGGATTTAAAATATAGACTCTATAGGGCACAGAATGTGCTACATGGTTTAAACGGTTTATAACTTTTTTATTCATGCGATAATTATATTTTTTTAATACAGTATATTATTGCGGAATTTTTTGAATTAGCTTTGAAAAATTATATCCTGTAAGCGATGTCCAATTTCTGCTTCGCACATACTTTAAGCATATTTTCCATAACTTTTCGCAAAATTTCGAAAAAATTTAATTATTTTTGTACGTTGTTCGATTCATACTTAATACCCCAAGTCTCCTTCACAAAATGCTGAAAAAACAAAGAAAGAATAATAAATATAAAGTTATAAAGAATTCAAACTATATAGCTCATTCTGCGCCACCCTGTATATCTAAATTTTCCTCTTTTCAGGTATAAAAGACTCCTAGTCTGTAGGGTGTGGTGTAGGGCATAATAAACATGCATTAAAAAACCCCACCAAATATTTATTAAATTTTGTTAGAAACTCAAAAGAAGGGTTTAAATGCACACTTACGACTTTTGGCAAAATAATGTTGTATTTGGCACCACTGTAATGTGTAATGTTCTTGTAGTACCCATAGTATTTTAAAATATGCGCGTTATTTCCACTCCCCTTTTGTAAAATTGCCAAACTAAAAATATCTAAAATTATTTTTTTTATCTAATAAATTATTTTAATATCTAAAATTATTTTTTTTAATTTCCCTATTTTTACAATATGGTTCATAATTCATACATTTATCCATAGACTTTTTGTAAATAGGCATTGTTTCCATCGTTAGGATGTCGGCTTTCAAAAAATGGAACAAACTATTTTTTTTGCGAATTTTTGCCTATTTGGATGCAAAAAACGATTTTTTTAAAATAAAAAATCTAATTTTTCTAATTGTTTTAACGACAGTTACTAAACTTAAAAAAAAATTAAAAATTAAACTTTCCCATATAAAACAAATTTTGTTTTGGTTTCATAAAATAGTACGTCTCGATCTTTCCAAAACAAAGTTTTTAGGTCTCTCACACAAAAAAAATTATAATTTATGAAACGTATAAATATTTAAAATTTGTTTACTAAAAAAATTAAATAAAATTTTAATACTGCAGTTAAACAAACGCTGCGGGAATCAAAAATACGATGTTCTTAAAAAACCAATGGGTTGTATGTGTATTGTGTATGTGGGGACCTATAGTAATTTTTTACAAGGAATCTTTTTGTCGAATACATCACCCAAAAAATCCATATTTTCCAATATTTCTTGAAGTGTCTCCTTTCTTTCGTCCCTTGACATTGAATTTCTATTACGAAGCTTTCTGTATCAGAATTGTTCCTGAATTTACTAACCCTTTCTTTACCCAGCAATCTTTGTGGATACATACGATATATTTAAACCAGTAAGGAAAGGCTAAAGTCGGGCGGGGCCGACTATATAATACCCTACACCACTCTCGTAATATTGAATAACTCTGATATATAAATTTTGTAATTCATGTATAAATTGTTTACATAAATTTACTTTTGGGACATTTTATACTTAAATAATACCCTGTACCACAGTGTGGTGTAGGGTATAAAAACGATTGGATCTAAAGAGCCAAATCGGATGAAACATATATATGGGAGCTATAGCTAAATCTTTACCGATTTTCTTCAAATTCGGCAATGTTGGTTCATGGATCAAGAAACTCTACCATTCTAAATTTCAAAACGATTGGATGTAAAATACAGCTTTTATAGGACTAAAGGGCCAAATCGGACGAAACATATATGTGGGAGCTATAGCTAAATCTTAACCGATTTTCTTCAAATTCGGCAATGTTGGTTCATGAATCAAGAAACTCTACCTTTCTAAATTTCAAAACGATTGGATGTAAAATACAGCTTCTATAGGACTAAAGGGCCAAATCGGACGAAAGATATATATGGGAGCTATATCTAAATCTGAACCGATTTCACCCAAACTCAACACGAAATACTCTAAACTGCAAAATTTCAAAACGATCGGAGTAAAATTGCGACCTGTAGTCGACGAACAACTTTACATGGACAGACAGACGGACGGACAGACATGCTTAAATCGACTCAGCTAGTGATTCTGAGTAGATCGGTATACTTTAAGGTGGACCTAGCTGTGTTACTTTCAGGTGTTACAAACATATGCCGTGAAACAAACTTATAATACCCTGTACCACAGTGTGGTGTAGGGTATAAAAAACAAGTAAGAAAGTTCAGTCGGGTTTAGGGACGTATCCAGGATTTTGGTTCGGGGGGCCCAACCTTTTTTTCCATAACAAAGATAAACAATTAAAAAATTGCGTTTATTGTTTAGGTAATGGAAGTGAAGTTCCTTAGTTTTTTATTCGAATTTTATTCCTAAATATAAATGTGTACTTTAGTACGAGATCAGTAAAACTTTTTATAATAAAATACGTAAGAGTTAAAAATGTAATCTTCGATTTTTTGAAAGAAATATTTATATCAATTATTTCATCGATTTTGACTTCATCATTGTATATAGACATCAAAGCCAGATAAGATAGCCTTTCTCCTTCCATTCTGTTCCGGAGATAAGTTTTTATTCTTCTTAACGTCGAGAAACTTCGCTCAGCAGATGCCGTTGTCACAGGTATTGTGGCCAGTAGGGTAAAAACGCTTGGGAACATGTCCTCATCACAAACTGAAATAGCATCTAATGCATTTGATGGCTTATCATTCTTCTGCTTCCAATAATCAATCCATATACTTATTTCAGCTAAAACAGATTTTTCTGAATTTTTTAAATCGTTTGTGTAAAAAAGTGTGACTTCTTCGAAATCTTCCTTTATTAGATTTACAACTCGTATCGGAACGATATTAAACAGACTTGTAATTATAGCTTCATGTTCGGAAAATCTATTATTTAAATGTGATATTACTTCGTCCAGATATGGTATGAACAATGTTGTCCCAATATACGCCTTGGCATCTGAACCAGGAATATTAGCCCTATACTTTTGAGTGCCTACTCTTCTAGGTAGTGCAGCTTCTATTTCAAAACTTCTTGCAAGTTGTGTGGATTCTTCAAACAGTTTATCAAACTCCACATCTGAATTTCTACGCATGTCACATAATTTAGTCGTTGCCAATTTTACGAATTCGTAAGCCTTTATTATATCCAGGTTAATCGTTTGCAAATACCGTGATAAGTTCTGTGTAATGGCCAAAACCGTACTACTTATTACCACACCCAATATAAAGTCAAATTTACATACACGGTTGTGCAAACTCATTCCATCACTGCAACCCACATGTTAAAAATGTAGATAGATAAGAAATCATAAATGTAATTTTAACTTAATTTTCGCCATATCTGGTTATCATAAATTTAAAGCCAACCAATAATTACACCGGTCGACAAAAACAACATTTTTTCTTGGGTTTCTGTTTTAATGCATAGATTCTGATTCTAGACGTCAAAAAACGTCAAAATCTCCAATCTTAGATTTTAAAGTTTGTTTTTGTAAATTTTACATCGATAAGAAAGTTTTAAAGTTAAAACCTTACTAAATTAGATATAACTTTTTAAATTATGCATCGATGGGGGCTCGGAATGGGCTCGTTTAATTCATGACCGAACAGACTTTACGATAACATCATAAAAATATAACATTTGTTCATTTTTAGATTGTTTTATTTTTATTTAAAATTATTTTATTTTATCAAAAAATCAATTTTTTTGCAATATTTTGTAATACTCGTATATCGTCGAAACCGCTGAACGGATGGATAATGCTATTAAATGAAGTTAAAGGCTACTAAATAGTTTATTCTTTAAAATTTCCTCAACCAAATCGGATAAATGGTTCTCGAGTTATGCCACTATATGTGGTTTAACCATTAATTTCTTTCCATGTCACAGCTTATCGCGAGAATTTAAAGAGACAACCCTTTAGGCTAAGAAAAAAGAGAGGTTGAACCACATATTATGGCATAAATAGTGAACCATTCATCCGAATTGGTTCAGGTAAGCTTTACAAACTTCAGAATTAAGTAGCCTTCAACTTCGCACAATACAATTTTCCATCCGTTCAGCGGTTTCGACAATATCTTACAAAGTATTGCAAAAAATCATATTTTTTGAGAAAATTTTAATAATTTTTAAATAAAAGCCTCATAAAAACATCTAGAAACGCATAATTGTCATATGTTTGTGATTTTATCGTAAACTCTGAAAGGTTATGAATAAATTAAGACCATTCCGAAGAAAATCGATGCATAATTTAAAAAGTTTTAGCGAGGAAACCATGCACTTTTCTTATTTTTAGTTGTTATTACTTTTACTGTTACCATTTTTTACGCTTTTGTATTGTTTTTTTTAACGGTCTTCCAAATATTTTTCGTATTTTTTTGAGTGATTTTGAAAATTGTAAAAAGTTTATGCCTATGTTTAAAACATTTCTGTATACGTCCCTGTTCGAATTAACCGACTTATGAATCCCCACACTTTGAGTCCCAAAAATATTCGTAAATTTATTATCGCCTCACCTTAGAGAGGAGGGTATACGAGTATAGTTGAGCACAATAGTTCTTTTAAGTGATCGCTCTTTTTAGCTCAGTTCAATTGAGTGAACTAGTTTGTTCATTTAGTTCAACAGCTCACTTTAGCACACCAGCTCACTTTAGCACACCAGCTCTTTAGGACACCAGCTCTTTAGCTCACAAGCTTACTTTACTTAAACAGTTCACTTCGTTCAGTAGATCACCAGTTCAAAAAAGCCGCTAGGCTTTTCACGAACTACACAACAACTCTATATACGAGTATATCATTTGCTACGAGCCAAAAGTTTTTAAGTCATTTGAGCAATGTCCGTCCGTCCGTCTGTCTGTATGTGTGTCTGTCTGCTGACTGGTGCGCACGATAACGCTCGAAAGGAGTAACCGATTGACTTAAAATTTGGTACGCGGTAATATTTTTCTCTATCTCCGGCTAAGTTCGAAGATGGGCCTAATTGGTCCACTCCTTCCAGTACCTCCGTCACAAAGGGTTAACTTTTAGTGAAATATTGATTCTTTAATACCTTCAATACTACTTACTCGAATCTTCTAAAATTTCACACATAGTTTTAGTTTCCTAGTCGCTAACACGTCAAGCAAAATGGGCGAAGTTGCCACTCCCTTTTTGGCCAAACAAACTTAACCGACAAAATTATCGATTTTCGTTTTTTGATGAAAATCGATTAAGAAGCGTAATTCCCATCATCGGTAAAAATTTCGTAGCTGACAAATGTACCGTTACGAAGAAAAAGACAAAACAAAAATAACTCAAACGACATTTACACTTTGTTACAAATTTTCTGACCGCGTAGTGTCGTTTAAGTTAAATTTTCATTCTGAATTTTATTTGAACGGCGTTAAAAAAGTTAGCATTTTTGCGTCGATTGTTTGATAATATTTATTAAAATGGCATCTGGTATAAGAATGGTAACTATGTTTTTGTTGATTATGGAAATTTCGTCGAGTTTGGCCAGATTTGCAATACATATGTGATGTGTCCAATAAGAAACAAATGCAAATCATTTTTGGCTGCTTTTTCCTAAATATGATTTTTATAACCTACACCCCAATGTGGTCCAGGGTATTATAAGTTTGTGCACTTTTTCTAACACCTAAAAGGAGAAGAGATCCATAGTGTATTATACCGATCGACTTGGAATTACTTCCTGAGTCGAACTCATGATGAAATTCAGCAGAATGCTCATTATAGGCCCCATATATTTTTACCTCCGATTTGGCATCTATGCGCTATATAAATCAAATTTTACATCGGGTCATTACCAAATTTGTCATAAAGGAGTTCATTGGTTCAGGAATGAACTCTTTCAAATTTGAAAGAAATCGGTTCAGATTTATTATAGCCTTTTTATAGAAGCTTTATTTTACATCCGCTCATTTTAAATATTTGGCAGGTAGGAGTTTCTTGACACAGAAATAACGATATCTTAATTTGATAAAAATCTGTTGAGATTTATATTGCCCCATATATGTTTTCGTTTCACGTTGGTATCAAAGAGCTGTAGAAGGTATATTTAATATTTATGAAATATGGCAGAGTGTACTTTAAATATCTACCACAAATTTAAAATGTATCTCTCAAGTATTATAGATTGTAGCGTGATTACAACAGACGGACAGACGGACGAATGGACAAACGTGGCTAACTAAACTAGTCTTACAATTTACGACGAATAATAATATATGTATATACTTTATGGGGTCTCAGATCAATATTTAGTGGTATTACAAACGGAGTGACAAAATGAGTATACTCCCATCCTATGGTGGAGGGTATAAAAAAGATGCTAATGCATATTTCTATGCAATTGTGTTTAACTTAACACACACACATATATAGCTTCAGCTTGCTACAATGACAGCGAAAAAAACTTAAGTAACAAAAATCTTACTTTTTTGTTAAAAAAAAGACTAATGCAACGATTAATACTAATTAATTACTCCAAAAAAAGCTTAACTTGAAAAGTTCATGTTAATGCATGCACTGAGTGTAGAGAAAACTAAAAAAAACCTTCTCCTGAAAAATTTACTTTTTGTTGGTAAAGTTTTTTTCGCTGTTAAGGCTCGATATGTACGCGAAATGTCAGCACTCTCGGTAACAAACTTTGCAAAATATCTCTTTTTCAGAATTTGGCTTATACGGGCGGTGCCACGCACATTGGTCCGATTCCGCCCAGTTTTGGACCAATCGCGGAACTGCTACCATTTACATATAGGCAAAATTTTAGCACTCTCGCTAACAAATTTTGCAATATATCTTAATTTAAAAAAATGGGCTTAAATTGGCGGGGCTACGCCCGTTGGTCCGGACACAGATATGTATAAACAAACATACAGCACTCTCGCTAACAAATTGTGCAAGATATCTCAATTTAAAAATTTGGCTTATATGGGTGGGGCCACGGGCATTGGTCCGATTCCGGCCATTTTTGAACCAGTTTTTGAACCAGATACATATACGAAAAATTACAGAACTCTCGCTAATAAATAATGCACGATATTTCAATTTAAAAATTTGGCTTATATGGGCTGGGCCAAGCCCATTTTTGAACCAGTCACGTAGACTGCTACCAGATACATATACACAAAATTACAGCAATCTCGCTAGTAAATTTTGCAAGATATCTCAATTTCACAATTTTGCTTATATGGGCGGGGACACGCCCATTGGTCCGATCCCGCCCAATTACGCAGTCTCACCAATTACGCAGTCTTGTACCAGATACATGCACTCAAAATTTCAGTGCTCTCTTTAACAAATTGTGTAAGATATCTCGATTTCAATATTTGGCTTATATAGGCGGGGCCACGCCCATTGCTCCCATCGCGCCCTTTTTTAGACCAAACACGTAGACTGTTACCAGATACATGTAAACAAAATTAAAGCACTCTTGCTAAAAAATTGTGCAAGATATCTCAATTTTAAATTTTGTCTTACATGGGCGGGGCCACGCCCATTGATCCGATTCCGCCCACTTTTGGTCCAGCCCCGTAGTAATTGATACTACGGTGCAGGGAGCAATAAACCCAGTACCGGCGGAAAGCGTTGATTTACTCGCGAGTCACGTGTCGTCGTTATCAAACAATCGAGAGCAAGTAACTTCTACGGGGTTGGGTGCCTCGGATCCCGTAGTCGAAACAGATACAAGAGCACATCTAGCCTTTGCCAAAAGAAACGATGAGGAAGATAAAGAAAACCCAAGGGGGGCCTCTAAGCAACCCCAGCTTATAAAAGCTAGTGGGAACTCAGACTCTGAGTCATCAAGTGATAATAATATTACTATTGTTGGAAATCGGAAAAGACTGTCAGGGGCACAAAGAAGGAAACTGAATAAGATGAACCGGCAGAAGATATAACAGGATGTATCTGACTCTTCTACATCTACTAAAAGAGTCAGATCTCCCGAAGAGCATAGCGATGCGAAATCAATTAAGAAGAAAAAAAGCTCACCGACACCCAGCACTTCGGAGAAACCTATTCCATCAACCAAAAAATGAGTTTCTACTCAGAATCCGTTAATGGTGAGAGGTGAAGTTGATCCTGTTGTTGAGATGGTGAGCAAGTCCACCAAACCATCCAAAAGGAAGGGGCTTCAAACAAAAAGACCATAATGCTGTGTCGATGTCCTCGAAAAACTAGTGGAGAGCATCCCCTCACCTTGGGACGGCGCAAAGCTGAAACTGGTAAGGAAAAGCGACATCCCTGTACTCATAAAAACATATTTCTATGTCAGAGGATGGGCAAGTAAGGTACCGTCAGAGCGCATACTCAGCGTCATTGGCAAACAAGATTGGAACATTAAAGTGGGGAAGTGGAAAGTCCACAGGTAAAATGATCCCGATGGTTCTCTCCTGGTGGTAGGCATAGACCCGTATTCCTTGCCTTGTCAACACCAAAGGCAAGGCATTTTCGGGATTTGAAAAAAGATTGGAAAAACCCCCATTGGCAGGACAGTTACATCGAGCCCAAAGACGAACGTACCGCCTGCAGTGGCAAACGAAAATAGTGAAGTGAGTGAGACAATTCCAAAAAGCGACTTGGAAGTGGTCGATAACATCGCCAAATTGCCGATAACATCATCTTCATATCCTTATCACCAGCAAAGGCGGTGATAAGGATATGAAGAGGGGCGCAAAAACTCAAAAAAAGGAGGGAGCGACAAAAAACAACACCGGCTTCCAAGAAATGGTCGATAACATTAACAAATTGCCGATAATATCACCAATTTTGCAGCAATTGTGGTGATAGGAATAGGTACATAGAGAATCAAAACAAAGAGGGAACGACAACAAGTAACACCCCCCAAAGAGGTCTACTTAAAGAGTGTGTAATAGGTAGTAAACGAAAGGAGGAGAAAGACTCCCTACCAAATAAGGAGGGGGTGCAACCAGATAGGATCGACGACTCCCAAAGGAAACTTTTACTGGAAAGACAATGATTGAGGTCATCCAGATAAATCTCCACCGGAGCGAAACGGCATCCATTGCTCTGATGGACATAATAAATAAAGGCAGGGTCCATGTTGCTTTGGTCCAGGAACCGCGGACTACTAGTAACAAAGTTACTGGATTAAACCATATGAACTACAATCTTTTCTACGCTAACACAGGTACTCGTCCAAGGACTTGTATTCTGTGCCATAAAAACTTATGCTATCTTTTCTCTCCAGAGTTGTCAACATCGGACGCAATTGTGCTGATGAAAGGTAATGGAAGTATGTACCTGGCGTCAGTATACCTGCCATTCGATGCGCCGACATTGTCATCTACGTCGGAATTACAACGTCTGGTAAGGGAATCCAAAAATAAAAATAATGTGTAACTAGCTGGTTGTGATGCCAACTCACACCATATTGCTTGGGGTAGTACTGACACCAATAAAAGGGGACAAGCCCTTATAGAATTTTCGAATACTAACGATCTCCTAACTCTCAACATAGGGAACAAGGCGACCTTTGTTAACAAAATTAGGGAAGAAGTATTAGATATAACGATATGCTCAGAAAACCTCATTGATGAGATCCATGAGTGGGGGGTTTCGGATGAACACTCCTTTTCGGATGAACACTCCTTATATAAGGTTTAAAATTGCACGGCCATCGCCTGACCCAACAAGTTTCCGTAATAAGGCTAAAACCGACTGGACCAAATTCGGCAATCTACTTAGAAATCGATTGGACCAGCATAAACACGATTACCCAAGGAGAGAAGACATTGATATCAATGTGAGGAGGATTACGGAGGCTCTTGTAAAATCATTCGAAATTAGTTGCCCGCTTTGAGAAAGGAAATCTGCCTATGAGAAACCCTGGATGACAGGGCAAATTCGCGCGATTGGCAAGGATGTCCGCAGACTTTACAACAGAGCTCGACGTAAAAAGCTATCAGTATATTATGATGACTACCACAGAAGGCTCATTCATTAGACTGGCGAAACGTAACTCCTGGAGGCTTTTCTGTGCGCAAGTAGACAGCGTTAACAGCATGTCCAAAATAAAAAAGTTACTCTCAAAAATTCGTATCCAAACCGAAACACTGGTGGATGAAACGGGTAAAAGGATGGAAACTATAGATGATACCGTATGGCTTTTGATGAAAACTCATTTTCCGAGTGGTAATGCTGGGCCAACAGAGGAACAGTTACAGACCGAAAATGTAATGCATCAAGTACCTATTACGGATGCTATGGTTAAAGAAGCAATAAAAAGCTTCTCTCCTTTTAAGGCTGCGGGAACGGACGGAATATTTCCAGCGCTTCTTCAGAATGAGGTGGATCTGGCATCAACTCATCTGGTTGGAGTTTTCACTGCATGCCTAGCTCATGCATATACCCCAACAAATTGGCAGGAATGAAGGGTGGTCTTCATACCTAAGCCTGGCACGGCGAGTTAAACGATCCCAAAGGCTTATCGACCTATTAGCCTAACTTCTTTCCTGGTAAAAACAATGGAGCGAATATTTGACTACATGATCAAAAGTAAGATAGCCGATGACAAGCTAAAATTCAAGCAAAACGCATATGTTAAAGGAGTGGAAACAGCTCTACATGAGGTAGTACACCACTTGCCGTTTGTATAGACATTGAGGGCGCTTTTAACAACATTCAGACCGATACACTTATCCAGTCCTTAGACAAGTTTCAGGTTGACCGAGCGTTGATAAACTGGATCAACAATATGCTAAGGAATAGATGGATAATTTGTGGGTCATATGACGTAAAAATCAGAGACAAGGTAAATCGTGGTATACCTCAGAGGGGGGGTGCATTTTATCGCCTCTTCTATGGGTTACGACGATACACAGTCTCCTAAAAGCCCTCACCAATGAAGGACTTAAACCAGCCTGTTATGCAGAAGACGTGGTAATACTTCTAAGGGGCTTTCATCCAAATCTATAATGCAGAAGAGCTGAAGAGGCACTTAACATAGCCTATAACTGGGCACAACCAAGGGGATTAAATGTTAACCCAGGCAAAACAGAAATATGTCTATTTACAAGGAAAACGAAGATCCCACGTTTTACCAGGCCTCAATTCCTGAATAAGACAATTGCTATAACTAAAAAGGTAAAATACTTGGGAGTAATCTTGGATCAGAAACTGTACTGGAAAGATCATCTTGAAGAAAGAGTTACAAAGGCCCTCAGATGTTGGTCGTTATGCAGAAGAGCTATAGGTTTAAAATGGGGACTACGTCCAAATATGACTCACGGGCTTTACATGAGCGTGATTAGACCAATAATCACCTACGCCTGTGTAGTGTGGTGGGCATCAATGGACAAGAAGTTCAACGTATGTGCTGTCTAGGCATAAGCGGAGCATTTAGGACTGCACCAACAAAAGCGTTGGAGACTATACTGCACATCTAACAAATATACATCCGTATAAAGTGATGGGTAAATGGATAAATCGAGACCACAAGTCGTACCATCAGAAGATTTTAGAATCTCTCGTTTTTCACATTCAAACGCCAGAAATCTCCGACCGCATTCCTGAAGTGCGGCTTACAGCTACCTGTGATTCTTTTGTGCCAGACAGACGCTCCTGGGAAAATGGAACTTTAGCCCAGTGGGAACCAGCTGCTACACGGATGGGTCCAAGCGAGGAGGAAGGACGGGTCTGGGACTTTTTATTAATGAACCAGAAGTCGAACTTCACTTCCGCCTCCGGTATTCAACGGTATTTCAAGCAGAAGTTCGAGCAATCACGGAATGTGTGAACTGGTTCAGTAACACCACAAAGCCTAAATATGCCAACTTCTTCACAGATAGCCAAATGGAGATTAAAGCAATAACATCGGAATGGGTCAAATCCGGAACTGTGATGGACTGCAAAAGAACGATAAATGATTACTGTGAGTGATTGGAACTGGCAAACAGCTTGGCTTCAAAAGGCAACTTCGAGTAATAAACTTGGAAAATTGGAAACCTTTCGAAGCCACGAAAAATGAGCTGAGCCAAACATGAGACGTTTAAACGTCTCCTCTCTTCAACCTAACCTAATCTAAGCCTCAGTCTACAAAAAATTTTCTAGGTCTCGGACACAAAAAAAAAATGTTTGTATAGTGTTTTTAATTCATAACAATTAAGAAATTTATTTATTTTTTGTATTATATTAAATTACTAGCTTACCCGGTGCGCTTCGCAGCCCCCATCTTTTATCTATTTTCTGTTTAGGGTACTGTAAAATAGCTATACCGCTTTCTTTCAAAATTACATGATTATTACATATGGTGCAAAATGAAGAAGATTTGATTACTTTTATATATAAAATACGAAACCTCGTTTCATTTCTAGTTTATGTTCCAAGAGTTACCCTGACATCATGGTACAATATTTATCCCTTTTCCCACAGTACCTCTGGACGTTGAAAAACTATTTTTTGGTTCATACGTTAGCAGCTTTCCCCTTGTTTATGTTCCAATACCTACATCCACACCCTGGTACAATATAAAACCATGTTTGTCCCACTGTGTCTATAAAGGTACGAATTTGAAAATCTAAAGTAAATCGCTCCATCGCTTAGGCCGTATTTCAACATTTTTGTCCCCTATCTGTGCCATTTATTTCACTTTTTCCTTACGGTTTAAGTAGAAGAACCTATTTGGAAAAAACAATTTCTTAGCTTTGGTTTATGCTGTAAGAGCTACCTTTGCACTTAGGGACCACATTCAACACCTTTTGCACCACCGTTCCATATTAAACACTTTTTATTACACTGTGCTTCTAAAGTACGTATTTTTATACATATCTGGGACTATTTTGTTCCCTTTTTTCCCCATTTACC
The DNA here is from genome assembly GCA_963930755.1 of Eudasyphora cyanicolor. Classification (NCBI taxonomy): domain Eukaryota; kingdom Metazoa; phylum Arthropoda; class Insecta; order Diptera; family Muscidae; genus Eudasyphora; species Eudasyphora cyanicolor. The sequence continues at coordinate 154,629,074 of OZ005736.1, read as the reverse complement.
ACATTTAACCATTTTACCGTATTTAACTTTTTCACCGTACCATATTTAACCCTTGTTGGTCCACTAAACCATATTTAACACATTTTTTCCCCTCTGTAACATTTTGAACAATTTTTGCTTGCCCCAACTGGATCATAATTTTAACCTTTTTGCACCACAGTGCTACATAATTGCAGTGCATCATAATTTTAACCGTTTTGCACCACAGTGCTACTAAAAGCATACATTTAGAAAAAAACATTCTTATTTCATATTTAACTTACCCTCTCTACGCTTTACCCGCTGAACGCTTTTTGACCCACTTTGCTATATTTAACCTTTTGGGTCCACTAAATCAAATTTAACACCTTTTTGTCCTACTATATTTTGTCCACTATATTTAACCATTTTTGCCCCACTGTACCACAGTTAACACATTTTTGCCCCACTGTTCCATAGTAACGCTTTTTTCCCCACTGTACAATACTTAACCAATTTTGTTCCACGTTACCATATTTTACTATTTGTGCCCACAGTAACCATTTTTGTCATACTGTACCATAATTAACCATTTGTGTCCCACTGTACCATTCTAACACATTTTTTTCCCACCGTTCCATAGTTAAAGCTTTTTGCCCCACTGTACCATATTCAACCCATTTTGTCCCACGTTACCATATTCAACTAATTGTGCCCCACTGTACTATAGTTAACTGTTTTTGCCACACTGTGTCATATTAAACCCTTTGTTTCACTGTACCATGTTTAACAGTTTTTGCCCTACAGTACCATATTTAACCCTCTATGCTCCACTGTACAATATTTAACACAGTTATGCCCCACTGTGCTATATAGTTAACCATTTTTGTCACACTGTACCATATTTAACCCTCTTTGCCCCACTGTATCATAGTAAATAAATTTTTGGCCCACTGTTCCATAGTTAACGCTTTTTGCCCCACTGTACCATTTTTAACCCATTTTGTTACACGTTACCATATTTTGCTTTTTGTGCCCACTGTAACCATTTTTGTCATACTGTACCATACTTAACCATTTGTGTCCCACTGTACCATAGCTAACACATTTTTCCCCACTGTTCCATTGTTAAAGCTTTTTGCCCCACTGTACCATATTTAACAGTTTTTGGCCCACTGTACCATATTTAACCCTCTGTGCTCCACTGTACAATATTTAACACAGTTATTCCCCACTGAACTGTATAGTTACCCATTTTTGTCACACTGTACCATATTTAACCTTTTTTGCCCCACTGTATCATAGTAAATACATTTTTGCCCCACTGTTCAATAGTTTTTCCCCGACTGTAACTTATTTAATCATATTTTCTCCACTCCACTATTTAACCGTTTTTGATGTCATGTTTAAGTTCCAATTTTGACAGATTGTTCCCTTTTTCCTCATGCTCCATAATTAACCCGTCGTGTCTCACTGTGCCTCTTAAAGTTAGAATTACTAAAAATCACTTCCAATCTCAAGTTTATGTTCCAAAGTTACCCTGAAACCATTGATCCATTTTTGACATTTTTAAGCCACACCTATATTTTATACTTTTTGCCCCACTGTGCCCCGAAAACTACGAATACAAAAAAAAAAACGTAATACCCCGATCAGTTTTCCTAAAGAAACCCCTCGCTTCAATTTTCACCATTCTAATATTAGGCTTTTAATTTGGCGGTGGTACCATATTTATACCTCCTGTCCCACTGTGCCTCTAAATTTTTAAAAAAAATCACTTCTTGTTCTTCTTTACGTCCCAAGAGCTACTCTCACACCAAGTTTCACGATTCTAGGTCTTGCCATTTAGATTTGGCTGTTGTACCACATTTTTCCCTTTTTACCCCACGGTATGCGTAAATGTTCGAATTATGAAAAATCCTGTCAATTTCAGAGTCTACCTCATAAGGGCCACCATCACACAATATTTTACGGTTCTAGCTCTTGCCATTTGGATTTGGTTGATGTACCACATTTATCACTTTTTACCCCACTGTGTGCGTAAATGTTCGAATTTCGAAAAATCCTGCCAATTTCTGAGTCTACCTCCTAAGGGCTACCCTCATACCAAATTTCAAGATTCTAGCTCATTTCGTTTAGATTTGGCGGTGGTACCATATTTATCCCTTTTTGCCCCATAGTGCGGCTAATAGTACGAATTTCGAAAAATCCCGCCTTATTGCTCGTCTACGTCCCAAGGACTACCCTCCCACCAAATCAGTCAGTCAGTCACGCAACAATTTTGTATATATGGATTATAGCTTTTAAATTGCATTTAATAATTTTTATGTATGTACTGGTATTGAAGTTTTAAGCTGTTGACTTTTCTCCGAACTCTACGTACTATTAAAGCATTACAATGTACAAAATTTCAAATATTTGTATGCACTGTTATTATAGCTATAAGCAGTTAACTTTTGATGAAAAACGGTCCATTCGTGTCGGAGGTACCAAAAGGTGGCGTGGCAACTTCGCCCATTTTTCTTGACGTGTTAGTGATTAATAAACTAGTACTATGTGTGGAATTTCAAAAGATTGGAGTAAGTACTATATAAGTTATTAAAGAATCAATATTTCACTAAAAGTTAACCCTTTGTGGGGGCGGTACTTGAAGGAGTGGACCAATATGGTCCATCTTCGAACTTGGCCGCAGATAGAGAAAAATATTACCGCATACCAAATTTGAAGTCAATCGAATAATCCGTTCGAGAGACACACAGCTTAAAATGACCCAAATCGAATATCCGCCAAACATACTTCGGGTCTTAAGTCACTCCTTCGAGGTGTTACACATTTTGGCTCGTAGCAAATGATATACACATACGCTCCTCACTTAGGTGAGGGGATAAACAGATCGCCGCTTAATAAAAAAAAACTATATATACTTTCTCTCTGCTAATGTTTTAGCCATTACTTTTTTATTATATAAAACTTGTGTTCACACTCATTCATATACACACATAAATTTTTTCGTACATATGAATGAATGTAGACAAAATTTTGATTTTTAAAGTTTTATATACATATTCAACATATGCGAATGGTACTTGTCACAAAAGTGCTTGAGGTACAACACAAACACACACACACAGCCTTTATTTCTGTTTGCTCTTCTGGTGTGTCTCCCAAGGGAAGGGGGACTGGGTGTTCGGTGTTGGTTAAACTGTATTTCCAGGCAACATCAGCAATACGAGTACGTAAACTGTCTGAATTCAGAAAAGGCACAACATACAGAACATCCAAACCGGTATTTAAACTAAAATTAAAGGAGATTTATGTTAAATGACAGTCGTCATTCAGCTAACATGGTTCATACGCAGTCAGTCAGCCATTTAGTCATTAAATTAGCATATTCCCACAGACTAGTAGAATAGCAAAACAATTTTATTCAAGCTGCAACTGTGTATTCCATAAGCTTTTGGTTTAATTAAATCTCTGTTGTGATTAATAGCGATTTCGTTTCTGGAAAAATGTTGCCCCGTCGACATGAGAGACTAGAAATATGTGCACCTTTCAAGTCTATATAATGTATATTAACTTAAATTTTAAAATTTCCAAAATGTGCTAGAAAAGTAAAGTTTTCTTGAAAAGGGGAAAGAAAATGCTGTCTTTTTTCATAATCGAAATCGCCCTAAGTAAATATGTCGTGGTTCAAAAGATTTTATGCAAAATCTAGTTGATATACAAGTCATTTCATGCAAGCAATTTTCTTGTTCTAACATGCAAATCTAATTTATATTTTACACAGTTGTTACAAAAAACGAGCAACAGATCGAAGGAGCAACCTAAAGCGTCATATATGTATGTACATGTAGGGGAAAATTAGTTTCAGAACATCAACCCGGGCCCAATGTCGTATTACTTAGAACTATAGATTCATACACTGGATTTGGCAGATACGAGTATCATACTTTTATACTCAAAGTTTTGTGGAATAATATGGTATATATTCACCCATTTTTCGAACATTTTCTATGGCGCATGATAGCTTCCTAATGTATTTATTGTACTTTTTTGAATTGACACAACATTTTATTTTTGATGAAATAATTGCCAGCGTTACCCACCGAGAGAAAATATATAGCCATACGAAAATATATTTTCAATAAATATGTAAAATTCTAAATTTTTTCCGAAAAATATATGTCTTTTCTTGGAGTTAGTATAGTGAGGGCATTAAAACATATATATATATATATATTCGTCTTATACACTCAAACAAAAAAAAACCGTTTGAATGTTGTTTATCGCAATAATAATATCGTTTATCAATAACTTCAACTCTCTTATTCTAATCCTGTGAAATTCCATAAATAGTATTAGTTTATTATTCGCTTTCACCAGACGACACACCCCTTTTGGTACCTCCCACACAAGTGAAGCATTTTTCACCAAAAGTTAACAGCTAACAACATTTATACCAGTGCATAGTACTTACAGTCCAGCGAAAAATTGCCGTTATTGTCACTAAACTGGCATTGCTTGAGACAAACGCAATAACCGTTTGCAACAAACGTATCTCAGGGTTTAGGATAAACAGGAATTGCTTGCGACAAACACAATAACCGTTTGCACCAAACAATTCACAGGGTCTGTAATCAATATAAAACATTTGCGATAAACGTTTCTTTGGGTTTTGGGATAAACATAAATCGTTTGCGACAAACAAACCCACTGAGACAAGTTACACTTTAAAAAAAATATTTTTATATTTTTCAAAAGAAATATACCAGTTTGTATACATACTTTCCCAAAATATATTCTTTTTCACAAACCCTGTGGTACAGGATATTTTGATTTGGTGAATTTGTTAGTAACTGCCAAAAAAAGTAAGTAATTACTCACTATGTATGAATATGGAATATTACACGAATTAATCTATCAATTTGTGTGGGAGGTACCAGTAGGGGTTTATCAAATACACTTATTTTTCGCTTTCGTATTTAAAGCGAAAAATAAGTGTATTTATCAAATACACTTATTTTTCGCTTTAAATACATTGCACTGTGCCGAATTATAATCGTTTATGTGCACTAGTCTATTAACGCTATGAGCTATTTAATTTTGGTATAATTTGATTATTTTGTGTGGGAGTTAGAAAAACGGGTGTAGTGGTAAGGCCCATTTTTCACAGGACTATAGGTACCTTAAAAGCGTTACACTGCGCAAAATTTTTTAGTATTTTCGTGCATTGGTATTCACGCTATAAGCTTTTAACTATTTGTACAAAATAGTACGTTTGTGTGGGAGGTATCAAAAAGGGGCTTGCCAATAACGCCCAATTTTCTCTGGACTTTAGGAACTGCAAAACCATTACTCTCTACAAAATTTCATGTATTTCTATCCTCTGATATTAAAGTTTTAAGCTGTTAACTTTTGGTGCAAAATTTGTGCGGGAGGTACTAAACGGGGCGTGTCAATAACGGCCACTTTCCTTCGGAATCTAGGTACTATAAAAGGACTACACTGTACAAAATTTCAGGTATTTGTATGTGCTGGTATTAAAATTATAAGCTGTTAACTTTTGGTGCAAAATGGTCCATTTGTGGGCGTTACCAAAAAAAGGCGTTGCCCATATTTCTTGAGGTTTTAGCGACTAATAAGCTAATACTATGTGTGGAACTTCAAGTAGTATAAAAGTTAATAGAGAATCAATATTTCATTAACTGTTAAACCTTCTGGCCGGGTGCCCAGTTGGATGTTGTGGAAAAAAACATCCATGATTGGGCTGATTCCTCAGGAAAACAATAATATTTGGCGCAGTTCAGTTCCCATTTTGCTTAATAGTTATTTTGATATAGATCATTTAAATCACCCTTAAGTGAAATGTCATAGCTCCAAATGCGTCGTTCTTTTCTAAATGAGCGATACATCCCCTCGTATCACTAAAGTGACGGTGTAAAAACGGGCGTTATAGCAAAATTCAAAAAAAAATTTTTAATTTCTTTAAAAGGTGGTTAAATTGTAAGGGCCGATGTTGGAAGTGAACCACACCTAAACGTCAAGTTTTGTTTCTGCAAATTTCAGCAAACCGGGTCTGTAGGAGATGTGAAAACACCTGTGCAGTTCGTTTGGTGGGCTGTCGACATCATCGGGCCTTACTTCTTCGAAATGTGGCCGGTCAGGCAGTAACTGTGAATGATGTTCGCTATCGAGAGATGATAACGAACTTTTTATGGCCCGAATTGGAAGATATGGATGTGGACAATATGTGGTTTCAATAGGACGGTGCCACTTGCCATGCAGCTAACGAAACAATGGCTCTTTTGCGCAACAAATTCAATGGCCGTGTTATCTCACGTCGTGACGATGTCAATTGGCCGCCAAGATCATGTGGTTTTCTACGTCGATAATTCAAGAGCTAAAGAATGAGATAATTCGGTACATTAACGGCATAGAACCTCAATTATGCGTCATCGAATATTTGTACCATTGTACCGATATTTTGTTCCATACATAATTGAACCATACCAATATTATCATAATAAAAAGAAATGACAATAATTTCCTAAATAATTTGTGTTTTATTCAAAATCAACATCGCCCTTCAAATTTAACCACCCTTTAGTTTCCCTTAGGTTGAATAGAGGAGACGTTTAAACGTCTCATGTCCATGGACATACAGGGTCCCCCATATTCGACGGACCCATCTGGCAACGCCATAACTTTTGACAGAGATGTCAGATCGCTTAATGACATACCGCGTTTGAAGCGTCAGTCCAAGCAGATTTTTACCATGGAACAATACACGCCACGCGAGCGCCTGAAATAATTGAAATTTACATTCAACAGAAGAAGTCAATTGTGAAAACTCAACGTGCTTTTAAAATATTAAAAAATGTGGCCTTCTAAGAACACCATTAAGCGTTTATACGAAAAATTTTCGACTGGTGAGGCTCTTTCTAATCCGAAGAGGCCAAATAAAAGTCGACCAAGGCGATCGGCCGAGAATATCGCTGCCGTACGAGCCAGTGTTGAGCGGTCCCCAAGAACATCCCAAAAACGCCGTTCTCAGCAGTTGGGCATGGCTCGGTCCACTTTACAACGGATTATTCGCGTTGATTTGCATTTGTTCCCGTACAAAATTCAATTGACGCAAAGATTGTTGCCTGCGGACAAGCCTCGTCGATTGGAATGGGCCCAACGAGTCATCGAAAAAAACATGGGTCCGTCGAATATGGGCAACCCTGTACATTTAAGCCAGTGGTTCGTCCTGTTGTGCGCTTACAATATGAGTCATAATTTATACACGTATCAGATTTTTTTCGTACATGCATTGTTTTCTTCATTAGGATGCTAGCTTTTAAATTTTTTTCCGATTTATTTTATATTTTTTATGACATTTTTCGTGTGAGGAAAAAATTATTTTTTTCTAATTGTTTTAACGACAGTTACTAATAAAAATAATATTGTCTTTTTCGCTACCACTTTCTGAAATGTAGAAAAACTTGCCCCATCCAATTTCGCCATAACTCCTATAGCAATCATCTAATCATCATCGATATAGACTGACATAAAATGAGCACAATGTTTGCTCCATTCTGGTTCCCGCACAATGTACCTTCTTCCATATTAAATTACTCACTAGGTTAGGAGATTATCTTAGTCGGTTTACTCAAATAAAATGTTACTAATTTTGTATCGTTCCAAATCATATATCCCTCCGTGAGGATATAAAACGCTACGAGTTTTGTCTACTAAACTCTCATAATGTGATATGTCAAACTGTGTAATAGATGTAACTAGAAGTTAAAAAACATTCAGCTTCGGCCTTATTTTCGGATTTTGACCGATGTTCGCCTACGGCTTCGACCAACCAACCGCTTACGGTCGAACTCTAGTCTACATGTTCTACTCGAACCACTGCAAGTCAATATGTCACTGTTCCATAAAACTGCCAGAACTTTCAGAACTACCGTTTGCACTCGATTGGTACATTTCAACCCTAAAATATTCAGTTCAATTGGCTTTATTGACTTCCAAACGGTTTTTTGCAGAGAAGTTGAGGCAAAATGCAGACAAACAAATGGAAATAAATATTTATTACATTTATTGTTCGGTTTTCATTTTGAAATTGCACTGTAAAACCGTAAGGGCAGTGGTCAGGAACACAATGGCAAATAAATTCTTCCAAGGACAACAGAGAAAGCAATCACACACCTTTCGATGCAATATTTGTATGTAAGTACGGATATACATACATACATACAATGTCAATAAAGGACAGTAAAATAAAGTGTAAAAAATATGGTTATTTTATAAGTACTTAATTTAAATCTAGGGGTCTTTTAATCACCAAAAATTAAATTAGTTTATGGATATTGAATTCGTTGCTTAATGATGTGTTGTTTAAGGCCGAATTAGGCAAACGAAACCGTAACTTAATTTAGCGTATCCCGCTAACTTTAACGTTGACCGCTGGAAAAATTACCCAAAACTTGAAAAACGTGCAATACGACTCTGACATTCACAACAAAAATGTTAACATCTTTATTTTATATTTTCTTGCCCTTATTTTAAAATTTTATTACTTATTTGTCATTTCATTTACATTCGCATTGCAAATGCTCATTTATATCAATGAACTTTAATCCGGGGTCAATGACCTTTAATTCGGTTCAATGAACTTCAAGCCGGAGTCAATAATCTTAATTTCGAAATCAATTACCTTTAATCTGAGGTCAATGACCTTTAATCCGGGTCGGCAACCTTAATCCGAGCTCAATTGACATAATCCGGGGTCGACGACCTTTAATCCGTGGTCAATGACCTTTAATCTGGAGTCAATGACCTGAATCTGAGATCAATGACCTTAATCTGAGGTCAATGACCATAATCTGAGGTCAATTATATTAATCTGTGGTCAATGACCTTAATCTGAGGTCAATTACCATAAACCGAGGTCAATGACCTTAATCCGAGGTGAATGTCCTTTAGTTCGGTTCAATGAACTTTAATCCGGGGCCAATAACCTTAATCCGAGGTCAATGACCTTTAATCCATGGTCAATAACCTTAATTTCGAGGTAAATGACCTTAATCCGAGGTCAGTGACCTTTAATCTGAGTTCAATGACTTTAATCAGGGGTCAGAAACCTTAATCCGAGTCAATGGCCATAATCCGGGGTTGATGGCCTTTAGCCCGTGGTCAATGACCTTTAATCTGGAGTCAATGACCTAAATCTGGGGTCCATGACCTAAGTCCGAGGTTTATGACCTTAATCCGACGTCAATGACATAATCCGAGGTCATTTACCTTAATTGAAGTTTATTGACGTTAATTCGAGGTCATTGACCTTAATACGAGGTCAGTAATTTTTAATAGGGGTCAATGATCTTTAATAGGGGTCAATAAACTTTAATCCAAATTCGATGTACCTAATCCGAGGTCAATCACCTTAATACCGAGTTAATCAGCTGTAATCGGGTCAATTACATTAAATCCGAAGTCAGTGGCCCTAATCCGAGGTCAATGACCTAATCCGATGACAATGACCTCTAATGCGGGGTCAATAACATTAATCCGAGGTCAATGACCTTTAATCCGTGGCCAATAACCTAAATTTCGATGTCAATGACCTTGGCCTTAGGTTATTGATCCCGGATTAGAGGTCAATGACCTCGGATTAGAGGTCAATGACCTCGGATTAAGGTCATTGACCACGGATTAAAGTAGATATTCAATATTTCACATGTGCGGAAATTACCAGAAGGATTGGACAACGAAGACGTATGTTCGAACTTCGCCTGATGTAGCATTAAATATTCCCACAAATAAAATACGAATTCAATCGCGCGCACCTGCTATACATACAGACGGACGGAAGAAGTTTGCCCAAATTCACTTCTGTTAGTGCAGGTTTATTTAAAAACCTTTAGTATAACCCTATTTTTGAAAAATATCTCTCGTGCAAATGTAAGTAATCTTGCGGTGCAAATGAACTACTATCCGTAGTTCAATTATTCTGCACAAATAACTTTTTGGGGTCAAAAGGTGAAATGATCTTTTTTGTGCTGGGAAAAAGAACATAAATAAAGTTTTTTCCAATTTATGAAAAAATGCCAACATCAGCAGAAAGAAAATGGATAATATTGAGTGCTAATACAGGGTGGTACTATTTAATTTCACTTTTATTTTCGGCATGAGATATAAAGTACGAGGTAAGGTTAGTTAGGTCAACGGTTTCAATATTCCATATAGTAGTGTGGTCGTTTTTGCCTATATATTTAACTCGGCGCGCTTATCTCCGATGGTAGAATATAATTTATTAGAATTAAATATTCCCAAAATGTTTAGTCTTTATGGGGGATGTATCATAAGCAGTGGACCAATATGAAACATCTTCGAACTTAGCCAAAAAAAATATTACCACATACCAAATTTGAAGTCAATAGCCAGACAGATAGACGGACGGGCATTGCTGCAATAACTTATAATGTCCTAAGACGGATTTCCGCCAAACGTAGTTAGCTCCGTAGGTCACTCCTTCGACTTTGCACACTTTTGGCCCGTATCCAATGCTACTATATATCCTCCTGAACTTATGTGAGGGTATAACTAGTTTGAGTATCGCGAACTTTATGGGATGATGCCGAGTTCTTTTGTCAAACGTTCAATGGTTTCTTCCGAATTATTTACATGCTTGCTTTAGCAGAGCATTTCGCCGGGATGAAATCGTACCTAAATGAAATAGTTTAAAACTATAGGATAAATACAAGGAATATCGACGTTCGATTTTGCTAAACTTTACTATAAAGGTACTCCTAGGAATGTAATTCTCAAATTCATAAACTTTATATCCAAATCAAGTTTATTACTCGAAGTTCTCTGCCCTTTGAAGCCAAGCTGTTTGCTCGTCACCCATCAGTGTAGCAGCTGGTTCCCACTGGCGCATGAGCTAGTGTTCCGTTTTCCCAGGAGCGTCTGCCTGGCACGCACGAATCACAGGTAGCTGTAAGCCGCACTTCAGGAATGCGGTCGGAGATTTCCGTTGTTTGAATATGACCGACCAGTGATTGTAATATCTTCTGATGGTACGACTTGTGGTCTCTCCATGTGTTGCATAGTAATATTTAAAAATTAATATCCATTCACCCATCACTTGTAGACGTCTTGCTGTGAGGGCTGCCTCATAATTTATACGGATATCTATTGGTTGGATGTGCAGTATAGTCTCCAACGCTCTTGTTGGTGCGGTTCTAATTGCCCCGCTTATGCCCAGCAAAAAAAGAACATCCAAAGAAGCAATAAAAATCCCCAACTTATGATCCGGAAGTTGTTCTAATTTGGATTTTCACCAATGAATTTAACAAGGGGTTGTCGCGCCGGGGAAGTACTTCTTTGTCACCACTTTTGCACAACTCTTTTAAAGCACTGTAAGATTTGCTTTTTTGGTGTTGTATTTATTTGATGAATGTATGTCGTTCTTATTAACATATTTGGGTCCAGAGATTTCATATTTTAAAGGAATACAAATGTTGACATAGGGAAGGGAACGTATAAATAATATACTATTGGCCAAAGAGATCAACGATCATATATATGTATGTATGTTTAGGACATTTGAAGATGTCTTTAATCTGTATGGTGTACAGAAAAAGTTTTCCGTAGCCCCGGTTCAGAGAGTAGTAAAGTACCACAGTCTGGTACAGTATGTATGGTATATTTAATTACCATAAATTCTTTTAATATTATTTAATTATAACCTACACCACACTGTGGTACAATTTATTATGATTTTATGCATTTGTTTCTAACACCAAAAATGAGAAGAGATATATAGAACCATCGTTTATTATACCGATCGACTTAGAATCACTTTCTGAACCGATTTAGCTATGTCAGTTTGTGCATGCATTCTTGGAATCTATGTGCAGGTCACAAATATAGTCCGATCTCAAAGAAATTTTTTACATATCTTTATTTTGGGACAAGACAATTCGTATTGAAATTGAAAGACAATCCGTATTTCTTTCGTCTACGGCGAACGATCAAAAATCTTTCAACTATTTGAATATCAGTTTAGAACCAGATATCGTAATATATATGAATGTACCTTCGATTTAGCTTATACCCTCTATAGAAGATATAATTTCCTTTCGATGTTCATGAAATTTGGTAAAGAGTGTCTTATTTTAACAGTTAATATCTCTGTGAACAATATCGGTTCAAATTTACATATAGCCTCACATACTCGCATGGATGTGTACCTTCCGATTTAGCATCTAAGCTCCATAGAAGTCATATTTTAGTCAAATGTACTATATTTTGCACAAAGAATTTTTTAATCCGAGAATAAACGGTGACTAGCAATGTTGGAAAAGTGTGTTTTCATGTTTTACATCAGAGCATTATTAAATTTGGCAGAGATTAGTTTATAGAATCACGAACACTGCGAAATTTGATAAAAAAAAATGGATACCCTTCAGATAAAGGCCAAATTTAAATACAGACCCATATAGAATTTTGCATCTAAAATAGGTGTCAAACACGATTTACAAAAATCAAAAGAGCAACAAGAGAACAACTACAAAGGTTAAATAGATGAATACAGTACGTTCTGTCTAATACAATGTGAGTTACGCCTTTTGTTCTTTATCAAAAACGAGCACTTGATGTTACGTCTTTTTTTCTTGAATAAAATCGTGATTTTTTGACGAAAAACGAAATTTCATTTTTTGAGGGTTACGCTCTTGGGTATTTCTGGCGATGCTATATTAACATTTTTGGAAAGTATAAAGTGTTGTTAATAAATTCAGTTTTTATCGCAATCCAATGTACTACAATTCCAAAATTTAACATATTTCGAAGAAAATCAGCATACTTTGAAATGACTTTATGTTATTTTAATCGGCTATGAAAAAGTCAACTTGTAGGTCCGATTTATCGACCTAGTCGACTGAAACGAAATTTAATTGATGAAAAAGTCGACTAGCTTCCAGAACCATTCACTAATTCTGATATAGCCGCCATATAAATATATATTTCTTCCCTTTAGCACTATAGACGCAGTATTTTACATATGTATCATAGCCCTCATACATATGTTCCTTCCGATCTGGAGACTGGCCGAAAAAAATGCTCATACTTATGAATTGGAAGTACTTATAATGTTATTCTTTTGGCAGTACTTCTTTCATTTTTTGCTGGGTGCATACACAGCACATACGTTGCACTTTTTGCAATGGTATTACGTTGTACACTTCCCAAAGCCAGCGTGTCATATTTGGACGTAGTCCCCATTTTGAACCTACAGCTCTTCTGCACATCGACCAACATCTGTGGGCCTTTGTAATTCTTTCTTCAATATGATCTTTCCAGTACAGTTTCTGATCCAAGATTACTCCCAAGTACAAGTCACACACAGCCAAAGCTCCAAGCGAGACTTAAATTAAACACCTTGTCACCTTGTCAGCATAAGTAAGGGACATGAGTACCAACATAACGCCAACAAAAATATCAAAAATCAAATACACGTAGCCCGCGGAAATTAAAAATTCGCGATACTCTTTGAACATACCTCGTATACCCTTCTCCACTAAAATGAGGGTGTAATGAAATAGACCAAAACTTTATGATAAATTCAAAGCCTGTCAACATATTTGAAAATCGACACTTTGGTTTTGCTGCAAAAATTTTAATTACACTGTCCACCAACAGTTTTGGAACAGAATAGCTAATTTTTGTACAATAAACTTATGGTCCAGCTGGTCTGAGTTTTTTTTACAGTGGGTCAATGTTTTAATTTTTTGGTCGATGGGTACTAATTGAAAACAATGCCATAAGTTAATGTCTGAGAGATTTCTTATTGTCAAAGTTATATAGTGCAATTTTTATAAGGATAATTTTTGTGGAAGATCTTAACCCTGTAGCTCCTCTCCAAATGGGTCAATTTGGCCCTTTTTTTGAAAAATTAAAAAATAGGTTCTTTCAAAAGCGACATTTAAGGATTAAAATATTCTACGAAAAATTTTGCCGCAAAATTTCAGTGCGGATCGCCAAAGACAGCAAAGTTGCATATATAAGTATAGCTTTTTATGCTCAAATAGCTAAATTACACGCCAACTTATTCAAAAAAATACTATAATGTAAATTTAAAGTCGTGATATCTATGGAATAATTGGATCAGAAGAACTACTACATAATTCTGAAAGGGCATGTTGAGTAGATTATTTTTTTAGAATAAACGTATGGTCCAGCTGGTCTGAGTTTTTTACAGTGGGTCAAAGTTTAACACTTCTGTTCGAAGGGAGCATTAACTAAATGAAAAATGCTGTAAGTTAATGTCTGAGACTTGATTCATATCAGAGGAATGACTGGAAGATACTGAGAAAATTCGTGTCTAGTACCGATTTTCTGTAACTCGTGAGGTATAAAAATATCATAGATAAGGAGCGCACAACAGGCCGAACCACTGGCTTAAGTGTACATATCAGGGATGGAAAAGTGAGTACTTTAGTACTTTTTTCAGTACTTTTCCACTTCCAAAAGTACCGAAGTACCCCCACCGCCATTTCAGTACTATTTTATTCTATCTATTTATTCTGCAGAAGTGAGTCCTTACAGAATCGCTTTTTTATTTCAACAATAATCAAACGAAGTTTAATTTATATAGAAGTAAATGTTAAAAGTTTAAAAAAATATACACCGAAATTGTGAGGTAGGTGTAGGATATATATTTTTAATTCATTTATTTTCTGAAAATGGGTTTTGATTAAATCAGAAGAATGTGCATTTTAAGAAGAATTTTTGCGAACCGCTTGCAGCTATTTGAAGTTTTCTTTCCGAATAGAAGAGCATTTGACAAATTCATAATTCTATGAAATGATTTTAGGGAATAGCTATAATTGGAATGTATTTTGAAAGACACGTTATTACATAAGTTTTTATAGTTATGGAGCAAAATCATGTCATATATCGTCATTTGAAACGAGAAAGGGCCTATCATCATATTTGAAAATTTTACAGGAGAAGCAATAAATAAATAAAATAAAAAAATGTTTTCGTTAGAAAAACGTGGTTTTTAGGATAATACCTAAACATAATGATGCATATATAAATTCACACAAACATGATTTTAAACTTGTTTGTGAAAATATTGCGTGAAATATCAATTTTTAATTACAAATAAAAGGAAATAATTTGTTTTTATGCCCTTTTGAGTTTTGCATTAGTCATTAATTTAATTATATTTGCATTAAATTAATATTATAAAAGAAAAAATACCTTTTCAACTTAAAAAGTACCATTTTAGTACTTTTTGAGAAATCGAATTTTCCATCCCTGGTACATATATCCATGGACATGAGAAGTTTAAACGTCTCCTCTCTTCAACCTAACTTAAGCTAACCTAATGTCTGAGGGATTTCTCATTGTGCAATTTTATGAACATCATTTTTGTGGAAGATCTTAATGGGAAGATCTTAATCTTCCACAAAATGATGCTCATAAAATTGCACAATGAGAAATCTCTCAGACATTAGGTTAGCTTAAGTTAGGTTGAAGATAGGAGACGTTTAATGGGTCAATTTGGTCCTTTTTCGAAAAAAAGCAAAAAATAAAAGTCCTTAATTTGTTGGACAGTGTTATCAAATTGTAGTTTACTTGGTTTGAACTGTCATAACTTCTACACGCATTGTCCCATTACTCCAAACAAGATCCGAAATTAGTAATTTTTGTGAGCAAACATAGTAATCATCCTGCCGTCATTCTGTATATTTGCTAGAATTGCATTGCTGCTCAGTCTTGTTATAACCATTTACTTCTGATTTGTTAACAGTCTTTTTTTGTATTGCCAAACAATCGTTGATTGCATCTATCAATACTCGCAAACATTTTAATATTTGATGGTATTATTCATTCCAGCAACATTTTGTTGGTTCCTTTTTAATCCTCTTTGGGCGACGTGAACAATGCTCTCCTCTCTTCTCCCTCAACGTTTGTGGGAGGTAATTCATCACAAAGTGCTTGTTGCATTCTTCCGTTTTTCCGTGGCATTTCACTTACAACGTTTCCTTGTTGTAACGTCCATTTGACAATAAGCTTCTTAGAAAGTCAAATAAATGAAGGAGCTCTTCAATAGTTCAAAGAGATATAAATTGGTATTTTGTAGTATTGAAATTCGGTTTATATTTTTCTTACTTGAATGATTGCTAATGAAATTGAAGTTGATAGAACGCAAATGTTCATGGACTTACAATCAAAATAAAAACGTTCTGTGGAAGAAAAACAAAGTGAAACAAAAAATATGACAACTAGAATAAGGTAAATAATCATGGTTTCTATGGATATATGACACTTATTAGGAAGAAATGGGTAAGTAGGCGGATCGAGTACACTGACTGGATTATACATCAAACAAATAAGAAAATGTCTGTCGGGTAAACCGACTAAGGTACCCAGCAAAAAATAAAAGAAGTACTTCCAAAAGAATAACATTATAAGTACTTCCAAATCATAAGTATGAACATTTTTTCGGCATTTAATGAAGTTCTTCTAAATAACTAACCAAAATGTAATTTCGGAATATAAATTATTAACCCAAGAATGCATAATTTTAAAACGATTGGATGTAAAATGAATCTTGTGAAGTGATAAAAGTCCAGATCGGAAGGAACATATGTATGAGGGCTATGATATATATGTAAAATACTGCGTCTATAGTGCTAAAGGGAAGAAATATATATTTATATGGCGGCTTTATCAGAATTAGTGAATGGTTCTGGAAGCTACTTTCCAAAAATGTTAATATAGCGTCACCAGAAATGCCCAAGAGCGTAACCCTCAAAAAATGAAAATTAATTTTTCGTCAAAAAATCACGATTTTATTCAAGAAAAAAAGGCGTAACATCAAGTGCTCGTTATAGATAAAGAACAAAAGGCGTAACTCATATTGTATTAGACAGAACGTACTGTATGCATCTATTTAACATTTGTAGCTGTTCTCTTGTTGCTGTTTTGATTTTTGTAAATCGTGTTTGACACCTATTTTAGATGCAAAATTCTATATGGGTCTGTATTTAAATTTGGCCTTTATCTGAAGGGTATCAATTTTTTATCAAATTTTGCAGTGCTCGTGATTCTATAAACTAATCTCTGCCAAATTTAATAATGCTCTGATGTAAAACATGAAAACACATTTTTCCAACCTTGCTAGTGACCGCTTATTCTCGGATTAAAAAATCCTTTGTGCAAAATATAGTACATTTGACTAAAATATGACTTCTATGGAGCTTAGATGGTAAATCGGAAGGTACACATCCATGCGAGTATGTGGGGCCATATGTAAATTTGAACCGATATTGTTCACACAGATATTAACTGTTAAAATAAGACACTCTTTACCAAATTTCATGAACATCGAAAGGAAATTATATCTTCTATAGAGGGTATAAGCTAAATCGAAGGTATATTCATATGTATATATTACGATATCTGGTTCTAAACTGATATTCAAATAGTTGAGAGATTTTTGATCGTTCGCCGTAGACGAAAGAAATACGGATTGTCTTTCAATTTCAATACGAATTGTCTTGTCCCAAAATAAAGATATGTACAAAATTTCTTTGAGATCGGACTATATTTGTGACCTGCACATAGATTACAAGAATGCATGCACAAACCGACATAGCTAAATCGGTTCAGAATGTGATTCTAAGTCGATCGGTTTAATAAACGATGGTTCTATATATCTCTTCTCATTTTTGGTGTTAGAAACAAATGCATAAAATCATAATAAATTGTACCACAGTGTGGTGTAGGTTATAATTAAATAATTTTAAAAGAAATTATGGTAATTAAATATACAATACCATACATACTGTACCACACTGTGGTACTTTACTACTCTCTGAACCGGGGCTACTGAAAACTTTTTTTTGTGAGAATGTTAATTACACTATGGGGTCACACTTTTCAAGAGCCATCTACACCATACAGATTACAGACATCTTCAAATGTCCTAAACATACATACATATATATGATCGTTGATCTCTTTGGCCAATAGTATATTATTTATACGTTCCTTCCCTATGTCAACATTTGTATTCCTTTAAAATATGAAACCTCTGGACCCAAAGATGTTAAAAAGAACGACATACATTCATCATATAAATACAACACCAAAAAAGCAAATCTTACAGTGCTTTAAAAGAGTTGTGCAAAAGTGGTGACAAAGAAGTACTTCCCCGGCGCGACAACCCCTTGTTAAATTCATTGGTGAAAATCCAAATTAGAACAACTTCCGGATCATAAGTTGGGGATTTTTATTGCTTCTTTGGATGCTCTTTTTTTACTGGGTATACCCTCATTTTGTGAGTAATATAATATGGTATACAGACTGGGAAATGCCAGAAGGTTGAAACAATTTTTTAATTGTTTGTCATATAAAATCATTTACATATATCATTGCTGCAGAAGTTATGAGCATTTTGTATTTGAATGAATCTATCAATTTAACAGAAATGGCTGGACGAATACGCCTATTTTCCGCTGAACAGTAGATACTTTAAAGACATTGCACTGCACCGAATTGCAAGCGTTTATGTACACTGGTATTTAGTTATTATCCATTCAATTTCGATATGCTGTATTAATACGGGCAGACGGACACGGCCAAATGGTCTTAGAATTTTACGACGATTATGAATATGTATACTTCATGGGGTCTCAGATCAATATTTAGAGGTGTTACAAACGGAGTGACAAAATGTATATACCCCCCCATCCTATGGTGGAGGATAAACCGAAACGCTTAAAATGTTTAGCCATTAAATTTTAATAGGATTCGCCGATATTGTGTTGCAGGTATCAAAAGGGGCGTGGCAACTTCGCCCATTTTTTCTCAAGATGATAGAGACAGATAAACTATTACTATGTGTAGAATTACAGAACATTCTGATAAATAGTATAGATGTTATTAGATAACACTATGCAACAAAATTTTTGTCCAAGGGAAGTGGATAACTACTAGGTGTCACAAACACAAAAAAATATTAAAAAAAAATTGTATGGTAATTTTTTTTATAAGCCTGATTGAGACGTTTTCTGCCCCAAATCAAAGGGAATTATGAGGGCTATATATGCCGAAAATATCGCCTTCGCGTAGAATCTTTGGTTCAGTAACAGTCGTCAAAAATATGAGAAAAAATTAAAAAATTTTCAAGGTACAAAAAAACCATAAAAAATAGAAAAAAAATCGAAAAATTTATTTTATTAAATTTTTAAAAAAGCCAGTATGCTAAAGAAGAAAACGCTGTCTATTTGAAAAAATCTATGGATAGATGTAAAAGTTATGAGCCATTTTGTAAATGTTAGGGAAATTCAAAAAAATCTTGTTTCATATTTTTTCGTTTTTAAATGATGTTTTTGCGTATATTCAATTCGCCATATGTGAGAGAGATATAAGAGACATTGCACTTGCATTTTATTTTATGAGGATTGAGGTCAGACATTATAAAATTATAGAGAGGACGAGGTTTTATGGTTGTTCGTAACCATCCCTAAAACATGATATGCAATTTCAGTGTAGTTCAGCGCCTTAAAGAGATAAGTCGATTTTCTGAAAAATATTATAGAGTTTTATTTCGAAGTATGAGTAAACGGCAAAGAACTTTTCAATGTGTAAATGATCCCGACAATTTCTGTTACATCTGCGGAAAATATGTAATTAAAAAAAATCGACGTGCGTTTAGGAAAATAATAGAAGAAATATATGTGCAATATTTTGCTATACGAGTTAAAAATATGAACGAACCGTGGACACCTAGTATTTTGTGTAATTTGTGTCAAGTAAATCTTACTCGATGGAGTAGTGAAAGCATGTGGTAAGTACTTTACAATTAATGTATTACAATGTTTTGTAAAATAAAACGTTTTAATTTTAGACTTCACGTGGAATTTGGAATGCCAATGATTTGGAGACAACCATTCATTCACTATACGGACTGCTATTTTTGTCTAAGTTAATAGATTGGAGTAGGAAGTGCCCAAGTATAGCTAACAGCCTAATAACGTAAACATCATCAAGTTGAACTGAGTACTCAACTCTGAGCGATTCAAGTTTGAGTCAGAAGTCATCGCTTTTAACTCAGTTTCAACTCAGTGATCTAGTGAGAGATGTGGAACTGACCAAATATAAGGCAGAACTACTTGCATCTGGGATGAAACAGTACAATATTTTGGCCCCAGATGTTAACATATCATATTATAGAGTCCGTGATATACCTTACAAACAATTTTATACAACTGTGGATAACAGATGCTTTTGTAAGGACATTCCCGGATTGTTCGTGGAACTTAATCAAACATACAATTCAAAGGAATGGCGGTTACTTGTTGACAGCAGTAAATAAAGTTTAAAGCAGTACTTTTACACAACGGAAATCAGAAACCGTCGATTCCCATTGCTCATGCTGTCAACACTAAAGAATCATACGAAACAATGGCTAAATTGATAAAATACATAAAATATGAACATGAGAGGAAAATTTGTTGCGATTTAAAAGTAGTTGGTATGTTAAGCCTCTGGGATAGCCGACATTTTGCCAACACTGCATATTAAGCTGGGGCTCTTTAAAAATTTTATAAAAGCCTAAAGGAAAGATGACAATTCACTCTCATATTTAAAATGTTTATTTAAAAGTCCTTCTTTTAAAAAAATCGGAGAAGGAGTTTTTGATGGGCCTAAAATAAGGAAACTGATGAAAGATGTGAATTTCGAATTATATTTGACGTCGGATGAAATTGCAGGATCCAATAAAAGCCTGCAATATGAAACAATGATTAATGATTTGTTAAAAAATTATGAAAAAATTGCTTAGTTTTTTTTATATTTATGTATATAACACATATCTATTATTCCAACTTATTTTTCGCTTTATGTATTCCAACAGGTGTAAATATGTCCCTCAAAATTAATTTCTTTCATTCTCATTTAAACTTTTTCACCGAGAATCTTGGCCACGTAAGTGACGAACATGGCAAAAGTTTCACCATGAATTGAAGTCCATCGAGCGGCGTTACCAAGAGCACTGGGAAGAAAGAATGATGGGAGATTATATTCGGTTTCTCATTAGAGAAACCGATTCCGTAATCTTCAAACGTCTAGAAAGAACTCACAATTACTTCTAAGGAAACTCGTTCATGTAAATAAACTCAAATGTACATAATATAAATAAAAGTAATAAATGAAATCGCTATTTAAACAGAAATTAAAAAAAAAAAAGATTTTTTGAAATTCTCTTACCTCTACCAAAAGAGCTATAATTTCTACATTTATCCATAGATCAAGTAGGCATTATTTTCTTCGCTAGGATGCAGACTTTTAAGAAATAAAATAAAATATTTTTTTTGATTTTTTTTTCTATTTTTGTTGTTTTTTTTTTTGTCCCAGGTTTTTTTTTAAGTCTATTTTTTCCAATTTGTTTAAGGACTGTTACTAAACCACTGTTTCTGAGTGAAAGAGATTTTTCTAACATTGGTAGCCCACATTAATAGCTTCAATTTAACGCATAAGTCGACCTGACCTGGGCATATACTCCAAAAATAATAGTGCAAATAATAAGGGTACCTTCGACGATGATAGTATTTTTAATAAATTTTTTTTTAAAAAAAAAATGTATCCATAAAAAAAATTTTCGTTTTGGTTTTATATAACAGTATGCCACAAATCTTTTGAAAAAGTGTGGGAAAAAATAATTTTGTTCGATTTTTCCGCATAACTTTCAGGGACTCGTAATTTTTCACTAACAATGTTTGGCAAAATTGTAGCCAACGTAAATCTGAACAAGGCCTTTTTTGGTTTTAGTGTTAAGTTTTGGCCTTTGGTGTGTTCTGACACATATAGTAAAATTTTATGGCCGACATTTTTGTAGAACTTTTCATCCCCACCCTCCCCATTTTAAGGGGAGTTTTTTACGATTTATTAAAATGAGGCCAAAATTTACAGTTATGTGGGGCAGCTAGAGGGTTAATATGCTCCACAAAAATATTGGCCTTAATATTTTCCATAAAGTTGCTGAACATACAAAAAAAATATTTTTGTTACATAATAGTGAAATACTAACATTTTTTGGGGTACAATGTGGTTTTTTGAGCTATTTAGGATACCAAGACACGTTCAGATTGAATTGATATATTCACAAAAGTTGTTCAGATTTACGTTGGCTACAATTTTGCCAAACATTGTTAGTGAAAAATTACGAGTCCCTGAAAGTTATGCTGGAAAAAGTGAACAAAATTATATTTTTCCTACAATTTTTCAAAAAAAGTACCGGAAAAAATATTTTTTCGCAAAAAAATTTAAGAAACTTTGTTCAGCATATTCTTAGCTACATTATTGCCAAATATAGTTAAGCGGTATCACCAAGTCTGAATTAGTTGCCGGACAAATGCTGATGACACCTTTTTCGAGGGGCCCACTGATTTACAGAAACTTTGGAGGCCCATAAAAAAATTGGTCACCAATTTCGCCAAACCGTCAAGTATACCGTATACTGTCAAGTCCGTGTATTTTTCAAAAAGTGTTCATTTGTTGCATAGTGTTATCGAAGAATTTGCATATATGGGTGCACCACTATCCACTAGCCTTAGGCAATCAGGCAGTCCAACCAAAAATGGACAGAAATCGGTACCTGTAGGACAGCTAGACAAATCTGACCAATGTATGAAGTGAGAAGGTCAAAAAATCTCCTCGCACTAGAGTGAAAAAGACTGACTACGTTAGTATCAGCTCTTACGGGACACTGTTTGATCGGCGAATACGCCAGAAGGTTCGGTATTGACTCTAATGACTTCTGCAGAAGCTGTAGAAATAAGGAAGAAGTGGAGAGCATTGAGTACTTGCTATGCTACTGTCCCGCTTTGAGTAAACGATATCTAGACTTACAGGTACCGATATTCGTACTATCGATCGATAACTTTGTATATCAAACGGATTGGTTTCGATGAGGGACATTCCAGCCAGTGGTAACATTAGGGACCTTAACTGGTTAATGTGAGCTGGTAAACAAACGGCTGCCACCCCAATATTAACCTAAACCAGCACAGCAAAGTAAGAGGAATAAAAAATGGAAATAATTCGGCCGTTTCTTAACCTAACAACCGATTGCGACAAAACTTAGCATAATTGTAGAAGAGGCATTAGAGGAGCTTACATTTTAAATATGGGCCTCCTATGGTACAAAGGGACTGAACTACAGGGCCTCAAAGTTGGCCACCTCGGGTGAACAAAATATTCAAGAGCGTGTAACTTTCATATTTTTCGTCTGATTTGTTTGTGCATTCTTCTAACGGAGGCCTACAAAAGGCATTCTATATGATGAACAAAAAATGGATCCGATATAAGGTAATGGTCATTTGAAGTTATACTTTCCAAAAAAAAAGTATTTTTTGTCAAAAATACAAAAATTTCAAAAACACAAAAAGAAAAATAATTGGGAGCTACAAATGGCCATAACTTTTGTCTTACTGGGTATATATAATGGCAAGATTTTTTCATCAGAAAGCAAATTTTGTGGTCTATGTGGAAAACATAACGACTCTAATATATACCGATTCGTAGGAAATGATCGGGGAAGAATAAAAAATTAAATGTTTTCAAACACAGACGAAATCTTTATAAATCTATAAAATATTTAAAAATTATTATATTTAAAAAAATACGGCTAATTCTGAAATTGTTATATTTGCAAAGAAAAATCGCACAATTCCCAAAATAAATTCGAAAATCAACCAAAAAAAAATATACTAAAATCCGGGCTAAAAATTCCTTTTGCTTTTTACAGTGTAACGCACATGATGAAGTAATGAAAAATGGTAAAGGTTTTTTATTTTAGCTTTGCGATTGACGAAAATGTGTCCATAATTACATTTTTCGTAAAAAAATGGTGTAATTTGGAGAAATGTGGCAACACTATTAATGCAAACTTTTGATCATTCTTTTCTCGAAAATATTCTCCAGAAAGTTTCCTTTAAGACTAAAACATGTAATACATTTTTTATTTATTTCTTCTATATCTCAAAAATATTACATACGAGTATACCTTTTCGCAATAAAATAAAAAATTGCCTATATTTTGAAAATATAAATTGATATGGCCATAACTTTTGTCTCAGTGAGCACATCTGACCGACATTTTTTACATCGTATAGCAAATTTGTTGTCAATTCAGAATGGTTGATATGAGAGAAATCGGTTTATATTCTGCACTGACATTAATAAAATGATAGGACAGGGTCAGGAAGAAAATGAAAAAATCAGATAACAAATGCAGACAGAAATCTAATAACCTCATCTAATATTAAACAAGTAAGAAAGTTCAGTCGCCAAAAAATATTCCTTCAGTCCCAAAAAATATTCGTAAATTTATTTATTTTTTGTTTTAATAAATTTAAATTATTATCAACATTAATTGCATTAAATAACTTAGCCTGAGATAGAAAACAAGTAAGAACGGTGGTAAGTTCGGCTCGGCCGAATGTTATATACCCTCCAACATGGATTGCGATCAAATTTATAACCGAAAATTTTTGGAAATGAAGCAAATCATGGAACGATATGGTCAGTTTTAGTTTTAGCCAATTAATTAAAGGAGCGTCCTCTATAGGGAGACTGTAACAAAATACAAACCGATTTGTAAAATTTTTGTGGTGATGTATTCTTGTATAAATAAAAAACTAACTGCAAAGATTCAGCTAAATTGCATGGAAAATGTGGTATGTATGGCTTAAAGCGTATTTATATGGAGAATACATACAACAAAATACAAACCGATTACTAAAATTTCATTGCAGTTTTTGTGGTACAGAGATTTGTCTTCTGTCCGTCTGTCCGTCTGTTGTAATCACGCTACAATCTGTAATACTTGAGCTAGGTGGCTGAAATTTGGTACATATACTTCTTAAATCTGCAGGTATTTTGGGATTGAAAATGGACACTAGCGGTCCATTTTTGATATTGCCCCCATATATAGAATCTCCCAGATTTGACGTCGTAGAGACCACAAATAACAACTTATTGGGCTGAAAATTGGTAACTGAGGTTTATTTATACCCGGCATTCTTCATACGAACAATGGTAGTCATATGTCCATGTTTTGATATAGCTCCATACAAAGGCTTCTCTAGATTTGACTTCGTAACGCCACAAAAACCTCAAATTTCAACGAATTGGGCTGAAATTTGGTATAATGAGTTTATTAGTACCCGTGGAGGGTATATAAGATTCGGCACGACCGAACTTAACGCGTTTACTTGTTTTAAATTCCAAACTACACCAGAAAATTATATGCACAGACCATCGGATATTTTTGGTAAACAGGTCTATTTTATGTATTTTGAATAAATTTGTGTATCTGGTACTTTATGGATACGAGTATCTAATACAAATCTTTATAAATCTATGGCTACAACAATTTCCAAATTTTTTCCCGCTCCATATCCAAAATGCAATTGATTATAGTTTGCTGTTTATGTCTTACAAGGCAATCATAAATTTCTTTAAAAATAATGTAAGTGAATTCAATAAAATGTAACACATTCAAATCCAATATAGATTGTAAAATTTAAGGATTTATATCCTTAAAATAAAAACCAATAAAGCTATAAATTTTGAACTCATGTGTTTTGTGAACATTTTTAATGTTATTCGGTATAACTTCCAAGTTATGGTGTTTTTCCAAATGACAAATGTCATGTTCCAACATATACAAAATCACCCAACAGGGAAACTTACACACAATCACTTTTGTTCCCAGTTTGTGTGTCTGAAAGTGTGACTTCCGGTGTATCCACTTCTCATGTGCTGCCCAATGTAATATATTATTCACAAAAAAATGCAATGGCAAAGTTAGAGTACCTAAATAAGATTTAGGTATTTAAACTTTCTAGAATGCTTTAAGAAATGGACATAAAAATACGAAATTGATTTGGATTTTTGGCAGGAAATCATTTAAATAGTTTTACGAGTACTCGGCTGAAATTTTATTCTGTGTATGCCCTTACTTTAGTGGTGAATGTTGTTTATATCATTTTATATGAAAAACTGAAATTCATCGAAGGAGTGACATAAGATTCTATATTTGAACTGATTTTTTTGAAAGTGGAATAAATGCTATTCTGTTCTATACTATTCTATACTCTGGATTTAAAAGCAGAATGGCGTTTATTCCACTTTCAAAATAAACAGTTCATTTGGTGGATACCCGTTTAAGGTAATTTTAAGTCATTTGAGCTATGTCCGTCCGTCTGGCTGGAGCGTACGATAAGTCGCGAAAGAATTAACCAAATGAATTAAAATTTTAGCATGAGCCAATATTTTATCCAATCTCCGCCTTATATCGAAGATGGGCCATATTGGTCCACTCCTTCTGGTAACTCCATCACGGAGGATTAACATTTAGTGAATCCCATATAAATGATCAACTAACACTACGCAACAAAAAAATTGTTTGTGTTGATTGAGGTTACTATTTTATGAAACCAAAACTAAACGTTTTAAAGGAAAATTTTTTTTAACATTTTTTTCTAGAATTCTAAATTTTATGGAATGTACCTTTAGTATTTGAACCATAATTTTTGAAGTACATAAAAGGGCAAATACCATTGTTATTAAAGGAAAAGGAAATTATGAGGGCTAAGAATTTTGAACACATCACTTTCATGTAGAACCTGAAGTTTAGTAACTGTCGTTAAAACAATTAGAAAAAAATCGGTATTTTTCAAAAGCATCGTTTTTTGCTGGTACAAAAAAACCATAAAAATTGAAACAATTTGTTTGTTCAATTTTGTGAAGCTAGCATCCTGACGAAGGAAACAGTGCCTATTTAACAAACAAATCTATGGAAACATGTATAAATTATGACCCATATTGTTAAAATAGGAAAATTTAAAAAAAATAGTTTTTTCATATTTTTTATTTTGGAAATTTAGTTTGGGAGGTTCTAAAAGGATTTGACAATAACGCCCATTTTGTAATATACTATGAGTACTATAAAAACATCACAGTGTACAACATTTTAAGTATTTTTATGGACTGGAATCAAAGTTATAAGCCGCCCCAAAAGGGGCGTGGTAACTTCGCCCATTTTTTTACGGGACGGTAGGTACTATAAAAGCATTACACTCCACAAAATTTGATGTGTTTGTATGTGCAGCAATCCAAGTTATAAGCCGTTAACTTTTTGTGCAAAATAGTCCATTTGAATGGGAGGTACCAAAAGGGGCGTGACAACTTCGCCCATTTTTCTCAAGCGACCAAGAAACTAATACTATGTGTGGAATTGTGAATGATTCTGGGTAGTGATATATAAGTCATGGGATATTCAATATTTCACTAATTGTTTGGCACCTCCCATGCAAAGAGACGATTTTATACACATAGCACTATGCAACAACAAAATTTGTTGTAGTGTCCGAGACTTAAAATGTTTTTTTGCATGTAATTTTATGAAACCAAAACAAAAAAATGTTTATGGTAATGTTAGTTTAATATTTTTTTAAATTCCATTATTTTTTGGAACGTGCCTTTAAATATAATTCAAATAGAGCAGTGATACCCTTTAAATTAAAAGAAATTCATAATTTCTACAAATGCTTTTTGGTTTCAAAAAAATTTTAGCGAAAAATACAATACCCATTTTAACAAGTAATACATTTCAGTCTGGTAAACCTACATATGCACTGGTATATGTACAGGGTGGGCCTAAAGAAACCAAGGGGTGTAAAAGTTTAATAACTTTTTCGTTTATTAATTTTTTTTATTTTTTCTTTCAGATTATATAGGCAACGCTTGGAGAATTTATAATGGAGAGGTTCACAATTGAACAGAGAACCAGAACAATAGAATTTTATTATTTAAACCAGAGATCAATTATTTTAACGCAAAGAGCATATCGTCGACATTTTAACGTCAGAATTTCGCCCTCTGAAGCAATGATTCGTTGCTTAGTTGATCGTCATCACCAACATGGCAGCGTAAGAGATTTGCCTCGAACCGGTAGACCACGTGTAAGTCGCACTGCGGAAAATATTGAACGAGTACAGCAAAGTGTTAACGAAGCACCAGAAACATCTGTCAGAAGGCGTTCTGCTCAGCTAGAAATGTCTCGTACGTCACTACGGCGCATTTTAAAAAAAGATTTACAGTTATACCCATATAAGGTCCAATTGGTGCAAGAATTAAAACCCCCAGATCATCGGCAACGTCTAAATTTGCAGTTAAATTTCAAGAGTTGGCCAGAAATGAAATCAACTTTATTAAAAATTTGATTATGAGTGATGAAGCTCATTTTCATTTGAATGGCTTTGTTAATAAGCAGAACTGTAGGTTCTGGGGTTCTCAAAATCCAAGACCCATTCATCAACGCCAATTGCACCCCATCAGGTGTACAGTATGGTGTGGGATCACATCTGAAAATGTCATTGGGCCTTACTTCTTCGAGAATGAAGATGGAAGTGATGTAACCGTAAATGGAGAGCGGTATCGTTTTATGATAGAAAATTTTTTACGTCCTGCTCTTGAAAACAGACCTGCTTTATTTGTCTGGGAGGTACCAAAACGGGTGTGGTCATAACTCCAATTTTTAGCAAGACTGTAGGAATTTTAACAGCTATACACTGTGCAAAAATTTTGAGAATTTATATGCATTGGTATTCGTGATATAAGCTTTGTGCACAATATAGTGCCTTTGTGAGGGAGTTACTAAAAGGGTCGTGATTATAACGCTCATTTTTCTATAGTAGGTACTATAGAAATTTTACTGTATACAAAATGTAAGTATTTGTAAGCACTACTATTAAAGCTATATGCTGTTAACTTTTAGTACAAAATGGTACCTTTGGGTGGGAGGTACCAAAAGGGGCATGACAATAATTTTTCACTGGATTGTAGGTACTATAAAACTATTACACTGTAAAAATTTCAAGTCTTTGTATGAACTGGTATTAATGTTATATGGTCCATTTGTGTGGAAGGTACAAAAACGGACGTGACAACTTCACCCATTTTTCTCGAGATAATAGTGACAAATAAACTAATATTATGTGTATATTGCAGAAGATTCAAATAAGTATTATAGAAGTAATTAAATAATCAATATTTCACTAGGTACTAGAAGGAATGGCCAATATAGCCCATCTTCGAATTTAGCCTGAGATAGAAAAAATATTACCACATACCAAAAGTGAACTTTTGGTGCAAATGGTCCGTTCGTGTGGGAGGTACTAAAAGGGGTGTGGCAACTTCGCCTATTTTTCTTGACATGTTGGCGACAAATAAATTAATACTATGTGTGGAATTTCAGATGATTTAGTCCTTTCGAGAGTTATCGTGCAGGCAGACAGACGGACGGACATTGCTCAAATGACTTAATATGACACAGATCGAATTTCCGGCAAACATTCTTGGAGTCTTAGGTCACTTCTTTAATGTGTTACACTTTTGGCTCGTAGCAAAATACCCTCCTCTCAAAGGTGAGGGGATAAACATTTTTTAAATGTATTAATATTCTATATTTTGGACTAATTCTCCAATGAATTTTGTCTGCTCATGATCTTTACTAAAGTGAGGGTACAACAACAAACTACTTCTTAAATGAAACTAAGATCTATTTAAATGTTTTCCTTCATCTACATTTTAATAAAAATCCAGTAAGAAAAGGCACAAATTCGGGCGGGGCCGACTATATAATACCCTACACCTCCCTAACAATGCGATAAGGGTCATTGTGACAATAATTTGGAATAATTGGAAAATAGGTAGAAACATATATCTGTTGCTATATCTAAATCTGAACCGATTATAGCTAAATTAAGCAATATTCGTTCCTAAATTGGGAAACACATTTATGAAAAGTTTTGTAATGTTCGGAAGTAAAGTACAACTTCTATAGCGCTTTGATACCAAATCAGGAGTTGCATATATATGGAGGTTATATCTAAAACTGAACCGAAGAAACCTCTTTCTGCCGAATTTCGCACTGATCGGATATAAAATAATGTTTCTACAGCGCTTACATGTCAAATCGGGGGTATCATATACAGGGTGGCTGATGAAAGCTGCTACCAAAAAAAAATTTAATAACTTTTTTTCTATTTAATGAATCTGGTTAATTTTTTTTTATTTTGCAGATTGATTTTTAGATTTAACAAAAATGGATAACTGGGACACTGAAACAAGAATTTGGATTGTCCGCCGCTATTACGCACTGAAGTCCGTAGTTTCGGTTCAAAGAGAGTATAGGGGCACGTTTGGCGGTAATCCTCCGAGCAGATGGACCATAAAGAGACTTGTTAACAATTTTTCCGAGCATGGGACAGTCAACAGATGACCTTACCATCGAAACCCTTCAGTTCGGACGGAGGAAACAATCGCTGCTGTAGCTGATGCCATACAAAACAATCCAAGAGTTTCGACAAGAACCTTATCTGCTCAAATGGGTATAAGCAGACAGTCATTGCAGTCAATTATGCACAAAGATTTGGAGTTATTCCCATATAAACTTCAAATGGCCAACAAACTAAAGGTAGCAGACTTCCCGATTCGCTTGAAATTTAGCCAGAAGATGCTTCAAATGGTGGAAGCATCTTCCGACACTGTACCACAGTGTGGTGTAGGGTATAAAAATTTCTGTCGTTTCCGCTTAAATGAGATTTAGGGACTTTTTTCATTCAATTTAAATAAAATTAATTTTTTCTCATATTATAATTACTTTTTAAAGAAACTTTTCCTTCTGAGACGAATTGATAATACCGCATTGAATTTTTCACAAACGTGGTATGATAGGCGGGATTTATTTGCCCATACATATTATGTTTTGACTTTGGAAGTACATATGGTCATTGCAAAATATTCACAAAAGTTTCTTGCATATTTATTTAATATACATAAGTATGTGTTTGTATGCATACATTTGTAACTTTTGGATATCCGGTAAAATATACATACTCCTATATATATACGTACATATGACATGTTATATCTACTTTTGTTTGTTAGATATGTATAAATAATGGAACATTAAACGGGTTCCCACACAGTTACGAGTAGAAAAGCATAATGAATGAACTCCTTAAAACTTGTAGTCGTAAGTATAACTCGACATTTTAACGTCAATTTCTTAAAATTCATTGCCTAAGATAATTTTACATTTCCCCGTAAAATTTGTGGCCATATATCACAAAAATTAAGAAAAACTATCAAATGTCATTCTCAATTATGCTAGGAATACTGCTTTCATATAGTATAACAATTTAAAGCGCAATTTCTGCATTGATATTACCAAACATATTAGCTTTCAAAAAAATGTTATAACATACACAATCGTTTTTTGTTTTTTGATCGACTCCCTCTAATATACAACATTCGGATTTCAATTCGAACAATTGATTTCACATGTGAGCGCTGTGATAGTCAAGTGTTTTCTATTCAATCGCATACCAATATTTAATGGTAAAGTGCAAACATGAAAACAATGCAAAAACTATTCTACATATTTGTATTTGTTTTTAAAATATTGAAACGAGTAGAGATTTTGTTGTTATCGCTGAACTATGAGGACTTACCAGAACTTTGTTGATATTGCTTCGATACTACACTCGTATATGCAATCTGATCTGAAATAAACAAAAATTCAATTTTGTGATATTAGTTACATTTTATGGGAAAATTCGAGGAAGTAATTTAAAGAAAGACTAAGCATAACTACAAGAATAACTAATATAAATTAGCTATAAGGGGTATTTGACAAATTTAGCTTTATGAAAAATGTTATTTGAAGTTTCTGCTTTTGGAAAAATTTCTCTGAAAAAGTTTCTTTAACAAAAGGTAAATTTTGGCTATTTCATTATGAAGAGGGTGGTCAATAAAAACTTTTCAATAGAAAAATATTTTATCTGAGAGCTTTTGGGTCTTTGACAACTTTCCTTAGGAAAAGGTGGTCGCTGTCAAAAAGTGGTGCCTGACAACTCTTCCCCAGGAAAAGGTGGTCTCTGACAACTTTTACTTAGGAACAGGTAGTTTCTGACAAGTTTCCCTTAGGAAAAGGTGGTCCTTGACAACTCTTCCATAGGTAAAGGTGGTCTCTGATTTTTTCCTTAGGAATAGGTGGTCTCTGACAACTTTTCCTTAGGAAAAGGTGGTCTCAGACAACCTTTCCTTAGGAAAAGGTGGTCTCTGAAAACTTTTCCTTAGAAAAATGTGGTCTCTGACAACTTTCCTTAGGAAAAGGTGGTCTCTGACGAATTTTCTTTAGAAAAAGATGGTCTCTGACAACTTTTCCTTAGGAAAAGGTGGTCTCTGACAACTTTACCTTAGGAAATGGTCGTCTCACACAACTTTTCCTTATAAAATGGTGGTCTCTGACAACCTTTCCTTAGGAAAGGTGGTCTCTGATAACTTTTTCTTAGGAAAAGGTGGTCTCTAAAAATTTTTCCCTGGGAGAAGGTGGTCTCTGACAACTTTTTCTTAGGAAACCGTGGCCTCTGACAACTTTTCCTTAGGAAAAGGTTGCCTCTGACAACTTTTCCTTATGAAAAGGTGGTCTCTGATAACTTTTCCTTAGGAAAAGGTGGTCTCTAAAAATTTTTCCCTGGGAGAAGGTGGTCTCAGACAACTTTTCCTTAGGAAAAGGTAGTCTCTGACAACTTTTCCTTAGGAAAAGGTAGTCTCTGACAACTTTTCCTTAGGAAAAGGTAGTCTCTGACAACTTTTCCTTAGGAAAAGGTAGTCTCTGACAACTTTTTCTTAGGAAAAGGTAGTCTATGACAACTTTCCCTTAGGAAAAGGTAGTCTCTGACAACTTTTCCTTAGGAAAAGGTAGTCTCTGACAACTTTTCCTTAGAAAAATGTCGTCTCTGACAACATTTCCTTATGAAAAGGTGGTCTCTGGCAAATTTTCCTTATGAAAAGATGGTCTCTGGCAAGTTTTCCTTATGAAAAGGTGGTCTCTGAAAACTTTTCCTTAGGAAAAGGTTGCCTCTGACAACTTTTCCTTATGAAAAGGTGGTCTCTGACAACTTTTCCTTAGCAAAAGGTGGTCTCAGACAACTTTTCCTTAGGAAAAGGTGGTCTCAGACAACTTCTCCTTAGGAAAAGATGCTCACAGACAAATTTTCCTTAGGAAAAGTTGGTCTCTGATAACTTTTCCTTAGAAAAAGATGTTCTCTGACAACTTTTCATTAGGAAATGGAGGTCTCTGACAACTTTTCCTTAGGAAAAGGTGGTCTCTCACAACTTTTCCTTAGGAAAAGGTGGCCTCTGAGAACTTTTCCTTAGGAAAAGATGGTTTCTGACAACTTTTTTTAGGAAAAAATCGTTTCTGACAACTTTTCTTAGGAAAAGGCTGTCTCTGACAACTTTTCCTTAGGAAAAGGTGGTCTCTGGCAACTTTTCCTTATGAAAAGGTGGTCTCTGAAAACTTTTCCTTAGGATAGGTAGTCTCTGACAACCTTTCCTTAGGAGAGGTGGTCTCTGATAAAATTTCCTTAGGAAAAGATAGTCTCTGACAACTTTTCCTTAGGAAAAGGTAGTCTCTGACAACTTTTCCTTAGGAAAAGGTAGTCTCTGACAACTTTTCCTTAGGAAAAGGTAGTCTCTGACAACTTTTCCTTAGAAAA
Source organism: Eudasyphora cyanicolor (assembly GCA_963930755.1). NCBI lineage: Eukaryota > Metazoa > Arthropoda > Insecta > Diptera > Muscidae > Eudasyphora > Eudasyphora cyanicolor. The sequence continues at coordinate 154,595,463 of OZ005736.1, read as the reverse complement.
ATGTCGTCTCTGACAACATTTCCTTATGAAAAGGTGGTCTCTGAAAACTTTTCCTTAGGAAAGGTAGTCTCTGACAACCTTTCCTTAGGAGAGGTGGTCTCTGATAACTTTTCCTTAGGAAAGGGTGGTCTCTGATAACTTTTCCTTAGGAAAAGGTGGTCTCTAAAAATTTTTCCCTGGGAGAAGGTGGTCTCAGACAACTTTTTCTTAGGAAAACGTGGCCTCTGACAACTTTTCCTTAGGAAAAGGTGGTCTCTGACAACTTTTCCTTAGGAAAAGGTGGTCTCTGACAACTTTTCCTTAGGAAAAGGTAGTCTCTGACAACTTTTCCTTAGGAAAAGGTGGTCTCTGACAACTTTTCCTTAGAAAAATGTCGTCTCTGACAACATTTCATTATGAAAAGGTGGTCTCTGGCAACTTTTCCTTATGAAAAGGTGGTCTCTGGCAACTTTTCCTTATGAAAAGGTGGTCTCTGAAAACTTTTCCTTAGGAAAGGTAGTCTCTGACAACCCTCTGACAACTTTTCCTTAGGAAAAGGTGGTCTCTGACAACTTTTCCTTAAGAAAAGGTGGTCTCTGACAACTTTTCCTTAGGAAAAGCTGGTCTCTGACAACTTTTCCTTAGGAAAAGGTAGTCTCTGACAACTTTTCTTTAGGAAAAGGTGGTCTCTGACAACTTTTCCTGAGAAAAATGTCGTCTCTGACAACTTTTCCTTAGGAAAAGGTGGTCTCTGACAACTTTTCCTTAGAAAAATGTCGTCTCTGACAACTTTTCCAAAGCATAAGTTGCGTAAATGTTTTCGATTTAATGGTTAAACTGATCCCAAGTGGTTATCTACATATGAGTAGTAAGTATTCGATAAACGAATTTATCGTCAAACAAGGATTAGATAATCCAACTGGACACCTACTAAGGGTTAGATAACCCAACTGGTCATATACTAAGGAATATATATCCCAAACAGTCTACTGGAAAGTGTACATCTCAACTGGTCTTCTCTAAATAGTATATAACCTGACTGGTCTTCTACTGAAGCGTAGATAACCCAACTGGTCATATATAAGTACTAATAACACAGTACAACACAAAAAAAAATAACAGGGTTCTGTCAATGGATTATGGTGGAGGAGACCAAAAAAATATATACGTATATCGGCGTTTTGAAAGATCACATCGGAATTTTATTTTAGGGGGGGTTAAAGTTTTCCCCCCTTTGCTAGTTCGTGCAGAATATCGGTATATAAAACTATGTGTTCTGTTCATCTGAGGTGTAGGGTATCTTCAGCAACTTTGTAGCAAATGTTAAGGCCTATATTTTTGTGGAATATTTTAACCCTCTAGCTTCCCCCCATAACGGTGATTTTTGCCTATATTTTAACAAATCGTAAAAAACTCCCCTAAAAATGGGTGGGGCGGGGTTGAAATGTTCTACAAAAATGATGGCCATAAAATTTTACTATACATGTCAGAACACACCAAAGCCCAAAACTTAACACAAACACCAAAAAGCCGGCCAAAATCATGATTTCCTGTTAAGGGTTAATTTAGATATTATATAGTGTTAGTACCAAAAAGGTCTTTAAAAATTGGATTTTTCGGGGTTGATGTGAGAGATGCAAAAAAAATAACGATTTTATTTTACAATTAAATAATATTTATTTTATATTAAATTATATTTCAGGACTATAAACAAAATAATAACGCATATACAAGGAGAAATACTTATTAAATACATAAGTTCATTTATTTTTAATTCACTTTTTTTTCACTCTTGGCAATTCGACGCCATTATCAAACAATGTCCAACATAAATCTGTTATAAGTGACAAAATGCTCTTGCCTTTATAGCGTTTTTCAATAGGAAGACATATCTGATGGAACCGTTCGCCATGCTCATCAGTTTCAGTTGAAAACTGAAAATCAAAATATAAATATATATGTATAATCAAATATAAATCAAAACTTGTATTACCTTTAGACCACATCATCAAACCGATATAGCAATTTCGGCATATATGTTTTGGCACCCATGGCTCATCTGGAAAAACTTCCAGTTCAAAATAAACTTAATATATATCCTCCACTTTGCTCGTAAAAAATGAAACCCTATGTTCCATAAGGGTATGCTTGCCACAGACGTAGCAAAACCAGTCAAGTTTTCCCAAACAATCAGTCATTATTATTCTTACAAATTCCCTTGTAGACTATTGTAAAAAAAATAAAAAGATTAACTGGTTGACCCACGATGTCAAACGTTAACGTTCATAAGTAACGTGCCACTCAAAAGTTCCGTTATGGTAATTTTGAGTGACAAAAATATAATGACAGAAATAATGAAGAAGAACAAAAGTACTCTTGGTAGTAGTTCAATAACAACCTTCTCTTTAGAGCTGGGAGAACCTACATATGCGAGGAATAACAAATTAACCCTTAACAGGCTATCTTAAATTTGGGCGTTTTTTTTGAAGTTTGTGTTAAGTTTTGGGCTTTGGTGTGTTCTGACACTTATAGTAAAATTTTATGGCCGACATTTTTGTAGAATATTTCAACCCCTCTCCACCCATTTTTAGGGGAGTTTTTTCGATTTGTTAAAATATAGGCACAAATCACCCTTATGGGGGAAGCTAGAGGGTTAATATATTCCACAAAAATATAGGCCTTAACATTTGCTACAAAGTTGCTGAAGATACCCTACACCTCAGATGAACAGAACACATAGTTTTATATACCGATATTCTGCACGAACGAGCAAAGCGGGGAAAACTTTAACCCCCCCTAAAATAAAATTCCGATGTGATCTTTCAAAACGCCGATACACGTATATATTTTTTTGGTCTCCTCTACCAGAATCCACTGACAGAACCCTGTTATTTTGAAAAAAGTTTGAAATTGTTGTACAGTGTAATCAGATAACCCAACTGTGCGTCTACTAAATGGTAGATAATCCAATATATAATATATTACAGAATAGATGGGATGGTATACTACGTAGTAAACAATCCCATAGGTCTCCTTCAAAGGAATAAATAACAAAACTTGTCGACTACTAAGAAGTAGATAAGTCAAATGGTTCTCGATTAAGGTGTAGATAACCGTGTAATTGCTGTAAACGTTTGCTATAACTAAAAAGTATACGAAATATACCGACCGTTTTTTATTACATCATTTTCTAAATATACCATATCACTTCCTGAAACCTAGCTAAACCTATTTGCGTCCGCATGCCCGTAATCTTAGTCGAGTAAACAACTGCACATTTTAATTATGTTCCAATCATTACAAAATTCAACAAATTCTCATTTCCTTCAGTATAAATTTTTAAGATAATGCACTTTCCAACAGTATTACATATTTTCAATCACATTCGCCACTGCCGTTATAAATATTTATATCACTTCCTATGAAGCGATGTATATATTATAATAAAAACCTATTCAAATAAAAATTTTTATTAAAATGTTTTCAATTGTAAGTGCCAATATTATTCTTGACACAAAACATATTTGAAGCCACTAAAGCAAACAGCTTAATAATTTAATTGTTAACCTTTTTTCCATAGCTTATTCAAAGGCTTAGTTGGACTTGAGCTGTTCGCAAACAAGTTTTTAGCTCAACTCAACGAAGCTCAGCTATGGAATGGATGAGATGAGGAAAAGGACTACAACATTCAACACACACATGGAACATTCGAAATCAAATAAATCGTAGAAAAACGTTTACTATTGTTATGGCGATATAATCGCCGCCATAGAGCACCTGTTCCCAGACAAACACCGAATGGCCCGAATTGGGCAGACATAATGGTCACGACAACTGCCGTCGTGTGTAAACAAAGGATATGGCTTAAACGAATGTAAACAATGGCTGAACGAGGGGTCTGTACGAAAAATTCGCATGTTCGGTATTTAGATTGAGATTGCAGAAAGATAATAAAAAATAGTTCCCCTCTATATGCAATGGAGAATATCTACCGTACGGGAAATGAAGTGCCAAAGGATATACTGATCCCAGTAGTAGTTAAATAGAGACAAATCACCAATCTGATGACGAAGGGATCGATTTGTATTATTTACTTGGTTTAATAAATAAACCAACTTATATTTCTATGTATGGTATGTCATCATACGACTACATCTGATAAATGTGTTACTTATTAGACGAAACTTTGTGTTATCGACTCCCTAGAAGAGAACCATTGAGCTTATCTACTCCTTGGAAGGTGACGAGTTGGGTTATTTACGCCGTAGTATACGAGCAGTTGTGTTATCTATTCTTTAGTAAATGGCAAGTTGGATTATTAACCCTTTGCTAGATGCGAAGTTGTGTTATCTATTATAGTATATGACCAATTGTGTTATTTACTCCGTAGTAGCGGGCCAGTTGGATTACACTATGCAACAAAAATATTTTTTTTTGTGTCCTAGACCTAAAAATTATTTTTTTGTATAGATTGTGGCATACTGTTATATAAAATCAAAACATTTTTTTTAAAAAAAAATTTTATTAAAAATACTATTATCGTCGAAGGTACCCTTAGTATTTGCACTATAATTTTTGAAGTATATGCCCGATCAGGTCGACTTATACGTTAAATTGAAGCTACACGGGGCAAAATAGCCTTTTTTAGTATGTTTGAATCGAAAGAAAATATATTTGGACCACAAATTTTTAAATATTATATATATCCTAGCAAATAAATTTTATTTGAAAATCAACAAAGTATATTTGGAACGCATATATTAATATATTACAACAAAATATATTTGCAAACAAAAATTCTCAAATAAAATATGTGTTTAAATACAAATATAATTATTGTTTAGGAATTTCTCCAAATATATTTTATTTAAAAAAAATTCAAAACTTTTGTTGACTTTTTCGAATTCCAGATTAAATTAGTTATCAATCCTCTAAGTAATTTATATTGATCCAATATTATACGATTTCAATAATAATTTCACAAACATTAACAATTTATAAAAAACTAACATTCAATTACTGAAAAATTTAACATAACTTAGGTATTTTCTGAATACTTAAATGCAAATACATATTTATTTCGGAAATAATGGTCCCAAATAAAAATATATTGGTATATAAACAAAGATTTGTTTAGAGCAACATCTTTCCAAATATATAATTTTGGTGTGTATCAAATATTATAAATTTAGAGTGTACCATAAACATATATATGTTTCAAGCCGACTATGTTTGGGACAATATACTACAGAAGCGATTTTTTTTCAGCGTGCATTAATGTGGGCTACCAAAGTTGGAAATATCTCTCTCACTTAGAAACAGTGGTTTAGTAACAGTCATTAAACAAATTGGAAAAAGTAGATTTTCAAAAAAAAATTCTGGGACAAAAAAAAACATAAACAAGTAAGAAAGTTTCAGTCGGGTAAACCGACTAAGGTATACCCTCACTTTGTGAGTAATATAATATTGAATATTACACAAATTATTCTGTCAATTTTTGTGGGAGGTACCAGAAGGGGTTTAAGAAATATACCTATATTTCGCTGAACAGTAGATACTTTAAATACATTGCACTGTGCCGAATTGTAACCGTTTATATGGACTGGTATATTAATGTTGTGATATTAAATTGTGGTATAATTTGGCCATTTTGTGTGGGAGGTAAAGAAAACATTACGCTGTACAAAATTTCAAGTATTTTTATACACTGGTATTAATGTTATAAACTGTTAACTTTTGGTGCAAAATGGTGCATTTGTGTGGGAGGTACCAAAAGGGGCGCGGCAATAACGGCCATTTTTCACTGGACTGTAGGCACTATAAAAGCATTACACTGTACAAAATTTCAAGCATTTCTAAACACTGGTATTAATGTTATAAGCTTTTAATCTTTAGTGCAAAATGGTGCATTTGTGTGGAAGGTAAAAAAGGGGCGTGGCAATTTCGCCCATTTTCCTCGAGTTGATACCTACTAACAAACTAATACTATGTGTGGAATTTCAGAAGATTCGAATACGTATAATATCAGTTATTAAAGAATCAATATTTCACAACATTTTAACCCTTTGTGGGGGAGGTACCAGAAGGAGTGGACCAATATGGCCCATCTTCGAACTTAGCCGGAGATAGAAAACAAATATTACCACATACGAAATTTGAGTCAATCGGTTACTCCTTACGAGAGTTATCGTGCGCACCAGCCAGCAGACAGACAGACGGACGGACATTGCTCATTCGACTTAAAATGACCCAAAACGGATTTCCGTCGAACATACTTGGGGTCTTAGGTCACTCCTTTGATGTTTTACACTTTTTTCCGTAGGAAAGTGAGGGTTGAAAAATAGAAAAGTGAGGGTTTAAAAATAGAAAAACATATTTTATTTTATTTTTTAAAAGTTTGCATCCCAGCGAAGAAAATAATGCCTATTTGAAAAAAATCTATGGATAAATGTAGAAATTATAGCCCTTTTGGTAGAGGTAAGAGAATTTCAAAAAATCAGAAATTAAAAATTTCTGTTTAAATGTCGATTTTATTTATTACTTTTATTTATATTATGTACATTTGAGTTTATTTACATGAACAAGTTTCATTAGAAGTTATTGTGAGTTCTTTGTTGACGTTTGTAGATTTCGGAATCGGTTTCTCTAATAAGGAACCAAATATAATCTCCCATCATTCTTTGATCCCAGTGCCCTTGGTAACGCCGCTCGATGGACTTCAATTCTTGGTGAAACCTTTCGCCATGTTCGTCACTTACGTCGCCAAGATTCTCGGTGAAAAGATTTAAATGAGAATGCAAGAAATGAATTTTGAGGGACTTATTTACACCTGTTGGAATACATAAAGCGAAAAATAAGTTGGAATAATAGATATGTGTTAATACATAAATATAAAAAATATATTTCTAACCAATTTTTTCATAATTTTTTAACAAATCATTAATGATTGTTTCATATTGCGGGCTTTTATTGGATCCAAGGAAATTTGAAACTAAGAGCTTAAACGACCACCACGCTGCAATTTCATCCGACGTCAAATATGATTCGAAATTCACATCTTTCATCAGTTTCCTTATTTTAGGCCCATCAAAAACTCCTTCTTCGATTTTTTTAAAAGAAGGACTTTTAAATAAACTTTTTAAATATGAGAGAGAATTGCCATCTTTCCTTTAGGCTTTTACAAAGAGCCCCAGCTTAATATGCAGTGGTGGCAAAATATCGGCTATCCCAGAGGCATAACATACCAACTACTTTTAAATCGCAACAAATTTTCCAGTCATGTTCATATTTTATGTATTTTATAAATTTAGTCATTGTTTCGTATGATTCCTTAGTGTTGACAGCATGAGCAATGGGAATCGACGGTTTCTGATTTCCGTTGTGTAAAAGTAACGCTTTCAAACTTTATTTACTGCTGTCAACAAGTAACCGCCATTCCTTTGAATTGTATGTTTGATTAAGTTCCTCGAAAATCCGGGAATGTCCCTACAAAAGCATCTGTTAGCAACAGTTGTATAAAATTGTTTGTAAGGTATATCACGGACTCTATAATATGATATGTTAACATCTGGGGCCAAAATATTGTACTGTTTCATCGCAGATGCAAGTAGTTCTGCCTTATATTTGGTTAGTTCCAAATCTCTCACTAGATCAATGAGTTGAAACTGAGTTAAAAGCGATGACTTCTGACTCAAACTTGAATCGCTCAGAGTTGAGTACTCAGTTGAACTTGATGACTTCCGTAATTAGGCTGTTAGCTATACTTGGACACTTAATAATTGGTATTGTTTCCGAATGTGCAACTGGCAAAGTGACAGATTTTACTGCAGCGTAATTCCAGCGATTGGTCCTTCCTACTCCAATCTGTTTACTAAGACAAAAATTGCAGTCCGTATCGTGAATGAATGGTTGTCTCCAAATCATTGGCATTCCAAATTGCACGTGAAGTCTAAAATTAAAACGTTTTATTCCACAAAACATTGTAATACATCAATAGTAAAGTACTTACCGCATTCTTCCACTAGTCCATCGAGTAAGATTTACATGGCACGAATTACACAAAATACTAGGTGTCCACGGTTCGTTCATATTTTTAACTCGTATACCAAAATATTACACATATATTTCTTCTATTATTTTACTAAACGTACGTCGATTTTTTTTAATTACATATTTTCCGCAGATGTAGCAGAAATTGTCGGGATCATTTACACATTGAAAAGTTCTTTGCTTTTTACTCATACTTCGAAATATAACTTGAAATATTTTTCAGAAAATCGACTTATCTCTTTAAGGCGCTGAATTACACTAATTTATTAATAAGAAATTTCATTCACAAATTCCGGGTTTAAGGTTCATAAGTTGCAGTACCTGTAGCTGACATATAGTTTGCTTCGAAAGTAGATACCCAATATTTTCAAGACTGCCGCGTACTACTTTGTATTGCGTACATATAATTTTACTACTTGTATATACGACTGGAATGTCCATGCTCCTAAAAGGCGTAACTGAATGGAAACCTCATAAATAAAAAACCACAAATATTGTTGAGTGACCCTCTATATGAGCAGATCTCATCCAATATTGCTCTCACATTGCATGTCATGTTTTATGGAGGGTTACGAACGGCCATAAAACCTCGTCCTCTCTATTATCTTATAATGTCTGACATCAATCCTTTTAAATTAAAAAGCAAGTGCAATGTCTCTTATATGTCTCTCTCACATATGGCGAATTCAATATAAGCAAAAACATAATTTAAAAACGAAAAAATATGAAACAAGATTTTTTGAATTTCCCTAACATTTACAAAATGGCTCATAACGTTTACATATATCCATAGATTTCAAATAGACGGCGTTTTCTTCGTTAGCATGCTGGCTTTTTAAAAATGTTGAAAAAAAAATTTTTCGACTTTTTTTCTATTTTTTATGTTTTTTTTTTGTAACAGAAAAAAAATTTACCATAAAAAGTTTTTTTTAATAATTTTTCGTGTTAGTGACGCCAAATTGCACTAGAAACTGTTATCAACATCCCTTGGACAAAATTTTTGTTTCATAGTGTAATTAGTCGATTTTTTCTCGCAAAAATAGCTTTTTCACTTCAAAGTGTTCCCTAAAATATAAAAATTTTAAGTTCGAAAAAAAATTCGTCTGCGTTTCCTGGCTTTAACGATTATCTAACCAAATAAATGTATTTATATTTGAAGATGATCCGGTATCGAGACACTTCCACATAAATACTGTCGTTGTCATATTTTTTATATTTTTATGAACATTTTACACAATAAACTTTAAAAGTTATACTTTAATATCCCATTGGCTTCAATCAAAAAATTTTAACCGTCTCTTCACAAAAAAAAAAAATCATCGCTGTGGCGCATAAATGAGGATGAATTTGACCGATGGCAAGGGTTATGTTTGCTTTGAGGGCCGCTATGGTTTTTGGTTTATTCGCATAGCCATGTGACTTAAGAAACCCGACAAGAAAAAGCCGCGAAACGATTCCCCATAGAACTCCTATTTTTATAAAATAATGTTATTCAACGTATTGTTGAACGCTGTATCCGTCCATGGTGACAGACTGAATAAGTGACAGCCAATTCGACATATGTAGCTTCAACAATATGGCCGCTAACAACTGTCACAATTCGAAAGTCCATTTTGATAGAGTGCTTATTTTGTTTTCAGTAATGAGGCCATATGGGCGGGACCACGCCCGCCGTTCCAATATCACTCCACTTTGGTTGAGGTACGCACCGAGTTCACAAATACTGGGTGCATTTGATATGTATATTTATAAAACAAAACTTCCAGCGACCCCTACGAGGTGTTATTTCAGGTGTATTCAGTATGAAATATAAACTATATGGGATTGTATACTTTTTGCTTTGGCGAATATATGATGGAAGTATTGTGTGTGGATTATGATCTCGGATATGAGTCATTTCAAATATATAAAGAAATTTTGCTTCAAAACCCTAAGTGTATTCCACACGACTTTCTTGGCCATAATGCACGAAATTCTCTATTATCAATTGAATAAGTTAGTTCGCGAACTACATACACAGCTCTAATCAAGAGTCAGAGGCGACTTTTTCGGCTCGACCATGGAGCGTATAAGCAATATTCTGGTGGTTTCATTGTTCATACATTACGGAGTACAACCTTCGACAAATGCAAATGCAAATGCAATGAAAGGAATACGACACAGTAGTTCATAAAAAGAGCAATAAATCCGACGTTCCCTATCCAAACCAAAAAAAAAATCAGGACGCTTCACTGTGGGAGCAATTAAAAAAGGAAATAATTCTGTCGTTTCTTATCCAGACATCCGATTGCGACAAGTAAAGTTTTAAATTTGGACCACCTATGTTATATAGGGGCGGAGCTACAGGGCGTCACATTTTTTCACCTCTGTTGAACAAAATGTTTAAGCGCATGTAACGCTCGTCTTTTTCGTCTGATACTAACCGATGTCTATAAAATACTTCTTACAGCTAATAGTTATCTCGTATGGTTACCGAGATATCTGCAATTTAATATAAAGGGTTGTCCAACCATAATGCTCGATAATAATTGTGAGACACACGTGGCAAGCCGTGGCGAGCATTTGGCTGATATTTTGTTTCACACATAATTGTCATAGATCCTTCTATCATAATAAAAAATAAGATAATAATGATAATAACAAATAAGAGAAGTTAAACAAAATCATGTTTTTTAACCCCTATATTGTGAAGTAGTGTATATTTCAGTTGCTGCGGCCCAAAACAAGACACCTACAAGACACCAAGAATATTTGGCAGAAATCCGCTTTGGGCCATTTTAAGACATTTGAGCAATGTCCACACTGAAAAAAAATTTGTCATAAAATTAAAGAATTGCTCCAAAGACGTCCTTAGTCTTCAACATAAGTACATTTTGTACTTAAATTTAAGAAAATGTACTTAAAATTAAGTAATTTACTTAATATTAATGGAATTATCTATATTTTAATTACAAAATGTACTTGTTTTGAAGACTAAAGACGTCTTTGGAGCATTTCTTTAATTTTATGATAATTTTTTTTTTAGTGCATCCGTTCGCCCTTCCGTCTTTGTGGCTGGTGTAAGCATACTATTTATTGAACCAATTATCTTCAAATTTGGTATGCATTAATACTTTATTCTATATAAGGATAAGATTAAAGATGGTCCATGTTGGTCCGCTCCTTAGAGTACCTCCACCTCAAAGGAGGTGGAGGTGCTATATCTTTCCACTCATAGTAATAGTTTCTTGGTCGCTATCACCTTGAGAAAAATGGGCGAAGTTTCCACCCATCACAGTATGGGAGCTATATCAAAATATGGAAGATACGAGTATGCCTCATTTTCAATAGGTACGATACGAATGTAATACAAAGTACACATATTTAAATTTCAGCATGATCGGTTAAAAAATGCACCGCCTATAGCGTAAAAACGTCTTATCGAAACAGACTTTTATATGGGGTATCAAAAGTATTGTATCATCCCATTTGGGATCCCAAATAGGGATCGTCCACAGGTTAAGAAATGCCTCTGTACACTTTTTTATTTAGATTGCTTCATATTTGCGACCTGTGTGTCGAATATAAAAAAGAACGGAACGCTAAACATAGTGTATTCTGTTAGTGTTCTGTTCGAAAGCACACAAACACTACAACGCACAGTGATATGGCTTCATACATTTTTGTGCAAAAAATATAAGGAGTGGTCCTAGATTATTGAAAGTTGCCACCGAGTAATATATTGACTAAATTATGAAAAAAATTGTATTTAATCAAAATCTACCACGCACACCGCCCACCGCCCATACAATCCAAATCGATTTTTTCACATAAAAATGTTTCCTATCAAAGCAAAATACTTCATATTTGGTACATACACTTCCTAGAATAAACATTATATGCATGTCAAGTTTCATCGAAATCGACCGCATCCACCGCATAGTCTATAGTCTATAGTACCCATAGTCTATACGAAAAAGGGGACTGCGATATAATTTTTTTTTTTGTGTCCGAAAATTTGTTTTTGTGTCCGAGACCTAAAAACTTTTTTTGTATATATTGAGGCATACTATTTTATAAAACCAAAAAAAGTTTTTTGTAATTTTAAAAAAAAAATTTTTTAATTCCAATTTTCATGGAAGTTACCTTTAGTATTTGGACCAAATTTTTTGTTCAATAGATCCGTGATAACAGCTAGAAATGCTGAAAACATTACTTTCACGTAGAAACGGAAATTTAGAAACTGTCGTTAAAACAATTTAAAAAATTTGATTTTTTCCCAAAAAAATCGTTTTTCGCTGGCACAAAAAACCATAAGAAATGGAAAAAAATCGCTAAAAGTTTGTTTGTTACATTTTTTGCAAGCTAGCAAAAATAAAACAATGCCTATTTGCAAAAAGTCCATGAATAAATCTATAAATTATGACCCATATTGTAAAAATAGAGAAATTAAAAAAAAATTAATTCTGTATTTTGTCAATTTTGTTTTGGAGGTATTAAAAGGGCGCCCTTTTGGAGGTATCAAAAGGGCGTGGTATCAACAGCCATTTTTATCCCCTAACCTTGCAAAGGAGGGTATACGTAGTATGTTCAAAAATATCGCGAACTTTGTATATTTTCAAAAAGTATTTATTTATTCAAGAATATCTATTTTGTCCCCTTCAAAGTAATTCCCCTCGGATATAATACACTTCTGCCAACGTTTTTTCCAATCCTCGAAGCACTTCAAATAATCATTTTTTGTGATCTTGTTCTGCTCCTCCTTCGATGCCGTCTTTATCTCCTCAATCGTGGCGTAGCGTCGTCCTTTCATGGGCCTTTTCAGTTTTGGGTACAAAAAATAGTCACAGGGGGCTAGGTCAGGGGAATACGGTGGCTGCGGCACCATTACTGTGTTGTTTTTTGGCGCAATATTCGCGCATAAGCAACGATGTGTGTGCAGGGGCGTTATCATGGTGCAAAAGCCAGTTTTTGTTTTTCCACAAATCCGGGCGTTTTTGGCGGATTGCTTCGCGCAATTTGCGCATAACTTGCAGGTAATATGCTTTATTGGCCGTACTACCCTGTGGCAAGAACTCATAATGCACCACGCCCCTGCAATCAAAGAAAACTGTGATGTTTTCGTCTGTTATTGAAGTGCTCAGGCGTCCGGCACGCTGTTCGTCCTTCGCATCTTCTCGGCCCTCTAAGAACATTTTGTACCACCGATAAACGTTTCTTTGGTCCAAGGTAGCTTCACCATATGCCACAGTGAACATTCGGAATGCATCAGCGCACTTTATTTTGTTTTTCACACACAATTTGATGCAGATTCTATGATCAATTTTCTGAAATAGATAAAAATCGAAGACAATTTAAAACACATCCAAGCACAACAGCTATCAAAATTGAACTAAACATTCAAAATGGCCGACATTGTCAGCATAAGTAATGGACATGAGTACCAACATAACGCTACAAAAACACTTAGCCCGCGGAAATTAAAAATTCGCGATATTCTTTGAGCATACCTCGTATATCACTTTCTACGAGCCAAATGTGTAACACATCGAAGAAGTGACCTAAGGCCCCAAGTATGTTCGGCTGAAATCCGTTTTGGGCCATTTTAAGTCGAATGAGCAATGTCCGTCTGTCTGCTGGCTGGTGCGCATGATAACTTTCGAAAGGAGTAACCGATTGACTTCAACTTTGGGTGATAATATTTTTTTTCTATCTCCGGCTATCTCCAGTTCCAAGATGGGTCACATTGGTCCACTCCTTCTAGTACCTCCCCCACAAAGGGTTAAATTTTAGTGAAATATTGATTCATTGATAACTTCTATACTACTTATTCGAATAAGTAGTATACTTCATTAATGTGTTACACTTTTGGCCCGCAGCATCTGATTAGATTTTCTTCAAATAGGCATTGTTTTTTTATTAGGATTCTAGCTTTCAAAATATGGAATAAAAAATTTTTTTTACGATTTTTATACCCTACACCACACTGTGGTACAGGGTATTATAAGTTTGTTTCATGGCAGATGTTTGTAACAACTGAAAATAACACAGCTAGACCCACCTTAAAGTATACCGATCGACTAAGAATCACTAGCTGAGTCGATTTAAGCATGTCTGTCCGTCCGTCCGTCTGTCCATGTAAAGTTGTTCGTTGACTACAGGTCGCATTTTCACTACGATCGTTCTGAAATTTTGCAGTTTAGAGTATTTCGCAGCTGTTAAGATCGCTATTGAATTTGGTTGAAATCGGTTCAGATTTAGATATAGCTCCCATAAATCTTTCGTCCGATTTGGCCCTTAAGTCCTATAGAAGCTGTATTTTACATCCAATCGTTTTGAAATTTAGAATGGTATAGTTTCTTAATCCATGAACCAACATTGCCGAAGTTGAAGAAAATCGGTTTAGATTTAGCTATAGCTCCCATATAAATGTTTCGTCCGATTTGGCCCTTAAGTCCTTTAGAAGCTGTATTTTACATCCAATCATTTTGAAATTTAGAATGGTAGAGTTTCTTGTTCCATGAACCAACACTACCGAATTTGAAGAATATCAGTTAAGATTTAGCTATAGCTCCCATATATATGTTTCGTCCGATTTGGCCCTTTAGTTCTATAGAAGCTGCATTTTACATCCAATCGTTTTGAAATTTAGAATGGTAGAGTTTCTTGATCCATGAACCAACACTACCGAATTTGAGGAAAATTAGTTAAGATTTAGCTATAGCTCCCATATATATGTTTCGTCCGATTTTGCTCTGTAGTCCTGTACAAGCTGTATTTTACATCCAATCATTTCGAAATTTAGAATGGTAGAGTTTCTTGATCCATGCACCAACACTACCGAATTTGAAGAAAATCGGTTAAGATTTAGCTATAGCTCCCATATATATGTTTCGTCCGATTTGGCCCTTTAGTTCTATAGAAGCTGTATTTTACATCCAATCGTTTTGAAATTTAAAATGGTAGAGTTTCTTGAACCATGAACCAACATTGCCGAATTTGAAGAAAATCGGTTAAGATTTAGCTATAGCTCCCATATATATGTTTCGTCCGATTTTGCTCTGTAGTCCTGTACAAGCTGTATTTTACATCCAATCATTTCGAAATTTAGAATGGTAGAGTTTCTTGATCCATGCACCAACACAACCGAATTTGAAGAAAATCGGTTAAGATTTAGCTATAGCTCCCATATATATATTTCGTCCGATTTGGCCCTTTAGTCCTATAAAAGCTGTATTTTACATCCAATCGTTTTGAAATTTAGAATGGTAGAGTTTCTTGATCCATAAACCAACACTACCTAATTTGAGGAAAATCAGTTAAGATTTAGCTATAGCTCCCATATATATGTTTCGTCCGATTTTGCTCTGTAGTCCTGTAGAAGCTGTATTTTACATCCAATCATTTCGAAATTTAGAATGGTAGAGTTTCTTGATCCATGAACCAACATTGCCGAATTTGAAGAAAATCGGTTTAGATTTAGCTATAGCTCCCATATATATGTTTCGTCCGATTTTGCTCTTTAGTCCTGTAGAAGCTGTATTTTACATCCAATCATTTCGAAATTTAGAATGGTAGAGTTTCTTGATCCATGAACCAACATTGCCGAATTTGAAGAAAATCGGTTCAGATTTAGATATAGCTCCCATATATATGTTTCGTCCGATTTGGCCCTTTAGTCCTATAAAAGCTGTATTTTACATCTAATCATTTTGAAATTTAGAATGGTAGAGTTTCTTGATCCATGAACCAACACTACCGAATTTGAAGAAAATCGGTTAAGATTTAGCTATAGCTCCCATATATATGTTTCGTCCGATTTTGCTCTTTAGTCCTGTAGAAGCTGTATTTACATCCAATCGTTTTGAAATTTAGAATGGTAGAGTTTCTTGATCCATGAACCAACATTGCCGAATTTGAAGAAAATCGGTTAAGATTTAGCTATAGCTCCCATATATATGTTTCGTCCGATTTTGCTCTTTAGTCCTGTAGAAGCTGTATTTTACATCCAATCATTTCGAAATTTAGAATGGTAGAGTTTCTTGATCCATGAACCAACACTGCCGAATTTAAAGAAAATCGGTATAGATTTAGCTATAGCTCCCATATATATATTTCGTCCGATTTGGCCCTTTAGTCCTATAAAAGCTGTATTTTACATCCAATCGTTTTGAAATTTAGAATGGTAGAGTTTCTTGATCCATGAACCAACATTGCCGAATTTGAAGAAAATGGGTAAAGGTTTAGCTATATCTCCCATATATATTTTTCATACGATTTGGCTCTTTTGATCCAATCGTTTTTATACCCTACACCACACTGTGGTTTAGGGTATTATTTAAGTATAAAATGTCCCAAAGGTAAATTTATGTAAACAATTTATACATGAATTACAAAATTTATATATCAGAGTTATTCAATATTACGAGAGTGGTGTAGGGTATAATATAGTCGGCCCCGCCCGACTTTAGGCTTTCCTTACTGGTTTTTAATTGTTTTCTATTTTTTATGGGTTTTTTGCGTTACAAAAAAGTACAACATAAAAGCAATATTTTTGAAAAAAATAAAATTTTTTCTAATTATTTTAACGACAGTTACTAAACTTTTGTTTCCACGTGAAAGTGTCATTACTAACATTTTTCTTTAATTTAGAGAGCATCCCGGCTTTATCAAGCATATACTTCAATATGGTCCTAATACTAAAGGCACCTTCCAAGAAAATGGGAATTTTAAAGAAACATTTTGTGAACATTTTTAGCTATTCCATTTGGGTATAATTTGGGCATATTCTGTGGGAGGTAACAAAAGGGGCTGACAATAACAGTCAATTTTTAACCGGTCTAATCTAAACCTGTTAAACCGGTCTAATGGTACTATAAATGCATTACACAACAAAAACTTTTAGGAATTTATATGTACTGGTATTAAAGTAATCTTAAACGGATTACCGCCATTCATACATGGGATCTTAGGTCACTCCTACGATGTGTTACACTTTTGGCAAATAATAGTATATACCCTCCCTTGCTAAAATGAGGGTATAAATATTTTTTGTACTAATGCCATATATACAATACACTGAGTCTAAGATATAGCTGAAAAAGTTGGTCGAAGGCGAGGGATCAGAATGTATATGACCAAACTGATCTTATGGTATGGAATGACTCTTGAGCATACAGTAGCCTTGGCTCCACACAAAATCCTCCACAGTCTCTGTTCTTATGCCAGAGCTTTGTCATGTTGGCCAGCCCAGAAAGTCCTATTCGAACCATTAAGTGTGTTGCAATTGAATCCAGTCGAAATAGAAAACTGAGCAAAAATGGACTTCATTCAAACACATAGAGTTATGGTCGCCAAATTACCGGTTTTCCATTTAACAAAGGTAGGTTAGATCAGGTATGCGGCGGGGGGAGGTGGATAACAATTTACATACCCACATAGAGAGCGAGTAGAAATAGCAATCCAAAATGGTTTATGAATTTATGCAATATTTTCACTCGTCCCTTTCGATTCACTGCTTTCGTGCAGTTGTCATTGGACTGGCATTGTTACCTTTTCGCAGAGCTCAATATACCACACACACACAAATACATATACGCCTATTCTTTTTATGGGTGTGGGTGTTGTAATGCATTTTTTGTTTGCTTTTGCATTGTCTGCATTTAAAAGCGATTTAAAAATTGTAAGCATTAATCAAATCGAACTCAGTCAGACTCACCAACATGTGCAGATATTCATACATATCGAGAGAAAAAAAAAACAAATATTTCCATTAATTCGATATCAGTTCCAATGATTTGTGTTGCAGCAGTTTTTTCGCCTCTTTTGGGCAAATTTGAATTTCAGTGAAAAATTTCATCCTTCTGAATGCAATAGTGAACTTTGGCCAAAATCACTTAAATGTGGGAAGAGTGGTAAAATATTTATGGCAGCAAATCAATTATGGACAAGGTAAAACGAACACTAGTATCAGCTCAAACGTCAAAAGTAAATGTAATTTTTCTTTTATGGAAAATATGAGTTACGTAGGTACATATATTGGGGGATTTTGTTTGAGCTGCTTACAAATTGAAATATTTGTAGTATGCCAAAATGTACTTAGATCTGAATTAGATGACAACTGACTGCTCTTGTTTGTTGCCAAATTTGTTGTACATAAAACATATACAAGAAATATTAAATGCAAACATGTTTAGGTATAAAAGTTTGTTTTTTTTAGGCTGATTCATACTATTTTGGTTTAGACTGATTTATACTACGAGTATTCATATTATGAAACCTAGACACTTTTTTAATGTAAAGTTTTTTTTTCAAGAAATTTCTCAAATTCCAATTTTCATAAAAGGTACCTGTATATTTGGACAAGGCTCCGTCTCCGATATGGATTATACAAAATATACCATTATGTTATATAGGGTGATCCATTTCGAGGTTCCCTACTTTTTTAAAGAAAAAACCCAGAAATTTCAAATTGAATGGGGAATGTTTATTATCATTTGAAAGAACATTCTTTGGCATTTATTTTTTGAAGAAACTTTCGACTTTACATGTCCCCACAGGAAAAAGTCTAACGGTATGATATCACACCAATGATATCACAGCCAATCGACCGGCCCAAAACGTTAAATTATCTGCTCACCGAAGTGTTCTCTCAATAAATCCATTGATTTATGCGATGTGTGGGAAGTGGCGCCGTCTAGTTAAAACTAAATGTCGCCGAGATCACGAGTTTCAATTTCAGTCATCAAATAGTCGGTTATCATGTCACAATAACGGTCGCCATTGACGGCTACGTTCTCACCGGCATCATTTTTGAAGAAATATGGACCAATGATTTCGGTACGTCGCATCGGGAATCGGTCAATGGCAAAAATATAGCTCTTAACGAGGACTAAAATATTGTTCATGGGTGTCAAGGTCGTGGGTAGACTGGAAAGTGTTTTTTGGATTTAAAAACCAGTAAGGAAAGGCAGAAAGTCGGGCGGGGCCGACTATATAATACCCTACACCTCCCTAACTATGCGATGAAGGTCATTGCCATAATAATTTGGAATAATTGGTAAATGGGTAGAAACATATTATCTAATTCTGAAACGATAATTGCTAAATTAAGCAATATTCGTTCCTAAATTGAGAAACATCTTTCTAGAAAATTTTAATGATCGGAAGTAAAATACAACTTCTATAGCGGTTTGATACCAAATCAGGAGGAACATATATATGGAGCTTTAATATAAATCTGAACCGATCTTCCCTGAATACTTATTCATGTAAAAAAACCTCCTTCTGTCGAATTTCGTACTGATCGGATATAAAATACAGTCTCTACAGCGCTTACATGTCAAATCGGGGGTAACGCATATATGGGGGCTATATCTAAATCTGAACAGATTTCTTCCAAATTTAAAAGTGTTCATTCATATAATAGGAAACCTCTTTCTGACGAATTTCATACTGATCGGATATAAAATACAGTTTTTACAGCGCTTACATGTGAAATCGGGGGTAACATATATATGGCGGCTATATATATATCCGAACCGATTTTCTCCGAATTTGGCAGTATTCCTTCATGTAATAAGAAACCTCTTTCTGCCGAATTTCGCACTGATCGGATATAAAATACAGTTTTTACAGCGCTTACATGTCAAATCAGGGCTAACATCTATATGGGGGCTATATCTAAATCTGAACCGATTTTAACCAAATTCAATAGGGATCGTCCTTGGGTCAAAAAAAAGATATGTGTAAATTTTCGTCGAGATCGGACCATAATTGCGACCTGTACTTTGATTACAAGGATACATGCACAGACGGACAGACGGACAGACAGACAGACAGATAGACAGACAGACAGATAGACAGACAGACGCACAGACAGACAGACGGACAGACGGACATAGCTAAATCAACTCAGAAAGTGATTCTAAGTCGATCGGTATAATAAACGATGGGTCTATTTCGTCTCTCTTTGGGTGTTACAAACAAATGCACAAAGTTATAATACCCTGTACCAGGGACGTATCCAGGATTTTGGTTCGGGGGGGGGCCCAACCATTTTTCCCATAACAAAGATAAACAATTAAAAAATTGCGTTTATTGTGTAGGTAATGGATGTTACGATCCTTAGTTTTTTATTCCTAAATATAAATGTGTACTTTAGTACGAGATCAGTAAAACTTTTTATAATAAAATACGTAAGAGTTAAAACTGTAATCTTCGATTTTTTGAAAGAAATATATCAATTATTTCATCGATTTTGACTTCATCTTTGTATATAGACATCAAAGCCAGGTAAGATAGCCTTTCTCCTTCCATTCTGTCCCGGAGATAAGTTTTGATTCTTCTTAACTTCGAGAAACTTCGCTCAGCATATGCCGTTGTCACAGGTACTGTGGCCAGTATCTGCAAAAGGGTAAAAACGCTTGGGAGCATGTCCTCATCACAAACTGAAATAGCATCTAATGCATTTGATGGCTTATCATTCTTCGGCTTCCAATAATCAATCCATATACTTATTTCAGCTAAAACAGATTTTGCTGAATTTTTTAAATCGTTTTTGTAAAAAAAGTGTGACTTCTTCGAAATCTTCCTTTATTAGATTTACAACTCGTATCGGAACGACATTAAACAGACTTGTAATTATACCTTCATGTTCGGAAAATCTATTATTTAAATGTGATATTACTTCGTCCAGATATGGTATGAACAATGTTGTCCTAAAATACGCCTTGACATCTGAACCAGGAATATTAGCCCTATACTTTTGAGTGCCTACTCTTCTAGGTAGTGCAGCTTCTATTCCAAAACTTCTTGCAAGTTGTGTGGATTCTTCAAACAGTTTATCAAACTCCGCATCTGAATTTCTACACATGTCACTTAATTTAGTCGTTGCGAATATTATATCTAGGTTAATCGTTTGCAAATACCGTGATAAGTTGTGTGTAATGACCAAAACCGTACTACTTATTACCGCACCCAATATAAAGTCAAATTTACATACACGGTTGTGCAAACTCATTCCATCACTGCAACCTACATGTTAAAAAGGTAGATAGATAAGAAATCATAAATGTAATTTTAACTTAATTTTCGTCATATCTGGTTATCATAAATTTAAAGCCAACCAATAATTACACCGGTCGACAAAAACAACATTTTTTCTTGGGTTTCTGTTTTAATGCATAGATTCTGATTCTAGACGTCAAAAAACGTCAAAATCTCCAATCTTAGCTTTTAAAGTTTTTTTTGTAAATTTTACATCGATAAGAAAGTTTTAATGTTAAAACCTTACTAAATTAGCTATAACTTTTTATACCCTACACCACACTGTGGTACAGGGTATTATAACTTTGTGCATTTGTTTGTAACACCCAAAAGGAGAAGAAATAGACCCATCGTTTATTATACCGATCGACTTAGAATCACTTTCTGAGTCGATTTAGCTATGTCCGTCTGTCCGTCTGTCTGTCTGTCCGTCTGTCTGTCTGTCCGTCTGTCTGTGCATGTATTCTTGTAATCAAAGTACAGGTCGCAATTATGGTCCGATCTCGACGAAACTTTACACATATCTTATTTTTGGTCCAAGGACGATCCCTATTGAATTTGGTTAAAATCGGTTCAGATTTAGATATATCCCCCATATATATGTTAGCCCCGATTTGACATGTAAGCGCTGTAAAAACTTTATTTTATACCCGATCAGTATGAAATTCGGCAGGAAAAGGTTTCTTATTACATGAATGAACTCTGTTAAATTTGGAAGAAATCGGTTCAGATTTAGATATAGCCCCCATATATACATTACCCCCGATTTGACATATAAGCGCTGTAAAAATGTTATTTTATATCCGATCAGTGCGAAATTCGGCAAAGAGAGGTTTCTTATTACATGAAGGAATACTGCTAAATTCGGAGACAATCGGTTCAGATTCAGATATAGCCCCCATATATCTGTTACCCCCGATTTGACATGTAAGCGCTGTAAAAACTGTATTTTATATCCGATCAGTGCAAAATTTGGCAGAAAGAGGTTTCTTATTACATAAAGGAATACTGCTAAATTTGGAGAAAATCGGTTCAGATTTAGATATAGCCCCCATATATACGTTACCCCCGATTTGACTTGTAAGCGCTGTAAAAATTTTATTTTATATCCGATCAGTATGAAATTCTGCAGAAAGAGGTTTCTTATTATATGAATGAACACTGTTAAATTTGGAAGAAATCGGTTCAGATTTAGATATAGCCCCCATATATACGTTCCCCCGATTTGACATGTATGCGCTGTAAAAACTGTATTTTATATACGATCAGTATGAAATTCGGCAGGAAGAGGTTTCCTATTATTTGAATAAACACTGTTAAATTTGGAAGAAATCGGTTCAGATTTAGATATAGCCCCCATATATACGTTACTCCCGATATGACCAAATTATTATGGCAATGACCCTTATCGCATTGTTAGGGAGGTGTAGGGTATTATATAGTCGGCCCCGCCCGACTTTCTGCCTTTCCTTACTGGTTAAATTATGCATCGATTTTCTTCGGAATGGGCTCGTTTAATTCATGACCGAACAGACTTTACGATAGAATCATAAAAATATAACATTTGTTAATTTTTAGATTGTTTTATGGGAGTTTTATTTTAAAACAAGTAAGAAAGTTTCAGTCGGCTAAACCGACTAAGGTATACCCTCACTTTGTGAGTAATGTAATATTGAATATTACTCGAATTATTCTGTCAATTTGTGTGGGAGGTACCAGAAGGGGTTTATCAAATACACCTTTTTTTGCTGAACATTAGATACTTTAAATTCATTGCACTGTGCCGACTTATAAGCATTTATGTGCACAGGTATAAACGTTACGAGACATTAAATTGTGGTATGATTTGGGCATTTTGTTTTGGAGGTACAAAGTTGGGCGTGGCAATAACGCCCATTTTTCACAGGGCTATAGACACTATAAAAACATTACACTGTACAAAATGTCAAGTATTTTTATACACTGGTTTTAATGTTATAAGCTGTTAACTTTTGGTGCAAAAAGGTACCTTTGTGTGGGAGGTACCAAAAGGGGCGTGACAACAACACCCATTTTTCCCTGGACTGTAGGCAATATAAAAGCATAATACTGTACAAAATTTCAAGTATATTTATACACTGTTATTAATGTTATAAGCTTTTAACTTTTGGTGCAAAATGGTGCATTTGTGTGGGAGGTACCAAAAGGGACGTGGCGACTTCGCCCATTTTTCTCGAGTTGATAGCGACTAATAAGCTAATACTATGTGTGGAATTTTAAAAGATTCGAATAAGTAGTATAGCAGTTATTAAAGAATCAATATTTCACAACATTTTAACCCTTTGTGGGGAAGGTACTAGAAGGAGAGAAGGAGCCAGCAGACAGACAGACACACAGACAGACAGACGGACGGACATTGCTCATTCGACTTAAAATGACCCAAAACGGATTTCCTCCGAACATACTTGGGATCTTAGGTCACTCCTTCGATGTGTTACACTTTTTGCCGTAGCAAATGATATATACCCTCGTCACACTAAAGTGAGGGTATAAATATTAAAATTTAAAATCACATTTTTTGGCAATATTTTGTAATACTCGTATATCATCGAAACCACTGAACGGATGGAAAATGGTATTATATGAAGTTGAAGGCTACTTAATATTTAATTCTTTAAAACTTTCCTCAACCAAATCGGATAAATGGTTCTCGAGTTATGCCACTATATGTGGTTCAACCACTAATTTCTTTCCATATCACAGCTTATCGCGAGAATTTAAAGAGACAACCCTTTAGGCTAAGAAAAAAGAGAGGTTGAACCACATATTATGGCATAACTAGAGAACCATTCATCCGAATTGGTTCAGGTAAGCTTTACAAACTTCAGAATTAAGTAGCCTTCAACTTCACATAATACAATTTTCCATCCGTTCAGCGGTTTCGACGATATCTTACAAAGTATTGCAAAAAATCATATTTTTTGAGAAAATTTTAATAATTTTTAAATAAAAGCCTCATAAAAACATCTAGAAACGCATAATTGTCATATTTTTGTGATTTTATCGTAAACTCTGAAAGGTTATGAATAAATTGAGACCATTCCGAAGAAAATCGATGCATAATTTAAAAAGTATTAGCGAGGAAACCATGCACTTTTCTTATTTTTAGTTGTTATTACTTTTACTGTTACCATTTTTTACGCTTTTGTATTGTTTTTTTTAACGGCCTTCCAAATATTTTTCGTGTTTTTTTGAGTGATTTTGAAAATTGTAAACAGTTTATGCCTATGTTTAAAACACCCCCCCCCCCCCCCCTCTGGATACGTCCCTGCCTCTTTTGGTAACTCCAACATAAAGGTACCATTTTGTACGAAAAGCTTACAGCTTTTAACTTTAATTCTAGTGCCTACAAATACTTAAAATTGTATAAGTGTAGTGTTTTATAGTACTTAGGGTCTGTCGAAAAATGGGCGTTATTATGACTCCCCTTTTGGTACCTCCCACACAAATGCACCATCTTGTAGGCAAAGTTTACAGCTTATACTGTGAACAGTAATACATACACATATATATATGTATATATATATATATCGTCAACAGAAACGAAAAGGGCGTAACAACAAGAAAAATGCAAATTCAGTTTTTGATGAATTTCGGTACACAGCATCAAAATACACAAACTGACATAATTTTAAGCGGCGTAATATTAAAAATGGCAAATATATTAACGAAATTCAAAAGGGCCTAAAAACAAATTATTTCTTTTTTCATAGTTAAAAAATCCTATTTCACACAATTTTCACAAAAAAGTTTTAAATCATATTTGTGTGATTTCACATATGCATCATTATGTTTAGATATTAGCCTGAAAAGTTTTTTGCTTTTCCTGTAAAACTTTCAAATATGATGAACATTTTTTCCTACAGTCCTGTTAAAAATGGGATTTATGACCACACCCGTTTTCGTACCTCCCATACAAAAACGAGTCAATATAAACTATTAGTTCATATACCAGTGCACATTTACATTGCTCACAAAGTGAGGGTATACCTTATTCGATTTACCCGACTGACATTTCTTACATGTTGTATAGGTCTTTATAAAATTTAGAAGATAAAATTTTTTGAACCAAGTGAGAACGTTGCAAATTTGAAGAAAATCGGTTCAGATTTATATACAGCTTCGGTATACAATTAGTTTTTAATCTGGGCGCTATAAAATAAAACCAGTAAGGAAAGGCAGAAAGTCGGGCGGGGCCGACTATATAATACCCTACACCTCCCTAACAATGCGATAAGGGTCATTGCCATAATAATTTGGAATAATTGGTAAATGGGTAGAAACATATTATCTAATTCTGAAACGATAATCGCTAAATTAAGCAATATTCGTTCCTAAATTGAGAAACATCTTTCTGGAAAATTTTAATGATCGGAAGTAAAATACAACTTCTATAGCGTACTGATCGCATATAAAATACAGTCTCTACAGCGCCTACATGTCAAATCGGGGGTACCGTATATATGGGGGCTATATCTAAATCTGAACCGATTTCTTCCAAATTTAACAGTGTTCATTCATATAATAAGAAACCTCTTTCTGCCGAATTTCATACTGATCGGATACAAAATAACATTTTTACAGCGCTTACAAGTCAAATCGGGGGTAACGTATATATGGGGGCTATATCTAAATCTGAACCGATTTTCTCCAAATTTAGCAGTATTCCTTTATGTAATAAGAAACCTCTTTCTGCCAAATTTTGCACTGATCGGATATAAAATACAGTTTTTACAGCGCTTACATGTCAAATCGGGGGTAACATATATATGGGGGCTATATCTGAATCTGAACCGATTTTCTCCGAATTTAGCAGTATTCCTTCATGTAATAAGAAACCTCTCTTTGCCGAATTTCGCACTGATCGGATATAAAATAACATTTTTACAGCGCTTATATGTCAAATCGGGGGTAATGTATATATGGGGGCTATATCTAAATCTGAACCGATTTCTTCCAAATTTAACAGAGTTCATTTATGTAATAAGAAACCTTTTCCTGCCGAATTTCATACTGATCGGGTATAAAATAAAGTTTTTACAGCGCTTACATGTCAAATCGGGGCTAACATATATATGGGGGCTATATCTAAATCTGAACCGATTTTAACCAAATTCAATAGGGATCGTCCTTGGGCCAAAAATAAGATATGTGTAAAGTTTCGTCGAGATCGGACCATAATTGCGACCTGTACTTTGATTACAAGAATACATGCACAGACGGACAGACAGACAGACAGACGGACAGACAGACAGACAGACGGACAGACGGACATAGCTAAATCGACTCAGAAAGTGATTCTAAGTCGATCGGTATAATAAACGATGGGTCTATTTCTTCTCCTTTTGGGTGTTACAAACAAATGCACAAAGTTATAATACCCTGTACCACAGTGTGGTGTAGGGTATAAAAATGGACTTAGCGCAATTGGCTAACGATTATTTTGATAATAAAACTGAATAATTTGTAAACGTTGTTCAGGCGTAAGTCTTTTCATGATGAAATGTCAAACAATACTTAACAAAAGTAACGTGACAGCGTGACACGATTCACACGTGATCTGTCAAAAAAAAGGCTATTGAAAAAGTATCTCTACTTGATCACCCTATATAACTATTGCACTCAAAATTTTTTGGGAAAACAGTTTTGTTACAAAAGAAGAATAAAACATTCGAAGCCTGTAACCAATTACACTGTGATACAAAAACGAACTTTCCGAATGGGAATGGGATGAGACCAATTGCAAATTAAAGTTGGCAGTATCCATAACAAAACCTTCAAGGGTTTTTTTCAGTTCAGTGCGAGAACGCTGTCTAACAAGATAAAATCATTGAAAATTTGATAAAATAATGTTTATTTCTTTTTATTATCATGGAAAGCTGTGGTATCATTCTCGAGGAATTCATTTTTGATATTTATTTTTACCTACAACTCACGCTAGATGGCGCTGTCATACAAATGGTGCTATATTATATGAGAACAGTAGGAATCACAAAATATGGTAAATGTAGAGTAGATGAGAACAGTAGGAATCACAAAAAGTAAGCTAAATATGGGGGCTATATTGAAACATTGACCGATATGGCCCATTTGCAATCCCAAACAACCTGCAACTATAAGAAATATTTATACCAAATTTGATCAACCTAGCTCTATTATTACGGACTGTAGCATGATCACAACAGACGGACGGACGGACAGACGGACATGGCTAAATCACCAACTTCAAATGCGTGTAAAAAAAATCTCGCACTGAACTGAAAAAACCATTAAAGGTTTTGTTATGGATAATGTCAACTTTCATTTGCAATTGGTTTTATCCCATTCCCATTTTGGTTGTTGCACTGTGTTATTTGTGTATGTCCAAAATATTTATAAATTTAACCAAACTATCGACTTGTAATGTAAAGACAGTTTTAGGAAAGGCTCTGATTACACCTGTCAACGCGATTTTTAGTCTGACTTAAGTGTCAAATTTTGATTTCTTTTGTGTTTCAAATAAAGGGAAAATAACTTTTTTGTCAAAGTTTGTTTTTGTAGAATTTAGAGGAAATTTTGGTTTCTTCGCTACAACTTTTTAAATTATGCATCGATCATTTTATTCCAGCCCGATCAGACTTTGCTATAAAATCATAAACATTTAACAACTATGCATTTTTATACCCTCCACCATAGGATGGGGGGTATATTCATTTTGTCACTCCGTTTGTATTTGTAACACCTCTAAATATTCATCGGAGACCCCATAAAGTATATATATTCTTAATCGTCGTAAAATTCTAAGACGATTTAGGTATGTCAGTCTGTCCGTCCGTCCGTCCCTCCGTCCGTCCGTCCGTCTGTGGTAATCACGCTACAGTCCGCAATAATAGAGCTAGGTTGATCAAATTTGGTACAAATACTTGCAGGTTGTTTGGGATTGCAAATGGGCCATATCGGTCCATATTTAGATATATCTCCAATATATAGCATCTAACTTGTTGTGATTCCTACTGTTCTCATCTCATTTTTGTGTGTTTCGGTGTTATTTTCTTTAGGTTTGAGTTATGTTGTGAGGTCACATGCTATCCATGGTGGAGGGTATATAAGATTCGGCATGGCCGAACTTAACGCTTTTACTTGTTAGAATTAGATTTTTTTGCAATATTTTGTAAGATATCGACAAAACCGCTGAACGGATAGAATATTGTATTGTAAGGAGTTGATGGCTACCTAATTTTGAATTTTTTAAAAACTTTCTGAACCAATTCAAATATGCCAATATATATTATATATATTCAGATTATTTTTACGGCTAAGAAACTAATACTATGTGCGAAATTGCAGAAGTTTGAGATAATTAGTATAGAAGTTATTAAAGAATCAATATTTCACTACATGTTGACCTTCGTGCGGAAGAAAGTCTCAGTCGGGTAAACCGACTAAGGCATACCCTCACTTTGTGAGTAATGCAATATGGAATATTACACGAATACATCTGTCAATTTGTGTGGAGGTCCCAGAAGGTGTTTAACAAATACACCTATTTTTTGGTAAACAGTAGATTCTTTAAATACACTACCGAACTGTAAGCGTTTATGTGCGCTGGTATATTAACGTTACTAGCTATTCAATTTCGGTATGTTTTGGTCATGTTTGGTCATAATGCCCATTTTTCACCGGACTATAGGCGCTACAAAATCATTATACTGTACAAAATTTCAAGTATTTTTATGCACTTGTATTAAAGATATAAGCAGTTCAATTTTCATGCAAATTGTCCATTTGTGTGGGAGGTCCCAAAAGGGGCGTGGCAACTTCGCCATTTTATCACCTAGAGGTAGCGACTTATAAAATAATACAATGTGTGGAATTTCAGAAGATTCTAATAACTAGTATAGATGTTATTAAAGAATCAATATTTCACTAAATATTAACCCTTTGTGTGGGAGGCACCAGAAGGGAGGAACAAAATGGCCCATCTTCGAACTTAGCCGGAGATAGAAAAAATATTACCGTACACAAAATTTGAAGTCAATCGGTTACTCCTTTCGAGAGTTATGGTGCGCACCAGCCAGCAGGCAGACAGACAGACGGACGGACGGACATTTCTCATTCGACTAAAAATAACCCAATACGAATATCCGCCGAACATACTTAGGGTCTTAGATCACTCCTTCGATGTGTTACTAAAGTGGGGTTATAACCAGTAAGGAAGACAGACAGTATGGCGGGGCCGACAATATAATACCCTACACATCCCTAACAATACGAAAAGGGACATTACGATAATTATTTGGAATAATTAATTTCGTTTTAGTTAAAAAAGTACTTAGCTCCTCCTCCTCATCAAGGCTTATTCCAAAAAGGAGTTGAAGATGTTGATCTTAATAAGCTATATCTAAAAGGATAACCTTGAAATGCGATATGATTTTGAAGTGACGTTGCGGCCATTTGTAATATGCCATGATCTGTCATTTGTTTTTCATTGTATTCAGTAGTGTTTACAAATTCATCATGGAGAGATATACGCAAGAACAACGTTTACAAATTATTCAGTTTTATTATCAAAATAATCGTTCTCCAATTGCAACTTTTCGCGCGCTAAGTCAATTTTTTTTTAAATCCAAAAAAACACTTTCCGGTCGACCTACGACCTTGACACCAATGAGCAAAATTTTAGCTCTCGTTAAGAGCTATCTTTTTGCCATTGACCGTGCCACATAGCAAATGAAATAATTGAATTGTTGCGAGAAAAGCTTGGACATTCGATTATTTCAAGAAGTTGTAATATTGAATTGCCTCCAAGAAGTTGAGATTTAACACCATTAGACTATTTCTTGTGGGGTTATTTGAAGTCATTGGTCTTTCGAAATAAACCAGACTATCTTCAAGCTTTACAAGTCAATATTGAACGTGGCATTGATGTCATACTACTTGATTTACTGGAAAAGTGCTCGAAAATTGGGTTCATCGAATTCGTTCCTGCAGAGGAAGTCGTGGAGGCCATTTGAGTGACGTTTTTTGTAGAACTTAATTGACGTAAAATATGGCTTTAATAAATCTTAAATACTAAATAGGCAGGGACAAATATATATATATATATATATGAGCGCCCCAGTAGGTGGCGTGCTCGCCTATGAGATTGGGTGTCGCGGGTTCGATTCCCACCAGAGACTCTGGTCTGCCGCTGCAAAAATCTAGCCACATGGCCTTTGTAACCCGTTTTTTTCAGGTCCGTAAAATTAGAAAATAAATTTACTTTGTATTGTAATTCATATAAATAAAACAATATATACTTATATATATATATACAGGAATATATGGGCAAATATCAAAATTTTTTGATATTTGTGTACAGATTCTGTGCATAAGTTGATGGAATTAGATAAACCACAAACATAAAAGTTTTTTCCAAATAAAGTTTTCTATTTAAAAACTTTAGAAGTTATAAGCACATACATTTCAAAATTGTGAAAAAAGTCCTAGAAATGTTCATTGTGAAAAAAGTCCTAGAAATGTTCATATCTGTATCCATTCTTTTATAAGTTGTGGCCAAACTATTTATTCTGAAGTAACTGGTCAGTTACAAAAAACACGAGGGGCACATGGAGGAAGAATTTTTCGTGAGCACTGTTCATGTGAGATCTTTCCGCAAAAAAGTATTGCTCATAACTTTTTGAAATGCGATTTCAAGTGTTTTTTGTTTTTTGACCGCGGTCATCGCGGCCCGCGATGTAGTGAAATAACACTAAAGAAGCGGTTATAGCGGCTTGAAATACCTATAAATCTATATAGGTGTCGTTGATGTGCTCTTAATGGAACCACCGCTATAGCTTCCCAAACCTTTGTTAAACTTGCGTGAATTATTTTTTGATAGTGTATTTCGGGGAGCACATCGACAGTTATGTATAGGTTGAGCTGAATTAATTATCCCAGATGGCTTTTGACCTGGTGAATCCAAAAACCAGGGGCCGTAACAAAATAATGAATCGCTGAAATTTTATTCACTTTTTTCAATTTTTGCAAAAATTGCAAATTTTGTCCTTGCCATTTTTAATAGTATAAACGTCTGAAATTCATTTCTATGTTCTTCGGGCATACTGCTGTGGTGCACTTAACAATCATGGATACTTATTTGAAATCTTGTACGCGAAGAACGTGACACTTTTGTCTCAGCAATGATCGTCAAGGCACACCCAGTGCTGGGTACAGATATGGCGGAAGTGTATATGAAATAAAAGGATTTTTAACGCTCTATTCCGAAATCGGAGGGCCGTCATTTTATTTTGATGATTGTGCAAATTATGCACATTGCAAAAATTATATTTCCACAAAAATAATGTTCGTATACAAATTTTACCTGGTCGATTTTGGGATTTATCCGAATAATGAAGCTACAGCGAATATTTTTTCATAGGCTGACAGAAATGCTAATGTTCTATGATTGTAATCTTAGTTTTCCGAATTCCGCTGAAAATTGCATTTTATACAATTTTTTTTAAATTTCAAGTTGGAACCGCCATAACTTTCGCGGCCTTTGGTGAAATTTATTCACAACAACGGTTTTTGCATGTTTATATTTTTATCTTCGTCTGTTGTAAAAGCCGTTGATGTGCTCGCCAAAAAAATCTTGAAAAAAATTTACTTCAAAATGAAAAAAATTTGGTATTTGACCATATGTGGCTATATCTAAATCAGCACCAATTATACCAAATTGCCAAATATTGTTATGATCGGAAGTAAAGTACAACTTCTGTATATTACTTATACAGTGCATACATATATGCCAATTCGAAGGTACGGGAGCTATATATAAATCTGAACTGACTTTAACCAAATTAAATAGGACCCTGGGTCAACAGAAAGACAAGTTCCGTTGAGATCGGACCAGAATAAATAGACGGACGGACGGACAGACATTGCTAAATCTACTCAAAAACTGATTCTATGTCTATCGGTACAATAAACTAAAGGTTTATCCCTTCTCTTTTTGGGAAATGCACGAAGTCGTAATACTCTTTATCACAGTGTGTGTTAGGGTATAAATATTAACACATACCAAATATGGAGGCAATTGGTTTCTTCTATCGAAAATTATCTTGCGCACAGGTCATACGGAACTGTTTAGCAATGTCCTCAAATGATTTAATATAGCCCATGTGTCACACTTTTGGTCAGCAGCAGCTAATATATTCGCTCGTTCACCATAGTGGTGGTACAAGAACATGCCTCTGCTTGCTGGAAGTCTCTCACTTCAATTTGAGATATACGAACATCGTCCTCGGAGAGTTTTAGGATAGATTTATTTGCTGGAAATCCCTTTCTACAACGCGAATATCGTCAGAGGAGAGTTGCCAGAGAGACCCATTATTGGAAATGTCTCGCTACGATTCTTATTATGCGAATATCGTCGATGAAGGGTTAAACATCTTCAACCCGATAGGTTTGCCAATCAACGAGGGGAATCTGCAAGCCACATACGAGTATATAAAGCAAGTAAGAAAGTTCAGTCGGGTAAACCGATTTTAGAATCCCCATACCGTTAGTGCCAAAAAATATTCGTAAATTTATATTTTTTTGTTTTAATTAAATAATTATCAATTAAAAATGCACTTATTATCATCAAAGTAAGTTATAAACAGCTATTTTTGGTGCAAGATAGCCCATTTGTGTGGACTTGAGCACACTTTTCACTGGACTGTAGGTACTATAAAAGCATTACATGTACTGTACAAAATTTCAAGTATTTGTATGAACTGACATTAAAGCTATAAACAGTTCACTTTTAGTACAATGTACTGACTTCTTAATTTCATGATCGTTTGTCCTCTTCACAGGACTATTTAAATTACAAGGGTAACAATTTTGATATATGTAATCTTCTTTACAGCTATTGCAATGTGAATAACATCTATATGAACATTGAATGTATGAGAGTAATCTCTATACATTTATAATGTCTGTTTGATGAAATTTTTCTACACAAAACTTTCCAAGTATAAAACATAAAAAGGAAATTTTTAATATCCTTCATCCTTGGAATCATTTCTCAAAAATTTTAATGAATATCACGAATTCCTCCCTTTCATTTGACTGGAGATGTCAAAAACCCCCACCGGTCGGGCGCCCTTGTACTGTTCGAACGTCGCAGGTCATCAAATCAAGAATTCTGCGAATTCCGCTCCGAAAACAGGAATACGTGGCCCGTGAAATAAATATTACACAAAAGTCCATGAGTCGAATTATCAAAAAAGACTTGAAACTTGGGTATATCTAAGGCCGCAAGGGACATTTGTTGACTTCAGCTTTATAAAAAATTGGTAAGAAAAATGCAGACGGATTTTGGTGTAGCACACTGTTCGCATATGAAACAAATCTTACCCTGCCAGAAAAATTCAACAAACGAAGTGATATGGTGTATGCAAGGTAGTCTACGGAAGCATCTCAAGTGATTCCACGAGTCGAAAAGATCCATCATACAGCTTCAATTGTGGTTTCATGGGGTGTCTCTTACGATGGGGTCACTGACTGTAATTTCTGTGAACAATGGGCCAAAACATTGGCAAAAAATTACCAAGAAACCATTTTGGAAGTTGTTGTGAAACCACTTAACCATTCCTATTCCAAAACCAAGCATGGACTTTCCAGTATGATTCAGCGCCAGCACATAAAGCTAAAATGACCCAGACATGGCTTTAAAACAGTTTGTCAGCTTTCATTTCTTCTGATGAAAGGCTCTCGGCAGCCCTGATTTAAACCCACTGGATTACAAAAGATATCCCAAAATCGATTCTCTTAAGACGGCTTTGATTCATGCTGTGGACACTTTCCCAAAGGGACGAGGTGCGTGCTGCTACTGATGATTGGTCAGTGTGACGGCCAAAGGCGAACATTTCGAATGAGTGCTTGCTTTTTGTATAGAATACAAACAATAAATGTCAATGAGTACAAACAATAAATGTCAATGAATACAAACAATAAATTTGATCCAAAAGGATCCATTACTTTTAATGTTATAGCATAAAATGTGTGTAACAGTATTTATGTCCCTACTAAGTATACCCTTCTCTCTAAGGCGAGGTGATAAAAATTGATGTTATTACTACGCCCCTGGTACCTCGCAAAAAAATTACCAAAATAAAAAATTATTTTTTTGAATTTCCCCTACTTTTAAAATATGGGTCATAATTTATACATTTATCAATAGAAGATTTTCAAATATGAACTAATTTCTTCGTTTAGATGCTAGCTTTAATGATTTCGAACCAACATTTTTTTACGATTTTTTTTTTATTATTTTTATGTCGTTTTTTTTCCACTTTCTTTATCGGCAGTTAGTAAACCACTATTTCTATGTGAAAATTATATTCCCAACATTTGTTGCCCTCCTCTTTTTCTTTAATTTAGAGGGTATCAAGTCTCCATCGGGCTTATACTTTAAAACAATACTAAAATAAATTACAGTGCTTAAATAAAATTCACCACTGAAGATCCGATTTAAAACAAGTAAAAACTTATGAATCCCCTCACCTTGCGTCCCAAAAAATATTATTAAATTTATTAATTTTTTGTTTTAATTAAGTTATTATCAATTTAAATTGCATTTAATAACTTTAAAGTATGTACTGGTATTAAAGTTAAAAGCTGTAAACTTTTGGTACAAAAAAGTCCATTTGTATGACTCTAGGTACTATAAAAGCATTACACTGTACAAAATTTCAAGTATTTGTATACACTGGTATTAAAGTTATATGCTGGTAAGTTTTGGTACAAAATAGTCCATTTGTGTGGGAGGTACCAAAAGGAGCGTGGCGATAATGCCTATTTTTCACTGTACTATTAAGCCATTACACTGTACAAAATTGCAAGTCTTTGCATCGGTAATAAAGTTATAAGTTTATAACTTTTGGTTCAAAATTGTCCATTTGTGTGGGAGGTACCAAAAGGGACGTGGCAGCTTCGCCCATTTTTCTGGAGGTAATAGTGACTAATTAACTAATACTACTTGTAGAATTTCAGAGGATTCAAATAAGGAGTATAGAAGTTATTAAATAATCAATATTTCACTAAATTTTAACCCCTTATAGGGGAGGTACTAGACGGAGTGGACTAATATGGCCCATCTTCGAACTTAGCCGGATATAGAACAAAATATTACCACATATCAAATTTGAAGTCAATCGGTTACTCCTTTCGAGAGTTATCGTGCGCACCAGCCAGCAGACAGACAGACGGACGGACGGACGGACATTGCTCATTCGACTTAAAATGACCCAAAACGGATATCCGCCAAACACACTTAGGGTCTTAGGTCACTTCTTCTCGATGTGTTACACTTTTGGCTCGTAGCAAATGATATGTTCCCTCCTCTCTAAGGTGAGGGGATACAAATTTACGTATTATTATTATTATTACTAATTTTGTTTTTTCTGTGTATGATTAAAATACTGGAATTTTTTGATTTCGAGATAGGTTTTTTTACCATATGATGTGAATTGACAAACAATTTTTCAGTTTTTATTCCAAAATTGTCAGTTTCTATGTAATGAGTACAATGAAAACAACACAATTTCGTTTTCCTCTTCATGATGACCATCGTCTCCTAATTGGAATCATAGCGGATGAAGTAAATATTATTTATTCTTTGCAAATCATGATTTTTGTTACATCCGGTGAATACATACATATTTCCTCCTCATCCCTCCTGTAGGCGACAACTGTTGGATTTTTATTGGCTGGAATTGGTGAATCCTTTGGAGCTGGCAGAAAATATGTTAACTATATGATTTGTCGCGAAGGTTTAAAACGTAGAAAATATTCTGCCATTGTTTCTTAACACAGCTTCTAAATTGTTTTTTCAGATACTAATCTGAATGTGGTGGAAAATTACTTCGTGGCACTTTATAATCGCAGCAATGTCGGAGTCATACTAATAGCCTCTTATATCTGGCAACAACTTTTGCCCATGTTTGAAAATATGAAAAAGAAAATGCTGCCAATTATTTTGGAAATACCAGGAAAGAGTTCAGTGCCAATTAAAATGGCGAGGAAATCAAATTGAAAATACGTAAAATTTTTTCCCATGTTGCAGTAATTGAGGTGAAAGAAAAATTTGATAAAATTGTAAATATACTGATTTAATCTCTCCA
Source organism: Eudasyphora cyanicolor (assembly GCA_963930755.1). Taxonomy (NCBI): domain Eukaryota; kingdom Metazoa; phylum Arthropoda; class Insecta; order Diptera; family Muscidae; genus Eudasyphora; species Eudasyphora cyanicolor. The sequence continues at coordinate 154,559,239 of OZ005736.1, read as the reverse complement.
ACACAAAATCATTTAATCGCTCATTTATTTGATGTTTTAATTACAAAACAATGATATGAAATTCGACTAAGGTATACTACCCTCACTTTGTGAACAATGTAAATATGAACTTGTATATCGTCCTACATATCGTCATCAGAAACGAAAAAGGGCGTAACAAGAAAAATTGAAACTCAGTTTTTGATGGATTTCGGTACCCTGCATCAAAATACACATCCTGACAAATTTTTAGCGGCGTAATATTAAAAATGGCGAATTTATTAACGAAATTCTCAAGGGCCTAACAAAAAATTACTTCTTTTTTCATAGTTAAAAAATCCTATTTCACGCAATTTTCACAAACAAGTTATAAATCATGTTTGTGTGATTATATATATGTATCATAATGTTTAGATATTATCCTGAAAACCACGTTTTTCTAACGGCAACACTTTTCATTATACCCTACACCACACTGTGGTACAGGGTATTATAACTTTGTGCATTTGTTTGTAACACCCAAAAGGAGAAGAAATAGACCCATCGTTTATTATACCGATCGACTTAGAATCACTTTCTGAGTCGATTTAGCTATGTCCGTCTGTCCGTCTGTCTGTCTGTCTGTCCGTCTGTCTGTCTGTCTGTCCGTCTGTGCATGTATTCTTGTAATCAAAGTACAGGTCGCAATTATGGTCCGATCTCGACGAAACTTTACACATATCTTATTTTTGGCCCAAGGACGATCCCTATTGAATTTGGTTAAAATCGGTTCAGATTTAGATATAGCCCCCATATATATGTTAGCCCCGATTTGACATGTAAGCGCTGTAAAAACTTTATTTTATACCCGATCAGTATGAAATTCGGCAGGAAAAGGTTTCTTATTACATAAATGAACTCTGTTAAATTTGGAAGAAATCGGTTCAGATTTAGATATAGCCCCCATATATACGTTACCCCCGATTTGACTTGTAAGCGCTGTAAAAATGTTATTTTGTATCCGATCAGTATGAAATTCGGCAGAAAGAGGTTTCTTATTATATGAATGAACACTGTTAAATTTGGAAGAAATCGGTTCAGATTTAGATATAGCCCCCATATATACGGTACCCCCGATTTGACATGTAGGCGCTGTAGAGACTGTATTTTATATGCGATCAGTACGCTATAGAAGTTGTATTTTACTTCCGATCATTAAAATTTTCCAGAAAGATGTTTCTCAATTTAGGAACGAATATTGCTTAATTTAGCGATTATCGTTTCAGAATTAGATAATATGTTTCTACCCATTTACCAATTATTCCAAATTATTATGGCAATGACCCTTATCGCATTGTTAGGGAGGTGTAGGGTATTATATAGTCGGCCCCGCCCGACTTTCTGCCTTTCCTTACTGGTTTTATTTTATAGCGCCCAGATTAAAAACTAATTGTATACCGAAGCTGTATATAAATCTGAACCGATTTTCTTCAAATTTGCAACGTTCTCACTTGGTTCAAAAAATTTTATCTTCTAAATTTTATAAAGACCTATACAACATGTAAGAAATGTCAGTCGGGTAAATCGAATAAGGTATACCCTCACTTTGTGAGCAATGTAAATGTGCACTGGTATATGAACTAATAGTTTATATTGACTCGTTTTTGTATGGGAGGTACGAAAACGGGTGTGGTCATAAATCCCATTTTTAACAGGACTGTAGGAAAAAATGTTCATCATATTTGAAAGTTTTACAGGAAAAGCAAAAAACTTTTCAGGCTAATATCTAAACATAATGATGCATATGTGAAATCACACAAATATGATTTAAAACTTTTTTGTGAAAATTGTGTGAAATAGGATTTTTTAACTATGAAAAAAGAAATAATTTGTTTTTAGGCCCTTTTGAATTTCGTTAATATATTTGCCATTTTTAATATTACGCCGCTTAAAATTATGTCAGTTTGTGTATTTTGATGCTGTGTACCGAAATTCATCAAAAACTGAATTTGCATTTTTCTTGTTGTTACGCCCTTTTCGTTTCTGTTGACGATATATATATATATACATATATATATGTGTATGTATTACTGTTCACAGTATAAGCTGTAAACTTTGCCTACAAGATGGTGCATTTGTGTGGGAGGTACCAAAAGGGGAGTCATAATAACGCCCATTTTTCGACAGACCCTAAGTACTATAAAACACTACACTTATACAATTTTAAGTATTTGTAGGCACTAGAATTAAAGTTAAAAGCTGTAAGCTTTTCGTACAAAATGGTACCTTTATGTTGGAGTTACCAAAAGAGGCAGGGACGTATCCAGAGGGGGGGGGGGGGGTGTTTTAAACATAGGCATAAACTGTTTACAATTTTCAAAATCACTCAAAAAAACACGAAAAATATTTGGAAGGCCGTTAAAAAAAACAATACAAAAGCGTAAAAAATGGTAACAGTAAAAGTAATAACAACTAAAAATAAGAAAAGTGCATGGTTTCCTCGCTAATACTTTTTAAATTATGCATCGATTTTCTTCGGAATGGTCTCAATTTATTCATAACCTTTCAGAGTTTACGATAAAATCACAAAAATATGACAATTATGCGTTTCTAGATGTTTTTATGAGGCTTTTATTTAAAAATTATTAAAATTTTCTCAAAAAATATGATTTTTTGCAATACTTTGTAAGATATCGTCGAAACCGCTGAACGGATGGAAAATTGTATTATGTGAAGTTGAAGGCTACTTAATTCTGAAGTTTGTAAAGCTTACCTGAACCAATTCGGATGAATGGTTCTCTAGTTATGCCATAATATGTGGTTCAACCTCTCTTTTTTCTTAGCCTAAAGGGTTGTCTCTTTAAATTCTCGCGATAAGCTGTGATATGGAAAGAAATTAGTGGTTGAACCACATATAGTGGCATAACTCGAGAACCATTTATCCGATTTGGTTGAGGAAAGTTTTAAAGAATTAAATATTAAGTAGCCTTCAACTTCATATAATACCATTTTCCATCCGTTCAGTGGTTTCGATGATATACGAGTATTACAAAATATTGCCAAAAAATGTGATTTTAAATTTTAATATTTATACCCTCACTTTAGTGTGACGAGGGTATATATCATTTGCTACGGCAAAAAGTGTAACACATCGAAGGAGTGACCTAAGATCCCAAGTATGTTCGGAGGAAATCCGTTTTGGGTCATTTTAAGTCGAATGAGCAATGTCCGTCCGTCTGTCTGTCTGTGTGTCTGTCTGTCTGCTGGCTCCTTCTCTCCTTCTAGTACCTTCCCCACAAAGGGTTAAAATGTTGTGAAATATTGATTCTTTAATAACTGCTATACTACTTATTCGAATCTTTTAAAATTCCACAAATAGTATTAGCTTATTAGTCGCTATCAACTCGAGAAAAATGGGCGAAGTCGCCACGTCCCTTTTGGTACCTCCCACACAAATGCACCATTTTGCACCAAAAGTTAAAAGCTTATAACATTAATAACAGTGTATAAATATACTTGAAATTTTGTACAGTATTATGCTTTTATATTGCCTACAGTCCAGGGAAAAATGGGTGTTGTTGTCACGCCCCTTTTGGTACCTCCCACACAAAGGTACCTTTTTGCACCAAAAGTTAACAGCTTATAACATTAAAACCAGTGTATAAAAATACTTGACATTTTGTACAGTGTAATGTTTTTATAGTGTCTATAGCCCTGTGAAAAATGGGCGTTATTGCCACGCCCAACTTTGTACCTCCAAAACAAAATGCCCAAATCATACCACAATTTAATGTCTCGTAACGTTTATACCTGTGCACATAAATGCTTATAAGTCGGCACAGTGCAATGAATTTAAAGTATCTAATGTTCAGCAAAAAAAGGTGTATTTGATAAACCCCTTCTGGTACCTCCCACACAAATTGACAGAATAATTCGAGTAATATTCAATATTACATTACTCACAAAGTGAGGGTATACCTTAGTCGGTTTAGCCGACTGAAACTTTCTTACTTGTTTTAAAATAAAACTCCCATAAAACAATCTAAAAATTAACAAATGTTATATTTTTATGATTCTATCGTAAAGTCTGTTCGGTCATGAATTAAACGAGCCCATTCCGAAGAAAATCGATGCATAATTTAAAAAGTTATAGCTAATTTAGTAAGGTTTTAACATTAAAACTTTCTTATCGATGTAAAATTTACAAAAAAAACTTTAAAAGCTAAGATTGGAGATTTTGACGTTTTTTGACGTCTAGAATCAGAATCTATGCATTAAAACAGAAACCCAAGAAAAAATGTTGTTTTTGTCGACCGGTGTAATTATTGGTTGGCTTTAAATTTATGATAACCAGATATGACGAAAATTAAGTTAAAATTACATTTATGATTTCTTATCTATCTACCTTTTTAACATGTAGGTTGCAGTGATGGAATGAGTTTGCACAACCGTGTATGTAAATTTGACTTTATATTGGGTGCGGTAATAAGTAGTACGGTTTTGGTCATTACACACAACTTATCACGGTATTTGCAAACGATTAACCTAGATATAATATTCGCAACGACTAAATTAAGTGACATGTGTAGAAATTCAGATGCGGAGTTTGATAAACTGTTTGAAGAATCCACACAACTTGCAAGAAGTTTTGGAATAGAAGCTGCACTACCTAGAAGAGTAGGCACTCAAAAGTATAGGGCTAATATTCCTGGTTCAGATGTCAAGGCGTATTTTAGGACAACATTGTTCATACCATATCTGGACGAAGTAATATCACATTTAAATAATAGATTTTCCGAACATGAAGGTATAATTACAAGTCTGTTTAATGTCGTTCCGATACGAGTTGTAAATCTAATAAAGGAAGATTTCGAAGAAGTCACACTTTTTTTACAAAAACGATTTAAAAAATTCAGCAAAATCTGTTTTAGCTGAAATAAGTATATGGATTGATTATTGGAAGCCGAAGAATGATAAGCCATCAAATGCATTAGATGCTATTTCAGTTTGTGATGAGGACATGCTCCCAAGCGTTTTTACCCTTTTGCAGATACTGGCCACAGTACCTGTGACAACGGCATATGCTGAGCGAAGTTTCTCGAAGTTAAGAAGAATCAAAACTTATCTCCGGGACAGAATGGAAGGAGAAAGGCTATCTTACCTGGCTTTGATGTCTATATACAAAGATGAAGTCAAAATCGATGAAATAATTGATATATTTCTTTCAAAAAATCGAAGATTACAGTTTTAACTCTTACGTATTTTATTATAAAAAGTTTTACTGATCTCGTACTAAAGTACACATTTATATTTAGGAATAAAAAACTAAGGATCGTAACATCCATTACCTACACAATAAACGCAATTTTTTAATTGTTTATCTTTGTTATGGGAAAAATGGTTGGGCCCCCCCCCGAACCAAAATCCTGGATACGTCCCTGGTACAGGGTATTATAACTTTGTGCATTTGTTTGTAACACCCAAAGAGAGACGAAATAGACCCATCGTTTATTATACCGATCGACTTAGAATCACTTTCTGAGTTGATTTAGCTATGTCCGTCTGTCCGTCTGTCTGTCTGTGCGTCTGTCTGTCTATCTGTCTGTCTGTCTATCTGTCTGTCTGTCTGTCCGTCTGTCCGTCTGTGCATGTATCCTTGTAATCAAAGTACAGGTCGCAATTATGGTCCGATCTCGACGAAAATTTACACATATCTTTTTTTTGACCCAAGGACGATCCCTATTGAATTTGGTTAAAATCGGTTCAGATTTAGATATAGCCCCCATATAGATGTTAGCCCTGATTTGACATGTAAGCGCTGTAAAAACTGTATTTTATATCCGATCAGTGCGAAATTCGGCAGAAAGAGTTTTCTTATTACATGAAGGAATACTGCCAAATTCGGAGAAAATCGGTTCGGATATATATATAGCCGCCATATATATGTTACCCCCGATTTCACATGTAAGCGCTGTAAAAACTGTATTTTATATCCGATCAGTATGAAATTCGTCAGAAAGAGGTTTCCTATTATATGAATGAACACTTTTAAATTTGGAAGAAATCTGTTCAGATTTAGATATAGCCCCCATATATGCGTTACCCCCGATTTGACATGTAAGCGCTGTAGAGACTGTATTTTATATCCGATCAGTACGAAATTCGACAGAAGGAGGTTTTTTTACATGAATAAGTATTCAGGGAAGATCGGTTCAGATTTATATTAAAGCTCCATATATATGTTCCTCCTGATTTGGTATCAAACCGCTATAGAAGTTGTATTTTACTTCCGATCATTAAAATTTTCTAGAAAGATGTTTCTCAATTTAGGAACGAATATTGCTTAATTTAGCAATTATCGTTTCAGAATTAGATAATATGTTTCTACCCATTTACCAATTATTCCAAATTATTATGGCAATGACCTTCATCGCATAGTTAGGGAGGTGTAGGGTATTATATAGTCGGCCCCGCCCGACTTTCTGCCTTTCCTTACTGGTTTTATTTAGTTTTTGGCTTCTCCTGTAAAATTTTCAAACATGATGATAGGCTCTTTTTCGTTTCTGATGACGATATGTAGTTTATTTTAGCCTAAAATGTTTATAAGCAGTTAAAAATAGGTAAAATAAGATCTCGCTACCATTTTTTTTTAAAGTTTTTTCTGAAAAAATTTTGTGGGCATTTTAATTTGATTGGGCATTTAATTTAATTTGACAAAATGAGTTTCTGTGTTTTACGAAATTTGTAATTGCTCTCGAGGGGCTGAACCGATTTTCGCAAAATTTACTTTGTTATAAAGAGGACACAATGCGCCATTTTTAAAAAAAAATATTTTTGGAAAAATTTTTAAAAAAAATGTTTACGAAAGTTTTTTTTGAAAAAACTTTTGTAGGAAAATTGTTCACCTCGATTTTCTTCAAATTTTCACAGAATATTCGTCGCATTCACACAAATCCAGAACAGTAAAAAAATTTTAGTTTGTTTTTGCAAAACACTGCACAGAAGAGGTAGATGAAGACGTTAGTAATGTTAGGCCCCTATGTCAGACAGGGGTGGATCTAGAGGCCCTCAAAGTTGGCCACATCGGGTGAAGAAAATATTCAAGCGTGTGTAACTCATGTTTCTCATCCGACTTTGCAAAAATCGGTTCAGTCGAGTCGAGAGCAATTAAAAATTTCGTAAAACACAAAAACAATTTTTTTTAATTTTTTCTAAAATTAAAATGCCCACAAAATGTAAAAAAAATTAAACAAAAATGATAGCGAGATCTTATTTTGCCTAATTGTAACTGCTTATAAACCTTTTAGCCAAAAATAAACTATATAGGTCTATATTAACATTCTGACCCATATGTACTAATATTATGAGCTATTGAATTGTGGTATGTTTTGACTCTTTTTGTATGGGAGATACTAAAACGGGTGTTGTCATAACTCTAATATTTAAAAACTATACACTGTGTAAATATTTCTAGTATTTATGTGAAAATACTATGTTTGTGTGGGAGGTACCAAAAGGGACGTGCGAAATACGCCCACTTTTCACTGGACTCTAGGTGCTATAAAAGCATTACACTGTACACAATTTCAAATACAGGGTGTTTTTCTAGACATGTGGTCTCAATCTGGCAATACTTTTTTCGGAGTTGGGTTGCCATTTAATAATGAATAGACATAATCCGGAACCAAAATAATGGTTCGGTTCGCGCGACACGTCGCTGCGATCAGCGCGAATGCGATGAATTCAGCGATGAAGCTCACTTTTGGATGAATGAGTACGTTAATAAAAAAATTGCCACATTCGGAGTAATGATAATCCACAATCCATAGTTCAGACGCCGTTACATCCACAAAAAGTCACCGTTTGATGTGCTCTATGGGCAAAGGAAATCATTGGTCCATATTTCATCAAAAATGAAGCCGGCAATAATGTTACACGGAATGGGAAACGCTGTAGAGCCATGATTAATTACTTTTTCGTGCCTGAATTGAAATATGTTGATGTGGACGACCTTTGGTTCCAACAAGACGGCGCTACATGCCATACAGCAAAGGAAACAATCAATTTATTGAAGGAAACTTTTGGTGAGTGCATTATCCCGTGTCGTGGGCCTGTGGCGTGGCTTCCAAAATCGTTAGATTTAACACCGCTGGACTATTTTTAGTGGGGTTAGGTGCAGTCGCTTGCCTACGCAGATAAGCTGGACACTATTGACGCCTTGGAAGAGAACATTCGGCGCGTTATTGTTACATACAGCCCCAAATGCTGCAAAATGTGGTCTAAAATTGGCGCCCGGCGCGGCTGCCACATGCCCGAAATCATTTTAAAAACTTAATGGCAAACACTTATCTTTATAAAAAAAGCAATATTCTTGGCAATAATATTAAATTATATGCGTTTTATTTCTACTTGAAACTCACACGTATAGACAAAACACACTTTACTAGCATGAAGTGATATTAAAGCTATAAGTGATTAACAATTGGTGCAAAATTATCCATTTGTGTGGATCATTTTTGTGTGGGAGGCAGCAAAAGGGGCGTGACAACTTCGCACATTTTTTTCGTGGTGATAGTGACTAATAAAGTAATACTATGTGCAGAATTTCAGAATATTTAAATTAGTATCGATGTTATTAAATTTAATATTTCACTAAATGTTAACCCTTTGTGGGGTAGGTACTAGTACACGCTGAAAAAAAATCGCTTCTGTCTCTAAACATATAATATATTTGGTACACACAAAAATTATATATTTGGGAAGACGTTGTTCTAAACAAATCTTTGTTTACATCCCAATATGTGTTTACTTTGAACTAGTTTTTCCGAAACAAATATTCATTTGCATTCAAGTATTCAGAAACTACCTAAATTATGTTAATTTTTTTTTTTCATGTCTAAAAATAATAAATAATAATAATTGAAATCGTATAATCTTGGATCGAAATATATTTCTTGGAGGATTGACAATTAATGATGGCTTGGAATACTCAGAAATGTTAGATGATTGATTTAAAACAGAAGACAATGCTGCATTTGGTACCATAACTGGGAGAATCAATTCGAAACCAAACAAGTAAAAGCGTTAAGTTCGGCCATGCCGAATCTTATATACCCTCCACCATGGATAGCATGAAAACTCAAACCTACAAAATAACTCAAACCTAAAGAAAATAACACCGAAAACACACAAAAAATATAGTAGATGAGAACAGTAGGAAACATGAGAACAGTAGGACTAACAACAAGTTAAATGATATATATGGGAGCTATATCTAAATATGGACCGATATCGCCCATTTGCAATCCCAAACAACCTGCAACTATAAGAAGTATTTGTACCAAATTTGATCGACCTAGCTTTATTATTGCGTAGTGTAGCGTGATTACCACAGACGGACGGACAGACGGACATGGCTAAATCGTCTTAGAATTTTACGACGATTAAGAATATATCATCTCCGATCAATATTTAGAGGTGTTACAAACGGAGTGACAAAATGAATATATAAAAAAATTAAAACTGAAATTCGAAAAATTCAACAAAAGTTTAGAAAATCTTTTTTAAATAAAATATATTTGGAGAAATTCCTAAACAATAATTTTATTTGTATTCAAAGACATATTTTAATTGAGAAAATTAGTTTGCAACTATTATATGTTGTAACATATTAATATACGAGTTGCAAATATATTTTACTAGCTTACCCGGTGCGCTTCGCAGCCCCCATCTTTTATCTATTTTCTGTTTAGGGTACCGTAAAATATCTATACCTCTTTCTTTCAAAATGACATGATTATTACATATGGTGCAAAATGAAGAAGATTTGATTGCTTTTATATATAAAATACGAACCCTCGTTTCATTTCTAGTGTGTGTTTCAAGAGTTACCCTGACATCATGGTACAATATTTATCCCTTTTCCCACTGCACCTCTGAACGTAGAAAAACAATTTTTTTGGTTCATACGTTAGCAACTTTCCCCTAGTTTATATTGCAATAACTACATGCACACCCTGCTACAATATAAAACCATGTTTGTCCCACTGTGTCTATAAAGGTACGAATTTAAAAATCTAGAGTGAATAACTCCATAGTACCAATTTAACCCTTTCTGTGTCATAATTAACCAATTTTGCACGATTGTACAATATTTTAAAATGATAATTGATATTTCAAGATCCAAATTCGCAAGCTTAGGGCGTATTTCAACATTTTTGTTCCCTATCTGTGCCATTTATTAAACTTGTTTTCCCCCACGGTTTAAGTAGAAGAACCAATTTGGAAAAACAATTTCTTAGCTTTGGTTTATGCTGTAAGATCTACCTTTGCACTCAGGGGCCATATTCAACACCTTTTGCACCACTGTTCCATATTAAACACTTTTTATTACACTGTGCTTCTAAAGTACGAATTTTTATACATATCTGGGACTATTTTGTTCCCTTTTTCCCCACTTAGCATATTTAACCATTTTACCGTATTTAACTTTTTTGCTTCACCGTACCATATTTAACCCTTTTTGCTCCACTAAACCATATTTAACACATTTTTTCCCCTGTGTAACATGTTGAACAATTTTTGCTTGCCCCAACTGCATCATAATTTTAACCTTTTTGCACCACAGTGCTACATTTTTGCAGTGCATCATAATTTTAACCTTTTTGCACCACAGTGCTACTAAAAGCATACATTTAGAAAAAAAACATTCTTATTTCATATTTAACTTACCCTCTCTCCCTGCATCCATATTTTTACCCACTGTACTAAATGTACGTTTTTTGACCCACTGTGCTATATTTAACCTTGTGGGTCCACTGAATCAAATTTAACACCTTTTTGTCCTACTATATTTTGTCCACTATATTTAACCATTTTTGCCCTACTGTACCATAGTTAACACATTTTTGCCCCACTGTTCAGTCTGTCTCAATCGACTCATTCTAGTCGCGTCAGGAGTTTTCCTAGAAAGCTTTGTTCGCACTTTAGGCATAATGCACTTTTTAGATATTTAGAAAAGAACTTACTTTTTATTACATAAACATAAAATGAACTTAATTGAAAAAAATTTTGATATTCTGCTCTGAAAAATAACGGCAAATAAATGTAAACGCATTGCAAGATGTTAGTAAAACAAAGGCAAAAATAAAATAAACTCAAACCAAACATAACATCACTGCAGCATGGTAATGTTTGGCTATATTTGTTTTTGCTTGCCTCTGTCTTTTTTTTCACGTCACCACGCATAGCGTACGACAAAAAAAAACAAAAACAAAATACATTGCCATTCTCTGACAGACACGCTCGGACATATGTAGGCAAAACAAAAACAAATCACATTGCTATTCTCAGCAAAGCAATACTCACTGTAGGATGGGAGAGTAAAATATTGGAACACTCGCATCGTGTCGATGTGCCGCACACTGCTTTATTTTTCACTACCACAACTACAATTTTTATACGCTAAGAGTCGTTCATGTCCGTTTGTGCTTGCAGGTGAATTTTACTTAGGATTTTGAAAGCCATGAATCTCCTTTTCTAATAAACTTTTTAATAATTTTAAAACCTTCACCAGGTCGAGAGCTTTTTATTATAAAAAATTTCATGAAAATCCGCCGGGCCTTTCTCAAGATTGTTCCGAACATAAAAAAGGCACTTCAAAATATAATATTAGTCAAGATTGATTTTCAAGTAAAATTTATTTGCTCAGAAACACATAATATTTAAAAAGTTGTGTTCCAAATATATTTTCTTTCGATTCAAACATATCAAAAAAGGCGATTTTGCCCCGTGTAGGAGTGGGCCAATAGGTCAATCTTCGAACGGAGATAGAAAAAAATAATACAACATACCAAATTTTAAGTCAATCGGTTACTTTTCTCGAGAGTTATCGTGCTCACTAGCGGCAGACAGACAACCGGACGGACGGACATTGCTAATTCGGCTTAAAATGACCAAAAAAGGATATCCGACGAACATACATGGGGTCTTAGGTCATTTGATGTGTTACACTTCTGACCCGTAGTAAATCATATATCGTCCCCTCATCAAAAGAATAGTGTATAATTTTTTTGTACTCGTAGTTTCGAGAAAAAAGCATTTGAAGTTTTTGTGAAATTAGAGTTCTTGGAAGATAAATATATATATTTTAGACGAGAATCGATGTTTTCAATTTCTTGTCATTTTAATATGTGGTGAAGTAATCAGTCTACAGCCAGATGATATTCTATTAGTCTGAAAGAGCGTTAAATGTATATAAATGGGATCATATCGTCACCTGAAATCCAAAATAACATAACCCACATGTGCATGCTTTTTCAGGAGAAGCCAAAAACAAATTAAAAGTAATTGTAATCTTTTGACCAGATTTATGGATTTCCTGGCTATTAAGGCGAAATCAAATATAAAATGTAGTGCAATTAGTTGTGGCGTACATTTTGAATAAAAAAATAAAATGTTATGCATCTTTCCGCCTTTTTAATGACCTTGTTTGCTGTGACGTCTTTTTGAATTTCACTCCTAATGGTCAATTGTAGATATTGAACTCTAAAATTTTGTAAATTAATTTTGATATTTTTGATGTTACGTTATTTTGGATTTAAGATGACGATATACGAGTATACTCTGGTTTTTCAATTTAACTTTTGACCCACTTTGTGGAAGCAGAATTCCAAATTTTTTCCAGTTATAGAAACGATTACGTAGATGCTTATAATGCAATAAAAAATAATGGTGTGTATGCGTATACGTTATTGTTTTATTGAACGGACGATATACCCTCGTACCACTAAAGTGAGCGTATAAAGATCGTTAACTTTTTATCCCCTCACCTTAGAGAAAAGGGTAGATATCATTTGCTACGAGCCAAAAGTGTAACACATCGAGGGAGTGACATTAGACCCCTTAGTATGTTTGGCGGAAATTCGATTTGGGTCATTTGAGCAATGTCCGTCCGTCCGTCTGTCTCTCTGCTGGCTGGTGCGCACGATATCTGTCGAAAGGATTAACCGATTGACTTCAAATTTGGTGTGCGGTAATATTTGTATCTATCTCCGGCTAAGTTTGAAGATGGGCCATATTGGTCCAATCCTTCTAGTAACTCTCCCCAATGGGTTAACATTTAGTGAAATATTGATTCTTTAATTACATACTTCAATACTTCTTATTCGACTCTTTAGAAATTTTACACACAGTATTAGTTTGTTAGCCGCTAACACCTCAAAAAAATTGGCGAAGTTGCCACGCCCCTTTTGGTACCTTCCACACAAATGGACCATTTTGCACCAAAAGTTAACTGCTTATAGCTTTAATATCGCTTCATGCTAATACTTGAAATTTTGTACAGTGTAATACTTTTATAATACCTAGAGTCGAGTGAAAAGTGGGCGTAATTGACACGCGACTTTTGGTAACTATATGTACTATTTTTCACCAAAAGTTAACAGCTTACGAGTATAACTTGAATACCATTGACTTGAAATTGGTTTTATATTACCTACAATCCTGAGAAAAATTGGCGTTATAGCCATGCCCCTTTTGGTACCTCCCACACAAACGTACCAAAGTTAAAAGCTTATATCGTGGACATCAGTATATACTCGTATTATATATGTACTCAAAATGTTTGCACAATGTACAGTTTTTAAAATTTATACAGTCCTGTGAAAAATGAGAGTTATGAGCACACCCGTTTTAGTACCTCCCATACAAAAAGAGCCAAGACATTCCAAAATAATATAGCTCATAATATAGCGTGATCCATTTCGAGGTTCCCTACTTTTTTTAAAGAAAAAAAAAACAGAAAATTCAAATTGAATGGGGAATGTTTTTTTAAAGAAAAAAAAACAGAAAATTCAAATTGAATGGGGAATGTTTATTACCATGTGAAAGAACATTCTTTGGCATTTATTTTTGAAGATTATGTCTATCAAATGTTGGCCGCGGCTACGTCTCAGATGGTCCATCCGTTGAGTCCAATTTTCGATGACTCGATTATGTTGACCATAAGTTGAGCGAAGTGCACGAAACACATTCCTCACAGAACGTGAATTTTCGTAATAAAGTTGAACGATTTGTAAACGTTGTTCAGGCGTAAGTCTTTCCATGATGAAATGCCAAACAATACTTAACAAAAATAACATGACAGCATGACACGACTCACACGTGATCTGTCAAAAAAAGGCTATTGAAAAAGTATTTCTACTTGGATCACCCTATATTAGTTCATATACCAGTGCACATTTACGTTGTCGGTTTACCGACTGAAATTTCTTACTTGTTTTTTTTTTAATTTTTTAAAATAGCTATTTATTGCTAATACATTTCTGCTAAAAGCAAAATAATATTTATGTAAGCAACAAACAGCCATTTAATTTCAAATCGCTTACAAATTCTTCAACCAGTCCCAACATTTGTCTTCCCAGTTGAACATTCGCCAATCTCCCTTATTTGTGGTCGTTCATAAGTGCCAGTCCAATCTCGCAATTTCATGCCACTCAGAAGTCTAAAGCAAACTTTGAGAAATATCTCAAGGTTATGAAATCAGTCAAATGTGAAATATAATTTACGGCTTATTAATTTTATGAGATTAATTCGTCTGTTTCAAAGGAACACCCAAAAATGCCACAGTCATTATGTTCATAATACTCCTATCTCCAGCATCAGCCATCATAGCTGGTTATGGTTATGGCAGCATTTTGAAGCCGCAATTATAATGGCTGAAAGGCCTTTGGCTCAATTAGCGCTGATGCCGCCAAAACAACCGTAAATGCTTTTGTGCGGGGTTTACAAATATTAATAATGATTTTTAACAGACCCTGTGTGTGGAGGGAAGGCGTTTCAAGTTAAAATTGTTAAATTGTTTAAAAATATTGTATTTAAATGTAATAAAGAAAAATAGCGTATATAAAGTTTAGAGAATAAATTCTGTTAGCATCGGCTAAGCAACTCTGGGCACTGACGGACATTGCTAAAATGACTTAAAATGGACCATAACGGATATCCACCAAATATTCTTGGGGTCTCTTAGGTCACTCCATCGATGTGTTACACTTTTGGTTGGCAGCATCCGATGCATACCCGGTTCATAATAGGGGGAGGGGATATAGAAACCGAATTTTGTTCAAATTCTCTTATTTCTTCCAAAAGTGCTATAATTTCTATATTTATCCATAAATTTTCTTCATTGGGATGCTTGTTTTCTTCGTTGGTATGCTTGCTTTCAAAATATGGAACAAACGTTTTATGGCGATTTTTTCCATGTTATGGTTTATTTCGTGGCAGCAACAAACGATTTTTTGGAAAAAAAAAACATTTTTTTCTAATTGTTTTAACACAGTTACTAAACTTCTACCAAAATGTTGTTCCATAGTGTTATTAGTGACAGCCTGTATAACCGACTCACTTGGACTATACAGCCTATTGTGTTACCACAGGGGCCTATTGTGTTACCACTTGCAAGGTAGTTCATAGTCTTGCAAGTTCATTTGCCTAGCAAAAACAAAGGTGTAGATTAAAAATCGCGCGAAAATCAAAAGACCAAGACTCACCACTCGTTTTCATTGAACATGCAAGTAAATCAACAATTTAACCGTGAATATTAAACGATTTTAATCAGCGATCTCTGACCTCGACGCCTAATAAATTCCGAAGAAAATACTGGATGACTTATTAGGACTTGGAAGAAGTTCCCAGCTTAATTTGTTCACAACATTGGCCACTATATTCATCGAACTTAAATCCTATGGGCTTCCAACTGGCAACTGGAAGGTCGGTCGATGGGATGAGGCGGATGGGAGCGCAGTATAACAAATTTGGGGAAAAAAAACTTTATTTCCCAACATAATCTCCTTTTAGCTCGATACACTTTTTCCAGCGATTTTCAATAGCTTCGAAATCATGTTTATAGTTAGAACTGTCTAGCTCCTGAAAATAGCCATCAAACGTAACCTCCACCTCTTCATTGTTGGCAAATCTTTCTCCACCGAGACATTTTTTCAAGTTTCGAAACATAAAACCAGTAAGGAAAGACAGAAAGTCGGGCGGGGCCGATTATATAATACCCTACACCTACCTACCAATGCGAAAATGGGCATTGCGATAACAATTTGGCAGTGTTCATACATGTAATAAGCAAACTCTCTCTGCCGATTTTCGTACTGATCGGATATAAAACACGGTTTCTACAGTGCTTACATGTCAAATCGGGTGTAACATATATATTGGGACTATGTTTAAATCTGAACCGATTTTCCCCGAATTTGGCAGTGTTCATACATGTAATAAGATAACTCTCTGTTAAATTTCGTACTGATCGGATATAAAACACGATTTCTACAGCGCTTAAATGTTAAATCGGGTGGAACTATATCTAAATCTGAACCAATTTTCCCCGAATTGCGCAATGTTTTTTCATGTAATAAGATAACTTTCTCTGCCGAATTTCGTACAGGTCGGATGTAAAATACGGTTTCTACAGCGCTTTCATGTCAAATCGGGTGAAACATATATATGGGGACTATATCTAAATCTAAACGGATTTTCTCCGAATTTGGTAGTGTTCATTCACGTAATAATAAAACTCTCTCTGCCGAATTTCATAAAGATCGGATGTAAAATGTGGTTTCTACAGCGCTTACATGTCAAATCGGGTGAAACATATATATGGGGACTATATCCAAATCTGAACCGATTTTAACCAATTTCGATAGGGATCGTCCTTGGGCCAAAAAAGAGCACTATGCTAAATTTCATCACAATCGGACCATAAATACGACCTGCTCTTTGATTACAAGAATACATGGACAGACAGACGGACAGATGGACATGGCTAAATCGACTCAGAAAGTGATTCTGAGTCAATCGGTATAATGTACAATGGGTCTATCTCTTCTCCTTTTAGGTGTTACAAACAAATGCACAAAGTCATAATACCCTGTACCACAGTGTGGTGTAGGGTATAATAATCCGAGGGAGCTAAACCTAGGCGAATAAGGTGCTTGCTGAAGCAATTCGAACTTAAATTCATAGATTTTTGTCATCGTCATTGAATACATTAATTGGGGATTCCTTTGAAGTATAGCCATCAGAGGTCTCCAGCGAGATTGCAACGGAATCCAGAATTCTTTGGGCTATCCAGAGCTTTAAACCTTTAAAAACGCCAGGAGCAGACACCTGCAGATGTACAGACGGAGGCTGATACAATTGCCGCCTGGCTCAGACAGATATACTCATGTTGTAGCAATCAGACCTACATACAAAAAAATGGAGAGAAACCAAGGTTGTTTTTATCCAAAAGTGGGAAAGCCGTCCCATAGAATAGCTAAGAATTTCCGGTCAATCAGTCTATCGTCATTCCTCCTTAAAACCCTGGAGAGTCCAATAGATAGTTACCTTAGGACTAAAATTTATCATAGGCTACTAAGGAATATACTATGTAGCTTTCTTAGATATAGAAGGGGCGTTACACCCAGTCGCTATAATTACGACTTTAGCAACACTGGGGGTTGATAGCTGTATATGTAGGTTCATTCATAACCTTCTGATTAAGAAACGAATTTCAGCTAGGGTCAACTGACTTAGATAGATTTGTAGGCAGGGGAACGATTTCCATGAACAATATTTTGCTTTCCCTGGAGATAATGGGTGTCAGAGTTGTTGCCCGTGCACATGACGTGGCAATAGCTGTTAGAGAAAGTTTCTGGATACTCTCAGAGACATCCTATAGGATGCTGTATACAGCAGGACCTTCATACAACGGCAATATGGGCTTCCTGTAATGGTACTGGTATTAACCCGACTTAGACGGAACTAATTATTTTCACCAGGAGAAAAAAAATACCATCAGTTACATCGGTTTCCTTGGTGAGGTATTGAAATTTCCTTCTCTGAAAGCGAAAATACTTAGGTATTGTAGTAGACAGGAAGTTGCACTTCAAACCTAACATTTTGCAAAGAGTAATTAAGGCTGTGATAGCGCTATACATATACCTGTAAAAGGGCAATAGGGAAACGCTGGGGTGGGAACCCGCGCTAGACATTATAGCTGTGCAATATGTCGCATGTTCTGCGATTAGACTTAGAGAACTGCCACTCTGGCCAGGAAATGGCTACGGACATAGTGTAATTCTAGACATAATGCCTGACCTTCCGAACGCAGTTAACTACACTATGACTGAACCATTTTTTGACAAGAAGTACCTCACTTTTGTACCTGATAGATATGAATGGATTGGTCGTATCCCAAAGGGAGTGAAGATAGAGTCAAACCAGTAA
Source organism: Eudasyphora cyanicolor (assembly GCA_963930755.1). Taxonomy (NCBI): domain Eukaryota; kingdom Metazoa; phylum Arthropoda; class Insecta; order Diptera; family Muscidae; genus Eudasyphora; species Eudasyphora cyanicolor. Next base: position 154,541,008 of record OZ005736.1, on the reverse strand, counting down.
GGAAAGGCAGAAAGTCGGGCGGGGCCGACTATATAATACCCTACACCTCCCTAACTATGCGATGAAGGTCATTGCCATAATAATTTGGAATAATTGGTAAATGGGTAGAAACATATTATCTAATTCTGAAACGATAATTGCTAAATTAAGCAATATTCGTTCCTAAATTGAGAAACATCTTTCTAGAAAATTTTAATGATCGGAAGTAAAATACAACTTCTATAGCGGTTTGATACCAAATCAGGAGGAACATATATATGGAGCTTTAATATAAATCTGAACCGATCTTCCCTGAATACTTATTCATGTAAAAAAACCTCCTTCTGTCGAATTTCGTACTGATCGGATATAAAATACAGTCTCTACAGCGCTTACATGTCAAATCGGGGGTAACGCATATATGGGGGCTATATCTAAATCTGAACAGATTTCTTCCAAATTTAAAAGTGTTCATTCATATAATAGGAAACCTCTTTCTGACGAATTTCATACGGATCGGATATAAAATACAGTTTTTACAGCGCTTACATGTGAAATCGGGGGTAACATATATATGGCGGCTATATATATATCCGAACCGATTTTCTCCGAATTTGGCAGTATTCCTTCATGTAATAAGAAACCTCTTTCTGCCGAATTTCGCACTGATCGGATATAAAATACAGTTTTTACAGCGCTTACATGTCAAATCAGGGCTAACATCTATATGGGGGCTATATCTAAATCTGAACCGATTTTAACCAAATTCAATAGGGATCGTCCTTGGGTCAAAAAAAAGATATGTGTAAATTTTCGTCGAGATCGGACCATAATTGCGACCTGTACTTTGATTACAAGGATACATGCACAGACGGACAGACGGACAGACAGACAGACAGATAGACAGACAGACAGATAGACAGACAGACGCACAGACAGACAGACGGACAGACGGACATAGCTAAATCAACTCAGAAAGTGATTCTAAGTCGATCGGTATAATAAACGATGGGTCTATTTCGTCTCTCTTTGGGTGTTACAAACAAATGCACAAAGTTATAATACCCTGTACCAGGGACGTATCCAGGATTTTGGTTCGGGGGGGGGCCCAACCATTTTTCCCATAACAAAGATAAACAATTAAAAAATTGCGTTTATTGTGTAGGTAATGGATGTTACGATCCTTAGTTTTTTATTCCTAAATATAAATGTGTACTTTAGTACGAGATCAGTAAAACTTTTTATAATAAAATACGTAAGAGTTAAAACTGTAATCTTCGATTTTTTGAAAGAAATATATCAATTATTTCATCGATTTTGACTTCATCTTTGTATATAGACATCAAAGCCAGGTAAGATAGCCTTTCTCCTTCCATTCTGTCCCGGAGATAAGTTTTGATTCTTCTTAACTTCGAGAAACTTCGCTCAGCATATGCCGTTGTCACAGGTACTGTGGCCAGTATCTGCAAAAGGGTAAAAACGCTTGGGAGCATGTCCTCATCACAAACTGAAATAGCATCTAATGCATTTGATGGCTTATCATTCTTCGGCTTCCAATAATCAATCCATATACTTATTTCAGCTAAAACAGATTTTGCTGAATTTTTTAAATCGTTTTTGTAAAAAAAGTGTGACTTCTTCGAAATCTTCCTTTATTAGATTTACAACTCGTATCGGAACGACATTAAACAGACTTGTAATTATACCTTCATGTTCGGAAAATCTATTATTTAAATGTGATATTACTTCGTCCAGATATGGTATGAACAATGTTGTCCTAAAATACGCCTTGACATCTGAACCAGGAATATTAGCCCTATACTTTTGAGTGCCTACTCTTCTAGGTAGTGCAGCTTCTATTCCAAAACTTCTTGCAAGTTGTGTGGATTCTTCAAACAGTTTATCAAACTCCGCATCTGAATTTCTACACATGTCACTTAATTTAGTCGTTGCGAATATTATATCTAGGTTAATCGTTTGCAAATACCGTGATAAGTTGTGTGTAATGACCAAAACCGTACTACTTATTACCGCACCCAATATAAAGTCAAATTTACATACACGGTTGTGCAAACTCATTCCATCACTGCAACCTACATGTTAAAAAGGTAGATAGATAAGAAATCATAAATGTAATTTTAACTTAATTTTCGTCATATCTGGTTATCATAAATTTAAAGCCAACCAATAATTACACCGGTCGACAAAAACAACATTTTTTCTTGGGTTTCTGTTTTAATGCATAGATTCTGATTCTAGACGTCAAAAAACGTCAAAATCTCCAATCTTAGCTTTTAAAGTTTTTTTTGTAAATTTTACATCGATAAGAAAGTTTTAATGTTAAAACCTTACTAAATTAGCTATAACTTTTTAAATTATGCATCGATTTTCTTCGGAATGGGCTCGTTTAATTCATGACCGAACAGACTTTACGATAGAATCATAAAAATATAACATTTGTTAATTTTTAGATTGTTTTATGGGAGTTTTATTTTAAAACAAGTAAGAAAGTTTCAGTCGGCTAAACCGACTAAGGTATACCCTCACTTTGTGAGTAATGTAATATTGAATATTACTCGAATTATTCTGTCAATTTGTGTGGGAGGTACCAGAAGGGGTTTATCAAATACACCTTTTTTTGCTGAACATTAGATACTTTAAATTCATTGCACTGTGCCGACTTATAAGCATTTATGTGCACAGGTATAAACGTTACGAGACATTAAATTGTGGTATGATTTGGGCATTTTGTTTTGGAGGTACAAAGTTGGGCGTGGCAATAACGCCCATTTTTCACAGGGCTATAGACACTATAAAAACATTACACTGTACAAAATGTCAAGTATTTTTATACACTGGTTTTAATGTTATAAGCTGTTAACTTTTGGTGCAAAAAGGTACCTTTGTGTGGGAGGTACCAAAAGGGGCGTGACAACAACACCCATTTTTCCCTGGACTGTAGGCAATATAAAAGCATAATACTGTACAAAATTTCAAGTATATTTATACACTGTTATTAATGTTATAAGCTTTTAACTTTTGGTGCAAAATGGTGCATTTGTGTGGGAGGTACCAAAAGGGACGTGGCGACTTCGCCCATTTTTCTCGAGTTGATAGCGACTAATAAGCTAATACTATTTGTGGAATTTTAAAAGATTCGAATAAGTAGTATAGCAGTTATTAAAGAATCAATATTTCACAACATTTTAACCCTTTGTGGGGAAGGTACTAGAAGGAGAGAAGGAGCCAGCAGACAGACAGACACACAGACAGACAGACGGACGGACATTGCTCATTCGACTTAAAATGACCCAAAACGGATTTCCTCCGAACATACTTGGGATCTTAGGTCACTCCTTCGATGTGTTACACTTTTTGCCGTAGCAAATGATATATACCCTCGTCACACTAAAGTGAGGGTATAAATATTAAAATTTAAAATCACATTTTTTGGCAATATTTTGTAATACTCGTATATCATCGAAACCACTGAACGGATGGAAAATGGTATTATATGAAGTTGAAGGCTACTTAATATTTAATTCTTTAAAACTTTCCTCAACCAAATCGGATAAATGGTTCTCGAGTTATGCCACTATATGTGGTTCAACCACTAATTTCTTTCCATATCACAGCTTATCGCGAGAATTTAAAGAGACAACCCTTTAGGCTAAGAAAAAAGAGAGGTTGAACCACATATTATGGCATAACTAGAGAACCATTCATCCGAATTGGTTCAGGTAAGCTTTACAAACTTCAGAATTAAGTAGCCTTCAACTTCACATAATACAATTTTCCATCCGTTCAGCGGTTTCGACGATATCTTACAAAGTATTGCAAAAAATCATATTTTTTGAGAAAATTTTAATAATTTTTAAATAAAAGCCTCATAAAAACATCTAGAAACGCATAATTGTCATATTTTTGTGATTTTATCGTAAACTCTGAAAGGTTATGAATAAATTGAGACCATTCCGAAGAAAATCGATGCATAATTTAAAAAGTATTAGCGAGGAAACCATGCACTTTTCTTATTTTTAGTTGTTATTACTTTTACTGTTACCATTTTTTACGCTTTTGTATTGTTTTTTTTAACGGCCTTCCAAATATTTTTCGTGTTTTTTTGAGTGATTTTGAAAATTGTAAACAGTTTATGCCTATGTTTAAAACACCCCCCCCCCCCCCCTCTGGATACGTCCCTGCCTCTTTTGGTAACTCCAACATAAAGGTACCATTTTGTACGAAAAGCTTACAGCTTTTAACTTTAATTCTAGTGCCTACAAATACTTAAAATTGTATAAGTGTAGTGTTTTATAGTACTTAGGGTCTGTCGAAAAATGGGCGTTATTATGACTCCCCTTTTGGTACCTCCCACACAAATGCACCATCTTGTAGGCAAAGTTTACAGCTTATACTGTGAACAGTAATACATACACATATATATATGTATATATATATATATCGTCAACAGAAACGAAAAGGGCGTAACAACAAGAAAAATGCAAATTCAGTTTTTGATGAATTTCGGTACACAGCATCAAAATACACAAACTGACATAATTTTAAGCGGCGTAATATTAAAAATGGCAAATATATTAACGAAATTCAAAAGGGCCTAAAAACAAATTATTTCTTTTTTCATAGTTAAAAAATCCTATTTCACACAATTTTCACAAAAAAGTTTTAAATCATATTTGTGTGATTTCACATATGCATCATTATGTTTAGATATTAGCCTGAAAAGTTTTTTGCTTTTCCTGTAAAACTTTCAAATATGATGAACATTTTTTCCTACAGTCCTGTTAAAAATGGGATTTATGACCACACCCGTTTTCGTACCTCCCATACAAAAACGAGTCAATATAAACTATTAGTTCATATACCAGTGCACATTTACATTGCTCACAAAGTGAGGGTATACCTTATTCGATTTACCCGACTGACATTTCTTACATGTTGTATAGGTCTTTATAAAATTTAGAAGATAAAATTTTTTGAACCAAGTGAGAACGTTGCAAATTTGAAGAAAATCGGTTCAGATTTATATACAGCTTCGGTATACAATTAGTTTTTAATCTGGGCGCTATAAAATAAAACCAGTAAGGAAAGGCAGAAAGTCGGGCGGGGCCGACTATATAATACCCTACACCTCCCTAACAATGCGATAAGGGTCATTGCCATAATAATTTGGAATAATTGGTAAATGGGTAGAAACATATTATCTAATTCTGAAACGATAATCGCTAAATTAAGCAATATTCGTTCCTAAATTGAGAAACATCTTTCTGGAAAATTTTAATGATCGGAAGTAAAATACAACTTCTATAGCGTACTGATCGCATATAAAATACAGTCTCTACAGCGCCTACATGTCAAATCGGGGGTACCGTATATATGGGGGCTATATCTAAATCTGAACCGATTTCTTCCAAATTTAACAGTGTTCATTCATATAATAAGAAACCTCTTTCTGCCGAATTTCATACTGATCGGATACAAAATAACATTTTTACAGCGCTTACAAGTCAAATCGGGGGTAACGTATATATGGGGGCTATATCTAAATCTGAACCGATTTTCTCCAAATTTAGCAGTATTCCTTTATGTAATAAGAAACCTCTTTCTGCCAAATTTTGCACTGATCGGATATAAAATACAGTTTTTACAGCGCTTACATGTCAAATCGGGGGTAACATATATATGGGGGCTATATCTGAATCTGAACCGATTTTCTCCGAATTTAGCAGTATTCCTTCATGTAATAAGAAACCTCTCTTTGCCGAATTTCGCACTGATCGGATATAAAATAACATTTTTACAGCGCTTATATGTCAAATCGGGGGTAATGTATATATGGGGGCTATATCTAAATCTGAACCGATTTCTTCCAAATTTAACAGAGTTCATTTATGTAATAATAAACCTTTTCCTGCCGAATTTCATACTGATCGGGTATAAAATAAAGTTTTTACAGCGCTTACATGTCAAATCGGGGCTAACATATATATGGGGGCTATATCTAAATCTGAACCGATTTTAACCAAATTCAATAGGGATCGTCCTTGGGCCAAAAATAAGATATGTGTAAAGTTTCGTCGAGATCGGACCATAATTGCGACCTGTACTTTGATTACAAGAATACATGCACAGACGGACAGACAGACAGACAGACGGACAGACAGACAGACAGACGGACAGACGGACATAGCTAAATCGACTCAGAAAGTGATTCTAAGTCGATCGGTATAATAAACGATGGGTCTATTTCTTCTCCTTTTGGGTGTTACAAACAAATGCACAAAGTTATAATACCCTGTACCACAGTGTGGTGTAGGGTATAAAAATCGACATATCGTTATCATTTGAAAATAACATTGATAAAATTTGACAATATTTCTTCTTATTCCTCTCCAATAGGGTGCTGTAGGGTATTGTATAGACCTTCTTAACTGCTTTGAATATGCCTATCTATTTTCCCTTATCCGGAAAGTTTATAGTTTATTGTGTCGTCCTAGAAACTATTCCGTAAAAACCGTTTGAAGCGACTGTCAGTCAATGTTAATATTAGTATTAAAAAAACAACAAAAAACTGCTACGAATAGTTAACAAAGATTGTGTACAAGAACAATGCCCCTAAACTCATGCTGCTATTTTAAGTCACTTTATCATCCCTGCAAGATATGCTAAAATTTCCAACAACTTTTAAAATTGTCATTGCAAGAAACTAACCTCTGTTTGGCGTCTTAGAAAGTTTGTTGAAATTTTGTTCATTTTTCATTTTAGTTTAAAACTTTTACAAATTGTGCAGTTCTTATGGAACGCAAAAATCAATATTTGACAAATATTTGAGAAAATAGAGGAAACTTTATCAACGTCACAAAATGAGTCAATGTCATTGCGGATTTATACAGTTGACAGTTGTATATCTTTTGGGGCAGGAGGGTGGTGGGGCAAAAGTCCTTCGCTGTTGAAGAGGAACTATCCATGGAATGATTGATTAGCTTGTCAAAAGACTAGATGAACGACTCTGAAAGTGTTTGTGCTACAAAACACACAGACAAATGGAAAACTTTTTCGGTTGAGAAAAATGATGTTCTGTGAGAAATGTTTAAATTATCATTCATATAAATAATAATAAGTTGGACTCTGATTTCCCGTTTTATATTTGACTGATTAAATCGTTCATAAAAATATGAAGTTCATAAAAGTATGTGTACTTATTTTCATTAAATCATTTTTTAAAAGCATTTTTTTAAATTGTCCTCCAACTTTCAACCTTATACTTTTAGATACTGCCACAAACGAAGAATTAATTCAATTATTGTGGAATTTTCCATACATTTCTTGTTCTTTATTTTTTTGCTGAACTATTTTGGCCGAATGTTCTTGACATTTAAATTTACGAATAGGAAAACATTCGAAGTTTGTGGGGAAACAAAGTTACTGAAAGAACGCCCACCAGTTATGCTGCACGCTCAACTGCATTTCAATCAATTTCAGCGAGATAAATGCTGCCGCCAGAAAAGTTTGAACTTCTTAAAATGTAGAGAAATAAGAAAATGATAAAATTGGATGAATAGAACCAAATGATACCCTAATGCGGCAGCCATCAGACGTTTCTGTTTTGGAAGATTAGTCTATGGCCAGGAGCAACGTCTGTATGTACATACACTGACGGACATAAGTATTAACACAGCAAAATGAATTGAATATATACAGGGTGGCTGATATGTATTGCAACCAACTTCAGGTTGCTATCATTTCTAAACCGCTAGTCTGATAGCTGACAGATTTATTTCAGTGACAGTTCATTTTATTGTTTACAAGCTTATAAAAGCATTTTGATCTATTGCATTCAGAAAAAAAGTTATTCGTGATGGAATTCAAGCGTGATAGTGTGATTGCTTTATATTTAGGTGGAAAAACACAAGCCCTCCGAAAAAAACGGTAACAACACCAGAAATGATCCGAAAAGTGAAGGCCAAATTTGATTGAAATCCACGCCGCCGTGATAGATAAATTGCTCGTGAGCTGAACATATCGCGAGAACGGATAAAACACATATTAAACCAGTAAGGAAAGACAGAAAGTCCGGCGGGGCCGACTATATAATACCCTACACCTACCTACCAATCCGAAAATGGGCATTGCGATAAGAATTAGGCAGTGTTCATACATGTAATAAGCAAACTCTCTCTGCCGATTTTCGTACTGATCGGATATAAAACACGGTTTCTACAGCGCGTACATGTCAAATCGGGTGTAACATATATATTGGGACTATGTTAAAATCTGAACCGATTTTTCCCGAATTTGGCAGTGTTCATACATGTAATAAGAAAACTCTCTCTGTTAAATTTCGTACGGATCGGCTATAAAACACGATTTCTACAGCGCTTAAATGTTAAATCGGGGGAAACATATATATGGTGGCTATATCTAAATCTGAACCGATTTTCCCCGAATTTGGCTGTGTCTATTCATGTAATAAGAGAACTCTCTCTGTTAAATTTCGTACTGATCGGATATAAAACACGATTTCTACAGCGCTTAAATGTTAAATCGGGTGAAACATATATATGGTGGCTATATCTAAATCGGAACCGATTTTGCCCGAATTTGGGAGTGTTTATTCATGTAATAAGATAACTCTCTCTGCCAAATTTCGTACTGATCTGATTTAAAATACAGTTCCTACAGCGCTTACATGCCAAATCGGGTGACACATATATATGGGGGCTATATCTAAATCTGATCGGATTTTCTCCGAATTTGGTAGTGTTCATTCACGTAATAGTAAAACTCTCTCTGCCGTATTTCATAAAGATCGGATGTAAAATGTGATTTCGACGGCGCTTGCATGTCAAATCGGGTAAAACATATATATGGGGACTATATCCAAATCTGAACCGATTTTAACCAATTTCAATAGGGATCGTCCTTGGGCCAAAAAAGAGCGCTATCCTAAATTGCATCACAATCGGACCATAAATACGACCTGCACTTTGATTACAAGAATACATGGACAGACGGACAGACGGACGGACAGACGGACAGACAGACAGACGGACATGGCTAATTCGACTCAGAAAGTGATTCTGAGTCGATCGGTATAATAAACAATGGGTCTATCTCTTCTCCTTTTAGGTGTTACAAACAAATGCACAAAGTCATAATACCCTGTACCACAGTGTGGTGTAGGGTATAAATATTAAATATGATACAGTTGGGCAAAAAGTTATAAATATGGTACAGTGTAAAAAAATGGTTAATCAACGGTGGATCAAAATGGGACAAAAAGGTGTAAAATATGATACAGTGTAGCAAATAGGATTAAATTTAAAACAGTGGGGCAAATAGTGTTAAATATGTTACATTGAGGCAAAGGGTTTAATATTGCACAATGTGAAAAAATGGTTAACCACAGTACATACAGCGGGGAAAAATAGTTAAAAATGGTAAAGTGGGCCAAAAAGCGTTACCTCGAAAACAGTGAGGCAAAATGTGTTAACTATGGTACAATGGGACAAAAATGATTTAATATGGTACAATGTGAAAAAATGGTTGACTATTTTATAGTGGGTCAAAAATGGTTAATTATGGTACAGTGGGGAAAATGGTTAAAAATGGTAGATTAGGACAAAAATGGTTACATATGGTACTGTAGGACACAAATATGTTAAATATGATTCAGTGGGCAAAAAGCGTTACATTTAGTACTTTGGGCGGAAACATGGAATATAAAGTAATTCTTTTTTAAAATGTTATGCTTTTAGTTAAAGTTTAAAATTATGGTGCAGAGTGGCTGGTAAATAGGGCTGATTATAGCAAAAAGGGTTAAATATGGTACAGTGAAGCAAAAAGTGTTAAAAATGGTAAAGTGTGGCAAAATGATTAAATGTGTTAAGTGGGGAAAAAATGTTTTATATGTTCCAGATATGTATACAATTTCGTACTTTAGAAGAACAGTGGAGTAATTAAATATTGAATTAAGTTAAGTGGTATAGCGATTCATGGACAGAGTGCGAAGCTTCTATGTTAACCGTGGGACAAAAAGCTAAAGAAGGCACAATATGGTAAAAAGTTAAACGTGTCACAGATATGGGACATAAAAGGTAAAATACGGTCTAAGGATGCGAATTTGGCTCTTTGAAAATAAACTATGATTTTCTCTAAATGCACACTTTTAGTGGCACTGTTGGGGCAGAAACTATTAAATGCTGTACAGTAGTGCAAAAATGGTTAATTATGACACATTGGGTTAAATGTGGTACAATGCAGAGAGAACATTATTAAATATGATCACAATTAATTTACATGGCCTTGCAAATTAAACTGGGCATTCATTTTACCTATTTTAAATTAAAAAGGGTGTGAATGTAGCTATTGGAATATAAACTAGGGGAAAATGTCAAAATATGATACAAATATAAACTAGGGGAAAAAGTCAAAATATGATCCAAATAATAGTTTTTGACATTTAGAGACACAGAAGGGAAAAGAGATAAATATCGTACCTTGATGCCTGGAACATAAATAGGAAATTAATCGGAGATTTTCGTATTTTATGTACACATTAATTTTTTCCCATATGGAATAGCCATTTGTCTTCACATATTCTACAGTACCCTACAAAGAAAATAAATAAATGATGGGGCCTGCGAAGCGCACTGGGTTAATGCTAGTCAGTTCATATTTTGTTATAGTTCACCTATAGATGTCGCTCCAAAAAAGGCTTATTTAAGCCATAACCACCACATTTTCTAAGAAATTTAGCTGAGACTTTGCAGTTTATATTCTATTTTGGTAAGAATTCACCTCAATAAAATTTATACAAATAATATTGTATTTTGTTGTAGTCCCCGTGTAGCTGTAACTGTCAAAAATGCTGATTTGCTCCATATCTAAAGATTTTTCCAGTTATAAAATTGAATGCAATCCATGGTGGAGGGTATATAAAATTCGGCATGACCAAACTTTATTATTATGAACTCAAAAGAATTAATTAAACCAAAGAATTTAAAGTATCGGAAGTGCGATAATTCGCAAGTAATGAATTAATAAATAAATGAAGTGAAGTCGTGTGGGAAAATAACCAGTTAGTCAATAACAAAAGCAATATATGGTTTGTCTTTATGGTAAGATAACATCTCGCTTTGATCTATACAACTTATTTACACTTTATCTACAATTCAATTAGAAGATATCAGCTAATAAATAGCAGAGGTGTTTGTCGTGGAGCTCCCGCCCCGCGACAAATCGGAAATAAAATATGTAATATATGAAGAGTATATGCTAAAGAATCTTTTGATCCTAGGACAACGAAATGTGGCAAAAAGTGAACCAGCATTAGTCAATAAGTAAGAAAACTTCAATCGGATAAACGGACTATAGCACTGAGTGAGTAGTATAATATGGTACGACGCACAGTGGGTTCAGATATAGGTAAAGTGGGGATTAATTCAGGGAAGCCCATTATTATTGATATTTATATTTCTTTGGAATAACTATACATTATTTAGTAAAAAACCAGTAAGGAAAGGCAGAAAGTCGGGCGGGGCCGACTATATAATACCCTACACCTCCCTAACAATGCGATAAGGGTCATTGCCATAATAATTTGGAATAATTGGTAAATGGGTAGAAACGTATTCTAATTCTGAAACGATAATCGCTAAATTAAGCAATATTCGTTCCTAAAGTGAGAAACATCTTTCTGGAAAATTTTAATGATCGGAAGTAAAATACAACTTCTATAGCGGTTTGATACCAAATCAGGAGGAACATATATATGGAGGTTTAATGTAAATCTGAACCGACCATGCCTGAATACTTATTCATGTAAAAAGACCTCCTTCTGTCGAATTTCGTACTGATCGAATACAGTCTCTACAGCGCTTACATGTCAAATCGGGGGTAACATATATATGGGAGCTATATCTAAATCTGAACCGATTTTCTCCAAATTTGGCAGTATTCCTTCATGTAATAAGAAACCTCTTTCTGCCGAATTTCACACTGATCGGATATAAAATAAAGTTTTTACAGCGCTTACATGTCAAATCGGGGGTAACGTATATATGGGGGCTATATCTAAATCTGAACCGATTTCTTCCAAATTTAATAGTGTTCGTCCATATAATAAGAAACCTCTTTCTGCCGAATTTCATACTGATCGGATATGAAATAAAGTTTTTACAGCGCTTACATGTCAAATCGGGGGTAACGTATATATGGGGGCTATATCTAAATCTGAACCGATTTTAACCAAATTCAATAGGGATCGTCCTTGGGCCAAAAAAAAAAGATGTGTGTAAAGTTTAGTCGAGATCGGACCATAATTGCGACCTGTACTTTGATTACAAGAATACATGCACAGACGGACAGACAGACAGACAGACAGACAGACGGACATAGCTAAATCAACTCAGAAAGTGATTCTAAGTCGATCGGTATAATAAACGATTGGTCTATTTCTTCTCCTTTTGGGTGTTACAAACAAATGCACAAAGTTATAATACCCTGTACCACAGTGTGTCTTTAGCAACTTGTTTGTCATTATCTGATCTAGCTTGCCACTTTTTAAGTGGTAATTTATATGCCACATGGAGAAGACACTCAAAAGACCTAATCCAGCCATGGAGAATAGATAATCCGAGCTGATACGTATCACTTCTTGTTTACACTTCTGGTAATCATTTGATCAATACAGTTAAAATCTTTGCTCGTAGCACCACAAACGTAACATTTTTGTGTGGATGTTGTTTCGGTAATAGCATTACACACTTTGCCATCAATCATCACTAACATTAGTTTGTGATTTATTATACCCTACACCACATACAGGGTATTATGACTTTGTGCATTTGTTTGTAACACCTAAAAGGAGAAGAGATAGACCCATTGTTTATTATACCGATCGACTCAGAATCACTTTCTGAGTCGATTTAGCGATGTCCGTCTGTCTGTCTGTCCGTCTGTCTGTCCGTCCGTCTGTCCGTCCGTCTGTCCGTCTGTCCATGTATTCTTGTAATCAAAGTGCAGGTCGTATTTATGGTCCGATTGTGATGAAATTTAGCATAGTGCTCTTCTTTGGCCCAAGGACGATCCCTATTGGTTAAAATCGGTTCAGATTTGGATATAGTCCCCATATATATGTTTCACCCGATTTGACATGCAAGCGCCGTAGAAACCACATTTTACATCCGATGTTTATGAAATTCGGCAGAGAGAGTTTTATTATTACGTGAATGAACACTACCAAATTCGGAGAAAATCCGATCAGATTTAGATATAGCCCCCATATATATGTTTCACCCGATTTGGCATGTAGCGCTTACTGTAGGAACTGTATTTTAAATCAGATCAGTACGAAATTTGGCAGAGAGAGTTCTCTTATTACATGAATAAACACTGCCAAATTCGGGGAAAATCGGTTCCGATTTAGATATAGCCATAGAAATCGTGTTTTATATCCGATCAGTACGAAATTTAACAGAGAGAGTTTTCTTATTATGTGAATAAACACTACCAAATTCGGAGAAAATCTGTTCAGATTTAGATATAGCCCCTATATATATGTTTTACCCGATTTGACATGTAAGCGCTGTAGAAATTGTATTTTATATCAGATCAGTACGATATTTGGCAGAGAGAGTTATCTTATTACATGAATAAAAACTGCCAAATTCGGAGAAAATCTGTTCAGATTTAGATATAGCCCCCATATATATGTTTTACCCGATTTGACATGTAAGCGCTGTAGAAATTGTATTTTATATCAGATCAGTACGATATTTGGCAGAGAGAGTTCTCTTATTACATGAAAAAAAACTGCCAAATTCGGGGAAAATCGGTTCAGATTTAGATATAGTTCCCATATATATGTTTCACCCGATTTGACGTGTAAGCGCTGTAGACACCATATTTTATATCCGATCCGTACGAAATTTAACAGAGAGAGTTCTCTTATTACATGAATAAACACTGCCAAATGCGGGGAAAATCGGTTCAGATTTAGATATAGCCACCATATATATGTTTCACCCGATTTAACATTTAAGCGCTGTAGAAATCGTGTTTTATATCCGATCCGTACGAAATTTAACAGAGAGAGTTTTCTTATTACATGTATGAACACTGCCAAATTCGGGAAAAATCGGTTCAGATTTTAACATAGTCCCAATATATATGTTACACCCGATTTGACATGTACGCGCTTTAGAAACCGTGTTTTATATCCGATCAGTACGAAAATCGGCAGAGAGAGTTTGCTTATTACATGTATGAACACTGCCTAATTCTTATCGCAATGCCCATTTTCGGATTGGTAGGTAGGTGTAGGGTATTATATAGTCGGCCCCGCCCGACTTTCTGTCTTTCCTTACTGGTTTTCATTGATTTTAAATACCCTCCCTTTATGCTACAAATACCTTAATATATTGGATATCAACAGCTTACACCAAACAATTATATAGATTGAAAGCATACTCATATGTTCACATGTTTATGACCCAATTTTTTATGTAAGGTACAATAATCAATAACAATATAAAGATATGGAACCGTGACGCGATTTATACAGTGTTCGTGATTAACATAATATTTTATCTTGAAATTCATATACATATATGAACGTAAGTTCATGACAAATTTGTGCGTTGCTACGTATTTAAATGAGGTAATGAGGCGATTAAAATAAAATTTATATATTGTGTTGGTAAAAATGAAAACTCGATATTTAGTTTAAATTTCATTCAACTATTGTTGGTAATATTGACCCTAAGTGTTTCGGCGATAATTCCGTGCACTTTAAACTACTGACGCCATTATAGCATGGACATACGTGAAAATTTTTATTCGTTGTAATTAAAACAGAACTTTTTGTTCGTAAGTGAGCGTGAGTCAAAACTAACTCACGCACCCATCTCTAATAGAAACCAAACTCATTAACAACAATAACTTTAATACCGAAAATAAAGACAAAAGAGAGTAAGAAACAAACAAGTTGAATTTTTGTTTGTTTTTTTCAGCACATGTTTTTAGCAACTGGAGTTCATTCACAATAACTTAAATAAGTAAAAAAATGCAGTAAACTCGCAAGATTTTTTTTGTGGATATATAACCTGATATATCATATTACAAGAGCATTTAATAAAATTTGCTTGATCTCGCCCAGAAACTTGTTAAAACTCAATGTATATATCGAAAATACCACATATATGGAGCACTTTAAAAAAAACATTAAAAATATTTGCAAAACATTTATCTAAACAAAATATATTTAATTATATACCCAAATACCTGAAGTTGATGGTTCCATTGTAATATTTTTACTTTTAGAAGACTTAATAAAAATTATAAGTAGTCGAAATATCTCAATTTTCTATTTTAGCCACTTCACGCAAAATTTGTAAAAATTGTTTAACTTTGACCGCTCACTGCCAATAAAGTAAGTTACTCAGAGCAGTAATTTTAGCAACTAGTGATGTAGAATTTTATTCACTTTCACTTAATACCAAATATGTCTGTGCAAGATAAACTTCAGCTTTTGAATTTATCCTCACTTTTGGTACATTTGAACCCTCTGTGCGACGGGTAGGAAATGCCAGGACGTTAAACAAATTGTTCATCCTTTGTCAGTCTATAGTTATTGCAAATATTGTCTAAAATAATCTAAATGTTTAGATTATTGCTGCAGAAGTTATGAGAATGTCGTGCTCAAATAAATCTATCAATTTGCGTGGAGTGTACCAATTGTAGCACTTGACGAAAAAAACTTATTTGTGCAGTTAACTTTAGGTGCAAAACGGTTCATTTGTGTGGGCGGTACCAAAAGGGGTGTGGCAACTTCGCCCATTTTTCTTGAGGTGTTAGCGACTAATAATGTGTGGAGTGGAATATCAGCAGATTCGAATAAATATATAAGTTATTAAAGAATCAAAATTTCATTAAATGTTAACCCTTCCTGGGAGAGGGACGGACAGACGGACATTGCTCAAATGATTCAAAATTACCCAAATCGAATTTCCGGCAAACATACTTGGGGTCTTCGGTCACTCCTTCAATATGTTAGACTTTTGATAAAACAAATCGAATCTGATACTAAATAGTATCAGATTTAGATTAAATATAGGTACTCCTATCCTGCTCCACCAAAGTGATGTAGTGTAACATATTGTCGAGTCCGCTCCACTTAAACGGGTCTTTATTTCCTTTTTACACCCTCACTTAGTACAGAGTTCTGCAACAAGAGGTGTTATTTTGAATCTCCCGGTATTTCGGTAGCTGTCACTTTTGAAGCGTTTATTCTTTGACATTTGACAAGTAGAATCTACGCCATTACTAACCAGTAAGGAAAGGCTAAAGTCGGGCGGTGCCGACTATATAATACCCTACACCACTCTCGTAATATTGAATAACTCTGATATATAAATTTTGTAATTATACCCTACACCACACTGTGGTACGAGTATTATAAGTTTGTTTCACGGCAGATGTTTGTAACACCTTAAAATAACACAGCTAGACCCACCTTAAAGTATACCGATCGACTCAGAATCACTAGCTGAGGATGTAAAATACTGCTTCTTCAGGACTAAAGAGCAAAATCGGACGAAACATATATATGGGAGCTATAACTAAATCTTAACCGATTTTCTTTAAATTCGGCAATGTTGGTTCATGGATCAAGAAACTCTACCATTCTAAATTTCAAAACGATTGGATGTAAAATACAGCTTCTATAGGACTAAAGGGCCAAATCGGACGAAAGATATATATGGGAGCTATATCTAAATCTGAACCGATTTCAACCAAATTCAATAGCGATCTTAACAGCCGCGAAATACTCTAAACTGCAAAATTTCAGAACGTTCGGGGTGAAATTGCGACCTGTAGTCGACGAACAACGGACGGACATCGTTAAATCGACTCAGCTAGTGATTCTGAGTCGATCGGTATACTTTAAGGTGGGTCTAGCTGTATTATTTTCAGGTGTTACAAACATCTGCCGTGAAACTAACTTATAATACCCTGTACCACAGTGTAGTGTAGGGTTTAAAATGGAACGCTACACGATCATCGAACTATACAAAACGATCAAAAAACGATCGAACAAAAAACAATACGAACTATACAAAATCATCTTGACTGATGAGGCCCATTTCCACCTCGGTGGCTACGTCAACAAGCAAAATTGTCGCATCTGGGGCTCGGAAAACCCAAGAGTTATTGTTTAGAAGCCTCTCCATCCTCAACGTGTGACTGTTTGGTTCGGTTTATGGTCCGGCGGGGTCATTGGACCTTACTTTTTCGAAAATGAGGTTGGATCAACAGTTATGGTGAATGGATTGCGCTATCGCGAGATGATTTTTTATGGTCGGAGTTGGATGGTATTGATCTAGACAACGTTTACTTTCAACAAGACGGCGCTACACAATTGGCCACCGAGATCTTGTGATTTAACACCTTAAGGTCTACGCCAACAGCCCAGCGTCGATTCAAGACCTCAAAGATAGAATTCGTGAGGCTGTCGAGGACATAGGGCAGGCACTTTGAGATTTGGTTATGGAAAATTTCATGAAAAGTATATGGTCCTGTAAGCGTGGTCGTGGTGGCCATTTGGCTGATGTTATTTTTCAATATTAACGGCATACCTTCCTCTTTATTATGAAATAAACATGCCATCATTTAAATCAAAAAATTACATATTTCTTGGAATACCAAAATAACACCTCTTGTTGGAAAACCCTTTATATATCATTTGCCACGGGCCAAAAGTGTAACACCTAGAAGTGACCTAAACACCAAGTAAGTTCGGCGGAAACCCGAACTTACTTTGGGTTTAGGTAAGTTCGGCGGAAATCCGGTTAACCGGTTGTTATATTGATGAGTCAAATCATTTAATTTTGTAAAACATTGTATGATGACTTTGCTTTTTTTGAAAAGTTTCAGAAGAAAACGGAGAAGCTGTGTTACTTATACAATGCTTTAATGACTATCGGAGAAATATTGACTACATCAACGTTTGTGAGCTTTTTCAACGTCAAGTTACATAAAAAATTAAAAGAAAAACATAATCATTTAAATTGTATTCTATTTTTAAGATATTATTATAGAAAAAAACTTTCTCAATGTCTTATTATTATTTGTTTAAGGCAATTACAGAAATATAATACTTTCTATTTAAAGTAAACTAAAAAATTAAAACTGTAATAAACGAAATAATAATCTAGTTTTGTTTACTAATTTTTACTACAAATGATTGTTAGTTGTTTTTTGTTTTACAATAAACATTTAATGACATTTTAATCACTTTCGTATATTATTTAAAAACCGGCCTAAAAACCGGTTAACCGGTTTCGACAAAAAATAATAACCGAAAACCGGGTTTTAAAAAAAGTAATATTTCGATTAAACCGGAAACCGATTTTTCGAAATAACCGGTTTTTTGGACACCCTAGTACAAGTATTTGTTAAACTCCTACTGGTACCTCACACACTGATTAATTCGTGTAATATTCCGTACTATAAAGGGTGTTTTTTAGACGTGTGGTTTTCATGAAGAAATAAAACGCATATAATTTAATCTTAATGGACAAGATTTTAACTTTATTACAAAGATAAGTGTTTGCCATTATGTTTTAAAAATGATTTCGGGCAAGTGATTTCCGAGCGGCCCAATTTTCGACCACTTTTTTCAGCATTTAGGGCTGTATGTCAGCAATAACGCGCCGAATATTCTCTTCCAAGGCGTCAATCGTGTCGGGTTTATCTGCGTAGACAAGCGACTTCACATAACCCCACACAAAATATTCCAGCGGTGTTAAATCGCACGATCTTGGAGGCCACGACACAGGTCCACGGCGCGAGATAATGCGCTCACCAAAAGTATTCTTCAATAAATTGATTGCTTCGTTCGCTGGTCTTCCACATCAAAATCCTCTAATTCAGGCACGAAAAAGTCATTAATCACGGCTCTATAGCGTTTCCCATTGACGGTAACATTATGGCCGGCTTAATTTTTGAAGAAATATGGACCAATGACCCTCTGCCCATAGAGCACACCAAACAGTGACTTTTAGTGGATGTAACTGCATCAATTTTGTTTATTAATGCGACAATTTTGTTTATTAACGTACTCGTTCATCCAGAAGTGAACTTCATCGCTGAACCAAAATTTTCTTGTGAAAATCGGGATCGGTGGCCATCTCGTTTTGGGCTAATTCACGGAACGTGCGACGCGCTTGGTGGTCGTTGGGCTACAATTCTTGCACAAGTTGGATTTTGTAATCCCGCAAACCAAGATCCTTCCGCAAAATCATCCATAAAGAGGATAGGCACAGCTCCAATTGTTGCGTGCTGGCGGATGGACTCATTCGGGTCTTCTTCGAAACTCTGCTCCACAGCAGCAATAGCGCTTTCGCTGCGCACTGTAAGGCGGCTCTGAGGATGCGCAGTATCCACTAGAGTAAACCTGGTGCGAAACCGATCCACGGTTGCTCGAATTACCGACTCTGCTGGGCGATTATGTCGACCGGATATTGGACGCCGAACCGAACCATTATTTTGATAATAAATTTGCACGATTTGCAAACGTTGTTCCGGAGTTACATAGTCTATTCTTTATGAAATGGCAAACCAAACTGAGCATAAATCAAATAACAGCTGCCAAAAAGACCAACTCCGAAAAAAGTATTGCCAGATTGAAAACCACACGTCTACAAAAAACACCCTGTATTACTCACAAAGTGAGGGTATACCACAGTCGGCTTACCCGACTGAAATTTTCTTATTTGTTTATACATTACTGGTATAATGTGGAAAGATAGCTATTTGTCTCTTAAGACCCTTTCATGGTAATTAGCATTGGCAGATGTGCCACTGCCAAGTGATAACTTTCTATTATTTTAATTCAAGTTTTTTTTTTGTTGATGTAACAGGAAGAGGAAGATTCATTAAACTCATGGATGCAAAAGAAGGCAACAAAAAACACCCGAAATTGTAATGTACCATGACAAAGTTATCATCACGTTTGCCGCAATATCACCGAAAAATTATTTCAAATTAAAACTTTAACTTTGATCATTTGGAGAGTTTTGGTGTCGCAAAAACTAATGATGAACGAGTGGGAGTGGAAGTTGGAGCGGAAAGTTTGTTTGTGTAACATACGCCAGTGACAAATAGCATAATTTAAGCCATGAAAATGTCTAGCAAAAACGAAAATAGTTTTGGGTTGCAATTTTAATTAATTTTTGGGTGATCTGCCATCACCGGAAAATATGCAAATGCAAAATTGTGAAATGCTTCTTCCCTTTGTAACACATCCTTACACAAGTGTGTCCATAAATCATTAACTCAATTCCTCGCCATGATGTTGGCCTCAACACATTAATTTCGCTTATCTGTATCTACATTATGAGTCTCTGTGGCGCAGAGCTGAGGCGGATGATGGCCACTGCTAAAAGGTTTAGTTCTCTTTCATAAATTATGTATATAACAAAGAAAAGAAAACACACCTTTCATTCATACATACCACACAAATACATACATATATATCTCGGATATATCTCTCTTTTGTACACTTTAGCCTCAGAAACCACTTATTAACGCTAACAAAATGTTATCCCTTTCGGGCCGGGGAAAACCAGAATTGAAAGAAAATAGTTCTCTGCCTTTTGTGTTAGAGCGAAAGGACTCTGGACAAATTACATCAGACGATAAATTTACATGATGTTTAGTGTCTGAGCGCAGGAAAAAACGAACTATTACAACTGGGAGTACGAGTATGTGGATAGAAAGCCTTTGGCGAGGATAGAGATCCGTCATGTGCTAACGTCGGCACGAAAACATGGGATATAAAAAGCGTGAGGCTGGAAGTGTTTTTAGTAGATATAACAAGTAAAAGCGATAAGTTCGGCCATGCCGAATCTTATATACCCTCCACCATGGATAGCATGTGAATGGTTTCGGTCACAAATAAAGTCTGGTTTTTGTTGCGTTAAGAAGTAAAATCTAGGGGGACCTTTGTATGGGCGCTATATCAAAATTTGAACATATGGCTACCGTTGATCGTGAGAAGGTTTCCGCGTATATATAAACCCCAGTTACCAATTTTCAGCCCGATCAGTTCACCTTTGTGGTCTCCATGGCATTAAGAAGTCAAATCGGACAGATGCTATATATGGGGGCTTAATCAAAATATGGACCGATATAGCCCATTTTCAATACCAAGTTACCTGCAGCTATAAGAAGTATCTATAAGTATACCAATTTTCAGCCACCCAGCTCAAGTATTTATTATAGATTGTTGCGTGATTATAACAGACAAACAGACGGACATTGCTAAATCGTCTTAGAATTTTAAGACGATTAAGAATATATATGTATACTTTATATATAAAGTATTCTATCTCAGGCTAAAGTCAAAGATGGACTATGTTGGTCCACTCCTTCGAGTACCTCCCCCACGAAAAGTCAACATTTAGTGAAATACTGATTATCCCATAACATATACAGGGTTGCCCATATTCGACGGACCCACGGACTCGTTGGGCCCATTCCAATCGACGAGGCTTGTCCGCAGGCAACAATCTTTGCGTCAATTGAATTTTGTACGGGAACAAATGCAAATCAACGCGAATAATCCGTTGTAAAGTGGACCGAGCCATGCCCAACTGCTGAGAACGGCGTTTTTGGGATGTTCTTGGGGACCTCTCAACACTGGCTCGTACGGCAGCGATATTCTCGGCCGATCGCATTGGTCGACTTTTATTTGGCCTCTTCGGATTAGAAAGAGCCTCACCAGTCGAAAATTTTTCGTATAAACGCTTAATGGTGTTCTTAGAAGGCGCACTTCTCACATTTTTTAATATTTTAAAAGCATGTTGACTTGACTTCTTCTGTTGAATGTAAATTTCAACTATTTCAGAGCGCTCGCGTGGCGTGTATTGTTCCATGGTAAAAATCTGCTTGGACAGACGCTTCAAACGCGGTATGTCATTAAGCGATCTGACATCTCTGTCAAAAGTTATGGCGTTGCCAGATGGGTCCGTCGAATATGGGAGACCCTGTACTCCTAATATTTCACAACTCCACACCTAGTTTTAGTTTATTAATCGCTATTATCTTTCGAAAAATAGGCGCAGCCGCGCCCCTTTTGGTACCTCCCATGCAAGTGGACTATTTTGCACAAAAAATTAACTGCTTACTGCTAACTTTGATTCCAGTCCATAGAAATACTGATTTCCATACCATATTTTACTTATTTTGCACCACGGTTTATATAGACGTCCGTATTTGGGAAAATGTCTTATCTTTGGTTTAAGCTGTAAGAGCTACCCTCGCACTTGGGATCACATAACGCCCACATTTCTCTGAACATTGTATAAAATATCAAGTATTTGTATGTACTGATATTGAAGTTAAAAGCTGTTAACTTTTGGTACAAAATGGTCCCCTTGTGTGGGAGGTACCAAATGGGGCGTGCCAATAACGGCAACTTTTCTCCGACAGTAGGTACTACAAAAGCATTACACTGTACTAAATGTCAAGTGTTTGTATGCGCTGGTATTAATGTTATAAGCTGTTAATTTTTGGTGCAAAACGGTGCATTCGTGTGGGAGGTACCTAAAGGGACGTGGCAATTTCGCCCATTTTTCTCGAGTTGATAGCGACTAATAAACTAATACTATGTGTGGAATTTCAGAAGATTCGAATAAGTAGTATAGTAGTTATTAAAGAATCAATATTTCACAACAATTTAACCCTTTGTGGGGGAGGTACTAGAAGGAGTGGACCAATATTGCCCATCTTCGAACTTAGCCGGAGATAGAAAAAAATATTACCATATAACAAATTTGAAGTCAAGCGTACGCTCCAGCCAGGTAGACAGACGGTCGGACGGACATTGCTCAAATGTCTTAAAATCACCCAAATCGAATTTCCACCAAAAAATTTGAAGTCAATCGGTTACTCCTTTCGAGAGTTATCGTGCGCACCAGCCAGCAGACAGACGGACGGACATGGCTCATTCGACTTAAAATGACCCAAAACGGATTTCCTCCGAACATACTTATGGTCTTAGATCACTCCTTCGATGTGTTACACTTTTTTCCGTAGCAAATGATATATACCCTCGTCACACTAAAGTGAGGGTATAATGAGAAATTTCTTAGACATTAACTTACAGCTTTTTTTTCATTTGTTGGTCGAAGGGAGCAGTATAATGCAACAATTTTAATCATTGACCTACTGTAAAAAAACTCAGTCCAGCTGGACCATAAGTTTATTCTACAAAAATTATCTACTCAATATGCTCTTCCATAATTATAGGCTCGCTATTCTGTTCCCATCAAAAAGTCTTAATTTATTGAACAGTGTAATTTAATTAAAATAAAAAAAAATAATTTACGAATATTTTTTTGGACTGAAGGTTGTGGGATTCGTATGTCGGTTTACCCGACTGAGCTTTCTTACTTGTTTTACCTCCTCTATCAGAAACCATTGTCAGAAAATTGGCATTGTGTGTTCCACAGTGTAATAGAGTCTTCACGCCATGTTATCCGACATCTCCTACTTGATTGTTGAGCCACGAACAGTGATGTCATATCTCTATCTCTAGATATATCGTACAGGAGGGGTCACGCCCATTGGTTCGATCCCGACAATTTTCTGGCCAATCACGTAAACAGCCATCATATGAAAAAAACAATAACAAAATTACAGCTCTCTGGCAAAAAAAAAAGTTATTTAAGATATCCCAATTGCCAAAATTGCCTGATATGGGCTGGGTCACACCCACAGGTCAGATTCCGCTCATTTTTTGACCAATCTCGTAGGCTGCCATAAAATGCATTTGTCCAAAACTACAACACTCTCGCTAACAACATTTTTAAGATATCTCAATTTCAAAACATTGCCCACTGCTCCGATTCCGCTCATTTTTGAACCAATCGGTAACAAATTGTTCAAGATATCTCAATTCATATAACGAAAATGCCACCATCCTACATTATGTGCAAATTTCAATTGAATCAAGCCGCAGAACTGTCAAGAGTACAGAATCCCAGCAAAATCTTGGTAAGTACATGTCATTACCACTCGCATTACCAGGTAATGATATCTCGTTATCGCCAGCATTACTTTCGGTAAATAAATAATGACTAACAAAATAATGACAAAAATAAGTTATTGCTGGTAAACCAAGTTAGAAAATCTTATTTTAATTTATAAACATTTCTTTAAATGATTTATGATATTTTCTTAAATGATTTACGTTTATACGTTGTAGTCCCACCACCAGCAAATGAAATTGTTCGTCATATGACGACAACAACCGATAACTCTCTCTCGCTCAACGCTCTTCTACTTTCTCACCACATTCCACCACTGATGGTGGTGAACAAACAATAGCAACTCAGGAATATCCACTACCAAACTCGTCAAATTATTTCTTTTGTCCACGCTTACTTTTTGAATATTTGTACGCGTGGGGGTAAGTGGTTATTTTTCAACTGCTTGTATACTTGTGTGGAAGCACTTTCCTCCAATGACATGCACATGTAAAAATAATTCGAAGGGAGGCCAAATTATAAGCAGTTACTAGTTTTGAATTTAGCTTACCCGTCAGGTTATTTGGTAATGGGAAATTTTGCTGGGTAAGTGCGGATTTGCTTAACTCAAGTTCAATGTAATTAATTCAAATATTTAAATTCATATTTGTAGCGCTGCCTAAACCGAAAATGTTCAGATATCAAGAGTAGTACGATTGAATTACGAATTTAGTAGGTTTGATTTGAGTTCGAAGCTGGTTTCTTGGATGAATTAAACCTCACTTAATCCTCAGTTGATAAATACTTGATTTAAGCCTGATCAGAACTTTATTAAAGTCGGACAAATATTTGTTTCATTAAGTTTCGTTCGTTTTATTTTGGTCTTAAAATCGTTTTGCTTTGAAACCATTTTTTCCTCTATATTGATATACGAGTATAATTACTTTGAAGAAAATTTGAAACATAAACTTATGTATACTCGTAGTTACCACAGGTTGGACTATACAGCTCCTGTTTTAGACTTCTTTTAGGAAAAAATTAAAATAACCTACTACATTTCACACATGCCCTCATCCGGTAAACCAACTACGTCTGTAGTCAGTCCAAGTAAACTGCTCCTCCGGGCCTAGGATGCGATGAACATATTTATTTAAGTTTTATCTACTTAAAAGCACCTGTGGTAGTAAAAAATTATTTCATCTCGAGAGAAGATGTCCAAAGTGTATCTAAGTCAAAGACATATACAAAAAAATTTTATGTGTCATCATGGCCCAGCCAGGGATGCAGCGAATAACTCACTCAAACACAGATGGACAAGCAGGGATTATACGAATATAAATCTAACATACATATACATATATTTATTAGATTTTTGAAACATTTAATTAAAAGAAAATATAAACGTTATGGTGGAAATCAAATTAAAAAATCCATTCATCGCTTATCTTATAATACTGTTTCATTCATTTATTCTATATATATACAAACAAAATTTGTTTCTATTTGTTATGGGTTTTTTGTGCCAACAAAAACGGTTTTTGGAGAAAAAATTAGATTTTTTCTAACTGTTTTAACAACAGTTACTACAGATCTGTTTCCACGCGGAAGTGCCATAAATAACATTTGTAGGAATTGCAATGCTTAACCCTAGGATGGTCAATGACTCTTGTACCACTAAATGCTCAATGTGGTCCAGCCAGACCACAAGAGAAAAATTAGTAAACAATTATTTAAAACGAACTAATTTACTTTAATGTATCTGTTGTCTAAAAACATTTTTATATGAACTATTTGTAATGTAATTACCAAAGCAAAAAGAAGATAAAGAAAACTCGATGTTAAAATTTATTAAAACACTTCATGAAAATGGTTGTGTTCCAGCCAGACCACAATGAGCATTTAGCAGTTTTTAACTTTGATCGATAATTTTTCACTAATAAGTTGGGTCAATCAGCGCAAAATAATATCGTTTGGTTAGAACCCTTTATTTATAGAATTCACGGAGCCAGTTTATTGATTTTTTGCTCTAGATAAAAATTACACTCCGTCAAAGTCAAATTTGGTCTGGCCAGACCACAATGACCATCCTAGGATTAATATTTCTACATTTGTTGCAGTAAAATCGGACTAGTCGTTGTCGAGTTACGTCAAACAACAGACCCCTAACGTGACAAATTGACCTATATGATTCTTACTAACTTAAAATCAATACATACATATCTCGATTCCAAGACTTTGATCGATATAACTTTTCCCGGTTGTCAGAACCCCCGCCGCTCACTGACCTCCACCATTTGTCGCACTGTGTTATAGTACCGAGTGTTTGGAACTTTAGTTAGGCGTGGATAACTCCTAAGGAAATCGGCCCACTCCGAATATTTATGGATATCACAAAATTGTTACCATTTGTGTGAGAGGTACTACACGGAGGAAAATCGCCATTTTTGATATGTTTGAATTCAAGGAAAATATACTTGGAACCAAAATTTTTAAATATTTTATATTTTTGAACAAATATATTTTATTTGAAAATCAAGAAATTTTGTTTGGAACGCATATATTAATATATTACAACAACATATATTTGCGAACTTACTGTCACAAATAAAATATGTGTTTACAATCAAACATAGATATTGTTTAAGAATTTATCCAAATACATTATATTTAAAACAATTTTAAGACTTTGTTGACTTTGGCAATTTTTAATTTTATTTTTTCCTAGATTTTGTGTTATACTTTACAGGTAAAAAAGTCGTGAGCAGCATTTTCTTTTGTTTTAATTTATAATTTTTAATATATAAATCGTCAAATTGTCAATCCATCAATGCTATTTGTCGTTACCCAAGATTATACCATTTACATTTTAATATAATTTCTCAAACATATAAAATTTCTAAAAACTTAAACCCTAAATTTCTAAAAAAAACTGAAAACTTTCCTTTAAATTAAGGCACCAATACATTGCCAAAATACTTAAATACAAATTAATCATTGTTTTGGAAATTTTATTTCCAAAAAAAAAATATTAGGATAAAAACATAATCTTGTTTATAACAACATCCTCACAAACATATTATATTTGTGAGTGTCAAATATTATATATTTGGAGTGAACCCTAAACATATGTACGTTTCCAGCAGAATATGTTTAGAACAATATACTACAGAAGCGATTTTTTTTCAGCGTGTACAAGGGGCGTGGGAATAGCGCCCACATTGTACAGGACTGTAGGTACAGGGTTTTTTAAAAGGGACGCTACAAAAGTAGACCGACAGGGACAGCAAACGACGCCATATTTTTTGCCGCTCTTTTGACATTTCTCTTCAGTAAGGTAAGTAAATTTACTACCGAAATTCGGAGTCAGTGGCCTCAACGCTAAGAGCGCGAAAAATCATCTTCAGCGATGAGGCTCATTTCTGGCTGAATGGCTTCGTCAATAAACAAAATATGCGTTATTGGTCAGACAGCAATCCACACGTACTCCATGAGTCATCATTGCATCCCGAAAAAATTACGGTTTGGTGCGGTTTATGGGCCGGCGGCGTCATTGGGCCGTACTTCTTCTATGATGATCAAGACCGGCACGTTACTGTGAATGGGAATCGCTACCGTTCAATGATAACCGAATATTTTTGACCCCAATTGGATGATATGGACTTGAAGGACATGTGGTTCCAACAGGACGGCGCCACAAGCCACACAGCGAATGCCACAATCAATTCATTGGAAACCAAGGTAGGAGTACGTGTTATCCCACGAAATGGTCCAGTCGATTGGCCACCTCGGTCGTGCGATTTGACGCCGTTAGACTATTTCCTGTGGACCTACGTCAAGTCTATGGTCTATGCCAACAAGCCAGCGACGATTGATGAACTTCGTACGAATATCGAACGTGAAATTGCAGCATGCTTGAAAACCGTCGAAAATTGGGTTCAGCGTCTGGACTTCTGCAAGCGTGCCCGTGGTGGCCATGCAAAAGAAATCGAGTTCCATACATAATGGCATCGAACGTACTTTCACAGGAATAAAGAATTTCACTGATATCCAAAACTGTTTTTGTTTAATTTAAAAAAACTTTTGTTGCGCTCTTATTGAAAAAACCGGTACTATAAAAACATTACCCTGCACACATTTTTTAGTATTTGTATTCGCTTGTGTTAATGTTATCAGCTATGAACTTCTTGTACAAAATCTTTGGATATGGAGCAAATCATGAAACGATTCATGATATCATTTTCAAACAGCAAATGCATTAATTGTTCTTTAAACCGATAATAAAAAATGTAGGTTAACTTTCAAATTTATGTGTTTTATTTTACATTATAAATCAAACCTTACGATAAATCACCATATATATATCTGTATGTATACATACCTGTAATTAGATGTTTTAGTACCTCTTATATATCTTACGGGCGGCAAATATTTACCAAGATTCCGTCCCTAAAACAAAAAAAAAAAAATAAGTTTAATAAAATTGAATCTCATACATTTTCCACAATATCAAAATTAGATCTGTAATATTTATATCATTTATATAAGTATTTCCAAACATTTAATTTTGCTAACCAAAATCTATTCTAAATACCAAATTTGAAAATACGAAAATAGTATATTGATTCCTTGTTTAACAATATATTTTTGTTATTTTTTTTTAAGTTGAAATAAATAAAGATAAAACTAAAAGACATTCAAACATATCCCAACTACGGACAAACTTTCAAATAGAAAAAACTCACATATAAATTGTGATCTTTTGTATACATTTGTTCGTGTATAACGAACACGTCGAATCGAGGAAATTGAAATGTCACCGAAAACTTTTCCTATTTTCACTCCACTACGTGACTGTATTAAATACAAAGTTTACACTAAATTCAACAACGATGTCCACACACATATACGTATGTACTAGGACATACTTGTGCATAAATTGGAGGAAATAAATGTAATACAAAGAACACATATGTAAGTATGTATGAGTTAGTGGAAATTTAAAATGGTGCAAACAATACATTTACAATGAAATTTATGGGGAAAACGTCGGCAATTTTAATCATAAAACGATGTACAGAAATAACTTTGTAATCGCTTCGACAAATCTTAAGTGTTGATAGGAAAGATTGGAAATATACTATTTGAAATACATATACACTAGGGCGGGCCAGAAAACCTCTAAAATTCATGTTTTTTTTAGCATATATTAATATAATATTAATATTTCTTACTCATAAATTAAGACTTGTTCTCATCAAAATTTGTGTATCGCTTCGAAATTATTCAGTATGTCATATCGTTAGCAAAACATCCAATGTCCTGTTTCAAAAAGTTTTCAGAGGATAATACTATTTTATATAATTTTCTTTCTGCAAATACGCGAATGTTCTTTTATTTTTTCCACTTAAATATCAATAATTTGTAATTAAAAATTTTAAAACGCACATAAACTCCAATAATCTGAATTTCCGCACACACATTTAAATCTACCACATCTGTCCCATCGTCGTAAGAGCAGACAATCGATGTGTCCAAACAATTTATTTAAGACTACCTGTGAGATATCATCGCCACTAACACATTATTAGATGGGATACATACTGCTATCACCATTATTCTCACATTTGTGAACAAAAAGAGGCTAAATTTTCCTCTCGCAGATAAAAACGATCTCTTAATTTAAATGATAACAAATCTTTAATTCAAAAACCAGTAAGGAAAGGCAGAAATTCGGGCGGGGCCGACTGTATAATACCCTACACCTTCCTAACAATGCGATAAGGGTCATTGCCATAATAATTTGGAATAATTGGTAAATGGGTAGAAATATATTATCTAATTCTGAAACGATAATCGCTAAATTAAGCAATATTCGATCCTAAATTGAGAAACATCTTTCTGGAAAATGTTAATGATCGGAAGTAAAATACAACTTCTATAGCGGTTTGATACCAAATCAGGAGGAACAATCAATATAAATCTGAACCGATCTTCCCTGAATACTCATTCATGTAAAAAGACCTCCTTCTGTCAAATTTCGTACTGATCGCATATAAAATACAGTCTCTACAGCGCCTACATGTCAAATCGGGGGTAACGTATATATGGGGGCTATATCTAAATCTGAACCGATTTCTTCCAAATTTAACAGTGTTCATTCATATAATAAGAAACCTCTTTCTGCTGAATTTCATACTGATCGGATATAAAATAACATTTTTACAGCGCTTACAAGTCAAATCGGGGGTAACGTATATATGGGGGCTATATCTAAATCTGAACCGATTTTCTCCGAATTTAGCAGTATTCCTTCATGTAATAAGAAACCTCTTTCTGCCAAATTTTGCACTGATCGGATATAAAATACAGTTTTTACAGCGCTTACATATCAAATCGGGGGTAACATATATATGGGGGCTATATCTGAATCTGAACCGATTTTCTCCGAAATTAGCAGTATTCCTGCACGTAATAAGAAACCTCTCTTTGCCGAATTTCGCACTGATCGGATATAAAATAACATTTTTACAGCGCTTATATGTCAAATCGGGGGTAATGTATATATGGGGGCTATATCTAAATCTAAACCGATTTCTTCCAAATTTAACAGAGTTCATTCATGTAATAAGAAACCTTTTCCTGCCGAATTTCATACTGATCGGATATAAAATAAAGTTTTTACAGCGCTTACATGTCAAATCGGGGCTAACATATATATGGGGGCCATATCTAAATCTGAACCGATTTTAACCAAATTCAATAGGGATCGTCCATGGGCCAAAAAAAGATATGTGTAAAGTTTCGTCGAGATCGGACCATAATTGCGACCTGTACTTTGATTACAAGAATACATGCACAGACGGACAGACAGACAGACGGATATAGCTAAATCGACTCAGAAAGTGATTCTAAGTCGATCGGTATAATAAACGATGGGTCTATTTCTTCTCCTTTTGGGTGTTACAAACAAATGCACAACGTTATAATACCCTGTACCACAGTGTGGTGTAGGGTATAAACAAACCAGTAAGGAAAGGCAGAAAGTCGGGCGGGGCCGACTATATAATACCCTACACCTCCCTAACAATGCGATAAGGGTCATTGCCATAATAATTTGGTCATATCGGGAGTAACGTATATATGGGGGCTATATCTAAATCTGAACCGATTTCTTCCAAATTTAACAGTGTTCATTCATATAATAAGAAACCTCTTTCTGCAGAATTTCATACTGATCGGATATAAAATAAAATTTTTACAGCGCTTACAAGTCAAATCGGGGGTAACGTATATATGGGGGCTATATCTAAATCTGAACCGATTTTCTCCAAATTTAGCAGTATTCCTTTATGTAATAAGAAACCTCTTTCTGCCAAATTTTGCACTGATCGGATATAAAATACAGTTTTTACAGCGCTTACATGTCAAATCGGGGGTAACATATATATGGGGGCTATATCTGAATCTGAACCGATTGTCTCCGAATTTAGCAGTATTCCTTCATGTAATAAGAAACCTCTCTTTGCCGAATTTCGCACTGATCGGATATAAAATAACATTTTTACAGCGCTTATATGTCAAATCGGGGGTAATGTATATATGGGGGCTATATCTAAATCTGAACCGATTTATTCCAAATTTAACAGAGTTCATTCATGTAATAAGAAACCTTTTCCTGCCGAATTTCATACTGATCGGGTATAAAATAAAGTTTTTACAGCGCTTACATGTCAAATCGGGGCTAACATATATATGGGGGATATATCTAAATCTGAACCGATTTTAACCAAATTCAATAGGGATCGTCCTTGGGCCAAAAATAAGATATGTGTAAAGTTTCGTCGAGATCGGACCATAATTGCGACCTGTACTTTGATTACAAGAATACATGCACAGACAGACGGACAGACAGACAGACGGACAGACGGACATAGCTAAATCGACTCAGAAAGTGATTCTAAGTCGATCGGTATAATAAACGATGGGTCTATTTCTTCTCCTTTTGGGTGTTACAAACAAATGCACAAAGTTATAATACCCTGTACCACAGTGTGGTGTAGGGTATAAAAATGGACTGAAAATTAAGGCTAAATTTTTTTAAAAACATGACATGAGCATTTCTAAATTGTTAAGGCAAAATTCTTACAAACTATTAAAATGTGTACTTGACATAATGTCATTTGCACTACAATCAATTATTTTTTTCTTTAATTTTATGACGTAACGTTTAAGTCCTAGCATTTTCTTAATATCAGTGAAGAATATAAACCGATTTGCACACCCAGGAAAATAATTGGTTGGAATTCGATTGTAACAATAAAAAACCAGTAAGGAAAGGCAGAAAGTCGGGCGGGGCCGACTATATAATACCCTACACCTAACACTGCGATAAGGGTCATTGCCATAATAATTTGGAATAATTGGTAAATGGGTAGAAACATATTATGTAATTCTGAAACAATAATCGCTAAATTAAGCAATATTCGTTCCTAAATTGAGAAACATCTTTCTGGAAAATTATAATGATCGGAAATAAAAAAAATACAACTTCTATAGCGGTTTGATACCAACTCAGGAGGAACATATATATGGAGCTTTAATATAAATCTGAACCGATCATCCCTGAATACTCATTCATGTAAAAAGACCTCTTTCTGTCGAATTTCGTAGTGATCGGATATAAAATACAGTCTCTACAGCGCTTGAATGTCAAATCGGTCCTAACATATATATGGGGGCTATATCTAAATCTGAACCGATTTTCTCCAAATTTGGCAGTATTCCTTCGTGTAATAAGAAACCTCTTTCTGCCGAATTTCGCTGTGATCGGATATAAAATACAGTTTCTACAGCTATTGAATTTCAAATCGGGGGTAACATATATATGGGGGCTATATCTAAATCTGAACCGATTTTCTCCGAATTTGGCAGTGTTCCTTCATGTAATAAGAAACCTCTTTCTGCCAAATTTTGCACTGATCGGATATAAAATACAGTTTTTACAGCGCTTACATGTCAAATCGGGGGTAACATATATATGGGGGCTATATCTAAATCTGAACCGATTTTCTCCGAATTTAGCAGTATTCCTTCATGTAATAGGAAACCTCTCTTTGCCGAATTTCGCACTGATCGGATATAAAATAACATTTTTACAGCGCTTACATGTCAAATCGGGGGTAACGTATATATGGGGGCTATATCTAAATCTGAACCGATTTCTTCCAAATTTAACAGTGTTCATTCATATAATAAGAAACTTCTTTCTGCCGAATTTCATACTGATCGGATATAAAATAAAGTTTTTACAGCGCTTACATATCAAATTGGCGGTAACATATATATGGGGGCTATATCTAAATCTTAACCGATTTTAACCAAATTCAATAGGGATCGTCCTTGGGCCAAAGAAAAGATATGTGTAAAGTTTCGTCGAGATCGGACCATAACTGCGACCTGTACTTTGATTACAAGAATACATGCACAGACGGACAGACGGACAGACAGACAGACGGACATAGCTAAATCAACTCAGAAAGTGATTCTAAGTCGATCGGTATAATAAACGATGGGTCTATTTAATACCCTGTACCACAGTGTGGTGTAGGGTATAAATAGTACTAGCAACAAAAAGTATATTGCCTACACCGTTTGTCGGTTGTATTTATATATATAATTAGTTGAAACAACAATAACAACATGGATACGATCAAATGAAAATGCTTGCAAATAAATCGATGGTTGTATCAATCGAATTAAGATTGTTTTTTCATTGACACTCGGTTAGTTGTGGTGACCAATTTTAAACTTTCATTTTAGTACCATATGATCGATTTTTGGTTGTGACAACGAATGTTTTATTCTTGACAACAGAAATTGTATCAATAGACCAATGATTATTATTGCGATGAATAATTGGTTACTACAACAGAAAAATATTAATAAATAATCGTTTATTGGTTACCCCAATCATTTCCCAAATTTAGAATAATTTAATGTATTTTGGGAAATACAACGGAAATATTGGTTGTTGTTCTTTTGCTGATGCATGACAAACAAAAAATAAAATTACTCGACATAAATAAATCGTCAGCATTTTGTTCAAGAGCGGTATATGTAGTCAAAAATAATATCGTGTGGATTATAGTATGTGGAATGCAGAATATGTTGTGCAAAATGTTTTACTTAAATAAAAAATAAAAGCAAAAACAATTTGCATAAAAGTTTTGTGTTTTTTTTTTTGTGTACTAAAATTTGTGTCAAATATTTCCACATCTCATAATAGTGATGAATTTGTAATATGGGATTTTTAATTTTGTTATGAATTGTTTGGTTTTTTGTTCAATTAATATAATAAAAACCAGTAAGGAAAGGCAGAAAGTCGGGCGGGGCCGACTATATAATACCCTACACCTCCCTAACAATGCGATAAGGGTCATTGCCATAATAATTTGGTCATATCGGGAGTAACGTATATATGGGGGCTATATCTAAATCTGAACCGATTTCTTCCAAATTTAACAGTGTTCATTCATATAATAAGAAACCTCTTTCTGCAGAATTTCATACTGATCGGATATAAAATAAAATTTTTACAGCGCTTACAAGTCAAATCGGGGGTAACGTATATATGGGGGCTATATCTAAATCTGAACCGATTTTCTCCAAATTTAGCAGTATTCCTTTATGTAATAAGAAACCTCTTTCTGCCAAATTTTGCACTGATCGGATATAAAATACAGTTTTTACAGCGCTTACATGTCAAATCGGGGGTAACATATATATGGGGGCTATATCTGAATCTGAACCGATTGTCTCCGAATTTAGCAGTATTCCTTCATGTAATAAGAAACCTCTCTTTGCCGAATTTCGCACTGATCGGATATAAAATAACATTTTTACAGCGCTTATATGTCAAATCGGGGGTAATGTATATATGGGGGCTATATCTAAATCTGAACCGATTTATTCCAAATTTAACAGAGTTCATTCATGTAATAAGAAACCTTTTCCTGCCGAATTTCATACTGATCGGGTATAAAATAAAGTTTTTACAGCGCTTACATGTCAAATCGGGGCTAACATATATATGGGGGATATATCTAAATCTGAACCGATTTTAACCAAATTCAATAGGGATCGTCCTTGGGCCAAAAATAAGATATGTGTAAAGTTTCGTCGAGATCGGACCATAATTGCGACCTGTACTTTGATTACAAGAATACATGCACAGACAGACGGACAGACAGACAGACAGACAGACGGACAGACGGACATAGCTAAATCGACTCAGAAAGTGATTCTAAGTCGATCGGTATAATAAACGATGGGTCTATTTCTTCTCCTTTTGGGTGTTACAAACAAATGCACAAAGTTATAATACCCTGTACCACAGTGTGGTGTAGGGTATAATTAATTAATTAATTGTCGGTAGTATATAACTGACAAATTGTCAGAACAACCAATTTTTAAAAACAGTTGGTTGTGGCAACTTACAACAGATTATTTTAGCCACCATTTTCGTAGTTGGCGCAACCAAATATGATTGTTGCCAACATGGAAGCAGAAGTATACCACAACCAAAATATTGGTTGTCCTGAAGGAATCGCATGATAGTAGACACAACTACCAAAATTCGGTTGGCAAATAATTCGGTTGAGGCAACCAAACTGTATTCTGTGTGCAGAAAAAATATCAATATATATCAATATATATCAATATATATATATATATATATCCTTTCCTACGACATCACATTCCAAGTCTTGACATCACAAATCGAATGTAATTCGCGAATCACTATATTTCCAAAATTCGTTCCCACAATTACGAAAATATTTTCGAAAATTCCAAAAATGGGATTTTTTGTCCTATATCAAAGAAACATGGTGTTTTTTTAGACGTGTGGTTTTCAAGAAGAAAAAAACGCATATAGTTTAATGTTATGGCCAAGAATTTAGCATTATTAAAATGGGTTTTCCAATAGGGATGATATGTTTTTGAAGTGACGTTTCGGCCATTTCTACTTTGTCATGATCTGTCATTTGTTGTTCATTGTATTCAGTAGTCTTTGCAATTTCATCATGGAGAGATATACGAAAGAACAACGTTTACAAATAATTAAGTTTTATTATCAAAATAATCGTTCTCCAATTGCAACTTTTCGTGCGTTAAGTCCATTTTTTTAAAATCCAAAAAAAAAACACTTTCCAGTCGTCCTACGACCTTGACACCCATTATCAATATTTTAGCTATAGTTAGGAGCTATATTATTGACCGATTCCCGATCCGACGTACCGTTAATGAGCTAGATCAAAAATAAACTTTCCGTTCACATTTGAAAATGATGCAAAGTAAATTTTTTTTTTCAATCCAAAAAACACTTTCTTGTCAATATACGACCTTTTTGCCATTGACCGCCTGTGGCTACGTGCCACACAGCAAATGAAACAATTTAATTGTTGCGAGAAAAGTTTGGAGATTCGGTTATTTCAAGAAATTGTGATATTGAATGGCCTCCAGGAAGTTGTGATTTAACACCATTAGACTATTTCTTGTGGGTTATTTGAAGTCATTGGTCTTTCGAAATAAACCAGACTCTCTTCAAGCTTTACAAGTCAATATTGAACGTGCCATTCATGACATACGACGTGATTTAGTGGAAAAAGTGCTCTAAAATTGGGTTCATCGAATTCGTTCCTGCAGAAGAAGTCGTGGAGGTCACTGAAATGACATTTTATTTAGAACTTAATTGTATCGATTGTACTTCACATTAAATAAAAAACTTTTGAATTTCCTTAACAATAAGTATTTTTTTTTTAAAGAAATCATATCACTCTTATTGGAAAACCCTGTACTTATAAAGATACGGATTTGCCATTATTTATAAAAATGATTTCGGGCAAGTGGTCGCCGCTTCTGGCTCGAATAAATTCCAGCGGAGAGTCAAAATTTTCGATCACTTTTTGCACCATTTGGGGCTGTATGTCAGCAATAATGCGCCGAATATTCTCTTCCAAGGCGTCACTCGTGTCGGGCATATCTGCTTAGACAAGCTACTTCACATAACCCTACAAAAAATAGTCCAGCGGTGTTAAATCGCACGATCTTGGTGGCCACGCCACAGCCCCACGACGCGAGATAGTGCGCTTACCAAAAGTTTCTTTCAATAAATCGATTGTTTCGTTGCCTTTATGGCATGTAGCGCCGTAACCAAAGGTCGTCCACATCAACATTCTCCAATTCAGGCACGAACAAGATATTAATAATGGCTCTATAGCGTTCCCCATTGCCTGTAACATTATGGCCGGCTTAATTTTGTAAGAAATATGGGCCAATGATTCCCTCAGCCCATAGAGCACACCAAACAGTGACTTTTTGAACAATTCTGAACAATTGCTTGTGGATTGTCATTACTCCACATGCGACATTTTTATACCCTCACTTTAGTGTGACGAGGGTATATATCATTTGCTACGGAAAAAAGTGTAACACATCGAAGGAGTGATCTAAGACCCTAAGTATGTTCGGAGGAAATCCGTTTTGGGTCATTTTAAGTCGAATGAGCAATGTCCGTCCGTCTGTCTGTCTGTCTGTCTGTCTGTCTGTCTGTCTGTCTGCCTGTCTGTCTGTGTGTCTGCTGGCTGGTGCGCACGATAACTCTCGAAAGGAGTAACCGATTGACTTCAAATTTGGTATGTGGTAATATTTTGATCTATCTCCGGATGAGTTCGAAGATGGGCCATATTGGTCTACTCCTTCTGGTACCTCCCACACAAAGGGTTAAAATTTAGTGAAATATTGATTCTTTAATAACTTCTATACTACTTATTCGAATCTTTTGAAATTCTGCACATAATATTAGTATATTAGTCGCTATTAACTCGAGAAAAATGGGTGAAGTTGGCATGCCCGTTTTGGTACCTCCCACACAAATGGACCATTTTGCATCAAAATTTAACTGCTTATAACTTTAATACAAATGCATAAAAATGCTTGAAATTTTCTACAGTATAATGTTTTTGTAGCGCCTATAGTCCGGTAAAAAATGGGCATTATTGTACAGCCCCTTTTGGTACCTCCCACACAAATGGACCGTTTCGTACCAAAAGTAAACGGCTTGTAACTTTAATACCAGTGCATACAAATGCTTGAAATTTTGTACAGTGTAATGCTGTTATAGTGCCTATAGTCCTGTAAAAAGTGGGCGTTATCACCCCTCCCCTGTTTGTACCTCCCACACAAAATGACCAAATCATACCATAATTACATAGCTCGTAACTTTAATATACCAGTGCACATAAACGCTTATAGTTCAGCACAATGCAATGTATTTAAGAATGTACTGTTTACCGAAAAATATGTGTATTTGGAAAACCCCTTCTGGTACCTCCCACACAAATTGACAGATTTATTGGTGTAATGTTATTAATTACATTACTCACAAAGTGAGGGTATACCTTAGTCGGTTTACCCGACTGAAACTTTCTTACTTGTTGTTTATTAACTTACTCATTCATCCAAAAGTGAGCTTCATCGCTGAACAAAAATTTCTTGTTTTATTGCGCGATGCATCGCGCGTTCTGAACCATTATTTTGGTAATAAATTTAACAGCTGTCAAAAAGACCAACTCCGATAAAAGTGTTGCCAGATTGAAAACCACATGTCTAAGAATATACCCTGTACCTTTGCAGTTCAACGTATTATTTTAGCTTTGCGATTAAAGAAAATTTGTAGAAGCTTGGCAACAATATCAGTGACTATTTTCGACCCGTTCTTTGAGAACTTTCTCTGGAATGTTTACTTTAAGAAGTTTTTAAACTAACTTCTTCTATAACTTGAAAATACGACATATAATTTTTCCTAAAAATATTACAGGTATCGGATATTTTTGAAAATATAACTTCAAGTGGCCATAGCATTTGTCCTATTGGGTAAATCTAACCAATTTTTTCCTTATTTATAGGAAATTTTATTGTCAATTCAGATGTGTTGACGTGAATGAAATCGGAGATAATTCTTAGGTGTAAAAAGTTGTTTGTGGACCTCGGTTAGTACTCGTAGAACGCACACAAAAAGAATATTTTTATTTTAAATCGGACGATAACGATGAAAGCTACGCATGCTTAAACATTTTCTTCGCCAAAGATGGCTAAATTTGAGGTCCTGCAGTTCCGCCCTTGTATGACATAGGGTGCCCAAATCGTACCAAATTTGGTCGCAAACGGTTCTATGGTTAAGTAAAGAACGATTTTTTTTTTAATTGCTCCCACTGTGCTTTATGGGGGAGATTAAGTTAAGATAATTTCTTTATTAATTCGTGGATGTGTACAATTTATATTACATTAATATATTGAATTATAAGGAGAAATATAAGTATATATTTTTGACAATGTTATCATTTAAACGTCTGTCAATTAACGTAGTTTTAACTAATTTTACATAATACCGGCTAGTAACCCTCATGTATCAAATATTGCCTGTATTTCATGGCGATTTTTAAATAATTAAGCAGGTTGTCCCATGTCTCTTCATATTGCCCGTTCAGAATTGCAACCATTTCCATATTGTTAAGACAACTTTTTTTAAAAGCTCTTAATCTGAATTCCCTTAGTACCGGACAAATTCCTATGAAATGTTCTAGGGTTTCTTGTTCTTGTAGGTTACAGAAGTATGATTTCCACATATGGACGCATTGAGATTTATCACCCCGCTTCTAGCTTTAAATAGCAGCTTGATATGTTCTAGGTTGGTTTTATCGTTAATATACAGATAACCTTTTGTATAATCCAGGGACCTGTACTCGTATAGTCTGGTACTATTAGCCTTTTTTGCACGTAGTTATGTACATTTTTAAGTTTTATTGCGACAATTTATTGTGTTGCTAAATGTACTCCACTCTTTTTGTGTTGGGTTAATTCCCGGCCATTTTAAATCTACATTTTCAGTTGTCTCCCTGAGACCCTTTACCCAGAAAAGTGCCTTTTCCAACAACATATGTGTTAATTGATTTGGCAGCCTGTTCGGAGAGTACTTATTTAATATTTTGCAAATGTAGTTCAAATTCAGATTAAGCGTGTACGTGTGAGTTTCTTCTACCGCAGTTTCTAATATAAAACCAGTAAAGAAAGGCAGAATGTCGGGCGGGGCCGACTATATAATACCCTACACCTCCCTAACAATGCGATAAGGGTCATTGCGATAATAATTTGGAATAATTGGTAAATGGGTAGGAACATATTATCTAATTCTGAACCGATAATCGCTAATCGCTAACTTCTATAGCGCTTTGATACCAAATCAGGATCAACATTAGGCCGGGTCGATTTGTGGGGAGGCAAAAAAAGTCGCCATTGCTCAGTGAAAATCGTATTCTAGGGATCAAAATAAGAAACTTTGCCGAAGGAACCATACCTCTAAAACGAATTCTGATGTCCCGGAATTTAGGTCGAACTTTTGGGTAGGAGCAAATTTTGAAAAATCCCACTTTGACCCATTTAGAGTGCTCCAATCGAGTCCAAATGTATGACCGACCCCCACTAACTTTGGAGGCCCGACCCACCCATGCCAGTGGCACACCACCTGGAACCCCCTGGGGGTTCCATACATTTGGACTCGATTGGAGCACTCTAAATGGGTCAAAGTGGGATTATTTCCGGGACATCAGAATTCGTTTTAGAGGTATGGTTCCTTCGGCAAAGTTTCTTATTTTGATCCCTAGAATACGATTTTCACTGAGCAATGGGCGATTTTTAAATCGACCCGCCCCAATCAACATATATATGAAGTTTATATATAAATCTGAACAGATTTTCCCTGAATAATCATTCATGTAAAAAGACCTCTTCTGTCGAATTTCGTACTGATCGGATATAAAATACAGTCTCTACAGCGCTTACATGTCACATCGGGGGTAACATATATCTAAATCTGAACCGATTTTCTCCGAATTTGGCAGTATTCCTTCGAGTAATAAGAAACCTCTTTCTGCCGAATTTCGCACTGATCGGATATAAAATACAGTTTCTACAGCGCATACATGTCAAATCGGGGTAACATATATATGGGGCTATATCTAAATCTGAACCGATTTTTTTCCGAATCTGGCAGTATTCCTTCATGTAGAAAGAAACCTCATTTTGCCGAATTTCGCTCAGAACGGATATAAAATAACATTTTTACAGCGCTCCCATGTCTAATCGGGGGTAACGTATGTATGAGGTCTATATCTACATAAATCTGAACCGATTTCTTCCAAATTTAAAAGTGTTCATTCATATAATAGGAAACCTCTTTCTGCCGAATTTCATACTGATCGGATATCAAATACAGTTTTTACATATATCTAAATCTGAACCGATTTTAACCAAATTCAATATGGATCGTCCTTGGGCCAAAAAAAAAAGATATGTGTAAAGTTTCGTCCAGATCGGACCATAATTGCGACCTGTATATTGATTACAAGAATATGAACTGTTTATTTTGAAAGTGGCGTAAACGCCATTCTGTTTTTGAACGAAGAGTAGTATCGTTAGAAGGCTGTGTGAATAATAGGTATACATTTTGTACATTCAGTTCATCTCAAGACTTCAATATTTACGTACTCACTAAAAAATTTCACATTCTAGTTTTATTAACCTCCTTTTTTATACCCTACACCACACTGTGGTACAGGGTATTATAACTTTGTGCATTTGTTTGTAACACCCAAAAGGAGAAGAAATAGACCCATCGTTTATTATACCGATCGACTTAGAATCACTTTCTGAGTCGATTTAGCTATGTCCGTCTGTCCGTCTGTCTGTCTGTCTGTCTGTCCGTCTGTCTGTGCATGTATTCTTGTAATCAAAGTACAGGTCGCAATTATGGTCCGATCTCGACGAAACTTTACACATATCTTATTTTTGGCCCAAGGACGATCCCTATTGAATTTGGTTAAAATCGGTTCAGATTTAGATATATCCCCCATATATATGTTAGCCCCGATTTGACATGTAAGCGCTGTAAAAACTTTATTTTATACCCGATCAGTATGAAATTCGGCAGGAAAAGGTTTCTTATTACATGAATGAACTCTGTTAAATTTGGAATAAATCGGTTCAGATTTAGATATAGCCCCCATATATACATTACCCCCGATTTGACATATAAGCGCTGTAAAAATGTTATTTTATATCCGATCAGTGCGAAATTCGGCAAAGAGAGGTTTCTTATTACATGAAGGAATACTGCTAAATTCGGAGACAATCGGTTCAGATTCAGATATAGCCCCCATATATATGTTACCCCCGATTTGACATGTAAGCGCTGTAAAAACTGTATTTTATATCCGATCAGTGCAAAATTTGGCAGAAAGAGGTTTCTTATTACATAAAGGAATACTGCTAAATTTGGAGAAAATCGGTTCAGATTTAGATATAGCCCCCATATATACGTTTCCCCCGATTTGACTTGTAAGCGCTGTAAAAATTTTATTTTATATCCGATCAGTATGAAATTCTGCAGAAAGAGGTTTCTTATTATATGAATGAACACTGTTAAATTTGGAAGAAATCGGTTCAGATTTAGATATAGCCCCCATATATACGTTACTCCCGATATGACCAAATTATTATGGCAATGACCCTTATCGCATTGTTAGGGAGGTGTAGGGTATTATATAGTCGGCCCCGCCCGACTTTCTGCCTTTCCTTACTGGTTTAATGGTTAATAAAGTAAAGCAGAATGGTGTTTGTGCCACTTTCAAAATAAACAGTTCATATATGCACAGACAGACGGACAGACGGACATAGCTAAATCAACTCAGAAAGTGATTCTAAACAAAAGTTGTGCTGCCTAGTGTTATTTGTAGGGCAAGATTATATAAAATCGTCAAAGATTTAGAACAAAATGTATATTGCATAGTGTAATAAATTCGGTTCCACCTATGCTTCTAAAAGGAAACCACAGCAAATTCTCCATCATCCAACGTATAATTTATTTGTGTCCAACCAAAAATTACAAAATAATAAAATTCTTAACATAGATACTCGTAGAACACATTCACATATTCGGTACACAAGCATCAGACAACCAAACTAACACGAGATGGGTTGAGTCCACTTAATTTATCTCTTAATAATTGTTTAACGAATTGTAAAGGAAATCTAAACCGATTAAAACATTTTCTCGGACCTCATCTAAGTAATCTTCCAGTTGCTTAGCTTCGCAAAAAAAGAACGATACAAAAATACAAAATTCCCTCTGGGTTATTACACAACAAACAAAAAATAAACTTCTTTAAAACTCAATTTTACTTCTTTTTGTCTGGCCATACATGTCTGTTCGCACACACACACACATACAAACTTCTTCTCTCATAACAGTTTTAGTTATTCATCGGCGGGCAAGGCCTGACAAATGAAGGCTTTTAGGAACGCCTGCTCTTACCTTACAAATTATTCGTCACCTGCTGCAAACTGAGTTCCACAATAGGGACTTCAATAAGATCCGACCGAAAAATTTTGATACTACTCGGCATTACGTAGCACTTTTCTTCCTAAGAAGTCTTGCTAGAAGAACTTACTACCTAAGGGAAGTGCGTGTACGGGTTTTTGAGTAATGGAATGTGGTACTTTGTGTGGAAGCCAGAAAGACAAGACAGTTTGTTATCATTGAAAATATAGTCTAAAATATCAAATATTAAAACAATTACATACAATTGTGCTCACCAACCAAACTGACAAAATGTCGAGCTCAAATAATTTAAAATTTTCTAAAACGAATTGCCGTAGTAAGTATAGATCTAAGGGTCTCACCACTCCTTCGTTGTCTTACACTTTTGGGCCCTTAGTAATTGTAAACTCTCCTTCTGTTAGATTTTGGAGATCGAAGTCCTTTTTCAAAACAATGAAATACTTTCCCAAATAAGACCTTCTATATGGCATTAATTTTCCTTCAAAAAAAAAGGTCTGTGAAACTCATTGGTCGCAATTGACACTGTTT
This sequence comes from Eudasyphora cyanicolor, assembly GCA_963930755.1. Lineage (NCBI taxonomy): Eukaryota > Metazoa > Arthropoda > Insecta > Diptera > Muscidae > Eudasyphora > Eudasyphora cyanicolor. The sequence continues at coordinate 154,496,992 of OZ005736.1, read as the reverse complement.
GTATGAGTATGAGTACGTAATGGGACTGATGGGTATTGTGCCTCCAAATAAAGGCATTAAAGAAGGCCCTCTTTACGTTATTGAAAGTACAGTTTCGCTCCCTCCGACACTCACATCACCACTTCCGGATAATAGGAATTAAAAACGGATATTTTCATTTCGTAGCCACAAATGTAACAAACCCAAAATTAAATGAAACTTAAGAACTTGTGTGGCAGCAAGTTTCAGTTCGAGTGGCCTTAAGGAAACTGAACTTTCGGACAAGAAACAAAGTTTAAAACTTCCAAAAGAGAACAGTGGGATAGAGTGATACAAAATTTTAAATTATCCGAAGCGCTAGGTTTTTATAACCTACACCACACTGTGGTACAGGGTATTATGAATTTGTGCATTTGTTTGTAAGACCCAAGAAGAGAAAAGATAGACCCATAGTTTATTATACCAATCTACATAGAATCGCTTTTTGAATCGATTTAGTCATGTCTGTCTGTCCGTCCGTCCATGTTTTCTTGTGATCAAAGTACCTATCTTTCTTTTGGCCCAAGGACGATCCTTGGGCCAAGGACGATCCCTTGAATTTGGTTAAAATCGGTTCAGATTTACATATAACTCCAATACATATGTATCTCCGATTTTGTATATGTGCATATCTGCATTTTTAAACCGATCGGAAAAACAAGTAAGAAAGTTCAGTCGGAAAAAACCCAACAAAAATCCAAAAATTATTTTATTTTTTTGTTTTAATTAAATTATTATCAATTTAATTGCATTCAAATTTCAATTATTTGTATGCACTGGTATTAAAGTTATAAGCTGTTAACTTTTGGTGAAAAATGGTCCATTTGTGTGGGAGGTACCAAAAGGGGCGTGGCAACTTTGCCTATTTTTCTGTGTGAATTTTCGGAAGATTCGAGTAGGTACTATAGAATGTATTAAAGGATCAATATTTCACTAAATGTTAACCCTTTGTGAGGGAGGTACTAGAAGGAGTGTACCAATATGGTCCATCTTCGAACTATGCTTATCCTGCGCACCAGACAGCAGACAGACACACAGACAGAAGGAAGGACTTTGATCAAATAACTTAAAATTACCCGAATCGAATTTCCGCCAAATATACTTGGGGTCCTGTGCCACTCCTTCGATGTGTTACACTTTCGGCTCGTAGCAAATGATATATGTACGAGTATACCCTTCTCTCTAAGGTGAGGGGATTTGAATCGACAGGGAGAAGTCTCTTGACACACTTAGCGGCAATACTAATCCTATCCTATTAATATTATAAAATCGTTTGTTTGTCTGTTTGTTTGTTTGTCTGTTGCCGCATCACGCCTGAACGGCTGAACCGATTTTCTTGAAACCTGCTGACCAGATAGATCAAAAGCCGGAAATTAAAATAGGCTACTTCGATTTTCCGACAATTGATTTTCCACCACTTGACCGCTGTGGCGCCTGTTAGAGCTAGAAAGCTGAAATTTTGCACACGCATAGACAGGATTGAGTATTGTATTTGTCCTTTCAGAAGCCTCTTAAAAGGTAAAAATTTTAAACTTTGTAAATATGAAGCGCATGGCTAATATATGCGTGGAAAATAATTTTAAATTTTCACATTGCAGTCAGTGTAGCAGTGACCAAAAACAATTTTCATTATTTAACTCCTTTTAAAAGTTCATTAAAACCTAATAATCTAAAAATGTATATGTGCATACACTGAAAAAGATGTTAAAGACCGCGGCAATGATTTCGAGCCAATGATAAGATGGCTTTAAAGTAATCACATTTCCTACTTAAGTTAAAGATAATTTACTTAATATTAAGCAACTCGGCTTAATTTTTATTGAATTGTCTTAATATTAAGTGTGGAATGTTCTTATTTTAAAGATTATTTGTCATTGGCTCGAAATCATTGCCACTGTCTTTAAAGTTAGTAAACATTTTTTTCTGTGTACTGACGCAGATGCAAAAACAACTATTTGACGTCCAGTCTGAGGTCAAACTGGACATAAACCACGTCTTAAAAATTCTAAAGCCTTTTCAAGATATTTCGCTCACTACTTTCTGTGTATCTAACATTGTCAATTTGGTCAATTCTCAAATTTTGGTCACTGTAGCAGTGACCAAAGCAATTTCCACTCTTTCTGTTCTTTAAGAGTACCTTATGAGCAATGATCCTACTAACTTATGTGTATATACTGATCACCAACGTATGCGATTTTACACCAAGCAATTTTTGACCGCCTGGCCATTGCGGACCCTATAAGAGGTAGAAAGCTAGAAAGTTTGCTTATGTATACACTCGAGTTTTATATAACCTACGGACAATTCACACAGTCGATATTTGTAGTGACCAAAACAATTTTCAACTTTTAAAAGTCACTTAGAAGCTATGTATCTATTAATTAATGTGTATGTATGTATATTAGGGCGGGTTGATTTTTTTCTTTTAAATCGTATAGCAAAAACGTAAACTACATAAAATTGATATTGATACATATATTGATATGCCCGCCTTTGCCAACAAAAAATAAATGTTAGAAAAAATAGCTTTTTCCAAAAAGAAATCGAGTTTTCTGAATAAAATTGTTTAATAAGGTAGTTCTTTTGCACTTTATATCTTTTCTACACTCAAAATTTTTTTCATTAAAAAAAATATTCACCCAAGTAAAAAAATGATTAAAAAAAATGATAAATGATTGGTCCATTTTGTGTGGGAGGTACCAAAAGGGGCGTGGCAACTTCGCCCATTTTTCACTGGATTGTAGGTACTATGAAACCATTACACTGAACAAAATTTTAAGTCTTGTTGTGCATAGACATTCAAGTTATAAGCTGTTAACTTTTGGAGCAAAATGGTCCATTTGTGTGGAAGGTACCAAAAGGGGCGAGGTAACTTTGCCCATTTTTCTTGAGGTAATAGTGACTAATAAAATAATATTATGTGTAGAATTTCAGATGATTCAAATAAGTAGTATAGAAGTTATTAAATAATCAATAATTCACTTAATATTAACACTTTGTGGGGGAGGTACTAGAAGGGGTGGGCCAATATGGCCCATCTTCGAACTTAGCCGGAGATAGAAACAAATATTACCACATACCAAATTTTAAGTCAATCGGTTACTCCTTTCGAGAGTAATCGTGCGCACCAGCTAGCAGACAGACGGATGGACATTGCTCTAGAAATCGTGACCAACTAATGAACTTGAAAAATAATGCACTGCCGTACACGACAGAGCTGTAATACTTGATATTGTAGTTCATTGGCACATAACATTTAATTATAAATTCAACCAGAATTCTTAAATTTTCATCTGGATTTTCCGTTGTCACATATAATCGTAATAATCTAGCGGCCTTGGTGTGCCACCGAGAATGTACAATTTTCCCTGGCTTGATGTTGCCAGATCCACAGAAACCACGCCGCTAGAAATTGCATGGGCCATGTCGTATAAGTACTTCGAATCGGTGGAAAATTAAATTTTTTCTGGAGCAGGGGTCATATTTTGCAACTCAATTTTCTGGAAGCCGTCCACCACCTGAAAATATATGATAATAAAATAATTAAAAATGGTTGACAATTATAATAAATGAGTGATAGCAATAACTTACCGGAAGAGTTTCACAAGTTTCGATTTGACGGCTCAGTTTTCCGGTTGCCGATCTTGGTCCAGTGCTGGTTGATTTATCCAAAGCTTCAAACAAATGCCGAAACGGAAGTTCGTTGAAGTGTAGAAGGCAAACAAACCAATGCAATGGTCTTTTTAACAGCAATTCGAATCGTCGTATAATTCCACCGTGTGGCCAGTGTTTGTTGGCTCACCGTCAGTGCATATTCCAATTAATGCATCCAGTGATATATTTTTATCGTTGAAAAAATCATTTAATTTGGTTGTTTTGTATTCAGCGGTTATGTTCCAGTCTTAAGTAACCAATCAATTCAGAATTGGGTTCTCTCAAAATAACAAGATGAGGTTCTTTAACCATCCTAGTATGATACTTCTCATCAATTTTATCTATCGTTAAAGTATCATCTTTTCTGCCATCGAATGAAAACGCTAACAAATTGGTATCATCCAACCGTTTGCGAAGCACTTCTTGTCTGCATTTCTCTTTTTCTCTGCGAACTTTCGATTTATCCATAATGAGAGGTTTCCCATGCTTATCTTTAATTTTAAAATCTTGCAAAAGGGCGGGGCTGACTTTAGCCTACACCACTCTCGTAATATTGAATAACTCTGATATATAAATTTTGTAATTCATGTATAAATTGTTTACATAAATTTACTTTTGGGACATTTTATACTTAAATAATACCCTGTACCACAGTGTGGTGTAGGGTATAAAAACGATTGGATCTAAAGAGCCAAATCGGATGAAACATATATATGGGAGCTATAGCTAAATCTTTACCGATTTTCTTCAAATTCGGCAATGTTGGTTTATGAATCAAGAAACTCTACCATTCTAAATTTCAAAACGATTGGATGTAAAATACAGCTTTCATAGGACTATAGGGCCAAATCGGACGAAACATATATATGGGAGCTTAACCGATTTTCTTCAAATTCGGCAGTGTTGGTTCATGGTCAAGAAACTCTACCATTCTAAATTTCAAAATGATTGGATGTAAAATACAGCTTCTATAGAACTAAAGGGCCAAATCGGACGAAACATATATATGGGAGCTATAGCTAAATCTTAACGGATTTTCTTCAAATTCGGTAGTGTTGGTTCATGGATCAAGAAACTCTACCATTCTAAATTTCAAAATGATTGGATGTATAATACAGCTTCTTCAGGACTAAAGAGCAAAATCGGACGAAACATATATATTTGGGAGCTATAGCTAAATCTTAACCGATTTTCTTCAAATTCGGCAATGTTGGTTCATGGATCAAGAAACTCCACCATTCTCAATTTCAAAACGATCGGATGTAAAATACCGCTTCTATAGGACTAAAGGGCCAAATCGGACGAAACATATATATGGGAGCTATAGCTAAATCTTCACCGATTTCAACCAAATTCAATAGCGATCTTAACAGCCGCGAAATACTCTAAACTTTTCAGAACGATCGGAGTGAAATTGCGAGTGTGGTGTAGGGTATACAGATTAAATCGAAACATTCAACGTAGAAATCATTGTTATTAAATTTTCCGTCGATTAAGAGCCAAAAACCCATATGAGGTGCTGGTTAGGATACATTCAAATTTCCAGTTTGTGATCAGTGCAGTCACCATCAACAATATTTTCATACCAGGAGTTTGATAGACTTTCAAGTGGACTGATCGTGAGTATTAAACCATTTTTTTATGATCGGTGTATGATCAGACGGACAAAGCTATTTGTAAACCAAAGATTTTAAATAATTATACATATTATTGACTATAGCCATTTTTTTATACCCTACACCACACTGTGGTACAGGGTATTATAAGTTTGTTTCACGGCAGATGTTTGTAACACCTGAAAATAACACTGCTAGACCCTCCTTAAAGTATACCGATCGACTCAGAATCACTAGCTGAGTCGATTTAACCATGTCCGTCCGTCCGTCTGTCCATGTAAAATTTGTCGCAATTTCACTCCGATCGTTCTGAAATTTTGCAGTTTAGAGTATTTCGCAGCTGTAAAGATCCCTATTGAATTTGAAATCGGCTTATATTTAGATATAGCTCCCATATATAGAGTTTCTTGATCCATGAACTAACACTACCGAATTTGAAGAAAATCGGTTAATATTTAGAACTAGCTCCCATACATATCTTTCGTCCGATTTGACCCTTTAGTCCTATAGATGCTGTAGTTTACATCCAATCGTTTTTATATTTAGAATGGTAGAGTTTCTTGATCCGTGGTCTAACATTGCCGAATTTGAAGAACATTTATAGATGAATTACAAAATTTATATTTCAGAGTTATTCAATATTACGAGAGTGGTGTAGGGTATTATATAGTCGGCCCCGCCCGACTTTAGCCTTTCCTTCCTTTCTAAAGACTGTTGGGTAATTCCAAAATAAAACGACCCAAAAATTACAATTTAAATATTTGGCCCTTTCGATTTCAATGAAATTCAGTTTTAATAAATTTCTCATTTTATAACATTTCACAAAATTGCTACAATTTATGTGAGAGGTACTAGAAAGGGCGTGCAACAACGGCCACTTTGTACTGGACTGTAAGTACTATACAAAAATTAGACTGCACTAAATTCCACGTATTGGTATGTGCTGGTATTAATGTTATAAGCTGTGAACATTTTGTACAAATTGGTCCCTTTGTGTGGGAGGTACCAAAATCGGCGTGGCATTTTCGCCCATTTTTGTTCAGCTTATAGAGGCAGTAAAATGATTTCTATGTTTGCAATTTCAGAGGATACCCATCAGTAGTATAGAAGTTGTAAGAGCTTTAACATGTCACAAAATTTTAACCATTTGTGGGGAAGGTACCACAAAGTGTAGGCCGATATGGTTGTCCATCATACATAAATAATTAATTATTTACATTTGAATAATTAATTATAACGTACGAAATTTTAAGTCATTCGGTCACTCCTTTTCAGGATTATCGTTAGTGTCCGTCAGTCGAACTGACCGACTAAAAAATGAAAAATTTTGTTGGTTACCAACTTGGGCACCCTATTAAATCAAAACCGTTATGAATTTGGACAATCGGTAAAAGGTAGTAAGTCCGGATGGTCTTCTAGTATATGCGCTGACAATTTCATTGACATCTAAATCCATAAATATTCGAACTGGGTCGGTTTCCTTTGGAATTACCCTGTTACTAAACTATTGTTTTTACTTCAAAAATTATACTAAAAGTACTTACCATAAAAATTGGAATTAAAGAAAAATACTATAAACGTTTTTTTTTAATTTTTTTTCGAATTTATGACGCCACATTACTCCAAAAATTATTATGTACTTCCATTCGACAAAATTGCTGTGAACTAGTGTAATTTTTCATTTAATTTTCATGTTATGAGTTCAACCACTGTGCTTCGTTTATGCTTGTTATTTACTGCAGTCCGCTTCATTTTTGTAATACCGGCTAAGAAAATCTAAAGGTATAATATAGCCAGCATAGTACATTAACCCCCTCCACCTTAACCCCCTTTATCTGTTACTAGAGTCTAAGAAAATTTGACTGTTGCTTCTCTGCTGACAATATGAAACCCCAGACCTTTCATTTAAACTAAGAAAAGAAATCCTCAAAACCGGGCAGCTTGTTAAAAAGGAAATCACTATTTTTTTTCTGGCGGAGTCCGGGAAGAAATTCTTTGTTGCATTTTGTACAATGTTCACATTTTAAAGTTTAGCCACTAAAGGCCAGTGGCCCGTAAAATTTCAACAGTACCAAAGTGCAATATGAATTTATGGCTTTTCCTGTATGGTCGTGTATGGCCGTGGCCATAGCCATTGCCATAGCTTGGCATAGGAATTCCCTGGAATGCCAGCGTTGTATTCGTTGTATAGCAAAAAAGGAATGAAAAGCGTTAACCGATGACTGCTTTACGGTTCGGGGTTCACTCAAGTGTACCTGTGTGAAATATTCTATGTTGAAAACGCCAAGATAAATATCGTCGTAAATGTATCCTCGAATGAACTCAACTCGTAAACTTGTACTGAAAGTGTTAAAGTTTAGGAACTCTTCTTTTTTGTATTTTTACAATATTTATGGAACGATGTGTGCTAGGGTAGGAGGTGCGGTGATATGTACATAGACGAGGGACGTATGTCATATATGAGGTTGCTATCATTTAAATACCAAACTTCGTAAGCTTGAATATATTGTAATAAAACTTCGATTAAACCCCGGTTTTTTGTAAAACGTTTACGTTCGTCTACGACAAATCACCCAAAATCACTGAAATAATTCGCGTATAAATGTATAAACCACAGGAGTCACTAATTCTTCATGCACTATAGTTCGTATGTACGGAAATAGTTCTTAAATAAAATATTTCACGTCTGTGTTTTATAGATTTCGAGTTATAGTTGATTGAAATTTGACTTTTCGTCGTAAACGAACAAAAACGTTTTACCAAAACAGAGGCTTAACAACCACATCAAAACAGTACAATTTTAAAGTTGATACAAATTCTAGTACGAAAATACTTAGCTCTGACTACCGCAAAAATTAACTTTGTAATATTTCTTATTGTAAGTTAGTTGTACATGTTTATTTGCTGTAGGACTAAAAGCCGAATTGTCAAAGAATAGCAATTTGAAATTTTAATATTCTTTAAGTTGCCATGAAGTCTCAAATTATAATCGAACACGACTGGTCGGTGCGAGCATAACTCGAAAACCAAAAATTTAGGCAATGGTAACATATATGTTTATACCCTACACCACACTGTGGTACAGGGTATTATAAGTTTGTTTCACGGCAGATGTTTGTAACACCTGAAAATAACACAGCTGGACCCACCTTAAAGTATACCGATCGACTCAGAATCACTAGCTGAGTCGATTTAACGATGTCCGTCCGTCCGTCCGTCCGTCCGTCTGTCCATGTAAAGTTGTTCGTCGACTACAGGTCGCAATTTTACTCCGATCGTTCTGAAATTTTGCAGTTTAGAGTATTTCGCGGCTGTTAAGATCGCTATTGAATTTGGTTGAAATCGGTTCAGATTTAGATATAGCTCCCATATATATCTTTCGTCCGATTTGGACCTTTAGTCCTATAGAAGCTGTATTTTACATCCAATCGTTTTGAAATTTAGAATGGTGGAGTTTCTTGATCCATGCACCAACATTGCCGAATTTGAAGAAAATCGTTTAAGATTTAGCTATAGCTCCCATATATATGTTTCGTCCGATTTGGCCCTTTAGTCCTATAGTAGCTGTATTTTACATCCGATCGTTTTGAAATTTAGAATGGTAGAGTTTCTTGATCCATGAAACAACATTGCCGAATTTGAAGAAAATCGGTTAAGATTTAGCTATAGCTCCCATATATATGTTTCGTCCGATTTTGCTCTTTAGTCCTGTAGAAGCTGTATTTTACATCCAATCATTTTGAAATTTAGAATGGTACAGTTTCTTGATCCATGAAACAACATTGCCGAATTTGAAGAAAATCGGTTGAGATTTAGCTATAGCTCCCATATATATGTTTCGTCCGATTGTGCTCTTTAGTCCTGTAGAAGCTGTATTTTACATCAAATCATTTTGAAATTTAGAATGGTACAGTTTCTTGATCCATGAACCAACACTACCGAATTTGAAGAAAATCGGTTAAGATTTAGCTATATCTCCCATATATATGTTTCGTCCGATTTGGCCATTTAGTCCTATAAAAGCTGTATTTTACATCCAATCGTTTTGAAATTTAGAATGGTAGAGTTTCTTGATCCATGAACCAACATTGCCGAATTTAAAGAAAATCGGTTAAGATTTAGCTATAGCTCCCATATATATGTTTCATCCGATTTGGCTCTTTAGATCCAATCGTTTTTATACCCTACACCACACTGTGGTACAGGGTATTATTTAAGTAGTAAATGTCCCAAAAGTAAGTTTATGTAAACAATTTATACATGAATTACAAAATTTATATATCAGAGTTATTCAATATTACGAGAGTGGTGTAGGGTATTATATAGTCGGCACCGCCCGACTTTAGCCTTTCCTTACTGGTTTAGTGTTATTTTTGTTATTAAATCTAAAAACAAACCCCAAAAACTCAAAAAAAATTGCACAAATAGCTTTGTCTTTTTGATCACTCGTCGAACATAACAAATTGGTTTAATATTCACGATCTGTCTACTTGAAAGTCAGTCAAACTGCTGAAAATAATACCAGATGCTCTCAAAAATTAAACAGTATGAAAATATTTTTGATCGCGACTGCATTGACCACACACAAACTGAATATGCGAAAGTGTGAATGATCCAGCTACAGTCTTAACTATACGAGTATGTGTGCAAACTTTTTTCATAAACCTCTCGCAAAACACGTCTCGGAAAATCAAATGGTTTGTTATACCATTACGTTTTTCGTAAAATGATATCTACGTTTAGTTGTTATTGTAGATTGTACCCCAAGCTGGATATAAGTTAGTTGAATTCGTATCTCCTCGAAGATAACACTATGCAACAAAATTTTTGTCGAGGGACTGTGCATAACATGTAAACGTACAAAATATTTAAAAAAAAACAGTAAGGAAAGGCAGAAAGTCGGGCTGGGCCGACTATATAATACCCTACACCTCCCTAACAATGCGATAAGGGTCATTGTCATAATAATTTGGAATAATTGGTAAATGGGTAGAAACATTATATCTAATTCTGAAACGATAATCGCTAAATTAAGCAATATTCGTTCCTAAATTGAGAAACATCTTTCTGGAAAATTTTAATGATCGGAAGTAAAATACAACTTCTATAGCGGTTTGATACCAAATCAGGAGGAACATATATATGGAGCTTTAATATAAATCTGAACCGATCTTCCCTGAATACTCATTCATTTAAAAAGACCTCCTTCTGTCGAATTTCGTACTGATCGGATATAAAATACAGTCTCTACAGCGCTTACATGTCAAATCGGGGGTAACATATATATGGGAGCTATATCTAAATCTGAACCGATTTTCTCCGAATTTGGCAGTATTCCTTCATGTAATAAGAAACCTCTTTCTGCCGAATTTCGCACTTATCGAATATAAAATACAGTTTTTACAGCGCTTACAGGTCAAATCGGGGGTAACATATACATATATGGGTGTTATATCTAAATCTAAACCGAGTTTCTCCGAATTTAGCAGTATTCCTTCATGTAATAAGAAACCTCTCTTTGCCGAATTTCGCACTGATCGGATATAAAATAACATTTTTACAACGATTACATGTCAAATCGGGGGTAACGAATATATGGGGGCTATATCTAAATCTGAACCGATTTCTTCCAAATTTAACAGTGTTTATTCATATAATAAGAAACCTCTTTCTGCCAAATTCCATACTGATTGGATATAAAATAAAGTTTTTACAGCGCTTACATGTCAAATCGGGGCTAACATATATATGGGGGCTATATCTAAATCTGAACCGATTTTAACCAAATTCAATAGGGATCGTTCTTGGGCCAAAAAAAAGATATGTGTAAAGTTTCGTCGAGATCGGACCATAATTGCGACCTGTACTTTGATTACAAGAATACATGCACAGACGGACAGACAGACGGACAGACGGACGTAGCTATGGTAATTATACCCTACACCACACTGTGGTACAGGGTATTATGACTTTGTGCATTTGTTTGTAACACATAAAAGGAGAAGAGATAGACCCATTGTTTATTATACCGATCGACTCAGAATCACTTTCTGAGTCGATTTAGCCATGTCCGTCTGTCTGTCCATGTATTCTTGTAATCAAAGTACAGGTCGTATTTATGGTCCGATTGTGATGAAATTTAGCATAGTGCTCTTTTTTGGCCCAAGGACGATCCCTATTGGTTATTGGTAATTGGTTAAAATCGGTTCAGATTTGGATATAGTCCCCATATATATTTTTCACCCGATTTGACATGTAAGCGCTGTAGAAACCACATTTTACATCCGATCTTTATGAAATTCGGCAGAGAGAGTTTTATTATTACGTGAATGAACACTACCAAATTCGGAGAAAATCCGTTCAAAGTTAGATATAGCCCCCATATATATGTTTCACCCGATTTGACATGTAAGCGCTGTAGGAACTGTATTTTAAATCAGATCAGTACGAAATTTGGCAGAGAGAGTTCTTTTATTACATGAATAAACACTGCCAAATTCGGGGAAAATCGGTTCAGATTTAGATATAGTCCCCATATATATGTTACCCCAGATTTGACATGTAACCCAGCAAAATTTCTCATTACCAACTAATCCGACGAGTAAGCAAAGTTCGATAATGGTAAGTACTTATTATTTAGCCACTTTTCTCATTATTTTAACATGGGGATGTCATTGGAGGAAAGTACTTCCCAAAAGCATACAATAAAGTAGCATAATAAGTACTTATTTGTAGCTCGATTTTATGTACTTGAATAATGCATTACCAATAAGTTATAAAATAAGTAGTAGATATGTAGAAATGGCCATTTAAAATGATTTTTTGCATATTGTCGCGCATATTTCTCGAAACAAACAATTTCCTCATGCCAGATTCGAATTTCTGGTATTTTCATTCAAATCTGCACGTATTGTTTGAAAACATGTTGAAATATAAATAAATCTTGTACAATAACCCACATATAGCCAAAATTGCATTATATTAAAATTTGCCACAATGATTTTGAAACAAAAAATCACTTATTTCTGTTCTTATTGGTAAGTCATTATTAATAAGCCGAAAGTATTGCAGCGAATAATGAGATGCCATTATTTGGTAATGCAGGGAATAATGACAGGTACTTACCAAGATTTTGCTGGGAAGCGCTGTAAAAACTTTATTTTATATACGATCTGTCTGAAAGAGGTTTCTTATTATATGAATGAACACTGTTAAATTTGGAAGAAATCGGTTCAGATTTAGATATATCCACCATATATACGTTACCCCCGATTTAACATGTGAGCGCTGAAAAAATGTTATTTTATATCCGTTCAGTATGAAATTCGGCAGAAAGAGGTTTCTTATTATATGAATGAACACCGTTAAATTTGGAAGAAATCGGTTCAGATTTAGATATAGCTCCCATATATACGTTACCCCCGATTTGACATGTAAGCGCTGTAAAATCTGTATTTTATATCCCATATATACGTTACCCCCGATTTGACATGTAAGCGCTGTAAAAATGTTATTTTATATCCGATCAGTGCGAAATTCGGCAAAGAGAGGTTTCTTATTACATGAAGGAATACTGCTAAAATCGGAGAAAATCGGTTCAGATTTAGATATAGCCCCCATATATATGTTACCCCCGATTTGATATGTAAACGCTGTAAAAACTGTATTTTATATCCGATCAGTGAGAAATTCGGCAGAAAGAGGTTTCTTATTACATGAAGGAATACTGCCAAATTCGGAGAAAATTGGTTCGGATTTAGATTTAGCCCCCATATATATGTTACACCCGATTTCACATGTAACCGCTGTAAAAACTGTATTTTATATCCGATCAGTATGAAATTCGTCAGAAAGAGGTTTCCTATTATATGAATGAACACTTTTAAATTTGGAAGAAATCGGTTCAGATTTAGATATAGCCCCCATATATACTTACCCCGATTTGACATGTGAGCGCTGTAAAAATGTTATTTTATATCCGATCAGTGCGAAGGTCGACAAAAAGAGGTTTCTTATTACATGAAGGAATACTGCCAAATTCGGAGAAAATCGGTTCAGATTTAGATATAGCTCCCATATATATGTTACCCCCGATTTGACATGTAAGCGCTGTAGAGACTGTATTTTATATCCGATCAGTACGAAATTCGACAGAAGGAGGTCTTTTTACATGAATGAGTATTCAGGGAAGATCGGTTCTGATTTATATTAAAGCTCCATATATATGTTCCTCCTGATTTGGTATCAAACCGCTATAGAAGTTGTATTTTACTTCCGATCATTAAAATTTTCCAGAAAGATGTTTCTCAATTTAGGAACGAATATTGCTTAATTTAGCGATTATCGTTTCAGAATTAGATAATACGTTTCTACCCATTTACCAATTATTCCAAATTATTATGGCAATGACCCTTATCGCATTGTTAGGGAGGTGTAGGGTATTATATAGTCGGCCCGCCCGACTTTCTGCCTTTCCTTACTGTTTTTTTTTTTAATTTTTCTTTAAAATCCCTTTTTTCTTAGAAGGTACTTTTATTATTTGGCATATGTTTTCTGAAGTACATACTTAACTCGATAAACCCGGGCTAAACTTTAAATTTAAGAAAATTATAAGGGCTACAAAGGTTAGGAATGGTAGTTTCACTTGGAAACAGAAGTTTAGTAGATGTTGTTGTTAATAGTTTTTGCTGGCACGACAAAACCATAAAATATAAAAAAAATCCTAACGAAAAAAACAATTCCTATTTGAAGAAAATTTATGAGTAAATGTAGAAATTATAGCAATTTTGGTAGAAATCTAAGAGACTTCAAGAATTCCTGCGTAAATCCGTTTTGGGCCATATCAAGTCTATCTGTCTAGTTTGTGCGCACGATTTCTTTCGACAGTATTAACCGATTGACTTCAAATTTGGTATGTGTCAATATTTTTTCTACTAAGTTCAAAGACGTACTATGTTGTCCCATTCCTTCGAGTACCTCCCCCACGAAGGGTCAACATTTAGTAAAATATTGATTATCTCATAACGTCTATACTACTACTCAGAATATTTCACATAAAGTATAAGTTTCTTGGTCCCTATTTTCTTCAGCAAAATGGGCGAAGTTGCCACTCCCCTTTTGATACCTCCCATACAAATGGAACTTTTTGCACAAAAAGTTAATGTCTTATAACTTTGATTCGAGTCCATTCAAATGCTTGACATTTTGTGAAATGTAATGTTTTTATAGTACCTACAGTCCCGTAGGCCGTTATTACCACGTCCCTTTTGGTACCTCCCATACAAATGGACCATTTTGCGCAAAAAGTTGACGATCTTTTTCTATTTTTATTGTTTTGTTTTTGGTGTCTGCAAAAATTTTTTGAAAAAAATTTATTTTTTTCTAATTGTAACGTATGTTACTAAACTTGCGTTTCTACTTGGAAGTGATGTTTTCAGCATTTCTAGTCCTTATAATTTCCTTTAATTTACATTGTTTTTTTTTTGGTGTCTGCAAAAATTTTTTGAAAAAAAATTATTTTTTTCTAATTGTAACGTATGTTACTAAACTTGCGTTTCTACGTGGAAGTGATGTTTTCAGCATTTCTAGTCCTTATAATTTCCTTTAATTTACATTGTATCCCGGCTTTATCGAGCTTATACCTAAACAAATATGGTCCAAATACTTCCACGAAAATTGAATACTTCCACAAAAAAAGTTTTAATGTCCAGAACACAAAAAAAACTATTTAGTTGCATAGTGTTATTAACTTATAGATACTGAGCTCCTAAGTGACTTTTAAAAGACTGAAAATTGTTTTGGTCACTAATGCACTGACCACAGTTCAAATCTTGTGAATGTGAATAGCAGCGCCGTCATTAACTGTAATACTCAGTTCTCAAGATGTCACAAAATACGTGGCGGAGAAACACACGCCCAACAAATATTATGTATGTTCCAAATTTCGCTATAATCTGTTTGTCATGAATAATAGAAATCATATCACATACATAGATATTGTCCATCTTGTCTTCAGGCCAGACAACCCATTTCCTTGAAGATCGGTATAGTAGCTCTATGGGATTTTTAAAGTATTGGAAGAATCAAAAAACTCTTTAGGAATTTTGAAATGCAGTGAAAGAACGAAAATTGGTTTGGTCCAAAAAAACCAAAAATCGACTATGTGGATAGTCCGTAGGTTAGACATGATAAAGAAATCGTATCACATAATTTAAAAGATGAACACTTGCATACGTATTGACCCCAGTCAAAACTTAAATAAACTCGTGGTAAATATATTACCGCTGACCTCAGGCTGTACGACGCATTTCTTGAATTACGGTATATGAACATATACGAGTATGTGAAGGTCCATACCTCTTTATGGGATTTTTAAAGTATTTGAAGAATCAAAAACTCTTAAAGAATTTTGAAATGCAGTGAAAGATGGAAAATTGCTTGGGTCACTGGTAAACTGACCACAAAAAAGATTAAAATTGGACTATGTGGATAGTCCGTAGGTTATACAACACTAGAGTCTGTATATAAGCAAAATTTCTAGCTTTCTGCCTCCTATAGGAGCCGCCACGGTCAAGCGGTCAAAAGTCGCTGGGGGTAAAATCTTATCCGTTGGAGATCAGTATATACACATAAATTAGTAGGATCGCAGCTCTTAAGGGACTTTTAAAGTACTGAAAAGGCGAAAATTGCTTTGGTCACTGCTACACTGACCACAGTCTGAGAATTTACCGAATTGACAACGTTAGATATTCTAACACAGTAAAGTAGACAGATATAAATTTGAAAAAGGCTTTAGACATTTTCAGACGCAGTTTTAGGTCCGGTTTACCTCAGGCTGGACATCAAATAGTCGCATCTCCTTTGAGGCCAGTATGTACATACACAATTTTATATTATTAACTCTTAAAGATTTAGATTATTGATTCTTAATGTTATGGAAATTGATCTGCTACACTGCTACTCTGACCACAGTCTGATAATTCAAAATTGTTTTTCGCGTGTATATTTATTTGGTATTGTACTATACATTTACTAAGACAATCTGCGCAGGCTGAAAACAGACCCACAACTAGTGGAAATCGGGGAAGAAGTAAACAAAATTAGGAGAACTCATAAGGGAGACTTAGCCCTTGAGCTAAAAACCGGTAGCAGCTCCCTGAGGGAAGATTTCAATAAGAAGATAGAAACTTCTCCAGAAGGATCCGTTAAAGTGAACACGCGAATTAGTGTAACGGTGATAGAATGCAAAGATATGGATGACATCACAACGAAACTGGAGATGCAATGCTTTCGCTAAAGTCTTGGACCTACCAGATCTAGATGAAACGATAGTAAAATCAATAAGAAAGACCTACCGCGGCACTCAAACGGCAAAGGTCGGTCTACCAGCCGAAGCCGCACAGAAGGTGCTGGAAATGAGGAGGATAAAA
Source organism: Eudasyphora cyanicolor (assembly GCA_963930755.1). Taxonomy (NCBI): domain Eukaryota; kingdom Metazoa; phylum Arthropoda; class Insecta; order Diptera; family Muscidae; genus Eudasyphora; species Eudasyphora cyanicolor. Next base: position 154,480,275 of record OZ005736.1, on the reverse strand, counting down.
ATTGGCTGGTCGGTTTGCCGACTAAGAGAGACTGCTACGGTGACAAAGTGCTTCAGGTGCCTAGAGTTCGGGCACCTTACAAGGAATTGCAAGGCGGCGACGGATAGATCGAATCTCTGTAACAAATGCGGAGAATCAGGACACATCGCGAAGGAATGCAGTGGATAAGCCATCTGTGTGCTGTGCAAGTCCAGCGGCGGGGTCGACCTAAAGCACATAGCAGGAAGCTACAAGTGCCCTATTTTCAAAAAGGCGTTGAGCGTCAAATCCAAATGAGAATCATCCAACTGAATTTGAACCACTGTGTTGCAGCGCAGGACCTGTTAACGCAAACTGTATGCGAGCAAAACATAGATGCGGCAATATTAAGCGAACCATACAGAAGTCGGGGTAAAACGGAGTGGGAGATGGATTCGACAAACAGAGCGGCCGTGTGGGCGCCCGGTCAGTTGGCAATAGAAGAGGGAATGAAACAAAATCAAGAAGGATTTGCTCCGGCAAAAATCGGTGGGATCTACGTCTACAGCGTATACACATCACCAAACATAAGCATAGAGGAGCTCAGAAGGATAACGGATACACTCACCAGGGACGCAATGCAACACTCACCTGCGGTCATTGGGGGTGACTTTAATGAATCGGCAGTAGAATGGGGATGTCACAGAACAAACGAGAGTGGAAGATCTCTCTTGTAGGCCTTCTGACAGCTAGACGTGGTGTTAGCAAACAAAGGGAATGCCCATACATTTAGGAGAGCAGGTTATGGATCAATTGTTGACCTCACCTTTGTAAGCTCCAGCTTAGCCAGAAACCTGGAATGGCAAGTTAGCGAAGACTACACCCATAGCGACCATCAGGCTATTATAATGACGGTAGAGAATAAAACAAGGCCAAAGGCGGGTAAGATTGGAAAATCCACATTCTGTGGCTGGGCAAAAGATACGAAAACCTTCGTAGAAGTCTTCTCTAAACAGCAGTTAAGCGAGATCTCAGCTGAGACTGTTACGGATGCAATGATAACTGCATGTGACGCGTAAATGCCTAGAAGGAGACAAAGCTACAGAAGGAAGGAAAACTTCTGGTGGAATAAGCACATAGCCGAACTAAGGAGAGTATGCTTGAAAACTAGGCGGCTATACTAACGCGGCAGGGGAAGACCAGATTTCCTTATCAAAAGGGAAAACTATCACAAGGCGAGAAGCTCGCTCCAAAAGCCCCTAAAAAAAGAGCAAAGCAGATAGTTTTAAACGGTTGTGCAACGAGGCCGACTCTAATCCCTGGGGTAACGCCTATCGCGTCGTGATGCCCCGAGGACGCCTCAAGTTACGTGCCCGGAGCTTATTAACAGAATAATTGTTACCCTTTTCCCCTAAGGGGAACCCTCTACAGTGGAATCAGTTCATTCGTAATCCGCCGGAGGTAACCGTAGGCGAAATATTAGAGATGGACTCTAAAATAGGCGCAAACAAATCGCCGGGAATATACCTTATCCCAAACAGAGCTCTGAAGCTTGCTCTAAAGACGAGACAACTTTCGCCGATCTATTCAATGAAATCTTAAAAAATGGAGTATTCCCGAAAATATGGAAAAGAGAAAGGCTTATCCTGATACCCAATCCAGGGAAACAACTCGCAGAACCAGAGTCGTATAGACCAATATGTTTACTCGATACCATGGCTAAATGCTTGGAGAGAATTATATATAATAAATTGCTAGCAGCCATGGAGGAAGCTGTCGAAAACACAATTCGGATTCAGAAAAGCGAAGTCAACTGTCGATGCCATAAACTATGTGAATATGGCAAGAGAGGCCATTCAAGGAAAGAGATCAGCATGGAAGTATTGCGCGATATTAACACTGGATATTAGGGATGCTTTTAATTCAGCTAGGTGGAACCATATCATGGCCTCACTACGGAAACTAAATGTGCCAGAATACTTAGTACGGATCGTAAATGACTACCTATCAGATAGGACCCAATGGTATGACACAGATAATGGCACGGGAACTTATAGAGTCACAGCTGGAGACCCTTACTGTGGAATACAATGTATGATGATGTGTTCAGGCTCGACGTACCGGAGGAAGCGACAATTGTGGGATTCGCCGATGACGTCGCTGTTGCCGTCAGGGCGAGAGAATTAGAGGACGTTCAATTATATGCGAACGAAGCAATAAGAAAAATAAAGCTATGGCTTGAATCAGTCAACCTAGACCTTGCTGTACATAAAACTTAGTGCTTATTAGCAATTAAAGGATTAAGATGACCCTAAGAATCCGTGTAGGAGAATGCGAAATATGCTCAAAGGATAGGATTAAATACTTGGGCGTAATGATTGACGATCGCATACAATTTAAGCGGCACATGGAGTATGCGTGCGACCGGAGTAGCGAATGCCCTGTCTAGAATGATGCCAAATATTGGCGGCCCACGGCATAGTAGGAGGATACTAATATCCCGAGTGTCCAATTCGGTCATTCTATATGGAGCCCCGGTCTGGGGAAAACATATAAAATGTGTCAGCAAAGATGTAATTTCTATATTCCGAAGAACCTGTCTCCGAATCTGCAGCGGATACAGCACGATATCCCTAGACGCAGCTAGCGTAGTCGCTGGAGTTATACCTATAGATATAGCAGTTAGAGAAATGTCCAATATATATGAAAGTACGATAAGCCACCCGGAGATTTCAAGGAAGACCCTAAGACAGATGGAAAGGACGAAATCTCTGGCGAGATGGCAGACCAGATGGAACAACTCGACCAAGGGAAGGTGGACATACCAGCTTATCCCTAATATAATCAAGTGGATCGACAGGAGACATTGGGAGGTGAATCACCACCTTACCCAATTCTTAACAGGCCATGGAGGATACAGGGCTTATTTGTATAGGTTTGGACTAGATGACTCCCCAACTTGCCCAAACTGTCCGAATGAGGACGAAACTGCGGGACATGTCATCCTTTGTTGTGGAAGATTCCACGCACAGAGATCAAGAACAGAAGAAGAACTGGGTCTAAGCCTCACAGCTGAGAACGTGGTTGACACTATGCTTAGGTCTGAACGCGATTGGGAGATACTCAGCAACTTCATCACTTTTGTTAGCATGAGGTTGAGAGAAGAGGAAGAAATTCGAAAAGCAGCGAGAACCACGCCGCTTCCAATAATCAAATAGGAGCAAAAAAGTAAGCAGAGAGGCGCATCAAGAGATGACCCTCCACGAAGTAATACCAGATGGCAGTGTCGTGGGGAAATATGAAGGTTTCCACATCAATCTAAAAAAAAAACTTTTCTAAGTTGTATCTTCTAAGAGGCTTCTGAAAGGACAACAACAATAATAATTTTTTTGATAGCGCTAAATCTGACCACAGGCATAGAAAGAAATTTTCTTGGGTATTCTTGTTTGGACGGAGACCAGTCCGAATTGGTGCTAACCATTGAACTTGGTCCAGGCGTTCTTGAGTTATAAGCGTAGTAACTAACACCACTCTCTTTTATTTATCGATACCTCCATTCTTAACAATGCTTAGTGCTAAAGGTAATTTGAATATAATTTGGAATATTTAGAAATTAAAAATGCAATATCCATAAAATCATGCTAAGTCGACATAGCACGTTTTAGAATCGAGGTATCGATATATAGATTTCTTTCCTTTTTTCGTGTAAGAAAGACATTGTTTTAAGAGAATTGAGCCTGAATAAATTAACTGGAAATTTAAAGTTCAGAACAACTACAGAACTTGTTATGGAAAACGGTTATGAAAGCAGTTAGAACCTTCTTGTCCTAAGATTTAAATTTAAAGACAGCTACACAGAAAGAAAAAATGAGTAATCCGTATTTGAATCAAGCCGTAGCGGTGTCAAAAATTACGGTAAGCATAGGTTTTCATTAACCAAGTACAAAACACTTGAATCAAGTACGGATTTTTAAGCTCTGAATTCTTTATCTTAGCGATAATTAAGCCTTATAAGGCTTGATTTTAAGCCGAAATATTCTTATTTCAAGCATAAAGAGATTGATTTTAGAATTTTATATGATTGAGTGCGAAACGGGCTTGATTTAAGCCTAATAATATTTGATTTAAGCCTGATTAATTCTTTATTTAAGCCTAATCAATACTTGATTTAAAAGTAAGCTTTTTCTTCTTACTTTAAGCCATATTAGGTTTCTTTTCCCTTTTTAAGAAATGTTTACTTGATTTCAAGTATTATATAATTATTGTAAGCTTTTCAGCGCTTGATTTTTTCAATGTAAGCCGTTTAATACTTGTTTTAAGAAAAAACTGAGTAGGAACGTACTTACATTTTTATGTACGATTTCGGCTTAAACTTTTAGCTGAATTTAGTATGGCATTTTAATTTCTGTGTACCACTGGGTATCTATAAAAATCTATATGCTTTAAGGATATTGCTGTAGTATATTAGCATGTAATCCAAGTTGATCGTTACCACAATTATAATACCACTCTCGTATTTGAAGTACACATGTCGGAGAGAACTGGGCACATACCTATTGTTCATTATGTACGTACGTGGATATATATGAACACTTGCATTTATATTTATATGTATATACAATATGTAGTTGAATAACCCAAAAGTTAATTGTCTTAATAAATCAAATGGCTTTCGGCCCTGAAGGTAAATTCGAATCAAGTTTCAAACTTAGGTTTACATTATTCAAGGGTTAGCAATTTTCCCAGGCAGGGACACCACTTAGGTTGGCGTTTTTTGTATATGGTGGTATTCTGCAGAAAGGCTAACGAATTCGAAACTAAATACAAAGACAACATTTCTGACTATATGTAAAAAAATACTAGTATATTAACAAAATTAATGCAGACCATTTCATTTGAAAACATTTTTTTCCCAATTCATGGCACTTATTATTGAATCTTTCATTATTGAACAATGAAAATGACAATAAGTGAAAAAACCTTAACGTAGTGTACTATTATCTGGGTTATTGCCAATGCGAATAATCCATTGAGACTTTACACGACTTTTTACCTTATATAACAAAAGGTTAACATTTCAAATTTAAGAATTCATAATTTAATTTTTGTTTAGCTTTAATTTAATTTAATTTGGACTTGATTAGTCCAGCGTATCTCTCCTTTTAAGGCGTGTATGACCTTCAAAATTTAGTAGATCTCGAGCCAGGATGTTTGGATGATTCAATAGTTTGCCCACATAACACCGGCAATATTTTTGCAATTTCCTCTTTCACTTTGAGGTCCTTATGATGTTAGCGTTTCTTATATACCAAGGTGTACCTGTAATTAAATGGAGAATATTCGATTGACTTCTTTGTAATTTGCATACATAAGAAGCGCACGCTATACCCCGGAGCTGGATACCAAATGTCCAAATGGGCTTTAATACCGTTTTGTATAACAGAACTTTATACTCTAGATCTAGAGCAGATCTCTGGCTGATAGTTTTGAGTTTTATTTCAGATGCTTTACAGTCTATGTGGTGCGACCACGTCTAGCGACGATCTAAGTGGATTCCAAAATATTTTGCATGTGACCCCTTTGGGCAATCTGTGTAAATAGAAATCGGAGGACTTGTATCCCTTCGTAGGGTAAAAGTAACATGAGTACATTTTGAGGCATTTACCGTTATTCTCCATTTTTTAACAATTCTTCTGGGATTCGGACATGAGACTCCAGTTGACCGGACGCAATTGAAGAGCGTTTGTGAGTATTGACGAAAGCAGTCAATATAGGACCGAGAATGCTCCCCTAAGGGACACCGGCATTTAATTTCGTAGGGCTAGAAAAAATGCCATTTGATTTAACTTGGAAAGGCCGGTTTGTTATTTGGCAGAAGGTTGCATAGTTTATACATAAGTCCTTCGTGCTAGACTTTGTCAAATGCTTGGTAAATGTCTACGCCACTGAAACCATATATAGTTGTATTAAGGATTTCATGTAAAGTGGGTCAATTTTTAAATGCGACCAGGATGAATGTTACATCAAGTTTAGTCGTATTGGATAGAAGTTATGACACAAAATTTCAACGAGATCGGTTAAGTACTGTCCGAGTTGGACAGTGTTGAATTTTGATCAAACGGCCCTTTTTCCCATCCATATAACTAATTACAGTATGCAAAAAAATGTTTGTCGAAGGGCTGTGCATATTTAAGCATCCATTGTGGAATTGCGGCTTGGGTCTCCGAGTGTTATGTTACTAGATTTGGTGTCGCGATTCATACATTAGGGCGTTTTAGGGAATTTTAGGTGCAACACAACTTACAACACATACATTTTGACTTTGGTCACCGTATTCTTTATTGAAACTTATATTAGATTACACTATACCCAGATTTCAAGTGCAGTCGAGAATCTTGCTGATGATAGCCTCTGGCAAAAGCCGAAAGCGTTCCACGAAGCCATTGTTTCTGCACGTCATTACTATCAACTGTCTCATCTCACATATCTTCACCCTATATAATAATAATAAATCTTGACACTTTCTACTGATATGACCTCATTTTTTCACATCTTCCAGAGATCTCTTAAATTTAAGAATTTATACTTTATATTGAACCTTATCGTCCCTAAATAAAAATGGGGAACATCTGTCCCCGTTTTGATATATCCCCCACATAAAGGTACCTGCCAATGCCACATCGTGACGCTCTAAAAAACGGATTCTTCAACTGATCTGGCTGAAATTTGAGATATTGGATCTTATAGTTCCTAGTTAAAATGGGGCACATCGGCCCATGTGTTGGTATATCCCCCACATAAAGCTAACCGCAGATGTCACATCTTGACGCTCTAGAGAACGATTTCTTCAATTGGTCTGGCTAAAATTTGAGAATACATACTTAATATTGGATTATATAGTCTCTGGCGGAAATGGGGAACATCGACCCATGTTTTGATATGTCGCCCATATAAAGGTCTCCATCGATATCACTTCTTGACGCTCTAGAGGACATATTTTTCAATCTGTCTGAAATGTAAGAATTTATACTTTATATTGCACTTAATCGTTTCTATTGGAAGTGGGAAACATCGGTTCATTTTTTTAAATTGCTCCCAATAAAGGTTCCATTTTTTAACCCATCATCCTAAAATCATATTGAATTAAATCGTCTTTAGTGAAAACAGAGTATATCGGTCCGTGTTTTGATAAGTATAAGCCACTTATAAAGGTCACATTCTATAACATATGTGCCTGGAATTTTGAAATTCACTATACGAGTATTTAACCTGCAACAGTTAATAGTAATAATGGTTATCCGTGCATTTGTTGGCAAACAATACAGTCGGCCTCCCTCGACTTTAGTCTTTCCTTACTGGTTTTTATTTGGGATTATTATTTACGAAACAAATACTTATTTACATAAGTATTCAGAAAATATACAGGGTTTTCCAACAAGAGGTGTTATTTTGAATCACCCGGTATTTCGGTAGCTGTCATTTTTGAAGCTTTTATTCTTTTACATTTGACAAGTAGAAACTACGCCATTACTAAAAATGGAACGACACACGATCATCGAACTATACAAAACGATCAAACAAAAAAACGATACGAACGATACAAAATCATCTTGACTAATGAGTTGACGTTTCCACCTCGGTGGCAACGTCGACAAGCAAAATTGTCGCATCTGGGGCTCGGAAAACCCAAGAGTTTTTGTTGAGAAGTCTCTCCATCCTCAACGTGTGACTGCTTGGTGCGGTTTATGGTCCGGCGGGGTCAATGGACCTTACTTTTTCGAAAATGAGGTTGGATCAACAGTTACGGTGAATGGATTGCGCTATCGAGAGATGATTAATGATTTTTGGATGGTATTAATATGGACAACGTTTACTTTCAACAAGACGGCGCTACGTGCCACACAAGCAACGAAACTGTTGCTCTGTTACGGGAAAAGTTTCCGGACCGTGTTATCTCTCGAAGAGGTGAGCACAATTGGCCACCGAGATCTTGTGATTTAACACCTTGCGACTTCTTCCTTTGGGGCCATGTGAAAGATAAGATCTACGCCAAGATCCCAGCGTCGATTCAAGACCTCAAAGATGCAATTCGTGAGGCAATCGAGGACATTGGGCAGCCACTTTGCGATTTGGCTATGGAAAATTTCATGAACAGGATATGGTCCTGTAAGCGTGGTCGTGGTGGCCATTTGGCTGATGTTGTTTTTCATTACTCGTATTAACGGCATACCTTCCTCTTTATTATGAAATAAACATCCGATCATTTATCTCTAAAAATGGCATTTTTCTTTGAATACCAAAATAACACCTCTTGTTGGAAAACCCTTTGTTAGCACCTTAATTTGTTTTTCAGTAATTCAACATTAATTTTTCAGAAATCCTTTATAATTGAAATGGTATTTAGATTGCATAATGATACATTTCTTGTTGAGTTGGCAACAAATGATAACTTGGAATAAATATGCATTCAAATTAGTGCTTTAAAACAAATATTAGGTATTACTACTTATATAATTTTTAATTGTAAGACATAACTCGAAATCATTGAAAAACAAAAATTAAACTCGAAAAATCTGCAACGATTTGAAAACTTTTTTTAACCCTTTCAGGAAATGAAATAAGCTTGTCAGAATCCAACTAAAGCAAAACCATTCAAAAATGTGAAAAAAATGTTGCGTATACGAGTTTTGTTATGGGACACATGTGTCCCTGTGGTCCTTAAGGGAGCCAAAATGTCTTGTTTATATATATATATAGGTTTTTCAATAAAAGTTACATTTTTAATGTTATAATACGCTTTTAATAAAAATTTATGTTTAATTTTGCTATAAATTATGGTTAATTTTGATGTTCTGCGAAACAATTACGGTTAGTAGTAAAACATAGATGCACATTGCATTCATAACAATAGTTATTAATGCGATTTTCTCTGAAGCGAAGAATAACCAGCGATTAAATTTCTGGCCACCAATCGTCTAAACTCAAGGGAGTTAAGTTGAGTCCCTTCAACAAGATTTTTTGCTTTACATTCGGCGTAAATAACGTAGGAATTGTTTACGCTTATATCAAGTAAGTCAAAAAATAACCGGAGGTAATATTTTATTTTCGATTTGTGGTCTAGTTCATAAAAGGACTTGCGCTGATCCATTAAATCTACTCCACCCATATGCGACGTCCAGCTATGCGACGTCTGACGGTGTCTGTCTCCACTGGCGAAAGAAAATTTGTGAGAAGAGTCACAGCTCTGTTGTCCATCCACTTCACAAAGGATATGCCCTCAAAGCTTGATGTGTAAATGTCTCCTCGCTTCATATTCTTATCGAGAGGCAAATTTTTTGGCATATTTTTTCGGTTGCTTCTTACTGTTCCACAGAACTTTATTTGAAGTTTTTTCAACTCATATTGTAACAAAGGCGAGTTGAAGAAGTTATCAATGTAGAACTCGGAGCCCAAACCTGTGAGTTTTTCGGTCAACTGAAGCACGACTGATTCCCCAAATCCATATTCAGTTCCATACTCTTTTCTTCCAGTGTATAGATCAAATTCAAAAAGATATCCGGAAGCAGAGTCACATCTACACCACATCTTAAATCCCCATTTTATTGGTTTGTTCTTGATATACTGTTTCATAGCATTATGACCTTTCAATTTGATCATGTGTTCATCGACAGCCTGTTTGTATGTGTTGTTCATTGCATTTTGAAATGCTTTGTTGAATTGACTTATGACAGGTCTGATCTTAAAAGCCCGATCATTCCTGTTTCCTTCTTCATCGCTATTGCTGAAGTGCAAATTTTGACGGATATCTTCAAATATTTTTCTTGTCATTACATTACTTATGAAGGGTACACCATATCAGTTTCTGATGACCAATAATCACGAATGGATGGTACAACGTGATATGTAATTATGTTGGAAATAACGCCATTTTCGTCTAAAATGCTCAAAATGGCGTTTTTTCCAACAGTTGTGTTGGGAACACTTATTTCGTCGTCAGTGTGAAAAGACTATTACATTCAAATTCATTAAACGAAAAGTTACCATTGACGACCACAGGGACACCCGTGTCCCTTTGCGTTTTTTTTTATAAATCTAATTTTTTTCTTGGAAATATCTCAAAACCGAATTTCAATTTGTAGAATATTGTTAAATTAAACAAAAATTTTTTATTTGAAAGAAAGAGAAAATTTCGTCTATGATTTAGAGCAGTTTAAAAATCCAGTTTACGGTATGTGCAAAACTTGCTTTTTAGCTCTTAAAAAAACATTTATACATTTTTTTCACACAATTTTTTTATAAATTTTAAAAACCCGTCATTTAACTTTGCATTAAGCTAAAACCAGTAAGGAAAGGCAGAAAGTCGGGCGGGGCCGACTATATAATACCCTACACCTCCCTAACAATGCGATAAGGGTCATTGCCATAATAATTTGGAATAATTGGTAAATGGGTAGAAACGTATTATCTAATTCTGAAACGATAATCGCTAAATTAAGCAATATTCGTTCCTAAAGTGAGAAACATATTTCTGGAAAATTTTAATGATCGGAAGTAAAATACAACTTCTATAGCGGTTTGATACCAAATAAGGAGGAACATATATATGGAGCTTTAATATAAATCTGAACCGATCTTCCCTGAATACTTACTCATGTAAAAAGACCTCCTTCTGTCGAATTTCGTAATGATCGGATATAAAATACAGTCTCTACAGCGCTTACATGTCAAATCGAATTTCGCACTGATCGGATATAAAATAGAGTTTTTACAGCGCTTACAGATCAAATCGGAGGTAACATATAAATGGGAGTTATATCTAAATCTAAACCGAGTTTCTCCGAATTTGGCAATATTCCTTCAGATAGAAAGAAACCACATTTTGCCGACTTTCGCACTGATCGGATATAAAATAACATTTTTACAACGCTCACATTTCAAATCGGGGGTAACGTATATATGGGGGCTATATCTAAATCTGAACCGATTTCTTCCAAATTTAAAAGTGTTCATTCATGTGTCATTCTTTCTGACGAATTTCATACTGATCGGATATAAAATACAGTTTTTACAGCGCTTACATGTCAAATCCGGGGTAACATATATATGGGGGCTATATCTAAATCTGAACCGATTTTCTCCGAATTTAGCAGTATTCCTTCATGTAATAAGAAACCTCTCTTTGCCGAATTTCGCACTGATCGGATATAAAATAACATTTTTACAGCGCTTACATGTCAAATCTGGGGTAACATATATATGGGGGCTATATCTAAATCTGAACCGATTTTAACCAAATTCAATAGGGATCGTCCTTGGGCCAAATAAAACATATGTGTAAAGTTTCGTCGAGATCGGACCATAATTGCGACCTGTACGTTGATTACAAGAATACATGCACAGACAGACGGACAGACGGACAGACAGACAGACAGACAGACGGACAGACGGACATAGCTAAATCAACTCAGAAAGTAATTCTAAGTCGATCGGTATAATAAACGATGGGTCTATTTCTTGTGGTGTAGGGTATAAAAAGTCGATTTTGCCCCGTGTATTCACTGAATATTTTCAAAAAAACGAAGACATATCTTAGACACATAATTGAAGTGATTGCTATGTAAATGGACTAGGATTATGCTCATCGAAAATGTTGAATTTTAAAAGACCACCTTAATTGTCATGTTCTAGTCTTCGAACACTTCTACGACTATGGACACAAACATGTTATGTAATCTATGTAAACTGTCCTGTGGCTTTAAAAAGCCAATGTGAGTTCTTTTGCCAAAAATTTTCCTCATTCAGAGAGAACGAAAAAAACAACAGCAAATATTGAATGTAAAGTCTCCGTAAAACTCTTCCAATCGATGTAAAAAGTTTAATGAGCCGTAGCTAATGGCTGTAAATACGAGAAGGACGACAAATTGCGTCCATTGTGTTCCACCCAATGTCTAGAGGAGCGTAGAGTGGATGAGGGAAAAACCATGTTTCACTTGAAATGGGCACTCACGACAATTGTAATAAAAATCAATAAACATAAATAAGAACGGAACAAAGTATAAGTATTTTTATTGAAACACACCGAGGATGAGAGAGTACTTGGAACGAGATTGTGTCGAAGTCCAAGGCGATTTCTGGTATAGCGGCAAAATACCGCTCATTGTATTACAAGTATTATTTGAAAAGGAACGAAGAACCCTTAACTGGAATTTGTATATAACAAAGGCAATTATCTAAATTGTCTCTCTTTTCAATAAATCTATACAAATAAAAAGTTAGAAAAAATTCTAAAAATATTTTCCTCTTTGTTGGAAATAATAAATTAGGGATGTAATTTTATGAATGTAAAACAGATTTTACAATCTCATCATTTGCGTGAACATGAATGTCTTCATTTCTTCTGCTGAATGTAATAAAGATAAAAGACAACATTATTAGGATTTTCATACATGTGATAAATCCGTTCAAGTCATTTCAATATATAATCATAAAGAGTGGAATCATTTAAATGTGAAGTAATTTATATAACTTCTTAATGATACTAAACTAATTTTGAGGTACCAAAAGGTGTGCCGACACATCGCCCATTTTTCTCAAGGTCGACGGATAAACTATTACTATGTGATGAATTACAGATGATTCGGATAAGTAGTATAGAAGTTGTTAGAGAGTCAATTGTTAACTAAATGTTAACACTTTGTGAAGGAGGTACTAGAAGGAGTGGACCAATATGGCCCATCTTCGAACTTAACATGACAGACGAACCAGATATGACAGACAGACAGACGGACGGAATGTTTAAATGTCCTAAAACGGATTTCCGCCAAACATACACTTTTGGCTCGTAGCAGATGATATATGTATACCTTCCGCCCTGTAAGGTGAGGGGATAAAAGTGTAGGGACTATATCAAACTATTATTACTTGAATTTGTAACAGGATAAATAGAGTACAAATTTCTTAATTACAGACACATCGGCTAAAAAAGTAGCATCTATACCACCAGGAAGTAATATTCGTCTAGGACCCTCAAATGGGGACTTGTGTAAATGTAAATGTATACATTTAAAGTGCAGTCACTTATTTCAGTCAGATCGTTTATATAAATTTATTATTTACCTGTTGTGGCTACAATGTTGTGGCAATCGCAGTAACTGGCAAATTCTAAAATTTCCTCTGAGACATCCTACAGTTGGCTCTGAATAAATGGCTAGATGGGCCAGAAGCAGCCGTTTGGGCGTTAACCCAAACAAGACAGCATTTGTTCTCTTTACTAGGATGAATAAGGTCTCACATGTGGACCCTCCTCCTCGGATAAATGAAAGAGATCCAGCATTTGCTGAAAGTGCTAAATTTTCTAGGAATAATCCTAGATAGAAAATTGTTATTCAGACTTAACGTACTGGAACTTCTAAGGAAGTCGCTATATATTCCCGCTGAAAGACTGTAAAGCCTCGGCTGGGCGTAAAAATCGTCCATTGGATATAAAGGGTTTTTCAACAGGGACGCTACAGAAGTAGACCGACAGGGACAGAAAACGACGCCATATTTTTTTGCCGCTCTTTTGACTTTCCTCTTCAGTAAGGTTTGCCATTTCATGATGGGAAGATATACGAGCCAACAACGAGTCGAAATTATTAAAATGTACTACCGAAATTCGGAGTCAGTGGCCTCAACCTTAAGAGCGCGAAAAATCGAAAAATCATCTTCAGCAATGAGGCTCATTTCTGGCTGAATGGCTTCGTCAATAAACAAAATATGCTATACTCCATGAGTCATCACTGAATCCCGAAAAAATTACGGTTTGGTGCGGTTTATGGGCCGGCGGCGTCATTGGGCCGTACTTCTTCCGTGATGATCAAGACCGGCACGTTACTGTGAATGGGAATCGCTACCGTTCAATGATAACCGAATATTGTTGGCCCCAATTGGATGATATGGACTTGGAGGACATGTGGTTCCAACGGGACGGCGCCACAAGCCACACAGCGAATGCCACAATCAATTTATTGGAAACCAAGTTTGGAGAACGTGTTATCTCACGAAATGGTCCAGTCGATTGGCCGCCTCGGTCGTTCGATTTGACGCCTATAGACTATTTCCTGTGGGGCTACGTCAAGTCTATGGTATATGCCAACAAGCCAGCGACGATTGATGAACTTCGTACGAATATCGAACGTGAAATTGCAGCAGTATCGGCCGATTTATGCTTGAAAACCGTCGAAAATTGGGTTCAGCGTCTGGACTTCTGCAAGCGTGCCCGTGGTGGCCATGCAAAAGAAATCGAGTTCCATACATAATGCCATCGAACGTACTTTCACAGGAATAAAGAATTTCATTGATATCCAAAACCGTTTTTGTTTTATTTAAAAAAAATTTTGTAGTGCTCTATTTGCCAAACCCGTTACAAGTATATAGAAATAGTTAGTGCAATACAGCTGTACGGCATTGTGGTGTACTGGACCAATATACTAGCAAAGGTTCAGAGAACTACCTGCCTATGTACAAGCGGAGCCTTAAGGTATACTGCGACGGAGTCTCTGTTAGCGATACTCCATTTGCTGCCGATTAATATTGTGGCGAGAGAAGTAGCGAACATACACGGAGAAAAAAATAAGTTAAAAATATGTTTGGATGCAATCAAATATATGTTTGGGACGGGCACAATCATATATATGTTTGTGGGTAAACATATTATGTTTGCACACAATCATAATATGTTCGGGGCAAAATTCTAGCATATTAAAAAACGATATGATTGTGTCCTAACATATTTTTGGGAAAATAATATATTAAAACATATTTTTTAGAGTTTTAGAGAGTATTACTCTCTGAGAGCCCAATTATATGACTCATAATTTTGTGCAAAGAAGGGTAATATGTATATAGTAACCGTGTGTATGAGGAGGAATGGCACCGACACCAAAGGGTATTATTATTATTTGATGATGCTTACTCGCCCGGTCATGTTTAAGGTCGGGTTTTTATTGAATATGTGTGGTGAATGTCGAATTCCAAGAAATTAGTTGTAGTTTTAACACGTACAACAAATTCAAAATAAAAGAAAGAATATGATATCAAAGATGTATTGAGGTTATTCATTAAAAAACACAATTATTTTCGTGCAAAATTATTTTTTTTAAAAACGAATGTATGTTACTTCAAAACATTTTATTTACAAAACGTTCTATAATACTGACGCCGTTTTATTGCCCCACATAAATTATTTTGCCAACATACATATGTATGTACGTATGTATGTGTGCTTTTCGTGTTCTTTGAACCCTGCAGCGAAGCGGACCAGTTCATATGTAGTTCTACACTGGTCCATGAGAATGTATAAACTAGTTCTACATCATACCCTTTGCCCAGCAAGCAACTGTTTCTTTTTACATGGGCTTGTCCTAGGAAGAATCAATTGTCTCCAGCTGCATTCGTTTGGAACAGTTCTGATATAGTTCAGAATGGAATAGTTTATAATTAATTCTAGGTAACTAGCTCTGATATAGTTCTTCAAGAATATATCTAAACTACTCCAGAACTGCTCCAAATGAATGCCCCGGAGAAAAATTGATTCTTCCTCGGATAAGCCCATGTAAAAAGAAACAGTTGCTTGCTGGAAAAAATATATTATGTAGAATTAGTTCATGCTCTCTTGGTTATGAACCAATCTAGAACCACTTTTCAGCTATCCTTTATTATAAAATTTAAGAATTAAAAAGAAAATATTTATCGATTGGTTTTTATTTTTAAAATATTTATAAAAAGTAAATTAAAATATATTTATTCTTTGATTTTTAAATTAATTATTTGAGAAACGGAAATAAATTATTTTAATTCCTAGAAAAGGGAAACTTGAAATAGTTATGATTGTTATTATAACGTCTTACTTGTTCAAATTTCCACTAAACAATGAACTCAAGACTGAAATGACAAGCACCACCATAAATTTCTAATGGTAAACACTTAGAATTATTTCAATGCAGACGAAAAAACACAAACAAATATTTACGCTGTACAAAATCAAACAAAAGCAGCGCAGCCTAGGCAGATTTCTTTGAATTCTCTTGTTTTTTTTTGCGCTCAAC
This sequence comes from Eudasyphora cyanicolor, assembly GCA_963930755.1. Lineage (NCBI taxonomy): Eukaryota > Metazoa > Arthropoda > Insecta > Diptera > Muscidae > Eudasyphora > Eudasyphora cyanicolor. The sequence continues at coordinate 154,464,232 of OZ005736.1, read as the reverse complement.
TGTTTCTGGCTGCATTACTTTTGCTTTAGTCTGGATCTAGTTCATTTTGGACCAGCTCAGATCCGGTCCTTTTCATAGACTGTTTCCAATTTCTCTGCAGGGAACAAACACACTCCCGCACTAACAAATTGTTTTCATCTGAAATGACCCCGGGTACAGTAGTGAAGAGTGCACTGTACTATTGAAGTTTTGCCTTGCTCTGCACATTGCTCAAATTCTTTTAAAGAGACACAACTCAAAATTTAGTAATTTTCAGAAAACTCAAAAACTATTCTGCAGCTCATGAACTACTTTTCAGAAGCAAAGTGTGTATTACTGTTTGTTGTTATTGTATTTCTGTATTTGACGTAGTGAGTGACGATTTACATTAGGTTACTTGTTGCTGTGAACCGTTATAGTTTCATGAAGGAGCGAGAAGAGTAGAAGAGATACAATCATATATATGACTAGCTTACCCGGTGCGCTTCGCAGCCCCGATCTTTTATCTATTTTCTGTTTAGGGTACTGTAAAATAGCTATACCTCTTACATTCAAAATGACATGATTATTACATATGGTGCAAAATGAAGAAGATTTGATTACTTTTATATATAAAATACGAACCCTAGTTTCATTTCTAGTTTATGTTCCAAGAGTTACCCTGACATAATTTTGCAATATTTATCCCTTTTCCCACAGTACCTCTGGACGTTGAAAACTATTTTTTTTGGTTCATACGTTAGCAACTTTCCCCTTGTTTATGTTCCAATACCTACATTCACACCCTGGTACAATATAAAACCATGTTTGTCCCACTGTGTCTATAAAGGTACGAATTTAAAAATCTAAAGTAAATCGCTCCGTTGTACCACATTTAACCTTTAGTGTGTCATAATTAACCACTTTGCACGATTGTACAATATTTTAAAATGATAATTGATATTTCAAGATCCAAATTCGCAAGCTTAGGCCGTATTTTAACATTTTTGTCCCCTATCTGTGCCATTTATGTAACTCTTTCTCCACGGTTTAAGTAGAAGAACCTATTTGGAAAAAGCAATTTCTTAGCTTTGGTTTATGCTGTAAGAGCTACCTTTGCACTCAGGGACCACATTCAACACCTTTTGCACCACTGTTCCATATTAAACACTTTTTTATTACACTGTGCTTCTAAAGTGCGAATTTTTATACATATCTGGGACTATTTTGTTCTCTTTTTTCCCCACTTACCACATTTAACCATTATTAATCCTTTTTGCTCCACTAAACCATATTTAACACATTTTTCCCCTCTGTAACATGTTGAATAACTTTTGCTTGCCCCAACTGCATCATAATTTTAACCTTTTTGCACCACAGTGCTACATAATTGCAGTGCATCATAATTTTAACCTTTTTGCACCACAGTGCTACTAAAAGCATACATTTAAAAAAAAAACATTCTTATTTCATATTTAACTTACCCTCTCTCCCTGCATCCATATTTTTACCCACTGTACCATATTTAACCGTTTGGGTCCACTGAATCAAATTAAACACCTTTTTGTCCTACTATATTTTGTCCACTATATTTAACCATTTTTGCCCCACTGTACCATAGTTAACAAATTTTGCCCCACTGTTCCATAGTAAAAGCGTTTTGCCCCACTGTACCATACTTAACACATTTTGTTTCACGTTACCATATTTTACTATTTGTGCCCACTGTAACCATTTTTGTCATACTGTACCATTTTTTCCCCACTCTTCCATAGTTAAAGCTTTTTGCCCCACTGTACCATATTTCACCCATTTTGTCCCACGTTACCATATTCAACTAATTGTGCCCCACTGTACTATAGTTAACTCTTTTTGCCCCACTGTATCATATTAAACCCTTTGTTTCACTGTACCATGTTTAACAGTTTTTGCCCCACAGTACCATATTTAACCCTCTTTGCTCCACTGTAAAATATTTAACACAGTTATGCTCCACTTTACTATACAGTTAACCATTTTTGTCACACTGTACCATTTTTACCCCATTTTGTTCCACGTTACCATATTTTACTTTTTGTGCACACTGTAACCATTTTTGTCATACTGTACCATATTTAACCATTTGTGTCCCACTGTACCATAGCTAACACATTTTTTCCCACTGTTCAATTGTTAAAGCTTTTTGCCCCACTGTATCATATTAGACGCTTTGTCTCACTGTACCATATTTAACAGTTTTTGCCCCACTGTACCATATTTAACCCTCTGTGCTCCACTGCACAATATTTAACACAGTTATGTCCTAATGTACTGTAAAGTTACCCATTTTTGTCACACTGTACCATTAAAATTTACCATTGTAAATACATTTTTGCCCCACTGTTCAATATTTAACGCTTTTTGCCCCACTGTACCATTTTTAACCCATTTGTCCCACTTTACCATATACATATAACTATTTTTACCCCACTGTACCATAGTTAACCCTTTTTGCACAACTGTGCCCCATCTTTATCTCACTGTACAAAATGTTTACCCACTGTACCATATTTAACAAATTTTTGTCTCACTGTATCGTACTCGTATTTGAAATGTGTCTCCACGCTAGCGTACTTAAACCCTTTTCCCCGACTGTAACATATTTAATCATATTTTCTCCACTCCACTATTTAACCGTTTTTGACCACAGTGCTCCTAAAACCATATAAACTCTTCATATCTCATTTTTAAGTTCCAATTTTGGCAGATTGTTCCCTTTTTTCCCCATGCTCCATATTTAACCCGTCGTGTACCACTGTGCCTCTTAAAGTTAGAATTACTAAAAATCACTTCCAATCTCTAGTTTATGTTCCAAAAGTTACCCTGAAACCATTGATCCATGTTTGATATTTTTAAGCCACTGTACTATATTTTACACTTTTTGCCCCACTGTGCCCCGAAAACTACGAATACCAAAAAAAAGCTTAATACCCCGATCAGTTGTCATAAAGACACCACTCGCTTCAACTTTCACCCTTCTAATATTAGGCTTTAAATTTAGCGGTGGTACCATATTTATACCTTTCTGTCCCACTGTGCCTCTAAATTTTTAAAAAATCACTCCTTGTTCTTGTTTACGTCCCAAGAGCTACTCTCACACCAAATTTCACGATTCTAGGTCTTGCCGTTTGGATTTGGCTGTTGTACCACATTTTTCCCTTTTCAACCCACTGTGTACGTAAATGTTCGAATTTCGAAAAATCCTGTCAATTTCAGAGTCTACCTCATAAGAGCTACCCTCTCACCAAATGTCACGATTCTAGCTCTTGCCATTTGAATTTGGCTGTTGTACTACATTTATCCCATTTTTCCCATTTTACCCCACTGTGTGCGCAAATGTTCGAATTACGAAAAATCCTGCCAATTTCAGAGTCTACCTCATAAGGGCTGCCATCACACAATATGTCACGATTCTAGCTCTTGCCATTTGGATTTGGCTGATGTACCACATTTATCACTTTTTACCCCACTGTGTGCGTAAATGTTCGAATTTCGAAAAATCCTGCCAATTTCTGAGTCTACCTCCTAAGGGCTACCCTCATACCAAATTTCAAGATTCTAGCTCATTTCGTTTAGATTTGGCGGTGGTACCATATTTATCCCTTTTTGGCCCATTTTGCGGCTAATAGTAAGAATTTCGAAAAATCCCGCCTTATTGCTCGTCTACGTCCCAAGGACTACCCTCCCACCAAATTTCATGATTCTAGCTTCAGCCGTTTGGCCTGGGCGATGATCAGTCAGTCAATCAGTCAGTCAGTCACGCAACAATTTTATATATATAGATTACATACAATCGTATATATGATTACATACAATCATATACATGATTACATACAATCATATAAATGTTTGCATACAATCATATATATGATTAAATACAATCATATATATGATTACATACAATCATATAAATGTTTGCATACAATCATATATATGATTACATATAATCATATATATGTTTGCATACAATCATATAAATGTTTGGTAACATTACCGCTACCCCAAACATAATATGTTTGGGAGCTGCTCCAAACATATATATGTTGCCTGCAAAATATGTTTGGGACAATATGTTACAGAGGCCGTTTTTTTCCTCCGTGTAGCGGCAGTAAGATTAAACTGGCTATCAATGTGCAATTACAAGAACTACTTCTACTTGAGAATATCAAGATGTAGTGCTATGGTAACCGACCGAGTGGACTATATACCAACGGTGTACACCTTCGAGATGAACTACACGAATACGATACCAGCCATAGATGAATGGGTTGACAGAATACCAAGTAATAGAAACAATCTCCGCTTCTATCCGGATGGCTCGAAGCTTGATGAAAAGGTTGTCTTCGGAGTACACTGTGAAGAGCACAGTTTGGATATAGCTCACGGGATACCAGATACCTATAGTGTCTACTAAGCCGAAATAATGGCAATATGGGAACAGCCAAGTGGTTGAGTCGCAACATAGTGACTAACACTGGCGTTGTCATTTACTTGTACAACCAGGATGCCATCAATTCTCTGGAGCCCACCGGCGGCCGCAGATCCCTTTACGAGATCGAAGAGCAGTTCAACATACGAGTACACCTCAAATGGGTACCTGGGAATAGGGATATCCCGGTGAATTGCAAAGTCGATGAAACAGCTAGGAAAGTGACGACATTACAAATTACACTGTGCAACAGTGAAAAAATACACGGACTTTATAGTATAACATCGATTCTACTATCAAAGCGTAGTATAACCCTATACTCGGTGTGGCGAAATTGATAACCAATTTCTGTTTATGGGCCTCCAAAGTTTCTGAAAATCAGTGGTGCCCTCCAAAAAGGTGTCATAAGCTTTTGTCCAACAACTAATTCAGACTTGGGGATACCGCTTAACTATATTTGGCAATAATATAGCTAAGAATATGCTGAGCAAAGTTTCTTAAAAGTTTTTGCGAAAAAATATTTTTTTCCGGTACTTTTTTTTTTGAAAAAGTGTGGGAAAAAAATAATTTTGTTCGATTTTTTCGCATAACTTTCTGGGACTCGTAATTTTTCACTAACACTGTTTGGCAAAATTGTAGCCAACGTAAATCTGAACAACTTTTGTGAACATATCAATACAATCTGAACGTGTCTAGGTGCCCTAAATAGCTCAAAAAATCCCAAAAATTTTAATATTTCAATATTATGTAACAAAAATATTTTTTGTTGGTATAGGATATGTTCAACAACTTTATGGAAAATAGTAAGCCAATATTTTTGTGGAACATATTAACCCTCTAGCTCCCCCACATAACTGTAATTTTTGGCCCCATTATAACAAATCGTAAAAAACACCCCTTAAAATGGGGAGGGCGGGGATGAAATGTTCTACAAAAATGTTGGCCATAACATTTTACTACATGTGTCAAAACAAACCAAAGCTCAAAACTTAACACAAACACCAAAAAAGGTCAAATTCCTGTTCGTGCAGGAATGTTAGTAATACGGTCTATTGGTCGAAGCAATAAGTATACCAGTAAAGAGCGTTTTTGACTGGAATTTGGCCTTTTTTGGTTTTTGTGTTAAGTTTTGGCCTTTGGTGTGTTCTGACACAGACAGAAGGCACCTGTAGGACAGCTAGATAAATCTGGCCAATGTATGAACTGAGAAGGTCAAAAAATCTCCTCGCACTAGAGTGAAAAAGACTGTCTACGTTAGTATCAGCTCTGACGGGACACTGTCTGATCGGCGAATACGCCAGAAGGTTCGGTATTGACTCTAATGACTTCTGCAGAAGCTGTAGAGATGAGGAAGAAGTGGAGAGCATTGAGAACATGCTATGCTACTGTCCCGCTTTGAGTAAACGACATCTAGACTTACTGGCGTCGGCCTTTTTAGGTAGTTTAACAGATCTTTCAGGTACCGATATTCGTACTATCGATATCTTTGTATATCAAACGGATTGGTTTCGATGAGGGACATTCCAGCCAGTGGTAACATTAGGGACCTTAACTGGTTAATGTGAGCTGGTAAACAAACGGCTGCCATCCCAATATTAACCTAAACCAGCACAGCAAAGTGAGAGGAATAAAAAAATGGAAATAATTCGGCCGTTTCTTAACCTAACAACCGATTGCGACAAAGCATTGTAGAAGAGGCATTAGAGGAGCTTACATTTTAAATTTGGTCCTCCTATGGTACACAGAGACTGAACTACATGGCTTCAAAGTTGGCCACCTCGGATGAACACAATGTTCAAGCGCGTGTAACTTTAATCTTTTTCGTCTGATTTGTGTGTGCATTCTTCTAACGGAGGCCCACAAAAGGCATTCTATATGATGAACAAAAAATGGATCCGATATAAGGTAATGGTCATTTGAAGTTATACTTTCCAAAAAAGTATTTTTTTTGTCAAAAATACAAAAAATTTCAAAAACACAAAAAAAAATTATTGGGAGCTACAACTTCAAATGGCCATAACTTTTGTCTTACTGGGTATATATAATGGCAAGATTTTTCATCAGAAAGCAAATTTTGTGGTCTATGTGGAAAACATAATGCGAAAGAAATCAGTATATACGCGGCTCTAATATATACCGATTCGTAGGAAATGATCGGGGAGAAATAATAAATGAAATGTTTTCAAACACAGTCGAAATCTTTATAAATCTATAAAATATTTAAAAATTATTATATTTAAAAAAATACGGCTAATTCTGAAATTGATATATTTGTATAAGAAAAATCGCACAATTCCCAAAATAAATTCGAAAATCACCCAAAAAAATTATACCAAAATCCGGGCTCAAAATTCCTTTTGCAATTTACAATGTAGCACACTCCTACATATAAAATGGTTAAGGTTTTCATATTCTAGCTTTGCGATTGGAGTAAATGTGGTCATGAAATGAAATTTTCGTAAAAAATGGTGTTATTTGAAGAAATGTGGCAACACTATTAATTCAAACTTTTGATCATTCTTTTCTTGAAAATATTCTCCAGGTAGTTTCCTTTAAGACGAAAATATGTTTATGTTCATTCTTTTTAAATTTCTTCTACATATATATCTCAAAAATGCTACATATACCCTATCGCAATAAAATACAACAATTTCCTATACAACAATTTATACAAATATAAATTGATATTGCAATAACTTTTGTTTCAGTGTGTACTTCTGACTAAAAAATGTTTAATGTCGTTTAGCTAGTTTTGTCGGTTTATATTCTGCACTGATATTAACAAAATGCTAAGACAGGGCAGGAAAAAATGTAAAAAATAACGCCATAAAACATTTAGAAATTAATATATTTCAATGACATATTTTTTTAGTTTATAGGTATTGCCAACACAGATCGGAAGTAATTCGCGAATCATTATATTTGCAAAAATAATTTCGAAAATTCCCAAAACTTGGATTTTTGGATTTTCCCCTATATCTACTATACTGTGCTTTCCCCTATATCTACTATTCCTTTTGCAGTTCAGCGTGCAACACCATACTATGCATAAAAATGGTAAAGGTTTTAATATTTTAGCGTTGTGATTGAAGAAAATATGGCTTACTTTTGAAATCTGTGTAAAAATTGTGAATATTTTCGAATCGTTGTTCTTGGAGAAAATTCTCTAGGAAGTTTCCTATAAGATAAATATAGAAGTAAATATGTTATCCTTTTTTAATAGTCTATTATATTACTCCAAAATAGGACATATACATAACGATACCTCCATTCTAAACTACGCTAAGTGCAAAAAGGTAGTTTTTCAGGAGAGGCCATCAAAGTCTGACGAATGTTTGAAATCTGTGTGGAATTCCTTTATAATGCAAATCGAATGTACTGTACTGTTTTGTGAATAACCTTTGATTGGGTTGACGGATAAACACCAAATTTTGACTGAATATAATTTGGAGTATTAAGAAATTAAAAACGCAATCTCAGTAAAACTATGCTAAGTCGACTTAGCATGTTTTAGAATGGAGGTAACGGTATGTAAATTTTTCCAAAAAAAAAAATACAAAAAAAACAAATTTTTAGGAAAATATAACTTCAAATCAATATAACTTTTGTCTTCGTCATCGGATCGAATTTTTCTTCATCATATAGTAAGTTTTCTTGGCAAGTCATAAAAGTTGATGTGAAAGAAATCAAAAATTAAATTAACTCTCAGTTGTATAAAGTGTTTTGTAGACCTTCTTTTTTGGTCGTTACATATTTAGTGAATATTGATTCTCTAATAACCTCTATACTATATATCCGTAACTTTGGTACTTCAAAGCATAGTAATACTTTATATATCGCTATCACCTTAGAAGAACAATTTTGTAAAATAAAGATTACAGCTTATAACTTTAATACCACTACATACTAATACCCGAAATGTTGTGCAGTGTAATGCCTTTCAGCACGCTGAAAAATGGGCGTTATTGCCACGCCTCTGTTGGTATCTCCCACTCATAATGTTCAAATCATACAAAAATGTAATAGTTCCTTTTACGAACATAGATATCAACTGTGTATCGCAAAATATGCGAATTTGTCAATACCTTTCTGGTACCCGCACAAAAATATACCGATTCATTCGAAAACAATATCCTCATAACTTCTGTGAGAATCATCCAAACGAACAAAAATTCCCCATAACTTCTGTGAGTATCATACAAATGTCTTATTTTCCTTTAATTCATATTTTAGACAACTTTTGGAAATAATGTAGACTGAGGAAAACATTTACACCTTTCAGGCACTCACAAAAAGTGCTATATTCCTTATTACAGTCAGTTTACTCGACAGAAAATCTCTTACTTCTTTTAAATCGTCATTGCTATTTGTCTTAAAAAAGTCACAATCGAAAAGTTTTTTTTTTTTCAAAAAAAAAAAAAATAAATTGTTTGCTCTAAACCATGTGTCTTGCACTATATAAAGCATACAAATTTGGACTCGATCTGATTTTTGTATAAAATGGTTCTTATATCGGCTATATTCTTATTCTATGTAAAGGGTGGTCCAACCAAAGGCAAGTTGTTTATTGTAAATAAAACAAAAAGTTTTCAGATAATCATCTTAATACTTTTTATTGTGATATAGGGTGGGCCTAAAGAAACCAAGGGGTGTAAAAGTTTAATAACTTTTTCGTTTATTAATTTTTTTATATTTTTTCTTCCAGATTATATAATATACAAAAGGCAAATTTTTTTACACTAAGTATGCAAAATAATATCTCTTAAATGACCACCGTTTTCAGCTTCGCACTGATGGGCTCTCTTTAGAGCATTTTCCATAACACCTTTCAAAACTTGTGGCTGTAGCGTTCGAATTTCTGCAACAATGTTTGCCTTGAGTTCAAGGATTGTCTCTGGCTTGTTCACATACACTCGCTCCTTCAAATAACCCCAAAGAAAATAGTCGGGTGCTGTCAAATCTGGCGATCGCGCTGGCCAAATAATTTCCGAATTTCTGGAAATTATTCGCTCTCCAAAAATTTGACTTAAAAGTGCCATTGTGTCTCGGGCAGTATGGGCAGTGGCTCCGTCCTGCCGAAACCACATACCAGGTCTGTTTTCAAGAGCAGGACGTAAAAAATGTTCTATCATAAACCGATACCGCTCTCCATTTACGGTTACAGCACTTCCATCTTCATTCTCGAAGAAGTAAGGCCCAATGACATTTTCAGATGTGATCCCACACCATACTGTACACCTGATGGAGTGCAATTGGCGTTGATGAATGGCTCTTGGATTTTGAGAACCCCAGAACATACAGTTCTGCTTATTAACAAAGCCATTCAAATGAAAATGAGCTTCATCACTCATAATCAAATTTTTAATAAAGCTGATTTCATTTCTGGCCAACTCTTGAAATTTAACTGCAAAATTTAGACGTTGCCGATGATCTGGGGGTTTTAATTCTTGCACCAGTTGGACCTTATATGGGTATAACTGTAAATCTTTTTTTAAAATGTGCCGTAGTGACGTACGAGACATTTCTAGCTGAGCAGAACGCCTTCTGACAGATGTTTCTGGTGCTTCGTTAACACTGTGCTGTACTCGTTCAATATTTTCCGCAGTGCGACTTACACGTGGTCTACCGGTTCGAGGCAAATCTCTTACGCTGCCATGTTGGTGGTGACGATCAACTAAGCAACGAATCATTGCTTCAGAGGGCGAAATTCTGAAGTTAAAATGTCGACGATATGCTCTTTGCGTTAAAATAATTGATCTCTGGTTTAAATAATAAAATTCTATTGTTCTGGTTCTCTGTTCAATTGTGAACCTCTCCATTATAAATTCTCCAAGTGTTGTCTATATAATCTGAAAGAAAAAATAAAAAAAAAATAATAATCGAAAAAGTTATTAAACTTTTACACCCCTTGGTTTCTTTAGGCCCACCCTGTAGAATGATCAATGACAATTATTTGCAAAGTAAAATATCGGCAAATGCTTGCCACGGTGGCATACCTCTATCCGATGGTTCATATTTTCAATGACTCTGAGACATAATTGATGTTGAATGTCGTTAATGCGCCGAATTATATCATTCTTTAGCTATTGAATTGTTCTTGGTTAATTTTTTTTTAATAAACCGGCAAATTAACATCGCCACGACGTAAGATAACTCTCGCAAAAGAGCCATTGTTGAGTTGGCTGTGTGGCGAGTGGCACCATCCTGTTGGAACCACATATCGTCCAGGTCCATATCCTCAATTTCTGGCCACAAAAAGTCTATTATCATCTAGCGATAGCGAACACCATTCCCGGTCACCGCTTGGCCGACCTCATTTTCGAAGAAGCACCAAACAGTCACTCTTTGTGGATGCATCGGCTTTTTAACAATCACTCGTGGATTCTCATTTGCCCAAATGCGGTAATTCTGCTGAAGATGATTTTCTTTCTAAAGTCACCATTCACTTTTTTCTGTTCAATCAACCATTCGGCATATTAACGAAGCTTGAAATGGTCAGTAGACTTAAGCTGTTGAGTCAATTCAACCTTGTAAGCGTGTAAATTCAAAATATTATTCAAAATTTGAATCAGTGGTGTTCGTGAGATGCTCAATTGTTGGGCACGACGGCGAGTATAGGTTGGCGGCTCTAGTGCCACACTATAGCGAAAAGCATCAATGTTTTCCGCAGAACAAACTGGACAAGCATGCACAGGTGTTTTCAGATCTCCTACAGATCCGGCTTGCTTAAAAATTTGCGCACAATTCTCCCGATTGTGGAGACATTAGGTCGATTATGCTGACCAAAAAATCACAAAGTGTACGAAATGCATTTCGATTTGAACGCCCCCTTTCGTAAAAGGCTTCAACAATCGATGACCATAAACAAGTCACAAGGAAAATCGCTGGAAGTATGTGTGATAGATCTGGAAATGTAATACTTTTCTAACGCCAGCTGTATGTTTCGTGTTCCCGATTTGGGAAACCATTCTCACTCTTCAATTACGCTTCAGAGCAAAAAAAAAAAAACAAAAAATGTTGTGTATCGGTCAGCATTAATAATATTCATTGAAAATAATACTTGATTTTATTCTATTTTCCAAATATTCTACGGCATGAAGTCAGACGAATCAGTTTTCTTATAAATATCAGTTAGCAATAGCCTATTTTTCAGTTAACAAAATATATTTTGGGCAAAACTTACATTGTCGTTTCAGCTTGTGCCACATATCGTTAACTTCACTCTAAAACATGCTCAGTCGACTTAGCACGTTTTTAGGGAGATTGCATTTTTAATTTCTAAATATTCCTAATTATATTCAGTAAAAATTTGGTATTTATCCGTCATTCGATTTTCATCATAAAGGAATTCCACACAAATTTAAAAAATTCATCAAACTTTGATTAGCATAGTTTAGAATGGAGGTATCGATATAAGACAAACCATTTTTCTATGTGTTTTAATATCATTTTGATACCAATAATTAATTTAGTTCTTTTTTGGCTTTACGATTTATACTCGTATTTCTTTACTATATCCACAACACCGGATTACGAGTATTGTATTTTTTATATTACATTCTAGTGGGACGAAGTTCATGCCATATTTGACCTTTGTGCTACTACATAATCTCAATCAATTGTTTCCTTCGTGTGTCCTTGTAAAGAATGCACAAAGCATAGTCAGACACCTTTCACACATCCTGCGACATGGCAATAATACAAGATTTCTTTCCAATAAAAAGAAAATCCAGAAACGAACAGCTGTAATCCACAAAAGAAGTCTTTGTCGTAAACGTTCACCGGTAATACGTGATCAGTATCACAAAAAATCGCTATAAATACACATACCTAAAACTGAAAGCAAAATGAAGCAGACAAAGGCGACGATGACAAGAAGGATACAGGAGTCGTTAAAGAATTAAGTCTCTCCACAAAAAGTGCGTTAATATGGTTTTGGTCGTGGTTTGTGATTAGATGTGGGCAGAAAAAAGAAATTAACCTTTAAAGTTATGATATATTTAAGTGAAATTTATTACGACTATTTCCAATATTTTGTTTATCCTGTTAATAAAATCGTTTTTTTTTTGTCTCTTGCCGCTTCACGCTTAAACGGCTGAACCGATTTGCCTAAAACTTTGTGAACACGTAGACCAATACCCGGAAATTAAAATAGGATACCTTTATTTTAGATTTTCAACCAGGTGAATTGTGTCAATTTGAACGCTGCGGCTCCCGTTAGAGCTAAACTAGTTGACATTTTGCACACGCATAGACAGGAGTGTTGTAAATATAAACCACAGTATATCCCCGTAGACAGTTTTGGTTCTGCGGTCAGTTCTGTAGCTATTAAAATCATGAGGTTTATTTTTGTGCTTTCAGAGGCCTCTTATAACACAGTACCACACATGATTTCGGGACTCAATTCTGAGAATTGGTCCTGAAAGTAGCCCCAAAATTAAGACCTTCTGCATGATTCGTTTAGTCAAGTTGGTAATTAATAATTTAATGACCATACGATTTTTGTTGCTCAAGGTGGATTTTTAGCACTTTTTCTACATTTTAACACGGTTATATCTCGGTATACCGTTCGGAATATCTCTTTTGTGTCTGAAGCAAAGTTGCAGATATTGAATAGGGAAAACAAAGCGGAACAAACATACCCGAATAGCATACAGTGTTGTAAAAATCGCAAAAATGTAATTTTTTCCATTTTTCACCTTTTTTGCTCAACAACTGGATTACAAATTTACAAATATGCTGTTTTTTTGGAAGTGCCTATTTATAATACCGAAGGGACGTTTCGTCGATGTTCTATAGGAAATGGTAGATTGAAAATGCAGAACATAGAAACATAGGTGCATAAACGCTCATAAATATGCGTGGACGCTGAATTGCTCCTCTTCTTCTTTCATTAAACGAACAAAGTCGTAAATTATGACAAGTACCGGTGAGTAAAATATTGAAAAATACATAGTATTTATAGGTGTTCATTGATCGATTTTTGCCATTCAACAAGTGTCGACGAACGCGAAAGGTACAATCTTTAAATTTTAAATTATAATTTAGAGTGAAAATCATTTTAACAAGAAAGAAAGTTGAGTCCGACTTATGAATCCCCTCACTTCGAGTCCCAAAAAAGTATTCGTAAATTAATTTATTTTTTTTTTGTTTTAAATAAATTATTATCAACTCAAATTGCATTTAATGACTTTAAAGTATGTACTGGTATTAAAGTTAAAACTGGTTTACTTTTGGTACAAAATGGTTCATTTGTGTGGGAGGTAACAAAAGTGGCGTGCCAATAACTGGTATTAAAGTTATAAGCTGTTTACTCTTGGTGCAAAACGCACCATTTATGTGGGAGGTACCAAAAGGGGCGGTACAATAATGCCCATTGTATACCGGACCATAGGCACTACAGGGTGGCTGATATGTATTGCAACCAACTTCAGGTTGCTATCATTTCTAAACCCCTAGTCTGATGGCTGACAGATTTATTTCAGTGACAGTTCATTTTATTGTTTACAAGCTTACAAGAGCATTTTGATCTATTTCATTCAGAAAAAAGTTATTCGTGATGGAATTCAAGCGTGATAGTGATTGCTTTATATTTGGGTGGAAAAACACAAGTGGCTATCGTTAGAGCCCTCCAGCATTTAAATGTGAATAAATCTTTTGTTTCTCGTACCATTGCTCGTTACCGTGATACTGGCAGTGTTGCATCGCGTCCACAAACTTTGCAAAAAAATCAGAGAGGTTAGTTATCTCGGAGGTGATTTTGAAGTGGAAGACGTCCGAAAACGCTCTTCAGTCCAAAAAACGAAATAAAGGGAACCCTTCGAGAATAATTTCTCTCAAAATTGTCAACCACGCTTCTCACCCCTTTACCCCCGAAAAGTGCAATCAAATCTTACCATATGTAAAACGTCATACAAATCGTCAACATTTTTAGTTTGTGTCTTTGAGAAAAATGTTCCTCGCGAAAAATTTCTATGAGTCAAGATATTTATGAAAAATTAACAAGTTTCACAATTTAGAAGGTTTTGTTGGTTACCTTTGAAATTTCCATTAGCACTAACAAAAAAACAAATTAAGTCAAAAAACTTTATTTCAAATATTTTCTGCTGCGAGCAGAAACATACACATATTATGTAATAACTCGAAATTTGCTTAATTCTCATAAAAAAGTTGAGAAAGGACTAATAGTATTCCTTCACGAGGAATATTTTTCTCAACGATACCTACTAAAAATTTCGACGATATGTATGATTTTTAACATATGTTAAGATTTCATTGCAATTTTTCAGTTGTAAGGGGGTGAGAAGCGTGAACGACTGTTTTGAGATAAATAATTGTGCAAATGTTCCCTTTATTTCGATCTTTGGACTGAAGCGTATATTCCGAAGTCTTCCACTTCAAATAACCAAAGAGATAAGTCACCTCTCCGATTTCCCAACAAACTTTGTGGTCGAATATCGCGAAAACAGGATCTAACATAGAAAAACGGCTAATGCCACTGGATTCAGCATGGTCGCAGGGTCTCCTTTCTGTTACATTTTTGGACTAGCACAGTGTTATTATTTAAATGTTTTTATTTTATTCTTTTTTATTCTTTTTTTATTATTATTTTTTTTATTATTGTTATTTATCTTTATTTTTTATTACCGCAATTTCTATTTTTCCATTCGATTTCACTCTTAGAGTAAACTCACACTCTATTTCGAAGATTTTTACTCCCAATCTTAATTTTTTAACACTCGTAATCTTCTTCGCGAGTATTTTTCACTCGCGACTAAAATCGAGTAAATCTGAGCTCTGATAAAAACATTACACTATACAAAATTTCAAGTATTTTTGTGCACTTGTTTTAAAGTAATAAGCTGTTATCTTTTGGTGCAAAATGGTCCATTTGTGTGGGTGGTACCAACAAGGGAGTGGCCACGTCCGGAGTGGCCTAGCCCACATATACAGGGTGGCTGATATATAATGCAACAAAGTAAAGCGCTATATTTTTTTAATTTTTTTTCTAAATTTTATTGTTCAAAAGCAAAAAATGTCGGAAATAACATAAAATTTTAGAAACAGTTTAGATTTGTTCGAATTGGCCACCTTTGGCACGAATTATGGCCTTCAAACGGCCGACAAAGACATCACACGCTTTACGAAAGTGGCTCTGCGGTATTTCGCCCATTCCCGGCGAAGCGCCGTCTTGAGATGATCGATACTTTGGTATTTTTTGTGCGAACCTTACTCTCTAAAATGCCCCAGGCGGAAAAGTCCAACGGATTGAGATCCGGAGATCTTGGTGGCCATTGTGCGGTAGAAATGAAGCGAGGAACCTCCTTTTTAAGCCATTCTTGGTTGACGCGTGCTGAGTGCGATGGTTCTGAGTCCTGTCCTGTCCATGTCCATGGTCTGCGGCCGAAATGTTTGTCTGCCCAGGGCTTCAATACTGTCTTTAGGACATTTTCCCGACAATATTCGGCATTTCTTTTGACCCCATGGTTGATGAATACGAGCGGGGAGCGACCATCGGCCGTTACGGCGGCCCACACCATTACCATCGGCGGCGCTTGAGTTCTGGTGGCCAATCGAAGGTGTAAATTTTCAGCTGACCTCTTTGGCAAGTAAACCCGATCATTTTGTTTGTTCACAAACTGCTGAATTTGGAATGGCTTCTCGTCGGAGAAAACCAAATTCGGTAACTGGCCACTTTCGTGCAGTTAGACTTGACTCTTTCCAGTCTAACTTTTTTTGTGCATCGGTGAGCTCTTGCACTTTTTGGAACTTCAATGGCTTTAGTCCAAGCTCATTTTTTAATATGTGTTGTATCCGTTCTCTCCGATATGTTCAGCTCACGAGCAATTTTTCTACCACTGCGGCGTGGATTTCGATCAAATCTGGCCTTCACTTTTCGGTCCTTTCTGGTGTAGTTACCGTGTTTTTCGTCCACTTTTTGGACGCGATGCAACACTGCCAGTATCACGGTAACGAACAATGGTACGAGAAACAAAAGATTTATTCACATTTAAATGCTGGAAGGCTCTAACGATAGCCAATTGTGTTTTTCCACCCAAATATAAAGCAATCACACTATCACGCTTGAATTCAATCACGAATAACTTTTTTTCTGAATGCAATAGATCAAAATGCTTTTGTAAGCTTGTAAACAATAAAATGAACTGTCACTGAAATAAATCTGTCAGCTATCAGACTAGCGGTTTAGAAATGATAGCAACCTGAAGTTGGTTGCAATACATATCAACCACCCTGCACATTGTACTCAATTTCAAGTATTTGTATGAACTGATATTAAAGCTATAAACAGTTAACTTTTGGTGCAAAATGGCCCATTTGTGTGTGAGGTGCCAAAAGGCAAGCGTGGCAACTTCTGCCATTTTGCTTAAGGGGCCGTTCAAGTATTACGTAAGCACTATAGGGGGGTGGGGGGGTCTTTGCTTTGCTTATTTTTGATGACATTGGGGGGGGGGGGTGTTGGAGATGGTGATTACGTCAGCAGTAGTTCTTTACTTTTTTCCACATATGACAACCCACACAGATTGTGATTACTTCAGCAGTAGTTATTTACTTTTTTACACATATGGCAACCTAACAAATACATATAACATGTCTATGCTCGAAAACAAAACCCATATTCGGGGATTCCCATAAATAATGAGTACATTTAGGTACTCGCTTAGAATTTCTTCAATCAGTTTCGTTTCGGTACGATTGACGATTTGACGTGGTGTAAGCAAAGCAAGTAAATATTTGTGTTACCGTTGATCCACTTTCGCCAAAGTGGAATTGTTTAAGATGTCGTTTCAAATAGACAAATCCAAGTTATACCAACAATTGTTTGAAAGTTTTAAAAAATCTCATACAAATACAAAACTACAAAAAGTACAGAAGTTAGTTAACGAAATGTGGCGTAATTATAAGTTACAAGCAAAATCGGACAAGGAACTTGATATTATTGTCTCTAAGAGAATTGAAGAAGAATTGCAAGCAGCGACTAAGAATAAATCCAATCTACTACGATTTTTTTCCAAGGTGAGTGATGAAGTTAATGTAAATTAAACAATCACCCCTATCGCAGAAAAAATTTCACGTGAAATGTTTTGATCCCTAGAAAATACAAAGTAGAAATTGAAGTCTATAGGTATATTATTCTGCGCTAAAGAGATTTGCAATGAAGAAAATGATAACTACTCGTCTTAAAAGTCTATTCAAGTGGAATTATTTTCACTTTCCATTTTGATTATATCCCTTCAATTTTTCTGGGGAGCAAAACTTTTCACATGGAATTTTATTCACGATAGGGGTGAATATTAAATGTACTCACTATAGTGTGTATGTATTAATAAGACAAACATTAGCAGTACCTATAAAATGTTTTAATTTTTAGGCAACGAATACCTGTAAGCCTGCAGAAAAACCACAAATTATACAGCCAGCTTCAAATTCTAAAGAACAAAAATACGACATAAACCCCGGAGTGGAATCACAACAGCAATGCGAAAACACAGAAAATACAGATAAACAGCCGAGAGCAAAACCTTCGCAGGAAGCTATGAAAAATAAGATTGCTCTACTCGAAAAAAATCTGAATGCTTTGTATTCTGCCAGAGATAGTATGCCAAGCCGTGTTGAAGTTGATAAACAAATCAATAAGTTGCGCGAAGAATTAAAAACAGCGAAAATGTCTTTAAACAGGAAGATTCAAAACGAAGTTGCCCAGAAGAAACACAGAGATGGTATGAAAAGAAAGTTAGAAGATATTTCTCATGCAAATCCAGAAATAAAAAAAAACTATCCATGAGGGATTCAGTGGGACGGCCTAGCCTAGAAAATGATCAACCATTATTATTGAAAACAATTGCGGATATTGCTTTGTTTGGCAGTGCAGCAGATGATAGAAGACGAACAGAATCTATTCGCAGTGTAAAAACTCTTGACGAATTAACACAAGAATTACGAAAAATAGGATTTGACATTAGTCGAAGTGGGACATATCTTCGTTTGATTCCCAGAAAATCTAATTCTGCAGAGGGACGAAGACATGTATCGACAGTCCCTGTAAAGCTCACTCGGGCTCAGACTGATCAGCACAAAAGCCACTTAGATAGCAATTTCGCTGAAACATCAATCCATTATTTGGAGAACATAGCATCCATACTTGGACCAGATCAAGTATTTTTCATATCTCAAGATGATAAAGCTCGGGTCCCTATTGGTATAACTGCGGCAAATAAGCAAGCACCTCTTCTAATGCACATGGAATATAGAATCAAATTGCCTGATCACGACTGGGTAATCGCTGAGCGGCATAAATTAATACCATCAGTTTATGCTGGTATCAAAATCACTTCCAGTATGCTAGGACAACCGCAAGCCGTTGGATATTCTGGACCAACATACATCGCTATTCGAAGTGGAAATCATAGTTCATCTACTGCAAATACTCATGCTCATGATTTCGAGACGCTTCTCGAACTTGAAGAGTTTCAAGCATTAGCTAAAACTGACCATGGGTTGGTAAAACCAGTAGTAATCATGACGGTTGATGGAGGGCCAGATGAAAATCCGCGTTATACAAAAGTTATAGGGTTTGCTATTAAACACTTTAAGCGACATGATCTCGATCCATTGTTTTTAGCTACCAATGCTCCTGGCAGAAGTGCGTATAACAGAGTAGAGCGCAGAATGGCTCCTCTTAGTCGGGAACTGGCTGGTTTGATATTGCCTCATGACCATTTTGGGTCACATTTGGATGCACGTGGTGTTACAATTAATGAACATTTAGAAAGATCCAATTTCGAGTTTTCAGGAAATGTGTTAGCTGAGATATGGAGTTCAATGGAAATTGATGGCTATCATGTTACTGCACAATATGTTGGGCCGGGCGAACAAGATCTGCCTGATTTGCCAGATATTGAATGGTATTCAGAACATGTGCGTGAAAGCCAATACTTACTTCAAATTGTAAAATGTAGAAACAGAATGCTGTCGTCCAAGAAGTGGCCTATTTAGATTACTAGACAACAGGTTTCTTCCACCACCAGTAAAAGTAAAACAAACAGTTGATGACTTGGTTTTGGATGATGGAGGGCAATTTCTCAATCTTCCAGTCAATTTAGCTCTACGCTTAAATTCTTCACTCAAAGATTTCCTACAAATGCCATACGATTATTTTTGTCCGATGGTAAAATTGAAGCTATTAAGTCGAACATGCAAAACGTGTGGTCTTTATCATACTTCCGTCAAGTCACTAAATCGTCACATCGAGAAGATCCATAAAAAAGTAAACACACACACTGATATGAAAGTTAGGCCTTTAAGAGTGGCTGCTCGTCGTGCTAATGAACTGATGTGCATTATTCAAAATTTAGAGCACCAAGATGTTGAATGGCTCGATGAAAACGACGTAGACATTCCAAAATCGAATGAAAGTGAGCAGACACACAACATTGAGCAGCAAACATCCAATGTCATCGAAAACTTAGAATCATGGATTCGGGTGTCATGGACTGAAGACTGTTAATTGGAATTAATATGTACACCAAAAATTTAAAAGAATTTAGTTTAGTTCGTAATATTACTTAATAAGATTATAATATTTGTACTTTACTCTATGTTGAATACCGTATCAATAAAGTTTGTTTAAATGAGTATTATGTGCGTTAAAGTCCTCTATCCTAAGCCTATTTTCTTATTTCTAGAATTTTAACTGCTGCTCATGAATGAATAACAAAAATAGAATACATTAAATGAAAAATGCATATAACAATGTTTACGTAAGCAAGGGGGGGGGGGGATAAGAGCTTTGCTTACTTTTGATGACAAGGGGGAGGGGGGGGTAAATAATTGCAATAAATCTGCTTACGTAATACTTGAACGGCCCCTAAGGTGTTAGTGGCTAATTAACTAATACTATTTGTTGAAATGTCAGATGATTTAGTCTAGAAGTTATTAAAGAACCAATATTTCACTAAATGTTACACACAGACCGACAGATATTTCTCTTATGACATAAAATAACCCCAAACGGATTTCCGCCAAACCTACTTAGGGTCTTAGGTCACTCCTTCGGTGTGTTACATTGTTGGCTCGCAGGAAATCATAATTTTAAAAAAAGAAAAATTTTTAAAAAAAAAATTACTATAAACATTTTTTTTAATACTTTTTCGTGTTCAGGACACCGTATTACACCAGAAAATGTTATGCAGAGTTCTTCGATAAAAATTGTGTAAACTAGTGTTATTTGTATAACAATACTCACCAACACTCATAATTTGGTACAGTGTAATGCCTTCGAAGCTCGAGTACCTACTGTTCAGCGTAAAATGTGGGTATTTGTCAAGCTCTTTCTGGTAAACGATGCTTCTTTAAGGTGTAACAAATTAATGCACAAAGTCGTAACACAGTCCACTGTAGGTTATAAATACGACCATATATGTTATTATGTCCGATATATTTTTCATTTTGTTTCACATAAATTATTGCAATTGTTCAAAATAAATATTATTTATTTTCATACATATTTTTAAATTGTATCATTGTATTCCTAAACTGCAATAAAAAATGAGCAATCACTAAATCGACCACAATTTTATGAAAAAAACGTTAAAAATTAAATTTAATTTCCGATAATAATTTCCGTTTTGTATTGGCGAATGTCACGCTCGAACCACATCCAATTTAATTAAATTTCATTTGATTTGATTCGATCCATTCAATAGTTAGTGACGCCATGTTTTGTCACCCAATCAAATTGAAAAGCATCGCTAAACCAGAAACCAAAAATAACTGATGATGGGCAATAAACAACAACAAAATTTGTAACGCAAAATAACAACGGGCGGAGGGAGGCGAAAGGAAAGTAAATGTTTTCAAATGACAGTAAGCATTAAAATAAAAACTAGCAACAGTAAAAAGAACAAAAAACCATCAGCTGCTCGCTGAAACCAAAAGGTTAATAGAAAAACTGTCAAATGTTGTTATGCTGCCATTTTTCAAATGGTGGCATCATTCGCGATCACATTGGGGTGAAACTTGTGAAAATGGAAAATACATTTTAAAAGCTATTTATTTTCAAATCAACTGCATTTTTGGAATCGACATAGTAGCTGAAATTCAATTGACAAAAAGCGCGAAAAATGTTTTTTTAATGGTTCTGCCTGTATTACGATAGTACACGGGGCAAAATCGCCTTTTTCGATATGTTTGAATCGAAAAAATATATTTGGAACACAAATATGTGAATATTATATATTTCTGACGAAATATATTTTATTTTTAAATCAATAAAATTTATTTGGAACGAATATATTAATATATTACAATAAAATATATTTAGAAATTAATAAAGATTTCGTTTCTGCAAAAAAGTGCAATATTTTTGTTGCCCTTTTCCCGAAACTAGACTTTTATTACACATTTTTGGATTTTGAAATATGAGCTAGAGGACTACATCAGTTTTACCTAAAAGTGGCAAATATTTTTCAGAATTTAACGTTAAAGGGGCAACATTTTTTTCAGAATCGAAATCAACATCAACAAATAAAATTATTGTTTAGGAATTTCTCCAAATATATTTTGTTTAAAAAAGCTTTTCAAAACGCTGCAGATTTTTAGAATTTAATTATACCCTACACCACACTGTGGTACAGATGTTTGCAACACCTGAAAATAACACAGCTAGACCCACCTTAAAGTATACCGATCGACTCAGAATCACTAGCTGAGTCGATTTAACGATGTCCGTCCGTCCGTCCGTCCGTCCGTACGTCTGTCCATGTAAAGTTGTTCGTCGACTACAAGTCGCAATTTCACTCCGATCGTTCTGAAATTTTGCAGTTTAGAGTATTTCGCGGCCGTTAAGATCGCTATTGAATTTGGTTGAAATCGGTTCAGATTTAGATATAGCTCCCATATATATCTTTCGTCCGATTTGGCCCTTTAGTCCTATAGAAGCTGTATTTTACATCCGATCGTTTTGAAATTTAGAATGGTAGAGTTTCTTGATCCATGAACCAACATTGCCGAATTTGAAGAAAATCGGTTTAGATTTAGATATAGCTCCCATATATATCTTTCGTCCGATTTGGTCCTTTAGTCCTATAGAAGCTGTATTTTACACCCGATCGTTTTGAAATTTAGAATGGCAGAGTTTCTTGATCCATGAACCAACATTGCCGAATTTGAAGAAAATCCGTTAAGATTTAGCTATAGCTCCCATATATATGTTTCGTCCGATTTGGCCCTTTAGTCCTATAGAAGCTGTATTTTACATCCGATCGTTTTTGAAATTTAGAATGGTAGAGTTTCTTGATCCATGAACCAACATTGCCGAATTTGAAGAAAATCGGTTAAGATTTAGCTATAGCTCCCATATATATGTTTCGTCCGATTTGGCCCTTTAGTCCTATAGAAGCTGTATTTTACATCCGATCGTTTTAAAATTTCGAATGGTAGAGTTTCTTGATCCATGAACCAACATTGCCGAATTTGAAGAAAATCGGTTCAGATTTAGATATAGCTCCCATATATATCTTTCCTCCGATTTGGTCTTTTAGACCTATAGAAACTGTATTTTACATCCGATCGTTTTGAAATTTAGAATGGTAGAGTTTGTTGATCCATGAACCAACACTGCCGAATTTGAAGAAAATCGGTTAAGATTTAGCTATAGCTCCCATATATATGTTTCGTCCGATTTGGCCCTTTAGTCCTATAGAAGCTGTATTTTACATCCGATCGTTTTGAAATTTAGAATGGTAGAGTTTCTTGATCCATGAACCAACATTGCCGAATTTGAAGAAAATCGGTTAAGATTTAGCTATAGCTCCCATATATATGTTTCATCGGATTTGGCTCTTTAGATCCAATCGTTTTTATACCCTACACCACACTGTGGTACAGGGTATTATTTAAGTATAAAATGTCCCAAAAGTAAATTTATGTAAATAATTTATACATAAATTACAAAATTTATATATCAGAGTTATTCAATATTACGAGAGTGGTGTAGGGTATTATATAGTCGGCACCGCCAGACTTTAGCCTTTCCCTACTGGTTTTTTATTGATTTCGAGTTATACCTTACAATTTAAAATGTCATAATTAGCAATAACTTTTGAATTTCTATTTATTCCAAGCTATATGGGCATTCAGCGGGTCGCGTACCTACGTTCGTACGCATTTAATGTATAAAAAATATAGAAAACAAAAATGTTCCCCCATTTTTATACCCTACACCACTGTGGTACAGGGTATTAAAAGTTTGTTTCAGGGCAGATGTTTGTAACACCATAACACAGCTAGACCCACCTTAAAGTATACCGATCGACTCAGAATCAGTAGCTGAGTCGATTTAAGCATGTCTGTCCGTCCGTCCGTCCATTTAAAGTTGTTCGTCGACTACAGGTCGCAATTTCACTCCGATCGTTCTGAAATTTTGCAGTTGAGAGTATTTCGCAGCTGGTAAGATCGCTATTGAATTTGGTTGAAATCGGTTCAGATTTAGATATAGCTCCCATATATATCTTTCGTCCGATTTGGCCCTTTAGTCCTATAGAAGCTGTATTTTACATCCAATCGTTTTGAAATTTAGAATGGTAGAGTTTCTTGATCCATGAACCAACATTGCCGAATTTGAAGACAATTGGTTAAGATTTAGCTATAGCTCCCATATATATCTTTCGTCAGATTTGGCCCTTTTGTCCTATAGAAGCTGTATTTTACATCCAATCGTTTTGAAATTTAGAATGGTAGAGTTTCTTGATCCATGAACCAACATTGCCGAATTTGAAGAAAATCGGTTAAGATTTAGCTATAGCTCCCATATATATGTTTCGTCCGATTTTGCTCTTTAGATCCAATCGTTTTTATACCCTACACCACACTGTGGTACAGGGTATTATGTAAGTATAAAATGTCCCAAAATTAAATTTATGTAAACAATTTATACATGAATTACAAAATTTATATATCAGAGTTATTCAATATTACGAGAGTGGTGTAGGGTATTATATAGTCAGCCCCGTCCGACGTTAGCCTTTCCTTACTGGCTTTTTTGTGATATTGGTAGCTCTATGCATGGTGCAAAAAATGGGTTTCATCGAGTTTTAGTTTTCATAATGATAGCAATAAACATGTAGTCGCGAACGTATGCGAAATAGAAGTCAACTTTGACTGAATCTAGTAAAAGGCAAAAATCTGCGAAATGGAGCGGAATATTATAAAGCTATTAATTTATTTTAAAAGATGATTAATGTAGCTTTCTATCGAGTAATTACAGAATAAATTATCTCTATTTTTTCTCGCGAACGTACGATTTTTCCATAAGCTTTAACCGTAAAATTAACCGTTAATCGAACTTTTTTTAATCTTCTTGGATTTTTATCTTCTTAACTGGTTGTAATAGAGACATTTTGTAGAGTGTAAACATAACATATGTTTTGCATGTTAAATAATCTATAATCTATAATAATAATAATATATATAACCAGTAGGGAAAGGCTAAAGTCGGGCGGTGCCGACTATATAATACCCTACACCACTCTCGTAATATTGAATAACTCTGATATATAAATTTTGTAATTTATGTATAAATTATTTACATAAATTTACTTTTGGGACATTTTATACTTAAATAATACCCTGTACCACAGTGTGGTGTAGGGTATAAAAACGATTGGATCTAAAGAGCCAAATCCGATGAAACATATATATGGGAGCTATAGCTAAATCTTAACCGATTTTCTTCAAATTCGGCAATGTTGGTTCATGGATCAAGAAACTCTACCATTCTAAATTTCAAAACGATCGGATGTAAAATACAGCTTCTATAGGACTAAAGGGCCAAATCGGACGAAACATATATATGGGAGCTATAGCTAAATCTTAACCGATTTTCTTCAAATTCGGCAATGTTGGTTCATGGATCAACAAACTCTACCACTCTAAATTTCAAAACGATCGGATGTAAAATACAGTTTCTATAGGACTAAAAGACCAAATCGGACGAAAGATATATATGGGAGCTATATCTAAATTCGGCAATGTTGGTTCATGGATCAAGAAACTCTACCATTCTAAATTTTAAAACGATCGGATGTAAAATACAGCTTCTATAGGACTAAAGGGCCAAATCGGACGAAACATATATATGGGAGCTATAGCTAAATCTTAACCGATTTTCTTCAAATTCGGTAGTGTTGGTTCATGGATCAAGAAACTCTACCATTCGAAATTTCAAAACGATTGGATGTAAAATACAGCTTTTATAGGACTAAATAGCCAAATCGGACGAAACATATATATGGGAGCTATAGCTAAATCTAAACCGATTTTCTTCAAATTCGGCAATGTTGGTTCATGGATCAAGAAACTCTGCCATTCTAAATTTCAAAACGATCGGGTGTAAAATACAGCTTCTATAGGACTAAAGGACCAAATCGGACGAAAGATATATATGGGAGCTATATCTAAATCTGAACCGATTTTCTTCAAATTCGGCAATGTTGGTTCATAGATCAAGAAACTCTACCATTCAAAATTTCAAAACGATCGGATGTAAAATACAGCTTCTATAGGACTAAAGGGACAAATCGGACGAAAGATATATATGGGAGCTATATCTAAATCTGAACCGATTTCAACCAAATTCAATAGCGATCTTAACGGCCGCGAAATACTCTAAACTGCAAAATTTCAGAACGATCGGTGTGAAATTGCGACCTGTAGTCGACGAACAACTTTACATGGACAGACGGACGGACGGACATCGTTAAATCGACTCAGCTAGTGATTCTGAGTCGATCGGTATACTTTAAGGTGGGTCTAGCTGTGTTATTTTCAGGTGTTACAAACATCTGCCGTGAAACAAACTTATAATACCCTGTACCACAGTGTGGTGTAGGGTATAAAAATGGAAAAATGTTTGTATGTATGTGTTTTATAGACGCTTAAACCACTTTACCGATATTCAATTTTTTTCTTTGTTTGAAAGCTATTTGGTCTAAGAAGGTTTTGGAAAAAAATGTTTGCAAAAAGTGGGCGTGACAAATCGCCCGCTTGACCGCTGAGGCTCCTGTTAGAGCTAGAGAGCTGACATTTTTCATACACAAAGACAGGATTGTTGTATAAACCACGCGCTACTCACTTAATCATTTTTCAGCTTGTGGTCAGTTCTAGCGCTATCAAAAACTTGAGTTTTTTTGTTTTTTCGGAAGCCTTTTATAAAACACAAAATTAAAACTTTGCATATACATATATGAAGTACTATTAACGACAAATACATGCGCGAAAAATAAATTTTAGTTCTCTGAATGTGGTCATTGTAGCATTGATCAGAACAATTTTCATTATTTCATTGATTTTAAAAGTTCCCTAAGGGCTAAGGATATACATACACTGATATCAATGGAGATGCGAAAACAATATTTCGATGTCCAGTCTGAAGTCAAACCGGACATAAAAAGTCGTTTTAAAATTTTTAAAGCCTTTTCAAAATATATCGCTCACCACTTACTGTAACATATCTAATACATATAGTCAATTCGGACAATTCTCAGACTGTGGTCAGTTTAGCAGTGACCAAAGTATTTCAATCTTTTTAAAAGTCCTTTAAGAGCTATGGTCCTACTAATGTATGTGTGTGTACTGATCGCCAACGGATGCGATTGTGCACCAAGCGACTTTTGAAAAATTTCATAAGGAGCTATAGACCTACGTATATATGTATATATACCGATCTTTAAGGAAATGCTACGTCCGACCTGAGGTCAAAATGGACACGAAAATCACGACCAACACTTTTTAATTTTTTTTTTAGGAAATATATATCCCGTCTATTACAGCGGTCATATATTTAACAAAAATGAAGCTAACTTTGGTTGTGGTCAATATGTATGCACGTGATCAGGTTTTGAATTATGTGGCTGATTGCAACCAACTTCAGGTTGCTATCATTTCTAAACCGCTAGTCTGATGGGTGACAGAATTATTTCAGTGACAGTTCATTTTATTGTTTACAAGCTTACAAAAGCATTTTGATCTATTGCATTCAGAAAAAAAGTTATTCGTGATTGAATTCAAGCGTGATAGTGTGATTGCTTTATATTTGGGTGGAAACACACAAGTGGCTATCGTTAGAGCCCCCCAGCATTTAAATGTGAATAAATCTTTTGTTTCTCGTACCATTGCTCGTTACCGTGATACTGGCAGTGTTGCATCGCGTCCAAAAAGTGGACGAAAAAAAACGGTAACAACACCAGAAATGATCCGAAAAGTGAAGGCCAGATTTGATCGAAATCCACGCCGCAGTGGTAGAAAAATTGCTCGTGAGCTGAACATATCGCGAGAACGGATACAACACATATTAAAAAATGAGCTTGGACTAAAGCCATTGAAGTTCCAAAAAGTGCAAGAGCTCACCGATGCACAAAAAAAGTTAGACTGGAAAGAGCCAAGGAGTTGCTTCGCTTGCACCAAAGTGGCCAGTTACCGAATTTGGTTTTCTCCGATGAGAAGCCATTCCAAATTGAGCAGTTTGTGAACAAACAAAATGATCGGGTTTACTTGCCGCCGATGGTAATGGTGTGGGCCGCCGTAACGGGCGATGGTCGCTCCCCGCTCGTATTCATCGACCACGGGGTCTAAATAAATGCCGAATATTATCGGGAAAATGTCCTAAAGACAGTATTGAAGCCCTGGGCAGACAAACATTTCGGCCGCAGACCATGGACATTCCAACAGGACTCAGCACCATCGCACTCAGCACGCGTCAACCAAGAATGGCTTAAAAAGGAGGTTCCTCGCTTCAAGATTCCAACAGGACTCAGCACCATCGCACTCAGCACGCGTCAACCAAGAATGGCTTAAAAAGGAGGTTCCTCGCTTCAAGATCTCCGGATCTCAATCCGTTGGACTTTTGCGCCTGGGGCATTTTAGAGAGTATAGTTCGCACAAAAAAATACCAAAGTAATGGCTTTGTCGGCCGTTTGAAGGCCATAATTCGTGCCAAAGTTGGCCAATTCGAACAAATCTAAACTGTTTCTAAAATTTTATGTTATTTCCGACATTTTTTGCTTTTGAACAATAAAATTAAAAAAAAATTAAAAAAAATATAGCGCTTTACTTTGTTGCATTACATATCAGCCACCCTGTAATTTTAATTATCATGACTAAACGATTATATCGAAATTTGGAACATACATAACATATTAAGCATTTCTTTCTCCGCTACGCGTTTGGTGACCCTTGACCACTGAGCCCATATAAAAATATTAATCTGAAAGTTTAGACACGATTTGAGCTACGGTCAGTGCTATAGTGACCAAAACTATCTTCAATCTTCCAAAAGTGATTTAGGAGTTAAATATCTATAAAATAATGTACATACATATACTAATCTTCAACTAGATGCGAAATCAACTATTCTTACGGTTTAAATTTCGCTTTATGCTTTCAACTATAACAACTAAACCGATTAAATCGAAACATAGAACGAAGATGTCTTTGTATGAAATGTGCAATAGTATAATAAACCTTTTGATTTTCCGTGACGCGTTTTGCGACCTCTTCAACTCTGACATATAATGAATAATACCCTCCTCAGATTAACGAAGTTTGAACAGTTCCGACCAGAATAATATAATTCTTTCTGATATTTAAAGGGTCGATTAAGAGCTAAAATGCTATATGATGCGCTGGCAAAGATACATTCACGCATTCTAATTTCCAGTTTGTGGTCAATGCAGTCGTGATCAAAAATATGTTCATACCGTTTGGGTTTCTGAGGACATTTGTTATTATCACTGGTATCATAGTGATGTAGTTCCTCAATCTCTCACCGTTGATATATAGTCCACTCGGTCGGTTGCCATAGCACGACACTTTGATATCCTCATGTGACCATAGTTCTTGTACCTCCACATTGATAGGCAGTTTAATCTTAGTGCCGCTTTGGTTGCAACTTCTCTCGCCACAACATTAATCGGCAGTATATGGAGAAGGGCTTGTAGAGACTCAGTCGCTGTAGTCCTTAACCCTCCGCTTATGCACAGGCAGGCAGTTCTCTGATCCCTTGATAGCAGGTTTGTGATGGTTAGTATGTATGTCAGTTGCCGTCCACCATACCACAATGCCGTATAACAGTATTGGACGAACCACTGCTATATATATCGATGTGGGCGATGTTGGCCTTCTTTACACGTTCCAGTACGTTTAGTCTGAATGACAGTTTCCTATCCAAAATTATTCCTAAAAATTTTGCACTTTCAGAAAAGACTAGATTTGTTCCATTTATCCGAGGGGGAGGGTCCACATGAAGGACATTATTCATCCTAGTAAAGAGAACCAATTCTGTCTTGTTTGGGTTAACACCCAAACCGCTGCTTCTGGCCCATCTAGCCAACATGTTCAGAGCCACCTATAGAATATCTCGGAGGATGTTTTCGAATTTGCCACTCACTGCAATTGCCAGGTCGTCCGCATATGCCACGACCTTGCAGCCACAACGTTCTAGATCTAGCAGGATTTCATTCACCGCAAGGTTCATACAGAGAGGTCCTTGCCGACCTTAACTCTGTATGAGCGATCTTTTAGAAAGTTCGCTACCATGCGACAGGTGTTGCCACCAAAGCCGCAGCTCAACATCTTGAATAATATACAGGCGTGCCATAGAGTATCAAACGCCTTGGAAAAATCAAGACTAACTGCAATGGTCATATGCCGCTTATTCATGGCCCTGGCTACATAGCACTGAGTCGGATAGCACTGTCCGTCTGTCTGTCTGTCTGTGTGTCTGCTGGCTGGTGCGCACGATAACTCTCGAAAGGAGTAACCGATTGACTTCAAATTTGGTACGTGGTAATATTTTTTTCTATCTCCGGCTAAGTTCGAAGATGGGCCATATTGGTCCACTTCTTCTAGTACCTCCCCCACAAATTGTTACAATGTTGTAAAATATTGAATCTTTAATAACTGCTATACTACTTATTCGAATCTTCTGAAATTCCACACATAGCTTTAGTTTATTAGTCGCTATCAACTCGAGAAAAATGGGCCAAATTGCTACGCCCCTTTTGGTACCTCCCACACAAATGCACCATTTTGCAACAAAAATTATCAGCTTATAACATTAATACCAGTGTATAAAAATATTTGAAATTTTGTACAGTGTAATGCTTTTATAGTGCCTACAGTCCAGTGAAAAATGGGTGTTATATTCACGCCCCTTTTGGTAGCTCCCACACAAAGGTAACATTTTGCACCAAAGGTTAACAGCTTATAACATTAATACCAGTGTATAAAAATACTTGAAATTTTCTACAGTGTAATGCTTTTATAGTGTCTATAGCCCTGTGAAAAATGGACGCTATTGCCCGCCCCTTTTTGTACCTCCCACACAAAGGTACAATTTTGCACAAAAAGTTAAGAGCTCACAACATGAGTACCAATGCACGTGAATGCCACAACATTTTGCACAGTGTAACGCTTTTGAAGTGTCTATAGCCCTGTAAAAAATGGCCGTTATCACCACGCCTCTTTTTGTACCTCCCACACAAAATGTCCAAATCATACCAAAATTTAATATCTCATAACGTTAATAAACCAGTGCAAATAAACGCTTATAATTCGGCGCAGAGCATTGTATTTAAAGTATCTACTATTCAGCGAAAAATAGGTGTATTTGTTAAACCCGTTCTGGTACCTACCATACAATCTAACAGAATAATTCGTGGAATATTCAATATTACATTACTCACAAAGTGAGGGTATACCTTAGTCGGTTTACCCGACTGAAACTTTCTTACTTGTTGACTTAAATTTTTGTAAAATAAATGTTGGTTAATGTCTATGGAATTTGCAAAGCTAACCAACAAACCTGCTTAATTATGAAACCTGTTAATTTTTCATAAATATATTGAAAGGATACTCATAGTAATTTTTCGCGAGGAATATTTTTCTCAAAGACACCAACATAAAATGGAGACGATTTGTATGACGTTTGACATATGGTAAGATTTTATTGCAAATTTTCTGTGGTTAGGGGGTGAGAAGAGTGAATGACTGTTTTGCGATAAATATTTCTCCAAATGTTCCCCTTATTTCGATCTTTGGGCTGTAGCGTATATTCCGAAGACGTCCACTTCAAAATAAAAGTGTGCACTTCGAGCACAGTGTTATTTGTGCATATACAGTCAGTTTGACTTTAAGTGGGTCAATGTAGACCAGTACAGCATATATACGTGAGGGTTGTTGTCTCGAATATTTAACCATAACTTTTGAATCTACCTTCACGTCTTTATCCGCTGTAAAGAGTCGAGTTGAATTACTCAATTTTGGTATGATAAATTTATTTAGTTCTATCCAATCCAATGTGCGATGATGGCGTAACGACAATATAAATTACCCCCAAAAACTAAACATGAAATATCGAATGCTATAAATTATTTATTGTCGACAATAAATAATTGACTGTTTAAAAATAACCTAAAAATGGGGTCGACTAAAATTGAATGCTTTAAATTTTAGTTGGTGTGGCGTTAGGAAATTGCGAGGGTGGGCTTAAATGTCGTTTAGTAAATATGAAAACGGAGGGAAAAATACTGTTTCCTTGTTCTCCGGATGTTGTTTTCACTTGTGTTTATACTTCAGCGCGTTTTTGAACATTTCTTAATTCAATGCCATAACATTCGATGACAGCGTTGACAGTGCCATCATCTCCTATGTCATGTGGTTGGGGTTGCACACCATCATCATCATTGGCAACGGCAACGGCATCGATATCGACATCATTCCATTTATTTATGGTAGGCACAACATGACATTATTTCTTGTTTTACATATAAACCGATGTCTACGGAATATGAATATATATTCGCCTTAATGTAAAGGGTGGTCCAACCATAATGTACGACTTTGGGAATATATATTCGTCTTATGTAAAGGGTGGTCCATTATGGTTGGACGATGTTAATTTTGAGTCACACCTTAACGTCAAGTTTTTTGCCCAACATAATTTGTCATTTCTTTGTTTCAGTGTTTGATAGTTAAATTCAATTGATACACAATTGAGCAGCGCGTTAAGATTGTTGAATCCATTTACGAAAATGGGCGTTCAAATCAAAATGCATTTCGTGCACTTCGTGGCCAGCATAATCGACCGAATGTGTCCACAATCCGGAGAATACTGCGCAAATTTTAGCAAACTGGGTCTGTAGGAGATATGAAAACACCCGGGCATGATCGCCAAGTTCGTTCTGCGGAAAACATTGATGCTGTTAGCGATAGTGTGGCAGAAAAGCCGTCAATATGGACTCGTCGTCGTGCCCAACAATTGAACATTTCACGAACATCACCAATGCGAATTTCAAATAAAGATTTGAATTTACACGCTTACAAGATTCAACTGACTCAAGAGCTGAAGCCTTCTGGCGGCGTCATCGGGCCGTGCTTCTTCATCAGCATAATACTAAACAGCGGATATCTTAAAGTGTACAAGCCCAATTTTCTAAATATTACAGGAGAGATAAAATACTTTATATTTTTATAACCTCACTTTAGTGTGACGAGGGTATATATCATTTGCTACGGAAAAAAGTGTAACACGTCGAAGGAGTGACCTAAGACCCCAAGTATGTTCGGAGGAAATCCGTTTTGGGTCATTTTAAGTCGAATGAGCAATGTCCGTCCGTCTGTCTGTCTGTCTGTCTGTCTGTCTGTCTGTCTGTCTGCTGGCTGGTGCGCACGATAACTTTCGAAAGGAGTAACCGATTGACCTCAAATTTGGTATGTGGTAATATTTTTTTCTATCTCCGGCTAAGTTCGAAGATGGGCCATATTGGTCCACTCCTTCTAGTACCTCCCCCACAAAGGGTTAAAATGTTGTGAAATATTGATTCTTTAATAACTGTTATACTACTTATTCGAATCTTTTGAAATTCCACACATAGTATTAGCTTATTAGTCGTTATCAACTCGAGAAAAATGGGCGAAGTCGCCACGTCCCTTTTGGTACCTCCCACACAAATGCACCATTTTGCACCAAAAGTTAACAGCTTATAACATTAATAACAGTGTATAAAAATACTTGAAATTTTGTACAGTATTATGCTTTTATACTGCCTACAGTCCAGGGAAAAATGGGTGTTGTTGTCACGCCCCTTTTGGTACCTCCCACACAAAGGTACCTTTTTGCACCAAAAGTTAACAGCTTATAACATTAAAACCAGTGTATAAAAATACTTGAAATTTTGTACAGTGTAATGTTTTTATAGTGTCTATAGCCCTGTGAAAAATTGGCGTTATTGCCACGCCCCTCTTTGTACCTCCCACACAAAATGCCCAAATCATATCACAATTTAATGTCTCATAACGTTTATACCAGCGCACATAAATGCTTATAAGTCGGCACAGTGCAATGAATTTAAAGTATCTAATGTTCAGCAAAAAAAAAGTGTATTTGATAAACCCCTTCTGGTACCTCCCACACAAATTGACAGAATAATTCGAGTAATATTCATTACATTACTCACAAAGTGAGGGTATACCTTAGTCGGTTTACCCGACTGAAACTTTCTTACTTGTTTCCTACTCAATTTTCATAAAAACTTTTAATGCATTTTTTGTCAGATTCGTTCCCTTTACGATCCCAAATATTGCTAAATTAATAATATATATTTACGGCCGAGGTATAGGCTTTTTTGTGACTTAGCGCTATTTCGCTAACATCTATTAACATTTTCCATTGGACATAGCACAATTTCTTGTAAAGAACACTGCGTTTTTTTCATCTCCTCTTTCGTTATTTATCAAAAAATGCGTTTTTCGGAAATTTTCTTGGGTCGGACTAGTCTCCGGCCAAACAAGCAGAACACCCAAGAAAATAGTCTAACATTAGCGTAGTAACTAACGTCACTCTCTTTATACCCCGACTTTAGTTATATGAGGGTATATATCATATGCTTCGGACCAAAAGTGTAACACATCGAGGGAGTGATCTAAGACCCTAAAAGTATGTTCGGGGATATTCGTTTGGGTCATATATATGGTCAAATATATTTTTGACAATACATATTTTAACCCTGGTTAAATCACATAACTGGAGAAAATATTCCAGTTAAATTTAACGAATTATTTTCAGTTAAAACGGTCAGTTAAATTTTAACGGAGCTCCTTGAAACCCATTTTTTCTTAACGGATCGTTAAAGTACCAGTTAGCATTTAACGGAGCTACCTGAAAACGGCCGTAAAAGGCATTTAATAACTTTAAAGTATGTATTGGTATTAAAGTTAAAAGCTGTTTAGATTTGGTACAAAATGGTCCATTTGTGTGGGAGGTACCAACAGGGATGTGCCAATAACGGTCACTTTTCCCTGGACTCTAGATACTATAAAAGCATTAGACCGTACAAAATTTCATGTATTTATATTCACTGGTTTTAACGTTAAAATCTGTTAACTTTTGGTACAAAAAGGTCCATTTGTGTGGGAGGTACCAAAAGAGGAGGGTCAATAGCGACCACTTTTCTGTGGACTCTTGGTACTATAAAAACATTACACTGTAGAAAATGCCAAGTATTTTTATGCACTGGTATTAAAGTTAAAAGCTGTTAACTTTTGGTACAAAATGGTCCATTTGTGTGGGAGGTACCAAACGGGGCATGCCAATAACGCCCAGTTTTCTCTGGACTCTAGGTACTATAAAAGCATTATACTGTACAAAATTGCAAGTATTTGTATGCACTGGTATTAAAGTTATAAGATGGTAACTTATGCTACAAAATGGTCCGTTTGTGTGGGAGGTACAAAAAGTGGCGCGCCAATAACGCCAACTTTTCTCTGGACTCTAGGTACTATAAAAGCATTTCACTGTACACAATTTGAAGTATTTGTAAGAACTGATATTAAAGCCATAAGCAGTTAACTTTTGGTGCAAAATTGTCCATTTGTGTGGGAGTTACCAAAAAGGGAGAGGCTACTTCGCCCATTTTTCTTGAAGTTTTAGCGACTACCAAAGTAATACTATGTGTGAAATTTCAGAAGATTCGAGTAAGTAGTATATAAGATATTAAAGAATCCATATTTCACTAAAAGTTAACCCTTTGTGGGGTAGGTACGAGAAGTAGTGGAACAATATGGCCCATCTTCGAACTTAGCCGGAGATAGAAGAAAATATTACAGCATACCAAATTTGAAGTCAATCGGTTACTCCTTTCGAGAGTTATCGTGCGCACCAGCCGGCAGACATACACACAGACGGACGGACATTGCTCAAATGACATAAAATGACCCAAAACGGTTATCCGCCGAACATACTTAGGGTCTTAGGTCACTCCTTCGATGTGTTACACTTTTGGCTCGTAGCAAATGATATATACCCTTCTCTCTAAGGTGAGGGGATAAAAAGGTTGAATAACAAAATAAAAATGTCTAAAGTAGTAAAATATTTAATTACAATATAAGGCATTAGTTTTTTAGCACAGAAACAAAATCAGCTGAAAATTAATTAATTAGAAATAAAAATTTTTAAAGTAGTAAAATATTAAATTACAATATACGAGTAAGACATTAGGGGATTCGTTGCTGATCATTCGCAGTGAACGGACGTGTTTATCACATAGCGGATAGTTACCAGTACCTATTACGCAATAGCAAAAATCTGTACAAAGTCTGTAAGGCCTACATCGTAGTACCTATTACGGTCTAATACAGACAAAATAAAAATAAATTCTCTTGACGGGGATGCCTTCGTGTTCCGATGGAGCGCGGTTCCCCAATCGTCCGACTGTCCGTCCGTTGGTCTTGGCCAAAGCCGACCACACCAAAAATGGTGAAAATCTCCCCCAAGTACTCACAACAGGTGGAGCGGTGAGGGGGAAACGTCATGTCCGACCGTCAAAACGGAAGCACAATGAGCATCGTGTAGCGCTCAGAGTTTTGACGAAGTTGGAGGCTGTTGAGGTTTCGGCTCTTACAGAAAAACAAAAAGAGTCACTTACCTGGGCTAAAGGCATCATAGATGCTTCTAAGGCCAATGAGTCGGCTGAAAGAGCCACAAATTCAGCTGTGTTAACGGCTAATAAAGTAAAACGAATCAGATCACCTGATGAACCCCTGCCTTCGAAAAAGGCAAGAGGCCCTAATGTCACCATCAACAGGACACTCACCAAGCCCTTCAATGAAGTGGCGAAGGAGAGTCTAGTGATGGCTGTTATAGACAGAAGTAGTAATAGAGCCGCTGAGGCTGCTTTATACATCGTCCTGATACAGGAGCCCTACGTAGTGGGAGGAAGGGTGTGCGGTATTAGGACACCCAACTTCAAACTGCTTGTCAGCAGGACCAACAAGAGTGCGAGTGGACTGCGAGCGTCGCTAGCTTCTTGACTGAGAGATCCAGAATAAGCTGGGCTATTAACAGCTTTGAGCCCTTCAAGTCACCTGGACCAGATGGCATCACTCCAGCAGAAATGCAGAAAATGTTAAAGTACATTATCCCCTGGCTGGAGAAAATTTATGTAGGCTGTATCAGGCTTTCATACGTCCCGAATCGATGGAGGGATACCAAAGTGGTATTCATACCTAAAGCGGGAAAGTTATCAAACACTAGGACAAAAGACTTCAGACCAATTAGGCTATCCTCCTTCCTATTGAAAGGTCTGGAAAGACTTTTAGATCATTTTATTAGGGAAAACCTGGATGCGAAACTCCTGTCGGGGAACCAACATGCTCACAATAAGGGCAAGTCTACAGAATCAGCCCTCCACGAACTTGTGAGCACTATCGAATCGTCCCTGCATTTCAAGGAATTCACCATGGTGGCATTTCTTGACATAGAAGGGGCTTTTAACAACATTCACTCAGATGCGGTAATTGCGGCACTCTCACATCTAAAAGTTAACACTAGTTTGATTAGTCTAATTCAAAGTCTGCTCACCAGAAGACGCATAACAGCATGTCTAGGGTGCACAACTCTAACAAGGTATGTAAACAGAGGGACCCCGCAAGGAGCGGTGAATGAAATCCTGCTAGATCTAGAACGTTGTGGCTGCAAGGTCGTGGCATATGCGGACGACGTGGCAATCGCAGTGAGTGGCAAATTCGTAAACGTCCTCAGAGACATCCTACAGGTGGCTCTGAACAAGTTGGCTAGATGGGCCAGAAGCAGCGGTTTGGGCGTTAACCCCAACAAGACAGAATTGGTTCTCTTTACTAGGATGAATAATGTCCCACATGTGGACCCTCCACCTCGGATAAATGGAACAGATCTAGTCTTTTCTGAAAGTGCAAAATTTTTAGGAATAATTCTAGATAGGAAAATGTTATTTAGACTTAACGTATTGGAACGTGTAAGGAAGGCCAACGTCGCCTTATATTCCTGCAAAAAGGCTGTAGGGTCGCGGTGGGGACTCTCTCCTAAAATCGTCCACTGGATATATATAGCAGTAGTTCGTCCAATACTGTTATACGGTATTGTGGTATGGTGGACGGCAACTGACAAACTAACCATTACCAACCTACTAACAAAGGTTCAGAGGACTGCCTGCCTGAGCATAAGCGGAGCCTTAAGGACTACAGCGACCGAGTCTCTACAAGCCCTACTCCATATACTGCCGATTAATATTGTGGCGAGAGAAGTTGCAACCAAAGCGGCAATAAGATTAAACTGCCTAGTAATGTGGAGGTACAAGAACTATGGTCACATGAGGATATCAAAGTGTAGCGCTATGGTAACCGACCGAGTGGACTATATACTGTGTACACCTTCGAGAGAAATTACATCACTATGATTCCCGCCAGAGATGAATGGGTCGGCAGAATACCAGGTAATAGAAACCATCTCCACTTTTACACGGATGGTTCGAAGCTTGATGAAAAGGTTGGCTTCGGAGTACACTGTGAAGAACTTAGTCTGGATATAGCTCACAGACTACCAGATACCTGCAGTGTCTATCAAGCCGAAATAATGGCAATATGGGAAGTCGCCAAGTGGCTGAGTCGCAACATAGTAACCAACACTGGCGTTGTCATTTACTCGGACAGCCAGGCTGCCATCAATTCTCTGGAGGCAACATCCCTAAATTCACAAACAGCCCTCGACTGCCGCAGATCTCTTAACGAGATGGCTGAGCAGTTTAATATACACCTCATATGTGTGCCTGGGCATCGGGATATCCCGGGGAACTGCAAAGCCGATGAACTTTCTAGGAAAGGGACGACATTACAAATTCTCGAAGAATTTGCATATATTGGTGCGCCACTATCCACGTGCAAGCTTTGGCGTAGGCAAGAGGCAATCAGGCAGTCCAACGAGAGATGGACAGAAATCGGCACCTGCAGGGTAGCTAGACAAATCTGGCCAATGTATGACCTGAGAAGGTCAAAATATCTCCTCGCACTAGAGAGGAAACGATTGTCTACGTTAGTACAGGTTCTGACGGGACACTCCTTGATCGGCGAACACGCCAAAAGATTGGATATATATTGACTCCAATGACTTCTGCCGAAGCTGTGGAGATGAG
Organism: Eudasyphora cyanicolor; assembly: GCA_963930755.1. Classification (NCBI taxonomy): domain Eukaryota; kingdom Metazoa; phylum Arthropoda; class Insecta; order Diptera; family Muscidae; genus Eudasyphora; species Eudasyphora cyanicolor. Next base: position 154,425,289 of record OZ005736.1, on the reverse strand, counting down.
GAAGAAGTGGAGAGCATTGAGCACTTGCTTTGCGACTGTCCCGCTTTGAGTAAACGACGACTGGACATACTAGGGTCGGCCTTTTTAGGCAGCCTAACAGATCTTTCCAGTACTGATATTCGTACTATCGATAAATTTATATATCAAACAGGTTGGTTTCGATGAGGGGCATTTCAGCCCGTGGTAACACTAGGGGCCTGAACTGGTCTATGTGAGCTTGTAAAAAAAAATACGGCTGCCACCCTAACCTAAACCTTAGGGTGATTCCACGTAAACTGACCCCATCACACATAAAAAAAATCAGATTTTTGGAAAAAAATACCATAACGGACATCACGAACAATTGAATTTTAGAAATTCATGAAGAGTTGATGAAATTTAGGAATAGTTTTCTTCCTAGCAATGAGTTTTCTATAGGTTATTATAAAATTATTGGATGCACTAATTTTACTGTTGAACTGACATGAGCTTTTTTAGACATATTTTTTATTTTCTGAAATTTTCCTTTTTACTACAAGAAAGTACGCATCCTAAAGTTTAGTTTAGTGTAAAATTTTTAGCTTTTGGAAAATATTCAGTGCCCGTAAACGGTTTTGTATCTTGGAGTGTTTTGTTTGTCACACCCGATACCGAAAATATACAAAAAATTAAATTTAATACATTTTATGTAGATATGCATATATCATCTTTTGTGTAAGTTAGGTCAAGGTTATATAGTATAGAGTGAATCAAAATGTTTCAGTATCATTGCAATATTTACGGTAGAATTTGCATTCTAATATTTGTCACACCCGTTACGCAAAGACGGTAAATAATTTTAATGCGATTTAAAAATATTGTATATTTAATAATTTTATGTCAAGTATGAAATTAAATAACAGAAAGCAGAAATTTCGGTATAAATTGAAAAATTCATAGATTGTATAGGGGCAATCATTAAGAGAAGGATGTGTGCGGCAGTGAAGGTCCATAAGGTCATTTTAAATCAGCCCATTCAATGATACAAGGTTCTGGAATAAAAGGCATAAGAATACTTCTCAAATTGATTTAAAAAATATCAATATATTTTAGAAAATAGGTGGAAAACTAAAAAGGTCAAGAATGACCGACCGAAACATTATTTTGAGAAGATTTCTGCTTATAATATTCTAGCAGGACACACAGCGTATTCTAATTCAGAAACTAATCCTTTGTAGAAAATGAAACATAGCATTGTCATCAAAATTGATACAAAAGAGAAAGAGTTTTTAAGATGTCAAAACTTGTTTTTGGCAACGAATTTTGTACTTGTAAGTTTTTACTCTGTGTGATAAAGAAAGTCGGAAATATGAATATGATTTAGTGAATAAAACGACTTCAATTTTGTTTTTCGGCGAATAGATGTATGTTGGCTAATAAATCCTGGACAATATTTCGATCTACTTATTACTCCTCCAGATTGAGACTATGTCACACTCGTTACATTGGCTTGTCACACCCGTTACATATTAAAATATTTACTACAAATGGAATAATAATTTAAATTATCTGGAATGAAGTCAAATATACACTTTACTCTCGAGATACCAAAAATTTTTTTTTGTTGGCAGTACATAGAAAAATTTTACAGTATGCAATAAAGAAAGCGGTTGATCAAGATTTTATCAAAACATAAGGTCACACCCGTTACGGTATATATCAACCATATTTTTTTATAAAAAATATTATTTAATTTCCTTGCATGTCAGTAGGTAACACTTATGAATATCTAAATAAACCACCCATTGTGAGTTGTCGTTTTAAATTATATAGATCAAAATCAGGAAAATACCCAGTAACAATATCACACCCGTTCCGTTGGAATCACCCATTAGTTTTATAGCACAGAAAATTAACTTAGCTGAAAATTAAATTACTAAACTATTGAATTGTATCAGAAATATTTCTTATCAACTGTTTATTTGTGTTTTTATTAGAGAACAATCTAATTAATAAATTTGAAGTTTAATTTTGTTCATAGCAATGTTAATTGGATACACAAATTTCGTAATTATATAAGGGTTTAATCATTCCCGTGTTATTAAATTTAAGACAATTCATTCTAGGATTTTCTTCAAACTATACATTATTATGGACTTAGCGGGTGGATGGGTTACCCCTAGTATCTTTGCAATTCACATTATATGCAACGCAGAATAATGTGGGACAAAATGTGGGAACGTGTGAGTGCCACACGGCAAACACATATTACTTCACTTAAGACATCCGAGTGTTCCTAGAATAGTGTGATCTATTGCAGAGCAAATCAAAAAGGTATGAGTTCGTTGCGGTCAAGTTCGATCTAGAACGATGCAACATGCCCTTGTAGGATTTGTGTCATGTACTTACAATTCAGTATATTCTGGGACAAGGGTGCGTATGATTTGTATTAAAATTGTTTTGTTCACTATACTCCACCGTTCAACAATCATACAATTCTACCAGACATACAACATCGACTGCACGGACTCTACAGGTAATTGGCGATATGCTATTCATGCAATTCCGTAGAACGTTTCTTTTCACAATAAGAACTGGACTACAATGCAATTATTTCGCACTGCCAACAAAACCGTTTAATTAAGCCAAACAAGGAGAACTTTTGTAAATTGATCACCTGAAATTTTGCATCAAGCAATTTAACACAAGGAAAGCCAGGCGATATAATTGAACTATGAACGAAAAATGCAAACACAAAAAAATCATCGAACACTTTAATTTTTTTCAACTTTGAATACGAGTACACTTTCACACAACTGATAAAGAGAAAAAATCACATTCTCCACTAAAACGGAATGGACTGGGAAATGTTGAATTCCTTTTGGTCATCCTTCACTCCACCCGCCAAGCTGCGGTGGTGGCGGCGACATAGCCGGCAATGTACTCGACAAATTGATGGATCGTTTTTTCCGGGAGAAAAATTGAAGTGACTGAGAGTGTAGGCGAGGGCCTTGGTTAAGTGCAGTTCACAACTGTAAGCATGGAAATCGTAACAAAACCGAGAGAGAGAGAGAGAGGGAGAAAAAATGTTACAGAATCAGCGAACATTCGTCCGAAAAGAGCAACAAGACCACTGAATGATTAACTGCCCATAAAGGATGGACAGAAACCCAGGAAAAACCAATGGCGTTATTGCTTTTGCCCTTTAAAGCGTTTTTTCTTTCCTTTTTTTGCCTTACCATTCGATGTGAAATGTCCAACACTATGGTGATGGTGCTACCGCCGCTACCATCACCATTGCCGAAAGAGTAATTTTTGCTGCCGTCTGTTCGTACACAACTGTTGTTGTGTAAATGACCAAAAGTCGTAAATTGAACACGTCACTTACGTATTGATTGCACTTTTGTTACTGCAAAATGTATCGCAAAATAATATTAAGGCTGTAAAATTCAATGGAAAACAAAACACAGTCATAATGACGAACTGTAACTTAAACGATTTAAAATACAATGGCAATATTATTATAGGTAATTTCCTACCAGAGTGTCACATATCTAAATTGTGAATTATCACCTAAAAGAAATTTAAATTATGTATATTAAAATTCAATCCAAGATTAGCATGTAGATACTGATGTCCAATATAGGAGGCCTTAAAAAGTCGTCCTTATGGAGGAATATCATTAGAAGTCAAGTGTAATATAGAAGGATCATTATAGATCGACTTTATGATAGACGAACAGCTACAAAGGGTAAATTTAAAATATGGGAAGACCTCAGTGGCCGACGCTAGTATAGGGTCGGGGTGAAAGGAACGCCTCAGATGTCGACTGTAGTACAGAGAAAGACCACAGTGGTCGACTGTAGTACAGAGAAAGACCACAGTGGTCGACTGTAGTACAGAGAAAGACCACAGTGGTCGACTGTAGTACAGAGAAAGACCACAGTGGTCGACTGTAGTACAGAGAAAGACCACAGTGGTCGACTGTAGTACAGAGAAAGACCACAGTGGTCGACTGTAGTACAGAGAAAGACCACAGTGGTCGACTGTAGTACAGAGAAAGACCACAGTGGTCGACTGTAGTACAGAGAAAGACCACAGTGGTCGACTGTAGTACAGAGAAAGACCACAGTGGTCGACTGTAGTACAGAGAAAGACCACAGTGGTCGACTGTAGTACAGAGAAAGACCACAGTGGTCGACTGTAGTACAGAGAAAGACCACAGTGGTCGACTCTAGTATAGGGGAAGACCACAGTGGTCGACTCTAGTATAGAGGAAGTCCACAGCGGTCGACTTTAGTATAGAGGAAGACCACAGTGGTCGACTGTAGTATACAGGAAGACCACAGTGGTCGACTCTAGTATAGAGGAAGATCACAGTGGTTGACTCTAGTATAGAGGAAGACCACAGTGGTCGACTCTAGTATAGAGGAAGACCACAGTGGTCGACTCTAGTATAGAGGAAGACCACAGTGGTCGACTCTAGTATAGAGGAAGACCACAGTGGTCGACTGTAGTATAGAGGAAGACCACCGTGGTCGACTCTAGTATAGAGGAAGACCACAGTGGTCGACTCTAGTATAGAGGAAGACCACAGTGGTCGACTCTAGTATAGAGGAAGACCACAGTGGTCGACTCTAGTATAGAGGAAGACCACAGTGTGGTCGACTCTGGTATAGAGGAAGACCACAGTGTGGTCGACTCTGGTATAGAGGAAGACCACAGTGTGGTCGACTCTGGTATAGAGGAAGACCACAGTGGTCGACTCTAGTATAGAGGAAGATCACAGTGGTCGACTCTAGTATAGAGGAAGACCACAGTGGTCGACTCTAGTATAGAGGAAGACCACAGTGGTCGACTCTAGTATAGAGGAAGACCACAGTGGTCGACTCTAGTATAGAGGAAGACCACAGTGGTCGACTCTAGTATAGAGGAAGACCACAGTGGTCGACTCTAGTATAGAGGAAGACCACAGTGGTCGACTCTAGTATAGAGGAAGACCACAGTGGTCGACTCTAGTATAGAGGAAGACCACAGTGGTCGACTGTAGTATAGAGGAAGACCACAGTGGTCGACTCTAGTATAGAGGAAGACCACAGTGGTCGACTCTAGTATAGAGGAAGACCACAGTGGTCGACTCTAGTATAGAGGAAGACCACAGTGGTCGACTCTAGTATAGAGGAAGACCACAGTGGTCGACTCTAGTATAGAGGAAGACCACAGTGGTCGACTCTAGTATAGAGGAAGACCACAGTGGTCGACTCTAGTATAGAGGAAGACCACAGTGGTCGACTCTAGTATAGAGGAAGACCACAGTGGTCGACTCTAGTATAGAGGAAGACCACAGTGGTCGACTCTAGTATAGAGGAAGACCACAGTGGTCGACTCTAGTATAGAGGAAGACCACAGTGGTCGACTCTAGTATAGAGGAAGACCACAGTGGTCGACTCTAGTATAGAGGAAGACCACAGTGGTCGACTCTAGTATAGAGGAAGACCACAGTGGTCGACTCTAGTATAGAGGAAGACCACAGTGGTCGACTCTAGTATAGAGGAAGACCACAGTGGTCGACTCTAGAATAGAGGAAGACCACAGTGGTCGACTCTAGAATAGAGGAAGACCACAGTGGTCGACTCTAGTACAGAGGAAGACCACAGTTGTCGACTCTAGTTTAGAGGAAGACCACAGTGGTCGACTCTAGTGTAGAGGAAGACCACAGTGGTCGACTCTAGTGTAGAGGAAGACCACAGTGGTCGACTCTAGTATAGAGGAAGATCACAGTTGTCGATTCTAGTATAGAGGAAGACCACAGTGGTCGACTCTAGTATAGAGGAAGATCACAGTTGTCGATGTGGTCTTCCTCTATACTAGAATCGACAGTTGTCGATTCTAGTATAGAGGAAGACCACAGTGGTCGACTCTAGTATAGAGGAAGACCACAGTGGTCGACTCTAGTATAGAGGAAGATCACAGTTGTCGATTCTAGTATAGAGGAAGACCACAGTGGTCGACTCTAGTATAGAGGAAGACCACAGTGTGGTCGACTCTGGTATAGAGGAAGACCACAGTGTGGTCGACTCTGGTATAGAGGAAGACCACAGTGTGGTCGACTCTGGTATAGAGGAAGACCACAGTGTGGTCGACTCTGGTATAGAGGAAGACCACAGTGTGGTCGACTCTGGTATAGAGGAAGACCACAGTGGTCGACTCTAGTATAGAGGAAGATCACAGTGGTCGACTCTAGTATAGAGGAAGACCACAGTGGTCGACTCTAGTATAGAGGAAGACCACAGTGGTCGACTCTAGTATAGAGGAAGACCACAGTGGTCGACTCTAGTATAGAGGAAGACCACAGTGGTCGACTCTAGTATAGAGGAAGACCACAGTGGTCGACTCTAGTATAGAGGAAGACCACAGTGGTCGACTCTAGTATAGAGGAAGACCACAGTGGTCGACTCTAGTATAGAGGAAGACCACAGTGGTCGACTCTAGTATAGAGGAAGACCACAGTGGTCGACTCTAGTATAGAGGAAGACCACAGTGGTCGACTCTAGTATAGAGGAAGACCACAGTGGTCGACTCTAGTATAGAGGAAGACCACAGTGGTCGACTCTAGTATAGAGGAAGACCACAGTGGTCGACTCTAGTATAGAGGAAGACCACAGTGGTCGACTCTAGTATAGAGGAAGACCACAGTGGTCGACTCTAGTATAGAGGAAGACCACAGTGGTCGACTCTAGTATAGAGGAAGACCACAGTGGTCGACTCTAGTATAGAGGAAGACCACAGTGGTCGACTCTAGTATAGAGGAAGACCACAGTGGTCGACTCTAGTATAGAGGAAGACCACAGTGGTCGACTCTAGTATAGAGGAAGACCACAGTGGTCGACTCTAGTATAGAGGAAGACCACAGTGGTCGACTCTAGTATAGAGGAAGACCACAGTGGTCGACTCTAGTATAGAGGAAGACCACAGTGGTCGACTCTAGTATAGAGGAAGACCACAGTGGTCGACTCTAGTATAGAGGAAGACCACAGTGGTCGACTCTAGTATAGAGGAAGACCACAGTGGTCGACTCTAGTATAGAGGAAGACCACAGTGGTCGACTCTAGTATAGAGGAAGACCACAGTGGTCGACTCTAGTATAGAGGAAGACCACAGTGGTCGACTCTAGTATAGAGGAAGACCACAGTGGTCGACTCTAGTATAGAGGAAGACCACAGTGGTCGACTCTAGTATAGAGGAAGACCACAGTGGTCGACTCTAGTATAGAGGAAGACCACAGTGGTCGACTCTAGTATAGAGGAAGACCACAGTGGTCGACTCTAGTATAGAGGAAGACCACAGTGGTCGACTCTAGTATAGAGGAAGACCACAGTGGTCGACTCTAGTATAGAGGAAGACCACAGTGGTCGACTCTAGTATAGAGGAAGACCACAGTGGTCGACTCTAGTATAGAGGAAGACCACAGTGGTCGACTCTAGTATAGAGGAAGACCACAGTGGTCGACTCTAGTATAGAGGAAGACCACAGTGGTCGACTCTAGTATAGAGGAAGACCACAGTGGTCGACTCTAGTATAGAGGAAGACCACAGTGGTCGACTCTAGAATAGAGGAAGACCACAGCGGTCGACTCTAGCATAGAGGAAGACCACAGTGGTCGACTCTAGCATAGAGGAAGACCACAGTGGTCGACTCTAGTACAGAGGAAGACCACAGTTGTCGACTCTAGTTTAGAGGAAGACCACAGTGGTCGACTCTAGTGTAGAGGAAGACCACAGTGGTCGACTCTAGTGTAGAGGAAGACCACAGTGGTCGACTCTAGTATAGAGGAAGACCACAGTGGTCAACTCTGGTATAGAGGAAGACCACAGTGTGGTCGTCTCTAATATAGAGGAAGACCACAGTGTGGTCGACTCTAGTATAATAAGAAACTAACCATCACCAAACTAAGCGAAGCCTTAAGGACTACAACGACTGAGTATCTACAAGTCCTACTTCATATACTGCCGATTTAGATTGTGGCGAGAGAAGTTGCAACAAGAGCGGCACTGAGACTAAGCTGCTTATCAATTTGGAGGTACAAGAACTTCGGTCACATATCAGGATATCAAAGTGTAGTGCTATGGTAACTCATCAAGTGGACTATATACGAGTACCAATGGTGTACACCTCCGAGAGGAACTACATCACTCTGATACAAGCCAGAGATGAAAGCGTTGGCAGAATACCAGGTAATAGAAACTATACAGGTGGTTCAAAGCTCGATGAAAAGGATGGCTTCGGAGTACACTGTGAAGATCTTAGTTCGGATATAGCTCACAGACTACCAGATACCTGAAGTTTCTATCAAGCCGAAATAATGACAATATGGGAAGTCGCCAAGTGGCGGAGTTGCAACATAGTAACCAACGCTGGTGTTGTCATATACTCGGACAGCCAGGCTGTCATCAATTCTCTGGAGACCACGTCCCTAAATTCCCAAGCAGCCCTCGACTGTCACACATCTCTTAACGAGATGACGGAGCAGTTTAATATACACCTCATATGGGTGACTGGGCATAGGGATATTCTGGGGAATTGCAAAGCCGATGAACTTGCTTGGACAGGGACGACATTACAAATTCTCGAAGAATTTGCATATATTGCAATCGGGCAGTCCAACGGAAGATGGACTGAAATGGGCACATGTAGGATAGCTAGACAAATCTGGCCAAGATATGAGACGGTATAAATATCTCCTCGCACTAAAGAGGAAAGTATTGTCTACGTTAGTATCAGTACTGAAGGGACACTGTCTGATCAGCGAACACGGCAGAAGGTTGGGTAGTGAGGAAGAGGAAGAAGTGGAGAGCATTAAGCACCTGCTATGGGACATTCCCGCTTTGAGTAAACGACTGCTGAATATACTGGGGTCGGCCTTTCTAATGAGTCTAACAGATCTTTCCGGTACCGATATTCGTACTATGGAGAATTTCGTATATCAAACAAGTTACTTTCTACGAGGGGCATTTCAGCCCTTGGTAAAACTGGTCTATATGAGCTGTTAAAAACGGCTCTTTATTGAAGCATTGAATAATATTGACGATGTGATGGAATATATTAAAATTGCCTTATCTATGAATAAATCAATATACAGAACTCTAAATTCAGTAATTTAATCAAATTGTAGTGCATCGCTTTAAAGTTCAGAGAGTATATTTTAAATTCTCGAATGTGAACATTTGTTGTCCTTTCATCACATTCGAGTTCATAAAAACAAAGTTTTGTGTCCTCGTTCATTAGTAAACTTCTCTCCCTCTCGCTCTCGGTAGCAAATATTTTATCAAAACAACTTAATGAAGTCACTGCCCAAAGGCATAATTTTTGTTTATAAAATTTAACAAAAACCACTTGGCTGTGGTCATAAATCATATTGTTAACTCAACCACAATTGAGTGTTATGCAGATCATCGTCATCATCATCATCAGCCATTCCCATATGGTCAAATGTGACTGTACATTTATATCAAAAGGGTGGAGTTGAAGGATCCGGAAAGGCCCACAAGAGGGCCTTTAAAAGTTACAATCATACATTTTAGGATCGTTGCAGCAGATATTATTTATTAGCATACAAAAAGGGTAGTAGTTGAAGCCTGTATATTAAGCGGACTGTTAACACAAATATGGAAGAATGAAAAAGGTGAGATTTTCCTAGTATCTTAAATTAAAAAAATAGCATAGCTGTAAAACGCCCACAGGTTACATTTACAATTTAACCAATAAAATGTTAGCCTAGGATAGCCTACCTCTTTCTACAGAGAGAGAGAGAGACAGAGGGATCATGCGGTGTTCTATCGATCTTTCCTCTTCTTCGTCACCGGAAGTTCCTACAAAAGTAATTGGCCAAGACTTTAAGTCTCTCTGCTTGCCGTCAGATAAGGTATAGGCAGACATGTCCTGTCTCAACAATGACGTTGGAGCCTTTGGAATTTAGGCAGGGTCTTATCAACTTCAATTGTGGTTGTGCATAAACCGTTTGTTTCAATAAGGCCACTATTTCTCATGAAGAGCTACCATGGGAGAGCTGGAATATGTGGCCATGGACATATTCCAGCTCTCCCTAATCACATAAGGTATTTCCCAGTCGTGAAAACTCATCTGCCCTGTATTTACCCGTAATTCTCCTGTGACGCGGTACATTTTTCATATTTTGAATTCCTTAGCCTTTACCCTTAAGAGTTCTGCGGCAGTTGAGAGCTGAACTTGAAATCAGTAATACATAACCCAGGCATTTAAGGGCAGCCAGTCCGGACAACATATTTGTTACAACTTGTTAGGACATTATATGTCATGGAGTCATTCTGCTACCTGTTTAAAACCAATATTTCAAACTGGTAAACAGAACAAAAAAAACAAAATGCTAGAATCGCCAGGTCACAGATCAAGCCAGAACACTCCGAATTCATCGAAGTAATCATGAGAGAGAAAACGAACTAATCCAAACGCCGAAACCTTTACTTACAACTTATATGCTGGACGGAGGAGTAGGATCGAGATAACTGCATGATCAGTAAATGAACCCCGCCCAGAGGCAATGCTAGAACGGTCCCGGGCTAGGTGTTCCTGTGTGGAACCTGTAGTTCACAGCGCGCTATCACTAGATCTGCCCAAAAAACCTGGTAAACACTGCAGTGATCACATACGAACCATAGGTCTAGACCTCAAGGCCAATGCTACCATTAAGTTTTGAACCATCTGTATAAAATTCCACACATTTCATATTGCCCGGAATGGAAGTTTTTCATACATTTCTGCCTGGTATACACGGGGGAAAATCGCCATTTTTGATATGTTTGAATTGAAAGAAAATATATTTGGAAACGGATTTTTTAAAAAATAAATTTTATTTGAAAATCAAGAAATTTTATTTGGAACGCATATATTAATATATTAGAACATAATATATTTGCAAACTGACTTTCACAAATAAAATATGTGTTTACAAACAAACAAAGTTATTGTTTAAGAAGTTTTCCAAATATATTTTATTTAAAAAAGATTTTTAAAACTTTGTTGACTTTTTCAATTTTTTCTTTGTTTTCCTAGATTTCGTGTTAAACTTTATAGTTAAAATGTTTGTTTATTTTTTAATTTATAAATATTCCAATTCATCAATATTTGGCAATATTTGGCAATCTATCAATGCAATTTATTGTTACGAAAGATTATACGATTTAAGTTTAATTGAATTTTACAAACATACAAAATTTATAAAATAAATTTCACTTTGAATTAAAACATTGATACATTGTCAAAACTCTTAATTACAAGTTAATCTTAGGATCGCAAATATTAGTTCCAAGTAAAAAAAATATTAGAATAGGAACATATTTTTGTTTAGCACAATATCCTCCCAAACATATAACATTTGTGTGTGTCAAATATTATACGTTTAGAGTGTATATGTTATATATGTTTCAAGCCGAATATGTTTGGGACAATATACTACATAAGCGATTTTTTTTCAGCGTGTAGGAGAGGTAATTTAGGAGAATTTTATTTAGGACCTCAGATGGCCCTGTTCGTAGGACGCATTCTTTAGACCAAACTTAGTATGTGACAAGTGGCACAAATATAATGTCATAATGTGACTTGCCAACAATTTTGTTAGAAAGTGAAAAAATGAGTCCAGTATTCGCGAAAGGCTTATTTGAAGATGTAAAATTTCTGTTAAAAAAATTATCTCGGTCAAATGAGCACCTCCCGAGTTGATGCAAATTTGTGCTGATGATGATGGTAATGAGCGACGAAGGCCATTCCCACTTAAATGGCTGTGTTAACAAACCACTTATGCATTTCTGGTGCACTGAGAACCCATATGCAATGCAGAAGAGCCATTGCATCCAGACAGACTGCAGGAACGAAGTCCTACGGTCTCGTGTGTGAAGACATTCCAGATTTATGTATAAAGATTAACTTAGTCTCTCTCCACTTTGTGGGTATAACCGGATAGTTGGTTAATGATAACAGTGTCTAGGTTTTGAAGCTATGGAGTTGACCTACCAACCACCGTCCAGAAGATATGAATGGTATTGATGTAGTTTTTAAATTTTTTACAAGGAATCTTTTTGTCGAATACATCACCCAAAAAATTTTCCGATTTATACGACTTTTGACGTGTCATTATTTTTGCAGGGAGATTTTCAGGGGTAAGGGGATGAACGGGGTTGTCGGGTATTTTAAGAGAAATACTTCTTGAAGTGTCTTCATTATTTAGTTCTCTGAGATGGAACATCTTTTCCGAAGCCTTCCATACCAAATTGTGTCCGAAAAGGAAACTTACTGGAGAATGTTATCGCAAATAGAATAGGTCAACAATTTGTATTAACGGCGTTGCCACGCTTCACCAATTTACATAATTTTTTAAGAAAATGTCAAAACTTGACCGCATTTTCGGCAATTACTAGTCTTGGATGTAAAAACCTTTACCATTTTTATACCCTCACTTTAGTACGAGGGTATATATCATACGCTACGGGCCAAAAGTGCAATACATCGGAGGAGTGACCGAAGATACCAAGGGCTATTTTAATTATAGGGTGGTTAAATTGTAAGGGCCGAAGCTGAATGTGAACAACACATAAACGTCAAGTTTTTTTCTGCATTTCATTTGACATTTCTCAACTTCAGACTAACTCAATTTAAACCGTTACACAATCGAGCAACGCGTTAAAGTTTTTTAAGCCTTTTACGAAAATCAAATCATGGGCCCGTCTGCCTGTATGCGGGTCTTCTGGCTGATGTGCAGTAGTAACCTATTGACTTTAAATTTGATATGCGGTAATATTATTCTCCATCTCAGGCTAAGTTTGAAGATGGACCATATAGGTCCACTCCTTCTAGTACCTCCCCCACAAAGGGTTAACTTTTATTGGAATATTGATTATTTAATAACTTCTATACTACTTATTCGAATCTTCTAAAATTCCACACATAGTACCTCCCACACTAATGGACCATTTTGCACCAAAAGTTAGCAGCTTATAACCTTAATACCAGAGCATAGAAATATTTAAAATTTCGTACAGTGTAATTCTTTTGTAGTTTTTACAGTCCAATAAAAAATGCGCGTCATTTGCACTCCCCTACAAATGGACCATTTTGTACCAAAAGTTAACAGCTCATAACCTCAATACCAGTGCTTACAAATACTTGGCATTTGGGACAGTTTAGTGCTTTTATAGTATCTATAATCCAGTGAAAAATGAGCATCATTGGAACATTTTAAATTGATAATCATTTAATTAAAACAAAACCACTAAGGAAAGGGAGAAAGTCGGGCGGGCCGACTATATAATACCCTACACCTCCCTAACAATGCGACAAAGGAAATTACGATAATAATTTGGAATAAATTAAGCAATATTCGTTCCTAAATTGAGAAACATCTCTCTGGACAATTTTAATGATCAGAAGTAAAGAACAACTTCAATAGAGCTTTGATACCAAATCAGGTGGAAGATATATATGGAGGTTATATATATAAATCTGAACTAATTTTTTCCTGAATACTCATTCATGTAAAAATACCTCTTTCTGTCGAATTTCGTACTGATCGGATATAAAATACAGTCTCTACAGCGCTTACATGTCAAATCGGGGGTAACATATATATGGGGGCTATATCTAAATCTGAACCGATATTCTCCGAATTTGGCAGTATTCCTTCATGTGGAAAGAAACCTCTTTTTGCCGAATTTCGCACTGATCGGATATAAAATAACATTTTTACAGCGCTTACATGTCAAATCGGGGGTGACGTATATATGGGGGTTATATCTAAATCTGAACCGATTTTAACCAAATTCAATAGGGATCGTCCTTGGGCCAAAAAAAAGATATATGTAAAGTTTCGTCGAGATCGGACCATAATTGCGACCTGTACTTTGATTACAAGAATACATTTACAGACAGACAGACGGACAGACAGACAGACGGACAGACAGACAGACGGACAGACAGACGGACATAGCTAAATCGACTCAGAAAGTGATTGCAAGTCGATCGGTATAATAAACAATGGGTCTATCTATTCTCTTTTTGGGTGTTACAAACAAATGCACACACTGAAAAAAAAATAGTAATAAAACTAATGATGACACATTCTTATATTAAGTATGCTACCTCGGCATCCATTCAATGACAATTTTCATTAAAATAATGAAAATTTACACGTTTTTTACGAAATTTTCCTTAATATAAAGTTTTTTGAATTTGAATTAATGTCTATCTAATCATTAGTTTTGTGTACGCGCTTCTTTAAATGTACGCATTTAAATTAAAGAAAAAAATCATTATTTTTGTGACAATCCGCATTATTTTAAGTAATATTTCAATACTTTTAAGGATTTTCTACATTAACTCTACGACGTAGACATGTCATAGTTTTAATGCCGAATCGGACTTAATTAACAGTATGAGATATTTGAGTAATAAATTTAAGGCTATGCTCCCCTTAAAGGAAAGGCTGTCTTGGTAATAAATTTTATGACTATTGTCATTATTTTTAAGAATACATACGAGAGAATTATACAATCTCTCCCTCCCTCTCTCGCTCGGAGAATCAGTTTTGTTTGGTAATTTGTGAATCAATATTTGTTATGAAATGCTAGAAGAGAAAATAGAGAACAGTTCTGTTCTTCGTTTTCTTTCAAATCGTCAGTTATTTACAAGCGATGGAAGGAAACGGTTGTCTGTTTTCGGAACGCGGATTGTGAAAGAATTTGATTGCTGTGAATATGTAAGTATACGTGCATACATACGTGCATATTGCACCGAAAATAATTTTAATATGGGCTGTTAACAGTTATTTTTGCTAAAGCATAGCAACAACAACAAATGAAACCGTCGTGTACATGTGTATATGCATGTGGTTATGCCGTCGGCGTCACCATCGATCTCTGTGATAAGGGAGTGCGTGTGTCATAGTTATTTTTGCTGTATGTTATTTATGGCGATGTACATGCGTTTTTGAAGGAGATCTTGTTTGTAAGTCCTGTGAAGAGATTTGTGCCAAATGGATGACAAAAATGTGAGTAATAGATTTTGTAATACTGAAAGAGACAATGGGAAAATGTTTAGGTACGTGAAAAATAATATTATTATCCTGAAATTAACATCTTATTGGCAATTACAAAATGAACAAAATACATTTTAATTGAAAGTACTTATTTATTAAAAATACCAGCGCATAATGCAGAAATGTAAAATTATTTGTGGCAATATAGAAATTTATTATTAATAATATGTTATACATATAACTATCTTTTTTAATTTTTTTAGTAAAACAATTTTAGAATGGGTCTTTTCTGAGAAGAGTGGCAAATTTTACAAAATATTTCAACGTAAGTATTATATATGAACGGTTGAAATATTTCTCTTAGTTTTCAGCATTTTCCAATTGTGATATGATAAAATTTATTTTCATTTTTTTTTGTTAATAGATAATTTTATTTGATTTACTACCAGAAAAAATTTAATTATATTAATTTTAGATCACGCAATATTTGAAGATAAATGTGATGGATATATGAAAAATGCAGTTCTGAATGCCATTTATAACTTGCAAAAAATAAGTGAGCATACACCTACATGGGAATGTTTGAATTGAAAGGAAATAGATTTGGAAACAATATTTGTAAGTATTGTGTATTTCTGAACAAATATATTTTATTTGAAAATCAAGAAATTTAATTTGGAACGCATATATTAATTTATTAGAATAAAATATATTTGCGAACTGACGTTCACATTTAAAATACGTGCTATCACACTTAAAAAGTTTTCCAAATATAATTTATTTAAAAAGATTTTTTCCTTTTTTGAATTTTAGTTTAAATTTTTCCTTGATTTCGTGTTCATAATTTCTTCATGCTGTAAGATTAGGACCATTTGGTCCAATTTTTATATCGTTTCCTTTATAAACGGTAATATATGTATGTATATATATTGTCCTATAATTTGGTCCAAGGGATATTTTTGTTTTACTAAAATCAAAATAATAAGCGTTTTTGCTCAAAAACAATTGTAATTATTCTTTTCACGAAGTATTGAATAAAAATAAATGTAAAATATTGTCTTCCATATTAATTTTATATGAAAAATGTAATGTTGACCAAATGGACTCTTAATCTAGGATTCCTCAGGTTTGCTAATCTAACACCAGGGTTAAGAATGTCATAAGCAGCATTAGCTTTTGTTTTACAGAAGAAATTTTTAATAAGTTTTTGTAGTTTTGTTTGCTAACAAAACTTAAGATTTTAAAATCTAAGTCACTATTGATTTTTTTAAGAATATTATTTTTGATAACTCAATTTATATGAAAAATTTCACTTTCAAAACAATCAGTTTCTATTATTAATAATATCTTACATAAATATTTTTTTTAACTTTTAGTACAGCAAATTTTATATGGATCTATTATGAGAATTTGTGTCGTAGAAGAGTGACTAAATATTTCAGTGTAAGTAAGTATATTCCAAAGATTTTAATATATCTCTTACCTTTCAACATTTTGTGACAGTTATATGATAAAATTTATTTTAATACTTTATCGTATATAAATCATTCTGTTGATTTCTATTCAAATTATTTTTATTTTAGTTCGCGCAATTGAACTTTATTTGGATATATGAAAAATGCAGTGGGGAATTAAAAATTTACAAATTGCAGGAAATGAGTGAGCATCCAAACTATATGATATAAAAATATAATATTTGTTTTATATAATTTCTATTTAAATTCCAGCCAAATTCTAGGTTAAAGATCATTAAGGTCGGTTCCGATAAAAATTGTTCATGGACAACAAATAGAGAAACGAATCCCGCTATAGAATCGATACATAACAATACAATATTCGAATAAAAGTCAAACTTCATAGTGTGTTGGCCGATTTGTCTTCATACAATTACATATTGTTTTAAGTTATAAAACGTTCAATGTTATCCGTAATATGTATTATATTTTTTTGTATTTTCCAATATAAAATATAACAAATAAAATATTTATTTAGAAAGATAAAGTGTTGTGTTATTGAATTTTCTATCAGTAGTAAATGATTTCAAAGAAAATGATTCATTTAAAAGAGTAACATTATAATAATAAATTATGCTTTAAATTAATTACCAGTATATTCTTATATCAAGGACAAACATTTTAAATTTTATTACGATAATGTTTTAAATTATATGATATTTTACTAAAAATAAGCACGCGCCATACTTAAATTTACGCAAAAATGTGTTTATTTTAAAACCAAACTTAATTAGTTTTATTACCCAAAATTCTTAATTCTATGAAATGCATCCTCAAAACAAGTACTATTCACGTCTTTAAATTAACTATAAAACCTTCTTATTTTTATAGCGATTGTCTTTGGCTCGAAATCATTGCCGAAATCTTAAACTTTACGAAAAATTCATTGATTTTCAGTACGCTTTTTTTTTAGTGCAAAGTCACAATACCCTGTACCACAGTGTGGTGTAGGGTATAAAAAATATTATTTACGAATATTTTTTGGTACTGAAGGTGCGGGGATTCGTAAGTACCCGACTGAACTTTCTTAGTTGTTTTTAAATAACTTCTTCTATTACTCCAAAATAGATCATATATTTTTTTCCCAAAAAAATAACAAACAATCAAATGGCCATACCTTTTGTCTTATTGGGTACATCAGATCGCTTTTTTATACCCTACACCACACTGTGGTCCAGGGTATTATTAAAGGGTGGGTCATTTAAAATCTATATACCCTACACCACACTGTACAGGGTATTAAATTTGAACCGGACAGAAAAAAAGTACTGATAATTTTTCAAATTTCAAGTTTTATTGGGAAGGTTCAACTTTTTCATTTAATAATGGAATACAATATCGTTCATATGACTACCATGACTGGCTCGGCAGTACCTCATCCGATCAACACAATTTTTCAGTACATTTTCGATTGTTTGGAGTCGAATCTCTTCAAGGCAACTTCCATTTCATGTTTCAACGCTTAATTGTCTCAGAATGCGTTACGTAAGATTTTTCATTAATGGCTCCCCACAGAAAATAATCAAAGTAATCGGTAGTTCAAATTTAAAATTTTAAATGGCCCATCCTTTAGTTAGTGCTTTTGTTTGTAACACCCAAAAGAAAAACAGATAGACCTTTCGTTTATTATACCGATCGGCTTGAAATCACTTCCTGAGTCGATTTAACCATGTCCGTCCTTCCGCCAGTCCGTCCGTCCATCCGTTCTGCTATCCATGTATCTTTGTAACACTGTGGAACAGTGAAAAAATACTACCAAAGGGTAGTAGAACCCAATTTTTTTTATAGGCCTCCAAAGTTTCTGAAAATCAGTGGGCCCCACGAAAAAGGTGTCATCACTCTTTGTCCAACAACTAATTCAGACTTGATAAAACCGCCTAACTATATTTGGCAATAATGTAGCTAAGAACAAGCTGAACAAAGCTTCTTAACATTTTATGCAAAAAAAGGGTTTTCCGTACTTTTGTTTTTTGGAAAAAGTGAAGGAAAAAAATATTTTTGTCACTTTTTTCAGCATAACTTTCAGGGATAATTTTTCACTAACAATGTTTGGCAAAATTGTAGCCAAGGTAAATCTGAACAACTTTTGTGAAAATATCAATACAATCTATTGTATAAAAACATGACTTTTTAAAATTCTCTTACTTCTAACAAAAGAGTTATAATTTTGACATATGTATATCCATAGATTTTAAGTTGACATCGCCTTCTTCTTGAAGATGCTGGCTTTACAGAAATGGAATAAAATAATGTTTCAATGTGGAGTTGATCAAAGAATTCCTTCAAAGTGAAGGAAGGTATTTTTGAGTATTAAAACGACCTTGAAATTTAACATCAACCAATGCACGACGTTTCGTCGGTGGTTAGTCAACTCTTCGGATGCAGTAATGTTGTTTTTTTGGCCTGCGGTCCACATGTCATTACTTCTACTTACGAGTATACGAAAGTTATTCCAAATTTACATATAGGAATTGTTTTTAAAAAATCTTTTTTAAAAAATATAAATTTTTCAAATTTTTTTATTGATTGCTTTTCTAAGCCGCTGTTTCTACGTGAAATTTCCTACATTTATAGCCATCATAATTGCCTCAAACTTAACGCATATTCCGCATCAATCGCCCTAATACTTCAACCAGTACGAAGACAGAAAGTCGGGCGGACAGAAAGATTGTAGTTGTCTAATATTTCGTTTCGCAGAAACGAATTTTTTCTTTGCGTGTATATATGTTACGCCCGATTGGTATCAAGGCGCTGTAGAAGTTGCACTTTACTTCCGATCATTACAAAATTTGGCAGAAAGAAGTTTTTCAATTTAGGAACGAATACTGCGAAATTTGGTGGAAGTCGGTTCAGGTTTAGATATAGCCCCCACATATACATATGTTACCCCCCATTTGACACGTAAGCGCTATAGAAAATGTATTTTATATCCGGCCAAACTAAATTTGAGGAAAATCTGTTTAGTTTATATTAGGGATGTAACGAAAGTGAGTTTAGCGAAAGCGAATGCTAAAGCGAATATTGAAATATATTTCCTGCGAACGCAAATGCGAAAGCGAAAAGTAAAATATGCATTTTTGCGAATGCGAATAATAGTTTGAACCTTTAGTACCAACAAATTTCGGGAACTGAATTGATACTTTTCCAGGATATTCAAGTATTAAGAATGTTTTCTATATTTTTACCTCCTGTTACCACAAATACAAACATATTTTTTCAACTAATTTGAAGAGAAGTTGCAGAGATTTTCATTGGTATTAATATCTTCAAGTTGTGTGAAGGGAATAAGGTGTTTTAACACTTTTAACAAATGGAAGCGAATACTGAAATATATTTTTGTGAAAGCGAATAGTCCAAAGATAGTTTTGCGAATGCGGATGAGAAAGCGAATGTTAAAATAATGCGAATAATTCGCGTTCGCATATGCGAATGAGTAATGTAATATTGAATATTACTCGAATTATTCTGTCAATTTGTGTGGGAGTTACCAGAAGGGGTTTATATAATACACCTTTTTTTCGCTGAACATTAGATACTTTAAATTCATTGCACTGTGCCGACTTATAAGCATTTATGTGCACTTGTATAAACGTTATGAGACATTAAATTGTGGAGGTACAAA
Organism: Eudasyphora cyanicolor; assembly: GCA_963930755.1. NCBI lineage: Eukaryota > Metazoa > Arthropoda > Insecta > Diptera > Muscidae > Eudasyphora > Eudasyphora cyanicolor. Next base: position 154,405,134 of record OZ005736.1, on the reverse strand, counting down.
AAGGGGCGTGGCAATAACGCCCATTTTTCACAGGGCTATAGACACTATAAAAACATTACACTGTAAAAAATTTCAAGTATTTGTATACACTGGTTTTAATGTTATAAGCTGTTAACTTTTGGTGCAAAAAGGTACCTTTGTGTGGGAGGTACCAAAAGGGGCGTGGCAACAACACCCATTTTTCCCTGGACTGTAGGCAATATAAAAGCATAATACTGTACAAAATTTCAAGTATTTTTATACACTGTTATTAATGTTATAAGCTGTTAACTTTTGGTGCAAAATGGTGCATTTGTGTGGGAGGTACCAAAAGGGACGTGGCGACTTCGCCCATTTTTCTCGAGTTGATAGCGACTAATAAGCTAATACTATGTGTGAAATTTCAAAAGATTCGAATAAGTAGTATAGCAGTTATTAAAGAATCAATATTTCACAACATTTTAACCCGTTGTGGGGGAGGTACTAGAAGGAGTGGACCAATATGGCCCATCTTCGAACTTAGCCGGAGATAGAAAAAAATATTACCACATACCAAATTTGAGGTCAATCGGTTACTCCTTTCGAGAGTTATCGTGCGCACCAGCCAGCAGACACACAGACAGACAGACAGACAGACAGACGGACGGACATTGCTCATTCGACTTAAAATGATCCAAAACGGATTTCCTCCGAACATACTTGGGGTCTTAGGTCACTCCTTCGACGTGTTACACTTTTTTCCGTAGCAAATGATATATACCCTCGTCACACTAAAGTGAGGGTTTCAGATCTAGTTTATTATGATCAACATCTTCAACTCGTCCTTTGTTATCTGAAACGAAACCTATTATTTCAAATTATTATCGCAATGGCGCATTTTGCATTTTTTCTTTCTAGGGCGGTGTAGGGTATTACATAATACCAGTGCATACAAATACTTGAAATTTTGTACAGTGTTATGCTGTTATAGTGCCTACAGTCTTGTGAAAAATGGGCGTTATTGCCATGCCCCTTTTGGTACCTCCCACACAAAGATACCATTTTGTCCAAAAAGTTAAAATGTTATAGCGTGAGTACCAGTGCAAGAAATACAACAAAATGTTGCACAGTGTAACGCTTTAAAGTGCCAATAGCCCTGTGAAAAATGGGCGCTATCACCACGACTCTTTTTGTACCTCCCACACAAAACGATCAAATAATACCAACATTGAATAGCTCATAACGTTAATATACCAGTGCACATAAACGCATATAATTTGGCACAGTGCAATTTATTTAAATATCTACTGTTTAGAGTATAATTGTTGTATTTGTTAAACCCCTTCTGGCACCTCCCACACAAATTGACAGATAAATTCGTGTAATATTCCATATTACATTACTCACAAAGTGAGAGTTTACCCGACTGAAACTTTCTTACTTGTTGTTTTAATTAAATTACATAGTACAACACATGATAGCCACAAAAATAAGAACTTCTGCATCATTCGTTTAGTCAAGTTTGCTCAATTAATAATTTAATGGCAATACGATTTTTTTTTTGCTCAAGGTGGATTTTTAGCACTTTTTCTATTCTATTTCTATAAACTAATACTATGTGTGGACTTTCGAACATAGCCTGAGATGGAAAAATATTATAATATCACGGCATACGATATTTGAAATTAATCAGTTAATCCTTTCCAGAGTTATTGTGCGCACCAGTCAGCAGACAGGTCACACTATTACAGATGGGCTATACATACTCATACTATTACACTGGCTGTTACACTTTTGGCTCGTAGCAAATGATATATACCCTCATTCGGAAGGTAAGGGGATAATGAAGACGGCAAACGAAGTTGTATTCAGTTTTTATCAGACACAGAAACGCACATAAAACTATTTTTGTAAAATATTGTGGGGCCCTTCATTAAATCCGTCACTTATTTTATATTATAGGTTATCATAAACATGACCATCCATTCATATGTACTCCTGAATGTCACTCTACATAGAATATTAACACTGTGGTGGTGGGAGGGGCGGAATATGAACAAACAGAAATTGTGAGAATAATAACCACATAAAACCGCAAATGCACATGTTTTTCACAAAATGCGATATGATAAGCCCCCAACTATACAAGGAGTGACATCAACGCAATGTCGTCCATGGCCTTTGGTGAAAAAAATACTACGCATAGCCCGCACAGTTGCATACCAAAAAGTCCTAGACCAGAGCCAATTTGCAAAATGGAAAAATGCTACGACTACATATGTTGGTTCAATTTTAAGGGAGGACTTACAAGACCACCCCAAATCAGCTTACACCGAAAACAATATTTTATATTAAAAAAATTTGGAATATTTTCCGATTAATGAAGAATTATTTTCCCAATCATCTTGTGAACTAGAACTAGAACCAACTCGTACATAATTATGTCCAAAATAAAAATTGTTATAACCACTGTGTGATTTATAAATTTTTCCATTACTCGTTGCCTCAAGCCATAGAAATTATATTGAAAATCCTTTAATCTTCAATGGTTTTAAAATATTGTTAAGATCATTTACTTCCGCAATATCAAAACCCGTTTTCTGCTACACATTTATCCTGTAATTTTTCCCTGTGCATTTTTAATAGAGTTTGATATCCGGTCGCCTGCAGTCAATCGTCGCGTGTGTCTTTGTGGCGTTAACCGCATTCAGAACAACATTAGAACGTGTCGCAGTAGCGCTCTGGCGATAAACAGCTTTTGCAATATGGCCAATGGCCACAAAGCACAAATATGCAGACATCGAAATTTAAATGCGCCACCTGTATGTGATATTCATCTCTATTTCCGTTTCCTGTTGCAACATGTCATCATGGCGTATATATTACAAAGCGTTCGTTGAACTTTCACAAACAAAGTCAAAGCAAAAGCGTCCAGACTAAAGCATAAAACAGCACACGACTATTTATGGTCCACAAAACCAATTGCATTTCATGTGGAGAGGAAATATAAAGGTTGTTAGGATCAAAGGCATACATAGATGCGGTAAAGGTTAAATCTTTAAAGATAATAAGATATATTTCACAGTGAAATATAGGAACAATTGACTCCGTTTTCACTTCAGTTTCAGAAGCTGCTTATTGAAAGTAACAAAATGTCATTTGAGCCTTTTCTGGTTTAGCTCCAATTCGGGTTTTATCGCATAGCGAATATTTTTGCTGAAACTTAATTTTGACCAATTTTTCTGAGAAAATGTAATTTTTCCAACGGCTATATCTAGTTGACGGATGTAAAATTTTTTTTACGGACCACAGCATAATTGTAGGTATAGACTAGGAGCAACAATAAGTAAAACTAACTGGTTTGAACAGCATCTAGTGCTTCAAAATCGCAAAATTGTTAATTTGTTGAGGCATGAAAAGTGTATCGAACTAAAGCAGATTATGTTCAGAAATAAAGAAAAATGTTCCCAAAATTTCTGGGTGTACTTTGTTAGGTCGACCAATTTTGGAACCGTCCAGTATAGTGGAGGGAGTATATATCACTTCCTACGGGTGAAAAGTGTAACTCATCCAAGGTGTGACCTAAGACCCAAAGTATATTCGGCGGAAATCCCCTTTGGACCATTTTAGGTCATTTGAGCAATGTCCGTCCGTCCGTCTGTCTGTCCGTTTGGCTGGAACGCTAATCAGGCTAAGTTCGAAGATGGGCCATATTGGATCACTATTTCTAGTACTTCGCCCACAAAAGGTTAACATTTAGTAAAAAATAGATTCTTTAATAACTTCTATACTTCTTATTCAAATCTACTAAAATTCCATACATAGTAAAGGGTCCGCCATCTAACGTTTTTTATACCCTACACCACAATGTGGTACAGGGTATTATAAGTTTGTTTCACGGCAGATGTTTGTAACACCTGAAAATAACACAGCTAGACCCACCTTAAAGTATACCGATCGACTCAGAATCACTAGCTGAGTCGATTTAAGCATGTCTGAGTATTTTGCAGCTGTAAAGATCCCTATTTAATTTGGTTGAAATCGGTTCAGATTTAGATATAGCTCCCATATATATGTTTCGTCCGATCTGGCCCTTTAGTCCTATAGAAGCTGTATTTTACATCCAATCGTTTTGAAATTTAGAATGGTAGAGTTTCTTGATCAATGAACCAATACTGCCGAATTTGAAAAAAAATCGGTTAAGATTTAGCTATAGCTCCAATATATATGTTTCGTCAGATTTGGCCCTTTAGACCTATAGAAGCTGTATTTTACATCCAATCGTTTTGAAATTTAGAATGGTAGAGTTTCTTGATCCATGAACCAACATTGCCGAATTTGAAGAAAATCGGTTAAGATTTAGCTATAGCTCCCATATATATGTTTCGTCCGATTTGGCCCTTTAGACCTATAGAAGCTGTATTTTACATCCAATCGTTTTGAAAATTAGAATGGTAGAGTTTCTTGATCCATGAACCAACATTGCCGAATTTGAAGAAAATCGGTTAAGATTTAGCTATAGCTCCCACATATATGTTTCGTCCGATTTGGCCCTTTAGTCCTATAAAAGCTCTATTTTACATCCAATCGTTTTGAAATTTAGAATGGTAGAGTTTCTTGATCCATGAACCAACATTGCCGAATTTGAAGAAAATCGGTTAAGATTTAGCTATAGCTCCCATAAGGTTAAGATTTAGCTATAGCTCCCATATATAAACAATTTATACATGAATTACAAAATTTATATTTCAGAGTTATTCAATATTACGAGAGTGGTGGTATTATATAGTCGGCCCCGCCCGACTTTAGCCTTTCCTTACTGGTTTTCAACTAGTGCTTATTTCGTGAATGGTAACACTTAGCTCATGTCTGATTTGACAGATAATTAGTTTTATCCTTCCGCTGAACGAATATGGTTGAACAACGCTTAAACAACGCTGGGAGCGATCGACTTACAGAAGATGCCGATTTTGCCAAAAAAAAAATCATCTTTTCAGATGAAGCTCATTTTGTTCTTGGCGGGTATGTAAACAAGCAAAATTGTTGCATTTGGGGCACAGAAAACCAGCACGCATACATTGAAAAGCCGATACACCCAAAACGAGTCACTGTTTGGTGCGGATTTTGGTCCAGAGGCATAATTGGGCCATGGGCAAGGAGTGGCCGTTACAGTCAATGGCGATCGTTATCGGGCCATGTTGAACGAATTTTTGTTCACAAACATTGAAGAGGAGGATATTGGCAACATTTGGTTTCAACAGGACGGCGCTTCGTGCTATACTCGATGTTTTGCGCGATGTTTTCAAAAAAAAAAGTTATTTGGCGGACCCTGTATTAGTTCAGTTGCAATTACCACCACGAAAAAATGGGTAAGGTTGCAACGCTCGTTTTGGTACCTCCCAAACAAATGGACCATTTTACACCAATAGTTAACGGGTTATAACTTTAATAATAGTGCATACAAATGCTTGAAATTTTGTATAGTGTAAAGCTTTTATAGTACCAAGAGTTTAGTTAACAGTGGACCTTATTGGCACGCCCCTTTTGGTACCTCCTACACAAATGGGCCAATTTGCATCAAAAGTTAACGGGTTATAATTTTAATAATAATGCAAGCAAATACTTGAAATTTTGGACAGTGTAATGGTGTTATAGTACCTACCGTCCAGTTAAAAGTAGACGTTATTGTCATGTCCTTTTGGTACGTCCCACACAAAGGCACCATTTTGTACCAATAGTTTAACAGCTTATTATTTTAATAATAGTTTATACGAGTACAAATGTTAGGAATTCGGTACAGTGTAATGCTTTTATAGCACCTAGAGACCAGAGAAAATTTGTCGTTATTGGCACGCACCAAAAGCTTATAACTTTAATAATAGTACCTACATTAAAGTTATTAAATGCAATTTTAATTGATAATAATTTAATTAAAATAAAAAAATAAATGCAATTTACGATTTTTTTTTTGCGACTGAAGGTGAGGGGATTCATAAGTCGGTTTACCCAACTGAACTTTCTTACTTGTTTGTGATATCAAATAACAGCCAATTCGACAGATATAGCTTCAGCAATAAGGCCGATATAAAGAGTCAAACTTCGAATTCCCTTTTGAAATTACCATTATAAATACTCTTTTTATTGATGACTTTCCATTATTTTATAAAATATTACTATGTATTACTTATATCAAATTAATTTCCATCAAATAGAAAACATCTTTTCTGTTAAACTTCGATTGAATTTGATTCCTTCTGTTACGTTTGTGACTTAATGATTTATGGGATAAATAAAAATCCTTTTTATTTTTGCCCATCTTTCAGCAATCACATCGAAATCGTAGAAATATGTTCACAACCATTATCGGTTATTAGTTAAAATAAAACCCTACCAGATCAATCTGCGGCGGTTAGGAGGAGACCATCTGGATAAGTTGTAAATAATGCAAGTTCAGACACCCAGTCAAAGTTTTATGACTCATAAAAACACCTAAACAATATTTTTATGACTTTAAAGTGAGATTTATGAGATGTCATAAAAACCGACCGACCTACAGACAGACCAACGAAGCAGCCAAAGATGGAGCAAAGCAACATTTGGAATGAAGTAATTTTGGGGAAAAATAAAAACAAAATTTATTTGCCCTCAAACACGAGAGAATATAGTAACAATTCAGCCGAGTGTGAATGCGAGTGTAACTGCGGGTGTTGTGCTGTATTGCCACTTCCGTTTCCTGTGTTTTTTTTTCTCATATTGCATTGGTGAGTGTTAAAATGTTTATGACCTTAAATGCCAAATAGCAGCTCCTGCTGCCACCAATGGTCGTGATATTATTTACACTTGTAAATTTGTTAAATATGAGTATTTTTTTCTTCATCTTCTTTTCCTTTTCCAAGATACAATTTTTTGTTTTAGTTCACCCAACGTTTATCTTCATAAATATTAAATAAGAATATACAACACATTTTCCCCCCGTAAATTGCTTCAAATGAAATTTTACCTTAACTTGAAAATTTAATAAAGTCGAAATGGAAAAATATGAAATACAATTTACATATAATAAATAGGAAGATTTGCATAAAGTTACAAGGACGACAAGCAAATGAGATGTTCTATTTGGCTTCCTTTGAAATTCTCTGTATTTCTAAGACCAACATGAAGCAATAACTCTATATATGTATATAAGATCCTTTGTACGTTTGTTTGTAACACATGATCTCTGCAACCGTAATAATCAAATGGACTTGAACTTGTTCAGCTATGGGTCATCTGTGTTTTAGAATTACTCTAACCGCGATAAGTGCCAGAGCGATTTAACAGAAAATTAAAATGTATATGGGTGATTTCGACATTACCGGATAATTTGCTGTCTTTTTGTATGCAAATTAGGAAAAATAAAATATATTCCAGTTTGGTACTTACTGGTATTTACTTTATTACGAAGCAAAGGACCTATAGTCCTTTGCGGTCACTAAAATATTTTTTTGAAAAATTGATTTTTTTGTGAAAAAATTGTCTACCAAATTTTAAACTTTTTTGACAAAAATAGTAAATATTTATTTAATAAAATTGGTTCAATGTAAAGTATAATATTAAATGATTTATGTTTTCTACGAGTATTAATGTTTATAATTTTTTATCAATTACTATTTATACCCTACACCACACTGTGGTACAGGGTGTCATGACTTTGTGCATTTGTTTGTAACACCCAAAAGGAGAAGAGATAGATCCATTGTTTATTATACCGATCGACTTGTAATCACTTTCTGAGTCGATTTAGCTATGTCCGTCTGTCTGTCCGTCTGTCTGTAGATGTATTCTTGTAATCAAAGCACAGGTCGCAATTATGGCCCGATCTTGACGAAACTTTACACATATCTTTTTTTTTGGCACAACGACGATCCCTATTTAATTTGGTTAAAATCGGTTCAGATTTGGATATAGCCCCCATATATATGTTAGCCCCGATTTGACATGTAAGCTCTGTAAAAACTTTATTTTATATCCGATCAGTATGAAATTCAGCAGAAAGAGGTCTCTTATTATATGAATGAACACTGTTAAATTTGGAAGAAATCGGTTCAGATTTAGATATAGCCCCCATATATACGTTACCCCCGATTTGACATGTAAGCGCTGTAAAAATGGTATTTTATATCCGATCAGTGCGAAATTCAGCAAAGAAAGGTTTCTTATTACATGAAGGAATACTGCTAAGTTCGGAGAAAATCGGTTCAGATTTAGATAGAGCCCCCATATATATGTTACTCCCGATTTTACATGTAAGCGCTGTAAAAAGTGTATTTATACCCTACACCACACTGTGGTACAGGGTATTATAACTTTGTGCATTTGTTTGTAACACCCAAAAGGAGACGAAATAGACCCATCGTTTATTATACCGATCGACTTAGAATCAATTTCTGAGTTGATTTAGCTATGTCCGTCTGTCTGTCTGTCCGTCTGTCCGTCTGTCCGTCTGTCTGTGCATGTATTCTTGTAATCAAAGTACAGGTCGCAATTATGGTCCGATCTCGACGAAACTTTACACATATCTTTTTTTTTGGCCCAAGGACGATCCCTATTGAATTTGGTTAAAATCGGTTCAGATTTAGATATAGCCCCCATATATATGTTAGCCCCGATTTGACATGTAAGCGCTGTAAAAACTTTATTTTATATCCGATCAGTATAAAATTCGGCAGAAAGAGGTTTGTTATTATACGAATGAACACTGTTAAATTTGGAAGAAATCGGTTCAGATTTAGATATAGCCCCCATATATACGTTACCACCGATTTGACATGTAAGCGCTGTAAAAATGGTATTTTATATCCGATCAGTGCGAAATTCGGCAAAGAGAGGTTTCTTATTACATGAAGGAATACTGCTAAGTTCGGAGAAAATCGGTTCAGATTTAGATATTGCCCTCATATATATGTTACCCCCGATTTGACATGTAAACGCTGTAAAAAATGTATTTTATATCCGATCAGTGCGAAATTAGGCAGAAAGAGGTTTCTTATTACATGAAGGAATACTGCTAAATTCGGAGAAAATCGGTTCAGATTTAGATATAGCCCCCATATATATGTTACCGCCGATTAGACCTGTAAGCGCTGTAGAAATTGTATTTTATATCCGATCAGTGCAAAATTCGGCAGAAAGAGGTTTCTTATTACTCGAAGGAATACTGCCAAATTTGGAGAAAATCGGTTCAGATTTAGATATAACTCCCATATATATGTTACCTCCGATTTGAAATTCAAGCGCTGTAGAAACTGTATTTTATATCCGATCACAGCGAAATTCGGCAGAAAGAGGTTCCTTATTATATGAAGGAATACTGCCAAATTCGGAGAAAATCGGTTCAGATTTGGATATAGCCCCCATATATATGTTACCCCCGATTTGACATCTAAGCGCTGTAGAGACTGTATTTTATATCCGATCAGTACGAAATTCGACAGAAAGAGGTTTCTATTTTACATGAATGAGTATTCAGGGAAAATTCAGATTTATATATAACCTCCATATATATGTTCCTCTTGATTTGGTTACAAAGCGCTATAGAAGTTGTACTTTACTTCCGATCATTACAAAAGACTCCAGAAAGATGTTTCTCAATTTAGGAACGAATATCGATTAATTTAGCGATTATCGGTTCAGAATTAGGTATATCCACATATATATGTTCTTACCCATTTACCAATTATTCCAAATTATTATCGCAATTATCCTTATCGCATTGTTAGGGAGGTGTAGGGTATTATATAGTCGGCCCCGCCCGACTTTCTGCCTTTCCTTACTGGTTTTAATCCGATCAGTAAGAAATTCGGCAGAAAGAGGTTTCTTATTACATGAATTAATACTGCCAAATTTGAGGGCAATCGGTTGAGATTTAGATATAGCCCACATATATATGTTACCCCCCATTTTAACATGTAAGCGCTGTAGAAACTGTATTTTACATCCGAACAGTAAAAAAAATGGCAGAAAGAGGTTTCTCATTACATGAATTAACACTGCCAAATTTGAGGGAAATCGGTTCAGATTTAGATATAGCCCCCATATATATGTTACCCCCGATTTAACATGTAAGCGCTGTACAATCTGTATTTTATATCCGATCAGTAAAAAAATCTACACAAAGAGGTTTCTTATTATATGAAGGGATACTTCCAAATTCAGAGAAAATCGGTTCAGATTTAGATATAGCCCCCATATATATGTTACCCCCGATTTCACATGTAAGAGCTGTAAAAACTGTATTTTATATCCGCTCAGTGCGAAATTCGGCAGAAAGTGGTTCCTTATTACATGAAGGAATACTGCCAAATTCGGAGAAAATCGGTTCGGATTTAGATATAGCCCCCATATATATGTTACCCCCGATTTCACATGTAAGCGCTGTAAAAACTGTATTTTATATCCGATCAGTATGAAATTCGTCAGAAAGAGGTTTCCTATTATACGGATGAACACTTTTAAATTTGGAAGAAATCGGTTCAGATTTAGATATAGCCCCCATATATACGTTACCCCCGATTTCACATGTAAGCGCCGTAAAAATATTATTTTATAACCGATCAGTATGAAATTTGGCAGAAAGAGGTTTCTTATTACATGAAGGAATACTGCTAAATTCGGAGAAAATCGGTTCAGATTTAGATATAGTCCCCATATATATGTTACCCCCGATTTGAAATTCAAGCGCTGTAGAAACTGTATTTTATATCCGATCAGTAAGAAATTCGGCAGAAAGAGGTTTCTTATTACATGAATTAATACTGCCAAATTTGAGGGAAATCGGTTGAGATTTAGATATAGCCCACATAAATATGTTACCCCCCATTTTAACATGTAAGCGCTGTAGAAACTGTATTTCACATCCGATCAGTAAAAAAATTGGCAGAAAGAGGTTTCTCATTACGTGAATTAATAAATGAATTATAAATCTGAACGGATTTTCCTTGAATACTCGTTCATTGAAAAAGAAACTTCTTTCCGTCAAATTTCGTACTGACGGGATATAAAATACAGTCTCTACAGCACTAACATGTCAAATCGGGGGTAACGTATATATGAGGGCTATATCTAAATCTGAACCGATTTCTTCCAAATTTAAAAGTGTTCATCCATATAATAGGAAACCTCTTTCTGACGAAATTCGTACTGATCGGATATAAAACACAGTCTCTACAGCGCTTACAAGTCAAATTGGGGGTAACATATATATGGGGGCTATATCTAAATCTGAACCGATTTTCTCCGAATTTTGCGGTATTCCTTCATGTAATAAGAAACCTCTTTCTGCCGAATTTCTTACTGATCGGATATAAAATACGGTTTCTACAGCGCTTGAATTTCAAATCGGGGGTAACATATATATGGGGACTATATCTAAATCTGAACCGATTTTCTTCGAATTTGGCATTATTCCTTCATGTAATAAGAAACCTCTTTCTGCCAAATTTCACACTGATCGGTTATAAAATAATATTTTTACGGCGCTTACATGTGAAATCGGGGGTAACGTATATATGGGGGCTATATCTAAATCTGAACCGATTTCTTCCAAATTTAAAAGTGTTCATTCATGTAATAAGAAACCTTTTCCTGCCGAATTTCATACTGATCGGGTATAAAATGAAGTTTTTACAGCGCTTACATGTCAAATCGGGGCTAACATATATATGGGGGCTATATCTAAATCTGAACCGATTTTAACCAAATTCAATAGGGATCGTCCTTGGGCCAAAAATAAGATATGTGTAAAGTTTCGTCGAGATCGGACCATAATTGCGACCTGTACTTTGATTACAAGAATACATGCACAGACGGACAGACAGACAGACAGACGGACAGACAGACAGACAGACAGACAGACAGACAGACGGACAGACAGACAGACAGACAGACAGACAGACGGACATAGCTAAATCGACTCAGAAAGTGATTCTAAATCGATCGGTATAATAAACGATGGGTCTATTTCTTCTCCTTTTGGGTGTTACAAACAAATGCACAAAGTTATAATACCCTGTACCACAGTGTGGTGTAGGGTATAAAAAATCCTAAACAAATGAAGCATAATCGCGAATAACGTTGTATGCGCCATTAACGCCGTGTGAACAAAAATAATTTTTAATTAATGAAATACATAACATTTATAAGATACATTTTTTTATAAAAGAGATTTTTAATGCAGCTATGTCTATAATTTTGTCCTGAAACTCAGAATGTATAATTTTTTTATTGAAATATCGAGGAATATCAGACCAATATATTACAAAAAGGACGGCAGGACAATTTTTGCTACACGCCTTAGAAGCCATAGTTTTAGCCTTTTGGTCGAAATTTAGACATTTAAAATTTTGTAGCCTAAAATCGCACAGTGGGAGGAATTAAAAAATGAAAATATCTCGGGCGTTTCTTAACCACACAACCGATTGTGATAAAACTTGGCATGCTTGTTGAAGAGATATTATAGAATTTAAGGCGGTATACAGGGGCCGAGCTACAGGGTCTCAAAGTTGGCCACCTCAAATATACAAAATGTTTAAGCGCGTAGCTTTAGTTTTTGGCAGTTCATTCGAATAACGCTTCTTGTGTGCGTTCCACCAATGGAGGTCTACAGAATAATTTTAACACATAAGAGTTATATTACACAGTTTCCGAGATATCTTCATTTGAAAATAGAAATTTTATTTTCCCCCCTTGCCTTCCTAGTATTTTGTGAATATCGGAGCTGACTATGTATGTACCGATTTCTTTCATATAAACTGAATTCTGGCAGCAAAATTTTCTATATTATAAAAGAAAATTCGACCCAATATACCCAATAAGACAAAAGCTATGGTCTTTTGAAATAATATTTTCAAAAAAAAAAGAATTTTTATAATTTGTAAAAAAGGTATATGCCGTATTTTGGATGTATTTTAATAAAGTTCAACACGTATTTGTATTCATCTTAAGGGATACTTCTAAACAATATTTTCGAAAAAGAATTGTTCAAAAATATTCACTGGTATTGTTGCCTAGCTTCTACAGTTTACATCATTTTTTACACAAGCGGAATGTGGAGCGCGGCTTTTAGTATAGTAGATATATGTAGGAGAACTTTCGAAAATGTTCGACATTATTTTGGGAATTGTAGGATTGAATTTTGCGAACATAATGATTCCCAAATTACTTTCGATTGATGATGTCAAAACTTATAGCATATTTTATTGAATTTTATATTCCTATTTAAACATTTCTGTCTGGATTTCAAACATGATTTTTTTCATTTTTTCCTGACACTGTCATATCATTTTCTTAATATCAGTGCAGAATATAAACGGATTTATCTCACACCAACTTTTCTAAATTGACAACAAAATTGGCTTTACGATGTAAATTTCGGTCAGATATGCCCACTGAGAGAAAGGATAGGGCTATGTCAATTTATATTTTCAAACAAGTAAGAATGTTCAGTCGGGTAAACCGACCTAAGAATCCCTCACCTTCAAGCCGAAAAAACATATTGGTAAATTTATTTATTTTTTCTTTTAATTAAATTGTAATCAACTTAAATTGCATTTAATAACTTTAAAGTATGCACTGGTAAATTTAATTTAAAAGCTCTTAACTGTTGTTCTAAAATAGTCCATTTGTATTGAAGGTACCAAAAGGTGTATGACATATATTGGAGATATAGAGGAAATTATAAAAATAAAGTATAACATATTTATATTCGTCTTAAAAAAACTTTCTGGAGGGATTTTTAAAAAAAAAGAATGGGTCTAAGATTTTTATAAAAAGCGATGCTACCCATCTCCAAATTACTCCAAATATATGCAATAATGTGTTGTACGGTAAACTGCAAAAGGAAGTTTAAGCCCGGCTTTTTGTATCTATAACAGATTTTGGGGAAAAACTAAAAAACTCCGTTTTGGTGATTTGCGAGTTTATTTTGGAGTTCTGGGATTTCCCTTTACAAATATAATAGGCATGTTTTCGTTACAAGCTAGCACTTTTAGTTTAGCACTTTGCAACGAAAACAACTGACTTCCACTAACTGGCACATAAGCAATATGTGGCGGATTTTCACTATCTGGTAGCAATGGTGTCATGAGTTGCGAAGAAAGAACAGTGCGAAACAGACAAAAAATTCGTGAAAAGTATTTTTAAAACATATATTTACTATTCTATGTTCAATTGTTTACACTCTTTTTGCAAATATTAAAATAATTTCCCATTTCTGTTCTTCTTCTACCCGTTAGTTCACAATAATTGATAAAATCTTTCCAAAAATGGGATGCCATATAGCTAAATATAGGGTGCCCAGTCTGGAAACATCATACTCGATTAAGACATGAACACAAGCACCAAACTTCATCGGGAACTAATAGTGCTTAAAAGTGTTTAGCTCCCCATACAAATTAAGCACTTATGGTGTAACGAAAACACGCCTAATATGTAATACAAATAATAATTAAAATATCGTCGGCTTAATGATATTTTGTTCCATACGCCATTTTGTACACTGATGACGAATCAGTTTCGTCAATATATCTTCGTACTGGTGACGAAAAGTTTCGTACATGCGATGGTTTTGTACGTCAGTAGAACGAACACGATCATCAACCCATGGGTTTCGTCGTGGTGGTGAATGGAGTTCGTCGTGGTGTTGATTGCGATTACTTTTGATTTCAAATATCAGAAGTAATGAAGAACTGCGTATGGCAAAGCAGTCAACTAATTTTATTTTCCATGATGGTCTAAAACCATAAGAATATTTATTGATTTTTAAATTTAAATACTTATAGTCGGGAGCATGAATTCGTCTTGGTGTTGGATGGAGTTCGGCGTGCTGATGAATAGAGTTCGTCGTGGTGATGAATGGGATTCGTGGTGGTGATGAATGGGATTCGTCATGGTGATGAACTCGATTCAACGTAGGGATGCATGGTGTTCATCGTGGGAATGAATGGAATTCGTCGTGCGAATGAATTCGTTTATCGTAGGGATGAAATGTGATCATCCTGAGGACGAAAGTTTTTGGAAACAGAGATTCGTCATGGTGACGAACAAATTCTTCAAGAGGAGTATTCCGTACGTTAGCTGACTTTTGGCGAAAAAATAACGTGATGATATACAAATTAGTCGTCATGACGAATCTTTTTCTATCAATGTATGAACGGAGAAAAACGCAATTTGTTGCGTGAGTAAAAACGGGACTGAAGAGTTACACACTTTTATTCCATAGGGTTCCCAACAGTGTTTGTATGGTTCTCATGCATTTCTATGCCATTACATTCAAAATAAGGAAGTTATAACAATTTTTCTACATGGCATTTTGGTCCACATTCACTTTTGTTTTAATATTATTTGATATTTTTGTATTACATGGACCACAAAAAAAATATTGCAGATTCTGAAAGAGCATGCTTGAAAACACAAAAATGGCGTATTGACCGTCTGGTCTTGATATTTCGGCTTTCCACAAAATGTTGAATATTTTCATGCAGCGCTCGATCTACGCATTGTTTTCGTTATTGACTATCTGGTTATTTCCCACAAGTCTTCACTTCATTTACCATTTACCTATAACATTAAATTGGAGTCAGCAGAATATTTGCGAGATATCGCACCTCCGATAATTTAGATTCTTTGGTTTAATTAATTCTTTGATTGGAATAATTTTGAGTTCAGTGATAATTAAAAACATTTCTAATTTTGCCAGATACGCGCACGTATACCGAACATCACAAATGGTACAAAACTTAAGTCTCAAAAACATAAGACTCTGCGCATACTGAGTACGATTGCAAATATTGTGAAATGGTGCAACAGTTCAGAAGAAGGTATGCAGAGAAAAATGTCCAGCACCATCTGCAGAACTGTTAATACAACAACGCGGACAAACGACGTTTCCTTTTGTGTTGTGTACACACACATCTGCATATTTTGTGTTGTGTACACACACTTGTGCACATGTTATTCCAACAAATAAAAAAATTATAAAACCGAAACGCACAAAGTTAGAACAAGTTACGCTCTTTGTTGTCTCAACACCCTTTATATTCAATCATGCTTAAATACAATATGTTTCCGTAAACGTTTTTCGTTTATCATAAACGTAAATTATGAAAATTTTGGAATGAAATAATGTTCGTTGACAGCAAGAGAAACTACGTTTACGATAAGCGTTTTCATTTAGAGTTGGGTGAACTTGAACGATTCCCTTGAAGGAACGATTGGAAGTGGTTCCTGCTATGTCGTTCTTTAGTTCCATCGTTCACTTCGGATCTTTGGCTGTTATTCATCTTTCGTTCATTCGCTCGTTCTTTTTACCATTCTTCTTTTTTGAACAGCTGTTTAATTGTTGTCAAATTTACCGAACAATGATTTCTTTAGTGCTATCACACTAAGTGCCGTTAACAATAAATAAATAAACTAGCGTTAAAAGCTAACTGCCGGTTATAACTGTCAAATTCCATACAATTTAACTTTCGTTAGCTTGAAAGCTCTGTTTTATTGTTTTGTGTTAATGGGGGTAAATTTATTACAAAATTTATTGCTGGTGTCGTTCGGAGGTATTAATTTTTTACCTTCATCAGTCTTTTTCACAGGCGTGTACTGAATTGAAATTTCTGCAGACAAGCCTTTAAGGCTTCGCGGGTATATCTTAAGATAATATGTACAAATTAAAAGATACAAATAAATTTAAAATATATTTTCAATTTCCTGGCAAAATTGTTTTTACGAGTATCACGTTCATAAAAGAAGACTGAACGAGTAAACAAACAGCTGTTGTGATGATTGGGCGAATGAATGTCATTTGAACGAAAAGGAACAATGGAACGAAAAGACAGAACGAGTTCCTTTACCGGAACGGAACGAAAAGGACCGGTCCGTTCAGTGAACGATAATGCCCAACACTATTTTCATTCACTAGAAATAGTTCAAACGTTACGGGAAAAGTAGAGCGTTTGAGACAAAGAGCTAGCGATAAACGATCTGCAAACTTTTTTCTTTGCGTGTAATACTACCTGTGCTGTTATATGGTTTTGTAGCATGGATACTTGCGAAAGCAGATGAGTCAGTACTTGGAGTGTTCGAGAGAAAAATTCTTCGAAAAATATATGGACCAATCTGTTTCAACGAAGAATATTGGCGTTGTATGAATCGCGAGCTGTATGGGCTATATCCAGACATTGACATAGTCTGGCGTATCAAAATACAATGACTACGCTGGCTAGGTCATGTTGTAAGAATGAATGAAGGTGCACCAGCTAAATTTAACCACGGGCCCGGTGACGGTTCACGTGAAAGGGCGACGAACAAAACTTCGATGGGAAGGCCGAGTGGAGGAAGACATAAATTGGAGAAGAAACGCTGAACATCAAGGCGCCTGGGAATTTATTTTACGTTCGGCTAAATAGACTAATATCTTGTAGTAGCCACCTAAGTAAGTAGGTGGAAATTAGTTCTTAGTAAAAGTGGGGCAATATGTTTTTATACGAATATCTCTTTCGATTAGATTTCTGTCTTGGGTGTTCTGGAAATTCTCATTGGGATTGGACTAACAACTTCAAAGGCCTTTTTAACAATGACACAATTTACTTCTGTAACCACAAACTGGGGAGTAATTCAACAACGAAGACAACAAACACACTTGGAAAACATTTTCAAATATACATTTAATTAAAGAAAAAACACCACGGCAATTTGAAAATGTAAAACTTGAAATAAATTTTCATTAGCGGAGTCTTTTGAATGAGCTTTTAGCGTGCCGTGGCATTAGCATAAAACTATTTCCATTTGCTATTTTCTCTTCAGTTGTAAATTTATTTTTATTATCATCAAATCGAAATCCTTATTTTATGACTTTTCTAAGGAAACAAAAAGAGAACCAAAATTCGAATTACTTGTTGATATGTTAAGTTCGTGTTACTACCATTTTTATTACATTTGGTTTATTTTACTTAAACTTTTTTCTCTTCTTTTGCTCACATCTTTGTTCCTTGCAGAGAACTCAGTCACGTTTTCTCTCGAGCAATGGAAAATAAAACTTTCCCCGACATAAAAGAAAACAGTTTTACAATGAAAATAAAACTGACTTTTTTCTACATAGATTTCACAAATCTCCCACTTTTTTGTTCGAAGGTGTAGCGAGCTAAAATAGAAAAAGGCGAAGCACCTGAATTCACCAAAAGCATTGTCTTTGTTGAAAAAAAAACGGAGGTAGTCTGAAAATGAGTATCACCTTTTGAAAAATAATGTATCCTCATATACTACAGGTACTACAAAAAGTTCACAGAATTTTTTTTAAATACTTTGAACAGTTAACAGTTTTAGGCAGAAAAGGTTCATAGAAACTTCTACAGGAATAAACACAATACCTAAATTATTGTCTACATCCATTTAGAAATGTTTCATGCCCTTTAAGCAATACAAAATATTATGTTTGAAATTGAAAATTCTCTACACTGAAGGAAAACAATGTTGGAAAACCGATCAATTTTACAGTATTTTATTTTGTAAGTTCATTTGACAGGAATCACATTAATTTATTAATTTGTGTCGGGTACCAGAAGATGCTTATGAAATACCCCCAATTTGAGAAAAACTGTAGGTATCTACTTCAAAAACATGTCTCTGAACTTGAAGTGTTTAAGTATGTTCCTATTAATATACTATGGTATTCAATTCCAGTACGTGGTGGGAGGTTCCAACGTAGGCGTGTTCATTGCGCCCATTTTCTCAGAGTTAATGACAAAACTTTTACTATTTGTAAACATATAGAAAATTCAAATATGTAGTCTAGTAATTACAGGCGATTCAATATCTTAATAAATATTAACACTTTGAGGGGGAGATACACACAAAAAAAAAAACGTTTGGAAATCGTTTATCGCAAACATTTTTTTATCAGTGAAATCAAAATTATTTTATTCAAAGAATTACCCGTTTACCCGTTTGCAGCAAACGTTTCGCATGGTTTGGGATAAATAGGCATTGCTTGTAACAAACACAATAACCGTTTGCACCAAACGTTTCACAGGGTTTGTAATAAATATAAATCATTCACAGTAATTTCACTAACCGTTTGCTATAAACGTTTCTTTGGGTTTTGGGATAAACATAAATCCTTTGCGACAAGCAAAGACCACAAACGAAATTCTTCTATTTTCTAATTGGTCTAATTTTTCGTTTGGGGGTAACTTAATTTAAGAAAGCCATTTTAATTCGTTTATATCTCGTAACTACATATGCAATCCAAATAACTTTTTTTTAATTAAAAATAAAGTTCTTTACTTCAATCAAACCGACATTAAAATTTTAGCCGGGAAAATATTTTACAACCATAAGCAAATTTTCATCAGTTTTCTTTTTAAAATATTTAGGTGACTTTACTAGATTTTTTTCTAAAACAAAATATTATTTTCTTACTAAAAAAATTATGGATATTTCTTAGTGAAACACTTGTCTATAGAACTGAATCATTCTATAGAACTGCATCAAAGTAATTTTTGAAAAATTGCTTTTTTGCCACCAAAATACCTTTTATATTTTAAAAAATAGGCATTTTTTTATTTTTTTTCAAAAGGGTATATCTAGTTTGCAGATATAGAGAACATTTTAAAAATGAAGTATAAGTATATTTATACTCTGGGCCTATATCTAAATCTGAAACGATTTTAACCAATTTCAATAGGATTCTTCCCAGGTGTAAAAGAGTCCAACTTAAGATGGACAGACAGACGGACAAAAAATCCAATTGCTGCTTTGGTTTTGGGAGAGTCTGTTGCATTTTCCGTGTAAAAACGAAGCGGGAGCACTTTTATACCCTCACTTTATTATAATGAGGGTGTATATAATTTGCTACGGACCAAAAGTGTAACACATCGAAGAAGTGACCTAAGACCCCATGTATGTTCGGCGGAAATCAGTTTTAGGACATTTTAAGTCATTTGAGCAATGTCCGTACGTCTGTCTGTTTGGCGGACTGGAGCGCACGATAAGGAGTTACGGATTGACTTAAAATTTGGTATGTAATAATATTTTTTTCTCTATCTCCGGCTAAGTTGGAAGATGAGCCATATTGCTTTACTCCTTCTACACCATTTTCAACAGTAATTGAGAAGTTTCCCGTTGTAATTGAGAAAATTTCACTTGAAATTGAGATTCTACATTTGCATTTGACAAAATTTCAATTGAAATTGAGATTTTACATTTGAAATTGACTAAATTTCAATTGAAAATTAGATTTTCCATTTGAAATTGGCTAAATTTCATTTGAAATTGATATTTTCCATTTGGAATTGACTAAATTTCAATTGAAATTGAGATTTTCTATTTGAAATTATCTAAATTTCATTTGAAATTAGGATACTTCCACTTTAAATTGAGAAAATTTCATTTTCAATTAGGATATTTCCATTTGAAATTCAGAAAATTCTGTTTGAAATTAGGATATTTCTATTTGAAATTGAGAAATTATGAAAATAACTTTGATTTTGAAATACTGTTAAAAGCTGGAGTTGAAGGATAAATGCGCTATTTTCTTGATAAATATGACCCGTGGAATCGTTAACCGTTTGATACCGGGTTCCCGCTTGGGACCAGTGGTAACTTCCTCGCGTAGTCAAAATGCGTAGTCAAAATGTCCATAGGTGCAATAGGAATATTCAGAGTCATACAATTGGATCGGCGTAGAGGGTCATCCACTGCAGCATCTACAAACAAATGGGCTATATAACAGGTGGCGCAAAAGTAATCCTCCTATCAAAAAATGCTATAAATTTTGCGATTGGCCCCTAATGTCAGTTCTGTTTTGACATTTGTGTGAACACATGCGAAATACACGTTAATAAACAATGTTACGCTACACTGCTCCAGAACGCGGAATATTGCTGACTATTTATTTGACCAATAAATTTTTAAATTACAACCATAAAACATCGAATGGTTACTTTTGCGCCACCTGTTATTATTTATATAAACTTGAAATGGTTGCACGTTTTTTAGTAGATTTATAATAGTTATTCGTATTTCAAGAACTTCATTATAATAATAAATAAAAAGTTCTCAATTTAAAACCAAAACATCCGAATTTCAAACGGAATTTTCTCAATTTAAAAGGAAATATCCTAACTTAAAATAAAATTTTGACATTTTTAAATGGAAAATCTCAATTACAAATGAAATTTTGTCAATTTCAAATGGAAAATCTCAATTTCAATTGAAATTTAGTCGATTTCAAATGTAAAATCTCAATTTCAATTGAAATTTTGTCGATTTCAAATGTAAAGTCTCAATTTCAAGTGAAATTTTCTCAATTACTGTTGAAAATGGTGTAGTACCTTCCCAACAAAGGGTTAACATTTAGTGAAATGTTGATTCTTTTATAACTTCTATACTACTTACTCGAATCTTCTGAAATTCAACACATAGTATAAGTTTATAGGGCGCTAACACCACAAAAAAATGGGCGAATTTGCCACGCCCCTTTTGGAACCTCCCACACAAATGGACTATTTTGCACCAAAAGTTAACTGGTTATAGTCCAGAGAAAAGCGGGAGTCATTGCCACGCCCCTTTTGGTACCCCCCACACAAATGGACCATTTTGGACCAAAATTAACAGCTTATAACTTTAATACCAGTGCATACAAATACATGAAATTTTGTACAGTGTAATATTATCTAGAGTCCACAGAAACGTGGGCGTTATTGGCACGCCCCTTATGGTAGCTCCCACACAAAGGGATGATTTTGCATCAAAAGTTAAGAACTTATAACTATAATACCGGTACGTACTTTAAAGTTATTAAATGCAATTTAAATTGATAATAATGTAGTAGAAAAATAAATAAATTTACGAATATATTTTGGGACTGAAGGTTTATCCGACTGAACTTTCTTACTTCTTCATATGTTTGAATAGAAGGAAAATATATTTGGAACAGAGATTTGTAAATATTATGGGCCTTATTCATAAAAAGTTAAAGAAGGTTTGAGGAACGCTTTAGCAGTGTTAAAGCGTTCTTCAAACCTTCATTAAATTTTTATGAATAAGGGCCTATATATTTCTGAGTAAATAAATTTTGATTTGAAAAGCATTAACATTTGTTTGCATATGTTAATATATTACAACAAAATATATATTTGCGACCTATCTTTCTCAAATAAACTATGTGTTTACAAACAAATAAAATTATTATTTAGAAATTTCTTCAAATATATTTTATTTCAAATAATTCAAACCTCTGCTGAAGTTTTCAAATTTCAGTTTTAATATTTCTTGATTTCGCTTTATGTTTACAGCCAAAAATTGCACTAACTTTTTAATGCACTGATTTTTCAATTCTAAATATTCCAAGACATCATTTGTTGTAAATCCATCGAGAAATTTATAGTTATACAAAATTATACGATTTCAATTCTATGGAATTTTACGAACATTCAAAATTTCGAAAAAAATCAACTTTTAATTACTGAAAATTTAAAACATCCATTAAGATTTAGATATCGATATATTTTCTGAATGTTTAAATGAAAATAGTTCTGTGTTTAAGAAGTAATAGTCCCAAATAAAAAAATATAAGTTCGAAACAAGAACAACATAATATATAATATTTGTGTGTACCAAATATTGTATATTTAGAGTGTACCCTTAACACATATATATATATATATATGATTCACGTCCAATATGTTTAGGAAAATATACTACAGAAGCAATAGTACCAGGTAATGACATCCTCTTACTCTCCGCATTACTTTTATGCAAAACAATTATTATTAAGTGACAATAACAAAATTAACAATTGATTTTATTTATTAGTAAGTTACGTTGGAAAGCACCAATTTTTTTAAGAAAGTATTCATTAAGCTTAAAATATTTAGTTGGTTAGTTGATTTAGTAAAATGGTGATGTTTTATAGGAAGGTTTATACAATGCTAATATGGATGTATCACCTTATAAATGTCTCTCTGCTATTTATGATTATTAGATCCATCTCATTACTCTCGGCACTTATTTTGACTAATACGTAACAATTTTTTACCCAATAGAAGTGAATACTATTTTATTTTGGCATTCTAAATTCGAAAAATGAGTGTATATTTCTTATTTAAATTTCCGATGGTGGTTTTTTATTATTAATAGAAGAAGACGTTAATAGAAGAAGACGTCTTATCACTTTCGGCAATGTTTTAAGTTAAAGGATTGTTTGTGGGCTATAAACCGCAGACCCAGACCACCTGTTACTAAACCAAAATGTTAACGTAAAATTTATGTTAAATTATGTTACACTTGCCACATGGTTATCCTTTCCAGGTGTGGTCACGTTTTTCGCAGTTTTTTCTTTCAGTGCAAATAAAATGTATAAATTCCCATCCGTATTATCTTGTTATGTATATACGAGATATGTTCAAAGAATATCGCGTATTTTTAATTTCGGGCTACGTGTATTTGATTTTTTATATTTTTGTAGAGTTATGTTGGTACTCATGTCCCTTACTTATGCTGACAAGGCCGGCAAGTACGGTCAATAAAGAATATTACCCGCAAGTTATGCGCAAATTGCGAGAAGCAATCCGCCAAAAACGCCCGGATATGTGGAATAACAAAAACTGGCTTTTGCACAATGATAACGCCCCTGCACACACATCGTTGCTTGTGAGCGAATATTTGGCCAAAAACAACACAGTCCCCTGAGACTATTTTTTTTTTCAAAACTGAAAAGGCACATGAAAGTACGATGCTACGCCACGATTGAGGAGATAAAGACGGATTGAAAAAAGTATTGGCAGAAGTGTATTATATCCGAGGGGAATTACTTTGAAGGGGAAAAAAAAAAAAAAAAAAACAGCGTTGGCAGAACACTGTGCTGCAACAAAACACGAACCCGACTTAGAAGGAGTACGAGTAATAGAGAGTGAGAGTAATTACAACAAAAGGTTTATGCTAGAGACACTGCACATCATTAACACAACAACAACAAAACGCATTAACTACAAAGCAGACATAGAAGGGTGTGCAAACAACTATAGACTTCTAATAAAGAAGTTAAATAGAATCGAGTAAGAAAATGATCAGCTAGTAAGAAAACAGACGACAACAAGGCAGGACATATGTCTTTTTATTTTTTGTGTTAGTTTTGTTTACATACTCGTAAGCGAACGATGTTTATGATGTTTTTAATATATTTAGTGTTGTTTTTGTTTTATTTTCAACAATGTTATAGATATTCCTGAAGATGTTCCTCAAAGAGGAACGAAATATCGAATAAATAAAAAAACATCAAAACTTGACCTCGAGCTTGTTTATAAATTAAAAACAACTAAAAGGGGACAAAATATATATCCATGAATAAATAAATACTTTTTGAAAAAATACAAAATTCGCAAATTTTTTTGAACATACTATGTATACCCGTATTCTCTTTCATTTCATACTCTCATTGTAAATACATATCGTATATTAAAACCAGTCACGTTTTTCTTTTATTATTTTGTTATTTTTAGAAAGAAACTTTACTCCCAACTGAAAGAAAATAGTCTTATTAAATATTAAACTAGATAAACATACAATACCCTTTCGTAGCTTCTGGTAACAATGGAGAATATGTAAAAGGTCAAGAAACTGAAACAAATATGCTGAATATAAAGGTAAGGAATAGCATGTGGAATATAGAATATGCAGCTCTCGAAACAAGCAAATCTAACAAAAAAAACAATACATTTTAAGTTAGTACGATTAGTAGTTTGGAACGAATTATGTACTACGCACGGTGCACAATGGGAGGAACTTAAGAAGGAAAATAATTCCGACATTTCTTAACCAGACAACTAATTGCGGCATAATTGGAATGCTTGCAGAAGAGGTATTAGAGATTTATGTGTTAATATTAAAGCTAAAATATGAAAACATTTACCATTTTGATTGATATGTTTTGTTTTTTACAAAGAATTTTTTTTGGAAAATATAACCCCAAATAGCCATAACTTTTGTCTCATTGGTTATGTGTCAGCGTTCGGAAAAAACATTAAAGGCTGGGTTAGGCAAACGTAACCGTAACGCCCCCGTAGCGTAGCTAATCAGTTGATTCAATCTGACATGTGGAAATCAGTGTAAACTATTAGCCAACGGAAACGAAACGTAAACGGACGGCTGAGTCTGCTGAAATTTGATTTGGACGGTACGTTTACGTGCATTTGTAAACAAAATTAGTTACATAATGGAAAAAGAATAAATGTATGCGAAACTTTTGAAAAGAAATGACAAATAAGTAATAAAATGATTAATTAGTAGCACATAAATATTAAATAAAATTAATTTGTTGCTATTCTTGTTGTCTTGTTGTCTGAGTGATACGGCACGTTTTTCAAGTTTTGGGTAATTGCTCCAGCAAGCAACGGTACGGCGGCGCTAAAGTTAAATTACGGTTAAGTTTGCCTAACCCGGCCTTAAGAGAGAATTAGCGGATAATCTGCTGAAAAATAATCAGTTTTAATTTGATTACTGAAATAAAATTGTAGTAATTGTAGTTTGTTTATTTTAGCAATTTTTAGCATTTTCTTTTGCTCAATTTAGACCATTCTGTTCGAAAAAAAAACTTTCGATTTATTCTAAAATATATGGTCCAACCTTTATTATTTTAGATGTTAATATTATTTTGATAATCGCACTAAACGGCAAAAAATATAAATTTTTTGGACAAAAATGTCAAAAATTTAATTTCCCAAAAAAAATCAACAAATTTGTTTATTTTGTTTTCATTTTTATTTTTAATTTTTTAAAAAAGATTGAAAAAAAGTTATTGAAAATAATGTTGGGCAATATCTTCTAAAATAATAGGTATTTTGTTATATGGTTGGAAAAAGGGCCGTTTGACCACAATGTCAAAATTCAGGCCGCCGGAAGTTGAGCCCCAAGAAAATGCACACCAAATTGAAAACCAGTAAGGAAAGGCAGAAAGTCGGGCGGGGCCGACTATATAATACCCTACACCTCCCTTACAATGCGATAAGGGTCGTTGGTAAGAACATATATATGTGGATATATCTAATTCTGAACCGATACTAATCGCTAAATTAAGCAATATCGTTCCTAAATTGAGAAACATCTTTCTGGAGAATTTGTAATGATCGGAAGTAAAGTACAACTTCTATAGCGCTTTGCAACCAAATTAGGAGGAATATATATATGAAGGTTATATATAAATCTGAATCGATTTTCCCTGAATACACATTCATGTAAAATAGAAACGTCTTTCTGTCGAATTCCATATTGATCGGATATAAAATACAGTCTCTACAGCGCTTAGATGTCAAATCGGGGATAACATATATATGTGGGCTATATCTAAATCTGAACCGATTTTCTCCGAATTTGGCAGTATTCCTTCATGTAATAAAAAACCTCTTCCTGCCGAATTTCGCTGAGATCGGATATAAAATACAGTCTTTACAGCGCTTAGATGTCAAATCGGGGCTAACATATATATGGGGCCTATATCTAAATCTGAACCGATTTTCTCCGAATTTGGCAGTATTCCTTCATGTAATAAGAAACCTCTTTCTGCCGAATTTAGCTGTGATCGGATATAAAATACAGTTTCTACAGCGCATGAATTTCAAAGGGGGGGTAACATATATATAGGGGCTATATCTAAATCTGAACCGATTTTCTCCGAATTTAGCAGTATTCACTCATGTAATAAGAAACCTCTTTCTTCCGAATTTCGTACTGATCGGATATAAAATACGGTTTCTACAGCGCTTACATGTTAACTCGTGGGTAACATATATATGTGGGCTATATCTAAATCTGTACCGATTGTAACCAAATTCAATATGGATCGTCCTTGGGCCTAAAGAAAGATATGTGTAAAGTTTCGTTGAGATCGAACCATAATTGCGACCTGTACTTTGATTACAAAAATACATCTACAGACAGACAGACGGACAGACAGACGGACATTGCTAAATCGACTCAGAAAGTGATTACAAGTCGTTTGGTATAATAAACAATGGGTCTATCTCTTCTCTTTTTGGGTGTTACAAACAAATGCACAAAGTCATAATACCCTGTACCACAGTGTGGTGTGGGGTATAATGAAATTGCGCTCCAAATTTGGGGCCTATATTCGTTACAAAAAGTGCTTTGGGAAATTACACCCCAATCAAAAAGAACAGCATAAAATGAAAAAAAAAAGACTAAAAAATTTTCTCTTCGTAAATCTGGGTAGTACGTAATAATACACGTTTACGAACCCATTTTCTAACTATAAATCTTTTAGTGCCCGGTCGGCCTTCGGCCTCTGTTTAAGACTTTCTCCTATGGACGGGATCCAAAGTTGGCTACGCGGAGCAAATCTTTTATGCATAGCCTCTCCTGTTTCTTAATTTATAGATGAAAATAAGCCCCAAAAACCGGACAAAAAATGAAAACAAGCCCCAAAAAAAATTTTTGTTGTTTGACATGTAATTTTTTGGGGCCCATATTCATAAACATATTAGGGTGGATTTTCCTGGGGCCCAATTTCATTCCGCCCAAAATTCATCGTTGAAATTTTATGTCATAAGTACTATCCAATAGGACTAATTCATTCGAATTCACTCGCTTGTCATGAAATTCCCAATATAACTATATGTATATAGGAGGTGTGGAACTGAGGCCCAAATTTTATTGAACCCTAGGGATCTACTGGGTTAACTTTTTTAATTTCTATTTTAATTGCTGAGTTCTACTAAAAAAGTTCTTTCGTATACATATGTGTGTATAATAACGATTTGTGGACTAGGCTAACCAATTCCCTTGGACCCTATAAACCTACTGCGTTTGGGTTCTCCTCGTCATTCCCTTTCGTTTGAATATAATAGTTTTGAGAGCCCCATGGATCTTTGATTTTCAAATTTTGACAAAATTTTCGTGTTATTAGGGTCATTTAGGGATTTGTGCACAATTTGGAAAAATCGGGGTTGCGCGCCGTAAAAAAATATTGGGACACACAAACAATTTTTAGTCAATCGCTTAATCGTTAATCCTTTCGAGATTAACGATTAAGCGAGATTAACGATTGTCTGTCTGGTTGCGCAGGACGACCATCGCTCAAATGACTTAAAAAGTCCTATAACTGATTTCCGGATGTGTTACACTTTTGGGCCGTAGCGAATGATATACCTCTCTGTGGTTTTCTGCAATAACCGCCCACTTCAGAAATTTTCGATTTCGGAATTATAGTATAAATATATTCAGCTCCTAAGTATTTCTTGTCGACTTTTTCAAAAACTCACTACCTATGCACATTTCGTTTCAAAGATCTGCGAGAGTAAAAGCATTTTGGCTCCCCTGATTATTTTGATTTTTTGAGATGTGCTGTTATTCCTGAAAAACACAGATATACCTTCCCAACTAAAGTGCGTCTGTAACAAATCATATGGTAATAGCATTTGCAAAAATTATTGTATGTGCATATGCACTCTTACTTACATATAAAGTGTCCGCCATCTGACGTTTTTTTCAACTAGTGCTTATTTCGTGAATGGTAACACTTAGCTCATGTCTGATTTGACAGATAATTAGTTTTATCCTTCCGCTGAACGAATATGTGTGTATATTGCGAATATTGCGACATTACTTTGAAAATCATGGTAATGTCGCAGAATGTGTGCGAAAATTGCGTACGGATTTTGGAAGAAGAGAAGCACCGTCAGCTCCGTATATTCGTTATCTTGTGAAAAAAGTGAAAGAAACTGGCATCCTCATCGATAAACCAAAGCGTGAAAAGCCAAAAACAGTACGTACACCCGTCGTTCTCAACAATTGAACATTTCGGAGACATCATTGAGACGAATTTTGCATAAAGAACTTGGTATGACGCCATACAAAGTCCAATTGGTTCAGGAGTTGAAGCCAACTGACCATCCAATGCGTTTTCGCTTCGCTAAGCTATAGCATTTTCAAAAAAAAAAGTTATTTGGCGGACCCTTTATTAATAAAATACTCACCCTTGACATTATTTTCCATTATTTATTTTTAAAAACTGTGAATTATTATTATGAAAAATTTAATTTGAAATTAATACAAAATTCACTGTACTTAATTGTTATTTGATAACTCATTTAGAAAACCCTAACAAAACAGCTGATAAAGAAGCAGTAAATCAATGTTGCCAAAAAATTCAAAAAGATATGTTTACATTGCTAATTTAAAATATTTTGGTAAAATATTAATTTTGAATTTTGGCCAAAAAAAAATAGTCAAATTGTCAGATCTTGCATTGTTATCAACCCTGTCAAAGTTCTTTTAATGTACTCACTATGACATATTGTTAGCAAAGTGTGAATTGTCAGTTGAGAGGATTGCAAGAAAAAATTTAAATTCATATATTTAAAATATATTTTTAAATATCACAGTGCAACACGAAAAAATATAACCATATACGGTCATAAAGAACAACAATTGTGAACAAATAAAATCAAAAAATCTTAAATTTAAACGTTAAAATCGCATCCTAGGAATCAAGAATCATTCCTAGGAAGTTCATATGTTCTGGAAAGATGTTTAGGTACATTTTTGTAGTTGATTGTTACCTTGAATTTTAAACGGTTTGCTACCTATGGACCTGAACAAGGAAAAAAAGGTAAAAAAAATCGAATTTTTTAAAGTTTGATTGCGATTTTGACTTTGGAGATGAAGTAATTTTAATTTTTAATTGGTTTGTTCTTTATGACAAGAGCTACAACTTTGCTTCAGAAAGTAAATCAAAATTCCGAACGGTTTGCACGATATGAGCCTGATAATATGATGATTTTTTGCAAAAATTACACCGCGGTCCCAAATCTTTGGGGGCCCATAAAAAAGTGCATGACTTTGGACAAAACTGGGAGACACGGGTCTGTTTTTTGGGATTTTATCACGTAGTAGTGTCCGTACATGGTTATATTTCCATGACTTTCAAAATTACACACAGTGTATTTATAGGCAGGATTACCAATAAAAATATTTTATATTGTTGCCAACAAAATGTTTGTCTGACAATGGCACCATTGTCAGATGCATAAACTTCGCACATCATACAAAGTTCTCACGGTGACTTTTCTAACAACGTTGCAAGACAAACATTTTAGTTGCACGCGGTTAAAAGTTCGCACGGTTGAATTTTTTGACATTTTGCTAACAACATTGTAAGATCTGACGAGTACATTGCTTCAAACAGATTTCCGGATGCGTTACAATTATAAGCCGTAGCAAATGATATATATAGAGAGATCTAAGTAGAGATACTTTTTTCAATAGCCTTTGTTTGACAGATAACGTGTGAGTCGTGTCATGCTGTCATGTTATTTTTGTTAAGTATTGTTTGGCATTTCATCATGGAAAGACTTAAGCTGAGTATAGACGATTGCCAGATCGGTAAACGTTATCAACCCTGTTAAAGTGCTGCAAATATACGGGCAATGTCAGATTGTTAGGCAAAGGTGAATTGACAGTTCAGACGAATGCAAGAAATCGTTACAATTTCAAATATTTACAATATATTTTGTAAATATTTATATGCAGGATTGCCAATAAAAATAGATTATAGACAGTGTTGCAAATAAAATGATTTTCTGGCAATGGCGCCGTTGTCACATGCATAAACTTCGCACATATAACAATCAGCAAATTATCTGGCAATGACTTTTCTGCTAACGTTGCAAAACAAAAATTGTGTGTTCACACGGTTGTAAATTCACAGGGTTGCATTTTTCCGCCATTTTTCTGGCAATATTGTCCGATCTGCAAATCGTCTGTACTTACCTTTACTTACGCCTGAACAACGTTTACAAATTATTCAGTTTTATTATCAATCCAAAAAAGACACTTTCCAGTTGACCCACGACCTTGACACCCATGAGCAATATTTCTTCAAAAATGATGCCGGTGAGAACGTAACCGTCAATGGCGACCGTTATCGTGCCATGATAACCGACTATTTGATGCCTGAAATTGAAGCTCGTGATCTCGGCGTCATTTGGTTTCAACAAGACGGCGCCACTTCCCACACTTCGCATCAATCAATTATTGAGAAAACCAGTTACCAGTCGAAATGCTCGAACGAGTCATCGAAAATTGGACTCAACGGATGGACCATCTGAGACGTAGCCGCGGCAAAGATTTGATGGACATAATCTTTAAAAAATAAATGGCAAAGAATGTTCTTTCAAATGATAATAAACTTTCCCCATTCAATTTGAATTTTCTGTGTTTTTTTCTTTACTAAAGTAGGGAACCTCAAAATGGATCACGCTATTCATCGATGAACTTTTTCCTACACTCACTATGCACATTATGTTCCAAACGTACTGCGAGAGAAACGGTATTTGGCTCTCTTGAACATTTTGATTTTTTAGAAGTGCTATAATTCCAGAAAACTACTGATACCCTCGTCCACTAAAGTGCAGGATATAACGCTAAGTATACACGATTGCCAGATCGCACAACGTTATCAACCCTGTTAAAGTGCTACAAATGTTGGGACAATTACAGATTGTTAGGCAAAGGTGAATTGACAATTCAGGCGATTGCAAGAAAACCTTACAATATCATATATTTACAATATATTTTGTAAATATGTATTTAGTATTGGCATTAAAAATATTTTATAGACAGTGTTGCCAAAAAAAGGTTTTTCTGACAATGGCGCCGTTGTCACATGCATAAACTTCGCACATCTAACAATCTGCAAATTATCTCGCAATGACTTTTCTGCTAACATTGCAAGAAAAAATTGTATGTTCACACAGTTGTAAATTAACAGGGTTGCATTTTTCCCGCCATTTTTCTGGCAATATGCTCGATCTGCAAACCGTGTGTACTTAGCTTAACAAAACATATGGCAATATCATTTGACGCAAAAATGTATGCATGGATAATTTATTGGCACAATAACAACAATGAAAACTCTTTCTTGAGATACTCACCATATTTTTATTAATCTGGGATAATCAACGAGTGAAACGCTTTTAAAAATCCTATTAATACAAAAATAAATGTAGTTGAAGGATGCCTCTTTCCTACAGAAATTTTGTAAAAAAAAAAACAAATATGACTATATTTTATACACATACATGTTCTCGATTTGTTTCCTTATCGTGTTTTCCAACGGCCATAATTTTCTAAAGAAACTTTAAATGCAACGAAAAACGGAAAGAGTAACTCTACAAAAACTTGTCTGTTTTGCGGTGCAAAATCGTACGTTTCGTCTTACACGCAAACTTCTCTTGTCAGCAGTTTTTGTTTTTCTCGAAGTTTCTTTATCTCAAAGTTTTTGACTTTTTATTTTTTCTTAGACTCCCACCTCCAAAAAGTGTTGTTTCTGTCTATGTTGTTTTTGTGGTCTTTGTCTCATCCTTTCACAGCTAGCCCAATGGAACTTCCGTTTCCCTTTCGGCAAAACATGAATGGATTTATTTAAACACGACTTTGGCGAAGACCAAAATGAAATGCGGCAAGACAGTTGGATTTGCAGAATGTTGAATCAGTGCACTTTGTCACTTGTTCCTATTTGTAGCTTCTTCTTTATTATTAAAAAAAATTAAATGAGAAAAATATTTAAAATGTCTCCAGTAAATTTACGTAGAATGCATTTAATGTTGTTGTATTTGGTTTGTGTTATACATTTATATTAAATTCTGGTGAAATGGGATTTCTCATCATGTGGCAACGACAAAATTGGTTCACCTTTGATTTCAAGCCTACTCCTACAGGCTGAGTTAGGCAAACGAAACCGTAAGTTAATTTTAACGCAGCCGTAACGTTGTCGGCTGCACCAATTACCCAAAACATGAAAAACGTGTCATATGACTCAGACGATCACAATAAGAGTATCAACATCTTTATTTTATTTAATATTTGCTCTTATTTTAACATTTTATAACTTCTTTATCATTTCAGTACAAAGTTTTGCATACATTTCTTCATCTTTCATTGCTTTACTTTTTGTGTTTGCAAATGCACGTAATCGTACCATCCAAATCAAATTTCAGCAGAATTCCTTCTGTATACGTTGACTAATTGTTTACACTGATTTGGTAACTGGTAACGTTTGCCTAACCAGCCTTTTAAATAGATGACGTCGGCTTACAACGCATGTCAAAGTTAGATTTTGCATACGCCCTACGCTTTCTCTAGTATTTAGGAGTAACCCAAAGTAAAGTAAAGCGGTATTTACATGATACATCTGATGTATGTCCTGAATAATACGAAGCAACAGAAGTTATTGATTTTTCTCTGATTCACTTTTCAACTTACCGAGAAATTTTGTTTCGGTAAATCCACACATTGCTGCACACAAATAATTAATTTTTCGATATCTTGTTTTTTCCATTTCACAGACATGTTTAACTTTTTATTTTAGATGCAATTTGCTAATTTTGCAAATTAATTTCCACGCATTAATACACAAAAAACAACGAATGAAAAATATAACGAAATGACAAAAATTGACAGCTTTCTTGAATGCGAATGAAAAACACAAAACGAGATGCCAGTACGAGAAAGATTTTTCCTCCTTCTATTCTTGATCTACCATGAACACCGAGTTGCAGCGGGTCTCGTGTGAATACGAACTATGATCATCGCGTATACGTGAAGAATCATCAACAGTCAATATAAGTATACATGATTGCCAGATCGGACAACGTTATCAACCCTGTTAAAGTGCTGCGAATGTACGGACAATGACAGATTGTTAGGCAAAGGTGAATTGACGGTTCAGACGATTGCAAGAAAACCATACAATCTATATATAGAATTGTTGCGTGACTGGCTGACTGACTGACTGATCATCGCTCAGGCCAAACGGCTGAAGCTAGAATGATGAAATTTGGTGGGAGGGTAGTCCTTGGGACGTAGACGAGCAATAAGGCGAGATTTTTCGATATTCGTACTATTAGCCGCACAATGGGGCAAAAAGGGATAAATATGGTACCACCGCCAAATCTAAACGAAATGAGCTAGAATCTTGGAATTTGGTATGAGGGTAGCCCTTAGGAGGTAGACTCAGAAATTGGCAGGATTTTTCGAAATTCGAACATTTAAGCACACAGTGGGGTAAAAAGTGATAAATGTGGTACATCATCCAAATGGCAAGAGCTAGAATCGTGAAATATTGTGTGATGGTAGTAGCCCTTATGAGGTAGACTCTGAAATTGGCAGGATTTTTCGTAATTCGAACATTTACGCACACAGTGGGTTAAAAAGGGAAAATGGGATAAATGTAGTACAACAGCCAAATTCAAATGGCAAGAGCTAGAATCGTGAAATTTGGTGTGAGGGTAGCTCTTATGAGGTAGACTCTGAAATTGACAGGATTTTTCGAAATTCGAACATTTACGTACACAGTGGGGTAAAAAGGGAAAAATGTGGTACAACAGCCAAATCCAAATGGCAAGACCTAGAATCGTGAAATTTGGTGTGAAAGTAGCTCTTGGGACGTAAACAAGAACAAGGAGTGATTTTTTTTAAAATTTAGAGGCACAGTGGGACAGAAAGGTATAAATATGGTACCACCGCCAAATTTAAAGCCTAATATTAGAATGGAGAAAATTGAAGCGAGGGGTGTGTTTATGACAACTGATCGGGGTATTAAGTTTCCTTTTGTATTCGTAGTTTTCGGGGCACAGTGGGGCAAAAAGTGTAAAATATAGTACAGTGGCTTAAAAATGTCAAACATGGATCAATGGTTCCAGGGTGACTTTTGGAACATAAACTAGAGATTGGAAGTGATTTTTAGTAATTCTAACTTTAAGAGGCACAGTGGGACACGACGGGTTAATTATGGAGCATGGGGAAAAAAGGGAACAATCTGCCAAAATTGGAACTTAAAAATGAGATATGAAGAGATTATATGGTTTTAGGAGCACTGTGGTCAAAAACGGTTAAATAGTGGAGTGGAGAAAATATGATTAAATATGTTACAGTCGGGGCAAAAGGTTTAAGTACGCTAGCGTGGAGACACATTTTAAATACGAGTACGGTACAGTGAGATACAAATTTTTTAAATATGGTACAGTGGGTAAACCTTTTGTACAGTGAGATAAAGAGTTGAATGGGGCACAGTTGTGCAAAAGGGGCTAACTATGGTACACGCAAAGAAAAAAAACGTTTGGGCGTCGTTTTTCGCAAAAAATTTTCTTTGTCTCAAACGCTCTACTTTTCACGTAACGGTTGAAATATTTGCGGTGAATGCAAAAGTTTATCGTAAAAGTAGTTTATCTTGCTGTAAATGAACATTATTTCATTCCAAAATGTTCGTAATTTAATTTATGGTAAACGAAAAACGTTTACTGTATTTAAACATGTTTGACTATATTAAAGAGCGTTGAGAGACCAAAGAGATAAACTTCTTTTCATTTTGTGAGAGTGAGGTTTTATAACTTTTTTATTATTTATATGACGGAAGATGCAGATGTGTGTGTTTACAACACAAAAAGCGACGTTGCAACTTTTCTGCAAAAAGATGGAGATGTGTGTGTGTACAAAACACAAAAAGAAACGTTGCAACGTATGTCCGCGTTGCTTTGTTGACAGACGGTGGTGGACATTTATTTATCTGCATCCCTCCCTCCGCATTGTTATACAATTTCATAACATTTGCAATCGTACTCAGCATGCGTAGAGTCGTATGTTGGTGGGCCTTTAGTTGTGTACCGGCGCTTGTGGTGTTCGTTAAATGTGCGCGTGTGTGGCAAAATTAAAAATACTTTTATCAGTGAACTCAAAATGATTTCATTCAAAGAATTAATTAAACCAAAGAATCTAAATTATCGGATGTGTTATATCTCGCAAATATACTGCGGACTCCAATTTAATGTTATAGGTAAATGAAGTGTAGACATGTGGGAAAATAACCAGATAGTTAATAGCAAAAAAATGGATCGAGCACTGCATGAACATATTGAATATTTTGTGAAAAGCCGGAACAAAAAAACAATAGATTTTAGAAGAAACTGAGACCATCTATTGCTTTTATTAACGACTAACCGATTATTTTTCCACACGCCCTAAATTGTGAATAAGCAAAATAAAATCATTAACAATTAATCATCACACGTTTAGGTACTGAAGCTGCTAATGGTAATTGTGAAATAAATTTATTCAGGCACAATTAAACTGGATACTTCTGGAAACTGCTGATATTTTCTACACTAAACAGTTAAACTTTTTTTTTTATGACACTATGCAACACGATTTTTCACCCAAAGTTGTTCATGTTATTTTCTGATGTAGTTTAGTATTTTATTCATGGACGTGGAAACTTTTGAATTTTCAGCATTTGGGTCAGAATATGGACCCATAAAATTCACTTTTGACTAAAAAGTTTGATATATGGTAAGATAACATCTCGCTTTGATCCATACAATGGACTAATACATTTTTAATATGGTCTAACATACATGCTTTCATATTTACAGTTTGTCTACAACTCACTTAGAAAATAGCAGCTAAATAACAGCAGAGGTGTTTTTCGGGGATCTCCAGGGTACATTTTACTAAAAATTGTGACATTTTTGATTATAAACATCATTTTATAAAACATATTAAATATAATAATTCAATCAAATTATTCTCTTGCGACCATAATTCTCTCATTTATTGTTAAACTGACATTGCTTGTGACAAACGCAATGACCGTTTGCAACAAACGTTTTACAGGGTTTGGGATAAACAGGCATTGCTTGTGACAAACACAATAACCGTTTGCACCAAACGTTTCACAGGGTTTGTAATAAATATAAATCATTTACGATAAGTACACTAACCGTTTGCTATAAACGTTTCCTTGGGTTTTGGGATAAACATAAATCGTTTGCGGCAAACATACACCTCAAACGAAATTCGTTTGTCTAATTTTTCGTT
The DNA here is from genome assembly GCA_963930755.1 of Eudasyphora cyanicolor. Classification (NCBI taxonomy): domain Eukaryota; kingdom Metazoa; phylum Arthropoda; class Insecta; order Diptera; family Muscidae; genus Eudasyphora; species Eudasyphora cyanicolor. The sequence goes on along the minus strand of OZ005736.1, from coordinate 154,368,264 downwards.
TGGGAGTAACGAATTTTTTCTTTGCGTGTACAGTGGGGTAAAAATAGTTATATATATATGGTAAAGTGGGACAAATGGGTTAAAAATGGTACAGTGGGGCAAAAAGCGTTAAATATTGAACAGTGAAGCAAAAATGTATTTACTATGATACAGTGGGGCAAAAAGGGTTAAATATAGTACAGTGTGACAAAAATGGGTAACTATACAGTACATTGGGGCATAACTGTGTTAAATATTGTACAGTGGAGCTCAGAGGGTTAGCTATGGTGCAGTGAGGCAAAAACTGTTAAATATGGTACAGTGAGACAAAGCGTTTAATATGACACAGTGGGGCAAAAAGCTTTAACAATGGAACAGTGGAAAAAATGTGTTAGCTACGGTACAGTGGGACACAAATGGTTAAATATGGTACAGTATGACAAAAATGGTTACAGTGGGCACAAAAAGTAAAATATGGTAACGTGTAACAAAATGGGTTAAAAATGGTACAGTGGGGCAAAAAGCGTTAACTATGGAACAGTGGGGCAAACATTTATTTACTATGATACAGTGGGGCAAAAAGGGTTAAATATGGTACAGTGTGACAACAATTGTTAACTATACAGTACAGTGGGGCATAACTATGTTAAATATTGTACAGTGGAGCAAAGAGGGTTAAATATGGTACTGTGGGGCAAAAAGGGTTAACTATAGTACAGTGGGGCACAATTAGTTGAATATGGTAACGTGGGACAAAATGGGTTAAATATGGTACAGTGGGGCAAAAAGCTTTAACTATGGAACAGTGGGGAAAAATATGAGTTAGAATGGTACAGTGGGACACAAATGGTTAATTATGGTACAGTATGACAAAAATGGTTACAGTGGGCACAAATAGTAAAATATGGTAACGTGGAACTAAATGGGTTAAGAATGGTACAGTGGGGCAAAAAGCGTTTACTATGGAACAGTGGGGCAAAAATTTATTTACTATGATACAGTGGGGCAAAAAGGGTTAAATATAGTGGACAAAATATAGTAGGACAAAAAGGTGTTAAATTTGATTCAGTGGACCCAAAAGGTTAAATATAGAACAGAATGTTTTTTTCAATGTATGCTTTTAGTAGCACTGTGGTGCAGAAAGTTTAAAATTATGATGCAGTTGGGGCAAGCAAAAATTGTTCAACATGTTACAGAGGGGAAAAAATGTGTTAAATATGGTTTAGTGGAGCAAAAAGGGTTAAATATGGTACGGTGAAGCAAAAAAGTTATATACGGTAAAATGGTTAAATGTGGTAAGTGGGGAAAAAAGGGAACAAAATAGTCCCAGATATGTATAAAAATACGCACTTTAGAAGCACAGTATAATAAAAAGTGTTTAATATGGAACAGTGGTGCAAAATGTGTTGAATGTGGTCCCTGAGTGCAAAGGTAGCTCTTACAGCATAAACCAAAGCTAAGAAATTCTTTTTTCCAAATAGGTTCTTCTACTTAAACCGTGGGGAAAATTTAAATAAATGGCACAAATAGAGGACAAAAATGTGAAAATACGGCCTAAGCTTGCGAATTTGGATCTTGAAATATCAATTATCATTTTAAAATATTGTACAATCGTGCAAAGTGGTTAATTATGACACACTAAAGGTTAAATGTGGTACAATGGAGCGATTTACTTTAGATTTTTAAATTCGTACCTTTATAGACACAGTGGGACAAACATGGTTTTATATTGTACCAGGGTGTGAATGTAGGTATTGGAATATAAACAAGGGGAAAGTTGCTAACGTAAAAAAAATGGTTTCTCAACGTTCGGTGGTACAGGGGTAACTCTTGGAACACAAACTAGAAATGAAACGAGGGTTCGTATTTTATATATAAAAGTAATCAAATCTTCTTCATTTTGCACCATATGTAATAATCATGTCATTTTGAAAGAAAGAGGTATAACTTTTTACAGTACCCTAAACAGAAAATAAATAAAAGATGGGGGCTGCGAAGCGCACCGGGATAAAGCTAGTTACATATATTTATAATATATTTTGTAAATATTTATATGCAGGATTGCCAATAAAAATGTTTTAAAGGCAATGTTGCCAATAATTGGTTTTCTGACAATGGCGCCGATGTCACATGCTTAAACTTCGCACATCTAACAATCTACAAATTTTCTCGCCATGACTTTGCTGCTAACGTTGCAAAACAAAAATTGTATGTTCACACGGTTGTAAATTAAATATTGGCAATATTGTCCTTGCAAATCGTGTGTACTTAGCTTCAGAAATTCTAAATGCTGTTTGTCTTACTTTGAGTAAAGAGGAGAAAAATAAGAAGAAAGGACAGAAAACGTTTGTGGATGAAGGAGTGGCTCAAAATATACTCTCTATCGTCTTATACTCGTATTTATGTTGTTTTTTTCGCATACATGTTGACACTTCGGCATTTATCAGAAAATTATACTAGCTTTAGTTAGAACAATTCATTACGCATACATCATTTGATTTTTATTTGTAAGTTTTGATTGACAGTCAAGTGAACATCGTGTATATAAGTATGTACCACATACACATAGTCCAGATTCACACTCGGCAACTTTTCCCAACTTTTCCCAACTGTCAAAGGTTGTAGGAGAGGGAGGCAGAGAGCTCTTTCCGCCTGCCTCTCTCCCCAACAAACTTTTCGTTTACCTAACCCTGCAACCCCGCATTACAGTACGATACTTTTACCCAATTAGTGTAAGTTTACAATACACAAGCACTAGCATGCTGGTACAATCATTAAAATATCAAACACTTTTTGACATTACACCAGTACTGCATTCGCACCACAAGCCTATACACGATCAATCATGTATAGTTGCCGATGTAGTAATAAGACGTTCGTATTTACATTTAACAACTATCTACAGGGTGGCTGATATGTAATGCAACAAAGTAAAGCGCTATATTTTTTTTAAATTTTATTGTTCAAAAGCAAAAAATGTCGGAAATAACATAAAATTTTAGAAAGAGTTTAGATTTGTTCGAATTGGCCACCTTTGGCACGAGATGATCGATACTTTGGTATTTTTTAGTGCGAACCTTACTCTCTAAAATGCCCCAGGCGCAAAAGTCCAACGGATTGAGATCTGGAGATCTTGGTGGCCATTGTGCGGTAGAAATGAAGCGAGGAAACTCCTTTTTAAGTTATTCTTGGTTGACGCGTGCTGAGTCCTGTTGGAATGTCCATGGTCTGCGGCCGAAATGTTTGTCTGCCCAGGGCTTCAATACTGTCTTTAGGACATTTTCCCGATAATATTCGGCATTTATTTGGACCCCATGGTCGATGAATACGAGCGGGGAGCGACCATCGGCCGTTACGGTGGCCCACACCATTACCATCGGCGGCGCTTGAGTTCTGGTGGCCAATCGAAGGTGTAAATTTTCAGCTGACCTCTTTGGCAAGTAAACCCGATCATTTTGTTTGTTCACAAACTGCTCAATTTGAGAAAACCAAATTCGGTAACTGGCCACTTTCGTGCAAGCGAAGCAACTCCTTGGCTCTTTCCAGTCTAACTTTTTGTTTGCATCGGTGAGCTCTTGCACTTTTTGGAATTTCAATGGCTTGGACTAACCAAGCTCATTTTTTAATATGTGTTGTATCCGTTCTCGCGATATGTTCAGCTCACGAGCAATTTTTCTTCCCCTGCGGCGTGGATTTCGATCAAATCTGGCCTTCATTTTTCGGATCATTTCTGGTGTTGTTACCGTTTTTTTTCGTCCACTTTTTGGACACGATGCAACACTGCCAGTATCACGGTAACAAGCAATGGTACGAGAAACAAAAGATTTATTCACATTTAAATGCTGGAGGGCTCTAACGATAGCCACTTGTGTTTTTCCACCCAAATATAAAGCAATCACACTATCAACAACATATATTGTAAATATATGAAATTATAAGGTTTTCATGCAATCGTCTGAACTGACAATTAACCTATTGGTAACTATCTGTTATTTGCAGTACATTGACAGCACTTTAACAGGGTTGATAACGTTGTCCGATCTGACAATCATGTGTACATAGCCTTATGCTATTCCCACCTATCACTTCTTTTGCTTTGATTGCCATTAAGAAGAAGCATAACTGTAGCCGAACTTCACCACAGTTCCGTTGTGCAAGCGCGTTGCTAAAGTGTAGGTTGTTTCGTTTATTTAGTAACATTTAAATAAAAGTGAAATACACACAAAAAACGGTTTAATATAATAATATTTTTCGTGCCTCGAAAAAATATACCTACACCCAGCGAAAAACAAAGCACATACGTGCTTAATCTTTGCAAATTCGTTTATGATAATGAACTAACTCCGTATGTTACGAATTCAAGCAAGGCGGTGCATGAATAAAGCGTCAAAAATCAACAACTCTTCGTTGCAAAATGAATACCAACTGGGGATAATTTAAATCAAGTGTTGGGGACAACTATAGAACGTGCGGGGGACGACTAAAGCACTTGCTGAGGATGAATAAAGCACGCGCTGGGATAACTTTCCATTCTAAATGCGAATATCGAAGATACAAATTCGAGATCTTCATAGGAAACACCCTAGAGATGCTTGAAAATATTATTTGTACATTTGAAAATACACTCATACTTCAACGCGCAGAATTCAAGGATATATGCAGAAACACGTTATTTTTACTACTTAATGCAATTAACCCGTGCCAATAAAAAGTGGCGCTATTTTTTCCAATAATGTATCGCCTGCGACGCTTCTCACTTAAAAAAATATGTACATATTTTAAATTTAATTTAAAAAAAATTTCGTGGTTTTCATTCGTTATCCCTTCACCTTAAAGAGGAGAGTATATATCATTTGCTGCGATCCAAAAGTATAACACATCGAAGGAGTGGCCTAAGATCCTATGTATGTATGTTCGGCGGAAATGCGTTTAGGGCCATTTTAAGTCATTTGAGAAACGTCCGTCAGTCTGTCTGCCGGGTCTGGTTGGTGCGCACGATAACGCTCGAAAGGAGAAAGCGATTTCCTTCAAATTTGGTATGCGGTATTATTTTTCACCTGCTAAGTTTGAACATGGGCCATATTAGTCCACTTCTTCTATTACCTCCCCCAAAAAGGGTGATTAGTGAAAATGTTGTTCTTTAATAACTTCTATACTACTTATTCCAATCTTCTAAAATTATATTAGTTTATTAGTCGCTACCACATCGAGAAGAATGGGTGAAGTTGTCACGCCCCTTTTGGTACCTCCCACACAAATGGAACATTTTGAACCAAAAGTTAACAGGTTATTACTTTAATAATAGTGCATACGAGTACAAATTGTATACAGTGTAATGCTTTTATAGTACCTAGAGTCTAGTGCAAAGTAGGAGTTATAGGCACTCCCCTTTTGTACATTCCAAAAAAATTGGCTATTTTGCACCAAAAGTAATCAGCTTATAACTTTAATACCAGTGCATACAATCCAGTTAAACATGGACGTTATTGCCATGCCACTTTTAGTACCTCCCACGCAAACCCCAAAAGCTTATATGTTTAATACCAGCACATATTTTAAGGTGCAATTTAAACTGATTATATATTAATTAAAACAAAACAAATCGGAGAGAGAGGATTCTTAAGTCGGTTAACCCGACTGAACTTTCTTACTTGTTTTCAATATTTTTGTGCTTCATATTCATAATTATTTTCATTTCTGTAATAAAATGCAGAAACAAAAATATACTAATTAATTTCCTGAGCTTTATCGTGAAATGTCCAAAATCAGCTGTTCGCAAATTAGGATTGGCTCATTTAAAAAGTGATAAGTACACAGAAAAAAATTGTCATAAAATTAAAGAATGGCGACGAGGACGTCCTTAGTATACAAAAGAAGTACATTTTTTACTTAAAATATACATAATTCCATTAATATAAAGTACATTTACTTAATTTTTAGTACAACATGAACATATTCCTTGAGAAAATTGGGCGAAGTTGCCCCTCCCTATTTTGTACCTCCCACCAAAATGGCCAAAGCATAACAAAATTTAATGGCTCATAACGTTAATACCAGACTTAAACAGGTTCGATACCAGACTTACGCCCTTCAAATCGTGAACAGGTTCGATTCTATCGGAGCGAGAATCACAATATTGATACAGTTTTAAGTAGAACAGCTGTACATAGGAAAAACGTCGCGCTTTACTTCAAGATATTTGTTAAAGAAATATGAATTCAAGATTTTTTTATGATTACCTATGCGGTGTTCATCTGTTACTGATGTTCTTTTATGGGCTTCACACTGTGGAGTTGAGCTGAGGATTAATGCGTTTCTTCTATGTGAATGTAAGTATTTTGAATAGTCTATTGGAAAAGAAAAAAAATTACTTGGAATCCAACAACAGCCACTTCAGGTAATGTAATATCCCTCCAGCTGAGTTGCGGCTTAAGTTATAGCCGAAATATTTTGGGGATATTCTCTAAACAAAACAAGAAAGAAGTTTCAGTCGGGTAAACCAACTTAAGAATCCCATCACCTTCAGTCCAAAAAAAGTTGGTATTTTTTTTGCTTTAATTAAATTATCAATTTAAGTTGCATTTAATAACTTTAAAGTATGTACTGGTATTTAAGTTATAAACTGTTAACATTTGGTGCAAAATGGTTCATTTGTGTGGGAGGTGCCAAAAGGGGCGTGCCCATAACGCCCACATTCCTCTGGCCTCTAGGTACTACAAAGGCATTACACGGTACAAAATTTCAATATTTGTATGAACTGTTATTAAAGGTACAAGAGATAGAAAAATTTTATTGGTGACCAAATTTCATGTCGATTGTTAACTCCTTTCGAGAATTATCGTGCGCACCAGACAGACAAACGGACGGACAGACATTGCTCATTTGACTTAAAATGACCCAAAATGGATAAAATACTTGGGTTCTCATATCACTCCTTCGATGTGTTACACTTTTGGCCCGCAGAAAATTATATATACCCTCGTTACAGTAAAGTGAGGGTACAATGAAAAAGTGCATTCTTACTCAATCGTTTAATCCTATCGAAAGTTATCGCACATTGATCAAATGATTTAAAAGGGTCCAAAACGGATTTCCGCCTTGGGGTTTCTTAGGTCACTCCTTCGATGTTTTAACTGATATATATATACCCTCGTTCACAAAAGTGGGAGTATAAAACCCGGTTAATGTTGAAATTCTCTTATTTCTACCAAATGCGCCATAATTTTATTTAATCATAGATTTACTTCAAATAGGCGTTGTTTTCTTCGTTAGGATGTTAGCTTTAAAAAACTGAAACAAACGTTTTTTCTATTTCTTATGGCTTTTTCGGGCTAACGAAAATTTTTTTTTTAAAATTTTTTCAAATAAATTTAACGACATATATTTAACGACATATTATACTTCTGTTTCCACGTGAAAGCGTCATTATAAAAATTTGTAAGAATTTTAATTCTAAATTTCTCTAAATTTGTTGCTTTAAAATCGGACAAGGCGTTCTCGAGTTGTATCAAACAAAAGACACCAAAGCGTGACAAATTCTCAATTATGATGCTTACTAACTTTAAATCGAAATATCTCAATTCCAAGACGTGACTCAGCAAAACGCCTGGAAACGAATAACTTGTTCTAACCGATATAACTCTTCCCGGTGATGAGAACCCCCTCCGACGTTGGCTGTCGCACAGTGTTATAGAGCCTATGTGCTCTTTAACCCTTTCCGTGTTTTTGTCGAATATATTCGACATTACAATGTACTGTTTCTATCCACCTTTATGGTATATTAATTTATAATTAGTTATCATTTATTTGTTTTGGATGAAAGACAGACACTGCTGCTACTTATATCTATTATCGTATAAGGTATTCGATTTGTTTTGTTATATCTAAACGAGGTGTTAAGAAGAAGTCACAACGTTTGTAAAAACAACTAAATTTTGCAAGCAAAAAATAATATTTTGAGTGATCGAACGATATCGAGAAAAATTGTAAGTATTGATACAAGTGTAACAAAACGTTTTCCAAAAATAAAATTATAAAAACATAATGCTCGCAATTTTGGTGATTGTTTTTCGGTTGTCGAATATATTCGACATTTACCTTCAGAGGATGTTTTTTCCGTATTACAACATAGTTCATAATAACGGTTTTGTTCGGATATAATATCATTTTTTGTCACAAATAAAGAAAAAAAAAATAAGAAATTTCAGTCGGGTTTTTAGGTATGTCTTGGCTCTTTTTGTATCTGAGGTGATAACTCTCACTTTTAAAAGGACTGTAGGACTCTAGATAATATAAAACTATTACACCGTGCAATAATTTCAAGTATTTTTATGCGGTATTAATGTCATAAGCTGTTAATATTTGGTGCAAAATTGTCCATTTGTGACGGAGGTACAAAATGGGAAGCGGCAACGTCAACCATTTTGCACATGGTGATAGCGAATAACAATGTTATACTATATAGTTCATATATATATACTATATAGTACATATTAAATATATTATACTATATAGTAAATATCCACACATATGTGTGGAATTTCAAAAGTAGTACAAAAGTTATCAAGGAATCAACATTTTACCAAATTTTAGCCTTTTGTGAGGGAGGTACTAGAAGGAGTGGACCAATATGGACCATTTCCGAACTTAGCCTGTGATAGAACAAAATATTACCACATACCAAATTTGAAGTCGTTTCACTAAAGTGAGTGTATAAAAATTAACTGACGATGAGATAAAATTCTTAATAGAATCTGATTCAGATCTGGATGATCAAATTGAAAACGATGATGAGGTGATATTTGAAGTGCGACAGGAGTAATCAACTGGCAGGCGGCGTTGTTTGAATGTAAAACTAAAGCAGGGGTGGGGTAGATTTTTTAGATGATAAAATTATACAATATTATCGAATAAATATTCGCAATATCAAGTGGATACTACGAGTTATAATGCACTTTGTCGAGTTGGCTATTACAGCGGCATGGGTTGAATAAATATCGCAAAGACTGCATCAAAATTAAATCCCGATTAAAAATCCTAGAATGTATGAATTTTCGGATCCAAGGTGCCCAAACTCTTCTCACCGTTCACCAAGAAGTTGGGCCACAATCACGAGAAAGGCCATCGAGAGAATATTTAAAGGAAACCAATCTGAAACTATATCTTCGCACTTGGATAGAAGCGAATGCTGAGACCGCTCAGATTCGATTCCGCTACTACCTCAAAAAAAAAACAATTTTGCAAAAAGTACCACTGCAAGAGGTTCGCCTCGACCAACATTTGTATATCCCAATTTTCATACAAGCTAAAAGTGCAGGTCTGTGCAAGGCGCACGGTTGTGATAAAAGCTATTTCATTATTTTCAAAAAGGCAAAGTCTTCCTTTGTGTCAAGAGAAATTTTAATTGTTTTGAAAATTGTCACCAAATATTAACTAATACGAGTACTCGTATACGTATTAAAAAATATTTTTGTTTTGTTTTTTTTTTTTTTTATTAAAGCATATGAATAAACAATGAACACCAAAATACTTCTTCTTATATTTTTACTGAAATGTAGTGTATGAGCGTACAAATAATAGGTGTCTTTGGAGGTCAATGTCGCATATATTCGACATTCTCTACAAGCCACGGGGGCCACCAAAGACGAAATCTATTATTTTTCCCGGCTTCAGCGTCATCATATTACCCTAAATACAAGTTTTCGGATTTTTAATTCGACATAAATTATTTTTGACCCTGAAAGGGTTAAGCATTTCACCATAGAAATAAAATATATGGAATAAATTCAACATTTTTTTCAGATTTTTAAGTAGCCTCAAGTATTAAGTAGAAATGTAATTCGCAAAATGAAAAAGTTGTTATTAATATGGTTTCGTATTTGTGTCCTTTCGCACATCCTTTCTATGTCTTTGCTTAATTCTCAACTCTAATGAAAAGTAATCAGAAAAAATTAATAAACATTACCTTCGAAAGAACACCAGTAGTAAGTAATCCATCCTTTGGCGTGCAGAAGTGGAACAAAACAAAATAAGTCATCATTTTCCAAATCCTAAGCTAGGTAAAGGAACATAGATCCTTTACAGCACTAAGGAGTACTACACACGTTACACACATTACAGAAAGAAGTCCTCCAACTCATGGAAAAATCACAACCTGTATTTCTACCGCTTATTTACTCCTGTAGACGCCCAACAGAGTTCAGTGAGTGGTTCTTGACAATGGTTCGGCCCCCATTGGGAGAATGAAGGAAATTCTAACCATTTTTGCGTAGTCAATGCAGTTAACAATGATGCGGAACACACAGTCGCAACGAAATGGAAAACAAAACTGTGGAAAATTATGCAAATACTTAAATGAAAGAAAAACTATTTCTAAAAAATGGAAATAACATAAATCTGAAGTGAAGAAAAAACGCATTTGCCACATCTAAGTGCACCTGCATTGTTTCCCCTCGAAAACATTGAGTGGTAGGTAATCCCTTGGAAAGTAAGGTGCAGATGTTGCCGGAAGAGGGAGGGGGGCCAGCGAGGATGAGAAATATGTGACTAGGTGGAAGTAAATACTATTTTTACTTACTTCCTCTTTGGTTTGGTATATTCAGTTTCGTATTGTTTCATTCTCTGTCACTTATTTAGATGAATATGAAATGCCTAATGCCCCTCGAGGAATGTAGTCTCGGGGACAGCGAGTTTTCTCCGTTCATCCTTTCATTCCATTTCGGGAGCTGGTTCAGTTTGCTCTCATGACTACATTCTCAGTCTCGTGCTTGCACTTGATTTAAAGTGTTGGAGTGAGTTGGATTATGGCGGCCAAGATTCCACAAAGGATGAAAAAACAAAACGCTAAACAAAGCTTATAACCGGTAACGCGGGAATAGTTGGAATTATAATAATAACAATAATCATCACGAAGACGATGTTGATGATGATGATGGCAATGGTTGGTTGCAATGTCCTCTGTTGAAGAGGAAAGGGTGCTGTGGAAGATGTGATGGAAATAATAGATTAGGAATACGAAATCACTCATGGCGTTGCTGCTCCAGAAATATAATATTTATACAATGTATTTATTGTAATGGAGAATATGTTTTACTGTTGAAATCCCTTGTAAAACTGTATTAGTTGCAAATTTCAACTAACTACAATTTACCAATTTGTTATACGCTAAGAAAAACGAACGAAAACCTAAGCGAAAGAAAACCAGTCACTCACTTTCGTCTGGAATTTGGTTTCTCTAAGGGTCGTTCGTTCGTTCGCCTGTACTTACGTCTACAACGTAAGCAATTTATGAATTGGGAAATAATTTAATTGCCAGATAAATAATTTCGCAACTTCTTGCCGAAATAAGCATAAATTTTTGTAAATTCTAATGGCGATTTCTTTTCTGCAAAAAAGGGCAACATTTTCGTTGCCCTTTTCACGATAACTGGACTTTTACACCACATTTTGGAATTGTGAAATGGGACTTCAGTTTACTTCGAGGGACTACATCAGTTCCACTTAAAAAGGGCAAATATTTTTCAGATTTTCATGTCGACAAGGCAACATTTTTTCAGAATCGAAATCACCATAACAAAATATTCCCAACTCTGTTCAGTATGCGAAGCGAAGGCTAAATCCAAAACATGAAATCACCCAAAACATTAACCAAAAGATTATTGTCTTGGGTGATTTCTTGTTTTGGTTGATAAAACAGCTTCACCTGCTGAACTGGCGGTCGCATTGTGCATCAGCGAGATGCAGAGCTGCTGCTAGGCTCACTTTTGTATGATGGAATGTATATTAGCGTGGCGCGATTTGTGAGACATTTTTCAAAAGGTTTGAAACAAAGAGCGCCGGGCTGAATAAGTTTCCTATCTATATATATAAAAATGAAACGGTCCATCTGTGTAATGACATCACGTCGGAACGGCTGGAGCGATTTGGATGATTTTTTTTTATTCGATTCTAAATTTTCACGAGATGGTTTATATAGAAAAAAAAAATTAATTGGACAAAGGGGCGTGGTACCTCCCATACAAATCGCAGGTTAAAAATCCGATATTTCTGCTCCTATTATAGGTATAGTGCTGAAATTTTGTTTGTATGCATTTAATGGCAGATTATGTGAATTTTCCAAAAATGGGCGGAATCGGACCAATGGGCGTGGCCCCGCCCATATAAGCCAAATTTTGAAATTGAGATATTTTGCACAATTTGTTAGCGAGAGTGCTGGAATTTTGTGTATATGTAAACGGTGGCAGTCTACGTGATTGGTCCAAAAATGGGCGGGATCGGACCAATGGGCGTGGCCCCGCCCACATAGACAAAATTTTGATATCTTGCACAATTTGCTAGCGGGAGTGCTGCAATGTTGCGTATATGTATCTGGTGGCATTCTACGTAATTGGTGAAAAAATGGGCGGGACCGGACCAATGGGCGTGGCCCCGCCCATATAAGCCAAATTTTGAAATTGAGATATTTTGCACAATTTAGCGAGAGTGCTGGAATTTTGAGTATATGTAAACGGTGGCAGTCTACGTGATTGATCCAAAAACGGGCGGGATCGAACCAATGGGCGTGGCACCGCCCATATAAGCCAAATTAAAAAAATGTGATATCTTGCACAATTTGTTAGCGAGAGACCTGGAATTTTGTGTATATATATCCGTTGGCGATCTACGTGATTGGTCCAAAAATGGGCGGGTTCGGACCAATAGGCGTGGCCCCGCCCACAATGACCAAATTTTGAAATTTTTATATCTTGCACAATTTGCTATCGGGAGTGCTGCAATGTTGTGTATATGTATCTGGTGGCATTCTACGTAATTGGTCAGAAAATGGGCGGGATCGGACCAATGGGCGTGGCCCCGCCCTTATAAGCCAAATTTTGAAATTGATATAACTTGCACAATTTTTTATCTAGAGTGCTGTCATGTTGTAGATATGTATCTGGTGACAGTCCACGTGATTGGTCCAAAAATTGGCGGGATCTGACCAATGGGCGGGCCACCGCCCATATAAGCCAAATTTTAAAATTGAATTATCTTGCTCATTTTGTTAGCGAGAGTGTTGAAATTTTGCGTATATGTATCTGGTAGCAGTCTACGTGATTGGCTTTCAAATGAGCGGAATAGGACCAGTGGGCGTGGCCCAGCCCATATTTTGATATATCTTGCAAGTATTATATAGGAAATACATGAACAAAAATGCTCGGTATGCGATAATTACAGCTGCTCACTTCAATACAATCGCAATATGATAATGTGATGCAATATCAATGAAACAAGAATTTGTAAATTTTATAAGTATACATTTCTATTTTCTGGACTTTCCACTGAATTCGGTATTTTTTCATTCAGTGAATTTATTACTAATACCAGTAAGGAAAGGCAGAAAGTCGGGCGGGGCCGACTATATAATACCCTACACCTCCCTAACAATGCGATAAGGGTCATTGCGATAATAATTTGGAATAATTGGTAAATGTATTTTGAACCAATAATCGCAAAATTAAGCAATATTCGTTCCTAAATTGAGAAAAATCTTTCTGGAGAACTTTGTAATGATCGGAAGTAAAGTACAACTTCTATAGCGCTTTGTAACCAAATCTGGAGGAACATATATATGGAGGTTATATATAAATCTGAATCGATTTTCCTAGAATACTCATTCATGTAAAATAGAAACCTGTTTCTGTCGAATTTCGTACTGATCGGATATAAAACACAGTCTCTACAGCGCTTACATGTCAAATTGGGGGTAACATATATATATGGGGGCTATATCTAAATCTGAACTGATTTTCTCCGAATTTTGCGGCATTCCTTCATGTAATAAGAAACCTCTTTCTGCCGAATTTCTTACTGATCGGATATAAAATACAGTTTCTACAGCGCTTGAATTTCAAATCGGGGGTAACATATATATGGGGACTATATCTAAATCTGAACCGATTTTCTCCGAATTTGGCAGTATTCCTTCATGTAATAACAAACCTCTTTCTGCCGAATTTCGTACTGATCGGATATAAAATACAGTTTCTACAGCGCGAATTTTGACATGGGCAGCGAAGCGCACCGGGCTCAGCTAGTTTATTATAAAAAAGACTTCTAAAAAGTTTGAAGCAGATCCGAGAATGTTTAATGGACCCGCTAATTGGATTAAGTTTGATAAGTATAAATTCCGTGTTTTCTCATAAATTTTTTTGTAAAGGGTTTTCCAACAAGAGGTGTTATTTTGGCATTCCAAGAAAATGCCATTTTTTGAGATAAATGATCGGAAGTTTATTTCATAATAAAGAGGAAGGTATGCCGTTAATAACGAAAAACAACATCAGCCAAATGGCCACCACGACCACGTTAACAGAACCATATCCTTTTCATGAAATGTTCCATAACCAAATCACAAAGTGGCTGCTCTATCTTTGAGGTCTTGAATCGACGCTGGGCTGTTGGCGTAGAGCTTATCTTTCACGTGGCCCCAAAGGAAGAAGTCGCAAGGTGTTAAAGCACAATATCTCGGTGGCCAATTGTGATCACCTTTTCGAGAGATAACACGGTCCGCAAACTTTTCCCGTAACAGAGCAATGGTTTCGTTGCTTGTGTGGCACGTAGCGCCGCACAGTGGAATATTTCCACACAAGACGCGGCAAAAATTAGAGGGAATTGAGCTAGGGCTTTGAAATTTTGTACATATCACTCATTTCGCCTAATTAGCAAAAACCCAATTTTTTGTTCAAATCCGGTCATAACCACGCCCACTTCCCACATAACCTAAAATTAAAAATCTTAGTATTTTTCTCAATTTAGCATTTATATTATTACAGATCGCTAGTAGAGATTGTATTTGAGTCCTCATTAATTAACAAAATTGCAAGTGCCCAACGCCCATATATCAATTTCAATTTTATACGATGTTGGAAATTACAGGAAATTTTTTATAAAACGCTTTGTATCTTTTGATCGATGTAAATCAGTACATAGAACAAAGTAAATAACTAAAGCGTAATACATTAGCTCAACATTTGCACAAAAAATCATGATGAAATAGTTTACAGTTTTTTGTTAATTAATCAATCATTCCAACTATCCAGAAAAAATCATCATTGATTTAGCAATGTTTTCATTAATAATACGTCATTTTTAAAGCATACTTTTAGGAATATGTCGAAAGGATACACAAACAATGAGGCATGTATAAATAGTAGATAGGCAAACAAATGTTCGCTTATATGAATATTTACCTTGTTCATGTCGGTTGCCGTTTAATTCGGTCTGTAATCGTTGATGTAAACTGAGATACTCTTTCGGCTCAAGAGCAACTTGCTTTTATACATGCTTTATATGCTTTTTGTTATATTTGTGGTCAATTTATCATTTGCCCCTTAATGTATGCTTTGGTAATGTTGTTCAATACATAGCAACATGGATTAAAAATAACGAGTTTTGGATTGTTTTTTGTCGAGTAGGTTTTACCATTTCGTTAAATAAATCAACATTGGCAGGTATAGGCAGAATTTTCTTTTCGCAATGGTTAACTAAGTCCCTAGTTTATAAATTTTTGTTAATGACAAGACCTCGGTCGGCCTCGGAAGTATAGTTTTATCCTGGAGAAAATGAAACACCCTGATTTTTGGCAACTTGCAAGTAAACCACAGATTAAATAGGAAAATGACAACACAATTATATTTTTTTAACGCAAAAAACTCTTCAAAAGGTTCTGTATAGTATGACTTAAACGAAGTTCCAATGCGTTTCATAGTTTCGGAAATATGGGCTTACAAAATACTCTCTTAAATGATAAACTTTGGAACCATTGTACCATTTATGAATTTCAAATGCTTGTACCGCGATATTTCGCAAAGATATCGGCAAAACCTTTAAAGATTTAGTTAATTGGAATGTTCTTTACAGATTGGAATACAATGGTTCCAAAGTTTATCATTTAAGAGAGGATTTTGTTAACCATTGCAAAAATAAAATTCTGCCTATACCTGCCTATGTTGATTTATTTAACGAAATGGTAAAACCTACTCGGCAACCCAAAATTCGTTATTTTTAGTCCATGTTGCTATGTATTCAACAACATTACCAAAGCATACCTTAAGGGGCAAATGATAATTAGACTGCAAATATAACAAAAAGCATAAAAGGCATGTATAAAACCAAGTTGGTCTTGAGCCGAGAGAGTATCTCAGTTTAAATCAACGATTACAGACCGAATTAAACGGGCAACAAACATGAACAAGCTAAATATTCATATAAGCGAACATTTGTTTGTACATATATACTATGTACTATTGTACTATATATACATGCCTCATTGTTTGTGTGTCCGTTCCACATATTCCTAAAAGTATGCTTTAAAAATGACGAATTATCAATTAACACATTGCTAAATCAATGATGATTTTTTCTGGATAGTTGGAATGATTGATTAATTAACTAAAAACTGTTAACTATTTCATCATGATTTTTTTGCAAATGTTGAGCTAATGTATTACGCTTTAGTTATTTACTTTGTTCTACGTACTGATTTACATCGATCAAAAGATACAAAGCGTTTTATAAAACATTTCCTATAATTTCCAACATCGTATAAAATTTAAATTGATATATGGGCGTTGGGCGTGGCACTTGTAATTTTTAAATAATTGAGGACTCAAATACAATCTCTACTATCAATTTGTAATAAAATAAATGCTAAATTGAGAAAAATACTAAGATTTTTAATTTTAGGTTATGTGGGAAGTAGGCGTGGTTATGGGAGGATTTAAACAAAAAATTGTTTTTTAGCTTATTAGGCGAAATGAGTGATATGTACAAAATTTCAAAGGCCTAGCTCAATTGCTTCTAATTTTTGCCGCGTCTTGAGTGAAAATATTCCACTGTGCGCCGTCTTGTTGAAAGTAAACGTTGTCCAGATCGATACCATCCAACTCCGACCATAAAAAATCATTAATCATCTCTCGATAGCGCAATCCAACCTTATTTTCGAAAAAGTATGGTCCAATGACCCCGCCGGACCATAAACCGTACCAAACAGTCACACGTTGAGGATGGAGAGGCTTCTCAACAATAACTCTTGGGTTTTCCGAGCTCCAGATGCTTGTTGACGTAGCCACCGAGGTGGAAATGGGCCTCATCAGTCAAGATGATTTTGTATCGTATGTATTGTTTTTTTGTTCGTTTTGTATCGTTCGATGATCGTGTATCGTTCCTTTTGTAGTAATGGCATAGTTTTTACTTGTCAAATGTCAAAGAATAAAAGCTTCAAAGGTGACAGCTACCGAAATACCTGGTGATTCAAAATAATACCTCTTGTTGGAAAACCCTTTAGAAATTATTATTACTCGAGAACGGTTTGTCCAATTTTTTTCCATATTAATTTTGAAACATTAGTAACTACAATGCCTTTATTTTATTCCTTTACTATTTCTCAATATAATCAACATTTTCGGAGTTATGAACAAAATTATGGTGAAAAACTCATATTTTGCTTTTAAATTCAATTTTTTGAGGTGAAGAAAATGTGGTTAACATTTTTAACGGTGATTCAGCTGAAAAATGCGCAGTATTTACAACTAGTTGTTCGTTCAACTTTTTTATTGTCATTAATCAAGTGTTTACGAAGCGGACAGTACATCATTAGCAATAAGTTGGTTATAAAGGTCTGATCTACTGAATTCTGAATTCTTATTCATCATACTTAAAAATGGCAGAAGCACTAGAATCTTCCGCTGTATCATTGAAACACGTAATGCTGCCGAAAAACAACGACAAATTGCTGTTATTGGTAGTGTATCACATCAAATTGTTGGAACCAAATTGCCGTTAAATAGGCAATCATTGGAGGTTTTTTCTACAATATGCGATTTGTAAAGGTAAGTACACACGATTTGCAGATCGGACAACGTTGCCAGAAAAATGGCGGAAAAATGAAACCCTGTGAATTTACAACCGTGTGAACACACAATTTTTGTTTTGGAACGATAGCAGAAAAGTCATTGCGAGATAATTTGCAGATTGTTATATGTGCGAAGTTTTTGCATGTGACAACGGCGCCATTGCCAGAAAAACATTTTATTTGCAACACTGTCTATAATGTATTTTTATTGGCCTGCATATAAATATTTACAACATATATTGTAAATATATAAAATAGTAATGTTTTCTTGCAATCGTCTGAACTGTCAATTCATCTTTGCCTAACAATCTGTCATTGTCCGTATATTTGCAGCACTTTAGCAGGGTTGATAACGTTTGCCGATCTGGCAATCGTCTATACTTAGCTTAAGGCTATCCTCAAGAGAGAGTGCACGGCTAACGATAGACACAGTTATTATATTTTGACAACAAGCTCGTATTCCACCTCGGGATACTCATAAATGTACTGGAAAGCTACTTATAATTTACGAAGATTGGAAAAAATTGAATAAAACGAATCCCGAGAAAGTGTCAGTCGGAATGAATCAAAAAATTGATATATTGGTTGGAGCGTTAGATGATCTCTTTGATATTGCAGCTGCCGATGCATTGGCGGCGATGAGAAATGAGGAAGTTAAGCTGTTTTTGGAAAAACAGCAAAAGAAAGGCCGTTCCGGCTTAATGTTGGGCATTGATGTGAAATTGGCATCAAAGAAAAAAGATCGGAATTGGGAAAAGAAAATGAAGAAGAAGCGCAAATATTGAATCATGGAGAAACCGTGGAACCACAAGAATCATGTAAGTAATTTGACAAGGTCTCTCTCGCTTCAACTAAAGTAATTATTTCTCATTTAAACAATATTTGTTCGTACAGGTGGTGCAACTTCTCATGCAAGGTTCATGTCGAAGGCAATTTACAGCCTCAAAATTTTTTTATTTCGTTCTCAGTTCAAGCTGACTGAAAAAGTGCTGAATTGTATTCGAGACATAACAATTTTTATCGTTAAACTTTATGTTAAAGTCTGGTACGGATGCATAAATTCCATTGAATGCCCTAATCAAGACTTTAATTATTTGCACGCCGCTTTCGAGTTTTCAAAAATCGATGAAGTTATATCTAATGCGGTAATTGAAAAGTTTAAGAATCTCAATGTTTCGAATTCCTTTAAACTTAAAAAATGTGAATTTTTAAAGCAAAATATGAGTTTTTTCAGCATAATTTTGTTCATAACTCCGAAAATGTTGATTATATTGAGGAATAGTTAAGAAATAAAATAAAGGCTTTTTACTTACTAATGTTTCAAAATTAATTTGGACAAAATTGGACGAACCGTTCTCGAGTAATAATAATTTTCTACAAAAAATTATAATTATTATTATTCTCGGATCAGCTTCAAACTTTTCAGAAGTCTTTTCTGAATAAAAAGGAAACTTTTTGTGCCCGACGCTCATTGATATTATGACGTATTGCAAAAATTGCCACTTTAATGTTTTTGTTCAGCTGATAGAGGCGGTAAAATGATTACTATATATGAAATTTTACTACTATATAGAAGTTATAAGAGCTTTAACATGTCACAAAACTTTAACCATTTGTGGGGGAGGTACCACAAGAAGTAGACCGATATGGTTGTCCATTGAACATAAACTGAAACTGAATAAAATATTACGTACGAAATTTTAAGTTATTCGCTCACTCCTTTTCAGAGTTATCGTTAGCACCATTCAGTTGAACTGACAGACGGACGGACAATAATCCTTTCAATAATAGAAAAAAAATATTTACTTAAGTCATTATTCTTAGAGAGGATGTTAAATCCTTTCAAATGGTACTTATGTCATTCAAATCTGATATTCAGTTCAAATGTTATGTAGGCTTTTAAAAGGCAAAATTTGCAAGAAAATGTTGTAGGTGACCAACTTGGGCAATCGATAAAAAGTTGTAAGTCTGCATGGTCTTCTAGTATACGCGTGTAAAATTTCATTGAAATCTAAATCCATAAATATTCGGAGTGGGTTGGTTTCCTTCCTAATAGTACTACAAAGAGATGTATGTAAATTAATATTTTTATGAACAAAATAGGCCAAGTCATTCCGTAAAAGTCGATGGAACAAGATTTTTAAAACAGGAATTTTTACTGAATTTAGGCCATTAATAACAACAACAAGGCAAAATTTTTTTGTCCGAGATATACAAACTTTTTTGTGTAGATTGAGGCAAAAAATTTTGTTTGCGATGATTTTTAAAATATGCATTTTTACAGAATTTAGGCCAGTAATAACAACAACAGTGCAACATTTTTTTCCAAGACCTAAAAACTTGTTTTTGTGTAGATTGAGGCATACTATTCCATAAAATAAAAACAAAAAATTTGTTGTGGTAATGGTTTTTTTATTTCCAATTTTCTTGGAAGGTACATTTAGTATTTTGACTATATTTTTTGAAGTATAAGCGCAATAGAGGCGAAATACGCTTTAAGTTTAAGGCTGTTATGTTAGAAATAATTCTTCCACGTAGAAACAGAGGTTTAGAAACAGTCGTTAAAAGGTAGAAAAAAAAATGATTTTTTTTGTCAAAACTGACAGTAAACTGACTGTAAAAACATAAAAAACGAAAAAACCATGCCAGCTTGAAAAAAATTTATAGTAGGGTAATTCCAAAGAAAATCGACCCAAAAATTACGATTTGAAAATTTTACCCTTTTGATTTTGCTGAAATTTTGCATGCGCATACTGCAAGATGATACGAAATAGTGACAGTTTACCGTGTGTCTAAATTTGTAGCGGTTTAGATTTTATAGGGTGCCAAAGAGGGACATCTACATTGTTTTGTAAAAAATTAAGCTATGTTCCAGTCGCCATAACTTTTGAACGGAAAGTCAGATTTAATTGAAATAAGTACCATCTTAAATATATTAACGTTATTTCTAAGTGTTACACACAGAAGGATAACTATAAGTGTATTAAGGATACCAAAAGGACGAAAATGGCCTTAATCCTTGATTATCCTGAAAAACGTATTTTCAATTTTTTTAATTTTATTTCTGAATATTGCCCCCATATTGCTCCATAAAATATAAAATTTTCAGAATGGGTGCTCAATGGGTTCAAAAGATATGACTTATTTAATGTCCGTCTGTCTGTCCGATTGACTGGATTATGCGAACGATATCTCTGAAAATTAGTGACCGAATGACTTAGAAATTAGTATGTGGTAATATTTTCCTCAAATCTACTTAATATTTTGAGGTGACCCATGTCGGACCCCTCCTTGTGGTACCTCCCTCACAAACGGTTAACATTTTGTGACATGTTAAAACTCTTATAACTTCTATACTACTCATGGGAATCCAATGAAATTTCATACATAGTAATTATTTCACCGTATCTATAAGCTGAACAAAAATGGGCGAAAATGTCACGCCCCATTTGGTACCTCCCACACAAAGGGACCAATTTTTACAATAAGTTCACAGCTTATAACATTAATACCAGTGCATAAAAATACTTGAAATTTTGTGCAGTGTAATATTTTTATAGCACCTACAGGCCAGTACAAAGTGGGCGTTATTGCCCCGCCCCTTCTAGTACCTCCCACACAAATTCTAACAATTTTGGGAAATGTTGAAAAATTGTAAACTCATTAAAGTAATATAAATAAAAAGTTCTAACATTTCCCAAAATTGTTAGAATTTGTGTGGGAGGTACTAGAAGGGGCGGGGAGAGAAATAACGTTAATATCTTTAAGATGGTACTTATTTCAATTAAATCTGACTTTCCGTTCAAAAGTTATGGCGACTGGAACATAGCTTAATTTTTTACAAAACAATGTAGATGTCCCACTTTGGCACCCTATAAAATCTAAACCGCTACAAATTTAGACACACGGTAAACTGTCACTATTTCGTATCATCTTGCAGTATGCGCATGCAAAATTTCAGCAATATCAAAATTCATACATTTTCAGAGTGGGTCGATTTCCTTTGGAATTACCCAGTAATGTCGAAATTTTAACCCTTTTGGTAGAAGTAATTGCATTTCAGAAAATCATGTTTTCATCAAAGTTCGAAAAAACCAGTAAGGACAGTCTAAAGTCGGGCGGTGCCGACTATATGATACCCTACACCACTCTAGTCAGGTTAAGAGTAGTTATTTAAGATAACTTAATCTGAACCGATTCTTTCAAATTCGGCAATATTTATTGATAGATCAATAAACTGTGCAATGCTAAATTTAAAAAACAATTAGATTACAAACATTTCCCATGAAACAAACTTATAATATCCTGTACCACAGTGTGGTGTAGGGTATTACAACAGTACGTTAAACGAACGGTTCATTCAGAGAACATAAACGACATTTCTGTTGTTAGAGTTTGTGATCGCAAACAGAATACCGTACACTAAAAAAAAACAAGTAAAAGCGTTAAGTTCGGCCATGCCGAATCTTATATACCCTCCACCATGGATAGCATGTGACCTCACAAAATAACTTAAACCTAAAGAAAATAACACCGAAAACACAAAAAATATAGTAGATGAGAACAGTAGGAATCTCAACAAGTTAGATGCTATATATGGGAGCTATATCTAAATATGGACCGATATGGCCCATTTGCAATCCCAAACAACCTGCAACTATAAGAAGTATTTGTACCAAATTTGATCAAACTAGCTCTATTATTGCGGACTGTAGCGTGATTACCACAGACGGACATGGCTAAATCGTCTTAGAATTTTATGACGATTAAGAATATATATACTTTATGGGGTCTCCGATCAATATTTAGAGGTGTTACAAACGGAGTGAAAAAATGAATATACCCCCCATCCTATGGTGGAGGGTATAAAAATTTTGCCATTTTTGTCAAAACCCATATATTACGTTTTGATTTTTATTTGCTCAAAAGAAAGCTTAGGTCATTTTCTTTAAGAGTTTGGTGGTCTACTAGTGGAATGGGATTTGTTTATCTATCAAATGAGGATAAAGCTCTAAAAAATTGAGATTTTGAAATTGAACAAAATCCCATTTTTTTGTAACACTATGCAATAACATTTTTGTCGAAGGGTTGTGCAGAAAATGTTCTGGTATAATATGGAGTCCTAAATACGAAAAAAATATTTAAAAATTTGTTATGGAAATTTATTTTTTTGAAAAATTTTCTTTAAACTCCCATTTTCTTGGAAGGTGCCTTTAATATTTGGACCAAATTTTTTGAAGTATATGCTCGATAAAGCCGGAATGCCGGAATGCCGGAATGAAATTATGAGCAGACAGACAAGCGATAATTTCAAGTGGAATTTGATTTTTTTTTTTCAAAAAAATTCTTTTTTTTCTGGCACGAAAAAAAAATTAAAAATAGAGAAAAATGCTTGTTCCAAGTTTTGGAAGCTAGCGGTGTAACGAAGAAAAAATTTTGGTACAAATACATAACAGAATTTCAACATAATCCACTATCAGATGCTGCAGGTCAAAAGTGCAACATATCGATGGAGTGACCTAGGAGACCCCAAGAAAATTTGGCGGATATCCATTTTGGGCCATTTTATGTCCGTCTGCCTGTCTGGTTGGTGCACACGATAATTTTCGACAGAATTATCCCATTGATTTGGTACGTGTTTATAAAATTTAATGAAATATTGACCATTCCACACATAGTATTAGTTTCTTGGTCGCTACTATATTGAGAAAAATGGGCGAAGTTTCCACGTCCCTTTTGGTCCCTCCCATACAAAGGACAATGTGCACAAAAAGTTAACGGCTTATAACTCTGATTCCAGTCCATACAAATACTTGAACTGATAACTGGTAACTCCCATACAAATGGATCATTTCGCACAAAATGTTAACGGCTTATAACTTTCCAGTCCATTCTGTTGTGGATTGAAATGCCTTTACAGCACCTATAATTCCGTTCTAAATGGGCGATATTACCACGCCCTTTTGGTACCTTCTTTACAAATGCATAGCTTTCCAAAAAATGGAACAAAAACTTTTTTGGCGAATTTTTTCTATTTTTTCTGCATTTTTTCGTGCCAGCTAAAAATGATTTTTTTGAAAAAATCAAATCTTTTCAAATTGTTTTAACGACATTTGCTAAACTTCCTATTCTACGTGAAGCTGATGTTTTCACCATTTCTCTCCCTTATAATTTCCTTTAATTTAAGCTTATACTTAAAAAAAAAATGTTCGAAATACTAAAGGTAACATTCATGAATATTGGAATTTTAGAGAAAAAATTAAAAAAAAACTTTACAATAAAAAAAAGTTATTTTGGCTTCTTAAAATAGTATGCCTCAATCTATTAAAAACAAGTTTTTAGGTCTCGCCACGACGTGAGATAACACGCACATTGAATTTCTTGCGCAAAAGAGCCTTTTGCTTCGTTGGCTGTGTGACAAGTGGCACCTATTGTGTCTAATTTCTTGTCACGTTATCGTCTCGCGATAGCGAACACCATTCACGGTAACTGCTTGGTCGACCTCATTTTCGAAGAAGTACAGCCCGATGACGCCGCTAGCCCATAAACCGCACCAAACATTCACTCTTTGCGGATGCATCGGATTTTCAACAATCACTTGTGGATTCTTATTTGCCCAAATGCGGCAATTCTGCTTGTTAAATCACGAATTTCACAAAATGCATTTTGATTTGAATGCCCATTTTTGTAAAAGGCTTCAACAATCCTAACGCGCTGCGCAATTCTGCACCTCTCCTTCGATGCATTTGTCAAACACTGAAACAAAGAAATGTCAAATTAAGTTGGGCAAACAATTTGACGTTAAGGTGAGACTCACAGTTAACATCGTGCATTTCGACAGAACCACCCTTTACCTAAAAAAATTATAGAAAAAAATTAAATATGAAAAAAATTGTCGCAAACAATTTTTTCGTTATATGTTAGCAATACACAATTTCAAAAATCACTTTTGTTTATTTTTTTGCAGTAAAATCCCCAAACAGTACCACCCTTTTGAAAATTGCAATAGCGACTCTAGAAGTGGGAGCCAACTTTAAAATAACTGGAAAATATTTTCTATTTTTTTTACTAAACAAACAACGCAACTTTGTTTTAACAGTAATCTGACATTTCATTTCTGCCACTCTACACCCCAAGTGTGCCTCGTCCTCCTCCTCCTATTACCCCAACTCCCCCTCCACCATTAATAACGCCATGATTTTCCGTAATTATTTTTGTTCCTTCAACTTTGTCATAATTCCATTCCAAAGCCAGTTTTGCTTTTGTTGTCCCGTCTGTTGTAGTGGAGTTGTGTATTTGGTCCTTTCCATATCCACAACCCTCCCTTCTCCACTTGTTCGTCACTTTGGGTCGATGTCATTGTCACAGAGTCTGGCAGCCGGCCTTAAAACAGGAAACCTACTCGTATCCCACCCAGGATACACAAACATGAGTGATGGCCATATGAGTTCCACATACTACTCCTGTGAATGAATGTCTGCGGAGGGGTTTTCATTGCAACAGCCATTGTTTATGTTTCAGACGAGTTATGGGTTATTTTTTCTCGATTTTTTTTTTTTTGCAAAAAACGCAACATGGAAAATATGCAGAAAAGTACAAAACAAACATGGTTAATTAATGCTTGTTAAACGT
The DNA here is from genome assembly GCA_963930755.1 of Eudasyphora cyanicolor. NCBI lineage: Eukaryota > Metazoa > Arthropoda > Insecta > Diptera > Muscidae > Eudasyphora > Eudasyphora cyanicolor. The sequence continues at coordinate 154,342,766 of OZ005736.1, read as the reverse complement.
AGGAGACATACGGTCGGACAGAGTGACTGACGTCAGAGAGTGGGGCATGCAGAACAACAAGCCGGAAGTTATAACTGAAAAAAGTTTATATTTGTTTACAGTTCAGCTACAGCTAGGGATTATGGATAAAATGTCATCACAATTAAGGGAGCAACAAATTGCAAAAATAAACTTAGCTACGAGTATTATGAAGAAGTTTTAATGATTCGTTTTAAATTTTAGTAATTCTAATTGTATCTCGTATATCACACAATAAGATAGTTTGAAGCTTTTTTATACCCTCACTTTAGTGGAGGAGAAGGTGTATAGCATTTACTGCAAAAAAACCCACCGAAGTGGTGACTATGTATCTTTGGCGGATATCCATTTCAGGATGTTCTAAATAATTTGTGCGATAAGTCCGTGCGTTCGTCTGCCTGATTGGTACCCATGGTAACTCATGAATTAAAATTTTGTTTTTTTTCCTATCCTAGGTTTTTTAAATTAATTTAAAATTTTCAAATTTATTTTCTATTTTTCGTTAAGAGTGCAAATAATTACTAACATTTTGCAAAAAGTCCCATATTGATCACTTTTACCGATAAAAAGGTATAATTTTTTTAATAAACCCAGTATTCCTCAAAATTCACAGTTTCGAAAAATTTAAAATCTTCATAGTAGGAACTGCTCATAACAGAAATAAATACCAAAACACGGAGACACAAATGTCAGATAGAGTCACTTTGTTTTATTTGTCGACTGATAGGAGCAATGACAGAAAAAACTCTTTGAAAGCAATAATAAGTATACTCGTATATTAATATAATTATGATAAAACCAATTAAATAACCAGTAAGGAAAGGCTAAAGTCGGGCGGGGCCGACTATATAATACCCTACACCACTCTCGTAATATTGAATAACTCTGATATATAAATTTTACTTTTGGGACATTTTATACTTAAATAATACCCTGTACCACAGTGTGGTGTAGGGTATAAAAACGATTGATCTAAAGAGCCAAATCAGATGAAACATATATATGGGAGCTATAGCTAAATCTTTACCGATTTTCTTTAAATTCGGCAATGTTGGTTCGTGGATCAAGAAACTGTACCATTCTAAATTTCAAAACGATTGGATGTAAAATACAGCTTTTATAGGACTAAAGGGCCAAATCGGACGAAACATATATATGGGAGCTATATCTAAATCTGAACCGATTTCAACCAAATTCAATAGCGATCTTAACAGCTGCGAAATACTCTAAACTGCAAAATTTCAGAACGATCGGAGTGAAATTGCGACCTCTAGTCAACGAACAACTTTACATGGACGGACGGACGGACGGACAGACATGCTTAAATCGACTCAGCTAGTGATTCTGAGTCGATCGGTATACTTTAAGGTGGGTCTAGCTGTGTTATTTTCAGGTGTTACAAACATCTGCCGTGAAACAAACTTATAATACCCTGTACCACAGTGTGGTGTAGGGTATAATAATAAAATTATATATAAGTATTTTGTAGAAGATAACAAAATCCGTCCGTCCGTCTGTCCATGTAAAGTTGTTCGTCGACTACAGGTCGCAATTTCACTCTGATCGTTCTGAAATTTTGCAGTTTAGAGTATTTCGCAGCTGTTAAGATCGCTATTGAATTTGGTTGAAATCGGTTCATATATATGTTTCGTCCGATTTGGCCCTTTAGTTCTATAGAAGCTATATTTTACATCCAATCGTTTTGAAATTTAGAATGGTAGAGTTTCCTGATCCATGAACCAACACTACCAAATTTGAAGAATATCGGTTAAGATTTAGCTATAGCTCCCATATATATGTTTCGTCCGATTTTGCTCTTTAGTCCTGAAGAAGCTGTATTTTATATCCAATCGTTTTGAAATTTAGAATGGTAGAGTTTCTTGATCCATGAACCAACACTACCGAATTTGAAGAAAATCGGTTAAGATTTAGCTATAGCTCCCATATATATGTTTCGTCCGATTTGGCCCTTTAGTTCTATAGAAGCTGTACTTTACATCCAATCGTCTTGAAATTTAGAATGGTAGAGTTTCTTGATCCATGAACCAACACTACCAAATTTGAAGAATATCGGTTAAGATTTAGCTATAGCTCCCATATATATGTTTCGTCCGATTTTGCTCTTTAGTCTTGAAGAAGCTGTATTTTACATCCAATCGTTTTAAAATTCAGAATGGTAGAGTTTCTTGATCCATGAACCAACACTACCGAATTTGAAGAAAATCGGTTAAGATTTAACTATAGCTCCCATATATATGTTTCGTCCGATTTGGCCCTTTAGTTCTATAGAAGCTGTACTTTACATCCAATCGTCTTGAAATTTAGAATGGTAGAGTTTCTTGATCCATGAACCAACATTGCCGAATTTGGATAAAATCTTAAGATTTAACTATAGCTCCCATATGTATGTTTCATCCGATTTGGCTCTTTAGATCCAATCGTTTTTATACCCTACACCACACTGTGGTAAAGGGTTTATTTAAGTATAAAATGTCCCAAAAGTAAATTTATGTAAACAATTTATACATGAATTACAAAATTTATATATCAGAGTTATTCAATATTACGAGAGTGGTGTAGGGTATTATATAGTCGGCCCCGCCCGACTTTAGCCTTTTCTTACTGGTTTAATAATTTACTTTCGTTTGCGTACCAGATGACAAACAGCTGATTTGGGTTTCACTAACTACCATCGGAACAACAAATCGCACGATGATGAACCCGTACGAAAACGTAATCATTTCAGTATAAATTTTTGTTTATCTATCTCTTTTGGCTGTCATCTGGGCGAACACAAATTTCAGATAGAGTCACTTTGTTTTATTTTTCGACTGATAGGAGCAATGACAGAAAAAACTCTTTGAAAGCAATAATAAGTATACTCGTATATTACTATAATTATGATAAAACCAATTAAATAATAATAAAATAATATATAAATATTTTGTAGAAGATAACAAAATAGTCGATGATTTCCCTGAATCTTGACCTATGATATGTTTCGACCGTAATTTTATAGTTGTAATGTGAGAAACGAGGTCGCCTGTTTCCGAGAAATAATTCTTCAAGAGCCTTCTTTATTTTGTTCTTTGGGCTGAAACGTATATTTTGAAGCCTTCCGCATCAAATTATCCTCCGAGATAACAAACCTTCCTGACTTTCCAGCAAACTTATTTTTTTTTCAAAATGTGTACCACATATGAACATTTTCAAATCAAGACCAAAATAATCGATATCCAAGATTTAAAAATTTATTATTTAATTTATTTAATATTGGGTATTAAATTCACAAACATTAATTGCCACAAAATCGGAAAAATGTATCAAGCTCATTTGTTCCAAGATAATTACGAAGTATCACTTTAGTGATACGAGGGTGTATATCAGGGAAGTAACGAATATTCGCATTCGCATATGCGAATATTCGCAAAAACCACCTTTGGATTATTCGCTTTCGAAAAAATATATTTCAGTATTCGCTTCCATTTGTTAAAAGTGTTAAATCTCCTTATTCCCTTCACACAATTTGAAGATATTAATACCAATGAAAACCTCTACCACTTCTCTTCAAAACAGTTGAAGAAATATGTTTGTCCTTGTGGTAACAGGAGGTAAAACTATGGAAAACATTCTTAATACTTGCAAAGTATCAATTCAGTTCCTTAAATTTGTTGGTACTAAAGGGTCAAACTATTACTTGCATTCGCATTCGGTTTCGCAAAAATGCATATTTAACTATTCGCTTTCGCAAGAAAAATGTTTCAATATTTCAATATCCGCTTTCGCATTCGCTTTCGCTTAAGTCACTTTCGTTACATCCCTAGTGTATATCATTTGCTAGGGGTCAAAAGTGTAATGCATCGAAGAAGTGACCTAAGACCCTAAGTACGAGTATGTTCTGCGGATATCCGTTTTGGGTCACGATAACTCTCGAAAGGAGTAACCGATTGAGTTCAAATTTGGTATGAGGTAATATTTTTTTCTGTCTCCGGCTAAGTTCGAAGATGGGCCATATTGATCCACTTCTTCTAGTACCTTCCCCACAAAGGGTTAATATTTAGTGAATTATTGATTATTTAATAACTTCTACTTATATACTACTTATTTCAATCTTATAAAATTCTATACATAGTATTAGGTTACTAGCCGATCCCCGTGCACTTTGTAGCCCCCAAAATGTCATTTTAGTGATATAGACCATGCGATGTGTTTCGTATAATAAACTCGACACCCACAAATATAGTTTTATATAAATTAGAAGACTACTACATTTTTCATGCAAACGCACCTTCTCAACATATTGATGTTCTCGCTTTAACAGATCTGAATGTTTACATTGATACTTGAATTAATAATTTCTTACACTGATCCAGTCACGGCCTCAAACTGATGTCAATTACATCTACACCAAACTTCGTAAGCTTGAAGATTTTTCTAATAATAATCTCTGATCAGTCTACTTGAAAGTCTATCAGACTCCTGAAAATAATAACAAATGACCTCAGAAACCCAAACGGTATGAACATATTATTGATCACGACTGCATTGACCACAAACTGGAAATTAGAATGCGTGAATATATCTTAGCCAGCGCATCATATAGCATTTTAGCTCTTAATCGACCCTTTAAATATCAGAAATAATTATATTATTCTGGTCGGAACTGTTCAAATTTCGTTAATCTGAGGAGGGTATATGTCAAAAGGTTTATTATACTATTGCACATTTCATACAAAGACATCTTCGTTCTATGTTTCGATTTAATCGGTTTAGTTGTTATAGTTGAAAGCATAAAGCGAAATTTAAACCGTAAGAATGGTTGATTTCGCATCTAGTTGAAGATTAGTATATGTACATTATTTTATAGATATTTAACTCCTAAATCACTTTTGGAAGATTGAAGATAGTTTTGGTCACTATAGCACTGACCGTAGCTCAAATCGTGTTTAAACTTTCAGATTAATATTTTTATATGGGATCAGTGGTCAAGGGTTACCAAACGCGTAGCGGAGAAAGAAATACTTAATATGTTATGTATGTTCCAAATTTCGATATAATCGTTTAGTCATGATAATTAAAATTATATCTAATAATTCAAAACCTGATCACGTGCATACATATTGACCACAACCAAAGTTAGCTTCATTTTTGTTAAATATATTGCCGCTGCAATAGACGGGATATATATTTCTTAAAAAAAATTAAAAAGTGTTAGTCGTGATTTTCGTGTCCATTTTGACTTCAGGTCGGACGTAGCATTTCCTTAATGATCGGTATATATACATATATTCGTAGGTCTATAGCTCCTTATTGAAAATTTTCAAAAGTCGCTTGATGCAACAGTCGCATCCTTTGGCGATCAGTACACACACATACATTAGTAGGACCATAGCTCTTAAAGGACTTTTAAAAAGATTGAAATCCTTTGGTCACTGCTAAACTGACCACAGTCTGAGAATTGACCGAATTGACTATATGTATTAGATATGTTACAGTAAGTGAGCGATATATTTTGAAAAGGCTTTAAAAACGACGTTTTATGTCCGGTTTGACTTCATACTGGACATCGAAATATTGTTTTCGCATCTCCATTGATATCAGTGTATATCCTTAGCCGTTAGGGAACTTTTAAAATCAATGAAATAATGAAAATTGTTCTGGTCAATGCTACATTGACCACATTCAGAGAACTTTAATTTATTTTTCGCGCATGTATTTGCCGTTAATAGTACTTCATATACATATATGCAAAGTTTTAATTTTGTGTTTTATAAAAGGCTTCCGAAAGAACAAAAAACTCAAGTTTTTGATAGCGCTAGAACTGATCACAGGCTGAAAAATGATTAAGTGAGTAGCACGTGGTTTATACAACAATTTGTGTATGAAAAATGTCAGCTCTCTAGCTCTAACAGGAGCCTCAGCGATCAAGCGGGCGATTTGTCACGCCCACATTTTGCAAACATTTTTTTTCCAAAACCTTCTTAGACCAAATAGCTTTCAAACAAAAGAAAAAATTTTAATATCGGTCCAGTGGTTTAATGCTCTATAAAATACATACATGCATACAAACATTTTTCCATTTTTATATATATAGATTATTCACTATTACCTCGAGAAAAATGGGCGAAGCTGCCACGCCCCTTTTGGTACCTCCCACACAAATGGACCATTTTGCACGGTTCTTTTGGTAACTCCCACACTAATTGACTATGTTGCACCTAAAGTTAACAGCTTATAACTTGATTACCAATGCATACAAAGACTTGAAATGTGTACAGTGTATTGGTTTTATAGTACGTACAATCCAGAGAAAAATTGGCATTATAGCCATGCCCCTTTTGTTACCTTCCGCACAAAGGTACCATTTTGTACGAAATGTCTACAGCCTTTAACTTTCATTCTTGTGCCTGCAAATACTTAAAATTGTGTACAGTGTTATGTCGAAAAATGGGCGTTATTATCACGCCCTTTTTGGTACCTACGATACAAAACGAGGCAAGACATACCAAAATTATATAGCTCATAATATTAGTTCATATACCAGTGCACATTAACATTGCTCACAAAGTGAGGGTATACCTTAGTCGGTTTATCCGACTAAAATTTCTTACATGTTCATTTGTATGAGCAAAATTTGCAAGGTTTTTCCTTTTACATTTTTGAATTACATTTTATTTTAATATGCAAAATATGTGGTTTGATTTTGTTCTAAAACTTAGATCTATAATACAATCATTCAAATATTTAACAAATTATCCGATAGTAACGATACTATCGATGGTGTCTAAACTATCGAAACTATCAAATGGGGCGATTATTGAAAATTTCACAGCTCTATTTCACAGTACCAAAAATCCCGTTATAAATGACCTTTATTGCCGCGCCCCTTTTGTTACCTCCCACACAAAAGGGTCAAATTATACTACAATTGAATAATTTATAACTTTAACACCAGTGCATGATGTACTTTCCAAGAGTTTTTCGGTACTCCCACACAAACACACAGATTCTTCGAACACAACTTCTCAACTACCTTCTGAAGCCATCATCTTGATGTTTTTACAACTTTTGCAATGACTATAGACCGATCCCAATATTTTCAACTTTCTTGTTCTCACAAGATACCACAATCCATTACTCACAAAGTGAGGTTATACATTAGTCACCTTACTCGACTAAAAGTTTCTTAATTGTTTTTATTTTATAAAGATGTATGCTTTAGAAAGCCCAAAATTTAAAACATACGCTCGCCAATATCACTGCTAGAAGCCTACCTTTTTCCATACCAATCAGTTGACAGTTTAAGAAACGACAGATTTTGGTAAATATTTTTCCCAAATTTCCACTGGGTGAAGCGTTTTTCTCCGTGTCTCCATACTAGGTTATTTTACTCGATGACCTGAGGTGTAGAATTTAGGTTATTTTACTCGATGACCTCCTGTATCGAACTTACGCGTTTTAATGCCAATCTGGCTAAACTTGTTTGAATTTAAAATTTGTATGGAATATTCTACAGCTAAATGCCAACCAAATTCATTCTAATAGCATTTAAGTTTGTTTCACATTTTAAAAAAAACACCTCCGTTTCTGGGAAACAAATTTTGAAATTTAAATTTTTACATTCCAATTATTTGGCGTGTGATAGTTATAACGAAATGTCCATTCCACCATCGAAATGGGATTTTGTTTTCAAAATCCAATTAAGTCAACTCTCTGTGTGTGTTTTGGTTGACAAAAAAGGAAGGAAAAGATAGCTTTGCGTTATTTCATGTTTTCGTTCATGTTCAAAATGGTGACGATGATGATTTTATCATTACCCCCGACAGTCGAATAACAAAATTGCTTTTGAATGTAAAAAAGGAAAAGCTAGGAAAAAAATAACAAATATTTGCTGGTAAAATTGGTAAATCTTGATTAAAAGAAGATGCAAATAAAATGATGAAAGCCATAAAAAGGTAAACCCCAGTGAAATTTGTTTAGGTGTTTGCTGCTTTTCGTGGAAATTCAAATTAAAAAAAAATACCGAAAATCCTTTTTCCCATTCCATATACTTGTACATTAAAACGAAATGAAACGAAAGCAGAGCAAGGGAATTCAGCACAAACAATTTGTCAACTGCACTCTCTACTCTCTATTCATGTTGAAGCATGCTTTCTTTTCATGTAATTATTTTGTTCCAACATTTCTCCACTTGTTAGCCATGGCTAACGACATACCAACGAAATATTGCACAAAAAAACTTTTTTCTACTCTACTCTAGGATTTTAATGAATCTCAAACAAAAACAACAGAAAGTCACAGTGGCATCTATGGAGACCTGAGAAAACAAAACGGAAACGGATGCGTGAATGGGAGTAGAGTTATTCAGTGAAACGCTTCCGGGTTATATATGTAAAGGGTGGTCCAACCATAATGCACAAAGTTAATTGAACAAAAATGAGATAAAGTGTACATCAATAAGTCGAGAACAATTCAAGAACTAAAATAATAAATGAGATAATTCGGCACATTAACGACACACGCAGAGAATGTGAATAATTGTTGATTTTAAGTTGCTGGAAATTCATGTAAACTAAAATTATTCACTTTGAATCAAAATTGTTTCATTTTGAATCAAAAAGTGGCATCTATGGAGACCTGAGAAAACAAAACGGAAACGGATGCGTGAATGGGAGTAGAGTTATTCAGTGAAACGCTTCCGGGTTATATATGTAAAGGGTGGTCCAACCATAATGCACAAAGTTAATTGAACAAAAATGAGATAAAGTGTACATCAATAAGTCGAGAACAATTCAAGAACTAAAATAATAAATGAGATAATTCGGCACATTAACGACACACGCAGAGAATGTGAATAATTGTTGATTTTAAGTTGCTGGAAATTCATGTAAACTAAAATTATTCACTTTGAATCAAAATTGTTTCATTTTGAATCAAAATTTTTAAATGTTGAATTCAGAGCACCGAAATCTTCGCTCGAATTCTAGTAAAGAGTGAAACTCGCTCGCTGGGTTCATTTTATTTTAAAAGTTTACTCGACAATATTTTGATACTAAAATTAAATAATGAACTACTTAAAAATATAAAATATTAAAAAATCACAGCATTTTACACATATACTATTTTTATTTCCATCCTTATTATTACTCGTGTAATAAATAAATTTAATAAACAATAATAAATAATAAAAAAAATCTTCTTCGTGAGTATTTTTGTACACAAAAACCACCGTCCCCTGGCTCTTGGCTCTTGCACACGATCTCCCCTCCTCAGCCAAAGCAACACCAAAAACCGTTTAAGTTACTATTCTTGCTACTACAAATCTGCAAAAAACCAAACCAAAGGCAAAAAATAAAATGCTTAAAACTGTAAAATGTTCATTGACTACATACATAACTCTTTTATTACTCTTTACTTTTTTATTACAGCAATTTCTATTTTGCCACTCGATTTCACTCTTAGAGTAAACTCTCGCTCTATTTCGAAGATTTTTACTCCCACTCTTAATTTTTAAGAAGGAGTACTCGCGAGCGCTCGCGCCTAATATAAACGAGCGGAGAGTAGACTCTTTTTAAAACTCGTAATCTTCGCGTACTCTTCTTCGCGAGTACTTTTCACTCGCGAGTAAAATCGAGTAAATCTGATCTCTGGTTGAATTAAAGTTTTTAAAGACTGATTCAACTAGACGGAAAAAACAACTATACTTTCATGTTGAAATTAAATTGTACAACTTTAAATTAACCTTCTAAACTGTTAAAATAAATGCTTTGAAAATTACATTGCTCAATGTTAAAACAAAATGATTTCATATAAATTTAATGTTGATTCATTTTAAATCAACATTGAGCCATATTAAAATGTATCGAAGAAACCCCGGTTACAGTTGTAATTCGCATTTGATTTCAACATTAGAACACATTGAATCAACATTGTGTCGTTTAAAATCAATATTGAAACAAAATTGGGCATTTTAAATCAACATTGAATAAAATTGTTAAGATGGAGAAAAAAAATTGTATCGTGTTACATTTGATGATGAAACTTTGTCTGATTCAATTTCTGGTAAAGTAATTTCTTGGCTGCAGAACCAATCTAATTTCGGCACGACATCAACACCAACATCGTCTAATTAAGCAGCTCTTAAATTGCATAACCTCTCTAACGTAAATATATAGCTGTGTTATTGCGTCAGCAAATCATTCCTTTTTATACCCTACACCACACTGTGGTACAGGGTATTATAAGTTTGTTTCACGGCAGATGTTTGTAACACCTGAAAATAACACAGCTAGACCCACCTTAAAGTATACCGATCGACTCAGAATCACTAGCTGAGTCGATTAAACGATGTCCGTCCGTCCGTCCGTCTGTCCATGTAAAGTTGTTCGTCGACGACAGGTCGCAATTTCACTCCGATCGTTCTGAAATTTTGTAGTTTAGAGTATTTCGCGGCTGTTAAGATCGCTATTGAATTTGGTTGAATTCGGTTCAGATTTAGATATAGCTCCCATATATATCTTTCGTCCGATTTGGCCCTTTAGTCCTATAGAAGCTGTATTTTACATCCAATCGTTTTGAAATTTAGAATGGTAGAGTTTCTTGATCCATGAACCAACATTGCCGAATGTGAAGAAAATCGGTTAAGATTTAGCTGTAGCTCCCATATATATGTTTCGTCCGATTTTGCTCTTTAGTACTGTAGAAGCTGTATTTTACATACAATCATTTTGAAATTTAGAATGGTAGAGTTTCTTGATCCATGAACCAACACTACCGAATTTGAAAAAAATCGGTTAAGATTTAGCTATAGCTCCCATATATATGTTTCGTCCGATTTGGCCCTTTAGTCCTATAGAAGCTGTGTTTTACAGCCGATCGTTTTGAAATTTAGAATGGTAGAGTTTCTTGATCCATGGACCAACATTGCCGAATTTGAAGAAAATCGGTTAAGATTTAGCTATAGCTCCCATATATATGTTTCGTCCGATTTTGCTCTTCAGTCCTGTAGAAGCTGTATTTTACATCCGATCATTTTGAAATTTAGAATGGTAGAGTTTCTTGATCCATGAACCAACATTATCGAATTTGAAGAAAATCGGTTAAGATTTAGCTATAGCTCCCATATATATGTTTCGTCCGATGTTGCTCTTTAGTCCTGTAGAAGCTGTATTTTACATCCAATCATTTTGAAATTTAGAATGGTAGAGTTTCTTGATCCATGAACCAACACTACCTAATTTGAAGAAAATCGGTTAAGATTTAGCTATAGCTCCCATATATATGTTTCATCCAATTTGGACCTTTAGTTCTATAGAAGCTATATTTTACATCCAATCGTTTTGAAATTTAGAATGGTAGAGTTTCTTGTTCCATGAACCAACATGGCCGAATTTGAAGAAAATCGGTAAAGATTTAGCTATAGCTCCCATATATATGTTTCATCCGATTTGGTTCTTTAGATCCAATCGTTTTTATACCCTACACCACACTATGGTACAGGGTATTATTTAAGTATAAAATGTCCCAAAAGTAAATTTATGTAAACAATTTATACATGAATTACAAAATTTATATATCAGAGTTATTCAATATTACGAGAGTGGTGTAGGGTATTATATAGTCGGCCCCGCCCGACTTTAGCCTTTCCTTACTGGTTTATTAATAAAATGTATTGTAATAAAAAACAAATGTTTTTGAAAAATTATCTGAAATCGTCCTATTATTTCAATTTTAGCATAACTAGGATTTAGGAGGATGTTCATGTTATTTTAACATGAAGGTCACTTTCATTCAACATGAATTCGTGTTATTCTAACATTGTGGTCACTTTGATTCAACATGATATTCATGTTATTTTAACATTGTGGACACTTTGATTCAACATTATATTCATGTTATTTTAACATGGTGATCACTTCGATTATACATGATATTCATGTTATTTTAACATTGTTCTCACTTCGATTCAAAATGATTTCAGGTTATATTAAAATGGAAAATATATGCATTTGTTCCACATGAAAACATGTTGAAACAACATGAAACAGCTATGAAGCAAAATCATGGGAATAATCATGTTGAATTAAAGTGATTCACGTGGAATTTGCAATGATTTTTTTCTGTGTGCACTGAACTTCAATTATGTCTCAGAGTCATTTAAAATATGTACCATCGCATGGAGGTATGCCACCGAAGCTGTGGTGAGCATTTGGCCGATATCTTGTTTCAAACCTTATTGTCACAGATCATTCTATCATAATAAAAAAGTTAAAGCGTTAAGTTCAGCCATGCCGAATCTTATATACCCTCCACCATGGATATCATTCAATTATATTACTGGAAAATCCTTTGGATATGGAACAAATCATGGATGGTTTTTGTTTAAGCAAGTTATTAAAAGAACGAACGCTGCAATTGTTAATCCAAATTATTGGCTCTAATTCTTAAGCCAAACACTCTTCATCTGAAAAATGTCTATTTATTTATTTATTCAGTCTATGGGTTATAATCCTTACAGACTAGCAATTAAAAATAAATTAAATCACAGAATTTGTTTAAAGAGTATGAAAAATCTAAAATAACCTCTACCCGGGGACTACAATAAAATATAAACTAATTTGTATACATTTTATTGAGATGAATTCTTGCCAAAACAGAATACAAACTGCAGAGATAAAGTGCTTAGAAAATGTGGTGTTTATGGCTAAAACAAGCCTTTTTGGGAGCGACATCTATAGGTGGAATATAACAAAATATGAACTGATTCAAAAAAATTTTACTGTGATGAATTGTTGTCTAAATAAAATACAAACTTCAAATATTCGCTTAAAATGCTTAGAAAAGTGGTATTTATGGCTTAAATAAGCCTATTCTGGAGCGACCTCTATAGGGTGACTATAACAAAATATCAACCGATTTTTATACGATTTTACTGTGATGAATTCTTGTCAAAATAGAATACAAACTGCAAAGTTTCAGTAAAATTGCTTTAAAAATGTGGTATCTATGGCTCAATAACCGTATTTTGGAGGGACCTCTATAGGGGAGCTATATCAAAACATTGACCGATATGGCCCATTTGCAATCCCAAACGACCTGCAAGTATAAGAAGTATTTATACCAAATTGGATTAACCTAGATCTATTATTACGACAGACGGACATGGCCAAAACGTCTTAGATTTACACGACGATCAAGAATATATATACTTTATGGGTTCGCCGATCAATATTTCAAGGTGTTGCAAACGGAATGACAAAATTAGTTTACACCCATTCTATGGCTGAGGGTATAAAAATAATTTGATAATTCTCTGCAAATTTTTGTTTTATTTACAATTAACATTGTGCATTTTGGTTGGACCACCCTTTATATTTATATGTGTCTGTGTGTAAATGAAAGGGCAAGGGAGAGCAGTGAATGTGTGTGATGCACACACACTCTCTCTTGACAAGTGGGTTAGGAACGTACAGTTCTGTAGAACTGGAAAAACTCTCATATTCAGAAATCTGTGAAAATACTGTGGATTATTTGAATAAGCACAAACTTTTAATTTAACAATTGTTGTCCTTATGCCACACTATGGTGTGTACCACCTAAAGGGTGTCTCAGGAAAAAGTTGCGTTTTAAAATTGTTATAAAAAAAGACGGATGAATATTTTTCAATAATTTTGTTGTTATTGAAATGCATCAACATTCTGGTTAATGATGGAACACCACTTCATTCATATTGCTGCCGCGGCTGGCCTTGCAGTAGCCCATTCTGTATCGAACTCAATTTTTCAACGCATTTTGTATTGAGTGGGGACCTCAATGGCTGCAATTTCTTATTTTAAGTCATGATAAGTCTTTGGAAAGTTATCATAGCACAGGTAGACTCGCATCAGCTTTAGAACTGGAACTGCGGTCAGAGCAAGTCGATTTCCGATCAGGAAAATCATGTGTGGATCAAGTAAACACCCTGAGAATTATAGTACAGCAGTCTGTGAAATGGAGATCTCCTCTATCTGGTTTTTGTAGACTTTGAGAAAGTACTTGACAAACTCGCTCACGGTGCAATATGGAAGGCACTCGATTGCAAAAGAACCTCGCCGATGTTAATATCACTAATTAAAAGACTCTACGATTCCTCTACTTGCGATTCCTCTACTCCCAATATAGAATTGAAAACTGGAGTACGCCAGGGTTGTGTTATGCCACCTTTTTATGAAATATTGTTCTTGATGTTGTGATAAAACGCAACCGCATCATCCACAGGAATCCAGTGGGGACTTTACAAACGGTTGTGCAATTTAGACAATGCAGATGATAATATCTGCCTTCTCGCACACACGTCCAGCGATATCAGCCAAAAACTATGCTTACTAGTTAGAAGAAGCGACAACGAGCGCAGGTTTAAAAATTAACCTAAGAAAGATGAAATCAATGCGCGTGAATACCCAAAACAATTAACCCCATCTATTAAACAACTCCATAGTCGATGTTGTCGACCGCTTATGCTAGCATTAAAGCGGCAGCATCATCGACAATAAGGGAGGCTCGAGTGCAGATGTGGAAGACCGCGTCAACTGTGCCCTGCGGTCTTTTAGACCCCTTAATCCTGTATGGAAATCTTCCTACATATCCAAAAAAAACGAAAATCAATATAGAGGGTGTAGCGCGGTATTTTGCTTATTTGGGAATGAAATAAAAAATTATGAATCTTAGAAAAATTTATTTTATATTTTAATTATATTGAACAGTAATAACGTTTTTAAATCAGATGGTTTTAAATAGTGTATCTGGCAAATGTCGGCCTTCGCTATCCACACACTGCTGCATACGTTTTCTGAAGTTTTCATGAACTCTAACAAGCATGTCGACTGGTATTCTGCCAATTTCAGCCTCAATATTGTTAATTAGGTGTTCCAAGGTGTTTAGATGGTTGATATACACCTTCGCATGGAAAAAATCGCATGGGGCTAAGTCTGGTGAGCGTGTAGGTCAGTTCACATAACCTCGAGTGATTCACATCATCCCGAGCGAGTGCGAATTTGAAAAATACGCTTCAACACAAAATGACCTCTCCTCACAATTAGCAAAATTACACGGCAACTTTTACAAAAAAAATACCATAATGTAAATATCTACACCCAGGAAAATAATTGGTTGGAATTCGATTGTAACAATAAAAAAATAGTACTAGCAACTAAAAGTATATTGCCTACACCGTCTGTCGGTTGTATTTAGAAATAATTAGTTGAAACAACAATAATAACATGGATACGATCAAATGAATATGCTTGCAACTAAATCGATGGTTGTATCAATCGAATTAAGATGGTTTTTTCATTGACACTCGGTTAGTTGTGGTAACCGATTTTAAATTTTCATTATAGTACCATATGATCGATTTTTGGTTGTGTCAACCAATGTTTTATTCTTGACAACAGAAATTGTATCAATAGACCAAAGATTATTATTGCAACGAATAATTGGTTACAACAACAGAAAAAATATTAATAAATAATCGTTTATTGGTAATCCCAATCATTTCCCAAATGTATTTTGGGAAATACAACCGAAAGATTGGTTGCTGTTCTTTTGCTGATACATGACAAACAAAGAATAAAATTACTCGACATAAAAAAATCAATCAAAAATAATCTCGTGTGGATAATAATGTGTGGAATGCAGCATATGTTGTGCAAAATGTTTTACATAAATAAATAATAAAAGCAACAATCATGAAATTGAAAGCACAGGGTTAAGCGAGCGATATTTGCATAAAAGTTTTGTGTTTTTTTTTCGTGTACTAAAATGTGTGTCAAATATTTCCACATCTCATAATAGTGATGAATTTGTAATATGGGATTTTTAATTTTGTTACGAATTGTTTTTTTGTTCAATAAATAAAATAAAAATTAATGAAAACTGTTTTTAATTAATTGTCGGTAGTAATGACTGACAAATTGTCAGAACAACCAATTTATTAAAACAATTGGTTGTGGCAACTACAACAGATAATTTAAGCCACCATATTCGTAGTTGGCGCAACCAAATATGATTGTTGTCATCTTGGAAGCAGAAGTATACCACAACCAAAATATTGGTTGTCCTGATGGAATCGCACAATAGTAGACAGAACTACCAAAATTCGGTTGGCAAATAATTCGGTTGAGGCAACCAAACTGTATTCTGTGTGTATGGAATAATTGGACCGGAAAGCGACTCCATAATTCTGAAAGGGCATGTTGAGCAAATTATGAGGATCCTACAGATGACATAACTCGAACAGCCATTGAGTGGAAGGGTAGCAGGCGAAGAGGAAGACCAACATTTTCCTGGAGAAGACAAGTGGAGCGAGAAATAGAAGCGACTGAGAAGTCTTAGAATGAAATCAAATTACACTGTCCAACAAATTAAGACTTTTGGTTTGGAACAGAATAGCGACCCTATAATTCTGAAAGGGCATATTGAGTAGATAATTTTTGTAGAATAAACTTATGGTCCAGCTGGTATGCGTTTTTTTACCGTAGGTCAAAGTTTTCAATTTTTGGTCGAAGGAAGCATTATACGAAATGATAAAAATGCTGTAAGTTAATGTCTAAGAGATTTCTCATTGTCAAAGTATGAGGATCATTTTTGTGGAAGATCTTAAACCTATAGCTTCCCTCTTAATGGGTCAATTTGGCCCTTTTTTCGAAAAAAGTCCTTTCAAAAAGGACACTCAAGGATTAAAATATTCTACGAAAATTTTTGCCGGAAAATTTCAGTGGGGGTCACCAAAAACACAAAAGCTGTTAATATAGGTCTTTACGTTTTATTAGCAAAATTACACGCCAACTTATACAAAAGGGTCAGAATATATACACACAGAATACAGTTTGGTTGCCTCAACCGAATTATTTGCCAACCGAATTTTGTAGTTCTGTCTACTATCATGCGATTCCATCAGGACAACCAATATTTTGGTTGTGGTATACTTCTGCTTCCATGTTGACAACAATCATATTTGGTTGCGCCAACTACGAAAATGGTGGCTTAAATTATCTGCTGTAGTTGCCACAACCAACTGTTTAAAAAATTGGTTATTCTGACAATTTGTCAGTCAGTATATGACCAACAATTAATTAAAAACTGTTTTCATTAATTTTTATTTTATTTATTGAACAAAAAACAAAACAATTCATAACAAAATTAAAAATCCCATATTACAAACACTCATTTTAGTACACGAAAAAAAACACAAAACTTTTATGCAAATATCGCTTAACCCTGTTCTTTCAATTTCATTATTGTTGCTTTTTATTTATGTATATGTACATATATACAACATATTCTGCATTCCACACGAGATTATTTTTGATTACCTATACCATTCTTGAACAAAATGTTGAAGATTTTTTATGTCGAGTAATTTTATTTTTTGTTTGTCATGTATCAGCAAAGGAACAGCAACCAATCTTTCGGTTGTATTTCCCAAAATACATTTAATTATTCTAAACTTGGGAAATGATTGTGATAACCAATAAACGATTATTTATTAATATGTTTTCTGTTGTAGTAACCAATTATTCGTTGTGATAATAATCTTTGGTCTATTGATACAATTTCTGTTGTCAAGAATAAAACATTGGTTGTCACATGTAAAAATCGATCACATAGTACCATAATGACAATTTAAAATTGGTTACCACAACTAATCGAGTGTCAATGAAAACAACAATCTTAATTCGATTGATACAACCATCGATTTATTTGCAAGCATTTTCATTTGATCGTATCCATGTTATTATTGTTGCTTCAACTAATTATTTTTAAATACAACCGACAGACGGTGTAGGCAACATACTTTTTGTTGCTAGTACTATTTTTTTATTGTTACAATCGAATTCCAACCAATTATTTTCCTGGGTGTAATATCGACCTATATAGTTTATTTTTGGCTAAAATGTTTATAACCAGTTACAAATAGGTAAAATAAGATCTTGCTATAATTTTTTGTTACAAAAATTTTTTTTGGAAAAAATTTTTATGTGCATTTTAGTTTTTGAAAATATTAAAAGAATGAGTTTTTGTGTTCTACGAAATTTGTAATTGCTCTCAAACGGCTGAACTGATTTTTGCAAAGTTTACTTTGTTTTAAAGACGACAAAGTGTTCAATTTTTTGTAAAATTTTTTTACGAAAGTTTTCTTTTGAAAAGACCTTTATCGAAAAAATTGCCCCCCCCCCTCGATTTTCTTAAATTATTCACAGAATATTCGTCGCACTCTCACAAATCCAGATTCGTAAACAATTTTTGTCTGTTTTTGCAAAACACTGCACAGTGGTACGAATTCAAAAAGGGGAAATAATTCGACCGTTTCTTAACCAAACAACGGATTGCGACCAAACTTGGCATGGTAGATGAAGAGAAGTTAAGTTTTATATTTGGGCCCCATATCAGATAGGGGCGGGATAGAGGGCCTCAAAGTTGGCCACATCGGGTGAAGAAAAGGTTCCAGAGTGTAACTCGTGTTTCTCTTGCGATTTATAAAATTTTGAGGTCTACAAAAAATCTTTTTGCACCTAAGAACTATCTCGTATAGTTAACGAGGTATCTGCAATTGACAATTTAATTTTTTTTCCTTTACCGTGTGCTTTTATTTTGTAAATATCGGAGCACAATATGTACCTATTTTATCTGTATCAACATGCCTGGATGGTCAATAAAAATTCCTATATGACGAAAAAAAATTGGTTCGATATACCCAACAGTACAAATAGTTATGACCACTTGCAAGTAAACTTTGCAAAATTTGTAATTGCTCAGCCTTTCGGAAGCAATTACAAATTTCGTAAAACAAAAAAACAATTTTTTTTTAATTTTTTCAAAAAATAAAATTCCCATAAAATTTGTAAAAAAAAAATTTTAAAGAAAAATAAGCGAGATGTTATTTTACCTATTTGTAACTGCTTATAAATAGACTAGACAGACTAAAAAAACAAGAAAGTTCAGTCGGGTGAACCGTCTTAAGAATCCCCTCACCATCAGACCCAAATAAATATTTCGTAAATTAATTTGTTTTTAGTTTCAATTAAATTATTATCAATTTAAATTGCATTTAACAATTTTAAAGAATGCATTGGTATTAATGTTATAAGCTGTTAACTTTTGGTGCGAAATGGTCCATCTGTGTGGGAGGTACCAAAAGGGGCGTGCCAATAACGGCCACTTTCTCTGGACTCTAGGTAATATAAAAACACTGTACAAAATTTAAAGTATTTGTGTGAACTTGTATTAAAGTCATAAGCTGTAACTTTTGGTAAAAAAGGTTCCATTTTTGTGGGAGGTACCAAGAGGGGTGTTCCCAAAACGCCCACTTTTCTCGGGACTTTAGGTACTATAAAAGCATTTCACTGTACAAAATTTCAAGTATTTATATTCACTGGTATTTAAGTTATTAGCAGTTAACTTTTTGTTTTTTTTTTTTATGGGAGATACCAAAAGGGGCGTGGCAATAATGACTCTTTCATACAGATCTGTAGGTACAATAAAAGCATTATACTTATCAAAAATTCAAGCATTTATGTGCACTGGTATTCAAGTTATTAGCAGTTAACTTTTTGTCCTAAAATATTCCCTTTGTGTTGGAGGTACTAAAAGGGGAGGGGCTACTTCTCCCATTTTTATCAAGGTCATAGTGACGGATAAACTACTACTATGTGTGGAATTACAAAAGATTCGGATAAATGATATAGAATTATTAAAAATCAATATTTCACTCTGCATCTTATCACAGGTACTAGAAGGAGTGGACCAATATGGCCCATCTTCGAACTTAGCCTGAGATAGAAAAAAAGATTATTATATACCAAATTTGAAGACAATCCGTTACTCCTTTCGAGAGTTATCGTGCGCTCAAGCCAGACAGTCGGACGGACATTGCTCAAATGGCTTCAAAAGTTCTAAAATGGATTTCCGCTGAACAAACTTGGGGTCTTAGGTTACTCTTTCGATGTGTTACTCTTTTGGGCCGTAGAAATTATATATACGCTCGTCACACTAAAGTTAGGGTATACTTAATGCTCGTATCTCTCCCTTCTTTAAGGGATTATCCCTTTTTTTGGTGTCGAAAGAGCTATCCCTTGAAATTTTCGAAAATCCCTTTTTATCCCTTGAAACTCCCTTATTCGCATAGAAATTGTCAGAAGATTTCCAACGCTGGAAAATTTGAATTTGACAACCATCGAAGTGGCGAACGTCCATGATACAATTATCTGTAGGTAGTAGCAGGACTTCGTTATGTCAAACACCAGAGGTGAACTCACAAGCGAAGACCTAAGCAAACACACAAACGAACAAAGCAAAGTAACCTAGTTTGACATAACGAAGAACTTAAACAAAGCAGTCAGCTGTGCTCCTGCTACTACCTTGTACATAATTGTACCATGCGGCGAGTAATATCCACGAACAGCGAATAGCAAAACGCTTACGCACTGTCATTTTTTCGCATTTGTTTGATGCGCTTGTCTTTGATTTAACTTGTGAATTTTGTGAAAGAAATAATATGCCGAAAGCAGCAGAAGGCAAATGCGTATTTAACGCAAACCTTCGTCAAAAATATCCGTATATAGAAACGACGAAAACCGAGAGCGATGTTTTGTGCAAGAAATGCCACAGTCGATTTTCCTTTGCAGCAAGCGGCAATACAGACATTATTCAACACTTGAAATCGAAAAAACATATTGGTGCTCTGAATGCTGCTTCTGCAAGTCAAACTATTACATCGCATTTTTCATCGACACTGGATACACAAAAAGCAGTTCTAGAAGGCGTCTGGGCGTACCATGTTATAAATGCTAACCACAGTTTCAAGTCGTCAGATTGTGCGACTAAAATATTCAAGACATGTTTCACAATGAATTTTTCGTGTTCACAAAAGAAATGCCAAGCGATCATCACCAGTGTGTTTGCGCCACACGCCAAACAAACGCTTAAAGAAGATTTGGATCAGTGCAACTATGTGTCGATTTACACAGATGCATCAAACCACGGAAACGTTAAACTGTTTCTCGTTCTAGTCCGATACTTCATACCAACGATTGGCGTACGTGTAAAGGTGTTAGATATCAGCTCTGAAAAAGGCGAAATATCAGAAATAATATCAAATCTCATATTGTCTGTCGCTCGTGAATATGGCTTGGAGAAAAAAATCGTCGCGTTCTGGGGTGATAATGCCAAGGTGGTGGATTAACTCGTGGTGGCGAAAACAACGTTTTCTACAGAATGAAATTATGGCTTCCTCATTTGCTTGCATCGGCTGCACCGCCCATATCGCACACAACGCATTGAAAAATGCATGCGATGTTCTTCCAATCGACGTAGAGCATATTATCGTCAAAATATATTCACATTTCTACATATACACTGTACGCACGGAGGCATTGAAGGCATTCTGCGATGAAGCGGACGTCGAATATACGAGACTGCTTGTCGTTTAGCTCCAAATGCTAAACGCATTTTGGAGCTTTTCGATCCTCTGAAATTGTATTTCGTGCAATTACCAAAAGGGGAAAAAAAGCTGAAAGAATTCTTCCTGAATCCGGAGGCACGAGGTCGAAGATGCGCTGAAATCTCGTGATGAAGACAACTTTTTGTCACCAAGAGCTGCAATAGAGAAAGAAAAACTTGGCGGAATGGCATATGATTTTGATTTGCTTGCTGCCGTATGCACAGAGTTTTTCGGTAACTTACACGTTTTGCATATTATTCTTACAAATGGTTTTATATAGTTGAAATTGATTTTTCAGCCGATGCATGCTCTTACATGAATTCGTGGACGGAACCATTGAAAAAACTCAAAATCTTTGCATGGGCGATGTTAACAAGAACACCAACGTGGCAGGAGGTCGAAGTGGTGATGAAAACATTGTATAACCTTCGTTTGTACGATGCAAATGAAAATACAACGAAGCTGCACGGTCAATTCCGGTACTTTAAAAATTACTATACCGATGATGAAATCAGAAAGTGGAGAAACGACAATACTTGCATTGAATTTTACCATTTTCTGAAAACGAAGCCGACATTGCTTCGATTAATCGCTTCAAAAGGCAAATATCAGAACAAAAGTGGCGAAATCAATGCCATTGAAGACGATTCGGTTGCAAATACTGATAACGCCGACGATGAAAACGCATCGGATTAATTTTAAAAACAATTAATGTTCACTTTTGCATTAATAAATGTATCTATTTCATTAATTCCAGCGAAAAACATATTACAAAACTATCCCTTATTTATACCTTTTTATACCCTCACTTTAGTGTGAGGAGGGTATATATCATTTGCTACGGAAAAAAGTGTAACACGTCGAAGGAGTGACCTAAGACCCCAGGTATGTTCGGAGGAAATCCGTTTTGGGTCATTTTAAGTCGAATGAGCAATGTCCGTCCGCCTGTCTGTCTGTCTGTGTGTCTGCTGGCTGGTGCGCATGATAACTCTCGAAAGGAGTAACCGATTGACCTCAAATTTGGTATGTGGTAATATTTTTTTCTATCTCCGGCTAAGTTCGAAGACGGGCCATATTGGTCCACTCCTTCTAGTACCTCCCCCACAAAGTGTTAAAATGTTGTGAATTATTGATTCTTTAATAACTGCTATACTACTTATTCGAATCTTTTGAAATTCCACACATAGTATTAGCTTATTAGTCGTTATCAACTCGAGAAAAATGGGCGAAGTCGCCACGTCCCTTTTGGTACCTCCCACACAAATGCACCATTTTGTACCAAAAGTTAACAGCTTATAACATTAATAACAGTGTTTAAAAATACTTGAAATTTTGTACAGTATTATGCTTTTATATTGCCTACAGTCCAGGGAAAAATGGGTGTTGTTGTCACGCCCCTTTTGGTACCTCCCACACAAAGGTACCTTTTTGCACCAAAAGTTAACAGCTTATAACATTAAAACCAGTGTATAAAAATACTTGATATTTTGTACAGTGTAATGTTTTTATAGTGTCTATAGCCCTGTGAAAAATGGGCGTTATTGCCACGCCCCTTTTTGTACCTCCCACACAAAATGCCCAAATCATATCACAATTTAATGTCTCATAACGTTTATACCAGTGCACATAAATGCTTATAAGTCGGCACAGTGCAATGAATTTAAAGTATCTAATGTTCAGCAAATAAAAGGTGTATTTGATAAACCCCTTCTGGTACCTCCCACACAAATTGACAGAATAATTCGAGTAATATTCAATATTACATTACTCACAAAGTGAGGGTATACCTTAGTCGGTTTACCCGACTGAAACTTTCTTACTTGTTTGAAATTACGATACCCTTAAAAACCTCTAAATTCAAGGAATTATCCCTTTTTCTGCCCAAAAAAGATACGAGCATTAGGTACACTTATAAAAAATATGAAAAATTATTTTTGGGGGTTTCCCTATTTTTCACAATTTATATATTTATCCATAGACTTTTTGCTAATTGGCATTGTTTTCTTATATATATATTGTTTTCTTATATACATATCGTCATCAGAAACGAAAAAGGGCCTATTATCATATTTGAAAATTTTACAGGAGAAAAAAACTAAATAAAATGAAAAGTGCTGCCGTTAGAAAAACATGGTTTTCAGGATAATATCTGAAAATAATGATGCATATATAAAATCACACAAATATGATTTATAACTTCTTTGTGAAAATTGCGTGAAATAGGATTTTTAAACTATGAAAAAAGAAATAATTTGTTGTTATGTCCTTTTGAATTTCGTGAATAAATTCGCCATTTTTAATATTACGTCGCTAAAAATTTGTCAGGATGTGTATTTTGATGCAGTGTACCGAAATCCATCAAAAATTTAATTTACAATATTCTTGTTGTTGCGTCCTTTTTTGTTTCTGTTGACGATATACCCTGTTTATAGGTTAGGTTAGTCTAGCTCCTGAAAATAGCCACCAACCGCAACCTTCATGTCTTCATTGCTGGCAAACTTTTTTCTGCCAAGCTATTTTTTTAAGCTTGAAATCAAAAAATAGAGCTGAATCTGGCGATAGAGCTGAATCTGGAGAATAAGCTGGTGGTGAAGCAATTCGAACTTCAGTTAATTGATGATGGCCATCGCAATAGTGGATGTGTGAACTGGTGCATTGTCATAATTTTGAGCAAACGCGGCACCAATCGTGAGCACAGCTTTCTCATCATCAGATTTTCCGTCAATATGCGATGTGTATAACTTTTTGAAATGCCTATGACTTCAGCTAGCTCACCAACCTTCAACTGACGATCATCCAATACCATTTCGTGGGTTTTTTTAACCATTTCGAGCGTGAACACCGTAATTGGTCGACCACTACGGTGTTCGTCCTGGCAACTCGCACGACCCCGTTTAAACTCTGTCACCCAATATTTGGTTGTTATAAACGAAGGAACTGACTCCCCCAAAGTATAATCTAGCTCGCTTTTAATATTGGTTGAGCTGAGAGCTATTAAATGAAATGAAAGTATTGTATTACATATTGTATTACATATCATTGACCAACTTTGTCCATGTTTACAAATTCACTGAGATCGTTTACTTTTGAGGGCTCAAAAAAAACTAAACAACGTGCCGCCTTGAAACTTAAAACATATGTTTTAAAAGGTTGCTACTTTTGACGACAGTAATTTGGTTCATACTACTACCGCCATCTATATGTCAGGTCGCCTAATTTTGGGACAGCCCTTGTAGCCTGAGATAGAAACAAATATTGACACATATCAAAGTCAAACGGTTTCTCCTGTCGAAAGTTATCGTGCGCACCAACCAGACAGTCAGGCTGACGGACATTGCCCAAATGACTTAAAATGGCCCAAAACGGATTTCCGACAAATATTCTTGGGGTCTCTTTGGTCACTCCTTCGATGTGTTACATTTTTGGCATTGGCGAATGACATATACCCTGATTTGTGAGGGTATAAAAACATGACTTTTAAATTCTTTTACTTCTACCGAAAGGATAAATTCCACATACATCCATAGATTTTTTTCATGTATGTATTATTTTCTTGGTTTGGATGCTGGCTTTTAAAAAATGCAATAAAATCATTTTTCCCTTTTTTTATATATTTTATGTTTTTCGTGCAAGCAAAAACCACTTGTTTTTGTGTACTGGGTCCTGCTAGTAGACTAATAAAGATTAAGCAATTTTTTTTTTCACCGCTCTAGCATTTTCCACACAAAGTACCAGTAAATTCCATATTCCTGTTAGTATATTGAAATTTTCTTACTTTTTATACATACATTTATATAATTAATAAGAAATATACTTCGCGGAAATCAATAAGACAAGATTTTTCTTTTCTTCATATCTCCTGATTACTCTCGGCGCATTTAAACAATACATTTCAGTTATACAGTCTTTTTCCATTAACATCAAGTGCACGCATTTACTTTTTTCCCACTTTGGAATATTTCAACTTTCGTTTTTCTTTCTTCTCTTTCGATTGAATGCACCGCTAAGAAAATTTTCATTTGGCTGAAAGGTTTCAAGAAAAAGCTAAAAACAAAAGAATTCGATATAATCAAACTACGTGAATTTCCGACAATGACACCGAAGAACGTACGAATTAAAAGTTAAACATTAAATAGAAACAAGTAAGAAAGTTCAGTCGGACACACAGACTAACGAATCGCCTCACCACCAGTCCCAAAAAATATCAAGGTATGTATAGACGATTGTCAGATCGGACAACGTTATAAAGTAGTATACAAGTTATTAGATAATCAATATTTCATTACATGTTAACCCGTTGTGGGGGAGGTACGAGAATGTGTGGCCTTCTTCGAAATTAGCCGGAGATAGAAAACATTATTACCATATACTAAATTTGAAGTCAATTACTCCTTCCGAGAGTTATTGTGCGCACCATACAGACACCATCCAGACAGACACCCAGTCAGACTCACAGATATACATACTGACACACAGACGGACGGACAGACATTGCTGAAATGACTTAAAATGCCCCAAATTGCATTTCCACCAAACTTACTTAGGTCACTCCTTCGACGAGTTACACTTTTGGTTCGTTGCAAATGATATATACCCTCCCCCCTGTAAGGTGATTGGTTAATAGGGAGGGGGACACATGAATCGACATGATTTAATGATTTAATGATTTAATGATTTAATGATTTAATGATTTAATGATTTAATGATTTAATGATTTAATGATTTAATGATTTAATGATTTAATGATTTAATGATTTAATGGTTTAATGATTTAATGATTTAATGATTTAATGATTTAATGGTTTAATGATTTAATGATTTAATGATTTAATGATTTAATGATTTAATGATTTAATGATTTAATGATTTAATGATTTAATGATTTAATGATTTAATGATTTAATGATTTAATGATTTAATGATTTAATGATTTAATGATTTAATGATTTAATGATTTAATGATTTAATGATTTAATGATTTAATGATTTAATGATTTAATGATTTAATGATTTAATGATTTAATGATTTAATGATTTAATGATTTAATGATTTAATGATTTAATGATTTAATGATTTAATGATTTAATGATTTAATGATTTAATGATTTAATGATTTAATGATTTAATGATTTAATGATTTAATGATTTAATGATTTAATGATTTAATGATTTAATGATTTAATGATTTAATGATTTAATGATTTAATGATTTAATGATTTAATGATTTAATGATTTAATGATTTAATGATTTAATGATTTAATGATTTAATGATTTAATGATTTAATGATTTAATGATTTAATGATTTAATGATTTAATGATTTAATGATTTAATGATTTAATGATTTAATGATTTAATGATTTAATGATTTAATGATTTAATGATTTAATGATTTAATGATTTAATGATTTAATGATTTAATGATTTAATGATTTAATGATTTAATGATTTAATGATTTAATGATTTAATGATTTAATGATTTAATGATTTAATGATTTAATGATTTAATGATTTAATGATTTAATGATTTAATGATTTAATGATTTAATGATTTAATGATTTAATGATTTAATGATTTAATGATTTAATGATTTAATGATTTAATGATTTAATGATTTAATGATTTAATGATTTAATGATTTAATGATTTAATGATTTAATGATTTAATGATTTAATGATTTAATGATTTAATGATTTAATGATTTAATGATTTAATGATTTAATGATTTAATGATTTAATGATTTAATGATTTAATGATTTAATGATTTAATGATTTAATGATTTAATGATTTAATGATTTAATGATTTAATGATTTAATGATTTAATGATTTAATGATTTAATGATTTAATGATTTAATGATTTAATGATTTAATGATTTAATGATTTAATGATTTAATGATTTAATGATTTAATGATTTAATGATTTAATGATTTAATGATTTAATGATTTAATGATTTAATGATTTAATGATTTAATGATTTAATGATTTAATGATTTAATGATTTAATGATTTAATGATTTAATGATTTAATGATTTAATGATTTAATGATTTAATGATTTAATGATTTAATGATTTAATGATTTAATGATTTAATGATTTAATGATTTAATGATTTAATGATTTAATGATTTAATGATTTAATGATTTAATGATTTAATGATTTAATGATTTAATGATTTAATGATTTAATGATTTAATGATTTAATGATTTAATGATTTAATGATTTAATGATTTAATGATTTAATGATTTAATGATTTAATGATTTAATGATTTAATGATTTAATGATTTAATGATTTAATGATTTAATGATTTAATGATTTAATGATTTAATGATTTAATGATTTAATGTATTATTTTTTTTCTTAATTTTCAAAATTTTTCAATTACACTTTACCTTTTAGTTATTTAGCTTTCACAAACTCTACATCTACATCTGTGAATAATGACTTGGAAATGCATTAAATTATCTTCGTTGTTGAACAATTTCCATTCAAATCGCAGAATGAATGAAGTCGACAACAGACGTCTTCATCCCCATTACCATTATTATTGTGGTAATAGTCATCAAGTGGAAAACGAGTTGAATGATGGAAAGAAGAACAGAAAATAAAATCGCATGTAGGTAAAAAGTGGGTCTGTGTGTAAATGTTACAATCCAGGCAATCCTCAGGAATAGCTCCGTGAGGAAGAATTACATGAGGTTCCCTTCAAGCATTGATCCATTTGTGTTCCTCGGGTACGTGGACGGCAAATGTCAGTCCTAATGATTGAGTCTTATCTGAGCAGCAGTTGAAATTGTTCGCTGCTCCTGTTGATTCATGAATGGGTTGTGGTAAAATCAGGATGAATCATCTGGCAAAGATGATGCATGCGGTGTTCATGATGTGGGTTAGTATAACTACATATATATATGTATACTAGTACGTATATACGTTCGAGTATGTATATGTGCCCACATAAATGATTGTAGGATATACATAGAAATATATGTCCTTTAGTATGTTGTTGTTGTTGAAGTCATCTGTGCTCCTGTCATCATAACAATGGTAAAATTTCTCCATAACTTGAGCAAATTGAAATAAATCGAGTGTTGATGACATCTTTTCTGTTTGGCTCTTTGTTAAGTCGTCATGTTTTATTTGATATTTGTCTGTATTTACTCGTTTCGCTTCATCTTTGATGTGGTTTTAACCTGGCAAATAATGAACAATCATGTGTGTGCGTATTAGCCGCAATTATCTGGTATGCTATGCATAATATCTGAATGAAGAGATGGCAAGAATTTATTATTTTTTTGCTAAAAAAATTAAAAATTGAGAAAGGAAACCCTCAGATTGTGCAGTAGCTTATTAACATCTAAAACAATTCCAGAAAAAGAATAATTATTCACCAAATGTCCACTTCTGAAGGTTTTTTGTTCCACTATAAGACTTAATATTGATATATATTCCTACTTTACTATAGAGGAAAACCTCAATGGCATACCTTAGAATGCAAGAATACCTCTGTTGTCGTCTCGACTCTAGTATAGACTCAATTGCAGATGAACCCCTCAGTTGTTGACTATATTATACAGAAATACTTCAGTGGTCGACTATAGCATATACTCTATTGTAGGGGAATCCCTCAGGGGTCAAGTCTGCTATAGACTCTATTGTAGAGTAATACCTCAGGGGTCGACTCCAGATTAGAGATTCGAGCACAAGACCTCAGTGGTCGTCTGTAGTATATACATATATTCAGTATATATACAGGATGACCTAAGAGACGTCTCTATTATATAGGAAGACCTCAGTGGTCATCTCCAGTACAGAAGAAGACCTCAGAGGTCGTCTATAGTACAGAGGAAGACCACAGTGGTCGACTCTAGTTTCGAGGAAGACCACTGTGGTCGACTCTAGTATAGATGAAGATCACAGTATAGAGGAAGATCTCAGTTGTCGTCTCTATAATAGAGGGAGACCTCAGTGGTCGTCTCTAGTATAGAGGAAGACCTTAGTGTTCATCTCTAGTATAGAGGAAGACCTTAGTGTTCGTCCCTAGTATATAGGAAGATGTCAGTAGTAGTCCCTAGTATAGAAGAAAATCTCAGTAATAGTCTAGAGGAAGACATCAGTGGTCGTTTCTTATATAGAGGAAGGCGTCAAGGGTCATCTCTAGTAAAGATGAAGACTCCAGTGATATTCTCCAGCCTAGAGGAATACCTCAGGGGTACAAAGAAAGACCTGATAGGTCGTATCTAGTACTCTTATATAGAGGAAGGCCTCAAAAAGAAGATCTGGGATATCGACTCGTGTCTACAGGAAGACATCAGAGGTCTTCAGATTTGCATCATGATAGCATATATGAATAAATATTTGCAATCTGGAGAAGTTCCGGTTTTAGTTTTCCATTCTTCTGGAGTTATTTCCTAGAGAAGGCTGAGAAGGCTTCAACAAAATTAATGTTTTGTCATATTCGTATTATTGGGGAATTTGTTTATAAATATGAATTTCACAATTCCATAGTGGCCACACAAATTGTCCAACAAGATGAGTGTGGGCAAGTCAATAAACATAGTAACGAGAAGCAAAAGTGTCAATCAATGGCCATAAAAGCATTTGTCCTCATTTGTATCTCCTTCGGGGTTTTCGTAAAATTTACATGATGTATCGTAACTCTATGAAACTGTTACAATTCTCACACCGACACGGTTTACCTTTCCAGTGTTCACGGTTTATGGCTAGAGTTTATATTATATACGAGAATGTGAACATATATTGAGTAAATATTTCGAGATTTTCGGTATTCTTCCGTTATTTAGTAGGTCACATCCATATTTTTTGTCATATTTTCACACCGTCGAAAAAGTGAAGGTGAAAATGTAAATAATATTTCACAATAATGTTCAAAACACATTGTTGTGTTACTGATACAGAGGGCGATGCCGAGCAATGGTTGAAACTGGAGCTGAAATGCTCTTTGACACCACGTGCCAGATTTTCCCTTCTTTTTTGTCAAAGAACGTACAACGCAGATTTTTTTTTATTTTTCTATCCTTTTGAAGGTTGCAAAAAAGGAGGTTGCATTGTGTTACCGTCGTTTTTGTTCACCTTTTATGAAAACTATTTTTGTCAACATAGCGAAAGTGGAAATTAAATTTGAAATAAGGCACAGTTGTAGTTGCAATAATGCCGCAAAGAATATTGTTGTTGTCAATTTTGCAATAAATGGCCTCAGAAATATCGTGAATGAAGAATATCATTAAACACTTCTTCGTAACATATCCGTTACTCATTTCGAGAGCTATGGTGCGCTCCAGCCAGCAATACGGGCGGACAGACAGATGGACGGACAGACAGATGGACAGACATTGCTCAAATGACCTAAAATGTCTCGAAACGAATTTTCGCCAAACATACTTGGGGTCTTAGGTCACTCCTTCGATGAGTTACACTTTTGGTTCGTAGCAAATGGTATATACCCATCTCTACTAAGGTGAGGTTATAGAAAGTTCGGATAGACAGTCGGATGGAACAAATATCATCAATTGAAATGTCTTAAAACGAAATATGGGGTATTAAGTCAATCAAATTATGTGTTACACTATTTTGTCTGCAAATTTTTATTGCTCATTTAGAAAAAGAACGTCACATTTTGAGTCATGACATTTCACTTAAGTGTGATTTAAATGATCTATTCAAAATTAACAGTTTCGCAGAATGGGATGATATAACTACTGAAGTGCGCCAAATATTATTGTCTTCCTCAGGTATCAGCCCAACGCTGGATCAGCTTGTAGATATAAAAATGTAGGACAATTTAGCATGACCAAAAAATATTATTTTGAGTTGTGACGTTCTTTTTCTCAACGAGCGATACGCAGTGCGGTGCGGGTAAAATGTCTTTTTAGAGGAGAATATACCTCAACTGAAAAAGTTAATTGTTTACAGAATTTTCTGATATTTCTCCTCTACCTAAATGCTTCCCAAATTATTCCTCTTGCTACATTTGGGCTACTAAAAACCCATTTGTATTTCACTATCATATCGGTGTGTGCATAAAAATGATTCATATCCCTGTTATTGGGGATTTTATTTATTAATATGAGTCCTACAAACCAGCAACCACAAGCAAGCCGCCATACGCATTATCCAACGAGAGGAAGAGAACGAACAGCCGGAACAGGAACCAAAAGTGTCAACCAATGGTCATAACATTTGTCCTGATTTTTATCTCTTGGGGTTTTCTGGTCAAATTTACTCGTAACTCACACAACCACACACAAACAACAGCTCACACCCAGAGTCGGCTTCCTTCCTTCTCCTTTGACCGCATTCGCGTATAGAGTTCATATCGCATCGTATATTAAGTATATATGTATATGCAAATTTTGGGGAAAATGTTTATATATGCTTGTACATAAATAAACCAACCATTCCATAACGTACCATTCGCCCCTCTCCTTAGTAGGTCACATTCATATTTTTTTTTCACATCCGTAAAAAATTGAACTTTGAAAGAGAAAGAAAATTTCACAAAAATGTAATTTATATTTCACATTATTTTGTTCCAGTTGCAGAGGGGAAAGTAGAGCAAAGGTTGAACCGTCAGGTGCTTCAATACTCTACATTCGGGGTTGTTTTTTGTCAAAGAATAGAGAAACTGAATGTTGTTTTGTTCATCTATTTGAAGGTTGCAAAATTAATTTATTTCGCACCTTTCGTTACCATAGGAGAGATTGAAATGTCTGCACTTTTTAGCAATATGCTTTGCTGAGATCTAATGATATTTGGGTCATTTTTTTTGCGGGGAAACTTTATGAAACTTTAATAACTCAGTCAATTACAAAAGGATTTTTAAGAGCCATTTCTTCCTTACAAAATGTACTATTTTTGTAAGCTAAATAATCGCGCGGTTATCTCAAAAAATAATTTGAAAAACATTGCCTAAACTAAACCAGTAAGGAAAGACAGAAAGTCGGGCGGAGCCGACTGTATAATACCCTACACCTACCTATCAATGCGAAAATGGGAATTGCGGTAAGAATTTGGCAGTGTTCATACATGTAATAAGAAATCTCCCTCTGCCGATTTTGATCGGATATAAAACACGGTTTCTACAGCCCTTACATGTCAAATCGGGTGAAACATATGTATATATGGGGGCTATATCTAAATCTGAACCGATTTTCCCCGAATTTGGCAGTGTTTATTGATGTAATAAGAGAACTCTCTCTGCCAAATTTCGTACTGATCTGATATAAAATACAGTTTCTACAGCGCTTACATGTCAAATCGGATAAAACATATATATGGGGGCTATATCTAAATCTGAACAGATTTTCTCCGAATTTGGTAGTGTTTATTCACATAATAAGAAAACTCCCTCTGCCGAATTTCATAAAGATCGGATGTAAAATGCGGTTTCTACAGCGCTTACATGTCAAATCGGGTGAAACATATATATGGGGACTATATCTAAATCTGAACCGATTTTCCCGAATTTGGCAGTGTTCATTCTTGTAATAAGAGAACTCTCTCTGCCAAATTTCGCATTGATCTAATATAAAATACAGTTTCTACAGCGATTACATGTAAAATCGGGGGTAACATATACAAATATGGTGGCTATATCTAAATCTGAACCGATTTTAACCAATTTCAATAGGGATCGTCCTTGGGCCAAAAAATACCACTATCGGACCATAAATACGACCTGCACTTTGATTACAAGAATACATGGACAGACAGACAGACGGACAGACAGACGGACATGGCTAAATCAGAAAGTGATTCTGAGTCGATCGGTATAATAAACAATGGGTCTATCTCTTCTCCTTTTAGGTGTTGCAAACAAATGCACAAAGTCATAATACCCTGTACCACAGTGTGGTGTAAGGTATAAAAATGTGGAAAAAAATAAAAATACACATTTAAATAAACAGTATATATCGTTCGAAAGGTCTAAGTTTCTTCATTCTAAATCCGTTTACGGATTGATAATATGACAAAGTTATAGCCGTTTAAGTGCGCAAAGGCAAGAAATTGGTTTTCTGCCCGTAAATCTGGATTTCGGGGGTGTCCAGTAAATGAAACAGGACAAACGTTGTTTTACTCGCCACGACCTACAAGAAAATGGCCTGTGGCACTGTGTAATTAAATCGCACAATTTCCCCAAAAAAGGCGATAAAACCCTAAAAATTTACGAAAGAGCTCTCTGGCGGCACTCGAATATAAAAATACATCTCAAAAGTGAATTCTTCGACCCAAAAATCCACCCATTTACACATTTGGGTGGAGAAAGACAGAGTTTTGTCTCTGTTCTTGAATAAACGAGTATTGGAAAAATACCTATTTTAAAAAATTGGGGTCTCGAAATTCAATTACGACCTATGTATTCTTGCGCAAAATTTCTTGAAATGACCCAGAGAACAAGAATCGCGATGCGCCCTTATACTTTTTTTCGACTCTTTATCGTCCGATTCATACAATTTCTTATGTGCGTTCTACTAACAGAGGTCTACAAAAAACTGTTTACACCTAAGAATAATCGCGTATAGTTACAAAAATTGAAATGTAATTTTTCTTTTTTTCCCGAACCTGTGATTTCAGATTTCATCTAAGTCAACACGTCTAAATTGGCAATAAAATTTTCAATATGATGAAAAAAATAGGTTCGCTATAACCAATAGCACAAAAGTTATGGCCACTTAAACTTATATTTTCAAAAACAATTCGATTTTTTGTAATTTTTTAAGGAACAAAGTATATATCGTATTTTCCAGTTTTAGAAAAAGTTAGTTAAAAAAAGTTTAACAAATTTACCATAATTTTAAAGGAAACTTTCCAGAGAATGTTCTTAAAAAAAGAACGAATCAAAAATGTTCACTGGTATTGTTGCCAAGCTTCTATAATTGACACCATTTTTTACACAAATTTCAAAAGAAAGCCACATTTTCTCCAACCCAAAGCTAAAATGGTAACACTTTTCCAGTATTTATAAGTGGTAAGGTGTTGTACGTTGAACTGCAAAGTGAATCTGCAACCCGGCTTTTAATAAAGTAGATATAGTGCAAAAATCCCATTTTTGGGAATTTTGGAAATTATATTGGGAATTGTGGGATGGACTTTTCTAAATAAATGGTGTTTTTAAATTGGAAGGGCCGATGTTGAATTTGAACCACACCTAAACGTCAAGTTTTTTTCTGCATTTCATTTGACATTTCTCAATTTCAGACTAACTCAATTTGAACCATGGAAAGATACACAATCGAGCAACGCGTTAAAGTTTTTTAAGCTTTTTATGAAAATGGGCGTTCAAATCAAAATGCATTTCGTGCACTTCGTGATGTTTTTTGATCGGCATAATCAACCAAATGTGTCCACAATCGGGAGAATTGTGCGCAAATTTCAGCAAACCGGATCTGTAGGAGATGTGGAAACACCTGTGCATGCTCGCCCAGTTCGTTTGGTGCGGCTTATGGGCTGGCGACGTCATCGGGCCAAACTTCTTCGAAAAGAGGACCGTCAGGCAGTTTCAGTGAATGGTGTTCGCTATCGTGAGATGATAACGAACTTTTTATGGCCCAAATAGGAAGATATGGATGTGGACAATATGTGGTTTCAACAGGACGGTGCCACTTGCCACACAGCTAACGAAACAATGGCTCTTTTGCGCAACAAATTCAATGGCCGTGTTATCTCACGTCGTGGCGATGTCAATTGGCCGCCAAGATCATGTGATTTGACACCGTTGGACTTCTTTCTTTTGGGTTATTTGAAAGAAAAGGTGTACGTCGATAAGCCAGCAACAATTCAAGAGGCAAATGATGAGATAATTCGGCACATTAACGGCATAGAACCTCAATTATGCCTCAGCGTCATCGAAAATTTTGCCGATATATTGTTCCATACATAATTGAACCATACCAATATTATCATAATAACGAGTAAGGAAAGGCTAAAGTCGGGCGGTGCCGACTATATAATACCCTACAACACTCTCGTAATATTGAATAACTCTGATATATAAATTTTGTAATTCATGTATAAATTGTTTACATAAATTTACTTTTGGGACATTTTATACTTAAATAATACCCTGTACCACAGTGTGGTGTAGGGTATAAAAACGATTGGATCTAAAGAGCCAAATCGGATGAAACATATATATGGGAGCTATAGCTAAATCGTTACCGATTTTCTTCAAATTCGGCAATGTTGGTTCATGAATCAAGAAACTCTACCATTCTAAATTTCACAACGATTGGATGTAAAATATAGCTTCTATAGAACTAAAGGGCCAAATCGGACGAAACATATATATGGGAGCTATAGCTAAATCTTAACCGATTTTCTTCAAATTCGGTAGTGTTGGTACATGGGTCAAGAAACTCTACCATTCTAAATTTCAAAACGATTGGATGTAAAATACAGCTTTTATAGGACTAAAGGGCCAAATCGGACGAAACATATATATGGGAGCTATAGCTAAATCTCAACCGATTTTCTTCAAATTCGGTAGTGTTGGTACATGGGTCAAGAAACTCTACCATTCTAAATTTCAAAACGATTGGATGTAAAATACAGCTTTTATAGGACTAAAGGGCCAAATCGGACGAAACATATAGATGGGAGCTATAGCTAAATCTTAACCGATTTTCTTCAAATTCGGTAGTGTTGGTACATGGGTCAAGAAACTCTACCATTCTAAATTTCAAAATGATTGGGTGTAAAATACAGCTTCTACAGGACTAAAGGGCCAAATCGGACGAAACATGTATATGGGAGCTATAGCTAAATCTTAACCGATTTTCTTCAAATTCGGTAGTGTTAGTTCATGGATCTAGAAACGCTAACATTCTAAATTTCAATATGATTGGATGTAAAATACAGCTTCTATAGAACTAAAGGGCCAAATCGGACGAAACATATATATGGGAGCTATAGCTAAATCTTAACCGATTTTCTTCAAATTTGGCAAAGTTGGTTCATGGATCAAGAAACTCTACCATTCTAAATTTCAAAACGATCGGTTGTAAAATACAGCTTCTATAGGACTAAAGGGCCAAATCGGACGAAAGATATATATGGGAGCTATAGCTAAATCTTAACCGATTTCAACCAAATTGAATAGCGATCTTAACAGCCACGAAATACTCTAAACTGCAAAATTTCAGAACGATAGGAGTGAAATTGCGACCTGTAGTCGACGAACAACTTTACATGGACAGACGGACGGACGGACGGACATCGTTAAATCGACTCAGCTAGTGATTCTGAGTCGATCGGTATTCTTTAAGGTGGGTCTAGCTGTGTCATTTTCAGGTGTTACAAACATCTGCCGTGAAACAAACTTATAATACCCTGTACCACAGTGTGGTGTAGGGTATAAAAAGAAATGACAATAATTGCCTAAATAATTTCTGTTTTATTCAAAATCAACATCGGCCCTTACAATTTAAACACCCTTTATAATGATTCGCGAATTACATTCGATTTATGAAGTCAAGACCTACAAACTACAAAATATCTCATTGAAATATGTTAATTTTTAAATATTTTATGGTGTTTTTGCATTTCTGCCTGAACTTGAAAATTAAGTTTTTTCATTTATTCCTGACCCTGTACAAGCATTTTCTTAATATCAGTGCAGAATATAAACCGATTTCTCAATCATAAGTTTTTCTAAATTGATAAAACAATTTGTTATACGATGTAAAAATTTTCCATATCAATTTATATTTTAAAAATATAGGAAATTTATTGCGGAAAGGTATATATAGGATTTAGAAGATACAGAGGAAATTTTAAAAAGAAATAAAAACATATTTATATTCATCTTAGAGCAAACTTCCTGGAAAATATTTTCGAGCAAAGAACGAGTCAAAAATGTGTATTAATAGTGTTGCCACGCTTCTGCAAATTACAACATTTTTTACCAAAATTTCGCAAAATTTGGATGTGAAAACCTTTAAAATTTGTATATGTAGTAATGTGTTACACGATAAACTGAAAAAGGAATTTTTAGCCCGGCATTTATTATAACAAATTTTGGGCAACAACTAAAAAATTAAGTTTTTGGTGATTTTCGAATTGATTTTGGGAATTGTGGGATTTACCTTTACAAATATAACAATGTTAGAATTAGCCTCAATTTTTGAAGCTAAGACATACACATTGCAAAAAAAAAATTAATTGAGATATATTAATTTTTAAATATTTTATGGAGTATTTAATTATTTTTGGAATGTGTACGTCTTAACCCCAATTATCGAGGCTAATTGTCACATTTTTATATTTCTAAAGGTAATTCTCACAATTCCCAAAATAAATTCGAAAATCTCCAAAAAAGGAATTTTTTAGTTCTTCCCCAAAATTTATTATACTAATTGCCGGGCACAAAATTCCTTTTGCAGTTTATCGTGTAACACTCTACTACTCTTGCTATGCGATTGTCGAAAATGTAGGCAGTTTTGAAATTTTCGTTAATAATTGTGTAATTTGTAGAAGCGTGTCAACACTATTAATACAAATTGTTGACTCGTTCTTTTATCGAAAATATCCTAGAGAATATTTTCGAGAAAAGAACGGTTTCCGTTAAGACGAATATAAATATGTTATACTTTACTTTTATAATTTCATCTGTATCTTCAGAATACTACATATCGTTCATTCCATGTCATTCCATGTTCCATGTCCGAACACCTTTTTTGGGACACTATTCCCGATTTCAAATTAAATTTGCATAACGATTCTCTGCTCAAAATAAAACAGTTGCCGAAAATAAATACAAAAGTTTTTTACAGATGTTATTAGCAACTTAAATCTGAGAAAATAGGAAAATATTTTCAAAATGCGTACGTTTCGAGTTATGTATTTTCAGAACGCATGGATGGATTTTAACAAATGAAGGCTCATTTTAAAGGTCATAAGTTGTTCTTTATATAGCAGCTTTCATGTTCCCTTCCTTAACGGGTTTACATGCTTCCAATGTATATGCAAATTTAATTTGCATTTACACGTCAATGACACCAACTTAAAATTCTATTGGAAATATAGTTATGTAGGCCCATATTATACAAATTAGAGCTTTTCTTTAAGGTCTTGACTAGGACATCCTAGATATATGCCAAAATTCGACAATATTTGCATAATTTTAATTTGCATACTGGACCAGGAAAACACCAACATAGATTTTTGATATATATATAGGAATGTAGTACTATCTAATCTGAGCTGATCCTGTAAATTTTAATCTAGTGTTTTCTTCCCTTTCTTTGTAATAGCATTTTCAATATATTTCATAATTTATAAATGATAACACTGTGCTCGAAATGGACACTTTAAAAATGTAACAGAAAGGAGACCCTATGAATATACCTATTTCGACCTTGCTGAATCCAACGGAGCTAACCGTTTTTCTAGGTTAGCTCTTGTTTTCGCGATATTCGACCACAAAGTTTGCAAAAAAATCAGAGAGGTTAGGTATCTCCGAGGTGATTTTGAAGTGTAAGACTTCCGAAAACGCGCTTCAGTCCAATGAACGAAATAAAGGGAACCCTTCGAGTATTATTTCTCTCAAACTAGTCAACCACGCTTCTCACCACTTTACCCCCGAAAAAGTGCAATCAAATCTTACCATATGTCAAACGTCATACAAATCATCGACATTTTTAGTTTGAGAAAAATGTTTCTCGCGAAAAATTACTATGAGTCTCCTTTCAACATATTTATGAAAAATTAACAGGTTTCACAATTTAGCAGGTTTTGTTGGTTACCTTTGAAATTTCCATTAACACAAATGAAAAAATAATTTACAAAAATTCAAGTCAACAAATTTTATTTCAAATATTTTCTGCTATGAGCAGAAAAATACACAAATTATGTAATAACTCGAAATTTGCTTAATTCTCATAAAAAAGTTGACAAAGAACTTATAGTATTTCTTCGCGACGAAATATTTTTCTCAACGATGCCTACTAAAAATGCCGATGATTTTTAACATACATATGCTAAGATTTCAATTCAGGGGTAAGACTGTTTTGAGAAAAATAATTGTCCAAATGTTCCCTTTATTTCGAACTTTGGACTGAAGCGTATATTCCGAAATCTTCCACTACAAAATAACCAAAGAGATAAGTCACCTCTCTGATTTCCCAACAAACTTTGTGGTCGAATATCGCGAAAACAAGAGCTAACATAGAAAAACGGCTAATGCCACTGGTTTCAGCATGGCCGAAATAGGTCTATCCAAAGGGTCTCCTTTCTGTTACATTTTTGGACTAGCTCAGTGTACTCATTGGCATTTTTATTAAATATTGTTTTAAAAAAGAAAGAGGCTGAACACTCTCTTGAAATTTGTAGGGTCAGTTTAGAACAAATGGGGCTACATAACTATTTTTTTCTCAGAATTTTAAGTTGGTGTGCGATAAAGTAGAATATCGTCATTTGAAATCCAAAATGACGTAACATCAAGAAAATAAAAACCAGTAAGGAAAGGCTAAAGTCGGGCGGGGCCGACTATATAATACCCTACACCACTCTCGTAATATTGAATAACTCTAATATATAAATTTTGTAATTCATGTATAAATTGTTTACATAAATTTACTTTTGGGACATTTTATACTTAAATA
This sequence comes from Eudasyphora cyanicolor, assembly GCA_963930755.1. NCBI lineage: Eukaryota > Metazoa > Arthropoda > Insecta > Diptera > Muscidae > Eudasyphora > Eudasyphora cyanicolor. The sequence goes on along the minus strand of OZ005736.1, from coordinate 154,302,638 downwards.
ATACCCTGTACCACAGTGTGGTGTAGGGTATCAAAACGATTGGATCTAAAGAGCCAAATCGGATGAAACATATGTATATATGGGAGCTCTAGCTAAATCTTAACCGATTTTCTTCAAATTCGGCAATGTTGGTTCATGGATCAAGAAACTCTACCATTCTAAATTTCAAAACGATTGGATGTAAAATATAGCTTCTATAGAACCAAAGGGCCAAATCGGACGAAACATATATATGGGAGCTATAGCTAAATCTTAACCGATTTTCTTGAAATTCGGTAGTGTTGGTTCATGGATCAAGAAACTCTACCATTCTATATTTCAAAATGATTGGATGTAGAATACAGGTTCTTCAGGACTAAAGAGCAAAATCGGACGAAACATATATATGGGAGCTATAGCTAAATCTTAACCGATTTTCTTCAAATTCGGCAATGTTGGTTCATGGATCAAGAAACTCTACCATTCTAAATTTCAAAACGATTGGATGTAAAATACAGCTTTTATGGGACTAAATGGCCAAATCGGACGAAACATATATATGGGAGCTATAGCTAAATCTTAACCGATTTTCTTCAAATTCGGTAGTATTGGTTCAGGGATCAAGAAACTCTACCATTCTAAATTTCAAAATGATTGGATGTAAAATACAGCTTCTACAGGACTAAAGAGCAAAATCGGACGAAACATATATATGGGAGCTATAGCTAATCTTAACCGATTTTCTTCAAATTCGGCTATGTTGGTTCATGGATCAAGAAACTCTACCATTCTAAATTTCAAAACGATCGGATGTAAAATACAGCTTCTATAGGACTAAAGGGCCAAATCGGACGAAACATATATATGGGAGCTATAGCTAAATCTTAACCGTTTTTTTTCAAATTCGGCAATGTTGGTTCATGGATCAAGAAACTCCACCATTCTAAATTTCAAAACGATCGGGTGTAAAATACAGCTTCTATAAGACTAAAGGGCCTAATCGGACGAAAGATATATATGGGAGCTATATCTAAATCTGAACCGATTTCAACCAAATTCAATAGCGATCTTAACAGCCGCGAAATACTTTAAACTGCAAAATTTCAGAACGATCGGAGTGAAATTGCGAACAACTTTACATGGACAGACGGACGGACATCGTTAAATCGACTCAGCTAGTGATTCTGAGTCGATCGGTATACTTTAAGGTGGGTCTAGCTGTGTTATTTTCAGGTGTTACAAACATCTGCCGTGAAACAAACTTATAATACCCTGTACCACAGTGTGGTGTAGGGTATAATGAATTTTATGATCAATTATGGTCAAAAAGTGACGTTCAAAATGACGTAACAGAAAACAAGCTCATTAAAAAAGCGGAAAGATTCATAAAATTTAATTTTTCTACTCAGAATGTATGCAACAATTAATTGAACTAGATTTGTTATTTGATTTCGCCTTAATAGTCTGCAAATCCATAGATAATAGTCTGGTCAAAATCTTGAAATTACTTTACTTTGTTTTTTGCTTCTCCTGAAAAAACATGAACATGTTGGTTACGTCATTTTGTATTTTAGGTGACAATATGCAGCTGATGCATTTAAAAACGTTAATATAACCAGCATTAACATATATACTTGAAAGTACAAGTCAAGACCTTACAAACGAGCCTTCATTTGTAAAATTCCGTTCACGCGTTTGCATAATAAATAACTTCCAAAATATAGCTTTTCAGATATTTTCCCAAATTTTTCAGATGCCTATGACATCTGAAAAAATTACGGTTTTTTTCTCGCCAACTACAAGATGATTCATTTCCATAGTAAAAGGGCATATACAAATTTTCAAGACAATCGCTAATGTCGACCAGATTTTTTTCGAAAAATCGTTCGGTTTGAAGCAAAAATTGCCTATAACTTAAAAATATACATTGATATGGGCGCATCTATAAATAAGTGGGCACATCTGGCCGAAATTGCATCGTTTAGCAAAATTTTTTGTTAATTGGGAAAAACTAATATGGGAGAAATCGGTTTATATTCTGCACTGATATTAAGAAAATGCTTGGACTGGTCAGGAAAAATTAAAAAAATCAATTTTTAAGTGCAGACTGAAATGTAAAAACACCATAAAATATTTAAAAATTAACATACTTCAAACGGATATTTTGTAGGTCTTGGCATCACAAATCGAAAGTGATTCGCGAATCATTATATTTCCAAAAGTCCATCCCACAATTCCCAAAATAATTTAAAAAATCCCAAAAAATGGGATTTTTGGTTATGCCCTATATCTACTATACTAAAAGCCGGGTTTCAGTTCAACGTACAACACCTATCTACTTATAAATATGTGAACATTTTTAACATCTTAGCTTTGCGATTGGAAAAAGCGTGGCTTACTTTTGAAAAATGTTGTAAATTGGAGTAACAATATCCGTGCAATGATATTTGAATGGTTCGAATCTCCGCCTTTGACTGCCTGCCTCACAATCTTACCTAAAACAGGATGTGTTTTGTATGTAAATTTCAGAAAGCCTATATCCTTTCCTACGAATGTATAAAACGCTCACAAACAATTTAGCTAAGATTTTTCAAATTCTCATATTACCAGCAGATTATTCTCTAAATTAACCCATGGTGCATATGTTTAACATTAAATCTTGTCATACGTATAGGTGAACACAACTGTTACAATAATTTATTGATATGAAATGTGTAGAGAACAAAAAATTGAGAGAAGTGAAATGGCACTGACCCGACCCTATAAATGAAGTCTAAGAGATATAACAACTAGGCCAATGAATACGAATAAAAACATCGAAAGAAAAACGTCCATCCAACAGTCGTAACATTTGGTACCAATTTTGCTGTTTCTTGTCATGTCTTTGGGACATGTTTTCTTTCCCCAGTCCTTCATGGTCAAACAACATCGTGGACCAGTTCTTATTTTGCATACAAGAAGTGAACCAAAAAAAAGGAACAATGTTGGCTGTAGCAGTGACATGAAATGTAAATTATTGTGAACCAAATATGGCGAAATCGGTGCAGAGGTTAAGGCTGAGACATCTGCTTGTGCTTCTTTGGACGGTGGCACTGGCGTTCTACTCATGTTCTACTTTTCTTACGATCAAAGAGTGGAAAGGAAACTGAACGTGTTTTGCCCCCGTTAATTTTAAGGATGAAATATGAGAATTTTGTGTTGTTATGTCCATGTGCCTGCAAAAGTTTTTCTCGTATTCTTTCATATGAAAATTAGACTCTCTCTCTTCTTGTGTCAACTTTGCCAAGGTTAGTTTTTTTCTTTTGGCTTGCGAATGTAACACATCAGCAGTGGAATTAGCATCGTTGTGGCGGCTGGAAAATACACACGAAATATTATGTTTATCGCTTAAGGCTGACAGTCATTCTAGTGCACTTGTGTCAGTGAAAATCATGAGCACTTTTCCGCACATTTACGGAGATTAAGAATGTATAGAGTATTTGCGTACATAAATAGATAGACGAAATGTATGGAATATGTATTAATATATAATGGATTTTTTGTGGTACATATTTATACGGGATTAGTGGTTTTTATAGCCGGAATTTCGAAAAACGGGGACATAATTATGTGGTTAACTTAAATCAAGTGGTAACGCTACCTTCGCCGACCGTTCTAGGGACAGCTTGATACTGGCGGTCATCAACGGGGAAGAGGAAGACGGCAACATCCCCAAAGGCAAGTGGAGTACGATAGAGTATGCACTGTGCTCTGTTTTCTTCGATGTTCTTGAGGAGACCATAAACTAATCAGGGGCACATACAACTAATACGGTTTAGTAATATGCGCTCTGTCGAGTGCATCCGCAGCGCTTTGAAGAAAATAGGTGAAATCTGGACAGCTTCTGCGCTGGATGTTGTCCACAAGGAGGACATCCCGTCTCGGTCCAGGGCACATGTACGGATTTCGGCTATACCAGCAGATGTGGAATCCGGGACTAAGATGCTGAAGGTTTGCAATCCCGGGCTTTCAACTGGCAACTCGAAGGTCGGCCGATTGGATGAGGTGGATAGGCTTCCCTCCCTCTTTTTAAGTATCACCCCAATGGGGTGTTCCCTTGCTCGATATTCTGCTATAGAATATCTCCATAAACAATATTCTGCTTTCTCTTGATAAGATAATAAGATAAGTGTCAAGGTTATGTCCATGCAGATGACGAGACAATAGATGCCAGGGTGAAGTTTCACAGTACTCTTAGGTACTACAGCTTCATGCAACCGCAAGTTTTTGTTTAATTCTTTTATTCATTCCACTTCCACGAGAAAATTCCAATTAATTTTATCATTACAAAATGTTTTAACTTCTTCCCATGTCTAGTTTAAATGTCTACCTCTGAAAAAACAGTTCTGCGCCATGTGTTTCTAGGATGGCCTGGTCGTCTGTACCTTGGGGGTTCCAGTCTAGGGAAAATTTGGCGATGATATGCGGACCTTTTCATCGTGAGTGGTCTATCCATTTCCAAGATGGGCTTCCGATTATGGTTTTGGTGTGAACCCGACCAAGACCGAAATAGTTGTTTTCACCAGGAGATATAAAGTTCCAACCGTTGCACCTGTCTCGTTGGTGGAGTATTGAAATACCCTTCTCTGAAAGCGCAAACTACTTAGGTATTTTTCTACTCAGGAAGATCAACTTTAAATCCAACATTCTGGAAGCAGCAATGAATGCTGTGGTAATAGTATTTACTCTTATATCTGATAGATCAGAATTGCATGGTCGTATCCCTGAACAGGAGATTCGCGTGGGGCTTTGGTGTCCTTTCTGAGGAATTTGAGCTATCACTTGCAAAAAGACTGCCAGATCTCTGTAGTGTTTACCTGGAAAAAACCTTAGCTATTAAAGGGGAAGCGGAATGGCTGAAAAAACTGTGCAAGAAAATTTTTGTCGAAGGGCTGTGTATAACATTTTCTGGTGCAATATGGTGTCCTAAACACAAAAAAATATTTTAAAAAATGTAAAATTGTTTTTCTTTAAAATTCCCATTTTTTCCGAAAGTACTCGTATATACTAAATAAAATTAGGAGGACTACAAATGTTAATAAACAGGTATTGCTTGTGACAAACACAAAAACCGATTGCCTCAAACTTTTCATAAGTTATGGAATAAACAGATATTGCTTGTGACAAACGCAATAACCGTTTGTAACAAACGTTACACAGGGTTTGTAATAAATATAAATAATGTATCATAAGTACATACACTAACCGTTTGCTATAAATGTTTCTTTGGGACCGCAAACTAATTTTGTTGATCTAATTTATTGTTTGGGAGTAACGAATTTTTTCTTTGCGTGTAGAATCAAGTACATTGCGTAATAAAACTAATTATGTTCGGTCTTAAAATAAGCACGTTTTTGTGTAAATTTAAGTATGACGCGTCTTTTTATCAGTAAAATATCATAAAATTTAAAACATTATCGTATTAAAATGTATATTGTCTGTTCTGGACAAAAGCATATTGTCATCGAAAAAGGGCGTAACAACAAGATAAATGGAAATTCAGTTTTGATAGATTTCCGTACACTGCATCAAAATACACATCCTGACAAATGTTATGCGACCTACTATAAAAAAAATGGCGAATTTATTAACGAAATTCAAAAGGGCCTAACAGCAAATTATTTATTTTTTGCAAAGTTAACAATACCTATTTAACGCAATTTTCACCAAAAGGTTATAAATCATGTTTGTGTGAAATTATATATGCATCATTACGTTTAGCTATTATCCTGCAAACCTCGTTTTTTTTAACAACAACATATTTCATTTTATTTAGTGTTTTGATTCTCCCGTAAAGGTTTCAAATATGATGATACGCCCCCTCTCGGTTCTGATGACGATATATTTGTAATTAAGTTAAGACATACATGGATTTAAATGCAATTCGTAAAATGTGTATGGAAAAATTCTTACATTGATTTTTTTCTAAGGTCACTTTTTTAAATGAATCACTTTCTTTAAACAATTAAAATCATTTAATATTTATAGAAATTATGTTTTATGCATACAGTTACCACTACAAGCAAAGAAAAAAAATTCGTTTCTGCGAAGCGAAATTCTAGACAACTACGATTGATGTCAATTGGCGTCCTATAGAGACTCCCAAGACTCCATTTCCTTTAAGGGCTGCATTACCTAAATTTTATTTACTCAAATATCTCATATTGTCAATTAAGTCCGATTTATTGTTTTAATTTAGAAAATCCTTAAAAGTGCTGAAATTGAAATATTACTTAAAATAATGTAGATTGTCAAAAAAAATACAAATTTTTGGTATCCCCCTCACCTTACAGGGAGGGGATAGAAAAGTGTAACACATCGAAGGAGTGACCGAAGTCCCCAAGTATGTTTGGCGAAAGTCCGGTTTAGGACATTTTAAGTCATTTGAGCAATGTCCGTCCCTCTGTCTGTTTGTCTGTCTGGCTGGAGCACATGATAATTCTCGAAAGGAGTAACTGATTGAGTTCAAATTTGGTATGTGATAATATTGTTTTCTATCTCAGGCTAAGTTTGAAGATGGGCCATATTGTTCCACTCCTTCAAGTACCTCCCTCACAAAGGCTTAACATTTAGTGATCTATTGACTCTATAATAACTTCTATACTACTTTTGCGAATTATCTCACGTAGTTATAGTTTATTGCCACGCCCATTTTGGTACATCCCACACAAATGGGCCATTGTGCACCAAAAGTTAATTGCTATAGCTTTAATACACTATGCAACAAAATTTTTGTCGAAAGTGTCCGAAAGACGAAAAAATATTTTACAAAAATGTATGGTAATTTAAAAAAAAGATCTTTAAAATTCCCATGCTCCTGGAAGGTGTCTTTAGTATTTGGACCATAAAGACCGGATATACTTGGAATTAAAAGAAATTATGGGGATAACAAATTTTAGTAATGACACTTTCACGTGGAAAAATAAGTTTAGTAACTGTCGTTAAAATAATTAGAAAAAATTTGATTTTTTTAAAGAGAAATTGTTTTTTGCTGGCACGAAAAAACCATAAAATATAGAAAAAAATTGTTTGTTCCAAATTTGGAAGTTAGCATTCGAAGGAAGAATACAGTGCCTATTTGAAGAATCTATGGATAAATGTAAAAATTATAGCACTTTTGGTAGAAATAAGAGAATTTCAACATAATCCGGTTTCTATACATTGAGAACAAGGGTATATCCGTAAATGCTGCCGGTCAAAAGTGTAACATATCGATGGAATGACCTAAGAGACTCCAAGAATATTTGACAGAAAACCATTTTGGGCCATTTTAAGTCATTTTAGAAATGACCGTCAGCCTGTCCGTCTGTCTGTCTGGTTGATGTGCACGATAAGTTTCGACAGGATTACCCGACTGACTTAAAATTTGGTATGCGTTAATATTTTTTCTATCTCAGACTAAGGTCAAAGATGGACAATGTTGGCGAACTCCTTCGAATACTTCCGCCACAAAGGGTAAACGTTTAGTGAAATATTGATTATCTCATAATTTCTATACTAATATTCAGAATCTTTGACCATTCCAAACATAATATTCGCTTCTAGGTCGCTATCATCTCTAAATTGGGCGAAGTTGCCATGTCCCTTTTGATACCTCCCATACAAATGGACCATTTTGCACAAAAAGTTAACGGCTTATAACTTGGTTCCCTGTACATACGCATACCTGATTTCGTACAGTGTAATATTTTTATAGTACCCATAGTATATTACAAAATGGGCGTTACTGCCACGCCCCTTTCTGTAGCTCCCAAACAAAATTGCCAAAATAAAAAAATATATTTTTTATTTCTCTATTTTAACAATATTGGTCATAATTTATACATTTATCCATTTTGCAAATAGGCATTGTTTTCTTTGTTAGGATGACAGCTTTCAAGAAACGGAACGAATATTTTTTTACCCTACACCACACTGTGGTACAGGGTATTATAAGTTTGTTTCACGGCAGATGTTTGTAACACCTTAAAATAACACAGCTAGACCCACCTTAAAGTATACCGATCGACTCAGAATCACTAGCTGAGTCGATTTAACGATGTCTGTCCGTCCGTTCGTCTGTCCATGTAAAGTTGTTCGTCGACTACAGGTCGCAATTTCACTCCGATCGTTCTGAAATTTTGCAGTTTAGAGTATTTCGCGGCTGTTAAGATCGCTATTGAATTTGGTTGAAATCGGTTCAGATTTAGATATAGCTCCCATATATATCTTTCGTCCGATTTGGCCCTTTAGTCCTATAGAAGATGTATTTTACATCCGATCGTTTTGAAATTTAGAATACACCACACTGTGGTACATTATTTAAGTATAAAATGTCCCAAAAGTAAATTTATGTATACAATTTATACGTGAATTACAAAATTTATATATCAGAGTTATTCAATATTACGAGAGTGGTGTAGGGTATTATATAGTCGGCACCGCCCGACTTTAGCCTTTCCTTACTGGTTTTCTATTTTTTGTGGATTTTTAATTGCTAGCAAAAAATTATTTTCTTTAAAGCTTATAGCTTTAATACCAATTAATAATAATTATGATTTTAAATACATTTTAAATTGATAATAATTTTATTAAAACAAAATAAATTTACGAATATTTTTTGAGGCTAAAGGTGACTAAACTTTCTTACTTGTTCTTTAATTTAAAGGCTTATATTTAAGGAAGGACGTACACAAAACTAATGATTAGATAGTCAATAATTCAAATTCAAAAAACTTTAGATTAAGGAAAATATCGTAAAAAACATGTAAATTTTCATTATTTTAATGAAAATTGTGATAAAATTGATGTCGAGGTCGCATACTTAATTAAAGCATGTGGCATCATTAATTTAATTACTATCTTTTTTTTTCAAAAAATAACACTGTGGTAGTCCCAAAAAGTAAAAGAAAGGAGACCCTATGAATACACCTATTTCGACCATGCTATATCCTACGGTGTTAGTCATTTTTCTGCTAGTTAGCTCTTGTTTTCGAGATATTCGGCCAAAAGACAACATTAACAAAAGTTACAAGCGTTTGATAAATCTGTATCCCCGAGGTGTCCCATATTACAAGATGGACCATATTAGTCATCTGCTTTTGGCACCTCCCTCACAATGAATTTTTTTTTATACCCTACACCACACTGTGGTACAGGGTATTATAACTTTGTGCATTTGTTTGTAACACCCAAAAGGAGAAGAAATAGACCCATCGTTTATTATACCGATCGACTTAGAATCACTTTCTGAGTTGATTTAGCTATGCCCGTCTGTCTGTCCGTCTGTGCATGTATTTTTGTAATCAAAGTACAGGTCGCAATTATGGTCCGATCTCGACGAAACTTTACACATATCTTTTTTTTGGCCCAAGGACGATCCCTATTGAATTTGGTTAAAATCGGTTCAGATTTAGATATAGGCCCCATATATATGTTAGCCCCGAGTTGACATGTAAGCGCTGTAAAAACTTTATTTTATGTCCGATCAGTATGAAATTCGGCAGAAAGACGTTTCTTCTTATATGTATGAACTCTGTTAAATTTGGAAGAAATCGGTTCAGATTTAGATATAGCCCCCATATATACGTTACCCCCGATTTGACATGTAAGCGCTGTAAAAATGTTATTTTATATCCGATCAGTGCGAAATTCGGCAAGAGACGTTTCTTATTACATGAAGGAATACTGCTAAATTCGGAAAAAATCGGTTCAGATTTAGATATAGCCCCCATATATATGTTACCCCCGATTTTATTTGTAAGCGCTGTAAAAACTGTATTTTATATCCGATCATTGCGAAATTCGGCAGAAAGAGGTTTCCTATTATATGAATGAACACTTTTAAATTTGGAAGAAATCGGTTCAGATTTAGATATAGCCCCCATATATACGTTACCCCCGATTTGACATGTGAGCGCTGTAAAAATGTTATTTTATATCCGATCAGTGCGAAATTCGGCAAAGAGACGTTTCTTATTACATGAAGGAATACTGCCAAATTCGGAGAAACTCGGTTTAGATTTAGATATATAAGCGCATGTAAGCGCTGTAGAGACTGTATTTTATATCCGTTCAGTACGAAATTCGGCAGAAAGAGGTTTCTTATTACATGAAGGAATACTGCCAAATTCGGAGAAAATCGGTTCAGATTTAGATATAGCTCCCATATATATGTTACCCCCGATTTGACATGTAAGCGCTGTAGAGACTGTATTTTATATCCGATCAGTACGAAATTCGACAGAAGGAGGTCTTTTTACATGAATAAGTATTCAGGGAAGATCGGTTCAGATTTATATTAAAGCTCCATATATATGTTCCTCCTGATTTGGTATCAAACCGCTATAGAAGTTGTATTTTACTTCCGATCATTAAAATTTTCTAGAAAGATTTTTCTCAATTTAGGAACGAATATTGCTTAATTTAGCGATTATCGTTTCAGAATTAGATAATATGTTTCTACCCATTTACCAATTATTCCAAATTATTATGGCAATGACCCTTATCGCATTGTTAGAGAGGTGTAGGGTATTATATAGTCGGGCCCGCCCGACTTTCTGCCTTTCCTTACTGGTTTTAATCTTTGAATCTTGTATTATTCATTAGAAATTTGCTACAGTTCTATATTTTGGAGTACTTTCAGATCAGTCAAATATAAGCATAACTGTCAAACCCCTTTAAGTACCTCACACACAATGGGACCAAACCGTATCAAAATTTAATAAAAAATTGGTTTTGAAAAAAAGCTTTCTGGTCTATGAAAAATCATTAAACTTCTTCGGGCTATGCTCTCTAATTGGATATATGTACTTTATTCTGTATAACGATACATTAGATTGCAAAGGCGCTAAGTCCAATAATACAAATTTTACAGGAGCGACCAAATACTTCCGAAGCACGTGTGCTTTTACGGAATATGGTCTTAGCGCTTTAATGTTTCAACTTTTCATGATGATGAAGCACTATTTGTTTGTCTTTCCGTTCCGATTCAAAAAAATGCATTTCGACAAAACGTCTTTTACTCTGAGGTAGCAATATGTACTTCATTCAGTTTACTGGGATTTTTTTACCAAAATCATACTTACACAATTTGTATTCTACAGAGCGTATGTTTATTGGGATTGTAATTTATATAAACACACATACGTCACAGTGTACCAAAAATATTGAGAAAACAAAATCCATGAAAACATTAAAACAAACAAAATGTAATATTTTTGCTCAGACTATTATCCTTCGTTATTTTGTTTGACATGAAATAAACAAAATATGTAAAAACATTTGTCAACTTTTCATCATTGGCATGAATACAACTACTCCTAGAATATTTAATCTCCACGACGATGTCATATTGCAATAAATCTTTATAATCCACTCGATTTACATATCGTATCTGGGATTTTACATGTTATTAAATTCACCAGTAACTAGCCTTGAAAGAATAATCAATATTTCGTCTTTTTCGTTTTCAATACACCAAACCAAATTCATAGACGTTTGCATATACAGACAGACTGATATGGGAAACCACAAATTTTCTTTTCCCCAAAGAAAATACTATACAATTTGCCTACATATGTTACAGATTAAATGTCTGTGAATATTCCACAACCCTGACCTCTTTGGAACTGATGCCAACTCCTATAAGGGACTATGCACTGTGCAGTGCAGTGCCAAAATATTAAAACCACTAATTATTCAAAATTGGAATGAGAGATGTGAAGGTGCCGGAGGAAGGGGAGGGGGCAGACAATAGTATATGTCTATATAGCGAAAAACCACATGAATATATTTGTGGTATAACATTTTGGAGGTCAGACAAGATAGAGCTTCGTCAACGAGGGTTGAGGTGAAAAGTATTCGTTCAAGAGGAAGGAAATACAATTTTTATAATTTCACATTTTTCTATGATTCATGGAAAAGGTGGTCTTTGACAACTTTTCCTGAGGAAAAGGTGCCACCCTTGGTGGTCTCCGACAACTTTTCCTTAGAAAAAGGTCGTCTCCGACAACTTTTCCTTAGAAAAAGGCTGTCTCCGACAACTTTTCCTTAGAAAAAGGCTGTCTCCGACAACTTTTCCTTACAAAAAGGTGGTCTCCGAAAACTTTTCCTTAGAAAAAGGTGGTCTCCGAAAACTTTTCCTTAGAAAAAGGTGGTCTCCGACAACTTTTCCTTAGAAAAAGGTGGTCTCCGACAACTTTTCCTTAGAAAAAGGGGGTCTCCGACAAGTTTTCCTTAGAAAAAGGTGGTCTCCGACAACTTTTCCTTAGAAAAAGGTGGTCTCCGACAACTTTTCCTTAGAAAAAGGTGGTCTCCGACAACTTTTCCTTAGAAAAAGGTGGTCTCCGACAACTTTTCCTTAGAAAAAGGTGGTCTCCGACAACTTTTCCTTAGAAAAAGGCAGTCTCCGACAACTTTGGGTCTCCGACAACTTTTCCTTATAAAAAGGAGGTCTCTGACAACTTTTCTTAGGAAATGGTGGTCTCCGACCACTTTTCCTTAGAAAAAGGTGGTCTCCGAGAACTTTTCCTTAGAAAAAGGTGGTCTCCGACAACTTTCCTTAGGAAATGGTGGTCTCCGACAACTTTTTTTTTGGAAAATGTGGTCTGCGTCTACTCCGACTAGTTTTTCTAAGGAAAATGAGATCTCCAACTACTTTTCCTAAGGAAAATTAGATCTCCAACTACTTTTCCTAAGGAAAAGGAGGTCTCCGACTAATTTTCCTAAGGAAAAGGAGGTCTCCGACAACTTTTTCTGAGGAAAAGGAGGTCTCCGACTACTTTTCCTGGGGAAAATGAGGTCTTCCACTGCTTTTAATAAGGAAAAAGAGGTCTCCGACTACTTTACTTGAGGAAATGGAGGTCTCCGACTACTTTTCCTCAGGAAAAGGTGGTCTCCGACATCTTTTCGTAGGGAGAGTAGTCTCCGACTACCTTTTCCATGAATACGAGTATTATAAAAATGTGAAATTATAAAAATTTACTGCCCCTCCCCTTCCTCCGGCACCTAAGGTACTTCAGTTCCTTAGGAAATGGTGGTCTGCATTTCCTTAGGAAAAAGTGGTCTCGAACTACTTTTCTTTAGGAAATGATGGTCTTGTTGTTTCTTAGGAAAAGGAGCTCTTCGACTACTTTTCCTTAGTTCTCCTGTGTGGTTTCCGACTTCTGTTCCTTTGGAAAAATGGGACTCCGGCTGTTTTTTTTTCGGAAGAGTTGGCCTCCCACAGCTTTTCCTCAGGAAAATATGATCTGCTTTTCCTTAGAAAAATGTGCTCTTTGACCATTTTTCCCCCACTTGTTTACCTTCGAAAAGGCGGTCTCTGAAAATGTTTCCTTAGGAAGATTTTATTTCTGAAAACTTTTGCCTCTGAGATTTTACTAAGATTTGGCTTCTGGTATATTTTGCATTGGAGAAGGTCTCTGGTAAATGTTTCATGTGGTGTCTGACAACTTTTCCTTACCATAAGGTGGTCTGTCAGACATCTTTGCCCAAATAAATGTTATTCTTGCCAATTTTACCCTATGAAAATTTTTATCGTTATTTCTTTAGGAAAGAGGTCTTGAGAATGTTTCCATAGAAAATTGTGGTCTCGGATATAGTTACTTTAATAAGAGCAATTTTTTCAAACTTTACTTTTTAAAATTTTGCAAAATGACCTTTGCTAGAAGTAGCCCTAAGCACTTTCCTTGGAAAAATGAGGTCCCTGACAAAATTTCTTTAATTAAAAGTGCCCTTGAGAATTTTTTCTTAACGTAAATCGTGGGATTGCTAATACATAACCTGACCATATGTACCCGTATATGTATATTCAACAGCCCTGACCCCATTCGGAATGCAATTACCCATATCGTTGTCGGTGACAAAGTGCACTACTACAACATTTTGAGACACATCCAAAATTGCTGGCAAACCAAATATACATGTTATATAAAAATGAAAAAACCCCATATCACTTGGCTTTATATGACAGCACATAATTCAAAAGTAATGATTCTAGTGGAAGGACTAAAGCAAAAACAACCGCAGATGCCACTGTCGAAACAAATGGTGCCAAATTAGTTAATTATCCCAAACAACAACAAGAACAATTAATTACATATAAAACATAAAATTTATAGCTTTTGAATGGAGGGGGAAAAGACATAGCTAAAAAAGCTAGTTCACATAAGGCGGTAACACTTGCGAAGACACATCCTTTTTATACTGGTAATAACAATGGGATGTTAGTCATCTTGGAATGGTGAAACATTGTTTGAAAGTTCATAAGGTCACTGTAAAATTAAGTCAACGGAAAAATTGTATACCCTTTCCCAGAAATTAAATGTTGCTGGAAATGTAGAAAAAGATTTTGTGAAATTAAATGTTGCTGGAAATGTGAAAAAAGATTTTATGAAAATTTTTTAAATTTGTAATTCTTTATTGAGAACATGACATAGTTTTTTATATATCGTACTATATCTCAGAAAACGTGTAACAATATGTATGTATTCGGATTGCATAATTTTGGGAGAATATGATAAATAACGGATTTTCCAACAAGAGGTGTTATTTTGAATCACCCGGTATTTCGGTAGCTGTCACTTTTTAAGCTTTTATTCTTTGACATTTGACAAGTAGAAACTACGCCATTACTAAAAATGGAACGATACACGATTCAACAACGCATTGAAATTATTAAAATCATCGACAAATCATTTTGACTGATGAGGCCCATTTCCATCTCGGTGGCTATGTCAACAAGCAAAATTGTTGCATCTGCGGCTCGGAAAACCCAAGAGTTATTGTTGAGAAGCCTCTCCATCCTCAACGTGTGACTGTTTGGTGCGGTTTATGGTCCGGCGGGGTCATCGGACCTTACTTTTTCGAAAATGAGGTTGGATAAACAGTTACGGTGAATGGATTTCGCTATCGTGAGATGATTAATGATTTTTTATGATCGGAGTTGGATGGTATTGATCTGGACAACGCTTACTTTCAACAAGACGGCGCTACGTGTCACACAAGCAACGAAACCATTGCTGGGTTACGGGAAAAATTTCCCGACCGTGTTATCTCTCGAAGAGGTGATCACAATTGGCCACCGAGACATACGTTCCTCTTTACTATGAAATAAACATCCGATCATTTATCTCCTAAAACAGATGAAATAAAAAATAATTTTTAGAAATATTTTTTGTGTAAAAGGAGACAATAAAGATCCTAAACGCTGACAAAAAATCGCTTCTGTAGTATATTGTCTCATACATATTCGGCATCAAACATATATAAAATGTTTACGATACACTCTAAATATATAATATTTGGTAAACACAAAAATTATATATTTAGGGAGATATTGTTCTAAACAAATCATTGTTTCTATCCAAATATTTTTTTATTTGGGACCATTATCTCCGAGACAATGTTTTATTTGCATTTAAGAATTCAGAAAGTGTGCATATCGATACCTTGCTATTTTTTTTAGTAATTTTTAATGTTTTTAAAAATATCTTATCGTATAATCGTGGATAAAAATAAATTAATTGAAGGATTGACAACAAATGATGATCTGGAATACTCAGAAATATAAAATGAGTGCTTAAAAACAGATGTTAATGCCGCATTTGATATTTTTAACTGGAAAGAATAATTCGAAATCAAGGAAAATTTAAAACTTAATTTCGAAAATGTCAGCAAAGTTTTTTAAAAATATTTAAAATAAAATATACATATTTGGAGAAATTCCTAAAAAATAATTTTATTTCTATTTTATTTGAGAAAATTTGCTTGTAAATATATTTTTTTGTAATATATTAATATATGTATGCCTTTTAAGTAAATCTTATTGATTTTCAAATGAAGTTTTTTTGCTCATAAATATATAATATTTAAAAATTTGTGTTCCAAATATATTTTTTTTCGATTCAAACATATCAACGGTTTTGCCCCGTGTAGAGATAAAATAATAATGCATTTTTGTTATTCCTACCACTAGGACATGGTAAAATAACGGGTTTTCAAAATGGTTTTTCGAAAAGCAAAATAAAATTTCTAATTATTAATAATGGTTCCCAAAATATCAATGAGATACAAAATTTCTGTTGTTGATACTTTGGGGAAATATTGAATAAAAAAAAATATAAAATACAAATTTTCAGAATTCGTTATTTTGCTTGTAAACATGAGGATGCCTGGAAAGTATAAATAAGTAAGAAAATTCCTGTCGAGTAAACTGATTTAAGGTTTATTATGAATATACAGAAAATGCTGGTGTTATAGCTGTTATAAGTAATTTAGAAAAAAGAGTTGAACAATATGACCATTCCTCGAACTAATTCAGAAAGAGGAGAAAATATCACCACCTAAAAAATCTGTCACTCGTGAGCTTTCATCCGACAGATGCACAGTGGGAGAATTAAAAAAGGGACATTATTCCACCGTTTCTTAACCAGACAATCGATTGCCAGACAAACTAGCACGCTTGTCGAAGAGGTACTAGAGATAGTGAGTATTACATTTGAGACCTCCATGTATTGTGTACCGGGGCCTCAGAATGGGTCGCATAGGATATTAAAATGTTTAAGAGCGTCGTCCTTTTTTTTCAAATCATTTAGCAATTTATGTTGTCAATGCAGAAAAGTTAATGTGAAGGAAATCGTTATATGTCATTTGCTTTTATATGCTCTGATAGTTTTCAAGGTCTCGAAAAAATGAAAAATAAATTTTTCAAATTTTTCAATTGTAGATATCTCGGGAACTATACGAGATAACTCTTCACTCTTAATTAGCCTTTCGTAGAACTCGGTCGAAAAAATCGGTAGAATGCACACAATAACCACTTTGAGGCCCTGCAGCTTCGCCCCTTTGTACCATAAAGAACCAAAATTTAAAACTTAAACAACCAAAATTTAAAACTCGGGTAAACCGACTTACTTTTACCTTCAGTAACTTTTACCTTCAGTCGCAAAAACTATTGGTAAATTAATTTAATTTTTTTCTTTTAATTAAATTAGGATCAATATAGATGGTATTTAATACCTACACGCTGAAAAAAATCGCTTCTGTAGTATATTGTTCCAAACATATTCTGCTGGAAACATACATATGTTTATGGTACACTCCAAATATATAATATTTGACACTCACATATATAATATGTTTGTGAGGACGTTGTTCTATACAAAATTATGTTTTCATCCCAATATTTTTTTATTTGGAAATAATATTTGCAAAACAATGATAATTTGTATTTAAGTATTTTGGCAATGTATTGATGCCTTAATTTAAAGGAAAGTCTTCAGTTTTTTTTAGAAATTTAAGGTTTAATTTTTTAGAAATTTTATATGTTTGAAAAATAATATTAAAATTTAAATCGTATAATCTTGGGTAACGGCAAATTTATGGATTGACAATTGGACTATTTATAAATTAAAAATAAGTGCTGTAAAACAAAAGAAAATGCTTCTTACGACATTTTTACCTATAAAGAATATCACAAAATCTAGGAAAAACAAAATTAAAAATTGCCGAAGTCAACAATGTTTTAAAATTATTTTGAATATAATGTATTTGGATAAATACTTAAACAATATCTTTGTTTGTTTGTAAACACATATTTTATTTGTGACAGTAAGTTCGCAAATATATTTTGTTGTAATATATTAATATATGCGTTCCAAACTAAATTTCTTGATTTTCAAATAAAATATATTTGTTCAAAAATATATAATATTTAAAAATTTTGGTTCCAAGTATATTTTCTTTGAATTCAAACATATCAAAAATGGCGATTTTCCTCCGTGTATAAAGTATGCACTGGTATTAAAATTGTAAGCTGTTAACTTTTGCTGCAAGATAGTCTATTTGTGCGGGAGGTACCAAAAGGGGCCTGCTAATAACTCCCATTTTTCACCGGACTGTAGGTACTATTTAAGCATTCCACTTCACAAATTTTCAAGTATTTATATGCGATAGTATTGAAAATTTCAGCAGTTAAATTTTTGTACAAAATTGTCCCTTTGTGTGGGATGTACCAAAATGGGGGTCATCTCCAGATAATAGCGTGGATATTATATTACTATGTGAGGATTTACTGATGATTTAGGTAAGCAGTTTAAAAGCTATTAGAGAATCGATATTTTTACAATTTTAATCCAAATTTTAAGTCAATTCGTTACTGCTGTCGATAGTTATCGTGCGCTCTAGCCAGACAGACTGACGGACATTGCTCAAATGACTCCTTCGATGAGGTGTAATTTGAACAAAATATTAAAAAATGTATGATATTTTTTCATTCAAATTTTCATGGAAGATACCTATACACGGGGCGAAATCGCCGTTTTTGATATGTTTGAATCGAAAGGAAATATATTTGGAACACAAAATTTTAAATGTTATATATTTCTGAGCAAAACAGTTTCATTTGAAAACAACTAAAATGTATTTGAACGCATATAATAATATATTACAAAAAAATACTAATTTTCTCAAGCAAGTAAGAAAGTTCAGTCGGGTAAACCGACTTAAGAATCCCCTCTCATTCTGTCCAAAAAAATTGCAAATTAATTAATTTTTTTTTTTAATTAAATTATTATCAATTTAATATAATAATTTTAAAGTATGTACCGGCATTAACGTTATAAGCATTTAACTTTGAGTGCAAAGTGGTCCATTTGTGTCGTAAGTACCAAAAGGGGCGTGCAAATAACGCCCACTTTTCTCTGGACTATAAGTATTATAAAATCATTACAGTGTACAAAGTTCTAAGTATATTCGAGTAAGTAGTATAGAAATTATTAAAGAATCAATATTTCACTAAATACGAACCCTTTGTGGGGAATGTACTAGATGGTGTCACCAGCCAGCAGATATACATATACACAGACAGACATTGCTCAGTTGATTAAAATTACCCAAAACGAATATCCGCAGAACATTCATATGGTCTTAGGCCACTCCTTCGATGTGTTACACTATTGGCCATAGCAAATGATATATACCCTCGTATCATTAAAGTGAGGGTATAACAAGTAAAAGCGGTGTTCCATGGATAGCATGTGAATGGTTTCGGGTACAAATACCCAGCAAAATTTCTCATTACCAAATAATCCGACGAGTAAGCAAAGTTCGATAATGGTAAGTACTTATTATTTAGCCACTTTTCTCATTATTTTAACATGGGGACGTCATTGGAGGAAAGTACTTCCCAAAAGCATACAATAAAGTAGCATAATAAGTACTTATTTGTAGCTCGATTTTATGTACTTGAATAATGCATTACCAATAAGTTATAAAATAAGTAGTAGATATGTAGAAATGGCCATTTAAAATGATTTTTTGCATATTGTCGCGCATATTTTTCGAAACAAACAATTTACAGCAAATAATGAAATGTCATTATTTGGTAATGCAGGGAATAATGACAGGTACTTACCAAGATTTTGCTGGGTAAACTCATATTGCCAGACCGATTCGTTGAAATTTGTGGTTTTTGTTGCGTCAAGAAGTCAAATCTATACCTTTGTATGGGAGCTATATCAAAACATGGACCTATAACGACGGTTGTTCGTGTGCAGGGTTATGGGTATAAGTATACAAGTACTTATTTTACCAATTTTTAGCCCGATCAGTTGAAATTTGTGGTCTCTATGGCATTTAGAAGTCAAATCGGAGAGATGTTATATGCATGGCTCAAAAGCCAAATCGATTAAATCCATTTCGTCAAAAGAAAAATATGCTTTTCTTTTTACGAAAAGAAAAGCATATTTATGGACTAAATCGATTTGACATTGGGCCATTCATATTTGGGGCTATATCAAAAAATGGACTGATATTTCCCATTTTCAGTCCCAATATACCTGCAACTATAAAAAGTACATGTAGCAAATTTCAGCCATTTAGCACGCGGTTACAAAAGACAGACGGACGGATCGTCTTAGAATTTTACGACGATTAATAATATATATACTTATATACGCCCCAGTAGGTGAGTTTGCAGCGTGCTCGCCTATGATTTTGGGGGTCGTGGGTTCGATTCCCACCAGAGCCTCTGGACTATCGCTGCAAAATCTAGGCACATAATCTTTGCAACCCGGTTTTCCCTGGACCGTAAAATTAGAATATAAATTTGCTTTGAATTTTAATTCTTATTAATAAATCAAATATATACTTCTATATTTCGAGGTGTTAGGTTAAGTTAAGTGTGGCAGCCTGCCTCACACTATACGTTAAATTGTGATACCACCCCTACCAGCCCCACCCATTGAACCAATTTGCGGATTGCAACATCAGCCAAGATTCCTGATTCCCCAAACAAATAAGAGCCTAATGTTGCATGCCGCCTTTTAAGAAGAGCGGTGCACATACGCAGAAGGTGTTATATTGATTCCTTCTCCTCTTCGTCCCCACAGCTTCTGCAAAAGTCACTATGCAAGACCTTCAATCTCTCGGCGTGCGGTCCAAGAGGGCAGTGACCCGTCATGACAGACACGATAACAAAGGTGTCCGGTCTCGTCAACACCAGCAGTGCGTTTGAGTTTTGTCCGGGCCATATGAACCTGGAATGTATGCAGTTCCTGACTCTTGACCACCTGTCATTTGTTGCCGTAATGGCACTATCTCTCAAGTTCCAGCCTGCCTTTCAGTTCCCAGGTATCTCCCTCTGACTCGGCACCCATATCGGCTGAAGATTGAAATTTCAGTCATCTCGATAAAGGCAGTCCAGCAAAGTATTTTTAATTGAAGAATAAAGTTTCCCGGGACTTTATAGATGCCTGACTATCAGAGAACAAATTGAGACCGACTCAGGTCAGAACAATAATATACAGCCATTCCACTACATTGTTAATAGCTAAGATTTCTGTCTGGTGAACTCTACAGTGATCTGGCGGTGTTTTTTTGCAATGGATAGCTCAACTTAAAGCCCTCTTGGTTGCTGCGTTTGGAACCGTCTGTATAGCAGTTCACGAATCTCCTATGTCCTGGGATATGACCATTCAATTCTGATCTATCAGGTAAATAAGTGAGATACTTTTTGTCAAAAAAATTGTTCAGACATAGTGCAATCAACAGTACCTGGAAGGACAGGCATTGTGTCTGGAATGACACTATGTTCGTAGCCATTTCCTGACCATAGTGACAGTTTCCTAAGTCTCATTACAGTACATGCGTAAATTGCACTGATATAATGTCCAGCGGCATTAAATGTAGTATAAGATTTAGTGCCTCTGTTGGTGTCGTTCACAGCGAACCATTGCCAGCCATTCTCTGAACCTTTTATACTATCGTGCAGAAGGTGGATTTCTGCAGAGCTGTCCAGCAGACTATCGTCTGCCGTACATTATTATCGGTCTGACTACAGCCGTATACAACCAATAAACTATACGCGGGTTCAGACCCCAGCGTTTTACTATTGCCCAAATAGCACTACCACAGTCATCTTTGTTCTTTCCAGAATTTTGGGTTTAAAGTTAAACTTCCTGCCAAGTAGTAATATACCTAAGTATTTTGCGCGTTCAGAGAAGGTAACTTCAATACCTCCCAAGGAGACAGATGCAACTTTTGGTACCTTGTTTCTCGTGATGAAAAGAACTAGTCCCGTCTTGCTCTGGTTAGCACCAAGATCATTAACTGAAGTCCGTCTGGCGGTTGTACGAACAAAAACTCTAACACCCATCATCTCCAGAGAAAGCAGAATATTGCGGATGAAGAGATTCCATATGTGAGGAGACATAACACCCCTTTTCGGGTATTGCCCCAATGAACCTATGTTTACTGCTATCAAACCCCGGGTTGCTAAGGCCGTAATTATAGCGGCTGGATTTATGCTATGAAGGCCCCCTCTATACCTAAGAAAGCTACCATAGTATATTCCTTAACAGAGAGGGATCCTTCAATAATGTTGACTAGATCATGCTGGGGGCATTCGGTAGACTTACGTTGCTGTAGGCATGCTGTTGGTTGGACAAGTGACAAAATAAATATACGCCGATTACATCGTGGATGATATAAAAATAGTTTTTTTTGGTACAGAGTAAGATTCTGTGATTCTATTTCTTTGTTTTTTGAAAATCTCTGTTCAAGCCTTGACACGACGTAGGTCCAAAGTCCTCCAGGGGCTAGAGTTGAATTTTGTATATTTTGAGTGAGACTTTAAGTCGAAATAACGTACGACTGTGTAATGCAATTTAAACATGAGACATTTGAATAAAATATAACATTTAATGTAAGACCTTCTAGTCGATGTGTATCAGACCACGAGTTGTCGGAAGGCAAACAAAAAAAAACTTCATCACGAATGCCGCTGGTGCAAACACAAAATTTCCTTTTCAAAGGATATTTCAAAACATGTTCTCATACATTCCTGTCTATATACTCCAATGTATGTATGCGTGTGTGCATATCCTTGCGTACATACATATATCCAAACATGTTTGGGTGTCATGTCTGTATCATAGCGAGTCCATACAGGATGACAATGCCAAAAATAAATAATGCTATGTGCCTTCATCTTTTTTCTGTTTGTTTCTCCGTCTGGATGCATCACCACCACCACAACAGCAACAAATACAGGGGCGACAATATGGTCGGTTGCCGGGATATCATTGTTAAAGTCGTTGTTGCTACCGCTACGATCGCTGAAGCAGCAACAACCTACAACAATGGCCACCACGACCAAGGAGACAGAATGGGGATTTGTCATATGTATTTGTAGAAGCACCAGCATCGTATAGTATGTCTAAGATTTATAGTAACTGCCAGACAAAGGACATTTTGTTAGTACGAGTGTAGCAATGTTAATGAAGTTATACGAATTTTGTATATTTTGAACTCACCAAAAATTTCAATTCGAAAAATATATTGAAATGTTTACAATCTCCAACAAAAAAAAAGCAGTAAGGAAATGGTAAAGTCGGGCGGAGACGACTATACGATACCCAAGACCACATTGTTAGAGCAGAATAAGCACTCTTATCATTATAATTCAAAGGGGCAATCATCGGTTTAGAAAATTTTACGTGATACGCCACAGAACTAAATAAAATTGAAAATTTTATGGACATAAATACGAGTAAGAAATTTGCAGTCTGGTAAACCGTCCAAGGTATACCCTCACTTTGTGAGTCATATAATATGGTACTTCAGGTAAGAGATGTCAGAACGTTGAAAAAATTTTTCATTCTTTGTCTCAAAATCTAAAAAGCATTTACATGATTGCTGCAGAACATATGGGAATGTTGTGTTCGAATTAATCTATCAATTTGTGTGGGCGGTACCAGCAGTGGTTTGGAAAATACGCCTATTTGGCACTGTAGATACTTCCAAGAAATTGCGCTGTACAGAAATGTAATTTTTTATGTAATTTAACGTAATGAGCTATTTTGTCAAATTGTAAAAATAAATTTTCGAAATCGTTAAAAAATCTTTTCTTTTTTTTGTTTTTGAGTTTTTCTACACTAAATTGCGTAGATCCATAGTTTTATGTAGCACTCATACAAAATTTTTGGTCCTCCAAAAAGGTCAGGGACTGGTGGCCTATGATCGGATACAAAATACGGTTTCTACAGCGCTTACGTGTCAAATCAGGTGTAACATATATATGGAGGCTATATCTAAATCTGAACGGATCTTCTCCGAATTTTGTAGTGTTCATTCACGTTATAAGAAAACTCACTCTGTCGAATTTCGTACTTATCGAATATAAAATACGGTTTCTACAGCGTTTATATGTAAAATCGGGTGTAACATATATGTTGGGACTATGTTTAAATCTGTACTGATTTTCCCCGAATTTGGCAGTGTTCATACGTGTAACAAGAAAACTCCCCCTGTTGAATTTCGTACTGATCGGATATTCAATACGGTTTCTACAGTGCTTACATATCAAATCGGGTGAAATATATATATGGGGGCTACATCTAAATCTGAACGGATTTTCTCCGAATTTGGTGGTGTTTATTCACGTAAAGAATGTTCATTCACGGGCAAAAAAAAAGAGCACAGTGCTAAATTTTATCACAATCGGACCATAAATACGACCTGCACTTTGATTACAAGAATACATAGACAGACAGACATGGCTAAATCGTTTCAGAAAGTGATTCCATGTCGATCGGTATAATAAACGATAGGTCTATCTCTTCTCCTGTTGGGCGTTACAAACAAATGCACAAACTCATAATACCCTGTACCACAGTGAGGTGCAGGGTATAAAAAGGACTACAATTAACACAGTCATCCTCACGGATGACTCATCGCTCACTATCGTGGCACGGCTCCGGACATACGCACAGTCACTGAAAATTCAGTGGCCCACGCACATAAAACAAAAATAAACACGAACACCCTCACGGGTGAAAGACAACAAACTCCACACAAAAGGAAGCAATAAATACTTCGCCACAACATCAGCATCAGGGCGCAAATGGAGGAATATGTGCCGCACTTCGCGATCGACAAACAGTAACAGCCGACTAGGCCGGCTATGCCGACAGTAGCATAGTCGTTCACCTCCACGTATCTGAGTCGTCTCATATTTACCCAAAACCAATCTATACTTGGAAGTGGGTGGCCCTCTTAATCCGGAATGCCGTAGAGCAACAATTGCAATGCGTTTGTGGACACCGTACGACATACAGGCAGCTAATATCGCTACTCTCTGACATTATAAGACCTTTCCGCGGACATGAGCAGTCGTGACTGTTTCGCACCGTACAGATGCGCCATGTGTAACACATGTAACAAATAGCCCATGATATATGGTGTGGACAGCACGCCTGCTGAGGCCCAGTCTCTTCTAAGCATGCACTTGACTCTTTCCCTCAATCTCGGTCAACTTATCCTTAACTACACTCAAATGAGGATGTAAGTTCCTCCTCTCTTCTAAGATAATACCCAGGTATTTCACCTCACTCTTTTACAGGGTGATATCACCGCCAGAATGAATGAGTGGAGGACGCCTTTGAGCAACATTGTCGAGGACTTCTCCATCGACACCTCGACGCCAATACGTGCACTCCACTCACCGACAGCACCTGTTTTCTCCATCTCAGCACGAGACTGGCCTACTATAACGATGAGGAGATCATCTGCATATGCACACTGCAACTACGTGGCAACTACGCCCATTTTTATCAAGGCGATAGCGACCAAGAAACGACTACTATGTGTGGAATTGTGGAAGATTCTCAAAAACGCTATAGAAGTTATTAGAGAATCAATATTTCACTAAATGTTAAACATTTGTGAGGGAGGCGCTAGAAGGAATAGTCCAATATGGCCGATCTTCGACCTTAGCCACGCAAAGAAAAAATTCGTTACTCCGAAACGAAAAATTAGATAAACGAAATTCGTTGGCGGTCTATGTTTCTCGCAAACGATTTATGTTTATCCCAAAACAAAACAAACGTTGATATCGTACGGTTAGTGTACTTATCATAAATGATTTATATAACCCTGTGAAACGTTTGTTGCAAACGGTTATTACGTTTGTCACAGATATGCCTGTTTATACCAAACCCTGTGAAACGTTTGTTGCAAACAGTTATTGCGTTTGTTACAAGCAATACATATATGTGTATCCCAAACATTATGAAACGTTTGAGGCAAATGGTTATTGTGTTTGTCACATGCAATACCTGTTTATCAATAATTGAGGAAACGTTTGTCGCAAAACAGTAATTTGTTAATATCATGAAATTTTTAAATGTTATATGTATATACAATCAAAATGTCGGCAAAAAACCACAAACACCTCTGCCACTAATTTACTGATATCTTCTAATTCAGTTGTAGGCAAACTGTAAATAAGAAAGCATGTATGTTAGTACATGTATACAATTTATTCCAATGCGAGATGTTATCTTACCATATAGCAAACTTTTTACTCAAAAGTGAACTTCATAGTTCAATATTTAAAAAGTTGAAAAAGTGAATAGAAGACAAAACTACATCCGAAAATAATATGAAAAACCTGGGGCAAAAAATCGTGTTGCATAGAGTTATTAAAAAACAAATTTACCTTTTTGGCGTTGAACATTTTAGCTGAGTTATAATCAGAAGTATCCAGTTGTATTGCGCCTCATCGAGAGAGCGATGGGTTTGATTGTGGTTTTAGCAATCGACTGAAGCTATGTTTTGGCTCTTCTTCAGATGTTTTACAGTGTGGAAGATGTCATTCCAACAATAGTGCTACAGCCTTTTTGCGTTGCTTCCGACATTGTAGCTCTGGTTGATGCAACATCAACAACCTCTAATATAAAAAACCAAAGCAACGATTTGCGAACAGATTTTTTATTTTTTTTTTTAAATTGATGTGTTTTGATAAGTGAAGCACCAAATGAAATTAACTTAAAACATGGAGCATTGTAGGCAAATATTGAACATTTTGTGGAAAGTCGAGATACCAAAAACAATAGATTTTAACACAAACTGTGACGAACCATCTATTGCTTTCGTTATTGTCTAACTGACAATTTTCCCACGACTTCACTTCACTGTATTTACCATTTACGTATAAATGCAATTGGAGTCCGCAGTATATTGAAAAATATACTTAATTACATCGCTGTGCAGAATTTCAATTTTGTTACTTGCGAAATATCGCATCTCTGATACTTTAAATTTTTTTGGTTTAAACAACGTTTCACATATTTTTCCAACACATACAAAATTTATATAAGACCGCGTTCCCACAAAATGAGAATAAATTACGCTCTTTGTTCTCCCAACTCTCTTTAAAATGTTCTATCATGTTAAAATACAATGTGCTTCCTTAAACGTTTATCGGTTACCGTAAAAGAAATATATAAAAATTTGGAAATGAGAGTAAGTTCGTGTATAACAAGAACAAGTAAAAGCGTTAAGTTCGGCCATGCCGAATCTTATATACCCTCCACCACGGATAGCATGTGATCTCACAAAATAACTCAAACCTAAAGAAAACCAGTAAGGAAAGGCTAAAGTCGGGCGGTGCCGACTATATAATACCCTACACCACTCTCGTAATATTGAATAACTCTGATATATAAATTTTGTAATTCATGTATAAATTGTTTACATAAATTTACTTTTGGGACATTTTATACTTAAATAATACCCTGTACCACAGTGTGGTGTAGGGTATAAAAACGATTGGATCTAAAGAGCCAAATCGGATGAAACATATATATGGGAGCTATAGCTAAATCTTAACCGATTTTCTTCAAATTCGGCAATGTTGGTTCATGGATCAAGAAACTCTACCATTCTAAATTTCAACACGATTGGATGTAAAATACAGCTTTTATAGGACTAAAGGGCCAAATCGGACGAAACATATATATGGGAGCTATAGCTAAATCTTAACCGATTTTCTTCAAATTCGGCAATGTTGGTTCATCGATCAAGAAACTCTACCATTCTAAATTTCAAAACGATCGGATGTAAAATATAGCTTCTATAGGACTAAAGGACCAAATCGGACGAAAGATATATATGGGAGCTATAGCTAAATCTTAACCGATTTTCTTCAAATTCGGCAATGTTGGTTCATGGATCAAGAAACTCTATCATTCTAAATTTCAAAACGATCGAATGTAAAATACAGCTTCTATAGGACTAAAGGACCAAATCGGACGAAAGATATATATGGGAGCTATATCTAAATCTGAACCGATTTTCTTCAAATTCGGCAATCTTGGTTCATGGATCAAGAAACTCTACCATTCTAAATTTCAAAACGATCGGATGTAAAATACAGCTTCTATAGGACTAAAGGGCCAAATCGGACGAAAGATATATATGGGAGCTATATCTAAATCTGAACCGATTTCAACCAAATTCAATAGCGATCTTAACAGTCGCGAAATACTCTAAACTGTAAAATTTCAGAACGATCGGAGTGAAATTGCGACCTGTAGTCGACGAACAACTTTACATGGACAGACGGACGGACGGACGGACAGACATCGTTAAATCGACTCAGCTAGTGATTCTGAGTCGATCGGTATACTTTAAGGTGGGTCTAGCTGTGTTATTTTAAGGTGTTACAAACATCTGCCGTGAAACAAACTTATAATACCCTGTACCACAGTGTGGTGTAGGGTATAATAACACCGAAAACACACAAACAAATATAGTAGATGAGAACAGTAGGAATAACAACAAGTTAGATGCTATATATGGGAGCTATATCTAAATATTGACCGATATCGGTAGTTTTTATACCCTCCACCATAGGATGGGGGTATATTCATTTTGTCACTCCGTTTGTAACACCTCTAAATATTGATCTGAGACCCCATAAAGTATATATATTCTTAGTCGTCGTAAAATTCTACGACGATTTAGCCATGCCCGTCTGTCCCTCCGTCCGTCTGTTGTAATCACGCGACTGTCCGTAATAATAGAGCAAGGTTGATCAAATTTGGTAGAAATATTTCTTATAGTTGCAGGTTGTTTGGGATTGCAAAAGGTCCATATCGGTAAATGTTTTGATATAGCTCCCCTATAGAGTCCGCTCCAAAATACGGTTTTTGAGCCATATATACCACATTTTTACAGCAATTTAGCCGAAACTTTCATCACAGCAAATATTTTACAAATCGGTTCATATTTTGTTATAGTCACCCTATAGAGGTCGCTCCGAAATGCACGTATTAAGGACAAAAATACCATATTTTCTAAGCATTTGCAGTTTGTATTTAATTAAGACAAGAATTCATTGTAGTAAACATTTTTTAATCAATTTATATTTTGTTATAGTCCACCTATAAATGTCGCTGACATAAAGGCTTATTTAAGCCATAAACACCACATTTTCTAAAAAAAATTGGCTAAACTTTGTAGTTTATATTCTATTTTGGCAAGAATTCATCTCAATAAAATGTATACAAAAAACCAGTAAGGAAAGGCTAAAGTCGGGCGGTGCCGACTATATAATACCCTACACCACTCTAGTAATATTGAATAACTCTGATATATAAATTTTGTAATTCACGTATAAATTGTTTACATAAATTTACTTTTGGGACATTTTATACTTAAATAATACCCTGTACCACAGTGTGGTGTAGGGTATAAAAACGATTGGATCTAAAGAGCCAAATCGGATGAAACATATACATGGGAGCTATAGCTAAATCTTTACCGATTTTCTTCAAATTCGGCAATGTTGGTTCATGGATCAACAAACTCTACCATTCTAAATTTCAAAACGATTGGATGTAAAATACAGCTTCTATAGAACTAAAGGGCCAAATCGGACGAAACATATATATGGGAGCTATAGCTAAATCTAAACCGATTTTCTACAAATTCGGCAATGTTGGTTCGTGGATCAAGAAACTCTACCATTCTAAATTTCAAAACGATTGGATGTAAAATACAGCTTTTATAGGACTAAAGGGCCAAATCGGACGAAACATATATATGGAAGCTATAGCTACATCTTAACCGATTTTCTTCAAATTCGGAAGCGTTGGTTCATGGATAAAGAAACTCTACCATTCTAAATTTCAAAATGATTGGATTTCAAATACAGCTTCTACAGGACTAAAGGGTCAAATCGGACGAAACATGTATATGGGAGCTATAGCTAAATCTTAACCGATTTTCTTCAAATTCGGTAGTGTTGGTTCATGGATCAATAAACTCTACCATTCTAAATTTCAAAACGATTGGAGGTAAAATACAGCTTCTATAGAACTAAAGGGCCAAATCGGACGAAACATATATATGGGAGCTATAGCTAAATCTTAACCGATTTTCTTCAAATTCGGTAGTGTTGGTTCATGGATCAAGAAACTCTACCATTCAAAATTTCAAAATGAAGGATGTAAAAAACAGCTTCTTCAGGACTAAAGAGCAAAATCGGATGAAACATATATATGGGAGCTATAGCTAAATCTTTACCGATATTCTTTAAATTCAGCAATGTTGGTTCATGGATCAAGAAACTCTACCATTCTAAATTTCCAAACGATTGGATGTAAAATACAGCTTTTATAGGACTAAAGGGCCAAATCGGACGAAACATATATATGGGAGCTATAGCTAAATCTTAACCGATATTCTTTAAATTCAGCAATGTTGGTTCATGGATCAAGAAACTCTACCATTCTAAATTTCAAAACGATCGGATGTAAAATACAGCTTCTATAGGACTAAAGGGCCAAATCGGACGAAACATATATATGGGAGCTATAGCTAAATCTTAACCGATTTTCTTAAAATTTGGCAATGTTGGTTCATGGATCAAGAAACTCTACCATTCTACATTTCCAAACGATTGGATGTAAAATACAGCTTTTATAGGACTAAATGGCCAAATCGGACGAAACATATATATGGGAGCTATAGCTAAATCTTAACCGATTTTCTTAAAATTCCGTAGTGTTGGTTCATGGATCAAGGCACTCTACCATTCTAAATTTCCAAACGATTGGATGTAAAATACAGCTTTTATAGGACTAAAGGGCCAAATCGGACGAAACATATATATGGGAGCTATAGCTAAATCTTAACCGATATTCTTTAAATTCAGCAATGTTGGTTCATGGATCAAGAAACTCTACCATTCTAAATTTCAAAACGATCGGATGTAAAATACAGCTTCTATAGGACTAAAGGGCCAAATCGGACGAAACATATATATGGGAGCTATAGCTAAATCTTAACCGATATTCTTTAAATTCAGCAATGTTGGTTCATGGATCAAGAAACTCTACCATTCTAAATTTCCAAACGATTGGATGTAAAATACAGCTTTTATAGGACTAAATGGCCAAATCGGACGAAACATATATATGGGAGCTATAGCTAAATCTTAACCGATTTTCTTAAAATTCCGTAGTGTTGGTTCATGGATCAAGGCACTCTACCATTCTAAATTTCAAAATGATTGGATGTAAAATACAGCTTCTACAGGACTAAAGAGCCAAATCGGTGAAACATATATATGGGAGCTATAGCTAAATCTTAACCGATATTCTTTAAATTCAGCAATGTTGGTTCATGGATCAAGAAACTCTACCATTCTAAATTTCAAAACGATTGGATGTAAAATACAGCTTTTATAGGACTAAATGGCCAAATCGGACGAAACATATATATGGGAGCTATAGCTAAATCTTAACCGATTTTCTTAAAATTCGGCAATGTTGGTTCATGGATCAAGAAACTCTACCATTCTAAATTTCAAAACGATCGGATGTAAAATACAGCTTCTATAGGACTAAAGGGCCAAATCGGACGAAACATATATATGGGAGCTATAGCTAAATCTTAACCGATTTTCTTCAAATTCGGCAATGTTGGTTCATGGATCAAGAAACTCTACCATTCTAAATTTCAAAACGATTGGATGTAAAATACAGCTTCTATAGGACTAAAGGGCCAAATCGGACGAAAGATATATATGGGAGCTATATCTAAATCTGAACCGATTTTGTTCAAATTCGGCAACGTTGGTTCATGGATCAAGAAACTCTACCATTCCAAATTTCAAAACGATCGGATGTAAAATACAGCTTCTATAGGACTAAAGGGCCAAATCGGACGAAACATATATATGGGAGCTATATCTAAATCTGAACCGATTTTCTTCAAATTCGGCAATGTTGGTTCGTGGATCAAGAAACTCTACCATTCTAAGTTTCAAAACGATTGGATGTAAAATGCAGCTTCTGTAGGACTAAAGGGCCAAATCGGACGAAAGATATATATGGGAGCTATATCTAAATCTGAACCGATTTCAACCAAATTCAATAACGATCTTAACAGCCGCGAAATACTCTAAACTGCAAAATTTCAGAACGATCGGAGTGAAATTGCGACCTGTAGTCGACGAACAACTTTACATGGACAGACGGACGGATGGACGGACAGATATCGTTAAATCGACTCATCTAATGATTCTGAGTCGATCGGTATACTTTAAGGTGGGTCTAGCTGTGTTATTTTCAGGTGTTACAAACATCTGCCGTGAAACAAACTTATAATACCCTGTACCACAGTGTGGTGTAGGGTATAAAAATTATTTTGTTGTAGTCCCCGTGTAGATGTAGCTCTCAAAAAAGCTATTTTAAGCCATAAATAGCACATTTTTTCAGGTGAAGAGTTTGGCTAAAGAATTTGCAGCCTAAATATTGCAGCGTTCTTTTTTTAATAATTTACTCAAACAAAAAGGATCGTTTCATGATTTGCTCCATATCCAAAGATTTTTCCAGTACTACAAAATAATGCAATCCATGGCGGTGGGTACGTAAGATTCGGCATGGCCGAACTTAAGGCTTTTTATTGTTTTCTTTGCGTTTACCTTATTTTTGTAATTTGTGTGAAATTCATCTATTTATTTAAAAAGAAATACATAATTTGTTGTTAGAGCCTTTGCTTGATCTTGGGCAAAGGAAAAAAGAAATTTAAAAATAATAAAATGCAAAATACATCCTTTAAAGCATTTAGAGGCTTGGTCCCAGAATTAGCCGACTGACATATAGAAGCAGTAGTAGCTTGAAAAAATGACTTTCGTATGTGTAGCAACCTTCTAAAATATATGTTTTAAGTTTCAAGGCGCCACGTTATTTAGTTTTTTTTGAGCACTGAAAAGTAAATGATCTCAGAGAATTTTTAATCATGGAAAAAATTGGTCACCGATATGTAATATACAATACTTTCATTTGAAAGGTCTCCGTCCAACCTTCTTTGGGGGAATCTTTAAAATATTGGGTGGCAATGTTTAAATATTGGGTGACAATGTTTAAACGGAGCCGTACGAGCTGCCAAGATGAACACCGTTGCACAGTGGTTGCGCCCATAGGCCAAAATTCAAAAAAATCATAACAACAAAAATTTGCGAAAAGTATCCAAATTGTCTCTAAAATGTCCAAGTTCTTTTATGCCAAACCGTTTTTTTCTGGAAATCTAACTGGACATTCTAAAAATAGAATTGAAGATGTGAACACGAGTTGATTTGCAAAGCGCAACTGCACGCATCACGAATATTTCTCAACACAAGCGAAATTCAAAGTGGTCAGTCAATTAATTAAGTCTCCGAATTTAAATTATTTGAAATGGATTTGAAGTTAAAGTTATTTATTTTAAGTTGCAATATTAATAAAAACTAACTTGTGTTGTAGTTATTCTGAAATTAATGCTTTAGTTTATTCAGTTTTTTGTACATTTTGTGTGCGCCTTTATTAGGTTTAGTTAAAGTTTTAGCTGCTTTCCCCCAAGATCCCCCGATTATTTTTTATTTCAGTATATTTGTGAATGTCTTAAGGTAATAAAATAGTTAAAGTTAGCTGCAGATATTTGCAGATGTGTGCATAATCAAGGATATACTAAGACCATCTTTTTTCTTCAAAGTCAAATTTGCCTTGCAAATTAGCTGTTTTGCATTGTGTTGTGCTATGTTTTTGGGTTCGTCTTTTGTGTTATTAATAAGTTCAAATTTTAATTTTGATTGCGTAATTTTTTTTTTAATTTAATTTTGGTAGATGACTCCTATCAGTGTGTGTTTACTCGCTGGTACATATTCAATTGTTGGTGTACAGAAGTCGGCACCAATGCAGAAAAATTACGATCAATGCTGTGCGAAGCAATATTGAAAATATAGGCTACACGCCCGAGATGACCGAGCTAACGAAATGTATTGACTATATATGCAAAAAGTTACTGCATTGTGGATTCAGTATAAACGCAAGAAGGTTAAATAGTTAAAGGTGCTCAAGATGGACGTCCGAAAGTAGATTTTAATGAGTCATTAAAGAGAACAAAGCGAAGAAGAAATGCAGAGCTTTCAAGAAAAATGGCATTAAAATGTTTAGGAGGCAGAACAAGCGAAAGACCTCTCGGATTACAACAAATACCGATTTTTTAACTAGATTGTTTTTGAGCTCACATCCATTTATTACTGGCTAAAGAAAGCTCCCACGTTCAAAAAAGTCAGTATTATCAACATTATCATATCGGTCACTCACTTCAAGAGTGACATAACTCAAAATTAAAATTTTTGAGGTTGTCTTACAAATTAATCTCAGCGAAATTTGGTATATAAGTAAACAAACATATTTCGGATTATTGAAGAGTTTTTTAACATCTTATTTCATGTTACTTATCTTTTTATACGGACTTAAAGCTAAACATCTTGACAATTTTCAATTTTGAGTTATGTCACTCTTGAAGTGAGTGAGCGATATGACCTACTGCATGACATCAATTTAAAATATTTTGTAATTATTTTTCCCTAAAAATATTATTTTAAATGTGATAATTATGAAATAAAAAAGTTTCAAACCGAAAAAACAAAGTTATTCAAATTTGGTCCGATATTTGCTATGGTAGCTATAGGATATAGTCGTGCAATATGGCCAATTTTTTTTATTATAAATTTTAAATATTTTTCTACATATTTGTTGAAAATTTCAAAACGATATACCAACTAGAAGTATTTATGGCCGCGGCTCCATACAAGCCCAACCACTGTGCGTTGGTGTAAACCAATTAAGGTGTCCACGCCAGAAATGGTTAAGGTAATCCACAAAATGGTTTCGAATGACAGTCGGTTGAAGATTCGTTAGCTAGCTAAAGTCATAGGCATTTAAAAAATTTCTAAACATCGAATATTGATGGAAAATTTGATGATGAGAAAGCTGTGCGGAAGATGGCTGCCGCGTTTGTTCACAATCAAGCCAAAGCTCTGTTCACACATCCACTATTGCGTTGACAAAAATAAATTAATTAAAGTTGGAATTACTTCAGCACGCACCTTATTTATGCACCAGATTTAGCTACCTCGGATTAATTTTTTTTCCAAACTTGAAAAAATGGCTCGGCGGAAAAATATTTGTCTGCAATGACCTCTTCATGCGATTGATGCCTATTTTCAGGAGCTATACAGTTCTAGTTATAAACAGGATATCTAAGTTGTTGAAAATCACTGGAAAAAGTTTATCGAGCTAAAAGATTATGTTGAGGAATAAAGAATAAAGAACAATTTTCCAATTTTTTGGGACCGCCCTCGTACTACTGCCTGCGTATGTGTATTCTTGGGCTACTTTTACTACAAGTAGCAAACATCTTCCCAAAATACACAAAGTCCAAAGTGGGATACAATGCAGACTACTATGTTCAGTAAATACAACGATGTCGTTCCCCTCTCCCCACTCCACGATTGTATGGAAACCGAACAGTAGAAATGTCTCCGAAAAACACATACCATTTCCATTCATACACCCAATCTGTCCCATGTGAACATAACCATCAACGACATTATCATCAACAGTGTTGCTGCTGTCAGTGTCATCATCATCCTCATCAGCATTGGGAGTACGATGACGAACATCATCAAGGAAATATAGTGGCAGCTGCAACAGTGGTTTTTGCTGTGGCAATGACAAAATTAACAAAGAAGAGAAAAATCGATGTTGCTGTTGATGCAAATAGCACCAGCAACAATGCCACAGATCCACACAACGACAGAAAACCAACGATAATGGCCATAAAATCATGAAGGACATAGTGTAAGAGGACGATGGTTTTTTTTAGGGTAGGGGAGGGATTTCACACAAACAATCGGACAAACGGCTATCGTCGTAAGTAACTGGCCACTGGAGAAGAGTAAACCACACTTTATTCTGACACTCTGTAGTGTCAATGAAAATCGTATGTGCCTTGCCCGCATGCTTATCCTCGAATACAAAATGTGTCCTTGCTCATCACGCTGTAATTTCGGGTTGCAGATAATGATGCTTCTGTTGTTGTTGCTGCTGCTGGTGGTCATCACTAAATTTTATGCGATGCACAGTGCATTTGGGGCCCCGATTAAAATGTTAATGAATGCGAAATTTCGGAAATTGTCGAAATAAAATTTACATGGAAATTGTTGCCGTTCGGGGAGGTAATCCTTTCATTTATCGCAAATAATGGCATTGTGAATTCGGCGAAAAGTGGGAGAACATTTTCAAAATGACATTGTCAACAGTTGTTCAACGCGTTTCATACGCACAACGAAAAAAGTGTCCTAATATTAATGATTATGCCATTGATTTGGTGCCAAAGACAATAAAACAACAAACATCTAGCTTAAAGTAAAGAAAATTTATTAAAATTATCCTAAATTAAAATAAAGTACAAATACATTTATTCACTGATAGTAGTGATAAAATATACTCGTATATACCAATTGCTATTGCAAATATTCCGAGAATGGTGTTCGTTATCGCAAGATGATAACTGATTTCTAGTGGCCAGAAATTGAGGATATGAACCTGGGCCATATGTGGTCCTAACAGAATAGTGCCACTTGCCACACAGCCAACGAACCAATTGCTCTTTTGTCCGGGAAATTCAATGGCCGTGTTATCTCACATAGTGGCGATGTTAATTGGCCGAAACGATCGATATTTAAAAGAAAAGTGTCAGAAAAGGTCAGTAAGCCATGAACAATTCAAGAGCTAAAGGATAAGATAATTCGTCACATTAACGACATTGAATCTCAATTATGTCTCAGAGTCATTGAAAATATGGACCATCGAATAGAGGTATGTCACCAAAGCTGTAGCGAGCATTTGGCCGCTATTTTGTTTCATACATAATTGTCAAAAATGTATTGCATCAAGTACCTATTACGGATATAACAGATGGTATGGTTAAAGAAGCAATTACCGAGGCTCTTGTAAAATCGTTCGAAGATAGTTGCCCACTTCGAGAAAGGAAATCTGCCTATGAGAAACCCTGGATGACAGGAAATATTCGCTCGATTGACAAAGATGTCCGCAGACTTTACAACAGAGCTCGACGTAAAAAACAATCGGTATATTGGGACGACTACCACAGAAGACTCAAAGAATACAAAAAATCATTAGATCGGCGAAACGTAACTCCTGGAGGCTTTTCTGTGAACAGGTAGACAGCGTAAACAGCATGTCTAAAATGAAAAAGTTCCTCTCAAAAACTCATGTCCAAACCGAAACACTGGTGGATGACACGGGTAAAAGGATGGAAACTATAGAGGATACCGTAAGGCTCTTGATGAAAACTCATTTTCCGACTGGTAATGCTGGACCAACAGAGGAACAGTTACAGAATGAAAATGTATTGCATCAACTATCTATTACGGATATAACAGATGGTATGGTTAAAGAAGCGATAAAAAGTTTGTCTCCCTTTAAGGCTGCGGGTCCGGATGGAATATTTCCAGCACTTCTGCAGAATGATTGGTATCAACTAGAGTGATCAAAAAACCGTTTTTTTTGAAAAAATAAAAAACCGGTGGATGGTTTATTTAAGTTATAAAAAAACCGGTGGACGGTTTTTTTCTTCGAAGGAAACCGGGGAAACCGGTAGAACCGGTTTTTTTTCTGCATGACAAAACAGTATGAAAATTGCTGTTTGAAAAACATTTTCCTTTTTAATAACAAAAAAGGCGATTTTTTCCCGCAATTTTCATCCCGACAGAGGACATCCCTTTTAAAAATTAACCCACTTGACATGAAATTCCCCTTATGTAGTTCAGTCAAGAAAATATTAATATTTCGGGGTATTAAATAGAATATTTAATAGAGGTACTAAATCTTTATACATATATATTTTATATACACACTTTAGTGCAGGTGGGTATATACGAGTATATAAATATATAAGAGTATACACTAGTCGGTTTACCCAATTGCAATTTTTATACCCTCCACCATAGGATGGGAGTATATTCATTTTGTCACTCCGTTTGTAACACCTCTAAATATTGATCTGAGACCCCATAAAGTACATATATTCTTAATCGTCGTAAAATTCTAAGACGATTTAGCCATGTCCGTCTGTCCGTCCGTCCGTCCGCCCGTCTGTGGTAATCACGCTACCGTCCGCAATAATAGAGCTAGGTTGATCAAATTTGGTATAAATATTTCTTATAGTTGCAGGTTGTTTGGGATTGCAAATGGGCCATATCGGTCAATGTTTTGATATAGCCCCCATATATAGCATCTAACTTGCTGTGTTTCCTACTGTTCTCATCTATTAAATTTTTTTTTGTTTTTTGGTGATATTTTCTTTAGGTTTGAGTTATTTTGTGAGGTCACATGCTATCCATGGTGGAGGGTATATAAGATTCAGCATGGCCGAACTTAACGCTTTTACTTGTCTTACTTGTTTTTGTTTCGGTTTGGAAGTGGGAGAATGCGTTTACTTTTCACATAACTTCTGCGCGTATGAATCATTTATTTTCTTTAAATTTTTGTAATTTGTATAGAAATTGGTGAATGGCTTCGTATTCTAGCAAAGTTGCCGAGTCTTTTTAGGCCATATAAGGAGATCTTTCATATTATGATCTTAATTTGTGATATTTTGTATATAAAGTTGTAAATAATTTTTAATATTTTAGTGATAATAAAAAAACCGGAAAACCGGTGGAAACAAACGAAAAAAACCGGTTGCACCGGTTGTTCGAAATTCATGATTTTGAGAAAAACCGGGGACGGTGGAAGCAAAAAACCGGTGGGCCGGTTTATTTTAAACCGGTTTTGATCACTCTAGTATCAACTCATCTGGCTGGAGTGTTCACTGCATGCCTAACCTATTCTTATACCCCAAAAAACTGGCAGGAATCAAGGCTTATCGACCCATTAGCCTAACTTCTTTCCTGTTAAAAACAATGGGGCGAATAATTGATAACATGGTCGAAAGTAAAATAGCGGATGACGGGCTAAAATTCAAACAACACGCCTATGTCAAAGGAAGATCAGTGGAAACCGCTCTGCATGAGGTAGTGCGCCACATACAAGAGTCCTTCAGTAAAGAAATGTATACACTTGCTGTTTGCATAGACATTGAGGGCGCATTTGACAATGTACAGACCGATACACTTATCCAGTCCTTAGACGAGTTTCAGATTGATCGGGCGCTGAGAAACTGGATCAACAATATGCTAAGGAATAGGTGGATTATTTGTGGGTCATATGACGTAAAAATTAGAGACAAGGTAAATCGTGGTATACCTCAGGGGGGCATTTTATCGCCTCTTCTATGGGTTACGACGATACACAGTCTCCTAAAAGCCCTCACCAATGAAGGACTAAAACCAGTCTGTTATGCAGACGACGTTGTAATACTTCTAAGGGGCTTTCATCCAAATCTTTTATGCAGAAGAGCTGAAGAGGCACTTAACATAGCATATAACTGGGCACAACCAAGGGGATTAAATGTTAACTCAGACAAAACTGAAATATGTCTATTTACAAGGAAAACGAAGATCCCATGTTTTACCCCGCCTCGATTCCTGAATAAGACAATTGCTATAACTAACAAGTAAGAAAGTTTCAGTCGGGTAAACCGACTAAGGTATACCCTCACTTTGTGAGTAATGTAATATTGAATATTACTCGAATTATTCTGTCAATTTGTGTGGGAGTTACCAGAAGGGGTTTATATAATACACCTTTTTTTCGCTGAACATTAGATACTTTAAATTCATTGCACTGTGCCGACTTATAAGCATTTATGTGCACTGGTATAAACGTTATGAGACATTAAATTGTGGTATGATTTGGGAATTTTTGTGTGGGAGGTACAAAAAGGGGCGTGGCAATAACGCCCATTTTTCACAGGGCTATAGACACTATAAAAACATTACACTGTAAAAAATTTCAAGTATTTGTATACACTGGTTTTAATGTTATAAGCTGTTAACTTTTGGTGCAAAAAGGTACCTTTGTGTGGGAGGTACCAAAAGGGGCGTGACAACAACACCCATTTTTCCCTGGACTGTAGGCAATATAAAAGCATAATACTGTACAAAATTTCAAGTATTTTTATACACTGTTATTAATGTTATAAGCTGTTAATTTTTGGTGCAAAATGGTGCATTTGTGTGGGAGGTACCAAAAAGGACGTGGCGACTTCGCCCATTTTTCTCGAGTTGATAGCGACTAATAAGCTAATACTATGTGTGAAATTTCAAAAGATTCGAATAAGTAGTATAGCAGTTATTAAAGAATCAATATTTT
Organism: Eudasyphora cyanicolor; assembly: GCA_963930755.1. Taxonomy (NCBI): domain Eukaryota; kingdom Metazoa; phylum Arthropoda; class Insecta; order Diptera; family Muscidae; genus Eudasyphora; species Eudasyphora cyanicolor. Next base: position 154,262,682 of record OZ005736.1, on the reverse strand, counting down.
ACAACATTTTAACCCTTTGTGGGGGAGGTACTAGAAGGAGTGGACCAATATGGCCCATCTTCGAACTTAGCCGGAGATAGAAAAAAATATTACCACATACCAAATTTGAGGTCAATCGGTTACTCCTTTCGAGAGTTATCGTGCGCACCAGCCAGCAGACACACAGACAGACAGGCAGACAGACAGACAGACAGACAGACAGACAGACGGACGGACATTGCTCATTCGACTTAAAATGACCCAAAACGGATTTCCTCCGAACATACTTGGGGTCTTAGGTCACTCCTTCGACGTGTTACACTTTTTTCCGTAGCAAATGATATATACCCTCGTCACACTAAAGTGAGGGTATAAAAAGGTAAAATACTTGGGAGTAATCTTGGATCAGAAACTGTACTGCAAAGATCATCTTGAAGAAAGAGTTGCAAAGGCCCACAGATGTTGGTCGTTGTGCAGAAGAGCTATAGGTTTAAAATGGGGACTACGTCCAAATATGACTCACTGGCTTTACATGAGCGTGGTTAGACCAATAATCACCTACGCCTGTACACGAAGTGAAACGTAATACCTTTGCAAAAAATTCAACGTATGTTGAATAGGCATAAGCGGGGCATTTAGAACTGCACCAACAAAAGCGTTGGAGACTATAATGCACATCCAACCAATAGACATCCGTATAAAGTATGAGGCAGCCCTCACAGCAAGACGTCTACAAGTGATGGGTGAACGGATAAATCGAGACCACAAGTCGTACCATCAGAAGATTTTAGAATCTCTAGTTGGTCACATTCAAACACCAGAAATCTCCGACCGCATTCCTGAAGTGCGGCTTACAGCTACCTGTGATACGTTTGTGCCAGACAGACGCTCCTGGGAAAATGGAACTTTGGCACATGTGCTAGTGGGAACCAGCTGCCACACGGGTGGGTCCAAGCGAGGAGGAAGGACGGGTCTGGGACTTTTTATTGATGAACCAGAAGACGAACTTCACTTCCGCCTCCCTGACCATAACACGGTATTTCAAGCAGAAGTTCGAGCAATCACGGAGTGTGTGAACTGGCTCAGTAACACGACAAAGCCTAAATATGCCAACATCTTCACAGATAGCCAAATGACAATTAAAGCAATAACATCGGAAAGGGTCAAATCCAGAACTATGTTGGACTGTAAAAGAACGATAAATGATTACTCAGCCCATGGTCAATTGCGTATTTGCTGGGTACCAGGACACAACGGAGTGTTTGGAAATGAACGGGCAAACAGCTTGGCTTCAAAGGGAAGAGTACTTCGAGTAATAAACTTGGAAAATTGGAAACCTTTCGAAGCCACGAAAAATTAGTTGAAGCACTGGGCAGTGATGGCTCACAAAACTATATGGAATAGCACAACAGTAGGAGCAACTACAAAGATACTATGGGGTGACTCAGATGAAAAGAAAACAAAAAGTCTTCTGAAACTAAACAAGATCGATATTAGTAAGATGATGAGTGTTCTAACGGGACACTCAAGCTTACAAGCACATCTTCATCGCATATGATTAGCAGGAAACAAGGAATGCAGGGTATGTAGGGAAAACATCGAAACGATGGAACATTTCCATTGTCACTGCCCGGCTTTCACACATGCAAGATCCCAACTCATCTTAGAGAATATGACTGGAAGATACTGAGAAAATTCGTGTCTATTACCGATTTTCTGTAACTCGTGAGGTATAAAAAGATCATAAATAAGGAGCGCATAACAGGCCGAACCACAGGCTTAAGTGTATGTCCATGGACATGAGACGGGTAAACGTCTCCTCTCTTCAACCTAACCTAACCTAACCTAATTATCATAGATCCTTAATAAAAAAATATTAAGATAATTCTCTGAAAACTTTTTGTTTAATTTACAGTTAACATCGTGCGTTTTTGTTGGACCACCATTTACAAATATAATGATGTTCGAATGAACCTCGATTTCTAATGTCAATACCTACAAATTATAAAAAAAATATTGAAATATATAATTTTTTTAAATATTTTATAGATTTATTAAGATTCTGTCTGCGTTTGAAAAAACATTTTTTATTTTTTCCCCGATCCCGAATCGGTATATATTAGAGCTACATATATATATATTTATATATACCGATTTCATTCACAGTATCTTTTCTGAATAGACAATAAAATTTGCTATTTGATGAACAAATATTGCCATCAGATACACCCTCTTTCCTAAAAAAATATTATATGGCAAAAATTCAAAAATATAAGTGGGAATATAAAACATCAAATGGTCATAACTTTTGTCATTATGGGTATATCGTAATGAAAATTCAATTTTTAATTGCAGATATCTCGAAAACTATACGAGATAACTCTTAAAGACTATTCGATGGAGAACAAAGGAATAAGTTACACGAGCTGAAACAGAGGAGCCTAAGTTTGAGGACCTGTAGCTTCGCCCATGTGTACCATGGGGGCCAAATTGAAACTTAAATTTTTTAATATATCTTCTAGAATCGTGCAGATTGGTTTTGTCGCAATCGGTTGTCCAGTTAAGAAACGGCGGAATTATTTTCCTTTTTAATACTCGTCTCACTGTGCACCATAGCGATATATCAATATCTAGATCTGAACGAATACCTTTAAAACTCGATGTATTCTTAACATAAATATTTATAAAAACATGTTCATCAAATTTATAAGCTTTCGCTCTTGAAACAAAAAAACACCTTTCTTATAAATTTCATACAGATCAGATATAAAATAGCTTCTTCTTAGATGCCAAATCGGGAGGAAAATATATATGGGTCTATTTCTAAATCTGAACCGATTTCCCAATGTTTTCCTGATTTAAAAATAACTCTTTTTGTAAAATAGGTTGTAAAATACAACTTCTATACAATTTGATCCCAAATCCGGAGCATATACTCGCATATGGGGGGATGTACCTAAATCTGAACCGGTTTTCTTCAAATCTGCAGTGTTTTTTTCTGGATCAAAAAACACCTTTCTGCCTAACTTAGTATTAATCGGATTTAAAATAAAGCTTCTATATCACTTATATGTCAAATCTGGTAGTATTCATTCCCGAATAAAGAAACCTTTTTCAGTTTTTCGGATGTAAAACATTACTTCCAAATCGATTTAATGGAAATCGGGAGGAACATACATATGGGGGCTATATCTAAATCTGAACCGATTTTCATCACTTTCAAAGTTTGAGTTTGTCCTTAGACCAAAGATATCTGCCAACTGCCTAATTAACTGCGAACTGGGTCAGAATTTTTAAGTCGAATTCGAATTTCTGAACCCAAACCTCCAGTTGAAAAATTCTTAAATGATTTAACATCTTAAGACATACAGAAGCATTTATGGTATTTTTAATTAAAATCTACACGGACTATTTGAAAACATTCCATTTATATTAAAATTTGGCAAAGCGATTTTGATAACAAAAAATCACTTATTTCTGTTATTATTGGTGTCATTATTAATTAGCCGAAAGTAATGTAGTGAATAATGAGATGTCATTATTTGGTACTGCAGGGAATATTGGCAGGTACTAACCAAGATTTTGCTGGGTAGCTATCATATATTTAAAAAAATCCCAACATTTATGGGGATTTTAAATTTTAAAGAAATTTACAAAATGCATTTTTGAGTTTTAGGAGATATAATATTCAATAAACCGTTTTATACAAAGTTTACCCTTGTTTGAAAGAGAACATAACCGGCCATTTTTGTAGATTTTTTTTAAATTTATAAAATTATGTTTTTAAAACTTTGAATTAAAGAAACTTTCTACACCTTCGATTTTTTCAGATTTAACAGACTCTCACAAATCCAAAACAGTATTTGAATTTTTGGGGACTCAGTTTTTGTAAAAGTTATGGGCGGTACACTAAGGCAAGTCTGGCAATTTTGGTAATTTGTCTTCTTTTTCATTGACTTCTATTGTAAAAATTAATGCTCATGTAATGTGTATGCGTATGCAATGACCTTTTTCGTACTGTTACTGTTTCGTACAGGTTTAGGGTATTATATAGTCGGCCCCGTCCGACTTTCCGACTTTCCGTCTTTCCTTATTGGTTTATTTTGGGTTGACAACAAATGATGGCTTGGAACAAATAAAAATTGAAAATTAGTGCTGTAAAACAAAAGCTTTTGCTTTTTTTAAATTGTTAGGTATAACTCGAAATCCATGAAAAATTAGATATTTAATTCGGAAAATCTTCATCAAAACGATGCAGACGAAAGCGTTTTTTAAACAAAATATATTTGGAGAAATTCCTAGACAATCACCTATTTTAAAACACATATCTTATTTGAGAAAATTAGTTTGCAAATGTATTTTGCTATAATATATTAATATATGCGTTTCAAATAAATTTTATTGATTTTCAAATAAAATTAATTTGCACAGAAATATATATAATAATATAAAAAAATCGGTGTTCCAAATACTTTCGATTCAAACATATCAAAAAAGACGATTATGCCCCGTGTATTAATATATATTCTTATATATGAGTAATTCCATGTCAAAAAGTAATATACTCGTATTCGACAAAAAAAATTTAGAAGTGCAACAGATTTTCTTGAAAACTTCAAAAAACATTTTTCACTAAGAGCCATTACACGCTGAAAAACATCGCTTCTGTATTGTATTGTTCCAAACATATTCTGCTTGAAATATATATATGTTTAAGGTATATTCCAAATATATAATATTTGACACACACAAAGATTATATGTTTGAGAGGATGTAGTTCTAAATAAAACTATCTTTCCGTCCAAATATTTTTTTTTAACTTTTTTTTCAGAAATTTAAAATCTTAGTTTTTAGAAATTTTGTATGTTTGTAAAATTCGATTCAAATTTTAATAAATTGATTGAGAAGTGATGATTCGGAATATTTATAAATTAACAAGTAAGAAAGATCAGTCGGGTAAACCGACTTATGAATTCCCTCACTTTGTGTCCCATAAAAATATTCGTAAATTTATTTATTTTTATAACCTCCACCATAGAATGGGGGGTGTATTCATTTTGTCACTCCGTTTGTAACACCTCTAAATATTGATCTGAGACCCCATAAAGTATATATATTCTTAATCGTCCTAAAATTCTAAGACGATTTAGCCATGTCCGTCCGTCCGTTCGTCTGTTGTAATCACGCTACAGTACGTAGGTTGATAAAATTTGGTATACATATTTCTTATAGTTGCAGGTTGTTTGGGATTGCAAATGGGCGATATCGGTCCATATTTAGATATAGCTCCCATATATAGCATCTATCTTGTTGTGATTCCTACTGTTCTCAACTATATTTTTGGTTTTTTTTGTGTTTTTCGGTGTTATTTTCTTTAGGTTTGAGTTATTTTGTGAGGTCACATGCTATCCATGGTGGATGGTATATAAGATTCGGCATGGCCGAACTTAACGCTTTTACTTGTTTTGTTTTAATTGAATTATTACCAATTTAAATTTCATTTAATTACTTTAAAGTGTGTACTGGTATTAAAACTATAGTGCAAAATGGTCCATTTGTACAAAATTTCAAGTATTTATATGCACAGGTAATAATGTCATAACTTGTTAAATTTTGGTGCAAAATAGACATCTGTGTGCAAAACAGTCCAACGGCCGTGCCAATAATGCAAACTTTTTTTTCCGAACTCTAGGTACTATAGCTTTGTTCCTTTACCTACTACAAGTTACTAGTTTTACCATTTTTACCAGTTTTATTCCAAAAAGCGTTCCTTTACTCGAAAAACTAGTAAAAATAGTAGACAAATTTAAGAGAGAATTTTCAAAATGCCTTTCTCTTTTACAACTTTTTTACTAGTTTTTACTCGACAAATTTTTCCGAGTAAAAGTAGTAGCTTTCAAAATACATTGAAAGTAATATAACAAAAACTTCAAATAGAAGAAATTTTTCTCCGCTTGCTATTTTTAACAGATTTCCGTTCCCGTACTTTTTCAAAATATGTTTACTCAGAGAGAATTTTGAATTATTTCTCTTTTGCTAGTTTTACTATTAAAAAAGTAAAGGAACAAATCTTATAAAAGCATTACACTGTACAAAATTTCAAGTATTTCTATGCACTGGTATTAAAGTTATAAGCTGTTAACTTTTGGCACTAAATGGTCCATTTGTATGGAAGGTACCAAAAGAGGCGTGGCAACTTTGCCCATTTTTCTTAAGGTGTTCGCGACTAATAAGCTAATACTATGTGTGAAATTTCAGAAGATTGGAGTAAGGAGTATAGGAGTTATTAAAGAATAAATAGTTCTTTAAATGTTAACCCTTTGTGGTGGAGTAACTAGAAGGAGAGGACCAATTTGGCCCATTTTCGAACTTAGCCGGAGATAGAGACAAATATTACCGCATACCAAATTTTCAGTCAATCGGTTAAACCTTTCGAGAGTTATCGTGCGCACCAGCCAGCGGACGGAGGGACATTGCTCAAATGACTTAGAATGACCCAAATCGAATTTCCGCCAAACATACTTGGGGTCTTAGGTCGCTCTTTCGATGTGTTACACATGTGGTTCGTAACAAATGATATATACCCTCCTCTCTAAGGTGAAGGGATACAAATAGTGATTTAAAATAAAAGTTAATGCTGCTTATGCCATTGATAACCACAAAATATAAGAACACGAAATCTAGAAAAAATTAAAACTATAATCCGACAAGATCAGTAAAGTTTAAAAAATTCTAAGTATAATTAATATATTCGGAAAAATTCTCAAACAATTACTTTGTTTGCGTGCAACACATATGGGCATTTCCGCGGGTCGCGAACGTTCGTTCGTACGCTTTGATGAGAAAAAAATATAGAAAACAAAAATGTTCTCCTCATTTTTTTGGATGATTCGATAGCATATCGGTAACTCTGTGCTAAGTGCAGAAGATGGGCAATAAACATGTGGTTACGAACGTACGCGAAATAGAAGTCGACTTTCGCTGAATCTAGTAAAATACAAAAATCTGCGAAAGCTATTCATTTATTTTAAAAGCGAATTAATATATCTCTCTATCGAGTATTTACACGCTGAAAAAAATCGCTCCTGTAGTATATTGTCCCAAATATATTCGACTTGAAACATATATATGTTTAGGGTACACTCTAAACATATAATATTTGGTACACACAAAAATTATATATTTGGGAAGATGTTGTTCTAAACAAATCTTTGTTTACATCCCAATATGTGTTTACTTTGAACTATTTTTTCCGAAACAAATATTCATTTGCATTTAAGTTTTCAGAAACTACCTAAATTGTGTTAACTTTTTTTCATGTCGTAAAAATAATAAATAATAATAATTGAAATCGTATAATCTTTGATCGAAATATATTTCTTGGAGGATTGACAATTAATGATGGCTTGAAATACTCAGAAATGTTAGATGATTGATTTAAAACAGAAGATAATGCTGCATTTGGTCCATAACTGGGAGAATCAATTCGAAACCAAAAAAAATTAAAACTGAAATTCGAAAAATTCAACAAAAGTTTAGAAAATATTTTTTAAATAAAATATATTTGGAGAAATTCCTAAACAATAAATTTATTTGTATTCAAAGACATATTTTATTTGAGAAAATTAGTTTGCAAATATTATATGTTGTAACATATTAATATACGAGTTGCAAATATATTTTATTGATTTTCGAGTAAAATTTATTTGCTCAGAAACACATAATATTTGTATTCAAAAACATATTTTATTTGAGAAAATTAGTTTGCAAATATTATATGTTGTAACATATTAATATACGAGTTGCAAATATATTTTATTGATTTAATATTTAAAAAGTTGTGTTCAAAAATATATTTTCTTTCGATTCAAACATATCAAAAAAGTCGATTTTGCCCCGTGTACACAATAAATTACCTCTATTGGTTTTTGTCTAATTGGCTAAGTACCGGTCGCGAACGTACGATTTTCCCATGTGTTTTAATCGTTAAATTAACCGTTTATCGAACTTGTTTTGCCTGCTTGTATTTTTCTCTTCTTAATTTATTGTAGTATAGAGATTTTGTAGAAAGGGCGCAGACATTATATATGTTTTGCATGTAAAATAATGAAATATAAAAATGTCTTTGAAAGTAGTTTAAAATTAAAAATATATAAAATAATTCAGATTTCAGGTCAATTTCCTCATGAAAACAACTGAGATGTGCTATGAAACCATTGTGTTTTAAAAATGTATACATTATTTATTCATAATTTTTTTTCAACATTTTTTTTTTTCGGCCCTGGTTGACCATTCGGCGGAAATGCCCATATTTTATTTATGTCAGTGCGCAAATATATATTTCGCTGTAATATATTAACATATGCGTTCCATACAATATTCATTTATTTTCAAATAAAATTTATTTGTTCACAAATATATATTTATATATAGGCATTTCCCTTGGCAACTCAAAAAATACCCTATATATTTGCAACTCTTTATTGAGTGTTTTTTAGGCAATGTATTATTTAAATTAAATAATTTGACAATCTTGGCTTCAAATGAATGCATTAGATATTGTAGAATATTTCCATAAAAAAATATTTTCATACCCTTTACATAACATGCCGACCGGAATTCAACAAAAATCTAAACATCTCAAAAATTTTAAATTTTTACAGCCGATGGTTAAACATTTTTAGAAGCATTGCCTCCAGTATATACAAACAAAAAGTTATATATTATTTATACGCGAAGTTTCACTGACATTTTTCAAATACTTAATATGCCTCAAGAGCCATGATTTTTTTGTGCCGTTCGTCACGTCAAAAAAATGGAGTTAACATTTTGATATTTTCTATTTTTGCACTTTGAATAAAAGAAATTGATCTTTATGAATCTACAAATCAATATTTGAAATAGCGACTCCATGTGACGCAGTATATCATCAAATATTGCCGAAATTAAATTGTTTCGGGGATAAACTTTAACATACCTTAGAAACGCGAAGCGGTACACAGAAAGAAAAATGCCATACTAAATTCAAATAAAAAATTCTTAATTTAAGCCGAAATCGTACTTAAAAATTTAAGTACGTTCGCACTAAATTTTTCTTAAAACAAGTATAAATCGACTTAAAATGAAAAAATCAAGCGCTGAAAGGCTTACAATAAGCATTTAATGCTTGAAATCAAGTAAACATTTCTTGAAAAGGAAAATTAAGCCTAATATGGCTTAAAGTAAGAAAAAAAGCTTACTTTAATCTCTGAGAGACAGAACCATTATAAAGCACAATAAAATTACCCTCTCAACCACTCTCATCCGAAGTGTTTGATTTTGGCTGACGCAACACACATGCATATAAATTGTCGATGTATAAACATTTGTGCGCGACCATATCCAATTCGTTTCTCGTTCAAGCAGTGTTTGCAAATACATTACTTGGCGCGATATTTTATGATTTTAGTTTTTTGAAGTTGTTAGTAATTCTTATTCATTTCGTTTATGCTATTCCTTATATGTTTCATATTTAAATCGAATAAATGCAGCAAAACTTTTACTTTTGCTGACAAGCAATTGTATTTTGACATACCATTTTAGAAAATTGCATTCTTTGCAATACAGTGGCAAAAATGGTATAATTAATATAAATGGTATATAAGTATAAAACGAACGAAAGCACAATAAATCTAGTATGACCAGGCTTAAATCAAGAACTTATCTGGCTTAAATCAAATATTGGTTAGGATTAAATCACGAACTAAATCAAGTATTATCAGACATAAATCAAGTATTGGGCAGGCTTAATTCAATCAAAAATTTCTTCATTGAAGCCCGTTTCGCACTCAAATTAATCCGATAAAATTCTTAAATCAATCGCTTTATGCTTAAAATAAGAATTTTTCAGGCTTAATTAGTGCTAATATTAAGAATTTAGGGCTTAATAATCCGTACTTGATTCAAGTATTTTGTACTTGGTTTAAGAAAATCCGTACTTAACGTACTTTTGACACCGCTACGGCTTGATTCAAGTACGGATTACTCAATTTTTTCTTTCTGTGTAGGAAATTATGACAGCATATTTGAATTCAGCGAGCCGAATTGGAGTCTAATATTTTCAGCATTTGAAGAACTTTGATCTCTGGAAAATTTTGACTCATAGCCAACAAATTTGTTGTGAGATTTTTATACCCTCACTTTAGTGTGACGAGGGTATATATCATTTGCTACGAAAAAAAGTGTAACACATCGAAGGAGTGATCTAAGACCCTAAGTATGTTCGGCGGATATTCGTTTTGGGTCATTTTAAGACGAATGAGCAATGTCCGTCCGTCTGTCTGTCTGTCTGTCTGTCTGTCTATCTGTCTGTCTGTCTGTGTGTCTGCTGGCTGGTGCGCACGATAGCTCTCGAAAGGAGTAACCGATTGACTTCAAATTTGGTACGTGGTAATATTTTTTTCTATCTCCGGCTAAGTTCGAAGATGGGCCATATTGGTCCACTCCTTCTAGTACCTCCCCCACAAAGTGTTAAAATGTTGTAAAATATTGGATCTTCAATAACTGCTATACTACTTATTCGAATCTTCTGAAATTCCACACATAGCATTAGTTTATTAGTCTCTATCAACTCGAGAAAAATGGGCCAAGTTGCTACGCCCCTTTTGGAACCTCCCACACAAATGCACCATTTTGCAGCAAAAGTTATCAGCTTATAACATTAATACCAGTGTATAAAAATACTTGAAATTTTGTACAGTGTAAAGCTTTTATAGTGCCTACAGTCCAGTGAAAAATGGGTGTTATATGCACGCCCCTTTTGGTAGCTCCCACACAAAGGTAACATTTTGCACCAAAAGTTAACAGCTTATAACATTAATACCAGTGTATAAAAATACTTGAAATTTTCTACAGTGTAATGCTTTTATAGTGTCTATAGCCCTGTGAAAAATGGACGCTATTGCCACGCCCCTTTTTGTACCTCCCACACAAAGGTACAATTTTGCACAAAAAGTTAAGAGCTCACAACATGAGTACCAATGCACGTAAATGCCACAACATTTTGCACAGTGTAACGCTTTTGAAGTGTCTATAGCCCTGTCAAAAATGGCCGTTATCACCACGCCCCTTTTTGTATGTCCAAAATGTCCAAATCATACCAAAATTTAATATCTCATAACGTTAATAAACCAGTGCAAATAAACGCTTATAATTCGGCGCAGTGCAATGTATTTAAAGTATCTACTATTCAGCGAAAAATAGATGTATTTGTTAAACCCGTTCTGGTACCTACCATACAATCTAACAGAATAATTCGTGGAATATTCAATATTACATTACTCACAAAGTGAGGGTATACCTTAGTCGGTTTACCCGACTGAAACTTTCTTACTTGTTATACCCTCACTTTAGTGTGACGAGGGTATATATCATTTGCTACGGAAAAAAGTGTAACACATCGAAGGAGTGATCTAAGACCCTAAGTATGTTCGGAGGAAATCCGTTTTGGGTCATTTTAAGTCGAATGAGCAATGTCCGTCCGTCTGTCTGTCTGTCTGTCTGTCTGTCTGTCTGTCTGTCTGTCTGTCTGTCTGTCTGTCTGTCTGTGTGTCTGCTGGCTGGTGCGCACGATAACTCTCGATAGGAGTAACCGATTGACTTCAAATTTGGTATGTGGTAATATTTTGATCTATCTCCGGATGAGTTCGAAGATGGGCCATATTGGTCTACTCCTTCTGGTACCTCCCACACAAAGGGTTAAAATTTAGTGAAATATTGATTCTTTAATAACTTCTATACTACTTATTCGAATCTTTTGAAATTCTGCACATAATATTAGTATATTAGTCGCTATTAACTCGAGAAAAATGGATGAAGTTGACATGCCCGTTTTGGTACCTCCCACACAAATGGACCATTTTGCATCAAAATTTAACTGCTTATAACTTTAATACAAGTGCATAAAAATGCTTGAAATTTTCTACAGTATAATGTTTTTGTAGCGCCTATAGTCCGGTAAAAAATGGGCATTATTGTACAGCCCCTTTTGGTACCTCCCACACAAATGGACCGTTTCGTACCAAAAGTAAACGGCTTGTAACTTTAATACCAGTGCATACAAATACTTGAAATTTTGTACAGTGTAATGCTGTTATAGTGCCTATAGTCCTGTAAAAAGTGGGCGTTATCACCCCGCCCCTTTTTGTACCTCCCACACAAAATGACCAACTCATACCAAAATTACATAGCTCGTAACTTTAATATACCAGTGCACATAAACGCTTATAGTTCAGCACAATGCAATGTATTTAAGAATGTACTGTTTACCGAAAAATATGTGTATTTGGAAAACCCCTTCTGGTACCTCCCACACAAATTGACAGATTTATTGGTGTAATGTTATATATTACATTACTCACAAAGTGAGGGTATACCTTAGTCGGTTTACCCGACTGAAACTTTCTTACTTGTTTTTTAAATATTTTTATACCCTACACCACACTGTGGTACAGGGTATTATAAGTTTGTTTCACGGCAGATGTTTGTAACACCTGAAAGTAACACAGCTAGACCCACCTTAAAGTATACCGATCGACTCAGAATCACTAGCTGAGTCGATTTAACGATGTCCGTCCGTCCGTCCGTCTGTCCATGTAAAGTTGTTCGTCGACTACAGGTCGCAATTTCACTCCGATCGTTCTGAAATTTTGCAGTTTAGAGTATTTCGCGGCTGTTAAGATCGCTATTGAATTTGGTTGAAATCGGTTCAGATATAGATATAGCTCCCATATATATCTTTCGTCCGATTTGGCCCTTTAGTCCTATAGAAGATGTATTTAACATCCAATCGTTTTGAAATTTAGAATGGTAGAGTTTCTTGATCCATGAAACAACATTGCCGAATTTGAAGAAAATCGGTTAAGATTTAGCTATAGCTCCCATATATATGTTTCGTCCGATTTGGCCCTTTAGTCCTATAGAAGCTGTATTTTACATCCGATCGTTTTGAAATTTAGAATCGTAGAGTTTATTGATCCATGAACCAACATTGCCGAATTTGAAGAAAATCGGTTCAGATTTGGATATAGCTCCCATATATATCTTTCGTCCGATTTGGCCCTTTAGTCCTATAGAAGCTGTATATTACATCCGATCGTTTTGAAATGTAGAATGGTAAAGTTTCTTGATCCATGAACCAACATTGCCGAATTTGAAGAAAATCGGTTAAGCTTTAGCTATAGCTCTCATATATATGTTTCGTCCGATTTTGCTCTTTAGTCCTGTAGAAGCTGTATTTTACATCCAATCATTTTGAAATTTAGAATGGTAGAGTTTCTTGATCCATGAACCAACACAACCGAATTTGAAGAATATCGGTTAAGATTTAGCTATAGCTCCCATATATATGTTTCGTCCGATTTGGCCATTTAGTCCTATAAAAGCTGTATTTTACATCCACTCGTTTTGAAATTTAGAATGGTAGAGTTTCTTGATCCATGAACCAACATTGCCGAATTTAAAGAAAATCGGTTAAGATTTAGCTATAGCTCCCATATATATGTTTCGTCCGATTTTGCTCTTTAATCCTGAAGAAGCTGTATTTTACATCCAATCATTTTGAAATTTAGAATGGTAGAGTTTCTTGATCCATGAACCAACACTACCGAATTTGAAGAAAATCGGTTAAGATTTAGCTATAGCTCCCATATATATGTTTCGTCCGATTTGGCCCTTTAGTTCTATAGAAGCTATATTTTACATCCAATCGTTTTGAAATTTAGAATGGTAGAGTTTCTTGATTCATGAACCAACATAGCCGAATTTGAAGAAAATCGGTAAAGATTTAGCTATAGCTCCCATATATATGTTTCATCCGATTTGGCTCTTTAGATCCAATCGTTTTTATACCCTACACCACACTGTGGTACAGGGTATTATTTAAGTATAAAATGTCCCAAAAGTAAATTTATGTAAACAATTTATACATGAATTACAAAATTTATATATCAGAGTTATTCAATATTACGAGAGTGGTGTAGGGTATTATATAGTCGGCACCGCCCGACTTTAGCCTTTCCTTACTGGTTTATTATATGAACACATAGCACTTTAAACCTCCTTATTACTTTTTAAATGGCATCTCGGACAAGATGTGTAATCTAAAACCTACTGGATTGTTTGCCTCCTTCAAAACTAAAAATAAAGTGCAAAATAAAAAATAAACAGAAAAAAATATTTATTTTATAATTAGTGAACAACATGAGGATGATTGGGTTATTTTGGTATTCAAAGAAAAATGCCATTTTTGAGATAAATGATCGGATGTTTATTTCATAATAAAGAGGAAGGTATGCCGTTAATAATGAAAAACAACATTAGCCAAATGGCCACCATGACCACGCTTACAGGACCATATCCTTTTCATGAAATTGTCCATAACCAAATCGCAAAGTGGCTGCCCTATGTCCTCGATAGCCTCACGAATTCTATCTTTGAGATCTTGAATCGACGGTGGGCTGTTGGCGTAGACCTTATCTTTCACGTAGCCCCAAAGGAAGAAGTCGCAAGGTGTTAAATCACAAGATCTCGGTGGCCAATTGTGATCACCTCTTTGAGAGATAACACGGTCCGGAAACTTTTCCCGTAACAGAGGAATGGTTTCGTAGCTTGTGTGGCACGTAGCGCCGTCTTGTTGAAAGTAAACGTTGTCCAGATCAGAACCATTCAACTCCGACCATAAAAAATCGTTAATCATCTCTCGATAGCGCAATCCATTCACCGTAACTGTTGATCCAACCTCATTTTCGAAAAAGTAAGGTCCAATGACCCCGCCGGACCATAAACCGCACCAAACAGTCACACGTTGAGGATGGAGAGGCTTCTCAACAATAACTCTTTGGTTTTCCGAGACCCAGATGCGACAATTTTGCTTGTTGACGTAGCCACCGAGGTGGAAATGGGCTTCATCACTCAAGATGATTTTTCGATGATTATCGATTTTTCGAATTTTAATAATTTCAATGCGTTTTTGAATCGTGTATCGTTCCAGTTTTAGTAATGGCGTAGTTTCTACTTGTCAAATGTCAAAGAATAAAAGCTTCAAAAGTGACAGCTACCGAAATACCGGGTGATTCAAAATAGCACCTCTTGTTGGAAAACTCTGTACTATTGGGTATATTGAACCAATGGCGCATTGTGTCCTCTTTAAGTAGGACAAGTAGACTAAGTAGTCTAAGTAGACAAAAATCGGTTCAGCCGTTCGAGAGGTATTACAAATTTCGGAAAACACAAAAACTATTTTTTTTAATTTTTTCAAAAATTAAAATGCCCATAAAATTTTTAGAAATTTTTTTTTAGAAATTATAGCTTGCTTTTATTTTACCTATTTGTAACTGCTTATAGACATATTAGCAAAAAATAAACTACATAGGTCGATATTAAACATTCTGACCCACAACTGTGCATGTAGAATGTTTTTTGAAGTTTTGGGGTACATCAGAGATATGGCCGAATTTTTCCGTTCGGTTTGGCATGAAATGTCTCATATTTAATTTACATAAGAATTGTAAAATGCATATTTATTTCTAAAGTTAAGCATATTTATTGTCGCCAAATTAAAAGTCATATAAATTGTTAAAAATATAAATCCATACTATTACGCATTTTATACACGGAGAAAAATCCCATTTTTTCTATGTTTGAATCGAAATAAAATATATCTGGAACGAAAATTTTTTAATTATTTTATATTTCTGAACAAATAACTTATATTTGAAAATCAATAATATTTATTTGGAGCGCATATGATATTAGAACAAGATATATTTTCGAACTAATTTTCTCAAATAAAATATGTGTTTCAATACAAATTAAAACAGTAAGGAAAGGCTAAAGTCGTGCGGGGCCGACTATATAATACCCTACACCACTCTCGTAATATTGAATAACTCTAATATATAAATTTTGTAATTCATGTATAAATTGTTTACATAACTTTACTTTTGGGACATTTTATACTTAAATAATACACTGTACCACAGTGTATTATTGGGTATAAAAACGATTGGATCTAAAGTGCCAAATCGGATGAAGCATATATATGGGGACTATAGCTAAATCTTAACCGATTTTCTTCAAATTCGGCAATGTTGGTTCATGGGTCAAGAAACTCTACCATTCTAAATTTCAAAACGATTGGTTGTAAAATACAGCTTCTACAGGACTAAAGTGCCAAATCGGATGAAACATATATATGGGGACTATAGCTAAATCTTAACCGATTTTCTTCAAATTCGGCAATGTTGGTTCACGGGTCAAGAAACTCTACCATTCTAAATTTCAAAATGATTGGATGTAAAATACAGCTTCTACAGGACTAAAGAGCAAAATCGGACGAAAGATATATATGGGAGCTATATCTAAATCTGAACCGATTTCAACCAAATTCAATAGCGATCTTAACAGCCGCGAAATACTCTAAACTGCAAAATTTCAGAACGAGTGAAATTGCGCCCTGTAGTCGACGAACAACTTTACATGGACAGACGGACGGACGGACGGACGTTCTACACAAATCTACAAAGATTTGTGTAGAACAACAGTGTACCTTATTTTTATATAAATCAAGTAGAATATGCAATATACTACAGAAGCGATTTTTTTCAGTTTGTAGTAAATAAACCCTGCAAGGGGCAAAATCGAACTACAGATTTTTTTTCAGCATGTGTGAATACCATCGAAATGTGTTCCAATTTTTGCCTTGGCATTGTTTTTAGGGTCACCAATGTCAACTGACAATAACATTTGTCGTTCAATTTTCGTATTCATTAAGAATAAAAAGAGGAAAAACGCAGTATATGCCCCAGTTCCCATAAATCGAAATGCCAACAATTCTCTCGGAACAAAAGTTGCCAACTGAGAACAATAGAACTGAAGGGCTTCGTATATATATGTTGGTAATGTTACCGTCAATAACAGCAAAGAAAATAGCTTGGTAATGTTAAAACACGTGGTAAAAGTCATAAACTCTGCTTTGCTATTCTAAACTGCGAGAGTGAAGAGCCGGTATGTAAACAAACCGGTCACTCAAATGTTAACTCTGGCATTTGGTAACTAACATTGGGGGCATTATTACCGTTTTATTTCCTGTACATTGGTACTTAGTACTCTTTGTACTCATACTCTTAGGGCCACTGGCAAGTGCCGCAATGTTAACTAAATGTAAAAGAACTTCGGCAGAGAGTGGGTGGGTAAACAATATTAGTTAAGGAGAAACAGCAGAGCTATGTATGTGATTTCCATTTGCTGCTGCAATGTCATTTACTGTTCAATATTGCTGACCGGAAACGGAAAAGCATACATAAAAAACTGCAAGTATTAATTTCAAGTTCAATATTTGTTTCTTTTTTCCATGAGATTGATTAACATTACTTCTAGTTGGATTATGTAAATTCATTTAAATTTAAAATTGAAAAAAATATGTCATATTTCAATTCATATCTTGGTAAATTAAAAAAAAAATAAAAAAAAATTCCCATTTTCTTGGAAGGTGTCCTTAGTATTTGGCCCATATTGTTTTAAGTATATGCTCGACAAAGCCCGTTATACTTTAAATTAAAGGACATTATGAGGACTACAGATGTTAGTACACTTTCATTTGAAAGTAGAAGTTAGTAATTGTCGTTAAAATAATTAGAAACAATTTTATTTTTTTTTTTTTTTCAAAAAAAATCGTTTTTTTTCTGGCACGAAAAAAAATATAAAAATAGAAAAAAATTGTTTGTTCCAATTTTTGGAAGCTAGCATTCTAATGAAAATCTATTGATAAATGTAGAAATTATAGCACTTCTGGTTGAAATAAGAACATTACAACATAATCCGGTTTTTATACACCCCATATTGTGAACAATATGTCTGGTTGGTGCGCACGATAACTTTCGACAGAATTAACCGATTGACATCAAATTTGGTATGTGTCAACATTTTTTTTCTATCTCAGACTAAGGTAAAAGATGGACTATGTTGCTCCACTCCTTCGAGTACCTTCCCCACAAAGGTTAAAAATTGTGTGAAATATTGATTATCTCATAACTTCTATACTATTATTCAAAATCTTTGACCATTCCACACATAGTATTAGTTTCTTGGTCGCTATCATCTTGCGTAGTTGCCACGTTAACGCACATAAAGTTAACGGCTTATTACTTTGATTCCAATCCATACAAATACTTAAAATTTTATGGAGTGTAATGTCTTTACAGTACCTATAGACCCGTGAAAAATGGGCGTTTTTACCACGCCCCTTTTGGTACCTCCCATACAAATGGACCATTTCGCACAAAAACTTAACGGCTTATAATTTGGTTTCCTGCACATACAAATACCTGCAATTTTGTACAGTGCAATGTTTTTATAGTTCCCATAGTATATTAGAAAATGGAAGTTATTACCACGCCCCCTTTGGTACCTCCCAAAAAAATTGACGAAATAAAAAAATTATTGTGTTGAATTTCCCTACTTTTACAATAAGGGTCATGTTTTATACATTTATACATAGATATTTTGCATATTTTGCTTTCAAGAAATAGAACAAACATTTTTTTGCGAATTTTTATCTATTTTTTTATGGATATTTTCGTGCCAGCAAAAAATGATTTTTTTGAAAAAAAATACATTTTTCTAATTGTCTTAACAACATTTGCTAAACTTCCGTTTCTACGTGAAGTTGATGTTTTCAGCATTTGTAGTCCTTACAATTTCCTTTAATTTAAATGGCTTTATCGAACTTATACTTAAAAAAATACGGTCCAAATACTATAGGTGACCTCCACGAAAATTGGAAATTAAAAAAAAAAATTGTTTTGGATTGTCATGTGGTGTCAAAGTGATTTAAAACAATAAAGAACAAACAATTAAAATTTCTGAATTTCACTTTTACTATAACCGTTTTATATGCGTCCATATAATTCCAGTTTACATTAGAACTGTAATATCAGACAAATGTTAGTAAAATCACAAAAATTAACAGAACTATTTTTTACATTAATTCACAATCACATGGTGGAATGTATGTTAAAATGCTATGGATACATGGAAACAAAAACCAGAGGTTGCAGAGCTGTTAATAACATGGATTTGGTGTAAATGTACAAAAAGAGGATTGAAATATTGTTAATAACAGGATGTGTAGTAGCAGAAATTTAAAAGAGGATTTCGCGGAACTGTTTCTTACATGAATGTGAATTTCCAGTACTGCTTATAACATGTCTCCGCCACATTCGACTAGGACGAACCAAAACTGTTATACACTAACATATTTACCACAATAGTACATCTTATTTGCCACATACCTATTTAGTACTAGTAAATGTCCGCTGTTTCACAGGAGATATTTTTTATTTATTAAATAAAAAACCAGTAAGGAAAGGCTAAAGTCGGGCGGTGCCGACTATATAATACCCTACACCACTCTCGTAATATTGAATAACTTTGATATATACATTTTGTAATTCATGTATAAATTGTTTACATAAATTTACTTTTGGGACATTTTATACTTAAATAATACCCTGTACCACAGTGTGGTGTAGGGTATAAAAACGATTGGATCTAAAGAGCCAAATCGGATGAAACATATATATGGGAGCTATAGCTAAATCTTAACCGATTTTCTTCAAATTCGGTAGTGTTGGTTCATGGATCAAGAAACTCTACCATTCTAAATTTCTAAATGATTGGATGTAAAATACAGCTTCTTCAGGACTAAAGAGCGAAATCGGACGAAACATATATATGGGAGCTATAGCTAAATCTTAACCGATTTTCTTCAAATTCGGTAATGTTGGTTCATTGATCAAGAAACTCTACCATTCTAAATTTCAAAACGATTGGATGTAAAATACAGCTTTTATAGGACTAAATGGCCAAATCGGACGAAACATATATATGGGAGCTATAGCTAAATCTTAACCGATTTTCTTCAAATTCGGCAATGTTGGTTCATGGATCAAGAAAGTCTACCATTCTAAATTTCAAAATGATTGGATGTAAAATACAGCTTCTACAGGACTAAAGAGCAAAATCGGACGAAACTTATATATTGGAGCTATAGCTAAATCTCAACCGATTTTCTTCAAATTCGGCAATGTTGGTTCATGGATCAAGAAACTCTACCGTTCTAAATTTCAAAACGATTGGATATAAAATACAGCTTCTATAGGACTAAAGGGCCAAATCGGACGAAACATATATATGGGAGCTATAGCTAAATCTTAACTGATTTTCTTCAAATTCGGCAATGTTGGTCAAAAAACTCTACCATTCTAAATTTCAAAACGATTGGATGTAAAATACAGCTTCTAAAGGACTAAAGGGCCAAATCGGACGAAAGATATATATGGGAGCTATATCTAAATCTTAACCGATTTTCTTCAAATTCGGTAATGTTGGTTCATGGATCAAGAAACTCTACCATTCTAAATTTCAAAACGATTGGATGTAAAATACAGCTTTTATAGGACTAAATGGCCAAATCGGACGAAACATATATATGGGAGCTATAGCTAAATCTTAACCGATTTTCTTCAAATTCGGCAATGTTGGTTCATGGATCAAGAAACTCTACCATTCTAAATTTCAAAATGATTGGATGTAAAATACAGCTTCTACTGGACTAAAGAGCAAAATCGGACGAAACATATATATTGGAGCTATAGCTAAATCTTAACCGATTTTCTTCAAATTCGGCAATGTTGGTTCATGGATCAAGGAACTCTACCATTCTAAATTTCAAAACGATCGGATATAAAATACAGCTTCTATAGGACTAAAGGGCCAAATCGGACGAAACATATATATGGGAGCTATAGCTAAATCTTAACCGATTTTCTTCAAATTCGGCAATGTTGGTTCATGGATCAAGAAACTCTACCATTCTAAATTTCAAAACGATTGGATGTAAAATACAGCTTCTATAGGACTAAAGGGCCAAATCGGACGAAAGATATATATGGGAGCTATATCTAAATCTGAACCGATTTCAACCAAATTCAATAGCGATCTTAACAGCCGCGAAATACTCTAAACTGCAAAATTTCGGAACGATCGGAGTGAAATTGCGACCTGTAGTCGACGAACAACTTTACATGGACAGACGGACGGACGGACGGACGGACATCGTTAAATCGACTTAGCTAGTGATTCTGAGTCGATCGGTATACTTTAAGTTGGGTCTGGCTGTGTTATTTTCAGGTGTTACAAACATCTGCCGTGAAACAAACTTATAATACCCTGTACCACAATGTGGTGTAGGGTATAATAATAAAATTATTTTATATTATTAATACTTTAGTTACTACATCTACATACATCGCTGAATGGGAGGAAAACAAGGAAGAAATTCTGACTTTTTTTTCCAATTTTCTTATATATTAATCTCTTTTTTTACAGTTTATTAATCTATATTTACAATGTTAAGAGACTTGATTAATATATATTACAGCGAGTAAGTTTGAAGAGACTGTATTTTATATCCGATCAGTACGGAATTCGACAGAAAGAGGTCTTTTTACATGAATGAGTCAGGGAAAATCGGTTCAGATTTATATATAACCTCCATATATATGTTCCTCCTGATTTGGTACCAAATCGCTATAGAAGTTGTACTTTACTTACGATCATTAAAATTTTCCAGAAAGATGTTTCTCAATTTAGGAACGAATATTGCTTAATTTTGCGATTATCGGTTCAGAATTAGATAATATGTTCCTACCCATTTACCAATTATTCCAAATTCTTATCGCAGTGACCCTTATCGCATTGTTAGGCAGGTGTAGGGTATTATATAGTCGGCCCCGCCCGACTTTCTGCCTTTCCTTACTGGTTTAGTTATAACTTATATACTATTTATAAGACTTTTTTTACATATATAATAATTAGTTTCATCGTTGCTATCAACATGAGAACAAATAAATAAGCCCCGTAGAACAAAAAGGACGAAATTTTGTTATCACTAACTTTTTGGCCAAAATTTTGAATTTCCTTAGCATAACTTAAAATGTAAATACCTCGTTAAATAAGACCCGTAGAAGGAAAAGGACGAAATTTTGTTATCACTAATTTTTGGCCAAAATTTAGCAAACCTTAAAATGTAAATATCTTGTTAAATAAGCCCCGTAGAAGGAAAAGGGCAAAATTTTGTTATCACTAATTTTTGACCAAAATTTTGAATTTCCTTAGCAAAACTTAAAATGCGAAATTTTGTTATCACTAATTTTTGGCCAAAATTTTTAATTTCCTTAGCAAAACTTAAAATGCGAAAAGTCAAAAGAATCAGATCACCTGATGAACCCCTGTCTTCGAAAAAGGCAAGAAAAGGCACACCACCAGTCTGCAACGATGCAGGATGGCATCAGGGGAGAGTAAAGCTCTTATATTTCGGTAATGCCAGATCAGTAGATCTGTATAAGGCTGCTCTGAGTCGAGCGGGTGAGGTGTGGCCGGGTGCCCAGTTGGATGTTGTCGAAAAAACAACATCCCTAGCCACCCTAGAGCCATCACCAGAGTTACAGAAGAGCCCTCCAACCCGGCTGACATATTAGAGATAATAAAAGATTCCAATCCTGGTCTGCCGACCCATAATTGGAGAATCAGCAAGGTGGGTGAGGCGGATGGTAAAAAGCGTCAGGTCAATTTGATCCTTAACGCTGAAACCTCCCATATACAAAGTGCAAGTGCAACAATGCAATATGGTTTCGAGACTATAGTCTTGAAGGTATACAAGCAGGATATAGCTCCCACTGCGGAAGGCGAGTCGTCGACAGTGGTTGATACAAGGCTTTCTGGAAGTGCGGAGGTCCACACGACCATTATTTCTAGTGAATCGAGCTCTAACAGAAGATCTGTAACGTCATTCTCTGAGGATGAAAACACTACTTCGAATACTGAGGGGCTGAGGGAAGTCTCCGGACCCCGATGATACGAACGAAGAGTTCGATAACACCCTTGTCGGGGTGGATGTCAATCTGTCGATTACCAATGATGGTAAGAATACTACAGATTAACCTCCATCACGCTAAAGCAGCCTCAGCGGCTCTATTGCTGCGCCTGTCCACAGGTGCAGTAGACATCGTCCTGATCCAGGAGCCCTATGTAGTAGGAGGACGAGTGTGCGGTATCAAGACACCAAACTTTAAACTGCTTGTGGCCAACTGTGAAGGCACTCCAAGAACCTGCATTTTGGTCAGAAAAGATCTAAGTATTTTTCTCCTGACTAAGTTAAGTGGTAAAGACCAAACAGCTGCTAGAGTGGAGATTGGTAATCGCATATACTGGGTGGTCTCCAGTTACTTTTCTTATGAAGCTGCAATACCGACAGCTCTCTTCAGGGAAGTAGTAGAAGAAGCAACGTCTGACGAGCTCGAGCTGATTATTGGCGCAGACACGAACGCTCATCATACTATCTGGGGTAGTACGGATATAAACAATAGGGGTGATTCACTTCTTGACTTTATTCTAACTACCAACCTTAGTATTTGTAACATAGGTAATAAACCGACCTTTACAATTAAAGACAGACAAGAAGTACTCGACGTAACGTTTGCTACTGACCGGCTGTCAGACAAAATTATTGGGTGGAATGTACTGGACGACCACTCATTCTCAGATCACCATTATATTGAGTTCAAACTCGCGGAAAAAGCGCCTAAACCTGCCGTCCACAGAAATGTAAGGAAGACAAAGTGGCACCTGTATGAGAAGAATTTCAAGAAAGTCCTCAACTCTAAACTTCTGTACGAACCGAATGACAAAGCCGGTCTGGATAATCTGGTCGATCATATCACCATATCATTCAATAGATCCCTTGAAGAAGCCTGTCCAAAAACAAGGTACAAGGGTAAAACTAAACCCCAATGGTGGACTTCTGAGCTAACGGCTATGAAAAAGACCTGCAACAAGCTATTCACTAAGGCTAAATCTACTTGGGTCGCCAATTGGGATGCCTATAAAAAGCAACTCAATATCTATAAGAAGGAGCTTAGAAAGGCGCAAAGGCGCTCTTGGTATACCTTCTGTGGTGACGTGGAAAAGGTCTCCGACGCCGCTAGGCTGAAGAAGATATTATCTGCTTCACCCTGTACAGTGGGATATTTACAGGATGAGGCAAATAACTGGACCAAAAACAGCGAGCAGTCGCTCAATGTACTGCTCGACACACATTTCCCGGGGAACTCTGTAACAGAACCCGAGGATCAGCAGGACCAACAAGAGTCCGAGTGGACTGCGAGCGTCGCTAGCTTCTTGACTGAGAGATCCAGAATAAGCTGGGCTATTAATAGCTTTGAGCCCTTCAAGTCACCTGGACCAGATGGCATCACTCCAGCAGAAATGCAGAAAATGTGAAAGTACATTATCCCCTGACTGGAGAAAATGTATGTAGGCTGTATCAGGCTTTCATACGTCCCGAATCGATGGAGGGATACCAAAGTGGTATTCATACCTAAAGCGGGAAAGATATCACACACTAGGCCAAAAGACTTCAGACCAATTAGCCTATCCTCCTTCCTATTGAAAGGTCTGGAAAGACTTTTAGATCATTTCATTAGGGAAACCCTGGATACAAAACTCCTGTCGGGGAACCAGCATGCTTACAATAAGGGCAAGTCTACAGAATCAGCCCTGCACGAACTTGTGAGCACTATCGAATCGTCCCTGCATTTCAAGGAATTCACCATGGTGGCATTTCTTGACATAGAAGGGGCTTTTAACAACATTCACTCAGATGCGGTAATTGCGCCACTCTCACGTCTAAAAGTTAACACTAGTTTGATTAGACTAATTCAAAGTCTGCTCACCAGAAGACGCATGACAGCATGTCTAGGGTCCACAACTCTAACAAGGTTTGTAAACAGAGGGACCCCGCAAGGAGGAGTACTGTCTCCACTAGTTTGGAACCTAGCGGTGAATGAAATCCTGCTAGATCTAGAACGTTGTGGCTGCAAGGTCGTGGCATATGCGGACGACGTTGCAATCGCAATGAGTGGAAAATTCGTAAACGTCCTCAGAGACATCCTACAGGTGGCTCTGAACAAGTTGGTTAGATGGGCCAGAAGCAGCGGTTTGGGCGTTAACCCCAACAAGACAGAATTGGTTCTCTTTACTAGGATGAATAATGTCCCACATGTGGACCCTC
Source organism: Eudasyphora cyanicolor (assembly GCA_963930755.1). Lineage (NCBI taxonomy): Eukaryota > Metazoa > Arthropoda > Insecta > Diptera > Muscidae > Eudasyphora > Eudasyphora cyanicolor. Next base: position 154,237,535 of record OZ005736.1, on the reverse strand, counting down.
CACCTCGGATAAATGGAACAGATCTAGTCTTTTCTGAAAGTGCAAAATTTTTAGGAATAATTCTAGATAGGAAAATGTTATTTAGACTTAACGTATTGGAACGTGTAAGGAAGGCCAACGTCGCCTTATATTCCTGCAAAAAGGCTGTAGGGTCGCGGTGGGGACTCTCTCCTAAAATCGTCCACTGGATATATATAGCAGTAGTTCGTCCAATACTGTTATACGGTATTGTGGTATGGTGGACGGCAACTGACAAACTAACCATTACCAAAGGTTCAGAGAACTGCCTGCCTGAGTATAAGCGGAGCCTTAAGGACTACAGCGACCGAGTCTCTACAAGCCCTACTCCATATACTGCCGATTAATATTGTGGCGAGAGAAGTTGCAACCAAAGCGGCAATAAGATTAAACTGCCTATCACTGTGGAGGTACAAGAACTATGGTCACATGAGGATATCAAAGTGTAGTGCTATGGTAACCGACCGAGTGGACTATATACCAACTGTGTACAACTTCGAGAGAAATTACATCACTATGATTCCCGCCAGAGACGAATGGGTTGGAAGAATACCAGGTAATAGAAACCATCTCCACTTTTACACGGATGGTTCGAAGCTTGATGAAAAGGTTGGCTTCGGAGTACACTGTGAAGAACTTAGTCTGGATATAGCTCACAGACTACCAGATACCTGCAGTGTCTATCAAGCCGAAATAATGGCAATATGGGAAGTCGCCAAGTGGCTGAGTCGCAACATAGTAACCAACACTGGCGTTGTCATTTACTCGGACAGCCAGGCTGCCATCAATTCTCTGGAGGCAACATCCCTAAATTCACAAACAGCCCTCGACTGCCGCAGATCTCTTAACGAGATGGCTGAGCAGTTTAATATACACCTCATATGGGTGCATGGGCATAGGGATATCCCGGGGAACTGCAAAGCCGATGAACTTGCTAGGAAACGGACGACATTACAAATTCTCGAAGAATTTGCATATATTGGTGCGCCACTATCCACGTGCAAGCTTTGGCTTAGGCAAGAGGCAATCAGGCAGTCCAACGAAAGATGGACAGAAATCGGCACCTGCAGGGTAGCTAGCCAAGGTATGACCTGAGAAGGTCAAAATATCTCCTCGCACTAGAGAGGAAACGATTGTCTACGTTAGTACAGGTTTTGACGGGACACTGCTTGATCGGCGAACACGCCAAAAGATTGGGTATTGACTCCAATGACTTCTGCCAAAGCTGTGGAGATGAGGAAGAAGTGGAGAGCATTGAGCACTTGCTTTGCGACTGTCCCGCTTTGAGTAAACGACGACTGGACATACTGGGGTCGGCTTTTTTAGGCAGCCTAACAGATCTTTCCAGTACTGATATTCGTACTATCGATAAATTTATATATGAAACAGGTTGGTTTCGATGAGGGGCATTTCCGCCCGTGGTAACACTAGGGACCTAAACTGGTCTATGTGAGCTTGTAAAAAAATACGGCTGCCACCCTAACCTAGACCTAAACCTAACGCCCATTTTTCTCTGGACTCTAGGTACTATAAAAGCATTACACTTTACGCAATTTCAAGTATTTGCATTAAGTGGTACTGTATCTATAAGCAGTTAACTTTTGGTGCAAAATGGTCCATTTGTGTGGAAGGTACCAAACGGGGCGTGGCAACTTCGCCCATTTTTCTCGAGGTGATAGTGACCTATAAACTAACACTATATGTAGAATTTCAGAAGATTTAAATACGTATTATAGAAGTTATCTATATATAAAAGAGAATGTGTGTTTGTTGGTTTGTTTGTTTGTACCGTATAGACGTCTAAACGGATGGACCGATCTTCTTGAAATTTTCACAGAATGTACATGTGTATTGAATTTTCGATATATCAAGTGGGCGTGGCCCCGCCCATACAAGCTAATTTTGAAATTGAGATATCTTGCACAATATTTTACGGAGAGTGCTGCAATTTTGTGTATATATATTTGGTGGCAGTCTACGTGACTGGTCCAAAAATGGGCGGGATCGGACAAATGGGCGGGATCGGACAAATGGACGTGGCCCCGCCCATATAAGGCTAATTTTGGAATTGAGATATCTTGAGCAATTTTTTAGCGAGAGTGCTGCAGTTTTGTGTATGTATATCTGGAGGCAGTCTACGTGACTGGTCCAAAAATGGGCGGGATCGGACAAATGGGCGTGGCCCCGCCCATATAAGACAAATTTTGAAATTGAGATATCTTGAGCAATTTTTAGTGAGAGTGCTGCAATTTTGTGTATATATATCTGGTGGCAGTCTACGTGACTGGTCCAAAAATGGGCGGAATCAGACCAATGGGCGTGGCCCCGCGCATATAAACCAAATTTTGAAATTGATATATCTTGCACAATTTGTTAGCAAGAGTGCTGTAATTTGCTACATATGTACCTGTGATAGTCTACGTGATTGGTCTAAAAATAGGCTGGATCGGACCAATGGCCGCGGCCCCGCCTATATAAACCAAATTTTAAAACTGTGATATCTTGCACAATTTGTTAGTGAGAGTGCTGTAATTTTGTGCGTATGTATCTGGTGGCAGTCTACGTAATTGATCCAAAAATTTGCGAGATCGGGCGAATGGTCGTGGCCCTGCTCATGTAAACCAAATTTTGGAATAGAGATATCTTGCACAATTTGTTAGCGAGAGTGCTGTAATTTTGGGTATATGCATTTGATGGCAGAGTACGTAATTTGCCTACAAAAGGGCGGGATCGGACCAATGGGAGTGTCCCCGCCCATATGAGAGATGTTTTGAAATTGATATATCTTTAGCAATTTGTTAGCGAGAATGCTGTAATTTTGTGTACATGTATTTGGTGATAGTCTACGTGATTGCTCCAAAAATGGACGGGATCGGAAATCTTAAATCTGGGACAACGAAGTGGACCGGGCCCAGCTAGTTAAGTTATAAATAATTCACTAAATATTAACCCTTTGTTGGGGACATACTAGAAGGAGTAGACCAATATGGCCCATCTTCGAACTAAGCCGGAGATAGAAACAAATATTACCACATACCAAATTTGGAGTCAATCGGACCAGCCAGCAGACAGACGGACATTGTTCATTCGACTTAAAATGACCCAAAACGCATATCCGTCGAACATACTTAGGGTCTTAGGTCACTCTTTCAATGTGTTACACTTATGGCCCATAGCAAATGATATATGCCCTCGTATCACTAAAGTGAGGGTATAAATAAAGTGACAGACCAGTTTATTTATTTATTTATATGAATTACAATACAAAATAAATTTATATTCTAATTTTAAGGTCCAGGGAAAGGCCGGGTTACAAAGACCATATGGCTAAATGTTTGCAGCGCCAGACCAAAGCCTCTGGTGGGAATTGAACCCACGACCAGACGAGTTTATATTGCACAATGATGTTGACGTAACAGCCACTATATGTATTCATACTCAGCTTTCCAGCATGACAGCGAAAAAAATGTAAGAGACAAAAATTACCGTTAACTTATAAAATTTTAAATAAAAACACTTGCATCACATATTTTATACTAAATAACACCAGGTCACAAATAACAAAATTTTGTTATTTGTTACTAGCATACTTTTTCTCATTGATTTTGACCTACTAAACACGACAATGAGTTTTAAAAATTTTTCTGTCGATTGGTTTTCGAGATAAAAATTTTTTAACTTTTTTTTTTTAATTTTTGGAGGTACGCTTACAATTTTGAGCATATCTTTCGTCTTCTTTGACGTATTTGATCCTACTACTACTCAAATTAAAGCAAATTGAGCCGTCTACAACTCATTCTCAGAAAATTTCAAATCGGGTGAGTAGTTTTGATGTTGGCGGCTTAAAAAGGTTAAAAAACTGCGTTTTTTTAGTAAAAATGTGGCAGAAAAATTCATATAAAAATTCATATAAAATATAACAGCTAACAGCGATTTTGGTTTTTTTGCGTATAGCTGGCATTTTTCCAAAGAAAATAAGCACTTACTTAACAAAATCTGACAACAAATGGCGGACTTATAATTTTTTTGGTAAAAGACCGAAAATCCGCTATTTCACGATATTTTGATTTTCATTATTTGCACAGCTTACCTACCCAACGCAAACGAATAAATACATTTGAACTTAATTTAAAATAAACAAATTAGTCTTAGTATATTATTTTTTAATTTATTTAGAGCACTACATACTCAATGTATGGCACAATTAGAAATGGATGGGCCAGGTTAGCTAAACTAACGAAATTAACCAAATCAACGCCCAAAAAAATGAGTAGAAACAAAGATATAACTGTACATTTTATGCCATGTGGAAAAACAGCTGACTTCTTCTTTGTTTTTTGTATTCGCTGCAATTGTATTCGCTTATTTTTTTTTGAATTCTGAGAATCATAAAAATTACGTAAACGTTTTTTCCAAACAATTTTGTACATGTAAAGTGGGTTTGCCAAAATTCGTATCGTAAAATGCACCTGTGTTTCTATGTTCTGCATTTTCATTATACCATTTTCGACGAAACGTCCCTACGGTATTGTAAATAGGTTTTTTACAATTATGAAATATTTGTGTTATTAATATTAATTTAAAAATCTTATCAAAACTGCAAAGTGCTGTGACATTTAAAAAAAATTTCCAAAAAAAAAAATTGCTGATTTCACTAAATTTTTGAAATTTCACGTCCCTTGCCAGAACAGAAGACATTAACCCAGGGTGGTGAAATTTTGAACTGAAGTAACTTATGTATAGGAGCAACTGTTCCGTTCTATTCCAAAGGGATTATAAAAAACTTGCTTTTTCGATCCCTCCTAGTAGGTTAGCTGTGCAAATAATGAAAATCAAAATATCGTGAAATAGCGGAATTTCGGTCTTATACCAAAATATACCATTTGTTGCCAGATTTTGTTAAGTAAGTGCTTATTTTCTTTGGAAAAATGCCAGCTATACGTAAAAAAACCAAAATCGCTGTTAGCATCGCGTTTTATATTTTATATGAATTTTTCTGCCACATTTTTACTAAAAAAACGCAGTTTTTAACCTTTTTAAGCCGCCAACATCAAAACTACTCACCCGATTTGAAAATTTTCTGAGAATGAGTTGTAGACGGCTCAATTTGCTTTAATTTGAGTAGTAGTAGGATCAAATACGTCAAAGAAGACGAAAGATATGCTCAAAATTGTAAGTGTACCTCCAAAAATTTAAAAAAAGTTCAAAAATTTGTATCTCGAAAGCCAATCGACAGAAAAATTTTTAAAACTCATTTTCGTGTTCAGTAGGTCAAAATCAATGAGAAAAACTATGCTAGAACCAAATAACAAAACGACTGTTGGCTAGTGTAATAGATCTCTTCTAAATTTCATTGTAATAAATATTTAGTGTTACAGCCGAAAAAAAATTATTAAAAACTGTCTCCTCTAAAATTCTGTTCTTGGCGCTTACGTCTTTTTTGCGGTTAGGGGTCGATATTATGTAAACGGAACCGTATTATGACGAATAGTGACCATAAAATGTTTGCGATGGGACTATATTAGATCATATGGATGATATTATGGGCATGGGATCTTATTATGGTCAGTCGATCGCATTATTTTATATAATGTCCATAACATGGTTATGAGAAGACACGTAAATTATGACCACAACATGGTTACGAGACGACTGTATATATATAAGGACATCAAGATGGTTAGGGGAGACCATAGTTATATAATTATTATAATCATAATTATCACCAGAATATGGTTAAATAGAACCATTAATTATGATTACGAGGTATGTTCAAAAAATATCGGGAATTTTTAATTTCCGCGGGCTACATTTATTTGATTTTTGAAATTTTTATAGCGTTATGTTGGTACTCATGTCCCTTACTTATGCTGACAAGGTCGGCCATTTTGAATGTTTAGTTAATTTTTGACAGCTATTGTGCTTGGATGTGTTTTAACTTGTCTTCGATTTTTATCTATTTTAGAAAATGGATCAAAGAATCTGCATCAAATTTTGTGTGAAAAACAAAATAAAGTGCGCTGACGCATTTCGAATGTTGACTATGGCATATGGTGAAGCTACCTTGGACCAAAGTAACGTTTATCGGTGGTACAAAATGTTCTTAGAGGGCCGAGAAGATGCGAAGGACGAACAGCGTCAAGCGCGCCAAGTTCAGTCGAACGTAAAGGTTTTGCTCACAGTTTTCTTTGATTGCAGGGGCGTGGTGCATTATGAGTTCTTGCCACAGGGTAGTACGGTCAATAAAGAATATTACCTGCAAGTTATGCGCAAATTGCGCGAAGCAATCCGCCAAAAACGCCCGGATTTGTGGAAGAACAAAAACTGGCTTTTGCACCATGATAACGCCCCTGCACACACATCGTTGCTTGTGCGCGAATATTTGGCCAAAAACAACACAGTAATGGTGCCGCAGCCACCGTATTCCCCTGTCTTAGCCCCCTGTGACTATTTTTTGTTCTCAAAACTGAAAAGGCCCATGAAAGGACGACGCTACTACACGATTGCGGAGATAATGACGGCATCGAAGGAGGAGCTGAACTAGATCACAAAAAATGATTATTTGAAGTGCTTCGAGGATTGGAAAAAACGTTGCCAGAAGTGTATTATATCCGAGGGGAATTACTTTGAAGGGGACAAAATAGATATTCATGAATAAATAAATACTTTTTGAAAAAATACAAAATTCGCGATATTTTTTGAACATACCTCGTACTTCAGCTATATACATTAAGGTGATGACTTTTATACAACTTCGTTTCCCTTTTGACTTTTATACAACCTCGTTTCCTTTAGATGAATTTTTATTTAAGATTAGATAAAATCTTACATATAAGGTGATTCGATAAAAAAACCTCACGCACAAAATTATTTTAAAATTTTTATTTATCAGCATTTTGGACAATTTTTTAATTTTTTTTTTAATTTTTTCAAAACTTTCAAAATAATGTGGTTTATAAATGTGGTTTCTGTAAAAAAATCAGAAAAAATGAGAATCATAAAAGGTCGTCAACGTTTTCTCCAAAGAGATACATTCGATTCAAAATGAGATACCTTCACTTAATTGTAAATAAAATCGAAAGATGTTCATCGATTTCTATGATCAATGTCTCATTTTGTTCATAGGTTATGTGGCTTTTCGTGAAAGTTATAAGACTTGACACTTTTTTCCGTTTTGGATTTATATGATTTAAAAAGAAAAAATTTAAATTTTTTCACAAAAATATCATTTCAAAGTGGTTTGTGCGTGACCTTTTCAGTATTTAATAATGGAATTTTTGAGAAAAAAACCAAAAAGTCATCACCCTAATCAGGACGTATCCAGGATTTTGGTTCGGGGGGGCCCAACCTTTTTTTCCATAACAAAGATCAACAATTTAAAAATTGCGTTTATTGTGTAGGTAATAGAAGTTAAGTTCCTTAGTTTTTTATTCGAATTTTATTCCTAAATACACGCTGAAAAAAAATCGCTTCTGTAGTATATTGCCCCAAACAAATTCGGCTTGAAACATATATATGTTTAGCGTAGACTCTAAGCATGTAATATTTGGTACATACAAAAATTGTGTATTTGGGAAGATGTTGTTCTAAACAAATATTTGTTTACATCCCAATGTGACTGCTATTTGTGAAACAAATATTTATTTGGATATAAATATTCATAAAATACATAAATTGTGTCAAATTTTTCAGTAATTCAAAGTTAAATTTTTAGAAATTTTTAATGTTCGTAAAAAAAATAATTGAAATCATATGCCATATGCTGCATATGGTATCATAACTGGGAGGTACAATTCGAAACCAAGGAAAAATTTAAACTGAAATTTGAAAAACTCAGCAAAAGTTTTGGAAATCTTTTTTAAATAAAATATATGTGGAAAAATTCCTAAATAATAATTTTATTTGTATTTAAACACATATTTTATTTGAGAAATTTAGTTTGCAAATATAATTTGTTGTAATATATTAATATATGCGTTCCAAATATATTTTATTGATTTTCAAATAAAATTTATTTGCTAAGAAATATAAAATATTTAAAAATTTGTGTTCCAAATATATTATCTTTCGATTCAAACATATCAAAAAAGGCGATTTTGCCCCGTGTATAAATGTGTACTTTAGTACGAGATCAATAAAACTTTTTATAATAAAATACGTAAGAGTTAAAAATGTAATCTTCGATTTTTTGAAAGAAATATATCAATTATTTCATCGATTTTTACTTCATCTTTGTATATAGATATCAAAGCCAGATAAGATAGCCTTTCTCCTTCCATTCTGTTCCGTAGATAAGTTTTTATTCTTCTTAACGTCGAGAAACTTCGCTCAGCAGATGCCGTTGTCACATGTATTGTGGCCAGTATCTGCAAAAGGGTAAAAACGCCTGGGAACATATCCTCATCACAAACTGAAATATCATCACATGCATTTGATGGGTTATCATTCTTCTGCTTCCAATAATCAATCCATATACTTATTTCAGCTAAAACAGATTTTGCTGAATTTTTTAAATCGTTTCTGTAAAAAATGTGACTTTTTCGAAATCTTCCTTTATTAGATTTACAACTCGTATCGGAACGACATTAAACAGACTTGTAATTATAGCTTCATGTTCGGAAAATCTATTATTTAAATGTGATATTACTTCGTCCAGATATGGTATGAACAATGTTGTCCTAAAATACGCCTTGGCATCTGAACCAGGAATATTAGCCCTATACTTTTGAGTGCCTACTCTTCTAGGTAGCGATGCTTCTATTTCAAAACTTCTTGCAAGTTGTGTGGATTCTTCAAACAGTTTATCAAACTCCGCATCTGAATTTCTACGCATGTCTCTTAATTTAGTCGTTGCCAATTTTATGATTTCGTAAGCCTTTATTATATCTAGGTTAATCGTTTGCAAATACCGTGATAAGTTCTGTGTAATGACCAAAACCGTACTACTTATTACCACACCCAATATAAAGTCCAATTTACATACACGGTTGTGCAACTCATTCCATCACTGCAACCTACATGTTAAAAAGGTAGATAGCCATATCTGGTTATCATAAATTTAAAGCCAACCAATAATTACACCGGTCGACAAAAACAACATTTTTTCCTGGGTTTCTGTTTTAATGCATAGATTCTGATTCTAGACGTCAAAAAACGTCTCCAATCTTAGCTTTTAAAGTTTGTTTTTGTAAATTTTACATCGATAAGAAAGTTTTAAAGTTAAAACCTTACTAAATTAGCTATAAGTTTTTAAATTATGCATCGATTTCGGAATGGGCTCGTTTAATTCATGACCGAACAGACTTTACGATAAAATCATAAAAATATAACATTTGTTAATTTTTAGATTGTTTTATGGGAGTTTTATTTTAAAAATATTAAAATTTTATCAAAAAATCAATTTTTTTTGCAATATTTTGTAATACTCGTATATCGTCGAAACCGCTGAACGGATGGAAAATGGTATAATATGAAGTTAAAGGCTACTTAATATTTAATTCTTTAAAACTTTCCTCAACCAAATCGGATAAATGGTTCTCGAGTTATGCCACTATATGTGGTTCAACCACTAATTTCTTTCCATATCACATCTTATCGCGAGAATTTAAAGAGACAACCCTTTAGGCTAAGAAAAAAGAAAGGTTGAACAACATATAATGGCATAACTAGAGAACCATTCATCCGAATTGGTTCAGGTAAGCTTTAAAAACTTCGCATAATACAATTTTCCATCCGTTCGGCGGTTTCGATGATATCTTACAAAGCATTGCAAAAAATCAAATTTTTTTAAAAAAAATTTAATAATTTTTAAATAAAAGCCTCATAAAAACATCTAGAAACGCATAATTGTCATATTTTTGTGATTTTATCGTAAACTCTGAAAGGTTATAAATAAATTGAGACCATTCCGAAGAAAATCGATGCATAATTTAAAAAGTTTTAGGGAGGAAACCATACACTTTTCTTATTTTTAGTTGTTATTACTTTTACTGTTACCATTTTTTACGCTTTTGTATTGTTTTTTTTAACGGCCTTCCAAATATTTTTCGTGTTTTTTTTTTGAGTGATTTTGAAAATTATAAACAGTTTATGCCTATGTTAAAAACATTTTCGACACCCCCCCCCCTCTGGATACGTCCCTGACCCTAATATACATACATTAGCTGACCCCAGAAGACGTTGTCCTGCCCGTCCTGTTTGGGATGTATTGGTTGGTTATTCATTGATATTTCATTCTAAAATGCATATAGCCCGAGTTTCAGGAAAAATCATCAAATAAAATGTACATACATATATTGACCAAATGTCCACTATAGCGCCATCTACCGGTTAGAATTATACATACAAACTTTATCAAGACTAACAACATATACATTTAAAATATCAGTCAAATCGCTCTGAAAATGCGAATTTTGCAAATAACACTCCGCAATTTATCGCGGTGAAAATAATTCTAAAACATAAATGACCCCAATCTGAATATACGAGGTATGTTCAAAAAATATCGCGAATTTTGTATTTTTTCAAAAAGTATTTTTTTATTCATGAATATCTATTTTGTCCCCTTCAAAGTAATACCCCTCGGATATAATACACTTCTGCCAACGTTTTTTCCAATCCTCGAAGCACTTCAAATAATCCTTTTTTGTGATTTTCATGTCCTTTCATGGACCTTTTCAGTTTTGGGAACAAAAAATAGTCACAGGGGACTGGGTCAGGAGAATACGGTGGCTGCGGCACCATTACTGTGTTATTTTTGGCCAAATATTCGCGCACAAGCAACGATGTGTGCACAGGGGCGTTATCATGGTGCAAAAGCCAGTTTTTGGTTCTTCCACATATCCGGGCGTTTTTGGCGGATTGCTTCGCGCAATTTGCGCATAATTTGCAGATAATATTCTTTATTGGCCGTACTACCCTTAGGCAAGACTCATAATGCACCGCGCCCCTGCAATCAAAGAAAACTGTGAAAACCGGGCGTCCGGCACGCTGTTCATCCTTCGCATCTTCTCGGCCCTCTAAGAACATTTTGTACCACCGATAAACGTTGCTTTAGTCCAAGGTAGCTTCACGGTATGCCCCAGTCAACATTCGGAATGCGTCAGCGCACTTTATTTTGTTTTTCACACAAAATTTGATGCAGATTCTTTGATCCATTTTCTGAAATAGATAAAAATCGAAGACAAGTTAAAACACATCCAAGCACAACAGCTGTCAAAAATTAACTAAACATTCAAAATCGCCGACCATGTCACCGTAAATAAGGGACATGAGTACCAACATAACGCTACAAAAATATCAAAAATCAAATACTCGTAGCCCGCGGAAATTCAAAATTCCCGATATTTTTTGAACATACCTCGTATTGTTCAATTTGCAGGCCATTAGCACTTATGGTTTCGGAGATCATGTGTTACTAACAAACGTACAAAGGATTATATAGATATGCATTTTTTCTCTGCGTGTATTCTCTTCCCACACATACACAATAGCTTACTATAATATGTATATCTGACATGACATTTACAAAAATATTGACTTTATCATAAGCATTGAATATTTTATTCATACCTAAATCCAATTGCAATGTTTACCTCAAACGATGGATCAGAAGAAGAAGAAGCCACAACAACAGGATATCATGTGCCAACAAGTTACAACAGTGAATGGGACAAATTTGTGCTCTTGATATGGAAGAATATACGACTTTTGTGGAGCAATTGGCAGTGCTTTGTCATTTCGGTGACATCTCCAATAGTGTTTTGTACAATTTTGATTTCTCTAAGGATTTCGCTGCAAATCGGAAAGCAACCCATAGAAAATTATCCCATTTTGGATTTATCCAAATACTGGAAAAATCTATTGAATTTAATCAGCGAACGCAAAGAAAACATTAGCAGAGTGATTGCAGATTTCAATCACAATCCATTTATCCCTCAACTGATTGTGGGTTATGCTCCCAACAATCCAGCTTTTACAAATATTATGAAAGGCACCGGTAATTACCTATCGAGGATGGTCTTTAAAGGCTATGAAACCTGCGACGAATTGAGGGCAGCCATAGTGGAGGAAAATCTTGTGGCCGGAGCCTGTTTCGATCAGCTGGTCCACCGCCATTACGATTCCCATTTACACAAAGACGATGATGATGATGTGTATAAACTAATCGGAGGCTTGTATCCAAATTACTTGAAATATCGCTTGATTTTCCCATATGCCTGTCGTGTGTATCATGACACCTTCATCGGCATCAGTTGGCATACACATTCGCTGTATCATTTCATTAATCGAACCGATCAGCGGAATATAGGTCTCCATGACGGTGGTTATGTGGGTTATATACGTGAAGGTTTTGCTCCGCTACAAAATGCAATATCGTTATCATACCTTCAATTGGTGGCCGGTGTTGTCAAACCCAACTTCCATATACCTCCGATTTATATGTGCCGTTATCCATCCAAGGAATTCCTAAAGGATGAAGTAATTGAAAGCATTGATTTTAGTTTATCACTAATGCTACTCTTTGGCAATTTCTATCCGGTTCTAATATTTGTTTCGGTAAGCCTAATAACGTTTAAATGAAATCTAGAAATCGGAATGTGCTAATAGATTTTGGTCATTTTCTGCGGCCATCGATTGTTCTCCAAGTGTATATTATTTGTTCAGAATTCGCCAGTCATATTCACTTCTAACCTATAACGTGTCCTGTTGAACTATTCCACCTCTGATTTTATCAGCCTCTAGTCACTAAACGGTAACCTGCACTATATTTTGACTTTAGTGGTCGTGAATCTGATTACCATGTTTCCGAATCTTACTTTCCGAATGAATGCCATTAGCGGTCAATGATAAGTCATTGTAGATCAGACTTGAGCATCTGTAGAAACCTTTTTCGCTCAATAACATTACAGATCACTGATTACACTATGCAACAAAATTTTTGTCCAAGGGATGTGGATAACAGTTTCTGGTGCAACTAAGTGTCACAAACACGAAAAAAATATTAAAAAAAAATTGTATGGTAAATTTTTTTTTAAATTCCAGCTTTCATGGAAAGTACGTTCAGAATTGGTATAAGCCTGATTGAGCCGTGTTATGCCACAAATTAAAGGGAATGATTAGGGCTACATATGCAGCAAATATCGCTTTCACGTAGAATCTTTGGTCGTCAAAAATATGAGAAAAAAAAAGATTTTTTTCAAAAAAAAAAATTTTTCCTGGTATAAAAAAAAACATAAAAAATAGAGAAAAAAAATTATTTTATCACATTTTTTAAAAGCCAGCATACTAAAGAAGAAAACACTGTCTATTTGAAAAAATCTATGGTTAGATGTAAAAGTTATGAGCCATTTTTCAAATGTTAGAAAATTCAAAAAATCTTGTTTCATATTTTATGTTGGTAGTTAAAAATATGAACGAACTGTGGACACCTAGTATTTTGTGTAATTCGTGCCATGTAAATCTTACTCGATGGACTAGTGGAAGAATGCGGTAAGTACTTTAAAATTAATGTATTACAATGTTTTGTGGAATAACAGCCTAATAACGAAAATATCATCAAGTTCAACTGAGTACTAAACTCTGAGCGATTCAAGTTTTGGGTCAGAAGTCATCGCTTTTAACTCAGTTTCAACTCATTGATCTAGTGAGAGATTTGGAACTGACCAAAGATAAGGCAGAACTACTTGCATCTGGGATGAAACAGTACAACATTTTGGCCCCAGATGTTAACATATCATATTATAGGGTCCGTGATATACCTTACAAACAATTTTATACAACTGTGGATAACAGATGCTTTTGCAAGGACATTCCCGGATTGTTCGAGGAACTTAATCAAACATAAAATTCAAAGGAATGGCGGTTACTTGTTGACAGCAGTAAAAAAAGTTTGAAAGCAGTACTTTTACACAACGGAAATCAGAAACTAAAGAATCATACGAAACAATGGCTAAATTGATAAAATACATAAAATATGAACATGACTGGAAAATTTGTTGCGGTTTAAAAGTAGTTGGTATGTTATGTCTCTGGGATAGCCGATATATTGCAACCACAGCATATTAAGCTGGGGCTTTTTAAGAATGTTGTAAAAGCCTTAAGGAAAGATGGCAATTCACTCTCATATTTAAAAAGTTTATTTAAAAGTCTTTCTTTTCAAAAAATCTTAGAAGGAGTTTTTTGATTGGCCTAAAATAAGGAAACTAATGAAAGATGTGAATTTCGAATCATATTTGACGTCCGATGAAATTGCAGCATGGAGGTCGTTTGAGCTTGTAGTATATGTATGTATTCTTCCAACTTATTTTTCGCTTTATGTATTCCAAAAGGTGTAAATATGTCCCTCAAAATTCATTTCTAGCATTCTCATTTAAACTTTTTCCCATGGCGAAAGGTTTCACCAAGAATTGAAGTCCATCGAGCGGCGTTACCAAGGGCACTGCGATGAAAAAATGGTGGGAGATTATATTTGGTTCCTCATTACAGAAACCGATTCCGAAATCTACAAACGTCAACAAAGAACTCACAATTACTTCTAATAAAACTTGTTCATGTAAATAAACTCAAATCTACATAATAACAAGTAAGAAAGTTTCAGTCGGGTAAACCGACTAAGGTATACCCTCACTTTGTGAGTAATGTAATATTGAATATTACTCGAATTATTCTGCCAATTTGTGTGGGAGGTACCAGAAGGGGTTTATGAAATACACCTATTTTTCGCTGAACATTAGATACTTTAAATTCATTGCACTGTGCCGAATTATAAGCATTTATGTGCACCGGTAAAAACGTTATGCGATATTAAATTGTGGTATGATTTGGGCATTTTGTGTGGGAGGTACAAAAAGGGGCGTGGCGATAACGCCCATTTTTCCCTGGACTGTAGGCAATATAAAAGCATAATACTGTACAAAATGTCAAGTATTTTTATGCACTGGTATTAATGTTATAAGCTGTTAACTTTTGGTGCAAAATGGTGCATTTTGTGGGAGGTACCAAAAGGGGCGTAGCAACATGGCCCATTTTTCTCGAGTTGATAGCGACTAATAAACTAATGCTATGTGTGGAATTTCAGAAGATTCGAATAAGTAGTATAGCAGTTATTAAAGATTCAATATTTCACAACATTTTAACACTTTGTGGGGGAGGTACTAGAAGGAGTGGACCAATATGGCCCATCTTCGAACTTAGCCGGAGATAGAAAAAAATATTACCACGTACCAAATTTGAAGTCAATCGGTTACTCCTTTCGAGAGTTATCGTGCGCACCAGCCAGCAGACAGACAGACAGACAGGCAGACAGACAGATAGACAGACAGACAGACAGACGGACGGACATTGTTCATTCGTCTTAAAATGACCCAAAACGAATATCCGCCGAACATACTTAGGTTCTTAGATCACTCCTTCGATGTGTTACACTTTTTTTCGTAGCAAATGATATATACCCTCGTCACACTAAAGTGAGGGTATAAAAATAAAATCGCTATTTAAACAGAAATTAACAAAAAAAAGATTTTTTGAAATTCTCTTACCTCTACCAAAAGGGCTATAATTTCTACATTTATCAAATGGATTTTTTTCAAATAGGCTTTATTTTTCGCTAGGATGCAAACTTTTAATAAAATAAAATATTTTTTTCGATTTTTTTTCCATTTTTTATGTTTTTTTGTCCCAGGATTTTTTTTAAAAAAAAAATCTACTTTTTTCGATTTGTTTAATGACTGTTACTTAACCACTGTTTCTAAGTGAAAGAGATATTTCCAACATTAGTAGCCCACCATAATAGCTTCAATTTAACGTATAAGTATAAGACCTGATCCGGCATATACTCCAAAAATTATAGAGCAAATACTAAGGGTATCTTCCACGATAATAGCATTTTTAATAAACAATTTTTAAAAAAAAATGTATCCATAAACATTTTTGTTTTTGATTTAATATAACAGTATGCCACAATCTATACAAAAAAAATAATGTAAAGTCTAGGACACAACAAAAAATATTTTTTTTGCATAGTGTTAGTGGTCTTGGTTCTGACTTCATCATCTATCCGAATCTTTCTCGGGTAATAACATTCCCGGTCAGTGATTGTCGTGTGTCTGACTTCACCATCATTCCGGATAATTTGTTCAATAATTGGGGTTGTGGTTTCTTCTAACCACCTTTCGGAACCTTACAATTATCTTCTAACCTTTCCCGGGCAGGAAATGGCGATCGTAGATATCCTTTCTCTATCTTTCCGGTCCTTACCCTATCAGTAATTGGGCGTCGTTTCCCTTTACCATCTTTTCGAACCTTGCAATAATTTGGGCTCATATACAATTCCGAACCGTATCTGTATTCGGTTAATGATTAGTGTTCGTGAAACTGACTTGACCATCTTTTCAAAACATACCCGCTCAATAATGGGGGTTCGTGGATATCTATTGACCATCTTTTCTAAACATACAGGGTGGCTGATATGTAATGCAACAAAGTAAAGCGCGATATTTTCTTA
Organism: Eudasyphora cyanicolor; assembly: GCA_963930755.1. Classification (NCBI taxonomy): domain Eukaryota; kingdom Metazoa; phylum Arthropoda; class Insecta; order Diptera; family Muscidae; genus Eudasyphora; species Eudasyphora cyanicolor. Next base: position 154,221,013 of record OZ005736.1, on the reverse strand, counting down.
ATTTTTTTTTAAATTTTATTGTTCAAAAGCAAAAAATGTCGGAAATAACATAAAATTTTAGAAACAGTTTAGATTTGTTCGAATTGGCCACTTTTGGCACGAATTATGGCCTTCAAACGGCCGACAAAGCCATCACACGATGCACGAAAGTGGCTCTGCGGTATTTTGGCCCATTCCCGGCGAAGCGCCGTCTTGAGATGATCGATACTTTGGTATTTTTTAGTGCGATCCTTACTCTCTAAAATGCCACAGGCGCAAAAGTCCAACGGATTGAGATCCGGAGATCTTGGTGGCCATTGCGCGGTAGAAATGAAGCGAGGAACCTCCTTTTTAAGCCATTCTTTGTTGACGCGTGCTGAGTGCGATGGTGCTGAGTCCTGTTGGAATGTCCATGGTCTGCGGCCAAAATGTTTGTCTGCCCAGGGCTTCAATACTGTCTTTAGGACATTTTCCCGATAATATTCGGCATTTATTTTGACCCCATGGTCGATGAATACGAGCGGGGAGCTACCATCGGCCGTTACGGCGGCCCACACCATTACCATCGGCGGCGCTTGAGTTTTGGTGGCCAATCGAAGGTGTAAATTTTCAGCTGACCTCTTTGGCAAGTTAACCCGATCATTTTGTTTGTTCACAAACTGCTCAATTTGGAATGACTTCTCATCGGAGAAAACCAAATTCGGTAACTGGCCACTTTCGGCCACAAGCGAAGCAACTCCTGAACTCTTTCCAGTCTAACTTTTTTTGTGCATCGGTGAGCTCTTGCACTTTTTGGAACTTCAATGACTTTAGTCCAAGCTCATTTTTTAATATGTGTTGTATCCGTTCTCGAGATATGTTCAGCTCACGAGCAATTTTTCTACCACTGCGGCGTGGATTTCGATCAAATCTGGCCTTTACTTTTCGGATCATTTCTGGTGTTGTTACCGTTTTTTTCGTCCACTTTTTGGAAGCGATGCAACACTGCCAGTATCACGGTAATGAGCAATGGTACGAGAAACAAAAGATTTATTCACATTTAAATGCTGGAGGGCTCTAACGATAGCCACTTGTGTTTTTCCACCCAAATATAAAGCAATCACACTATCACGCTTGAATTCCATCACGAATAACTTTTTTCGGAATGCAATAGATCAAAATGCTTTTGTAAGCTTGTAAACAATAAAATTAACTGTCACTGAAATAAATCTGTCAGCTATCAGACTAGCGGTTCAGAAATGATAGCAACCTGAAGTTGGTTGCAATACATATCAGCCACCCTGTAAGTATTCAGTTAGTAATTTGGAATCTTGGTTAGTCATTGGGTATCTTTCCAAACCTTATATGACCATGAACCTCGCCTATCAATAATAGCCTATCAATAATAGCTATTACTATAGTAAGCCGCAGATTTTCCTTGACCTCCTTTTCTAACCTTACCTGGCAACTATATGGCAATATATGGGTTCATGATTATATGGGTTCATGATTTCCTTTGTCCACCTTTTTATCCCCCAACTTAGAGAGGAGGGTATATATCATTTGCTACAAGCCAAAAGTGTAACACATCGAAGGAGTGACCTAAGACCCCATGTATGTTTGGCGAAAATTCGATTTGGGTTATTTTAAGTCATTTGAGCAATGTCCGTCCGTCCATTAGTCTGTCTGTCTGTGTATCTGTATGTCAGTCTGCTGGCTGATGCGCGCTATAGTTTAGTTTAAGGAACGCGTAGTGCACTACCAATTTGACGTGCACCACTCCACTCGGAGACTGAAAGGTCCATTGTGCTAGTCCTATAAAGAATTAAAGATTTGGAGAAACAGTAGAAAAAAAGATTAAAAATTGAGAGGGGGTGGAATGGGGCCTAATAAGGAGTGAGAAGAACGGAAAAAAGAAATGTTGAATTAAAAGAGGAGAGGGCAAAACAGTTCTTGCGATAAACAATGCCGTTTAGGCAGATGGATGAGCGGTTGTCATCTCCAGCCACTTCCAGCAACTAATATAATTGAGGATACTGTCGATTTTATGCGATGACAGAGCATCGAGATCTTCGATCGTAAAGTCACCTGGGTTGCGGTGTCTTTTTCTATAAATAAAATGGCATTGGCAAAGAAGCTCGATCGTTTCAAGTTCCTCTTCGTCTGTACAGAGACAACAGTAGTCCTCGGTGTCCCGTTGATACTTTGATGTAGGTGCTCTAACGTTACAGTGGTCTGTGAAGACGCCCACTAACAGGCGTAAATCCCTTTCTGTGAGGTTCACCAAGTCCCTAGTTCTGGATTGTGACATAATAGGCCAGAGAGACCTAGCGGTTTTACAGTCCGATCTGGTTGACCAATTCAGGTTACTTGATCCCTGTAGAAACACTCTATCATGCCGAAGAACTCACACATTGGTGGATACAGTAATGACACCGCACTAGTGGTTTCCATCGCCGACCCATTCCGTGCGAGCTCATCAGCCTTCTCGTTTCCGTCGATGTCACATTGTCCTGGAACCCAGCAGAGCTTGACGTTAACTGTTAATGCGCGCGATAACTCTCGAAAGGATTAACCGATTGACTTCAAATTTGGTATGCGGTAATTATTTTCTCTATCTCCGGCTAAGTTCGAAGATGGGCCATTTTGGTCCACTCATTTTCCACACAACAATGGTTGACATTTAGTGAAATATTGATTATTTGATAACTTCTATACTACTAACTCGAATCTTCTGAAATTCCACACTTGTATTAGTTTATTAGTCGCTAACACCTCAAGAAAATTGGGCGAAGTTTTCATTCCCCTTTTGGTAGCTCCCACGCAAATGGTCCATTTTACACCAAAAGTTAACTGCTTATAGCTTTAATATTAGTTCATACAAATACTTGAAATTTTGGAGAGTGTAATGTTTTTATAGTACCTAAAGTCCAGAGCGTCATTGGCGCACCCCTCTTGGTAACACCCACACAAATGGAGCATTTTGCACCGAAAGTTAACAGCTTATAACTTTTTATACCAGTGCATAGAAATACTTGCAATTTTATACAGTGTGATGTTTTTATAGTACCTAGAGTCCAGAGAAAACTGGGCGTCATTGGCGCACCCCTCTTGGTACCTCCTACACAACTGAACCATTTTGCAACAAAAGTTAACAGCTTATAACTATAATCTAAAATGGGATCTATTTTGGCCATATTCCTTACCCAAGGAATAATTAGGGCGTCATGGATCACCCATTGCCGGTAACGTTATTGATCTGTACTCGACAAATAACTACACCTGTCAATTATTAGTAGTCGTGCATCTAACTTTAATATCTTTGAACCTTACTCGAGAAATAACACTACCTGTCAACGATTGGTGTTCGTGGATCTGACTTGACCAAACCTTACTCGCTCAATAAGTTAGGATTGGTATTTCTTAACTAATATCCCTTGATCGATAACCCTCCCGGCAAACAATTGGAACCCATAGATTTCCCTTGACCATCATTCTTAACCATATTTGGTCAGTATTTAGGATTCTGGATATTCCTTTTGTATTTTTCCAAATCTTATCTGGCCACGAACCTTGTCGATCAATAGAATACCTTTTAAAGCCGTACTCGGTCAATAATTGGGGGTCGTGGATCTTCCCTGTCTACCTTACCGAAATATACCCTGGCAATAATTGGGAGTCATGGATCTTCTTTGTTAATCATTCAGAATCATATCCAGTTACTATTTGGCGGTCGTTGATCTCCATTGAAATCCTCTGACTTGACCATCTTTCCGAGCCTTACTCGAGCAATAATATTCCCGGTCAAAGATTAGTGTTTGTGGATCTGACGTGACCATCTTGTCGTGGATCTCCTCTGCTTACCTTACCGAACTATCTCCAGTCAGTATTTGGGAGTCTGGATCTTCTTTATCCATCTTTGTGAACATTATCCGGTCACTTTTTTGGGTCGTTGATCTCCTTTGACCATCTTTCTGAATCATATCCAGTCAGATTTTGTTGGTCGTTGATATACCTTGACCGTCTTTCTGATTTACATTTATTTATTGAACCAATGAATATGTTAAGAATAAATGGGTTCTCTCCAAAACTCAAGAATTTAATGAAAGGCTACAATGATGGATCTTTTAAGAACGCTACCCGAATTAAAAATCGAGGGGTGTCATGGTCATCACTCTGAACCCAACTCTGATGGCCCATGCATGGTCAGCACTCTGAACTCTCTGTCGCACCTCACTCAAAAAAAAACCAAAAGTTTTAAGAGAATACTCTTACTATTTTTTATTATGATAAAAGGATCTCTGGCAATTATGTGTGAAACAAAATATCGACCAAATGCTCGCCACGGCTTCGGTGACATACCTCTATGCGATGGTCCATATTTACAATGACTCTGTGACATAATTGATGGTTCAATGTCGTTAATGTGAAGAATTGTCTCAACCTTTAGCTCATAAATTGTTCTTGGCTCATTGACGTACACTTTTTCTTTTAAAAATCCCCAAGGCAAGAAGTCCAACGATGTCAAATCAGATGATCGTGGCGGCCAATTAACATCGCCAGGACGTTAGAAAACACGGCTATTGAATTTCTCGCACAAAAGAGCCATTGTTTCGTTGGCTGTGTGGCATGTGGCACCATCCTGTTGGGACCACATATCGTCCAGGTCCATATCCTCAATTTCTAGTCACAAGTAGTCCGTTATCATCTCGCGATTATTTGGGCACGACGACGAGTCGAGATTGACGGCTCTTCTGCCATAGCTCATAACTTTAATATAAGTACCAGTGCACATAAACGCTTTTAATTCGGCAAATTGCAATGTATTTAATAGGAGTATTCGTCAAGACACTTCAGGTATCCTACACACAAATTGACAGATTCATTCGAACACAACATTCCTATAACTTCTGCATCAATCAATATTATATTAGGGTATTCCTAAGTCAGTTTACCCGACTAAAATGTTCTTACTTGTTTATAATTCTATTGAACGTTTATGATTTCGAATCACAAATCCCATTTTTCTCCAAATTCATTCCATATTTGTTTTTTCTTCAACAGACCATTGTAGACGAAAAAGAAAATATGCAAAAAACCTACGCCAAAATTATGGGTGTTAGCAACTACATACATTTTCTGGGTTGGCTAGTCACTGCATTCCTACAATCGCTCTTTAGTAGTTTTGTACTGGTGGTATTGCTCAAGGTAAATTCTATATAGATCTTCCCATAAAAATTTTCTCAAAATTCACTGTTTTGGTTGTTCCTTTAGATTAAGTGGGCCGATGGAGTTTCCATACTGGAGCAGAGTGGGTTCTTTGCCCTTATCACAGTGATCTGTGTCTACAATATGACTAGCATTTGTTTTATCCTTATGTTGGCCTCATTTTACAAACGGACACTAAGTGCTGTGACTGGAACGGCCATCCTATGGTTCTTGACTTATGTTCCCTATATTTTGTCTTTGAATTCCCTGAGAGTAACAGTCTGGGAAATGAATATCTTTGTTATGGCCTTTCACAACACCGCCTTGGGTTATGCACTGGAGAATATCTTGGAATTTGAATTATTTGGACGTGGTTTCAATTTTGATCATTTCTTTGATACCCGTCCTTTGGATAATACAGTGTCCACCGGTTATTATTTGGGTTTAATGCTGGCACAGTGTTGTATCTACACTTGCATTAGTCTTTATGTCGAAGAACTAATGCCGGGAAATTTTGGATTGGCGAAACGTTGGAACTTTCTCTTTAGCTTTAAAAAGCGCAGCAGTATTTTTACTGCTGCGCTAAGTTTATCGAGGCGTATGGGGGAGGTCTATGGAATCGGTAGTGATGCTAGTGGTGCTGCGGCTAGTGGGAGATCTACCCCGTTTATATATGAAGTGGCGGGAGGAAGGAATGTTATTCTGGTGGATATACAAAATGTTTCCAAGAGTTATGGAGATGAACCGGTTCTACATAACCTTAGTTTGCAATTGCGCAGTAATGAGATCACTATTCTTCTGGGACATAATGGAGCTGGGAAGAGTACTCTGTTATCGATTATAAGTGGCCTTGTGGCAATGTCTGCTGGTACTATCACTATCGATGGATTCGATGTTAACAAAGATCAACGATATGCTTGTGCTTCCCTTGGTTTGAGTATGGGAGATTCGGTGCTGTATCCTGATCTAACTGTTGAGGATCAAATACGTTTCTTTGGTTACTTAAAAGGCTTACAGACCCCTGGAGTAGAGGAAGAGTTGGAGAGATATTTAAATGCTACCAAGCTCTTGATTTATCGCATGGAAATCACAAAGAAATTACCGGTGGGTATCCGGCAACAATTGGCCGTTTGTTGTGCCTTGATGGGTCAAAGTCGTGTGGTGCTCTTGGATTGTCCAATGACTCATATGGATGTCCCTGGTCGCACACTAATGTGGAAATTGTTGGAACAGGAGAAAGTGAATAGAACCATATTGATAGCAACAACCTCATCGAATATGCTGGAAGTTGTGGCTGATCGTGTGGCCATAATCTCAAATGGTGAGCTACAATGTGATGGAACACCTAGTTTTATTAAGAAAATGTATGGTCAAGGCTACAGGTTGGTAAGTGGTTGAATTGGGGGAAAATCTAAAGAGCCACAATAAGTGAATAATCCCTGTAGGTTATAGCCAAGGGCCCACATTGCAATATACAATCGATAACAAACCGGGTGCGCCACTATATACCCAACATAACACCCCTTAGCACTTTGGGAAATGAAATCATCTATTCCCTGGAAGAAATGCATTCCGAGGTCTTTGACCAACTAACCAATAATTTAGAGCAGAATATGTATCAACTCTCTATAGAATCTGTTACCTTATCTTCCATTCAAATCGATGATATATTCTTTAAACTGGGCGCAGCCTCTCCATGTCGTGAGAATCGTAATCGCCTCATGGAAATCATGAATGGTGAATCTAGTTATCCCGAGGAGAGTAAACATTTACGTTTTATGGAAATCACCACACGCCTGGAAGGCATACCTCGTATATTGCAGCAATTTCAAGCACTGTGGCGACAACGTGTGCTCTACGCCTTTCACTATCGTGATCACTATGTGAGACGTTTGGTCTATCCTCCCATATTTGTGGTGATTGCTTTCTTTGTCTCAGCATTTGGACTCAATCAATTAAGAATGCCCGATATTGAAATATCCCTAGATCAATATGCCTCCAGTGTTACGTTAATCGATAAACGACCCCTGGCATCCCGTAGCCATGATGTCAGTGAGATTTTGGATAGATACAAAGAGTTAATCTTTTGGTTAGGTATTCAACATAAACTGGAAGAGACCGAGGGACAGCTCTTTGAAGATTACTATATAGAAAAGGATGTACGAACATTAGAGCGCATGGATCAAGATCATCATGTGGGTGTGACATTTGCCGATAACCATATAATAGCGTGGTTTAATAATGTGGCCTTGCATTCGGTGCCTTTGAGTTTAAATTTGGTACACAATGCAATCTTAAGGTGATATATCATTAGAACTTGAGTTTAAATTTGGTACACAATGCAATCTTAAGGTGATATATCATTAGAACTTGAAAAAAAAATAAAAAAAAATCTATCTTTTAGAACAATTTATGGTGATCAATGTGCAATTGAAATAGCATTGGAACCTCTCAACAATATGCAGAATCATCTCGATGGTCTGTTGCGCGTCACCATCAATACCAGCAATGTTTTGGCTGTTTTCATATCCCTGTGTCTGTGTTGCCTTTGGAATTCCATTGCCTTTATATTTGTTCGGGATCTACGCAGTGGTTATGCAAATACTCAATTGCTAGCTGGTGCTAACATTTGGACCTATTGGCTGGTGAACGTTGCTTATGATACCCTAATCATCATTGGTATGACTCTGCTTACGACGCTGACAATATTCCTTTGTCAAATTCATTTGGATATACCACTGCATATATATGGTAAACAGATTTTTATGACTACTTAAGACACACAGTCCACATTTGTGTGGAAAAACGTGGATACAAATCACCGATTTCTCTAGACTTCCAAAACGATATGCATTAGAACTGACTTCTCAAGATTCATAACCCAAATCCCTGACTTCTTAAGACCAGCAAAACAAAAACCCCGACTTCTCAACACTCACAAAACAATCGTGGATTGTCTCCGTCTTCTCAATGTCGTGGATTTTTTTAGACTTCAGAAGACCCTCAAAACAAATCTCGGATTATCAAGACTCACAAAACAATCGTGAAGAGTTTCCGACTTCTTAAGATTCGCAAAATCTTACCAAACAATCGTGGATATTCTCTGAGTTCTCATGACTCAGAATTTTTACATGTATTTTCTATGATTTCTTAAGACTCAGAAAACAAATTATAGATTTTTCAAATCTCTTAGCCAATCGTGTTTCTCGAGATTTATCTTAGTTCTCAAACCCATGAATTGTCCTTCCAAACTTAAAATGAGTATAACTCCTTAAATATACATGCTAGGGCAAAAAGACAATATTTTGTGATCACTTATTGTTGGGTCAACATTTTGAATTGCCTTAGAAAAATTAAAATTGTTACAACTTCCTAAATAGGCAACGTAGAACGAAAAGGATTTTGTCTGATTTCTCAAAACCCATAAATCGCGAATTCTTTGACTTCTCTAGACTCATAAATGAATCATGAATTTTATCTGACTTCTCTAGACCAGCATAACAAATGCCTGATTTCTCAAGGCTTACAAAACAATCGTGGATTTTTTTCTGTCTTCTCAAGACTACAGGAACAATCGTGGATTTTCTGTGACTTCCAAGTATGATAAAACAAATCCTTGACTTCTCAAGACTCACAAAGCAATCGTGTATTTTCTCCGACTTCTCAAATCTCATAAATTAATGATTGATTTTCTCTGATTTAACAAAACTCACGAAACAAATCTCCTAAATCTGAAGGCTTACAAACGAAACATGCGCTACCTGTGACTTCTCAAGGCTCACAAAACATCGAGACTTACAAAACAATCGTGGATTTTCTCTGGGTTCTAAGATTTCACAATATATCGTGGATTTTCTGTGACTTCTTAAGATTTCAAAAACAATCGTGAATTTTCTGTGAATTTTTAAGTCTGGAAAAACAAATCCCTGACTTCTAAAGACTAACAACAATCGTGTATTTTGTCCGACGTCTTTATGGATTTTCTCCAATTTCTCAATCACCGATTTCTCAAGACTCATTAGACAATTATGGACTATCTCCGACTTCTCAATCCTTACAAAACAATGAGCATTATTTTATATCTCAAGACTCAAAACAAATCGCTGATTTTTTAAGGTTTTGTAAGGCTCCAAAAACATAAGGCTGAATTTTCAAGATCAAATCCATAAATTCTAACGACTTGTATAACAATCGCTGATTATCTCTGGTTTTTCAAAACTCCCAAAACAAATCCCTGTCTTCTCAATAACCGCAAAACAAATATCTGACATATCAAGGTTCACAAGACAATAGTGGATGTTCTTTGACTTCTCTAGATCTTGGATTTTCTCCGACTTCACAAAACAAATCTCAAATTCTCAAGTCTCACAAAGCAATCGTGGTCTGTCTGGAACTTCACTTAAAAGACAGTCGTAGTTTTTATTTTTTTCTGACTTCTCAAATCCTAAGAATTATTCCTCCATAACTTTAAATGGATATAACTTCTTAAATATGCGTGGATTTTCTCTAATTTATAAAAACAGATCATCGACTTCTCAAGTCAGGGATTTGTATTTTCAAAACAAGTAAGAAAGTTTCAGTCGGGTAAACCGACTAAGGTATACCCTCACTTTGTGAGTAATGTAATATATAACATTACACCAATAAATCTGTCAATTTGTGTGGGAGGTACCAGAAGGGGTTTTCCAAATACACATATTTTTCGGTAAACAGTACATTCTTAAATACATTGCATTGTGCTGAACTATAAGCGTTTATGTGCACTGGTATATTAAAGTTACGAGCTATGTAATTTTGGTATGATTTGGTCATTTTGTGTGGGAGGTACAAAAAGGGGCGGGGTGATAACGCCCACTTTTTACAGGTCTATAGGCACTATAACAGCATTACACTGTACAAAATTTCAAGTATTTGTATGCACTGGTATTAAAGTTACAAGCCGTTTACTTTTGGTACGAAACGGTCCATTTGTGTGGGAGGTACCAAAAGGGGCTGTACAATAATGCCCATTTTTTACCGGACTATAGGCGCTACAAAAACATTATACTGTAGAAAATTTCAAGCATTTTTATGCACTTGTATTAAAGTTATAAGCAGTTAAATTTTGATGCAAAATGGTCCTTTTGTGTGGGAGGTACCAAAACGGGCATACCAACTTCACCCATTTTTCTCGAGTTAATAGCGACTAATATACTAATATTATGTGCAGAATTTCAAAAGATTCGAATAAGTAGTATAGAAGTTATTAAAGAATCAATATTTCACTAAATTTTAACCCTTTGTGTGGGAGGTACCAGAAAGAGTAGACCAATATGGCCCATCTTCGAACTCATCCGGAGATAGATCAAAATATTACCACATACCAAATTTGAAGTCAATCGGTTACTCCTTTCGAGAGTTATCGTGCGCACCAGCCAGCAGACACACAGACAGACAGACAGACAGGCAGACAGACAGACAGACAGACAGACAGACAGACGGACGGACATTGCTCATTCGACTTAAAATGACCCAAAACGGATTTCCTCCGAACATACTTAGGGTCTTAGATCACTCCTTCGATGTGTTACACTTTTTTCCGTAGCAAATGATATATACCCTCGTCACACTAAAGTGAGGGTATAAAAACTTCCTTACTTCTAAAGACTCACAAAACATACGGGGATTGTTTCTGACTTCTAAATGCTTACAAAAAAGAGAGGATTTTCTCTGACTTTCTTCGACTTATCATGCCTTTCAATACAATCGATGATTTTCTTTGATTTCTCAAAACTACAAAACAATTCGTTGACTTCTGAAGACTCACAAATGCATCCTAAATTTTTTCTGCCTTCTCAATACTCATAAATCAATCGTGGATTTTCTTTGACGCAAAAGAAATCCCAGAATTCTCATTACTCGCAAAAGTCTCTTCTCAAGTCTCACAAAACAATAGCGGACTGTCTAACTTTACCTAAAACAAACAATTGTCGATTTTCTTTTTTCCGACTTCCCAAATTCTAAGAATTGTCCCCACATAACTTTAAATGGATATAACTCCTTAAATATGCGTCGGCTTTCTCTGATTTATCAATACTCACGAAACAAATCGTAGACTTCTCCAGACAGGTATTCGTCTTTTCAAGACTTCAAAAACACATCACTGACTTTCCAAGACCTAAAAAATTCCCTTACTTCTTAAGATTTAAAAAACAACTGGATTATATCTGACTTCTCAGGACTAACACAACTATAGAGGATTTTCTCCGACTTTTTTCGACTTACCAAGCCTTAAAATACAATCGCGGATTTTCTCTGATTTCACAAGACTACAAAACAAATCGTTGACTTCGGAAGACTCACTAAACAGTCCTCGATTTTTCTGCCTTCTCAATACTCATAAATCAATAGTGGATTTTTTCGACTGCTCAACACATGTAATCAGTCACCCATTTTATGTGACATTGCAAGTCCCGCCTAACAAATCCCAGACTTCTCATTACTCGCAAACGGCGGCCCGAAGTTGGACCCCAAGAAAATGCACCCCAAAATTAAAGTGCGCCCCAAATTTGGGGCCTATTTTCGTTACAAAAACTGATTTAGGAAATTACACCCAATCAAGAAAACAGCATGAAGTTAAAATAAACCCCAAAAAAACTAAGACATTTTCTTTTCGTAAGTCTGGGGAGTTCGCATTAATACACGTGTACGAACCTATTTTCTAATTATAAATCTTTTCCTGTGCGGTCGGCCTACGACCTGCGGCCTCTGTTTAAGACTTTCTCCTATGGATATGATCCAAGGTTGATACGCGAAAAAAATCTTTTATGCTTAGCATCTCCTGTTTCTAAATTTATAGATGAAAATAAGCCCCAAAAAGCGGACAAGAAATGAAATTAAATCCCAAAAAGCAGACAAAAAATGAAATTAATTGTTGTTGTTTGATATGTTATTTTTTGGGGCCCATATTCATGAAAATATTGGCGTGTAGTTTCTTGGGGCCCCAATTTCATTCCGCCCTCGCAAACGTCTTTACTCAAGTCTCACAAAGCAATCTTGGGCTGTCCGGGACTTCACTTAAAAAATAATCGTGGATTTCCTTTTTTCTGTCTTCTCAAATCCCAAGAATAGTCCCTCCATAACTTTAAATGGATATAACTCCTTAAATATGCGCGGACTTTCCCTAATTTATCAATACTCACAATTTTTTTTATTATTTTCAATACTTCTAAAACAAATCACTGACTTTCCAAGACCGAAAAAATGTCCTTACTTCTCAAGACTCATAAAACATAAGTGGATTGTTTCGGACTTCTCAAGAGTTACAAAACAATCGTGGTTATTCGCTAACTTCTCACGACTCGCAAAACCAATCCCAATAGTCTCTCAAATATCACAAATCTCTCTAGTCGACTTTTCAAGACCTTGATTTTTTACGACTTCTCAAGACACACAAATCCAACGTAAATTATTCTAGCTTCACAAGACACAACACAAAAAAGTTTTTTATTATTTACTAGCTGGACCCGGTCCACTTCGTTGGTCCACTATTTGCAAATTTTTTTTTTCCAAAACCATCCCAGACCAAATAGCTTTCAAACAAAAGAAAAAATTTTAAAATCGGTCCAGTGGTTTAACCGCCTATACAACACATACATACTTACATACAAACATTTTTCCATTTTTATATATATAGATTATTATTAAATCTACCTTTGTCTCTACAGGGTGGTACATCTTCGTTCTCATACTAGCTGGTTGGAGTATATACTCCCTAAATTATGCCGCATCGCTGTTCTTCTCCAATCCCGTCCACGCGTATACCGTTTCATTATCCTTTGAGGCATTTGGTATTATCTGTTTTTGTCATGTCATTGAGGCATTCGAAAAAAGTTATGTGAATACAGCAAAAACTCCGTATGCCATATATTTCATCTTTCTTCCACTGTTTTCCATCTGTAGTGCCATTTCCACGGTGTATTATAATGGAGAATTCTTACGGGTCTGCGGTGATGAGCACATAAGCATGGCCTCAATTCATTTGGAAAATTGTCAAGCTATACCAAACTGTTGTCGTAAGTATTGGCGACTATAATCTAATATCATTTGGACAACTTGGGAGGAATTGTTTCAAGTTTTGCATACTTAGGAGAATACAATATGATGAGTTGGGAAAATGGTATCCTAATTGAAACTGTTGCATTAATGTTCACCATCATCTTGTGTTGGTGGATTATACTCATTACGGATTATCGTTATGTCTTCCAATGTAAGGATATACCAAGAGATGATTAGTAAGTACCGACAATCAGTCGTTGAAGTAGTCCTAAAATAAGTAACCCTTTTTCAGTTATGCGCAATTAAACGATCATAAACGACGGCATGACGATTTAGACGAGTCCCGTTATGATGAAGAATCTGCGTTTATGGAAAATTATAAGGTTCAACGCATGACCAATGTCGAACGGGAAGAGACACCTTTAGTATGCGATCGGGTGGGCAAAAATTACGGCCAACATTCGGTCGTAGATCGCATAAGTCTAATATTGAATAGGTATGTTACAGATTGATGCCTATAGTTGCTAGAGTTAATTTGATCGTCATCATAATCTCATTGCAGAAGCGATTCTTTTGGTATATTAGGGGTAAGCGGTTGTGGTGTTTCGACTCTTTTTAAATTGATCACCGGATTTGACGAAATATCGTATGGTCGGATTTTAATCAAAGGTCGCGATGTTTCCCATAATGTCTCTTTGGTCCAGCATTTTATGGGTCACGGCACCCAACAAGTGATCGATTTTCCAGATATAACTGTTCGGAATGCCTTGGAGTTCATTTGTTGTTTGCGCAATTATCCGCCGGAAAATGTGTCCGAGATTTGTATAAATTTAGCCAAAGTTTTGGGTGTATTCCCGTACTATGACAAATATTTAAATATTTTAAGTACAGGCACTTTGAATCGCCTTAATTGTGCTATGGCGGTTATGGGAAGTCCTGATATTGTTTTACTGGATATGTCCACCTCAGGCATTGATTCTGTGGGCAAAAGAGAGGTCTGGAATGTTCTGAAGCGCATGCAAGCGAACGGTACCTCGATTCTACAATCCACCATTAGCCTCAGAGATTGTGGAAGGTTTTGCAATCGTGTGGCCTTTATGTCACACGGTCGGCTCTGTGTGATTGGCAGACCGTGGAGTCTGAATAAGCTCTATGCCGACTATCATTTGTTGAAAGTGAAATTTACTCGTAGCTTGGTTCACAGCCGGGGAAGTATGACGAGTAATTATCTATATGCGGCGAGTTTGAATAAGTTAACGGATTTCATATATACTGAATTCCCGAATGCCGTACTGAAGTAAGTTGAATAGAAAAACAGATCGGACGGGACAAGACAAGACAAAAATTTTTTAAACAGAGATAAATCTCTACTATACTAAATGAAAGACTAGATCAACGACTATGCGAATATAACATAAATGATTGGAGCATGTTCAAATTTATATTCTTTTAATTTTTCCCCTACAGAGAACATCATGGCAATAATTTCCTCTTTCTGATACCTCAATATACCGCCACCATATCAAACATTTTCACAACTATGATGCGCAATGCCAACTCACTGAATATTGAAGATTTTGAATTAACACGTTGTTCGCTGTCCAAATCGTTTATCGACTTTTGGGAAAGAGAATATCGCTTGAAACGAATCGATTATCGTTTATCGTTGGGGCGCCATACGTATGATTATTAATTCTTCAAATAAAATGTGATATATGGGTCTTTTATGTTTGAGTTTCTTTTTCAATAGCATTTTATTTTGTTCATGGGTGTCAAAATTATTTGAAACTTTGCAAATCCCTTATCAAGAGTTACACTTTGGGCGATTTCTCAGTGGTTTTGTCTAATTCATTAAAATACTGCTCAATAAAAAGCCATACTTGGCTACATGCTCTGGGATACTCGACATTAAACATATGAAATGTTTTAAAGAAAAATATCTAATGTTCTCATGTATGTGTTAAAGGGCAAAAATTGTACATCTAAATAGAAAAAATATTTTGTAACCTTTAGAGATTTTTCTTCGCCTAGTCCTAAAATAAATTGCTATTTGTTACACAAATCCTCCTCGTGATTCTCCAAGGACTGCATGGTCTCACTTATAAACAGGAAAGACTCCTGTGAATCCCGCACAGAAAAAGTTTTACACTGTTTTTTGCCGTCAGCCTCAACTAGCACTCCTTTTTTTGTAAGAAATAAAATGCTATGAAGGTACCACATAATTTTTAGCTGTGTATTGTCGGTATCTGTCGAAGAAGAATACGTGTAATTTTATTGTCGGTATCTGTCGAAGAAGAATACGTGTAATTTTAAAGTGTTCATAAATCTTCAGAAATCTTAACATTTAACTAACCATTTTCCAAATCTGCAAGTTTTATTGTATCCATAATTCGTTTAAAGATGGGATCACGGATACTGCGTCCATTTTTCAAGTAATTTAAAAGGTTAACAAACTTTTCTTTCCAGCTCATCATAGTGCTATATGTTTCGCAGATTGTATTGAAGTCAATATCAATATAAAACAACAAATTCAAATATTAATTTTCTATTTATTTATATCTTTTCGAAGAAAAAAAATCAAAAAAATACTTACAAGTCGAAGTCCATGAGGCATACAAAGTTGTGGCCAAAGTTTGAATATATTGTTTAGCATTCATTGATTATTTGAGAAAATCTTAAGTTTGAACATGCATGAGTAGAACTCTTCTGTCGAAAGGCTGTCATAATCTATACTTTGAAAAAGCATCTGGTTGTCATTTTCAGGAACTTAAAATAAAATAAATGTTAATATATATGTAAACAATTATGAAATTTATAAATACTAGCTGGACCCGGTCCACTTCGTTGCCCCAGATTTCAGATTTCTGATCCCGTCCATTTTTGGACTAATAACGTAGACTGCCGCCAAATACATATACAAAAAACTCAGCAATCTCTCTAACAAATTTCTCAAGATATATCAATTTCAAAACATGGCTCATGTGGGCGGGGTCACTACCATTGATCCAATCCCTCCAATTTTTTTTACCAATCACGTAGCCTGTCACCAGATAAATATGCACAAAATTACAGCAATTTCGCAAATTGTGCTAGATATCTCAATTTAAAAATGTTACCTATATAGGCGGGGCCAAGCCCATTGGTGCGAACTCGCCCATTTGTCGATCCCTTCCATTCTTGGACAAATAACCTAAACTGCTACCAGATACATATACACAAAATTACAGCACTCTAGCTAACAAATTGTGCAAGACACATCAATTTAAAATATTGGCTTATACGGGCTGGGCTACACACCCTGGTCCTATTCCACCAATTTTTGTGTCAATCACGTAGACAGCCTCCAGACACATATACACAAAATTACAGCACTATCGCTTATAAATTGTGCAAGGTATCTCAATTTGGACAGGGCCACGCCCATTGGTCCGATCCCGCCCATTTTTCATTCATTTTTCAGTCACGTAGACTGCCACCGGATATATATACACAAAATTGCAGCATTCTCGCTAAAAAATTGATCAAGATATCTCAATTCCAAAATTAGCCTTATATGGGCGGGGCCACGCCTATTTGTCCGATCCAGCCCGTTTTTGGACCAGTGACGTAGACTGCCACCAGATATATATAAACTAAATTGCAGCACTGTCGCTAAAATTTTTTTCAAGATATTGAGATAAAGCTTGACCATGTTTAACTCCCGCCACTCTGGCGCGGAGTTAAACATGGTCCTTCGTAACCAAATTTTATCCAGTGATTGACTCTCCTGCGATCCGCCTAGTCTCCGTCGCTACACCATTGTCGCGAGCCAGCGACAAAAGACGGAGCCACTCTCTGATGCGCCTAGTCTCAAGCACAACACAAACATCTCAAAATAAACAGCAGCTGATATCAAAAAATATGCAGCGGCCACAACAACAACTACTAGCCCAACATCATTACAAGGAATGAACCACATTGGAACCAAACAACAACAAACTGTCGAATCTGGCTGACATTGCACTTGTGCAATGGGGCGGTATGTTGAAGTGTCAACAGATGACATTTAACAGCAGCGCCCCCAGGTGTTATACTTCGCATGCAACAACATCGCTCCTATCGATAGCGGTTGAAAATAAAAAATCTATGATGGTAACGCCGTCACAGTGACATATTGTTAGCCAGTTGTAAAGTCGCCCACAAAACATACGGCTCACGACCAAAATAAAAAATAAATTTTGTGTTTTACTTTTTTAACTCCCGCCACTCTGGCGCGGAGTTAAACCAAAGATATGAATACCAAGATACAACGAATTCTTCACTACTAGTTCATAGATGGCGTTCTGCTGGCATAAATAAACAACAGGGTAGCCATTACACATGAATTCAAATATTTGGTGTTGCCGACTATCAAATTTGAACATTTTACTGGAGAAAATGAAATGTATGTGCATATGTAAAATGAAAAAAGTTTGCAGACAGAAAAATAATGTTTTGTAGAAAAGTCGATGTTTTTGATATGCATGGAATGTTTTAAACATTATATATGTTAGACTAAATACGTTTTATTTTAAAATTAATACATTTTTTCAAATGATGGTCCACTCCCCATTGGGAGCAGTAGCAATAATATTAAAACAATCCTATAATCCGTCAATGTTTTTAATTTTTATTTTTGGACCTTTAGATAATTCCAAACAATCGGAAAACGCTAATCTCAAAAAAGAAGCTATTCTTCAAAAAAAAAAGTATAAATATTCTACCGGTTTTTTGTTTTCCTTCATCAGGCTTCTCTTCCAAAAGTTTGCCGTCCATTTCTTCTGCTTCCTTAGACATATTAGACGTTGAAATTTCTGAAATATGTAATTTTATTACAAAAATTCAAAATACTTCACTGAAATGAAAATCTGATCAGAAATCTAAAATATTCCAAATATTTTGGGGAGTTTCTGAGATAATTTTGGGGTGAAATATAAAATTGTCTAGCGTCAACTCTGGTTAAAATGGATACACAGAAAAGGTGCCTATCGACATCTATTTTACATTTTTAACAACGTGCAACGACATCTCTTGGAAATTGTGAACAATTTATTGTTGTATCATGGCCCTTTGTATACTTTGCTTAAACCAAAGATATAAATACCAAGATAGAAAAATAAATTGTTTACAATTTCCAAAAGATGTCGTAGCACGTTGTTAAAAGTGGAAAATAGATGTCGATAGGCAGCTTTTCTGTGTATCCATTTTAACCAGAGTTGCCGCTAGACAGTTTTATATTTCACGCCCAAAATTATCTCAGAAACTCCCCAAATCCATTAAAACCGCTGCATATGAATGATTTTCTGATCAAATTTTCATTTCAGTGAAGTATTTTTAATTTTTGTAATAAAATTACCTATTTCAGAAATTCCAACGTAACTAAAAGTCTAATATGTCCAAGGAAGCAGAAGAAAAGGACGGCAAAAAAAACTTTTGGAAGAGAATCCTGATGAAGGAAAGCAAAAAACCGTTAGAAATTGAAACGAAATAAAAGCAACCGCAAATGATAGAACATCCTGGTAGATGTTTTTATAGACCCCATGCTATACATGAGTTAGGCGCAAGAGAAGAAAGAAGAGAGAAGAAGAAGATGAACAATATATTTGTCTATTTTTGTATAATTTATGTTAATTTGTATTGGGTTGCGGTCCTTTTAAACAATTTGGAATATTCCTAATATACCATTAGCAAGATCCTTCCTTTACAACAAAAATCTATTTGTTTGTAAAACATAGGAATTCCAAAGTGTGAGGTTTTTCGCTGATTTTCAGCCCGATTTTCCCGAATTTTTTGTAATTTGTAAAATTATAAAAAATTAAATATTAATCGATAAGCACAAAAAATTCAAACAATGTTCGCGGAAAACTGTTTTTTGCGTGTGACAGTTCATTCCTATTCGTTCGTAACTGACAGTTTTTTGACATATCTTAATCTATAGTTTTTGGTGCAAGCTATATAATACATGTGCTTTATAATAAAAATGCTATATAAACAGATTTCGCCCAATTTTACTGTGTTAATTGTGCCATAACATAGTTATGGAAACACATTTCCGCACAAAAGTTCACAAGAGTCGTCCGAAAGCGTAGGAACTTAAACCCTATTCTATTGAAGAGTCTGAACGAGCAGCCGCTCATGGCTACTATCCATAACTCAAAAAACGTCATATGGAAACAAAATACACAAAGGAAGAAGTAAAATCTGGTAAACGCATTAAAGTTGAAGTGGTAGACGAACAGGCAATGGTAAAAAGGCAAATATAAGCAAACCTAACTGGCGCAGAGCAGAAGATTGACGGGGAAAGAGAAATGGTGTGATTACTCTATAATACCACATTTTTCTTATACAATGTATTTTTTTAAATTTAATTAAATAACTATTATAGGTACACCAACTAAACAAAAAAAGATTGTGCATTTTTAGGTATACCGATGTATTCAGAATCAATTTATGAGAAGTTTGCCCATGTCCGTTCGTCCGTCTGTATGTGCATAAATTGTTTTGATAAAAGAACAGCTCGCAAATATAAACCTATTTTTACCAAACTTCCACAGAGACATCGTTGAGATAAGGGACGAACACTATTGAGGGATAAGGGACGAACTCTATAGACTAATTTATATCAATATCTTATCGAAAATTCAATTTCGCCCGAAACTTCTTCCCTAAATTTCACTCAACAAATCGTTCGCCGGATTTTTTCCAAAACTTTTACAAAATGGGATGTGGAATGATATGTTCTAGCTAAAAACTTACATTTTCTCTTCCGTTCATAACACCTTTTCACCTCACCCACTTTTAGTGGAGATTCCTCCGGGTTTTCATTTCTTAAAAAGGTTTTATAAAACATTTTAATAAATTTTTTTATAATTTCTTTTACAATCTTCACAACTAATTCTCTATAATTTTCAATATTTTGAAAAGGCTTTGCTTACAAATAAATCTCCGCCTACCTTAATTACTTATTTCCAATATGTTTTTTCAACTCCCCTGGGTATTTATGAAGCTGTAACGCATGTAAACAGTTGGCCCTAAGGAAGCTTTGGGTGGCAGCGTAATCGTCTACGATCAAGGTAAACATGATGTATGGGTTAGTCTTATTTCCGGAGGTGGCATTGACAAACAACTGGGACTCCTTTCAGAGTATTTAGCTGAGGTGCAAGGAGTCGTCCACAAACGGGTAGATAACCGAACTGGTATTTTATTAAGTAATAGAGAATCCATATATAATATGCATATATATATCGTATAAGGAGTAGATAGAGTTGATAATAACCCATCTGGTCCTATATTAAGTAGTGGATAACCCAACTGTTCGTCAGCTAACGATTAGATAATCCAACTTGTCAATTAAGCACTAGACAACCAAACTGGCCAAATACGAAGGAGTCAAATACGAAATTGAGTGCCTCTTAATGCGTAGTTAACCCAAATGGTCGTCTAAGGAGTAGCAAATATTGATCTGCAACGATTCAAAATTATATAATTTTGTATTATGTCAGCGCTCCACAGATTTTTCTTAGAATATTTACTTTTTTTGAAGAATAGATTCTTTTTTTGAGATTAGCGTTTTTCCGATTGTTTGGAATTATCTAAACGTCCAAAAAATCAAATTAAAAACACTGAAGGAATATATATATGATTGTTTTAATATTATTGCTACTGCTCCCAATGGGCAGTGGACCACCAAATGTACTAATTTTAAAATAAAACGTATTTAGTCAAACATATATAATGTTTAAAACATTCCATGCATATCAAAAACATCGACTTTTCTACAAAACATTATTTTTCTGTCTGCAAACTTTTTTCATTTTACATATGCACATACATTTCATTTTCTCCAGTAAAATGTTCAAATTTGATAGTCGGCAACACCAAATATTTGAATTCATGTGTAATGGCTACCCTGTTGTTTATTTATGCCAGCAGAACGCCATCTATGAACTAGTTGTGAAGAATTCGTTGTGAATGGATACCGTTCTATCTTGGTATTCATATCTTTGGATATGCCTTTTATTTTTTTTAAAACCCAAAAATTCAATTTTTTTCCAGTCTGGCAAGGTTTGGTCAAAAATTACATACCAATGTTGCCATATCACAATATTTACATGTGGTGTACTTAGCTAAGACACCCAGCCTGGAATTTGAAAGCATACTTTTAGGATCTAACTTTTGCCATACTAAACCATGCAACGCTTGATAAAATGGAACAGATTTTTGAAGTTTTTTACAAATTACCGTATAATTGAGTAAAATTTTTTGAAAAAAGCCTAAAAAAACTTTTGTCGAATTTTGTGAGGAAAATTGGTATGCGTGGTCGGGAGGGCAAATAAAAAAATACAATTTGATTAGTTTTGCAAAATTTTCATTTTCGCGGAAGATATGACCTAATAGTCCGCTCATGCCACATTTTTGTTTTTTAATTTTCTGGAGATCTGCTGAACGGATTACGCTGAATTTTTGCATGTACCTAAAGCGCAGATGCTACATATAACTAGTAATTTATATTTTGCAAAACGATTTCGGATGCAGCAAAAATTTGAAATTTGCACAGAGATTTGAATTTTTTGCAACTTTCTCTATCTTCGTTTTGAAATACATATTTTGTATCTTAAATATTGCACATTTTGTTGTTATATATATTCAAGAATAAAAAGTTTGTACTCTTGATACGGACATTTAGATTTTCGTGTTTTTCTAATATCACTTCATACCACATTTTACTTTATCGGTTAAATGTATTTGATACATTTGATGTTAAAATTCAGCCAAATTATAAGGACCAGCTTTAAAAAAAACGCCATTTTGAATTTCTAAAGAATGGACTTTAAATGACCGCTGGCTAAAATGTATCCTACGCAATATATATTAGACTCAATTTCAACTGAATTGGGTACGCTGAAGTCGAATCTCACCTCTATATTGTTAAACAATTTCGCTTTCGGGAGTTATGTCGATCCAGATTATAGCTAGGAACATAGTTCATTAAAAAAGAAATAATTGGGGAACTTTTAGTTTGGTAGGTTTACTTTTATTTGGAAATATTATTTTTTGTAACAGTTACTAATGTGTGGCTATTAGATTCGGAAAATATTTTGCACTTAAGGGTATTTCTGGAGGCTGGATAAAATGCGTAATACTGTCGAGTGGTTTTTAATTGTTTTCACATCTTTATAGCGCAATTCCAAACATCTTTTAAATTGAATGTAAACTTCCGTCGTCGAAATCAAAACTAATTTTCTTAAAAAACATTGTGCCCAATCGAACAGCTTTTTAGGAGTGGATACATCTTTATCTCAAAATCGTTTCCGTGGTTACTCAAATTTAAAATTGTATTTGTTTTTGTACTGTGAGGCCGCTCCGTCTGAAAAGTGTATTACTTTCTGTATATTTCTGCCACCAAATTTTTTCTTTAGATGGGTTATTAATTGCCTATTAAAATAAAGTACCGAACTTGCATCATGGAGCAGATATTCAGAAATCATAACAAAATTTAAATTTTTTATAACTCCTTGGTCATTATAGTATATTACGTAGGGATGTAGGGTGGCTAGTTTATTTGCCCAATGCTGTGATTGCATGGCGTTTTGTATCTGGCAGGTATAATTTTCTGCAAAATCTAATGAAACAACAAATTCTCCTTCTGCTGTGGAGTTCTTTACTTTAGAGAAAAGTGCAGCTTGTTTTCTTGCCAAAAATCATCAGTAATAATTTTGAGAAATTTTTCTGTTGTTTCATATAGATTTAAAAGTTCACACCTAGCATAAGGAAAAAATATATTTTTATATGTAAGTATTATTGGTCTTTAGTCTTTACTACCTGTCTGTGCTTGACCACTGCTTAAATATAATTTTTGAAACTGCGCCTGAAACAAACTTGACACCTTTTTTTGATAAGGTGTCTCTGACTGCAAGACACTTGAGCCTCATATTTTCGTGTATTTTACATACACAAACATTGTGTGTTCCTGATTTCCCGGCTTGTATGCACTCTTTTGGACGACACTGAGCAAATTTTGATAGGGAAACTTTGATGTGAGGAAACTCGTTTTTAAATTTTTCATATAATTCATTTATATTACAGTAAAGAAGTATTTTTTGTTTGTGCACACGGATGTCGTTCAGTACAAAGGAAACTAAATCTTTTCTTCCAGGAGGTACGCGACAATTTTCTTCAGATAAATAAAATTGTTTGATATTATTGTATTGTTTGTTCGGCTTGAGGTCCGTAATAAATAAAAGACAATACTTTTATTTTTTATTTATTTTTCTTTATTTGCCCAATATTTGATATTTTCTAAGATATTTGCTTCAATTTTTCGTATATTTTTTGGTTCGGATCTGCGGTCTTTAGTTCCTGCGGAAACATTTCTGTACTATCAATTTCTTCAGTGGGTCGCATTTTTTTTTGTCGTGGCTCCATGATTTTAAATTCAGGATCTTTTCCATCATCGACACTGCCACTTTCTTTAGAGTTGTTTTCGTCAAAATTGATACATCCAAGTGGTGTTCTAGACATCCTAGACTTACAACTTGCGCAAACAAATTTTCCAACGAACGATTTGAATTTCACACCCCACTTCTCACTGACTATTAGCAGGTTATTGTGGACATTACGATGGCGACTTTTATTTAAAGGATTACAACATTTATTTACTTTCGACATTTTTTCGCAAGCGAGCGAAAAATCTAACAAATACATTTAATCATAATAGAGGTTTACTACGTATAATGCTGCCGATAAAGTAAACTGTGGTATGAAGTGATATTAGAAAAACACGAACATCTAAATGTCCGTATCAAGAGTACAAACTTTTTATTCTTGAATATATGTAACAAAATGTGAAATATTTAAGATACATAATATTTCAAAACGCAGATAGAAAAAGTTGCAAAAAATTCAAATCTCTGTGCAAATTACAAATTTTTGCAGCATCCGAAATCGTTTTGCAAAATATACGCCCATGTGATGACAATCGCGTGAGTTCAAATCGCAAAACGCAAAAATTTCCCCTTCAATTTTAGTAGTCTTAGAAATTAAATTTTAATAAAATGCACACATGGGTGTACTTATTTTTCACTGTAATTAATAATTTGATTTTAATCAATCCAAATTGTTGTGCTAAAAAAGAATTCAGAACATGCATTTTGCGACTTGAAATCACAATCGCCAATTTTAGGGGAAATGCGATTGCCATCACAAATTAGTCTGAAATGAAAATAATAATAAAAAACAAGTAAGGAAGTGTCAGTCGAGTAAACCGACTAAGGTACCCTCACTTTTTGAGCAAATTAATATGAAATATGGTACTTCGGATGCAGTTTCCAAAACGGTGAACCGTTCTCTTAATTCTTTGTCAGTAGTCTCAAATACAGGATATGAAAACATTTTCATGACTGCGACATAAATTATGATGGTTTTCGAATGAATCTATCAATTTATGTGGGGGTACCAGAAGGCAAATACACTTATTTTTCGCTGAACAGTATATTCTTCAAAGACATTGAACTGTATCGAATTGTATGTGCTTATGTGCACTTGTATTAAAGTTATGAACTATTACATTTTGGTAATTTTTTATGAGAGGTACCAGAAGGGGTGTGGCAACTAATTTTTCGCTGGATCCTAGGTAGTGTAAAAGCATAACACTACACAAAATTTCAAGTAATTGTGTACACAGAAGTTAAAGTTATAAGCTGTTAACTTTTTGCATTCTTATTGATCCTTTGTGCGAGATGCA
Organism: Eudasyphora cyanicolor; assembly: GCA_963930755.1. Classification (NCBI taxonomy): domain Eukaryota; kingdom Metazoa; phylum Arthropoda; class Insecta; order Diptera; family Muscidae; genus Eudasyphora; species Eudasyphora cyanicolor. The sequence continues at coordinate 154,196,049 of OZ005736.1, read as the reverse complement.
CCAAAAGAGGCGTGAGAATTTCGTGACAGATAAAATATTTCTATGTGTGGAATTACAGAAGATTCAGATAAGTACTATTGATCATTGGCGAATCAAGGTACGATAAGGAATATTGGCCATCTTCGAAATTTTTATAATTTTTTTTGTGGCGAAACGGTTAACATTTTTTGACTGAAACCAATGGTACATTAAAGTATAACTTTCAAAGTTTATTGTGTAAAATTTTCATAATAAAATATGGCACAGCAGCATTTATGCGGAAGCGTATCGAAAAAAATTTAATTGTGGTGCCCCTCATAACTCGATACCGGATCTTCTGATATTACAACAATATATTTATTTAGTTAGATAATCGTTATAGCTAGGTAACGCTGTCGAGTTTTTTTTTCGAAATTTAAAATTTCCAATTTTTGGGAACACTTTGAAGTGAATAATGCGATAATATTTAAATAAAAAAATAACAAATTTATAAAAAAAACTCGAAAGCGTTACCTCGTAAATTATGTAAAGAAATAGTGTTACAACATTAAAACAAGTAGGAAAGTTCAGTCGGGTAAACAGACTAATGAATCCCCTTGAGTCTCAAAAAAATATTAGAATTTTTTTTTAAATTATTATCACTTTAAATTGCATTTAATAACTTTAAAGTATGCACTGTTATTAAAGATAAAAGATACTTTACCAAAAGGGGCGAACCAATAACGGTTACTTTTCTTTGGACTCTAGGTACTATAAAAGCATTACACTGTGAAAAGTTGAAGTATTAATATGCACTGGTATTAAAGTTATAGGGCCTTATTCATAAAAAGTTAAAGAAGGTTTGAGGAACGCTTTAGCAGTGTTAAAGCGTTCTTCAAACCTTCATTAAATTTTCATGAATAAGGGCCATTAGCTGTTAACTTTTGGTGTAAAATGGTCCATTTGTGGGGGAGGTACCAAAAGAGGCGTGCCAATTACGGCGACTTTTCTCTAGACTCTAGGTACTATAATAGAATTGCACTGTACGAAATTTCAAGTATTTGTATGCACTGGTATTAAAGTTAAAAGCTGTTAACTTTTGGTACAAAAAGGTCCATTTGTGTGGGAGGTACAAAAAGGGGCGGGCCAATAACGCCCATTTTTCTCTGGATTCTAGGTACTATAAAAGCATTACACTGTACAAAATTTCAAGTATTTGTATGCACTGTTATTAAAGTTATAAGCTGGTAACTTTTGGTACAAAATGGTACATTTGTGTGGAAGGTACCAAAAGGAGCGTGGCAATAATGCCCATTTTCACTGTATTATAGGTACTATTAAACCATTACACTGTACACAATTTAAAGTCTTTACATGTACTGATAATAATTTTATAAGCCTTTAACCTTTGGTTCCAATTTGTCCATTTGTGTGGGAGGTACCAAAAGGGGTGTGGCAACTTCGCCAATTTTTCTCGAGGTAATAGTGACTAATAAACCAATACTATGTATATCATTTCAGAGGATTCAAATAGGTAGTATAGAGGTTATTAAAAAATCAATATTTCACTAAATGTTAACCCTTTGTGGGGGAGGTACTAGAAGGAGTGGACCAATATGGCCCATCTTCGAACATAGCGGGATATAGAAGAAAATATTACCACGTACCAAATTTGAAGTCAATCGGTTACTCATTTCGAGAGTTATCGTGCGCACCAGCCAGCAGACAGACGGACATTGCTCATTCGACTTAAAATGGCCCAAAATATATCCGCCGAACATACTTAGGATTACACTTTTGGTTCGTAGCAAATGATATATACCCTCCTCTCTAAGGTGAGGGGATAAATAGGATCGGTTCAGTAATTTTTGAGTTATGAGGGCACCATCTTTGAAAACATGGGTTGTGGGAAAAATGCTTAAATATTTTTCTGATGCGCAGTTGCTTAGACTGCTGTATCTTCCTTAGTTTTGCTCCGATTCACCTCAAATTTTCAAACAATATTCTTGACAGGTTCTCTATTCTATTCGTTTCTGATGACTATATACATAAACTTAACAACAAACCAGTCAGATGAAAGTATGTCCGGTTGAGTTGTCATTACTACAGGATCTAGAATTAATGCAAATACAAATGAAGAGCAGGGGATGACTTCAATGGTCGCCACTAGTGTAGGAACACGACCTCAGTTACCACAAAATCGGTAGAGGTTTATGACATTTTCCTGGATTTTAAAAGGTGCTTTGATGATTTATAGAACACTTACATTTTTTTCACGAACTTAATATTTAATGATATACATATTGAATTTTTATGATAATCTCCTTTTGTTTCAATGTCCCCCATAATTACAATCCATCGATGTTAGAGGAAGGAAATTTAAATATTGGCTCTTGTGTTTTTAACATTTAACGGATATGCTTTTGAATTCGAAATTAAACAGTATCCACATTTCGTGGCTTTGAATTCGAAATTAAACAGTATCCACATTTCGTGGCGAAGTTTTTTGCATTTGTACCAATTTTATTTTATTTTTGTTTTTGTAGTATTTTTTATTTTTTTGTAGTATTTTTTACTTTCTTATTTTTTGTGTTGCTTGTAGTTTTGATTTAATTTAATTAAATTTGTTCATAAATTCCGTATTATTAAGTAATTTATGTGTGTATTGCGTTTAAAAACATTCTATATATAGGAATTATTTTGTTTTTTTAAGTAAATAAATAAACACTTAGAGTTTATAAAGGATTCCTTTTCGTTTTGCGTTTTTTTTGTTCTTTTTAAGAAATAATTTAACAAATTATAATAAAAATTAATAATTATATTTATGTACGTGTATATAATATGTATAACTATAACATAATACCCTCCCTTGTTATTGTTGTTGATGTTGCTTGCATTTATTGCATCAAATGAAATTGTGAAGGAAAGCAAAAAGGAAAATCTTCTGTGTTTTCTTCTCCTCGACTACAGCCATGCTGCCCCGCAGTTAGTTCCCCACCATTGGATGCCTGTAGCGTCGTCGCTTGGACGTCGTAGGCAAGAGGGACTAATCGAAAATATCATTATCATCATCAGCATCATCATAAAATGAATGTTGCACAACTCCCATTTGCGGCTTTGTTGTTTAAGCTTTTTGTTTTATTTTGGAATATGGAAAAACTGCCTTGTGAAAAAGCGCCTAATCATGGTTTTCCTCTCTTAGCTTCTTCGTCTCACTCTTCAGAGCTCACTGTCGCATTGTGACTGAATTGGCAATGACAATTGTAGTTACAGTTACACTAAATCCAACATAAATTTTGGTGCGTTTCCTCTGTAGTCGTGCTCCGTGCTCGTACATTATAAGCCAGTACAACATTTGTCGGTTGGTTGTTGATATTGTCCAGTGGTTTCTGGTTGTTTACCAAAATGGTCTCTCCTGTAATTGTTGCTTTTGTTTTTCTTCTTCTTGTCATAATAGTAGTTATTGTTTTTTTATATAGTTTATTTGATTTATTTGGCAATACTATTACTCTTGTTGAATATTACTATTAGCCACATGTTGTTGTTGTATTCCTAGTCTCTCCATCACAGTCATCATCTTCTCATCGGCATCGGCATCATCATTAGCGTCAGCATCAACATCAACATCATCGTTATTTTTGTCGTTACCGTATTTAAAAGTATCACCCGCATTTGGTCATTTACTTTCACAACAACCATTCAAATGCTTTTGTATGGCCAAAGGTATGAAATCTTTTGTTTTCGTATGATTTCCTTGGCCCAGCAATGTTGGCTCAATTATGTGACCCTTTTGAATGCCTTCAATCTTCTTGAGGATATCGTAATTTATGCTATCACTAACAATGGAATCTTTTCTGTTTGAGAGAAATTAAAGCAAAAAAATATTATTAGTTCAAATTAGACGCTTGTTGCTATTAACAACTTACTTATAGTCGGGATGATTCAAGACCTGCTCTCTCATCCAGGTGGCAGTTGTCACCAGTTCACCAGAGGCTCTTCTTTGTATAAAACGTAAATATTGCTCGATGGTACAGTGTGTGTCTGTATCGACTTCCATCGATTGTAAGTAGCTTCGAATTAGAGGCACCAAACCGGGGAATCCATCGGTCTAAAATACATATAGAAATGGATTTATTAGATACCGTATCAATAATTGTAGATTGTGTAACATAATTTGCTGCTGAAAATCGAAAAAAAGTTCTTTTGACACAACTTTGCCACCCGATTACTTAAATCCTAACGACATTTATAACAGTTCTCGAAATGGACACTTTAAAAATGTACAACAAAAAGAAAACCATGTGGGGTAAACCTATTGCGACCATGCTGAATCCTGTGGTGGAAATCGTTTTTCTAGGAGGAGAATTTGAAGCAGGAGGCTTCGGAATACATGCTTCAGTCCAAAGGTTATATTGGAGAACCAATTTTCCACCCGAAAAATACTATATGTCGTCGTTTCTCAACGTTTTTATGCAAAATAAGCAGATTTTTGGCTAATTTCACATTTATAGCTATTATATATTATAGCTATCGGGTCTGTTCTGTAGCAATGTGATTTGATATCACGGTGATTTTAAAATCACTGGCGACTTACAATCACTGTTGGAGTTCGAAATCGCCCGGTTTATTATTCATAGCCTTCCAAAAAAGATTGTTCGGATTATGTTCGGGTGATTTCAAACTCCAAAAGTGTTGCTAAGTCGCCGGTGATTTTAAAATCACCGTGATATCAAATCGCCGTGATTACAGAACAGACCCGTATATTATATGGAATTTATTTTTATTTTATTTATTTATTTGATTTTCCTAAACAACAAGATAAAGGGTTTAAATTGTAAGGGTCGATGTTGAATGTGAACCACACCTAAACGTCAAGTTTTTTTCTGCATTTCATTTGACATTTCTCAATTTCAGACTAACTCAATTTGAACCATGGAAAGATACACAATCGAGCAACGCGTTAAAGTTTTATAAGCCTTTTACGAAAATGGGCGTTCAAATCAAAATGCATTTCGTGATGTTTTTTTGATCAGCATAACCGACCAAATGTGTCCACAATCGGGAGAATTGTGCGCAAATTTCATCAAACCGGGTCTATGGGAGATGTGAAAACACCTGTGAATGCTCGCCCAGTTCGTTTGGTGCGGCTTATGGGCTGGCGACGTCATCGGGCCATACTTCTTCGAAATGAGGCCGGTCAGGCAGTTACTGTGTTCGCTATCGTGAGATGATAACGAACTTTTTGTGGCCCGAATTGAAAGATGTGGATGTGGACAATATGTAGTCTCAACAGCTAACGAAACAATGGCTCTTTTGCGCAACAAATTCAATGGCCGTGTTATCTCACCTCGTGGCACATTAACGGCATAGAACCTCAATTATGCCTCAGCGTCATCGAAAATTTGGACCATCGGATGGAGGTGTGCCGCCGAGGTCGCGGCGGCCATTTGGCCGATATTTTGTTCCATACATAATTAAACCATACCAATATTTTCATAATAAAAAGAAATGACAATAATTTCCTAAATAATTTGTGTTTTATCCAAAATCAACATCGGCCCTTAAAATTTAACCACCCTTTATATGTGTCTTCAGTAGAATTGTACGATGAGTATCTTTGTAGAACATTTCGACATCGTATTTCTAATTTTTATGGATCCTTTCCGTTATTTTTTAAATCTAATTTTACTAGGGCGCCATGTTCATAAATCTCATTTTGAGTGATATAAAGAAATGACAACTAATGGAGATTTCGTTTGTGCAAAAAATGTTAAACTGTTTCTACATTTTACACTGAAACCGCATTTTTAGGTTCGTTTTGTAAAAATGGTGCAGACATATAAACGGGTTTTGATTTTCTTTGTAAAATTTTTGCACTCCGCAAATTCGAAAATATCGCATTTTCCACACTCAGCCCAGTCCACGGTGTGGAGTGTTGCACCGATAAAAAGCAGACTTCAGAACCAAGCCTAAATGAAAGCGTACATTCTTAGTGCACTACCAAATGGTTGCGCCATAATGTAGGTATGGGTTTCATTCACCGCACTATTTTTGTTCGGTTGTTCGCATGCAAAATGCGTAATTAGCAGAGGGTGCAGGGGGAATTTTCGAAATGTTGCAACATGTCATTATTTTTGAGAAACGAAATCACTATAAGTCAAACAGTAAAGAGATAAAGCCCGACTTAGGACGAGCCTATCCCTGAGGGGATTTTATTTGGTGGATAAATCGTTCACCCTCCAGGTCTGTACTTTGTATATCCGCCATCATAGGATGGGGGATAGATTTCCTAATAGATTTGTATATTTGATTTTATTAGACTCAGCTAAGGCTAACGTTTAGAAGAAGGAATTGTTCAACCCCAGCAATTTGAATCCAATTGCTCCATGTGAGAAAAATAATATTTATAAATACATATGTAATATTCTACAAAGCTTAAAGCTTTCCTGAACCAATTACGTTAAATGGGTCTCCAGTTATGCTAAAATATTTGGATGAACCTTAACTTATTATAGGTTTATCTTTATTTTGATAGACAAACAGGTCCTATCCCACTAATAGAGCACAAAACTCTTAAAGGAAATGACATAAGCTTTCTTATGAGCAAAAAAAATAGAAATATAGGTTTTTACAAAAATGTCAAAACAAATTTTAATTTTGTTAAAAAATACATTTTTGCAAGATTGAAGAAAAAGCTATTGAAGACACTTTTCTTAATACTATAGGTAATTAGTTATAGAAATGGGAAAAAGGGCTCGTTTGGCCAAAATTTCAAAATTCAACTTCCTCCAACTCTGACAGTCCTTAACCGATCTCGTTGATATTTTGTGTCATAAATCTTATCCAATATGACTAAGGTTGGTGCAAGCTTCAACACGATCAGAAAATATCGCTTTTGAAAAATTGACTCACTTGACATAAAATTGCCCATATACATATGTATATAAATCGTTTGTAAAAAATACAATGAATCAAAAAATAATTTTTGCCAAATTCTTGCCTTTTATCCTTTCTTTTCCCTTTTAAACTTTAAAATTTGTTTCCCAAGGGCATTTGCAAAAATGTACTCACCTTGCCATTGAATATCTCCCCAATAGACATGAGTTCGAACTCATCTTCCAGATCACTGTGACTGCTATTGTGATAACCGTTTGTATCACCATTCATCTTAGGACCGTCTTCGTCATTGATATCTGCTGTATCATTGACACTGGCATCACCGCCATCGTGGTGTCCATTCGTAGTCGTTCCATTTGTATAACCATTCGTCTGTTTCTGCACCTTCCGTACATTTTTACGGAACCAGAACTTCTCTTTGCGACAAGCATCGCGTTTCTGAGCGGTTTGCATATTCTCATCAACTTTACTGATGGGCGTCAAGAAATTCAAGTGATACGATAAAATGACCCGTGTCAGAAGGACCACAAAACAAACCAGGGCGGCATTTTCGAAGTCACTGATTTGAGCCTCACATGGTCGGAACTCAACGCGCCATCCAATCGAGGAGTTGGGTGGTGGAGGTTTAAAGCGCATTGTCTGCCAATTTGTGGATTGTATATTTTCAAAATGGTCGGTGTCTTCTTCGTCGTTCTGATGCACCTTTTCGCTGAACAGCGAGACTGTGTCACGTATGAACAGATGGGCGACATGTTGAGCCAACAGATGATCAATACCACCTGCACGTAAAGTCTCGTAAACTTGTTCGTCATAGGTCAACGGCACGTCGTTGTATTCTTCGCCCTCGGGCGAGAGATACGAATCTATAGAATCGTAACGTGACTTTGCTATACGGAATTTATTTTCTTTCAATGGTTGAAGTCCTCTCTCCTCTTGGGTACGACAATCGACCGAAGAGCTGATGACGTTCCAGCGACAATCGGATTCAGTTAAATAGCCTCGGTATATGGGTGATGCGGCTGTCAGGGCCAACATAATGGGACACAACGGAGCCAACTGATCGTACAGCGTACGAGCCTCGGTTATATTACAAGCTTGGAATGTTAACTGCAGACAACAACAGCCCATGCCAAAACCCATGGCGTCCAATAATACTACATCTGGTTCTTGGGCGGGGCTACCGTCGACCGGCAACTTTGTGTTTTCATCTTTGAATACTTTTAATTTTATGGCCACCTTTTCACCTCTGCGCATGCGTATATTGCGTGTCAGAGTCTTGAAACGAGGATGGCCGGGAAATATGGCCTCATCTGGGAAATACAAAGATTTTGCTGAACTGGTGGGATCTTCGGGATTAGGATTGAATACGGGATGTGTGAACTCTTTGCTGCCCAAACGTGGAAAATTCGTTATCGACATAACGCACTCATCTTTATCGAGCAGTTCGGTAACTTCTTGACGACGATAGCGCATATTGGCTTCTACCAAATTGAAGTGGGCCATTAGGCCACCAAAAGGTTTGCCGGGTGTACCTTCAATCATGTATGCCCCATATTCAGGACGCCACAAAGATTTCACGCCATGTGGATCAGCAATTTCTTTTTCATTCAATTTAGCCAAAAGATCTTGGGCTTTGAGAGAAACTCGTGCCACCCTCTGTTGCTCATCAAATTTTACAATGATGTATTCCACTTCATCGCCCCATTTGAGCACATCACCTTGACGATCTTTTAGTCGATGATAAAGATTTATGAACTGTTGTATGCCATGCTCTCGGACATGTTGAGCCAGGGCTTTGGTCTCATCCCACGACAATGGACTGCCTTCACTTAAAAGACCCATAACTGGAAAGAAACATAGAAAAATAAAGGAATGATTCTTATTATTGGAGAATAGTAATTATTAGAAACAAAGTTAGCAAATTTCAGTCGGTTAAACCGACTAAGGTGGGTTATGCAAAAGGGAATCTATATTCTAAAATACAAAATATGAAAACGTTTTGATGAAATTGTAATCAAATTAAATTCTTAATTTGTGTGGGGGGTACCATAAGTGGCTTGACGAATACGCGTATTATGCGCATTACACTGTACCGAAATGTAAGTGTTTATGTAAAGCGTGATCAATTTCGAGGTTCACTACTTTAAAAAAAAATAGAGAATTCAAATTGAATGGGGAATGTTTATTATCATTTGAAAGAACATTCTTTGGCATTTATTTTTTGAAGATTATGTCCATCAAATGTTGGCCGCGGCTACGTCTCACATGGTTCATCCGTTGAGTCCAATTTTCGATGACTCGTTCGAGCATTTCGACTGGTAACTGGCGAATGACACGCGAGATGTTTTGCTCCAAGGCCTGAATCGAGGCGGGTTTGTCCGCATAATCTTTAGACTTTACATATCCCCACAGGAAAAAGTCTAACGGTGTGATATCACACGATCTTGGTGGCCAATCTACCGGCCCAAAACGTGAAATGCGATGTGTGCGAAGTGGCGCCGTCTTCTTGAAACCAAATGTCTCCGAAATCATGAGCTTCAATTTCAGGCATCAAATAACGGTCGCCATTGACGGTTACGTTCTCACCGGCATCATTTTTGAAGAAATATGGACTGATGATTCCGGTACATCGGATCGGGAATCGGTCAATGGCAAAAAGATAGCTCTTAACGAGTGCTAAAATATTGCTCATGGGTGTCAAGGTCGTGGGTCGACTGGAAAGTGTTTTTTTTTTTGGATTTAAAAAAATGCACTTAGCGCAATTGGCGAACGATAATAAAACTGAATAATTTGTAAATGTTGTTCAGGCGTAAGTCTTTCCATGATGAAACGCCAAACAATACTTAACAAAAATAACATGACAGCATGACACGACTCACGCGCGGTCTGTCAAAAAAGGCTATTGAAAAAAGTATCTCTACTTAGATCACCCCATATTTATAAGCTGTTAACTTTTTGCACAAAATGGTGATAACGCCAGATTACTATGTGTGGAATTACAGAAGATTCGCATAAGTACTATATATGTTATTGCAAAATGAATACTTCACTAAATGTTAACTCCTTAATGAGGGACTTACTACAAGGAGAGGACCAATATTGCCCATCTTCCAACTTTGCCTGAGATTGAAAAAAAAATAAAGTCAATTGATTACTCCGTTCGAGAGTTGTCGTGCGCAAAACAAAAATGTTCGTTGACGAACAAAATGTTTGAATAATTTACAATTTTATTTATCATACTGTGGAATGCGATCCTTGTTGGAGGGTATATAAGAATCGGCCTAGCCGTTCTTAACGCCCTTTTTACTTGTTTTATTTTATTTACTGCGACAAAAATCTTGCTCAACAACAAATCTTGAAAGGAATATGAAATTGAATGAAAATAAAAATTTGCTCATCCATCAATTGGTTGGCAAGCGTTCAGACCAAAACAAACAGAAAAAAAAAACAATTTAAAAACAATTGTATTGAAATCTGTCGTCCACAAATTCGAAAAAAGACAGAGTATCTGAAACAAAAACGCAACATTTTCAAACAGCTGCGGCGGCAGATAAAATGTTCTAAAATTAAATAAGGCTAGTATACAAAATCTTTGAAAAACTTGCATTTCCTTTTCTGATTGCAGCTGAAATTGTTTCTTTTAACTTAATTATATCTTGTTCCTTTTAGTTTTAAGTGTAGTTGTAAGTGTAGTTTTAAGATTATACCTAGGATTTACTCTAACGATAAAGCGAAGCCCCGGGAGCAAGGGCGATATTGGTTTCGCTTCACATGTACACATACCCAAGTATCTGCCGTTTCTACCCACAAGGCAAGACACCGTAATTATTATTATATTACATTAGGATAATACGTTACAGTCCTAAGAATGACATACTGCGATAAAATATAAGGTACTAGTTTGTAATTATTTAAATTGTTAAAAAAAGGCTCAATAAATAAACTTAACTTAACCAAAAAACTGGACTTTTATACCACATTTCCGCATTTTAAAGTGAGAGCTATGTTTAATTTGAGGGACTACATCAATTCCATCTAAAAAGGGTAAATATTTTTCAGAATTTCACGTCTACGGGCAAACATTTTTTCAGAATAGAAATCACCATCAGATTGGGAAAAATATTTCCACATACAAAATTTTAACTCAATAGAGCAATCCTTTTGAGAGCTATCGGACGGAAAATGGGTTTCTGTGGGACATACTTAGGATCTTAGATCACACCTTCGATTTATTACACTTTTGGCACTTCATAGTGAATAATATATACTCTCCTCCACAAGTGATGATATTAGCCTCCCACTGAATAGAATAAATAATAAATATAATGAAACATTGCGCTTATTTTGGCTGTAATCTAGTGTAATCATTTCAATGCATAATAGTTTGCCGACAAAGCATTCAGCTAATTTGCTAAAAGTTCACCAAAGAATTGAGAGGCCGAGTGGGATAATCAATTGAAGCAGTGTGCGGCACATTGAATGTATGTTAAAGTTGAGTGTTTGAGAATTCTTCATAGAGATAACAATTTGACTTACATTGATTATTTATTTCTTTCTCGTAACTTGCAAAGTCATTGTTCCTAATAAAAATTCGTTTTTTATTCAATTCTAATTAATTGAGATCTTTTTGTTGTTTGATAAATGAATGAAGCACGCTTATTGCTTAACAACTTAATATAATTAATTAAAAAAGTTGTATGAAATACAACATGACGAGCTCTGCCCTTTTAAAACCATACCCATACATATGTATTAGACCGGCCGTTAACAACTCAACCTGTTGTTCTTAGGCCTCCACGCTGGAGCATATTAAATCGTCCCCTCAATAAAATAATAGTGTATCATTTTTTTTGTAGTTTCAAGAAAATCACATTTGAATTTTTTGTGAATTTAGACTTCTTGGAAAATAAATATGTACAGTTTAGAAGAAAATCGATGTTTTCAATTTCTTGTCATTTTAATATGTGGTGAAATAATTATGCTACAGCCAGATGATATTCTATTAGTCTAAAAGTGTGTTAATTGTATATAAATGGGATCAAAGTACTACATATATACAGTATTTTTTTTAAATCCTATAACGCAATAAAAAAATAATGGTGTATATGGGTGGTTTCGACTTTACGGGCCAATTTCGACATCATTTGTGGCATTAAAGTTTTCTTTTTATTCAGTATTTCAGATAGGTAGATTTAATCCATTTAAGAATAGCAACACTATTATCGAAGGTACACATCATTTTTTTACTTTTTAACCGAATTATGCGAAATTTTTAAAATATATCCTCCAGGGTAATGGCGGAGGAGTATTATATCCGAGGATCCTTGACATATTTGGATAGAACATCTCCAAATAAGAAGAAAAATTAACGGGAAATTTATCGATAACTTGCTTAGTTATCGAGTTATCGGACGATGACATTTGAAAAAATCGACAAAAAAATTTAATTTTTTAATAAAAAAAGGTCAATAATAGGGAAACAATTCTATATTACACTAGTTACTGTAACATAAAAAAAAAACGGAAAAATCTAAAAATTTTCAAGATAACTACCTTAGTTATCGAAATTGAAATAATCTTTTTTATTATTATTTTGAATTCATTTGAATGGAAAAAGCCTAAAAGTCGGGTTTCATTGTTCGATAACTCGAAAGTTATCGAAAACTTTTCTGTCAATTTGTCTTCTTATTTTGAGGTGTTCTATCCAAATATGTCATAAGATCGAGGATCCTGGTGTTCGCCCTTTATAGTTCCCTTGTTAATCTCATTCCACTGGCGTATTTTGACAGGGAAATGCAAGTAACTGCAAGGTAGTTTTCGAACAAATTGATTGATTTTTTCTTCATTTATCGGTAAATAGGACAGTTCACAAAAAATATTATTGTTTTTTTTAACATATTTTTAATGTAATTTTACCGGAAAGAGTTTTTTTCGATTTTTTTAAAGTTTATTGTCCGATAACTCGATAACTAAGCCAGTTATCGATAAATTGCCCTTTAATTTTTCTTCTTATTTTGAGTTGTTCTATCCAAATATGTCATAAGTTCTAGGATCCTGATGGTCGCCCTTTATAGTTCCCTTGTTAATCGTCATTCCCCTGTAATTTTTTTTGACAGGGGAATGACGATTGACTACGAATGTTTCCATAATTTCTGTTTTAATACTTGCATTTCAAAAATTTGCATGGATCGGAACTTGGTTTGAAGTGAAGTGAATGAAGTTAAAAAGCACAAAAAAGTTATAAAAAGTATTGAACTTTAAAAATAAAAGCAGCATAAGGGAATGACGCACGTGAGTGTCGAAGCTCATTTTGGAAGACAAAGCGCGACTTACATCATTTTATTAATATTGTTGGCGAAAATCCAACCAAATGTACTTGTACCAAGTTATAGATAACTGCGTAAAGTTCTGACTACATAAAGTCCCGTTATGCATCTCATTTTAAAAAAATATAAGAAGTGGTCCTAGATTATTGAATGTTGGCAACGAGTAATATATTGTATAAGTAAAGAAAAAAATTATATTTCGTCAAAATAGTCCGCGCCTGCCGCCCAAACAATCCAAATCAATTTTTTCGTAAAATTCTGTCTATCCAAGCAAAAGTCTTTAAATTTGGAATATACACTTCCTAGAAGAAACAAAATATACATGCCAATTTTCATCAAAATCGTCATTTTACATGCATAAGGTATTGAGTTGCATGCAAATTTTCATTACCTTTCGCTTTACAGTATTTAGGTAGAGAGAGTTTTTCGAAGACAAAATATTATTTTTTACGAAAACAATTTATGAATTATTCTTATTGAAACACATATTTATAGATCTTTATAGATTTTTAAAGATTGTCGAAAAATGTATTTTTTGCATCCAAAATACCTCTGTGTGGAGTGCCATAAACCCAATTATGAAGTAATTTCACATTTGTGATACATAAAGCGGAACTTATAGCATTCAATGCAAACAATTCGTTTTCTATTACGTTCTGTTGACTACTGAAGCCTCGAATGTAGATTTATTGATCTCCGCTCTACGTCAAATTTTTGTAAGTGGGATTTTTTCACTGTATATGTGTAATTTGGTACAAGTGCATGAAAGCGTCACAAAAACTCATGTTCTACAGATTTTGAGGGCGGTTGCGGTACGCTTTAGACTTAACCGATGTGGAACAAATAAAGTAGCCGGACAAACATGAAATCTCTATTAAGATTGATATTTTTCATATAAAAAGGATTTTAAATATTAGTTTTTTAAATAATAAATAACACTTTATACAATTTAAAAAAACAACAACAAAAATTATTAAATATTCATTCATCACAAAAAAAATAACAAAATCTATTTATGGAATGAAAAATACCACCAAAAAAGTAATCGGACAAGTAAACAAATATTTATTTCAACTAATTGTTTATTGTTTTGAATACTTTGTAGAAAGTCCTTTGCCTTTGATACTGCCTCCTGTCTTCTTTGCATAGATTCTACTAGGTTTCTGCACACTGAAGGATGAATTTTTGCCCATTCGTCCTTGATCACCTGTTTATACCATACACCACACTGTGGTACAGGGTATTATGACTTTGTGCATTTGTTTGTAACGTCCAAAAAGAGAAGAAATAGAACCATAGTTTATTATACCGATCGTCATAGAATCAATATTTGAGTCGATTTAGCCATGTCCGTCTGTCTGTCCGTCTGTCCATGTATTCTTGTAATCAAAGTGCAGGTCGTATTTATGGTCCGATTGTGATGAAATTTAGCACAGTGCTCTTTTTTGGCCCAAGGACGATCCCTATTGAAATTGGTCAAAATCGGTTCAGATTTAGATATAGCCCCAATATATATGTTACCCCGATTTGACATGTAAGCGCTCCAGAAACTGTATTTTATATCAGATCAGTACGAAATTTGGCAGAGAGTTCCCTTATTACATGAATGAACACTGCTAAATTCGGGGAAAATCGGTTCAGATTTAGATATAGTCCCCATATATATGTTTCACCCGATTTGACATGTTAGCGCTATAGAAACCGTATTTTATATCCGATCTGTACGAAATTCGGCAGAGAGAGTTTTCTTGTTACGTGAATGAACACTACCAAATTCGGAGAAAATCGGTTCATATTTAGATATAGCCCCAATATATACGTTACCCCCGATTTGACATGTAAGCGCTGTAAAAATGTTATTTTATATCCGATCAGTATGAAATTCGGCAGAAAGAGGTTTTTTATTATATGAATGAACACTGTTAACTTTGGAAGAAATCGGTTCAGATTTAGATATATCCCCCATATATACGTTACCCCCGATTTGACATGTAAGCGCTGTAAAATGTTATTTTATATCCGATCAGTGCGAAATTCGGCAAAAAGAGATTTCTTTCTACATGAAGGAATACTGCCAAATTCGGAGAAAATCGGTTCATATTTAGATATAGCCCCCATATATATGTTACCCCCGATTTGCTACGTAAGCACGAAGACTGTATTTTATATTCGATCAGTACGAAATTCGACAGACAGAGGTCTTTTTACGTGAATGAGTATTCAGGGAAAATCGGTTCAGATTTATATATAACCTCCATATATATGTTCCTCCTGATTTGCTTTCAAAGCGCTATTGAAGTTGTACCTTACTTCCGACCATTAAAATTTTCCAGAAAGATGTTTCTCAAATTAGGAACGAATATTGCTTAATTTAGCGATTATCGGTTCAGAATTAGATAATATGTTCCTACCCATTCAGCAATTATTACAAATTATTATCGCAATGACCTTTTGGCATTGTTAGGGAGGTGTAGGGTATTATAAAGTCGGCCCCGCCCGACTTTCTGCCTTTCCTTACTGGTTTTTATTTGATATCGTATTTTTTTAAGCTCGTTTTCCAAATGTGCCCATAAATGCTCGATAACATTAATGTCCGGAGACTGTGCTGGTGTTTTAAGTACATGTGGACAATTATACAAGAGCCACATTCGTACAGCATGTGCTTGTGTTTCGGATCGTTATCCTGGTAAAAGTGAAAAGTGTCTTTTATACCCAGTTTATACCCTATCAAATTCTCTTTTTAAATCGATAAATATTTTTTATGATCCATAATGCCATGTATTATGCACAGCTCCCCAACTCCAGCAGCTGATATGCATCCCCAAATCATCACTGAACCGCCTCCATGTTTCACAGTTGCTTTTAGGTTTGTTCTTTAAGTTCTTCGTTAGGGTTTCTCCATACTGCCCGTCGGATCTGAATAAATTAAATTTACTTTCATCTATGAATAAAACTTTATTCCAGAATGAAAAATCCATGTTTTTGTACATCTTCGCAAAATTAAGGCGCTTCTTCCTATTCACGCAATTGATGTATATTTTTATTATAACCCTTTTGACGGAGTACCAATCTTACTGTTTCTAGGTTACTGTCTTTATTTAATGTTTGGGAGACTTCATTAGCTAATTTTGGAGCACTCAATTTAGGATTTTTTTTTTGTAATTTGTTGGACAATCCACCTTTCATCTGAGTTGGTAAACAATTTTGGCCTCCCAGATTTAGGCTTATTTTGCACAGATTTTGACTCTTTGTATCTTTTAATCACATCATGAACGGTTGATTTCGAATTTCAACTAAATCTCCGATCTCACGAACCGTTTTTCCTTTTTCAAAGTTATCCACTATTATTTTTCTGACTTCTTCAGAATTGTGTGGGACTTTACTTTTTTAATTTTTAAAAACTTTGCTTGCAAACCGAATAAAGATAAACTTTTTTAATTTTAGGGGGTTTCCGCTTTTTTTGATCTCCACAAAAGCAAACTGTTTATAAATGGGGGATTTCCCATTGTTTATTTTACAATAAAGGCTAAAGTTGCTGACTTCTTTTTTGGTGGTAAATTTCACCCTCGGAAAACTTTTTATTAATAATTCCAATTGAAAAGCAAAAAATTATTTTTTTTGTGTTTTTTAAAGACTAATAACACAACATTAAAAAACAACAACATTTTTGAATTTTACAATTCTTTTAATATTACAATTTATGACTTCAACGGAATTTGAATGGATGCTTGGACACATTATTGATCCATTGTATATATTTCTGGGCAAATAAATTTCGTTTGAAAATCAATAACATTTATTTGGAACGCATATATTACAACAAAATATATTTGCGAACTAATTTTCTCAAATAATATATGTATTAATATACAAATAAAATTATTGTTTAGGTGAAATGCAAAACTAGTAACTGCTTATAATTTGGCCTCCCTTCGAATTATTTTTACATGTACATGTCATTGGAGGAAAGTGCCTCCACTCAAGCATACAAGCAGCTGAAAAATAACCACTTACCTCCACGCTTACAATTATTCAAAAAGTAAGCGTGGACAAAAGAAATAATTTTACGAGCGGGTTTGTGTGGTAGTGGATATTTCCTAGTTGCTATGGTTTGTTCACTACCATCAGTGGTGGAATATGGTGAGAAAGTAGAAGAGCGTAAAATTGGGAAGAGCGTAACATTGGTAAGAGCGTAACATTGGGTAGAGTCAGGGATGATAATTGAGAGTGAACAAATGGTACAAAAATCATTCAAAAATGTACTTTTCCAACCCAAAAAGTACCAACTTTAAATTTGTTGAAATATATATACAACCGACCAAAATTTAAGGTATTTATTTATTAAAAAAATTTCATGTAAATGAAAATAAAAGGATATTCGACTACATGATACCCTATACCACATTGTTGGAACAGAATAAGCACATATACTCGTATAATTGTTCAATATTTGAAACGCTTTCATTTAAAATTGAAGCGTTCGAAACTACTATTTTTGCATTTTGATAAATTGCCTTTTTTTAACCTCAGATACAAATTGAGAAACATACATAGTATATGGGTTGATAATGAAATGGAAAATGCGAATTCTTCAAAATAGAAATGTCTAATATTTAGGCATATCGTCCGTAGTAAAAAAGATTCATATCGCTCCAGGTTTTAATATAAAATCAATTGACTTTACAATTTATTTTGTCCAGTTTCTCTCCTTGTTAGAATTGCTTCATGTTTCGATATATCTCTCCATATGTTGGTTCCAGACAAATTTGACTTCATGGCTGTGTAGATGCCAATCGACGTGTCTTTAGTAACAGGTTTTAATTTCGTTAAAAATGAAAAATTTGCCAAAATGCAATTTTTTACTTTAGAGTTCGGAAAGTCGCGATTTCAAACACAATAAAAGAAAGTGAATTTTGTTCTAATACAAAGAGCCAAATCTATTATTGGCGTTGTGTGGCTATGGCGAACCATATCGAAAGAGAATGTGTTCGACTTATTATTTTTTTTTACAAAAGTGCAGATTACATTCGTACAAAAGACCTGTTTGATAAAAAAAGTATCAAATGTGTCTCGGGAGCACCACGGTACTTCAAGGGTTTCAAAAGTACCAAAAAAAGTACTAAAGTATCAACTTTATCATCCCTGGGTAGAGTGTATAATTGGGAGAAAGTAGTTATCGATTGTTGCCGTCATATGACGAAAAATTTCATTTGCCGGGATGTGGGATTGAACTCGCGATCTCATGGTTTCGTAGTTTAGCATCACAACCACTGGCCTACCTCGCGATTCATAGACAAATCGCTTAATAATCTTATTTTTGTCATTATTTTGTTAGTCGGTATTTATTTACCGAAAGTAATGCTGCCGATAATGAGATATCATTACCTGGTAATGCGAGTGGTAATGACATGTACTTACCAAGATTTTTCTGGGATGGGAGCTTATATTTTTATCAAGTTTGAGTTATTAACGGCCGGTCTAATGTGTATGTATAACGGCGTTTCTTTTGATATTACTTCTTAAATGATGTCGATTTACGCTTCCATGTTCAAATTGTTTACGCGGAGAGGCAATAAAAGTAAAAAGTTTGCTCGGAAATCAAAACGGTTATTTACAAATAACTAAAATTATAAGTTGCTTTTTATACAGAGAAATTTGAAAAAGAATAAAAATAAAAAAAGAACAAAATAAAAAGTGATGATTTATTTGAATGAGTTATAAGTAAACGTTTCAAGTGTGGCTAGGGAAACTAAAAAATTTCACCAAAAACGAAGTGGTCACAACATTTTGTTGTTGTAGGAGCCTTATTTAAGGGGTTATGGCCTTTTGAAGTTTGGCTAGGGAAATTCAAAATGTTTGTCCTTTTATTGTGGGACGCTATTTTTAAATATTTAATATCATTTATTCGATGAAGGAAGCTTACTTAAAAAGTAATAAGCATTTTAAGTTTGATTGGGGATATTAAAAATTATTTAAAAAAATAAGAAATCACAAAATGTAATCACTTTCGCTGTAGGACACTTTTTAAGGAGCAATAACCATTTAAAGTTTGTTTGGGGAATTTCAAAATTTCCACGAAAAAATAAGTGATCACAAAAAATAGGTAAATATATATATCAAAATACTTGATTAAACTGATTATTGACTTTAAGGAATTATAACCATTTTAAGTTTGGCTTGAGAAATACAAATGTTCAAATAAAATATTCACCAAGAAATAACAGATCACAAACAGTATGCCTTTTCGCTGTAGGTCGTTTATTTAGGGAATTATAACCATTATATGTTTGGCTATTAAAAAAGGTAGAAAATGTCCATCAACTTGAAAATTTCAGGTTTGTTCGTGTAAGATAATTCTCGTGACAATTAAATCGCTTCAACCCATTTGAGACCAAATACAAATTTTACCACCTGATACCTAGCCTTGGAAAAAGAAAATCGGGCCAATACTATAGAAATTATTTCCGTTTTTTTAAAAATGCATTAAAAAAATGCCTTCATATTTGTCTGCCTTTTATTGTCTTATGTTCAATTTCGGAGAAAATTAGGCCTTGACAATTTTATTTATGAAAACCCTAATTCTTTGAGTTATTTTGATCCTCAATCGTTCTTAACAATTATAGAAACGAAATATTTTAGGAATATATATTTGAAGCCACTCTACTGGATTTACATTCGTATATACTCACATTGTTTCCTTTCCGTTCTAATAAATTTCTCATACATGTTGATACCTCCATGCCAAAGTATCCTAAGCCGACATAGCAAAATATTCCAGAATATATTTTGTCAAAATTTGACACTTATCCGTCATCCAATTAAAAGTTATTCCACAAAATAGTAGTAAATGGAATGGCAAGATTTACACTATAAACTAATTCCATAGAAATTTAAAAATTTCATAAAACGTTGATTGAATTTCCTGCAAAACCTATACACTTGTTTTGACTTAGCATACTTTAGGATGCATGTATAGAGAAAACATAACATAACACAACTACATAAATTTAATTCAGAGAAAAAAGTGATACAATTGTTTGTCTATTTGTCAGTTCTGAGGAAGTAACGCGCATTTTTCTAGAATTGCTTACAGTGTCGCTTTTTTGTTTACATTGTTGCAAAAATGAAATAGTAAACATAATAAAGATAAACTCAAGTAGGAATATCTACAAATTGTGTGCGCAATTATTTGCTGAAACTTTGCAGTATTTCCAAAATGCCTCCAGTTTCATTTCAGCGGAATGCATTTTTTCTGTCGGTGCATTTAGGTGTTATCGTCAACAGACATTCGACATTTAATTCCGCCACAATTATACAATTTCCAACAATTTAAAAAATTTGAAATTCTATATGCAATACACAGCTGTTTTGTCGTCAATTTTCCATCAAATGAAATAAAATCACGATTTAATTGTTCAGTTGGAAAAAAAAATTAACAATCAAACACTCACACATTCATATAAGCAAATCAAAAAATGCGCAGTTGAGCGTTTAAATCATTATATGTTTGTACGGACTATTTACATCGTCGAGTGAATATTTTATAAACAAAGTAAATTTTGTATATGATGTGATTATTATTGTTAAAACAGTATTAGGGGTCGCGGAGATATAAGTGGCTGATTGCAAAACCAAAATCATTATACTACAAGTCTGGCAGATATGTAGAATTTTTTCAATTGCAAATAAACTAAACACGAGTATCATTTACTTCCATTTCTAATAAAGGGTTTTCCAACAAGAGGTGTTATTTTGGTATTCAAAGAAAAATGCCATTTTTTGAGATAAATTATTTTACAGGACCATATCCTTTTCATGAAATTTTCCATAAACAAATCGCAAAGTGGCTGCCCTATGTCCTCGATAGCCTCACGAATTCTATCTTCGAAGTCTTGAATCGACGCTGGGCTGTTGGCGTAGACCTCATCTTTCATGTGGCCCCAAAGGAAGAAGTCGCAAGGTGTTAAATCACAAGATCTCGGTGGCCAATTGTGATCACCTCTTCGAGAGATAACACGGTCCGGAAACTTTTCCCGTAACAGAGCAATGGTTTCGTTGCTTGTGTGGCACGTAGCGCCGACTTGTTGAAAGTAGACGTTGTCCAGATCAATACCATCCAACTCCGACCATAAAAATTCATTAATCATCTCTCGATAGCGCAATCCATTCACCGTAACTGTTGATCCAACCTCATTTTCGATGCGACAATTTGCTTGTTGGCGTAGCCACCGAGGTGGAAATGGGCCTCATCAGTCAAGATGATTTTTCGATGGAATTCCGGATCATTTTCATGCATTTCAAGGACCCAATCAGCAAAGACACGACGTTGTTGATGATCGGCCGGATAGAGTTCTTGTGTTAACTGAACTTTATAAGCCTTAAGACCCAAGTCCTTATGCAAGATACGGTGTAATGACGTTTGTGGAATGCCCAATTCCAAAGAAGGACGAGGAATGGACAAACCTGGGGATTCTTCAACACTTTGGGCTACAGCAGCAATATTCTCAGTTATTCTTGAGCGATGTGCACGGGTTTTATTCTTCACATCACTAACTTGTCCCAACAGCTCGAATTGTTTTCACCAATTTCTATATTGCGGTCCGACAAGGTGCTTCACGACGACCCAAAAATGCTTTTGTTTTGCGAACTGTGACTGCAAGATTTTCACCATTTTTGTAGTGAATTTTAATAATTTCAATTCGTTGTTGAATCGTGGGTGTAGTTCCATTTTTATACCCTACACCACACTGTGGTACAGGGTATTATAACTTTGTGCATTTGTTTGTAACACCCAAAAGGAGAAGAAATAGACCCATCGTTTATTATACCAATCGACTTAGAATCACTTTCTGAGTTGATTTAGCTGTGTCCGTCTGTCCGTCTGTCTGTCCGTCTGTGCATGTATTCTTGTAATCAAAGTACAGGTCGCAATTATGGTCCGATCTCGACGAAACTTTAAACATATCTTTTTTTTGGCCCAAGGACGATCCCTATTGAATTTGGTTAAAATCGGTTCAGAGTTAGATATAGCCCCCATATATATGTTAGCGCCGATTTGACATGTAAGCGCTGTAAAAACTTTATTTTATATCCGATCAGTATGAAATTGGGCAGAAAGAGGTTTCTTATTATATAAATGAACACTGTTAAATTTGGAAGAAATCGGTTCAGATTTAGATATAGCCCCCATATATACGTTACCCCCGATTTGACATGTAAGCGCTGTAAAAATGTTATTTTATATCCGATCAGTGCGAAATTCGGCAAAGAGAGGTTTCTTATTACATGAAGGAATACTGCCAAATTCGGAGAAAATCGGTTCAGATTTAGATATAGTCCCCATATATATGTTACCCCCGATTTGACATGTAAGCGCTGTAAAAACTGTATTTTATATCCGATCAGTGCGAAATTCGGAGAAAATCGGTTCAGATTTAGATATAGTCCCCATATATATGTTACCCCCGATTTGACATGTAAGCGCTATTAAAACTGTATTTTATATCCGATCAGTATGAAATTCGTTAGAAAGAGGTTTCCTATTATATGAATGAACTCTTTTAAATTTGGAAGAAATCGGTTCAGATTTAGATAAAGCCCCCATATAAACGTTACCCCCGATTTGACATGTGAGCGCTGTAAACATGTTATTTTATATCCGATCAGTGCGAAAGTTGGCAAAAAGAGGTTTCTTTCTACATGAAGGAATACTGCCAAATTCGGAGAAACTCGGTTTAGATTTAGATATAAGACCGATATATATGTTACCCCCGATTTGACCTGTAAGCGCTGTAGAGACTGTATTTTATATCCGATCAGTACGAAATTCGACAGAAGGAGGTCTTTTTACATGACTGAGTATTCAGGGAAGATCGGTTCAGATTTATATTAAAGCTCCATATATATGTTCCTCCTGATTTGGTATCAAACCGCTATAGAAGTTGTATTTTACTTCCGATCATTAAAATTTTCCAGAAAGATGTTTCTCAATTTAGGAACGAATATTGCTTAATTTAGCGATTATCGTTTCAGAATTAGATATTATGTTTCTACCCATTTACCAATTATTCCAAATTATTATGGCAATGACCCTTATCGCATTGTTAGGGAGGTGTAGGGTATTATATAGTCGGCCCCGCCCGACTTTCTGCCTTTCCTTACAGGTTAGTTATGGCGTAGTTTCTTACTTGTCAAATGTCAAAGAATAAAAGCTTCAAAAGTGACAGCTACCGAAATACGGGGTGATTCAAAATAACACCTCTTGTTGGAAAACCCTGTACGAGGAACGTTGAATAGAAAAGGTGAATTTTGTAATTTCTCGATTAGTGTTTTTTTATGTTGGCACATTTGTCTCGAAGATATGTTCTTAGTTGAGTTTAGTTCAGTTTGTTTGTGAGAGAGATTACGGATCTGCAATTTTGGAACAAACTTCGCTGCTACACGTTTCTTGGCCAAAATTTTCGAAAAAATTGAACCGCATATTCTCTAATGTGATTCGACGATTCTCCATAACAATTTTCTTCACATTCTCAAAATTTTTCATCGGTTTTTGATGTGATGGATCTTCCAGGATGAGCCTCGTCATTCCTCGACCTTCTTTGAAAAGCTTGTACCACTTGTACACATTTATCTGCCTCAAAGTACAATCACCATATGCTACTCTCAACATTTCAAGTGTTTTGAGCACTTAATTTAATTTTTTACACAAAACTTGATGCAAATTCTTTGATCAATTTTCACCTTTTCTATTGAACAGACTCGTGTATATTACATTACTCACAAAGTGAAGATATAACTTAGTCGGTTTACTCGACTGAAACTTTCTTACCTGTTAATTTTTTTATGAACACCACAAAGACCTTTGCCTCTGCGATAAAGTAAATGTTCAATGAAAAACTGTTGTGAAAGCCACAATTCAAAGATGTAAAATAATAAACAATAATCTAATCTAAACTAACAATTTGCAAGTGTGTATCGGTATTGATTTCCTTTATAACCCAATCATTCATAAGTTGCATTTGAATTTCTAATTTTGAACACAACAACCTTAAGAAACAAAACAACATTTTCATTATTTCTGTTTCTAAACCTTGGAAGCTAGAAATATATATAAGCAAATAATAATTAGCTTTGAGTTTATGAAAATAGCACTACAATTTTTGTAGCCTAACAAAATTGTTGTTGCCGTACACTGTATGTTAGGCTGTTTCGAAAACCCCGTTTTTTTGGGTGGGGGAATATCAAATCCTAAGAGGGCTAAAAAGTTGTGCATGGGCGAGCTGAATACTGTAATATCTAATATTTGTTTTTGCAAGGGTACTCTAAGGCCCTACCGCCCGTTTAAGTTTCCCCTTCCAGTGTATTTTCCAAAAAATATTTATGGTCAAAGTGCATTTCAAACAAAGAGTTCTGAAGAGTATATAAAAGGAAAATTTATTTTAGAATTTTTGCCAGAACACTTTTTTACATGGATAATAATTTTCACATATTTTGTATAATTTTCTATGAAGTAATTGAAAAATCTTGAAGATTTTTGTAGAGGTTTGGGCATAATTTTAATAATAGCAGAGGTCTACGCCGATGTAGAGCGAAACTTTTAACAAATTTTAATACAAAAAATTTTGCGAAAGCACACTGAGAGGCAAAACTTATAGTCTCTTCGATTCTGAAAAAAATGTTGCTCCATTATGAAAAATAAATAATCAAAAATCGAAAATTTGTTTTTCAAAATAGGTTTTTAGAGGTGTGCTCAAGCGAGTACACCAAATTTTGTGCTTACCAGAAAAACATTTGCTGACTATTTTCGAATGATTTTATACTATTGTTTGGTTATTATAAGAGTTTACTGCTTAGTTAACCGGATAAATGGGCGATATCAGTTTTACTTCGGTAAAACGAAAGTGAATCTGATACCCATCAAATGTCGATCTCAAAAGAAGTTGCAAAAAATAGTGACTTCGCATAAGATAGTGCACAAAAAGTACGTTTACAATTTACCGTTACACTTTATTTGCATTTCCATTGGGACACAAACCTTCTTAAGTTTTCGATGTCAATAACCAATACGATAATTGTACAAAAAATATGGATTATATAATATTACCAACTCGGTAAATTTTCTGTACTCAAGCGAGTATAGTGGGAAGGAATGGGTTAATGAATTGTCTTTGGTGACATATGGAAATCAGTGTAAACGATTAGCCAACGGAAACGTAAACGGACGGCAGAATATGCTGAAATTTCATATGGACGGGGTACGTTTACGTGCATTTGCAATCAAAATTAGTAAAATAATGAAAAAAGAATAAATTTATTATGCGAAACATTTGAAAAGTAATGATAAATAAGTAATAAAATGATAAATTAGTAGCAAATAAATATAAAATAAAATTATTTTGTTGCTATTTTTGTTGTGAAAGCCTGAGTGATGAAAACGTGCTGTTTTTCTAGTTTTGGGTAATTGCTCCAGCGGGCAACGTTACGGCGGCGCTGAAGTTAAATTTGCCTACCCCGGCCTTTAAAGAGACACAGGGACTCAAATGTGTCCACACCGGTGAACATAATGTTTAAGGGCGTATAACTTTGGGATTTTTTGTCTGATTCATAATCGGTTAATAATTACAAAAGTTATTCTGCAAACAGGCAAGAAAATAGATTTTTTAACCGGAAATCCGGATTTTAGAGGTGCCCGGTAAATTTAATTTAATTTAAGGTAATCGTTTAAACCGTTTTAGAGTTATGGTACGCCAGACAAACAGTGCAAATGTATTAAAATGTCTAAAACGGATTTCCGCCGAACATTCATAGGGTTTTAGATCACTCTTTCTCCACTAAAGTGAGGGTATAATTACACAGCACAACCAAAAAATTTTTTTTGTTTGCCTTAAAATGTAGAGGTACCAAAAAGGGTAGCTCACATAAAATTTTATTTATACAAAATATTTATTAGTACGGAGTGTTTATCCGGGACATCACAAATATTAATAAAAAAAATTGTTTATTTTTTTAAATCGCCGTTTGATATATTTAGAACCTATGACTTGTTCTCATTATTTTTAATAAAAAAAAGTTCGAGGTTAAATAAAAGAGTTTTAATGAATTTTGCAAAAAAAAAACCTACCAATTTATTTTGTAACATCCGAACAGGATTTTGTTTTGTTTATATAACACTTATTAATGTTTTGAACTAGATCGCGTAAAACCAGTATCATAGATCTTTTAAAGATCTGCAATTTAGCATAAGACAAAAATATTCGAATGATGCTTAGTTTATAAAATAACGTACAAAATATATAAAAATTCCGTAACGTCCTGGATTTTGGAAATACCCATATATGTATATTTTTTATTTTTACACACAGAATACAGTTTGGTTGTCTCAACCGAATTTTGGTAGTTCTGTCACTATCATGCGATTCCATCAGGACAACCAACATTTTGGTTGTGGTATACTTTTGCTTCCATGTTGACAACCATCATATTTGGTTGCGCCAACTACGAAAATTATCTGTTGTACGTTGCCACAACCAACTGTTTTAAAAAATTGGTTGTTCTGACAATTTGTCAGTCATGTACTACCGACAATTAATTATAAACAGTTTTCATTAATATTTATTTTATTTTTTGAACAAAAAACCAAACAATTCATAACAAAATTAAAAATCCCATATTACAAATTCATCACTATTATGAGATGTGGAAATATTTGACACAAATTTTAGTACACGAAACAAAACACAATACTTTAATGCAAATACCGCTTAACCCTGTGTTTTAAATTTCATGATTGTTGCTTTTATTTTTATTTATGTAAAACATTTTGCACAACATATTCTGCATTCCACACATTATTATCCACATGAGATTATTTTTGACTACATATATCGCTCTTGAACAAAATGTTGAAGATTTATTTATGTCGAGTAATTTAATTTTTTTGTTTGTCATGTATCAGCAAAAGAACAGCAACGAATCCTTCGGTTGTATTTCCCAAAATACATTTAATTATTCTAAATTTGGGAAATTATTGGGATAACCAAAAAACGATTATTTATTAATATTTTTCGTTGCAATAGTAATCTTAATACAATTTCTATTGTCAAGAATAAAGCATTGGTTGTCACAACCAAAATCGATCATACGGTACTATAATGAGAGTTTAAAATTGGTTACCACAACTAACCGAGTGTCAATGAAAAAAACAATCTTAACTCGATTGATACAACCATCGATTTAGTTGCAAGCTTTTTTATTTGATCGTATCCATGTTATTATTGTTGTTTCATATATATATCAATATACTTCAATATACTAAGTTGTCCTTGAAAAAACAGGAAAATTCATTTTTAATACCAGATAAATGATAAGAGTCTTTAAACGAAGCGAATAAAATCAATTACAAAAAATTGCGATAGAAACTGTGAGACATTTATGGATTATTGTGTTCCCGTCAATCACTTATTTAAATAGTCTTTGATGTTATTTGTCTACAGGGTTGCCCATATTCGACGGACCCATGTTTTTTTAAAAACTCGTTGGGCCCATTCCAATCGACGAGGCTTGTCCGCAGGCAACAATCTTTGCGTCAATTGAATTTTGTACGGGAACAAATGCAAATCAACGCGAATAATCCGTTGTAAAGTGGACCGAGCCATGCCCAACTGCTGAGAACGGCGTTTTTGGGATGTTCTTGGGGACCTCTCAACACTGGCTCGTACGGCAGCGATATTCTCGGCCGATCGCCTTGGTCGACTTTTATTTGGCCTCTTCGGATTAGAAAGAGCCTCACCAGTCGAAAATTTTTCGTATAAACGCTTAATGGTGTTCTTAGAAGGCGCACTTCTCACATTTTTTAAAGCACGTTGAGTTTTCACAATTGACTTCTTCTGTTGAATGTAAATTTCAACTATTTCAGAGCGCTCGCGTGGCGTTTATTGTTCCATGGTAAAAATCTGCTTGGACTGACGCTTCAAACGCGGTATGTCATTAAGCGATCTGACATCTCTGTCAAAAGTTATGGCGTTGCCAGATGGGTCCGTCGAATATGGGCAACCCTGTATTTAACACAGTTCAATTGATTACGGATTCAAAAATTGTTGTTGTTGTTGCACCGAACGTAGTACCGTTGCAATGAGTTACTAACTAATACAAGCAATAAATATAACTGAGGGAACTCATTTCAAGTACGAACCCATTTATATTGTAAAACATGATGTCAAAAAATGTTAATTGCATTTAATTAAAATTTATAACTTAAAAAACACAAACAGATTTTACCAAAGGCGGAGAGGGGGTGGATTACACGCGAAGAAATTTTTTTTACAGAGTAAGACAATCTTAGGCGATAGTTGAAGATGAAAATAATATTTCTCAGAAAAAATTTTAATAATAAAAGAAAATTTCTCTGTCCGAAAATAAACAGTGTAGTTGTCTAATATTTGGTTCATGTGGCAAGATTTTTTCTTTGGGTGTAGCACTGCACTTGCTGCGGTAATGCGACAAGCATCTAGCTTAAATAGACAATTCTCACCTAACTCATTCAAACAAAAAAAAAATATATTGAAAAAGAGAAACAATTGCCTACTTAATTATATTGTTTTAAAAAATATGACATTTCAATTTAAATGTGAGCCAAGAAACAAACGTGAATATGACCGGCAGACAGCCGACCGGCCCCCGCCTTTTCACTCTATCAGACTGGTAGACCTGACACTATCCTTATTTAAATTACAGAGTAGATATTCCCTGTTAGCTTATCACACCCTCAATTGGATTTGCATGTAATAAGTACATACGAGTACTATCTAAAGGGTCCGCCAAATAACTTTTTTTTTGAAAACATGGCGCAAAACATCGAGTGTAGCATCGGCTGCGTGGCACGTAGTGCCGTCCTGTTGAAACCAAATGTTGCCAATATCCTCCTCTTCAATTTTTGTGAACAAAAATTCGTTCAACATGGCCCGATAACGATCGCCATTGACTGTAACGGCCACTTGCTAATTTTCGAAGAAAAATGGCCCAATTATGCCTCTGGACCAAAATCCGCACCAAACAGTGACTCGTTTTGGGTGTATCGGCTTTTCAATGTATGCGTGCGGGTTTTCTGTGCCCCAAATGCGACAATTTTGCTTGTTTACATTCCCGCCAAGATCAAAATGAGCTTCATCTGAAAAGATGATTTTTTTGGCAAAATCGGCATCTTCTGTAAGTCGATCGCTCCCAGCGTTGTTCAAGCGTATACACAACCATATTCGTTCAGCGGAAGGATAAAACTAATTATCTGTCAAATCAGACATGAGCTAAGTGTTACCATAAGCATTAGTTGAAAAAAAACGTTAAATGACGGACCCTATATAAGTATAACCTTTCTAAACTAAAAAAAGTATGGCGGGAAGGAAGGATGAAGAAATTAATAGATCTTCAAACTAATTGCCGAACAGAAGGGGCACAGTCGCAGATTAGTATTTTCGTTCGTTTTACTAGGCACAAAGTCATAATAATCTGTACCACAGAGTGTTGTCGGGTATAAAATATACGAACTGATGCACAGTGGACCAATGCTCGCAATTAGCGAAAAATTAACCTCGCTGTATGCAATTACACAAGAGCAATTAGAGTGTATAAGTATAAACATTTATAAAAATTCTGTATGGACGCGGTAGGTGTTTGACGTTAATGTTTATAGAAAGATAAATAATATTTTTTTTTTATATTGCTTAACCCCAAGTTATGTTTTAATAAGTGTTTAATTGTATAGCACGTGTGTGATGTTTTTCGCTAACAAACGTAGATCGAAAAGTATGTCTATAATGAAGTTGGTTTAAAAACAATCATAACTTTTGTTGAAGTGGTTAGTTACTAATACCACCCACCGAATACCGAAATAATAGATCTTAGGCTTCAATATAAAAAACAATGTGACTGCCAATTTTTGCTTTAACTACTACTCAGAATCTTTCACAATCCCACACATAGTATAACACAGTACAACACATGAGTTTGGGGCTCGATTCTGAGAAGTGGGCGTGAAAGTAGCCCCAAAAATAAGAACTTCTGCATCATTCGTTCAGTCAAG
The DNA here is from genome assembly GCA_963930755.1 of Eudasyphora cyanicolor. Lineage (NCBI taxonomy): Eukaryota > Metazoa > Arthropoda > Insecta > Diptera > Muscidae > Eudasyphora > Eudasyphora cyanicolor. Next base: position 154,165,794 of record OZ005736.1, on the reverse strand, counting down.
TTGGCTCAATTAATAATTTAATGGTCATACGAATTTTTTTGCTAAAGGTGGATTTTTTGCACTTATTCTATATTTTTTCTCGGTATACCGTACGGAATATCTCTTTTGTGTCTGAAGAAAAGTTGTAGATATTGAATAGGAGAAAAAAAATGCGGAACAAACCTACCCGAAAAAGTTGATTTTTTGGCCACCGCTAGTTTAAAGAGTACAGAGTTGTATTTGCTAAAGCATCCTCAGCGGCTCTATTGCTGCGCCTGTCCACAGGTGCAGTAGACATCGTCCTGATCCAGGAGCCCTATGTAGTAGGAGGACGGGTGTGCGGTATCAAGACACCAAACTTTAAACTGTTTGTGGCCAACTGTGAAGGCACTCTGCATTTCCAAGAACCTGAGCTGATTATTGGCGCAGACACGAACGCTCATCATACTATCTGGGGTAGCACGGATGTAAACAAGAGGGGTGATTGGCTTCTTGACTTTATTCTAACTACCAACCTAACTATCTGTAACATTGGCAATAAACCAACCTTTACAATTAAAGACAGACAAGAAGTACTAGACGTAACGTTTGCTACTGACCGGGTGTCAGACAAAATAATTGGGTGGAAAGTACTGGAGTTCAAACTCACTGAAAAGGCGCCTAAACCTGCTGTCCACAGAAATGTGAGGAAGATAAAGTGGCACCTGTAAGAGAAGAATTTTAAAAAGGTCCTCAACTCTAATCTTCTTTATGAACCGAATGACAAAGCTGGTCTGGACAATCTGGTCGTGCATACATATCACATCATTCAATAGTTCCCTTGAAGAAGCCTGTCCAAAAACAAGGTACAAGCGTAAAACTAATGGTGGACTTCTGAGCTAACGGCAAGGAAAAAGACCTGCAACAAGCTATTCAACAAGGCGAAATCTACTGGAGTCTTTAATGATTGGGATGCATATAAAGGGCAACTCAAGATCTATAAAAAGGAGCTTAGGAAGGCGCAAAGACGCTCTATTCCTTCTGTGGCGAAGTGGAAAAGGGTCTCCGACGCCGCAAGGCTGAGGAAGATACTATCCACTTCTCCTTGTACAGTGGGGTATTTGTAGGATGAGGCAAACAACTGGACAAAAAACAGGGAGCAATCGCTAAATGTACTGCTCGACACACATTTCCCGGGGAACTCATCAACAGAGCCCTAGGAACAGTAGAACCAACAAGAGTGTGAGTGGACTGCGAGCGTCGCTAGCTTGTTGACTGAGAGATCCATAATAAGTTGCGCTATAAACAGCTTTGAGCCCTTCAAATCAACTGGACCAGACGGCATCACCCCAGCAGAAATGCAGAAAATGTTAAAGTACATTATCCCCTGGCTGCAGAAAATTTATGTAGGCTGTATTAGGCTCTCATACATCCCGAATAGATGGAGGAATACCAAAGTGGTATTCATACCCAAAGCGGGGAAGATATCGCACACTAGGCCAAAAGACTTCAGACCAATTAGCCTATCCTCTTTCCTATTGAAAGGTCTGGAAAGACTTATAGACTATTTCATTAGGCAAAACCTGGATACAAAACTCCTGTCGGGGAACCAACATGCTTACAATAAGGGAAAGTCTACAGAATCAGGCCTGCAGGAACTTGTGAGCACTATCGAATCGTCCCTACATTTCAAAGAATTCACCATGTTGGCGTTTCTTGACATAGAAGGGGCTATTAACAACATACTCCACTAATTTGGAACCTAGCGGTGAATGAAATCCTGCTAGATCTAGAATGTTGTGGCTGCAAGATCGTGGCATATGCGGACGGCCTGGTAATCGCAGTGAGCGGCAAATTCGAAAACATCCTCCGAGATATTCTGCAGGTGGCTGTGAACAAGTTGGCTAGATGGGCCAGAAGCAAACAAGACAGAATTGGTTATCTTTAGTAGGATGAATAATGTGCAAAATGTTTAGGAATAATTTTGGATAGGAAACTGTCATTCAGAATAAACGTACTGGAACGTTTAAAGAAGGTCAACATCGCCTTATAGTCCTGCAGGAAGGCTGTAGGGTTGCGGTTGGGCCTCTCTCCTAAAATTGTCCATTGGATATATATAGTAGTAGTTTGTCCAATACTGTTATACGGCATTGTGGTATGGTGGACGGCAACTGACATACTAACCATCACAAACCTGCTATCAAGGGATCAGAGAACTGCCTGCCTGTACATAAGCGGAGCGTTAAGGACTACAGCGACTGAGTCTCTACAAGCCCTTCTCCATATACTGCCGATTAATGTTGTGGCGAGAGAAGTTGCAACCAAAGCGGCACTAAGATTAAACTGCCTATCAATGTGAAGGTACAAGAACTACGGTCACATGAGGATATCAAAGTGTAGTGCTATGGTAACCGACCGAGTGGACTATATATCAACGGTGCGCACCTTTGAGAGGAACTACATCACTATGATACCAGCCAGGGAGGAATGTGATGGAGGAATACACGGAAATAGAAACCATCTCCACTTCTATTCGGATGGTTCGAAGCTTGATGAAAAGTTTGGCTTCGGAGTACACTGTGAAGAACTTAATTTGGATATAGCTCACAGACTACCAGATATCTGCAGTGTCTATCAAGCCGAAATAATGGCAATATGGGAAGTCGCCAAGTGGCTGCGTCGGAACATAGTAACCAACACTGGCGTTGTCATTTACTCGGACAGCCAGGCTGCCATCAATTCTCTGGAGGCCACATCCCTAAATTCACAAATAGCCATTCGTAGCTAGACAAATCTGGCCAAGGTATGACCTGAGAAGGTCAAAATATCTCTTCGCACTAGAAAGGAAAACATTGTCTACGTTAGTATCACTTCTGACGGGACACTGCCTGATCGGCGAACACGCCAGAATATTGGGTATTAACTCCAATGACTTCTGCAGAAGCTGTGGAGATGAGGAAGAAGTGGAGAGCATTGAGCACTTGCTATGCGACTGTCCCGCTTTGAGTAAACGACGACTGGACCTACTGGGGTCGGCCTTTCTAGGCAGCCTAACAGATCGTTCCAGTACCAATATTCGTGCTATCGATACATTTGTATATCAAACAGGTTGGTTTCGATGAAGGGCATTTTAGCCCATGGTACCACTAGGGACCTAAACTGGTCTATGTGAGCTGAAGAAAAAAAGAAATCGGCTGCCACCCTAACCTAACCTTTGCTAAGGTCGACCATACAAAAATGTGTACTTTTTTAAACCGCAAGTTGTGAAACTGCTAACGTCATTGACGTAAGGTCAGGCGAACGAACCTTACCCTGCGTTTACACAAGACAATTGACAGAAGAGAATTGAAATTGGCTGCTTACATCAAAATGGCTGCTTTCGTCAAGACAATTGCCGACAATTTACTGTCATTCAAAAATCGATGACAGTACGAAGTTATGTCAAACAAAAGACCCCCAAATGTGATCGAATCGAATTCTAAAAAACTAGTCAAATTTTTCATTTTTAGTTTCCAAAAAATAGTAAATTGTTCAATTTTTGCTACTTTTATTTTGAATTGAGAGCCTTTCTAGAATGTTGTGTGAAAATTTTAGATAAATCTGACTGACGGAGATACAGTCGATTTTTTTCTCTTCAGTGTCGAGTTTTTTCTCGTTACCTTCAGTCGAAGTTTTTCTCGTTACCTGAAGATAACGATCGAGTTATGAGTGACACCGCAATTCTACTTTTTTTCTAGACGCTCCCGAATAATTGCTGTAGTTACCATATTTTTTAATATTTTTTCATTAAGATGTTACCCAATATACTTAGAAAGTTATACTTTTGTGTACTTGTGGCAGCTCCAAGGCTGTCGGGTTCGAATGAAAGACAATCTGACAACTTGGTAACGAACCAAAGAAGAATGAAACAACAACTCTTTCCTAGACAAGTTTTCGCTCTACAGCTGTAGCATTTTTAGTAGTACTTCGTAAGATTATGTGAACTAGTTTTAGTAACTAATAAATAGTATTAAATAGTTGTATTAAGTAAAAACAAAACGTTTTATCATTACAACTGCAACTATACACTATTGGCTTAAATAAAAAGATTTTAACTATGTCGTCAAAAAAATCACAAACATGTGCCTTTTTGCTCCAATTAACGTTGCTATTTTCAATGGTATAAATAAGTTGCGATACACCATCAGAAATATAAATATTACAGTTTTTCCTTGATAGAATTTGATGAGACTATGCAATTAAAATTGGCTGCACACCTACTGGATCATGATTCTTGAGCCTTAACACCCGTGTCTACAGGTTAATGATTTAACCTTTTTAAGCCCTAGAACTATGTTAAATAAAGTTGTATGGATTTATATAGTCAGCCCTCCCTTCTTAAGCTTTATTATAAAAAATGTATGCAAAATAAAATTCAATTATTTGTAATAAAAAAATTTTGAATTATGTATATCGTTTTCATTTACGCGTTTCAACATTTTAATCATGAATTTTGAACAGAAAATTGTTAGTATTTTAAAATTCAGTTTTGTAATCAAACTAAACTAATTGGCGTCTGAAGTAATTTTTAATATCAATTAAATTTCAAGGGTTTCTAATTTAACTAAGTGCATTTTTATTTTTTATCAGTGAATTACGCCACTGTGCAAAGAAACCACCAATCGACAGACGCCGAAGCAATCATTGATTGCTTATTCGTCGTAGTACAATAATAATAAGAAAGGCAGTGGATTTTTTTTCCATACAGTTTATGCCTGTATGTATATACATATGTACTTACATATCATATATACTTATATATATATATAAACATATATAATTGCGTTGCTATTCTATTATTCATGAGATTGGTATTAATGAAAAAAATACCATTATATAAGTATATTGTAAAACACGACTGACAATGTGTGGGCTAAATTACTATTTACACATCGTAAAATAAAGATAAAAAATCTATTTTATAACAAAATACTTAACATTTTGAAATAGGGCATAATTTGCAATAATATTCTACTTGTTTTGATAAGGAATTTGCTTATCACATTATATTAGATGGATGTCATAGTTGTCAAGTAACACAAGTAAAGGCCATCTTACAATCTCCACTTGCAGTTATGAGTATCAGATGGAATGGAATGTAAAAATCTTAATTTAACCGATTATTTTCAAATTCGGCAATGCAATGTTGGTTCATGGATCAAGAAACTCTACCTTGCTAAATTTCAGAACAATTTTTCAGTGACTTGAAAAAATCAATTTGGCAAAAAAAATGGAATTAACTCGTGAACATTTTCGTGCGATAATTTTTCACAACTTTCGACGTGGATTATCACGACAAGAGGGCATCGTGAACTTAAATCTTTGTATGGCGATGAAGCACCATCCTATAGCACTGTGAAAACTGGTTTAACGAATTCTATCGTGGCCGACGCTCGCTCAAAGGTCGTCCAAAAACGGCCGTTGTGCCTGAGAACATTGATGCCGTGCGTGAACTGATAATGCAAGATCGTCATGTGAGATAAAGGCATCCTTGGGCATTTCTTCCACCAGCATACATTCGATATTGCATGAACACCTGGCCGTAAAAAAGGTTTGTTCTCGTTGGATCCCGCACAATTTGACAATCGCTCAAAAAAAGTCTCGTGTCGATTGGTGCAAAGAAATTTTGAAAAAGTACGATCGCGGTGCTTCAAGAGACGTTTATGAGATCGTCACAGGTGACGAATCTTGGATGTATGCGTATGAGCCCGAAACAAAACAGCAATCAACCGTGTGGGTCTTCGAAGACGAGCCAAATCCAACGAAAGTTTTTCGTGGAAGAAGCACTTCGAATCAAATGGTCGCCTATTTCTTCGGCGAAACTTGTCATGTGGCGACTGTTCCGCTTGAGCAACGTAGGACGGTCAATTCTGAGTGGTACACCACAATTTGTTTGCCTGAAGTCTTCGGAGAAATTCGAAAAACGAACAAGAGAAGACGAATCATTGTGCACCATGACAATGCGAGCTCTCACACATCGCCTCAAACCAGCGCCTTTTTGACCGGCCAAAACGTCAAATTGATGGGTCATCCGCCGTACAGCCCTGATTTGACAGCCAATGACTTATTCTTATTCACTCACATCAAGAAAAAATTGCTTGGTCAACGTTTTTCGACGCCTGAAGCAGCTGTCGAAGCGTTAAAAATCCATGTTTTGGAGGTGAATTTTTAACACACTGTAACCAAAACAATTCGCGCTCAAATGACAAAACGGCCTGAGTGAAGTTATGCTAAAAAATGTCATACTTTCCAATGGAAGTCTCAGTTTTCATCTGGCAACACCAGCATTGCCTGGACCGAAATATAAATAGTAACCCTCGTATATACTTTAAAGGGTCGCAAATCAATATTTCAAGGTGTTGCAAACGGAATGACAAAGTTAGTATATCCCCATCATATGGTGGAGGGTAAAATGTTCATTCTTTGTCAGTCTATAGTCATTGGAAATGTTATCTGAAATTCAAAATATGAAAACATTTAGCTTATTGAAGCAAAAGTTATGGGATTGTGGTGTTCGCATAAAGATGTCAAATTGTGTGGGGAGTACGAAAAGTGGCTTGATGAATACGCCTATTTACGCTGAACAGAAGATGGTTCAATGACATTGTACTATGCCGCATCGTGAGTGTTTATATGCACTGGCATAAACGTTATAAAGCATTTATTTTTGGTATGACTTGGCCATTTTGTTTGGGAGGTACCAAAGGGGGCGTAGCAATAATGTCCCTTTTTTACCGGACTGTAGGTACTATAGTCCGTTAAAAGCATTACACTGAACAATATTTCAAGTATTTATATGCAGTATTAAAGTATGTATGTATGTATGCTCGTATATTTAAGATATAAACAGTTAACATTTTATATAAAATGGTGCCTTTGTGTGGGAGGTACCAAAGGTGTTGGATCACTTTTCTCAAAGTGATACCGACGGACGGACGTACACTGTTGAAATGACTTAAAATACTCGTATTAGGACCATATATATCAATGTCCGTGAAGATAAATATCGATTTGAAAAATAAATATTAGCCAAGGCACAAACCACCTTATATTAACAGAGCGCTGTTATGTGGCTAACAGAGCGCTGTTAAACGGCTAAAAAAGCACTGTTAAATGTTAAAAGTGATAATATATTTCCGAATACGCGAATTTTAACAAATTTATTTTAGTGCAATATAATGAAAATACATGAATAGAATAAGTAGAAGTCAAATATTATGACAAATAACAAATACCATAAATAATTTAGTCAAAACCTACACAACTAGTGGTTACTTAACTCGCAACATTTTGTTCGCACTGCATCTAAACAAAAAAAGATGGAGTATTGGGGTTTTCAGAAAAAACTCCAAATTCGGCGCTGAATCTAAATATGTAAACGAATTTAACAAAAAATCCCAGAATTTGAGTTATTCAGAAAATGAAGTTAAATACTTATTTTTGAAAATCGCCCACTGTGGCTAAACAAAAAAAGATGGAGTATTCCGGTTTTCAGGAAAAACTCCAAATTCGGCGCTGAATCTAAATATGTAAACGAATTTAACAAAAAGATCCCAGAATTTGAGTTATTCAGAAAATGAAGTTAAATTCTTTTTTTTTAAATCGCCCACTGTGGCTAAACAAAAAAAGATGGAGTATTGGGGTTTTCAGGAAAAACTCCAAATTCGGCGCTGAATCTAAATATGTAAACGAATTTAACAAAAAAATCCCAGAATTTGAGTTATTCGGAAAATGAAGTTAAATACTTATTTTTGAAAATCGCCCACTGTGGCTAAACAAAAAAAGATGGAGTATTCCGGTTTTCAGGAACAACTCCAAATTCGGCGCTGAATCTAAATATGTAAACGAATTTAACAAAAAAATCCCAGAATATTTAACTTCATTTTCTGAATAACTCAAATTCTGGGATTTTTTTGTTAAATTAGTTTACATATTTAGATTCAGCGCCGAATTTGGAGTTGTTCCTGAAAACCGGAATACTCCATCTTTTTTTGTTTAGCCACAGTGGGCGATTTTCAAAAATAAGTATTTAACTTCATTTTCTGAATAACTCAAATTCTGGGATTTTTTTGTTAAATTCGTTTACATATTTAGATTCAGCGCCGAATTTGGAGTTTTTCCTGAAAACCCCAATACTCCATCTTTTTTTGTTTAGCCACAGTGGGCGATTTAAAAAAAAAAGAATTTAACTTCATTTTCTGAATAACTCAAATTCTGGGATTTTTTTGTTAAATTCGTTTACATATTTAGATTCAGCGCCGAATTTGGAGTTTTTCCTGAAAACCGGAATACTCCATCTTTTTTTGTTTAGCCACAGTGGGCGATTTAAAAAAAAAGAATTTAACTTCATTTTCTGAATAACTCAAATTCTGGGATTTTTTTGTTAAATTCGTTTACATATTTAGATTCAGCGCCGAATTTGGAGTTTTTCCTGAAAACCCCAATACTCCATCTTTTTTTGTTTAGCCACAGTGGGCGATTTAAAAAAAAAGAATTTAACTTCATTTTCTGAATAACTCAAATTCTGGGATTTTTTTGTTAAATTCGTTTACATATTTAGATTCAGCGCCGAATTTGGAGTTTTTCCTGAAAACCGGAATACTCCATCTTTTTTTGTTTAGCCACAGTGGGCGATTTTCAAAAATAAGTACTTAACTTCATTTTCTGAATAACTCAAATTCTGGGATTTTTTTGTTAAATTCGTTTACATATTTAGATTCAGCGCCGAATTTGGAGTTGTTCCTGAAAACCGGAATACTCCATCTTTTTTTGTTTAGCCACAGTGGGCGATTTTCAAAAATAAGTATTTAACTTCATTTTCTGAATAACTCAAATTCTGGGATTTTTTTGTTAAATTCGTTTACATATTTAGATTCAGCGCCGAATTTGGAGTTGTTCCTGAAAACCGGAATACTCCATCTTTTTTTGTTTAGCCACAGTGGGCGATTTTCAAAAATAAGTATTTAACTTCATTTTCTGAATAACTCAAATTCTGGGATTTTTTTGTTAAATTCGTTTACATATTTAGATTCAGCGCCGAATTTGGAGTTTTTCCTGAAAACCCCAATACTCCATCTTTTTTTGTTTAGCCACAGTGGGCGATTAAAAAAAAAAAGAATTTAACTTCATTTTCTGAATAACTCAAATTCTGGGATTTTTTTGTTAAATTCGTTTACATATTTAGATTCAGCGCCGAATTTGGAGTTTTTCCTGAAAACCGGAATACTCCATCTTTTTTTGTTTAGCCACAGTGGGCGATTTAAAAAAAAAGAATTTAACTTCATTTTCTGAATAACTCAAATTCTGGGATTTTTTTGTTAAATTCGTTTACATATTTAGATTCAGCGCCGAATTTGGAGTTTTTCCTGAAAACCCCACTACTCCATCTTTTTTTGTTTAGCCACAGTGGGCGATTTAAAAAAAAAGAATTTAACTTCATTTTCTGAATAACTCAAATTCTGGGATTTTTTTGTTAAATTCGTTTACATATTTAGATTCAGCGCCGAATTTGGAGTTTTTCCTGAAAACCGGAATACTCCATCTTTTTTTGTTTAGCCACAGTGGGCGATTTTCAAAAATAAGTATTTAACTTCATTTTCTGAATAACTCAAATTCTGGGATTTTTTTGTTAAATTCGTTTACATATTTAGATTCAGCGCCGAATTTGGAGTTGTTCCTGAAAACCGGAATACTCCATCTTTTTTTGTTTAGCCACAGTGGGCGATTTTCAAAAATAAGTATTTAACTTCATTTTCTGAATAACTCAAATTCTGGGATTTTTTTGTTAAATTCGTTTACATATTTAGATTCAGCGCCGAATTTGGAGTTGTTCCTGAAAACCGGAATACTCCATCTTTTTTTGTTTAGCCACAGTGGGCGATTTTCAAAAATAAGTATTTAACTTCATTTTCTGAATAACTCAAATTCTGGGATTTTTTTGTTAAATTCGTTTACATATTTAGATTCAGCGCCGAATTTGGAGTTTTTCCTGAAAACCCCAATACTCCATCTTTTTTTGTTTAGCCACAGTGGGCGATTTAAAAAAAAAAGAATTTAACTTCATTTTCTGAATAACTCAAATTCTGGGATTTTTTTGTTAAATTCGTTTACATATTTAGATTCAGCGCCGAATTTGGAGTTTTTCCTGAAAACCGGAATACTCCATCTTTTTTTGTTTAGCCACAGTGGGCGATTTAAAAAAAAAGAATTTAACTTCATTTTCTGAATAACTCAAATTCTGGGATTTTTTTGTTAAATTCGTTTACATATTTAGATTCAGCGCCGAATTTGGAGTTTTTCCTGAAAACCCCAATACTCCATCTTTTTTTGTTTAGCCACAGTGGGCGATTTAAAAAAAAAGAATTTAACTTCATTTTCTGAATAACTCAAATTCTGGGATTTTTTTGTTAAATTCGTTTACATATTTAGATTCAGCGCCGAATTTGGAGTTTTTCCTGAAAACCGGAATACTCCATCTTTTTTTGTTTAGCCACAGTGGGCGATTTTCAAAAATAAGTATTTAACTTCATTTTCTGAATAACTCAAATTCTGGGATTTTTTGTTAAATTCGTTTACATATTTAGATTCAGCGCCGAATTTGGAGTTTTTCCTGAAAACCCCAATACTCCATCTTTTTTTGTTTAGCCACAGTGGGCGATTTAAAAAAAAAGAATTTAACTTCATTTTCTGAATAACTCAAATTCTGGGATTTTTTTGTTAAATTCGTTTACATATTTAGATTCAGCGCCGAATTTGGAGTTTTTCCTGAAAACCCCAATACTCCATCTTTTTTTGTTTAGCCACAGTGGGCGATTTTCAAAAATAAGTATTTAACTTCATTTTCCGAATAACTCAAATTCTGGGATTTTTTTGTTAAATTCGTTTACATATTTAGATTCAGCGCCGAATTTGGAGTTTTTCCTGAAAACCCCAATACTCCATCTTTTTTTGTTTAGCCACAGTGGGCGATTTAAAAAAAAAGAATTTAACTTCATTTTCTGAATAACTCAAATTCTGGGATTTTTTTGTTAAATTCGTTTACATATTTAGATTCAGCGCCGAATTTGGAGTTTTTCCTGAAAACCGGAATACTCCATCTTTTTTTGTTTAGCCACAGTGGGCGATTTTCAAAAATAAGTATTTAACTTCATTTTCTGAATAACTCAAATTCTGGGATTTTTTGTTAAATTCGTTTACATATTTAGATTCAACGCCGAATTTGGAGTTTTTCCTGAAAACCCCAATACTCCATCTTTTTTTGTTTAGCCACAGTGGGCGATTTAAAAAAAAAGAATTTAACTTCATTTTCTGAATAACTCAAATTCTGGGATCTTTTTGTTAAATTCGTTTACATATTTAGATTCAGCGCCGAATTTGGAGTTTTTCCTGAAAACCGGAATACTCCATCTTTTTTTGTTTAGCCACAGTGGGCGATTTTCAAAAATAAGTATTTAACTTCATTTTCTGAATAACTCAAATTCTGGGATTTTTTTGTTAAATTCGTTTACATATTTAGATTCAGCGCCGAATTTGGAGTTTTTCCTGAAAACCCCAATACTCCATCTTTTTTTGTTTAGCCACAGTGGGCGATTTAAAAAAAAAGAATTTAACTTCATTTTCTGAATAACTCAAATTCTGGGATTTTTTGTTAAATTCGTTTACATATTTAGATTCAGCGCCGAATTTGGAGTTTTTTCTGAAAACCGGAATACTCCATCTTTTTTTGTTTAGCCACAGTGGGCGATTTTCAAAAATAAGTATTTAACTTCATTTTCTGAATAACTCAAATTCTGGGATTTTTTGTTAAATTCGTTTACATATTTAGATTCAGCGCCGAATTTGGAGTTTTTCCTGAAAACCCCAATACTCCATCTTTTTTTGTTTAGCCACAGTGGGCGATTTAAAAAAAAAGAATTTAACTTCATTTTCTGAATAACTCAAATTCTGGGATTTTTTTGTTAAATTCGTTTACATATTTAGATTCAGCGCCGAATTTGGAGTTTTTCCTGAAAACCGGAATACTCCATCTTTTTTTGTTTAGCCACAGTGGGCTATTTTCAAAAATAAGTATTTAACTTCATTTTCTGAATAACTCAAATTCTGGGATTTTTTGTTAAATTCGTTTACATATTTAGATTCAGCGCCGAATTTGGAGTTTTTCCTGAAAACCCCAATACTCCATCTTTTTTTGTTTAGCCACAGTGGGCGATTTAAAAAAAAAGAATTTAACTTCATTTTCTGAATAACTCAAATTCTGGGATCTTTTTGTTAAATTCGTTTACATATTTAGATTCAGCGCCGAATTTGGAGTTTTTCCTGAAAACCGGAATACTCCATCTTTTTTTGTTTAGCCACAGTGGGCGATTTTCAAAAATAAGTATTTAACTTCATTTTCTGAATAACACAAATTCTGGGATTTTTTTGTTAAATTCGTTTACATATTTAGATTCAGCACCGAATTTGGAGCTTTTCCTAAAAACCCCAATACTCCATCTTTTTTTGTTTAGATGCAGTGCGAACAAAATGTTGCGAGTTAAGTAACCACTAGTTGTGTAGGTTTTGACTAAATTATTTGTGGTATTTGTTATTTGTCATAATATTTGACTTCTACTTATTCTATTCATGTATTTTCATTATATTGCACTAAAATAAATTTGTTAAAATTCGCGTATTCGGAAATGTATTATCACTTTTAACTTTTAACAGTGCTCTGTTAGCCGTTTACCAGCGCTCTGTTATCCACATCACAGCGCTCTGTTAATATAAGGTGGTTTGTGTCTTGGCTAATATTTATTTTTCAAATCGATATTTATCTTCACGGACATTATATATCACACCTTCGATGTTTTACCCTTTGGCCCGTAGCAAGTTATATTTATGTTTCCTTCTACCTGTAAGGTGAGTAGATAAAAATATATGTATATTCATTTAAATAGGCGACGCTATGAATAATCAAATAATTATGCATCATAAACATATGAACAAGCTTAATATATAAACCACCATATCTAATCTTGGGTTTTTTTATTTTATTTTGGAAGGAGTTATAAAGATTATCTCGATAGATATACTAACCAGTAAGTAGGGGCTAAAGTTAGGCGAAGTCGACTATATGATACCCTACACCACCATATCGGAGCAAAATAAGTAAACAAATTTTCAAGATATTGTTTTCCCAATGATAAAATGATTTTTTTTATTTTCCCAAAAAAATCATTTTATAGCGCTTAGATTCAAAATCGAAATATAAGTTTATACCGGGCCTATATCAAAATCTAAAGCGGTTTTCTTCGGACTGGCAAAGTCCGAAAAATAAATTTCGGTTTAAAACGTTCAAAAAATCTGAAGTGAAATTTATGTTTTTAGTAATTAAACTCCCGAAAAGTAAAAAAATTTACTAAAGATTAAGTATGAATAATATTTGAATTAATTTCAAGCAAAAAAAAATATTGCAAATACTTTTCGTACGATAGTGTTAATACTTTTGGTCTTCGAAGTGTTACATCCCCTAAAGCAACCATAAAATAGAAAAAAATAAAAAAAATGTGAAAATGCAACCCTGAAACTAAAAAAAGAAGATTCGATCAATGAAATGTATGTTTTTATTTTAATGTAAATTTAATAAAAATAATTGTTATAGATTTAAAGGGGCAAACACAGAAACATTAATCAAGATAAGATTTTGGCCAATTTATTTTTTTTAGCTTTAATATGTTTTCACTATTTTCACAACCGACAAACAGAATCTGGAGTCGAACCGATATTGTTGACGGCGGTGGCTCAAACAGCTGTTTCCGATTTATATGCTGCCATATTTTTGATAGTGTTTTTCGATTTTCATTTTCTTTCGGTTTCATGAAAAAGTACAAGAGCAAAAATAAAACGATAAGATTTTGAAAAACGAAAACGAACCAAATTCGTACAAAACCTGTGACATGCCTGTATATAGCCTTAGATGCAACATCGGCTATATGTGCTATACAAGTATAAATCAGAACCGATATTCTTAAACCTATATTCTTCTTTTTTCACGAAATTGACGGGTTTTGAATTTTGAACAAAAAACCCATTGCATGCTCGTAATTTGCTGGCCGAAAAGAATACCGTATTCATGCCTCAACCACTGTATTCACCAAATTTGGCCCTCTGCGACTTTTTCCTGTTCCCAAAATTAAAGAGAGCCATGAAAGGGCGGAATATTGCGGCGATTAAGGAGATAAAAACCGAATTACCGAACAAGCAAAATACGTCTAACTGTTGTGTCTCTCACAAAAAACTCAGCTAAGAACATATGTTCGTGACAAGTGTGCCGACATAAAAAACGCTAATCGAATGTACGTAGCCCGAGAAAATTGCAAAATTCGCCTTTTCTATTGAACAGATCGCCTATGTACCTCCGATTTGGCATACATGCACTGCAAAGCAACAAAATTTACAGAATGAAGCGTCTTGATACACTTACGGCCAATTCCACAATCACCGGTTATCCTACAGTTAGAGCTAACCAACAGTTATAGCTGTCAAATTGTATGAAATTTTTAATTTTTAACTGCGAGTTAGCTCTAACCGGAGGATGTGAAATTGGGGGTAAGAATCTATACTAAATTTGAGAAAAATCGGTTCAGATTTAAATATAGCCCCCATATACTTATGTATCTTACATGAGATGTAATTCGCCAGCTCGGATTTGTGTTTCATTTAGCTGTTTAATGCAGAATTTCTTAATGACTTCGCAGTCAGCATTACTTATTTTTGAGCGTACAGTTGGATCTTCGAGTCCGTTTTTAAACGATTTGTGGTCGAGACTTACCCAAACGGCAGCAAAACGATTAAAAATAGGCACTTCAGGACCACAAGTCGCCGACGTTTAACCTCAAACACATGTTTCAATACTATCTCCATCATGTGATGAGAACATGGGAACTTGATTAATTTTCGATCTAATTTGTTCTGCAACAAAAAAATTACATGAGATGTAATTCGCCAGAAAGAGGTTTCTTATGACATGGATGAACACTGTCAAATTAGGGGAAAATCTAGTATGTTTCTCCCGATTTGGTATCAAAGCGCTATAGAAGTTGTACTTAACTTCCGATCATTACAAAATTTGGCAGAAAAAAGTTTCTTAATTTAGGAAAGAATGCTGCTAAATTTGCGGATAATCGGTTCAGTTTGAGATATGGCCACATATACATATATGTGCCTTAGGGCGGTTCGATTTAAAAATCGCCCAAGTGACAAGGAAAATCGTATTCTAGGGATCAAAATAAGAAATGTTGTCCGAGGAACCATACCTCTAAACATTGTTCATGCCTATTTAGTACTTAAGCGCTATGAAAACTGTATTTTACGCCCGATCCTCATATAATTTGACGGAAATGAGGTTTTTGATCCATGTTGATGAAAATCTATTTAGTTTATGTATAGTCTCATCTATTTGTTCCTTCCGAATCATGATCTATGAAGGAATATTGCGCATTTTAACGTTATCGTTTCACATCTAGTTTGTTATGATCTACACCTTCAACTCCTCCATGGGAAAAGCCTTGATGAGAAGGTGAAGCTAAGTACTTTGTTAACTAAAACGAAACCAATTATTACAAATTATTATCGCAATGCCCCTTTACGCATTGTTTGGAAGGTGTAGGATATTATATAGTCGGGCCGCCCGACTTTCTGTCTTTCCTTACTGGTTTGATATTTTCAAAGTGAAAATCCACATAGAAATTATTGTTCGTTTGTCTGAATCACGAAAGAAGTAGGAACCGCTGTTTTGAAAATCAAATCTTACGGTTCTGGTCCGAAAATTTACTCATTATTTTTCAGTATATCAGTATTCAGTGAGTATATATATTAAAATACATATGTACGTAGATATTATATTATACGAGTATTTTGTATAATATAATAACTCAAATCACTAAAATGTTTTGCTACAGATTTTTTGCAATTTTTTTTTGAAACATTGTAAATTCGGCAGAGTTTATGTATAGAGTTTGTAAACTATAGTAGCCAGATTATATTGCAGCACAGTTAATCATTTGATTTTAAAAGATCTTTAATCTAACGATCAAATTATTTTATATTTTTATCTTATCTTTAGAATAGATCATATGTGTAGGTGTAAAAAAAATTAATGTCATACTTATGTGACTGATTTTATGACGTAGAATAATAGGGCAACATAAAAAATAGTTTAATGACACCAGCTATCAACACGTTTTTCGCCTATTTTTATTTTATTATTTAGCAAAAATATACACAATCATTAAATGTTGGGCGTATCAACCAACTGGAGGCTAAGTGTGCAAGAAATTGTAAAATATTGTTGTTATCAGTAATTCGTCCAGAGATAGGAGTACAAGTAATCAGTTAACTTAGGCGGCGGTGTTGGTGGAGGTAATGAGTGCAAAATATTAAACGGCAAAATTAGGTGTGACAATGTCAGAAAAATTGCGATAATTTCACCATGTGCAGGAGATGAATTTGCAAAATTCCATTGAATTCTCAAGTGCAGAATGACGATGTTGGACTTATAGCCAGTCAGCCGACATGTGATTATTTACACATTCGAATTGTCAAATGTTTGAAGTGTTTTTTTTTTGGCAGAATAATAATTATTTATACACGTTTCCAACAATTGGCATTAATTTTGCATACAAAAAATTTCATTGAACGCAGCTAGACAAATAAATACGAGTCTCAAGAAGAAATTTGACAAAAAACAACAATCTTTTAAAACTGTAGGCGTTTTCTTAACAAAGGAAAGTTTGTAATAAAAAAATGCCAATGCCAATTGACGTCGAAGAAGACATGTCTAAATGAGTTCAAAATAATAATTTAAAGGGTCCGCAATCTAACGTTTAAATTATAAATACAATAAACCTATGAGTAATTTTGGAGAAAAGTGTCCTCGAAATTTTAAAATAAAAGAATTAAGAAAGGTAGTAAGTACCCAGCATTCAATTTTATACGCGAAACATCATTGAAATGGCGTAGGGACAAATGGTGGACCGATATGGTTAATATGCAGCAAATTATTTCAAAAACATGTAAGAAAGTTTCAGTCGGGTAAACCGACTAAGGTATACCCTCAGTTTGTGAGTAATGTAATATGGAATATTACACGAATTAATCTGTCAATTTGTGTGGGAGGTACCAGAAGGGGTTTAACAAATACACCTATTTTTCGATGAATAGTAGATACCTCCAATGCATTGCACTGTGTCGAATTATAAGAGTTTATGTGCACTGATTTATTAACGTTAAGAGCTATTAAATTTTGGTATTATTTGATTATTTTGTGTGGGAGGTACCAAAAGAGGCGTGGTGATAAGGCTCATTTTTACAAGGCTATAGGTAGTTTAAAAGCGTTACACTGTGCAACATTTTGTAGTAGTTTTGTGCATTGGTACTTATGCTATAAGCTTTTAACTTTTTGTACAAAATGGTACCTTTGTGTGGGAGGCACTAAAAGGGTCGTGGCAATAACGGCCATTTTTCACAGGACTGTAGGTACTATAATAGCATTACACTGTACAAAACTTCAAGTATTTGTATGTACTAGTATTAAAGTTATAAGCTGTTTACATTGGGTGCAAAACGGTCCATTTGTGTGGGAGGTACCAAAAGGGGCTGTACAATAATGCCGATTTTTTACCAGACTATAGGCGCTACAAAAACATTATACTGTACAAAATTTCAAGTATTTTTATGCTCTTGTATGAAAGTTATAAGTAGTTCAGTTTTGATGCAAAGTTGTCCATTTGTGTGGGAGGTACCAAAAGGGGGGTGGCAACTTCGCCCATTTTTCTTGATGTGCTAGCGACTAATAAAATAATACAATGTGTGGAATTGCAGAATATTCAAATAAGTATTATAGATGTTATTAAAGAATCAATATTTCACTAAATTTTAACCCTTTGTGTGGGTGGTACCAGAAGGAGTGGACCAATATGACCCATCTTCGAACTTAGCCGGAGATAGAGAAAAATATTACCGTATACCAAATTTGAAGTAAATCGGTTACTCCTTTCGAGAGTTATCGTGCGCACCAACCAGCAGACAGACAGACGGACGGACGGACATTGCTCATTCGACTTAAAATGACCCAAAGCGGATATCCGCCGAAAATACTTAGAGACTTCGATGTGTTACACTTTTGGCCCGTAGCAAATGATATGTACCCTCGTATCACTAAAGTGAGGGTATAATAAAACAAAACCTGCATATTTTCAGCCATCTAGTTACCACAATGAGATAAAGATATTGAAGAGCGGCCCTTATATGGTAATTATGGTAAATTGTTCATGTGCAGAATTTTAGTATAAATTAAACACTAGCTTCAAAATTGACTACAAATTAAGTGATATGTTACACTTTTGGCCCGTAGCCAATGATATATAAGAAAATTATATGAGGGTATACAAAAATATACTACAGGTGGCGCAAAAGTAACCTTTCGATGATTTTTGGCTGTAATTTAAAAAAAAATGAAAAACTTTGATTCTTCTTGTGGGTTATTTTTATTTGGTCTTTTAATTTTTTTTACATCAAGTCGAGGATATGATGTCATGTAAATGGCCGCCGCCACAGTTGATTGTCATTTGAGCCCTTTTTATGGCATTTTCCATCATTTTGGCCAAAACTTCCGGCGATAGGTCCTCACATTCTTGACGGATATTGGCTTTAAGAGCTGCAAGAGTCTGAGGCTTGTTGACATAAACCCGCGACTTCAAAAAGCCCCACAAAAAGAAGTCTGGAGCCGTCAAATCAGGCGATCTTGCTGGCCAGTGCAAATCGCCAAAACGGGAGATTAGGCGCCCGGGAAATGCATCCTTCAGCATATCGGTTGTGGCACGTGCAGTGTGTGCCGTTGCACCGCCCTGTTGGAACCACATGTTTTCCAATCCCAAGTCATCAAGTTGCGGCAAAAAGAACTCGTTGATCATTGCTCTGTAGCGCTCACCATTCACAGTAACCGTTTGGCCCACGACGTCTTCGAAGAAAAAAGGTCCGATGACTCCTCCAGCGAAAACAGCACACCATACAGTGACTTTGAGCGGGTGTAATGGCTCTTCGTGGGTTACACGCGGATTTTCAGTGCCCCAGAAGCGTAAATTTTGCTTATTTACGTACCCGCTAAGATGGAAATGGGCCTCATCACTCATGATTATTTTTGCCAAAGTCACCGACCGATTATTGGTCAAATAAATACTCAGCAATATTCCGCGTTCTGGAGCAGTGTAGCGTAACATTGTTTATTAACGTGTATTTCGCATGTGTTTACTACACAAATGTCAAAACAGAACTGACATTAGGGGCCAATCGCAAAATTTATAGCATTTTCTGATAGGAGGATTACTTTTTCGCCACCTGCTACATACCAAATTTGAAGTAAATTGGTTCCTCCTTTCGAGACATTGCTCATTCGACTTAAAATGGCCCAAAATGGGGTCACTCATTCGATGTGTTACACTTTTGGTTCGTATCAAATGATATAAACCCTCCTCTCTAAGGTGAGGGCATAATGAACTGTAGATATTGCAAATATAAAATGGTTTTCCCCTCAAACATAAACAATGCCTAAGGTCACATCTTTGCTGGGTAACAATTGTAATTATTTGTGCAAAAATTATATATCACCATCACTGGAGAAAAACTTAACGTTAACGTTTTTGTCCCAAAGATGTTCTCATTCATATTTAGCATAAGGAATATGAATTTCCTTAAATTTATTTATTAAATGTACTTGTTTTAAAGATTATAACGAAGATTTGAAGCAAAATCTTTAAAAAGAAGTATTTTTCAATGTACTTTGTACTCTGTGGAATGAGGTCATACACAGGTATACCCAATGACCACATATCTATTATTTTATTTTAGCATTCTGAATAAGTCCCCTTATTTTCTGGTCTATCAAAGATCCCCTGATCATTGCATTCAAAAATAAAATGTTCTGTATTTTACAATTTATAAAAAACAACCAACTCATTTGACTTTTGGCGAGTAATGTGGATATACATTTTGCGGTTAGCTTATGTTTCAGAGCTTTAGCTTTCGCTAAAGACCACAGTTGTTTTAGAAAAGAATATCTCACATTGTTTTTATATGACGAGATATTTCGTTTTGGAAATTTGCTTACTAAAAAGTAATTTAATATTTACCAGAGTGCTGTAATCATAAGAGAAAACTCACCTGAAAAAAATGAGAGAAAACTTTGATTAGTATATTACGTTAGATTTAAGTTCTAATATAGAAATAATTTTAAGAATGAATTCATTTCATAAAAATTAAATTTAAATTTTTGTAAATTAATAGTAGCACAAAAACAAACAAAACATTTTTTTTGCTGTGGCATAAGATTTGGCGATCAATTTGGCATAAGATTTGACGGGTTTCTCTAAGTCTAAATATTGGAGCCAAGCCCCAAGTATACCGAACGACTCAGAATAACTAACAGATTCGATCTAATCATGTCTTTCCATCTAAAGTTGTCTGCAAAGTAGAGGTCACAATTTTAATCCGATCTTGACGAAATTTAACACAACGCTCTTTAACTATTAAATTTTCACAAAATCGTTTCAGTTGTATATATTGTTTATCCCTCATTATTCTCCTGGGAACATAGGCTTCCTACAAATTTTGTCCATCTAAATATATCGTTCAATAGAGGTACTTTTTTAATTAAATGAGAAATTTATTTTGTCTAATTCTTTGTTTGGTCGTCCTCTTTTTGGGGTACCTCCCATAACGTTAGATAACGAGAACAAAACGTAATTCAATGAAATAAATTTATATCCCGAGATCTGTGCTATCCTATATACCCAAATCGATGCAAAATCTTAAAAAGTTTAAAAATCGTTATGGGGTGTTGCCAGACAGCTTTTATTTTTTGAAAGTAGTTAACAGTACCTTCAAAACAAGGTGTAGTACATGAAAATCATGAGTTATAAGCGACTGAATGAACAAACCATTTTGAAACCAGTAAGGAAAGCCAGAAAGTCGGGCGGGGCCGACTATATAATACCCTACACCTCCCTAACAATGCCATAAGGGTGATTGCGATAATAATTTGGAATAATTGGTAAATGGGTAAGAACATATATATGTGGATATACCTAATTCTGAACCGATAATCTCTAAATTAATCAATATTCGTTCCTAAATTGAGAAACATCTTTCTGGAGACTTTTGTAATGATCGGAACTAAAGTACAACTTCTATAGCGCTTTGTAATCTAATCCAGAGAAACATATATATGGAGGTTATATATAAATCTGAATCGATTTTCCCTGAATACTCATTCATGTAAAATAGAAACCTCTTTCTGTCGAATTTCGTACTGATCGGATATAAAATACAGTCTCTACAGCGCTTAGATGTCAAATCGGTGGTAACATATATATGGGGGCTATATCAAAATCTGAACCGATTTTCTCCGAATTTTTTTCTCATATAATAAGAAACCTCTTTCTGCCAAATTTCGCTGTGATCGGATATAAAATACAGTTTCTACAGCGCTTGAATTTCAAATCGGGGGTAACATATATATGAGAGTTATATCTAAATCTGAACCGATTTTCTTCAAATTTGGCAGTATTCCTTCGAGTTATAAGAAACCTCTTTCTGCCGAATTTTGCACTGATCGGATATAAAATACAATTTCTACAGCGCTTACAGGTCTAATCGGGGGTAACATATATATGGGGGCTATATCTAAATCCGAACCGATTTTCTCCGAATTTAGCAGTATTCCTTCATGTAATAAGAAACCCCTTTCTGCCGAATTTCGCACTGATCGGATATAAAATACAGTTTTTACAGCGCTTACATGTCAAATCGGGGTTAACATATATATGAGGGCTGTATCTAAATCTGAACTTATTTTCTCCGAACTTAGCAGTATTCCTTCATGTAATAAGAAACCTCTCTTTGCCGAATTTCGCACTGATCGGATATAAAATAACATTTTTACAGCGCTTACATGTCAAATCGGGGGTAACGTATATATGGGGGCTATATCTAAATCTGAACCGATTTCTTCCAAATTTAACAGTGTTCATTCATATAATAACAAACCTCTTTCTGCCGAATTTCATACTGATCGGATATAAAATAAAGTTTTTACAGCGCTTACATGTCAAATCGGGGCTAACATATATATGGGGGCTATATCTAAATCTGAACCGATTTTAACCAAATTCAATAGGGATCGTCCTTGGGCCAAAAGTTTCGTCGAGATCGGACCATAATTGCGACCTGTACTTTGATTACAAGAATACATGAACAGACGGACATGGCTAAATCGACTCAGAAAGTGATTCTGAGTCGATCGATATAATAAACAATGGGTCTATCTCTTCTCCTTTTAGGTGTTACAAACAAATGCACAAAGTTATAATCCCCTGTACCACAGTGTGGTGTAGGGTATAAAAATCGTAGGTCCACCATTCTTAAATGAGATATTATTTAAGAACGGCGGACTTACGATCTTTTCAAATCTTTCGAACATTTTTTTAATTTTTTTCTAGAAACACTTATAAAATATTTTTATATACATATACAAAAACTTTCAAAGCAATCAAGGCTAGTGATGTCAAAAATCGTACCGTTTGGCATGGAAACGGTACGAATTCATATCAAGTGAGTCAATTTTTAAAACCGATGTCTTCTGATCGGGATGAAACTTGCACCAAAATTAGTCCTATTGGATAGTAGTTTTGACACAAAATATCAACGGGATCGTTAAGGACTGTCCGATTTGGAGGGTGTTGAATACACTATGCAACTAAATTTTTGTCGAAGGGCTAATGCATACAATTTTCTGATGTAATACCGTGTACAAAACACGAAAAAAATATTGAAAAACATATTTATGGTAATTTTTATCCCCTCACATTAGAGAAGACGGTATATGTATATCATTTGCTACGAGCCACAAGTGTAACACTTCGAAGGAGTGACCTAAGACCTTAAGTATTTTCGGCTGATATCCGTTTTGGGTCATTTTAAGTCGAATGAGCAATGTCCGTCCGTCTGTCTGTCTGCTAACTGGTGCGCACGATAACTCTCGAAAGGAGTAACCGATTGACTTCAAATTTGGTATGTGATAATATTTTCTTCTATCTCCGGCTAAGTTCGAAGATGGGCCATATTGGTCCACTTCTTCTAGTACCTCCCCCACAAAGGGTTAACATTTAGTGAAATATTGATTATTTAATAACATCCATATTACATATTTGAATCCTCTGAAATTCTACACATAAAGGGTTTTCCAACAAGAGTGTTATTTTGGTATTCAAAGAAAAATGCAATTTTTTGAGATAAATGATCGGATGTTTATTTCATAATAAAGAGGAAGGTATGCCGTTAATAATGAAAAACAACATCAGCCAAATGGCCACCACGACCACGCTTAGAGAACCAACGCTCCAAAAGTGACAGCTACCGAAATACCGGGTGATTCAAAATAACACCTCTTGTTGGAAAACCCCGTAGTATTAGTTTATTAGTCACTATTACCTCGAGAAAAATGGGCGAAGTTGCCACACCCCTTTTGGTACCTCCCACACAAACGGACAATTTTGAACCAAAAGTTAATAGCTTTATTACCAGTACATACAAAGACTTGAAATTGTGTACAGTGTAATGGTTTAAAAGTACCTACAATACAGTGAAAAATGGGCATTATTTCCACGCTCCTTTTGGTACCTCCGACACAAACGGACCTTTTTGTACCAAAAGTTAACAGCTTTTAACTTTAATACCAGTGTATACAAATACTTGAAATTTCGTACAGTGTAATGCTTTTATGGTACCAAGAGTCTAGAGAAAAGTGGCCGTAATTAGCACGGCCCTTTTGGTACCTCCCACACAAATGGACTATTCTATACAAAAAGTTAACAGCTTATAACTTTTTTACCAGCGCATATAAATACTTGAAATTTTGTACAGTGTAATGCTTTTATGATACCAAGAGTCCAGAGAAAAATGGGCGTTATTGGCATGCCCATTTTGGTACTTCCCACACAAATGGACATTTCTGTACCAAAAGTAAACAGCTTTTATCTTTAATACCAGTTCATACTAATACATGAAATTTTGTACAGTGCAATGCTTTTATAGTACCTAGAGTCTAGAGAAAAGTGGCCGTTTTCGGCACGCCCCTTTTGGCACCCCCCACACAAATGGACCATTTTACACCAAAAGTTACACCTTATAACTTGAATACCAGTCAGACTTTAAAATGAGTAACTAATTAAATTATTATGAATTTAAATTGCATTTAATAGCTTTAAATTATGCACTGATAATAAAGTTAAAAGCAGTTAACTATTGGTGCATACTTCTCTATTTGTGTGGGAGGTACCAAAAGGGTTGTGCCAGTAGCGCCCACTTTTCACTGGACTCTAGGTACTATAAAAGCATTACACTTTACACAATTTTAAGTATTTTTATGCACTGGTATTAATGTTATAAGCTGATTACTGTTCGTGCAAAATTGTCCATTTGTATGGGAGATACCAAAAGGGGCGTTCCAATAGCGCCCATTCTAGGTGCTATAAACGCATTACACTGCACAACATTTCAAGAATTTGTATGAACTGGAATCAAAGTAAAAAGCCGCAAACTTTTTTGTGCAAAATGGTCCATTGAAATGGGAGGTACCGAAAGGGGCTTGGCAACTTCGCCCATGTGCAGAATAAGTTGTATAGATGTTATTAAAGAATCAATATTTCACTAAAGTTTGGTCCCTTGTGCGGAAGGAGTGGACATGGTCCATCTTGATCTTAGCCTGAGATGGAAAAATATATTAACACACACAAAATTTGAAGTCAATCGGTTACTCATTTTAAAGTTTTCGTGCGCACCAGCCATACAGACGGACGGACATTGCTCAAATAACTTAAAATTGCCCAAAACGAATTTCCATGATTTTGTTGAAATTTTCAAACTTCTACCAAAAGGGCTATAATTTCTACATTTAACCATAAATTTGTCAAAAAGGCATTGTATTCTTTGTTATAATACTACACCCAGGAAAATAGTTGGTTGGAATTCGATAGTAACAATAAAAAATAGTACTAGCAACAAAAAGTATATTGCCTACACCGTGTGTCAGTTGTATTTATATTTAAATAGTTGAAACAACAATAATGACATGGATACGATCAAATGAAAATGCTTGCAACTAAATCGATGGTTGTATCAATCGAATTAAGATTGTTTTTTCACTGACACTCGGTTAGTTGTGGTAACCAATTTTAAACTTTCATTATAGTACCATATGATCGATTTTTGGTTGTGACAACCAATGTTTTATTCTTGACAACAGAAATTGTATCAATAGACCAAAGATTATTATTGTAACGAATAACTGGTTACTACGACAGAAAAAATATTAATAAATAATTGTTTATTGGTTATCCCAATAATTTCCTAAATTTGGAATAATTAAATGTATTTTGGGAAATACAACCGAAAGATTGGCTGCTGTTCTTTTGCTGATACATGACAAACAAAAAATAAAATTACTCGACATAAATAAATATTCAACATTTTGTTCAAGAACTGTATATGTAGTCAAAAACAATCTCATGTGGATAATAATATGTGGAGTGCAGAATATGCTGTGAAAAAGTTTTTACATATAAAAATAAAAGCAACAATCATGACATTGAAAGCACAGGGTTAATCGATATTGCCATAAAAGTTTAGTTTTTTTTGTGTACTAAAATTTGTGCCAAATATTTCCACATCTCATAATAGTGATGAATTTGTAATATGGGATTTTTAATTTTGTTATGAATTGTTTGATTTTTTGTTCAATAAATAGAATAAAAATTAATGAAATTTTTTTTTTAATTAATTGTCGGTAGTTTATGACTGACAAATTGTCAGAACAACCAATTTTTTACAGTTGGTTGTGGCAACATACAACAGATAATTTTAGCCACCATTTTCGTAGTTGGCGCAACCAAATATGATTGTTGTCAACAGGGAAGCAGAAGTATACCACAACCAAAATGTTAGTTGTCCTGATGGAATCGAATGATAGTAGACAGAACTACCAAAATTCGGTTGGCAAATAATTCGGTTGAGGCAACCAAACTGTATTCTGTATGTAGCTTTTAAAAATTGGAACAATTTTTTTTTATTTCAATGGTTTTTTTCTTGCCTTCAAAAAACGATTTTTTTTAAATAATATTTTCTAATTGTTTTAACGACAGTTACTAAGCTTCTGTTTCCACGTGAAAGTGATATTTTCAACATTTGTAGCCCCATAATTTGCTTTAATTTAAAGTGTATCCGGCTTTATTAAGCTTATTTAAAAAATATGGTCCAAATACTAAAGGCACCTTCCAAGAAAATCCGAATATTAAATAAAATATTTGTTCGTAGTATTTAGGACACCATATGGCACCCAGAAAAAGATTATGCACAGCCATTCCACAAAAATTGTATAAATCAGTGTGATAATTTTCTAGAATTAAAGTTGACGAAGTCGTTTTACGAAAGTTGTCCTAGTCGCAGGTGTTTTTAAAAAATATTGATATCACGTCAACCCTCAACGACCTCAAAACGGAAGAACCAAAATGTGGTCAAGAGACAATAATATTGGATTTTTTTGATTTTCGCAAATCACGATACCATTTGCCAAAATTATGACACGACATCGTCAATCGTAATCAGACCGATTGTTTCTTCACTGACAGTCTGTTTTTGTACATAATAAAAATGTTTATTTTTAAGATTCGGATATAATGGAAATGTCCAAGAAATCTACAGAATTTATTTAACAATGAAGTACGTTTTCATTCCGTTGTGTGTATCAAATGTTGAGTCCAATTTTCGATGACTCGTTGCGGGTTTGTCGAATCGAAGCGGGTTTGTCCGCATAAACTTTAGACTTTACATATCCCCACAGGAAAAAGTCTAACGGTGTGAAAACGGTCGCCATTGACGGTTACTTTCTCACCGGCATCATTTTTGAAGATATATGGACCGATGATTCCGGTACGTCGGATCGGGAATCGGTCAATGACAAAAATATAGCTCTTAACGAGAGCTAAAATATTGCTCATGGGGGTCAAGGTCGTGGCTCGACCGGAAAGTGTTTTTTTTTTGGATTTAAAAAATATGGACTGGCAGTTGGCGATCGATTATTTTGATAATAAAACTGAATAATTTGTAAACGTTGTTCAGGCGTAAGTCTTTCCATGATGAAATGCCAAACAATACTTAACAAAAAATAACATGACAGCATGACACGACTCATACGTGAACTGTCAAAACAAGGCTATTGAAAAAAGTATCTCTACTTAGAGCACCCTATACAAAATGTTTCGTAAGTTCTTCTTTTATCCATGGATTTCCTTTAAATAAAATAACTTATAACTTATTTAAAAATAAAATATCTTCTTTTTAAGAATTATTTTCGTGCCAACAAACTTTTTTTCCTAATTTTTTATTCATTGTTTCCAAAAACATAACACTTATATTCCACATAATTAATTTAATTTAATACATTACCAAGTTTCGAATTTCAGTTAATGTCTTTTGAATATCAAATGGAATTTTTGAATTTCTTGACATGATTTAAAACAGACAATTTAATCTAGCGTATCTATTCTTGAGCAACCGTTGATATTTAAAAAAAAATCGCGCAAGAATAGCATAACCTTGACACTTTTTTTATAGAAGGTATTGCCCAAAAAATAATAAATAATAAGATATGCCATCCCCGAGCGTGTAAGTGGTCAGGTTTTTGAGGATTTTGAGGATTTCGCGGTTTAAAAAATTAAAAAAATAATATTAATCGATTAGTGCAAAAAAAAAGTTTAAACTATGTTCGCAGAAAACTGTTTTTCGCGTGTGAGAGTTCATTCATATTCGTTCTTAACTGATAGATTTTGACGTTTCGTCCGGACGGAACATCTGTATAACTGAAGGTCTGTGGTATTGCCATATTGAAATGTTAAGGAAGAAAAAATGTACGCTTCAGAAGAGTAGATCCAGAGTTTGTCCCAATACTAACCGATTATGTTTATCTATTATTATGAGCAGCTGTGTATACTTTATAATTTTATGGAATATTTTAATATTGATTAATGATTATCATAATTTCTTGTAACGAATAAAACACAGCTAATCTATATTTAAATATGTGATTTTCATTTGTAGCACTCAGCAGACCTACACCCGTTCATTCTTTGGGAAAGGCATATTTGTCTACTGAGGAGAACTGTGGGGTTTGTCGTTGTGTCTTTGTGTTTGGCCACAAGTTTTACAGTACCGGTGGCTATTGAGCAAAAGCAGGCCCCTTATTTTCAAACCAAACGTCAGCCAACATTCAGCCCGAAAACAATAATGCCAATTGTTTTACGAGCAGAATTGACTTTATACGTTTTTAGTGTTGGGGTGTGTGTTTCTGTCCCATGTATTGGTTTGGGAGGCGCGATGACGGTGATTGTTGTTCATGGTTACGACCTGTTTATGTTTTGTGGCTCCGCTGCTTACATTGGCTTTGGTTGACCACCAGACAAGAATACAATAAAAATCA
Organism: Eudasyphora cyanicolor; assembly: GCA_963930755.1. Taxonomy (NCBI): domain Eukaryota; kingdom Metazoa; phylum Arthropoda; class Insecta; order Diptera; family Muscidae; genus Eudasyphora; species Eudasyphora cyanicolor. The sequence continues at coordinate 154,137,233 of OZ005736.1, read as the reverse complement.
AATAACCTTGACATTCGCCTCACTTTTCAGTTTCTCAACATTGGTAGTCGACTTAGGTCATTGTTCAGTATATACACTGAAACGAATTCAGTTCATTTTGCATATCCATTCTAAACAATGCTAAGTGCAAAAAGGTAGTTTTCAGGAGAGGCGATAAATGTTTGATGATTTTTATAAATTTGTGTGGAATTCTGTAAATGCAAATCGAATGACATATACTGTTTTGTGAATAACTTTTGATTGGGTTGACGGATAAACACCAAATTTTGACTGTACATAATTTGGAATATTTAGAAGTTATATATCCCAACAAACATGCTAAGTCTACTTATGTATGTTTTAGAATGGAGGTATCGATATAGCTTCGTTGCAAATATTTATTAAACTTTCTTGGGATTGCATAAAACTAGTTCGAATTGAATGAAGAATGTTTTATGAAATTAAAACGAAGCATTTTTTTTTATTTCGTTGACAGGTTCACATGCTGGTAGCTTAGACTAACAACAATAAAAACATTCGAGCAAATGCTTAGCGAAGACTCCTTCAAGAAAAGTGGGTCTCTTAGAATTTGTTTGTATGATTTTTGCCGGTAGACTTTTTGTAGAGATTATGTTTGAATAATAAATCCCATAGAAAAAATATTATCTGTAGTCAAGTTGACAACAAAATAATAGCTACGAGTTAAAATGACTGAAGTGAGTTACGCTTCGTTTTCATTTGCGGTAATATTTAGATCAGGTCTTCACAACCGGACGCCCGAGTATAACTAATAAATGTATTACTATTTTTTGTGAGTATTATATTTAAGAGTGTTATATTTCATTCGGTATTCTGAATGGAAAAACTTCAAGAATGTTGTGTGAAAATTTGAGATGAATCGGAACAAAACTAACGCAGATACATCAGTTTAAGCAACCGCGCCTCATATGTGACTCAGGGCATCAGAAAAACTTTAACACAACCCACTTATCCCACAAACCACGTTTTCAATGTCTGTGCCCCTCATAAATCGAAAACTACTACACGGATTCTTTTGAAATTTTGAACAATATTTCTACACGTATTTCACGAGGTAACGAAGTCGATTTTTTTTTTTATATTTGGTAATATTTTTTTATTTACCAACTAGTAGATTTTTTTCTCGCAAAAATCGCGTTTTTCGCAAAAATTGGAAAATTTATATTTTGAAAAAAACTCGACTAGGTTACCTAGGGATAACAATTATCTGACGAAATAAACGAATTTTTGGGATTAACCGGCATCGAGTGATGATGGCGATGTCTTCTGATCGGAATGAAACTTTCAACAAGTTTAGTCCACTTGGATAATAGTTATGAAACAAAAATCTAAAGAGATCGACAGTTTATTTGAGTAAGTTGAATTTGGTCAAATGGCCCTTTTTTCCCATACATATAACTAATTAGCTATTTATTGTGAATAAAAAAATTTTTGCCCAAAGTGTTTTCGATAGCTTTTTCTTCAATCTTTTTATGAAAATAAAAAAAATCGGAAAAATATTTTTTTGTGATTTGCATTTTGTACAGATATTGTATTTTTCTAGAAAATTGCATTATTTTAGAAATTTTTTAACAAAAATTTTTTAGAGAAATGCAAATGTTAACAAAATTTTCTAGAGAAATGCAATTCAACGATATTTCAAGCAAAATGCAATTCTAACAAAATTTTGCAGAAAATTGGAATTTCGATGATATTTTTAAGAAAAATTTTATTTCAACAAGATTTTATACACGGAGCAAAATCAACGTTTTTGATATCTTTGAATAGAAAGAAAATATATTTGGAACAGAGATTTTTAAATATTATATATTTGTGAAAAATACATTTTATTTGTAAATCATTAAAATAAAAATAAAAGAAATGTTTACAAACAAATAAAATTATTGTTTAGAAATTTCTCCAAATATGTATATATTAATTAAAAAATTTGCTAAACTTCTCGAATTTCTGTTTACATTATTCTTGATTTCGGGATATGTCTTACAGTAAAAAATTGCTTTTGTTTTAAAACACTCATTAATAAGAAACTTTGCCGAAGGAACCATACCTCTAAAACGAATTCTGATGTCCCGGAAAAAATCCCACTTTGACCCATTTAGAGTGCTCCAATCGAGTCCAAATGTATGGAACACCCAGGGGGTGTGCCACTGGCATGGGTGGGTCGGGCCTCCAAAGTTAGTGGGGGTCGGTCATATATTTGGACTAGATTGGAGCACTCTAAATGGGTCAAAGTGGGATTTTTCAAAATTTGCCCCTACCTAAAAGTTCGACCCAAATTCCGGAACATCAGAATTCGTTTTAGAGGTAAGGTTCCTTCGGCAAAGTTTCTTATTTTGATCCCTAGAATACGATTTTCACTGAGCAATGGCGACTTTTTTTGCCTCCCCACAAATCGACCCGGCCTACTAAACATATAGGTATATGTTTCAAGCAGATATGTTTGGGAAAAAATGTACTTAAGAAACGATTTCACCATTTCTATATAAAAATTTAAGGAATTTTCTTAAATGAAATTAAATTTAAGAATTTTTGTAGAAAAATGTTATGATAAAAAAATTGCATTTTTTCCATAAATTTTCTAGAAAAAATTTATTTCAACGTAATTTTCTAAAAAAAAAATGCAATCTCAAGGAAATTTTCAAGAAAAAATAAAAAAAAATCAAAATTCTATTCTATAAGTCATATTAAAAACGAAATATAACTTAAGATAACTTTTTGTGCACGCCGAAAAAAATTGCTTCTGTAGTATATTGTCCCAAATATACTCTAAATATATTTAATTTGTTACACACAAAAATTGTATATTTGAGAATATTTTGTTGCAAACAAATCTCCGAAATTTCCGTCCAAATATTTTTTATTTGGGACTATTACACTATGCAACTAAATTTGTGTCCAAGGGATGTGGATAACAGTTTCTGGTGCAATTAGGTGTCACAAACACGAAAAACAATTAATTGTACGGTAAATTTTTCTTTTTAATTTTTTTTTTTTAATTCCAGTTTGCCATGATTTTTCAAGTATAAGCCCGATTGAGCCGTGTTATGCCTCAAATTAAAGGGAACTGTGAGGGCTACATATGCTGCAAATATTGCTTTCACGTAGAATCTTTGGTTTAGTAAAATAGAAAAAATCGAAAAAATTGTTTTATCACATTTTTAATAAGCCAGCAAGCATGCTAACGAAAAACACTGTCTATTTGAAAAAATCTATGGAAATTCAAAAAAATCTTCTTTCATATTTTTATGTTTTTAAATGACGTTTCTGCTTATATTGAATTCGCCATATGTGAGATGCACTTGCATTTTATTTTATGAGGATTGATGTCAGACATTATAAAATTATAGAGAGGGCGATGTTTTATGGCCGTTCGTGACCCTTCATAAAACATGATATGCAATGTGAGAGCTATATTGGACGAGATCCGCTCAGGTAGACGGTCATTCAACAATGTGTGTGGTTTTTATACCATACACCACACTGTGGTACAGGGTATTATAACTTTGTGCATTTGTTTGTAACACCCAAAAGGAGAAGAAATAGACCCATCGTTTATTATACCGATCGACTTAGAATCACTTTCTGAGTCGATTTAGCTATGTCCGTCTGTCCGTCTGTCGGTCTGTCTGTCTGCCCGTCTGTCCGTCTGTGCATGTATTCTTGTATTCAAAGTACAGGTCGCAATTATGGTCCGATCTCGACGAAACTTTAGACATATTTTTTTTTGGCCCAAGGACGATGCCTATTGAATTTGGTTAAAATCGGTTTAGATTTAGATATAGCCCCCATATATATGTTAGCCCCGATTTGACATGTAAGCGCTGTAAAAACTTTATTTTATATCCGATCAGTATGAAATTCGGCAGGAAAACGTTTCTTATTACATGAATGAACTCTGTTAAATTTGGAAGAAATCGGTTCTGATTTAGATATAGCCCCCATATATATATTACCCCCGATTTGGCATATAAGCGCTGTAAAAATGTTATTTTATCAGTGCGAAATTCGGCAAAGAGAGGTTTCTTATTACATGAAGGAATACTGCTAAATTCGGAGAAAATCGGTTCAGATTCAGATATGTTACCCCCGATTTGACATGTAAGCGCTGTAAAAACTGTATTTTATATCCGATCAGTGCAAAATTTGGCAGAAAGAGGTTTCTTATTACATGAAGGAATACTGCTAAATTCGGAGAAAATCGGTTCAGATTTAGATATAGCCCCCATATATACGTTACCCCCGATTTGACTTGTAAGCGCTGTAATAATTTTATTTTATATCCGATCAGTATGAAATTCGGCAGAAAGAGGTTTCTTATTATATGAATGAACACTGTTAAATTTGGAAGAAATCGGTTCAGATTTAGATATAGCCCCCATATATACGTTACCCCCTATTTGACATGTAGGCGCTGTAGAGACTGCATTTTCTCTTTTTACATGAGTAAGTATTCAGGGAAGATCAGTTCAGATTTATATTAAAGCTCCATATATATGTTTCTCCTGATTTGGTATCAAACCGCTACACTGATAGAAAAAGCTTCGTCATGACGACGAATTTGTACATCATCACGATTATTTTTTCGTCAAAAGTCAGCTAACGTACGGAATAATCCTCTTGATGAATTTGTTCGTCACCATGACGAATTTCTGTTTCCAAAAACTTTCGTCCTCAGGATGATCCATTCATCATCACGACGAACCTTATTCATCATCATGACGAACCCTATTCATCATCACGACGAATAGCATTCATCACCACGACGAACTCTATTCATCACCATGATGAACTCCATTCATCACCACGACGAATTCCATTCGTCACCACGACGAATCCCATTCATCATCACGACGAATTCCTTTCGTCACCACGACGAATTCATGTCCACGACTATTTAAATTTTAAAAATTCCAATAAATGTTCTTCTAGTATTAAAATGGTATGGAAAAAAAATTATTTGACTGCATTGCTAGGTTCAGTTGTGATTATTCGTTTCGATACGCAGTTCTTATCAGGTAAGGCTGAAAGCAAACAAACGAGAAGTATCCATTACTTCTTCTATTTTAAATCAAAAATAATAACATCAAGTAATGTATTTGCCAACAGACCACTACTAGCACTTATACAGCTTGTTGAGCTGCATGTACGAGTGTGCATGTGTTTGATGATTTGTTAAACAAACATCAGTTACGCCGTGCCAGTGCGGTTTGTTGAACATAACAACGTCGCATGTCTTACTTTGTTTTGCTGTAGAAGTTGACGTTGCCGTAAAGGGCGAATAAGTCGACCGTTCTCATGATGAATGGATAATCTTATTGACGAACGGTGTTCGTCATTAATTATTAGATTTTTTAAATTAAAAACTATGGTAATCAGAACGCATATAGAACGGTACATTTAAGCAGAAACTATAATTTGATTGCTTCGTTTGATCGTATTTTCAGCAAAATGGCCAAATAAATCTTTTCATCGTGGGAATGAAACCTTATCGTTCTCTCGACGAATTTCGAAATCAACAAAAACATGACTTGATGATCGTGTTCGTTCTATTGACGTACAAAAACATCGCATGTACGAAACTTTTCGTCACCAGTACGAAGATATATTGACGAAACTGATTCGTCATGGTGACGAACGGTTTTTCTATCAGTGTATAGAAGTTGTATTTTACTTCCGATCATTAAAATTTCCCAGAAAGATGTTTCTCACTTTAGGAACGAATATTGCTTAATTTAGCGATTATCGTTTCAGAATTAGATAATACGTTTCTACCCATTTACCAATTATTCCAAATTATTATGGCAATGACCCTTATCGCATTGTTAGGGAGGTGTAGGGTATTATATAGTCGGCCCCGCCCGACTTTCTGCCTTTCCTTACTGGTTAGTAATGGCGTAGTTTCTACTTGTCAAATGTCAAAGAATAAATGCTTCAAAAGTGACATCTACCGAAATACCGGGTGATTCAAAATAACACCTCTTGTTGGAAACCCCTGTATTTTTATTTTTAACTTAATAAAAAAACGTTTTCTTAGTAAACAATTTTTTTTTTTGATATTTGTTTGCTTTGCTGACACATTCACAGATAATTCATTTAATATAATCAAGCATTCTTATATTCATTTGTATCCTGCAAAAGTTTCCTTACGAAATTTTTTAAGAATTACCACTTCCAATTATTATTTTTTCGAAGACGTTCTTGTTCATATCTTATCTATCGAATGTCAATTCTTTTTATGGAAATCAAATACTCAAGGTTTTCCTAACAAGGAAATGGTAGTGACGATGTACGTAATCATAGGGTTTTGTGTTGTTTCTCCGGCAAATGTACGAGTATCGTATGTGTTCATGGAACGACAAACAATCCCAGACAAAGTCAGTGTCTCAAGTAGATAACAATCAAAAGACATAGTCGTTTGGCTACAACAGCAAAACGACGCAAAACAAACCATTTGGATGGTATGTACTATTGGTCTAAGGTAATTGTTAAGTAGTGTCTGTTAACAATATAAGTATCAATCATGGCCAAGATATGGGGTACAAGTACCCTCTAATAATGACCAATAAATACTATAATAGAAACAGCGAATTATTATACACAATCCTAAGATACACAATAATAAGATTCTTTATAATATTGCAAAGAAGAAATAGGCACAAGGGAAAAATTGTTCGTTAAAACATTGTTCGTTATACAGCTCGAGAAATTGAGCTGCATATTTCCAAAATATACAGACACTTTGCAAAACATTCACTTTTTGTGATTCTTCACTAAGTATTTATTTTGTATCAATGTTGTAGGTCTAAGCAGCATCCCTCGTCAAATCGCACAGTATTATCCTTAAAATTAATGACAAACTTGTTTTTTCTAATTTCCAAAAGATTTTTCTTTTCATAATACTTCGCAGTTTGCAGACTTAAAGCTTTACTCTTTTGGATATTTAAACTGGCCTTTTTGGAGACTTGTGTAGACAATCGTTGTTTCCCGTCAAATAAGCACAGGGGAATAAAGATAAACAGGGGAACTAACAAGGGCGACTAACAGGCCCCTCGATCTGATGAGATATTTGTATAGAATAAATATAAGTTATCGAGTTGTCGGATGATAAAATTTAAATAAAAAAATCCACCAAAAAATTTATTTTTTCGGTAAATTGAGCCTAAAAATTTTTGTCGAAGGGCTGTGCATAACATATTCTAAAGTAATATGGTGTCTAAAAAAAGAAAAAAATATTTAAAAAAAAAGTTGTGGTAAATGTTTTTTAATTCCCATTTTCTTTAATGTGCCTTTAGTATTTGGACTATATTTTTTGAAGTATATGCACTATAAAGCCGGGATACACTGTAAATAAAATCCTCACAGTTTTGTGAGCCATCACTACCCAGTGCTTCAACTCATTCTTCGTGGCTCGAAATTCTCTGCCCTTTAAAGCCCAGCTGTTTGCCCGTTCATTTCCAATCACTCCGTTGTGTCCTGGTACCCAGCAAATACGCAATTGACCAGGGCTAAGTAATCACTTATCGTTGTTTTACAGTCCATCACAGTTCTGGATTTGACCCTTTCCGATGTTATTGCTTTAATCGCCATTTGGCTATCTGTGAAGATGTCGGCATATTTAGGCTTTGTCGTGTTACTAAGCCAGTTCACACACTCCGTGATTGCTCGAACTTCTGCTTCAAATACCGTGTTATGGTCAGGGAGGCGGAAGTGAAGTTCGACTTCTGGTTCATCAATAAAAAGTCCCAGACCCGTCCTTCCTCCTCGCTTGGACCCATCCGTGTAGCAGCTGGTTCCCACTGGCACATGGGCCAAAGTTCCATTTTCCCAGTAGCGTCTGTCTGGCACAAACGTATCACAGTTACCTGTAAGCCGCACTTCAGGAATGCGGTCCGAGATTTCTGGCGTTTGAATGTGACCAACTAGATATTCTAAAATCTTCTGATGGTACGACTTATGGTCTCGATTTATCCATTCACCCATCACTTGTAGACGTCTTGCTGTGAGGGCTGCCTCATACTTTATGCGGATGTCTATTGGTTGGATGTGCAGTATAGTCTACAACGCTTTTGGTGGTGCAGTTCTAAATGCCTCGCTTCTGCCTAGACAGCACATACGTTGAATTTTTTGCAACGGTATTACGTTGCACTTCTTGTCCATTTATGTCCACTACACAGGCGTAGGTGATTATTGGTCTAATCACGCTCATGTAAAGCCAGTGAGCCATATTTGGACGTAGTCCCCATTTTGAACCTATAGCTCTTCTGCACGACGACGAACGCCTTTGTAACTCTTTCTTCAAGATGATCTTTCCAGTGCAGTTTTTGATCCAAGATTACTCCCAAGTATTTTACCTTTTTAGTTATAACAATTGTCTTATTCAGGAATCGAAGCCGGGTAAAACGCGGGATCTCCGTTTTCCTTGTAAGTAGACATATTTCTGTTTTGTCTGGGTTAACATTTAATCCCCTTGGTAGTGCCCAGTTATATGCTATGTTAAGTGCCTCCTCAGCTTTTCTACATGATATATTTGGATGAAAGCCCCTTAGAAGTATTACAACGTCGTCTGCATAACAGACTGGTTTAAGTCCTTCATTGGTGAGGGCTTTTAGGAGACTGTGTATCGTCGTAACCCATAGAAGAGGCGATAAAATGCCCCCCTGAGGTATACCACGATTTTCCTCGTCTCTAATTTTTACGTCATATGACCCACAAATAAACCACCTATTTCTTAGTTAGGCTAATGGGTCGATAAGCCTTTGTGGTCGTATTACTCGTCTTGGCAGGCTTTGGTATGAAGACAACCCTTGATTCCAGCCAGTTTTTTGGGGTAAAATAATGGGTTAGGCATGCAGTGAACACTCCAGCCAGATCAGTTGATACCAGACCCACCTCATTCTGCAGAAGTGCTGGAAATATTCCATCCGGTCCCGCAGCCTTAAATGGAGAGAAACTTTTATCACTTCTTTAACCATACCATATGTTATATCCGTAATAGGTACTTGATGTAATACATTTTCATTCTGTAACTATTCCTCTGTTGGTCCAGCATTAACAGCATTACAAGAGCCTTACGGTATCCTCTATAGTTTCCATACTTTTACCCGTGTCATCCACCAGTGTTTTGGAGCTTTTTTCATTTTAGACATGCTGTTAACGCTGTCTACCTGCTCACAAGTCTCCAGGAGTTACGTTCGCCGATCTAATGATTTTATTGTATTCTTTAAGTCTTCTGTGGTAGTCGTCCCAATATACTTGTTTGTTTTTTACGTCGAGCTCTGTTGTAAAGTCTGCGGACATCTTTGCCAATCGAGCGAATTTGTCCTGTCATCCAGGGTTTCTCATAGGCAGATTTCATTTCTCGAAGTGGGCAACTATCTTCGAATGATTTTACAAGAGCCTCGGTAATCTTCTTCACATTGATATCAATGTCTTCTGCACAGAGATAATTGCGTGTAGGCTGCCCCAATCGATTTCTAAGTAGATTTCCGAAATTAGTCCAGTCGGTCTTAGCCTTATTACGGAAACTTATTGGGTTTGGCGGTGGCCGTGCAACTGTAAACCTTATATAACGGTGGTCCGAATAGGAATTTTCATTCGAAACCCTCCACTCATGGATCTAACATTTTCTGAACATATCGTTATATCTAATACTTCTTCCCTAATTTTGTTAACAAATGTTGCAGTGTTTCCTATTTTAAGAGTTATGAGGTCATTTGAATTCAAAAATAAGGGCGTGTCCCCTTTTATTGGTGTTTGTTGTACCCCAAGCGATATGATGGGAGTTGGCGTCACAACCAGCTAATAACTCATTACTTGTGTGTTTGGATTCCCTCACCAGACGTTGTAATTCCGACGTATGTGGCAATGTCGGCGCATCGAATGGCAGATATATTGACCAGGTACATATTTCCATTACATTGCCTCAGCACCGTTGCGTCCGATGTTGACAACTCTGGAGAGAACAACTCTGGAGAATACAAGTCCTTGGACGAGTACCTGTGTTAGCGTAGAAAAGGTTGTAGTTCACATGGTTTAATCCAGTAACCTTGTTGCTAGTTGTCCATGGTTCCTGGATCAAAGCAATATTAACCCTGCCTTTATTTATGATGTCCATCAGAGCGTTGGATGCTGTCTCGCTCCGGTGGAGACTTATCTGGATGACTCAATCATTGTCTTTCCAGTAAAAGTTCCTTATGGGAGTCTATCCTATCTGGTGGCACTCCCTCATTACTGAGGAGATGGTTAAAATGTTGTACAATAATATTTTCCATAAAATAAGAAACGAAAACTCTAAACTCATACCAGAAATAAGTCAAAACTAAAAAAACTTTGTACTTTTTCGAATAGGGACTAAACCTAAAAATGAATTTTAAGTTTTGAGTTATTTCTGGCATTTAGTTTTTCCACCCCACATAGACCAATGTAGGTCCCTAGTGATACCGCGGGCTCAGAAGCCCCTCATCGAAAACAACCTGTTTGATAAACAAATTTATCAATAGTATGAATATCGGTACCGGAAAGATCTGTCAGACTTCGTGATACACAAATTTTTCCATTATACAAACATCGGTGGCGGCAAGATCTGTCGGACTTCCTAGAAAGGCCGCCTCAGTATATCCAGACGGTGCTTAATTCTATCCACTACGTCATCATCGCGTCAGCTTCTGCAGAAATCATTGGACTCATTTCTCCACATCCTGGCGTGTTCGCCGATCAGGCAATGTCCCGTCAAAACTGACACCTAACGTAGACAGTCTATTCAGATATTTTCATCTTCTTAGGTCGTATTTTTGTCAAAATTTGTCTAGCTTCCCTAAAGGTGCCGATATCTGGCTTGATTGCATAAGCCAAAGCTTTGCATGCGGACAGTGGTGTACCAATGCACCAATTTCCAACAAAATCGTCGGCTTTGCAGTTTCCCAGAATATCCAGATCTCTCAGCCATTTCGTTGAGAGATCTGCGACTTTCGAGCGCTGTTTGTGAATTTAGGAATTTAGCCTCTAGATATTTAATGGCATCCTGGCTGTCCGAGTAAATAATGGCGCTAGTGTTGGTCACTATGTTACGACTAAGCTACTTGGCGACTTGGGCTATATCTGTCTGTGGGCTATATCAAGACCTAGTTCTTTAGAGTGTTAACCGAAGCCAACCTTCTCTAGTTTCGAGACATCTGTACATATAGACGTGGAGACAATTTATATTTCCTTTTATTCCGTCAACCCAGTCCTCTCTGGCATGTATCTTAGTGGCAAATTTCCTTTCGAACATATAAATAATTCTCGTTTGGTTCATAGTTACCCCCTCTTAAGAATTCTGCCGTGTGAAGCAATGCATAACAGGCCAATATGTGGGATTGCAAATGGGTTAGTCGAAAAATATACCGAGAGTATTAATATTGTTAAGTTTATTATGATGTAACTCTGCTTTAAATGAAGTCATTTTTATCAAATGAATGAACATTAAACTATAATATAAAGTATATTTTACGTCAAAATGATGAATCAATAAAAAATATTTATGGGATTTTCACTTTTGTGATGTAAAGTCAATGGAAATGCTTTCTATTTAATCTCAAAATCGAAGAAAACTCTTTTCTGCTGTAATCACAGAATTATTCAATTTAAAAAAGCTTTCGTTTCATTGAATCGTCTCATAGCGTTATTTTCATAACACATATAAAGAATATATGAATTCAGTTAACTTGTTTCAAATAATAAGAAAGATATAATAATATATAAATCTATGCAATTTATTTATATCTTGGTAAGATAAATTTTTTTAACACATGTTGTAAATTGTTTTCCTTGTATACCGCCATCTGTTGAAAACTCCCGCATAACCTCCAAAATCTTCTGCGCAAAATTGTTTTTATGACACACTGTTTGATCATTGCAACATTTAATGTCTTTTTATCATTTATTATTTCATTTGCTACCCTCACTAATTAAAAATGTGTAGTAGTTTTACATTTTTCTTTTTGCGTTTCACTTGTAATGGAAATAATTAAAAATGACATTTTTTCTAGGAACAACGGACCAGTAACTTGAATACAAAGTTGTGCCAAATGTAAATAAATATAGAAAATTGATAGAATGTTCTGAAGAAATCGAAAAGGGGGTTCTTGTTCACCCTAGAAAATCATTTTTTAAATTATGCATTTTATTGCACAAAAAAGATTGTGACATAGGTCACGAAATATATGAATTTAAAATGATTCACACAGTACGAAAGAAAAGGCGACACAGTTTAAATGTTGCATATATTTTTTTGTAGATACATAGTAAATTTTTTATATACATTTACATTTATAAATAAGAATATATGTACATATACTTTCAAATATCATCACGACACAACATGTGTAGCACGCGATATTTCTATAGCAAAGAAAAAATAAAACAAATTTTAAATAGAAGTAAAATATTTGTACTAAGTGCCATTAAAATAGCCGCTTCGCCGAGAATGAGTCGACTTCTTTGTGGACTTTTTTCAGCTGCGACGTCGAGAAACATTGTTGCCTCTGTCGCCGCACAGTAGGAGAATTAAAAAAACCGGACAAATTTATTCTACCTTTTTTTAACAAGTCAATCGATTGATATTAAATTTGGCACAATATATGCCGAAAATTTTCGTGGATATTCATGATATCGCTATGCAGCAAAAAAATGTTTTTGTGTCCGAGACCTAAAAAATTTTTTTTGCTATTTTATGAAAACCAAAACAACATTTTTTATTGTAGTTTTATTTTAATTTTTTTTAAATCCAATTTTTATGCAATTTACCTTTAGTATTTGGACCATATTTTGAAGCCGCGATACCATTTAAATTAAAGGAAATTATAAGGGCTAGAAATGCTGAAAACATCAGTTAAACGTAGAACCGGAATCTTAGCAACTGTCGTTAAAACAGTTATAAAAATATTTTTTTGTTTCAAGAAAAACATTTTATACTGGCACAAAAAATCCATAAAAAAAAGAAAAAACTCGCAAATGTTTGTTACATTTCTTGAAAGCTATCATCCTAGCGAAGAGTACAATGCCAATTTGCAAAATATCTATGGATAAATGTATAAAATATCGACCCAAATTATAAAATATAGACCCCTTCCATGTTGACAACAATCATATTTGGTTGCGCCAACTACGAAAATGGTGGCTAAAATTATCTGTTGTATGTTGCCACAACCAACTGATTTAAAAAATTGGTTGTTCTGACAATTTATCAGTCACATACTACCGGCAATTAATTAAAAGCAGTTTTCATTAATTTTTATTCTAATATTACAAATTCATTTCTATTATGGAAATATTTGACACAAATTTTAGTACACGAAAAAAAAACACAAAACTTTTATGCAAATATCGCTTAACCCTGTGCTTTCAATTTCATGTTTGTTGGTTTTATTTTTTATTTATGTAAAACATTTTGCACAACATATTCTGCATTAAACACATTGTTATCCGCACGAGATTATTTTTGACTACATATACCGTTCTTGAACAAAATGTTGAAGATTTATTTATGTCGAGTATTTTTATTTTTTTTTGTCATGTTATAAGCATAAGAACAGCAACCAATCTTTCGGTAGTGTTTCCCAAAATACATTTAAATTGGGAAATTTGGGAAATTATTGGGAGAATCAAAAAACGACTATTTATTAATATTTTTTCTGTTGTAGTAACCAATTATTCGCTGCAATAATAATCTTTGGCCTATTGATACAATTGACACAATGTCAAGAATAAAACATTGGTTGTCACAACCAAAAATCCATCATATGGTACTATAATAAAAGTTTAAAATTGGTTACCACAACTAACAGAGTGTCAATGAAAAAAACAATCTTAATTCGATTGATACAACTATCGATTTAGTTGCAAGCATTTTCATTTGATCGTATCCATGTTATTATTGTTTTTTCAACTATTTATCTATAAATACAACCGACACACGGTGTAGGCAACATACTTTTTGTTGCTAGTACTATTTTTTATTGTTACAATCGAATTCCAACCAATTATTTTCCTGAGTGTAGACGTTTGTAATGAATGGAGCATATCTGTTCATGTTTTTATATAGTACCATGTAGTTGAATTTTAAACATTTATACTATATGTATATTGCATTAAAACGTTCAGTCCATATTTTGATAGTGCCTCCATATGAAGTATTGAGGATATATGATTGAATTTGAGTGTGGTATTTTTTAGAAGGAACATTTTAAGAAAATATATCGGCACATGCCTTTGACTGCTTACAAAACATATCCATATTTAGATAAAAAGTATTTCCCAAAAATGGAAAGCACATGTTTTTAAAATGTATGCTTTCGCATAACTCTTCTATAGGTGTGTCACATTTGTGTGTACCAATCGCTTATGAAAACTGCAGACTTATTTCCCGTTCGATATTCGCCCACTGTGCAGCGTTACCGGTGTCCCAGTTTAGTGTTCCAATTCTATACACAGCCCACACAGCAAAAACAACAGACCAGTGCGAGGAAAAAGGCACCAACAACTAAACGTACAAATATCATTTGGGTATAAATTAAAAATGAGTTAAAAACTAATCAAAAGGATCCGTTTTTCTTGTGCCCTTATTTCCCCAACCATCTTATGGTACTGACGCAATCACACATTCAAGTACTTGTGTACCCATTAAGTACGGTGGACGCCATTAAAGGTGTCTATAGTCCTCAATAATTCGTCTATATTCTAAGTATGGGAAATAGGTATCGTTTTCTTGTGAAACGATATGACACAATTTTGGATAGGATAAAATCCCTGTACACTGAGAGAATTTCGAACATATTTATATGAAGGTCTCTGACGGGCACACGTTTGAAGTATACACTTATTTTTGAGAAATATTATATGAAATTTGTAGTTTTTGTGCCCAAGATGATGGATCACTATTTGTCAGACTATAGGCATAGCAAAAGTAGTCTATAGTAACAATAGTAAATTTTCTTGATTTGACTTCTTGGCGCTTAAAAGCAGCAACAACTTATTTTGTTTATTTTACCCAGAACAATTTCAAGGATCAATGGAAACATTTCAAGAATCAATTGGGTTAACATTTAGTGAATTTTGATTATTTAATAACACCTATACTACTAACTCGAATCTTCCGAAATTCCACACATAGTATTAGTTTATTAGTCGCTAACACCTCAAGAAAAATGTGTGAAGTTGCCACACCCCTTTTGGCACCTCCCACACAAATGAACCATTTTTCACCTAAAGTTAACTGCTTACGAGTATAGCTTTAATATCAGTTCAAACAAATACTTGCAATTTTGTACAGTGTAATGCTTTTAAAGTACCTAGTGTCCAATGAAAAGTGGGCGCTATTGGCACGCCCTTTTGTTACCTCCCAAGTGTTAACTGCTTATAGCTTTATTATCGGTTCATACAAATACTTGACAGTACATTAAATGCTTTTGTAGTACCTAGAGTCAAATGAAAATTGGGCGTTATTGGCACGCCCCTTTTGGTACCTCCCACACAAATGGGAGGCTTAAAAAATAGTTTATTTGTTTTAAGTTTTCAGCTATTAAAAGTAAATTTTTAGAAATTTTTAATGTTTATAATTGAAATCTTGTATAACATAAATTGCTTGAAGGATTGACAACAAATCGACCAAATGACATGAGAAAAATAAATAAAAGCTTACCAACACAAGCCTCAAGCTTGAAAAAGAGTTGAGAATCTATTGTGAAATGCTTGTGTAACAATTGTAGAAAAATCGAAACGGAACCCTCTTGATAATATTAAATGAGCACGCTTACTATATGCTTATCCTAGTAATTGTAGAATAAGCTTTTCCAAAAAGAGGTGTTATTTTGAATCACCCGGTATTTCGGTAGCTGTCACTTTGAAGCTTTTATTCTTTGACATTTGACAAGTAGATACTACGCCATTACTAAAAATGGAACGATACACAATTCAACAACGCATTGAAATTATTAAAATTCACTACAAAAATGGTGAAAATCTTGCAGTTACAGTTCGCAAAACTAAAGCATTTTTGGGTCGTCGTGAAGCACCTTGTCGGATCGCAATACACCTCGGTGGCTACTTCAACAAGCAAAATTGTCGCATCTGGGGCTCGGAAAACCCAAGTGTTATTGTTGAGAAGCCTCTCCATCCTCAACGTGCGACTGTTTGATGCGGTTTATGGGGTCATTGGACCATACTTTTTCGAAAATGAGGTTGGATCAACAGTTACGGTGAATGGATTGCGCTTTCGAGAGATAATTAATGATTTTTTATGGTCGGAGTTGGATGGTATTGATCTGGACAACGTTTACTTTCAACAAGACGGCGCTACGTGCCACACAAGCAACGAAACCATTGCTCTGTTACGGGAAAAGTTTCCTGACCGTGTTATCTCTCGAAGAGGTGATCACAATTGGCCACCGAGATCTTGTGATTTAACACCTTGCGACTTCTTCCTTTGGGGCCACGTGAAAGATGAGGTCTACGCCAACAGCCCAGCGTCGATTCAAGACCTCAAAGATAGAATTCGTGAGGCTATCGAGTACATAGGGCAGCCACTTTGCGATTTGGTTATGGAAAATTTCATGAAAAGGATGTGGTCCTGTAATAGTGGTCGTGGTGGCCATTTGGTTGATGTTGTTTTTCATTATTAACGGCATACCTTCCTCTTTATTATGAAATAAACATCCGATCATTTATCTCAAAAAATAGCATTTTTCTTTGAATACCAAAATAAGACCTCTTGTTGGAAAACCCTTTACTATAGCTGCACGGGGTAATATCTCAATTTTTGATAGGCTTGAATTGGAATTGAATAAAAAAATATTGGAACACCATTTTTTGAATATTATATATTTTTGAACAAACATAATTTATTTGAAAATCAATAAAATTAATTTGGAGTGCAGATGTTAATATAATAAAAAAATATATTTACGAACTAATTTTCTCAAATAAAATATGTGTTTAAATACAAATAAAACTATTGTTAAAGAATTTCTTCAAATATATTCTATTAAAAAATATTTTCAAAACTTTGCTGATTTTTTCAAACTTTAGTTTTAATTTTTCCTTGGTTTCGAATTATACCTTCCAGTTAAAAATGGCATATGTAACAATATGGTTGGTTCAAAAGTAATAATTTTTAATTTCTAAATATTCCATGTCATTATTTGTTGTCAGTCCTTCAAGCAATTTATTGTTATCCAAGATTATACGATTGCAATTATAAAGGAATTTTTCAAACATTAAAAAATTTAAAAAAAATGAGCTTTAAATTGCCCTAAAATTTGATAAAATATTGTGTAGATATATTTTCTGAATACTTAAATGCAAATAATTCTCTGTTTTGGAAATAATAGTTCCGAATACAAAAATATTAGGATGGAAACAATGATCTTCCCAAATATATAATATTTTTTTGTGTCAAATATTAAACATTTGGAGTTTTCCTTAAACATATGTATGTTTCAAGCAGAACATGTTTGGAACAATATACGAGTACTTTAGAAACTATTTTTTCCGGGTGTTTTATATATACAATGATTGCACAAAATTATCGTGAGTCATGAACAGCACATGACGAAATAAACATGACGAAACAAAAAATATTTGCAACTCATGATTATTACTCAAAATCTGTGAGTGCAAAAAGCAAATACTCGTAGTTAGATAAGAACAGATAACAAATATGTAGATATGTATTCAATCTATTTAATTACCCACAAAAAGTCATATACATATGTAGTATATAATAAAAAGATTATATATACATACATATGTACATACATATATTACATATATCGCAATAAGTACACATTAGCCTTTGTTAGTGTTTTTTTATACTTCGAGTACAGGTGACTAGTAGAAGAATAACAATAACTAAATATATAATAATAATAATAATAATAGTAATATTAAAACAGCCACAAACACATGTAAGTTCATATTGAGTGACTCTCTACATGTTAAGTACTCTCTACCGGGAGCAAGGAAAATAAATCATTTTGGTTGAAAATATTTGAACAAGATATTACGTCGTTTTTTTTTTAGTGCGTTTTTTATTTAATTTTATGGGCAGTGAGCAGATACCGTTTGCTAGACCTGTCTCTCGGGTGGTGACTGGTTGGTGCATTATCAAAATCGTGAAAAAAAGAGAAACATTTGTTTTTGTCATTAACAAATGTCTGGGGGGATAGATGGAAAGGGGTGAATTCGAAATTCCCGACCAATCAGACTTCACCATAAAATAATATTAATGGAATAATTGTGAATTTTCGATGTTTTTAAAAGGTTTAATAAAAAAATCATTAAAATTAAAAAAAATCGCTGAAAGAATGAAAAAAATAGTTTGAAGAAGTTTTAGGCTATTTTATTTAGGATTCTCTAAAGCTTCCCTGGCACAATTCGAATAAATGATTCCCGAGTTATGGTTATATTTTTTTTATATAACTATACCAAATTTCAGCCCAATTCGTTGAAATTTGAGATTTTTGTGGCGTCACGGAGTCAAATCTAGAGGGATCTTTGAATGGGGGATATATCAAAACATGGACCTATGTCAATCGTAAACAATTACTGTTTTGAGAGAAATAATTCTCCAAGAGTTCCTTTTATTTCGTTCTTTGAAACTTCAAAATCACCTCCGAAATAACTAACATCTGTAACATCTTTCCTTGCTAACTTTAACAAGAGCTAACCTAGAAAAACTGCTAGCACAACTGGATTCAGCAATATCGAAATAGGTACATCCACAGGGTCTCCTTTCTGTTACATTTTTGGACTAGCACAGTGTAATTATTTGTATGCCCTCCTCAACCCATAGAATTATTTGAAGGCTGAAACATTGTAGCTTATTTAAATAACATTTTATTTCTCCTAATAAATGTGTAAAATTGCAGTTAGTCTATTATCCTTTAAAAAAAAGTAGTAAACTAATCATTATATAGAATATATTCTACTCGTATTACTGAATCAATATAATATGTGTATATTACATATGTATGTATATAATATAAAATTGTTTTACTATTTACAATCGCTGAAACCTCTCACCGTCTAGGTACCACAGTTCAACACACCACTGTGGATCGCATGTCAATGGCAATAATATATCGTCAAAGCGTATCTGTTGCTCATTCACTTCACAAACATTTGCAAGTTTTATTTTTTCGAACTTGATAATAAAAAACTTTTGGGTGTGCAATTTATTACCTCTTATATATCAAACCAATCTAAGAATTACTATCTATTGCGGTTTTATATAATAAATAATTAATTATTGTTTCACTTAATGTTTTATTTCCTCTTTTGATAGTTTTCTAACACTTCATTTGTTTCATTATTATTTATTAGACGCGACACCATCAAGAGGCGGATTCCTTCTGACGCAAATATAGTCGCGAGTTCACCACAAAAAAAAATTATAACTTGCTTACAACTTTCTAGCTGAATTGATGAAGAGGAACACAAGCATATAGCGAGACCTGGAGGGAAGGTGAAATCAATGTTGTGAGAATGGGGACATGTGTTTCTTGTACCTGTGGGCTTTTTCTACCTTTTAAAGGCAAGACATGCACGCCATATAAATACATATAGTTTTTTTATGATAAATACTTTAATGGAAATAGACTCAAAAACAAATAAACGAGTATCTGTACAAATACGAATACTCGTGTATATACACTTAACAATGAATGATACCTCTTCCTAAAGTGGATGCTTATTTTATAACAATGCGGAATGGAGATGGCAATATGGAAGTGTTGTTAGGAAGCGTTCTAACAATGAGTCTGTCCATTTTAATAGGACATTTTCTATCTAAGTTAGTTTACAATGCGTTGATAATGAAGTCAAGCCTCAAACTAAGATATTGGTTGATACTAACAATTAAAAGTAAAATTATTTTATTGGCAAGTAATATTACAATTTAGCAGGAAAGTGGAATTTGAAATAAAATATGCAATAATCCTACCAATCTCTTATTGGTAGTGAAAATTGGGAAATAAATTATTAAAAATAAGTTATATTACATACATTTTATTGTTATTTACGTCCATATTTATTTCTTTTAAGTTCTCATTGCATTATTTCAATTGTTGGAGCAAATGCAGTTCAATCACACTAGTTCGATTTTTTAATTTTTTTTACAAAAAATGTATAGACAAGTCCTGGAAAGAATGACGCCCAACAAATGGTTGTTCAAAATTTGGACATGAGGTTTAATAACAATTATTATATATAGCTGATCGTGATCCGTACATCCGTAGTTAGATGTCAAAAGCATGTCCATCCGTAACTATTAAACCATTGCGGAACATTACGACATTTTTTTTATTTTTTATAAAAGAAATATGTTACTTCAAATATTGTAAGTCATCGCCTTTTAATAATTATCATAACAAATCTAATGGTTTAAAGTTCAATTATTATGTATTATCTCAACCCGTTAAGTCCGCGAAATATGGGTAATTTTAAAACGAAAACCTGCGTATCAACTGAACAAATGCAAAATTGAACTGAGGAACTGAAAGGATGTCGGACTAAAGTCTTCCTACGTTCATTGAACGGGTGTAATTATTTGTCTCCTTTGGGATATATCCAAAGCCTACTACGTAAACCAAAGTTTTGTACTCTGTCGCCTTTGGGTAGCATTTAAAGATATTCTCCTCTAGAGCAAGTCCAAGGCCGGATGTCCCTTTAGCTCTTCTAGGCCAGACTTCGTGTGGGAGTTAAAGATTTTCTCCTCTTCCAAATACAGCAAACAAACATTCTGTACTTCATGAGCTTTAACAGGTTACTGAATATAGACACCGTTTTTGTTACCTGAAACCTTATTCCAAAAGTTTGAAAATTTTTTTTCTAAAGGAAATTCTTGAGGAGTGTTTGGGTATCTAACGGTTCCCCAACGGAGTAAGGCAAGTAGACAATTTGTTCACAGTTATATAGCATACGCTGATCACATTAGCTCGAAACAGGCGATATCTGGTAGAGCTTTTTACAAATATACAAGCAGCTGCGAAGGAGAAAGTGCTCGGTTTAATCAATCAAACCAAAAACCAAGTATATACTGTCTAGAACCGTTTAAAGAAAAGGCCGTAATATCAATATAGGAGACTATCATTTTGAAGGAGAAAACAAGCTCAAGTACTTGGGCGAATTCATAAGCAACGACAACAGTGCAAGAGACTGTATAAAAGACCGGATGGCATCAGCAAACAAATCTTATTTGCACATAATAATATGTATATTCAAATCAAAACTTGTGTAAAGAACCTGCCAGCTAAGAATTATAATACCATTATAAGGCCCATAGTAACTTATGGATCAGAAGTTTTGTCCATGAGTCCCTCGGCTTCTTAGGAAGAGTCCCTCAAAATCTTCAAAAACAAATTCTTAGACGAATATTTGGCCCAAGAAGAATTTAAAATGCTGATTACATCCTGAGGACCAATGCAGAAATGCTGCAGCTCAATCATGGCGAGGATGTTGTAAAATACATCAAGGCACAAAGACTTAGATGTATAGGCTAGGCCCTTTCACGATGATATGCGAGGAATGGGGGTTAGGAATTGGCGCACCCTTACAGGAATTAGGGAGGAATGTAGGAGAATTGTAGAGAAAGCAAAAACCCACCCTGGGTTGTAGAGTTGTCAATTTTTAAAATAAATAATTTAAAATAAAGTAATCAAATTTATGTCGAATCTCTCGATATACCGATACATTATCGAAACACACAACCTTCGAACATCAGTAATATGGTACATTTTCCTCTTTTAATTTCATGTTATGTTTAATATTTTTCCGTCATTGTACGAAATTCATACAAGTTTTTTGTATATACACAAATGCACAACATTCGACGACCTATGTCAACCATATTCTTATTATAGCATGTGATTAATAATAATAAAAACTCGTGATTAAAGTAGCACAAACGTGTCTAGCGGAGACATAAACATGAAAAAGGCAATTAGTTTCGAATCTGGTCGAATCTTATAAGCACTTCAGCATTGCAAGCATTAAGTTGAGGAATGATACCAAAATGCATTCATTCATTAGGGGTAGAATTTCGGTCGAATAAAAAATGAATAAATAAAAGGAAAAGGTGCAATCCAACACTCTAAGTAGAATTAATAAAAAAAATATTTATGGAAATTTACTAATAATTATAACTTAAAAATATGTTGTGTATATAAATTATCATATTTTTATTAAATCATAATTTCTAAAGTCACAAGCGTTTTGAAAAGAACTAAATTTTTCTCATTGGTAATATCCTAATTCCAAATAGAATTTAGTTAATATTAAATTTTTATTTTAAATACTTAATCTCAATTTTAATTGAAGTTTATTTAATTTCAATTTAAATATTGCCAATTTTATGTGAACAATTTAATTTTCAAAGAACAATTTATAAAGGGTGTCCCAAGAAGAGCGCAATTTTTTAATCTCTCAACATTCGAAGTGTCATTGTTTGACATTTGAATAATTGTTATTGTTTGTTAGTAGAAGGTACGAGGTTAGTAAAAATGGAGCGAAGGGAGCGAAGGGAGCGAAGGGAGTTCGTTAATTGGGTATTGGAGAGACAACATGAAAATGCTGATTTTGCCGATAAAATCATCTTCAGTGACGAGGCCCATTTTCATAGGCAGAATTGTCGCATTTGGGGTGCGGAAAATCCTCGAGTGATTCACGAGAAGCAAATGCATCCTCAACGTGTCACTGTGTGGTGTGGTTTTTGGGCTGGAGGAATCATTGGACCTTTTTTTTATGAAAATGAGGCAGGTCAAGCGCAAACAGTCAATGGTGTTCGGTATCGTGAAATGATAACCAGGTTTTTCTTGCCTAGAATTGAAGAAATGAATGTGGAGGGCATGTGGTTCCAACAAGACGGCGCCACATGTCATAGAGCCAGAGAAACAATTCAATTGCTGCATCAGTCATTTATTTAAAATTAAAAAATTGCGCTCTTCTTGGGACACCCTTTATTTTCAATGACTGTTTATGTAGATAGTTAGCGAAGGCGCCAGGAGGATATATCGCCAGAAACCTTGTTCTATATGAGAGAAATAAAACGTAATATGCCTCATTTCACCCCAATCGTTTACTAATTGTCATAACTACGAGTTAAAGAAATCAAATCAATCAATTAATTTATAGCCTCCATATTGTGAAGTAGTGAAATCGGGATGTACATTTGCATGGGTGCTATACCAAAACATGTGCAAAGGTCGATCATGGTCCGTATGAGTGGCTGGGTCTAAGTAAAATTATGCGCAAATGACCACATTTCAGCGCAATCTATAGCCACCAACAAAATGGAAAATGTGGATCAAAAATTAGAATAGAAACAAAAGTAAATGAAAAATAGCCCAAATGAAAAATGGTTAAAATTATCATTGAATTGAAAATATTATGGGCATGTTTAAAATTGTGTATGCCATGGAAATTCTCCAGTGATCAGGTCAAAAATCAGGAGACCAAAGACAATTTTTCTGCGTTATCTGCCTTCAACATTTCCTGCACTGCGAAATACTGGAAACCAGCTATCCAAAAAAACAATTCCCTTGCATATTCTTCTCCTATAGACAGTAAAAAGGGGTGGTCCACCAGACTACCTAGAGACAATTTTGGTGCATCCTACATACCGCCCCTATAGTTTTCTTTATCCTGTGTTGCTATTTGAAGAATTGTAGTCCTTGTCAAGAGATGATCAACGTTTCATACGTTAAGATCGGATTATAAATAAGAAATCAGAGGCAACAATACTATTTTGGTGGAATGTAGGGTGCATGGGAACAGTATAAGTAATGTATATAATGTTATAATTGTAAACACACGTCAAAATATTTTCGGCACAGTGTTTTGCAGTCGATTTGGATATATGGGATTTGAAACACATATTATGATATCATTATTTTCAAGATATTGCACAAAAATAATATTTGATGAGAAAATTTTAATATATTTTGAATATGTAAGTGCTTCGTAAAATTATAAAAAAAATACACAATTAATATTATAATTATCTTTCGGAAAGACTGATTGGCCACGAATAAAATGGTGCCATTCGTAAGAAATTCGATGCAAATTTTAAAAAGTAGCAGCAAGGAAAACAGTTGTGTTTCTTAAAATTTGTAAAATTTCCCTTATTTCTACAAAATCAAGCTATGATAAAAAATATTTTATATTTTTGGATATTGAAGGCCTCATGGGCCCGACAGACAAATTTTTACCACAAATTCGTTACTTTTGGTCCAAGCTGAACAGGACCGACCACGATTGTTTTAAATTTGAGATGTCCCCCATAAACTGCACTTGAGCCTAAGCCTATCTCGATCATGGTGAATTCAGTGGCGGCGGCAGGTTGTCCATATCAGCTCTTATATTAGACATATTCGGCCACAAAGTTTCCTGGGAAATCAAAATACTGAATTATTATCTTGGGAGTTGTTTTGATGCGACAGGCTTCCAAATACAGGTTCCCGTCCAAGGAAGGGAATAAAAAGAATCCGTGAGGAATATTTTTATCAAAGACACAAATTACAAATATCCACGAATATGATGCATTTCAACATATTGATTGACTGTTGAGAGAGATAATTCTCCGAGTATCCTTTTTATTTCGATCTCTGATGGAAACTTGCATATCAAAGCCTTGCTCCTCAAATTGACCCAAAAAATGAATAACCCAACAAACTTTGTGATCGTATATAGCATCTCGGACCTTGAGAATCGTAATTACTGCTGGACACAGCAAGAAAGCCCTTCCCACAAACTCTCAAAATATGCAACTCAAAATTTTGACGGGAAGCTGTTTACAATGTTTTGCTGGTGGTATAAAAACCGGCACAAGCACATTACATTGCATCGACCTCAGATATTTATTCAAAACTATAATCACTGAAATCCCATATATGTGTCGTGAAATTGGAAAACCGCCAAATTGAACTACTTAGAGAGAGAGAGAATGAATGTGAGTAAGAGATTACTTACCGTAAATAAACAAAAGCAGTGACGCGAACTTCCTTCCTATGCAATTTTATTTTATGATTATGGTGTCTCCCAATCCTAATTGGTTTTCAGAAGCAGGTCAAAACGTTTTTTTCGATTTTTCCTTGATGATTGTATATGATGAGAAGAATTTCACAACATTTGTTGCGGTGTAGAATAACCGAACCACTGAAATTTTGTGTTAACCAAAACCGAAAGAACAATGGGTATTTTTTATTCAAAGGCTTGTGAGGGCTACTACTGTTTTTTAAATATTTTTTTCACATTGACTTTGTCACCATGAATATGGATTTTTTTCTGTATGACTTGTCGTTTTATTTCTGTCGTTGTAAAGTCACTTCTCTAATTCCCGATAGGAGGAGGTATCAGCAGAGGAAAAAGACACAAAGGAACACAAACATGAACGAGCAGAAGAACTCTGAGTGGCCGAAAATCAAGAGCACAGCGATGACCTCACCCCAGCACGTTACGCTCTGACCCCCCAACGAACAAACGAATGAATGTCGGAATTTGTATAGCCTCGTTATTCGCGTTTCATCTACTGTCGGCGTATTTTCTTTTGCAAATACTGTTGTTGTTTTTTGGGGGTTTCTCTAAATTTGCAGCTATGACCGGATGACCACAACAGAAGAACTAATAGAAATTCCTCTATCAACTATTTTATTACTTCCAATTATATTCTCCTTATTAGAAAATCTAATTTCTTATAAGAACATTGGGTTTTTCACTTCGAAGCTTCGTAATTACAACCGCGTGTTTTTCTTCCCGTGTGGAAGTTGCGTTTTTTATTTTTTTCTTTCTCGTGTAAATTCACTTTTTTTGACCGCCTTGACCGGTAATAATTGTGTATTTATCGTTGCCGCACTCCAAAAATTCTGAAACATTCTGCTCGTATCTCTCTGCTATTTATGTGGAATTTGAAGTGTCAAATTAGAATCGTGGCTGACGAAACAGCTGTTTTATTTTATATGAGATACCCACACGTATATGATCTATCGTCCGATTGTTATGATAAAGGTGGGCTGTAATGTTGTACGATTTTTTCATCGTTTTTTTTAATTTTATAGTATGCCTAATCTTCAGATGTAAACATACCATGAGACTGTCAGACGATTAAGAAAACGTTACAATTTCATATATTTGCAATATTTTGTAAATATTTATATGCAGGATTGCCAACAAAAATATTTTTTGACAGTGTTCCCAATAAAATGTTTCTCTGAATATTTCTCGTGCTCAACGTTTTGTGTTTTTCATTCGCAGTAAAGTTTATTCTGACAATTCGTTTTATGTAATATTGGTTGTTTTGTGTTCGGTTGTTCTAGCAAAGAAAAAAATAACAATTTTAATATTTATAAAATATTTATTAATAAAAATAAAAACGGAAAGAGCTCTCTGCCTCTCTCTCCGACAAACTTTGACACTTGCTTGGAGAAAATTGTAGCGTGTGAATCAGAACTTACACGAGAACGTACAAAGCTTAGGGTATCTCTTAAATACTAGTAGGGTATATCTTAAATACCAGTAGCTGTAGTGCATTCAAATACAATTGAATTATGATTTATTGATTTATGAAGCAAAAAAATTGCACAACTTTTAAAATAGTCCGTCTGATAGTTGGTTTAATCAAAGACAATCGAAAGTATAGACACCTTATCGCAGTTGACTTTTAAAGTAACAACAAAGCTTTCTGTAGATGGCTACCCAAAAATTTTCTCACTCGCATACAAAAGTACGCGAAATTGACTTTCCCCCATCTTTTGGTAAAATTGTGCGAATACACTGGGGTGTCTATACCTTCGATTGCCTTTGGCTTAATGTTGTTTGTCAAATCATGTGGTGGGCGGAAAATTGATTCAGTCTTGTTTTTTATATTATTGTGAATAAGAATGATTTTAGGTCTATAAAAAGATCATTGAGAACAACGCCTAAATTTCAATGTGGAATAAATGTTGTCAAAAGGATGAAATAAATCGTACAACTATTCTTAGTCCGCCGATATATTAACAAATATTGTACAATAAATCCTGTAATGTAAATGCGCCTAATGCAGAAGAAAACGGTGATTTTTGCAATCATCTTTGGTTGGGAGCACTGTCTTGACGTTTACTAATGTCAAACAAAATATCAACGTCCAATCCAAGAGGAGTCCTTCAGTATATTTATTGTTAATAAAATATACAACGATTTGTTTATTGAATTGTTAATTGAAACCCTTTCAACGATGTCTAAAGTTGATACTAATCCTAATGCTGAATTAAGCATTATGGAGGTAAGTGAGACAACATGGATTCGATAAAAGTGAAAGCCAGTTCAATCATTGGCCAGTAGCATTGCGCTACAGGGAAAAAAGTGGGAAATTTGTGTGTACAGCTTGGACCTTACAAAACGACAAGATAGCTTCCAGTTATTCCTTCCAGTTTATAAAGGAAGTACTAAGCGAATGTTTCTAATATTCCACAGCAAATACAAAATCTTATCAAGCCCCCGCCAACGGAAGATGAAAAATTAGGTGTTCGCCCGACGGCTACTAAGCATCCATACTATAAAAGACCTGGCCGTGGTCATAATCATGACTTGTGTGATGCCTGCGAAGAGGGAGGAGATCTGTTGTGCTGTGATCGTTGCCCCTCAAGCTTCCACCTGCAATGCCAGTAAGCAGCAAACAATTTAGTTTTGGATAGATATATCTCCCATGTCACAGCATGTCTATATATTACACACACATATGTACATAACCTTATATTTTATTTTATCCAATTGTTCTATAGCGATCCGCCACTAACAGAGGACGATATACCAAGTGGTCAATGGTTGTGTCACAATTGTCGCATGACATTAAAAACGGCTCCATCCACTTCATCTAAATCAAGTTCCGTTGAGCGCACTTCCAACACATCAGCTGCAACTACTGGGGTCAATTCGAGACCCAACACTCCTTCCGCAGGCGGTGATTTGGAGTCGATACCATTGAAAATTCGTCATTTACGTAAACGTAGCAGTAGTCGTGCTTCCTTTTGCAGCGACTTAAGTAGTACGGAAAAATATCTCTCGAAATTACCTGTAGGTATACAGAGAGCATTGGATCCTAATAAGAAGCCAACGCCATTAGATGAACTAATTAAGGCGGCAAGTATTTTGAATCCAAAACAATTTGAATTGCCCCGAGAATTGGAAATACATACACAATTTCCTGGAAATGATAAAAGTAAGTTAAAATTTTATCCCTAACGAAATTTTTTTTTTCTAAGGTGTAAAGTTAATATTTTAAATTGTAAAACTAATATGCATCAGTTCCATACTACAAAAAATCTATGGATACATTTATTTTCGGAAAATGTCGATGCTAAAAATGGTAATGCACATCTTTGTGGAAGATTTATCCGATTTTGTTCATAAAATATGAAAAAATCAAAAATTCTCTGCAATACCGCTGGTGCAAAAAGTGTCTTTTCATCCAAAATTTTAGTATTGTAGTAAATTTATTTCGGCTTTCAACAATATTACCCATAACCAAGAAGAAAATATGTGGATACATAAAAAGGATGTAGCCATTTTAAAAATCTCTCCCAAACAAAATTTCATTTTATTACATTTTTGTTAATGTAGTATAAATTTAATATTCAATATTTAGGTACTAAAGTTATTAGCTATTAGATTAGGGAGCGATTGAGTGCTGGGACCTAATAGGACAAATATCAATAAGCATACATCAGTTATGTCTTTGTTTCTTCTTCAGTTAGCCAGAACTTGGGCAATCTACATATCTGCTTCCTTGAATTTCACTAAAAATTCTTGAATTTTGCTATAAATTCTCAAATTTTTATTGAAAATTTCACTCATAATATCTGAGAGATCTTTTGTAATTCGTGTTGCGAAACTATGGAAACCGTTACCTCCTAATATACCTAAAAGTTTTTCAGTTTGTCCTCAGAAATTTAAAAATAAACTGCTTGTCTATTATCATGAGCAGCATTCGTAATATATTTTGTTTTTTTTTATAATTTTTGTTATTATTTTAAGCTATTTTATAACATATCTATAACGTATAGCCCTTGTGGGCTCGGTTTGATTAAATTTATAAATAAATAGATAGTGTAAAGAAGTTCTTTAAAGTCCATCATATCGGTCACTCAATATAGCCTATAATCTAAAAACTAATATTTTTGAATCATTTGAAGAAATAATAATTATAAATTAATATAAAACTATGGAAACCGTTACCTCCTAATATACCTAAAAGTTTTTCAGTTTGTCCTCAGAAATTTAAATATAAACTGCTTGTCTATTATCATGAGCAGCATTCGTAATATATTTTGTTTTTTTTTATAATTTTTGTTATTATTTTAAGCTATTTTATAACATATCTATAACGTATAGCCCTTGTGGGCTCGGTTTGATTAAATTTATAAATAAATAAAATAAATAGATAGTGTAATGAAGTTCTTTAAAGTCCATCATATCGGCCACTCAATATAGCCTACAATCTAAAAACTAATATTTTTCAATCATTTGAAAAAATAATAATTATAAATTAATATGTATTTAATTTTTACTAATTCTAGTTGAACCCATACGAAACAATGGCAATAATCATAAGAAACCAAACTATAGGAGAAATTCAAAGCCATTTGAATTGGATTCTCAAGGTTTGGTTCCTTTACCGGCGAAAACGTGTTTTTACTGTCATCGTTCGTGCAAGAAAGCTCCCTTGGTAGCATGTGATTATTGTCCATTATTTTTTCATCAAGATTGTTTGGATCCACCCATGACAGCGCTTCCGACCGGATTATGGATGTGTCCAAATCATGTAGAAAATTTTATAGTGAGTATATAGGATCTCTCTTCATCTCAATTATCATAATATTTTAAGAATGAATTTACTTATTGTTATCCTTAAGACATAATAGTTAGTATCCAGACGGACATAAATATTTACATAGCAACAAGAATTGCGGATAAGACACTATGTTCCTAAACGAGATCAGACTGTACCAATTTTTTTTTCTTTTATTTACATGTCGGCACAGCATTTTTAAAGAGAGTTTTTTTTTTTTAATTTTTGGTTATTAACCTATAAACGATAATGGGCCGGTCATATTGTTTTTTATTTACATATGTATAATAAATAAATTAAGTTAAAATTATTATTTTTGTTTTCCACTTTTCTGCTTCTCAACCTTCCGCAGGATAACAATTTACTGTGCAGTATTTCAGCCACAGAGCGTGTGCGTTTATGGGATAAATTTTCACAACCTTTTGATCATGAAGCCGTGAAAATGGACTTCTTTCGTCGTGTGCATATGAAGAACCCACCATTTCGCATTAAGGTACCAGTGAAATCAAGAGAGACCATAGAAATTCCTCCCATGGTTAAATATCACTATGAAAATCCACCTCCATTGTTGCCATCGCTGCGAGAAACTTTACGTTATGATATTGTAAAGAGACGCAAATGTCTGCCCAGTGCTCCAGAAGTTATATCGAAAGAGAGTGTGGCTGAATCATTGGTCAAAGACTTGGAGGCTTTGAAAACGGCGAAGGCCAAATTTAGAGAAATACAGAAGGAGTTGGGCCATGTAGAAGAATTGAGCAGTAGTAGCAGCAGTAGTAGTAGTGAGGACGAAGATGCTACTGAGGACAAAGATGAGAGTACATCAGCTCCGGGAGAGAAGAAATCTAAAGAGTCTGAAGCAAAAACCGAGGCAACAAAAGATGCTTGCGATGAAGACGAAATGACAGAAATGCCGGGGCAAAAGACTTCACAAAAGCCTAAACGGGTAAAACGAAATTCAACTAGCCAAACAACATTGAAAGAGAGCGAAATAAAAACTGAAATTGAAGCCATGTCCGAGGAAAAGGATGAAAAGACCGCAGAACAACTGCAGCAAGAGCACATAAAGCCGGAGCATCTCAATCACAGTGCCGAAGACTCGGACGATGAAACAAAATATGATCCACAAATTGATGCCGAACTTCAATATTTAGATGTAGATCTAATCAAGAAATTAGCCTATCAACGTTTACAGCAATTAGTTCATGATCATCCGGAAATTGTAGTGCAATATCAAAATCGTACAGCAGCGAAACGTATTCGCGAGCTAACGCAAGTTCCGTCACCACAACTTTCATCGTTGTCGACAGGCGAACATCATCAGCCTGTACCATCAGAAATCCTCTCGCCCACTGACGTAAGACGCTTGTGTATTATGTTTACTGGAGAAACATCGTCCATCCTGGCTCAGCCCGATTCGGCTAACGAAGATATGCCTCAATTACATCCTGCCCTAGCCACAGCAGCCGCCATTGTGGCTGCCGATGAAGAAGAACAAAAATATACACCTCGTCTATACACCGAACAAGAGAAAGCCTACGAAATAGCCACTAGACTTGAATTGAAATTGTTAAGACGAAAAATACGCGCAAGAGGCGTACTCACTCCTCTCGGCGATATACTCGAAGACAATCGTTGGTTTAGTAACATCGAATTGCACTCGTCCTTCTTTATGCGATATCGAAGCATTAACATTGGATATGGAGACACAAATATGGGGGTGGACGTTAATCTCTCGATAATCGGCTATTGTCGGCGCATATCGCCGAAACATGCTACAATTTTCTATGACGATTTTAGCAAAACCTTCGAGTTAATCAATTACTCTGAATACGGCACAGAGGTCAATGGTCAATTATATTCCTGCGATTTTAGTGACCCAAACCCTACACCGGCTAAAAAATTAAAAGCTGACGATGTTGATTTACAAAAGAAAGTACAGGCTATTCTGGATAAGAGGAGAGGTATACAACGTCATTACTATGTGATTGATAACAATACACGGTATGTAATCCAACAGATTCAAAGCAGATTCCATTTCTCCCATTGTCTGTGTATTAAATTTTTCATTTTGTAGAATGGCCCCACCACCAAAACCGGATTGCAAATGTTCACCTTACGACGAAACGCCCATGATTAAAGGCGCTTGGGAAGGTACGGCAATTCTGCAGCATGGCTCTTTAATGCGTTTCGGCTGTTTAGCATTTGTCTTCTCAATACCCAAAATGGATAGCTCATGCAATGGCCAAGGATGAAAAAGTCACCATCACTTTGTGTATGAACACGACGTGTGTTTCTAGCAAATCTTCATCTCACATAAAGTACAAGAAACAAAATTACATTGCATAATTTTGCCGATTTTATTTTCTTTTTAAGTAATTTTACATCCAGTTCTTATTTTTCATTTTTGACCAGATTTTAGAATTGTTTTAGATCGTTTAACGTAATAGATTAGCACACTTAAAGCTGTGTGTGCGTGTTTTTTTGCAGGAACACCAACTACAATAGATTATAAATTGTATTTTGTGTTCCTATGTATATATATATCTATATTTAAATGTGTCGGATTATATACCTATGTATATGTACAAAATTTATCAGTACCGGAATAAATGCGGCTTTATAAATATTTGGAAGAAAAACAAAACAACACCCACTCAAAATGGTTAATAATAATTTTACATTAACATTATTTAGAATAATGTTGTATAAATAATATCTATATTAAAATAAAACCCAGTTTTTAAAAGGAATATTTAGAGTAAATAACAATTGTTTTAATGAATGGTTTAGGTAGCGCAGTAGTGAATTAGTTTTGGTAAACGATAGCGCTAGAAAAATTCCACATGTGTTTGATGTTTTCTTCAAAAATTTGACTAACTCCGTATAAAAAAGTAACGGATTCTAAACAAATGATAATTAGGGGAATAGTTTTAGCAAAAACACAAAAATGGGAATAAAGGGACATAACGAAAAGATGAGAAAAGGCTGGAATGAAGTTAAAAATATCGCAACCAACAGATCAGAATGGGGAAAGTTTGTGAAGGCCCTATGCTCCTTCTAGGAAGGACGTATAGTATGTCAAGAAAGTGTTTTTACATCGCAAAGAAAAATTACCTTCTGATACATTGTTTTGCAAAAACAAAATTTCGTATTATTTATAAAAATATTTTCTTTCGATATTTGTAGAAAAATTAATTATGTTATATTATTAATGGAAATATGTACCTGGCGTCAATATATCTGCCATTCGATGCGCCGACATTGCCACCTACGTCGGAATTACAACGTCTGGTGAGGGAATCCAAACACACAAGAAATGAGTTATTAGCTGGGTGCGACGCCAACTCCCATCATATCGCTTGGAGTAGTACTAACACCAATAAAAGGGGACATGCCCTTATAGAATTTTTGAATACAAATGACCTCATAACTCTTTGTTAACAAAATAAGGGAAGAAGTATTAGATATTACGATATGTTCAGAAAATCTTATTGATGAGATCCATGAGTGGAGGGTTTCGGAAGAACACTCCTATTCAGACCACCGTTATATAAGGTTTAAAATTGCACGGCCACCGCCAAACCCAATAAGTTTCCGTAATAAGGCTAAGACCGACTGGACTAATTACGGAAATCTACTTAGAAATAGATTGGGGCAGCCTACACGCAATTATCTATGTGCAGAAGACATTGATATCAATGTGAAGAAGATTACCGAGGCTCTTGTAAAATCATTCGAAGATAGTTGCCCACTTCGAGAAAGGAAATCTGCCTATGAGAAACCCTGGCTGACAGGACAAATCCGCTCGATTGGCAAAGATGTCCGCAGACTTTACAACAGAGCTCGACGTAAAAAACAATCAGTATATTGGGACGACTACTACAGAAGACTCAAAGAATACAATAAAATCATTAGATCGGCGAAACGTAACTCCTGGAGGCTTTTCTGTGAACAGGTAGACAGCGTTAACAGCATGTCTAAAATGAAAAAGTTCCTCTCAAAAACGTATGTCCAAACCGAAACACTGGTGGATGAAACGGGTAAAAGGATGGAAACTATAGAGGATACCGTAAGGCTCTTGATGAAAACTCATTTTCCGACTGGTAATGCTGGACCTACAGAGGAACAGTTACAGAATGCAAATGTATTGCATCAAGTACCTATTACGGATATAACAGATGGTATGGTTAAAGAAGCGATAAAAAGTTGCTCTCCCTTTAAGGCTGCGGGACCTGATGGAATATTTCCAGCACTTCTGCAGAATGGGGTGGATCTGGTATCAACTCATCTGGCTGGAGTGTTCACTGCATGCCTAACCCATTCGTATACCCCAAAAAACTGGCAGGAATCAAGGGTGGTCTTCATACCAAAGCCTGGCAAGGCGAGTTATACGACCTCAAAGGCTTATCGACCCATCACCCTTACGTCTTTCCTGTTAAAAACAATGGAGCGAATAATTGATAACATGGTCAAAAGTAAAATAGCGGATGACATGCTAAAATTCAAACAACACGCCTATGTGAAAGGAAGATCAGTGAAAACAGCTCTGCATGAGGTAGTGCACCACATAGAAGAGTCCTTCAGTAAAGAAAGGTATACACTTGCTATTTGCATAGACATTGAGGGCGCATTTAACAATGTACAGACCGATATACTTATCCAGTCCTTAGACGAGTTTCAGGTTGACCGGGCGCTGAAAAACTGGATGAACAATATGCTAAGGAATAGGTGGGTCATATGACGTAAATATTAGAGACAATGTAAATCGTGTAAACCTCAGGGGGGTATTTTATCGCCTCTTCTATGGGTTACGACGATACACAGTCTCCTAAAAGCCCTCACCAATGAAGGACTTAAACCAGTCTGTTATGCAGACGACGTTGTAATACTTCTAAGGGGCTTTCATCCAAATCTATTATGCAGAAGAGCTGAAGAGGCACTTAACATAGCATATAACTGGGCACTACCAAGGGGATTAAATGTTAACCCAGACAAAACAGAAAAGTCTATTTACAAGGAAAACGAAGATCGCACGTTTTACCCGGCCTCGATTCCTGAATAAGACAAGGTAAAATACTTGGAAGTAATCTTGGATCAGAAACTGTATTGGAAAGATCATCTTAAAGAAAGAGTTACAAAGGCCCACAGATGTTGTTCGTTGTGCAGAAGAGCTATAGGTTTAAATGGGGACTACGTCCAAATATGACTCACTGGCTTTACATGAGCGTGATTAGACCAATAATCACCTACACCTGTGTAGTGTGGTGGACATCAATGGACAAGAAGTGCAACGTAATACCTTTGCAACAAATTCAACGTATGTACTGTCTAGGCATAAGCGGGGCATTTAGAACTGCACCAACAAAAGCGTTGGAGACTATACTGCACATCCAACCAATAGACATCCGTATAAAGTATGAGGTAGCCCTCACAGCAAGACGTCTACAAGTGATGGGTGAATGGATAAATAGAGACCACAAGTCGTACCATCAGAAGATTTTAGAATCTCTAGTTGGTCACATTCAAACGACAGAAATTTCCGACCGCATTCCTGAAGTGCGGCTTACAACTACCTGTGATACGTTTGTGCCAGACAGACGCTCCTCGGAAAATGGAACTTTGGCCCATGTGCCAGTGGGAACCAGCTGCTACACGGATGGGTCCAAGCGAGGAGGAAGGACGGGTTGGGACTTTTTATTGATGAACCAGAAGTCGAACTTTACTTCCGCCTCCCAGACCATAACACAGTATTTCAAGCAGAAGTTCGAACAATTACGGAGTGTCTGAACTGGCTCAGTAACACGACAAAGCCTAAATATGCCAACATCTTCACAGATAGCCAAATGGCGATTAAAGCAATAACATCGGAGAGGGTCAAATCCAGAACTGTGTTGGACTGTAAAAGAATTATAAATGATTACTCACCGTATTTGCTGGGTACCAGGACACAACGGATTGATTGGAAATGAACGGGCAAACAGCTTGGCTTCAGGACAGAGAACTTGGAGTAATAAACTTGGAAAATTGGAAACCTTTCGAAGCCACGAAAAATGAGCTGAAGCACTGGGCAGTGATGGCTCACAAAACTGTGTGGAATAGCAGTAGGAGCAACTGCAAAGATGCTGTGGGGTGACCCAAATGAAAAGAAAACAAGAAGTCTTCTGAAACTAAACAAGATCGATATTAGTAAGATGATGAGTGTTCTAACGGGACACTCAAGCTTACAAGCATATCTTCATCGCATAGTACTAGCAGGAAACGACGAATGCAGGGATGCAGGGAAAAAATCGAAACGATGGAACATTTTCTGTGTCACTGCCCGGCTTTCACACATGCAAGATCCCAACATTTCGGATCCGACATATTACCAGACTTGACTCATCTCAGAGAATATGACTGGAAGATACCGAGAAAATTCGTGTCCAGTACCGATTTTCTGTAACTCGTGAGGTATAAAAAGATCATAAATAAGGCTTAAGTGTATGTCCATTAGGGTGTCCGTTATTTGTATGGAAAATTTTCAAGTCTCACCCCTCAAAAAGTTGAGGCTTGATGCAAAAATGACTCTCCAAAAATTTCACGCCACTGGAACCACGCCTTCCCGTGCCGACTTACGGCTCAAGTCTAAAAATGTGATAATATCATCAGCGTAAACTGTACCTTGAATGGCACATCAAATTCAAATGTCCTGTCTCAAACGCTCTTGCTCAGCGTAAGTCACAATACTAAAAGCCTTGCTTTTTTTGATAGCGGTAAATTGCAGCTATTAGCACAAAAACAAAACGAATATGTTTTACTTTTGTGCTAATAGTTGCAATTTTCCGCTATCAAAAAAAGCAAGGCTTTTAGTATTGTGACTTACGCTGAGCAAGAGCGTTTGAGAGCAACATGGCATTATCATTAAGAAAGAAGAATAATATTAACTTGGTTGGAGGTATTGATTTTAACATAATGGGACCAACATTATCACTTTTTTTACAATGCCAGAATAGTAAAATTAAATACTCGTGATAGTGCGAGCTTAGTGATACGTGAAGTAATGATTTTTTGGGAGAAAGCCCGAATACCATCCAAACAAAATGAACATTGCATATCAAAAATTTCTAAAACATATGGCGTTATCCGCAAAAAAAAAATAATAATAAAGATGGAAATGTGTTTCGTGAAAGAGAAAATGTATTCAAAAATAATTTGGACAACCTTTTTGATGTTGCTCATGCTGATGCTTTGTCAATGCTGAAAATAGAAGAGGATAGGCAATTTTTTATTTCTCAGAGACAACCAGGTCGAGTAGGCTGTATGGTTGGGGTTGACTATATATATACAGAGCTTGAGAAGAAAAGAGAGAAGCGGAAACAAGAAGATGTCAACCGTCAGCAGTATCACCTTGCCACAAAAATTCCTAGAAATAGTAGTGAGAATTTATATGACGACGATTCAGATACAGAAGAGGATAAAATTAATGAGCAATCGTCGGTAATCAAGAGGGCAACTAAACACTTCATCACGCCAAAATTAGTCGCAGTCCTAGATCGTTGTCAAGAAAGTGTCCGAAATTCTGTTTTTGTATTGCAAGTGGCAGCGGAAGCTTTGGGCCACAACTTGGATGATTTAATAATTACCAAGACCTCAATCCATCAACAACGTGAAAAACTAAGATGTGAACGTGCTTAAAACATAAAATCAAAGTTTAAGGAATCAGTACATCAATTTCTTGTTGTTCTTTGGGATGGAAAGCTATTGCCCGCATTTTTATTTTTAGATATACAAGTTTATATATTTTTATTATTTTAGGTGATAATGAGAAAGCTGTTGAACACCTACGAGTAATTGTTACTGGAACCGACATGGAGCTGATTCTTGAAATTCCAAAACTTGATAATGCAACTGGGGAAGCACATGCAACATCCGTTTTCAATGCGTTGGATAAGTGGGAGCTGAAAGAGAAAGTTAATGCATTGTGTTGCGATACTACAGATTCAAACACTGGTCATTTGAATGGAGCATGTGTGCTTTTGGAAAAAAGCTCGGTAGAGACTTGCTTTACCTCCCTTGTATCATCATCATATGTATGAATTAATTTTGAAAGCAGTGTTTGAAAAAAAGTTGCCCCAATTATCAAAGAGTCCAGAAGTGCCTTTTTTTAAATTTTAAAAACTGTTGGAAAAATATCAACCCAAGAAACATAAATAGTGGAATGGATCATGAACGTTGCCGTAATATCATACAACCCGTAGCAGACGAAATAATGATTTTTGTTTCAAAATAATACACTAAAACTCAAACGAGAGAGGATTACCGTGAATTTTTAGAATTGACAGAATATTTTATAATCGCAGATAAATAAAAAACTGTAACAATTCGACCGCCTGGAGCAATGCATCAAGCGAGATGGATGTATCGAGCAATATACTGCTCGATACATATTTTTGTTGCGAAAACAATAGCAGATCAAGAGGATGCACTATCAGATGTTTGCTTGCTAGTGCATCCTTGTACTGTACGAAGACATCGATCCAATTACGCCAGAGGCAGCTATTAAAAAATTGTGTAATCACTTATGGTATCTTGTTGATAAAACTTCTGCTTTTGCCTTTTTTGATGTGAGATTGAATCCCACTACAAGAGCAAACATGGTGAAGGCGTTAAAAACAGAGGCAAAACCTAGAGCGAAGAAAAAGCTGAAGATCAATCATAATGATATAAAGGCATTATTCTCACGATTCAGTATAGATTCCTCTTTTTTAAAAGAAGACCCTGAGAAATGGGAAAATGGAGAATCTTTTATCAATGGAAGGTAGGTATTTACTTAAGAATTTGAAAGTTGTGATACTGCGGAAAGAGCGGTGAAGTTAGTGGAAGACTAACATGGCCTGATAACAAAGGATGAGACTCAGATGGCATATGTATGTAATGCAATGTGTTCATGAGCATCGAAAACTGTACGCTAATTGTACAAAAATTACGTTAAATAAAAATTATGAAATTTAAACACTTTTAAAGTTGTACTTTTTGGTTGCCCAGAATGATTTTTCATGATGTTATCATATTTTTCGATTTGTGGGTCATCACGTCATATGGATGTAATTGAATAAAATTTCAACTGTAAGTCGGCACGGGAAGACATGGTCCCAGGGACGTGAAATTTTTGGAGAGTCATTTTTGCATCAAGCCTCAACATTTTGAGGGGTGAGACAAACAAATTTTGCACTTTTAGAAATAACGGACACCCTAATGTTCATGGACATGAGACGTTTATTCTGCTGTCTTACTTGTTGACAACAAATGCAATTTAAAAAAACAAATGAAATAAAAATAAAATGTTTTTAACCTGAAAAATTCCAATGTCAAAAAACTTTCTATTATTATTCTAGACAATTTTTGCAATGACTATAGACTGACGAATAATGTTTCCACCAGTATGGTTCTCCTACAAAGCACCATATTACATAATTCCCAAAGTGAGAGTGTATATTAGTTCACTGGAATGCTATTTTTTCGAAAGTAATTTTTATTTATTCCAGTTTTTATGGATTTTTTCGTACCAACAGGGAAGGATTTACATACATATATCTGCTGTATCACAACCTGTACCGGTATATGAAATGTGTACAACCTTCTTCCCTCAATAAGATTCTCTCAGTAGTTTAGGAGTGTTAGATCAATAACTTCGAACTTTATTCCTGAACACCGGGCGTATTAACCATGTTACTGTTGGAGTAACAATAGAATTCAACTCTGTTCATAAATACATTATACTTTTATTTATTTACGACATAGCATGCTTTGGAAAATTATTTATGTACTTCAATTCTAATGTGAAAATATTTGTTCATTCTGAAAATAAAATTTCGTAAAATTGACGCGTGTGTTTGTTCTTAGAAGGAAAAATAGTTTTCCATTTTTTGGTATTCTGTAACAGTTACATATTCGGAGATTGTTTGTAGTTATGAAATCAAACAAAGGCACTTACCCAATTTATTTATTTTGCCCCATTGCTTGTGATACACGTTAGTGATGCAGCGTTCCTGGTTCACATTGCACCTAATTTTTCTAAGGTCTCTCAAGTACTCTTTTATACGTCTACATAGGTTATCGCGGATAATAGCGGTTAGTGCGGTGGTTGCACTGTGCATTTTACGGAAATCGTGTCGATTTTCAGCTGTTGACAGGTAACTCTCCACGCTTGGTAGTAGGAGTGCCACAAGGATCTTGGCAATAGTTGACTGGAGGGACATAGACGACCCAGTTCTGTATTCCGAAAGCAGATTGAATCCGAATTTCTTGTTTATAAATTTGCCCATAACACTGTACAACAATTTTGAAGTTTTTCCAAAATAACGGGGTTCCAACAATGGATTCTGGTAGAGGACACCAAAAATGGTGTACGTGTGTCGGCGTTTTTAAAGTTCACATCGTAATAATATTTTAGGGTGAGGGTTAAAATTTCCCCCCTTTTGCCTGTTCGTGCAGCATATTATGTTCTTTTGCAGCATATTATGTTCTTTACATCTGAGGTGTGGATCATGTTCTGCAACTTTGCAGAACACATTAAGGCCAATATTTTGTGGAACGTATTAACCATCTATTTCCCCCACACGTCGGTAATTTTTGACTCTATTTTAATAAATCGTAAAAAATGTCGATAAAAAAACTCGATCTCGAGTGGAAAATTTCGATTCGAACCACAATCGGAATGCAGAACAGGGGCGTTGGTTCTAAGGTTCTACCTATTTTGCCAGGGTCTAATGCCTTTAAAGGCTTGAGGTCAGATATTGTTTCTGCAAGTTCCTCTGCACTGAAAGTGGTTCGGTTGCTTGAAGTTTCCTTATCTTCCTAAGGAAACTTCTTTACGCTGTGCTTCTTCCTGGGTGGTCAATGAACTGACGGCCGATGGTTGTCAAAGATGACGCCGAGAATTTTCAGGTCCTGGACTATGGGTATTATTCTTCCATCTACTTGGAGGTCCAGAACGCTCCTAACCCCCTTGGTCCATGATGTGAAAAGCGTCGTGGTGGATTTCGTGGGTGAAACTATAGGTGTCTTTCCTGGAAGAAGTTGTTAATGGTGGCTATATAGCAGTTTATTTTGGCTCTTGTCATTGATGTTGGTTCCTGATGACAGGATGGTACAGTCATCGGCGTACGACACCATTTTTACTTCGTATGGGGGAGCAGGCAGGCGGGCAACATAAAAATTGAAAAGGATTGGTGACAATATCCTCCCATTGATGTAGTTTGCAAGCCAGAGTTTGGTGGTGTTCGGTAGCGTCGAGTTCAGGATATCCGTTAACACATGATCGACCGTGTCGAACGTTTTGGATAGATCCAAGTCTACGACAACGGTACGGTCTGGTGGCTTGTTTAGGTTGAGTTCGTTCGCAACATATGTAGTGATGTCGTTTAGTTGTGCTGTGGTTGTGCTTCGAGCTTTCCTAAAACCATGTTGATTGTCGGCAAGTTGTAGGTGCTCGAATAATGTTGGAAGGATGAGCGCTTCTAGAAAATTTGCCACTGGTGAAGCAAGAGATTGGGAGGTATGACTCACCTTGGTTGGCTGGTTTGTCGGGTTTTGGAAGGGTAATAACTCTGGCAACCTTCCAAATCTGCGGAATCACTAGTTGGTGAATGGAGAGGTTGAAAAGTTTCGTGAGATACTCTAAGGCTGACGGTCCTAGTTTCTTCAACATTAAATCTCTTCCGTTAGGCTGGAAATGCGCTGGTCGCTCGGGTCGTTGGCACGTATTTGGTCGCGTTGCTCTGCGAGTCGCGCCGCTGTTGTTGGGTACCCTGGTATACAGATCGGGATTCTTCCTGCCTCGATCCTTTCTGAGGATGATGCAGTTTGCATGGGAAGCTAGTCGACAGTCGCTGGTTAGCTTGGCCTCCTGAACGGGGGCAATGTGGATGTTGTTAACCTGCATTAAATTTGTGATTTCTTCAGTCTTACTTCTAAGACCGTTACAAATCGATTGTAGGACCACATCTAAAGCTTAGTATAGACGATTGCCAGATCGGCAAACGTTATCAACCCTGTTAGAGTGCTGCAAATGTACGGATAATGACAGATTGTTAGTCAAAGGTGAATTGACAGTTCAGACGATATATTTACAATTTATTTTGTAAATATTTATATGCAGGATTGCCAATAAAAATACATTATAGACAGTGTTGCCAATAAAATGTTTGTCACATGCATAAACTTCGCACATATAACAATCTGCAAATTATCTCGCAATGACTTTTCTGCTAACGTTGCAAAACAAAAATTTTATTTTCAAACGGTTGTAAATTCACAGGGTTGTATTTTTCTGGCAATATTGTCCGATCTTCAAATCGTGTGTACCTTTAGTGTGTTCTGTTCAACTACTGACGGCTGCTGGGATGTTGGAGTGCGACCGTAGATTAGTGCACCGCCTCATGTGGCACCATCTCTGGCAACCATTGACCTTTACGAATGCAATGTTCCTGCTTATCATCACATTGCACACTGAACAAGGCAGTCGAGCAGGAACTGGACTTTTTCGGTCTGGTGATTGAACACGAGTGCTGGGTGCCTGTTGTGCAGGGGGAGTAGTGCTCCCTGGTTGTTGCATGCAACAACGCGCCACAAATTTCTCTTGCCAATGCCTATGTTTGGCATCTAGCACATTAGACCTGTATCAGGTCACGGTTGATAATTGTATGACAGATTGAACAGATCGTGACTTCGGTGTTAGTAGGGTTCTGTTCAATGCCAGCTATGATGAGTAGGATGGCGAGCAAGATCGCTGGCATATATTGCTCACCTGTGGGAAAAAC
This sequence comes from Eudasyphora cyanicolor, assembly GCA_963930755.1. Taxonomy (NCBI): domain Eukaryota; kingdom Metazoa; phylum Arthropoda; class Insecta; order Diptera; family Muscidae; genus Eudasyphora; species Eudasyphora cyanicolor. Next base: position 154,094,561 of record OZ005736.1, on the reverse strand, counting down.
ATATGGTTTATACAGCTGTTGCTGAGTTGACAATCCTTGGCCGATCTGGAGTCGGGTCGTTCCGGAGCAGAGATCCGATTGTCGGGGGAATGAAAGACCGCAGTTCTCGATTTTGCTATAGAGAAAGACTTCAGTAAATCAGTTCTATTGTTTTTTCTAAGGGACATGAAACAAATGTTATCTGCACTATCCATAACCGGTTGCTTTCTTCGTTTTTTGTAACATACTTGTCTGTACTTGTTTTTAAATCGAATACTAAATTCTGCAAATTGACAGAGCTCTTTGAGAAGATCCACACTTTTGTGGTTCACCAAATGATCCACAGATTTCCAAAACGATTAAATAAATCAAAAGATTTTTGTTTGGGATAATGATGCCGCAAATAAAACAAAAACATTTAAAATCTTTATTAGGAAATTATAAATAATGTAAAATATCTTTTTAGTTTCTAAATTACCGAGGTATATTAACGTATTTTTATTTCAACTAATAACTACTGGCTATTACATATTCGTTGATGTATGTTAGCCAACATAATAATACAGGACGATTGTTTCCTCCTTTAAATAGTACTAAAAAATTGAAAAGGCTGCATAAATCTATCTTGAGCATGATTTCGTTCCTGCTGTTGTCGACTGTCTGTCGATAATATGGGATTGGATGTGCTCGGGTCTAGATTCAAACGATCCACCTTCGATTTCCACCACTCATCGGGATGCTGCCGCTTTACGTGGGCATACATATTTGACTTGGAACGTGATTCTTTGCTACAGTGTGGACATGTATATAACTGGGCTCCAGTGTGCGTAGCCATGTGTTCGTCCAGATTACGTTTTTCCCGAAATACTTTATCGCAAAAACTACACGGTAGATTTTTTTCCATTTCATGCCAATATTGCACATGTTTCTTCCAACTTCTTTGAGTTTTAAATTCTCTGTTACAAATATCACATTTCCGCGGGTGTTCTTCGTGCTGAAGACGATGTATACGCAAACTATGGTAGTTCTTAAGCCATTTATTGCATATGGAACATTGTACCGCTGGCTCAACGATGCCCTGGTGTATCTGATAGTGTTTCTTAAATGAGTCTTTACATTTGAATTTTTTACCACAAATGTCACAAATATGAAAATAATTGTCTTTGTGATCGGTATCAATATGCTGATGCAATTCAAATGCAGTTTCTAATCTGTAAATAAGTGTAAAAGTTATTATACTCGTACTCGTAAAACGAAATAATGAAATCAATCATAAGCTTTTTTTTGGTAATATCAAAAAGTATAATTGGGCTAAATTAAATGTAAGGTTAGCCCTTGTAACGTATAATCGGGATAAAAAGCACTTTATAGGTGCAAACTGGGCAAAATGATGTAAATAGTTTTCTAACTAATTCTAACCCGCTGAACCTAAACTCAGGAAATTATTCAGGTCGCTTAAAATCAGACGTTATTCAAATTATTTGTTTAAGTATCGATTACAATAATTAGCAGATGACATGCCAAAAATGAAGAACTGAACTGTTCTTTATATATAACTAGCTGATCACCGCAGGCGTTGTCCTTTCAATCCTGAAATGGGATCAAATGATAAGGAAAAATTCAATTCGGAGTTCACATAAAACGGATGTGGCAAAAACGCCCATTATTCAGTGGACTGTAGGTACTGTTAAAGCATTACACTGCTCACAATTTCAAGTATTTGTATGTACTAGTATTCAAGTTATAACCTGTGTACAAAATGGTCCCTTTGTGTGGGAGGTACCAATAGGTACGAGGGTTACTATATATATTCCTGGTCTAGGCAACACTAAGTGTTGCCTGGCGCCATCTGACATTTCCATTGTAAAGTTTGACATTTTTAGCATAACCGTACTCAGAACGTTTTGACGTACGACCATCGTTTGTGTTGTTTACAGTGACTTGAAAAAATCAATTTGGCAAAAAAATGGAATTAACTCGTGAACATTTTCGTGCGATCATTTTTCACAACTTTCGACGTGGATAATCACAAGTGTGCATCGATGAATTTAAATCTTTGTATGGCGTTGAAGCACCATCCTATAGCACTGTGAAAAACTGGTTTAGTGAATTCAATCGTGGCCGCCGCTCGCTCAAGGACGGAGATCGTGAAGGTCGTACAAAAACGGCCGTTGTACCAGAGAACATCAATGCCGTGCGTGAACTGATAATGCAAGATAGTCATGTGACATACCGTGAGATAGAGGCATCCTTGTGCATTTCTTCCACCAGCATACATTCGATATTGCATGAACACCTGGCCGTAAAAAAGTTTTATTCTCGTTGGATCCCGCACAATGTGACAATCGCTCAAAAAAAGGCTCGTGTCGATTGGTGCAAAGAAATTTTGAAAAAAATACGATCGCGGTGCTTCAAAAGATGTTTATAAGATCATCACAGGTGATGAATCTTGGATCTATGTGTATGAGCCCGAAACAAAACAGGTCTCCGAAGACGAGCCAAATCCAACGAAAGTTGTTCGTGGTAGATGCACTTCGAAGAAAATGGTCGCCTGTTTCTTCGGCAAAACTGGTCATGTGCGACTGTTCCGCTTGAGCAACGTAGGATGGTCAATTCTGAGTGGTACACCACAATTTGTTTGCCTGAAGTCTTCGGAGAAATTCGAAAAACGAACAAGAGAAGACGAATCATTGTGCACCATGACAATGCGAGCTCTCACACATCGGCTCAAACCAGCACCTTTTTGATCGAATTGATGGGTCATCCGCCGTACAGCCCTGATTTGACACCCAATGACTTCTTCTTATTCACTCACATCGAGAAAAAACTACTTGGTCAATGTTTTTCGACGCCTGTAGCAGCTGTTGAAGCGTTCAAAAACCATGTTTTGGAGGTGAATGAACACACAGTAAGTCCAGATTTACACTAGTATATATATTTCAGCAGCTTATCCGCTTATTCTCTTTTAAACTTGCCTCTGCGTTTAGACACATCATTTTGTTTCGGATATTTCTGTGTGAATTATTGTTGTTTCAAAGGCCGAGTGAAAAACACAAAACTTTCAGACCGATAAGTCCGAGTACGGGAGAGTTTTTTCCCCCCTCTTGCCGACTGCCTCTCTCTCCTACAAAACGCCGATAATCTGCTGAACATTCAGCCAATGTAAATAGGGACTAACCAAAACTATTCGCGCTCAAATGACAAAACGGTCTGAGTGAAGTTATGCTAAAAAATGTCATACTTTCCAATGGATGTTCCAGTTTTCATCTGGCAACACCAGCATTGCCAGGGCCGAAATATAAATAGCAACCCTCGTATGAGGCAACTTCGACCATATTTCCCATGGTGATAGCGACAGAACAACTATTACTATGCTTGGAAATATGTGAGTCAGCGATGTAACGAATAATATTATTATCAAATTATTCGCTTCATTTTGAACATTCGCTTTCGCAAAAATATACCTCAGTATTCGCTTCCTCAATCAAAAAATAGACAGTATAAATGTTTAAACAAAAAATAGGTTATGTACGCCAGGTTTAAACTACACCGCCGGAAAGTATCCCCAGGTAACAGTTATTTAGCGGAGCCGGACTTATTTATGAACCTCTACGAAAGTGAAAGATAGTGAAAATCAGAGAAGCTATTTTTTGTTAAATATAACTTGGCTCTACAAATCTTTGAATACTAAATTTTACGAATGTTAATTAATAACATTTATTTACGTTAGAATCGAATTCCTATGAACCCCCAAAAGGAGAAGTACTGGACCCATTTAACCATGTTCGTCCGTCCACAATATAATAAGCTCCGCCAAATTTCCTTACTGGTTTTTCAAACTTGTTTGTTTTTGTTATAGGATTAATTAAATATTTAATAAATCAACTACAATACATATCGTCACCTGAAATCCAAAATAACGTAACCCACATGTTCATGATTTTTCAGGAGAAGCAAAAAACAAAGTAGAATAATTTTAAGCTTTTAACCAAATTTAGGGATTTCAGACTATTAAGGCGAAATCAAATAACAAATCTAGCGCAATTATTTGTGGCGTACATTCTGAATTAATGTGAATCTTTCCGCTTTTTTAATGACCTTGTTTGCTGTAACGTCATTTTGAGTATCACTCATAAAATGGTAAATTTTTGATATTGAACTCCAAAATTTTGTAGGAATGTGTAGTTTAGCCTAATAAACTATAATCAATCATAAAATTACTTTTTATTTTTTTTGATGTTACGTGATTTTGGATTTCAGATGACGATATATTGAATTAACTAGATAGTATGTAGGAATGAATATACATAAATGTTTCGCCTTCGCAAATCAGTTTTTGATATTCGCAAAAGAGCATTTTTCAATATTCGCTTCGTATTCGCAAGAAAAATATTTCAATATTCGCTTTCGCTAAAGACACTTTCGTAATATCCCTGATATGAGCTATGGTACGATTTGACAATTTTTTGTTGGAGGTACAAAAAGAGAGTTTAAATAACGTCCCCTTTTCACTGGACTGTTGACAGAATTGATAGCATAGAAGTTATTAGATAATCTAAAAAAAACATTTAAAGATGGGTCATACATAGGTAACAGGGTTTACGTTATTTAGAGTAATCGTTGCCAAAGTCAATTTCAGCATAAAATTTAAGAAAAAAGTCGACCATTACTAGTTCTTTTTTCTGTCTCAAAATCGAATATCGAATAAAATTAGCATTGTGGTTAATATTTGTTCCGCGAAATCCAAATTTCCAGAGTCTAAATCAAAATGCCAAATAAATACTGGATTAAAATCGATTTTTTGAAATTCTAATTATCTATTTCAATTGAACGGGTTACTTTACTGAACGGTACGAAATAGTTCACACAACTTGTTCATTTCAGCTCAGTAGTTCAACCCTGTCATTTCGTTCTCTTTTCTCAGCTGTTATGTGTTGTTTCCAATTTTATGTTATCATGAATGTAGGATTATTCATACACAAAGGCGTTTGTATATTCAATTCATTCCATTCATGTTCCAATTAGATTCCTTTAATGGCGTCTGATTTGAACTCTGAACGAAATGGACTGCTGAACTAAGCGTGAAGTTAAGTTATTTTATTTAATGTACATACACTATTTCTATTATAAAATTACCTTTTATTGCATATCTGACATTCCAAATTGTCTTCTTTGCTATGTTTTCGCAAATGATTATTGTAAATAGCAATACTTCGAAATTGTTTGCAACAATGCTCGCATTCGTAGATTTCAACTGCCTCGACATTCTCTGGATGTTGCTTACTAATATGTGCAGACAAGTCCTTAGAATTCAATAGTATTTCATTACAGACTTTACATCTATAAAAAAAATAATAATAGAGAGATCACATACATTAATAAATTTTCCAATTGTATCACTTGAAGACAATAGGCGTTACTTGAATTCCTCGGGGTTTTTATGCCACAGCAAATGATCAGCCAGTTGTCGCTGTTTTTCATATATGGTATCACAACATTTCATGTAGGGAGTACGGGTGTGGGCCAACAAAAAGTGTTCCCTTAACTCTTTCCATGTATTTACTTGTTCATCACAAATGTCACATTTCAATTTCATACATTTGGCTATTATTTCTTGGGCCGGAATATACTTTTTCAAACTCTCTTTCTTTTTTGGTTCCTTTGGTTTGGGATCGCTGTTGTTTTTCATTCGTTTACGTTTGGGCGGTGGTGGCGGTGATGGTATTTTCTTCATTCTTCTGAGTTTTAATAATGGAATGTCATCTTGAATGATAGAGAATTTTACTCCTTAAGCACATATGTATGTGCTTAAGGAGTATGTAAAATATGATTTTATTAGACAAAAGTATTTACATATCTGGATTAATACATGGATTTTAACAGTTTGTCTGTTCGCGAAGCATTTTCTCCACTATTCTTTTTTGGAGATTTATATCTCTGGTCAATGTTGTGTTATAAGGACCTTCTCTAATCTACTTTGTTCCTCGTCATTATATATGTGTATGTCCCAATAACCAATTAATAATTCGAATGCGGAAAATGTTTCATAACGTGAGTTTTTGCTATTAAATTTCATAAATTTTTCTTTGGACATTTTTATTGTATTTTTTGCCCTAATGTTTTTAATCTACACATGACTACAATTTCCAATTCATGATTACACACGGAGCAGATAAAGTAGTTTGACGAAGTTCAACCACTCAACAAGAAAATCAAGATATGTATATATTTTATATTTTTAATGATTTCACCATTTTATCTGAATGCAGTAATAGAAAAAAATAAAAAAGCAGATCACAGATTCAACAAGTAAAATTGGCGTTATACTCAATATTAAAATATGTGAACGTTGTTAAAAATACTTTTAAAACAATGTTAGTATATTTTACCCTTGCTCCACAGTTTTTGTTTTATATTCCTAAAACTACATGTCTGGTTTCGTTTGAATAACCCAAAAATGTTATCTACACCATTTTCAATTGTAATTCGAAAAAAATCAATTGAAATTCGAAGATTCCATTTGAAATTCGAAAAATATCAATCGAAATTCGAATATTCCATTTGAAATTCGAAAAAAGTCACTTGATATTCGAAACACATCAATTGAAATTCGAAACACGTCAATTGGAATTCGAAAAACATCAATTGAAATTCGAAACACATCAATTGAAATTCGAAACACATCAATTGAAATTCGAAACACATCATTTGAAATTCGAAAAACATCTATTGAAATTCGAAAAAGGTAAACAAAAACAATCCTATATATTAGATGGGGTAGCATTTACGTGATAAAATTTGTGTTTTAAACGTTTAATATTAAAATATTTAAATATGTTTTGTTTCAACTTATTTAAATAAATTCTACCCTAAATTTGTTGTGTGTTACGAATTTCAAATGGAATTTCAAATGGAAAAAATTCTAATTTCAATAGATGTATTTCGAATTTCAATTGATGTTTTTCGAATTTCAATTGGTGTGTTTCGAAATTCAATTGATGTGTTTAGAATTTCAATAGAAGTATTTCGAAATTCAATTTAGTTTTTTCGAATTTCAATTGATTTTTTTCGAATATCAATTGATATTTTTCAAATTTCAACTGGTGTATTACGAATTTCAAATGGAAAAAAATTCTAATTTCAATTAATGTATTTCAAATATTTATGGTTTGCATTAATTAGGATAAACAAAGTGTCTAAAATTTAAGACCAATTACTTTAATATTTTGATCTTTGCTCTAGACTCTGGCTGTTAGCCTATGAGTCCACAGCCCTTATCTTCATATTTAGAATACATATATTACGAGCTGACTTCTATTTTATTTTCCAGAAATAATTCATTTAAACAAAGCTGTATTTCTCCTTTTGCCTACAACATTAGCTACTATGATTTTATAATTTATTTCAAAGACAATATAATTTAAGAAGACATTCCTTCCTGTAGCGAGTAATTGTCAGTTACGAACAAATAGGAATTTGATTCTAACGAGTGAGGTTTTTCGCGGATTTTCATACCGTTTTTCCCGAATTTTTTGCAATTGTCACAATTAAAAAATTAATATTAATCGATATGTGCAAAAAAAAGTTCAATCAATGTTCGCGGAATACTTTTTTTCGCGTGTTACAATTCATACCTATTCGTTGGTAACTGATAGATTTTGACGTTTCGGCCTGAAGGAATGTCTTCTTATATTCTATTTGTCTTTGATTTATTTATTATACATACCATCTGATAAACGTATGTCGTCGGAACAATATTCACTTTTTGCTAACACGTCTTCTTTGTTGAGATCCGTGGGATCTAATAGATCTGCTGTGACAATCTCTTCTTCATCAACCATTTCAGTCTTAACGACATCTATGGGATATTCAAATGTTGCTTGATCATAGTTTCCCTCATCGGTATGGTATTCCTTTTTAGGTTCAACATCAGAAAATTCGTTACGCAAACTAATTTGCTTCTCTGTAACATTTTCACGAAATCTATGAAAATCATTTACGTGGTCGTAACAGTCCATACAAATCATAGTCGAGACAACATCATCTTTTGTAACCTGTAATCGATAAAATTTCGTTAGCATTCAAACTTTTCAAATCAAGGCATTTAAATTAAATGAAGGTCCTTGTTTGGCTCAACATAGTTGTATTTGCGCACTGTGCTAGCCCAAAAATGTATTATTTCTCTCAAAACAGCCGACAAAGCTTCTCACATCTTTACACCTAAATAAGTTGCAAATTAAACCCTATCATATGTATTTCAAAAATAATATAAATCTCCGACATTGTTTGTTGTTGGCTTTTTTTAAAATAAAAAAAATATTAAATAATTTGTAATTTAACCTCAAGTTATTAAAAACCATTATATTTCGGTCAAATATTGATGGGCCGCTGGTTGTTGGAAATCTTATGGCAGCATATTTCATATGCGTTGACACATTGCGAAGGAATCTTATATTCCTTATCTTTGGTCATACCCCAAAGGAGAAAATCTTTAACCCGGATGTAAACAAAACTAGTGTCATTGAAAAGCTTATGGAAGGATCTTTCAGATATAGGGTTAAAGATTGTCTCCTCTGGAGTATGTCCAAAACGGGCATCACGAACCAAATTATTTTCGCGTGGCAGTCGTTCGACCGGAGTTAGAGACGTTCTTCTTTAGAGTATGGTATGGTACCGGCTACCCAAATTACAATACATCTGAGTGGACAGCTTTCGGCCGGAGTTAAAAATGTTCTCCTCTGGAGTATGTCCAAGGCCAGCTACGGATTAAGGATTTTCTTCTCTAGGGTATGTCCAAAGTCGGCTATGCGAATTAAAGTAATACTGAGTGGATAGCCTTCGGCCGGAGTTAAAGATTTTCTCCTCTGTGTCATGTCCTAAGCCGTACGATAAGAACTCCAGACTGCTGTTCAATTGGTTAACTGATTTGTACGCCGTTTATACCATAGGAAAAATGATTCCATACGCTTTCCAACGAAGCATTTTTTTTTGCATCCATCAATAGTGGACCGAAGTAATAAGATTTTAAATATTTGATGTTACATTTTGAATGCCTATATCTCGGGAAGTATGAGCTTTCAGAGAAACAAATTATACATTTGTACATTTGGTGGGCTTCGGTAGCTCAGTGGTTAGTGCATTAGACTTGGGCCCCGAAGGTGCTGGGTTTAATTCCCAGCCAATTCACAGTCAAAATTTAACATCAACATTTCATGTTTTCATCATAATTCGTGTTTCTGCAGCTAAAAATAATTCACGGGTCGCACTACCACTACAACAACATCTGATCACCCACTTACTTAGCGGCTCCAAGCTGCTACAACAACAACAACATTTGTACAGAAATTTCGAGCTTTATAAATGGTGAAATTTTGGACGAAATCCGAGCTGTGAGGGTAAATTCCATTTGTGCCAAATTTTCATTGACTGTCAACCAGACAGGGAGTGGAAAATTTTTTTTCTCTTTTCCGGGGCGTACTTCCACTCCGTGCCCGGACCCTCCGACCCCTTTCCGGGCAAATAAAACTGCTCCACGATCCACTCCGAATACCTAATGTGGAATTGAAACCACGACTTTTCTACTACATTCCTCTTATCTGTTCGAATTGCAGAAATAAAGAAAAATATCTAATTGCTTGTTTTGTTACATTCTCAGGGAAGGAAAACATTAAAACTACTACGTATGTGTGTATAGAATTGTCTGGGAGAAAATTGTGTTCGTCATTTAACAATAACAAACCTCAATATCTAGATACTTTTCAATTAGCTTGACCATTTCCATGGCCTCCGTGGTGGAATTAAATTCATGATACAATTTTACAACGGATTCACTGGGCACGGTTTTTAGACATAAACGACAAATCATTTTGTAGGAATATTGTCTTTTTTTACGATTTCATGCCAAGGTAACTAAATGTAATTAATGTGTACATTTTCTTCTTTCTGTTGAATGTCATTCACATTGAGATAATAACGCGGAATTAGTTGCGCGATTAGTTGCGCAAACGTATCGTAACGTGGCTTAAAACTGAGTTTGTCGTACAGGGTGGCGCAGAATAGGCTAAATATAGTTTGAATTCTTTATAACTTTTTTAATTATTATTCTTTCTTTGTTTTTTTCAACATTTTGTGAAGGAGACTTGGGGAATTAATTATGAGTCTGGGGGGATTATTCCGTACTCGAACGTCTCGGGATATATAACTGGGATTGCATCTATATATGAACCAATTTTGACAAGCTTTGTTCTTGGCTCAATAAACTGTTATCTGCTAAATTTTAAACGGATCTCCATGTTCTTGGCATATGATACTTTTATCCGCTAATATGGATAATATGTATTGATAAATGTGATAAAGCTAGATGCAAGATGGGTATACATAAATTCAAATTGAATGGGGAATGTTTATTATAATTTGAAAGAATATTCTTTGGCATTTATTTTTTGAAGATTATGTCTATCAAATGTTGGCCGCAGCTACGTCTCAGATGGTCCATCCGTTGAGTCCAATTTTCGATGACTCGTTCGAGCATTTCGACTGGTAACTGGCGAATGACACGCGTGATGTTTTGTGTTTTGCTCCAAGGCCTGAATCGAAGCGGGTTTGTCCTCATAAACTTTAGACTTTACATATCCCCACAGGAAAAAGTCTAACGGTATGATATCACACGATCTTGGTGGCCAATCGGCCGGCCCAAAACGTGAAATTATCTGCTCAACGAAGTGTTCTCTCAATAAATCCATTGATTGGTGCGATGTGTGGGAAGTGGCGCCGTCTTGTTGAAACCAAAAGTCGCCGAGATCACAAGCTTAAATTTCAGGCATCAAATAGTCGGTTATCATGGCACGATAACGGTCGCCATTGACGGTTACGTTCTCGCCGGCATCATTTTTGAAGAAATATGGACCGATGATTCCGGTACGTCGGATCGGGAATCGGTCAATAGCAAAAAAAAAAGCTCTTAACGAGAGCTAAAATATTGCTCACGGGTGTCAAGGTCGTGGATCGACTGGAAAGTGTTTTTTTTTATTTAAAAAAAAAATGGACTTAGTGCAATTGGCGAACGATTATTTTTATAATACAACTAAATAATTTGTAAACGTTTTTCAGGCGTAAGTCTTTCCATGATGAAATGCCAAACAATACTTAATAAAAATAACATGACAGCATGACACGACTCACACGTGATCTGTCAAAAAAGGCTATTGAAAAAGTATCTCTACTTAGATCACCCTACATATGTATATATAGGGGCTATATCTAAATTTGGAATAATTTTCAACAAATTCAAAAACTGAAATTAAAACTGAGTTTGTCGTACAGGGTGGCGCAGAATAGGCTAAATATAGTTTGAATTCTTTATAACTTTTTTAATTATTATTCTTTCTTTGTTTTTTTTCAGCATTTTGTGATGGAGACTTGGGGGATTAATTATGAGTCTGGAGGGATTATTCCGTACTCGAACGTCTCGGGATATATAACTGGGATTGCATCTATATATGAACCAATTTTGACAAGCTTTGTTCTTGGCTCAATAAACTGTTATCTGCTAAATTTTAAACGGATCTCCATGTTCTTGGCATATGATACTTTTATCCGCTAATATGGATAACATGTATTGATAAATGTGATAAAGCTAGATGCAAGATGGGTATACATAAACTACTTTTTTAAAGAAAAAAAAAGGAAATTCAAATTGAATGGTGAATGTTTATTATAATTTGAAAGAATATTCTTTGGCATTTATTTTTTGAAGATTATGTCTATCAAATGTTGGCCGCGGCTACGTCTCAGATGGTCCATCCGTTGAGTCCAATTTTCGATGACTCGTTCGAGCATTTCGACTGGTAACTGCCGAATGACACGCGTGATGTTTTGTGTTTTGCTCCAAGGCCTGAATCGAAGCGGGTTTGTCCTCATAAACTTTAGACTTTACATATCCCCACAGGAAAAAGTCTAACCGTATGATATCACACGATCTTGGTGGCCAATCGGCCGGCCCAAAACGTGAAATTATCTGCTCAACGAAGTGTTCTCTCAATAAATCCATTGATTGGTGCGATGTGTGGGAAGTGGCGCCGTCTTGTTGAAACCAAAAGTCGCCGAGATCACGAGCTTCAATTTCAGGCATCAAATAGTCGGTTATCATGGCACGATAACGGTCGCCATTGACGGTTACGTTCTCGCCGGCATCATTTTTGAAGAAATATGGACCGATGATTCCGGTACGTCGGATCGGGAATCGGTCAATAGCAAAAAAAGCTCTTAACGAGAGCTAAAATATTGCTCACGGGTGTCAAGGTCGTGGATCGACTGGAAAGTGTTTTTTTTTATTTAAAAAAAAAATGGACTTAGTGCAATTGGCGAACGATTATTTTTATAATACAACTAAATAATTTGTAAACGTTTTTCAGGCGTAAGTCTTTCCATGATGAAATGTCAAACAATACTTAATAAAAATAACATGACAGCATGACACGACTCACACCTGATCTGTCAAAAAAGGCTATTGAAAAAGTATCTCACCCTATATATGTATATATAGGGGCTATATCTAAATTTGGAATAATTTTCAACAATTCAGTTGTTGTTGTTGTAGCAGCTGGGAGACGCTGAGTTGGTTATTCTTAAGTCTATTTCTATTACAGACTTCGTTCAGGCATATATACGATTATCGTGGAAACATTTTTTGTTGTTTTCATCTACGTGCGGTTGTAAATTAACATTCGTCTGTTAATCTCAGGGAATGGATGTTATTTGAGTGTTACCGTTTCTATTATCCACTAGATTCTGTTCATAATCGTCATGGTGTTGTCTTTTTTTTTTAGCTTCCCTGATGACTTGGGTGATCAGATGTTGTTGTAGTGGTAGTGCGACCGGTGAGTTATTTTTAGCTACAGAAACTAAAATTATGATGAAAACATGAAATGAAATTGAACCCACCACCTTCAGGATGCAAGTTTAATGCACTAACCACTGAGCTAGCGAAGGCCACCCAAACAAATTCAGTAGTGCTCTTTGTTGAATCAAGAAACTCTTCTCTGCTAAATATCACAATTATCAGATTTGAAATATAGCTTCTACATTCTATAGACCTTAGATGACACATCGCTGTGAACGTAAATATGAGATTTATATATTAATCTGATCCGATTTTTTTTATATTTATTGGCAACTCTTCTTGTGTCAAGAGTTTTCTTTGTGTTCAATATCAAACGGTTATAAAATGTGGTTTCTATAGAGTACGGTGCTAAATTTCATCACTATCGGACTATAAATATAGGCTGCACTTCAATTACAACGATATACATATCTGCAGATGGACCTGGTTAAATCGACTCAGGAAGTTATTCCAAGTCGATCGGTACAATAAATGATGGGTTTGATTCTTCTCCAATACAATATCTACAAATGTATGTTAAAACCAAATATCTTATTGCATATTTATGTTTTTTTTTAATTGAACATCCATTGATGATATAACAGCATTATGACACATAACTATTAAATAAATCATTATCTTGCAGTCGGGAGCATAGTTCTTCAGGTCTTTGTGCCGTTTCTGGATTTTTTGTATTTGGGTCTAATTTCAATCGATCCACCTTCGATTTCCACCACTCATCGGGATGTTGACGTTTTACATGAACATACATGTTCGATTTAGAACGTGATTCCTTTCCACAGTGTGGACATACATATAACTGGGCACCGGTGTGTATGGCCATATGTTCATCCAGATTACGTTTCTCTCGAAATACTTTATCACAAAAACTACAGGAAAGATTTTTTTCCAGCTCATGCCAATATTTTACATGTTTTATCAGACTACGACGTGTTTTAAATATTTCCCCACATATACTACAGGGACTGAGGTGTTCCTCGTGTTGGAACCGATGCATACGTAAACTATTTTGATTTTTCAGCCATCTTTTGCATATGGAACACTGTACAGCAGGATCGGTTATGCCCTGATGCATTTGACAATGTTTTTTAAAGGATTCCTTACATTTGAAATTTTTACCACAAATATCACAGATATGATTCGTTGCATCCTTGTGCAGAGAAGCTATATGACGTAGCAATTGGTGTTCCGTTTCGTATCTGTGGTGGGTGAAAAATTTAAATTCAAAATAAAACATTTAAATGCAAAGAACTCCATTAATATTTTTGTATATATATATTAATGTTAATTAAACTAGAATTTCGATACATTTTGTAGGCGAAACATAAAGTAACCAGCTTTTTCTTTCAAATTATGGAGGAGATCTTAATATCATTTCGATAAACATTTAAAAATCACTAAGCATAGGCCTATTTCATAAATAAATGTAAACATTTGTAGAAGTGCCACAATAAAAAACTATTTGTTAATTTGTTCTTTAATAAATATATACACATGTATATATGGGGTCTTTTTTAAAACGTTCAGATCAGTTATAAAATACTACTTCTAACTCAACTAGCAGGCACCCGCTGCTTCGCATGCGACCTTTTATAATAAACCCATTTTGACTATAATTTATCTCGGTGATTGTCAGAGCTCAAACACAAAAATTTCCGTATAAAATCATTTTCTTTCTTAAAGGGAAGGTCTTGTTTACCCTTTCTGTGATATTTTACTATTGTAGTCCGTATAAGGAAATTTCAGAAAACTTTCTGTCCTTCAGCCAAATGTTAGCTAATAAAACAGTTCTGTCAATTTTTAAAGGCACTCAGCTATGTAATACATAGTTTCAAATAATCCGATTTAGTAATGTCGCTCACACTCTTTTAATTTAAATACAAAGAGTACATGACCAATTGAAAATACAAAGCAATTAGTCGATTTAGTTGTTCTAGTCATTCACCTACAAAATATATCGTACAAATCACCCTTATCGGGAATACGGAATTTGTTCCCTGTTCCCTAAATTTCACATTGAAAAGGGAACAAATTCCGCGTGGAATTTTATTCCCGATACACATACATATGCACCGGTCCGATCTAAATTATTATTTGACGCGGAACTAGCTTTGTTAATATAATAACGCAGACGATAACAGTTATTTACTTCGTATGAAACTAACCATGATTACTTGTCCCGTTCCTAACGTTTCTGGTGAATTGACCACAAATCCTATCACGCCCACTTTTGGTGAAATTACTAATATTGACTCAAGTTACTTACAGCCCAAATATCATCCTTCTACGGTCAATAGTTTTCGAGATATTGAATATTGCACTCCCAATTTTTTTGTCAAGTTTTCAATAATAATTCGCTACCGTATGTAAAAAATTTTGTTCTTCTACGTTCAACACTTTCTAAGGTACCTATTCAAGCTTTTAATAAACTCGCCTACCTTTGTCTAATCAAATATTGACTCCAATAAGACTCCAACAGTTTCCGAGATATTAAATTTTTAAACATTGCTACGTCCACTTTTGCCACACCCACTTATCCGATCCCGTCCATTCTTGTTGAAGTTTTATATAATAGCTCGAATAACGTATGTACCAAATTTCATTCTTCTGCCATCAATACTTTCTGAGATATTCTAATTTTAAATAATGCCACACCCACTTTTGACCCCTGCGGCCACTTTTTTATTTTTTAAGAACCATCTGTAGCCAATAAGCTTTCACATAAAGGAAATATTTCTAAAATCGGTTCGGTATTTGAAAGAACATTCTTTGGCATTTATTTTTTGAAGATTATGTCTATCAAATGTTGGCCGCGGCTACGTCTCAGATGGTCCATCCCTTGAGTCCACTTTTCGATGACTCGATTATGTTGACCATAAGTTGAGCGAAGTGCACAAAACACATTCCTCACAGAACGTGAATTTTCGTAATAAAGTTGAACGATCTGTAAACGTTGTTCAGGCGTAAGTCTTTCCATGATGAAATGCCAAACAATACTTAACAAAAATAGCATGACACGACTCACACGTGACCGTAAGACCCGATTATGTTGACCATAAGTTGAGCGAAGTGCACGAAACACATTCCTCACAGAACGTGTATTTTCGTAATAAAGTTGAACGGTGATGAAATGCATTCCATGATGAAATGCCAAACAATACTTAACAAAAATATTTATTTTTATCATTATTCACTAAACCACAGTTTTAATGTGAAAAATATGTTCGTAACATCTAAAATAGCAATAACTTATTAATTTACCAATAGGTTTTCTTGGAGTATTTTGCATTTAACATATCTGACGACAATAAAAACGACAATTTTGTTTATTTAAAAATTATTTAAATTATGTTTTGGCCATATCTAATAAGATATCTCCAAAATTGTTGAACGAATTATAAGCCTTGAACAGAAATAGTTAAATGTAACTTAATTTCCATTTTTAAATACATCTACGAATAAAATCGTACAAATCGTTATCAATTAATTCTAAAATCTGAAAATAAGTTTTACTAAAATCTCAAATTAAAAAGTAATTTATTCATAAAATTATCGGACTATAAAACAGAAAAAATAACGTAAAATAGTTTTTATTTAATTTGTAGCGTAGTATAATTTTTGTCCCCATTCTATTTTACTATATGTTGAAATTAATATTAATTGTTTTCTTTATTAATTTATAGAAGTAGCCGACCGTCCTCCATATACATATTGAAAGAATGTACTGTAAACATAGGACTTGGTTTCCCGTGGCTTTAAGATTCGATAACAACATTTCTTTAAAAAAGGTATTGATCAGTTTATGCAGAAAGCCGACATATGGCTATTAACAATTAAAATTGTAGGTCGAAAAGAAACTGGTATTTTTTCCACTTCCTTGAATAATTAAAGGCTTTTATTTTGTTACGTATAAAATATCGTATATGTATTTAGACATTTTAAAGTATGTACATTGTTATTATCACTAAACTTAGATACTGAAAAATAAATTTGTTTTTTCTTTTCAAATAAGTCGTCTATCTTTTAATAATTTCCTCATTTTTTACACAGAATTTTCAACGGACACTGTTGAAACTTCCTGTACTACTACAGACTGCTCTATATTGTCAGTTTTTGATGTAATATTATATCGGTCTTGTTTCGATTTCCACCACTCATCGGGATGTTGACGTTTTACATGAACATACATGTTCGATTTGGAGCGAGACTCTTTGCCGCAGTGTGGACAAGCGTATAGCTGGGTTTCCGTATGTGTGGCCATGTGCTCGTCCAAATTGCGTTTTTCCCGAAATATTTTATCACAATAACTACATTTGAGATTTCTTTCCAGGCGATGCCAATATCCTTTGTGACGACTTAGATTCTTTTTCGTTTGGAAAATTTTTCCGCATATGTCACAAGAAAATTCCGTATCTTCGTGTATTGTTAAATGGACTTTGAGACTGTAGCGATTTTTAAGCCAAGCTCCGCATATCGAGCATTGGGCTGCCGGCTCCACAATACCCTGATGTTCGTCGTAGTGTTTTACAAAGGCCGGTTTAGATTTGAATTTTTTGCCGCAAATATCACAAATATGGTGATATACATTATTGTGTACCGATTCGATGTGACTACGCAAGCGGTATATAGTTGCACATCTGGGGAGGTGAAATTTAATTGTAGAAAGACAAAATTTAATGAATATATATTTGAAAATACGAAACTAATGTAAGATTTATTATATACATAGTTGAGATCTGAAGAAGTCTAAAAAGGCTATACAAATCTTAAAAGCCAAGTGAAAATCATGCTAAAGCTATAACAATAAATTCTATAGGTCATTTTATAAGTACGAGTATACTACAAAAAAACCTGATCCTATATACCATGTAATTCCCAGAATTAAAATTAATATTTATGAAAAAAAAAACATATGTATCTTTTGGTTTAATTAAATTAACATGTTTTGAAACAGTTTCGTTTATTTATTTAAAAAATTATCATACATTTTCAATACATCTTGTTGCTGCTGACGATATCTCTCTATTTCCGGATGTTCTGTGTTTGGATCTAAATTCAAACGTTCCACTTTCGATTGCCACCATTCATTCGGATGCACTCGCTTAATGTGTACATACATATTTGACTTGGAACGTGACTCTTTGCTGCAATGTGGACATGTATATAACTGGGCTCCCGTGTGTGTGGCCATGTGCTCGTCCAAATTGCGCTTCTGACGGAAGACTTTATCGCAATACGTGCAGGGTAGATTACGATCCAATTCATGCCAATATTTCATATGTCTACGTAAGGTGTGGCGTGTTTTGAAAAGTTTGCCGCAAACATTGCACGAATTGGGATGTTCTTCATGAACGAAGCGATGTATTCTCAGGCTGTGTTGATTTTTCAGCCACGACTTGCATATCGAACACTGTACAGCCGGCTCAACGATACCTTGGTGGACTTGATAGTGCCTCTTAAAGGAATCTTTACATTTGAATTTTTTACCACAAATGTCACAAACATTCAATGAGATGTCCTTGTGAAAGGAATCAATATGACGTCGCAATTGATATTCAGTTTCTAATCTGTGGTGATACACATGAAATTTATTTTTAATTTATTTTTGTATTTAAAAATCTCACATAGATAAGGAAAAAATGAAACGACTATAAAAGTATTAGACCTACCTAAAGGCATGTAATGACTATAATAGGTGCAAATTTGGAATATGTATATATGTATAAAATCAGTCTGGATCGTATATAGTGCTGATAAAAATTAGTTCACTACTTGTAATTAAAAAGTATAGAATACTATATGAAACATTTTCCTTAAAAAAGACAGTCAAAATCATAGAGATGGAGTTCCTAATTTAATTTCGTATTGGAATCAAAATGTTCAAACTTTCCACAAACTAATCGCCCTTATTCCAATTGGCGTCGTCGACGTCGTCACATCATTATCGTCGTATCTATGAAGTTTTAGCTTTGTCATCTTTACGCCAAAACGAATGTTTTTGGTATCCATGAACTTAAAAAACATTTCAAAATTTATGAAATCGTCAATCTAAACAGTGTCGACTAAGAATCGACGTCGACGATGCCAACTGGAATAAGGGCGAATATACCTAATTGGAAAATTAGGCATTCTAAATTCTACTCAAATTGTGTGGATTTTGCAATTTGCATTCAGTATTAATTCACTTACAAAATTAACTCAGTTGGAAACACTGTACTGTCTACGAACTCGAAAGCAAATGACGTTTTGCCATTTGCAAAAAGTGAAAACTGGAACGGTCCCGTACGCTAGAAAATAGACTAATTTTATCACATAGATCTTTATATATAAAATCCTTTGTTCGTTTGTTAGTAACGCATGATCTCCGAAACCATAGAGCGAATGGGCTGAAAATTTAACAATATATTCAGTTTGGGGGCATTTGTGTTTTAGAATTATTTATACCGCAATAAATTGCGGAATGGTCAAGTTATTTGCAAAATTCGCATTTCCAGATCGATTTGAATGACATTTAAAATGTTATGTTGTTTGTCTTGATAATAATTTGTATATATGATTCTAACCGGTAGATGGCGCTGTAGTGGACACATGGTCTATATACAGTTTTTTGGTGATATTTTCCTGAAACTCGGGATGTATGCATTTTTGAATTAAATATCAATGAATAACAAACCAATACGTTCCAAACAGGACGGGCAGGACAACGTCTGCTGGGGTCAGCTAGTGTACTATAATATTTGTCTTACCGCCTGACACACGATGTCGAACGTTAACGTTTGCATGACTTCTATGCGAATAACAGCTGATTTGTGAGCTTTGTCGTTCTGATGATTTGCTGTAGGTCGCAATCAGCTGTTGTTGTATGGATTCAAAGACAATTCAGTAACTAGACACCCCAAAGAACATTTCAGAAGTCCATTCGCATCTGCAAACTCTAGATGGCTACCTAAAAATCTTCTCACTCGCATACAAACGTAGGCGAAATTGACTTTTCCCCCATCTTGTGGGAAAAAGTTGCAAATAAACGGGGGTGTCTATAGCCTAAATTGTCTTTGATGGATTTGTCACCAGGGGCTGGTAATGCATATTTCTATCGAAGTTGGGTTCTCAAAGAAGAAAATCGGTATAATTTTTTTGTATTGTAATGTGTTGTCAACTTCAATGTCAATGCTTTTCAAAAATCTGAATTCAGCTTTTCCATCATTTTCTGTTCTACTAACACGACCTAAATGAAATTAGTTAACCTAAAATTTTATAATAGTCAGATAAGTCTAAACATTTTTATGGTTGGTAGAAACTTTTAAGAAATACTAACAGCACAATTTCAGACATACTAAAAATCGAACGTGGAAAATATTGTAAAAATTATTCGAATGTATTTCAATATATTTTCTAGTAGCTTGCAGCAAGCTGAAAATCATATCTAAAAACAAACCAAGGGACAACTAAAAAAAAAATTAGATATTCTTATGAATGAATTCTGTTAACCTTTTCTATCGAATTACCATTAAAATAGTGTAAAATGCACTACTTTTTCGAGTTAAGAAGAGCAAAAATGAAGAACATTAGTATTTTTTGTTTTATAGCAGTGTTTTATAAATAATTTCCATGGCTTTCAATCTTTTTTTTATTTTTTTTTTTTGTATTTTGTTTACTCAAATGGAAGGACTAATATTTTAGGAAAATGTACGCAATTGAATGTACCGTCGCATAAACATCGTTAGAAGTTGTTAAATGACGTCAACGATGATTCAGACGATGCTTCGGAACTATACTAAAACTCGGCGTGGACTAAAACTGCCATGGCTACATCGACTCATGATGTTATTCCAGACTATTATGACTAGATCTCGGATTTTTGCTTATTTTTAATTTTTCAACCTATTGACTTTGCATTTAAACTTTATATCATTCAAATATAGACAATTTTTGTAATATCGAAAATATGCAAGAAATATGTATATTCGAACGATAAAATGTCTAAATATAAAGTTTATTTCTAATCGGATGAAAAATGTGAAATAATCGCCTAATTCCGTTCATAATAAACTTGAACTTTGTACTTCATGTATCCATCGTCCGACTATCTCAACTATTGGTGTACACACCACACTTCACCATTATTTTTTGTGTTTAGTGCAACATGATTTTTTTATGCAATATAAGTCTAAGTTAAAAGAAAAATTTCCCTTTTCGTAATTGTATTTTATATTCAGAGAAGATTTTATTTCCATTCCTACTATTGGGCGTTCGTTATATGGAACGTACATGAGATCGACTATAAATTACAATAGTAGGAGATTTTTAAAACACTACAACAAAGAACTTCTTTGAAAAATATTTTATTCATTCTCACTACAGAGTTCACACTAAGGACGATTTCGAAATAATCAAGAAATATGAATTGGTAGAATATTCCAAAAACCATTTGCATACTGATGCTATTATTCTCGCCAACTTCTTTGAAATAGATAACAACAATTGTAAAAAACACTTAAAACTTACCGTTTGTTACATATCTGACATTCAATATCTCGATCCTTGCTATGGGTACGTAAATGATTCTTGTATATAGTAAAGTTACGGAATTGCTTAAAACAATGTTCGCACTCATAAGTTTCCAATAGATCAACATTATCCGGATGTTGACTGCTAATATGAGATGTCAAATCTCTTGAATTGGAAAGGACCTCATTACACATTTTACATCTGAAATGAAAACAAATAGAACATTTTAAAAAGCGTGGGTTATGCAATTAATAAAAAAAAACTATACTTGAATGCGTCGGGATTTTTATGCCATTGCAGATGATCGGCGAGTGGTCGTTGTTTTTCATATATGGTATCACAACACTTGATGTAGGGAGTACGAGTATGGGCCAAAAGAAAGTGTTGTCTTAATTCTTTCCAGGTGTTTACTCGATGCTGACATATATCACATTTCAATTCCATTGACGTTGCTATCAACTCTTGGGCAGAAACGTTCTTTTTTCTTTCCCCTTTTATTTTAGGTTCTCTGGGCTGTTTAGGTTCTTTTCGTACTTTGCGTTCCTTTGGTTCTTTTGGTACTTTCGGTTCCTTTGGTACTTTTGATGCACCCTTTGTGCGCTTACGTTTCGGTATTATTTTCCTTTTTTGTTTGAGATTTATTAATGGTAAATCATCTAAAATGGTTTTTACAATGTAAGTTAGCTTTTAATTTATCAGACTGTTTTATTGGAGAGTGAAGGCTATTTAGAATTGAGTAAAAAACACTTCAGACATTGAATACTTTCACTAAGTATTTGGTGTATAATTGATTTGGCTCATATTTTCAGTGAAGACGAAAATGAAAGACATATACTTCATGACTGATAACTTCAATAACTCAACAAATGCCTTCTGAAACCCATATGCCTTCTGCAAACATATATGCATTCTGCAAAGTATTCAAAAATTCAGGAAAAAATGTTGCCAAAATTTTGGATTGGTTAGCTTTTATTCTAATTAATTGGTTAGCTTTGCTAAAACTGCGAAGAAAACTTAAAAGTTGATACCTCCAAGCGAGTCTTAAATCCACCATTTTCAGCACATATGTAAGTGAGAATCATTAAGAATTCATTAACACTATGTTTTTAAAATGGCCCCATTTCTGAATGTATTAGGTAGTTTGGCCGAAAAATAAAAGTTTATAGTAGTTAATATTATGATGAAGAAGATATGTAGCAGATGCATTGTATTCTCGCTTGCAGATATACCGGCGAGACTAGAAATGAAGTATAAGTAACTTTTGTGGATATATGCAAACATTTATACATAGTTATAGTTTGAATTATAACTAAATAATCTTTTGGTAATTAAATTTACGCAATATAGGTATGATATGTGTGCTATTAAATAAAACGGAGAGTATGTCTGTATTGGTAAAGCTCAAAGTTCATATTATTTACTTTACGAAAATAAAGTTTAAATGATAAAACTCTTTCGGACTTTAGGAATATCATTATCGCATTACCTTCTGAAGATTGAATATCAACTGGATCCATATCAACACTTTCGGCCAAGACATCTTCTCCATTGAGATCATTATCATCAAATACATCTGGAGCTATTACCTCCTGCTCTTCCTTTTCATCATCATCGACATCCACTTCACGTTTAAGTATATCAATGTGACATTCAAACATAGCTTGCTCCATTTCCTTCGGATCAGAAGTGCTACTTTTATCGGATCCTCCCACTTCCACCTTATTGTTATTTACATGTTTGACATCCAGGCTACCGTCATGGCTTTCCTCTTTAAGTTGAACTGCAAGAAAATCGTTTCGGAGTGTGTATTGTTTCTCTGCCACATCGCGACAAAATTTATTAAAATCTTCCAAGTGGTCGTGGCAATCCTGACATATCGTTGTTGAAACAATATCATCTTGTCTAACCTGACAACAACAAAACGACAGCAATTAGCAGTTGCGCGGTAATTAAAATTAACAAATACACATAATTGTACTTTATCAATTACAATAACAACAGCAACAACCCACCTCAATGTCCAGATACTTTTCAATTAGTTTGACCATTTCCTCTGCCTCTATTGCGGAATTCAAATCATGGTATAATTTTATGACAGATTCACTAGGTACGATTTTCAGACATAGACGACAGACCATATTATTTAGCTTCAGTATTTAAATTATTCTTTTTAATGTTTCCAGTTTTTTCTTTTGCAAACGTCGTCGTACTAGATGTGTATATTTTCTTCTTTCTGATTAATTCATTCACCAGAGATGATAGCAAACATGTGATGTGTCACAGCGATGGGCGGGATTAGTCGTATCACGTTACGTCAGGGTTTGGTACTACGTTCAACGTTATGCCGAATCTTTCAATAATTGCGGATGTTGCAGCAATGTATTCTCGATGACAAAATAATATCGACCCGTTAATTCAAATGACACTAAAATTTTACCTGCGTGAAGATACCGACGTCGGTAACTTTCGATAACTTCCGATAACACGAAATAACAGGGTGACCAAAAGTTGCAACACATAATGTCAAATAACAAAATGTACGTGTGTATGTATGTACGTATCAGCTGTTTTTGGACGATTGACAGAAAAAGTTACCGACGTCGGTCGGTGGATGACAGATGTGGAATTGTATTTTTTTAGAAAATGTGTAAAAGTAATATGCTTTTTTGAAAAAAGTGAATATATGGAATAAAAGAGGACATTGCACTGATCATTTTCGTGTACCATATGCCCCTGAAATATCTAATCACACCGTGTATATTGTAGATTTCTACTTTGTCCACTGGTGGTCAGGACACAAAACAAGTCCTGGAAACTAAACAGAGATACAATATACTCCTAATTTTTCAGAGCTATAAGGGAATACTATTACGAACATTTGTGTGTATTCAGAGTTTCCAAAATCAGTTTCTAACTTCCCGAAAATTCCAGATTTCGGTTTGACCACTGGTGGTCAGGACACAGAAGTCGTCCTGGGAACCAAACGGAGATACAATACACTCCTATTTTTTCAGAGCTATACGAGGATACTATTACGAATATTTTTGTGTCTTTAAAGTTTCCAGAATCAGTTTTTAACTTCCCGAAAATTCCAGATTTCGGTTTGACCACTGGTGGTCAGGACACAAAAGTCGTCCTGAAAACCAAACGGAGATACAATACACTCCTATTTTTTCTACACTACTAGAGGATACTATTACGAACATTTATGTGTACTCAGAGTTTCCAGAATCAGTTTCTAACTTCCCGAAAATTCCAGATTTCGGTTTGACCACTGGTGGTCAGGACACAAAAGACGTCCTGGAAACCAAACGGAGATACAATACACTCCTATTTTTTCATAGATATAAGAGGATACTATTACGAACATTTGTGTGTATTCAGAGTTTCCGGAATCAGTTTCTAACTTCCCGAAAATTCCAGATTTCGGTTTGACCACTGGTGGTCAGGACACAAAAGTCGTCCTGGAAACCAAACGGAAACCAAACGGTTTCCAGGACGACTTTTGTGTCCTGACCACCAGTGGTCAAACCGACCACCAGTGGTCAAACAAATAGGAGTGTATTGTATCTCCGTTTGGTTTCCAGGACGACTTTTGTGTCCTGACCACCAGTGGTCAAACCGAAATCTGGAATTTTCGGGAAGTTAGAAACTGATTCCGGAAACTCTGAATACACACAAATGTTCGTAATAGTATCCTCTTATATCTATGAAAAAATAGGAGTGTATTGTATCTCCATTTGGTTTCCAGGACGACTTTTGTGTCCTGACCACCAGTGGTCAAACCGAAATCTGGAATTTTCGGGAAGTTAGAAACTGATTCTGGAAACTCTGAGTACACATAAATGTTCGTAATAGTATCCTCTAGTAGTGTAGAAAAAATAGGAGTGTATTGTATCTCCGTTTGGTTTCCAGGACGACTTTTGTGTCCTGACCACCAGTGGTCAAACCGAAATCTGGAATTTTCGGGAAGTTAGAAACTGATTCCGGAAACTCTGAATACACACAAATGTTCGTAATAGTATCCTCTTATATCTATGAAAAAATAGGAGTGTATTGTATCTCCGTTTGGTTCCCAGGACGACTTCTGTGTCCTGACCACCAGTGGTCAAACCGAAATCTGGAATTTTCGGGAAGTTAGAAACTGATTTTGGAAACTCTGAATACACACAAATGTCCGTAATAGTATTCCCTTATAGCTCTGAAAAATTAGGAGTATATTGTATCTCCGTTTAGTTTCCAGGACTTGTTTTGTGTCCTGACCACCAGTGGACAAAGTAGAAATCTACAATATACACGGTGTGATTAGATATTTCAGGGGCATATGGTACACGAAAATGATCAGTGCAATGTCCTCTTTTATTCCATATATTCACTTTTTTCAAAAAAGCATATTACTTTTACACATTTTCTAAAAAAATACAATTCCACATCTGTCATCCACCGACCGACGTCGGTAACTTTTTCTGTCAATCGTCCAAAAACAGCTGATACGTACATACATACACACGTACATTTTGTTATTTGACATTATGTGTTGCAACTTTTGGTCACCCTGTTATTTCGTGTTATCGGAAGTTATCGAAAGTTACCGACGTCGGTATCTTCACGCAGGTTAAAATTTTTCGTTTTCGAGATATTAACCTCCAGTTTTTGTAAAACGTTTTCGTTCGAAATTCGGCTATAAAAAAATGTACTAATAATTTTTTCAAATTTCTGGTTTTATTGGAAATGTTGAACTTTGTCATTTAATAATGGAACACAATATCATTCACATGACTACCATGACTGGCTCGGCAATACCTTATCCGATA
This sequence comes from Eudasyphora cyanicolor, assembly GCA_963930755.1. Lineage (NCBI taxonomy): Eukaryota > Metazoa > Arthropoda > Insecta > Diptera > Muscidae > Eudasyphora > Eudasyphora cyanicolor. Next base: position 154,068,359 of record OZ005736.1, on the reverse strand, counting down.
ACATAATTTTTCAGCACATTTTCGATTGTTTCGGGTCGAATCTCTTCAATGGCAACTTCGATTTCATGTTTCAACGCTTAATGACTCCCCACAGAAAAAAATCCAAAGGGCTCAAATCGCAAGTTAAATGGCCCATCCTTTACATATATTCCAAAGCGCTATATATTAAAATTGTGTTTGAATTTACTAACCTCATTGTTTACTCATTAAATTTTGTGGCTAAACATCTCGAAAACGCGATGTCCCAGGAAAAAACGGTTAATTTGACTCAATTTAGCGGGTCGAAATTATGCAGGCCAAGTTGTTTTCATCGATGGTACATTCCTAAAGTGCATTTTGCACACACAATGTTATTATTATTAATATTACGTAAAACTTTTAGTTTTCTGCTGTGATAGTTTCACAATTTTAACTATATATTGAGACATCCGTTCATGTCCAAATTAGTCTCAACTTCAATATTCTATTCACTGTGCAAAACAAAAACATGTTCCCAACTTTGACAACGTACGTGTGCTAACGAGCGAACAACACTACAACAAGAGATTCACACAAGAGATGCTTCACATTCAGCGTTGCCGTTTTGGTCATTTCCGACCAAATTTGGTCGGAAGGATTTGAAATTTTTATATTTGGTCGGATGGTCGGACCAATTCCATTTTGGTCGGTTTTATTCTAGAATATTACATTCGTATTATAATACAGAATAATTTTAAGTTTAATATCAAAGTAAATTACTGAAAGTTAAAGCCATTCACTGTTTGGAATACCCTCAAATGGCGATTGTGAATTCCTATATTTATGTTGATCGCTGAAAGCAGTATCGATCGAAATTGTAGACGAATATATTGTAATAAAAATAAGTGTGAAATTATTTATTTCAGGTTCGACAAATGTGTTTTGTAGTGGTCTAAAACATCGGCCCTGGGAAAGAATTTTTGCTTTCACTCCTGTTCTGTATTCCGAGAGCGGATTTAAACCGAAATTTTGGTTGACAAATCTCACCATAATTGCGAAATATTATTTATTTACATTAAGTCTTTTGTAAATATAAGATTAATAAGGAAGAAAAGCAATTGACAAAAGTTGATGTGTGGCAAAAGTATGTCCCATCTGAAGTCGGGAAAATGTTTTTATCTTACTTTTATCAATATTAGTAGTATATATCGTAGCAATGATTGGGGTTTATATAATTGTAGTGTTGGTGTTGAATAGATTTATTGTTGTCCGAATAATGTTGCGTAAGCACAATTGAAATTTCTTTTTTATCCTGTTTATCAACAATTGCGTCAGTAATTAAGGTCGAGGAACAAGCTTGTTTAGCTGCGGAGACGGCATAATTGCTACCAGTTAGACCGACGTATCCAGTTTCCCAGCAAAGAATAATTTTGTTTTTGTTGGCTATTACTAAATCTCTAATTTTATTAATAGTAGTCCAATTGTTGGTAGCTAGATTTAAGATAGTTTTGAGTACAGATGGACTATCGGTAAAAATTATAGTTTACCGTTTAGTATCCTTGACTAGTTGTATAGCATGTCAAATACCGGTAGATTCACCGGTGAAAATTTTTATTATGATTTCTGGTATTATGCTGAAATGTTGTAAATTGCGAGCTCCACAGGACTTGGATACATACAGGGAAGAACTCAAGCGGTACCAAAGTATTGAGAAAGGCTCAAAAAAAATCCTGGATTGATTTCTATAGTGGTGTAGAAATTTCACAAATTTGTTTAACTTTTAAAATCCTACAATCAACAAAATTGCGTACTATAGTATTATAGAACTTATAGGCATTCTTCATAAATTACGTTTTAACGTTGAAGTCTGCTCAAGAAATCGTAACTTGTTATGCCTTTTAATGTAAAATTTTTCATCCACAATCGATCTCGTCGTTAAACTGGCCATGTCCTTTTGACAAACTAGGTCATACTTCAGCGTTTTCTTTGTTTTCAGGCGTCTAAGTTAAATTAAAGAAAAACTCAATACAAATTTCGAAAGACATGTTCAAATTTTATTATAAGTTTTACAAAAAAAAAATATAAATAGACTTCTATCAGTTTTATTGCATACTCTATATTTATATCGGAATGCAATGATAACAAAAAAGTGGGAACAATCACAACGAAAATATATTGAAAATTTAAATGCAGAATTCCTTTTTATTTATACACATTTTTTTGCAATTTATAAATTGACTTTTTGCCACATTGGACGAAAAAGACAATCTTGGGAATTTGGCGAAGATAATCATGCTTAAATTACAAAAAATATCAAAAAGCAACGATTTTACTGAAGGATGATATAATAAGACTTAGCCACGTTGCCCCCATTTAGATAATCTTTTTAATATTACATAATTTATTGCGATCCATGATTTTAAGTATATACGATTCAGACGGGCCACATTTTTACTTGTTTTAAAATACATTCAATACTAGCATTTTTTTATGTTAATTAATTTTGTGAAACATTCCAAGTTTCATAAAAATCTGAAAAAGTTGTGTCCAAACTTTCCAAGATACCAAAAACTTTATTTTATAAATTTGGTCGGCTACAACGGATTTTGGTCGGTTTTAGGGAGAATTTTGGTCGGAAAAATTTTTTTCCAGTGGCAACACTGTTCACATTGTAAACTTACCAAATGAGAAAAGAATAAACTTCAAAACAGACACAGAAGGAAATGCCAAAATCTATAGACAGCTGATAGAGAAGGGAAAGAACATCAAACGATCATATGTGCAATAAGAAAACATCCAACAGTGCAATATCAACCTTAGACGATGGTAGTAAAACTACAGTAGAATAAGTTTTTAAATTGTGTTGTTGTTTTTTCTATGTAAGTGATCGTTTTAAATGTACTTATACACCTTTTTTAATCTAGAATAAGTTAACTGTGATATTTACAAGTATATTCTTTTATATATTTTTTCTGTTTTATATATTATTGTAGTTTTCCCTGATGAAGCAATTTAAAGCAATTGCGAAATATTGGAAATTAAATAAAATGTTTTAATAACAATTAAATTATGACCTCGAGCTTGACTATTTATTGGATATTAATTCATATCAAAAGGTCGAATAAAAACAAATTCTAATATTACGTAAAACTTTTATTTTTCTGCTGTGATAGTTTCACAATTTTAACTATATATTGAGACATCCGATCATGTCCAAATTAGTCTCAACTTCAATATTCTATGCGCTATTTAAAAATTAACAAATTTTTGAAATGTTAATATCAATGATTTCGTAAAATAACGCTTTAAAAGTGGTTAAGTCTTCGGCCAATATTAAAACTTTTTACCCATATCCAGGAGAAGGTCAAAACTCTCGCTGCCCAAAATATATGTTTATTGGATGTACATAGTTGAATTAATTAATTTATTTTTTAACGATATAATAGGATAGGTTGTTTAAAAATTAAAATAACAAAATCCACACTTAAATACTATGTAAATATTAAAGATAAGTTTATTGATCGATTTCAACCCGTTTTAATGAAAACTAATGTGATCCATTATCAAATCTGACAGCTATAACTGTGAAAATGACCGTTAAAGAAGAAAATAATGTAATTCATTTTAAATAATACCTACACATTTAAATCTGACGATTGCTTCAAAATTATTCATCTTTGGCTATCGTTTCTTTCAGTTTGTACTCGATACACTTGGCCTTGTACAGTTTATTTTTACCAAGCTTAAATGCTTTCTTCACTGCCTCTTTGTAGGCATCAAAAGTAAATAATTCTGGTTCAGCGGCTTTAAAAAATAATTCATTTATATTATGAAAAGATTTAAAGGAATTTTTCCCCTGATATCCATCGTAATTAAAATCTTTTATAATACCCTCGCCCAACAAATTGCGCACATTTTTTAAAAATCCACCTCTTTGGATAATTTTCTTTACGGCATCCAGCAATTCACTATCGTCCGAATTCTCCAATTTCTTTTCCAGTGCAATCATTTCATCGGATGTTTGAATGGGAAATAATTGTATAATTGATTTTTGAATTTCATTTCTCCCAATTAATTCCTGCAAACAAATTTTAATTTCTAATAGTTCACCGGCAATGGCTTCGTTTTGTGTCTGAATTTCTTTCCGAACTTCGGTCCGAAGGTATTTTAACATGTTGTCCAGATCTGAAAATGTATATAACAAATAAAAATTGCATATTTTAATGTACAAATTTGCATATTTTATTAGGTCATATTGATCGAGAGGAGTTCCCTTCATGGCAGTTGTAAGTAAATATGTACAAACATACATATAAATACATAAATAAGTATGTATAAGTATATAAAACAAGTTTGCTATTAAACTGCAACGTTGTCTGCTGATTCAACAATAGTCACATTGTCTGTTATAACAGGAAATTCTCTGTAATCGCTGCAAAGTGTCTGAAATGTTTGAATAGCAGACATACTGCTGAAAAGTTTGCAGTTTGCCAATAATAGCTGCGAATTATAATAAAGGGTCCGCCAAATAACTTTTTTTTTTGAAAACATCGCGCAAAACATCGAGTGTAGCTTCGGCTGTGTGGCACGTAGCGCCGTCCTGTTGAAACCAAATGTTGCCAATATCCTCCTCTTCAATTTTTATGAACAAAAATTCGTTCAACATGGCCAGATAACGATCGCCATTGACTGTAATGGCCACTTGCTCATTTTCGAAGAAAAATGGCCCAATTATGCCTCTGGACCAAAATCCGCACCAAACAGTGACTCGTTTTGGGTGTATCGGCTTTTCAATGTATGCGTGCGGGTTTTCTGTGCCCCAAATGCGACAATTTTGCTTGTTTACATTCCCGCCAAGATCAAAATGAGCTTCATCTGAAAAGATGATTTTTTTTTGGCAAAATCGGCATCTTCTGTAAGTCGATCGCTCCCAGCGTTGTTCAAGCGTATACACAACCATATTCGTTCAGCGGAAGGATAAAACTAATTATCTGTCAAATCAGACATGAGCTAAGTGTTACCATTCACGAAATAAGCACTAGTTGAAAAAAAAGTTAGATGGCGGACCCTTTATAAAAATTTCTCTGAAAAACGAATCCTATGAAAAAATTATCCTATATTTTTGATATCTGATTAAATAGCTTACACGAATTAAATGGTAAATTACACTAGTTTACAAAAATTTTGTCGAAGGGCTGCGCTAAACCTTTTCTGGTGTAATTTGGTGCCCTAAACATGAAAAAAATATGGTAAATTTGTTTTTAGTTCAAATTTTCGTGGAATTTACCTTTAGTATTTGGACCATATTTTTATACCCTCACTTTAGTGTGACGAGGGTATATATCATTTGCTACGGAAAAAAGTGTAACACGTCGAAGGAGTGGTCTAAGACCCCAAGTATGTTCTGAGGAAATCCGTTTTGGGTCATTTTAAGTCGAATGAGCAATGTCCGTCCGTCTGTCTGTCTGTGTGTCTGTCTGCTGGCTGGAGCGCACGATAACTCTCGAAAGGAGTAACCGATTGACCTCAAATTTGGTATGTGGTAATATTTTTTTCTATCTCCGGCTAAGTTCGAAGATGGGCCATATTGGTCCACTCCTTCTAGTACCTCCCCCACAAAGGGTTAAAATGTTGTGAAATATTGATTCTTTAATAACTGCTATACTACTTATACGAATCTTTTGAAATTCCACACATAGTATTAGCTTATTAGTCGCTATCAACTCGAGAAAAATGGGCGAAGTCGCCACGTCCCTTTTGGTACCTCCCACACAAATGCACCATTTTGCACCAAAAGTTAACAGCTTATAACATTAATAACAGTGTATAAAAATACTTGAAATTTTGTACAGTATTATGCTTTTATATTGCCTAAAGTCCAGGGAAAAATGGGTGTTGTTGCCACGACCCTTTTGGTACCTCCCACACAAAGGTACCTTTTTGCACCAAAAGTTAACAGCTTATAACATTAAAACCAGTGTATAAAAATACTTGAAATTTTGTACAGTGTAATGTTTTTAAAGTGACTATAGCCCTGTGAAAAATGGGCGTTATTGCCACGCCCCTTTTTGTACCTCCCACACAGAATGCCCAAATCATACCACAATTTAATGTCTCATAACGTTTATACCAGTGCAAGTAAATGCTTATAAGTCGGCAAAGTGAAATGAATTTAAAGTATCTAATGTTCAGCGAAAAAAAGGTGTATTTGATAAACCCCTTCTGGTACCTCCCACACAAACTGACAGAATAATTCGAGTAATATTCAATATTACATTACTCACAAAGTGAGGGTATACCTTAGTCGGTTTACCCGACTGAAACTTTCTTACTTGTTTTTAAGTATAAGCCCAATAGAACCGGGATACGCGGTAAATGTAAGCAAATTATGAGGGCTACAGATGCAAGACGTAGAAATAGTGTTTATATAACAGTCGTTACAAAAATTCGAAAAAGTGTCATTTAAAAAAATCGCAAAACGTTATTTTATTCCATTTTTTAAAAGCCAGCATCCTAAGGAAGAAAACAGTGACTACTTGGAATATATCTACGACAAATGAAGAATTTAAAAAAAAATGTTTTTATAGCCTCACTATGAAATTGAAATATGTGCAGCTAGAACTCGATATTCTGCTTAAGACAGTATAAATAGCGTGATTCTCACAGTGATAGAACCGAAGTTATTCACCATTTGAGGGCGTAATTTTGCATTAAGGAAGCTGTGGGTTGTGGGCATACCTTAGCACATAAGGGTGGTTAAATTTTAAGGGCCGATGTGGATTTTGAATAAAATACAAATTATTTAGGAAAATATTGTCTTTTCTTTTTATTATGATAATATTGGTATGGTTCAATTATGTATGAAACAAAATATCGGCCAAATGGCCGCCGCGACCTCGGCGGCACACCTCCATCCGATGGTCCAAATTTTCGATGACGATGAGGCATAATTGAGGTTCAATGCCGAAATCTTGAATTGTTGCTGGGTGCCATTGTTTCGTCAGCTGTGTGGCAAGTGGCACCGTCCTGTTTAAACCACATATTGTCCACATCCATATATTCCAATGCGGGCCATAAAAATCACAATAGCAAACACCATTCACAGTATATATGGGAGCTATATCTAAATATGGACCGATATGGCCCATTTGCAATCCCAAACTAACTACAACTATAAGAAGTATTTGTACCAAATTTGATCAACCTAGCTCTATTATTGCGGACTGTAGCGTGATTACCACGGACATGGCTAAATCGTCTTAGAATTTTACGACGATTAAGAACATATATACTTTATGGGGTCTCAGATCAATATTTAGAGGTGTTACAAACGGAGTGACCAAATGAATATACCCCCCATCCTATGGTGGAGGGTATAAAAATAAAGGTACCTAAATTTTAAGATCACACAATACTCAATGCATAAACAATAAAAACGATGTATTTGAAAAACCATAGGGTTGTCATAAATGTGTATTATGGAGACACATAGTGATTTTTTGCAAGGAATCTTTCTGTCGAATCAATCGATTTCAACGACTTTTGATATATCATTATTTTTGAGGAGAGATTTTCAGGTTTAAGGGTATGAGCGGTCGTGTCGGGTGTTTTAGAAGAAATACTTCTTGAAGTGTCTCCTTTATTTTGTTCTTTGACATGGAACATACAGTGCGGGCTATTTATATCATTCATATGACTACCACGACTGGATGGCCAATTCAGAATTTTTATTTAAAATTTTAATCGGCTATAAAAATGTACTAATAATTTTTTAAAATTTCTGGTTTTATTGGAAAGGTTGAACCTTGTCATTTAATAATGGAACACAATATCATTCACATGACTACCAAGACTGGCTCGGCAATACCTTATCCGATCAACCCAATTTTTCAGTACATTTTCGATTGTTTCGGGTTGAATCTCTTCAATGGCAACTTTGATATCAGGCATGTTTTCGTTACAAGCTAGCGATTTTAGTTTAGCACTTTGCAACGAAAACAACTGACTTCCACTAACTGGCGCATAAGCAGTAATTGGCGTATTTCCACTATCTGGTAGCAATTGTGTCATGAGTTGCGAAGAAAGAACAGCGCGAAACAGACAAAAAAGTCGTGAAATGTATTTATAAAACATAAATTTACTATTCTATGTTCAATTGTTTACACACTTTTTGCAAATATTGTAATAATTTTTCATTTTTGTTCTTCTTCTTCCCGTTAATTCACAATAATTGACAACAATCTCTCCAAAAATGAGATGCCATACTGCGAAGTATAGGATGTCCAATCTGGCAATACCATACTCGATTAAGACAGGAACACAAGCACCAAACTTCATCGGGAACTAATAATGCTTAAAAGTGCTTAGCTCCCCATACAAATTAAGCACCTATGGTGTAACGAAAACACACCTATCATAACATTTATCTTTAATGGCTCCCCACAGAAAAAATCACAAGTTAAATGGCCCACCGTTTACATATATTCCAAAGCGCTATATACTAAAATTGTGTCTGAATTTACTAACCTCATTGTTTACTCAGTAAATTTTGTGGCTAAATATCTCTAAATTCAAAGGGCTCAAATCACAAGTTAAATGGCCCACCATTTACATATATTCCAAAGCGCTATATACTAAAATTGTGTCTGAATTTACTAACCTCATTGTTTACTCAGTAAATTTTGTGGCTAAACATCTCGAAAATGCGATGTCACATGAAAAAACGGTTAATTCCACTCGATTTAGCGGGTCGAAATTATGCAGGCCAAGTTGTTTTCATCGATGATACATTCTTAAAGTGCATTTTGCACACACAGTGTTATTATTATTAATATTACGTAAAACTTTTATTTTTCTTCTGTGATAGTTTTACAATTTTAACTATATATTGAAACATCCGATCATGTCCAAATTAGTCTCAACTTCATTATTCTATGCGCTATTTAAAAATTAACAAATTTTTCAAATATTAATATCAATAATTTCGTAAAATAACGCTTCAAAAGTGGTTAAGTCTTCGAGCAATATTAAAACTTTTTACCAATATCCAGGAGAAGGTCAAACGCTCGCTGCCCAAAATATATGTTTATTGGATGTACATAGTTGAATTAATTAATTTATTTTTTTTAACGATATAATAGGATAGGTTGTTTAAAAATTAAAATAACAAAATCCACACTTAAATACTATGTAAATATTAAGGATAAGTTTATTGATCGATTTCAACCCGTTTTAATGAAAACTAAAATAATCCATTATCAAATCTGACAGCTATAACTGTGAAAATGACCGTTAAAGAAGAAAATAATGTAATTCATTTTAAATAATACCTACACATTTAAATCTGATTGCTTCAAAATTATGCATCTTTGGCTATCGTTTCTTTCAGTTTGTACTCGATACACTTGGCCTTGTACAGTTTATTTTTACCCAGCTTAAATGCTTTCTTTACTGCCTCTTTGTAGGCATCAAAAGTAAATAATTCTGGTTCAGCGGCTTTAAAAAATAATTCATTTATATTATGAAAAGATTTAAAGGAATTTTTCCCCTGATATCCATCGTAATTAAAATCTTTTATAATACTATCGCCCAATAAATTGCGAACATTTTTTAAAAATCCACCTCTTTGGATAATTTTCTTTACGGCATCCAGCAATTCACTATCGTCCGAATTCTCCAATTTCTTTTCCAGTTCAATCATTTCATCGGATGTTTGAATGGGAAATAATCGTATAATTGATTTTTGCATTTCATTTCTCCCAATTAATTCCTGCAAACAAATTTTAATTTCTAATAGTTCACCGGCAATGGCTTCGTTTTGTGTCTGAATTTCTTTCCGAACTTCGGTCCGAATGTATTTTAACATGTTGTCCAGATCTGAAAATGTATATAACAAATAAAAATTGCATATTTTAATGTACAAATTTGCATATTTTATTAGGTCATATTGATCGAGAGGAGTTCCCTTCATGGCAGTTGTAAGTAAATATGTACATACATACATATAAATACATAAATAAGTATGTATAAGTATATAAAACAAGTTTGCTATTAAACTGCAACGTTGTCTTCTGATTCAACAATAGTCACATTGTCTGTTATAACAGGAAATTCTCTGTAATCGCTGCAAAGTGTCTGAAATGTTTGAATAGCAGACATACTGCTGAAAAGTTTGCAGTTTGCCAATAATAGTTGCATCGAATTATAATATAAAGATTTCGCTGAAAAACGAATCGATCAAATGATTTTATCATATATTTTAAACATTTTCTGGTGTAATTTGGTGCCATAAACAAGAACAAAATATGGTATATTTGTTTTTAATTCAAATTTTCGTGGAATTTACCTTTAGTATTTGGACGATATTTTAAGTATAAGTCCAATAGAAAAGGGATAAGCGGGAAATGTAAGCAAATTATGAGGGCTACAAATGTAAGACGTAGAAATGGTGTTTAAATAACATTCGTTACAAAAATTCGAAAAAGGTTTAATTAAATAAAAATCACAAAACTTTATTTTATTCCATTTTTTAAAATCCAGCATCCTAAGAAAGAAACCCTTGACTACTTGGAAGATATGTACCATAAATGAAGAATTTTAAAAAATTATGTTTTTATAGCCTCACATATGTGCAGCTAGAACTCGATATTCTGCTTAAGGCAGTACAAATAGCGTGATTCTCGCGGTGATAGAACTGAAGTTATTCACCATTTGAGGGCGTAATTTTGCATGAAGGAAGCTGTGGTCAGCAGGCTTGCCAGCTTTTTTTAATGCCGAATCCCCAAATTTCTATTATTTATCCCCTAAATCCCCAAAAAAAGATTTCTCATCTCCAAAAAATCCCCACAAAAAATTTTAACTTATGTGAATGAAGTATTTTAAAATTCAATGTACTTTGTGCTAAATGTACGTTGTGAACATTCATTATATCAAATATATCTGATTCAAAATCTTCCATCTCATCTAAATCATAAATTTTTTGTACATGTTTGTGGTATTAAAAGTTTGATTATTTCTGCCAATGGACTAAATAATTGGCAAACAAACTGAATTATTTTTAAAGCACATCAAAGGATTTATACTCTTTAAAATGAAGTTAGACAAGCAGAATCCTGTTACAGTAAACTTTACTCCAAAATGAGCTTAAATTATTCGTAATATCGTCTCGGAAGATTTCTTTCCATTTTATAAACCGCATTTGGTTTCAATTGAGATAATACGAATTGGCAATTACTACACGGGGCAAAATCGCTTTTTTTGATATGTTTGAATCGAAAGAAAATATATTTGGAACACAAATTTTTAAATATTTAATATTTCTGAGCAAATAAATTTTATTTGAAAACCAATACAATTTATTTGGAACGAATATATTAATATATTAGAACAAAATATAATTGCAAACTAAATTTCTCAAATAAAATATGTGTTTAAATACAAATATAATTATTGTTTAGAAATTTCTCCATATATATTTTATTTAAAAAGATTTTCAAAACACAAAGTTTTAATTATTTCTTTTATTCAAATTGTGCCTCCCAGTCATAATACAATATGTAGCATTAACTTCGGTTTTAAATCGATCATTTTAAATTTCTGAGTATTCCAAGTCATCATTTGTTGTCAATCCTCCAAGTAATTTATTTATATCCGACATTATACGTTTTCAATTATTAATATTTATTATTTTAAAAACATTAAAAAAAAAACTTAAAAAAAACTTTGAATTGCTGAAAAATTTGACACATTTAAGTTATCGATATATTTTCTGAATACTTAAATGCAAATAAATCTTTGTTTCGGAAATAACAGTCTCAAATGACAAAATATTAGGATAGAAACAAATATATCATTTTTATGTTTATTTATTTATTTATTGAATCCATTCCAGTAATACAAAGCCAATAAGGCCAATGAATTATATTACATAGTTAAAAAACCTGAGCAATAAAATAAAACTAAATTAAATTAACTAAACCTAAAATAAGGTAAATGATAACTGTTACAAAATCTAATTTGGCTCCCCAGCCGTTTAATAAAAAAGTACTAAAGATAAAACAAAAAAAAGGTCCAAGCCAATAGTAACTCATTAAGAATAGCTATAACTTCCAAAAATTAATTGATTACCAAATATTATATGTTTAGAGTGTACGCTAAACATATATATGTTTCAAGCCGAATATGTTTGGAAGAATATACTACTGAAGCGATTTTTTTCAGCGTGTACGATTTGTCTATTTAGGTCATACTGTTGTACACTGCGAGAGCGTTAGTCAAAGCTATTTTTGATACGAACTTTTGACACAATTTTTACGGACGAATTTTGTAAAAAAATAGATTTAACAGAAAATACAAGTTTTAACATAAATGAAGACATGCGATTATAAAAAATTGCATTCCCCGCCAAATCCCCGGATCCCCAAACCAAAAAATATATCCCCATTTGCAAAGAAAAATCCCAAAATTGAAAAATCCCCTAAACTGGCAGCGCTGGTGGTCAGTGGGTTGTGGGCATGCCTTAGCAAGTAAGGGTGGTTAAATTTTAAGGGCCGATGTTGATTTTGAATAAAACACAAATTATTTAGGAAATTATTGTCATTTCTTTTTATTATGATAATATTGGTATGGTTCAATTATGTATGAAACAAAATATCGGCCAAATGGCCGCCGCGACCTCGGCGGCACACCTCCATCCGATGGTTCAAATTTTCGATGACGCTGATGCATAATTGAGGTTCTATGCCGTTAATGTTCCGAATTATCTCACCCTTTAGCTTTTGAATTGTTGCTGGCTTATCGACGTACACCTTTTCTTTCAAATAACCCCAAAGAAAGAAGTCCAACGGTGTCAAATTACATGATCTGGCGGCCAATTGACATCGCCACGACGTGAGATAACACGGCCATTGAATTTGTTGCGCAAAAGAGCAATTGTTTCGTTAGCTGTGTGGCAAGTGGCACCGTCCTGTTGAAACCACATATTGTCCACATCCATATCTTCCAATTCGGGCCATAAAAAGTTCGTTATCATCTCACGATAGCGAACACCATTCACAGTAACTGCCTGACCGGCCTCATTTCGAAGAAGTATGGCCCGATGACGTCGCCAGCCCATAAGCCGCACCAAACGAACTGGGCGAGCATGCACAGGTGTTTTCACATCTCCTACAGACCCGGTTTGCTGAAATTTGCGCACAATTCTCCCGATTGTGGACACATTTGGTCGATTATGCTGATCCAAAAAACATCACGAAGTGCACGAAATGCATTTTTATTTGAACGCCCATTTTCGTAAAAGGCTTAAAAAACTTTAACGAGTTGCTCGATTGTGTATTTTTCTATGGTTCAAATTGAGTTAGTCTGAAATTGAGAAATCGATACCTCCATTCCACAACATGCTAAGTGGACTTAGCATAGTTTTAGGGAGATTGCATATTTAATTTCTAAATATTCCAAATTATATTCACTCAAAATTTGGTGTTTATCCGTCAACCCAATCAAAAGTTATTCACAAAACAGTACAGGACATTCGATTTGCATTATAAAGGAATTCCACACAAAATTAAAAAAAAAATCATCAAACTTTGATCGCCTCTCCATTCTAAACTCTGCACTTAGCATAGTTTAGAATGGACGTATCGAAATGTCAAATGAAATGCAGAAAAAAAACTTGACGTTTAGATGTGGTTCACATTCAGCATCGACCCTTACAATTTAACCACACTTTATATTCGAAAAAAAAGATTTCTTGTACAAATCAATACGGGTCCTCACAATACACTTTTATGGCAACGCAGTGTTTTATTGAATATATCGTATTTATTGGTTATCTTTGAGCTATTAAAAATAAAGGTATCTACATTTAAGATCACACAAAACTCAATGCATAACCAATAACAACCATGTATTTGAAAAACCATAGGGTTGTCATAAATGTGTATTATGGAGACATATAGTGATTTTTTGCAAGGAATCTTTTTGTCGACTACATCACCCAAAAAATCCATCGATTTCTACGACTTTTGATATATCCTTATTTTTGAAGAGAGATTTTCAGGTTTAGGGGATGAGCGGTCGTGTCGGGTGTTTTAGAAGAAATACTTCCTGAAGTGTCTCCTTTATTTTGTTCTTCGACATGGAACATACAGTGCGGGCGATTTATATAATTCATATTACTACCACGACTGGATCGGCAATTCAGAATTTTAGGGATGGATTCAGGTACGGGTGGGCCAATTAAAATTTTAATCGGCTATTAAAAAAAACATTTACTGATAATTTCTTGTTTTATTGGAAAGGTTGAACTTTGTCATTTAATAATGGAACACAATATCATTCATATGACTACCATTACTGGCTCGGCAGTCCCTCATCGGATCAACCCAATTTTTCAGTACATTTTCGATTGTTTCGGGTCGAATCTCTTCAATGGCAACTTCGATTTCGTGTTTCAACGCTTCAATTGTCTCTGGATGCTTTGTGTAACATTTATCCTTAATGACTCCCCACATGAAAAAATCCAAAGGGCTCAAATCACAAGTTAAATGGCTTATTCCACCCGATTTAGCGGGTCGAAATTATGCAGGCCAAGTTGTGTTTATCGATGATACATTTTTATAAAGCATTTTGCACACACAGTGTGCAATTTTATTTTTCTTCTGTGATAGTTTCACAATTTTAACTATATATGTATATTGAGACATCCGACCCTGTCCAAGTTAGTCTCAACTTCAATATTCTATGCACTATTTAAAAATTAACAAATTTTTGAAATACATTTCGTAAAATAACGCTTCAAAAGTGGTTAAGTCTTCGGTCAATATTAAAACTTTTGACCCATATCCAGGAGAAGGTCAAAACTCTCGCTGCCCAAAATATATGTTTATTGCATTTACATAGGTGAAATTAATTAATTTATTTATTAACGATATAATAGGATAGGTTGTTTAAAAATTAAAATAACAAAATCCACACTCAAATACTTTGTAAATATTAAAGATAAGTTTATTGATCGATTTCAACCCGTTTTAATAAAAACTAAAATAATCCATTATCAAATCTGACTGCGAAAACTAAAATAATCCATTATCAAATCTAACTGCGAAAATTACCGTTAAAGAAGAAAATAATTTAATTCATTTTAAATAATAACTACACATTTAAATCCAACGATTGCTTCAAAATTATGCATCTTTGGCTATCGTTTCTTCCAGTTTGTTCTCGATACACTTGGCCTTGTACAGTTTATTTTTACCCAGCTTAAATGCTTTCTTTACTGCCTTTTTGTAGGCATCAAAAGTAAATAATTCTGGTTCGGCGGCTTTAAAAAATAATCCATTTATATTATAAAAAGATTTAAAGGATCTTTTCCCATGATATCCATCGTAATTAAAATCTTTTATAATACCCTCGCCCAACAAATTGCGAACATTTTTTAAAAATCCACCTTTTTGGATAATTTTCTTTACGACATCCAGCAATTCAGTATCGTCCGAATTCTCCAATTTCTTTTCCAGTTGAATCATTTCATCGGATGTTTGAATGGGAAATAATCGTATAGTTGATTTTTGCATTTCAATTTTCCCAATTAATTCCTGCAAACAAATTTTAATTTCTAATAGTTCACCGGCAATGGCTTCGTTTTGTGTCTGAATTTCTTTCCGAACTTCGGTCCGAAGGTATTTTAACATGTTGTCCAGATCTGAAAATGTATATAACAAATAAAAATTGTATATTTTAATGTACAAATTTGCATATTATATTCGGTCATATTGATCAAGAGGAGTTCCCTTACATACATATCCATAAATAAGTATTCAATTAGTTTTCATAATGATCATAATGACGTACGCGAAATAGAAGTCAACTTTGGCTGAATCTAGTAACATACAAAAATCTGCGACATGGAACGGAAGAGGATTAATGAAGCTTTCTATCGAGTATTTACACAATAATTTATCTCTATTGTTTTTTTTCTAATTGGCTTCTAAATTGGTGTTTAACCGTTAATCGAAATTTTTTTTGGTCTCCTTGCATTTTTCTCTTCTTAATTGATTGTAATTGAGACATTTTGTAGAAAGAGTGCAAACATAACATATGTTTTGCATGCAAAATAATTAAATACAAAAATTTCTATAAAAGTAGCTTAAAATGGAAAATATAAAATTTTTCAGTTTTTAGGGCAATTTTCTCATGAAAACGAGTGAGATATGCTATGAAACCGTTGTATTTTAAAAATGTAGACATTTTTTATTCATTTTCTTATAATTATCCACAATAAAATACAATGATAAACAACAAATTATTTTTCGGCCCTGGTTAACCATTCGGCGGAAATGACCATATACATATGTATGTTGACATTTTATACAGTGCTCACTGGTCCCAAATCCAAATTTTTTGACATAAATTCAAAAAATAAACTTAAGAAATTATCAGAAGTATATAACAGGTGGCGCAAAAGTAACCTTTCGATGTTTTTTGGCTGTAATTAAAAAAAATGGTCAAATAAATAGTCAGCTATATTCCGCGTTCTGGAGCAGTGTAGCGTAACATTGTTTATTAACGTGTATTTCGCATATGTCAAAACAGAACTGACATTAGGGGCATCGCAAAATTTATAGCATTTTCTGATAGGAGGATTACTTTTGCGCCACCTGTTATATATTCGAAAAGGCAACCTTATACCGGACTTAAAAAATGTAATTTTTTAAACTTAGGTGGCAACCCTGTTTTTATCCATGCGATCAAAGTTAGTAGTTCAATCAGGTGTTTTTAAGCACTTCTTCTTGAGAAAATATTGGCAATATCTTTGATACTGGAAATCGGCAGAACTAAAATTTTATTTAATCTGTGAAATATGGAAAATCAAGCTCAAAGTATGCAGATTATAATTATTATAACATAATTCATAAGTGTTAATCTTTTTCGTTGTTATTTCGTATTTATGGGGTGTGGTATTTTAGAGATACATAACCTCGCGTTATTTGTGTTTCGTGGAGTAAAAGTTATAGATGTACTCGCGTGTTCATGAAAGTTTAAACGCACAATTGTTTATTAAAGTGTCCTTTATCATGTAGTATAGATGCGATTTGTGCGTTTTGTGCGCAAAGTGATCAAAATTATGTTTTTTCAGTCAAACTCTTGTTTAACTGTGCTGAAATGTTAGCTTTTTAGGATGGTAATGGACGAAAACATGATACCGTTTCGAATTTGGTACTAAAATAATTGATGAAAATGTGTTTTAGTTCATGTTCAGAAATATTTATCAAAGTTCAGAAGACATTTGGAAAGGTTAGTGGAGGCCCACTAAGAATGGGTTTCTGAAAAGTTTAAAAGTAATATCAAACACCATGATTATGCGAAACAGCCACTGAAGCTGAACTCTCACTGCCCCAAGAACATAACACTCCCTTCTTGTGCATACGGCAACTATATCAGCGAGTAAGACAAAAGATGCCGATGTGTGTTTTAAAAAATACTTTAACACAAACTTGTTACACATGGACCCTGTTGCACATGGACCTTGAGACACATTGACCTTGTTACACATGGGAAAATATACTTGTCAGCAACTTTTCTTAAAATATTAGCGCATTGTTCTCAGATTGTTGTCGCTTCTGCACTTCCTGTTGGCAGCTTAGGGGAAATGCTTCGGAGGCACTGAACAAATTTTATAAGTAAGACACAAGTGACCGTCTGACAAAATAGCCGCATTAATTTTTCACAGATCTATGGATTCGTCGGATCCATTATTAAGTATTTGCATTTCTAAGAGACAATCATAAATGCATGTGCAGTTATGAAGAAAATGGAATTTGTTTATAACATCGGGAGGTATTGTATTATTGGGTTCAGTTTTTTGTACACCATAACTACTTCTAAAGTATTGAGAGAGTCGATATTTACGCAAACCGAATGTTGCAGTCGGCGTATAGGGTCCATATTGTCCAAATCGGTGGCAAATTTGTATGAGGGCTATATCCAAATCTGAATCGATTTTCTTCAAATTAAATATGGTTGGTCCTTGGTAACAAAAACATATCCATGCCAAATTTCATGCAAATTGGACCATATTTGCAACCAGAACTTAGCGTACAGACATCAAGCTTGTGTGGGAGGTGGCAGTGGGAGTTGCCAGATTGGTCCAAATTTTTGTTCATTTTTTATGTGAGTTAGGTGTGCAAATTTTTAGGGCTGTATGTACATTCCTTCATATTTATGCCACAAAAAATGGATTTGGGACCAGTGTGCAGTGTATAGCTTTTATAGTATCTACAGTCCAGTGCAAAGTAGGCGCTACTGTCACGACACTTTTGGTACCTCCCACACAAATGGACCATTTTGCACAAAAAGTTAACGGGCTATAACTTTGATTCCAGCGGATACAAATACTTTAAATTTTGTGCATGCTTTTTTAGTAACCACAGCTCATTTAAAAATTGGCGTTATTGTCACGCCTCATTTGGTACCTCCCACACAATGGGAACAGTTTATAGTTATATATAATAATATAATAAGCAGTGCACTTCATTTGCCGTACCTTCAGTTCAGTGAAAAAATAGACGTTATTGCCACACTCCGTCTAGTACCTCCTATGCAAAATGACCAAATTATAACAAATTTTGATGGCTCATAGCGTTAATACCAATACCCATAAGCATTTCGTTAAATATTTCTCTAAATCTAGATTTATTTTTATCCATTTTATATGAATATTCAACAAGGAATTGTAGAACATCATAAAGTCAAAGTTAAATTTTGGCTAATAAATACGTACCGTCCCGGACCTGAGAAAATGTAGCAGTGTTTTTTATGAAAATTAAAAGTATAAATATATTTTTTTAATTTTTGTATTTTAGCCCTGCTCCAAATACAGCGTGATCCATTTCGAGGTTCCCTACTTTTTTAAAGAAAAAAAACACAGAAAATTCAAATTGAATGGGGAATGTTTATTATCATTTGAAAGAACATTCTTTGGCATTATGTCTATCAAATGTTGGTCGCGGCTACGTCTCAGATGGTCCATCCGTTGAGTCCAATTTTCGATGACTCGTTCGAGCATTTGGACTGGTAACTGGCGAATGACTCGCGTGGTGTTTTGTTCCAAGGCCCCAATCGACCGGCCCAAAACGTGAAATTATCTGCTCACCGAAGTGTTCTCTCAATAAATCCGTTGATTGATGCGATGTGTGGGAAGTGGCGCCGCCTTGTTGAAAGCAAATGTCGCCGAGATCACGAGATTAAATTTCAGGCATTAAATTGTCGGTTATCTTGGATAACCGATAACGGTCGCCATTGACGGTTACGTTCTCACCGGCATCATTTTTGAAGAAATATGGATGATTCCACCGGCCCACAAACCACACCAAACCGTTGTTTTTCTGGGTGAAGTGGCAGCTCTTGAATTTCTTCAGTTAGCTCTTCGTCTCAAATGCGGCAATTTTGCTTGTTTACATACCCATTGAGCAAGAAATGGGCCTCATCGCTGAACAAAATTTGGCTCGAAAACGTCGGATCTTCTTGGAACTTTTCAAGAGCCCATAGAGCGAAGCGATGGGAAGGTCGGGTGGCTTCAGTTCTTGCAAAAGCTGTATTTTTATGTTTTCAATTTAAGATCTCGACGTAAATGGCCAAGTCGTTCCATACGTCAGTCCGAGTTGCTGCGAACGGCGCCGAATCGACTCTCCTCGGTCTTCGTGTTCACTTTAGATACGGCCGCTACATTTTCTTCACTGCGTGCTGGACGTGGTCTATTCGGTCGAATATTACCCAATAATGAATGCTGGGTCTCAAGATGGGTGATGGTGTTGCGAATATTACGCTCAGTAGGCCGATTATGTTGACCATAAGTTGAGCGAAGTCCACGAAACACATTCCTCACAGAACGTGAATTTTCGTAATAAAGTTGAACGATTTGTAAACGTTGTTCAGGCGTAAGTCTTTCCATGATGAAATGCCAAACAGTACAAAAATAACTTGACAGCATGACACGACTCTCACGTGATCTGTCAAAAAAGGTTATTGAAAAAAGTATCTCTACTTGAATCACCCGTTATTATACACATTAATTTCTTAGAATTGTTTCGACATACTCCTCATAGATAGATCCCAATCGATTTTATTTATTGACCTCATAGAAGCCACAACAAACTTCAAACGGTTAGGACAAAATTTGACAAAATGAATAGAACCATTCACACCAACATACAAAGGTTCCACTTGATTCCACTTCTTGACGCATTAGACACAAGTACCAACCGATTAGGCAATTTTGACAGTATGTATGTACATATGTATTTTATTTTGCCTAGAAAAAATCTCAGCATTAATTGTGAACATTTTTATATAGAATCCACATAACCGATTGCATTGAAATTTTGACCATTTCTGTTTAATTTTACCCAACATCATTCGTACGACCTCAAGGAACCTCTTTAATATAAGAAAAAAATTAGACGTTTACCTTACTTTTTTCATATCACTAAAAATAGTCACTCCGTGGCAAAAATCTATTTTTTGGCTCCAAAAATCAAGTCAAAATGAAGATAAATCGTAATTTCTGGCAACACTGGAGAAAACGTCTACATTTCAACGCAACTTGTTATGTTTTTTCTTATTTGAACTAAACATTAATAATGATTCTTTAATATTGCATGTATTGACTTCGTATTTTTATATAAACATGTCCAGAAAAGCATGTTTTAAAATCTGAAACATTATCTGTCTCATATACAAAAAATGCCCATATACAAAAAAAACGTATTTTAATAGATTTTTTTATTTTTATAGTATGTATACATATTATCATTTGATTAAAGAAAGGAAACAAATCTGTTTACACCGTTAACGATTTTGATTTATGTTTTTTGTTAACGCGATCATTAGCATGTAAAAAATGTTGATGTATAACAGGATTCACAGATTTGTCATTCGCATTTTCAAAACGAGCATAACAAATATCTGAAATGAGAACATATCCGAGTACAAAAGTAATATGTATAACCATCTAAAATACTTATACATATGCACGTATACAGTTACACACCTTTAATTTTCCCAATAAAATTAAATTTTTTAATGGACGGTTTATCAGCAGTTCCGGACCAAGTAAATTTCGTAGCCAGACCATCGGTTACAACTTTCCGCAAGGCACATCTAACAAATTGCACGGCATCATCCCCTCCAATTCGTTTTAAAACAATTTTCTATACAAGATATGTAAGTGATATTAAAAAAAATAATTTTATTTGCATTTAACTTTCAGCTATGCTTACAAATTGATTTGCCACTTGTTCGTTTGATGCTAATTTCTCGTCAAAATCATTTAAATTGTTTACATCATCCATGGGCAGTGAAGGCAATAAGGACATGTCCACAACAGGTTTGGGATACTTATTCAAGTTTTTTATTTCGTTTCTTGTAGTAATAACTTCCTCAATCAATTTCTCTATTGTTTCTTGTTGATTGTCCATTTGACTTTCCATCATCCTCTTCATTTCGGCCAGTTCCATTAAAATTGTTGGAATGCCATTTTCTGAAAACAGAAAATATTATTTAATTTTTTTAATGTTAACTTACCTTGGAAAACAGTTCAAAACTACGTATGTAAACAAAAATATCAAAATACTAATAATAAAAACTTAATAAATTGCATTTTTAGAAAAACTTGTTCCTAAGATTTTCCTTTCTTTTTTTATTATTTATTTTATTTTATCATTTCAATGTTAAACGTAAATATCAAAGACAAATTGAATAAGAAGACATTCCTTCCGGTCGAAACGTCAAAATCTGTCGAATTTATTGAGTCTTTCATAACGATACATATGTATAATAGTAAAATAAATTTAACAACATAATACTTAAGACTGTAATTACCGATTAATATTCATTTTTTAATTTTAACAATTATAAAAAATTCGTGAAAATCGGTCTGAAAATCCGCGAAAAACCTCACTCGTTGGAATTCCTATTCGTTCGTACCTGACACTTACTCACTCGGGGATGACTTCTCTTTTTCAATCGCGAAAAAAAAGTTTTCCTCAAACTGTTTTTTGCACTTATCGATTGATATTAATTTTCTAATTGTGACAATTACAAAAATACGGAGAATCTGTCTGAAAATTAGCTTCCGCATATGTTCACTCGTTGAAATCAAATTCCTATTCGTTCGTCACTGACACTTACTCGCTACGGGAAGGAATTTATTCTAAAGGGTTTTCCAACAAGAGGTGTTATTTTGATATTCAAAGAAAAATGTAAATTTTTGAGATAAATGATCGGATGTCTATTTTATAATAAAGAGAAACTTTTCCTGTAAAAGAGCAATGGTTTTGTTGCTTGTGTGGCACGTAGCGCCGCACAGTGGAATATTTTCACACAAGACGCGGCAAGAATTAGAAGGAATTGAGCTAGAGCTTTGAAATTTGGTACATATCACTCATTTCGCCTAATTAGCTAAAAACAAATTTTTTGTTTAAATCCGCCCATAACCACGGCTACTTCCCACATAACCTAAAATTAAAAATCTTAGTATTTTTCTCAATTTAGCATTTATATTATTACAAATCGCTTGTAGAGATTGTATTTGAGTCCTCAATTATATAAAAATTACAAGTGCCACGCCCAACGCCCTTATATTAATTTAAATTTTATACGATGTTGGAAATTACAGGAAATTTTTTATAAAACGCTTTGTATCTTTTGTTCGATGTAAATCAGTACGTAGAACTAAGTAAATAACTAAAGCGTAATACATTAGCTCAACATTTGCAAAAAAAATCATGATGAAATTGTTTACAGTTTTTTGTTAATTAATCAATCATTCCAACTATCCAGTAAAAATCGTCATTGATTTAGCAATGTGTTCATTAATAATACGTCATTTTTAGAGCATACTTTTAGGAATGTGTCGAAAGGACACACAAACAATGAGGCATGTATATATAGTAGATTGGCAAACAAATGTTCGCTTATATCAATATTTACCTTGTTCATGTCGGTTCCCGTTTAATTCGGTCTGTAATCGTTGATGTAAACTGAGATACTCTTTCGGCTCAATACCAACTTGCTTTTATACATGCTTTATATGCTTTTTGTTATATTTGCAGTCAATTTATCATTTGCCCCTTAAGGTATGCTTTGGTAATGTTGTTCAATACATAGCAACATAGATAAAAATAACGAATTTTGTATTGTTTTTTGCCGAGTAGGTAGGTGCAAATGATAAATTGACTGCAAATATAACAAAAAGCATATAAAGCATGTATAAATGCAAGTTGGTCTTGAGCCGAAAGAGTATCTCAGTTTATATCAACGATTACAGACCGAATTAAACGGCAACCGACATGAACGAGGTAAATATTCATATAAGCGAACATTTGTTTGCCAATCTACTATGTATATATACAGGGTTGCCCATATTCGACGGACCCACGGACTCGTTGGGCCCATTCCAATCGACGAGGCTTGTCCGCAGGCAACAATCTTTGCGTCAATTGAATTTTGTACGGGAACAAATGCAAATCAACGCGAATAATCCGTTGTAAAGTGGACCGAGCCATGCCCAACTGCTGAGAACGGCGTTTTTGGGATGTTCTTGGGGACCTCTCAACACTGGCTCGTACGGCAGCAATATTCTCGGCCGATCGCCTTGGTCGACTTTTATTTGGCCTCTTCGGATTAGAAAGAGCCTCACCAGTCGAAAATTTTTCGTATAAACGCTTAATGGTGTTCTTAGAAGGCGCACTTCTCACATTTTTTAATATTTTAAAAGCACGTTGACTTGACTTCTTCTGTTGAATGTAAATTTCAACTATTTCAGAGCGCTCGCGTGGCGTGTATTGTTCCATGGTAAAAATCTGCTTGGACTGACGCTTCAAACGCGGTATGTCATTAAGCGATCTGACATCTCTGTCAAAAGTTATGGCGTTGCCAGATGGGTCCGTCGAATATGGGAGACCCTGTATGTACATGCCTCATTGTTTGTGTGCCCTTTCAACATATTCCTAAAAGTATGCTTTAAAAATGACGTATTATTAATGAACACATTGCTAAATCAATGATGATTTTTTGTGGATAGTTGGAATGATTGATTAATTAACAAAAAACTGTAAACTATTTCATCATGATTTTTTTGCAAATGTTGAGCTAATGTATTGCGCTTTAGGTATATACTTTGTTCTATGTACTGATTTACATCGAACAAAAGATACAAAGCGTTTTATAAAAAAATTTCCTGTAATTTCCAACATCGTATAAAATTTAAATTGATATATGGGCGTTGGGCGTGGCACTTGTAATAATTTTTATATAATTGAGGACTCAAATACAATCTCTACAAGTGATTTGTAATAATATAAATGCTAAATTGAGAAAAATACCAAGATTTTTAATTTTAGGTTATGTGGGAAGTAGTCGTGGTTATGGGCGGATTTAAGCAAAAAATTGGTTTTTAGCTAATTAGGCGAAATGAGTGATATGTACCAAATTTCAAAGCTCTAGCTCAATTCCTTCTAATTTTTGCCTTGTTGAAAGTAAACTATTTCATCATGATTTTTTTGCAAATGTTGAGCTAATGTATTGCGCTTTAGGTATATACTTTGTTCTATGTACTGATTGACATCGAACAAAAGATACAAAGCGTTTTATAAAAAAATTTCCTGTAATTTCCAACATCGTATAAAATTTAAATTGATATATGGGCGTTGGGCGTGGCACTTGTAATAATTTTTATATAATTGAGGACTCAAATACAATCTCTACAAGTGATTTGTAATAATATAAATGCTAACTAAATTGAGAAAAATACCAAGATTTTTAATTTTAGGTTATGTGGGAAGTAGTCGTGTTTATGGGCGGATTTAAGCAAAAAATTGGTTTTTAGCTAATTAGGCGAAATGAGTGATATGTACCAAATTTCAAAGCTCTAGCTCAATTCCTTCTAATTTTTGCCTTGTTGAAAGTAAATGTTGTCCAGATCAATACCATCCAACTCCGACCATAAAAAATCATTAATCATCTCTCGATAGCGCAATCCATTCACCGTAACTGTTGATCCAACCTCATTTTCGAAAAAGTAAGGTACAATGACCCCACCGGACCATAAACCGCACCAAACAGTCACACGTTGAGGATGGAGAGACTTCTCAACAATAACTCTTGGGTTTTCCGAGCCCCAGATGCGACAATTTTGCTTGTTGACGTAGCCACCGAGGTGGAAATGATCGTTTGATCGTTTTGTATCGTTCGATGATCGTGTATCGTTCCATTTTTATTAATGGCGTAGTTTCTACTTGTCAAATGTCAAAGAATAAAAGCTTCCAAAGTGACAGCTACCGAAATATCGGTTGAAAAACCCTGTAAAATGCTTTTGTTTTTGCCCTCACTATTAATAACGATGTATGTATAGCATTTGCAACGGCCAAAAGTGTAACACATCGAATGAGTGACCTAAGACCTTACGGAAATCCGTGTTGGTGCGTCTGTCTGGCTTTTGGGCACGGTATGGTATGTGGAAATTAGTTTTCTGTCTCAGGCTAAGTTCGAAGATGGCTATATTGGTTCTTTAATAACTTCTATACTGCTTATCGGAATCTTCCGCAATTCCACACACGGTAGTAGTTTATTAGGCGCTATCATCTTGAGAAAAATGAGCGAAGTTACCACGCACCTTTTGGTATCTCCCACAAAAAAGGATAATTTTTGCACAAAAAGTTTATGGCTTATAACTTGGATTCCAATACATGCAAATTCTTGAAATTGTATGCAGTGTAATGCTTTTATAGCATATACAGTTTAGTGAAAAATGTGAGAAGTTACCACGCCTCTTTTGTGTACCTCCCACACAAATGGATTATTTTACACTAAAAGTTAACAGCGTATAATTTTGATTCCAGTGCATACAAATATTTGAAATTTTTTACAGAGTGATGCTTTCATAGTACCTTTGGGATCTCCCACAAAAATGGAACACTGCACAAAAAGTTAACGGCTTAAACTTGATGTTTTGTATAGTCTGATGCTTTTATAGTACCCACAGTCCACTGAAAAATGGGAGTTATTGATACCTACTAAATAAACTGGCCAAAATAAACAAGTGAAAGTGGCGTTAAGGACGGCTATTTTCGGAGTCTTATTAACCCTCCACCAAAATACCCATAAACTCATATTAGCAATTTTCAGCTCAATTCGTTGAAATTTGCACATTTTTATGATTTTTTTGTGACGAAACGGTTAACATTTTTTGGTTGAAACCAATTGTACATTAAAGTATAACTTTCAAAGTTTATTGTGTAAAATGTTCATAAAAAATATGGCAACAACAACATTTATGCGGATGCGTCTCGAAAAAAAGTTGAATTGCGGTGCCCCTCATAACACGAAATCTTCAAAAATTAAAAAATAAATTTATTTAGTTAGATATTCGTTATAGCCAGGTAACGCTGTTGAGTTTTTTTTTCGAAATTTAAAATTTTAAATTTTTGGGAGCACTTTGAAGTGAAAAATGCGATTTTCTGAAAAAAATTAACAAATTAAAAAAAACTCTACAGCATTACCTCATAAATTATGTAAAGAAATAGTGTTAAAAATTTCAGTAGTTTTTGAGTTATGAGGGGCACCGTCTTTAAAAACATGGGTTGTGGGAAAAACGCTTTAAAGTTTTTCTAATGTACTGAGTCACTTATGAGGCGCGGTTGCTTAGACTGCTGTGTCTTTGTCAGTTTTGCTCCGATTCACCTCAAATTTTTTCACAATATTCTTAAAAGGTTGTCCAATCTGAAAAAAATTTAAAAAATGCAAAAAAGTTTATAAACGGCGTTTAAAGTTTATTTCCGGCAAAATTTTCCGTAAAATATTTTAATCCTTAAATGTCCTTTTTGAAAGGACTTTTTAGTTTTTTTAAAAAGGGCCAAATTGACCTATTGAGAATGGAGCTAGATGTTTAAGATCTTCCACTAATCTTCCTCTTACAGCATTTTTTCATTTAGTATAATGCTCCCTTCAACCAAAAAATTAAAAGTTTGACCCACTGTACAAAAAACACAGACCAGCTGGATCATAGGTTTGTTCTACAAGAATAATCTACTCAACATGCCCTTTCAGAATTATAGAGTCGCTCTTCGGCTCCAATTATTCCATAGATATCACTACTTCAAATGTACATTATAGTATTTTCTTGTACAAGTTGGCGTGTAATTTTGCTAATTAAGCGTAAAGACCTATATTTACAACTGTGGTATCTTTGGCGACCCCCCATTAAAATATTCCGGCAACAATTTTCGTAGAATATTTTAATCCTTAAATGTCACTTTGGAAAGGACTTTTTTGATTTTTTCGAAAAAAGGCTCAAATTTACCTATTTAGAGGGGAGTTAGAAAAGAGCTACAAAGAAATTTCTCAGACATTAACTTATAAAATTTGTTCATTTAAAATAAAGCTCCCCTAGACCTAATATTGAAAACTTTGACCCAATGTAAAAAAAACTCAAACCAGCTGGATCATAAGTTTATTCTGCAAAAATTATCTACTCAACAGGCCCTTTCAAAATATACGGTCGCTACTCTTTCCAAAAATGCTGTTGGACAGTGTTATTATTTGACATGGAAATAGAGTGATTTCAAAATCTGTACAAATACAAGTAAAATTGAAATTGATACAAGTAAAATTGAACTGTTTATTTTGAAAGTGGCGTAAACGACATTTGTCTTTAGTCCATTCATCATTGAAAAGGGTAATAATAACACTCAAATGCGAAAATGTTCACGTAGTATACTTATTGAAACACTAAAGTCTTGAGATTTACTGAATGAATATACAAAATATATTTCTATTATTCAACCAGCCTTTCCCCGATACTACACTTTGGATTAAAAAAAAACAAAATGTCGTTTAGGCCACTTTTAAAATAACAGTCTAACTAATCTATTGTTTTTAGTTACTAATTTTTTTTAATATTTTAATGAGCCCATATCTAAACAATATTTCCATTACTAGTTGTTAAAATTCGTATACTGCAATTATAAGGAAATTCTGTGTTTGCCGGAGAGAGAGGCAGGAGGAATAGAGGGGGGAAAGTTTCTCGTACTGGCAATCCGTTTTGTGTTTTTATAGCCTCACTTTAGTGATACAAAGGTATATATCATTTTACGGCCAAAAGTGTAACACATGGAAGGAGTGATCTAAGACCCTAAGTATGTTCAGCGGATATTCATTTTAAGTCCGTCCGTCTGTCTGTCTGCTGACTAGTTCGCACGATAACTCTCGAAAGGAGTAACCGATTGACTTCAAATTTGGTATACGGTAATATTTTTTTCTATCTCCGGCTAAGTTCGAAGATGGACATCTATACTACTTATCTTCTTAAGTTTTACACATTGTATTATTTTATTTGTCGCTATCACCTCGAGAAAAATGGGCGAAGTTGCCACGCCCCTTTTGGTACCTCCCACACAAATGGACCATTTTGCATCAAAATTGAAATTTTGTACAGTATAATGTTTTTGTAGCGCACATAGTCCGGTAAAAAATGGACATTATTGTACATCCACTTTTGTCACCTCCCACGCAAATGGACCGCTTTATACCAAAAGTTAACGGCTTATAACTTTAATACCAGTGCATACAAATACTTGAAATTTCGTATAGTGTATTGCTGTTAAAGTGCCTACAGTCCTGTGAAATGTGGGCGTTATCACCACACCCCTCCCTCACAAAATGACCAAATCATACCAAAATCTAATAGCTTGTAACGTTATAGCACATATACGCTTATAGTTCGGCACAGTGTAAATAATGTATTTAAAGAATCTACTGTTTACCGAAAAATAGGTGTATTTGTTAAACCCCTTCTGGTACCTCCCAATCAAATTGACAGATTAATAAGTGGAATTACTCACAAAGTGAGGGTATTCTAAGGCCTATTTACCCGACTTCAATTTCCTTTCGTTTAAGTATAATATTGATTTTTGGGTCCCAAGTTACCACAATTATTGGACCCTAGGGGCCTACTGGATCCACTTTTTACATATTTTTTTCATATTTAGGCTCTACATGGCATTACCTTTAGTTTGAGTATAATGTTTACTATGTCGGGGACCGGGTCCATTTTTTGGGTCCTGAGGGTCCCATGTGTCCGAGCCCCAAATTTCGTATTCCTGGGGTCACTTTTTTTTGGCGATGCCCCCGGTAAAGTGCACTTTTGCCCCACGTTATCAATTCATTATGATTATGAAAGTCTTATTTCTGGTTCTTTTTAAGATTCTCAGCAACGGCTACTGAAGATCATATGAAATTTCATAGCAAATACATACTCGGCAGAACTTTAATTCCATTTCTATTTTTCTAAATCTCACGCACTTCTTGGAAGTGTGGCCCAAAAACATTATAATTTAAGAGAACATTCCTTCCCGTAGCGAGTATCTGTCAGTTACGAACGAATAGGAATTAGACTCCAACGAATGAGGTTTTTCTCGGATTTTCAGACCGTTTTTCCCGATTTTTTTGTAATTGTCACAATTAAAAATTAATATTAATCCATAAGTGAAAAAAAAACTTCAAGCTATGTTCGCGGAAAACTGTTTTTTCGCGTGTGACAATTCATTCCTATTCGTTAGTAACAGACGGATTTTGACATTTCGGTCTGAAGGAATATCTTCGTATTCGATAATTTTTGGTGTGGCCCTATGGACGAAAATATTTGCAACAAATCGTAAGTCATTTTCTTTATTGTTTATTTATTTTTTGGTAATTTTATTTTATTTATTACACCTGTCAAAGTTTATTCGCTGATGGTCGCTAATATCAGCATCTCGGAGCTACATTTTGACACCAAAAAGCTCGGATATTTGAGTCTAATTGGGTTGTCATCCATGATGGATGGATGGTGCGATAAGATCATTTTGACCAAAACTGTGGTCCTGCACATGTACAATTACCATGTCTATGAGGTGAACGCAATTGGTCAACATTGAAAGTGTAGCGCCGATATCACGGATCGTCGAACGTTCTTGGAAACATAAAATATAACAACAGGACGTATGGTTTATGTATGTTCTTTATATTTGCCATTCGGGCAAAAATAATATAGTTAAGGCCAGTGAACGGCAAGTATTGTTTGTAGATCCTGCTATCACTATTTAACTTTATTAATTTATTTATTTTTCATTTATATTCTAAGATCACGTAACATACAGATTTCTCAGTTCGGAATACTTAGAAACACATGTCTGAATAACTTCAGGTTGGAATCCTGATTGATATACTCTTCATAAATAACAGAAAAACCTAAAATTTGTATTTATTTTTTTTAAATAAAAATAACTCTTGAAAACAAACATTTCAGCTGGAACAACTGATTTTATTAGCAGATTTAGCAGAAAAAGACGTATGCTAGAATGACAAACATTTTTTGTTATTCCAGTGGGATTTTTTTCTGTTAAATAATTGCAAACATGTTTGCTAAAACGACTGTTTTAGTTTGCTAAAGTAGCAGGAACATTTTTGTACTAAAGTAGCAACCATGAAGTTCCTAAACAGACGAAGACTGTTTTCCCTTTTTCAGCAGACACAACAAAATGCTTTGAGTGTAGGGACCTAAATAAGTATATTTGAGCTGGCAGCCACCCTAAACCCAGATACCACCCCGTATATATATACCTATATGCCGATTTTGCATCTACATCTGCGCTGTAAAATCTACAAAGCTGTTTCTTGAGCCAATAACCAACCTTATCAAAATTAAAGAAAATTGGTTCAGATTTAGATACAGTCCCCATATGCATACATATACCTATATGCCAATCAAGCAACTAAGCGCTATAAAATCCGCATTTCTGATTAAAAATTTTTATAAAATTTCACAGTTTACAGAACAATAAACTAGCGTTGTCAAATTCCAAGAAAATCGGTATAGATTTATATGTTTAGAATTTATAACAATGAAATTGATTGAACTTAGAGTTTCTTATAGTTTTTCTTATTCTGTCGTTATAGGGTGGTGTATCACAATATAGTCAGCTCCGACCGACTTTAGCTCTTCCTTACTGGGTTTTAAATATTTTTCGAGTTCACAACTCCGAAAAAATATTGTAAACTCCTTTTGAACAAATTATTAAAAGATTATTAACGCCTTTCGGACAAAATATTAACATACCTACAAGTGTAGTTAAAAAATTACGGATAATTTCAAAATAATAGAAACATGTCCGATCGTTGGTATTTTCAAGAAATTACTTCTGCTAAAGAAAATTTAAATAAAATGATCAAACCAACAAGAAATAAACTAGTTTTATTTATTTTTTAAAATACAATTGACCAAGTAGCCAGATGAAAAAAATCAAAAACGTGGTCATAACATACAGACTAATTTAAATTGTTTATACGAACGAGTATGATATTATTTTATCAACACTTTAAACTCTATTTCTTTTCATGCACAGAGCTTTGAAGTGCCTATTTTTCGCTGCTTTCATGGCTTTCCGCAATTGAGCTATGAAATCCGATTCTGTGCTTCCATCCAAAGCTGTTGCCACTGAAAGACAATAATAACAATTTTGAATTTAGTTAAATTTCAATCAATCACCCAGCAGCGAGCATTGTACCAACCATATAAAATATTCAATGTTTTTTTGAAATTCAACAGTCGTCCTTTGCCTTGCATACCATTCACATTGTACTCAAGAATTATTTCTTTGGAAAATATATTACATATACCTTTTTGCAGATCTCTGCCACACAGTACTCTTTTTATCGAGGAAATCTGTTAAGGATTCGTTAAGAATTACTGCTAAATACTACATTATCCAAAAGTACACTATGCAACAATAGAAATTAGTTCCATTGACCACTACATTGTTCGGTTTACGGTATGTGACCAACATTTTTAAAGCTATGTATGCCTATTTTTTTTATGTTACCACATAACTTCAGAGCTATTTATTTGTAAAATTTTTGATTTGTTATTTATATAGTATCGAATAGTATAGAGTATATCCAAAGACATTCTTGAATTTTAGACAATAATACACTATGCAACAACATTTTTTTGTTTGAGGGATCATAATAACATCAAAACCAAAAATTTTTAATGGTAAAGTTTTTTTTAATTTAAAATTTCATGGAAGTTGTCTTTGTATTTTGATTACATTTTGAAGTAAAGGGTTTTCCAACAAGAGGTGTTATTTTTGTATTCAAAGAAAAATTCCATTTTTTTAGATAAATGATCGGATGTTTATTTCATAATAAAGAGGAAGGTATGCCGTTAATAATGAAAAACAACATAAGCCAAATGGCCACCACGACCACGCTTACAGGACCATGACCTTTTCACGAAATTTTCCATAACCAAAACGCAAAGCGGCTGCCCTATGTCCTTGATAGCCTGACGAATTCTATCTTTGAGGTCTTGAAATTTTCCATAACCAAAACGCAAAGCGGCTGCCCTACGTCCTTGATAGCCTGACGAATTCTATCTTTGAGGTCTTGAATGGCGTAGACCTTATCTTTCACGTGGCCCCAAAGTCGCGGTGTTAAATCACAAGATCTCGGTGGTCAATTGTGATCACCTCTTCGAGAGATAACACGGTCCGGAAACTTTTCCCGTAACAGAGCTATGGTTCCGTTCATTGTGTGGCACGTAGCGCCGTCTTGTTGAAAGTAAACGTTGTCCAGATCAATACCATCCAACTCCGACCATAAAAAATCATTAATCATCTCTCGATAGCGCAATCCATTCACCGTAACTGTTGATCCAACCTCATTTTCGAAAAAGTAAGGTCCAATGACCCGCCGGACCATAAACCGCACCAAACAGTCACGCGTTGAGGATGGAGAGACTTCTAAACAATAACTTTTGGGTTTTCCGAGCCCCAGATGCGACAATTTTGCTTGTTGACGTAGCCACCGAGGTGGAAATGGGCCTCATCAGTCAAGATGATTTTGAATCGTTCGTATCGTTTTTTTATTCGATCGTTTTTTGATCGTTTTGTATCGTTCGATAATCGTGTATCGTTCCATTTTTAGTAATGACGTAATTTCTACTTGTCAAATGTCAAAGAATAAAAGCTTCAAACGTAACAGCTACCGAAATACCGGGTGATTCAAAATAACACCTCTTGTTGGAAAACCCTGTATATGTTAAAAAGAGCCGGAAACACGCTAAATTTAAGGTAATTATGAGTGCTAAAAATGTTGGAAATAACGCACAGTGGTTTAGAAAAATGTTTAGATTTTTTTTTTTTCAAAAAAATCGATTTTTGCTGGCGCTAAAAAGACCATAAAAGATAGAAAAAATATTTTATTCCATTTTTCAATAGCCACCTTAAAAAAGAAAACAATGCCTACTTGAAAAAATGTATGGATAAATGTAGAAATTTATGGATAATAAGACACAACGCGAGAGTCATGGTAATATCTATAGGTCAAACTTTGAATTAAATTGCAAATTCCACAAAAAAATTTAAAATCCATAGAAATAAAAATATCGGAAATTATGTTTCCGGTTATTGTTCAGTTTGAGGTCTTTTCAGCAATTTAACAACGGGTTAACCGATTTTTAATCTTATTTACTGTGGAACACAAATAATTAGATTCTGATAGAGGGAGTAAAAATTTATATACGTGTATCGGCGTTTTGAAACTTTACGTATGGTGGTAATTTTAGAGGGTGTCAATATTTCCCCATTTTACACATTCTTATGATGAATCGGCATATGAAACCGTGTGTTCCTTACATTTTAGGTATACGATGTGTTCAGCAACATTACTTTGAACTCTGCGAGGAACATTTTTGTTGAACATTTTAACCTTCTAGCTCTTCAATCTAGGGTCTTTTTGGTCCCTTTTTATGGAGAAGGGTAAAAATCACCCTTGGGACAGGTGTTTAACGGGTTAAAATGTCCTACAAAAATATTTGACATACAATTGTACTATAAGTCTCTGCATACACTAAAACTCAAAACTCAACTTAATTGCAAGTAATAAGTCAAAACTTAAAATCATTTTTTAGATTAATTTCGTACTTTTTCGAATTTTTTTTAAATTCTTTTTTACTTTTTTTAATGCTTTAGTTATTAAGGAATTAAAAATCACAACCTTAAGCCGAGCAAGAAATTAATATTCAACTGGTCAACGACCAAAAACATTAAAATGTCGACAAATTTTGTAATCTGAAGACTATAAAGCAGCACAAAAAGTATAGAGGGCATTATGTTCACAAACATTTTTTATTTTATGATTCAAATGGACCCTTCCAAGAGAATGAAGGTATTTTGAATAGTCAATAGAATTTATCATTTTGTTGCATAGTGTTATAAGGGTTTTTGCATACAATTTCATTTTTATTTTCAGAGTTAATAACATTTTCAAAATCATGTAACTCTTCTGCGGATGAAATTGGAAAAAAGTTCGAGTATTTTGAGGGCACAAGCATGTCCGATTTATAGGATCCATTTAAAGAGGCAATTTGTTTTGTTAGGTCATTTGTCAGGGCATCATTTTCATTCATAATTTCTAAAATAATATTAATTAATATTTATTTATGTGTGTACTATATTTGTATTGTTATGAGAAAATTTCCAAAATACCATACCATTTAGGTCAGCAACTCCCTTAAACATTCCTTGTAATAAGGTGGACATTTTTGTGCTTGTTGTGTTTTGTTGCTGCATTAAAACTGAAATAAAAACACAACAATTTACATATTTATGTACACTAATTATGACATATATTTACTTACATTGTATGTTATTTATTGGATTAAATGGATCACTTGTACTGTTTAAGTTTTTATCCGAGTTATCCTCTATGTTTCTATCCAGGAATTTATTTGAGATTTTCTTAGATTTTTGTTGATTTGTTTTACATTTGCCTAAAAAATTAGACGAAATTAGCTAGAACAGTTTTAGCCAATAGAATGTTGTAGTAGTAACTGATATCGTATGCACAAAATGATCAGGAGATTCACATTTCAAAATTGGAAGTCTCTTCAAAGAGCGACTTAAATTTTGCGGCGAATAGAATAGTATGGCATTAATTAATATTTGAAATAACACGAAATATAATGAGTCTTCTAAAGAATCAGTAAAATTCCGAACTAATACTGAATGTGAGGCAATTATTGGTGATATGATGAAATTTTAAATGTGTCGCACTTGCACCAAAATAAACAATATTATAAAGAAAACGTAAACAATAAATGCCGCGTGTAAGATCATCGACCCAATTGATGCCAACAGATTTTGTATTGCCACATTGTGGAACGACATTGTAATATTATAGGGGTTTCCATTAAGGACATAACAATTTTATATATTAATTAAACACAGAATATTTAAGATATACGGCCAATTCCACAATCTCCAGTTATCCTACAGTTAGAGAAAACCTACAGTTATAGCTGTCAGATTGTATGAAATTTGTTTTTATTTTAACTGTGAGTTAGCTCTAACCGTATGTTGTGAAATTGGGGGTTACAGTTTAAATTCATTCCAGGTGTAGTGCAAATGTTAAATTTTATGAATGAAATTCGATTTCGTTCATATGACCACCACGAGCCCGTCTACAGCGATCTATTCTTTGGACCCAATTTGCCACCACTCTTGCACACATTTCGACCGGAACGTAGACAATTTCGCGTAGGATGTTGTCTCTAAGCTCGTTTACAGTTGTTGGCATAGACCAATGACTTGGTGTGACCCCATAAAAAGAAATCCAATGGCGTAAAATCGCAATCTGGTTATTCGACCGGACCATTTCTCGAGACAACACGTTCACCGAATTTGCCTTTCAGTAAATCGATTGTAACGCGTGCTGTTTGGCTAGTGCCACCGTCTTGTTGATACTACATATCGTCGATGTCAAGCTCATCCAATTCTGGCCAAAAATAATTGTCTAACATGGCACGATAGCGCTCTCCATTGACGGTAACATGACGATTGTTTTCATCGACGAAAAAATACACCTCCGGCATGAAAACCACACAGTCACACCTATCGCGAATAGATGGTCCCTCAAAATGTGTTCACTTTCCACCAAATTCCAATCGGCAATTATGTTCCCTGAATAATTCCCTTGTTCGAAAAAATTCCCCCTATCGTGAATTATTTTTGTGTGTGGAATTGTTTCCCTTTTCACTTTATTTTTGCTAGCGAACAGAACGGACTCATCGTGAAAGTGTTTATTTTTGTCTTCAAATATTGAATAAAACTAAAAAAAATATTTATTTTACAGGAGTGGATCAGTTAGAAAATAACAAAGTGATCTATTTTTAAGAACTCCATTTGTCCGTTCTATAATGATTCGCCATTTACCATGGACATAATTAAATTTCTGTTTGGCAGAGCCAGCTGCAGGAGTTCTATATGGAACTAACAGTCAGGGCTCCAGTGGGTATCCGCCATCGTCTACAAATGTTGGTATGATATATGACATACATATGTATACGTATATATATTCGCACCTAATAAGCACAATTTGCTTCCACTTTATAAATAGTATTTTTCCATTACATTTCTGAAATAACTCGTACTCCACACAAAGGAATCGTGACAAGCTCCGTAATATGTCCTATTAACGTGTCGTATCCTCAGTTTACTATCGTTTATCTTTGAAACATATATTTGATTAAATCGGGAAAATATAAAATAAAATGGGGGGCGTACGATTGTCTCATTTAGCTAAACTATCCTTTTCTGTTAAAGTGCAGGTGCTTATTTGCCTGTGGTGATAAGATTTCCACGTTTCAATACATCCAAGGACACCGGGTATTCCAAATTTAGTGCATAAATCGTGTGCTATAACATTCCCTTCCTCTTGAGTTCGATAAGTAATCCCCTTGCGACAAATTCTCGATTCTAATGGAATCAAAACATGGGAGAGTACTTCACTGACTGGACCATGCCGACTTCAGGATCTTTGCCAAATCCTTTCTGATACCCACCATCTGCAAAGAACTGTAGACAGACACTTAGTTTTACAATTAGAGTAATCGCAAATGATTTTTATGTAGTACAGGGTTAGAATTTTTTCAAGAGGTATGTAAAACCCGCGTTGTTTACTCTGTAATGTTGAAAAAATCTTAAAAAACAATTTAGAGAAAAAAACGTATGCTACTAAGGACAATTACAGTATATCAGGCAACTCCAAAGGATTTGATGTATCTATCAAACTTCACCGCTCGTTGTTCTATACACCCTTCTTGTTCCTCTAATAGAAGAATAATTATTTTTTTAAACATTTAAGTAATATTTTAACCTTAACTTTGAAAAACAAAATGCTTTTCAACTCTTCTTCTTGTTTTTTACGCTCACTGTGCACTGATAATTTATTAATTTTGAACAGCTGTTCGTTTTCCATACATCATACAGATTCGAAGTGAACAAACTCTTCCCTAATATTCACGATACCATATTCCACTTCCCATAAAGTGAAGAAATCTAGGGAACAAATATTCCACTTATTATTCGCGATAGGGGTGAGTAATTATTTTGCGGATGCAATTTTGTCACTTGAAGCACATGTGGGTTTGCTGTGTCCAATAATGCATATTTTGTTTATTGACAAAACCACTCAGCCAGAAATGAACTTCATCGATTATTACGGCCGAAAATTGGAGTAAGCACTCTTAAAGTTGCGAGCACCGACTCAGAATTAAATTTTCAATGATTTCCAAACTTTCCATGATGAAAATCGTAACTTCGACTAACGTTTATGACACGGGTGAAACATATAAAGGGTTTTCCAACAAGACGTGTTATTTTGGTATTCAAAGATAAATGTCATTTATTGAGATAAATGATCGGATGTTTATTTCATAATAAAGAGGAAGATATGCCGTTAATAATGAAAAACAACATCAGCCAAATGGCCACCACGACACGCTTACAGGGTCATATCCTTTTCATGAAATTGTCCATAACCAAATCGCAAATTGGCTGCCCTATGTCCTCGATAGTCTCACTAATTCTATCTTTGAGGTCCTTGAATCGACGCTGGGCTGTTGGCGTATACCTTATCTTTCACGGCCCCAAAGGGAGAAGTCGCAAGGTGTTAAATCACAAGATCTCGGTGGCCAATTGTGATCACCTCTTCGAGAGATAACACGGTCCGGAAACTTTTCCCGTAACAGAGCAATGGTTTCGGTGCTTGTGTGGCACGTAGCGCCGTCTTGTTGAAAGTAAACGTTGTCCAGATCAATACCATCCAACTCCGACCATGAAAAATCATTAATCATCTCTCGATAGCGCAATCCATTCATCGTTACTGTTGATCCAACCTCATTTTCGAAAAAGTAAGGTCCACTGACCCCGCCGGGCCATAAACCGCACCAAACAGTCACACGCTGAGGATGGAGAGGCTTCTCATCAGTCAAGATGATTTTTCGATGGAATTCCGGATCATTTTCATGCATTTCAAGGACACATCAGCAAAGACACGACGTTGTTGATGATCGGCCGGCTTGAGCTCTTGTGTTAACTGAACTTTATAAGCCTTAAGACCCAAGTCTTTATGCAAGATACGGTGTAATGATGTTTGTGGAATGCCCAATTCCAAAGAACGACGAGGAATGGTCAAACCTGGGGTTTCTTCAACACTTTGGGCTACAGCAGCAATATTCTCAGTTGTTCTTGAGCGACGTGCACGGATTTTATTCTTCACATCACTAACTTGTCCCAACAGCTCGAATTTTTCCACCAATTTCTGTATTGTGGTCCGACAAGGTGCTTCACGACGACCCAAAAATGCTTTAGTTTTGCGAACTGTGACTGCAAGATGTTTACCATTTTTGCAGTGAATTTTAATAATTTCAATGCGTTGTTGAATCGTGTATCGTTCAATTTTTAGTAATGGCGTAGTTTCTACTTGTCAAATGTCAAAGAATAAAAGCTTGAAAAGTGAGAGCTACCGAAATACCGGGTGATTCAAAATAACACCTCTTGTTGGAAAACCCTGTACTAAAATTTGTGTCAAATATTTCCACATCTCATAATATATTATGGGATTTTTAATTTTGTTATGATGACAATTTTATTAATTTATTATTTTTATCCCCTCACCTTAGAGAGGAGGATATATATATTTTGCTACGAGCCAAAAGAGTAGAACATCAAAGGAGTGACCTACGGCCCTAAGTATATTCGGCGGAAATCCGTTTTGGGTATAATGCATATTCCAATCTTCTAAAATTCCACATATAGCAATCATAGTAGCAATCATCTCGAGAAAAGTGGGTGAAATGCGCGTTATTGGCACGCCCTTTTGGTACCTTCCACACAAATATACAATTTTGCACCAAAGGTTAACCGCTTATAACTTTAATAATAATACATTCTTTAATGTTATAATAGTTTATTTTTTATTTTATTTATTATTATTCAATATAAAACCGATCCGTTGGCCATATATGGTTATAAATACTACAAAAACGAAGAAATATTAAAGCGTATGTATAAAGTAACTAAAAGGTAAAAAAATAATATGAGGCTACTACCTTAATGTAACTAACAATAAACTTATAAATTAAAAATGTAAACGGAATATAAACAACTAACATCACATGGGATAAACAAACATTCTGGGATAAAAAAAAAACGTACTCTAAACATTTAATAATATGGATTTGAAGACTACTCTGTTGTATTAAATAACATGAAATGATGAGAATTTGAATTTTTAATAATGAATTTATGACTACTCTGGTTAATTAAATTAATAAAATTACGAATATTTGTTTGGATTTGTTTGGTTTTCTTAAGTCGGTTTACCAGACTGAACTTTCTTACTTTTTGAATATTATATTTAAAAAAGTAATGTGATTTCGAATCTAACTGATCTATATTTAATGGATAAGTTATGGTCCCCAAAAATACCTTAGATATTTACATTTCTATGGTTTACCTCAGTTTGTGAGTACATAATGTAATAAGGACTAGGATACTTTATGTGGGAGCTAGAAAGGTGGAAACAAATTACTCAGTCTATACCCGGAGGAAAATCGTCATTTTTGATATGTTTGAAACGAAAGAAAATATACTTGGAAGCGATTTTTTTAAATATTATATATTTGTTAACAAATACATTTTATTTGAAAATCAAGAAATTTTGTTTGGAACGCATATATTAATATATTAGAACATAATTTATTTGCAAACTGAATTTCACAAATAAAATATGTGTTTACACACAAACAAAGTTATTGTTTAAGAAGATTTCCAAATATGTTTTATTTAAAAAGATTTTTAAAACATTACTGACTTTTTCGAATTTTAGTTAGTTTTTCCTAGTTTTCGTGTTAAACTTTATAGCTAAAAATTTCCTTATTTATAAATATTCCTATTCATCACTTTTTGTCAATCCATCAATGTCGTTTATATTTACAAAAGATTGTTCGATTTAAGTTTTGATTAAATTTTACAAACATATAAAATTTATAAAAAAAAATTGCTCTTTGAAAATCTGAAAAACAGAAAACTTGTCTTTGAGTTAAGGCATTTAATACATTACCAAAATAAATAATTACAAAAGAATCCTTGTTTCGGAAATACTAGTTCCAAATAAAAAATATTTGAATGGGAGCATATTTTTGTTTAGAACAATATCCTCACAAACATATAATATTTGTGTGTGTAAAATATTATATATTTCGAGTGTACCCTAAACATATGTTTATTTCAAGCCGAATATGTTTGGGACAATATACTACAGAAGCGATTTTTTTTCAGCGTGTAGTTATTGTAAACGTTGTCTGAAATACAGAATATGAAAACATATACTTATATATGAAGTTATGGGGAAATGGTTTGTCTTGGGGAATCTGTCAGTTTGTATGGCGCTACAATAAGGCTACTGGCACATTTTTTTGCGTCACACAGGCGCGAAATTTAAAAAAATGTGAAAGCCAAATATCTCAAAGCTACTTAAATGGAGATGTGACTTTCTTTTTTAGGATGGCAGTATAGCACAAAATGACAAAAACTTTATTTTCTTCGAAGAAAATTTTAATACATTTGAAATAAAAAATCTTAACAAATGGAAGAATACAACATTTTATCGGTTTAGCCTATTTTTCATGAAGTAAGTGAACTTTCTAGATTTAGATATCTAAAACAAGTAAGGAAATGTCACAATGTTGCCAAAAATACTCCTAAAATAAGTAAGTTTCTGGAAAATATTGCGAAACGTCCTGTTACTAAAATAGAAAAAAAAATAAATTATGCTTTGTTTGATTGTGCCAGAACATAATGTGCCGTTTGCTATTGTCGATCATCTTTGTTCCCTGATTAAAAGTGGCATACCGGATTCACACATTGTAAAGAAATTCATATTAAACAGACAGAAATCCCAAACGATTGTAACTTCTGTGACCGACCCAGAAAATGCAAGAAAAATATCGAAGCTCTGTCAAACGGTTTTTTTGTAAACGGTTGTTTGTGCCATTTTTTAAACATTGTTTTAAGTACCGCATTTTCTTGTATGCCAACAAATATTGAAAAAATAATAAAATAAATTAATTACTATTTTTGCAACAGCTCCAATAGAAGAAAAAATTTAATTAAATTTCAGGAATATATTGGAACAGCTAACAGGGACGTATCCCCCCGAAATGTTTTAAACATACGGGTCTGATCTGTAATCACGGCGATTTGATATCACGGTGATTTTAAAATCACCGGCGACTTTACGTTACTTTTGGAGTTCGAAATCGCCCGGGTGAAAAAATGGCAACAGTGATTGTAAGTCGCCGGTGATTTACAATTTTCAAAATCACTCAAAAAAAAACAAGAAAAATATTTGGAAGGCAGTTCAAGAAAAAAAAACGATATAAAAGCGTAAAAAATGGTAACAGTAAAAGTAATAACAACTAAAAATAAGAAAAGTGCATGTTTTACAATTTGTTGGTTGGTTCTAGCCAGACAATTTGGCGTTTTAGGAGTCTGAAAAAGAGCAAAGTTTATGCCAAAAGCACTTACATGGTACCACTGGCCTACGCTCTGTTGCTCAGTAAAATGTACATATTTTAGTCTGGTTCTCTCTTGTCGTCACTGTTTTGATTATTCACTGGACTGACCAAACAGCCACACATTTCTGCTGAGAGTGAAATAATTATCCCCTCACCTTAGAGAGGAGGGTATATATTATTTGCTACGAGCCAAAAGTGTAACACATCGAAGGAGTGACCTAAGACCATAAATATGTTCGGTGGAAATCCGTTTTGGGACATTTTAAGTCATTTGAGCAATGTCCGTCTGTCTGTCTGTCTGTATGCTGGCTGGTGCGCACGATAACTATACAAAGGAGTAACCGATTGACTTCAAATCTGGTACGCGGTAATATTTTTCTCTATCTCCTGCTAAGTTCGAAGATGGGCCATAGTGGTCCACTCCTTCTAGTACCTCCCCCACAAAGGGTTAACTTTTAGTGAAATATTGATTCTTTAATACCTTCTATACTACTTAGTCGAATCTTCTGAAATTTCACACATAGCATAAGTTTGTTAGTCGCTAACACGTCAACAAAAATGGGCGAAGTACCTCCCCCACAAAAGGACAATTTTGCTCCAAAAGTTTACTGCTTATAACTTTAATACCAGTGCATACAAATTCCTGAAATTTTGTGCAGTATAATGCTTTTATAGTACCTAGAGTCCAGAGAAAAATGGGCGTTATTAGCACGCTTTTTTCGGTACCTCCCACACAAATGGACCATTTTGTACCAAATGTAAACAGCTTTTAACTTTAATACCGGAACAAACTTTAAAGTTATTAAATGCAATTTAAATTGATAAAAATGTAATTAAAACAAAACAAAAATATTTCGAATTTTTTGGGACTCAAGGTGAGGGGATTCATAAGTAGGTTTACCCGAACTTTCTTACTTGTTGATATATTTCTTTCAAAAAATCGAATATTACATTTTTAACTCTTACGTATTTTATTATAAAAAGTTTTAATGATCTCGTACTAAAGTACATATTTATATTTAGGAATAAAATTCGAATAAACCAGTAAGGAAAGGCAGAAAGTCGGGCGGGGCCGACTATATAATACCCTACACCTCCCTAACAATGCGATAAGGGTCATTGCGATAATAATTTGGAATAATTGGTAAATTGGTAAGAACATATATATGTGGATATACCTATTCTGAACCGATAATCGCTAAATTAAGCAATATTCGTTCCTAAATTGAGAAACATCTTTCTGGAGATTTTTGTAATGATCGGAAGTAAAGTACAACTT
Organism: Eudasyphora cyanicolor; assembly: GCA_963930755.1. Lineage (NCBI taxonomy): Eukaryota > Metazoa > Arthropoda > Insecta > Diptera > Muscidae > Eudasyphora > Eudasyphora cyanicolor. The sequence goes on along the minus strand of OZ005736.1, from coordinate 154,025,169 downwards.
CTATAGCGCTTTGCAACCAAATCAGGAGGAACATACATATATATAGAGGTTATATATAAATCTGAATCGATATTCCCTGAATACTCATTCATGTAAAATAGAAACCTCTTTCTGTCGAAATTCGTACTGATCGGATATAAAATACAGTCTCTACAGCGCTTAGATGTCAAATCGGGACTAACATATATCCGGGGCTATATCTAAATCTGAGCCGATTTTCTCCGAATTTGGCAGTATTCCTTCATGTAATAAGAAACCTCTTTTTGCCAAAATTCGCGCTGATCGGATATAAAATACAGTTTCTACAGCGGTTACACGTCAAATCGGGGTTAACTTATATATGGGGGCTATATCTAAATTTGAACCGATTTTCTCCGAATTTGACAGTATTCCTTCATGTAATAAGAAACCTCTTTCTGCCGAATTTCATACTGATCGGATATAAAATAAAGTTTTTACAGCGCTTACATGTCAAATCGGGGCTAACATATATATGGGGGCTATATCTAAATCTGAACTGATTTTCTCCAAATTTGGCAGTATTCCTTCACGTAATAAGAGTATTCTTACGTATTTTATTATAAAAAGTTTTAATGATCTCGTACTAAAGTACATATTTATATTTAGGAATAAAATTCGAATAAACCAGTAAGGAAAGGCAGAAAGTCGGGCGGGGCCGACTATATAATACCCTACACCTCCCTAACAATGCGATAAGGGTCATTGCGATAATAATTTGGAATAATTGGTAAATTGGTAAGAACATATATATGTGGATATACCTATTCTGAACCGATAATCGCTAAATTAAGCAATATTCGTTCCTAAATTGAGAAACATCTTTCTGGAGATTTTTGTAATGATCGGAAGTAAAGTACAACTTCTATAGCGCTTTGCAACCAAATCAGGAGGAACATACATATATATAGAGGTTATATATAAATCTGAATCGATATTCCCTGAATACTCATTCATGTAAAATAGAAACCTCTTTCTGTCGAAATTCGTACTGATCGGATATAAAATACAGTCTCTACAGCGCTTAGATGTCAAATCGGGACTAACATATATCCGGGGCTATATCTAAATCTGAGCCGATTTTCTCCGAATTTGGCAGTATTCCTTCATGTAATAAGAAACCTCGTTCTGCCGAATTTCGGTGTGATAGGATATAAAATACAGTTTCTACAGCGCTTGAATTTCAAATCGGAGTTAACATAGATATGGAGGCTACATCTAAATCTGAACCGATTTCCCCCAAATTTTGTATTGTCTCTAAGTGTATCACGAGACTACTCTCTGTCAATTTGTGTACAAATTGGTTCAAAAATGTTGCTAATACAGTGCATATATACCAAATCGGAGGTACATATATATGGGAGCTATAAGTAAATCTGAACCGATTTTAACCAAATTCAATAGGGATCGTCCTTGGGCCTAAAGAGAGATATGTGCCAAGTTTCGTTGAAATCGGACGATAATTGCGACCTGTACTTTGATTACAAGAATGCATCTACAGACATACAGACAGACGGACAGACAGACGGACATGGCTAAATCGACTCAGAAAGTGATTACAAGTCGATCGGTATAATAAACAATGGGTCTATCTCTTCTCCTTTTGGGTGTTACAAACAAATGCACAAAGTCATAATACCCTGTACCACGGTGTGTTGGTTAAAATCGGTTCAGATTTAGATATAGCCCCCATATATATGTTAGCCCCGATTTGACATGTAAGCGCTGTAAAAACTTTATTTTATATCCGATCAGTATGAAATTCAGCAGAAAGAGGTCTCTTATTATATGAATGATCACTGTTAAATTTGGAAGAAATCAGTTCAGATTTAGATATAGTCCCCCTGTAAAAATTTTGTACTATAACCGATCAGTGTAAAATTCGGCAGAAAGAGGTTTCTTATTACATGAAGGAATACTGCCAAATTCGGAGAAAATCGGCTATTTAGATATAGCCCCCATATATATGTTACCCCCGATTTTACATGTAAGCGCTGTAAAAAGTGTATTTTTAATCCGATCAGTACGAAATTCGCCAGAAAGAGGTTTCTTATTACATGAATTAATACTGCCAAATTTGAGGGAAATCAGTTGAGATTTAGATATAGCCCACATATACATGTTACCCCCGATTTGACATGTAAGCACTGTAGAAACTGTATTTTATATCCGATCAGTAAACAAAATTGGCAGAAAGAGGTTTCTCATTACGTGAATTAACACTGCCAAATTTGAGGGAAATCGGTTCAGATTTAGATATAGCCCCCATATATATGTTACCACCGATTTGACATGTAAGCGCTGTAGAGACTGTATTTTATATCCGATCAGTACGAAATTCTACAGAAAGAGGTATTTTTACATGAATTAGTATACAGGGAAAATCGGTTCAGATTTATATATAACCTCCATATATATATTCCTCGTGATTTGGTATCAACGCGCTATAGAAGTTGTACTTTACTTCCAATCATTACTATTTTCGGGAAAGATGTTTCTCAATTTAGGAACGAATATTGCTTAATTTAGAGATTATCGGCTCAGAATTAGATAATATGTTCCTGCCTACTTACCAATTATTCCAAATAATTATCGCAATGACCTATATCGCATTGTTAGGGAGGTGTAGGTTATTATATAGTCGGCCCGCCCAACTTTCTGCCTTTCCTTACTGGTTAAATATGCTTCATCTATGTGGCTTTCGCTACGAAGGTTGTGGATAGATTTTATGAACAGTGGGAACCTCTAAAGTAGTTTTTTCGTTAAAATGACAAAAAAACGAAAAAATTCAATAAATTTTATCATTGTTTTTCAGAACCAGAGCTGATGATATACAGGGTTTTCCAACAAGAGGTGTTATTTTAAATCACCCGGTATTTCGGTAGCTGTCACTTTTGAAGCTTTTATTCTTTGACATTTGACAAGTAGACGCCATTACTAAAAATGGAACGATGCACAATTCAACAACGCATTGAAATTATTAAAATTCGAAAAATCGAAAATCATCGAAAAATCATCTTGACTGATGAGGCCCATTTCCACCTCGGTGGCTACGTCAACAAGCAAAATTGTCGCATCTGGGGCTCGGAAAACCCAAGAGTTATTGTTGAGAAGCCGCTCCATCCTCAACGTATGCTGTTTGGGGCGGTTTATAGTCCGGCGGGGTCATTGGACCTTACTTTTTCGAAAATGAGGTTGGATCAACAGTTACGGTGAATGCATTGCGCTATCGAGAGATGATTAATGAATTATTATGGTCGGAGTTGGATGGTATTGATCTGGACAACGTTTACTTTCAACAAGACGGCGCTACGTGCCACACAAGCAACGAAACCATTGCTCTGTTACGGGAAAAGTTGGCAATTGGCCACCGAGATCTTGTGATTTAACACCTTGCGACTTCTTCCTTTGGGGCCACGTGAAAGATAAGGTCTACGCCAACAGACCAGCGTCGATTCAAGACCTCAAAGATAGAATTCGTGAGGCTATGGTGGACATAGGGCAGCCACTTCGCGATTTGGTTATGGAAAATTTCATGAAAAGGATACTGGTAAGAGAATTGCAGAGATAGATGAAATTTATGTTGAAATTATAGCTACGAAGTTTCTTAATAACATGACCCCTAATGTTAATAATACTTTTGATTTTAATGGCTTTGTAGAGAATAATAATACATTTTCATTTCGTACACGCTGATTGCCCCAATCATATACGGCATGTGTTTAAGATACACTCTTAACACATAATTTTCAGCACACACAAAAATTACATATTTGGGCAGATGTTGTTCTACACAAGTTTTTGTTTACATCCCAATATGTTTTTATTTGGGACTATTATTTCCGAAACAAATATTTATTTGCATTTAAGTATTCAGAAAATACATAAATTGTGTTAAATTTTACAGTAATTCAATGTTACATTTTTAATGTTCGTAAAAATAATAAATAATAATAATTGAAATCGTATAATATTGGATCAATATAAATTACTTGGACGAATGACAACTAATGATGACTTGGTATACACAGAAATTTTAAATGATTGATTTAAAGCAGAAGTTAATGCAGCATATGGTATCATAACTGGGAGGTACAATTTGAATCCAAGGAAAAACTAAAACTGAAAATCGAAAAAGTAAACAAAAGTTTTGGAATTTTTTTTTAAATAAATATATTTAGAAAAATTCCTAAACAATATTTTTTTGTAAATAAACACATATTTTATTTGAGAAATTTAGTTTGCAAATATATTAATATATGCGTTCCAAATATATTTTATTGATTTTCAAATAAAATTAATTTGCTAAGAAATATATAATATTTAAAATTTGTGTTCCAAATATCTTTCGGTTCAAACATATCAAAAAAAGGCGATTTTGGCCCGTGTACGGTTACAGAAAATGAAATAATTATTGCTGTAAACTCAGTAAGATGTAATTCTGCTGGCTATGATAGGATACCGATAGAATTTATTAAAATGTTACTTCCTATGATTTTACCACTGCTTCTTCACTTAATAAACACTATTTTTGCTGTATCTAAATTTCCTTATGCGTGGACGTTGGGGCGTATTGTTCATATCTCTAAAAGTATCGGTCATGGCATTGATAACTGAAGACGTATCAGTATACAACCAGCTATGTCAAAGATAATTGAAAATTTAATGAATATACAGATCTGGGGCACTGTGATATTCTCATTTCTAAATCCTAATCAGTTTTCCATTTAGGAAAACCCATAGCACATCTTCTGCACTTCTTGCTCTTACCGATTCCGTAAGGAAGCAATTAGATACAAATCAACATTGTACATTGTTTCGCTTGATCTTACCAAAGCATTTGATCGTATTGATCGCTTTATTTTAATCGAAAAGCTGCGTGATAAATTTTATTTTTTCTAAATCAGCTTGTATGGTAATATATTGGTATCTGTCAGATCGTTCCCAATATGTATCCTTGAATGGGGTGAATTCTAACATTGGTTCTGTCACGTCCGGTTTACCCCAGAGATCCGTATTAGGCCCTTTACTTTTTGTTATTTATCTAAACGATGAAATTACTCTAATGTCTACGAGATTTTTCGGCCATATATGTATATAAGCCGATGATATATTTTATATCATATTTGGATGGTATTGATCTGGACAATGTTTACTTTCAACAAAATGGCGCTACGTGCCTCACAAGCAACGAAACCATTGCTCTGTTACGGGAAATGTTTCCGGACCATGTTATCTCTCAAAGAGGTGATCACAATTGGCCACCGAGATCTTGTGATCTAACACCTTGCGACTTCTTCCTTTGGGGCCACGAGAGAGATAAGGTCTACGCCAACAGCCCAGCGTCGATTCAAGACCTCAAAGATAGAATTAGTGAGGATATCGAGGACATAGGGCAGCCACTTTGCGATTTGGTTATGGAAAATTTCATGAAAAGGATATGGTCCTGTAAGCGTGTTCGTGGTGGCTACTTGGCTGATGTTGTTTTTCATTATTAACGGCATACCTTTATCTTTATTATGAAATAAACAAATAAACATATATACATATCTCAAAAAATGACATTTTTCTTTGAATACCAAAATAACACCTCTTGTTGGAAAACCCTTTACATTAATAATTATCTCCATGTTATTACTACTGCAATGAGCAGTAATAATCTTTCTATTAACCCAGGAAAATCGAAAGCCATACATTTTCATTTACGTAACAGAAATATTAATTGTCCTAGACTATTTATTGGGAATCAATAGATTGAGACTGTTGAATCCTTCAAATGTCTTGGCGTGATTCTTGATTCCAACCTCATATTTGATGACCATATAAATTCGATTACTAACAAAGTTTGTTTTATTTTATGGAGATTGTATGCACTTGAACCATATACTCTAAAGCACGTATATGATGCTTTGGAGTATATGGCTCACGCTCTACTTATGCCTCACTTGAATTACGGGCTTGAAGTTTTTTCCGGTACTTGGTCCTACAATCTGGATAAAACTGAGGGTATTTTTGGAAAGATTGTACGCCACTCTTATGACTTTAGAATAAAAAATCACGATCGTGTTACTGAACTTGTACCAGAATTCCTGGGTTGTACTTTTCATGATTATGTTAACCTTCGTATAGTTCTCCAATTTTATAGAGTACTGAAACTTGGACAACCTGAGATCCTGGCAAAAGAATCAGCTCAAGTCGTAATGTACAAATTAACATACCCATTATACACAATCATTTTTATTCAATCATTTTTAATAAGAGTTCGTCGTTTTTGGGTCCATCTTCCTACCTCGCTAACACTTTTTTCTTATTCCATTTCTTCGTACAAGCGAAAAATCATATAATTTGTCCGTGGCATTTTACCATAATTTATATTTGCTAAATACAGTTTTTGTTTATATTGATATAGGATCATTCTATCTACTTTATCGCTATTCATATGGCTGGGGAGCCATAAAATTTTTTTCTATTATGAAGAATTTTTAATTTAATAATGTACATCATAAAATTATTAATAATGTATATTACTGTACATAGATATAAATCCTACAATACATGTATAGTTGGCCATTTAGGCTTTCTTTGTATTGATGTTGAAATAAAATTGAAATTAATATCAATTCAGATATGCGATCTGAGGATGCTATGATTAATGTTTTGCACTCTATACTATTTGCAGATTTTGGACAGAGGTTAGTAGTATTAAACACGGAGAGTTAATGTTCCCAGATATTTTGCGCCTAGCTACCGGTAATCACTCAATACCACATTCATCAGCAAATGTTGAAAGAATATTTTCTGTGCAAAATATAATAAAGACCAAAACTAGAAATCGTCCTTATGTTGAAACGGTTTCAAACCTAATAAACTTAAATGACTTATTAAGGTTTAGTGAAATGCATTTTGAAAAAATAATTTGAATTTCCGGCCCACAGTGAATATCTTCAAATGTTTTTATACAGCAAAATATAACTTTATTATATCGGGTTTTCCTTTAAGGACATAACATTAACTTTGCCTGAGCCCAATCGGAGAAGTTTCGGCCTTTCAAATGATCAAGTGGCTTTACTTCTTGAGACAGATTGATGTTATAAGGATGAAGGCCCAATTCCTGAGAACGATGTGGAATCGACTGATTTGGCTAATTTTAAACGGATACACTTACGGCTGCGATGTTTTCGAGCGGCACGGCGTCTCTTTGACGCCGGAACATCTGAAAGTGAAAATTTTAATTCAAATTTAGCCACTGTCACTGTCGCTCTTAAAGTTACGACCACCGACTCAAAATTTAATTTTTAATGATTTCCAAACATTGCACTTAGGTACGTTACGTTTATGTGCTTTATTTTACAACAATATTTGTATTGTTTTTTAATAAAATAAAAATTTATTACCATTTGGTTGCGAAAAGTACTTTTTTCATATAATGTTAGTACCATATCACCATAGTAATTTGTCATCCCTGCTAGAGATGCTTTACATTACTGACGTTCCCTCAGAGAAAAAACTCAATTACAAAACTGGCACAGATAGATGCTCCCAAATGTGTCGATACATTATCAACAAACACCGACGATAGAAACATTAGAATATTGTAAAAACCTATCTTTGTCAACAGATATTTCACAAAATAAATAATCTCCTGAGGATGTCGGAAAAAAGCCGACGAAATGTCGAGATAAAATGGTGAAATAAATTGTTTTATTTGCATCGATAAATAGCTGACCAACATTAGCCCAATAAAAACAACTATAAAATAATAAAACACTGGTTTGGTCATTAACAAAAACAAAGAAAATAATTAGATGTCAAGTTAACTCACATAGAACGGACGAACTTTTTAATTTCAAAGTAAATATACTATTTTAAATTATGTATAGTTTTTTAAAATTCTGTTTTTGTAGTTCCCCGTTGTCACGTTAGTCGAAATATCGGAAAATAAATTAATTAGAAAAACGAAAAAAGCAATTTTAATTAAAAAAAGGACCTCTGGTTTTTAATACAGATTTGTAAATTATTAATTAAAAATATTGTTTTTAAAACGCGGAAATCGAAATTTTGAAGAAAAAAATGCTGTACTCGGAGTCTGAAGTCAAGAACATTTGTTCCGGCTCCTGCCAAATCCATACGCTCGGACTCCACAGCCCAGATCGATATGTACATACGTCGTTCTCCGTGTACACATCCGCGCATATTTATTAAAATCGAAAAAATTAAAATGCGTACAACTGCAGTCATATTATAATTATACAGGTCCACCAAATTTCATTCAAATCGGAAAACGTTACCAAAAAAATAAGCTGGCTTCCTGACAAATAATGCCTCATATATGTAAAAAACTTTTGTTTTTTGTCCATATCGACGAGTTTTCCAATAGGGATTAAATGATTTTGAAGTGACGTTTTAGTAGTGTTTATAATTTCATCAGGAAAGATATACGCAAGAACAACCAGGCATGCCAACTTAGTGCTTTTCGCACCAGATTTAATGCTTTTCAACTAACGTTGAAAAATTTAACGAAAATAGGTTCAGATTTAGGTATGTACCCTGTATATTTCTATATCCTGATTTTTAATCTAAGCGCCATAAAATAAAATTTTTGAAGATATTATTCTCATTAAGAAAACAATTTTGATAAAATTTAACAAAATATTTTTCTTTTTATTCTGCTCTGATGGGAGCGGATATAATTTTGTCGTCTCCGACTAAAGCAATATTATATCTAATTGCCTTTTTACGCTTTTTCAATTTTTCATTACGCTTTTGCTTCGAAAAAAGTTGGCATCACTGAGAACAACGTTTACAAATTATTATCAAAATAATCGTTCTCCAATTGCAACCTTCCAGTCGGCCTACGACCTTGACACCTATGAGCAATATTTTAGCTCCCGTTAAGAGCCATTGACCGATTCCCGATCCGACGTACCGTTACCAGCAAAGAATGACAGAAATAATAGGAGACATAATGACGTATCAACGATTAAACAAGGATCCTACGACAAATTTACAGAAGAAAAACAACGAACTCGTAGATAAACTATTTAAAAATAACGTAATTTCGGCTATCGAGAAGAAAAAAATGAAAACAGACGTGGCCATAGCACCAAGAATTTATGGACAACCTAAAATCCACAAAGAAAATTACCCTTTAAGACCAATTTGTTCTTCAATCAACTCCCCTTCCATACAACTGTGCAAATATATAGTGTCCATTCTCAACAATTTGACGAAAGATTCAAAATATAATATAAGGAACTCGGTGCAATTTAGAAGTAAGATTAAAAACTTGACGATCGAAGAGGACGAAAAAATGATATCATTTGACGTTGTATCATTATTTCCGAGTATCCCGGTTGATCTTACTGAAGATAATTGAAGAGAGATGGGAAGACATAAAACAATACACAAAAATTAAAAACAAGATTATCTGCCCACAAATCTGACATAAAATTGGGACACCAAAATATTTCACAAAAAACAGCGTTAGCAGAACACTGTAACAACAACAACCACCTTCCAATACTCGTGTGCGAGAAACTACAACAGACGACTGACGCTAGAAATGCTCCACATCAACAGCCTACCAACTAACAAGAGAATAAACCACAAAACAGATACGGAGAACACTGCATGCTGCTACAGACATCTAACACGAAAGGGGAGATCGTGCAATATGGAAATAACTACTCAGTGCAATAATAACCCTCTAAGAAAAACGGCACGTAAGCGTACCGCAGACGAAGTCCTTTACTCATATAAGACTACGAAAACGTACCGGTTTTGCGATACGCAAACGAGTCGTAAACGTAAATGTTGGAGTAAGAGAATTAGACAAAAAAAAGTAGTCATTTGAATGTATTGGTACTACGCCAAGGCGTGCTAAAAGCGGCAAAAAATTGTTCGACAAGTTGACATATGTTTGTATGCAAGTGTTAGTGAAATGGCGGTACGTATACGGTTCGTTTCCGTTACGCGCAATGCGTTACGTTTGTTTTTCTTAGAGGGAACAACTGAAGATGGTGGTGAATCTACGCTAGTTTTTAAGTTTGACTAAGTATATTTACATGTAAGCGATCTTTTTACTTTGTGTTTAAATGTGTGTTTTTTAAAAGAAAATATTAACAACAATTTTTAAAGTAAATGTGATATTAATATAAGTGTTATTTATACCTTATTTAATTGTAGATCAGCCTTGAAGATGCAATTCAAAGAATTGCGAAATATCGGCAATAATAAATAAAATATGAAAAAATAAATAACAACAAAAACAAGCTTAATCAATTATTAATTTCTTAAAGTAAAATAAAAACAACAATTTATATTTAAAATATTTTATGAACATTTTAGACTCTTTCTTTTTAAACATTCAGATTTAAAGTGTTTGTTTTTCGCTGCTTTCATAGCTTTTCGTAATTGAAGTACGAATTCCTCTTCTGTGCTGTCATGCAAACTTGTTGCCACTGAAAGAAAATTATAATTATAAAAAAAAATTATATTATAATGCATCATCTGATTAACTCAACGACACACAATACTCCACTTACCAAATAATATATTCATTGTTTTATTGAAATCCAGGAGACGCTTTTTTCCTTGAATACCATACACATTGAAGTCGAGAATAATTTGATTGGAAAATATATGACAAATACCTCTTTGCAGTCCTTTGGAACCGAGTACTCTTTTTACTGATAAAACCTACAAAAGAATAAAGATTTAATACGGAAAGTTATAAGACATAGGGATGTAAAAAACATACAATATCACTTTTGTTTTCGGAGTTAATAAAATTTTCAAAATCATGTAACTCTTTTTCCGACGATATTGGAAAAAAATTTGAATATTTTGATTGTACATCCATAAAAGATGCACTCACAGGGGCCATATGTTTGGATACATCATTTGCCAGAGCATCTTTTTGATTTACAAGTTCTAAAAATATTAATAAATAAGCATTTAAATTTGTACATTAATTCTTATGAGAAATTTTTCATTTTTACCATTTATGTCAGATATTCCCTGACACACTCCTTGTAACAACGCATGTATTTTTGTGTTTGCAGCTTGTTGTTGCCGCATTAAAACTGAAATAAAAATTACATACATACATTACTTTAATTCAGTACTTTGATTTATATTGAATATTTTTTGTACTTACATTCTAATTTAGTTATTGGGTTAAACGTATCACTTGTACTATTCGAGTTTTGATCCGAGCTATGCTCTGAGTTGTGCCACGAAGTTCTATCCGAGTTTTCATCCACGTTTTTATTTGAGATTATATCAGATTTTTGTGATTTTGTTTTATATTTGCCTAAAAATTTATACGGAATTAGCTAGAGCAGTTTAGTCAATCGATTATATTAGTAAGTCTGCATTTACATGATACTTTTTTTATACCCTACACCACACTGTGGTACTTTGTGCATTTGTTTGTAACACCCAAAAGGAGAAGAAATAGACCCATCGTTTATTATACCGATCGACTTAGAATCACTTTCTGAGTTGATTTAGCTATGCTCGTCTGTCTGTCCGTCTGTGCAAGTATTCATGTAATCAAAGTACGGTTCAGATTTAGATATAGCCCCCATATATATGTTAGCCCCGATTTGGCATGTAAGCTCTGTAAAAACTTTATTTTATATCCGATCAGTATGAAATTAGGCAGAAAGAGGTTTCTTATTATATGAATGAACACTGTTCAATTTGGAAGAAATCGGTTTAGATTTAGATATAGCCCCCATATATACGTTACCCCCGATTTGACATGTAAGCGCTGTAAAAATGTTATTTTATATCCGATCAGTGCGAAATTCGGCAAAGAGAGGTTTCTTATTACACGAAGGAATACTGCTAAATTCGGAAAAAATCGGTTCAGATTTAGATGTAGCCCCCATATATATGTTACCCCCGATTTGACATATAAACGCTGTAAAAACTGTATTTTATATCCGATCAGTGCAAAATTTGGCAGAAAGAGGTTTTTTATTACATGAAGGAACACTTTTAAATTTGGAAGAAATCGGTTCAGATTTAGATATAGCCCCCCTATATACGTTACCCCCGATTTGACATGTGAGCGCTGTAAAAAGTCGGCAAAAAGAGGTTTCTTTCTACATGAAGGAAAACTGCCAAATTCGGAGAAACTCGGTTTAGATATAACACCCATATATATGTTACCCCCGATTTGACCTGTAAGCGCTGTAGAAACTGTATTTTATATCCGAAATTCGGCAGAAAGAGGTTTCTTATTACATGAAGGAATACTGCCAAATTCGGAGAAAATCGGTTCAGATTTAGATATAGCTCCCATATATATGTTAACCCCGATTTGACATGTAAGCGCTTTAGAGACTGTATTTTATATCCGATCAGTACGAAAATCGACAGAAGGAGGTCTTTTTACATGAATGAGTATTCAGGGAAGATCGGTTCAGATTTATATTAAAGCTCCATATATATGTTCCTCCTGATTTGGTATCAAACCGCTATAGAAGTTGTATTTTACTTCCGATCATTAAAATTTTTCAGAAAGATGTTTCTCAATTTAGGAACGAATATTGCTTAATTTAGCGATTATCGTTTCAGAATTAGATAATATGTTTCTACCCATTTACCAATTATTACAAATTATTATGTCAATGACCCTTATCGCATTGTTAGGGAGGTGTAGGGTATTATATAGTCGGCCCCGCCCGACTTTGTGCCTTTTCTTACTGGTTTAAGTATTAAGTATACTTATCGGCGTCGGAAACGAAGGGGGGGGAAGTATGCCGTACTCGTATTTATCGTACTCATCGTTTTGTGTCTTTCGTTCGCACTTGGAAACAACAACAATTCACACAGGAAAAGCCGAAACAAAACAAATTAAAATAAGTATAAGTATCGAAAAAAAGTACGTGTGTGAACGTAAATACTTTTTCAAAAGAGAATAAGTCGATAAGTTACTTAAAAAAAAGTACCATGTAAATAGGGACTAACTGGTACAAAAGCGTATGTGTACAGAGAATAACATAAGGCTAAAAGATTTTGTACTAAAACATTATGAAACAAAACTAATTACACTCTGCAGCAAAAAATTAAAATTTTTCCTTTCAGTGTTGCCAAAAATGACAGCTATAATGAGATTTTCAATAAAACAAACAAATTCTTAAATTTGTTTTATATTTACTCCCGTTTTGAAGAATCCCCGTTAACGCTAATGAGCCGTTATATAGCGTGATCCATTTCGAGGTTCCCTACTTTTTTAAAGAAAAAAAACACAGAAAATTCAAATTGAATGGGGAATGTTTATTATCATTTGAAAGAACATTCTTTGGCATTTATTTTTTGAAGATTATGATGACGTTCCATCCGTTGAGTCCAATTTTCGATGACACGTTCGAGCATTTCGACTGGTAACTGGCGAATGACACGCGTAATGTTTTGCTCCAAGGCCATAAACTTTAGACTTTACATATCCACACAGGAAAAAGTCTAACGGTGTGATACCATACGATCTTGGTGGTCAATCGATAAAGGTCATGGCACGATAAAGGTCGCCATTGACGGTTACGTTCTCACCGGCATAAGTTTTGAAGAAATATGGACCGATGATTCCGGTACATCGGATCGGGAATCGGTCAATGGCAAAAAGATAGCTCTTAACGAGAGCTAAAATATTGTTCATGGGTGTCAAGGTCGTGGGTCGACTGGAAAGTGTTTTTTTTTTTTGGATTTCAAAAAATGGACTTAGTGCAATTGGCGAACGATTATTTTGATAATAAAACTGAATAATTTGTAAACGTGCCAAACAATACTTAACAAAAATAACATGACAGCATGAAACGACTCACACGTGATCTGTCAAAAAAAGGCTATTGAAAAAAGTATCTCTACTTTGATCACCCGTTATTTACTGCCGTTTTGAAGAAGCCCCGTTAACACAAATGAGCCGTTATTGATGTCAAACTCTACACAAACAGCTGTCGTCCTATAGTATTTGGGCTATATTTTTTTAAGTATAAGCCCTATAGTGCCGGGATATGCATTTAACGTAGAACCTTTGTTTTACTAAACAAAAACCTTAAAAAATAGACAAAAAAGATAAGTAAGAAAGTTCAGTCGGGTAAATCGACTTACGAATCCCCTCACCTTCAGTCCCACAAAATATTCGTTAATTAATTATTTTTTTTTGTTTTAATTAAATTATTATCAATTTAAATAGAATTTAATAACTTTAAAGTTTGCACTGGTTTTAACTATAGTCCATTCGTGCGGGAGGTACCAAAAGTGGCGTGCCAATGACGCCCACTTTTCACTGGACTGTAGGTCGTATGAAAGCATTATGCTGAACCAAATTGCAAGTATTTGTGTGCACTAGCATAAAAGTCATTAACAGTTTACTGTTGGGTCAAAATAGTCCATTTGTGTGGGAGGCACTAAAAGGGGCTAGCCAATAAAGCCGTCCTTTCACTGCCATCCAACACTAAGTGTTGCCCGGCGCCAACTGACATTTCCATTGGAAAGTTTGACATTTTTTAGCATAACTTCACTCAGACCGTTTTGAAATTTGAGCGCGAATTGTTTTGGTTACAGTGTGTTGAAAATTCACCTCCAAAACATGGTTTTTGAACGCTTCAACAGCTGCTTCAGGCGTCGTAAAACATTGACCAAGCAGTTTTTTCTTGATGTGAGTGAATAAGAAGAAGTCACTGGGTGTCAAATCAAGGCTGTACGGCCCATCAATTCGACGTTTTGGCCGGTCAAAAAGGCGCTGGTCTGAGCCGATGTGTTAGAGCTCGCATTGTCATGGTACACAATGATTCGTCTTCTCTTGTTCGTTTTTCGGATTTCTCCGAAGACTTCAGGCAAACAAATTGTGGTGTACCATCCAGAATTGACCATCCTACGTTGTTCAAGCGGAGCAGTCGCAACATGACCAGTTTTGCCGAAGAAACAAGCGAACATTTGCTTCGAAGTGCTTCTTCCACGAACAACTTTCGTTGGATTTGGCTCGTCTTCGAAGACCCACACGGTCGATTGCTGTTTTGTTTCGGGCTCATACGCATAGATCCAAGATTCGTCACCTGTGACGATCTTATAAACGTCTTTTAAAGCACCGCGATCGTATTTTTTCAAAATTGCTGTTTTGTTTCGGGCTCATACGCATAGATCCAAGATTCGTCACCTGTGACGATCTTATAAACGTCTTTTAAAGCACCGCGATCGTATTTTTTCAAAATACGATCACGGTGCTTCACGAGCCTTTTTTTGAGTGATTGTCAAATTGTGCGAGATCCAACGAGAACGAACCTTTTTTACGGCCAGGTGTTCATGCAATATCGAATGTATGCTGGTGGAAGAACTGCCCACGGATGCCTCTATCTCACGGTATGCCACATGACGATCTTGCATTATCAGTTCACGCACGGCATCAATGTTCTCTGGCACAACGGCCGTTTTTGGACGACCTTCGTCTTTGAGCGAGCGTCGGCCACCGTTGAATTCATTAAACCAGTTTTTCACAGTGCTATAGGATGGTCCTACATCGCCATACAAAGATTTAAGTTCATCGATGCACTCTTGTCGTAATAATCCACGTCGAAAATTGTGAAAAATGATCGCACGAAAATTGTCACGAGTTAATTCGATTTTTTTGCAAAATTAATTTTTCCAAGTCACTGTAAACAACACAAATGATGGTCGTACGTCAAAACGTTCTGAGTACGTTTATGCTTAAAAATGTCAAACTTTCCAATGGAAATGTCAGATGGCGACAGGCAACACCTAGTGTTGCCTAGGCCAGAAATACATATAGTAACCCTCGTATAAGCAGTAAAATTTTTGTACAAAATGGTCACTTTGTGTTGGAGGTACCCAACAAATGTAGGGGGTGACAAACGCAACTTTTTTTATGACCCTATCTAGTACACAGTGCTTTCACAACGCTTTGAAGATGGTATATTACAAAAATACTATCTTTGATTGGATGTGTCTGAAGGGAGAGATTGTCAGGAGAGGTAGCAAACCCTTCTTCCGTCATCCTGGTGAACATCTTCCTGTCGGCCTTGCCGAACGAAGTTCACAAACGTTCTATCTTCAGCAGTCTGTGTACGCTGTTATTTTTAGTGTGATATGGAGTTGGTCTGAATTTAAGGCAAGGTCTTTGAACCACGTGGTTCAAAGACCTTGTGGTTCATACCACAAGGTCCGAACTTATCATAACACATTGATGCCAAACCTAAATCTTACTCGATTTTTTTTTTTTTTTGAAATTTGACAGTGTTAATTTTTATATCAATAAACTCACATCAAATTTGGTAATGATCGGAAATACAGTTTCTATCAAAAACAATTAAAGGTATAGACACCTTATCGGAGTTTGTCAAAATAACAACAAAGCTTTCTGGAGATTGCATTCGAAAATACTTCTCAGTGGCATACGAACGACTAGGAATTTATGTTTTCCGCCGTCTTGTAAAAAACTTGGGAAAATAGCTTAGGGTGCTATACCTTTGATTGTCTTTGCTTATAAACCAAATCGGAATTAAAATACATACATGTATGTATATGGGAGCAATATATAAATCTGAACCAATTTTTTTAAATTCGGCAGTACTTATGCCTAGTACATGAAACTTCTTTGTGTCCAATTTCATACAGGTTTGTTAAAAATTGTGGCTTCTATAGCACTTATAAGACAAATCGGAGATACATACATAGAGATCAAGGACTGTCCGATTTGGAAGGTTTTTAATTTTGAGTTAGTGGGGGTCGGTCATACATTTGGACTCGATTGGAGCACTCTAAATGGGTCAAAGTGGGATTTTTCAAAATTTGCCCCTACCCAAAAGTTCGACCCAAATTCCGGGACATCAGAATTCGTTTTAGAGGTATGGTTCCTTCGGCAAAGTTTTTTATTTTGATCCCTAGAATACGATTTTCACTGAGCAATGGCGACTTTTTTGCCTCCCCACAAATCGTCGCGGCCTAATAACCACCCAGCCAGAAATTTATTAAATATCAACACCTGCATTTATAAAAACAAATGTGTGGGTTTCCAATTATTTAAGTCTAATAAATTAAACGATTTTCTATAAAAATCATGTAAAAACTTGCAAACCTGCAAAAAGTTAGGCTTGCTTCCGAAAAAATAGAACATATTTTATATCCTCCACCATAGGATGAGAGGTTTATTAATTTTGTTACTCTGTTTGTAACACCTCTAAATATTGATCTGAGACCCCATAAAGTATATATCGCTCACTCACTTCAAGACTGTCAAAATTAAAAATGTTTGAGGTTGCCTTACAAAAATGCTAATTTTGAAAATATCCATAAATAAATCTCAACGAAATTTAGTTTATAAGTTAACAATCATATTTCGGATTATTCCACCTTTTTTAAACGTCTTATTTCATGTTATTTATTTTTTTATACGGACTTAAATTTACACATCCTGAAAATTTTCAGTTTTGAGTTATGACACTCTTGAAGTGAGTGAGCGATATATTCTTAAGTGTCGTAAAATTCTAAGACAATTTAGCCATGTGCGTCCGTCCGTCTGTTGAATTCACGCTACAGTCTGTAATAATAGAGCTAGTTTGATCAAATTTGGTAGAAATACTTCTTGATTTGATTTATTTGAAACTTTTGTAAAACTAGAACAACAAGATAATAAAAATCTTATACATTACAGTACTAGGTAATAATTTGTACAACAGAATACTTGACATTATTTTTGTTATATTACTACAATAAAATAAATAAAATAATAAATATAAAAAAAATAATAAATATAAAATATAATACATAAATATACAATAATAAATAAAAATTTAAAATATGTAAATATTATAAATTACGACAAATTGTTATTATCAACGAAATAGGAAATATTTAAGTTGAATCAAAATATTGATAAAGCTTCTTTTTAAAGAGATTTGTATTGCTGATCTTTTGTGAAGTGTTAGGAATGTTATTGCAAAGACATATGCTGAATACCAAAAATTGTCTCTCTGAAGTCATGCAGTTTATTCTTGGCTGAATGAGCCTTTTCCTTCTATTGGAGCGTGCAAATTGGAGGCGATCAAACAGATAGTTTGGTTCTATGTTGTATTCAAAATTTGGTAGGAAAACTCGGAAATTGGCTATATTATTGTAGGCGATATTTAATTTTAAGAAGTCATTTGAATCGCAATTTGCAAATACTTCACAGCCACATAGGAGTGTTGGAATAAGGTAGGCTTTAGCCAACAGTAGTCTTATAAAATATGGGGTTGACGTTTGAACAGCCTAAAGGCTTCTCAGCATTCCATATCGTCCCCTCAATAAAACAATAGCGTATACACATATGGGCTTTTCCAGCGAGTTGTCAACCGCAGCCAAAAAATTGAAAGTCTATAAAAGTATGTTGTTTTACTATTTTTTTTATGGGAAATCTATCAAATTTGACTAATTTTCCCAAAAACTATATTTATTCATGACATTTTAAAATATTTGAGTGTAAATTCGAATTTTTAAAATTTATGTTTTAATCATGTTAAAAACATAAAATTAATCATGTTATGTTCTGATTAATGGTCTCTCTTTTAAATCTCGATTTATATTCAAGGGATATAAGAAAATCAACCTTTGTAGTCTAGTTGCATAAAAAGTAAAAAAAAAAACATGAAAAGAACGATGAAATAAAATGTCGCATGGGAAATGTTGCGTGCGAATGTGATTAAAATTAAATAAAAAATAAAGTACTTAATATATTTTGAATAAAATAAAAAACATTATTAAGATACGTGAATCCATGACATTTTAAAATTAGTCGCATTTAAATATTCTTTCAGGTTTCGTTGAAATCAGTGTTTTATGGGTTTGCTTTAAAAACGACTGGAATGGCTTGGTTTTTTGTAATTATCTTGTAAACGAACAATTGGCCACAATCAACCTTAGCACCAATTATAGTGCTAATAATGAGATATAAGTTTCGCATTTTGTCAAAATGAAATAATGTTTTGGCATATGTCTTTTCCACTTTGAATGCGTACGAATGTCGCATTCGGCCAGATTCATTATCGCCAGCATTACTTTGGGTAAATAAATAACGACTAACAAAATAATGACAAAAATAAGTTATTGTAAGTAATATAATTTAGAAAATCTTATTATAATTTATAAGTTTTTCTTTAAATCTTAACGCTTTTACTTGTTTTAAAATAAACATGTAAGTAATGCCGAACATATCGCACCTGTTCCACAAAAGGGTAGCAACTCAAAATTTTTAAATTTTGCTTTTTTGCTTTTTTGCATGAAAACAACGTACAATGACAATTTCTACCCACTGAAAAAAACGTCCGTTGGTTTTTCTTCTGTTTCATAATAAAAAACCGCAATGTTCCTTTCCACATTGCTAGGGAGGTGTAGGGTATTATATAGTCGGCCCCGCCCGATTTTCCGTCATTCCTTCCTGATTTTAAATAAATTTCACCAGCATGCAATAAAAAAATATTAATTGTGTGGCTTTCCAATTACTTAATTCGTACACGGGGCAAAATAGCCTTTTTTGGTATGTTTGAATCGAAAGAAAACATATTTGGAACACAAATTTTTAAATATTATATATTTCCTAGCAAATAAATTTTATTTGAAAATCAACAAAATATATCTGGAACGCATATATTAATATATTACAACAAAATATATTTGCAAACTAAAATTCTCAAATAAAATATGTGTTTAATACACACATAATTATTGTTTAGGAATTTCTCCAAATATATTTTATTTAAAAAAAAATCAAAACTTGTTGACTTTTCGAACTTCAGATTTAATTTTTCCTTGATTGCATGCAATAAAAAAATATTAATTGTGTGGCTTTCCAATTACTTAATTCTTACACGGGGCAAAATAGCCTTTTTTGATATGTTTGAATCGAAAGAAAACATATTTGGAACACAAATTTTTAAATATTATATATTTCCTAGCAAATAAATTTTATTTGAAAATCAACAAAATATATTTGGAACGCATATATTACTATATTACAACAAAATATATTTGCAAACTAAAATTCTCAAATAAAATATGTGTTTAATACACACATAATTATTGTTTATGAATTTCTCCAAATATATTTTATTTAAAAAAAAAATTTCAAAACTTGTTGACTTTTTCGAACTTTAGATTTAATTTTTCCTTGATTCCGAGTTGTACCTCCCAGCATTAGCTGAGTATTCTAAGCTATCATTAGTTGTCAATCCTCTAAGTAATTTATATTGATCCAAGATTATACGATTTCAAAAATTATTTTACAAACATTAACAATTTATAAAAAATTAACATTGAATTACTGAAAAATTTAACATACCTTAGGTATTTTCTGAATACTTACATGCAAATAAATATTTGTTTCGGAATAATGGTATAAATAAAAATATACATATTGGGATGTAGAAGATTTCCAAAATATATAATTTTGTTGTGAATCAAATATTATATGTTTAGAGTGTACCATAAACATATATATGATTCAAGCCGACTATGTTTGGGACAATATACTACCGAAGCGATTTTTTACAGCGTGTATAACTGAAACGATTTTCAATGAAATTCATGGGAATATATTTTCCTCAGAAATTTTGGCGTAATTCTGAAATAAATGAAAAATTTTTTTAAAAAGACCTGTGAGTTAATGCCGCACATATAAGGAACTAAACTTTTAAGGGTTTTCCAATAACAGTGATATGATATCTTTGAAAAAAAAAACACACTTATTGTTAAGGAAATTAAAAATTTTTTATTCAATGTGAAGTACAATCGATACAACTAAGTAAATAAAACGTCATTCAAGTGGCCTCTACGACTTCTTCTGCAAGAACGAATTCGATCAACCCAATTTTCGAACACTTTTTCCACTAAATCAAGTCGTATGACATGAATGCCACGTTCAATATTGACTTGTAAAGCTTGAAGAGAGTCTGGTTTATTTCGAAAGACCAGTGACTTCAAATAACCCCACAAGAAATAGTCTAATGGTATTAAATCACAACTTATTGGAGGCCATTCAATATCACAATTTCTTTAAATAATCGAATCTCCAAACTTTTCTCGCAACAATGCAATTGTTTCATTTGCTGTGTGGCACGAAGCCACAATCGGTCAATGGCAGAAAGATAGCGATAACGAGAGTTAAAATATTGCTCATGGGTGTCAAGGTCGTAGGTCGACTGGAAAGTGTTTTTTTATTTAAAAAAAAAATGGACTTAGCATCATTTTCAAATGCGGAAAGTTTATTTTTGTCTAGCTCCTTAACGGTACGTCGGATCGGGAATCGGTTCGGAATCGATTTAAAAAAATGGACTTAGAGCACGAATAGTTGCAATTGGAGAACGATTATTTTGATAATAAAAGTGAATAATTTGTAAACGTTGTTCTTGCGTATATCTGTTTGTACAGCGAGATGTACTTAACCGAGCGAAAGTCCAAGATGGAGAGAGGTGGAGACGAAATTTTGTAAAGCTAATATTACAAGGATGTAGTAATGAAGAGAAGGCAGATTTTAACGAGTATGTACGCACGATGAATTGGCCAATATATGCACCGAAAGAAACATATGACATAAACGATATTCAAACCAAAAATAATTTACTACGAAGATTTACGCAGGGACTCCAAAAGCGAATTCAAAAAAAATCGCAGGGACATGTCGCACGATGGGAAAATATGATGAAATATGCGCGCATAGGACTTTGAAAACAACTTTCAAAAATCAGTTTTTTGGGATTGTTGTTTTATTGTGGATAACATTTAATGAAAATACCTTCAAATTTTATGAAAATATCTCTAAGCGATTCCGAGTTATGACCATTCAAAGATTGTTGTTTTACTAATAAATGCAAAAATATGCGATGATAAAATGTATATGCTAAAATGCTTGTAGAATTCTCGTTTGTTGGTGAAATGCGACCGGACTTGTAACATATAATAAGGTTATATTTATCTTAATTTTTGTGTATAAGACGTATTTTTAACGTCTTTAAATGAAGAGATATTTCCAAGTAAAAATAAAGTTTTTTTTTGTTTTTCAAAAAAAATATCCACAGTAAATGGAATAGAACTTTTTTTGATCACGTGGGATCACTACCATATGACATAGAGAAGATAGATGACTTAGTGGTGTATCCAACAGTACCTACTTTGGCAAATTTTTGTACTTTAAATATGTGCTTTTTTTACTTCAAATATAGAAAATATGTGTGCAAGCTACATCTATCTATGAACCGATTTTCCCGAAATATATGGACCGATTTTCTTTGTCCAAAAAAATAACTTTTACGAAATTTCGGAAAAATCGGATAATAAAACGACCGGTACATGCATGTTTGTAGTGTCCTACGAACAAAAATAGCAATCCTATTAATATTATTAGGATTATATGTGTAATTTTTATAGTTTACTTCTTCTACAAAAAGTATAAAAATATAGTTAAACGCTTCTGCAGTTAATGTATATTAGGGTGGACCGATTATTTTTTGTTTTTAATTTAACTTTTCTTTTATTAACAGTCGACGACGCATTGCGTAATTGCATTAGTGCAACACTTCCGCTTTCAAAAATATTGCAGACGACGATTTTATCCTATTTATGTTGTTTTGGTTTCAAATTCAAAAGCATTACCCGGTTTTATAGACTTTTAACGCAATGTTGACAAAAATATATTTGAACTTCAATGGTCTATATATAAAACGCAGTAACACACATTCAAGTAACTCAAATAGATTTTTAGCTAAATTTTGTCAGCTTTAATTTAAAATCAAGATCACTGAAGTTGGTACGATATTCTGATTTTTACACTAATTTCCACAAAGTCGTTTTTGTAGATCCACTGTGCGATACATGGTAACAGTAAAATTAATTCTTGGTACACCAATTTCTTCTCCAAAGAATTCTCTTGAAGATAGTCCAAACCGTAGGACTCTATCTCTAACGGTATAGTCATGAGATAGAAAATACTGCTATGCGCGCGTATTTACCCCTTTTTTCCCATTGTGTGTCGCTTCGACGAGTATCAATGGCATAAAAAGATTTATTAACAAAATTTGATTTGTCAAGTTATAAATTCCATTTACCACAGCGTTATTATGCAAGAAACACACGAGGCAACCGTCGAAGCAACGTGTTTAGCTTGTTCACTACAAATGTGGCGATTGTTGCCGCAACCTCAGTACTGCGTGTAGCTGTACAGAAAACAAGCGGAAGAAAAGTAGAATTGTAAAATGTTTTTTTTTTTCTCAGATTTGTATTTTTACATTTTTCACAAGATACATATGTACATATGTATGTGCGTCCCAAAGTTCTCTTGAATTTTTATATTCGTTCATAAATCTAACATTACTTTCAATTGACATTTTCCATTCCTCTGTTTTGCGCTTATCCTTCCTACTCGCTTGATTTCGACGAACTGACCGAGTAAATGCAGTAATCAATCGGCAACACGAAAATCAATCAATAGGCAACACAGCTATACACGAAGCAACGCCCTGCAGCTAAAATCATTTCTAGTTGCGTATTGAACCAGTCATAAGCTAGTTGCAATGTGACCTATGCAAACCCATTCGCATCTCTGCCAGCAAAAACTTTTATCTGAGCTGTTTTACAGTACTTTCATGGTACCTACATGGTGGTTGCAGATCGTTCGTCTCTCTGTCGTCAGCAGCAGAGAAATAAGCAAAAACGATTGTCTGAACTGCTTTACGAGCAAGTACTCGCTTGGTGGTGGCAGAGTAAATGTGTCTCTCTCCCACCACAATTCTCTTGTACTCTCTTATTCTCAAATATAGTAATAACTGAACTAGATATTAACTAGTGCTGAATTGTAAACAAATGAACTAGTTGGGTGCCTATGACAAGCCAATGTTAAAATCGATAGTTCGTTATATGAAAAAAGGACAGATATGTTACTAGATTAAAGTAAAAAGCAACTAGTATATTTCTATATACAAACTAGTCCTTTTGGCTGCATGGCGGCTGCTTTAACATGGTAGTGTTGATACAACGGTTGAGTCTTGTGTATCTAGCATTATGGGAAAAATTCACTCCTTCCCTAAGGTACCCCACGGAAGAATTTTACCATTTAATGACAAACTTTGTCATTCTGTTCGGCACTTGGTGAAGGCATTGGATTGGCAGTGAAGTGCGCTTACACGGAAATGGTTCAGGAGACGGTTAATTCATATAGAAGCAGTATAGTTCTGGGAGGAATACCTCCACCCATAAGCCACAAAGAAAAAATGCTGTGTAGAGAGATCAGATCGGTTCCGTCAGATAAACAGATACCTCGCCCTCCTGAACCGGACATCACCGATATGTGCCCTGTGAACAATCCCCCCAATCCCGCATTATTGGATTATGGATATGGACATGGATACGTAAAATGTCTACTCTAATTATATACATACTATTTTTCCCCTCTCTTCCGTACATGTATTCTAAGCAGCTACAACAACAATGGCGACAAGGACGACAGCGTAATACATGGGTTCGGTGTGTTAAGTCAAAACATGAGGCTGCAGTACTATCTTGGAGTCAAGTTAGCAAGAGACAATCCAAAGTAGAGGGAGTTCTTAAACGCCTTTGTTCCACGTGAACTGTTATTAATATATTGGAATATTTTTGTATATGTATATATACAGATAAATAATCCCTGTCGGAAATTGAGTTAACTTTAAGCTAACAAATGGTTCGTTAAAGTTGAGTTACAGGTGATTCAAAAGCTAACTCATTTTCCATGTAAAATCCTATTCAGTTTTTACACGCATTGTCATCAGAGTGAGTCAGTACTCACTCACTCTGCATAAGTTTCAGTTAACCACAAGTTAGCTCACTATGAGTTAATTTTTGGCGCATAATAAAGGGTCCGCCAAATAAGCTTTTTTTTTTGAAAATGCTATTAAAAAAAACTACTGAAAACGCATTGGATGGTCAGTTGGCTTCAACTCCTGAACCAATTGGACTTTGTATGGCGTCATACCAAGGTCTTTATGCAAAATTCGTCTCAATGATGTCTCCGAAATGTTCAATTGTTGAGAACGACGGTGAATTGATGTTGATATTCTCGGGTGTACGCATTGTTTTTGGCTTTTCACGCTTTGGTTTATCGATGAGGATGCCAGTTTCTTTCACTTTTTTCACAAGATAACGAACATACGGAGCTGACGGTGCTTCTCTTCTTCCAAAATCCGTACGCAATTTTTGCACACATTCTGCAACATTACCATGATTTTCAAAGTAATGTCGCAATATTCGCAATATACACATATTCGTTCAGCGGAAGGATAAAACTAATTATCTGTCAAATCAGACATGAGCTAAGTGTTACCATTCACGAAATAAGCACTAGTTGAAAAAAAAAACGTTTGATGGCGGACCCTTTATAAGAGGGCATTACGAGTTAGCTATTAACTGACCAACTAATGATAAGCTGACTACAAGCTCATCATTAGTTAGCTGACTACAAGCTTATCATTAGTTGGTCAGTTAATAGCTAACTCGTAGTGCCCTCTTATATTATGCGCCAAAAATAACTCATAGTAAACTAACTTGTGGTTAACTGGCTAGCTAATGATACGCTTACTATAAGCTTATAATTAGCTAGTTAGCCAAGTTAGTAAAACCATAATTTAAAAATTAGAAAACCGTATCCTTCTTACACATGTTGGTTGTATACTATTTAGTATTTTTATTATTGACATATAATTAAAAAATAAATAAAATATTTCAGCCTTTTTTAAATTAAAAATATAGAATTAAAATAAAATTAAAGTTCAGATTTGTTTTTAAGCGATGTTAGTTGGGTTGCTTTCTTTTTTTTTCATTACGCACACTGATTGGAAGTGACGCTTTTTAACCACCTTAAAGGCATTTCTTAATGCTTTTTCCGGATCTTCTTCTCCATTAATTCGAATTGCGTCTATAAAATTACGAAAAATTGAATTAAAAACGGGAAACAATAAATATAATTGCTACCATACCCATTATAGCATCAAACAGAGGTTTATAACTTTTCAACGACAGTTTCCCATGTATTCCGTCAATATTAGAGGCGACAATGAGGTCTACTGAAAAAATTTCTGTCAAAGTCCTATGCAGTTGCCCTTTGAGTAACGAAGACAAACAACGAATCTGAAGTTATTTTGTTTTAATATTTAAATTTGCAATAGGGTAACAAAATACTTACATAGTCTGAACGATTAGCTTCTTTAATATTGTTGTTTGTGTCTGCCAAATCATCAGCGGTCTGAATAGGGAAAATCTTTCTCACATTCGCTTCTTGCTTGTCTTTAGCTAGAAGTTTTTCGGTTAAAACTTTCTGTGTGGCAAGAGCTTCCATTATGACTGTATTTTGTGTTATGATGGTGGCTAGTTTTATGAAAAATTAAGAAATTTGGTTTATACATAAATATATTCTTATATAATTTGTACCTTCTAACTTCTCAATGGTATTCTTAAGCTGAGCAACAGTTTCTGTATTTGAAGAATAAATTATTTTGTATAATTATTTGGAGCATAATTATTTCGTTTATCACCTATACCTGTTATTTGGTCAAGTTTGGTCTCACATTGATTTTGGCAGCATTGAACATTTTGACAAGTGTTTGGATTATCTTTAAAATAAAACATATTAGATTACTAAATGACTTACGATTTGATTTTAAAATTTCACTGAATTTTAATCGCTTGAAACTTGGAAGCTTGTTTTCTTGATCCATTATGCATTTGATTCTGATGAATTTCTCAGTTTTTTATTTATACTTGTTGTCTTATTTTCAATTTGAGATCTAAAAATGTGTATTTCGTTACTTTTATCGCGAATATCTTTATTTAGGTACATCCATGTAAAATTGGAAATAAAACAAATTTTTCGTATGTGGAAAACCTGCCAATTTACTTTCTATTTCTTTTATTTCAAAGTTTTCAGAGTCGTCTAAATCATTTAAGTCAACTAGACGGGGTTCCTAAAATTAAAAGCGAATCGAACGGTTCAATAAAGAAACTTTCTATTTTTCTAATACGCCTGCCTATAACAAAACCGGGTTCTGCACTCAAAAAACCTGTTATTAATATTGGAATCAAAGGTTTTATAATGCACAAATTATTGGGGGACTTTGTAGTAAATAGATAGTTTTTGTTTAAAAAGCTTATACATTTGCCATTTTTTTCATTGAATTTTGTTCGAGGTTCTAGTATAATCATATTTTCATGTTGGATTCTATAGCAAAGTTGTTGCAAAATTTTAGAAGGTTTTTTAACATACTTTTTAAAAATCTGTAGATAATTCTCAAAGGCATATGCGGAAAAATGAGTACAAGGTCCGAATTCTCTCACACAATCACTTAAATGCAGAAGCCCATGAATGTTGTATGTAACGCTGCTTTCTCCAAAAACAAATGGAAAGTTTTAAACAAATAATTCAAGCATTTTAGGAGCATTATCTGAATTTCTAGCACATGTTCTTGGACATGAAAGAAGTCGATAAGCATAATGGAGCAGAAGAAATTCGTAATAAAAATCGTCATCAACTCGGTTCTTAAAAACAAGTATTCCTGTGTATAAAAGAAACTGACGAAACTCGGCTGCCTTCCAATTTAAAACTTCATCTAGTTCTCTTGGGCAACGAGAAAACTCCTTAGGTACAACATTTTTTAGAGAGGTTAAATGATTAGATATTTGCGTTTTTCTTTCTTTAACGATTTTGAAATTCGTTTCATTATTAAGTAGTAGGGGTCAACGAGGTGCATCGGGTCAAGAGGTACTTGACTAACCATTTTTATGTTTATTTTTTCAAAAGGAGTTTTATTTTCATAGAACTGTTTACGATGGTGCTTCAAATACCTTCTTGATGTAAAGTCTTCGTCAGTAATTAGCTGAGATGACTCCACCGAATATGTGACAACATTATCAAACCATGAGAGGAGGTGTGACCGGCTATACCACATACAAATGCCTTTGCAGGGGCATCACAAACACGTAATTACCCTCACACAAAAATGGTTTGTTTTGTTTACGATTAACCCTCAGTTTTTGTAATACGTTTTCGTTCGTCTACGACGAATCATCCAAAATAACTCAATTGATACGTGAAATATATAAACCACAGGAGTCAATAATTTATCATATACTATAGGAAAACCCAGAAATAGTTCGTACATAAAATATTTCATGCCTGTGTTTTATAGATTTCGAGTTATAGTTAATTGAAATTTGACGTTTCGTCGCAAACGAACGAAAACGTTTTACAAAAACAGGGGGTAAAACTCCACTTTCAAACAATTGCTCCAACTCGCCTACCAATTCTTTTAAGTAATTATCTATATTCTGTTGCTTCTTTTTCCCTAAATATATGCCAACTGCGAAAACCCATACATTACAAAAATTACCGATCCTCATTAAAATGGGCCATAATTGGCTAGACGAAGATTTAAACAATGGAATTCCATCGGTATTTATATCGAACATAATCTCATCCCAATTTTTTAAAATGTGTGAAACTTTGTCCAATTGATTTTTAATACCCAAATGGCAATAAAGACCAGGAGAAACTTCTGTAATGCATAAGGGATTTTTTTTTAATTTCAAAAGACGACACTTTTTGGTACATTTAAAATAGACAATAGCTCCTCAAAACTCTATCGACTTGGTCGATATTTGTTATAAAAGTCACCTACTTTTTCAGTTAAAGTATTTTTTTGGCATTCTACTTGTTCTTCTTCATAATTTGATTTTTTTCTGCGGTGTCTTCCCCTAAATCATCCTGCTGTGTAATGCAAGAAGCGATGCTTTCTTCACTTGGTTTTGTTTCCCTATTCAATTTACCAACGTAAACAGCCTTTTCTTTTTTTAGTATTCTCTTTAGATTTCTTTTACTTCCACCACTCTTAACTGAAAACATTCTGCAATTTAGTTTTTATTTGACTATTACACACTTCACTTAATTGTATTTTAACTTAATCGATTAAAAACTGATCCGTATCTGCTGAAACCGCGAGCTAAACTGAAAGAAATAAACAGAAACGCATATACATACATATATTCACAGTTAGGTTTTTTATTCTCTTTTCTTCTTCGATTTTTTTCCTATGGCTATGTGTTTACTAAAGCTGAGTATAGACGATTGCCAGATCGGCAAACGTTATCAACCCTGCTAAAGTGCTGCAAATATACGGACAATGACAGATTGTTAGGCAAAGGTGAATTGACAGTTCAGACGATTTCAAGAAAACATTACAATTTCATATATTTACAATATACCTATTTTGTAAATATTTATATGCAGGATTGACAATAAAAATACATTATAGACAATGTTCCAAATAAAATGATTTTCTGGCAATGGCGCCGTTGTCACATGCATAAACTTCGAACATATAACAATCAGCAAATTATCTCGCAATGACTTCTCTGCTAACGTTGCAAAACAAAAATTGTATGTTCACACGGTTGTAAATTCACAGGGTTGCATTTTTCCGCCATTTTTCTGGCAATGTTGTCCGATCTGCAAATCGTCTGTACTTACCTTTACATCTGCATCAGCTTAGTGTGAGCAAACAGCTATTTCATTACTTATCTAGAAGAAGTTCGATTGATAACTGTTGCAGGTTGTTTGGGATTGCAAATGGGCCATATCGGTCAATGTTTTGATATAGCCCCCATATATAGCATCTAACTTGCTGTGATTCCTACTATTCTCTTCTACTATATGTTTCCTACTGTTCTCATCTACTATATTTCTTTGTTTTTCGGTGTTATTCTCTTTAGGTTTGAGTTATTTTGTGAGGTCATATGCTATCCATGGCGGAGGGTATATAAGATTCGGCATGGCCGAACTTAACGCTTTTACTTGTTATTCTCTAACGTGGGTATCATATTCAGTTCCGCCAGACTTTAGCCATTCCTTACTGGTTTTTCGATATGTTACACTACTGATACAACAGAATACTCCCGAGAGCATTTAGAAACGTATTGAATATTCGAAATATTCATACATAAAAATATTCACCTTTTTAGGCATATTCAATTGCCAAAATGGATGAATTTTTACAGTATTCTAATCTCAGTGTGATTACGCGGATTAAGAAAATATTTTGTGTCAGCTTACTGTAGAACTCTGCGCACACAATTACCCTGTGTCATCGCTTAATTTGACAATCACAACAAATCACAAGATCGAAAAATCGGTTTGATGCCATTTCGATTGATTGAAAATGACAATTTTTTTATTAAAAATAATTTACAGTAAAAATCGTGTAAAATAATGAATGTTTTTTTAATATTAAGTTAACATTTAAAAAATTCGTATAAATCCAAATCATCATTCGATAGTTATGCATAGTTATTTTTTGTACGTTTTATTATTTGGACAACTCGTCTTCGGAATGTTCAGAGTCTTCCGATGAGGATGAAACGCGTTTCCTTTTCAAGCTTTGTTTCTTATGGAATCTGTTTTTAGCCAAGCGAAATGCTTGTCGTAAATTCTTCAAAAACAGTTTTTTAGTCAATCCCTCGGTGAAAGCGGCTTCTGTTAAAAAAAGATTTTATGAAAGTCACATTAATTTATACATATTTATATACGATATGCCAGTGTGAATACTTACTATACAGAGAATCAACAAATTTCGGATATTGTAAAAATCGTAATTTCCTTTGTTTGCCATCCACATTAAATTCCAGTATAACAGAAATATCAATTATGCGCTCCAGTTCCTTTTGAATACTACAATTTCCAATTATACCCTTTAGAGCAGATACCTAAATTCAATTTAAATTAAGTTTATTATATTTATGCTTAAGCGGTTGAAGCATAGCCGCGAATAACGTTGCAACAGACAAAATTCAAATTGTTATGAATTTGCAACAAAAAAAAAACTTTTAATAGTAGCGGGCTTTCTACATTATATTTTTTGCTTAGTGACATTTGAGTTAAATAGCTATTAAAAAAAATTAATAATATTTTTATTTTTTTAAAAAATTACAGATTATTTCTGTTCACAGCGGAAAAAAAAGTTTTAAATCCAAAAACTCATTGCTACATAAAACATGATTCCACTTTACATAGCTCAGTACGATGGCATTTAAAACATTTTTCGTGTGAAGAAGTACATTGGCTAACGTGGTGGCTAAAAACCATTATTTAGCCTCAATTAGTATTTTAATATACCGTTTTGTTAAAAAACTATATTGTACTTAAAAAACTTTTAATGATTCTAGCTTCAATGGTTTTTCATTCATTGGAAGAACGTTGTAAAATACAACAATTACAACTTTATTCCACTGGCTAAATTCAGTGGAAGAACGTTGTAAGGTACTAACAACTACAACTTTATTCCACTGAGTATCACTTTATTATTTCATTTTGATAACGATGAAGTGCATTAATTCAGCTGATTTAGTATTGGGGCAATGTGGGAGAGCCTTATAAACGATAATTTGAAAAAATATACGTTTTGCAAAAAATGGCGTTTATAACGTTATTCGCGGCTATGCTCCAATGGAAAAAAACGACTTACTACAGCATGTTTTGTTTCCTCATTTGTGTCATTCTCTATTTCATTTAATTTATCAATGGATGGAATAGGAAATAAATCGGTGTATTTTAGTGATGTCTGGGCTGGAGTCATATTAGTTACAAGCATTAGTTTTATTTCCGAGACAAGTCCAACAATTGTTCTATTTTGATTATTGACAGTTTCTACAAATAATTATGTATACATATGTATATGTATTTACATTGTTAATTAAAGTAAATATGAATACATACCATTTAATCGTTTTATCTCGTCCAATACAATTTTCTGACTAATGGCAGCTTCTGAAATTTAAAAAAATATATATATGTACATACACATGCATCGCACAACAAACTATAGAACGGATTAAAGTCGTTTTAGAATAACACATATGTATTTTAATGTTCGATTTGTTCATATTTTCGTAAACAAAATCGGGCATTCGATTCGAACACCAAAACTTGTAGAGTTTTTTGTTAAAATTTAAAATGTTGTTTATTTTTGTAATAGCTACATAACGCATCTAAAAACCAGTAAAAAGAGATAAAGTCCGGCGAGCATGAAAGGTGCTTATAAAATTCTTATTCTCAGATTAATAGAGTCAACAATTTTAGTGTAAAAATTCAGGCACATTAAAATTCAGAATTATTGTTAAAAAATGCGTGCCTAGAGCGTCAA
The DNA here is from genome assembly GCA_963930755.1 of Eudasyphora cyanicolor. NCBI lineage: Eukaryota > Metazoa > Arthropoda > Insecta > Diptera > Muscidae > Eudasyphora > Eudasyphora cyanicolor. Next base: position 153,992,938 of record OZ005736.1, on the reverse strand, counting down.
GAAGGACCGATATGTCCCACTTTCACTACACGCTGAAAAAAAAATCGCGTCTGTAGTATATTGTCCCAAACATATTCGGCTTGAAACATATAATGTTTTGGATACACTCTAAACATATAATATTTGGTACACACAAAAATTACATATTTGGGAAGACGTTGTTCTAAACAAATCTTGTTTACTTTGAACTATTTTTCCGAAACAAATATTCATTTGCATTTAAGTATTCAGAAACTACCTAAATTATGTTAACTTTTTTTATGTCTAAAAATAATAAATAATAATAATTGAAATCGTATAATCTTGGATCGAAATATATTTCTTGGAGGATTGACAATTAATGATGGCTTGGAATACTCAGAAATGTTAGATGATTGATTTAAAACAGAAGATAATGCTGCATTTGGTACCATAACTGGGAGAATCAATTCGAAACAAAAAAAATTAAAACTGAAATTCGAAAAATTCAACAAAAGTTTAGAAAATCTTTTTTAAATAAAATATATTTGGAGAAATTCCTAAACAATAATTTTATTTGTATTCAAAGACATATTTTATTTGAGAAAATTAGTTTATATGTTGTAACATATTAATATACGAGTTGCAAATATATTTTATTGATTTTCAAGTAAAATTTATTTGCTCAGAAACACATAATATTTAAAAAGTTGTGTTCCAAATATATTTTCTTTCGATTCAAACATATCAAAAAAGTGTCGGTTGCCCGTTATTATTTCGGTCTGTAATCGTTATGATTTAAACTGAGATACTCTCTCGGCTAAAGATCAACCTGCTTCTATACAGTGATAGAATGCAAGTATTTTACATGGCAAAATATATTGCAAGTATTTCATTGAGTGCCCACAGACTACTTCACGGGGAAAAAAAGGCGATTTTGCCCCGTGTAGTAGTAGCAGATATAAATGCATAAAATTGGAGGATTGACAATTAATGATGGCTTGGAATACTCAGAAATATTAGATGATTGATTTAAAACAGAAGATAATGCTGCATTTGGTGCCATAACTGGGAGAATCAATTCGAAACAAAAAAAATTAAAACTGAAATTCGAAAAATTCAACAAAAATTTAGAAAATCTTTTTTAAATAAAATATATTTGGAGAAATTCCTAAACAATAATTTTATTTGTATTCAAAGACATATTTTATTTGAGAAAATTAGTTTATATGTTGTAACATATTAATATACGAGTTGCAAATATATTTTATTGATTTTCAAGTAAAATTTATTTGCTCAGAAACACATAATATTTAAAAAGTTGTGTTCCAAATATATTTTCGTTCGATTCAAACATCAAAAAAGTGTCGGTTGCCCGTTATTATTTCGGTCTGTAATCGTTATGATTTAAACTGAGATACTCTCTCGGCTAAAGATCAACCTGCTTCTATACAGTGATAGAATGCAAGTATTTTACATGGCAAAATATATTGCAAGTATTACATTGCGTGCCCACAGACTACTACACGGGGCAAAAAAGGCGATTTTGCCCCGTGTAGTAGTAGCAGATATAAATGCATAAATCTAAATGGTGAAGAAGTGTTATCGGAGGGGACTCCGATTTAGGGCAATATAGAGTATAATTTCTTAAATGTCAGTCAGCTCAAGTAAAAAATGTGTTCTGCATAGGGTCAAGAAGCGATATCGGAAGGGGCCTCTATATATGGGGACTATTTCAAAACGTGAAACGATGCACCCCATTTTCTCAAGGCCCGATTTAGGGCTATATAAAGTATAAATGCTTAAATTTTAGTCAGATCAATTGAAAAATTTGTTCTCTAGAGGGTCAAGAATTTGTAATCGGAGGGGACATTTATATGGGGGCTACATCAAAACGTGAACCGATTTACCCTTATTTTCTGTAGGGTCGATTTAGGGCAACATAAATATATTTGCTATCTGTACTTTGATCACAAAGAATATATGGACAGCAGACGGACACGGCTAAATCGACTCAAAAAGTGATTCCATGTCGAACGGTATAGCAAACTTGCCAGGGAACAAAATTGAACGCTGTAAAAATAAAATTCATAACGCTTTTCCGATGGTTTCAAGATAATAATTCCCAAAAAATACTCGTATTTACAAATCAAATTTAATTGATTACACTATGCAACAAAATTGTTGTCAAAGTGCTGTGCATAATATTTTCTGGTGTAATATGATGTCCTAAACACAAAATAAATATTAAAAAAATTTTTCTATAGTAAATTTTTTTAAAAAAAAATGTACTTTAAATTTTTCATTTCCTCGGAAGGTGGCTTTAGTATTTAGACCATATTTAAAGTTAATTATGAGGACTATAAATGTTAATAATGACACTATCGCGTGAAAACGTTTAGTAACTATCGTTAAAACAATTAGAAAAAAATTTGATTTTTTTTAAAAAAAAAACATTTTTTGTTGGCACGAAAAAAACCATAAAAAATCGCCAAAAAAAATAGGTTGGTCCGGTTTTTGAAAGATAAGATCATAACAAAGAAAACGGAGCCTATTGAAGAAAATATGGATAAAAGTAGAAATTATAGCACTTTTGGTAGAAATAGAGAAATCCAACATACAGGCATGTCACAGGTTTTGTACGAAATTGGTTCATTTTCGTTTTTCAAAATCGTATCGTTTTACTGTTGCTTCTACAGCTCTTGTAGGTTTTCATGAAACCAAAAGAAAATGGAAACCGAAAAACACTATCAAAAGTATGGCAGCATAGAAATCAGAAACAGCTGTTTCAGCCACCGCAGTCAACAATACCGGTTCGACTCCAGATTCTGATAGGCGGTAGTGAAAATAAATAAAACTTATTAAAGCCAAAAAAATAAAGAAATGAAAATAATGCCTGGAATTGCAATTGCTACATTGATGGAAGAAGAGCGAAATGTGCAATCCGAAACAAAATTTCACCGCAGAAGTTTGCGCGATGCGTCAGATCCATTGTCCCAAACAAATGGAGTGTAAGTTAATAAGTATATCTATTTAATTGTATATTTGCTTAATATTTTTTCTTTAGTTTTATATGCTTTCATCGTTTGAATAAAGAGGCATTTTTTATGATACTGGAAAAAATTGAACCGTTTCTGAAGAGCTCCACAATACCGGGAATTATTCAATTGGCAACAACTCTGCGTTTTCTTGCTACAGGAGCGTACCAAGGTGTTATAGCCAAGGACGTAGATTTAAGTATGGGAAGAAGCACCGTTTCAATTATTGTATGGAGAGTTATGAATGCTCCTGAGAGTAAGATATGTCCACATTTCATAAAACTAAGAATGACGCCTGAAGAGAAGACGAACTCAAAATTGCACTTCTCTTCAAATACCAGATACCCGGCATAATTGGATGCATAGACGGTAGTCACATAAAAATTTCAAAACCCACAGAAGATGAGTCTCTCTATTACAATGGGAAAGGAACATATAGCTTAAACGCAATGATTGTAAATTATTTCAATTTTCAAGGAAATTAATAAGATATGTGATTACAACATGAAAGTTAGAGCTGTGGATGCTTGCATGCCTGGGTCTTGTCACGACGCATTTATTTGGGGCTTAAGTGGAGCAAGAAAGTATTTTTTAAATGAATACAAAAATGGCGATATGAATTCTCGCCTATTGGGTGACTCTGGCTATGGATTAGACCAGAAAAGGGTTATTCAAATTATAAAAGTGTGCTGTGCTTTGCATAACATCTGCAGAGAATAAAACGTTGAACTTGCGGAACCCCATATTTTGAACATCAATGAGGAAATTGAAGTAATGGATGAAATTGATTAATTCCCAAAATAAATTTTATTTATTGTGTTTGTTGTTTCTTTTTTAGTTTCATGGTTGCATTTTCTCTTATTTGTTTTACGGTTGCTTTATGGGTTACAGCACTTCTAAGCCCAAAGTATTTACATTGTCCTACGAAAGGTATTTGAAATAGTATTTTTTTGGTTTGAAATTAATTCAAATATTATTCATTTATAATCATTGATTTATCTGAGATTTTTTTACTTTTTCAGATTTTGTGAACGTTTTAAACTGAAATTTATTTTTCGGTTTACGTTTTCTGTAGAAGCTAAAAACGTTTCGTAAATTCTTGTACGATTTTGCACTCTGTGACATGACTGATAATTGGGTTTTTATACCCCCCACATCGTGAACATGGGTATATCGTTCATTCCATATCAAACCGAACGATTTTTGGAAAAAAAATCTGGTCGACATTGCCGATTGTTTTGAAAATTTGTATATGAGTTTATCGGCGAGCGAATATAAAACACAACCGATAATTTCAAAAGACTAAAATATTCTCATATTTATTTGACAAACTTAAAACTATTTTCATAAATCTAAGCCTACTAAACTAATTTATAATTCTATTATGTACAGTGATTTCCTACATATACTCCCCCTAGAGATACTGGTATATCAGGATCTCTATTGAAATCGAACAGTACGAGTTCGTATGCGAGTACTTCTTCGTGGAATTTTGCTGGGTTGATGCTGATAGGCAGGTCTGTTTGCAGGAACTATTACAATTCTGGGATCTTCCGTGATATCAGTGTTAAACATAAAGGCAGGTTTTACACGATCGATAGAGGTTACTTTTTCTTTCCCATTAATGTCTAACGTAAAGAGTTTATCAGATCGACGAAGTACACGAAAGGGTCCATCGTATGGTGGTTGTAAGGATTTCTTTACTGCATCACGACGAACAAAAACGTGAGTGCAGTTTTCAAGTTGACTTGACACGAAAACAGATCGATTTGTCTTGTGGGCTGCTGGAACAGGTTTCAGTGCATTCATTTTTGCTTTGAGAGATATTACGAAATCCTCGGTCGGTGCTAGATTTTCTGATTCAGCCAGCATGTCTCCCGGTAGTTTAACCGATGTTCTGTATGTAAGTTCAAATGGAGATGTATTGCTATCTTCACGGATGCTTGCTCTTAGTCCGAGCATTACTGTTGGTAAAACATCCATCCAATTTGCAGAATTGTGGCACATTATTGCAGTTTTTAAAGAACGATGCCATCGTTCTATCATGCCATTAGCACATGGATGATATGCTGTGGTTCTTATGCGTACGGCTCCGAGAATGTTGGTCAGTTCTTTAAAAAGTTGGGACTCAAATTGCCGCCCGTGGTCTGTAGATATTCTGGCGGGAACTCCAAAACGTGAAATCCAACCGCGGTAGAATGCCTCGGCAACAGTAGACGCTCGAATATCTTCAATAGGTATCGCCTCTGGCCATCGCGTGAATCGGTCGATGCGGGTTAGCAGATAGCTATATCCTTTACATGAAGGCAGTGGACCAACAATATCGATATTCACGTGATTAAAACGTTCTGGTGTTAATGGATAGGAGCCAATGTCACTGCGAGTGTGAATGTGTAACTTTGATCGCTGGCACATTAAACATTGTTGCGTCCATAGTTTTATGTCCTTTTTCATGTTAGGCCACACGAAACGTGTTTGTATTAGTTTCGTTGAAGCACTAACACCACCGTGTGACAGATTATGGAGAGTGTCGAATATGCTTTTTCGAAAGTTTGAAGACACATAAGGACGAGCATTATCTGTTGAAATGTCACAGTAAATAGGCTGAGAATCTGGAGATATCTGGATTAACTTCAATACCATTGCGGATGATCCAGGATTTTCTATAAAGGTTTTTAATTCCTCATCAGATTTTTGTGACTCGGCCAAATTATCGTAATCAATTGCTGTCGGAGTTGCTATTGTAGAGATCCTCGACATTGCGTCTGCAACAACATTATCAGCTCCACTGATGTGACGAATGTCAGTAAAAAATTGTGACAAAAAATCAAGCTGACGAAACTGTCTTGGTGTAGCCTTATCGTAGTTTTGCTTGAAAGCAAAAGTCAGTGGTTTGTGGTCGGTGAAAATAATAAATTTTGCGTCCCTCAAGCATGTGGCGGTAGTATTTGACGACAGAATATGTTGCAAGCAGTTCGCGATCATATGTGCTATATTTCTTCTGCGTATCCGAAAGTTTCCTTGAATAAAAACTTAAAGGCATCCAACCGTCTGCTGTTCGTTGTTGGAGCACCCCACCAATTGCAACATCAGAAGCGTCGACTTACATTTCTCGAAGGCTGATTTCGCGTCTTCAGTCCAGACAATCGGAGTCTTATCATTTTTCTTATTTCCTATCTGGTATGCTATGAGTGGTAGTTGCGTGGCTGCTGCTCTGGGAATAAACCTTCGGTAGAAATTCACCATAGCTACAAATCTTCGGAGTTCTTTAACCGTTTTTGGCGGAGGGTAATCCGTAATCGCTGCAACTTTCTCCTGGAGAGGAAGAATACCATCTTTCTGTACGAGATGTCCGAGGAATGACACTGAACTTTTACCAAAATTATATTTTGCCACGTTGACTATTAAGCCGTAATCTTGAAGTCGATTGAATAGTGTTTCCAAATGATGTAAATGTTGTTGTTCATTTTCCGAAGCTACCAAAATGTCGTCAAGATATGGGAAACAAAAATCCAGACCATGTAAAACTTCGTGCATAAATCAATCAATCAGTCAATCGTTGCAAATACTGATTTTTCTTTTAGACCATGCGAAAAGTCGTGGATGTGAGGTAGTGGATACTTATCTTGAACCGTTTGAGCAATCAAAAGACGGTAGTCACCACATGCTCGCCACCAAAGAGATTGTATATAAGAAGAGATACCATTTCATTCACCTCAACGAAAGGTGAATTCCGACTCGTGAGCAAAGATGAGTTCATGAAAAAATTTATTGAAAAATCGTGTATTTTGTGTGCTTTTCTTTCACTTTTTCACATGCACGTCAATAAACACACAAAATAAAATTCTTATACGTTAGTTGAAACAAAGAAAACGGAGAAAAAGCTCGTTTTTAATCTATTTAAATTTCCTTTATGTCCACCACTTCGATAGAAAAACTCACCTCTGCACATGAATTTTCGCCGTGGTATCTCTTTATAAATTGAATCTCTTTGCTCGCCACTGACCATTCTTTTTGGGAACCAAATGCAGAGGACTTTCCCAACAACTTTTTGATGGTCGACAGAGGCCTTGGTTAATCATGAACTGGAATTCTTGTTTATCAATATTAAGTTTATCCGGGGGTAGTCTGCGGGGTCTTGCTGAGACAGGCGCACCCTTGGTTTCGATGACATGTTGAACGCCATGTTTAGCTCGTTTTATATTTCGCGATATATTTGTAATATCTGGAAATCGAGAAAGTAATTCGTGATATTTTGAGCTATTTACCAATGTTTTAATTTCCAAATAGTCCGAAATCGTCTTCACTTTTCCTTTGATGTCAATTCCTGTTTCAGAGTCCACGAGTTTGCCTTGTTTCATATCTACTAGTAATCCATAGTGCTTCAAAAAATCGGCACCAATAATTGGATGCGAGACGTCTGCGTATACAAATTTCCATGGAAATGATCGTCTAAGTCCGAGTGTTGGGGATAAAAGTACGTCGCCGTACGTATTTATTGAGGTTCCATTAGCAGCAAACAGAATACTTTTCGGGCCGAGAGCTGCCATTATTCAAGTGATTCATGGGTAATACGGAGATATCGGCTCCCGTGTCGACTAAGAAAAGTTTTCTTACCAATTTGTTGTATAAAAATAGGCGATTTGCTGGTTGAATCCAGTCACTATTCGCCTCTAGTGACCGGCTTGGTGGTTTCCCAATTTCTGTGAACTTTGGAAAACACATGGCTGTCGGCATTTATTAGCGTTGTCTCCAAAACGTCGGTGGTAATAGCGTAAACAAGATTGGGAATTGTCACGTCTTCTGCTTCTTGATCGGCTTCTGGAATATCTGTTTTGCAATTGATGAACAGCCGCAGTCAATGTTTCAATTTGTCTTAGCATTTCCGAGAAATCAAATGTAGGGTTATTCACGCTTGAAACGGAAATTGATGGAGATATGTCCGCGATTTTATCTGCCATCTTCGCTAGATTATCAAGGGATTCCGATGATGTCGATAAAATAGCTTGGGTATGTGTCGGCAGCCGTTGCATCCACATTGTGCGCAAAAAATCATCTGTGACACCTCCGTTTGCAAGACTTCGCATTTCCCGGGACAATATGGTTGGCTTTTTGTCTCCAATTTCCAGATTACTCAGGAGTTGCTTAATACGCTTTTCCTCCGATATGGAAAAATGTTCGATGAGACGTTTCTTCAACTGGGTATACACATCTGCCGGAGGCTTCAAAACGATGTCACTTACATTTGTCAGCACCTCTGTACCGAATTCCGCTATTATTATGTGGAACTTCGTCTGCTCAGAATCAATGCCATATAAAACAAATTGAGCATCCACCTGCACAAACCAAAGAGATGGATTCTCCTTCCAAAATCGAGGAATTTTCATTGCGTGTGACGGCACTGGAACAGATATTGCACCATTCCGTCCAGAAGTGCCAGCTGCTTCTCCAGTTTCGTTCTGCATTGTTTGTGGAGAAAAACAAATTTGCTTGCAGAAATTATTTTAGCGTCGGGGTCACCAATTTATCGGCGAGCGAATATAAAACACAACCGATAATTTCAAAAGACTAAAATATTCTCATATTTATTTTTCAATTTTCATTTGAAAAACTTTTTCATAAATCTAAGCCTACTAAACTAATTTATAATTCTATTATGTACAGTGATTTCCTACAAGTTTTAATATGGAAATTAATCATCTTGTAGTTGGCGAGAAAAAACTCAAAAGCTTTTTTCAGGTGTTATAAGCATCTGAAATCTTAAAAATTTGGGAAAATATCTGAAAAGGTGTATTTTGGAAGTTATGTATTATGCAAACGCGTGGACGGAATTTTACAAATGATGGCTCGTTCGTAAGGTATTGACTTGTATTACATATATATATAAATGCTGGTTAATTCAAAGTTCTTATATGCATCAGTTGCATATGCTATGATTTTTCCTTTATAAACTATGATAAATATTGAAATTACAAAATAGGCAGTATCATTTCAATAAAAAATAATTTCCATTTCTGACATTTTTAAGAAAAATGTATTACATATGTATGTATATAGAAGCTGAAGAAAACACCAGATTAAAATGTACAGGATCAGCTCAGATTAGATAGGGATCCATGCCTATATATTTCACATATCTACGTCGGTGTTTTCCTGGTCCAGTATGCAAATTAAAATTTAAGAGGAAAACGATATATGCAAATATTGGCGAATTTTCGGATATATCGAGGATGTCCTAGTCAAGACCTTTAAGAAGAGCTATAATTTGTATAAATCTGCAAACGCGTTTTTAAAATATAACAAATGCAATGTTCAAATCTTTTCTTAATAACGACTTTTATAAAAAAAAGAACGGGGCGGAACACCATCTTCAAATTTTCAGCGTTCATTTAGATATATGGGGCTACATAACTATATTTTTCACAGAATTTTAAGTTGGTGTCATTGAAGTGTAAAATGCAAATTAAATTTGCAGATGCATGGGATGTACTTAAAAATGTTAGCGACGCGAACATAAAATCCCTGCTATGAAAAAATCTGTCCACGTGCTCCGAAAATACAGAACTTGAAACGTACGCCCTTTGAGAATATTTTCCTATTTTCGCAGATTTCAGATGCAAATAACATCTGGAAACAACTTTTGTATAAAATGTTTTGTTTTGAACAGAGAATCGATATGCCAATTCATTTTGAAATCGGGAATGGTGACCCAAAAAGGTCAAAGATGGACTATGTTGGTCCACTCCTCCGAGTACCTCCCCCACGAAGGGCCAACATTGTGTGAAATATTGATTATCTCAAATATTGATTATATTCAATACTACTACTCAGAATCTTTCACAATTCCACAAATACTATTAGTTTGTTGGTCGCTATCATCTTGTTGCAACGCCCCTTTTGATACCTCCCATACAAATGGACCATTTTGCACAAAAAGTTAACGGCTTTTAACTTCGATTCCTGCACATACAAACACTTGCTATTTTCTACAGTGTAATGTTTTTATAGTACCCATAGTATATTAAACAATTAAAAGCGTTAAGTATGGCCATGCCGAATCTTATATACCCTCCACCATTGATTGTATTCAATTTTATTACTGGAAAAATCTTTGGATATGGAGCAAATCATAATACGACCCTTTTTGATTAAGCAAATTTTTAAAAAACGAACGAACGAAAGAATTCTGACTTAAATAAGCCTTTTTGGGAGCGACATCTGTTGGTGGAAGATAACCAAAAATGTCAACTGATTTAAAAAATTTTACTGCGATGAAATCTTGTGTTAATTAAATACAAAATCCAAAGATTCCGTTAAAAGTAGAGTTGGGAATTATAGTTCTTTTAAGTGATCGCTCTTTTTAGTTCAGTTCAATTGAGTGAACTAGTTCGTTCATTTAGTTCAACAGCTCACTTTAGCACTCCTGCTCTTTAGCTCACCGGCTCACTTTACTTAAAAAAGATCATTTCGTTCAGTAGATCACCAGTTCAAATCAGCCGCTATTAAAGGAATCTGATTGAAATATGAATGGAATGAGGTGAAAAAACTTATACAAAGGCGTTTGTAGAATCATACATTCATGATGAGAATCATACATTCATGATGACATAAAAATGGAAACAACACATAACAGCTGAGAAGAGAAAACGAAATGACATGATTGAAGAAAAAACATTGTGAATTACTGAGCTGAAATGAACGAGTAGTGTGAACTAGTTCGTTCAGTTCAGTATAGTGACCCGTTCAATTGAACTAGTTCGTTCACGAACTACACAACTCTAGTTAAAAGACTTAGAAAAAGTGGTATTTATGACATAAATACGTATATTTTGGTGCGACCTCTATAAGGTGACTATAACAAAATATGAACCGATTTGTAAAATTTTTTCTGTGATGATTTCTTTTCAAAATTGAATTCAAACTGCAAAATTTCTCCCTAATTGCTTTAAAAATATATTTCGGAGCGACCTCTATAGGGGAGGACAACAGACGCAAGGACATGACTAAATCGTCTTAGAATTTTACGACGATTAAGAATATGGAGTCTCAGATCAATGTTTAGACGTGTTACAAAAGGAGTGACAAAATGAATATAAACCCCATCCCAGAATGGAGAATGGTCGTTATCGCCATGCGCTTTTTGTACCTCCCAAACAAAATTTCCAAAATAAAAATTTTTAAAAATTATTTTTTTGAATTTCCCGATTTTTACAATATGGGTCATAATTTATACATTTATCCACAGACTTTTTGCAAATAGGCGTTATTTCTTCGTTAGGACGCTAGCTTTCAAAAAATTTAACGAAGAATTTGTTTGCGAATTTGTTTCTATTTTTTTCGTGCCAGAAAAAAATTTTCAGCATTTCCATGATAAGTGTTCATAGTATTTTTGTCACGGATTTCAGTGAAACTTGGTATAATGGTTATAGTATGTGTTGTCAACAACCCATTTTATTCTCTTCTACGAGGTGTCACATCCGACACCAACGTACGATGGGAAAATATGACGAAATATGCGCGCATAGAACTTTGAAAAATCAGTTTTTTGGGAATGTTGTTTTATTGTGGATAACATTTAATGAAAATATCTTGAAATTTTATGAAAATATCTCCAGGCGAAATGCGACCGAACTTGTAACATATACGGGTCTGTTCTGTAATCACGGCGATTTGATATCACGGTGATTTTAAAATCACCGGCGACTTTACATCACTTTTGGAGTTCGAAATCACCCGAAAATATTTTGAACAATCTTTTTTGGGATGCTATGAATAATAAACCGGGAGATTTCGAACTCCAGCAGTGAAGGTAAGTCGCCGGTGATTTTAAAATCACCGTGATTTCAAATCACCTTGCTACAGAACAGACCCGATAAAAAGATTATATTAATCTTAATTTTTTTGTATTAGACGTATTTTTTTGTATTAGACGTAAACGTGTTCAAATGAAAAGATATTTCAAAGTAAAAATACAGTTTTTTGGTTTTCAAAAAAATTACCCACAGTAAAAGGAATACAACTTTTTTGGATCACGTGGGATCACTACCATATGACATAGAGAAGAGAGGTGACTTAGTGATGAATCCACAGTACATTGTTTATCTGCGACTTTTTGCGATTATGACAGATCAATTTTCTTGGTCCAAAAAAATAACTTTTAGAAATTTCGGCAAAATTTGATAATAAACTTGACCTGCACAAGTCCGCCTGCAAGTTTGTAGTGTCCTTCGACCAAAAGTAATCTTATTAGTAATCAGTATAGTATTGTAATTTTTATAGTTTACTTCTTCTACAAAAACCATAAAAATATAGTTAAACGCTTCTGCAGTTTATGTATATTAGGGTGGACCGATTATTTTTTGTTTTTAATTTAACATTTAATTTATTAACAGTCGACGACCGATTGTGTAAGTAAATTAGTGCAAAACTTCAGCTTTCAAAAATATTGCAGACGAAGATTTTATCCTATTTAAGTTGTTTTGTTTTCAATTTCAAAAACATTGCCCGGTTTTGTAGACTTTTAACGCAATGTTGAAAAAAATATTTTTGAACTTTAAGTAAAAAATAGGTCACATAGATTTTTAACTACATTTTGTCAGGTTTAATTTAAAAGCAAGATTTACATAAATTTCAAAACAAAGTCGCTTTTGTAGACCCACTGTGCGATACACGGTAACAGTAAAATAAAATCTGGACACACCAATTTCTTCTCCAAAGAATTCTATTGAAGATGGTCCAAACCGTAGAACTCTAACAGTAAAGTCATGTGATAGAAAATATTGGTATGCGCGCGAATTTACCCCTTGTTCCCATTGTGCAACGTCGCTAAAATCTGTAGGCTCTTTCAAAAGAAGTATATTTTTTGTAACATCACACATCTACTCCATAATTTTCACAAAATATATATTTTAAGTACGTGTCATGGTCTACTCTGTCTTCTCTAAGTCCAAAGATAGAAGTACACTAAGACGATAACAATTAAAATTGTTCCTAATGGAATCGGTGAGCCCAGCCAGCAACATTGAGGTACATCTGTTATTTCGGAATCCACACTGACTATCATAGACAAACATTTTACTCTCAATGTAAGACACCAATTTAATGAGTAGTTTTTTACCCTTGGTTAAAAAGCTTAGTTATATGCATATTGTAATTTATGTTTAATTGGCCAGACGGCTTTGAATTACAAGTTTGTATGAAATAAATGAAATGAAATGAAGACAAGATAAGCAACAAAGATATTGGTCTTAAGTCATCCCGAGACATTGAATTAGTTTTCCTTCTTATAGGAATTATTTTAGAAGTTTACCATAGAGAAGGGAAAGTGGATGTTGTAATCATGGTGTTCACCAAATGTAAAAAGTATCAACAAGTGAAAATATTAATTTAAGGAATTTTAGTTGGAAGTGATCATCACCAGAAAAATTAGAGTGAATGCAAGAAAACGATTGAGGCAAATTGTAAACAGATATATGTACATTAGAATGATAAATAACCTACATCAGAATATCGATCCAGAAGTTCATTCACATTATGTGAGTAAGCCCAGCAAAAACTTGTTAAGTACATGTCATTACCACTTGCATTACTAGGAAATGACATATCATTACCCCCTGCATTACATGTGGTCAACAAATAATGACTTTCTTATATTGACATAAATATGTACTTATTTGTAAGTTATTTTAAGTTGGGTATTGTAAAATATGCGACAACACCAATTTTAATTAAAGAAACGTTGATTTGATTTAGAAACTTAGTAACATTTCGAGTAAAAACATCTCGCCATACTTAATTATATATGAATATATATATATACATACGAAAATCATTATTGTAAGGTATTATTCAACCCCTTATTAAAACTACAATAACTACTACTTATATGTGGGGTATTCGTTAGCTTTGTATGCTTGCATACCATAATAAAGATAAAGGTAAAAACAACAGAGTTAAGCTTGGAAGAATTTGAAAACCTTGAAGTGATTCTGTCAGAAAGTGCTATTGTTAATCTATTAGTCTATCAATGTTATACTTCCTCGCAGGAAAAGAAGAAAGAATGTCGAAGGATACAATTGTGAATAAGGATTGCAATTTATACAACTTTGTTATGATAATGGCTTGATTGTTTTGAATGGTAGGACAAATGGTGATCTAGAGGGCGAACTTACATTCGCAAATGCTATAGGTGAATCCGTTAATGATATATCGTCGGCTTAATGCTATTTTGTTCCATACGCCATTTTGTATGATCGGAGAAAAACGCAATTTATTGTTTGAGTAAAAACGGGACTGAAGAGTTACACACTTTTTATTCCATAGGGTTCCCAACAGTATTTGTATTATTCCCATGCATTTCTATGCCATTATATTCAAAAAAAAGCAAGTTATAACAATTTTTGTACATGGCATTTTGGTCCATATCCACTTTTATTTTAATATTTTTTCGTATTTGTATTACATGGACCACAAAAAGGGTCGGTATGGAAGGACAGTAATTTACATATTGTGATTGAAAGAACGTAAAATACTGAGTCAAAAATATAGGGCGATAGAAAAATAGAGACATAGAACAAAAATATCATAATTATTTCCCGTTATTCAGAGTTAAATAAATTTACCCTACCAATATCTCGGAAACTAGTCGAGATAGGAAAAAAATGATTGGAGATTCTGAAAGAGCATGCTTGAAACCCATATTATCAACTCTTAACTCAAAAAACACAAAAATGGCGTATGGACCAAAATAGCATTAAGCCGACGATATGTGCAATGTCCCAAGACCTGCTCCATTGCGTTAAACAATTTAAGGCTGAAAATTAAATATGGTCAGATAATTTTCCTATTTGTCTCTCATTGGAAATCACAACCACCACAGCTGAGAATAACACTCAGAACTTATTACCAAAACTACAATGGAGAGAAAATTACAAAGCAAGTTACCAAGCAGCAGTTGTAAGGATTCTAGAAGTAACCAAATCTCAGCAACAAAAGCAATATCTAGAGTTTGGAGAAATAGCCGACGTTATTAAAAATGCATATGCAAATGTTGGAAAGATTATAACCTATACTACATATAAACAAAAATGGTTTTCTACTAAATGTTACTATGCCAGGAAAAATTCATTTCGAAGTCTAGATAAATATAGAAGCAACGCAAGCGATGAAAACAGAACGAAATACCTAAACGCGAGTAAGAAATATAAGAAAATATGTGAAGAAGCTAAGGAAAAATACTGTAAAAAACTTGATGAAAAAATAGAAAATGTAAAAAATGCTAAAGACTGGTGGAAAGTTGGAAAAGAAATTAGAAATGATGAACCACGACAAATCACTATAGTCAAGGCAGAAAACTTTGAGGATTATTTTGAGAAATTACTTTCTTACTTACTTACTTTCAATATGCATACTTTTTCTCACGAAATAAAGAAATAACTCTTGCGGACGTGAAGGAATCCCTTAAAAAACCAAAATAAACAAAGCTCCTGGTGAGGACAGAGTACCAAATGAGTTCTTTAAGAACGCACCGGATGAACTTCTAGAAGAATTAGTAGTAACATGCAATGTATTGTTTGACGGAGGCTATTTAGCCGATTCTTTTAAACTCAGCGTAATTTTTCCTATCCACAAAAAGGGCGATGTGTCTGAAACCAGTAACTACAGCGGTATATCGTTTATGAACTGCCTGCCAAAAATATTAATGGGCGTAAGAAATGAAAGATTAAGGAATTGGGCAGAAAACAACAAAATTCTTAACGAATTTCAGGTGGGGTTTCGAAAATGTTATTCGACAGCAGATAATATTTACAATTTAGCATCAATTGTCCACATTAATTTCTACAACAAGAAGAAAACGTACGCTTTTTCGTGGATTTCAAGGTAGCATTTGGTAAAATATCAAGGCATTCGTTAAGGAGTCTCAACAAAGGTAGTAAAGTTTATAGAGAATGTATATAATAAAACAGAATCGTCGATTTGGGTAGGTAGCGAACTTTCATCTCCATTCTGCACGGAAAGTAGGGTAAAACAAGGATGCTTATTGTCACCATTGCTTTTCGCTTTGTACCTGACGATCTACACGATCGTCTAGAACGATCATCTGTAACCAGAACTATCTTCACATAAATTGTCCTTACTTATGTTGCAACGAGATATTTTATGGGTGAAAGAATTAAGGAATATAGGACGAGAATTTGGTTTTTATTGGTCAGCAAATATGAACAACAGAAATAATTTACTCTGTATGTTGAAGGCTAAATATAAGCAACAAAAATATCGCAGACGACGAGAATTTATGGAAAACTAGATATTGTAGCCGGCAGCAGATACTTAATGGAAGAAAATAACCAAAGCAATAAAACGTGGATATTCAAAGCGGGAGCGGACATGATAAAGCTGAATGTAAATAGATTCCAGATAAATATGTCAACAATTTGTAGTCTATGTAATTCAGGTGAAATCGAAAACATAGAATATTTCCATGGCCGTTGTCAATCACTTAGGGAGTTCAGAATTTGTTATTTCAAGAAACCATTGTTAACGGAAGAAGAGATTGTAAATGTCCCAAATGGAGTAGATATTCTATGGAGCTCACTGTCAAAATATATAAAAATATGTGTAGAATACAGAAATTTCCTAATTATGGAGTTTAATAGTTGAACATATAAAATCTCAATATATAAATTTTATATGAAACGGCTAACGACTACGCAGAGTGGTCGATTTGAAATATTTAGGCGGCCAAAAATATTTTTGGACGTTAATGGCTTCGAAAGACTGTATTTTAAAAAACTATCTATTTATTTTAAAAAATAAATAAGAAAAACATATATTTTATAATAAAAACACATTTTATTCTCATAAATAAATAAAAATGCATTAAATTGTCTTATTAAAAGATGTTTCTATCGCGACTTCTTCGTGCTCAATACTTGATTGTGTGTGGGGCTCGGCAGGTTCTAATAGTTCTATAACTTCACTGGAAAAAATCTTGTGTGAAGTTTTCTTTAACGATCTTTCACTACTTACGAGTGGATCTGAAGTAAGAAGCAATCTTTGATAAATATCACGAATGCATTCTTCCCTTGAAAATTTTCTTGAAAAATTCTGTCTGTATGACCGAAAATGTTTATTTCGTGCTTCTGCAGCCTCCTCCGACAATTGGCCGATTGGCAACAGTGCATTATCTATGATGGTCGCCCCATGTAATAGTAATTTATGCATTGTTGGAGTCATGGGATGCCAGTCGTATAATTCCACATACGGTGTTGAAGGCATATTCTTTGAATTTTGTTGTATTTATTTTGTGTCCACTTGAAATCACCTCTAATAAGATTTTAAATCTATGTATTAATTCGTGGTTAATGCCTGTTATGTCCGCCGCTAATTCTGTGTTTTCAAAAAATCTCCTACTCGTATTGCCATCATTGGTATTACCAAAATTGGCTTTAGACATGTCCACCAACAGCCCAGTTTCTAAGCGGAATCTTTCTTGGATTTCTTTTTTCCTTTCTTCTTCTAATGCTTTCTCTTCCTGGGTCCTTTTCTTTTCATATTTCTTCACGGGCAATTTATATGCCAAATGCAGAATGCTTTCAAAAATACGTATTTTTGCGTGCAATACCGAAATGCCAAACTCAAGAGCATCGGGACTTATCTCGTTCTTTTTGCTTAAATTATTGAAATCTTTGCAATACCGAAATGCCAAACTCAAGAGCATCGGGACTTATCTCGTTCTTTTTGCTTAAATTATTGAAATCTTTGGAAGTGGCGCCACATATATAGCATCGGCTAGTTGAGGTCGTGTTGGTTGCAGCATTGCAAACTTTGCCATCAACCATTGTCATTTTTAAAATGTGATTATAAGCAAATTCTTTTCCATCAATATTTACTTTTGTAGGAGTGAGGTTCTTAATTTCATTTTGCACATAACTTATTTCCTCTTTTGTTACATCTGTAGTTTCTTTCACATACCGAAATCTGATGGGGCGGCAAAATCGTGGTGATGATGGTGTTGGGTTTTGCCACAACTAATTCTTTACCACAAATAATTTGAAGTGGGACAAAAGAACTCAAAAATATACTATCATCGGATTCGGCGTCTTCCGATAATTTTTGTTTGTACCGTGCTTGTTGTGACCCGTCACACCCCCATTTATAAATGATCGTTAATGACTTTCTTCCAATTTCGTTAAGGGTTGATAACACTTCTTCCAGGTAGATTGATAACCGTTGAATAGTATGATCCATTAGGCATTGTAAATTAATTTCTGCGCAGGTAGCCGTTACTCGCAATGCCGTCTTTGGTGGGTAGCATTCTTGTTTTGCTTTCAACAAAAGGTCGTAACAAGGGCAGGGACGTATACAAGGGGGGGCGCCCCCGAAATGTTTTAAACATAGGCATAAACTGTTTACAATTTTTAAATCACTCAAAACAAATACGAAAAATATTTGGAAGGCCGTTAAAAAAATAATACAAAAGCGTAAAAAATGGTAACAGTAAAAGTAATAACAACTAAAAAAAAGAAAAGTGCATGGTTTCCTCGCTAAAACTTTCTAAATTACGCAATGATTTTCTTCGGAATGGTCTCAATTTATTCATAACCTTTCAAAGTTTACGATAAAATCACAATTATGCGTTTATAGATGTTTTTATGAGGCTTTTATTTAAAAATTATTAAAATTGTCTCAAAAAATACGATTTTTTGCAATACTTTGTAAGATATCGTCGAAACCGCTGAACGGATGGAAAATTGTATGGTGCGAAGTTGAATGCTACTTAATTTTGAAGTTTGTAAAGCTTACCTGAACCAATTCAGATGAATGATTCTGTAGTTATGCCATAATATGTGGTTCAACCTCTCTTTTCTCTTAGCCTAAAGGGTTGTCTCTTTAAATTCTCGCGATAAGCTGTGATATGGAAAGAAATTAGTGGTTGAACCACATATGGTGGCATAACTCGAGAACCATTTATCCGATTTGTTTGAGGAAAGTTTTAAAGAATTAAATATTAAGTAGCCTTCAACTTCATATAATACCATTCTCCATCCGTTCAGCGGTTTCGACGATATACGAGTATTACAAAATATTGCAAAAAAAAATGCGATTTTTGATAACATTTTAATATTTTTAAAATAAAACTCCCATAAAACAATCAAAAAATGAACAAATGTTATATTTTTATGATTTTATCGTAAAGTCTGTTCATGAATTAAACGAGCCCATTCCGAAGAAAATCGATGCATAATTTAAAAAGTTATAGCTAATTTAGAAAGGTTTTAACTTTAAAACTTTCTTATCGATGTAAAATTTACAAAAAGAAACTTTAAAAGCTAAGATTGGAGATTTTGACGTTTTTTGACGTCTAGAATCAGAATCTATGCATTAAAACAGAAGCCCAAGAAAAAATTTTGTGTTTGTCGACCGGTGTAATTATTGGTTTATGATAACCAGATATGGCGAAACTTAAGTTAAAATTACATTTATGATTTCTTATCTATCTACCTTTTAAACATGTAGGTTGCAGTGATGGAATGAGTTTGCACAACCGTGTATGTAAATTTGACTTTATATTGGGTGCGGTAATAAGTAGTACGGTTTTGGCCATTACACAGAACTTATCACGGTATTTGCAAACGATTAACCTAGATATAATAAAGGCTTTCGAAATCATAAAATTGGCAACGATTAAATTGACATGCGTAGAAATTCAGATGCGGAGTTTGATAAACTGTTTGAAGAATCCACACAACTTGCAAGAAGTTTTGGAATAGAAGCTGCACTACATAGAAGAGTAGGCACTCAAAAGTATAGGGCTAATATTCCTGGTTCAGAAGCCAAGGCGTATTTTAGGACAACATTGTTCATACCATATCGGGACGAAGTAATATCACATTTAAATAATAGATCCGAACATGAAGCTATAATTACAAGTCTGTTTAATATCGTTCCGATACGAGTTGTGAATCTAATAAAGAAAGATTTCGAAGAAGTCAAACTTTTTTACAAAAACGATTTAAACCAGTAAGGAAATGCTAATTTGGGCACCGTAACATTACGTTTGGTTCATCCCACAGATCCAGTTCTGCTTACCAAAAGTCGGGCGGGGCCGACTATATAATACCCTACACCACTCTCGTAATATTGAATAACTCTGAAATATAAATTTTGTAATTCATGTATAAATTGTTTACATAAATTTACTTTTGGGACATTTTATACTTAAATAATACCTTGTACCACAGTGTGGTGTAGGGATGTAAACTACAGCATCTATAGGACTAAGGGGTCAAATCGGACGAAAGATATGTATGGGAGCTATATCTACATATTAACCGATTTTCTTCAAATTCGGCAATGTTGGTTCATGGATCAAGAAACTCTACCATTCTAAATTTCAAAACGATTGGATGTAAAATACAGCTTCTATAGGACTAAAGGGCCAAATCGGACGAAAGATAAATATGGGAGCTATATCTAAATCTGAACCGATTTTCTTCATGGATCAAGAAACTCTACCATTCTAAATTTCAAAATGATTGGATGTAAAATACAGCTTCTACAGGACTAAAGAGCAAAATCGGACGAAACATATACATATATGGGAGCTATAGCTAAATCTTAACCGATTTTCTTCAAATTCGGTAGTGTTGGTTCATGGATCAAGAAACTCTACCATTCTAAATTTCAAAACGATTGGATGTAAAATACAGCTTCTATAGGACTAAAGGGCCAAATCGGACGAAAGATATATATGGGAGCTATATCTAAATCTGAATCGATTTCAACCAAATTCAATAGTGATCTTTACAGCTGCGAAATACTCTAAACTGCAAAATTTCAGAACGATCGGAGTGAAATTGCGACCTGTAGTCGACGAACAACTTTACATGGACAGACGGACGGACGGACAGACATGGTTAAATCGACTTAGCTAGTGATTCTGAGTCGATCGGTATACTTTACGGTGGGTCTAGCTGAGTTATTTTCAGGTGTTACAAACATCTGCCGTGAAACGAACTTATAATTCCCCGTACCACAGTGTGGTGTAGGGTATACAAATTCAGCAAAATCAGTTTTAGCTGAAATAAGTATATGGATTGATTATTAGAAGCAGAAGAATGATAAGCCATCAAATGCATTAGCTGATATTTCAGTTAGTGATGAGGACATGTTCCCAAGCGTTTTTACCCTTTTGTAGATACTGGCCGCAATACCTGTGACAACAGCATCTGCTGAGCGAAGTTTCTCGACGTTAAGAAGAATAAAAACTTATCTCCGGAACAGAATGGAAGGAGAAAGGCTATCTTATCTGGCTTTGATGTCTATATACAAAGATGAAGTCAAAATCGATGAAATAATTGATATATTTCTTTCAAAAAATCGAAGATTAAATTTTTAACTCTTACGTATTTTATTATAAAAAGTTTTACTGATCTCGTACTAAAGTACACATTTATATTTAGGAATAACATTCGAATAAAAAACTAAGGACCTTAATTTCCATTACCTACACAATAAACGCAATTTTTTAATTTTTTATCTTTGTTATGGAAAAAAAAAAGTTGGGCCCCCCCCGAACCAAAATCCTGGATACGTCCCTGAACAAGGGTAATGCTTTGGGTTAGTTGCCCTTACTATTTCATATTGTCGTCTTGTTAGATCAGCTTCTACGAACATGTTGAGTGCTTGGAACGGGGTCAAAGGAGCAATTGTTTCATTGGTCTTGGAATAGGCTTTTCTATATTTACTAGCCTTTGTTGGTAAATTTCCTATTTCTTTGAGCACTTTTGAGGCATTTCTTTTTCCCTTCGTTTGCAATACGACTTGTGCGGCATGTATAATCATTTCATCATCAAAATTTGATCGAATTTCCTCAGTTTTTCTTCTCTTGCTTCGTTCACTCGAATCCGAAAATGATTTGCTCGTACGACCTGATTGATTAAGCGAATGCACTGGTATTTCATAAGCGCCTTCCAGCCACTTCTGGTTCTTTTTCATAAAAACTTTTTCAAATCTATGAGCTTTTAGCCATCTCTGTTTAAATTCGTGTTTGATGTACGAAAATTTATGCTTAAGGCTCTTTTTTCTTTCCACAGTGTCTTCGCAAGACAATAGCAAGTGGTTTTCTAAAAACTCCAATTTCTCATCCATACTTGGTAAATTTTGTAGTTGCATTTGCTCAAACAGACATTTACGGCTCACTATTTTCACCCCCGACGAACTAGGTATCTCCATAGCTAAAAAAACATAAAATAAAAAAAATAGTTTTTTAAATTTTTTTAACAAAATACTTTGAACTGCTGTCTTTAAGGAATAAGCGGGATTCTGCGGCTTTTGTTTTTTTTTTTTATAGAAAAAGCTGAATGTGTAACGTATTCAATAAACAAAAAAATATGATCCGGACGAATTCTGATCCATAACAAAATTGCTTTTGAAATTAAAAAAATTAAATTTTTTATGTGAAAAAGAGGGTATGTTCAACTACCGAAAAATATAACGAAAGTTAAAATTATTATTTATTTAATAGAAGCTTACTTGAGCTATGGGAATCACTTTCACTTCACTACACAACTTAAAATAAACATACATGCGTATTGCGAAATTTGATATAATTTGGGCACCCAAATAGAAATACGTATCAAGTCAACGATCAAATTGCGTCTAACTGCACGGAAGCGGTGACGTATGGTTGTTGAAAAAAAGGGAGGGGGGTAATTCGCGGAAGTGTTTACTATACGTAGACGTCAATATTTTGTGCCTACTACGTATTTAAGATTTTGACTTTTGGTCGCCTAATTACTCAATATCTACCTATGTGCTACGGTCAAAGTCGTATAGAATATAACAAATATTTAATTTTATTTTATCATGTAATTATATATATTGCTGAAAATGAAATAAATACTGAATACTGAATATTACTCAGCAAGAACTCTCACTATCAGTTAAAATGGCGGTTAATTGAAAATCAAAAGAAATAATGACTTACCATTTATGCACCCTTCAGATTATTTGTACATGTGCATGATATTGGAGGAAAGTACTTCCATGCAAGCATACGAAGAGTTAACAAATAACTATAGTCTCTATTAACAACTGGAACATGGGCACTATTGGCCCATCTCTTTTGATACCTCCCACAATAAAATTATACCGTTCAGTGAAAAATAGTCGTATATATCAAGCCCATTGTCCCCCACAATTTTAAAAATACATAAAAAAGCAATACAGAGAATGATTAAAATTATCCCACCCATTCTAACATCGCCACACAAATTTCTTTTATTTTCATTGTTTTTCTAATTAAAATGTCAAATTAGTAAAATTTTCTCATTAAATGCGTACAAGTGCTAATATGAGGCACAGCATCGAATCATTATATGATAGATGAAGCCAATGGTATGAAATCTCACGTTGTCTTAAGGTTCCTACCATATACTCGTATTTCAAATAATGAATTCTATTAACACTTTGGAAATAATCTTTTTAAAATATTCCTTTTATACATTGAATAGATTTATTTATAAAATTTAATCAGTTTTAAAAATGTTTCTTAAAAATAGTTCTTATGCTGTATGTATACGAGTTTAAATTAGAATCTAGGATATGAATAAAATATTTTTAATTTTTATACGAGGCTATGCGAATTCTCGGTATGCTAACGCCGTTGTTCTAGGTTAATATTGTTTTAGATATATTCGGCCACGAATTTTGTTGGAAAGTAAGAAACGTTGGTCATAATTCGCGGTTCAGACCAAAGAACTAAATAACAAGTAAGAATGTTTCAGTCGGGTAAACCGACTAAGGTATACCCTCACTTTGTGAGTACTGTAATATAAAATAAACACAAATTAATCTGTAAATTTGGTACCAGAGGGGGTTTAACAAATACTTCTATTTTTCGCTAAACAGTAGGTACTTCAATACAGTGCAATAACTGTATCGAATTGTAAGCGTTTATATGCACTGGTATATTAAAGTTATGAGGGAGGTACCAAAAGGAGCGCGTTGATACCGCCCATTTGTCATAGGGCTATATGTACTCTAAAAATATTACACTGTTTAAAATTTTGTTGTATTTTCGTGCATTGGTACTCACGTTATAAGCTCCTACCTTTTGGTATAAAAAGGTACATTCGTGTAAGAGGTACTAAAAGGGGCGTAGCAATAACCCCCGTTTTTTACTGGACTGTGGGCACTATAAAAGCATTACACTGTACAAAATTTCAAGTATTGTTATGCACTGGTATGAAAGTTATAAGCTGTTAAATTTTGGTTCAAAATAGTACATTTGTGTGAGGGTACCAAAAGGGGCGTGTCATTTACGCTCACTTTTCACTGGACTATGGGTACTATAAAAGCATTACACTGTAAAAAATTTTAAGTATTTGCATGAAGTGAAATTACTGTTATAAGCAGTTAACTTTTGGAGCAAAATGGTGGGAGGTACCAAAAGGGGCGCGGTAACTTCGCCCATTCTTCTCGAGGTGATAGTGACTAATAAACTAATATTATGTGTATAATTTCAGAGGATTCAAATAAGTAGTATAGAAGTTATTACATAATCAATAATTCACTAAATACACTGTGCTAGTCCAAAAATGTAACAGATAGGAGACCCTATGGATAGACCTATTTCGGCCATGCTGAATCCAATGGCATTAGCCGTTTTTCTATGTTAGCTCTTGTCATCGCGATATTCGACCACAAAGTTTGTTGGGAAATCAGAGAGGTATGTAAATCTCTTTGGTGATTTTGAAGTGGAAGACTTCGGAATATACGCTTCAGTCAAAAGGTCGAAATAAAGGGAACATTTAGAGAATCATTTCTCTCAAAACAGTCGCCCACGCTTCTCACTCCCTTACCCCCGAAAAAATGCAATAGGATCTTACCATATGTTAAAAATCATACATATCGTCGATATTTTTAGTAGGCATCGTTGAGAAAAATATTCATCGCGAAAAAATACTATAAGCCCTTTCTCAACTTTTTTATGAGAATTAAGCAGATTTTGAGTTTTTACATAATTTGTGTATATATTTGTAATAAAATTTTTTGACTTAAATTTTTGTAAATTATTCTTTGGTTAGTGTCAATGGAAATTTCAAAGGTATCCCACAAAACCTGCTAAATTATGAAATCTGTTGATTTTTCATAAATATGTTGAAAGGAGACTCATAGTAATTTTTCGCGAGGAATATTTTTCTCAAAGACGCAAACTAAAATGTCGACAATTTGTATGACGTTTGACATATGGTAAGATTTGATTGCACTTTTTCAGGGGTAAAGAGGTGAGAAGCGTGGTTGACTATTTGGAACAAAATAATTCTCGAATGGTTCCCTTTATTTCGTTGTTTGGAATGAAACCTCCGAGATAACTACACGCAAAGAAAAAATTCGTTTCTGCGAAACGAAATATTACACAACTACAATTCTCGTTTGCCGGAATTGAAATTTCGTTTGTTGTGACAGAAACATCTTCCGACCAAAAGAAATTTCAGTCGTTGTAAACGAGAATTGTAGTTGTCTAATATTTCATTTCGCAGAAACGAATTTTTTCTTTGCGTGTAACCTCTTTGGTTTCCTTACAAACTTTGTGGTCCAATATCGCGAAAACAAGAGCTAACCTAGAAAAACGGCTAACACTACTGGATTCAGCAATGTCGAAATAGGTATATCCATAGGGTCTCATTTCTGTTACATTTTGAAAGTGTCCATTTCAAGCACAGTGATATTAACACATTGTGGGGGAGGTACATGAAGGAGTGGACCAATATGGCCCATCTTCGAACATAGTCGGAGATGGACAAAAATATTACCACGTACCAAATTTGAAGTCAATCGGTTACTCCTTTCGAGTTATCGTGCGCACCAGCCAGCAGACAGACAGACATATGGACGGACGGACATTGCTCATTCAACTTAAAATGACACAAAACTGATTTCCGCCGAACACCCTTGGGGTCTTAGGTCACACCTTCGATATGTTACACTTTTTTCCGTAGCAAATGATATATACCCTCGTCACACTAAAGAGAGGGTATACAAATAATTTCACACAATTAGTTTGACTTTTAACATATAATAAGTTCCACTTCTTATTCTCCACCGAGATAACTAGCTTCCGGATTTCCCAGCAAACAACGTGCCCCAATATCTCGCAAACAAGAGCTATCCTAAAATGGCTACAACCATCGGATTCTGCATGGTCGATATACGTTAACCCACATAGCGTATTTTCTGTTACATTTTGATCTTCCACTTTTAGTACATGATGAAGTTCTTATCTCTTTTATTCAATTTTTAAAAAATTAGGCAAAGAGCAAATACTTGGTAATTTCGTATGAGTGGCAAGGGCCACTTCGTAAAAATATTCCTGTATGAACAGCCAGGGACCATGACAGCCTCTGGGATATTCCAAATACAATGTTTGGAATAATTTAAAACAAATATCTAGACTCGATAAAAATGTGTCAAATTTGAAAAGTGTATTTTTAAAATAACGAAAAATCCCTCGAGTTGATATATACATACATACTTAAACATACAACAAATAAAAGCGGCTGCACAGACAAATTTTTATTATAATACTTCTGTCGAAACTCATATACCATAGTCATTTACAGTGGAGAGCAAAACCGAGTGCATGTTTGCCACTCTTGTATCATTTATTCAGTAAAAATAGTTTTGTTAGGCCAAATGTTATAAAATAGTCAGCACTTATTATTTACTTTCTATCGGAAAAACACCGTAAATTAAATTTTGAAAAAGTAATCACAACAAATACAAAGAACTGGGTTTGAGGCAGCAGTCAAGAAAAAGCAAACCGCTTTGTCCGACAAAAAAAATTAAGAAGCGGTTGGAATTCTGTAAGACCCGCGTAAATAGAAGGATTTGTGGCTGGATAAGTGTTATATGCCCAGATTAAACAAAAATTAACAGTTTCCAATCCGATGGGAATTAATATTACTGGCGCCGGCGTAATGAAATTATACAAAAACCATCAGGTCAAGCAAACCGCATGGAGGAGGAGGCTTATGATATGAGGATGCTTTACGTGGTGGCGCACTTGGCCTCTGGTAAACATTAAGAACATCATGTTGGCATCATATTTTGAAATCAAATTTACCGGATTTTGCAGAGGTGAGTCATTACCCTGAAGAGGATGTTGTGCTTCAGCAAGACGTGTATCCCAGCACACTTCCAAAATAGTGAATAATGGTTGTGGTAACATAAATTTCAACTTCCAGAATGGCCAGCACAAAGTTTCGACCTAATTCCCAATATCTCGCAAACAAGAGCTATCCTAAAATGGCTACAACCATCGGATTCTGCATGGTCGATATACGTTAACCCACATAGCGTATTTTCTGTTACATTTTGATCTTTCCACTTTTAGTACATGATGAAGTTCTCATCTCTTTTATTCAATTTTTAAAAAATTAGGCAAAGAGCAAATACTTGGTAATTTCGTATGAGTGGCAAGGGCCACTTCGTAAAAATATTCCTGTATGAACAGCCAGGGACCATGACAGCCTCTGGGATATTCCAAAGACAATGTTTGGAATAATTTAAAACAAATATCTAGACTCGATAAAAATGTGTCAAATTTGAAAAGTGTATTTTTAAAATAACGAAAAATCCCTCGAGTTGATATATACATACATACTTAAACATACAACAAATAAAAGCGGCTGCACAGACAAATTTTTATTATAATACTTCTGTCGAAACTCATATACCATAGTCATTTACAGTGGAGAGCAAAACCGAGTGCATGTTTGCCACTCTTGTATCATTTATTCAGTAAAAATAGTTTTGTTAGGCCAAATGTTATAAAATAGTCAGCACTTATTATTTACTTTCTAACGGAAAAACACCGTAAATTAAATTTTGAAAAAGTAATCACAACAAATACAAAGAACTGGGTTTGAGGCAGCAGTCAAGAAAAAGCAAACCGCTTTGTCCGACAAAAAAAAATTAAGAAGCGGTTGGAATTCTGTAAGACCCGCGTAAATAGAAGGATTTGTGGCTGGATAAGTGTTATATGCCCAGATTAAACAAAAATTAACAGTTTCCAATCCGATGGGAATTAATATTACTGGCGCCGGCGTAATTAAATTATACAAAAACCATCAGGTCAAGCAAACCGCATGGAGGAGGAGGCTTATGATATGAGGATGCTTTACGTGGTGGCGCACTTGGCCTCTGGTAAACATTAAGAACATCATGTTGGCATCATATTTTGAAATCAAATTTACCGGATTTTGCAGAGGTGAGTCATTACCCTGAAGAGGATGTTGTGCTTCAGCAAGACGTGTATCCCAGAACACTTCCAAAATAGTGAAAAATGGTTGTGGTAACATAAATTTCAACTTCCAGAATGGCCAGCACAAAGTTTCGACCTAATTCCAATTGAAAATTTGTGGGCTGTGGTCAAAATGCGGTTGGGGTTATGTCAACGAGCTGTGTAGCCGGGTGAAGCATTAATGGAGTGATATTACAAAGGAAATAAGCCAAAACCTAGTGGAAAGCACGCCCAAACGAGTGCAAAGCGTAATGGAAAACAAAGGACGATGAACTAAATGCTAAAACATCTGATTTTATATGTAATTAAAATTAAGTGCAAAACTGAGTGCATACAGAATTTCATCTAGTTCATATGATGATATTCACTAGAATAAGTGTATAGCTTTTTATATCCTACACCACACTGTGGTACAGTGTATTATAACTTTGTGCATTTGTTTGTAACACCCAAAAGGAGAAGAAATAGACCCATCGTTTATTATACCGATCGACTTAGAATCACTTTCTGAGTTGATGTATCTATGTATGTCCGTCTGTCTGTGCATGTATTCTTGTAATCAAAGTACAGGTCGCAATTATGGTCCGATCTCGACGAAACTTTACACATATCTGTTTTTCCCAAGGACGATCCCTATTGAATTTGGTTAAAATCGGTTCAGATTTAGATATAGCCCCCATATATATGTTAGCACGATTTGACATGTAAGCGCTGTAAAAACTTTATTTTGTATCCGATCAGTATGAAATTCGGCAGAAAGAGGTTTCTTATTATATGAATGAACACTGTTAAATTTGGAAGAAATCGGTTCAGATTTAGATATAGCCCCCATATATACGTTACCCCCGATTTGAAATGTAAGCGCTGTAAAAATGTTATTTTATATCCGATCAGTGCGAAATTCGGCAAAGAGAGGTTTCTTATTACATGAAGGAATACTGCTAAATTCGGAGAAAATCGGTTCAGATTTAGATATAGCCCCCATATATATGTTACCCCCGATTTGACATGTAAGCGCTGTAAAAACTGTATTTTATATCCGATCAGAGCGAAATTCGGCAGATAGAGGTTTCTTATTACATGAAGGAATACTGCCAAATTCGGAGAAAATCGGTTAGGATTTAGATATAGCCCCCATATATATGTTACCCCCGATTTCACATGTAAGCGCTATAAAAACTGTATTTTATATCCGATCAGTATGAAATTCGTCAGAAAGAGGTTTCCTATTATATCGGTTCAGATTTAGATATAGCCCCCATATATACGTTACCCCCGATTTGACATGTGAGCGCTGTCAAAATGTTATTTTATATCCGATCAGTGCGAAAGTCGGCAAAAAGAAGTTTCTTTCTACATGAAGGAATACTGCCAAATTCGGAGAAACTCGGTGTAGATTTAGATATAACACCCATATATATGTTACCCCCGATTTGACCTGTAAGCGCTGTAAAAGCTGTATTTTATATCCGATCAATGCGAAGTTTGGCAGAAAGAGGTTTCTTATTACATGAAGGAATACTGCCAAATTCGGAGAAAATCGGTTCAGATTTAGATATAGCTCCCATACATATGTTAACCCCGATTTGACATGTAAGCGCTGTAGAGACTGTATTTTATATGGCGTTACGAACTAAGTCCCCAATGAACTTAGTCCCCAAAACAAAAATGAACTAAGTCCTCAAAAGTTTATACTTGAAGACAACAACAACTATTTTGGGGACTTATTTCATTTTTTGGGGATTTATTTCATTATTAAATTTGGGGAATTAATTAATAATGAAATAACTCCCCAAATTGAGAGAATGAAACAAATCGCACAAACAAATTTTGGGGGCTACCTCATATTCTTTCATTGTTGCAATTGGGAACACAATTACTCATTCTGCATGATTTAGTCATTAACAAAATTTACCTAATTAAAGAAAATATATTTCCTAAAAATCAGACATTCCTGATAGACGAAACTTTTAAAATTATTCCTCATTGATGCTTTAAGCAAGTAAGGATACAATTTGTTTAATTATAGCAGTAATAAAAACTACATATTATTTATTAGATTTTTCCAGTATTTTTGGTTGGGATGCGAAATTTTTTTACGATAAATCGCGCGCTTTATTCATAAGAAATGTTCCTCGAGCAAAACTGTAATTTTATATTTTCCATTAGAAATAATGTTTTTGTTTCAAAGTAAACTCAGTCTGTTTCACAGGGATCACTTAAAAGTCCGGTAACAAGAAATCGTTACTTGAAGGGCAGTAAAAGAGTCGGAGACGAACATTTTTTATAACAAATCGCGCGCGCAATTTTTTATAAAAAATGTTCGTCTCCGAAATCGCGCGCGCGATTTTTTATAAAAACTGTTCGTCTCCGACTCTTTTACTGCCCTTCAAGTAACGATTTCTTGTTACCGGACTTTTAAGTGATCCCTATTAATAGTATGCAATGCAGGTTAAATCTATTATATTCTTAAATACCTTAATTAAATAAATACAAACATTCAAATGGTTAAATTTATTTTTCTTTAGGTTTTCGGTACTGATATTGAGACATTTATTTCCTTATTAGGTTTCATTTTTGCCAGGCTGTTAGACGAAACAGAAATCTTTATTGGAATATATTAGGTCTTCAAAATGTAGCTGTTTCTAATGGCGATTTCGATTCTGGAAAATGTGCAAAATTTTCTCTGTCATTTTCCCGACAACTGCACTTTTCTAACACATTTCGCCAAATTTAAGTTTGGAGTTAAGTTCAATTTGAGGTACTACATCATTTGGACCTAAAAAGTCCAAATATATTTAAGCATTTCACATCGATGGGTTAACATTTTTTTCAGAAACGCATCGCCATAATGGTTCCCAAACTACAACTGCCCGTATTACGGCAAAGTTGTCGAAGACTCTATGCAAGTAAACACGTAATGAATTGCATAAAGTATTATTTTTTAGAATAAATATTTTAAGGATAACATTTGGGGACATTTATTAATTTTTGTAATTTAAAAAATTGGGGTTTTCATTCATTTCCATTTTGGGGCCTTATTTCATTGCATTGGGGATTTGGTTCGGCGGCCGGAAGTTGGACCCCAAGAAAATGCACCCCAAATTAAAAATGAAAGTGCGCCCCAAATTTGGGGCCTATTTTCGTAACAAAAGCTGATTTAGGAAATTACATCCCAATCAAGAAAACAGCATAAAATGAAAATAAACCCCAAAAAACTAAGAAATTTTCTCTTCGTAAATCTGGGGAGTTAGCAGTAATACACGTATGCGAACCTATTTTCTAATTATAAATATTTTCCTGTGCGGTCGGCGTACGGCCTGCGGCCTTCGGCCTCTGTTTAAGACTTTCTCCTATGGACAGGATCCAAAGTTGGCTACGCGAAAAAAATCTTTTATGCTTAGTCTCTCCTGTTTCTCAATTAATAGATGAAAATAAGCCCCAAAAAGCAGACAAGAAATGAAAGTAAACCCCAAAAAGCAGACAAAAAATGAAATTAAGCCCCAAATAAAATTGTTGTTGTTTGATATGTTATTTTTTGGGGCCCATATTCATAAAAATATTGGGGTGTATTTTCCTGGGCCCCAATTTCATTCCGCCATATCGATACCCACATTCAAAAGTAAGATAAGTCGTCTTAGCATGTTTTTAAGGACATTATATTTTTAAATTCTAAATATGCCAAGTTATATTCACTCAAAAGTTGGTGTTTATTCGTCAACCATATCAAAAGTAATGCACAAAACAAAATAAGTCGTTAGATTTGCATTACAAAGGAATTCCAAACAAATTTTAAAATTTCATAAATCTTTCATCGCCTCTCCTGAAAAACGAAAAAGCATACATTGGAATGTAGGCATCGATAAGTGTATTACTTTTGTTTATAATGTTTACAGCATTGGAAAAAACTTCCTTGGATTTCTTGCCTTTAATGTATAAGGAGTAATACTTTTCAATCTTCTTTTTGAAATCATTCCATTTAATAAGAAGTTGGACGGATGAGAACCTTTTGTTTCACTGAACATGGATTTTTATCCTTCTTATAAGTATTTAAACATTTTATCGAACATACTAATTCTGGTGCTCTTGTAATTCGTAATGTGTTTCAAATGTTTTCAATTCATTTTGCCTCAAATAGAATGTCCGTTGCCATTTATCTTTAACGTCGTCCCAATTCGTAGTATCCATTGTGAGGGAAGCTTTCAAAGAAAGCCACATTGTGTCATCAATTTGAGTGGGAAGTTCAATCTGAGAGATTTTATCCGCCACTTCCAAACTGACTAATGATTTCGAACGCTTTGCTCTTTGATTTACATATTTGTCCCAAAGTTTGCCACCTGGATTTTTCTTTCCACTGCGTGGCATAAATAATACTCCTGAAAATTAGATTTTATGGTAGTCATATAAATTAGGCGCACACGAAACTTAATGCAAGACACAAGGCTACCAGATATTTAGAGCTGATAGAGGCCGTCTCGGTGGTGGAGTGACAATGTACGTCCGTAGGGAAATCCCATGTAGAATTGTAACAAAATCGAACGAAGGTGAATCAATTGAACTCCTATTTGTCGAGCTGGCGTGTGACAGCAATAAACTCCTTGTTGGGGTTGCCTACCGCCCAAATAGTAGGAGCGATCTTGACTCGTTTGTTCAACGACTGGAGAATCTTACACTAGGGTACTCAGACGTAATCATCTGTGGCGATTTTAACTATAATGTTCTCAATGAAGTCAATTTTGTATTGGAAATGAAGTCTCTTGGACTTGAGTTAGTAAATCGTACCACTCCGACTCACCATTCATCTACTTCACACTCTCTTATAGACTTATTTTGTGTAAGCTGTAAGGAAAAGGTTACGTTGTACGACCAACTCTCAGCACCAGTATTTTCTAAACACGAACTTTTTCTCCTCACATATGATTTTCAGTTTATTAGATGCCGTGAAACCTTCACATACCGAAACTTTAAGAATATCAATTATCAAAATCTACACGAAGACATCATCTCCATTAACTGGAATACCATTTATAACTTGATATCTGTCGATGAACAGGTAGAGTTTCTCCAAAGTAAAATTAACTCGCTTTATGACAAGTATGTTCCCCTAAAGACGAAAATTATCTTAGATTCTCATAACCCATGGTTTGACAGAGAGGTAAAATTGCTAATCGCACAGAGAAATTTGGCATACTGTAGCTGGAGGAAATTTAAAATAACAGAGTTTTACGATAAATATAGACGTCTTCGTAATAAAGTTAATTTTATAATAAGACGTAAAAAAATGGATTACTTTGGTCGAAAATTTTCAGAGGCAATAAACTCGAAGGATACGTGGAAGCATATAAAATCAATAGGAATAGGAAACTGTCGTGCTGAAACTAATTTCGTTGGCGATCCAGACAAATTGAATGAAATGTTTGTTAACATACCCATGCAGGATGCAGACCAAGATTTCTATAGAAATAGCTTGCCGACAAACAATGAGAATACATTTGATTTTATACATTTTTCCCAAAATGAAATTTATGACTGCATTTATGCGATCAAATCTAACGCTACTGGATCTGATGGTATTGACCCCAAATTTATTAAGAGTATCTATCCATATATTTCATCATTTGTATGTTACATCTTTAATACGATTTTATTAAGATCTACCTATCCAAAATCTTGGAAGCACGCGAAAATAATTCCCATTCCAAAAAATAACTCGGAATACCGCCTATAGCTATACTACCATTTTTATCTAAAGTATTTGAGAAGCTTTTGAACGTACAGATTAGAAACTATATCCACAACAATAAACTCCTATCAGACTTTCAATCAGGATTCAGGCCCAAACACAGTTGTCTCACTGCCTTACAAAAAGTGTCTGAGGACTTGAGAATGAACATAGATAAAAGGTACGTGTCATGTTTAGTACTATTAGACCATTCTAAGGCATTCGACACGGTCGATCATGAAATACTCCGACTCAAACATAAATCTTTCTTCAACTTTTCATCCCACGCTCATGATCTCATGAGTTCGTACCTTTGCTCAAGATCACAATCAGTTTTCATAAAAGGTGTATCATCTAATCCTCTCCCCGTTTCAAGGGGTGTTCCTCAAGGTTCTATATTAGGCCCCCTGATGTATTCATTGTACAGTAACGACTTGCCCTCTCAGCTTAATCATGCTAAGATTCATATGTATGCGGATGACGTACAAATATACATTAGCGCACCTGAAATAGAATTTTTAAACTGCGTTAGCCAATTAAATTCCGACCTCAAGAATGTAGAAGTCTGGGCAAAAACAAATGGGCTTAGTTTAAACCCTATCAAGTCTAAGTGTATAATAATAGGCACAAAATCCTTTATCCAACCTGATGATTTATCAATCAAATTATCAAATACTAACATTGCTATCGTCAATAATGCAATTAATCTTGGTGTTATTTTTAATAATCGATTGACTTGGTGCGACCAAATTAGATCTGCTGTTGGTAAAACCTACGGATGCCTCAGAAATCTATATGTAAACTCTAGGTACACTCCGTTGAACATAAGGTTACTCCTGGCGAAGACATATATGATCCCAAAACTGTTATATGCGTGCGAATTATTTTCAAGTTGCAATACGGTAATGTTAAACAAATTAACTGTAGCTTTCAATAATATAGTTAGATATGTGTTTGGAATTAGAGGTCGTGATCATATTTGCCAATACAATTTGCCAAAAAATTATATAGGGTATCATTTGAAAATTTGCTGAAAGTCTACATAAGATCTTATACACGGGAACCCCAGTATATCTATTTGAATTCATTCGTTTTTCCAGATCAACCAGAGGAAACAGATTAATACAATTGAGGCATAATAGGCAATTATCCGATTATTTTTTCTTCATTAACACAATACGTCTTTGGAACAATCTTCCCTTAAATATCCAAACAATCACCAACGACAGGCAATTTAAAATGACGTTATTTAATCATTTTAGAGCATGAATAAATTTTCTAATTGTTTGTTTATTAAATTAAATTTTATTGTATTTTAGTTTTGAAATTAACTTATGTATTCCACAACTTAAAATTTGTTAAACATTATTATTTATTATTATTATTATTATATATTTTTTTATTTTACATAATAAGTTATTTATAAATCACAATGTATAACAAAACATAAACCCCTATGCTTTATATAAGAATATTTTCTTTTGCATAGGAAGATAAATAAATTCAAATTCAAATTCAACGTAAAGACAAAGAGCACATTTCTTTCTTGATTTTAATCGACCATAGATTAAAAATACATATAGCAATATAAATATTTTTTACTTTTAGTAAACACATAATCTTCAATATGTTACAGAGTATTTTATTTAATTATCCTTATTGTTTGGCTCAAGGTTCTTGATTAAAAGACTGATCTTATTCTTTAACATCAAAATTTGTATTTTCTCGATATTTCGACTAAAATCGTTAGTCGTCATTAGGAGATCTAATACAGAAAAAACACAATAATTTAAGTAAACAAAACATTACAAATACGAAAACATTTTAAGTAAAATTACATTAAACAAGTAAGAAAGTTTCAGTCGGGTAAACCGACTAAGGTATACCCTCACTTTGTGAGTAATGTAATATAGAATATTACTCGAATTATTCTGTCAATTTGTATGGGAGGTACCAGAAGGGGTTTATCAAATACACCTCTTTTTCGCTGAACATTAGATACTTTAAATTGCACTGTGCCGACTTATAAGCATTTATGTGCACTGGTATAAACGTTATGAGACATTACATTGTGGTATGATTTGGGCATTTTGTGTGGGAGGTACAAAGAGGGGCGTGGCAATAACGCCCATTTTTCACAGGGCTATAGACACTATAAAAACATTACACTGTACAAAATTGCAAGTATTTTTATACACTGTTATTAATGTTATAAGCTGTTAACTTTTGGTGCAAAATGGTGCATT
Source organism: Eudasyphora cyanicolor (assembly GCA_963930755.1). Taxonomy (NCBI): domain Eukaryota; kingdom Metazoa; phylum Arthropoda; class Insecta; order Diptera; family Muscidae; genus Eudasyphora; species Eudasyphora cyanicolor. Next base: position 153,956,665 of record OZ005736.1, on the reverse strand, counting down.
TGTGTGGGAGGTACCAAAAGGGACCTGGCGACTTCGCCCATTTTTCTCGAGTTGATAACGACTAATAAGCTAATACTATGTGTGGAATTTCAAAAGATTCGAATAAGTAGTATAGCAGTTATTAAAGAATCAATATTTCACAACATTTTAACCCTTTGTGGGGGAGGTACTAGAAGGAGTGGACCAATATGGCCCATCTTCGAACTTAGCCGGAGATAGAAAAAAATATTACCACATACCAAATTTGAAGTCAATCGGTTACTCCTTTCGAGAGTTATCGTGCGCACCAGCCAGCAGACAGACAGACAGACAGACAGACAGACAGACAGACAGACAGACAGACAGACAGACAGACAGACAGACGGACGGACATTGCTCATTCGACTTAAAATGGCCCAAAACGGATTTCCTCCGAACATACTTGGGGTCTTAGGTCACTCCTTCGACGTGTTACACTTTTTTCCGTAGCAAATGATATATACCCTCGTCACACTAAAGTGAGGGTATAAAAATTGCTGAACGTAAAAGAAATTTTCCGACTATTCTTCACACCACTACCGTTTTATTCGTCCGTGCTTTCTCACTACGTGTCGGTACATCTGAGAGCACCTGTCAGTGTCCGATTTGTAGTTTAATCTCTTCTCCGTAGGAACGTCAATAATATGCAACATCTCTAATGTAAAGTGTTTTCCAACAAGAGGTGTTATTTTGATATTCAAAGAAAAATGCAATTTTTTGAGATAAATGATCGGATGTTAATTTCATAATAAAGAGGAAGGTATACCGTTAATAATGAAAAACAAATGGCCACCACGACCACGCTTACAGGACCATATCCTTTTCATGAAATTTTCCATAACCAAATCGCAAAGTGGCTGCCCTATGTCCTCGATAGCCTCACGAATTTTATCTTTGAGGTCTTATATATAATATATATAATATAATATATATCGTCATCAGATACGAAAAAGGGCGTAACAACAAGAAAAATGGAAATTCAGTTTTTGATAGATTTCGGTATACTGCATCAAAATACACATCGTGACAAATTTTTAGCGGCGTAGTATTAAAAATGTCGAATTTATTAACGAAATTCAAAAGGGCCTCACAACAAATTATTTCTTTTTTCATATTTAAAAAATCATTTCTCGCGCAATTTTCACAAACAAGTTATAAATCATGTTTGTGTCATTTTATATATGCATAATTATGTTTAGATATTATCCTGCAAACCGCTTTTATCTAACGACAGTACTGCTCATTTTATTTGGTTTTTTGCTTCTCCTGTACAATATTCAAATATGATAGGCCCTTTTTCGTTTCTGATGACGATATATAATATATACATAATATAATATATATATATATATTATAATAACTTATATATAATATTGAAGTATAAAGAAAAAACTGACGAAATTTAATGGCTTTCCACCTCGGCATATTATCAATACCGCAAGGCTTTCTTAAAAACTCACATGGCATATAAGGCCCTAATGACAGCAAAATTTTCTGAAATTAATGCAATCTCAGTAGGTTTGAGTTTGTAATTAAGGGTTTCCCCTTTAACAATACAGCACAATATCTTTTACAAACCCCCAAATCCAACAAATGCATTGCATCAATTGGGAATTGCGTAACCATTTTAATATTTATTTTTTCTAACATAGATTCGTCAGTCCGCAACACTGATATGGTATTTCGATACGTAGTAACGTTATCGAAACGAACCCAGTTTGGTTACATTTCGAACAACCATTTAGAGAGTAGTGCCCAACAACGCCGCTTACAAAGGACCGTGCTGGAGCATCGCACACAAACGCACGCATTTTCACTCTATATTGGTGCCCACTGATATACCATTCTCCATTAAATCGGAAATTTCTTCTACAAAATCGTGAAGATAATGGTCAATATTTGATGGCATTTTATAGGCTTATCGACCCATTAGCCTTACTTCTTTCCTGTTAAAAACAATGGAGCGAATAATTGATGACATGGTCAATGGTAAAATAGCGGATGACAGGCTAAAATTCAAACAACACGCCTATGTCAAAGGAAGATCAGTGGAAACAGCTGTGCATGAGGTAGTGCACCACATAGAAGAGCCCTTCAGTAAAGAAATCTATACACTTGCTGTTTGCATAGACATTGAGGGCGCATTTAACAATGTACAGACCAATACACTTATCCAGTCCTTAGACGAGTTTCAGGTTGACCGGGCGCTGAAAAACTGGATCAACAATATGCTAAGGAATAGGTGGATTATTTGTGGGTCATATGACGTAAAAATTAGAGACAAGGTAAATCGTGGTATACCTCAGGGGGGCATTTTATCGCCTCTTCTATGGGTTACGACGATACACAGTCTCCTAAAAGCCCTCACCAATGAAGGACTTAAACCAGTCTGTTATGCAGACGACGTTGTAATACTTCTAAGGGGCTTTCATCCAAATCTATTATGCAGAAGAGCTGAAGAGGCACTTAACATAGCATATAACTGGGCACAACCAAGGGGATTAAATGTTAACCCAGACAAAACAGAAATATGTCTATTTACAAGGAAAACGAAGATCCCATGTTTTACCCCGCCTCGATTCCTGAATAAGACAATTGCTATAACTAAAAAGGTAAAATACTTGGGAGTAATCTTGGATCAGAAACTGTACTGGAAAGATCATCTTGAAGAAAGAGTTACAAAGGCACACAGATGTTGGTCGTTGTGCAGAAGAGCTATAGGTTTAAAATGGGGACTACGTCCATATATGACTCACTGGCTTTACATGAGCGTGATAAGACCAATAATCACCTACGCCTCTGTAGTGTGGTGGACATCAATGGACAAGAAGTGCAACGTAATACCTTTGCAAAAAATTCAACGTATGTGCTGTCTAGGCATAAGCGGGGCATTTAGAACTGCACCAACAAAAGCGTTGGAGACTGCACATCCAACCAATAGACATCCGTATAAAGTATGAGGCAGCCCTCACAGCAAGACGTCTACAAGTGATGGGTGAATGGATAAATCGAGACCACATGTCGTACCATCAGAAGATTTTAGAATATCTAGTTGGTCACATTCAAACGCCAGAAATCTCGGACCGCATTCCTGAAGTGCGGCTTACAGCTACCTGTGATACGTTTGTGCCAGACAGACGCTCCTGGGAAAATGGAACTTTGGCCCATGTGCCAGTGGGAACCAGCTGCTACACGGATGGGTCCAAGCGAGGAGGAAGGACGGGTCTGGGACTTTTTATTGATGAACCAGAAGTCGAACAACACTTCCGCCTCCCTGACCATAACACGGTATTTCAAGCAGAAGTTCGAGCAATCACGGAGTGTGTGAACTGGCTCAGTAACACGACAAAGCCTAAATATGCCAACATCTTCACAGATAGCCAAATGGCGATTCAAGCAATAACATCGGAAAGGGTCAGAACTGTGTTGGACTGTAAAAGAACGATAAATGATTACTCAGCCCATTGTCAATTGCGTATTTGCTGGGTACCAGGACACAACGGAGTGATTGGAAATGAACCGGCAAACAATTTGGCTTCAAAGGGCAGAGAACTTCGAGTAATAAACTTGAAAAATTGGAAACCTTTCGAAGCCACGAGAAATGAGTTGAAGCACTGGGCAGTGATGGCTCAAAAAACTGTGTGGAATAGCGCAACAGTAGGAGCAACTGCAAAGATACTGTGGTGTGACCCAAATGAAAAGAAAACAAGAAGTCTTCTGAAACTAAACAAGATCGATATTAGTAAGATGATGAGTGTTCTAACGGGACACTCAAGCTTACAAGCACATCTTCATCGCATAGGACTAGCAGGAAACGACGAATGCAGGGCATGCAGAGAAAACATCGAAACGATGGAACATTTTCTGTGTCACTGCCCGGCTTTCACACAAGCAAGATCCCAACATTTCGGGTCCGACATATTACCAGACTTGACTCATCTCAGACAATATGACTGGAAGATACTGAGAAAATTCGTGTCTAGTACCGATTTTCTGTAACTCGTGAGGTATAAAAAGATCATAAATAAGGAGCGCACAACAGGCCGAACCACTGGCTTTAGTGTATGTCCATGGACATGAGACGTTTAAACGTCTCCTCTCTTCAACCTAACCTAACCTAACTCTATATTGGTGCCCACTGATATACCATTCTCCATTAAATCGGAAATTTCTTCTACAAAATCGTGAAGATAATGGTCAATATTTGATGGCTTTTTATCCCCAATATATGCACCTGTTAAAAATACCTTTGAGTTTTCTAAATTTATAAAATGGCCTTAAATAGGCCACAGGGATGTTTTGGAACTCTTGTATAGCGATAGACCATCTATACCCACGTCCAAGTCCAACTCTTCTAATTTTTTTAAATTTAATGAGTTTGCCATTAAATAAGGTTTTATACCAGCGTGGAAATATTGACCTGGCGCAACAGTCCGTCCAAAATTTTTTCATATTCACTATCCCCCAGAGAATTGGTGGATGAAGGTACGTCCATTTTTTCTGAATTTAAAATAGTCAACAGGTCATCGTAGGGAATTTTGGGGTATTTGGAAAGAACTTAACGTTTCGGACGGACATGACAATTGATCACTACAATAATTATTAATACTACAAGACGCATCTACATCGTGTTCTCATCTGCTAATATTACATTGGCTTAATGAATCATCGGACGATCTGGGTAACCATTCGCCCTGAACCTTGAAATTTTCTTTTCCTTACGAGAAAGTCGTGATAAATGTCATTTTGAGAAACCCTCCATTAAATTACATGAATGTTTTTTTATTCTTACCTTAAAATAACACTTATTCACAAATTTTATTTTACTCAGAAATTCTTCCGCACTTTCAAACCAACAACTTTATACAACCGTCACGACAAGAATGGACTTTACAAATAAATAACACAAAAATGCGAAAACAAAGAATGTTAGAAGGTTTTACAGTTACCTTTTTTACAACAAAGACAAAAAACGAAAAAACATTTTGCATCACCACATTCGTTCCTGCTTATGAGCGAAGGGACTTTTGTAATGTGGTAAAGCAAATGAAAATCACGAAAAATGAAGCAGAGTAGAAAATTACAAAATATGAGATATTTGGATGTGGTTATCATCTATGATTTCGTAAGGGGAATTCAAACGTACTTGAATCTGTACATTACGAATGGCTTCGTTAAAAAGTACTTTGATTTTCTTCGGATGTTTCCCATGATATCATCCATGATTTGCAAAGTACTCCATAATATTTACCACTGGGTTATTCGGCAAATCACTTAACTAACATTCAATCCAAAGGCGGTATAGCTATCCTTATTAAAAGTCATATCCCTCATGAACAAATTTTTAATTCATCCAATTTATTAAACAGCTATCGAAGTCACATTAAACATAAAAGTTACCATTGTGTCACTATATATACATCCAACCCAACCGTTTACAATCAGTGACATCTGATTTATTCGAAAATATACGAACACCAATATTACTAGTAGGGAATGTTAATTGTTGGAACGTTTTATGGGGTTCTAGTAAAAACAACACCAGAGGATCAATATTAGAACAAGCGCTAAACAGAAAAAATCTCTGCATAATTAATGACGGAAAACCTACCCATCTATCCACCTTCAACACGTATACCAATATCGACATCAGTTGCTGTTCACCTTCGTTACTGCCGATTATAAATAAAAGTGATAAACCGAATAAAAATAAAATTGATTTTTCTGGATATAGACCGATATCATTAATACCATGCATTTCAAAACTGATGGAACGGATTATTTCAGATCGGATATCTTGGTTTTTGAACACTAATTTCAAATCAGGTTGCATTCAAAGCTCATCAAGGGTGCACAGATGCCTTGCTACACATAGATTACTATGTAACCAAGGCCCTTTCCTCAAAAAAACACGCCTTCATTCTAGCCATAGATTTCGAAAAAGCTTTCGTCGCATTGGTATACACGTCATTCTAGATGCCTTACACTCTATGGGAGTTGGCCCCAAAATATTGAACTATATCAAAAGTTTTCTAACAGGTCGCACGTTTAAGCTTAGAATAAATAATGGTTTTTACTCCAAACAATTCTCTTTGGACAATGGAATTCCCCAAGGTTCCCCCTTTCAGTAACCTTGTTTAAAATAGCATTCAATCAAATCAGTGAAATAATTAATAAACACGAAAAAATATATGTATCATTGCCTGCATGCGGAGACTTATATATAATCAGCATCAACAAAGAAACTAGCACCACAAGCAATTATTTCTCTAACATCATATCCGATATTATAGACTGGAGCAAATCATCAGGTGCCAAAATATCTCATTCGAAGACCTCAATACTACACGTATGCAGGAAACATAAATGTGTGCCTTCTAGCCTTTCTGTTAATAACATAATATTTCCCCATGTGAATAAGCTAAAAATCCTGGGAATTGTATTGGAAAAAAATATCGTTGGAAAGAACAAATATTGAAGCTGAAGAAAGATCTAATTCCCAGAGCTAACTTAATTCAATTACTCTCAGGGAAAGGTTACACTCATCCAAACACTCTTACTTATCTTGTCAGGACTCTGCTGCTTAGAAAAATTGACTACGGATTATTCCTTTTTGGAAATAGCCCAAAATCAACACTGAAATACATCAAAGGAGTCGAATAAATTTCCGAATAAATTTTTTCGCAGCAAAAAATTTTTTCGAAGCTAATTTATTGTCCTCCATACAAAGTAAGATTTTCAACTCCATTTTTCCTGCGTCTCATTACACCATTAATCATTGGTATGCACCAATGATTAAGTCCTGCGCGCTTTTCATTTGCAATTGTATGGTATTAAAATAAGTATTAATTTGTATTTATTAATGAAAAATATTTTTTATGGCGCAGTGAAATAACCCCCAAGTGAAATAACACCCAAGCCGAAAATGAAATAACACCCATAAAAAAGATTGAAAATTGGGTTTGGGTGAAATTTCATTAACTTTGGGTTTCATTTCATTTTTTCAAGTTTTTTTAAATTTTTGTTACTAAGACCAACATGAAATAAAACCCAAAATAAAATGAATTTGGGATTTATTTCATTCATTTTGGGTTTTGGGGATTTTTTCATTTTTTGGGATTTATTTCATTTTCATCGAAATCTAATTTTTCTTGGGCCGTATTTCATTTAATTTGGGGATTATTTCATTGACATTCAAAATGATATCTAAGAAAGTTTTTAATAATAAAATTGTTAGATATCGCATCCTTGTCGTTAGGCGGTTAGAATCGAATGAACATATTGAACGGGGTAATTTTAGGGTGGGCCTTGAGAGTAGTAATCAGTTCTTAATAGTGCTTCAGAGAAGAAAATTTACAAATTTTAAATTATAACAAATAGGAAAATTTAAGTTTAAGGGTCATGGATAGCAGATTACAGAAAACATACCAGATGGTACGATTGCATTATATCATGAAATTAATAAGCTTTAAATGTTTGGAAATGGTAAGTAAAATAATATTTGCGACTATTTTGCTAGAGAGGCGATCAGTAACGGAACTGATTGGGTTTGTTGCCTTTTAATAATATACGAATGATTACTGCTGTAAGAGAAAAATTTAAGAAAAGATAAAGCAAGTGAAACAGAGAGACAAAAACCGCGGCGATTTTTTAGCATATTTGTCGTCCGCTTTACTATTTCTTCATGTCAGAAAATTTTATGGAAATATGTTGGAAGAGAAAACACGAATAGGAATTAATGGAGACGAAAAATAGGTAAAAAATCGCCGCGACTTTTAACCTATTTTTCGTCTCCATTAATTCCTATTCGTGTTTTCTCTTCCAACATATTTCACACACGAAGTTTCAGTTATCTTCCAACAGTTTTCAAACATGAAGAAATAGTAATGCAGATGAAAAATGGGTTAAAAAATCGCCGCGATTTTTTTTACCTATTTTTCGTCTGCATTACTATTTCTTCATGTTCAAAAACTGTTGGAAGAGAACTGAAATTCATATGTGAAATAGTTTGGAAGATAATTCTCTTCCAAAAGTTTTCATGAATTCTCATGTATTATATTCCAGAAGTTTTCAAACGCCAAGAAATAGCAATACATTACAAAAAATAGTTCAGAAACATTTTTTTTTAATTTTTCGTCAGGATTACTATTTTGTTATGTTTTCTGTTCCAACATTCAGTTGCAAAGCATAAAAACCATTGGAAAGCAGTTGAAACGTTGTTTCTACGTCCATTAATAAATATCAATTTGCAGGTATTCCCATTAGTTTTTATTCTAATTTGTTTCGTCGGCCTATTGGGGATTCCATACAAGCGTTTCTGTAAATACTACAAACAGTTTTTGGGACAAATTATGTATATTGCACAAAAAAATATTTGTCTAGACGAATAAATTTAATTTGGAGTTTATTTCATTTGTTTGGTGTTTTTTTCATTGGGGGTTATTTCACTTTTTTTTGGGGGAATTATTTTTTTAATTTATCTAATATTTTTTGGGGGTTGTTTCATTTATTATTTGGCTATTTTTTCATTTAATTTGGATTTTATTTCACATTTAATTTTTGGGTCATATTTCATTTGGGGTTATTTCATTTTCGGCTTGGGTGTTATTTCACTTGGGGGTTATTTCGTGGCGCCATTTTTTATATTTATTTATTATTGTATTTTTTATTTTTTGTTCACGTTCTTCAATTGTGTTCTTAAAATTCCACAAGTCTTTTTTAACAAAATACTAAAAAGAAATAAAAAATGTTGTAAGGCCTAATGACCCCTTCGGTCATTTTAGGCCACCCAGTATATATACTGGATAAAAATAAATTAATAATTATGTCTTAAATAAAAAGTTATAATGAACTCAAACCCCGTTGGTCATTACAGGCTGGCCCAAAATGATGTTTTCTGATCAACATGCTATTTCTTAATTTCAAATTCATACTTCCTTCAAAATTTAAATAATGAAATAAGTACCAACAAAATGAAATAAATACCAAAATTTTTAAGAAATGAAACAAGTCCCAAATTTTTTTTATTAAGGAATTATTTCATTGGACCTTTTTTGGAACAGGAAGGAAATAAATCCCAAGTAAAAAATGAAACAATTTCCAAAAAAATGAAATAAAACCCAACATTTTTGGGATTTATTTCACTATGAAATAAATCCCAAAATGTATGAAATATGTTGGGGTTTATTTCATTTTATTTTTGGGTGTTATTTCATTGAGGTTTATTTCATAGAGCCAATATCAAGAACCAATACTCAAAAAAAGGGGATGGATATACTCCAGACCCTACCACCGAAAATATGTATATATACAATTTCTAACTATATAACTTTTACTAAAACTGTAATTTAATACAATCTAATTAAAATTATATACTTAATCTAAACTTGTATTAGCTGATGGCCACAGTAGCCAATTGATTTTCTTCCTTGTTAATCTTATATTTACTATAAGCTTAATGTAAATTATAAATAAATCAAAAATAGTATATTATATAAAATATACTATTTGATTCCAACTACACCAAATAACAAGGGCTCTATGAAATAAATCCCAATGAAATAATTCCCAAAAAAAATGAAATAACTCCCAAAACAAAAAGTGAAATTTAACCCAAAAAAAGTGAAATAACTCCCCAAAAAGAAAATGAAATAAGTCCCAGATATTGGGATTTATTTCGCAACGAAATAATGCCCAAGAAAAAAATTAAATAAGCGCCAATGAAATAACTCCAAAATAAATGAAATAACTCCCAATTGTTATTCTTATATAAAATTACATCAACACATGCCGTGGAAGATATATAATTTTTCCACTTAACAGTTCTTGTGAGGCCGCTTAAATTTCTCACTCTTATCCACCAATATACGAAGTTTTTATGTGTTACATAAAGATCCGCAACTATTAGCAAGCAAATCTAATTGAATGGGCCGTGGCGAAGTAAGTTCGTGTAAACATTTTCAAATGTTTTTTCCTCGGGCGCATTACAGCATTTCCCACAGAATACAAATGGTTATCATACACAATTTTATTTTATATATTACACGAACTTACTTCGCCACGACACATCCTAAAGCATAATTATCTCAAATAAAGTCTTGTAGGCAAAAACAATATTTGAAAATTGTACAAGACGATGTTGGAAGTGATCTAAAGCGCCGCAGGCAAAAAAATTTATTTGAAAATCGCGGGCGCGACTTCCGAATAAATTTTTTCGCAGCAAAAAATTTTTTCCCAGCAGATATATTATCCTCCATACAAAGTAAGATTTTCAACTCCATTTTTCTGGCGTCTCATTACACCGTTAATCATTGGTATGCACCATAATTAAGTCCTGCGCACTCTTCATTTGCAATTGTATGGTATTAAAATAAGTATTAATTTGTATTTATTAATGAAAAATATTTTTTATATATATTTATTATTGTATTTTTTTTTGTTCACGTTCTTCAATTGTTTTCTTAAAATTCCACAAGTCTTTTTTAACAAAATACTAAAAAGAAATAAAAAATGTTGTAAGGCCTAATGACCCCTTCGGTCATTTTAGGCCACCCAGTATATATACTGGATAAAAATAAATTAATAATTATGTCTTAAATAAAAAGTTATAGTGAACTCAAACCCCGTTGATCATTTTGGGCCAGCCTGTATAATGTTTTCTGATACTTCCTTCAAAATTTAAATAATGAAATAAGTACCAAAAAATGAAATAAATACCAAAATTTTTAAGAAATGAAATATGTCCCAATTTTTTTTATTAGGGAATTATTTCATTGGACCTTTTTTGGAACAGGAACGAAATAAATCCCAAGTAAAAAATGAAACAATTTCCAAAAAAATTAAATAAAACCCAACATTTTTGTATGAAATATTTTGGGGTTTATTTCATTTTATTTTGGGGTGTTATTTCATTGAGGTTTATTTCATAGAGCCAATATCAAGAATCAATACTCAAAAAAAGGGGATGGATATACTCCAGACTCCTACCACCGAAAATATGTATATATACAATTTCTAACTTTATAACTGTTACTAAAACTGTAATTTAATACAATCTAATTAAAATTATATACTTAATCTAAACTTTTATTAGCTGATGGCCACAGTAGCCAAATGATTTTCTTCCTTATTAATCTTATATTTACTATAAGCTTAATGTAAATAATAAATAAATAAAAAATAGTATATTATATAAAATATACTATTTGATTTATATTCTATGGCCATTACAGTGACCATTACCGTGTTACGGAACTAGCTCACGCGTTTCATGGATGTTCTTTTCGTGATTATCTTTATCTACGTATAGTACTTCATTTTCATCCATAAATTGTAGTGAATCAGTTTTCGTTTATTAATTCTACGCGGACTGTACAAATTTATATGCATCTGGTGTACTCATCGATTTATGAGCAATCATTTTTAGTAAGGGTATATCGATTTTGAAACATTTTACCAAATTTGCTCAAACTATTTTCTTACAATTTTCTTCGTACAAGAGAAAGGTAATAAACTACCTAAATTGTATTTTACCATAGCTTGTCTTACTGCTCAAATCTTCCTACTTTTATACTCTGATTGTTATGGGACCCAAATTCTTAATACATAAATTTTTGTATTGTTTATAGTGATAGGAGCCATACTAAAATTGTCCTAAATTTTATGATTATTTAATATTTGTTAAAATTGTTTTAACTTTGTTATTTTCATACAGTATTTTTTCTTACAATACATGCATAAATGGCCAATATACTTACTTTGTTTTGATGTTAATAAATAAATTAAATACATATTGCCAATTAGAGGTATGATTTAACAATTGTGAAGGATAATTTTAGGGAAACTACAAATTTATATTTTTCGCTCAACAGGGGATCAGACTTTCTATCTATTATTAAAACACGAGAAAGGTAATGACGAATAAGTAGTACCAAAGACAAATTAATATAATACGAATACGAATAGGAATGAACTGTCACACGCGAAAGAACAGTTTTCCGCTAACATTTCTTGAACATTTTATGCACTTATCGATTAAAATTAATTTTTTAACTGTGACAACTATAAAAAATTCGGGAAATCGGTCCAAAAATCAGCGAAAAACCTATCTCGTTGGAATCAAATTCATATTCGTTCGTACTGACACTTACTCTCTCCGGGATGACTTTACTTCGTAGTAAATTGTTTTTGAGTAGTACTTGTTTAAAGGAGTGCTTAAGAATTTCAATTATTCCCATGTGGTTTTTGTTCGATTAAAAAGGGATTTAAAAAGGAAACCAAAAACAACCAACACTGTACAATGTAATGAAATGTGGTTATGTTGTACATATTTTACCTCACATGTCATTTTGCGAACGAAACTATTTTTAATTGGAAATTGTTGGCTCAAATTTGACTGAAAACCCCGCATTCATTTTGGGCATAAGAAATAAATCACAAACAAAATGTGGAAAAAATAAAATCACACCTACCTTCTGATGTATGCATATCGTTGGGGAAAACTTCCTTATTGGCACATTTTGTAAAGGATTCACCTCTATGCACATCATTGGCAGACAGTAAGTCCGGAGCGATCACTTCATCTTCTTCCCTTTCATCATTCAATTCACTTTTGACTATATCCATGGGATAATCAATTGGGCCGTTCTGTTCCATTCCCCAAGTGTCAGGAATAATTTTATCACAATCGTCATTCAAATGACCTTCTTGTTTAATTTGAATTTGAAAGAATTCACCATGTAAGGTACTTTGTTTCTCTTCAACAAGGTTTCGGAATTTATGAAATTCTTCCAAGTGCATATGACATTCTTTGCAGATCATGGTTGAAACTCCGTCATCATGTCTAACCTGAGAATGCAAAAAAAAAGACACAAATTAGTTATAAATAGTTTGCATATATTTTTGTTTTTATAACCTCAACTACCGAGGTTTTTATCGAAGGAGTGGGATACTATATCTATTAGAGTTGTGTAGTTCGTGAACAAACTAGTTCAATTGAACGGGACACGTCATTTCAGCTCAGTAGTTCAACCCAAAAACAAAATAATTTAAGAAGACATTCCTTCCTGTAGCGAGTAATTGTCAGTTACGAACGAATAAGAATTTGATTCCAACGAGTGAGGTTTTTCGCGGATTTTCAGACCGTTTTTCCCGAATTTTTTGTAATTTTCACAGTTAAAAAATTAATATTAATCGATAAGTCAAATAAAGTTCAATCAATGTTCGCGGAATACTGTTTTTTCACGTGATACAATTCATTCCTATTCGTTCGTAACTGATAGATTTTGACGTTTCGGCCTGAAGGAATGTCTTCTTATATTCTATTTGTCTTTGATGAATGTAGGATTCTTCCTATACAAACGCGTTTGTATATTCAATTCATTCCATTCATGTTCCAATCAGGTTACAATAATAGCGGCTGATTTGAACTGGTCATCTGAACGAAACGAGCTGATGAACTAAAGAGCTGTTTAAGCGAAGTGAGCTGGTGAGCTAAAGAGCGGAAGAGCTGGTGAGCTAAAGATCTGGTGAGCTAAGGAGCTGGTGAGCTGAAGTGAGCTGGCGATCTACTTATATATGAACGAACTAGTTCACTCAATTGAACTGAACTAAAAAGAGCGATCACTTAAATTAACTTAAGTGCCCAACTCTAATATATATACATATATGTATATGGAAAAATTATTTATTTCCTTTATTTATCAACTAAGGGCCATAAACAATAAAAAATAAACTAGGTTTTAGAGCTAACTATGCGTTATAACCGTATAACGGTACTGTATCTTTGTATATAGTTTTTGGAAAATACAATTTTCAAGCAACGTTAAAAATTCTTTTCAATTTTGGTTTTCAAATACATATTGAAATATGGTATAGAAAATTTTCATTCAGAAATACATTTTTAAACGTTCGGAAGCCAAATAATTTCGTGTCACAAAATAAAAAAAGGAAGGCGAACAAACAAATTTATAAGAATTCGGATTCAATCACAATCCACGACATTATTGGCTTTGGCCATTTGGAACTAACACCAAAATTTTTAATTTGTGAACTACCGCAAACAAATTTTGGATTGAAAGGTTCACACTTCAATGCCGTGTTTGATACAGTGTTCAGAAAAAAACAGTACGTTATAGGAACGGTTCCTTCAGAGAACACTAACGTTATAAATTTTTTTTAGTGTTACTGTTCACGAACGGCACCACTACGATAACGTACCGGTTCTAGAATACGACGAACGGTATCACTACGATAACGTACGGTTCATAGAAATGTATCACTACGTCGTAGTGATACTGTTCTTTTGAACAGAACACTACCAGTATCACTACGTTTAGCGTTCCGTTCTTTTTTATATTCGACACCACAGGTCGCAAATATGAAGCAATCTTAATGAAAATTGGTACAGAGTTATTTCTTAACCCAGGGACGATCCCTATTCAAAATGGGGCATATCGGTCCATATTTTGATATAGCCCCCATATGAAGGTCCATTTCGATAGACATATTTACGCACTAGAGAGCGCATTTTTTAACCGACCATGCTGAAATTTAAATATTTGTACTGTGTATTACATTCAATCGTGCCTAGTGAAAATTAGGCACATCGGTCCATACTTTAATATAGCCCCCATACGAAGGTCGCTTTAGATAAGACATATTCACGCTCTAGAGAGCGCATATTTTAACCGATCATGCCGAAATTTGAATATATGGTCATTCTATTGCATTCAATCATGCCTAGTGAAAATGATGCATATCGGTCCATTTTTTGATACAGCCCCAATGCAAAGCTATAGAGGAATCGGTTAAAAAATGCGCTCTCTATAGGGTAGATATGTCTTATCGAAAGGGACCCTCGTATGGGGGCTATATCAAAGTATGTATCGATATGCCCCATTTTCACTAGACATAATTATATGCAATAGAAAGCACACATTTAAATTTCGGCATGATCGGATAAAAAATGCGCTCTTTGTACGGGAGCTATATCAAAATATGGACCGATATGCCTAATATTCACTAGGCACGATTGAATGTAATACACAGTACTAATATTCAAATTTCGGCATGATCGGTTAAAAAATGCACTCTCTAGAGCGTAAATATGTGCTATCGAAAGGGACACTCGTATGGGGGCTATATCAAAGTATGTACCGATGTGCCCCATTTTCATTAGACATGATTAAATGCAATAGGAAGCAAACATATATAAATTTCGGTATGATCGGATAAACAATTCGCCTTCTCTAACGTAAATATGTCTTGGCGAAAGGGAGCTTTGTATTGGGGCTGTATCAAAAAATGGACCGATATGCATCATTTTCACTAGGCATGATTGAATGCAATAGAATGAACATATATTCAAATTTCGGCATGATCGCTTAAAATATGGGCTCTCTAGAGCGTGAATATGTCTTATCTAAAGGGACCTTCGTATGGGGGCTATATTAAAATATGGACCGATGTGCCTAATTTGCGAGATTAAGAGGAAATGAGTTGTTTTCTCGACAATTAGATTTCTAAAAACAACTTGAATATTCTTAAATACAATAAGGAGATGCCAACTCAATAACGTAGCCGGAATATCAATCAATAAACAACTAACTGATTAAGGATTTTTATAAATAAGTTTCCACGAACAACATTTGCTTGACCTTCAATACATTACTATTTATTTTGTCTTAGTACCATCACACTAATTACTTTTAAAAACAAATGGAGAAACTACTACGATGCAGCGATCGCTTCACCGAAGAAAAGTCCATGTAAGTAAGATATACATACCTATTATCTACACATAATTATAACACTCATGTTACATAATAATATAAACACGAATTTTAATACTTAAACTAGCTTATTAATTACCTCAACACTAATTATTCACACTTTAAAAGAAATCTCTTATATTATAAATTCTTAATTACTAATACTAATATTGTTATACTGGACATACATATAAATTAGTTGATTTACAAAATATAATTATGATTGCTTAAATAAGCGTATCATTTGGCGAAACATAAGGTTATTCGGATGAAGAATATCGCAATGTACACAATGTTTCCAATTTTCTCGATTTCCTCTCTCAAAATTGTCTATCCATCTATATAAATTATGTGACTGGCTGTCCAAATGATCCCCCCAATATCCGTGAGCACAGTCGGGCTGAAATTTTCGGACGGCATTCGGTTCGTTACAACCGTCAATTTTCATACAATTTAACTTTTCCATTTTACTTTGTGTTAATGGGGGTGAAGTCCATATTTGGACTATGCATTGATTGGAATATAATTCATTAAGAACAATTTCGTAAACTAGATGTTGCGGTTCCACAAACAATATTAATACGAAAAACACAATTTATTTCAATAAGTAATATAACAAGAATGACAAATATTTTTCACATTTGAATTGAACAATGAAAATATTTTTCAAAGGTAGTTTGATGTAATATAAATATTAAAGAACAAGTTAAAATGATTTTAAGTGTCCCACTACAATATCTCTCCTTCTTTAAGAGACATGGTAGTCTTTCATCCAACTAGGAGCTTTACGATTTCTTGGTGGTCTTGCAGTTGCCGAAGTAGTTGGCGGATCTAACAATCCTTCTTCAATTTCCACTACATCAGACGTTGAATGAAATGAAGCATCATGTTCGGTTTCAGACGATGGATCCGGTTCTATTTGAGATGTTGAATGAGGTGGTAATTCTGGCACTGCATTAAGTTCAAAATTATCACACTGATTAGTTTCTTCTATTTCCTGATTTCCACGGGCATTATCTTGATTCTTATATAAGTCGAACATTTCTAAAAACAAGTGTGTTGACTCTGTTTGATCAGTATCGGAATTATATCTCTTCTTGATCTGATTTGCATGAGAACGTAATAATTTCTTCTTGTTTTTATCAAATACCAAAACATTATAATTAACAGTTCCAACTCGTTCTATTATAACTCCTGGTACCCACAAATATTTATTGTTTCTAAATATCTGTGCATATATCTCTTCGTTAGCATCAAAATGTTTTGCTCTTGCCCCATGTTTCTTATTAAACATCTCTTCTTGTTTTACGTTTCTTTCCTTAGGTGACGATCCTTTCTGCGGTTTAAGCAAATCCAATGTTGTTTTGATTTTCCTATTTAGGAACAATTCTGCTGGTGACATGGAATTCATTCGTGGTGTAGACCGATAAGTTTGGAGAAATGTTTCCAAATTTTCCTTACTCGTTCCTTCATTTTTAAGTTTGGCGAGCGCACGTTTTAGTGTACCAACAAAACGCTCTGCTTGTCCATTTGACTGTGGGTGATAAGGTGCTGTTCTCATGTGTGCGATTCCTTTTTCGGTGACAAATTTGCTAAACTGCGCGCTTACGAACTGAGTGCCGTTGTCGGATACAATGGTGTCAGGATCCCCATATCTAGCGAACATTTCCGTTAACTTTGATATTATAGTTGCTGATGATATATTTGAAATCTCAAAGATTTCAGGCCATTTTGAAAAGGAGTCCACTATAACAAAATAATATAACCCATTGCATGGACCTGCAATATCAATATGAATACGCTCCATGGGTTTCTTTGTTAACGGCCATGATTGAAGTGTATGTTTGACTGGAGCTGTACTTGTGACTGCACATTGGTGACAATTGCGAACATAATTGACTATGTCTACATCGATGCCAGGCCAGTACACATGACTTCTAGCTAAAGATTTCATTCTTTCCTTTCCTGGATGACCACGATGAAGTTCTTTTAAAATGCTATTTCTGAATTTTGGCGGTATTACAATTCTGTCATTAAACATAAGGCATCCTTGAACTACATACAGTTGATCTCTTCTGACAAAATATGGAGTGAGTTCTGGTGGAATCTTCTTTTCCCAGCCATTTTTGCTTGAAGCTATCACTGTCTGAAGAACCTTGCATTTATTTGTTGCATTTAAAACCATATTAAATGTAATTGGAAGGTTGTTAAAATGATCGCTGAGAGCTGATGAACAATCGTCTTCCAAAGTTGCACATGCAATGATAATGTCTTCATCTGGCTTCATATTTGTATCGATGAGTCTTGATAAAACATCCACACATCCAAATTCCTTTGTGTTGACATAATTGATTTTGAAATCGTACATCATTAGGGTTAATGCCCAACGCTGAAGTCTGTTTGCGGCATACGCTGGAATTCCCGATTTGCTACCAAAAATTGATAAGAGAGGCTTATGGTCAGTACACAATATGAATTGTCGTCCATAGATGTAACGGTGAAACTTTTTAACAGCATAAATCAGTGCAAGACCCTCTTTCTCAATTTGGGAATAATTCTTCTCAGCAGGTGTTAATGTTCGCGATGCGTGAGCAATGACTTTTTCCGATTTATCAGGGAATATGTGGCATATAAATGCTCCGAGTCCCTTACCTGATGCATCTGCAGCGACCTTGATCGGTAAATCTGGGTTATAATGAGTTAACATCAAATCCGAGCTTAACATTTCTTTGAATCGCTGAAAAGTTTTCTGGCATGCAGCTGTCCACTCAAATTTTGTATCATTCTTCAGTAAATTATCAAGTGGTGCTCTTAGTTTACTCATTTGATTAATGTATTTTCCATAATAGTTTATGGAACCCAGGTATGATCTTACTTGAGATGTGTCTGTAGGCGCTGGTAAATCCAATATTGTTTTTATCTTGTCAGGATCTGGTCGTAATCCATGTTGAGATATGATGTTGCCAAGATATTTGACTTCTTTGACAAAAAATCTGCACTTTTCAAATTTGATGTGGAAATTGAATTCACGAAGTTTCTGCAGAACTTTGTTTACATTTTCCAAATGCTTTTCTACAGTTGAACCACCAATAATTATGTCGTCAATATACGCCGCTGCATCGTCCACTCCTGTTAACATTGCATCCATGATTTGTTGGAATGCACCAGGAGCACTCTTGACGCCAGGAGCAAGTCGATTGAAAGTATAGAGACCTTTGTGGGTATTGATGGTCAAAAGCTTAGCTGAATCCGACGTGACTTCGGTTTGTAAATAGGCATCCGAGAGATCAATATGTGTAAACAAGCAGCTGTTAGCTACCTTTGTATATAAATCTTCGGGCCGGTGAAGTGGATATTTGTGCGGTTCTAAACAGTCGTTTAGTCCAGATGAATAGTCACCGCATATTCGAATCTTTCCATTTGGTTTCTTTACAGCAACTATTGGCGCTGCCCAGTCCGAGAAATCGACAGGTGAAATGATTCCCAAAGACTTTAATCGATTGAGCTCGTCTTCGATATGTGGAAGCATGGAATATGCAACGGGTCGTTTAGCTCTAAATATTGGCTTACTATCACTCTTAAGATGGAGCTGGACTTGTGCTTTGATGCACTTAGCTGGTGTATCTTGAAATATATCAGCAAAATCCATTCTTATTTTGGGTAAAATATCGGGACTGATCGCTGCTTCTTTGATTTGACAACAAATTGCATTCAACGGTTGGTCCCAGATGCGAAAGATATCACACCAATCTGTACCAAATATGGAGAGCGTATCAATTTCTACAACGGACAGACTACAATTTTGTACTTCACCTTTTAGCCGAACTTGACAATCAAACTCGGCTAGAAGTTTGATTTTGTTGTTGGATGCGCTTGTAACATAACGATTTTTGAATTGCTTTCCAGGATTTCCCATTTTGTCCCAAAGTGATTTTCCAATCATAGATACATCTGAGGCTGTATCGATTTGAAGTTTGACATCACAACCAGGATCATTTTGTGTTAATGGAAAACTTTTGATATTGACATTCACATATTTCCGTCTTGAAACGTGAGATAATTTGTTGATTTGAACAACATTTGTTTGTGGAGAACCCGCATTCTTATGATACTTGTTTTTCTTCTTATGTGATAAACCATTTCTTCGATTTTGATTGTTTTGGGTATACGTTTTGCAGTACCCTTCCTTATGTCCGACCACATTACACTGACTGCATTTGTGATTGATGAAATTGCAGTATTTAGAAAAATGCATTGATCCACAATTCCAACATGGTGTCTTCGGAATGGTCTTGCTATCATCCTGTTTGGTTTTCCTAAAATTAGATTTTGATTTTATAGCGTTCACTGTTGTTGTTGTGTTATCCTCGACCATAGCTGTATCTCGTCTCAAATTAATCAATCTTTGAGCACTTGTGACCAATTTGTCAACTGTTTGATTAGAATCATCCTCCAAAACTGACAAAGATTTCATACGAATTTCAACATCTGTGTGTGATTGCAATCCGCACACAAAAACCAGGCACTTAAATTGATCTGCGTTCATATGAGATAAGTCAAAACGTTCACAACATTCATTTACACGAGCCGCGTAGGACACTAAATCCTCTTGTGGATTTTTAATTGTCTGAAGACATTTATATCGCACACTAAATTGAGATTCTTGAATACCAAACATACCCTTGAGTATCTTCACGGATTCAGCAAAAGTAAGGTCTCTTGGGTTTTTAGGCAGAATGTAAGCAGAATATTTTCCATATGCAACAGTGTTCAATTTTCTCATCAAAAGTCTCACTCGGGCTGGGTCTTCCAAATCCTTACCATCTATTAAGAATATATCCTCATGTCGGTTATACCAAGAATTGAAAGTTATGGAATTTGTTGGGTCATAAGAAAATTCCGAAATGCTGTTTGATAATTTATCCATTAATTGTTCTTTGTTTATTGAAGACGCTGAAGTTAATCTTGCTAGGATTTGGCTTTGCTTCTCCAATAACTCCAAAATGCTTATATCCGTAGCCATTATCCTCGTCGCCACAATATGTTGCGGTTCCACAAACAATATTAATACGAAAAACACAATTTATTTCAATAAGTAATATAACAAGAATGACAAATATTTTTCACATTTGAATTGAACAATGAAAATATTTTTCAAAGGTAGTTTGATGTAATATAAATATTAAAGAACAAGTTAAAATGATTTTAAGTGTCCCACTACAATACTAGACTTAATACTAAAACCCTTTAGGTTAGGTTAGGGTGGCAGCCGATTTTTTCCTTCAGCCCACATAGACCAGTTTAGGTCCCTAGTGGTACCACGGGCTAAAATGCCACTCATCGAAACCAACCTGTTTGATATACTAATTTATCGATAGTACGAATATTGGTACCGGAAAGATCTGTTAGACTGTCTAGAAAGGCCGACCCCAGTATGTCCAGTCGTCGTTTACTCAAAGCGGAACAGTCGCAAAGCAAGTGCTCAATGCTCTCCACTTTTTCCTCATCTCCACAGCTTCTGCAGAAGTCATTGGAGTCAATACCCAATCTTCTGGCGTGTTCGCCGATCAGGCAGTGTCCCGTCAGCACTGATACTAACGTAGACAATATTTTCCTTTCTAGCGCGAGGAGATATGTTGACCTTCTCAGGTCATACCTTGGCCAGATTTGTCTAGCTACCCTACAGGTGCCGATTTGTGTCCATCTTTCGTTGGACATCCTGATTGGCTCTTGCCTGAGCCAAAGCTTGCACGTGGATAGTGGCGCACCAATATATGCAAATTCTTCGAGAATTTGTAATGTCATCCCTTTCCTAGCAAGCTCATCAGCCTTGCAGTTCCGCGGGATATCCCAATGCCCAGGCCCCCATATGAGTTGTGTATTAAATTGCTCAGCCACCTCGTTAAGAGATCTGCGGCAGTCGAAGGCTGTTTGTGAATTTTGGAATGTGGCCTCCAGAGAATGGATGGCAGCCAGGCTGTCCGAGTAAATGATAACGCCAGTGTTGGTTACTATGTTGCGACTCAGCCACTTGGCGACATCCCATATTGTCATTTATGGCATCATGTGAGCTATATCCAAACTAAGTTCTTCACAGTTTACTCCGAATCCAACCTTTTCATCAAGCTTCGAACCATCCGTATAAAGTGGAGATGGATTCTATTTTCTGGTATTCTGCCAACCCATTCATCCCTAGCTGGTATCATAGTGATGTAGTTCCTCTCAAAGGTACGCACCGTTGATATATAGTCCACTCCGTCGGTTACCATAGCACTACACTTTGATATCCTCATGTGACCGTAGTTCTTATATCTCTACATTGATAGGCAGTTTAATCTTAATGCCGCTTTGGTTGCAACTTCTCTCGCCACAACATTAATCGACAGTATATGAAGAAGGGCTTGTAGAGACTTAGTCGCTGTACTCCTTAACGCTCCGCTTATGCACAGGCAGGCAGTTCTCTGAACCTTTGATAGTAGGTTTGTGATGGTTAGTTTGTCAGTTGCCGTCCACCATACCACAACGACTGCTATATATATACAATGGACTATTTTAGGAGAGAGGCCCCACCGCGACCCTACAGCCTTCCTGCAGGAATATAGGGCGACGTTGGCCTTCTTTACACGTTCCAGTACGTTAGGTCTGAATGACAGTTTCCTATCTAAAATTATTCCTAAAGATTTTGCACTTTCAGAAAATACTAGATCTGTTCCATTTATCCGAAAGGGAGGGTCAACATGTGGGACATTATTCATCCTAGTAAAGAGAACCAATTCTGTATTGTTTGGGTTAACACCCAAACCGCTGCTTCTGGCCCATCTAGCCAACTTGTTCAGAGCCACCTGTAGAATGTCTCGGAGGAAGTTTTCGAATTTGCCACTCACTGCGATTGCCACGTCGTCCGCATATGCCACGACCTTGCAGCCACAACTTTCTAGATCTAGCAGAATTTCATTCACAGCTAGGTTCCAAATTAGGGAAGACAGTACTGCTCCTTGTGGGGTCCCTCTGCAACAACATAGACGGCGCAGTAGCAATAAATATTAATAATAGACTCTTCTGGGAAACCAACATCTGATTGCAACTAAAAATAGGCATAATACCTTAACGGCTATTGCAATAAATATGGAATGATGGAAAGCAAAAAAGGATCCCGCGCTAACCAAAACAAATGTGAGTAATATAAAGTCCATCATTTGCGAATTATCCCTTATATTCATATCGATTATAACGTCACTGATGATGTTGGCAATATTTCCTACATAGGCAGTATTGTAAAGAACTGGTGGCTCTTCATGCTTGTGGAAATCAAAATCTCTTTCCAATAAAAGGCGAGGCTTCCAGATCGGTCCACACTACACTTGAAAAGTACAGGTTGATATGAAGAGAAATAAAGAACTTTGGAAGGGATATACGATTTGTCGTGGGTAACATTGTCATCAATGCATAATTGAGATAGTCCTTTTCCTTTTGGTACCCTTATAATTTTAATATTTTGTATACAAAAAAACTCTTAATACTGATGTTAGCCCTTCAGTTCAGTGAAAAATTCAGCGTTTTTAACTGCTTCTAGTACCTCCTCCCACTCAAATTGGCGAAGATTATGTACCAATTATAACAATGTTTTCAAATATGGAGCTTTAGATTATTTTTGCAGAATGGGCAAAACATTTCCAAACATTAATCTTATTATATTTCTATGAAGGTGGTGAGATAAAACTTCGTCGTTTTACAAAGACCAACAATTACCTCTATATCTAGATATTTCTCAATTAGTTTCACTAGTTCCAGACCCTCAACAATATTGTCGCTGTTGTGGTATAGCTTTGTAAGACCACTTTCACTTTTTGGGTCATTCAGACATAGGCGACAGACCATATTTATTTTTTTTACAGATTTACTCTTGTTTTTGCGAGTTTATATATTTTATTTGTTAGGGATTACTCTTTCGGTTTATTCACGAAAAAAAATTCTGTTTGAGGCGTCCCTCTTCTTCTTCATTCTTGTCAACACATTCACTATGAACTGATAGCAAACATCTGATTTGTCAATAGTGAATAAACACAACCGTATTCGCTGGCTGCTTACCGCAGCGCAGTAGTAAGTAACTGGTGTATACGATACCGAAAACCGTTGAACCGGCTAATTTTACAAAAAAATTATGTTATATTTAAACATTTTATAAAGAAAAATAGTATAGATACTATACTAGAGAATACAAAAGAAAATTATAGTGTACATTTGTGAAAAGTAAAATACGTTTAATAAAATGTTACATAGATAAGAGTGCCCCCATTCAATTGCTAATAACTCCGTTTAAGAAGTGGAAAAATTAAATACATTTTCTTAATTTGTTATTAGATTTTTGTTTGTTTCCTTCTTATATCTAAAACACCAATCAATTGAAACATTTTTAATTTTTTTTCGAGCTTAGTGAGCCTTATTATGCAAAGCGATTAAAGTGTTATTAATTTTTTTTAATTTGGTAAAGTATAGTATTTTTATTCTGTATAAGTATAATAACATATTTAATAAAAGAAAAAAGAGACCCAGATAAAAAGTCATTGTCATCAATTTTCAATTAAGAGAGAGAGAGAGAGCAAATTATTATTTTTATTATTATTATATTATAATTATTATTATTATTATCATACTTTTGCAGAATACTTCGAATTTTCGTTGCAAAAAGTTGATTATCACTTTAAACAAGAACCCTTGAGCGAAAATGCCGTTATTCTATTTTTGTCAAAATTTTATTATACCCTCACCTTAATAATACGTGGGTAGTGTAACACATCGAAGGAGTGATCTAAGACCCTAAGAATGTTCGGCGGATATTAGTTTTGGGTCATTGTAAGTCGAATGAGAAATGTCCGTCTGGAAATCTAAAATCAATCTTTGCACGGACTGCAGATTCGAATTCAGCTCATTAGTTAACATTTAAAATAAATTACATCTGCCTGGATCAATAAGTTTAACCTAATTTGCAACTTTGTAAAAATTTTTAAATTATGTGTCGCGTGTTTTCTCATTTCAGATGAATTGTATAGTTTTGTAGTTTTCTATTCCAGTTCATAGGTGAATTTTTACGAGCGAGGTATTTTTCTTAAACCAGAGAAAAAAAACAATAATTTGAATAAATAATTTGTACTAAAATTTATTTAAATATTATTAATAATTACAATTATATGTAACTAAATATCTACTGAATACTTGATTGTAATCCAAAGGATTAGTATAATAATATAATACTATAATACTTATTTCAAATCTCCTACGCAGTACGATGTTATTGTGTACTTAACTTACCTAATTTACCGACATATCCTGCATGTCCAATATGTCGTTGTGACATTTATTAGCATTATTTACAGCGTTGAGACAATCATCTATCGTTACATTAGGTAGCATCTCATCAATACACTTTTCGGCGACCAATAGACGTTGTTCCTTAACATCATTGGGATTGAAATGTGAAATGTGTGGTTGACTTTTAACATTTGTTTTAATACTGTTCCAAATATTTTCTAATGGATTAAGCATACAGGAATACGCACTTAGTAGTAGTAGCGTAACTTCGGAATTATTGAAATACTCATCCAGTTCGGAAAAGCAATAATCACTATCACATACAATAACTAAATTTGTAAGATCATGTTGATTAGTGGTTATCCAATTTTTGAAAATCTCTTCTGGTCGAATGCGATCACGACTCCGCTTTAAATCTATAACGCCGCTTTGTGATATTGCCCCCATCATAAAAATGGTGGGATCGCAAGTGGCAAAGAATGTTGAGTTTGTGTTGAAACGACCCTTGGCGCGACGACAAAACATTTTGAAATTGGTTTCGCCCAGCCATATAATTGTCTTCTTAAGATCCATATAATATTTGAGGGTTTTCACAAATTCGGAACGTTTTGTTTTATTCTCAAGTGTATTAATAAGTTGCGGATGATAGTCTTGATATCGTCTATGCTGATAAAGACGACCTTCCAGAGTGCCCTCAACGAAATAGACACACACATCCTTTTTCATGTGCGTTTTAACCTTAGCAACAATCTCCTTCAGCGTTAGTTGACGATTTTCTTCTATCCATTGTATAACGATTTGAATCTCATCTTCAGTAAATGAGGTTTTTCCACTTTTGAGAAACATTTCTTTACGACTGGTGGAGACCCACGTGTATGCAGTTTTATATTTTACCCCAAGTTTTGAAGCTAAGGCAGACCAGTCATCACCACGGTTAGCAGCCTCAACAATCCGGGATCGTTCTTCGGTTGTATGAGTTTTATATGGTGTCTTACGGACTGCTGCCTTAGAAGTAGTCTTAGATCTGTATAATATTGAAAAAATAAAAAGAATAATAATGCTTAGTCATTTTTTTAAAACGAACGATCTTAAATCATGGAGAACAATAAAAGTCATATTCATAGTAGTTATGGATGGTTACAAATATATATAAACTTTTATAATCAATTCAATACACCTTCCTTAAATGTTTACGAATAAGGCCTCAATTCAATACACCTTCCTTAACTTTTTACGAATAAGGCCTCTTATATAAAAATTGTGATATGTATATATTGGGTAAAATATACCAATAGAATCACAAATGGGCATTACTCTCTTAGATTTATAGGTTTTTGGTATATCCATAATCACTGTTTTTACCCTACTAAATTTCTCACATTACAATCTGGTTCCCTTTTTCTATTAACTGCATTTTAGATTTCCTGCATTCCAGTAGGGGCAGTTTTATTTATTTATGTGTGCATTAATACGGAAATGAGGTTCGTCCGAAAACAAGATGTTGCTAAACGTTAAAAACGCTCAATTGTCTGGTCTGTCATCCTGGGTCTTTAATTCTTGCATCTATTGAATTTTGCAGTTTTCGGCCTTTATTCAAATGCTGTTTATGGTTGATCTGATCATATTTAAAACACTCGTCGTGAACATACCGATTAATACTGTCCACATATTCGTCCGTTACTGATAACCTTGGTTTAAACCATTTTTGAATGAAAGGAATGCTTGTTGCATTAGAGCAAGGATTCTGGCTGGCATAATCAACGATTCATTGATTTCACGTAACCTAAAATATATAAACTAACTTTTCAGAAAATTTTAATAATCCATACCATTTTCGACAAAATTGCATAAATCAATTATTGTGGAGTTTAGAAAAAGAAATTTAACAAACATAACTCATAACTTTTAATTCTATTATGTGGTATATATATACATACATTCTAATTTCAAACTCACTTGTAAGAAACATTATCTTCCGTCAACCACGGCATCCGTTCAAATCCGGAATTGTTTTCATTATAATAAGTGGAATTGTTTTGATAACCATTGGTTGCAATCAATAATTCATCTTGACAAAATTGCATATCAACTCCATCCCCGTCCTGGTTGTCGCCTTCAGTCTTGAACTCCACTAGAACATCGGTATCGCGTATGTATCCTATTTCTTCCTGATCATCATCGGAATCTTCCAGTTTTATTGTGGGTATATCTTGTGAGAGCGATTCCTGTCTTTCCTTCACCAACAAAGCGAACTTGTGGAAGTCATCCAAATGTGTGTAACATGAATGGCATAGTAATGACGATTGAGACTCGGTAGTTTTTACCTAAATTGCAATGACATTAATTATTCTATTCGCATTTACAGTATAATTTGCCAATTTGTATCCATCCACACAACAACCACTTTTAAGAGCCACATACCACACACAAACAACCACTACTACTCACCTCCATTTGTAAATATTTTTCTATTACATCAACTAAACGATTTTTGTCGTCAAAGAAATCATCATAAATACTGTAGGATTTGGTCCTTCGCAAAGGACTTATGCATAAATCACAATTCATTATTCGACACTCTATGCTTTTAATGCGAATTTTTATTTTTTTCGAATGAAATAAATAAATTAAAGTAAACTCTTAAGGCTACAGACAATTGTCAGTGTAAACCATTCCATTCACTTTGATGTGTGGACATATAACATAAACAAATTGACTTGTGCAAAATTCAGTTGACATTGCTACTTCTGCTTGGATTAGTGGCAGATCATTTCGATACGTTTAATGTCACGTGGACTTACGTATCTGTTCGTAAGGTCATATCCACACTTGCAATTTTTTATGCAATTCTCTTTTGAAGTTGCATTTGCGTTCAGACAACGTATTCTGTTTCGACAATTTTTTTTCATCGTTCATTAAAATTCATTAAAATGTATGTCGCACAAATTTACATATCGTCATCAGAAACGAGAAAGGGCGTAACAAGAAAAATGGAAATTCAGTTTTTGATGGATTTCGGTACACTGCATCAAAATACATATCCTGACTAATTTTTAGCATCGTAATATTAAA
This sequence comes from Eudasyphora cyanicolor, assembly GCA_963930755.1. NCBI lineage: Eukaryota > Metazoa > Arthropoda > Insecta > Diptera > Muscidae > Eudasyphora > Eudasyphora cyanicolor. The sequence continues at coordinate 153,928,496 of OZ005736.1, read as the reverse complement.
AATGGCAAATTTATTAACGAAATTCAAAAGGACCAACCGACGAATCAACACTCTCGAGGCTATGAATTTGCTCTACATAGCCTCGAGAGTGTTGTGTTATTTTGTTGCGTTCAGTTAAATATCTTTAGGCTATTTTTCTTATTTTTTTTAGTTTTATTATTTTTACTATATGTGTATAACACATCGATTTGTGAGTAGCTATATCATGTTAAGCTTAACGCTTGTTTTATCTCTCAATTTTATCGCTTGAGTGTAGTACCTAATTATTTAATCGATTTGTATAGGTTAGGTTAGGTTGAAAGGGACGCCCGTCAGAATACAACTGACGAGTTCACTCGGGGCCGGCAGTTCGGTCCATTGTGTTTCCCGTGAGTAGAAAGGAAGAATAGAAGAAATAATTGGAGGTTGACAGACTAGGAAGGGGGAGAAAGGTTAGGAAGAGGGAGAGAAGATTTAGAAAGGGGGATAGGATGATCTAGTTGCTTTCGTTTGTCCTCGTGGCTTTACTAAACCAGAGGGATTTACTGATGAATTTGAGAAGGGGTTTGAGCGGTACATCTGCTAGGTCGTCTAGGTTTGCGAAGAGCCTGTGCCCTAAATAGGCCAAACGGTACTCTTGCAGTCCTTTGCATGAGCATAGCAAGTGCTGAACTGACTCCTCCTCTTCTTCATCTAAACAGCTTCTACAGAAGTCTTCGTAAGGAAGCTTCATGCGTGCAGCCATAATGCCTATCACGCAGTGCCCTGTGATGACTCCTGTGAGGATGCTAAGAGTGTTCTTCCTGAAGGACAGTAATTCCTTGGTACGGTTCACATCAATGGATGGCCAAATGGTTCTTGCCGTCCTGCATTTTTGTACTGTGTCCCACCTAGATCTGGTTAGTGCTACTCCGCGTTCGTCGATTTCGTTTTTAAGTTCCACGAACGGAATTTGCACGTCCAGAGTCGCGGTTTCATTTCGCGCACCTGATCCTATCCTGGCACTGCTATCGTCTGCTAATTCGTTGCCCTGTATGCTGCTATGTCCTATGTCCAGCAGAGGTTTAGGGCTAGAAAGCAGTCCATCGTGCAGCGTGATTTTATAGTTCTTGAGCCCAAGGCCTTGAGAGCTGCCATGCTGTCGACGTAGATCTTGAATTTTTTCGGAGAAATATCCCTTTCCATGATCTGATTCGCGGCAATGTTAATGGCATAGATCTCTGCCTGGAAGACCGTACATTCATCTGGGAGTCTGGTGGAGATTCTGAGATTGAGGGTATCGGAAAAAACTCCTGAACCCGTGCCCGTCTCCATTTTCGATCCGTCCGTAAATATTGAGATCTCATCGTCCTCTATGACGTTATTTGATGCCCACTCCTCACGGCTAGGAAACGTTACATTAAAATTCTTGGTGCTAAGTAGTCCGTTGTCCTATTGATTTTGTCTGTTATACCCATGCTTTCCAGGATTGAGCCATGTCCGTGTGCGGTATTAATGGCTATTCCTGATTCCCTTAGCCGAAGGGTCACTTTCGCTGCGGTACACTTTATGTATATATCGATTGGTTGAAGGTTCAGCATCGCCTCCAGTGCCAATTGTGGAGCAGATCTGAGGGCGCCAGTTATCCCGACGCAAATCAGTCTCTGCACTTTGGCTAGGTGCGAGAGATGTGATTTCTTCATTACCGATTTCCACCATACAACTGATCCGTAAGTGAGTATCGGTCTAATGATCAATGTGTACATCCAGTGTATCATTTTTGGTTGTAAACCCCATTTGCGTCCAAACATTTTCTTGCAGGCATAGAAGGCGCATAGCGCTTTCTTTCCCCTTTCCTCCAAATTCCTTTTCCAGGACAGCTTAGAGTCTAGGGTGATGCCTAGGTACTTAGCTTCTTTCGACAGTTCAAGTACCTTTCCCTGTAGTGTAGGGAGCTGATAGTTCGGAATTTTATTTCTTCTAGTAAAAAGGACCAGTTCTGTCTTCCCTGGGTTAACTCCTAGTCCATTTTTTTCTGCCCAGCGTGATAATCGTTTTAGTGATATTTCCATTATCTCGCTGACCGTAGGCATAAATTTGCCTCTAACCAAAATCACGACGTCATCTGCATACGCTATGATTTTAATTCCTGTATTGCCGAGATCCATTAGGATTTCGTTTATCACTAGATTCCATAATATCGGTGAGACCACTCCACCTTGCGGAGTACCTCTCGTAACTCGCTTTCTTGCCGAACCATTGCCCATGGTTGAGTTAATGATTCTGCTTTTGAGCATGTTGCCTGTCCACTTGGTTATGCCTAGATGTGAGCCTATGCTATCAAGTGCGTTAAGTATAGATGCTATTTTAACATTATTAAAAGCGCCCTCTACATCGAGGAACGCCGCCATGGTGTAATCTTTGTAATAAAGGGAGTCCTCGACAAATCCTACCACTTCGTGTAAGGCCGTTTCCACAGATTGACCTTTCAGGTAGGCGTGTTGTGCCGTGCTGAAGTTGTTTGGTGTCAGTTTCCCCTCACGTTTAGATCAACTAGTCTTTCCATGGTTTTCAACAGAAACGATGATAGACTGATTGGTCTGTAGTCCTTTGTCGTACTGTGGTTTATTTTTCCCGCTTTGGGGATAAAGACCACCTTGACTTCTCTCCATGCTTTGGGTATATATGACCATTGCAAACTTGCAGCAAAAATTGCGCGTAGCCATGGTAGAATAAGTTCCAAGGATTCTTGTAAAAGAGCTGGAATGATGCCATCCGGGCCCGCCGATTTGAAAGGCTTAAAGGATCTCACCGCCCAGCATATTTTCTCGTCATCTATAACAGTTTTGATTAGTTCCTCCATGTTGGCCGTGGGGTGTCTGCGTACACTTCCCCGGCATCTGAAACTTCACTACAACCCGGAAAATGGGTGTCCATCAGAAGTTCTAGAGTCTCTTGGTTGTTCTCCGTGAGTAGTCCATCTGGTCCCATGAGGAAATCTGGTGTGCTGGGGTCTTTGGATAGGACTTTGCGGAGTCTGGAAGCTTTGCTAATGTCCTCCAATTCTTCGCAGAAATTCGTCCAGGACTTCCTTTTTGCCTTTCTGGACTCTCTTTTGAAGGTACGGGTGGATGCTTGGTATTCCTCCCAACACTCCGGTGTTTTCTCTTTTTTGGCCTTGTTGAATAGCATTCTACTTTCCTTCCTGAGTTGCTTCAGTTCCGGAGTCCACCATGTTTGGTTGGTTTTCCGGGGTGGTGAGCGTTCTGGACAGGACTCATAGAAGACATCGACAAGGTTACTTGTCATACGGTCAACTGCACAGTCCAGACCCTGCAAGTCATGTATCTCCATATTTGGTGGTGGATACGATTGCATAAGTTGTCTGAATTTATCCCAGTTCGCCTTCCTGGGGTTACGATAGGGTTTCCCCTAGTAGCCTCATGTTCTATGATGAAGTGTATCATAAGGTGATCCAGGAAGGAACATTCATTTGACACTCTCCACCTGGAAATTCTTATTGAATCGCTATTAGATACTAAAGTTAAATCTATAACCTGTTCCCTGATTTTGTTAAAGAATGTGGGCCTGTTGCCCTTATTACAGATAACTAGATCAGTGGATAATAAGTATTCAAGTAGTGACACACCTCGTTTGTTTATGTCTGTGCTGCCCCATATGGTATGGTGCGCGTTTGCATCTCCTCCGATGATTAGGTCGTGCCCTTTACTCCTACACCAACTTACCAGAGAGCGTACCTTGTCTGAGGGGGGATCGGCGGATTCATATGGCAGGTACATGGATGCTAAAACCAGTGTTGGTTTACCCTGGCGTTCCATAGCTACCACTGTAAGGTCTTCGTTGCTATAGCGGGTGATCATTGTCAGAGTTATGTTTCTACAGGCTACGATACAGCTACGAATCTTACCTTCTGTCTTCGGGGAAATGAGCGTTAGATTACGTGACCTGAGACCGCGGACTTTGTTGTTTGCCAACCAAGGTTCCTGTATAAGGGCGACGTCTATCTTTTCTTTCCCCATTACTCTCAACAGCTCGTCCGACGCTGCTTCAGAGTGGTGTAGATTTAGCTGCACCACTTTCATGCCGCCCGGGGTTGCTGATTTTTACTTCCGCGTCGGGGACGGACGTCCGGAGTCGGTTTAGTCCGAACTTTATTGTTCCGTTCGAGAGCCTCAGGAGATTTAGGGACTCCGAACCTATTCTGATCCAGAGGTCCTTTCCATCTCCCTTGTCTCTCGCTCGTCCTCGGACTATCTTCCAATCCCCAGCTTGCAGGCTCGTATTCTGCCTTTTTAGGAGGTCCAGAATAACCTTATCCTCCAGGATTGGAGGTGGGACCCACACTTTAATAGTGGTCCAGCTGGGGATTTCTTCGAGTGGCACTATGCTGATGTCCATATCTGGCCAGAGTCCGCTTAGATTGTTGACGCATGCCGTTAAGAACTCGAGAGCTCTAGGATTGCCGCATCCAACAATCTTCACGCCCTTATGCCATTTGGCCCCGTCGAACTCGGTGAATGCATCATCCTCGTCCGTAGCAAGGGCTTCATGCATTTTCAGCAGAATGCCTTCTTCTACTAACATAAATCTTTCTGTAGAGATTCTGCCTTCTGGATTGCTCCGGTCAAGAATCGCTACTTGCAGCTCAGGCGCCGATGTCAGGCTGGCCGATTTTTTGATCCGCTTGCCTTCTGGAACCTGAGAGTCGTTTGAACGTTGTCTTTTGACAGCGTTCTTGTCGTCAGTTCGGCCAGAGGTGCCTGCCGCGGCAGGTTGGGCTTCTCTTCTGTGGCTGGCTTTCCTGTCTTTGGAAGGGCCTGGAGAGCTGTTTTTGTCATCATCCTTAGCTACCGGCGCTAGTGGATTGATGGGCTTTTTCAGTTTCGTCTCGTGTGTACTTTTTAGTGCTGTATGTTGTTCGTCAGTACGTATTTTAGTGTTAGTGTCAGTATTCTTGTCCTTAGTCGCAGGTGGAGGGCATACTTCCACGACCGTAGTGTTTACGAGAGACTCGTACTTCCGGACGTGGAAGCTATGCTTCCGGATTAAGCGCTTGTCGCGTACTGTGAGGGATGCTGGGTCTTTCGACTGCATACTCCTCATGTACCGCTGCGAGCGCTTATATCCAGCCTCCATTCTCTGCTCGTCCGTCTTTTTTGACTTTCCCCCCGCGACGGTACCCATGACTTCCTTATCAGACTTTGCTACCAGCCCAGACCTATCCGATTCCATCGTCGTGATGTCATCTTCATCGGTTTCAGCTAGCTGGATTTTGCCAAGTGCAGAAAGTCCGTCATTTGTATCGTCGCTGAGGTAGAGTTCAATGCTGTTTTGTCTCGTTAGTCTTGTTCGTGTATCTGTATAGTTTTGAGTGGTTGGTGTTGTTTTTTGTGCATTTTTTGTTGTTGTTGGGTTCGATGAGTTTGGGGCCTGCAGATATTCTGCCCCTGCCAATGCATCATCAACAGATGATGTATTGGGTGGATTACCAGTTCCCGCCTGGAGACCACCTGCAGAGTTCAAATTAATATTTATACTCATCATAGGGGTGTGTGGGTGGGTAACCTTTAGTTGAGGTTACATATGATTGTCAGTGTCTGCAGATAGGAGTGATTAGGCTTTAGCTGTTTTCTTTAGCTTTACCACTGCTACCTGGAGACATCGACAACCTTATGCAACCCGTAAGCCCCCGCATCGCGACAAGATTGTTACCCGCGACGGGGGAATCGATTTGTATAAAGTTAATATAAGAATTTTGGCCATATTGGCTTCTTTATATTACTATTATTAAATAAATTAAATGAAAAAAATGAAATCACATACAATTTTCACAAAAAAGTTATAAATTAGGCATGTTTTCGTTACAAGCTAGCAATTTTAGATTAGCACTTTGCAACGAAAACAACCGACTTCCAGTAACTGGCGCATAAGCAGTAAGTAAGCGAAACAGACAAAAAAATCGTGAAAAATATTTATAAAACATATATTTACTATTCTATGTTCAATTGTTTACACTCTTTCTGCCAATATTAAAATAATTTCCCATTTTTGTTCTTCTTCTTCCCGTTAATTCACAGTAATGGGATGCCATATTGCTAAATATAGGGTGCCCAATCTGGCAACATCATACTCGATTAAGGCAGAAACACAAGCACCAAACTTCATCGGGAAATAATAGTGCTTAGCTCCCCATACAAATTAAGCACTTACGGTGTAACGAAAACATGCCTATTATGTTTGTGTGATTTTATATATGCATCATTATGTTTAGATATTATCCCGAAAACCTCGATTTTCTAACGACACCACTTTTAATTTTATTTAGTTTTTTGCTTCTCCTGAAAAATTTTCAAATATGATGATAGGCCCTTTTTTCGTGTCTGATGACAATATGTTAAACCTAGCACCAAATTATGAATATTAAATAAAAAGGTATGTGGAAATGTCAAAAAAAAAAATCACCACTTTACAGCTAAAGACAACGCATTGCTAAAAATTGCAAGTACGGAAGACTTTTTTCTTCCCACTTACCGACTGCGTCACTCTACCTCAAACACTAGGCGTGTTTTCGTTACACCATAAGCAAAGATATGAATACCATGATACAACGGTATCCATTCACAACGAATTCTTCACAACTAGTTCATAGATGGTGTTCTGCTGGCATTAATAAACAACAGGGTAGCCATTACACATGAATTCAAATATTTGGTGTTGCCGACTATCAAATTTGAACATTTTACTGGAGAAAATTAAATGTATGTGCATATCGTCATCAGAAACGAAAAAGGGCCTATCTTCATGTTGGAAAATTTTACAGGAGAAGCAAAAAACTAAATAAAATGAAAACTGTTGCCGTTAGAAAAACGTGGCCCTTGAGAATTTCGTCCATAAATTCGCCATTTTTAATATTACGCCGCTAAAAATTTGTCAGGGTGTGTATTTTGATGCAGGGTACCGAAATCCATCAAAAACTGAGTTTCAATTTTTCTTGTTGTTACGCCCTTTTTCGTTTCTGATGACGATATGTAAAATGAAAAAAGTTTGCAGACAGAAAAATAATGTTTTGTAGAAAAGTCAATGTTTTTGATATGCATGGAAAGTTTTAAACATTATATATGTTTGACTAAATACGTTTTATTTTAAAATTAATAAATTTTTTCAAATGATGGTCCACTGCCCATTGGGAGCAGTAGCAATAATATTAAAACAATCCTATAATCCGTCAGTGTTTTTAATTTTATTTGTTGGACCTTTAGATAATTCCAAACAATCGGAAAACGCTAATCTCAAAAAAGAAGCTATTCTTCAAAAAAGAGTAAATATTCTACCGTTTTTTTGTTTTCCTTCATCAGGCTTCTCTTCCAAAAGTTTGCCGTCCATTTCTTCTGCTTCCTGGGACAATTAGACGTTGAAATTTCTGAAATGTGTAATTTTATTACAAAAATTAAAAATTCTTCACTGAAATGAAAATCTGATCAGAAAATCATTTAAATGCAGCGGTTGAAAATACTAGAATTATTTTACATAAAATATTTCAAATAACTTGGGGAGTTTCTGAGATAATTTTGGGCATGAAATATAAAATTGTCTACACCCAAAAAAATTTGTTTGCTGTTAATAACAAACAACGTCTGCTAATTTTTAGCAACTATTTTTTCTGCTAATACAGCACATTTTCTGCTGTAATAGCAAAAAGTTTGCAGTTTTGCATTAGCAAAAGCACTGCTGAAAAATTTGCAGTTTGCTGAAAATTTTTGCTGTTAATCAAAATATGTGAAAATAAGACAAAAGTTGCAATAATTTACATGATAAAGTTCAACTACCACTGAAAATCAAAAAGGTTAAGGTCATTCGTGAGATAAGAAAAGTATATTTAAAAAAAATTAAATAATTATTCGGCGATATCTGTTTTCGAGTTACGGTTCTCAATATTTTTATTTTTTCATTGGATTTTAAAAATATTGGAAATAGGTCGATTAAAACTGCAAAAAGTAAAACACAAATCGATAACGAATATGATTTGACGATTTCAAAATCTTAGTTCCGGACATACAATTAAAATTAATCTCTTGTGTTTAGATTTTAGTTTCTAATTTGTATATTTTAATGAAACCAAAGCTAAACATTAATATTTTATGTGCGATTTGTAAAAATGTTTATAAAGTCTGATTCACACAAGGCAATTTTATTTCAAGCAAGTGTCAAAGTTTGTAGGAAAGATACAGAGCACTTTCCGCTTGGAAGAAATTGCCTCGTGTGATCTAGGACTAAGTATTGTGTATTCAAAAAAAGTTAAAAAACGAGAGAATTCCTAAAGACTTAGGTTGAGTATTAAGAGAAAATATCGCAAGATTTTATCATTCTGTGCAAAGACGATTTTTATACGGTTTCCACGGCTATTCCTGTGTGTATTGTTGTTGTTTCAAAGTGCGAATAAAAAACAAAACGTTCAATCGAGTACGAGATTGAACCAACTGCCTCCCCTACAAACACCTTTAAACCGCTGATAAAATTGCCTCGTGTAAATTGGGACGAACATAGACACCTCAACACACCCGGTAATTCGGCGTCTCTCTCTGTCAAACTTTGACACTTGCTTGGAAAAAGTTGCCGGGTGTGAATCTGGACATAGAGGCATACAGAAGATAATGTTCAGATTCACACTCGGCAATCTGAACATTATCTTCCTCTTTCCGCCCGCCTCTCTCTCCGTCAAACTTTGACACTTGCTTGGAAAAGTTGCCGAGTGTGAATCTGGACAATGGGGAAAGTAGATTCTTGTACTGGCAATCCGTTTTGTGTTTTTCATTCGCACTTTGCTGCCTTTGTTTCCAACAAACACCGAATTGCCCCGTGTGAATCGGGACATAGACATGCTTAATGGTGGAAAAAAGAAAATTAAAAAAGCGGCGTTTAATTTATATTCCTTACCACTGAAACCAATTTTTTCCATTAAAATGTGCTTGCGATAAGTTACACATATATTCATATTTGTGCAGATAACAAAATCTCATATAAAATGTTTATTTCGCTTATCAAAAAATATTGACAGACGTAATACGCTTTCACTAGCATTCAAGATTGCCTCTTTGACAGACATCGTGCGCCGACGCCGGCTATTTAGTAACACCCTTTGAAGAATAAAATATTTTACGCCGAACAAATTGAATTGGATTGAAATTTTCGTTCTGTTTGTTAATTCGCATTAAAAAAGCATTCCGCGAAGATAATGCAAATGATTTTAATAAGTAAAACGGTTCCGGGACAGCTTCGACAACACTTACAAATGGCTAAAGAAAAAAAGGCGAAATTGTGCATGCCTTGGAGGATCAATTAATCAAGTTGCAACAGGTAAGCGTACACAAATTGCAAATTTCTCTATGATTGTGTAAGTCTTATTTCTGGTTGGATTCATGATTCTCAGCAAGCTCTATGGCTCTGGACATGTACAATTACCGTGTATATAGGGTGAACCCAATTGGCTAACGCGTAGGAGTCACTGATCATCATACGGTCTTGGAGAACATCAAATATAACCAAAGGTCGTACGATGTATGTTCTTTATTCTTATCATTCGGACAAAAAGAAGATAGTTATAATGCCAGTGACCGGTAAGTATTGTGTGTAGATGCTCCTATTTAATTTTCGAAATGATTTATATTTTTTGATCAAGCGTACACAAATGCACATAAAGGACCATGTTATCAATTAATCAAGACGCAACAGGTAGGCGTACACAAATTGAAAATTAAATGTACTATGATTATAAGACTTATTTCTGTTTGTTTTCAAGATTCTCACCAAGCAGTGTCCTATTAAAATACGCGTATAAAAGATAATCTGAAATTTCGTAGCAACTACAATGTATAAATTCAGATAACTTGTGTCATGGATGGACTAACCATTTATTTCCTTGTCTACTTTTCCAAATCGCATACATCTCTTGGAAGTGTGACCCTAATGATAATACCTGCAACAACTCGTAAGTATTTTTTTTCCATTTTGTGATTTGTTTACCGAAATGGCAGCATTGATTATTTACTCTATATGTTCCAACGATGGTCGCTAATATCCGAATCACGAAGCAACCTTTTGGCTCCAAAACACTCAGGATAATTTAGTCTAATTTGGATGTAATCCATGGATAAGATCATTTTGCCCAATGATATGGCTCTGGACATGTGCAATTAGATACCGTGTCTATAGGGTAAACCCAACACATTGGCCAATATTGACAGAGTTCGCGTCGATGTCGTACGATTTATGTTCTTTATATTTATCCTTCGGACAAAAAAAAGATAATTGTTAATGCCAGTGACCGGTAAGTATTGTTTGTAGATACTCCTATTGCTATTCAATTTTATTAAATGATTTATTTTTCATTTATATTTTTAGATCAAGCATACATACAGATTTCACAGTTCGAAACCCTTATCAACACATGGGCTGAATAACTTCAGGTTGGAGTCCTGGTTGATATACTCTTCTCAAATATCAGGAAAATATAAAATTTGTATTTCTTTTATTAAAATAAAAAAGAAAGAAACGTATGCTAGAATAACAAAAATAGTTTGTTCTCCCAGCCGCTTTTTTCTGTTAAATAATAGCAAAATTGTTTGCTAAAATGACTGTTCTAGTTTGCTGCAGTAGCAGGCAAATTTATGTGCTAAAATAACAACCATAGGGTTGCTAAAATAACAGACGAAGTCTGCTTTCCCTTTTTCAGCAGACACAGACTGTTGAAACAACAAACATTTTTGCTAATGATACTCACAAAATTCTTTGAGTGTAGCGTCAACTCTGGTTAAAATGGATACACAGAAAAGGTGCCTATCGACATCTATTTTACATTTTTAACAACGTGCAACGACATCTCTTGGAAATTGTGAACAATTTATTGTTGTATCTTGGTATTTATATCTTTGGTTAAACCTAGCACCAAATTATGAATATTAAATAAAAAGGTATGTGGAAATGTCAAAAAAAAATCACCACTTTACAGCTAAAGACAACGCATTGCAAAAAATTGCAAGTACGGAAGACATTTTTCTTCCCCCTTACCGACTGCGTCACTGTCCCTCAAACACTGTAATTCTGCGGGGGGAAATTGCAAGTGTGACTATGAACACAGTTTCGCGTAATTGCTCAGGCGGGTAACGTTACGACTACGCTAACATTGTGTTATGGTTTTGTTTTGCTAAACCAATCTTATGTTGAAGTACCAGTACTGACGTTTCGTGTTATCACACTAATGTATATTTCCTAGCGGAATTGCAAGAAGAAGAAAGATTGTAGGGATTAAAAACGCATTTTGCGACTTTTTCTTAATTTTTGTTAATATTTACACGAAAAACGGACGTGGGATCATGACTGATCTGGATAGATGGATTGATCTAGTCAAGGATTGCAGATATCTGCCCGAAAATGACTTAAAAAAACTTTGTGATATTGTCTGCGAGATACTATTGGAAGAGTCAAACATACAGCCCGTAAGTACCCCAGTGACGGTATGTGGAGATATACATGGACAGGTGAGTAAATTAGAAAACGTAAATATGGGCGTACCAATTAACATTTTACGCTTCCCGTGTACAGTTCTATGATTTGGAGGAGCTGTTTTGTATAGGCGGTGCTATACCAAACACCAGCTATATATTTATGGGCGATTTTGTTGATCGAGGTTATTACAGTTTGGAAACATTGACACGATTATTGACACTGAAGGTAATAATGTTTAATAGATTGTATCAAGCTTCCCAACTTTTTTTTTGTGTAACTTCTCTTTAGGCACGTTATCCAGATCGTATTACATTGCTAAGAGGTAATCATGAATCTCGCCAAATAACAAAAGTTTATGGTTTCTATGATGAGTGTTTTAGCAAATATGGTAATGCGAATGCTTGGAAATACTGTTGTAAAGTATTTGATTTGTTAGCAATAGCCGCGGTAAGATTATTTTTTACTTATAATTATATGTAGACAGAAACTTGTTATTTGTTTTTTTTTTCAGATTATCGACGAAGAAGTTTTATGCGTACATGGTGGCCTAAGTCCAGAGATTATTACCTTAGATCAAATTCGAACCATTGATCGTAATGGCGAAATCCCTTATAAGGGTGCTTTCTGTGATTTAGTTTGGTCAGATCCTGAAGAAATGGATTATTGGTATGTATGTGGATATGTGTAATTTCAACAACTTGTATTTGAAAATCGTATAATTCAAACGATTCCTATATCGTAAAAATTAAAGTGACTGATCACAAAAATATTCAATGCTCCTATTCAAGGAGTTCATATTAAGTTTACCCTAATGCATACGTCGATGTATAGCGTCGAATTAGGTAGAGGCGTAATAAACAAACCCGTTTCCGTAAATTTTAAGTAATTTTAAACATTTTCATCTAGTGGTTTGTCTGGCTGGGGCGCTCGATAACTCTCGAAAGGTGGAGTATGTATGTCTCTAAATTTAGTTTAATTTCGAAGATTGACAAAATTTGTACCTCACCATAAAAAGTTAATATTGAATGTTATATCATATATATTATATACCCGTGCCTTCTATAATTTCACACATAGTAATAATTTATACGTCTCTATCGACTAGAGAAAAATTTGCGTTATTTAACAACTCTATTAGTACCCTCCAAACAAAGGGGCCAGCTCATTTAATTATACGAACATATAATAACCGTTACGAAGAAGAGTTTGCATGAGCTTCGGTTGTTGTTGTAGCAGCTTGGAGACGCTGAGGTGATAATCCCTAAGTCTACCTCAATTACAGACTTCGCTACGGCATTAATTATTTTCTTTTAATATATTGACGGGATGTTAGTTAACATTTTTTGGCAAATATATGTTATTTTGGTTACTATTCACTGCTACTATTCTCAACTAGAAACTGTTTTTATGTTAATAGTCGTTGTGAGGTATGGCCTCTTTTTTTCCTCCCCTCTTATCCTGAGAATTATATTAATGTTTTGAAAACATGATATTTTGATGTTTACCTGCCTATGAATCGAATACTACGTCCTGAAATTACAATTGTAGCGTACTAACCACTGAATTACTAAGGCCAAGTGCTTCAGGCTGTTTCTCTTGTCTCGCACATACTTTCTTTCGAACAGTATCAACGCAGTAACTCTTACCCTAGGAGGCAACATCCATAACGCAGAACAGTGTACACAGAATGGTCCAAACCATTGCGTTTTATTAGTAGGCGTTCTTCTGATCTTTTTAACTGAGTTTCGGGCAATCTCCGATAACATGGAGAGAGCTGTTAACATTCGCCCAAATGAGGTCTAGGAGCTAGCACGACGAAAGCAGAGATTGTACTCGTTACTAGGAAAAGGAAAATGCCCACATTTACCATGCCATCCCTAGAAGAGCGTTGCCTGCAATTATCAATATCCTCGAAGTTCCGAACGAAGCTTAGCTGGATAAAAAAAAACACAAATGAAAGGTGATTAGTCGTTATCGTAGACAATTTGATGATTTATACAGAACAGCGGGCGGTGGTCCGCATGTTTCACTACTTTTGTCTCACTATTTTTCTGGAATCAAAGACAAAATGGCATAGACAATGAAACACCTCGCAGACAGTGAACAGACTAAACAACTTTGGACGAAAAAGAAATGCGAAATTCAAAACCGTAATTACAGACATACCACATTAGCAAAGCTTATGTTAAGAATCGCCATCAGAATGATACTTATGTATGTAGATGTAGTGGCGAGGCAGAAAATTTGGAAGACTTAAGAAAAAGAAGAAACAATATACTCGGGTCCTTTTCTTTCCAGACTATGGAGGATATTCGGGGCTACGAACCGAGAAGAATATTGGCATTCATTAGAGCATCAAAATGGAACCCGTGGCATTAGATGACATCCAACTCATCTGCATCTACCGAATAATTCCACTTCACTGTTGGATTATTTCTTGTTAAGCCAACCTTCATGTCTAGCTCATAATGGTCAATTACAATTCCCCTTTCTCTCTTCTCATCATAGTTTCATCTTTTTATCTATAAAATTTGCTCCACAACTAAAACAGAATTGGGTAGAGTATAAAGATTATAGTCGTGTCCACTTTGATAATCTTTATGACCATTTCAATCAAATGCAGTTAACTTCTTTTTTCTATACTAATGATGTGGATTTGCAATTATCCATACTTAATAATGTAGTTGATAGCCTTCATATTCTCGTTCCCACATCCAGAAGTAGAACTATGTCTGATGATTATAAATGGATGAATTCCAGAGCGATATCTCATGCTAAGAGACTAAGAGACCAAGCTTACGGTGCTTATCTTAGAAACCGCACAAGTGAATATTGGAAAGATTACTGTCGTAAAAGAAACAAAACAAAATCTATAATTAGAAAAGTTCGATTTCAACATGGTAATAAATTGTTTTCTTCTGCGAACAATACTCAAATGTGGAGTAGATTGCGTAAGCTGGGGTGTATTGGTCGGGACGAAGCAGAAATTGATGAAAATGGAATTGAGTCAATTGCTATGGCTTTTTTGAATAATCAGAGCCCCAATGATTATGGTATTTTAAATTTGGATAATTTTATGGACAATGATAATTCATTTTCATTTTGCCCTATCACTGACTATGAGCTAAGCTTAGTATTAAACAATATAAAGTCAAATGCCATGGGTTATGATAATATTCCTATTAAATTTATCAAAATAATATTCCCTCTCATTTCCTCTCTGCTTCTTCATTTAATCAACACTATTTTAACAGTGTCTAGTTTTCCCACAGCTTGGAAGCTGGGACGCGTTATACCAATTTCGAAAAATGGCCATTACTGCAATGATGACTTAAGACCCATAAGTATATTACCTGCGATGTCAAAAATCCTTGAAAATGTGCTGAAAACCCAGATTATGACTTACTGTGAAAGGTTCTCATTTCTTCATCCTAATCAGTTTGCTTTTCGTAAAAGCCACAATACTACTTCTGCTTTACTTTCTCTTACTGATTCCATACTACAAATATTAGATAAACGGGGAAGCTGCACTCTAGTTTCTTTAGATCTATCTAAGGCATTTGATAGCATTAATCATTCTATATTGGTAAAAAAATTACATGACAAATTCAATTTTTCTAAATCAGCCTGCAAACTGGTTCTTTCATATCTACTTGATCGGACCCAATATGTCTCGTTAAGTGGCATTAATTCTAATGTGGGTGATATTACCTCCGGTGTACCTCAGGGGTCTGTATTAGGCCCCATACTTTTCTTGACGTATCTCAATGACGTTATCCCGCTAATGAAAAGTGGATCTTGTCAGCCATACATATTTGCTGATGATATATTTTTATTATACAAAACTGATTCTTTTCAAAGTTTGAATTTTGAGAGTACCATTAATCTTAGCTCAATAGTAGATTGGATGAATACGAATCGCCTTAAAATAAACCCCTCCAAAACAAAAGCAATTGAATTTCATTCACGAAACCATAACTTTTCACAACCCAGAATTACCATCTGTAATCAGATGATTGAATTCGTTGATGTTATAAAATGCCTTGGAGTGATGCTTGATAGTAACCTTAAATTTGATAATCATATAAATTATATTACTAATAAAGTTTGTTTTACATTAAGAAGGCTATACTCATTGAAGGCATACACACCAAGACATGTAAGATACCGTTTGGCTCACTCCTTGCTAATGTCTACCCTGAATTACGGCATTGAAGTTTTTTCAGGGACTTGGTCCTATAACATCAATAACATTGAGAGGATTTTGAGAAAAATTATACGTTATGTTTTCGATTTAAAAGTACAAGATCATGACCATGTTACTAATCTCACCACTGATTTCTTAGGATGTACTTTTCGGGATTATCTAAACTCTCGTAGTTTACTTCACTTTTACAAAATCATGAAAGTAGGAAAACCCGAAATTTTGGTTAATGAATTTTCATTTATTAATTCGACTCGTAATATCCAGATTGATGCCCTCTTATTCATTCTACGGCTTTAGAGTTTTCTTTTTTGGTAAGAGTTCATCGTCTTTGGAACTGTCTTCCTAACCAACTAAAAATGTTTTCATACTCCTATACTACATATAAGAGAAAAATTTTAGATTATTATAACGGCACTCTGCCGTAATACTCACTCTAAGTTTTTACGCTTGTTCTAGCTATATCTGGCCTTTTCTTATTGCATTATTTTATCTCTATTCATATGGCTGGGGAGCCATTTTTTAATCTTCCATTGTCATCTTGATTTATTTTTTGAACTTTATGATAATTCATTAAAAATTGTTTTACTTTTAGTTTAATAAGTTAATTTTTGCTGTTCATAGTTGATTATCTTACAATACATGTATAATTGGCCTTTTTTGGCTTTCTTTGTATTGATATTGAATAAATAAAAAAAAAAAAAAAAAAAAAAAAAGCAACCGTAAAAAAGGAAATCAGAAGTGAAGAAAATAAAACAACATAAGCGACAACAATGGATCATATATGGTCGAGTTTTAGGCACTAGGAATGCTTTAGTGACATCCTCCCATTCATCGTTTTCCTTGCGGGAAGTACTCGAATGTTCTTCTTGCTGAAGCACTTTCATCTATGTACACTACATGGTCTAGTTAAAACTGTTGTTGAAATTTGATGCGCTTTACTGTATCGATGATTATATAATGATATATATATATGATGATTCGTTAGATATATATAACCAAAAATGTTCTCTAAAGTAATCCAAGAAAATCCAAATCTGTTTGTAATCATGCTGCAGAGTAGTATTGGAGTCATTTGTATGGTTGAGTGATTTACCTCATGAAAAAGTATTTAAACCATTTTTTTAATTGCAGGCAGATATAATTTATTTAGACAATGAAGGTTCCAAGGTAGAGGAATTCTGCTACTACGTTAACATTTTGTTTGCCAATACCAAACCATGTTCGATCAACTTTGTTTCGGGATAACAACGCTTTGTTTTAAATACGAAATCACCAGAAATGAATGTCGATTGAAATATATTTATTTATTTATTGCAATATGAAATTTATTTAATTTTAATAAACTTAATCGAATAGGCAAACGAAATGACAAATATTTAATAATATATCCCTCCAGTGCCTTACATGTTTTAAGCTTCTTATCCCAGTGTGTTTTACATCTTTTCAGGGGTCAAAGTCCAAGAGGCGCCGGCTGGCTTTTCGGCCAATTGGTCACCAAAGACTTCATGCAAATTAATAATTTGGAATTAATTTGCCGTGCTCATCAATTGGTGAACGAGGGTATAAAATATATGTTTGACAGTAAATTAGTCACAGTATGGTCTGCGCCAAATTATTGCTACCGCTGCGGTAATGTTGCCGCAATGCTGAATTTCCAAACGGCTAAGGATCGCACAACGAAAATATTTGTTGCAGTACCGGAAACTGATCGCGTTATACCACCACACAATACCACACCATATTTCTTATAAACAACCAAAAATACTGCAGAACAACAAAACGGGCATTTACGTTTGCATGTAATGCTTATGAACTTTGCCTTTAAATGTATATCACAATTTAAAATATTTTGTATTTAAAGAAAATAAGTATTTTTTATTCTTACTAACACCTCTACCTTATTACAATGTAAACAACAAAAAGGGAGACGACTTGAGGCTTATGTTATGTGGCTTTTCTGTGTGTTATCCAACGCTGATATTTTTTAAATTGTTCCTTTCATAATGATGATCGTGTATTATCAAAAACAAATTGTGTTCTACTTCGATTTTGTAGAAAATCCTTAAAATAAATTATCAAAACACATTTTTTGTATACAGGACATGTGTGTAAATAATTGTTTTAATTTTTATTATCAAATATATATGACTGCATATATGGAATACATTACATACATAGTGTATAAAAGTACAAAAAAAATCATACATAATTATTAGAAATAAATAAATGATCTCTAGGAGTAAAATGTGTGGGTCAACATGGGAATCTGAGGTGATTGCTTCCTTTTTTCTGGGTGTGTTTCGATGATGAATATAGATTGTAATAAATTATAAATTTGGTGCTAAGTTTGTGTTATGTAGCGTTCGTAAATACATATAGATTATCGGGAGATAATATGTGTGTGTTTTTTTTCTAATATTAAATTAAAATTTTGCGACAGTTAATTAAAAATAAGCGAACAATGTGTGATTAAAGATGACAGCATGAAGATTTCCTCGGTTAAATTTGTCAGATGTTGTGGTGTTGATATCAATGTGGGTGCAAAAACTGTAGCTAAATTATGTTCATTCATTTTATTAACGGCATAATGAGAGGCAACCCTGAAAGAAAGCAAATGCAATAAATAGTAACAATTATTATAGATAAATGCTGGAGTCCGGCCTAAGGTGTTTTATTTGACCGAAGATTAGCATCGGCCAAAAACCAAAAAAAAAAAACAATAGGACGAAGCCTAAACCGAATGTTTTATAAAATCTATTTACATCAAATAAATTATTATTTTTCGTCAAGTTCAACATGAAAACTCTCTAGTAGTTTTAAAATTAGTTAACTTTTCTTATGTAGCCAGCAACATTATTAACATTTCTAAAATTGTTAAAGATCGAAAACCTTTAATTTTCTATATTTTTAAAGAATTATTGTATCCACCCTCAAATATTAACATGCCATGGTTCGGTTCAATGTACGCCCTTTAATCGGCAGTGAAGGACATACGAGACAAACGAAGCATCTCCGTCGGCCGGAAGTCGTGTTAACACAAAAAAAATGGATTTCAGAATCATTGCAGATTAAAATATTTTTGGACATTGTTAAAGTGCACTTGCCCCCGTGCAACATTTCCTTTGCGATTCAACTGGATGCGACATTACGAATTTCGAGAGAAGGGTTTTAATAAAGGTCAGTTCGTTCAGCGAGCCTTGGCAGAAACACAGTGTCAATTCTTTCGAGTCTTGTATTGAGAGTTTTTCTCAGTGGGTAAAACCTAAAATAGTGAAAATAAAAAATTATACATACGCCGTTTACTGTATCAGCCAGTCATAGAGACACATCCAGAGAGTGGCATGTCACATCGTCCAGTGTCATAATGTCCATGAACCAAAGTGACCTTCGGTCGGGATAACCGATTTTCTCCTCTGGTGTATGTCCAAAGCCGGCAACGCGGACCGAGGGGTCTCTGCGGAAATGCCAAAATGCCGCCCTGAGAACTGCGACAGGGTGCCTCCTCATGTCTTCTGTGGACCACGGATCACCTACATGAGGAGACGAAAATCATAACCGTGCGACGACACAATTTTTTGCTGTCGAAGCAGTATCTGTTTGGTTGCTACCGTCCCAGCCATCCCAATCACCATCTAGTGGATAGGCGCCCACCTCCCAGGCAGATCAGGAAAGAAAGTGGCCTCAGAGGAAGAGTATTTACCACGACAGACAAGAGTACTATTGGTCCAATTAAGATCTGGCTGGTGTAGCCGCCTCAATTCATACTGGGCAAGGATTGATGGCACCACGTTGAACACATGTCCCGCATGTAACCAGGGACCACACGATACACTACACCTTTTTAACTGCCCTGGCAAACCTACTCAACTTGTTCCCAGGTCTCTTTGGACCCAACCAGTGGAAGCAGCCATCTTCCTCTGCCTGGAAACAAATACAGCAGAACCCACTATACAAGGCGAATGAAAACAACTAATGAACAACAAACACATATACTGCTACAACAACAACAAAGGGTCTCTGTATGGCCGGCAATCGGCATGGATTAAAAATGTTATTGCCTGGGGAACGACTAGAGCCGGCTACGCGGACCAAGGTGTCATAAGGTTCATGGAGACTTTTGAGACGTTATGACATGCCACCCTCCAGAGCAAAGCTCCGGTTTTTTTATTTATTTTTATTTATTTTATTTATTCAAACAAGTAATTTGAAGCCTTATGGCCAATGTAGTAAATTACAGTACAATACATTTGAGATAACTACTAAAAATACATAAATGCTTAGGCTAATACAGAGGGGCTAGGCTAATAAGAGAGAGAAAAAAAAGAAAAGAAAAAAAATAGTAGCCATTATGTGTTCCTAGTTTTTATTACTAGTGAAGATAGTGAGCTGGAATTAAAAAAAATACTAAATTCTTACTCGAAACTATTGTCGAGTAGTCATAGCATATATACTCTTATTTATAATCTTCTTGCTATTCTGTTTTTATATTTATACATATGTATTTATTGTTTATATTATTTTTAATTCATTTTACGACATACTACTCCGCATATCTATTATTGTTATTTTTAAAGATCCTATTATTTGTTTACGTATTAGTATGTATTAACTACTCTTAACTTAACATTTCACTAAGTTCTCCATAAATTCCACCAACAAATAGCCAAATGTTTATTTTAGGGTACTGCAAATCTGCTAGCTACCGGCTGATCGGATCGTTTCATATTTATTTATTTACATTGATAGAACATTATTAAACATTAATTAGTCTTCAAGTAAATTGAATGAAATAACAAAGTAAATATAGATCAAAACTTAAACCTAAGTAAAATAAAATGAAAAATCTAACGCACTTTATCCTAAATCAAAACAAGATGTCAAACCTAATGGAAATGATTGTCACAGTTCGACAACAATTCCGATTCGAACATGAAACCGGTAATATCGGTTTCTGTGTCATCAAAGTTAATTTTTTGTCGGTTTCAATCCTGATTCCGAAAACAATCGGATTCCACAACAACCCTGAATAATTTAATTAAAACAATAAAATTAATACATTTTCGAATATATTTTGGGACTGAAGATGAGGGGATTCGTAATTCGGTTTACCCAACTGAACTTTCTAACTTGTTTTATAGAAAACTAACAGGCATCCGCTGCTTCGCATGCGAACATTTATAATAAAAGCATTTTGATTGCCCTTAATCTTCGGGGCTTGTCAAAGCTCAAACACAGAAATTTTCGTATAAAATCATTTACATTCCCTTTAAAATCATTTTTACTCTAGCAGGTAAATTACAAAATTATTCAAAAATTACTGGTTTACGATAATATGTTGACTATAGTTTTGACACTTAAAGTTGCTACTACAAGGCATGTTTCGTTACAAGCTAGCGATTTTAGTTCAGCACTTTGCAACGAAAACAATTGACTTCCACTAACTGGCGCATAAGCGGTAAGTGGCGGATTTTCACTACCTGGTAGCAATTGTGTCATGAGTTGCGAAGAAAAAATAGTGCGAAACAGACAAAAAATTCGTAAATTGTATTTATAAAACATAAATTTACTATTCTATGTTCAATTCTTTACACTCTTTTGCAAATATTAAAATAATTTTCCATTGTTGTTCTTTTTCTTCCCGTTAATTCACAATAATTGACAACAATCTCTTCAAAAATGAGATGCCATACTGCGAAATATAGGGTGCCCCATCTGTTAACACCATACTCGATTAAGACAGGAACACAAGCACTAAACTTCATCGGTAACTAATAATGCTTAAAAGTGCTTAGCTCCCCATACAAATTAAGCACCTATGGTGTAACGAAAACACGCCTACAGTAATACTATAACTAAATTTTTTGTAGAAAATTTCGTCTAAGTTGCATTTTTATGTTGCATATAAATGTTCGTAAAATTGCATTTTTATAGAAAATGTCGATATTGCATTCTTATAGAAAATATTGTCGAAATTGCATTCTTATAGAAAATATTGCCCAAGTTGCATTTATACGTAGTATGTTCAAAAAATATCGTGAATTTTTAATTTCCGCGGGCTACGTGTATTTGATTTTTGATATTTTTGTAGCGTTATGTTGGTACTCATGTCCCTTACTTATACTGAAAAGTCGGCCATTCTGAATGTTTAGTTAATTCTTGACAGCTGTTGTGCTTGGATGTGTTTTAACTTGTCTCGATTTTTATCTATTTCAGAAAATGGATCAAAGAATCTGCATCAAATTTTGTGTGAAAAACAAAATAAAGTGCGCTGACGCACTCCGAATGTTGACTGTGGCATATGGTGAAGCTTCCTTGGACCAAAGCAACGTTTATCAGTGGTACAAAATGTTCTTAGAGGGCCGAGAAGATGCGAAGGACGAACAGCGTGCCGGACGTCCGAGCACGTCAACAACAGACGAAAACATTGATAATGTGAATAAAATATTATTGGTCAATCGACGAATTAAAGAATATTACCTGCAAGTTATGCGCAAATTGCGCGAAGCACTCCGCCAAAAACGCCCGGATTTGTGGAAGAACAAAAACTGGCTTTTGCACCATGATAACGCCGCTGCACACACATCGTTGCTTGTGCGCGAATATTTGGCCAAAAACAACACAGTAATGGTGCCGCAGCCACCGTATTCCCCTGACCTAGCCCCCTGTGACTATTTTTTGTTCCCAAAACTGAAAAGGCCCATGAAAGGACGACGCTACGCCACGATTGAGGAGTTATAGACGGCATCGAAGGTGGAGCTGAACAAGATCACAAAAAATTATTATTTGAAGTGCTTCGAGGATTGGAAAAAAAACTTTGGCAGAAGTGTATTATATCCGAGGGGAATTACTTTGAAGGGGACAAAATAGATTCAGGAGAGGGGATCAAAGTTTGATGCATTTTTTTAATTTGAGTGGAATTAGTTTGTTATGGAAATTGAATGGCATGTACTGTTTTCTGAATAACTTTTGATTTGGTTGACGGATGAACATCAAATTTTAACTGAATATAATTTGGAATATTTAGAAGTTAAAAATTTAATCTCCCTAAAAACATGCGAAGTCCACTTAGCATGTTTTAGAATTGAAGTATCGATATATATTCACGCATTTGGAAACTTAAGTCGTACATAATTGCATTTTTGTTGAAAACTTCTTTAAAATTACATTTTTATAAAAAACTTTTCGGAATTACATTTCTATAGGAAATTTCGTCGAAATTTTTTAGCATGTTCCACCAAAAGATACATTTTTTATAAAATGTCAATTGTTGTTTAAGTTTCTTTATTTTAAATTTGGCGCAATTTTCAAGAAATATTTAATTTTAGTGAATTTTCTAAAAAAAAATATATCGTAATTTATTGATAGTAGAAGAACGAGATTTGTTTTGAAAACATTGATGTCAATATTAGTAATTTTCCCAAGAGTGATCACGCTAATCACGGCATCCGTTAACGAAATCGTTTTCGTATAGAAAAAGTTGTCGCAGCAACGACTTTTTGGATCACGGAAATCGATCGACAATTTAAATTTTTTGTTATCATTTTGTGTGGAATGGCTACGTCAAATAGTGAAGAAGAAGAATATAAACAAGTTGTGAACGGCGGAACGAACAGCTTAAAGAAATAAGAATAAATATAGTGAAGTTAATTTTAAACATTAAATAGATCCAATGTTATTTTGCATCCCTCATCTTCGGATTCAAAGAAGGAATACAAAGCACAGCCTATTCGAACAGAAATAAAAATTTAAATTATGATTAAAAAAAATAAGTTTTGCAGATTTAAAAAGCGTTTAAACATTCAAAAGAAGAGTTTTACTATGTTTTAGCTGAAATTAATTCGCCGGCCATTCGTCAACGTCCGTTCTACTACACACAAAATTTTCTGGCCGGTGGTGGTTACAATGTTGGAAATGATTATCTTGTTTTTCATGTCAATGAACGGAGGAATGATTGTTCAAAACGACCGAAGAGAGCATACTTTCGATTAGAAGTTCCATTTGTATATAATTTTTAAGAAGGTCAATGCTCATTGTCAAAAGTGGACAGGATCGAAACATATCAAAAAGGGAATTAAACTAGACGCGTAAATGGTGACGTTCGATAAGTCACTCGATTTTTACCGAGATTTAGACAAATTATGAAAAGATCAAATAATGTATCAAGTGATTTGTACAATAGCTCTATGTCGGGCTGCAAATTCGTGGTTAGGATCAGATTCAATATCCTGAAGTAATTTATTTTTTGTATGAAAAAAGAAAATAAAAACATTCATTCAATGTGTTTTCATTAACGCAAAATACCCCATATCTGGCTAATTCCTATAAGTTTTTCTAAGAAAAAATTTGTCAATATTAAAAAATCCAACATTTCCTTATTGTTCCATTTTGCAAATTGTAGCCGATTCCTCCATCCTGAAAAATTATACTAAATAATATATAAAGAGTACCTTTTTAAGTGTTCCATCATAAATTTAAGACATGCGTAATGAGCCATTGGTAACTTTTTTGCTGCATCACTCATATGCTTAATTTGTTCTTCATGATTATTATTTCCTAGAATAAATGAGTAAAGCGAATCAAAATTAAAGGGGGGATATAAAAATAAGGGTTTTAAAATTGAATAGCGATATAGAATTTGCAATAGCTCTGAGTTGGATATTTAATTTTTTTATAAAGGCTGGTGAATTGATTTGCAAATTTGTAGTCCCTTGTTATTACAATACATGTATAAAAAGGTATTGTTTTGGGATAGACGACCTGGACGTAAACTACTTACTTGATGCATCCATAAAGCTGGGATATGCCTGAAATGTTATCAACGGTACCGGCAACAAGCGCAAATACAACTTGAGTGTACCTGCAATAACGTTAACGTTGCTATATGCCGATTCCGACATATTCGTCCTTTCACCTTCACTATCAAGGGCCAGTTTCAGGGCATCAATTTCGTCGGCAAATCCCGAAACACGATATATACCCTCTTGCAACATTCCACGAGCTTCAACTTCTTCGACACAACGGCGAACGACAAAAGGAATGGTGCATTTATACAACTGGACGACGGTGGTTAAATCAGTACCAAACACCCCGCGGATATTTTTCAAATCGGGCACACAATTCGCAGGCACTAATTCAGAGCATTTATTGTGCGCCACAATACCACAGTCATCGCACTTTACCCCTTGCGCTGTAAAGCCCCAAAGGAAATTCGCGCAAACTTCGCACCAATTAAGTCCTTTAAATGTGTGCACTTTAAATGCGTGCTTTTTATTGTAGGCAAAAGGAAGCAAGGTGTCACCCTCGTTATCACTTTTGGCCGTGCTTTCAGCACAGCCGTCTACTTCTGAAGCTGTTGTGTTGCTATCTGCCGCATTATTGTCATCCAAATCATCTTTATGGCCATTTGTGGCTTTGTTTACGATCGACTTCCTCAAATCATTGGAGAAAGCACGTAGTTTGCGCCTATTCAATGTCATATAAGGGCTCTGCTGGTACGAATTTCCTGTTTGTTGGTTAATTTCTTGAATAATGGGGCCAGCATGTAAGAGCATATAGAAATTTACCAATCCATCTGCTACAAGATCATGGACGGA
The DNA here is from genome assembly GCA_963930755.1 of Eudasyphora cyanicolor. NCBI lineage: Eukaryota > Metazoa > Arthropoda > Insecta > Diptera > Muscidae > Eudasyphora > Eudasyphora cyanicolor. The sequence goes on along the minus strand of OZ005736.1, from coordinate 153,903,215 downwards.
GTCAAAATGCTTTGATTGTTCCTGCAGATAATGACCTTTACCACTCTTGAAATATATTTTATAATGTTTAGTTTTCTGATTGAATCTCAAACTCAGTGTATAATAATCCAGAGCACCTTTGCTCTTACGTACTAAAAATGTTCCATCCGGCTTATTGCTCAACAAATCGTCGGCTTCTTTGTGGTCCATCCGTCCATGATATTCACTCCCGTAGAAATTCGGAATCTTTTCCTCATTTTCAAAATTATTTGTTAGAAATTTTGTGGTGTATAGTGGTTTCGGCACTGGTGCCTCCAGTTGAATTTTATACAATTCTGGTTTCCATACCTTTTCCACATTCTCAGTCTTTTCGTCTTTTGCCGACATCGCTTGAAATATTAATATTCCTGTTGTTCTATATTTTGAGATTCGATATTCATATCACTTATGTATTTAATTCGGATTATTTTTGTTAAATTGTTGTAATTAACTCCAAACAATATAATTTGTAATTGCTATTTGCTTGTTGTTTGTGTGAGTGTAATAAGGCAATGTCAATTAAAGAATGTGTTATGCAAACGTTGCAGTTACGCTAATGTAGCGTAACTAATCAGCTGATCGAGAAGTACGAAACGTTAAGTAAACGAAACGAGATTATCGTTATTTATTATTTTTCTGATTTTTTTCACAGTTTATTCGTAAGTTCAGATTTACACTAGGCAAGTTTTTTCAACAGCTTATCATCAAATTCTCTTTTGAACTTACACGAAGAACTCAAAACGTTCAGGGAGTTTTTTCCTCCCTCTTGCCGACTGCCCCTCTCTTCAACAAAACGCCGATAATCTGGCAGTGTAAATCCGGACTAAGGCTACAGCAAAATAAAATTTCGTTAGTCCTGCTTCACACTCGGTAATTTTTTCCAAGCAAGTGTCAAAGTTTGTAGAAGAGAGAGAGGCAGATAGCTCTTCACGAATGATGGGAAAAGGGACCGTCTGGCCAAAAGGTCAGTATTCAATACCCTCCAATCGGATAGTCCATATCCTCGATCTCGTTGAAATTTTGTGTCACAACTACTATCAAATATCGGAAAGTGTCAAATCCAGAAATTTGTTGGACTGTAAAAGAACGATAAATGATTACTCAGCCCATGGTCAATTGCGTATTTGCTGGGTACCAGGACACAACGGAGTGATTGGAAATGAACGGGCAAACAGCTTGGCTTCAAAGGGCAGAGAACTTCGAGTAATAAACTTGGAAAATTGGAAACCTTTGGATGAGTTGAAGCACTGGGCAGAGATGGTTCACAAAACTGTGTGGAATAGCGCAACAGTAGGAGCAACTGCAAAGATACTGTGGGGTGACCCAAATGAAAAGAAAACAAGAAGTCTTCTGAAACTAAACAAGATCGATATTAGTAAGATGATGAGTGTTCTAACGGGACATTCAAGCTTACAAGCACATCTTCATCGCATAGGACAAGCAGGAAACGACGAATGCAGGGCATGCAGAGAAAACATCGAAACGATGGAACATTTTCTGTGTCACTGCCCGGCTTTCACACATGCAAGATCCCAACATTTCGGGTCCGACATATTACCAGACTTGACTCATCTCAGAGAATATGACTGGAAGATACTGAGAAAATTAGTGTCTAGTACCGATTTTCTGTAACTCGTGAGGTATAAAAAGATCATAAATAAGGAGCGCACAACAGGCCGAACCACTGGCTTAAGTGTATGTCCATGGACATGAGACGTTTAAACGTCTCCTCTCTTCAACCTAACCTAACTATTAAATAGGATTAAACTTGGTGAAAGATCCATCCCGATCAGAATACATCACCTTTAAAAATAGACCCACTTATGTTTTATTGGCTACACTCTGAATTCAAAATAAATATTAAGTAAATAAAATCCCCCATATAGAATTTAGCAGACAGCGACGGTCGCATTTGTTTGTCTATCTAGGGAGATTTTATTGATTTAGGCCAGAGCTGCTCACCAAGATCTGCATAATGGCCCACTTTCAAATTCTTGCAGTGCACCCCCAGATGACTAACAAGTTCCAAAATTATATAAAAATCAACATTGTGAGCCATTTTGGAGTTTTGTTGGCATTAAACGAGTCTACTTTGAGAAATAAAAAGAATTCGGATTATTATATAATTTCACAGAATCATCGTCGTTTTGGGCATAACCTACTACTTTTTTCAGTTGCAGAAACTGAAAATGCCATGATTTAGCCATACCGAAAATCGCATTCCACAACTGTTTCCAGGATTGGAAAAGGCGCTGGTAGCGGATTCATTTTTTTAATCCAAAAATTTAATGAGCGCAATTTTTATCTAAACGTCTATGGCCCCCTGGCATGGCTTGAGAATACCTGATTTAGGCATATCGAATATGTAAACAACTGTGTCGGAAACGAACAATTTTTCCTTTTTGGAATATTTTTTTCTACCCATGGAAGATTTTTAATGCTAAAACCACTGTCAGCGGACATCTGAAGAGAGCAACATTTGTCCCTTAAATACGGCCAATGTCTTGTGACCAAAGAATTTTTACATCTACGAAAGCTGTCCGTTAGCGTAGCTTTAACTGGACCAATATGGCCTACCTTTAATGCTAAACACCTGTCAAATATCCCAAGTCTTATATTGCTTTGGGAATTTCAAGGAAAACTTACTTGTGTGTACGACCACGACAGTGGTCCGTTTGCAGAGATTTCACTTCCTCCTCTAATTCGCAAGGGATTTAATTTATAACCACCATTTCCGAACGTTTTCTTTTTAATTATTTATTAGCTTTCCATTTGCAGAAATAACACACATTTTTCAGTTAGCAAAGTAGCCACACTGTTTGCAGTAGATAAGCCCAGAACTTCACCGGTATCATTCAATGTGATTAAATGTTGCTTTCCTATAGTCACCTGAGGCCCATTGCGATTTCTCAAACCGCCAGCAGTATCATACTTTGATTTGTACAAAAACACATGACGATGTGATTCCGAGATGATAGCATAGCCTAAATCCGGCGAACAATCCATAAATTTTCTTTGTTGCTTCGATGCTTGGACGTAGCCAAAGGCATGTAGATTCCCCTCATGTCTCAGAGACCATTCGTCAGGTTTTGATGGATTGTACTGTTGCAGCCACAACGAGCAATCAACATCCTGTCGGGTGGCAATGGCTAAGGGAAAGCCCGGTCTCAAGGACGTTGTGAATAGAGGTGGATTTGATCCCATCATCACCGAGTGTGTTATAGTTCTTGTAGGTAGGTTGAAACGTGCTGAAAAGAGTGCCAATTGTGAGATATGTTATGTATGTTTAATGCCCGATAGTCTGTAAAAAACATACCTATTGTTATTTCATCTTCTGCAGTGCCCATAGGAAAGTCGCAATCTTCTATGGGTGCTTCCAGATTTGCAATAGGTTGTTGCTCCATGGGCAGGCTATTTTTTTGGTTGCCTTCTACGTTTTCTTTGGGTCCCAAATCATTTGCTAACAACGATGTCCAATGTAAACTAACGTCATCTTTTACCAAAGTAATTTGCAAAAAATTGTTTTCCTATAATAAAAAAAAACTATTAAAATTTTCAGAATCACATAATTTACTTTCTACACACAATTGTCCAAGTCGTTAAAGCATGATCAATCTTCTCTTTCAGCTCCTTATCAAGCAGAGTCTCATCGTTACATTTAACGGTTATTTTATTTGACACACACTTGACGTCGTAATTATTTTTATCCATTCCCTGTATTACATCAAACTTCACAACAATATCATCGTCAGTTTGTGACCATGTAAAACCGGTTGTATCGTTCTCATCCACCTCAGGTTTGTCGTGTAGATGTGCCTTCTCTTCGGCCATTTCAATAGTTTGTCTTGGCTTTGTGGATCGCCACAGGAATTCATGATTAGAGCTCAGAATTAAGGATTCACTGCGTGGTTCAAAGGCACAGTAATACAGGGAACCTTTACCCTCCAACGTATCCAATATCTCCCACTGCCACTGTTGATCTTTCAGATACCATTTAACCCAATGTAGATACATATAATGTGTAGTGCTTCCTTCGGGTTTTGATGAATCCACTCTCTCGACGTGACCCAGGGCCAGTGATATTTGCTTTTTTTCTTGTATAATATCCAATCGGGCATCATAAATAAGATAGTTTATTTCCTGCGGATCTAAACAATCCCCCTCAATGGTTTGCATAGCCACTTTATTCCACTCATGTGCCTTCAGACGGTCACCAGTTTCAAGTAGAAACAACGTCTTCACGCCATCACAGAGCACACAATATTTTTCCGAAATAAAACGTATAGTGACATTGTATTCACCCTTCCGTTTCCACATTGATGGATTTCCATCATCTCCTATCTGGACCATTCTATAGACCACTTGCATTGGATTCGGCCCGCCTTTGTTCTCATCATAGCTGCAGCGTACAATCTCACCCAAACGATTGACAAAATATGATTCCGTCCTTGACCAGGGGTCGACAACGAGTAAATTATGCATAGAAAACAGTTCCACATGCAATAATGAATATTGTTGGTCATCTGGTTCCGCTTTTAAAGGGGCTGATTGCAACTCCTTTCTGAGTAGAGGTATTGGTTCTAAGGAGAGCTTATAGCCATCGAAATTGGAATGTATTAGACAACGGTCTTGTCTTAAGTCAACAGCTTTGGGCATTTTACTCAACAAAATAAAAATAAAATGATTGAAAAAATGCCGGTGGAAATAAAAGAGAAATACGTCAGTCAGTAGTCAGTTGGATGCAAAACAAAATACAGTGATGGTGGTGGGAAAAGAAATATCATAGGCCGGGTTACGCAAACGTAACCATAAGGGTATTCTTAAATACCAGTGAAAGCGTCTGGCGTCTGTCAATATCAATGGAAATCTAATGATGCTTAATTCTTTTTGATATGCATCTCTAATTATTTACTATTATGTTTGTTGCTAATCAGGACGCACATTATACTTATTTATGTAGTTAGGGCTGGGGGCCAATCATATATGATGATTAGTATGTATATAGTTTATTTTTAAGATTCTACTAAGGAAAGTTACAATATAATACATTTTTCTTTAAGGACGGCCGAATCTCCTGAAATTTGACATGGACGATACGTTTACGTGCATTTGCAAACAATATCAGCGAAACAACGAAAAAGGGAAAAATGTATGCTAAACTAAACTGAAATGGAATGATAAATAAGTAATAAAATGTTAAATAAGAGCAAAAATATATACAACAAAATATAACGAATCAGCTGATTCAGTCTGACATATGGAAATCAGTGTAAACCATGGTATAGTCATAAGGTACAGCAATCAGTTGTTTACAATTTTTTCTCGAGGGTGTTTTTGGTTGTCAAGTGGGAGTCAAATTCATCGTTGACATTTGCTATGTTTACGTTTGGTTTGTTCAAAATTAAAAATATCTATCAAAAAAATCAGTTTTGTCATTTCACAACTTTCGATCATTTTTCACAACTTTCGACGTGGATTATCACGACAAGAGTGCATCGATGAACTTAAATCTGTGTATGGCGATGAAGCACCATCCTATAGCACTGTGAAAAACTGGTTTAATGAATTCAATCGTGGCCGACACTGATAATGCAAGATCGTTATGTGACATACCGTGAGATAGAGGCATCCTTGGGCACATCTTCCACCAGCATACATTCGATATTGCATGAACACCTGGCCGTAAAAAAGGTTTGTTCTCGTTGGATCCCGCACAATTTGACAATCGCTCAAAAAAAGGCTCATGTCGATTGGTGCAAAGAAATTTTGAAAAATACGATCGCGGTGCTTCAAAATACGTTTATAAGATCGTCACAGGTGACGAATCTTGGATGTATGCGTATGAGCCCGAAACAAAACAACAATCGACCATGTGGGTCTCCGAAGGGGAGCCAAATCCAACGAAAGTTGTTCGTGGAAGAAGCACTTCGAAGAAAATGGTCGCCTGTTTCTTCGGCAAAACTGGTCACGTGGCGACTATTCCGCTTGAGCAACGTAGGTAGGTCAATTCTGAGTGGTACACCACAATTTGTTTGCCTGAAGTCTTCGGCGAATGTCGAAAAACGAACAAGAGAAAACGAATCATTGTGCACCATGGCAATGCTTTTTGACCGGCCAAAACGTCGAATTGATGGGTCATCCGCCGTACAGCCCTTATTTGACACCCAATGACTTCTTATTCACTCACATCAAGAAAAAACTGCTTGGTCAAAGTTTTTCGACGTTTGGTTTGAGCGCATGCTGAAGTGTAAAAATCATGCTGGAGAATACTTTGAAAAACAATAAAACAATGTTTGACGATAAATATTCGCATTTTCATTATTAGGCCAGAAATATATACAGCAGACCTCGTATAGTCGACCACTGTGGTCTTCCTCTATACTATAGTCGACCACTGTGGTCTTCCTCTATACTATAGTCGACCACTGTGGTCTTCCTCTATACTATAGTCGACCACTGTGGTCTTCCTCTATACTATAGTCGACCACTGTGGTCTTCCTCTATACTATAGTCGACCACTGTGGTCTTCCTCTATACTATAGTCGACCACTGTGGTCTTCCTCTATACTATAGTCGACCACTGTGGTCTTCCTCTATACTATAGTCGACCACTGTGGTCTTCCTCTATACTATAGTCGACCACTGTGGTCTTCCTCTATACTATAGTCGACCACTGTGGTCTTCCTCTATACTATAGTCGACCACTGTGGTCTTCCTCTATACTATAGTCGACCACTGTGGTCTTCCTCTACACTATAGTCGACCACTGTGGTCTTCCTCTATACTATAGTCGACCACTGTGGTCTTCCTCTATACTATAGTCGACCACTGTGGTCTTCCTCTATACTATAGTCGACCACTGTGGTCTTCCTCTATACTATAGCCGAGCACTGTGATCTTCCTCTATACTATAGTCGACCACTGAGGTCTTCCTCTATACTAGAGTCGTCCTCTGAGGTATTTCTCTATACTAGAGTCGACCTCTTAGGTCTTTCTCTATACTAGAGTCGACCACTGAGGTCTTCCTCTATACTAGAGTCGACCACTGTCGTTTCCTCTATACTAGAGTCGACCACTGAGGTCTTCCTCTATACTAGAGTCGACCACTGTCGTTTCCTCTATACTAGAGTCGACCACTGTCGTTTCCTCTATACTAGAGTCGACCACTGTCGTTTCCTCTATACTAGAGTCGACTACTGTCGTTTCCTCTATACTAGAGTCGACCACTGTCGTTTCCTCTAGACTACTGTGGTCTTCTTCATTACTGGCCGACCGAAGAGGTTTTCCCCTATACTAGAGTCGACCAAACTGGTGTGCAATGAAATAGAGACCCCTATCAAACATTTTCAAAGTAAGAAAACTCGTCAAAAAATTATTTTTCTTTACTTTTAGTTGATTTTATTCATTTTCAATAATAAACTATCAAATTCAATTATCAGTGTGATAATTAAAAACTTAAAATAAATAACACAATGAATTACACTGTTCCTTGGCAGAGAACGAAGCCAGCCAGGTTTAAGCCGATAAGCCGCCGAAGGCGATTTTTTTTGCTGAGCCACGCCGCCGCCGATAGGTCGGCTAAAATTGGCTTTAAATCGCCGCCGTTCTCATCGGCTCTTACCGGCTTAAAATCGACGCCGTTGTAATTTTTTAATTACGCCTTTCATCTAGAAAACGATTTCTCCTAATTGGTTCCGGAAAAAAATCAAATTAACAGCCTGTTTCTCTACGTCGAACGAAAGCGATGCGAACGATTTTAGACCTACTAACAGATATCAGAACGGCAAAGCGAATGCAAACATACTGGCTGATGCCAGTTAGTAGGTCTAAAATCAGCTGCTTTTTCGTTCGATATAGAGAAACAGGCTGTAAGTATTCAACTTCCTACAATACAATTTTGTATCCGTTCAGCGGTTTCCACAATATCTTACAAAATATTGCGAAAAATCCTTTTTTTTGGAAAATTTTAATAATTTTTAAATAAAGGCCTCATAAAAACGCACTACTTTTATATTTTTATGATTTTATAGTAAAGTCTGATCGGTAATGAATAAAATGAGACCATTCCGAAGAAAATCGATGTATAATATAAAATGTTGTAGAGAGTAACACAATTCCATTTTCTTGAAATTCGAAAATTTGCTCTAATTTCCACAAAATAGATTTTAGCAAACAAAACATTTTTTCCCTTTATTAGCAACAAAAAAGAAACCAACATTTTAGCCAAATCCCAAAATCGTGTCGACCGGTGGAATTGAAAATAATCGGTATTTATTATCAAAAATTTACAAATATAAATTTAATATTGTATTGCATTACGATATGTGTATATCAAAATGTGTTCAAGTTTTACTATAACAAAAAATAAATATTAAAAAAAAAGAAAAAAATTAGAAAACTAATTTAACTTTGTGTTTACTTTTTTCGATCAATGAACTAGTAAAAGGAAAATGTCTTTTCCTTTACCAGTTTTTACTCGACGAGTGAAAGTAGTAACATTCAAAATATTTTGGAAGGCATGTAAAATAAACTTCAAATAGAAGATATACGTTTGTACAGCAAACATGTTTAATTTCAGACCATTTTGTAATTATTTCACTTTTGCTCGATTTAATTTTTAAGGGAAAAATCTATTTTTACACTGTGCTCATAGTTCCAACTCAGTTGTACAATAAATGTGTATCTGTTATGTTGCACAATAAATCGTAAGCCGAAAAGCCGCCGCCGCCGCCGCCGACCCATTTTTGGACAAGCCGCCGCCGCCGACAATTTTGCCTCGGCTTCGTTCTCTGTTCCTTGGCGTATTTCAACCTTTTTTTTCGTGTCGTTTAGAAAGATACGGTACTTTTCGGGTGCCTTTTGATTTCAAATTGTTTTTAATTAACATTTTTATTGTTGCAGAGGTGGCAAAGTCCATTTCGAACTTCTTGTTAGGACATAAGATGTAACGAAAGGACCCTTTCTTACATTTCTGCAATTTTTTTGGTTTGGAAATTTTTATTTTTTAAAATTGATTTTTCTTGTTTTTTAGATATTTTGTTATACGTTACAACATTTCCCACCATTTCCTCTCAACAGCCTTTGACACCTCTGCAATAATAACAAGTAAAAGCGTTAAGTTCGGCCATGCCGAATCTTATATACCCTCCACCATGGATAGCATGTGACCTCACAAAATAACTCAAACCTAGAGTAAATAACACCGAAAAACAAAAAAAAATAGTAGATGAGAACAGTAGGAAACATATAGTAGATGAGAACAGTAGGAATCACAGCAAGTTAGATGTTATATATGGGGGCTATATCAAAACATTGACCGATATGGCCCATTTGCAATCCCAAACAACCTGCAACTATAAGAAATATTTATACTAAATTTGATCAACCTAGCTCTATTATTGCGGACTGTAGCGTGATTACCACAGACGGACGGACGAATGGACAGACGATTAAGAATATATATACTTTATGGGGCCTCAGATCAATATTTAGAGATGTTACAAACGGAGTGACAAAATGAATATACCCCCCATTCTATGGTGGAGGGTATAAAAATGTTAATTAAAAACGATTTAAAAGGTGCCCTAAAAGTACCGTATATTTCTAAACGACAAGAAAAAGAAGGTTGAAATTTGCCAAGTAACATCAGAATTCGATGTGGACAATAATTGAATTGCCTAAGAACATTCCAATTAAGACTTTTTGTTCACAGCCAAAACCAAATTTTTTATATTTGTAGTTCTGTGGCAGCACCAAGACCCCCGTGTTCGAATGACAAACAATCTGGCAACGTGTTAACGAACCAGAGGAGGAGAAAACAACAGCTAATACCAAGAAAAGTCGTCACAGTAAACGGTAGCATTTTTAGTAATACGAGTACTTCGTAAGATTTGTAAAATAGTTTTAATAATAATAAATAGTTGGTAAGTATAAATACAAACGTCTTATTACTACAACGACAACTATATTGGTGACCCCGCTTTTCACGCACAATCTGGAGTGGTATTTTTACATTGCTACAAAAACTTCTTGGAAGCAGAACAGCAAAAAAAAAACATTTGAAACCAGAGCAGCAGCAGCGCTTTTAAAATTTCAACGTTTTTTTGCATGCATCATTTTGCCAAGATAGTCTACGTTTTTGCTTATGCATTCTAAACGATACAACTTGAGGCAACGAGAACATTCTAATAACAACGAAGAATTTTTCGACAGTAGCAGCATAAACATGTCGGAAATGGAAAATTTGATTCAGCGAATGGAGGCACTGCAACGTGAATTACATTCTCTTCGAGAGTCACAAGGGAACGCAGATGATGGACAGCGATCGAACCTTCATAAAGTGCATATTCCAAAATTCAACAAACAGAATCCGGAATTGTTTTTTGCTCAGGTTGAACGCTCTTTTTCTCTCTGTGGTGTTTCAACTGATGCGGACAAATTTGATGTTGTATCGGTGCGCCTTGAAGACGACATACTCTTGTCGGTTGAGGACCTCGTAACAAATCCGCCGCAAAATGACAAATATTCTACATTGAAGGAGCGACTCATTTCGAAATTCAGAGTCTAAAATGCGACGTCTCTTGCAAGGTGGTGAGACAACGGGTATGAAGCCGTCCGAAATGCTGTCCCACATGCGACATTTGGCACCAGGTAAGGGAAATGAAACGATTATTCGGACATTATTTCTCGGGCAAATGCCAGACTCGATTCGTCCTCTTTTAACTGTGTGGGAAGAAGACGATTTGGATAAACTTGCTAAAATGGCAGACAAGATGTTGGACGCTGTGGGAAATACTGTGTGTGCTGTCTCCGGAGCACCACCACGTTCGGAAACCAACATTCCGATTGATGATATGCAAGACTTTAAAGGATCTTTCTGCTAAGGTGGATACTATACAACCAAACAATGACAGCAAATACCGTCGTAATCGATCCAGATCTCACAGTCATACAAGTTCAAATGTTGGACCACCTGACAATTCGCTTTGCTGGTATCATCAAAAGTTTGGAGATGCAGCGCAACATTGTAAACCGAATTGTCCTCGCTACAACACTAATTCGGAAAACTAATGAAGCTGTCGTCAGTTAGCACGACTGGCGGCAGCGGAAGTGACAACCACGTAAATGAGAATCGTTTACATATCAACGACACATCTACAAATGCTCGATTTTTAATTGATTCAGGATCTGTGGTACCCCCATCCTTAATCAGAACAACTCTGAAGCCGTTCGGCATGAGACTTCTTGCTGTAAACAGCAGTGAAATACGAACTTATGGTAATTGTGTTCTTAAATTAGACCTAGGTCTACGTCGTGATCTCAAGTGTTTGTTTACCATTGCCGATGTCCAGTCGCCCATTTTGGGGGCAGACTTTTTAATTCATTATAATTTGATGATTGACTTAAAACGGAAATGCCTCATCGATAATACGACAAATTTAACAAGGCGTGGTGAAATTCGTAAAACCAAAGATTTTAGTATTTCAACATTATCGCCTTCGACAGGTCCATTCCATGAATTACTGAAGGAGTTCATTGACATCACAACTACTACTTTGACGCGTAAATCAACGAGTGATGCAATTATTTGTCGTGTGCGAGTATTAGGGTTAAATAAAAAAAATCATTGTGAATGAATATTTTTCTAATGTAAAGTGAAGTGATAGCCCAGCTGTTTAGAAAAATGGAATGACAGCTGACAAGTGGAAAAGATGGGAAATGGTAGGAAAATGGCAGATTTTCCTGGGTTCTTGTTCGATAGGCGACGGAAATGCTCTTCCCTTTTTGAATTGGCGAAGATCCCGGTCGGACGTGGCTCCCTCCTAATACTTACTTTCAAATACCCATCAGTAAAAATAAGACAAATATTGGTCCGCGTTTTTAATACGCTTTTGCCTTTTATTTATAAAAAAACACGTAAAAACTAAGTCTGAAGTAAATAACAATTTAAAATTTACAAACCTGCCCTGGATGGAAGAGAGGAGAGCAACTTCATCACCCGTCCGATCCAACGTTGGAGACGCAGCTGAGCATGACTATTCCTGGCATGTCATGGGTATTCAAAAGTGACCTTTAGACGTCTCACTATAACGCTGGACAAAATTACGGACCGATTTATATCTATATTTGGATAGGAAAAGAGAGTTAGTTAAGTGGTAAATTATAGGTTCAAACAACAAGTGTTTCTTATAAATACAGACCTTTTTGAAAGTGAAAAAGTGCGCGTTTACTCAGGGTTGAGCTCAGGCCTAGTGTCGTCCTTCGTTTCCATAATAGGGTTCCGCTTATGGTCCAATAAACCAATTGTTTGAGCTTCACAGAGAATAGAAAAACGAAACCACAGTCGTCCACATTGGGCGTTGCTTATGTATGAAAGATAAAGAACAATCAAATATAAATATAAAACTGAAACAAGAAAAATACATATGACATACTTACGTTAACTTAGGACGGACAGAAAAGTACGGACGACAATACTTTTGCTCATCTCATGGTCAGAATGACACCAATTATTGTCGGCCAGTAATGCTCCAGATAGCCGAGTGGCGCCTATCCAGACTCCAATTGTCTGTCCATTTTCCAACCTAGAAGAAGAAGAAAAATTACACCAGCAAAATAAATATTCGAAGATTGGCCGATACTTACCCGGTTGGGTTACACTTACCTCCAAATTCGCCATCAGGATCTAACCTGAAAAGAAAAGAAAAGAAAGGCAAATGAACTTAAGGATTCAAATAAAAATTAACTTTACTTTTTGCACAATACAAATTGTTACATTAACTTCAACATTGTACAAGACGTATACATTTTAAATTCCCTATTAGTAAAGCTAAATTGATTTTGAAAGAAAGTTTGGATGCTGAAAGTTTAACTGAATGTTTATGAAAAATGTAAATTGAAATCGGAAGGCGGCAAGCCTCAAAATAAAGGAGATTTTTATAATGTGTATGAAAGTCATGAGTTCTAGTATGGAAGGCTAAAGGGTATATAAGAAGGGGTAAGTAAAGTGTAGTCAGGAAATTAGGTGGGGAGAGTGATTGGGGTATTCCATAAGTTATGGACAAAGGAATACCACGGTGGGGAGGGTTTGTCCAAGCACCTAACGTCATCCTGTGTGCCCAAACAAGTCAGGGCTAAACAGTTGTGTCCGTTACGAACAAATGTTCCTATATGTCTAGGTGGTTACTCACTTCTGTTTGTTTGTCCATCCATTAGCTGGTAGTGAATATTGTTTTTTGTCAACTGTCCAGAGCTGACGCGCTGATAAGAACCGCGCCCCAAATGACTGAGCCAAGTCGGTGCCAACTGTAAGCCGCCAGCGCCCGTCGGTACGTCATCTCCCTCCAAAAGGACAGGGGATCACCAGATCCACGACATATTGTTCATAACATCGAAACAATCGGAAATGCCGTTGCAGACCGTCCACGAAGACTTTCTGGAGAGAAACTTGCAGCTGCTAAAGCGGAAATTGACTTCCTATTGGACAATGGTATATGTCGTCCCTCCAAAAGTCCGTGGGCTAGCCCGCTTCATATGGTGTCGAAAAAAATGGTGGTTGGCGAGCGTGTGGGGATTACCGAAAGCTGAATTCCAAAACTGTACCTGACCGATACCCAATTGCCAACATCAATTTTTGTGAGAAATTATATGGTAAGTCAGTTTTTTCTACACTCGACCTTGTTAAGGCTTATTACCAAATACCAAAGGCTGCAGAAGACATCCAAAAGACAGCAGTGTGCACCTCTTTTGGACTTGTAGAATTTTTATATATGCCATTCGGGTTGAGAAACGCCACACAAACCTTTCAGAGGTTTATGGACTCCGTTTTAAGACGTCTTGATTTTGTTTATTGTTATATTGACGACATGATTGTTATATCTGAGTCTATTGAGGAACACCAAGTACATTTACGGCAGATTTTTGACCGCCTTCGACAATTCGGTCTAACAATCAACGTCAATAAATGTAAATTTGGACAATCTGAAGTACAGTTTCTTGGTTACATCATCAACGGCAATGGTTGTACACCTCCAACAGATCGTATTGCCGCTATTGAAAATTACACCAAACCTGAAACTATTTGCGAGCTTCGCAGATTCCTCGGTGTCGTCAATTTTTATCGTCGTTGCATCCCACATGCCGCTCAGCTACAGGCACCACTCAATGAATTCCTTAAGGACTCCAAGAAAAATGATAAGGAAGGTTCCTTGGACACTTGAAGCTGAAAATGCTTTTGCATCTTGCAAACACAGCCTTCGTGAAGCAACTATGCTAGCTCATCCAGCACCCAATTCAGATTTGGCCCTTACAACCGACGCATCAGACATTGCCATTGGAGCTGTATTGGAACAAAAAGCAAATGGAATTTGGCAGTCACTCGGATTTTTCTCTCGAAAATTATCTGCGGCAGAGAGAAATTATAACACATATGTTAGAGAGTTGCTTGCTATATACGAGGCTATAAGATATTTTCGCCATTTGCTGGAGGCAAGACGTTTGATAGTTTGGACCGATCACAAACCGCTCGTCTATGCATTTTCGCAAAAACCAGAAAATGCCTCGCCTCAACAATTGAGGCACCTTGATTTCATTTCGCAATTCACGACATTAATTTTGTACTTGTCCGGTTCTGAAAACGCAGTGGCAGATGCACTGTCCCGCCATAACGCAATTTCAATGCCAACATCAGTCACTCTAATGGAACTGCAATCAGCTCAGGAGATGGACGAAGAGTTGAAAACTATTTTGGATGGCGCAAATTCTTTAAAACTACAAATAGTACATTTTGATACGACATCGGTATACTGTGACATATCCACAGGATATGTTCGCATGTGTGTTCCCGAGTCACTACGTCAACAAATCTTCAATTCAATTCATAATCTTTCGCATCCTGGCGGCCGTGCTAGTCTTCAACAGATACGAGAGAAATACGTATGGCCTGGAATGAAGAAACAAATCCTCAATTGGTCTCGGAATTGCATATCGTGCCAAAGAGCAAAAATCACCAGACACAACCGCCTTACTCCGGACAAGATAGATGTCCCAGACAATCGTTTCGATCATGTTCATTTGGACATCGTGATAATGTCGTTAGTACAGGGTTATAGATATTGCCTCACCATGATCGATCGATTTTCACGATGGCCTGAAGCTGTGCCTCCGAGGGATATGTCGGCCCAGACGGTCGCGACTGCATTTTGGTCCAACTGGATTTCACGCTTTGGTTGTCCTAGGACAACTACGACAGACCAGGGCACACAATTCGAGTCCGCATTATTCAAGGCTCTAGCGAATTTAATTGGTTCTAAACGTACTCGAACGACGGCTTATCATCCACAATCGAATGGGATGATTGAGAGATGGCACAGATCTTTTAAAGCAGCTTTAATGTGTCATTCACAAGTATCGTGGGTCGATATACTTCCAACTGTTTTGTTGGGATTAAGGACAGCTTTCAAGGACGATCTCCAAGCTTCCCTTCCGATCTTCTTTATAGTGGACACTTACGGTTACCTCAAGAGTTCTTCACCGAATCAGAAATTCCTGCCGATTCATCTGAATTTTTAAGGAAACTTCGTGAATATTTCAACTTCTTGCGACCAATTCCAGTGTCTCACCACAATAAAAGCAAAATGTTTATTTTCAAGAACCTCGATGATTGCACTCACGTTTTTCTTCGGACGGACGCAGTACGAGGACCACTTGAACCACCTTACACTGGACCGTTTGAGATAGTCCAATGAATTTCAGATCGGTTATATACGATACGAATTAAGAACAAGGACGTGAACATATCGGTAGATCGACTCAAGCCAGCTTTCATCATCAATAATACCGAGTCTGAACATCCACAAACAACAGCAACACCTATAACGAGTCCTCAAACATTCTCTCAAGGCTCATCAACATCATCTCAGAGTACGCAGTTCACGGAACTTCCAGTTGTGCGAAACACACCTACTAGGAGAGTATCGTTCCAAGCGGATCAGGTATCGGATCCTGGCAGCACCAAGACCCCCGTGTTCGAATGACAAACAATCTGGCAACGTGTTAACGAACCAGAGGAGGAGAAAACAACAGCTAATACCAAGAAAAGTCTTCACAGTAAACGGTAGCATTTTTAGTAATACGAGTACTTCGTAAGATTTGTAAAATAGTTTTAATAATAATAAATACTTGTTAAGTATAAATACAAACGTCTTATTACTACAACGACAACTATAGTTCTTTGTATTATTTTAAGTTTTAAATGATAAATTTTTCGGATGTTTTTCTTAATTTGAAAATTTTTTGTATAGGGATGTCACTATTTAATTGCACACCACTGTATGTTGCACGTGCATATGTTACGTTGTTAGCACAATTTTCACAAAAAAGAAAAAGATTTCAATAATTATTTACAGCATTCTCGAATTCTTCCAATTTTATTTTTTATTATTGTGTCAAAAATGAGTGATGTAGTTTTGACACTTCTATTCAATTTGTCATCTACGTTTTGACAACCAAAAACACCCGAGGTATGAACAGAGTTGATATTTTGTTGTTTTTGGGCAACTGCGACTATCTCCTAATTGTATCATAGTGTAAACGATTAGCCAACGGAAACGAAACGTAAACGTACGGCTGAATCTGCTGAAATTTGATTTAGACAGTACGTTTACGTGCATTTGCAAACAAAATTAATAAAATAATGAAAAAAGAATAAATGTATGCGAAACTTTTGAAAAGTAATAATAAAACTATATATGTATATAAAATTGGAAGTGTGTATGTATGTAACGATGGACTCCAAAACGGTTGGACCGATTTTGATGAAATTTTCAGGGAATCTTCAGAAAAGCCTAGCGGATGACATAGGCTATACAAGATCTAGACTAGGAGGGCGTGGCTCCGCCCATAGAAGCCAATATGGAGTTATCATTTGTTTTGAGTGATTCCTACTGTCCGTACCTACAAATAGATTAAAGAGATTCCTACTGTTCATGATTGTGACCAGACCGTGATCCAGATGGGCCACCAATCCTGGGCTTTCTGGAGTCCAACTGGAAGTAGTTGAAAGTCAATGTGATTGGTCTAAAAATAGGGGGAGCGTGGCCCCACCCATAAAAACCAAATTTGGAAATTGAGATACCTTGCCCAATTTGTGAGCGAGAGTGCTGTAATTTTGTGTATATGTATCTTTGGCAATCTACGTGGTAGATCCAAAAGTGGGAGGGATATGACCTGCGGGCGTGGCCCCACCCATGTGAGCCATGTTTTGAAATGGAGATATATAAAACAATTTATTAGCGAGTGTGCTGTAATTTTGTGTATATCGCTCACTCACTTCAAGAGTGACATAACTCAAAATTTAATATTTTTGTGTTTGCCTTACAAAAATCCGAATTTTGCAAATGTCCATAAATTAATCTCAACGAAATTTGGTCTATAAGTAAACAACCATATTTCGAATTATTCAAGCGTATTTAAACATCTTATTTCATGTTACTTATCTTTTTATACGGACTTAAAGTTACACCTCTTGACAATTTTCAATTTTGAGTTATGTCACTCTTGAAGTGAGTGAGCGATATGTATATAGAGGCAATCTACGTGATTGGTCCAAAAACGGTGAGGACCGGACCAACGGGCGCCCATATGAGCCACATTTTGAAATTGGTATATCTTGCACAATTTGTTAGTGAGAGCGCTGTAATTTTGTGTATATGTATCTGTTGGCAGTCTACGTTAGTGGTGGGATCGGGCCAATGGGTGTGGCCTCACCCATATGAGCCAAGAATGGAGATATCTTGAACAATTTGTTTGTTCCCAAGAGTGCTGTAATTTTGTGTGTATGTACTTGGTGGCAGGATTCGTGATTGGTTCAAAAATTGACGGGATGGGAAATCTCAATCTGGGGCAACGAAGTGGACCGGGTCCAGCTATATATAAATAAATGGATGTGTGTATGTTATGTATGGACTCCAAAACGTTCAGATAAGCCTAGAGGGTGACATAGGCTTCATAAGTTCTTGATTGAGGGGGCGTGGGTCCGCCCATATAAGTCAATTTGTATGCGATTCCTACTGTCCGTACCTATGAATAGATTAACGAGATTCCTACTGTCCCTATCTATATGATCCATGTTTTAATAAATGGACGGGATCGGAAATCTGAAGTCTGGGGCAACGATTTGGACCGGGTCTAGCTAGTAAGTAATAAAATGATAAATTATTAGCAAATAAATACAAAATAAAATTAATTTGTTGCTATTTTTGCTGTGAACGTCTGAGTGATACAGCAAGATTTTAAATTTTTGGGTAATTGCTCCAGCGGACAACGTTACGGCGGCGTTAAAGTAAAATCACAGTTAAGTTTGCCTAACCCGGCGTTGAGAGATACCCTTAAGGGAAATAGTCGAAATTAAAAATCGATTTTTTAAAGATAAAAATCGATTTTGTTATCGATTCCTAGTTTCTTCATTACGCATCGCAAATTTATATTATTGTTAATAATAGAGGACGCAAATAAATAGTTGATTTTATACAAAAAAATATATATCCGACGTACATTTGAAAATGTTCTCGTTCTTTGCTAAGAAATCGCAAAATCCCGATGCTCCTATCATCCAAGGCCCATCAACGGACTCACAAAACAATAGCGCAGATGATTTCATATTTGTAGAGAAAAAAGGGGAGAGACCAGAACAACCAACACCATCACAACAGCCCATGTATCCCCACATTCCTCCAACAGCATATGGAGGGGCACCATACCCGAGATTTCCCTATGGTCCGCCACAAACCGGGACGCCAGGGGGATCTAATCATCATATTGCTCAACATCAACAACAAAATCCCGTTCCGTATGTTTCAGATGTGCCATTTATTCTAGCACCACAACTATGTACAAAATCAACGTTCGAGAATACACAAACACAAGTCGACGGTATTTTGGCTTTCCTGACTAGACAAATGAGCGTTGATGAACATGAAGACTACAGTTTCGCTTTAGAACGCTCCATACAAAATGAGAGCTATTAGTATTTGGTTTCTTTTCCTTTTGACAATTCTGCTCGCTCTTTTTCCTGTTTGCGAAAGTGCTTTAAAATAAATTAGTTTTAAATTTAATAAAAACGAACAAAATCAGTTACATTTCTATTGCTTGCTAATCAAGAGTAAATGCACTGTGGTAAAACTATGTTTTTTGTTCTTAATAGTCTCAGATGAACCTTATACAGGAGGCCATTTATAAATTGCAATTAACTGGGCTTAAACTTTCAGGATAAATTATATGATGAAAAAGAATGATAAAATGTAGAGACATTCGCCAATTGTCGTCGTCGACGTCGTTTCTTAGTCGACATTGTTTAGATTGACGACTTCATAAATTGTGAAATTTTTTTTAAATATTTTTAAGTTGTAAAAAGGGTTTTTGTTAGTTCATGGATACCAAAAACATTCGTTTTGGCGTAAAGATGACAAAGCTAGAACTTCATGGGTACGATTTAACCAACAAAGTTGTTGAAATTAAATACAAATTGTTGGTACAACAGCTTTGTTGGTTAAGTCGAAGATTAAAGATGTTTAAATACAAAAAGTTGTATGTAGAAATGACGATTTCGTTTTTTAAATAAGGATTAAAGCTGTTGAAATGAAGATTCCGTTCTTAAAATAAGAACTCAACTGTTGCGGCAAATACTTTGTTATAATTTTAGTACTTGTTTGATTTTTCTGTGTGTAGGAGCTCATACAAAGCCCCACAAACGGATAGCGGTTTCAAAGGGGGTTTCTAGAATGTCTGGCAAACCTAGAATTTTATTATATCTGGATTTTCAGCCACAATATGATTTTGGAGTTTCGCGTTTGCTCTAAGCAGACCGTTAATCCGGATATCTCAACACGTCATTACAGTTCAATTGAACTAAACATTACTTAACAACTATAACAGCACACAGAAATAAATACCTGAGGTCAATTCATGTAGAGTTTTGGAATGTTTGTTGAACTAGTTTTCAAATTGATAATGGGAAAATTATTTCCCATAAAATCTGTACCAAATCCGATATTTTAGAATATGAGAATGTACAATGATTAGTCCCGATTCGCATGGAGCAACTTTAGGAATATAAAGTGGAATTTCACCCTTTCTCTCTTTCCGATGAACTTACGATTATTTGTTAAGTGCATGCTTCAGTGAGAATGGTGTGGTCAATGACAATTGAATACTATAGACGTCGCATGGTATTTACAGACTTCATCCGCCAGGTGGCGTCCGAGCAGCCTTTCTCTCATTTTCGAATTCCTCACTCAATTATTTCTCTGTCAAAACATGCAGACTTTTTGGTCCTCTCTCAAATAATTCTGAGAAGGGAGCGAGATTTTCAGTTTGTTTTGTTGTTGAATGTTTTGAAGTTGGAATATAATAAAATTAATGATGAAAATATTTTCTCTCTTTGCAGAGTAGAGTTTGTTGTTGCATAGTCAACTACAGCAAAAGAGTAGAAGTTGGTGCATGTTCGAGTCATGATGATTACTGAATTGTCTTTTTTTTGAGATATGCGCTTTTAGCAAACTGTTCTCGTTTAATGATACTTGACTGTTCTCGTTTAATGATACTTGACTGTGCGTATATATTTAATAATTTCGACTGAAGTAATCGTTGTAATAAGGATATTGATAATGGGAGTTTGGTGGCTCCCGAAACAGATCTGTCTATCCAACCATTACAACCGCCCCCAATACATGTCACTTACATCTTCTTTAATTGTTAACAAAGTTTTTTTCATATATTGAAAACTTTGCCAGCAGACGGTTTAGATAAACCATACTGTTAACTTTTTCTCATTTTCTTTATAAATATCATAAGAATAAGAAGAATACAATTGTACATACATATATCATTCTCATAATTATAAATAAAGAAAATAAAAACTAAACTAAGTCTGCATTTACATGATACTTTTTTTTTAAGTATTAAGCATACTTATCGGCGTTTTGTTGGCGAGAGCGGCAGTCGGAAACGGGGGGAAAAAAGTATGCCGTACTCGTACTTATCGTACTCATCGTTTTGTGTTTTTCGTTCTCACATGGAAACAACAACAATTCACACAGGCAAAGCCGAAACAAAACAAATGAAAATAAGTTAAGTATTGAAAAAAAAGTACGTGTGTGAACGTAAATACTTTTTCAAAAGAGATTAAGTCGATAAGTTACTTAAAAAAAAAGTACCATGTAAATGGGGACTAACTAAATTGAAAACAACAATAATGATCTTGAGCCTGAGTACAAAAACAAAATATGTATGTAAATAAAAATATCTATCCCCTCTTTGCAGAACGCTCTCTTTGTCCTCATTTACATGGTACTTTTTTTTAAGTAACTTATCGACTTATTCTCTTTTGAAAAAGTATTTATGTTCACACACGTACTTTTTTTCAATACTTAACTTATTTTCATTTGTTTTGTTTCGGCTTTTCCTGTGTGAATTGTTGTTGCTTCCAAGTGCGAACGAAAAACACAAAACGATGAGTACGATAAGTACTTTTTTCCCCCCCTTTCCGACTACCTCTCTCGCCCACAAAACGCCGATAAGTATACTTAATACTTAAAAAAAAAGTATCATGTAAATGCAACTTTGCAGTTTAGCCAGACAAAGCGCCATCTTCAATATGCAGACATACTACGAATTGTCAAACTCCATGAGACGTATATATTATTCAATTGTAATTGGTGCGGTAGTGAGCAGCTATCATCTGATTGTAAGTATGTTGTTCTTGTTGTGCTAATTTTATTGGTGGTGATTTTCACAAGGTAATTTTTTTCAAGCAACTTTTACAATTGCCTAGAAAAAACCAATAAAATTAGCACAACAAGAAAAAGATTTTTACAATCAGCTGATAGCTGCTCACTACCTTTCTCACTGTAGCATGCACTTAACAAATAATCGATTACAGCATGTAGAATGTCATCCCTAACTGTCAATATTCCAGAGTTCAGTGTTCCGTCTCGTCGCTTTCCTGTGTTTTGCAGAAAAATTGGGATTATTTATTAATTCGGTCGTCATATATAGTAGACTCATTGATTTTATACCATTATTGTTGAATTGCTTGATATTACACGAGTAATATTAAATTATGGCTTCGCAGCCTGTTGAAACACAGGGGCTGCAACAAAAGTCCAAGCGACCTTCAGGTAAATACGAAGTTCATGTTACTACAGTATGTGAAAAAAGACAAGGATGGTATGTATGAAAGTGATTAATAGTGGGGAGTGGGGGATAAGCAGTAATGACTAACAATGTAAAATAATATACTCAGCTATCTAATGTTTTGATAGCGAATACCTTAGCGTCGTATTGATTATATTGGGGGTTACTACTTTGTCGTATAGTTTCGTCACTATATTGATTTCTCAATTATCTCTTTTTCCAAAACCCATCTCTTTAGATTCTGCCTTTAAACAACAACGTTTACCAGCATGGCAGCCCGTCTTGACCGCTGGTACTGTCCTACCAACTTTCTTCATAATTGGTATACTATTTATACCAGTCGGAGTAGCATTGCTTTATTTCTCCGATGAAGTCAGTGAACATGTCATTGATTATACCGATTGTCTTAATAAGGACCAAAACAATGTAACATGCTCGGACTATCTTTCGCAGCACCCTAGTTCAACATGCAAATGCGAAATTACTTTTACTTTGGACAAAGATTTCGTGGTAAGTACATGATCTATTTTTGGAATAGTTAAATTTTTATTGTGTAGGTTCACTTCGCTAGTGATTAGGAATTTAATCTCTGAGATAATTGGCTGCCATTTTTATTAACCATGGTTAGAAAACAGTTCATTATTTTTTGATAAGAATGGCAATTTAAAAATGTAGTTCGCAAAATTATCTTCAAATTTCAACTTTTAAAACTTCATTACTACCGGCTACACACTACAGTTCGTCCGAAGTCCTTCTTTTTGCATAAATAAATAGCTTCAAATTTATTTATTTATAAAACCAATAAGGAAAGGCTAAAGTCGGGCGGCGCCGACTATATAATACCCTACACCACTCTCGTAATATTGAATAACTCTGATATATAAATTTTGTAATTCATGTATAAATTGTTTACATAAATTTACTTTTGGGACATTTTATACTTAAATAATACCCTGTACCACAGTGTGGTGTAGGGTATAAAAACGATTGGATCTAAAGAGCCAAATCGGATGAAACATATATATGGGAGCTATAGCTAAATCTTTACCGATTTTCTTCAAATTCGGCAATGTTGGTTCATGAATCAAGAAACTCTACCATTCTAAATTTCAAAACGATTGGATGTAAAATATAGCTTCTATAGAACTAAAGGGCCAAATCGGACGAAACATATATATGGGAGCTATAGCTAAATCTTAACCGATTTCAACCAAATTCGATAGCGATCTTAACAGCCGCGAAATACTCTAAACTGCAAAATTTCAGAACGATCGGAGTGAAATTGCGACCTGTAGTCGACGAACAACTTTACATGGACAGACGGACGGACATCGCTAAATCTACTCAGCTAGTGATTCTGAGTCGATCGGTATACTTTAAGGTGGGTCTAGCTGTGTTATTTTCAGGTGTTACAAACATCTGCCGTGAAACAAACTTATAATACCCTGTACCACAGTGTGGTGTAGGGTATAAAAAACCGCTCAGCGGGACATAAATTGATAGAATATTATTAAACATTAATTAATTAGTCTTAAAGTAAATTGAATGATAAATATTTAAACTTATGTATGTATTCCTTAAACTGATAAAACTTGAAAAAGGACAATTTAAAAAATAATTTGCATATGGGCAAAAGTCATAATTTTTTTCATTGGGGTAATCTATGTTAGTTGTCACTTTTCTCGCGTTGTGTACAGATTTCGGTACAAAAGTTGATGGAATTAGATAAACCACAAACATAAAAGTTTTTACCAAAACATTTTGTTATTATCTTATGTACTGTAAAAGATATAAGCACATACATTTCAAAAATGTAAAAAAAACCCTAGAAATTTTCATATATTTATTCATTCTTTTAGAGGTTGCGGCCAAACTATTCATTCTAGAGGTACTGGTCAGTTACAAAAAATACGAGTGACATATGGAGGAAAAATTTTTTGTGGGCATTGTTCATGTGAGATCATTCCGTGATAAAATATAGCTCATAACTTTTGGAAATGCGTCTTCAAGTGTTTTTTGACCCCGGTCAGCGCGCCCCTCTATGTAATAAAACATCACCGAAGAAGCGATTATAGTGGCTGGAAGTACCTACAAATCCATATAGGTGTCGATGATGTGCTCCAAATGGAACCAACGCTAGAGCTCTCCAAACCTTAGTTAAACTTGCGTGAATTTTTTTGATAGTGTATTTCGCGGGGTACATCGACAGTTATACATAGATTGAGCTGAATTAATTGTCCCAGAAGGTTTTTTACATTGCGAATCCTAAAATCAGGGGCGCGTAACAAAGTAATGAATCTCTGAAATTTTATTCACTATTTTCTAATTTTGCAAAAATTGCAGATTTTGTTCTTGACAATTTTTATAGTATAAAGTTCTTAAATTCATTTTTATGTTCTTTGGGGGTACTGCTGTGGTGCACTTAACAACCATGGATACGTATTTGAAAATTGAAGTCTTGTACGCGAAGAACGAGACACTTTTGTGATCGTCAAGGCACACCCAGTGCGCGGCACAGATATGGCGGAAGTTCATATGAATTAAAAGGATTTTTACAGATCTATTCCGAAATCAGAGGCGCGTCATTTTATTTTGATGATTGTTCAAATTATGCACTTTGCTAAATTTACATAACCGCAAAATAAATTCATTCATAATAATTTATCCTCTTAAGATATATTATGGTTTTAAGCGAATTCATACAAAGTTAGCCCGGATAAGCACATAATTACTGTATGTCATTGCCGACTTCACAATCCGCGAAATTCATAAGAATATACTTTAAAATGTCTTAGTGTAATAATATCACTAAAAGAAATCCGCGAATTCTCGTTCTTTTTATATGTAGTCTTTCAATTTATAATTAAAGGCTTTAACAAATACTATTATGTAATCTTACAAAAGAAGATCATCAAAAAATACACTCAAAAAGATCTTAACATTCAACTCCCATCAATACTTGATTAGAGGTTGTATCTGGTACAATAGAACGTGTTTCTATGAAACTAAAGCGAACTGTTAATGCTATTGCTCGATTTGTATATGGAGTTAGGAGGAGTGACCATATTTCTTTAGAACAATTTGTTAGCTATAGAAATTTGTTTCTGTTTTATAAAGTGGTGCACCTGCTCTATTCTATAATATGTTTAGATTTTCCGTCTCTTCTAGAAGCACACAGATTATTATACCCAAAATTTTCAATTCCACGTTTGAAAGATCATTTGTTATACGAGTTGCTCGTGTCTGGAATTATTTGCCAATTGAATTGAGGACTTTCTCGCACTCAAATAATGCCTTTCGTTTGAAATTATTGAGCTATTTTTCGTCAGTACTGACTTAATTCTTTTTCAAATGCATCCCTTACTATTTGTATGTATATTATGTTTGATATATCAGGACTCACATTCTACTTATTTATGTAGTTATGGCGGGGGCCAATCATATATGATGGTTTATTTTTAAGATTCTACTTAGGTATATGTTACAATGTAATACATTTTTTTGGCCTTATAGGCTTTAGTATTACTGAAATGAATAAATAAATACTTATTTGTAGAGAAATTTTGCATTGAAATAAAACACAATTAATATGGACGTCGTATTTTGAAACAAATATAACTTTTTAACCAACAGATATATTACCTTCATTCTTTCTGAAGATCACTGCTAGTACTTCTCATGTATTCGGGATACTTTTCATACATTTTTCCGATTTTTTATTTCGCGGTATTCGTTATCTATATATATAAAAGAAAGTGATGTTAGTTACTACGCTTATAACTCGAGAACGCCTGGACCGATTTCGGTGATTAGCACCAATTCGGACAGGAAAAAAGTCGGAAAATTGGGAAAATCGAAAATTGCTATTTCTTGCGAGATTCCTACTGTTCCTATCTACTACTCTCTTTTTGAATCCAATTTTTTTTATTAATTTTCTATTAAACAAAAAAGTTTTCTATTAAACATATGTACGAGTATGTGCTATTTTTCTTGCTGCAATTCATTCGAGTTTTGCGTATTGTTACACTGATTTCGCGTATCACATCGACAAACGGTACAAGCATTACGATCAATTAAAATTCAACGCGATATTTATCAGTTCGAAAATTTTTTCAGATAATAAGTTTAAGTATAAAATTAAGGTTATCTTATTGGATTGCGGGCACTGCAAAATCATAATTTCGGATGAATGCACGATGGCGCATAAACGAGCTCTGGAGGCAGTTGACCGAACGATGAAGGATTTACGACGTGATTTGAGACAATTTGGTGAGTCTATGATATTGCTCTCCGGAGATTTTCGTCAAACGCTTCCCGTCATCCCGAAATCTACTGCCGATGAAATTAATGCATGCCTGAAATCGTGGTCTTTGTGGCGGCATGTCAAGATGTTGAAATTGACCACGAACATGAGAGTCGCGTTGCAGAACGACTCATCGGCTCTTGAATTCTCGAAACAACTGTTGGCGCTTGGCAATGGCCAAATTACTGTTGATGTTTCCACTGCATTGATATTGTTCCCGGCAAATTTTTGCGAGTTCACATCGTCGAACGAGGAACTCATCACCAAAGTGTTTCCAAATCTCGATTAGATTAGTGAACGGGCAATATTAGCAGCGAAGAATAAGGACGTCGATAGCATGAATTTTATTATTCAAAGCAAAATCGAACTCGCTTGATGTGCCAGGAGCTCCGCCGCATAATTTACAGCTGAAGGTGGAATCGATCATAATCATGTTGCGGAATCTGAATCATCCGAAATTGTGCATAGTTCGCGGTTGTCCATTATGAAACTGATGGACAATGTGATTCAGGCGACGATCATCAAGGGAAAATTCAAAGGAGAGGAAGTCCTTATCCCACGAATTCCGATTATTCCAACTGATCTTTCATTCCAATTCAAGCGGATTCAGTTCCCTGTACGATTGGCTTTTACGATGACAATCAATAAATCTCAAGACAAATCGTAGGAAGTCTGTGGAATTAATCTCGAATTTCCCTGTTTTTCGCACGGTCATCTGTACGTTGCCTGTCTTCTGTCTTCGTTGTGTGTTGTTTATCACATCGCTCTCTACTGATTTCGATTCCTTTTAGACAAATCGCATTAAAATTTTAACTATCTGTGTTTTATTATCACTCTGGAGTTTATCTGAAGGCGTTAAATTGGGGCGAGGCGAAGTTCGCCGGGTCCGCTAGTATTATATAAAATTTCAATTAAAAAATGTTTTGTTTCGCTATATTTTTGCAAATAATGAAGGCACTGCGAATTTTGACATATGCTGATAGAAATGGGAATGGTCTACGATTGTAAGTTTAGTTTTCTTAATTCCGCTAAAAATTGCATTTTATAGAATTATTTAAAAAGTTCTATTTCAAACCGCCATAATTTTCGCGCCCCTTAATGAAATTAATTAACAACAAAGGTTTTTGCACGCTTACATTTTTATCTCTGTCTACTACAAACGCGGTTGATGTGCTCGCCAAATTTTTTTCGAAAAAAAATTTACTCGAAAATTAAAAAATGTAGACTTTTGCCCATATATCAACGCTTAAATAAATCGATTCCAAAATGATGCATTGTTACATAAGACATTATTGGCAATAGAAATTTTATTATGTATGTACATATCGTCGGTGCGCCGACAAAAACTCCTATGTGTAATTTTTCGAATTTTTTTTTATTGTCGAATTAGAACGTCCTAGCGGTCAAACGACTACCCACCAAAGCATTTTGCGCTATCTTGACCGGTTCCGAAGTTACCAAAAACTCCTATGTGTATCCCTCTATAGCAATGCTCCGACCAAAACTCCTATGTGTTGTAGGCACAGCCTGTCCCAAGTGATAGAAGGTTGGCTTAGATTCACGCCAAAAAACGGCTAATGAGGTTTTGTTCAGAATCATCCCCTCTATTCGACAATGAATAGATCAAAATTGGATCTGCTTCCATTCGCGAGTTATCGCGAAAACAGTACTTTTACTCAAAACAAACTTAATAGCTTTGGTTTGTAAAGAAAAACGTGGAAATTTAGAACTGTAACACAATTTCCTTTAAATATGATTATTTGTAAGACGCTTTGTAACGTCCGCGATATTTGCCATGTTTTTATATTGCGAATTTTGTGTAACCCATAAAATCGACTTATACCGCCAAATATTTCCAAAAATATTATACCGAATTTATTAAGATTAATATATTTGCATTCTATAATCTCTGAGGAATAGATTAATACCAGCATTTTCGCGAAAAATATCCCTCGACGAAAAAATGTTGTACAAAAAAAAATTTGTTCGGAATTATTTTACTATATAATGCTATTATCTCGCGAATGAACAGTTCTAGGGAAAGTAGTCAAAGGAAGTTTGGGAGATAGGCGAAAGGCCTACAATTCTTTCTTTAACAAGCAAAATTTATAGTAATTTGGTAAGGATTTACAGTGTGTTAAAACTTTTGTATGCTTTTCCCTTTATATGAGGCATATTTTGATTTGACACATTGTAAATCCCTACCTAATTTTTACAAGTTTTTTTGTTAAAGAAAGACTTGTAGTCTTTTATAGTATCTCCCAAACTTTCTTTGACTACTTTTTCCTAGGACTGACCGTTCGCGTAATAATAGCATAATAATTCTGATAATTCTAGTAAAATAATTCTGAACTTAAATGTTTTTTTTTATTCGTCGCGGGATGTTTATGGCGGAAATGCTAGTGCCAATCTATCCCTCAGAATTCATAGAATGTAAATATATTAATTTTGATAAATTCGCAATAATATTTTTGTAAAAATTTAGCGGTTTAAGTCGAATTTTTGGATTAAAAAAATTTCGCTATAGAATAACATATGAAATATCGCGGACATTACAAAGCGTCTTACAAATGTTCATATCTATAAGAAATTATGTTATAGTTTTAAATTTCCGCGATTCAATGTAATAAAGTTCGGTTTTTTGGTTAAAAATTGTTTTTATCGCGATAACTCGCGAAAGGAAACAGATCAGATTTCAATTTCTTCTTATCTGAGTAGAGGGGGTGATTCTGTACAAAACCTCATTAGCCGTTTTTAGCCACAACTTTCGTTTGCCTGAGATACGCAGTGAACATTGAAATATCAAAACTCCTATGTGTAATTTTTTTTGTTTTATAAATATTTAAAATGCTCCAAACAAAACATCCTATGTGTCGATTTTCATGAAAACAATTTACCACGTCATGGGATTTTCACATATACGATTTTTGTTATGATATATTGGTGGTAAATAATTAAAAGAAAAATTAAAAAATCTGAGATATTAAAAATATCGCGATTTGACGAAATAGCAACGTTTTTTGTCTCTCCTGAAAACTAGTAAAAAAACACATAGGAGTTTTCGTCGGCGCACCGACGATATGTATATTTGATAACAACTTAAAATTGTTTTAAATTTTTGGAAAAACGACGTCATATTCAAAAAATTTACGATTTTGAATTTGATAAATTTTTCACAGAGGTGGACTAGGTCCTTGACGGATCTTCGTTAACGTAATTAACAACAGAAAAAAGAAAATATAGAAACACACAAATCTGAAAAATGGAAAAGAGTGGGTTTATAAATTATATACATACCTGGGAGCAGGTCTTGGACGACCTATCCAAATATATAAACATATTTCATATTACATATCATCTCCTGATTTTGAATTTTCTGGTTTTGTATATGACAAAGTACAAAAGTTTAAATTTCAATATGTCCGGTTTAAAGATGCGCCCTCTAGAGCGTAAATATGTCTTATCGAAAGGGACCTATGGGTCGATATGCCTCATTTTCACTAGGTACGATTGAATATAATACAAAGTACAAATATTTAAATTTCCATACAGAAGAGACTTCCGTATGGGGCTATAAATTATGGACCGAGGTTAAGAAATGCCTCTGTACCCATTTTCATTAAGAATGGTTCATATTTGATGTCGAAAATAAAAAATAAAAGAACGCTAAACGTAGTTGTTGTTGCAACAGGTTGGCTGGTTCCATTTGATTTTCCCTGTGAAGATTGATTTTAAATTCTATTAATTCCTTTCTGTTTGTCAAATAAGGTGGTGTAGTGGACATATTGCTTGGGATATGGATGTGTGCTGGATAGGG
Organism: Eudasyphora cyanicolor; assembly: GCA_963930755.1. Taxonomy (NCBI): domain Eukaryota; kingdom Metazoa; phylum Arthropoda; class Insecta; order Diptera; family Muscidae; genus Eudasyphora; species Eudasyphora cyanicolor. Next base: position 153,872,886 of record OZ005736.1, on the reverse strand, counting down.
TTGTGTGTAGTGTAGTTTTGTTGATATTTTGTTGGTTGGGTTATGTATGTATGATGTGTAGATGTAGGAAGTGTGTTTGAGGGATGATGTGTTGTATTGTTATTATTGATATTGTTAGCGTTTTTTTCATTTATTTCACACATTGTAACACAAAAGCCAATAAGGCCAAAATATCCGTATTACAAACCAAGTACATCCAAGTGGTATTACATACAGATATAATAAATTATTAAATTAAATAATAGCAAAAGTAAATATATAAATAAATCTTAATCACTAAAAATTTAAAAAAAATAATTAATTATTTATTATTACATTAAATTAATGGCTCCCCAGCCGAATACAAATGGTATTAACGAATGTGTGTATATAGACCCTCACTGATAACGCCTGAATCATGTGGTCAAGAAATTATGCACTGAACATACATGTATATTAACATACATATCAGGACTCGTGCAGAACATATTCCAAATACTTCCGCCTAAACTTGGGATGTAACGAAAGTGACTTTAGCGAAAGCGAATTTCAATATTCGCGAAAGCGAATGTAAAATATGCATTTTTGCGAAAGCGAATAATAGTTTGACCCTTTAGTACCAACAAATTTAAGGAACTGAATGAATTGATACTTATCCAGGATATTCAAGTATGTATTATGAATGTTTTCCATATCTTTAACTCCTGTTACCACAAGAACAAACATATTTTTTCAACTGTTTTGATGAGAAGTGGCATAGGTTTTCCTTGGTATTAATATCTTCAAATTGTGTAAAGGGAATAAGGAGTTTTAACACTATTATCAAATGGAAGCGAATACTGAAATATTTTTGCGAAAGCAAATAATACAAAGATGGTTTTTGCGAATGCGAAAGCGAATGTTAATATGATGCGAATAATTCGCATATGCGAATGCGAATATTCGTTACATCTCTGGCCTAAACATATGAGCAGGATATGAAAATTTAAGCAAACACATAGGAAGCCGGTTCCATATTCTACAAACTCGTACAACGAATGATCGTTGAAACGCAGAAGTGAAAAATCTGGGAAGCACTAATTGGGGGTTTCGAGTTGACCTGGAAAAATTAAAATTTTCACGCAGCAATTCAGGATTGCCAAACCGAAAGATCTTATAAAACTGTTGCAAAACACGTTGTTTAACAAAAATATCTAATGGGGCGCCAATAAACCGTATGGTGTGATCGAAACGAGTTAAACCAAAAACAAAGCGAACAACCATATTAAAGAGATTAACAAGCTTATTAAAATATTCTTGACTTGTGCCTGATACGAGGGCTGCTATATATATTTCTGGCCTAATAATGAAAATGCGAATATTTATCAAATGCGAAATTTTATATGTTTTTATTGTTTTTAAAAGTATTCTCCAGCTTGATTTATACACTTTTGCATGCGCTTAAACCAATTGTCGAAGCACTTTTTCCACTCCGATTGAGACACCTTCAAAACATGGTTTTTAAATGCTTCAACAGCATCTTCTGGCGACGAAAATCGTTGACCACGCATTTTTTCTTGATGTGCGGGAATAAAATGAAGTATTGGGTGCCAAGTCAGGGCTGTACGGCGGATAACCCATCAATTCGACGTTTTGGCCGGTCAAAAAGGCGCTGGTTTGAGCCGATGTGTGAGAGCTCGCATTGTCATGGCGCACAATGATTCGTCTTCTCTTGTTTGTTTTTCGAATTTCTCCGAGGATCTCAGGCAAACAAATTGTGGTGTACCACTCAGAATTGACCGTCCTACGTTGCTCGAGCGGAACAGTCGCCACATGACCAGTTTTGTCGAAGAAACAGGCGATCATTTGCTTCGAAGTGCTTCTTCCACGAACAACTTTCGTTGGATTTGGCTCGTCTTCGAAACATAACGGTCTATTGCTGTTTTGTTTCGGGCTCATACGCATAGATCCAAGATTCGTCACCTGTGACGATCTTATAAAAGTCTTTTGAAGCACCGCGAACGTATTTTTTCAAAATTTCTTTGCACCAATCGATACGAGCCTTTTTTGAGCGATTGTCAAATTGTGCGGGATCCAACGAGAACAAACCTTTTTTACGGCCAGGTGTTCATGCAATATCGAATGTATGCTGGTGGAAGAAATGCCCAAGGATGCCTCTATCTCACGGTATGTCACATGACGTTCTTGCATTATCAGTTCACGCACGACATCAATGTTGTCTGGCAACGGCCGCTTTTGGACGACCTTCGTCTTTGAGCGAGCGTCGGCCACGATTGAATTAATTAAACCAGTTTTTCACAGTGCTATAGGATGGAGCTTCATCGCCATACAAAGATTTTAGTTCATCGATGCACTCTTGTCGTGATAATCCACGTCGAAAGTTGTGAAAAATGATCGCACGAAAATGTTCACGAGTTAATTCCATTTTTTAGCCAAATTGATTTTTTCAAGTCACTGTAAACAACACAAATGATGGTCGTACGTCAAAACGTTCTGAGTACATTTATGCTAAAAATGTCAAACTTTCCAAAGGAAATGTCAGATGGCGCAAGGCAACACTTAGTGTTGCCTAGGGCAGAAATATATATAGCAACCCTCGTACTACTTCAATGCAATAGCAAATGTTTGACAAATGCAAAGCAAACGCAAGTCTCTTCTTAACAAATTGAGGTAAATACAAATTAGTGCTATATAATTTGCGTAGTGTGGTTACTACTTTAGGAAACAGAGACTCAATATAACTGGCGAAATCAAGCTTGTGGTCAGCTCCTAAGCAATTCATCTCTTCTACAGGTACAATTGCAGTTCCATTTATATGAATGTTATGATTCATACGTACATCCCCAAACAGGTTTTGGTTACGTTGATAGAAAGATTATTATTTATAAGCCATCTGCTCATTGATTCCAATAAGGAATTGACGTTATTTTCCAGTATATTTGTCGAACCATAGCGGACAAACAAATGTGTGTCATAGGCATACAAAAACGCGGAGCAGTGGCTATTGGAACAGTTTTTGATGTCATTAAGATACAGAATGAACAGAAGGGGACCCAAAACTGACCCCTGGGTAACTGCACTATAAATGTGACGTGTTTCAGAATTGCAACAATTCAACGAAACAAATTGAGATCGGCCAGATCTAGCTTACACGCAGTGGAAGTAAAATGAAAATAGTTCTCTAATTTGTTAACTAATTTAACATAATCTACTCTGTCGAAGGCTTTGGATAAGTCCAAAGCCACTAATACACCACTATCACCGACATCAGTTGCTTCTCTTATTGTTTCTGTTAGATGTAGGAGGTGGGTTGTAGTACTATGACCACGCCTAAATCCACATTGACAATTATTAAGCAATTTCCTATCTTCTACAAAATTCAGAACCTGCTGCTTTATTAAATGTTCGGCAATTCTTGAAAGTGAAGGAGGAATGCTAATAGGACGCATGTCTTCTACTGCGCATGAACTCCGAATGTTAGGTATAGGTACAACACTGGCCACTTTGCAGGCAGATGGAAATACTGACGTTGTTAACATTGTATTGTAAAGATGAAGTAAGTACCCTGAGACATATGGGAAAATCAACTTTAAGAATTGTACTGGTATGCCATCTACTCCAATAGAATTAGATTTAAATGCACTCAATGCATTAATAAGATCGTTATAATAAACACAATTAAAAGAGAATGGGTAGCTATCACCAACATATCCACTCAAGTCCACTCTGCTTGTATTAATACTCGAGCTCGGCAGAACAAAAAAGTCATTAAGGACATTGACATCATGGGTAACTTCAGACGCAACTTCATCATCCCCTACACAACCACCAGAACAAAACGTTTTCTACCCTCACTTCTGAGAACCGATTTCGCTTGGTTTCTGTAGGAACAAACAACCTGTCAATTCTCAACCGTTGGATGTCTCATATACTCGCGATATGCAATATCTCTAAGAGATCTAGTTGGGCCAGTGTTGTTCTAATAGATCTGGGTAAGAGCCTCTCAGTATCGGATATTGCTGGTGGATGTTCATTGAGGACCTTGTTGTAGCTGTATCCTGCGATAGCTTGGGAAACTGCCAAGGTATGGAGCTGCTTCAGATCTGCTGCTATGGACAATCTGTTGACGTCAGATGGAATGACGTTTTGGATGTCTGGGCAGTAGCGCCTGATGTCCTTCCGGATGTGCCGTTGGAGCTTCCATCACGATGTGATGGTTGGAGTGACTTGGCAGGTGACACGCTAGAAGGAACTATCTAGTAAGCAACACATTATGTTGCTGTACTGACAGTATCCTTGTCTCCTCAGGTAAATGGTCCACACTCGACATCTGTACACATTCGGTAGTAATTCAAAGTGCGCTATTTTCGGTTCTAGCAATCCCCGCCATTGCATATCGCTCCTGAAAGAAGTCCAGCCGGGGCGACAAAGCTGAGGATAGAGCGACTGATAGCCTTACAGGTCGTCATCAGCGTCTCTTTTATCCTTGCCCCATGTGGTACCTGTCAGAGCTTTCAGGAATTTATTTTTGTTCTGGACTTTAGATTTGACATACGCAGAGTGTTTTGCGAAGTTCAGGAGATGATCAATTTTTATTAATGCCGTTGTCGTACTGTGAGATGTGCGAAATCATTGGTGATGTTCTGCAAGGTATAGATGCTCTGTCATGGTTGGCAGTAATAATGATTGTAAGACCTTAGCTTTCGGTGACAGAAGGGAGACAGGGCGATATGATTCTCCCTGGTTAGCTGGTTTATCTTGTTTTTGGCATCGGGATCACTCTCGGAGTCTTCCAAATCTCAGGTATAATCAGCTGATTAACAGAGAGAGGCAGAATCTGCGTGAGAAATACTAGTGTGATTGGGACGAGATGTTTAAGCATGACCATTGAGTTGCCGTCAGGTTCATGAGCCTTTGAGGGCTTCGCTTGGAAATGTTTGCTGCGACTTCAGATATTGTGAAGGAGTATGGCGTTGGCTCATGTTGGAGTTTCCTTAATTTCCCACTCAGGAGAACAAGTCCATTAGAGCCCCAATGGACTTGTTCTCCTGAGTGGGATGGACAATAAATTGTGGGCATAACTTGTTCGCATATTTCTTGGCATCTGAATGTGGGGCAACATTAAATGCAATAGCTACTGATAGCTGTGTACACCAGAGAGCGACTTTTTTGGTAGACTATAGCTTATGTGAACCAAATTCACAGTTGTTTAAGTGATTAATCCATTTTTATCGACGGTGCTGTTTGACAAGAGAATTAATCTCTGCCGTCATGGATGCAATCCTTTGGATCTGCGATAGGCGCAGCTGCCGCAGGATAACCAGGTCTACATGAGGGAATTCTTCCAGCTAGGATATAGCGTTCCGATTAATCACAAAAGCTAAACCTCCAACATTAGCGTTCCGATTAATCACAAAAGCTAAACCTCCACCATTAGCGTTCCGATTAATCACAAAAGCTAAACCTCCACCATTAGCGTTCCGATTAATCACAAAAGCTAAACCTCCGCCATTAGCGTTCCGATTAATCACAAAAGCTAAACCTCCACCATGGAGACGAGAGCCGGCATTCGTTGGTGAGCTTGGTCTCCTGAATTGCAGCGATGAGAATCTTGTTGATGTGCATGAAGTTGGTGATTGTAACAATCTTACTTCTAAGACCGTTGCTTTTTAATTGCAAAATCTTACAAGATTGTGAGTCACCAACTTCATGAGATTCATACTGCGGATTTTGGGTGGATGGTCTCTGATGTTGTGGCATGGTTGAATTGACGGAGTATTTCTGACAGGTACAGCGTTCTCATAGACCGGTGCCTGTGAGAACCATTCAGTTGTTGTTGCAACGACGTAGTGACAGTGTTCGAAAAACCGTACCTTATCGTAATGGCAGCGTTCGGGAACACAAACACTAACATTTTTTTTAGTGTTTTCTGTTTTTTAGTAATGTTGTGTTAGTGTACTGTTCGCGGCGAAAGAACCGTACCGAACGCTAACGAACCATAGCTTAGTGTTTTTTCGAACTCTTTTTCAAAGACGTCAATATTTTAAAGACCCCTCACGCTAGAATGGTACTCATTGGTCCACACACACAGCCATACGTTGATTCATTTGAGATATATTTTGTTATGAAGCAAACTACATAAAAAATTTCAAATTTTTAGTTTATAATTTATTGTGTCTCGGATTTTTGGCTAAGTTCGAAGATGGACCATATTCCTCCACTCCTAGTACCTCCCCCACAATGGTTTAAAATTTAGTGAAATATAGATTCTTTAATAACTTCTATACTATATCTTCTGACATTCCACACATAGTAACGGTTTATTAGTCGCTAACACATCAAGAAAAATGGGCGATATTGTCTCGCCCCATTTGGTACCTCCCACAAAAAATGGATCATTATGCGCCAAAAATTAACAGTTTATAACTTTAATACCAGGACATAGAAATAATTGAAATTTTGTACAGTGTACTGCTTTTATAGTACCTAGAGTTAAAAAAATTGACACGCCCCTTTTGGTATCTTCCACACAAATGGATCATTTTGCACCAAAAGTTAACTGCTTATAATTTTAATACCAGTTCACACTTTAATGTTATTAAATGCTATTTAAATTGATAATAATTTAATTAAAACAAAAAAATAAATAAATGTACGAACTTTTTTTGAGATTCTTAAGTCGTTTACCCGACTGAAATTTCTTACTTGTTTTAAACTAATTTTATCTGTATTATTTATTTCTCCTTTTTAGGGCAACGTTTACATGTACTATGGCCTTAGTAATTACTATCAAAATCATAGACGTTATGTAAAATCTCGAGATGATGATCAGTTACTTGGACGTTTGTCAACGACTCCCTCTACAGATTGTGTACCATTTGCTTATGCTGACACCGAAACAGGTGCACAACTCCCTATAGCTCCATGCGGTGCGATAGCAAACTCACTATTCAATGGTACAGTAAGAATGCAAGTATTCGAATTCAAATATTAATGTATGATTGATATTATTTTAAGATACATTATCATTGGATTACAACAATAATGCTGTGCCTTTGTTGAATACTGGTATCGCATGGCCTTCGGACAAAGACGTGAAATTCCGCAATCCACAAGGTAGTCTTCAAGCTGCTCTAGAAGGCAAATTTGCTAAGCCGAAATTCTGGACAAAAGAATTGTGGGAATTGGATCCAAATAACCCAAGCAACAATGGTTTCCAAGTAAGTTTAAATAATATACGAAAATCTTGTTTCCCAAACAAAAATTGTTTATATCGTTACTTATTGATTTCAATGCACTAAATATTAAAATTATGCTTAGAACATACATTTTAAATTCCAAACCATGTGACAGTTGTAACAGTAAGTTAGGTGCATCCAGTCATGGTGAAATAAATTCAAAATGAATGACTGAGCCGAAAGCAGAACATATTTTAATAAATAAGTACATTTTACAATTTTAGACAATTATTTTTAAATTCTTTAATTTTCGTTAATTATTTATCGTAACACATAATATTTCTATTTCATTTTAGAATGAAGATTTAATTGTTTGGATGCGTACAGCAGCTTTGCCTAGTTTCCGGAAATTATATCGCCGCATTGATCATAGTAAAGCAAATTTCGAAAATGGCCTAAAAAGTGGACAGTATAAATTAAATATTGAATATAGTAAGCAATATTATTTCCCTTATTTTTATAGATAAAATGTGTTATAAAATTCTTTTTACATTTTCAGATTATCCTGTTTTCGCCTTTGATGGATCTAAGAAAATGATATTATCAACCACATCACTATTGGGTGGAAAGAATCCATTTTTGGGCATTGCTTACATTGTCGTCGGATGTATTTGCCTTGTTCTAGGCATTGCATTACTGATTATACATATCAAATGTAGTAAAAGGTTTGAGATTTTGCCATAAATTGTATCTTTATATACTGAGAGAAACTTAAGGCCGCGAGAAAGGCGTTGATCAATCGTGTATGTCACAGTGTAGTTAAAATGTTTTAATACTGTTTTCTCTCCTAACAAGAGGTGTAGCGTTGTTCTGCCCATGCCTTTTGGTTCCCTATATATATGTACAATTAACCGGATTCTAATTGTTTTATTCGCTTCATTTTCCGTCTCCTCTTTTCAAAGGCTTAGACAAAGAGACATGACAACTTTGTTACTGTGTCTCTGTGTGAGTGAGTAATCAAATAAAAAAACAAGTACTGGTCTATTCGAATCTTCAAAATTATTAACTTTAAAGGACTCTGTATAAATGGTGAAATAAATAAGGTTACATTGGGTCAGGACATATGGAAACGCTTTAAAAGCCTGCAATGCTAATATTTTACAGCTGTGTCAGAATTTTCAATATATTATAATTTACTTCTTGTGAAACCATATATAAGCATATTTGGTTTCACTAGAATATCGCCGTTATGCAATGGAAGAAAATTATTTTTTAAAAAATATTTTGTTTCCACAAATTGCCTTCTATTTTATTTCTTCAAAATTCTATAGGGTGGAGCGCGGTAATTTTCTTATTTGGGAATGAAATAAAAAAGTTATGAACCTTAGAACAATTTATTTTATATTTTAATTATATTGAACAGTAAGGGAATTTTTAAATTACATGGTTTTGAATAGTGTATCTGGTAAATGTCGACCTTCGCTATCCACACACTGCTGCATACGTTTTCTGAAGTTTTCATGAAATTTCCGCCAATTTCAGCCTCAATATTGTTAACTAGGTCTTCCAAGGTGTTGGGACTGTTCTGTTCTCAATGAAGTTACCCAAATTACAATTGGTTGTCGTCCAGAAACACGTCCACAGCCTGCAGTGCAAAAAAGCAAATTCCCGCGCTCCACCCTGTATAAATGCAGATGACCTCGGTTAATCGAGTCCATAATATAATTCTTTATTAAAAGAATCCTATAAGTCACTGGAGTAGGTTATTCACTATATATGTATACGTATGTGGGGTATTTCATGTCAAGTGAGTAAATTTTTAAAAGCGATGTCTTCTGATCGGGATGAAACTTGCACCAATTTAGTCCCATTGGATAGGAGTTATTACATACAGTTTCAACGAGATCTGCTAGGTCTGTCCGAGTAGGATGGTGTTAAATATTGGCATTTAGGTGAAACGGGACTTTTTTCTCATCCATATAACTAATTGGCTATTGTATTTAGAAAATTTTACCCAAAGGCTTTTCGATAGCATTTTTATCAACCTTTTTAAGAAAATAAAATAAAAATCGCAAAAATAATTTTTTGTGAATTTTTGTTTTCGATAGCTTTTTCTTTAATATTTTTAAGAAAATAAAAAAATTCGCAAACATTTTGCGTAATTAAACTTGTTTTGGCATTTTTATCTCCATGTGGGACATTACAAAAGTACGGTAATCATTCCTGTTTTTGGATAGTTGTTTTAATTCGTTCCATGTTTATTCATTTGGAGGATTTCATTATTTGTTCCTCGCCACAATGATGATTTTGGTCTCCCTTTAATTCTGCTCTTGAGGGTTCCTTAGGGCAGTTCTGCAGGTTTCTTTGATAGCAGGGACAGAATATTTAATATCGACATATGTAGTTTATTTTTGCGTAAAATGTTTATGCAGTTACACTGTAAGGGAAAAAATGAAAAATTCAATTTTCAATTGCAGATATCTCGGTAACTATACGAGATAATTATAGGTGTAAAAAGTTTTTTGTAGAACACACAAAAAAAGCACATTTTATAAATCGGAAGGGAAACACGAGTTACACGCGCTTGAACATTTTCTCACCCGATGTGGCCAACTTTGAGGCCCTCTAGCTCCGCCCCTGTCTGACATAGGGGGCCCAAATATAAAACTTAACTTATCTAATGCCAAGTTTGGTCGCAATCGATTGTTTGGTTAAGAAACGGTCAAATTATTTCCCCTTTTTGAATTAGTACCACTTTGCAGTGCTTTTGTGAGAGTGCGACGAATATTCTGTGAAAATTAGAAGGAAATCGAGGGGGATGCAATTATTTCTACAAAGGTTTTTTTCAAAAAAAAACTTTCGTAAATTTTTTTTTAAAATTTCCAAAAACGAATTTTTTACATAAAATAGCGCATTGTGTCCTCTTTAAAACAAAGTAAACTTTGCAAAAATCGGTTCAGCCGTTCGAGAGCAATTACAAAAACAAATTTTTTTTCAAAAAAATTTGTAACTGCTTATAAACATTTTAGCCTTAAAAAAATAAAATAAATATAATTTCTAAGTGCAAATATTTTCTAGTATTTCACGTAGACGGGGCAACATTTTTTCCAGAAACAAAATCGTCATTAAAGAACGACCATTCCATCTCCACTTTCTTCTTTGCATTTCTATCTCGATTGGGATTTCGTTTGTAGTTTCGTAGAGTTGTTGATGATAGATCACTTTAAGCCACCATATTCGTATAATATTTCTTAGAAAGCGGTTAGAAATGCTAGTTTGCAGCTTTATAGTAAGGTTTGCTGTCAGTGTCCCGGATTCATAGCCGTAACAGAGAAACATACTTTTCGTAAATAAAACCATATATTACAACGTTTTCTCTTCAAGAGCTAATTTCAGTAAATTCTCATCGCTCTTTTTTTGTGAATAATACATTTGTTACAATGCGTTTAGTCAAGTTTCCTTGTTTCTAGAAATAGTAAAATACAGAGCTTTTAAAACATTTTTGGCATGCTAACCGCAAACTTAATTTAAGTGGATATATAAACGAAGTTTTCTTGATAGTAGCCAAACGCAATGATTCATATATTTATTCACACAAACATGACTTATAACATATGTAATTGTATAAGTTAGGTTATGGTTAGGTTATTGGAGGATGACTCCGGAGCCCGTCCGTCGTCCAAACTGGACCATGATTGATCCATTGTCTTTCCTGTATATGTTGTGTGGTGCACACATTTTTAACTATGAAAAAATAAATAATTTCTTGCCAGGCCTGCGGGTTAAAGGCGTAAAACATTGAAGGAATGACAGAAGAGAGGGTAATTTCAAGTCATTTAAGCAATGTCCGTCCGTCCGTCTGGCTTGTGTGCACGATAACTTTCGATAGGAGTAACCGATTGTCTTCAAATTTGGTATGTGTTAATTTTGTTCTATCCCAGGGTAAGGTCAAAGATGGACCATGTTGGTCCATGCCTTAGAGTACCTTCCCCACAAAGGGTCAACATTTAGTGGAATATTTATTGAATCTTCCACAGTTTCACACATAGTATTAGTTTCTCAGTCGCTACCACCTTGGGAAAAATGAGCGAAGTTGCCACACCCCTTTCGGTACCTCCTATACAAACGGACCATTTAACTACAAAGGGACTTATAAAGTTTATTCCATCCAATACAAATACTGAAAATATGCGTTATTGCGTTGAGCAATCGGCCACTCCCCGTTTGGTACCTCCCATACAAATGAAGCATTTTGCATTTTTTCGAGCTTATACTTCAAAAAATATGGTCCAAAAACTAAATGTATCTTTCATAAAAATTAAAATTTTAGAAAAAAATTCAAAAAAATTCACCATACATTTTTTTGTTTTGGTTTCATAAAATAGTGTTCCTCAATCTATATTAAAAATCTTTTAGATCTCGGACACAAAAAAATATTTATTTTTGCTGCATAGTGTTATCAGGCATTTTTATTTATTTCCATAACAATTATTTCTGGTATACCATTGCAAGTCGAATGTGAGTACAACGCTAATGAATGATTATCCCTTTTAAATAAATCGATAAAAAATATCTTGAACTAGTTATAAAAATTTAAAGATTCAATTTAAATCTTGTATTTTCCTCATTCACACATTGATAATGTAAGAGTCTGCCTGATGTATTGTGTTAAATTTTCGTTTCAAATTTAACTCTACTACTGCTACTACTTTGAATCTCCCTCTTAACCCGCATATCATATCTTAACGACGTATACCATTTATATTTACTTACGAAAAGTGTTTGTTTTGTTTTCTGTTTCTTTACAGTAATGCGGAAATGATCAATGTCAACCCTCGTACACCATATTCATAAATGATAAAAAAATCCAAAGAAAATAAAATTGTATGCGTTCGTAATCTATTGCAGTCCTTTTTTGTATATGTCTCGTTTCCCAAATGCATTGTGGTTAGTCTGCCCAAAAAAATCTGGAATTACAAAGAAGAAATCGTAATCGTGTATTTCTATGTGTGTAACTTAGATGTTTTAATACGACTTTGCTGACAACTACCAAGTGGCTCATAATTTGTATCGCATATGTTTCTATGTATTTCATATAAATAGTATGTTTATTTTGTTCATATAATATTGTTATAGATTTATTTTTAAATGAGAAATTTTCCTATTTAGCCTAATACTTAGAGATATTTCTAACATTTTAATTCCGTTTTTTTCTTTTTTCATATAAGGTCAAACATTCGCTTAGTATTCTATTAAGATATTCGTTATTATTGTTGTTTTGTGGTCACCTTTATAAATTTTTATTTTTATATAAGCACATAATTTATTTAAAAATAAATTAAAAATCACTTGTGATCTTTTAAATAAAATGTACACAAAATAAAATTGTTGTATTATCATTGGGGATTTAATGAATGACACTGGAAGTTTCGCCGTCTTTCGAATTCTCGATCAAATTGTTTCTGATTTCATTAAAATCCATATCTTTCGATTGTAGGAAAAATTGATAGACATTGTCGTTGAACACAATTTCCCAACATAGACGGCGTTTACATTGTCACACTTTGCATTTGAATTTCCCTCACTTGTTCAAAATCTCATACAGACGACAAACAAAATCGTTTGTGATGTGTATACACTACAACACACAAAGTCGTAAAAGAAGTTAATCAATGTCGTTTTGCTATAGAAAAGTCATAAACGATGACCTTTTCGTATAAAAAAGTCATCACCGATGACCTTTTCGTATAGAAAAGTCATCAAGGATGACCTTTTCGTATAGAAAAGTCATCAAGGATGACCTTTTCGTATAGAAAAGTCATCAAGGATGACCTTTTCGTATAGAAAAGTCATCAAGGATGACCTTTTCGTACAGAAAAGTCATCAAGGATGACCTTTTCGTACAGAAAAGTCATCAACGGTGACCTTTTCGTATAGAAAAGTCATCAACGGTGACCTTTTCGTATAGAAAAGTCATCAACTGTGACCTTTTCATATAGAAAAGTCATCTACGGTGACCTTTTCGTACAGAAAAGTCATCAACGTATAGAAAAGTCATCAATGATGACCTTTTCGTATAGAAAAGTCATCAAAGATGACCTTTTCGTATAGAAAAGTCATCAACGATGACCTTTTCGTATAGAAAAGTCATCAACGATGACCTTTTCTATAGAAAAGTCATCAACGATGACCTTTTCGTATAGAAAAGTCATCAACGATGACCTTTTCGTATAGAAAAGTCATCAACGATGACCTTTTCGTATAGAAAAGTCATCAACGATGACCTTTTCGTATAGAAAAGTCATCAACGATGACCTTTTCGTATAGAAAAGTCATCAACGATGACCTTTTCGTATAGAAAAGTCATCAACGATGACCTTTTCGTATAGAAAAGTCATCAACGATGACCTTTTCGTATAGAAAAGTCATCAACGATGACCTTTTCGTATAGAAAAGTCATCAACGATGACCTTTTCGTATAGAAAAGTCATCAACGATGACCTTTTCGTATAGAAAAGTCATCAACGATGACCTTTTCGTATAGAAAAGTCATCAACGATGACCTTTTCGTATAGAAAAGTCATCAACGATGACCTTTTCGTATAGAAAAGTCATCAACGTATAGAAAAGTCATCAGCGATGACCTTTTCGTATAGAAAAGTCATCCACGATAACCTTTTCGCATAGAAAAAGTCATCAACGATGACCTTTTTTGTATAGAAAAGTCATCAACGATGACCTTTTCGTACAGAAAAGTCATCAACGATGACCTTTTCGCATAGAAGAGTCATCAAGGATGACCTTTTCGTATAGAAAAGTCATCAAGGATGACCTTTTCGTATAGAAAAGTCATCAAGGATGACCTTTTCGTATAGAAAAGTCATCAAGGATGACCTTTTCGTATAGAAAAGTCATCAAGGATGACCTTTTCGTATAGAAAAGTCATCAAGGATGACCTTTTCGTATAGAAAAGGTGATCTTTTCGTACAGAAAAGTCATCAACGTATAGAAAAGTCATCAATGATGACCTTTTCGTATAGAAGAGTCATCAAAGATGACCTTTTCGTATAGAAAAGTCATCAAAGATGACCTTTTCGTATAGAAAAGTCATCAAAGATGACCTTTTCGTATAGAAAAGTCATCAAAGATGACCTTTTCGTATAGAAAAGTCATCAAAGATGACGTTTTCGTATAGAAAAGTCATCAAAGATGACCTTTTCGTATAGAAAAGTCATCAAAGATGACCTTTTCGTATAGAAAAGTCATCAAAGATGACCTTTTCGTATAGAAAAGTCATCAAAGATGACCTTTTCGTATAGAAAAGTCATCAAAGATGACCTTTTCGTATAGACAAGTCATCAACGATAACCTTTTCATATAGAAAATTCAGCAACGATGACCTTTTCGTATAGAAAAGTCATCAACGATGACCTTTTCGTATAGAAAAGCCATCAACCTTTTCGTATAGAAAAGTCATCAACGATGACCTTTTCTATAGAAAAGTCATCAACGATGACCTTTTCTATAGAAAAGTCATCAACGATGACCTTTTCGTATAGAAAAGTCATCAACGATGGCCTTTTCGTATAGAAAAAACATCAACGTATAGAAAAGTCATCAGCGATGACCTTTTCGTATAGAAAAGTCATCCACGATAACCTTTTCGCATAGAAAAAGTCATCAACGATGACCTTTTTTGTATAGAAAAGTCATCAACGATGACCTTTTCGTAAAGAAAAGTCATCAGCGATGACCTTTTTGTATAGAAAAGTCATCAACGATTACCTTTTCGTATAGAAAAGTCATCAACGATGACCTTTTCGTATAGAAAAGTCATCAACGATGACCTTTTCGTATAGAAAAGTCATCAACGATGACCTTTTCGAATAGAAAAGTCATAAACGATGACCTTTTCGTATAGAAAAGTCATCAACGATGACATTTTCGTATAGAAAAGTCATCAACGATGACATTTTCGTATAGAAAAGTCATCAACGATGACCTTTTCGTATAGAAAAGTCATCAACGATGACCTTTTCGTATAGAAAAGTCATCAACAATGACCTTTTCGTATAGAAAAGTCATCAACGATTACCTTTCCGTATAGAAAAGTCATGAACGATGACCTTTTCGTATAGAAAAAACATCAACGTATAGAAAAGTCATCAGCGATGACGTTTTCGTATAGAAAAGTCATCCACGATAACCTTTTCGCATAGAAAAAGTCATCAACGATGACCTTTTTTGTATAGAAAAGTCATCAGCGATGACGTTTTCGTATAGAAGAGTCATCAACGATGACCTTTTCGTATAGAAAAGTCATCAACGATGACCTTTTCGTATAGAAAAGTCATCAACGATGACCTTTTCGTATAGAAAAGTCATCAACGATGACCTTTTCGTATAGAAAAGTCATCAACGATGACCTTTTCGTATAGAAAAGTCATCAACGATGACATTTTCGTATAGAAAAGTCATCAACGATGACCTTTTCGTATAGAAAAGTCATCAACGATGACCTTTTCGTATAGAAAAGTCATCAACGATGACCTTTTCTATAGAAAAGTCATCAACGATGACCTTTTCTATAGAAAAGTCATCAACGATGACCTTTTCTATAGAAAAGTCATCAACGATGACCTTTTCGTATAGAAAAGTCATCAACGATGACCTTTTCGTATAGAAAAGTCTTCAACGATGACCTTTTCGTATAGAAAAGTCATCAACGATGACCTTTTCGTATAAAAAAGTCATCAACGATGACCTTTTCGTAAAGAAAAGTCATCAACGATGACCTTTTCGTATAGAAAAGTCATCAACGATGACCTTTTCGTATAGAAAAGTCATCAACGATGACCTTTTCGTATAGAAAAAACATCAACGTATAGAAAAGTCATCAGCGATGACCTTTTCGTATAGAAAAGTCATCCACGATAACCTTTTCGTATAGAAAAGTCATCCACGATAACCTTTTCGCATAGAAAAAGTCATCAACGATGGCCTTTTTTGTATAGAAAAGTCATCAACGATGACCTTTTCGTAAAGAAAAGTCATCAGCGATGACCTTTTTGTATAGAAAAGTCATCAACGATTACCTTTTCGTATAGAAAAGTCATCAACGATGACCTTTTCGTATAGAAAAGTCATCAACGATGACATTTTCGTATAGAAAAGTCATCAACGATGACATTTTCGTATAGAAAAGTCATCAACGATGACCTTTTCGTATAGAAAAGTCATCAACGATGACCTTTTCGTATAGAAAAGTCATCAACGATGACCTTTTCGTATAGAAAAGTCATCAACGATGACCTTTTCGTATAGAAAAGTCATCAACGATGACCTTTTCGTATAGAAAAGTCATCAACGATTACCTTTCCGTATAGAAAAGTCATCAACGATGACCTTTTCGTATAGAAAAAACATCAACGTATAGAAAAGTCATCAGCGATGACGTTTTCGTATAGAAAAGTCATCCACGATAACCTTTTCGCATAGAAAAAGTCATCAACGATGACCTTTTTTGTATAGAAAAGTCATCAACGATGACCTTTTCGTAAAGAAAAGTCATCAACGATGACCTTTTCATAAAGAAAAGTCATCAACGATGACCTTTTTGTATAGAAAAGTCATCAACGATGACCTTTTCGTATAGAAAAGTCATCAACGATGACCTTTTCGTATAGAAAAGTCATCAACGATGACCTTTTCGTAAAGAAAAGTCATCAGCGATGACCTTTTTGTTTAGAAAAGTCATCAACGATTACCTTTTCGTATAGAAAAGTCATCAACGATGACCTTTTCGTATAGAAAAGTCATCAACGATGACCTTTTCGTATAGAAAAGTCATCAACGATGACATTTTCGTATAGAAAAGTCATCAACGATGACATTTTCGTATAGAAAAGTCATCAACGATGACTTTTGCGTATAGAAAAGTCATCAACGATTACCTTTTCGTATAGAAAAGTCATCGACGATGACCTTTTCGTATAGAAAAGTCATCAACGATGACCTTTTCGTATAGAAAAGTCATCAACGATTACCTTTCCGTATAGAAAAGTCATCAACGATGACCTTTTCGTATAGAAAAAACATCAACGTATAGAAAAGTCATCAGCGATGACGTTTTCGTATAGAAAAGTCATCCACGATAACCTTTTCGCATAGAAAAAGTCATCAACGATGACCTTTTTTGTATAGAAAAGTCATCAACGATGACCTTTTCGTAAAGAAAAGTCATCAACGATGACCTTTTCGTAAAGAAAAGTCATCAACGATGACCTTTTCGTAAAGAAAAGTCATCAACGATGACCTTTTTGTATAGAAAAGTCATCAACGATGACCTTTTCGTATAGAAAAGTCATCAACGATGACCTTTTCGTATAGAAGAGTCATCAACGATGACCTTTTCGTATAGAAGTCATCAACGATGACCTTTTCGTATAGAAGTCATCAACGATGACCTTTTCGTATAGAAAAGTCATCAACGATGACCTTTTCGTATAGAAAAGTCATCAACGATGACCTTTTCGTATAGAAAAGTCATCAACGATGACATTTTCGTATAGAAAAGTCATCAACGATGACCTTTTCGTATAGAAAAGTCATCAACGATGACATTTTCGTATAGAAAAGTCATCAACGATGACCTTTTCGTATAGAAAAGTCATCAACGATGACCTTTTCGTTTAGAAAATCATCAACGATGACCTTTTCGTATAGAAAAGTCATCAACGATGACCTTTTCGTATAGAAAAGTCATCAACGATGACCTTTCGTATAGAAAATCATCAACGATGACCTTTTCGTATAGAAAAGTCATCAACGATGACCTTTTCGTATAGAAAATCATAGACGATTACTTTTTGCAATTTACTTCTTCAATAATTTTATTATTATTGGATACAATCGTGAGAATTAAAGGCGCCACATGCGCCTGCGTAAAATCCTATACATACTATAAGTAAAAACCGACAATAGTAATCTAGGACACCATTTTGTGGAATCATGAATTTCCAGAAAAAGTCTCATGGTTTAGAATTGATATTTAAATATCGTACACAATTTCATGTCTAAATAACCGATATACTCGTACACTCACCTAAAATAAAGCAAATAATTTTGTATTAAAATAAGTTTGGAAAGAAAGGTATTGAGTTAAGAATAAATTATGTCGCCAAACAAATTTTGCATGGCAAGAAGTTGAATGTTTAAATATGCACAGAAAAAACTAAAACTCGATTTAGATATCTAACTTGCATAGTCCAGATTCACACCTGCAATTTTTTTCTGCAATTCTCTTTTGAAATTGCATTGCGAGTACGGAAGATTTTTTTCTCCCCCCTTACCGACTGCGTCCCTCTCCCACAAACACTGCAATTCAGCAGAAAAAAATTGCAAGTGTGAATCTGGACATAGCCAAATAAAATTTTTATTATTTATTTATTGTAATATGCAAAGCCTTTATGGCCAATTATCATACTACATTGAATACAATAAGCCTGCTTTATACTAGAAAATTCAATTCATTTATAACTTAAAATTCATCTAATTTAATAACAATTTGAAATAGTAATGTTACTAATGATTTCTTCATAATGGCTCCCCAGCCAACAAAAAGGATAGACAAATAAGGAATGAAATGAAAAGGCCCGCTAACAATGTACAAGAAGACTAAAAAGAAATATCAGTGAAATATTCCAGACACTTTTGACGAAAAGTGCTCATTGAAAATGAACGTAACTGCAGTGGGAGTCGGTTCCAAACTCTAGCTACCCTTATTAGAAACGACCGTTCATACAGTGAGGTATTATACCTTGGCAACATCAATTGAGTATTTCTTGTAGATCTTGCAAATGTAAACCGTCTCCTAAGCAAAGGTGGTGTATTAGAAACAATTGTTTTATAAAAGGTTTGTAGTATGCGAATGTTTACGTGAGTTCTGAGAGAACAACCTAGGAACTGTAAGACGTGCTCAGAAATATGATCATATCGACGAAGTCCGTAGACATAACGGACAATCATATTCAGAATTCGTTCAATCCTACCAATATTTACAGCAGTCGTCCCAGATATAACCTCAAGACAATAGTTTATGTGAGAGAATAATGAAGCAAAAGCTATTTTACGCTTTATGTAATTTGGTAAGTATAAATCGGTGCAATGCAATTTTCGGAGTAAAAATACAATCCTAGAAGACAAGGAATTGATATGGTGGGAATAGTCCAGTCGAGAATCGATAATGACACCAAGAATTATCATTTCCTCAACAAGCTCTACTGTAACGCCGTTGATATTAACATGAAAATCCCGTTGAAAACGCGTAGGACCAAAAATCATCGCCTTAGTCTTTCCTGCATTTATTAATAGCTTGTTGTTTCGGAGCCATAAACTAATATCATCTAAAGCAGAGTTGGTAGTTATTTGCAAATCCTCAAGTGAATTTCCTTTGAATAAAACATGGAAGTCATCAGCATACATGAATGGATTACAGTTATCGATAGACATACTACTTGCAATATCGTTGACATATAAAATGAACAAGAGCGGACCAACGATTGAACCCTGGGGAACCCCACATTTTACAGTAAGTATTTCAGAGTTCGCACCATTTAAAGATACAAATTGGCTGCGATCTGTTAAATACGAAGATATAAGTTTGCAAGCAGTATGAGAAAACTGAAAGGTATTTTTTAACTTCAAAAGCAATATTGAATGATGAATTCTGTCGAAAGCTTTCGACATATCTAAACCCACAAGCAAACCATATTTATCCTTATCCAATTGTTCTCTTATTGTATCAGTTAAGTGCAATAAATGTGTAGTGGTACTAAACCCTTGCTTGAACCCGTATTGATATTCGACAATCATATTGTTATCACTCAGAAAACGTAAAATAGAGTCATGCATTATGTGTTCTACTAATTTGGAAATAGCTGGCAAAATACTAATCGGCCTTAAATCCTCAACTGTGCAAGAACGTCTAACTTTGGGTATAGGTACAACTCGCGCAGTTTTCCACGCAGTTGGGAAAGAAGAAGCAGTGAAGATGAAGTTTACCAAATGAATTATTTGACTCGATATATATGGAAATATAATCTTAATAAACCTAACAGGGATACCATCAACGCCAACTGATGAGGTTTTAATCCGATTTAAAGCTTGCAAGATATCATCTTCAAAGATGCAATCAAACGAAAAAGTTTGCAGTAAATTGTAATTTGAAACAGAAACCGCATCATTTGTCTGTTGAGAAGTATCCATTATATCACATAAAAAGTGATCATTAATAGTGTTAAGATCAACATCAGGCATTTCATATTTTTCTTCGAAGCAGCACTTCCGAAGAGTTTTCCACACTTGTGAGTTACTCATATCCTTAAACTTCGCTGCACTTTGCTTCCTCTTTTCCTTTCGTAGTATTGCCTTAGCTTTATTTCTATGCTAGCGATAAATACACCAGTTATTTTCAGAGGGTTGCCTCAAATATTCCTTATATGCAATGTTTCTGAGAGATCTAGAAAGCGTTATGGCTTCGGAAATCAAACGCTGACCTGCCACAGGTAAAATCTTGCGTTTAACTAGGGGAACAAAGGAAAATAGTTGACAAATTAGAAATTCTAGAATGGAATACTTTGAATCGACATCGGAACAAGCATAAAAGGATTCGAAGTTAAATTGCTGCAAATAACCGATAAACCCATCCCAATTAATTTGTTTGTAATCGCGAGATTCAACATATTTTTCTTCAAATGTAACGGAAGAATAGTTTAGTGCAGCAAAAACCAGCGAGTGGTGTGACATGGCGGGGCATTGTACCTGAGATGAAAATTGTAAGCTATCTGGATTGCTTAACAAAATATAGTCAATAAGAGAAGATGAGCTGTGAGCTACATCAAAATGAGTGGGTAGTGAATTATGTGATATCGAAAGGTTCAAGCGATGGCAGAGCGACCGCATAGTTACAGATTTGTTAAAATCCAGCAAGTTAAAGTTGAAATCTCCAACCATAACAATCTGAGCATACCTAACGAAAAGTGCGTAGTGGGCTTGCTCAAAAGTATCGATGTCACCATTTGACAGATATACGGTTCCAAAAAGTATTTTTGTTGTACCAATATAAATTTCGAGGAAAAACGATTCGCTTACGCCATACAACAAAGAACGAAACACCACCTTACACTTAAATCCATTTTTAATATATATCCCAATACCACCTCCCCTAACCTCTGGGCGGTTATTTCGGAAAAAATCATATCCTGGAACAGAGGCAGACGAGACATAAGGCTTCAACCATGTCTCAGAAATGCCAAAAATGTCGAGTCCACTGTTAATTAGTAAGCCTTTAAGCTCATCAAATTTCGAATTGTATGCAGATGGACGAATGCTGTGGCATTCTGATGACCAAAAGAGAGGTTGTTGCTATAGTTTTTCAACATTTCTTTTAAATCAAATCCTTTGTTAACTACTGGGCCAAGGTTTGTGTTAAAAATCATCTATTATATGGAAAATGGAGTAACTGGGGAACCATATGAAGAAAAATGAAAATTTTTTAAATACAAAATGCATTTGACTTGTGTTATAAAAATGCAAAAATAATATTCCATTTAACAGCTAAACATATTTTTTGAATAAAACAGCGCAAAAAAGAAGAGAAACAAGAATAATATCTATGAGAAACGGTTTAAGACATTTTCAAAGGAGTTTAATGCAGTCGTCATATCCTGATGTAGCCACAGAACCATCCAAATGGGTTAATCGCACCATTGGTTTGTCAGAATGAATCAGCCAGTATTTAGAAATCTTATTTTCCTTTATAAGACGCTTACATAACGAGTTAAGTTTACCACTCGCAGGGGTCATGTGGTCATTTAAATACACCCTGCTACAGATATCACCACCGATTACATCTTTCAGCTTCAATGATCTTTCCTTGAAATATTTTTTCATTATAGAATCTCGAGTGGGCACGGAATGAAATTTCACTATAATAGTTTGGCTTCGATTTATGTAAAATATATTGCTGACATCACCATTCGATATTGGGACAGAGTAAAATTTTGAAATAGAATTCACACAGTCATACAGATTATTTAGTCCGGCAGGCAAACCATTGATTACGATATCACCTCGATTGAGTTTTCTTTGTAGACTGTTGTTTTCAACTTCCAACTTCGCAAACTTTGCCGCAGTAGCAGAAGCTAGGTTTTTGATAGCCTCATTGCAATTTGAGATATCACTTCGCAGCTCTCTCTCGTTCGAATACAGTTCGCTTCTAATGTCCACAATAGCCGTTTCTAATTTAGCTTTTAAATCGGTATTATCATCCTGCATTTTCTTTAGTATAAGATCCATTTTTAAATGCAAAGATCGCATATCATTTTCTGATGCAGAATTTTCCTTGTCGACACCATTTGCAGGAATTATACCAGTGTTCGGCGGCTGGTTAGGCCGAGCCCCGAACGCAATCGGGTTTTCACACGTACACAACACGAACAGCATAACAAAGAGCACAAAAGTAAGAAAAAAATGTGTCAGTCGCTCATCAGCGTTCAACAAAGCAGGTTCATGTCGCTTTTTATCGGAAATTTGGTACACTGAGAAATTATACATATTTCCAAAGCGGAGCAAATATTGAGCATCAAAATGTGCAATCGGCATGTGACAATTACATAACACTATGCAATGAGAAATGCAGAAAAATAATGAACGCATATTTAAGTGTTACATATGGGAAAATATGGATCTCTATTGTAAATGTATTATGACCAAAAACACCTATAAAAATTTAATTTTGTAGATAGACATACATATATCAGTAAAAATATTTAGTATATGAAGATCAAAATAAAATGAGTATATGACCAACGAAATTGACACGACTGATTTGCCGTAATCAAAAAAAGTTTAGAATACGTGATGGTAATAACACTAGTTTATTTTTTTTTTGTCGATGGGAGGTATATAACATGTTCTACTTTAATTTGGTATTCTAACACAGCACATAATTCTAACACAGCACATAATAACAAAACCAACAATTTTGTTCAGTGCAAACACACCAATACAGACACAATTTTGGCACGTTCTCTTTACGCCGAACACTGAATTATACAGTTGTTGCATTTGAAATAAATCGCTGCAGTATCAGCCAATACAGCAAAAGCATTCTCGCCAACATCTGTGCATGGTAAATGAAACCAACATAAACAAACGGCACACCGAAGAGAAGATTGTGTTTTTGTAATATTCTTCTTGCACTTTTCGCACTGCGCTGCTTCTTTAGTAGGCGCAATATTAAGTAAACACAGCACAAAGCAACAGAGACAAAATCAGACGAAAAATATATTGATGAATATAACTTTGTAGGCAACGGATTGGATGAAATCTTTATATTTTTCAAGAGCAGGATTGTTTATTCTTTCTTTTTACACAACAATCAAACAATTTTAGGCGAATGTATCGTGTTTTAAACAAATTATATGCTCAGCTGCAACTTATCACGACTAAACAGGCATAATGTTGCCAGATTCTCTCTTAATTTTGAGCAATAAAATAAGCAGTTAATGAATTTGAATTAACAAATTTATTTCATTAAAACCATTAATCGAACAATGGAATGTTTTAAAGAAAATACATATATTTGGAACCAAAATTTTAATATATTTTAAATATAGTTTTATAAAACACATACATTTTTATTTGAAAATCAATCGCCCCTGTTCTGGTATTCACCTCACATTCATCTCACTTCTCACCTTTACTTCATGGGACGAATAGCGAGTTGTTCGGCAAGTGCAGAGAGATTGGCTGTCGAACTTCTGCTAAAATAATGTGCATCATGTAATTTCCTGCCAAGCCATACCATACGGTCAAATCAAAAAATGTGCCCTGTCGAAAATGT
Organism: Eudasyphora cyanicolor; assembly: GCA_963930755.1. NCBI lineage: Eukaryota > Metazoa > Arthropoda > Insecta > Diptera > Muscidae > Eudasyphora > Eudasyphora cyanicolor. Next base: position 153,848,823 of record OZ005736.1, on the reverse strand, counting down.
GCCCTGTCTAAAATGTGCCCTGTCGAAAATGTGTCCTGTCCATTTGTGCCCTGTCGAAAATGTGCCCTGTCGAAAATGTGTAGTGTCCAGTGTCCATTTGTGCCAGGTGAATGTGAATGTGACATTGACAATGTCATATAATTGTTACGGCTGCGGTTTGGCACAAATAGTGCCAAATGTATGGCACAAAGAGTGCCAAACGAATGGCACAAAGACTTATGGCAAAAGGCGTGATAGCGACATGTAGAACATTTCTATCTTGAGACATTTCACGTGAGATGCTCCAAGTGAGTTCCAGAACATACCCGAATATTACAAAAAAATATGCTTGCAAACCTTTCTGTAATCGCTTGATTACAGAACAGGCCTGATAGTTTTGTTTAGAACAACATCATCCCAAACATATAAAGGGTCCGCCAAATAACTTTTTTTTTGAAAACATCGCGCAAAACATCGAGTGTAGCTTCGGCTGTGTGGCACGTTGCGCCGTCCTGTTGAAACAAAATGTTGCCAATATCCTCCTCTTAAATTTTTGTGAACAAAAATTTGTACAACATGGCCCGATAACGATCGCCATTGACTGTAACGGCCACTTGCTCATTTTCGAAGAAAAATTGCCCAATTATGCCTCTGGACCAAAATCCGCACCAAACAGTGACTCGTTTTGGGTGTATCGCCTTTTCAATGTATGCGTGCGGGTTTTCTGTGCCCCAAATGCGACAATTTTGCTTGTTTACATACCCGCCATGATGAAAATGAGCTTCATCTGAAAAGAAGATTTTTTTTGGCAAAATCGGTATCTTCTGTAAGTCGATGTTGTTCAAGCGTATACACAACCATATTCGTTCAGCGGAAGGATAAAACTAATTATCTGTCAAATCAGACATGAGCTAAGTGTTACCATTCACGAAATAAGCACTAGTTGAAAAAAAAACGTTAGATTGCGGACCCTACTATTTGTATGTGTCGAATATTTTGTATTTGATGTGTATCCTCAGGTTTAGCTTTAGGTTAGGGTGGCAGCCAATTTTTTTTTCATATACTCTCACATACCAGTTTAGGTCCCTCGAAATGCCCCTCATCGAAACCATCCTGTTTGATATACAAATTTATCGATAGTATGAATATCGGTACTGGAAAGATCTGTTAGCCTGCCTAGAAAGGCCGACCCCAGTATGTCCATTCGTCGTTTATTCAGAGCGGGGCAGTTGCATAGCAGGTGCTCAATGCTTTCCACTTCCTCCTCATCTTCACAGCTTCTGCAGAAGTCATTAGAGTCAATACCCAATCTTTTGGCGTGTTCGCCGATCAAGCAGTGTCCCATCAGAACTGATACTAACGTAGACAATCTTTGCCTCTCTAGTGCGAGGAGATTGGGACAAACTACCACCAAATCGATTTTTTTCAACGGTAAGTTTTTCAGAAAATCGGCGTATTATATGTTTGAAAAATTCTATTAACGATAAATTGCATTGGTGCATTGACTTAATTACACGGGACAAAATCGACTTTTTTGATATGTGTGAATCCAAAAAATATATTTGGAACACAAAATTTTAAATTTTATGTATTTCTGAGCAAATAAATTTTAATTGAAAATTAGCAAAATATATTTGGAACGCATATACTATTAATATATTTCATATCCTCCTTTAGTACCAAAAAAACAAGTTTATGAATTGATACCTTTTAAGATAATCACACGCTGAAAAAAATCGATTCTGTAGTATATTGTCTCAAACATATTCTGCTTGAAATAAACATATGTTTAGGGTACACTCCAAATATATAATATTTGACACACACAGAAAAATATGTTCCCATTCAAATATTTTTTTTGGAACTAATATTTCCGAAATACTGATTATTTTGTATTTAAGTATTTTGGCAATGTAAAGCTCTGCTACTGCTATTCAATGCTGTGTAATGAAATATTTAGGTCCTTTTGTTGGAAGGATGTGTAATTATGGAATATATGCTTAATCCTTGCACGGAGAAAAATCGTCATTTTTGATATGTTTGAAACGAAAGAAAATATACTTGGAAACGATTTTTTTAAATATTATATATTTGTTAACAAATAAATTTTATTTGAAAATCAAGAAATTTTGTTTGGAACGCATATATTAATATATTAGAACATAATTTATTTGCAAACTGAATTTCACAAATAAAATATGTGTTTACACACAAACAAAGTTATTGTTTAAGAAGATTTCCAAATAAGTTTTATTTAAAAAGATTTTTAAAACATTACTGACTTTTTCGAATTTTAGTTAGTTTTTCCTAGTTTTCGTGTTAAACTTTATAGCTAAAAATTTCCTTATTTATAAATATTCCTATTCATCACTGTTTGTCAATCCATCAATGTCGTTTATATTTACGAAAGATTGTTCGATTTAAGTTTTGATTAAATTTTACAAACATATAAAATTTATAAAAAAAAATGCTCTTTGAAAATCTGAAAAACAGAAAACTTGTCTTTAAGTTAAGGCATTTAATACATTACCAAAATAAATAATTACAAATGAATCCTTGTTTCGGAAATACTAGTTCCAAATAAAAAATATTTGAATGGGAGCATATTTTTGTTTAGAACAATATCCTCACAAGGATATAATATTTGTGTGTGTAAAATATTATATATTTGGAGTGTACCCTAAACATATGTTTATTTCAAGCCGAATATGTTTGGGACAATATACTACAGAAGTGATTTTTTTCAGCGTGCAAGAGTTTCCATCCTCAACGTGTGACTGTTTGGTGCGGTTTATGGTCCGGCGGGGTCATTGGATCTTACTTTTTCGAAAATGAGTTTGGATCAACAGTTACGGTGAATGGATTGCGCTATCGAGAGATGATTAATGATTTTTTATGGTCGGAGTTGGATGGTATTGATCTGGACAACGTTTACTTTCATCAAGACGGCGCTACGTGCCACACAAGCAACGAAACCATTGCTTTGTTACGGGAAAAGTTTCCGGACCGTGTTAAAGCGTCAAGAACACTAATCAGAAGGGACTTTCATAATGGCGGTTATATCAAAACGTGGACCGATATACTTCAATTTCATTAGGGACGATTTAATGCAATATAACGTACAAATGCAAAAAATTTCAGTACGGCCGGTTAAAAATACGCCGTCGCAGAGCGTGAAGAACCTCGTATTAGAGCATTCACTGGAATATGAACCAATTTGTAAGAGTACCATTTTTACTAGAGACAATTAAGTGAAGTAGACCCTTTCCGATGTTATTGCTTTGATCGCCATCTATCTGTGAAAATGTTGGCATATTTAGGCTTTGTGGTATTACTGAGCCAATTTACACACTCCGTGATTGCTCGAACTTCTGCATGAAATACCGTGTTATGGTCTGGGAGGCGGAAGCAGAGTTCGACTTCTGGTTGATCAATAAAATGGCCTAGACCCGTCCTTCCTCCTCGCTTGGACCCATCCGTGTAGCAGCTGGTTCCCACTGGCACATGGGCCAAAGTTCCATTTTCCCAGGAGCGTCTGTCTGGCACAAACGAATCACAGGTAGCTGTAAGCCGAACTTCAGGAATGCGGTCGGAGATTTCCGTTGTTTGAATATGACCGACCGGTGATTGTAATATCTTCTGATGGTACGACTTGTGGTCTCCATTTATCCATTCGCCCATCACTTGTAGACTTCTTGCTGTGAGATCTGCCTCATACTTTATTCGAATATCTATTGGTTGGATTTGCAGTAAGGGCATATTTTAAAATATAGACCAATAAAGCCTCATTTTCGTGATCGTCCCTATACGTAGTAATATCTCTGTGCCTCTGTACGCCTCCAGTTGAAGAAGTTCTTACTTTTGGGGCTACTTAGATGGTGATTGTGATCACCTCTCGAAGAGGTGATCACAATTGACCACCCAGATCTTGTGGTTTAACACCTTGCGACTTCTACCTTTGGGGTCACGTGAAAGATAAGGTCTACGCCAACAGCCCAGCGTCGATTCAAGCCTCAAAGATAGAATTCGTGAGGCTATCGAGGACATAGGGCAGCCACTTTGCGATTTGGTTATGGAATATGTATTTCATGAAAAGGATATGGTCCTGTAAGCGTGGTCGTGGTGACCATTTGGCTGATGTTGTTTTTCATTATTAACGACATACCTTCCTCTTTATTATGAAATAAACATCCGATCTTTTATCTCAAAAATGGCATTTTTCTTTGAATACCAAAATAACACCTCTGGTTGGAAAACCCTTTACTTATTCAAATCTTCTGAAATTCCACACATAGTATTAGTTTGTTAGTCGCTATCACCTCGAGAAAATGGGTGAAGTTGCCACGGACTTTTTGGTAACTCTCACACAAATGAACCATTTTGCACCAAAAGTTAACAACCTAATACTAGTGCATAGAAATACTTGAAATTTTAAATAGTGTAATGATTTTATCCAGTGTAAAATGGGAGTCACTGACACGCCCCTTTTGGTACCTCCCACACAAATGGATTATATTAATGCAACTTACATTGATAATAATTTAATTAAAAAATTCATACTTTTTGTATATGACATTTACTAGAATTCCTAATAAAACCAAAATGTCAAGTCAGCCGAAAATTGCCTTTATACTATTTTAAATTTCTTTGGAAAATTCGTAATTTTTGTTAAAGTGAAAGAGGTTTGCAAGTTTAAATGGAAGGAGGAAAAAAAGTTGAAAAAGATCGCCAAAATTTTATTGTTCAAAATCAATATATGAAGTGTTACTAAAGGGTTTTCCAATAGGGATGATATGATTTTGAAGTGACGTTTCGGCAATTTGTAATATGTCTTGATTTGTCTTTTTTTTGTCATTGTATTCAGTAGTGTTTACAATTTCATCATGGAGAGATATACGCAAGAACAACGTTTACAAATTATTCAGTTTTATTACCAAAATAATCGTTCTCCAATTGCAACTTTTCGTGCGTTAAGTCCATTTTTTTTAATCCAAAAAAAACCCTTTCCAGTCGGCCTACGACCTTGACACCCATGAGCAATATTTTAGCTCTCGTTAAGAGCTATCTTTTTGTCATTGACCGATCCGACGTACCGTTAAGGAGCTAGGGCAAAAATAAACTTTACGTTCATATTTGAAAATGATGCTAAGTCCATTTTTTTAAAGTAAAAAAAAACACTTTCCAGTCGACCTACGACCTTGACACCCATGAACAATATTTTAGCTCTCGTTAAGACCCATTTGCCACTGATCTATTTTGGCTACGTGCCATACAGCAAATGAAATAATTGAATTGTTGCGAGAAAAGTTTGGAGATTCGATTATTTCAAGAAATTGTGATATTGAATGGCCTCCAAAAAGTTGTGATTTAACACCATTAGACTATTTCTTGTGGGGTTTTTTGAAGTCATTGGTCTTTCGAAATAGACCAGACTCTCTTCAAGCTGTACAAGTCAATATTGAACATGCCATTCATGACATACGACTTGATTTAGTGAAAAAAGTGCTCGAAAATTGGATTCATCGTATTCGTTCTTGCAGAAGAAGTCGTGGAGGCCATTTGAATGACGTTTTATTTAGAACTTAATTGTATCGATTGTACTTCACATTAAATAAAAAACTGTTGAATTTTCTTAGCAATAAGTGTGTTTTTTTTTCAAAGAAATCATATCAATCTTATTGGAAACCCCTATATTAAATAAAAATATAAACAACTTAAATATTTGCGCACAAACTTAAAAAAAGATTATATATTTTTATGTCTAACAACTTTATTTTCAAATATAATTTGTAGGGGATTTCCAAAAACAATCGGGTAACGCTTAACTGGTACATCAAACTCCTATATTTTCAGACAGAATTCTTAAAAATATAAAAATTCATACTTACAAAATATTTTTGAGTAAAAATATAGAGAATTTCTTTTAATATGGTACTTTATGTCGAAAATATAAAAAATACTAAATATTGTATGGCATCGGAAAAAAAAATCGTAAAGATCCTTAATTTTTTTCGCCAGATATTATAATATCGCTCACTTACTCCAAGAGTGACATAATTCAAAATTGAAAATTGTTAAGATGTGTGAGTTTAAGTCCGTATAAAAAGATAAGTAACATGAAATACGGTATTTAAATGTGCTGAAATATTCCGAAATATGGTTGTTTACTTATAAACTAAATCTCGCGGAGATTAATTTATGGTCATTTGAATACTTCGCATTTCTTTAAGGCACCCTAAAAATTTTAAATTTTGAGTTATGTCACTCTTGAAGTGAGTGAAAAATTAACATAAAATATAAAAATTCAATTTATTCGCGCACAATACGAGCATTTTTTAGGTGGTACTCCAAAAATCGTCTCCTACGCTTAACTTGCAGAACAAACCCATAATTTTTTGCGCCTGATAGCTGACATAATTCTTAAAAAAAAACAAAAAGTAATTTTTATAAAATATTTTTGAGAAAAATATAAAAAAATTGTATGTCTAAAAATCAAAAACAAATATATATTTTATATCATCGGGAATCTCCATTTTTTCCGCCAGAAATCCTCTTTAAACATAACATATACAAGTTAAAATTATTCGTGCACAAGATTACGAAAAAGTACGTTTGCTTTAGGTCTAAAATTGTCTGGCGACAAAAAAATAACATTAATGCATTCAAGGTGTCCCTAATGTATATAGTAATAATATAAGTAGTAATTCATCGATACGATGTTATTAGTTACTTTAATTTGCCAATAGGTATATAAATATTCAAACCGTTATTTCCGAAAACATTTATTATACCCTACACCACACTGTGGTACAGGGTATTATAAGTTTGTTTCACGGCAGATGTTTGTAACACCTGAAAATAACACAGCTAGACCCGATTTAAAGTATACCGATCGACTCAGAATCACTAGCTGAGTCTATTTAACGATGTCCGTCCGTCCGTCTGTCCATGTAAAGTTGTTCGTCGACTACAGGTCGCAATTTCACTCCGATCGTTCTGAAATTTTGCAGTTTAGAGTATTTCGCGGCTGTTAAGATCGCTATTGGTTGAAATCGGTTCAGATTTAGATATAGCTCCCATATATATCTTTCGTCCGATTTGGCCCTTAAGTGCTAAAGAAGCTGTATTTTACATTCGATCATTTTGAAATTTAGAATGGTGGAGTTTCCTGATCCATGAACCAACATTGCCGAATTTGAAGAAAATCGGTTAAGATTTAGCTATAGCTCCCATATATATGTTTCGTCCGATTTTGCTCTTTAGTTCTTTAGAAGCTGTATTTTACATCCAATCATTTTGAAATTTAGAATGGTAGAGTTTCTTGATCCATGAACCAACACTACCGAATTTGAAGAAAATCGGTTAAGATTTACCTATAGCTCCCATATATATGTTTCGTCCGATTTGGCCCTTTAGTCCTATAAAAGCTGTATTTTACATCCAATCGTTTTGAAATTTAGAATGGTAGAGTTTCTTGATCCATGAACCAACACTACCGAATGGATGTATTTTACATCCAATCATTTTGAAATTTAGAATGGTAGAGTTTATTGTTCCATGAACCAACACTACCGAATTTGAAGAAAATCGGTTAAGATTTAGCTATAGCTCACATATACATGTTTCGTCCGATTTGGCCCTTTAGTTCTGTAGAAGCTGTATTTTACATCCAATCATTTTGAAATTTAGAATGTTAGAGTTTCTTGATCCATGAACCAACACTGACGAATTTGAAGAAAATCGGTTAAGATTTAGCTATAGCTCCCATATATATGTTTCGTCCGATTTAGCCCTTTAGTCCTATAAAAGCTGTATTTTACATCCAATCGTTTTGAAATTTAGAATGGTAGAGTTTCTTGATCCATGAATCAACACTACCGAATTTGAAGAAAATCGGCTAAGATTTAGCTATAGCTCCCATATATATGTTTCGTCCGATTCGGCCCTTTAGTTCTGTAGAAGCTATATTTTACATCCAATCGTTTTGAAATTTAGAATGGTAGAGTTTCTTGATTCATGAACCAACATTGCATGAAGAAAATCGGTAAAGATTTAGCTATAGCTCCCATATATATCTTTCGTCCGATTTGGCCCTTTAGTCCTATAGAAGCTGTATTTTAGATCCAATCGTTTTGAAATTTAGAATGGTAGAGTTTCTTGATCCATGAACCAACATTGCCGAATTTGAAGAAAATCGGTTAAGATTTAGCTATAGCTCACATATACATGTTTCTTTAGTCCTGTAGAAGCTGTATTTTACATCCAATCATTTTGAAATTTAGAATGTTAGAGTTTCTTGATCCATGAACCAACACTGCCGAATTTGAAGAAAATCGGTTAAGATTTAGCTATAGCTCCCATATATATGTTTCGTCCGCTTTTGCTCTTTAGTCCTGAAGAAGCTGTATTTTACATCCAATCGTTTTTAAATTTAGAATGGTAGAGTTTATTGTTCCATGAACCAACACTACCGAATTTGAAGAAAATCGGTTAAGATTTAGCTATAGCTCACATATACATGTTTCTTTAGTCCTGTAGAAGCTGTATTTTACATCCAATCGTTTTGAAATTTAGAATGGTACAGTTTCTTGATCCATGAACCAACATTGCCGAATTTGAAGCAAATCGGTTAAGATTTAGCTATAGCTCCCATATATATGTTTCGTCCGATTTTGCTTTAGTCCTGAAGAAGCTGTATTTTACATCCAATCGTTTTGAAATTTAGAATGGTAGAGTTTATTGTTCCATGAACCAACACTACCGAATTTGAAGAAAATCGGTTAAGATTTAGCTATAGCTCCCATATATATGTCACATATACATGTTTCGTCCGATTTGGCCCTTTAGTCCTGTAGAAGCTGTATTTTACATCCAATCATTTTGAAATTTAGAATGGTAGAGTTTCTTGATCCATGAACCAACACTGCCGAATTTGAAGAAAATCGGTTAAGATTTAGCTATAGCTCCCATATATATGTTTCGTCCGATTTAGCCCTTTAGTCCTATAAAAGCTGTATTTTACATCCAATCGTTTTGAAATTTAGAATGGTAGAGTTTCTTGATCCATGAATCAACAGTACCGAATTTGAAGAAAATCGGCTAAGATTTAGCTATAGCTCCCATATATATGTTTCGTCCGATTCGGCCCTTTAGTTCTATAGAAGCTATATTTTACATCCAATCGTTTTGAAATTTAGAATGGTAGAGTTTCTTGATTCATGAACCAACATTGCATGAAGAAAATCGGTAAAGATTTAGCTATAGCTCCCATATATATCTTTCGTCCGATTTGGCCCTTTAGTCCTATAGAAGCTGTATTTTACATCCAATCGTTTTGAAATTTAGAATGGTAGAGTTTCTTGATCCATGAACCAACATTGCCGAATTTGAAGAAAATCGGTTAAGATTTAGCTATAGCTCCCATATATATGTTTCGTCCGCTTTTGCTCTTTAGTCCTGAAGAAGCTGTATTTTACATCCAATCGTTTTGAAATTTAGAATGGTATAGTTTATTGTTCCATGAACCAACACTACCGAATTTGAAGAAAATCGGTTAAGATTTAGCTATAGCTCACATATACATGTTTCTTTAGTCCTGTAGAAGCTGTATTTTACATCCAATCATTTTGAAATTTAGAATGGTAGAGTTTCTTGATCCACGAACCAACACTGCAGAATTTGAAGAAAATCGGTTAAGATTTAGCTATAGCTCCCATATATATGTTTCGTCCGATTTTGCTTTAGTCCAGAAGAAGCTGTATTTTACATCCAATCGTTTTGAAATTTATAATGGTAGAGTTTATTGTTCCATGAACCAACACTACCGAATTTGAAGAAAATCGGTTAAGATTTAGCTATAGCTCCCATATATATGTCACATATACATGTTTCGTCCGATTTGGCCCTTTAGTCCTGTAGAAGCTGTATTTTACATCCAATCATTTTGAAATTTAGAATGGTAGAGTTTCTTGATCCATGAACCAACACTACCGAATTTGAAGAAAATCGGCTAAGATTTAGCTATAGCTCCCATATATATGTTACGTCCGATTCGGCCCTTTAGTTCTATAGAAGCTATATTTTACATCCTATCGTTTTGAAATTTAGAATGGTAGAGTTTCTTGATTCATGAACCAACATTGCATGAAGAAAATCGGTAAAGATTTAGCTATAGCTCCCATATATATGTTTCATCCGATTTGGCTCTTTAGATCCAATCGTTTTTATACCCTACACCACACTATGGTACAGGGTATTTAAGTATAAAATGTCACAAAAGTAAATTTATGTAAACAATTTATACATGAATTACAAAATTTATATATCAGAGTTATTCAATATTACGAGAGTGGTGTAGGGTATTATATAGTCGGCACCGCCCGACTTTAGCCTTTCCTTACTGGTTTAATTTAAGGTTGTTTATCTGAGGAAGCCAGTCACAAAATTATCCGAGAAGCTCGCTTGTTCCATACTAGGAAAAATAGCCCAAACACAGATTTAAATAAGTTCAAAACGGCTTAAAAAAATTTAAAATTGACAATATTTTTTAGAGCAATATATCAAGTATCTTTTAAAAGAAGATTTATGCGGAATTTCGACGACATTTTTCACGAAGATGATAATATTATTTTAGTAGTAAACGAGGGAAACTCTTGTGAAAAATACATGCATTCAACGAAACAACACAGTACAATACTACTATGTTGTATTGTTCTGTACTATTGTACTATTGACATACATTTTCCCTAGTGAGTCTTCAACGTTGTAATGTTTGTTTGTAAAAAATGCCTGTTTTTTGAGATAAATGATCGGATGTTTATTTCATAATAAAGAGGAAGGTATGCCGTTAATAATGAAAAACAAAACCACCACGACCACGCTTACAGGACCATATCCTATTCATGAAATTTTCCATAACCAAATCGCAAAGTGGCTGCCCTATGTCCTCGATAGCCTCACGAATTCTATCTTTGAGGTCTTGAATCGACGCTGGGCTGTTGGCGTAGACCTTATCTTTCACGTGGCCCCAAAGGAAGAAGTCGCAAAGTGTTAAATCACACGATCTCGGTGGCAAACGGTCCGGAAACTTTTCCCGTAACAGAGCAATGGTTTCCTTGCTTTTGTGGCACGTAGCGCCGTCTTGTTGAAATTAAACGTTGTCCAGATCAATACCATCCAACTCCGACCATAAAAAATCATTAATCATCTCTCGAAAGGGCAATCCATTCACCGTAACTGTTGATACAAGTTCATTTTCGAAAAAGTAGGTACAATGACCCCACCGGCCCATAAACCGCACCAAACAGTCACACGTTGAGGATGGAGAGGCTTCTCAACAAATTCTCTTGGGTTTTCCGAGCCACCGAGATGAAAATGATTTTTCGATTTTTCGAATTTTAATAATTTTATTGTGTTGTTGAATCGTGTATCGTTCCATTTTTAGTAATGGCGTACTTTCTACTTGTCAAATGTCAAAGAATAAAAGCTTCAAAAGTGACAGCTACCGAAATACCGGGTGATTCAAAATAACACCTCTTGTTGGAAAACCCTGTATTTGTAATCTACGCAAAATTCCCTTTAATTTGATGGGTCGCACGATATATGGACCAAAAACCCACTTTACAAGATCTTCTAGGGGCTATCGCGAGGTATATTAAAACGATTCCTCCTAAATTTGTGCCCACATTTGCGCACAGCAAGCCTGTTACGCTTTACATACTTTGGTCGAAATCGAGAGCCACTCTTGAGCATTCTTTATATTTATTTTTATCCCCTCACCTTAGAGAGGAGGGTATATATCATTTGTTACAAGCCAAAAGTGTAACACATCGAAGGAGTGACCTAAGACCCTAAGTGTGTTCGGCGGAAATCCGTTTAGAGTCATTTTTAGTCATTTGAGCAATGTCCGTCCGTCTGTCTGCTGGCAGGTGCGCATGATAACTTTCGAAAGGAGTAACCGATTGATTTAAAATTTGGTATGTAGTAATATGTTCTTCTATCTCCGGCTAAGTTCGAAGATGGGCCATATTGGTCCACTCCTTCTAGAACCTCGCCCACAAAGGGTTAACATTTAGTGAAATATGGATTATTTAATAACTTCTATACTACTTCTTTGAATCCTTCGAAATTCTACACATAGTATTAATTTAGTAGTCACTATTACCTCGAGAAAAATGGGCGAAAGTTAAAAGCTTATAACTTTATTACCAGTGCATACAAATACTTCAAATTTTGTACAGTGTAATGCTTTTATAGTTAGTACCTTGAGTCCAGAAAAAAATGGGAATTATTGGCACGCCCCTTTTGGTACCTCCCACACAAATGAACCATTTTGTGCCAAAAGTAAACAGCTTTTAACTTTAATACCAGTACATTCTTTAAAGTTATTAAATGCAATTTAAATTGATAATAATTTAATTAAAACTAAAAAATAATAAATTTACTAATATTTTTTTGGGACTCAAGGTGAGGGGATTCATAAGTCGGTTTACCCGACTGAACTTTTTATTTGTTTTAAGTCCTTTGAATCTTTTGTGTGGCAAGTACTAAAAGGACTCGCTCTATCCCGTCGAAATTTTGCACAAAAACTGATATTTATGTTATATTATGACGTGTTAAATTTCATAAATATACAATGCTCCAATTCAGTGTTATAGTCTGGTGAATTTTTGAGTACACGGAATAATTTGCGTGGGGGTACAAGATTGGGTCCAAATTTAAAATTTTTCTTAACTATGACCAAATACAGCAGGGTACCAAATTTCATAATTTTGCAATTACACGGAGAAGAAAACAGGAAACAAAATATGTTTGGGAGCAACATTTAAATAAAATATATTTAGTATTTATATACCGGAAAAAATTTTTGAATATCTCGTTTATCAATATTATATTTTTTTTGGGAATTTTGGTGCAGATTATCCTAAAAAATGGGAAATATTTAAATAGGTTACAGAATTTGTTTTTCAACTTATAGGAAAGTTATTGTTCCCAAATATAATATGTTTCCGGAAAATATACTACAGAAGCGATTTTTTTTCTTAGGGTGCTCATTCTATTTTTGTCACATCGATACATGAAGACAGATCACTGTGCACGATTTGTTGTTGTTGTCGCTTCTTACAGCGTTTTTTTTTAATAATTTGCAAAAACAAACCAGTAAGGAAAGGCTAAAGTCGGGCGGGGCCGACTATATAATACCACTCTCGTAATATTGAATAACTCTGAAATATAAATTTTGTAATTCATGTATAAATTGTTTACATAAATTTACTTTTGAATCATTTTATACTTAAATAATAACCTGTACCACAGTGTGGTGTAGGGTATAAAAACGATTGGATGTAAAATACAGCTTCTACAGGACTAAAGAGCCAAATCGGATGAAACATATATATGGGATCTATAGCTAAATCTTAACCGATTTTCTTCAAATTCGGCAATGTTGGTTCATGGATCAAGAAACTCTACCATTCTAAATTTCAAAACGATTGGATGTAAAATACAGCTTCTGTAGAACTAAAGGGCCAAATCGGGCGAAACATATATATGGGAGCTATAGCTAATTCTTAACCGATTTTCTTCAAATTCGGTAGTGTTGGTTCATGGATCAATAAACTCTACCATTCTAAATTTCAAAAGGATTGGATGTAAAATACAGCTTCTATAGAACTAAAGAGCCAAATCGGACGAAACATATATATGGGAGCTATAGCTAAATCTTAACCGATTTTCTTCAAATTCGGTAGTGTTCGTTCATGGATCAAGAAACTCTACCATTTTAAATTTCAAAGTGAATGGATGTAAAATACAGCTTCTTCAGGACTAAATAGCAAAATCGGACGAAACATATATATGGGAGCTATAGCTAAATCTTAACCGATTTTCTTCAAATTCGGCAATGTTGGTTCATGGATCAAGAAACTCTACAATTCTAAATTTCAAAACGATTGGATGTAAAATACAGCTTTTATAGGACTAAATGGCCAAATCGGACGAAACATATATATGGGAGCTATAGCTAAATCTTAACCGATTTTCTTCAAATTCGGCAATGTTGCTTCATGGATCAAGAAACTCTACCATTCTAAATTTCAAAACGATCGGATGTAAAATACAGCTTCTATAGGACTAAAGGGCCAAATCGGACGAAACATATATATGGGAGCTATAGCTAAATCTTAACCGATTTTCTTCAAATTCGGCAATGTTGGTTCATGGATCAAGAAACTCTACCATTCTAAATTTCAAAACGATTGGATGTAAAATACAGCTTCTATAGGACTAAAGGGCCAAATCGGACGATAGATATATATGGGAGCTATATCTAAATCTGAACCGATTTCAACCAAATTCAATAGCGATCTTAATAGCCGCGAAATACTCTAAACTGAAAAATTTCAGAACGATCGGAGTGAAATTGCGACCTGTAGTCGACGAACAACTTTACATGGACAGACGGACGGACGGACAGACATCGTTAAATCGACTCAGCTAGTGATTCTGAGTCGATCGGTATACTTTAAGGTGGGTCTAGCTGTGTTATTTTCAGGTGTTACAAACATCTGCCGTGAAACAAACTTATAATACCCTGTACCACAGTGTGGTGTAGGGTATAAAAAGAACCATATCGTTCTATGATTTGCTAACTTCCACCCAATTATTTTGTTTGTCCCACTGTGAGCGTAAAAGTTCATCTCAAGAGCTACCCTTCCAAAAATTTCAATATTATAGCTTCAGCGATTTTTTCTGGACAGTGGACCATATTGGTCCACTCCTTCTAGTACCTCACCCACAAATAGTTAACATTGAATGAAATATTGATTATTTAATAACTTCTATACTACTTATTTGAAGCCTCTGAAATTCTACACATAGTATTAGTGTATTTGTCACTATTACCTCGAGAAAAATTGGACGAAGTTGCCACGCCCCTTTTGGTACCTCCCACACAAATGGACAATTTTGAACAAAAAGTTAATAGCTTATAACTTTATTACCAGTGCATACAAAGACTTAAAATTTTGTACAGTGTAATGGTTTAATTGTACCTTCAGTACATTAAAATTTGGGCATTATTTCCACGCTCCATTTGGTACCTCCCACACAAATGGACCATTTTATACTAAAAATTACCAGCTTATACCTTTAGTACCAGTGCATACAAATACCTGAAATTTTGTACAGTGTAATGCTTTTATAGTACCTAGAGTGCAGAGAAAAAATGGGTGTTATTAGCCCACCCCTTTTGGTACCTCCCACACAAATGGACCTTTTTGTACCAAAAGTACAGCTTTTAACTTTAATAGCAGTGCATATAAATACTTGAAATTTTGTACAGTGCCTTTTATAGTACCTAGAGTCCAGAGACCGTTATTGGGACGGCCCTTTTGGTACTTCTCACCCAAATGGACCATTTTGTACCAAAAGTAAAATTACTAATATTTTTTGATACTCAAGGTGAGGGGATTCATTAGTCGTTTTACCCGACTGAACTTTCTTACTTGTTTTTTTTGCGCCAATGTCCGCTTAGACGTTTGCATTGATTTGTTTGTCCAATGTGAGCGTATAAGTTCGACCCTAATTTTTTTTTAATTTTTTGTCCCACTGTCCGCGTAAATGTTAGAATTTCGAAAAATCCCGACTTATCCCGGGTCTACGTTCCAATAGTTACTCTTACCCAACCAGGAAAAAATTGTTGGTTGCATACTGCTGAGTTTTCTCTCAGTGTACCATATTTGAAGGTTAGGAGCATTTTCCTTTCAACACTTCGTCTAAAGGTAGATGAACATGTAGAGGTGCGGCGCCTAAATGTGTTTTTTCTTGTGAGGGGAAGTTGGTATCCACATTCTATCGATTTCATATACCAAAGACTCGGGCAAAAAACAAAACAAAACAAAACACAACTAAAAATTCGTCAACCTATCCCAACCTCGCCTCTCCTCTCCTTACAATTCTGAAGCGGCGGCCCCAAAAGCAAACATTGTCATACACATGTACAATGCTTAAATGTGTGTGTGGTTGTGTGTATGAGTGTACCTGTGTGTATGTGAAATTTATAGGCAAAAAGGACAACGACTACTTAAGGAAACGCATGCGCTCCAGCAATACGCCAAACGACCTCGTGTGTCCACAACACATCGTAAAATATCCAAAGGATAAAACAAAAACAAACCGTACGTAGAAGATACTCGTGTACACGCTGCTCCTCAATATCAACATCATAATCACCTTCGAAAATGATGATTATCGTCGTCGTACTCGTCATAACGTAACATACAAACCGATGGACGGACGGACAGACGGACAAGCAGAGAATATTTTGTTTTGGGGGGGGCTTCGAGGATACTTTGTTTTGATTTGCACAGAGAAACATAACGTAAAAAGGAACTACTGTGTTTTGTAGTGTGCAGCAACCATATCATCATCAGCAGAGCTAAAGCGACACAGGAAATTGTGGTTTAATTATAAATTAAAAAAAAAAATAAATAACAAATACGAATGTGAAAACGAATAACAACTCAATCAATTAATTGGAAAAAATGTGTGAAAATAAAATTGAAAAAGTTAAACAAAACTATAAACGATTATCTTCCAAAACATCTAATATTTTTATAAAGCAATCCATAAATGAAGGTATTCCAAAATATATCAGTGGAGGGCTATATGCCCATACGGCGAGTAGTACATACGATATACGTACATATATGTATGTATGTATGTATATAATTCATATTACCCCACATAGAGAAAGTAGTACAATAATGTGTGTAAGTACGAGTAGTATATAATGTTGGTATATAATACTACTACATACATAGTATATGCAAACAAACGTGTACATACATACATACGTACGTGTTCAATAGTGTTTGTGTTCCTTCTTCCATATATATGTAAGTATGTATTGGTCACTCCAAATTTATACAGTGATGGGCAAAAGTATTTTGCAAGAGAAAAACATAATAATTGGGCTAATAACTAAACAAAAAAACAAGTTTGTTCCCAGTAGTAGATCACAAATCCCTTAAAGGAAATGACCAAAGATTTCGTTTGGGCAAAAAAAAATAAAAAGAAGACATACAGACGGGTTTAAGCTCGTTCATGCCGAATCTTATATACTCGTACCCTCCACCATGGATCGCCTATGAATGATTTCGGGTATAAATATACTCGTCCGATTCATTGACTTTTGTTGCGTTAAGAAGAAAAAACTAGAAAGTCATTTGTGTGGGGGCTATATGAAAACATGAACCTATGGTGACCTTTGTTCGTGTGAAGGGTTCGGGATATAAATCAGGCATGTAACGAAAGCGGCTTTAGCGCAAGCGAATGCCACAGCGAATATTGAAATATGAACCTTTGTTCGAGTGAAGTGTTCTGGATATATATCAGGGATATAACTAAAGTGGCTTTAGCGAAAGCAAATGCGGCAGCGAATATTGAAATATTTTTCTTGCCAATGCCGAAGCGATAGCGAATATTGCAAAATTCATTTTTGCGAAAGCGATTAATATTTCTTTTGCGAATATAAAGCGAATATCAAAAACAGATTTACGGAAGCAAATCATTCCTACATAAGGAACTGAACCGATATTTTTCCAGGATATTCAAGTATTAAGAATGTTTTCCATATTTTTACCTCCTGTTACTACAAAGACAACATATTTTTTCAACTGTTTCGAAGAGAAGTGGCAGAAGTTTTCATTGGTATTAATATCTTCAAATTGTGTGAAGGGAATAAGGAGATTTAAAACTTTTATCAAATGGAAGCGAATACTGAAATATATTTTTGCGAAAGCGAATGCGAAAGCGAATAATCCAAAGACGGTTTTTGCGAATGCGAATGCGAAAGCGAATGTTAAAATGATGCGAATAATTCGCGTTCGCATTTGCGAATATTCGTTACATCCCTAGTAGGAACATATAGTAGATGAGAACAGTAGGAATAACAACAAGATAGATGATATATATGGGAGCTATATCTAAATATGGACCGATATCGCCCATTTGGAATCACAAACAACCTGCAACTATAAGAAGTATTTGTACCAAATTTGATCAACCTATATCTATTATTGAGGACTGTAGCGTGATTACCACAGACGGACATGTCTGAATCGTCTTAGAATTTTACGACGATTAAGAATATATATACTTTATGGGGTCTCAGATCCATATTTAGAGGTGTTACAAACGGAGTGACAAAATGAATATACCCCCATCCTATGGTGGAGGGTATAAAAATGCTGTAAGTTAATGTCTGAGAGATTTCTTATTGTCAGAGTTATATAGTGGAATTTTATGAGGATCATTTTTGTGGAAGATCTTAACCCTCTAGCTCCCCCCTTAAGGGGTCAATTTGGTAATTTTTTTCGAAAAAATCACAAGAAGTCCTTTAAAAAAAGACATTTAAGGATTAAAATATTCTATAAGTACAAAAATTATTGCAGCAAAATTTTAGTGGGGGTCGCCAAAGACACCAATGTTGTAATTTTGCCTAATTGGCCAACTTATACAAATAAATAATGTAAATTTAAAGTCGTAATAAATTAAAAAAAAAACACCAAATTGACCCATTATGAGGGGAGCTAGACGGTTAAGATCTTCCACAAAAATGATCTTCATAAAATTCCACTATATAACTCTGACAATAAGAAATCTCTCAGACATTAACTTACAGCATTTTTATACCCTCATTTTAGTGTGACTAGGGTATATATCATTTGCTACGGACAAAAAGTGTAACACATCGAAGGAGTGAACCAAGACCCAAAGTATGTTCGGCGGAAATCCGTTATAAGCCATTTTAAGTCATTTGAGCAATGTCCGTCTTCTGTCTGTCTGGCTGGAGCGCACGATAACACTCGAAGGGAGTAACGGATGGACTTAAAATTTGGTATGGGATAATATTTTTTCCTATCGCAGGCTAAGTTTGAATATGGGGCCATATTGGTCCACTCCTTCTAGTACCTCCCTCACAAAGGGTTACAATTTAGTGAAATATTGATTCTCTAATAACTTCTATACAACTTATCCGAATCCTCTGTAATTCTACACATATTAATAGTTTATCTGTCGCTATCAACTTGAAAAAAATGTGTGAAGTGGCCCCGCCCCATTTGGTACCTACCACACAAAGGGACCATTTTGTACAAAAACTGAACAGCTTATGACATTAATAAAGGTGCATACTAAATGGTCCATTTGTATGGGAGGTACCAAAAGGTGCGTGGCAACTTCGCCCATTTTCTCAAGATGAAACTAATACTATGTGTGAAATTGTGAAAAATTCTGAAAAGTAATATAGAAGTTATGAGATATTTCACTAAATTTTGACGCTTCGTGGGGAAGGTACTCGAACGATTGGACCAAAACAGTCCATCTTTGACCTTAGTCTGGGATAGAAAAAACTATTGACACATACCAAATTTGAAATCAATCGGTTAATCCTGTCGAAAGTTATCGTGCGCACTAACCAAACAGACAGACGGACATTGCTAAAATGACTTAAGATGGATTTCCGCCAATTATTCTTGGGGTCTCTTAGGTCACTCCATCGATGTCTTACACTTTTGGCCCGCTGCATCTGATATATACCCCTGTTCACAATAGTGGGGGTATAAAAACCGAATAATGTTGAAATTCTTTTATTTCTACCAAAAGTGCTATAATTTCTACATTTATAAATAGATTTGCTTTCAAAAATTGGAACAAACAATTGTTATGGTTGCTATCGCGCCAGCAAAAAACGATTTAAAAAAAATCAAATTTGTTCTAATTATTTTAACGACAGTTACTAAATTTTGTTTTCTACGTGAAAGTGTCATTACTCACTGAAAAAAAAAATAGTAATAAAACTAATGATGACACATTCTTATATTAAGTATGCTACCTCGGCATCAATTCAATGACAATTTTCATTAAAATAATGAAAATTTACACGTTTTTTACGAAATTTTCTTTAATATAAAGTTTTTTGAATTTGAATTAATGTCTATCTAATCATTAGTTTTGTTTACGCGCTTCTTTAAATGTACGCATTTAAATTAAAGAAAAAAATCATTATTTTTGTGACAATCCGCATTATTTTAAGTAATATTTCAATAATTTTAAGGATTTTCTACATTAACACTATGACGTAGACATGTCATAGTTTTAATGCCGAATCGGACTTGATTAACAGTATGCGATATTTGAGTAATAAATTTAAGGCTATGCTCCCCTTAAAGGAAAGGCTGTCTTGGTAATAAATTTTATGACTATTGTCATTATTTTTAAGAATGCATACGAGAGAATTATAAAACCTCTCGCTCCCTCTCTCGCTCGGAGAATCAGTTTTGTTTGGTAATGTGTGAATCAATAATTGTTATGGAATGCTAGAAGAGAAAATTGAGAACAGTTCTGTTGTTCGTTTTCTTTTAAATCGTCAGTTATTTACAAGCGATGGAAGGAAACGGTTGTCTGTTTTCGGGACGCGGATTGTGAAAAAATTTGATTGCTGTGAATATGTAAGTATACGTGCATATTGCACCGAAAATAATTTTAATATGGGCTGTTAACAGTTATTTTTGCTAAAGCATAGCAACAACAACAAATGAAACCATCGCGTACATGTGTGTATGCATGTGGTTATGCCGTCGGCGTTACCATCGATCTCTGTGATAAGGGAGTGCGTGTGTGATAGTTATTTTTGCTGTATGTTATTTATGGCGATGTACATGCGTTTTTGAAGGAGATCTTGTTTGTAAGTCCTGTGAAGAGATTTGTGCTAAATGGATGACAAAAATGTGAGTAATAGATTTTGTAATACTGGAAGAGACAATGGGAAAATGTTTAGGTACGTGAAAAATAATATTATTATCATGAAATAAACATCTTATTGGCAATTACAAAATTAACAAAACACATTTTAATTGAAAGTATTTATTTATTAAAAATACCAGCGCATAATGCAGAAATGTAAAATTATTTGTGGCAATATAGAAATTTTTTATTAATAATATGTTATACATATAACTATCTTTTTTAATTTTTTTAGTAAAACAATTTTAGAATGGGTCTTTTGTGAGAAGAGTGGCAAATTTTACAAAATATTTCAACGTAAGTATTATATATGAACGGTTGAAATATTTCTCTTAGTTTTCAGCGTTTTCCAATTGTGATATGATAACATTTATTTGCTTTTTTTGTTTATAGATAATTTTATTTGATTTATTTTCACGCAATATTTGAAGATAAATGTGATGGATATATGAAAAATGCAGTGCTGAATGCCATGTATAACTTGCAAAAAATTAGTGAGCATACACCTACATGGGAATGTTTGAATTGAAAGGAAATAGATTTGGAAACAATATTTGTAAGTATTATGTATTTCTGAACAAATATGTTTTATTTGAAAATCAATAAATTTAATTTGGAACTCATATATTAATTTATTAGAACAAAATATATTTGCGAACTGACGTTCACATACAAAATACGTGTTTTCACACAAACAAAGTAATTGTTAAAAAAGTTTTCCAAATATAATTTATTTAAAAAGATTTTTCCTTTTTTTAATTTTAGTTTAAATTTTTCCTTGATTTCGTGTTAATAATTGCTTTATAAGTACTTCATAATTAAACCTGCTGTTAGATTAGGCCCATTTGGTCCAATTTTTGTATCGTTTCCTTTATAAACGGTAATATATATAAGTATATATATTGCCTTATAATTTGGTCCAAGGGATATTTTTGTTTTACTAAAATCAAAATAATAAGCGTTTTTGCTCAAAAATAATTGTAAATAAGCTGCTTTCTTTTCACGAAGTATTGAATAAAAATAAATATAAAATATTGTCTTCCATATTCATTTTATATGAAAAATGTAATGTTGACCAAATGGACTCTTAATCTACACGCTGAAAAAAAATCGCTTCTGTAGTATATTGTCCCAAACATATTCGGCTTGAAACATATATATGTTTAGGGTACACTCCAAACATATAATATTTGATACACACAAAAATTATATATTTGGGAGGATGTTGTTCTAAATAAATCTTTGTTCACATCCCAATATGTGTTTATTTTGGACTATTTTTTCCGAAACAAATATTTGGTTGCATTTAAGTATTCAGAAAATAAATTGAGTTAAATTTTTCAGTAATTCAAAGTAAATTTTTTAGAAATTTTTCATGTCGTAAGAATAAGATATAATAATAATTGAAATTGTATAATCTTGGATCGAAATCTATTACTTGGAGGATTGAAAACTAATGATGGCTTGGAATACTGAGAAATTTTAAATTATTAATTTAAAACAGAAGTTAATGCTGCATTTCGTATCATAACTGGGAGGTTGAATGCTAAACCTAAATTCGAATAATTCAACAAAAGTTTCGAAAATATTTTTTAAATAAAATATATTTGGAGAAATTCCTAAACAATAATTTTATTTGTTTTCAAACACATCTTTTATTTGAGAAATTTATTTTGCAAAT
This sequence comes from Eudasyphora cyanicolor, assembly GCA_963930755.1. Taxonomy (NCBI): domain Eukaryota; kingdom Metazoa; phylum Arthropoda; class Insecta; order Diptera; family Muscidae; genus Eudasyphora; species Eudasyphora cyanicolor. Next base: position 153,826,358 of record OZ005736.1, on the reverse strand, counting down.
ATTATATGTTGTAACATATTAATATACGAGTTCCAAATATATTTTATTGATTTTCAAATAAAATTTATTTGCTCAAAAATGTATAATATTTAATAATTTGTGTTCCAAATATATTTTCTTTCGATTCAAACATATCAGAAAAGGCGATTTTGCCCCGTGTAGGATTCGTACAGATTTGCTAATCTAACACCAGGGTTAAGAATGTCATAAGCAGCATTAGCTTTTGTTTTACAGAAGTAATTTTTAATAAGTTTTTGTAGTTTAGTTTGCTAACAAAACTTAAGATTTTAATAATCTAAGTCACGATTGATTTTTTTGAGAAAATTATTTTATATGAAAAATTCAATTATCAATTTATATGAAAAATGTCACTTTCGCCAGTTTCAAAACAATCAGTTTCTATTATTAATAATATCTTACATAAATATTTTTTTTAACTTTTAGTACAGCAAATTTTGTATGGATCTATTATGAGAATTTGTGTCGTAGAAGAGTGACAAAATATTTCAGTGTAAGTAAGTATATTCCAAAGATTTTAATATATCTCTTATATTTCAACATTTTGTGACAGATATATGATAAAATTTATTTTAATACTTTATCGTATATAAATCATTCTGTTTGATTTCTATTCAAATTATTTTTATTTTAGTTCGCGCAATTGAACTTTATTTGGATATATGAAAAATGCAGTGGGGAAATTTACAAATTGCAGGAAATGAGTGAGCATCCAAACTATATGATATAATAATATAATATTTGTTTTATATAATTTCTATTTAAATTCCAGCCAAATTCTAGGTTAAAAATCATTAAGGTCGGTTCCGAATAAAATTGTTCATGGACAACAAATAGAGAAACGAATCCCGCTATAGAATCGATACATAACAATACAATATTCGAATAAAAGTCAAACTTCATAGTGTGTTGGCGATTTGTCTATATACAATTACATATTGTTTAGAATTATAAAATGTTCAAGGTTATCCGTAATATGTATTATATTTTTTTTGTATTTTCCAATATAAAATATTTATTTAGAAAGATAAAGTGTTGTGTTATAGAATTTTCTATGAATAGTAAATGATTTCAAAGAAAATGATTCATTTAAAAGAGTAACATTATAATCAATATAATGTAACGAATTTTCCATGCATATTTAAAAAAATTGTATTTAAATTCATGTATGCCTTAAATTAATTACCAGTATATTCTTATATCAAGGACAAACACTTTAAATTTTATTACGATAATGTTTTAAATTATATGATATTTTACTAAAAATAAACACGCGCCATACTTAAATTTACGCAAAATGTGCTTATTTTAAGACCAAACTTAATTAGTTTTATTACCCAAAATTCTTAATTCTATGAAATGCATCCTCAAAACAAGTACTATTCATGTCTTTAAATTAACTATAAAACATTCTTATTTTTATTGCGATTGTCTTTGGCTCGAAATCATTGCCGAAATCTTAAACTTTACGACAAATTCATTGATTTTCAGTACGCTTTTTTTTAGTGCTAACATTTGAAGTCCTCATAATTTTCTTTAATTTAGAGTGTATCCCGGCTTCATCAAGCATATACTTCAAAATATGGTCCAAATACTAAATGCACCACCTTCCAAGAAAATGGTAACTTTAAAGAAAAATTTAAAAAAAAAAAATTATATTTCATTCGTGTATAGTACACCACATTACGCCAGAAAATGGTATGCACAGCCCTTCGACAAAAAAGTTGTTGCATTCATTAATACACATAAACTGCAGAAGCGTTTAACTATATTTTTATACGAGTAGTTTTTGTAGAATAAGTAAACTATAGAAATTACACATATAATCCTTATAATATTAATATGATTTCATTTTTGATCGTAGGACACAACAAACTTGCAGCCGCCTGTAAACCCACCTATTCTCGTCCGCTCACTAACAATGCTATTTATTATCCGATTTTCCGAATTTTCGTAATAGTTATTTTTTTGGACCAAGAAAATCGGTTCAAATGTTTTGGGAAAATCGGTTCATAGATATATGTAGCTCCCACACATATTTTAAATATTTAAAGTAAAAAAATCACATATTTATTGTGACACTGACAGATTTTTATAAAATGTTGGATTCATCACAAATATTGTATTCTTTTGTGCCAAAAAATACCTTTTTGTTTTCGTTTGTAAAAAAATGCTACACTGTGAAACGGTCTCGTTTTCTTTTGTAAAAAATGTCGCACTTGTACTGTGCAAAAATTCAACATTTCAGCCCTGTATTTAATCGAAGGCGTGGACCCTGCCCTACAAAAAAGATGTTTTTCATCGTCGAGCGAGTAGCCTAAATACCCGCGTGTGTTTTTTTAATGAAGTTTAGACAGATGCTTTATTTAGGTGGCGCCGCAGATTATTCTTTGCTTTTAGTTTTTTAGTGAATTAAAAGGCATGCTTTTTGTATTTTTGTTTTCGATTCTACCCATAAGAAATGTAGCAGTGCTAGAGGATGTATGCGACATTATTAAAATGCTGGTCTCTGACAGGTCAACATCTTTTTTAGAAAAGAAAACACCATAAGTCACCTCTCTTCTCTATGTCACATGGTAGTGATCCCACGTGATTCCATTTAGTGCGGATAATTTTTTTTGGAAAAAAACAAAAAAAATATTTCTACTTTGAAATATCTCCATTTGAAGACATTATAAACACGTCTTATAACAAAATATTAAGCTTAATATAACCTTCTTATATGTTACAATCCTGCTCGCATTTCACCTACAAACGCGTATTCTATAAGCATTTTTATTAACCAAAAAGAAAAGCTGAATGGTCATAACTCGAAATCTGCTGGAGATATTTCATAAAATTTTAATGTAATTTCATTAAATTTTCTGCACAATAAATATATATAGAGGCTATATCAAAAAATGAACGATATCGTCCATTTTAATCCCAAATTGCCTGCAGATGTAAGAAGTATCTGTACCAAATTTCAGTTATCTAAGTCAATTATTGTATGTTGGACGGACTTTGTTAAATAGTTTTAGAATTTGTTTATTAAGAATTTATATACTGGGGATTTCATGTCAAGTGAGTAAATTTTTAAAGCAGATGTCTTCTGATCGCGATGAAACTTGCACTAAGTTTATTAGTCCTATAGGATATTTGTTGTGACACAAAATTTCTACAAAAAATGATGTTAGAAGAAAATAAGGGCTACATAATTTAGGATTCATAAAGCTTTTTGAACCAATTGAGATAAATGGTTCTCGAGTTATGATAAAGTATGTTGTTCACCTATATTTTTATCCCCTCACCTTAGAGAGGAGGGTATATATCATTTGCTACGAACCAAAAGTGTAACACATCGAAGGGGTGACCTAAGACCCTAAGTATGTTCGGCGGATATCCGTTTTGGGTAATTTGAAGTCGAATGAGCAATGTCCGTCCATCAGTCTGTCTGTCTGTTGGCTGGTGCTCACGATAACTCTCGGAAGGAGTAACCGATTGACTTAAAATTTGGTATTTGGTAATATTTTCTTCTATCTCCGGCAAAGTTCAAAGATGGACCACATTGGTCCACTCCTTCTAGTACCTCCCCAACAAAGGGTAAACATTTAGTGACATATTGATTATTTAATAACTTCTATACTACTTATTTGAATCCTCTGAAATTCTACACATAGTATTAGTTTATTAGTCACTATTACCTCGAGCAAAATGGGCGAAGTTGCCGCGCCCCTTTCGGTACATCCCTCACAAATGGACAATTTTGAACCAACTTTATTACCTGTGCATTTAAAGACTTGAAATTTTGTACAGTGTAATGGTTTAATAGTACCTACAATAAGTGAAAAATGGGCATTATTACCTCGCTCCTTTTGGTACCTCCCACACAAATGGACTCTGGTGGGAATCGAACCCACGACCGCCAAACTCATGGAAGAGCACGCTACCAACTCACATACTGGGGCGCTCAAAAACAAGTTTGATCGCCTGACCCACCTTGTCGAACGTTAACGGTAGCTTGCATTCTATGCGACAAAAAGCTGATTTGCGACCCACTAACAGGCATCAGAACGTCAAAGCGAAGGAAAATCTATGCGAATGATAACGTAATGATTTCAGTGCAAACCGGGACCCACTAACTTTTCTTTGTGTGATCTAAGCCAACGAAAATGTCATAAGCACTTACTTGAATGTTCGTTGTCGCGTCCAATTCAAATAAAACAAGTAAAAGCGTTAAGTTCGCCGTGCCGAATCTTATATACCCTCCACCATGAATAGCATGTGACCTCACAAAATAACTCAAACCTAAAGAAAATAACACCGAAAACACAAAAAAATATAGTAGATGAGAACAGTAGGAATCACAGCAAGTTAGATGCTATATCTTAATATGGACCGATATCGCCCATTTGCAATCCCAAACAACCTGCAACTACACGCAAAGAAAAAATTCGTTTCTGCGAAACGAAATATTAGACAACTGCAATTCTCGTTTGCCGTAATTGAAATTTCGTTTGTTGTGACTGAAACTTATTTGGCATAAGCAATTGTTTATTCTGACCAAAAGAATTTCAGTCGTCGTAAACGAGAATTGTAGTTGTCTAATATTTCGTTTCGCAGAAACGAATTTTTTCTTTGCGTGTATAAGAAATATTTATACCAAATTTTATCAACCTAGCTCTATTATTACGGACTGCAACGTGATTACAACAGACGGACGGACGGACGGACAGACGGACATGGCAGAATATATATACTTTATGGGGTATCAGATCAATATTTAGTGGTGTTACAAATGGAGTGACAAAATGAATATACCCCCCATCCTATAGTGGAGGGTATAAAAATAAATGGAAAATAATAGGTATGTATATAAAAGTATATTTGAATTTGTGCATTTTAAACAAATATATCGAAACCTCCATTCCAAACAATGCTAAGTGCAAAGAGGTAATTTTTCAGGAGAGGCGATCAAAGTTTGATGAATTTTTAAAATTTGTGTGGAATTCCTTTATTATGCAAGTCGAATGACCTGTACTGTTTTATGAATAACTATTGATTGGGTTAACGGATAAACATCAAATTTTGACTGAATATAATATAGAATATTTATAAAATATACAAAAATATTGTTTGTTTACTTTTTTATTTTGCTGTCAGCTGAGCATAATGGTGCCGTCTTATGAGACTGGCTATCTATCGCTTAGATCTTCTGTCGTTATCGTGGGTCAGGCGGTTAATTTCGCAAAAAATGCACAAAAAATATTTTTGTGATTTTTTTTAAGATTGAAGAAAAATCTTTTGACAACACAGCAAAATTTTCTAAATACGATAGGTAATTATTAGTTATATGGATGGGGAAAAAGTTTGACCAAAATATCAATATTCAGCACCCTCCACCTCGGACTGTCCTTAACCGATTTCGGTGAAATTGTATGCCACAACTACTATCCAACAGTGAAAGCTTCATCCCGATCAACAAATCGTTTTTAAAAATTCACTAACTTTACATTGAAATCTCCCATATGTACAGGGTTTTCCAACAAGTGGTGTTATTTTAAATCACCCGGTATTTCAGTAGCTGTCACTTTTAAAGCTTTTATTCTTTGACATTTGACAAGTAGAAACTACGCCATTACTAAAAATGGAACGATACACTATTCAATAACGCATTGAAATTATTAAAATTCGAAAAATCTAAAATCATCGAAAAATCATCTTGGCTGATGAGGCCCATTTCTACCTCGGTGGCTACGTCAACAAGCAAAATTTTCGCATCTGGGGCTCGGAAAACCCAAGAGTTATTGTAGAGAAGCCTCTCCATCCTCAACGTGTGACTGTTTGGTGCAGTTTATGGTCCGGCGGGGTCATTGGACCTTACTTTTTCGAAAATGAGATTGAATGATTGCGCTTTCGAGAGATGATTAATGATTTTTTATGGTCGGAGTTGGATGGTATTGATCTGGACAACGTTTACTTTCAACAAGACGGCGCTACGTGCCACACAAGCAACGAAACCATTCGTTATCTCTCGAAGAGGTGATCACAATTGGCTACCGAGATCTTGTGATTTAACACCTTGCGACTTCTTCCTTTGGGGTCACGTGAAAGATAAGGTCTACGCCAACAGCCCAGCGTCGATTCAAGACCTCAAAGATAGAATTCGTGAGGCTATCGAGGACATAGGGCAGCTTCTTTGCGATTTGGTTATGGAAAATTTCATGAAAAGGATATGATCCTGTAAGCGTGGTCGTGGTGGCCATTTGGCTGATGTTGTTTTTCATTATTAACGGCATACCTTCCTCTTTATTATGAAATAAACATCCGATCATTTATCTCAAAAAATAGCATTTTTCTTTGAATACCAAAATAACACCTCTTGTTGGAAAACCCTTTATATCAGGTCTTCTCAACACGGGAGCCGAAGCTCCCTCGGGGGCGTAGCGATCTTCCGGGTGAGCCGTGAGTACTATACCGGATTCCCGGATGCGAGGCGGAATATGAAAGCTTAACTCGAGAAAATCACAAACAAAAACTTTTCCGACTCCTCGGAGTCGGCCCAAAATTGTTTTGTATCATAACTTTTTTTATTTGTAGCTCGATTGTCACATGCAGTGTTCCCAACTCTTCCGAGGCAAAAATCACTACGGAACCAACCAAGTATAAAAACGCCAAAAATCGCTGTGAGAAAATAACAAAATCTCCCAAAACCGCTAACACTGACAAAAATATTACGCATGATTTTTATTTTTAACACCAACCAACAAAATATTTTTGAATTCAATTAATTGTTTAAACATTTAGATAATGTTTGTAACATTTTTTTTAAAACATAAATAAGAACTTATATTTATAACATAAACTTTACAGTCTTTTTGTTTTCCATTCTTAGCATTAAATTATTAATAAATGACTTGTCCTTGGCCAAATAAAATAGTATAATTTTCCTCTATCTCTTCTGACCATAATATTGATTGTGTACGAGTATAAAATTTAGATTTCTAAATATTTCATTGACATTTATTTTAAAACATAAATTATTGGTTATTTTATACTCCGAGAAGCAAACATTTTGAAACTTTAACACATTTTATTTGTAATAAAGAATTTACTGTATTCGGTTCCTAAGTCCTGAATCGCACGAAGCGATTTTTTCCAAACAAGTTTCAAAGTCTCCCTCCTACAAAATTTGACACTTGCTTGGATTCAGGACTAACTTTGTTCTTAAAGAAATTCATATCGCTCAGTTGTGAATTACATAAATGAAAGCGATATCGTTTTTACATTCTATGTGCTCTAAAAGAGTGCGACGATACGTTGCGTAAAATACATGCATTTTTTTTATGTCGTCATTTTGCATTCTTCGCCGATGTATGTAAAAACCACTAAAAGCGCTACAAAAAATTGTTAAAAACGCTACCGTAGTGGTTTTTCAGAAAAATCACTACTTTTACAAAACAGTGGTATTTGGAGATCAAAAATCACCACAAGTAGCGGAAAAATCACCAAGTTGGCATCGCTGGTCACATGCGATACATCAATGTGTTGGTCTCGATAAGTACTACATTTGCCTCATAGACATCGCTGATGTACAAGGTCTGTTGAAGCGGAAAATAAGCAAATCATGGCCTGAAATGGTTCTAGCTTGTGGTAGCAAATGCTATTAATAATAAAACGAATGGCTTAACCACCTATTGCTTATCGAAGCATATTTAAGAGCGACCTCTATATGGGGACTATGTGGAAACGTAGAGCGAACTGGTAAATTTTCATATTTTATAGTTAAATATTGCTATTTCACGTAATTAAAAAAAACAAGTTATAAATCATGTTTGTGTGAATTTATATATGCATCATTATGTTTATGTATTATCCTGACGACGCTTTTCTAACGACAAAATTTTTTTATTTATGTATTTAGTTTTTTGCTTCTGTAAAAATTTCAAAAATGATGATAGGCCCTTTCTCGTTTCTGATGACGATGTGTTATTAGAGAATCAATATTTTATTAAATTTTAACCCTTTGTGAGGGAGGTACTAGAAGTTGTGGACCAATATGGCCCATCTTCGAACTTAGCCTGAGACAGAAAAATTGTTTATCACATATCAAATTTGTAGTCAATCGGTTACTACATTCGAGGGTTATGGTGTCCATAAGACAGACAGACGGATGGACGAATTTATGAAGTCATCGAACTACCCTCGAAGATTTAAAAAAAAAAGTTATAATAGTTTATACTTTTGACCGAGAGTGTAATTGTAATATGCCTGTGTGCGCTAGTGTTTATATTGGATTCGGTTCCGCTGTGTATGTATGTATGTCTCCATGTAATTGGGTGGGTGGGTGTGTGTGTTGTGTCTATGCGTGTGTTGGGGTATCTTTGTCTCAACTATATTGGCTAAATACATTTGCACGTGACCCACTAATGAAACAAATAGATACTTTGTTTTTGTTTATATTTTGAATTTTACCTTAGAGTAAATCCGTCTTTATCATCATCCCCAGTGTAGGGAAAACATACTCGTATACGACTCCATAACAAAAGCCTAAATATGTCATGTAAACGTATGAGTATGTATGTACATATATGTATATCGTCATCAGTAATATAAAAGGGTCAATCATCAAATTTTGACAATTTTACGGGAGGAACGAAAAAAACTTATTTAAATAAAATAAGTAAAAAACGGATTAAGTTCGACCAAACCGGATCTTATATACCCTCAGTCATGGATTTCATTTATTCCACAGTATATAATAATGAAAATTAGAAATTGTATAAAATACAAGCTGGACTTGGTTCACTTCGTTGTCCCAGATTTCAGAAAATAAAAAAAAATAGTTTTTGGGTTTCACTAAATTTATAATTGTTCTCGAACGGCTGAACCGATTTTTGCAAAGTTTACGTTGTTTTAAAGAGTCGTAAAGAATTTTATTTCGAAAATTTTTTAAAAAATATTGTTCCTTCTTCGATTTTTTTCAAATATACACAGAAATGCGCCAGACAATTTCAAAACAGTAATTGAATTTTTGGAGTCTCAATATTTGTAAAAGTTAAGGACGGCAATTGTTGACGTTTTTCTGTTTGTGCACGTACATATCGAAACCTCTATTCTAAACTACTCGTATGCTAAGTGCAAAAAGGTAGTTTTTCAGGAGAGGCGATCAAATTTGATTAATTTTTTACATTTGTGTGGAATACCTTTATAATGCAAATCGAATGACCTGTACTGTTTTGTGTAAGCCGAACTAGCATGTTTTACTGATCCGGTTTGATTGTTAACAATATAATTATATCCGATCGTTTCGACATTTTTGCTTAAATGATAATAATTTTGGGTGATTCCAATGGAACAGGGTGTGACATTATTACTGAGTATCTTCCTGATTTTGATCTATATAATTTTTAACGACTATTCGGAAATGGTGTTTTGTGTACAGGGTGTCTACTGGGAGGGTATACTACTTTGTTTGCCGCAATTTTGGTAAAAATTAGACTTGATAGTTCATATTTGGTAGTCGTGAAGTAGAGACGTTGCAAATTTATTATGGAACAATATTCGATAAACCAACGTTTTATAATCGTTAAAACATGACAACCCCGATTTTCATGAAAAAATCATAATGAGTGACGAGGAACATTTTCATTTGAATGGATATGTGAATAAACAGAATAGTCGGTTCTGGGCAATGGAAACCCCTCTAATTTTTCATCAGTTACCTTCGCATCCATTAAAAGTGACAGTCTGGTGTGCAATTTGGTCAGGAGGAATCATTGGACCTTACTTCTATGAAAATGAAAACTGTCAATGGGGAGCGATATCATGATATGATTGAAAACTTTTTAACGCCAGAACTGCATGCTTTAAGCTTGATTAATATGTGGTATCAACAAGACGGTGCCATATCGCATACAGCCAGGAAATGGAAACAAACAAAGTAGTATACATTCCCGACGGACACCCTGTAGATATACTTATCTAGTGTTATCTACTGACATTCAAGGAAATTAAATAATATTTCTAATAAAAAAATATGGTTTATATATCACCATAACGGGTGTGACCATAGGTATTGATAAAATCTTGATCAGCCGCTTTCTTTATTGCATACTGTAAAGTTTTTGTATGTACTGCCAACAAAAAAAATTTTATCTCTAGAGTGTAGTGTATATTGTAGACTTCATTCAAAATATTTTATATTATTCCATTTGTAGTAAGTATATTAATATGCAACGGGTGTGACATGCCAATGTAACGGGTGTGACATAGTCTCATCTGGAGGAGTAATAAGTAGAACGAAATATTGTCCAGGATTTATTAGCCATCATGCATCTATTAAACTAGTTTTTTTCTGCCCAAACAAAATTGAAGTCGTTTTATTCACTAAATCATATTGCCGACTCTCTTTATCACATAGAGTAAAAACTTACAAATACAAAAGTCGTTGCCAAAAACAAGTTTTGACATCATAAACACGTTTTCTCTTGAGTATAAATGTTTACGACAATTCTATTTTTCAATATCTACAAAGAATTAATTTCCATATTAGAATACGCAGTGCGTCCCGCTGGAATATTATGAGCAGAACTCCGTTCAAAATAGTGTTTAGGTCGGTCATTCTTGATTTTTTTAGTTTTCCAAATATATTAATATTCGTTGAACCCATTTGAGAAATAATCTTATGCCTTTTATACCAGAACCAATCAAAGCCTTGTAACAATAGATAAGCTGATTTAAAATGACCTTATGGACCTTCATCGTTCTCTTAATGATTGCCCCCATTACATCTATTTCTGTTATATAATTTCTTACTTGGAATAAAATTAATAAATGGACAATATTTTTAAATCGATTAAAATTTATTTACGGTCTTTGCGTAACGGGTGTGGCAAATTTTAGAATGCAAATTCTAGCGTGAGTATTGCATCGATACTGAAACATTTTGATTTACATACTTTATACTAACGGGGTTTCCAACAAGAGGTATTATTTTGAATCACCCGGTATTTCGGTAGCTGTCACATTTGAAGCATTTATTCTTTGACATTGCAATTTTTCGTGATGCCCCTTACGGTAATTTTTTTGCAAAAATCTCATTTATTTATTTATGTGCGATGGGGTCAGTTTGCGTGAAATCACCCTTTTGTAATTTGTGTATTCTGACAAAGAATGAAAACCTTGACACTTCTTCGGTTTCATCTAGTAAAGATATTGCTAGAGGATTGATATGATTACTTAGTCTTTCAATATACATAGTTGGAGGATGCTTGAATTATATCTTCTTTAATAGTGTGATTTTTAAGTCTTTGTGAATATTTCTATTTGCCACGTACCACGGAGCATTTCAGATCATACGAAAAATTGTTGATTGATATCTTTGAAGGATTTCCAAGTTTGAGTTGCAAGCAGTACCCCACAGCTGAATTCCATATGTCCAAACTGGTTTTAAAATCATTTTAAAAAGTAGAATCTTTTTTTCTAAATTGAGTTCAGATTTTCGACCAAGAAGCCAATGTGTCTTTTTTGTTTTCATAGTCAACTGTTGATGCTTTGTTTTGATATGAGTTTTCCAAGTTAACCGCTTATCAAGATGAAGTCCAAGATATATTATATTTTCCCGCATAGGAATTACCTCACCAGTTAGTGTAATATAAGGACAATCTCCCCTTTTTAAAGTAAAAATAACATTGGCAGACTTTTCGTTACTTTAATGTTCCATTTGTTCAACCAGACTTCAATGTTATTAATAGATCGTTGCAGAAGTTCGGCAGCCGTATTTGGACATTTGTTTTTTGATACCAATGCTGTATCATCAGCATATGTAGCTGTCACGTCATCATTAACTGGCATATCAGAGGTATAAATTGTGTAAAGTATTGGAGCTAAGACACTTACCTGGGGAACGGCAGTTGAATAGTGGATATATCAGAAATGTCGTTATTTACCTTGACATAGAAATGTCGTTAGGTGAGATATGATTTAAGTATCACAAAGAAAGGCGCATGTAGTATTTTTTCAATTTGTAAAGAAGTCCTATGTGCCAAACTCTGTCGAATGCCTGTTTAATATCTAGGAATACTGCCGAGCAATATTGTTTCTTCTCTAGGGAATCTCTGATAACGTTTACTATACGATGGCACTGTTCCGGTGTGCCGTGCTTGTGGCGGAAACCAAACTGATACTCTGGTATTATTTTATTATTCTCTAGAAATGGTAATAACCTTCGTAGCAATATTCTCTCAAAAATTTTTGAAAATATTGGGAGTAAGCTAGAGCTGTCAAACTATCGATAGTCGCCCCATTCGATAGTTTTTGTCAACACTATCGATACTATCGTACAATTTGATGAAGATATTTATGATTGTATTATTCTAAAAATAAAAAGTAATTTAGTAATAAAATAAATAATATTTTATTGAAATACTTTGCATTCTATAATACATAATAGAGGCAAAGGTGGTCTAGAGCCAGGAGAATATCCTAGTGACAAATCAATAAATAATAAAAGATATTAGAAAAATAAATATAGAATTAAAAAAAACACTGCAAATGTTGTTTCACAAAATCAGATTTCAAATTAATTCAAAATGTGTATATTATATACTTTTAGCAACAAATATTCGTTTTGAGACTGGTTTTTATCTTAGATGTTTGTATATGAAGCTAAATGACATAACCTGCAATGTCATGAAACTTATGATTTTTTATAAATATATTGACAGGGAACCCAAGTAAGTACCTTATGGCGAGGAATATTTTTGTCAAAGATATCAACTTGAAATATCGAGAATTTGTATAACTTTTGAAGTATGATAAATTTTGTTGGCAACTTTTTATTTCGTTTCTTGGGTTGACGCATGATGAGGAGGGAATCTTCGTGGACGAAAATCACAAAAACTATAGCTAACCTTTAAAAATAGCTGCAACCATTGGATTCATTGTGGACGAACTGGGTTTACCCATTGGTCCTCTTTCTGTAATATATTTAAAGTGTTCTTTTTGAGCACAGTGTAATTATAATTCAGTTTTGTTTTGTATATTATACTTATCCAATTTCCCAGTGTTCCAAGTAATTGCATTATCACCGACAGTATCGATAGTGAAAAAAACTATCGATATTGACGCAAAAAAAAACTATCGATACTATCGATAGTGCTATCGATAGTTTGACAGCTCTAGAATAAGCTTATTGGTCGAAAAGATGAAATTAAATCTGGAGGTTTGTTGGGCATTGGATAGGGAAGTAATCCAGTTTTAATATCGAGTTGAAAATTTTGGTAAGATAAACAATAGCCTTTTTTGGCAAAGCTTTGGCTACATTTGCACCAATTTTGTCATAACCAGGAGATTTTTTTATGTTTAGAGCATTAATATCGTCCTTAATTTCTCTTGGTGAAATGTGTTTTATGGGTAGATCCATTTGTAAGGGTGATTCCAGAAAATTTTAAATATCTTTTACGTCATCAGCAGCATTTAATTCGAATGGCTGGAACCTTTTCTTTAGATATTTGGAAAAAGCTTCTGCTTTACATATATCATTTTTACACCAATTACCATCCTCATCTTTAAAGGGTGCATTTTTCGGAATTGGACGTCTTTTCAGATATTTAGTAGAATTCCAGAGATAACGTTCATTTTTTGATCCAACTTTAACATCAAGATTTCTCAAAAAGTTCCCAATTTCATTGTTTTTTAATTCGTTAAGAAGGGCTGTTAACTGCTTTGAGGCACGATTGAAATTTGTTTTGTCAATTGGATTTCTGGTGGATTTCCATATTCGCCGTAATTTTACAAGATATTTTATTTCTGCTGAGGCATTGCATAGGGTACTTTTAGCTGGAGATGGTTTGTCTACCGGAGTCGCAGCTTCATGGATAGGACATGAGAAATTTTGAACGGCATTGTCCAAATCATCATTAGTCGCAATATTTACCGAAAAATTTACTTTCCGATTTGAAAACGATTCCATATCTGTTTTATTTGTCAACATATTAATAGATTTTTTACGGTTTCCAATACAGAACAGTCTGTATGTTAAAATTATTGGCGAGTGGTCAGAACTGAGGTCGTTACTGTCAAAAATGTCCAGACTTCTATTGCAAATACCACTATAAACAACGAAATCTAGCAGATCTGAGATTTTTGTGTTGTCACTTGGCCAATACGTTGAGTTTCCAGTAGATATCACGGAGTAGTTGTATTTTCGTAAACTTACATATATTTATCTGCCTTTTGGGTTAATTAATCGAGATGCCCACCAAGGGTGTTTCGCATTAAAGTCACCTCCAACCAAAAATGTTGGGCCAAGTTGTTTAAAAAAGTCAAAATATGTTTATACTATGCCTTGGTGGTTAAGACATTTGAAAATAAAACTATCAAGAAAATCGTGCTGCAATCCTTTCAATAAGAGGATCTGTTCTAAAATGTTAAGAAAAGTGACTCTAAAGTGGAATACTAAATTCTCACCTTATGTTGGGAAGTCCCAATTCAAATTTGCTCGAATGAAGTCATTATAGCAATGTCTCCTGAAAGTGATTTATCTGATAGTGGAGGTAAGTAGCACACTTAGCATTTTTAATGGCACAAATTATATTTAAATAACATGTTTTTTCAGATGAATTTGTTATTGAATGTTCAGTATTAAGCACTTATTAAAATGATGACTACAAACTTGCAGCAGATTACCAATAACGCAGAAAAAATGCAGATCCTTACAACTGTTCCCATTCACTGAAATGCATACAAGTTTCAAAATTTATTGAATGTCAGAAGGGCAGATCGTCATTTAAAATTTCTACGTTAAATTGTATGCCTGGCAAGAAAGACTGTATTTGTTTTTTACTGTATTTTGTTTTTTAGTAGACGGAAGAAAGGAGACCATGAAAAAATATTACTTCTCTGCAATTTGAAAGAACTACACGCAAAATGTCGTGCCACATATTCGGATACGGACATAAGTTTGTCTAAATTTACAATGTTAAGACCACTTCATTGCGTACCCGTTGGATGTAGCTGCAGCCATAATGTTTGTGTCTGCAAAATACACCAGAATCTAATGTTGAAACTCCAAGGGTTAAACAACGCCCTTCGAGGAACTAGCGTAAATTACTCATCTAGAGAGATGACAAGTCAAATAAAGTGTTCGAATCCCAGCGAATCCCAGCGAATATTGCAATATGCTAATTTGTGAAAATTACCCAGGATTTTCACCAATATCAAATGATTTACTAAAAGTTTTTGCAGATTCAAATATAAAAGAAATTGATTTTATGCAATGGACTTGCACAGACAGGTAAGATTCTTAAGAAACATATATATTAAATACGTTTTAATTCAAAAATAACGTATAATTTCAGGTGCGAACTGATTTTCTAAATAATCTAGAAAAGGAACTGCCGATATATAAAACACAGTTTTATTGCTAAATCACAGTCACATCACTTGAATTTCATAAAGAGCAATTAAGAAGAAGTAGATTTTTTAAGAACCGTAATTTTTTCGGAAAATAACGCATTCAAAATTCAAGATGCTGTTCAGTCGTATCACTGGTCGAATAGCCAGGCTACACTTCATCCTTATGTTGTATATCACAAAAATGAATACCATCGACACTTTTCAGCCGTCGAGAGCAATTACAAATTTCTTTAAACCCAAAAACTCATTTTTTCTAAAATTAAAATATCCAAAAATTTTTTTAAAAAGAATTTTTTTGAAAAAGAAAATGATGTCAAGATTTTTTACCTATTTATAACCGTTTATAAACATTTTAGCCAAAAATTAACTACATAGTTCGACATTAAATATTCTGACCATAATATATTTAGAAAATATTGCCCAGTGTTTTCGATGCTTTTTCTTCAATATTTTTAAGCAAATAAAAATATTCGGAAAAATATTCTTTTTGTGATTTTTTTTGCGAATGTAAAACATTTTTGTAAAAAACCATGTTTTTATCATTTTCTTTAAAAGCCTTGTGGTCATAAGTGGGATGGGACCTGTTTATCTATCCAAATAAAGATAAACCTATAAACAAAATTAATTTTAATATACTTATAATCTCTTCATCCCATTAGCGGTTTCAAAGATGTCGAAAGCGAAAAATCCCATTTTTTTTAAAGAAAATTTTAAGTATTTTTTTAATTAAAACCTCTTAAAGTAAATTATTATATTTTTACTAGCTTTAGCCCGCAGCCCCCATCCCTTATTTAATTTCTGTTTAGGGTACTGTAAAATTGTTATTACATGAAAATACCGAAATAGCCACTATTGTCATACTGATATTTTTGGTCGATTTTCACGAAAATGTACGCTCAGAGCAACATTTCTGCATTTTGTATTATTATACATACTACCCTTTGGATTTTGAAAGTCAGTTTTTAGCTATGTATACCAGTACAACACTTATACAGGATAGTTGTTGTCTCGAATATTTAAATATAACTTTTGACTCTATCTTAAGGATTACACTGTACAAAATTTCAAGTTTTTATACACGGGGCAAAGTCGCCTTTTTTGATATGTTTGAACCGAAAGAAAATATATTTGGAACACAAAATTTTTAAATCTATATATATAAAAATGAAACGGTCCATCTGTGTAATGGCATCACGTCAGAACGGCTGGAGCGATTTGGATGATTTTTTTTTTATTCGATTCTAAATTTTCAAGAGATGGTTTATACAGAAAAAAAAAATAATTGGACAAAGGGGCGTGGTACCTCCCATACAAATCGCAGGTTAAAAATCCGATATTTCTGCTCCTATTATAGGTATAGTGCTGAAATTTTGTTTGTATGCATTTAATGGCAGATTATGTGAATTTTCAAAAAATGGGCGGAATCGGACCAATGGGCGTGGCCCCGCCCATATAAGCCAAATTTTGAAATTGAGATATTTTGCACAATTTGCTAGCGGGAGTGCTGCAATGTTGCGTATGTGTATCTGGTGGCATTCTACGTAATTGGTGAAAAAATGGGCGGGACCGGACCAATGGGCGTGGCCCCGCCCATATAAGCCAAATTTTGAAATTGAGATATTTTGCACAATTTGTTAGCGAGAGTGCTGGAATTTTGTGTATATGTAAACGGTGGCAGTCTACGTGATTGATCCAAAAACGGGCGGGATCGAACCAATGGGCGTGGCACCGCCCATATAAGCCAAATTTAAAAAATGTGATATCTTGCACAATTTGTTAGCGAGAGACCTGGAATTTTGTGTATATATATCCGTTGGCGATCTACGTGATTGGTCCAAAAATGGGCGGGTTCGGACCAATAGGCGTGGCCCCGCCCACAATGACCAAATTTTGAAATTTTTATATCTTGCACAATTTGCTATCGGGAGTGCTGCAATGTTGTGTATATGTATCTGGTGGCATTCTACGTAATTGGTCAGAAAATGGGCGGGATCGGACCAATGGGCGTGGCCCCGCCCTTATAAGCCAAATTTTGAAATTGATATAACTTGCACAATTTTTTATCTAGAGTGCTGTCATGTTGTAGATATGTATCTGGTGACAGTCCACGTGATTGGTCCAAAAATTGGCGGGATCTGACCAAAGGGCGGGCCACCGCCCATATAAGCCAAATTTTGAAATTGAATTATCTTGCTCATTTTGTTAGCGAGAGTGTTGAAATTTTGCGTATATGTATCTGGTAGCAGTCTACGTGATTGGCTTTCAAATGGGCGGAATAGGACAAGTGGGCTTGGCCAGCCCATATTTTGATATATCTTGCAAGTATTATATAGGAAATACATGAACAAAAATGCTCGGTATGCGATAATTACAGCTGCTCACTCCAATACAATCGCAATATGATAATGTGATGCAATATCAATGAAACAAGAATTTGGAAATTTTATAAGTATACATTTCTATTTTCTGGACTTTCCACTGAATTCGGTATTTTTTCATTCAGTGAATTTATTACTAATACCAGTAAGGAAAGGCAGAAAGTCGGGCGGGGCCGACTATATAATACCCTACACCTCCCTAACAATGCGATAAGGGTCATTGCGATAATAATTTGGAATAATTGGTAAATGTATTTTGAACCGATAATCGCAAAATTAAGCAATATTCGTTCCTAAATTGAGAAAAATCTTTCTGGAGAACTTTGTAATGATCGGAAGTAAAGTACAACTTCTATAGCGCTTTGTAACCAAATCTGGAGGAACATATATATGGAGGTTATATATAAATCTGAATCGATTTTCCTAGAATACTCATTCATGTAAAATAGAAACCTGTTTCTGTCAAATTTCGTACTGATCGGATATAAAACACAGTCTCTACAGCGCTTACATGTCAAATTGGGGGTAACATATATATATGGGGGCTATATCTAAATCTGAACTGATTTTCTCCGAAACCTCTTTCTGCCGAATTTCGTACTGATCGGATATAAAATACAGTTTCTACAGCGCGAATTTTGACATGGGCAGCGAAGCGCACCGGGCTCAGCTAGTAAAAATAATAAATAATAATAACAATGAATTAATGATTATTTTTTTATTTAAGTATTATCTATTTCTTGGGGTTCATTTTTGAATCCATTTCCAAATTGTCATAGAAAATGGTATTCTTGTGGAATCACAGGTTAGATATAAAAATAGTCATAATTTGAAATCTAAAGCTTCGACTAAAAAAAATTAACCAAATTCGGATTTAGCATACTCTTTTCACCAAAGAACCATCTTTTAGAAGAAAAAAAACAACAAAACAAAAAAAATAGTCCCAAATTATATGAAGAGATAGAGGGTATTGCATTCAGAAAAAATAAGTGTGTAAGATAGAGAAATTACGGGATCGGCCCAATGGGCGTGGCCCCGCCCACATAGACCAAATGTTGATATCTTGCACAATTTGCTAGCTAGAGTGCTGGAATTTTGTGTATATGTATATGGTGGCAGTTTGCGTGATTGGTCCAAAAATGGGCGGGATCGGACCAGTGGGCGTGGCCCCGCCCATATAATCCAAATTTTGAAATTTTGATATCTTGCACAATATCTTAGCGAGAGTGCTGGAATTTTGTGTATATGTATATGGTGGCAGTCTGCGTGATTGGTCCAAAAATGGGCGGGATCGGCCCAATGGGCGTGGCCCCGCCCACATAGACCAAATTTTGATATCTTGCACAATTTGCTAGCGGGAGTGCTGCAATGTTGTGTATATGTATCTGGTGGCATTCTACGTAATTGGTCAGAAAATGGGCGGGATCGGACCAATGGGCGTGGCCCCGCCCTTATAAGCCAAATTTCGAAATTGATATCTCTTGCACAATTTTTTATCTAGAGTGCTGTAATGTTGTACATATGTATCTGGTGACAGTCCACGGGATTGGTCCAAAAATTGGCGGATCTGACCAATAGGCGTGCCACCGCCCATATAAGCCAAATTTTGAAATTGAATTATCTTGCTCATTTAGTTAGCGAGAGTGTTGAAATTTTGCGTACATGTATCTGGTAGCAGTCTACGTGATTGCCTTACAAATGGCCGGAATAGGACCAGTGGGCGTGGCACAGCCTATATTTTGATATAACTTGCAAGTATTATATAGGAAATACATGAACAAAAATGCTCGGTATGAGATAATTACATCTGCTCACTCCAATACAATCGCAATATGATAATGTGATGCATGACCAATGAAACAAGAATTTGGAAATTTTATAAGTATACATTTCTATTTTCTGGACTTTCCACTGAATTCGGTATTTTTTCATTCAGTGAATTTATTACTAATACCAGTAAGGAAAGGCAGAAAGTCGGGCGGGGCCGACTATATAATACCCTACACCTCCCTAACAATGCGATAAGGGTCATTACGATAATAATTTGGAATAATTGGTAAATGTGGTGTGTGTGTGTATGTATATCTTATTTTGAACCGATAATCGCTAAATTAAGCAATATTCGTTCCTAAATTGAGAAATATTTTTCTGGAGAACTTTGTAATGATGGGAAGTAAAGTACAACTTCTATAGCGCTTTGGAACCAAATCTGGAGGAACATATATATGGAGGTTATATATAAATCTGAATCGATTTTCCTTGAATACTCATTCATGTAAAATAGAAACCTGTTTCTGTCGAATTTCGTACTGATCGGATATAAAACACAGTCTCTACAGCGCTTACATGTCAAATTGGGGGTAACATATATATGGGGGCTATATCTAAATCTGAACCGATTTTCTCCGAATTTTGCGGTATTCCTTCATGTAATAAGAAACCTCTTTCTGCCGAAATTCTTACTGATCGGATATAAAATACAGTTTCTACAGCGCTTGAGTTTCAAATCGGGGGTAACATATATATGGGGACTATATCTAAATCTGAACCGATTTTCTCCGAATTTGGCAGTATTCCTTCATGTAATAAGAAACCTCTTTCTGCCGAATTTCGTACTGATCGGATATAAAATACAGTTTCTACAGCGCTAATTTTGACATGGGCAGCGAAGCGCACCGGGCTCAGCTAGTATTATATATTTCTTAGCAAATAAATTTTATTTGAAAAACGATAAAATATATTTGGAACGCATATATTAATATATTACAACAAAATATATTTGCAAATTAAATTTCTCAAAAAAATATGTGTTTATATACAAAAAAATATTGTTTAAGAATTTTTCTAAATATATTTTATTTAAAAAAAATTCCAAAACTTTTGTTGACTTTTTCGATTTTCAGTTTTAGCTTTTCCTTGGATTCAAATTGTACCTCCCAGTTATGATACCATATGCAGCATTAACTTCTGCTTTAAATCAATCATTTAAAATTTCTGTGTATACCAAGTCATCATTAGTTGTCATTCGTCCAAGTAATTTATATTGATCCAAAACAAATTCGGCTTGAAACATATATATGTTTAGGGTGCACTCTAAACATATAATATTTGGTACACACCAAAATTATATATTTGGGAAGATGTTGTTCTAAACAAATCTTTGTTTACATCCCAATATATTTTTATTTGGGACCATTATTTCCAAGTATTTATTTGCATTAAGGTATTCATAAAATCCCTAAATTGTGTTAAATTTTTCAGTAATTTAAAGTTAATTTTTTAGAAATTGTTACAATAAATAATAATAATAACTTAAATCGTATAATCTCGGATCAAAATAAATTAATGGAAGAATTGACAACTAATGATGGCTTCAAATTTAAATGAATGATTTAGAACAGAAGTTAATGCTGGGCAGTACAATTCGAAACCAAGAAAAACTTAAAACTGAAATTCGAAAAAGTCAGCAACATTTTATAAAATCTGTTTTAAATAAAATATTTTTGGAGAAATTCCTAAACAAAAATTTTATTTTATTTGAGAAATTTATAATATATTGTATTTAAAATTGGAAATATATAATATTTAAAAATTGGTGTTCCAAATATATTTTCTTTCGATTCAAACATATCAAAAAAAGCGATTTTGCCCTGTGTGTAGGCTATATCAAAAAATGGACTGATATTGTCCATTTTCCATCCCAAGTTACCTGCACAAGGAGGAAAATCGCCATTTTTGATATGTTTGAATTCAAAGAAAATATACTTGTAAAAAAATTTTTTAAATATTATATATTTTTGAACAAATATATTTTATTTGAAAATCAAAAAATTTTGTTTCGAACGCATATATTACAACAAAATATATTTGCGAACTGACTGTAACAAATAAAATATGTGTTTAGAAGCAAACAAAGAAATTGTTTAAGAATTCATCCAAATACATTACATTTAAAAATATTTTAACTTTGCTGACTTTGTCAATTTTTAATTTTATTTTTTCCCAAATTTCGTGCTATACTCGTACTTTATAGTTAGAAATGTCGTAAGCAGTATTTTCTTTTGTTTTACAGCACTAATTTTTAATTTATAAATAGTCCAATTGTCAATCCATCAATGCTATTTTTCGTTACCAAAGATTATACGATTTAAATTTTAATAGAATTTTACAAACATATAAAATTAAAAAAAAAAATTTTACCTTTTATTTCTAAAAAAACTAAATTAAGGCATCTATACATTGCCAAAATATTTAAATACAAATTAATCATTGTTTCGGAAATATTATTTCCATATATCCCAAACATATAATATTTGTGAGTGTCAAATATTATATATTTGGACTGTACCCTAAACATATGTATGTTTCCAGCAGAATATGTTTGGAACAATATACTACAGAAGCGATTTTTTTCAGCGTGCAGCTATAAGAAGTATCTTTATCAAATTCCAGTTATCTAGCTCAATTATTGCAGACTGTAGCGTGACTACAACAGACGGACGGACTGACGGACATGTCTAAATCATCTTAGAATTTAACGACGACTAAGAATATACATAATATGTTCAAAATTTGCGAATTTTGTATTTTTTCAAAAAGTATTTATTCATGAATATCTATTTTGTCCCCTTCGAAGTAATTCCCCTCGCATATAATACACTTCTGCCAAAAAATTTTTCCAATACTCGAAGCACTTCAAATAATAATTTTTTGTGATCTTGTTCAGCTCCTCCTTCGATGCCGACTTTATCTCCTCAATCGTGGCGTAGCGTCGTCCTTTCATGGGCCTTTTCAGTTTTGGTAACAAAAAATAGTCACAGGGGGCTAGGTCAGGGGAATACGGTGGCTGCGGCCACCGTTTTTTCTTCCAAAAATCCGGGCGTTTTTGACGGATTGCTTCGCGCAATTTGCGCATAACATGCAGGTAATATTCTTTATTGACCGTACTACCCTGTGGCAAGAACTAATAATCCACCACGCCCCTGCAATCGGGCGTCCGGCACGCTGTTCGTCCTTCGCATCTTCTCGGCCCTCTAAGAAAATTTTGTACCAAAAAATTTGATGCAGATTCTTTGATACATTTTCTGAAATAGATAAAAATCGAAGACAAGTTAAAACACATCCAAGCACAACAGCTGTCAAAAATTAACTAAACATTCAAAATGGCCGACCTTGTCAGCATAAGTAAGGGACATGAGTACACACAGAATACAGTTTGGTTGCCTCAAACGAATTATTTGCCAACCGAATTTTGGCAGTTCTGTCTACTATCATGCGATTCCATCAGGACAACCAATATTTTGGTTGTGGTATACTTCTGCTTCCATGTTGACAATCATATTTGGTTGCGCCAACTAAGAAAATGGTGGCTTAAATTATTTGTTGTAGTTGTTACAACCAACTGTTTTCAGAAATTGGTTGTTCTGACAATTTGTCAGTCATATGCTACCGGCAATTAATTTTCGTTAATTTTTTTCGTTTTCGTTAATTTTTATTTTATTTATGGAACAAAAAACAAAACAATTCATAACAAAATTAAAAATCCCATATTACAAATTCATCACTATTATGAGATGTGGAAATATTTGGCACACATTTTAGTACACGAAAAAAAAAACACAAAACTGGTATGCAAATATCGCTTAAACCTGTGCTTTCAATTTCATGATTGTTGCTTTTATTTTTTATTTATGTAAAACATTTTGCACAACATATTCTGAATTCCACACATTATTATCCACACGAGATTATTTTTGATTACCTATACCGTTCTTGAACAAAATGTTGAAATTTTTTTTATGTCGAGTAATTTTATTTTTTGTTTGTCATGTATCAGAACAGCAACCAATCTTTCGGTTGTATTTTCCAAAATACATTTAATTATTCTAAATTTGGGAAATGATTGGGATAACCAATAAACGATTATTTATTAATATGTTTTCTGTTGTAGTAACCAATTATTCGTTGCAATAATAATCTTTGGTCTATTGATACAATTTCTGTTGTGAAGAATAAAACATTGGTTGTCACATCCAAAAATCGATCATATGGTACTACAATGAAAATTTAAAATTGGTTACCACAACTAACCGAGTGTCAATGAAAAAAACAATCTTAATTCGATTGATACAACCATCGATTTAGTTGTAAGCATTTTCATTTGATCGTATCCATGTTATTATTGTTGTTTAAACTAATTATATATAAATACAACCGACAGACGGTGTATGCAATATACTTTTTGTTGCTAGGACTATTTTTTTATTGTTACAATCGAATTCCAACCAATTATTTTCCTGGGTGTACCAACATAACGCTACAAAAATATCAAAAATCAAATACATGTAGCCCGCGGAAATTAAAAATTCGCGATATTCTTTGAACATACCTCGTATATAACATATGTGGTCTCAGATCAATATTTAGCGGTGTAACAAACGGAGTGACAAAATGAATATATCCCGCATCCTATGGTGGAGGGTATAAACTGTGCAACAGTGAAAAAACACACGGACTTGATAGTTTAGGTTCGATTCTACTATCAAAGAGTAGTAGAACCCTATACTCGGTTTGGCGAAATTGGTGACCAATTTTTTTATGGGCCTCAAAAGATCCTGTAAATCATTTGGTAGTAGAATCGAACCTATACTGTCAAGTCTGTGTATTTTTCAAAAAGTGTTCATTTGTTGCATAGTGTAATCGGAAAATGATTTTTATTAAACAGCCCATAATGAACCACTGGCTATGGTTGTTCGTAGATAGGAAATCTTAGACTTGATTTCAGAAGACTTCCACACGCTGAATTCGAACATGCAATCACTTTTGGCAACATTTTCTAAATATATGGTGATCTAAGTAGAGATACTTTTTTCAATAGCCTTTTTTGACAGATCACGCGTGAGTCGTGTCATGCTTTCATGTTATTTTTGTTAAGTATTGTTTGGCATTTTATCATGGAAAGACTTACGCGTGAACAACGTTTACAAATTATTCAGTTTTATTTTCAAAATAATCGTTCGCCAATTGCACTAAGTAAATTTTTTTTAAATCCAAAAAAAAACACTTTCCAGTCGGCCCTCGACCTTGACACCCATGAGCAATATTTTAGCTCTCGTTAAGAGCTATATTTTTTCCATTGACCGATTCCCGATCCGACGTACCGGAATCATCGGTCCATATTTCTTCAAAAATGATGCCGGTGAGAACGTAACCGTCAATGGCGACCGTTATCGAGGCATGATAACCGACTATTTGATGCCTGAAATTGAAGCTCGTGATCTCGGTGACATTTGGATTCAACAAGACGGCGCCACTTCCCACACATCGCATCAATCAATGGATTTATTGAGAGAACACTTCGGTGAGCAGATAATTTCACAGTTTGGGCTGGTCGATTGGCCACCAAGATCGTTTGATATCACACCGTTAGACTTTTTCCTGTGGAGATATGTAAAGTCTAAAGTTTATGCGGACAAACACGCTTCGATTCAGGCCTTGGAGCAAAACATCACGCGTGTCATTCGCCAGTTACCAGTCGAAATGCTCGGACGAGTCATCGAAAACTGGACTCAACGGATGGACCATCTGAGACGTAGCCGCGGCCAACATTTGATAGACATAATCTTCAAAAAATAAATGCCAAAGAATGTTCTTTCAAATGATAATAAACATTCCCCATTCAATTTGAATTTTCTGTGTTTTTTTCTTTAAAAAAGTAGGGAACCTCGAAATGGATCACCCTATATAGCTAATTAGTTATATGGATGGGAAAAAAGGACCATTTGACAAAAATTTCAATATTTATCACCCTGCAACTCGGACAGTCCTTAACCGATCTCGTTGTGTCATGACTACTATCCAATATAACTTAACTTGGTGCTAGTTTCATCGCGATCAAAATACATCGCGTTTAAAAATGTACTCACGTGACATGAAATCCCCCAAATTTTTTTAATTCCTCCCACTGTAAAAAGGTGCTAAACATTGAAAATTTGCAATTCATTTCATCTGAAGCCATTCGTATGAATAATGATATCATAGATCCAAAGTCCGATTTTGCAATGCAGGGATTTTTGCTGTCATGGCATTGAATTCTATCTTTGGTGGGGCGTGTATAAGATTTTAATTGTTGGAATCTATAATACTTGATATTTTTAAATTTCTTAATTTTATAAATATCGCGAAAGAATTTTTAATAATTCTTAATATAAGATATTTTTTTTTTTGGTTTTTTCATATATTAATTTCCAGACAAAAATCGCCAAAACGACATTTTCTATTTTTGCCATTAAAAAAATGGTCAAAATGACGACAACACCGTAAAGAACTCGTTTTGAATGTAATTTGTAAAATACCAACTTTTTCCCGAGAACGTCCTTAGTTTACCAGGACGAATATCAACGACGAATACCTTCCGATCATTTTCGTTTAAGCATTGAACATGGAAAATGAAAGACTGTACTAAAATTAAAAACAAAGTATAATATTAATAATAATATATTGTATGACATTTCTTCGTTACATTGTCCCTAAAAAAAATTATCAAATTATCATGAAAAAATAGTGATAACAATTAACAGAAATTATTCGGATTTTTTTCTGACAAAAAATCAAAAATATTCTCATTTAAATGAAAAAACAATAAATACGTAATACATGTGAATGTATTTCATATATATATATATGTATATGTATTAAAAATACTGCACAATAAATATTTTATTATTTATACTCGTATTGGATAAGAAAAATGAATTCTGCAGATTCGACTTACTCACACATATGTACATACATACTCATATGTACTATATAGTCTGAGTCGGAATACGAAGAGTACGGATACCAACTATACGAGCGCGCGGCTAAAGATAACCATTATTTGTTGTGCAATGACGTGTAGGCGTGGTTTTACGATAAGCAAAAATAACATACTTATTTATACGTGTATGTATGGATGTACGTGCATAGAGTGTGTGACGGCTGCTGCGGGTCTTGGGTCTTTCGCCAGCACCCAGTCATCCATCAAGCCGCAAAAACTGAAATGTATTTGTAAATCTATGTATTTACATATGTACATAAAAATATATATCTTGAAACGCTTATCATCGGCCGACGACATTCATTGCGAAGAACACTCAACTCAGCATCAAACTCTAAATTATTCACTATTTAAGTCTCCGCTACGTCTTTGCATTTCCTCAGTCGCAATTGTCGCATTCTTCCGTCCACTAGCATTGGTTCTTAGGATTAAACGTGAATTTAGAACAACAACTAACAACAGAAACAACAACGAACAGAATATCTAACCTACAAGTGAAGTGATCTTTGTAATGGCCAATTAAAAAATAAAAAACAAAACTTTGGAACCTTTAAAAAATTTCAAGTCAGTCCATCATTTGGCAACATAGCTGTTTTAAGATTGTTAGCTGCCTTGTGAAGGGCTTCCTTGTAATTTCATTACAACCTTGAGTGAACATAAAATCGTGATAGTGCCGGAAACGGAGAACAGTTTCTGTGCGTGTGTGTGTGTATGTGTATATGCGTCTGAGTGATATCCGTTAGAAATGAAGATCATACACGCCGAAAAAATCGCATCTGTAGTATATTATCCCAAACATATTCTGCTTGAAACATATATATGTTTAAGGTATACTTCAAATATTTTATATTTGACACACACAAATACTATATGTTTGGGAGGATGTTGTTCTAAGCAAAACTATGATTCTATACCTTTATTTATTTATATTTTCAATATTTCCAAAACTAAAATCAATTAGTATTTAGGCATTTTGGCAACCTTAATTTAAATGCAATTTTTCGGAAATTCAAAGTTAATTATTTTTTTTTTACAAATTTTATATGTTTGTAAAATTAAAAATGTGTGATTTAAAACAAATGTTATACATGCTTATGACATTTTTTCATTATAAAACTAAAATTCGACAAGGTCAGCAAAATCTTAATTTTTTTTTTTAATAATATTTTTGTAATTTTTAAACAGTAACTTTGTATGTAAACAAATAGAGTAAGAAACCAGTAAGGTAAGGCAGAAAGTCGGTCGGGGCCGACTATATAATACCCTACACCTCCCTAATAATGTGATAAGGGTCATCGCGATAATAACTTGATATATGTATACTCGTATGTGGCTATATCTAAATCTTAACCGAAACCTCTTCCTGCCGAATATCGCACTGATGGTATATAAAATACAGTTTCTACAGCGCTGTTAAGTCAAATCGGGGGTAACATATATATGCGGGCTATATCTAAATCTGAACCGATTTCCCTCATATTTGGCAGTGTTAATTCATGTAATAAGAAACCTCTTTCTGCCAAATTTCATGCTGAGCGGATATAAAATACAGTTTCTACAGCGCTTACATGTGAAATCGGGGGAACATATATTTTGTATTGTCTCTAAGTGTATCACGAGACTGCTCTGTGCCAATTTTTGTACAAATCGAGTCAAAAATTTTGCTTATAAAATGCATATATGGGCATTTCCAGCCTTACGAACGTTACGATCGTACGATTTAAATTGACGAATAAACTTTTAAGGTATATTACTTTCTTCTCTCTTTTCGAATATTTGGATAGCTCTCCGATACATCTATATTATGTATAAAAAGCGACTTTCTTTGAAAGCTACTTCGTCAACTATTAGCGACATAACACGACTTCGTTACGTTACAGGAAATGGAAATGAGTTTCGTTCTGGTTGTTAAAAATGCAAAAGTCTGCGAAGTGTGTAGCATTTTTTTTATTTGACTAATTTTTAAATAATGTAGACTAATGTCGCTTTAAAAATGTGTTTTTGTTTGGGGAAATTTCTGCTCCAATTTTTCATATTCTGGCTGAAATAATCTACGTTACGTTACTGACGTTACGTGACAAATTTTTCCTGTGCTATAAAGTGACAAAAATATTTCAAAATAATTGTATTTAAGACATTTTTATTTGCGAAAATACAAATTTTATTTGATTTCATAACACCTTTTTTATATTATATGTATATACATACATGTTTTAATACAAAAAATTAAATATTAGGCAAAATAAACTTGGTTTTAAATTCGAGATAGGATTTTACATTTTTGCTATTCATACCTTTCCATGTATTTATAAAATAAAGATTGAATTATATAATTTTCTTATTTTCGGAGTTGGCTGTTAGAGCTAATTTTATTTCCAATTTATCATTACATGAAATCCAATGAAGTTTTTGGAGTCCAGGAATATTTGGAACATCCTTCCATTTTTCAGATAGTCGTGGGGAAAACTCGTCAATCTCTCCACATGTAGTAAATATTAGGTGAATACCACTTATGTTGTCCCGAGCACATTCAAAAAAAGATAAAGCATTGTCTATAATAATATTTTTTGTCTTTGTTATTTGCCATACTTTTCTTTTTATGACAGCCCCTACTCCATCTACGGCACCTTTACCATGAGAACTTGCAAAATAGTTCCACTCGATATTTTTACAGCCGAATTCAACCAAAAAGTCCGATAAACTCCGCACAATATATTTATTCTTGAATTGAGAGCTGCTTCCATCCGAGAATATAAATATATTTAAAAATTGTCCGTATTGTCTTTGAATTTGGTGCAAAAGTTTCGTTATGAAGTAGTAAACATCACACTTGTTGTGGCTTAATTTGTCACTGATGATAGCAAAGGATTTGGTTTCGCCATCCATCCAGGCTAAGCATGTAAAAATCGTAACTTGACTATAACTAAAATGTGCACTTTGAACTTCATTCTGGGAGATCAATCTGTAATTTTCTGCAAAGTCGAATTGAATGACTACTTCATTTGGCTTCACATTTTCTTTTTTATTTTGGAAATAATTTTGCTGTGCTCGCTTAACATAAAAATGTCTTTTGAAGAGTGGAAGCTCGACTTCTAATTCGTGAATAAGATCACATAAAGGACCAACAGTGTACGTTAATGAAACTCGATTGCCAACTTTTCGCCAATGTTTCCATTTCACATTTTCGTCCATTTGTCCTAAATACTTTATAGGTACTAAATCGTGTTTTACATCGCGCACACAATTTGGACAATCATTTGTCATGCATTTTTCTTCTCGAATGTTGCAACAAGCAGATTCCAAAAATGTTTCAAAATCACATGGCGTAGATTTTATCACTTTTGCACAACTCTCCAGCAAAAAACCAAAATTCGCATGATACATACATACGCACATATTATGAGGTATTTTGCTTGACAATTGTACGTTGCGTGGTCTATGTTGGAAAAACGTCGATTTACTTACACATGTAGCGTGTGACTCAATTTTATAGAGCTCGTAGGCTTCAGAAACGGTCATGAGCATGAAACGTTTGGCAACGATTTGTCCATCAAATATGAGGGTGTCCTTCCTTCCAGCTGCTTGAACGCTTATATCATCACGCATATAAAAAGCAGCTACTTTTTTCAATCGATTTTTAAATTCTGTAGACATTTTGGACGATATTTCAAAATTTGTTGATGACTTTACATATTTTTTGTATAATTCATCGATCACTTTTATCTTTTTATCTAAACTAACCGGCAACGATTTCTCTGCCTTTTTTGACCGCTTTTCCTAATGTTTGTCTGCAGGCATAAGGAGTATTGTTAAGTTGACTTTCATTTTTCTTTTTCTCGCGAAATTTTTTTTGTCTCTCACGGTTTTCTTTCAGAGCCTTCTTTAAAAGTTTATCATTATGTTTTAAATTTTCCTTAAATTTTTTTCTATATTTTTGTTGTCTTTCGTTTGCCTTTTTTCGGTTCTCCATCATCTTCACGGGATCTTTTTTTACTTTTTCTCTATGCTTTTTTGCATATTCTTTATTTTTTTCAGCTATTTTTCCCATCTATAAAAAACCGAAATTAGTAAACAAGACTTTATTAATTTGTTAACATGTTGAACATATACTTACGTTACGTTACAAAATTAAGGAAGCAAATAAATTAACTATTTTTTAAAATTTTCAATAATACAAAATATTTTTTAAATCTCTGTGTGAAAATTGCTTAAAATCCAAACTTTCGAAAATTTCCGTTCGATCACTCCAAAGTTTTGACAACAAATGGTGTTTTTGCTTACGTTAAAAGATCATTTGAAACAATGCTAAAAAATTTACCGTTAATCGAAATTCTTTCCTCTCCATTATTTTGTTGTTTATTGATGTTAGTAATATATTATGTAATATTTGTTGTAACTGCATACCTCTCTGAGCTATAAAATATGAAAGAGAAATGGTACTAAAATATTACTAATAGATAAAGAAACATATTCTTATTTTGGAACCCGTTTTCTCTTCACCAAAACGGAAACAAGTTGTATATGTATTGAAATTAGAAAATTTGAACGTTATTTTACCAAAACGTAAAAAAAATAAAATTTGTTTAATCACTTTTAATTTTTTCGACACGGTTGACATTCCGGTGGAAATACCCATATGCCAAATCGGAGGTACATATAAAGGGTTTTCCGATAAGAGTAATATGATTTCTTTGAAAAAAAAACACTTATTGTTAAGGAAATTTTTTATTTAATGTGAAGTACAATCGATACAATTAAGTTCTAAATAAAACGTCATTGAAATGGCCTCCACGACTTCTTCTGCAGGAACGAATTCGATGAACCCAAATTCGAGCACTTCTTACATGTAAAATCAAGTCGTATGTCGTGAATGGCACGTTCAATATTGACTTGTAAAGCTTGAAGAGTGTCTGAGTGTCACAACTTCTTGGAGGCCATTCAATATCACAATTTCTTGAAATAATCGAATCTCCAAACTTTTCTCGCAACAATTCAATTGTTTCATTTGCTGTGTGGCACGTAGCCACAATCGGTCAATGGCAAAAAAATAGCTCTTAACGAGAGCTAAAATATTGCTTTTGGGTGTCAAGATCGTAGGTCGACTGGAAAGTGTTTTTTTTTTTATTTAAACAAAATTGACTTAGCATCATTTTCAAATGTGAACGGAATGTTTATTTTGTCTAGCTCCTTAACGGTACCTTGGATCAGGAATCGGTCAATGGCAAATAGATAGCTCTTAACGCTCATGGGTGTCAAGGTCGTAGGCAGACTGGAAAGTGGTTTTTTGGATTTTAAAAAAATGGACAGCATCATTTTCAAATGTGAACGGAGTTTATTTTTGCTCTAGCTCCTTAACGGTACGTCGGATCGGGAATCAGTCAATGGCAAAAAGATAGTTTTTAGCGAGAGCTCATTGGTGTCAAGGGCGTAGGTAGACTGGAAAGCTGCATTTTTGGATTTTAAAAAAAAATTACTTAGCGCACGTAAAGTTGCAATTGGAGAACGATTATATTGATAATAAAACTGAATACTTTGCAAACGTTGTTCTTGCGTATATCTCTAATGATGAAATTGTAAACACTACTGAATACAATGGCAAACAAATGACAGATCATGACATAATACAAACGGCCGAAACGTCACTTCAAAATGATATCATCCCCATTAGAAAACCCGTTACAATGCATATATGCCAAATCGGAGGTACATATATATGGGGGCTGTATGTAAATCTGAACCGATTTTATCAAAATTCAATAGGGATCTCCTTGGGCCAAAAAAAGATATGTGTAAAGTTTCGTCGAGATCGGACCATAATTGCGACCTGTGCTTTGATTACAAGAATACATGCACAGACAGACGGACGGACAGATGGACATAGCTAAATCAAATCAGAAAGTGATTCTAAGTCGATCAGTATAATAAAGGATCTTCTCTATTCTATTTCTTCTCCTTTTGGGTGTTACAAACAAATGCACAAAGTTATAATACCCTGTACAACAGCGTGGTGTAGGGTATAAACAGACAACTGCAAATCAGGACGTATGTCGCTTAATATCCCTGAAGATGTTCTTCAAAGAAGAACGAAATATTGGATAACAATAAATAAACAATTACAACAACTGACATCGAGCATGTCATTTAAAAAATAAAAATAATATTAAAGGTCGATTATTTGGAAAGCTACATATATTCAAAAATCAATTAGAATGATTTTCAAATAAAATGTATTTGTTCAGAAATATATAAAATATATGTCCCCTACAGCGCCATCTACCGGCTAGAATCATACAAACAAACTATTTCACGACAAACCACACATACATTTTTTATTTCAGTCAAATCGCTCTGGAAATGCGAATTTTTCAAATAACTTGACCACTTCGCAATTTATCGCGTTGAACATAATTCTAAAACACAAATGACCCCAATCTGAATATATTGTTCAATTTTCAGCCCATTCGCTTTTATGGTTTCGGAGATCATGCGTTACTAACAAAAGTACAAAGGATTTTATATACATAATAAAGATTTACAAATTTAGTTTCCTAATAAACTCTCTTTGAATTCAAACATACAGGGTGGCTGATGAATATTGCTACATTAAGAAACTCAAATAACTTTTTTCAGTATATGGAATTCAGTTTTCTTTTATTCATGTTAAAGCTCATTAAATTTAATTAAATATAGCTTAATTAGTTTTAAAAATAATGGAATTTAAATGCCCCCCCCCTGCTCGATGATGCATGTGCGGCATCTTACCAAAAAGTTGTTCATTACTGCTTGGAGAGTTGAGATGAAACTGCACACCACACTGTGACACGAAGTGGATACAATTCCGTCTCATGGAGTATCTGTGGGTTGGAAGCACTCCATATTCGACAATTTTGTTTGTTTATGTTGCCGTTTAAATAGAAATGGGCCTCGTCAGACATGAAAAGACAGTTCAACATGTTTCCGTCCTCTTCCACCATTTGAAGCATCTTCTGGCAAAATTCCAAGCGAATCGGGAAGTCTGCTGAGTTCACTTTGTTGACCATTTGAATTTTATATGGGAATAACTCCAAATCTTTGTACATAATTGACTGCAATGACTGTCTGCTTATACCCATTTGAGCAGATAAGGTTCTTGTCGAAACTCTTGGATTGTTTTGTATGGCATCAGGTACAGCAGCGATTGTTTCCTCCCTCCGAACTGAAGGGTTTAGTTGGTAAGGTCTTCTGTTGACTGTCCCATGCTCGGAAAAATTGTTAACAAGTCTCTTTATGGTCCATCTGCTCGGAGGATTGCCGCCAAACGTGTCCCCATACTCTCTTTGAACCGAAACTACGGACATCAGAGCGTAATAGCGGCGGACAATACAAATTCTTGTTTCAGTGTCCCAGTTATTTATTTTTGTTAAATCTAAAAATCAATCTGCAAAATAAAAAAAAAATTAACCAGATTCATTAAATAGAAAAAAGTTATAATTTTTTTTTTTGTAGCAGCTTTCATCAGCCACCCTGTATCAAAAATGGCGATTTTTCCCCGTGCATACATAGAAGTGTCCTTTAAACGAATGTACAATACAATTCAAACTGTTTGTTTTAGGCGAAATATGTAAAAAAGCCTAAACGCTGAACAAAATCGTTCCTGTAGTACGAGTACATTGGGATACGTTTCGATACGTTTAAAATATAATAAAATATATTTGTAACAAACATTTTTTAATATAGGGTGATCCATTTCGAGGTTCCCTACTTTTTTAATGAAAAAAACACAGAAAATTCAAATTAAATGGGGAATGTTTATTATCATTTGAAAGAACATTCTTTGGCATTTATTTTTTGAAGATTATGTCTATCAAATGTTGGCCGCGGCTACGTCTCAGATGGTCCATCCGTTGAGTCTAATTTTTTATCCGCACAGGAAAAAGTCTAACGGTGTGATATCACACGGTCTTGGTGGCCAATCGACCGGCCCAAAACGTGAAATTATCTGCTCACCTAAGTGTTCTCTCAATAAATCCATTGATTGATGCGATGTGTGGGAAGTGGCGCCGTATTGTTGAAACCAAATGTCGCCGAGATCACGAGCTTCAATTTCAGGCATCAAATAGTCGGTTATCATGGCACGATAACGGTCGCCATTGACGGTTACGTTGAAATAGAAATTGGAGGACTTGTATCCCTTCGCAGGGTAAAAGTAACATGAGTACACTTTGAGGCATTCACCATTATTCTCCATTTTTTAACCACTCTTCTAGGATTCGGACATGAGACTGTAGTTGATCGGACGCAACTGAAGGGTTTTTGTGTGTACTGACGAAAGTTGTATCGTCCGCAAAAGTAGACGTGTGCGTAAAGTTGGTTATGGGCATATCTGCCGTCAAAATAACGTATAGGGCCAAGAATGCTCCCCTGTGGGACACCGGCATTTATTTTCTTAGGGCTAGGAAAAATGCCATTTGATTTAACTTGAACAGACCGGTTAGTCAAAAAACTCCTAATTTTTTTTGATTTAAAAAAAAATATGACAGCGTAATTGTCGAACGATTATTTTGACAATAAAACTGAATAATTTGTAAACGTTGTTCAGGCGTAAATGCCAAAATGATGAAATGCCAAACAATACTTAACAAAAATAACATGACAGCATGACACGACTCACACGTGATCTGTCAAAAAAGGTTATTGAAAAAAGTTTCTCTACTTAGATCACCCTATATTATATATTTTCGATATGTTTGAAATGTAATAATATATATTTGGAACACAATTTTTTTTGATATTATATATTTTTGCTCAAATACATTTTATTTAATCTATAAAATGTATGAGCAATTTTGGCACGAATTTAGCGGCGACCCGACTCATGCCCAAATCATTGGTTAAAATCGAATGGCACGAGCCAGTCGATATGTTTAGATCCTCAGCAACTCCTCTAATGGTAACACTACGCAAAAAAATTTTTTTTTGTGTCCTAGACCTAAAAATTATTTTTTTGTATAGATTGTGACATACTGTTATATAAAATTAAAACCAAAAATTTTTTATGGATACATTTTTTTTTAAAAATTTTTTTATTAAAACTACTATTATCGTCGAAGGTACCCTTAGTATTTGCACTATAATTTTTGGAGTATATGCCCGATCAGGTCGACTTGTACGTTAAATTGAAGCTATTAGCTATATGGGCTACCAATGTTGGAAATATCTCTTTCACTTAGAAACAGTGGTTTAGTAACAGTCATTAAACAAATTGGAAAAAGTAGATTTTTTTCAAAAAAAACATAAAAAATAGAAAAAAAAATATTTTATTTTTTTTTTTTTAAATTTGCATCCTAGCGAAGAAAATAATGCCTATTTGAAATGTGGATAAATTAGAAATTATAGCCCTTTTGGTAGAGGTAAGAGAATTTCAAAAAATCTTTTTTTTTAATTTCTTTCTAAATAGTGATTTTATTTATTACTTTTATTTATATTATGTACATTTGAGTTTATTAACATGAACAAGTTTCATTAGAAGTAATTGTGAGTTCTTTGTTGACGTTTGTAGATTTCGGAATCGGTTTCTCTAATGAGGAACCAAATATAATCTCCCATCATTCTTTCATCCCAGTGCCCTTGGTAACGCCGCTCGATGGACTTCAATTCTTGGTGAAACCTTTCGCCATGTTCGTCACATACGTCGCCAAGATTCTCGGGGAAAAAGTTTAAATGAGAATGCAAGAAATGAATTTTGAGGGACATATTTACACCTGTTGGAATACATAAAGCGAAAAATAAGTTGGAATAATACATACATACATAAAAAAATAATGAATAATAAGATATGTCATCCCGGAGCGAGTAAGTTATCAGATACGAACGAATAAAAATATCAACGAGTAGGACTTCAAAGAGTGAGGTTTTCCGCGGATTTCGGACCGATTTTCCCGAATTTTTTGTAATTGTCACAATTAAAAAATTAATATCAATCAATTAGTGCAAAAAAAGTTGAAATTACCTTCGCGGAAAAGTGTTTTTTCGCGTGTGACATTTCATTCCTATTCGTCCGTAACTGATAGATTTTGACAGTTCTCGGGATGACTTATCTTCATAATTTATAATTCTTGCATACATATGTTTTATATACATAAATATAAACAAATATATTTCTAACCAATTTTTCATATTTTTTTAACAAATCATTAATCATTGTTTCATATTGCGGGCTTTTATTGGATCCAAGGAAATTTGAAACTACAAGCTTAAACGACCTCGATGCTGCAATTTCATCCGACGTCAAATATGATTCGAAATTCACACCTTTCATCAGTTTCCTTATTTTAGGCCCATCAAAAACTCCTTCTTCGATTTTTTGAAAAGAAAGACTTTTAAATAAACTTTGTAAATATGAGAGTGAATTGCCATCTTTCCTTAAGGCTTTTACAAAATTGTTAAAGAGCCCCTGCGTAATAAGCAGTGGTGGCAAAATATCGGCTATCCCAGAGGCATAACATACCAACTACTTTTAAATCGCAACAAATTTTCCAGTCATGTTCATATTTTATGTATTTTATCAATTTAGCCATTGTTTCCTATGATTACTTAGTGTTGACAGCATGAACATTGGGAATCGACGGTTCCTGATTTCCGTTGTGTAAAAGTACTGCTTTAAAATTTTCATTACTGCTGTCAACAAGTAACCGCCATTCCTTTGAATTGTATGTTTGATTAAGTGCCTCGAACAATCCGGGAATTTCCTTGCAAAAGCATCTGTTATCCACAGTTGTATAAAATTGTTTGTAAGGTATATCACGGACTCTATAATATGATATGTTAACATCTGGGGACAAAATATTGTACTGTTTCATCCCAGATGCAATTAGTTCTGCCTTATCTTTGGTCAGTTCCAAATCTCTAGATCAATGAGTTGAAACTGAGTTAAAAGCGATGACTTCTGAATCAAACCTTAATCGCTCAGAGTTGAGTACTCAGTTGAACTTGATGATGTTTCCGTTATTAGGCTGTTAGCTATACTTGGACACTTCCTACTCCAATCTATTAACTTAGACAAAAATAGCAGTCCGTATCGTAAATGAATGGTTGTCTCCAAATCATTGGCATTCCAAATTCCACGTGAAGTCTAAAATTAAAACGTTTTATTCCACAAAACATTGTAATGTGTACATTAATTGTAAAGTACTTACCGCATTCTTCCACTAGTCCATCGAGTAAGATTTACATGGCACGAATTACACAAAATACTAGGTGTCAACGGTTCGTTCATATTTTTAACTCGTATACCAAAATATTACACATATATTTCTTCTATTATTTTACTAAACGCACGTCGATTTTTTTATACCCTCACTTTAGTGTGACGAGGGTATATATCATTTGCTACGGAAAAAAGTGTAACACATCGAAGGAGTGATCTAAGACCCTAAGTATGTTCGGAGGAAATCCGTTTTGGGTCATTTTAAGTCGAATGAGCAATGTCCGTCCGTCTGTCTGTCTGTCTGTCTGTCTGTCTGTCTGTCTGTCTGCCTGTCTGTCTGTCTGTCTGTGTGTCTGCTGGCTGGTGCGCACGATAACTCTCGATAGGAGTAACCGATTGACTTCAAATTTGGTATGTGGTAATATTTTGATCTATCTCCGGATGAGTTCGAAGATGGGCCATATTGGTCTACTCCTTCTGGTACCTCCCACACAAAGGGTTAAAATTTAGTGAAATATTGATTCTTTAATAACTTCTATACTACTTATTCGAATCTTTTGAAATTCTGCACATAATATTAGTATATTAGTCGCTATTAACTCGAGAAAAATGGGTGAAGTTGACATGCCCGTTTTGGTACCTCCCACACAAATGGACCATTTTGCATCAAAATTTAACTGCTTATAACTTTAATACAAGTGCATAAAAATGCTTGAAATTTTCTACAGTATAATGTTTTTGTAGCGCCTATAGTCCGGTAAAAAATGGGCATTATTGTACAGCCCCTTTTGGTACCTCCCACACAAATGGACCGTTTCGTACCAAAAGTAAACGGCTTGTAACTTTAATACCAGTGCATACAAATACTTGCAATTTTGTACAGTGTAATGCTGTTATAGTGCCTATAGTCCTGTAAAAAGTGGGCGTTATCACCCCGCCCCTTTTTGTACCTCCCACACAAAATGACCAAATCATACCAAAATTACATAGCTCGTAACTTTAATATACCAGTGCACACAAACGCTTATAGTTCAGCACAATGCAATTTATTTAAGAATGTACTGTTTACCGAAAAATATGTGTATTTGGAAAACCCCTTCTGGTACCTCCCACACAAATTGACAGATTTATTGGTGTAATGTTATATATTACATTACTCACAAAGTGAGGGTATACCTTAGTCGGTTTACCCGACTGAAACTTTCTTACTTGTTAATTACACATTTTCCGCAGATGTAGCAGAAATTATCGGGATCATTTATACAGTGAAAAGTTTTTTGTCTTTTACTCATATTTCGAAATATAACTTTGTAATATTTTTCAGAAAATCGACTTATCTCTTTAAGGCACTGAATTACACTAATTTATTAATAAGAAATTTCATTCATAAATTCCGGGTTTAAGGTTCATAAGTTGCAGTACCTGTAGGTGACATATAGTTTGCTTCGAAAGTAGACACCCAATATTTTCAAGACTGCCGCGTACTACTTTGTATTGCGTACATATAAGTTTACTATGTACCTGTATATACGACTGGGAAAACCACAAATATTGTTGAATGACCCTCTATCTGAGCGGATCTCATCCATATAGCTCTCACATTGCATATAATGTTTTATGGAGGGTTACGAACGGCCATAAAACCTCGTCCTCTCTATAATTTTATAATGTCTGACATCAATCCTCATAAAATAAAATGCAAGTGCAATGTCTCTTACATGTCTCTCTCACATATGGCGAATTCAATATAAGCAAAAACATCATTTAAAAACGAAAAAATATGAAACAAGTTTTTTTTTAATTTCCCTTACATTTACAAAATGGCTCATAACTTTTACATCTATCCATAGATTCAAATAGACAGTGTTTTCTTCGTTAGCATGCTGTCTTTTTAAAAATGTGATAAAATATTTTTTTTGATTTTTTTTTCCATTTTTATGTTTTTTTTTTACCTGGAAAAGTGTTTAAAAAAATAATTTTTTCATATTTTTGACGATTGTTACTAAACCAACGATTCTACGTAAAAGCGATATTTGCAGCATATGTAGCCCTCATAATTCCCTTTAATTTGAGGCATAACACGGCTCAATCAGGCTTATACTTGAATTATGGTCCAATTACTGAATATACTTTCCATGAAAGCTGGAATTAAAAAAAAAATTACCTTAAATTTTTTTTTTAAATATTTTTTTTCGTGTTTGTGACACCTAATTGCACCAGAAACTGTTATCCACATCCCTTGGACAAAAATTTTGTTGCATAGTGTAATTCGTCGATTGGCCAATATTATTTTAATCACTTTATCAATGTTTTCGTCTGTTGTTGACGTGCTCGGGCGTCCGGCACGCTGTTCGTCCTTCGCATCTTCTCGGCCCTCTAAGAACATTTTACCGATAAACGTTGCTTTGGTCCAAGGTAGCTTCACCATATGCCACAGTCAACATTCGGAATGCGTCAGCGCACTTTATTTTGTTTTTCACACAAAATTTGAGGCAGATTCTTTGATCCATTTCCTGAAATAGATAAAAATCGAAGACGAGTTATAACATATCCAAGCACAACAGCTGTCAAAAATTAACTAAACATTCAAAATGGCCGACTTTGTCAGCATAAGTAAGGGACATGAGTACCAACATAACGCTACATAAATATCAAAAATAAAATACAAGTAGCCCGCGGAAATTAAAAATTCACGATATTTTTTGAACATACTACGTATATATGTGAACTAATTTATTCAAATAAAATGTGTTTCAATGTAAACTAAATTATTGTTTAGGAATTATATAATGCAAAAAAGATTATCAAACCTTTACTGACTTCTTTGAATTTTCAGTTTAAATTTTTTCTTGGTTTCGAATTATAACTTCCAGTTAATGGAATATGAATTAAGTTCTGTTTTAAAGTACTCACCTTTTACATATTTTGTTCTTGTACTCAGGCTCAAGATCGTTATTGTTGTTTTCAGTATATGAAAACAACTTTGTTAAAAATTAAAGAAGAAGTAAGTGACATGTATTAGGGGCGGTTGTAATGGTTGGATAGACAGATCTGTTTCGGGAGCCACCAAACTCCCATTATCAATATCCTTATTACAACGATTACTTCAGTCGAAATTATTAAATATATACGCACAGCCAAGTATCATTAAACGAGAACTGTTTGCTAAAAGCGCATATCTTCAAAAAAAGACAATTCAGTAATCATCGTCCCTCGTACATGCACCAACTTCCACTCTCGTGAGTCTTTACAATGTAAAGAATTCACACGAATGATTTGCTGTAGTTGACTATGCAACAACAACGTATTTGGTCGTGCCCTACCATAGTACAAAATATGTACTATGAAAGCAGATCGAATAAAACAAAAAGACAAAAACAAAAACAAGTACTCACCTTTTTCTAATTATTCAAGTCATTATTTGTTGTCAAATTGCTCTTTTTATAATGTTTGAATCGAAAGAAAATATACTTGGAACACAAATTTTTACATATTATATATTTCAGAGCAAATAACTTTTATTTGAAAATCAATAAAATTGATTTGGAACGCATATATTAATATATTACAACAAAATATATTTTTTCAAACTAATTTTCTCGAATAAAATATGTGTTTATAAAAAAAAATATTGTTTAGAAATGTGTCCATATTTTGTTTTAAAAAGATTTTCAAAACGTTGCAGATTTTTAGAATTTAATTCGTAATTATACCCTGTACCACACTGTGGTACAGGGTATTATGACTTTGTGCATTTGTTTGTAACGCCCAAAAAGAGAAGAAATAGAACCATAGTTTATTATACCGATCGTCATAGAATCAATTTTTGAGTCGATTTAGCCATGTCCGTCTGTCTGTCCGTCTGTCCATGTATTCTTGTAATCAAAGTGCAGGTCGTATTTATGGTCCGATTGTGATGAAATTTAACACAGTGTACGAAAATCGACAGAAAGAGGTTTCCGATTATATGAATGAACACTTTTAAATTTAGATGAAATCGGTTCAGATTTAGATATAGCCCCCATATATACTTTACCCCCGATTTTATATGTAAGCGCTGCAAAAACTTTATTTTATATCCGATCAGTATGAAATTCTTCAGAAAGAGGTTTCCTATTATATGAATGAACACTTTTAAATTTGGAAGAAATCGGTTCAGATTTAGATATATCCCCCATATATACGATACCCCCGATGACATGTAAGCGCTGTAGAGACTGTATTTTATATTCGATCGGTACGAAATTCGACAGAAAGAGGTCTTTTTACGTGAATGAGTATTCAGGGAAAATCGGTTCAGATTTATATATAACCTCCATATATATGTTCCTCCTGATTTGGCATCAAATCGCTATAGTAGTTGTACTTTACTTCCGATCATTAAAATTTTCCAGAAAGATGTTTCTCAATTTAGGAACGAATATTGCTTAATTTTGCGATTATCGCTTCAGAATTAGATAATATGTTCCTACCCATTTACCAATTATTCCAAATTCTTATCGCAGTGACCCTTATCGCATTGTTAGGGAGGTGTAGGGTATTATATAGTCGGCCCCGCCCGACTTTCTGCCTTTCCGTACTGGTTTTTCATTGATTTCGAGTTATACATTATAACTTAAACACATAGGTAGCAATAACATTTGTTTTAAAGCACTAATTTCTGTATATTTCTAGTCATTATGTGTTGTAAAATTTCTGAAAAAATTATCGTTGAATTACTAAAACACTTGTCTTAAAATTAAGAATACTTAACTGCAAATAAATTTATTTTCGCAAATAATATTCCCAAATAACAAATATTAGTACGGCAACAAAGTTTTGTTTAGAACAACACCTTCCCAAATATATAATACTAGCTTTCACCCGGTGCGCTTCGCGGCCCCCATCCTTTATTTATTTTCTGTTTAGTGTACTTTAAAATAGTTATATCTCTTTCTTCTAACATTACATGATTATTACATATGGTGCAAAATGAAGTAGATTTGGTTACTTTCATATGATAAAATACGAACTTCCGTTTCTATCCTTGTTTATGTTCCTAGAGTTGCCCTAACATCACGGTACAATATTTATGCCTTTCCCCACTGTATCTATGAATGTTGAAAAATTATTTTTTGGATCATATGTTACCTATTTTCCCTAGCTTATGTTCCAATAGCTACATCCACGCCCTGAAACAATATAAAATCCATGTTTGTCCCACCGTGTCTATTTTGAATTTTGCACCACTGTGCAATATTTAATCGGTTTTGCCCCACAGTACCACTACAATAATGCATTTAAAAAAATCATAGTTTATATTTCAAGAGCCAAATTCGCCACCTTAGGCCGTATTTCACCCTTTTGACCCCTACTTTTTATCATACCGTATCTTATTTAACTTATTTTTCTCCACGGTTTATATAAAAGCACCTATTTTAAAACAAAATTCTTAGCTTTGGTTTATGCTGTAAGTGCTACCTTCGCACTCTGGGACTACATTCAATCCTTTGTGCACTACTGTGCCATATATAACACTTTTTATTTCACTATGCTTCTAAAGTACAAAATTGTATGCATATCTGGGACTATATATAACCCTTTTTCCCACTTACCACATTTAACATATTTTCGCCCCTCTGTAATATATTGAACAATATAACCATTTTTAAAGCTTTTTGTCCCAATATTCCACATTTAACCCATTTTGTCCCACGTTACCATATTTAACTATTTGTGCCCCAATGTACCATAGTTAACCTTTTTTGCCCCACTGCGCTACATTTAACCGTTTTTCCCCATAGTACCATATTTAACCCATTTTGACTCACTGGACCATAGTCAACCATTTTTGTAACATTGTACCATATTTAACCATTTATGTACTACTGTACCATAGTTACCCTATTTTTCCTCCACTGTACCATATTTAACCCATTTTGTTCTACGTTATCATTTTGTCTCACTGTGCCATATTTAACCCCTTGTCTCACTACCATATCTAACACTTTTTCCCCCCTCTACCATAGTTAACCCTATTTGCTCCACTGACCAAATTTAACACATTTTTGTCCCACTGTACCATAGTTAACCATTTTTGTCACACTGTACAATATTTAACCCTTTTAGCCCCACAGTGTTATAGTTAATAAATTTTTGCATTCTGGGTAACGGTTTTTGCCTCAATGTACCAAATTTAACTATTTTGTTCCACGTTATCACGTTTGTACACATTATCATGTACCATAGTTAACCAATTTTGTCCCATGTTATCATATTTAACTATTTTTTGCCACTGTACCATATTTGCTCCAGTGTACCACATTTAACACATTTTTGCCCCACTATACCATTGTTAAACATTTTTGTCCCACTGTACTATATTTAACCCTTTTTGCCCCACCGTTCCATGGATAACGCTTTTTGTCCCACTGTGCCATATTTAACCCTTTGTCTCACTGTATCATATTTAACACATTTTGTCTCACTGTACCATATTTAAAATGTGTCCCCACTCTTCCATAATTAACCCCTTTCCCCAACTGTACCATATTAAACCACATGTTAACCACTGTAGCATATTTGACCCACTCTGCTCCTAAAAGCATAAAATCTCTTCATATCTCAAGTTTAAGTTCATGTTTAACATTTTTAACCCACTGTACCCCATTTTACACTTTTGGCCCCACTGTGCCTCGGAAAGTACAAATTCGTATACAAAAAAACGGACATCCCGATCCGTTGCCCTACGGACCCCTCGCTTCAATTTTGAGATTACAATTCTAGGTGCGGTGGCACCATATTTATTCCGTTCTGCCCCACTGTGCCCCTAAAATTTTAAAAAATCGATCCTTGGTCTAGTTTACATCCCAACAGAAACTATCACACCAAATGTCAAGATTCTAGCTCTTGCCATTTGGATATGGCTGTTGTACCACATTAATCCCTTTTTGCCCCATCTTTACCCCACTGGGCGCGTAAATGTTCGGATTTTAAAAAAATCCAGTCAATTTCTGAGTCTACCTCATAAGGGCTCACACCAAATTTCACGATTCTAGCTCATTCCGTTTAAATTTGGCGGTGGTACCATATTTATCCCTTTTTGCCTCATTGTGCGGCTAA
Organism: Eudasyphora cyanicolor; assembly: GCA_963930755.1. Taxonomy (NCBI): domain Eukaryota; kingdom Metazoa; phylum Arthropoda; class Insecta; order Diptera; family Muscidae; genus Eudasyphora; species Eudasyphora cyanicolor. The sequence continues at coordinate 153,781,459 of OZ005736.1, read as the reverse complement.
TAGTACGAATTTCGAAAAATCCCGTCTTATTGTACGTCTACATCCCAAGGGCTACCCTCCCACCAAATTTCATGATTCTTGCTTCAGCCGTTTGGCCTGGGCGATGATCAGTCAGTCAGTCAGCCAGTCACGCAACAATTTTATATACTCGTATATAGATTTGTATGTGCCAAATACAATATATAGGGTGATCCAAGTAGAAGTACTTTTTCCAATAGCCTTTTTTTGACAGATCACATGTGAGTCGTGTCATGCTGTCATGTTATTTTTGTTAAGTATTGTTTGGCATTTCACCATGTGATTCTATTTATAAAGGGATTTTACAAACATTTAAAAATTTCTAAAAAAATTAACTTAAAAATTTAAAAAAAACGTATAGCAATTGCGGTATCGTTTTTCTATCAGTTACATCTGAAGCCTAGTCAGCATTAACGTGTGTCTTATCTATTCTTATACACCACAAAAAAACTTCTCTTTCGAATGAAAGAGTAAAAAGCTGAACAATTCGAATGTGAAAACATTCAAACATCTAATTAAACTACTTATTGTTTCATCATTGGTTATAAACTTCAGTTTGTATGATACAGTTCCCTTGAGTTACCTTACAATTCATTTCGGGTGTTGCCAGTGCAATTCCGTGTATTTTCTGGTTACCGTGTCAAGTAGCCAACTACATGACAGATTGAGCTTTAACCGTCAAAAAGACGTAAGCGCCAGTCGTAAATCATCAATTTTGCGGAAAAGGTTTCTTTTGCGATTTATTATTACTGTGAACTTTATTATAACGGTGATGCCATTTGATTTCCCTCAAAAAATTCATATCAATCATGGTAGCGCTTACGTCTTTATGGTGGTTAAGGGTCGATATATCTGATCTTGAACAATGCATAAGATACATCAACCTTCCGAGTAATTCACGATATGTTGAATTACTTAGTTGATTGAACTTTATATGCCAACAACGTGGTGCTTATTTGAGACCATATAACGATTTTCGTAGTTTGACCGCCATACCTTTGACATCCTCTTTCAGATAAAATATATAATTTCGTTTCATACCAACAGCAAGTATTTAACATATGATTGTTTGATTTGTGACGGGTGCGTTAGTTTCCAAAACATTTCCCCTGCTTTTTGAAGATACCCTTTGGCTACTAAACGGGCTTTATATTTGGTTGGGTTTGGTTGTCTACACCGACAGATTTATATTTAATCTTATTCATAGTTTCAATGACCTCAAGCACACATACACATCGAAAAGAAAAGAGATGATTATAATCATCGACATTCTCTAAAACAAGTTCTTCAGAATCAGGAACTGAACCACTTACGAAAAAGTTATTTATCATATTAACGTCTGCTTCATCTTTCATACGCCAGCAGAATCTATACCCGAAAATAGTCTGGAGAAATGTCTAATTTTAGCTCTACGCATAACATTTTTAGCTCTATTTCGATATTTACAGTAAGTTCTCCAATTATTCTGTGATCGGTCAGACTGAACTCCAGAAAAAGACAGATCTCTGAGAGATCTAGTAGACGTAATATCATGAGACTCCATCGATGAATCATCACGATGACAAATTCTTTTAGTGACAACGGGAATGTAGGAAAATATACCATCAAAGAGGAAGCACAAATTCAAGCATTTCGAGTCCACATCAGCAGCATTAAAAACAAGACTATAGTCAAAGATACTTAAGAACGCAAATAAACCATCCCAATAAATATTGTTGTAATCACGATACTCAACAAATTGTAAAGAGGTAGCTGCTTAGATTCTTCCTGGCAAAAATGCAGGTTCTTGGAGTGCGCCCACAGTTGGCCAGAAGCAACTTTAAATTTTTACCAAATCCGCATCACCCACCTAGGTAATTATCCAATTATGGGTCGGCAGACCAGGACATATTATTATCTCTAATATGTCAGCCGAGTTGGAGGGCTCTTCTGTAACGCAGGTTATGGCTCCAACTGGTCGCCCAGCCACACTGATCTGACATTACCGAAACATATGAGCTTTGCTCTCCCCTGATGCGACCCTCATCCTGCATCGTTGCAGATTGGAGGTTTGACCGACATTTCTCTACGTGCATCGAGGTAATGAGCCATAGTGGCTGATTGCACGTGGCTCCATTTGTCCTTGAGAGTGGAGCCATCCTCACTACTTCTGTCTATAACAGTAATCACTAGGCTCTCCTTCGCCATTTCATTGAAGGGTTTGGTCGTTTCATACAAAAGGATAATACGCCGACCACTATCACTATCCTTAGGAACATAACACGTGGCCAATTTTGAAACGGCACAGGTTTACAAAAAACAAACAAATAGAAAACGTTAAAAATTTAAACTTGTATTTTATGAAGTTTGTTGTTGTTTTGTAATGTTCTTAGTTAATCCCCTATATCGGATCTGAACATTACACAATTTCTTAATTTAGTTTGGTGAGGGGTGGATTTCTGCTATGCCCACAATGCGTGTTATATACGAAGTACATACAGATGTATGTATGTAAGTAAATAATGGATTTTTATGGAATTATTTTTAAATACTGTGGTTTCAAGTCGTAAACCGCCAAAGTGAATCACAGATATGAAAATACGCGCAATGAATGTACATTCAACTATGTAGGTAGTAGAGCAAGAAATTTTCTGAAATTCTTTACAATTATGTGAATTGAAAACATCTGAGATTAAAATCGTTTCCAAATAGTTCCCCTAAAAAGTTATACACCCCAGAATACGAAACGGTACACAATTTAAAAAGAATGTCTAAAGCGATTGTCTAAAGACCTTGACCCAAATTGGACCAACATTGGCTTTGGACGGAATTATCTGATAGTGTAAGTTTGTTGAGCTTGGGCATACATGTTGTCCTAATATTTTTCGGAATGTTGGTCAAATTGCATGTATGATGTAGGAGCCGCTTAAGCCGCACGTCTCTTGGGATCAATGTTGGCAAGCGAAATTGTCCCAAAATCGTCAGCTCAAAATCTACCATTTAAGATCAGATTTAAAGCTTAATGGGAGGTTCACAATCGAGCAACGCGTTACAGTTATTCAGGCTTATTATGAAAATGGGCGTTCAAATCAAAATGCATATCGTGCACTTCGTAATTTTGTCGGTCAATTTAATCGTCCAAATGTGCGTACAATCGGAAAAATCGTGCAAAAATTTTAGCAAACCGGGTCTGTGGGAGATGTGAAAACACTAGTGCATGCTCGTACAGCTCGTACCGCAGAAAATATTGCTGCTGTTCGCGATAGTGTGGCTGAAGAGCCGTCTACCTCAACTTGTCGTCGTGCCCAACAATTGCACCTGTCACGCTCGTCGTTGATGAACATTATACATAAAGACTTGAATTTACACGCTTACAAGGTGCATTTGACTCAAGAACTAAAGCCTCTTGACCATTCCAAACGTCGTCAATGGTCAGAATGGTGACAAGAAATGGCAAAAGTGGATGATCAATTTTCGAAGAAAATCACACACATTTTCACCTCAGTGGATTCGTCAATAAGCAGAATTGCCGCATTTGGGCGATTGATAATCTAACGGCCTGTTTCTGTATTTCTAGCGAAAGTCTCTGCGAACGAAAACCAGTCACTCACTTTCGTCAGGAATTTGGTTTCTCTAACGTTCTATCGTTCGTTCGCCTGGCCTTACGTCAATGACGTTAGCTATTTACCAATTGGAAAATAATGTAATTGCCAGACCAATAATTTCACAACCTCCGGTCTAAAAAAGCACACATTTTTGTATGGTCGACCTTAGCAAATACATCTCTGTGCTATTTACACTAGCAGTGGCCAAAAAAGCAACCCTGGGTGGTCAGCTGAGCTGCACCAAGACTCTCGTTTCTTTCTCTCTCTCACGTCTCTCTCACTGCACTGCTAATTTTTTTCCATCTTAGCGAGCAACCAATATTTTATTTTACTTTATGCTAAAATATTTACACTTGTGTACACAATATTATTATTATTTAATTGTTTTTACCATAATTATATTAATATCTTCTTATTTTTTGCTTTTAATAATGTTTATTTTGTAATTGTTCCTATCAGTCGACAAATAAAATAATGTGACTCGATCTGACATTTGTGTTCGCCGAGATGACAGCAAAGAGAGATAGAGAAACCAAAATTTGAACTGAAAGGATTACGTTTTCCTTTGAGTTCATTATCGTACGACTTCTTGTTGTGATGGTAGTTAGTGAAACCCAAATCAGCTGTTTGTCGTCTGGCAGGCGAACGAAAGCAATTTTTTAAGTTACAGAAACAGGCTGTAAGAGTGTTTGTCGAAAAACCAATGCACCCACAAAGAGTGACTGTTTGGTGCGAGTTCGCGGCGTCCATTTGGCCGATATTTTGTTCCATACATAATTGAACCATACCAATATTATCATAATAAAAATAATTTCCTAAATAATTTGTGTTTTATTCAAAATCAACATCGGCCCTTAAAATTTAACCATCCTTTATATCCAGCCATGAGCGCAAATCTATCGCAAGAGACAAATATCAAATTTTACTGGAGAGGTTTTTTTGTGTACTTCGAACCACAGGTAAAAAAACTGAAATGTTTTGATGCACAAATTGATAAGCAAATTATGGCGCTTACGATAAAATTTACTTACTGGTTTTTGCATATGAGTCATTCCATGCCAAACGGGTCGATTCTTGACTTCGAAATGTTGTGTATGTATTATTTACCTAAAAATATCTTATAAGTAGTTCAAGAAAAAATTAAAAAAAATTCTTCAAGAGTTATGAGCAATTTAAAGTTGACGAAATTGCGTTTTTTTTCTAAAAGGTGAGTTCATTTTTTAGCTTGTATCTCCTGAAATACGTGAACGATTTTAATGTGCTGTACCTTGTTTTGAAGGTAATTTCAACTACTACAACTAACTGGAGGCAGCACTGCAACAAATATACTAATTTTTAATGTGTGTGCACTTTAATACTTTCTGTTGTGTGTATGTTTTTGTATTCTTGATTTTGGAGCTACTCTGTGATTTTGGAGGAAATCTGGCTTGACGTATTAATTAATGCAACCAACTTCATTGGCATTTTCGAAAAGTAACAACAACTACACTTGTCTTGGATATTGGAACCACATTTTAGTGGTATGGTCCAATATGAACACAATATATATACAAACATGGAAAGACATATCGGAAATAACTATATCTAGCATTGATGTACGTGGACGTAAATGGGAATATACACGGAAAAATCACCATTTATTATATGTTGGAATTGAAATAAAATATATTTTGAACATTTTTTTTTTTAATTTTATAAATTTTTGGTCAAATACAATTTATTTGAAAAACAATAAAATTTATTTGTAGCACATAGAAGAATAAAATATATTTGCGATCTAATTTTCTCAAATAATTCTCTCAAACAAATAAAAGTATTGCTTAGGACTTTCTCCAAATATATTTTATTTTAAAACTTTTGATGACCTTTTCCAATTTCAGTTTTAATTTTTCCTTAGTTTCGAATTATACCTTCCAGTTATAAATATCATTAACTTTTGTTTTAAAGCACTCATTTTTAATTTATAAATATTCCAAGTCATTATTTGTTGGCAGTCCTTCAAACAATTTATTGTTATCGAATATCTTACAATTTGCAAATATAAAGGCATTTTACAAACAATAATAATTTCTAATAAAAATAACTTTGAATTAAGGTATTGATATATTTTCTGAATGCTCAAACGAAAATTAATCTTTGTTTCTAAAATAATAACAGTCCCAAATCAAATAATTTTATGATGGAAACAAAGATTTGTTTATAAGAACGTCTTTCCCAATAAAATTTGTTTGCGTCAAATGTATATATATTTCTAGCGGAATATATTTGACACAATATATGTAATAAGAAGATATTTTTTCAGCGTGTATTCAAAATTTCAACAAAACGCAATGTATTTGCGGTCGCCGCAGTAGTTAAATATGTGACTTAAGATAATGCGTCTCGATATATGTTTTAATGCTCCCGATATAAGCTGTTAACTTAGCGTACAAAATGGTACGTTTGTGTGGTAGGTACTGAAAGCGCGTGATAATAACGCCCATTTTTCGACAAACTGTAGGTACTATAAAAACGTTACACTGTACAAAATTTTAAGTATTTGTAGGTACTGTTTCAGGACAAGGAGTTTCTCAATAAAACACGTCTTTTATCTGTATTACTTTAGTACAATATGTTTATTACTTCTTAAATATGCTTATTACAAGTTGTTACACACGTGACTTAAAGTGCAATAATAGGCGTGTTTTCGTTACACCGTAAGTGCTTAATTTGTATGGGGAGCTAAGCACTATTAGTTCCCGATGAAGTTTGGTGCTTGTGTTCATGTCTTAATCGTGTATGATGTTGCCAGATTGGGAACCCTATATTTAGCAATATGGCATCCCATTTTTGGAGAGATTTTATCAATTATTGTGAATTAACGGGAAGAAGAAGAACAAAAATGGGAAATTATTTTAATATTTGCAAAAGAGTGTAAACAATTGAACATAGAATAGTAAATATATGTTTTATAAATACTTTTCACGAATTTTTTGTCTGTTTCGCACTGTTTTTTCTTCGCAACTCATGACACCATTGCTACCAGATAGTGAAAATCCGCCACTTATTGCTTATGTGCCAGTTAGTGGAAGTCAGTTGTTTTCGTTGCAAAGTGCTAAACTAAAAGTGCTAGCTTGTAACGAAAACATGCCTAATTTATTAGCATAGCCGTAGTTGCCACCTAACTGGAATAGTATACAAAACTGGGAATTGCCATATCGATGTTAATTGAACACTAAATCCCCACTTATTACACGCTTCCTTTTTTTTATACCTGTTCTTTTTACATCATTCTCTAGTAGACTACTTTATACATACATCCTAGTTCTATCCACGTAACGTCTTGGTGGTCTGATGGAACGTCCACTGCGTGTAACATACGAACCCGCAGAGGGTGCCTGTACACTCTCGGATTCAACACCACTATTCTCTGAACACGCAGAACTAAAAGTAGGATGCTCGTTATGGTCTGAAATATCACATGGGCTCTCGAGACTTTCCTCTTGCTCATGCGGATCATTACGGTTTTCCTGTCTGAAGCATTCATTTAAAGGTGTACTAAACGGATCCATGAGCGACGTTCCAGCAGACGTATTAGACGTGTTGTTGCTAGTAAATGATTTTTTAATAAAACGTCTATTCCTACGAAAATGATTACAATATTTATCCTTAATGATATAGGAACGGTCATTAAAATTTCTTACTACTACCCCTGGGTTCCACTCTTTACTGTTCTTCTTAAAAATAACGGAGTCGTCAGGACTCAAGGTTGGTAATTCTTTTGCTCCACGATCATAGTATCGTTTCTGTTTCCTTCGTTTATACTCCAATTTATCGTTTATTACATCTCGTGGCGGGACCTTTTGTGTCAAAATTTCTGGCACACATGGCATACAGGTCCTAACCTGACGACCAAAGAACAACTGCGAAGGGGATAGTCCCATGTTTACCAAGGGGGTTGTGTTGTATTCCAACAGTCGGTACTGAAACTTACGGGCTTCTCCTGCACTATAGCATCGCCTCAGGATGTTCTTTACAACGGCCACACCCTTTTCTGATATTCCATTACTCTGTGGATACCGAGGACTTGAGAACGATAAAGTTATATTGCTATCGTTTGCGAACTGCTTAAACTCGTAGGATCCAAAGGGATTGTTGTCGCATCTTATCTCAGAGGGATACCCATATCGGCAAAAAATACCTTGCAAGACCTCAATAACGCATCGACTAGACTTTTCAGTCAATGGTTCTGAAAACACCATACTGGAATATGAGTCCGTCATAGCAATAAAATTTCGACCTGCATATTCAAATATATCGACCCCTACTCTCTGAAACGGGTAAGTAGGCACCTGGTCCTGAACTAATGGCTCTTTTACATTCTCCCGACTAAATTTCTCACACACCGCGCAAGCCTTTACAAATTCGGTTAAATCATTCGTCATACCTGGCCAAAAATATAACATTCTACCGCGTGCCAAGGTCTTCTCAATACCTAAGTGTGGCTCATGCAACCCTATACAAACTCCTCTCTGTAACTTCGTAGGTACCACCAACCTGTGGTCCTTGAACAATAACCCGTCCTCAAAATGAAGTTCGTGCTTATACTTATGAAACTGCTGACTCAAATCATCAAGTTGGTGATAAGATGGCCATTGACTTTGTACATACTTCACAATACGCATATATCTTTCATCATCCCTCATAGCCTCAGTATACAGACTCCGGTTATCCGCCGAAATGATGACGCGCTCTACTACCGAATGTATAACACCCGATAAATCATCATTAAATTCACCGGCATCAGCCAAAGGAGCTCTAGACAAACAATCAGCGATCAACATCTGCCTACCTGGCCTATACCTAATAGTCATACCAGGATATTTCAAAAGAGCCAAGAACATTCTCTGGAGACGAGGTGTAACATCATCCACCTCTCGTTTCACAAGAGTCTCCAGGGGCTTATGGTCAGAATGGACAGTGAACTCCCTGCCATACAAATAGTAATGGAATCTCTCGCATGCAAACACGATGGCCAGAAGTTCCTTTTCTATCTGTGCCCATTTCTGCTCACTCTTTGACAATGTCCTGGAAGCGTATCCTATTGGCCTGTCGCCCTGTAAAAGTACACTACCCAACCCGTCTTTTGAACTATCAGTTTGAATTACAATCGGTTTATTCGGGTCAAATATTGCCAGAACGGGCATATCAGTAACTGACATTAAAAGGTCATTTAACTCCTTATCACACTCATCAGTCCAGGACCACTCGCTCTCACTTCCCGTTAGTCTGCGCATCAGCGATGTGCGCTGAGACAAGTTTGGTATAAACTTCCCCAAATACTTCAATAAGCCTAGTAAACGCAACACATCCCCTTTGTTCTTCGGTTTGGGCATTTTCATGATGGCTTCCTTGTAACATTTATCTGGGCCAACAGACCCATTCTCCATTATGTGTCCCATGAATTTCATCCTTTCCATTCTGTACTGTATTTTCTTAGGGTTAAACTTGATGTTATTTTCACGGGCACGCTTAACTACCATTGCAAGGGCCCTGTCATGATCATCATAGTCCTTTCCGGCAATAGCTATGTCGTCAAAATATACCTCTACGCCGGGAATGTCCCCGAAAATCATAACCATACGCTTCTGAAAAAGTTCAGGCGCGCTATTTATACCAAATGGCATCCTATTCCAACGGTAGCGACCAAAAGGTGTCATGAAAGTGGTTAATTCCGAACTATCCCTGTCCAGCTCCATATGCCAAAATCCACTTCTTAGGTCCACAACCGTAAAAACACGTTTATTCGACAACCGGCTAATTATGTCGTCAGCCCTTGGTATCAAAAAATGCTCCCTTCTAATGCACGCATTTAGTGGCTTTGGGTCCAGGCATATCCTTAGCGACCCGTTTGCCTTTTCAACAATTTGAATATTGTTCACCCAATCCGTGGGGCGATCCACAGGACTTATTATTCCCTGTGTCACAAGATTTTCCAATTCAGTTCTCAAACGCTCGTGAAGGCTTTGTGGAATACGTTTTCGATAATGAAGTACAGGTACTGAACCCTCCTTCAAAACAATAGAACACGTCCCGGGACATTTCCCCACACCATCAAATAAATCCCTATAACTATCAATAAAATCAAGTTCTTTATCCGGAAACAGGCATGCATTCACTAGAGCTTTTGGCACACAATTAACATCAGCGCCTGTATCTAATTTAAAATTCACAACGCAACCTTGAATCCGATACTTCTTCATCCACCTTTTAGATAGATCACTTACTTTAAATACTGCATTTAAACTATTAATATTTGGTACTTTTAATAATGCGCTGCACTTACTACTACCCACTGTTGTGTCCTCGACATTCTGCACCACGCTGCTACGTTTCCCATAGTCCTTTGCTGAGCGGCAATATTTTCTAAAGTGGCCTCTTTTTCCACATATATGACAAATTATGTTAGCTGCTGGACAATTTTCCCGATGGCGTTCGTTGTAAGGTCTACCACAATTAAAACATCTCTGTGGTTTAATGGTATTCACACCCTCTACTTCTTCAGCTGACTTGTTTTTTACGGCGTGGACTTGGTCTTTTGCGGATCCAGACTCCAAAACCCTTTTGTCACTCTCAGCTGCTTCGAAAACTTTGCACGTGTCAATGACGTCTGCCAATGTTGGGTTTTTTTGATCCAAAAGTTTAAGTTGCAGTTCTTTGTTATTGACACCCACTATAATGCGATCTCTAAGCATGCGATCGCCATATGACTCTTTGCACTTTGAACAGTCAAACTCACAATGTTGAACTTGTGTTCGTAGAGCAGTCTCAAATTCAGTGAACGACTGTCCTTCTTGTTGACAAATCAAGTTAAACTTAAACGCTTCCATCACGATGTTTTTACGGGGAAGACAATGATCGTCAAATGCCTGCATAATTTTGGCTAGGGTAACAGACCCTTCACTACCACTGGCAGCACCTTTTTCGGCAAAAACATCTACTCCCGGGAACAATGAATTAAAAACATCCAGTCCTCGATCACCAATCAGCCACAAAAATGTTGCTATTTTATTGCTTTCTTCTTGCTTATGCTTCTCGGTGGCCACAAGGTGAATCTTGAATTGTTGTTTCCACCTTGGCCAATCCTTCCCTAGATTTGAGCAATCAAGGTGTTGCATGACATTGCTATTATTCGCCATTTTGTAATTTCGCACGATTTAATAACCAACGTAAAACAATGTTTTTTATTGATTTCAATTGTTTACTTCTGACACCATGTTTCAGGACAAGGAGTTTCTCAATAAAACACGTCTTTTATCTGTATTACTTTAGTACAATATGTTTATTACTTCTTAAATATGCTTATTACAAGTTGTTACACACGTGACTTAAAGTGCAATAATTTATTAGCATAGCCGTAGTTGCCACCTAACTGGAATAGTATACAAAACTGGGAATTGCCATATCGATGTTAATTGAACACTAAATCCCCACTTATTACAGGTACTATAATTAAAGTTGAAAGCTGTAAACTTTTCGTACAACATGGTAACTTTGTGTGGGAGGTACCAAAAGGGGCTTGTCTAGAACGCCCATTTTTCTCTGGATTGTAGGTACTATAAAACCATTACACTGACAAAATTTTAAGTCTTTGTATTCAAGTTATAAGCTGTTAATTTTGGTGCAAAAAAGTACATTTGTGTGGGAGGTACCAAATGAGGCCAATTGCACCCACTTTTCACTGGACTCTAGGTACTATAAAAGTATTACACTGTACAAAATTTCAAGTAAATGCATGATGCGATATTAAAGCTATAAGCGGTTAACTTTTGGTGCAAAATGGTCAATTTGTGTGGGAGGTACCAAAAGGGGCGTGGCAGCTTCGCCCATTTTTCTCGAGGTGATAGTGACTAATGAACTGATACTATGTGTATGTCATAAGATTCAAATAATTAGTATAGAAGTTATTAAACAATCCACTAAATATTAACCCTTTGTGGGGGAGGCACTAGAAGGAGTGGATCAATATGGTCCATCTTCAAACTTAGCCGGAGATAGAAAAAATAATACCACATACCAAACATGAGGTCAATCGGTAACTCCTTTCGATTGTTATCGTGCGCACCAGCCAGTAGACAGACAGACGGACAGACGGACATTGCTCATTCCACTTAAAATGACCCAAAACGGATATCCGCAGAACATACTTAGGGTCTTAGGTTACTCCTTCGATGTGTTACACTCTTGGTCCGTAGCAAATGATATCTACCATCGTATCTCTAAAGTGAGGGTATAAAAATGCTTCAAAGATAATTATGTATTATAAATTCTTTCTGGCTATTTTATTTTTTAAAATTGAAAGGTATTTCATTAAGCGCTTCATATCTTTAAATTTAAATAAAACAAAGTGTGTGTAAGATATCATCGATCTTTATTCGTTTCGTGTATGCCCTTGTGTAGGGAATATAATATAGTAAAAATATCCGTTTATGTATGTCATTGTGTATGGAATATAATATCGTGCAAATATATGCACGTAATGACTCCGGCCAGGGACGTAGACAGAGGGGGGGGGGGCGGGTGCCCGGGCCCCCCCCGAATTGTTAAACATAGGCACAAACTGGTAACAGTTTTCAAAATCACTCAAAAATACACGAAAAATATTTGGAAGGCCATTAAAAAAAACAATACAAAAGCGTAAAAAATGGTATCAGTAAAAGTAATAACAACTAAAAATAAGAAAAGTGCATGGTTTCCTCGCTAAAACTTTTTAAATTATGTATCGATTTTCTTCGGAATGGTCTCAATTTATTCATAACCTTTCAGAGTTAAAACCACAAAATATGACAATTATGCGTTTCTAGATGTTTTTATGAGGCTTTTATTTAAAAAATATTAAAATTTTCTCAAAAAATATGATTTTTTGCAATACTTTGTAAGATATTGTCGAAACCGCTGAACGGATGGAAAATTTTTCATATTGTGCGAAGTTGAAGGCTACTTAATTCTGAAGTTTGTAGAGCTTACCTGAACCAATTCGGATGAATGGTTCTCTAGTTATGCCATAATATGTAGTTCAACCTCCTTTTTCTTAGCCTAAAGGGTTGTCTCTTTAAATTCTCGCGATAAGCTGTGATATGGAAAGAAATTAGTGGTTGAACCACATATAGTGGCATAACTCGAGAACCATTTATCCGATTTGGTTGAGGAAAGTTTTAAAGAATTAAATATTAAGTAGCCTCAAACTTCATATAATACCATTTTCCATCCGTTCAGCGGTTTCGACGATATACGAGTATTACAAAATATTGCAAAAAAATGTTATTTTTTGATAAAATTTTAATATTTTTAAAATAAAACCCCCATAAAACAATCTAAAAATTAACAAATGTTATATTTTTATGATTTTATCGTAAAGTCTGTTCAGTCATGAATTAAACGAGCCCATTCCGAGCCCCCATCGATGCACAATTTAAAAAGTAATAGCTAATTTAGTAACTTTAACTTTAAAACTTTCTTATCGATGTAAAATTTACAAAAACAAACTTTAAAAGCTAAGATTGGAGATTTTGACGTTTTTTGACGTCTAGAATCAGAATCTGTGCATTAAAACAGAAACCCAAGAAAAAATGTTGTTTTTGTCGACCGGTGTAATTATTGGTTGGCTTTAAATTTATGATAACCAGATATGGCGAAAATTAAGTTAAAATTACATTTATGATTTCTTATCTATCTACCTTTTTAACATGTAGGTTGCAGTGATGGAATGAGTTTGCACAACCGTGTATGTAAATTTGACTTTATATTGGGTGTGGTAATAAGTAGTACGGTTTTGGCCATTACACAGAACTTATCACGGTATTTGCAAACGATTAACCTAGATATAAAAAGGCTTACGAAATCATAAAATTGGCAACGATTAAATTAAGTGACATGTGTAGAAATTCAGATGCGGAGTTTGATAAACTGTTTGAAGAATCTACACAACATGCATTGTTCATACCATATCTGAACGAAGTAATATCACATTTAAATAATAGATTTTCCAAACATGAAGCTATAATTACAAGTCTGTTTAATATCGTTCCGATACGAGTTGTAAATCTAATAAAGGAAGATTTCGAAGAAGTCACACTTTTTTACAAAAACGATTTTAAAAAATAAGCAAAATCTGTTTTAGCTGAAATAAGTATGTGGATTGATTATTGGAAGCAGAAGAATGATATGCCATCAAATGCATTACATAGATGCTATTTCAGTTTGTGATGAGGACATGTTCCCAAGCGTCTTTACCCTTTTGCAGATACTGGCCACAATACCTGTGACAACGGCATCTGCTGAGCGAAGTTTCTCGACGTTACGAAGAATAAAAACTTATCTCCGGAACAGAATGGAAGGAGAAAGGCTATCTTATCTGGCTTTGATGTCTATATACAAAGATGAAGTCAAAATCGATGAAATAATTGATATAAATCTTTCAAAAAATCGAAGATTACATTTTTAACTCTTACGTATTTTATTATAAAAAGTTTTACTGATCTCGTACTAGAGTACACATTTATATTTAGGAATAAAAAACTAAGGAACTTAACTTCCATTACCTACACAATAAACGCAATTTTTAATTGTTTATCTTTGTTATGGGAAAAAAAGGTTGGGCCCCCCCCGAACCAAAATCCTGGATACGTCCCTGACTCCGGCGCATAAATCGGACTGCATTTGACCGAAGGCAAAGGTTATATTGGCTTTGAGGCCCGCTGCACAGCGTGAGGAATTAAACAAAATGAAAATGGAAGAAATGAAAAAGAAAAGAAACAAGTACCGTCTGCTAATTTTCAGCAAACATTTGTTCTGCTAATACAGCAAGTTTTCTGCTGTAACAGCAAAAAGTTTGCAGTTTTGCATTAGCAAACACACTGCTGAAAAATTTGCAATTTGCTAAAAATGTTTGCTGGTAATAAAAATAATTGAAAATAAGACAAATGTTGCAATAATTTACAGGGTGAAGTGCATCTACCATTAAGTTCATTCATGCGATGAGAACTTTCTTACTATTTAAAATAAGTAATTAATAATCGCAAAAATTCTCATTTTTCACCATTTTGCTCAATAAATGGATTACAAATCCATAAATATGCAGTTTTTTTCTTTATAAACTTTATTTTGCATGAAAATAAAAATTTCGATTCATATTACAGCTATTCTTACACAGAAAATATGAGATTTGTATATGTTATCTATGTATGTATGTAAATAAAATTTAGAAAATTTTCAAATATTGTCAAGATTCATCCTCGTTGAAGTTGACGCTTGTGGTTCTGATGATCTTGTTTTCTTCGTATGTTGTTCATATTCTTGTTCTGAGTCTTCATCATCATTCGAGTTAGACATAATATTCAAGGACATTTTTTGTTCAGTGTGTCCATCAATTTTAGTGTTATCTTCGGTGCTTTCATCTTCAAACTACATAATTTTACTTATATATAGAGAATAAGTTTACGTAGCAGAGCTTTTCATTGGTATTAATATCTTCAAAATACGTAAAGCGGTTATGAAGATATGGCTAATTTAACAAATAGTAATTTTGAGAAAAATCCTTGAGATAGGTAATTTTGGAGTTCTGTACCACCCAAACTACAGTGAATTTTGATAAACTAAAAACTCCAAACAATTCCCACACACTCGAGGAGAATTATTGTGCTAAATTTTGTGAAAATGTAAAGGGGTGATTACGTAGACTGCCATCAAATGCATATACCTCTTTTTTATATATAAATAACAGTATTAAATTCTGTGCGCCGCAAGGCCTCTCCAACATTAGAACAATACACCCTAACCGTTTGGTTTTTGCGGTAGTGCCATATGTTTTTTTGTGGTACCTGTGCGCCCAAAAGTAAGTAGAAATGTCCAGTAATGTGATGATGTAAAAATACCTTTATCGACTCTACTCCATATTTGTGAATACCCCAATGGTCCACTTCAGTATATACAATTACCTATTTGTTTGACACAAGATCACAGTCTTTAACTACAGTGTTTCAAAACAACTCGGAGGTCGGCTTTATTATACAGAAATAGAGTTTTCCAACAAGAGGTGTTATTTAGAATCACCCGGTATTTCGGTAGCTGTCACTTTTTAAGCTTTTATTCTTTGACATTTTGACTACGCCATTACAAAAAAGGAACGATACACGATTCAACAAAATTATTAAAATTCGAAAAATCATCTTGACTGATGAGGCCCATTTCCACCTCGGTGGCTACGTCAACAAGCTAAATTGTCGCATCTGGGGCTCGGAAAACCCAAGAGTTATTGTTGAGAAACCTCTCTATCCTCAACGTGCGACTGTTTGGTGCGGTTTATGGTCCGGCGGGGTCATTTGACCTTACTTTTTCGAAAATGAGGTTGGATCAACAGTTACGGTGAATGGATTGCGCTATCGAGAGATGATTGATGATTTTTTATTATCGAAGTTGGATGGTATTGATCTGGACAACGTTTAATTTCAACAAGACGGCGCTACGTGCCACACAAGCAACGAAAGAATTGCTCTGTTACGGGAAAAGTTTCCGGACCGTGTTATCTCTCGAAGAGGTGGTCACAATTGGCCACCGAGATCTTGTGATTTAACACCTTGCGACTTCTTCCTTAGGGGCAACGTGAAAGATAAGGTCTACGCCAACAGCCCAGCGTCGATTCAAGACCTCAAAGATAGAATTCGTGAGGCTATCGAGGACATAGGGCAGCCACTTTGCGATTTGGTTATGGAAAATTTCATGAAAAGGATATGGTCCTGTAAGCGTGGTCGTGGTGGCCATTTGGCCACCTTCCCCTTTATTATGAAATAAACATCCGATCATTTATCTAAAAAAATTAAATTTTTCTTTGAATACCAAAATAACACCTCTTGTTGGAAAACCCTTTACTTATCAATGTGTTCTCTTACTGTACAACATTTATCTCAATACATCCATAAACGTATGCATTTCGAAAAGAAGCACTTCTTATTATTTCCCAAGATCATTTTTTACTACTGTATTGTATTTAACCCATTTTTGTCCTACTATATTTAAATACTAGCTGGATCCGGTCCACTTCGTTGCCCCAGATTTAGCATTTCCGATCCCGTCCATTTCTGGACCAATCACGTAAACTATCACCATGTACATATACACGAAATTACAGCATTCTCGCTAACAAATTGTAGATATCTCAATTTAAAAATTTGGATTATATCTTCGAGGCCACGTCCATTGGTCCGATCGCGCCCATTTTTTATCGGAAATTTGTCTTCAGCGACCTATTTTCCCAGAATTACAGAATTTGGCACGCAGAGCAGCCAGAGACTGTTCAAGAACTGCCAATGTACCCCGAAAAATGTAGTGTTTGGTGCGGGTTATAGACCTGCAACATCATTGGACCGTACATCTTCAAAGACGATGATGGTCGCGACTTTACGGGTAATGGAACAGGATATCGTTCGATGATCACCGACCTTTTTGCCCAAAATGGAAGAATTCGACTTGGTTGTCAATGGAAATAAATATTTCATGCACTTGTACACATTTTGTGTTTTTACTAAATTTTCAAAAACAAAGCTTAACGCTTAAAATAACACCCTTTTTTAAACCACATACGCTTCCATATAATTGTTATCCATGGTGGAAGGTTTTTTCGATCGTACGACCCTAAAATTTTGTGTGAAGATGTAGTTTCATCAAATTCACAATAATCAATCAAAAAGTCGATTTTCCTGTTAGTTAGGCCGTTTGCATTTCTCGTGACTATTTGACTCAATGTGACCATAATTGTACGAATTTTGAAAAACATATCCTGGTGTAATATTTTTCATAATTGCACCAGCTATAATTTTTCTATGTCCGAATGACGACCATGTCAACAAATTCCGTGATGTAACTCTAGATGAATTCAAGACGGCATTGGTACCATATTTACACTTTGACCTTAAAAAATTCGGTGCGTCCCAATACCTCTCCAACATCAATAAAATACACCCTAACCGTTTGGTTTTTGCGGTAGTACCATATGTTCTTGTGTGGTACACTGTGCGCCCAAAAGTAAATAGGTATGTAAGTGATGATGTAAAAATAACTCTATGATCGACTCGAATACATATTTCATAATACAGTTACTTCCCATAACCAACGAATTCTCGGTGCAAATTTACAGAAGAATTTGTTTGTGACTCTAGTATAGGAGAAGACCTCAATGATCCACTCCAGTATATAAAATGTCTTCAACTACAGTGCTTCAAAACAACTCGGAGGTTGGCTTCATTATACAGAAATACTTTAGTGTCCGTCCGTAAAAAAACTATGCTAGGATCGGCCAACCACCTAGAATAAAAGAGGCGGTTATTGACTATAGTATTATTGTACATTTCTTATCTTATACTTACTCCCGGGCCTATGGACGAGTCCAACTGGCACTTATGAAATGCTACATTCCTTTCAGGTAAATACATATGTACATGAAATCAGCAGTCAGCAGTCAGCGGCACCATTGCCATCTCCTCAACACGATATAAAAAAAGAATTCGATAGTTTGTCGAAAGAAATTATACATAACTATTTTTCGATCGTAAAAGAGATGTCCATGAGCCCTACAATTATTTTATTAAAATATTAACCGACAAGAAGAAGCTGATTGTTGTATTTCTTTATCAAAAACATATGTATTTATTTTTATCAGCTGATAATCTGACAACTACCAACAAAAAGAGAGAGAGAGAGAGACATTGAAGATTCAGGCTGCTACTTAAATAGCCGATGTCGGCGTGCGATGTCTGCCAAAGTGTTGTTGAGTTTGACAGACGCTATACTCTTTCATTCCTATTTAAGAGTGGCCCAATAAACAATTCCATTGTCAAACATTGTGAGATGCTAACTTGTTAGCCGCCTATATGTCATTTCTTTTTCAATCATGTTCAGTGTTTATATTTTCTAGGTATTTTTTGTTTACTGTCAACTTTAGTGACATCTATTGCTTTTTCTTTCTATTTACTTTCCCATATGCCCGGTCGTTATGAGTTTTACGAGTCTTTGACGATTTATCGATTTTTCTATATGTTGGCAACGCAACTAGAATCGTTCTCCACCGTCAAAACACCAACAACCGCCCACCCCTCCCCCACTACACAAAAAAAAATTTACAACCCTAATCATCAATCGTTGTCTTCCATTTTCGTGTTGTTCGCTTGCAGAACGAGAAAATTTTTGTTTCAAGTATTTGCGAGGAAATGTTGAGATTTTCCTCAGAAAATTCGCGATAATTTATAGAAAATTTACCATTAACAAGTGCAATGTGAAGTGCAGCAGCGCAGCCGATAATTAATGGAGTTAAAACTGAAGCAGAAAATTGTCAACAAATTTTACGCAGGTCGCATTTTCGAGGTGCGTATAAATTCACGCAGACGTGACAGACAGCGGCACACTGGGCCTGCCTGGGGAGGAGTTGGATTTTTTGTGTGTCTGTTGTGCTGTGCAATGAGCAATAAAATTCTTGAGAGGAGGCACTACTAATGGCTAATTGGAAAATATGCAATTCCAAAAGCCCTACTAGAAAAATAATTTTGTAGGTTTGTGGTGCGCATTACGATGGCGACTGTGTGTCCCGGGAATCCAATCCAGTGGTGGTATTATGTGGTTGGTGTGTGTGTGTGCAACGAGGACATGACTCCTTGTAGGAATTTTCATAGATTCCTTTTGGTTGGAAAAATCGAAAATGTTTTGTGTATCCATCCATGCAACTGAGAGGGGTTGGGGTTGTTTTTTGGAGCACCCTTTCGTCGTTTATGTTATTTGTTGTTGGTCATGTTCTGTGTTTCTTCTTTCGTCGTTGTGTTTGCCCCACCATCCACATATGAACCTATCATGCCATCCATATGGCAATGTTTTTTGTTTGCTTGTTTGAGTGTGTGTATCAGTGTTACAATTTTGATTGATTTATTGCGAGTATGTATGTATAATTTTTCATTCGATTACACAAACAAAAACGATTTGTTATAATTTTGTTTCTATTTTTTTCATTCTTATTTTCTGTTATTACGCTTTTTTCTCTCTCGTTTGCGAATTTTTTTTGCATTAGATAATAATTACATTTTTACAACAACGGCCAAGAGTTCTTTCTTTCTTGATTTCCATTATTTTCCTTTCTATGATTTGTCACAGGATTTCGTTTGTTTATTTGCTTTTTTATATGTAGATAATTTGAAATTTGTAACCGTCATTCCTTATTGCTCCCGTTTCCATCGAGCAACTAACAATCAATAGCACTGAGTGACCTGTCGTTCAATTTACCCACCAACTGTCTGTGTGAAGCAGCGCTTAGCGCCAGTCCAATTTTGATTTCCATCCTCTTTAGCCGCCAATGGTGCTCAAAAGTAGTGGAACACTACTTTATGAACAAATTGTCGCTACTAACGTACGTACGTACATTGTTGATGAGTTGATGCGCGATATTTTCCCTTTGCCACCGAATTCTGCACATACATCCATTGCGAATGTCCCATTTCTATGCATGCTCAATGCAAGCTCCGTCTCTGCGTTATTTCAAACATAGACACGGATGGACGGACGAACGGGAGGACAGACGTATGTACATACATATATCAGATTTTAATTTATGGAAAACCTGACGTTGTTGTGTGGCCGGGTGATTGCTTGTATTTGTTTGCTAGTGTTGTAACCGCCTCTGAACATACATATGTATGACGGGTGAATGCGTTATTGTTGTACTCATTTGTTTACATTTCTAGTTATTTATTATTTCTGTGCGAAGGATCAGCGCGGGCGCTGTTTCAAACTTTGTCTATTCTTACCAGTAGTATCTAAACTCTGAGAACAAAAACCCGCCAAAATATAACAAAAGTTTCCAACAAATAATGTTATAATTCTCAAACCTTAGATATCTTTTTGCCATCTACTGCACGAACAGTTTTATAAGAGAGAAAAAAATAAAACAACACAAAAATATGCTTATTTGGGACACACTCGTATATATATATTTTTTTGCAATAATAAAAAATTACAATGAGAATTTTAGAAGAAAAAAAATTAAGCTATATATGGCTCTCTATGCATACAATGCAAATTTCGTAATTTGG
The DNA here is from genome assembly GCA_963930755.1 of Eudasyphora cyanicolor. Taxonomy (NCBI): domain Eukaryota; kingdom Metazoa; phylum Arthropoda; class Insecta; order Diptera; family Muscidae; genus Eudasyphora; species Eudasyphora cyanicolor. The sequence continues at coordinate 153,760,752 of OZ005736.1, read as the reverse complement.
CCTGTAATTTGACAAATTTCTGAGGGCCTGTTTCTGTAACTTATTTTCGTTCGTCTACGGCGAACGATCAAAATTCTCTCAGCTATTACTTGAATTCTATAAAACGCAGGTTAGAAATATTTTAGGAACAAGCTTTTTACATGATTTTCTACAGACACAGCGAATTATAAACTTCTGCGACTTATAGATTTCTCGGAATAACTGAGTGATTTTTGATCGTTCGCAGTAGACGAACGAAAAAACGTTACAGAAACAGGCCCTGATTTCCACAAAATTACAGAACATCTATTTCAAGAAAATTTGCATTTTAAAGGGTTTTCCAACAAGATGTGTTATTTTGATATTCAAAGAAAAATGTCATTTTTTGAGATAAATGGTCGGATGTTTATTTCATAATAAAGAGGAAGGTATGCCGTTAATAATGAAAAACAACATCAGAAAAATGGCCACCACGACCACGCTTACAGGACCATATCCTTTTCATGAAATTTTCCATAACCAAATCGCAAAGTGGCTGCCCTATGTCCTCGATAGCCTCACGAATTCTATCTTTGAGGTCCTGAATCGACGCTGGGCTGTTGGCGTAGACCTTATCTTTCACGTTGCCCCGAAGGAAGATGTCGCAAGGTGTTAAATCACAAGATCTTGGTGGCCAATTGTGATCACCTCTTTGGGAGATAACACGGTCCGGAAACTTTTCCCGGCACGTAGCGCCGTCTTGTTGAAAGTAAACGCTGTCCAGATCAATATCATCCAACTCCGACCATAAAAAATCATTACTCATCTCTCGATAGCGCAATCCATTCACCGTAACTGTTGACCCAACCTCATTTTCGAAAAAGTAAGGTCCAATGACCCCGCCGGAACATAAACCGCACCAAACAGTCACACGTTGAGGATGGAGAGGCTTCTCAACAATAACTCTTGGGTTTTCCGAGCCCCAGATGCGACAATATTTCTTGTTGACGTAGCCACCGAGGTGGAAATGGGCCTCATCAGTCAACATGATTTTGTTCGATCGTTTTGTATCGTTCGATGATCGTGTATCGTTCCATTTTTAGTAATGGCGTAGTTTCTACTTGTCAAATGTCAAAGTATAAAAACTTCAAAAGTGACAGCTACCGAAATACCGGGTGATTCAAAATAACACCTCTTGTTGGAAAACCCTGTATTAAGTTTTACAATATACATATAGCTTGTAAGGCCATATATGGATTCGTCAGTTTTTGTAAAAAATAATAATTATAAAATTTACTTTTCAGCAAAATTATATTATTCTTATGAAAAGTACTTTGCTTCCTATCAGAAAAAAATTTTGTTGGAAGAAAGACCCTGTTTGTTTTTTGTGAAATTAACTCAAATAACTACAAAAATAATGTTGGTTAACATAATTGAGACGCTTGCCAAAAACTAACGTAATCAAGAACAAATACAAACATTGGGAATAACAACACTTGGAATTCCAGTGGAGAAGATAACAAAGAATGTTTTTAAACAATCTTATTAAACATCGATTAACTACCGTTTAGATAAAAAAAGAAGTACGGTAGAACTGAAAAAACATATTTGGCGTTGTATTCGGTAGAGGGTTAATACGAAACTTTTGGAAAAATCGCATTTGATATCGTCTTAATCAGCGCTCTTCAAATGGTGGTCCACGGCCCACTCGGGTCCGTAGCGGCGTCATTTTGACGATTTTTGGAGCCAAAAAAATTGGAAGTTTCAAAATTGGTAGAGGAAATTGTAGTGAGTTTTTCAGTAAAGTTAAGACTACTTCAATACATGGACCTAGGAGGTCATTATTCCAACGAATAGTATCAGTTAATATTAACCACCTAATTAATAACAGTTTAAATCACTTGTTTTTAAGCCAAATTGGTAGGCATTATTTTTTTTGGGGCCAAAAAGTCAAATCGGATGGGATCTTTGAATGGGACTATGTCCAAATGTGGGAAAATTAGGTCACTTTCTGCTTGAAATGGATTAAATTGTAGCCCAATCGATTGGTACTTATGGCCTCTAAGACGCTAAAAAGTCAAATCGGGTGGGAAGTATACAAAAATGTTTACCACTGAGTTCAATACTCGTATGAATGATTATGGGCAAAAGTAAACGAAAATTTCCAAATTGCATTACAATCGCTTATGTGGTTTCTAAATAAAAATGTTTACCATTAATGTGAGTTGTTCTAGATTTAAGGATTAAGTATTTCTTTTATTGAGTCTTTTTTAAATCGTTATAATTATTCCATTATTATTAGCTACATATTTTTAAAGAGAACTTAAGACTATAATGTAATATCTTAAATTACTAGAAACAATAGGAAAAACAGCTCCATGCTTTTTAGAATAAATATAGTATTAAATTATTAATAATAGTGTTAATAATAATGGCTTGAGAGTATAAAATTCTCACTTAAACTTAAAATCGAATAAATAAAAAACAAAGAAAAGAACAAAAAAAATTAAATTCCTAAGCATTTCGTACTACCTCCGTCGCGTATTCGACTATGTATTCCCATAGAGTGAATTGCTCGAGATAAAATTAAATTCATATTGTCAAATTGAGCGTCAGTAAGTTGAATCACATGTTTCTACACTGGACCCTTTTGGCGTGAATGGTTATATGCATTTCATTTCCTTCTATGAGGATGACGAATTTTAATCCTAAGAAATTATTCAGGTATGTTCTGGCACTCTCTAGGACCATCGCACGTAAATTGTCTCAAGGTAGAGGTATTCTACAAGTCGATATCACGTCCGAAACCCTATGGCTCGGCAGGCAAATCGTATGTTTCACATTATTTAAGCAGAAGTTCGACAGCCAATACTCTCTGCAGTTGCCGGTCAACTGGTTACTCGTCAGGTAAAGTGAATGTGAGAAGTGAGATGAGTACCAGAACAGGGGCGAGTATGTATAAGATAAGTATCCGCTATATTTGATTACACAGTGCAACAACCAAAATGGGAATGGGATGAAACCCATTGCAAATGAAAGTTGACATTATCCATAATAAAACCTTCAAGGGTTTTTTCAATTCAGTGCGAGATTTTTTTTAAACGCGTTTGAAGTTGGTGGTTTTGGAACGCTGTCTAAAAGAAAAGATCATTGCAAATTTTATCAAATAATGCTTATTTATTTTTATTATCATGGAAAGTTGTGATATCTTACTGTTTTTGGTGTCGAGGAATTCATTTTTGATATTTATTTTTACCTACAATTCACGCTAGATGGCGCTGTCATACAAATGGTGCTATTTCTTGTCGATTTTCCTAGAAAAAACGGTGTATTTATTTTTTTAGGCTGAAAAATATATTTTTCAAACGAGAAGCAGATAGTGCAAAAAGAGTTAAACGTATCTTGAAAGCCTTTCAGGAACTTGGTGTGAATATGTCATTAAAAATTCATTTTCTCCATCACCATATGGATTGTTTTGAAAACCAACTTCCCACCGAATCTGATGAGCAAGGTGAACATTTTCACCAAGTAGCATTAACCATGGAAATTAGGTACGGAAAGAAACTAGATTCTATGATAGATGATTTATGCTGGTGGTTAAAGAGGACAAGAGCCAAAATTATACAGAGATCCATAAATAAAATAAATAAATAAATATCAAAAATGAATTCCACGACCCCAAAAACTGTAAGATACCATAACTTTCCATGATAATGAAAAGAAATAAGCATTATTTTATCAAATTGTCAATGATCATTTGTTGTTAGACAGCGTTCCAAAATAAACAACTTCCAATGCGTGTAAAAAAAAATCTCGCATTGAACTGAAAAAAACCCTTGAAGGTTTTGTTATGGATAATGTCAACTTTCATTTGCAATTGGTCTCATCCCATTCCCATTCGGAAAGTTCGATTTTGTATCACAGCGTTATTATTGCGGTTCAAGAATGTGAGATCCGCCAACAAAATGTATTTTAGTTCATTTTGAGGAACCCAAAAAATCTTTTGAAAGTACCTATTAATACATAAGTATCTGGCTCTGAAACATGTCGTTTTGTTTGATTTTTGCGTTGACGATTTGACGATTTTTGGACCCTATTTTGATTGATTTGATTTTTTTTGAATCAAAGTTTGGATACAAATTGCAAAATTTTCTTTCGTATCGGAATTGCAATAAACGCAGTGGTTTCATTCTTATTTTGGTTAATAATCGAAAAATTTAAAAATAGAGCATTATTTGTTATTTTTAGAACACATTTAATTAAAGAAAAAAACTGATATACGAGATTTGGAGGAATGCGGCATTTTATTTACATTCCCCACAGGAAAAAGTCTAACGGTGTGATATCACATGATCTTGGTGGCCAATCGACCGCCACAAAACATGAAATTATATGCTCACCGAAGGGTTCTCTCAATAAATTCATTGATTGATGCTATGTGAGGGAAGTGGCGACGTCTTGTTGAAACCAAATGTCGCCGAGATCACGAGCTTCAATTTCAGGCATCAAATAGTCGGTTATCATGGCACGATAACGGTCGCCATTGACGGTTACGTTCTCACCGGCATCATTTTTGAAGAAATATGGACCGATGATTCCACCGGCCCACAAACCACACCAAACCGTAGTTTTTTCTGGATGAAGTGGCAGCGCTTGAATCTCTTCAGGTTGCTCTTCGTCCCAAATGCGGCAGAAATGGTCCTCATCGCTGAACAAAATTTGGCTCGAAAACGTCGGATCTTCTTGGAACTTTTCAAGAGCCAATAGAGCGAAGCGATGTCGCTTGGGTAGGTAGGGCGGCTTCAGTTCTTGCACAAGCTGTATTTTGTATGCTGTCAACTTAAGATCTCGACGTAAAATGCGCCAAGTCGTTCCATACGTCAGTCCGAATAGGCTCTCCACGGTCAGTCTTTTACTGTCCGAGCGGGAGTGTATTGAATTTTGAATTGTTGGCCAAACGGTCCTTTTTCCCATATTAATTACCTATTGTATTTAGCAAATGTTGACCAAAGAGCTTTTAATAGCTTTTTATTCAATATTTTTAAGAAAATAAAAAAAATTCACTAATTATTATATAATTTGTTAAAACTATCTAATTAAGTAAGTCTACAAATTTAGAATATTCGGTTTAGCATGATATTTGTATATGCAGGGAGGGCCATTTAAAATTTTAAATTTGAATAGGCTATAAAAAAAGTACTGTTATTTTTTAAAATTTCTGGTTTTATTGGAAAGGTTGAACTTTGTCATTTAATTATGGAACACAATATTATGCATATGACCACCACGACTGGCTTGGCACGACCTCATCCGATCAACCCAATTTTTCAGTACATTTTCGATGGTTTCGGGTCGAATCTGTTCAATGGCAACTTCAATTTTATGTTTCAACGCTTCATTTGTCTCTTGAGGCTTTGCATAGCATTTATTCTTAATGTCTCCCCACTGAAATTAATCCAAAGGGCTCAAACCACAAGTCAAAGTAATCGGTAGTTCAATGGCATCGATAGGTTTTTCAAACGAAACGAATAAAAATCGATGATACATATCTCACACACGCTTTGCTTAATTTAAATTTTAAGATAGGAAGTAGTTCAAAGGAAATTTTATATCCGATTTCTTAATATCTTTACGAAGAAAAATTGAAAAAACGTATCCATAGATATGAAAAACATCTATCTTTCTGTAATCCTGAGAGTTGTTATTATGTTCAGATTATTTTTAATGAATATTATCGACTAGTTTGTGCTGGACATTTTTCAGTGACCATCTCGAAAATATCAAAATTTGGAAATGTAATGCGCGCAAAATGAGTGACGATACATTTCCATTTTCGCTGTATGTAATGTTGAAAAATTAAAATATGTTTTAAATAAAAACAAATCGAACATACCTCGATTATAAACCACCCCCCGAAAACAACCCCCACCAGGATTAGAATTGTTGTTTGTTCTTTCTTAACAAGTACAGTTCCAATTGGAATTGTTTTTTTTACATAAGTATGTACCAAATAATATACGAAAAAAACTGGAATTCTATGCCCCTGTGGTAAGGGGAAAATTATGCGCTTGTGTATAAAAAGGTACGGCGCCTGACTAAGGGGAGTGGGTTATTTTTGTAATCTGCACTGCATGTACTATTACGCACACTCATGCCGCTGACTTACTCGTATATGTCAGGCGGACGTGCAGCCAGTCTGTCAGTCGTTCACCTCTTCTATATGTGGGGTTTCAATGGTACATGCGTACCACCTTTCCTCGGAGGCCGATTAAAAAAAACTCATTCACTTAGTCTATTCTTTGCACTCAACTTTTTTTTGTATAATGAAAATAAACAACAAAACGAGAACGAAATCGAAAATGAAAACAAGCAAAAGTAAAATGAAAAGTGATGATTACAGCACAAGTGCATTATTATATCTATTGTACCTATATTTTTTAGTATTGATTGGTTCGTTGGTTGGCTGTTTGGTTGATATTGTTTGCTTTTATTTTATTTTAAATTTCATATACTCGTACATATCGAGCCAACCCGCTAAAAAAAAATTAAGCGACAAAAAGTAAATTTTACAGGTTTTTTTTTAGTTTTCTCTATACTCAGTGCAGGTATTAACATGAACCTTTCAAGTAAAGTTTTTTTATACCCTACTCCACACTGTGGTACAGGGTATTATAAGTTTTTTGTGTGGCAGATGTTTGTAACAACTAGAAATACTACAGCTAGACCCACCTTAAAGGATACCGATCGACTCAGAATCACTAGCTGAGTCGATTTAACCATATCTGTCCGTCCGTCCATCTAAAGTTGTCCGTAGAGTACAAGTCGCAATTTGATTCCGATCGTCCTGAAGTTAGTGGTATTTCGTACCTGGAAAGAAGCCTATTGAATTTGAAGATTTAGATATAGCTCCCATATATATGTTTCGTCCGATTTGACACTTTAGCCCTATATCTATATATATAAAAATGAAACGGTCCATCTGTGTAATGGCATCACGTCAGAACGGCTGGAGCGATTTGGATGATTTTTTTTTATTCGATTCTAAATTTTCACGAGATGGTTTATATAGAAAAAAAAATTAATTGGACAAAGGGGCGTGGTACCTCCCATACAAATCGCAGGTTAAAAATCCGATATTTCTGCTCCTATTATAGGTATAGTGCTGAAATTTTGTTTGTATGCATTTAATGGCAGATTATGTGAATTTTCCAAAAATGGGCGGAATCGGACCAATGGGCGTGGCCCCGCCCATATAAGCCAAATTTTGAAATTGAGATATTTTGCACAATTTGTTAGCGAGAGTGCTGGAATTTTGTGTATATGTAAACGGTGGCAGTCTACGTGATTGGTCCAAAAAAGGGCGGGATCGGACCAATGGGCGTGGCCCCGCCCACATAGACAAAATTTTGATATCTTGCACAATTTGCTAGCGGGAGTGCTGCAATGTTGCGTATATGTATCTGGTGGCATTCTACGTAATTGGTGAAAAAATGGGCGGGACCGGACCAATGGGCGTGGCCCCGCCCATATAAGCCAAATTTTGAAATTGAGATATTTTGCACAATTTGTTAGCGAGAGTGCTGGAATTTTGTGTATATGTAAACGGTGGCAGTCTACGTGATTGATCCAAAAACGGGCGGGATCGAACCAATGGGCGTGGCACCGCCCATATAAGCCAAATTTAAAAAATGTGATATCTTGCACAATTTGTTAGCGAGAGACCTGGAATTTTGTGTATATATATCCGTTGGCGATCTACGTGATTGGTCCAAAAATGGGCGGGTTCGGACCAATAGGCGTGGCCCCGCCCACAATGACCAAATTTTGAAATTTTTATATCTTGCACAATTTGCTATCGGGAGTGCTGCAATGTTGTGTATATGTATCTGGTGGCATTCTACGTAATTGGTCAGAAAATGGGCGGGATCGGACCAATGGGCGTGGCCCCGCCCTTATAAGCCAAATTTTGAAATTGATATAACTTGCACAATTTTTTATCTAGAGTGCTGTCATGTTGTAGATATGTATCTGGTGACAGTCCACGTGATTGGTCCAAAAATTGGCGGGATCTGACGAATGGCCGGGCCACCGCCCATATAAGCCAAATTTTGAAATTGAATTATCTTGCTCATTTTGTTAGCGAGAGTGTTGAAATTTTGCGTATATGTATCTGGTAGCAGTCTACGTGATTGGCTTTCAAATGGGCGGAATAGGACCAGTGGGCGTGGCCCAGCCCATATTTTGATATATCTTGCAAGTATTATATAGGAAATACATGAACAAAAATGCTCGGTATGCGATAATTACAGCTGCTCACTCCAATACAATCGCAATATGATAATGTGATGCAATATCAATGAAACAAGAATTTGGAAATTTTATAAGTATACATTTCTATTTTCTGGACTTTCCACTGAATTCTGTATTTTTTCATTCAGTGAATTTATTACTAATACCAGTAAGGAAAGGCAGAAAGTCGGGCGGGGCCGACTATATAATACCCTACACCTCCCTAACAATGCGATAAGGGTCATTGCGATAATAATTTGGAATAACTGGTAAATGTATTTTGAACCGATAATCGCAAAATTAAGCAATATTCGTTCCTAAATTGAGAAAAATCTTTCTGGAGAACTTTGTAATGATCGGAAGTAAAGTACAACTTCTATAGCGCTTTGTAACCAAATCTGGAGGAACATATATATGGAGGTTATATATAAATCTGAATCGATTTTCCTAGAATACTCATTCATGTAAAATAGAAACCTGTTTCTGTCGAATTTCGTACTGATCGGATATAAAACACAGTCTCTACAGCGCTTACATGTCAAATTGGAGGTAACATATATATATGGGGGCTATATCTAAATCTGAACTGATTTTCTCCGAATTTTGCGGCATTCCTTCATGTAATAAGAAACCTCTTTCTGCCGAATTTCTTACTGATCGGATATAAAATACAGTTTCTACAGCGCTTGAATTTCAAATCGGGGGTAACATATATATGGGGACTATATCTAAATCTGAACCGATTTTCTCCGAATTTGGCAGTATTCCTTCATGTAATAACAAACCTCTTTCTGCCGAATTTCGTACTGATCGGATATAAAATACAGTTTCTACAGCGCGAATTTTGACATGGGCAGCGAAGCGCACCGGGCTCAGCTAGTTTTATATAAAATTGCATTGAGAGTTTATTGATTCATGGACCACCGAGTTTGAGGAAAATCGGTGCAGATTTAGATTTAGCTCCCATATATCGATACCTCCATTCTAAACTATGCTATGTGGAAAAAAATTGTTTTGAAATTTAGCATTGTAGAGTTTATTGATCCATGGACCAACATTGCCGAATTTGAAGAAAATCGGTTCAGATTTAGATAAAGCTCCCATATATCGATACCTCCTTTCTAAACTTTGCTAAGTGCAAAAAGGTTGTTTTACAGGAGAGTCGATCAAAGTTTGATGATTTTTTTAAATGTGAGTGGAATTCATTTGTAATGCAAATCAAATGACCTGTACTGTTTTGTGAATTACTTTTGATTGGGTTGACGAATAAATACTAAATTATGACTAAATATAAGTTGAAATATTTAGAAATTAAAAATGCAATCTCCGTAAAAACATTCTAAGTCGACTTAGCATGTTTTAGAATGGAGGTGTCGATATATGTTTCGTTCAATTTTGGCCCTTTAGAAGCTGTAGTTTAAAACCGATTGTTTTGAAATTTAGCATGGTAGAGTTTCTTAATTTATGGACCAACATTGCCGAATTTGAAAAAAATCGGTTCAGATTTTGTTATAGCTCCCATATATATGTTTCGTCCGATTTGGCTACAGAGGCAGAGGAGACGTACCCAATGTAAATTGTTTAAACAAATTTTAGTTGAAGTAACGGGTTTTCCAATAGGGATGATATGATTTTGAAGTGACGTTTCGGCCATTTGTAATATGTCATGATCTGTCATTTGTTTTCATTGTATTCAGTAGTGTTTACAATTTCATCATGGAGAGATATACGCACACCCATGAAAATAATTAGTTGGAATTCGATTGTAACAATAAAAAAATAGTACTAGCAACAAAAAGTATATTGCCTACACCGTCTGTCGGTTGTATTTATAAATAAATGGTTGAAACAACAATAATAACATGGATACGATCAAATAGAAATGCTTGCAACTAAATCGATGATTGTATTAATCGAATTAAGATTGTTTTTTTCATTGACACTCGGTTAGTTGTGGTAACCAATTTTAAATTGTCATTATAGTACCATATGATCGATTTTTGGTTGTGACAACCAATGTTTTATTCTTTATAACAGAAATTGTATCAATAGACCAAAGATTATTATTGCAACGAATAATTGGTTACTACAACAGAAAAATATTAATAAATAATCGTTTATTGGTTATCCCAATCATTTCCCAAATTTAGAATAATTAAATGTATTTTGGGAAATACAACCGAAAGATTGGTTGCTGTTCTTTTGCTGGTACATGACAAACAAAAATTAAAATAAGTAAGTTCAGTCGTGTAAACCGACTTATGAATCCCCTCACCTTGAGTCCCAAAATAATATTAGTAAATTTATTTTTTTTTAATTAATTATTATCAATTTAACTACATTTAATAACTTTAAAGTATGCACTGGTATTAAAGTTAAAAGCTGTTTACTTTTGGTACAAAATGGTTCATTTGTGTGAGTGGTACCAAAAGGGGTGTCACAATAACGGCCACTTTTCTCGGGACTCTAGGTACTATAGAAGCATTACACTGTACAAAATATCAAGTATTAATATGCACTGGTATTAAGGTTATAAGCTGTTAACTTTTGGTACAAAAAGGTCCATTTGTGTGGGAGGTACCAAAAGGTGCGTGCCAATAACGCCCATTGTTCTCTGGACTCTAGATACTATAAAAGCATTACACTGTACAACATTTCAAGTATTTGTATGCACTGGTATTAATGTTATAAGCTGGTAACTTTTGGTACAAACTTGTCCATTTGTGTGGGAGGTACCAAAAGGAGCGCGGCAATAATGCCCATTTTTCTCTTTATTGTAGGTACTATTAAACCATTACACTGTACAAAATTTCAAGTCTTTGTATGCACTGGTAATAAAGTTATAAGCTATTAACTTTTGGTTCAAAATTGTCCATGTGTGTGGGAGGTACCAAAAGGGGCGTGGCAACTTCGCCTGTTTTTATCGAGGTAATAGTGACTAATAAACTAATACTATGTGTAGAATTTCAGAGGATTCAAATAAGTAGTATAGAAGTTATTAAATAATCAATATTTCACTAAATGTTAACCCTTTGTGGGGGAGGTACTAGAAGGAGTGGACCAATATGGCCCATCTTCGAACTTAACCGGAGATAGAAGAAAATATTGCCACATACCAAATTTGAAGTCAAGCGGTTACTCCTTTCGAGAGTTATCGTGCGCACCAGCCAGCAGACAGACAGACGGACGGACATTGCTCATTCGACTTAAAATGACCCAAAACGGATATCCGCCGAACATACTTAGGGTCTTAGGTCACTCTTTCGATGTGTTACACTTTTGGTTCGTAGCAAATGATATATACCCTCCTCTCTGAGGTGAGGGGATAATTACTCGACATAAAAAAATCTTCAACATTTTGTTCAAGAACGGTATTGGTAATCAAAAATAATCTCATGTGGATAATAATGTGTGGAATGCAGAATATGTTGTGCAAAATGTTGACATAAATAAAAAATAAAAGCAACAATCATGAAATTGAAAGCACAGGGTTAAGCGATATTTGCATAAAAGCTGTGTTTTTTTTTTCGTGTAGTAAAATGTGTGTCAAATATTTCCACATCTCATAATAGTGATGAATTTGTAATATGGGATTTTTAATTTTGTTATGAATTGTTTTGTTTTTTGTTCAATAAATAAAATAAAATTTAATGAAAACTGTTTTTAATTAATTGTCGGTAGTATATGACTGACAAATTGTCAGAATAACCAATTTTTTAAAACAGCTGGTTGTGGCAACTACAACAGATAATTTAAGCCACCATATTCGTAGTTTGCGCAACCAAATATGATTGTTGTCAACATAAAGCAGAAGTATACCGTAACCCAAAAATATTGGTTGTCCTGATGGAATCTCATGATAGTAGACAGAACTACCAAAATCCGGTTGGCAAATAATTCGGTTGAGGCAACTAAATTGTATTCTGTGTGCAAGAACAACGTTTACAATGTTTTCAGTTTTATTATCAAAATAATCGTTCTCCAATTGCAACTTTTCGTGCTCTAAGTCCATTTTTTTTAAATCCAAAAAAACACTTAGTGGACCTATGACCGTTAAGGAGCTAGAGCAAAAATAAACTTTTCGTTCACATTTGAAAATGATGCTAAGTCCATTTTTTTTAAATCCAAAAAAAAAAAACACTTTCCAGTCGATTTACGACTTTGACACCCATGAGCAATATTTTATCTCTCGTTAAGAGCTGTCTTTTTGCCATTGACCGATTGTGGCTACGTGCCACACAGCAAATGAAACAATTGAATTGTTGCGAGAAAAGTTTGGAGATTCGATTATTTCAAGAAATTGTGATATTGAATGGCCTCCAAGAAGTTGTGATTTAACACAAATTATTAGCTTAGACTATTTCTTGTGGGGTTATTTGAAATCATTGGTCTTTCTGCTGGCTTCATCGAATTCGTTCCAGCAGAAGAAGTCGTGGAGGCCATTTGAATGACGTTTTATTTAGAACTTTTAGGTTTAGGTTTAGGTTAGGGTGGCAGCCGTATTTTTTTACAAGCTCGCATAGACCAGTTTAGGTCCCTAGTGTTACCACGGGCTGAAATGCCCCTCATCGAAACCAACCTGTTTGATGTATAAATTTATCGATAGTACGTATATCAGTACTGGAAAGATCTGTTAGGCTGCATAAAAAGGCTGACCCCAGTATGTCCAGTCGTCGTTTACTCAAAGCGCGACAGTCGCAAAGCAAGTGCTCAATGCTCTCCACTTCTTCCTCATCTCCACAGCTTGGGCAGAAGTCATTGGAGTCAATACCCAATCTTTTTGTACTAACGTAGACAATCGTTTCCTCTCTAGTGCGAGGAGATATTTTGACCTCCTCAGGACATACCTTGGCAGATTTGTCTTCCTACCCTGCAGGTGCCGATTCCTGTCCATCTTTCGTTGGACTGCCTGATTGCCTCTTGCCTAAGCCAAAGCTTGCACGTGGGTAGTGGCGCACCAATATATGCAAATTCTTCGAGAATTTGTAATGACGTCCCTTTCCTAGCAAATTCATCGGCTTTGCAGTTCCCCGGGATATCCCTATGCCCAGGCACCCATTTGAGGTGTATATTAAACTGCTCAGCCATCTCATTAAGAGATCTGCGGCAGTCGAGGGCTGTTTGTGAATTTAGGGATGTTGCCTCCAGAGAATTGATGGCAGCCTGGCTGTCCGAGTAAATGACAACGCCAGTGTTGGTTACTATGTTGCGACTCAGCCACTTGGCGACTTCCCATATTGCCATTATTTCGGCTTGATAGACACTGCAGGTATCTGGTAGTCTGTGAGCTATATCCAGACTAAGTTGTTCACAGTGTACTCCGAAGCCAACCTTTTCATCAAGCTTCGAACCATCCGTGTAAAAGTGGAGATGGTTTTTATTACCTGGTATTCTGCCGACCCATTCATCTCTGGCGGGAATCATAGTTATGTAATTTCTCTCGAAGGTTTACACAGTTGGTATATAGTCCACTTGGTCGGTTACCATAGCACTACACTTAAATATACTCATGTGACCATAGTTCTTGTACCTCCACATTGATAGGCAGTTTAATCTTATTGCCGCTTTGGTTGCAACTTCTCTCGCCACAATATTAATCGGCAGTATATGGAGTAGGGCTTGTAGAGACTCGGTCGCTGTAGTCCTTAAGGCTCCGCTTATGCTCAGGCAGGCAGTTCTCTGAACCTTTGGTAGTAGGTTGCTAATGGTTAGTTTGTCAGTTGCCGTCCACCATACCACAATACCGTATAACAGTATTGGACGAACTACTGCTATATATATCCAGTGGACGATTTTAGGAGAGAGTCCCCACCGCGACCCTACAGCCTTTTTACAGGAATATAAGGCGACGTTGGCCTTCCTTACACGTTCCAATACGTTAAGTCTAAATAACATTTTCCTATCTAGAATTATTCCTAAAAATGTTGCACTTTCAGAAAAGACTACATCTGTTCCATTTATCCGAGGTGGAGGGTCCACATGTGGGACATTATTCATCCTAGTAAAGAGAACCAATTCTGTCTTGTTGGGGTTAACGCCCAAACCGCTGCTTCTGGCCCATCTAGCCAACTTGTTCAGAGCCACCTGTAGGATGTCTCTGAGGACGTTTACGAATTTGCCACTCACTGCGATTACCACGTCGTCCGCATATGCCACGACCTTGCAGCCACAACGTTCTAGATCTAGCAGGATTTCATTCACCGCTAGGTTCCAAATTAGTGGAGACAGTACTCCTCCTTGCGGGGTCCCTCTGTTTACAAACCTTGTTAGAGTTATGGACCCTAGACATGCTGTTATGCGTCTTCTCGTGAGCAGACTTTGAATTAGTCTAATCAAACTAGTGTTAACTTTTAGATGTGAGAGTGCCGCAATTACCGCATCTGAGTGAATGTTGTTAAAAGCCCCTTCTATGTCAAGAAATGTCACCATGGTGAATTCCTTGAAATGCAGGGACGATTCGATAGTGCTCACAAGTTCGTGCATGGCTGATTATGTAGACTTGCCCTTATTGTAAGCATGTTGGTTCCCCGACAGGAGTTTTGTATCCAGGTTTTCCCTAATGAAATAACCTAAATGTCTTTCCAGACCTTTCAATAGGAAGGAGGATAGGCTAATTGGAACTTAATTGTATTGATTGTACTTCACATTAAATAAAAAACTTTTGAATTTCCTTAACAATAAGTGGAAACCCCTTTATACACTGGATTTTTCATTGTTATCCAATCTTAATAGATTGGTTTTAGTAATTAATTAGTATTAATCGTTGCATTCGACTTTTTTTAAATAAGTACGATTTTTGTGACTTAAAGTCTAACACATCGAAGGAGTGACCTAAGACCCCAAGTATGGGTGGCGGAAATTCGATTTAGGTAATTTTATGTCATTTGAGCAATGTCTGTTCGCCCGTCCGTGCTGGCTGGTGCGCACGATAACTCTCGAAAGGACTACCCGATTGACTTAAATTTTGGTATGCGGTTATATTTTATATTTTTCTCTATCTCCGGCTAAGTTCGAAGATGGGCCATATTGGTCCACTCCTTCTAGTACCTCCCCACAAAGGGTTAACATTTCAACATTTAGTGAAATATTTATAACGGGTGTTTTTTTTACAGCTTTGTTTTTCGAATAGAGATAAAACTGGCATTTTGTGGTCAAATCTGGCAACTCTAATGTCATTTATGTTCAGTTTGGTTTGCCATTTCATCATGAACAGGTTGACAAAAGAACAACGCTCGCAAATCGTGCAAATTTATTTCGAAAATAATGGTTCAGTTCGCGAAGTTTACCGCAAGCTCCGTCCATTTTATGGTCGACATAATCGTCCATCAGAGCAATTAATTCGGTTAACCATGGATCGTTTTCGCACTACGTTTACTCTATGTGATAATACGCATCCGCAGAGACGTCGAACAGTGCGCACCGAAGAAACAATTGCCGCTGTAGAGCAAAGTGTTGAAGAGGACCCGAATGAATCGATTCGCCACCGTGCACAGCAATTGGAGCTTTGTCCATCAACTTTATGGAAGATTTTGCGCAAAGATATTGGCTTGCGACCTTACAAGATCCAGCTTGTGCAAGAATTAAAGCCGCGAGACCATGCAATGCGTCGTGATTTTGGTGTATGGGCCACACAGCGCACGTCACAATCGATTTATTGAAGGAAACATTCGATGAGCGCATAATTTCGCGGAATGGACCTGTCAATTGGCCTCCAAGATCGTGTGACTTGACACCATTGGATTATTTTCTTTGGGGATATGTGAAGTCGCTCGTCTACGCCAACAAACCAGAAACGTTAGGGGAATTGGAAGCCAACATTCGTGGCGTTATTGCCGACATACGGCCCCATATGCTCGAAAAAGTGGTTGAAAATTGGACCTGTAGAATTGGCTTTATTCGAGCCAGCCGCGGCGGCCACCTGCCCGAAATCATATTTAAACATTAATGGCATAAAATTATCCTTCCAATAAAGCCAAATTGATGGACCTTAAAACGATTTTCTTGTGTTTTATTTCAATTCGAAGTTCTATACCCCTAAAAAAAACACCCGATACTTTAATAACTGCTATGCTATTTATTCAAATCTTCTGAAATTCCACACGTTGTACAGGGTTTTCCAACAACAGGTGTTATTTTGAATCACCCGATATTTCGGTAGCTGTCCCTTTTGAAGCTTTTATTCTTTGACATTTGACAAGTACGCCATTACCAAAAATGGAACGATACACGATCATCGAACGATACAAAACGATACGAACGATACAAAATCATCTTGACTGATGAGGCCACCTCGGTGGCTACGTCAACATGCAAAATTGTCGCATCTGGGGCTCGGAAAACCCAAGAGTTATTGTTGAGAAGCCTCTCCATCTTCAAAGTGTAACTTGGCTCGGAAAACCCAAGAGTTATTGTTGAGAAGCCTCTCCATCTTTCAAAGTGTAACTGAGAGGTGATCATAATTGGCCACTGAGATTTTGTGATTTAACACCTTACGACTTCTTCCTTTGGGGCCACGTGAAAGATAAGGTCTACGCCAACAGCCCAGCGTCGATACAAAACATCACATAAAAAATTCGTGAGGCTATCGAGGACATAGGGTAGCCACTATACAATTTGGTTATGGAAAATTTCGTGAAAAGGATATGGTCCTGCAAGCGTGGTCGTGGTGGCCATTTGGCTGATGTTGTTTTTCATTATTAACGGCATACCTTCCTCTTTATTATGAAATAAACATCCGATCAATTATCTAAAAAAAAATGGCATTTTGCTTTGAATACCAAAAAACACCTCTTGTTTGAAAACCCTTTACATGTGTATTAAATACTTAAAATTGTATATTATGAGATCTAATCAAACGAGTATACCACGTAAATTCTTGGCTAGAGCAATTGGTGTAGACATACAATAGGAGATACATCTTCTCATATACTGCTGGCTGGCTGGCAACATTGACCAAACAACCAGACAAATGAATAAGCGCAGTAGGAGATTGGTGTACGAGTATAGTATAAATTGTACCACCGCAACGAGACGCAGCGAACGATGCTCCGTCGCACTGTGCAATATTGTGAAAAATAAAGAACGCACGCAGACACATCACTACGAAAGAGGAACACAACAACGCATTGCCAGAAGGCAACATCTACATACATATAGTTATATTCTATTATTGTTGTTCTACAAATACTACGAGGCGCACATGAGCAGAGATAAGAAGGAAATCACAGCAAAGCAGTGCTGCACAGCAGTAAAAGAGAACACTTATTCTGAACAACACTCAAAATTCTTCCTCACAGAGACTAAAAATAGACTGATTGTAAATTCGAATTAGAATCAACATCATCATCATCTCACACAAAAACCATCAAATATTCATTTTTGTTAGATCCATATACCAACGTTGTACAAAATACGTGGGTACTTTAGTTTTGAAATAATGTTTCTTAAAAAAAGAAAACAAATGCAATGTAAAGTGTAGTGACCCTAATTATGCATAAATATGTACAGGGTGGAGCGGGGGAATTTGCTTTTTTGCACTGCAGGCTAAGGCAAATAAGCAAATTACCGCGCTCCACCCTGTATATGGGGAATTTCGTGAATTTTGATATTTTGGTCAAAGGTTCCTTTTTTCCCATCCATATAACACTATGCAACAACATTTTTGTCGAAGGGCTGTGCATAACATATTCTGGTGTAATATGGTGTCCTAAACACGAAAAAAATATTAAAATAAAATGTTATGGTTAATTTTTTTTTTAATGTTTCTTTAAAAATCCCATTTTCTTGGTAGGTGTCTTTAGTATATGGACCATATTTTTTTAAGTATATGCTCGATAAAGCCCGGATATACCTTAAATTAAAGAAAATTATGAGGACTACAACTGACACTTTAACTTGGAAACAGAAGTTTAGTTAAAATAATTAGCAAAAATTTGATTATTTATTTCAAAAATCGTTTTTTGGCACCAAAAAAAACATAAAAATAGAAAAAATTGGCAAATAATTGTATGTTCCAATTTTTGGAAGCTAGCATTCTGACGAAGAAAACAATGCCTATTTGAAGAAAATCTATGGATAAATGTAGAAATTATAGCACTTTAGGTAGCAAAAGTGGTTTATACCCCCTATTGTGAACAAGGGTATATGTATATCAGATGCTGCGGGCCAAAAGTATAACATATCGATGGAGTGACCTAAGATACCCCAAGAATATTTGTTGATGCGCACGATAATTTTCGACAGGATTAACCGATTGATTTCAAATTTGGTGTGCCAATTTTTTTTATCTCAGACTTAGGGGTCGGAATATTTAATATCGACCTATGTAGTTTATTTTTGGGTAAAATGTTTATAAGCAGTTACAAATAGATACAATTTTTTTTGAAAAAATTTTATCGGCATTTAAATTTTTGAAAAAAATTAAAAAAAATTTAATTTTTTGCTCTCGAACGCCTGAACCTTTCGGTAAGGGAAAATATGAAAAATTCAATTTTCAATTGCAGATATCTCGGTAACTCCACGACATTCTATTCTAAGGTGTAAAAAGTTCTTTTGTAGACCTCAGTTAGTAGAACACACACAAAAATAAATTTTTTTACTGTTCTGGATTTGTGAGAGTGCGACGAATAATTTGAAGAAAATCGAGGGGTAGTAATTTTTTCAAAAAAAACGTTTGTGACATTTTTTTTTAAAGTTTCCAAAAAAATGTTTAGCTAATGGCGCACTGTTTAAAACAAAGTAAATTTTGCAAAAATCGGTTCAGCCGTTCCAGAGCAATTACAAATTTCGTTAAACACTCATTTTTTAAAGTCATTTTTTTAATTTTATCAAAAATTAAAATGCCCATAAAATTTAAAAAAAAAATGAGATCTTATTTACCTATTTGTAACTGCTTATAAACATTTTAGCCAAAAATAAACTACAAAGGTCGATATTAAATATGTATTCTGACCCTAAGATGGCCTATGATAGTCCACTCCTTCGAGTACCTCCTGATTATCTCATAACTTCTATACTAACGGGTGATCCAAGTAGAGATACTTTTTTCAATAGCCTTTTTTTGACAGATCACGTGTGAGTCGTGTCATGCTGTCATGTTATTTTTGTTAAGTATTGTTTGGCATTTCATCATGGAAAGACTTGCGCCTGAACAACGTTTACAACGTTTTGACAACAAATTGAAAGATTTATTAGTGTAATGTTATAACGGGTGATCCAAGTAGAGATATTTTTTTCAATAGCCTTTTTTTGACAGATCACGTGTGAGTCGTGTCATGCTGTCACGTTATTTTTTGTTAAGTATTGTTTGGCATTTCTTCATGGAAAGACTTACGCCTGAACAACGTTTACATATTATTCAGTGTTATTATCAAAATAATTGTTCGCCAATTGCGCTAAGTCCAATCCAAAAAAAATAAAAAAAAAAACACTTTCCAGTCGACCCACGACCTTGACACCCATGAGCAATATTTTAGCTCTTGTTAAGAGCTATCTTTTTGCCATTGACCGATTCCCGATCCGACGTACCGGAATCATCGGTTCATATTTCTTCAAAAATGATGCTCTTGAGAACGTAACCGTCATTGGCGACCGTTCCATTCCATGATAACCGACTATTTGATGTCTGAAATTGAAGCTCGTGATCTCGGCGACATTTGGTTTCAACAAGACGGCGCCACTTCCCACACATCGCATCAATCAATGGATTTATTGCGAGAACACTTCGGTGAGCAGATAATTTCACGTTTTGGGCCGGTCGATTGGCCACCAAGATCGTGTGATATCACACCGTTAGACTTTTTCCTGTGGGGATATGTAAAGTCTAAAGTTTATGCGGACAAACCCGCTTCGATTCAGGCCTTGGAGCAAAACATCACGCGTGTCATTCGCCAGTTACCAGTCGAAATGCTCGAACGAGTCATCGAAAATTGGACTCAACGGATGGACAACCTGAGACCTAGCCGAGGCCAACTTTTCATAGACATAATCTTCAAAAAATAAATGCAAAGAATGTTCTTTCAAATGATAATAAACATTCCCCATTCAATTTGAATTTTCTGTGTTTTTTCTTTAGAAAAGTAGGGAACCTCGAAATGTATCACCCTATACTATTCAGAATCTTTGATCATTCCACACATAGTATTAGTTTCTTAGCCGCTATCATCTTGAGAAAAATGGGCGAAGTTTCCACGCCCCTTTTGGTAACTACCGTACAAATGGACCATTTTGACCAAAAATTACGGGTTATAACTTTGATTCAAGTCGTACAGTGTAATGCTTTTGTAGTACCTACAGTCCAGTGAAAAATGGGCTTCATTGGCACCCCCCCATTTTTGTACCACCCACACAAATGGAACATTTTGTACCAAAAGTTAACAGCTTATGACCTTTATGCCAGAGCTTACAAATGCTTGACATTTTGAACAATGTAATGCTTTTATAGTACCTATAGTCCAATGAAAAATAGGCGTCACCGACACGCCCCTTTTGATACTTCCCACTCAAATGTACCATTCTGCAGAAAAAGTTAACAGCTTATAACTTAATACTTGAAATTTCGTACATTGTAATGTTTTTATAGTACCTAAAATTGTTTTTTTTGGCACGCCCCTATTGGTACCTCCCACACAAATGGATTATATTATTGCAATTTAAATTGATAACAATTTAATTAAAACAAAAATTATTAAATTTCGTAGGTCGGTTTACCCGACTGAACTTTCTTGCTTGTTAGAGAAAATGTTAATAAAGTTTTATTTAAACATCGAAAAATTCACAATTAATATATTTTAATTATTTTATCGTAAAAACTGATCGGTCGTGAACAAAATGAGACCACTCCGATTGCGGGGGGTGGTAAAGTTGGTAGATTTGCTAAATTAGCTACGTCTTTTTAAACTATTTATTATGTGTTATTATCCGAATAATAATAAATACAATTTGGGATTAGGCGTATTTTCCAGCATTCGGATCAAAAATGGTTTTTTGATCAATTTGAAGGAAATCGGATTACAACAGCCATCGCGCATATCGTCTGAAGTTGGATATGTGATTTTAAAAAAGAAAATTATACCATTATGGAATGTTAATGATATTGTCATTATTTACAAATACATCCCCAATAGTTTTGTCACGAAATTACCTTTCCAAAAAGCTGTATAAAATGAAAATCGGCTAATCGACCCAGTTCTGAATTCCGAGAGCGGTTTGAATCCGAAATTCTTGTTCAGAAACATACCAGCAGTATCTGTTGCGGACTTTCAAAACTTTTCTGTAAATACAGAATGTTTTCCTTTTAACACTTCAAGCGTAATTGATGCAAGTGATACCAATTGGAATTAAAGAAGAAAATTTAGAAATTGGATTCCGATCGGAAAATTACTATTCGCGTCAAATTTGGAATGCAGAACAGGGACGAATATTTATCTTCGCTCGAATTGCACTTAAAATGCATAATTTTTCAAATTTGGAAAAATTAAAAAGTATTATACAGAATTCTTGAAGCAATTAAATGTTTTTCAAAGTTTTTTGAAAAAGTCCTCATTTCTTAAATAAAAAAATCGTTGTTTGCATTTTGTGAAATGTTTAAAACGAAGACTTCGATTAATGTTAATATGTTCCTAAATTTCGAGTATGAAACTTCAACATAAAATCTATATTACTTATTATTATATTATATTCTAAACCCTCCAAGAACTTAATGTTGAAAACAGAGAAAATTACATTTAAATATGGTCAATTTGAAAAGAAGATAAATTCAATTGAAATAGGGTAATTTTTAGAGCCCGACCGAATGTTCGGCTTCGGCTACGGCTACGGCCAAAACTCGACATTCGGCCAATATTCGGCATTCGGCCACAAAATCAGCCGAAGTTGGCCGAATTTTTGTTCAAAAAGTATAAAAAAATAGAATTATATGACTTTTTAAAAGAAAATTCTATTATGGAAATCTTCATAAAAGTGTACAGAAGTGAACAATACTACAAAAATTATTTGAGAAAGGACACCAAAGGAAGGAAGGACACCGAAGGATGAACGACAAAGAAAAACATGACTCAGTTCCTCACCTAAAAGCTCTCCAACAAGTGAAAGCATTATTGTAAAAGTAGTACGAATAGATAATAATGGACCATTGAGTCCAAGAATCATTAAAATTTTTTAATACTGTAACTCGAGATGTTTCAAAAATTTGGAAATAGTGGCAGAAAAGTACTTGTGTGCTAGAGAGCAGTTGTTTATGCTGCTGGGCAGCTGTATTCAAATTATCGAAATAGTATACAAGGTCTTAATGCAGAAAAAAGTATTTTCTTTGTCATTATAACATTAAGGTTAATGTGCTAAGTAAATAAATACGTAAGCAGTAGATATAAACTTATTAAAAACACAATTTTTTGGTGCAAAGCAAACAATTTTTTAACAAATATAAAACATTCGGCTTCGGCTACGGCTTCGGCCGAAGGTTGTAAATTTAGCCGAAGTTCGGCTACGGCTTCGGCTTCGGCCTTCAAATCCGACTTCGGTCGGGCTCTAGTAATTTTCCAAAGTAAAATCTTAATTTTAAATGAAATTTAGTCAATTTTAAATGTTGTCTTCCAATGGAGTCTCAAAATCAATTACAATTTAAAACTTTAAGTATTATCTCAATTTGAAATTTAAAGTCTCAAATTCAAGTGGAATTTTTCAATTACTTCTGAAAATGATAAGGTGTATTTTAAATATTAAATTCAAATTAAATATATTTTTCTTATTGTTTAAACTCAATTTAAATTTTTAAAATATATCCTCCGGGTAATGACGGAGGATATCCGAGGATCCTTGATCTTATATATATATTTGGATAAATACACTAGTTACTGTAATATCAAATAAAAACGGAAAAAAATTTTTGATTGAAAAATTCTTTTGTTTTTCCTATTTTTCAAATTGTATCGTCCGATAACTCGAAAACTAAGCAAGTTATCGATAAATTTGTTCTTATTTTGAGGTGTTCTATCCAAATATGTCATAAGATCGAGGATCCTGGTGGTCGCCCTATAGTTCCCTTGTGAATCGTCATTCCCCTGGCGTATATTGACAGGTGAATGCAAGTAACTGCAAGGTAGTTTTCGAATAAATTGATTGATTTTTCGGGTTTTTTCTTCATATATCCGTAAATAGGACAGTTCACAAAAAATATTATTGTTTTTTAACATATTTTTAATGTAATTTTACCAGAAAGAATAATTTTTTGTCGATTTTTTCAAAGTTAATTGTCCGATAACTCGATAACTAAGCAAGTTATCTAAAAATTACCCGTTAATTTTTCTTCTTATTTTGAAGTGTTCTATCCAAATATGTTAAGATCGAGGATCCTGAAGGTCGCCCTTTATAGTTCCCTTGTTAATTTGAATTATTGGAAATCCTGAATGGTTGGAAATGTGAATTTTACGGAATATACGATTTGACAGGGGAATGACGCATATCTACAGGGACAAAAAATAATCATCCATAAAAATAGTAATTGATACAACATTATAAACAATAATAGAAAACCTAAATCATAAAATACTATATTTTTCATTGAACCAATTTTATTAAATAAATATTAACTATTTTTGTCAACAATTTGAACAAATTAAGTGAAAGTAGAGTTAGGGACAGCCAGGGGACTTTTGAGCACTTTAGACAATTTTTTTCATAAAAATTTTTTTTCAAAGGTATATTTTAGTGACCCCGTAGGACCTATACAGCTTTGTAATATAAATAAGTAAATTTCAAAGTGGTATATATTTTATTTTTCCTAATTTAAATACACAAGGACAGCAAATTATCTGGTAATGTCGAAATCACCCATATAGGTAATTGTTCATAGCTGCAAAATACACATCCTGACAAATTTTTAGCGCCATACTATCAAAAATAGCGATAAGAACTCATTAATGAAATTCAAAAGGCAAGGAAAGACAAAAGTCGAGCCGAGCCGACGATATGATACCCTACACCATCTTGAGTAGAATAGGCACGCATATATTTGATCTAAATTCGTACTATCAGCCAATAGATCAAGAAATAACTATAGGGTGATCCAAGTAGATATACTTTTTTCAATAGCTTTTTTTTGACCGATCACGTGTGAGTCGTGTCATGCTGTCATGTTATTTTTGTTAAGTATTGTTTGACATTTCATCATGGAAAGACTTACGCCTGAAAAACGTTTACGCGTGTCATTCGCCAGTTACCAGTCGAAATGCTCGAACGAGTCATCGAAAATTGGACTCAACGGATGGACCATCTGAGACGTAACCGCGGCCAACATTTGATAGACATAATCTTCAAAAAATAAATGCCAAAGAATGTTATTTCAAATGATAATAAACATTCCCCATTCAATTTGATTTTCTGTGTTTTTTTTTTTTGAAGTAGAAACCTCGAAATGGATCACGCTTTATAACATAAAAATCGTTTGGAAAATTTAATTTTGCCAATCCTGAAATGCATAACCAAGTATCTAAATCTGAACCGATTTCTTTAAAATTTAGCTTTTTATTCGTAGAACAAGTTACAATTTTCGTAAGAGGAGTCTGTAAAATGCAGCTTATACAGTCCTTGTAGCTAAATTGGCAGGAACATATATATCGTCGGTGCGCCGACAAAAACTCCTATGTGTAATTTTTCGAAATTGTTTTATTGTCGAATTAGAACGTCATACCGGTCAAACGACTACCCACCAAAGCATTTTACGCTATCTTGACCGGTTCCGAAGTTACCAAAAACTCCTATGTGTATTCCTCTATAGCAATGCTCCGACAAAAACTCCTATGTGTTGTAGACACAGCCTGTTCCAAGGGATAGAAGGTTGGCTTAGATTCAAGCCAAAAAACGGCTAATGAGGTTTTGTTCAGAATCATCCCCTCTATTCAACAATGAATAGATCAAAATTGGATCTGCTTCCATTCGCGAGTTATCGCGAAAACAGTACTCTTACTCAAAACAAACTTAATAGCTTTGATTTGTAAAGAAAGACGCGGAAATTTAGAACTGTAACACAATTTCCTTTAAATATGATTATTTGTAAGACGCTTTGTAACGTTCGCGAAATTTGCCATGTTTTTATATTGCGAATTTTGTGTAATCCATAAAATCGACTTACACCGCCAAGTTTTTTCAAAAATATTATACCGAATTTAATAAGATTAATATATTTGCATTCTATAATCTCTGAGCAATAGATTAATATCAGCATTTTCGCTAAACATATCCCTCGACGAATAAATTTTGTACAAAAAAAAACTAGTTCGGAATTATTTTACTATATAATGCTATTATTTCGCGAAGAACAGTTCTAGTGAAAATTAGTCAAAGGAAGTTTGGGAGATAAGCGAAAGGCCTACAAGTCTTTCTTTAACAAACAAACTTTATAGTAATTTTCGTTCTATCTCAGGCTACGTTCAAAGATGGGTCATATTGGTACACTCCTTCTAGTACTTCCCACACAAAATGTTAACAGTTAGTGAAATATTGATTCTTTAATAACTGCTATACTACTTATTCGAATCTTCTAAAATTCCACACATAGTATTAGTTTATTAGTCTTATTAAAATACCCTATTGCCGCCGAACAAACTTAGGGTCTTCGGGTCACTGCTTCGATGTGATACACTTGTTTTTGTTGCAAATGATATACCTATGCTCGTACCCTTCTCCACTAAAGTCAGGGTATACAAAATGAACGAGTCATTCAAAATTCTCATTCAAACATGTTCTTAGGTATATCGAAAAAAATATTCAAATATTCGTATTCAAGAACTCAGTAGTAATTTAGCTTGAACTCGAATTCATATCCAACTTTCCAAATACATATCTGTAAGACTCGTGCCAAACACGGGGTGATTTCGATACATACACAACAATATGTATAAAAAACAAGTAAGAAAGTTTCAGTCGGGTAAACCGACTAAGGTATACCCTCACTTTGTGAGTAATGTAATATATAACATTACACCAATAAATCTGTCAATTTGTGTGGGAGGTACAAGAAGGGGTTTTCCAAATACACATATTTTTCGGTAAACAGTACATTCTTAAATACATTGCATTGTGCTTATGTGCACTGGTATATTAAAGTTACGAGCTATGTAATTTTGGTATGATTTGGTCATTTTGTGTGGGAGGTACAAAAAGGGGCGGGGTGATAACGCCCACTTTTTACAGGACTATAGGCACTATAACAGCATTACACTGTACAAAATTTCAAGTATTTGTATGCACTGGTATTAATGTTACAAGCCGTTTACTTTTGGTACGAAACGGTCCATTTGTGTGGGAGGTACCAAAAGGGGCTGTACAATAATGCCCATTTTTTACCGGACTATAGGCGCTACAAAAACATTATACTGTAGAAAATTTCAAGCATTTTTATGCACTTGTGTTAAAGTTATAAGCAGTTAAATTTTGATGCAAAATGGTCCATTTGTGTGGGAGGTACCAAAAGGGGCATGCCAACTTCACCCATTTTTCTCGAGTTAATAGCGACTAATATACTAATATTATGTGCAGAATTTCAAAAGATTCGAATAAGTAGTATAGAAGTTATTAAAGAATCAATATTTCACTAAATATTAACCCTTTGTGTGGGAGGTACCAGAAGGAGTAGACCAATATGGCCCATCTTCGAACTCATCCGGAGATAGATCAAAATATTACCACATACCAAATTTGAAGTCAATCGGTTACTCCTTTCGAGAGTTATCGTGCGCACCAGCCAGCAGACACACAGACAGACAGACAGACAGACAGACAGACAGACAGACAGACGGACGGACATTGCTCATTCGACTTAAAATGACCCAAAACGGATTTCCTCCGAACATACTTAGGGTCTTAGATCACTCCTTCGATGTGTTACACTTTTTTCCGTAGCAAATGATATATACCCTCGTCACACTAAAGTGAGGGTATAATGATATATACCCTCGTATCACTAAAGTGAGGGTATAAAGATATAGCTATCGAAAAATCTCGTTTGTGTGTATCTTTATCCATTTCCATCGTAAAGGGTGTTGTTGGCCGGGGGTTAGTACATTTACGGAGCGTTTCGCCGATGAAAAGCTAACACCACTCACTGTATTCATAAAACGTCAAAGAAGAAAGTACACGAGAGCAGCTAAGTCCTCCGCATTCAGTTGTGACCAACTTTTAAGGGTGCAGTGGTGGTGCATGCGTATGTACATGTGCATGTAAGTGGCATTGTGCTATGCGCCGTCTGGAATCATTAGCAAGTGCAAAGCAGAAAGCAAACACACTAAAACCAACCCCTGTTTAACTTCACGCACACGGGGTAGGAGGTGGGGTGAGTGAGGTGGTGGTTAAATTCAAATGATACCGGTGTGTAGGGGTGGCAGTGGGGTAAACAGAGCTTAATGGTGGTGGTTGCTGCTTTATACCTATATCTATTCTGTTGTTTTTCAACGATATAGTCGTATTTTCGACGATATTGTTTTGTTTGTCCGTCCGTCCGCCTGTCTGTTTGTGCCTCATGGTGTGTTTACTTGCACTGCTGGGTCGGATCTGTTCTATGGTCTGGTCTGGTGTTGTGCGCCTCGACCAGCCCCACCAGTAGTGAGGAGTAGTGGCTGGTAAATGCTGAGGTTGCTGTTGTGTGTGGCGTGTGGTGTTCTTCTGCTCGCTTACGACTACGACTGCGAGTGCGACTGTCGGTCGCTGTCGTTTGTATTGATTTTTATATTGTTTATCTTGTTGTACATTTTATGCTTTCTTTCTTTCTCTATTCACTCGAAACGACGACGACGCAGACGAGGAAAACTCTTATGCTCCTGCTCAGTCGGTGGGGTGGTTCGTTGAAGTATAGAAGTGATTTTCGTTGGCACAACGCGGCATTGCGATTGCGTTAAAGTTTCAAAAATAGAATTTATTTTTTTAAAATTGTTTAACAATACCAACACAAAAAATATCGTGCGCATGTACATATATGCAAAATAATTAACAAATGTATTTCATAAACACAATTGTTGTAAGTTCTTTGGCTTTTAAATAAATAAATATGAAATAAATATTCTAAATAAAATGGAAAAAAGTGAATAAATGATTGTGGTGTGAGTGTGTAAATAAGCGCTATCTAGAACTACAATAATTTCAAAATAAAATTTACGCAAGCGCAAACGTGTGAGTGAGTGTTTGCTTTGGTGTACTCGTATAGTTGTACTGGGTAATCAACATCATCATCGTCATCATCATCACCGCATTTTCCCCAAGTGACTTAATTAAGTGCACCGACTTCTGATGACCTCATTTCGTTATCACCGACAAACAAACCAACAAAAAAAAACGAAACGAAAACAATACATATTGAGAGAGACATCGAAATATTTAATAATAATAGGGAATGCATACAATACGTATAACTACATATTATTAATGTATCCACATGTATTCTATTTGAAGTTGTGTAAAGTTTCAAACCCCTCTTTCCATTAAGTACGTTATTGAAATTAATTATAAGTTCTCCAACAGTATTTTTGTTTTAATTTTGTCGTACTCTCTCCATTGGCTATACCGTGCTAATTCAACTCTCGCTTTTCTCTCTTTCTCTTTGGACTACTGAATATATTTGTTTTTTTTTTTAATATTACATGTTTTACCCAATCGTCCATTAATGTTTCATAATTTGCAAGGTAGAACGTGCCATTTGTTTATTGCCTGAAATACAATAGTTGGGGGCTATACAGATAAACCTCTGAAAACACGTGTACACACAATATGAGCAATAAAAACTTTAAAACTGATTTTAATTTAACTCTTGTTGGATTATAATTCATGTGAAATCAATATACCCAAAAATAATTTAAAAAAAGTCTAAAATTTGTTTCATTTAAAATTTATAAGATAAAATCAGTCGCCCTTATTCCAGTTGGCGTCGTCGACGTCGATTCTTAGTCGATACTGTTTAGATTGACGACTTCATAAATTTTGAAATTTTTGTAAATATTTTAAGTTATAAAAAGAGTTTATGTTAGTTCATGGATACCAAAAACATTCGTTTTGGCGTAAAGATGACAAAGCTAGAACTTCATAGATATGACGAAAATGATGAGACGACGTCGACGACGACAACTGGAATAAGGGTTAATATGTCAGTCTATGTACATCGACATGCTGCATTAAAAGAACAATTTTGTTTTTGAAATGTAAATCACTGATTTATACTTTGTAAGAGGAGGACATATATAGCTTACACTGTGTGTTCACAAAAATGTATCCTTTGGGAGAAATACTTCTTAAAATATCTCGTTTATTTCGTTCTCTGACATGGAACTTCTATTCCGAATCTTTGTATACTAAAATTGTTCTTGAATTTATCAACTCATCATTTACCACACACAGAAAACAGTTTGGTAGCCTCTACCGAATTATTTTCCAACCGAATTTCGGTAGTTCTGTCTACTATCATGCGATTACATCAGAACAACTAACAACAATAATATTTGGTTGCGCCAACTACGAAAATGGTAGGTAAAATTATCTTCTGTATGTTGCCACAACCAACTGTTTTTAAAAATTGCTTGTTCTGACAATTTGTCAGTAAATTAATTAAAAACAGTTTTCATAAATTTTTATTATACCCTCACCTTAGAGAGGAGGGTATATATCATTTGCTACGAACCAAAAGTGTAACACATCGAAGAAGTGACCTAAGACCCTAAGTATGTTCGGCGGATATCCGTTTTGGGCCATTTTAAGTCGAATGAGCAATGTCCGTCCGTCTGTCTGTCTGTCTGCTGGCTGGTGCGTACGATAAGTCTCGAAAGGAGTAACAGATTGACTTAAAATTTGGTATGTGGTAATATTTTCTTCTATCTCCGGCTATGTTCGAAGATGGGCCATATTGGTCCACTCCTTCCAGTAGCTCCCCAACAAAGGGATTATTTAATAAATTGATTATTTAATAACTTTTATACTACTTGTTTCAATCCTCTGAAATGCTACACATAGTATTAGCTCATTGAAGCCGCCGAAGCTGCCGCCGATCTTTGCGGCTAAAACACAGCCGCCGTTCCATAGAAAAACTTTAAAATGTGGATAGATACAATTTACATTTTTGATAAGCAAATAGCTATATAGCAGATATATCGTCCCCTTAATAGAAGTACGCATTTTTTATTGCATTCTAAGAATCTACGCAATTGGTTCTATATCTGATGAAATTCTACTTCCACAAATTGGGTTATTGGGTGTTTGAAATTGTTCATTAATAAATAATAATATCGAGTTTCAATTTCACAAAAACTTCAAATAGTATAACATATAAATTAATACCTCCCTTCTAAGAAGCAATAAAGTTAAGCTGAAAACAGTAGAGGTCATTCTATTTAAACCACAAGGTAATTCCACACAAATTTAAAATTTCACTAAAACGTCGATTCGCCTCTCCTGGAAACAATATGTTTCGACTTAAGCTTTGTATAGACGAATGGCGGAAAAATGCAACCCTGTGAACGTACAACCGTGTGAACATACAATTTTTGTCTTGCAACGTTGTCATTGAAAAGTCATTGTGAGATAATTTGCAGATTGTAATATGTGCGAAGTTTATGCATGTGACAACGGCGCCATTATCAGAAAAACATTTTATTGGTCACTGTCTATAAAATATTTGTATTGGCAATCCTGTATATAAATATTTACAAAATATATTTTAAATATCGATACCTCCATTCTAAACTATCCTAAGTGTAAAAAGGTAGTTTTTCGGGAGAGGCGATCAAAGTTTGATGTTTTTTTTAATTTGTGTGGAATTCCTTTATAATGCAAATCGAATGACCTGTACTGTTTTGTGAATATTTTTTGATTGGGTTGACCAAATTTTGAACACCAAATTTTGACTGAATATAATTTGGAATATTGAGAAATTAAAAATGCAATCTCCCTAAAACTATGCTAAGTCGTCTTAGCATGTTTTAGAATGGAGTTATCAATATATGAAATTGTAAGGGTTTCTTGCAATCTTCTTCACCTTTGCCTAACAATCTGTCATTGTCCGTACATTTGCGGCACTTTAACAGGTTTGATCAAGTTGTCCGATCTGACAATCGTCTATACATAGCTTTAGCATACTTTGATATAGTATATCATAGAGCCGCCTAGCGGCATGGAATCGATGATTTTTCACCTCACAA
This sequence comes from Eudasyphora cyanicolor, assembly GCA_963930755.1. Taxonomy (NCBI): domain Eukaryota; kingdom Metazoa; phylum Arthropoda; class Insecta; order Diptera; family Muscidae; genus Eudasyphora; species Eudasyphora cyanicolor. Next base: position 153,729,334 of record OZ005736.1, on the reverse strand, counting down.
TATCTTACAATTAACTTAAAAAATCTATTATTTAAGAATAAATACCAGAGCTTAACTTTTCAACTATTATTTTAAATGTTAAAATGTCTATCATAGAGCCGGCGTATGTCAATTTTATTTCGGCCTAGCCGACTAGCCCCCGCCGCCGATCTATAATTTTGGCCAATTTTGACTCGGCTTCATTCTCTGCTCATTAGTCCTCGAAAAAATGGGCGGAGGCCACGTCCCTTTTGGTACCTCCCACACAAATGGACAATTTTGAACCAAAAGTTAATAGCTTATAACTCTATTACCTGTGCATACAAAGACTTGACATTTTGTACAGTGTAATGCTTTTATAGTACCTAGAGTCGATAGAAAAATGGGCGTTATTGGCCCGCCCCTTTAGGTACCTCCCACACAAATGGAGAATTTTACACTAAAAGTTAACAGCTTATAAATTTAATTCCAGTGCATATATATACTTGAAATTTTGTACAGTGTAATGCTTTTATAGTATCTAGAGTCCAGAGAAATGTGACCGTTATTGGGACGCGCCTTGTGGTACCTCTCACACATATGGACCATTTTGTAGCAAAAGTAAACAGCTCTTAACGTTAATACAATACTTTAAAGTTATTAAATACAATTTAAATTGATAGTAATTTAAATAAAACAAAAAAATAAATAAATTTACTGAAGTTTTTTAGAGACTCAAGGTGAGGGGATTCATTAGTCGTTTTACCCGACTGAACTTTCTTACTTCTTTGAGAACATTTTAATAATTTTTCAATGTAAGCCACATAAAACATCTAGAAATGCGTGGTTGTTAATTTTTTTGATTTTAACGTATAGTCTGATCGGTCATGAATAAAATGAGCCCATTCGGAAGAAAATCGATACACAATTTAAAAAGTAGTAGCGAGGAAAATCTTCACTTTCCTTGAAATTCGCAAATTTGTTTCATTTAAACAAACTTTGACAACAAATATAATTTTTCCCTTTATTAGTAACAAAAAATAAACCAAAATTTTACACTCAGAAGTCAGACCCAAAAACCGTGTCGACATGTGTAATATATTCGAATTTTTACATATCGATACCGATACATAAATTTGAAAGTATGCTAAGTCGACTTAGTATTAAGGGACATTATATTTTGAAATTTAAAAATTTCAAATTATGTTTAGTCAATCTTCGGTGTTTATCCGTCAACCCAATCAAATGTTATCAACAAAACAGTAGAGGTTCTTCCGTTTGCACTATAAAGAAATTCCATAAAAATTTAAAAATTTTACAAAGCTTTAATCGTCTCGCCTGAAAAACTACCTGTTTTGACTAACTTTGGAATCGAAATGGTATCGAAATTTTTATTTACCCTTCGAATTCCTAATTCAAATCATATTAAAATTTTCGCGAAATAATAAAATGCAACAGTTTTTTGCTTTCCTGAAAAATTGTGTTTTTTAATATAGCAGTTTTGGATATAAGACATCGCGGTAATCGGCCCGCGTTATTGCCGACTTCGGCCAAAAAACCACCTTCGAGTTCGACTCTAATCAATATGTCGGCATTTCCAAAGAGATGTCAACCACAGCCAATCAATTTTAAGTCTATAAAAGTATGTTGTTTTTCCACTTTTTTATAGGAAATACATCAAATTTCACTAATATTCTCAAAAATTACATTTATTTATAACACATTTTGAAATATTCAAGTGCAAAGTCGAATAATTGCAACATTTATGTTTTAAGCATTTGTATTGCATGTTATGTTTTTATTAATGATCTTTTAAATCTGGATTTATATTTAAAGAATATAAGAAAAATAATTTTTGTTGTGAAAATAAATATATTGAATATATTAAAAATCATTTATAATAACCACCTTTGGATGTCTAGTTGCATAAAAAGTAAAAAATAAACATAAAAAGAATGATGGAATAAAATGTCGCATGCGAATGTCGCGTGTGAATGTGGTTTAAATCAAATAAAAAATAAACTACTTAATATTTTTGAATAAAAAAAAACATTATTAAGATACATCAATGCATATTACACTTAGTCGCATTAAAATATTCCTTCAGGTTTTGGCGAAATTAGTGTTTGATTTGTTTGCTTTGAAAGCGACTTCTGTTTTTGTCGCATGCGAATGTCTTTGTTTTTTGTTATTATTTTGAAAATAAACCATTGGCCAAAATCAACCATAGCACCAATTATAGTGCTAATCAAGAGCTATAAGTTTCGCCTTTTGTCAAAATGAAATAATGTTTTGGCATATGTTTTTTTCACTTTGAATGCGTACGAATTCGACATTGGAGAAATACCCATATGTATACCAAAATGATTATTTATTGTTTTATTTAATAACACTGTGTTTGCAAAATGCACTTTAAAAATGTATCCTCGATGAAAACAACGTACCCGCATAATTTCGACACGCTAAACCGAATGGCATTGACAGTTTTAGCCACAAAGTTTGCTGGGTAAACAAACAGGTTAGTAAATTAAAACACCATATTAGGCTAGAAGCCTTCGAAATAGATGTTCCATGTCAAAGAACAAAATAAAGTACACACTTCAAGAAGTATTTCTCTCATAACGCCTGATTACCCTCTCATCCCCTTGCCGTTGAAAAACGCCCTACAAAAATATGATATATAAAAAGCCATAGAAAACGATGGATTCTTTGGGGAATGTTTTCGACAAAAATATATGATGGCAACCCAGTGGTTTTTTTTAACATATCGTATTTATCCACAAAGTTTGCTTGCACCCAGGAAAATAATTGGTTGGAATTCGATAGTAACAATAAAAAAAATAGTACTAGCAACAAACAGTCTATGTGTCGGTCATATTTATATATAAATAGTTAAAACAACAATTATAACATGGATACGATCAAATGAAAATGCTTGCAACTAAGTGGTTGTATCAAACGATTTAAGATTGTTTTTTCATTGAAACTCGGTTAGTTGTGGTAACTACTTTTAAATTTTCATTATAGTACCATATGATCGATATTTGGTAGTGACAACGAACCAGAAATTTTATCAATAGACCAAAGATTATTATTGCAACGAATAATTGGTTACTATAATAGAAAAAATATTAATAAATAATCGTTTTTGGGTAACCTAATAATTTCCCAAATTTAAATATAATTTTGGGAAATACAACCGAAAGCATGGTTGCTGTTCTTTTTCTTGATACAGAGTTTTCCAATAAGAGTGATATGAAAAAAAACACACTTATTGTTAAGGAAATTCAAAAGTTTTTATTTAATGTGAAGTACAATCGATTCAATTAAGTTCTAAATAAAACATCATTCAAATGGCCTCTACGACTTCTTCTGCAGGAACGAATTCGATGAACCCAATTTTCGAGCACTTTTTCAATTAAATCAAGTCGTATGTCATGAATGGCAATTTCAATATTGACTTGTAAGGCTTGAAGAGAGTCTGGTTTATTTCGAAAGACCAATGACTTCAAATAACCCCACAAGAAATAGTCTAAAGGTGTTAAATCACAACTTCTTGGAGGACATTCAATATCACAATTTCTTGAAATAATCGAATCTCCAAACTTTTCTCGCAACAATTCAATTGTTTCATTTGCTGGCACGTAGCCACAATCAGTCAATCAAAAAGATAGCTCTTAACGAGAGCTAAAATATTGCTCATGGGTGTCAAGGTCGTAGGTCGACTGGGAAGTGTTTTTTTTTTGGATTTAAAAAAAAAGGACTTAGCGCACGAAAAGTTGCAATTGGAGAAATTAATCTCAACGAAATTGAGTTTATAAGTAAACAACCATATTTTGGATTATTTCAGCGTTTTTTCGAGTTACTTAACATATTATATGGACTTAAAGTTACACATCTTAAAAATTTTCACTTTTGAGTTTTGTCACTCTTGCGTAAGTGAGCGATATATAAAATGGAAGCCACTGCAATATCTGTGAGTGGATTAAATCCTTTAAGATCGAAAATTATTCTTCTCTGAAGCTGTAGTTCCACTATACACAATATATGTTGCTGCTTTTAAAGCAAATTCATTCATGGGTCCTGATTTTCATTAACCACCTTATTATGATGATGATTGATCCTTTTACAATTTAGATGACGATAAAATAAATGTTAAAATTATTTTCATTGTTGTAAATTACTTACCACAACACTTGTTCTTACTTCTTTTCAGATTGGAACTTCTAACAGCCGTAACACTAAACGAACATCTATCTCTACTCCTTTCACTACTATCAAAATTCTATTCTAAGATAAAATCACAGACACAGCCATAGACAAACGAAGAACGGACGGAACAGAAGAAGTGCAATAATTGTATTAATTTAAGCAACGAAACCAAAGATTGGGTACATCCCATAAGACAAAGGAGAGGGCCTAGCCAACCGGAGGAGCCCTTTCGACAGCAATACTACCAAAAACAAAAACCAACAGACAGACCCATCATGAACGTTACCACAATATCGACTGTGTCCAATGCTACACAGGCCGCGGTCGAGAGTATTACAAGCCATGGCCACAAACATCAGACCACTTACAAGATCGAAATGCTCGACGATAGTATGGCCTCAGACGATGACGACGATGATCTCATAAGCAGTGATGGCAGTATATTCGACGAGAATGAATTGGCCCAGATTGCTGTGCAAGATGATTTGGCCAATCAATTGGCAGCCGCCGGACCGGTGGGTGTTGCGGCTGCAGCTGCCATAGCTTCATCGAAGAAACGCAAAAGGCAACATTCGTTCGAAACGAATCCGTCGGTGCGTAAGCGACAACAGAACAGACTGCTGCGCAAGCTACGCGGCATAATCTATGAGTTCACAGGCCGTGTGGGCAAACAGGCCGTCGTGTTGGTAGCCACACCTGGAAAACCCAATACAAGTTATAAAGTTTTTGGTGCCAAACCACTAGAAGATGTAGTACGTAATCTTAAGAATATTGTAATGGATGAGCTGGAAAATGCGCTAGCACAACAAGCACCACCCCCACCACAAGAAGATCCCTCATTGTTTGAACTGCCCCCGCTAATCATCGATGGTATACCAACGCCAGTGGAGAAGATGACACAGGCACAGTTGAGGGCCTTCATACCGCTGATGTTGAAATACTCGACGGGAAGAGGTAAACCCGGTTGGGGTCGCGAAGCAACCAGACCACCATGGTGGCCTAAAGAGTTGCCATGGGCTAATGTTCGCATGGATGCTAGATCCGAAGATGATAAACAAAAGGTTTAAACGCAATACTAATTTTTTATATTGAATTAATGCTAATCATTAAGTGCATATCTATTATAATTTGCAGATATCCTGGACCCATGCATTGCGTAAAATTGTTATAAACTGTTATAAATATCATGGACGTGAAGACCTATTACCCACATTTGCTGACGAAGATGACAAAGTTTCACAATTGATCTCACACGAAGAGGAGGAGGAAGAGGAAGAAGAGGTGATGATACAACCTCTTAATAACAATACAACTACTACTATACAAACTGTAACAAATACACCAACAAATAATGCAACATCTAATGTAAGGGTAAATATTAACTTTTTTCTGCTCTTAATACCATAGTTATGTAAGGATTGAAAGAAAGAAAAATGCGATGGCAATTCTATAATATTAAAAAAAAATCATAAAAAAGTGGTGAAAGACCGAAAAACAATTTTCTAGCCGATCTAACCACACTTTCAGGAAGCTCTGTTTAGGATAACGAGTAACCAGTAACTAGCGAAGTCTTCACCGAATTACCTGAAAACGGGTGTTAGTGGTACATTTTTCAGTTTTTTTCCAAACAAATTTCTTTCAGATCAATATTATCAATATTATTCCTCCGAACTTTTGAAATGAAGTTTTCTGTGTTATTTCATTTGGGGAAAATTGTAATGTAGACGGCTTTGGAAATCATGGAAAGAAATGTAGAATACCTTTAAATAATTATATTTTTGAAGCATCCGATACTCCTTGGTCACGCGCTTACCCCTTAAAATCTGCTTTAAAACGATACTCTACTGAAAATTCGGAGAAACAACATTGATTTTAGAGATATGTATGCTTCGGATTTTATCCAGTGTTGCCAGAAATGACGATTTTATGGCTACAAATATAGGGTGATTCATTTCGAGGTTCCCTACATTTTTAAAGAAAAAACACAGAAAATTGAAATTGAATGGGGAACGTTTATTATCATTCGAAAGAACATTCTTTGGCATTTATTTTTTGAAGATTATGTCTATGAAATGTTGGCCGCGGCTAGGTCTCAGGTGTTCCATCCGTTGAGTCCAATTTTCGATGACTCGTTCGAGCATTTCGACTGGTAACTGGCGAATGACACGCGTGATGTTTTGCTCCAAGGCCTGAATCGAAGCGGGTTTGTCCGCAAAAACTTTAGACTTTACATATCCCAACAGGAAAAAGTCTAACGGTGTGATATTACACGATCTTGGTGGCCAATCGACCGGCCCACAACGGGAAATTATCTGCTCATCGAAGTGTTCTCTCAATAAATCCATTGATTGATGCGATGTGTGGGAAGTGGCGCCGTCTTGTTGAAACCAAATGTCGCCGAGATCACGAGCTTCAATTTCAGGCATAAAATAGTCGGTTATCATGGCATGGAACGGTCGCCATTGACGGTTACGTTCTCACCGGCATCATTTTTGAAGAAATATGGACCGATAATTCCGGTACGTCGGATCGGGAATCGGTCAATGGCAAAAAGATAGCTCTTAACGAGAGCTAAAATATTGCTCATGGGTGTCAAGGTCGTGGGTCGACTGGAAAGTGTTTTTGTTTAGATTTTTTGTTTGGATTGGACTTAGCGCAATTGGCGAACAATTATTTTGATAATAAAACTGAATAATATGTAAACGTTGTTCAGGAGTAAGTCTTTCCATGAAGAAATGCCAAACAATACTTAACAAAAATAAAATGACAGCATGAAACAACTCACACGTGATCTGTCAAAAAGGGATATTGAAAAAAGTATCTCTACTTAGATCACCCTATAGGAAATGAAGATTTTTGTCCCGAAATTACGATTTTTAATGACATACAAAATTGTGGAATAATAAAAAACGCGTTTTTCAAAAAAAAATTTTTAAGAGAAAAAGATAGCGAGATCTTATTTTACCTATTTGTACCTGCTTATAAATATTAAATATTCTGACCCATACATCTTTTAAGTATGAAAATTAGAAATTTTCAAAAATTATTGATATTCTATAGAATCCATATATCGCATTCAATGCCATAAAACGAAAAATCTCTGGAGGAATTAAAAGTGAACATTTTTAAGTGAAGTAAGTAATTACCAATTTTCAGCCTAATAGCCAGGAATTCGTCTTTTCTTTCAGGCCAAGAGATAAATTTGTGTTCGTGAACACAAACTGAATACTACACTAACGCAACGTCGTAGTTTTCTACCTTTAGCGTTCTGTTCTTTTTTATATTCGACACCACAGGTCGCAAATATAACGCAATATTAATAAAAATGGGTACAGAGGCATTTCTATACCTAGGGACCTATCCCTATTTAAGAAAAAAGTATTTTGGCTCTCCTGATCATTTTGATTTTTTGAGATGTGCTGTTATTCCAGAAAACCACGTCTTGAAGTCAACCGATCTGGATAAGTAACACTTAGAATGCTCCAGTTTTAAGACCTAAGGAATACAAATATCGGAATGCAGTGTACGCTAAGTTTTCTCAATTTCAAAGTTTGTTTATCGGTATAGATCCTAAAACAAACAAGTTTGAATCGTATATACCCTCCAAGGGAAATGGGGGATTTTAAAAATTAGATTGACGTGATTTTACCTTACCTTCCAATCTGCGCTTGTCCAAAACTGTAACAGAAAATACACCTTATGGGTAAACCTAATACGATCATGCGAATCCACTAAGTGTTGCCTGGCGCCATCTGACAAAGTTTGACATTTTTTAGCATAAACGTACTCAGAACGTTTTGACGTACGACCATCATTTGTGTTGTTTACAGTGACTTGAAAAAATCAATTTGGCAAAAAAATTGAATTAACTCGTGAACATTTTCGTGCGATCATTTTTCACAACTTTCGACGTGGATTATCACGACAAGAGTGCATCGATGAACCTAAATCTTTGTATGGCGATGAAGCACCATCCTATAGCACTGTGAAAAACTGGTTAAATGAATTTAATCGTGGCCGACGCTCGCTCAAAGACGAAGGTCGTGAAGGTCGTCCAAAAACGGCCGTTGTGCCAGAGAACATTGATGCCGTGCGTGAACTGATAATGCAAGATCGTCATGTGACATACCGTGAGATAGAGGCATCCTTGGGCATTTCTCCCACCAGCATACATTCAATATTGCATGAACACCTGGCCGTAAAAAAGGTTTGTTCTCGTTGGATCCCGCACAATGTGACATGTGGTGCAAAGAAATTTTGAAAAAAAACGATCGCGAAGCTTCAAGAGACGTTTATAAGATCGTCACAGGTGACGAATTGTGGATGTATGCGTATGAGCCCGAAACAAAACAGCAATCGAATGTGTGGGTCTTCGAAGACGAGCCAAATACAACGAAAGTTGTTCGTGAAAGAAGCATTTCGAAGCAAATGGTCGCCTGTTTCTTCGGCAAAACTTGTCATGTGGCGTCTGCTCCACTTGAGCAACGTAGGACGGTCAATTCTGAGTGGTACACCACAATTTGTTTGTCTGAAGTCTACGGAGAAGTTCGAAAAACGAACAAGAGAAGACGAATCATTGTGCAACATGACAATGCGAGCTCTCACACATCGGCTCAAACCTGCGCCTTTTTGACCGGCCAAAACGTGGAATTGATGGGTCATCCGCCGTACAGCCCTGATTTGACACCCAATGACTTCTTCTTATTATTTTAAATCATCCTATATCAACATCATCAAGAAAAAACTGCTTGGTCAACGTTTTTCGACGCCTGAAGCTGCTGTTGAAGCGTTCAAAAACCATGTTTTGGAGGTGAATTTTCAACACACTGTAGCCAAAACAATTCGCGCTCAAATGACAAAACGGTGAAGTTATGCTAAAAATGTCATACTTTCCATTGGAAGTTCCAGGTTTCATCTGGCAACACCAGCATTGCCAGGACTGAAATATAAATAGCAACCCTCGTAGATATACTCGTACAGTCATAAATAGGAATAGAAACATATAAATCGCAATCTGTAATGATCTTGTAAAATCCTTTGAAGAGGACCCATCGTAATTTTTGGCTACGAATATTTTAGGCAAATACACCAACTAAAAATGTTTACGATTTGTATGACTTTTGACATGTGATAAGTTATGTGGGCAATTATTAAGGGGTAAAGGGTTTTTTAAGAGCTACATTAAACTTTTAAAGATGACATATATATATTCAGCATAATCGGTTTAAAATGCGTTATCTAGAGAGCCTAGAAGTATAATCGAAGGTGACATTTGTATGGGAACTTCACCTAAATTTGAACCGATGAGCCATATTTTCTATAGGGATGATTTAAAACAATAAAAAGGATAATTGCTCATGCTTCAGCCAAGTCGGTTGAAAAATGCGTTCTCTAGAGCGTCAAAACGTCTAATTGAGTGATATATCAAATACTTGGGCTGATATGCACCTATTTTCACTGCAGACGATTTATTGCAGCATAAAGATTAAATGCTTAAATTTCGGCTAAATCGTTTGAGAAATATTTACTCTAGAGTTAAGAAATTTAATTGGAATGGACCTAAATAGGGGGCCAATATCAAACGTTCAGCATGATCGATTACAAAATGCGTTGCCCAAAGAGTCAAGAAATAAGATTTGGAAGTACCTTTATATGGGGGCTATATCAAAACATGGACCGTTGTGACCCATTTTCACTAGGGACGATTTAATGCAATATATACATTTTCACTAGGGACGATTTAATGCAATATATAATATATATGCAAAATATAAACCCCTGTGCTGGTTTTCACATCAGCAAGAATTTTGCGAATTCGGATTTGGCATTTGCCCTTTTTTCATACAGAATTCGGATTTCAGTTTATTTTGTAATGACACCTGCTGAGTAGACTAAGTACAGAACAAAATACATCCAAATCGGAAAGTTTGTGGATATAGCAAAAGCCGTAACATTAAAAAATTGCGAACGTGGAAAGCAGCAAAGGGGCGAATATAAATGTATATCGTGAGCTAAGACGCTAAGTCCAATATTTACAATTTTACAGGAGAGGCAAAATACTTACTGTATATGAATGTTTTTATAAAGCGTATATGGACTTAGCGCTTTTACGATTCAGCTTTTAAAGATGACACAGCATGATTTTTTCGCTTTTTGTTTTCAAATCGATGTACATCCAAATTATCTTACGTTCCGCTTCAAAAAATACATTTAGGCAAAAAGTGGACTTAGCGCCTTTTCACTCTTAGGTCGCGATAGGCAAAATATATGAAGAATGAAAAATATGTTCCCTAGAGCGTGAAGGAGTATAAGCGAAAGGGACCTTTGTTTGGGGGCTATATCAAAACATGGATCGATATTACCCATTTTCCCTAGAAACAGTTTAAAGCGACAGAAAGCGTAAATTCTTAAATATCAGCCAAGTCTGTTCAGAAATGTGTTCTCTAGAGTGTCAAGAAGTATAATCAGAATGGGCCTTTATATAAGGGCTATATTAAAACATGGACCGATGTGCCCATTTTTAATAGGGATCTCCCTGGTCCAAAATATAGCTCTGTAGCAATTTTCGTAAATAACGTTTTATATTAGCGATCTGCACTTTGATCACAAGAATATATGGACAGACGGACATCGCTAAATCTACTCAAAAAGTGATTCTATGCCGATCGGTATAATAAAATATGGGTCTATCTCTTCTCTTGTTATGCGTTACAAATAAATGCACAAAGTCATAATACACTGCACCACAGTGTGGTGTCGGGTATAAAAAGGGGAAAGGAGATATCGAATATTTCAAACGAAATAGTTCTCAATGTTTCCTCTTTATTTGAATCTCGCACAACAACCTGAACACGGGCTTGTGAGTATGCCCAAGGACATGAGGCGGAAAAATCTGCCTCCTGCCTCCTCTTTTCAACCCAACCTAACATAAGTGAATCATATATTACGAAGCCTTCCGCTTCAAATTCACTCCCCGAAATAACTAACTTTTTTGATTTCCCAACAATATTTGTGACCGAATATGTTGAAAATAAGAGCTGACCTAGAAAGAAAGGTATAGCTTTCATATATGGTTTCCTTTCTATTACAGTGTTATTTTTGGCAGAATATGTATCTGTTCTAGCATTTTCTAAATTTTTCAATATTGATAAAATGAAATTGAAAACATCCCTCGATATTCATCCATATGTATGTATGTAAAAAAATCTCTTTTAGCAACAAGTTAATGTGGTTAAGATTAATAGTTCGGGTACAGTTATAACCACAACAAATCCGCATAATCCAAATAACCCAGGACCCACCATTATACAGAGTACGAATGATCAGCATATAACGACAACAGCAAGATTGCCAGCCTCAACAAAAATAGAATTGTGTCCTGCGCCAATAGCTCAAATCACAACGCATCACCAGCCGCAACAACATCATCAGCAGCAGCAACAACAACAGCAGCAGCATCATCATCACCAGCAGCAGCAACAACAACACCAGCAACATCACCAATCGCAGCAACAGCAACAACAACAGCACCATCAACAACAACATCACCATCAGCAGCAGCAACAGACTCATCAGGCTCAACACCAACAGATTCACACCACAACGAATGCAGCTCAGACTATAGCTAATGCTCAAGTCTGCATAGAACCGATGACTTTGGGAGATGTTGATGTTCGTAAAAAAACCCTCCCAGATTAATAAGCGTTTTGATTTTTGTTGTTGTCGTTTTAAGTTCTCGATTGATTAGCAATTTTTCGTTTGGTTTCCTCCATTTTTCTCCTTTTTTTAACAAAGCCTGTTTTGATATTTTGATATTTTGTTGTTTTTTTTTGGTTTTTAAATATTGCTATTGCGTTCAATATTTAATATTTTGTTTATTATGCTTATTTTTCGCTAAACTTGTTATTTTGCTTTGTTATATTGTGCATTTTCGTTTTCATTTTTCTATTGCTACACCAACTTACTCCGAGGATTAGCCTCGAACTTTGATGAGTGTTTTTTTAACAATCCCCCCTTTGTTTCTTTTATAGTATACAACACAAACGGTTTTATCCACCATACAAAATGCTGATGGCACAGTGTCCTTGATACAAGTTGATCCAAATAATCCCATAATTACGTTACCTGACGGCACGACAGCTCAGGTCCAGGGTGTTGCAACGGTAAGTGAACAAAATGCACACAACTTTGTTTTTGGCTTCAGTTTATTATATGTATAATTTTTTATGTAATTTTTTAATGCAGTTGCATCAAGGTGAAGGTGGTGCCACCATACAAACTGTACAAAGTCTGGGTGATGTGAATGGTCACGAAAATATGACGGTTGATTTAACCGAGGCCACTGTGGCCCAAGATGGACAAATATATATAACAACTGAAGATGGTCAAGGTATGTATGAGAATAGTATGTTCAATGAAAACAAGCAAAGAAAGGCTAAGGTCGCATATATATGATACCCTACACTATCTTGTTAGAGCGGACAAAGTACATGTGCAGAGTTTCTAAAACGATTATCTTAAAGCTCTCAGTGTTCATTTTGTTTGATCAGAAAGATCTTGTTGGAAATTTTCATAAAAAACCAGTAAGGAAAGACAAAGTCGGGCGGGCCGACTACATAATACCTTACACCTCCCTAATAATGCGAAAAGCGGCATTGCAATAATAATTTGGAAAAATTGTTTACGTTTCAGTTAACAAACAACTTAGCTCAAGATGTTTATCGTAATAAACTAGATATAAAACAATAACCTTAATATGCGCAGTATTCTTTCATAGATCAAGAATCAGAAGGAACAAATAGATGGAGCTATACATGATCTAAACAGATTTTCATCAACTGGGATCAAAAACCTCATTACAGCCAAATTATATAAAGATCGGAGAAAAATACAGTTTTAATAGCTCTTAAATATTTAATATCACCAAATTATGCAGTATTCGTTCCTAAATTAAGAAACTTCTTTCTGCCTTTTTTTTTGTAAGGTACAACTTCTATAGCGCTTTAATACCAAATCGAGAGGAATATATATATAGATAGGGGTTATATCTAAATCTGAACCGATTTTTCCCAAATTGGCAGTTTTCATTCATGTAATAAGTAACCTTTCTTTCTGCCAAATTTCGTACGGGTCGGATATAAAATAGAGTTTCTACAGCGTTTACATGTCAAATCGGGTGTAACATATAAGGGTTTTCCAATAAGAGTCATATGATTTCTTTGAAAAAAACACACTTATTGTTAAGGAAATTAATAGTTTTTACCTAATGTGAAGTACAATCGATACAATTAAGTTCTAAATAATACGCCAAGCTTGAAGAGAGTCTGGTTTATTTTGAAAGGCCAATGACTTCAAATAACCCCACAAGAAATAGTCTAATGGTGTTAAATCACAACTTCTTGAAGGCCTTTCAATATCACAATTTCTTGAAATAATCGAATCTCCAAACTTTTCTCGCAACAATTCAATTGTTTCATTTGCTGTGTGGTCAATGGCAAAAAGATAGCTCTTAACGAGAGCTAAAATATTGGTCATGGGTGTCAAGGTCGTAGGTCAAGTGGAAAGTGTTTTTTTTATTTAAAATAAATGGACTTAGCATCATTTTCAAATGTGACAGGAAAGTTTATTTTTGATCTAGCTCCTTAACGGTACGTCGGATCGGGAATCGGTCAATGGCAAAAAGATAGCTCTTAACAAGAACTAAAATATTGGTCAGGGGTGTCAACGTCGTAAGTCGACTGGAAAGTGTTTTTTTGGATTTGAAAAAAATGGACTTAGCGCACGAAAATGCAATTGGAGAACGATTATTTTGATAATAAAACTGAATAATTTGTAAACGTTGTTCTTGCGTATATCTCTCCATGATGAAATTGTAAACACTACTGAATACAATGAAAAACAAATGACAGATCATGACATATTACAAATGGCCTAAACGTCACTTCAAAATCATATCATCCCTATTGGAAAACCCTTATGTATATGGGGCTATATCTAAATCTGATTTCGCAGTGTTTATTCATGCAATAAGAAACCTCTTTCTGCTAAATTTCGTACTGTAAAATACTGTTTCTACAGCCCTTACACATCAAATCGGGGGTGACTATGTATGGGGGCTATATCTAAATCTGGATCGATTTTATTCAAATTTAGAATTGTCTCTAATTTTATCAAAAGACTACTCTCTGTCAATTTTTATACAGATCGGTTGAAAAATGTTGCTTATACCAAAACGGAGGTACATATATGTTATAGGTAAATCTGAACTGATTTGTAACCAAATTCAATAGGGATCGTCCTAGGACCAAAAGTATGTGCAAGGTTTCGTTGAGATCGGGCAGTAATTGCAACCTGTACTTTGATTACAGACGGACATAGTTAATTTAACTCAAAAAGATTCTTAGTCAATCGGTATAAGAAATGATGGATCTAAAATATTGCTTCTAAAGCCACCAAATGGAAAAAAAGCATATCGTCATCAGAAACGATAAAGAACGAATTATCATATTTGAAAATTTTACGAAATCACCATAAATAAAATGAAAAAATTTTGTCGCTGGAAAAATGGGGTTTTCCGGATAATACCAAAACATAATGATGCCTATATAAATTCAAAAAACATGATTTATAACTTGTTTCTGAAAATTGTGTGAAATAGGAATTTTTAACTATGAAAAAAGCAGGGCTGTGGTGTCGAGCCAAAACTACTCGACTGCGAATCCGACTCCCGGAGTCGAATTTTAAAATCATTCGACTCCGACCCCAGCTCAGACAGTTAAATAACATAAATTTCTGAAATTATATTTCTACTAAGACGTGAGTTCATGTTATTGAAAATAAGATATAGCTTTGTTAAAAAAACACAAAAAAGTAGGTATTCTACTGGTATTGAATTAAATAAAATTTTATTATTTATTAATCGAGGCTTGACCTGCAAGTTGCAACTAATATGATAATTCTTTCAACATGGAATCATGATAAAATTTTCATCAATCACTGCATCTGTTTTAATATACCGCAATTTTTGGAAATTATGTCCGCTTCAGGCAACTAGTTTATTCGTTAGTTATTATACCCTATGGTACAGGAGGTTATAAATTAGCTTTGTGACAGATTTATAAAAAAAAATACTACAGCTAGACACACCTTAAAATATACCGTTCTACTCAGAATCACTAGCTGTCCGTTTGTCCATCTTAAGTTGTTCGTACCAGTATTAAAATTTGGCAATAAGAACTCTTCCAAACTAGGGAGGAAACCTATTCGAATTGGTGAAAATTGGTTCAGGTCGATCTCGCCCAACAGATATAAATGTTTCTGTATAAATGGTCTTGTAACGCTATGGAAGCTGTTTTCACATTCAGTCATTTTTTATACCCTCTACTATGGGCTTGGGGGTATATTCATTTTGTCACTCCGTTCGTAACACCTCTAAATATTGATCTGAGACCCCATAAAGTATGTACATATATTCTTAATCGTAGTAAAATTCTAAGACGATGCCATGTCCGTCTGTTGTAATCACGCTACAGTCCGTAATAATAGAGCTAGGCTGATCAAATTTGTTAGAAATATTTCTTTTAGTTGCAGGTTGTTTGGGTTTGGTCAATGTTTTGATATAGCTCCCTTATATAGGTCGCTCCGAAATACGGATTTTGAGCCATGGCTACCACATTTTTAAAGCAATTTAGCAGAAACTTTGCAGTTTGTAAACTATTTTGACAAGAATTCATCAAAGCAAAAATTTTACAAGTCGGTTCATATTTTGGTATAGTCACCCTATAGTGGTCGCTGCATATATTTTCAAAGCTAATTTAAGCCATAAATGCCACATTTTTCAGGTAAAGAGTTTGGCTAATGAATTTGCGGCCTAAAATTGCAGCGTTCTTTTTTATTAATAATTTGCTTAAACAAAAAGGATCGTTTCATGATTTGCTCCATATGCAAAGGTTTTTCCAGTAATAAAATTGAATGCAATCCATGTTAGAGGGTATATATTGTTTTAATTTAGTAGGGTATAATTTATTTATCCATGAACTTAGGAATAGTGTATAGTTTTGCAAAATACTTATTTTGTTAGCTAAATACATATATTCCGAGCTTTCCTAAAACTGTGTTACATAAAAACTCGATAATTTGGTTAAATTTATATATTTTTGGCATACTTAAATATTTGGTTAAACGCTTCGAATATTTTATCCTTCTTTGTTTTACCAATTTGTTTTCCCAAAATTTTTTGAGTGCAAAAGTTCTATCACATAATTGGTACATTTTGCACAACACATCTCGGAGTCGGAGTCGACCATAATTTTTCGACTCCGGGCAAATTTCCCAGACTCCGACTCCACAGCCCTGGAAAAAAGAAACAATTTGTTGCCAGGTCCTATTGAACTTCGTTAATAAATTCGCCGTTTTAGGATAGTGGGGTGTTGAAAATGTATCAGGATGTGTATTTCGTTGCATTGTCATCTAAAACTGAATTTCAATTTTTCTTGTTTTTACGCCCTTTTTCGTTTCTGATGACGATATATTTACATAAATCTAAATCCGAACATATTTCCTTTTCATGCAGCAGTAATTGTTCTTATATTAAGGAAGTCCTCTATGCCTACTTTCATAATGATCAGATTAAAAAATACGGGTTCTATAGAGCTTAGATGCCAAACTGTAATGATCTATATAAACTGGGTTTATATGAACTGTTTATTTTGGTGAATAGAGTAAAGCTGAATGGCGTTTAGGCCACTTTAAAAATAAACAGTTCATATCTGACCCGATTTTCTTCTGCGTAGTTTCATAAAGATATTTATACCCTCACTTTAATGAAGGGGAGGGTAATATCATTTGGAGCGGGCCAAACGTGTAACACATCGAAGAAGTAAACTAAGGCCCTATCTCTGTTTTAGGACATTATAAGACACTTGAGCAATGACAGTCCGTCTGTCTGACTGAGCGCACGATAACTCCAGAAAGGAGTAGCGGATAGACCTCAAATTTGATATTTGATAATATTTCAAATTTTTATCGACATTTTTGTCAAAAATCGGTAGTTTTAAAAAAAATCGCCAAAAATTTATTTTTCTAGACCTCAAATTTGATAATATTTCAAATTTTTATCGACATTTTTGTCAAAAATCGGTAGTTTAAAAAAAATCGCCAAAATTTATTTTTCTAAAAAATCGTTGCATGTTGCGTTTTTTTTAGAAAAATTTTGTTGAGAATTGAATTTCTCCAAAAAATTTCGTCAAAATTGAATTTTTGTAAATTTTGTCGAAAATAAGTTTTTATTGAAAATTTCGTTTTATCTAGAAAATGATGTCAAAATTAAATTTTTCCGGAAAATTTCGTTGAAATCGCATTTGTCTTTAAAGTTTCTTCGAAATTGAATTTTGCAGAGAATTTCCTTCATCGGCCTTTAATAATGTAAATTACCTTTAATCAGTCCTTTAATCGACTCATCGATCTTTAATCCCTTCGAACTTTGAAATTTCAAGAAATTTTTTTAAAATAGAAACTAGTAATATCGTTAAGTTCGGCCATGCCATTCTATTACTGGAAAAATTTTTGGATATGGAACAAATCTTGGAACCATATTATTTAAAAAAAAAACGAACGCTGCAATTTTTAGCCAATTTTTAGGCCTCAAATTCTTTAGCCATACTCTTTATCTGAAAAATGTGGTATTTATGGCTTAAATTAGCATATTTGAGGGCTACCTCTACACGGGCACTACAACAAAATATAAACTGACTTGTATAAATTTTGTTGAGATGAAATCTTGCCAAAATAGAATACAAACTGCAAAGTTTCAGCTAAATTGTTTAGCAAATGTGGTGTTAATGGCTTAAACAAGCGTTTTTTGGAGCGACATCTATAGGTGGACTATAACCAAATATGAACTGATTCAAACAAAATTTTACTGTGATGAATTGTTGTCTAAATAAAATACAAACTGCAAAGATTCGCTTAAAATGCTTAGAAATGTGGTATTTATGGCTTAAATAAGCCGATTTTGGGGCGACCTCTATAGGGTGGCTATAACAAAATTAAACCTATTTGTTAAATTTTGACTGTGATAAATTCATGTCAAAATAGAATAGAATATAACAAAAGATTGACCGATATGACTCATTTGCAATCCCAAACGACCTGCAACTATAAGAAGTATTTCTATCAAATTTGACCAACCTAGCTCTGTTAATACGGACTGTAGCGTGATTTCAACAGACGAACATGGCTAAATCGTCTTAGAATTTGACGACGAATCAAGCATATATATACTTTGTGGGGTCGCAGATCAATATTTCAAGGTGTTGCAAACGGAATGACAAAGTTAGTATACCCCCATCCTATGATGGAGGGTTTAAAAATGCTATTTCCACACAGTTTTGCAGAAAAATGCAATTTCGACAAAATTTTCAAAAAAATTGATTTTTTTTAGGAGAATACAAATTTGAAATTATTTTTTGAAAAATGCAAATTTGAGAAAATTTAATAAAAAAATTAAATTTTTTAGAAAAATGTAATTAAGATGATATTTTTAATAAAATTTTAATTTTCTACAAAATTGTATTTGAATGAAATTTTGTAGAAAAATTCAATTGCAACATAATTTTTTAGAGAATTGCAAATTCAATGAAATTTTCTAAAATAAAAAAATTTTGCAGAAAAATTTAATTGCGGGGGCATGTAGATTCTTGGTTACGGTTATGGGGAGTCGTATGGTTGAAAGGGTTTTCTTACTTTGTTAATTAACTAATATTTGATGTGGTAATTAAATGTTGATTTTTCTTATTTTTTTACAGGTTATCCCGTATCGGTTAGCAATATGATAACTGTGCCCGTCTCAGCCTCCATGTATCAATCGATGATGGCCAACATACAGCAAATCCATACAAACAGCGATGGCACCGTGTGTATAACACCAATGCAGGTAGATGCTCATAATAACAATAATAATAGTAATAGTGATAGCAATAATAGTAATGGCAGAGGTGGAAACGGTGGCAACACCGCAAACTCCAGCGATGCTGGCAATGCAACAGTGGTGCCCCCTCCTCAGCAGTATCAATGCTATTCAATAATGACGCCCATTGGCACCTCAGCAGCGGTCGCAGCTCATCGTTTGTTAACCAATTCGGCTCTGAGTCAAACTCATAGTTTGGTGCAAAGTTTAAATCTAAATCATAATAATAGTAGTAATGCGAACAGTGATAATAGTAGTAGTTGTAGTAGTAATAATAATAGCAACACTAATACAAGTAGTACAAATAACAACAACAATCATAATAATAGTAATAATAATAGTATTCGTTGCCAAATAATAAACACATCTAGTTTAGTCGCACCGCCTCCCCCAACAACAGCAACAACAACGAATTCTAGTCATCAACAGCAGCATCTGCAACACCATCAACATTTACAACACCAGTCGACGGCAACAGCTATAATAAATCAACAAAGTCTAACGAATGTTTTGCAAAATGCAGCAGCAGCAAAAGTTTTTATTGCAACAAATTCAAACCATTTGAATTTAACAGCCGCTGCTGCAACAAATATTCTCAATTCGAACAACAACAACAACGATGTAACTGTAACAAATAATAACAATGTGAATGTCAATAACAACATCAATGTTAATAATGGTCACATAAAAATTGCCACAGCTTTGCCAATAGTAGTTGCCACTGCCAATCCTCATATCCATCACCCAACAGCAGCTATTATTGCAACAGCAGCTGCTGCTGGTGGAGCGGGAGGAGGATTATTAAGTGGCAAACATCATCGCAGTCGCAGCCACAGCAACGACAACAACAACCATTTGAAATCTGGGCATAAACGTCGTAAACATAACTTGGCCAAAGTGGTGCTTCCGATTAAAATCGAAGAAGGTGTTGCCACGGACACTTCTCCACCGTCTTTGATGCATAATAACAATGACGGCGGCATTAACACCAACCATACCGCCGAAGGCCTTTTGAATATACAAATTGTCGGCAGCTCAGAGAATCGGAGCGGTGGTAGCGATGTTGATGCTGGAAATGCTGGTGGTGTTCTGGGTGTCTGTAGTGTTGGTAATGTTCGTGTTGGCAATCGCCTTCTCAGCGTTGATGTCTCTAAAACCATTAAACTAGAGTCAATAGACAATTAATTACAATTAACAATGACAGTCGCCGCCGAGACGTGTCAAAGCGCCCAAAAAGTTGAAGTGTTCTGTGGCAGGTATTGAAAAGAATGTGTTTTTTCGCCATAAAAACAAAAGAGTAAAGTAAGCACAGTTTTGGACGCCTATTTCGAATTTTTAAGATATTTTGCTGTGCAGAGGTGAATTTTTGCAGCACCTCTATATTCTTTGAAATGCTCATTTAAATTTTGAATTTTAAAAATTGACGAAGACAATTTTGTCATCCCAATTCAAATCCCATAGCGCCACTCAGGCGCTATGGGATTTGAATTGAGGATTCAAGTAATTTTTTTAAAAATGTCTGTATAAAAAGTAATAATTTTGACATTCATATACGATATACACTAATCACAAATTTATGAAACATAAATAATTGTGTATACATTATCTTTGACAAAATTTCTAAGGAGATGGTATCTGATTATTTCTGCCTAGGAAAACGATTTTCCTAAGGGATCTTCGAGTACTCTTTTTTAATAATATACTTCTAAAAAGTAATCATTTTGAAATATTCGATTTTTGTAGAAATACACTAATCAAAAAATTATGAAACATAAACAATTGTGTATGCATTATCTTTGGCAGAATTCCTAACGATTATTTCTGCCTAGGAAAACGATTTCCCTTAAGGATCTTTAAAATTTTCCTTGGAAACAAATGTCTATGACAACATTTCAATAGGATTAAGTGTTTTCTGACTACTTTTCCTTAGGCAGAGTTCGCCTCTGGCCAGAGTTCGTCTTTCATATTTTTTCTTGGGAAGAGTTCGTCTCCGAGAAAGTTGACATCCTGAAGATGTAGTAATTTCTAATAACTTTACGTTAAATTGGCTACTTTACTTCAATCAGAAGTGGCTTCTCACAACATTGACCTAGGAAGTGTTCTGTGACAACTTAGGAAGAGTTCGCCTCTGACAAATTTTCCTTAGAAAACTTTCGCCTTTGAAAATTTAATCAGAAGTGGCTTCTCACAACATTAGCCTAGGAAGTGCTCTGTGACAACTTAGGAAGAGTTCGCCTCTGACAAATTTTCCTTAGAAAACTTATGCCTTTGATAATTGTTCCTTAGAAAAGTTTTAACAAAAGTGGTCTCAGACAACTATACCTTTAACATAAGTAGTCTCTGACAACTTTACCTTTAACAGAAGTGGTATCTGACAACTTTATCTTAGGAAGAGTTCGTCCCTGAAAACATTAACTTAATTAGAAGAGGACTCCGAAGTTGTGTCCTTAGGATAAGGCGCTTCTAACAACTTCGCGTTATTCTGACAACTTTTTGTATTGGAAATTTTTCTTTGGGAAGGATCGACTCTGACATCTTTACTTTAATTAGATGTTTTTTTTAACATTTTGCTTTAAAAAAGGGGTGGTCTTTGATGGCCTCACCTTAAAAAAGAGTTAACAAGTTCGTCTCTGATACTTTTCTTAAGGAAGAGTTCGTTTCTGAAAACTTTGACCTAACTAGAAGACGACTCCGAAAATGTGCCATTAGGATGAGGTGGCCTCTAACAAATTTACCTGTGAAAATTTTTTTGGAAACGGCCGTCCCTGACATATTTACCGTAATCAGTAGTGGCCTCTGAAAACTATTCCTTAATCAGAAGAAGTCTCCCACAAGTTTTACTTGGGACGATTTTGTCCGCGACAAACTCTCCTTAGGAAAAGTTCGTCTCCGACAACATTTCCTAAAGAAGTTCGTTTTTGACAACTTTGCGCTAATTAGAAGAGGTATACCAAAGTTTTCCTTGGGATGTGGTGGGAATGTGAGAGTTTTTCTTAGGGAAAATATTGTCTCTGGAAATTTTTAATTGGGTATAGGTCGTTTCTGACAATATTTGGTTAGAAAAAGATTGTTTGCGACAATTTTTGTTTATTAAGAGTTCATCGCTGATATATTTACTTAGGAAAAGATTGTCTCTGCCAATTTTTGCTTGGGAAAAGATCGTCTCTGACAATATTTTCTTAGGAAGATGTGGTCTTTGACAGCCTCACCTTAAAAAAGACATCTCTGACAACTTTAGCTTAGTAAGAGATAAACTTTGAAATATTTATCTCATGATAAATGTCACTTAGTAAAAGGATGCCCTCTAACGTACTTTCCTTAAGAAAATTAGGTCTCTGACATCTTCGATTTTTTCAAAACTACTTGAATATGAAAGAAATAAGTGAAAAATCTCTAAAATTAAATTTTTTCCTCTTGTTAGCTATCAATTTCATACTTTGAAATTCAAATTGTAACAAATTAAATTTTATATTAAATATTTTGAGACCTTCCACAACTTTTTATGAATTTATACCCAACACCACACTGTGGCACAGGGTATTATAAGTTTGTTTCGTGGCAGATGTTTGTAACACCTGAAAATACTATAGCTAGACCCACCTTAAAGTATAAGGATTGACTCAGAATAGCTGAGTCGATTTAACCATGTCTGTCCGTCTGTCCATCTTAAGTTGTTCGTCCACTACATGTCGCAATTTCACTCTGAACGTTCTGAATGTTTGCAGTTTGGAGTCTTTTGCAGCTGGAAAGAACCCTATTGAATTTGATTGAAATCGGTTAAGATTTTGCTATATCTCTCATATATATGTTTCGTCCGATTTGGCCCTTTAGCCCTATAGAAGCTGTAGTTTAAAACCAATCGTTTTAAAATTCAGCATGGAAGATTTTCTTGATCCATGGACCAAATTTGCGAGTTTGAAGAAAATCGGTTCAGATTTATCAGATTCGTCCCTTTTGCTCTATAGAAGCTGTATTTTACATTCAATTGTTTTGAAATTTAACATGTTTCGTCCGATTTGGCTACAGATGCAGAGGAGACGTACCCAATGTAAATTGTGTAAACAAATTTTAGTTGAAGTATACATTGCTATCGGTCGGCACCACTCGACTTTAGCCTTTCCTTACTGGTATTTCTATGTTTTGTATATTAATAAACAGAATTTAAAACCCAAATTTAAACGACAAATGAAAATTCAAAAGTTTTCTTTTAAACTGAAAAATTTTATTTGAAATTAAAGAAAATTCTTTTAAATTTAAAACAATTTACAATTGCAGGTCTATGAATTAAAGAATACTTCAAAAAATTTCGAATGAAATTTCCCAATTTCCATTAAGGAGTTATTAATTTTAAATTCATTTCCATTTTAAATTCTAAACCTAATTGGATAATTAGAAATTCTAAGTTTGAAATGGTGAGTTTTGAATTTTTAATTGAATTTCGGTGTTACAAATGTTATCGGTCATGGAACTGATGTCTGTGGTCGTTCCTTGGAAGAACCGCAATGGTCAGACATTTTCGATTTAAAGATTTTATTGAGAGCGAAATGTATTTAGACTATCTTAAATTTTTTTTGAAATAGGCTGTTATTCTATGTAAATCCACAAATATCATAGAGTATAATTTACTATTTCTCAAAATACATTCTTTTCAATACCTGTCATTTTGTGACCCAAAGAACTGCAGAAAACTATGTCTATTAAAATTTTCCTTTTTCCGTCTTTGTCCCTTTTACTAAGAACAATTTTGTCATTCTCTTTCAACTTTCGCTTAACGATTTCTCGTTATTGACATTTGCCTGGAAAAGATTTATTACTGTGTGCCTATAATGTAAATAGTTTGGAAACTTAGCCAAGTTTTGAAATTTTTTGTTTTTATTGTAATCTGTTTTTAAGTAGGCTAACTGAATTTGTTGTTATTATTATTATTAGAATATAATTAGGTTATTTTGTGTAAAGTTTCATAAATTTATTGCATATTATCATACCGCCATGCTTTGCCATCATTATTATCATTAACGATGTCATTCATCTCTAGTCACCAAAGTTACATCAAAAATGCATACAAATTGAAGAAAGAGTAACACCCTCCATCGAACCACCCACCCATACCATCCTCCGCCCCCCTCTCTCCAATCTTGTGCAGAAAAATTAAGTTTTTCATAATTATGAAAAATTGATGGATGTATAAGTTTGTTTTTTGTTTGTAACAGGCACAGCACGACAACAGACCTTTCATCAGCGTTTTCCCAACATTTCAGATGTTAATCAAATTGGCAACATTGATTTTGCTTTAATTTTTAATGAGGCTTTAATGAATTAAGGATAAGGGGAAGAACCTATGTAAAATGAAACAATTTAAAAGGTCCATGAATATTTCCGAGAAATTTTTGATTTTTAAATTTATTTAATGATATGAGCTTTTGTAACTTAAGTAAGCTATGTTATTTGTATTGTTTTTTGAATATTAGAAATTTTAAAAATTTCGATTAGTATTTTGGGGTTCCAGGAAATTTTAATTTTTGAAAAAACGACAGATTTGTTGGTTGAGGGATTTTAAAATGAGCTATTTCACATTTAGATAATTTTAGCGTTTGCATGGGTGTTTTTTGGGATACCTTTTAAAAAATAATAGCAAAAAGATTGCTTGTTATAATTTATGAAAGCTAGCATCCCAACGAAGAAAACAATGCCTATTTGAAAGAAAATCTATGGATACATTTAAAAATCATAGCCCTTTTTGGTAGAAGTAAGAGAAAATGTCATTTGCTGGGGGCCAAAAGTGTAACACATCGAGGGAGTAACCTAAGAGACACCAAGAATATTTGGCAGAAATCCGTTTTTGGGCCATTTTAAGTCCGTCCGTCTGGCTGGTGCGCACGATAACTGTCGATAGGAGTAACCGATGGACTTCAAATTTGGTATAAACTATTATTTTTTTGTATCTCAGGCTAATATCAAATATGGACCATGTTAGTCCAATACTTCAAGTACTTCCCTCACAAGGTGTCAACATTATGTGTTATAGTACCTATTGTCAAGAGAAAAGTGGCCGCTATTGGCACGCCCCTTTTGGTACCTCTCACACAAATGTAACATTTTGTACCAAAAGTTAACAGATTTTAACTTTAATACCAGTGAATACAAATACTTGAAATTTTGTACAGTGAAATGCTTTTATAGTAGCTAGAGTCCAGAGAAAAATGGGCGTTAATGGCAGGCCACTTTGGGTACCTCCACACAAATGGAGCTTTTTGTAACAAAAGTTAACAGCTTTTAACTTTAATACCGATGCATAGAAATACATGAAATTTTATACACTGTAATGCTTTTTATAGGGTGATCCATTTCGAGGTTCCCCACTTTTTAAAGAAAAAAGCACAGAAAATTCAAATTGAATGGGGAATGTTTATTATCATTTAAAAAAACATTCTTTGGCATTTATTTTTTGAAGATCATGTCTATCAATGTTGGCCGCGACTACGTCTCAGATAGTCCATCCGTTGAGTAAAATTTTCGATGACTTGTTCGAGCATTTCGACTGGTAACTGGCGAATGACACGCGTAAACGTTGTTCAGGCGTAAGTCTTTCCATGATGGAATGCCAAACAATACTTAACAAAAATAACATGACAGCATGACACGACTCACACATGAGCTGTCAAAAAACGGCTATTGAAAAAAGTATATCTACTTGGATCGCCCTATAGTATCTAGAGTCCAGAGAAAAGTGATCGTTATTGGCACGTCCCTTTTGCTACCTTCCACACAAATGGACCATTTTGTACCAAAAGTAAACAGCTTTAAACCTTAATACCAGTGCATACTTTAAAGTTATTAAATGTGATTTAAATTGATAATAATTTAATTAAAACAAAAAATTAATAAATTAACGAATGTTTTTTTTGGTACTCAAGGTGAGTGCATTCATAAGCTGGTTTACCTGACTGATCTTTCTTACATGATTTAATGTTCTATTCAATATCGTATGGGCATTAAACTATTAATTGAGCCAACTTGACTAAACGAATGATGCAGAAGTTCTTATTATTGGTGCCACTTTCACGTCCAATTCTCAGAATTGAGTCCCAAAATCAATGAGCTGAAAAATGCTGTACTGTGTTTGGTACCTCCCATACAAATATACCATTTTACACAAAAAGTAAACATGCCTCCAAAATTGATTGACCCAAAACTTAAAACATTTTAAATTGTAGAAGTGTAATATTTTTGGAGTACAGTTTTTTTTGCTTAGTTGC
The DNA here is from genome assembly GCA_963930755.1 of Eudasyphora cyanicolor. NCBI lineage: Eukaryota > Metazoa > Arthropoda > Insecta > Diptera > Muscidae > Eudasyphora > Eudasyphora cyanicolor. The sequence goes on along the minus strand of OZ005736.1, from coordinate 153,702,943 downwards.
ATCGCTTATTTTTGCAATGCATTTTGCTAACTTATGTCAAAATGCTTTACTCACTTAGCTGCATAGTTAGCAGCATACTTGAGCGAAATGTTGTTGCTGATTCTGCATTCGATTTGTACAGCTTCGAGTTTTTTCTCCCTAAATTGTTCTCATATAGTTATGGGTAGTAGTTGCAAAAAATTTTGATTTTTCCCCAATGCGTAATTGACAAACAAAGTGTTTCGTTTTTTTCTACAAAAACATCTTGGTATGTAATTGTGAAAAACTAAAAAAAATAACGCTAATAACTGAATTGTGCACCTAAGCATAATTTTTTCTAATAAAAGCAAACGTGCAGAATATTTACCGTTTTGTGCAGGTGAGAACAAAGGGCCCTTTAGTGAAATGCAGCTAAACGAAAAAGCCTATTTGTCCAGCCAAAAAGGTCCAGTCCGTACTGAAAACCCCAAATTAATTTAACAATTTCATACGATTGGTGATTAGGCCTTCATCTCTGTGGCAATCAGCTATATGGGTTCATTTTCCGGATTTATAATATTTGTCCAAAGGCCATATTTTAACCAATACTTTTCCACCGTTCTAGTCCCACAAAGTACTTACAAAATTTTATAGTATATTTCTCAAAAATTGAGGTTAAACTTTAGTCGGTTTACTCGACTTAAATTTTCTTACTTTCTTAGCAAACCCACCCACAGGCGTAAGGTGCAACAGCAAAATAAGAAAAAACTAATACGACTTTTAAATTCCAATTTGCTAAATATCTCGATATTAATATCATACTCTTGCCGCTTAGCCATCTGAAGAAAAATGACTTAATCCCTTTCTCGTAGTGCTATACCGGTATACGGGAGTATATATGTATGTATGTATATAGAGATGGAGATCATAGCGAGGAGTAAATTTTAATTACCCATTTTTTTTGCTGGTGCTCTAAGCCTTTTCGCGATTTACCTACAATCCTATTCCATGACGCCGATAAAAAGTTTGCTTTTGATAATTTCATAGTTATGCAACAATGAGTTTGCCTTTGCAGAATTCCGTTTATTCCATCCCGTATTATTATTATTATACGGCGTTTTTAAAAAGTCTGTGCTTTGTAGCCCCATTGTTGTTTTCCTCGTTGTAGGTACGTAGTTAGGTATAGGCTAGATTGTTGTGCAGTACCTTCAAAGCAATTTTTCCCACAGCCTTTGTTAAGTTTTATGATGAGAGAAAGAGAGCAGAAAAAATGTATATTCAACAACGACTATTTAGTCGTACAAAAAAAAAGAGAAATTTGAACAGCCTTTGTTTTATTAAGCGGTCTGTTATGCATTTTCCCATTGTACTACTTATATTATACACCGAAAAAAACGTTTCATTGTTTTTATCCACCAAAAAAACCTTCTTCTTTATTTTAAAGAACATTTTCTTTATACCAAAGAAATGTGTTTCTTTATTTTTAAGAACTATTTTTTTTCTAAGCTATAAAAAATTCGTTTATTTAAGAAGTTTTACTTTGCCTCAATGAACAGAAGTTGTTCAGTGTAGCACTATTGCATACTATTACATAAAACGTAATTGACTGACTTCTCGTTTAAAAGTATTACCGGAGAAAAAACCAATAAAATGGAAAAAAAGGATTCTGTCTGCTTTAATAGGCAAAAGAAGGAGAAAATTTTACTGACTTATCGTTCTGAATTTGCTTTAATAGACCAAAAATCAAAATTGTCATAAAAAATGAGAAATTCATGGACATTCAAGAGATGGTCACGACATTGATGGTCACACTTAGAGGGCAATCATGCAAAATGTACAAACATTTCAAAAGAATGGATAATAGTGCGACTTTTTAGATTTACATTGATTTTTTCGGATCGCCTATTGAATATAAATAACATTTTATAATAATTACTTTCGTCAGGAATTTGGTTTTTCTAAGGTTCGTTCGTTCGTTCGCCTGGCTTTACGTCAATGACGTTAGAATGTAACCAATTGGAAAATAATGTAATTGCCAGATCAATAATTTCACAACTTCCGTTTAAAAAAAACACACATATTTTTATAGTCGACCTTAGAAAATACACCTCTGTACTCTTTACACTGGCGGTGGCCAAAAATTCAACCCTGGGTGGGTCAGTTGAGCTGAACTAAGACTCTCATTTCTTTCTCTCTCTCTCATTGTACACTGACGATTTTTTTCCATCTTAGCGAGCTGCCAATGTTGACTTCTTTATGGTTAACTATTTATACAATTTGATCATTATTTATATATTACCATAATTATATTAATATCTACTTAGTTTAGCTTTTAATAACATTTTTTGACATTGTTCCTATCAGTCGGCAATTAAAACAAAATGACTCGATCTGACATTTGTGTTCGCCCAGATGACAGCAAAGAGAGATAGAGAAACCAAAATTTACACTCAAATTATTACGTTTTCGTACGAGTTCAATATCGTGCGTCTTGTCGTTGTAATGATAGTTAGTGAAACCCAAATCAGCTGTTTGTCGTCTGGCGGGCGAACGAAAGCAATTTTTTAAGATGCAGAAACAAGCTGTTATACTATAAGGATATACGAGAAATTAGACCTGTAGATGTATCGATGTAATCAAAGTGCAGGTCATATTTATGGTCCTATTGTGCTGCAATTTAGCACAGTGCTCTTTTTGGCCCAAGGACGATCCCAATTGAAATGGCCAAATCGGTTTAGATTTAGATATAGCCCCCATATATATGTTACCCCCGATTTGACATGTAAGCGCTGTAGAAACTGTATTTTATATCCGATCATTACGAAATTCGGCAGAGAGAACTTTCTTATGACATGAATGAACACTACCAAATTCGGGGAAAATCCTTTCAGATTTAGATATAGCCCTCATATACATATATGTTTCACCCGATTTGACATGTAAGCGCTGTAGAAACCGTATTTTAAATCCGATCTATACGAAAATCGGCAGAGACAGTTTTCTTATTACGTGAATAAACACTACTAAATTCGGAGAAAATCCGTTCAGATTTAGATATAGCCCTCATATATATGTTTCACCCGATTTGAAATGTAAACGCTGTAGAAACCGTATTTTATATCCGATCAGTACGAAATTCGGCAGATAGTGTTTTCTTATTACATGTATGAACACTGCCAAATTCTTATCGCAATGCCCATTTTTCGCATTGTTAGGGAGGTGTAGAGTATTATATAGTCGGCACCGCCCGACTTTCTGTCTTTCCTTACTCGTTTATATCTCGGACTATGTTCGAAGATGGACCATATTGGTTCACTCCTTCTACTACCTGTCACACAAAGGGTTATAATTTAATTAGATATTGATTCTTTAATACTTTATCTACTTCTTATCAGAATCTTCTGTAATTTCACACAGAGTAGTCGTTTATCTGTCGATATCGCGTTAAGTTTCTTACTTTTTTAGAATACATATTCAATAAATTTAGCTAAATTTGTCCACCTTTCTGACATCTCCCACAGAAACTAGCAAAAACGATTTTTCGCCAAGTGAGACTATACTTTAGTCGGTTTATACTTTAGTCGGCTATTCTTTAGTCGGTTTAGAATTGAAGTCATTATCAAATATGTATGTGGTGCGTCAACTCTTGCTATAAAATAAATTTAAGAAAAGTTAAAAAAATCATATTTTTTTTAATTGGCCTAATTGGGGGTATGTTGACAAATATATTTAGGTTCATTTTATTGAGATTTTAATTAAATAAATATCCAATCACTTAGGAGTTATATTTTATATAACTAATAAGCCCCGATTCAAGGTCTACAAAAATTCGCTTGATTTAGAGCATTTTTTAAGCCACAAAATCTAATCGTTATAAGAGATCGGGAGCGTTACCTTAAATCCGAGAGGCTTGCATATCTGCCTGTTTAAGAAGAAGAAAAAAGGTCCTGTTACTTGTCGAAACAAACAGTTCAGTTAAAAACATTTTTTAAATTTTCTAAATTATTTTGCGAGCCAAAGCTTATCAACAGCCACAGGAAATTTGAGTACCTTTTGCAATTGTTTTTCATTTGTCATGCTTAAATGTTAACATAATTTTGCAATAAAATACACATTAATGTTTTGGAAAACGTTGATAGGAGGGAGGTTCTACGAGTACATATTGCCTAAATGTTGCCTACACCAATTAATAAAAAATACCTAAATATGTATAATCGTTTTAAATATTACTTGCCATTTTAAATTAGATTTTATAAATATTGTTTTTTTTTTATTTCATATTTTCAAAATATATTTCATAGTTACTAACTAAACACCCACCCACCCATTTACCTGAAACCGAAAAATGAATGAATTACCAAAAAAATAATTGAATTTTAAATGAATTCTTGTTATATATACCAAAGTTGTGTGTGTTTTAAATACACTGAAAAAAATCAAATGTTGCAAAGCTTTTTTTGAAACCACCCATAATAATAACCATTAATTTTTTATTAGATATAAAGTGTAATATATTTTTTTCTTCTTAAATGAAATATTCATGTAATGAATTTAAAAAAATCTATCTATGTTCCTAAATGACCCTAAGAGAAACCTGAAAAAAATTAACTAAACAAAACAAAAAAAAACTTTCAGCCAAAAACAAAAAACCAACAATATTTTTTTTTTCTTGTTTAAATTTAAATTGTTGTTTTAATAATTAATTTCTTTTTAGTTTTATTATTGTTTCTTTATAGTTTTGTAGAAATGTAATATAAAATATTATTAAAATATTATATTTTTTCGGCTTTAAGTTAGTTTAAAGTTTTTTTTTTATATATTTAGAGTTTATAATATATAGAACAGAGTTGTCCTTAAGAAGGGCGGCGATTAATTAAATGAAAATGGAAATTTGCGAACATTTAAATAAATTGAAAATTTAAGAGGCCAACGAATTTTTTTGTTTATAAAACACTCATTTATTTAAATTAAACTTTTCAATGAATGGCGAAATTAAATATTTCAAGGATTTTTTACAAATATCATTTATTTAAGTTAACCTTTTGAATAAATGAATGAGCAATTCCATGATAAGTAATCATAGTATTTTTGGGACCATTTTTCGGATATTAAAGATTCTAAAAGGTCATAACTGACAAATCGCATTTTTTTCATATTTCAATAGAAAACTACCAAATTCTAACAGAATATGTAAAAAAAAAGCTATTTCGAAAAAGTTCTCAATTACACCCTTTCTGAATTATAGTAAAGATAACCAGAATTTCTTGAATTTTTTTTTCTTAATTGCCACCCCACTTTGGGAATCTCATTTTGACAAGTGCTATAAACCAAAAAGAAAAACGTACATATAAAATAATAATTAGTTTTTAGTTGAATTATATTATTAATATATTTTTTGTTATTGTTTTTTAACCAAATTCTAATAAGTGCAATTTTAGTAATATTTGAATTTTTGTTTTTAAAACGAAAAAAAAAATCCTAACCCGTAACAAACACCCACCATCAATAATCCCCCCACCTCCCCCTAACCTGAAATAATTATTACCTACATATATATTTAATTATATGTAAATATTTCTATTAGAATTGAATATTTTTGTTTGTTGTAAACAACAAAATAATGAAAATTGTATTGTGTTCTGCACAAATAGGCAATTTTCAGTTGTGTATCTAATTAGAATTTGTATATTTAATACATATTTAGATACTTATATACTCGTACATATACAAATATAAATATATGTATGTATATTATGATATATATTTGTGGGCTTTTGTTGTTATGATTGATTGCCAAATTGCAAAAGTACATAAAAATATAGTATGTACAATGTAGCCAATTATACTTATATGTATGAACCTACGACATACATATGTCGAAATTTTTTGTTGTCAATATTTGATTTAATTTTAATTTTTATTTGTGTTATTCTTTAATTTTTTTCTGAATTTTTAGTAATCAATATCAAGATTTACATGTATACTTATACATACATATGTCTGCTACACACTTTGATGTTTATTTTATTTTTATTCAAAATATGTAGTTTTCAGTTTGTAATAGAAATATGAAATCCTTGTAGGTTTACATATATATACATATCTTATAGTAATTGTACTATATTTTTTGTTGTAAAAAAATATTTTTTTTTATTTATGAAGTAAATAAAATATTCTGAATTGAAATTATAATTACTGTTTTTATTTGTTTTAATTTTATTTACTTTTACTTAAATTTGCATTTTTTGCTTTTCTCCCCTCCATTTTGCGTAAGTAAGTTTCCTGTTACAATTTTATTTACTTTTATTTTTATTCATTAATCAATTTTTTCTTTCTTTATATTTCAGTTATTGTGTTATATAAAATTTCTCAATTTCTTAAGTTTGTTTGTTGTCGTCGGCCCTTGTTTTTTTATAATTTTTTTTCTTGCTTTAGCAAAACTAAAATTGGTTATATGTATGTATGAGAGAGAACTGGGATTTTATCTGGATATTGGAAAATGCTGAGAAATATATATAGAAACTGCTTTTGTAATTTAATAATAATAATAATTGCAGAGATTTTAATTTCAATTTAACAATATAAAACGTTTTTATACCCTCCACCATAGGATGGGGGGTATATTCATTTTGTCACTCCGTTTGTAACACCTCTAAATATTGATCTGAGACCCCATAAAGTATATATATTCTAAACGTCGTAAAATTCTAAGACAATATGGCCATGTCCGTCTGTCCGTCTGTTGTAATCACGCCATAGTCCGTAATAAAAGAGATAGGTTGATCAAATTTGGTAGAAAAACTTCTTATAGTTGCAGGTTGTTTGGGATTGCAAATGGGCCATATCGGTCAATGTTTTGATATAGCTCCCCTATAGAGGTCGCTGCAAAATACGGCGTTTGAGCCGTAACTTTGCAGTTTGTATTCTATTTCGACAGTACAACACATGATTTTGGGACTCAATTCTGAGAATTGGACGTGAAAGTAGCCTCAAATATAGGAACTTCTGCATCATTCGTTTTGTCAAGTTGGCTCAATTAATAATTTAATGGCCATACGAATTTTTTTGCTCAAGGTGGATTTTTAGTACTTTTTCTATAATTTTTTTTTCTCGGTATACCGTACAGAATATCTTTTTTGTATGAATCAAAGTTGTAGATATTGAATAGAAGAAAAAAATTCCCAAAAAAAGTGCATCCAGTGCCTTAAAAATCGCAAAAATGTCCACAAAGTCATAAAATACATGTCAGTAAAATATTAAAAAATACGTATACGTAATACGTATAAAACACAAAATTAATAATACGTATAAAGCAGAACATAAATAATACGTATAAAGCAGAACATTAATATACTCGTAGTACATTAAAAATGAACATTAAACAGAACATTTTTGCGATTTTTAGGGCACTGGATGTACTTTTTTATAGCTAATTCAAACTTAAAATTTTAAATGGCACAGTAATAACACTAGCTTACAAAAATTTTGTCGAGGTATGTGCATAACATTTTCTGGTGTAAAATGGTGTCCTAAACACGAAAAAATATTAAACAAAATTGTGTATGGTAATTTTTTTTTTAGTTCCGATTTTATGAAATGTGCCTGCATTATTTTGGACAATATTTTGAACTATAAGGTCGATAAAGAAGGGCAAAATTAAAGGAAAATAATGAGGGCTACATATGTTTAAAATACCACATACACGTAGGAACAGAAGTTTAGTAACTGTCGTTAAAACAATAAGAACATTTTTGATTTGTTTTGTTGGCACGAAAAAAAGTCCATAAAAAAATAGAAAAAATCTCAAAAAATCCATATTTTGAAAGCTAGCATCCTCTCGAAAAGAAAAATGTTTATTTGAAGAAAAATCTATGGATAAATGTAGATATTATAGCTCTTTTGGTAGAAATACGAGAATTTCAATATAATCCCATTTGTATACCCCCACTATTGTGATCAAGGATGCTGCGGGCCAAAAGTGTAACACATCGATGGGCCATTTTATGGGATTTGAGCAATGTCCGCCATCCTGTCCGTCTGTCTGTCTGTTTGGTGCGCACGGTAACTTTCGGCAGGATTAACCGATTGACTTAAAATTTGATATGTGTCAATATTTTTTTCTATCTCAGCATAAGGTCAAAGATGGACTCGAACGAAGGGTCAAAATTAAGTGAAATATTTATTATCTCATAACTTCTATACTACTACCCAGAATATTTCACAATTCCACACATATTATTAATTTTTTGATCGCTATCATCTTCAGAAAAATGGCCGAAGATGCCACGCCCCTTTTGTTACTTCCCATACAAATGGACCATTGTGCACAAAAAGCTATCGGCTTATAACTTTGGGCTAAGTCCATATAAATACTTAACATTTTGTGCAATGTAATGCTTTTATAGTACCTACAGTCCCGTGAAAAATGGGCCTTATTGCCACTCCCCTTTTGGTACCTCCCATAAAAATGGGCCAATTTGCACAAAAAGTTAACAGCTTATAACTTGGATTCCTCCGCATAGAAACACTTGAAATTTTCCACAATGTAATGCTTTTGTAGTACTCATAGTTTATTAAACAAGTACGCAAGTTCAGTCGGGTAAACCGACTTAAGAATACCCTCCCCTTGAGTCCAAAAAATATTCGTAAATATATTTATTTTTTGTTTTAATTAAATAATTATCAATTTAAAATGCAGTAGGTGAGTAGGTAGTGTGCTCGCTTGTGAGCTTGGGGGTCGTGGGTTCGATTCCCACAACATGGTCATTGTAAAAGGGCTTTTCCCTGGTTCGTAAAATGAAAATATAATTTTACTTTGTGTTGTAATTCATATATACGTAAATAAATAAATAATTAAATTGCATTTAATAACTCTAATGTATGCACTGGTATTAAAGTTATAAGCTGTTAACTTTTGTTGCAAAATAGTCCATTTGTGTAGCAAAATAGTCCATTTATGTATATAGTCCTTTTATGTACACTGTCATGTCAATGACGCCAATATTTCGCTGAACTATAGATACTATAAAAACATTACACTGTACAAAATTTCAAGTATTTGTATGCACTGGTATTAAAGATCTAAGCTTTTAACTGTTGGTGCAAAATATTCCATTTGTGTGGGAGGTACCAAAAGGGGCGTGCCAATTACGCTTACTTTTCTCTTGGCTATAGGTACTATAAAAAGTTTCGGCCATTTGTAATATGTCATGATCTGTCATTTGTTTTTCATGGTATTCAGTAGTGTTTACCATTACATCATGAGAGATATACGCAAGAACAACGTTTACAAGTTATTCAGTTTTATTATTAAAATAATCGCTCTCCAATTGCAACTTTTCGTGCGCTAAGTCCATATTTTTAAAATTAAAAAAAAAACACTTTCCAGTCGACCTACGACCTTGACACCCATGAGCAATATTTTAGCTCTCGTTAAGAGCTATCTCTTTGTCATTGACCGATTGTGGCTACGTGTCTCACAGCAAATGAAACAATTGAATTGTTGCGAGAAAAGTTTGGAGATGACCTCCAACTTTGTGTGATTTAACACCATTAGACTACTTCTTGTGGGGTTATTTGAAGTCATCGGTTTTTCGAAATAAACCAGACTCTCTTCAAGCTTTACAAGTTAATATTGAACGTGCCATTCATGACATACGCCTTGATTTAGTGGGAAACGTGCTCGAAAATTGGGTTCATCGAATTCGTTCTTGCAGACGAAGTCGAGGAGGCCATTTGAATGACGTTTTATTTACATAGAACTTAATTGTATCGGTTGTACTTCACATACTTTGAATTCTTCTTCAATAAAAAACGTTTGAATTTCGTTAACAATAAGTGTTTTTTTTCAAAAAATTAATCATATCACTCTTACTGGAAAACCCAGTATAAGTATACCCTCCTCTCTAAGGTGAGGGAATAAAAATCGGCGTTATTCACGCCCCTTTTGGGACCTCCCAAACAAAGTGGCCAAAACAAAAATTTGAAAATCTTTCAATTATTTTTACAATATGGGTCATAATTTGTACATGTATCCATAGATTTTTTTTTAAATACATATTCGTTGTTTTCTTCCTTATTGCTTTCAAAAAATGGAACAAAAAAATTGTTTGCGGTTTTTTTATATTTGTTATTATAATGCCAGCAAAAAGTTATTTTTAAAAAAAAAATTCTAATTATTTTAACGACAGTTTCATAACCACTGCCTCTACTATGAGGGCTATGCCAAAATATGAACTGATTTGGTTGTGATGAGTTATTTTTATTATGATGAATTCTTGTGAAAATATAATACAAATTGCAATGTTTCCGCTAGATTGCTTATCAAATGAGGTTTTCATGGTTTAAAGAATCATGTTTGGAAGCGATTTCTATATGGGAGCTATATCTATAAACTATAAGAAATATTTCTTCCAAATTGGGTCAACATAGCTCCATTAATACCGGCTGTAGCGTACTTTCAACAGATATACAGACGAGCATGGGCAAATTGTCTAGGAATTTTGCGACGATCAAGAATGTATGCAAATACTTTATAGAGTCTTAGATCAATTTTTCAAAGTGTCGCAAACGGAATGACAAAAGTTGTTTTACCCCATTCTATAAAACATGACTTTTTCTATTTTTTATATAGGTTTTTCCTTTATTTCTTGACCACATTTCATAAAATACAGATTTTAATATAATTACCTCTTAGTATTTAATATGTTTTCAAATTTGTATATTATTTTATTTGTTGATTCTTTGTTCACTCTTAACTGCAGTTCTTACATAAAAATAATGATGGTAACATTTTGTATCTTTAATTTAATGCATAATAACTGATTAAATAATTAATTTAATTAATAATTAACGCAACTTCATAGAAAATTAAAAATTAAAAAAAAAAGTTGCTGCAGAAGAAGTTTTGTATTGTTAAGTTTAAATTAAGATCTATGCGTTTAAAAACTAAATGACAAAAAACCTTTAAAAATATTCCAAAATTAAACATTTTCCAATTTCTCTCAATTTTCTTCATTTAAGGTTGAAAACGGTGATCAATTGGAAACCATAAACATTTCACCCGGCATGCATCAAATGATGATACAGGGTGCTCCCGGGGAACAGCCACAAGTTCTGCAAGTGGTCAGTCTCAAGGATGCCACCCTGCTGTCCAAGGCCATGGAGGCCATCAATAGCGGCAATGTCAAGGGGGACGATACGATTATAATGGAACAATAGAATACGGCATACGCCAAAACGATGACGCCACAACAACTAAGGGCAACAGCGGCATCGGGAACGGCGACAACATCCTCAGCACTGGCTTCATCACCAAATATACAATTTATACAAATTTCAAATTGAAATTAAGCAAATGTATGTAATTCGACAAGCAGAATATAGAGGAGGAGCAGTGATTATGGATTGTGGTGATAAAAATGGACGTATGCGTAAATTCAAACATTAGCTAAACAAAAACGTTGTCCGTTTTTCGATATGATTTTTCAAATTGGTTTGATTTTTTCCGCAAATCAGTTGCGTCTGCTGCGATATGTGTAATATGTATGTAGTTATGTATGAAAGACAAGATTTTGTGCAAAATATTTGAATAAGTTTATGTACCTGAAAGGTTTTTTGTTTTTTTTTCATTGTAAGGATTTTTAGTTATTATTTTCATTTATTGAAAAATGTGATGTTTTTTATTACGTATTACGATTTACTTTTTTAATTATTTTGAGATTTTGTTACATCCATATATTTATTTAGATTTTTTTGATTGTTTGTCAACTCTTGATTTTTTGTGACATCACATTTTTTTAGAAGATTAAATTACACTATTCAACAAAAAATGGTTTCTCAAAACGTATTAATTTGTATATGTATTATGGCCACCATTACAAAAATAAGAATATTTTGAAGTCCAATGGAAAACAAGAAATCGTACAAATATTTAACTTTTCCTTTGTAGCAAATTTCAGTCATCGAAAGACGTACGGACATTCATGACTAAATTGTCCTAGCACTTTACAGCGCTAAAAAATATACTTATGTAGATATATGTTTTGATTTGTAACTAGTATACTCTCCTGGCTATAGCCCATTTTTGCATCTATAATGATGTTCTATAGTCAAGTTTCTTCAAAACGATATGACAAATACAGTTGACAGCAAAGCTCCTTGTATAGAGATTTTATGAATGCTACTTCAATCTTCAGCATAGTTTATATGTTAATAGATTGGATCTTCTTGGATTTTCCTAAGGAAAGTTGTTGTCAGAGACCATCTTTTCTTTAAGAAAAGTTGTCAGAGACCACTTTTCTTAAAGAAAAGTTGTCAGAGACCACCTTTTCTTTAAGAAAAGTTGTCAGAGACCACCTTTTCTTTAAGAAAAGTTGTCAGAGACCACCTTTTCTTTAAGAAAAGTGGTCAGAGACCACCTTTTCTTTAAGAAAAGTTGTCAGAGACCACCTTTTCTTTAAGAAAAGTTGTCAGAGACCACCTTTTCTTTAAGAAAAGTTGTCAGAGACCACCTTTTCTTTAAGAAAAGTTGTCAGAGACCACCAAAAGTTGTCAGAGACCACCTTTTCTTTAAGAAAAGTTGTCAGAGACCACCCTTTCTTCACGAAAAGTTGTCAGAGACCACCTTTTCTTTAAGAAAAGTTGTCAGAGACAACCTTTTCTTTAAGAAAAGTTGTCAGAGACCACATTTTCTTTAAAAGTTGTCAGAGACCACCTTTTCCTTAAGAAAAGTTGTCAGAGACCATTTTGTCTTTAAGAAAAGTTGTCAGAGACCATTTTGTCTTTAAGAAAAGTTGTCAGAGACCACCTTTTCTTTAAGAAAAGTTGTCAGAGACCACCTTTTCTTTAAGAAAAGTTGTCAGAGACCACCTTTTCCTTAGGAAAAGTTGTCAGAGACCACTTTTTCCTTAGGAAAATTTGTCAGATACCACCTTTTCCTTAGGAAAAGTTGTCAGAGACCGCTTTTTCCTTATCACATTAACACTTTTTCCCAGGGAAAAGTTGTCAGATATCACTTTTTCCTAAGGAAGAGTTGTCAAAGACCAAATTTTCTTAAGAACACAAAATCATATATATACTCGTATACGTACATATGTACATAATTGAAAATATCGAACTTTTTGGCAATCTGGGGGACAAAACGCATTAAAATGTAAACATTTTATGAGAATTGAAACTATTTTTCATTTTGTTGCACAGTGTTCTTTTCTAATTTTGTTGCAAATATTTATTTTTTTTAATAGTATTTTGTTGAGATTTACTCTTGCAATTTTTACTATATGCATTTTTTTGTTATTGTTATCATATTTTATTTTGTATATGTTTTGTTAGAGATATTTCAATTGTATGTGATTTTACATGAAACATGAATCTCATGAATGAGGTTTTGTTTAAAGATTTTTTTGAAAGAATATCCAATGATTTGCATGTTCTTCATGTAAAGGAAAATATACACACACATACACATCTATATTTCATATTGTGTTATTACTTTTTTTAGTTACAATTTAACAAGTCTAGTCATGTCATTGTGCATTTTATGTTATTTCGATATGTACATATAAATATATATATTTGATTTTATCTACCAACTCGTTAAAATAATCATTTGTATATACATACATAGATATGCTCAACACCATTAAAGGATTAAAGCTTCGGCAAATAAAATAATAATAAAAAATATGCATTCATCATTAAACATAAATTTAAATATATTATGATACGTGTAGCATAATGCAATTATATTTTTTAAACCAAATAAAAAAAATTGGAAAATGCTAAATTGGCGTAAAAAGCGTAAATTTTTCGCAGCAAATTTCCATAATTACATTTAACAATTTATAGTTTTTTGATCAAAGCATTTCCAAAAATAAATAATATACAAAAAAATTTACGAGTTGGTATATTATATTATTGGCAAATTTAAAGTTTTATAAAAAAATTGTTTATTAATTAGTATGTTCAAATATAAATTAAATAATATGTAAATACCTAAATTTGATATTAATTTAATTTTTAATTAATTTAATGATTATTGTATCATATGGAATTATACACAAACAAGCAAAAAGCAGGTTTGCAAAAAAACATAAAATAGATTTTTAAGGATAATTTTTGGTTTTATTTATAATTTAATTTAAATTCCTGTATATCTACCTAACTAGTCCCCCAAAACACTCAGTGTTTTATTATTTTTATAAGCTAACTAAAATTATTATAAAAATAATAGTAATATGCAAATACATATAACTGAAATCTCAACAGAGTATTATGTACCAAATTAAGAGTTTAGTATATAAAAAGTTTTAACTCCACATGTATAGCATGTAAGGATATACATATACATTCATATAAAGTAATTGTGTTTTTTACTTACCCATTAAAGCTATAACCGCAAACCTAAAAAAGTAATACAAAAATATGAAAAAGTCAATAATATATAAAATATTGATATTAAATACATACAAATAATTTTCTTTTATAGATATTTAATGATATTTATTATATATACATATTTAATATACCTATAGTAAATATTGTAAACATTTTTTTACATATACTCGTATTTAAAAAACAAACCAAATATTTTTTCCCAAAAACACAACACTTCTAGTCAAAGAAACCACAAAAAAATTAAGTAACTTTTTAATTTAAAATTTATTATTTTGTAATAAATGAAATATTTCTGTATATGAGACATTGTATTGAAAATACTCTTATATTAATATAGTTTATATTTAAATGTATAGTTTTAAAAGCAATGTGAATAAAGTAAATTACTCAAATATTGAATAAAATTTATTAATCTCATAAGAGTTTACAATGAATGAATCATATGAAGTTTTATTTTTGTTAAATCAATTAAATTAAACAACCGAAAATAGGAGATAATTCGAAAAATTTTGAATCGTGAGAGATATCTTGAGGTAATTTCATATGGTCAGGGTTTTAGGTTTAGGTTAGGGTGGCAACTGTTTATTTGTCAGCTCACATAGACCATTTTAGGTCCCTAGTGCTACCAAGGGCTGAAATGACCCTCATCGAAACCAATCTGTTTGATATACAAATGTATCGATAGTACGAATATCGGTACGGGAAAGATCTGTTAGGCTACCTATAAAGGCCGACCCCAGTATGTCCAGTCGTCGTTTACTCAGAGCGGGGCAGTCGCGTAGCAAGTGCTCAATGCTCTCCACTTCTTCCTCATCTTCACAGCTTCTGCAGAAGTCATTGGAGTCAATACACAATCTTCTTACGTGTTCGTCGATCAGGTAGTGTTCCGTCAGAACTGATACTAACGTAGACAATCTTTTCCCCTCTAGTGGGAGGAGATATTTTTACCTTCTTAGGTCATTGCTTGGCCAGATTTGTCTAGCTACCCTACATGTGTCGATTCCTGTCCATATTTCATTGGACTGTCTCATTGCTTCTTGCCTAAGCCTAAATGCAAATTCTTCGAGAATTTATAATGTCGTCCCTTTCCTAGCAAGTTCATCGGCTTTGCAGTTCCCCGGGATATCCCTATGCCGATCTTCGACTACATATACTGTATATCAACCGTCCCAACACCTTGGTAGACCTAGTTAACAATATTGAGGCTGAAATTGGCAGAATACCAGTCGACATGCTTGTTAGAGTTCATGAAAACTTCAGAAAACGTATGCAGCAGTGTGTGGATAGCGAAGGTCGATAACAGCCATCACTAGACTCTCCTTCGCCACTTAATTGAAGGGCTTGGTGAGTGTCCTGCTGATGGTGACATTAGGGCCTCTTGCAGAGGTTCATCAGATGATCTGATTCTTTTCACTTTATTAGTCGTTAACACAGCTGAAAAGAGTCACTTACCTTTAGCCCAGGAAAGTGACTCTTTTTGTTTTTCGGTAAGAGCCGAAACCTCAACAGCCTCCAACTTCGTCAAAACTCTGAGCGCTATCCGGTGCTCATTGTGCTTCCGTTTTGACGTCGGACATGACGCTTTCTCCTCACCGTACCACCTGTTGTGCGTACTGGGGAGAAATTTTCAAAATTGGCTTTGTCAAAATATAATTCAAAGTGCCAAATGGCTTAAAGAAGCGCCTTCCTCTATAGAGGAGATATACCAAAACATTAACCGATGCAGCACATTTTCACTCTCAAACGACCTGCAATTATAAGAAATATTTCTGCAAAATTTGAGCAACTTAGCACTATTATTACGGACTCTAGTGATTTAAACAGAAGACGGACATGGCTAGGTTAGAGTGGCAGCCGGTGTTACCAGCGCAAACCAACCTGTGGGATACATAAAATTATCAATAATAAAAAATCGATACCGGCAAGATCTGTCAGACTTCTTAGAGAGGACGACCCTAGTATATCCTGACATCGTTAACGCAATGCGGGAGAGCCACATAACAGGTGCTTTCCACTCCTTCCTCATCTCCACAGTTTCGGAAGAAGTCATTGGATTCAAATCCAGACCTGCTAGCATGTTCGTTGATCAGGCAGTTTCCCGCCAGAACTCACACTAGCGAAAACTGTATTTTTCTTTCTAGTGCGAGGAGATATTTTGACCTTCTCAGTTCGTATCGTGACCTTCTCAAATCGTATCAGATTTGTCTAGCTACCCTAAGGGTTTCGATTTCTGTCCATCTCTCGTTTAACTGCATCTTGCATAAACCAAAGCTTACATATGGACAGTGACGCACCGCATATTATATTTGTGAGCCACTGTCAACATTATTCTAGAATTTGTAATATCGTTCCATTCCAAACAAATTCATCGGCCTACCCATACTCGTAAAAGGTATATTTAAACTGATCAGCGATTTCATTAAGGGATCTGTGGTAGTCGAGTGCTGTTTGTGAATTCAAGGATATAGCCTCCAGGGATTTAATGGCAGGCTAGCTGTTTAGTAAATGACAACGACAGTGTTGGTTACTATGTTGCGATTCAGCCACTAGGAAACTTCCCACATTGCCATTATTTCATCTACATTCAACTGTTAAACTGGAATCATTTCACCTGACCTTTGTCGGATCATAGTCCTCGCAAAAATATACCTTGATTCGCTATCATGAACGAAAACCTAAGCGAAAGAAAACCAGTCACTCACTTTCGTCAGAAATTTGGTTTTTCTAAGGTTCGTATACATTTGTAGACTCGAACTAAGTATTTCCAACTCTGTTCAGTATGTGTAGCGATGGCCACTACTAAAACAAGAATTCACCCAAAAAAAAAAAACAACCAAAAGATTGTTGTCTTGGGTGATTTCTACGAAAGTTTTCGTTCGAGATAGAGAAACATGCTAATAATCTAAAATTCGGAATTTCGTATTTGGAGGCATTGTTATGATTGGTACAGAAGATAATATTTAAAATAAAGATAATTCATACTTAATATTAATTTCAAGAATGAAACGTTTGTAGTCTTTGTAGAAAAAATGGCAGTTGGGAAACTGCCAAAGAAGCTTCACGCTATCCCACTCCAAAGCAAACTATGTAGCGCTGTGAACAAGACACTGTGAAGGAACATATAAAGATGCCTTTTAATATTTTCTAAAGGACCATCTTCAGGAGGACAGGATGATCGTGTAGGTGCGGAGATATACGGCCTGTTTCTGCATTTCTAACGAAATTCTCTGCAAACGAAAACAAGTCACTCCCTTTCGTTCGCCTGGCCTTACGTTATTGACGTTAGCAATTTACCAATTGGAAAATAATGTACATAATTGCCAGATCAATAATCCGGTCTAAAAAAGCACACATTTTTGTATAGTCGACCTTAGCAAATACACTTCTGTACTGTTTACACTAGCGGTGTCCAAAAAATCAACCCTGGGTGGGTCAGCTGAGCTGAACCAAAACTCCCATTTAGTTCTCTCTCTCTCTCACGTCTCTCTCATTGTGCACTGATGATTTTTTCCTATCTTAGCGAGCCGCCAATGTTGACTTCTTTATGCTTCAATATGTATACATACATAGGTATACAATTTCATTTCATTTCATTTCATTTATTTAATCAAACTCAGCCCGCTTGGACTATATGTTGATAGATTACTATAATTAGATTAACAAATTCATTATAAGATTACATATATAAAAAATACTAAATACTAAACCAATCCTAACGCACATTTTTTAAACATTAATGCTAAAATATTTATTAAATTATATAAAAAGGGATATAGGTATTGTCTGTGATGAATAACACGAAAAATCTAAGGCACTTCAAGAAAGTGAGCAAGTAGCCTATTCTTGAACGTTTGAGGGGATACTGAAAAGTTTTTAATATTTTGCGGCAATAAATTCCATAATCTAGCCACACGTATAGCAAAAGATCGCTCGAACATATTAGAATTATAATGTTCGATGAGAACTTGGGAATTTCTAGATGTATTCAAAAAGCGAAAAGAGTTAATCAGATAGGTGGGTTGACCGTATTTAAATATACCAAAGAAAGAGCAAAGACATCTTAATTCAAGAAAACGTTCAAATGAACAGCCCAAAAATAGAGTACAAAAACGAGAATAATCTTGTCTACATCGCCTACCATAAACGAACCGAAGAATGCCGTTAAAGGATGATGTGAGCTTAGCGATATTTGCCCGGTTAGTACCCATAAATACTTCTGCTCCATAAAGAATGTGAGGCATCAGCAGAGAATGAGCCAACATATACTTTATCTCATTTGGTAAGATAACGTTAAGGCTGTATAGCTTCTTAAGTATTAAATTTAACTTAGAGCAAATATGCGATATATGAGAGTCGAATTGAAGTCTATGATCAATATCAAAACCTAGAGATTTAATTGAATTACCTGAAGTCACAACATTATTTTGAACGGTGATATTATGTTCGGCATGCAAGCTACGCCATCCATTGAATACCATACATTTAGTTTTATTAATATTTATTGTCAAGTTATTGCACCGAGCCCATTCAGAAATACGTCCTATATCGTCATCTAAATTCGAAATACAATTCTCAATTTCACCAGAACAGCTAAAAAGTTGGAAATCATCCGCGTATATGGCTAAATCAGTATGTTGGATACAACGATGAACATCATTCACATATAGCATGAACAAGACCGGACCCAGAATTGATCCCTGGGGAACACCGGCTGAAATGGAACTGATATTGGAAAAACGATCATGACAAAAAACATATTGCGAACGGCCAGACAAGAATGACAGTAGCAGTTTACAGGAGGAGCTCGACAAATTAAATTGGTGGTAAAGTTTAGAACAAAGAATGTTATGATTGACAGAATCAAATGCCTTACTTAGATCAAGTGCTGCAATAATGCTAGAATTTCTACTATCAATCGCACGTCTAATATCATCCGTAAGCTTAATCATGAGAGAGGTTGTACTGTGATGTCTTCTGAAACCAGATTGACAAGGATCTATTAAAGAGAAATGATCTACATGTTCGACTAATTGATCTTTAATCAAATTTTCAAAAGCTTTAGATAACGCTGGTAGTATAGAAATTGGGCGATAGTCGGAACATTGTAGACCAGTAGTACCCTTTTTCTTTATAGACGTAACTCTTGCCATCTTCCACGCCAACGGAAACTTGGTAGTCATTAATATTGTATTAAAGAGGTACAGAATATGGTGTTGAATGTACGGAAATATCAATTTAATAAAACGAATTGGTATACCATCAGTTCCTAAAGCATTAGACTTAATTCTAAATATTGCACTGTGTAATTCTATGAGATCAAAGTTCCTAAAGTAAAGCGAGTTATTTCGAGTATCAGAAAACATATTACTGCTAAAACTAGCTACAGGATCAGAAGAAATGGATGTAAAATAACTATTTAATAAATTAGGATCTATATCACAGATGTTATCACAGTTATCGGAATCAAGCCCACCAGCCGAGCGGATTTTAGACCATAATTCTCTAGAATCTGAAGATTCATTGAAAATACGGAGGCCATAAGATCGTTTCACTTGTCGGATAGTCCTTCGAGCTGTACATTTATAAATTTTATAAATAGATTTATTTCTGTCAGAGTTCTCCTCCATATAAGCTCTGTATGCTGAGTCCCTATTCTGTATAGCTATTTTAATATCTCTATTGTTAAACCAACGGGGTTTACCAGATGAGATTAACATGGTTTTTTCAGGTACATGATTCTCAAATAAGTTAGATAATATAGTATTTAAGTGTAATAATTGCGCATCTGTATCATTAGTATAATAGAGGGGTGTAAAATCGGAATAGTGTATGTCATGCAATAATATGTCCATATTAACCGAATTATAATCACGATAAATTTTATACTTAGGTTCATTAATAGTAGGTACTGTATATTGCACAAGCATAAAGGCGTGACTAGAGTTAAGGGCTGGAAAATTAAACTGACTACTACTTATAATTGATGAAGGATTACTAACTAATGAATAATCAATAATAGATGTAGAATTTCGAGACAAGTCATAGTGAGTTGGTCTATTGTTGTGCAAAACAGAAAGATTACAACGAGTTAACATTAACTTTAGATAAGAATATTTTCTAGAATTAGAAATATCGCAGTTAAAGTCACCAACAATAATTATGTTTGGGAATCGGGGAATAATATCGGCGATGTTATGCTCAAAATTATCTATATCCCCATTAGGTAAGTACACTACACCAATAACTACTCCATAGCTCCCCGAAGTGACATGCAGCAATAAAGCTTCACAGGAATTTGCGATAGAAATGGATGATAACACTCTAGCTTTTAAATTGTTCGAAATATAAAGCCCCACACCACCACCACGTATGGCAGGACGATCATTTCTAAACAATTTGTAACCAGCGATACTAACGGCCTTATTCGGAACATAAGGCTTGAGCCAGGTTTCGGTGACCCCGACAACACTAAGAAAACCACTGCTCAATAAGTTATTTAATTCGTCAAATTTTGATGAAGAGTTGCTAGGCTTCAATGACTGAGCATTGAAGAACCCAATATTAAGATTTTGTTGGCCTGCACAAAAATTTTTGATGTAAGAATCATCACATACAATATCACCTATACAATTAGCCGAAATCATTTTTAATGCCTAAAAAAATGTGCGTTGGAATGAATACTAAACCTAAATTGTACATAATTTCACGATTACATATACCATTTGCTGACTAAATTTAAATTGAGAACTATAATCGGATTGTTTTTCATAAGCAAACAACCCGATTACTAACCCGCCCTCCCGTCCATAGGTTCAGTTAGAATATTAAATATAGATTCTAGTGTAGATATATCGGGTTACATGCATATGTAGAGGTAACCCGATACACTAACCCACCCTCCCTACCCAATCTAGATATAATATATAGAATTAAATTTTATCAAATAGCATGTGGTGTCCCAAACGTCGGTGTGTCCGCGGGAATAGTATTTGGGGCATTACTCCTGCGACCCAAGCGGCGGTGTATCACGACATCTTCGTCGCTACAATCCTGCGCCAGCGATAACAATTTTTCTAATTTACAGAATGATTTAGATCCATTGCTATTCGTGATATTTGCGGCAGGAATCGAGGCAATCAGCCGAAAACTTTTTATTTCTCTTTTCTTTAAAAGATTTCGACATATATTCTTCGCCTTAACTGCGTCAGGAGCGAGATTGTCGTTCAAGTAAATCCTTGATTCAATGTCTGTGGGGATTATTTGGTTCAGCTTCAAATTTTTAGTAGCAAAATACTTTTTCATCACTTCGTCTCTCTTGAGTGCAGAACAAAATTTTATCAACATGGTTTTCTTGAACTTTCCCAACCAAAAACAATTGTCCAAATCTTCCATCCTCATGTTAACACCGACAGCTTTGGAAATATTCAGTGCCATATGTGAAGGTTCGACATTGGAAGGCAGACCATAGACTAAAATATCATTTCTACGTTGCAGGGTCCTGGTCTTGTGGGTTTCACGATCAACAATGTTAAATTTAGCGTTGACATTTGCTTCAAACTCCTTATTCTTCCTCGTCTCCACCTCAATGGCATTTCTGATTGTGGATATACTGGAGTCGATTTCCTTCTTTATGTTGGAGAGGCTGCTGTCGATCTCCTTTTTAATATTTGTTGGTAATGTCTTTATAATATTATCGAGCTTCAATGTTATTTGATCCAATGCTTTCCACACTTTTTCATCGTCATTAAGGATGCTGAAGGCCGAACACTCCTGGCATCTCCAACGTATAATCTTATTTTTTGCCAAAAGATTAAAGGAATTGTCCGACACCTTTGAGCAATCTCGATGAAACCAATTGTTGCATATGAAACATAAAACACCTCCACTTGTTTTTGTTACGTTTTCTTTGCACGACGGACAAATAGACGTTGTTGTTGCGGGTGCCATATTTGTAAACAGTAACAAAGAAGACAAAAGGAAAACAGCAAGCAAACGGCGGCAGTACGCAAATAATATTTGATAAAATTGTTAATGATATGATTGGAAACAAATAAACTTTATGTTTCCCGTACACTAGAATCAATATAAGAACGTTTTAAAATAGGAAAAGTTTAAGATAACTTATAGTTATATTAAAAAAACGAATTAGTCAGCAGTTGCAATTTTTTTTACTCTTGCATGGCAAAGCGTTGCCAGATTCAATTTTATTATTATTTAATAGTTTTTACCATAGTAGTATTAATATCTAATTATGTTTTGCTTTTAATAAAGTTTTTTGTCATTGTTCCTATCAGTCGACAAATAAAATTAAAGTTAAATTTAAGTTACAGAAACAGGCTGATAATGTAATGCGATCGAAGCGGTATCTGCTGCGGTCCCTTTGGCCTTAATGATCCAGAACGTGAGTCGCAATGGTAAAAGAGAGTATCTCAAGCCATTTCAATCAGACGAAGCGGTACCAGATTTGGTGTTGTCGTAGAAGCTATCTAGAGTTCCAATGGAACAAGTGTAAGCCCCGGCCAGCCACGCATCAGATGGGTATTCATGGCGACAGAGCCGCGACAGCAGGTGCGGAGACACAATTTCAAGATATCGAAGCGATACATGCTAGTGTACTATCGTATATGCTAGGGCAATCTTCACAAACTACCGGGTGAATATAGTTCTACAAGACCATCCTCCATTAGTGGCATCAGCGGAGGGGATACTTTCGCGAAAATCAGTTCAGACGCATCGGAGATATGGATGTTGTTCTGAGTTCGAACACATACCCATCTTGTGATCAAGAGTAGGGATGTAACGGAAGTGAATTTAGCGAGAGCGATTATTGATATATATTTCTGCGAATGCGGTCAAGTTTAGAAGTTACCCTAGTACAACAGATGAATCTAAAATTTGTATATAAAAATATACAAGAACAATTATTGCAATATATTTGGGTCAATATAGTGGAATAATCAACAAATTTTTTTTTTGATATATTATCGGACATCGCACTTACACAAATTTCGGATATTAATAACAACTTTGGTAGGAGGTTAGACCTTGTTTTTTGTAACTCTTCCGACATTACCGTATCTACATCACTCCCCTTTGTCTTGCCTGAAGATATTCATCATCCTACTGTTTCTCTATCTATTGATCTAAGCTCCTATTGCTCACAGAATCATTATAGTTCCAATAAATACGTGTCATGTAACTATAGACTAGCTAATATCAATGGATTAAAAAACTGCTTATCACAAGTGTCATGGCCATCATTTAGTATTGATTTACTTACTGGTGTATCTTACTTTTACTTTGTCTGGCACAACTGTTTCTATTCTTTTATTCCAACCTTTATGAAAAGTATGTCTCGCTCTGGACCGGCGTGGTTTACTAAAGAGTTGAGATACCTTAGAAATTTTCGAAATAAAATGCATAAAAAATTCCAACGTAGTGGGTCTTTGGTTGATTACATAAAATACTCCGTAGCAAAATCTAGATTTAATAACATGAACTATATTTGTTATAACAATTACCTAAATAAAATGAGATGTAAACTGAAATCAAATCCAAAAGATTTCTAATCGTTAACAGTAAAAGAAAAACTGATGGATTTCCAAGCACTATGAAATATGGTGACTTGGAATCATCCGTAGACTCAGGAATTGTGGACCTTTTCGCGAATTTCTTTCAAAGTACTTATACTAAAAACATCCTGCCCTTTACTGATTACCCGTATAAAATTTCCTAATTTAATCTTTTTCAAAAAAAAAAACATCATTATCTTATAATGAAGTTCTAGAAGGTCTACTATCTCTGCCTTTAAACTATTCTCCAGGTCCGGATAGAGTCCCGAATTTCATATTACGCGAATGTGCCTATGAGTTATACATACCCCTTACTCACAAATGATCACAAAAATGATCTAGATTTAATATCGAAAATTACAGAGGTATCGCTAAACTTAGTGCTATACCCAAACTTTTTGAGAAACTAATCACTGATAGACTCTCTCATTCACTGAGCAATATCTTATCGGACGTTCAACATGGTTTTGTAAAGGGTAGGTCCACAGTTACCAATCTAATGGAATTCGTTTCGCACATATTTTCTTCATTCTCACAGAAAAATCAGACTGATGTTATTTATACTGACTTCAGCAAGGCTTTTGACACCGTAAATCATGATCTCTTATTGTGTAAGCTTAAATTAATTGGTTTTCCTCATGGCTTAATCCGTTGGATATCTTCGTATTTAAAAGGTAGGACTCAGAGAGTATTTTTTAAAGGTATTCTGTCTCATATCATTTATGTAACTTGGGGTTTTCCACAAGGTAGTCACTTAGGTCCTATTCTGTTCAATCTATATCTTAATGATCTTCCGTCGGTGGTAAACTATTCTAAGATATTAATGTACATATGCAGATGATGTCAAGTTGTTTCTATCCTTTAACTCAGTTCCTTGTATAACTTCTCTACAAGATGATCTTTTGCGTTTGTCAGATTGGTGTAACAGAAACTTTATGTCGTTAAATTTGAAGAAATGCAAGAAAATGTCTTTCTCTCGTTCATAAATCTCTCCGACTAATTACTCTATAGGCAATTACACCCTTGAGAATGTTGATAACTTCAATGATCTAGGAGTTTTACTTGACCACAAACTTGAATTTAACTTACATATTGAATCGTGTGTGACGAAAGCTATGAGTTTATTAGGATTTATCAAACGATGGTCTAAGGAATTTAACGACCCATATTTGGCTAAACAACTTTTCACATCTCTTGTTAGGCCTACTTTGGAATATGCTTCGGTTTTATGGTTCCCTCATTATAACACTTACGTTGATAGGATTGAGTCAGTACAAAAACAATTCCTACTTTTTGCATTACGTGGTCTTGAATGGAGTGACCCTCTAAATTTGTCACTTTACTTCAATCGCCTGAAACTGATTGATCTTCCTTCCCTTGAGAAAAGAAGGTTTATGTTAGGTATTGTGTTTATAGTTAAATTGATTAATGGAGAAACAAATTCACATTATTTAGTTAGCGAATTACGCTTTAACATTCCTGCTCGTTCGACTCGTAATTTTATTCCTCTAAAAATGGATCTTTGTAGATTTAATTATGAACAATTCAATCCTCTAAACTCACTTCGCAGAAACATTAACTCGGTTTACTCGCTCTTCTCAACTTCTGACTCTATTTAAATGATAATTGAATCTATTCTTTAACTATATTTCTTTTTTTTATCGATCGTACGTTATCTCGCGCTATTTTAAAAGACGGTTGCCAGTCTAGTCCAGATTCCTGCTACGTCCTGTTCCTGCTAAGCCCTGTTCCTGCTACGTGCTGTTTCCTGCTATGTTTCGGTTCCTGTTTTGTTTTGTTCCTGTCAATATCCGTACCTGCAATGCTCTGGTTCTGCTGTGCTCCTGCTACGTTCTGTCCCTGCAATGCTCTGTTTCCTGAAATTGTCGGTTCCTGCTATGCATCGTCCCTGCTATATTATGTTCCTGTCATATCCGTTTCCAGTAACGCTCTGGTCCTGCTGTGCTCCTGCTACTGCTACTTTCTGTTCCTGCCATGCTCGGTTTCTACTAAACCACGTTCCTGTAACTCTCTGTCCCTGATGTGCTCCTGTCCTGTTATGCTCTGTTCCTTATACGTTCTATTCCTGAAACTCCCAGCTATTTCAATGATATAACGCGTAATCCTCGAATCTAATCTTTAAACTCACTTCGCAAAACTCTAACTCGGTTTACTCTTTCTTCTCATCTTTTGACTCGATTGCAATGATAAAACGCGTAGTAATTGAAACTATTCTTTAACTATATTTCTTTTTTTATCGATCGTACGTTATCTCGCGCTATTTTAAAAGACGGTTGCCAGTCTAGTCCAGATTCCTGCTACGTCCTGTTCCTGATACGCCATGTTCCTGCTACGTTTCGGTTCCTGCTTCGTTCCTGTTTTGTTTTGTTCCTGTCAATATCCGTACCTGCAATGCTCTGGTTCTGCTGTGCTCCTGCTACTTTCTGTCCCTGCAAAGCTCTGTTCCTGCTACGTTCTGTTTCCTGAAATTTTCGGTTCCTGCTATGCTTCCTCCCTGCTATATTATGTTCCTGTCATATCCGTTTCCAGTAACGCTATGGTCCTGCTGTGCTCCTGCTATTTTCTGTTCCTGCCATGCTCGGTTTCTACTAAACCACGTACCTTTAACTCTCTGTCCCTGCTGTGCTCCTGTCCTGTTATGCTCTGTTCCTTATACGTTCTATTCCTGCAACTCCCAGTTTCCTGTTGTGATCTCTTCCAGGTATACTCTTTTCCTGAAAACCCTCTGTTCCTGCTGTTCTCTATTCTTGACTCGCTCTATTCCTGCCATACTCTGATTCTTCAACGTCCCGATCCTGAAACACTTTGTTCCCGCTGTGCTCTGGTCTTGCTAGCCCCTTATCCTGCTGTTTTCTGTTCCTGCAGCGCTCTGTTCCTGCTTTCGCCTTGTTATTGCTACGTTCTGTTCCTGTTTTCGCCTTGTTATTGCTACGTTCTGTTCCATCTTTACCATCTATTTACTTTAATTTAGTTCCTGACCCTACCTGTCCCCTTTCTAATTTCTGCTTCAGTTAAATTTTGTTTGTTCGTTTTTTAATTTCCTGTTATTCCTATTTCTTCTCATTTATTTTTTTTTTTTTTTTTGTTTTAAATGTTATTTATTTTTTATATGTATATACATATATTGCTATATTTACGGCTGCTATTAGCTAAGAATAAATAAATAAATATATTTGGGTCCATCAAAACTCCATTTCGAGTTTTACCTGGTCAGTATCACTGAATTTATACTTTTCTAGTATATTCAAGTATTAAGAATGTTTTCTATATTTTAACCTCCTGTTGCCACAAGGACAAACATATTTTATTCAACTGATTTGAAGAGAAGTAGCAGAGGTTTTCATTGGTATTAACATCTTCAAAATGTGTGAGTGGTTAAGAATATATGACAATGTTAACAAATGGAAGCGAATACTGAAATATATGTTTGGGAAAGCGAATGCGAACATCCCAAATATTTTTTTTGCGAATGCGAAAATATTAAAAATGATGCGAATAATTCGCTTTCGCATATGCGAGTGCGAATATTCGTTACATCACTGATAAAGAGTCGTAAGATACCCTACACCATTTCCGTTACCCAGCCCATCCCACTCTGTTTGTTTTCATGTCTCCAAGCTCGCAATTCTTTGATGTTACTAAGATCCTGGTACTGGAAATCAATGGAGCAGATCCTTAAGCTGGCGACTAGTTAACATCTATGAATATATAACAAACATATTTTTGATATGACAATACTAACAAATTGTAATATGAAATTACCATAACATCCTAATAGACATTTATGACATTTTTAAACATTACTGACCTGGTATATACATAACATAGACATAAGCACTTAGGTAGTCAAGCATGAGACCACGGACATTAAAGGGCTTTAGAGTGATAAAAACATTAACCACAAACGTATCCAATCAAAGATATCGATATGACTCCGAAAAATGTGTGAATGGTTGTCGTGTACCCCACATGGGAGGCTGGGTGACTGTATGGATAAGAACACCATGGATGAGACTCGGTGACTGACTGTTACGGATAAGAACGTGCGTTTTGTACTTTTATGTTAATCGATATCGCACAGGTAAGTCACTACTGAATGTGTTAATGCAAATTCGAACATATACACATGTTATTCCTATACATTTAAATACATGTATGTACATGTATGAGTCATTCTATATTGCATTGTTCAAAGTCAACATAAGGCACACCACAGGAATATATTTTGAATTTCACAAATTTTTAAGTATATTTTCTGAAATGTGTCAAAAATCAAATCAAGATGAAGAGAATACGGATAGTTTTAAGGAAAATACAGCAAAAAGTTATAAATTTAAGTTAAATTGGTTAAAAATTTCTATTTTTCTAATATAATAATAAATCAATTTTCTAATTTTGTAAAGATTGATCGGTGACCTTTGGTCACGAGGGTATATATATGTAATATATGATTGACTATGATCTCGATAATTCCAGTCAACAACGCTCTTTACTGGTATCTTTATTGCTTCGACTACTAGATCGTACGACTAACATTGCTTCACGAAGAGGAATTTGACCGTTTTTTGGGGTTTTGTGTTAAGATTTGAGCTTTGGTGTGTTCCCACTCATATAGTAAAATTTTATTGCGAACATTTTTGTAGAACATTTCATCCTCGCCCTCCCCCTTTTAAGGGGTGTTTTTTACGATTTGTTAAAATGGGGCCAAAAATTACAGTTATGTGGGGAGCTAGAGGGTTAAAATGTTTCACAAAAATATTGGCCTTAATATTTTCTATAAAGTTGCTGTACATGCCCTATACCAAAAAAATATATTTTTGTTACATAACAGTGAAATACTTACATTTTGGGGGTACAATGTGGTATCACCATGTCGGAATTAATTGTTGGACAAACCTTTTTCGAGTGGCCCACAGATTTTCATAAAGTTTGGGGGCCCATAAAAAAAAATTGGTCACCAATTTCGTCAAACCGAGTGTACTACCCTTTGATAGTATAATCGAACCTATACTGTCAAGTCCATGTATTTTTCAAAAAGTGTTCATTTGTTGCATAGTGTTTATAAACTACATACCACAGCTGGATAAGAACAATTTAGTGTTAGTGCAATAGGTGACAGTCACAGGCCCATGAAATGCCTCTTCCAGTCATCATAATATATGCCCATGCTGGACAAATCCCTAAACCCGGCATAAAAGACACAAATACAAAGAAGATGTTCAAAATCCGTATACGGAGACCCACAAAAAAATTTCGGGGTGAAACTCAACGCTCTCCTAAATAAAAACTAGTTTAAAGATCCATGCCCGGTAAGCAGGAAACCTAACTCCATACTAAAAGTGAAATAATAAACGAAACATTCGGCAGAAGCATGTAAGTGATGCGACTATTCGAGGAAGCATCCCTCCGATCCTGCTACCAAACGGTAGTAAATTCCTTAAGATGAGCTCACTCTAAACAAAATGCCTGTCCTAATAACGACCAAATCCAATCGTTGTACACAGTCCGACACACTCTCAAGCAGGCAAGCAAAATAATCCTCTGGCAAGACAGGATTTTCCTGCATCCCACTGTCCTCTTAGCCAAGTCACACCAAACCGATGCCGCATAAGTGGCACATGCCACAAAAAATCTCTGGTATAACTGTCTAATAGCACTCCTATGAAGGCCCCATTCGTACCTACGGACCTGGCATACCACCCAAACTAGCTTATCCCGAACATAGTCCAAATGCTGGAAAAAATTTAGACGCTCACCGACAACAACACCAAGGTACTTACGAGTAACCTTATTTACATAATTCAAGGTTATATCAACTATTTTAATTATCGGATGCCGGTTAATCGACAAGGTGCCATTCAGAAGCATCGTCATTGTCATCTGGATGTTCACCTCAACACCAACATGACTCCACAACTATTAACAAGGCTGGGCCATCAATGCTGTACCCTCCTGCTCCAAATAACTCCTCGAGTTCCTTTTTACCATGACCAACAAGTCATCCGCAAAAGCGCAAAAATTGCACCGGGCATCAAGATCAAACAAGATTGGATCCATCACCATGTTCCAGATGATGGGATCCGCAATTGATCCCTGTGCACATCCCGTCTCCGCACGGAAGGATTTTCTACTAGCTCTCTCAAAAATTATTGCCTCACGGTTACTAAAATAACTGGACCAAATCTCTATCTCTGGTCCAGTTATCCCATTCACGGAGTCTATAAATAGCTGACCACCACAATAACAATTCCCAAGACTTGGACGCCTCAACATTAGATCTCAAATGAAGCCATGCATCCTATGTGGACTTCCCATCTTTAAAGCCAAATTGATAACGGCACATTCTGTTCAGTAGTTTCTCCAGAAGCCGCTGCACCAGCACCCTCTCCAGAACTTGGCCAAGGACTAGGAGAAGGCTGATGCCCCGATAGAACCGAGGATCGCCCTTAACCTAATCAGGGGATTTCCGGAGACTTACAACCTGCGCTACCTTTCACTATCTCGTAAAAATATGCTAATCTAATACAGTGGGACGAAGGTTTTTCAGCTACTGAGGAATGTCTAGGTAGACATGTCTCCACATCTCCCTGGTTTCGCATTCTCATACGCAAAAACTATCTTTGGATTATTCGCTTTCGCAAAAATATATTTCAGTATTCATTTGTTAAAAGTGTTAAATCTCCTTATTCCCTTCACACAATTTGAAGATATTAAAAACAGTTGAAGAAATATGTTTGTCCTTGTGGTAACAGGAGGTAAAACTATGGAAAACATTCTTAATACTTGAATATCCTGGAAAAGTATCGGTTCAGTTCCTTAAATTTGCTGGTACTAAATGGTCAAACTATTATTCGCATTCGCAAAAATGCATATTTTACTATTCGCTTTCGCATTCGCAAGAAATATACTTCAATATTCGCTTTCGCTAAAGTCACTTTCGTTACATCCCTACTCCCTACAAGCTCGAGACCACTATATTGGGAGAAAAAAGCCCTCAGAAGCGCAGCCGCGAAGTCTGCAACTTGCCCTCAACTACTAATCCTGCAAGGTCTGACGCTTGATCTCTCTTCGGCATATCCTATAAACTTTGATCAAAGGGTCATGGCTATTTTCCTCCACAAAACTCCGCCAATGCCGATCCTTGGCCTCTCTAAGCATGAGCTTATACTCCTGTAAGAGACGCATTTTAGCTAGCATAGGATCAACTGACCTCCATAGGTTTGTCACAGGGAGGTATTCTGTCTCCTCTGCTATAGAATCTCTTGAACAATATTTTACTTTTTTCTGGAGGTTCAAGGTTATTAACTATGCATATGACGTGGCAATAGCTGTCAAAATACAGTTTCCGTGTACCCTCAGAGACAGCCCTTCATACAACCGCAAGATTGGCTGCCGATAACGGTTTTTGTGTTATCCCGACCATGACGGAACTACTTATTTTCAGCATGTGTTGTAAATACCAATAGTTACTCCTGTCTCCTGGGGGTATTGAAATTCCCTTCTCTGAGAGTACAAAATACTTAGGTCCTTTACTAGACAGGAACTTCAGACCCAACATTCTGGAAAGAGCAAAGAAGGTTGTGGTAGCGCAATATACCTGAAAAGTGGCAATAGGAAAACACTGGGTCTGAACCCACGTATAGTTCATTGGTTGTACGAGTGCGAAAATAAACAAATTTCAGCGAATGATTGATATGTATCACTGGTGCGCTGAGAACGACATCAACTGATGCACTAAATATACATTAGTGCCTACATTTACACTACATTAATGACGTTAGACATTATAGCAATGCAATATGCCGCATGTACTTCTATTAGACTTAGAGAACTATCACTATGTCAGGAAATGGCTACGGACATAGCGTCATTCTAGACACAATGTCTTACTTTCCGGGCGTTGTTGATTACACTACGACTAACCCACCTTTTGATAAGAAGTATCTCAATCTTATACCCTGGAAACTATATACACTAATTCAAAAACTACCCTCGACTGTCGCAGATCTCTTAACGAGATGGCTGAACAGTTCAATATTCACCTGATATGCAAGACTAGGAACGCCCTTACATGCTCCAGGGGAACTGGAATGGGTGCGCATGCCTCTAGCGACCTGCAAACTCTTGTTGAGAGATACTGCCCTTACGGCAATAAATGGCAGGAGGTCACTAGTCAGGAACTGCATACATTCCAGGCTGATGTGACCTTGTCTAAACTCCAAGCGCACCAACGCACTGCTGACGTTATCGAGACCAGACGTATTAGTTACTTCTCACTGTCATGATATAGAAGGTCTTGCGTAATGACTTTTGTAGAAGCTGTGGAGACGAAGAGGAGGAGCAATCTATAGAACATCTTCTGTGTATGTGTCCCACTCTCTCTAGAAGGCGGCATGCAAACTTAGGCCCTAATTAGGCCTGACTGACTTTTGCAGAAGCTGTGGAGTTGAAGAGAAAGAGCAATCATTAGAACACCTTCTGTGTCTGTGTCCCGCTCTCTCTAGAAGGCGGCACGAAACCTTAGGCCCTAATTTCTTTGGGTAGTTAGCTACCTTGGCTGATGTTAAAATCTGCTAACTTTTGAGCTTTTTAATGCAATCAAATTGATTCAACGTGATGGGCTGGGAATACCTTATGTTTTCCCTTAGGTTTGGGTGGCAGTCAGCTTTGCCAGCTCACATAGACGAATGTAAGTCTCTGATGATACTCTTACAACGGACTCAGACGCACCTCACTAAACCAATCTGTTTGATAAAGAAACTTATCAATAATACGAATATCGGTACCGGAAAGATCTGTCAGACGCCCTTGAAAGCCCGACCTCAGTACATCCTGAAGTCGTGTACTTAATGGGGGACAGTAGCAAAGCAGGTGCTCAATGCTTTCCACTTCTTCCTCATCACCACAGCACCTACAGAAGTCATTGCACTCCATAACGTACACAGTTTTTTCCTCTCTAGTGCGAGGAGTCAGTTTTACTTTCTCAGTTCTTATCTTGACCAGATTTATCTAGCTACACTACAAGTGCCGATTTCTGACCATCTTTCACTGGACTTCCTGATAGTCTCTTGACTAAGCCAATGCTTGCATGTGGATAGTGTCACCTAGTTAGTTCGTCACCTTTGCAGCTCCCGTGATATCCCTCTATGAGGTAAATCTTAAACTGCTCAGCCGTCTCGTTGAGAGATCTGTGGCAGACGAGGGCTGTTTGTGAATTTAGGGATGTGGCCTCCAGAGAATGGATGGCAGATTGACTGTCCTTATTGCCATTATTTTGGCTTGATAGATACTGCAGGTATCTGGTATTCTGTGAGATATTTCAGGACTGAGTTCCTTACAGTGCACTCCGAAGCCACTCCTAGCAACAAGCTTCAAACCATCTGTTTGGAAGTGGGCATGGTTTCTGTTTCCCGGAATTCTGCCAACCCATTCTTCTATGGCCAACCATTCCTCTATATTGGTGGAGTTTCTCTCGAAGGTATACACCGTATGTATATAGTCCATTCGGTCGGTTACCATATCATTACATTGGGATATTTTCCCTTACGTCCTTGTGGCAGCACAATGGACTATATAGTCTTAGTGGGTTTGTTATACAGGCTGCCACTCTTAACCTAACATAAAGTGGGCAAGCATATGGTTTTTGAAAATCATTACATTATGCTATTCGAATATGATTGTCCTGACTATATGTAGGATATAAAAGGGTATAAAATGGGTATAAAAATGGAATATGACACTATTTTAATTGTTTTTAATTTGTTCTGGAATGACTCATATGTACATATGTATATGTGAATGTGATAGCATGGAATTATCAGCTTTACAATATTGTCTTTTTAGGCATACTGTTGTACACAAATACACACATATATTCTTGAACCCACACACAAACATTGTGAAAAATGTTTACAGGGTTGAATTTACAAAATTATAAGGCCATGTGTACAAATTAAACTGAAGACAAGGGACAACAACGTGCGAGTCATAAACAATATATAATTTTAGAGAGATACAATTTTTCAGTTAAATAACAAAATTTTTAATTTGTAGCCCGGGGGTTGTAAAATCTGTAAAAAAACAGAAATTAACCGAAACTGTCCGTTTAAAAAAATTTCATTCCAACAATATTTCTGCCTTGTACTATCATTTAAGTTCTCAAGCTCTTTAAAAACGCCCTTTACTAAAAATTTCGAACCTCTAAAACGACTTCACCATAACTTCTGTAATAATCATCTAAATGTTTTCATATTCGGTATTATCTTCTATTACTTCTGTAATAATCATCTAACTGTTTTCATATTCTGTATTTTAGACAACATTTCCACTACAGCCTGATAAAGAATACCAAAAATTCTCACCGTTATATCATCTCCCATCCGATGTACCATATTCCATTACTCACAAAATGAGTATTTATTTTTTATACCCTCACTTTAGTGATACGAGAGTATTTATCATTTGCTACGGGCCAAAAGTGTAACACTCCGAAGCAGTGACCCAAGACCCTAAGTATGTTCGGCGGGTATCCGTTTTGGGTCATTTTTAGTCGAATGAGTGCACGATAACTCTCGAAAGGAATAATCGATTCACTTAAAATTTGTTATGTGGTAATATTTTTTTCTTTCTCCAGCAAAGTTCTAAGATGGGCCATATTGGTCCACTTTTTCTAGTGCCTCCCCCACAATGGGTTAACATTTAGTGAACTATTGATAATTTAATAACTTCTATACTACGTATTTGAATCTTATGAAATTCTGCACATACATAGTATTAGTTTATTACTCACTATCACCTCGAGAAAAATGGGCGAAGTTGTCACGCCCGTTTTGGTGCTTCCCACACAAATGGACTATTTTGCACCAAAAGTTAACACACCCAGGAAAATAATTGGTTGGAATTCGATTGTAACAATAAAAAAATAGTACTAGAAACAAAAAGTAATTTGCCTAAATGGTTGAAACAACAATAATAACATGGATACGATCAAATGAAATGCTTGCAACTAAATCGATGGTTGTATCAATCGAATTAAGATTTTTTTTTTCATTGACACTCGGTTAGTTGTGGTAACCAATTTTGAATTTTCATTATAGTACCATATGATCGATTTTTGGTTGTGACAACCAATGTTTTATTCTTGACAACAGAAATTGTATCAATAGACCAAAGATTATTGTTGCAACGAATAATTGGTTACTACAACTGGAAAAATATTAATAAATAATCGTTTATTGGTTATCCCAATCATTTCCCAAATTTAGAATAATTAAATATATTTTGGGAAATACAACCGAAAGATTGGTTGCTGTTCTTCTGCTGATACATGACAAACAAAAAATAAAATTACTCGACATAAATCTTCAACATTTTGTTCAAGAACGGTATAGGTAATCAAAAATAATCTCGTGTGGAATGCTGAATATGTGTGCAAAATGTTTTACATAAATAAAAAATAAAAGCCACAATCATAAAATTGAAAGCACAGGATTAAGCGATATTTGCATAAAAGTTTTGTGTTTTTTTTTCGTGTTCTAAAATGTGTGTCTATACATCTAATATTAGTGATGAATTTGTAATATGGGATTTTTAATCTTGTTATGAATTATTTTGTTCAATAAATAAAATAAAAATTAATTAAAACTGTTTTTTAATTAATTGTCGGTAGTATATGACTGATAAATTGTCAAAACAACCAATTTTTTTAAAACATTTGGTTGTGGCAACTACGACAGATAATTTTAGCCACCATTTTCGTAGTTGGCGCAACCAAATATGATTGTTGTCAACATGGAAGCAGAAGTATTCCCCAACCAAAATATTGGTTGTCCTGATGGAATCGCACGATAGTAGACAGAACTACCAAAATTCGGTTGGCAAATAATTCGGTTGAGGCAACCAAACTGTATTCTGTGTGCAGCTCTTAACTTTAATACCAGTGCATACAAAGGCTTGAAATTGGTTTCATAGTATCTACAATCCAATGAAAAATGGGAGTTATTGCCACGCCCCTTTTGGTACTTCCCACACATAGGTACCATTTTGTAGCATTAATACCAGTGCCTACAAATACTTAAAATTGTCTACTGTGTAATGTTTTTATAGTACCTACAGTCTGTTGAAAAGTGGGCGTTATTATCACGCCCTTTTGGTACATTCCACACAAAAGTACCATTTTGCGTATACATACTCAAAATGTATTGCACGGTCTATAATTTTTAAAAATATTAAAAAAGAGACATACCGAAATTCAATAGCTCATAATATTACCCAGCAAAATCTTGGTAAGTACCTGTCATTATTCCCTGCATTACCAAATAATGACATCTCATTATTCGCTGCATTACTTTCGGCTTATTAATAATGACTTACCAAGAAATAAGTGATTTTTTGTTATCAAAATCATTTTGGCAAATTTTAATATAATGCAATTTTGGCTATTTTTGGGGTTATATATTTGGTTATTGTACAAGATTAATTTATATTTCAACATGTTTTCAAACAATACGTGCAGATTTGAATGAAAATGCCAGAAATTCGAATCTGGAATGAGGAAATTGTTTGTTTTGAGAAATATGCGCGACAATATACAAAAAATTATTTGAAATTACCATTTCTACATATCTACTACTTGTTTTATAACTTAATGGTAATGCATTATTCAAGTACATAAAATCGAGGTACAAATAAGTACTTACTATGCTACTTTATTGTATGCTTTTGGGAAGTACTTTCCTCCAATGACATCCCCATGTTAAAATAATGAGAAAAGTGGGTAAAAAATAAGTACTTACCATTATCGAACTTTTCTTACTCGTCGGATTATTTGGTAATGAGAAATTTTGCTGGGTAGTACATATACCAGTTCATATTTACATTGCTCACAAAGTGAGGGGATCCATTGGTCGGTGTACCAGACTGAATTTTTTTACTTCTTTTTTATTCATTTCTTTTTTTCCGACCCTTTCCCAGTATTGTGTTAATATCATATTCTGCCTGTTCGATCTTAACACAAGTTTTACTTGTCTAAACCTTTTTAACGTTGACCTGCCCTTTTTCTCCTCTCACCTTACCAAAAACCAAAATCCGCGATACAATTTTTCTTGTAGGTCTTGGCGAGTAAAACAACGATTGTTTTGTAAAATTTGCCGCACACCTCCAAAATCCGGATTTACGGTTACAAAAAACGACTTTCTTGCCTTTTTGCACTTAAACGCCCATAACTTTGATAATTATTAACCTATTTTCAATCTTTAATAATTTGGAAAGAAGAGACTTAGACCTTTCGAACAATATACTTGTTGCTTATTAAAATGAAAGAATATATATTTATTTATTTATTTGTGCCACAAACAAATTTTTTCTTTTTTTTCGAAATTTTCTAGTTTAGGCAATGTTTTTACAATTTATTTTGTGAGATAACTGCACGATTAATTGATTTACATGTATAGTAAATTTTGTAAGGTAAAAATGCAACCAGTCTCGTAAAAATTCATTTCCATTTGGCATGCGGTAATATTTTGCTACATATCAGGCTAAGTTCGCAGATGGGCCATATTGGTCCATTCCTTCTAGTACCTTCCCCACAAATGGTTAACATTTAGTGAAATATCGATTCTTTAATCAGTATCAAAAGGCTAAAGTCGGGCGATGCCGTAGGGTATCATATAGTCGGCACCGTTCTAGTAAGATTAGGTTATCAATGAAATATCCAATGTATACTTCAACTAAAATTTGTTTACACATTACATTTGGTACGTCAAATATCAAAACTATTGGATGTAAGATACAGCTTCTATAGGCCTAAATGGCCAAATCGGACGAAACATATTTATGTGGGATATAGCTACATCTGAACCAATTTTCTTCAAATTCGGCAATCAATAAACTCTACTACATTTCACAACGATTGGATGGAGACTACAGGTTCTATAGGACTAAACCGCCAAATCGGACGAAACATATATATGGGAGCTATATCTAAATCTGAACCGATTTTCTTCAAATTCGGCAATGTTGCTCCATAGACCAATAACCCCGCTAAATTTCAAAACGATTGGATGTAGACTACAAGTTCTGCAGGGTTATAGGGCTGAAGAGCCAACTCGGACGAAACATATACATTGCAGCTATGTATATCTAAATCTGAACCGATTTTCTTTAAATTCGACAATGTTGGTCCCTAGATGAAGAAACTCTACCATGCCAAATTTCAAAACGATAGGATGTAAACTACAGCTTCTATGGGACTAAAGAGTCAATACGGTCGAAATATGCATATATATGGGATATAGCTAAATCTGAACGGATTTTCTTCAAGTTCGGCAATGTTGGTCCAAAGACCAATAAACTCTACCATGCTAAATTTCAAAATAATTGGATGTGAACTACAGATTGTATAGGGCTAAATGGCCAAATCGGACGAAACATATATATGGGGGATATAGCTAAATCTGAATCGATTTTCTTCAAATTCGGCAATGTTGGCCTGTAGACTAATAAACTCTACCATGCTAAATTTCAAAACAATTAAATGTGAACTACAAATTCTATAGGGCTAAAGAGCCAAATTGGGCGAAACATATAAAGGGTTTTCCAACAAGAGGTGTTATTTTGGTATTCAAAGAAAAATGCCATTTTTTGAGATAAATGATCGGATGTTTATTTCATAATAAAGAGGAAGGTATGCCGGTAATAATGAAAAACAACATCAGCCAAATGGCCACCACGACCACGCTTACAGGACCATATCCTTTTCATTAAGTTTTCCATAACAAAATCGCAAAGTGGCTGTCCTATGTCCTCGATAGCCTCACGAAATCTATATTTGAGGTCTTGAATCGACGCTGAGCTGTTGGCGTAGACCTTATCTTTCACGTGGCCCCAAAGGAAAAAGTAGCATGGTGTTAAATCACAAGATCTCGGTGGCCAATTGTGATCACCTCTTCGAGATATAACACGGTCCGGAAACTTTTCCCGTAACAGAGTAATGGTTTCGTTGCTTGTGTGGCACGTAGCGGCGTCTTGTTGAAAGTAAACGTTGTCCAGATCAATACCATCCAACTCCGACCATAAAAAATCATTAATCATCTCCCGATAGCGGAATGCATTCACCGTAACTGTTGATCCAACCTCATTTTCGCAAAAGTAAGGTCCAATGACCCCGCCGGGCCATAAACCGCACCAAACAGTCACACGTTGAGGATGGAGAGGCTTCTCAACAATAACTGGGTTTTCCGAGCCCATTGCTTGATGGGTTGACATCAGATGATGACTTGGAATAAATATATATTAAAAAAAATTAGTGCTACTTATGTCATTTTAAATGATACGGTATAACTAGGAATCAATGAAAAATTAAATTCGAAAAATCTGCAGCGTTTTGAAAATCTTTTTAAAACTAAATATATTTAGACAAATTCAAATTTTATTTGTATATAAATACATATTTTATTTGAGAAAATTAGTTTGCAAATATATTTTGTTGGTATATATTAATACAGGGTTTTCCAATAAGAGTGATATGATTTCTTTGAAAAAACATACTTATTGTTAAGGAAATACAAAAGTTTTTATTATTTAATGTGAAGTACAATCGATACAATTAAGTTCTAAATAAAACGTCATTCAAATGGCCTCCACGACTTCTTCTGCAGGAACGAATTCGATTAACCCAATTTTCGACCACTTTTTCCACTAAATCAAGTCGTATGTCATGAATGGCACTTTCAATATTGACATGTAAAGCTTGAAGAGAGTCTGGTTTTTTTCGAAAGACC
The DNA here is from genome assembly GCA_963930755.1 of Eudasyphora cyanicolor. Classification (NCBI taxonomy): domain Eukaryota; kingdom Metazoa; phylum Arthropoda; class Insecta; order Diptera; family Muscidae; genus Eudasyphora; species Eudasyphora cyanicolor. The sequence goes on along the minus strand of OZ005736.1, from coordinate 153,663,216 downwards.
AATGACTTCAAATAACATCACAAGAAATAGTCTAATGGTGTTAAATCACAACATCTTGGAGGCCATTCAATATCACAATTTCTTGAAATAATCGAATCTCCAAACTTTTCTCGCAAAAATTCAATTGTTTCATTTGCTGTGTGGCACGTAGCCACAATCGGTCAATGTCCAAAAAATAGCTCATAACGAGAGTTAAAATATTGCTCATGGGTGTCAAGGTCGTAGGTCGACTGGAAAGTGTTTTTTTTTTTTGATTAAAAAAAAATGGACTTAGCGCACGAAAAGTTGCAATTGGAGAACGATTATTTTGATAATAAAACTGAATAATTTGTAAACGTTGTTCTTGCGTATATCTCTCCATGATGAAATTGTAAACACTTCTGAATACAATGAAAAACAAATGACAGATCATGACATATTACAAATGGCCGAAACGTCACTTCAAAATCATATCATCCCTATTGGAAAACCCGTTATATGCGTTCCAAATTAATTTGATTGATTTTCAAATAAAATTTACCTGTTCAGAAATATACAATATTTAAAAATTTGTGTTCCATATATACATATACATTTTTACGATTCAAACAGTTCAAAAAAGGTCCTTTATCCGCGTTCGAATTTTCCTCTTACTCCTCCAGGTAGCATAGGGCCGTCATTCCACACAAAGTATTACCCAGTACAGCATTTTTCAGCTAAACTTTGCTTCAGACACAAATTCTGTACTGTGTAATACAATGTGTGGAATGACGGCCCTAAGCTCCCTGAAGGAGTAAAAGGAAGAGAGATACACTATTTTCGGGTAGTTTTGTTCCGATTTTTTTCTCCTATTCAATATCTACAACTTTGCTTCTGACAAAAAAGAGATATTGGGTTCGGTGTACCCAGCAAAATTTCTCATTACCAAATAATCCGACGAGTAAGCAAAGTTCGATAATGGTAAGTACTTATTATTTAGCCACTTTTCTCATTATTTTAACATGGGGATGTCATTGGAGGGAAGCACTTCCCAAAAGCATACAATAAAGTAGCATAATAAGTACTTATTTGTAGCATACGCATACCACATAAATATGTGCTTATGTTTTCACGATTTTAAGTACTTGAATAATGCATTACCAATAAGTTACAAAATACGTAGTAGATATGGTAGATATGTAGAGATGGTCATTGAAAGTAATTTTATGCATATTTTCGCGCATATTTCGAATTTCTGAACCCAAACCACCATGTGAAAAATTCTTCAATGGTCTAACATCATACGATATACGTAAATATTTTTGGTATTTTCATTCAATTTGCACGTATTTTTGGAAAACTTGTTGAAAATAATAAATCTTCTACAGTAACCCACATATAGCCAAAATTGCATTATACTAAAATTTGCCAAAAATTATTTTCATAAAAAAATCACTTATTTCTGTTATTATTGGTAAGTCATTATTAATAAGCCGAAAGTAATTCAGCGAATAATGAGATGTCATTATTTGGTAATGCAGGGAATAATGACAGGTACTTACCAAGATTTTGCTGGGTAGAGAGAAAAAATATGGAAAAGGTGCAAAAAATACACCTTGAGTAAAAAATTCGTATGGCCATTAAATTATTCATTGAGCCAACTTTACTAAACGAATGATGCAGAAGTTCTTATTTTTGGGGCTACTTTCACGTCCAATTAAGTTCCAAAATCATGTGTTGTACTGTGTTACAAATACTTGAAATTTTGTTCAGTGCAAAGCTATTATAGTAACTACAATCCAGTGAAAAATGGGCTCCTTTTGGTACCTCCCATACGAATGGACTATTTTGCACCAAAAGTTAACAGCTTACAAAATGCAATACCAGTGCATACTTTAAAGTTATTAAATGAAATTTCAATTGATAATAATATAATTTAATTAAAAAAAATTAAATATATATTTACGAATACTTTTCGGGACTGAAGGTGATGCGATTCCGAAGTCGATTCACCCGACTGAACTTTCCTACTTGTTAGAAATCCCCTTATTGACTTTTCACTTTAGATGTACAGATACAATAAAGGCACCGAAGGCCCTCCATCCGTCCCTGGCCACAAACATACTCTACACCTGTATAACTGTGTGTCCGGGTGTCAGTGAGTCCATGTGGATGAATGTTGAAAATCTCACTTTCATGTTTCTGTCATTTTATGTTTGGCTCGAATCCGAATGGATGGATATCACTAAACCATATCGAATGGAATGAAGTGAAAGGAGAGAGAGACAGCGATTTTTATCTAAATGTTGGTTTTAACTTAAAAATTCAGCCATTATCATAAAATTATATGAATATATAATGTCTACTTAATGTATTATTACACCTGTCAAAGGCATACATATCCCTCATACTCTCCCTACCATACCACCTCCTCCTCGTCGTGTATCCACATCCTTTGAGATGAGATATCCGTGTCTGAGTGTGTGTGCCTTTGTCTTGTTTGTATTCGTATTGTTTATGGAATCATTAGCATATGTATGGATATCTTACAAAGATTACTTATGCCAATACAATAAATAGGTATCTCCCACATAATATTTAATGAAAAAATCCTTTTATATCCAAAGCAGAAAACATTGGAGAAATCCTGGAAGAAGGACCAAATCTGAATGCCTTTCACTAACAATTGTATATATAGAGAGAAAGCGTTGTTGTGTGTTTTTGTGGCACCGTTAGGTTTCGTGGATTTTATTTATTTACAACCGCAGCCAATAGAATTTTACATCCCATTCAAAAATTATTTGTATGTGGGAGTTGACTTCATGACAAGGCGCATATAAATACATATTTACCATGGCTGGATATAAGGTGTGATATGTGTATATAAAGGTGGCGAAGAAGAAGGTGTTAATTAAATGTTAAGCTCTTAGGAAAAATCGCGTACATCTAACACCCATAAGAGGGTAAATGAATTAAGTCCCAATGGTAGAGAGTGGCAGAGAAAACGAACAATGCTAGGAAAGTGGAGGATCTAATGGTTAGAAGTTTTAATAAAGGGTGTTTTTTAAGAGACGATGTATTTTGAACTAAAGTAATATTCAGAGAATAGTTTTTAATATCCACGAAGTTGGCTTTATTTGAAAGACTATTTTATGACATTACTGCTTGAGTATGATTTGAGGAAACTGGTCGCAGCGGCGCAGTTGGGGAATTCAAATTGCATAAATTTCCCCTTTTGAATTTCTCAACTATTTGAAAATAAACTTTTCTGGATTATATAAGAAGTTTTTGGGAGATTAAGCTTTACATATAACCATCCTATATCATACATGGGAAGAGTCTAATGTGGTCCACCATTATGTAGGACAAATTGTATAATGCGTGAACTTTTTTTAATTCAAAATCAAACAATTTTAAATATTCTAGATTTAGGTTTAAGTAAAGTATGGCAGCCTGATGGCAGACTCACTTAGGTTATTAAGCCCATTGTGCTACCACTACCACGTTGGTTCGACGGGCTTAGTTTTTCCTAGCCCAACTAATTTGATTGCTGTATAAAGCTTAAAAGTTGGCGGAATTTACCATCAGACAATCCTGGGGTGTTACTCAAACCAGAGCAGGACATAGGCACAGAAAGTGTTCTACTGATTCCTCCTCCTCTACGGCTTCTACAAAAGTCATTTCGCAAGACTTTCATTCTGTCTGCATGCCGCATTTCATACTATAGAAAATATTGTTTTTATAAAAAATTTCATAGAAATATAATTTTTATAGCAATAGTCGAAAATATTATATATCAATGACCCGGAAATTAAGGCTTTGAACGCGAAATCAAAAACCAGTAAGGAAAGACAGAAAGTCGGGCGGGCCGTCTATTTAATACCCTACTCCCCCCTAACAATGCAAAAATGGCATTGCGATAATAATTTAGAATAATTGGTTTCGTTTCAGTTAACAAAGTACTTAGCTCCACATTCTCATCACGCCATATTCCAAGGAGGAGTCAAAGATTTTGATCATATTAAACTAGATCTGAAACGATAATCTTAAAATGCGCAGCATTCTTTCATAGATTAAGAATCCAAAGGAAGAAACAGATGGGACAATTCATAATCTAAACAGATTTTCGTCTGATATCACACCGTTAGACTTTTTCCTGTGGGGATTCAGGCCTTGGAGCAAAACATCACAAAATTACAATCATAAAAAATTAGCATTTCTATCAGCCTATGACAAAATATTCGCTGTAGCTTCATTATTCGGATAAATATAGCGAATCCAAAAAATCCAAAAATCGACCAGGTAAAATTTTCATACGAACATTATTTTTGTGGAAATATAATTTTTGCAATGTGCATAATTTGGACAATCATCAAAATAAAACCAGTAAGGAAAGACAGAAAGTCGGGCGAGCCCGACTATATAATACCCTACACCTACCTACCAATGCGAAAATGGGCATTGCGATAAGAATTTGGTAGTGTTCATAGATGTAACAAGCAAACTCTCTTCGCCGATTTTCGTACTGATCGGATATAAAACACGGTTTCTACAGCGCTTACATGTCAAATCGGGTGTAACATATATATTGGGACTATGTTTAAATCTGAACCGATTTTCCCCGAACTTGGCAGTGTTCATACATGTAACAACTGTGACAACTCTCTCGGTTAAATTTCATACTGATCGGATATAAAACACGATTTCTACAGCGCTTAAATGTTAAATCGGGTGGAACATATATATGGGGGCTATATCTAAATCTGAACCGATTTTCCCCAAATTGGGCAGTGTTTATTCATGTAATAAGAGAACTTTCTCTGCCGAATTTCGTACAGGTCGGATGTAAAATACGGTTTCTACAGCGCTTTCATTCCAAATCGGGTGAAACATATATATGGGGACTATATCTAAATCTGAACCGATTTTCCCCGAATTTGGCAGTGTTTATTCGTGTAATAAGAGAACTCTCTCTGCCAAATTTCGTACTGATCTGATTTAAAATACAGTTCTTACAGCGCTTACATGTCAAATCGGGTGAAACATATATATGGGGGCTATATATAAATCTGAACGGATTTTCTCCGAATTTGGTAGTGTTCATTCACGTAATAATAAAACTCTCTCTGCCGAATTTCATAAAGATCGGATGTAAAATGTGGTTTCTACAGCGCTTACATGTCAAATCGGGTGAGACATATATATGGGGACTATATCCAAATCTGAACCTATTTTAACCAATTTCAATAGGGATCGTCCTTGGGCCAAAAAAGAGCACTATGCTAAATTTCATCACAATCGGACCATAAATACGACCTGCACTTTGATTACAAGAATACATGGACAGACAGACGGACAGACGGACAGACAGACGGACAGACAGACGGACAGACGGACATGGCTAAATCGACTCAGAAAGTGATTCTGAGTTGATCGGTATAATAAACAATGGGTCTATCTCGTCTCCTTTTAGGTGTTACAAACAAATGCACAAAGTCATAATACCATGTACCACAGTGTGGTGTAGGGTATAATGACGGCCCTCCGATTTCGGAATAGAGCGTTAAAAACCTTTTATTTCATATACACTTCCGCCATATATGTACCCCGCACTGGGTGTGCCTTGCCGATCATTGCTGAGACAAAAGTGTCACGTTCTTCGCGTACAAGACTTCAATCTTCAAATAAGTATGCATGATTGTTAAGTACACCACAGCAGTACGCCCAAAGGACATACAAATGAATTTCAGACGTTTATACTATTAAAAATGCCAAGGACAAAATTTGCAATTTTTGCAAAAATTGAAAAAAGTGAATAAAATTTCAGCGGTTCATTATTTTGTTACGGCCCCTTGATTTTTGTATTCACCAGGTAAAAAGCCATCTGTGATAATTAATTCAGCTCAACCTATACATAACTGTCGAAGTGCTCCGCGAAATACACTATCAAAAAAAATTCACGCAACTTTAACAAAGGTTTGGGAAGCTATAGCGGTGGTTCCATTAAGAGCACATCAACGACACCTATATAGATTTATAGGTATTTCAAGCCGCTATAACCGCTTCTTTAGTGTTATTTCATCACATCGCGGGCCGCGCTGACCGCGGTCAAAAAACAAAAAACACTTGAAATCGCATTTCAAAAAGTTATGAGCTATAATTTTTTGCGGAAAGATCTCACATGAACAATGCTCACGAAAAAATCTTCCTCCATGTGTCCCTCGTGTTTTTTGAAACTGACCAGTAACTTCAGAATAAATAGTTTGGCCACAACTTATAAAAGAATGGATACAGATATGAACATTTCTAGGATATTTTTCACAATTTTTAAATGTATGTGCTTATAACTTCTAAAGTTTTTTAGACAATAACAAACTTTTTTGGGAAAAAAAAACTTTTATGTTTGTGGTTTATCTAATTCCATCAACTTATGCGCCGAAATCTGTACACAAAGCGAGAAAAGGGTAAAACAACATACATTACCCCTGTGTTAAACAATTTTGATATTTGCCCATATATTTCGGTAAACTTTTATAAAAATAAAATTTCTACCGAATTCTATAAAAATGAAAATTTGACGTAATTTGCAATGAAAATGAAATTCGTATGACAAATTTTGAGGAAATATCCGAAAAAATCAAATTTTCTATAAAAAAATTAAATTTCGACAAAGTTTTCTTTAATAGTTAAATTTTTTTCCATAAAAATTAAATCTCGACGAATTTTTTTTATAAAAATTAAACTTCGACAAAATTTTCAATAAAAATTAAATTTCTTAAAAAAAGAAATTTCGACTAAATTTTTTATAAACATTAAATGTTGGCGAAATTTTCTATAAAAATTACATTTTGACAAAATTTTCTATAAAAATGAAATGTTGCCAAATTTACGAAATTCCCTACAAATTTACGAAATTTTTTATAAAAAGGAAATTTTCTATCAAATTCAAATTTCGGCGAATTTTTTCACAAAAAATAATATCGGAAACTATTGGATGCAAAAAAAATTAATAGGCGTGTTTTCGTTACACCATTAGTGCTTAATTTGTATGGGGAGCTAAGCACTTTTAAGCACTATTAGTTCCCGATGCCGTTTGGTGCTTGTGTTCATGTCTTAATCGTGTATGATGTTGCCAGATTGGGAACCCTATATTTAGCAATATGGCATCCCATTTTTGGAGAGATTTTTTAAATTATTGTGAATTAACGGGAAGAAGAAGAACAAAAATGGGAAATTATTTTAATATTTGCAAAAGAGTGTAAACAATTGAATATAGAATAGTAAATATATGTTTTATAAATACTTTTCACGAATTTGTTGTCTGTTTCGCACTGTTCTTTCTTCGCAACTCATGACACCATTGCTACCAGATAGTGAAAATCTGCAACTTATTGCTTATGTGCCAGTTGGTGGAAGTCAGTTGTTTTCGTTGCAAAGGCTAAACTAAAAGTGCTAGCTTGTAACGAAAACATGCCTAATGTGTGTTGAAGCTTATTGTAGCCAATTTCAGCAATTTTGCCAATATTAAATTTAATTTCTATGGAACATTTCGTCGAATTAAATTTTTATAGAAAATTTCGTCGATTTATAATTTTTATTGTTTTTTTCCCGGACTTTTTCAATTCCCGGGAAAGCGGGATTTTTCACCGTTCCCGGGATCACGGGTCCCGATTAATGAAGTTACAAAATGTGTATTTTATGTATATAAAATTACTTTAAGACATATATACAAAACCAACATAAAACATAGAGAAATCTATTTAATGTTTATTAAAATAGATATAAATGTTAAAATTGCTACACCTTTTTTACATTAAATTCAAATGTGTTAACATGAAAAACGTATGTATGAAAAAAATTCGTTGTTAAATTAATATTAAGTATCCTTCTAATATAATTTTTCAGCGGTTTTGACGATTTTGTTGAGAACATTTTAATAATCTGTAAATAAAATCTTCAGAAAAGCATCGAAATATGTACAAATATTATATTTTTAGTATTTTATTGTAAAATCTTATAGGCCGTGAATAAAATAAGATCAAGCCGAACAAAAGATATGGATATATGCTGGCAAGATATCGTCGAAACCTCTGAACAGATGAAAAAATTATATTAGATGAAAGTAAAGGCTACTTAATTTTGATCATTTAACTAATACTAAACAAATCAGGATAAGTGGTTTAACATTTGTGCTAAATATTTCCTATTTTTGCATATCACAGTTTATCGTGAGAACTACAGCTACCGAATTTCGTAGTTTTTTTTTAAAGCGGCTGTAACATATATGGGGACTATATCTAAATATGAACCGATTTTCCCCAAATTTGGCAGTGTTCATTCATGTAATAAGAAAACTCTTTCTGCCGAATTTCTTACTAATCTATATATATAAAGAAGAATGTGTGTTTGTTGGTTTGTTTCTTTGTTGGTTCTTCTGAAATCTTCACAGAATGTACAAGTGTGGGGCGTGGTGAAAATAGGGTACTTGAATTTTCGATATATCAAGTGGGCGTGGCCCCGCCCACATAAGACACATTTTAAAATTGAGATATCTTGCACAATTTTTTAGCGAGAGTGCTGTAATTTTGTACATATATATCTGGTGGCAGTCTACGTGATTGGTCCAAAAATGGGCGGGATCGGACTAATGGGCGAACCAATGGGCGTTTTGAAATTGATTTATCTTGCACAATTGTTTAGCGAGAGTCCTGAAATTTTTTGAATATGTATCTGGTGGTAGTCTACGTGATTGGTCCAAAGATGAGCGGAAACGGACCAATGGGCGTGGCACCGCCCATGTAAGCCAAATTTTTAAATTGATTTATCTTGCACAATTTGTTAGCTAGAGTGCTGGAATTTTGTGTATATGTATCTGGTGGTAGTCTACGTGATTGGTCCAAAAATGGGTGGAAGCGGACAAATGGGCGTGGCCCCGCCCATATAAGCCAAATTTTTAAATGTATATATCTAGCCAATTTTTTAGCGAGAGTGCTGAAATTTTTGCATATGTATCTGGTGATAGGTCCAAAATTGGGCGGAAACGGACCAATGGGCGTGGCACCGCCCATATTTTAGATATTTTTTTACAATATGTTAGAGAGAGTGTTGTAATTCTGTGTATATGTATCTGGTGGTAGTCTATCTGATTGGTTTAAAAACGGGCGGGATTGGACCAATGGGCGTGGCCCCGCCCATATAAGCCACATTTTGAAATTGAGAATTCTTGCACAATTTGTTAGAGAGAGTTCTGTAATTTTGTGCATATGTATCTGGTGGTAGTCTACGTTATTGGTCTAAAAATGGGCGCGATCGGACCAATGGGCGTGGCCCCGCCCATGTAAGCCAAATATTGAAATTGAGATATCTTACACAATTTGTTAAAGAGAGTGCTGACATTTTGCGAATATGTATCTGGTAGCAGTCCGTATAATTGGGCTTGATCGGACTAATGGGCGTGGCCCCGCCCATATAAGTCAAATTTGGAAATTAAGATATCTTGCACAATCTGGTTGCGAGAGTGCTGTAATTTTGTGTATATGTGTCTGGTGAAAGCCTACGTGATTGGTCTAAAAATGAGCGGGATCAGACCATAGGGCGTGGCCCCGCCCATATAACCCAAATTTGAGCTATCTTGCACAATTTAGTAGCGATAGTACTGTAACTCTGTTCATATGTATCTGGTGGCAGTCTACGTGATTAGTTCAAAATGGGCGGTATCAGAATAATGGTCATGGCCCCGCCATGTAAGCCACATTTTGAAATTAAGATATCTTGCACCATTTGTTAGCGAGAGTGCAGTTATTTTATGTATATATATTTGGCGGCAGGATTCGTGATTTGTTCAACAATGGACGGGATCGGAAATCTCAATCTTGGGCAACGAAGTGGACCGGGTCCAGCTAGTTGGATATAAAATACGGTTTCTACAGCGCTTACATGTCAAATCGGGTGTAATATATATATAGGGGCTATATCTAAATCTGTACCAATTTCCTCAAATTAAGTATTGCCTCTTCGTGTATCAATTTTAATTCTTTGTATCAATTTTAATTCAGATCGGTAAAAATATTAATTATACAGTGCATATACGTCAAATCCGAGGTACATATCTATGTATAAATGATGGGTCTATCTCTTCTCATTTTAGGTGCTACAAACAAATGCACAAACTCATAATACCCTGGACCATAGGGTGTAGGGTATAAAAATCGAAAAATATATATTTCGGTAAATTTTTCTAAAAATAAAATTTCTACCGAATTCTATATATAAAATTGAAAATTTTACGTAATTTTCAATGAAAATGAAATTCGTATGACGAATTTTGAGGAAATATCCGAAAAAATCAAATTTTCTATAAATAAAAATAAATTTCGACAAAATTTTCTTTAAAAGTTAAAATTTTCCCATAAAAATTAAATCTCGACGAATTTTTTTTATAAAAATGAAACTGCGGAGAAATTTTCTATAAAAAATAAATTTCGACAAATTTTCTTAAAAAAAGAAAGAAATGTCGACCAAATTTTCCATAAACATTATTTTTCGGCGAAATTTTCTATAAAAATGAAATTTCGACAAAATTTTCTATAAAATTCCATTTTTCCAAATTTACGAAATTTTCTACAAATTTTCTACAAAAATTAAATTTCTATAAAAATGAAATTTTCTATAAAAATGAAACTTCGGAGAATATTTTCCAGAAAAAATAATATCGGACACTATTGGATGCGAAAAAATTTAATTTGTGTTAAAACTTATTGTAGCCAATTTCAGCAATTTTGCCAATATTAAATTTCATTTCTATAGAAAATTTCGTCGAATTAAATATTTATAGAAAATTTTCTCGATTTATAATTTTATTAATTTTTCCCGAACTTTCTCAATTCCCGGGAAAGCGGGATTTTTTTAACCGTTTCCGGGATCACTGGTCCCGATTAATGAAGTTACAATATGTGCATTTTATGTATATAAATATTTATATAAATAGATATACATGTTAACATTTTTACACCTTTCTATACCCTCCTCCATAGGATGGGGGGTATATATATTCATTTTGTCACTCCGTTTGCAACACCTCTAAATATTGATCTAAGACCCCATAAAGTATATATATTCTTAATAGAGCTAGGTTGATAAAATGTGGTATACATACTTCTTATAGTTGCAGGTTGTTTGGGATTGCAAATGGGCGATATCGGTCCATATTTCGATATAGCCCCATATAAAGAATCTAACTTCCTACTGTTCTCATCTACTATATTTTTTGGTGTTATTTTCTTTAGGTTTGAGTTATTTTGTGAGGTCACATGCTATCCATGGTTGAGGGTATATAAGATTCGGCATGGCCGAACTTAATGTATTTACTTGTTAGTATTTTATTGTAAAATCTGATAGGCCATGAATAAAATATGATCAAGCCGAAGAAAATATATGAATATATGCTGGCAAGATATCGTCGAAACTTCTGAAGGGATGAAAAAATTATATTAGATGAAAGTAAAGGCTACTTAATTTTGATCATTTAACCAATACTAAACCAATTGGAATAAGTGGTTCTACATTTATGCTACAATATTCCCTATTTTTGCATATCACGGTTTATCGCGAGAACTACAGCCAATAAAAAGAAACGACTTTATAGACTGAGAAGTAAGTGTATTTTATCCCATATATCCAATAGATTGCTGCGCCGCAGCAAAAACATTTTTTATTGTTGAGCTTTGTTATTAATATTGAACAGAGGTATTAAAAAATAAATCTTTTCTGTTTTTATACCCTCACTTTATTATATATCATTTGCTACGAAAAAATGTGTAACACATCGAAGGAGTGATCTAAGACCCTAAGTATGTTCAGCGGATATTCGTTTTGGGTCATTTTAAGTCGAATGAGCAATGTCCGTCCGTCTGTCTGTCTGTCTATCTGTCTGTCTGTCTGTCTGTCTGTCTGTCTGCTGGCTGGTGCGCACGATAACTCTCGAAAGGAGTAACCGATTGACTTCAAATTTGGTACGTGGTAATATTTTTTTCTATCTCCGGCTAAGTTCGAAGATGGGCCATATTGGTCCACTCCTTCTAGTACCTCCCCCACAAAGTGTTAAAATGTTGTGAAATATTGAGTCTTTAAAAACTGCTATACTACTTATCCAAATCTTCTGAAATTCCACACATAGCATTAGTTTATTAGTCGCTATTAACTAGAGAAAAATGGGCCAAATTGCTGCGCCCCTTTTGGTACCTCCCACACAAATGCACCATTTTGCATCAAAAGTTAACAGCTTATAACGTTAATACCAGTGTATAAAAATACTTGAAATTTTGTACAGTGTAATGCTTTTATAGTGTCTATAGCCCTGTGAAAAATGGACGCTACTGCCATGCCCCTTTTTGTACCTCCCATACAAAGGTACCATTTTGCACAAAAAGTTAAGAGCTCACAGCATGAGTACCAATGCACGAAAATGCAACAAAATTTTGCACATTGTAACGTTTTTGAAGTGCCTATAGCCCTGTAAAAAATGACCTTTATAGCCACGCCCCTTTTTGTACCTCCCACACAAAATGACCAAATCATACCAAAATTTAATATCTCATAACGTTAATATACTAGGCAAATAAACGCTTATATTCGGCGCAGTGCAATATATTTAAAGTATCTACTATTCAGCGAAAAATAGGTGTATTTGTTAAAAACCTTCTGGTAAATCCCACACAAATTGACAGAATAATTCTTTAATATTCCATATTACATTACTCACAAAGTGAGGGTATACCTTAGTCGGTTTACCCGACTGAAGCTTTCTTATTTGTTTTTATTGAAAAATTAAAAATATTGTTTGAAAATTGCACTACGGCATAATATACATACATCTGAAATATTAGAATAAATGCCGCTGTCAACATACGAAGGAAAAGTATATTTATTTATAAGCAAAACCAGTAAGGAAAGGCAGAAAGTCGGGCGGGGCCGACTATATAATACCCTACACCTCCCTAATAATGCGTTTTGCGATAATAATTTGGAATAATTGGTAAATGGGTAGGAACATATTATCTAATTCTGAACCGATAATCGCTAAATTAAGCAATATTCGTTCCTAAATTGGAATTGGAATCAGGAGGAACATATATACGGATGTTATATATAAATCTGAACCGATTTTCCCTGAATACTCATTCATGTAAAAAGACATCTTTCTGTCGAATTTCGTACTGATCGGATATAAAATACAATCTCTACAGCGCTTACATTGCGAATCGGGGGTAACATATATATGGGGCAATATCTAAATCTGAACCGATTTTCTCCGAATTTGGCAGTATTTCTTCATGTAGAAGGAAACCTCTATTTGCCGAAGTTCGCACTGATCGGATATAAAATAACATTTTTACAGCGCTTACATGTGAAATCGGGGTAACGTTTATATGGGGGCTATATCTAAATCTGAACCGATTTCTTCCAAATTTAGCAGTGTTCATTCATATAATAAGAAACCTCTTTTTGCCGAATTTCATACTGATCGGATATAAAATAACATTTTTACAGTGCTTACACTTCAAATCGAGGGTAACGTATATATGGGGGCTATATCTAAATCTGAACCGATTTATTCCAAATTTAACAGTGTTCATTCATATGATAAGAAACCTCTTTCTGCCGAATTTCAGACTGATCGGATATAAAATAAAGTTTTTCCAGCGCTTAAATGTCATATATGGGGGCTATATCTAAATCTGAACCGATTTTAACCAAATTCAATAGGGATCGTCGTTGGGCTAAATAAAACATATGTGTAAAGTTTCGTCGAGATCGGACCATAATTGCGACCTGTACTTTGATTACAAGAATACATGCACAGACAGACAGACGGACATAGCTAAATCAGCTCAGAAAGTAATTCTAAGTCGATCGGTATAATAAACGATGGGTCTATTTCTTCTCCTTTTGGGTGTTACAAACAAATGCACAAAGTTATAATACCCTGTACCACAGTGTGGTGTAGGGTATAAAAAGGGAATTTTAAAAAAATAATTTTAATATATTTTATACAAAATGTCTTGTTAAATTTGTTTTTTATTTTTTCCTAAAAAACAATTTTGACGGAATTCTATAAAAAGAAATATGACGTGATTTTGTATAAAATGGAATTGAGATGAAAAATGTTGACTAAATCTTCTAAACAAATATTATATAAAAATATAATTTCAATACAAAATTTGTTTAAAAATTTAATTTCGAAAAAAAATTTGTGTAAAAAAATCGACATCCAGAAAAGCATATTTCGACAATTTAAAAAAAATAATCGACTGCATTTTTCCTGGAAATTATTTTTCTTAAATTTCTATAAAAAATAAATTCCTTCAAAATTTTCTATAAAAATTAAATTCCGTTGAAATTTTCTATAAAAACTGAATTCCCTTGAAATTTTTTATAAAAATTAAATTTAGTCGAAATTTTCTATAAAAATTGAATTCCCTTGAAATTTTCTATAAAAATTAAATTTCGTCAAAATTTTCTATAAAAATTAAATTTCGTCGAAATTTTCTATAAAAAATAAATAGAAACAATTTTGGTTGTAAAAGAACGTACCCAAATGAATCTTATTGGAGCCAATATCAGTAATTTTGTCAAAAAGGAACTAAATTAGTTTGGTAAGTCATTGGTAATTGCGATAAAGTTGGGCGGAATCGAATCAGTGGATGTGGCATTATTTAAAGATGGAATGTATCAAAAACTGTTAATTTTACCAGACTATAGACACTATAAAAACATTACACTGTACAGAATTTCAAGTATTTCAAGCTGTTAACTTTTGGTGCAAAATTGTGCATTTGTGTGAGAGGTACCAAAAGGGGCGTGGCAACTTCACCCATTTTTCTCAAGGTTATAGCGACTAATAAACTAATGCTATGTGTGGAATTTCAAAAGATTCGAATAAATAGTATAGAAGTTATTAAAGAATCAAAATTTCGTCACATTTAACCCTTTGTGGGAAAGGTACTAGAATGAGTGGGGCAATATGGCCCATCTTCGAACTTAGCCGGAGATAGAAAAAAATATTACCACATACCAAATTTGAAGTCAATCGGTTACTCCTTTCGAGAGTTATCGTGCGCACCAGCCAGCAGACAGACGGGCAGACGGACGGACGGACATTTCTCATTCGACTTAAAATGACCCAAAACGAATATCCGCCGAACATACATAGGGTCTTAGATCACTCCTTCGATTTGTTACACTTTTGGCCGTAGCAAATGATATATACACTCGTATCACTAAAGTGAGGGTATAATGAAATTTTGCGGAAAATTTGTTTATGTATCTCAAGCTAAGTTAAATTTTGCGAAAAGGAAGTTTCTGTTGCCGGAAATACGTATGAGAACACTTTGATTGTTGCAAACGAATTTTTCAATAAATCTAACCATAAATTGTTACTAACCACAGTAAAACGAATCGAGTAGTTATTTTATTAATTATAGCAAATTAATAGTAGCAAATAAGATAATGGTAGTGACAATTAAAAAAAACTGTTGGCAAGATTTTTTATGAATAGTTGTCTAAAATGTTGTATTTAAAAATATATGATTTTGCAATAAATTAGTTTCAAATATGTACCAACAAAGAAAAAAATCGACTTTTATTAACTCGGATATCTAACCACTGCACTTTAATCTCGCAGGCCACTTTCTCAATTGACAGATGTTTTCCAAATATTCATTAAATCGTTTACTGCAGCCATTTTACAGTTAAAACGATTAGTTGATCCTTCAGCAAAATAAATATTTTTTTACAAAAATTATGTTGGTAAAAAATTCGCTTGTCACAACCAAAACGTTTGTCTGTATACCTATAGATACAGGGTGGCGAAGAATGAGCTATATGGTTTGAATTCTTTATAAATTTTTTTAATTATTATTCATTCTTTGTTTTTTTAAGCATTTTGTGAAGGAGACTTGGGGAATTAATTATGAATCGAACAACGTACAAAAATAACTGAATTTTTGCGAAATTTGTCGTTCCTTACATATCCCCAATTTCTTTAAAAAGTTATAATACAGGGTGGCGCAAAATGAGATATATGGTTTGAATTCTTTATAGATTTTTTAATTATTATTCTTTCTTTGTTATTTTCAGCATTTTGTGAAGGAGACTTGGGGAATTAATTATGAATCGAACAACGTACAAAAATAATTGAATTTTTCCGAAATTTTGCGATAAGTTATGGAAAATATGCTAAAAAGAGCTCGTCTGTGCGAAGCAGAAATTGGACATCACTTACAGGATTTCATTTTCTAAAGCTAATTGCAAACAATTCCCCAATGATATACTGTATTTTAAAAAAAAATTATAATAATCGCATAAATAAACAAGTTATAAACCATTTAAACCATATAGCTCATTCTGCGCCACCCTGTATATATAGGCCGAAGTTGATAATACATAAACACTCGCATTTTCCATATATTTTTAAGCCAACTGTAAATTCTCCTATACCCCTGCAATAATTTCAAACAATCGTTTACAATTAAAATTCTTTAGAAATAATATAATTGTACAAAAGACACACACACAACGATTTGGACGTGAATATTCTCAATTGATTTCAAAATACCTTTTTATTGTGCAATTAAAACTTTTTGGATTCAGAAGTTTCTAGTAGTTGTCATGTGAACTCCCATATGCATTCAATTGTCGCTTTTATTAGAGCTCTGCAATTCATGCAAATAAGTGACAAAATCATAGTTCATTTTTCAAAAAAAGGCACTAAAACAAACTCTATGCATATTGCAATTTAGCAGCAAATTATTGGATTGGCCATTTTTTGTCGGTCATAAAAAAATTATTTATATTCAGTTTCCCCCCAAAAAAGGATGAGTGTTGCAATGAAAATAGTTAGGACGACGATAAAGTCGTTATCATCATCCGCATCAGTCAAACCGAAACCCTCTCGAATGGCATTTTAACAAGTTTGAAAATTGGCAAAGTTCAATTGTTGGCAATTATTGTAATGCCAATGCGTGAAGGAATGCAGCTGTTGGTCATTTTCACTTTGTTTGGCACAAATTGCTTTGCGAAATAAAACCAAATTATGAGGGCAATTTCGTTAGGGTTGGTAATTTCGTCCTAGTACTGGAGATGGGTGTGAGATGGGGGGTGTAAAAAAGTTATTTTACACTCGAATCCTATTGTACCAAATAGGCAACTGCACACAGTGCCTCGCATCCTCACATTTAGAGAAGTAAAAAGTGCAAATAGGGTGACATTTACCTGTAGTGAAATTGTGAAAAATGTGTGGTTTTTGGCATAAGTTGGCAAAACAAATTACTAAATTTGTATCAATTTTGACTAAATAACCATAGCTTTTTGAAAATTGGTACTTTCTTTGGATACATTTCAGTCGAGTAAACCGAATAAAGTATACCCGTTTTTGGGGTACACTCGAAATATATTAAATTTGACACACACAAATATTATATATTTGGGAAGATGTCGTTCTAAAAATTTTTTGTTTCCATCCTAATATTTATACCCTACACCACACTGTGGTACAAGGTATTATAAGTTTGTTTCACGGCAGATGTTTGTAACACCTGAAAATAACTAACAGCTAGACCCACCTTAAAGTATACCGATCGATTCAGAATCACTAGCTGAGTCGATTTAACGATGTCCGTCTGTCCATGTAAAGTTGTTCGTCGACTACAGGTCGCAATTTCACTCCGATCGTTCTGAAATTTTGCAGTTTAGAGTATTTCGCGGCTGTTAAGATCGCTATTGAATTTGGTTGAAATCGGTTCAGATTTAGATATAGCTCCCATATATATCTTTCGTCCGATTTGGCCCTTTAGTCCTATAGAAGCTGTATTTTATATCCAATCGTTTTGAAATTTAGAATGGTAGAGTTTCTTGATCCATGAACCAACATTGCCGAATTTGAAGAAAATCGGTTAAGATTTAGCTATAGCTCCTATATATATGTTTCGTCCGATTTGTCCCTTTAGTCCTATAGAAGCTGTATTTTACAACCGATCGTTTTGAAATTCAGAATGGTAGAGTTTCTTGATCCATGAACCAATATTGCCGAATTTGAAGAAAATCGGTTAAGATTTAGCTATAGCTCCCATATATATGTTTCGTCCGATTTTGCTCTTTAGTAATGTAGAAGCTGTATTTTACATCCAATCGCTTTGAAATTTAGAATGGTAGAGTTTCTTGATCCATGAACCAATACTACCGAATTTGAAGAAAATCGTTTAAGATTTAGCTATATCTCCCATATATATGTTTCGTCCGATTTGGTCATTTAGTCCTATAAAAGCTGTATTTTACATCCAATCGTTTTGAAATTTAGAATGGTAGAGTTTCTTGATCCATGAACCAACATTGCCGAATTTGAAGAAAATCGGTTAAGATTTAGCTATAGCTCCCATATATATGTTTCGTCCGGTTTGGCCCTTTAGTCCTATAAAAGCTGTATTTTACATCCAATCGTTTTGAAATTTAGAATGGTAGAGTTTCTTGATCCATGAACCAACACTGCCGAATTTGAAGAAAATCGGTTAAGATTTAGCTATAGCTCCCATATATATGTTTCGTCCGATTTGGCCCTTTAGTCCTATAAAAGCTGTATTTTACATCCAATCGTTTTGAAATTTAGAATGGTAGAGTTTCTTAATCCATGAACCAACACTGCCGAATTTGAAGAAAATCGGTTAAGATTTAGCTATAGCTCCCATATATATGTTTCGTCCGATTTGGCCCTTTAGTCCTATAAAAGCTGTATTTTACATCCAATCGTTTTGAAATTTAGA
This sequence comes from Eudasyphora cyanicolor, assembly GCA_963930755.1. Classification (NCBI taxonomy): domain Eukaryota; kingdom Metazoa; phylum Arthropoda; class Insecta; order Diptera; family Muscidae; genus Eudasyphora; species Eudasyphora cyanicolor. Next base: position 153,644,443 of record OZ005736.1, on the reverse strand, counting down.
ATGGTAGAGTTTATTGATCCATGAACCAACACTGCCGAATTTGAAGAAAATCGGTTAATATTTAGCTATAGCTCCCATATATATGTTTCGTCCGATTTGGCCCTTTAGTCCTATAAAAGCTGTATTTTACATCCAATCGTTTTGAAATTTAGAATGGTAGAGTTTCTTGATCCATGAACCAACACTACCGAATTTGAAGAAAATCGGTTAAGATTTAGCTATAGCTCCCATATATATGTTTCGTCCGATTTGGCCCTTTAGTTCTATAGAAGCTCTATTTTACATCCAATCGTTTTGAAATTTAGAATGGTAGAGTTTCTTGATCCATGAACCAACACTACCGAATTTGAAGAAAATCGGTTAAGATTTAGCTATAGCTCCCATATACATGTTTCGTCCGATTTGGCCCTTTAGTTCTATAGAAGCTCTATTTTACATCCAATCGTTTTGAAATTTAGAATGGTAGAGTTTCTTGATCCATGAACCAACACTGCCGAATTTGAAGAAAATCGGTTAAGATTTAGCTATAGCTCCCATATATATGTTTCGTCCGATTTGGCCCTTTAGTCCTATAAAAGCTGTATTTTACATCCAATCGTTTTGAAATTTAGAATGGTAGAGTTTCTTGATCCATGAACCAACACTGCCGAATTTGAAGAAAATAGGTTAAGATTTAGCTATAGCTCCCATATATATGTTTCGTCCGATTTGGCCCTTTAGTCCTATAAAAGCTGTATTTTACATCCAATCGTTTTGAAATTTAGAATGGTAGAGTTTATTGATCCATGAACCAACACTACCGAATTTGAAGAAAATCGGTTAAGATTTAGCTATAGCTCCCATATACATGTTTCGTCCGATTTGGCCCTTTAGTCCTGCAGAAGCTGTATTTTACATCCAATCATTTTGAAATTTAGAATGGTAGAGTTTCTTGATCCATGAACCAACACTGCCGAATTTGAAGAAAATCGGTTAATATTTAGCTATAGCTCCCATATATATGTTTCGTCCGATTTGGCCCTTTAGTCCTATAAAAGCTGTATTTTACATCCAATCGTTTTGAAATTTAGAATGGTAGAGTTTCATGATCCATGAACCAACACTACCGAATTTGAAGAAAATCGGTTAAGATTTAGCTATAGCTCCCATATACATGTTTCGTCCGATTTGGCCCTTTAGTTCTATAGAAGCTCTATTTTACATCCAATCGTTTTGAAATTTAGAATGGTAGAGTTTCTTGATCCATGAACCAACATTGCCGAATTTGAAGAAAATCGGTTAAGATTTAGCTATAGCTCCCATATATATGTTTCATCCGATTTGGCCCTTTAGTTCTATAGAAGCTGTATTTTACATCCAATCGTTTTGAAATTTAGAATGGTAGAGTTTCTTGATCCATGAACCAACACTGCCGAATTTGAAGAAAATCGGTTAATATTTAGCTATAGCTCCCATATATATGTTTCGTCCGATTTGGCCCTTTAGATCCAATCGTTTTTATACCCTACACCACACTGTGGTACATGGAATTATTTAAGTATAAAATGTCCCAAAAGTAAATTTATGTAAACAATTAATACATGAATTACGAAATTTATATATCAGAGTTATTCAATATTACGAGAGTGGTGTAGGGTATTATATAGTCGGCACCGCCCGACTTTAGCTTTTCCTTACTGGTTTTTATTTGGGATCATTATTTACGAAACAAATAAAGGGTTTTCCATTATTTATTTGCATTTATTATTCAGAATATATATTAACACTTTTTTTTATGCATGTTTTATGTTTTTCGGTAATTCAACGTTGATGTTTTTAGAAATCAGTTTTGATTATTGTTCGGCTTGAGGTCCGTCTCTGTCGGGATATTTGTTATAAAGAGCATCTCTAATGTGTATCGTCTGTATGGATTTTTCTCTTCTATTAATACATCTACATTATTGAAGTCAGGTTTGTGTCCAGTTAGTGTGCAATGAGCTGCCAAAGCCGTCTTCTGCTCCAATGGTTTTTCCATAGCCTTTTGGTCCGATTTATGTGACGATAATCTAGTTTTAAGTAAATCTAGTTTTATTTATTTACTTTTAAGAAGTTGTTGATGGTTTGGCTTGAGGTCATGCATTATTTAAAAAACTGGTGGTTAAGTAATTTTAAATTTTATTGTTTCCAATATTTCGATTGTCTTCGACAATCATCATCAGGGAAATTAAATTTAAAACAATATTATAGACTTCTCCTCTTCAGAGAATAATCAACGTAGAATCCTAAAATTTGGATATGAATAACTGAACAGTAAGATCCTCTAAATAATTTTTTTTAAAAGTTTTCTGCCGTTGATTTAATAGTATAATGAAGGACTAAAATTTGCAAGGACATTTGTGCAACTTTTTATTTCCAGTTTCTAAAATCAAAATAGAATTCAGATATTTACAATGTGCCCTTTCATTTGACACCCATTTCGTCATACAAGGACTTTCAGAAAAATTAAAAAAAAAAATTTAAATAATTATAACCTTAAAAAATGTCATGTCCTTTTAAACGCGGACTCGACCAGAAAAAAAACTGAGTGAGTTTTGTTTTTGTTCTTGTCGGCTTTCAGAATTATGTAGGGATTTTTATGACCAAAAATGTGTGTCGCACGGTGTTATAAATGGTGGTTAAATTTTAAGGGCCGATGTTGATTTTGAATAAAGCACAAATTATTTAGGAAATTATTGTCATTTCTTTTTTATACCCTACACTACACTGTGGTACAGGGTATTATAACTTTGTGCATTTGTTTGTAACACCCAAAAGGAGAAGCGATAGATCCATTGTTTATTATACCGATCGACGTGTAATCAGTTTCTGAGTCGATTTAGCTATGTCCGTCTGTCTGTCCGTCTGTAGATGTATTCTTGTAATCAAAGTACAGGTCGCAATTATGGCCCGATCTTGACGAAACTTTACACATATCTTTTTTTGACCCAAGGACGATCCCTATTTAATTTGGATAAAATCGGTTCAGATTTGGATATAGCCCCCATATATATGTTACCCCGATTTGACATGTAAGGGCTGTAAAAACTTTACTTTATATCCGATCAGTATGAAATTCAGCAGAAAGAGGTCTCTTATTATATGAATGAACAGATTTAGATATATCCCCCATATATACCTTACCCCCGATTTCACATGTAAGCGCCGTAAAAATTTTATTTTATAACCGATCAGTGTGAAATTTGGCAGAAAGAGGTTTCTTATTACATAAAGGAATACTGCCAAATTCGGAGAAAATCGGTTCAGATTTATATATAACCTTCATATATATGTTCCACCTGATTTGGTATCAAAGCGCTATAGAAGTTATACTTTACTTCCGATCATTAATATTATCCGGAAAGATGTTTCTCAATTTAGGAACGAATATTGCTTAATTTAGCGATTATCGGCTCAGAATTAGATAATATGTTCCTGCCTACTTACCAATTATTCCAAATTATTATCGCAATGACCTTTCTCGCATTGTTAGGGAGGTGTAGGGTATTATATAGTCGGCCCCGCCCGACTTTCTGCCTTTCCTTACTGGTTTTATTATCATAATATTGGTATGGTTCAGTTATGTATGGAACAAAATATCGGCCAAACGGCCCCCGCGACCACGGCGGCACACCTCCATCCGGTTCAATTACGACGGTCCACATTTTCGATGACGCTGAGGCATAATTGAGGTTCTATGCCGCTAATGTGCCGAATTATCTCATCCTTTAGCTCTTGAATTGTTGCTGACTTATCGACGTACACCTTTTCTTTCAAATAACCCCAAAGAAAGAAGTCCAACGGTGTCAAATCATATGATCTTGGCGGCCAATTGACATCGCCACGACGTGAGATAACACGGCCATTGTTGCGCAAAAGAGCCATTGTTTCGTTGGCTGTGTGGCAAGTGACACCGTCCTGTTGAAACCACATATTGTCCACATCCATATCTTCCAATTCGGGCCATAAAAAGTTCGTTATCATCTCACGATAGCGAACACCATTCACAGTAACTGCCTGACCGGCCTCATTTCAAAGAAGTATGGCCCGATGACGTCGCCAGCCCATAAGCCGCACCAAACGAACTAGACGAGCATGCACAAGTGTTTTCACATCACCTACAGACCCGGTTTTCCCCCGAATTCTCCCGATTGTGGACATATTTGGTCGATTATGCTAATCAAAAAAACATCACGAAGTGCACGAAATGCATTTTGATTTTAACGCCCATTTTCGTAAAAAGCTTAAAAGACTTTATCGCGTTGCTCGATTGTGTATCTTTCCATGGTTCAAATTGAGTTAGTTTGAAATTGAGAAATGTCAAATGAAATGCAGAAAAAACTAGACGTATAGGTGTGGTTCACATTCAACATCGGCCCTTACAATTTAACCACACTTTATTTGTAACTGTTTATAAACATTTTATTTAGATATATTTGGGAACTAATTTTCTTAAATAAAATATGTGCTTAAATAAAAATAAAATAATTGTTAAGGAAAATATTTTATTTAAGAAAGATTTCCAAAACTTTGTTGAGTTCTTCGATTTTCAGTTTTAATTTTCCTATACTTCGAAATATAACATTCAATGTAAAATGGCATATGTCGCATTAACTTTTGTTCATAAGACATTTCTAAATATTCCATGTCATCATTTGTTGCCAATTTATCTTTATTCAAGATAATACGATCTACATCATAAAAGTATTTTGGGAACATTAACCATTTCTTAAAAGTGCACTTAAAACAAACAAAAAATGTTTACTAACATTTAAAATTTCTAATTAAATTACCGAAAAGCTTTAGATTTGGCATACAATCGATGTAGTTATATTTTCTGAATTTTTAAATGCAAATAAATTTTTGTTTCGGAAATAATAGTCCCAATTAAAACCAGTACGAAAAGGCTAAGTCGGGCTGGGCCGACTATATAATACCCTACACCACTCTCGTAATATTGAATCACTCTGAAATATAAATTTTGTAATTCATGTTTACATAAATTTACTTTTGGGACATTTTATACTTAAATAATACCCTGTACCACAGTGTGGTGTAGTGTATAAAAACGATTGGATCGAAAGAGCCAAATCGGATGAAACATATATATGGGAGCTATATCTAAATATTAACCGATTTTCTTCAAATTCGGCAATGTTGGTTCATGGATCAAGAAACTCTATCATTCTAAATTTCATAACGATTGGATATAAAATACAGCTTCTATAGAACTAAAGGGCCAAATCGGACAAAACATATATATGGGAGCTATAGCTAAATCTTAACCGATTGTCTTCAAATTCGGTAGTGTTGGTTCATGGATCAAGAAACTCTACCATTCTAAATTTCAAAATGATTGGATGTAAAATACAGCTTCTACAGGACTAAAGAGCAAAATCGGACGAAACATATATATGGGAGCTATATCTAAACTTAACCGATTTTCTTCAAATTTGGCAATGTTGGTTCATGGATCAAGAAACTCTTCCATTCTAAATTTCAAAACGATTGGATGTAAAATACAGCTTCTATAGGACTAAAGGGCCAAATCGGACGAAAGATATATATGGGAGCTATATCTAAATCTGAACCGATTTCAACCAAATTCAATAGGGCTCTTTACAGCTGCGAAATATTCTAAACTGCAAAATTTCAGAACGATCGGAGTGAAATTGCGACCTGTAGTCGACGAACAACTTTACATGGGCAGACGGACGGACGGACAGACATGGTTAAATCGACTCAGCTAGTGATTCTGAGTCGATCGGTATACTTTAAGGTGGGTCTAGCTGTGTTATTTTCAGGTGTTACAAACATCTGCCGTGAAACAAAATTATAATACCTTGTACCACAGTGTGGTGTAGGGTATAAATATTAGGACTGCAACAAGGATTTGCTTAGAACATCATCTTCCCAAATACATAATATTTCTGTGTTCCAAATATTTTACATTTCGAGTAAACCCTAGGTTTAGGTTAGGGTGGCAGCCGTATTTTTTTTTACAAGCTCACATAGACCAGTTTAGGTCCCTAGTGTTACCACGGGCTGAAATGCCCTTCATCGAAACCAACCTGTTTGATATATAAATTTATCGATAGTATGAATATCAGTACTGGAAAGATCTGTTAGGCTGCCTAAAAAGGTCGACCCCAGTATGTCCAGTCGGCGGGACAGTCGCAAAGCAAGTGCTCAATGCTCTCCACTTCTTCCTCATCTCCACAGCTTCGGCAGAAGTCATTGGAGTCAATACCCAATCTTTTGGCGTGTTCGCCGATCAAGCAGTGTCCCGTCAGAACCTGTACTAACGTAGACAATCGTTTCCTCTCTAGTGCGAGGAGATATTTTGACCTTCTCAGATCATACCTTGGCCAGATTTGTCTAGCTACCCTGCAAAATATCTCCTCTCTAGTGCGAGGAGATATTTTGACCTTCTCAGATCATACCTTGGCCAGATTTGTCTAGCTACCCTGCAGGTGCCGATTTCTGTCCATCTTTCGTTGGACTGCCTGATTGCCTCTTGCCTAAGCCAAAGCTTGCACGTGGATAGTGGCGCACCAATATATGCAAATTCTTCGAGAATCTGTAATGTCGTCCCTTTCCTAGCAAGTTCATCGGCTTTGCAGTTCCCCGGGATATCCCTATGCCCAGGCACCCATATGAGGTGTATATTAAACTGCTCAGCCACCTCGTTAAGAGATCTGCGGCAGTCGAGGGCTGTTTGTGAATTTAGGGATGTTGCCTCCAGAGAATTGATGGCAGCCTGGCTGTCCGAGTAAAAGACAACGCCAGTGTTGGTTACTATGTTGCGACTCAGCCACTTGGCGACTTCCCATATTGCCATTATTTCGGCTTGATAGACACTGCAGGTATCTGGTAGTCTGTGAGCTATATCCAGACTAAGTTCTTCACAGTGTACTCCGAAGCCAACCTTTTCATCAAGCTTCGAACCATCCGTGTAAAACTGGAGATGGTTTCTATTACCTGGTATTCTGCCGACCCATTCATCTCTGGCGGGAATCATAGTGATGTAATTTCTCTCGAAGGTGTACACAGTTGGTATATAGTCCACTCTGTCGGTTACCATAGCACTACACTTTGATATCCTCATGTGACCATAGTTCTTGTACCTCCACATTGATAGGCAGTTTAATCTTATTGCCGCTTTGGTTGCAACTTCTCTCGCCACAATATTAATCGGCAGTATATGGAATAGGGCTTGTAGAGACTCGGTCGCTGTAGTCCTTAAGGCTCCGCTTATGCTCAGGCAGGCAGTTCTCTGAACCTTTGTTAGTAGGTTGGTAATGGTTAGTTTGTCAGTTGCCGTCCACCATACCACAATACCGTATAACAGTATTGGACGAACTACTGCTATATATATCCAGTGGACGATTTTAGGAGAGAGTCCCCACCGCGACCCTACAGCCTTTTTGCAGGAATATAAGGCGACGTTGGCCTTCCTTACACGTTCCAATACGTTAAGTCTAAATAACATTTTCCTATCTAGAATTATTCCTAAAAATTTTGCACTTTCAGAAAAGACTAGATCTGTTCCATTTATCCGAAGTGGAGGGTCCACATGTGGGACATTATTCATCCTAGTAAAGAGAACCAATTCTGTCTTGTTGGGGTTAACGCCCAAACCGCTGCTTCTGGCCCATCTAGCCAACTTGTTCAGAGCCACCTGTAGGATGTCTCTGAGGACGTTTACGAATTTGCCACTCACTGCCACGACCTTGCAGCCACAACGTTCTAGATCTAGCAGGATTTCATTCACCGCTAGGTTCCAAATTAGTGGAGACAATACTCCTCCTTGCGGGGTCCCTCTGTTTACATATCTTGTTAGAGTTGTGGACCCTAGACATGCTGTTATGCGTCTTCTGGTGAGCAGACTTTGAATTAGTCTAATCAAACTAGTGTTAACTTTTAGATGTGAGAGTGCCGCAATTACCGCATCTGAGTGAATGTTGTTAAAAGCCCCTTCCATGTCAAGAAATGCCACCATAGTGAATTCCTTGAAATGCAGGGACGATTCGATAGTGCTCACAAGTTCGTGCAGGGCTGATTCTGTAGACATGCCCTTATTGTAAGCATGTTGGTTCCCCGACAGGAGTTTTGTATCCAGGTTTTCCCTAATGAAATGATCTAAAAGTCTTTCCAGACCTTTCAATAGGAAGGAGGATAGGCTAATTGGTCTGAAGTCTTTTGGCCTAGTGTGTGATATCTTTCCCGCTTTAGGTATGAATACCACTTTGGTATCCCTCCATCGATTCGGGACGTATGAAAGCCTGATACAGCCTACATAAATTTTCTCCAGCCAGGGGATAATGTACTTTAACATTTTCTGCATTTCTGCTGGAGTGATGCCATCTGGTCCAGGTGACTTGAAGGGCTCAAAGCTGTTAATAGCCCAGCTTATTCTGGATCTCTCAGTCAAGAAGCTAGCGACGCTCGCAGTCCACTCGCACTCTTGTTGGTCCTGCTGATCCTCGGGTTCTGTTACAGAGTTGCCCGGGAAATGTGTGTCGAGCAGTACATTGAGCGACTGCTCGCTGTTTTTGGTCCAGTTATTTGCCTCATCCTGTAAATATCCCACTGTACAGGGTGAAGCAGATAATATCTTCCTCAGCCTAGCGGCGTCGGAGACCTTTTCCACTTCACCACAGAAGGTATACCAAGAGCGCCTTTGCGCCTTTGTAAGCTCCTTCTTATAGATCTTGAGTTGCTCTTTATAGGCATCCCAATCATTAGCGACCCCAGTAGATTTAGCCTTATTGAATAGCTTTTCTCCAGCCAGGGGATAATGTACTTTAACATTTTCTGCATTTCTGCTGGAGTGATGCCATCTGGTCCAGGTGACTTGAAGGGCTCAAAGCTGTTAATAGCCCAGCTTATTCTGGATCTCTCAGTCAAGAAGCTAGCGACGCTCGCAGTCCACTCGCACTCTTGTTGGTCCTGCTGATCCTCGGGTTCTGTTACAGAGTTCCCCGGGAAATGTGTGTCGAGCAGTACATTGAGCGACTGCTCGCTGTTTTTGGTCCAGTTATTTGCCTCATCCTGTAAATATCCCACTGTACAGGGTGAAGCAGATAATATCTTCCTCAGCCTAGCGGCGTCGGAGACCTTTTCCACTTCACCACAGAAGGTATACCAAGAGCGCCTTTGCGCCTTTGTAAGCTCCTTCTTATAGATCTTGAGTTGCTCTTTATAGGCATCCCAATCATTAGCGACCCCAGTAGATTTAGCCTTATTGAATAGCTTGTTGCAGGTCTTTTTCATAGCCGTTAGCTCAGAAGTCCACCATTGGGGTTTAGTTTTACCCTTGTACCTTGTTTTTGGACAGGCTTCTTCAAGGGATCTATTGAATGATATGGTGATATGATCGACCAGATTATCCAGACCGGCTTTGTCATTTGGTTCGTACAGAAGTTTAGAGTTGAGGACTTTCTTGAAATTCTTCTCATACAGATGCCACTTTGTCTTCCTTACATTTCTGTGGACGGCGGGTTTAGGCGCTTTTTCCGCGAGTTTGAACTCAATATAATGGTGATCTGAGAATGAGTGGTCGTCCAGTACATTCCACCCAATAATTTTGTCTGACAGCCGGTCAGTAGCAAACGTTACGTCGAGTACTTCTTGTCTGTCTTTAATTGTGAAGGTCGGTTTATTACCTATGTTACAAATACTAAGGTTGGTAGTTAGAATAAAGTCAAGAAGCGAATCACCCCTATTGTTCATATCCGTACTACCCCAGATAGTATGATGAGCGTTCGTGTCTGCGCCAATAATCAGCTCGAGCTCGTCAGACGTTGCTTCTTCTACTACTTCCCTGAATAGAACAGTCGGTACTACAGATTCATAAGGAAAGTAGCTGGAGACCACCCAGTATATGCGATTACCAATCTCCAGACTAGCAGCTGTTTGGTCTTTACCACTTAAATTAGTCAGGAGAAAGATACTTAGATCTTTCCTGGCCAAAATGCAGGTTCTTGGAGTGCCTTCACAGTTGGCCACAAGCAGTTTAAAGTTGGGTGTCCTAATACCGCACACCCTTCCTCCCACTTCGTAGGGCTCCTGTATCAGGACGATGTCTACTGCGCCTGTGGACAGGCGCAGCAATAGAGCCGCTGAGGCTGCTTTAGCGTGATGGAGGTTAATCTGTAGAAATCTTACCATCATTGGTAATTGACAGATTAACATCCACCTCGACAAGGGTGTTATCGAACTCTTCGTCCGTATCGTCGAGAAGCATGTCCCCGCCAGATGCGTCAAAGAGTCCGGAGACTCCCCTTAGCCTCTCTGTGTCCGAAGTAGAGCTTTTGTCCTCAGAGAAGGACGTTACAGATCTTCTGTTAGAGTTGGAGTCACCAGAAATAATAGGCGTGGGTACCTCCGCACTTCCAGAAAGTGCCACTGTGGACGACTCACCTTCTGCAGTGGGAGCTATATCCTGCTTGTATATCTTCAAGACTATAGTCTCGAAGCCATATTGTAGGGTTGCACTCGCACTTTGTATATGGGAGGAGGATTCAGCGTTTAGGATAAGATTGACCTGCCGCTTTTTACCATCCGCCTCACCCACCTTGCTGATTCTCCAATTATGGGCCGGCAGACCAGGATTTGAATCTTTTATTATTTCTAAGATGTCAGCCGGGTTGGAGGGCTCTTCTGTAACCCAGGTGATGGCTCTAGGGTGACTAGGGATGTTGTTTTTTTCGACAACATCCAACTGGGCACCCGGCCACACCTCACCCGCTAGACTCAGAGCAGCCTTATACAGGTCTACTGATCTGGCATCACCGAAATATAAGAGCTTTACTCTCCCCTGATGCCATCCTGCATCGTTGCAGATTGGTGGTTTGCCCGGCATTTCTCTACGGACATCCAGGTAATAAGCCATAATGGCTGATTGTACATGACTCCATTTGTCCTTGAGGATGGATCCATCCTCACTACTTCTGTCTATAACAGCCATCACTAGACTCTCCTTCGCCACTTCATTGAAGGGCTTGGTGAGTGTCCTGTTGATGGTGACATTAGGGCCTCTTGCCTTTTTCGAAGGCAGGGGTTCATCAGGTGATCTGATTCGTTTTACTTTATGAGTAAACCCTAAACATATATATGTTTCAAGCAGATTATGTTTGGGACAATAAACTACAGAAGTGATTGTTCAATCTCGTTGAATATTTCTTTATTTATAATAGAATTTTAAGATCACATTAAAAATTATATTTCCCAACTCTGTAAATTATATTGCAAACTTCGCTTAATTTTTATCTGTCAATCCTTTTTGTGATCCGCCATTTAACTTTAAAACCTAGGTTTCCCGAATAAACTAAACCTCGTATCAGCCTCTTTTATTTACGGCACCCGAGGGAACCCCATCTCTTCTCAAAAGGAAAGGTTTAATAAATACTAATATAAAACTTAACTTGGTCTCTTATTTTTTACTCTCTCTCTCCACGTTTAGGCTTTTTTCATATTTACCGAAAGTGCAAACTACAACTTTCTTCAGTGATCTTTTTCAGTGTGTACACTGGGCAAAATCGCATTTACTGATATGTTTAAATCGAAAGACAATATATTTGAAACATAAATTTTTAAATATTTTATATTTCTGAGCAAATAAATTTTATTTGAAAATCAATAACATATATTTGGAACGCATACGTTATTATATTACAACAAAATTCATTTGCAAATAAAATTTCTCAAATAAAATATATGTTTAAATACAAATAAAATTATTGTTTAGGAATTTCTCAAAATATATTTTATTTAAAAAAGATTTTCAAAACTGTTACTGCCTTTTTCGAATTTCAGTTTTCATTTTTCCTTGCTTTCGAATTGTACCTCCCTGTTATGATACTATATTAACTTCCGTTTTAAATCAATCATTTCAAATTTCTGAGTATTCCAAGCCATCATTAATTGTCAATCCTCCAATTAATGTATTTTGATCCAAGATTATACGATTTCAATTATTATTATTTTACCAAGATTTAACAATTCTAAAAAATTAACTTTGAATTACTGAAAAATTTAACACAATTTATGTATTTTCCGAAAACTTAAACGCAAATAAATATTTGTTTCGGAAATAATAGTCCCAAATAAAAACATATTGGGATGTAAACAAAGATTTGTTTAGAACAGCATCTTCCCAAATATATAATTTTTGTATGTGACAAATATTATATGTTTAGAGTGTACCCTAAACATATATATGTTTCAAGCCGAATATGTTTGGGACAATATACTACAGATGCAATTTTTTTCCAACGTGTAGGGAATCATTAAAATAAGCAAATATCTTCAGGAACGAAACACTGTGCATTCTTGTCCCCATAGATAAATACGGTGGGGGTAGGGTTGTTTCGGGACACTTTAGCACTTTTGGAAATTTATGTCTGTGTTGGTGAAACAATCGTATAAAACCGGAGAGCATCACCGTGGTAGTCGTTAAAAGCATCAAAGAATTGAAGTTGCGCGCATTTGACCGTTTTTATTGAAAAATTCGTTTTACGACAAACAACATAAACTGGAAACGGAAACGGGAAACACATCACATAGCACTATTTGGCAACGCTCACGCTCACGCAAGTGTAAAGTGTGACCGGATTGCAATTTGTTGTAACATATTTCGACTGCTGATAGAATGACGTCGTCAGCATCGACTACGTCGTCGTCGCCGTCATTGCCATCGCATAAAATTCATACATGGGAGGCATTTAAGAACCACTGGATTTTATGGAAATGTTGTGGCTTAAAACCGCCGAAACGTGACTCCAAATGGTTTAAGCCATACATTGTGTATGCGGTGCTCCTGAATGTGACCACCACCGTCATTTTCCCCACCACTCTCATTGTTGATTTAATACTTTCCAAAAGTCTTACGGAATTGTGTGAAAATCTCTATGTGACAGTAACCGACGTGATTTGCAATCTCAAGTTTATCAACATTTTTATGGTGCGCCACAAACTGCTGGAGGTCCGTTCGATTGTGGATCGTTTGGATGTTCGAGCCAACTCACCGGAACAGCGGCAGGAGCTGCTGTGTGGCATAAGGACTTCCAAGAAATGGTTTATGGCATTTTTACGTTTCTATGCCTGCGCCGTTATGACCAGTCAGTTGGTGGTTTATCTCTCGAAGGAACGCGTCTTAATGTATCCCTCTTGGTTTCCCTGGGATTGGAGGGCATCGAAGAGGAATTTCCTATTTGCCCACTGCTATCAGGTCTATGCTGTTTCGGTGCAAACGGTGCAAAATCTCGGAAGTGATACCTATCCGCAGGCCTATATTGTAATACTTATAGCCCATATCAGAGCTTTGGGTTTACGCATAAAAGCTTTAGGACACTCTGAGTCACCGCGTCAACTTTCTGAAGATGATATCTATCAGGAGTTGGTTAAGTGCGTCAAGGATCATGAGACTGTGCATGAGTAAGTCCGGAGATTTTTCACAAAATATCTTTGAGATTTTTTGAAAATGTTTACAATTAATGTTAATACCAACGGCGAAATCTTAAGACTTTCCGATGACACCTAGTACTACAAAATAAGAGACAGACAGACCTAAATTTAAAGTAATAACAAGTAAAAATGCTTTAATTTCAGCAAAGTCGGTTGCAAAATGTATTCTCTGGAGTGTAAAAAATCGGATTTAATCGGAAAGGACTTTTATATGGGGGATATATCAAAACATGGACCGATATGTCCCATTTTCTATTGGGACGATTTAATGCAAGGGATAAATTCTTAAAGTTCTGCATTATCGGTTCAAAATTGCGTTCTCCAGAGTGCCAAGAAATCTTATCGGAAGAGTCCTTTTTTTGGGAGCTACATATAACAGAACATGGACCGATGTGTCCCAGTTCCGTCAGCGACTATTTAATGCAATATGATGCAAAATGTTTAAATGTTAGTCAAATGATTTGTCACTAGGATATTCTCCTGTGTTTAGACCATATTTGCTTCTTTTTTGTATATGGTGATCCATTTCGAGGTTCCCTACTTTTTTAAAGAAAAAAGCACAGAAATTTCAAATTAAATGGGAATGTTTATTGTCATTTTAAAAAAACATTCTTTGGCATTTATTTTTTGAAGATTGTGTCTATCAAATGTTGGCGGCGGCTACGTCTCAGATGGTCCATCCGTTGAGTTCAATTTTCGATGACTCGTTCGAGCATTTCGACTGGTAACTGGCAAATTACACGCGTAAACGTTGTTCAGGCATAAGTCTTTCCGTGATGAAATGCCAAACAATACTTAACAAAAATAACATGACAGCATGACACCACTCATACCTGGTCTGTCAAAAAAGGCTATTGAAAAAAGTATCTCTACTTGGATCACACTTTATTATGGAATGCAAAGTTTTTTTTAAAAAACGGTGAAGCAAACACAATTACTTTACAGCTCGGCTCCCCGTCTAGCTATTTCTCGGATGATACTCCGATCATTTAGCGAGGTTTGGTTCAGTTTGGTTTTTCGAGTTGAAAAAACACAAGTGAAGAATAATTCTTATTCGTTTGGAGGAAGCTATGCCTATTCGACCTGGATTTTAGACCGAACAACCACAGCTAAACCTCGCTGAATTATCGGAGTAGCATCCGTGAAAGAGCTATACGGGGAGCTGAGCTGTCAAGTAACTGTATTTGCTTCACCGTTTTTTTTTTTAAAAAACTGTCCACTCTTAAATATACATATAATAGAGGAAAGAATGGTCTAATGTCAGGAGAATATCCTACTCAAGGACAATTCAATAACGATTTAAAGACCGAAATAAAAACAAACGAAACTACGTTAATCAAATCGGTTGAAAAATTTATTCTCTAGAGCTTCAAAAGTTTTACTGCGGGTTTTCATATGGGGGTATATCAAAACATGGACCAATGTGCCTCTTTTTCATAAGAAACGATTTATGGCAATATAAAGTACAAACGCTTTCAGATCAGTTGACAAATGTGTTCTATAGGGTGTCAATATATATAAAAACAATGTACCAATATAGGGATCGTCCCTAATCCAAGAAATGTCTTTATAACCCTTTTCGTAAAGATTGCTTCATATCTGGGGCCTGCACTTTATAAATAAATAGACTCAAAAAGTGATTTTTTTGGCAATCCGTATAATAAACAATACGTCTATCTCTTCTCATTTTGGGCGTTACAAGCAAAAAAAAAAACAAAGTCATACTACCCAGTAAAACCATAGGCGTGTTTTCGTTACACCATAAGTGCTTAATTTGTATGGGGAGCTAAGCACTTTTAAGCACTATTAGTTCCCGATGAAGTTTGGTGCTTGTGTTCATGTCTTAATCGAGTATGATGTTGCCAGATTGGGCACCCCATATTTAGCAATATGGCATCCCATTTTTGGAGAGATTTTATCAATTATTGTGAATTAACGGGAAGAAGAAGAACAAAAATGGGAAATTATTTTAATATTTGCAAAAGAGTGTACAATTGAACATAGAATAGTAAATATATGTTTTATAAATACTTCTCACGAATTTTTTGTCTGTTTCGCACTGTTCTTTCTTCGCAACTCATGACACCATTGCTACCAGATAGTGAAAATCCGTCACTTATTGCTTATGTGCCAGTTAGTGGAAGTCAGTTGTTTTCGTTGCAAAGTGCTAAACTAAAAGTGATAGCTTGTAACGAAAACATGCCTAGTGTTGTTGGTGTTGGGTATAAAAACATGAAAAAACCAGTAAGGAAAGGCTAAAGTCGGAAGGTACCGACTATATAATACCCTACACCACTCTCGTAATATTGAATAACTCTGATATATAAATTTTGTAATTCGTGTATAAATTGTTTACATAAATTTACTTTTGGGACATTTTATACTTAAATAATACCCTGTACCACAGTGTGGTGTAGGGTATAAAAACGATTGGATCTAAAGAGCCAAATCGGATGAAACATATATATGGGAGCTATAGCTAAATCTTTACCGATTTTCTTCAAATTCGGCAATGTTGGTTCATGAATAAAGAAACTCTACCATTCTAAATTTCAAAACGATTGTATGTAAAATACAGCTTTTATAGGACTAAAGGGCCAAATCGGACGAAACATATATATGGGAGCTATAGCTAAATCTTTACCGATTTTCTTCAAATTCGGCAATGTTGGTTCATGAATAAAGAAACTCTACCATTCTAAATTTCAAAATGATTGGATGTAAAATACAGCTTCTACAGGACTATAGGGCCAAATCGGACGAAACATATATATGGGAGCTATAGCTAAATCTTAACCGATTTTCTTCAAATTCGGTAGTGTTGGTTCATGGATCAATTAACTCTACCGTTCTAAATTTCAAAACGATTGGATGTAAAATACAGCTTCTATAGAACTAAAGGGCCAAATCGGACGAAACATATATATGGGAGCTATAGCTAAATCTTAACCGATTTTCTTCAAATTCGGTAGTGTTGGTTCATGGATCAAGAAACTTTACCATTCTAAATTTCAAAATGATTGGATGTAAAATACAGCTTCTTCAGGACTAAAGAGCAAAATCGGACGAAACATATATATGGGAGCTATAGCTAAATCTTAACCGATTTTCTTCAAATTCGGCAATGTTGGTCCATGGATCAAGAAACTCTACCATTCTAAATTTCAAAACGATTGGATGTAAAATACAGCTTCTATAGGACTAAATTGCCAAATCGGACGAAACATATATATGGGAGCTATAGCTAAATCTTAACCGATTTTCTTCAAATTCGTTAGTGTTGGTTCATGGATCAAGAAACTCTACCATTCTAAATTTCAAAACCAGTAACGAAAGGCTAAAGTCGGGCGGTGCCGACTATATAATACCCTACACCACTCTCGTAATATTGAATAACTCTGATATATAAATTTTGTAATTCATGTATAAATTGTTTACATAAATTTACTTTTTGGACATTTTATATTTAAATAATACCCTGTACCACAGTGTGGTGTAGGGTATAAAAACGATTCGATCTAAAGAGCCAAATCGGATGAAACATATATATGGGAGCTATAGCTAAATCTTAACCGATTTTCTTCAAATTCGGCAATGTTGGTTCATGAATCAAGAAACTCTACCATTCTAAATTTCAAAACGATTGGATGTAAAATACAGCTTTTATAGGACTAAAGGGCCAAATCGGACGAAACATATATATGGGAGCTATAGCTAAATCTTAAACGATTTTCTTCAAATTCGGCAGTGTTGGTTCATGGATCAAGAAACTCTACCATTTTAAATTTCAAAACCAGTAAGGAGAGGCTAAAGTCGGGCGGGGCCGACTATATAATACCCTACACCACTCTCGTAATATTGAATAACTCTGATATATAAATTTTGTAATTCATGTATAAATTGTTTACATAAATTTACTTTTGGGACATTTTATACTTAAATAATACCCTGTACCACAGTGTGGTGTAGGGTATAAAAACGATTGGATCTAAAGAGCCACATCGGATGAAACATATATATGGGAGCTATAGCTAAATCTTTCGGCAATGTTGGTTCATGGATCAAGAAACTCTACCATTCTAAATTTCAAAACGATTGGATGTAAAATATAGCTTCTATAGAACTTAAAGGCCAAATCGGACGAAACATATATATGGGAGCTATAGCTAAATCTTAACCGATTTTCTTCAAATTCGGTAGTGTTGATTCATGGATCAATAAACTCTACCATTCTAAATTTCAAAACAAATGGATGTAAAATACAGCTTCTATAGAACTAAAGGGCCAAATCGGACGAAACATATATATGGGAGCTATAGCTAAATCTTAACCGATTTTCTTCAAATTCGGCAATGTTGGTTCATGGATCAAGAAACTCTACCATTCTAAATTTCAAAACGATTGGATGTAAAATACAGCTTCTTCAGGACTAAAGAGCAAAATCGGACGAAACATATATATGGGAGCTATAGCTTAATCTCAACCGATTTTCTTCAAATTCGGTAGTGTTGGTTCATGGATCAAGAAACTCTACCGTTCTAAATTTCAGAATGATTGGATGTAAAATACAGCTTCTACACGACTAAAGGGTGAAATCGGACGAAACATATATATGGGACCTATAGCTAAATCTTAACCGATTTTCTTCAAATTCGGTAGTGTTGGTTCATGGATCAATAAACTCTTCCATTCTAAATTTCAAAACGATTGGATGTAAAATACAGCTTCTATAGAACTAAAGGGCCAAATCGGACGAAACATATATATGGGAGCTATAGCTAAATCTTAACCGATTTTCTTCAAATTCGGCAATGTTGGTTCATGGATCAATAAACTCTACCATTCTAAATTACAAAACGATTGGATGTAAAATACAGCTTCTATAGAACTAAAGGGCCAAATCGGACGAAACATATATATGGGAGCTATAGCTAAATCTTAACCGATTTTCTTCAAATTCGGCAATGTTGGTTCATGGATCAAGAAACTCTACCATGCTAAATTTCAAAACGATTGGATGTAAAATACAGCTTTTATAGGACTAAATGGCCAAATCGGACGAAACATATATATGGGAGCTATAGCTAAATCTTAACCGATTTTCTTCAAATTCGGTAGTGTTGGTTCATGGATCAAGAAACTCTACCATTCTAAATTTCAAAACGATCGGATGTAAAATACAGCTTGTATAGGACTAAAGGGCCAAATCGGACGAAACATATATATGGGAGCTATAGCTAAATCTTAACCGATTTTCTTCAAATTCGGCAATGTTGGCTCATGGATCAAGAAACTCTACCATTCTAAATTTCAAATCGATTGGATGTAAAATACAGCTTCTATAGGACTAAAGGGCCAAATCGGACGAAAGATATATATGGGAGCTATATCTAAATCTGAACCGATTTCAGCCAAATTCAATAGCGATCTTAACAGCTGCGAAATACTCTAAACTGCAAAATTTCAGAACGATCGGAGTGAAATTGCGACCTGTAGTCGACGAACAACTTTACATGGACAGACGGACGGACGGACGGACGGACGGACATAGTTAAATCGATTCAGCTAGTGATTCTGAGTCGATCGGTATACTTTAAGGTGGGTCTATCTGTGTTATTTTCAGGTGTTACAAACATCTGCCATGAAACAAACTTATAATACCCTGTACCACAGAGTGGTGTAGGGTATAATGGTTGGATGCAAAATACAGCTTCTACAGGACTAAAGGGCCAAATCGGACGAAACATGTATATGGGAGCTATAGCTAACTCTTAACCGATTTTCTTCAAATTCGGTAGTGTTGGTTCATGGATCAATAAACTGTACCATTCTAAATTTCAAAACGATTGGATGTAAAATACAGCTTCTTCAGGACTAAAGAGCAAAATCGGACGAAACATATATATGGGAGCTATAGCTAATTCTTAACCGATTTTCTTCAAATTCGGCAGTGTTGGTTCATGGATCAAGAAACTCTACCAGTCTAAATTTCAAAACGATTGGATGTAAAATAAAGCTTTTATAGGACTAAATGGCCAAATCGGACGAAACATATATATGGGAGCTATAGCTAAATCTTAACCGATTTTCTTCAAATTCGGTAGTGTTGGTTGATGGATCAAGAAACTCTACCATTATAAATTTCAAAATGATTGGATGTAAAATACAGCTTCTACAGGACTAAAGAGCAAAATCGGACGAAACATATATATGGGAGCTATAGCTAAATCTTAACCGATTTTCTTCAAATTCGGCAATGTTGGTTTATGGATCAAGAAACTCTACCATTCTAAATTTTAAAACGATCAGATGTAAAATACAGCTTTTATAGGACTAAAGGGCCAAATCGGACGAAACATATATATGGGAGCTATAGCTAAATCTTAACCGATTTTCTTCAAATTCGGCACTGTTGGTTCATGGATCAAGAAAATCTACCATTCTAAATTTCAAAACGATTGGATGTAAAATACAGCTTCTATAGGACTAAAGGGCCAAATCGGACGAAAGATATATATGGGAGCTATATCTAAATCTGAACCGATTTCAACCAAATTCAATAGCGATCTTAACAGCCGCGAAATACTTTAAACTGCAAAATTTCAGAACGATCGGAGTGAAATTGCGACCTGTAGTCGACGAACAACTTTACATGGACAGACGGACGGACGGACAGACATCGTTAAATCGACTCAGCTAGTGATTCTGGGTCGATCGGTATACTTTAAGGTGGGTCTAGCTGTGTTATTTTCAGGTGTTACAAACATCTGCCGTGAAACAAACATATAATACCCTGTACCACATTGTGGTGTTTATTTAAAAATTGTGGTTCCAAATATATTTTCTTTCCATTTAAATTTTTCCAGTGCACTGGCTGGGAATCGAACCCAGCACCTTCGGAAACAAAGTCTAACACACTAACCACTGAGCTACCGTAGTAGTCAGTCAGTTATTCACATTTTGTACATGCTGGTTGATAATATTACTCTAAAATCAACAATTTACTTAATAAGTTGTTTGTAATAAAGTCTAATGGTTACTGATAACATATTCAAAATTGTTGGTTATATGGGAGGTGCACGTTATTGGAAGTGGGTCGTGATGCAGAACTTGGTGAGAAGCCCTGTAATAGACAGACGGACGAACAAATGGCACAATTCTTAAAATTTTGTTCCAGAATAGATTCATAAATTATTAAAATAGCTGATGGGATGCAACAAGGTATTGCACAGTGGTACATATTTTCAAAATTATTAAAATTTTAACTCAAAACGTATTTTTCGATTTTTAGAATATTTTCTTTTTTATTTTTATACCCTACACCACACTGTGGTACAGGGTATTATAAGTTTGTTTCATGGCAGATGTTTGTAACACCTGAAAATAACACAGATAGACCCACCTTAAAGTATACCGATCGACTCAGAATCACTAGCTGAATCGATTTAACTATGTCCGTCCGTCCGTCCGTCCGTCCGTCTGTCCATGTAAAGTTGTTCGTCGACTACAGGTCGCAATTTCACTCCGATCGTTCTGAAATTTTGCAGTTTAGAGTATTTCGCAGCTGTTAAGATCGCTATTGAATTTGGCTGACATCGGTTCAGATTTAGATATAGCTCCCATATATATCTTTCGTCCGATTTGGCCCTTTAGTCCTATAGAAGCAGTATTTTACATCCAATCGATTTGAAATTTAGAATGGTAGAGTTTCTTGATCCATGAACCAACATTGCCGAATTTGAAGAAAATCGGTTAAGATTTAGCTATAGCTCCCATATATATGTTTCGTCCGATTTGGCCCTTTAGTCCTATACAAGCTGTATTTTACATCCGATCGTTTTGAAATTTAGAATGGTAGAGTTTCTTGATCCATGAACCAACACTACCGAATTTGAAGAAAATCGGTTAAGATTTAGCTATAGCTCCCATATATATGTTTCGTCCGATTTGGCCATTTAGTCCTATAAAAGCTGTATTTTTGTACCACAGAGTGGTGTAGGGTATAATGGTTGGATGCAAAATACAGCTTCTACAGGACTAAAGGGCCAAATCGGACGAAACATGTATATGGGAGCTATAGCTAACTCTTAACCGATTTTCTTCAAATTCGGTAGTGTTGGTTCATGGATCAATAAACTCTACCATTCTAAATTTCAAAACGATTGGATGTAAAATACAGCTTCTTCAGGACTAAAGAGCAAAATCGGACGAAACATATATATGGGAGCTATAGCTAATTCTTAACCGATTTTCTTCAAATTCGGCAGTGTTGGTTCATGGATCAAGAAACTCTACCAGTCTAAATTTCAAAACGATTGGATGTAAAATAAAGCTTTTATAGGACTAAATGGCCAAATCGGACGAAACATATATATGGGAGCTATAGCTAAATCTTAACCGATTTTCTTCAAATTCGGTAGTGTTGGTTGATGGATCAAGAAACTCTACCATTATAAATTTCAAAATGATTGGATGTAAAATACAGCTTCTACAGGACTAAAGAGCAAAATCGGACGAAACATATATATGGGAGCTATAGCTAAATCTTAACCGATTTTCTTCAAATTCGGCAATGTTGGTTTATGGATCAAGAAACTCTACCATTCTAAATTTTAAAACGATCAGATGTAAAATACAGCTTTTATAGGACTAAAGGGCCAAATCGGACGAAACATATATATGGGAGCTATAGCTAAATCTTAACCGAATTTCTTCAAATTCGGCACTGTTGGTTCATGGATCAAGAAAATCTACCATTCTAAATTTCAAAACGATTGGATGTAAAATACAGCTTCTATAGGACTAAAGGGCCAAATCGGACGAAAGATATATATGGGAGCTATATCTAAATCTGAACCGATTTCAACCAAATTCAATAGCGATCTTAACAGCCGCGAAATACTTTAAACTGCAAAATTTCAGAACGATCGGAGTGAAATTGCGACCTGTAGTCGACGAACAACTTTACATGGACAGACGGACGGACGGACAGACATCGTTAAATCGACTCAGCTAGTGATTCTGGGTCGATCGGTATACTTTAAGGTGGGTCTAGCTGTGTTATTTTCAGGTGTTACAAACATCTGCCGTGAAACAAACTTATAATACCCTGTACCACAGTGTGGTGTAGGGTATAATGATTGGATGTAAAATACAGCTTCTACAGGACTAAAGAGCAAAATCGGACGAAACATATATATGGGAGCTATAGCTAAATCCTAACCGATTTTCTTCAAATTCGGCAATGTTGGTTCATGGATCAAGAAACTCTACCATTCTAAATTTCAAAACGATTGGATGTAAAATACAGCTTCTATAGGACTAAAGGGCCAAATCGGACGAAACATATATATGGGAGCTATAGCTAAATCTTAACCGATTTTCTTCAAATTCGGTAGTGTTGGTTGATGGATCAAGAAACTCTACCATTATAAATTTCAAAATGATTGGATGTAAAATACAGCTTCTACAGGACTAAAGAGCAAAATCGGACGAAACATATATATGGGAGCTATAGCTAAATCTTAACCGATTTTCTTCAAATTCGGCAATGTTGGTTTATGGATCAAGAAACTCTACCATTCTAAATTTTAAAACGATCAGATGTAAAATACAGCTTTTATAGGACTAAAGGGCCAAATCGGACGAAACATATATATGGGAGCTATAGCTAAATCTTAACCGAATTTCTTCAAATTCGGCACTGTTGGTTCATGGATCAAGAAAATCTACCATTCTAAATTTCAAAACGATTGGATGTAAAATACAGCTTCTATAGGACTAAAGGGCCAAATCGGACGAAAGATATATATGGGAGCTATATCTAAATCTGAACCGATTTCAACCAAATTCAATAGCGATCTTAACAGCCGCGAAATACTTTAAACTGCAAAATTTCAGAACGATCGGAGTGAAATTGCGACCTGTAGTCGACGAACAACTTTACATGGACAGACGGACGGACGGACGGACATCGTTAAATCGACTCAGTTAGTGATTCTGAGTCGATCGGAATACTTTAAGGTGGGTCTAGCTGTGTTATTTTCAGGTGTTACAAACATCTGCCGTGAAACAAACTTATAATACCCTGTACCACAGTGTGGTGTAGGGTATAAAAATAAAAAAGAAAATATTCTAAAAATCGAAAAATACGTTTTGAGTTAAAATTTTAATAATTTTGAAAATATGTACCACTGTGCAATACCTTGTTGCATCCCATCAGCTATTTTAATAATTTATGAATCTATTCTGGAACAAAATTTTAAGAATTGTGCCATTTGTTCGTCCGTCTGTCTATTACAGGGCTTCTCACCAAGTTCTGCATCACGACCCACTTCCAATAACGTGCACCTCCCATATAACCAACAATTTTGAATATGTTATCAGTAACCATTAGACTTTATTACAAACAACTTATTAAGTAAATTGTTGATTTTAGATTAATATTTTCAACCAGCATGTACAAAATGTGAATAACTGACTGACTACTACGGTAGCTCAGTGGTTAGTGTGTTAGACTTTGTTTCCGAAGGTGCTGGGTTCGATTCCCAGCCAGTGCACTGGAAAAATTTAAATGGAAAGAAAATATATTTGGAACCACAATTTTTAAATAAACACCACAATGTGGTACAGGGTATTATATGTTTGTTTCACGGCAGATGTTTGTAACACCTGAAAATAACACAGCTAGACCCACCTTAAAGTATACCGATCGACTCAGAATCACTAGCTGAGTCGATTTAACGATGTATGTCCGTCCGTCCGTCTGTCCATGTAAAGTTGTTCGTCTACTACAGGTCGCAATTTCACTCCGATCGTTCTGAAATTTTGCAGTTTAGAGTATTTCGCAGCTGTTAAGATCGCTATTGAATTTGGTTGAAATCGGTTCAGATTTAAATATAGCTCCCATATATATATTTCGTCCGATTTGGCCCTTTAGTCCTATAGAAGCTGTATTTTACATCCAATCCTTTTGAATTTTAGAATGGTGGAGTTTCTTGATCCATGAACCAACACTACCGAATTTGAAGAAAATCGGTTAAGATTTAGCTATATCTCCCATATATATGTTTCGTCCGATTTGGCCCTTTAGTCATATAAAAGCTGTATTTTACATCCAATCGTTTTGAAATTTAGAATGGTAGAGTTTCTTGATCCATGAACTAACATTGCCGAATTTGAAGAAATCGGTTAAGATTTAGCTATAGCTCCCATATATATGTTTCGTCCGATTTTGCTCTTTAGTCCTGAAGAAGCAGTATTTTACATCCAATCATTTTGAAATTTAGAATGGTAGTTTCTTGATCCATGAACCAACACTACCGAATTTGAAGAAAATCGGTTAAGATTTAGCTATAGCTCCCATATATATGTTTCGTCCGATTTGGCCCTTTAGTTCTATAGAAGCTGTATTTTGTTGAATTTGAAGAAAATCGGTAAAGATTTAGCTATAGCTCCCATATATATGTTTCATCCGATTTGGCTCTTTAGATCCAATCGTTTTTATACCCTACACCACACTGGGGTACAGGGTATTATTTAAGTATAAAATGTCCCAAAAGTAAATTTATGTAAACAATTTATACATGAATTACAAAATTTATATATTAGAGTTATTCAATATTTCGAGAGTGGTGTAGGGTATTATATAGTCGGCCCCGCCCGACTTTAGTCTTTCCTTACTGTTTTTTTTTGAAAATGCTTTAAAAAAAAAGCTACTGAATATTTTCTCAAATTTCTTTTTTTATTTGAAGGTACAATCTTTCCGGTTAATAATGAATATTGTCCTTTAAAGCGTCAATTGTCTCTGGCTTGTCGGCGTAACACTTATCTTTGAGGGCACCCCACAAATAATAGTCCAACGGTGTCAAATCGCTGCTCCGAGGTGGCCAAACGACATCAGCTCTGCGTCTGATAATGCGATCTTCAAAAACAGGGCGCAAAACATCGAGTGTAGCTTCGGCTGTGTGGCACGTAGCGCCGTCCTGTTGAAACCAAATGTTGCCAATATCCTCCTCTTCTATTTTTGTGAACAAAAATTCGTTCAACATGGCCCGATAACGATCGCCATTGACTGTAACGGCCACTCCTTCCTCATTTTCGAAGAAAAATGGCCCAATTATGCCTCTGGACCAAAATCCGCACCAAACAGTGACTCGTTTTGGGTGTATCGGCTTTTCAATATATGCGTGCGGGTTTTCTGCGCCCCAAATGCGACATTTTTGTTTGTTTACATACCCGCCAAGATCAAAATGAGCTTCATCTGAAAAGATGATTTTTTTTGGCAAAATCGGCATCTTCTTCTTCGGCATATTTCCCAGCGTTGTTCAAGCGTATAAACAACCATATTCGTTCAGCGGAAGGCTAAAACTAATTATCTGTCAAATCAGACATGAGCTAAGTATTACCATTCACGAAATAAGCACTAGTTGAAAAAAAAACGTTTTATGTCGGACCCTTTATTATATCGTCCATTCAATATAATAATAGCCTATAATACACTACGCATAGTGTATTACAGGCATTATATTGAGGGGACGATATATTTGTGAACAAATATATTTTATTTGAAAATAAACGCATATGTGCATTTCCGCGAGTCGCGAACTTACATTCGTACGTAGCTCTATGTTAGGTGCAAAAGATGGGTTTCATCGAGTTTTACAGCCTGTTTCTGCAACTTAAAAATTTGCTTTCGTTCGCCTGCCAGACGACGAACAGCTGATTTGGGTTTCACTAACTACCATCACAACCAGAATTCGTACGATAATGAACTCGTACGAAAACGTAATCATTTCAGTGCTAATTTTGGTTTCTCTATCTCTCTTTGCTGTCATCTCGGCGAACACAAATGTCAGATCGAGTCACATTATTTTATTTGTCGACTGATAGGAACAATGACAAAATAAACATTATTAAAAGCAAGAAATAAGTAGATATTAATATAATTATGGTAAAAACAATTAAATAATAATAAAATTGTGTACATATGTGTACATATTTAAGCGTAAAGAAGTCAATATCGGTTGTTCGCTATGATGGAAAAAAAATTATCAGTGCACAATGAGGGAGACGTGAGAGAGAGAGAGAAAGAAATGAGAGTCTTGTTGCAGCTCAGCTGACCACCCAGGGTTGCTTTTTTGGCCACCGCTAGTGTAAATAGTACAGAGATGTATTTGCTAAGGTCGACCATATAAAATGTGTGCTTTTTTAGACCGGAAGTTGTGAAATTATTGATCTGGCAATTACATTATTTTCCAATTGGTAAATTGCTAACGTCATTGACGTAAGGCCAGGCGAACGAACGATAGAACGTTAGAGAAAGCAAATTCCGGACGAAAGTGAGTGACTGGTTTTCGTTCGCAGAGATTTTCGTTAGAAATACAGAAACAGGCCGTTAGTTTTCATAATGATAGAAATAAACATGTGGTTACGAACGTACGCGAAATAGAATATTCTAAAGCTATAAATTTATTTTAAAAGACGATTAATGTAGCTTTCTATCGAGTATTTACACAATAAATTATCTCTATTTTTTGTTTCTAATTGGCTTAGGTGCCGGTCGCGAACTTTCGATTTTTCCCATGTGTTTTAACCTTTAATCGAACTTTTTTTTGGTCTCCTTGCATTTTTCTCTTCTTAATTGATTGTAATAGAGACTTTTTGTAGAAAGAGTGCAAACATAACATATGTTTTGCATGTAAAATAATCTTCTATATATATAAAAATGGAAAAATGTTTGTATGTATGTGTTTTATAGACGCTTAAACCACTGGACCGATTTTAAAATTTTTTCTTTTCTTTTTGAAAGCTATTTGGTCTGGGATGGTTTTGGAAAAAAAAAATTGCAAATAGTGGACCAACGAAGTGGACCGGGTCCAGCTAGTTAAATATAAAAATGTCCTTAATAGTAACTTAAAATGGAAAAAATACAATTTTTCAGTTTTTGGGCCAAATATCTCATGAAAACAACTGAGATATGCTATGAAACCATTGAAAATTTTGACATTTTTTATTAAGTTTTTATGGTTATTCACAATAAAATACGATAAAAACCAACATTTTATTTTTCGGCCCTGGTTGACCATTCGGCAGAAATGCCCATATATTAATTTAACCAGGTGCGCTTCGCAGCCCATCCCTTATTTACTTTCGGTTAACGGTACTAAAAATACCTATATCTTTCAAAATTACATGATTATTGCATATCGTGCAAAATGAAGTAGATTGATTGATGATTGATTACTTTCGACACGATAAAATACGAACTCCCGTTTTATTTCTTGTTAATGTTCCAAGAGTAACCCTAACATCATGGTAGAATAATTATCCCTTTCCCCAATGTTCCAGATTGATTTTTGCCCCAATGCACCATAATTAACCCGTTTAGAAAATAATTAAAAGGTAGAATTTCTAAAAATCACTTCCGATCTCTAGCTTATGTTACAAAAGCTACCCTAGCACCATGTTCAACATTTTTAACCACTGTACCATATTTTACACTTTTTGCCCTACTGTGCCCCGAAAAGTACGAAAATAAAAGTGACTACCACGATCCGTTGTACTAAGGACATACCTCTCTTCAAGTTTTACCATTCAAATTCAAGGCGTTAATTTTGGCGGTGGTACCATATTTATCCCTTTCTGTCCCACTGTGCCCCTAAAATTTTCAAAATCGCTTCATGTTCTAGTTTATGTTCCAAAAGCTACTTTCACACCAAATTTCACGATTCTAGCTCTGGGCATTTGGATTTGGCTGTTGTAACACATTTATCCCTTTTAACCCCACTGTGTGCGTAAATGTTCGAATTTCAAAAAAAAATCCAGCCAATTGCTGAGTCTATCTCATAAGGGCTACCCTGACACCAAACTTCACGATTCTAGCTCATTCCGTTTAGATTTGGCGGTGGTACCATATTTATATCTTTTTGACCCATTGTGCGCCTAATAGTACGAATTTCGAAAAATGTTCATGATTCTAGCTTCAGCCGTTTGGCTGGGCGATGATCAGTCAGTCAATCAGACAGTCACGCAATAATTGTATATAGGGATGATATGATTTTGAAGTGACGTTTCGGCCATTTGTAATATGTCATGAACTGTCATTTGTTTTTCATTGTGTTCAGTAGTGTTTAAAATTTCATCATGGAGATATACTCGTATACGCAAGAACAACGTTTACAAATTATTCAGTTTTATTATCAAAATAATCGTTCTCCAATAGCAACTTTTCGTGCGCTAAGTCCATTTTTTTAAATCCAAAACAAAACACTCGACCTACGACCTTGACACCCATGAGCAATATTTTAGCTCTCTTTAAGAGCTATATTTTTGCCATTGACCGATTCCCGATCCGACGTGCCGTTAAGGAGCTAGAGCAAAAATAAACTTTCCGTTCACATTTGAAAATGGTGCTAAGTCCATTTTTTTAAAATCCAAAAAAAATCACTTTCCAGTCGACCTACGACATTGACACCCATGAGCAATATTTTAGCTCTCGTTAAGGGCTATCTTGTTGCCGTTGACCGATTGTGGCTACGTGCCACACAGCAAATGAAACAATTGAATTGTTGCGAGAAAAGTTTGGAGACTCGAATATTTCAAGAAATTGTGATATTGAATGACCTCCAAGAAGATGTGATTTAACAACATTAGACTATTTCTTGTGGGGTTATTTGAAGTAATTGGTCTTTCGAAATAAATCAGTTTCTCTTCAAGCTTTAGAAGTCAATATTGAACGTGCCATGCATGACAAACGACTTGATTTAGTGGAAAAAGTGCTCGAAAATTGGGTTCATCGTATTCGTTCCTGCGAAAAAAGTCGTGGAGGCCATTTGAATGACGTTTTATTTAGAACTTAATGTTATCAACAATTTCCTTAGCAATAAGTGTGTATTTTTTCAAAGAAATCATGTCACTCTTATTGGAAAACCCTGTATATAAACAACATATAAATTTTCGAAAATCGAAGTTTATCTTATGAATAACAGAAAACTTGACTTTAAATTAAGGCATTGCCAAAATACTTAAATACATATTAATCGAAAATATTAGTTCTAAATAAAAGAATATTTGCCTGAAAACATAGAAGAACATCCTCCCAAATATACAATATTTGCGTGTGTCAAATATTATATTTATATTTGGAGTGTACCCTGAACATATGTATGTTTCGAGCAGACTATGTTTGGGACATTATACAACAGAAAAGATTTTTATTCAACGTGTACAGTCCATTGACAAGTTGGCCATATTGTCACGTCCCTCCCACACAAAATGACCCAATGACACCGACATTTAAAAGCTCATAACTTGTACTCGTAGAATTAAATGCAATCTATAGCTGGGCCGAACTTAACGTCGCTTTCACTTGTTTAAATGTCATCTGTTTGCAGACTATACCTCACCATTCAGGAGTGCATCTCGACCACATGTTTGGCTCAATTCCTTGCCACCGGTCTGGCGCAGTGCATCATTGGTGTGTATGTCATCTATGTGGGTTCTGATTTTTCCCGACTTCTGAATAGTTTTATGTTCTTTGGAGCGGTTACTTTTGAGATTCTGATTTTATGTTATTATGGCGATTTATATTGTCGTGCTAATGATTTCCTCATCGAAGCGATATACGCCTGCAATTGGATGGATCGAGATGAGAAATTCAAAAAGGCACTTCTACTGCTGTTGCAACGTTCACAGCAAACAAATTGTCTAAGGGCCGGCAACTTTATACCGGTGAGATTGCCAACGTTTGTCAGGGTGAGTATTTGACCGGGATAAGATTGTCCTGCACCCATCCACCATTGTCCCTACACTGTGAATTCCTGTTTTAACGGAATCTTTATAAACCCATAATTGCACATATATTTACCATATATATAATTGTAAATCTGCACTTACTTATTATTTAAGTAAGAGTAATTAATAAGCTTTTATTATGGGTTTATGAGTAAACTCTGCAAATTGAGTGAAAGTGGTACTTGCAGTTGGAGGACTCATGAACTCATACATACACATACTTATATATAATTAAATACTCGTATACGTTTATTCCATTACAGATTATGAAAACTGCATATTCCGCCTTTACTGTATTAAATGAAGTTAATTAAATGTCAATCCATGTTTCGCTTCGAATCGATTGAGTGAATAAGTGTTCAGATGATAAACCACTCTCCCAGGAATAAATGCTTGTGATATATTCACGCCTTTGGAATACATAATTTAAAATGATTTGTAGTCTGTTTATTGATACAGTAGTTGTTTCGTTTTTTTTTTTGATTCATAACGATAAACGACATGAATTGTTTGAATTAAGTAATTATAAAGTTAAACAAATAAAGTACACACAATGAAAATATATGAGATTGAACATAATCAAGGCAACCATTTGATTTGATATAACAACGAGAAAATTGTTGCAGGAACCATATATATATATTTATACACATTACGGCAGTTCTTTTATTTTTTGGGAAATTTTCTATGGGCACACTCGGTATTCTAGTAAGACTATCGACAGAAAATGTCATACCCCCGCCACTATTGGATGGGGGTATACTAACTTTGTCATTCCGTTTGCAACACCTTGAAATATTGATCTGCGACCCCGTATGTATGTTCATGATCGTCGTGAAATTCTAAGACGATTTGAAATCACGCTACAGTCCGTAGTAATATAGCTAGGTTGATCAAATTTGGTAGAAATACTTCTTATAGTTGCAGATCCTTTGGGCTTGCAAATGGGCCATATTGGCCAATGTTTTGATATAGCTCCCCTATAGAGGTCGCTCCAAAATACGGGTTTTGAGCCATAGATACCAGGTAGTTTGTATTCTATTTTGACTAGAAGTAAAAATTTTGCAACACCTTGAAATATTCATCTGCGACCCCGTATGTATGTTCATGATCGTCGTGAAATTCTAAGACGATTTGAAATCACGCTACAGTCCGTAGTAATATAGCTAGGTTGATCAAATTTGGTAGAAATACTTCTTATAGTTGCAGATCCTTTGGCCTTGCAAATGGGCCATATCGGCCAATGTTTTGATATAGCTCCCCTATAGAGGTCGCTCCAAAATACGGGTTTTGAGCCATAGATACCAGGTAGTTTGTATTCTATTTTGACTAGAAGTAAAAATTTTGCAAATCGGTTTATATTTTGTTACAGTCACCCTATAGATGTCGCTCCCAAAAAGGCTTTTTTAAGCCATAAACACCACATTTTCTATGCAATTTAGCTGAAACTTTGCAGTTTGTATTCTATTTTTTCAAGAAAATTTAATCAGTTTATATTTCGTTGTAACAGGTGGCGCAAAAGTAACCTTTCGATGTTATGTTAGACACGATTGGCGGTCAGCAGCTAACAGCTGATGCACCGTCTGGACTTTGTACGGAAACATCTTCAAATCTTGTACCAAAATTCGCTGTAGAGACCGTCGACTGATACCCATTTGCGTGGCACGTCGTCTGGTCGATGTCGACGGCGCTTCCATGACATCCTCGGCTACAGCAGCAATATTCTCTGCAGAACGGCTACTCCGGGGTCTGCCACGCCAGGCAGCATCTCGTGTTGTGCCAGTCTCTTCGAGGCGAGCGGCTAAATGTCGCAGTGTTTCACCAGTAGGCGTTGGACGGCCAGGAAATCTGTGCCAAAGTCACCGACCGATTATTGGTCAAATAAATAGTCAGCAATATTCCGCGTTCTGGAGCAGTGTAGCGTAACATTGTTTATTAACGTGTATTTCGCATGTGTTTACTACACAAATGTCAAAACAGAACTGACATTAGGGGCCAATCGCAAAATGTATAGCATTTTCTGATAGGAGGATTACTTTTTCGCCACCTTGTAGTTCCCGTGTAGAGGTAGCCTCAAATATGCTTATTTAAGCCATAAATACCACATTTTTCGGATGAACAGTTTGGCTTAAGAATTTGGGGCCTAAAATTTGGCTACAAATTGCAGCGGCCTTTTTTTCAATGTTTGCTTCAACCAAAATAATAGAATAGTAATAGAATTGAATGCAATCCATGGTGGAGGGTATATAAGATTCGGCATGGTCGACTTAACGTTTTTTACTTGTTTTAATATTTTTGTTGTCTTTTGGATAGTGCTACCGGCCTCTGAAGTTTGTGGTTCAAATGTCAAATTTTCTGTCGGTCGTTTTAGGCTTTTTCGCAGTGTGTTGGTTGCTGTGATTATTTGATGCTGGTGAAATTTAACACAAATAATGTTTTCATATCAAAGACAAACTGTACCAAATTTCAGGGAAATAGGTTCAGGGGCCAAATCACGGCATTCGATATCGAGAACTTTTCGATCGAAAAGCCATTTTAATTTTTGTTAACAGAATGGAATTAATTAAAAAACTATCTAGATAAGCTATATAAGAATGTATTTAAGCAATCTACTCGAATTCGACAGAAGTTATACTCTTTAAATGGTAATAAAAGACACATCTCAATCGTAAAGTACTCTATATCGAATGCCGTGATTTGACCCCAGATTTAGATATAGCCCCCATATATATATGCGTCTCCCGATTTGGCATATTTTCTCTGTATAATGACTATTTTCGAACCTGGAAGTGGAACGGACGTTAGACTTTACATATCCCCACAGGAAAAAGTCTAACGGTGTGATATCACACGATCTTGGTGGCCAATCGACCGGCCCAAAACGGTCGCTCACCGAAGTGTTCTCTCAATAAATCCATTGATAGATGCGATGTGTGGGAAGTGGCGCCGTCTTGTTGAAACCAAATGTCGCCGAGATCACAAGCTTCAATTTCAGGCATCAAATAGTCGGTTATCATGGCACGATAACGGTCGCCATTGACGGTTACGTTCTCACCGGCAACATTTTTGAAGAAATATGGACCGATGATTCCACCGGCCCACAAACCACACCAAACCGTTGTTTTTTCTGGAAGTGGTAGCTCTTGAATCTCTTCAGGTTGCTCTTCGTCCCAAATGCTGCAATTTTGCTTGTTTACATACTCATTGAGCCAGAAATGGGCCTCATCGCTGAACAAAATTTGACTCGAAAACGTCTGATCTTCTTGGAACTTTTCAAGAGCCCATAGAGCGAAGCGATGTCGTTTGGGAAGGTCGGGCGGCTTCAGTTCTTGCACAAGCTGTATTTTGTATGCTTTCAATTTAAGATCTCGATGTAAAATGTGCCAAGTCGTTCCATACGTCAGTCCGAGTTGCTGCGAACGGCGCCGAATCGACTCTCCACGGTCTTCGTGTACACTCTCAGCTACGGCCGCTACATTTTCTTCACTGCGTGCTGGACGTGGTCTATTCGGTCGAATATTATCCAATAATGAATGCTGGGTCTCAAGATGGGTGTCCAAAACCGGGAACGGTTATCCGGTTAACTGGTTTTGCAACCCAAACCCGTAACCGGTTTCTTAAAAAACGTCATTTTCAGATAACCGAGAAAGCCGGTTTTTTCATGTCGGTTAACCGGGTTTTCTATTTATTGTTTAAAACAAAAATTAAAGTATTGATCTATTTTTTCTACTTGTTGTGGTTACCATTTATACAGGATGCAACAAATAACAACGATGAAAGTAAATATGAATTCACTGATCTTGAAAATGATTTTGGCTTTATTACTGATATCCATGATGTAATAAATAAAGTCAGGAAGTACAGCAAAGCATTCAATAAGTCGTCCATGAAGCACAGAACACATCAAGCATACGTTCAAGAACGGAAAGACAAATAGCGTCGACTTTTTTGACATGTTAAATCCCGACAGAACAGCAAGATACCTCTGATTCGGTTTGATATATAAGTTGTTATATTGATGAGTCAAATAATGTAATTTTGGATTTATGTCACACACATAATCGAAAAACGAAAGGCAAGCAACATTGTATGATGACTTTCCTTTTTTTGTTAAAAAGTGTAAGAAGAAAACGGAGAAGCTGTGTTACTTATACAATGTTTAATGACTATCGGACTAATATTTACTACATCAACGTTTGTGAGCTTTTTCAACGTCAAGTTACATAAAAAATTTAAAGAAAAATCGTTTAAAAATAATCATTTAAATTGTATTATATTTTTAAGATATTAATATACAAAAAAAACATTCTAAATGATTTATTATTTTTTAAGGTAATTTCAGAAATATAATACTGTCTATTTAAAGCAAACCAAAAAATTAAACCTGTAATAAACGAAATAATAATCTATTTTTGTTTACTAATTTTTACTACAAATGATTGTTAGTTGTTTTTTGTTTTACAATAAACATTTTATGACATTTTAATCACTTTCGTATATTATTTAAAAACCGGCCTAAAAACCGGTTAACCGGTTTCGACAAAAAATAATAACCAAAAACCGGGTTTTAAAAAAAGTAATATTTCGGTTAAACCGGAAACCGCTTTTTCGAAATAACCGGTTTTTTGGACACCCTAGATGGGTGATGGTGTTGCGAATAGTACGCTCAGTAGGCCGATTATGTCGACCATAAGTTGAGCGAAGTGCACGAAACACATTTCTCACAGAACGTGAATTTTCGTAATAAAGTTGAAAAATTTGTAAACGTTGTTCAGGCGTAAGTCTTTCCATGATGAAATGCCAAACAATACTTAACAAAAATAAAATGACAGCATGACACGACTCACACGTGATCTGTCAAGAAAAGGCTATTGAAAAAAGTATCTCTACTTGGATCACCCGTTATATACAAATTCTTTTTATAAGAAATTATATTAAATATTAGAACTATTGAGGATATTTATAACGCATATTTAAAAAAAAAGTGGAAACTTCGAAAAATTAACATTTAATAAAAGTTTGGTCGTTTTATGGTATTTTTCAAAAAAAGCAATGAGGAGTGGCTTCGAACTGAAGTTGCTGAATGAAATGTACCTAATTGTTCAGCTATTAATCAGGAAATAAAGGCGGTCGTCGAAAAAGTAATTTTGCGAAAAGTCTGATATAGCTCAGAGAAAAAATGCAGCCGAATTATCAAAATCAGGATATTGCCTGTACGATTTCAGTACAACCAACTCTAGTATACATTTACGATGGTATTATTAATTACATCTTGCAACTGCATTCTTTATACCCTACACCACACTGTGGTACAGGGTATTATAAGTTTGCTTCACGGCAGATGTTTGTAACACCTGAAAATAACACAGCAAGACCCACCTTAACTCTACCATTCTAAAAGAAATTTAGAATGGTAGAGTTTCTTGATCCATGAACCAACACTACCGAATTTGAAGAAAATGGGTTAAGATTTAGCTATAGCTCCCATATATATCTTTCGTCCGATTTGGCCCTTTAGTCCTATAGAAGCTGTATTTTACATCCGATCGTTTTGAAATTTAGAATGGTAGAGTTTCTTGATCCATGAACCAACATTGCTGAATTTGAAGAAAATCGGTTAAGATTTAGCTAGAGCTCCCATATATATGTTTCGTCCGATTTTGCTCTTTAGTCCTGAAGAAGCTGTATTTTACATCCAATCATTTTGAAATTTAGAATGGTAGAGTTTCTTGATCCATGAACCAACACTACCGAATTTGAAGAAAATCGGTTAAGATTTAGCTATAGCTCCCATATATATCTGTGGTCACAAGGCATAACAGCATAACTCGAGTTATGCTCAAATTGCGTTTTTGATGCCACGATGTTCCCCATATTCGATTACATATTGTGACAAATTTTGGTGATGATATCTTGTTTAGTTGTTCAGATACAAGGCAAGACTTATTAGCATATCTCGCTGTATCACTACATTTCATAACGTACATAACAGCATATCTCACATTTTTATACCCTACACCACACTGTGGTACAGGGTATTATAACTTTGTGCATTTGTTTGTAACACCCAAAAGGAGAAGAAATAGACCCATCGTTTATTATACCGATCGACTTAGAATCACTTTCTGAGTTGATTTAACTATGTCCGTCTGTCTGTCTGTCCGTCTGTCTGTCTGTGCATGTATTGTTGTAATCAAAGTACTGGTCGCAATTATGGTCCGATCTCGACGAAACCTTACACATATCTTTTTTTTGGCCCAAGGACGATCCCTATTGAATTTGTTTAAAATCGGTTCAGATTTAGATATAGCCCCCATATATATGTTAGCCCCGATTTGACATGTAAGCGCTGAAAGAAGGTCTCTTATTATATTAATGAACACTGTTAAATTTGGAAGAAATCGGTTCAGATTTAGATATAGCCCCCATATATACGTTATCGCCGATTTCACATGTAAGCGCCGTAAAAAATTTATTTTATAACCGATCAGTGTGAAATTCGGCAGAAAGAGGTTTCTTATTACATGAAGGAATACTGCCAAATTCGGAGAAAATCGGTTCAGATTAGATATAGCCCCCATATATATGTTACCCCCGATTTTACATGTAAGCGTTGTAAAAAGTGTATTTTTAATCCGATCAGTACGAAATTCGGCAGAAAGAGGTTTCTTATTACATGAATAAATTCTGCCAAATTTAAGGGAAATCGGTTCAGATTTAGATATAGCCCCCATATATGTATATGTTACCCCCGATTTGACATGTAAGCGCTGTAGAACTGTATTTTAAATCCGATCAGTAAAAAAAATTTTCAGAAGAGGTTTCTCATTACATGAATTAACACTGCAAAATTTGAGGGAAATCGGTTCAGATTTAGATATAGCCCCCATATATATGTTACTCCCGATTTGACATGTAAATGCTGTAGAAACTGTATTTTATATCCGATCAGTGCGAAATTCGGCAGAAAGAGGTTTCTTATTACTCGAAGGAATACTGCCAAATTCAGATTTAGATATAGCCCCCATATATATGTTCCTCCTGATTTGGTATCAAAGCGCTATAGAAGTTGTACTTTACTTCCGATCATTAATATTTTCCGGAAAGATGTTTCTCAATTTAGGAACAAATATTGCTTAATTTAGCGATTATCGGCTCAGAATTAGATAATACGTAGCTGCCGACTTACCAATTATTCCAAATCGCAGTGACCTTTATCGCATTGTTAGGGAGGTGTAGGGTGTTATATAGTCGGCCCCGCCCGACTTTCTGCCTTTCCTTACTGGTTTCCTTTGAAAACTATACTTGTGTTTTTATTCCCCATTTATCTTTGGACTATTGAAGATTTAAATTGAATGAAGTCGTAACAGCATATCTGAGTTATGTTATTAGTCCAAGTTGAACTAAGCCCTAGCACAAAAGCATAACTCAACTTATGCTGTTATTCCAAAATCTAATATTGACTACTGAATGTTGTAAATTTCGAAATCATCCTTTGATTTATCAGCATAAGTCGATATATTCTGCAATATATAATAAAATTAATTTTGTGATAACGACACAACTCGAGTTGTGTGTTTTGTAACTTAATTTATTTAAAAAGGGAATAACAGCATAAAATAGTTTTTAGCCATAACATTTATAATTAAAATAATTATATAAATGTGTTCGTATTAATTAATTTCACTTCCATGTCCTGAGAAATTGAAGGCGTTAAATTCAAAATATGTTTATAAAAATTTTTGCTATATCGATTCAAACCTTTAAAATGCTCTCCTGAAAACTTGCAAAAACACACATATGCTGTTATGCCTTGTGACCACAGATATGTTACGTCCGATTTAGCCCTTTAGTTCTATTGAAGCTGGATTTTACATCCAATAGTTTTGAAATTTAGAATGGTAGAGATTATTGTTCCATGAACCAACACTACCGAATTTGAAGAAAATCGGTTAAGATTTAGCTATAACTCCCATATACATGTTTCGTCCGATTTGGCCCTTTAGTCCTGTATAAGCTGTATTTTACATCCAATCGTTTTGAAATTTAGAATGGTAGAGTTTCTTGATCCATGAACCAACATTGTCGAATTTGAAGAAAATCGGTAAAGATTTAGCTATAGCTCCCATATATATGATTCATCCGATTTGGCTCTTTAGATCCAATCGTTTTTATACCCTACACCACACTGTGGTACAGGGTATTATTTAAGTATAAAATGTCCCAAAAGTAAATTTATGTAAACAATTTATACATGAATTACAAAATTTATATATCAGAGTTATTCAATATAACGAAAGTGGTGTAGGGTATTATATAGTCAGCACCGTCCGACTTTAGCCTTTCCTTACTGGTTTGTCACTTATTTCTTTTCTTACATGTATTTCCTTCTATATGTTGTCACTTTCTAAATTCCTTTCTTGTAAAAAAATTATGTATTTATTTTTTTTATTTACTATATCTTGCAAGTGCATTTTTATACCCTCCACCATAGGATGGGGGGTATATTCATTTTCTCACTCCGTTTGTAACACCTCTAAATATTGATCTGAGACCCCATAAAGTATATATATTCTTAAATGTCGTAAAATTCTAAGACGATTTAGCCATGTCCGTCCGTCCGTCTGTTGTAATCACGGTATAAATATTTCTTATAGTTGCAGGTTGTTTGGGATTGCAAATGGGCGATATCGGTCCATATTTAGATATAGCTCCCATATATAGAATTCAACTTGTTATGATTCCTACTGTTCTACTATATTTTTTTGTGTGTTTTCGGTGTTATTTTCTTTAGGTTTGAGTTATTTTGTGAGGTCACATGCTATCCATGGTGGAGGGTATATAAGAACTTAACGCTTTTACTTGTTAACCACTGTATTGCATTTTAACCCCCTAAATGATATATTCCACGAAATAGGAGTACACACATGTAAGCATGCTCCGAGTTTGTGACCAAATAAATAAATACTATCGTAATGCATTTTTGAAGTGCATGGGGTTGGCGTTGTAATTGCCCCACTAGTTGCAATTCTTACTGAATGTGTCCTTTACATGCGGCTGACGTTGTGTACAAATTTGAGATCGATAACTCAACGTTAAGTGGTTTTGGCCAGAAAATCTGGAAAATTACCCATAGTGCAGTGTTATGCTTTTATAGTGCCTAGAGTCTAGAGAAAAGTTACACCGGTAAATTCGGAAGAAAATAATAATTCAATCTTAGTA
The DNA here is from genome assembly GCA_963930755.1 of Eudasyphora cyanicolor. Taxonomy (NCBI): domain Eukaryota; kingdom Metazoa; phylum Arthropoda; class Insecta; order Diptera; family Muscidae; genus Eudasyphora; species Eudasyphora cyanicolor. The sequence continues at coordinate 153,604,942 of OZ005736.1, read as the reverse complement.
TGCTTGATACAGAATCAGTTTTATATAAAAAGGAATGTAGAATCGATTATGACAAATTTGGAAGATTTTTAGATGTTAATGTAGCAGTATATGATTCAAGGAACTCGTCAGATTTATGTAGTGATCTTGTACACACTCTTTCATCTGCACTTCAGCAATGTTCTACAACAACCATAAAACAGAATAATATAAAACGTAAAGTGAATCAGTGGATGACGGATTCATTGGAATGTTTAATAGAATACAAACATTAGTTACTACGACAAATGAAAACCAGTAAGGAAAGGCTAAAGTCGGGCGGTGCCGACTATATAATACCCTACACCACTCTCGTAATATTGAATAACTCTGATATATAAATTTTGTAATTCATGTATAAATTGTTTACTTAAATTTACTTTTGGGACATTTTATACTTAAATAATACCCTGTACCACAGTGTGGTGTAGGGTATAAAAACGATTGGATCTAAAGAGCCAAATCGGACGAAACATATATATGGGAGCTATAGCTAAATCTTAACCGATTTTCTTCAAATTCGGTAGTGTTGGTTCATGGATCAAGAAACTCTACCATTCTAAATTCAAAAACGATTGGATGTAAAATACAGCTTTTATAGGACTAAAGGGCTAAATCGGACGAAACATATATATTGGAGCTATAGCTAAATCTTAACCGATTTTCTTCAAATTCGGTAGTGTTGGTTCATGGAACAATAAACTCTACCATTCTAAATTTCAAAACGATTTGATGTAAAATACAGCTTCTATAGAACTAAAGGGCCAAATCGGACGAAACATATATATGGGAGCTATAGCTAAATCTTTACCGATTTTCTTCAAATTCGGTAGTGTTGGTTCGTGGATCAAGAAACTCTACTACTCTAAATTTCAAAATGATTGGATGTAAAATACAGCTTTTTCAGGACTAAAGAGCAACATCGGACGAAACATATATATATGGGAGCTATAGCTAAATCTTAACCGATTTTCTTCAAATTCGGCAGTGTTGGTTCATGGATCAAGAAACTCTACCATTCTAAATTTCAAAATGATTGGATGTAAAATACAGCTTCTACAGGACTAAAGGGCCAAATCGGACGAAACATGTATATGGGAGCTATAGGTAAATCTTAACCGATTTTCTTCAAATTCGGCAATGTTGGTTCATGGACAAAGAAACTGTACCATTCTAAATTTCAAAACGATTGGATGTAAAATACAGCTTTTATATTTATATTTATTTATTAATGACATCCTAACATAAAAAGAACTGAATCTTATATAATAGTGTTAGGTATTTGAATCGATTCATAAATTACAATAATTGAAATCAAGTTTAAAAAAATTAAGATTAAGATTTAAAATTTAACAAAAATTAAGGTTGCGTTATTTATTTATACATAATTTATAATATATATATATAGACATAATTTTTACTTATAGAATTTCTTTAGCTCCTTTTTAAATTTTAGTGCGTTGCCTATTATGTGTAAATGACTTGGTAGACTGTTCCAAAGACGAATTGTGGATACAAAAAATTGTCTTTCTGACGTAAGACTTTTGAAACGCTGCTGTATAATTTCCTTTCCACGGCTTGATCGGGCGAAACTTATTTTATTAAAGAGATAGCCAGGCTCCTTTGTATAAATTATCTTGTGCATAAACAAAAGATTTTTGTATTTCATAAAATTCTCAAAATCCATATCAAAGATTTTGTAGGAATAGTCTGAAATTCTGTCATTTCGTTTTTTGTTAAAAACATATCGTGCTATATTGTTAAAAGCTACTTTAAGTTTCAAAAAGTCAGTATTGCTGCAGTTGTAAAAAATTTCGGACCCATACAGCAGAACTGGGGTTAAATGTATTTTTGCTAGTAGCATACGAATATCTAAAGGAGTTGAAGCTTGTACTGCCCATAGGCTCCGTAGCATGCCGTGAACTTTTCCCACAGTTATATTGATGTGGTTTGTCCAAGACAATTGGTCGTTAAATGTTACTCCAAGATTGGATGAAGCGGATACGTAGTCGATGACGCAATTGTTGAGGTATATTAGATGATTTGGAAGGGTGACGTTCTTTCTTTTCGAGATATATAAACATTTGGATTTGGTTGGGTTTATGCGAAGTCCATTATTATTTGCCCATACGCTTACTTTTTCTAAATCCTCATTGATTCCAGTGACGCAGTTTTGAATACTTTCTACGGGTGTACTTGCGTATATCTGTACATCATCCGCGTACATGTGTACCTTACAGTGTCGAAGTACATCTGGTAAATCATTTATATACTAAATAGCAATGGTCCTAATATAGATCCTTGTGGAACAACCTTGTGTAGACTTAGTGTGTTTGAGAATTTATTATTAATACAAACAGCTTGTGAGCGATTTGTTATGTAAGATCTAATGAGACGGCATGCAGAATTAGAAAAGTGGAAAATCTTTTCTAGCTTAGTAAGTAAGATAGTATGATCGACAGTATCGAAAGCCTTGCTGTGATCGAGAAGCACTAGAAAAGAATCTAAGTTAGTGTCGATTTGTATCCTTAGTTCTTCGATAACATTAACTAGAGCGGTTACGCAACTTCTTTTTGCACGAAACCCAGATTGCCATTGTGATAAATAGTTATTTTGTGATAAAAATAGGTCCATTTGCGTATGCATAATTTTTTCAAGAGCTTTAGATATGAACGGCAAAATCGATATTGGGCGAAAATCTTTGTTGGATTTTGGAATGGGTATTACTTTTACCATCTTCCAGGATGTAGGAAAAACCGACTTTGTAAGAATGCTATTGAAGATATGAGTAATTTGTGGCAATATCGTCGGTAATATCAGCTTCAAAAATATTGGGGTAATCCCGTCCATTCCAACTGCATTAGACTTGATCGACAATATACTGTTTAAAGCTTCCATTTGGTCCACGCAACGAAAAGAGAAGGTATTGTCTGTTGTTGTATTGATGTAGTTTGCATAAACATTTATTAGGTTTTCCAGAGGATGATCGCCAACAAAATTTGTATTTAGTTCATTCAAATCGACTGCTCTATAACATTCAATGTCATGTTTTCCTCCAATACCTATATTTCTGATTTCCCGCCATCTTTTTTTGTTGCCAACTGCGGTTGCAAATCTTTCCTGGTAGTAAGAAGATTTAGCAATTTGCATTAGTTTAACGACTTCTCGTCTAGCTGCCTTGTACATCTCGTGGATTTCAGGTGTTTTGAATCGTTTCCATCTTTTGTACAAATTATTACGCCGAAGAATATGATGTTTTATAGTTTCATTAAACCATGGTTGTTGTTTATGTTTAATTATTTTAGTCTTTAAGGGTACAACTAAGTTGAAAATGTGGTCGATATTTTCTTCGATGAAAAGAATCTGTTCATCAACTAATTCGTACTCATTCACAGTGTCCCAGTGAGTACTGTTTACAAGTTCTTGGAGCATAATGTTGTTAATATTCTTAAAATCTCGATATACCAGAGTATCGTCTATAGGGCTCACAAATGTGTCATGTCTGGAGAACATAGGGGCAGAAAGTTGATCATAGAGAATAACTTTAGCAGGTTGATTAACGAAAAATAGATCAAGAAGACTATTTGTAGTTTTTGAGTAATGTGTCGGCATTGTAGTATTTGTAGGGTGTAGATCAAAAATTCCCATTGAATCTCTAAACGTATTTTCCAGTAATAAGTTACTATTGAAATCGCCAGCAACGATAATGTCTTTATACGGCATGGTAATATTAGATAATATTGATAAAAATTCTTCGTAGCTAGTATTTCGGTGTGGTCTGTAAACGCATCCAATTAGTATACTATGTTTCAATTCTGCATTTATTTCGATAAATATATATTCTGTCTTGCTTTCCTCTCCGGATCTACATTTGATGTTGCATTTAATTCCTTTCTTTACATAAATACACGTGCCGCCGCCATGTGAACTTCGGTCGGCACGAAAGAGGGTATATCCAGGCAAATTATAGATGCTATCACGTACAGAAGTGTTATACCAGGTTTCCGAGACACAGATAATGTCAATTCCTGATGATATAAAAATTTGTCGAAATTCATCCAGCTTCTTGTGTAAACTTTGAGCATTAAAATGAACAATTTTGAGACCCATTTTTTGTTTCGCCATAATTCTAATCATGTTAAAAATATTGTCTTCGGAACTATAATTACTATCACAAATCATTTACAATTAATATCACAGGTAATATATCACAGGTGGAAAGACAACGCAAAATAATGGCATGTTTTTTAAGACTGTATTTAGTTTTAGAAAAAAAGGAGCTGTACATACGTGTTTTTAATGATAATGTGAGTAACAATAAATAAATGTAAAATAAAATTTGCTTAATATTAATGTTTGCTATAGTTGTATTTTCTTTCAGTGCATTTTCAAAATAATTCAGTGGCAACTCCATATTAGCCGGTGACATTATCTGACATTTGTTCGTTTGACAGAAAAAAATTATTTAATTCTTCTATGGTCTCTATTCGCAAAGACCGATCGCTTTCATTACGTTTCACGTATACGGACCCGCGCAATGTGTATGCAACTGAGAGAAGTTTTTGTTTTTTTCGTTTTAATGCTGCTTGGAATATTTTATTGTTTTTTTTAGTTAAATCTTCATTAACGTAGAATGGTCTATTTGAATCAAGACCAAGAGCATATAAAGTGAGCTGGGATTTATTTACACGTTTAAACTGTGATATAGACCGAAGAACAAAGTTCCTATCTTGTGCTGTGAGGAACTGCAACAATATAACATTGTCAATTTCTTTAGTGTTTTTATTTTTAATACGCGGAATTGATTTAATGTATGGTTGCTTTATTTTTACAGCATCACATAAGTTAGAGAAAATTTGTTGTAAATTTTCATTTTCGTAGAAGGGTACACCACAAATACGCAAATTTGTGGATACATGTATATTGTCATAATGATCTGTTTTTGTTTTTAATTCAGCTATATCGCTTTCAAGTTTTGTTATTTTGGAGAGACAGTGTTCAATTTTATTTACTCTCTCAGAGAGTTCACTAACATCATTTGTTATTGTTTTAATTTTATTGTCGATGCTTGTATGTAAGTGCCTCACTGACACTTTCTTTTACACATCTTTCTATTGCAGTCATCATTATTTCATTTTGCTTTGCGAATTTTTGTTCAATAAGCTGCAAAATTCTTGGTGATTTTTTGTTTCGCGAGGCCGGGGTCTCCGTTTGATTTTTCTTTAGGTTTGACGGCGTGGAGTACATTGTTGTTTATTTTGTTGGTTTTTATGGTTGTTGTTTATTTATGGTTCTTGTTTATTTTGCTTTAATCTGATGTATGTAAACAGAAGATGAACGCACATATATTTTATGCAGTTTCACTTGTTGTTTTAAATATGACACCAACAACTTGATTTTAATTTGCACCAAATGACCCAAGTTTGTGATAATGATGGCTTTTTATTATAACGTAGGGTGGACTACTGTTTTTAATTAAATCTAAAATATTTTATTGAGAGCTCCAAAACTACGATGCTTATACGTTCAATGTTGCCAGATTTTTATAGGACTAAATGGCCAAATCGGACGAAACATATATATATGGGAGCTATAGTTAAATTTTAACCGATTTTCTTCAAATTCGATAATGTTGGTTCATGGATCAAGAAACTCTACCATTCTAAATTTCAAAATGATCGGATGTAAAATACAGCTTCTACAGGACTAAAGAGCAAAATCGGACGAAACATATATATGGGAGCTATAGCTAAATCTTAACCGATTTTCTTCAAATTCGGCAATTTTGGTTCATGGATCAAGAAACTCTACCATTCTAAATTTCAAAACGATCGGCTGTAAAACACAGCTTCTATAGGACTAAAGGGCCAAATCGGACGAAACATATATATGGGAGCTATAGCTAAATCTTAACCGATTTTTTTCAAATTCGGTAGTGTTGGTTCATGGATCAAGAAACTCTACCATTCTAAATTTCAAAATGATTGGATGTAAAATACAGCTTCTACAGGACTAAAGAGCAAAATCGGACGAAACATATATATGGGAGCTATAGCTAAATCTTAACCGATTTTCTTCAAATTCGGCAATGTTGGTTCATGGATCAAGAAACTCTACCATTCTAAATTTCAAAACGATTGGATGTAAAATACAGCTTCTATAGGACTAAAGGGCCAAATCGGACGAAAGATATATATGGGAGCTATATCTAAATCTAAACCGATTTCAACCAAATTCAATAGCGATCTTAACAGCCGCGAAATACTCTAAACTACAAAATTTCAGAACGATCGGAGTGAAATTGCGACCTGTAGTCGACGAACAACTTTACATGGACAGACGGACGGACGGACGCACATCGTTAAATCGACTCAGCTAGTGATTCTGAGTCGATCGGTATACTTTAAGGTGGGTCTAGCTGTGTTATTTTCAGTTGTTACAAACATCTGCCGTGAAACAAACTTATAATACCCAGTACCACAGTGTGGTGTAGGGTATAAAGAGACGAAATGATAAATATATAGCTGAAAGTCTTAAAAGAATAAGCAAAGTTATTGCATTTCATAGCAAGAACTTGATGAATAATCATTATCGTTATAATTTGAAAATATGTAATGAAGATTCAAGGAAAACCTGAACAAGCAACTTGGAGAGAAAAATGAGAATATACCAAGCATTGTAACAGAGGATAATATACTGCTATCGACTGATGATGAAAAAACATTTTATTTTAATAAGTATTTTTCGAAAGTAATTATGAAAATGCGCGCCAGTTTTTAATATGATGGCAAATGAATCTGTTTATACGGAAATGTTAAAAATTAAAAAAATAACCCCAATTCCAAAGCTAAAGGATGAAAATAAGGTCCACAATTTTCGCCCAATTACCACTATGGCTATTATAGACAAGAAAATTTAAAAAATATATTTGAGTAATAAACAGATTATCTTGAAAGTACCAACCTATTATATGAATGCCAATATGGATTTAAAAAAGGGAGTGGAACAGATGAAGCTGTCATCAATGCATCTGCAACGGTTTAGATACTGGTCATAGAGGAGTTGAAGGAGTATTTTTTGATATTTTTTGAAATTTGTGAGATTTAGGACATAAATGTCCAAAAACGACATAACAATGACATATAGATGGATATGAGATTGCAGAATCGGGAAGTGTACATTACCTTGGGTTGCACTTAAGCCAACATTTGTTATGGGAGTATCACATTGGTCACTTAAAGTCCAAGTTATCTTGTGGAATAGGAATTCTGCATAAATTTAGAAATAAGCTTAAAATAGAAGTGAAAATGATGCTTTACCAATCACTAATACATTATTCACACATAACTTATCTAGCAATCGTGTACGCAGCTAAGTGTAGCATTTATTTGAAATCTCTGCAGTCAGCACAAAACATGGCGCTGAAAATAGTTTTCAACCTTAAACAGTTTTGTTAGGCCAAATGTTATAAAACTGTTAGCACTTATTATTTACTTGCTTACGGAATAAACACCGTAAATTAGATTGCGAAAAAGTAATCACAACAAATAAAGGGTGGCTAAATTTTAAGCGCCGATGTTGATTTTGAATAAAACACAAATTATTTAGGAAATTATTGTAATTTTTTTTTATTATCATAATATTGGTATGGTTCAATCATGTATGGAACAAAATATCGGCAAAACGCGACATCGGCGGCACACATCCATCCGATGGTCAACATTTTCGATGACGCTGAGGCATAATTGAGGTTCTATGCCGTTTAGCTCTTGAATTGTTGCTGGCTTATCGACGCACACCTTTTCTTTCAAATAACCCCAAAGAAAGAAGTCCAACGGTGTCAAATCACATGATCTTTGCGGCCAATTGACATCGCCACGATTTTTTTAAATATTTTATATTTGTTAACAAATAAATTTTATTTGAAAATCAAGAAATTTTGTTTGGAACGCATATATTAATATATTATAACATAATTTATTTGCAAACTGACTTTCACAAATAAAATATGTGTTTACACACAAACAAAGTAATTGTTTAAGAAGTTTTCCAAATATATATTTTTTAAAACTTTGCTGACTTATTCCCATTTTAGTTAGTTTTTTTCCAATTCATCATTTTCTGTAAACACATTAATGCAATTCATATTTACAAATATTATTCCATTTAAGTTTTAATTAAATTTTAAAAACGTATAAAATGTATAAAAAAATCTGAAAACCAGAAAACTTGTAAACTTGTCTTTAAATTGGGCATTAATACATTGCCAAAATACATAAATACAAATTAAACTTTGTTTCGGAAATACTAGTTCTCAATACAAAAATATTAGAATGCGAACATATTTTTGTTTAGAACAATATCCTCCCAAACATATAATATTTGTATTACTCCAAATATTATATATTTGGAGTGTACCATAAACATATGTATATTTCAAGCCGGATATGTTTGGGACAATATACTACACAAGCGATTTTTTTCAGCGTGCATATCTTCCAATTCGGGCCATAAAAAGTTCGTTATCATCTCACGATAGCGAACACCATTTACAGTAACTGCCTGACCGGCCTCATTTCGAAGAAGTATGGCCCGATGACGTCGCCAGCCCATACACGCTGAAAAAAATAGCTTTTGTAGTATATTGTCCCAAACATATACGGCTTGAAACATATATGTGTTTAGGATACACTCTAAACACATAATTTTCAGCACACACAAAAAGTACATATTTGGGCAGATGTTGTTCTACACAAGTTTTGGTTTACATCCCAATATGTTTTTATTTGGGACTATTATTTCCGAAACAAATATTTATTTGCAAGTATTCAGAAAATACCTAAATTGTGTTAAATTTTACAGTAATTCAATGTTACATATTTAATGTTTGTAAAAATAATAAATTATAATAATTGAAATCGTATAATATCGGATCAATATAAATTACTTGGACGAATGACAACTAATGATGACTTGGTATACAAAGACATTTTAAATGATTGATTTAAAGCAGAAGTTAATGCTGCATATGGTATCATAACTGGGAGGTACAATTTGAATCCAAGTAAAAACTAAAACTGAAAATCGATAAAGTCAACAAAAGTTTTGGAATTTTTTTTAAATAAATATATTTAGAAAAATTCCTAAACAATATTTTTTTGTAAATAAACACATATTTTATTTGAGAAATTTAGTTTGCAAATATATTTTGTTGTAATATATTAATATATGCGTTCCAAATATATTTTATTGATTTTCAAATAAAATTAATTTGCTAAGAAATATATAATACTAGCTGGACCCGGTCCACTTCGTTGCCCCAGACTTCAGATTTCCGATTCCGTCCATTTTTGAACCAATTACGTAGACTGCCATCAAATGCATACATCAAATCGCTAACAAATTGTGCATGATATCTCAATTTCAAAAGTTGGCTTATATGGGCGGGGCCACGCCCATTCTTCCGATGCCGCCCATTTTTGGACCAATCACGTAGACTGCCACCATATACATATACACAAAATTCCAGCACTCTCGCTATCAAATTGGGCAAAATATATCAATTTCAAAATTTGGCTTATGTGGGCGGGGCCACGCCTATTGGTCCGAACCCGCCCATTTTTGCCAACGGATATATATATACAGAAAATTCAGGTCTCTCGCTAACAAATTGTGCAAGATATCACATTTTTAAAATTTGGATTATATGGGCGGTGCCAAGCCCATTGGTCCGCTCCCGCCAATTTTAGGACCAATCACGTGTACTGTCACCAGATACATATGCACAACATAACAGCACTCTAGCTAACAAATTGAGCAAGATACCACATTTTTAAAATTTGGTTTATATGGGCGGTGCCACGCCCATTGGTCCGATTCCCCTAATTTTTGGACCAATCACGTGTACTGTCACCAGATACATATGTACAACATTACAGCACTCTAGCTAATAAATTGTGCAAGATATATCAATTTCAAAATTTGGCTTATATGGGCGGGTCCACGCCCATTGCTCCGATCCCGCACCTTTTTTTAAAATTCACATAATCTGACACTAAATGCATACACACAAAAATTTCAGCACTCTAGCTAAAAAATTTTGTCAATACCAAAATTTGACCAGCACCCCCTACACATGTACATTCTGTGAAAATTTCAGGATGATTGGTCAAGCCGTTTAGACGTCTATACGGAACAAACAAACAAACATACAAACAAACTTTTATATATATAGATGTAACCAGTAAGGAAAGGCTAAAGTTCAAATTCAAATTTCTCAGGCTCATAGCCTGATCTTTATTCCCAAAAACATTGAAGCTTATTTCTATAAAATCAATCCTTAAAATTATTTCCTTAGCATAAAATATTATTCTAGGAATATATTATATATTTAGTCAAATTTCAGAGATACTGGCAGGCCAGCCCACGTGTCAACTTTCAGCTATTTTTGGATCTCCATCCCTACTATCTCAAAAGAAAAAGCCTCGGAAAAGGGGTAAAAACCGAGGGGAAAGGCTAAAGTCGGGCGGGGCTGACTATATAATACCCTACACCACTCTCGTAATATTGAATAACTCTGATATATAAATTTTGTAATTCATGTATAAATTGTTTACATAAATTTACTTTTGGGACATTTTATACTTAAATAATACCCTGTACCACAGTGTGGTGTAGGGTATAAAAACGATTGGATCTAAAGAGCAAAATCGGACGAAACATATATATGGGAGCTAAAGCTAAATATTAACCGATTTTCTTCAAATTCGGTAGAGTTGGTTCATGGATCAAGAAACTCTACCATTCTAAATTTCAAAACGATTGGATGTAAAATACAGCTTCTATAGAACTAAAGGGCCAAATCGGACGAAACATATCTATGGGAGCTATAGGTAAATCTTAACCGATTTTTTTCAAATTCGGTAGTGTTGGTTCATGGATCAAGAAACTCTATCATTCTAAATTTCAAAATGATTGGATGTAAAATACAGCTTCTACAGGACTAAAGAGCAAAATCGGACGAAACATATATATGGGAGCTAAAGCTAAATATTAACCGATTTTCTCCAAATTCGGTAGTGTTGGTTCATGGATCAAGAAACTCTACCATTCTAAATTTCAAAATGATTGGATGTAAAATACAGCTTCTATCGGACTAAAGGGCCAAGTCGGACGAAAGATATATGGGAGCTATATCTAAATCTTAACCGATTATTTTCAAATTCGGTAATGTTGGTTCATGGATCAAGAAACTCTACCATTTTAAATTTCAAAACGATTGGATGTAAAATACAGCTTTTATAGAACTAAAGGGCCAAATCGGACGAAACATATATATGGGAGCTATAGCTAAATCTTAACCGATTTTTTTCAAATTCGGTAGTATTGGTTCATGGATCAAGAAACTCTATCATTCTAAATTTAAAAATGATTGGATGTAAAATACAGCTTCTACAGGACTAAAGAGCAAAATCGGACGAAACATATATATGGGAGCTATAGCTAAATCTTAACCGATTTTCTCCAAATTCGGTAGTGTTGGTTCATGGATCAAGAAACTCTACCATTTTAATTTTCAAAACGATTGGATGTAAAATACAGCTTCTATAGAACTAAAGGGCCAAATCGGACGAAACATATATATGTGAGCTATAGCTAAATCTTAACCGATTGTTTTCAAATTCGGTAGTGTTGGTTCATGGATCAAGAAACTCTATCATTCTAAATTTCAAAATGATTGGATGTAAAATACAGCTTCTACAGGACTAAAGAGCAAAATCGGACGAAACATATATATGGGAGCTAAAGCTAAATATTAACCGATTTTCTTCAAATTCGGTAGAGTTGGTTCATGGATCAAGAAACTCTACCATTCTAAATTTCAAAACGATTGGATGTAAAATATAGCTTCTATAGAACTAAAGGGCCAAATCGGACGAAACATATATATGGGAGCTATAGCTAAATCTTAACCGATTTTCTTCAAATTCGGTAGTGTTGGTTCATGGATCAAAAAACTCTACAATTCTAAATTTCAAAACGATTGGATGCAAAATACAGCTTTTATAGGACTAAAGGGCCAAATCGGACGAAACATATATATGGGAGCTATAGCTAAATCTTAACCGATTTTCTTCAAATTCGGCAATGTTGGTTCATGGATGAAGAAACTCTACCATTCTAAATTTCAAAACGATTGGATGTAAAATACAGCTTTTATAGGACTAAATGGCCAAATCCGACGAAACATATATATGGGAGCTATAGCTAAATCTTAACCGATTTTCTTCAAATTCGGTAGTGTTGGTTCATGGATCAAGAAACTCTACTATTCTAAATTTCAAAATGATTGGATGTAAAATACAGCTTTTATAGGACTAAATGGCCAAATCGGACGAAACATATATATGGGAGCTATAGCTAAATCTTAACCGATTTTCTTCAAATTCGGTAGTGTTGGTTCATGGATCAAGAAACTCTACCATTCTAAATTTCAAAATGATTGGATGTAAAATACAGCTTCTACAGGACTTAAGAGCAAAATCGGACGAAACATATATATGAGAGCTATAGCTAAATCTTAACCGATTTTCTTCAAATTCGGCAATGTTGGTTCATGGAACAAGGCATAGAAGCAATCAAAGCTAGTGGGGCAAAAATCGTACCGTTTGAGTCATATACGAAAAATATATGCGCGAAAAATCATTTTCAATTCTCAGATTGTGGTCAGTGTAGCAGTGACTAAAAACAATTTTGATTATTTTACTGTTTTTAAAAGTTCCTTAAGAACTGATAATCTAAAAATGTATATGTAATTAGTTACTGATCCCAAAGGAGATGCGAAAACTACGACGAATGAGAAATGTCCGTCCGTCCATCTGTCTGTCTGTCTGGCTGGTGCGCATGCTAACTCTCGAAAGGAGTAAACGATTGACTTCAAATTTGGTATACGGTAATAGTTTTTTCTATCTCCGGTTAAGTTCGAAGATGAGCCATATTAGTCCACTCCTTCTGGTACCTACCACACAAAAAGGGCTAACATTTAGTGAAATATTGATTATTTAATAACATCTATACTACTTATTAGAATCTTCTGAAATTCCACACATTGTATTATTTCATTAGTCGCTATAATCTCGAGAAAAATGGGCGAAGTTGTCACGCCCCTTTTGGTACCTCACACACAAATGTAACTGCATATAACTTTAATACAAGTGCATAAAATACTTGAAATTTTGTACAGTATAATTTTTTTGTAGCGCCTATAGTCCGGTAAAAAATGGGCATTATTGTACAGCCCCATTTGGTACCTCCCACACAAATGGACCGTACCATACCAAAAGTTAACGGCTTATAACTTTAATACAAGTGCATACAATTAGTTGAAATTTTGTACAGTGTAATCATGTTATAGTGCCTACAGTCCTGTGAAAAGTGGGCGTTATCACCACGCCCCTTTTTGTACAAATGACCAAATCATACCAAAATTGAATAGCTCGTAACGTAAATATACCAGTGCACATAAACGCTTATAAATAGTTCGGCACTGTGCAATGTATTTAAAGAAAATACTGTTTACGGAAAAATAGATGTATTGGTAAACCCCTTCTAGTACCTCCAACACAAGTTGCCAGATTTATTAGTGTAATGTTATATATTACATTACTCACAAAGTCAGGGTATACCGTAGTCGGTTTACCCGACTGAAGCTGTCTAACTTATTTAAAACAATATTTACAAAAAAAAATGCCAATGATTTTCCTTTCGAAACTATGATAAATATTGAAATTACAAAATAGACAGAATCATTTCAATAAAAATAATTTCCATTTCTGAAATGTTATGTAAAAATGCTATTATATAGAAACTGAAGGAAACACCAGATTAAAATTTACAAGATCATCTCAGATTAGATTGGGATCCGTGCCTATATACATATATTTCACATATCTATGCTAGTGTTTTCCTGGTCCAGTATGCAAATTAAAATTTAAATAAATAAAAATATATAACGATATATGCAAATATTGGAGAAATTTCGCATATATCGAAGATGTCCTATTCAAGACCTTCAAGAAGAGCTCTAATTGGTATAAATCTACAAACGCGTTTTAAAAAAATATCAAATGCAATGTTCACATCTCAGGAATTTCTTAATAAATATTTTTTAAAAAAAGAACGTGGCTGAACACCGTCTTAAAATTTTCAGCGTTCATTTAGAATATATGGGGCTACATAACTAGATTTTTCACACAATTTTAAGTTGGTGTCATTAATGTGTAAAATGCAAATTAAATTTGCAGATGCATCGGATGCACTTAACGACGCGAACATAAATCCCTGCTATGAAAAATAGAACTTACGAGCTTTAAAATGAACCTTCTTTTGTAAAAATCCGTCCACGCGTTCCGAAAATACAGAGCCCGAAACATACGCCCTTTGAGAATATTTTCCTATTTTCCCAGATTTCAGATGCTAATAACATCTGGAAAAATTTTTTGTAATTTTTTTCAGCAACTATAAAATGTTTTGTTTTGAGCAGAGAATCGATATGCCAATTTATTTTGAAATCGGGAATGGTGACCCAAAAAAGGTGTTCGGTTTGACACGAAATGAACGATATACTGATCTTCAAGGAGATGCGAAATAAACTATTCGATGACGCCGGTTTTAATTTCGGTTCATTTCGAAAGATGCGTCCGTTAAGCTCTGAGATGAAGCTCAGAAATTTTGCACACACATAGTTAAGAGAGTAGCTGGAGTAATAACCTACTCAGATTATTACTTATTCAGATATTTTTTCTTTAAAGGGTCGATTAAGAGCTAAAAACCTATACGAGGTGCTGGCTGTGATACATTCACACGTGCTAATTTCCAATTTGCCATCAAAAATATGTTCATACTATTTGAGTTTTTGCGAGCGTCTGGTATTCTCTTCAGGAGTTTGATAGACTTTCAAGTCAAGTCAAGCAGTTTAGAGTATTTCGCGGCTGTTAAGATCGCTATTGAATTTGGTTGAAATCTGTTCAGATTTAGATATAGCTCCCATATATATCTTTCGTCCGATTTGGCCCTTTAGTCCTATAGAAGCTGTATTTTACATCCAATCGTTTTGAAATTTAGAATGGTAGAGTTTCTTGATCCATGAACCAACATTGCCGAATTTGAAGAAAATCGGTTAAGATTTAGCTATAGCTCCCATATATATGTTTCGTCCGATTTGGCCCTTTAGTCCTATAGAAGCTGTATTTTACATCCGATCGTTTTGAAATTTAGAATGGTAGAGTTTCTTGATCCATGAACCAACATTGCCGAATTTGAAGAAAATCGGTTAAGATTTAGCTATAGCTCCCATATATATGTTTCGTCCGATTTGGCCATTTAGTCCTATAAAAGCTGTTTTTTACATCCAATCGTTTTGAAATTTAGAATGGTAGAGTTTCTTGATCCATGAACCAACATTGCCGAATTTGAAGAAAATCGGTTAAGATTTAGCTATAGCTCCCATATATATGTTTCGTCCGATTTGGCCCTTTAGTCCTATAGAAGCTGTATTTTACATCCGATCGTTTTGAAATTTAGAATGGTAGAGTTTCTTGATCCATGAACCAACATTGCCGAATTTGAAGAAAATCGGTTAAGATTTAGCTATAGCTCCCATATATATGTTTCGTCCGATTTGGCCATTTAGTCCTATAAAAGCTGTATTTTACATCCAATCGTTTTGAAATTTAGAATGGTAGAGTTTCTTGATCCATGAACCAACATTGCCGAATTTGAAGAAAATCGGTTAAGATTTAGCTATAGCTCCCATATATATGTTTCATCCGATTTTGCTCTTTAGTCCTGAAGAAGCTGTATTTTACATCCAATCATTTTGAAATTTAGAATGGTAGAGTTTCTTGATCCATGAACCAAGACTACCGAACTTGAAGAAAATCGGTTAAGATTTAGCTATAGCTCCCATATATATGTTTCGTCCGATTTGGCCCTTTAGTTCTATAGAAGCTGTATTTTACATCCAATCATTTTGAAATTTAGAATGGTAGAGTTTCTTGATCCATGAACCAACACTACCGAACTTGAAGAAAATCGGTTAAGATTTAGCTATAGCTCCCATATATATGTTTCATCCGATTTGGCCCTTTAGTCCTATAAAAGCTGTATTTTACATCCAATCGTTTTGAAATTTAGAATGGTAGAGTTTCTTGATCCATGAACCAACATTGCCGAATTTGAAGAAAATCGGTTAAGATTTAGCTATAGCTCCCATATATACATATGTTTCATCCGGCTTGGCTGTTTAGATCCAATCGTTTTTATACCCTACACCACACTGTGGTACAGGGTATTATTTAAGTATAAAATGTCCCAAAAGTAAGTTTATGTAAACAATTTATACATGAATCACAAAATTTATATATCAGAGTTATTCAATATTACGAGAGTGGTGTAGGGTATTATATAGTCGGCACCGCCCGACTTTAGCCTTTCCTTACTGTTTTTTTGCTGCAAATTGCCAACCTCCACCACCCCAAACAATGATATCTTAAATTGTACATTGGGCGCTATTTCTGAGGTAACAAATTCCTCGGATATTCGTATTGTGTTTAGCTGAACATTTTAAAAAGTATACTAAGCCTTTCTCAGATACTGTTGTTTGTTTGTTTTAAAAGTGAAAGAATTTTGTGATAAAATGTGACATTGCGAATTGATAAGAAATGAAACCAGCACAACAAAGCCAAACGTCGTTTCGGATAAGTTGTGGTTTTTAATAACTCGAGCATTGTGGGTTTCTAATTATTTCGTTTTGAAACAAACACCGAAACGTAATCATCTGGGAGAGAACAATTAAGAAAAATAATAAATATGAAATTATTCAAAATCAGTTTGCTTTTGCTTGCAGTTGTAGCCATCTATGGCGAGGCGTCCATGGTAAGGCATCGTCGCTCTGCTGTCAGGGATGCAGAAGGCGATGGAAACGAAGATGTTTTGTATGTAGGAGATGACGATGTCCATGGCGACGGCACTAGCATCGAGGATATCAACAACGGTGACAACTTCGACAATGGCGACGATGAAATTCAAGATCTGAAGAGGCTTGCCGTTAAATCGTGTGTCATTTCAATGAACCGAGAACTGTGCAGTGAGCAATCGCGCTATCATCCCCACTATCCTAAGTGTCAGCTGTGCCGCGAGAATCTGAAGCATTGGGTGGGAATGTGTCATCGTGGTCATATATGTCACTGCTATTCTTAAACCGTGATAATAGTTCGCACTGCGACAAGATTGCGAGAAAGAGAGATTGAGGTCAAATGACAAATGTGTATTTAAAAAATATATGTAAGCTATTGTACTTAAGAAATGTTGTCCAAAGTCTTTTGGATAGATTTTTTTAATCTTTTAAGGAAAATACAAAAATTTTTTATTAATTAAGTTAATTATGCGAAATTAAAACTTATTTTGACAGTTTAGTAAAAACCTATATCTTTATACCCTCCACCATAGGAAGGGGGTATATTCATTTTTTTACTCCGTTTGTAACACCTCTAAATATTGATCTGAGACCCCATAAAGTATATATATTCTTAATCGTCGTAAAATTCTAAGACGATTTAGCCATGTCCGTCTGTCCGTCCGTCCGTCCGTTTGTGGTAATCACGCTACAGTCCGCAATAATAGAGCTAGGTTGATCAAATTTGGTACAATACTTCTTATAGTTGCAGGTTGTTTGGGATTGCAAATGGGCCATATCGGTCAATGTTTTGATATAGCTCCCATATATAGCATCTTACTTATTGTGGTTCCTACTGTTCTCATCTACTACATTTTTGTGTGTGTTTTCGGTGTTGTTTTCTTTAGGTTTGAGTTATTTTGTGAGGCCACATGCTATCCATGGTGGAGGGTATATAAGATTCGGCGTGGCCAAACTTAACGCTTTTACTTGTTATTTTTGATTTTTTCTCAAAAGAAAGCTTAGGTCCTTTAAGAGCTTTGGATTAGTGGGATGGGACCTGTGTATCTATCAATATAAAGATAAACCTTTAAAAAAATTTAGATTCAGCCATATAACTGGAGAACTATTAATCGTAATTGTTTCAGGAAATCTTTAAATAATCCTAAATTGAGTTGTCTTCATCTCCTTCTAATATAAATTCTTCATTATATCAGCGGTTTCAAACATATCTTATAAGATATTACAAAAATCCCATTTTCTGAGAAAATTCTAAAAACTTTTCAATTAAAAAGTCTCAAAAACATAGAAAAATTCACAATTATTATATTTTCATAAAGTCTAATGGCCATACTCGTACATAAAATGAGACCATTCTGAATAGAATCGACACATAATTTAAAAAGTTGTAGCTAATTTAGTAAATCTACCAGCACCACAAGTTAAAAAAAACTACAAAATATCATTACATTATCTTACACTATGCAACAAAAAAAATTGTGTTTTCGAGACCTAAAAACTTTTTTGTATACTATTTTATGAAAAGAAAACCCAAATTTGTTTATGGTAATGTTTTTTACTTAAATTTCAATTTTCATGGAAGTTACCTTTCGTATTTGGGCCATATTTTTCAGATATAAGATCGATAAAGCCGGATACCATTAACATTAAAGGAAATTATGAAGACTAGAAATGCTGTAAACATCACTTCCACGTCGAAACGAAAATTTAGTAACTGTCGGAAAAACAATTAGAAAAAATTTAATTTTTCTTTTCAAAAAAAAATTGTTTTTTGCTGGTACGAAAATCTACGGATAAATATATAAATTATGACCCATATTGTAAAAAGGGAAAATAAAAAAATAATAATTATTCATATTTTTTATTTTGGCAATTTTGTTTGGGAGGCACCAAAAGGGGCGTGGCATAACGACCATTTTCTAATATACTATGGGCACTGTAAAAACATTACACTATACAAAATTTCATGTGTCATCAACGATGACCTTTTCGTACAGAAAAGTCATCAACGATGACCTTTTCGTATAGAAAAGTCATCAACGATGACCTTTTCGTATAGAAAAGTCATCAACGATGACATTTTCGCAAAGAAAAGTCATCAACGATGACCTTTTCGTATAGAAAAGTCATCAACGGTGACCTTTTCTTATAGAAATGTCATCAACGGTGACCTTTTCGTATAGAAAAGTCATCAACGGTGACCTTTTCGTATAGAAAAGTCATCAACGATGACCTTTTCATATAGAAAAGTCGTCAAAGACGACCTTTTCGTATAGAAAAGTCATCAGCGATGACCTTTTCGTATAGAAAAGTCATCAACGATGACCCTTTCGTATAGAAAAGTCATCAACGATGACCCTTTCGTATAGAAAAGTCATCAACGATGACCTTTTCGTATAGAAAAGTCATCAACGATGACCTTTTCGTATAGAAAAGTCATCAACGATGACCTTTTCGTATAGAAAAGTCATCAACGATGACCTTTTCGTATAGAAAAGTCATCAACGATGACCTTTTCGTATAGAAAAGTCATCAACGATGACCTTTTCGTATAGAAAAGTCATCAACGATGACCTTTTCGTATAGAAAAGTCATCAACGATGACCTTTTCGTATAGAAAAGTCATCAACGATGACCTTTTCGTATAGAAAAAGTCATCAACGATGACCTTTTTGTATAGAACAGTCATCAACGATGACCTTTTTGTATAGAAAAGTCATCATCGATGACCTTTTCGTATAGAGCCATTGTTTCGTTGGCTGTGTGGCGTCATCCTGTTGAACCACATATCGTCCAGGTCCATCTCCTCAATTTCTGGCCACAAGAAGTTCATTATCATCTCGCGATAGCGAACACCATTCACGGTAACTGCTTGGCCGAACTCATTTTCGAAGAAGTACGGCCCGATGACGCCGCCATCCCATGTTTTCCGCAGAACGAACATGGCGAGCATGCACAGGTGTTTTCGCATCTCCTACAGACCCGGTTTGCTGAAATTTGCGCACTATTCTCCCGATTGTGGACACATTTGTTCGATTATGCTGACCAAAAAAATAACGAAGTGTACGAAATGTTTTTTGATTTGAACGCCCATTTTCGTAAAAGGCTTCAACAATCTAAACGCGCTGCTCAATTGTATACCTCTCCATGGTTGAATTTGTCAAACACTGAAACAAAGTAATGTCAAATTAAGTCGGGCAACAAAACTTGACGTTAAGGTGTGACTCACAATACGTGCATTGTGGTGAGATCACCTTTTATATTTGTGGACTTATTTAATTAACTACAACTTTTAAAATTATGCATCGATCATTTTTTCATATATAGTAATTGTGAATTTTTTATGTTTCTGAGAGGTTTCAATTAAAAAATTACACTATGCAACAACTGAAACAAAGTAATGTCAAATTAAGTCGGGCAACAAAACTTGACGTTAAGGTGTGACTCACAATACGTGCATTGTGGTGAGATCACCTTTTATATTTGTGGACTTATTTAATTAACTACAACTTTTAAAATTATGCATCGATCATTTTTTCATATATAGTAATTGTGAATTTTTTATGTTTCTGAGAGGTTTCAATTAAAAAATTACACTATGCAACAAAATTTTTGTCGAAGGGATGTGCAAATCAGTTTCTTGTGCAATTAGGTGTCACAAACACGAAAAAAATAGTAAAAACATTTTTTATGGTAATGTTTTTTTTAAATTTTTTTTTAATTCCAGCTTTCATGGAATGTACATTCAGTATTTGGACCATAATTTTTCAAGTACAAGCCTGATTGAGCCGTGTTGTGCCTCAAATTAAGGGGAATTATGAGGGCTATCGCTTTCACGTAGAATCTTTGGTTTAGCAACAGTCGTCAAAAATATGAGAAAAAATTATTTTTTTTTTTAAAACACTTTTTCCTGGTACAAAAAAAGACCATAAAAAATAGAAAAAAAATCGAAAAATATTTTATTTGTTATATTTTTTTATTTTATTTATTAATAGAAAACACTTTCTACTTGAAAAAATCTATGGATAGATGTAAAAGTTATGAGCCATTTTATTAATGTTAGGGAAATTCAAAAAAATCTTGTTTCATATTTTTTCGTTTTTAAATGATGTTTTTGCTTATATTGAATCCACTATATGTGAGAGAGACATATAAGAGACATTGCGCATGCATTTTATTTTAAGAGGATTGCTGTCAGACATTATACAATTATAGAGAGGACGAGGTTTTATGGCCGTTCGTAACCCTCCATAAAACATGATATGCAATGTGAGAGCTATATTGGATGAGATCCGCTCAGATAGAGGGTCATTCAACAACATTTGTGGTTTTTTATTTATGAGGTTTCCATTCAGTTACGCCTTCTAGGGGCATGGACATCCCAGTCGTATATACAGGTACTAAAATTATATGTACGCAATAGAAAGTAGTACGCGGCAGTCTTGAAAATATTGGGTGTCTACTTTCGAAGTAAACTATATGGTACTGCAACTTATGAACCTTAAATTTATGAATGAAATTTCGTATTAATAAATTGGTGTAATTCAGCTCCTTAAGGAGATAAGTCGACTTTCTGAAAAATATTACAAGTTATATTTCGAAGTATGAGTAAAAGGCAAAGAACTTTTCAATGTGTAAATGATCCCGACATTTTCTGCTACATCTGCGGAAAATATGTAATTAAAAAATCGACGTGCGTTTAGTAAAATAATAGAAGAAATATATGTGTAATATTTTGGTATACGAGTTAAAAATATGAACGAACCGTGGACACCTAGTATTTTGTGTAATTCGTGCCATGTAAATCTTACTCTATGGTTTAGTGTAAGAATGCGGTAAGTACTTTAAAATTAATGTATTACAATGTTTTGTGGAATAAAACGTTTTAATTTTACACTTCCATTATTTACACAACCATTCATTCACGATACGGACTTCTATTTTTGTCTAAGTAAACAGATTGGAGTAGGTAGGAGCATTAATCAAACATACAATTCAAAGGAATGGCGGTTACTTGTTGACAGCAGTAACGAAAGTTTGAAAGCAGCACTTTTACACAACGGAAATCAGAAACCGTCGATTCCCTTTGCTCATGCTGTCAACACTAAGGAATCATACGAAACAATGGCTAATTTGATAAAATATGAACAACATGACTGGAAAAATTGTTGCGATTTAAAAGTAGATGGGATGTTATGTAGAATGCAAGGCGGATTTACAAAATATTGCTGTTTTTATGCCTCTGGGATAGCCGAGCTCGCGAAGATCATTACAGAAGAAAGAAATGGCCAACAAGAAAAGACATTACATTGGGTGAAAACAACATAAAATACACACATCTCGTCCAAAAAGAAAACATTATTTTGCCACCACTGCATATTAAGCTGGGGCTCTTTAACAATTTTGTAAAAGCCTTAGGGAAAGATGGCAATTCACTCTCATATTTAAAAAGTTTATTTAAAAGTCTTTCTTTTCAAAAAATCGAAGAAGGCGTTTTTGATGGGCCTAAAATAAGGAAACTGATGAAAGATGTAAATTTCGAATCCTATTTGACGTCGGATGAAATTGCAGCACGGAGGTCGTTTCAAATTTCCTTGGATCCAATAAAAGCCCGCAATATGAAATAATGATTAATGATT
The DNA here is from genome assembly GCA_963930755.1 of Eudasyphora cyanicolor. NCBI lineage: Eukaryota > Metazoa > Arthropoda > Insecta > Diptera > Muscidae > Eudasyphora > Eudasyphora cyanicolor. The sequence continues at coordinate 153,582,310 of OZ005736.1, read as the reverse complement.
TGTTAAAAAATTATGAAAAAATTGGTAAGAAATATATTTTTCTATATTTATGTATATAACACATATGTATGTATTTTTCTAACTTATTTTTCGCTTTATGTATTCCAACAGGTGTAAATATGTCTCTCAAAATTCATTTCTGGCATTCTCATTTACACTTTTTGCCCGAGAATCTCGGCGACGTAAGCGACGAACATGGGGAAAGGTTTCACCAAGAAATGAAGTGCATCGAGCGGTGTTACCAAGGGCACTGGGATGATAGAATGATGGGAGATTATATTTGGTTCCTCATTAGAGAAACCGATTCCGAAATCTACAAACGTCAACAAAGAACTCACAATTACTTCTAATGAAACTCAAATGTACATAATATAAATAAAAGTAATAATAAATAAAATCGCTATTTAAACAGATATTAAAAAAAAGATTTTTTGAAATTCTTTTACCTCTACCATTATCCATAGATTTTTTTCAAAAAGGCATTATTTTCTTCGCTAGGATGCAAACTTTTAAAAAATAAAATAAAATATTTTTTTTTCGAATTTTTTTCTATTTTTTTTTTTTTGTCCCAGGATTATTTTTTTTTGAAAAAATGTACTTTTTCCAATTTGTTTAATGACTATTACTAAACCACTGTTTCTAAGTGAAAGAGGTATTTCCAACATTGGTAGCCCACATTAATAGCATCAATTTAAAGTATAAGTCGACCTGATCGGGCATATACTTCAAAAAATATAGTGCAGGTACTAATGGTACCTTAGTATTTTAAAAAAAAAAATTAAAAAAAAATGTATCCATAAAAAATGTTTGGTTTTGATTTTATATAACAGTATGCCACAATCTATACAAAAAAATAATTTTTAGGTCTAGGACAGAAAATAAAATTTTTTTTGTTGCATAATGTTATTAATATATTCTCAAAAAATTGGGTATTTCGCTATATCTTATAAGATATCTTTGAAACCGCTGATGGGATGAAGAAATTATATTAGAAGGAGATGAAGGCAACTTAATTTAGGATTATTCAAAGATTTCCTGAACCAAATACGATAAATAGTTCTCCAGTTATGACCACTAATAGACCTAAGCTTTCTTTTGAGAAAAAAATCAAAAATCTTAATATAGGTTTTTAAAAAAAAGTCGCAACAAAAACAAGAAGATATTTTTGCGTTTCTTTTATTTTCTAATAGGATTGACAAAAAGTCTATACAAAAACTTTGGACACAATTTTCTAAAAAAAATAGCTAATTATATGGATGGGAAAAAGGACCGTATGACCAAAATGTCAATATTCAACACCCTTAAACTCGGACAGTCCCTAACAGATTTCGTTGAAACTTTCTGTCATAACTACTATCCAATAGGACTAAACATGGTGCAAGTTTCAACGCGATCAGAAGACATGGCGTTGATTGACTCACTTGACATGAAATCCCCATATAAACATATGTATGTAATATGCACATTGTATGTCTATCTTTAATATGTGTACTTAAATTGCATTACATTGTATGTGAATGTATGTACAATTCAACGAAATTGTAATGGAGTTTTGTATTGTATCTACATATATGCTTATAATTTACGAACAGTGTTCTAAGGATTAAATATTGCTTTAGAATAAAAAATTAATAGAATTCAATAAAGTATGGAAGAGTAGTTATTTATAGATTTCATGTCTATCAAATCAAATAGAATCTGAAAAAAGAACTTGAGTGTTTCAACACAGAAAATAATTTAACTTGTGTTCATAAAATTACAACAAAAATGACAGTGATTCCGAGCCAAGAACAATAATCTTTAAAATTAACAAGTTTCGATGTCATGAGGAAGTAAACTGAATATTGAATTTAAGACAAATCGCATCATAAAGCTTATTTTGGTACATGAGTGAAATCAAACAACTGCTATAACATAACATTTAATTAAAATCAAGCAAAGAAAATTATTTATATAAGTAATATTAACTAGCATTTGAATACCCGGCGCACAGTGGGAGGAATTCCAAAAAAATGGAAATAATTCTGCCGTTTCTTAACCATACATCTGATTACGATCAAACTTGGCATGTTTGTAGAAGAGCTATTAGAGAAGTTAAGCTGTGGTATACAGGGGCGGAGCAGCAGGGCCTCAAAGTTGGCCACCTGGGTGAACAAAATGTTTAAGCGCGTGTAACTTTCGTCGTTTTCGTCCCATTCATAAAATCTTTCTTTGTGTGTATTCTAGTAACCGAGGACTACAAAAGGCTTTTTGCACCTAGCAATTATCTTGTATAGTTACCGGGATATCTGCATTTGAAAACAGAATTTTCAAATTTTTCCCCGAACACGACTGGATTGGGAATAAAATGTCCCATATAATGAAAAAAAATTGGTTCCATTTACCCAATAGTACCAACATATGGCCACTTGGAGTTATATTAAAAAAAAAACGATTTTTTTCATTTTTTAGGAAAAAAGTATACGAGTTATGTTCAAAAAATATCGGGAATTTTTAATTTCCGCGGGCTACGTGTATTTGATTTTTGATATTTTTGTAGCATTATGTTGGTACTCATGTCCATTACTTATGCTGACAAGGTCGGCCTTTTTGAATGTTTAGTTAATTTTTGACAGCTTGGATGTGTTTTAACTTGTCATCGATTTTTATCTATTTCAGAAAATGGATCAAAGAATCTGCATCAAATTTTGTGTGAAAAACAAAATAAAGTGCGCTGATGCATTCCGAATCTTGACTGTGGCATATGGTGAAGCTAACTTGGACCCAAGCAACGTTTATCGGTGGTACACAATGATCTTAGAGGGCTGAGAAGATGCGAAGGACGAACAGCGTGCCGGACGCCCGAGCAGGGGCGTGTTGCATTATGAGTTCTTGCCACAGGGTAATACGGTCAATAAAAAATATTACCTGCAAGTTATGCGCAAATTGCGCGAAGCAATCGGCCAAAAACGCCCGGATTTGTGGAAGAACAAAAAGTGGGTTTTGCACCATGATAACGCCCCTGCACACACATCGTTGCTTGTGCGCGAATATTTGGCCAAAAACAACACAGTAATGGTGTCGCAGCCACCGTATTCCCCTGGCCTAGCCCCCTGTGACTATTTTTTGTTCCCAATACTGAAAAGGACCATGAAAGGACGACGCTGCGATATTCATGAATAAATAAATGTTTTTTGAAAAAATACAGAATTCGCAAATTTTTTGGAACATTCTACGTATGTCGCATTTTCGAGTTTTTGAAGAAGTTAGTTAAAAACAAGTAACAGCGTTAAGTTCGGCCATGCCGAATTTTATATACCCTCCACCTTGGATTGCATTAAATTTTATTACTGAAAAAATCTTTGGATATAGAGCAAATCATAAAACGATCATTTTTGTTAAATTATTAAAAAAACGAACGCTGTAATTTTTAGGCCGCAAATCCTTTAGCCAAATACTTCACCCGAAAAATGGCTTAAAAAGCTTTTTTGAGAGCTACATCTACCCGGGGACTACTACAAAATAAAATTTTATTTGTATAAATTTTATTGGCAAAATAAAATATAAACTGCAAAGTTTCAGCTAAATTTCTTAGAAAGTGTTGTGTTTTGTGGATTAAAAAAGCCTTTTTGGGAGCGACATATATAGGTGGACTATAATAAAATATGAACTGATTCAAAAAATTTTTACTGCGATGAATTCTTGTCTTAATTAAATACAAACTGCAAACTGCAAACTACGGATATTTTGGAGCGACCACTACAGGGTGACTTAAACAAAATATGAACCGATTTGTAAAATGTTTGTCAAAATAGAATACAAACTGCAAAGTTTCTGTTAAATTACTTTAAAAATGTGGTATCTGTGACTCAAAAACCGTATTTTGGAGCGACTTCTATAGGGAGCTCCCCTATCTACCAAAACATTGACCGATATGGCCCATTTGCAATCCCAAACAACCTGCAACTATAAGAAATATTTCTACAAAATTTGATCAACCTAGCTATATTATTACGGACTGTAGCGCGATTACAAGAGACGGACGGACAGACGGACATGGCTAAATCGTCTTACAATTTTACGACGATTAAGAATATATATACTTTATGGGGTTTCAGATCAATATTTAAGGGTGTTACAAACGGAGTGACAAAATGAATATACCCCCCATCCTATGGTGGAGGGTACAGAAAGTATAACAAATTTACTATCATCTTAAAGGAATCATTCCAGAGAACAGTATGTATGAGAATGTTCTCAAGGAAAGAACGGGTCAAAAATATTCACTGGTATTGTTGTCAAGCTTATCCAATTTACACCATTTATTTACACAAATTTCAAAAGTAACCCATATTTTCTCCAATCGCAAAGCTAAAATGTTAAAACTTTTGGCATATTTATATGTGGTAGGGTGTGGTAAGTTGAACAACAAAGGGATGGTGAAACAAGGCTTTTTTATACCCACACCACACTGTGGTACAGGGTATTATGACTTTGTGCATTTGTTTGTAACACCCAAAAGGAGAAGAGATAGATCCATTGTTTATTATACCGATCGACTTGTAATCACTTTCTGAGTCGATTTAGCAATGTCCGTCTGTCTGTCCGTCTGTCTGTCTGTAGATGTATTCTTGTAATCAAAGTACAGGTCGCAATTATGGCCCGATCTTGACGAAACTTTACATATATCTTTTTTTGGCCCAAGGACGATCCCTATTTAATTTGGTTAAAATCGGTTCAGATTTGGATATAGCCCCCATATATATGTTAGACCCGATTTGACATGTAAGCGCTGTAAAAACTTTATTTAATATCCGATCAGTATGAAATTCAGCAGAAAGAGGTCTATTGTTATATGAATGAACACTGTTAAATTTGGAAGAAATCGGTTCAGATTTAGATATAGCCCCCATATATATGTTACCCCCGATTTTACATGTAAGCGCTGTAAAAACTGTATTTTTAATCCGATCAGTACGAATTTCGGCAGAAAGAGGTTTCTTATTACATGAATTAATACTGACAAATTTGAGGGAAATCGGTTGAGATTTAGATATAGCCCACATATATATGTTACCCCCGATTTGACATGTAAGCGCTGTAGAAACTGTATTTTATATCCGATCAGTAAAAAAATTGGCAAAAAGAGGTTTCTCATTACGTGAATTAACACTGCCAAATTTGAGGGAAATCGGTTCAGATTTAGATATAGCCCCCATATATATGTTACCACCGATTTGACATGTAAGCGCTGTAGAGACTGTATTTTATATCCGATCAGTACGAAATTCTACAGAAAGTGGTCTTTCTACATGAATGAGTATTCAGGGAAAATCGGTTCAGATTTATATATAACCTCCATATATATGATCCTCCTGATTTGGTATCAACGCGCTATAGAAGTTGTACTTTACTACCGATCATTAATATTTTCCGGAAAGATGTTTCTCAATTTAGGAACGAATATTGCTTAATTTAGCGATTATCGGCTCAGAATTAGATAATATGTTCCTGCCTACTTACCAATTATTCCAAATTATTATCGCAATGACCTTTATCGCATTGTTAGAGAGGTGTAGGGTATTATATAGTCGGCACCGCCCGACTTTCTGCCTTTCCTTACAGGTTTATAGTAGATATATATACAAAAATCCATTTTTTTGGGATTTTCAAATTTATTTTGTGAATTGTAGATTGACTTTTGGAAATATTATGATTCGATTTGTTATGTCAAGACCTACAAACTACAAAATATTTCATTGATATATGTCCATTTTTAAAAAGTGTTTTTTTTCCCCGTTTTTCCTTACCCTGTCCCAGCATTTGCTTAATATCAGTCCAGAATATAAACCGATTTCTCTCACATTAACTTCTATAAATTTTGAAATTTTCGTAAAAATTGTGTAATTTGCAGAAGCGTGGCAACACTGTTAATAAAAATTTTTTTCTTCTCCAGGAAGTTTCCTTTAAGACGAATATAAATATGATATACTTTCTTTTTATAAATACTACTGGGTGAACTAAGTAGAGATACTTTTTTCGATAGCCTTATTTTGACAGATCCCGTGTGAGTCGTTTTTGTTAAGTATTGTTTATTATTTAAGTATTGTTTTTTATTTTTGTTAAGTATTGTTTGACATTTCATCATGGAAAGACGTACGCCTGAATAACGTTTACAAAGTATTCAGTTTTATTATCAATATAATCGTTCGCCAATTGCGCTAAGTCCATTTTTTTAAAATCCAAAAAAACAATATTTTAGCTCTCGTTAAGAGCTATCTTTTTCCATTGACCGATTCCCGATCCGACGTACCGGAATCATCGGTCCATATTTCTTCAAAAATGATACCGGTGAGAACGTAACCGTCAATGGCGACCGTTATCGTGCCATGATAACCGACTATTTGATGCCTGAAATTGAAGGTCGTGATCTCGGCGACATTTGGTTTCAACAAGACGGCGCCACTTCCCACACATCGCATCAATCAATGGATCTATTGAGAGAACACTTCGGTGAGCAGATAATTTCACGTTTTGGGCCGGTCAATTGGCCGCCAAGATCGTGCGATATCACACCGTTAGACTTTTTCCTGTGGGGATATGTAAAGTCTAAAGTTTATGCGGACAAACCCGCTTCGATTCAGGCCTTGGAGCAAAACATCACGCGTGTCATTCGCCAGTTACCAGTCGAAATGCTCGAACGAGTCATCGAAAATTGGACTCAATGGTTGGACCATCTGAGACGTAGCCGCGGCCAACATTTGATAGACATAATCTTCAAAGAATGTTCTTTCAAATGATAATAAACATTCCCCATTCAATTTGATTTTTTTGTGTTTTTTCCTTTAAAAAAGTAGGGAACCTCGAAATGGATCACGATTTAGATTCTGTTCGCCAACGGATGTGATTTTACACCAAGCAACTTTTAATCGCTTGACCGTTGCGGCTGTGTTGTATTAAATGTACAACAGTATAAAAAACCTTTTGATTTCCCGTGACGCGTTTTGCGACTTCATGAACTCTGACATATAATGAAGAGTGTGGCTGAAATAATACTCAGGTGATGGAAATTTGAATTCTTTCCGATAAACATAATAATACTCGTAATTCGATTAAGAGCTACAATGCTATATGATGTGCTGGCTGCTGTGATCAATGCAGTCGCGATTAAAAATATGTTCATACCGGTTGAGTTTTTGAGAGCAGTTGGTATTATTTGCAGGAGTCTGATAGACTTTTAAGTAGAGTGAACCGAGTTTTTATTACACCATTTCCAAATGTATTTCAGAAAATATCAATTCAAATTCAGAAATTTCATTTGAAATTCAAAACTCGTCACTTGAAATTCAGATTTCCATTTAATTTTCCATTTGTTCCTGCAAAATTATGTTTGGCCACATAGAAGCTGGTTTCACTTGCACCACTTAAATCCCAATCCACGACCAGCCATGCTTTTCTGAAGATGTATGTATATGACTAAGCCTACATACTTAATTTCACATTGAAATGTTCTGAAAATCTAATTTCTAAATTTCAAGTGAAGAATTCCGAATTTCAAATGAAAAGGTCTGAATTTCAAATGAAAAATTCTGAATTTCAAATGTCGAGTTCTGAATTTCAAGTGTCGAGTTCTGAATTTCAACTGACGATTTCTGAATTACAAATGGATATTCTGATTTTCAATTGAAGATTTCTGAATTTCAAATGTAAAATCTGAATTTCAAATGACGACTTCTGAATTTCAAATGGAATTTCTGAATTTCAATTGACGAGTTCTGAATTTCAAATGGAAAATCTGAATTTCAAGTGACGAGTTCTGAATTTCATATGGAATTTCTGAATTTCAAGTGACGAGTTCTGAATTTCAAATGGAATTTCTGAATTTCAATTGACGAATTCTGAATTTAAATAGATTTTTTCTGAACTACAAAATTGAATTTAGTAAGTAATTTTTCTTTCTGTGTACAAATGATTCACAGTTAAGAATTAAGAAATACCGTCGCACAGTGGGCTAAACTGGAAAAAAATTGACATAATTCTGCCATTTCAAAACCAGTTATCGTATGGCGATGAAATTTTAGGTGTGTATACAAGAGGTGTGAGAGAGTTTAAGTTCGGAATTTGGGCCCCCTATCTCATACAGGGGCGGAGCCCTAAAGTTGACCACCTCGGGTATAAAAAATTTTCATCGGCTTCTAACTTTTGAATGGAGTGTCCGGCTTAGTATCCGGTTTCTGTGGATACTCCTAGACCAGACCTACAAAAAAACATTTTATAGGTTGAAGATATCTTGAATAGTTTCCGAGATATGTGGATTTTAAATTTGAATTTTTCATTTTTTCGCCGACTTTGCCTTGGAGTTTAGCCAATATCTCAGTCAAGAGTTTACCGATTTTGTTCGCGTGTTTTTTTATGGATTGCCAATAAAATTTACAATATCATGAAAAAAAGAATCGATAAGATATGGGAAGAAAAAAGAAAGTTAGTCAAGTTATCAAGTCAAATTTTTGAAAAAATGTCATTTTTGGAGATTTTTTGACGAAAAAATCCAATTCGTATTTAGGTCTTGTAGAAAAAGGACGCTAAAGGTCGGAAGGGACCTTTATATTTTCGCTAGGGGCGATTAAGTGCAATATAAAGTATAAACTCTTAAATATCAACAAGATAAATTGAAAAATAAAGTCTGAAGAGCGTCAAAAAGTGTCTTCGGTGGGGACCTTCATATGCGGGCTATACCCAAACGGGGACGATTTAGTCCAATATCTATATATATAAAGAAGAATGTGTGTTTGTTTGTTTGTTTGTTGGTTTTTTGAGCGCTGTAATTTTGTGCACATGTATCTGGTGGTAGTCTACGTAATTTGTCCAAAAATGGGCGGAAGCGGACAAATGGGCGTGGCACCGCCCATATAAGTCAAATTTTTGAAATTTCGATATTTTTTTAAATTTTTATTTTTTTTATTTTTTTTATTTTAATTGAGCTCGAAGTCGGTATATTATTGTTTATTGAATTTTATTTTTCTCAATATTTCGATCCTCATCGAGGATCATCTTCAGGAGATTCTACAAACGTATATATATTAATTGTATTAGACATTTGTATAGACATTAAAATTTCAAAAAAATCGAAGGGTGTAATCATTTTGAAAATCGCAATAGAAAGTATAAAAGGGCAAAAACATTAAAAATTCGTATATTGTTGCAGTGCTTACTCCAGTTAGTTGTAGTTGTTGAAATTACCTTCAATACAAGGTATAGCACGTTAAAATCGGTCACGTATTTCAATAGATACAAGCTAAAGAATGAACACACCTTTTAGAAAAAAACGTAATTTCGTCAACTTTAAATTGCTCAAAACTCTTAAAGAAATTTTTGTAATATTTTTTTCTTGAACTACGTTTAAGATATTTTTAGGTAAATAATACATAAACAAAATTTCGAAGCAATCAAAAATAGTGATGTCAAAAATCGACCCGTTCGGCATGGAATGACTCATATGGTACAATCTGACCTCATAGGAGATGCGAAAACAACTAATCGATATTCAGCCTATGGCCAAACCGCGTTTTGGTATTTCTAAAGCCTTTTCAAAATATATCGCCAAGCACTTACTGTGGTAACATAACCGTTGCCATTATGGTCAATTCTCAGTCTGTGGTCAGTGTAGCAGTGACCAAAACAATTTCCATTTTCTCTGTACCTATGAAGAGATTTGAGTCAACAAATGTATGTGTATATACAGATCTCTAGAAAACCTTTATATACTCTAGTGTAGTAGTGACCAGAACAGTTTTCATTATTTCACTGATTTTAAAAGTTCCTTCCAGAATATTAAAATGTGATGCGAAATGAAATGTGATCCGAAAACAACTAATCTAATGTCAAACCGGACGTGAAACCGCGTTTTGATATTTCTAAAGCCTTTCCACAGTATATCACTCAGCACTTACTGTGGTAACATATCTATCGTTGTCAATATGGTCAATTCTCAGTCAGTGTAGCAGTGACCAAGCAATTTCCACTCTTTCAGTACTTCAAAAGTATCTTAAGAGCCATGAGCCAACAAATGTATTTGTATATAAAGAACTCTAGGAAATGTATATAAAGAACTCTTGACCGCTGGTCCGCGAGGCTACGGTAACAGTTTAAAGGTCGAGGTTCCCTACTTTTTTAAAGAAAAAAACACAGAAAATTCAAATTGAATGGGGAATGTTTATTATCATTTGAATGAACATTATTTGGCATTTATTTTTTTGAGGATTATGTCTATCAAATGTTGTCCGCGGCTACCTCTCAGATGGTCCATCCGTTGAGTCAAATTTTCGATGACTCGTTCGAGCATTTCGACTGGTAACATGCGAGTGACGCGCGTGATGTTTTGCTCCAAGGCCTGAATCGAAGCGGGTTTGTCCGCATAAACTTTAGACTTTACATATCCCCACAGGAAAGTTGCTTGTGTGATATCACACGATCTTGGTGGCGTGAAACTATCTGCTCACCGAAGTGTTCTCTCAATAAATCCGTTGATTGATGCGATGTGTGGGAAGTGGCGCCGTCTTGTTGAAACCAAATGACGACGAGATCACGAGCTTCAATTTTGGACATCAAATAGTCGGTTATCATGGCACGATAACGGTCGCCATTCATTTTTGAAGAAATATGGACCGATGATTCCGGTACGTCAGATCGGGAATCGGTCAATGGCAAAAAGATAGCTCTTAACGAGAGCTAAAATATTGCTCATGGGTGTCAAGGTCTTAAGTCGACTGGAAAGTTTTATTGTTGGATTTAAAAAAAATGGACTTAGCGCAATTGGCGAACGATTATTCTGATAATAAACCTGAATAATTTGTAATCGTTGTTACGGCGTAAGTCTTTCCATGATGAAATGCCAAACAATACTTAACAAAAATAACATGACAGCGTGACACGACTCACACGTGATCTGTCCAAAAAAGGCTATTGAAAAAAGTATCTCTACTTAGATCACCCATTATAACCAACGGACTATTCACATACTAGTTTTTTAGCCCGTGGTCACTTCTTGTGCTATCAAAATTATCTAAATAATTTAATCTCATTTTTGTACTTCAGGAGCATCTTAAATAATATACATCGGAAAAATAATTTTGAATTCGAAGTCCCAATGCGTTGAGACTTATTTCATTTTTATGGGAGTTATTTCATAATGAAATTTGGTCCGCGTAGCCGTCTTTGGATATACCCAAGAGAAGAAAATCTTTAATGCCGACCGAAGTCCGCCCACCAAAAGAAACTTTGGTTCGTGTAGCCTTTCTTGGGCATACCCCGGAGGAGACAATCATTAATTCGACCGAAAGCTGGCAAAGCACGAGTCTCATAGATTACATTCGATATTTTGGGATTTGTGGTTAATCCATCATTGTTGGGACTTATTTAATTGGGAGTTATTTCACTTTTTTAAGTTCAGTAAGAAATAAATTCCAAATATTGGGACTTATGTAGCTTTGGGAGTTATTTCACTTTTTAAAATTGGTCCAAATACTGAATGACTTTCCATGAAAGCTGGAATTTAAAAAAAAATCTTAAAAAAACTTAAAAAAAATTTACAAAAAAAAATTACTATAAAAAATGTTCGTAATATTTTTTTCGTGACACCTAATTGCACCAGAAACTGTTATCCACATCCCTTGGACAAACATTTTGTTGTCCAAGGGTTTTCAACAAGAGGTGTTATTTTGGTATTCAAAGAAAAATTCCCTTTTTTGAGATAAATGATCGGATGTTTATTTCATAATAAAGAGGAAGGTATGCAGTTAATAATGAAAAACAACAGCAGCCAAATGGCCACCACGACCACGCTTACAGGATCATATCCTTTTCATGAAATTTTCCATAACCAAATCGCAAAGTGGCTGCCCTATGTCCTCGATAGCCTCACGAATTCTATCTTTGAGGTCTTTAATCGACGCTGACCTTATCTTTCACGTGGCCCCAAAGGAAGAAGTCGCTAGGTCGTCGGCTTAATGCTAGTTTGGTCCAAACGCCATTTTTGTGTTTTTTGAGTTAGGAGTTGATAATATGGGTTCCAAGCATGCTCTGATTCAGAATCTGCAATCATTTTTTTTCCTATCTCGCCTAGTTTTCGAGATATTGATAGGGTAAATTTGTTTTAATCTGAATAACGGGAAATAATTTCGATATTTTTGTTCTATGTCTCAATTTTTCTATCGCCCTATATTTTTCACTCAGTATTTTACGTTCTTTCGATCAGAATATGTAAATTAGTGTCCTTCCACACCGACCCTTTTTGTGGTCCATGTAATACAAATACGAAAAATATTAAAATAAAAGTAGATATGGACCAAAATGCCAAGTACAAAAATTGTTATAACTTGTTTATTTTTGGATGTAATGGCATAGAAATGCATGAAAATCATACAAACACTGTTGGGAACCATATGAAATAAAAAGTGTGTAACTCTTCAGTCCCGTTTTTACTCAAACAATAAATTGCGTTTTTCTCCGATCATACAAAATGGCGTATGGAACAAAATAGCATTGAGCCGACGAGGTGTTAAATCACAAGATCTCGGTGGCCAATTATGATCACCTCTTCGAGAGATAACATGGTCCGGAAACTTTTCCCGTAACAGAGCAATGGTTTCGTTTCTTGTGTGACACGTAGCGCCGTCTTGTTGAAAGTAAACGTTGTCCAGATCAATACCATCCAACTCCGACCATAACAAATCATGAATCATCTCTCGATAGCGCAAGCATTCAGCGTAACTGTTGATCCAACCTCATTTTCGAAAAAGTAAGGTCCAATGACACCGCCGGACCATAAACCGCGTCAAACAGTCATACGTTGAGGATGGAGATGCTTCTCAACAATAAATTGGGTTTTCCGAGCCCCAGATGCGACAATTTTGCTTGTTGACGTAGCCACCGAGGTGGAAATGGGCCTCATCAGTCAAGATGATTATACCCTACACCACACTGTGGTACAGGGTATTATAACTTTGTGCATTTGTTTGTAACACCCAAAAGGAGAAGAAATAGACCCATCGTTTATTATACCGATCGACTTAGAATCACTTTCTGAGTCGATTTAGCTATGTCCGTCTGGTATGGTCCGATCTCGAAACTTTACACATATCTTTTTTTTGGCCCAAGGACGATCCCTATTGAATTTGGTTAAAATCGGTTTAGATTTAGATATAGCCCCCATATATATGTTAGCCCCGATTTGACTTGTAAGCGCTGTAAAAACTTTATTTTATATCCGATCAGTATGAAATTCGGCAGGAAAAGGTTTCCTATTACATGAATGAACTCTGTTAAATTTGGAAGAAATCGGTTCAGATTTAGATATAGCCCCCATATATACATTACCTCCGATTTGACATATAAGCGCTGTAAAAATGTTATTTTATATCCGATCAGTGCGAAATTCGGCAAAGAGAGGTTTCTTATTACATGAAGGAATACTGCTAAATTCGGAGAAAATCGGTTCAGATTCAGATATAGCCCCCATATATATGTTACCCCCGATTTGACATGTAAGCGCTGTAAAAACTGTATTTTATATCCGATCAGTGCAAAATTTGGCAGAAAGAGGTTTCTTTACATGAAGGAATACTGCTAAATTCGTAGAAAATCGGTTCAGATTTAGATATAGCCCCCATATATACGTTACCCCCGATTTGACTTGTAAGCGCTGTAAAAATGTTTCTTATTATATGAATGAACACTGTTAAATTTGGAAGAAATCGGTTCAGATTTAGATATAGCCCCCATATATACGTTATCCCCGATTTGACATGTAGGCGCTGTAGAGACTGTATTTTATATGCGATCGGTACGAAATTCGACAGAAGGAGGTCTTTTTACATGAATGAGTATTCAGGGAAGATCGGTTCAGATTTATATTGATTGTTCCTCCTGATTTGGTATAAAACCGCTATAGAAGTTGTATTTTACTTCCGATCATTAAAATTTTCCAGAAAGATGTTTCTCAATTTAGGAACGAATATTGCTTAATTTAGCGATTATCGTTTCAGAATTAGATAATATGTTTCTACCCATTTACCAATTATTTCAAATTATTATGGCAATGACCCTTATCGCATTGTTAGGGAGGTGTAGGGTATTATATAGTCGGTCCCGCCCGACTTTCTGCCTTACCTTACTGGTTTTTCGATGATTTTCGAATTTTAATAATTTCAAGGTTTTAGGATTTATTGAGCCTTCTTTTAAATCGTTATAATTACTCTATTATTATTAGCTACATATTTTAAAGAGAACTTAAGACTATAATGTAATATCTTAAATTACTATAATAAATATGAAAAACAGCACCATGCTTTTTAAATAGTACAGATATAGTGAATTTAGTATTAAATTATTAATAATAGTGTGCATAAATGTCCTTGCTCCCGGGACTACAGTGGCTTGAGAGTATAAAATTCTCATTTAAACTTAAAATCTAATTTAATAATTTCAATGCATTGTTGAATCGTGTATCGTTCCATTTTTATACCCTCCACTATAGGATGTGGGGTATATTCATTTTATCACGCCGTTTGTAACACCTCTAAATATTGATCTGAGACCCCATGAAGTATATATATTCTTAATCGTCGTAAAATTCTAAGACGATTTAGCCATGTCCGTTTGTCCGTCCGTCCGTCTGTTGTAATCACGCTACAGTCTATAATACTTGAGCTAGGTGCCTGAAATTTGGTATAGATACTTGTTATAGCTGCAGGTAACTTGGGATTGTAAATGGGCGATATCGGTCCATATTTAGATATAGCTCCCATATATAGCATCTAACTTGTTGCGAGGTGGAAATGGGTCTCATCAGTCAAGATGATTTTCCGATGATTTTTCGAATTTTAATAATTTCAATGCGTTGTTGAATCGTGTATCATTCCATTTTTATACCCTCCACCATAGGATGGGGGGTATATTCATTTTGTCACTCCGTTTGTAGCACCTCTAAACAATGATCTGAGACCCCATAAAGTATGTATATTCTTAATCGTCGTAAAATTCTAAGACGATTTAGCCATGTCCCTCTGTCCGTCTGATGTAATCACGCTACAGTCCGTAATAATAGAGCTAAGTTGATCAAATTTGGTAGAAATATTTCTTATAATTGCAGGTTGTTTGGGATTGAAAATGGTCCTTATTTAGATATAGCTCCCATATATAGCATCCAACTTGTTGTACTGTTCTTATCTACTATATGTTTTTTGTGTTTTTCGGTGTTATTTTCTTTATGTTTGAGTTATTTTCTTATATACCCTCCATGGTGGAGGGTATATAAGATTCGGCATGGCCGAACTTAACGCTTTTACTTGTTAGTACTTGTCAAATGTCAAAGAATAAAAGCTTCAAAAGTGACAGTTACCGAAATACCGGGTGATTCAAAATAACACCTCTTGTTGGAAAACTCTGTATTATATATAAAGAAATACAAAGAAGTTAATTTTTATAGTGGTCAGAGCTACTGATTTTCATACTAGAATTTGAACAAGCATCAAAATTTTACTCAGCATCTTTTAGTCAGAGTTTTTATTAGAATATCTTTAAGATTACGAAGTTGGGATTACGGTATTAAAACACAACCCGGGCAATGCCTGGTATTAATATGCTAGTAGATATATACATACATATATATGTTTCTTTCGATTTTGCATCTATATGCTATAGAAACTGTATTCTACATTCGATTAGAAGCCAATTTTTAAATAGAGTATTCTCTTGATCCACTTTGTGCAGGGTATGATATTGTCGGTTCCGCCCAATATTAGTTCTTCTTTACTGGATTATACTTAAATTCATCATCGTGCTTGATTCCAATATTAGAATTTAATTAAGTTGCAAATAAAGTATTGCACATTTCAGTTTATGGTCGCACACACTACAGGTGGCATGAAAATAAACAAACAAGAAAATACAAAAGCAATCAAACCTCGGGCTGCACTTTTTGCTACTTGTAGATTACCAAAAACAACAAAAGAAAAAAACCCCAACCCTAGTGAATTTCCCAAATGGCTAAAAGGCTTTCTTCATTTACATCCGCTAAAGCGGCTGAGAGTTTTGTTGGGCTAATAAAATCAAAAGAAATTTCCTATTCTAGTCAAAAGCTAAATAAGTGAAAAGTTTTTAATGCCCACGACTTTAAATTAGTCTTCGCCTTCATCCTCGTCGTCGTTATCATCCTAATACTATTTTTTGGAAAGTTGTTGAATTCTGTGCCAAACAAGAAATTGAATTGTTCTTGTGGTCGTCGTTGTCATCGTCCGCAAACAATAAAAACGCTTCAAGAAAGAAAAACAGATGCAAATAAAAGTAATCAGAGTCAATTATTTTGAGTTGTGGCGGCGGCAACAGTTGACAGCAATGTCAAGTCAAACGGTCGGCAAGCGATGCAGCTAGTGGTAGGAATGGTGAGAGGGGATGCCACCAGGAAGGAGAAGGGGATAATTGTTGGCATTTTTATTCGTAATATTTTTCCCAAACAGCCTTCGGTTGTTTACAAATCCCGCGTGGAAAGTGGTATACGTATTTACTAAAGTTGCCAACTTTGGCTCGCTTCCAAAACGGCAAAGTTTCGCATTTTCACCAATCTTCAGTGGAATGCAACAAAAAGTTTATTGTGGGCAGATTGTGGTGATAACATCCTAACCAGGATATTACGTGAAAAGACATTTCTTAAATACATCTGAACGATGTGAAAATAAAATTCTACTGTAGAATATTTGAGCAAATCAACTAAGAAAGTTTCAGTCGGGTAAACCGACTAAGGTATACCCCCACTTTGTGAGCAATTAATATGGAATATTATCAGAAAGGGCTATTCAGTATTGGTAATATTTGGCCATTTGGTGAGGGAGGTACAAAAAGGGGCGTAGTTATAACACCAATTTTTCACAGGCACTATAAAAGCATTACACTGTACAACATTTTGTATTATTTTCGTACATTGGTACTCACGATATATAAGCTTTTAAATTTTTGTACAAAATGCTACCTTGGTATGGGGGATGTACCACAAGGCGTACATCCCACTGGTACTGGACGGTAGGCACTACAAAAGCATTAAACTATACAAAATATCAAGTATTTCTATGCACTGGTATTAATGTTATAAGCTGTGAACTTTTTGTACAAAATGGTCCCTTTGTGTAGGAGGTACCAAAAGGGTCGGGGCCACTTCGCCCATTATTCTCATGTTGATAGATACAGATAAACTAACGGGTGATCCAAGTAGAAATACTTTTTTCAATAGCCTTTTTTTGACAGATCACGTGTGAGTCGTGTCATGCATGTTATTTTTGTTAAGTATTGTTTGGCATTTCATCATGGAAAGAATTACGGCTGAAAAACATTTTCAAATCGTTCAACTTTATTACGAAAATTCACTTTCTGTAAGGAATGTGTTTCGTACACTTCGCTCAACTTATGGTCAACATAATCGGCCTACTGAGCGTACTATTCGCAACACCATCACCCATCTTAAGCATTCATTATTGGATTATATTCAACCGAATAGACCACGTCCAGCACGCAGTGGAGAAAATGTAGCGGCCGTAGCAGAGAGTGTACACGAAGACCGTGGAGAGTCGATTCGGCGCCGTTCGCAGCAACTCGGACTGACGTATGGAACGACTTGGCGCATTTTACGTCGAGATCTTAAATTGAAAGCATACAAAATACAGCTTGTGCAAGAACTGAAGCCGCCCGACCTTATCAAGCAACATCGCTTCGCTCTACGGGCTTTTGAAAAGTTCCAAGAAGATCCGACGTTTTCGAGCCAAATTTTGTTCAGCTATGAGGCCCATTTCTGGCTCAATCGGTATGTAAACAAGCAAAATTGCCGCATCTGGGACGAAGAGCAACCTGAAGAGATTCAAGAGCTGCCACTTCATCCAGAAAAACAACGGTTTGGTGTGGTTTGTGGGCCGGTGGAATCATCGGTCTATATTTTTTCAAAAATGATGCCGGTGAGAACGTAACCGTCAATGGCGACCGTTATCGTGCCATGATAACCGACTATTTGATGTCTGAAATTGAAGCTCGTGATCTCGGCGACATTTGGTTTCAACAAGACGGCGCCACTTCCCACACATCGCATCAATCAATGGATCTATTGAGAGAACACTTCGGTGAGCAGATAATTTCATGTTTTGGGCCGGTCGATTGGCCACAAAGACCATGTGATATCACACCGTTAGACTTTTTCCTGTGCGAATATGTAAAGTGTAAAGTTTATGCGGACAAACCCATTTCGATTCAGGCCTTGGAGCAAAACGTCACGCGTGTCATTCGCCAGTTACCAGTCGAAATGCTCGAACGAGTCATCGAAAATTGGACTCAACGGATGGACCATTGAATTTAATTATTTTCACCGCGATAAATCTGCGACAGTCGAGGGCTGTTTGTGCAGTCTCATGTCCGAATCCTAGAAGAGTGGTTAAAAAATGGAGAATAATGGTGAATGCCTCAAAGTGTACTCATGTTACTTTTGCCCTGCGAAGGGATACAAGTCCTCCAATTTCTATTTCAATTTACAGATTCCCCAAAAGGATCATGTAAAATATCTTGTAATCCATTTAGATCGGCGTTTGACGTGGTCGCGCCACATAGACTCTAAAGTAACTCAAATAAAACTCAAAACTAATCAACTTCAGTGGCTTATCAGCCAAAGATCTGCCCTAGAACCAGAGTATAAAGTTCTTTTATACAAAACGGTATTGAAGGCCATTTAGACATATGGTATCCAGCTCTAGGGTACAGCGTGCGCTTCAAATGTATGCAAATTACAAAGAAGACAATCGAATATTCTTCGTTTAATTGCAGGTGCACTATGGTATATAAGAAATGCTAACAGCCATAAGGATCTCAACATGCCAACAGTAAAGGAGGAAATAGAAAACTATTGCCGGTGTTACGTGGGCAAACTATTCAATCATCCAAACATCCTGGCTCGAGAACTACTAAATTTTTGAAGGTCATAACCGCCTTAGAAGGAGCGATACGCTGGACTTGATTTAAATTAAAACTAATCAAAAACAAAAATGAAATTATGAATTCTTAAATTTAAAATGTTAACCTTTTGTTAAAGTAAAAAATCATGTAAAGTCTCAATGGTTTATTCGCAATGACAATAACCCAGAGAATAGTATTTTAGGTTAAGATTTGTCCACTTATTGTTATTTTCATTGTATAATAATAAAAGATTCAATAAAAAATGCAATGAATTAGAAAAAAATACAAAAAAAAAAACAATTTCCAGTCGACCCACGACCTTGACACCCATGAGAAATAATTAAGCTCTCGTTAAGAGCTATCTTTTTGCCATTGACCGATTCCCGATCCGACTTACCGGAATCATCGGTCCATATTTCTTCAAAAATGATGCCGGATAACCGTCAATGGCGACCGTTATCGTGCCATGATAACCGCCTATTTGATGCCTGAAATTTAAGCTCGTGATCTCGGCGACATTCGGTTTCAACAATACGGCGCCACTTCCCACACATCGCATCAATCAATGGATTTGTTGAGAGAACACTTCGGTGAGCAGATAATTTCACGTTTTGGGCCGGTCGATTGGCCACCAAGACCGTGTGATATCACATTGTTAGACTTTTTCCTGTGCGGATAAAAATTGGACTCAACGGATGGACCATCTGAGACGTAGCCGCGGCCAACATTTGATAGACATAATCTTCAAAAAATAAATGCCAAAGAATGTTCTTTCAAATGATAACGATTGGCCACCAAGACCATGTGATATCACACCATTAGACTTTTTCCTGTGCGAATATGTAAAGTGTAAAGTTTATGCGGACAAACCCGCTTCGATTCAGGCCTTGGAGCAAAACATCACGCGTGTCATTCGCCAGTTACCAGTCGAAATGCTCGAACGTGTCATCGAAAATTGGACTCAACGGATGGGCCATCTGACACGTAGCCGCGGCCAACATTTGATAGACATAATCTTCAAAAAATAAATGCCAAAGAATGTTCTTTCAAATGATAATAAACATTCCCCGTTCAATTTGAATTTCTGTGTTTTTTCTTTAAAAAAGTAGGGAACCTCGAAATGGATCACGCTATATTACTATGTGTGAAAGTACAGAAGATTCGGATAAGTAGTATAGAAGTTATTAAATAATCAATATTTCACTAAATTTTAACACTTTGTGAGGGAGGTACTAGAAGGAGTAGACCAATACGACCCATCTTCGAACTTGTCCTGAGATGGGTAAAAATATTACCACATACCAAATTTGAAGTCAATCGGTTACTCCTTTCGAGAGTTATTGTGCGCACCATCCAGCAGACAGACACACAGACGGACGGACGGACAGAATAAAATGTTGTTCATTATTTGTCAAACTATAGACACTAGAAAATGTATTATAGAATACAGAATATCATTTATGTAGATGATTTTATCAGATTGTTTTGAGGAGGTACCATGTACTTGAAAAACATTGCACTGCACAATTTCAGCTGTTTGTGTGTTACTGGTACTACAGTTAAGGAGGGACTTTTCAAAACTTGACTATTCCACTTTTTACAGAAATGATTTTTTTCTTCTTTTTTGCTTGGTAGCATTGATTTCAATACTCAGCGAAAATAAAATTTTGCGAAATATTTATAATTACACCGGAAAGAATAAATAAAAGGCATGATTTCATCAAAAGTAGATATGTAATTCCCCCTCAAAATGACGTACCCATTTCAAATACACATTTTTGGAACAAAATATGATTAATCCAGAAGTTAATTACCATTTTTTGTCTAAATTGAAACATAACATGTTTTATCCGTAAATTTTTCAGTCAGAACTTAAAGTTCTTACAAGTACAAAACCCGTGGCCACAATGTGTCCGTAAGAACTAAACTGCTAGTCGTCTCGGCTAAGTTATGTTATTTTACAAGTAGTACTAAACCGGTTGTTGTCTCGGCTAAGTAATGTAAAGCTGATTATAGACGATTGCCATATCGGCAAACGGTATTAATCCTGTTAAAGTGCTGCAAATATACGGACAATGACAGATTGTTGAGCAAAGGCGAATTGACAGTTCAGACGATTGCAAGAAAACATTACAATTTCATATATTTTGTAAATATTTATATGCAGGATTGCCAATAAAAATACATTATAGACAGTGTTGCAAATACTATGTTTTTCTGGCAATGGCGCCGTTGTCACATGCATAAACTTCGCACATATAACAATCTGCAAATTATTTCGCAATGACTTTCCTGCTAACGTTGCAAAACAAAAATTGTATGTTCACTCGGTTGTAAATTCACAGGGTTGCATTTTTCCGCCATTTTACTGGCAATGTTGTCCGATCTGCAAATCTTGTGTACTTACCTTAACATCACTACGCCAAAGATAAAAATCTTAACATAATTGGGACCCAATCTTTTACTCCAGAAACAACAACGCACAGATGTCATTATCTTTTTTCAAAGAACGGCTGAACAGCCCAGTTATCCACTTAAGTCCATCTCCGGGACTTGGCATTATTAAGAAATTGAAGTAAAGGAAACAATGTCATTAAAAATGATGAAAATTAGTTCGTATTTTATTAGAAAACTAGCTGACCCGGTGCGCTTCGCTGCCCTCAAAGTGCGATTCAGTAAAATAGAACCATATGATATGTTGACACTATTGACATTACGGCAGTGTTTTCGGGTCATCCATATTGCACTTAATTGCACAAATTTCGTGTTGTACAATACCCGTCAAATCACCTTGGGAGGCTACGTCGCTCATTCTCTGTTGGGGCATATAGATTGCTGTGAAATACAGAGGGCGCGTAGTCACGCCCTCCAATCCGATATCTCCCAATTTTGTTGAGTCACGTGCTAACTTTGAAGGCACTTGAATACTAAACACACTTGCCCAAACGTCAATCTAGATATAATGATCTCCAGTTATTTCGTGTTCAGCAAGCGTGTCGTATGCACAGATACTTCCGCTGATCAGCTGTTTAATCAGTGCAACGCCTCTCTACATTTCATTTTGAGTACTTTGTCCATCGACACAATTTTCATGCAAATTTTCAAAACTGTCCTGCAATGATATTGGAAATTGTTCAAATTCACATCTCGGCTTGTATTGGCGGCGCGCCGCCACGCCCTTATCAATCTCTTTTGCAAAGATATCGCCGCAATAATATTTTAATATTGCCTTCTACATTTTTTATTTATATGGGCGTGTCATGCCAACTGTTTCCATCGTTCCTGTTTGTAGCTCCATCACCCCTACTGGTACCAAGGCCAGAAATGTTTAATTTTGAAATTTCAGGTTGTGTAGGAGTATCCACTCTTAATACAATGCCAGTTTTTGGTTCAATCATTGGTTGTGGTTCGAAAGTTACACAGCCATTTTTACAGGCTAGCTGCAATAGTGCAGGAAATATTATACATTAAGATGTCAAGTTTCACATTTTAGGTTGTGTGGGCAGTGCCACGCCCACTGTTACTATCACGCCACTTTCTTGCTTCAGCACTCGATCTGGTTCCACATACCAAATTTCGAGAATTTTGATCCAATAGCAATCAAAATATTGATCTTCTGAATTTCTGGTAGTGTGGGGGGTACCACGCCTACGCGTACTGCTACAAAGGCACAAATACTAAATATCGCCGATCTTACTGCAATAGTACTCAAAATATAGAATTTGTAAATTTCAGGTTGTATGGGCGGTGCCACACCCACTATAACTGTTACACCAGTTTATCGTTCCATCACGCATACTGGTACCAATGTCACATATACCAAATTTGGAGACTCTTACCGCAATAATATTGCATTTTTAAATGTCAGGTTGGCTGGGTAATGTCACGCCAACTAACACTATCACCATAGTTTTCTCGCCCACTTTCACTGTTTTCCCGTTTTTACTCCTGTGACGCGCACTGGTATCAAGGTTACACATAATAAATTTCGAGAATTTTACTGCAACTCAAAATATTTCATATTCGAATTTTAGGTTGTGGGGGCGGTGCCACGCCCACTGTCACTATCACCCCAGTTTTCAGCTACATGACGCGTAGTGGCACCAAAGTCACACATACCCCATTTCGAGAATTTTGGTCCAATAGTATTCGAAATATTTCATATTTGAATTTTAGGTTGTATGGGCGGTGCCACGCCCACTGTCACTATCACACCGGTTTTTGGCTCCATGATGTGTACGTCCACCAAGGTCAAACATACCCAATTTCGAGAATTTTGCTCCAATAGTATTCGAAATATTTCTTATTTGAATATTAGGTTGTGGGGGCGGTGCCACGCCCACTTTCACTATCACCCCAGTTTTCAGCTACATGACGCGCAATGGCACCAAAGTCACACATACCCAATTTCAAGAATTTTGCTCCAATAGTATTCGAAATATTTCATATTAGAATTTTAGGTTGTGTGGGCGGTGCCACGCCCACTGTCACTATAACACCGGTTTTTGGCTCCATGAAGTGTATTGGTACTTTGAACCAATAGTCCGTCCGTCCGTCTGTCCATGTAAAGTTGTTCGTCGACTACAGGTCGCAAATTCACTCCGATCGTTCTGAAATTTTGCAGTTTAGAGTATTTCGCGGCTGTTAAGATCGCTATTGAATTTGGTTGAAATCGGTTCAGATTTAGATATAGCTCCCATATATATCTTTCGTCCGATTTGGCCCTTTAGTCCTATAGAAGCTGTATTTTACATCCGATCGTTTTGAAATTTAGAATGGTAGAGTTTCTTGATCCATGAACCAACATTGCTGAATTTGAAGAAAATCGGTTAAGATTTAGCTATAGCTCCCATATATATGTTTCGTCCGATTTGGCCCTTTAATCCTATAGAAGCTGTATTTTACATCCGATCGTTTTAAAATTTAGAATGGTAGAGTTTCTTGATCCATGAACCAACATTGCCGAATTTGAAGAAAATCGGTTAAGATTTAGCTATAGCTCCCATATATATGTTTCGTCCGATTTGGCCCTTTAGTCCTATAGAAGCTGTATTTTACATCCGATCGTTTTGATATTTAGAATGGTAGAGTTTCTTGATCCATGGACCAACATTGCCGAATGTGAAGAAAATCGGTGCAGATTTAGATATAGCTCCCATATATATCTTTCGACCGATTTGGTCCCTTAGTCCTATAGAAGCTGTATTTTACATCCGATCGTTTTGAAATTTAGAATGGTAGAGTTTCTTGATCCATGAACCAACATTGCCAAATTTGAAGAAAATCGGTTAATATTTAGCTATAGCTCCCATATATATGTTTCGTCCGATTTGGCCCTTTAGTCCTATAGAAGCTGTATTTTACATCCGATCGTTTTGAAATTTAGAATGGTAGAGTTTCTTGATCCATGAACCAACATTGCCGAATTGGAAGAAAATCGGTTAAGATTTAGCTATAGCTCCCATATATATGTTTCGTCCGATTTGGCACTTTAGTCCTATAAAAGCTGTACTTTACATCCAATCGTGTTGAAATTTAGAATGGTAGAGTTTCTTGATCTATGAACCAACATTGCCGAATTTGAAGAAAATCGGTTAAGATTTAGCTATAGCTCCCATATATATGTTTCATCCGATTTGGCTCTTTAGATCCAATCGTTTTTATACCCTACACCACACTGTGGTACAGGGTATTATTTAAGTATAAAATGTCCCAAAAGTAAATTTATGTAAACAATTTATACATGAATTACAAAATGTATATATCAGAGTTATTCAATATTACGAGAGTGGTGTAGGGTATTATATAGTCGGCACCGCCCGACTTTAGCCTTTCCTTACTGGTTAAATATCAATTTGCAATTAGTTATACCCTACACCACACTGTGGTACATGGTATTATAAGTTTGTTTCACAGCAGATGTTTGTAACACCTGAAAATAACACAGCTAGACCCACCTTAAAGTATACCGATCGACTCAGAGTCACTAGCTGAGTCGATTTAAGCATGTCTGTCCGTCCGTCCGTCCGTCTGTCCATGTAAAGTTGTTCGTCGACTACAGGTCGCAATTTCACTCCGATCGTTCTGAAATTTTGCAGTTTAGAGTATTTCGCAGTTGTTAAGATCGCTATTGAATTTGGTTGAAATCGGTTCAGATTTAGATATAGCTCCCATATATATATTTCGTCCGATTTGGCCCTTTAGTCCTATAGAAGCTGTATTTTACCTCCAATCCTTTTGAAATTTAGAATGGTAGAGTTTCTTGATCCATGAACCAACATTGCCGAATTTGAAGAAAATCGGTTAAGATTTAGCTATAGCTCCCATATATATGTTTCGTCCGATGTTGCTCTTTAGTCCTGCAGAAGCTATATTTTACATCCAATCCTTTTGAAATTTAGAATGGTAGAGTTTCTTGATCCATGAACCAACACTACCGAATTTGAAGAAAATCGGTTAAGATTTAGCTATAGCTCCCATATATATGTTTCGTCCGATTTGGCCCTTTAGTTCTATAGAAGCTATATTTTACATCCAATCGTTTTGAAATTTAGAATGGAAGAGTTTCTTGATCCATGAACCAACATTGCCGAATTTGAAGAAAATCGGTTAAGACTTACCTATAGCTCCCATATATTTGTTTCATCCGATTTGGCTCTTTAGACCCAATCGTTTTTATACCCTACACCACACTGTGGTACAGGGTATTATTTAATTATAAAATGTCCCAAAAGTAAATTTATGTAAACAATTTATACATGAATTACAAAATGTATATGTATATCAGAGTTATTCAATATTACGAGAGTGGTGTAGGGTATTATATAGTCGGCCCCGCCCGACTTTAGCCTTTCCTTACTGGTTTTTATTCTAATTTTTTTCAAAAATTTATGTTATTTAACTGCCGGAGTCGAAGCTGGAGTCGGAGTCGAATGATTTTAAAATTCGACTCCGGGAGTTTGGCTCGACTCCACAGCCCTGCCTCCCACACAAATGGACCATTTTGCACAAAAAGTTAACTGCTTCTAACTTTAACAGTAGTTCATACAAATACTTGAAATTTTGTACGGAGTAATGCTTTTATAGTGCCTAGAGTCCGGAGAAAAGTGGGCGTTATTGGCACGCCCTTTTTGGTACCTCCCACACAAGTGGACCATTTTGCACCAAAAGGTAACTGCTTATAGCTTTAATGTCAGTTCATACAAATACTTGGAATTTTGTACATACAATGTAATGATTTTATAATACCTAGAATCCAGAGGAAAGTGGGCGTTATTGGCATGTCCGTTTTGGTACCTCCCACACAAATTTACTCTTTTGCACCTGAACTCAAAAGCTTATAACTTTTATACCGGTACATACTTTAAAATTATTAATTGCAATTTGAATTGATAATAATTTAATTAAAACAAAAAAATAAATATATTTTCGAATATTTTGTTAAGACTCAAGGTGAGGGGATTCATAAGTCGGTTTACCTGACTAAACTTTCTTACTTGTTTTTTTTTTTTTTTTTTCAAATTTATGTACATACAATATGCACCAGACTCGTGGAAGAAACACATCGAAGCAAGTGATCGCGTTTTTCTCGGTATTATCGGTATACAGTGCCTTTAGTGGAACGTAGGACTGTCATCATCACGACAATGCGAGCTCTCACACATCAGCTGAGCTATTTGTGCACTGAAGATGTCGAATTGAATCAGCCGCCGTATAGCCCTGATTTGGCACCCAATGACTTATTCTTATTCCCTCACAACAAGAAAAATACATTACATTATATTTTTTTTATGTACATTAGTTTAAGAAAAATTGCTACCCCTACGATTTAATTTAAAAAAATTGTCTACCTCTTCGATTTTTATTCCAAAATCCAAGACAGTAGTTGCATTTTTGGGGACAGAGTATTTGTAAAAATTATGGATAAACAACTAGGAAAGTACGGAAATTTTTTAAATTTTTCTTCTGTTTCTGCAAAACACTGCGTGTAAAATTTTACACAAAGGGATTGTAAAATTCGTATGTAAATAAACAAAAGAAAAATGTCAAAAATTGCCAGATCTACCTTAGTATTTTAGCCATAAGTTTTACAAATATTGAGTCCTCAAAAATCCAATAAATTACAAAATTTTTAAAAACAAATTCCATAAAAATTGCCCCTTTTTGTCCTTTTTCAAACGACGTAAACTTTGTAAAAATCGATTCTGCCGTTCAAGAGCAATTAAAAATTTCGCAAAATCAAAAATGCATATTTCTCAATTTATTAAAATTTCAAGTCCCCATAAAATTTTAGAAAATATAAATGATAGCGATATCTTGTTTTTCCACTCAGCAACTTTTTATGAAGATTTTAGGGATAACTTAATTGCATAGGTTAATATTAAAAATGTTATGGCCTTTGTTCCTAATAGGAACCATAGGACATTATATATATATATATATATATATATATATATATATATATACATATGTATATTTATTAAAAATTCCGACCTATTTATTAATATTACTCCATAACGTCCATCCGAGAGAATAGAGCATAAGTCCGAATATAAATTAAATATTAAAAGGATACCGATGAAATAGTTTCCATAAAATAATAAAAAAATCGAATAACTTACCTTTTCAAATTGTAGTTGATGAGATTTCTAATGCCAGGAATTTATTGAATTTTGGCTGCGCTAAAAAAAGTTCTACATATCGAAGTCATTTTAACATCCCGAACTAAAATTACACTCGCGTTCATTATGATTACAAAATCACCAAAACAATAATATCTAATGGAGAACACGATCCACTCCTCAAAATTATTATAAAATATTAACGATATATCGTTAATGGTTACTCTTGCACAAAACGAAACAGCTGTTTATTTTTCTTCTTATAGGATATTGTTTGACTTTGTATGGATATATGTATGTACCTTCCCCAACGAACCCAACATTGCAACAAACTCCAACACGAATATCATGTGTAAATTCCGAGCATTTGAAAGCGAACAAGAACACAGCATACATACATACTTGGCCTGGGGGAGCGGAGATGTCTTCATGAACACTGTTTTTCTTACAAAACCACAAAGCGAATCGTCTAATTTTCTCTTATAGCTGAAGTTGTTTTTGCTGTTATGACGTCACAGCTTCCCCAACGAATACAATCCCTGCAGCTAAAAACATTTCTAGTTGCGTATTGAACCAGTCATAAGCTAGTTGCAATGTGACCTATGCAAACCCATTCGCATCTCTCCCAGCAAAAACGGTTATCTGAGCTGCTTTACAGTACTTGCACGGTACCTAAATGGTGGTTGCAGGTCGACACGTTCGTCTCTCTGCCGTCAGCAGCAGAGAAATAAGCAAAAACCATTATCTGAACACACAGATTAAATGTGTCTCTCTCCCACCACCATTCTCTTGTACTCTCTTATTCTCAAATATATGTAGTAATAACTGAACTAGATAATAACTAGTGCTGAATTGTAAACAAATGATCTAGTTGGGTGCCTATGACAAGCCAATGTTAAAATCGATAGTTCGTTACATGAAACCAGTAAGGAAAGGCAGAAAGTCGGGCGGGGCCGACTATATAATACCCTACATCTCCCTAACAATGCGATAAAGGTCATTGCCATAATAATTTGAAATAATTGGTAAATGGGTAGAAACGTATTATCTAATTCTGAAACGATAATCGCTAAATTAAGCAATATTCGTTCCTAAAGTGAGAAATATCTTTCTGGAAAATTTGAATGATCGGAAGTAAAATACAAGTTCTATAGCGGTTTGATACCAAATCAGGAGGAACATATATATGGAGCTTTAATGTAAATCTGAACCGATCTTCCCTGAATACTTATTCATGTAAAAAGACCTCCTGTCGAATTTCTTACTGATCGGATATAAAATACAGTCTCTACAGCGCTTACATGTCAAATCGGAGGTAACATATATATGGGAGCTATATCTAAATCTGAACCGATTTTCTCCAAATTTTGCAGTATTCCTTCACGTAATAAGAAACCTCTTTCTGACGAATTTCGCACTGATCGGATATAAAAGACAGGTTTTACAGCGCTTACAGGTCAAATCGGAGGTAACATATATATGGGGGCTATATCTAAATCTGAACCGATTTCTTCCAAATTTAATAGTGTTCATCCATATAATAAGAAACCTCTTTCTGCCGAATTTCATACTGATCGGATATAAAATAAAGTTTTTACAGCGCTTACATGTCAAATCGGGGGTAACGTATATATGGGGGCTATATCTAAATCTGAACCGATTTCTTCCAAATTTAATAGTGTTCATCCATATAATAAGAAACCTCTTTCTGCCGAATTTCATACTGATCGGATATAAAAACAAGTTTTTACAGCGCTTACATGTCAAATCGGGGCTAACATATATATGGGGGCTATATCCAAATCTGAACGGTTTTTACCAAATTAAATAGGGATCGTCCTTGGGCCAAAAAAAGATATGTGTAAAGTTTCGTCGAGATCGGACCATAATTGCGACCTGTACTTTGATTACAAGAATACATATACAGACGGACAGACAGACAGACAGACAGACGGACAGACAGACAGACAGACAGACAGACAGACGGACAGACAGACAGATGGACATAGCTAAATCGACTCAGAAAGTGATTCTAAGTCGATCGGTATAATAAACGATGGGTCTATTTCTTCTCCTTTTGGGTGTTACAAACAAATGCACAAAGTTATAATACCCTGTACCACAGTGTGGTGTAGGGTATAAAAATTTTTTTGGGGATACGTGAAAATAACTTCGGAACGATGTTATGTATTTATATATATATTTTCTTTCGATATTGGTAAAAACATAACTATTTTCTATCAATATGTTAGCCAAGTACAACAACAAGTAAAAGCGTTAAGTTCGGTTATGCCGAATCTTATATACCCTCCACCATGGATTGTATTCAATTTTATTACTGCAAAAACTTTGGATATGGATCAAATCATGTTTTTATACCCTCACTTTAGTGTGACGAGGGTATATATCATTTGCTACGAAAAAAAGTGTAACACATCGAAGGAGTGATCTAAGACCCTAAGTATGTTCGGCGGATATTCGTTTTGGGTCATTTTAAGACGAATGAGCAATGTCCGTCCGTCTGTCTGTCTGTCTATCTGTCTGTCTGTCTGTCTGTCTGCTGGCTGGTGCGCACGATAACTCTCGAAAGGAGTAACCGATTGACTTCAAATTTGGTACGTGGTAATATTTTTTTCTATCTCCGGCTAAGTTCGAAGATAGGCCATATTGGTCCACTCCTTCTAGTACCTCCCCCACAAAGTGTTAAAATGTTGTGAAATATTGAATCTTTAATAACTGCTATACTACTTATTCGAATCTTCTGAAATTCCACACATAGCATTAGTTTATTAGTCGCTATCAACTCGAGAAAAATGGGCCATGTTGCTACGCCCCTTTTGGTACCTCCCACACAAATGCACCATTTTGCACCAAAAGTTAACAGCTTATAACATTAATACCAGTGTATAAAAATACTTGAAATTTTTTACAGTGTAATGCTTTTATAGTGTCTTTTGCACTGTGAAAAATGGACGCTATTTCCACGCCCCTTTTTGTACCTCCCACACAAAGGTACCATTTTGCACAAAAAGTTAAGAGCTCACAGCATGAGTACCAATGCCCGAAAATGCAACAACATTTTGCACAGTATAACGCTTTTGAAGTCCCTATAGCCCTGTAAAAAATGACCGTTATCACCACGCCCCTTTTTGTACCTCCCACACAAATTGGCCAAATCATACCAAAATTTAATATTTCATAACGTTAATATACCAGTGCAAAAAACGTTTATAATTCGGCGCAGTGTAATGTATTTAAAGAATCTACTGTTCAGTGAAAAATAGGTGTATTTGTTAAAAACATTCTGGTACCTCCCATACAAATTGACAGAATAATTCGTTTAATATTCCATATTACATTACTCACAAAGTGAGGGTATACCTTAGTCGGTTTACCCGACTGAAACTTTCTTACTTGTTGTTAAAGTAACTTATTAAAAAAAGGAACGCTGCAATTTTTAGCCAAATTTTAGGCCGAATTTTTGAGAGCTACATCTACAAGGGACTACAACAAAATAAAATTTGAATTGTATAAATTTTATGGAGAAGAATTCTGGCCAAAATAGAATAAAAATTTCAAAGTTTCGATGCGAACCCAAGCAAAAAACAAAAATGTATTGGTATGAGAGTTTTAGTATGTTGACTTAGTTCGGCAAAATACGGGTTTGGTTAGCAGTTCTTGTTAAATTCAATTTACTGCTTCCACAAGTATTTCAGCTGATTTAAGTTAAAGACATACACTATTGCTACTGAATTCTGAAGATGATAGAGTGGTGTCTATCGAAACTGCAGTCAATTCTACCAAGCAATTGAAACTCTCTACCAATTTTTGTATTTGTTTCTATTACTTTCTTGGAATAGACAGAAAGTAAATGGAACATATGGTCTCAAACCAAAAAAAATAAATTCTGACTGAATAACAAAACAACAGACCAACAATTAATAACAACAACACATACAAACACATGAGGTACGATGACGTCGGCATTAGCCGTTGACAAAACTACATTTGGTTTCGTGGTTCGCGATGCGAACCCAAGCAAAAAACAAAAATGTATTGGTATGAGAGTTTTAGTATGTTGACTTAGTTCGGCAAAATACGGGTTTGGTTAGCATTTCTTGTTAAATGCAATTTACTGCTTCCACAAGTATTTCAGCTGATTTAAGTTAAAGACATACACTATTGCTACTGAATTCTGAAGATGATAGAGTGGTGTCTATCGAAACTGCAGTCAATTCTACCAAGCAATTAAAACTCACTACCAATTTTTGTATTTGTTTCTATTACTTTCTTGGAATAGACAGAAAGTAAATGGAACATATGGTCTCAAACGAAAAAAATAAATTCTGACTCAATTTCAGATAAATTTCATAGAAAATGTAATGGTTATGGCTTAAATAAGCCTTTTTGGGAGCGACATATATAACAAAATAACAAAATATGAACTGATTTAAAAAAAATTATTGCGATGAATTCTTGACTTAATTAAATACAAACTGCAAAGATTCAGTTAAAATGTTCAGAAAACGTGGTACTTATGGCTTAAATACGTATATTTTGGAGCGACCTCTTTAGGGTGACTATAATAAAATATGAACCGATTTGTTAAATTTTTGCTGTGATGAATTCTTGTCAAATACAAACTGCAAAGTTGCTGCTAAATTGCTTTAAAAATGTGGTATCTATGGCTCAAAAGACATATTTTGGAGCGACCTCTATAGGGGAGCTATATGAAAACATGAACCAATATGGCCCATTTGCAATCCCAAACAACCTACAACTATAAGAAATATTTCTACCAAATTGTATCAACTTAGCTCTATTATTACGGACTGTAGCGTGACGGATAGACGGACATGGACGGATAGACGGACATGGCTAAATTGTCTTAGATTTTTACGACGATTAAGAATATATATACTCTATGAGGTCTCAGATCGGACCTCATAAAAAAAATCTTTTTTTGCTGGCGCGAAATAATTTGCACTTGTTTCATTTATTGAAAAAAACAATGCTTTTTGCAAAATGTGTATGGATAAATTAATAAATTATGACCCATACTGTAAAAATAGAGTACTTAAAAAAATATGTTTGCCGAAATACAAAATTTCAGGTATTTGTATGTGCGGGAAACCAAGTTATAAGCCGTTAACTTTTTGTGCAAAACGGTCCATTTGTATGGGACGTACCAAAAGGGGCGTGGAAATATCACCCATTTTGCACGGGACTATAGGCACTGTAAAGGCATTATACTCCACACAATTTTAAATATTTGTATGGACTGGAATCAAAGTTATAAGCCATTGAATTTTTGTGCAAAATGGTCAATTTGTATGCGCGATACCAAAAGGGGCGTGGCAACTCCGCACATTTTTCTCAAGATGATAGCGAACAAAAAACTAATGTGTGTGGAATGGTTAAATATTCTGAATGGTAGTATAAAAGTTATAAGATAATCAATAGTTCACTAAATTTTGACCCTTTATGGGGGATGTACTCGAAGGAGTGGACCAACATGGTCCATCTTTGAACTTAGTCTGAGATAGAAAAAACTTAGTTGACCTTAGTCTGAGATAGAAAAAAAAAACACTTTACAAATTTGAAGTCAATCGGTTAATCCTTTCGAAAGTTATCGTGGGCACCAACCAGATAGACAGACCGTCAGGCTGACAGACATTGCTAAAATGACTTAAAATGGTCCAAAACGGATTTCCACCAAATATTCTTGGGGTCTCTTAGCACACTCCATCGATGTGTTACACTTTTGGCCCGCAGCATGTGATATATATCCCGTTCACAATATTGGGGATATAAGATCAAGATTTTGTGGACATTCTCTTAGTTCTACCAAAAGTGCTATATTTCTACATACATTTATCAATAG
This sequence comes from Eudasyphora cyanicolor, assembly GCA_963930755.1. NCBI lineage: Eukaryota > Metazoa > Arthropoda > Insecta > Diptera > Muscidae > Eudasyphora > Eudasyphora cyanicolor. The sequence continues at coordinate 153,548,845 of OZ005736.1, read as the reverse complement.
ATTTTCTTCAAATCGATACCTCCATTCTAAAACATGCTAAGTCGACTTAGCATGTTTGTAGGGAAATTGTATCCTTTATTTCTAAATAATCCAAATTATATTCAGTCAAAATTTGGTGTTTATCCGTCTACTCAATCAAAAGTTATTACCAAAACAGTACAGGTCACTCGATTTGCATTATAAAGAAATTCCAAACAAATTTTAAATATTCATGAAATTCATAGTTTTGTTTTTGACTATTGAGTTCGAGATCGTTGTTTTTGTATTCTGTTAAACAGAAAAACAAACCTTCTTTAAAAAAGAAGAATAAGAAATGTGTGAAATGTATTAAGGGTGGTCACTGGTTGGTGGACGATATCGTTTCGGAAGCTACCAAGCAACCTCATCGGCACCTTGGACAAAATACCCTGTCAATAATTGGCACAATATGAGAGCAGCTCAATATGAAATAATTGAGAACTGACTTCAAAGTCCCATATCTCCAAAACATTGCAGACAGTATTTCTCAACCTTAATACATCCCCACACTTCTTGTTTGGTTTTTTGTGTGTCCCTGCAATTTGCGGGGAAGGCACACGATTTGTTGTTTTTGTCGCTTCTTACAGCGACAACAACAGAAAACAAAAACAACGATCTCGAACTCAATAGTCAAGAACAAAACTATGAAAAGTCACAACAGATCGAATAACAAAAACAAAAAACAATGATTCATGAAATTTTGATCGTCTCTCCTTAAAAACTACCATTTTGAACTTAGCATAGTTTAGAATCTAGATATCGAAATAGGCATTGTTATCTTCGTCAGTTGTTAGCTTTCAAAAATTGGGCCAGCAAAAATTTTTTTTCTAGTTATTTTTACAACAGTTACTAAACTTCTGTCTCCACTTGAAATTGTCATCACTAAATTTGTAGTCCTCATAATTTCCTTCAATTTGAAGTATGGTCTTGATATATCGGCCATACACTTCATCGAACTTATACTTAAAAAAATATGATCCAAATACTAAAGGCACCTTCCAAGAAAATGGGTACCTTAAAAAAAATTTTTAAAAAAAAAATTTACCATAAACTTTTTTTAGTATTTTTTTCGTGTTTAGGACACCATATTACATCAGAAAATGTTATGCACTGCCCTTCAGCAAAAATTTTGTTGCATAGTGTAATTTTATTAAAACCAGAAATTAAATAAATTTACGAATATTTTTTGGGACTCTAGGTGAGGGGATTCATTAGTCGATTTATCCTAGAATTTAGAATTAGAATTTTTTTGTAAACTCTTTCAAAATTTGTACTTTTTTATCTATTTGTAGGTTCCGCATGAAAAGGTAGACACATTTTAATGTTTATCCTTTGTCAATTAAGATGACCAAAGGACGAAAATAAAATCACACATAGAAAACACCATTTGTGGCTTTGTGTCGTAATGACATATATTTACATTTACCAACGAACCGTACTCTGTTTACAGTTCAGGTGAACTAGTTGATACATTCGCATTCGGTTTGATAGACTTATAAAATCAAAGTTTCGCACAGATGAACACACTAGAGTGGCCCAACTTTAAAATGGAGAAATTGGTAATATGTTAGTCTAAGTACTGAAGTTTAATTTAAATTATTACTAAATTCGAAAACATAGAGCGATACAAAAAGTAACCCTCTCAAACCAAAAGATTTAAATATGGTTCCATGGTCTAGGGGTAGCTCTATGCAAAACCTTTTCTATATATGGGGGAAAACACGTCAAAAGGCCCACTTTTTTTTCAATTATCAAACTGTGGTCAGTGTTGCAGTGACCAAAACAGTTTGCATTATTTCACTAGTTATACAAGTTCTGTAAGAGCTACGAGTCTAAAGGTGTATGTGGTCATACTGACCTCTAAGGAGATGTGAAATCAACTATACGATGTCCATCCTGAGATCTTAACGTGGGAGCTAGAAAGCTGACATTTTGCATATGAAAAGTAGAGTTGGACACTTTAGTTATATTAAGTGATCTCCCTTTTTATTTAGGTTCAATTGAGTGAACTAGTTCGTTCATTTAGTTCAATTTAGCTCACCAGCTCTTTAGCAGTTCAAATCAGCCGAAGAAATATTTAACAAGTTATGTGAACTAGTTTGTATCGTTCATAAAGTGACTCGTCCAATTGAATTAATTCGTTCACGAACTACACAACTCTAATGAATTGACTGGAGTATTCTATATATTATATTTTCTTGTATAATACTACATATTATTTTTTCTTAGTATATTTTAGGAAAGGACAAACAAAATATTAAAGGTTCAGTCAGAATTTATGGGTTTCATTTACATTCTGTCTATTGCAAACAAATATTTACATTTTCATAATGTTTATCTTGTTCGTCGTCCTCTCTTGTTCGTTTTTCGAATTTTTCCGATGACTTCAGGCAAACAAACTCAGAATTGACCGTCCTACGTTGCTCAACCGGAACAGTCGCCACGTGACCAGTTTTGCCGAAGAAACAGGCGACCATTTGCTTCGAGTGCTTCTTCCACGAACAACTTTCGTTGAATTTGGCTCGTCTTCGAAGACCCACACGGTCGAGTCACACAGAATACAGTTTGGTTGCCTTAACCGAATTATTTGTCAACCGAATATTGGACAACCAATATTTTGATTGTGGTATACTTCTGATTCCATGTTGACAACAATCATATTTGGTTGCGCCAACTACGAAAATGGTGGCTTAGATTATCTGTTGTAGTTACCAAACCAACTGTTTTAAAAATTTGGTTGTTCTGATAATTTGTCAGTCATATACTACCGACAATTAATAAAAAACAGTTTTCATTTTATTTATTGAATAAAAAACAAAAAATTCATAACAAAATTAAAAATCCCATATTACAAATTCATCACTATTATGAGATGTGAAAATATTTTACACACATTTCAGTGCACGAAAAAAAATACAAAAATTTTATGCAAATATCGCTTAGCACTGTGCTTTCAATTTCATGATTGTTGCTTTTATTTTTTATTTATGTAAAACATTTTGCACAACATATTCTGCATTCCACACATTATTAACCACACGAGATTATTTTTGACTACATATACCGTTCTTGAACATAATGTTGAAGATTTATTTATGTCGAGTAATTTATTTTTTGTTTGTCATGTATCAGCAAAAGAACAGCAACCAATCTTTCGGTTGTATTAAAAATACATTTCGTTAATCTAAATTTGGGAAATGATTGGGATAACCAATAAACGATTATTTATTAATATTTTTTCTGTTGTAGTAACCAATTATTCGTTGCAATAATAATCTTTGGTCTATTGATACAATTTCTGTTGTCAAGAATAAAACATTGGTTGTCACAACCAAAAATCGATCATATGGTACTATAATGACAATTTAAAATTGGTTATCACAACTAATCGAGTGTCAATGAAAAAAACAATCTTATTTCGATTGATACAACCATCGATTTAGTTGCAAGCATTTTCATTTGATCGTATCCATGTTATTATTGTTGTTTCAACTAATTATATATAAATGCAACCGACAGACGGTGTAGGCAATATACTTTTTGTTGCTAGTACTATATTTTTATTCTTACAATCGAATTCCAACCAATTATTTTCCTGGGTGTTGCTGTTTTGTTTCGGCCTTATACGCATAGATCCACGATTCGTCACCTGTGACAATCTTATAAACGTCTATTGAAGCACCGCGATCGTATTTTTTCAAAATTTCTTTGCGGGATCCAACGAGAATAAACCTTTTTTACGGTCAGGTGTTTATGCAATATCGAATGTATGCTGGTGGAAGAAATGCCCAAGGATGCCTCTATCTCACGGTGTGTCACATGATGATCTTGCATTATCAGTTCACGCACGGCATCAACGTTCTCTGGCACAACGGCCGTTTTTGGGCGACCTTCGCCTTTGAGCGAGCGTCGGCCACGATTGAATTCATTAAACCAGTTTTTCACAGTGCTATAGGATGGTGCTTCATCGCCATACAAATATTTAGGTTCATCGATGCACTCTTGTCGTGATAATCCACGTCGAAAGAGTTGATAAATTATCGCACGAAAATGTTCACGAGTTAATTCAATTTTTTTGCCAAATTGATTTTGCAAGTCACTGTAAACAACACAAATGATGGTCGAAACGTTCTGAGTACGGTTATGCTTAAAAATTTCAAACTTTCCAATGGAAATGTCAGATGGCGCCATGCAACACTTAGTGTCGCCTAGGCCAGAAATATATATAGCAACCCTTGTATAGGGATGTACAAGCTCGCAGACATTTTCTCTCAAATATGCTAATCTTTTCCATATACGATGGTGAAATATTAAACCAAATCGGGCATCCATATGTAATTATTGGTCTAATCCCTGATTAGTACATAATAATTTTAACTCTAGGTTTCAAACTTTTAGAAAAGAACAATGGCCTATACACGAAAAAAACATTACGTGCCTTTGAGAGTGTTTCATCAATGTGTTTGTTAAAATAAAGGAATTTGTCCAAGTACATACCTAAGTAAAGGGTTTTCCAACAAGAGGTGTTAATTTGGTATTCAAAGAAAAATTCAATTTTTGGAGATAAATGATCGGATGTTTATTTCATAATAAAGAGGAAGGAAGTTACTAATGAAAAACAACATCAGCCAAATGGCCACCACGACCACGCTTAAAGGACGATATCCTTTTCATTAAATTTTCCATAACCAAATCGCAAAGTGGCTGCCCTATGTCCTCGATAGACTCACGAATTCTATCTTTGAGGTCTTGAATCGACGCTGGGCTGTTGGCGTAGGCCTTATTTTTCACGTGGCCCCAAAGGAAGAAGTCGCAAGGTGTTAAATCACAAGATCTCGGTGGCCAATTGTGATCACCTCTTCGAGAGATAACACGGTCCGGAAACTTTTCCCGTAACAGAGCAATGGTTTCGTTGCTTGTGTGGCACGTAGCGCCGTCTTGTTGAAAGTAAACGTTGTCCAGATCAATACCATCCAACTCCGACCATAAAAAATCATTAATCATCTCTCGATAGCGCAATCCAGTCACCGTAACTGTTGATCCAACCTCATTTTCAAAAAAGTAAGGTCCAATGACCCCGCCGGACCATAAACCGCACCAAACAGTCACACGTTGAGGATGGAGAGGCTTCTCAACAATAACTCTTGGGTTTTCCGAGCCCCAGATGCGACAATTTAGCTTGTTGACATAGCCACCGAGGTGGAAATGGGCCTCATCAGTCAAGATGATTTTGTATCATTCGTATCGTTTTTTGGTTCGATCGTTTTTTGATCGTTCCATTTTTATACCCTCCACCATAGGATGGGGGGTATATTCATTTTGTCACTCCGTTTGTAACACCTCTAAATATTGATCTGAGACCCCATAAAGTATATATATTCTTAATCGTCGTAAAATTCTAAGACGATTTAGCCATGTCCGTCTGTCCGTCCATCCGTCTGTTGTAATCACACTACAATCTATAATACTATACTAATTGAGCTAGGTGGCTGAAATTTGGTACAGATACTTCTTATAGCTACAGGTAACTTGGGATTGAAAATGGGCGATATTGTTCCATATTTAGATATAGCTCCCATATATAGCATCTAACTTGTTGTGATTCCTACTATATTTTTGTGTGTTTTTCGGTGTTATTTTCTTTAGGTTTGAGTTATTTTGTGAGGTCACATGCTATCCATGGTGGAGGGTGTATAAGATTCGGCATGGCCGAACTTAGCGCTGATGCTTGTTAGTAATGGCGTGGTTTCTACTTGTCAAATGTCAAAGAATAAAATTGACAGCTACCGAAATACCGGGTGATTCAAAATAACACCTCTTGTTAGAAAACCCTGTATTTGACTATTTGTTTATTTGTTATATTTATATTATTCATATTAGATATAATTCCAAATGATTTCCAGTTCTTCCCTATGCCATTATTGCACTTGTCTACTGAAGTTCTAAATTGTATGGTTTCACATTTTTTGCGTTCATTTTCATGTTCCAGTCAATAGAAAACCTCTCAAATATATTAAATGATTTCTGAAGATTTTTATTGATTTTTCAATTGTATTGTCAGCATGAAATATAATAATACTCGTATCATTAGCAAAAGATATTATGTTTTCAGTCTTACTCAGAATGTCAAGTATAAATAAGTTAAAAAGTATGTTGTAGTCCATTCGTAATCTTAAACATTTTGTTTCCCTTATGATTCTGATGGAAACCCCTATAAGTTTTATTGGTGATCATGTTATAAATAATCGCATATGCGAAAGCGAATTATTCGCATCATTTTAACATTCGCTTTCGTATTCGCATTCGCAAAAACCATCTTTGGATTATTCGCTTTCGCATTCGCATTCGCTTTCGCAAAAATATACGAGTATTTCAGTAATCGCTTCCATTTGTTAAAAGTGTTAAAACTCCTTATTCCCTTCACACAATTTGCAGATATTAATGCCAATGAAAACCTCTGCCACTTCTTTTCAAAACAGTTGAAAAAATATGTTTGTCCTTGTAGTAACAGGAGGTAAAAATATGGGAAACATTCTTAATACTTGAATATCCTGGAAAAGTAACAATTCAGTTCCTTAAATTTGTTGGTACTAAAGGGTCAAACTATTATTCGCATTCGCATTCGCTTTCGCAAAAATGCATATTTTACTATTCGCTTTCGCATTCGCAAGAAATATATTTCAATATTCGCATTCGCTTTTGCTAAAGTCACTTTCGTTACATCCCTAGTTTATACACATTTAAAATACTTTGATGATATTAGGAAGATGGCTAATAGAACGAAGATTTGTTTACTTACATCTTTCTTTGGTAAAAGTACTACTTTCGCTGTTTTCAATTCCTTTGGGAAATACGAGTTATTTAGCATATTATTAAATATTTTACAATACGCCGTGATCACTATTTCCGGCAAATTTTAATTATAACTATATTAGGCGTATTGTCTATTTCGCAGGACAATTTCCCCTCTACGGTCAGAGAAAATATACATTATTATTTTCCTCGTTACAAAGTATTCCCTAGCTTCCATTTCATTTAAATTGTCCGATTTCATTTCTGCGCTGAAGTTTATTAGTATGCTCTGATTCCTTTTGAAAGAGGATTTCGTTTCTAAAAATATATTAAAACAATCCTCAACCTGAACATGTATAATATTACACTGTCCAACAGCATTTTTGGAACAGAATAGCGACCCTATAATTCTGAAAGGACATGTTGAGTAGATCATTTTTAGAGAATAAACTTATGGTCCAGCTGGTCCCAGGTTTTTTTTACAGTGGGTCAAATTTTTAATTTTTTTGTTGAAGGTAGCATTATACTAAATGAAAAAAATTATGTAAGTTAATGTCTGAGAGATTTCTCATTGTCAGAGGAGAGAATCATTTTTGTGGAAGATCTTAACCCTCTAGCTCCCCTCTTAATGTGTCAATTTGGCCCTTTTTAGAAAAAATTAAAGAAAGTCCTTTCAAAAAGGACACTAAAGGATTAAAATATTCTACAAAAATGTTTCCGGAAAATTTCAGTGGTGATCGCCAAGGACACCAAAGTTGTAATTATAGCTCTTTACGTTTAATTAGCAAAATTACATGCCAACTTATACCAAAAAATTACTATAATGTAAATAAATATAAAGCCGTGATATCTGTGGAAATATTGGAGCAGAAGAGCGACTCTATAATTCTGAAAGGGCATGTTGAGTAGATTATTTTTGTAGAAAAACTTATGGTCCAGCTGGTCTGCGTTTTTTTGTTACAGTGGTTCAAATTTTTTTTGGAAGGGAGTATTATACTAAATAAAAAAAACTGTAAGTTAATGTCTGAGAGATTTCTTATTGCCAGAGTGGAATTTTATGAGGTTCATTTTTGTGGAAGATCTTAACCCTCTAGCTCCCCTCTTAATGGGTCAATTTGGCCCTTTTTTCGAAAAAAGTCAAGAAAGTCCTTTCACAAAGGACATTTAAGGATTAAAATATTCTACGAAAATGTTTGCCTGAAAATTTCAGTGTGGGTCGCCAAAGACACCAAAGTCGTATATTTACCTCTTTACGCTTAATTAGCAAAATTACAGGCCAACTTATACAAACAAATTAATATAATAGGGTAATTCCAAAGAAAATCGAACCACTCTGAATTTTTGTGAACTTCGATATTGCTGAAATTTTGCATGAGCATACTGCAAGATGATACGAAATAATGACAGTTTACGATTTGTAAAAATTTATAGTGGTTTAGATTTTATAGGGTGCCAAGGTGGGGCGTCTACATTTTTTTTTAAATAAGTTATGTTCCAGTCGTCATAACTTTAGAACGGAAGGTCAGATTTAAATGAAATAAGCACCATTTTAAAAATATTAACGTTCTTTCTAAGTATTATGCACAAAAGGATCACTAAATGCGTACTAAGGATGCCAAATGGACGAAAATGTCCTTAATCCTTGATTATCCTGAAAAAAGTATTTTCAATTTTTTTTATTTTACTTCTGATTATTACCCCTATATTTACCCATAAAATGCAAAATTTTCAGAATGGGTGCTCAATGGGTTCAAAAGATATGACTTAATTAATGCTATAAATTTTGAAAATTTCAGCAAAATCAAAAAGGTAAAATTTTCAAATCGTAATTTTTGGGTCGATTTTCTTTGGAATTACCCAATAATTAAATAACAATAGTTCCGAATTCACTGGATTTTTTATATATTGTAAATTCAATGGTTTGAATTTTTTAAGATTTCGATTCATTTTGCCAAACATATGCCGTGCAAACATATACGAGTTTATAAAAACACTTTAAATTTTTTGTCCAGTGTAATGGTTTTATAACAAATGGACCATTTTGCACCAAAAGTTAACAGCTTATAATAAAATACTCTAATCAGCCCCATTGTAAGACTATAAGACGTCTTACAATGGGGCTGATCAGACTGTCCACATGGTTATCGACTTGTACTCAAAACGCTTCAGATAGATTACATACCCGTGTGTACTCAGTTTGATCACTTTTGTTACTATTATTCTATGAATATTCCTTCTACAAAATTGCGTAGTGATACGAGTATGGCGACGGATCTTGGATGTTATTTTTTTTACCATTTTGACTTGGGGACTACTCTATGAAATACACGTTGTTGGCACTCTCTCGTAATATTGACAATTATCAGCAATTGGCAACCATTCATTTGGTGGAGTGGATGGCGTTGTTGAGTGTCGCCGTTCGTTCCTCCTGTTCCTATTCATCATTTATTGGAAATTGGGTACAATTAAGTTCGACATCCCCCGATAGTTGAGTGCAAACAATTGTTAAATGCATTTGTTCCGCATGACTGTGGCATCAAATGATGTTTGTGTTTGTTGCGTGGCGCGTTTGTCCTCGCCGTAGTCTGTTGCCTATAATGGCACATTCAACAGTGCCGACCCGCCATCATTTGCTGCCCAGTCAGTTGGGGCAAATCAAGAGAAAAACAAGCAAAAACCTGTTGGCTTCATCGTAATCATCGCCGTCATCATCATCAGCATTAGGCGGTGATGCACATCGTTATTGTGGTACACGGAGGGGGAGGGGAGATAGGAGGCGGGTTATCACAATGCATTTTTGGATATTGGGTACTACTACTTGGAACAGGCAAGTGCGTTTATTTGCCCATTGTAATGCACTACTCTGGGGTTTCCTCAATATCTTCACACATGCGAGCGGCTTACAACTACTAAATACGAGTATGTAACAAAATACCCCGGCAACGGGATATGAACGATAACGTCGTCACAGTGTTTCATTATATCACAAGGGAAGGACAAAAAGTAACTTAAAGCGCACACACAATGTGGTCGATTGCCAATAGGTAGTAATACTATCAGAACCATTGGGTAGCTCGTTTTGAAATCAACTAGAATTTAATAGTGGAGGAACTATCCGAAAGAATGTGATACAACGTGCCAAAGTATACCATTTTTATACCCTACACCACACTGTGGTACAGGGTATTATAACTTTGTGCATTTGTTTGTAACACCCAAAAGGAGAAGAAATAGACCCATCGTTTATTATACCGATCGACTTAGAATCACTTTCTGCGTTGATTTAGCTATGTCCGTCTGTCTGTCTGTCCGTCTGTCCGTCTGTGCATGTATTCTTGTAATCAAAGTACAGGTCGCAATTATGGTCCGATCTCGACGAAACTTTACACATATCTTTTTTTTGGCCCAAGGACGATCCCTATTGAATTTGGTTAAAATCGGTTCAGATTTAGATATAGCCCCCATATATATGTCAGCCCCGATTTGACATGTAAGCGCTGTAAAAACTGTATTTTATATCCGATCAGTATGAAATTCGGCAGAAAGAGGTTTCTTATTATATGGATGAACACTATTAAATTTGGAAGAAATCGGTTCAGATTTAGATATAGCCCCCATATATACGTTACCCCCGATGTGACATGTAAGCGCTGTAAAAATGTTATTTTATATCCGATCAGTGCGAAATTCGACAAAGAGAGGTTTTCTATTACATGAAGGAATACTGCTAAATTCGGAGAAAATCGGTTCAGATTTAGATATAGCCCCCATATATATGTTACCCCCGATTTGACATGTAAGCGCTGTAAAAACTGTATTTTATATCCGATCAGTGCAAAATTTGGCAGAAAGAGGTTTCTTATTACATGAAGGAATACTGCCAAATTCGGAGAAAATCGGTTCAGATTTAGATATAGCCTCCATATATACGTTACCCCCGATTTGACCTGTAAGCGCTGTAAAAACTGTATTTTATATCCGATCAGTGCGAAATTCGGCAGAAAGAGGTTTCTTATTACATGATGGAATACTGACAAATTCGGAGAAAATCGGTTCAGATTTAGATATAGCTCCCATATATATGTTACCCCCGATTTGACATGTAAGCGCTGACTGTATTTTTTATCCGGTCAGTACGAAATTCGACAGAAAGAGGTCGTTTTACATGAATGAGTATTCAGGGAAGATCAATTCAGATTTATATTAAAGCTCCATATATATGTTCCTCCTGATTTGGTATCAAAACGCTATAGAAGTTGTATTTTTTATTTCCGATCATTAAAATATTCCAGAAAGATGTTTCTCAATTGAGGAACGAATATTGCTTAATTTAGTGATTATTGTTTCAGAATTACATAATATGTTTCTACCCATTTACCAATTATTCGAAATTATTATGGCAATGACCCTTATCGCAGTGTTAGGGAGGTGTAGGGTATTATATAGTCGGCCCCGCCCGACTTTCTGCCTTTCCTTACTGGTTATAGCCTACACCACACTGTGGTACAGGGTATTATAACTTTGTACATTTGTTTGTAACACCCAAAAGGAGAAGAAATAGACCCATTGTTTATTACACCGATCGACTTAGAATCACTTTCTGAGTTGATTTAGCTATGTCCGTCTGTTTGTCTGTCCGTCTGTCTGTGCATGTATTCTTGTAATCAAAGTACAGATCGCAATTATGGTCCGATCTCGACGAAACTTTACACATATATTTTATTTGGCCCAAGGACGATCCCTATTGAATTTGGTTAAAATCGGTTCAAATTTAGATATAGCCCGATTAGATATATATATGTTACCCCCGATTTGACATGTAAGCGCTGTAAAAACTTTATTTTATATCCGATCAGTCTGAAATTCGGCAGAAAGAGGGTTCTTATTATATGAATGAACTTTGTTAAATTTGGAAGAAATCGGTTCAGATTTAGATATAGCCCCCATATATACGTTACCCCCGATTTGAAGTGTAAGCGCTGTAAAAATGTTATTTTGTATCCGATCAGTATGAAATTCTGCAGAAAGAGGTTTCTTATTATATGAATTAACACTGTTAAATTTGGAAGAAATCGGTTCAGATTTAGATATAGCTCCCATATAAAGGTTACCCCCGATTTGATATGTAAGCACTGTAAAATCTGTATTTAATATCCGAATAGTATGAAATTCAGCAGAAAGAGGTCTCTTATTATATGAATAACCACTGTTAAATTTGGAAGAAATCGGTTCAGATTTAGATATAGCCCCCATATATACGTTACCCCCGATTTGACCTGTAAGCGCTGTAAACACTGTATTTTATATCCGATCAGTGCGAAATTTGGCAGAAAGAGGTTTCTTATTACATGAAGGAATACTGCCAAATTCGGAGAAAATCGGTTCGGATTTAGATATAGCTCCCATATATATGTTACCCCCGATTTGACATGTAAGCGCTGTAAAAACTATATTTTATATCCGATGAGTGCAAAATTTGGCAGAAAGAGGTTTCTTATTACATGAAGGAATACTGCCAAATTCGGAGAAAATCGGTTCGGATTTAGATATAGCCCCCATATATATGTTACCCCCGATTTCACATGTAAGCTCTGTAAAAACTGTATTTTATATCCGATCAGTATGAAATTCGTCGGAAAGAGGTTCCCTATTGTATGAATGAACACTTTTAAATTTTGAAGAAATCGGTTCAGATTTAGATATAGCCCCCATATATACGTTACCCCCGATTTGACATGTGAGCGCTGTAAAAATTTTATTTTATATCCGATCAGTGCGAAAATCGGCAAAAAGAGGATTCTTTCTACATGAAGGAATAGATTTAGATATAACACCCATATCTATGTTACCCCCGATTTGACATGTAAGCGCTGTAGAGACTGTATTTTATATCCGATCAGTACGAAATTCGACGGAAGGAGGTCTTTTTACATGAATGAGTATTCAGGGAAGATCGGTTCAGATTTATATTAAAGCTCCATATATATGTTCCTCCTGATTTGGTATCAAACCGCTATTGAAGTTGTATTTTACTTCCGATCATTAAAATTTTCCAGAAAGATGTTTCTCAATTTATGGACGAATATTGCTTAATTTAGCGATTATCGCTTCAGAATTAGATAATATGTTTCTACCCATTTACCAATTATTCCAAATTATTATGGCAATGACCCTTATCGCATTGTTAGGGAGGTGTAGGGTATTATATAGTCGGCCCCGCCCGACTTTCTGCCTTTCCTTACTGGTTTTATATCCGATCAGTGCGAAATTTGCAAAGAGAGGTTTCTTATTACATGAAGGAATACTGCTAAATTCGGAGAAAATCGGTTCAGATTAAGATATAGCCCCAATTTTTATGTTACCCCCGATTTGACATGTAAGCGCTGTAAAAACTTTATTTTATATCCGATCAGTATGAAATTCGGCAGAAAGAGGTTTCTTATTACATGAAGGAATACTGCCAAATTCGGAGAAAATCGGTTCGGATTTAGATATAGCCCCCATATATATGTTACCCCCGATTTCACATGTAAGCGCTGTAAAAACTGTATTTTATATCCGATCAGTATGAAATTCGTCAGAAAGAGGTTTCCTATTATATGAATGAACACCCGTAAATTTGGAAATAATCGGTTCAGATTTAGATATAGCCCCCATATATACTTACCCCCGATTTGACATGTGAGCGTTGTAAAAATGTTATTTTATATCCGATCAGAGCGAAAGTCGGCAGAAAGAGGTTTCTTATTACATGAAGGAATACTGCCAAAATCGGAGAAAATCGGTTCAGATTTAGATATAGCTCCCATATATATGTTACCCTCGATTTGACATGTAAGCGCTGTAGAGACTGTATTTTATATCCGATCAGTATGAAATTCGACAGAAGGAGGTCTTTTTACATGAATGAGTATTCAGGGAAGATCGGTTCAGATTTATATTAAAGCTCCATATATATGTTCCTCCTGATTTGGTATCAAACCGCTATAGAAGTTGTATTTTACTTCCGATCATTACAATTTTCCAGAAAGATGCGATTATCGTTTCAGAATTAGATAATATGTTTCTACCCATTTACCAATTATTCCAAATTATTATGGCAATAACCCCTATCGCATTGTTAGGGAGGTGTAGGGTATTATATAGTCGGACCCGCCCGACTTTCTGCCTTTCCTTACTGGTTTAAATATACATATCATTATGAATTTCATAATAAAATATTCTTTTTCTAATACTATAACATTCTTCTTCATTTTTAGGCAGTGACTGGAATAGCGGTGAACATTTATGAATGTACATATAATTCAGATTTAGAAATAAAATCAAAAAGCAAGCAAAATCGATTTATACTTTTAAATTTTACAATATGTATTTTACAATTTTGTTTTCAGAACAAAATTATTCTTAGAATTTTCAAAAATGCACCCAATGTGCAAATTTAAAATTAGACATTAAACAGTTACAATTAATTAAAATTTACACATTTAATGATGTAGCATTAATCGTTAAATGTTACATATTATGTGCCGGAATAATCAGCAGCAAAATGTTTAATATTACACTAAAATTTTGATTTTTTGTTTAAATTTACACATTTATTAAACATTCAATGTTTAAATTTAAACATAATATATAAACATTTATATGTTTAATTTTACAGAACTGATGTTCAAACTATTTGTTTAAATTTAGAGATAAAAGATTTAATTCTATTGTGTGTCTAAAAATGCGACTTTAATGGTAGGCAACTAGTTGCCTACCTTTAAGATAGCGAAACTACTCAAAAATTTTTTTGTGTGTACTTCGCCAAAAGTTCAAAAGGGAAGTGACATTAATATGAGGATTTATAGTGAAACTTGGTCCGATATGACCCTTTTTACTAAGAGTGATTTTAGACAATATATACATATAGAAGATTTCATGTCAAGCGAGTGATCTTTTAATCGGATCTCTTCTGATCTGGATGAAACTAGGGCCAAGTTTAGTCCTAGTGGATGGTAGTTATGAAACAAAATTTAACGAAATTTTGATCAAACGGCTCTTTTTTCCCATCCAGTTATATGGATGGGAAAAAAGAGCCGTTTGATCAAAATTACCTATTAAATTTAGAAAATGTTGTCGAAAGTGTTTTAGATATAGATTTTTTTTTTTGAAATTAAAACTTGTTGTGGCATTTTTGTCAAAAATCCATGTTTTATTTGTTTTTGCTCAAAAGAAAGCTTAGGTAATTTCCTTTACGATATTTGTGGCTTATTAGTGGGATGGGAATTGTATCAAAATAAAGATAAACATCATAACAAGTAAGAAAGTTTCAGTCGAGTTAACCGACTGAGGTATACCCTCACTTTGTGAGTAATGTAATATTAAATATTACACGAATGTCAATTTGTGTGGGAGTAATTTCGCTACCTTAAAGGTAGGCAACTAGTCTACATTTATAGTCGCATTTTTCTACACACAATAGAATTAATTCTTTTATGTCTAAATTTAAACAAATAGTTTGAACATCAGATGTGTAAAATTAAACATATAAATGTTTATATATTATGTTTAAATTTAAACATTAAATGTTTAATAAATGTGCAAATTTAAACAAAAAATCAAAATTTTTGTGTAATATTAAACATTTTGCTGCTGATTATTCCGGCACATAATATGTAATATTAAACATTAAATGATTAATTCTAAATCATTAAATGTGTAAATTTAAATTAATTGTAACTTTTGAATGTCTAATTTTAAATTTGCACATTGCGTGCATTTTTGAAAGTATTAAGGATAATTTTGTTCTGAAAACCAAATTTTAAAATACATATTTTAAAATTTAAAAGTATAAATCGAATTTGCTTGCTTTTCTTAATAAGTTATATAGCAAGCAAAATTGATTTTATTTCTAAATCTGAACTATATGTACATACATAAATGTTCACAGCTATTCCAGTTACTGCCTAAAAATGAAGAAGAGTGTTATAATATTAGAAAAAGATTATTTTATTATTAAATTCAAAATGATATGTATATTAAAAAAAGAAATAATTGAATATATAATAAGACAAATAATAAATCAAATTTGTGTATTAAATACACAATACACTCGTACAGTACCACAATACAAATAATTATAATATTCAGTATAAGGTGTAATGCTAATATTTTATTATTAGTGAAATGAAATAATTAGCTCTGGTAAACTGTTTAAATTTTTTGTCGTGTTTGAATAATGTTTAAAAAAAATCGAACTAAAAACTCCATAGACTGTGTGAGCTGACAGTAAAACATTGTATTAGAAGCTTAAAAATTCATTTCGTCAGTTAATTAATATAAATAATTGTCCTTTTTTCAACAAAATGAGCCACAAAAACTTTTTCAACGGAAATGAATGTTATCACCCTTTTCTGCTGAATATCACGCTGTGAAATTAAATAAAATTATTTTTTTAATACTTTTTTACACAGAATTTGTGTATTAGCCTGGTCCTTATTTTGCAAATTTGAAAATGTGTAGCATCCACCTCTTACCCCTTTTCATTCATTACATTTATGTTTTGTTCTGATCCACCTTTTGGTTTTGAATAAATCACTTCATCCACTTCAACTTAGGAATGCCCAAATCTGTTGTTTGTTTTTCCTAAAACTGATAATAGTTCAGAAATGAATGCACTGATTTAATATAAACATTTTACAATAAAGCTATTGGCAAAATAATACATAAATCAAAACAATCAATAAATGTACTGCATTTCTAGGCCGATATATAAGATATTATATTTGGAGGATTTTTTTTAAATTTCGTTGCTAGTACTGGTTGCCAAGGAATGACTCGATTAAATTGATTTTTTGCACAGATCCTTTTTATGGCCTTTGAAACAAGATTTGAGGGGGAAGTTGTAACTTTTTACTTTACAAACTTTTCTAAGGCCATCCTAGTGTGTATTTAAGAATATACTTACGGAGAAATGCCACGAGGGTTCAGTGGTGCTGGATGTTACATTCCTCTCACTATCTTTCTCCGAAAATCCAACAAATAATCAGGATACTTTGTAATTGCTTGTCGCGTTAATGATCTTAAAAACCCATTATAAAAGGATGAAATCCTCAATCTATCAATGAGTAAATTAGAAAAAGCGTTTGGAACGTTTTCGTAATGGTATGAGAGCAGACTTAGGATATCTGAAGGAACGTTTTGTCATGGAACTTAGAAATGTTTAAAAATCTGCTTGGCCGATTCTGCAGTGTATGTACATATGTTAACAGAGCTCCGTTTGGCATTGTCACTAGTTTCCACGGTCCCAATGCATAAAGAATGGGATGGTGTGTTTCTATCTGTCCATTCGTCATTCTCCATCAACATCATAATACTGTTCGATTTTAAATAATATTGGAGAACCATATCACAACAAATCTGTGGACCGTCACACACAAGACTTATGTGGATCTATGAAGGCCTAATAATATAGCTACAAATCAAAAATATATTAATATAAATTTACATAGTTATTAAATTAATTAATTACCTTCAGTAATTACTTATACTATTGATGCTTTTATATAAATAATAATTGAAATACATTTTTAAACAAGTTGGCTGTAGACACATAAAACTAACATCTTGTTTAAATCTAAGTTTGTATATCGTCGGCTTAATGCTATTTTGGTCCATACGACATTTTTGTGCTTTTTGAGTTAGGAGTTGATAGTATGGGTTCCAAGCATGCTCTTTCAGAATCTGCAGTCATTTTTTTCTTATCTCTAAATAACGGGAAATAATTTCGATATTTTTGTTCTATGTCTCAATTTTTCTATCGCCCTATATTTTTCACACAGTATTTTACGTTCTTTCGATCACAATATGTAAATTAGTGTCCTTCCATACCGACCCTTTTTGTGGTCCATGTAATACAAATACGAAAAAATATTAAAATAAAAGTGGATATGGACCAAAATGCCAAGTACAAAAATTGTTATAACTTGCTTATTTTTGGATGTAATGGCATAGAAATGCATGAGAATCATACAAACACTGTTGGGAACCCTATGAAATAAATAGTGGCGTATGGAACAAAATAGCATTGAGCCGACGATATATAAATTAAGAACAATTGTCACAATTTTGAACAATATGTCTTTAATATTCGTCAATGCTCGCGTAATATTAAGCAAATGATGTAGAAATGAACAAATTGTGTTTGATGTGACACAATAAACGTTTAGAATTACAAAAATAGAGTTTTGTACATGTAAATGAATTCGATAATATACAATAATTGTCTAAATCACTTTTTTAAACATTCATCGCGTATACATCAACTAAATTTTTAAATTTACACTAAAAAATACACACTTTTTCATAGTAATTTTAAATGCACTTTTTACAGTGTACTTTAAATACATTGCACTGTGCCGTATTATTTATAAGCGTTCATGTGCACAGGTATATAAACTTTATGAGATATTAAATTGTGGTATGATTTGGCCATTTTGTGTGGGAGGTACAACAAGGGGCGTGCTGATAACGCCCATTTTTCACTGGACTGTAGGCACTATAAAAACATTACACTGTACAAAATTTCAAGTATCTTTATACACTGGTTTTAATGTTGTAAGCTGTTAAATTTTGGTGCAAAATGGTGCATTTGTGTGGGAGGTACCAAAAGGGGCGTGGCAACTTCACCCATTTTTCTCGAGTTGATCGCAACTTATAAACTAATACTGTGTGTGGAATTTCAGAAGATTGGAATAAGTAGTGTAGCAGTTAATAAAGAATCAATATTTCACAACATTTTAATCCTTTGTGGGGGAGGTACTAGAAGGAGTGGACCAATATGGTCCATCTTAGAACGTAGCCGGAGATATATAAAAATATTACCACATACTAAATTTGAAGTCAATCGGTTACTCCTTTTGATTGTTATCGTGCGCATCAGTCAGCAGACAGACAGACAGACGGACAGACATTGCTCATTTGACTTAAAATGACCCAAAACGGTTCCATGGTTTAACGAATACGCCTATGCGCGTAGATACTTTAAATACGTAGTATGTACGAAAAATATCGCGAATTTTTAATTTCCGCGGGCTGATTTTGATTTTTGATATTTTTGTAGCGTTATGTTGGTACTCATGTCCCTTACTTATGCTGACAAGGTCGGCCATTTTGAATGTTTAGTTAATTTTTGACAGCTGTTGTGCTTGGCTGTGTTTTAACTTGTCTTCGATTTTTATCTATTTCAGAAAATGGATCAAAGAATCTGCATCAAATTTTGTGTGAAAAACAAAATAAAGTGCGCTGACGCATTCCGAATGTTGACTGTGGCATATGGTGAAGCTACCTTGGACCAAAGCAACGTTTATCGGTGGTACAAAATGTTCTTAGAGGGCCGAGAAGATGCGAAGGACGAACAGCGTGCGGACGCCCGAGCACGTTATTCACTATTATTAAAGTGAATAAAATAATATTGAGGATTGGCAACGCTATGCCTGAGTAGAAGTGTGTTTTCATCGCAGCTGATCTTTTTGACATTTTATTTTGATCAACGTTTGTTTACAAATAATTTTTTTGTTTAACTGCTGGTACTTATGGACATAAATTCCTAAATTTATTAAATTTGATCGAGAAAAGTGAAATTTCAAGCAAAAATATTAAATTGCTATTTGCCTTGTTGCGTAAGCTTCATATTGTTGCTTTTGCTGTGATTTGTAGCTGTAATTGCATTTGCCTTACGCTTATTTGCCGGTTGTTGTTGCTATTTGCTGGTATTGTGGACATTTTTTGTCGCTGTTGTTGCTGCTTTTGTTGACATCATATTTAAGTACTGTTGCTGCCTTATATCTCAAAATGCCGGCCAATAAAATATATAATTGCAAAAAATGCAGTGGTTCGATCACCAAGTCCCAAGGAAGTGTTAATTGCAAGGGTTGTTCCTGCTGGTTTCATGGTTCATGTGCTGGTATTGCCGAAAAAGATATCGCGGTTCTAAAAACGATCAAATCTTATTCTTTCGTTTGCGATTCGTGTGAGGCCAACATTAACAATAACAGCAGTGTTGTGGACAAAATCAATACTATGATGGATCAGAAGTTTGAGTCCTTCTTCCAAAGTTATAGGGCTGAGCAGAATTCCCTCAAAGCTGTCCTTGATGAGATCAAGACCGAGATGACCTCCTGTGTTGCCGAGATGAAGTCTTCTATTAATGATTGTGCTAAACGTTTGCAACATGTTGAGACTGTTATGGCACACAAGATTCCTGCCCTTGAGACTGCAGATAATGCACTGCATAGGAAATTCAACCGGTGTGATTTCCTGATTGGTGGATTGCCGGAAGGAATCGCTGATTTGGAGGCTGCCGTGATTTCCCTTGGTGCTGTATTCAACGTTACTATTACCGGCCAAGACATTAATACCGCATGCTACATCAATAACCGGAAGCAGATATTAGTCAAGCTGAATAGTTTAATAAAACGTGATAGAGTTATGAAGGAGTACTTTAAGACTCGCTCTCTTAAGGTCTGTGATGTCATAACTGATGGCCCTGGTAGCGATTTGAGCAATAGGGTGTACCTAAATGACCACTATACTCCTGCTGCTGGTGGCCTGAATGCTGTTTGCAGAAACCTACGACGTTTGAATGTTGTGACCAAGTTCAGAGTACTGGATGGAGATACTGCTAAGGCTAAGCTAACGTTCCCTGATGGCAGGGAAGTTATACGTAGCTCTAGCGAATGTGCCTTGCTCCTGGAAAGTGCTAATACTCTGCCTAGTTAAGTGTTTCTCTGCTTCTGAATTTTTGATTGTTTATTTTCTTTTTATATTTATTTGTAAACATGATCTCATTTGCTAACGATCAGCTGTTGTTTATAATTTATGAATTATTTATTGAAATATATAATAGAATTTGGAAATTTAGTTTTTAAAGTTATGCTGTATAATCACATAGATTGGTTCCCCACTAGAATTGCGAGTTTTTACCTTGGTTATGATGTCTCTTGATGCAAATTTTGGTCCAGTAATTAGCAACAATCTGTACATACGTTCAGTTCTAAACTCTTTTAATGGCAAGTTCAATGTGGCTCATCTTAATTGCCGTAGTATTAGGCCTTCAGTTAATTCTACCAAAATTGATGAGCTTATACCTATAATTGGTGATTCAATGTTAGATGCTATTGGTATTACTGAGACATGGCTTAAATCCGATGTTTCTAGCTGTGCTGTTGAAATTCCTGGGTATAAGTTCCTAAGAAATGATCGTGCTAATTCGAGAGGAGGTGGTGTGGGAATATATCTGTCTAAAAAGCTTAAGCATAGAGTTGTTTTTAAATCGTCTGTCTTAGGGAAATGTGAATCACTTTTTATTGAGCTGTTCTCAGGTAACATTACAGTTTTATTTGGAGTAGTGTATTTACCTCCTCCAGGTGATATTTCATCTTTTGAGGAAATTCATTGTGATTTGTTCTTAAATTATGTGAATATTGTTGTTGTAGGTGATTTTAATTGTAATATGTTTGATCCCCAGAAGGCATTTTTACTTCGATCTATGAGTTTTCGTATGAATTTGTCCGTCTTGCATAATTCCAAACCCACGCATTATGATGTTGTACATGGTTCGTACTCGTTGATTGATTTCATGTTGTTGAGTAATTGTTCAATGTACCACTATTCTGATCAGATTTTATGTCCGTCAATTTCTGATCATTCTCTTATACTTGCTTCCCTTGACTATAACTTACATTGTGTGGATCAGGTTGTGGAGTATCGTGATTACAGGAATACTGATTGGGAAGGATTGTTTTACTACTTGTCTTGTTTTGATTCTGATATATATACTACCACAGATATTGATGTAAAATGTTCTATCGTCTCATCGTTGTTTGCTGATCTATTTGAATTTGTTCCGATTGTCAAAAAACATATTTTGCCTACTGTCAGAAACTGGATTAACTGTAATGATATTATGTTCGCCAAATCCATTCGTGATTTGTCGTTTTCTGTCTATCAACAAGATGGTAGTCGCGTAAGCTGGCTAAGATATTGTAAATACCGTAACAAAGCCAAGTCTGTTATACGAAGAGTTAGAAGAAATCACTACATGAAAACATTTGGAAGCATGGATCCTAAATTTCTTTGGCGTGTCCTTAGAAGATCTGGTTGTACTAGTGAAAAGGTGATATGTGATGAAGTTAATGTTGATGAAGTTAATAATGCTTTTGTTTGTCTTGAAACATCCCGTAATGATACTGATGTAGATTTAGATCGTTTTCCTGACGTTGATGATTCGTTTTCGTTCAATTGTGTTACTGTCGATGATGTTGTGCTTGCAATAAATAAAATTAAATCTAAGTGTCTTGGTGTTGATGGCATACCTTTAATGTTTCTAAAAATGATATTTCCCCATGTACAAGATATTATATTACATTTAATTAATTCCATATTAACAACCTCAACATTTCCTTCAAGTTGGAAAATTGCTCGTGTTGTGCCGATCCCTAAGTGTAGTGTTGTAAATGGTCCTGATGATTTAAGACCTATTTCCATTCTTCCTGTTTTGTCCAAAGTGTGTGAGCATGTTATGAAGGAGCAAATTTTAAGACACGCTTCTTCCTCTATATTTAGTGGCCAGTTTGCATTTCGGCAGGGTCATAGCACGACAACTTTGCTTCTTCACTTAACGGACTCAATTAGGAGTAACAGTAACCGAAATATGAACAGTGTCTTAGTTTCTTTAGATTTGACTAAAGCATTTAATTCCATTTGTTATAGAAGTATGGTGAATAAGCTTAGAGATAAGTTTAACTTTTCGCGAACAGCATGTAAACTTATCATGTCATATTTGTCTGGTAGGTCTCAATTTGTTTGTTTGAATGGCAGAGCTTCTAGTGTCCTTTCGTTAACGTCTGGTGTACCACAGGGATCAGTTTTGGGTCCTCTCCTTTTCATATTATATGTCAATGATCTTGTCTGTTGCTTGGATAGTAACATTTGTAAATTATATTTGTTTGCTGATGATGTATTCCTTGTCTTTAGTCATGATCGTGAATCTATTGATGTCCTTGAGAGGCGTATAAATCTGTGTCTTACTCGTGTTTCGGATTGGCTGTCTATGAACTCCTTGAGCATTAATCCATCCAAGACGAAAGCTATTCTATTTAGCAATCAATCTTATGAACTTGACATTGTTTTGGGTCAATCAAGAGTTGCCTTTGTGGAACATCATAAGTGTTTGGGCGTGGTATTGGACAGTAAACTTTGTTTTGAAATGCATATTGACTCTGTTCAAAGAAATGTTTATCTTACTTTACGAAGGTTATATTCACTTAATATTTACCTGCCTATTTCCATTAAAACTAGATTAGCACATGCGCTCCTAATGCCTGCAATACTTTATGGACTTGAAGTGATATCCGGTACATCTGGAGGCATGCTATTGAAGCTTAAACGTATTATAAATAGTGTGGTGAGATTTATATATAATATCAGAAGAAGGGAACATATTTCTGAGTATATCACACAGTTTCTAGGTGTTTCTTCTGAACTTTTTATCGGTTATAGAAATATTTTCCTCTTCTACAAAGTTATCAAAGCTGGTGTGCCTACTATCTTACGTGATATGTTTAACTTTTCCCTCTCCTCTCGAAATACCCAGATTCTTATACCTAGAATTTTTAACCTAACTTTTGAAAGATCATTTATTGTTCGTATTGCTCGCATCTGGAATTACTTGCCTATTGAACTTCGGAATTTTTCGCATTCTAATAACGCTTTTCGTTTAAAACTCTTGAACTATTTTTTGTCAACGTTGACGTAATTTCTTCTTTTTTCTAATTTTTTACTTTTCTGGTTATCGGTTATTGTTGCCCATGTTACTTTATTAAAGATATGGCTTTTTGTTGCTAGTCTGGACAGTTTCATTATTTTTTCTTGTAGTCATGGCTGGGGAGCCAATCTAAATCATTTATAAATCATTTATACATATTTATATATATGTTTTTATATGTATTTTTAGTGTTTAAGTTTCTACTCTGGATATTAAATTTGTCATGTAATACATTTTTTTTGGCCTTGAAGGCTTGGTATTACGTACATGAACGAATAAATAAATAAATAAATAAATAAATAAAATATTGGCCAGTCGACGAATTACCATTAGAGAAGTTGCTGAGGATCTAAACATATCGATTGGCTCGTGCCATTCGATTTTAACCAATGGTTTGGGCATGAGTCGGGTCGCCGCTAAATTCGTGCCAAAATTGCTCAATTTGGACCAAAAACAGCAGCGCTTTAACATTGCTCAGGAGATGTTGAACTCGGTCCGTGACGACCCAAATTTGCTCCAGAGGGTCATAACTGGTGAAGAATCGTGGGTTTATGGTTACGACGTGGAAACTAAAGCTCTATCATCCCAATGGAAGCTGCTGCATGAACCAAGACCGAAAAAAGCGCGCCAAAGGTTTTGCTCACAGTTTTCTTTGATTGCAGGGGCGTGGTGCATTATTAGTTCTTGCCACAGGGTAGTACTAGTGGTAGTTAGCTAGTGATTCTGAGTCGATCGGTATACTTTAAGGTGGGTCTAGCTGTGTTATTTTCAGGTGTTACAAACATCTGCCTTGAAACAAACTTATAATACCCTGTACCACAGTGTGGTGTAGGGTATAATAACACCGAAAAACAGTAGAAATCACAACAAGTTAGATGCTATATATGGGAGCTTTATATAAATATAAACCGATATCGCCCATTTTCAATCCCAAGTTACCTGCAGCTATAAGAAGTATCTATACCAAATTTCAGCCACCTAGCTCAAGTATTATAGATTGTAGCGTGATTACAACAGACGGACGGACGGACGGACAGCCGGACAGTCGGACGGACGACAGACGGACATGGCTAAATCGTCTTAGAATTTTAAGACGATTAAGAATATATATACTTTATGGGGTCTCAGATCAATATTTAGAGGTGTTCCAAACGGAGTGACAAAATGAATATACCCCCCATCCTATGGTGGAGGGTACACAAAGCTTCAAAGAGCCAAGTACTAAAGAACCTTAACAGGGAGGCCGATTCAGGACATAAGTTAATTTAGTTATTCTTTAAATCGATGCCACGAAAAGTAACAACAAAGGGTTTCGCTGTATCAGCAACCGGATTGTTGCAGCAACGTAACATTTATTCGTATGAATATGTATACCTACTAATTCGTTGTGGTAGCTAAACTGCATTAACGAGTCGGGTGGGTTACTGCATTTAACGATTCTCCGCCAATGGTTGGTTCAAAGCACTGTGCGATTCGTCGACGATATTTGCTGGCATATATGAAAGATAATGATGCTTAAACATCCCAACTATGCTGGTAAAATGTAGCATTGCTTCTGCTGCTGCCGCTGTTATTGTTGTTGATTATCCGGTATTGAATGTTGATCTGCCCCGTTTTTTTCAATCGGCACTTTTCTAATTTAGGTTTGATTCCAAATTACATCGTATTCGTATCTTATGCAACAGAAAAATATCCAGTCGGACGTCTGTCTGTCCGTGCGTCTGTCCGTCCGTCCGTACATCTATCTACACCAGTCCTGCCTTTCCATCCACACCGAACCGAATGGAGCCGAAACAAGCCAAATCAATGTTGGAGAAATGTGAAATTATGCTGTTGTTGTGCAAAGCATTGAATGGTTGGGTCTGCAATTTTTGCTGCTCTTATTTTTGTTGTTGTGGAAATGGTTTATGGAAATGAGTTCATTTCCTGACTGGACGATAGGTCCGTCCATCCACTCTCTCTCTATCTCTCTTCGCCTCGTAGTTAGATGGTACTCATACGTAGCACAGTGGGAGGAATTCCAAAAAAAGGGAAATAATTCTGCCGTTTCTTAACCAGACATCCGATTGCGATCAAACTTGGCATGTTTGTACTTTACAAATAAATTTCCTTTGTTAACAATACAATAAATGGCAAAAATACAAAATATATTTTTGGGATTTTTTGGATTTTCCCCTATATCTATTATACTAAAAGCGAGGTTTCAGATTCCCTTTGCAGTTCAACTTACAACACCTTACCACACATAAATATGCCAAAAGTTTTAACATTTTGGCTTTGTGATTGGAGAAAATGTGGCTTACTTTTGAAATTTGTCTAAAAAATTGTGTAAATTGGAGAAGCTTGGTAACAATACCAGTAAATGTTTTTAGTAAATATGTAATACATTTTTTAACTAACTTCTTCTAAAACTCAAAAATACAAAATAAACTTTTTTCCTAAAAAAATGACAAAAAATAGATTTTTTTTAAAATATGACTTCAAGGGGCCTTAGCTGTTGTACTGTAGGAAATTTTATTGCCAATCCAGACATGCTTAAGTGGATAAAATTGGTGAATATTCTGCTTCGATATTTACAAAATACTAGCACAAGGTCGGGGAAAAAATTAAAAATTCAATATTCAAATGCAGATATCTCGGTAAGTATACAAGATAACTGTTAGATGCAAAAAGCCTTTTGTAGACCTCGGTTATAGGAATACGCACAAAAAAGATTGTATGAATCGGCCGAAAAATATGAAAGATACACGCGCTTAAACATTTTGTTCAACCGAGGTGGCCAACTTTGAGGCCCTGCAGCTCCGCCGCTGTATACCACGGGGGGCCAAAATAATAACTCTTCTACAAACATGCCAAGTTTGGTCGCAATCGGATGTCTGGCTAAGAAACGGCAGAATTACTTTCCTTTTTTTTGGAATTCCTCCCACTGTGCGTAGTAGGTACTCATATATGACTGATCAAACATTTGTGTTTCGGTGTGAATTTGTGAATTGGCCATGATAAGAGTCTGGTCGGGCCTTCTACTTGGCAAATACAAGTTTAAACGCAAATTTATGAAACGACTTTGTTCGTTATCTTCGTTCGATATTGGCATTGACTGAGGCGACATTAGTGCTGATTTGTGGGTAATTGTTTGGAAGGGAGAGGGGGAGATGGCAATAGGTGGGCTTGTGATGCCATTGGATCACCTGATTGGTCTTGTGAACCTTAGACACTTTATTGTACTGCCGAAGAGCGAGAGTCAAAAATACATATTCATTAGATAACCTCCACATCCTTAAACAAAAGTGGAAACAAGTGAACATTTAATATAGTTTATGACAATTTCGATTATGACTGAAACCGAAGCGAAAAATCATAAATTACACTGATAACACTAAAAGTCCAATGAGAGCAAGAGCGAAAAATTATACATCAATTTTGAAAAAGGGAAATATTAAAATTTCTCTTACGACTTTGCATCCAATGAAATGTTGATCAGGAATCAATAAAGAAAATTTGCAATAAATTGAAAGTTTCCTGTAGTATTTGGACCAAGTACTATAAGCTCGATAAACACGAGATATCATTTAAATAAAAGGCAATAATTATGAGGGATAAAAATGTTGAAAACATCACTTTCATCACTTTCAAAAGACCCTAAGTATGTTCGGCGGTTATTCGTTTTGTTGGCTGCTTGGCGTGCGCACCAACACGATAACTCTCGAAAGGACTAGCCGGTTGACTTCAGATTTGGTATGTGGTAATATTTCTCTATCTCCGTCTAAGTTCAAAGATGGACCATATTGGTCCACTCCTTCTAGTATCTCCCATACAAAGGGTTAACATTTAGTGATATTGATTCTTTAATAACTTCTATACTACTTACTTGAATCCTCTGAAATTCTACAAATATGTAGTAGTCACTATTACCTCGAGAAAAATGGGCGAAGTTGCCACGACCCTTTTGGTACCTCCCACACAAATGGATCTTTTTGTAGCAAAAGTTAACAGCTTTTTACTTTAATACGATTTGCATACAAATACTTGAAATTTCGTACAGTGCAATGTTTTTATAGTACCTGGAGTCTAGGGAAAAGTGACCGTATTTGACACGCCCGTTTTAGTACCTCCCAATGGACCATTTTACACCAAAACTTAGCAGCTTATATCTTTAATACCAGTGCATATAAATACTTGAAATTTTGTACAGTATAATGCTTTTATAGTACCAAGAGTTTAGAGAAACATGGGAATTATTGGCTCGCCCCTTTTGGTACCTCCCATACAGATGGACATTTTTGTACCAAAAGTTAACAGCTTTTAACCTTAATGCCAGTACATACTTTAAAGTTATTAAATGCAATTCATATAGGGTGACTATAAAAAAATATGAGCCGATTTGTAAAATTTTTGCTTTGATGAATTCTTGTCAAAATATACTACAAACTGCAAAGTTTCTGTTAAATTGCTTTAAAAATGTGTTAGCTATGGCTCAAAATCCGTATTTCGGAGCGACCTATATAAGGAGCTATATCAAAATATTGACCAATATGGCCCATTTGCAATCCCAAACAACCTGCAAATATAAGAAATATTTCTACCAAATTTGATCAACCTAGCTCTATTATTACGGACATGGCATCGTCTTAGAATTTTACGACGATTAAGAATATATGTATATACTTTATGGGGTCTCAGATCAATATTTAGAGGTGTTACAAACGGAGTGACAAAATGAATATACCCCCAGCCCATAGTGGAGGGTATAAAAAATGATTGAATGTGAAAACAGCTTCCAT
Organism: Eudasyphora cyanicolor; assembly: GCA_963930755.1. NCBI lineage: Eukaryota > Metazoa > Arthropoda > Insecta > Diptera > Muscidae > Eudasyphora > Eudasyphora cyanicolor. The sequence goes on along the minus strand of OZ005736.1, from coordinate 153,520,447 downwards.
AGCGTTACAAGGCCAAATCTAAAGAAAAATTTATATATCTGGGGGCAATATCGACCTGAACCGATTTTCATCAATTCCAATAGGTTTCCTCCCTAGTTTGAAAGGGTTCTTATTGCCAAATTTTAATACTGGTGCAATTTAATACGATACAAATACTTTAGGAACAACTTAGGATGGACAAACATACAGCTAGGAATTCTGAGTAGAACGGTATATTTTAAGGTGTGTCTAGCTGTAGTATTTTTTTCTTAGCCTAAAAGGTGGTTTTTTCTGTCGGTAAAGCATGATATTGGAAAAATAGTGAGGTTGAACCACATGAAAAAATTGTTTTCCCTTTATTAGTAACAGGAAAGAAACCAAAATTGGGCGCTTTAAAGTTAGACCCAAAAATCGTGTCGACCGGTGTAATGTTTAATCCGGGTTAGGATCGGGTTAATGACTTTCAATATGACCAATGGCCTATACTGAAGGTGAATGGATGGATTAAAAACAAGTAGGGAAATTTCAGTCGGGTAAGGTGTACCCTCACTTGCGAGTAAAGTAATATGGACTATTACACGAATTAATGTGTCAATTTGTGTGGGAGGTAACGGAAGGGGTTTAAGAAGTACACCTATGTACATAATTCTCGATAAACAGTAGACACTTCAAATACATTGCACTGAACCGAAATTTAAGTGTTCATGGTCACTGGTATAATTACACTATAAAAAACAAGTTTTGTCGAAGGGCTGTGCATAACATTTTCTAGTGTAATATGGTGACCTAAACAGGAAAAAATATAAAAAAATGTTTACGTTAAATTTAAAAAAATTCTTTGAAATTCCCATTTTCTTGGAAGGTGCCTTTAGTATTAGTAGAGCTTCACGACAAAAGCCTCTGCTATTAATTGGCTGATATCTTCTAATTGAGATGTAGTCAAGCGGTAAGGAAAATGCATGTATGTTTGAACATATTTAAAAATTAAGAGCCCCAATAGCAAACTTTTTGTCTATAGTGAACTTCATGAATCAGGAAAAAAAGAAACACAATACATTTAACACAAACCGAAATTGGAGTCTGCAGTATATACCAAAATATTCTTAATTACATCGCTTTGCAGAATTTAAGTTTCGTTACTTGCGAAATACCTCCGATACTTTAAATTCGTTGGTTTAATTAATTCTTTGGAAGAAATAATTTTTAGTTCACTGATAAAAACATTTTTAATTTTTCCACACACCCGCACTAATACCCAACACCGCAAACGCGAGTACAAAAATATGTACTCGTAAATGCAAATGTTGTGAACTACAGCAACAGTTGTGAATTACAGCAACTGTTAATAAAACAACACGCACAAACAACGTTTCACATCGCTATCTTAGAGTGCAATTCCTTAAGCCCAATTTTCTAAATTTTACAGGAGAGATAAAATACGTTCGTTTTTTTCATACTCAATTTTAATAAAAACTTTAAATGCATTTTTTGAGATTCGTTCCCTTTACAATTCCAAACAATGCTAAATTAATAATATAAAATAATATATACGGCCGAGTTATAGCCTTTTAGTGACTTAGCGCTATTTCGCTTACGTCTATTAAATTTTTCCATTGGACTTAGCACAATTTCTAAGAAAATTGCGTTTTCTTCTACTTATTTTTGTAAAAAGTTAACGGCTTATAACTTTGATTCCTGAGCATACAAACACTTTAAATTCTGTATAGTGTAATGTTTTTATAGTACCTATAGTATATTAAACAAGTAAAAGAGTTAAGTTCGGCCATGCCGAATCTTATGTACCCTCTACCATGGATCGCACAGGAATGGTTACGGGTAGTAATAAACTCACATACCTATTTTTTGGCCCAAGGAAGATCCCTATTGAATTTGGTTAAAATCGGTTCAGATTTAGATATAGCTCCCATATATACTCGTATGTTAGCCCCTTTTGATATGTAAGCGCTGTAAAAACTTTATTTTATATCCGATCAGTATGAAATTCGGCAGAAAGAGGTTTCTTATTATATGAATGAACACTGGTAAATTTGGAAGAAATCGGTTCAGATTTAGATATAGCCCCCATATATACGTTACCCCCGATTTGACATGTAAGCGCTGTAAAATGTTATTTTATATCCGATCAGTGCAAAATTCGGCAAAAATAGGTTTCTTACTACATGAGGGAACACTACCAAATTCGGAGAAAATCAGTTCAGATTTAGATATAGCCCCCATATAAATATATGTTACCCCCGATTTGACATGTAAGAGCTGTAAAAACTGTATTTTATATCCGATCAGTACGAAATTCGGCAAAAAGTGGTTTCTTATTACATGAGGGAATACTGCCAAATTCGGAGAAAATCGGTTCAGATTTAGATATAGCCCCCTATTGACATTTAGCCCCGATTTGACATGTAAGCGCTGTAAAAACTTTATTTGATATCCGATCAGTGTGAAGTTCGGCAGAAAGAGGTTTTTTATTATATGAATAAACACTGTTGTATTGTTAAATTTGGAAGAAATCGGTTCGGATTTAAATATAGCCCCCATATATACGTTACCCACGATTTGACATATAAGCGCTGTAGAAACTGTATTTTATATCCGATCAGTGCGAAATTCGGCAGAAAGAGGTTTATTATTACGTGAGGGAATACTGCCAAATTCGGAGAAAATTGGTGCAGATTTAGATATAGCCCCCATTTATATGTTACCCCCGATTTGACATGTAAGCAGTGTAGAGACTGTATTTTATATCCGATCAGTACGAAATTCGACAGAAAGAGGTCTTTTTATATGAATGAGTATTCAGGGAAAATCGGTTCAGATTTATATAAAACCTCAATACATATGTTCCCCCTGATTTGGTATCAAAGCGCTATAGAAGTTGTACCTTACTTCCGATCATTAAAATTTTCCAGAAAGATGTTTCTCAATTTAGGAACGAATATTGCTTAATTTAGCGATTATCGGTTCAGAATTAGATAATATGTTCCAACCCATTTACCAATTATTCCAACTTATTATCGCAATGACCCTTACGGCATTGTTAGGGAGGTGTAGGGTATTATATAGTTTACTGGTTTACGATTATTTTCGAGACAACAAAAAAGGTTTTTTTTTGGAAAAAATTAAATTTGTTTTAATATTATGTATTTTCCTCTACTTACTTACTACATTTTACTATTTCAAAATTTTTTAAAATTTGTTCTATGTTGTTGTAAAAATGGTAAAAAGTAGTAACTTGTAGTAAGTAAAGGAACAGAGCTAGTTTTAACGACAGTTACTAAACTACTATTTCCAAGTGGAGGTACCAATACTAAATTTTTTTGGAATTGTAATTCTCAATTTTTCTAAATTTGTTGCAGAAAAATAGGATTAGTCGTTCTCGAGTTATGTCAAACAAAATAGCCGCAAATGTGACAAATTCGGTTATATGATACTTACTAACTTCAAATCGATATATCTCGATTCCCAAACGTGACCCAGCGAAACGCCGGGAGACGTACCTATAACAATTTTTGGGCGATATAACTTTTCTTTGTAGTCAGAAACACACCGATCACTAAACCCTACCATTTGTCGCACTGTGTGATTACACTATGCAACAAATTAACACTTTTTGAAAAATACACGGACTTGACAGTATAGGTTCGATTATACTATCAAAGGATAGTATAACCCTATACTCGGTTTGGCGAAATTGGTGACCAATTTTTTTTATGGGCCCCCAAAGTTTCGGAAAATGAGTGAGCCACTCGAAACAGATGTCATCAGCATTTGTCCAACAACTAATTCAGACTTGGTGATACCGTTTAACTATGTTTGGCATTAATGTAGCTAAGAATATGCTGAATAAAGTTTCTTAAAATTTTTTGCGAAAAAAAATTTTCCGATACTTTTTTTTGAAAAAGTGAAGGAAAACATTTTTTTTTCACTTTTTTCAGCATAACTTCCGGGGACTCGTAATTTTTCACTAACAATGCTTTGCAAAATTGTAGCCAACGTAAATCTGAACAACTTTTGAGAACATATCAATACAATCTGAACGTGTCTAGGCACACTAAATAGATCAAAAAACCACATTGTACCCCAAAAATTTAAGTATTTCACTGTTATGTAACAAAAATATATTTTTTTGGTATAGGGTATGTCCAGCAACATTATAGAAAATATTAAGGCCAACATTTTTGTGGAAATATTAACCCTCTAGCTCCCCCACATAACTGTAATTTTTGGCCCCATTTTAACAAATCGTAAAAAACACCCCTTAAAAAGGGGAGGGCGGGGATGAAATGTTCTACAAAAATGTTCGCCATAAAATTTTACTATATGTGTCGAAACACACCAACCAGCCAAAATCTTAACACAAAAACCCAAAAAACGGTCCCCGGAAGTTATGCTGAAAAAAGTTAAAAAAAATATTTTTTCCTTCACTTTTTCCAAAAAAAGTACCGGAAAAAATTATTTTTTCTCAAAAAATGTTAAGAAACTTTATTCAGCATATTCTTAGCTACATTAATGCCAAACATAGTTAAGCGGTATCACCAAGTCTGAATTAGTTGTTGGACAAATGCTGATGACACATTTTTCGCGGGGCCCACTGATTTTCAGAAACTTTGGAGGCCCATAAACAAAAATTGGTCACCAATTTCGCCAAACCGAGTATAGGGTTATACTACCCTTTGATAGTAGAACTGAACCTATACTGTCAAGTCCGTGTATTTTTTTCACTGTTGCACAGTGTTATCAATGCCCATATCTGAGATTATAAGACGGCAAGTATATCACACACAAAAGTAAAAAAATCACTGGATTGATCAAAGCAACTATCTAAATGATTTTTTTTAGAAATAACCTTTTAATGAGAACTCGGCTAAACCAAATATGTTCAGAGGAAAGGCTGGAAATGTGCTTTACATTTAATACTAATGGTATGTGCGAAACTGCAGTTGTTTTTCTTGTAATGAATCTGTCTTTCTATAATTTCAAAATATCATCCTTACATACACACACAAAATACATCAACATTTTAAAGCGAACCGTTAAGTAACTATACTTTATTTGTCCAAAGAGACTACAATTGTGCGATTGTCGGCAATAGTAGTTTCAGTGGAAAGCTGCCCTTAATTTGGAAGTGCAGCAAACATGGCACGCAGCAAAGGAATTCTAATGAACCTCTGACGGTTTCCACTTTTGGTGCCTTTTTCTTTTCTGGCCACAATTGCAAAATGGAAGGAAAAATGTCAACAACAAATGTTTACGTCATTTCTCACTTCCGAACGTTTAAACAAAAGGAGCAGCAGCAATCAAACAACGACAACGACGACGTCGACGACAGCAACAGCAACTAAAGCAGTCACCAGAAAAACTAAAACGTTTAAAGTGCTGGCAACTTGTCCGGCGGCCTCTTTCTGCTAACAATCGTTGGCCAAAAACAAAAAGATGGTAAGACAAGTTAGCATTTGTCAAAAACCATTTGAAATCGCATTCGTACATGGCAACATACAACTGTACGAATTCGTCCCCCGAATTGTGCACGTTTGTTCGTTCGTTGCAACGGCAAAGGAGCCACTCAACTCTACCACTCCAAGGCACTCCACTCTGATCAGTTGTGGCGAAGAAAAAATGCCTAAAACTGTAACAAAAACAAACAAATCAAGTTTGTTTTGTGGATGTGGTCTTGTTATAAATTCACCAGCACTATTTCCCGAAACATCATAACAACAAGACCGGCAGATAGCTGATGCAGCAGCTGCCGCTGCAATAATATTGCGAGTTTGTTGCCTTGGTGGCCGGATTATCTGTAAGGCAGCCTATCTCGGCTAGTATCCAGGGACGGTCGTATGGGGGGGCCCGCAGCGATAAAATGTAAAGAAGAAAATCTCAGCCGATTAAACCGAAAAAGACGGGGCTTCTCAAATGATGATAAAGAGATTTTTCGGTATTCCAGCAGTGCACGATGGGATATGATGAAATATCATATATCATTTTTTTGCGAATGTTGTTTTATTGTGCATGGATCGTGGATTTGTTCGTAATTGCTACGCAAAGGTTTAGGAAAAATAAAAGTCGCAACATTTTCAACAGGTGACGCTGACCACTTCTCCTGTAAGAGTTAGAAAGTTGAAATTTTGCACAAACATAAACCAGAGTGTTGTATAAACAGCGGACTTTTCACGTAGTCATTTTTTGCCTTGTGCTCAGTTCTAGCGCTATCAATAACTTGAGTATTGTGTTTGTCCTTTCAGAAGCATTTTATACAAGGGGAAATCGTCATTTTTGATATGTTTGAATTGAAAGAAAATATACTTGGAAACGATTTTTTTAAATATTATATATTTGTTAACAAATAAATTTTATTTGAAAATCAAGAAATTTTGTTTGGAACGCATCTATATATATAACAAGTAAGAAAGTTTCAGTCGGGTAAACCGACTAAGGTATACCCTCACTTTGTGAGTAATGTAATATGGAATATTAAACGAATTATTCTGTCAATTTGTATGGGAGGTACCAGCATGTTTTTAACAAATACACCTATTTTTCTCTGAATAGTAGATTCTTTAAATACATTGCACTGCGCCGAATTCTAAGCGTTTTTTGCACTGGTATATTAACGTTTTAGGTTTAGGTTTAGGTTAGGGTGGCAGCCGTATTTTTTTACAAGCTCACATAGACCAGATTAGGTCCCTAGTGTTACCACGGGCTGAAATGCCCCTCATCGGAACCAACCTGTTTGATATATAAATTTATCGATAGTACGAATATCAGTACTGGAAAGATCTGTTAGGCTGCCTAAAAAGGCCGACCCCAGCATGTCCAGTCGTCGTTTACTCAAAGCGGGACAGTCGCAAAGCAAGTGCTCAATGCTCTCCACTTCTTCCTCATCTCCACAGCTTCGGCAGAAGTCATTGGAGTCAATACCCAATCTTTTGGCGTGTTCGCCGATCAAGCAGTGTCCCGTCAGAACCTGTACTAACGTAGACAATCGTTTCCTCTCTAGTGCGAGGAGATATTTTGACCTTCTCAGGTCATAACTTGGCCAGATTTGTCTAGCTACCCTGCAGGTGCCGATTTCTGTGCATCTTTCGTTGGACTGCCTGATTGCCTCTTGCCTAAGCCAAAGTTTGCACGTGGATAGTGGCGCACCAATATATGCAAATTCTTCGAGAATTTGTAATGTCGTCCCTTTCCTAGCAAGTTCAGCCGCTTTGCAGTTCCCCGGGATATCCCTATGCCCAGGCACCCATATGAGGTGTATATTAAACTGCTCAGCCATCTCGTTAAGAGATCTGCGGCAGTCGAGGGCTCATTAACGTTATGAGATATTAAATTTGGTATGATTTGGCCATTTTGTGTGGGAGGTACAAAAAGGGGCGTGGTGATAACGGCCATTTTTTACAGGGCTATAGGGACTTCAAAAGCGTTACACTGTGCAAAATGTTGTTGCATTTTCGTGCATTGGTACTCATGCTGTGAGCTCTTAACTTTTTGTGCAAAATGGTACCTTTGTGTGGGAGGTACAAAAAGGGGCGTGGCAATAGCGCCCATTTTTCACAGTGCAAAAGACACTATAAAAGCATTACACTGTACAAAATTTCAAGTGCTTTTATACACTGGTATTAATGTTATAAGCTGTTATCTTTTGGTGCAAAATGGTACCTTTGTGTAAGAGGTACCAAAAGGGGCGATGACACCCATTTTTCTCTGGACTGTAGGCACTATGAAAGCATTACACTGTACAAAATTTCAAGTATTTTTATGCACTGGTATTAATGTTATAAGCTGTTAACTTTTGGTGCAAAATGGTGCATTTGTGTGGGAGGTACCAAAAGGGGCGTAGCAACATGGCCCATTTTTCTCGAGTTGATAGCGACTAATAAACTAATGCTATATGTGGAATTTCAGAAGATTCGAATAAGTAGTATAGCAGTTATTAAAGATTCAATATTTCACAACATTTTAACACTTTGTGGGGGAGGTACTAGAAGGAGTGGACCAATATGGCCCATCTTCGAACTTAGCCGGAGATAGAAAAAAATATTACCACGTACCAAATTTGAAGTCAATCGGTTACTCCTTTCGAGAGTTATCGTGCGCACCAGCCAGCAGACAGACAGACAGACGGACGGACATTGCTCATTCGACTTAAAATGACCCAAAACGAATATCCGCCGAACATACTTAGGGTCTTAGATCACTCCTTCGATGTGTTACACTTTTTTTTCGTAGCAAATGATATATACCCTCGTCACACTAAAGTGAGGGTATACAAATGAAATGGTGTTCGTTGGTACGCGATGGACGCGAAAACGGCTGAACAGTTTTTGCATGAGTATATCATTTGGTGTGTGGAAGGTTCGTAGCTATATTCGGTTAGGATTGGAAAAAGGGGCGTGGCACCGCCCACACAACGTGAAATGTAAAAGTGGAATATCTCGGGTACTACTGTGTCAAAATACTCGAAATTCGATATGTGTGACCTTGGTACCAGTACACATCATGGAGCCAAAAACCGGTGTGATAGTGACAGCGGGCGTGGCACCGCCCATAAAACCTAAAATTCAGATATAAAATATTTCGAATACTATTGGAACAAAATTCTCGAAATTGGGTATGTGTGACCTTGGAGCCATTACGCGTCAGGTAGCTGAAAACTGGGGTGATAGTGACAGTGGGCGTGGCACCACGCACACAAAACGGGGAAACAGTGAAAATGGGCGTGGCACCGCCCACACAACCTAAAATTCAAATATGATATATTTCGAGTACTGTAGTAGCAAAATTCTCAAAATTGGGTATGTGTAACCTTGGTGCCAGTACGCGTTATAGTGCAAAATTTTGATTGTTGTTGGACCAAATTTGGTATGTGGAACTAGATCGAGTGCTGGTACAAGAAACTGGCGTGATAGTAACAGTGTGTGTGGCACCGCCCACACAACCTGAAATGCGAAACATGACATCTGAATATACAAGGTGGCGCAAAAGTAATCCTCCTATCAGAAAATGCTATACATTTTGCGATTGGCTCCTAATGCCTAATGTAGACATTTGTGTAGTAAACACATGCGAAATACACGTTAATAAACAATGTTACGCTACACTGCTCCAGAACGCGGAATATTGCTGACTATTTATTTGACCAATAATCGGTCGCTGACTTTGGCACAAAAAACATCGAAAGGTTACTTTTGCGCCACGTGTTACATATAATATTTCCTGCACTATTGCAGCTAGCCTGTAAAAATGGGTGTGTAACCTCGAACCACAACCAATGATTGAACCAAAAACTGGCATCGTATTAACAGTCGATCACTATATCAGCCATGGTTTCGAAGTTTGGCTGTCTGGCCTTGGTACTGGTACTACAAACAGGAACGATGGAAGCAGTTGGCATGACGCCCCCATATAAATAAAGCAGTAAGGAAATGCAGAAAGTCGGGCGGGGCCGACTATATAATACCCTACACCTCCCTAACACTGCGATAAGGGCCATTGCCATAATAATTTGGAATAATTGGTAAATGGCTAGAAACATATTATGTAATTCTGAAACAATAATGGCTAAATTAAGCAATATTCGTTCCTAAATTGAGAAACATCTTTCTGGAAAATTTTAATGATCGGAAATAAAAAATACAACTTCTATAGCGGTTTGATACCAAATCAGGAGGAACATATATATGGAGCTTTAATATAAATCTGAACTGATCTTCCCTGAATACTCATTCATGTAAAAAGACCTCTTTCTGTCGAATTTCGTACTGATCGGATATAAAATACAGTTTTTACAGCGCTTACATGTCAAATCGGGGGTAACGTATATATGGGGGCAGTATCTAAATCTGAACTGATTTCTTCCAAATTTAACAGTGTTCATTCATATAGTAAGAAACCTCTTTCTGCCGAATTTCAGACTGATCGGATATAAAATAAAGTTTTTACAGAGCTTACATGTCAAATCTGGGCTAACATAAATATGGGGGCTATATCTAAATCTGAACCGATTTTAACCAAATTCAATAGGGATCGTCGGGATATACGTGTTTAAAATAAAGTTTTTACAGAGCTTACATGTCAAATCTGGGCTAACATATATATGGGGGCTATATCTAAATCTGAACCGATTTTAACCAAATTCAATAGGGATCGTCGGGATATACGTGTAAAGTTTCGTCGAGATCGGACCTTAATTGCGACCTGTACTTTGATTACAAGAATACATGCACAGACAAACAGATGGACATAGCTAAATCAACTCAGAAAGTGATTCTAAGTCGAAAGGTATAATAAACGATGGGTCTATTTCTTCTCCTTTTGGGTGTTACAAATAAATGCACAAAGTTATTATACCCTGTACCACAGTGTGGTGTAGGGTATATAAATTCGGGAAAATCGGTCCGAAATCCGCGGAAAACCACTCACTATTTGAAGTCCTACTCATTGAAATTTCTATTCGTCCGTAACTGACAACTTACTTGCTCCGTGATGACATACTTATCTTATTATTCATTATTTTTGGGGTTAGCTGAGCTGAACCAAGACTCTCATTTGTTTTTCTCTCATTGTGCACTGATGATTTTTTTTCATCTTAGCGAGCTGCCAATGTTGACTTTTTATGCTTAAATATGTATACGAACATTAATTTAACTTTTTTTGCACTTATCGATAAATATTAATTTTTTAATTTTATCAGTTACAAAAAATTCGGGGAAATCGGAATGAATTCACTCATTGGAATCCTATTCGCTGCAATTCGTATTCTTTCATACATGACACTTACGTGCTCGGGGAGGACTTATCTCATTACTTTATAATTTTTGATTGTTCCTATCATTCGACAAAAAGAACAAAGAAACTCGATCTGTCATTTGTTTTCGCCCAGATGAAAGCAAAGAGAGACAGAGAAACCAAAATTTACACTGAAATGATTACATTTTCATACGAGTTCATTATCGTGCGACTTGTCGTTCTGATGGTAGTTCGTGGAACTCAAATCAGCTGTTTGTCATCTGGCAGGTGAACGACAGGAAATTTTCGATTTACAGAAACAGGCTGTCAAATTTTGTGTTTGTTTTCTAATAAATGCAAATGACATTGCGATGATATACTGTGTGTACTAAAATGCATGTAGAATTTGCTTTTGTTTGTGAAATGCGACCGGCCTTGGTTATTGACGAATTTTTAACGTCTTTAAATGAAGAGATATTGCGATTAAAATGTAGTTTTTTTTTGTTTTTATACCCTACACCACACTGTGGTACATGGTATTATAACTTTGTGCATTTGTTTGTAACACCCAAAAGGAGAAGAAATAGACCCATCGTTTATTATACCGATCGACTTAGAATCACTTTCTGAGTTGATTTAGCTATGTCCGTCTGTCCGTCTGTCTGTCCGTCTGTGCATGTATTCTTGTAATCAAAGTACAGGTCGCAATTATGGTCCGATCTCGACGAAACTTTACACATATCTTTTTTTTGGCCCAAGGACGATCCCTATTGAATTTGGTTAAAATCGGTTCAGATTTAGATATAGCCCCCATATATATGTTACCCCGATTTGACCTGTAAGCGCTGTAAAAACTGTATTTTACATCCGATCAGTACGAAATTCGGCAGAAAGAGGTTTGTTATTACATGAAGGAATACTGCCCAATTTGGAGAAAATCGGTTCAGATTTAGATATAGCTCCCATATATATGTTACCCCCGATTTGACATGTAAGCGCTGTAAAAACTTTATTTTATATCCGATCAGTATGAAATTCGCCAGAAAGAGGTTTCTTATTATATGGATGAACACTATTAAGTTTGGAAGAAATCGGTACAGATTTAGATATAGCCCCCATATATACGTTACCCCCGATTTGACATGTAAGCGCTGTAAAAACTTTATTTTATATCCGATCAGTATGAAATTCGGCAGAAAGAGGTTTCTTATTATATGGATGAACACTATTAAATTTGGAAGAAATCGGTTCAGATTTAGATATAGCCCCCATATATATGTTACCCCGATTTGACCTGTAAGCGCTGTAAAAACTGCATTTTATATCCGATCAGTACGAAATTCGGCAGAAAGAGGTTTGTTATTACATGAAGGAATACTGCCCAATTTGGAGAAAATCGGTTCAGATTTAGATATAGCCCCCATATATACGTTACCCCCGATTTGACATGTAAGCGCTGTAGAGACTGTATTTTATATCCGATCAGTACGAAATTCGACAGAATTAGGTCTTTTTACATGAATAAGTATTCAGGGAAGATCGGTTCAGATTTACATTAAAGCTCCATATATATGTTCCTCCTGATTTGGTATCAAACCGCTATAGAAGTTGTATTTTACTTCCGATCATTAAAATTTTCCAGAAAGATGTTTCTCACTTTAGGAACGAATATTGCTTAATTTAGCGGTTATCGTTTCAGAATTAGATAATACGTTTCTACCCATTTACCAATTATTCCAAATTATTATGGCAATGACCCTTATCGCATTGTTAGGGAGGTGTAGGGTATTATATAGTCGGCCCCGCCCGACTTTCTGCCTTTCCTTACTGGTTTTCAATAAATTATCCAATTATCCTAAATGGAATAAAACTTTTCTTGGGTCACGTTGGATCACTACCACGTGACATAGAGAAGAGAGGTGACTTAGTGATTAAGGGCCTTATTCTTAAAAGGTTAAAGAAGGTTTGAGGAACGCTTTAGCAGTGTTAAAGCGTTCTTGAAACCTTCATTAAATTTTTATGAATAAGGGCCTAATACAACAGTACCTAGTTTATCTGCGGCTTTTTGCGACTATGTCAGATTTTTGTTCTTTAAATGTGTGATATTTTACATTGAATATAGAAAATATATGTGTGAGAGCAACATATATCTATGAACCGATTTTTCCAAAACATATGGACGGATTTTCCATGCCCAAAAAAATAACTTTTACGAAAATTCAGCAAAATCGGACCGACTACACTAAGCAACAAAAAAAAAAATAGTTTTGTGACCGAGACCTAAAAACTTTTTTGTGTAGACAATATCGGCCAATTCCACAGTCTACGGTTATCGTACAGTTAGAGCTAACCTACAGTTATAGCTGTCGAAGTGCTATAATTTCTACATCTATTCATAGATTTTCTTCACGTAGGCATATTTCATCGTAAAGTTGCTAGCTTTCAAAAACTGGAACAAACTATTTTTATCTATTTTTAGGTTTTTTTCATGGCAACAAAAAAGATTTTTTTGTGACAAAAAAAAATGTGTTCTAATTGTTTTAAAAACACTTACTAAACCTCTGTTTTCACGTCAAATTGTCCTTGTTAACATTTGTAGTCCTTATAATTTCTTTATATTTAAATTACATCAAAAAATATGGTTCAAATACTAAAGGCACCTTCCAAGAAAATGGAAACTTTAGAGATTTTTAAAAAAAAAAAAACACCATGAACAATTTTTTAAAAAATTTTGCGAGTTTAGGACACCATTTTACACCCGAAAATGTTATGTACATCCCTTAGACAAACATTTTGTTGCTTCCTGCTGTTATCCCCTCACCTTAGTTAGGAGGGTATATAATTTGCTACGAGCCAAAAAGGAAAGGATTAATCGATTGACTTCAAATTTATTATGCGGTAATATTTTTCTCTATCTCCGGCTATGTTGAAAGCTGGGCCATATTAGTCCACTCTTTCCAGTACCTCCCCAACAAGGGGTTTACATTTAATGACATATTGAATCGTTAATACCATCTATACAACTTACTCGAATCTTCTGAAATTTCACACATAGTATTTGTTTATTAGTCGCTATCACCTCAAGAGCTGAGCAAAGTTGCCATCTAAATTGATTATAATTTAATCAAAACAAAAAAATTAAAATATTCACGAATATTTTTTGGGACTGAATGTGGGGATTCCTAAGTCGGTTTACCCGACTGAACATTCTGACTTGTTTTTTGTTTTTAATTTAACTTTTCTTTTATTATCAGTGCATTGTGTTAAATGCACTAGTGCAAATTTCAGATTTCAATAATATTGTAGCTCTATGCTATTTAAGTTGTTTTTGGCTTATCGCAATGTAAAAAAATATTTTTGAACTTTAATGGTCTACATATTTTAAAAGCACCAATACAGAATCGAGGAACTCAAATAGATTATAAACTAAATTTTGTCAGCTTTAATTTAATTTGAAGTCGCTTTTGTAGCCTCAATGTGCGATACACGGTAACAGTAAAATGTCTGGGTACACCAAGTAATTCCCCAAAGAATAAAATTGTGTGCACCGGTAAGATGGTCCAAACCTTAGGATTTTATCTCTAACGGTATCTACGTGAGATAAAAATTGTGCAGCGTCGCAAAAATTTAAGAAATTTCACAATTTACCGTTTCCCTGCAGACCCTTGACACAAGACCCTAGACCCCTGACCCAGACCCCGGACTTGACATAACTGCAGAAGATGTATTGGAGAATAAAAGTTTAAAATTGGTCTCCTCTATACTAAACGGGTAGGAGCTACAGGGTCCCTGGGGTATACAAAATGTGTGTATGTTTAGTATTTCTCTTCTGTGCATTTATCAGCTGATATCTACCAACTACTTTTTACACCTAAAAGTTATCTCATGCAGTTCCCGAGATTACTGCATTGAAAAATGATTTTTTAATTTTTCTCACGATCTTGTCCTAGTACTTTTGTTTTGTTTTCTTTACATTTTTTGAGAAAATTTTAATAAAAATTTTAGAAAAAAACATAAGAAATAGAAAAAATCGCAAAAAAATTGTTTGTTAAATTTGTTGAAAGCTAGTATCCTAACACAGAAAACTATGCATATTTGCAAAAACTCTATGGAAAAATGTATATGACCAATATGACCCATATAGTAAAAATAGGGAAATTAGAAAAACTATTTTTTATATTTGTATACCCTACACCACACTGTGGTACAAGGTATTATGGCATTGTGCATTTGTTTGTAACACCTAAAAAGAGGAGAAATAGACCTAAAGATTATTATACCGATCGACATGGAATCACGTTCTAAGTCGATTTAGCCATGTCTGTCCGTCCATGTATTCATGTGATCAAAGTACAGGTAGAATTTAACGAAACTTTGCACATATCTTTCTTTTGGCCCAAGGATGATCCCTATTGCGTAAAATCGGTTCGATATAGAAGTTGAACTTTACTTCCGATCATTACAAAATTCGGCAAGAAGAAGGTTTCTAATTTAGGAACGTATACTGCTCAATTTGGGGATAACTGCTTCTGATTTAGATATAGATGGATATATAACATATATGTATATGTTTCTGCCTATTTAGTATTTAAGAGCTATAGAAACTGTATTTTACGCCCGATCTTTATATAATTCGGAAATTGGGCTAGTGATTCAAATTGATGAAAATCTGTTTAGATTATGTATAGTTCCATCTATTTCTTCCTTCCGATTCTTGATCTATGAAAGAAAACTGGGCATTTTAAGGTTATCATTTCAGATCTAGTTTATTATGATCAACATCTTTAACTCCTCCTTGGGATAAGTTAATAAGATGAGCAGGTGGAGCTAAGTACTTTGTTAACTCAAACGAAACCGATTATTCCAAATTATTATCGCAATGCCCTCCTTTGTTGGGGAGGTACTCGGAGGAGTGTACCAACATGACGCATCTTTGATCTTATTCTGAGAAAGAAAAAATCTTAACACATACAAAATTTGAAGTCAATCGGTTATTCCTGTCGAAAGTTATAGTGCGAACCAGGCAGACAGCCGGACGGACCAAATACTCGTATGCTGGGGGTGTGTTAAGTCACTCCTCCGATGTGCTAAACTTGTATCCGGCATCAATTGATATGTACCCTCATTCACAAGAGTACAGTTTGAAATTTACATGATTTTGTTAAAATTAGCTTACTTCAACCAAAAGGGCTATAATTTCTACATTAATCCATAGATTTTTCAAACAGGCATTGTTTTATTCGTTAGCTTTCAAAAATTGGAACAAACGAACTGTTTTCGTACACTCAAAGAAAATTTCGTTACTCTCAAACAAAAAATTAGACAAACGAATTTCGTTTGTGGTGTATGTTTGTCGCAAACGATTTATGTTTATCCCAAAACCCAAAGAAACGTTTATAGCAAACGGTTAGTGTACTTATCGTAAATGACTTATATTTATTTCAAACCCTGTGAAACGTTTGGTGCATACGGTTATTGCATTTGTCACAAGCAATGCCTGTTTATCCCAAACCCTGTAAAACGTTTGTTGCAAACGGTCATTCCGTTTGTCACAAGCAATGTCAGTTTAACAATAAATGAGAAAACGATTTTCGCAAAAGGATAATTTGATTGAATTATGATATTTAATATGTTTTATAAAATTATGTTTATAATCAAAAATGTCACAATTTTTGGTAAAATGTACCCGGGAGCTCCCCGACGAACACCTCTGTTATTATTTGGCTGATATCTTCTAATTGAGTTGTAGACAAACTGTAAATAAGAAAGCATGTATGTTAGAACATATTGAATGAATCAAAGCGAGATGTTATCTTACCATATATCAATTTTTTTAGTCAAAAGTGAATTTTATAGGTCAATATTCTGACCCAAATGCTGACAATTCAAAAGTTTCCACGTCCATGAATAGATTACTAAACTACATCAGAAAATAAAATGAAAAACTTCGGCTGAAAAGTCGTGTTGCATAGTGTCATTAAAAAACAAAGTATAACTGTTTAGTGTTGAATATATCAGCAGTTTCCAGAAGTATCCAGTTGTATTGTGCCTGAATACTTTTATTTCACAATTACCATTAGCAGCTTCAGTACCTAAACGTGTGATGATTGATTGTTAATGATTTTAATTTGCTTATTTACAATTTAAGGCGTGTGGAAAATTAACCAGTTAGTCGTTAACAAAAGCAATAGATGGTCTCAGTTTCTGTTAAAATCTACTGTTTTTGTTATTACGGCTTTCCACAAAATATTCAATATTTGCAGGCAGTGCTCGATCCATTTTTTTGCTATTAACTATCTGGTTATTTTCCCACATGTCTTCACTTCATTTACCATTTACCTATGTATAAAATTAAATTGGAGTCCGCAGTATATTTGCGAGATATCGCACCTCCGATAATTTAGATTATTTGCTTTAATTAATTATCTGTATGAAATCATTTTGAGTTCGATGATAAAAATATTTTTAATTTTTTCCACACACGCGCACTAATACCGAACACCACAACCGCCAGTACAAAACTGAAGGCCCACCAGCATACGACTCTACGCATGCTGAGTACGATTGCAAATTTTATGAAATAGTATAAGAGTGCGGAGGGAGGGAAGAAGATAAATAAATTTCCACCACCGTCTGTTAATAAAGCAACGCGTACAAACATGTATGCAACGTTTCTTTTTGTGTTTTGTACATACACATCTCCATCTTTTTGCAGAAACGTTGCAACGTCGCTTTGTGTGTTGTATACACACACATCTGCATCTGTTGAGTTCTGTACACATATATCCGCACATATTATTCCGTCATATAAATAATAAAAATGTTATAAAACCGCACTCTCACAAATTGAAAACAAGTTTAGCTCTTTGTTCACTCAACTCTCTTTAATATATTCAATCATGTTTAAATACAATATGGTTCCGTAAACGTTTTTCGTTTACCCTAAAAGTAAATTACGAAAATTTTGGAATGAAAGAATGTTCGTTTACAGCAAGAGAAACTACGTTTACGATAAACTTTTGCATTCACCGCAAATGTTTCAACCGTTACGGGAAAAGTAGAGCGTTTGAGACAAAGATAAACGTTTGTTTGCGATAAACGACGCCCAAACGTTTTTTTCTTTGCGTGTACCCAATGACAAAAAAATCAGTATTTGAAAGACAATTTTTTTAAAAAATAGCTTTATCATTAGTTTATATTTTTTTTGGAATTTAGGACACAGTATTACACCAGAAGTATTATTTAAAGGGTGGTTCAACCAAAGCGCCCGATGTTAATTGTATATAAAACAAAAAGTTTCCAGATCTATGACAATTATGTGTGAAACAAAATATCGGCCAAATGCTAGCCACGGCTATCCGATGGTCCACATTTTCAATGACTCTGAGACATAATTGAGGTTCAATGTCGTTAATGTGCCGAATTATCTCATCCTTTAGCTCTTGAATTGTACTTGGCTTACTGACGTACACTTGTTCTTTTAAATATTCCCAAAGATAGAAGTCCAACGGTGTCAAATCAGAATTTCTCGAGCAAAAGAGCCGTTGTTTCCTTGGCTGTGTGGCAAGTGGCACCATTCTGTTGGAACCACATATCGCCCAGTTCCATATTCCCAACTTCTGGCCACAAGAATCGTCTCGCGATAGCGAACACCATTCACGGTAACTGCTTGGCCGACCTCATTTTCGAAGAAGTAGGACCCGATGACGCCTCCAGCCCATAAACCAAAATAGTCACTCTTTGTGGATGCATCGGCCTTTCAACAATCACTCGTGGATTCTCATTTGCCCAAATGCGGCAATTCTGCTTGTTAACAAATAGCTGACCATGAAAATCACGAAGTCCCGAAATGATCTTTGATTTGAACGCCTATTTCCGTAAAAGGCTTCAACAATCTTAACGCGCTGCTCAATTGTGTACCTTTCCATGGTTGAATTTGTCAAACACTGAAATAAAGAAATGTCAAATTAAGTTGGGCAAAAAGCTAGATGTTAAGGTGTGACTCATGTCATCAGTGCGTCGTAGCGTATCATATGGATCGACCTGATCCCATTTAGCTCTCCTTACTTGTTAAGGCCTTAAATTAACGAGCGATTGGAAGTGGAAAGGACCTGCGAATGGTAAGGCCTGTTGTTGTCCGTCACTATTTATTTGGATGGATCCCAAAGATTTAGTAAAAGAGTCAGGTACTTGCACCCAAAAAGTATTGCGTGCAACAAAATGTGGCGTTAACGTTTAACGCCGCTACTGTTGCGCGCTATTACTAATGCTGCAGCAGCAACAACACCCGGCCAACAACATGCAACCTGCAAAGCGGCACACGACCACTAGTGCCACTCGGTGAGAGGATGAGTGCTGCCACATCTAAATCATAGCTCCGAGAGGGGAAATGAAATAGTGAGAAGACGGACGTTGTGGCTGTGCGCAGTGGCGTATTGCAGCCTTACCGTACGTTGTTAACTGCTAACTGCCGGTGGTGGTCGGCGGGGATGTTTTGTGGTCGTCGTCCGGTGGTTTCATATAAAACCAAACTTAAAGTCTGCGCCAATTTCACTTTCGTCGCTAAAGTGTTACAATACACAACTCAACACAACACAATTCAATACAACCAACAAACGCGTTTCGTCTAAACTCCAATCCACTCCTCTCGATTCCTCCCAGGAATACGGAATACGGAACAGGGAATAGTGAATTCTTAATTCTCTGCGATGCACTGCAACACTAAGTGAAGCGTTTTTCTTTTTCGTTTGAAATCACGCAAAACGCGATATTAAAAGCAATTCGTGCGATTTCCCGCCAAGCGAAACAAGTACGGCTCCGTCTGACTGAGGAACAAACAGACGAAACGGGTAAATAATGAAGACACAACCAATATAAAATTCTAAGAAACGCAAATAGTGTTTTTGTTGGTGGCAGTGAAGACATCGCTGTAGAACAGTGTAATAAATGAATTTAAATTGACAACTCAATATGTGCAAGTGAATGTGGATGACAGCTTGAAGGTCGTTAGGTGTGTGTGTATATGTGCGAGTGGGTGTGAATGGCTAAGTGTGCTACCGCACAGTGTTCTGCTCGTTTTAACTGATTGTCAACACTGAAATTTATTCTAAAGTGGCACATGTAGTGCGAGTGGTGGGTGGTTTTTTTCTCATTTCCTTCGTTTGTCACACACTTTTATGTGCTTTGGAAATATTGAAAACATTGCAAAGTGCATCCAAGTGGTGTCACATTAACGTTTACAGGGTGTGGCATAATAATGATGACGAGTTTCAGAGGATGTCATCAGTTAGAAATAAAAACAAGTAATAACGGCGATACGTTTGGCCGGTTCGAAATTTCCGCATTGAATAGTATTTAATTTTATAGCCGGAAAATCTTAGAAGTGCAAAAGAAGCAAATCGTGCAGCGAGATGGTTGTATTTTCTTTTATCAAATTCCTTTAAAAATTAAACGGAAGCTGCAAAGTTTCAGCCAATTTGTTTACAAAATATAACATCAATGGCTTAAACAAATATATTGGGAATTTCATGTCAAGTGAATGCATTTTTAAAACCGATGTCTTCGGATCGGGTGAATCTTACATCGAGTTAAGTCATATGGGATGGTAGTTATGACACAAAATTCAACCAGATCGGTTAAGGACTGTGCGAGTTGCAGGGTGGTGACATTTTGGTAAAACGGCCCTTTTTTCCCATTACCTATTGTACAGGGTGGTCCATATTGAACGCACGATGTTAATAGTAATAAAACAAAAAGTTTCCAGAGAATTATCGTAACATTTTTTTATTGTGCTAGAAGGATCAATGACAATTATGTGTGAAACAAAATATCGGCCAAATGCTCACCACAACTTTCCACGTGTGACTCACAATTAACATCGTGCATTAAGGTTGAAATTCAAATTCATTTATTTAGAAAATATTGCCAAATGGATTCGATAGCATGTTCTTCAATCTTAAAAAAATTAAAAAAATCATATACCTATTTTTTGCACAAACGAAAGCTTATGTCATTTTATTTAATAGCGTAATAGCAATTAGCCGAATCCGACCTGCTTATATATCAAAAAAAGATAAACATTAAAAATAGAGGTTGAACCGCATATTTTAACATAACTCGTGAACCAATTACCGTAATTGTTTCAGGTAAGCTTTTACAGAATCCTAAACTAAGTTGTCTTTATCTTCTTCTAATACCATTTTTTCATCCCATCGGCTGTTTAAAAGATATCTTACAAGATATTACGAAAAAATCCCGTTTTGTTAAGGAAATTTTAAAATATATTTTTAAATTAAAAACACCTAAAAAAATAGAAAAATGCACAATTGCTATATTTTTAATATTTTTTTTCGTAAATTTTGGTCGATCACAAATATAATCAGACTATTTCGAAGAAAATCGATGCATAATATCAAAAGTTGGTTTATTAAGTAAGTCTAAACATAAAAAATAAGTTAGAAAGTACACTCGCTTAAACTGACTTAAGAATCCCCTCACCTTTAGTCCCAAACAATTGTTCGTAATGTATTTATTTTATTTTTTGTTTTAATTAAAATATTATCCATTTAAATTGTATTAATATAATCCATTTGTGTGGAAGGTTCCAAAAGGGGCGTGCCAATAACGCCCACTTTTCTGTGGACTCTTGGCACTATAAAAACATTACTCTGTACATAATTTCAAGTATTTGATGAACTGATATTAACGCTATAAGCAGTTAACTTTTGGTGCAAAATGGTCCATTAGTGTGGGAGGAACCAACAATTTTAATTCACGTGTTAGCGACTAATCGAAAAAAATAGAAAAAAAATATTACCGCATACCAAATTTGAAGTCAGTCGGTTAATCGTTTCGAGAGTTATCGTGCGCACCAACCAGTAGACAGACAGACAATCGAACGGACGGTCATTGCTCAAATCACTTAAAATTACTCAAATGGAGTTTCTGCCAAACATATTGCAATTGAATATAAAATTTTCATTTTTTCCCCGACGTTGCACAATGGGTGGAATGCTAAAAAATGGGGAAATAAGTCTAGTACTCCCTCACAAAGGGTCAACATTTAGTGAAATATTGATTATTTTAAAACTTCTATACTACTTACTCCAATCTTCTGAAATTCCACACATAGTATTAATTTATTAGTCGCTAACACCTCAAAAAAATGGGTGAATTTGCACGCCCCGTTTGGTATCTCGCACCCAAATGGACCATTTTGCACCAAAAGTGAACTGCATAGCTTTAATATCAGATCATATAAATACTTGAAATTGTGTACAGCGTACTGCTGTTATAGTACCTAGAGTCCAGAGAAAAGTGGGCGTTATGACCCACATACTTTATGGTATTAAATGCTAATAAAATAATGATTTAATTAAAATAAAAAATTTATAAATTTACGAATATTTTTTTGGGATTCATAAGTCGGGTAACTCAACTGAACTTTCTTACTTGTTATCCCCTCACCTTAGAGAGGAGGGTATATAACATTTGCTACGAGCCAAAAGTGCAACACATCGAAGAAGTGATCTAAGACCCTAAGTATGTTTGGCGGAAGTTTTGGGTCATTTTAAATCATTTGAGCAATGTCCGTCCGTCCGTCTGTCTGCTGGCTGGTGCGCACGATAACTCTCGAAAGGAGTAACCGATTGACTTAAAATTTGGTAAGCGGTAATATTTTTCTCAAGATGGGCCATATTGGTTCACTCCTTCTGGTACCTCCCACACAAAGGGTTAACTTTTAGTGAAATAATGATTCTTTAATGCCTTCTGTACTACTTACTCGAATCTTCTGAAATTTTACACATAGTATTATGTAGTCGCTAACACGTCAAGAAAGATGGCCGAAGTGGCCACTCCCTTTTTGGTACCTCCCACACAAATGGACCATTTTACACCAAACGTTAACTGCTTATAACTTTAGTAAATTTTGTACAGTTATAGTACCTAGAGTCCACAGAAAAGTGGGCGTTATTGGCACGCCCCTTTTGGTGCCTCCCACACAAATGGACCATTTTGTACCAAAAGTTAACAGATTTTAACTTTAATACCAGTGAATACAAATACTTGAAATTTTGTACGGTGTAATGCTTTTATAAAGGTTGGCTTCAACTCCTGAACCAATTGGACTTTGTATGGCGTCATACCAAGGTCTTTATGCAAAATGCGTCTCAATGATGTCTCCGAAATGTTCAATTGTTGAGAACGACGGTGAATTGATGTTGACGCACACTTTCTGCCACAGCAGCAATATTCTCGGGTGTACGCACTGTTTTTGGCTTTTCACGCTTTGGTTTATCGATGAGGATGCCAGTTTCTTTAATAATGTCGCAGTAATGTCGCAATATTTCCCAGCGTTGTTCAAGCGTTCAGCGGAAGGATAAAACGAATTATCTGTCAAATCAGACATGAGCTAAGTGTTACCATTCACGAAATAAGCATATTTGTAGCATATTAATATACGAGTTGCAAATATATTTTATTGATTTTCAAATAAAATTTATTTGCTCAGAAACACATAATATTTAAAAAGTTTTGTTCTAAATATATTTTCTTTCGATTCAAATATATCAAAAAAGGCGATTTTGCCCCGTGTATGTTCGGCGGAAATTGTTGTCAACCAATCAAGCAGTGCATCATTCCATCTATAAAGGAATTTTAAGAACATTTAAAATTTCTGGAAAAAAAAGAACGTTGAATTACTGAAAAACATAAAACCTAAAATTATAGCATTGATATATTTTCTGAATACTTAAATGCAATATTTTTATAACCTGACTTTAGTGTGACGAGGGTATATATCATTTGCTACGGACAAAAAATGTAACACATCGAAGGAGTGACCTAATACCCCAAGTATTTTCGGCGGAAATCCGTTTTGAGGCATTTTAAGTAATGTCCGTCAGTCCGTATGTCTGTCTGCTGGCTAATGCGCACGATAACACTCGAAAGGAGTAACCGATTGACTTAAAATTTGGTATACGGTAATATTGTTTTCTATCTCCGGCTAAGTTCGAAGATGGGCCATATTGGTCCACTCCTTCTGGTACCTCCCATACAAAGGGTTAACTTTTAGTGAAATAATGATCCTTTAATAACATCTATACCACTTATTAGAAGCTTCTGAAATTTCACACATTGTACATAATATATTTAAATGTGTCGCTATCACCTCGAGAAAAATGGGCGAAGTTACCACGCCCATTTTGGTACCTCTCACACAAATGGACCATTTTGCATCAAAATTGAACTGCTTATAACTGTAATGCAAGTTTACATTTTTTACAGTATAACGTTTTTGTAGCGCATACAGTCCGGTAGAAAATTGGCATTATTGTACAGTCCCTTTTGGTACCTCCCACACAAATGCACCGTTTTATACCAAAAGTTAACGGCTTATAATTTTAATACCAATCCATACAAATACTTAACATTTTGTACAGTGTAATGCTTTTATAGTACCTACCCTTTTTGTACCTCCCACACAAATGGAAAGTCGGGCGGGGCCGACTATATAATACCCTACACCTCCCTAACAATGCGATAAGGGTCATTGCCATAATAATTTGGAATAATTGGTAAATGGGTAGAAACGTATTATCTAATTCTGAAACGATAATCCCTAAATTAAGCAATATTAATTCCTAAATTGAGAAACATCTTTCTGGAAAATTTTAATGATCGAAAGTAAAATACAACTTCTATAGCGGTTTGATACCAAATCAGGAGGAACATATATATGGAGCTTTAATATAAATCTGAACCGATCTTCTCTGAATACTTACTCATGTAAAAAACCCTCCTTCTGTCGAATTTCGTACTGATCGGATATAAAATACAGTCTCTATAGCGCTTAGATGTCAAATCGGGGGTAACATATATATGGGAGCTATATCTAAATCTGAACCGATTTTCTCCAAATTTGGCAGTATTCCTTCATGTAATAAGAAACCTCTTTCTGCCGAATTTCGCACTGATCGGATATAAAATACAGTTTTTACAGCGCTTACAGGTCAAATCGGGGGTAACATATATATGGGGGCTATATCTAAATCTGAACCGATTTCTTCCAAATTTAATAGTGTTCATCCATATAATAAGAAACCTCTTTCTGCCGAATTTCAAACTGATCGGGTATAAAATAAAGTTTTTACAGCGCTTACATGTCAAATCGGGGGTAACGTATATATGGGGGCTATATCTAAATCTGAACCGATTTCTTCCAAATTTAATAGTGTTCATCCATATAATAAGAAACCTCTTTCTGCCGAATTTCATAATGATCGGATATAAAATACAGTTGTTACAGCGCTTACATGTCAAATCGGGGCTAACATATATATGGGGGCTATATCTAAATCTGAACCGATTTTAACCAATAGGGATCGTCCTTGGGCCAAAAAAAAGATATGTGTAAAGTTTCGTCGAGATCGGACCATAATTGCGACCTGTACTTTGATTACAAGAATACATGCACAGACAGACGGACAGACAGACAGACAGACAGACGGACAGACGGACATAGCTAAAACAACTCTGAAAGTGATTCTAAGTCGATCGGTATAATAAACGATTTATCTATTTCTTCTCCTTTTGGGTGTTACAAACAAATGCACAAATTTATAATACCCTGTACCACAGTGTGGTGTAGGGTATAATGAATAGCTCGTAACGTTTATATTCAAGTGCACATAAACTCTTATAGTTCGGAACAGTGCAATGTAGTTAAAGAAAATACTGTATACCGAAAAATTTGTGTATTTGTTAAACCCCTTCTGGTACTTCCCACACAAATTGACAGATTAGTTTGTGTAATGTTATATATTACATTACTCACAAAGTGAGGGTATACCTTAGTCGGTTTACCCAACTGAAACTTTCTAACTTGTTTTTATTTGGATTTAAGTATTTTTTTGGGACTACGAAACCAAGAGTTCTTAAGAACCACATCTTCCCAAATATATAACGTTTATAAAAGAAAAAAGTCTGTGGTTTTCGTTTTCTTATTCTGTGTATCAATTTAAAATTCAAAATCACATTTTTCTTAAATCCATTTTATATACTTATTAGAAAGTTCGTAGTCTGTCTCGCCTATGGACTTTTGCGTCTGTCTGTTGCATGTTTAGTCATTGACGTTGTAGACATTGAGATTGAGCAAGATTACGTGGAAGCCGTGGCAAGGCAGCAGAAGCACTTGGATTATGCTCAAGTGCATCAATTACATCAATCACGCAAAATACTCGTCTCGTACTTCTCCCATCAAGTCTTTAGTTTGCAAACAAGTATCGCGTGCCACATGCCACCAGTGTAGAGGGAAATAGATTCCTCCCTTTCGGTTTTCATCGATGTGAAACGGCGGTAGATATTGGAAAGAGCTTTCCAGGCAGGTCACACGTAAAAACCATTCGTGTTATTTGTTGCACTTGAAACAATGATTTAAGTTGCAATTTTATTGATGTTGCCACAGAAGAATAAGAAGAAAAGGAGATGAATAACATGTCTTGACTGGCAATATTCCTTATTGAAATTCTTTTTAAATACATGGAGCAAAATCGCCTTTTTTGATATGCTTGAATCGAAGGAAAATATATTTGGAACACAAATTTTTAAATATTATATATAAGTATTTCTGAGCAAATATATTTTATTTGAAAATCAATAACATTTATTTGAAACGCATATATTAATATATTACAACATCATATAATTGCAAACTAATTTTCTCAAATAAAAACAATTAAAATTGTTCTTTAGGAATTTCATTAATTTTTTTTTTGGAAAAAGCTTTTCAAACTTTGCTGATTTTTCGAATTTCTTTTTTAATTTTTCGCTGATTTTAAGATATACCTTACAACCTAAAATTACTACGTAGCCACAATACCTTTTGAAAGCACTAATTTTTGAGTTTTATTTATTCCAAGTCGTGATTTGTTGTCAACCCATCAAGCAATGTATCATTTCAATTTTAAGGAATTCTACGAACATTTACAATTTATAAATATTTTTTCGTAAATAAAAGCACCAAATACAAAATATTAAGACGCAAACAAAAATTTGTTTAGAACAACATCTTCCCAAATATATAATATTTGTATGTGCCATATATTATATATTTCGAGTGTACCCTAAACATTTATATATTTCATGCGGGATATGTTTGGGACAGTATATTACCAACGCCTGTTTCTTTTTTAAACGTGTAGCCAACATTTTAATTGTGTAAAGTGTTTTAGCAATTGTCCAAATATATTAGGATGTGTTTGCGCTATTATCTCTTCCATGTTAAGTATGAATATCGCTAGTGGTATATCAGGTCAATACGGCAATTTTTCGTTTAATATTATCGGCTGGAAGGTAGTAACAATTTGAAGCTTACTTTTAAATTATGCATGGATTTTTTTCGGAATTGTCTCACTGTATTCATGTACGATCAGACTTTACGACAAAATAATAAAAATATAATAATTGCGAATTTTTCCATGTTTTAAGAGGCTTTAATTAAAAATTATTAAAATGTTCTTAAAAGCTGGGATTTTTGCGCAGTATCTTGTAAGGAGGTATCCTTGAAACCGCTGATGGGATGAAATATATAAAGAGTGGCCCAACCAAAACGCACGATGTTAATTGTAAATGAAACAAAAAGTTTTCAGAGAATTATCTTAAAATTTGTATCCCCTCACCTTAGAGAGGAGAGTATATATCATTTGCTACGAGACAAAAGTGTAACACATCGAAAGAGTGACCTAAGACCCTAAGTATGTTCGGCGGGAATCCGTTTTGGGCATTTTAAGTCATTTGAGCAATGCCCGTCCGTCTGGCTGTCTGTCTGTCTGCTGGCTGGTGCGCACGATTACTCTCGACAGGAGTAACCGATTGACTTCAAATGTGGTATCCGGTAATATTTTTCTCTATCTCCGGCTAAGTTCGAAGATGGGCCATATTGGTCCACTCCTTCTAGTACCTACCCCACAAAGGGTACACTTTTAGCGAAATATTGATTCTTTAATACCTGCTATACTACTTACTCGAATCTTCTGAAATTTCAGGCATAGTATTAGTTTGTTAGTCGCTAACACGTCGAGAAAAATGGGCCACTCCCTTTTTGGTACCTCCCACACGAATGTACCATTTTGCCACAAAAGGTAACTGCTAATGGCTTTAATGCTTTTATAGTACCTAGAGTCCACAGAAAAGTGGGCGATATTGGCACGCTCCTTTTAGTACCTCCCACAAAAATGGACCATTTTGTACCAAAAGTTAACAGATTTTAACGTTAACACCAGTGAGTACAAATACTTGAAATTTTGTACTGTGAAATGCTTTTATAGTATCTTGAGTCCAGAGAAAAGTGACCGTTATCGTTTTCCATTTTGTACCAAAAGTAAACAGATTTTAACTTTAATTCCAGTACATACTTTAATGTTAACAAATAATCAAATAAATTTACGAGTATTTTTTTTGGACTCAAGGTGAGGGGATTCTTAAGCCGGCTAAACCGGCATAAATGAGGTTCAATGTCGTTAACGTGTCGAATTATCTCATTCTTTAGCTCTTGAATTGTTCTTGGCTTATTGACGTACACTTTTTCTTTTAAATATCCCCAATGAAAAAGTCCAACATCCCCATGACGTGAGAGAACACGGCCATTGCATTTCTCGCGCGAAATAGCCATTGTTTCGTTGGCTGTGTGGCAAGTGACACCATCCTGTTGGAACCACATATCGTTCAGGTCCATATCCTCAATTTCTGGCCACACGGATTGCGTTATCATCTCGCGATAGCGAACACCATTCACGGTAACTACTTTGACGACCTCATTTTCGAAGAAGTACGGCCCGATGAAGGCACAGAGGTATTTTGGATGCAAAAAAAAAACAATTTTTCGACAATAACTTTTAAAGATGCACATCTATATAGATCTATAGGGAAGAAAAATCTATAATTTGTTTTTGTAAAAAATAATATTTTGTCATAGAAAAACTCCAGTGAAGTCACGTAAATATTTTCAAGTGAAAACTAATGAAAATTTGCATGAAACTCAGTAGCTTATGCATGTAAAATATTTTCACTGCTAAAATTTAAATGTCGTTATTATTGTTATACAGGACTTTTTTATAACCTACACCACACTGTGGTACAGGGTTTTATAACTTTGTGCATTTGTTTGTAACACCCAAAAAGAAAAGAAATAGACCAATCGTTTATTATACCGATCGACTTAGAATCACTTTCTGAGTTGATTTAGCTATGTCCGTCTGTCTGCCCGTCCGTCTGTCGTGTCTGTGCATGTATTCTTGTAATCAAAGTACAGGTCGCAATTATGGTCCGATCTCGACCCCCATATATATGTTAACCCGAGATCGGACCATAATTGCGATCGGTACTTTGATTACAAGAATACATGCACAGACACGACAGACGGACGGGCAGACAGACATAGCTAAATCAACTCAGAAAGTGATTCTAAGTCGATCGGTATAATAAACGATGGGTCTATTTCTTCTCCTTTTGGGTGTTACAAACAAATGCACAAAGTTATAATACCCTGTACCACAGTGTGGTGTAGGGAATAAAAAGTTGGCGCGGACGAGCTCGGTTTTCCGACTGCAACGAAATGAAGGACGAGACACTATTTTTAAATTTATGCAAAAAATCCACCGTTTTTCACCGTCCGCTGAACAAACTTATACGTTTTATGAAAGCGGATTATCAATTTTATGAGAAATAATCGTTTTTAATTGTATGGGCGAGGGGCGGTGGGCTTGGCCGATTTTAATGAAACTTTTCATGCATATTTTGTTTATTCTAGGAAGTGTATGTATCAAATTTGAAAACTTTTGCTTTTAAAGGAAACATTTTATGAGAAAAAGTCGGTTTGGATTGTATGTGGGCGGATGGCGTAAAACACTTTGGTCAAACTTTCTAAATAAATACAACAGATATTTATTTAGGTCTCGGCAACAAAAATTTTGTGTCCGAGACCTACAAAAACAAAACAAAATTTTTATTTTTGGTAAAGTTTTACTTTAAAATTTTTTTCTGAAATTCCAATTTTCATTGATGGTAAAATTTTGAGGGCTAGAAATTGGTAGAAAAGGAAGCTTAGTAACTGTCAATAAAATAATTATAAAAAAACTAGATTTTTTCAAAGTCGTTTTTTGCCGACACGAAAATAGCCATAAAGAATAGAAGAAACTTCGCAACAGAAGAACGATGAAAATAATGCTTATTTGCAAAAATCCTATGGATAATACAGTACAACACATGATTTTGGGACTCAACTATGAGAATTGGGCGTGGAGTAGTCCCAAAACTAAGAACTTCTGCATCATTCGTTTGGTCAATTTGGCTCAATTAATAATTAAATGGCCATACGAATTTTTTCTCAAGTTGGATTTTTTGCACTTTTTCTATATTTTTTTCTCGGTATCTGTGTCTGAAGCAAAGTTGTAGATATTGAAAAGGAGAAAAAAATGCAATGCAAAAAAAAACCCGAAAAATGCATCCAGTGCCTTAAAAAATGCACCATGAGCAAACAAATTCGTATGGCCATTAAATTGATAATTGAGCCAACTTGACTATACGAATGATGCAGAAGTTTTTATTTCTGTGGCTACTTTCACGTCTAATTCTCGAATTGAGTCCCAAATCAATGAGCTGAAAAATGCTGTACTTTGGGAGGTACCAAACGGGGCGTGGTGATAACGCCCATTTTGCATCGGACTATAGGTATTTCAAAGTCCTTACAAAGTCATTTGTATGGACTGGAATCAAAGTTATAAGCGGTTAACTTTCTGTGCAAAATAACCCTTTTGTGTGGGAGGTACCAAAAGGGGCGTGGCAATGACGCCCATGTTTTACGGGACCGTAGGAAATATAAAAGCAATACACTTCACAAAATCTGAAGTATTTTGTGAAGTGTGACAGATTCTGAGTAGTAGTATATAAGTTATGAGATAATCAATGTTTTGTCCCTTCGTTGGGGAGGCTCTTCAAGGAGTGGACCAACATAGTCCATCTTTGATTTAGTCTGAGATAGAGTTCGGACATGCCGAATCATCTATACCCTCTACCATGGATCGCATGTGAATTGTTTCGAATACAAAAAAACTCATTATACCAAATTTCAGCATAATTAGAAATTTGTGGCGTTACAAAGTGTGAAGGATATAAGGGTATAAATAAACCCCAGTTACCAATTTTCAGCAAGATCAATAAAAATTTTTGGTCAAATTGGAGATATGCTATATATGGGGGCTGTATCAAAAAATGGCCCGATATTGCCCAATACCAATATACCTGCAGGTACATATATGAAGATATAAATACGATATATTAAAAAAACCGTTATATTGCCATACAAGTTTATTGTGGACAACTACAGTGATTTTTTTAAAGAATCTTTTTGTCGAATACATCACCAAAAAATCCATCGATTTCTACTACTTTTGATATATACATAGTTATATTTGTCAGGGGCAATGGTGTTTTGGAAGAAATTCTTCCTGAAGTGTCTCGTAATTTTTTTCTTTGTCGTCGAACATCTATTCTAAAGCCTTCAAGCCACAAACACAGTGGATTGCAGCAACATTTTTATACCCTACACCACACTGTGGTACAGGGTATTATAACTTTGTGCATTTGTTTGTAACACCCAACAGGAGAAGAAATAGACCCATCGTTTATTATACCGATCGACTTAGAATCACTTTCTGAGTCGATTTAGCTGAGTTAGATTTAGCCCGTTTCTTATTACATGAATGAACACTGTTAAATTTGGACGAAATCGGTTCAGATTTAGATATAGCCCCCATATATACGTTACCCCCGATTTGACATGTAGGCGCTGTAGAGACTGTATTTTATATGCGATCAGTACGAAATTCCTCAGAAGGAGGTCTTTTTACATGAATGAGTATTCAGGGAAGATCGGTTCAGATTTATATTGATTGTTCCTCCTGATTTGGTATCAAACCGCTATAGAAGTTGTATTTTACTTCCGATCATTAAAATTTTCCAGAAAAATGTTTCTCAATTTAGGAACGAATATTGCTTAATTTAGCGATTATCGTTTCAGAATTAGATAATACGTTTCTACCCATTTACCAATTATTCCAAATTATTATGACAATGACCCTTATCGCATTGTTAGGGAGGTGTAGGGTATTATATAGTCGGCCCCGCCCGACTTTCTGCCTTTCCTTACTGGTTTTAATTTTTATTTTGTTCTTTGACGTGGAACATCTATTCTAAAGCGTCCAAGCCACAAACACAGTGGATTGCAGCAATTTTTAACAAATTATAAAAAATATATAAATAATTTTAGGCCTGTCGAAGGTTATCGTGCGCACGAACCAGACAGACAGACGGACAGGCTGATGGACATTGCTCAAATGACATAAAATGCCCCAAAATAGGTTTCCGCCGAATATTCTTGGTGTCTCTGAGTACACTCCATCGATGTGTTACTCTTTTGGCCCGCAGCATCTGATACATACCCTTGTTCACAATAGTGGGGGTATAAAAACCGGATTATGCTGAAATTCTCTTGTTTCTACCAAAAGAGATACAATTTATATATTAATCCATAGATTCTCTTCAAATAGGCATTGTTTTCTTAGGATGCTAGCCTTCATAAATTGGAACAAATAATTTTTTTGGCGTATTTTGTTAAATTTGTTTATGGTTTTTTTCGCGCATGCAAAACATGATTTAAAAAAAAAAAACAGTTTTTGCTAATTTTTTAAGGACAGTTACTAAACTAAATTGGTTGCTGATCAGTCGTAGTGAACGGACGTGTTTAGCACAGAGCGGATAGTAACTATTACGCAATCGCAAAAATAAATAAATCTGTACAAAGTCTGCATGGTAGTACCTATTACGGGCTAATACAGACAAAAAATAAATAAATTCGTTCACGGGATGCCTTCGTGTTCCGATGGAGCGGGGTCCCCCAATCGTCCTACTGTCCATCCGTGGGTCTTTGCCAAAGCCGACAACACCAAAAATGGTGAAAATTTCCCCCCATTACTCACAACAGGTTGTACGGTGAGGGGAAAACGTCATGTCCGACCGTCAAAATGGAAGCACAATGTTGGAGGTTTGAGGCTGTTGAGGTTTCGGCTCTTAACGAAAAACAAAAAGAGTCACTTACTTGGGCTAAAGGCGTCATAGATGCTTCTAAGGCCAATGAGCCGGCTGAAAGAGCCACAAATTCAGCTGTGTTAACGGCTAATAAAGTCATAAGAATCAGATCACCTGATGAATCCTGCCTTCGAAAAAAGCTAAGAGGCCCTAATGTCACCGTCAACAGGACACTCACCAAGCCCTTCAATGAAGTGGCGAAGGAGAGTCTAGTGATGGCCGCTTTAGACAGAAGTAGTGAGGATGGATCCATCCTCAAGGACGAATGGAGCCATGTGCAATCAGCAATTATGGCTCATTACCTCGATGTCCGTAGAGAAATGCCGGGCAAACCACCAATCTGCAACGATGCAGGATGGCATCAGGGGAGAGTAAAGCTCCAATATTTCGGTGATGCCAGATCAGTAGACCTGTATAAGGCTGCTCTGAGTCGAGCGGGTGAGGTGTGGCCGGGTGCCCAGTTGGATGTTGTCGAAAAAACAACATCCCTAGTCACACTAGAGCCATCACCTGGGTTACAGAAGAGCCCTCCAATCCGGCTGACATATTAGAAATAATAATAATATAGGGTCCGCCAAATAACTTTTTTTTTTTGAAAACATCGCGCAAAACATCGGCTGTGTGGCACGTAGCGCCGTCCTGTTGAAACCAAATGTTGCCAATATCCACCTCTTTAATTTTTGTGAACATTTGAAAAATTCGTTCAACATGGCCCGATAACGATCGCCATTGACTATAACCACTCCTTGCTCGTGGCCCAATTATGCCTCTGGACCAAAATCCGCACCAAACAGTGACTCGTTTTGGGTGTATCGGCTTTTCAATGTATGCGTGCGGGTTTTCTGTGCCCCAAATGCGACAAGTTTGCTTGTTTACATACCCGCCAAGATCAAAATGAGCTTCATCTGAAAAGATGATTTTTTTTTGGCAAAATCTGCATCTTCTGTAAGTCGATCACTCCCAGCGTTGTTCAACCATATTCGTTCTGCGGAAGGATAAAACTAATTTTCTGTCAAATCAGACATGAGCTATGTGTTACCATTCACGAAATAAGCACTAGTTGAAAAAAAACGTTAGATGGCGGACCCTACATATTCCAATCCTGGTCTGCCGGCCCATAATTGGAGAATCAGCAGGTAGGTGAGGCGGATGGTAAAAAGCGGCAGGCCAATTTGATCCTTAACGCTGAATCAATACAACATACAATATGGCTTCGAGACTATAGTCTTGACGGTATACAAGCAGGATATAGCTCCCACTGCGGAAGGTGAGTCGTCCGCCGTGGTTGATACACGGCTTTCTGGAAGTGCGGAGGTACCCACGCCCATTATTTCTGGTGACTCCAACTCTGACGGAAGATCTGTAACGTCCTTCTCTGAGGACGAAAGCTCTACTTGTGACACAGAGGGGCTGAGGGGTGTCTCCGGCCTCTTTGGCGCAACTGGCGGGGACACGCTTCTCGATGATACGGACGAAGAGTTCGATAACACCCTTGTCGGGGTGGATGTTAGTCTGTCAATTACCAATGATGGTAAGAATTTTACAGATTAAACTCCATTACGCTAAAGCAGCCTCAGCGGCTATATTGCTATGCCTGTCCACAGGTACAGTAGACATCGCCCTGATACAGGAGCCCTACGTAGTGAGTGTGCGGTATCAGGAAGAGTGTGCGGTATCAGGACACCCAACTTTAAACTGCTTGTGGCCAACTGAAGGCACTCCAAGAACCTGCAGTTTGACCAGGAAAGATCTAAGTATCTTTCTTCTGGTTAATTTAAGTGGTAAAGACCAAACATCTGCTAGTCTGGAGTTCGGTAATCGCATATAGAAGCAACGTCGGACGAGGTAGAGCTGATTATTGGCGCAGACACGAACGCTCATCATACTATCTGGGGTAGTACGGATATAAACAATAGCGGTGATTCGCTTCTTGACTTTATTCTAACTACCAACCTAAGTATTTGTAACAAAGGTAATAAACCGACCTTTACAATTAAAGGCAGACAAGTAGTACTAGACGTAACGTTTGCTACTGACCGGCTACCATACAAAATTATTGGGTGGAATGAACTGTACGACCACTATATTGAGTTCACCATTATATTGAGTTCAAACTCGCTGAAAAAGCGCCTGAGCCTGCCGTCCACAGAAATGTGAGAAAGACAAAGTGGCACCTGTATGAAAGGAATTTCAAGAAAGTCCTCAACTCCAAACTTCTGTACGAACCGAATGACAAAGCCGGTCTGGATAATCCGGTCGAGAATATCACCACACCATTCAATAGTTCCCTTGAAGAAGCCTGTCCAAAAACAAGGTACAAGGGTAAAACTAAACCCCAATGGTGGACTTCTGAGCTAACGACGATGAAAAAGACACGCAACAAGCTATTCAACAAGGCTAAATCTACTGGAGTCGCTAATGTTTGGGATGCCTATAAAGAGCAACTCAAGATCTATAAGAAGGAGCTTAGAAAGGCGCAAAGACGCTATTGGTATACCTTCTGTGGCGAAGTGGAAAAGGTCTCCGACGCCGCAACGCTGAGGAAAATACTATCAGCTTCACCCTGTACAGTGGGT
Organism: Eudasyphora cyanicolor; assembly: GCA_963930755.1. Taxonomy (NCBI): domain Eukaryota; kingdom Metazoa; phylum Arthropoda; class Insecta; order Diptera; family Muscidae; genus Eudasyphora; species Eudasyphora cyanicolor. Next base: position 153,485,009 of record OZ005736.1, on the reverse strand, counting down.
TACTTGCATGATGAGGTAAATAACTGAACAAAAAACAGCGAGCAGTCGCTGAATATACCGCTCGACACACATTTCCCGGGGAACTCAGCAACAGAACCCGAAGATCAATAAGACCAACAAGAATGCGAGTGGACTGCGAGCGTTGCTAGCTTGTTGACTGAGAGATCCAGAATAAGCTGGGCTATTAACAGCTTTGAGCCCTTCAAGTCACCTGGACCAGACGGCATCACTCCAGCAGAAATGCAGAAAATGTTGAAGTACATTAGCCCCCTGGCTGGAGAAAATTTATGAAGGCTGTATCAGGCTTTCATACATCCCGAATCGATGGAGGGATACCAAAGTGGTATTCATACCTAAAGCGCGGAAGATATCACACTCTAGGCCAAAAGACTTCAGACCAATTATCCTATCCTCCTTCCTATTGAAAGGTCTGGAATGACTTTTAAATTATTTCATTAGGGAAAACCTGAATACAAAACTCCTGTCGGTGAATCAACATGCTTACAATAAGGGGAAGTCTACAGAATCAGCCCAGCACGAACTTGTGAGCACTATCGAATCGTCCCTGCATTTCCCTGCATACAAGGGGCTTTTTACAACATTCACTCAGATGCGGTAATTGCGGCACTGTCACATCTAAAAGTTAAATCTAGTTTGATTAGACTAATTCAAAGTCTGCTCAACAGAAGACGCATAACAGCATGTCTTGGGTCCACAACTCTAACAAGGTTTGTAAACAGAGGGACCCCACAAGGAGGAGTACTGTCTCCACTAATTTGGAACCTAGCGGTGAATGAAATCCTGCTAGAACGTTGCGGCTGCAAGGTCGTGGCATATGCGGACGACGTGGCAATCGCAGTGAGTGGCAAGTTCGAAAACATCCTCCGAGACATTCTACAGGTGGCTCTGAACAAATTGGCTAGATGGGCCAGAAGCAGCGGCTTGGGCGTAAACCCAAACAAGACAGCATTGGTTCTCTTTACTAGGATGAATAATGTCTCACATGTGGACCCTTCACCTCGGATAAATAGAACAGATTTAGTCTTTTCTGAAAGTGCAAAATTTTTAGGAATAATTCTAGATAAAAAACTGTTATTTAGACTTAACGTATTGGAACGTGTAAGGAAGGACAACGTCGCCTTATATTCCTGCAAAAAGGCTATAGGGTCGCGGTGCGGCCTCTCGCCACTGGATATATATTGCAGTAGTTCGTCCTATACTTTTATACGGCATTGTGGTACGGTGGACGGCAACTGCCAAACTAACCATCATCAACCTACTATCAAATGTTCCTACAGCGACTGAGTCTCTACAAGCCCTACTCCACATACTGCCGATTAATATTGTGGCGAGAGAAGTTGCAACCAAAGCGTCAATAAGATTAAACTGCCTATCAATGTGGAGGTACAAGAACTACGGTCACATGAGGATATCAAAGTGTAGTGCTATGGTAACCGACCGAGTGGACTATGTACCAATTGTGTACACCTTCGAGAGAAATTACATCACTATGATTCCCGCCAGAGATGAATGACTTGGAAGAATACCAGGTAATAGAAACCATCTCCATTTTTACACCGATGGTTCGAAGCTTGATGAAAAGGTTGGGTTTGGAGTACACTGTGCAGAGCTTAGTTTGGATATAGCTCACAGACTACCAGATACCTGCAGTGTCCATCAAGCCGAAATAATGGCTATATGGGAAATAGCCAAGTGGCTGAGTCGCAACATAGTAATTAACACTGGCATTGTCATTTACTCGGACAGCCAGGCTGCCATCAATTCTCTGGAGGCAACATCCCTGAATTCACAAACAGCCTTCGACTGCCGCAGATCTCTTAACGAGATGGCTGAGCAGAGGGATATCCTCTGGGCATAGGGATATCCCGGGGAACTGCAAAGCCGATGAACTTACTAGGAAAGGGACGACATTACAAATTCTCGAAGAATTTGCATATATTGGTGCGCCACTATCCCACGTGCAATCTTTGGCTTAGGCAATCAGGCAGTCCAACGAAAGATGGACAGAAATCGGCACCTGCAGGATAGCTAGACAAATCTGGCCAAGGTATGACCTGAACAGATCAAAATATCTCCTCGCACTAGAGAGGCAAAGATTGTCTACGTTAGTATCAGTTCTGACGGGACACTGCTTGATCGGCGAACACGCCAAAAGATTGGGTATTGACTCTAATGACTTATGCAGAAGCTGTGGAGATGAGGAAGAAGTGGAGAGCATTGAGCACTTGCTATGCGACTGCCCCGCTCTGAGTGAACGACGACTGGACATACTGGGGTCGGCCTTTCTAGGCAGCCTAACAGATCTTTCCAGTACCGATATTCGTACTATCGATAAATTTGTATATCAAACAGGTTGGTTTCGAGGAGGGGCATTTTAGCCCGTGGTAACACTAGGGAGCTAAACTGGTCTATGTGAGATTGTATAAAAAAAATACGGCTGCCACCCTAACCTAAACTTAAACCTTATCTTCTGTTTTCACGTGAAAGTGTCATAAATAATATTAGTAGTCCTTATAATTTTCCGTTTTTATTATAATTCACGATGTATCCCAGCTTTATCGAGCATATACTTCAAAAAATATGTTTCAAATACTAAAGGCACCTTCCAAGAAAATGCAAATTTTAAAGAAAAAATTTTTATTTATTTCAATTTATGGTAATTTTTTTTTAATATTTTTTTCGTGTTTAGTGCACCTTATTACACCAGAAAATGTTATGCACAACCCTTCGACAAAAAATTTGTTGAATATTATTAGTTATATGAATGGAAAAAAGGACTCGGACAGTTCTTAACCGATCTCTTTGAAAATTTTCGTCATAACTACTATTCAGAAGACTTCGCTTTTAAAAATTGATTCATTTATACCTTATTCACTTGTGTGAAGAAATGCATGATGACCATCTCTCATGTCCATTGTGTTCACACAAAATTTACCTATTATAAAGTCCGTTCCATTTAATGTTGGCCTATTTAACAATTCTGTTCAGCTGTGAATGCCTTCAGTTTCGTGTACTTTACGTGATTGTGTCAGAAGTAGAATTTAACTTGCAAATCCTAATAAAACTTTTGTTTGACATTTTGTTCTGATGAATATCAAACAAAGCGGATTAATTTCCATTTTCATCAATGTGTGGGAAAAGTCCTTTGGAATTAATTCGAATAAACAATGTTCATTGGTATAGACGATATACCAGATATAGACGTATTTTCGATTGGTATAGTGCACATATTCAGACTAAAATATATAAATATATGTATATACGTATATGAGAACGAAACATGCATTTGTATTTTTGTACATTAAAGTGTCTTTAAAAAAGCTCTTGAAATATATGCAAAAAGTGCTACAAAATTTGGTCATCAATTTCATCAATTAAATTGTATGCAAAAAAATCCAAAAATCCCACTGTATGCCATGGCGGACACTATTAGCCATGCATCCGGTCTAGATAATAATAGCATATCATAGGTTCGTCCCAGATTTAGGTAGGGTCACATATAGATATCTGGAATGTATTCTATCGCTGACGGAGGGCCACCTATCATTAGATATATATATATCCGCCTTTATTCCTCAGTATAAGTTTGAGTGGAACTGATTAACACTTTATATTATAAATTCATTTGATATTAATCTTAATGGTCGATATACAGAATAACTGTTAAAAATTTAATTTAAATTTCAATAAACTCGATTTTCTCTTACTTGTCTATCAATTTCTTACTCCAATTATTGAAGGAGACATTTTGACACATTTCACTAATCGATTTTAAGTTAAATATTAACTTTTATAGGCATTCGAATGTATGAATGTATGTATATATTTGTATGCGGGTGGGTAAATTTGTTTACTTACATATATTTAATTTGCTTTGTAAAAATGCTAATTTGTGCATGTTAATGGAACATCCATTTGTATGTAGAACAAACATGGCACTAAATTAATTAGACATATTATCAACAAATTATTCAACATAATCATCGACGAACACTGTTTCCCACCACCACAAAAAGGAAAATGCAGTACCTGGTCGAAGTAATTACCAAATAATATGAAATCGATTAGTAACATTGTGCAACAATATAGTGTAATTTGAGTCTTGTGCAATATGAAGTCCTAAACACGAAAAAAATGTAGAAAATTGTTTATTTTTTTTTGTTTAAAATTCCCAGTGTAGCGTTTGGACCATATTTTTGAAATATAGGATGATCCAAGTTGAGATACTTTTTCAATAGGCTTTTTTTTGCCAGATCACCTGTGAGTCTTGTCATGCTGTCATGTTATTTTTGTTAAGTATTGTTTGGCATTTCATCATGGAAAGACTTACGCCTGAACAACGTTTACATCGTTTTGACAACTTATTGACAGATTAATTAGTGTAATGTTATAACGGGTGATCCAAGTAGAGATACGTTTTTCAATAGCCTTTTTTGACAGATCACGTGTGAGTCGTGTCATGCTGTCATGTTATTTTTGTTAAGTATTGTTTGGAATTTCATCATGGAAAGACTTACGCCTGAACAACGTTTACGCGTGTCATTCGCCAGTTACCAGTCGAAATGCTCGAGCGAGTCATCGGAAATTGGACTCAACGGATGGACCATCTGAGACGTAGCCGCGGGCAACATTTGGGTGAGGAAATTCATAAGTCGGTTTACCCGACTGAACTTTCTAACTTGTTTAATTTAAAGTTTATCCTGGCTTTATCGAGATTATATAGGGATGGATCACCCTATATAATAATATAATTCGAGGTTCCCTACTTTTTTAAAGAGAAAAACACAGATAATTCAAATTGAATGGGGAATGTTTATTATCATTTGAAAGAACATTCTTTGGCATTTATTTTTTGAAGATTATGTCTATCAAATGTTGGCCGCATCTACGTCTCAGATGGTCCATCCGTTGAGTCCAATTTTCGACGACTCGTTCGAGCATTTCGACTGGTAATTGGCGAATGACACGCGTGATGTTTTGCTCCAAGGCCAGAATCGAAGCCAAACAATACTTAACAAAAATAACATGACAGCATAACACGACGCACACGTGATCTGTCAAAAAAGGCTATTGAAAAAAGTATTTAGATCACCCTATATAAAAACATTACATTGTACACAAATTTAAGTATTTGTATGCACTGATATTAAAGGCCTAAGCAGTTAACTTTTGATACAAAATGGTGCATTTGTGTGGGAGGTAGCAAAAAGGGAGTGGTCACTTCGCCCATTTATCTTGAAGTGTTAGAGAGTTACAAACTAATACTTTGTATGAAATTTCAGAAGATTCGAGTAAGTAGTATAGAACGTATAAAAGAAACAATTTTTCACTAATACACTTTGTGGGGGAGGTACTAGAAGGTGTGGATCAATATGGCCCATCTTCGATCTTAGCTGGAGATGGAGAAAAATATTACCTCATACCAAATTTGAAGTCAATCGGTTACTCCTTTCGAGAGTTATCGTGCGCACCAGCCAGCAGACAGACATACAGACAGACAGACGGACGGACGGACATTGCACAAATGACTTAAAATGACCCAAAACGGATTTCCGCCGAAATTACTTAGGGTCTAAGGTCACTCCTTCGATGTGTTACACTTTTGGCTCGTAGCAAATGATATATACCCTCCTCTCTAAGGTGAGGGGATAAAGAAATTATAAGGACTACAAATGTTAATAATTATACCTTTATTTGGAAACAGAAATTTAGTAACTGTCGAAGAAGACGTTTTTTATTGGCACGAAAAAAAACATAATAAAATAAAACAAAAATCGCCAATTTTTGAAAGCAAGCATCCTAATGATGAAACAATGCCTATTTGAAGAAAATATGTGGATGAAAGTTGAATTTATAGCACTTTTGGTAGAAATATGAGAATTTCAGCATAATCCGGTTTTTACACCCCCGCTATTGTGAACGAGGTTGCTGCGGGCCAAAAGTGTAACACATCGAAGGAGTGACCTAAGAAACCTCAAGATATCAAAAAAAAGTCGGAAAACCGATGTGTGCCATTTTAAGTCATTTGAGCAAAGGAGTAACCGATTGACTTCAAATTTGGTATGGGTTAATGTTTTTTCTCTCACAGGATAAGATCAAAGATGGACTATGTTGGTCCTCTCCTTTGAGTACCTAACCCACGAAGGTTCAAAATATAGTGAAATATTGATTTTCTCATAACTTATATACTACTACTCTGAATCTTTCACAATTCCACACATAGTATTAGTTTCTAGGTCGCTATTATCTTGAGAAAAAAGGGCCAAGTTGCTACGCCCCTCTTGGTACCTCCCATACAAATGGACCATTTTGCACAAGAAGTTAACGGTTTATAACTTTGATTCTAGTTCATACAGATACATAGAATTTTTTCTGTGTAATGTTTTTACAGGACCTATAGTGCCGTGAAAAATGGGCGTTATTACCACGCCCATTTTGGTATCTCCCATACAAATGGACCATTTTTCACAGAAAAGTTAACGGCGTATAACTTCGATTTATGCGCATACAAACAATTAAAATTTTGTACAGTGTAATGCTTTTATAGTACCAATAGTTTATTGAAAAATTGGCGTTATTATCAATCTCGTTTTGGTGCCTCCCAAACAAACTAATGATCAAAATAAAAATGTTTTTTTTTTTAATTTCCCCACTTTTACAATATGGGTCATAATTTATACATTTATCCACAGATTCTGTTATTATTTTCTTCATTAGGATGCAAGCATTCAAATAATGGAATAAATACAATTTTGTTGTTATTTTTGTATATTTGTTATGCTTCGTTCGCGAAAACAATTTAAAATAATACACTGTACCACAGTGTGGTGTAGGGTATAAAAAAATGTAATTTTTTCTAATTGTTTTAACGTCGGTTACACTAAATTTTTGTCGAAGAGCTGTGTAATATGGTGTCCTAAACGAGAAAAAAATATTTAAAAAAATTGTTATGGTAATTTTTTTTAAATTCCCGTTTTCTTGTTAGTTGCCTTATTATTGAAATAGTTGCTGAATAAAGTCGGGAAACACCATAAATTAAAGTAAATTATGAGTACTATAGGGTTTTCCAATAAGAGTGATATGATTTCTTTGAAAAAAAAACACACTTATTGTTAAGCAAATTCAAAAGTGTTATATTTAATGTAAAGCACATTCGATACAATTAAATTCTAAATAGAACGTCACTCAAATGGCCTCCACGACTTGTTCGGCACGAACTAAATCAACTAGTAAAGCTTGAAGAGAGTCTGGTTTATTTCAAAAGACCGATGACTTCAAATAACCCCATAAGAATTAGTCTAACGGTGTTAAATCACAACATCTTGGAGGCCATTCGATATCACAATTTCTTAAAATAAACGAATCTCCAAACTTTTCTCGCAACAATTCCATTGTTTTATTTGCTGTGTGGCACGTAGCCACAATCGGTCAATGGCAAAAAATAGCTCTTAACGAATAAAATATTGCTCAAAATATTGTGTCAAGGTCGTTTGCTCTAGCTCCTTAACGGTACGTCGGACCGGGAATCGGTCAATGGGAAAAGGATAGCTCTTAACGAGACTCAAGGTCGTAGGTCGACTGGAAAGTGATTTTTGGAGTTTACAAAAAAATTTACTTAGCGCACGAAAAGTTGCAATGGGAGAACGATTATTTTGATAATAAAACTGAATAATTTGTAAACGTTGTTCTTGCGTATATCTCTCCATAATGAAATTGTAAACACTACTGAATACAATGAAAAACAAATGACAGATACTGACATGGCCGAAACGTCACTTCAAAATCATATCATCCCTATTAGAAACCCCGTTACAAATGTTAATAATGACACTGACATGGCCGAAACGTCACTTCAAAATCATATCATCCCTATTGGAAACCCCGTTACAAATGTTAATAATGACACTTTCACGTGGAAACAGAAGATTAGTAACTGCCGTTAGAACTGTTAGAACATTTTTTTTCCCATAAAAAACAGTTTTTTATTCGCACGAAAAAAATCGCAAAAAATTGTTTGTTCCATTTTTTGAAAGCTAGCATCCAAGCGAAGAAGACTTTGCCTATTTGAAGAAAACCTATGGATAAATGTAGTAAATATAGCACGTTTGGTACAAATAAGAGAATTTCAACATGTTGCGATTTAAAAAAAAAAATATAAAAATAAATATAGTATACATTAAATAATTCATTAAAAAAAACGCATGTAATAATTAAATATGAATTAAACTTGATATAAAATAAAAGTGCTCATTAATGAATAATTGTGAATTCGATAGATTTAAGTGTAAACGGTGTATTAGTATAAGACCCATAGGAATGCTCGACACCTGATTAGGATAAAAAAATCGTCAGCTGTTGTACACAGATGTTCAACTCCATGTGTGGTGGAGGTTTGTGAAGACAAGTGAGGAGGAGGTAATTTCCTGGTAATTCGTTCTTTTTTGGTGTGGCTGGCGAAGAGATAAGTACGAGCGACAGCGAGTAAAATTGACTTAAAAAAAAACCCAAGTTTTTGTTAAACATTGAAGTCTATCGCCGTACAAAGAAATTCGTTGGGACTCATTCGCCGACAAATAATTAATTGAGCCTCGAATCTTCCCCTCTGCGATTGATCCACAAAGAACTCAACGTTCAATTACAAAAAAAAACTGGCTCTAGTGCTCCCCCGAAACAAAAGCAACAATCGTGGTCACATGGTAACGGCAGAGTCTGCGACAAAATATTTCTTTTGCTGTGCTAGCAAGTGACCGGTGGGAGCGAATGCAAATTGACGATCTATCACTGCAACAACAACAGCAGTCTACCTATCGGCGGGCAAAGACGTGTGCAAGTGACCAAAGCAGAGGACACGAGTTTATGGTCCACAAGAACGATAGCTAAAGCAACGATAATCAAAAAGAACTCCAACAACAAAATCCAACCGAGACGTAATTCATCACAAAAGAGGAATCAAAGTACACCTTAACCCACTAATGGCAGCATGGTTTTGGAGCAGCAGGTGTAGAGCGCAATCACCACCCCCGAAGATAGTATGTAATATAATTATGTAAGTAGTTTAAGCTTTCAGTAAATGGTAGATTTATATGAATTAATAGATACTAACAAAAGACAGGGATTAGACTTAGAATATAAGAAATGTGAAATTAAATAAAAATAACTATGGAGAACTAGGTAACAAAAGAATGTGTATGATGGTAATGAGACGGACGGACGGGACTTATGAACATAACTTAGTAATGGTGGTGTAGGAGATAGAGGGAACGTAGTAGAGAAGGGGCTGTAAGAAAACGACAAAACTCAACTGATTACAGCATAGGTTGGGAGGGTAAGATGAGGGGCCTGTAGGATGACATCTCATACAGTGCCAAAGACTAGAGGGAATTTGACTACGTAATAACAGATCGAAGGAAAATTGGATCAAATTAATCGGGTACGAAATTTTGTGTAATGCGGGACGCTGTGAAACCTACTTACAAGAATCCCCCCCACACCGGCGAGCTAGCTTATGCCTGAGACCAGCGTACCCGAGTAAGTAAGGAGCACAGAAAATTAGAACTACGTCCGCGCATAACACTGGCGCCCAACGTGGGGCCGAAGTTATCAACAGTTTTCTTGTATTTAATTAATAAAATTTTCGATTCATATTTTGTTCCAATTTTCTAGGATCTGGATTTTATGGGATGACAAATGACGAGGAACGGACCAATTAAGACTGACTCATCTGATATCTCGACGTAGGGGACAAATGGTTAACGTTGAATGTGTCTGAAGAGAGTTTTTTTTGGTACGTGAAGTGAGGGCTTTGCATTGGTTATCGCCTGCTGGAATTCGACTTCCAACAGTGAGTAACCAAGTAATGCATCTCTATAGCTCCGTGGGTGGAAACCATCCTGGTCTGGTATTATATCTTTTGGACAAGAAGTGGTATTCATTACTGTTATAGGGAATTTGACAGAGCATTTACAGACGGACAAACTATTACCGATTCATTGACATCATACACATGTAAAAAACAAAAAAAGAACGAAACAGATTTAAAAGAAAAGAAAGCTTAAATTTATGATTTATTTAAAAAGGTCACAAGTTCGATTGCATTAATAGTAAATATATATAACAAAAATATAGGAAAGTACATATTCTGAATTTGACTTTCCGATGGCTGAAGAGGGTAATCAGGGAATGACTCTTAGGAGTGGTAGGTTGATTGAAGATGGTGAAGGGGTGGAAATGGAGTCTAACCACGCGGGTGGTACTTCGTTAACTCACGAGACTGGCACGGCGGATGATGTTATTCCACCCGGTGTACGACATACAGACACAGGTGACGGCGCGGTCAGTGCGGACATGAGAGGGCTTATGAAGCATTTTCAAACTATGTTTGTGCAACATCAGATGGAGGTCAACAGGACAACGGCTGAGGCAGTTCGAAGTGCCATGAAGGACATCAGAAAAGACGTGGACGTTATATCGAAAAGACTATTGAATTTAGAATCGGTAGATGTTAGACCTTCTGGAAACTCCAATGAAACAAGAACTGACAATAACCAGGGAAATGGACAGCCTCGTAGAAGATTATTTGATGAAAATCTAGGATGGACAACACCGAGTGAACCTCGGAACAAGACTGACATACAAGATCGAAAGAAGCTAAAGAGTGTACGTGATTGGGGTCTAAAATATGACGGCAGCCATAAATCTATACCTGTTGAAAGATTCTTGTTTAGGGTGGAGACATTGCAAAAGAGGTATGGTATCAGTAGTGAGGAGTTGTATGGAAATTTCCATCTATTGTTAGATGGACAAGCAGAGGAGTGGTTTTGGCTCTATATGGAAGAACATGAGGACCAGATATTTCATAGTTTTGAGGATTTCAGGGAGGCTTTGCTAAATCGTTTTCGCCAGGCTGACTGTGATGAAGAAATAAGAACCGCTATGAACGAACGAAAACAGGGTTATAATGAATTGTTTGATGAGTTTTACTCGGCTATAAGAGGAATGGCTTTTACGATGAGAAATAAGATGCCAGAAGAAAATCTAGTAAATATCATTAGGAGAAATTTAAGACCCCGAATTAAAAATTTGATTTTTGGATGCAAAATTGAAAGTCTTGATGATTTGCGAGCGCAATGTAGACGTGCGGAAAAACATTTAGCAGATTACGAAAATAAGGCTGGGAGGAAAAAGAACTTGGAAGAAGTAGACTATGTGGAAGGTATAGATAGAATTTCAGATGGGGAAATGGTGAATCTAGAAGCTTTTGAAAAACGACCACGAGGGCCATCGATGTCCGATCGCTGTAAATTTAGTCAGCAGAAGACACTTAACACGCCACAGGAGAGGAAAGAGGAGGCAAAATCGGTATGCATTTGTACCTCACCTTTTCACAAGCTTTTATGCTTTAAATGTAATCAGCCTAGTGTGCAACGTTATATGTGCGAAAAATGTGGTACGGAAAACCGGCAGAGCGGCGACCAGATCGGGGTAGGTCGTCTGAACAATGTAGTCCCCGAGCCGGACACCTAACTATTTTACATAATCTAAGCACACATCATGAACAATCGCCTCCCAGGTACACTGTAAGACCCTCATTAGAAGAAAGGCAACAACGTTATGCAGAGGCAAGAAATCGAATATTTGGGGACACAGAAGCAAATAAAACTAATAGAAACTTTAAAAAAATTGAGACGATACGTCGGAAAGCAAAAGAAAAGAAAGCAGAAAAGAGAGCTATAGAATCGACAATAATAAAAGACACCAGGGACAGACGGCCGTATACAAAAGTGATTATTGAAGGGATTGAATTAGTGGGCATGCTTGACAGTGGGGCAAATGTGAGTTGTTTTGGAAAGGATGCATTAGAGGTTGTGGATGGACTAAAACTATTGGTACAAAATTTGGATGAGGAGCTGAAAACAGCAGATGGAAAAACGCAGGCTATAGTTGGAAAAGTAAGGGCAAATGTCAATTGGGGTGGAAGGGATGTAAACATGACATTTTATTTAGTCCCTAGCCTCCAACAAAAATTGTATTTGGGAATGGATTTCTGGGAAAGTTTTGGAATTTTTCCACAAGTCAATGAAATTCAAGTGGAGGACAGAATTAGTCTTAAAATTTCGGAGGATCAGGAACATCGTTTAGAGATCGTTAAGAATTTGTTTCCGTCTTATTCCAAATTAGGTCTGGGAAGAACGCATGTTATGGAACACACAATCGAAGTTCTTGACGAAAATGTGCCAGTAAAACAAAAATATTATTTAATGTCCCCGGTTAAGCTAAAGAAGGCATATCAGGAAATAGACCGAATGTTATCCATGGATGTTATTGAGGAGAGCAACAGTGCATGGAGCTCACCGATAGTGCTCGTTGAAAAGCCTGGGAAGGACCGCCTTTGCATAGACCTTAGGAAAGTTAATGAGCGGACGAAAAAGGATGCTTATCCTGCCCCTCATGTAGAAGGTATTTTGAGTCGTTTACACGACACATATTTCATCACCAGTCTTGACTTAAAGGATGCCTTCTGGCAAATTCCTCTCCAGAAGGCATCCCGAGAGAAAACAGCATTCACAGTCCCTGGCCGGCCGTTGTACCACTTCAAGGTAATGCCTTTTGGGCTTTGCAACGCCAGCCAGAGACTGTGCCGCCTAATGGACAGCATTATTCCTTCGAAGCTTAGGGAAAATGTATTCATCTACATTGACGATCTACTCGTCTGCTCAGCAAATTTCGATGCGCATTTACAGCATTTGACAGATGTGGCAAAATGTTTAGCCGATGCTGGCCTGACAATAAATTTGGAAAAATCGAAATTTTGCCAGGAGGAGGTTCGCTATCTCGGTTTTATCGTGGGTCAAGGGGAGTTGCGAACAGATCCAGCGAAGGTCCAATCGATGTTAGATTTTCCGGTTCCTATATCTGCCAAACAGTTGAGACGCTTTCTGGGGTGTGTAGTTGGTATAGAAGATTCTTACCAAATTTTGCCACCACCACTGCACCAATGACCGATTGTTTAAAAAAAGGAAAGGAATTGAAAATGACACCTGAGGCTTTGCGGGCGTTTGAAGAATTGAAACATGAATTGACATCGCCAAAGGTACTCGTAAACCCAGATTTTGGGAAACATTTTTTTCTCCAATGTGACGCCTCAACAATCGGCATTGGAAGTGTATTATTCCAACTCGATGAGCAGGAAAGGGAACGTCCGATTGCGTATATGTCGCAAAAACTGAATTCTGCGCAAAGGAAATACACTGTCACCGAATTGGAATGTCTTGCGGCAGTGGTCAGTGTCCAAAAGTTTCGGCTATATATTGATGGTGTCCCATTCACTATAATTACCGATCACATGAGCCTTAAATGGCTCATGTCGCAAAAGGATTTGTCGGGTCGTTTGGCCAGATGGAGCCTCAAGTTACAGGCTTTCGATTTTAATATCGTACACAGGAAGGGCTCAAAAAATGTGGTACCAGATGCACTCAGCCGCATGTATATAGAAGAAATGTCCATATCCAACACAAGTGTGGAATTAGACCTAAAAGACCCAGCATTCTCAGAAGTTGGGTACTTGAATCTTATGAAGGATATTGAGAAAAACGGTGGTTGCCTTCCGGACTTATTCATAGACAAAGGGATAGTACTTAAACGGACACAATTTCGATCAGATGATAGTAATCCTTGGAAAATATGGGTGCCAAATGGCCTCAGAGAAAATTTAGTGAGAAAGTACCACTGTGATCCTATGGCTGGTCATGGGGGAACCGGCAAAACTCTTCATAGGTTACGTGATAAGTACTTTTGGCCGAGTATGGCCAGTGATGTTAGGGACTTCATAGCCAGTTGTGATATCTGTAAATGTTCAAAAGCAACAAACTGCATTCAGAGGCCACCCATGGGAAACCAAATTGCTTCCGAACGTATATTTCAGCGTCTGTTTGTTGATTTCTGTGGTCCATATCCTCGCTCACGGCAAGGAAATTGTTACGTTTTCGTGGTTTTAGATCACTTTTCGAAGTTTGTGTTTCTTAAGCCGATGAGAAATGCAACTGCAGCAGAAGTGGTTAAATATTTGGAAATGGACATATTTCATACATTTGGAGTGCCGGAGGAGATTGTGTCCGACAATGGACGACAATTTACTTCGGACACATTTTCCGACCTATTGAAGAAATATGGCGTGAAGCATATGAAGACGGCAGTATACGCTCCACACGTAAATTCTTCCGAGAGAGTTAATCGGTCGATGTTGTCAATAATTCGCTCATACATAAACGATTCAGACCAAAGGTCTTGAGACAACCATATTTCAAAGGCAGCATTCGCTCTTAGAAGCGCCTTCCATGAGGCCATTAGGATGGAACCATACCGAGCAGTATTTGGCCAATCCATGATTCAGCATGGCGATACATATGAGATCCTTCGTAAACTGGATAGTATAGGTGAACCCCAAATGGAAATTGCAGCAAAGGATACGAGACTTCAGTTACTGCGACAGAAAATAGTTATGAGTTTAAGACAGGCTTATGAAAAAGGAAAGAAAGTTTACGACACTAGGTCTAGAGATGTACGTTATCAAGTTGGACAATGTGTATATAGAAAGAATTTCAAGCTTAGTGATGCAACTAAGAATTATAGTGCAAAATTAGCGCCAAAATATCTTAAATCTGTAGTTTAAAAGTGATCGGGAACTCCCTCTACGAATTAGGCGATGTCAACGGAAAGTCAGTTGGGGTGTACCATGCTAAAAATATTAGAGTTTAAAATTAATAGAGCATGAGACCACATGGGCTCTTGCCCCACGTTTAAGCGCGGACAAAAAAAAAATCAACTATAAGGAAGTAATCACCTTAACTTGTGACAGTTTTTATTATCAATACTTTTTGCCTTTCAAGTCAACCAGCAACCATGGTTGATCGTTTGACTTGCTTTGTTGCGATTTAAAAAAAAAAAATATAAAAATAAATATAGTATACATTAAATAATTCATTAAAAAAAACGCATGTAATAATTAAATATGAATTAAACTTGATATAAAATAAAAGTGCTCATTAATGAATAATTGTGAATTCGATAGATTTAAGTGTAAACGGTGTATTAGTATAAGACCCATAGGAATGCTCGACACCTGATTAGGATAAAAAAATCGTCAGCTGTTGTACACAGATGTTCAACTCCATGTGTGGTGGAGGT
The DNA here is from genome assembly GCA_963930755.1 of Eudasyphora cyanicolor. NCBI lineage: Eukaryota > Metazoa > Arthropoda > Insecta > Diptera > Muscidae > Eudasyphora > Eudasyphora cyanicolor. The sequence goes on along the minus strand of OZ005736.1, from coordinate 153,469,805 downwards.
TTGTGAAGACAAGTGAGGAGGAGGTAATTTCCTGGTAATTCGTTCTTTTTTGGTGTGGCTGGCGAAGAGATAAGTACGAGCGACAGCGAGTAAAATTGACTTAAAAAAAAACCCAAGTTTTTGTTAAACATTGAAGTCTATCGCCGTACAAAGAAATTCGTTGGGACTCATTCGCCGACAAATAATTAATTGAGCCTCGAATCTTCCCCTCTGCGATTGATCCACAAAGAACTCAACGTTCAATTACAAAAAAAAAAACTGGCTCTAGTGCTCCCCCGAAACAAAAGCAACAATCGTGGTCACATGGTAACGGCAGAGTCTGCGACAAAATATTTCTTTTGCTGTGCTAGCAAGTGACCGGTGGGAGCGAATGCAAATTGACGATCTATCACTGCAACAACAACAGCAGTCTACCTATCGGCGGGCAAAGACGTGTGCAAGTGACCAAAGCAGAGGACACGAGTTTATGGTCCACAAGAACGATAGCTAAAGCAACGATAATCAAAAAGAACTCCAACAACAAAATCCAACCGAGACGTAATTCATCACAAAAGAGGAATCAAAGTACACCTTAACCCACTAATGGCAGCATGGTTTTGGAGCAGCAGGTGTAGAGCGCAATCACCACCCCCGAAGATAGTATGTAATATAATTATGTAAGTAGTTTAAGCTTTCAGTAAATGGTAGATTTATATGAATTAATAGATACTAACAAAAGACAGGGATTAGACTTAGAATATAAGAAATGTGAAATTAAATAAAAATAACTATGGAGAACTAGGTAACAAAAGAATGTGTATGATGGTAATGAGACGGACGGACGGGACTTATGAACAGAACTTAGTAATGGTGGTGTAGGAGATAGAGGGAACGTAGTAGAGAAGGGGCTGTAAGAAAACGACAAAACTCAACTGATTACAGCATAGGTTGGGAGGGTAAGATGAGGGGCCTGTAGGATGACATCTCATACAGTGCCAAAGAATAGAGGGAATTTGACTACGTAATAACAGATCGAAGGAAAATTGGATCAAATTAATCGGGTACGAAATTTTGTGTAATGCGGGACGCTGTGAAACCTACTTACAAGAATCCCCCCCACACCGGCGAGCTAGCTTATGCCTGAGACCAGCGTACCCGAGTAAGTAAGGAGCACAGAAAATTAGAACTACGTCCGCGCATAACAAACATAATCCAGTTTGTATACCCCCACTATTGCGAACAAGGGTATATATCAGAAGCTGCGAGCCAAAAGTGTAACACATCGATGGAGTGACCTAAGAGACCCCAAGAATATTTCGCGGAAATCTGTTTTGGACTATTTTAAGTCATTTGAGCCAGGTCCGTTAGCCTATCCGTCTGTATGTCTTCATAGTATTAATTTTTTGTTCGCTATCACCTTGAGAAAAATAGTAATTTTGGTACCTCCCATACAAATAAACCCTTTTGCAAAAAAAGTTAATGGCTTATAATATTGATTTCAGTCCATACAAATACTTTACATTTTGAGAAGTGCAATGCTTTAATAGTACCTGCAGTCCCGTAAAAAATGGGCGTTATTACCACGCCCCTTTGGGTAGCTCCCATACAAATGAACCATTTTGCACAAAAAGTTAACGGCTTATAAGTTCGATTTCCGCGCATTCAAACACTTGAAATTTTGTACAATGTAATGCTGTTTTGTGCCCATAGTCTTTTAAAACATGGGCATATTTGTCAATCCCGTTTTGGTAGCTCTCAAACAAAATGACCATAGTTAGACATATTAACCGATTGACTTCAAATTTAATATGTGGTAATATTTTTTCCTATCTTCCGCTAAGTTCGAAGACGGGTCATATTGATCCACTCCTTCTAGTACCTCCCCCACAGAGGGTTAATATTTAATGAAATATTGATTCTCTAATAACATTTATACTACTTATTCGAATTTTCTATAATTCCACACATAGTATTAATTTATTAGTCGCTATCACCACGAGAAAAATGGGGAATTTACCGCTCACCTTTTGGTACCTCCCACACAAATGAACCATTTTGTACCAAAAGTTAACATCTTATAACTTTTATAGCAGTGATTAAAAATACTTGAAATTTTGTACAGTGTAATGATTTTATGGTGTCTAGATTCCAGTGAATAATGCGGTTTATTGGCAAGCCCCTTTTGGTACCTTCCACAATAATGGACTATTTTGCACCAAAAGTTAACAGCTTATAACCGTTATACTAGTGCATACAAATACTTAAAATTGTGTAGAGTGTTCTGTTTTTATAGTGCCTACAGTCCAGTGAAAAGTGGAGTTTTTTGACACGCCCATTTTAGTACCAACCACACAAATGGACTATTCTGCACCAAAAGTTAACAGCTTATAACATGAATACTAGTACATACAAATACATGAAGTTTTGTACATTGTAATGGTTTTATAGTACCTAAAGTCCAGTGGAAAATGGGCGTTATCGGCATGTCCCTTTAGGTACCTTCCACACAAAGAAACGATTTCGTACGAAAAGTTAACAGCTTATAACTTTTATACTAGTTCATATAAATACTGAACATTTTGTACAGTGAGATGTTTTTATAGTACCTACTGTCTGTCGAAACATGGACGTTATTATGATGAACCTATTGGTACCTCCCAAGCAAACGTACCATTTTGTACAAAAAGTTTACAGCTTATATCGTGAATACCATTGTATATAAATACTCAAAACTTTTGGACAGTGTAAAGTTTTTAAAATTCCTGCAGTCCTGTTAAAAATGGAAGTTGTCACCACACCCGTTTTATTACCTCCCATGCAAAAAGAGCCATAACAAATTAAATAGCTCATACTATTAGTACATATCGTCATCAGAAACGAAAAAGGGCGTAACAACATGAAAAATGGAAATTTAGTTATTGATTGATCAAAATACACATCCTGAAAAATTTTTAGCGACCTACTATCAAAAATTGCGAATTTATTAACGAAATTCAAAAGGGCCTAACAACAAATTATTTCTTGTTTCATAATTAAAATTTCCTATATCGCGCAATTTTCACAAGCAAGTTATAAATCATGTTTGTTGTGAATATATATGCATAATTATGTTTAGGTATTATCCTGAAAACCTCGTTTTTCTAAATACAGTATTTTTCCTTTTTTTAGTTTTTTGCTTTTCCTCAAAAATTTTCAAATGTGTTGATATGCCCTTCCTCGTTTCTCATGGCGATATACAAGTACACATTCACATTGCTCACAAAGTGAAGGCATACCTTAGTCGGTTTACCCGAGCGAGTAAAACAGCGTTTGTTCTGTGAAATTTTCCGAAATTATATTTAATTTAAATTAGATTTAAACGCCTATAACGAACACCAGTAAGGAAAGGCAGAAAGTCGGGCGGGGCCGACTATATAATACTCTACACCTCCCTAACAATGCAACAAGGGTCATTGCCACAATAATTTGGAATAATTGGTAAATGAGTTGAAACATATATTATCTAATTCTGAAACGATAATCGCTAAATTAAGCAATATTCGTTCCTAAATTGAGAAACATCTTTCTGGAAAATTTTAATGATCGGAAGTAAAATACAACTTCTATAGCGGTTTGATACCAAATCAGGAGGAACATATATATGGAGCTTTAATATAAATCTGAACCGATCTTCCCTGAATACTCATTCATGTAAAAAGACCTCCTTCTGTCGAATTTCGTACTGATCGGATATAAAATACAGTCTCTACAGCGCTTACATGTCAAATCGGGGGTAACATATATATGGGAGCTATATCTAAGTCTGAACCGATTTTCTCCGACCTCCGCTTACAGGTCAAATCGGGGGTAACATATATATGGGTGTTATATATAAATCTAAACCGAGTTTCTCCGAATTTGGCAGTATTCCTTCATGTAGAAAGAAACCTCTTTTTTCCGACTTTCGCACTGATCGGATATAAAACAACATTTTTACAGCGCTCACATATCAAATCGGGGGTAACGTATATATGGGGGCTATATCTTAATCTGAACCGATTTCTTCCAAATTTAAAAGTGTTCATTCATATAATAGGAAACCTCTTTCAGACGAATTTCATACTGATGTGTTATAAAATACTGTTTTTACAGCGCTTACATGTGAAATCGGGGGTAAGATATATATGGGGGCTATATCTAAATCCGAACCGATTTTCTCCGAATTTGGCAGTATTCCTTCATGTAATAAGAAACCTCTTTCTTCCGAATTTCGCACTGATCGGATATAAAATACAGTTTTTACAGCGCTTACATGTCAAATCGGGGCTAACATATATATGGGGGCTATATCTAAATCTGAACCGATTTTTTCCGAATTTAGCAGTATTCCTTCATGTAATAAGAAACCTCTCTTTGCCGAATTTCGCACTGATCGGATATAAAATAACATTCTTACAGCGCTTACATGTCAAATCGGGGGTAACGTATATATGGGGGCTATATCTAAATCTGAACCGATTTCCTCCAAATTTAACAGTGTTCATTCATATAATAAGAAACCTCTTTCTGCCGAATTTCATACTGATCGGATATAACATAAAGTTTTTACAGCGCTTACATGTCAAATCGGGGCTAACATATATATGGGGGCTATATCTAAATCTGAACCGATTTTAACCAAATTCAATAGGGATCGTCCTTGGGCCAAAAAAAAGATATGTGTAAAGTTTCGTCAAGATCGGACCACAATTGCGACCTGTACTTTGATTACAAGAATACATGCACAGACGGACAGACAGACAGACGGACAGACAGACAGACGGACAGACAGACAGACAGACGGACAGACGGACATAGCTAAATCAACTCAGAAAGTGATTCTAAGTCGATCGGTATAATAAACGATGGGTCTATTTCTTCTCCTTTTGGGTGTTACAAACAAATGCACAAAGTTATAATACCCTGTACCACAGTGTGGTGTAGGGTATAAAAATGGTCGAAAGGTCTAACTAATGGTGAATTCTTTTCTGCAAAAAAGTGCAACACTTGCATTACCCTTTTACCGAAAACAGCACAATTATATCGCTTTTTTGAAATTTTGAAATTTTAGTTGTGCTAAATTCGAGTAACTTAATTACCAACTTTCAAAAAAGTATCACAAAAGTGCTGTTTTCGGAAAAAGTGCAATGAAAATGTTGCACTTTTTTGCAGAAAAGAATTCGCCATAAGTCTCTTCGAAAGGTCTAAGTCTCTTCTTTCTAAAATCGTTTAGAGATTGAAAATCGGTTAATAATTAGCAAAGTTATAGGCATTTAAGTGCAAAAAGGCAAAAAAATCGGTTTTTACCCGTGAATCCGGATCGGGGAATTTCAAAAAAGATTCTTGTTTTACTCTACAAGACTTATAGGAAAAATAATATCGCGTCATTTGCTTTTCAACTTGAATTTTTTTTGTCTCAGTGTGTAATTTTTACATTTATTTAGTTCCAAATAGCCATTATTTTCTTCATAATAAGCGGAATAAAAAATTATGTTAAATTTGTTGTGCTTTTTTCGTGCCAGCAAAAAACATTTTTTTTAAAAATCAAAATTTTTCTCATTGTTTAAACACACTTATTATGCCACTGGCTCCCCATTAAAGTGATATTTCCAACATTTGCAGGCTTCATAATTTTCTTTAAGGTACGCTCCAAGAAATTTGGAATTAAAAACAAACTTTACCATAAAAATGCTTTGTTTTGGTTTCATAAAATAGTATGACTCAATCTACACACAAAATGTTAGTCTTAGTCACGGTAAAAATTATTGCCAAAAATATTTTGGAAACAGTCATAAAACAAACTAATCTTTAATTTTGCGTTGAAAGAAACGCATATTTTCCACTCAAATTTGATCATTTTTATACCCTACACCACACTGTGGTACAGGGTATTATAAGTTTGTTTCACGGCAGATGTTTGTAACACCTGAAAATAACACAGATATACCCACCTTAAAGTATACCGATCGACTCAGAATCACTAGCTGAGTCGATTTAACGATGTCTGTCCGTCCGTCCGTCCGTCCGTCTGTCCATGTAAAGTTGTTCGTCGACTACAGGTCGCAATTTCACTCCGATCGTTCTGAAATTTTGCAGTTTAGAGTATTTCGCGGCTGTTAAGATCGCTATTGAATTTGGTTGAAATCGGTTCAGATTTAGATATAGCTCCCATATATATCTTTCGTCCGATTTGGCCCTTTAGTCCTATAGAAGCTGTATTTGACATCCAATCGTTTTGAAATTTAGAATGGTAGAGTTTCTTAATCCATGAACCAACATTGCCGAATTTGAAGAAAATCGGTTAAGATTTGGCTATAGCTCCCATATATATGTTTCGTCCGATTTGGCCCTTTAGTCCCATAGAAGCTGTATTTTACATCCGATCGTTTTGAAATTTAGAATGGTAGAGTTTCTTGATCCATGAACCAACATTGCCGAATTTGAAGAAAATCGGTTAAGATTTAGCTATAGCTCCCATATATATGTTTCGTCCGATTTGGCCATTTAGTCCTATAAAAGCTGTATTTTACATCCAATCATTTTGAAATTTAGAATGGTAGAGTTTTTTGATCCATGAACCAACAATACCGAATTTGAAGAAAATCGGTTAAGATTTAGCTATAGCTCCCATATATATGTTTCGTCCGATTTGGCCATTTAGTCCCATAAAAGCTGTATTTTACATCCAATCGTTTTGAAATTCAGAATGGTAGAGTTTCTTGATCCATGAACCAACATTGCCGAATTTGAAGAAAATCGGTTTAGATTTAGCTATAGCTCCCATATATATGTTTCGTCCGATTTTGCTCTTTAGTCCTGAAGAAGCTGTATTTTACATCCAATCATTTTGAAATTTAGAATGGTAGAGTTTCTTGATCCACGAACCAACACTACTGAATTTGAAGAAAATCGGTTAAGATTTAGCTATAGCTCCCATATATATGTTTCGTCCGATTTTGCCCTTTAGTTCTATAGAAGCTATATTTTACATCCAATCGTTTTGAAATTTAGAATGGTAGAGTTTCTTGATTCATGAACCAAAATTGCCGAATTTTAAGAAAATCGGTAAAGATTTAGCTATAGCTCCCATATATATTTTTCATCCGATTTGGCTCTTTAGATCCAATCGTTTTTATACCCTACACCACACTGTGGTACAGGGTATTATTTAAGTATAAAATGTCCCAATAGTAAATTTATGTAAACAATTTATACATGAATTACAAAATTTATATATCAGAGTTATTCAATATTACGAGAGTGGTGTAGGGTATTATATAGTCGGCACCGCCCGACTTTAGCCTTTCCTTACTGGTTTTTATTTTGCATTGGAAACTGTGTTTGTGTTAAATGGTCTAATTGTGTTCTGTGTTAATTTCATGAGAATGAATATTTATTCAAATAAATCAAATCGAAGAAACATTATCACGTACTAAAGCATTAGCATCTGCCACATACATGTCTCTATGAATAGCAAATGAGAATAAGTAACATTTTAGGCATTTATTTCTTGAGACACAATAATATTGAGAATACGAGTATTTACTTTATTTGTATTTGAATTTATTTGTTATCTGTACTCATGCGCATTTTATCTGGTTCGCTTTTATTCATTTATACTCATTAGACTATTGAATTAATGGACGTTTCGGAGTCTACAAGAAAACAGCAGAGAAGAAGGTTTTGAATATATGTTAATTTAGATAGAAAGCCTCCTCTGATTGACTCGCAGAAAATGTATAATATCAATTTCGCTCATGAAGTTCAAGAGTGACATAAATCCAAATTGAGGTTGTCATATAGAAATGCGAAATTTGACTATTTCCTTAAACTAATCACAGCGATTTTTAAATAGTTTTTTTTTGGATTATTCTAATATTTTTAGATGAGCATTTATAGGGTCATATCTATATAAAACGATTAAAAATTTTACCTTTTCGGACAATGCGGACATTTATCGTTTGTCCGAATTTATAGCGGTTTAGATTATATATTTAAGATTCGATATGATTTCAATAAAATCGAAAGTATCAAATAATAAAATTATATAGTTTTTGGGTCGCATGATGACTCTTGAAAGGAAAAATTTACTTCAAATTTGATATGAGGTAATATTTTTTTCTATCTATTGCCAAGTTCGAAGATGGGCCATATTGGTACTCTCCTTCTAGAACCTCCCTCAAAAAGGGTTAACATTTAGTGAAATATTGGTTATGAAATAACTTATATTCTGCCTATTCGAATCCTCTGTAGTTCTACACATAGATATAGTTTGTCTGTCGTTATCACCTTGAGAAAAATGGGCCAAATGGCTCGCCCCTTTTGGTACCTCCCACACAAATGGAGCATTTTTTTTACCAAAAGTTAACTGCTTATAACTTTAATATTAGTGCATATAATTACTTGAAAATGTGTGCAGTGTAATGCTTTTATAGTACCTACAGTTTAGCAAAAATAAGCGTTATTGCAACGCCTCTTTTGGTACCTCCCACTCAAAATGGCCAAATCATTCCATAAATGAATAGCTCATCACTTTAGTACCAGTGCCCAAAAACACTTACAATTAGATACAGTGCAATCAATGCCATTTGAAGTATCTACTGTTCAGCGCAAAATTGGTGTATTAGTCAAGGCCCTTCAGGTATCACCCACACAAATTGACCGATTTATTCGAACACATCATCCCCATAACATCTGTAGCATTTACCTAAATATTTTTATATTTAGTCAACTTTTGTAACCAAGATTTCATCCCAAAAGCGGTAAAGCGGCCCCATATTGGAGCTAAGGATTTCCGGCCAATTAGTCCATTGTCATTTCTCCTTAAAACCCTGTACAGATTTATATATAGTTTCCTTAGGATTACAATTCATTACAGTCTAATGTCCACTTAATCCGCCCTGCATGATCTGGTGAGCATTATTGAAGGATTCCTCTCTGTTAAGGAATACACTATGTTAGCTTTCTTAGATATAGAGGAGACCTTCAATAACATAAATCCAGCCGTAGAAATAACATAGCAGGATACGTAGCTTCATTCATAACCTCTTGATTAAGAGACGCATTTCAGCTAGTTTAGGGTCAACTGACCTCCATAGATTTGGCAGAAGGGGAACGCCCCAAGGTAGTAATCTCTCTCCTCTGCTATGGAATCTCTTCATGAACAATATTCTGATTTCTCTGAAGATTGGCAATAGTTGTTAGAAGGAAGTTTGAGAGTACTCTTGGAGACATCCTACATCAGGTCCTTCATACCACCGTAAGATGAGCTCCGATAATGTCTTGGTGTTAAGCCGACCAAGACGGAACTAGTTATTTTCACCAGGAAAAATATGGTACCACCAGTTACACCTGTCTCCTTGGGTGTATTGAAATTCCATTCTCGGAAAGCTTAATTAGGTATTCTACTGGACATTAAGTTGCACTTCAAACCCTACGTTTTGGAAAGAGCAAAGATGTTGTGGTAGCGCTATATACCTGTAAAAGCGCAATAGCAAAACGCAGTAGTCTTGAGCTACGTATAGTTTTTTGGTTGTATACCTCAGTAGTCAGACCGATAATGCTGTACAGCTGGACCGCTCTGCAGAAATCCACCTTCTGCGCGATACTAAACAAAGCTCAGCGAATGGCTGTTATATTATCACTGGTTCTCTGAGAACGACACCAACTAAGACGCTAAATGTTATACTATATTTAATGCCGCATGATATTATAGCAGCGCAGTATGCCGCATGTACTGCGATTAGAATCAGGGCACTGTCACTATGGAAATTGCTACGGAGGTAGTGCCATTCTACATTTTGGAAAGAGCAAAAAGGCTGTGGTAGCGCTATAAACCTGTAAAAGGGTAATGGGAAAACCCCGGGGTTCTGAAGCCGCGTATGTATAGTTTATTGGTTGTATACGTCAGTAGTCAGACCGATAATGCTGTACAGCTGGACAGCTCTGCAGAAATCCAACTTCTGCGCGATACTAAACAAAGTTCAGCCAATGGGTGTTATATATATCACTGGTGCTCTTAGAACGACACCAACTGAGGCACTAAATTTTATACTACATTTAATGCCGCTAGATATTATAGCAGTGCAATATGCCGCATGTACTGTGATTAGACTCAGGGCACTGTCACGATGAAAATGGAAATGGCTACGGAGGTAGTGTCATTCTAGTCAGAATGCCTGACATTCCTGGCAATGTTGAGATTACACTATGACTGAATTCACTCTTATACCTGATAGATCAGCATGGAATCCCAGGACATCTAGGTTCCAAACCAAGTGGGCTTTGGAGTCTTTTCTGAGGAACTTGAGGTATCACAAGTAAACAGACTACCTGATCACTGTAGTATTTACCAGGTAAAAATCTTTTTATAGTGGAATGACTGAAAATGTTCTGACCAAAGTCGGTATAAATATTTTCTCTGATAGTCAGGCTGCTGCCAAGTCCCTGGAAACTGTATTCCTGAATTCAAAAACTTCCTTCGACAGTAGCAGATCTCTTAAGGATATGGCAGAATAGTTCAATATTCACCTGATATGGGTGCCGGGCCACAGGTAAGTTTCAGGGAACTGCAAGGCAAAATAACTTACAAGACTAGGAACCACCTTACACGTTCCAGAGGAGACGAAGAGGAGGAGGAATCTCTGGAAACCATTTTCCTAAATTCAAAAACTCCCCTCGACTGTCGCAGATCTGTTAACGTGATGGCTGAACAGTTCAATATTCACATGATATGGGTACCGAGACACAGGGAACTGCTGTTGTACACAGATGATATTGTCATGCTAGTTGATTATGTCAACATATGATAAATAGGTTAGAAATATACTGAAGAACCTATTATTTAGCAATTAACTAAGATCTCATATACCCTCCACCATGGATCGCACGTGAATGTTTACGGGTACTAATAAACTCATTATACAAAATTTCAGCACAATTCGTTGAAACTTGAGGTTTTTGTGGTGTTAAGAAGTCAAATCTAGAGGGACCTTTGTATTGGGGGCTATATAAGGCATGGATCTTTGACTACCGTTACTCGTGTGAAGGATACTGGGTATAAATAAACCCCAGTTACCAACTTTCTATGACGTACCAACTTTCTATAACGTTATATGACGTTAAGAAGTCAAATCGGATGTACCGAAAAAAACACACTTATTGTTAAGGAAATTCAAAAGTTATTTAATGTACAATCGATACAATTAAGTTCTAAATAAAACGTCATTCAAATGGCCTCCACGACTTCTTCTGCAGGAACGAATTCGATGAACCCAATTTTCGAGCACTTTTTCCACTTAATCAAGTCGTATCGTTATTAGTCTTGTAAGTTATTTTGCCTTGTAAAGCTTGAAGAGAGTCTGGTTTATTTCGAAAGAACAATGACTTCAAATAACCCCACAAGAAATAGTCTAATGGTATAAAATCACAACATCTTGGAGGCCATTCAATAAAATTTTTTGAAATAATTGAATCTCCAAACTTTTCTCGCAACAATTCAATTGTTTCATTTGCTGTGTGGCACGTAGCAACAATCGGTCAATGGCAAACATATAGCTCTTAATGAGAGCTATAATATTGCTCATGGATGTCAAGGTCGTAGGTCGACTGGAAAGTGTTTTTTTTTCGGATTTAAAAAAATGGACTTAGCATCATTTTCAAATGTGAGCGGAAAGTTTATTTTTGCTCTAGCTCCTTAACGGTACGTCGGATCGGGAATCGGTCAATGCCAAAAAGATAGCTCTTAGCGACAGCTAAAATATTTCTCATGAGTGTCAAGGTCGTCTGGATTTTTTTGGATTTTAACTTAACTTAGCGCACGAAAAGTTGCAATTGGAGAACGATTATTTTGATAATAAAACTGAATAATTTGTAAACGTTGTTCTTGCGTCTCCATGATGAAATTGTAAACACTACTGAATACAATGAAAAACAAATGACAGATCTTGACATATTACTATTGGAAAACCCGTTACTTTCGTGGGCGTAACTTTCACCACAAAGCTGAGTTTCAGCAAACATACTGAGAAAAGGAATACTCAAGCCAAAAATACAGTCAATAGAACAACGAAAGATCTGCTTAGCAAAGAGTCTACATACTAAGTGTAAGGAATATTTAAGCATGAAGTGGAAGGTATATTTAGCAGTTTGCAGATCAATATATGCGTATGGTTCACGAGTATGGGGTTTCACACACTTCGAACATATGGATAAATTGCAACGTTATCACCTAATTATCACGTGCTTAGGCTGGAGACCGAAATAGAGGAAAACCATTTGTATACTCATCGACAAAATTCTCAACAAATTCTCATACAAATAAACTTCCGAGACAATTATCAATTATACTTAGGGATTGTGAAAACATATGGGTAAACTGGCTCAAGGAATTATCAAAGAGTCTGGCTGTTGGGTGGCCAGAACGTAATCCATCACAACTTTAGTGGAGTATCTTCAGCAATAACTTTTTGGTAGCACTAAAACTAGATAACCTGCATAAGTGTCTGCAGAATATAAAGATGTCTGGATTAAAAGATACCTCCATTCTAAACTATGCTAAGTGCAAAAAGGTAGTTTTTCAGGAAAGACGATCAAAGTTTGACGATTTTTTAAATTTGTGTGGAATTCCTTTATAATGAAACAATTGATTGGGTTGAATATTGAATTGGAATATTTAAAAATTAAAAATGCAACCTCCATTAAAGCATGCTAAGTCGACTTAGCATGTTTTGGAATGGATATTAACAATAGTACTTAACCGAAAGATATTCCATTGCTGCTGAATACCAGCAGCGATATGCCGAATCTAAATGCGTCGAAGTATGGAGTTCTAGATGAAGTTAATTTATGCAATCTGCATAACCCAGAATCTACACATCACTTTATACTAGACGTTTGTAAAGATCTCAAAAAATTCCGTATGAGCACATTCGGAATAACTGCTTAAAGTGAACTGGAAAAGATGGCTAATCTCAAGGGTCAGCATGAAACAGGATGCGGAATCCTACTAACTTATTTGAAAAACTCAATGAAATATATAGCATTTTTGAATAACGAACGTTTTTACATTACTTGCTTTCTAACTAAATTGTAATTGGGGGATCTACGAATACTATAGTTCCCATCTATTCCCAGGATGGAGAGTGGACAGTGATCCCAGATTGGTCACCATTCCTAGATTTTCTGGAGTCTAAGTGGTAGTATCTTCGGCTACGCTGTCTGACCAGAGCAGGTTCCGGACTGACTATTGGTGAGGACCCTATTGGGTGCAACGTGGTGGCTGTGGTTGGAACCAAAATCGCTGGGAGAGAACATTCTCGGATGTGGAGTTGCATACCAACCGGGTGCCATGACCCTTAGAATGGCAATGAGTTTTAGATGGGATCCACTCCTAACCAAGAAGGAGTGCAAAAGTGTCCAGAAACACGGAATTTAAGTCATTTGAGCAATGTCCATCCGTCTGTCTGGCTGATGCGCATGATAACTCTCAAAAGGAACAACGGAATGACTTCAAATTTGGTACATTAAATTATTTTGTTCTATCTCAGGCTAAGTTCGAAGATGAGCCATATTGGTCCACTCCTTCGAGTACCTCCCTCACAAAGGGTTAACACTTAGTGAAACATTGAATATCTAATAACTTCTATATTACCTATCCGAATCATCTGAAGGGACCATTTTTGAACAAAAATGTAACTGCTTATGTATTTAATACAGGGTTTTCCAGCAAGAGGTGTTATTTTGAATCACCCGGTATTTCGGTAGCTGTCACCTTTGAAGCTTTTATTCTTTGACATTTGACAAGTAGAAACTACGCCATTACTAAAAATGGAACGATACACGATTCAACCATGCATTGAAATTATTAAAATTTGAAAAATCGAAAATCATCGAAAATCATCGAAAAATCTTCTTGACTGATGAGGCCCATTTCCACCTCGGTGGCTACGTCAACAAGCAAAATTGTCTCATCTGGGGCTCGAAAAACCCAAGAGTTATTGTTAAGAAGCCTCTCCATCCTCAACGTGTGACTGTTTGGTGCGGTTTATGGCCCGGCGGTGTCATTGGACCTTACTTTTTCGAAAATGAGATTGGATCAACAGTTACGGTGAATGGATTGCGCTATCGAGAGATGATTAAAGATTTTTTATGGTCGGAGTTGGATGGTATTGATGTGGACAACGTTTACTTTCAAGAAGACGGCGCTACGTGCCACACAAGCAACGAAACCATTGTCGTAGTGGTCATTTGGCTGATGTTGTTTTTCATTATTAACGGCATACCTTCCTTTTTATTATGAAATAAACATCCGATCATTTATCTCAAAAAATTACATTTTTCTTAGAATACCAAAATAACACCTCTTGTTGGAAAACCCTTTACCATTGCATATAAATACTTAAAATGTTGTGCAGTGCAACGCTTTTATAGAACCTAGATTCCAGTGAAAAGTGGGTACCTCCCATGCAAATAGACCATTTTGCCCCAAAAGTTAACTGCTTATAACTTTTATAACAGTACACACAAATACTTAAAACTTTGTGCAGTGTAATGCTTTTATAGTACCCCCCACCTTTTGGTATCTCTCCATTTTGCCCCAAAAGTTAACTGCATTTAACCTTACACGCTGAAAAATCCGATTCTGCAGTAAATAAATGTTTATAGTACACTCGAAATATATTATATTTGGCATAACAAAATATTACCATGCTTTACAGGAAGGAGGGTTTTCGTCCTAATATTTATACCCTACACCACACTGTGGTACAGGGTATTATAAGTTTGTTTCATTATACCCTACACCACACTGTGGTACAGGGTATTATAAGTTTGTTTCATGGCCGATGTTTGTAACACCTAAAAATACTACAGCTAGACCCACCCTAAAGTATACCGATCGACTCAGAATCACCAGCTGAGTCGATTTAAGCATGTCCGTCCGTCCGTCTGTCCATGTAAAGTTGTTCGTCGACTAAAGGTCGCAATTTCACTCCGATCGTTCTGAAATTTTCCAGTTTAGAGTATTTCGCAGCTGTTAAGATCGCTATTGAATTTGGTTGAAATCGATTCAGATTTAGATATAGCTCCCATATATATCTTTCGTCCGATTTGGCCCTTTAGTCCTATAGATGCTGTATTTTACATTCAATCGTTTTGAAATTTAGAATGGTAGAGTGTCTTGATCCATGAACCAATATTGCCGAATTTGAAGAAAATCGGTTAAGATTTAGCTATAGCTCCCATATATATGTTTCGTCCGATTTGGCCCTTTAGTCCTATAGAAGCTGTATTTTACATCCAATCGTTTTGAAATTTAGAATGGTAGAGTTTCTTGATCCATGAACCAACATTGCCGAATTTGAAGAAAATCAGTTAAGATTTAGCTATAGCTCCCATATATATTTGTTTCGTCGGATTTTGCTCTTTAGTCCTGTAGAAGCTGTATTTTACATCCAATCATTTTGAAATTTAGAATGGTAGAGTTTCTTGATCCATGAACCAACATTGCCGAATTTGAAGAAAATCGGTTAAGATTTAGCTATAGCTCCCATATATATGTTTCGTCCGATTTGACCCTTTAGTCCTATAGATGCTGTAGTTTACATCCAATCGTTTTGATATTTAGAATGGTAGAGTTTCTTGATCCATGGACTAACATTGCCAAATTTGAAGAAAATCGGTTAAGATTTAGCTATAGCTCCCATATATATGTTTCATCCGATTTGGTTCTTTAGTCCTGTAGAAGCTGTATTTTACATCCAATCGTTTTTATACCCTACACCACACTGTGGTACATGGTATTATTTAAGTATGAAATGTCCCAAAAGTAAATTTATGTAAACAATTTATACATGAATTACAAAATTTATATTTCAGAGTTATTCAATATTACGAGAGTGGTGTAGGGTATTATATAGTCGGCCCAGCCCGACGTTAGCCTTTCCTTACTAATTTTTGTATAGATTGTGGCATACTGTTATATAAAATCAAAACCAAAAAATTTTGTATGGATAATTTTTTTTTTTTAAATTTTTTTTGTAGATTTTGGAATCGGTTTCTCTAATGAGGAACCAAAAATAAAAATATAATCTCCCATCATTCTTTCATCCCAGTGCCATTGGTAACGCCGCTCGATGGACTTGAATTCTTGGTGGAACCTTTCGCCATGTTCGTCACTTACGTTGCCAAGATTCTCGGGTAAAAAGTTAAAATGAGAATGCAAGATATGAATTTTGAGGGACATATTTAAACCTGTTGGAATACATAAAGCGAAAAATAAGTTAGAATAATACATACATATGTGTTATATACATAAATATAAAAAAATATATTTCTAACCAATTTTTTCATAATTTTTTAACAAATCATTAATCATTGTTTCATATTGCGGGCTTTTATTGGATCCAAGGAAATTTGAAACTACAAGCTAAAACGACCTCCATGCTGCAATTTCATCCGACGTCCAATATGATTAGAAATTAACATCTTTCATCAGCTTCCTTATTTTAGGTACATCAAAAACTCCTTCTTCGATTTTTATAAAAGAAAGACTTTTAAATAAAGTTTTTTAAATATGAGAGTGAATTGCCATCTTTTCTTAAGGCTTTTACAAAATTTTTAAGGAGCCCCAGCTTAATATTCAGTTGTGGCAAAATATCGGTTATCCCAGTGGCATAACATACCAACTACTTTTAAATCGCAACAAATTTTCCAGTCATGTTCATATTTTATGTATTTTATCAATTTATTGGGCAATGGGAATCGTAGGTTTCTGATTTCCGTTGTGTAAAAGTTAAAAAACTGAGTTAAAAGCGATGACTTCTGACTCAAACTTCAATCGCTCAGAGTTGAGTACTCAGTTGAACTTGATTATGTTTCCGTTATTAGGCTGTTAGCTATACTTGGACACTTCCTACTCCAATCTATTTACTTAGACAAAAATAGCAGTCCGTATCGTGAATGAATGGTTGTCTCCAAATCATTGGCATTCCAAATTGCACGTGGAGTCTAAAATTAAAACGTTTTGTTCCACAAAACATTGTAATACATTAGTTTTAAAGTACTTACCGCATTCTTCCACTAGTCCATCGGGTAAGATTTACATGGCACGAATTACACAAAATACTAGGTGTCCACGGTTCGTTCATATTTTTAACTCGTATACCAAAATATTACACATATATTTCTTCTATTATGTTACTAAACGTACGTCGATTTTTTTAATTACATATTTTCCGAAGATGTAGCAGAAATTGTCGTGATAATTTACACCTTGAAAAGTTCCTTGCCTTTTACTCATACTTCGAAATATAACTTTGTAATATTTTTCAGAAAATCGACTTATCTCTTTAAGGCGCTGAATTACACTAATTTATTAATAAGAAATTGCATTCATAAATTCCGGGTTTAAGGTTCATAAGTTGCAGTACCTGTTGCTGACATATAGTTTGCTTCGAACGTAGACACCCAATATTTTCAAGACTGCAGCGTACTACTTTGTATTGCGTACATATAATTTTACTACCAGTATATACGACTGGGATGTCCATGCCCCTAAAAGGCGAAACGGAATGGAAACCTCATAAATAAAAAACCACAAATATTGTTGAATGACCCTCTATCTGAGCGGATCTCATACAATATAGCTCTCACATTGCATATCATGTTTTATGGAAGGTTACGAACGGCCATAAAACCTCGTCCTCTCTATAATAGACATTAGTCTGACATCAATCCTCATAAAATAAAATGCTAGTGCAATGTCTCTTATATGTATCTCTCACATATGGGGAATTCAATATAATCAAAAACATCATTTAAAAACGGAAAAATATGAAACAAGTTTTTTTGAATTTCCCTAATATTTACCAAATGGCTCATAACTTTTACATCTATCCATAGATTTTTTTCCAATAGACAGTGTTTTCTTGGTTTGCATGGCTTCTTAAAAATGTGATAAAATAATTTTTTCGGTTTTTTTTTCTATTTTTTATGGTTTTCTTTTTGAACTAGGACAAAGTGTTTTTAAAAAAAAAATCATTTTTTTTCTCATATTTTTGACGACTGGTACTAAACCAAAGATTCTACGTGAAAGCGATATTTGCAGCATATGTAGCCCTCATAGTTCCCTTTAACACGGCTCATTCAGGCTTATACTTGAAAAATTATGGTCCAAATACTGAATGTACTTTCCATGAAAGCTGGAATTTAAAAAAAAATTAAAAAAAAAATTTACCATAACAATTTTTTTTTAATATTTTTTGTGACACCTAATTGCACCAGACACTGTTATCCACATCCCTTGGACAAAAATTTTCTTGCATAGTGTTATAAAACAGACACACTGACAAGTGTGCCCACATATACAAATATACAATACTCAAAAATAAAATTAGTTGACATTAACTTTCGAGAGAAGCAGGATCGTTTTTCTTTGTTTTGTTTTCTAATAAATGTAATTATTGTTCACTTTGTTAATATTTATGTATAACGATTGTAATTTATGCATCTTCGTTTAGTGTAACCCTTGAAAATGAAAATT
Source organism: Eudasyphora cyanicolor (assembly GCA_963930755.1). Lineage (NCBI taxonomy): Eukaryota > Metazoa > Arthropoda > Insecta > Diptera > Muscidae > Eudasyphora > Eudasyphora cyanicolor. The sequence goes on along the minus strand of OZ005736.1, from coordinate 153,451,267 downwards.
TGGAAAAATAAAAATTTTAAAAATAAAATAATAAATTAAAATTAATTTTTTTTATTTACGACCTCAAGCCAACAAAACTAATAATATAAATTTCGATATCTCGGAATCGATCTAATTTTTTTCCTTTAATTTTTTATAAAAAATGGTCTATATGTACTCTACCGCCGCTGTAAATTTTGGAGTGGGACCGACTTTGGTTTAGAAGTATATAATATAATAACTGAAAATCTTTAAGTCAAGGACCTATATGGTGCCTATGGCCTTCCGCCAGAGGATGGGGTGTACTAACTTTGTCTTACTTGTTTATGATTCATTTGCGATAGTACTTGTCGAATGTTTTTTTGCGAGAAAGGTTTGCAAAAAATGGCGATGCCGATATCAATTTCGAATGCGGTGGTCAAATGTGGTTGTAAAGACACAAAAATGCCATTCACCACTACTTTAACTGGTTTTCATGTTTGTATTTATGTATATGTATGTCTGGGTTTGGGTCTCAGTGTTCACATCCTGTGCGTGAGCTACCCTCTGTGTCTGACATAATTGTGTTTGTGTTGTGGATGTGGTTGTTTGGATGTATGCGTGGGTGTGTGGTGTAACTACACGATATGCGTCTGTATATCCAGAGCGTTAAACAAAGATGAAAACAAATACTAACAATAAAAATAAATACAAATAATTATATTTTCTGTGTTTTTTTTGCTTTTTTCGTTTAAATAAAATATAATTGGATTTGTTAGGTTAATTGGCCTTTTCATTTTGTTCCATTAAAGCGAAGCAACCAACGTCTGTGTGTCGTACGACGGGAGTTGGTCACACTACAAGAGGGGGGATCGGATCTGGTGTGTCAACAACAAAGAAATCAGTTTGTCGACAACATCAACATCGTCAGCAACAACATCAACAGTAGCAGCAATAACAATAATTACAGCAACATCAGCAGCAACAGCAACATCAACAGCAGTAGAGGCGGAGAGCTGCAGCGGCAGCAGCAGCAGCAGGAAGATTGCCATAGGCAACATTTAAAAGTTTTTACCGGTATAAATCATTAAAACATATACATACCGACCTACAACAGCACCGGAATGAGGGTAAATATATATGTTTTTGTTGTTGTTTTCATTTTTGCATAATTTTAAATTCATATACACGTTTGAGGCTGTTGTATTTACTTATTAATATTTTTAATTTTTGAATACTTTTTTTCATTACTTTCATTTTAATGCGAGAGGTAAGGCGCGTAGTTTGTTTGCATACTCAAATTGTCATTTACATAATTAGTTTAACTTCCCATTATTTATTAAGAAATACTAATTAAAGCCTCGTCTTACAAGGAGAAGATCCTTGTATGGACATTAATTAAAATTTAGGTTTGCATAGGCGATATGTATATGGGAAAAATTAAACATTTTTGAAACCTGGTGCAGCTGAGGTTTGCTCCACAGCATTTCTTTATCCATATGGAGTAATGAGTAAAATTATGTAGAATACCCGTAGAATATAGGCATTAGGTTAAGGTAAGGGTGGCAGTCGGAGTAACCAGCTCACATAGACCAATGTAGGTGCCTAGTGATACCACGGGCACTGATGCCCCCCGGCTAAACCAACCGGTTGTCAATAGTACGAATATCGATACCGAAAAGATCTGTCAGACTTCCTAGACAGGCCGACCCCAGTATATGCAGACGTTGCACTATGTGAAATTGAACGTCTGCATGTATCTATAAAATTTTGTAAAAATTGCATTTCTCCACGAAAATTTTTGAAATTATTTTTTTTTTCAAAAAATTTTGTGAAATAATGCAATTCGTGATATTTTCTACAAAAATGCAATAACGATAAAATTTTAACAAAATTTTCAAGAGATATTGAATTTCGACATTTTTGCGACAACATTTTCAAAGAACGCAATTTTGTATCAATTTTTAAAAAATTAATTTTTAACATATTTTCAAAAATTAAGTATTGACGAAATTTGTCAGAAAAATGTTATTAAAGAATTTTTTTTAGAAAAATTCAATTATTTAATTTTTTTTTTAGAAAAATTCACTTTTGGCGAAATTTTTAAGAATATCAATTTTATCACTTCTCTTTCATTTTCAATAAAAAAATTGTTTAATATAAATTCGACTTTGGCGAAATTTTTTTGAAAAGTGCAATCTTGAAGAAATTTTATGAAAAAATGCAATTATTAAGGATGGTTTTCGAAAAATGCATTTTTGACGATTTTTTTTTTTAAATTCCAAGTTTGAAAAATATGACTTATAAAATAAATGTTCGTTTATGTTGTATATTTCTAATTTTCTCGAAATTGCATTTCTCTGCATATTTTTGTTGAAATTACTACTGAAATTACCTACTTTTTCTAAAAAATTCGTTGAAATAGCATTTTTCTTGAAAATTTTGTCGAAATTTCCCCTTAGTCGAACTTTATTATACCCTACACCACACTGTGGTACAGGGTATTATAAGTTTGTTTCACGGCAGATGTTTGTAACACCTGAAAATAACACAGCTAGACCCACCTTAAAGTATACCGATCGACTCAGAATCACTAGCTGAGTCGATTTAACGATGTCCGTCCGTCCGTCTGTCCATGTAAAGTTGTTCGTCGACTACAGGTCGCAATTTCACTCCGATCGTTCTGAAATTTTGCAGTTTAAAGTATTTCGCGGCTGTTAAGATCGCTATTGAATTTGGTTGAAATCGGTTCAGATTTAGATATAGCTCCCATATATATCTTTCGTCCAATTTGGCCCTTTAGTCTTATATAAGCTGTATTTTACATCCGATCGTTTTGAAATTTAGAATGGTAGAGTTTCTTGATCCATGAACCAACATTGCCGAATTTGAAGAAAATCGGTTAAGATTTAGCTATAGCTCCCATATATATGTTTCGTCCGATTTTGCTCTTTAGTCCTGAAGAAGCTGTATTTATATCCAATCATTTTGAAATTTAGAATGGTAGAGTTTCTTGATCCATGAACCAACACTACCGAGTTTGAAGAAAATCGGTTAAGATTTAGCTATAGCTCCCATATATATGTTTCGTCCGATTTGGCTCTTTAGTTCTAAGCTGTATTTTATATCCAATCGTTTTTGAAATTTAGAATGGTAGAGTTTCTTGATCCATGAACCAACACTACCGAGTTTGAAGAAAATCGGTTAAGATTTAGCTATAGCTCCCATATATATGTTTCGTCCGATTTGGCTCTTTAGTTCTAAGCTGTATTTTACATCCAATCGTTTTGAAATTTAGAATGGTAGAGTTTCTTGATCCATGAACCAACACTGCCGAATTTGAAGAAAATCGGTTAAGATTTAGCTATAGCTCCCATATATATGTTTCGTCCGATTTAGACCTTTAGTCCTATAAAAGCTGTATTTTACATCCAATCGTTTTGAAATTTAGAATGGTAGAGTTTCTTTATTCATGAACCAACATTGCCGAATTTGAAGAAAATCGGTAAAGATTTAGCTATAGCTCCCATATATGTGTTTCATCCGATTTGGCTCTTTAGATCCAATCGTTTTTATACCCTACACCACACTGTGGTACAGGGTATTATTTAAGTATAAAATGTCCCAAAAGTAAATTTATGTAAACAATTTATACATGAATTACAAAAGGTATATATCAGAGTTATTCAATATTACGAGAGTGGTGTAGGGTATTATATAGTCGGCACCGCCCGACTTTAGCCTTTCCTTACTGGTTTTTTCTATAAAAATTGCATTTCTCTAAAAAATTGTGTTAAAATTGCATATCTCTAAAAAATTTCTTGAAATTAAATTTGTTTGTAGAAATTTTTTTAAAAAAATCTTCTAAAATAGGGCAATTTTGTAAAACTTTCAAGAAAAATGTAATATTGATACAATTTGCTAGAAATATGCAATTTCAAAGAAATGTTAAGAAAAATCTAATTTTGACATAATTTTCTAGGAAAACATTTCGATAAAGATTTATTTTGTACATTGTCAAAAAAAAAATCATTTTTCTTCTAAATTTCCAAAAAAAATGCAGTTTTGACGAAACAAAAATGTCATTTTAAATATTTTTTTAGAAAACTGCTATTTTTAATAATTATTTTTAAAAAATGCGAAATTTTTCAGAATATCAATTTTGAAAACATTTTCTATTCTATAAACTGTTAACTTGTGGTACAGAATAGTCCATTTGTGTGGGAGGTACCAGAAGAGGTTATGCAAATACACATATTTTTCGCTGAACGCCGAATTATTAAATTTTGTATTAAATTTTGGTATGATTTGGCCATTTTGTATATGACGTACATAATTTTAAGTGTTTTTATGAACTGGTATAAATGTTATAAGCTGTTAACTTTTGGTGCCAAATGGTGCATTTGTGTGGGAGTTAACAAAAGGGGAGTGCCAACTTCGCCCATTTTGTTCGAGATGATAACGACCCAAGCGACTAATAACTTAACACTATGTTTGGATTTTGAGAAGTTTCGAATAAATAGTATAGAAGTTATTAAAGAAACAATATTTCATCACATTTCAACCGTTTGTTTGTGAGATACTAGAAAGAGTGGACCATTATGGCCCACCTTCGAACTTAGCCAAAGATAGAAAAAATATTACCACATACCAAATTTGAAGTAAATCGGTTGCTCCTTTCGAGAGTTATCGTGCGCACCAGCCAGCAGAGAGACAGATAGGCAGACAGACGGACGGACGCACATTGCTCAAATGAATTAAAATGGCTCAAAATGGATTTCCGCTGAACATACTTAAGGTCTTAGGTCACTCCTTCAATGTGTTACACTTTTTGTTCGTAACAAATGATATATACCCTCGTCACACTAAAGTGAGGGTATAAAAATGTAATATCCTTTTAAACGAGCACTCGACCAGCAAAGCAAAAACTGAGTATACAGTTTTGTTTTGTTTCTCGTTACCTTTCGGAATTACGTAGACATTTCCATGATCCATGACCATTAATTTTTGTTCAATTTTGTCGCGGGGGTAATATACCATTAGTTTTAATCAAAAGATTTAACTGTGTCGTCACAAAAAGTCACAAAAATTTTCCTCTAACTCTAAATAACGTTACACCCCTCCACTTGGCATGTTTGTAGAAGAGGTATTAGAGAAGCTATGTTTCGGGCCACTTTCGTTTCACAGACCCAGTCCTAGTGTTTTGTGAATACCGGAGAAAATATGCACCAATTTCTTTCACTTCAAGTTTGTTGAATTAGCAAGCAAATTTGCTATATGATAAAAATCGATCCGATATAGCTCATAAGGAAAAAGTTATAGCCAATGGAAATTGTATTTTCAAAAAATGTGATTTTGTATACACTCACTTTAGTGATACGAAGGTATGTACAATATCATTTGCAACGGGCCAAAAGTGTAACACATCGAAGGAGTGACCTAGATCTAAGTAAGTTGGATGAGCAATGTCCGTCCGTAGGTCTGTCTTTCTACTAGCTGGTGCACACATTAACTCTCGAAATGAGTAACTGATTGACTTATAATTTGGTATGCAGTAATATTTTTGCTATCTCAGGCTAAGTTCGACTATGGCCCATATCGCTCCACACCTTCTATAACTCAACACCCCCCCCACACACCCCCCCCCATTACACATTTAAATTCGTATTAAAGGAAACTTCCTAGAGCATGTTTCCGAAGAAAGAGCGGGTTCTACATTAACAATAAAATTTGCTATGCGATGGAAACAATTTCAGCAATGTAAAACTATATAGACAATTTTTGTATTTTTTTGCGAAAAGGTACATAGGTATGTAATATTTTGGAGAAACAGAAGAAATTATAACAATAAAGTATATAAAGTATATGGTAGGTACCAAAAGGGGCGTGGTAACTTCGCCCATTTTTCTCAAGATGTTAACGATGTAAAAGATTCTGAGTAGTAGTATAGAAGTTATGAGATAATCAATATTTACCTAAATTTTAACTCCTCGTGAGGGAGGTACTCGAAGGAGTGGACCAACATAGTTCATCTTTGACCTTAGCCTGAGATAGAAAAAATATTGACACGTTCCAAATTTTAAGTATATCGGTTAATCCTGTCAAAAGTTATCGTGTGCACCAATCAGACAAATGGACATTGCCCAATGGTTAAATCCGCCACATATTATTGGGGTCTCTTACACTCGATCGATGTGTTACACTTTTGGCCCGCAACATCTTAAATAAACCCTTGTTCACAATAGGGATTATGTTGAAATTCTTTTATTTCTACTAAAGTGCTATTATTTCTGTTTTCTTCGTTATGAAGCTAGCTTTCAAAAAAATGATATCAAATTGTTTTTAAATATTTTTTTTTCTTGTTTAGGATGCCATATTACGTTCTGCACAGCCATTCGACAAAAATTGTTTTGCATAGTGCAGTTGGCAAACATGGCTTATGTTAAAATCCGCCAACTTTTGAGCTTTCAAAGCTAATCAATATGATTCAACAGGAGGGGTTATGCAAAACTTATGTTTCTCCTTACGTTCTGTGGTAGAACAATAGACTATATAGTCTAAGTGAGCTTGCTATACAGGCTGTCACTTTTGATCTGAACCGAAACATAAACCTATAGCTCCAAAATACGCCATATATATTTTCTTTCGCAAAAAGTGACAAAAACGTTTTTTTTAAAGTAATTCTTTACGTCACCATTTTGGATATATTTTTATCAACTTTTTTCATCATTTGGCAAAAAAAGTTGATGCGAAAGTAATCGTAATATATTCTCCAAAATACGCCATATATATTTTCTTTCGCAAAAAGTGACAAAAACTTTTTTTAAAGTAATTCTTTACGTCACCATTTTGGATATATTTTTATCAACTTTTTTCATCATTTGGCAAAAAAAGTTGATGCGAAAGTAATCGTAATATATTCTGGGTAAACCTTAGTCGGTATACCCTCATTGAAATTTTCTTAATTTTTGTTCATCACTTTATTCAGAAAACTTTTCGAACCACCTTCGTCGGTGGAATAATATAGTATCATTAATAAAACATCACTTTACAGTCGTTTTGATGCTATTTGTTTTTTGTATTTTTTTTTAAACATGTTCAAGCATTTGTAAATGTTTAATGATTCAAAATAAATTGTATTTGTATTAACACAATAATAATATAATTAACCTACTTGTTTAAAGCACCCTTTTGAATTTGAAATGAAAATCGAAAAAATAAAAAGTTAGAGAAGGGATGTGATATTCGATAAATATTTTTATACGCTCACTGTAGTGGTTGAGGGAATATATTATTTGTTATGGGCCAAAAGTTAACACATCGAGGGAGTGACCCAAAACCCTAATTATATTCGGCGGACATTTGAAGCCATTTGAGCCCGTCCGCCTGTCTGTCTGGTTGGTGTGCACGATAACTCTAGAAAGGAATGATGGATTTACTTCAAACTTTGTTTTGTTTTCTATCTCAGGCTAAGTTCGAAGATGGGCCATATCGATGCACTCCTTCCAGTACCTCCCCCCACAAAGGGTTAGATTTATGTGAAATATTGACTCTATAATAACTTCTAAAATACTTGTCCGTTAACTTTTTGTGCAAGTGGGAGGTACCAAAAGGGGCATGGTAATAACGCTCATTTTGCACGGGACTATATGTACTGTAAAGGCATTCCACTCCAAAAATGTTTCATTATTTGTATGGACTGGAATCAAAGTTATAAGCAGTTAACTTTTTGTGCAAATTGGTGTATTTGTATGGGAGGTACCAAGAGGGCGTGGCAACATCTCCCATTTTTCTCAAGATGAAAGCGACTAAAAAACTAATACTATGTGTGCAATTGTGAAAGATTCTGAGTACTCGTAGTAGTATAGAAGTTATGAGATAATACATTTTTCAATAAATTTTGACCCTTCGTGGGGGAGGTACTCGAAGGAGTGGATCAACATAGTCTATCTTTTAGCTTAGCCTGAGATAAAAAATATTTACATATACGAAATTTAAAGTCAATCGGTAAATCTTGTCGAAAGTTATCGTGCGCACCACCCAGACAGACAGACTGACATGCTGACGGACATTGCTAAATTTTTTTAAAATGGGGTCTGTTAGGTTACACCTTAGGTGTGTTACACTTTTGGCCCGCAGCATCTGATATATACCCTTGTGCACAATAGTGGGGGTATAACAACCGGATTATGTTGAAATTCTCTTATTTCTCCCAAAAGTACTATAATTTCTACATTTATCCATAGCTTTTCTTCAAATGCGCATTGTTTTCTTCGTTAGGATGCTGACATTCAAAAACTGAAAAACAAAAATTTTTCTGCGATTTTTTTCTATTTTTTTATGTTTTATTTTCGTGCCAGCAAAAAAAATGTTTTTTGGAAAAAAATCAATTTTTTCTAATTATTTTAATAACAGTTACTAAGTGAAAGAGTCATTACTTAAATGTTTAGTCCTCATAATTTCCTTTAATTAAAAGTGTATCCTTTCTGGCTTTATCAGGTATATACTTCAAAGAATATGGTCAAAATACTAAAGGCATCTTCCAAGAAAAAGGGGATTTTAAAGAACAATTCTTTAAAAAAAAAAATTACCATAGAAATATTTTTTAAAATTATTTTTGGTGTTTAGGATACCACCAAATATATTTTTAAATCAGAACATTATACACAGCGTGCCTCAAGCGGTAGAGAGCTGGCCTAGATTGGCGCCAAAACGGCTAATGAAATTTTGTTCAGAATCATCCCCTCTATTCGACCATGAGTGATCAAAATCGGATAAGCTTCCTTTCCGAAAGTAATCGCGGAAAGAGTTGTTTTACCCAAAGATACAAACTTAATTACATTGTTTTGTAAAGAAAATGGCAGAAATTTAGAACTGTAACTAAATTTCCTTTAATGCAACAAATGAAAACTTTTTGAAAAATACACGGACTTGACAGTATAGGTTCGATTCTACTACCAAAGGGTAGTACCTATACTCGGTTTGCCGATATTGGAGGCAAATTTTTTTTATGGGCCTCCAAAGTTTCTTGAAAGCAGTGGGTTCCCACGAAAAAGGTGCCATTACCTTTTGTCCAACAACTAATTCAGACTTGCTGATACCGCTTAACTATATTTGGCAATAATGTAGCTAACAATAAGCTTAACATTTTGTTGGAAAAAAAAATTTTTTCCGGTACATTTTTTTGAAAAAGTAAAAGAAAAAATATATTTTTCACTTTTTATACCCTACACAACACTGCGGTACAGGGTATTACAACTTTGTGCATTTGTTTGTAACACCCAAAAGGAGAAGAAATAGACCCATCGTTTATTATACCGATCGACTTAGAATCACTTTCTGAGTTGATTTAGCTATGTCCGTCTGTCCGTCTGCTTGTCCGTCTGTCTGTGCATGTATTCTTGTAATCAAAGTACAGGTCGAAATTATGGTCCGATGACGATCCCTATTGATTTTGGTTAAAATCGGTTCAGACATAGATATAGCCCCATATATATGTTAGCCCCGATTTGACATGCAAGCGCTGTAAAAACTTTATTTTACATCCGATCAGTATGAAATTCGGCAGAAAGAGCTTTCTTATTACATGAAGGAAAATTACGAAATTCGGAGAAAATCGGTTCAGATTTAGATATAGCCCCCATATATATGTAACCCCCGATTTAACATGTAAGCGCTGTAGAAACTGTATTTTATATCCGATCAGTATAAAATTTCGCAGAAAGAGGTTTCCTATTATATGAATGAACACTTTTAAATGTGGAAGAAATCGGTTTAGATTTAGATATAGCCCCCATATATAAGTTACCCCCCATTTGACATGTAAGCCCTGTAAAAATGTTGTTTTATTTCCGATCAGTGCGAAATTCGGCAAAAAGAGGTTTTTTGCTACAGGAATTAATACTGCCAAATTCGGAGAGAATCGGTTCAGATTTAGATATAGCCCCCATATATATGTTACCCCCTATTTGACATGTAAGCGCAGTAGTGACTGTATTTTATATCCGATCAGTACGAAATTCGACAGAAAGAGGTATGTTTACCTGAATGAGTATTCAGGGAAAATCTGTTCAGATTTATATATAACCTCCATATATATGTTCCTCCTGATTTGGTATCAAAGCGCTATAGAAGTTTTACTTTACTTCAGATCATTACAATTTTCCAGAAAGATGTTTCTCAATTTAGGAACGAATATTGCTAAATTTAGCGATTAACGGTTCAGAATTAGATAATATGTTCCTACCCATTTACCAGTTATTCCAAATTATTATCGCATTGATCCTTATCGCATTGTTAGGGAGGTGTAGGGTATTATATAATCGGCCCCGCCCGACTTTCTGCATTTCCTTACTGGTTCAGCATAACTTTCAGGCACTATGTACGTGTCTAGGCCTCAAAAATGTTAGTATTTCGCTAATATGTAACAAAAATATATTTTTTTTGTGTAGGGTATGTTCAGTAACTTTATAGATAATATTAACGCCAATATTTTTGTGAAGCATATTAACCCTCTAGCTTCTCCACATAATTGTAATTTTTGGCCACATTTTAACATATAGTAAAAAACACCCCTCAAATGGGAAGGGCGGTGATGAAATGTTCTACAAAAATGTTGGCCATAAAAGTTTACTATATGTATCAGAATATCCTAACGGTACTTTCTATATGGGTTATATTTGGACAACAAAAATAATTTTGTTGTGTTGCAGATACATTGGTGTATAAAACCTAATTAGAAGTCTTGACATTATTTATGAACAAATTTTAATTTTAACCCTTAAAAACCCGTACAAATTTTAAAATAGTTGATAATATGAAACTTAAATTTTTAACTGTGCAAAGAAATTTAAGCAATTCCAACATCAACTTTAGTTATTTAGGTATAATAACCTTAGGTTTAGGTTAGGGTGGCAGCCGTTTTTTTCCTTCAGCTCACATAGACCAGTTCCGGTCTCTAGTGGTACCACGGGCTAAAATGCCCCTCAACGAAACCAACATGTTTGATATACAAATTTATCGATAGTACGAATATTGGTACAGGAAAGATCTGTTAGACTGCATAGAAAGGCCGACCCCAGTATGTCCAGTCATCGTTTACTCAAAGCGGGACCATCGCATAGCAAGTGCTCAATGCTCTCCACTTCTTCCTCATTTTCACAGCTTCTGCAGAATTCATTGGAGTCACCCAATCTTCTGGCGTGTTCACCGATCAGGCAGTGTCTCGTCGGAACTGATACTAACGTAGACAATATTTTCGTTTCTAGTGCAAGGAGATATTTTGACCTTCTCAGGTCATACCTTGGCCAGATTTGTCTAGCTACCCTACATGTGCCGATTTGTGTCCATCTTTCGTTGGACTGCCTGATTGGCTCTTGCCTAAGCCAAAGCTTGCACGTGGATAGTGGCGCACCAATATATGAACATTCTTCAAGAATTTGTAAAGTCGTCTCTTTCCTAGCAAGTTCATCGGCTTTGCAGTTCCCCGGGATATCCCTATGCCTTGGCACCCAGAGAATTGATGGCAGCCTGGCTGTCCGAGTAAATGAAAACGCCACTGCAGGTATCTGGTAGTCTGTGAGCTATATCCAAATTAAGTTCTTCACAGTGTACTCCGAAGCTAACCTTTTCATCAAGCTTCGAACCATCAGTATGGAAGTGGAGATGGTTTCTATTTCCTGGTATTCTGTCAACCCATTCATCCCTGGCTGGTATCATAGTGATGTAGTCCCTCTCAAAGGTGCGCACCGTTGATATATAGTCCACTCTGTCGGTTACCATAGCACTACACTTTGATATCCTCATGTGACCGTTGTTCTTATACCTCAACATTGATAGGCAGTTCAATCTTAGTGCCGCTATGGTTGCAACTTCTATCGCCACAACATTAATCGGCAGTATATGGAGAAGAGCTTGTAGAGACTCAGTCGCTGTAGTCCTTAACGCTCCGCTCATGCACGGGCAGGCAGTTCGCTGAACCTTTGATAGTAGGTTTGTGATGTTTAGTTTGTCAGTTGCCGAACTACTACTATTTATATCCAATGGACTATTTTAGGAGAGAGGTCCCACCGCGACCCTACGTTGGCCTTCTTCACACGTTCCAGTACGTTAGGTCTGAATGACAGTTTCCTATCTAAAATTATACCTAAACATTTTGCACTTTCAGAAAAGACTAGATCTGTTCCATTTATCCGAGTTGGAGGGTGCACATGTGGGACATTATTCATCCTAGTAAAGATAACCAATTCTGTCTTGTTTGGTTAACACCCAAATCGCTGCTTCTGGCCCATCTAGCCAACTTCTTCAGAGCCACATGTAGAATGTCGCGAGGACGTTTTCGAATTTTCTACTCACTGCGATTGCCACGTCGTCCGCATATGCCACGACCTTGAGCTACAACGTTCTAGATCTAGCAGAATTTCATTCACCGCTAGGTTCCAAATTAGGGGAGACAGTACTCCTCCTTGTGGGGTCTCTCTGTTTACAAACCTTGTTAGAGTTGTGGACCCAATACACGCTGTTATGTGTCTTCTGTTGAGCAGGCTGTGTATAAGTCTAATCAAGCTAGAGTTTACCTTAAGATGTGACAGTGCCGCAATTACCGCATTTGAGTGAATGTTGTTAAAAGCTCCTTCAATGTCAAGAAATGCCACCATGGTGAATTTCTTGAAATGTACGGACGATTCGATAGTGCTCACAAGTTCGTGCAGGGCTAATTCTGTAGACTTTCCCTAGCATGTTGGTTTCCCGACAGGAGTTTTTTTATCCAGGTTTTCCCTATTGAAATAATCTAAAAGTCTTTCCAGACCTTTCAATAGGAAGGAGGAAAGGCTAATTCTTTTGGCCTAGTGTGCGATATCTTTCCCTTTGGTGTCCCTCCATCGATGCGGGATGTATGAAAGCCTGATACAGCCTACATAACCTTAACACTCATCTTCTCCAGAAAAATCACGGAAATTATATTCTCGGGGCATTCCTCTGCTGACAAACCTATGAAGGTCAGTTGACCCAAAGCTATCTGAAGTTGAGCAGTGAACCTGCGGATATTTTTATCAACACCCCTGTGTTACTAGAGCCGTAACTATTGTGGTTGGATTTATGTTATTAACGGCCCTTCAATATCTATGTAAGGGGTTACCTGAAATCGGTTCTTCTGAAACGTTCTTATTAGTTTTTGTAGCAAATGATATATACCTCTGTCCGGCAAAATTTTGGAAATATCTTTTCCGTCGTAAGCTCACAATAACAAGTTGAAATCCCATATTAATCACAAAAGCTACTTCTTTGGGATTTGGACAACTAGTTTATGACTTTTTCTGCAGAAGATTTGCGATAAAGATTTATTAATATAAAATAACCGATAGAATGAAACAATTACTAATAATCCTGCCGGAGTAGACCATTAATATATAGATGTGTATGAACGTCCTTGTAGTGGAACTAATCATAGAAATCTTGGACAATACCATTAATATATGGCTGTGTATGGACGTCCTTGTAGTGGAACTAATCATAGAAATCTTGGACAAGTTTAATTGTGACAACACATGCTTAACTCGGTTATTTATAGTGAAATGTAACTTTCATACCACAGAGTGGCTTTAAGATATTTGATTGGGTTACAACTGTAGCTATTTTGTTAACCTTCAATTGGCATTTTTCCTTCTGATGATTCCCGTATATGTCCCTCCCATATCCTAAGATGTAAAGTCGTTGTTTGGAAAAGGCCAAAGAGAAAGTATCAACCAAAGAAAACTGCCAATCTTGATATGTTTTCATTTCACTTTGATACTGTGGTTTCCCCTTCACTTTTGTCCATTCATCCTCATGCCAATGTCTTTGACTGGTTTAGCACTGACATATGAGACTCCTCGGAGGCGTTTTCAGGATGATGGTATTTGTGTGTGTGTGTGTTGTAGTAGTCATGTGAAAAATATAAAACATTATTCGAGCGTTTGAGGAAGTGATAATGGGCAATAAAATTTGTCGTCCCCATCACATATATCAAATTAAGTTCAATTTATTTTTTTTTAAAAAATGTCTAAACAGTTTATTTTATCTTCAATGTAAGCGGTTCATATTCTTCATAACCCCTCTTATAGGATATAATTGAAAAATATTGACACTCCAAACGAGGAGATTACTTGGGCTACTTCCTGCCCGGTCCCAAAATCCGTCCTTGGGCCCATTTCCCTTCTTTCCTGGAGGGTTAAGTTAAACAAATGTTCATCTTTTCATCGAGTCTCCATTGTCATTGTATTTATTTGCTTATTTTTCCTCGGTAAAATTTCACATATCTTAAAAGAGAAAAAAAAAACAAATTTAGAAATTTGTATAATAAATTATAATTTATTATTATGTTCATTTATTTAATTGTGTGCTATTAGTAAATATTGTGGTGTATTATGTGGCAATAAATATTCCATATGTAAATACTAAATTATCTCAGTGCATTATCGTATATTATGTAGTATATTTATGTACTTATATAAAGCCTAAATTACTGCAAAACATATTATATAGAAATTCCATAAAAATTGAGATATGTTTGTTTGAATTGCTCGGCAGATGTGATACATATGTCGCAAATTCTTGGAAGATTTAAGATGTTCGGACTGTAGTTTTATAAAAGTAAAGATTATGGATTAAGGTTTAGGCGAATTCTCACAATCGGAAATAGTTATATTAAGAGACTTTGCTCCAATGACCTTGTAATTTTTAAAATAAAGCTTGCTTACATTTAGAATTGCGAGAATGGTTGGTTTAGGTTAGGGTGTTAGCCAGCGTTTAAAGGTCACATAGACCAAAGTAGGTTCCTAGTGATACCACGGGCGCAGATGCCCTCAGCGAAACCAACCTGTTTGATAAACGAAGTTATGAATAGTACAAATACCGATACCGGAGAAATCTTGTCAGACTTCCTAGAAAGGCCGACCTTAGTACATACAGACGTCGCGACGTCCCTGGAGCTTTTGCCTTACAAAAGGACCTAAGGTACCACCACACAAATGGACCATTTTACACCAAAAGTTAACAGCTTATAACTTTAATACCAGTACATACTTTAAAGTTTTTAAATGCAATTTAAATTGATAATAATTTAATTAAAAGAAAATAATAATTTAATTTACTAATATTTTTTGGGACGCAAGGTGTCGGTTTTTGGGACGCAGTCGGTTTACCCCACTGAACTTTCTGACTTGTTTTCATTTCATTTAAATCGAAAAGAGTCTTTTTTAAAATGTGTATTTTTTGATTCATTTGCTTTGGAATTACTCTATGTATATAGTTATCCAACTTTTGCAACTTTTTAACATAAGAAAATATTTTGTAATTAATTAAAATGTTCGTTTTAGACATTTCACATAATCCCTCAGTCGAATTCGGAGCTATATTTACGAATATTTGCAATTTGAAGGGTTTAAAAACATTTGGAGCGTATAGAAAGTCAGAGTTTGCTTTGAGTTTAAAAAATACATTTTCTGAAAGTCTAACCCATTCACTATTAATTCCTTGTAAAGGGTCCGCTACCTAACGTTTTTTTCAACTAGTGCTTGATTCGTGAATGGTAACACTTAGCTCATGTCTGATTTGACAGATAATTAGTTTTATCCTTCCGCTGAACGAATATGGTTGTGTATACGCTTGAACAAGTGGGCCTGCGATCGACCTACAGAAGATGCCGATTTTGCCAAAAAATCATCTTTTCAGATGAAGCTCATTTTGATCTTGGCGAGTATGTAAACAAGCAAAATTGTTGCATTTGGGGCACAGAAAACCCGCACGCATACATTGAAAAGCCGATACACCCAAAACGAGTCACTGTTTGGTGCGGATTTTGGTCCAGACGCATAATTGGGCCATTTTTCTTCGAAAATGAGCAAGGAGTGGCCGTTACAGTCAATGGCGACCGTTATCGGGCAATGTTGAACGAATTTTTGTTCACAAAAATTGAAGAGGAGGATATTGGCAACATTTGGTTTCAACAGGACGGCGCTTCGTGCCACACAGCCGAAGCTACACACGATGTTTTGCGCCCTGTTTTTGAAGATCGCATTATCAGCCGCAGAGCTGATGTCGTTTGGCCACCTCGGAGCTGCGATTTGACACCGTTGGACTATTATTTGTGGGGTGCCCTCAAAGATAAGTGTTACGCCGACAAGCCAGAGACAATTGACGCTTTAAAGGACAATATTTGTGAAGCCATTGGGGAAATACAGCTGCACACAATCTATAATGTGCTTAAGAATTGTACCGATCGTGTAAGCTACTGCATGCCATTATTAACCGGAAGGATTGTACTTTCAAATAAAAAATGAAATTTGAGAAAATATTCAGTAGTTTTTTTATAGCATTTTCAAAAAAAAGTTATTTGGCGGACCCTTTGTAAAACGATTTTCCCAAAATTTAAAAGTTCTGCTATTATTACGCATTTTTATGCGTAAAACGTTTCCACGTTGCACCCCGACATTCCCCGCAGCAAATACCAAACGCAATACTATTTGTATCTGACGGTATACAAATATTCTCTCTTGAAAAAATTGACAAATTTTATTTTCAATTATAGAAAATTTTTTGGATTGGCACTTGTGCATGTTATGTAGATTTTCTAAAAAATGTTTATAAAACTGGTTGCAAAATGACAAAAATAGTTTCTGATGTGCATGTGTATGTGTGGTTTTATACTTGAAAATAGATGCTCAGCTCTTAATGAAATTGGCCACAAATTATATTTGATTACACTTTTTGGTTTCTACTGCAAAGGACATTGAATGTGGGTGGGTAACAAAGTATCCTAGAGAGAATAGCCAGAAATATCATAAATAATAGAATGACAAATGAACACTTTTTCGAATGCATAGTTGTGAAATATAAATTTATTTTCGTAGTTTTGAATTGGTACGAGAGTATGTCCAAAAGTGTGGAGAAGACTTATTATAATTATTAAGTAAAATATGAAATTATATTACTGACATTTTTCACAGGACTATAGGTACTTTAAAAGCATTAAACTGTGCACAATTTTGTAGTATTTTCGTGCATTGGTACTCACGCTATAAGCATTTAGCTTTTTGTACAAAATGGTACATTTGTGTGGACTGCAGGTGCTATAAAAGCATTACACTGTACAAAATTTCAAGTATTTGAATGCACTGGTATTAAAGTTTAAAGCTGTTAACTTTTGGTACAAAAGGTCCATTCGTGTGGGAGGTACCAAAAGGGGCGTGGTAATAACGCCCATTTTTCACTGGACTGTAGGCACTATAAAAGCATTACACTGTACAAATTTTCAAGAATTTTTATACACTGGTATTATTGTTATAAGCTGTTAACTTTTTGTACAAAATGGTCCCTTGTGTGGGAGGTACCAAAAGGGGCGTTGCATTTTCGCGCAATGTATGCAATTTTATAGGATACCCATCAGTAGTACAGAAGTTATAAGAGCTTTAACATGTCACAAAGTTTTAACCATTTGGGGGGAGGTACCACAAGGAGTAGGCCGATATGGTTGTCCATCAATAAAAATATTATAACCTACGAAAGTTCAAGTCATTCGGTCACTCCATTTCAGAGTTATCGTTAGCACCATTCAGTCGAATCGACAGACGGACGGACAATAATTAATACATATTTTTTTAACCCATGGAGGACCCACGCTGACATTTTTTTAGTAAAATAAGTGGGTAATTTTTAAAAATAAACGAAAAAAATGGTAGAAGTCCTTTTCAGAATAATCAAGGATTAAGGACATTTTAGTCCTTTTGATGTCCTTAATAGACACAAATTAATTACTTGATTTATAATTCTTAGAGAGGATGTTAAATTCTTTCAAATGGTACTTATATCATTCAAATCTGATATTCGTTCAAATGTTATGTAGACTTCAAAAAGTCTAAATTTGCAAAAAAAATTGTGTAAGTGCCAACTATGGCACCCTATAAAATCAAAACCGTTATGAATTTGTACAATCGGTGAAATGTAGTAAGTCTGCATGGTCTTCTAGTATAGGCGTGTAATTGAAATCAAATATTTAAATTGTAATTTGAATTGAATTGAATTACCCTATGGTAATTTTTTTAATTTTTCATTAAAATAACGATTTTCATTAAAGGTGCATTTAGTATTTGACCATATTTTTGAAGTAAAAGCTCGATAAAGCCGGGATACCCTTTTTTAATTAAAGGAAATTATGAGGGCTACAAATGTTAGAAACAGAAGTTTAGTAACTGTCGTTAAAGCGATTTTTCAATAAAATAGTTTTTTAGTGGCACGAAAAAAGCCAGAAAAATAGAAAAAAAAAAAATGCAAATTATTTTTTTCTAATTTTCGAAGGATAGATTCCGAACGAAGAGAACAATGCCTATTTGAAAAAATCTATGGTTAAACGTAAAAATTATAGCCCTTTTGGCAGAAGTAAGAGAATTTCGACAGAACCATGTTTTTATACCCCCACTATTGTGAACGATGGTACATATATATCAGTGGCTGCGGGCCAAAGGTGTAACACATCGAAGGAGTGAACTATGAGACGCCAAGAATATTTGGCGGAAATCCGTGTTTGGGCCATTTCAAGTCATTTAGCCAGTCGAGTAACCGATTGACTTTTAAATTTGGTATGTGTTATTACTTTGTTTATATCTCAGGCTAAGATCATAGATGGACCATGTTGGTCTACTCCTTCGAGTACCTCCACCACATAGGGTCATAATTAGTGAAATATTGATTCTGTAATAACTTCTATACTATTTATCAAAATCTTTAACATATAGTATTAGTTTCTTCGTCGCTATCACCTTGAGAAAAGTGGCCGAAGTTGCCACGCCTTTTTTTGTACTTCTCAAAGCGGGACAGTCGCATAGCAAATGCTCAATGCTCTCCACTTCTTCCTCATCTCCACAGCTTCTGCAGAAGTCATTAGAGTCAATACCAAATCTTTTGGCGTGTTCGCCGATCAAGCAGTGTCCCGTCAGAACTGATACTAACGAAGACAATCTTTGCCTCTCTAGTGCGAGGAGATATTTTGATCTTATCAGGTCATACCTTGACCAGATTTGTCGAGCTACCCTGCAGGTGCTGATTTCTGTCCATCTTTCGTTGGACTGCCTGATTGCCTCTTGCCTAAGCCAAAGCTTGCATGTGGATAGTGGCGCAACAATATGTATATGCAAATTCTTCGAGAATTTGTAATGTCGTTCCTAGCAAGTTCATCAGCTTTGCAGTTCCCCGGGATATCCCTATGCCCAGGCACCCATATGAGGTGTATGTTAAACTGCTCAGCCATCTCATTATGAGATCTGAGGCAGTCGAGGGCTGTTTGTGAATTTAGGGATGTTGCCTCCAGGAATTGATGGCAGCCTGGCTGTCCGAGTAAATGACAACGCCAGTGTTGGTTACTATGTTGCGACTCAACCACTTGGCTACTTCCCATATTGCCATTATTTCGGCTTGATAGACACTGCAGGTATCTGGTAGTCTGTGAGCTATATCCAGACTAAGCTCTGTACAGTTGTACAACCTTTTCATCAAGATTCGAACCATCCGTGTAAAAGTGGAGATGGTTTCTATTACCTGGTATTCTTACAACCCATTCATCTCTGGCGAGAATCATAGTGATGTAATTTCTCTCGAAGGTGTACACAGTTGGTATATAGTCCACTCGGTCAGTTACCATAGCGCTACACTTTGATATCCTCATGTGACCGTAGTTCTTGTACCTCCACATTGATAGGCAGTTTAATCTTATTGCCGCGTTGGTTGCAACTTCTCTCGCCACAATATTAATCGGCAGTATATGGAGTAGGGCTTGTAGAGACTCGGTCGCTGTAGTCCTTGAGGCTACGCTTATGCTCAGGCATGCTGTTCTCTGAGCCTTTGTTAGTAAGTTGATGATGGTTAGTTTGTCAGTTGCCGTCCACCATACCACAATGCCGTATAACAGTATAGGACGAACTACTGCTATATATATCCAGTGGACGATTTTAGGAGAGAGGCCCACCGCGATCCTACAGCCTTTTTGCAGGAATAAAAGGCGACGTTGGCCTTCCTTAAACGTTCCAATACGATAAGTCTAAATAACAGTTTTCTATCTAGAATTATTCCTAAAAATTGTGCACTTTCAGAAAAGACTAGATCTGTTCCATTTATCCTACTAAAGAGAATCAATTCTGTCTTGTTTGCGTTTACGCCCAAACCCCTGCTTCTGGCCCATCTTGAGCCACCTCTAGCATTTTTCGGAGGACGTTTTCGAATTTGGCACTCATTGCGATTGCCACGTCGTCCCCATATGACACGACCTTGCAGCCTCAACGTTCTAGATATAGCCGGATTTCATTCCCCGCTAGGTTCCAAATCGCTCTGTTAACAAACCTTGTTAGAGTTGTGGACCCAAGACATGTTGTTATGCGTCTTCTGTTGAGCAGACTTTGAATTAGTCTAATCAAACTAGAGTTAACTTTTAGATGTGACAGTGCCACAATTACTGTATCTGAGTGAATGTTGTTAAAAGCCCCTTCTATGTCAAGAAATGCCACCAAGGTGAATTCCTCGAAATGCAGGGACGATTCGATAGTGCTCACAAGTTCGTGCAGGGCTGATTCTGTAGACTTTTCTTATTGTAAGCATGTTGGTTCACCGACAGGGGTTTTGTATCCAGCTTTTCCCTAATGAAATAATCTAAAAGTCTTTCCAGACCTTTCAATAGGAAGGAGGATAGGCTAATTGGTCTGCAGTCTTTTGGCCGCCTGTAGAATGTCCTTGAGGACGCCGAAAGTTTGTCAGTTACTGCGTTTGCCACAAATTTGCTGCCACAACGTGCTACATCTAACAGGATTCCATTCACCGCTAGGTTTCAAATTATTGGATACAGTACTTCTCATTGTGAGGTCCCTCTGTTCACAAACCTCGTTAGAGTTGTGGACCCAGGACTTGCAGTTTTACGTCTTCTGTATGGAGCAGGCTCCAAATTAGTCTACTTAACCAAGTTCAGTAGACTAATTTGACAGCGCCGCAGTCACCGCATGTAAGTGAATGTTGTCAAAAGCCCCCTCTATGTCAAGAAAGGCCACCATGTTGGTTCCCCGACAGGAGTTTTTTTCCAGGTTTTCCTAATGAAAGAATCTAAAAGTCTTTCCATACCTTTTAGGAAGAAGGAGGATAGGGAAAGTGGCTTGAAGTCCATTAGCCTAGCTTGCGATATCTTTCCCGCTTTGGGTATGAATACCACTTTGGTGCCCATTCATCGTTTGGGGATATATGGGAACCTCATACAGATTTTATAAATTTTCTAAAGCCAGCAGAAAAAATCAAAAACATCGTTTTTTGTTGGCATGAAAAAAAACCACAAAAAATAGAATAATAATCGCTAAAAAAATCGTCCATCCATATTTTGAAAACTAGCGTCCAAACGAAGAAAAGCAAGTTCAACAATTTCTGCGTTTCTCTTGGAGTGAAGCCATCTGGCCCAGGTGATTTAAAAGGCTTAAAGCTGTTAATAGCCCAACTGATTCTGAAGTTCTCAATCAACAACCTTGCAGTCCTATCGCATTCTTGTTGGTCTTGCTGTTCCTCGACATCTGTCGGTGAGTTCCATGAAAAATGTGTGTCGAGCAGTAGTTTTAGAGATTGCTCAGTGTTTTTTTGTCCACTTGTTGACCTCATCCTGCAGGTAACCCACTGTACAAGGTGTAGCGGATAATATCTTAAGCAGCCTTGTGGCATTCAAGACCTTTTCCACTTCTCCACAGAAAGGTGTACCAATAACGTCCATGTGATTTCCTTAGCTCCTTCTTATAGATATTAAGTTGCTCTTTATGGGCACCCCGGTCATTAGTGACCCCGGTAAATTTGGGCTTTTTGAATAGCTTGTTGCAGTTCTTTTCCCTAGCCTTTAACGCGGAAGTCAACCATTGTGGTTTAGTTTTACCCTTGTAGCTTAGTTTGAACCGGCTTCTTCAATGGATCTATTGAATTATTATAGTGGTGTGCTCGACCAGATTATCCAGACCGCATTTGTCATTTGGTTCGTACAGAAGTTTAGAATTGAGGACTTTTTTTTTGCTTTTTCTCATACAGGTGCCACTTTTTCCTCCTTACATTTCTGTGGACGGCAGGTTTAGGTGCTTTATCAGCGAATTTGAAATACTCTCATATATAATGAGTTGTGGAGTGCATTCCAACCAATTACTTTGTCTTACTCTCATATACATATAGTGAGTTGTGGAGTGCATTCCAACCAATT
Source organism: Eudasyphora cyanicolor (assembly GCA_963930755.1). NCBI lineage: Eukaryota > Metazoa > Arthropoda > Insecta > Diptera > Muscidae > Eudasyphora > Eudasyphora cyanicolor. The sequence continues at coordinate 153,429,072 of OZ005736.1, read as the reverse complement.
ACTTTGTCTGACTGAGAGTCAGTAGCGAACATGACGTCCTGCCTTTATTTGTAAAAGTCGCTTTATTTTATTTGTTACAAATAGTTAGAATAAAGTCAAGAAGCGACTCACCTCTTCTGTTTGTATCCGTGCTACCCCAGATAGGATGATGGGCATTCGTCTGCGCCAATTATCAGCTCCCACTCATTAGACGATGATTCTTCTACTAGTCCCTTGAAGAGAGCTGTCGGTACTACCACATCTTCATGAGACAAGTAACTGGAGACCGCCCATGCAATTACCTATCTCCAGATTAACAGATGTTTGGCCTGTTCCACTGAAATTAGTTAAGAGAAAATGCCTAGATCTTTCCTGGCTAATATGCATGTTTTTTGCGTACCCTCACAGTTGGCCACAAGTAACTTAAAGTAGGGTGTCTTGATACCATACACCATCCCTCCTACTACCTAGGATTCCTGCCTGGCTGAAGTTACTATCATTCTTACTTGTTGTGTTCCGTTTTTTTTGAACCATTTTATGTATTGTTAATAATTTTCACTTTAAAAGTCTATTAAAGACATACCCATATATAATGATTAACAAATGTTAAATATCAATGTTATTATGTCTCTTGAACTTTTTTGCATGCATGTAGTACAACACTTATATTTACAAAAAAAACGACTTCAATATCATGTTAATATTTCCACAAAATATGTTAATTTAATAAAAGAGGAAAAAAACTTAAATACAGTGTTGTCGGGTTTTCTGTGGTAAAAACTACATAATATTAATTTAATCTCATAAATGTTTGAATAGCACCGAAATGGTGTATGTGTTTTTCTGGAATAAACATTGTATTGTGTGTTTTTCTATTGTGTGCAGTTTTTTCTTTTGTATAATTAAAATTGGTTGCAGCTATATATTTAAGACCGGAAAAGATATTTAACTTTTATTTTTCATATTTTACATAGTTGTGGTGTTAAAGTGGTTATAAAACATTGTACATTAAAATTAAAAACAAGTAATTAATTTACAGTCAGGTAAACCGACTAAGAAATACACTCACTTTGTGAGTACTGGAATATAGGTACCCGAAGGGTGGAAGATGACGGAACGTTGAATACAGTTCATTATTTCGTCGTTTTGAAGTTATCTTCACGTAAGTATAGGGAGATACGTACGTAGAAAGGGAGATAATACCATTTTCTTCGAAAGATTGTTTAGATCTATCCAATCCCCAGGTCCCTGGCTTAGTTTTTTTTATCAGCTCCCATAGACCAGTTTATGTCCCTAGTGTTACCACGGGCTGAAATGCCCCTCATCTAAACCAACCTGTTTGATAAACAAAGTTCTCGTTAAGTACGAATATCGTTACCGAAAAGATCTGTTAGACTGCCTAGAAAGGCCGAGACCAATATGTGCAGATGTCGTTTACTCAAAGCGGGACAGGCGCATAGCAAATGCTCACTACCAGACAATGAAGCCGACCAAAATTTTCGGCGGCGGCGGCGCATGGAAAAATATTGATAGGCGGCGGCGGCTGATCGGCTGAGCCGATAAATTTTCAACAATCGGCTGAGCCGGTAAATTTTCCACAATCGAAAGCGCACGAATACGAATGTAATTCTCCTGCAAAAGTGGCTTTTTTTTTGATATTTAGCGTTAGAGGAAAAAACTTAAAATTAACACAAAGTTATGGAAGTTTGATATAATATTGAAAATCGGTTTAATAAATCTTCAATGGTTGATACATTTGTTATTAAGTTGACAATCCTTGGCCAAAAGGAATTGGGTCGTTCCGGAGTTTTGATCCGATGGTTTTGGGCCTCAGTATTTTTAAAAGTTATGGACGAAATACTAAGATTGGTCTCTTAATTTTGGCGCTTTTCTTCTATTTCTGCACATATGAATTTTAAACGCCCTTGCGGATATTCTGTGAAAATTTGAAAAAAAAATCGAGGGAAACAATTTTTTTGGAACTCAAACTTTTTTAAACGTAGACTTTGAAAAAATCGGTTCAGCTGTAATTTTCGTTTTTTTAATAAAAGATAGCCATATCTTATATTAACATTAGCAACTTTTTATAAACTTTGTACGCTACGCTTTGTACTTAACTCTAAATATTGCAAATTCCGAACCTAAGGTATCACTTAGTAGTCGCTTTCTAAATTTTCATGGTTGCAAAAATAAAATCTTCTTGACTCACCAAATAGAATTCCGCGGCTGAGTTTCAGCCGATATGAGCCGCTAAAATCGGCGGCGGCGCCGGCTTGTAAAAAATCGGCGCCGCGTCGGCTTCATAGCCTGCTCACTACTCTCCACTTCTTCCTAATCTCCACAGCTTCTGCAGAAGTCATACCTGGAACTGATACTAACGTAGACAATATTTTCCTCTCTAGTGCGAGGAACCATCCTTACAGAAGTGGAGTATTCTGCCAGCTTATTCATCTCTGGCTGGTATCATAGTGATGCAGTTCCTCTCGAAGGTGTACACCAAAGGCATATAGTCCACTCGGTCGGTTACCATAACACTACACTTTGATATGCTCATGTGACCGTAGTTCTTGTACCTCCACATTGATAGGCAGTTTAATCATAATGTCACTCTGGTTGCAACATCTCTCGCCACAATATTAATCGGCAGTATATGGAGCTCGTGTTGCCGAGACTCAGTCGCTGTAGTCCTTAAAGCTCCTCTTATGCATCGGCAGACGGTTCTTTCATAGTAGGTTGGTTATGGTTAGTTTGTCTGTTGCCGTCCACCATGCCGTGTAACAGTATTGGACAAACTACTGGTATATATAGGTATATCCAATGGATGATTTTAGGAGAGGCCCCACCGCGATCCTACAGCCTTCCTGCAGGAATATAAGGTCACGTTAACCTTCCTTACACGTTCCAGTATATTAAGTCTGAATAACAGCTTCCTATCTAGAAGTATTCCTAGAAATTTTGCACTATCAGAAAAAACTTGATCTGTTTCATTTATCCGAGGAGCGGGGTCCGCACGTGGGACCTTATTCAAGTAAAGATAACCAATTCTCGGGCCTAATTCCCGCATCCGTTCGTATCGTAATCTGAAATTTCGACGTCATAAAACGTGTATTTATCAATCTAATTTTTAACATATTATTATATAAATAACTTATAAATCGCCCTTGAAACGATATTCTTAAATTTCATCAACATATGTACATAAATGTTAGAGTTAGAGTTAATAGATCTCACGTAATGGAATTACGATACGAAACGGATGCGGGAATTAGGTTTGGGTTAACGCCCAAACCGCAGCGTGTTAAGCGTCTCTGAGGACGTTTTCGAATTTTCATCTTGCTGCGATTGCCACGTCGTCCGCATGTCACGACCTTGCAGCCACAACGTTGTAGATCTAGCAGGATTTCATTCACCACTATGTTCCATGTTTGTGGAGGCAGTACTCCCCTCTGTCTACGAACCTTGTTAGAGTTTTGGACCCAAGATTTGCTGTTATGTGTGTTCTGTTGAGCAGGGTTTGAATTAGTCTGATTAAGCTAGAGTTCACCTTTGGATGTGACAGCGCCGCAATTGCCGCATCTGAGTGAATGCTGTTAAAAGAGGAAAGAAATGCCACCATAGTGAATTCCTTGAAATGTAGGAACGATCTGATAGCGCTCACAAGTTCGTGCAGGGCAGCGTGTTGGTTACCCGACAAGAGTTTTGTATCCAGATCACTATCTCTTATGGTTTCTGATATATTCACTTTTGTTAAAAATTTATATTGATTATATTAAATTTTAAAATTAAAAATCTAAGCTATATTGTTCAGTTTGATCCTAAAGTGACGATAATAGTGTTAAAAATTGGGGCTCGGACTCACAAAATGGACCCGGTCCCGGACATAGTCATTATTATACTCAAATGAAAGGTAATGCCATGTAGAGCCTAAATATAAAAAAGTTATAAAAAGAAGAGCCAGTAGGCCCCTAGGATCCAATATTTTGGGGGACTTGGGCCCCCAAAATCAATATTATACTCAAACGTAATGAAATGTCGACCAGACTTCCAAAATAAATAAAAAAAACGTTAGGTCCATATTGCCCAGTAAAATGAGGGCTTAGACCCACAGAATCTTTATTATACTTGATATTATTATTAATAATATGCAAAAGCAGCTGTTCTAAAGCACCAGTGGCTTCTAACGAAAAGTATTTCATTTATAATAAGAAATGAAATTTGTTTCCAAAAAATGCTCTCTACTGGATTCATGTTTTCTCAATATTTCCTTTCGTATTGATTTTCTGCACTTGGGCCTCCATCATTATTGGGCCTCAGGGGCCTACTGGATCCACTTTATATAATTTTTTTCTTTCATATTTAGGCTTTATTCCACACTTCCTTTCGTTATCGCCTGGGGGACTACGGAATCCACTTTTTATTGTTTTTTCTCAATATTCGTATCTAATGGTCATTTCCGTTCTTTTGTGTATAATATTGACTACGTCGTTGAACGTGTCATTTGTGGTCCTGAGTGCCGGAGCCCCAAATGTGGACCCAATTTTCGTATTCCTGATGTAACTTAGAAGGGGGACCAAACAAATATTTATTTTTTACCATGCCCCCGGTAAAGTGCACTTTTGCCCTAAATCGTCTTTTGGTAAAGACGACATAACCCAATTTATTCGGGCAAAAGTCAAATTTTTAATATGGTCCAAACGAGTTTTTTCGCCCATTTTTCATAGGGTTATAAGTACTTTAAAAATATTACACTGTGCAAAATTTTGTTGTATATATATTCGAATCTTCTGAAATTCCACACATAGTATTAGTTTATTAGTCACTATCACCACGAGAAAAATGGGCGAAGTTGTGACGCCTCTTTTGGTACCTCCCACACAAATGAACCATTTTGCACCAAAAGTTAACAGCTTATAACATTTATACTAGTGCATAAAAATACTTTAAATTGTGCACAGTGTAATGCTTTTATAGTGCCTATAGTAATATATATGCCTATAGTAATTTATACCAGTGTATAAAAATACTTGAAATTTTGTACAATGTAATGCCTGAAATTTCTTACTTGTTTTATTTTTCTCCCGATACATTCCTACGAATCGGTATATATTAGAGCCGGATATATACCGATTCCCTTCTTATTATCTTTTCTGGATGGCCAACAAAAATTGGTATTTGATGAAAAATATTGCCATTAGATATACCCACTGATACAACGTTAATGGACATTTAAAGTTATATTTTCCAGAAAATATTTTTTGTATTTTTGACCCACTACCGATAAAATTGCAAGTGTTTGTATGGACTGGAATCAAAGTTGTAAGCCGTTAAGTTTTTGAGAAAAATTATACATCTGAGAGGGGGGTACGAAAAGGGTCGTGGCAGATACTATAAAAGCAAAAATGCAAGTATATGCGTGCATTGGATTAAAAGTTATAAACTGTTAACTTTTTGTGCATAATAATCCCTTTGTCTGGGATTTACCAAAAGGGGTGTGTCAACTTCGCCCATTTTTTTCAAGGGGATATCAATTAATAAACTTATTATACGTGTGGAATTGTGGAAGATTCCAATAAGTGGTATAGAAGTTATTAGAGAATCAATATTTTACTAAATATTAAATCTTTGTGAATGACTCACCAGTGCCAGAAGGTATTGAGAAGTATGGTCTATCGTGGAATCTAGCCTAAGATAGACTCAAATATTACCACGAAATTTAAAATAAAATTTAAAATAAATCGGTTACTCCCTTCGAGAGTTCTGGTGCTCATAAACTTGACGGAAGGTTTCGAAGACTTTTCCGGTTCTTAGTTCTCACTTGTCATTTTCCGTTTTTTTGAACCATTTTGTGTATTGGTAATATTTTTGTGAATGAAAACATTTATAACGATTTCTTTTTGCTTGCATTTTCCCGAAAACTGGACCTTTGCACCACATTTTGGAATTTTGAAATAGGAGCTAAGTTTAATTGGAGTGACACATCAGTTCCGCCTAAAAAGGGCAAACATTTTTAAGAATTTCAGGTCAACGGGGCAGCATTTTTTGCAGAATCAAAATCACCATTAGATGATTGTTGCAGAAGATATGGGAATGTTTAAAGACATTGCACGTGATTGTTTCTGTTCGGTGGTATTGGGCGTTTTGGGCCATTTGGTATGATTTGGCCAGTTTGTGTGGGAGGTACCAAAAGGGGCGTGACAATAATACCCATTTTTTGGGACTATAATTACTATAAAAGTATTACACAGCGCAAACATTCAAGTATTCATGTCATTGTGTTAAAGTTATATGCAATTACCGTTTTTGTAAAAAATTTTACCTTTTTGTGTGAGGTACCAAAAGAGGCGTCTCTTGGCCTATTTTTTCTCAAGGTGAGATAAACTATTAGTATGTGAGGAATTACTGAATGTTCAGTTAAGACAGAAGTCATTAGAGAATCAATATTTCACAAAAGTTTAACTCTATGTGAAGGAGGTACTGGGAGGAATGGACCAATATGACCCATCTTCGAACTTAGTCTGATATAGAAAAAATATTATCACATACCAAATTTTAAGTCAATACGTTACTCCTGTCGAGAGTTACGGTGCGCACAAGTCAGACAGACAGACAAACGAATAGATAGACAAACGAACAGACAGACGGACAGACACTACTCAAGGGACTTAGAATATCCAAATACTGATTTGTCGAACATACTTTGGGCCATAAATCACTCCTTTTCTATGTTTCACTTTAGGCCCGTCGCAAATGATACACACCCTCCTCCACTTAATATACTCTTTAATGTGAAATAAAAGCAATATTGGAAATCATCATAAAATAAATTACTTTTTATTCAGAGACATGGAATGATCCCGTGCAATCACTTTCTTGGCCAACTTTATTTGTTGTTAATACTTATAAATCTATAAGCTATTTTAATAGCGCTTTTATTGGCAATAAGTACAACATTTGAATCCAATTTGATTTTTTAAATCACAATCCTTTCGTGTATCTGTGTGTGGTTTGAATGTAAATACGTACATATGTAACAATGTACATACATTAATTTTATGCGTTCGTGCATTTCCAAACAAAATTCATAATTTTCCATTCAACTGTCTAACCGATAAATTTCAATATTTATTTAAAATAATGACGTTTACGTGCGTTGTTGTGGTTTATGGCCACAGATGCGAATATGTTTACATTAACACACTTCTTTTGCCATTCGCTGTATGAGGCATTCCAGTTTATTTCACATTTGAAGATGCCCGTTATTACCACACCGCTTTGGGGTCCTCACATACAGATGTACCATTTTGGACAAAATTTATCGACTTATAACTTTAATTGCTGCACACATGCAGGAGAAAGGTATAACTTTTGCTACCTATTTTCTCCTGGTGAAAAGTATCAGTTTTGTCTTGGTCGGGTTAACACCAAGAACATTATCGGAAGCCCATCCTGCGGTAGTATGAAGGGCCTGCTGTAGGATGTCTCTAAGAGTACTTGGGAACTTCCCTCTAACCACTTTTGACACATCATCTGGGCAACAACTCTGACCTGAGAAAGCAGAATATTGTTCAGAACACCCACCTGCGGCGGAAAAATCAATGAATGTCAGTTGGACTTAAGCTAGCTGAAATGTGTCTCTTAATCAGAAGGTTATGAATGAAGCTACGTATACTGTTATCAACCCCAGGGTTGCTAAAGCCGTAACTATAGCAGCTGGATTTATTTTTTTGAAGGCCCCCTCTATGTCTAAGAAAGCTACCATAGAATATTCCTCTACAATGGGCGTTATTGGCACGCCCCTTTTGGTACCTCCCATACAAATGGATCTTTTTGTACCAAAAGTTAACAGCTTTTAACTTTAATACCAGTGCATACAAATGCTTGAAATTTCGTAAAGTACAATCTTTTTATAGTTCCTAGAGTCTAGAGAAATGTGGCCGTAATTGGCACGCCCCTTTTGGCACCTCCCACACTAATGGACCATTTTACACCAAAAGTTAACAACTTAAAACGTTAATACCAGTGCATATAAATACTTGCAATTTTGTACAGTGTAATGCTTTTATAGTAACTAGAGTCCAGAGAAAATTGACCGTTATTGGGACGCCCTTTTGGTAGCTCCCACACAAATGGACCATTTTGTACCAAAAGTAAACAGCTTTTAACTTTAACACCAGTACATACTTTATAGTCATTAAATGCAATTTAAATTGATAATAATTTAATTAAAACAAAAAATTAATAAATTTAATAATATTTTTTTGGGACTCAAGGTGAGGGGATTCATAAGTCGGTTTACCCGACTGAACTTTCTTACTTGTTAAATTCCAAATTATTATCGCAATTCCCATTTTCGCATTGTTAGGTTGGTGTAGGGTATTATATAGTCGGCTCCGCCCGACTTTCTGTCCTTCCTATCAGGTTTCTCTTCGAGTTGGGCCGATTAAAAATTAAAAAATATATATGTGTATATTCAGATACACCCTAGTAATAAAACATATATCCGGAATAAAAGTCTGTGTTATACTCGTACATTTGACTTTGCCAAATTTGCTTGTGGTTCGGCGCCATATGTTGTAGTTTGACGATGTCTGATTGGTTTACACGCATACAAACATTTGTAACTTCCAAATTAGATTAAATGTGTGGCAAAGGTGTTCGATGTAACTACAAATTATTTTATTTAATTAGAAATGTAAATTCAGTTTTTCAAATAAATACATTAATACCTAAATTGTTTACGTCAATTTAATGTTTACATTTCACTCTTTAATGCATTTAAATTTTCAGCGGAAAGAATACAATTCTAAAAACATTTTTAAAGTTTATTTCGTCTGTTTTTCAGTTTCAGATATTTCTATCGATATTATTTGTTGGTGCAGTTTTGGCGGAAAAGAAGGCAGCTAAACCGGCAGAAAGTAAACAAATTATTGACACCAAAGATGTAAAGAAGCCAGTGGAGGAGTCAAAGAAAAGTAAAACGGAAAAACGCGATTCATCGGATCACACGGGTATGTATGTATATAAGGGAACCGTATCACTTAATGACAATTAATAAATAAAAAGCATTTTTGTTAAACAAATTCAATTCAAACAGCTTTGATAAATAAATTTAAGAACGACCTCTGCATAGCGGAATAAATTACAAAAAGGAAAAATAATTTGGCTGTTTCTTAAGCAGACAACCTATTGCTATTAGATATGTTATGTTTTGAATTTGGGCCCCCTGTGGTATACAGGGACGGAACTACAGGACCTCAAAGTTGGTCACCTCGGGTAAACTAAATGTCTAAGTGCGTGTAACCTTCGTCTTTTTCGTCTGATTCAGAAATGTTCATTTTATTAACCGAGGTCTACCAAATGATTTTTCCCATAAGAGCTATCTCGTATAGTTACCGAGATGACTGCAATTAAAAATTGAATTTTTAATTTTTTTCCCCACCCTGTCCTAGTATTTTGTGAATATCGGAGCATAATATGCATCCATTTCTTTCACATTAACTTTTCTACTTTGGCAACAAAATTTTTTATATGTTGAACAAAATTCGGTCCGAAATACCCAATAAGACAAAGGTCATGTCGATTTGAAGTTATATTAAAAAAAAAGATATTATTTATTTGTTTATTAAATGAATTACAATACAAAGTAAATTTATAATCATATTTTTTGGGAAAAAAGTATCAGCCTGTTTCTGTAACTTAAAAATTAGCTTTTGTTCGCCTGCCAGACGACAAACAGCTGATTTGAGTTTCACTAACTAGCATCAAAACGACAAGTCGCAATATAATGAATTCGTACGAAAACGTGATAATTTCAGTGTAAATTTTGGTTTTTCTATCTCACTTTGCTGTCATCTGGGCGAACGCAAATGTCAGATCGAGTCTCTTTATTTTATTTGTCGACTGATAGAAACAATGGCAAAAATCGTTATTAAAAGCCAAAAATATGTAGATATTAATATGATTATGGTAATAAAAATTTAATAATAATAAAATTGTATACATATGTATACATATTTTAGCATAAAGAAGTCAACATTGGCAGCTCGCTAAGATGGAAAAAAATCATCAGTGCACAATGAGAGAGACGTGTGAGAGAGAGAGAGAAAGAAATGATAGTCTTGGTTGAGCTCAGCTGACACACCCAGGGTTGATTTTTTGGCCACCGCTAGTGTAAAGAGTACAGAGGTGTATTTTGTCGACCATACTAAAATGTGTGCTTTTTATCCCCTCACCTTAGAGAGGAGGGAATATATCATTTGCTACGAGCCAAAAGTGTAACACATCACACAAAGGGTTGACTTTTAGTGAAATATTGATTCTTTAATACCTTTTATACTACTTACTCTCTTCTTCTGAAATTTCACATATAGTATTAGTTTGTTAGTAGTTAACACCTCAAGAAAAATTGGCGAAGTGGCCACTCCCTTTTTCGTACCTCCCACACAAATGTACCATTTTGCACCAAAAGTTAACGGCTTATAACTTTGGTTCCAGTTCATACAAATACTTGCAATTTTGTACAGTGTAATGCTTTTATAGTACCTAGAGCCCAGAGAAAAGTGGGCGTTATTGGCACGCCCCTTTTGGTACCTCCCACACAAATGGACTATTTTGTACCAAAAGTTACCAGCTTATAACTTTAATACCAGTACATACAAATACTTGAAATTTTGTACAGTGTAATGCTTTTATAGTATCTAGAGTCCACTGAAAAGTGGGCGTTATTGGGACGCCCCTTTTGGTACCTCCCACACAAATGGACCATTTTGTACCAAAAGTTAACAGATTTAATTTAACACCAGTGAATATAAATACTTGAAATTTTGTACGGTGTAATGTTTTTATAGTATTTAGAGTCCAGAAAAAAGTGACCGTTATTGGCACGTCCCTTTTGGTACCTCCTCCTTTAAAATTATTAAATTGATAATAATTTAATTGAAGCAAAAAAAAAAAATGTTCGAATATTTTTTTGGGGACTCAAGGTGAGGGGATTCATAAGTCGGTTTACCCGACTGAACTTTCTTACTTGTTTAGATCGGAATTTGCCAAATTATTGATCTGGCAAATACATTATTTTCTAATTGGTAAATTGCTAACGTCATAAGGCCAGGCGAACGAACCTTAGAGAAACCAAATTCCTGACGAAAGTGAGTTACTGGTTTTCGTTCGCAGAGACTTTCGTTAGAAATACAGAAACAGGCCGTATGTGTCGTATTTAAGAGTTATAGAAGAAGTTATTTATATTCATCTGAAAGTAAACTTCCTAGAGAATGTTCTTGAAGATAGAATGGGTCAACAAAATTCACTGGTATCGTTGCCAAGCTTCTCCAATATACACCATTTTTTACAAAAGTTTCAAATGTAAGCCATATTTTCTCCAATCGCAAAGCTAGAATATTAAAACCACACTGTGGTATAGGGTATTATGACTTTGTGCATTTGGTTGTAACACCCAAAAAGAGAACAGATATACCCATAGTTTATTATACCGATCGACATAGAATCACTTTAGCCATGTGAATCCATCTGTCCGTCCATGTGTTCTTGTGATCAAAGTACAGGTAGAAATTATGGTCTGATCTTAACGAAACTTTGCACATATATTTCTTTTGGCTCAAGGACGATCCGTATTGAATTTGATTAAAATCGGTTTAGATTTACATATAGCTAACATATGTATGTACCTACGAATTGGCATATATGTAAATTTTTTAACCGATCTGTATAAAAATTGAAAGAGAGGTCTCTAGATACGCCTAGATGCATTTCTAAATTTGAGGAAAATCGATTCAGATTTAGATATAGCCCCCATATATATGTTACAACCGATTTGACATGCAAGCGCTGTAGAAAGTGTATTTTATATCCGATCAGTACGAAATTCGGCAGAAAGAGGTTTCTTATTTCATGAAGAAACACGATCAAATTTGGGGAAAATCGATTCAAAGTTAGATATAGCCCACATATTTATGGTACACCAGATTTGACATATATGCGCTGTAGAAACTGTATTATATATCCGATCAGTACGAAATTCGGCAGAAATAAGTTTCTTGTTATACGAAGAAAAACTTTCAAATTTGGGGAAAACCGGTTCAAATTTAGATATAGCCTACGTAGGGACATAAATACTGTTACAGAATTGAACACACCCATTACAATAGTGGAATTGAACATAACCTACCCTTACCACGTGGATTATAAAACCTAACCTCTGTAGCGTTAGTTTGTAAAGTGAATTCAAAATTGATTCAGTTTTCACCATATAGTGGTCAGATAATGAGAACCGAATCGCTGTTATAGCGCTTTTTAAATATGGAATAAAAAACCAACATTTTTAAAACTCTCTGCCCGCTTGGGATTAGTCTCATGTTTATCTACCGCTGCATAAAACTGTTTGAGGAGACTGGTGATGTCAAAGACCGCCACCGGTCGAGACGCCCTCGAAATGTTCGAACGTCATCAAATCAAGAATTCTGCGAATTCTGAGTCGAATTATCAAAAAAGACTTGAGACTTGGGGCTTTCAAAGGCCGCAATATACATTTGTTGACTTCAGCTTTATAAACAAGTAAGAAAGTTCAGTCGGGTAAACCGACTTATGAATCCCCTCACATTGAGTCCCCAAAAAATATTCGTAAATTTATTGTTTTGCATTAATTAAAATATTATCAATTTCCTTTCGGTATTTTGATGCCATGTGGCGTCATAGGTTTTGGGAGGCTCCAGCTTTCAATTGGACTAATCTGAAATATTGTTCTTTGAAGCCTCAAAAGCAATATATCAAATATATATACACATATTTATTCCATCCTGGACAGTTATATTACAATTTGAAAACATTACTAAAATATTAATTTTTCAGGTGGAAAAAATGTTCGTTGTAAAACACAATATTTTAATAAATTGTGTAATAAATTTATAAATCTGAATTTGCAAAATTCTGCAGAAAGAGTCATTCATTAGCTTTATTTTATCATGGAATCGAAAAAAAACTAATGACGTCGTCGCATTTTTTTAAAGTTGTATGATGCCATATGGCATCAATTTTATTTTGTGTAGGAGGTCAACTCATTTGAACGCTGTTTCTCACAGAGTAAAGTGCAAATGATGCCATACGGCATCACTCCAAAACCCACTTTTGAGTCGACTTTTTGAAAAATTTAAATAATAGTAATCTTATTAAAAATAATAAAGGCCAAATAATAACAAAATTGGATTTTTAGGGTCTGTATCTAAAAACATGTACCGAAAGGGTTAAATTGCATTTAATAACTTTAAATTGCACTTAATAACTTTAAAGAATGTACTGGTATCAAAGTTAAAAGCTGTTTACATTTGGTACAAAATGGTCCATTTGTGTGGGAGGTACCAAAAGGGGCGTGCCAATAACGGTCCCTTTTCTCTGAACTCTAGACTCTAGACTATAAAAACATTACACCGTACGAAATTTCAAGTATTTATATTGTATACACTGGTGTTAAATTAAAATCTGTTAACTTTTGGTACAAAAAGGTCCATTTGTGTGGGTGGTACCAAAAGAGGCATGCCAATAACGCCAATTTTTCTATGGATTCTGGGTACTATAAAAGCATAACACTGTACAAAATTTCAAGTATTTGTATGTACCGATATCAAAGTTATAAGCTGGAAACTTTTGGTACAAACTAGTCCATTTGTGTGGGAGGTACCAAATAACGCCCATTTTTCTATGGATTCTCAGTACTATAATAGCATTACACTGTACAAAATTTCAAGTCTTTGTATGCACTGGTAATAAAGTTATAAGCTATTAACTTTTGGTTCAAAATTGTCCATTTGTGTGGGAGGCACCAAAAGGGGCGTGGCAACTTCGCCCATTTGTCTTGAGGTGTTAGCGACTAACAAACTAATACTATATGTGAAATCTCAGAAGATTCGAGTAAGTAGAATAAAAGGTATTAAAGGATCAATATTTCACTAAAAGTTAACCTTTTGTGGGGGAGGTACTAGAAGGAGTGGACCAATATCCCATCTTCGAATTTAGCCGGAGATAGAGAAAAATATAGAAAAAAAACCGCATACCAAATTTGAAGTCAATCCGTTACTCCTTTCGAGAGTTATCCTGCGCAGCAGACAGACAGACAGACGGACGGACATTGCTCAAACGACTTAAAATGACCCAAAACGGATTTCCGCCGAACAAACTTAGGGTCTTAGGTCACTCCTTCGATGTGTTACACTTTTGGCTCGTAGCAAATGATATATACCCTCCTCTCTAAGGTGAGGGGATAAAAATAGAAAAAAAAATGCTAACGTCTTTTGTTGAAGCACGCTGATAACTTGTATAAAAAAATCTTGTTCACAAATGAAACAAATTTTAACCTGCAAGAAAAAATTTACAAACGAAATGATATGGTATATGCACGGTCGCCTAAGGAAGCATCTCAAATGATTCGACGGGTCGAAAAAGTCCATCATACAGCTTCAATCATGGTTCGATAGGTGTCTCTTAGAATGTGGTCACTGACTTTCATTTCTGTGAACAAGGGGTCAAAACATTGGCAAAAAATTACCAAGAAACAGTTTTGAAAGTTGTTGTGAAACCACTTAACCATTCCATATTCCAAAACCAGGCATTCATTATACCCTCACTTTAGTGTGACGAGGGTTACGGAAAAAGTGTAACACATCGAAGGAGTGATCTAAGACCCTAAGTATGTTCGGAGGAAATCCGTTTTGGGTCATTTTAAGTCGAATGAGCAATGTCCGTCCGTCTGTCTGTCTGTCTGTCTGTCTGTGTGTCTGCTGGCTGGTGCGCACGATAACTCTCGAAAGGAGTAATCGATTGACTTCAAATTTGGTATGTGGTAATATTTTGATCTATCTCCGGATGAGTTCGAAGATGGGCCATATTGGTCTACTCCTTCTGGTACCTCCCACACAAAGGGTTAAAATTTAGTGAAATATTGATTGTTTAATAACTTCTATACTACTTACTCGAATCTTTTGCAATTCTGCACATAATATTAGTATATTAGTCGCTATTAACTCGAGAAAAATGGGTGAAGTTGGCATGCCCCTTTTGGTACCTCCCACACAAATGGACCATTTTGCATCAAAATTTAACTGCTTATAACTTTAACACAAGTGCATAAAAATGCTTGAAATTTTCTACAGTATAATGTTTTTGTAGCGCCTATAGTCCGGTAAAAAATGGGCATTATTGTACAGCCCCTTTCGGTACCTCCCACACAAATGGACCATTTCGTACCAAAAGTAAACGGCTTGTAACTTTAATACCAGTGCATACAAATACTTGAAATTTTGTACAGTGTAATGCTGTTATAGTGCCTACAGTCCTGTAAAAAGTGGGCGTTATCACCCCGCCCCTTTTTGTACCTCCCACACAAAATGACCAAATCATACCAAAATTACATAGCTCGTATCTTTAATATACCAGTGCACATAAACGCTTATAGTTCAGCACAATGCAATGTATTTACCGAAAAATACGTGTTTTTGGAAAACCCCTTCTGGTACCTCCCACACAAAGTGACAGATTTATTGGTGTAATGTTATATATTACATTACTCACAAAGTGAGGGTATACCTTAGTCGGTTTACCCGACTGAAACTTTCTTACTTGTTTTTTAGTATGATTCCGCTCTAACACATATGGCTAAAATGACCCAGACATGGCTTTAAAACAATTTGTCATCTTTCATTTCTTCTGATGAAAGATCATCTGGCTGCCCTGATACAAATCCACTGGATTACAAATTGTGGACAGTTTTAGAGGACAAGGTCTGCACAAAAAAATACCCCAGCATCGATTCTCTAAAGACTGCTTTGATTCGTGCTGTGGCCACTTTCCCAAAGGGACGAGGCACGTGCGGCTATTGCTGATGTGACAAATCGAATTAAGGGAAGTGTGAAGGCCAAAGGCGGGCATGTTGAATGAGTGCTTGCTTTTTGTATACAATATATGTCAATAAATATATATAGCGTGATCCATTTCGAGGTTTCCTAATTTTTTAAAGAAAAAACACAGAAAATTCGAATTGAATGGGGAATGTGTATTATCATTTGAAAGGACATTCTTTGGCATTTATTTTGTGAAGATTATGTCTATCAAATGTTGGCCGCGGCTACGTCTCAGATGGTCCATCCGTTGAGTTCAATTTTCGATGACTCGTTCGAGCATTTCGACTGGTAACTGGCGAATGACACGCGTGATGTTTTTCTCCAAGGCCTGAATCGAAGCGGGTTTGTCCGCATAAACTTGTACATAAAAAGTACAAAATGTACTTATTTTGAAGACTAAGGACGTCTTTGGAGCATTTCTTTAATTTTATGACAAATTTGTTTTCAGTGTGCGCATATTCTTCTCCGATATTCACAAATTACTAGGACAGGGTCGGAAAAAATTAATAATTCAATTTTGTTGCAATTGGTTACCTGGTTAATAAACTGCCGAATTATTTCCCATTTTTTTTAATTCCTTACATTTTTGCGTCACTTTTTCCTTTTCATAGAGCTATTTATTAAAATATTCCTTTAACATTAATTGCATTTTACTTTTATTTGTAGCTTCTTTTTCTACGAACCCAAATGATGAACCATTTCGACCTATAATTCCTCGCGGTAATGAGGATATATACGAAGCAGCAGCTGCAACGCAACAGGTAATTTTAAATATTAATATTTTTTACAAATAACACTGTGTAACAGTGAAAAAATACACGGACTTCATAGTATAGGTTCGATTCTACTACAAAAGGGTAGTATAACCCTATACGCGGTTTGGCGAAATTGGTGACCAATTTTTTTTATGGAACTCCAAAGTTTCTGAAAATCAGTGGGCCCCTCGAAAAAGGTGTAATCAACTTTTGTCCAACAACTAATTCAGACTTTGTGATACCGCTTAACTATATTTCGAAATAATGTAGCTAAGAATATGCTGAAAAAAGTTTTTTAACATTTTATGTTTCTTAAAATTTTTCGGTACTTTTTTTAGAAAAAGTGAAGGAAAAAAATATTTTTTAAACTTTTTTCAGAATAAATTTCAGGGACTCGTAATTTTTCACTAACAATATTTGGCAAAATTGTAGCCAACGTAAACCTGAACAACTTTTGTGAACAATTCAATACAATCTGAACCTATAGCTCAAAAAACCACATTGTACCCCAATAATGTTGGTATTTCGCTATTATGTAACAAACATATTTTTTTTACATAAACCCAAAACTTAACACAAAAACCAAAAAACTGTCAAATTCCAGTCAAAAACGCTCTTTACTGGTATCATTATTGCTCCGACCACTAGATCGAATGACTAACATTGCTGTACGAACAGAAATTTGACATTCAGCATGTTCAGCATTTCATACCCGCCCTCCCCATTTTAGGGGGTGTTTTTTTATGATTTGTTAAAATATGTCCAAAAATTACAGTTATGTGGGGGAGCTAGTGGGTTTATATGTTCCACAAAAATATTGGGCTTAATATTTTCCATAAGGTTGGCTACATTATTGCCAACCTAGTATGAATTAGTTGTTGGACAAAAGCTGATGACACCTTTTTCGAGGGGCCCACATATTTCCAGAAACTCTGGAGGCCCATAAAAATATTGGTCACCAATTTCGATAAACCGAGTATAGGGTTCTACTACTCCTTGGTAGTAGAATCGAACCTATAGTGTTAAGTCCGTGTATTTTTCAAAAAGTGTTTATTTGTTGCATAGTGTAATCAAAAAAAAAAACAAATTTGGCATTATCTATTCAGAATTATAACTATCTCTATTATACTACATTGCTTCGAAAGCTTTAATGGGAAAAAAATTAAAAAAAATCTGCTTGACAATAGAAATCTTTTTCGGTAATTCTTTTTATCATAGACGGCTTTAGCCAATCTCACATAAACGTTTTTTTTTTTGTTTAACTGCTCCGTTGACTACTACTTCTGGCTTGAATTTAATGTTGCTTTTTCTTTGGCTTCTCCACTAGTTGAGTTATAAATTTCCTTTCCATTTCCCCTGCCGTCAAACAAGTTGCTCCGTTCCGTTCCAGTCACTTTTGCCTTTCGCCTAATAAACCTTTTATAAATTATGGCACTTTACCGGGAACTTCGTTAGGCGATTTCTTTCTATTTTCTGCGTCTTTGTCTTTGGTTGTTTTTCTTCGTCTTTTTTCTTTTTGTTTGCTACGTTTGCTTTTTTGTTCGAGAAATTCTGGATTGTTTTAAGCCATTGCGAACAGTTTCTCAACATAAACATACATTATCGGAGGTGTTGATTTATGGAGCATCCCAACTGCTTACTAACTTTATGGTAAAGGATTCTCTGTGGTTGGGGAAAACCTCTGGTCGTTCTCTGATGTGGTCGACAGTCAGTGGGATACAATGTTGGGAAGTTTGTACGTTTTTTATTTTTGCATTTTTCATAAACTGTTAACTTAGTTCAAGACTGACGGTGTGGGAGATATCTTCTGAACCGACAGTTCAGGAAATATGGAGTGAAGCAAAGTTTAGGAAATTTTTTGAAAAAAAAACAGCACAGTATTTAGTCAAGTATAGGAAGGGTAAGAAGGAGGAGTCTTAGACAGAAGTAGTGAGGATGACACCATCCCCAAGGAAAAATGGAGTCATGTGCAATCGGCCATTATGGCTCAATACCTCGCTATCCTCATGGAGATGTCGGGCACACCACCAATCTGCAACGATATAGGATGGCATCAGGGGAGAGTAAAGCTCTTGGTAATGTCAGATTATAAGGCCTGATTATAAGGCTGCTCTGAGTCGAGTGGGTGAGGTCTGGCCGTTCCCCCAGTTGGATGTTGTCGAAAAAACATCCCTAGTCATCTCAGAGCCCTCACCTGGGTTACAGAAGAACCATTCAACTCGGATGACATATTTGAGATAATTAATAATTCCCATCCTGGTCTGTCGACCCATAATTGCATGATTAGTAAGATCAGTAAGGTGGATAGTACAAAAACGGCTGGTAAATTTTATCCTTACAACGGGTAAAGGGAATCCTGCTATTTGTAACAAAAGAACCAAACTAACGATTTGTAACAAAGCCAATAAACCGTCCTTTACAATTAAAGACAGACATGCAGTACTTGACGTAACGTTTGCTACTGACCGGCTGTCAGACAAAATTATCGGGTGGAATGTTCTGTACGACCACTCATTCTCAGATCAGCATTATATAGAGTACAAACTTACTGAAAAACCAGTAAGGAAAGGCTAAAGTCGGGCGGAGCCGACTATATAATACCCTACACCACTCTCGTAATATTGAATAACTCTGATATATAAATTTTGTAATTCATGTATAAATTGTTTACATAAATTTACTTCTGGGAAATTTTATACTTAAATAATACCCTGTACCACAGTGTTGTGTAGGGTATAAAAACGATTGGATCTAAAGATCCAAATCGGATGAAACATATATATGGGAGCTATAGCTAAATCTTTACCGATTTTCTTCAAATTCGGCAATGTTGGTTCATGAATCAAGAAACTCTACCATTCTAAATTTCAAAACGATTGGATGTAAAATATAACTTCTATAGAACTAAAGGGCCAATCGGACGAAACCTATATATGGGAGCTATAGCTAAATCTTAACCAATTTTCTTCAAATTCGGTAGTGTTAGGTTCATGGATCAAGAAACTCTACCATTCTAAATTTCAAAACGATTGGATGTAAAATACAGCGTTTATAGGACTAAAGGGCCAAATCGGACGAAACATATATATGGGAGCTATAGCTAAATCTTAACCGATTTTCTTCAAATTCGGCAGTGTTGGTTCATGGATCAAGAAACTCTACCATTCAAAATTTCAAAATGATTGGATGTAAAATACAGCTTCTACAGGACTAAAGGGCCAAATCGGACGAAACATGTATATGGGAGCTATTGCTAAATCTTAACCGATTTTCTTCAAATTCGGTAGTGTTGGTTCGTGGATCAAGAAACTCTACCATTCTAAATTTCAAAACGATTGGATGTAAAATACAGCTTTTATAGGGCTAAATGGCTAAATCGGACGAAACATATATATGGGAGCTATAGCTAAATCTTAACCGATTTTCTTCAAATTCGGTAGTGTTGGTTCATGGATCAAGAAACTCTACCATTCTAAATTTCAAAATGATTGGATGTAAAATACAGCTTCTACAGGACTAAAGAGCAAAATCGGACGAAACATATATATGGGAGCTATAGCTAAATCTTAAACGATTTTCTTCAAATTCGGCAATGTTGGTTCATGGATCAAGAAACTCTACCATTCTAAATTTCAAAACGATTGGATGTAAAATACAGCTTCTATAGGACTAAAGGGCCAAATCGGACGAAAGATATATATGGGAGCTATATCTAAATCTGAACCGATTTCAACCAAATTCAATAGCGATCTTAACAGCCGCGAAATACTCTAAACTGCAAAATTTCAGAACTTTCAGAAATTTCAGATCGGAGTGAAATTGCGACCTGTAGTCGACGAACAACTTTACATGGACAGACGGACGGACGGACATCGTTAAATCGACTCAGCTAGTGATTCTGAGTCGATCGGTATACTTTAAGGTGGGTCTAGCTGTGTTATTTTCAGGTGTTACAAACATCTGCCGTGAAACAAACTTATAATACCCTGTACCACAGTGTGGTGTAGGGTATAACTATATAAACCTGTGTCCATAGAAATGTGAGGAAGACAAAGTGGCACCTTTATGAGAAGAATTATAAAAAAGTCCTCAACTCTAAACTTCTGCACGAACCGAACGACATGGTCGATCCTGGTAGTCTGGTTGATCATATCACTACATCATTCAATAGTTCTCTGGAAGAAGCCTGTCCAAAACCCAGGTATAAGGGTCATCTAAACGACAATGAGGGATTTCTGAGCTAAAGGCAAGGAACAAGTCTTGCAACAAGCTATTCAATAAGGCCAAATCTACTGGGGTCACTAACGAATGAGAATGAAGCCGAGCCAAAATTGGCGGCGGCTGCCATTGAAAATTATAGATCGGCGGCGGCTAAGCCGACATAAAATTTACATTCGGCGGCTCTATGATAGACATTTTAACATTTAAAATAATAGTTGAAAAGTTAAGCTTTGGTATTTATTCTTAAATAATATATGTTTTTAAGTTAACTGTAAGATATTGTGGGGTAAAAAAATCATCGATTCCATGCCGCTAGGCGGCTTTATGATATACTCTATTTTCAAAGTATGCTAAAGCTGTCAGATTGTCAGATCGGACAACTTTATCAACCCTGTTAAAGTGCCGCAAATGTACGGACAATAACAGATAGTTAGGCAAAGGTTAAGACGATTGCAAGAAACCCTTACAATTTCATATATTTAAAATATATTTTGTAAATATATATTTATATGCAGGATTGTCAATAAAAATATTTTATAGGCAATGGCCAATAAAATGTTTTTTCTGGCAATGGCGCCGTTGTCAAATGCATAAACTTCGCACATACTACAATCTGCAAATTATCTCACAATGACTTTTCTGCCAACGTTCCAAGACAAAAATTGTATCTTCACACGGTTGTACGTTCATAGGGTTGCATTTTTCCGCCATTCTTCTATATATAGCTTAAGTCGAAACAGGTTGTTTCCAGGACAGGCGAATTGCCGTTTTAGTGACATTTTAAATTTGTGTGGAATTACCTTGTGGTTTAAATAGAATGACATCTACTGCTTTGAGCTTAACTTGATTGATTCTTTAGAATGGAGGTATTCATTTATATGTTATACTATTCTATAATACTCCATTGATTTTTTTCCGAAAATATTTTTATCTCTATGTATATGTACATAATCTAATAATAAATAAAAAATCTTATTATTTCCTTTAAAAAGAATTTTTATAATATTTTTCTATTACTATAAATTTTATGATTTTTAAGACATGTTAAGCTCCCGCTTGTGACAATAAACGAATCAAAACGAAAATCATTCACTTCCATATCGTCCACCCAATAAATGAATTGTGTATAATGTATTTGTCGTTTCGAGAAAATCATATTTAAAGTTTTTGTGAAATTGAATCTCGATATTATTATTTATTAATGAACAATTTCAAACACCCAATAACCCAATTTGTGGAAGTAGAATTTCAACAGATATAAAACCAATTGAGTAGATTCTTAGAATGCAATAAAAAATAATAGTGTATATGCGTACAACTTATTCTTCTATTAAGGGACGATATATCTGCTATATAGCTATTTGCTTATCAAAAATGTAAATTGTATCTATCCATATTTAAAAGTTTTTCTATGGAGCGGCGGCTGTGTTTCAGCCGATTTGAGCCGCAAAGATCGGCGGCGGCTTCGGCTGGTGAAAAAGGTCGGCGGCGGCTAAAATCGGCGGCTCGGCTCGGCGGCTTCATACTCTGCTAACGACTGGGATACCTATAAAGAGCAACTCAAAGTCTCAGACGCCACACGACTGAGGAAGATACTATCCGCTACACCCTGTACAGTTGGTTATTTACAGGATGAGACAAATAACTGGACAAAAAACAGCGAGCAGTCGCTAAATATACTGCTCGACACACATTTCCCGGGGAAATCACATACAGAACCCGAGGAACGGCAGGAACAACAACAGAGCGAGTGGACTGTAAGCATCGCTGGGATGTTGACTGAGGAATCCAGAATTTGCTGGGCTGGTTTAACAAGTTCGAACCTTTTAAATCACCGGAACCAGACGGCATTGCCCCATCACAAATGCAGAGAATGTTGAAGTACATTATCTCCCGACTGGAGAAAATTTATGAAGGTTGTATCAGGTTCTCATAAAGCGTGATCCATTTCGAGGTTCCCTACTTTTAAAAAAAAAAAACACAGGTTCAAATTGAATGGGGAATGTTTATTATCATTTGAAAGAACATTCTTTGGCATTTTTTTTGAAGATTATGTCTATCAAATGTTGGCCGCGGCTACGTCTCAGATGGTCCATCCGTTGAGTTCAATTTTCGATGACTCGCTCGAGCATTTCGACATGTTTTGCTCCAAGTCCTGAATCGAAGCGGGTTTGTCGAGCTTCAATTTCAGGCATCAAATAGTCGGTTATCATGGCACGATAACGGTCGCCATTGACGGTTCCGTTCTCACCGGCATCATTTTTGAAGAAATGTGGACCAATGATTCCACCGGCCCACAAACCACACCAAACCGTTGTTTTTTCTGAATGAAGTGACAGCTCTTAAATCTCTTCAGGTTGCTCTTCGTCCCAAATGCGGCAATTTTGATTGTTTACATACTCATCGAGCCAGAAATGGGCCTCATCTCTGAACAAAATTTGGCTCGAAAACGTTGGATCTTCTTGGAACTTTTCAAGAGCCCATAGAGCAAAGCGATGTCGCTTGGGAAGGTCGGGCAGCTTCAGTTCTTGCACAAGCTGTATTTTGTATGTTTTCAATTTAAGATCTCGACGTAAAATGCGCCAAGTCGTTCCATACCTCAGTCCGAGTTGCTGCGAACGGCGCCACATCGACCGCGGTCTTCGTGTACACTCTCAGCTACGGCCGCTACATTTTCTTCACTGCGTGCAGGACGTGGTCTATTCGGTCGAATGTTATCCAATAATGTTATCCAAGTGTTGCGAATAGTACGCTCAGTAGGCCGATTATGTTGACCATAACTTGAGCGAAGTGCACGAAACGCATTCCTCACAGAACGTGAATTTTCGTAAGAAAGTTGAACGATTTGTAAAAGTTGTTCAGGCGTAAGTCTTTCCATGATGAAATTCCAAACAATACTTAACAAAAACAATATGACAGCATGACACGGCTCACACGTGATCTGCAAAAAAAAGGTTATATTCCCAATTGATGAAAGGATAACACAATGGTATTCTCACCCAAAGTGGGATAGATAACGCACACTAAGCCAAAGGACTTCAGCCTATCCTCTTCCTCCTGAAAGGTCTGGAAAGACTATTAGATTATTTCGTTAGAGAAAACCTGGATACCAAACTTCTGTCGCAGAATCAACATGCCTGCAACAAGGGTGACCTTTCATGACAGAGAAGGAGCTTAGTTAGACTCATCCAAAGCCTGCTCCATAGGAGATGCATAACTGCAAGTCTTAGGTCCACAACTCACAACAAGGTTAGTGAACAGTGGCACCCCACTAATTTGGAACGTAGCGGTAAATGAAATCCCGTTAGATACAGAACGTTATGGCTGCAAAGTCGTAGCAAATTCTTTGACGTCATCAAAGACTTCCTACAGATGGCTCTGAACAAATTGGATAGATGGGCCAGAAACGGCGGTTTGGGCGTTAACCCAAACATGGCAGAATTTGTTATTTGAAATTGTTATTTCGATTTAATGTACTGATACGTGTAAGGTAAGCCAACGTCACCTTATATTCCTGCAGAAAAGCTATAGGGTCGCGTTGAGGCTTAAAATCGTCCTTAGTTCGCCCGACACTGTTATACGGCAATGTGATGTTGTGGACGGTAACTAATAAACTAACCATCACCAACCTACTATCAAAGGTTCTGAGAACTGCCTTCCTATGTATATTTATAAACGGAGCGTTGAGTTTTACAGAGACTGAGTATCTACAAGCCCTACTCCATCTACTGCCCAGTGATATTGTGGCGAGATAAGTTGCCACCAGAGCGGCATTACGATTGAACTGCCTATGCATGTGGAGGTATAAAACTACCGCTAATGTAATGCACTGATAACTGACCGAATGAACTATATTACAACGGTGTACACCTTCGGGAGGAACTTCACCACTAAAATATCAGCCAGAAAGGGTTGGGTTGGCAGAACACCAGGAAATAGAAAACATCTCCACTTCTACACAGATGGTTTCAAGCTTAAAGATAAGGTTGGCTTCGAAGCGCTGCGTAAGAGCTCAGTATTGATATATCTACGATGTAGACACGTGTAGTGTCTATCAAGCAAATAATGGCAGTAAGGGATGTCGCCAAGTGGCTGAGTTGCAACGTAGTGACCAACATTGGCGTTGTCATTTACTCCGACATTCAGGCTGCCATCAATCCTCTGGAGGCCAAATTCCTGAATTCACAAACAGCCCTCGACTGCCGCAGATCTTTTAACGAGATGACTGAGCAGTTTAACATACACCTCATATGGGTACCTGAGCATAGGGATATCCCGGGGAATTGCAAAGCTGATGGACTTGCTAAGATACGAATTGAGAAGGTCGAAATGTCTCCTCGCTCTAGAGCAGAAAAAACTGTCTACGTTAGTATCAGTTCTGACGGCATATTGTCTGATCGGCGAACTCGCCAGAAGATTAGGTATTGAGTCCAATGACTTTTGTACTTAGGAGGTGTGATGATAAGGAAGAAGTGGAAAACATTGAGCATCTGCTTTGCTAATGTCCCTCGTTAAGGAAAAGACGTCTGGATATACTTCGGTGGGTTTTTCATCCCGGTTCCTATATTCGTACTATTGATAACTTTGTTTATCAAACATGAGGGGCATCTGTGCCCGTGGTAACTCTAGCGACCTACGTTGGTCTGTGTGAGCTGGCAAAGCTGGCTGAAATCCTAAACAAAACCCAAATATGTTACAAGATACACTGCAAAATTAATTTAGAGCCTGAATTTTAGTACAGACGAGAATCACATTAAATGTTCAATGAAATTCCTAATGGTCTCCGATTTTGATCAAACTTGGAGGGAAGGTTGAGTATAGTGCTCTAAAAACGGAGATACAATTTTTTTGACAAATCTCCAAAACCGCGGGAGATATGCACATTTAAACATTAGAAATTGAGCAACAAATATCGAAAAGTAATTCGAATTCGAAGCCTTATTACTTTTGTTCCACATGCGATTTTTTCATATTTTGTTTTGACCTAGATTTGCAAAGACTTCAGCTTTATTAATAGCAATGCGGATGATGTTTGGAAGCTGCACGACATATGTTTATATTTGCATGTAAGAAAGTTCAGTCGGGTAAACCGACTTATGAGTCCCCTCACCTTGAGTCCCAAAAAAATATTCGTAAATTTATTATGTTTTATTAATTATTATTATCAATTTAAATTGCATTCAATAACTTTAAAGTATGTACTGGTATTAAAGTTATAATCTGGTTACTTTTGGTGTAGAGTGGTTCATTTGTGTGGGAGGTACCAAGAAGTGGCGTGCCAATAACGCCCACTTTTTTGTGGACTCTAGGTACTATAAAAACATTATACTGTACAAAATTTCAAGTATTTGTATGCACTGTTATTAAAGTTAAAAGCTGTTAACTTTTGGTACAAAAGGTCAATTTGTGTGGGAGGTACCAACAGGGGCGTGCCAATAATGCCCACTTTTCTGTGGACTCTAGGTACTATAAAAGCATTACACTGTACGAAATTTCAAGTATTTGTATGCACTGGTATTATAGTTAAAAGCTGTTAACTTTTTGTACAAAAAGGTCCATTTGTGTGGGAGGTACCAAAAGGGGCGTACCAATATCGTCCATTTTTCTCTGAACTCTAGGTACTATAAAAACATTACACTGTACAAAATTTCAAGTATTGCTATGTACTGATATTAAAGTTATAAGCTGGTAACTTTTTGTGCAAAGTGGTCCATTCGTGTGGGAGGTACTAAAAAGAGAGTGGCCACTTCGCCCTTTTTTCTTTGGCGTGTTAGCGACTAGCAAACTAATACTATGTGTGAAATTTCAGAAGATTCGAGTATGTAGTATAGAAGGTATTAAAGAATCAATATTTCACTAAAAGTTGGCCCTTTGTGGGGGAGGTACTAGAAGGAGTCGATCAATATGGCCCATCTTCGAACTTAGCCGGAGATAGAGAAAAATATTACGGCATACCAAATTTGAAGTTAATCGGTTACTCCTTTCGAGAGTTATCGTGCGCACCAGCCAGCAGACAGACAGACAGACGGACGGACGGAGATTGTGTTGATTTGATATCAATAAAAAAATAAGGTAAGTTCACATTTGTCTCCTGTTTTTTATTCGAAATGTCCACAAAGTTTCATCAATATCGGAGGCCATAGATAATTTCATCGAACATTTAACGGGATTCTCGTTTATTATAGAATTAGAGGATAAAATGTATAATATTTATATTTATGTCAAAAATACAAATACCAAATTTTTAAAGAATCAAATTCAAATTTTCTCTCAGGGTGTATATATATGATCAATAACGCTGTGCAACATATTTTTTGCCGAAGGGCTGTGCATAACATTTTCTGGTGTCCTAAACACGAAAAAATATTTTAAATAAATCTGTTTTTTATACCCTACACCACACTGTGGTACAGGGTATTATAAGTTTGTTTCATGGCAGATGTTTGTAACACCTGAAAATAACACAGCTAGACCCACCTTAAAGTATACCGATCGACTCAGAATCACTAGCTGAGTCGATTTAAGCATGTCCGTCCGTCCGTCCGTCCGTCTGTCCATGTAAAGTTGTTCGTCGACTACAGGTCGCAATTTCACTCCGATCGTTCTGAAATTTTGCAGTTTAGAGTATTTCCCAGCTGTTAAGATCGCTATTGAATTTGGTTGAAATCGGTTCAGATTTAGATATAGCTCCCATATATATCTTCCGTCCGATTTGACCCTTTAGTCCTATAGAAGCTGTATTTTACATCCAATCGTTTTGAAATTTAGAATGGTAGAGTTTCTTGATCCATGAACCAACATTGCCGAATTTGAAGAAAATCGGTTAAGATTTAGCTATAGCTCCCATATATATGTTTCGTCCGATTTGGACCTTTAGTCCTATAGAAGCTGTATTTTACATCCAATCATTTTGAAATTTAGAATGGTAGAGTTTCTTGATCCATGAACCAACATAGCCGAATTTGAAGAAAATCGGTTAAGATTTAACTATAGCTCCCATATATATGTTTCGTCCGATTTGGCCCTTTAGTTCTATAGAAGCTGTACTTTACATCCAATCGTCTTGAAATTTAGAACGGTAGAGTTTCTTGATCCATGAACCAACACTACCAAATTTGAAGAATATCTGGTAAGATTTAGCTATAGCTCCAATATATATGTTTCGTCCGATTTTGCTCTTTATTCCTGAAGAAGCTGTATTTTACATCCAATCGTTTTGAAATGTAGAATGGTAGAGTTTTTGTTCCATGAACCAACATAGCCGAATTTGAAGAAAATCGGTTAAGATTTAGCTATAGCTCTCATATATATGTTTCGTCCGATTTGGTCCTTTAGTTCTATAGAAGCTGTACTTTACATCCAATCGTCTTGAAATTTAGAATGGTAGAGTTTCTTGATCCATGAACCAACATTGCCGAATTTGGATAAAATCGGTTAAGATTTAACTATAGCTCCCATATATATGTTTCGTCCGATTTTGCTCTTTAGTCCTGTAGAAGCTGTATTTTACATCCAATCATTTTGAACCAACACTACCGAATTTGAAGATAATCGGTTAAGATTTAGCTATAGCTTCCATATATATGTTTCGTCCGATTTGGCCCTTTAGTTCTATAGAAGCTATATTTTACATCCAATCGTTTTGAAATTTAGAATGGTAGAGTTTCTTGATCCATGAACCAACATTGCCGAATTTGAAGAAAATCGGTAAAGATTTAGCTATAGCTCCCATATATATGTTTCATCCGATTTGGCTCTTTAGATCCAATCGTTTTTATACCCTACACCACACTGTGGTACAGGGTATTATTTAAGTATAAAATGTCCCAAAAGTAAATTTATGTAAACAATTTATACATGAATTACAAAATTTATATATCAGAGTTATTCAATATTACGAGAGTGGTGTAGGGTATTATATAGTCGGCCCCGCCCGACTTTAGCCTTTCCTTACTGGTTCTAATTGTTTTAACGACAGTTATTAAATTTCTGTTTCCACATGAAAGTTTCGTTTCCTACATCTGCAGTCCTCATAATTTCCCTCATTTTGACGTGTATCCCGGTATTATCGAGCCAAATAGTAAAGGCACCTTCCAAGAAAATTGGAATTTTAAAGAAAATTTTTTAATAAAAATTTACCTTAAAAAATGTTTTAATATTTTGTTCGCGCTTAAGACTCCATATTAAAACAGAAAATGTTATGCGCAGCCCTTCGACAAAAATTTTGTTGTATAGTGTATATCTACAGACGGACGGAAGGACAGACGGACGTGGTTAAATCCGACTCAGGAAGTTATTCCTAGTAGATCGATATAATAAACGGTCTATCTCTTCTCCTTATTGGTTTTACAAGAAAATGCACAAATTCATAATACTCTGGACTACAGTGCATTGTAGGGTTTAAATATAGGTCACTCCTACAATGTGGCAGAGTTTTTTTTTTGCCGCGAATTGTTTTTATTATAAGACAATTTTCAGGTTGGATATTATTTTAGTTGATTAAATTGGACTGTTGGCATTTAATCGTCCGGATGCTGTAGTTCCGCTTTCGAAACTCCATTTTGGAATCCACTAAGTTGGCATCCAGCATGGTGCACTCTCTGGCACTTCCAGAGAACCTCTTCCTACAATGCCTCCGAAAGATGAGAATCTCATAAACTAAAAGCATATTATGCCATTCCGATGCATTTGTTGTTCTCTGGAACTTTAGTGGATAATGCTTTTCATCTGCTTTAGCTTTGGCTGTCACATTCTGACCGCATCTCGAAAGGATGTTTTCACATGGAATCCTTTAAATTATAAACGAGAGAATGTTGTTTGCTTGGTTGGTCTGGTGGTCGGGTTGGGTTGGGTTTGGTTTGGTCTGATATCTTATGGCCGCTACTGGCAGTGAATGAATCACTTTGTTTGCCATTCTGGCTGGAACTTCAAGTGCAGACAAAGTACAAATACTCTGGAAAAGAGCTTGAGGTATAAGTGACAACAATTGGCTAAGCTTATGCAGTGGTTCCATTCCATTCTACTCCACTCCACACCACTCAAAGATTATGTCAACGGCGTCGACGACTCCGACTTCGAAGTACACTGATGATGAAGTTGTACAAAAAATTGTGGTTTTGAAATTTGGATAATGTACACACACATGAGAGTTCCAACCTAACCATACGACAAGGCTGCCACTTTAAGTTCTTTATGCTGGAGCAGTTATTTGTACACTCGTACCGCTCACTCACTTCAAGAGTGACATAACTCAAAATTGAAAATTGTCAGGATGTGTAACTTTAAGTCCGCATTAAAAGATAAGTAAAATTAAATGAGATGTTTAAATACGCTTGAATAATCCGAAATATGGTTGTTTACTTATAGAACAAATTTCGCTGAGATAAATTAATGGACATTTGCAAAATACGCATTTTTGTAAGGCAACCTCAAAAATTTTAAATTTTGAGTTATGTCACTCTTGAAGTGAGTGAGCGATATGTACGAGGAAGACATTACGATTTGTACATATGTACACATATAGTTGTTATTTGCAACTGTCATCACTAAGTGAAGTATGAAACACTTTTCATGCGAAATGAGGGCGAACTCCCAACGAAAGAGTGACCCTCTCGTTGGGGTATTACTTGGTTGGCCACTCCATCATGTGAAAATATAATCAAACAGGATATATATTGCAAAGACAGAGTGGAACGAAATTATTTTCTTACAAGAATTGCCAATTACGAGATATTTTAAAAATTTCTTATTTTAAGAAAAAAAATCTTATTATAATGTAGATCTTCAGCACTACTGAAGATCTGCATTTTCCAGGTACAACAGAGAAATCGAGATAATGAAAATGTTACAGAACGGAAACTCTACTGATGAAATAAATCCTGTTTAAACCAGTAAGGAAAGGCAGAAAGTCGGGCGGGGCCGACTATATAATACCCTACACCTCCCTAACAATGCGATAAAGGTCATTGCGATAATAATTTGGAATAATTGGTAAGTAGGCAGGAACATATTATCTAATTCTGAGCCGATAATCGCTAAATGGAGCAATATTCGTTCCTAAATTGAGAAACATCTTTCCGGAAAATATTAATGATCGGAAGTAAAGTACAACTTCTATAGCGCTTTGATACCAAATCAGGAGGAACATATATATTATATATAAATCTGAACGGATTTTTCTTGAATACTCATTCATGTAAAAAGAAACTTCTTTCAGTCAAATTTCGTACTGACCGGATATAAACTACAGTCTCTACAGCGCCTACATGTCAAATCGGGGGTAACGTATATATGGGGGCTATATCTAAATCTGAACCGATTTTCTCTGAATTTGGAAGTATCCCTTCATATAATAAGAAACCTCTTTGCGTAGATTTGTTTACTGATCTGATATAAAATACAGATTGTACAGCGCTTACATGTTAAATCGGGGGTAACATATATATGGGGGCTATATGTAAATCTGAATCGATTTCCCTCAAATTTGGCAGTATTAATTCATGTAATAAGAAACCTCTTTCTGCCGAATTTCGTACTGATCGGATTTAAAATACGTTTTTTACAGCGGTTACATGTAAAATCGGGGGTAAGATATATATGGGGGCTATATCTAAATCTGAACCGATTTCTTCCAAATTTAACAGTGTTCATTCATATAATAAGAGACCTCTTTCTGCTGAATTTCATACTGATCGGATATAAAGTAAAGTTTTTACAGCGCTTACATGTCAAATCGGCGTAACATATATATGGGGGCTATATCCAAATTTGAACCGATTTTAACCAAATTAAATAGGGATCGTCCTCGGGTCAAAAAAAAGATATGTGTAAAGTTTCGTCAAGATCGGGCCATAATTGCGACCTGTACTTTGATTACAAGAATACATCTACAGACGGACAGACAGACGGACATAGCTAAATCGACTCAGAAAGTGATTACAAGTCGATCGGTGTAATAAACAATGGATCTATCGCTTCTCCTTTTGGGTGTTACAAACAAATGCACAAAGTCATAATACCCTGTACCACAGTGTGGTGTAGGGTATAAAAAGCAAGATATTCCGATTCTTTGAATGTTATGTAAAGAAATACTTTTGTAAAAAAGTGTTAATACGAGGGTTGCTATTTATATCTCTGTCCTGGAAGTGCTGGTGTTGCCAGATGAAAACTGGAACTTCCATTGGAAAGTATGACATTTTTGAGCATAACTTCACTCAGATCGTTTTGTCATGCACCTCCAAAACATGGTTTTTGAACGCTTCGACAGCTGCTTCAGGCGTCGAAAAACGTTGACCAAGCAGTTTTTTCTTGATATGAGTCAATAAGAATAAGTCATTGGGTGGGTCTTCGAAAACCCACACGGTCGATTGCTGTTTTGTTACGGGCTCATACGCATAGATACAAGATTCGTCACCTATGACGATCTTATAAACGTCTTTTGAGGCACCGTGATCGTATTTTTTCAAAATTTCTTTGCACCAATCGACACGAGCCTTTTTTGAGCGATTGTCAAATTGTGCAGGATCCAACGATAACAAACCTTTTTTACGGCCAGATGTTCATGCAATATCGAGTGCATGCTGGTGGAAGAAATGCCCAAGGATGCCTCTATCTCACGGTATGTCACATGACGATCTTGCATTATCAGTTCACGCACGGCATCAATGTTCTCTGGGACAACGGCTGTTTTTGGACGACCTTCAACTTTGAGCGAGCGTCGGCCACGATTGAATTTATTAAACCAGTTTTTCACAGTATAGGATGTTGCTTCATCGACATACAAAGATTTAAGTTCATCGATGCACTCCTGTCGTGATAATCCACGTCGAAAGTTGTGAAAAATGATCGCACGAAAATGTTCACGAGTTAATTCCATTTTGTTGCCAAATTGATTTTTTCAAGTCACTGTAAACAACACAAATGATGTTCGTACGTCAAAACGTTTTGAGTACGTTTATGCTAAAAAATGTCAAACTTTCCAATGGAAATGTCAGATGGCGCCAGGCAACACTTAGTGTTGCCTAGGCCAGATATTTATATAGCAACCCTCGTATTCTAGTACAGTATGTATGTATGTATGAAAGGAATGGTCAGTCTAGTAAAGTAAGAACATTTTAATTCTAGTAAATCCATCAAGGTATATCCTTACTATGTGAGTAATGTGCTATGCAATATGAAACTTTATGTGGGAGCTAGAAAGGTGGAAACATTATGCTCAGTCGAGACAGTTTTTCTTCTCCAATTCGAGAAGATATTTTAACAGATTTGTCTAGCTACAGCTGTATATTTCTGTCCATCTGACATTGGGATGCCTGACTACCCCTCGCCTAAGTCAAAGCTTGCATGTGGACAGTGACGCCCCAAAATATCCAAATTCTTAGAGAATTTATAGTGTTGTCCTTTTCCTACGCAGCTTATCGGCATTGCAGTTAACCGGGATATTGCTATGCTGAGGTCCCCATATGAGGTATATCGAGCCTTAACCAACTGAATTTGTAATGTCATCCCTTCCAAGCAAGTTCATCAACTTTGCAGTTCCCTGGGATATCTCTATGCGCACGTCCCCATATGAGGTGTATGTTAAACTGCTAATATGGGTACCAGGTATCTGGTAGTCTGTGAGCTATGTCCAGACTAAGTTGTTTGCATTGTACTCCGAAGCCAACCTTTTTATCGAGCTTCGGACCATCCGTATAGAAGTGGATATGATTTATATTACCTGGTATTCAGCCAACCCATTCATCCCTGGCTAGTATCATGATGTGATGTTGTTCCTCTCGAAGGTGTACACCGATGGTATATAGTCCACTCGTTTGGTTACCATAGCACTACACTCTGATATGCTCATGTGACCGTAGTTCTTGTACATTAATGGGCTGTTCAATCATAGGCATTTACTTCTCTGTACCTTTGATAATAGGTTGGTGATTGTTAGTTTGTCAGTTTCCATCCTAGTAAATAGAAGCAATTCTGCCTTGTTTGGGTTAACGCCCAAGCCGCTGCTACTGGCCCATATACCCACCATGTACAGAGCCACCTGTAAGATGTCTCTGAGGACGTTTTCGAATTTGCCACTCACTGCGATTGCCAAGTCGTTCGCATATGCCACGACCTTGCCGCCACAACGTTCTAGATCTAGCAGAATTTCATTCACCGCTAGATTCCAAATTACGGGAGACAGTTCTCCTCCTTTTTGTATCCAGGTTTTCCCTAATGAAATAATCTAAAAGTCTTTCCAGACAATTCAATAGGAAGGAGGATAGGCTACATGCTCTGAAGTCTTTTGGCCTAGTGTGCGATATCATTCCTGCTTTGGGTATGAATACCACTTTTGTGTCCCTCCATCGATTTGGGATGTATGAAAGCCTGATACAGCCTACATAAATTTTCTCCAGCCAGGGGATAATGTACTTTAACATTTTCTGCATTTCTACTGGAGTGATGCCGTCTGGTACAGGTGACTTGCAGGGCTCAAAGCTGTTAATTGCCCAGCTTATTCTGGATATCTCAGTCAACAAGCTAGCGACGCTCGCAGTGCACTCGCATTCTTGTTGGTCCTGCTGATCTTCGGGTTCTGTTGGAAATGTGTGCCGGGAAATGTGTGTCGAGCAGTACATTAAGCGACTCGCTGTTTTTTGTCCAGTTATTTGCCTCTTCCTGCAAGTAACCCACTGTACAGGGTGAAGCTGGTGGTATCTTCCTCAGCCTTGCGGCGTCGGAGACCTTTTCCACTTCGCCACAGAAGGTCTACCAAGAGCGTCTTTGCGCCTTCCTAAGCTCCTTCTTATAGATCATTTAGTTCTCTTTATAGGCATCCCAAACATTAGCGACCCCAATAGATTTAGCCTTGTTGAATAGCTTGTTGCAGGTCTTTTTCATAGCCGTTAGCTCAAAAGTCCACCATTAGGGTTTAGTTTTACCCTTGTACCTTGTTTTTGGACAGGCTTCTTCAAGTGAACTATTGAATGATGTAGTGATATGCTCGACCGGATTATTCAGAGCGGCTTTGTCATTCTGTTCATAAAGTTGAGGACTTTTTTGAAATTCTTCTCATACAGTTGCCACTTTGTCTTCCTCACATTTCTGTGGACGGCAGATTTAGGCGCTTTTTCAGCGAGTTTGAACTCAATATAATGGTGATCTGAGAATGAGTGGTCGTCCAGTACATTCCACCCAATAATTTTGTCTGACAGCCGGTCTGTAGCAAAGGTTACGTCGAGTACTTGTTATTATATTGTTATTACCTAAATATGTTACAAATACTTAGGTTGGTAGTTAGAATAAAGTCAAGAAGCGAATCACCCCTCTTGTTTATATTCGTACTACCCCAGATAGTATGGTGAGAGTTCGTGTCTGCGCCAATAATCAGCTCGAGCTCGTCAGACATTGCTTATTCTACTACTTCCCTGAAGAGAGCTGTCGGTACTACAGCTTCATAGGGGAAGTAACGGGAGACCACCCAATAGTATATGCGATTACCGATCTCCAGACTAGTAGCTGTTTGGTCTTTACCACTTATATTAGTCAGGAGAAATAAAGTTAGATCTTTCCTGGCCAAAATGCAGGTTCTTGGAGTGCCTTCACAGTTGGACACAAGCAGCTTAAAGTTGGGTGTCCTGATACCGCACCCCCTTCCCCCTAAAACATAGGGCTCCTGTATCAGGACGATGTCTACTGTACCTATGGACAAACGCAACAATAGATTTTTTCCCCTATTTTTTATGTTTTTTTTTGTAACAGGAAAAAGTGTTTTTTTTTTTAAAATCATTTTGTCCTCATATTTTTGACGACTGTTACTAAACCAAAGATGCTACGTGAAAGCAGTATTTGCAGCATATGTAACCCTCATAATTCCCTTTAATTTGAGGCATAACACGGCTCAATCAGGCTTATACTTGAATTTGAATTTTTTTCGTGTTTGTGACACCTAATTACACCAGAAACTGTTATCCACATCCCTTGGACAACAATTTTGTTGCATAGTGTTATATTTCCAAAAGTCTATCCCACAATTCCCAAAATATTTTTGAAAATCCCCAAAAGTGGGGTTTTTTGGATTTTCCCCTATATCTACCATACCAAAAGCCGGGTTTCAGTTTCTACCACATACAAATATGCCAATAGTTTTAAAATTGTAGCTTTGCCTTTGGAGAAAATGTGGCTTATTTTGAAGTTTGTGTAAAAAATGGTGTCAATTGGAGAAGCTTGGCAACAATACTAGTGAATAATTTTGATCCGTTGTTTCCTTGAGATTATTCTCTAGAAAGTTTTCTTTAAGATCATAGTAAATATTTTGTATTTTTCTTAATTAGCTTCTTCGAAAATACAACATATACTTTTTTCCTAAAAAAAAATAGCCATAACTTTTGTCCTATTGGGTATATCGAACCAAATTGTATTGCCAATCCAGACGTGTTTAAGTGGATAATTGCGGTGCATATTCTGCTTCGATATTTACAAAATACTATCACAGGGTCGGGGAAAAATTAAAAATTCAATTTTCAAAAAGCCTTTTGTAGACCTCGGTTACTAGAATACAAACAAACAAAGATTTTATGAATCGGACTAAAAGTTACACGCACTTAAACATTTTGTTCATCCGAGGTGGCCACCTTTGAGGCCCTGCAGTACACTACAGCGTATACGGTTAGTCGATCATGTGACAATTTTGTATATCATCATCATTTGACATTGTCTTACTCAAAACCATTATGCACAATTGATTTTCCATTCAACAGACACATAAAATTTAAATCTTCTCATGTCAGAGAAAAATGAAAAATTGCAAACATTAAATAACAAAAGACTTGACTGGTTTATTTGCAGATGCATTAAAGAAATTTGACATGACCATTTCCGTATTTGTTAAATGGACGACTTTTGCTATTTAAAGAAATTGGTTTCTATTGCTTTGCTATGAGACTGTGGGAGATGTGGAATTCTCCTTTAATGCATTTCAATAAATTATGGTCAAGGTCTTCTTCTATATATTTATGCACTTTCTGTATGTTTGCGAAATATTTGAAAGCATTTGTATGAAAGGAAATTTTATTATTAAGTGTTTGTGGTCCTTAAAGTGTATATACGAATCTTTTTTTTGGGGGGGGGTAAATGAATTTCCTTCACTCGTATTTGGCAATTTCGTAATTAGGAAATGAATAAATTTGGCTTTACCTCCTGCCGCTATACTTGGTGGCACAAAGCAAAGTGGGCAAACATTGATGGAGTGGTTACGTACTCCTTCACATAAATGGCACTGAATGTAATTGTTTGCACTAACTGCCACGGTGACAACTCACAGCGGAGAAAAGGGGGCTTGAGTGTGGAAGTGGGCCATGAAAAGTCACAAATTAAGATATTACTTTTTATGGACTAAAAGAGATCCCTATATGATATGACATATTCGTGTACAGTTTAATTCCGTTTCAATGTAATACCCCACCAAGAAAAAAGAACATCGAAAAGACATGGAAAATATATATTTCTTGTTGTGTGGAAGTGACTCAAAATGGTATCATCACCGGTGCAACACACAAAAAGTTGAAAGTAACAAAATGTCATTTGGGTGTTTCAGGTTTAGTTCTAGTTCGGATTTGTCGTAATTTTTGACACAACACTATGCAATCATTATACCCTACACCACACTGTGGTACAGGGTATTATAAGTTTGTTTCACGGCAGATGTTTGTAACACCTGAAAATAACACAGCTAGAGTATACCGATCGACTCAGAATCACTAGCTGAGTCGATTTAATTTTAATTTGGTTGAAATCGGTTAAGATTTAGATATAGCTCCCATATATATCTTTCGTCCGATTTGGCCCTTTAGTCCTATAGAAGCTGTATTTTACATCCAATCGTTTTGAAATTTAGAATGGTAGAGTTTCTTGATCCATGAACCAACACTACCGAATTTGAAGAAAATCTGTTAAGATTTAGCTATAGCTCCCATATACATATATGTTTCGTCCGAATGAGAAATGTCCTTCTAGACCGAACTTATCTTATTCTTTTATTGATATCTCCCAAACTACCAGCGATCCCCAAATGATTTTTTTGGACATGTAGGGCACAATATGGGTTATCATCTGGTCTACATTTTCTCAATTTAAAAATATTACTTTTTGAAAAAAATCTAGATTTTATTTATTGTTTTAAAAATAAAAATATGGCATGCAGCTTCCAAACGCTATACATCTCTATATTAATAAAGCTGTAGTCTTTAGGAATCTAGGTCAAAACAAAATGTTTAAATATCCCTCGTAGAACAAAAGTTATGACCACTTTTCGATATTTTTTGCCCAATTTCGAATGTTTAAATGTACATATCTCCTATAGGTTTGACGATTTTTCAACAAAATTTTATAGCCTATATCAGAGCACCATATTTAACTGTTTCACCAAGATTCATCAAAATCGGAGACCATCGGCAATTTTTAGGTACAAATAACATGGTTCTCGTCAATTTATTTATTGATATTAGTTTTTGAATTAAATTTTTGTAAATTATTTTCGGTTAGAGTCTATGGAAGTTACAAAGCTAACTAACAAAACTTATGAAATTATGAAACCTGTTGATTTTCCACAAATATATTGAAAGGGCACTCATAATAATTTTTCGCGAGGAATATTTATCTCGAAGACACCATCTAAAAATGTTGACACCATCTAATGTGTGACATATGGTAAGATTTGATTGCAATTTTTCAGGGGTAAGGTGGTAAGAAACGTGGACGACTGTTTTGAGAGAAATAATTCTGCGAAGTATTTGACGTATTTGAACAAATTCAGTTAAGATTTAGTTTTATAACTATTATTTATATGTTCTATATCTGAGCTTATTCTGCTCTAACAAGGTGGTGTACGATATCATATAGTTGGCTTCGCCACACGCTGAAAAAAAATCGCTTCTGTAGTATATTGTCCCAAACATATTCTGCTGGAAACATACATATGTTTAGAACACACTTCAAATATATAATATTTGACACGCATAAATATTAAATGTTTGGGAGGTTGTTGTTCCAAACAAAAGTATGTTTTCATTCGCATATTTTGTTATTTGGAACTAATATTGTCGAAACAACGATTTATTTGTATTTAAGTATCAAGGCCGTAATTTAAAGGCAAGTTTTCTGTTTTTCAGAAGTTCAAAGATCATTTTTTTAGAAATGTCATATGTTTGTAAAATTAGATTAAAATTTAAATCGTATACTCTTTTTAACTATTAATTGAATTGATGGATTGACAAAAAGTGATGAATTGGAATATTTATAAAATAAAAATTAGTGCTGCAAAACCAAATATAAAGCTGCTTATGACATTTTTAACTATAAGTATAAAATATACCACGAACAAATTTAAACTATAATTTCTGACAGCAAAGTTTTAAAAATCTTTTTTAAATAAAATATATTTGGGAAACTTCTTAAACAATAACTGTGTTTGTGTGTAAACACATATTTTAATTGTGATAGTTAGTTCGCAAATATATTTTGTTCTAATATATTTATATATGCGTTCCAAATAAAATTTCTTGATTTCCAAATATAATTTATTTCTTCACAAATATATAATATTTAAAAAATTTGTTTCCAATTATATTTTCTTTCGATTCAAACATATCAAAAATGGTGATTTCCCCCCGTGCAGTCATTGGTCTTTCCTTACTGTTTTTTTAGGGGATTCATAAGTCGGTTTACCCGACTGAACTTTCTTACTTGTTTTTTTGCATTTCTGTCTAGCTTATTGAGCATTTAAGCAAATACTGGGACAAACCTGTCATAAAGATTTAAAGTACAACTTTTATAGCGCTTTGATGCCAAATCAGGAGGAGGTTATATCTAAATCTGAACCGATTTTCCCCGAATTTGGCGGTATTATTTCATGTAATAAGAAACCTCTTTCTGCCGAATTTCGCACTGATCGGATATAAAATACAGTTTCTACAGCGCTGTCAAGTCAAGTCGGGAGTAGGTTAGGTTAGGTTAGGTTGAAAGGGACGCCCGTCAGAATACAACTGACGAGTTCACTCGGGGCCGACAATTCGGTCCATTGTGTTTCCCATTGGTAGAAAGGAAGGATAGAAGAAATAATTGGAGGTTGACAGATTAGGAAGATAGAGAAAAGGTTTCTGAAGAGGGAGGGGCGATTCGGAAGGGGAAGAAGAAGATCTAATTATTCTCGTTTGTCCTCGTGGCTTTACTAAACCAGAGGGATTTACTGATGAATTTGAGAAGGGATTTGAGCGGTGCATCTGCTAGATCGTCTAAGTATACGAAGAGCCTGTGCCCTAAAAAGGCCAAACGGTACTCTTGCAGTCCTTTGCATGAACATAGCAGGTGCTGTACTGACTCCTCCTCTTCTTCATCTAAGCAACTTCTACAGAAGTCTTCATAAGGAAGCTTCATGCGTGCAGCCATATTGCCTATCACGCAGTGCCCTGTGATGACTCCTGTGAGGATGCTAAGTTTGGTCTTCCTGAAGGACAGCAATTCTTTGGTACGGTTCACATCAATGGATGGCCAAAGGGTTCGTGCAGTCCTGCAGTTTTGTACTGTGTCCCACCTCGATCTGGTTAGTGTTGCTCCGCGTTCGTCGATTTCGTTTTTAAGTTCCACGAACGGAATTTGCACGTCCAGAGTCGCGGTTTCGTTTCGCGCACCTGATCCTATCCTGGCACATTCGTCTGCTAATTCGTTGCCCTGTATGTTGCTATGTCCTGGCACCCAGCAGAGCGTGATTTCGTACGTCTGAATATGGTTTAGGGCTAGAAAGCAGTCCATTGTGCAGCGTGAGTTAATATTTCTGGAACTCAAGGCCTTGAGAGCTGCCATGCTGTCGACGTAGATCTTGAATTTTTTCGGAGAAATATCCCGTTCCAAAATCTGATTCGCGGCAATGTTAATGGCATAGATCTCTGCCTGGAAGACCGTGCATTCATCTGGGAGTCTGGTGGATATTCTGAGATTGAGGGTGTCGGAAAATACTCCCGAACCCGTGCCCGTCTCCATTTTCGATCCGTCCGTGAAAATTGAGATCTCATCGTCCTCTATAACGCTATTTGATGCCCAATCTTCACGGCTAGGAAAAGTTACTTTAAAATTTCTATCTTGAATTGTTCGTGGTGTCAAGTAGTCCGTTGTCCTATTGATTTTGTCTGTTATACCCATGTTTTCCAGGATTGAGCCGTGTCCTTGTGTGGTATTGATGGCTATTCCTGATTCCCTTAGCCGAAGGGTCACTTTCGCTGCGGTACACTTTATGTATATATCGATTGGTTGAAGGTTCAGCATCGCCTCCAATGCCATTTGTGGAGCAGATCTGAGGGCGCCCGTTATCCCGACGCAAATCAGTCTTTGTACTTTGGCTAGGTGAGAGAGATGTGATTTCTTCATTACCGATTTCCACCATACAACTGATCCGTAAGTGAGTATCGGTCTGATGATCGATGTATACATCCAGTTTATCATTTTGCAAACCCCATTTGCGTCCAAACATTTTCCTGCAGGCATAAAAGGCGCATAGCGCTTTCTTACCCCTTTCCTCCAAATTCCTTTTCCAGGACAGCTTAGAGTCTAGGGTGATGCCTAAGTACTTAGCTTCTTTCGACAGTTCAAGTACCTTTCCCTGTAATGTAGGGAGCTGATAGTTCGGAATTTTATTTCTTCTAGTGAAAAGGACCAGTTCCGTCTTCCCTGGGTTGACTCCTAGTCCATTCTTTTCTGCCCAGCGTGATAGTCGTTTTAGTGATCTTTCCATGATCTCGCTGACCGTAGGCATAAATTTGCCCCTAATCAAAATCACGACGTCGTCGGCATACGCTATGATTTTAATTCCGGTATTGCCAAGATCCATTAGGATTTCGTTTATCACTAGGTTCCATAATATTGGTGAGACCACTCCACCTTGCGGAGTACCTCTCGTAACTCGCCTTCTAGCCGAACCATTGCCCATTGTTGAGTTAATGATTCTGCTTTTGAGCATATTACCTGTCCACCTGGTTATGCCTGGGTGTGAGCCTATGCCGTCTAGTGCGTTAAGTATAGATGCTATTTTAACATTGTTAAAAGCGCCCTCTACATCGAGGAACGCTGCCATGGTGTAGTCTTTGTAATGAAGGGAGTCCTCGACAAATCCTACCACTTCATGTAAGGCCGTTTCCACAGATTTACCTTTCAGGTAGGCGTGTTGTGCCTTGCTGAAGTTGTTTGGTGTCAGTTTTCCCCTCACGTTAAGATCAACTAGTCTTTCCATGGTTTTCAACAGAAACGATGATAGACTGATTGGTCTGTAGTCCTTTGTCGTACTGTGGTTTATTTTTCCCGCTTTGGGGATAAAGACCACCTTGACTTCTCTCCATGCCTTGGGTATATATGACCATTGCAAACTTGCAGAAAAAATTGCGCGTAGCCATGGTAAAATAAGTTCCAAGGATTCTTGTAAGAGAGCTGGAATGATGCCATCCGGGCCCGCCGATTTGAAGGGCTTGAATGATCTCACCGCCCAGCATATTTTCTCGTCATCTATAACAGTTCTGATAAGTTCCTCCATATTGTCCGTGGGGAGGTCTTCGCACACTTCCACGGCATCTGAAACTTCGTTGCAACCCGGAAAATGGGTGTCCATCAGAAGTTCTAGAGTCTCTTGGTTGTTCTCTGTGAGTAGTCCATCAGGTCCCATGAGGAAGTCTGGTGTGCTGGGATCTTTGGATAGGACTTTACGGAGCCTGGAGGCTTCACTAATGTCTTCCAGTTCTTCGCAGAAATTCGTCCAGGACTTCCTTTTTGCCTTTCTAGACTCTCTTTTGAAAGTTCTGGTGGATGCTTGGTATTCTTCCCAGCTTTCCGGTGTTTTCTCTTTTTTGGCCTTGTTGAATAGCATTCTACTTTCCTTCCTGAGTTGCTTCAGTTCCGAAGTCCACCATGTTTGGTTGGTTTTCCGGGGAGGTGAGCGTTCTGGACAGGACGCAAAGAAGGCATCGACAAGGTTACCTGTCATACGGCCAACTGCACATTCCAGACCCTGCAAGTCATGTATCTCCGTATTTGGTGGTGGATACGATTGCATAAGTTGTCTGAATTTGTCCCAGTTTGCCTTCCTGGGGTTACGATAAGGTTTCCCCTTAGTAGCCTCGTGCTCAATGTTGAAGTGTATCGTAAGATGATCCGAGAAGGAGCATTCATTTGATACTCTCCACCTGGATACTCTTGTTGAATCGCTATTAGATACTAAAGTTAAATCTATAACCTGTTCCCTGATTTTGTTAAAGAATGTGGGCCTATTGCCCTTATTACAGATAACTAGATCAGTGGATAATAAGTATTCAAGTAGTGACTCACCTCGTTTGTTTATGTCTGTGCTGCCCCATATGGTATGGTGCGCGTTTGCATCTCCTCCG
This sequence comes from Eudasyphora cyanicolor, assembly GCA_963930755.1. Classification (NCBI taxonomy): domain Eukaryota; kingdom Metazoa; phylum Arthropoda; class Insecta; order Diptera; family Muscidae; genus Eudasyphora; species Eudasyphora cyanicolor. Next base: position 153,385,812 of record OZ005736.1, on the reverse strand, counting down.
ATGATTAGGTCGTGTCCTTTATTCTTACACCAACTTACCAGAGAACGTACCTTGTCTGAGGGGGGATCGGCGGATTCATAAGGCAGGTACATGGATGGGAAGACCAGTGTTGGTTTACCCTGGCGTTCCATAGCTACCACTGTAAGGTCTTCGTTGCTATAGCGGGAGATCATTGTCAGAGTTATGTTTCTACAGGCTACGATACAGCTACGAATCTTACCTTCTGTCTTCGGGGAAATGAGCGAGAGATTACGTGACCTGAGACCGCGGACTTTGTTGCTCGCCAACCAAGGTTCCTGTATAAGGGCCACGTCTATCTTTTCTTTCCCCATTACTCTCAACAGCTCGTCCGACGCTGCTTCAGAGTGGTGTAGATTTAGCTGCACCACTTTCATGCCGCCCGGGGTTGCTGCTCTCTTCTTCCACGTCGGGGACGGACGTCCGGAGTCGGTTTAGTCCGAACTTTATCGTTCCGCTCGAGAGCCTCAGGAGATTTAGGGACTCCGGACCTATCTTGATCCAGAGGTCCTTTCCGTCTCCCTTGTCTCTCGCTCGACCTCGGACTATCTTCCAATCCCCAGCTTGTAGGCTCTTATTCTGCCTTTTTAGGAGGTCCAGAATAACCTTATCCTCCAGGATTGGAGGAGGGACCCAAACTTTAATAGTGGTCCAGCTGGGGATTTCATCGAGTGGCACTACGCTGATGTCCATATCTGGCCAGAGTCCGCTTAGATTGTTGACGCATGCCGTTAAGAACTCGAGAGCTCTAGGGTTGCCGCATCCAACAATCTTCACGCCCTTATGCCATTTGGCCCCGTCGAACTCGGTGAATGCATCATCCTCGTCCGTAGCAAGGGCTTCATGCATCTTCAGCAGAATGCCTTCTTCTACCCTCATCCATCTTTCAGTAGAGATTCTGCCTTCTGGATTGCTCCGGTCGAGAATCGCTACTTGAAGCTCAGGCGCCGATGTTAGGCTGGCAGATTTTTTAATACGCTTGCCTTCTGGAACCTGAGAGTCGTTTGAACGTTGCCTTTTGACAGCGTTCTTATCGTCTGTACGGCCAGAGGTGCCTGCCGCGGCAGGTTGAACTACTCTCTTTGCTTTCTTGCCTTTGGAAGGGCCTGGAGAAATGTTTTTGCCATCATCCTTAGCTACCGGCGCTGGTGGATTGATGGACTTTTTAAGTATCGTCGCGTGTGTACTTGTTTGTGTTGTATTTGGTGCGTTAGTATATGTTTTAGTGTTAGTGTCAGTGTTTTTGTCCTTTGTCGCAGGTGGAGGGCATACTTCCACGACCGTAGTATTTACGAGAGACTCGTACTTCCGGACGTGGAATTTATGCTTCCGGATTAAGCGCTTGTCGCGTACTGTGAGGGATGCTGGGTCTTTCGACAGCATACTCCTCAGATACCGCTGCGAGCGCTTATATCCAGCCTCCATTCTCTGCTCGTCCGTCTTGGTTGACTTTCCCCCAGCGACGGTACCCATGTCTTCCTTATCTGACTTAGCTGCCAGCCCGTCGGGAGTAACATATCGATACCTCAATTCTAAAACTTGCTAAGTCGACTTAGCATATTTTTAGGGGATTGCATTTTTAATTGCTAAATATTTCAAATTGTATTCAGTCAAAATTTGGTGTCTATCCGTCAACGCAATCAAAAGTTATTCACGAAACAGTACAGGTCATTCGATTTTAAACGTAAAGGAATTCCACACAAATTTTGAAAATTCATCAAACTTTGATCGCCTCTCCTAAAAAACTAGGGTTAAAATTTAGTGAAATATGTATTCTCTAATTACTTCTATACTAGTTATCCGAATCGTCTGTAGTTCCACTCATAGTAATAGTTTATCTGTCGCTATAAACTAGAGAAAAATGGGCGAAATGGCCCCGCCCCTTTTGGTACCTCCAAATGGACCATTTTGCACGAAAACCTAACAGCCTATAGCTTTAATATCAGTTCATAAAAATACCTGAAATGTTGTACAGTGTAATGCTTTTATAGTACCTACAGTCCAGAGAAAGTGGGCGTTATTATTTATATTTTATTGGCACACCCCTTTTGCAATTTTGCACCAAAAGTTAACAGCTTATAACTTTAATACCAGTGCATACAAATACTTGATATTGTACAGGGTCATGTTCTTTTTGGCACACAAATGGACTATTTTGCAAAAAAAGTTCACAGCTTCAACTTTAATACCAGTACAAACATTACTGTCAATTCAATTTAAATAGATAATAATTTAATTAAAACAACAAATAAATAAATTTACGAATATTTTTGGGACTGAAGATGAGGGGATTCTTAAGTCGGTTGGCCCGACTTTTTTACATGTTTAAATTAATATTTCTTATTTATTTTCTTATTTTCTTACTTAGTTATCTATCAAACACCTTTCCAGCTATTTGGCTGTTATTCCCCCATTCTACATTACTAGCCAAGGACAAACACAAATGTTCAGAGTTGGTCTCCGGGTGCAGTACCGAACAAACGTTTGTTACGTGTCCTTTGTCCTAAACTACCTATCCTACTCAGAAAGTGACGGACTCGACTGAATTTTTTCTTACTGTTAATTGTTAAATTAAATAATTTTAAAGCAATAAAACGAATCTGCCCTAAACAAAATTGTTCAACATATTAAGCGTATTGTTCATCCAATATTTGCAAATGCCGTATGCATATTCAATTGTACTCTATCATAATCATATATAAATTTCATCGCTCATCGGAAGCTTTGCCCTCTAATCAATTATGAAGTTTCAGCACAATCTGTTGTGTTGATTTTAAAATTTCGAATCCAGTTTATTGTTTTACCAAAAAAATTGCCAAATTGTTGGTTGTTTATGTTGGCATAAAGTTTTACCTCCGCCTTCGTACACTCGTGCCCCCAAGTGATGGTAAGGAACAAAATGAATTACTGTAATTTATTACTGCAACATTATTAGAAAATAAAAAAGAACAAAGGCCTTGTTAAACAATATACTTGTCAGCCTAATTCGGCATAAATAACAAGGGAAGTACGAGTATAGTATACCTCCTCTTCCCCGAAGAGAATTCGCTTGATATCCTTTCTTGCCGTTTAGACTGAAAAGAGGGAATATTTTGTTGCTTCTCTTTTCGGCTAACAGTGCCAACCAAAATGACCATAAATATCACAAAGAAATTATAAAGGCGAAAAACTTTTTGAGACATTTTGTGTTTTTAGCTGTAAATCTTTTTCGGTTGTTTGTTGAAGTTTGCTTGAAACGCTAAAAGATAAAAATCAAAACAAATTTTATTATCATTTTGTTAACTTTTGCCATTTTTTTTGTCTAGCCTTAAAATAACGAGTTGTGCTAAAAAGAATGGTTGGCATTCATTAAAAAAAAATAGCTTGGAAAAATTACGTAGCCGAAAGGCTAACGCACCAAAGTCTGTAGGCTGTATCTAAACAAGTAATAAAAAAATAGTCCTATAAACCGACTGGAAGAAATCCTCATCTCGGAAGAGATATATTATGGATTTTGGTATTTTGCTTGGGAGATTCAAACGGATTGGAAAAACATTAAAAGAAATTAATTTTCTAAAAAATGAGATAACACTATGCCACCATTATTACAACCGACATAACACTGTAAATTTGTGCATTTGTTTTGTAATAACTTAAAGGAGACATGTCTGTCTATCCTTATGTTCTTGTGATCAAAATGCGTGTCGCAAATACTTCTCTTTATGAAAATAGGGGCAGAGACACTGAATATGAACCGTGTCGGCCCATGTCTTGATATGTCCCCATACTGAGGATCCTTCCGAATCGACTTTTTATCGTTCTAGGGAGCACACTTTCAACCAAGCTGGCTATCGATTATGTTGAGTTTATATCTAAATAAAGAAACTCCTCTTAATGATCTGATCTAAAATACGACTTCTGCAGTATTTAGCTGACACATCTGAAGGAACACATTATGGGACATTAGATACTAGCATATCTGAATAATTTTTTTCCTAATCTGGTAGAGCTAGTTCTTGGACCAGAAAACTTCTCTCCGTCAACTTCCTTGATCTAGACCAGCGTTGACCACAGAGATCTCTTGCACTCTACAGTCCGAAGCTAAAGTCTCCTTATAGACTAGAGTCACCCAAAGCAAGAGTCTTTTTTATGTTGAAGTCTGTGTTTCAGTCTCTATACTGGAATCGATGAGGATCCGTCTACGGTCGATCACTAACGGTTTACTCAGGTCTTCTACTAAGGAGAAGACAACCAAACTGGTGGTCTACTAAGGAGTAGATAACCCAACTGGTACTCTTCGAAGGAATAGATAACCCAACTAGTGCTCTACTGGGGATTGGATAACCCAATTGATTCTCTACTAAGGAGTAGATAATCCAACTATTCCCCTTCTAAGTAGTAGATTACCTACTAAGGAGTACATAACCAAATGGTCCTCTACTAAACAGTAGATTACCTAGCTGGTCCTATACTGAGGTTTATATAACCCAACTGGTCCTCTACTAAGGTATACATAACCCAACTGGTCTCCTACTGTGTTTTAGATAACCCAACTAGTTCTCTACTAAGGAGTAGATAATCCAACTGGTCTTCTACTAAGTAGTATATAACCCTACTGTTCCTCTTCTAAGGAGTAGATAAGCAACTGTTCATCTACCATAACACAACTGGCATCTACTAAGGTAAATGATGGTAAGGAGTAGACAATCCAACTGGTCGTCTAGAATTAGATCACCCAACTGATCCCATACCAAGGAGTAGATAATCTCGCAGGTCCTCTACTAAGTATATAACCCAACTGTTCCTCTACTAAGGAGTAGATAACTCAACTGGTCTTCTAATAAAGAGTTGATAACCCAACTGATCATCTACTAAGGTGTACATAACACAACTGGTCACCTACTAAGGTAGAAGATGGTAGTCCACCAGGTTATCTACTAAGAAGTAGATAAACCAACTGGTAGATAACTCATCGTATCCTCTACTGAGGTTTAGATAACACAACTGGTCCTCTATTGAGGATAAGATAACACAGCTGCTCGTTTACTAAGGAGTATATAACCCAACTGTTCGTCAACTAAGGATTAAATAGATAAACCAAGTGGTAGATAACTCATATTGTCCTCACTGAGGTTTAGATTACACAATTGGTCCTCTACTGAGGTTTAGATAACACAGCTGGTCGTTTACTAAGGAATATATAACACAACTGTTCGTCAAGTAAGGATTAAATAAACCAACTCGTCAACTAAAGAGTAGATAACCTATACAATACTCTACTAGGGAGTAGATAACATAAGTGGTCCTAATAAGTAGATAAACAATCTGACCTTCTACTAAGGGGTAGATAGCCCAACTGGTCCTCTGCTAAGAATTAGATAATTAAACTAGTTCTCTACTGAGGGTTAGATAACCCAACTGGTCCTTTCTATTTCCAAATATTTTTTATTTAAAAAAGATTACAATTATAATGAATTTTAGAAATATAAAGCACTTCTAAATCAAGTATTAAAGTTCAGTCGGGTGAACCGACTTACGAATCCCCTCACCTTCAGTCCCAAAAAATCGCACCTGTGCTGGCCTTCACATCCGCAAGAATTTTAGGGATTCGGATTTGCCTTTTTTTCGTAAATCATGCAGATTTCGGATTTCAGTTTTTTTGAAATAACACCTGCTGTTAATACAAATGAAACTAAAGTCCGAAATAAACGTGATTCCGAATCCACAAGATTTTTGTGGATATGAAAGCCATCACAGGGGCGAACATTCGTAAATTTATTTATTTTTTTGTTTTAATTAAATTGCATTTAATATCTTAAAGTATGCACTGGTATTAAAGTTATAAGCTGTTAACTTTTGGTGCAAAATAGTCCATTTGTGCGGGAAGAACTAAAAAGAGCGTGCCAATGATGTGACAGCAAAATAAAATCTGGCTGTACCAATTTCTTTTCCAAAGAATTCTCTTGAAGGTGGTCCAAACTCTATCTCTAACGGTATAGTCATGAGATAGAAAATACTGTTATGCGCGCGTATTTACCACATTTTTCCCATTGTGCGTCATTGACGTAAGGCCAGACGAAAGAAGGAACGAACCTTAGAGAAACCAACTTCCTGACGAAAGTGAGTGACTGGTTTTCGTTCGCAGAGACTATCGTTAGAAATACAGAAACAGGCCGTTAGTGCCTTACGACAGTCCTTCGATGAGTTACACTTTTGGCCCGTAGCAAATGTTATACACCCTCCTCCCTGTAATGTGAGGGGATAATTACATTTAATTCTATTTGTACATATAAGTATCAAAAGTCATTTATAACTATCTTCAATACTTTACTTATTTTATTGAACTTAATTACTTATATATTTTCTCATAGACTGTTCTTTTTAATCATTTCAAATTAATTTAAGTTGAAGTAGCACTTAAAGGTTTTTTGCCGCGAATGTTCATTTTGGAACTACTTATAATATCCTGTGATACCATTCATCGTCCTTGATATGTACCCTTCCACACTGCGGCCATATCCATTTCAAAAATGCCGACAAAGAAATCAATCAATGCCGCAAGTTCCCCTCTCCACGCCTACCTGTCTTGTCCATTCAAATACATATCCATACAGGCAATTAATCTTGATTTATAATTAATCATAATGAGGTGATGATTGATTTTAAATTACGCTCAGAATTTTATGCATGTATATACAGTATATACAGCACATATATTTACATATATACATGTATAGAGAGAGAAATAAATCTTGGCCACCCACCTTTCTTTTTGGACCAGTCCCAAGTCCCTGCCGAATTCCAATGCCAGTCGAAATTGTTTGGTTGACGTTTTATTTGCGTTTCCTCTGCCACCGACGCGATGGCATCCCAGGCATTGCCGTTGACAACAATATCCGGTCGACCGACAGACTGGCCATGGTTGGCTGATTGGTCGGTCGGTTGGTTGGCTGGTTTGGATTTGAAGCACGAAATCTGTAATTATTTTGTCGAACGCTTAAATGATTGTGTCAAACGGACTTTATTTAAAATGGAGAACATACTGTCGCGACAATGTTTACAGGGAAATTTTATTTTAATTAAAATTGACATATGTTCAATTAATTGCCTTTTCACTGATACTTTCTCTCTCTACCTCTGTCTTTGTGCTGCCAGGTACAAAACATAGTAAATTAATTTTGATGAAAAGTTTGTCAAATTTGGTTAACAGGTGTGTGGGTATTTGTATTAGTGTTGGTTGCAGTCGGTGCGGCGACGATGAAAACCCTGACAAATAAAGTAGAGATGGGCACTTCAGTTCTTTTAAATTATGGCTCATTTTAGTTCAGTTTAACAACAGCTCTTTAGTTCAACGGCTCTTTAGTTTAGTTCACCAGCTCTGTAGCTCACCGGTTCTCTTCAGTTCAACAGCGCACTTTAGTTTAACAACTCTTTAGTCCAACAGCTGATTTCGTTCAGTAGATCACCAGTTCAAAGCAGCCGATATTAAAGGAATCTATTTGGAACGTGAATGGAATGAGTTGAATATACAAGCGTGTTTGTTTAGGTAGAATCCTACATTCATGATGACATAAAATTGCAAACAACACATAACAGCTGACAAGAGAGAACGAGGTGAGAAGTGTAACGACGAGTTTCCTCCGTTGGTTAGGATGTGAACGGGGGAATTGGTTCGTTACAGAAATGTATACAGGGTGTTTGTTTAAGACGTGTGGTTTTCAAGAAGAAATAAAACGCATACAATTTTATGTTATGGCCAAGAATTAAGCTGTATTATAACCCAAGAGGCCCAATTTTCGACCACTCTTTGCAGCAGTTGGGGCTGTATATCAGCAATAACGCGCCGCGGTGTTAAATCGTACGGTCTTGGAGGCCACGCCGCGAGATAATGCGCTGACCAAAAGTTTCCTTCAACAAATTGATTGCTTCGTTGGCTGCATTGCATGTATCGCCGTCTTTTTGGAACCAAAGGTCGTCCACTTCAACGTCATCCAATTCAGGCACGAACATGTCATTAGTCATGACTCTATAGCGTTCCCCATTGACTGTAACATTATGGCCGGCTTCATTTTTAAAGAAATATGGACCAATGATTCCCTCTACCCATAGAGCATACCAAACAGTGACTTTTTGTGGATGTAATGGCGTCTGAACAATGGCTTGTGGATTGTCATTCCTCCAAATGCGTCAATTTTGTTTATTAACGTACTCATTCATCCAAAAGTGAGATTCATCGCTGAACAAACTTTACTTGCGCGATGCGTCGCGCATTCCAAACCATTATTTTGGTAATAAATTTGCACAATTTGCAAAAGTGGTTCCGGAGTAAGTCCATTCATTATAAAATGCCAAACCAAACTGAGCATAAATCAAGTGACAGCTGTCAAAAAGACCAACTCCAAAAAAAGTATTTGTCAGATTGAAAACCACACGTCTAAAAAGACACCTATTTACAGCGACACAGAGTAATAAGACGGTTGGTTTCGTTTACAAATAATTCCAGATTCGGTATTTTCTTTACTGAAATAGACTTTTCCAACGCTTATCCTACTTATTTTACTGCTTATGCTATTCCTCGTTCTATGATTCGGATGTGGTCTTACGTCGGGATCCACTGGGTCTCCGAGGCTACAGCGTTCGGTTAAGTTGATACTTGGTTGGTGGTGTAGCTGGCGTATCGGTATACCCGCTTTTGTGATACGGTGCTCCTATGGGATGACTTGGATGTCTGCTGACATTCCAAATTCTCGCGACAAAGAAGTATTTAACTACTGGAGATCTCGATAAACCTCATATCTCATTCGTGTCAGATTTCCTGTCTGGCTATTGGTGATCATGACGACCTTTCAATTTTATTCACACACGGTCTGTTCGAAATATTGGTGATCCAATTTTATTCACACACTGCTATGTTGATGCCGCAAGACTAGACCAAGTGGAGTGCACTCAGGAGCTGCATCTGTTGTGGCAGAATGGCAGGCGCCTCAGAAAACGATACCAGAGAACACATGACTGAGCTCCCCGTAAAGCTGAATATCTTGCTGCCCTTACGACGTATAAATACATGGTTGGTAGATGTGTGGACGAACACTTAGGGAGATTTGAACAGGACAATAGGTAGAACACTTTTCGGAGCACAAGTCTTCTCTCGGCAGAAGTAGTGGAGAGACAACTGATGGAAAGCACAAAGGAGAGTGCTTCTGAGAGTCTACTGTATGGCTTCAATCCAGAAGAGTCTACTGTATGTAAGTCATAGCGTTAGCTAGTCGACCTCAATGTGGTTGGGATTTTGGTCGATTTGAGAGGGACATTTGAAAATTTCCTTCGGAAATTCCTTTCAAGTTATTCATCTTACATAGGAAAATATTTTTTAATTAATTAAAATGTTCGGGTTTAAAAACCTTTGGCGCATATAGAAAGTCAATTGCGATTGCCCTAAGAAGTTTTGAAAGTGAAGAAGTGAACGCTTTGAGTTTAAAAAGAGATTTTCAGAAAGTCTAACCCATCCACTATTAATTTCTTGTACATTATAAAACGATTTGCCCAATAGTTTAAAAGTTCTGCTATTATAACGCATTTTTATGCACATCGTTTCCACTTTGCACCCTGACATTCCCCGCAGTTAATACCAAACGCAATACTATTTGCATATGATGGTGCGGGTAATACAAATATTCTCTCTTGAAAAAATGGACAAATCTAATTTTCAATTATAGACAACTTTCTCGATTGGCACTTGTGCATGTTATGTAGATTTTCTATAAAAATGTTTATAAAACTGGTTGCAAAATGACAAAAATAGTTTCTGATGTGTGCATGTGCATGTGTGGTTTTATATTTTAAAATAGATGCTCAGCTCGTAATGAAATTGGCCACAAATTATATTTGATTACACTTTTTGGTTTTTACTGCAAAGGACATTGAATGTGGGTGGGTAACATAGTATCCTAGGGAGAAATAGCCAGAAATATCATAAATAATAGAATGACAAATGAACACTTTTTCCAATGCATAGTTGTGAAATCAAAAGTTATTTTCATAGTTTTGAATTGGAACGAGAGGATGTCCAAAAGTGTGGAGAAGACTTATTATAAATATTAAGTAAAATATGAAATTATATTACTGAAATTTTTTGCAAAGAAAATGTTGCTATTTTCATTGCTGTAGATGTCAATCGGTGGTTCTTTTCGAAAGTTGTAATGTGCTTCAGGCAGGTAGACAGAAACAGAGTCATAGTTTAAAATATCAAGTAATAAAGTTTCAGTCGGGTACACCGCTGAATAGTAGATACTTTAAATACATGGCACTGTGCCGAATTATAAGCGTTTATGAGCACTAGTATATTAATTCTGTGACCTACTAAATTTTGGTATAATTTGACCATTTTGTGTGGGAGGTACAAAAGTGGGTAACGCCCATTTTTCACAAGACTCTAGGTACTTTAAAAGCATTACACTGTGCACAATTTTGTAGTATTTTCGTGCATTGGCACTTACGCTATAAGCATTTAGATTTTTGTACAAAATGGTACATTTGTGTGGGAGGTACTAAAAGAGGCGTGGCAATAACGCCCATTTTTCACTGGACTGTAGGCACTATAGAAGCATTACACTGTACAGAATTTCAAGTATTTTTATGCACTGGTATTAATGTTATAAGTTGTTAATTTTTTGTACAAAATGGTCTCTTGTGTGGGAGGTACCAAAAGATGAGTTATAAGAGCTTTAACATGGGGAAGGTACCACAAGGAGTAGGCCAATATGGTTGTCCATCAAACATAATCTGGGTTTGAATAAAATAGTATTACTTACGAATTTTTAAGTCATTCGGTCACTCTTTTCCAGAGTTTTCACTCCTGACAGACGGACGGACACTATTTTTTTAAATTAATTTTTTAATTTTTTTAATTTTTTTGGTAAAAAAAGGGGCTAATTTTTAAAAATAAAACAAAAAATGGAAGAAATGCTTTTCAGGATAATCAAGGATTAAGGACATTTTAGTCCTTTTAATTTCCTTAATAGACAAAAATTATTTATTTGATTTATAATTCTTAGAGAGGATGTTAAATTCTTTCAAATGGTACTTCTATCATTCAATTCTGATATACTGTAGACTTCAAAAAGTCTAAATTTGCAAAAAAAGTTGTAGGTGCCAACTTGGGCACCATATAAAATTAAAACCGTTATGAATTTGAACAATCGGTAAAAGGTAGTAAGTCTGCATGATCTTCTAGAATACACGTGTAAAATTTCATTAAAATCGAAAGGGTCAAATAATTAAATTGTAATTTTTGGAACATTTTCTTTTGGGATTACCCTATCGTAATTTGTTTTTTACTTAATTTTTCTTTAAAATTACGATTTTCATGAAGGGCCGATGTTGATTTTGAATAAAACACAAATTATTTAGGAAATTATTGTAATTTTTTTTTATTATGGTAATATTGGTACGGTTCAATTATGTATGGAACAAAATATCGGCCAAATGGCCGCCGCGACCTCGGCGGCACACCTCCATCCGATGGTCCACGTTTTCGATGACGCTGAGGCATAATTGAACTTCTATGCCGTTAATGTGCCAGATTGTCTTATTCTTTAGCCCTTGAATTGTTGCTGGCTTATCGACGTACACCTTTTCTTTCAAATAACCCCAAAGAAAAAAGTCCAACGATGCCAAATCACATGATCTTGGCGGCCCATTGACATCGCCACGACGTGAGATAACACGGCCATTGAATTTGTTGCGCAAAAGAGTCATTGTTTCGTTAGCTGTGTGGCAAATGGCACCGTCCTGTTTAAACCACATTTTGTCCACATCCATATCTTTCAATTCGGGCCATAAAAAGTTCGTTATCATCTCACGGTAGCGAACACCATTCACAGTAACTGCCAGACCGGCCTCATTTTGGAAAAAAATACGGCCCGATGATGCCACCAGCTCATAAACCAAACAGTCATTCTATGTGGGTGCATTGGTTTTTCGACAATCACTCTTGGATTATCGTTCGCCCAAATGCGGCAATTCTGCTTATTGACGAATCCACTGAGGTGAAAATGTGCCTCATCACTGAAGATGATTTTCTTCGAAAATTGATCGTCCACTGTTGCCATTTCTTGCCATCATTCTGACCATTGACGACATTTGGCATGGTCAAGAGGCTTTAGTTCTTGAGTCAATTGCACCTTGTAAGCGTGTAAATTGCAAGACTTTATGCAAAGTGCTCAACAACGACGAGCGTAAGAGGTGCACTTGTTGGGCAAGACGACGAGTTGAGGCAGACGGCTCTTCAGCCACACTATCGCGAACAGCAGCAATATTTTCTGCAGTACGAGCTGTACGAGCATGCACAGGTCCTACAGACCCGGCTTGCTCAAACTTTTGCACTATTTTTCCGATTGTATGCACATTTGGATGATTAAATGATCGACAAATTCACGAAATGCGCGATGTGCATTTTAATTTGAACGCCCATTTTTATAATAAGCCTGAAATGCAGAAAAAAACTTGACGTTTAGGTGTGCTTCACATTCAACAATTTTCTTACAATTTAACCACCCTTTATTTAGGCCATATGTATATATACCCTCACTTTAGTAATACGAGGGTATCTATCATTTTCTACGGGCCAAAAGTGCAACACATCGAAGGAGTGGTCTAAGACCCTAAGTGGTCTAAGACCACGTTTATCGGTGGTACAAAATGTTCTTAGAGGGCCGAGAAGATGCGAAGGACGAACAGCGTGCCGGACTCCCGAGCACGTCACAGTTTTCTCAGTTTGCTCACAGTTTTCTTTGATTGCAGGGGCGTGGTGCATTATGAGTTCTTGCCACAGGGTAGTACGGCCAATAAAGAATATCACCTGCAAGTTATGCGCAAATTGCGCGAAGCAATCCGTCAAAAACGCCCGAATTTGTGGAAGAACAAAAACTGGCTTTTGCACCATGATAACGCCCCTGCGTTATCATTCCGAGGGGAATTAATTTGAAGGGGACAAAATAGATATTCATGAATAAATAAAAACTTTTTAAAAAAATACAAAATTCGCGATATTTTTTGAACATACTATACTTGAAATTTTGTGCAGTAATTTTTTTATAGTACCTACAGTTCGTTATAAAATTGGCATTATTGTCACCCCTTTTTTGTACCTCCCACACAAAATGGCCAAATCATACCAAAATTGAGTGGCTCATAACGTTTGTACCTGTGAAAATAAACACTCACAACTCGGTACCGTGCCCTGTCTTTAAACTATGAAGTTCAGCGCATAATAGGCGTATTCTTCAAGCCTCATTCCCAGAAGATCTGCAGCAATCATCTAAATTTGTTCATATATTGTATTGTCGACAACATTTCCAGTGACTATAGACTGACATAGAACGGGACCTTTTTTCGACGTTCTGACATATCCGACCCTACGTACCATATTACATTATTCACCAAGTGAGGATCGATTACCTTAGTCGGTTTACCCGACTGAAATTTTCATAATTTTTAGTATTTAGTTTTTGCAACAATGCTTCTCACAAAGCCCTCGTACCTTAGCACACTTATTTGCATTCTATCTACGAGTATAACAATGGGTGTGGCAATTCTTATGCCAATTTTTCATGTGTGTGGGTGTGCACATGTATGTTTGTCCACATGATGTATATGAGTGCACATATCCGTAATATGAGAGGGTTTCGACTTGAAATGAGGAAACCGCAAGTTGCGGTCAAAAGCAGACAATAGCCATGTTTAAAAGAGCTTAAAGGCATAGCCTCAAAAGTAGAAATGGTTAATACAACTTATAACATATATAGTTATACTTGTAATACAATGTTACATACTTATAAAGGGTTTTCCAACAAGAGGTGTTAATTTGGTATTCAAAGAAAAATGCCATTTTCATAATAAAGCGGAAGGTATGCCGTTAATAATGAAAAACAACATCAGCCAAATGACCACCACGACCACGCTTACAAGAACATATCCTTTTCATGAAATTTTCCATAACCAAATCGCAAAGTGGCTGCCCTATGTCCTCGATAGCCTCACGAATTTTATCTTTGAGGTCTTGAATCGACGCTGGGCTGTTGGCGTAGACCTTATCTTTCAAGTGGCCCCAAAGGAAGAAGTCGCAAGGTGTTAAATCACAAGATCTCGGTGGCCAATTGTTATCACCTCTTTGAGAGATAACACGGTCCGGAAACTTTTCCCGTAACAGAGGAATGGTTTCGTAGCTTGTGTGGCACATAGCGCCGTCTTGTTGAAAGTAAACGTTGTCCAGATCAGAACCATTCAACTCCGACCATAAAAAATCGTTAATCAACTCTCGATAGCGCAATCCATTCACCGTAACTGTTGATCCAACCTCATTTTCGAAAATGTAAGGTCCAATGACCCCTCCGAACCATAAACCGCACCAAACAGTCACACGTTGAGGATGGAGAGGCTTCTCAACAATAACTCTTGGGTTTTCTGAGCCCCAGATGGGACAATTTTGCTTGTTGGCGTAGCCACCGAGGTGGAAATGGGCCTCATCAGTCTCGATGATTTTCGATTTTTCGAATTTTAATAATTTCAATGCGTTGTTGAATCGTGCATCGTTCCTTTTTATACCCTACACCACACTGTGGTACAGGGTATTATAAGTTTGTTTCACGGCAGATGTTTGTAACACCTGAAAATAACACAGCTAGACCCACCTTAAAGTATACCGATCGACTCAGAATCACTAGCTGAGTCGATTTAACGACGTCCGTCCGTCCGTCCGTCCGTCTGTCCATGTAAAGTTGTTCGTCGACTACAGGTCGCAATTTCAGTCCGATCGTTCTGAAATTTTGCAGTTTAGAGTATTTCGCGGCTGTTAAGATCGCTATTGAATTTGGTTGAAATCGGTTCAGATTTAGCCATCTATATGTTTCGTCCGATTTTGCTCTTTAGTCCTGTAGAAGCTGTATTTACATCCAATCATTTTGAAATTTAGAATGGTAGAGTTTCTTGATCCATGAACCAACATTGCCGAATTTGAAGAAAATCGGTTAAGATTTAGCTATAGCTCCCGTAGATATGTTTCGTCCGATTTGGCCATTTAGTCCTATAAAAGCTGTATTTTACATCCAATCGTTTTGAAATTTAAAATGGTAGAGTTTCTTGATCCACGAACCAACACTACCAAATTTGAAGAAAATCGGTTAAGATTTAGCTATAGCTCCCATATTTATGTTTCGTCCGATTTGGCCCTTTAGTCCTATAGCAGCTGTATTTTACATCCGATCGTTTTAAAATTTAGAATGGTAGAGTTTCTTGATCCATGAACCAACATTGCCGAATTTGAAGAAAATCGGTTAAGATTTAGCTATAGCTCCCATATATATGTTTCGTCCGATTTGGCCCTTTAGTCCTGTAGAAGCTGTATTTTACATCCGATCGTTTTGAAATTTAGAATGGTTGAGTTTCTTGATCCATGAACCAACATTGCCGAATTTGAAGAAAATCGGTTAAGATTTAGCTATAGCTCCCATACATATGTTTCGTCCGATTTTGCTCTTTAGTCCTGTAGAAGCTGTATTTTACATCCAATCGTTTTGAAATTTAGAATGGTAGAGTTTCTTGATCCATGAACCAACACTGCCGAATTTGAAGAAAATCGGTTAAGATTTAGCTATAGCTCCCATATATAAGTTTCGTCCGATTTGGCCCTTTAGTCCTATAAAAGCTGTATTTTACATCCAATCGTTTTGAAATTTAGAATGTAAGAGTTTCTTGATCCATGAACCAACACTACCGAATTTGAAGAAAATCGGTTAAGATTTAGCTATAGCTCCCATATATATGTTTCGTCCGATTTGGCCCTTTAGTTCTATAGAAGCTATATTTTACATCCAATCGTTTTGAAATTTAGAATGGTAGAGTTTCTTGATTCATGAACCAACATTGCCGAATTTGAAGAAAATCGGTAAAGATTAAGCTATAGCTCCCATATATATGTTTCATCCGATTTGGCTCTTTAGATCCAATCGTTTTTATACCCTACACCACACTGTGGTACAGGGTATTATTTAAGTATAAAATGTCGCAAAAGTAAATTTACGTAAACAATTTATACATGAATTACAAAATTTATATATCAGAGTTATTCAATATTACGAGAGTGGTGTAGGGTATTATATAGTCGGCCCCGCCCGACTTTCTGCCTTTCCTTACTGGTTAGTAATGGCGTAGTTTCTACTTGTCAAATATCAAAGAATAAAAGCTTCAAAAGTGATAGCTACCGAAATACCGGGTGATTCAAAATAACACCTCTTGTTGAAAAACCCTGTATATTTCACATTGCCCCACAATGTGTTGAGAGTATTTTGTGGGGCTGGAAATTGAGCTAAGGGTAATAGTATTTTACTCTGCCTATGAAATACTAAATGTTTTCTATGACCATTCTAATCGAATTGCAATGCAGTGCAGTTCTGCTGGAATAAAAACCCTAAACGATTTAAAGCAAATTTAATTAAAACTGTTCCAGAGGCAATTGTGGTAAGAATACATTTAAATATTAGTTCATTCATTCATTCGACTCAGAAGGCAGAAATTTCATTCCACTTTTTAAGGAGAGTTTGAGATTCCATTTCAATTGAGCGAATAATAGGCTTTGGCTGATTAAACAATTAAATGTGAAATTACTTGTGAAATACGAATTGATAGTTAATCCATACATTCGTATGGTAAATACTTTTCGTTGTAATTTTAAATTGTGGTCAATCCCCAGAGGATGGAAGAATGCTTTTACTCGAGTGGACTTTTATTAAACGTCTACATGTATGTATATACCAATCAAATAATTAGTGGCAATTAGACACACACACACGTACACATGTTTCAAGATTGTCGATTTATAAGGATAACAAATTAATTAATTTGTTGTCTTGCAAGTTAATAAACAAATTACATGCTCATTGGCAATGTGGAAAAAAAAAAACAAAAAAAATGTGAAAACTTGTAGGAAATGCAGTAGATTAAATAGACTGAAATATAATCTCAATTTTAAAGAAGTCTAATGTGGATTTTGGTACTTTCTGTAGGAGAGGCCAGTATGTTCATTAACAAATTAATATAAAATAGCAAATCGATGGCTTATATTCCATCTATGTTCGAAGATGGACCGTATTACCTCCCTCACAAAGGCTTTAAACTTAGTGAAATAATGATTCTCGGATAATTTAAGTACTACATATTCCAATCATCTCTAATTCCACACTGAGTAATAGTTTATCGTTCTCAGAAAAACAATGGGCGATGTGCCCCCGCCCATTTTGGTACCTCCCACATATAGGTGCCATTTTGTACAAAAAAAAGTTAAGAGTGGATACCTTTTATATCAGTGCACATATAAATTCTTGAAATTTGTATCCTAACATTATTTTGTGTAGATTGAGGCATACTTTTTTTTGAAACCAAAACAAAACATTTTATCTATTATTTTTTTTACATTCAAATTTTTAGGGAATGTTCCTTTATTATTTAGACCAGATTTTTGGAGTAAAGAGTGGTCCAACCATAATGCACGATGTTAATTGTAAATAAAACAAACAGTTTTCAGAGAATTTTCTTAATATGTTTTATTATGATAGAAGGATCTATGATAATTATGTGTGAAGCAAAATATCGGACAAATGCTCGCCACGGCCTCGTTGGCATACCTCTATCCGATGGTCCATTATTACAAAGACTCTGTGTCGAATTATCTCATTCTTTAGCTCTTGAATGTTCTTGGCTTATTGACGTACACTTTTTCTATAAAATATCCCCAAAGAAAGAAGTCCAACGGTGTCAAATCACATGATCGTGACGGCCAATTAACATAGCCACGCCGTGAGATAACACGGCCATTAAATTTCTCGTGCAAAAGAGCCATTGTTTCGTTGGCTGTGTGGCAAGTGGCACCATCCTGTTGGAACCACATATTGTCCAGGTAAATGTCCTTAATTTCTGGCCACAAGAAGTCCGTTATCATCTCGCGATAGCAAACACTGTCGGCCAAGCGAACACGGTAACTGCTTGCCCGACCTCATTTTCGAAGAAGTACGGACCGATGACGCCGCCAGCCTCTATACCGCACCAAAGTCACTAATTTTGGATGCTTCGGCTTTTCTACAACTACTCGTGGATTACACAGTGCGACAGTCCAAAACCCAAAACCGGGATACTATTTTTCTTGTAGGTCTTGGCGAGTAGAACAATGTTTATTCTACGAAATTTGCCGGACACTCCCAAAATCCGGATTTACGGGTAAAAAACGATTTTCTTGACTTTTTTCACTTGAACGACTATAACATTGTTAATCATTAACAGATATCCAATCTCTAAAAGAATTCGGAAAGAAGAGAATTGGAACTTTCGAACGATGTATATTTTGTTTATCTGAAGCTGTAGGAATACAGGTTTATTTGTCCTACAAACACATTTTTGTCCGTCATTTTCTAGTTTAGGGAATGTTTTTACCAATTACATTGCGAGATAACCGTACGATTAATTAATTTACATATATAGTATATTTTGCAAGGAAAAAAATGCAACCAGTCTTTTAAAAAGACTGGTTGCATTTTCAATTCAAAAAAATCGGTTTTTTACCCGTAAATCCGGATTTCGGGGCTGTCCGGGGAATTCCAAAAAAAGATTCGTATTTTACTCGACAAGACCTACAGGAAAAATAGTTTCGCGTCATTTGCTTCTCATCTTTAGTTTATGTTGTCGCACTGTGTTTCATTTGCCCAAATGCAGCAATTTTATAAGCTCGATAACGCAGGGATGCCACTTAAATTAAGAACATTATAAGGGATATCAAATACATATACTAAAACATCACTGTGAATTAGAAACAGAAGTCTAGTAGCTGTCGTTGAAACAATTAGAAAAAAATGTTTTTTTGCAAAACAAAAATGGCATTTGTAGCTCTCATAATTTCTTTAAATTTAAATAGTATCCCGGCTTTATCGAGCTTGAACCACATATTTTTGTATAACTCGAGAACCATTTATGCGAGTGGGTTCGAAAAAACTTAAAACTTCTTTTAATGTAATTTTTTCATCCGCTCAGCGGTTTCGACGGTATCTGGGAAGAAATTATGAAAATGTCCCCTCACCTTAGAAAGGAGGGTATATCGAGCCCTAACAGCCTAAAAAAACTTAACCGACAAAATTATCGATTTTCGTTTTTTTATGAAAATCGATTAAGAAGCATAATTCCCATCACCTGTAAAAATTTCGCTGCTGACAAATGTACCGTTACGAAGAAAAAGTCAAAACAAAAATAACTCAAACGACATTTACTTTTTGTTTACAAATTTCCTGACCGCGTACTGTCGCTTAAGTTAAATTTTTATTCTGAAGTTTATTTGAACGGCGTTAAAAAAGTTTGCATTTTTGCGTTGAATGTTTTCTAATATTTATTAAAATGGCATCTGGTGAAAAAATGTAACTATGTTTTTATTGATAATGGAAATGTCATCGAGTTTGACCAGATTTGCAGTACACATGTAATGTGTCCAATAAGAAACAAATGTAAATCATTTTTGGCTGCTTTTTCCTTAATGTGATTTTTATACCCTACACCCCACTGTGGTCCATGGTATTATAAAGGAGAAGAGATCCATAGTTTATTATACCGATCGACTTGGAATCACTTCCTGAGTCGAATTAACCATTTCCGTCCTTAAGTTGTATCGTTGTAATCAAAGTTCTAGTCGTATTTGTGGTCCGATCGTGATGAAATTTAGCAGAATGATAATTTTGGCCCAAGGATGATTCCTATTGAAGCTGGTGAAAATCGGTTCATAATTAGATATATATATTTTTACCTCCGATTTGACATCTTAGCGCTATATAAATCAAATTTGACATAAAAAGTTCATTGGTTCCAAATAAATTTAAACAAGTAAAAGCGTTAAGTTTGGCCATTCCGAATCTTATATACCCTTCACCATGGATCGCACGTGAATGGTTACGGGTACAAATAAACGCATTTTGATACCCTCACTTTAGTGTGACGAGGGTATATATCATTTGCTACGGAAAAAAGTGTAACACGTCGAAGGAGTGACCTAAGACCCCAAGTATGTTCGGAGGAAATCCGTTTTGGGTCATTTTAAGTCGAATGAGCAATGTCCGTCCGTCTGTCTGTCTGTCTGTCTGTCTGTCTGCTGGCTGGTGCGCACGATAACTCTCGAAAGGAGTAACCGATTGACTTCAAATTTGGTACGTGGTAATATTTTTTTCTATCTCCGGCTAAGTTCGAAGATGGGCCATATTGGTCCACTCCTTCTAGTACCTCCCCCACAAAGTGTTAAAATGTTGTGAAATATTGAATCTTTAATAACTGCTATACTACTTATTCGAATCTTCTGAAATTCCACACATAGCATTAGTTTATTAGTCGCTATCAACTCGAGAAAAATGGGCCATGTTGCTACGCCCCTTTTGGTACCTCCGACACAAATGGAACATTTTACACCTAAACTTAAAAGCTTATAACTTTAATACCAGAGCATAAAAATACTTGAAATTTTGTACAGTGTAATGCTTTCATAGTGCCTACAGTCCAGTGAAAAATGGGTGTCATATTCACGCCCCTTTTGATACCTCTTACACAAAGGTACCATTTTGCACCAAAAGATAACAGCTTATAATATTAATACCAGTGTATAAAAATACTTGAAATTTTTTACAGTGTAATGCTTTTATAGTGTCTTTTGCACTGTGAAAAATGGACGCTATTTCCACGCCCCTTTTTGTATCTCCCACACAAAGGTACCATTTTGCACAAAAAGTTAAGAGCTCACAGCATGAGTACCAATGCACGAAAATGCAACAACATTTTGCACAGTGTAACGCTTTTGAAGTTCCTGTAGCCCTGTAAAAAATGGCCGTTATCACCACGCCCCTTTTTGTACCTCCCACACAAAATGGCCAAATCATACCAAAATTTTATATTTCATAACGTTAATATACCAGTGCAAAAAACGTTTATAATTCGGCGCAGTGTAATGTATTTAAAGAATCTACTATTCAGCGAAAAATAGGTGTATTTGTTAAAAACATTCGGGTACCTCTCATACAAATTGACAGAATAATTCGTTTAATATTCCATATTACATTACTCACAAAGTGAGGGTATACCTTAGTCGGTTTACCCGACTGAAACTTTCTTACTTGTTTTTATATATAATTCTTTATTTGCAATCTATTTACAAGAAACAATAAGCAAATGTAGTGGCAACTTAAAAAATTACAGTATTGTTAAACTCCGATGAACTTAACAACTATATACATATTACATTAATGAGTTTATATCAGGCGTTTTGGCGTACATAAAAATTAAATTAAATTAAAATATAATATTAGTTGTGGTTCTAAATAAATGGCAGATCTAATACGAGATGTCTTTTCAGTCTTCTTACTTCTTCAGTATCATCTAATAAGTTTATAGCTAAAGTATTTGGATGTGTACTTAATCTAGTTAAGTAATTAGTGCTAAAACGTTTTATTTCATCTATAACTTTTGGGACACCAAGGTCATTGTGTATTGTGTTATTTTTAACAAACCAAGGAGCATTTGTGATCATTCTTAGAGCTTTCGACTGATATTTCTGTAATATTTCAACATTTGAATTGCTTGCTGTCCCCCTTAATTGAATTCCATATGTCCAAACGTGTTTTAGAACGGTTTTGTAAAGAATAACTTTGTTATTAAGACTTATGTAGTTGCGAATTTAGTCCTAGTAGCCAGCACATATTTTTAGTCTTTATATCTAATTGTTGTCTTTTGGCTTCTATATGCTTTTTCAGTTTAGTCGTCGGTCAATGCGAAGGCCAAGATATTTCACGCTATTAGATGAAGGTATTGTAACTCCGTTTTATTTCGGCAGTCTTCTGTTCGCAAATTAATGTTCCAATCGTTAAACCAATTTTCTGTTAACTCTAATTGCCTTTGGATAATATTTGCGGCTTTAATGTGACAATTACTGGTGGCTAATATAGCAGTATCGTCTGCATAGGTAGCGATAGTAACTTCATCGGATACAGGCATGTCAGACGTACAAATTGTATATAATAATGGGCCTAAAACACTTCCTTGTGGGACTCCAGCATTTATAGTGCCAATTTCGGATACTTCGCCATTAACGTTTACATAAAAACTTCTTTTATGCAGATAGGATTTAAACAACAAATAATATGGAGTTGGCAAATGATGTTTCAATTTAAATAACAAACCTTCATGCCACACTCTATCAAATGCTTGTTTCACATCTAAAAATATTGATGAACAGTATAGTTTATTTTCCAAACTATCTCGTATTGTTTTGACTATTGTTCTGGAGTGCCATGACTTTGTCGGAATCCAAATTGGTTATCGGGAATTATATTTCTAGCTTCCAGGATTGGGGATTACCTTTTTTGAGGAAGTTTTTCGAACAATTTAGAAAATACCGGTAGTAGACTACTAGGTCGGTGTGACGATATCAAGTTCTCAGGTTTTCCTGGTTTTGGCACCATAGTTATTTTAGCGCATTTCCACTGGATAGGGAAATGGGTAAGTCTTAAAATTGAGTTGTAGATTACCGTAAGAGAAACTAAACCATTTTTTTAGTAGAGACTTTATAAATTTATAGTCTATTAGATCATATCCAGGAGTTTTTTTGTTTAGTTTTTTTATTTCCTTTTGAATTTCATGGACTGTAAAGTGTTTAATGGGCCGACACATTTGAAAAGGTACATCAAGAAAGTCGATTACTTCTTTCGCGTGCTGAGAATTACAAAAATTAAATGGTGAAAAAGTTTCCTCTAAAGATTTTTTGAAAGCATCAGCTTTGCTTTTGTCTGATCTACACCATATACCATCCAATACGTTGAATTCGTCGGATTTTGTGGCGTTAAAAAGTCAAATCTAGAGGGACCTTTATATGGGGGCTATATCAAAAACATGGACCTATGACTACCGTTGCTCGTTTGAAGGATACCGGTTACCAACCCCAGTTACCAACTTTCAGCCCGATCAATTGACATTTGTGGTCTCTATGACGTTAAAAAGTCCAAACGGGGAGATGCCATATATGGGGGCTATATCCGAAATTGGACCGATATTGCCCATTTTAAATCCCAACATACCTGCAGGTATATGAAGTATATGTTCCAAATTGCAGCCACCTACACGAAAAGAAAAAATTCGTTTCTGCGAAACGAAATATTAGACAACTACAATTCTCGTTTACGACGACTGAAATTACGCTTACGCGAAATAAGTTTCTGTCACAACTAACGAAATTTCAGTTCCTGCAAACGAGAATTGTATTTGTCTAATATTTCGTTTCGCAAAAACGATTTTTTTCTTTGCGTGTAGCTCAAATATTACAGATTGTAACGTGATTACAACAGACGGAAGTACGGACGGACGGACATGTCTAAATAGTCTTAGAATTTTAGGACGAATAAACATACATATATTCTTAATGTGGTCTCAATATTTAGTGGTGTTAAAAACGGAGTGACAAAATTAATATACCCCCCATCTTATGGTGGAGGGTATAAAAAACAAGTAAGAAAGTTTCAGTCGGGTAAACCGACTAAGGTATACCCTCACTTTGTGAGTAATGTAATATTGAATATTACTCGAATTATTCTGTCAATTTGTGTGGGAGGTACAAGAAGGCGTTTATCAAATACACCTATTTTTCGCTGAACATGAGAAACTTTAAATTCATTACACTGTGCCGAATTATAAGCATTTATGTGCACTGGTAAAAACGTTATGAGATATTCAATTGTGGTATGACTTGGGCATTTTGTGTGGGAGGTACAAAAAGGGGCTTGGCGATAACGCCCATTTTTCACAGGGCTATAGGCATTATAAAAACATTACACTGTACAAAATTTTAAGTATTTTTATACACTGGTTTTAGTGTTATAAGCTGTTAACTTTTGGTGCAAAAAGGTACCTTTCTGTGGGAGGTACCAAAAAGGGCGTGGCAACAACGCCAATTTTTCCCTTGACTGTAGGCAATATAAAAGCATAATACTGTACAAAATTTCAAGTTTTTTTATACACTGTTATTAATGTTATAAGCTGTTAACTTTTGGTGCAAAACGGTGCATTTGTGTGGGAGGTACCAAAAGGGACGTGGCAACTTCGCCCATTTTTCTCGAGTTGATAGCGACTATCAAGCTAATACTATGTGTGGAATTTCAGAAGATTCGAATAAGCAGTATAGCAGGTATTAAAGAATCAATTTTTCACAACATTTTAACCCTTTGTGGGGGAGGTACTAGAAGGAGTGGACCAATATGGCCCATCTTCGAACTTTGCCGGAGATAGAAAAAAATATTACCACATACCACATTTGAAGTCAATCGGTTACTCCTTTCGAGAGTTATCGTGCGCACCAGCCAGCAGACTGACAGACAGGCAGACAGACAGACAGACAGACAGACAGACAGACAGACGGACGGACATTGCTCATTCGACTTAAAATGACCCAAAATGGTTTTCCTCCGAACATACTTGGGGTCTTAGGTCACTCCTTCGACGTGTTACACTTTTTTCCGTAGCAAATGATATATACCCTCGTCACACTAAAGTGAGGGTATAAATATGCTAGTGTATATTTCTATACAATTGTGTTAAACTTAACCGACAGACATACATCGCTTCAGCTTCCTACTATGACAGCGAAAAGCAACAAAAATCGTACTTTTTTGTTAAAAAAGACTAATGCAACGATTTATACTAATTAATTACTCCAAAAAAAGCTTAACTTGAAAAGTTCATGTTAATATTTGCACTGAGTATAGAGAAAACTAAAAAAAAACTTTCTCCTGATATATATTTCTCGATATATTATTTGCTACGAGCCAAAAGTGTAACACATCGAAGAAGTGACCTAAGACCCGAAGTATGTTTGTCGAAAATTCGATTTGCGGCATTTTCAGTCATTTAAGCAATGTCCGTCCGTCTGTCTGTCTGCTGGCTGATGCGCACGATAACTCTCCAAAAGACTAACCGATTGACTTCAAATTTGGGACGCGGTAATATTTTTCTCTATCTGCGGCTAAGTTGGAAGATGGGCCATATTGGTTCACTCCTTCTAGTACTCCCCCACAAAGGGTAAACTTTTAGTGAAATATTGACTTTTTAATACCTTTTATACTACTTACTCGAATCTTCTGAAATTCCACACATGGTACTAGTTTATTAGTCGCTAACACGTGAAGAAAAATGTGCAAAGTTGTCACACCCCTTTTGGTACCTCTCACACGAATGGACCATTTTGCACTAAAAGTAATTTGTTTATAGCTTTAATATAAGTTTATACAAATACTTGAAATTTTTTAAAGGGTAATGCTTTTTTAGTAACTAGAGTCAAGAGAAAGTGGGCGTTATCGACACGCTCGATTTGGTATCTCCCACACAAATTGACCGTTTTGCACCAAAAGTTGTGAGCTTATAACTTCATTACCGGTACATACTTTAAAGTTAATAAAAGCAATTGAAATTGATAATAATTTGATTTAAACAAAAAAAAATAAATACATTTTGGGACTCAAGGTGAGGGGATTCAAAAGTCGGTTTAAGAGACTGAACTTTCTTACTTGTTTTATAGAAAATTTCAATAATTTTTAAATAAAAGCGTAGTAAAAACATCGTAAAATGTGCAATTATAATATTTATCCCCTCACCTTAGAGAGGAGGGTATATATCATTTGCTACGAACCAAAAGTGTAACACATCGAAGGAGTGACCTAAGACCCTAAATATGTTTGGCGGATATCCGTTTACAAACATCTGCCGTGAAACAAACTTATAATACACTGTACCACAGTGTATAACAAAAAGTTTTCAGAGAATTATCTTACTATTTATACCCTACACCACACTGTGGTACAGGGTATTATAAGATTGTTTCACGGTAGATGTTTGTAACACCTGAAAATAACACAGCTAGACCCACCTTAAAGTATACCGATCGACTCAGAATCACTAGCTGAGTCGATTTAACGATGTCCGTCTGTCCATGTAAAGTTGTTCGTCAACTACAGGTCGCAATTTCACTCCGATCGTTCTGAAATTTTGCAGTTTAGAGTATTTCGCGGCTGCTAAGATCGCTATTGAATTTTGTTGAAATCGGTTCAGATTTAGATATAGCTCCCATATATATCTGTCGTCCGATTTGGCCCTTTAGTCCTATAGAAGCTGTATTTTACATCCAATCGTTTTGAAATTTAGAATGGTAGAGTGTCTTGATCCATGAACCAACATTGCAGAATTTAAAGAAAATCGGTTAAAATTTAGAATGGTAGAGTTTCTTGATCCATGAACTAACATTGCCGAATTTGAAGAAAATCGGTTAAGATTTAGCTATAGCTCCCATATATATGTTTCGTCCGATTTTGCTCTTTAGTCCTATAGAAGCTGTATTTTACATCCGATCGTTTTGAAATTTAGAATGGTAGAGTTTCTTGATCCATGAACTAACATTGCCGAATTTGAAGAAAATCGGTTAAGATTTAGCTATAGCTCCCATATATATGTTTCGTCCGATTTTGCTCTTTAGTCCTGTAGAAGCAGTATTTTACATCCAATCATTTTGAAATTTAGAATGGTAGAGTTTCTTGATCCATGAACTAACACTACCGAATTTGAAGAAAATCGGTTACGATTTAGCTATAGCTCCCATATATATGTTTCGTCCGATTTGGCCATTTAGTCCTATAAAAGCTCTATTTTACATCCAATCGTTTCGAATTTGAAGAAAATCGGTTAAGATTTAGCTATAGCTCCCATATATATGTTTCGTCCGATTTTGCTCTTTAGTCCTGTAGAAGCAGTATTTTACATCCAATCATTTTGAAATTTAGAATGGTAGAGTTTCTTGATCCATGAACCAACACTTCCGAATTTGAAGAAAATCGGTTAAGATTTAGCTATAGCTCCCATATATATGTTTCGTCCGATTTGGCTCTTTAGATCCAATCGTTTTTATACCCTACACCACACTGTGGTACAGGGTATTATTTAAGTATAAAATGTCCCAAAAGTAAATTTATGTAAACAATTTATACATGAATTACAAAATTTATATATCAGAGTTATTCAATATTACGAGAGTGGTGTAGGGTATTATATAGTCGGCACCGCCCGACTTTAGCCTTTCCTTACTTGTTTTTAATTATTATGGAAGGATCTCTGACAATTATGTGTTAGACAAAATATCGGCCATATGTTCGCCACGGCTCGCCAAGGGTGGTTGGACCACCCTTAATAAAAGAAAATGTGTGTTTGTTTGTCTGATCCGTATAAACGTCTAAAAGGCTGGACCGATCTTCTTGAAATTTTAACAGAATGAAATTGGGATATCTTGCACAATTTGTTAGCGAGAGCACTGTAATTTTGTACATATGTATCTGGTTGTAGTCTATGTGATTAGTCCAAAAATGGACGGGATCGAAAATCTGAAATCTGGGGCAACGAAGTGGACCCGGTCCAGATAGTATTCCCTAAATTATAAAGTGCCTTATAGTCATACAAACTTGTTTCTCTCCTGTAAACTATCAATTTACTCAATTGATGATTTCAATGCTATTTCGACTAACTTTAGGCTTCTCTATTAAACAAAATAAATGATTCTATAAAATAATGCAATCTTTATATATCTTTGATTTGCGACTTGCACCTTCACTTCTCCGTAGATTGTGTATTTCAGAAACAAGTGTCTCTGGTAGTACGTCAAGTCATAACAATACTTTAAATGTTTCGAAACACAAATATTTCACATACCAAATGACAGTTTCTTGTGTATAAAATTTTTAAACACCTGTCAAACGTCATGTCACTCTTTTTTGTTTTTATAACAGTGTTGTCGTGTATATGACATGAACTGCTTCAACATTCACGAACAGACAGAAAAGGTTTTATTTTATCTTTAGTTTTTTATTTTTCCAATAAAAGATGTACATATGTTCATAAAACAGTACAAACTGTGGGTATTTTGGAACGGATGAATCTAATAGACTGTACTATTCCGGGAAACTTATAGGTGATGCTATCTACACAGAAAAAATGTGTCATGAAAGATTTGAACCCTTACAATATAGATAATTTCATTAATAGTGAGTACATGTTCTTAATTTTAACTACAAAACGTATTTCGAAGATTAAGGGCGTCTTTGTCGAAAAATTTTAATATTAAGACACATTTTTTTCAGTGTATCATATATTTACGCAGTTAATGTAGAATTTTAAAATGATTGACTGTCTGATCAACATGATGTTAGCGGTGTTTTTTGGAAATTAAACTAGAGATAAGAATTATTTTTTCGAAATTCGTACTTTTAGGTGCAGCGCCAAAAGGGTTAAATATGATCCTAGCCTAAAAATAATCCAGCTAGACCCACTTAAAGTATACCGATCGGTACAGAAAGACTAGGTGAGTCGATTTAACCATGTCTGTCCATCTTAAGCTGTTCGTTAAGTACAGGTCGCAAATTCACTCCGATCTTGTTGATATTTGCATTTAACATTTAACTTACATTGAACCATACCGTAATACATAGTTCCTCTGTTCTCTATTCGGAATCTACACCGTTTAGGTTAATTTAACATTCCATCCATTCATAGTTGAGCACTCTTGGCAATGAAGTGTTGAGTGTTGATGATTTGTTATGACTAAATCCACTTCGTAAGCAATACGAGGCAATGGAATGGGCTACTGCTGAAACAAGGCATCAATTTTTATTGTTCGACGACGAAAAGATTCTAGAGGCCATATCGTACCCAGCCAGTGGTGAGGCATATTTACTTCTCCTCATCCACATATCAATGCAACCATTTCAAAGTATGCCAAGTCGAAGAGTGGTCTTCTTCAGGAGAGGCGTGCAAAGTTGTTGGACATTTCTAAAATTATGGGAAATGCCTCTCTAATAAAAATCGAGTATTGTCCATCACTTTTAATTAATCTGCCCTATTTAACAGTATATAAATTAGAATTTATAAATGCAATCTCACCAAAAACATGCTAAGTTGACTTAGCATACTTTGCAATGAAGGAATCGATATATCACCATATTACATGAACGTACCAAACGTGGTGCTAACACAATACGAATATTTCTGAGAGAAGAGCACCTCATTGAATGGGATTTTGCGGCAAAGTGAAATGTCGAAAATGTTGGCTTGAATGTTGTTGCTCCCTGAAGGTTCTGCCGCTGATGCAACTACAGGATTCTGTTTATGATGGTCTCGATGTGGCATAGGATCTGGGAGTTGGGAAGGATGCAATTCATTTGGGTATGTGTTTTGGCCTTTTGGGGTTCATGGCTTCGTGTATCGCATATTAAATAGATTTATGACATCGATATAAACTTCCATCACCCATCAGCGCTACTCAAAGGGGTAGCGACCGCTTTGTGTTCATTTATTTTGCATAAGTTTTATTGCTGAAACGATAAGTGTCGAAGTGCCAATATAAAATTCTAATGATGTTCGCAATGAATGAGCAGAACCATTAAAGATCGTGACACAGTAATATTTAGGAGATGTTTTGTGAGTTGTGAATAGATTCTGTTTAGAGCGATATGTTGTATATGAACGACATTTAGCGATGTTTGACTTTAAATTGTCAATATTAAAAAAGAAGCAACAATTGTAGGGTATTATTTCCTATGTATTGTGAATTCTATTCGTTCCGCATTTGTTTGTCATAAACAAGTTTCCTTTTGCCTATACAATTTTCGGACTGATGATGGCTTTCAAGGAAAGGCGAAATATCGAAAATAAATAAAATAACAAGATATAATGAAGACCTCGAGCTCGACTTTCATTTAACAATTTCAAATAACAATACAGGCCGAATATGAGAATATTACCCAAATTCATTTGTTGGAATAATTTTTCAGTCCGGTATTTGTCAGTAAACAAATTAGTTACTACAAGTTAGAAAATCTAAGTCCACACAATTAATATAGAATTTGGTACTTTGGGCGGAAGCTAGTACAGGGTTTTCCAACAAGAGGTGTTATTTTAAACCACCCGGTATTTTGGTAGCTGTCACTTTTGAAGCTTTTATTCTTTGACATTTGACAAGTAGAAACTACGCCATTACTAACCAGTAAGGAAAGGCTAAAGTCGGGCAGGGCCGACTATATAATACCCTACACCACTCTCGTAATATTGAATAACTTTGAAATATAAATTTTGTAATTCATGTATAAATTGTTTACATAAATTTACTTTTGAGTCATTTTATACTTAAATAATACCCTGTACCACAGTATGGTGTAGGGTATAAAGCGATTGGATGTAAAATACAGCTTCTACAGGACTAAAGAGCCAAATCGGATGAAACATATATATGGGAGCTAAAGCTAAATCTTAACCGATTTTCTTCAAATTCGGCAATGTTGGTTCGTGGATCAAGAAACTCTACCATTCTAAATTTCAAAACGATTGGATGTAAAATACAGCTTCTGTAGAACTAAAGGGCCAAATCGGACGAAACATATATATGGGAGCTACAGCTAAATCTTAACCGATTTTCTTCAAATTCGGTAGTGTTGGTTCATGGATCAAGAAACTCTACCATTCTAAATTTCAAAACGATTGGATGTAAAATACAGCTTCTGTAGAACTAAAGGGCCAAATCGGACGAAACATATATATGGGAGCTATAGCTAATTCTTAACCGATTTTCTTCAAATTCGGTAGTGTTGGTTCATGGATCAATAAACTCTACCATTCCAAATTTCAAAAGCATTGGATGTAAAATACAGCTTCTATAGTACTAAAGATGCAAATCGGACGAAACATATATATGGGAGCTATAGCTAAATCTTAACCGATTTTCTTCAAATTCGGTAGTGTTGGTTCATGGATCAATAAACTCTACCATTCTAAATTTCAAAATGATTGGATGTAAAATACAGCTTCTACAGGACTAAAGAGCAAAATCGGACGAAACATATATATGGGAGCTATAGCTAAATCATAACCGATTTTCTTCAAATTCGGCAATGTTGGTTCATGGATCAAGAAACTCTACCATTCTAAATTTCAAAACGATTGGATGTAAAATACAGCTTCTATAGGACTAAAGGGCCAAATCGGACGAAAGATATATATGGGAGCTATATCTAAATCTGAACCGATTTAAACCAAATTCAATAGCGATCTTAACAGCCGCGAAATACTCTAAACTGCAAAATTTCAGAACGATCGGAGTGAAATTGCGACCTGTAGTCGACGAACAACTTCACATGGACAGACGGACGGACGGACGGACATCGTTAAATCGACTCAGCTAGTGATTCTGAGTCGATCGGTATACTTTAAGGTGGGTCTAGCTGTGTTATTTTCAGGTGTTACAAACATCTGCCGTGAAACAAACTTATAATACCCTGTACCACAGTGTGGTGTAGGGTATAAAAATGGAACGATACACGATTCAACAACGCACTGAAATTATTATAACTCACTACAAAAATTGTGAAAATCTGGCAGTCAAAGTTCGCAAAACTAAAACATAAAATCATCTTGACTGATGAGGCACGCCAACAAGCAAAATTGTCGCATCTGGGGCTCGGAAAACCCAAGAGTTATTGTTGAGAAGCCAACGTGTGACTGTTTGGTGCATTTTATGGTACGGCGGGGTCATTGGACCTTACTTTTTCGAAAATGAGGTTGAATCAACAGTTACGATGAATGGATTGCGCTATAGAGAGTTGATTAATGATTTTTTATGGTCGGAGTTGGATGGTATTGATCTGGACAACGTTTACTTAAAACAAGACGGCGCTACGTGCCACACAAGCAACGAAACCATTGCTCTGTTACGGGAAAAGATTCCGGACAGTGTTATCTCTCGAAGAGGCGATCACAATTGGCCACCGAGATCTTGTGATTTAACTCCTTGCGACTTCTCCTTTGGGGCCACGTGAAAGATTAGGTCTACGCCAACAGCCCAGCGTCGATTCAAGACCTCAAAGATAGAATTCGTGAGTCTATCGAGGACATAGGGCAGCCACTTTGCGATTTGGTTATGGAAAATTTCATGAAAAGGATATGGTCCTGTAAGCGTGATCGTGGTGGCCATTTGGCTGATGTTGTTTTTCATTATTTACGGTATACCATCCTCTTTATTATGAAATAAACATCGGATCATTTATCTCAAAAAATGGCATTTTTCTTTGAATAGCAAAATAACACCTCCTGTTGGAAAAACCTTTAGAAACAAATTTGCTCAAACTTGGGGATGTTATTCTGCAATTCGCAAAATTGCATGTTTTTAAAAATCTTAAAAAATTAAATTTTTCAGTTTTTCTCAATATTGACCATTTTAAGAGTAGGCAGAAATCCCTTGCATAGTAGTAATAAAAACCAGTAATTGAAGACTAAAGTCGCCATGCCATTTTTTGTATTTTTTACAAAGAATATTTTTTCGAAAGTATACTTCAAATGGCCATAATTGTTGTCTCTGTAGGTTATCTCTAATGGAAATATTTGTCATCAAACAACCAATTTCGTTGTCGTAGTAAATTTACATTGATTCCTAGAAAGGGATCGTCAAAAAATGAAAAAAATCAAACTCTGACGGAAATTTTATAAAGCTATAAATATTTAACAACACTGTTCAACAGCATTTTTGAAACAGAATAACGACCCTATAATTCTGAATGGGCATGTTGAGTAGATTATTTTGGTAGAATAAACTTATGGTCCACCTTGTCTCAGTTTTTTTTACAGTGGGTCAAAGTTTTCATTTTATGATCGTACGAAGCATTATACTAAATGAAAAAATGATGTAAGTTAATGTCTGAGAGATTTCTCATTGTCAGAGTGAAATTTTATGAGAATAATTTTTGTGGAAGATCTTAACCCTGTAGCTCCCCTCTTAATGGGTCAATTTGTCACTTTTTTCGAAAAAGTTTTATTGCTGAAACGATAAGTGTCGAAGTGCCAATATAAAATTCTAATGATGTTCGCAATGAATGAGCAGAACCATTAAAGTCCTTTCAAAAAAGACATTTAAGGATAAAAATATTCTACGAAAATTTTTGTCGGAAAATTTCAGTGGGTGTCGCCAAAGACACCATTGGAGCAGAAGAGCGACTCTATAATTCTGAAAGGGCATGTTGAGTAGACTATTTTTGTAGAATAAACTTATGGTCAAGCTAGTGTGTTTTTTTTTACACTGGGTCAATGTTTTAAATTTTTGGCGAAGGGAGAATTATACTAATAGTGGAATTTTATGGGGATCATTTTGTAAGATCTTAACCCACTAGTTCACCTCTTAATGGGTCAATTTGGCCCTTTTTTCGAAAAAATCAAAAAGTCCTTTCAAAAAGGACATTTAAGGATTCCACGAAAAATTTTGGCGCAAAATTTCAGTGGGGGTTGCCAAAGACACCAAAGCTGTAAATATAGCTCTTTGCGCTTAAATAGCTAAATTGCACGCCAACTTATATAAGTAAAGGGTTTTTCCAATTGGGATGATGTGATTTTGAAGTGACGTTTCGGCCATTTGTAATATGTCTTGATTTGTCATTTGTTTTTCATTGTATTTAGTAGTGTTTACAATTTCACCATGGAGAGATATACGTAAGAACAACGTTTACAAATTATTCAGTTTTATTATCAAAATAATCGTTCTCTAATTTCAACTTTTCGTGCGCTAAGTCAATTTTTTTCAAAATCCAAAAAAAAACACTTTCCAGTCGACGTAAGACCTTGACACCCATGAGCAATATTTTAGCTCTCGTTAAGAGCTATATTTTTGCCATTGACCGATTGTGGCTACGTACCACACAGGAAATGAAACAATAGAATTGTTGTGTGAAAAGTTTGGAGATTCGATTATTTCTAGAAATTGTGATATTGAATGGCCTCCAAGAAGTTGTGATTTAACACCATTATACTATCTCTTGTGGGGTTAATTGATGTCATTGGTCTTTTGAAATAAACCAGACTCTCTTCAAGCTTTACAAGTCAATATTGAATGTGCCATTCATGACATACGACTTGCTTTATTGAAAAAGTGCTCGAAAATTGGGTTCATCGACTTCGTTCCTGCAGAAGAAGTCGTGGAGGCCATTTGAATGACGTTTTATTTAGAACTTAATTATATCGATTGTACTTCACATTAAATAAAAAACTTTTGAATTTTCTTAACAATAAGTGCGTTTTTTTTTTCAAAGAAATCATATCACTCTTATTGGAAAACGCTAAATAAAATAATGTAAATTTAAAGTCGTAGTAAATTAAAATATGTTTACCGAAGTCTGGTTGCTAAAACTTTTATTAAGAAATTATGAAAAATATATGGTAACATCTTCATAATTTGTTTCATAGTTTGTATTTTTTGCTTCAAAGTTCTCTAGTAAAATGGAACTGGTAAAAATTAAAAAGAGGAAAAATAGCAGTATGGTATCCATGGATAAATATAGAAGTTATTATCCATATTTTAAAAATAAGGGAAACAAAAATAAAATATTTTGGCCCTATTATTTAGAAGGTACCAAAAGGTGTATGGGAATAATGCCAATTTTTCAATAAACTATGGGTACTATAAACGCATTACACTGTACAAAATTGCAAGTGTTTGTTTATCGCGACTTTAAATTTACATTATAGTATTTATACCCTACACCACACTGTGGTACAGGGTATTATAACTTTGTGCATTTGTTTGTAACACCCAAAAGGAGAAGAAATAGACCCATCGTTTATTATACCGATCGACTTAGAATCACTTTAGCTATGTTCGTCTGTCTGTCTGTCCGTCTGTCTGTCCGTCTGTGCATGTATTCTTGTAATCAAAGTACAGGTCGCAATTATGGTCCGATCTCGACGAAACTTTACACACATCTTTTTTTTGGCCCAAGGACGATCCCTATTGAATCGGTTCAGATTTAGATATAGCCCCCATATATATGTTACCCCCGATTTGACCTGTAAGCGCTGTAAAAACTGCATTTTATATCCGATCAGTGCGAAATTCGGCAGAAAGAGGTTTCTTATTACATGAAGGAATACTGCCAAATTTGGAGAAAATCGGTACAGATTTAGATATAGCTCCCATATATATGTTACCCCCGATTTGACATGTATGCGCTGTAGAGGCTGTATTTTATATCCGATCAGTATGAAATTCGACAGAAGGAGGTCTTTTTACATGAATAAGTATTCAGGGAAGATCGGTTCAGATTTACATTAAAGCTCCATATATATGTTCCTCCTGATTTGGTATCAAACCGCTATAGAAGTTGTATTTTACTTCCGATCATTAAAATTTTCCAGAAAGATGTTTCTCACTTTAGGAACGAATATTGCTTAATTTAGCGATTATCGTTTCAGAATTAGAATACGTTTCTACCCAATTATTCCAAATTATTATGGCAATGACCCTTATCGCATTATTAGGGAGGTGTAGGGTATTATATAGTCGGCCCCGCCCGACTTTCTGCCTTTCCTTACTGGTTTTTGTATAAGTTGGCGTGTAATTTTGCTAATTAAGCGTAAAAAGCTATATTTATAACTTCGGTGTGTTTGGCGACACCCACTGAAACTTTACAAACAAAAAGTCTTAATTTGTTGGACAGTGAAATTAATATATCAATTTGCCTTGACACCAGAAATTTAAAAAAAAAATCATCAAACTTTGATCCCCTCTTCTGAAAAACTACCTTTTTATACCCTACACCACACTGTGGTACAGGGTATTATGACTTTGTGCATTTGTTTGTAACACCTAAAAGGAGACGAGATAGACCCATTGTTTATTATACCGATCGACTCAGAATCACTTTCTGAGTCGATTTAGCCATGTCCGTCTGTCCGTCTGTCCGTCTGTCTGTCTGTCTGTCCGTCTGTCCGTCTGTCTGTCCATGTATTCTTGTAATCAAAGTGCAGGTCGTATTTATGGTCCGATTGTGATGAAATTTAGCATAGTGCTCTTTTTTGGCCCAAGGACGATCCCTATTGAAAGTGGTTAAAATCGGTTCAGATTTGGATATAGTCCCCATATATATGTCTCACCCGATTTGACATGTAAGCGCTGTAGAAACCACACTTTACATCCGATCTTTATGAAATTCGGCAAAAAGAGTTTTATTATTACGTGAATGAACACTACCAAATTCGGAGAAAATCCGTTCAGATTTAGATATAGCCCCCATATATATGTTTCACCCGATTTGACATGTAAGCGCTGTAGGAACTGTATTTTAAATCAGATCAGTACGAAATTTGGCAGAGAGAGTTCTCTTATTACATTAATAAACACTGCCAAATTCGGGGGAAATCGGTTCAGATTTAGATATAGTCCCCATATATATGTTTCACCGATTTGACATGAAAGCGCTGTAGAAACCGTATTTTACATCCGACCTGTACGAAATTCGGCAGAGAAAGTTCTCTTATTACATGAATAAAAACTGCCCAATTTGGGGGAAATCGGGAAAACATACGAGTACTTTGGGGTATTAGTTCACTCCTTCGATGTGCTATACTTTTGGCTCGTAGCAAAAGATATATACCTTTCTCTCTAAGGTGAAGGGATAAAAATGGTTTTCAAAAGTGACAGCTACCGAAATACCGGGTGATTCAAAATAACACCTCTTGTTGGAAAACACTGTATAAATATACACTCCTCTCTAAGGTGAGGCGATAAAAATGGCTTCGATTTGAAATTTTAACAGAAATGGTATAATTTGTAGAAGAAGTTCAAACATTTTTTTTAACACCAAAATAAAGGGTGGGCCATTTAAAATGTTTAATTTGAATAGGCTACAAAAAAAGTACTGGTAACACTATGCAACAAAATTTTTGTCGAAGGGTTGCGCATAACATTTTCCGGTGTAATAGGGAGTCCTAAACTCGAAAAAATATTTAAAAAAAATTGTATAGTAATTTTTTTTAAAAAATTTGTCTTTAACATTTCTATTTTCTTGGAAGTTGCTATTAATATTTGGTCATATTTGAAGTATGTGAAATAGAAAGGTTAGTAACGATACTTTCATGTGGAAACAGAAGTTTAGTAACTGTCGTTAAAACAATTAGAAAAAAATAGATTTTTTTCAAAAAATCTTTTTTTGTTGACACGAAAAATACCATCAAAAATAGAAAAAACGCCAACAATATTTTTTTATATTTTCAATGCTAGCACCCTAGCGAAGATAACAATGCCTATTCGAAGAAAATCTATGGATAAATGTAGAAATTATAGCACTTTTGGTAGAAATAAGAGAATTCCGACAAAATTCGGATTTTATACCCCCTATATTCTGAAGATGGGTATATATTAGATGCTGCCAAACAAAAGTGTAACACATCGATGGAGTGACCTAAGAGACCCCAATAATATTTGTTTCGATGGTTGGTGTGCACGTTCAAATTTGGTATGTGTGAATATTTATTTCAATCCCAGGCTAAGGTCAAAAATGGACTATGTTGGTCCACTCGTTCGATTAACTCCCCGCGAAGGGTCAAAATTTAGTGAAATATTGATTATCCCATAACTTATATACTACTACCTAGAATCCAATTCCACACATAGTATTCGTTTATTAATCGCTATCATCTTTAGACAAATGGGCGAAGTTCCCACGCCCTTTTTGGTACTTCCCATACAAATGAACCATTTTGCACAAAAAGTCAACGGCTTATAAATTTGATTCCAGTCCATAGAAATATTTGAAATTTTGTGAGGTGTAATGCTTTATAGCACTTGCAATCCCGCGCAAAATGACCGTTATTGCCACGCCCCTTTTGGTACCTCCCACACAAATGGACCATTTTGCACAAAAAGTTAATGGCTTATAAATTGGCTTCGTGCACATACAAACACTTGAAATTTTGTAGAGTGTAATGCATTTATAGTACCTAGAGTGCCGTAAAAAATGGGCGAAATTTCCGTGCTCCTCTTGGTACCTCCTGTACAAATGGACCATTTTGCACAAAAAGTTAACGGCTTATAAGTTTGATTCCAGTCCATACAAATATTTAAAATTTGTACAATGAATATATATTTATATTTTTTTCCTAAAAATATTGAAAATAGATTTTTTTTTAAAATATGGCTTCAAGTACTATTGGGTATACCGAACAAATTTTTTTCGTCATATAAGAAATTTTATTGCCCATCCAGACATGTGGATACGGCTGAAATCGGTGCATATTGTGCTCCGATATTTACAAAATACTAGCACGCGGTAAGGGAAAAACTGAAAAATTAAATTTTCAATTGCAGATATCTCGGTAACTATATGAGATATTTCTTAGGTGTAAAAAGTTTTTTTGTAGACCTCAGACAGTAGAACACACACAAAAAAATTTTATAAATCGGAAAAGAAACACGAGTTACACGCGCTTAAACATTGTGGACCGGGTCCAGCTAGTAAATAATAATAATTGAAATCGTATAATCTTGGATCAAAATAAATTACTTGGGGGATTAGTAACTAATGATGGAATTTGGAATACTCAGCAATTTAATATGATTGATTTAAAACAGAAGTTAATGGGAGAAACCAAGGAAAAATTAAAACTAAAATTCGAAAAAATCAGCAAAAGTCATTAAAAGTTTTGAAAATTTTGTTAAAAAAAATATATTTGGAGAAATTCCTAAACAATAATTTGATTTGTATTTAAACTCGTGTTTTATTTGAGAAATTTAGGTTTGCAAACATATTTTGTTGTAATATATTATTATATTCGTCCCAAATAGATTTTGTTGATTTTCAAACAAAATTTATTTGCTAGGAAATATACAATATTTAAAAATTTGTGTTCCAAATATATACTCTTTCGATTCGATTCTATATAATTATAAATTACATTGATGGATTGAAAAAAGGTGATGAACTGGAATATTTATATATTAAAAACCAGTAAGGAAAGGCTAAAGTCGGGCGGGGCCGACTATATAATACCCTACACCACTCTCGTAACATTGAATAACTCTGAAATATAAATTTTGTAATTCATGTATAAATTGTTTACATAAATTTACTTTTGAGTCATTTTATACTTAAATAATACCCTGTACCACAGTGTGGTGTAGGGTATAAAAACGATTGGATGTAAAATACAGCTTCTACAGGACTAAAGAGCCAAATCGGATGAAACATATATATGGGAGCTATAGCTAAATCTTAACCGATTTTCTTCAAATTCGGCAATGTTGGTTCGTAGATCAAGAAACTCTACCATTCTAAATTTCAAAACGATTGGATGTAAAATACAGCTTCTGTAGAACTAAAGGGCCAAATCGGACGAAACATATATATGGGAGCTATAGCTAAATCTTAACCGATTTTCTTCAAATTCGGTAGTGTTGGTTCATGGATCAAGAAACTCTACCATTCTAAATTTCAAAACGATTGGATGTAAAATACAGCTTTTATAGGACTAAAGGGCCAAA
Source organism: Eudasyphora cyanicolor (assembly GCA_963930755.1). Classification (NCBI taxonomy): domain Eukaryota; kingdom Metazoa; phylum Arthropoda; class Insecta; order Diptera; family Muscidae; genus Eudasyphora; species Eudasyphora cyanicolor. The sequence continues at coordinate 153,346,376 of OZ005736.1, read as the reverse complement.
TCGGACGAAACTTATATATGGGAGCTATAGCTAATTCTTAACCGATTTTCTTCAAATTCGGTAGTGTTGGTTCATGGATCAATAAACTCTACCATTGTAAATTTCAAAAGGATTGGATGTAAAATACAGCTTCTATAGAACTAAAGGGCCAAATCGGACGAAACATATATATGGGAGCTATAGCTAAATCTTAACCGATTTTCTTCAAATTCGGTAGTGTTGGTTCATGGATCAAGAAACTCTACCATTCTAAATTTCAAAACGATTGGATGTAAAATACAGCTTTTATAGGACTAAAGGGCCAAATCGGACGAAACTTATATATGGGAGCTATAGCTAATTCCGTAGTGTTGGTTCATGGATCAATAAACTCTAGCATTGTAAATTTCAAAAGGATTGGATGTAAAATACAGCTTCTTCAGGACTAAAGAGCAAAATCGGACGAAACATATATATGGGAGCTATAGCTAAATCTTAACCGATTTTCTTCAAATTCGGTAGTGCTAGTTCATGGATCAAGAAACTCTACCATTCTAAATTTCAAAATGATTGGATGTAAAAAACAGCTTCTACAGGACTAAAGAGCAAAATCGGACGAAACATATATATGGGAGCTATAGCTAAATCTTAACCGATTTTCTTCAAATTCGGCAATGTTGGTTCATGGATCAAAAAACTCTACCATTCTAAATTTCAAAACGATCGGATGTAAAATACAGCTTCTATAGGACTAAAGGGCCAAATCGGACGAAACATATATATGGGAGCTATAGCTAAATCTTAACCGATTTTCTTCAAATTCGGCAATGTTGGTTCATGGATCAAGAAACTCTACCATTCTAAATTTCAAAACGATTGGATGTAAAATACAGCTTCTATAGGACTAAAGGGCCAAATCGGACGATAGATATATATGTGAGCTAAACCTCTGCAATGAATGTCTTGAATGGCCTTTCAAGACATTCAGTTGTTTATCAAATACTTACTGCCACACACTCTATTTTGACAAAACAAATGAATGAGTGAAGAGAACAGTAACCGCCAAACAGGTTTCAAAACAAATAAGTAACAAGACAATGGAGAAGTACACTCATTCAAGCACTGTGCATCAAAACAAAAATACTCGATTTCAGTGTACACTGCACTACTGCACTCACTGTCATTGCAAAGAGAGACGCAACAACAAAGAGCGACGGACCACCTTAGAAATTTATTGATTTTGAGGGGTAAATACACTAGTGTACATACTGAAGAAATAGAAAACAGCACTGTACTCGCTTCATTATACTCATCGTTTGACGAATTGAAACGAGTATAAAGAATACAACAACCGAACGAGCAGAGTACACGACTACATTGTAAACATCAAACAGTGTGAAGTGTTTGTTGTTTTTTTTACGATCATTCTATGGTGGTGTCAATCGAGTAAAATATACAATGTTTCAGTGTGCAGTGAAGTAGTGTACACTACTGCAGATGAAGAAATGAATGTCTTGATGCAGAGGTTTAATGGGAGCTATATCTAAATTGAACCGATTTCAACCAAATTCAATAGCGATCTTAATAGCCGCGAAATACTCTAAACTGCAAAATTTCAGAACGATCGGAGTGAAATTGCGACCTGTAGTCGACGAACAACTTTACATGGACAGACGGACGGACGGACAGACATCGTTAAATCGACTCAGCTAGTGATTCTGAGTCGATCGGTATACTTTAAGGTGGGTCTAGCTGTGTTATTTTCAGGTGTTACAAACATCTGCCGTGAAACAAACTTATAATACCCTGTACCACAGTGTGGTGTAGGGTATAATTAGTGCTGTAAAACAAAAGATAATGCTGCTTATGACATTTTTACACGGAAATGTTGCTCGAAACACATATATTAATATATAAGAACAAAATATATTTGTGAACTGACTTTCACAAATGAAATATGTGTTTACACACACAAAAAAGTTTTTGTTTAAGAAGTTTTCAAAATATCTTTCATTTAAAAACATTTTTTAAAATTAGCTTTCCAATTTTAGTTGATATTTTTCCCAGATTTTGTGTTATACTTTGCAGTTAAAAATATCATAGGCAGCATTAGATTTGTTTTTTTGTTTAATTTATAAATATTCCAATTCATCACACCCAGAAAAATAATTGGTTGGAATTCGATAGTAACAATAAAAAAATTAAATTTGTACTGCGTTTACATGTCAAATCGGGGATAACATATATTGAGGCTATATCTAAATCTTGACTGATTTCTTCCAAATTTAAAAGTGTTCATTCACATAATAGGAAACCTCTTTCTGCCGAATTTCATACTGATCGGATATAAAATACACTCGGTTAGTTGTGGTAACTACTTTTAAATATTCATTATAGTGCCATATGATCGATATTTGGTAGTGACAACGAATGTTTTATTTTTGACAACAGAAATTGTATCAATAAACCAAAGATTATTATTGCAACGAATAATTGGTTACTATAACAGAAAAAATTTTAATAAATAATCGTTTTTTGGTTATACCAATAATTTCCCAAATTTATAATAATTAAATATATTTTGGGAAATACAACCGAAAGCTTGGTTGCTGTTCATTTGTTGATACATGACAAACAAAAAATAAAATTATTATTATTTTGTTCAAGAACGGTATTTGTAGTCAAATATAACTTTATGCGGATAATAATGTGTGGAATGAAGAATATGCTGTGCAAAATGTTTTAAATAAATAAAAAATAAAAGCAACAATCATGAAATTGAAAGCACAAGGTTAAGCGATATTTGCATAAACGTATTGTTGTGCATTGTACTCTCGTGTACTAAAATTTGTGACAAATATTTGCACATCTCAAATAGTGATGAATTTGTAATATGTGATTTTTAATTTTATTATGAATAGTTTGGTTTTTGTTCAATAAGTAAAATAATAATTAATGAAAACTGTTTTTAATTATTTGTAGGTAGTTTATGACTGAAAAATTGTCAGGACAACCAACTTTTAAAAACATTTGGTTGTGGCAACATACGAAAGATAATTTAAGCTATCATTTTCGTAGTTGGCGCAACCAATTATGATTGTTGTCATCTTGGAAGCAGAAGTATACCACAACCAAAATGTTGGTTGTCCTGATGGAATCGCATGATAGAAGACAGAGCTACCAAAATTCTGTTGGCAAATAGTTCGGTTGAGGCAACCTGTTTTCCGTGTGCAACTAAAATTGGCAAAAGTCAGCAAAGTTTTAAAAATTTTTTTTTAAATATAGTATATTTGGAAAACTTCTTAAATAATAATTTTGTTTGTGTGTAAATATATATTTTATTTGTGAAAGTCAGTTTGCAAATATATTTTGTTCTACTATATTAATATATGGATTCCAATTAAAATTTCTTGATTTTCAAATATAATTTATTTGTTCACAAATTTATTATATTTTAATTTTGTTTCCAAATATGTTTTCTTTTAATTCAAACATATCAAAAATTGCGATTTCCCCCCGTGTGATGGAGGGTATATAAGACTCGGCATGACCGAACTTAAAACCGTCTTTACTACCTTTTATATCTATATGTGAACATCTTTGATTTAATATGTTTCGAAAAATTACAAAAAAATCGGCTGTATATTGTAGCATAGTTAGAAAGTATGTTGCATTCATAATGAGTAAGTATTACTTACTCATTATGAATGCAACATTGAGCATTCAGCTGTCATCTGTGACATATGACTAATATAACTATTTGTAAAATGCTCAGCTCGGCTGTTGTTTGCTTAGTTAGGTCACTATTGCACTCAATGCCTCATATGGAATTTTAAAATTGTCCATGCAATCCTAAGCAGCTTTAAGTGAATGCATTGATTGCATATAAATTGTAAACTCATTGAATACATATTCCCCACTTGGGAATAGAGCATCTCACCTCATCTCAAGGGACACCACTTGCATTTTGTAATTTGCAAAAACAACACATGGCACAACCATAAAATATAGCCCTTGTTCGAGGACTCTGGTTGGCCACTTTGGTGCTGGTGTCGGCATTGGTGTTGGCACTGGTGTGGTGCGTCATCTGTATGCCATTCACGAGTTATCGTTATCATTATCATCGTTGTTATAATCATGAACGGCATCGTCAGCAGCAGCAACAGCAGCAGGAGCTGTGTTAGGAGCAACGAAGAGTACCGGCAACATTAGCCATATCTGGAGCAATTTACACACATTGAATAAAGTAGCTCGAACAGATACATTCTTGCAATCAAATTCCCATACAAATCTACACCTATTCGTTTGTGTGGATGTGTGGTACTAATACTAATGGCTATACTCCTTCCCGAAAAGTCGAGCCATTGTTCAAGGAGTAACGAAAGACACACGTTCGCAGTAACACCTCCTATATGTTCCCACATACACACGTGTGTGTGTGAGAGTGTTTGTATGAATCTCCGATTTTGGAATGCTTCTTGTGCTTCTGGTGGTTATGCGATTAATGTCATTCTGATACAGATACTCGAAAGTGGCTCTCTACGTCCATCCAAGTTACCAAATACGCTCACATCCTTCTAGATGACATGCTGACACATGTACCTACATTCACATCCTTGTTCGCCTCGTGCCACAGGATGAGCATATTAGATAGTGTGAATCCTTCTCATATGGTTCATTTCCTACTTTGGGTTGTGGAGTTGGTGTTGCACTAAATTCTGTTTTTGGAGTGGGAGTGCAAAGTCGTAGCAGATTTTCTAAAATCCAGCAAACCTAAGGAATGCTCGTGATAATCTCTTCCCAGCTACAACACAACTGTGATGTCAAGCTATTGGTTACGAGTATAATTAGACAAACATAGGTTAGGTTAGGTTGAATAGAGGAGACGTTTAAAACGTCTCATGTCCATGGACATCACTTAAGCCAGTGGTTCGGCCTGTTGTGCGCTCCTTATTTATGATTTTCATACCCCACGGATTACAGAAAATCGGTACTAGACACGTATTTTCTCAGTATATGTCTAGTACCGATTTTCTGTAATCCGTGGTAGACAAACATAACAATAGTGAATAACTTATAACATTGATATCATTACATATAGGCACTTGAATTTCGGTATCATGTAACCTTTCTATGGAGTACCTACTGTTCACTGCAACATAAGCGTATTTGTCAAACCCCGTCTTATTTATCCCATACAAATTGACAAAAACCCAACAACTTCTTTCGTGGTGAATCATACACAGAAGAAAATTAAGTAATCCGATTCAAGTAAGGATTTTAAGCACTGAATTCCCAATCCCTGATAGGGATTGATTTTAAGTCGAAATATTCTTACATTAAGAATAAAGCGATTGATTTAAGAATTTTATGGGATTGATTTGAGTGCGAAAAGAGCGTCAATGAAGAAATTTTGGATAGAATTAAGTATGTAAGTAGGATAAGTACTTGATAAGTACTTGATTTAAGCATGATAAATACTTGATTTAAGCCTGTCCATACCCAACTAAAATCATTTTGATGGGGTACCATTTTTACCCCTATATTGCCATAGAATGCAAAATTTTTTCAAAACGATATGGCAAAATATAAATATTTGATAGAAAAACGAAAAGTTTAGCTGAAATTATTCCATTTAAAAGGCATACGTGAAAGAAACAGCTTCATCGAAAAGAACGAGAATTACTTCTGACCTACATAATTGGAATTGAGAAATATGTCACTCCAAGTAATGTATTCTAAAACACCACTTGAACGCGAAACAAATTGCATATCGTTGTGCGCAAATCTTTACATATGTCGAGTTTAGTTTTCAAGAGACGCGATCAAAGTTTGAAGAAATATTTTTTTATTTGTGTGTAATTCCTTTATAATGCACATCGAATGACCTGTACTGTTTTGTGAATAAGTATACCCTACACCACACTGTGGTACAGGGTATTATAAGTTTGTTTCACGGCAGATGTTTGTAACAACCGAAAATAACACAGCTAGACCCACCTTAAAGTATACCGATCGACTCAGAATCACTAGCTGAGTCGATTTAACCATGTCTGTCCGTCCGTCCGTCCGTCCGTCCGTCTGTCCATGTAAAGTTGTTCGTCGACTACAGGTCGCAATTTCACTCCGATCGTTCTGAAATTTTGCAGTTTATAGTATTTCGCAGCTGCTAAGATCCCTATTGAATGGTTGAAATCGGTTTAGATTTAGATATAGCTCCCATATATGTATATCATACGTCCGATTTGGCCATTTAGTCCTATAGAAGCTGTATTTTACATCCAATATTTTTGAAATTTAGAATAGTACAGTTTCTTGATCCATGAACCAACACTACCGAATTTGAAGAAAATCGGTTAAGATTTAGCTATAGCTCCCATATATATGTTTCGTCCGATTTTGCGCTTTAGTCCTGTAGAAGCTGTATTTTACATCCAATCATTTTGAAATTTAGAATGGTAGAGTTTCTTGATCCATGAACCAACACTACCGAATTTGAAGAAAATCAGTTAAGATTTAGCTATAGCTCCCATATATATGTTTCGTCCGATTTGGCCCTTTAGTTCTATAGAAGCTGTATTTTACATCCAATCGTCTTGAAATTTAGAATGGTAGAGTTTCTTGATCCACGAACCAACATGGCCGAATTTGAAGAAAATCGGTTAAGATTTAGCTATAGCTCCCATATATATGTTTCGTCCGATTTTGCTCTTTAGTCCTGTAGAAGCTGTATTTTACACCCAATCATTTTGAAATTTAGAATGGTAGAGTTTCTTGATCCATGAACCAACATTGCCGAATTTGAAGAAAATCGGTTAAGATTTAGCTATAGCTCCCATATATATGTTTCGTCCGATTTGGCCCTTTAGTTCTATAGAAGCTGTATTTTACATCCAATCGTTTTGAAATTTAGAATGGTAGAGTTTTTTGATCCATGAACCAACACTACCGAATTTGAAGAAAATCGGTTAAGATTTAGCTATAGCTCCCATATATATGCTTCGTCCGATTTGGCCCTTTAGTTTTATAGAAGCTATATTTTACATCCAATCGTTTTGAAATTTAGAATGGTAGAGTTTCTCGATTCATGATCCAACATTGCCGAATTTGAAGAAAATCGGTAAAGATTTAGCTATAGCTCCCATATATATGTTTCATCCGATTTGGCTTTATATCCAATAATTTTTATACCATACACCACACTGTGGTACAGGGTATTATTTAAGTATAAAATGTCCCAAAAGTAAATTTATGTAAACAATTTATACATGAATTACAAAATTTATATATCAGAGTTATTCAATATTACGAGAGTGGTGTAGGGTATTATATAGTCGGCACCGCCCGACTTAGGCCTTTCCTTACTGGTTTTTATTATAATATGTATAATTATATATTAAAACCAGTAAGGAAAGGCTAAAGTCGGGCGGTGCCGACTATATAATACCCTACACCACTCTCGTAATATTGAATAACTCTGATATATAAATTTTGTAATTCATGTATAAATTGTTTACATAAATTTACTTTTGGGACATTTTATACTTAAATAATACCCTGTACCACAGTGTGGTGTAGGGTATAAAAACGATTGGATCTAAAGGGCCAAATCGGACGAAACATATATATGGGAGCTATAGCTAAATCTTAACAGATTTTCTTCAAATGCGGTAGTGTTGGTTCATGGATCAAGAAACTCTACAATTCTAAATTTCAAAACGATTGGATGTAAAATACAGCTTTTATAGGACTAAAGAGTCAAATCGGACGAAACATATATATGGGAGCTATAGCTAAAGCTTAACCGATTCTCTTCAAATTCGGTAGTGTTGGTTCATGGATCAATAGACTCTACCATTCTAAATTTCAAAATGATTGGATGTAAAATACAGCTTCTACAGGACTAAAGAGCAATATCGGACGAAACATATATATGGGAGCTATAGCTAAATCTTAACCGATTTTCTTCAAATTCGGCAATGTTGGTTCATGGATCAAGAAACTCTACCATTCTAAATTTCAAAATGATTGGATGTAAAATACAGCTTCTACAGGACTAAAGAGCAATATCGGACGAAACATATATATGGGAGCTATAGCTAAAGCTTAACCGATTTTCTTCAAATTCGGTAGTGTTGGTTCATGGATCAAGAAACTCTACCATTCTAAATTTCAAAATGATTGGATGTAAAATACAGCTTCTTCAGGACTAAAGAGCAAAATCGGACGAAACATATATATGGGAGCTATAGCTAAATCTTAACCGATTTTCTTCAAATTCGGCAATGTTGGTTTATGGATCAAGAAACTTTACCATTCTAAATTTAAAACGATTGGATGTAAAATACAGCTTTTATAGGACTAAATGGCCAAATCGGACGAAACATATATATGGGAGCTATAGCTAAATCTTAACCGATTTTCTTCAAATTCGGTAGTGTTGGTTCATGGATCAAGAAACTCTACCATTCTAAATTTCAAAATGATTGGATGTAAAATACAGCTTCTACAGGACTAAAGAGCAATATCGGACGAAACATATATATGGGAGCTATAGCTAAATCTTAACCGATTTTCTTCAAATTCGGCAATGTTGGTTCATGGATCAAGAAACTCTACCATTCTAAATTTCAAAACGATCGGATGTAAAATATAGCTTCTATAAAACTAAAGGGCCAAATCGGACGAAGCATATATATGGGAGCTATAGCTAAATCTTAACCGATTTTCTTCAAATTCGGTAGTGTTGGTTCATGGATCAAAAAACTCTACCATTCTAAATTTCAAAACGATTGGATGTAAAATACAGCTTCTATAGAACTAAAGGGCCAAATCGGACGAAACATATATATGGGAGCTATAGCTAAATCTTAACCGATTTTCTTCAAATTCGGCAATGTTGGTTCATGGATCAAGAAACTCTACCATTCTAAATTTCAAAATGATTGGGTGTAAAATCTGAACCGATTTCAACCAAATTCAATAGCGATCTTAACAGCCGCGAAATACTCTAAACTGCAAAATTTCAGAACGATCGGAGTGAAATTGCGACCTGTAGTCGACGAACAACTTTACATGGACAGACGGACGGACGGACAGACATCGTTAAATCGACTCAGCTAGTGATCGATCGGTATACTTTAAGGTGGGTCTAGCTGTGTTATTTTCAGGTGTTACAAACATCTGCCGTAAAACAAACTTATAATACCCTGTACCACAGTGTGGTGTAGGGTATAAAAATTTGTGGAATTCATAAATAATTTTTTTTACTATGCAAAACCCTCTATCTTTTTTATACATGAAGAATTTTTGAATAGCAATACCCTCTATGTTCCATAAAATGGCTCGTGGTGCAAATATTAAAAAAAATATTATTTAGTGGTTCACGTAGTTAGGTGTAATAAACATTGTAGAACAAACAATTTTAATTTTCTTTAAAATTAGGGATATAAACGGTTTTTTGGCTCTACGGAACAATTGTGTTTTTAAGATAGAGGATATTGAATATAAACTGTCGGTATATCAGTCTAAGCAACCGCGCCTCATATGTGACTCAAAAAATTTAAAGCGTTTTTCCCACAACCCACGTTTTCAAAGTCGGTGTCCATTATAACTTCAAAACTACTTAACCGATCGTTTGAAATTTGAAACACTATTTCTGTGAATAATTTACGAGCTAACGCTGGAGAGATCTTTGCAAATTTGTTAATATTTTTTACTATATATGGTGATCCAAGTAGAGATACTTTTTTCAATAGCTTTTTTTGACAGATCACGTGTGAGTCGTATCATGCTGTCATGTTATTTTTGTTAAGCATTGTTTGGTATTTCTTCATGGAAAGACTTACGCCTGAACAACGTTTACAAATCGTTCAACTTTGTTACGAAAATTCACATTCTGTGAGGAATGCGTTTCGTGCACTTCGCTCAACTTATGGTCAACATAATCGAGTTATCGCAAATTGGATTCAACAAAACAAACACATTAAAATTAAATTTTGACAAAGTTGGAAAGGTCCTTGTGTCCCGCTATCATGAATCCAAAATATTTTCAAAAAGATAGTGCCAATAAAATTGTTGTAACTTTTTATACGACGCGATATACCAAAATGTTTTTTCTGATTATGGGTCAAAATATGACGTATTCAACATATAAGTAATTCCAAATCACTGCTCCAGAACATGATATTTTTGCATGTGCAAAAAAATATTTTGCAATATTTTCCATACGGTCAGTTGGCAACTAAAGTTATGGATTTGTCCAGATATTAGCACTTGTTTGGGACCAAACTGCAAAATTTCAGTCGAATTGGTGTTATATTTGTAGAGAAAATATAAATTTTTGAATTTCACTCGGAAAATAGAGTTGATCATATCTCGCAAAAAAATTAAAGTATTGCAAAACGGTTCAAAATGTTTAATTTTTTCAAATTCTCAACAAGATTATTACTAAAATTCAGAAAAATCTTGACCTTCGAAAAATGTTTGACACACTAGTTTTATGTTTACCCAACTGCTTTTAAATAAGTCTCATATCTCCAAACATTGCAGACAGTATTTGTTAACCTTAATAAATCCCTCACTTATTGTTTGGATACACTATGTAACAAAATTTTTGTCAAAGGACGGCGCATAACATTTTTTTGGTGTAATATGTAGTCCTAAATACGAAAAAAATATAAACAAAATGTTTATGGTAATTTTTTTACGAATTTTTCTTTAAGGTGTTTTTAGTATTTGGACCATATTTTTCAAAGTATATGCTCGATAAATTCGGGATATGCTTTATATTAAAGGAAATTATCTGGACTTCAAATGTTAGTAGCGACACGTTTACGTCGAAACAGAAGTTTAGTAAAAGTCGTTAAAAGAATTAGAAAAAAAATATTATTTCTTTTTTTTAAAACCACAAAAAATTGAATAAAAATGTTGTTTAAATTTTTGAAATCTAGCATCATATCGAAGTAAACAATGCATATTTAATCTATGGATAAATGTAAAAAATATAGCACTTTTGATTGAAATAAGAGAATTGCGACATACCAAAAGTGTAACACATCGATGGAGTGACCTAAGAGACCCCAAGAATATTTGGCGGAAATCCTTTGTGGGTAATATTAACTTATTTTAGCAATATCCTTCAGCCTGTCCGTCTGTCTGTCTGGTTGGTAAATATTTTTATCCCCTCACCTTAGAGAAGAGGGTATATCGTCGGCTCAATGCTATTTTGTTCCATACGCCATTTTGTATGATCGGAGAAAAACGCAATTTATTGTTTGAGTAAAAACGGGACTGAAGAGTTACACTCTTTTTATTTCATAGGGTTCCCAACAGTGTTTGTATGATTCTCATGCATTTCTATGCCATTACATCCAAAAATAACCAAGTTATAACAATTTTTGTACTTGGCATTTTGGTCCATATCCACTTTTATTTTAATATTTTTTCGTACTTGTATTACATGGACCACAAAAAGGGTCGGTATGGAAGGACACTAATTTACATATTGTGATCGAAAGAACGTAAAATACTGAGTGAAAAATATAGGGCGATAGAAAAATTGAGACATAGAACAAAAATATCGAAATTATTTCCCGTTATTCAGAGTAAAACAAATTTACCCTACCAATATCTCGAAAACCAGGCGAGATAGGATAAAAATGATTGCAGATTCTGAAAGAGCATGATCCCATATTATCAACTCCTAACTCAAAAAACACAAAAATGGCGTATGGACCAAAATAGCATTAAGCCGACGATATATCATTTGCTACGAGCCAAAAGTGTAACACATCGAATGAGTGACCTAAGACCCCAAGTATGTTTGGCGGAAATTCGTTGTAGGTTAATTTTAAGTCATTTGAGTAATGTCCGACGGTCTGTCTGTGTGTCTGTCTTCTGCCTGGTGCGCACGATAACTCTCGAAAGGAGCAACAGATTGATTTCAAATTTGGTCTGCTGTAATATATTTCTCTATCTCCGGCTAAGTTTGAAGATGGGCCATATTGGTCCTCTTCTTCTATTACCTCCCCCACAAAGTGTTAACATTTAGTGAAATATTTTTCTACCTACTCGAATCTTCTGAAATTCCACTCATAGTATTGTTATTTGTCGCTAAAACCACAAGGAAAATGGGCGAAGTTGCCACGTCCCTTTTGGTACCTCCCACACAAATGGACCATTTTGCTCCAAAAGTTAACTGCTTATAACTTTAATATCAGTGCATACAAATACTTGAAATTTTGTACAGTGTAACGCTTTCATAGTACCTAGAGTCCGGAGAAATTTATCCATTATGGGAACTCCCCTTTTGGTACCTCCCGCACAAATAGACCATTTGGCACCAAAAGTTAAACGCTCATAACATAAACACCAGTGCGTACAAATACTTTAAATTTTGTACAGTGTAATGCTTTTATAGTACCTACAGTCCAGTGAAAAATGGGCATGATTGGCGCCCCTATTGGTATTTCCCACACAAATGGATTATATTATATTGATAATAGTTGATTTATAATAGTTTAGTAATTGATAATAGTTTTATAAAACAAAAAATAAATATATTTAAAATTTTTTGGGACTCAAGGTAATGGGATTCGGAAGTCGGTTTACCCGACTGAACTTTCTTACTTTTTTCTATCTCAGGCTAAGGTCAACGATGGACAATCTAGGTCCACTCCTTCGAATGCCTCTTCTGCGAAGGTTCAAAATTTAGTAAAATATTAATTTATCTCATAACTTCTATACATAGTATTTGTTTCTTGGTCGCTATTATCTTGAGAAAATGTTCGAAGCTGCAACGCCCTTTTGGTACCTACCATACAAATGGAACGTTTTGCACCAAAAGTTAACGGCTCACATCTTTGATTCCAGTCCGTACAAATACTTGACATTTTGTGAAGCATAATGCTTTTGTACAAAAATTTGTGTTATTGCCACCAATCCGTACATTTTGCAAAAAAGTTAATGGCTTAATACATAAAATTTTCTGGAGTGTAATGCCTTTACTGTACGTATAAAAAATAGGAGATATTACCATGCCCTTTTGGTACCTCCCATACAAATGGACCATTTTTGCACAAAATGTTAATGGCTTATAAAATAGATTCCTGCACGTACAAATACTTGAAATTTTGAACAGTGTAAGGATTTTATAGTACCCATAGTATAATAAAACCAGTAAGGAAAGGCTAAAGTCGGGCGGTGCTGACTATATAATACCCTACACCACTCTCGTAATATTGAATAACTCTGATATATAAATTTTGTAATTCATGTATAAATTGTTTACATAAATTTACTTTTGGGACATTTTATACTTAAATAATACCCTGTACCACAGTGTGGTGTAGGGTATAAAAACGATTGGATCTAAAGGGCCAAATCGGACGAAACATATATATGGGAGCTATAGCTAAATCTTAACAGATTTTCTTCAAATGCGGTAGTGTTGGTTCATGGATCAAGAAACTCTACAATTCTAAATTTCAAAACGATTGGATGTAAAATACAGCTTTTATAGGACTAAAGAGTCAAATCGGACGAAACATATATATGGGAGCTATAGCTAAAGCTTAACCGATTCTCTTCAAATTCGGTAGTGTTGGTTCATGGATCAATAGACTCTACCATTCTAAATTTCAAAATGATTGGATGTAAAATACAGCTTCTACAGGACTAAAGAGCAATATCGGACGAAACATATATATGGGAGCTATAGCTAAATCTTAACCGATTTTCTTCAAATTCGGCAATGTTGGTTCATGGATCAAGAAACTCTACCATTCTAAATTTCAAAACGATTGGATGTAAAATACAGCTTCTATAGGACTAAAGGGCCAAATCGGACGAAAGTTATATATGGGAGCTATATCTAAATCTGAACCGATTTTCTTCAAATTCGGTAGTGTTGATTCATGGATCAAGAAACTCTACCATTCTAAATTTCAAAACGATTGGATGTAAAATACAGCTTCTATAGGACTAAAGGGCCAAATCGGACGAAAGATATATATGGGAGCTATATCTAAATCTGAACCGATTTCAACCAAATTCAGTAGCGATCTTAACAGCTGCGAAATACTCTAAACTGCAAAATTTCAGAACGAGCGGAGTGAAATTGCGACCTGTAGTCGACGAACAACTTTACATGGACAGACGGACGGACGGACGGACATGGTTAAATCGACTCAGCTAATGATTCTGAGTCGATCGGTATACTTTAAGGTGGGTCTAGCTGTGTTATTTTCAGGTGTTACAAACATCTGCCGTGAAACAAACTTATAATACCCTGTACCACAGTGTGGTGTAGGGTATAAAAAGATTTTAGTTCTCCGATATACAATTTTTTGTTGTTGCATAGTATTATTTGTTTTTCCCTGTATTTTGCGGTGAATGCTCCCGAGTTTTTTCTTATGGCTCCAAATGTTTTCATATTTAGCATTTTAGTAATATGTTTCCACCTTTTTCACTCCCACACAAAATACCATATTACTCGTACATTACTCACAAAGTGAGGGTATACTTTAGTCGGTTTACCCGACAGAAATTTTCTTACTTCTTTACCTTACATGTATGTTCAATTAAGATTTACATCTCCACAAAATTGTCTAAATTGTCCATAGCAATTGCTGTATGCTAAGCTAAGAATGAAGGGGTCTAAGTAATAAAATTTGCAGAACCTAAATCTTATTTTCTTTTGGCATATGTCTTCTATAACACTTTTCTTGCTTCCTGTCCCCATAAATTTTATATACACAGAATTCTTCTAATTTCTGGGTAAAAACTTTATTATTACTTATTTTGACATTTTCATGTTGTTACTTGTTTTGTTTGCATTTTTGGTTTTTTTGTTCTTCTGATGTCGGTGGTGGTGGTGATTCGTGATATATGCAGTAAAAATTTGTTTTACGATTTTCTCTTTAGAGCTCTTAAATGTTATATTAGACACAAATATTTGGAAATATTTGCTTTTTATGTTTCTTTGGTTTTTTTTTGGGGGAAGAGCTTTATTTTCTTATGTGCATAAATAATTTTCTGCAAAATTTAATAAGTCTATGTTGTGTCATAAAATAATGGCATTTGTATGTTTTCGCACACGGTTCTGTCCGCCGGCCTTTAGAGAAAAACCGAAAGATTGAATATTTTAGAGAAAAATGTGTAAAGACTTCTAAGCAATATTATCGTCATTGTTAAATTTTCGAACAATCGAGAAGGGAATAAATAAAGACACTGACTTCAACAAAAAAGCCCATAAAATAAACACAAATATTTACGGTACTGAAAATAGGCCCTCATAAATATTTCACTTTACTGCTTAGGGTGTGTAAAATTAAGTAGTCACCAATGAAGACGAAGAAGGAAATAACTCTTAGCTTTGGGGCGTAGAAACCTTTTTTTGCTTCGGCTATTGTTTGTGGGCAAATATTTGCATTGATGTACAACATCTACAGTTAAATGTATGTGGGGGGAAAAGCGTTAAAGATCTTCGTGGCAAAGGGACATTTTATTTCTTTCGTTGTCCTCATGAAAATCCACTTCATCTATTCATTAGTTGGTTTGTCTTCTTGTTACAATTAAACTTAATAAATTATGTACAAGTATAATCAATCATCCGTCGTCGACCTTAGGATAAATGTTGTACAAACTTTATATGGATATTCTGCTAAAACTTGGATGTCTCGGAAATGATGTGGGTAAGAATTTTGTGATATTGACCCAAGAATCATTTTTTATAAAAGGATTATAAATTTCTAGAGGGTCAAATTTTAAATCGCACAATAACTCTCGAAAGGAGTAACTGATAGACTCCAAATTTGGTAAGTGATAAAATTACATTAGTCCATTCCTTGTAGTACCAACCCACAGAGGGTTAAAATGTAGTGAATTATTGATTATCCAATAACTTCTATACGACTTATTCGAATCATCTAAAATTCAACACACATTATTAGTTTATTGGTCGCTACCACCTTAAGAAAAATGGACGCGTTTTTGCTACACCTCTTTTGGTATCTCCCACACAAATGGACCATTTTGCACTATTTTAGTGATGCTTTTATAGTGCTAACAGTCCAGTAAAAAATAGGCGTTATTGTTACGCCGATTTTGGTACCTCCCACACAAAGGTCATTTTGGTACAAAACTTAGTGTAACGAGGGTACATATCATTTGCTACGTGTCAAAAGTAACGAATATTCATTTTTAATATTCTCTTTCGCAAAACCCGAGTTTGTAATATTCGCATTCGCAAAAATATATTTAACTATACGTTTCCTCACTCAAAAAAATAGACTGTATATACAACGCGTACGTGGCACTAGGGTGGTCTGTGTTCAGCATCTAATGCGTCAAAGTCCATGACTCTTTCCACGATCCACCTACGCATTCCAAATTTGGGGTGAGTGGTTTTACCGACAAGTCAAAAGTTCTGTGAAAAAATGGGCGGAATCGTGCAAATGCCACGCCTTATTTATTAACATAACTCGGAATAGCCCCACATACCTGGGAATATGAATAATGGGACAAAGAATGACGGACCTTCCCTCATCCATACATACAATTAATATGGACTTCGTGTTAAAGCTTCTCTCTCCTATCGGCACCGAAGTTGGAAAAAGATATTTGAATTTAAATTTTACTAACTTCTTTTCTTATAAAATCGGTAGTCTTTTTAACAAACTTGATATGGATGATGGAAGGGGCTGAATTGTTCCTGTTTAAAAACATTAATTTCAATTGGAAATTTCCACCCGTAGCAATTTATTCCACACATTTTTGTTTGTACAAGGGGAAAAATCGCATTTTTTGATATGAAAGAAAATATATTTGGAAAACAAATTCTTAAATATTTTATATTTCTGAGCAAAAAAAAAATTATTTGAAAATCAATTAACCCCCAATTTCATACAATTTGACATCTATAACTGTAGGTTAGCTCTAACCGTAGGATAACTGAAGATTGTGGAATTGGCCGTAAATATATTTGGAATATATTACAACAAAGTATATTTGCAAACAAAATTTCTCAAATAAAATATGTGTTTATGTACAAATAAAATAATTTTATTTTAAAGTTTCCCAAACTTTATTCAACAAGACATATCCACGATATTGTCCAAGTGGAGTTGGTTAACGATAGATTAGTTAGACTAACTGAAAACTTTATCCCCAGATGGCAAACATTTGATTTTGTTCATATCAGAGGTCTAGCATCCTTGTAAATATATTGGTTGTATTATAGTTTTAATTAAAAAAGTTTATTCTAGTCATTATATTCAGAAGGGTTTTTTGTGAATTTTCCTTCAACTTAAGTTGTAGTCATACCACTTCATATATATTAAAACATTGTTAATATTTAAGTAGCACAGGTAGACAGGTAGTCTAAACTCTTTGTCGTGGAAATGAATTGTTTTATTAAAAATAAAACGAATTGAATTGAAAAACCAGTAAGGAAAGGCTAAAGTCGGGCTGTGCCAACTATATAATACCCTACACCACTCTCGTAATATTGAATAACTCTGGTATATAAATTTTGTAATTCATGTATAAATTGTTTACATAAATTTACTTTTGGGACATTTTATACTTAAATAATACCCTGTACCACAGTGTGGTGTAGGGTATAAAAACTATTGGATCTAAAGAGCCAAATCGGATGAAACATATATATGAGAGCTATAGCTAAATCTTTACCGATTTTCTTCAAATTCGGCAATGTTGGTTCACGAATCAAGAAACTCTACCATTCTAAATTTCAAAACGATTGGATGTAAAATACAGTTTTAATAGGACTAAAGGGCCAAATCGGACGAAACGTATATATGGGAGCTATAGCTAAATCTTAACCGATTTTCTTCAAATTCGGCAGTGTTGGTTCATGGATCAAGAAACTTTACCATTCTAAATTTCAAAATAATTGGATGTAAAATACAGCTTCTATAGAATTACAGGTCCAAATCGGACGAAACATATATATGGGAGCTATAGCTAAATCTTAACCGCTTTTCTTCAAATTCGGTAGTGTTGGTTCATGGATCAAGAAACTCTACCATTCTAAATTTCAAAATGATTGGATGTAAAATACAGCTTCTTCAGGACTAAAGAGCAAAATCGGACGAAACATATATATGGGAGCTATAGCTAAATCTTAACCGATTTTCTTCAAATTCGGCAATGTTGGTTCATGGATCAGGAAACTCTACCATTCTAAATTTCAAAAATATTGGATGTAAAACACAGCTTTTATAGGACTAAATGGCCAAATCGGACGAAACATATATATGGGAGCTATAGCTAAATCTTAACCGATTTTCTTTAAATTCCGCAGTGTTGGTTCATGGATCATGAAACTCTACCATTCTAAATTTCAAAACGATCGGATGTAAAATACAGCTTCTATAGGACTAAAGGGCCAAATCGGACGAAACATATATATGGGAGCTATAGCTAAATCTGAACCGATTTCAACCAAATTCAATAGCGAACTTAACAGCTGCGAAATACTCTAAAATGCAAAATTTCAGAACGATTGGAGTGAAATTGCGACCTGTAGTCGACGAACAACTTTACATGGACAGACGGACGGACGGACGGACGGACGGACGGACGGACGGACAGACATGCTTAAATCGACTCAGCTAGTGATTTGAGTCGATCGGTATACTTTAAGGTGGGTCTAGCTGTGTTATTTTCAGGTGTTACAAACATCTGCCGTGAAACAAACTTATAATACCCTCTACCACAGTGTGGTGTAGGGTATAAAAAAGATTTTCAGATCTTTTACTGACTCTTTCGAATTTCAGTTTTTATTTTTCCTTGGTTCCGAATTGTACCTCCCTGTTATGATACCATATCGCTCACTTACTTCAAGAGTGACATAACTCAAAATTGAAAATTGTCAAGATGTGTAACTTTAAGTCCGTATAAAATAATAAGTAACATGAAATAAAATGTTTAAAATTTCAAATTACTGAGTATTCAAAGTCATTATTAGATGTAAATCCTCCATAATTTTTTTTTGTTATTTATTTCCAAGATTATAGGATTTCAATTATTATTATTTTTACGAACATTAATGATATCTAAAAAATTTACCTAAATACCTAAATTTGAACACAATTTAGGTATTTGTTTCGGAAATAATTGTCCAAAATAAAAACACATTGGGTTGTAAACAAAGATTTGTTTGGAACAACATATTCCGAAATATATAATAGTAATTTTTGTGTGTACCAAAAATTATATATAAAAGTGTGCCCTAAACATATACATGTTTCAAGCTAAATATGTTTGAGACAATATACTACATTTGCTTCACATGCCCATTATTCATTATTTGAACATCATCTAAATATTCCGGAACTCGACCAAATTCTTCTTTTAGCGTCACACAAAGTCTAGAAATAGTGTGAACAGTAAGTGGATGCAGTTTTACTTCTGCATATGATTCAGTCACTATAATTCCATCTGGATAACAGAATAAGACGGGAATAGTTTTGTATTTACTAACATTGCATCTCGAGATCCATATATAAACAGAAATAATCATGAGATTTGAAGTACAGTTATTTAGAGATACAAAATATTTTAAGTGTATTGATTGTTTTATCATGCTGCTTGGAGTGTTTTACAACATTTCTAAATATAATTATATAAAGACCATCCAGAATTTTTTTGGGCTTTTGACGCTCTAGATTACCGGTTTCGCACACTGTGCAACGTCTACGTGGCATTTAGGTTTACGTGGGCGGGATCGGATCAATGGGCGTGACCCCGCTCATATGAGCAATGTTTTGAAATTGATATATGTTGTCAATTTTTTTAGCAAAAGTCTTGTAATTTTGTGTATATGTATTTGGTGGCAGTCTACGTAATTGGTCCAAAAATGGACGGGGTCGGAAATCTGAAATCTGGGGCAACGAAATGGACAGGGTTCAGTTAGTAATTTTTCTTACACATTATATTTTTATTAACAGCTTGAGTATACGTCCCCGTATCAGGATCCGATATGTAGCGCTATATTTGTGTTATTAACAATTTCCACATTTATGAACCAAAATGATTCATATTCGCGGTACAGGTTGAGGAAGAAGAGCTCTAAAGTCTCTTCACCACAAAAACTACAATGAATTTTTAAAACCTAAAAACGCAAAAAATGCATACGTCCTCGAAGAATATTGTTGGTAAAAACATTGCCTAAACTAGAAAATGACGGACAATAATGAAAAAAAAATGTGTTTGTAGGACAAATAAACCTATATTCCTACAACTTCAAATAAACAAAATATACATAGTTCGAAAGGTCTAATTCTCTTATTTCCAAATTCTGAATCGAAAATCGGTTAATAATTAACAAAGTTATAGGCGTTCAAGTGGAAAAAGGCAAGAAAAGCGGTTTTTTACCCGTAAATCCGGATTTTGGGGGTGTCCGGGGAATTCCTAAAAAAGATTCGTGTTGTACTCGACAAGACCTACAGGAAAAACAGTATCGCGTCATTTGCTTCTCAACTTGAGTTTATTTTGTCGCACTGTGTTATTACCAAAATCTAGTGTTCCTGGGTGCGTATGAAAAATAAGAAAAAATTATGTATTGATTCATACGCCTCGGCGTACGGTATTTAAAGTGGAAACAACACTGTACAACAACATTTTTGTCGAAGGGCTGCGCATAATATTTTCGGGTGTAATATAGAGTCCTAAACACGAAAAAAATATTACAACATTTTTATGGTAAATTTTTTTAAAAAAATGTATTTGATATATATTGAAGTATGAAGAATGCGGTCTATAAAGCCGGGATATACGTTAAATTAAAGGAAATTATGGGCACTACAAATGTTAGTAATAACACTTTCACGTGGAAACAGAAGTTTAGTTAATGTCTGTCTGGTTGGTGCGCACGATAACTTTCGACAAGATTAACCGATTGACTTCAAATTTGGCACGCAAGAATATTTGTTTCTATCTCAGGCTATGGTCAAAA
Source organism: Eudasyphora cyanicolor (assembly GCA_963930755.1). Classification (NCBI taxonomy): domain Eukaryota; kingdom Metazoa; phylum Arthropoda; class Insecta; order Diptera; family Muscidae; genus Eudasyphora; species Eudasyphora cyanicolor. Next base: position 153,325,414 of record OZ005736.1, on the reverse strand, counting down.
ATGGACTATGTTCGTCCGCTCCTTCGAGTACCTCCCCCACGAAGGGTCAACATATATTGAAATAATGATTATCCCTTAACTTATATACTAATACCCAGAATCTTTTCCAATTCCATACGCAGTATTAGTTTATTAATCGCTATCATCTTTAGAAAAATGGGTAAAGTTGCTACTTCCCTTTTAGTACCTCCCATACAAATAGACCATTTTGCAAAAATTGTTAACGGCTTATAACTTTGATTCCAGTTCATAGAGATACTTGAAATTTTTTAAGGTGTAATGCATTTATAGTACCTACAGTCCCGTTAAAATGGGCGAATTTGCCAAGCCCCTTTTGATACCTTCCATACAAATGGACCATTTACCACAAAAAGTTAACAAGACCTTCTGATTAAGTGACGCATTTCAGCTAGATTAGGGGGTTCAGCTGACTTCCACTTATATGTAAGCAGGGGAATGTCCCAAGGAAATGTTCTGTATCCGCTAATGTGGAATCTCTCCATGGGTGTTAGCATTGTTGTCTATGCATATGACGTGGAAATAGCTGTTAGAGGGAATTTTAAAAGTACTCTTAGATAATGGTCTTATTGTTAATCCGACCAAATGGAACTAGTTCTTTTCACCAGAAGAAATAAGGTACCAACAGTTACATCTGTATCTTTGGGGGTATTGAAGTTTCCCTTCACTGAAAGCGCTAAATAATTATTTATTTTACCAGACAGGAAGCTGTACTTCAATCCGAACATTCTGAAAAGAGCAAAGAAGGCTGTGGTAGCGCTAAACTTATATACCTGTAAAAGGCCAACAAGAAAATACTGGGTTCTGAACCAGCGTATAGGTTATTGGTTGTATACGGCAGTAGTCAAACCGATACTGCTGTACCGCCTTGGCTTCTGGTGGATAGCTCTGCAGAAATCGACCTTCTGCGTGATACTTAACAAGGTTCAACGAATGGCTGCAATATATCACTGGTGCGCCGAGAATGACACCTGCGGATTAAATGTTATACAACATTTAATGGCGGTAGTCATTATAACAATGCAATATGCGACATTTACTGTTATTAGACTTAGCACACCGTCACTATGGTCAGGAAATGACTGCGAACACAGTGTCATTCTAGACACAATGCCTGATCTTCCGGGCATCTCAAGAAAGAAAGTCACATCTCAATTTTAGTAGTTTTGCGATATTTACCTTTTACTTTTTTACCTTTCGCTACTTTAGCTTTAAGTTTAGGCAAGGTTGGCGGCCTGTACCTAACATAAAATTTAAAGGGGCTAACGTTAAAAAACATAAAAACTAAATATTTCAAAACTACTTAAATGAAGATGTGACAGTATAGTCAAATGGGAATAAAAGTCCATATCATATCTTTGCGTTATAAACTCAAGAATACTGTAAAATGTATCATTTGCGATTAATTATACCCTACACCACTCTGTGGTACAGGGTATTATAAGTTTGTTTCACGGCAGATGTTTGTAACACCTGAAAATAACACAGCTAGACCCACCTTAAAGTATACCGATCGACTCAGAATCACTATCTGAGTCGATGTAAAGTTGTTCGTCGACTACAGGTCGCAATTTCACTCCGATCGTTCTGAAATTTTGCAGTTTATAGTATTTCGCGGCTGTTAAGATCGCTATTGAATTTGGTTGAAATCGGTTCAGATTTAGATATAGCTCCCATATATATCTTTCGTCCGATTTGGCCCTTTAGTCCTATAGAAGCTGTATTTTACATCCGATCGATTTGAAAGTAAGCATGGTAGAGTTTCTTGATCCATGAACCAACATTGCCGAACTTGAAGAAAATCGGTTAAGATTTAGCTATAGCTCCCATATATATGTTTCGTCCGATTTGGCCCTTTAGTCCTATATAAGCTGTATTTTACATCCGATCGTTGAAATTTAGAATGGTAGAGTTTCTTGATCCATGAACCAACATTGCCAAATTTGAAGAAAATCGGTTCAGATTTAGATATAGCTCCCATATATATCTTTCGTCCGATTTGGTCCTTTAGTCCTATAGAAGCTGTATTTTACATCCGATCGTTTTGAAATTAAAACGGTAGAGTTTCTTGATCCATGAACCAACATTGCCGAATTTAAAGAAAATCGGTTAAGATTTAGCTATAGCTCCCATATATATGTTTCGTCCGATTTGGCCCTTTAGTCCTATAGAAGCTGTATTTTACATCCGATCGTTTTGAAATTTAGAATGGTAGAGTTTCTTGATCCATGAACCAACATTGCCGAATTTGAAGAAAATCGGTTCAGATTTAGATATAGCTCCCATATATATCTTTCGTCCGATTTGGTCCTTTAGTCCTATAGAAGCTGTATTTTACATCCGATCGTTTTGAAATTTAGAATGGTAGAGTTTCTTGATCCATGAACCAACATTGCCGAATTTGAAGAAAATCGGTTAAGATTTAGCTATAGCTCCCATATATATGTTTCATCCGATTTGGCTCATTAGATCCAATCGTTTTTATACCCTACACCACTGTGGTACAGGGTATTATTTAAGTATAAAATGTCCCAAAAGTAAATTTATGTAAACAATTTATACATGAATTACAAAATTTATATATCAGAGTTATTGAATATTACAAGATTGGTGTAGGGTATTATATAGTCGGCACCGCCCGACTTTAGCCTTTCCTTACTGGTTTTAACTAAAAACAATAATACATCTAACTATAAGAATTTACTTACAGAATATTTTATATCGACCTATGTAGTTTATTTTTGGCTAAAATGTTTATAAACAGTTACAAGTAGGTAAAATAAGATCTCGCTATCATTTTTTTTTTAAATTTTTTTGAGCATATTTTATGGTAATTTTAATTTTTGAAAAAAAAAATAGATTTTGTGTTTTACGATATTTGTAATTAATCTTGAACGGCTGAACCGATTTTTGCAAAGTTTACTTTGTTTTAAGGAAAAATGTGCCATATTTCGTAAAAAAAAAATTAAAAAAATTGTTTACGACTGTTTTTTTTTCAATAAACCTTTGTAGAAAAAATTGGCCCCCCACCTCGATTTTCTTCAAATTTTCACAGAATATTCGTGGCACTCTCATAAATCCAGAACAGTAAGACTCAATATTTTTAAAAGTTATGGACCAAATACCAAGACTTGTCCGACAATTTTCATCTGTTTTTGCAAAACACTGCACAGTGGTACGAATTAAAAAAGGGGAATAATTTGACCGTTTCTTAACCAAACAACCGATTGCGACCAAACTTTTCATGGTAGATGAAGATATGTAAGATAAGTTAAGTTTTATATTTGGGCCACCTATGTCAGACAGGGGCGAAGCTAGAGTGCCTCAAAGATGGCCACATCGGGTGAAGAAAATGTTCAAGCGCGTGTAACTCGTGTCTCTCTTCTGATTTATAAAATTTATTTTTGTGTGTGTTCTACTAACTGTGGTTTACCAAAAAACTTTTTACACTTAAGAATTATCTCGTATAGTTACCGAGATATCTGCAATTGAAAATTTAATTTTTTCCCTTACCGTGTGCTAGTATTTGTAAATATCGTAACACAATGTGCCCCGATTTCATCCGTACCAACATGTCTGGATGGGAAATAAAATTGTCTATATGAAATTGGTTCGATATACCCAATAGTACAAATAGTTATGACCTCTTTGATCTTATTTATTTATATGATTTACAATACAAAGTAAATTTATATTCTAATTTTACGGTCCAAGGAAGCCGGGTAACAAAGACCATGTGGCTAGATTTTGCAGCGACACACCAGAGCCTCTGGTGGGAATCGAACCCACGACCCCCAAACTAATAGGCTAGTACGCTACCATCTCACCTACTGGGGCGCTCATATATGCAGCTCGAGATCTTATTTACCTATTTGTAACTGCTTATAAACATTTTAGCCAAACATAAACTACATAGGTCGATATTAAATATTCTGACCCTTTACTTACAACTCTTCCTTACAATTCTCTCTGCAGATTTAGTATCTTTTCTCCATTTCTCAGATTTTTCCTGTGTAGGTATTGAATATAATCTAGGATAGAGGCAGGGCTCTTGAGTCGGATTCGGGGAAATTTGCTCGCAGTCGATAAATAAATAATAAAATTATATTTAATTACTGTTACTGTTCGATTTTTTCTTTTTTGTTTTTTTTTTACAGAACTATATCTTATTTTCAATAAAATGAACTCAGTCTTAGTTGAAATAAAATTTCAGAAATGTATGTTATTTAACTTCCGGAGTCGAATCATTTTAAAATGTGACTCCGGGAGTCGGGGTCGGAGTCGAGTAGTTTTGGTATTGAGGTTGTCATTTCTGGCAGCAATGAGGAGTGTATAATATATCATTTGCGATAATATATATATAATTGCGATAATGTATAATATATTATTTGCGTAAGCCCAAAAACAATAAAATATAAGAAGACAATCCTCCCATCAATGACGAAAGAATAGGAATTTGATTTCAATGAGTGAGTTTTCCGCGTACTTTCACACCTATTTCCCCAAATTTTTTGCAATTGTCTCAGTTAGAAAATTAATATCAATCGATAAGTGCACAAAAAGTTCTTTTATAAGTGCAAAACTGGTTTTTCGCGTGTGACAATTCATTCCAGTTCGTTCGTAACTGACAGATTTTGACAATTCGTCCGGAAGGAATGTATTCTTATATTTTATTGTTTTTATGTAAGCCATCAAAAGAATGACCTGCGACTTTTTGTGCGTTCATCGTAAATCCCTTTCAGGAAGTTTTAATTCAGTTGTCCGTCCGTCCGTCTCAATGGCTGGTGCTCACGATAAACCTTGAAAGAGTGACCCAATTGACTTGGGTTGTAATATTTCCTCTTATTCAATATCTTTTGTAATATCCTCCACATCGATTTAGCATTCAGTGAAATATTGACTTCTATTTGACAGCAAACCAGAAAATATGCAATCTTTTCTGGACTCTTTAAATCTGCTGGATACTGTTAAAGAGTCCCATGAAGCAATAGCAGTGAACCTAATTAAAACAAAATTGAAAAATTCGAGCAGAAACTTAATTTCAAATGAGTCTTCAATTGCCGAAATAGTAGCTAAGTTGAAGGCATCCGTAAAAGGAGAATTCACTGAGGTCGCGGTCGCGGAAATTATAGTCGTGGTAGAGGCAACACCCGTGGCCGTGGACGTCACCAAAGAGGAGGTAATAACTCCAGCCGCCAGAATCGGGGCAACTACCGGACCCTATGTGTACATGATCAGGGAAACCAACATTCCAGAGGTTACACATCTGGGGGACAACGACAATTAAACTTACATGAGTCCGGGAAATTCATCAACAATACAAATTTTAATTTGAATTTAAATCTGAATAGCTATGTGGTGTTGAGAACTAGATCTACTGACGGACATATTACTTTCCTATTGGACACTGGAGCCGATATTTTGATATTGAAAATCGGTAAACTAAGACAATATATAGAAATAAATTCAAATTACAGAACGAGGATCAGTGGTATCGGCACCTCCGGTATTGAAACAATAGGTCAAATACGCTCACACCTAGTGATTGAAGATCTTTTTTGAATCATAGCTTTCAAATAGTTGATGAAAATTTCCCTATCCCCTGCGATGGGATATTAGGACTTGATTTTCTACGAGAATACAATTGTATTCTGGATTTCGGAAGAGATCAAAATTGTTTAACTATCAATCCAAGTGATTATGGAGATCCAATTATTGTACCAATGTCAGAGTCTCTTAATCAGAACTCTATATCTATACCTATACTCTATATCTATAGAAAATGCAGATATACAGACCGAAAGCATGTGTGACTATGAACTGGTTAAGGAAGACAATATAAGGAAAAGCAATGTATGGAATGAGATAAATTCGAAATTATCTAGAAAATTCCCATCTTTTGTTGAAAAGTCTTTAACAGATTTGTGTACTGAGTTCAATGACATATTTGCCTTATAAACTGATAAGATATCAACTAATAATTTCTATAAACAGAAACTAAGGGTCAATGACGACAACCCAGTCTATATAAAGAACTACAGGATACCTCACAGTCAAAAGGATGAAATTAATAGACAAGTCGAAAAACTAAAATCTGACGGCATTATAGAACCATCTATCTCTGCTTACAACAGTCCACTGCTGTTGGTACCAAAGAAATCGCTAAAGGGTAGTTCTGAAAAACGATGGCGATTGGTTGTAGATTACCGTCAGATTAATAAAAAGTTAGTGGCCGATAAATATCCATTACCCAGGATTGATGATATACTTGATCAATTGGGTCGTGCAAAATACTTTTCTTGCCTAGACTTGGTTAGCGGATTTCATCAAATTGAGCTATCAGAGGAGTCAAGAGATATAACGTCTTTCTCGACTCAACAGGGCTCCTTCCGCTTCAAAAGACTTCCTTATGGCCTAAAGGTGGCGCCAAACTCATTCCAGAGAAAGATGTCTATGGCAGACATCTGTCCTGTACTAGATCCAGGACAGGCTTTCCTTTATATGGATGATTTAGTTGTCATTGGCTGCTCCGAGAAGCACATGTTGAAAAATTTGCGCTCTGTATTTCAACTTTGTAGGAAATATAATTTAAAACTTCATCCAGACAAATGCGATTTTTTCCGGCATGAAGTGACTTACCTCGGTCATAGATGTACAGACAATGGAATCCTCCCAGATAGTAGCAAGTACGATTTCATTGAAAATTACCCCCGACCAAAGGCTGCTGACTATGTCAAGAAGTTCGTAGCATTCTGCAATTATTATAGGCGATTCATTGCGAACTTCGCAAATTATTCCCTGCCATTGACACGTTTGACTCGCAAAAACGTAAAATTTGAATGGAATAATACATGCGAAAATGCATATCTGCATTTAAGAAAATCTTTGTTAAGTCCAAAAATTTTACAGTATCCTGACTTCGATAAAATGTTCTGCATTTCAACAGATGCAAGCAAACATGCATGTGGTACTCAGCCAAGAATACGGTGGAGTACAACTGCCAGTTGCATATGCATCAAGAGCATTTACGGAGGGAGAGAGCAACAAGTCCGTTATTGAACAAAAACTTGCGGCGATTCACTGGGCTATACATTTTTTTAGGCCATATGTATATGGAAAGAAATTTGTAGTGAAAAGTGATCACCGTCCATTGACATACTAGTTTTCAATGAAAAATCCATCCTCGAAATTAACAAGGATGCGTTTAGACCTTGAAGAATATGACTTTGATATAGAGTACATAAAGGGTAAGGATAACTGCGGACCTGATGCTCTTTCCAGGATAAATTTTGAGGATATTAAGGCAATTAGGAATGACAATAGGCTCTTCAAAGTCACAACAAGATCGAATTTAAGAAAGGAAAATGAACCTACTGACAAATCTTTACAAGAAAGACCGGATGACTTGACACCGAAAGTGATAGAGACATTAACTTATAAAGAGATCAAGAAATTTGTTCGCCTAAAGTTCATACTTAAAGGTAAATCACCTAGGTGTTACCTGATAAAAGGAAAATGTACTTTAGATAGAATATCATTGGTAGAGATTCTTGTTAATGGAAAGTTGGATCTCGATCAATTCTTTCCTAGGCTCGAGGAAGTGGCCGACAAGAATAAAGTTGACAGAATTCAACTACATCTACACGATGAAATATTTAACACTGTTCAAGTGAACGCGTTCAAGAATATTGCGAACAAAATACTGAAAAATTGGAGATTTACTTGGGCCCAAGACTAACAATTATTTCTGGTGACGATCAGAAACATGATCTACTTGTAAAATATCACGATGATCCATTAATCGGTGGTCATCCCGGAGTCAGTAGAATGACGACAAAGCTGAGGTCGAAGTACTACTGGACTGGCATATCCAAGGATATACGAAATTATGTGAAGAAATGTGAGCTTTGTCAAAGGAATAAGTCAATGCCAAAACCAAATTGACACAATAGGTCCTTTTATTAAGTCGAACAGTGGCAATGAGTATGCCCATTCCAGATAAATCATCAAAAACAGTGGCTAGGGCAATTTTTGAACATTTCATATTAGTGTATGGTCCTGCTAGCAAAATACTGACCGACATGGGTACTGAATTCAAAAATCAGACCATGGAGGAACTTTGTAAACTGTTGAAGATTGATAATAAAACTTCAACAGCTTATCATCACCAGACAGTAGGTACAGTGGAAAGATCCCACAGAACTTTCAATGAGTATGTGCGATCGTACATATCATTAGATAGGACTGATTGGGACGAATGGTTACGATATGTCGCTTATTGTTTTAACACAACACCAACAACTGTCCACCAATACTGTCCGTATGAGTTGGTATTTGGTAAAATACCTCCTACAATTGAAAACCTCGGAACGAATACAGTAGATCCGATTTACAACATCGACTCATATGCTAAAGAGGTTATATATAGACTGCAACTAGTTCGAAATAGAGTTTCGCAGATGTTAGAACGTACTAAGAAGACTAATAAGGATCGATACGACAGTACTGCAAGACCAATCGTTATTGAGGTGCATGATTTGGTTCTGTTTGAAGACACATCGGGACACAAGTTATAAAATTTGTATAAGGGACCATACGAAGTTGTAGCCATTGATGACAAGGGCAACTGTGAACTGTTTTTAAACAACGGAAAAAAAGTTGTGATTCACAAGAACCGACTAAGGAAATTTGTAGTATAGTATAAATTTGACTTTATTGCACCTTTTTTTATTTTCTTTATTATTATAAGTGACGTCACTAAAATAATATATTACCTATGTTAAGACCATAGTTGTAAGGTTTTAATATATACTATAATTATATCCTGCATATGTTAAGATCATTGTTTTAATATATACGTATAATTTATAATTAATAATGTTAAGAATACAATTGTACACTTAAATGTATATAAATTATAATTAATCAATTATGTTTTAAATACTACATTATACTAATTACTACTATATTATAGATATATTAATACTATTGAATATGAACAAAATATCATATAATTACTATTTTTTCTAACCTAATTTTTTTGTATTATTAACAAATTTTATTTTATATAATACCATAAATTTATTCAAAAAAATGGAGGTGTAGTGTGAATATATGTCAGTGTGAATATATAAACTGACTATGTGAGAATTGCCTCACAGCCAGACAGTCACACGGTGTAACTATAAACCGTCACATATCCATACCGGTCAGACAGTCACACGGTGTAACTATAAACCGTCACATATCCATACCGGCCAGACAGTCGCACGGTGCAACTATACACCGCCATGTATTCACACCTGCCAAGAGACTTTGGAGACTAATTAATAATAAAAGAGCAGTCGCTCATGAACACAAACTCAACGGTCTTGCTTATTATATACCTATTCGAATCTTCTCTATTTTCGCACATAGTAATACGAAATAGCCACGCCTCTTTTTGGTATCTCGAGAATGAAGGAAGCAAATCTTAAACAATTTTTACATTTCCTATTTATAACAAGAATACACGTGAAATTCAGAATAGTGCAAGGTATTTTAAGTAAGACTTTACGCAATGGCCTTTATGGCCGTACTAGTTACATGAAAGTTGAAAATTAATTGTTAACGTCACTTGTATTGGAATAGTTTCGGAGAATATAAGTCATTAAATCTATCAACCTTTCATATTTCGATTTCAGGTTTGATTTATGTTGAGTGGTTGAGCGATATCGCCAAACAGAAAAACAACCCACGTACTTAAATATAGTATAATTCCAATATCTTATTAACCAAAACCAATTATCCATTTCCACTTGCGGAGGATAATGTTAAAGACCTTTATATTGTTCCAGTGTTAAGTCGCACTATCTGTGGTTTATAACCCGGGTCGCAATCCCCTTATCCTTTTATTACAGCCACTCAGTCACTTGGAAAATGCAAGTATTTTGTGGCGCTTATTAAATGACTTATATATAAATTTCCACTTAAAACAGCAACAGCTTTTAATAGCACTTTTTTTTGAAGAATTTATAATGAATATTTAAATCAATGTAGCGGCATAACGAAGAGGTCGTTGCAAAAATATAAAACGCCACAATTAGGTGGAAACATAAGAATGGAAATTATGACAAAAAATAACAACAAAAAAACGATGAGAACAAAACCCATTAAGTCTACAATAATTACTTTCATTCATTTGCAGGCAACGTACTACGATAAAAACCAACTGACGGCAAAAACGACTAAGGATGTCGGCGGCGGAGGAGGAGGAGGTGGCCGCAGCAACAATGTTCAACATCCACCAAAGCAACAACAGCTACAATTCTCGGCTCAGGATGCCTTAACTGTGGCAGGAGCGTCATCAGCCGCAAAGGATGAGACAATAACTCGTCAAGCCGCCCCAAGTGCAGCTTATCAGAGACCCTTCAGTCAAGTGGCATCATATCAACAGCCGACACATTCACAGGAACAACAACAGCAGCAGCAACAACATAAACAGTTCGTACGGGTTGTTGGCGCCGCTAAAAATAATGTCCTCCAACAAAAGGATATTCCTTTTGTGACGCCTCCTGCTCATCATCATAATGCTGCATTTAATTATGAACGTTTACCTGCGCAATATCTGCAACAGCAGCAGCACCAACATCCAAATGCATATGCTTATCAGCCTCAGGCTGAGCGGGGACCTCAACATCAGAGGCCACAGAAAGTGCAATACATTATTGCCATACCCATGTCATATTTACGTCAACTGCAACAGCAACAGCAATTGCAGCAGCAGCAGCAACAACAAGCTCATTTGCCACCACCACCACAACAACAGCAGCACAATGGCCATCAACAACAGTCGCCTCCTCAATTGCATGCCTTTGCCATACAGCCGGGTTATTCGATAGCGGCAGGTCCTTTGGCCCGAGACCATCAGGGTACTTATCGTCCTATTCATCGCTTTGCTGCACCGACAGCTGTCAATGATGAGGGGCAACAACAGCAACAACAGCATCAGCAGCAACACCAACAACCTACCGCTGCCGCCTCTCCACCAGGCTATGTCACTCAGTATATACAAATACCCGCCAGTGCTCTGCTGGCAGCTGCCCAAGCAACCCAGCATCAGCAATATCAACGCTCCTCCCAGCCACAACAAGTTGTCTATCAGCAACAACCACAAATTCAACAACAACAAGAGCAGCCACCACCACCACCACCACAACAACAACAACAAGCTCAGCCTCAATTCTATTACTATCCACAGCAACAATCTCAGCAGCAATTGAAGCCGGTCTCACATATTGCAACATCGCCAGCTTCGTCGTCGCCACCACTTTATGGTAATTATCTGCAAATGTCCTAGCCATTGAATTGCTTTTGTGCCTTGATCCCCGTTTGGCTTTTGTTCCAATCTGTCTCTCTCTCTCAGTGGACTCCGATTGAATTCAAAGGTTGTAATTGAATCCTTTACCACAGAACTCGTTCATTTATCCAGTTCGTTTGTGGGAACTCCTTGGACGTGAAGTGCATCAATTTTGTAATACCCTTCAATCATATTCTCATCTCTTGGTTAAAGCAATACTGTGGGAACAGGGTTTGCATTGAGAGATTTCTGGGGGAAATTAAAATTAAGCAAACCTTCAGTAAACCGGGAAATTTATAAGGTTTACCACTAATTCTAATTTTAAAGATTTTGCAGCCAAGATGTTCCAACTGACATTACTCAAAATGACAAATTGTCAAGATGCGTAACTTTAAGTCCGGATAAAAAGAAAAGTAACATGAATCTAGAGGTTTAAAAATGCTAGAATAATCCGAAACATGGTTGTTTAGTTAAAAAAACCTAAATTTCACCGATGGACATTTGCAAAATTCGTATTTCTGTAAGCCAACCTCAAAAATTGTAAACTTCGAATTATGTCACTCTTGAAGTGAGGGAGCGATATGTAAAAAAACATTGACAATTTCTGAAAAATTTCTGATTGAAAACACCTAAGTCTCATTTAACACCGTGCGACTAAATTTAACAAAAATTATTGGTTTTGGAAAAGTCTATATAATTCTGAAAGCTGACTACAAACAAAACAAAACTGTGTACTCAGTTTAAAAGGTCATGCCATTTTTTTAGGATATAATTCGACTTAGCGGGTTTTTAGGGAGATTGCATTTTTAATTTCTAAATATTCCAACTTATATTCAGTCAAAATTTGGTGTTTATCCCTCAACCAAGTCAAAAGTTATTCACAAAGCAGTACAGGTCATTCGATTTCCATCATAAATAAATTCCATACTAGTTTAAAAAATGCATCAAACTTTGATCGCCGCTCCTGAAAAACTATATTTTTGCACTTAGCATAGTTTAGAATGGAGGTATCGTATTATTCCATACTTTATTCCAATTTTTCTGAAAGTTCTAGTAAGACGACGGTGTCAAATGAAAGGACACTTTTTGGGCTATCGAAATACTATTTTTATACCCTACACCACACTGTGGTACAGGGTATTATAACTTTGTGCATTTGTTTGTAACACTCAAAAGGAGAAGAAATAGACCCATCGTTTCTGAGTTGATTTAGCTTTGTCCGTCTGTCTGTGCATGTATTCTTGTAATCAAAGTACAGGTTGCAATTATGGTCCGATATCGATGAAAGCTTACACATATCTTTTTTTTTTTGGTCCAAGGACGATCACTATTGAATTTGGTTAAAATCGGTTCAGATTTAGATACAGCCCCCATATATATGTTACCCCGATGTGACATGTTAGCGCTGTAAAAACTTTATCTTATATCCGATCAGTATGAAATTCGGCAGAAAGAGGTTTCCCATTATATAAATGAACGCTGTTAAATTTTGAAGAAATCGGTTCAGATTTAGATATAGCCACCATATTTTGACTGAAGATATAGCCACCATACGTTACCCCCGATTTGACACGTAAGCGCTGTAAAATTTTTATTTTATATCCGATCAGTGCGAAATTCGGCAAGAAGAAGTTTCTTTCTACATGAAGGAATACTGCCAAATTCGAAGAAAATCAGTTCAGATTTTGATATACCCCCGATTTGACATATAAGCGCTGTAGAGACTGTATTTTATATCCGATCACTGCGAAATTCGGAAGAAAGAAGTTTCTTATTACTCGAAGGAATACTGCAAAATTCGGAGAAAATCGGTTCAGATTCAGATAAAGCCCCCATATATATAGCCCTGATTTGACATGTAAGCGCTGTAGAGACTGTATTTTATATCCCATGAGTACGAAATTCGACAGAAAGAGGTCTTTTTACATGAATGAGTATTCAGGGAAAAAAGGTTCAGATTTATATATAAACTCCATATATATGTTGCTCCTGATTCGGTATCAAAGCGCTATAAAAGTTGTTCTTTACTTCTGATCATTAAAATTTTCCAGAAAGATGTTTCTCAATTTAGGAACGAATATTGCTTAAATTAGCGATTATCGGTTCAGAATAAGATAATATGTTCCTACCCATTTACCAATTATTCCAAATTATTATCGCAATGACCCTTATCGCATTGTTAGGGAGGTGTAGGGTGTTATATAGTCGGTCCCGCCCGACTTTCTGCCTTTCCTTACTGGTTGTTTTTAGAAACTGGAGCTAAAAAATTCAAAAATTGGCTTGCAAATGTTAGTCCTTTAGTCCTACTTTAAGATCCATTCTCCTTGGGGGATAATTGAAAAATGAAAGTAAGTGAAACGAAAGGCGTTATGTTATTTTTTAGGCAATTAATGATGGCTGTTAATCTTGGAAATATATCGTTCACGTAGAAACGGTAGTTAAAGAACAAGTAAGAAATTGCAGTCGAGTAAACTGATTACAGTACGAGTATACCCTCACTTTGTGAGCAATCTAAATAAGCACTGGTTGTGTTGTTATTATGAGCTATTTAATTTTGGTATGTCTTAGATCATTTTGTATGGGAGGTACTAAAACGGGAGTGGTGATTACTCCAATTTTTAACACAACTGTTGGAATTTTAAAAACTTTACACAGATAAATTTTTTGGAGTATTTATATGCATTGGTATTCACGACTTAAACTGTTAACATTTTGTACAAAATGGTACGATTGTGGTGGGGCAAGTACCAAAAGGGGCGTGATAATAAAGCTCATTTTTCGACAGACCGTAGGAACTATAAAAACACTACACTGTACAAAATTTTATTATTTTAGTGCTAAAGTCATATTAAAGTTATAAGCTGTTAACTTTTCGTACAAAATGGTACGTATGTGTGGGAAGTACCGTAATGGGAGTGGCAATAAGGCCCATTTTTACTGGACTGTAGACACTGTACAAAATTTTAAGCAATTTGATGCCCAGGTATTAATGTACTTTGTGTGGGAGTTACCGAAAGAGACTGAGCCACTTCGCCCATTTTTCTCAAGGTGATAGCGAAGAGGATACTCCCTTTTTGGTACCTCCCACACCATTTTGCACCAAAAGTTAACTGCTTATGGCTTTAATATCGGTTCATTCGAATACTTGAAATTTTGTACAGTGTAATGCTTTTATAGTACCTAGAGTCCAGAGAAAAGTGGGCGTTATTGGCACGGCTCTTTTGGTACCTCCCACACAAATGGACCATTTTGTACCAAAAGTTACCAGCTTATAATTTTAATACCACTGCATGCAAATACTTAAAATTTTGTACAGTATAATGCTTTTGTAGTACCTAGAGTCCAGATGGGCGTTATTGACACGACACAAATGGACCTTTTTGTACCAAAAGTTAACAGCTTTTAACTTTAATACTAGTCCCTTCCAATACCTGAAATTTCATACAGTGTAATGCTTTTATAGTACCTACAGTCTAGAGAAAAGTGGCACGCCCCTTTTGGTACTTCCCACGCAAATGGATCATTTTGTACCAAATATTTTTTTGGGATTCAAGGTGAGGGGATTTATAAGTCGGTTTACCCGACTGAACTTTTTACTTGTTTAAGTATAAGTACGATGAATCCGGGATATCATTTACCAAAACATAACTTCCACGTAGAAACGGAAGTTTAGCATCTGTCGATAAAACAATAAGAAAATTTTTACATATTTTACAACAATCATTTTTTGCT
The DNA here is from genome assembly GCA_963930755.1 of Eudasyphora cyanicolor. Classification (NCBI taxonomy): domain Eukaryota; kingdom Metazoa; phylum Arthropoda; class Insecta; order Diptera; family Muscidae; genus Eudasyphora; species Eudasyphora cyanicolor. Next base: position 153,310,326 of record OZ005736.1, on the reverse strand, counting down.
GGTACGATAAATCACATACAAAATAGAACAAAATTCTAAAAAAACAAGTAAAAAAGTTCAGTCGGGTAAACCGACTTATGAATCCCCTCACCTTGAGTCCCAAAAAATGTTAGTAAATTTATTTATTTTTTTGTTTTAATTAAATTATTATAAATTTAAATTGCATTTAATAACTTTAAAGTATGTACTGCTATTAAAGTTAAAAGCTGATAGCTTTTGGTACAAAATGGTCCATTTGTGTGGGAGGCACTAAAAGGAGCGTGTCAATAATGCAAATTTTTCATTGAATTGTAGCTACTATTAAACCATTACACTGTACAAAATTGCAGGTCTTTGTATGTACTGGTAATAAAGTTATAAGCTTTTAACTTTTGGTTCAAAATTGTCCATTTGTGTGGGAGGTACGAAAAGGGGCGTGTCATCTTCGCCCATTTTTCTCGATGTAATAGTGACTAATAAACTAATTGATTGTGGGGGAGCTACTAGAAGGAGTGGATCAATATGGCCCATCTTCGAACTAAACCGGAGATAGACGAAAATATTACCACATACCAAATTTGAAGTCAATCGGTTACTCCTTTCGAGAGTTATCGTGCGCACCAGCCTGCAGACAGACAGACGGAAGGACGGACATTGCTCATTCAACTTAAAATGACCCAAAACGGATATCCGTCGAACATACTTAGGGTCTTAGGTCACTCCTTCGATGTGTTACACTTTGGCTCGTAGCGAATAATATATACCCTTCTCTCTAAGGTGAGGGGATAATTAGTTTGTTACATTTTTTGAAAACTAGCATCCCAACGAAGAAAACAGTACATATGTACCCAAGTATGTTTGGCGGATATTCAATTTTGTTTTTGGTTTTCTTTATTTACAATCTGTTCTACAACAATAAATAAATTGTACACAATTATTTGTATTTAACAAAATTTGGATTCTTAAAATCTAACAGTATTTATAAATTTGTTACAGATATTTATACATTGAATGATATGAAAATATTTTATTTTCTGAATGGTAGGTCTAATATGTGAATTCTCTTAAGTCTTGACACTTCTTCGGTTTCATCTAGTAAAGATATTGCTAGAGGATTGACATTATTACTTAGTCTTTCAATACATATAGTTGGAGGATGCTTGAATTATCTCTTCTTTAATTGTGGTGATTTTTAAGTCTTTATGAATATTTCTATTTGTCACGTACCACGAAGCATTTGAGATCATTCGAACAGTTTTTGATTGATATCTTTGAAGGATTTCCAAGTTTGAGTTGCTAGCAGTACCCCAAGCTGAATTCCATATGTCCAAATTGGTTATAAAATCATTTTATAAAATAGAATCTTGTTTTCTAAATTGAGTTCAGATTTTCGACCAAGAAGCCAATGTACCTTTTTTGTTTTTATCTTCAACTGTGGATGCTTTGTTTTGATATGAGTTTTCCAAGTTAGCCGCTTATCAAGATGAAGTCCAAGATATTTTACAATTTCCCCTTAGGAATTACCTCACCATTTAGTGTAATATCAGGACAATCGCCCCTTTTTAAAGTAAAAATAACATTGGCAGACTTTTCGTTATTTACTTTAATGTTCCATTTGTTCAACCAGCCTTCAATGTCATTAATGAATCGTTGTAGAAGTTCGGCAGCCGTATTTGGACATTTGTTTTTTGATACCAGTGCTGTATCATCAGCATATGTAGCAACTGTCTCGTCATCATTAACTGGCACATCAGAGGTATAAATTGTGTAAAGTATTGGAGCTAAGACACATTCCTGGGGAACGCCAGCTTGACTAGTGGCTATAACAGAAATGTCTTTATTTACCTTGACATAGAAATGTCGTTAGGTGAGATATGTCTTAAGAATCATAAAGAAAGGCGCAGGTAGTAATTTTGCAATTTGCAAAGAAGTCCTATGTGCCAAACTCTGTCGAATGCCTGTTTAATATCTAGGAATACTGCCGAGCAATATTGTTTCTTCTCTAGGGAATCTCTGATATCGTTGAATATACGATGGCACTGTTCCGGTGTTCCGTGCTTGTGACGGAAACCAAACTGACACTCTGGTATTATTTTATTATTCTCTAGAAATGGTAATACTCTTCGTAGCAATTTTTTAAAAAATTGGCAATAAGCTTATTGGCCGGAAATATGAAATTAAATCTGGAGGTTTGTTGGGCTTTGGCACCATTAGATAGGGAAGTAATCCAGTTTTAATATCGAGTTGAAAATTTTGGTAAGATAAACAATAGTCTTTTTTGGCAATGCTTTGGCGACATTTGCACCAATTTTGTCATAACCAGGAGATTTTTTGATGTTTAGAGCATTAATATCCTCCTTAATTTCACTTAGTGAAATGTGTTTTATATGTAGATCCATTTGTAACGGTGATTCAAGAAAATGTTCAATATCTTTTACGTCATCAGCAGTATTTAATTCGAATGGCTGGAACGTTTTCTTTAGATATTTGGAAGAACCTTCTGCTTTACATATGTCATTTTTACACTACTTACCATCCTCATCTTTTAAGGGTGAATTTTTCGGAGTTGGACGCCTTTTCAGATATTTAGTAGCATTCCAGGGATAATTTTTTGATCCAACTTTAATGTCAAGATTTCTCAAAAAGTTCCCAATTTCATTGTTTTTGAATTCGTTGAGAAGGGCTGTTAACTGCTTTGAGGCAAGATTGAAATTTGTTTTGTCAATTGCATTTCTGGTGGATTTCCATATTCGCCGTAATTTTCTCTTATGTTTCACAAGATATTTTATTTCTGATGAACCATTGCATTGTATTTGTATGCACTGGTATTAAAACTATAAGCAGTTAACTTTTGGTGTAAAATGGTCCATTCGTGTGGGAGGTACAAAAAGGGTCTTGGCAACTTTGCCCATTTTCCTTGACGTGTTAGCGACAAATAAACTAATAATATGTGTGAAATTTCAGAAGATTCGAGTAAGTACTATAGAAGTTATTAGAGAATCAATATTTCACAAAATGTTAACCTTTTGTGGAGGCGGTACTAAAAGGAGTGGACCAATGGCCATTATAACCTGAGAACTTAGCCTGAGATAGATAAAAATATTATTACGTACTAAATTTATAGTCAATCCGTTACCCCGTTCGAGAGTTATAGTGCGATCCACCCTGACAGACGGACAGACAGACGCATGGACATTGCTCAAATGACCTAAAATATCCTAAAACTAATTTTCACCGAACATACTAAGGGTCTTTGGTCACTTCTTTGATGTATTACTCTTTTGGCTCGTAGCTAATGGTATATACTCCCCTCCCTGTAAGGTGAGGGGATACAATTTTACAGTACCTACAGTCCAGTGATAGCTTCCATGCAAATTGATTGATAGCTTCCACGCAAATTGGTCGAATCTTATCAAAAAATGAATCCTCATTACTTTAATTAAATAACACTTCACAACAACAACACTTTTATATTGCCACAGGGCAATGTCTTTGAAGTATCTACGTATGCGTATTTGATCCTTCTGATACCCTCCGCACAAATTGACAGATTCATTTGGACAAAACTTCCCCATAACCTCTGTAGCAATCATTTAAATGCTTTCATATTCGGTTTCTCATACAACATTCATAGACTGATCAAAATGTTTTCGCATTTTGTCTCCCACACAAAGTACCATATTCCCTATTGTACTGCTCACAAAGTTTACTCGTTTTAAATGTTCTTATTTGTTTTACTTTACATTGCCTTTTCGAAATTCAATAAGACCGCTTAAAATGCATTTAATGTTTCATACAATATCTTATTGTGCACATTTTATATTCTTAAACTATAATATGAATGACTTCTTGAAGAAAAATGTAAACTTAACCATTTTATTTCCTTTTGTTTTTCTCTTTCTCTCATTTCCACTCCAAAAGCATATCAAATCCAAGACCAACAGCCGACCCAACAACAGGAGCACCAACAGGCGGCTGCAGCACCTCCGGCTCCAGTGCAAATTCAGGTGCAACACTTACAGCCCGAGCAACTCCAGCAACAGCAACATCAATTGAATGTGGGTAAACAGCAAATCCAAGTAATTGCAATACCGTCGGCACAAGGGCCAGTTCACCCAATTCACCAGCAGCAGCAGCTCCAGCATCACCATTACCCAAGTCAAGTGCACAGCCAACAGAATCCACCAGCACAAGTGGTGACAGTACCACAAGAATTGGCCCAAAAGGCCGTGCCAGTTCCCACAATAACACATCCATCTGCACCGGCACAAGCACCAGCATCTGAGCATTCCTATGAACCCGTAGTGCACTACAATCCACAGTACCTGCTGCAATACGAACAACCCCAACAGCCGAAACATCAGCTGAAATTTCAACAGACCCCATTGCCACTTCAGCATTTGCACCTGAGTCCTTCACACTTGTACACGCACCCCCACTCTCACCCCCATCACCATCCCCAACAGCATCGCTTCCAGTTGCAGCCACCTCCACCTCCACCAGCACCGCAAGCACCCTCACAACCCCAGCAACAACAACAATCAACTATCGTGGACAATTTAAATAATTTAGCATATTCGCAGGCTCCGATACAGGGTCCCACGCCAGTGCCGTTCACTCGTCTGGCGCCGCCTGCACCTCTCCCACTGCACATCGCCTCGCCGGCCATGGCTTCCTACTACCACCACCCGTTGCTGGCCGGTGCCCTGCAACCCGCCTTCGCTCCTTTGGGAATACCCAGCAAAGTGACATCATTTACAAATGTCTTGCTGCAACCATTTGGACATGGACAGGGACACGGCCACGGACCGGGTCCTACGTATCAAACAGCACAGGAAATTGGAGCCCTAGGCAACGGAGTGCCGTACTTTAATCATGCCGGTGGTATACAATACACATCCCACCTTTTCCATCCACCCTCCCCGGCCACAGCCATAGTAAACAAAGTGTCCGTACCCACTGCTGCAGGAGCAGCAATAAGAACATCGGCAAAAGCTGCATCCACAGCCACAGCAAAGGCAGCCGCAGAAGGCAGTCGAACTATAGTAAAGTACCCGTAAGGGATTGTCACAACAACAACGAGTAAGAGCAGCAGATAAGCCCCTCTGATCTTTGCTCATTGTTTACCCCCTTCGCATGAACTGCGGCAGAAATTGCAGAACTGCTCTATGTGTTTGATAATTACTTACTACTATTACACTATCCTTTCCTTGCTGCTCGATATGTCCTGGAACTTTGGGACTCGATGTTTCACAACCCCCAACCCCACAACACTCGTTCTGTACCAAAGTTATGCCCTCTAAGAATGAATGAATGAATAAATGAAGGTGGAATAGGTACGTCTATGCGTTGCCTTTTATTTGAAAATATTTCACAATAAGTACACAAGTCTTTGCCTGTGTACACAGTGGGCCCAAGTTATCTTTTAAGAAAATATGTTTTTAATCAAAATGTATTTGATTGGAATTAAATTTAGGATGTTGGAATTGAGTCGTTAAGAATTGGCGAATTAAACATCTAACGATGTTTTTACCGCATCACAGAATGGTTGCAAAATATTCCGTTTTAACACTGAACAGGTAAGTAAATAAAAATGGGCTATATTTCGTCGGCTTAATGCAATTTTCTTCCATACGCCATTTTGTATGATCGAAGAAAAACGCAATTTATTGTTTGGGTAAAAATGGAACTGAAGAGTTACACACTTTTTATTCCATAGGGTTCCCAACAGTGTTTGTATGATTCTCATGCATTTTTATGCCATTACATTCAAAAATAAGCAAGTTATAACATGTATGTACATTTCTGTATTTGTATTACATGGCCCGCAAAGAGGGTCAGTGTGGAGGGAGAGTAAATTACATATTGTGATCGAAAGAACATAAAATAGTGACTAAAAATACAGGGCGATAGAAAAATGGAGACATAGAATAAAATATATAGAAATTATTTCCCGTAAATCACAGTTAAATCGATTTGCGCCACCAATATCTCGAAAACTAGACGAGAACGGAAAAAAAATATTGCAGATTCTGAAAGCACAAAAATGCACCAAAATGGCGTATGGACCAAAATAGCATTAAGCCGATGTTTTGTCCACCCCTCCCCAACAACGGATTGGCATTTAGTTACATGCGAATATTATATGAACTGTTTATTTTGAAAGTGGCATAAACGCCATTCTGTTTTTTAACTAAGATTAGTATCGTTAAAAGGCTATGTGAATAGTTGATATATATTATTTACATTAAGTTCATCTCAAGACTTCAATGTTTCAATATTCACTGAAAATTTTCGCATTCTAGTTTTATTAACCTCCTTTTCCTAATGGCGAATCGAGTAAAGCAGAGTGGCGTTTACTCCGCTTTCAAAATAAACAGTTCATATTATATGACAATTTTGAATTTTTGAATTTCCCCATCCAAATTTAACTGGCAATAACTGCATAAATAAGGAACAAAATTTGTTCACCATTTATTATACTCTACACCACACTGTGGTACAGGGTATTATAAGTTTGTTTCTTGGCAGATGTTTGTAACACCTAAAAATAACACAGCTAGACCCACCTTAAAGTATACCGATCGACTCAGAATCACTAGCTGAGTCGATTTAAGCATGTCCGTCCGTCCGTCCGTCCGTCCGTCCGTCCATGTAAAGTTGTTCGTCGACTACAGGTCGCAATTTCACTCCGATCGTTCTGAAATTTTGCAGTTTAGAGTATTTCGCGGCTGTTAAGATCGCTATTGAATTTGGTTGAAATCGGTTCAGATTTAGATATAGCTCCCATATATATCTTTCGTCCGATTTGGCCCTTAAGTCCTATAGAAGCTGTATTTTACATCCGATCGTTTTGAAATTTAGAATGGTAGAGTTTCTTGATCCATGAACCAACACTACCGAATTTGGAGAAAATCGGTTAAGATTTAGCTATAGCTCCCATATATATGTTTCGTCCGATTTTGCTCTTTAGTCCTGTAGAAGCTGTATTTTACATCCAATCATATTGAAATTTAGAATGGTAGAGTTTCATGATCCATGAACCAACATTGCCGAATTTGAAGAAAATCGGTTAAGATTTAGCTATAGCTCCCATATATATGTTTCGTCCGATTTTGCTCTTTAGTCCTGTGGAAGCTGTATTTTAAATCCAATCATTGTTTTGAAATTTAGAATGGTAGTATTTCTTGATCCATGAACCAACACTACCGAGTTTGAAGAAAATTGGTTAAGATTTAGCTATAGCTCCCATATATATGTTTCGTCCGATTTGGCCCTTTAGTTCTATAGAAGCTATATTTTACATCCAATCGTTTTGAAATCTAGAATGGTATAGTTTCTTGATCCATGAACCAACACTACCGAATTTGAAGAAAATCGGTTAAGATTTAGCTATAGGTCCCATATATATGTTTCGTCCGATTTGGCCCTTTAGTCCTGTAGAAGCTGTATTTTAAATCCAATCATTCTGAAATTTAGAACGGTAGAGTTTCTGGATCCATGAACCAACACTACCGAATTTGAAGATTTAGCTATAGCTCCCATATATATGTTTCGTCCGATTTGGCCCTTTAGTCCTATAAAAGCTGTATTTTACATCCAATCGTTTTGAAATTTAGAATGGTAGAGTTTCTTGATCCATGAACCAACACTACCGAATTTGAAGAAAATCGGTTAAGATTTAGCTATAGCTCCCATATATATGTTTCGTCCGATTTGGCCCTTTAGTTCTATAGAAGCTATATTTTACATCCAATCGTTTTGAAATTTAGAATGGTAGAGTTTCTTGATTCATGAACCAACATTGCCGAATTTGAAGAAAATCGGTAAAGATTTAGCTATAGCTCCCATATATATGTTTCATCCGATTTGGCTCTTTAGATCCAATCGTTTTTATACCCTACACCACACTGTGGTACAGGGTATTATTTAAGTATAAAATGTCCCAAAAGTAAATTTATATAAACAATTTATACATGAATTACAAAATTTATATATCAGAGTTATTCAATATTACGAGAGTGGTGTAGGGTATTATATAGTCGGCACCGCCCGACTTTAGCCTTTCCTTACTGGTTTAGACATATTTTATACAAATTTTTCCATTTTGTATACCCTCCACCATAGGATGGGGGTATATTCATTTTGTCACACACCTCTAAATATTGATCTGAGACCCCATAAAGTATATATATTCTTAATAGTCGTAAAATTCTAAGACGTCTGTCCGTCCGTCCTTCCGTCTGTTGTAATCACGCTACAATCTATAATACTTGAGCTAGGTGGCTGAAATTTGGTATAGATACATCTTATAGCTGCAGGTAATTTCAGATTGAAAATGGGCGATATAGGTCCATATTTATATATAGCTCCCATATATAGCATCTAACTTGTTGTGATTCTATATTTTTTTGTATTTTTCGGTGTTATTTTCTTTATGTTTGAGTTATTTTGTAAGGTCACATGCTATCCATGGTGGGGGGTATATAAGATTCGACATGGCCGAACTCAACGCTTTTACTTGTTTTGTTTGCGATTTTTGTGTCCATCTTGACCTCAGGTCGGACGACGAATTTTCTTGACTATCAGTTTATAAACATATATGTGTAAGTCCATAGCTCTTTATGGCCTAAAGTATTGGAATAATGTAAATTTCTTTAGTAACTAATACACTGTCCATATTTTGAGAATTGAAAATTGTACATGTTAGAAATATAGAGAAAATGTTCAATGTTTAAAAATGATTTAATGTAAATGTTGTGTCCATCTTGACCTCAGGTCGGACGACGAATTTTCTTTACTATCAGTTATAAATGTGTATATGTATGTCCATAGCTCTTTATGGCCTAAAGTATTGGAAGAATGTAAATTGCTTTAGTAACTAATACACCGTCCAACTATTGAGAAATCAAAATTGTTCATGTTAGACATATAGAGAAATGTATGCAATCTTTATTTGAGTCCATAGAACGGTCCGTGTATGTATATAATTCAATGTTTAAAAATGATTTAATGTAAATGTTGGCCGCGGCTGCGCCTCAAATGGTTCATACGCTGGGTCCAATTTTGGCATACTCTCTCCAACATATCGGCCGGTATCTCACGAATAAATTCTTCAATATTGGCTTCCAGTGCGTCAATCGTTGCGGGCTTGTTCCTATAGACATGAGTCTTTACATAGCCCCACAAAAAAATATTCTAAATGCGTTAAATCGCAAGACCTAGACGGCCAATTGACCGGCCCCAAACGTGAAATAAACTGTTCTCCGTCCCTATGTGTGGGAAGTACCCAAATGGGCGTGGCATTTTCGCCAATTCTTGTTCAGCTTATAGAGATGGTTAAACGATTACTATGTACCCAATTTCACAGGAGAATCCATGTTGAAAATTTTACATTTTGTGGGAAAATATATGGGTAATTTTTAAAAATAAAACGAAACAAAAGTAAGAGGTATTTTTAGGATAATCAAAGATTAAGAACATGTTCGTCCTTTTGATGTCAGTAATACACAAAAGTTTATCACATAATTTATCCCCTTTTATATCCCCTCACCTTAGAGAGGAGGGTATTTATCATTTGCTACGAGCAAAAGTGTAACACATCGAAGGAGTGGGTCATTTTAAGTCGATTAAGCAATGTCCGACCGCCAGTTCGGCGGATATCTGTTTAAGTCGAATGAGCAATGTCCGTCTGTCTGTCTGCTGGCTGGTGCGATACCTCCCACACAAATGGGCAATTTTGAACCAAAAGCTAATAGCCTACAACTTTATTACCAGTGCATACAAAGACTTGAAATTTTGTACAGTGTAATGGTTTAATATTACCTACAATACTGTAAAAAATTGGCATTATTGCCATGCTCCTTTTGGTACCTCCCACACAAATGGACCGTTTTATACCAAAAGTTTCCAGTGCATACAAATACTTGAAATTTTGTACAGTGTAATGATATTATAATACCTAGAGCCCAGAGAAATATTGGCGTTATTGGCACGCCCCTTTTGGTACCTCCCACATAAATGGACCTTTTTGTACCAAAAGTTAACAGCTTTTAACTTTAAAGCCAGTGCATATAAATACTTGACATTTTGTACAGTGTAATGCTTTTATAGTACCAAGAGTCCAGAGAAAAATTGGCGTTATTGGCATGTCCTTTTTAGTACCCCCCACACAAATGGACCATTTTACACAGAGTATAACTTTAATAACAGTAAATACTTTAAAGTTATTAAATGCAAGTTAAATTGATACTAATTTCATTAAAACAAAATAAAATAAATTCACTAATATTTTTTTTGGGACTCAAGGTGAGGGGATTCATAAGACGGTTTACCCGACTGAACTTTCTTACTTATTTTTAATTATTGAAAGTCATCAATCAATGTATCATTGTGAAAGATTATACCATTTCCGCTAAAAGTGATTTTTACGAACATTTAAAATTTCTGTAAATTCAGTCAGAATTTATTTTGGTTTGAGACCATATGTTTCAGTTACTTTCTGTCTATTGCAAAAAAGCAATAGAAACAAATACAACAATTAAAAGAAAGTTTTAATTGCTTGGTAGAATTGACTGCAGTTTCGATAGACACCACTCTATCATCTTCAGAATTCAGTAGCAATAGTGTATGTCTTTAAGTTAAATCAGCTGAAATACTTATGGAAGCAGTAAATTGAATTTAACAAGAACTGCTGTAAATATTAACGTTGAATAGCCGAAAAACATCTAACTATACATAAATTCAAATAAATATTTGTTTTGTAAATAATAATCCCAAATAGAAAATATTAGGACGGAAACAAAGATTTGTTTAGAACAACATATTATATATTTCGAGTGTATCCTAAACATTTGTATATTTCAAGCAGTATATGTTTGGGACAATATATTACAGAAGTGAGTTTTTTTCAGCGTGTATCACTTGAATTTGAAATTCCGTTCAAAATTTGTGTCTACCACAAAAAAGCCAAATTCGTAAAAATCCAAATTAGATGAATAATTTTGGCACCCTGTAAAATATAAATCCCTATGAATTTGGACAAAGGGTTAAGAGCCATACATCCGCATTGTCTCACAGTATACGCGTGCAAAATTTCAAAGAAATCGAAAGGGTCAAATATTCAAATTGATATTTTTGGGTCGTTTATTTTGGAATAACCCAATAGCACATTTTTTAAATTGTTGGGCTAGAAACTGCAGTAAGTAAAGTCTTGATGAGAAATTGACATAGTACATCAGCGCCATCTATCTGTTAAATGTAGTACTCGTCAAGACAAACACATTGATGTATTGCATATGACAATCGGGGCGGATTTCGCGGGCTAGAAAAAAATTAAAAAAAAGGTTTTGCATTTGTCTCGAGGTGAGCGTTGATATTCCGCCTCGCATTTCGTAACTTTTTTGGTGACCCGGTCTAATATATATGTATTCGTATCTATCTTTTTTCCTTTTTGAGTGTTACAAACAAATCTTAAATAATAAGTACACATTCTTAAATAATACCTGTATCACAGTACAAAATAAGCAATATTGATGATCATTTGCAATATTTTATCTGTAGCCCACTGTGCAGGGGAGGTCTGGCTGTTTCTTGGTTTAATTACAAACAAGTGCTAAGTTGTGCTGAGACATTCTCCAAAATTTTGTCGGTTAAAAGTTGTAAATTGTAGAGATGCGTATGCAAGTGACAGGGAGTGTGTGTGTGTGTGTATGTTTCAAAAATACATACAGATAAGCCAATGAAAGAGTGCAATTGTGTATATTTCCGTTTTAGCTGGTGAGAGTAGTTTTCCAAATGACTTTTAAAGCACACAAACGCCAAATAAACAAACAAAGACACAGAACACATTTTGTTCTTTAACGACAACAGACTCTCGATTGTACATTCACACACATACAAACGACACACCTACCCATCCACACACTCAAAACTACAGTAGACGAAAATAATATAGGTACATGCAAGATAATAATTTCGAATCTGAAACGTGTTGAAAAACAAAATCGTCTTCTACAAATCGAACTTAAATTCACTTTCTGTTTTAACTTGACTGCTTCTGTTTTGATTTAGCTGTGTCCGTTTACCTGATCTTGAATTTGTATACCCTCACTCTAGTGGAGGAGGGTATATACCCGGTATATATCATTTGCACGGGCTAAAAGTGTACCACATCGATGGATTGATCTAATATCCTATGTATGTTCGGCGGAAAACATTTTCAGGACATTTTAAGACATTTAAGCAATATCCGTTTGTCTAGCTGATGCGCCCAATAACTCCCGAAACGTGTAACCAATTGTCTTCAAATTTTGTAATCTTGTTCTATCTTTTGCCATGTTTGCTGATGGACCATATTCCTTCTGGTACCACCTCCACAAAGCGTTAACATTTAAATTTGTATACTCTAATAACACTATGCGACAAAAAATTTGTTTGTGTCTGAGCCCTAAAACAGTTTTTGTGTAGATTGAGGCATACAACTTATATTTTATGAAAGCAAAATATAAAAAATTTTAAGTTACATTTTTAAAAACATTTTTTATTTTTTTTTTTTTTAAATTCCAATTTTCATGGAAGATACTATTATTAGTATTAGGACCAAATTTGTTTGGAGTATAAGCCGGATAGGGCCGTGATAGCCTTTAAAAATGACACTGTGTGTGCACAGTGCACTTTAAAAATTTATCCTCGATGAAAACAACTTACTCTCCATAATTTCGGGCCTCTAAATCGATTGGCATTAGCATTTTCGAGATATTTAGCCACAAAGTTGGTTGGGTAAACAGTAAGTAAGAGGTAAGAGGTTAGAAAATTCAGACACAATTTTGGTATATAAGCCTTCGGAATAGGGGATCCATATCAAAGAACAGAAGTGTCTCATTTACACTTCTAGAAATATTTTTCCTAAAACACCCGACATCCACGCTCATCCCCTTACCGCTGAAAATCCCCCTCCAAAATCAACGATATATCAAAAGTCGTACAAATCTATAAATTTTTTTGATGACGTTTTCGACAAATAGATTGCTTTTAAAAAATCACTATACACGGTACTCGAGGTAAAATCGCCTTTTTTGATATGTTTGATTTCAAAGAAAATATATTTTGAACCAAAATTTTTAAATATATATTTTTGAAAAAATATATTTTATTTGGAAAATAAAGAAATTATGTTTTGATGGCATATATTAATATATTGCAACATAATATATTTGCGAACTGACTGCCACAAATAAAATATGTGGCAGTTAGATATAGTCCCCATATATAACATATATATGGGGGCTATATCTAAATCTGAACCGATTTTAACCAAATTCAATAGGGATCGCCCCTGGGCCAAAAAAAAGATATGTGTAAAGTTTCGTCGTGATCGGACCATAATTGCGACCTGTACTTTGATTACAAGAATACATGCACAGACGGACAGACGGACATAGCTAAATCAAGTCAGAAAGTGATTCTAAGTCGATCGGTATAATAAACGATGGGTCTATTTCTTCTCCTTTTGGGTGTTAGAAACAAATGCACAAAGTTATAATACCCTGTACCACAGTGTGGTGTAGGGTATAAAAATTAGGAACATCTTTCTGAAAAATTTTGATCGGAAGTAAAGTACAACTTTGGTACCAAATCAGGAGGAACATATATATGGAGGTTATATATAAATCTGAACGGATTTTCCTTGAATACTCATTCATTGAAAAAGAAACTTCTTTCTGTCAAACTTCGTACTGACCGGATATAAAATACAGTCTCTACAGCACTTACATGTCAAATCGGGGGTAACATATATATGGGGGCTATATCTAAATCTGAACCGATTTTCTCTGAATTTGGAAGTATCCCTTCATATAATAAGAAACCTCTTTGTGTAGATTTTTTTACTGATCGGATATAAAATACAGATTGTACAGCGCTTACATGTTAAATCGGGGGTAAAATATATATGGGGGCTATATCTAAATATGAACCGATTTCCCTCAAATTTCGCAGTGTTAATTCATGTAATGAGAAACCTCTTCTAACAATTATTTTTACTGATCGGATTTAAAGTACGCTTACATGTCAAATCGGGGGTAACATATACATATACGGGGGCTATATTTAAATCTGAACCGATTTCCCTCAAATTTGGCAGTATTAATTCATGTAATAAGAAACCTCTTTCTGCCGAATTTCGTACTGATCGGATTAAAAATACACCTTTTGCAGTGCTTACATGTAAAATCGGGGGTAACGTATATATGGGGGCTATATCTAAATCTGAACCGATTTCTTTCAAATTTAACAGTGTTCATTCATATAATGAAAGACCTCTTTCTGCTGAATTTCATACTGACCGGATATAAAATAAAGTTTTTACAGCGCTTACATGTTAAATCGGGGCTAACATATATATGGGGGCTATATCCAAATCTGAACCGATTTTAACCAAATTAAATAGGGATCGTCCTTGGGACAGACAGACGGACATAGCTAAATCGACTCAGAAAGTGATTACAAGTCGATCGGTATAATAAACAATGGATCTATCTCTTCTCCTTTTGGGTGTTACAAACAAATGCACAAAGTCATAATACCCTGTAACACAGTGTGGTGTAGGGTATACAAATGCTAAAACTTTTCTGACTTTGTCGATTTTTAATTTTATTTTTTCCTAGATTTCGTGTTATTCTTTATTGTTAAAAATCAGCTATTTCTTTTGTTTTACAGCTTCAATTTTTAATTACCTAAGATTATACGAATTAAATTTTAATAGAATTTTACAAACATATTAAATTTCTAAAAAAAACTGAAACTTTCGTTTAAACTAAGGCATCGATACATTGCCAGAATACTTAAATATGAGTTTATCATTGTTTCAGAAATATTATTTCCAACTAAAAATATTAGAATAAAAACAAAACATTGTTTAGAACAACATCCTCCCAAACATATACTTATAATATTTGTGCGTGTCACATTTTTATATATTTGGACTGTACTCTAAACATATGTATGTTTCCAGCAGAATATGTTTGGAAAAAATACTACAGAAGCGTTTTTTTTTTCAGCGTGTATCCACAATGCACAATGGAAACGGAGTGGTTAGTTATACGAGTATAATATACTCGTATAACTCGTATTTTACACAAAGTTTGCTGGGTAAGCACATTGGCTTGGGAATAGATGTTCCATATCAAAGAACAAAATAAAGCAGATACTTTGAGAAGTATTTCTCACAAAATAGCCGACACCCCTGCTCATTGGCACGCCCTTTTGTTACCTCCCACAAAAATGGACCATTTTGTAACAAATGTAAACAGCTTTTAGCTGTAATACCAGTACATACTTAAAGTTTTTAAATGCAATTTAAATTGGTAATAATTTAATTAAAACAAAAAAACAAGTCAGAAAGTTTCAGTCGGGTAAACCGACTAAGGTATACCCTGACTTTGTGAGTAATGTACATAATATAGAATATAACACTACGTAATCTGTCAACTTGTGTGGGAAGTACCAGAAGGGGTTTATCAAATACACTTACTTTCGCTGAACAGTAGATACTTTAAATACATTGCACTGTGCCGAATTATAAGCGATTACGCGCACAAATAAATTTACGAATATCTTTTTGGGACTCAAGGTGAGGGGATTCATAAGTCGGTTTACGCGACTGAACTTTCTTACCTCTTTAATTTATATCTATATATATAAAAATGAAACGGTCCATCTGTGTAATGGCATCACGTCAGAACGGCTGGAGCGATTTGGATGATTTTTTTTTATTCGATTCTAAATTTTCACGAGATGGTTTATATAGAAAAAAAAAATTAATGGGACAAAGGGGCGTGGTACCTCCCATACAAATCGCAGGTTAAAAATCCGATATTTCTGCTCCTATTATAGGTATTTGAACAAAATTTGGTACATCCGTTTAATGTATGCGTTCCAAGCTTTACTCCAAATATGGGCGGGATTGGACAAAGGGGCGTGGTACCTCCCATATAAGCCTAATTTTTAAATTGAGATATCTTGCACAATTTATTAGCGAGAGTGCTATAATTTGGTGTACATGTATCTGATAGCAGTCTACGTGTTTGGTCCAAAAATGGGCGGGATCGGACCAAAGGGCGTGGCCCCGCCCCTGTATGCCAAATTTTAGAATTGTGATATCTTCAACAATTTGTTAGCGTGAGTGCTGCAATTTAGTGCATATTTATCCGGTGACAGTCTACGTTATCGGAAAAAATGGGCGGGATCGGACCTATGGGCGTGGCCCCGCCCATATAAGCCAAATTTTGAAATTGAGATATCTTAGACAATTTATTATCGAGAGTGCTGCAATTTAGTTCATATGTGTGTATCCGGTGGCAGTCTACGTTATTGGTCCAGAAATGGGCGGGACCAGACCAACGGGCGTGGCCCAGCCCATATAAGCCAAATTTTGATATTGAGATATATTACACGATTTGTTAGCGAGAGTGGTGAAATATTGCGTATATGTACCTGGTGGCAGTCTACGTGATTGGTCCAAAAATGGGCGGGATCAGACTAATGGGCGTGGTGACCGACCGAGTGAATCAAATTTTGAAATTGGAATATCTTGCACAATTTGTTAGCGATAGTGCTGTAATTTTGTGTATATGGTCCTGGTGGTTGTAAACGTGATTGACCCAAAAATGGGCGGGATCTGGTCACTGGGCGTGGCCCCGGCCATATAAGTCAATACTTTAAATTTATATATCTTGCACAATTTGTTAGAGAGACTGCTGTAATTTTGTGTGTGATATATCTTGAGCAATTTGTTAGAGAGATCAATGTAATTTTGTGCATACATATTTGGTGTCAGTCTACGTATTTAGTCCAAAAATGAACGGGATCGGAAATCTGAAGTCTGGGGCAACGAAGTGGACCGGGTCCAGCTATTGCGCTCGCGCATTGGTAAACCATCCGATCTTTATGTATTCGCACCAAGTGGCAAAACAAAAAATGTAGTATACCAAAGAGCACTTCAATAAAGAACAAATAAATAATAATTATTACAAAAATAATATCTTTTTAATCGGAATAATTTTGACATGGGCAGCGATGCGCACCGGGCTCAGCTAGTTTGTTATATTATTCTCGCCAATCCATCAAGCAATGTATCATTGTGCATGATTATAAGATTTCGATTATAAAGGTATTTTACGAACATTTAAAAAAATTCTGAAAAATATTAATGTTGAATTACTGAAAAACATTACACATAATTAAGGGGCTGATATGTTCTCTGAATACTTAAATGCAAATAAATATTTGTTAGAGCGCCCCAGTAGGCGAGTTGGTAGCGTACTCGCCTATGAGTTTGGGGGTCGTGGGTTCGATTCCCACCAGAGGCTTTGGTCTGTCGCTGCAAACATTTAGCCATATGGTCTTTGTAACCCGGCATTTCCCTGGACCTTAAAATTAGAATATAAATTTACTTTGTATTGTAATTCATATAAATAAATAAATAAATAAATAAATAAATAAATAAATAAATAAATAAATAAATAAATAAATAAATATTTGTTTCGCAAATTTTAGGACTGAAACCAAGATTTGTTTAGAACAACATCTTCCCAAATACGAGTATATAATATTTGTGTGTGCCAAATTTCAAGCAGAATAAGTTTGGAACAATATACTACAGAAGCGAATTTTTCAGCGTGTGTAGGTTCAGTATAAATACGTTAAACTTTTTTTAAATAACTTCTTCTGTAACTCCAAAATAAGACATATAATTTTTCCCAAAAAATTACAAAAAATCACATTTTTTAAGAATGTAAATACAAATGGCCATAACTTTTTTCTTATTGGGTATATCGCATCGTTTTTTCATCATATAGTAAATTTTGTTGCCAGTTCAGAAAATGTGATGTAAAAAATCTATGCATATTATGATCTGATATTCACAAAATTCTAGGACATGGTTGGGGAAAAATATTATTATTAGGTTTTTTGAATCAGATGAAAAAATACACGCAGTTGTACCTTTTGTCCACCCGAGGTGGCCAGTTATGAGGCGATGTAGCTCCGCCCCTGTATACCATAGGGGACCCAAACATAAAACATAAGTTATCTAATAATTGTTAATTAATTGGTTTTTCCAATTTTCTGTTCAAATCGATTTATTAAGTTTTCAATGTTCAAAACAGGATCGCTGAATCGCAAGTAAAAAAATATCATTTAAAATCACATAGTTTGAAAATAAAGTACTTAAATTATATAGATAGAAAATAAAGTAGTTAAACACAGTCGTATTAATGAAAAGTGGCCCTATCACCATAATCATCAATGTTCCCTTATTTCGTATGCGACATAATTCCGCCTCATAGTGCTGGCACATAGCATCATCACGATCTTCAATGTCGTTACGTGATATTCCCGGTTTACGGATGTGATTCAAATGCCTATGATATGTAGTAGTCGAAGTTCTAACATCTGCCACCCGCACACCTCCATCGGAGGCTGGATAGATCTTGTTCACCACTCACAGAGTCCATTCCCCTCTCGGCAGTTCTCATTGGTCTTGATGCCCTCTACGGCGTACAACTCTGCGTGGATTGGTAT
Organism: Eudasyphora cyanicolor; assembly: GCA_963930755.1. NCBI lineage: Eukaryota > Metazoa > Arthropoda > Insecta > Diptera > Muscidae > Eudasyphora > Eudasyphora cyanicolor. The sequence goes on along the minus strand of OZ005736.1, from coordinate 153,291,765 downwards.
TGGGTTAATCATCTTCAAGTACAGAGTCTTGGCTGGCTTTTCGTCGACTATGTTTATGCCAAGCTTTACTAGTTTCGTCAACTTTGCCAAATCCGTGTGATCATTATTTGATGCCGGAGTTTCTTCAGCCACTGTTTGCCCTGAAATATTTTCTGTGTCTTTAGTTTCCAATTTTTCTTCTGATTCTACTACAGTTGGTAGTTCAAAGTCGACATTCGACTCTTTTTGAGTGACATATTCATCAGTTTTAGAGTTTTTGTTGTTGGATTTTCTTCTTTTGGATTTACATATGCGTGCGTTTTTTGACTTCATCATGGTGGTTGCCTTTTTCGATTTTAGTATGTTTATACCCTACACCACACTGTGGTACAGGGTACGAGTATCATGACTTTGTGTATTTGTTTTTGACGCCCAAAAAGAGAAGAAATATTACTATATTTTATTATACCGATCGACATAGAATCACTCTTTGAGTCGATCCATGTATTCGTGTAATCAAAGTGCAGGTCGTATTTATGGTCCGATTGTGATGAAATTTAGCACAGTGCTAAATGGACGATCCCTATTGAAATTGGTCAAAATCGGTTCAGATTTAGATATAGCCCCCATATATATGTATGTTTCTCCCGATTTGATATGTAAGCGCTTTAGAAACCGTTTTGTTTTAATCGACAAAAAAATGATATTTTCTGGTAAAATTACATTAAAAATATGTTAAAAAAACAATAATATTTTTTGTGAACTATAATAATAACCGATAAATGAAAAAAACCGAAAAAATCAATCAATTTGTTCGAAAACTACCTTGCAGTTACTTGGATTCCCCTGTCAAAATACGCCAGGGGAATGGCGATTGTGAAGCGAACTATAAAGGGCGACCACCAGGATCCTCGATATTATGACATATTTAGATAGAACACCTCAAAATAAGAATAAAAATTGACTTGCAATTTATCTATAACTTGCTTAGTTTTCGAGTTATCGGACGATACAATTTGAAAAAATAGAAAAAAAAAAAGAATTTTTCAATCAACATTTTTTTTCATGAACAATATTTGTATACCATCCATCATAGGATGGGGGTATATTCATTTTGTCACTCCGTTTGTAACACCTCTAAATATTGATCTGAGACCCCATAAAGTATATATATTCTTAATCGTCGTAAAACTCGAAGACGATTTAGCCATGTCCGTCTGTCCGTCCGTCAGTCTGTTGTAATCACGCTACAGTCCGTAATAATGAAATTTGGTATAGATACTTCTTATAGCTGCAGGTAACTTGGGATTGAAAATGGGCGAAATCGGTCCATATTTAGATATAGCTCCCATATATAGCATCTAACTTGTTGTGGTTCCTAATGTAGTTACAGTAATATAAACAAGTAAAAGCGTTAAGTTCGGCCATGCCGAATCTTATACATATACCCTCCACCATGGATAGCATGCGACCTCACAAAATAACTTAAACCTAAAGAACATAACACAGAAAAACACAAAAAAATATAGTATTTAGATGCGAACAGTAGGAAAAATATAGTAGATGAGAACAGTAGAAATAACAACAAGTTAGATGCTATATATGGGGCGCTACGTGCCACACAAGCAACGATAACATTGCTCTGTTACGGGAAAAGTTTCCGGACCGTGTTATCTCTCGAAGATGTGATCACAATTGGCCACCGAGATCTTCTGATTTAACACCTTGCGACTTCTTCCTTTGGGGACACGTGAAAGATAAGGGGTAAGTCAACAGCCCAGCGTCGATTCAAGACCTCAAAGATAGAATTCGTGAGGCTATCGAGGACATAGGGCAGCCACTTTGCGATTTAGTTATGGAAAATTTCATGAAAAGGATATGGTCCTGTAAGCGTGGTCGTGGTGGCCATTTGGCTGATGTTGTTTTTCATTATTAATGGCATACCTTCCTCTTTATTATGAAATAAACATCCTATCATTTATCTCAAAAAATGGCATTTTTCTTTGAATACCAAAATAACACATCTTGTTGGAAAACCCTTTATATCTAAATATGGCCCGATATCGCCCATTTTCAATCCCAAGTTACCTGCAGCTATATGAGTATCTATACCCAATGGAACAAAAAAACAAAATGTTCGGACTTTATCGTCCGATAACTAAGCAAGATATCGATAACACCCCCCCCCCCCCCCTTAGTTTTACTTCATATATGTATATGCCCTAGGAAAACAATTTGAGAAAAATTCCTTTTTTTCTATAGGTAGGAAAACAAATTAAGTAGCCGATTTAAATATTTCCCCGTTGTTAAACATAATTTTCACCAAAACTCCCAAAAAATAACATTGATAAGAGAGATATTCAAACTTGTTTTCCGGTATGTAAATATAAAATATTTGCACCAAAGTATATTTTATTTCAATTTTGATCCCAAACATATTTTGTTTCCTGTTTTTTTCTCCGTGTGACCTTTCCAGATATATATACATATCTATAGGATTAGCATAACATATTCTCCCCGTCATTAACGTGGAGGCCGCATTTCAACCTATCTATTTTTGCAAATGGCCATTTCCAACGAGATGTCAACCGCAACCAAAAAAAGTCTATAAAAGTATGTTGTTTTACTATTTTTTTATAGGGAATCTATAAAATTTAACTAATTTTCCCAGAAACTACATTTTTTCATAACACATTTTAAAATATTTGAGTGCAAATTCGAATAATTGCAAATTCTAAGTGTTAAACAGTTAAGCATCTTTAAAATCCTGATTTATAAATATTTAAGGGATATAAGAAAAATAATTTTTGTTGTGAAAATAAATATTTTGAATATATTAAAAATCATTTGTAATCAACAATAAGTAAAAAATTAAACATAAAAAGAACGTATAGAATAAAATGTTGCATGCGACATTCGCGTGCGAATGTGATTAAAATAATTAAAAAATAAACTACTTAATATTTTTGAATAAAATAAAAAACGTTATTAAGATACATGAATCCGTGACATTTTAAAATTAGTCGCATTAAAATATTCCTTCAGGCTTCGCTGAAATCAGTGTTTGGTTGGTTTGCTTTGAATGCGACTTCTGTTTTTGTCGCGTGCGAATGGATTATTTTTTTGTAATTATCTTGAACAATTGGCCAAAGTCAACCTTAGCACCAATTATAGTGCACGAATTATAGTAAGTTTCGCCTTTTGTCAAAATGAAATAATGTTTTGGCATATGTTTTTTCACTTTGAATGCGTACGAACGCGACAACATTGGAGAAATTCCCATATAACAGATTGTTGTGAACACAAGAGTCAACTCAAACAAACCAAATCGACCTATCGTTATTAATGAAGTGTTAGTGTAATTGATGTGTCGAAGTTATTGATTACAAAGGCATATATCGATAACTAAAAAGTTATCCAATTTTTTCTGATCCATTTTTGGATATTGTACCCATTGGAACCAATGACAATTGAATACTATAGACGTCGCATGGAGTTTGACAATTCGTTTAGTATGTCTGCATATTGAAGATGGCGCTTTGTCTGGCTAAACTGTAAAGAGAGCGTTCTGCAAAGAGAGGATAGATACTTTTATTTACTCTGCAAAGAGAGAAAAGATTTTCATCATTAGTTTTATTATATTCCAACTTCAAAACATTCAACAACAAAACAAACTGAAAAACTCACCCCCTTCTCAGAAATTATTTGAGAATACAAAAAAGTCGGCATGTTTTGACAGAGAAATAATTGAGAGAGGAATTTGAGAATGAGAGAAAGGCTGCTCGGAGGCCACCTGGCGGATGAAGTCTGTAAATACCATGCGACGTCTATAGTATTCAATTGTCATTGTTGGAACGATAAAAGTTATCGATAAATGTAACCCGACTTTTTACATTCAAATGAATTCAAAATAATAATAAAACAAGTAAGAAAGTTGAGTCGGGTAAACCGACTTATGAATCCCCTCACCTTGAGCTCCAAAAAAAATATTCGTATTTTTTTTTGTTTTAAGTAAATTATTATCAATTTAAATAGCTTTATTTATTTCTTTAAATTTAAAGCTGGATACATATGGTACAAAATGGTCCATTTGTGTGGGAGGTACCAAAAAGGGGCATTCCAATGAAGCCCATTTTTCACTGGACTATAGGTACTATAATAGCATTACACTGTACATAATTTCAAGTATTTGTATGCATTGGTATTACAGTAATAAGCTATTATTTTTTTGTGGAAAATGGACCATTTGTGTGGGAGGTACCAAAAGGGACGTGCCCGTAACGCCCACTTTTCTCTGGACTCTAGGTACTATAAAATCATTACACTGTACAAAAATGCAAGTATTTTTATGAAGTGACATTAATGTTATACGCAGCTAACTTTTGGAGCAAAATAGTTCATTTGTGTGGGAGGTACCAAAAGGGGCCTAACAACTTCACCCATTTTTCTCGAGGTGATAGCGACTAATAAACTAATACTATGCGTAAAATTTTAGAAGATTCAAGTAAGTAGTATAGAAGTTATTAAAGAATCAATATTTGACTAAATGTTAACCCTTTGTGGGGGATGTACTAGAAGGAGTGGACCAATATGGCCCATCTTCAAACTTAGTCGGAGATCGAGCAAAATATTGTCGCGTACCAAATTTAAAGTCAATCGGTTACTTCTTTCGAGAGTTATCGTGCGCACCAGCCAGCAGACAGACATACAGACAGACGGACGGACGGACGGACGGACATTGCTCAAATGACTTAAAATGACCCAAAATGGATATCCGCCGAACATACTTGGGGTCCTAGGTCACTCCTTCGATGTGTTACACTTTTGGTTCGTAGCAAATGATATATACCCTCCTCTCTAAGGTGTTTCAATTTCGATAACTAAGGTAGTTATTTAGAAAATTTGTAGATTTTAATAACTAGCGCAATATAGATTTTTTCCTATTGACCTATTATTGACCTCATTTTATAAAAAATTAAATTTTTTTGTCGATTTTTCGATTGTAATCGTCCGATAACTCAATAACTAAGCAAGTTATCGATAAATTGCCCGTTACTTTTTCTTCTTGTTTTGATGTGTTCTATCCAAATATGTCATAAGATAAAGGATCCTCGGATATAATATATTTTAAAATTTTTGCATAACTCGGTTAAGAAGTACAAAATTTATGTGTACCTTCGATAATAGTGTTGCTATTCTTAAATGGATTAAATCTACCTATCTAAAATACTGAATTCAACAAAAAAACTTCACAACTTCGAAGTTGTAGTTTTCGGTGAGAACGCGCTGTTCGATATGCTGTGATGTTTTGTTATTCGAAATAAAGTACTTCTCGTTTATCTTTAGACCCATAATCTTCGAGCTTTGCAAGGCCCCGCTTACTGCACGCTTATTTCGACCAATTATGTCAATATCGTCCGCATATGCAAGCAGCATGACACTTTTGTTGTAGATTATGTCGGAGGTTTTAATTTGTGATTCTTGCAAGATCTTCTCCATCAATAAGTTGAAGAAATCACACGATAAGGCATCGCCCTGCCTGAAGCCTCTCTCAGTTTTGATGGGGTCTGAGAGGTTTGTTCCAATTTTTACGCAGCTTTTGGTGTTTTTCAGCGTCATTATGCAAAGTCTCACATTGAAGCATCTACTATTCAAACCAAAATAGGCATATTCGTCAAGCCACTTCTGGTTTTGTTTTTGACATATGGGCCAACATCGTAAATCGAATGTATGTAGTCCGAAATTTTGGAAAAGGCACAGCCTTCCTTAAACAGACCTCGTAGTTGTGCGCATTCTGCGTAGGCTTTCATATAGTCAACTCCGTGCGACCTTAGTCGCAAATAAAATACGTATATCGTTTTGCTGCACTGTGAAAATAAAATTCAACTTAATTGTGTTCAAAGCTCTTTAGGGGTTTTTGTTTTATTTCTCCGAATTGTCTACAGCTTTTGGCTAAGCATTTGTGTAAAGCATTGGTGGTGCTAAAAAGGAATGGGCGATGAGGCGTATTTAACTTCCGAGGACTCTTCTTACTCAGTTTATTTTTTCTTGACAAAAAATGCAAAGTTTAAGTCAACAAATAAATATTGCATATTCTAAAATTTCCCCTCTGTACGTATTCATTTCATTCATTCCGAATTATTCCATTTACAAGTAAAAACTGGAAAGTATTAATCCATTCCTTCGATCCAAAAGCAGTTTCTTACTCCTTTTCCATTCCTCAAACAATTTTTAGTCATCCTTTAAATCACATAGATGGACGGACAGATAGACATTGTGTTCTTCGTTGAAGTCTTGCGAAAATATTTTCTTTCCTAAAGTTTATTGTTCTTTTAGAATAAAGATAAGACAAAATTTCGAGCGAAAGCACTTACACACTCATAGACAAGCATATCGCTGCCTGAAATGCAAAAGATCCAAACACAAGTTTTGAAAACCTTATTGGAGCAAAAAATATATATGCATTTAAACATTTGTGGCCTTAAAAAATCATAATGGGGCATTTATATATTCTCACATGCGATTTGGTGGTTTAGCCCTTCTGCATTTCTGCTAACAAGATACACTCTATCTCACTTTGTTATTTTATTTAATGTTGTTAAATTTAAGTTTGTTCTTTTCACTTTTTATTGTAAATACTCTTATTTTTTGTAAACTTTTACAACAAGCTAGTAATAATTTATTAAATTGTTCAAATATTAAATAAATACTAAAACTTGTTTATCTATGACATTTTTGTTGGAGTTCAATGAGGAGAATATGTTTTTCTTTCATTCGTTTAAGATGTGGAATTTGTGTAGCATTGTCTAGAAAGTAAATACAAAGACCTAAAAACAGTAATGACAGATTAAAACGCATATTGCCGTAAAAAGTGAAACTTGATATGAAGATGACGTTACTACAGGTTGTAAACGTTTGCGTTTTATATAGACCTCTCACATGTAATAACGAGGAGCCCAGAAGTGAATATATTATGAAACCTGTAAGGAAGAGCTTAGGTCGCCGGGAATGATACCCTACCCCACCCTATCAGAGCAGAATATGAAGAAGGATTGCCATATTTTATCAACGTAGTTTTTCTAATGATTCAATTTTTTATTTATTGCGCTTAGATTCATTAACGAGATATGGATATTGTACTGTATTGAAATTATACAATCTTTATTTTTGATTTAATATGCTGATATCTGTATAATTTTACAAAGAAATACGCACTTTATAGCACATGTTTTTAGGCATTTCTAAATATTCAAAATTAAATTCTGTTAAAATTTGGTGATTATCTGTCAACCCAATCAATATTTATTCACAAAACAGTACAGATCATCCGATCAATGGAGGTATCAATATATTTATGTAGATCTGATGAGATCTACATACATAGCGTTGTGACTCAAAATCGTTAGGAAACCAAATCGGAATGAACATAAAAGGCGGTCCCAAAATTAGCCATCCTGCCATATAGATGGCGGTAATAAGGTAAGGTTAAGAGTGGCAGCCTGTAAAACACCACTCACTTGGACTATCCAGTCCATTGTGTTACCACAGGGACGTAAGGGAAAACATAAGTTATCCCTAGCCCCTCCCGTTGTACCAATTTGATTACTTTAACCAGTAAGGAAAGGCAGAAAGTCGGGCGGGGCCGACTATATAATACCCTACACCTCCCTAACAATGCGATAAGGATCATTGCCATAATAATTTGGAATAATTGGTAAATGGGTAGAAACATATTATCTAATTTTATTAAAAAATTTTAATGATCGGAAGTAGGAGGAACATATATATGGAGCTTTAATATAAATCTGAACCGATCTTCCCTGAATACTCATTCATGTAATAAGAAACCTCTTTCTGCCGAATTTAGCACTGATCGGATATAAAATACAGTTTTTACAGCGCTTACATGTCAAATCGGGGGTAACATATATATGCGTGTTATATCTAAATCTAAACCGAGTTTCTCCGAATTAGACAGTATTCCTTCATGTAGAAAGAAACTTCTTTTTGCCGACTTTCGCTCTGATCGGATATAAAATAACATTTTTACAGCGCTGACATGTCAAATCCGAATTTGGCAGTATTCCTTTATGTAATAAGAAAACTCTTTCTGCCGAATTTCGCATTGATCGGATATAAAATACAGTTTTTACAGCGCTTACATGTCAAATCGGGCGTAACATATATATGGGGGCTATATCTAAATCTGAACCGATTTCTTCCAAATTTAACAGTGTTCATTCATATAATAACAAACCTCTTTCTGTCGAATTTCAGACTGATCGGATGTAAAATAAAGTTTTTACAGAGATTACATGTCAAATCTGGGGTAACATATATATGGGGGCTATATCTAAATCTGAACCGATTTTAACCAAATTCAATAGGGATCGTCCTTGGGCCAAATAAAATATATGTGTAAAGTGTCGTCGAGATCGGACCATAATTGCGACCTGTACTTTGATTACAAGAATACATGCACAGACAGACGGACAGACAGACAGACGGACATAGCTAAATCAACTCAGAAAGTGATTCTAAGTCGATCGGTATAATAAACAATGGGTCTATTTCTTCTCCTTTTGGGTGTTACAAACAAATGCACAAAGTTATAATACCCTGTACCACAGTGTGGTGTAGGGTATAAAATGCTCAAAAGTTGGCGGATTCCAACATCAGCCAAGTTAGCTAACTCCTCAAAGAAATAAGAGCCCAAGAGTCTATGCCGCCTTCTAGAGAGAGTGGGGCACAGACATAGAAGGTGTTCTATTGATTCCTCCTCCTCCTCTTCGTCTCCACAGCTTCTGCAAAAGTCATTGTGCAAGACTTTCAATCTCTCTGCGTGCCGTCCAATACGACAGTGGCCTGTCATGACAGACACGATAAGTCAGACGTCCGTTCTCGACAACGACAGCAGTGCTGTGGTGCGTTTTGAGTCTAGGCCGGGCCACATCAGCCTGGAATGTATGTAGTTCCCGACTAGTGACCACCTGTCATTTGTTTCCGTAAGTGCACTATCTCTCAATAGGAGGTTGCAGGTCCCCCTGTTCGACTAGTTCCTAGTCTCGCAAGTTCATCTGTCTTGCAGTTCACTAGTGTAACCCTGTGGCCCGGCACTCTTATCAGGTGAATATTGAACTGTTCAGAAATCTCGTTAAGAGCAGTTTTTAAATTCAGGAATACAGTTTGCAGGGACGTGATAGCAGCCTGACTATCAGAGAAAATATTTATACCGACTTTGGTCAGTACATTAATTTTCAGCCATTTTCACCTCTTTAATACACTGAGCCAAAAATTAACCTTATATAAGGTAAACTTAACCATAAATAAACATGATTTGGAGTCTACGTTATTAAGGTTAATTTGAACATTTTCTTTTTGACTGGTATTTAACAATAATAATATTTAATTTAACTATTCCATGGTTGAATTTTTTAATCATGAAAATTGTTAGTATTATAATAATAATTATTACTTTAACAATGAATTTTTTAACCATGAAAATTGTTAATATTAACATTTCATAGTTAATTTATTGAAACAATGCATGTTCAATTTAACAAAATATTATTAACTATGAAGATTGTTATTGAAACCTTTTTTATTGTTAATTTAACTATTTAGTGGTTAATTCATCTAACCAGAAACATAGTTGTTTCAATAATTTTTAATATTTATAATAAAACAAGAAAAATTTAATTTTTCGCAACTTTATTTTTTATTTTAATTACAAAATATATGTTAATATACATTTATGTATCTATAAGAAACACCTGAAAAGAAAAAAAAAATTAGAAAATATAAGTATAAATGTAAAAAAAAGGTGCAATTCTAAGAAGATCTTTTGACTTTTTACCTAAATTCTGTGGTTCAAAGAGCATAAGCATTTACCGATGGGCTGATCTGATGGAAAAATCTGCTCGATGACTATAAGTTAAGTGCCTACGTTTCTGTGCTTGACCAACATGTGATCAGTCCCCGTTCAAAAGGTGCCGTCCACGTAAACTCCCTGACTCTTTCGATTATTACGGCAAACTTATAGGAGAGAAGAGATTAATAACAAAGGCAATCTGATAGAAAGCCGATGTCCCACCAAAATCATAATCGGAATAGATATAAAAATCAAGGATTGGGCAAGTCAATGGATGATACTTCAAGGAAGTGCACTGAATTGTATATGAAAACCAGTAAGAATGTTTCAGTCGGGTAAACCGACCAAGGTATACCCTCACTTTGTGAGTAATATATAACATTAAACTATTAATCTGTCAATTTGCGTGGGAAGGGATTTAACAAATTCACCTATTTTTCGGTAAACAGTAAGTTCTTTAAATACATTGCACTGTGTCGAACTAACAGCGTTTGGGTGCACTGGCATATTAACGTTGCGAGCTATTTCGGTATGATTTGGTAATTCTGTGGGAGGTGCAAAAGGGGCGTAGACACTATAACAGCATTACACTGTAAAAAATTTAAAGTATTTGTATGCACTTGAATTAAAGTTATAAGTTCAATTTTGATGCAAAATGGCCCACTTGTGTGGGAGGTACCAAAAGGGGCGTGGCAACTTCGCCCATCTGTCTCGAGGTGATAGCGACCAATAACATAATACAATGTGTGAAAATTCAGAAGATTCGAGTAAGTTGTATAGATGTTATTAAAAAATCAATATTTCACTAAATGTTAACCCTTTGTGTGGGAGGTACCAGAAGGAATGGACCAATATGGCCCATCTTTGAACATAGCCGGAGATAGTAAAAAAATATTACCGTATACCACATTTGAAGTGAATCGGTTACTCTTTTCGAGAGTTATCGTTCGCACCAGCCAGCAGACAGACGGACGTAGATATCTCATTCGACTTAAAATGTTCCAAAACTAATATGCGCCGAACATACTTAGGGTCTTAGATCACTCCTTCAATGTGTTACACAAAACAAATGTATGCATGCATACCACTTTTCCTGTAATTACTTCGCACACTACAACTAGTATTGGTACAGCTTATCAACAGTTTCTAGTATTGGCACAACTTACCAACAGTTTCAAGGCCGGACTCCCAGCACAAGCAGCCACAAGCCAAAGAAAAAGAAACAACTGAAAAGAAAAAACAAAAACATCGTTTATATGTATGTATGTAGTTATTACGAAATCACTTCTAACAACATATGTATGTATGTACATTTAACAGTATCAACATCGCACAACAAGAAAAACTAACGTATGTATGTACGGCGTAGCAGCCAGAAGTGTCCAAACGAAAAGACAAGATGAACACATATCCACACGTACACAACACTTCTCTCCGTACCCGCCAGTTTTTGAAGTAGTCAATTGTCACCAATCGCTAGTGCAGTAGCCGACACTTGGTAGTCAATTGCCAGCGATTGCTAGTGATGTAGTCGACCCTATGTAATCAATTTCCACTATTCACTAGTCCTTTGGCTACAGAACGCGAAGTAATTCTCCCCACAATCTCATGTAATGCGGTATTTAGCATTACGAGCAACCAATTGACATACACCTCGAATATACCGACTGGTTCACAATCTAGCTACAAGCAACTAAAATTCCCTGCAATGTGTGGTCTGCCCACATTCCTTATACCCTGAACTAGCGCCGTGTAATGCATAAGCGGACCACATGAACAGAAATTGTGCGTAGTAACGTTGTCTCTAAGAGAGTTCTTGTTTGATTTTTTGTAGGCACACAACAAAAACATCCCGTTATTCCAGGAAAAAAATGATCGTTTTGATTTTTTTGTGTCAATTCTCTTCAGTTGCATTCTGTTGCTCAATTTATTGTCAAAGCACTGGCGGAGCAAAATGCAATGTTCTCAGTTCTTTTGAATCAGAAAACGGAAGCGCAATCTCTTAAGAAAAAATTCCCCCTAGATTCTGAAAGTAAATTGGTAGATTTGAATGAAGAGATCAGCAGCAACAACAGAGGTAAGTGTTTAATATTATCAACTATATTATATTCATTTTATAACGTTTTTCTCATTTTAGATACAAGGTATAACATCCTTGGTTCAACCTGCTGGCATAGAAAAAAAAATTGAAGACCATTTTAAGTAATGAAATTATCATTAATTATAATATTGATGGAATACACGGCAAAAAAAGTCTCAAACATTTTGAGAATTTCTATAAAGTCCTTTTAGGTAACAGAAATTTTAATTTGTTGTACATATATGAATCTTATTAACCTTAATTTCTCAGAATCAATTCCGTCAAATGGTGAAACACAACTTCGAAAAGCTATCCAGATACAAAAAACGGCATTTCGAAAAAGTTAGCATAACTAATAGTGGCTTAGACCGAGGAACTGTGACACAGAATTCAACTTAAAATTGATTCCTGCTTCACATAAACCAAATCGACATCAAACGTTTTTAACAAGTCTGCACTGATATCTACGAGTATTTATTTTCATTTTAATTTACTATTATATTTAATAAAAATCTTATGTATTTAAGTGTATTAAAATGTACAATTTTATTTTTTTAATTAAAGTGTGTAAAACCTAATAATAATCTTTTCAATGGAACCACTTAGTATGAAAAAACTAGACGAGTAAGTAGTTATGATTCTGTATATATGTAGTTAGTGGATATGAACTAGTGAAGCAATTGGTACCAATGTACTAAATTAGTAGATTGACTGAAACTAGAGCTAGAGTTATTCCCTATGGACATCATCAAGGGTTGGTGTGTTCTCACTAGCGTAGTTGCTGGTGGATGGTAATGCATAGCGGGGTGAAATGGTTACCTCCAATGACAGGCCCATGTTAATTTCGCCACTTATTTTCATTGAAAGTGGATTGAGCTGGATCTAGTGGTGTTTACATGGGGCTGGTGAAGTTACAGGTTCTGAACTAGATCCAATGCCTAGCGGGATACTTATGTACATACATTGTTGTTGGTTGTTTTTTCATGCACAGTTAACAGATATGACAGCGTGTACATATTTTTTTTCCACTTTTAACCACGGAATTTCACAATTTTAATGGTATAATCACAAAAAATAATGTTAATATTACATTCGCCTTAACTATAATTACACATGCACTAATACACATAATACACATATGTACATACATACTTATGAATGTAGTTCTTTACAAAATGTTTTACTACTTACCTCTATACTAACAGCTTCCGACACCAGCACTAGTCCCATTGACTATTCAACACCAACTGAACTCCCGCACTCGATCAAGCACCGAAGCTAGCATTTGGTGGTGTTTTGAATGAGTGAGATAAATTATCTTATGACGACAGTCGCATTCGTTTCAACTTCGTGTAACTTAATACTCAACTTCGTCTAACACAACGTCGGCTTAATGCTATTTTGGTCCATACGCCATTTTTGAGTTTTTTGAGTTAGGAGTTGATAATATGGGTTCCAAGCACGCTCTTTCAGAATCTGCAATCATTTTTTTCCTATCTCGCCTAGTTTTCGAGATATTGGTAGGGTAAATTTGTTTTACTCTGAATAACGGGAAATAATTTCGATATTTTTGTTCTCTGTCTCAATTTTTCTATCGCCCTACATATATTTTTCACTCAGTATTTTACGTTCTTTCGATCACAATAAGTAAATTAGTGTCCTTCCACACCGACCCTTTTTGTGGTCCATGTAATACAAATATGAAAAAATATTAAAATAAATGTGGATATGGACCAAAATGCCAAGTACAAAAATTGTTATAACTTGCTTATTTTTGGATGTAATGGCATAGAAATGTCCTTTTTTACTCAAACAAAAAATTGCGTTTTTCTCCGATCATACAAAATGACGTATGGAACAAAATAGCATTGAACCGACGTCAAAGCAGTTGAAAAACGTCGACCACAACAGAGCCGAATGATCTTTGAATTGTTGTTTATCTCGCACATTTTTCTGCCTCTCTCTCAAAAAAACCAACCATATATAATGTTAACTTAACCATTTTTCATGTACATTTGAACTTATATAAGGTTATTTTAGTGTTCGTAATCAAACATTTACCATGAAAAATTTAACCAGACACATGGTTAAAAAAATCATTATATTTTCGGCTCTGTGTAGCTAAGATTTCTGCATGGTAAACACTACAGTCATGAGGCAGAAAATACACCAAAGCCCACTTGGTTAACGAGTTTGGCACCGTCTGTATAGAAATTAGTGCCGCAGTTGGTGTCATTCTCAGCGCACCAGTGATACATAAAGCAGCCATTCGCTGAACCTTGTTTAGTATGGCACAGAAGGTGGATTTCTGCAGAGCTGTTTACTAGACGACAATGCCGTGCATCATTATCGGTCTGAATACTGCCGTATTCAACCAATAAACCATACGCCGGTTCTGACCCCAGCGTTTTCCTATTGCCCCTTTTAGAGGTATATATGTAGTGCTACCACAGACTTATTTGCTCTTTCCAAAATGTTGGGTTTGAAGTGCAACTTCCTGTCTAGTAAAATACCTAATGGCGGCAGTAGTTTGAAAAAAAAACGTTCGTGAAACATGGCAACTTTCTAAAGCATATGTTTTAAGTTTCGAGGTATTTGATGAATTCATTAGTATGATTAGGAAGCTCGGCGCAAAATGAGTGCCGCGTTTGCTCACAATCAAGACAATTCACTAGTTAACAATACACTATGTATTGCGATGGCCAAAATCAATGAATAAAAGTTTGAACAGTTTCAGCGAGCACATTTTTCGTCAGATTTAGCTGACGAAAAAGGTTTATTTTTATAACATGAAAAGATTTGCCAGCAATGAAAAGGTGGAAATTCAGCGACAACTTTCACACAAATCGTTTATTAAATATTGCTGCTTTAGCGATTAAATGCAAAATCGGTGATACATAGTATATATATGAGCTATATCTAAATCTGGATCGATTTTGACCAATTTCAATAGGTATGAAAGAGTCCTTCGTACCAAATTTCATCAAGGTCGGAGTGAAATTGCGGCCAGTATTTTCCGAACATATTTGGGGGTACGTCAAGGATACTCGAGGACACGTCAAGGATACTCAAGGACACGTACGGAATCGCAAGGACACGTCAAGGATACTAAAGGACACGTCAAGAAGACGCGAGAAAACGTCAAGCATACGCAAGGTCTTGTCAAGTATACTCAAGGAGACGCGAGGACACGTCAATGATACGCAAGAACTCGCCAAGGACACGTCAAGGAATCGCGAGGATACGTCAAGGATACGCGAGACTAGCGAGAGCATATCCGGATTCACTTTCACTAAACACTACACTCTAATTAACTAGTCTTATTGGGTCCTTGTCTCTTCTACAATCACTTGTAGAATGTCCCTGATGAGTTATCATCTTGCCCTTATATACCCTTTGCTTTGCCGCATTCAATAGAAACCATCCACCGTTCTATCGCACACCATTCTCTGTAGTCCCCGTGTAGATGTAACTCTCAAAAATGATATTTTAACCAGTAAATACCACATTTTGCAGGTAAAGAGTTTGGCTAAAGAATTTGCGCCTAAAAATTGCAGAGTCCGTTTTTTAAAAAATTGTTTAAACAAAAAGGATCGTTCCATGGCTTGCTCCATATCCAATGATTTTTCCAGTAATACAATTGAATGCAATCCATGGTGGTGGGTATGTAAGATTCGGCATGGCCGAACATAACGCTTTTAATTGGTCTTTCTGTGTGGGTTTGTCATGTTCCCTAGATCGGAGAACCTTAGCCCATTCCAGTCCTGGACAATAGCATAACAGGTGGGCAATAGGATCCTCTTCGCCTATGTGATTAAGCAATTCCACGACCGGCAAAGACACATTTGGGGTTTTGTATTTTCGGGTGAACAGAACACCGTTGGATAACTAGTAAACACGTACAGTCGGCGCAAAACATCAACCACGTATTCAACATAAGTTGTAAACAAGATCCCGTTAGGAAGCAGAGTCATTCCAGTATAATATTAAAGGAAGCGCATGGAGAAACTCGGTCAGTTGGTCGGCAGCAATGAAGATACGCAAATGTTAACACAAACAGTGTCGCAAGAGAAAATGGTGCATCATCACGATGTCCAATAGCTAAGAAAAGATTCTTCACTGTACACTAAAAAAAAAACTTGTTTTGATCATGCATTTCATAAAATGAAGAACATTTGGTAATAAAACTAATTAAGTTTGGTCTTAAAATAAGCACGTTTTGGCGTAAATTTAAGTATGACTCGTGCTTATGTGTAGTAAAATATCATAAAATTTAAAAAAAAATATCGTATTAAATTTTTAAATGTATGTCCTTGATATAAACATATACTGGTAATTCATTTAAAGCATAAATAAAGTTTTTTTTAAAATATGTAGGGAAAATTCCTAACATTGTTTTTATTCTAATGCCACTCATACTAAAGAATCATTTGTTTTAAAGCCACAGAAACCATTTCAATATTCATAGAAAATATGATTCTTGTATACAAGTTACCAGGACACATTCAAAACACAATACTTCCTTTTTCTTAAAATTGGGTTTGTTATTTTAATATTTGAAAATACAATAAATGTATAATACATATTACGGATAAATTTCAACATTTTATAATCTAAAACAGTATTTTAGTTGTATGTATGAGTATAAGTATAAACCGGCCAACACACCATCGAAATATTTGAAGTTTCGTATATTTGTTATCGATTTTTAAACTTATAGTGAATTCATCATTATATATGTTCCCCAAACATCCATGAACAATTTTCGTTGAAACCTTTAATGATTTTGAACATTGAGTTTGGCTGAAATTTAAATACAAATTTTATAAAAATTTATACACGCTGAAAAATTGCTTCTGTAGTATATTGCCTCAAACATATTCAGCTTGGAACGTACACTCCAAATACCTATATAATATTTGACAAACACAAATATGTGGTGTACGTTTGTTCCTCACAATTTTCCTAACTAAGAATCCATCTTAATATTTTTCATTTGGAAGTAATATTTCCGAAACAAAGATTTATTTGTATTTAAATCGTGTAATTTTTCGTAGCTATAAATTGCTTTGATGGATCGTCAAAAAGAGATGAATAGGAATATCTATTAAATAATAATTAGTTAATGCTGCTTATGACATTCTTAGTCCTGCTGTTAGACTGGAAAATATATACAAATCCTAGATTAAGAGACCATTTGGTCCAAATTAAATTTTCGTACAAATGGAATATTTAACCCAAAATTTTATATTTATTTTTATTCAATACTTCGTGAAAAGATAGCAGCTTGTTTACATATTATTTTTGAACAAAAAAGCTTATTTTTATGTCAAAAACAAAAATATCCCTTGAACCAAATTATAAGACAATATATATATATTACCGTTTATAAAGGAGACGATGCAAAAATTGGACCAAATGGGCTTAATCTAACAACAGGTTTAACTATAAAGTATAACACGAAATCTAGGAAAAATTTAAACTAATATACGAAAAAGTCAAAAAGTTTTAGAAATCTTTTTAAATAAAATATATTTGAAAAACTCCTTTAACAAAAACTTTGTTTGTGTGAAAACACATATATTATTTGCGAAAGTCAGTTCGCAAATATATTTTGTTCTAATATATTAATATATACGTTCCTAATAGGTTCACAAATACATAATACTTACACAGTTTGTTTCCAAATATATTTTCTTTCAATTCAAACATTCCCGTGTAGGTGTATGCTTACTTATTTGTTGTAATTTATAAATGACATTCAGCACAGCATTTTTTATATATCCATAACATTTATCTTCAAATATTGCGCGATCTTAAATTAAAATAATTAAATTTTTTTCTGAAAAGAAATCAAATATAAAAAATACACATAAATTTTATCGTACCACAATTGTTAAATACTGAAAACTAAGAGAAATATTTCAACCGTTCATATATAATACTTACGTTGAAATATTTGGTAGAATTTGTCACTCTTTTCCCAAAAGATCCATTCTAAAATTGTTTTACTAAAAAAACTTAAAAAGATAGTTTTATGTATAACATATTAATAACGCAATAATTTTACATTTCTGCATTATCCGCTGTTAGCAGTTATTTTTAATAAATATATACTTTTCAATTAAAATGTGTTTTGTTTTGTTAATTTTGCAATTGCCAATAAGTTGTTCATTTAAGGGTTATAATATTATATTTCACGTATCTAAACATTTTCCTATTGTCTCTTTCAGTATTACAAAATCTATCACTCACATTTTTATCGTCCATTTTTTAGTGTTCGCACAAATCTCTTCACAGGACTTACTAAAAAAGATTTCTTATAAAAACGTATGTACATCACCATAAATAACATGCAGCAAAAATAACTATGACACACGCACTCTCTTATCACCAAGATCGACGGTGACGCCGACGGCATAACAACAGCCCATAATTAAAAATTTTTCGGTGCATATTACATATTCGCCGCAATCTAATTTTTTCACAATCCGCGTTCACAGACAACCGTCTCCCTCCATCGCTTGTAAATAACTGAAGATTTAAAAGAAAACGAACAACAGAATTATTTTCTATTTTCAGAGAGTAGAAGAGCTCTCGCATCACCTTAACAATTATTGATTTACACATTAACAAACAAAACTGATTCTCCGAGCGAGTGAGGGAGAGAGATTGTATAATTCTCTCTTATGTATTCTTAAAAATAATGGCAATTGTCATAAAATTTATTACCAAGACAGTCTTTCCTTTAAGGGGAGGATAGCCTTAAATTTATTACACAAATATCTCATACTGTTAATTAAGTCCGATTCGACATTAAAACTATGACATGTCTACATCATAGTTTTAATGCAGAAAATCCTTAAAAGTATTGAAATATTACTTAAAATAAAGCGGATTGTCACAAAAATTATGATTAGTTTCTTCAATTTAAAGGCGTACATTTAAAGAAGCGCGTACACAAAACTAGTGATTAGATAGTCATTAATTCAAATTAAAAAAAATTTAAATCAAGGAAAATTTCGTAAAAAACATGTAATTTTTCATTATTTTTATAAAAATTGGGATTGAATTGATGCCGAGGTCACATACTTAATTTAAGAATGTGTCGTCATTAATTTTAGTACTATTTTTTTTTTCAGTGTAGGAAAAAACCAAATAATACTCCAAATGAAATGAAAGGTATATCTAGCAGTATGCAGAGCAATACAAGCATATTCCGCTCGGGTCTGAAAAAAATTATGAAATTACCTAATTTTACACCAAACTACGCATTAATGTTGGAAACAGCAGTGGAAAATAGTCATTACATGAACTTACACCTGCAATATATAGAAAAAGTTATCCTTAACTACTCGTACAACGAAGACAGATTACCGAAAAAATTGACTGTAATTCTCTTAAAAAAAGAAGCTTTTTGGGTACCTATTAAACCTCTGCAATGAATGTCTTGAATGGCCTTTCAAGACATTCAGTTGTTTATCAAATACTTAGTGCCACACACTCTATTTTGACAAAACAAATGAATGAGTGAAGAGAACAGTAACCGCCAAACAGGTTTCAAAACAAATAAGTAACAAGACAATGGAGAAGTACACTCATTCAAGCACTGTGTACCAAAACAAAAATACTCGATTTCAGTGTACACTGCACTACTGCACTCATTGTCATTGCAAAGAGAGACGCAACAACAAAGAGCGACGGACCACCTTAGAAATTTATTGATTTTGAGGGGTAAATACACTAGTGTACATACTGAAGAAATAGAAAACAGCACTGTACTCGCTTCATTATACTCATCGTTTGACGAATTGAAACGAGTATAAAGAATACAACAACCGAACGAGCAGAGTACACGACTACATTGTAAACATCAAACAGTGTGAAGTGTTTGTTGTTTTTTTTACGATCATTCTATGGTGGTGTCAATCGAGTAAAATATACAATGTTTCAGTGTGCAGTGAAGTAGTGTACACTACTGCAGATGAAGAAATGAATGTCTTGATGCAGAGGTTTAGTACCTATAATAAAAACATTATCCAGAAATCTCAACGTAAATTGGCCAAATAGGGTAGTTGAGAATGAATGGGCGCTATTTAAAGAAGCAATTATAAATAGCAGAAAGGCACAAAACCTTAACGATAATCTACGAAAAAAAACGCAAAGTGTTTCAAGAGTTTACAAATTATTAGATTATACAAGAGAAGAAAAATTCTATACTGATTTCTTTACTAGTGAACAAATAATTTGGATCTACAAGGCACGGTGTGGATTGATACAAGTACAAAAATGTACTCTATGTAATTTGGATCTAGAAGGAACTCTGTTACACTTCCTAGGAATTTTCCCTGTACTACGAGAGTTCAGAATACAAATATTTCAATATTCAGAACTGGTGGAAGAAGAGATGATTAACATTTTAAATGGGACGGATGTGATTTATTGGATCAAACTAGTTAAATACTTAAAATCTGCTCTTCAATACCGAGCTTTTCTCATAAACGAATACAACTAAGTGTTATAACACCATATCATATGTTCTCACTATCATTTTTATGACAGACGTTTTTAATCCAAAACCAGTAAGGAAAGGCAGAAAGTCGGGCGGGGCCGACTATATAATACCCTACACCTCCCTAACAATGCGATAAGGGTCATTGCCATAATAATTTGGAATAATTGGTAAATGGGTAGAAACGTATTCTAATTCTGAAACGATAATCGCTAAATTAAGCAATATTCGTTCCTAAAGTGAGAAACATCTTTCTGGAAAATTTTAATGATCGGAAGTAAAATACAACTTCTATAGCGGTTTGATACCAAATCAGGAGGAACATATATATGGAGCTTTAATGTAACTCTGAACCGATCTTCCCTGAATACTTATTCATGTAAAAAGACCTCCTTCTGTCGAATTTCGACAGATCGGATATAAAATACAGTCTCTACAGCGCCTACATGTCAAATCGGGGGTAACATATATATGGGAGCTATATCTAAATCTGAACCGATTTTCTCCAAATTTGGCAGTATTCCTTCATGTAATAAGAAACCCCTTTCTGCCGAATTTCGCACTGATCGGATATAAAATACAGTTTTTACAGCGCTTACAGGTCAAATCGGGGGTAACATATATATGGGGGCTATATCTAAATCTGAACCGATTTCTTCCAAATTTAATAGTGTTCATCCATATAATAAGAAACCTCTTTCTGCCGAATTTCATACTGATCGGATATAAAATAAAGTTTTTACAGCGCTTACATGTCAAATCGGGGCTAACATATATATGGGGGCTATATCTAAATCTGAACCGATCGTCCTTGGGCTAAAAAAAAGATGTGTGTAAAGTTTCGTCGAGATCGGACCATAATTGCGACCTGTACTTTGATTACAAGAATACATGCACAGACGGACAGACAGACAGACAGACGGACAGATAGACAGACGGACATAGCTAAATCAACTCAGAAAGTGATTCTAAGTCGATCGGTATAATAAACGATGGGTCTATTTCTTCTCCTTTTGGGTGTTACAAACAAATGCACAAAGTTATAATACCCTGTACCACAGTGTGGTGTAGGGTATAAAAAACATTGTCTATACATAACATTTTTCATTGCAATAAGAAAATACTTTAAAAGTAATATTTTAATATAAGAAATTAATAATGTAAATTTTTTTATTTTGTGAATAAAGAAAATTTTTGTTATTATATTATTACGTCCGATCTTTATAAAGGGTCCGCCATCTAACGTTTTTTTTCAACTGGTGCTTATTTCGTGCGATTTGACACCGTTGGACTGTTATTTGTGGGGTGCCCTCAAAGGTAAGTGTTACGCCGACAAGCCAGAGACAATTGAAGCTTTAAAGGACAATATTCGTGAAGCCATTGTTGAAATACAGCTGAACATAATCGATAATGTGCTTAAAAATTGGATCGATCGTGCAGGCTACTGCATGGCCAGCCGAGGCAGCCATTTGAATGAAATTATTTTCTATTATTAACCGGAAGGATTGTACTTTCAAATAAAAAAAGAAATTTGAGAAAATGTTCAGTAGTTTCTTTTTATAGCATTTTAAAAAAAAAGTTATTTGGCGGACCCTTTATAATTTAGCAAAAATGCGTTTTTTTGAACCAAATTGATGAAAATCTGTTTATATTGTGTATGGTCCCATCTCTTTCTTTCTTACGATTCTTGATCTATGAAAGACTACTGCACATTTTAAGGTTATCGTTTCAGATCTAGCTTATTATAGTCAACATCTTCAACTCCTCCTTGGAATAAGCCTAGATGAGATTTGATGGAGCTAAGTATTTTCTTAACTGAAACGAATCCAATTATTCGAAACTATTATCGCAATGTCTCTTTTCGCATATTTAGGGAGGTGTAGGGTAATATAAAGTCGGCCCCGCCGGACTTTCTGTGTTTCCTTACTGGTTTGTTTTGGTAATACACAAAAAAATGTCTTTAGGGCTCGGACACAAAAAAAATTGTTTTTGGTGCATAGTGTAATCGATTGCGGTGAAACGGAAAGAAAACGAGGTCATCGCAGCAGCTAAAGCCGCACTGCAGTGTTGGTAATTTTATATTCGATGTAAACTTCGCGCCTTTTCTAATTGTTGTTATTGCATTCATGAATAAGTAAAGTAATATAAAGTAAGAAAGCTTAAACTTCAGCCAGATCACTTGTCGTCAATGTATCTAATCGGAGAGGTATTTTATATGCGGGCTACGAGTATATCAAATGCGTAGACCAATGTGCCCCATTAAGAGCAAGTAGACCCAGAGACGATTAAGTGCAATATATAAGTGTTCAAATTTCAACCAGACCAATTGAAAAATGTGGCTTCTAAAGCGTCAGAAAGTGATATTGGTGGGGCCTTTATGTAGGGGATACGTCGAAAAACAGAACGATATTTCTCATTTTCAATATGTATCGTCCCTAGCCTAAGAAATGCCTCTGTACAAGTTTTCGTAAAGATCGCTTCATATTTGTGGCCTGCACTTTTATCAAAAGAATATATAGACAGACGGTCATACATGGCTAAATCGTCTCAATCAAATGCACAAAGTAATAATAGCAGATACCACAGTGTGATGTCGGATATAAAAACAATATTACAGCATTTTTATACCCTACACCACACTGTGGTACAGGGTATTATAACTTTGTGCATTTGTTTGTAACACCCAAAAGGAGAAGAAATACACCCATCGTTTAAAATCGGTTCAGATTTAGATATAGAAATCGGTTCAGATTTAGATATAGCTCCCATATATATGTTATACCCGATTTGACATGTAAGCGCTGTAGAAACTGTATTTTATATCCGATCAGTACGAAATTCGGCAGAAAGAGGTTTCTTATTACATGAATGCTGCCAAATTTGGAGAAAATCGGTTCAGATTTAGATATAGCCCCCATACCCCCGATTTGAAATTCAAGCGCTGTAGAAACTGTATTTTCTATCCGATCACAGCGAAATTCGGCAGAAATAGGTTTCTTATTACATGAAGGAATACTGCCAAATTCGGAGAAAATTGGTTCAGATTTAGATATAGCCCCCATATATGTATATGTTAGCCCCGATTTGACATCTAAGCGATCAGTACGAAATTCGATAAAAAGAGGTTTCTATTTTACATGAATGAGTATTCAGGGAAAATCGATTCAGATTTATATATAAGCTCCATATATATGTTCCTCCTGATTTGGTTACAAAGCGCTATAGAAGTTGTACTTTACTTCCGATCATTACAAAATTCTCCAGAAAGATGCTTCTCAATTTAGGAACGAATATTGCTTAATTTAGCTATTATCGGTTCAGAATTAGATATATCCGCATATATATGTTCTTACCCATTTACCAATTATTCCAAATTATTATCGCAATAACCCTTATCGCATTGTTAGGGAGGTGTAGGGTATTATATAGTCAGCCCCGCCCGACTTTCTGCCTTTCCTTACTGGTTTATATTCGATCAGTACGAAATTGGACAGAAAGAGGTTTCTATTTTACATGAATGAGTATTCAGGGAAAATCGATTCAGATTAAAATATTACCTCCATATACAAGGTGGCGCAAAAGTAACCTTTCCATGTTTTTTGTGCCAAAGTCACCGACCGATTATTGGTCAAATATCTGGAGCAGTGTAGCGTAACATTGTTTATTAACGTGTATTTCGCATGTGTTTACTACACAAATGTCAACATTAGGCATTAGGGGTCAATAGCAAATTTTATAGCATTTTCTGATAGGAGGATTACTTTTGCGCCACCTGTTATATGTTCCTCCTGATTTGGTTACAAATAGCTATAGAAGTTGTACTTTACTTCCGATCATTACAAAATTCTCCAGAAAGATGTTTCTCAATTTAGGAACGAATATTGCTTAATTTAGCGATTATCGGTTCAGAATTAGATATATCCACATTAGGGCGGGTCGATTTAAAAATCGCCCATTGCTCAGAAAAAATCGTATCAAAATAAGAAACTTTGCCGAAGGAACCATACCTCTAAAAAGAAATCTGATGTCCCGGAAAAAATCCCACTTTGACCCATTTAGAGCACTCTAAACGGGCCAAAGTGGGATTTTTTAAAATTTGCCCCTACCCAAAAGTTCGACCCAAATTCCGGGACAACAGAATTCGTTTTAGAGGTATGGTTCCTTCGGCAAAGTTTCTTATTTTGATCCCTAGAATACGATTTTCACTGAGCAATGGCGACTTTTTTTGCCTCCCCACAAATCGACCCGGCCTAATCCACATATATATGTTCTTACTCAATTACCAATTATTCCAAATTATTATTGCAATGACCCATATCGCATTGTTAGGGAGGTGTAGGGTATAATATAGTCGGCCCCCCGACTTTCTGCCTTTCCTTACTGGTTAATTGGTAACACTTCGAGCGCCACCCATACATATGTATATTTTTATACCTGTATATTTGTGTTGCCTTTGTATGTAACAGTACTCGCACTCTGTCAAATGACTGCCATTAAGGATCCGCACTCTTATTCAAAATCATCATGTTCCTTTCTGCCACTATTTTTCTCTTTGTTCTTTTCTGGAATACATTATTCAAATTGAAACATTATGCAAACCCTTAAGGCATGTGTCGTATTTGGTGTAGTTTAACTTCCGTTTCCCTTTTATTGTGTGCGTTTTAGGATCCTTAGTCTCGGCGAGGCGAGGGGATACGGTATCCAAGAGAAGAAAATTCGAAAGGACGAAATGAGCTGTAGTTGTGGTGGCAGATAATAGCAGAGCGCCAACATTTCAGTGGTTTTATTATTTATGAAAGTGCAGCAAGCATTTTTAATGGCTATTTTGTGGAAACCACACGACGTTATGGACACTTGATGTGCATGTTCCAGGTGAGATAAGTTTTAAGTACTGAAGTCTGTTTTATTAGAGGGAAAAATTGAATACAAATATTATAAAATCTTCGAATAATGATGTTTGAATTAATGGAAAGAAATATTTATAATTTCATTTAACCACCGACATCTTAACATTTTCAGTTTTGTTGGCTAAAATCATTTAGTTCACTTTAAAATAATATTAGATAAAAGCAGTGATATTCAATGGAATTTTTAAAGAATCCTTCAGAAATATGCATATTTATTATTGAAAGTTTTTCAATTAAAAACGTAAAAAAATATTTATCCTGGATCGTAGACATTTTTTTAATTAAAAAAGTAAACAAATATATATCCTGAATTGTAGAAAGCAGATGAAATTAATAAAGATGCATTTGATATTATTCAACTAGTAAAAGTGGTCTTTAAATATCGCCCTGCAACTAAAATCGAAAAGTAGCTGTCTGGTAAATAATTATGTACTCGAACACAAAACTAGTAAGAAAATGTCAGTCGAATCAACCGAATGAAGTTCACTTTCTGATATACATATATAGGGAATTTCATGTCAAGTGAGTGAATTTTAACAAGTAAAGACGGATTAAGTTCGGCCATGCTGAATCTTATATACCCTCCACCATGAATCGCATGTGAATGGCTTCGGGTAAAATAAACTCATTATAAAAAATTTCAGCTCAATTCATTAAAATTTGTGGTTGTTCTTGCGTTAAGAAATCAAATCTAGAAGCACCTTTGTGTGGGGGCTACATCAAAACATGGACCTATGACTACCGCTGTTTATCGATGAGGATGCCAGTTTCTTTCACTTTTTCACAAGATAACGAACATACGGAGCTGGCGGTGCTTCTCTTCTTCCAAAATCCGTACGCAATTTTCGCACACTTTCTGCAACATTACCATGATTTTGAAAGTAATGTCGCAATATTCGTAATATACACATATTCGTTCAGCGGAAGGATAAAACTAATTATCTGTCAAATCAGACATGAGCTAAGTGTTACCATTCACGAAATAAGCACTAGTTGAAAAAAAAACGTTAGATGGAGGACCCTATATATGGCGCATATGGGCAAAAGTCAAAATTTTTTTAATTTCCGAGTAAATTTTTTTTTGGAAAAAAATTTGCGAGCACATCAGCCGCGTTTGTAGTAGACAGAGATAAAAATGTGAGCGTGCAAAAACCGTTGTTATGAATTAATTTAATTAAGCAAGGTTATGGCGACTTCAAATTGAAATTTTAAAAAAATTCGATAAAATGCAATTTTTAGCGGAATTAAGAAAACTAAACCTACAGTCGTAGACCATTCCCATTTCTATCAGCATACGTCAAAACATTCCCAGTGCCTTCATTATTTGCAAAAATATAGCGAAACAAAACAATTTTTTAATTGAATTAAATTGAATTGATTGAAATTTTATATAATATAACAAATCCCGCGAAATATGTATAAAGCATGTCCGTGAATAGATGAGAGAACTAGTTGTGATCTTCAAGAAAGAATGAACGTAACATCTACGTTGGTTAAAAAGTTATATTTGTTTCAAAATACGATGTCCATATCATTTGTGTTTTATTTCAGTGCAAAATTTCTCTACAAAATTCCTAAGTATTAATGGGAGTTGAATGTTAAGATCTTTTTGATGTATTTTGTGACGAACCTCTTTTGTAAGATTACATAATAGTATTTTTTATAGCCTTTAATAATAATTTAAAAGAACTTGAGAATTTGCGAATTTTTTTTTTAATGATATTATTACTCTAAGACATTTTAAAATATATTCATATGAACTTCGCGGATTGTGAAGTCGGAAATGACATACCGTAATTATGTGTTCACCCGGGCTAACTTATATTGTATGAATTCGCTTAAAACCATAATATACCTTAAGAGGGAAACTAATAATGAATGGTTTTATTTTGTACATTTTGCAAAGTGAATAATTTGAACAATCATCAAAATAAAATGACGCGCCTCTGATTTCGGAATAGATCGTAAAAAAATCGTTTTAATTCATATGAACTTCCGCCATATCTGTACCGTTCTTCGTGTCTAGACTTCAATCTTCAAATACGTATCGATGTTTGTTAAGTGCACCATAGCAGTACCACCAATGAACATAGAAATGAATTTAAGAACGTTATACCTTAAAATTGTCAAGAACAAAATTTGCAATTTTTGCAAAATTTAAAAAAGGAGAATAAAATGTCAGTGATTCATTATTTTGTTACGCTCATCATCTGATTTTAAGATTCGCAATGAAAAAAACCTTCTGGGACAATAAACTGTCAAAGTGCCCCGCGAAATGCACTATCAAAAAAATTCACGCAAGTTTAACTAAGGTATCGGGAACTCCAGCGTTGGTTCCATTTGGAGCACATCATCGACACCTACATATATGGATTTGTAGGTACTTACAGCCACTATAATCGCTTCTTCGGTGATATTTCACTACATATAGGGGCGCGTTGACCGCGGTCAAAAAAAAACAAAAAAAAACACTTGAAATCGCATTTCCAAAAGTTATGCTCTATATTTTTTCGCGGAAATATCTCACATGAACAACGTCCACGAAGAATTCTTCCTCCATGTGTCCCTCGTATTTTTTTGTAACTGGCCAGTACTTCTAGAATGAATATATGAACATTTCTAGGTTTTTTTTCTACATTTTTGAAATGTATGTGCTTATAGCTTTTAAAGTATATAACATAATAACAAAATTTGTTGGAGAAAAGTGAGAAACAACTAACATAGATTACCCCTATGTAAACAATTTTGAATTTTGTCCGCTCCAGGCCTTTTTGCGGTGGATGTGGCGGAAGATATACAATGTAATATACATATTCAAAAACCGCACACAATTAAATACTCAAGGAAAAATTAAAACAGGTAAGTAATTTCAGTCTGATAAACCGACTAAGGAATGAGCCCACTTTGTGAGAAATGTAAGTATGCACTGGTATATGTACTAATATTATAACCTATTAATTTTGGTACGTCTTGGCTCTTTTTGTGTGGGAGGTACTACACGGGTGTGGTCATAACTCCAAATTTTAACTTTTGTGTTAACTTTGTGTTGGAGGTACAAAAAGGGGGGCGTGCCCACAACGACCACTTTTCACTGGACTCGAGGTACTATAAAATCATTACACTGTACAAAGTTCCAAGTATTTGTATGCACTGGTATTACAATTTTAAGCAATTAATTTTTGGTGCAAAATAGTCCATTTGTGTGGGAGGTATCAACAGGCACAACAGTGTAATGTTGTTATAGTACTCACAGTATATTAAACCAGTAAGGAAAGGCAGAAAGTCGGGCGGGGCCGACTATATAATACCCTACACCTCCCTAACAATGCGATAAGTGTCATTGCAATAATAATTTTGAATAATTTGTAATTGAGTAAGACCATATATATGTGGATATATCTAATTCTGAACCGATAATCGCTAAATTAAGCAATATTCGTTCCTAAATTGAGAAACATCTTTCTGAAGAATTTTTTAATGATCGGCAGTAAAGTACAACTTCTATAGCGCTTTGTAACCAAATCAGGAGGAACATATATATGGAGGTTATATTTTAGTCTGAATCGATTTTCCCTGAATACTCATTCATGTAAAATAGAAACCTCTTTCTGTCCAATTTCGTACTGATCGAATATAAAATACAGTCTCTACAGCGCTTAGATGTCAAATCGGGGCTAACATATATATGGGGGCAATATCTAAATCTGAACCGATTTTCTCCGAATTTGGCAGTATTCCTTCATGTAATAAGAAACCTCTTTTTGTCGAATTTCGTACTGATAAAATACAGTCTCGACAGCGCTTAGATGTCAAATCGGCGCTAACATATATATGGGGGCTATATCTAAATCTTAACCGATTTTCTCCGAACTTGGCAGTATTCCTTCATGTAATAAGAAACCTCTTTCTGCCGAATTTCGCTGTGATCGGATATAAAATACAGTTTCTACAGCGCTTGAATTTCAAAGCGGGGGTAACATATATATGGGGGCTATATCTAAATCTGAACCGATTTTCTCCAAATTTGGCGGCATTCATATAATAAGAAACCTCTTTCTGCCGAATTTCGTACTGATCGGATATAAAATACAGTTTCTACAGCTCTTACATGTCAAATCGGGTATAACATATATATGGGAGCTATATCTAAATCTGAACCGATTTCCCCCAAATTTGGTATTGTCTCTAAGTGTATCACGAGACTACTCTCTGTCAAGTTTTGTACAAATCGGTTCAAAAATTTTGTTTATACAGTGCATATATGCCAAATCGGAGGTACATATATATGGGAGCTATATGTAAATCTGAACCTATTTTAACCAAATTCAGAAGGGATCGTCCTTGGGCCTAAATAAAGATATGTGCAAAGTTTCGTTGAGATCGGACCATAATTGCGACCTGTACTTTGATTACAAGAATACATCAGAATACAGACAGACGGACATAGCTAAATCGACTCAGAAAGTGATTACAAGTCGATCGGTATAATAAACAATGAGACTATCTCTTCTCCTTTTGGGTGTTACAAACAAATGCACAAAGTCATAATACCCTGTATCACAGTGTGTGTAGGGTATAAAAATGGGCGTTATTGCCACGCCCTTTTTGGTATCCCCCAAACAAAAATTGATAAAATAAAAAATATGACAAATTATTTATTTTAATTTCCATATTTTTACAATATGGGTCATAATTTATACATTTATCCATAGACTTTTTGCAAATAGTCATTGTTTTCTTCGTTAGGATGCAAGCTTGAAAAAATGGAACAAACAATTTTTTGGCGATTTTATTTCTATTCTTTACGATTAAAAAAAAAACACATTTTTACAATGAAAATTAAAATTGTTATTTAAACACTTCATTGAATGAAGCCGCAGTGTTGTCAGAAGTACGGATTTTCTTAAATCAAGTACTAAATACTTGATTCCAGTACAGGATTAATTCTAAATTATTGCGCACGTTGAGCCCGATTAGGCTTGAATTTTAGTCGATTAGATTTTTTTAGATTTAATTTTCCTTTTTAAGAAATATTTACTTGATTTCAAGTCTTTATATATACCAGCGATGGGCACCCAATACTTCTACAAAAAGTTTATGTATGTGTGAGAAGTGTTAACACTCTCTTTATGCACTGCGAGAAATGGTATTTGCATTTTCCTAACAGATATTTGTTGGGTAAGATAATAAATAAAGTGGAAAACGAACATCATTATGTAGATTTGGGGTTATTATACGCGTGCATAAAGAAATCGAACTTTAAATATGTTATGATTAGCCACATACGTACATATTTATTATGTTATATAAAGTAATCAATCCAAATTTTCCAATAAAAGTATTGCATACTCGTATTGATTATGCCATATTCTTTATTTAATTCTTTATTTTTTCTATTAACCGTTTTCGAGTGTCCAACTTTTTTTATTGGTTAGTATATTTAGGTGTTTATACAAATTTTATTAAAAAATCCTTAAAAGATAATAATATATACATTTCAAATTATTTTAAAAAATTCGTTACTTTATTTAATTTTGACAAAAAGAAAATAATATTTACATTTCTGCAGTAACATAATAAATAATTTAAACTTGTATTTAGAAATGTTTATAAATTCTTCGGTAAAAATACAATATATACTAAACTTTATTCCTATACTTGAAGTATGTACTGTAATAATTGTATCATCCATTTTTTCTTTATGTGCACGCTAAACAACGAGCGACGACACAACCTCGTCGATCGAATGTCCAAGTGCGACTGAATGATAGTGAACTCTCATTCAATGTGTGTGCTCATGTACACGTGAGAGGAAAAACCCCGGGTAGTGCTTTTGCCCATCGCTGATATATACTCGTATTATTTCCGAAACCGTAAGAGGGATTGAGCTAAAATTGCACAATAGGTTCAGTTCGGGATTATCTGTGTTTTAGAATTATTATAAATTATTGTTTAGAATATTAATAAATATCGTAGTGGCCAAGTTAGGCACATACTTCGCATTTTCAGAGCAATTTGACTGAAATTTAAACTATATGCTAACTATATTTACGTATAATTTTAGCCGGTAGGTGGCGCTGAAGTGGACTTATATCCAATATACATTGTTATGGTTTTTTTTTCCTGGAACTCGGAATGTATTCATTTTTAGTAAATACACTATGCAAGAACATTTTTGTCGAAGGGCTGTGTATACCATTTCCTGCTGAAATCTGGAGCCCTATACACGAAAAATATTAAAACATTTGTTTATGGTATTTTTTTTCAAAAATTTTCTTTAAAATTCCCATTTTCTGGAAGGTGCCTTTGGTATTTTGACCATATTTCTTAAAGGATATCCCCGCTAAAGCCGGAATACGCGTTAAATTAATGGAAATTATGAGGACTACAAATGTTTATACTGACACTTTCACGAGGAAACAGAGGTATAGAACGCAACGGTGGACCCCTAACAGACCTAACAGATCCCAAGAATATTTGGCAGCCATATTATGCCATTTGAGAAAAGTCCGTCAACCTGTCCATCTGTTTGTATGGTTGGTGCGCACGATACCTTTTTTTCCATCTCAGACAAAGGTCAAAGACGGACGATGTTGGTCACTCCTTCGAGTACCTCCCCCACGAAGAGTAACAATTTTGTGAACTATTGATTATCTCATAATTTCTATACTACTACACGGAATCATTCACTGTTCCATACGTAGTATTAGTTTTTTGGTCGCTATGATCTTGAGAAAAATGGTCGAAGTTGCCACACCGCTTTTGGTACCTCCCATACAAATGGACCATTTTGCAAAAAAATGTAACAGCTTATAACATTG
The DNA here is from genome assembly GCA_963930755.1 of Eudasyphora cyanicolor. Lineage (NCBI taxonomy): Eukaryota > Metazoa > Arthropoda > Insecta > Diptera > Muscidae > Eudasyphora > Eudasyphora cyanicolor. The sequence continues at coordinate 153,259,595 of OZ005736.1, read as the reverse complement.
ATTCCAGTTAATACAAATACTTGACATTTTGTGAAGTGTAATGCTTTTATAATACCGTAAAAAATGGGCTTTATTGAAATGTTGTACAGTGTAATGTTTTTATAATACTCATGGTATATTAAAAAATGGGCGTTATTGCCATGTCCATTTTGGTATCTCCCAAAAAAATTAATAAAATTAAAAATATGAAAAAATAAAAAAATAATTAATTTCCATATTTTTAAAATAATTTATACATTTATCCATAGTCCTTTTGCAAATAGGCATTTGTTCTTCGTTGGGATGCTAGCTTGAAAAAATTAAACAAACTAATTTTTTGCGAATTTTTTCTATTTTTTACGATTTTTTGAAAAAAAACATTTATATATTCTCACTTTAGTGTGACGAGGGTATATATTATTTGCTATGGAAAAAGGTGTAACACATCGAAGGAGTGACCTAAGACCCCAAGTATGTTCGGCGGAAATCCGTTTTGGCTCATTTGAAGTCGAATGAGCAATGTCCGTCCCTCTGTCTGTCTGCTGGCTGGTGCGCACGATAACTCTCGAAAGGAGTAACCGATTTACTTCAAATTTGGTATGCGGTAATATTTTGATCTATCTCCGCATGAGTTCGAAGATGGGCTATTGGGCTATATTTGGTATACTCCTTCTAGTACCTCCCACACAAAGGGTTAACATTTAGTGAAATATTGATTCTTTAATAACTTCTATACTACTTATTCGATTCTTCTGACATTCTACACATAATATTAGTATATTAGTCACTATCACCACGAGAAAAATGGGCGAAGTTGCCGCACCCCTTTTGGTACCTCCCACACAAATGGACCATTTTGCACCAAAAGTTAACTGCTTATAACTATAATAGGCGTGTTTTCGTTACACCATAAGTGCTTAATTTGTATGGGGAGCTAAGCACTTTTAAGCACTATTAGTTCCCGATGAAGTTTGGTGCTTGTGTTCCTGTCTTAATCGAGTATGATGTTGCCAGATTGGGCACCCTATATTTAGCAATATGGCATCCCATTTTTTTGAGAGATTGTTATCAATTACTGTGAATTAACGGGAAGAAGAAGAAAAACAATGGGAAATTATTTTAATATTTGCAAAAAGAGTGTAAACAATTGAACATAGAATAGTAAATATATGTTTTATAAATACTTTTCACGAATTTTTTGTCTGTTTCGCACTGTTCTTTCTTCGCAACTCATGACACCATTGCTACCAGATAGTGTAAATCCGCCACTTATTGCTTATGTGCCAGTTAGTGGAAGTCAGTTGTTTTCGTTGCAAAGTGCTAAACTAAAAGTGCTAGCTTGTAACGAAAACATGCTTAATATCACTTCATGCTAATACTTGCAATTTTGTACAGTGTAATACTTTTATAGTACCTATAGGCCAGTGAAAATTGGGCGTAGTTGACAAGCCCCTTTTTGTACCTCCCACACAAATGTACTATTTTGCACTAAAAGTTAACAGCTTATAACTTAAATACCAGTGCATAAATATACTTGAGATTTTGTGCAGTGTTATGCTTTTATAGTGCCTACAGTCCTGTGAAAAGCTGTGGTTATTGCCACGACCCTTTTGGTACCTCTCACATAAATGTACAATTTTATACAAAAAGTTAAGAGCTTATAGCGTGAGTACCAATGCACGAAAATGCACCAAAATTTTGCATAGTGTAATATTTTTAAAGAACTTATAGCCCTTTGAAAAATGGGCGTTGTCAACACGCTCCTTTTGGTAGCTCCCACACAAAATGGCAAAATCGTACCAAAATTGAATATATCATAACTTTAATACACCAGTTCAAATAAACGCTTACAATTCGGTACAGTGCAATATATTTGAAGTATCTACTGTTTAGCTAAAAATAGGAGCATTTGTTAAAGCCCCTATGGTACCACCCATACAAATTGACAGATTAACTTGTGTAATATTTCATATTACAATACTCACAAAGTGAGGGTATACCTTAGTCGGTTTACACGACTGAAACTTTCTTACTTGTTTTAATTTTTTTATCGACACTTACTAAACTTCCACTGTGATGTTTTCAGTATTTCTAGCACTCATAATTTCCCTTAATATAAATGGAATCCCGGCTATCATTTACTCCACAAAACATTGTATTACATTAATTGTAAAGTACTTGCCGCATTCTTCCACTAGTCCATCGACTAAGATTTACATGGCACGAATTACACAAAATACTAGGTGTCAACGGTTCGTTCATATTTTTAACTCGTATACCAAAATATTACACATATATTTCTTATATTATTTTACTAAACTCACGTCGATTTTTTTAATTACATATTTTCCGCAGAAATTGTCGGGATCATATACACATTGAAAAGTTCTTTGCCTTTTACTCATACTTCGAAATATAACTTTGTAATATTTTTCAGAAAATAGACTTATCTCTTTAAGGCGCTGAATTATACTAATTTATTAATAAGAAATTTCGGGTTTAAGGTTCATAAGTTGCAGTACCTGTAGCTGACATATAGTTTGCTTCGAAAGTAGACACCCAATATTTTCAAGACTGCTGCGTACTACTTTGTATTGCGTACATATAATTTTACTACCTGTATAAACGACTGGGATGTCCATGCCCCTAAAAGGCGTAACTGAATGGAAACCTCATAAATTAAAAACCACAAATATTGTTGAATGACCATCTATCTATCTAGCTCTCACATTGCATATAATGTTTTATGGAGGGTTACGAACGGCCATAGCACCTAGTTCTCTCTATAATTTTACAATGTCTGACATCAATACTCATAAAATAAAGTGCAAGTGCAATGTCTCTTATATGTCTCTCTCACATATGGCGAACTCAATATAAGCAAAAACATCATTTAACCAGTAAGGAAAGGCTAAAGTCGGGCTGGGCCGACTATATAATACCCTACACCACTCTCGTAATATTGAATAACTCTGATATATAAATTTTGTAATTCATGTATAAATTGTTTACATAAATTTACTTTTGGGACATTTTATACTAAAATAATACCCAGTACCACAGTGTGGTGTAGGGTATAAAAACGATTGGATCTAAAGAGCCAAATCGGATGAAACATATATATGTGAGCTATAGCTAAATCTTAACCGATTTTCTTCAAATTCGGCAATGTTGGTTCATGGATCAAGAAACTCTACCATTCTAAATTTCAAAACGATTGGATGTAAAATATAGCTTATATAGAACTAAAGGGCCAAATCGGACGAAAATATATATGGGAGCTATAGCTAAATCTTAACTGATTTTCTTCAAATTCGGTAGTGTTGACGGACGGACGGACAGAAATGGTTAAATCGACTCAGCTAGTGATTCTGAGTCGATCGGTATACTTTAAGGTGGATCTAGCTGTGTTATTTTCAGGTGTTACAAACATCTGCCGTGAAACAAACTTATAATACCCTGTACCACAGTGTGGTGTAGGGTATAAAAACGAACAAAATATGAAACAAGATTTTTTTGAATTTCCCTAACATTTACAAAATGGCTCATAACTTTTACATCTATCCATAGATTTATCAAATATACAGTGTTTTCTTCGTTAGCAGGCTGGCCTTTTAAAAATGTGAGAAAATAATTTGTTCGACTTTTTCTATTTTTTATGGTTTTTTATACCCTACACCACACTGTGGTACAGGGTATTATGACTTTGTGCATTTGTTTGTAACACCCAAAAGGAGAAGAGATAGACCGATCGACTTGTAATCACTTTCTGAGTCGATTTAGCTGTGTCCGTCTGTCTGTCTGTAGATGTATTCTTGTAATCAAAGTACATGTCGCAATTATGGTCCGATCTCAACGAAACTTTGCACATATCTTTTTTTAGGCCCAAGGACGATCCTTATTGAATCTGGTTTAAATCGGTTCAGATTTACATATAGCTCCCATATATATGTACCTCCGATTTGGCATATATGTACTGTATAAGCAACATTTTGTAACCGATTTGTACAAAAATTGACAGAGAGTAGTCTCGTGATACACTTAGATACAATACAAAATTTGGGGGAAATCGGTTCAGATTTAGATATAGCCCCCATATATATGTTGCCCCCGATTTGACATGTAAGCGCTGTAGAAACTGTATTTTATATCCAATCAGTACGAAATTCGGCAGAAAGAGGTTTCTTATTACATGAAGGAATACTGCCAAATTCGGAGAAAATCGGTTCCGATTTAGATATAGCCCCCATATATATGTTACCCCCGATTTGAAATTCAATAGCTGTAGAAACTGTATTTTATATCCGATCACAGCGAAATTCGGCCGAAAGAGGTTTCTTATTACTTGAAGGAATACTGCCAAATTTGGAGAAAATCGGTTCAGATTTAGATATAGCCCCCATATATATGTTAGCACCGATTTGACATTCAAGCGCTGTAGAGACTGTATTTTATATCCGATCAGATGAAATTCGACAGAAAGTGGTTTCTATTTTACATGAATGAGTATTCAGGGAAAATCGATTCAGATTTATATATAACCTCCATATATATGTTCCTCCGGATTTGGTTACAAAGCGCTATAGAAGTTGTACTTTACTTCCGATCATTACAAAATTCTCCAGAAAGATGTTTCTCAACTTAGGAACGAATATTGCTTAATTTAGCGATTATCGGTTCAGAATTATATATATCCACATATATATGTTCTTACCCATTTACCAATTATTCCAAATTATTTACCATAAAATTTTTTTTAATATGTTTTTCGTGTTTGTGACACATAATTGCACCAGGAACTGTTATCGACATCCCTTGGATAAAAATTTTGTTACATAGTGTTATTGTCAGTTGGCAACTAAAGTTATTGATTTATCTAGATATTAGCACTTGTTTCGCTCCTAACTCCGAAGTTTCAGTCGAATCCGTTCAATATTTCTAGAGAAAATAACAATCTTCTTACAAACTGATATATTTTTTTCTCAACCAGATAACTACAAATTTTCAACAATATATTGACCATCAAAAAAGCAACTATTCACAAACTTTTTACGCAAAAACATTTTTTTTATGTCGAAATTAACTTTTTATACTCATTTCTGCGCTTCATTTTTGAATGTAATCAGTTATGTACTCCGTTTAAAAATATACTTTATAATAAGAATAAAGTATGAACGTTCTTAAATTTCTAGGCAAGATTTCAGCAAAAAATAATAACATTTGTGTTGCAATTAGTGTGGCATTTTTCTTTCTGTGAAGTAATACAAAACAAAATTAAAAATCTCCCAAAAAAGACTTGGTGCAGCACTGCTGGAAATTTATAATTTTCGACTTAACTAATTAGGCATAAATTTATCGATTTCTGAACCGATTTTTACCAATTTAAATACGCTTTGATAGTGCTGAGAAAGAGTGGCAGATTTAAAAAGATGAGGGTAAAACTGGCAGGTGGACGTAAGAATCAACTAGAAAATCTGATTCGATCAGTATATTTTAAGGACGGTCTAGCTGAAGTGTTTGTAAGTGTTACAAATATCGGGTTCGCAACAAACTTATAATCTCCTGCATCTAAGTGTGGGTATAAATATATGAATAATTAAAGAAATATTAAATTAAAATACAAATGATTAAAATATATTAATCATTAAGAGAAAATAAATCAATATAATTATTTTTTGTGTAAATTATATAATTATTTTTTGTGTAAAATAATTATGTGGCGCAAAAAATTCTAATTGGTTTGAATAGTTTAAAATTTCTTAAATTTAAAGTCAATTAGTTTTTTGTGCTATCCTCTATGTATGTACCCGATAAAACACGAATTTTGAATTTGTTTTACCACTGAAGCGACAACTAGCATATTCTTCTGCTGTTATATCGGTTTATGTCCTCTTTGAAATCTTTCATAAATAACTAATAACGCAAAAGCATCTTTCATTGACGTGGAGAAAAAATCGGGTTTTTTGCACAAAAAAAAACAAGGACTGGGTGGAGTGCTTTTCGCATCACATCAAAAAGCGAATGAATATAAATCATATAAACGTATTATGAAGAACATATTGAAGCCATTGTGCTGCACAAGTGTAGATAAAAAACTTTTCAGGTGTAAATAAAAGGCACACCGGAATGATACCTTCCTTACATGTGTCTGTCTGTTTGACTCACACCCGCTAGCGCTCTTTACAAATGTAAGTCGAGGAAATAAATTGCAGACGAGTATACACTCACCCAGGAAAGAGAGACGGACGACGGAAAGAGGGACGGACAGGCACACAGCTGTAGGTGGTGAAGTCTGTGGCGGCAAAACCTTGCAACTGATTCCAGCTTCCAACCAAATGTATGCTAATCTTATTGTGCTGGAACTAACATTGTATTTAACTCGTTCACACTCCCCATCCGCAACACCGGTGTCTTCTGGGGAATTTTGTGAACTTTTTTGTGGATTTCTCTCGCATTCCAACAAAAATAAAACGGCGAAAGGAAAGTATCTTCCGGCAACAGCGACAGCGGTAGTACCTGGAAGCAGTGTGCTATGAAGCCAACATCGAGTCAAGCAACCAGATAAAGTGAGGACATAGCAGGTTTGTTAAACGTGTGTTATAGAAAGGAAAGTACCCTATTATTCAAATTTTGAAATGAAAGAAATGCCTCATTTATTTCGGCGAGGGTATAAAATCAATGTTTCGAATATCCGAACATGGCATACACTAAACTGTCCTACTCAGTGACGATTTACAATTTTTTAAGGCCAAAAATATTTTTTGGTGCTTTTTTTAACACTCCCAAAGAGGAAAGAAAGACCCATAACATGTTATATCGATCGACTTGTAATCACGTTCTGAATCGATTTAGCTATGTCCGTCTGTCTGCCAGAAATTTGGCAGTTACATCTTATTTTGTTCAAGGACGATCCCTTTTTAAATTGGTGAAAATCGGTTCAGATTTTGACATAGCATCCATATGTAGCACCGATTTGACATAGAAGCACAATTACACAGTGCGACAAAATATGCTGAAGTTGAAAAGCATGGGACGCGATATTATTTTTCTTGTAAGTCTTGTCGACTAAAACAAGAATCTGTATGAAAATTCACCGGACACCACCAAATTCCGGATATACCGAATTATACCAATTTTATTAAACATGAAAAGAAGAAACTTAGACTTTTCGAGCAATATATATGTTGTTTAGTTGCAAATGTAGGAATATGCAGGGTGGCTGATATGTATTGCAACCAACTTGAGGTTGCTATCATTTCTAAACCGCTAGTCTGATAGCTGACAGATTTATTTCAGTGACAGTTCATTTTATTGTTTACAAGCTTACAAAAGCATTTTGATCTATTGCATTCAGAAAAAAAGTTATTCGTTATTATTATTTTTATTTGGGTGGAAAAACACAAGTGGCTATCGTTAGAGCCCTCCAGCATTTAAATATGAATAAATCTTTTGTTTCTCGTACCATTGCTCGTTACCGTGATACTGGCAGTGTTGCATCGCGTCCAAAAAGTGGACGAAAAAAAAACGGTAACAACACCAGAAATGATCCGAAAAGTGAAGGCCAGATTTGATCGAAATCCACGCCGCAGTGGTAGAAAAATTGCTCGTGAGCTGAATATATCGCGAGAACGGATACAACATATAATAAAAAATGAGCTTGGACTAAAGCCATTGAAGTTCCAAAAAGTGCAAGAGCTCACCGATGCACAAAAAAAGTTAGACTGGAAAGAGCCAAGGAGTTGCTTCGCTTGCACGAAAGTGGCCAGTTACCGAATTTGGTTTTCTCCGATGAGAAGCCATTCCAAATTGAGCAGTTTGTGAACAAACAAAATGATCGGGTTTACTTGCCAAAGAGGTCAGCTGAAAATGTACACCTTCGATTGGCCACCAGAACTCAAGCGCCGCCGATGGTAATGGTGTGAGCCGCCGTAACGGCCGATGGTCGCTGCCCGCTCGTAATCATCGACCATGGGGTCAAAATAAATGCCGAATATTATCGGGAAAATGTCCTAAAGACAGTATTGAAGCCCTGGGCAGACAAACATTTCGGCCGCAGACCATGGACATTCCAACAGGACTTAGCACCATCGCACTCAGCACGCGTCAACCAAGAATGGCTTAAAAAGGAGGTTCCTCGCTTCATTTCTACCGCACAATGCCCACCAAGATCTCCGGATCTCAATCCGTTGGACTTTTGCGCCTGGGGCATTTTAGAGAGTAAGGTTCGCACTAAAAAATACCAAACTATCGATCATCTCAAGACGGCGCTTCGCCGGGAATGGGCCAAAATACCGCAGAGCCACTTTCGTGCAGCGTGTGATGGCTTTGTCGGCCGTTTGAAGGCCATAATTCGTGCCAAAGGTGGCCAATTCGAACATATATAAACTGTTCCTAAAATTGTATGTTATTTCCGACATTTTTTGCTTTTGAACAATAATGAAAATGTTGCATTACATATCAGCCACCCTGTATTGTTTTCGAGATCTAAAATCTTGTTTGTGTACGTTGAGATATGCTATTTTATGAAATAAAAACGAGTAAGAAAGTTGCAGTGGGATAAACCGACTAAGGTATACCCTCACTTTGTGAGTACTGTAATATGAAATATTACACGAGTTAATCTGTCAATTTTTATGGGAGGTACCAGAGGGGGTTTAACAAATACTCCTATTTTTAGCTAAAGAGTAAATACTTCAAATATATTGCACTGTGCCGAATTACAAGCGTTTATGTGAACTGGTGTATTAAAGTTATGATATATTCAATTTTGGTATGATTTGGCCATTTTGTGTGGGAGGTAACAAAAGGAGCGTGTTGATAACGCCCATTTTTCAAAGGGCTATAGGTTCTTTAAAAATATTACTATGTGAAAAATTTTGTTGTATCTTCGTGCATTGATACTCACGCTATAAGCTCTTAACTTTTTGTATAAAATTGGCAATAATCACCGATTTTCACAGGACTGCAGGCACTATAAAAGTATAACACTGTACAAAATGTCAAGTATATTTATGCACTAGTATTCAAGTTATAAGCTGTTAACTTTTAGTGCAAAATAGTACATTTGTGTGGGAGATACCAAAAGGGGCGTGTCAACTACGCCCAATTTTCACTGGACTATAGGTACTATAAAAGTATTACACTGTACAAAACTTCAAATATTTGCATAAAGTGATATTATAGTTATAAGCAGTTAACTTTTGGTGCAAAATGGTCCATTTGTGTGGGAGGTACCGAAAGGGGTGCGGCAACTTCGCCCATTTTTCTCGAGGTGATAGTGACTAATATACTAATATTACGTGTAGAATTTCAGAAGATTCGAATAAGTAATATAGAAGTTATTAAAGAATCAATATTGCACTAAAAGTTAACCCTTTGTGTGGGAGGTACTAGAAGGAGTGAACCAAAATAGCCCATCTTCGGAGATAGATCAAAATATTACCGCATACCAAATTTGAAGTCAATCGGTTACTCCTTTCGAGAGTTATCGTGCGCACCAGACTTAAAATGACCCAAAACGAATATCCGCCGAACATACTTTGTGTCTTAGGTCACTCCTTCGATTTGTTATACTTTTTTCCGTAACAAATGATATATACCCTCGTATCACTAAAGTGAGGGTATAAAAACAAGTAAGAAAGTTCCAGTCTTGTAAACCGACTAAAGTATACCCTGAGTGAGTAATGTATATAGAATATTACACAAATTAATGTGTCAATTTATGTGGGAGGTACCAAAAGGGGTATATCAAGTACACTTATTTTTCGCTGAAAATTAGATAATTTAAATGCAATGCATTGTACAAATTGGTACCTTTGTGTGGGAGGTACCAATAGGTGCAAGGCAATAACGCCCATTTTTCACTGGACTGTAGGCGCTATAAAAGCATTATCAAATACACAATTTCAAGTATTTTTATGCACTGGTAGTAATGTAATATGCTGTTAATTTTTGTACAAAATGGTCCCTTTGTGTGGGAGGTACCAAAAGGGGCGAGGCCACTTCATCATTACTAAATTACTACATAAACTATTACTATGAGTGGCATTATAGAGGAATCGAACAAGAGACTTTATTAGAGAATCAATATTTTACAAAATTTTAAAGCTTTGTGATGGAGGTACTAGAAGGAGTGGACCAATATGGTCCATCTTCAAACTTAACCTGAGATAGAAAAAATATTATCCCTTACCAAATTTGATGTCAATCCGTTACTCCCTTCGATAGTTTTCGTGCGCTCCAGCCAGACAGACGGACATTGCTCAAATGACTTAAAATGGCGCAAAACGGTTTTCCGCCAAACATACTTCGGGTCTTAGGTCACTCCTTCGATCTGTTAAACTTTTTGTCGGTAGCAAATTATATATACCCCCGTCAAACTAAAGTGAGGGTATAATGACTGAGAGAAATATCATGATACACCATATATGTTACCCCCGATTTAACATGTAAACGCTGTAGAAACTGTATTTTATATAAGATTTGGGGAAAATCGGTTCAGATTTAGATATACCCCCCGATTTAACATGTAAGCGCTGCAGAAACTGTATTTTATACCCGATCAGTACGAAATTCGGCAGAAAGAGGATGAACACTGCTAAATTTCCGGATATCGGATAAAATTTAGATATAGCCCCCTTATATATGTTTCCCCCGATTTGACATGTTGCTGTTGAAACTGTATTTTATATCCGATAAGACATTTTTATGGCAATTTTTTTTTTTTTTTAATTCTTTAAAATTTCATTTTTCTTGGAAGGTGCCTTTAGTTTTTGGACCATATTTTGTGAAGATTATGCTCGATAAAGCCGGCATACACTTTGAATTAAAGGATATTTGTAGGACTTTCAATGTTTCACGTGGAAACAGAAGTTTAGTAGCTGTCATTAAAACAATCTGTCCATAAAACTACAGGGTTGCCCAAAATGACCGAAGGGGTTTTAATTCTGTATAACTTTTTTAAAATATTTTTTTTATTTATTTTCAGCATTTTGTAAAAAAAGACTTAGGAAATGAATTTAAAATGGAACAGTACACAATTGAACGAGGTATTAAAATTATATAACCCTACGAAACAGCAATTAGTATAGATAATTTTCTACCTACTATTTTGTGTAGCTTGTGTCATGCAAATCTTACTCGTTGGAGCTTCGGGAGTGTGCGGTAAGTACTTTTCGATTGATGTATGCCACAGTTTCTGTAGTAAAACGTCTTATTTTAGGCATCACGTGCAATTGCAGAATCGTTCCAATAAAAAATAGTTTAGATTTCTGAAATTTTTAAGTAAAAATGCTATTATAAAGGGTCCGCTATCTAACGTTTTTTTTTCAACTGGTGCTTATTTCGTGAATGGTAACACTTAGCTCATGTCTGATTTGACAGATAATTAGTTTTATCCTTCCGCTGAACGAATATGGTTGTGTATACGCTTGAACAAGTGGGCCTGCGATCGACTTACAGAAGATGCCGATTTTGCCAAAAAAAATCATCTTTTCAGATGAAGCTCATTTTGATTTTGGCGGGTATGTAAACAAGCAAAATTGACGCATTTGCGGCACAGAAAACCCGCACGCATACATTGAAAAGCCGATACAACCAAAACGAGTCACTGTTTTGGTCCAGTGGCATAATTGGGCCATTTTTTTTTCGAAAATGAGCAAGGAGTAGCCGTTACAGTCAATGGCGATCGTTATCGGGCCATGTTGAATTTGTGTTCATAAAACTTGAAGAGGAGGATATTGGCAACATTTGGTTTCAACAGGACGGCGCTACGTGCCACAGAGCCGAAACTGCACTCGATGTTTTCAAAAAAAAGTTATTTGGCGGATCCTTTATAGAAACTGAAGAAAACACCACAATAAAATTTACAGGATCAGCTCAAATTAGATAGGACTACATGCCTACATATACTTCATATACTTCATAGTCAAGACCTTTAAAAAGAGCTCTAGATTGTATAAATCCGCAAACGCGTTTTTAAAATATAACAAATGCAAATTTGCATCTCAAGAATTTTATAATAAATATTTTTTAAAAAAGAACGGGGCTGAACACCATCTTAAAATCTTCAGTGTTCGTTTATAATTTACTAGCTGGACCCGGTCCACTTCGTTGCCCCAGATTGAGATTTCCTATCCCGTCCATTTTTGAACCAATCACGAATCCTGCCACCAAATATATATACATAAAATAACAGCACTCCAGCTAAGAAATTGTGCAAGATATCTCAATTTCAAAATGTGGCTTACATGGGCGTGGCACGCCCATTAGTCTGATCCCGCCCATTTTTGAACTTATCACGTAGACTGCCACCAGATACATATAAACAGAATTACAGTACTATCACTACTAAATTATGCACGATAGCTCAAATTTGGGTTATATGGGCGGGCCACGCCCTTTGGTCTGATCCCGCTCATTTTTAGACCAATCACGTAGGCTTCCATCAGACACATATACACAAAATTAGAGCACTCTCGCAAACAGATTGTGTAAGATACTTCAATTTTAAAAGGTTGCTTATATGGGCGAGGCCAGGACTACTGATCCGATTCTTCCCATTTTTGGACCAATCACGTTGCCTACCACCAGATACATATGCACAAAATTACAGCACTCTCGCTAAAAAATTGAGCAAGATATATCAATTTCAAAATTTGGCTTACATGGGCGGGGCCACGCCCATTTGGTACATCGAACATTCAAGTACCCTATTTTCACCACCCCCTACACATGTAAATTCAGTAAAAATTTCAAGAAGATCGGTCCAGCCGTTTAGACGCCTATATGGTACAAACAAACAAACACACATTCCTCTTTATATAGATGAGGCTACATAACTGTATTTTTCACAGAATTTGAAGTTGGTGTCATTGATGTGTAAAATGCAAATTAAATTTGCATATGCATCGGATGCATTTAAAATTGTAAGGGGCGCGAAAATGAATTCCTGCTATATAAAGAACAACTAACGACCTTTAAAATGAGCCTCAATGAGACAAAATCCCTTCATGCGTTTAGAAATTTTTTAACTCGAAACGTACGCCTTTTGAGAACGTTTTCTCAGATTTCAGATGCTAATAAAATCTGGAAAAAAAGGTTTGTATTTTTTCACCAACTATAAAATGTTTTATTTTGAGCCGAGAATATATGTGCACATTTATTTTGAAATCGGGAACGGTGACCCAAAAAAGGTGTTCGGTTTGATATGGAATGAACCGTATACAGGAAAGCGGAAGGTGGCCATTTTCTTCTTCGCAAATACAAAATACTGAAAAGAAAACCAGTAAGGAAAGACAGAAAGTCGGGCGGGGCCGACTATATAATACCCTACACCTACCTACCAATGCGAAAATGGGCATTGCGATAAGAATTTGGCAGTGTTCATACATGTAATAAGCAAACTCTCTCTGCCGATTTTCGTACTGATCGCATATAAAACACGGTTTCTACAGTGCTTACATGTCAAATCGGGTGTAACATATATATTGGGACTATGTTTAAATCTGAACCGATTTTCCCCGAATTTTGCAGTGTTCATACATGTAATAAGAAAACTCTCTCTGTTAAATTTCGTACTGATCGGATATAAAACACGATTTCTACAGCGCTTAAATGTAAAATCGTGTGGAACATATATATGGGGGCTATATCTAAATCTGAACCGATTTTCCCCGAATTGCGCAGTGTTTTTTCGTGTAATAAGAGAACTTTCTCTGCGGAATTTCGTACAGGTCGGATGTAAAATACGGTTTCTACAGCGCTTTCATGTCAAATCGGGTGAAACATATATATGGGGACTATATCTAAATCTGAACCGATTTTCCCCGAATTTGGCAGTGTTTATTCATGTAATAAGAGAACTCTCTCTGCCAAATTTCGTACTGATCTGATTTAAAATACAGTTCCTACAGCGCTTACATGCCAAATCGGGTGAAACATATATATGGGGGCTATATCTAAATCTAAACGGGTTTTCTCCGAATTTGGTAGTGTTCATTCACGTAATAATAAACCTCTCTCTGCCGAATTTCAAAAAGATCGGATGTAAAATGTGGTTTCTACAGCGCTTACATGTCAAATCGGGTGAAACATATATATGGGGACTATATCCAAATCTGAACCGATTTTAACCAGTTTCAATAGGGATCGTCCTTGGGCCAAAAAAGAGCACTATGCTAAATTTCGTCACAATCGGACCATAAATACGACCTGCACTTTGATTACAAGAATACATGGACAGACAGACGGACAGACAGACGGACAGACAGACAGACGGACAGACAGACGGACAGACAGACGGACATGGCTAAATCGACTCAGAAAGTGATTCTGAGTCGATCGGTTTAATAAACAATGGGTCTATCTCTTCTCCTTCTAGGTGTTACAAACAAATGCACAAAGTCATAATACCCTGTACCACAGTGTGGTGTAGGGTATAAAAAATATATATTAAAAAAGATATAAGAAATTCAAACCCCTTCAGTGATTTTGAGTCACCCTTTAGATTTATTGACAGATACGTACGATCATAAAATCTATAATGTCTGATAGCAAACAGTCAATAAAAGCGAGTCACAATGCGTCATTTCAACTTATTTTAAAGACATTTTTTTCTTCAAAAATGCTTTGTTTTCTCGCTAGAATTTTTGCGATTTTTAGGGGTTTTTCGTGCCAGAAAAAATTGATTTTTGACAAAAATTTAATTGTTTTATCGACAGTTACTAAACCACTGTTTATACGTGAAAAATAATAATTTCTTCATTTATCCATCGATATTATGTCAATAAGCTTTGTTTTTCGCTAGATTTCTAGCTCACAGATTAAAGAGGTAAAATATTTTTTGCGATTTTTAAAATATTTTTTAAGTTTTTTTCGTGCCAGAAAAAATTGATTTTTTGACAAAAATATAGTTGTGTTATAGACAGTTACCAAACTACTGTTTATACGTGAAAATTATACTTAAAAAAATATGGACCAAATGCTAAAGGTACAATTCCATGAAAATTGTAACTATAAAAAACTTCGTTTAAAAAATAAAAAAATAATGTTCTCTTCGTGTTTAGCACCAAATTACCCCATAGATAGTTTTTATAGTCGGATTGCAATAAAATTTGGCACATATATATTTTTTTTGTCTAAGGACGAAATATCTTGACTACAGCCCCATCAATCGGATCCAAATACAGTTACGCATACTCACATAATAACATCAATCGGTCAAGCCGTTTTGACATTACACTAGTCCAGCAGACGAATCTAAAAAATATCGCGAATTTTGTATTTTTCAAAAAGTATTTATTTATTCATGAATATCTATTTTGTCCCCTTCAAAGTAATTCCCCTCGGATATAATACACTTCTGCCAACGTTTTTTTCAATCCTCGAAGCACTTCAAACAATATTTTTTTGTGATCTTGTTCAGCTCCTCTTCGATGCGGTCTTTATCTCCTCAATTGTGGCGTAGCGTCGTCCCTTCAAAAAATGGATTACAATTTTTTGGTTATTTTTTCTATTTTTTATACCCTCACTTTAGTGTGACGAGGGTATATATCATTTGCTATGGAAAAAAGTGTAACACATCGAAGGAGTGACCTAAGACCCCAAGTATGTTCGGCGGAAATCCGTTTTGGCTCATTTTAAGTCGAATGAGCAATGTCTGTCCGTTCGTCTGTCTGTCTGTGTGTCTGCTGGCTGGTGCGCACGATAACTCTCGAAAGGAGTAACCGATTGACTTCAAATTTGGTATGTGGTAATATTTTTTTCTATCTCTGGCTAAGTTCGAAGATGGGCCATATTGGTCCACTCCTTCTGGTACCTCCCCCACAAAGGGTTAAAATGTTGTGAAATATTGATTCTTTACTAACTGCTATTATACGTATTCGAATCTTCTCAAATTCCACACATAGTATTAGTTTGTATGTCGCTATGAACTCGAGGGAAATGGGCGAAGTCGCCACGTCCCTTTTGGTACCTCCCACACAAATGCACCATTTTGCACTAAAAGTTAAAAGCTTATAACATTAATACCAGTGTTTAGAAATACTTGAAATTTTGTACAGTGTAAAGCTTTTATAGTGCCTACAGTCCAGTGAAAAATGAGCGTTATTGCCGCTCCCCTTTTGGTACCACCCACACAAATGCACCATTTTGCACCAAAAGTTAACAGCTTATAACATTAATACCAGTGTATAAAAATACTTGAAATTTTGTACAGCGTAATGTTTTTATAGTGCCTACAGTCCATTGATAAATGGGCGTTATTGTCACGCCCCTTTTGGTACCTCTCCCACAAAGGTACCATTTTGCACCAAAAGTTAACAGTTTATAACATTATTATCAGTATATACAATTACTTGAAATTTTGTACAGTGTAATGCTTTTATAATGCCTAAAGTCCAGTGAAAAATGAGAGTTATCACCACGCCCCTTTTTGTACCTCCCACACAAAATGACCAAATTATACCACAATTTAATATCTCAACGTTAATATGCCAGTCCATATAAACGGTTACAATTCGGCACAGTGCAATGTATTTAAAGTATATCTAGTGTTCAGCGAAATATAGGTGTATTTCTTAAACCCCTTCTGGTACCTTCCACAAAAATTGACAGAATAATTTGTGTAATATTCAATATTACATTACTCACAAAGTGAGGGTATACCTTAGTCGGTTTACCCGACTAAAACTTTCTTACTTGTTTTTTATGTATTTTTGTGTGTTTTGTACAACTCAACTTTCCCTCAATTTTATAACAACTATTACTAAACCACTGTTTTCACTTAAAAAGGATATTTTCCACATTTTATGCTCTCACAATTTCTTTAAATTTAACGTGTCTACCTGCTCAATCCTGCTTAGCCTTAAAAATATGTACAATCAATGAAAATTTAAATTTTAAAAAATTTACCTTTTTTAAAAATATTTTTCTCGACTTTGGAAACTGGTGTAACTAGGCTATTTTTTATAGAATTTGCTGGAAAATGTTTAGTGCTATGTCATAGATTTATTAATATTGTCACAATTTTGTTACAAGAGGGTGCATAAAAGGAGTATACATTTGGCATTGCAGTGGTGGTAAAATCTATTCGTTGCAAAACTCCTATTTGAATACGTGTCTGCCTGTTGAGGACAAACGCATAGGAAATTGTATTTGAATACATATATTTTTTTCAATTTGAACATAGGATTGACATAGAATGCGTTTGCTGAAAAGAAAAAAAATAATAGACAACTGGTAGTATTCTTCTTGAATATGGAGGATTCTATGTCAACTTTTGAAACCAATGTCTTCTGATCGGTATGAAACTGGTACCCAGTTAAGTCCTATTTGGTAGTAGTTATAATACACAATTTCAACGAGAGCGCTTAAGTGCTCTCCGCGTTGCGTTGAATTTTGACATTTTGTTCAAACTAATATTTTTTCCCCATGCAATGTAATTAGAAAATTTTTTTCAAACTTTTAATAGCTTTTTCTTCAATAACTTTGTCAAAAACCATGTTTTTTTGCTAAAAAAAAAGCTTAGGTTTTTTCCCTTTAAGAGCTTTGTGGTCATTAGTTGGATGCTACTTGTTTATCTATCAAAATAAAGATAAACCTCAAAAAAATTACGGTGAACCACATATTTTGCATAATTCGAGAACCATTGATCCGAATAGGATCAGAATCAATTTTCTTCGAAATTGTCCCATTTTATTCATGACCGAACAGACATTACGATAAAATAGAAAAAATATCATTTGTGAATTTTTTGACGTTTTTAAGAGGTCATTATTAAAATTCTCTCAAAAAATTGGATTTTTTCGCAATATCTTGCAACATACCATCGAAACCGTAGAACGGATGAAAAACATGATATTAGAAGAAGTTGAAGGCTACTTAATTTAGTATTCTTTAAAGCTTTCTCAACCAATTAGAATAAATGGTTCACGAGTTATGCTCAGTCATTATAGTTTTTGACAAAAATGTGAAAAAAGTATTATTCGCAAAGAAGAGCGAACATTTTTTGTGTTATTTTTTTAATTTTTTTTTAAAAAGATTGAAGACAAAGCTCTCGAAAGCACTTTGAAGGAATTTTGCTAAATTAAATAGGTATTCGTAATTACTTAAATAGTGGAAAAGAGCGCTGTTTTACAACGATGTCAAAATTCAATTCAGACAGTCCCTAACCGATCTCGTTCATATTTGGTGTCATAGCAACTACTCAATAGGACTAAACTTAGATGAAATCGGTTTCAAAAGTTCACTACTCACTTGACATAAATCCCCCCATACAGATCCCAGCAAAAAACTTGCTGAAAATTCATCAGGTTTGTAAAGGACGGCCATAGTGCTCAGCACTTACCATAGCGAGGAATTCATTGGTGATTTCATAAAGAAATGTCCCACCAAAATGCGCTTCCTCCATGATTTTTTTCAGCGCTTCTTTAAGCGCAAAAAATAATTTATGATTTATTAGAGTTTGATTAGCGCCTCCATAACTATATCAAAATCAAGATAAAATAATGCCTTTGCGGAAGCGCTGCCATATTTTCAATAAGAATGCAATGAAATAATATTTTTGGGGAAGCGCTATCGTATTCGCAACATAAATACCATGAAATAACTTCTTATCAACCCCCAATATTTATGAAAAGTAAAAAGAAAAATATTGAAACTTATTTTATTTCAGTCTTTTAATCGAAAAAATAAATATGTACATAAAAAATACTTTAAATGAATCATAGAGTATTGCAAAAATAAATTATAATTCAAACCATAAATTAATTTATATATAAAAATAAATAAATACATACGTGTAAACCAAAGAAATATATTGACACATTTAAAGAGTAATTCATTTGTACTTAAAAATCTTAAAAACTAATTGAATTATTTACTCGCTATCACTAGGTAAGATAGAATTATTTTTTTGCTTGATTGATTTGTTTTTATAATGTAGATTTTTGACAAGCCGTACGCATTTGCTTAAATGTTTAAAAAAATCTGTTTTGTTGCCATATCCAGAACCTACTGCCCCTGAAACGAGAATGAAAATAAATATATTAGATATTAGATAAATATATTAGAGGAATATTCATATACCTATTCGAAATACTCACGGTATATAGCTTTCATAAATCGTTCATAGTTAAGTAGTCTCTTTTTTCCTTGAAGGCCAAATACATTATATTCCAGTAGAAGTGGTATCTCAATTAAATGTTTTAGAGTTTTCTGTAATTCTCCATTCCCTAGTATAAATTTTATTGTTGCAATCTGTAAAATAAAATGTTAATTTTTAAAATATGAACATTTTATAAATTATGAAGTATTATTACCATTGCACCTTGGGTTTCCTCATTTATTTCTTCTTCAATTGCTTCCAATTCAGCTTGGGTTGAAATAGGAAACAAATTTTCGTATTTGTTTTGTTGAATTCCAGGATAAAGGTTAGACTTTACTACGACTTTTATCTCAGATAACAGTTCAACAATAATTTGGTTCTGATTAGCAGATTTGTCTGTAATTCAAATAATTTGTAATTTGTATGATCAAGTTATGTGTTCGTCTAACTACCTTGAAATGTCTTCACTTCTTTCTTAAGATCCTGAATTTCCATTGAATAAGTTTTAGAGGTTTCTAATGAATCAGTGTGTATCTTCAACAATGTTTGGTTTTGGTTAGAAATCATCTCTGAAGTGAAAAACTTAGAATTTTTGAATTTGTACCAAATGTGAATAAAAACTTACCTTGCAATTTTTTTACATCATTTTTCAGTTGGGAAATCTCTGCGGTCTTATATTTATAAGCCTCATTTAAGCTGTCGTATATTTCATTTAATTTCTGCAGAACTAATTCGTAAGGCGAAGACTCAATTGTAGATTTTTTTCTATTAATCGGAGCCATTTTCTATTGTAAAATTAAAATATTTATAAAGATTTAGACAGAATTTAGGTTGGGTTGTGTTATTTATTGTATATATTTAGTGGCAGTGTATCATGGGGATTAAAACGAGTTCGCCTTTATAGGGTAAAGCGACTAATTTTGAACGTATTTGTTTATGTTTAATGATGTCTTCTCTAAACTTTTTCGAATTTACTACGCGTATGCCAATATCTGTAGACTTTATAGGCTGAAGGAAAAATGGCTTGCTTTTTAAAAAAATGTTGACTCTGATGTGATCCTCATTTTCAAATTGTGTAATTTGTACTGGAATATCACCTTCTATTAAACAGTAGCTGTCCTTAATATTGGACAAAAAATATCCGTAGTCAGAACTAAAAGATGTGATTTTACCTATAGAGTTTGTTTTAATACCTTTAAATATTTCATTTTTAATTAATGGGAAATTGATAAATGAATTGTACAACTGTTCTTCAATGTATTGCGGTTTCTTAATATTTTTTTTCAGGGTTTTCATCATATTTTCGAAAGGATATGCTGTGATATTACCAAGAGACCCGAATAGTCTTGCCGTTTCTCCTAAATGCAGCAGGTTGTGGACATTATGGGTAACGCTTGTAGGACCATAATATTTTGAAAATTGTTTTACAAAGTCGTTTAACATATTTTCAGCCAAATTTATGTTTTCAATCGAAGGATTTGAACATAGCAATATTCTGTAAGCACATGCTAATAAAAGATAATGATTATACTTTTCAGCATGCATGAATTGCTTTAATACAATTAGTCCAGTGTACAGAATAAATTGACGGAATTCAACAGCTTTCCACCTAGAATACTCAAATACGGATCGAGGTTTTCTAGCAAATTCCCTTGGTATATGCGGAACTAAAGACATCAACAAAGATGACATTGCTTGCCTTGCTGCCGGAGACAAACGATATTTTCGATCTCCTTTTAATAGAGTAAAAATATGTAGTACGTACAATATATTTGTTAAATAATTGTATTTTAATATACAAAAACGCAACTTTGAGTAACATTTTTTGTTTTGATTTACCCGCCTTAATGTTTTCATTTATTAGAATATGTGGATCGTACACATGTAACTGTTTGCCGACAGATCTGAGCGTGGCATTCTTTGTACAGTAAAGCGGATATGAAAGGAAATTAAATGAAATAAAATTCCAAATGCGAAGCATCCTTTCACTCAATATTCTTGTTAACCTCAATGTCGTTTGGCGGTGTTGAGTGGTGAAGTCGACTGAAACACATATTGCGAATGGTAATACTATTTGGGAGTTCTATGGCGTATGTTCATATTCATATCATTGCCCAGATTTTACTGTAGCCGATGGTTCACTAATGTTGAATATGTTTTAAATCGAAATGTTTCCTTTTGAAATGGAAAACCTTTTTTGATCTGAAAAAAAAAAACACAAGAAAGCAATCAATAAAATGTATAGAAAGAACACTTTTTTCGTTTCAAATATTTCTATTTGTAAAAGAGTATTAAGGAGATGTCTAATCGGGGAAAAATCTAAATTTTTGATATGATTGAGTTCAAAGGAAATATATTTGGAACAACAATTGTTAAATACATATTATATATTTTTAAACAAATAAGTTTTTTTTTTGAAAATCAAGAAATTATGTTTGGGACACATATATTTATATAGCGATACCTCCAATCTAAAACAAGCTAAGTCGACTTAGCATGTTTTTAGGGAGATTGCATCTTTAATTTCTAAATTAAAAATTAATTATATTCAGTCAAAATTTGGTGTTTATCCGTCAACCCAATCAAAAGTTATTCACAAAATAGTACAGGCCATTCGATTTGCATTATAAAGGAATTCCACACAAATTCCAAAAATTCGTGAAACTTTGACCGCCTCCCGTGAAAAAACTACCCTTTTGCACTTAGCATTGTTTAGAATGGATGTATCGATATTATAACAAAATATATTTGAGAACTTACTTTAGTTTTTCCAAACTTATTACATTTGAAAAATTATAAAACTTTTTATACCCTACACCACACTGTGGTACAGGGTATTATGACTTTGTGCATTTGTTTGTAACACCCAAAAGGAGAAGAGATAGACCCATTGTTTATTATACCGATCGACTTGTAATCACTTTCTGAGTCGATTTAGCTATGTCCGTCTGTCTGTCCGTCTGTCTGTCTGTCTGTAGACGTATTCTTGTAATCAAAGTACAGGTCGCAATTATGGTCCGATCTCAACGAAACTTTGCACATATCTTTTTTTAGGCCCAAGGACGATCCCTATTGAATTTGGTTAAAATCGGTTCAGATTTACATATAGCTCCCATATATATGTACCTCCGATTTGGCATATATGCACTGTATAAGCAACATTTTGTAACCGATTTGTACAAAAATTGACAGAGAGTAGTCTCGTGATACACTTAGATACAATACAAAATTTGGGGGAAATCGGTTCAGATTTATATATAGCCCCCATATATATGTTGCACCCGATTTGACATGTAAGCGCTGTAGAAACTGTATTTTATATCCAATCAGTACGAAATTCGGCACAGAGAGGTTTTTTATTACATGAAGGAATACTGCCAAATTCGGAGAAAATCGGTTCAGAGTTAGATATAGCCCCCATATATATGTTACCCCCGATTTGAAATTCAATAGATGTAGAAACTGTATTTTATATCCGATCACAGCGAAATTCGGCAGAAAGAGGTTTCTTATTACACGAAGGTATACTGCCAAATTTGGAGAAAATCGGTTCAGATTTAGATATAGCCCCCATATATATGTTAGCACCGATTTGACATTCAAGCGCTGTAGAGACTGTGTTTTGTATCCGATCAGTACGAAATTCGTCAGAAGGAGGTTTCTATTTTACATCAATGAGTATTCAGGGAAAATCGATTCAGATTTATATATAAGCTCCATATATATGTTCCTCCTGATGTGGTTACAAAGCGCTATAGAAGTTGTACTTTACTTCCGATCATTACAAAATTCTCCAGAAAGATGTTTCTCAATTTAGGAACGAATATTGCTTAATTTAGCGATTACCGGTTCAGAATTAGATATATCCGCATATATATGTTCTTACCCATTTTCCAATTATTCCAAATTATTATCGCAATAAGCCTTATCGCATTGTTAGGGAGGTGTAGGGTATTATATAGTCGGGCCCCGCCCGACTTTCTGCCTTTCCTTACTGGTTTAGTTTTATTTTTATACCCTACACCACACTGTGGTACAGGGTATTATAACTTTGTGCATTTGTTTGTAACACCCAAAAGGAGAAGAAATAGACCCATCGTTTATTATACCGATCGACTTAGAATCACTTTCTGAGTTGATTTAGCTATGTCCGTCTGTCTGTCTGTCCGTCTGTCCGTCTGTCTGTGCATGTATTCTTGTAATCAAAGTACAGGTCGCAATTTTGGTTCGATCGCGACGAAACTTTACACATATCTTTTTTTTGGCCAAAGGACGATCCCTATTGGTTAAAATCGGTTCAGATTTAGATATAGCCCCCATATATATGTTAGCCCCGATTTGACATGTAAGCGCTGTAAAAACTCTATTTTATATCCGATCAGTATGAAATTCGGCAGAAAGAGGTTTGTTATTATATGAATGAACACTTTGGAAGAAATCGGTTCAGATTTAGATATAGACCCCATATATACGTTACCCCCGATTTGACATATAAGCGCTGTAAAAATGTTATTTTATATCCGATCAGTGCGAAATTCGGCACAGAGAGGTTTCTTATTACATGAAGGAATACTGTTAAATTCGGAGAAAATTGGTTCAGATTTAGATATAGCCCTCATATATATGTTACTCCCGATTTGACATGTAAGCGCTGTAAAAACTGTATTTTATATCCGATCAGTGCGAAATTCGGCAGAAGGAGGTTTCTTATTACATAAAGGAATACTGCTAAATGCGGAGAAAATCGGTTCGGATTTAGATATAGCCCCCATATATATGTTACCCCCGATTAGACTTGTAAGCGCTCTAGAAATTGTATTTTATATCCGATCAGTGCAAAATTCGGCACAAACAGGTTTCTTATTACTCGAAGAAATACTGCCAAATTTGGAGAAAATCGGTACAGATTTAGATATAACTCCCATATATATGTTACCCCCGATTTGAAATTCAAGCGCTGTAGAAACTGTATTTTATATCCGATCACAGCGAAATTCGGCAGAAAGAGGTTTCTTATTATATGAAGGAATACTGCCAAATTCGGAGAAAATCGGTTCAGATTTAGATGTAGCCCTCATATATATATTATACCCCCGATTTGACATCTAAGCGCTATAGAGACTGTATTTTATATCCGATCAGTACGAAATTCGACAGAAAGAGGTTTCTATTTTACCTGAATGAGTATTCAGAGAAAATCGATTCAGATTTATATATAACCTCCATATATATGTTCCTCTTGATTTGGTTACAAAGCGCTATAGAAATTGTACTTTACTTCCGATCATTACAAAAGTCTCCAGAAAGATGTTTCTCAATTTAGGAACGAATATTGATTAATTTAGCGATTATCGGTTCAGAATTAGGTATATCCATATATGTTCTTACCCATTATTCCAAATTATTATCGCAATCACCCTTATCGCATTGTTAGGGAGGTTTAGGGTATTATATAGTCGGCCCCGCCCGACTTTCTGCCTTTCCTTACTGGTTTTTCTTGATTTTGTGTTAAACTTTATAGTTAAAAATTTCATAAACAGTTCTTACTCCGTTTGGAGTAAGAGCTGTCTAGCTCATGAAAATAGCCCTCAAGGGGCGTGCTGAAGCAATTCGAACGTTAATTCATTGATTTTGGCCATCGCAATAGTGGATGTGTGAACTGTGGCATTGTCTTGATTGTCAGCAAACGCGACACAGCCTTCTCATCATAAAATTTTTCGTTAATATGCGGTGTATACCACTTTCTGAAATACCTATGACTTCAACCCATTTTGTGGATTTTTTGGTCGACCACTATGGTGTTCGTCTTGGCTGCCCGTACCTATGACTTCAACCCATTTTGTGGATTTTTTGGTCGACCACTATGGTGTTCGTCTTGGCTGCCCGTAAGGCCCCGTTTAAACTCTGCCACCTACTATTTTATAGTTGTAAACGAAGGAGCAGAATCTGGCTCGGTTTTAATATTGGTTGGACTGAGACCTTTCAAATGAATGTAATTTAAAATTTAAAATTTGAATCGGGTACAAAAAAAAGGTTGAACTTTCAATTTCATTTAATAATGAAACACCTTATCATTCATTTGACTACCACGACTGGCTCCACAGTACCTCATCCGATCAACCAAATTTTTCAGTACATTTTCGATTTTTCAGAAGCGATTTTTTCGGCGTAAATGTTCAGGCCAAATTCGCTATGGTTCTTGTTTTTCAGCATCCGAAAATTGCTCTCCTCTCTTCTTTTTTCTTAAAGGACACTGAAAATTCATCAGAGTCAACGATTTCAACTGTTTTAGTGCCTTGTAACTCACCCTTGTACATAAAAATGAATTATTTAAAACAAGTAAAAGCTTTAAGTTTGGCCATAAGGAATCTTATATACCCTGCATCAAGGATTGCATTCAATTTTATTTCTGATCTTGAATCTTTGTATATGGAGCAAATCATGTTTTTGTTTAAGTAAATTATTAAAAAAAGGAACGCTGCAATTTTTAGCCAAATTTTAGGCCGCAAATTTAAATTGAAAAATATCGTAGTTTTGAGGGCTACATCTACACGGGGACTACAAAAAAAAAATAAAAATTTGGTTTGTATAAATTTTATTGAGATTAATTCTTGTCATAATAGAATACAAACTTCAATGTTTCAGCTAAACTTTTTAGAAAATCTGGTGTTTATGGCTTAAATAAGCCTTTTTGGGATCGATATATATAGGTGGACTATAACAAAATATGAACTGATTTAAAATTTTTATATTTCTACCAAATTTCATCAATCTAGCTCTATTGTTACTGTAGCGTAATTACAACAGACGGACGGGCGGACGGAGGACAGACATGGCAAAATCGTCTGAGAATTTTACGACGATTAAGTATATATATACATATATATATATTAGGGCGGGTAGATTTAAAAATCGCCCATTGCTCAGTGAAAATCGTATTCTAGGGATCAAAATAAGAAACTTTGCCGAAGGAACCATACCTCTAAAACAAATTCTGATGTCCCGGAAAAAATCCCACTTTAACCCATTTAGAGTGCTCCAATCGACTCCAAATGTATGACCGACCCCCACTCAGTGAAAATCGTATTCTAGGGATCAAATTAAGAAACTTTGCCGAAGGAACCATACCTCTAAAACGAATTCTGATGTCCCGGAAAAAATCCCACTTTGACCCATTTAGAGTGCTCCAATCGAGTCCAAATGTATGGAACCCTCAGGGGGTTCCAGGGGATGTGCCACTGGCATGGGTGGGTCGGGCCTCCAAAGTTAGTGGAGGTTGGTCATACATTTGGACTCGATTGTAGCACTCTAAATGGGTCAAAGTGGGATTTTTCAAAATTTGCCCTTACCCAAAAGTTCGACCCAAATTCCGGGACATCAGAATTCGTTTTAGAGGCAAAGTTTCTTATTTTGATCCCTAGAATACGATTTTCACTGAGCAATGGCGACTTTTTTTGCCTCCCCACAAATCGACCCGGCCTAATATATATACTTAGAGGTGCTATAGTGGAGGGTATAAAAATATGTGTCCTAGTTGAATGACATTAGAAATCGAAAAATGATAAACTAATTTTATACCCACCACCATAGGATGGGAGGTATATTCATTTTGTCACTCCATTTGTCACTAAATATTGATCTGAGACCCCATAAAGAATATATGTTATTAATCGTCGTAAAATTCTAAGACGATTTAGACATGTCCGTCTGTTGTAATCACGCTACAATCTATAATAGGTGGCACGAGATAGGTGGCTGAAATTTAGCACATACATATACCCCCCATATCTACAGCATCTCCCCGATTTCACTTCTTAACGTGATAGAGACTAAACCTATGCAATGAATGTCTTGAATGGCCTTTCAAGACATTCAGTTGTTTATCAAATACTTACTGCCACACACTCTATTTTGACAAAACAAATGAATGGGTGAAGAGAACAGTAACCGCCAAACAGGTTTCAAAACAAATAAGTAACAAGACAATAGAGAAGTACACTCATTCAAGTACTGTACACCAAAACAAAAATACTCGATTTCAGTGTACACTGCACTACTGTACTCATTGTCATTGCAAAGAGAGACGCAACAGCAAAGAATGACGGACCACCTTAGAAATTTATTGATTTTGAGGGGTAAATGCACTAGTCTACATAGTGAAGAAATATAAAACAGCAGTGTACTCGCTTCATTATACTCATTGTTTGACAAATTGAAACGAGTATAAAGAATACAACAACCGAACGAGCAGAGTGCACGGCTAGATGGTAAACATCAAATAGTGTGAAGTGTTTGTTGTTTTTTTTCGATCATTCTATGGACACTAGTCAATCGAGTGTTTCAGTGTGCAGTGAAGTAGTGTACACTACTGTAGACGAAGAAATTAATGTCTTGAAGCAGAGGTTTAATAGAGACCACAAATGTCAACTGATCGGGCTGAAAATTGGTAACTGGGGTTTATTTAATTATTTATTATTGAAAATTGGGGTTCAAAGTCGTTTTCTTTTTCACTTGACTATTTAAATACCTTCCCTCACTTAGAAGTAAACCCTGTGATCTCGAGCTCAACTTAACAGTGAGAAAAAATACTAAATAATAAAATATGGTATTTAAAGTAAACCCTGTGATCCCGAGCTCAGCTTAACAGTGAGAAAAAATACAAAATAATAAAATATATTAAGCATTTTTGTAGTTCCTTCGAGGACGCATTCATCTATTTGGGATTAAAAATGTCCAGTATTATGGAATGAAGCAATTAACCAAGTTTCAGCCCCATCAGTTCTTGTTTGTGGTTTCTACGGAAATACAAATAGACAAACTCCAGCCCAGTAAGTATGTATTTGTGGTTTCTAAGGCGTAACAGGCCCTTGTTAAAGCGAAATGATCTAGGAACATTTAAACGCATATTGCCATATTTTATCCCAGTCGGTTAAAATCTATGGTTTCTATGACATAAATAAATAAAATTGCAGCGAGAAATTGCAATCAGAGTGGCGTTAATGTTAAAATGTATATCAATGTGGAGGTAAAAGAACTAAGGGGTTATCACAGTGTAGTGCTATGAAAATCGACCTAGTTGACTCATGTTGCAATAGAGGTATTTTGGTGACAAAAAAGCAATTTTTAGACAATTACTTTTCAAACTCCACTTCTCTAGAGAAGTGTTTTAACTAAATGAATCGAAAAAATCACATTTTAAAAATGTCCACTTTTGATTACACCGTGCGACACAATTTTTTACCCACGAACGAAACTACATACAAATGAAACTACAGACCACATGTAGCAAAACTGCATACTCAGTTATTTATTTCGTGATCGTTTGTCCTTTTTACATGACTTTTAATTTTCAAAGAATATAAATGTTTGAACAATTTATTTTCGTACTTCTACAAGTTTTGCATTGGAGATATGAGTATTAGGTGAAAGTAGAGATATTGTTTGTTGTTGTGTTTTACTTGTAAAAAACATGATCCCTGATGACGGAATTCAAAAGATAATTCCGAAATATTGGAAATAAATAAATACTAAAATTTAAAAACAAAGCAGACCTCGGGCTTGAACAATCTTTTAATCAAATAATTTACAACAAAAAGGTTGAATAAAACCAAAAATATTAATTGATTTTTTTTTTTTTTTGATTTAAAACCAGTAGGGAAACGCAGAAAGTCGGGCGGGGCCGACTATAAAATACCCTACACCTCCCTAACAATGCGATAAGGGTCATTGCCATAATAATTTGGAATAATTGGTAAATGGGTAGAAACATATTATCTAATTCTGAATCGATAATCGCTTCGTTCCTAAATTGAGAAACATCTTTCTGGAAAATTTTAATGATCGGAAGTAAAATACAACTTCTATAGCGGTTTGATACCAAATCAGGAGGAACATATATATGTAGCTTTAATGTAAATCTAAACCGATCTTCCCTGAATACTAATTCATGTAAAAAGACCTCCTTCTGTCGAATTTCGTACTGATCGGATATAAAATACAGTCTCTACAGCGCTTACATGCAAATCGGGGGTAACATATATATGGGAGTTATATCTAAATCTAAACCGAGTTTCTCCGAATTTGGCAGTATTCCTTCATGTATTCCTTCTTTTTGCCGACTTTCGCACTGATCGGATATAAAACCAGTAAGGAAATATAATACCCTACACCTCCCTAACATTGCGATAAGGGTAATTGCCATAATAATTTGGAATAATTGGTAAATGGGTAGAAACATATTATCTAATTCTGAAACGATAATCGCTAAATTAAGCAATATTCGTTCCTAAATTGAGAAACATCTTTCTGGAAAATTTTAATGATCGGAAGTAAAATATAACTTCTATAGCGGTTTGATACCAAATCAGGAGGAACAATCAATATAAATCTGAACCGATCTTCCCTGAATACTCATTCATGTAAAAAGACCTCCTTCTGTCGAATTTCGTACTGATCGCATATAAAATACAGTCTCTACAGCGCCTACATGTCAAATCGGGGGTAACGTATATATGGGGGCTATATCTAAATCTGAACCGATTTCTTCCAAATTTAACAGTGTTCATTCATATAATAAGAAACCTCTTTCTGCCGAATTTCGCACTGATCGGATATAAAATACAGTTTTTACAGCGCTTACATGTCAAATCGGGGGTAACATATATATGAGGGCTATATCTAAATCTGCCCCGATTTTCTCCGAATTTAGCAGTATTCCTTCATGTAATAAGAAACCTCTCTTTGCCGAATTTCGCACTGATCGGATATAAAATAACATTTTTACAGCTCTTACATGTCAAATCGGGGGTAACGTATATATGGGGGCTATATCTAAATCTGAACCGATTTCTTTCAAATTTAACAGTGTTCATTCATATAATAAGAAACCTCTTTCTGTCGAATTTCATACTGATCGGATATACAAAATAAAGTTTTTACAGCGCTTACATGTCAAATCGGGGCTAACATATATATGGGGGCTATATCTAAATCTGAACCGATTTTAACCAAATTCAATAGGGATCGTCCTTGGGCCAAAAAAAATATGTGTAAAGTTTCGGCGAGATCGGACCATAATTGCGACCTGTACTTTGATTACAAGAATACATGCACAGACAGACGGACGGACAGACGGACATAGCTAAATCAACTCAGAAAGTGATTCTAAGTCGATCGGTATAATAAACGATGGGTCTATTTGTTCTCCTTTTGGGTGTTACAAACAAATGCACAAAGTTATAATACCCTGTACCACAGTGTGGTGTAGGGTATAACTAATAATTTGTAAACGTTGTTCAGGCGTAAGTCTTTCCATGATGAAATGCCAAACAATACTTAACAAAAATAACATGACAGCATGACACGACTCACACGTGATCTGTCAAAAAAGGCTGTTAAAAAAAGTATCTCTATTTAGATCACCCTATACTTAAATTTCGCCTTTCTAGCTGTATTAGTGTAGCATTAACAGCCATTTCAAATTATTCATCTTCAAAAGTTAAATATGAGCAAATATATAACACCTATTCACACGCTTTATTGTTTTCACCCACGCATAAATTCATATATATCTGAGATTAGAGTTCACAAAAAGTAAAACTGTGTACTCAGTTTTTCATTTCGTGATGTTGTGGCCTTTGTAAAGGGCTTTATGTTTGTATTTAACAAATGATTCAATCTGTATTGCTCAGGAAAACCAAATGCGTTTGCTTTGTCGATTGTATTGAGCATCTGTGTCGCGACATATTGACCAACAATATTCAGCCAACATATGACATCCACTTTTTCCTCTGAAGCGATTTTCTATTGTGGCGAGGTCTTGATGGAACCTTTTGCCGTGATCGTTGCTAAAATCTCCCAAATTATAAGGAAAGACATTTAGATGATTGCCCAAAAAATTAATTTTAAATTACAAAATTGTAGGTTTGTGTTGGAGGTACCAAAAGGGGCGTGATAATAACGCCCATTTACGACGGACTGTAGGTACTATAATAGATAACGGTAGCCGATTGACATCAAATATGGGTTGCGGTAATATGTTTCTCTATCTCCGGCTAAGATCGAAGATGGGCCATATTGGTCCACTACTTCTAGTACCTCTTCCATAAAGGGTTAACATTTAGTGAAAATTTAATTCTTTAATAACTTCTATACTACTTATTCCAATCTTTAAAAATTCCACACATGGTATTAGTTTATTAGTAGCTATCACCTCGAGAAAAATTGGTAACATTGCCACGCCCCTTTTGGTACCTCCCACACAAATGGACCATTTTGCACAAAAAGTTAACAGCCTTTAACTTTAACATCAGTGCATAAAAATACTTGACATTTCGTACAGTGTAATACTTTTATAGTACCTAGGCTTCTGAGAAAAATGGGCGTCATTGGCACGCCCTTATTGGTACCTCCCACCCAAATGGACTATTTAGCACCAAAAGTTAACAGCTCACAACTTGAATACATGTGCATACTTTAAAGTCATTACCTGCAATTTAAATTGACAATAGTGTAATTAAAACAAGAAAATAAATGAATTTATGACTTTTTTGCGGACTGAATGTGAGGAGGTTCGTAAGTCGGTTTACCCGACTGAACATTCTTTCTTGTTTAGTTCTTTTTCACTATTTCACAGTAGAAATTGCAACGTTTAATTTCTGATAATTGTTTTATGATAATTTCTAAATCACACACAATACTTACCCTATTAAAAAATATGAAGGCCTATTCAGCCCTAGAAATTATTTGTTTTGCAAGTAATACTTTCAACAGTTGTTAAAATATTCGTATAAATTAATATATATAGCCCATTGAAAACGGTACAACATCACGAAATGAAAAACTGAGTACGCTGTTTTGCTATGTGGGGACTCTAGTCTCACAATAAGTATTTTATAAGTTTACTCATATTTAACTTTTGAAGATGGATAATTTGAAATGGCTGTTGATGCTAAACTCATACAGCTAGAAAGGTGAAATTTAAGTATATTTAAGACAATTGTATTAACTTAAGCATCTATTTTTCAAAAAAAATTCATTAAAAATCACCAAGGATATTCAAGGATAAAAATTTCAAAGGACATTTTTCATATTTTTTCGTCGTTCGTTTGATAAATTAAAACAAAAAAAATATTTAAACTGTAGAGACTCTCCTCGTTCACTAAATACCCATATCTCCAATGTATGACTTGTAGAAGTACGAAAATAAATTGTTCAAACATTTATATCCTTTGAAAATTAAAAGTCGTGTAAAAAGAACAAACGATCACGAAATAAAAATCTGAGTATGCAGTTTTGCTACATGTGGTCTGTAGTTTCATTTGTATATAGTTTCGTTCATGGGTGATAAAAAAAGTTGACTTTTGTCCCACGGTGTTATAAATAAAACTTGGCACAATAATTATACAAAATCCTTTGAATTTGATGGTGTTTTTAGTGGCGGAATGAAATTGGGCACCACGAAAATACACCCCAATATTTTTATGAATATGGGCCCCAAAAAATAACATATCAAACAACAACAATTTTATTTGGGGCTTAATTCAATTTTTTGTCTGCTTTTTGGGGTTTACTTTCATTTCTCGTCTGCTTTTTGGAGCTTATTTGCATCTATTAATTTAGAAACAGGAGAGGCTACGCACAAAATATTTGCTCCACGTTCCCTACTTGGATCCTGTCCATAGGAGAAAGTCTTTAACAGAGGCCGAAGGTCGTAGGCCTACCGCACAGGAAAAGATTTATAATTAGAAAATAGGTTTGTATACGTGTAATATTGCGTACTCCCCAGATTTACGAATAAAAAATTTCTTAGTTTTTTGGGGTTTATTTTCATTTCATTCTATTTTCTTGATTGGGGTGTAATTTCCTAAATCAGTTTTTGTAACGAAAATTGGCCCCAAATTTGGGGCGCACTTTCATTTGGGGTGCATTTTCTTGGGGTCAAACTTCCGGCCGCCGTTTTTAGTTTTTCAAAATTAAATGTAGTTTTTG
Source organism: Eudasyphora cyanicolor (assembly GCA_963930755.1). Classification (NCBI taxonomy): domain Eukaryota; kingdom Metazoa; phylum Arthropoda; class Insecta; order Diptera; family Muscidae; genus Eudasyphora; species Eudasyphora cyanicolor. The sequence goes on along the minus strand of OZ005736.1, from coordinate 153,226,522 downwards.
TGGTATAGAGCTCCATTGAAGATAATACTGCCAATGAAAAGCTCTGCTACTCCTCTTCAATGTGTATTTATGTCCCTCGGAGGAAGGATGCGAAAATATGGAATATATCCTTAATCTTTGTATATCTTGAATAAGTATAAATTCATGTCCTTAATTTTTTTGGGACTAAAAGGGTCAAAATATTATCAACTGACCTTGATGTACCTAAAAGGTATAGCAATTTTATTGGGTCAATATTATAATTTTTCTTTATATTTTTTTATAGAATCTTAGATTCGTCGACTGAACTAGTGTAACTTCTAAACGGCTTGACCGATTGATGTAATTTTTACACATTATATTTATTTTATCAATGTAAGTATGCGTAACTGTATCTTGATTCTATAGGTGGCGCTATATTCAAGTTATTAACAAATTCCTCGTTTATGGACTAGACCGTTTTTGGTAAAACTTGGCATGCATATTTTGTTTATTCCAGGAAGTTTATGTACCGTATTTGAAGACTTTTACTTGGATTGGCAATTTTTATGAGAAAATTTGGATTGTATAGGTGGTGGGCGGTGGGTGTGGTCGATTTCGATTAAATTAAATTTTTTTCTTAATTTAGTCAATATATTACCCGGTGCTATCTTTCAATGATCTAGGACCACTCCTAATATTTTTTGTACAAAAATTTATGAAGGCATCCACTCCACTGTGCGGTGTACACCTTCGGGAGTAACTTCACCACTAAGCCTGAGAGAAATGGGTTGACGGAATACCAGATAATAGAAACCATCTCCACTTGTATAGGAATGGTTCGCAGCTCGATGATAAGGTTGGCTTCGATGTACAGTAAGTATTCTGGATTTAACTGTGTTCCCGCCGTTAGGCTTAACCCCACCCTGCTCTTAACATCTGGGTGAATACATGCCTCGACCAAAACCCCCACGCACAATATGCATGAGTACCAAACAATTCCGTGTTTCTGGGCACTTTTGCCCTCCTCCTTGGTTAAGAGCACCCTGTTGGTTTGAAACTCCACATCCGAGAATGTTCACTTCCAGCGATTTTGGTTTCAACCACAGCGACCTCGTTGCACCCAATAGGGTCCTCACCAACACTCTAAACTTAGTCGTGAATTAGCGCCCAGACTACCAGATATGGGCATGTGTTTATCAAGCCGAAATAATGGCAATATGGGAAGTCGCCAAGTGGCTGAGTGGTAACATAGGAGAGGCCTTCAAAGTTTGATGAATTTTCTATACTTGTGTGGAATTCCTTTATAGTGCAAATCGAACGACCTGTACCTTTTTTTTGAATAACTTGACGGATAAACACCAAATTTTGACTGAATATAATTTGGAATATTGAGAATTTAAAAGGCAATCTCCCTAAAACTATGCTAAGTCGACTTAGCATGTTTTAGAATGGAGGTATCGTACTGTAAGTCCGGTGAACTGGTTAAGAAAGGGACGACATTACAAATTCTCGAAGAATTTGTATACACTGGTGCGCCACATACAAACTGTGGCTTAGGCAAAAGACGATCAAGCAGTCCAATGAAATATGGACAGAAATCGGCACCTGTAGGCTAGCTAGACAAATCTGGCCAATACATGACCAGGAAAAGTCAACATATCTCCTTACACCAGATGGGAAAAGGCAACGTTAGTGTAGTTCTGACGCGATACTGCCTGATCGGCGAACACGCCAGAAGGTTCGGTATCAACTCCAATGACTTCAGCAGAAGCTGTGAGGATTAGGAAGAAGTCAGACTGGGGTCGGACTTTCTGGGAAGTTTAGCAGATTTTTCCGGTACCGATATTCGTACTATTGATAACTTTCTATATCAAACATTTTGGTTCAGATGAGAGTCATCTGAGCCCGTGGTAATACTAGTTATCTAAATTAGTCTTGGCTGGTACAACCGACTGCCACCCTAACCTAAATCTAAATCTATAGAGTTTGAGACCTTTTTTTCTGTTATTCCTATATCGTTTCAAAAGCAATCAAACTTTCTAATCGATGCCATTTGTGGCAACTACCCCGTCATGTTAATGTTAATTTTGCTGACGTTAATCAATTCCGTTGTCTTGAAGTGTCGTGTCAACATCCTTTGTACAAAAATTTCTACTCATTAAGGTGAGCCTCACCCAATGCATTATAATTATTAAAATTTAACGTGACACTTTTCTTTATTCTTTGTACAATGGCAGTGTTACCTGTTTCCTTTCTTCTCGTCTATTTATGGTACCTTTTCTTAACGTTTTTTTTTTTTGTTCTTTGCTCAACTTCCTCTCAAAATAATGACTTTCGACTTAATTGGATTTTGGTATAATTTTAATGCTGAATGTAAAGAAGGAACACTTTCATTGTATGGATTTGGTTGCATTTCCTTTATTGGCGTTGCTGGCGGTTTTTGCACTTTTCGTTTTAAATCGAAAAACCATTACATAATATGTGAATGTGAAATGTTGGTTCGGTTTTATTTCTCAGAGAATTCACGAGAAAAATGTTGATGACTGACAGACAGCGGAATTTGCACAAAGATGATGCCCATGTTATCGTCCATCCGACAGTGGGAGGAATTCCGAGAATAAAATGGAAGTAAATCTTTTTAACTTAACTCAATGTAGCACTGGAGAATGGAGGCATGGATAAAGTCCAAAAAGCCTATCGCTATGAAACCGGCAACATTTAATGAAAAAAAACTGTTATTATTTAACATTTAATGAATGAAATGGTTAATAAATTACCGATAAATTTTTAAATTGGTGGGGAGGATATAGGCAATGAAACCGACCAAAATTATCGGCGGCTGCGGCGCATGGAAGAAAACCGATCGGCGTCGGCGTCTGATCGGCGGAGTCGATCAAAGTTCAACAATCGGTTGAGCCGATTTTTTTCTACATTTTACACTGAAACCGCATTTTTAAGTTCGTTTGTTAAAATGGTGCAGCCGTATGAACGGCTTCATAGTCTGGGAGGATACCGACGTATATACCGATTTTACGTTGATCAGCGCGAAATCATTTCACTGGAGCGAATTTTAAGTGTTTGTACCAATTTGGTGCCCTTGCGTGGGAAGTACCAAATGGTACTGAACTATAGGCACAGTAAGAGAATAACTCCACAAAATTGTGTGTAACGGAATTAAAGTTGTGCGCTATTAATGTTTGGTACACGATTTGCTTCGAAATGACTGACTAACTCCCATTTTTCCGAAATTCCCCTACTGTGGGTCTGTCGGATTTTTTGCGTTACATAAAACGCTATTTCATGCAAAAATCAAACGAGTTACTTGCAAACCACACCCGAAACAATGTTAAAAAAAAACCGGTTAAAAGTTTTATCAAAAATTTTGCTCATTAAGTCATTTCTGTAGTTCTTTTTTGCGAGATCGCCTTACCGATGATGGCTGCCACCGTGTTCTGGTTGGGATTTATTTCATTCTTTTTTTCGTTTCGGTTGTCAGAGCGGTTCTTAAGAAGTCACATGTTAACCACAAAAATACGTGACTACAATCGCTAAAAGAAGTTCACCCTGCACTGATGCTGTTACTCGGGCCTTGAGTTTGGTCAATGGGTCGTATGGTGATGCGTTGGGCTGAGCGTGTGTTCCTGTATGTTTTACAATCTGCTACAATGTTCATTTTGTGCCATATCTTCGTCCTCGTTCGTTCGTACATACATACATATATCCCTGACATGATGAGAATTTTCATGAGACACATTTTTATTCATTTTGATGAATCCTTTTTGAAACCCAGAGACACACGCACACTTACAGAAACGACAGACGAATGTGAACGGTTTTTTTTGGAGAGATTTTACATCAGAAAAATCATAGTTGCAAAAAGCAAACTCATACATATGGTGCGGAGTGCAATAAAAATAAATTAAAAATGTTAAGAAATGGTTAAAAACTTGTGTAATTATATTTTATATTTCATATGCTCTCCATTTTAGATATGCTCGTTCGTTGAACTGTCCGTGATTGTTGTTGAAGGGTGTTGGACGAGTGGTTAATGTACAATTAGAGGTTTGGGCACAAAAAATGTGGAAAAATTCTGAAGTCGTTTGAGTCGAGGAGACAAGAACCTTCGGTACTACACGCTAAAAAAAATCGCTGCTGTGGTATATTGCCCCAAACATGCTTGACACATACATAGGGTTAGGGTAGAATCCAATCCTATAATATTTGACACACACAAATATTATACGCTTAGGTTAGGTTAGGTTAGGTTGAATAGAGGAGACGTTTAAAACGTCTCATGTCCATGGACATACACTTAAGCCAGTGGTTCGGCCTGTTGTGCGCTCCTTATTTATGATTTTCATACCCCACGGATTACAGAAAATCGGTATTAGACACGTATTTTCTCAGTATCTTCCAGTCATATCCTCTGAGATGAGTCAAGTCTGGCAATATGTCGGAACCGAAATATCGGGATCTTGAATGTGTGAAAGCTGGGCAGTGACACAGAAAATGTTCCATCGTTTCGATGTTTTCCCTGCATGCCCTGCATTCGCCGTTTCCTGCTAGTCCTATGCGATGAAGATGTGCTTGTAAGCTTGAGTGTCCCGTTAGAACACTCATCATCTTACTAATATCGATCTTGTTTAGTTTCAGAAGACTTCTTGTTTTCTTTTCATTTTCTTCTCTTTCACAACAACATAAAATCAAAACTACCTTATCTTTTCGTAAATTTTTGTGTTAATTTTAGGTTTTGTCATCTAATTGTAAATATCTTAAAGCGCCATTTTTGCCTGAGATTGACATTCGTGCGCCATCGTTTGTTGGAACTTTATCGGCTCAGCCGATTGTTGAAATTTGATTGGCTTAGCTGATCCTTTATATTTCTGTTTTGTCTGGGTTGACATTTAGTCCCCTTGGTTGTGCCCAGTTATATGCTATGTTAAGTGCCTCCTCAGCTCTTCTGCATAGTTGGTTTGAATGTGTGCCCCTTAGAAGTATTATAACGTCGTCTGCATAACAGACTGGTTTAAGTCCTTCATTGGTGAGGGCTTTAAGGAGACTGTGTATCGTCGTAACCCATAGGAGAGGCGGTAAAATGCCCCCCTGAGGTATACCACGATTTACCTTGTCTGTTATTTTTACGTCATATGACCCACAAATAATCCACCTATTCCTTAGCACATTGTTGATCCAGTTTATCAACGCCCGGTCAACCTGAAACTCGTCTAAGGACTGGATAAGTGTATCGGTCTGAACGTTGTTAAAAGCGCCCTCAATGTCTATACAAACGGCAAGTGTGTAAAATTTTTCACTGAAGGACTGTTATATGTGATGTACTACCTCATGTAGAGCTGTTTCCACTGATCTTCCTTTAACATATGCGTGTTGCTTGAATTTTAGCTTGTCATCGGCTATCTTACTTTTGATCATGTCGTCATTTATTCGCTCCATTGTTTTTAACAGGAAAGAAGTTAGGCTAATAGGTCGATAAGCCTTTGGAATCGTATAACTCGCCTTGCCAGGCTTGGGTATGAAGACCACCCTTGATTCCTGCCAATTTTTTTGGGTATATGCATGAGTTAGGCATGCAGTGAAAACTCCAACCAGTTGAGTTGATACCAGATCCACCTCATTCTGAAGAAGCGCTGGAAATATTCCGTCCGGTCCCGCAGCCTTAAAAGGAGAGAAGCTTTTTATTGCTTCTTTAACCATAGCATCCGTAATAGGTATTTGGTGCATTACATTTTCGGTCTGTAACTGTTCCTCTGTTGGCCCAGCATTACCACTCGGAAAATGAGTTAACAAATGTTATATTTTTATGATTTTATCGTAAAGTCTGTTAGGTCATGAATTAAACGAGCCCATTCCGAGCCCCCATCGATGCATAATTTAAAAAGTTATAGCTAATTTAGTAAGGTTTTAACTTTAAAACTTTCTTATCGATGTAAAATTTACAAAAAAAAACTTTAAAAGCTAAGATTGGAGATTTTGACGTCTAGAATCAGAATTTATGCATTAAACCAGTAAGGAAAGGCTAAAGTCGGGCGGTGCCGACTATATAATACCCAACACCACTCTCGTAATATTGAATAACTCTGATATATAAATTTTGTAATTCATGTATAAATTGTTTACATAAATTTACTTTTGGGACATTTTATACTTAAATAATACCCTGTACCACAGTGTGGTGTAGGGTATAAAAACGATTGGATCTAAAGAGCCAAATCGGATGAAACATATATATGGGAGCTATAGCTAAATCTTAACCGATTTTCTTCAAATTCGGTAGTGTTGGTTCATGGATCAAGAAACTCTACCATTCTAAATTTCAACACGATTGGATGTAAAATACAGCTTTTATAGGACTAAAGGGCCAAATCGGACGAAACATATATATGGAAGCTATAGCTAAATCTTAACCGATTTTCTTCAAATTCGGCAATGTTGGTTCATGGATCAAGAAACTCTACCATTCTAAATTTCAAAACGATCGGATGTAAAATACAGCTTCTATAGGACTAAAGGACCAAATCGGACGAAAGATATATATGGAACCTATATCTAAATCTGCACCGAATATCTTCAAATTCGGCAATGTTGGTTCATGGATCAAGAAACGCTACCATTCTAAATTTCAAAACGATCGGATGTAAAATACAGCTTCTATAGGACTAAAGGGCCAAATCGGACGAAACATATATATGGGAGCTATAGCTAAATCTTAACCGATTTTCTTCAAATTCAGCAATGTTGGTTCATGGTTCAAGAAACTCTACCATTCTAAATTTCAAAACGATCGGATGTAAAATACAGCTTCTATAGGACTAAAGGACCAAATCGGACGAAAGATATATATGGGAGCTATATCTAAATCTGAACCGATTTTGTTCAAATTCAGCAATGTTGGTTCATGGATCAAGAAACTCTACCATTCTAAATTTCAAAACGATCGGGTGTAAAATACAGCTGCTATAGGACTAAAGGGCCAAATCGGACGAAACATATATATGGGAGCTATAGCTAAATCTTAACCGATTTTCTTCAAATTCAGCAATGTTGGTTCATGGATCAAGAAACTCTACCATTCTAAATTTCAAAACGATCGGATGTTAAATACAGCTTCTATAGGACTAAAGGACCAAATCGGACGAAAGATATATATGGGAGCTATATCTAAATCTGCACCGATTTTCTTCAAATTCGGCAATGTTGGTTCATGGATCAAGAGACTCTACCATTCTAAATTTCAAAACGATCGGATGTAAAATACAGCTTCTATAGGACTAAAGGGCCAAATCGGACGAAACATATATATGGGAGCTATATCTAACTCTGAACCGATTTTCTTCAAATTCGGCAATGTTGGTTCATGGATCAAGAAACTCTACCATTCTAAATTTCAAAACGATCGGATGTAAAATACAGCTTCTATAGGACTAAAGAGCCAAATCGGGCGAAACATATATATGGGAGCTATAGCTAAATCTTAACCGATTTTCTTTAAATTCAGCAATGTTGGTTCATGGATCAAGAAACTCTACCATTGTAAATTTCAAAACGATCGGATGTAAAATACAGCTTCTATAGGACTAAAGGGCCAAATCGGACGAAAGATATATATGGGAGCTATACCTAAATCTGCACCGATTTCAACCAAATTCAATAGCGATCTTAACAGCCGCAAAATACTCTAAACTGCAAAATTTCAGAACGATCGGAGTAAAATTGCGACCTGTAGTCGACGAACAACTTTACATGGACGGACGGACGGACGGACGGACGGACATCGTTAAATCGACTCAGCTAGTGATTCTGAGTCGATCGGTATACTTTAAGGTGGGTCTAGCTGTGTTATTTTAAGGTGTTGCAAACATCTGCCGTGAAACAAACTTATAATACCCTGTACCACAGTGTGGTGTAGGGTATAAACAGAACCCAAGAAAAAATGTTGTTTTTGTCGACCGGTGTAATTATTGGTTGGCTTTACATTTATGATAACCAGATATGGCGAAAATTAAGTTAAAACTACATTTATGATTTCTTATCTATCTACATAAGTTTTTTTAAAGAATTATTGTTAGTCCTAAGACTATTGGAGTATTATTTTAGGGTTTTTCGGATAAATAAATTAATTGAATGAATTTCTAAATGTCCCAGCAAAAAAAGAGCATCCAAAGAAGCAATAAAAATCCCCAACTTATGATCCGAAAGATGTTCTAATTTGGATGTTCACAAATGAATTTAACAAGGGCTTGTCGTGACGGGGAAGTATTTATTTGTCACCACTTTTGCACCACTCCTTTTAAAGCACTGTAAGATTTGCTTTTTTGGGTGTTGTATTTATTTGATAAATGTATGTATGTTGTTCTAATTAACATCTTAGGTTCAGAGATAATTCTCTTCTTTTAAAGGAATACAAATGTTGGTATAAATAATTTACTATTGGCCAAAGTGATCAACGATCATATATATGTACGTTCAGGACATTTTAAGATGTTTGTAATCCGTATGGTATGACTGGCTCTTGCAAAGTGTGAACGAATGACAACATAGAGTAACTTCTAGTAACATTTTCGTAAATGGTCAACATTCTCAGTAATAAAAAAGTATTTTTTATTCAGCGCTGTAATACATAACACATTAGTGCGGCGCTACGTATTTTCCGTAGCCCCGGTTCAGAGAATAATTCAAGTATTTGTCAACATCTTCCGGTATCTCCTACACAAATTTATTTGAAAACCAGTAAGGAAAGTCAAAAGTCGGACGGAGAAGACTATATGGGCATTATATCATCATACACCATATTATTAGAACAGAGTAAAAACATACGAGAATATATTGTTGCTATAAATCTAAAATAAATAAAGATGGATCTTTTCTTTACAAAATTTCATAATACGTGAAATAAAATAAGGCTGTAATCGAATAAAGCATATATTGTACTATACCTACATCTGAACCAATTTCCTTTGAACAATAATAAACGATGTGTCTATCTCATCTCCTTTCGGGTGTTTCAAGAAACTTTGCACATAAATTTATTTTGTGCCAAGATTGGGCCACAAATGAAATTGAAAGACAATCCGTATATAGATACAGCTTCCATATTTATCTACCTCCGATTTGGCACACGCTGAAAAAAAATCGCTTCTGTAGTATATTGTCCCAAACATATACGGCTTGAAACATACATATGTTTAGGATACACTCTAAACACATAATTTTTAGCACACACAAAAATTATATATTTGGGCAGATGTTGTCCTACACAAATTTTTGTTTACATCCCAATATGTTTTTATTTGGGACTATTATTTCCGCAACAAATATTTATTTGCATTTAAGTGTTCAGAAAATACCTAAATTGTGTTACATTTTTCAGTAATTTAATGTTACATTTTTAAAAACTTTAAAAATTAAAAATGATAATAAAAATAATAATAATTGAAATCGTATAATATGGGATCAATATAAATTACTTGGACGATTGACAACTAATGATGATTTGGAATACACAGATATATTAAATGATTGATTTAAAGCAGAAGTTAATGCTGCATATGGTATCATAACTGGGAGGTACAATTTGAATCCAAGAAAAAATTTAAACTGAAATTCGAAAGAGTCCACAAAAGTTTTGGATTTTTATTTTAAATAAAATATATTTAGAAAAAATCCTAAACAATAATTTTTTTGTAAATAAAAACACATTTTATTTGAGAAATTTAGTTTGCAAATATATTTTGTTGTAATATATTAATATATGCGTTCCAAATACATTTTATTGATTTTCAAATAAAATTTATTTGCTAAGAAATATATAATATTTAAAAATTTGTGTTCCAAATATATTATATTTCGGTTCAAACATATCAAAAAAGGCGATTTTGCCCCGTGCATATATGTACTATATTAGCAACATTTTTGATCAGATCTGTATAAAATTTGGTAGAAAAAATTCTTGATGTACAAGCTGACAATACTAAATTTGAAGAAAATCGGATTAGATTCTGATTAGAGAATGGTAAGTCAAAATCTACTTTAGTCGATGATCGATTATGTGGCTAAAAGCGACTATTCGTGGTCGACTTTTTGCTCCTAACTTTATACTGAAATAGACTTTTGGTATCGATTATTCGGAACACATATAGCCCTTAAACTAAAGCACATTTTTAGTTTATCCTACTATGTATACAAACTTATAATTATCACGATTTCTATTAGGATTTTATTTATAGTTCAACTAAAAAAAGAGAATTTTTTTAATAAATTTTAAGGTATATTTAAAGTTGCACAGTCACTAACTAGGACCCATTTCGCTTTACTTGGGTAGTATTTTCATTTCAGTTTCGCCACGATTTTCCATAGGTCACAAAATATGAACTTAAGAAGCATGTATGTATATTCTAATATATATCAACATTTTTGGAGAGCATAATAAATTCAGTTGTGATCGCAATCCAATGTACTACAATTCAACAATTTAACATATTTCGAAGAAAATCAGCGCACTTTAAAATGACTTAGGGCCATTAACAATAAATAAATAAATTAGCGTTAAGCCTATCTACCGGTTATAGCTATCAAATTCCATAAAATTTAACGTTCGTTAGCTCTAACGCTAGTTTATTTTGTTTTGTGCACGCTGAAAAATAATCGCTTCTGTAGTATATTGTCCCAAACATATTCGGCTTGAAATATACATATGTTTAGGGTACACTCCAAATATATAATATTTGACACACACAAATATTGTATGTTTGGGAGGATATTGTTCAAAACAAAAATATGCTCCCATTCAAATATTTTTTATTTGGAACTAGTATTTCCAAAACAAAGATTAATTTGTAATTATTTATTTTTTTTTTCAATGTAATAATGTCTTAACTTAAAGACAAGTTTTCTGTTTTTCAGATGTTCAAAGAGCATTTTTTTATAATTTTTATATGTTTGTAAAATTTTATTAAACTTAAATCTAATCTAATAATCTTTCGTAAATATAAGTTGCATTGATGGATTGACAAAAAGTGATGAATTGGAATATTTATAAATTAAATGACATTTTTGGCTATACATTTTAACACGAAAACTAGGAAAAACAAACTAATATTCGAACAAGTCAGCAAAGTTTTAAAAATCTTTTTAAGAAAAATATATTTGGAAAACTTCATAAACAATAACATTGTTTGTGTGTAAACACATATTTTATTTGTGAAATTCGGTTTGCAAATAAATTATGTTCTAATATATTAATACATGCGTTCCAAACAAAATTTCTTGATTTTCAAATAAAATTTATTTGTTAACAAATATATAATATTTAAAAAAATCCTTTCCAAGTATATTTTCTTTCAATTCAAACATATCAAAAATTACGATTTTCCTCCGTGTGTTAATGGGGGTTAATGTTATTTTAATCGACTAAGAAAAAATCAACTTTTACTTCCGATTAATCGACCTAGTCGACTGAAACGAAATTTGGTTGATGAAAAAGTCGAAAGTGCACTAGCTTCCAGCTCCATTCACTAATTGTGATATAGCTGCCATATAAATATATATTTCTTCCGATTTTTGCCCGTTAGCGCTAAAGAAGCAGTATTTCATAGCCATATACAGTATCGAACAATACATATTGGACTAACTTCATACTTCTGTTCAATCGCAAAATCTAAAAACTGTTAATGATATATACCAAAAATTTTACCTATTACACGGGGCAAAATCGCCTTTTTTGATATGTTTGAATCGAAAGAAAATATATTTGGAACGCAAATGTTTAACTATTATGTATTTCTGAGCAAATAAATTTTATTTGAAAATCAATAAAATTTATTTGCATCACATATATTAATATATTACAATAAAATATACTTGCAAACTAATTTTGTGCTTTTATACAAATAAAATTATTGTTTAGGAATTTCTCTAAATATATTTTGTTTAATAAAGCTTTTCAAAACGTTGCAGATTTATCGAATTTCATTATCAAATGTCCATTGATTTCGTGTTATAACAATTAATTTAAAACGGCATAAGTAGCAATAAAATTTGTTTTAAAGAAGTAGACTTAATTTTTATTTATTCCAATTCATCATTTGTTATCAACACATCAAGCAATGTTTCATTATGCAAGCTTATAAGATTTCAATTATAAAGGAATTTTTAGGAAATTATAAAATTTCTGGAAAAATATTTGCGTTGAAAAACAAACCAGTAAGAAGGACAGAAAGTCGGGCGGGGCCGACTATATAATACCCTACACCTCCCTAACAATGCGATAAGGGTCATTGCGATAATATTTTGGAATAATTGGTAATTGGGAAGGAACATATTATCTAATTCTGAACCGATAATCGCTAAATTAAGCATTATTCGTTCCTTAATTGAGAAACATCTTTCTGGAAAATTTCGCACTGATCGGACATAAAATACAGTTTCTACAGGGGGAAAATCGGTTTTTTTTGACATGTTTGAATCGAAAGAAATTTTTAAATATTATACATTTCTGAGCAAATAAATTTTATTTGAAAATCAATAAAATATATTTGGAACGCATATATTAATATATTAGAACAAAATATATTTGCAAACTAAATTTCTCAAATATAATATGTGTTATATACAAAATAAAATTATTGTTTAGGAATTTTTCCAAATATATTTTATTTAAAAAAGATTTCAAAAACATTTGCTGACTTTCTCGAATTTCAGTTTTAATTTTTCCTTGGTTTCGAATTGAAGTTCCAGTTATGATACCAAATTCAGCATTAACTTCTGTTTTAAATTAATCATTTCAAATTTCAGCGTATTCCAAGTCATCATCAGTTGTCAATTCTCCAAGTAATTTATATTGATCCAAGGTTATACGATATCAATTATTATTACTGAAAAATTTAATACAATTTAGGTATTTTCTGAATACTTAAATGCAAATAAATATTTCTTTCGGAAATAAAAGTTCCAAATAAAAACATTTGGGATGTATACAAAAATTTGTGTTGAACAACATCTTCCCAAAGACATAATTTGTATGTGTGCCACAAATAAAATTTTTAGAGTGTACCCTAAACATGTATATGATTCAAGCCGAATATGTTTGGGACAATATTCTACAGAAGCAATTTTTTTTCAGCGTGTACAGCGCTTACGTTCAAATCGGGGGTAAATATATATGGGGGCTATATGTAAATTTGAACCGATTTCCCCCAAATTTGGCGGTGTTAATTCATGTGATAAGAAACCTCTTTCTGCCAAATTTTTTACTGATCGGATATAAAATACAGTTTCTACAGCGCTTACATGTCAAATCGGGGATAACACATATATGTGGGCTATATCTAAATCTGAACCGATTTCCCTCAAATTAGGCAATGTTAATTCATGTAATAAGAAGCCTCGTTCTGCCGAATTTCGTACTGATCGGATTAAAAATATACTTTATACAGCGTTTACATGTAAAACCGAGGTAACATATATATGGGGGCTATACCTAAATCTGAACCGATTTTCCCCAAATTTTGTATTGTCTCTAAGTGTGTCATAAGACAACTCTCTGTCAATTTTTGTACAAATCGGTTAAAAAATGTTGCTTATACAGTACATATATGCCAAATCGGAGGTACATATATATGGGAGCTATATTTAAATCTGAACCGATTTTAATTAGGGATCGTCCTTGGGCTTAAGGAAAGATATGTGCAAAGTTTCGTTGAGATCGGACCATAATTGCGACATGTACTTTGATTACAAGAATACATCTACAAACAGACAGACGGACATAGCTAAATCGACTCAGAAAGTGATTGCAAGTCGATCGGTATAATAAACAATGGGTCTATCTCTTATCCTTTTGGGTGTTACAAACAAATGCACAAAGTCATAATACCCTGTACCACAGTGTGGTGTAGGGTATAAAAATATTAGGATGAAAACATAATTTTGTTTAGAACCACACAAACATATAATATTTCTGAGTGTCAAATATTATATATTTTGAGTATACCCTAAACATATGTATGTTTCCAGCAGAATATGTTTGGAACAATATACTACAGAAGCGATTTTATCCCGCGTGTATGCATTTCTACCAAGATTATGTGGAAAAGCAGTTATTATCAAGGACGCCTTTGCTCCTCTTTGCATGGAAGCAATAAAATTGTCTGTTATTTTCGCATCTATGGAGTTCAAAGCATTTGTAATGGCCTGAAATAACTTATTTTTAACTCCAACTACACTTTCTCGGTTTATCTTTTTGTTGACAATTTCCCAAAGATTTTCAATGGGATTCAAGTTTGGGCTTGAGCTGGTCACCCAATAACGTTGACCCCTTCCTTTCTAAAACAAAACACAAGGGGTACATACACAAGGTGTACATACAAAATACAAGGGGTACACGGAGAAAAATCGCCATTTTTGATATGTTTGAATTGAAGGAAAATATATTTGTAAACGAATTTTTTGAATATTATATACTTGTTAGCAAATAAATGTTATTTAAAAATCATGAAATTTTGTTTGGAACGCATATATTAATATATTAGAACAAAATATATTTGCGCACTGACTTTCACAAATAAAATATGTGTTTACCCACAAACAAAGTTATTGTTTAAGATGTTTTCCAAATATATATTAATTAAAATTTTTTTTTTAAACTTTGCTGAATTTTTCGAATTTTTAAGTTTTTCTAGATTTCGCGTTGAACTTTGTAGTTAAAAATGTCTTTAGCAGCAATAGGCTTTGTTTTACACCAATAAATTTTAATTTATACACGGGGCAAAATCGACTTTTTTGATATGTTTGAATCGAAAGAAAATATATTTGGAACACAAATTTTTAAATATTATATATTTCTGAGCAAATAAATTCTATTTGAAAATCAATAAATTATATTTGGAATGAATATATTAATATATTACAACAAAATATATTTGCAAACTAAATTTCTCAAATAAAGTATATGTTTAAGTACAAATAAAGTTATTCTTTAGGAATTTCTCCAAATATATTTTATTTAAAAAATAATTTCAAATCTTGTGCCGACTTTTTCGAATTTCATTTTTAATTTTTTCTTGGTTCCTAATTGTACATCCCAGTTATGATACCTTATGCAGCATTGACTTTTGTTTCAAATCAATCATTTTAAATTTAAGTATTCCAAGCCATCATTAGTTGTCAATCCACCGAAAAATTTATTTTGATCCAAAATATTTGGATTTCAGTTATTATTTATTATTTTTACGAACATTAAAAATATCCAAAAAAAATTATTTTGAATTACTGAGCTATATAACGCAATTTAGGTACTTTCTGAATACTTAAGTGCAAATTTTTAATTTGTTTCGAAAAATAATAGTCCCAAACAAAAAAAATTGGAGTAAACAAAGATTTGTTTAGAACAACATCTTCCCAAATATATAACCTTTGTGTGTACCAAATATTATATATTTAGAGTGTACCCTAAACATTTATATGTTTCAAGCCGAATATGTTTGGGACAATATACTACAGGAGCGATTTTTTTCAGCGTGTAAGTATTCCAATTCATCACTTTTTGTCAATCCATCAGTGCAATTTATAGTTACGAAAGATTATGCGATTTAAGTGTTAACTGAATTTTACAAACATAAAATTTATCAAAAAAAATTTGTTTTGAACTTCTGAAAAATAGAAAACTTGTCTTTAAATTAAGGAACTTGTACATTGCCAAAATACTTAAATACAAAATAATCTATATTTCCAAATAAAAAAAAATATTAGCATGGTAACATATTTTTGTTTAGAACAATATCCTCCCAAACATATACAATTTGTGTGTGTCAAATATTATATATTTAGGGAGTATAGTCAAATATTATATATTTAGGGAGTACCCTAAGCATATGTATATTTCAAGCAGAATATGTTTGAGTCAATATACTACAGAAGCGATTTTTTTTCAGCGTGTAGTGTTTTCTATAAGCGTTCTGTCCGAAAGAACGCTAACGAACCGTTCCTTAGGGTTTTATTCTGAACTATTCATAAAACACAACTTCCTAGTAATTTTTAAATGTTTTCATATTCTGTATTTTAGAAAACTATCTCAAATCCTTCAAATTCGACATTTTGAATTACTATCATCTTTTAAATAATAGGAAACAGTTTCCCTCCCTGTTTGGCTTCTTCCGATCACTCCGAACCAACTGATCCCACAAACGTCGTATTTCTGGTAGTCGCATTATTAAAATGTAATCATGCACATGTTTTATTGTAATTAATGCAATTCATTGTAACTTTCTTTGCTTAAATTAAATTCGTGATGTATAATTGTTGTCAGCACTCACTAACATATGAGTTATTTCACATCTGTTGGTAATGATGATAATGGAAATATTGCGGTCACAGGGATGAGAAATGTTCAATTTAGTGGCAGATATGTTGGCTTATCTATAATAGAATATTTTCAGTTGTCCATCATTGGGGTTTATTAAGTAACCTGCTGTGTGACTTAATTGTCACGTAGGTAAAATATGACAATATGCTCTCCGGTGAGGGATAATTATATAAAATAAAATTGTCTAAAACAAATGTTGCACATACATACTCGTATATCACATTTTGTTCTACTGAAATCTGACATACAATACAAACTATGTTTATTAAATCCCTTTGAATGAATAGTTAACTCTTCGCATTCGCTTTCATAGTCATACTCGTAGTTATTCATTGTAAGCAGCAACATACATAGTATGGTACTTATTTGGTATGACTTACTAAAGCATACATTTGTATATTTCAAATGTAATTACTTAATCGGTTATAATGCCAGACAGAATGTGCCCAATACGAACGAGTATGTTCTGGTGATTACACGTAGTCGAAGTCGTAGTTGTAGTCGGTTGGTTTGTGGCCACAATGAAAACATGGTTAAGCATTTCATTTAATTTGTTATTAAGGCCCAAAGTTTGTTAGCATTTTAATGCATCATAAGGACAAAGATTTAATTTAATTAAAAACGGAAAAGTTTTATAATTGAATTTTCTGTTAATCTCACTCATACTCTAAGTAATACTCTACACTTATGTATGTATGCAGATGACATTCTCGTGTGGTTAGGAGATTATACGGCTCAATTATTGATGAAGTTTTTGTTAATCATACCCATACACATACACACATTCAATACAATCTTTATAGATATGTTGTCACTATGGAACAGCAAAGATATTTAAGTTTTGTTTGAAAGAATTGAAAGCTACAATACAACAAGTAAGAAAGTTTTAGTCGGGCAAACCGACTAACGCATACCCTCACTTTGTGAGTAATGTTATATTAAATATTACACGAATTATTCTGTAAATTTTTGTGGGAGATACCAGAAGGGGTTTGACATATACACCTATTTTTCGCTAAACAATAGATACTTTAAATACATTGCACTGTGCCGAATTATAAGCGTTTATGTGCACTGGTATATTAACGTTATGAGATATTAAATTTTCGTATGATTTGGCCATTTTGTGTGGGATTTATCAAATGGGGTGGTGATAACTCCCATTTTTCACAGGGCTATAGGTACTTCAAAAGCGTTACAATGTGCAAATGTTGTTGTATTTCCCTGCATTGGTACTAACGCGGTAAGCTCTTATCTTTTTGTGCAAAATTTCCATTTTTCACTGAACTGTAGGCACTAAAAAAGCATTGCACTGTACCAATTTTTAAGTATTTTTATACACTGGTATTAATGTTATAAGCTATTAACTTTTGGTGCAAAATGGTGCATTTATGTGGGATGTACCAAGAGGGGCGATGCAACTTCGCCCATTTTTCTCGAGGTGATATCGACTAATAAACTTATAATATGTGTAGAATTTCAGACAATTCGAATAAGTATTGTAGAAGTTAGTAAAGAATCAATATTTCACTCAATTTTAACACTTTGTGGGGGAGGTACTAGAAGGAGTGGACCAATATGACCTATCTTCAAACTTAGCCGGAGATAGAAAAAAATATTACCTTACACCAAATTTGAAGTCAATCGGCTACTCCTATCAAGAGTCATCGTACGCACCCAGCAGACAGACGGACGGATAGACGGACATTGCTCACTCGAGTTAAAATGACCCAAAACGGATATTCAACGAACTTAACTAGAGTCTTAGGTTATTCCTTCGAGGTGTTACACTTTTAGTCCGTAGCAAATGGTATATACCCTCGTATAACTAAAGTGAGGGTATAATTAGGGTTGCCAGATTAAAATAGCTGGACTCAAGAAAAAAATATTTAGAAGAAAAACCTGAACTAATGAAAAACTTGCAAATTATTGATAAATTCGGTTGAAATGTATTTATTTAAAAACCAGTAAAGGCAATGACTATTTCCTCACAATGAGGAAATGGACATTGCCATAATAATTTGGAATAATTGTTTTCTTTTCGGTTAACAAAGTACTGAGCTCCACCTCCTCATCAAGGCTTAGCTCAAGGAGGAGTTTATGATGTTGACCATAACAAACTAGATCTAAAACAGTATTCTTTCATAGATCAACAATCGGAAGGAACAAATAAATGGGGCTATACATAATCTAAACAGATTTTCATCAACTTGGATCAAAAACCTCATGTCTGCCAAATAATACAAAGGTCGGACGTTAAGTACTGTTTCAATAGCGTTAAATACTGCATAGGCAGGAACGTAGTATATATGTGGCTATATCTAAATCTCAACCGATTAAACCAAATAAGAAGTATTAGTTCCTAAATTAAGAAACCCCTCTTTGCCGAATTTCCTACTTATCGGATATAAAATACGGTTTTTACAGCGCTTACATGTCAAATCGTGTAAAACATATATATGGGGGCTATATATAAATCTGAACGGATTTTCCCGAATTTGGCAGTATTCATTCATGTAATAAGAAAACTCACTCTGCCAAATTTAGGACTGATTTCGGATATGATTTCAAATCGGTGAAACATCTATATGTGTGCAATATCTAAATCTGAAGGGATTTTCCCCGAATTTCGTAAGGTTCATTCACGTAACAAGAAAACTCTCTCTGCCGAATTTCGTACTTATCGGATATAAAATATCGTTTCTACAGCGCTTACATGTCAAATCGGGTGTAACATATATATGGGGGCTATATCTAAATTTGAACCAATTTTGACCAATTTCAATAGGGATCGTCCTTCGGCCAAAAAATAGCACTGTGCCAAATTTCATCATAATGGGACCATAAATATGGCCTTCACTTTGATTACAACGATACATCTACAGACGGGCGGACATGGTTAAATCGACTCAGGAAGTGATTCCAAGTCGATCGGTATAATAAGCGATGGGTCTATCTCTTCTCCCTTTGGGTGTTACAAACAAATTCACAAACTCATAATACCCTGGACCGCAGTGTGGTGTAGGGTAAAAATAAAGTATAATAAAACACAATTTATTCATTTTGCCACATGTATTTCCTACTTCTGGAAACAGATTTTTATTAATCCTGTTGCTTCAGGTGAGAGCATAAAATATAGAAAATGTTTAAGGTTTTCATCAAAATCAGTCTTATTAAAAGTTCTGAGCTTATAAGATCGGAAAACTTTCTATTCCTTGCTTTTAATATATATTATTTACGATGCTGGAGGCTCATTCACAAAAAATAATTACTAACAGGAATTGAAAACAAATGAAATATTTATATCCAAACATAAAGTGTGGGTATGTATTAAGGTTGACAAATGTCGTTTGCAATGTTAGGTGATATGAGACTTTTTGTAAGCAGTTTTCAATTAGTTCATATTGAGCTGCTCTTATATTGTGCCAATTACACTATGCAACAAATGAACTCTTTTTTGAAAATTACACGGACTTGACAGTATAGGTTCGATTCTACTCTCAAAGGGTAGTATAACCCTATACTAGGTTTGGCGAAATTAGTGACCAATTCTTTTTTATGGGCCTCCAAAGTTTTTTACGATTTGTTAAAATGGGGCCCAAAAATTACAGTTATGTGTGGGAGCTAGAGGGTTAAGTTCCACCAAAATATTGGCCTTAATATTTTCTATAAAGTTGCTGAACATACCCTATACCAAAAAAAATATTTTTGTTACATAATAGTGAAATACTAACATTTTTGGGGTACAATGTGTTTTTTGAGCTATTTAGGGTACCTAGACACGTTCAGATTGTATTGTTCGTTCAGATTGTAAATTGTTCAGATTTAAGTTGGCTACAATTTTGTCAAACATTGTTAGTGAAAAATTACGAGTCCCTTTTTCAAAAAAAAGTACCGGAAAAAAATATTTTTTCGCAAAAAATTGTATTGTTCGTTCAGATTGTAAATTGTTCAGATTTAAGTTGGCTACAATTTTGTCAAACATTGTTAGTGAAAAATTACGAGTCCCTGAAAGTTATGCTGAAAAAAGTGAAAAAAAAATATTTTTTTCCGACACTTTTTCAAAAAAAAGTACCGGAAAAAAATTTTTTTTCGCAAAAAATTTTAAGAAACTTTTATCACTATATTCTTAGCTACATTATTGCCAAATTTAGTTAAGCGGTATCACCAAGTCTGAATTAGTTGTTGGGCAAAAGCTCATGACATCTTTTTCGAAGGGCCCACTGATTTTCAAAAATTTTGGAGGCCCATTAAAAAGAATTGGTCACTAATTTCGCCAAACCGAGAATAGGGTTATACTACCCTTTGATAGTAGAATGGAACCTATACTATCAAGTCCGTGCATTTTTTCACTGTTCCACTGTGTTATTGATGGTCTTTTTACAATTATTGAATAATGTGAACAATTTCGAATTTATATTTTTCAAATTTTGATAATAGTCTTTTGTTGTTATACAACGCTCTGTTAAATAATCTTAGAGCTATGTTAAAAAAGAAAATAAGTCTATCAATCGTATTAAATTTGTAAATGTTAGATCGATAAAGACTTCAGCCGACAATCCGTTTTTGGGGATAAAAGTACGAAAAATTGTTTTACATATGAGGGTTTCTCTGGAAAACGGATCAAACATAAGAAATTTTCTTTTCTGATTAACTCGAATTTATACACACAAAGTGCTGTGCAAATGGCAAGGGGGCTATTGAGCCATTTTCGCGCTACGTGAGGGGGGAGTTTGGGGTGAATTAAAAATTTTAGTTTACATTGTACATGCCATAACTTCTGATCCAGTTCAGATATTTTTAGGAGATAAAAACTGTTTTAAAGACAATTTCTAAAAAAAAAATATTTTGTATAGGACATTTCATTAAAATCTATATGATACAAAATTTCAACGAGACCGGTTAAGGAGGGTGTTGAACATTGAGATTTTGGTCAAACGGTACTTGTTTACCTATTGTATTTAGAAAAATTTTCCCAAAGTGTTTGCAAAAGCTTTTTCTTCAATCCTTTTAAAAAAAAATCAGAAAAATATTTTTTGTGGATTTTGATTTTCGAAATAAAAACTTCTTCTGACAAAAAGTACATCACTTTTTAAATAGCCTATTGATTTTAGCGACGTTGGTGCCGGATGAAAGGTTTAAATCTATGCTTATGGCTTAATAAAAAAATAATTTGGTTTCGACCCCAATTGACGAAAGAATACCATGTTTTTCTTACTCACTTTAAAATGTTTAAATTTATCGTTGCAGAAAATGTTGAAGGCCATGTCCTACAACCCTCAATCCTATTTACAATGTACTCCAATACCTAATGCAGAATTAGCATCAATTACAAATCCCAACTTCAACATTAAGAACGTCTTTAAAGAAAAGCTATGAACAACGTAGAAAATATTCTACTTTTTGCAAAGATCCTTTCGCGACATTAAGGACATTTTTAGGATTTGTTTATTTTTGGTACAGAACTGTTGGCATCATGACACAACTTTCGAGTGCTACTTAAAAGTAATCTTTTGCTTTCCAATCCGCCTATTGAGGATTTTAGAAAATACTGGGACAAACCTGTCATAAAGATTTAATTATTTCTCGAGAAAGACAAAGAAAGCCATCGTGGAATTTGGCAATATTGAAGAGTACAATTTGGACTTAAATACAAAAAATAAAATTTAAAAATAAAAATGGGATTTTTTTTAAATTAATTTTAATAATTTTTTTTAAAAATATGTAGAAAAAAATCTTTTTAAATTTATTTTCTATTTTTTATTTAATAATTACTAACATTTCGCGAAAAGTTCCAAATTAAATATAAATATAATTTTTAAAAATTTAATTTTTTTAAAAAACTCATTATTCCTCAAAATTCGCAGTTTCGAATTTTAAAATCTTTATAGTAGACCGGTTTTCTATATTTTTGCAAAATAATTTAAATGGGTTGTTAACAACACTTGCAACCATTATACCAAGTTTCATCAAAATCCGTGACATGAGCCAAAAATACTGTGATCACTTAACATGGAAATGCTCGGCAGCGATGCGCACCGAGTAAAGCTAGTATTTTATATAATATCCAATTTCCGTTATTGTTATGTGGAATGCTGGGGGATATATAAGATTATTTCTGGTCGAACTTAATGCCGTTTTTACTTGTTAAACTAGTAAATGTTTTTATACCCTCCACCATACGATGGGGGGTATATTAATTTTGTCACTCCGTTTGTAACAACTATAAATATTGGTCGGAGACCCCATAAAGTACATATATTATTAATCGTCGTAAAATTCTAAGACGATTTAGCCATGTCCGTCTGTCCGTCCGCATGTGGTAATCACGCTACAGTCCGCAATAATAGAGCTAGGTTGATCAAATTTGGTATAAATATTTCTTATACAGGGTTGCCCATATTCGACGGACCCATGTTTTTTTAAAAAAAATCAAAGAAAAAAATAAAAATTTGGCGGTTGGCAATCTTAATCATTTAATTTGTTCCAAGTAGATTTGTTTACATCAATTTTTGAATATGATATCTCTCAAATGGCGTTGATGGCGTGTGATGGCGTTGATGGCGTATTGTGCCCTTTTTGCAGCATTTTCCATCGTTTTCGCCAACATTTCGGCCGGAATAGCGGCTATTTCTTCACGAATGTTGTCCTTGAGCTCTTCTACGGTCCTTGGCTTGTTAACGTAAACCTTTGACTTCAAATATCCCCACAAGAAGAAGTCAGGCGGCGTCAAATCGGGCGAACGCGGTGGCCAGTCCAAATCACCACTTTTCGACATCAAACGGCCCGGAAACAAATTCTTCAGAAAATCGATTGTTATGCGACTTGTGTGCGGTGGAGCGCCGTCTTGTTGAAACCAGAACTGCCTCATACGCTTTCGACGAATAATTGGCATCACAAAATTGGTCATCATGTCGCGATAACGCTCCTGGTTGATGGTAACAGCATGGCCATTTTCGTTTTGGAAGAAAAACGGCCCAATGACCGTTTTCGCACTAACGCCACACCAAACTGTGACTTTTTCGTCATGAAGAGGCAATTCTTGAATCTCCTGAGGATTTTCAGTGGCGTAAATACGGCAATTTTGCTTATTTACGGTCCCATTCAATGTGAAATGGGCTTCATCGGACATGATAATTTTGTTCCAAAATTGCTCGTCATCATCGGCCATTTCGATGACTCGTTGGGCCCATTCCAATCGACGAGGCTTGTCCGCAGGCAACAATCTTTGCGTCAATTGAATTTTGTACGGGAACAAATGCAAATCAACGCGAATAATCCGTTGTAAAGTGGACCGAGCCATGCCCAACTGCTGAGAACGGCGTTTTTGGGATGTTCTTGGGGACCTCTCAACACTGGCTCGTACGGCAGCGATATTCTCGGCCGATCGCCTTGGTCGACTTTTATTTGGCCTCTTCGGATTAGAAAGAGCCTCACCAGTAGAAAATTTTTAGTATAAACGCTTAATGGTGTTCTTAGAAGGCGCACTTCTCACATTTTTTAATATTTTAAAAGCACGTTGACTTGACTTCTTCTGTTGAATGTAAATTTCAACTATTTCAGAGCGCTCGCGTGGCGTGTATTGTTCCATGGTAAAAATCTGCTTGGACTGACGCTTCAAACGCGGTATGTCATTAAGCGATCTGACATCTCTATCAAAAGTTATGGCGTTGCCAGATGGGTCCGTCGAATATGGGCAACCCTGTAGTTGCAGGCTGTTTGGGATTGCAAATGGGCCATATCGGTCAATGTTTTGATATAGCCCCCATATATAGCATCTAACTTGCTGTGATTCCTACTGTTCTCATCTACTATATTTATACCCTCACTTTAGTGTGACGAGGGTATATATCATTTGCTACGGAAAAAAGTGTAACACGTCGAAGGAGTGACCTAAGACCCCAAGTATGTTCGGAGGAAATCCGTTTTGGGTCATTTTAAGTCGAATGAGCAATGTCCGTCCGTCTGTCTGTCTGTCTGTCTGTCTGTCTGTCTGCTGGCTGGTGCGCACGATAACTCTCGAAAGGAGTAACCGATTGAATTTGGTATGTGGCAATATTTTTTTCTATCTCCGGCTAAGTTCGAAGATGGGCCATATTGGTCCACTCCTTTTAGTACCTCCCCTACAAAGGGTTAAAATATTGTGAAATATTGATTCTTTAATAACTGATATACTACTTATTCGAATCTTTTAAAATTCCACACATAGTATTAGCTTATTAGTCGCTATCAACTCTAGAAAAATGGGCGAAGTCGCCACGTCCCTTTTGGTACCTCCCACACAAATGCACCATTTTGCACCAAAAGTTAACAGCTTATAACATTAATAATAGTGTATAAAAATACTTGAAAATTTGTACAGTATTGTGCTTTTATATTGCCTACAGTCCAGGGAAAAATGGGTGTTCTTGCCACGCCCCTTTTGGTACCTCCCACACAAAAGTACCTTTTTGCACCAAAAGTTAACAGCTTATAACATTAAAACCAGAGTATAAAAATATTTGAAATTTTTTACAGTGTAATGTTTTTATAGCGTCTATAGCACTGTGAAAAATGGGCGTTATTGCCACGCCCCTTTTTGTACCTCCCACACAAAATGCCCAAATCATACCACAATTTAATGTCTCATAACGTTTTTTAAGTATCTAATGTTCAGCGAAAAAAAGGTGTATTTGATAAACCCCTTCTGGTACCTCCCACACAAATTGACAGAATAATTCGAGTAATATTCAATATTACATGACTCACAAAGTGAGGGTATACCTTAGTCGGTTTACCCGACTGAAACTTTCTTACTTGTTTTTTTGTTTTTCGGTGTTATTTTCTTCGGTTTTGAGTTATTCACATGCTATCCATGGTGGAGGGTATATAAGATTCGTCATGGCCGAACTTAACGCTTTTACTTGTTGTGTTTAAAATATATCCACCGACATTTTTTTTTAAATAATAAAAAAACATGATTTTTATATATTAATTGATAACATTTTCTATTTTAATTAATTGCAAATAAATCCATGTTATTCTATCGCACAATGTTCAGTCAACCTTTTGTATGTTCATTTTAATCAGTTTTACGAATATTATGTAATCTTTTTTTTGTTTCCATATAACATAATGCCATAAGTCCAATCAGTTTATGCTGGTTGTTTTAATGATGTTTTTTTGTTAATTATTAATTCGTTAATAAGATTATCATTCGTTGCATATTAACACGTTCATTATCTGCAATTATTAAAACAACAAATAAATCCAATAAAGAGAGGGTACAACAGACAATCCGATGACAAAACAAATAAAATTATTCTGCCAAAGATACAAATTCTCATATTTAATCAGCATCAACAAGAACAAAAACAGAAATAACAACAAGAGTCCAGAGTCGTTGTGAGTTAATAATAATATTTATATGATAGACGACAAATACTAACTAATTAACAATTCATGAAAAATTGAAAAGATAAACATGACTTTGCATAGAACGAAGAAAAAGCAAAAAATGTGCTGTAAAATGACATGTGAGAACCTTTAAATTTTGCTATTTATTGTTGTGAAGCAGCTATTTTGCCATTGGAATTGCTTAATTACTTGGCGATTAAATATTGAACATCGGCCAAATAAATAAATAAATAATTTTTATTAGAAATATATTAAAAAAAATTTCCACTGTTGATCCAATTAAATGGCATAAGAGGAAACATCTCTAGAATGGCATTACCATGTCATATCGGTATAGAACATTATTGAGACAAATGTTTTCAATTTAAATGCACCACATATTTGAACACAATTCGAGAGCAATGGATCTCAATTGTTTCGGTATAGTTTTAAAAAAGTTAATTGTATGGCCTTTAACTTTTTCTAATAACATTTTTTCATCTGTAGCACAGTTTCGCATATACAAATGTCTCAAAATATGGCGTCAAAATTATTTTTTTTTATATTTTTTAAGAAATTCGTAATAAATTTGTAATAAAAACATAGAAAAATGCAAAATTATTTTATTTTTATAATTTTATCGAAAAGCTTGATTGGCCATGAATAAAATGAGTTAATTCGGAAGAAAATCCTTGCATAATTTAGAAAGTTGTAAGTGATAAATAGGAGTCATTTCATGCCAAACGGGGCCATTTTTGACATCACTATTTTTGATGGCTTCGAAATTTTGTTTATGTATTATTTACCTAAAAATATCTTATACGTAGTTCAAGAAAAAATTTAAAAAAAATTCGTTAAGAGTTATGAGCAATTTAAAGTTGACGAAATTACGTTTTTTTCTAAAACGTGTGTTCTTTCTTTAGGGGCACCGTCTTTGAAAACATGGGTTGTGGGAAAAACGCTTTAAAGTTTTTCTGATGTATTGTGTCACCTATGAGGCGCGGTTGCTACCGCGATATGCCGAAATGGATAGGTTACACCACATATTTGAACACAATTCGAGAGCAATGGATCTCAATTGTTTCGGTATAGTTTTAAAAAATTTAATTGTATGGCCTTTAATTTTTTCTAATTACATTTTAGAAAAATGCAAAATTATTTTATTTTCATAATTTTATCGAAAAGCTTGATTGGCCATGAATAAAATAAGTTAATTCGGAAGAAAATCCTTGCATAATTTAGAAAGTTGTAAGTGATAAATAGGAGTCATTTCATGCCAAACGGGACCATTTTTAACATCACTATTTTTGATTGCTTCGAAATTTTGTTTATGTATTATTTACCTAAAAATATCTTAAAGGTAGTTCAAGAAAATATTTTAAAAAAAATTCGTTAAGAGTTATGAGTACTTTAAAGTTGACGAAATTACGTTTTTTTTCTAAAAGGTGTGTTCATTCTTTAGCTTGAATCTATTGAAATACGTGACCGATTTTAATGTGCTATACCTTGTATTGAAGGTAATTTCAACTACTACTATATATTTACTAATTTTTAGCATTGTATCTTATAAGAGACTTCTGAAAGAACATAACCAATACTCATGTGGTTTATACGACACTCCTGTCAATGCATGTGGAAAATTTAAACTTTCTAGCGGAAAGGATAGAAGAAGAAGTGAGAATTCACATGAAATCTCCCATTAAAATATGTGGGGGATTTCATGTGAAGTGAGTCCATTTTTAAAAGCGATGCCTTCTGATCGAGATGAAACTTGCACGTAGTTTAGTACTGTTGGATGGTAGCTACAAGGCCCATCCATATAACTAAACCATGATGGGCTCATGTGGAATCCCCAGGGAGTGAGAAA
The DNA here is from genome assembly GCA_963930755.1 of Eudasyphora cyanicolor. Lineage (NCBI taxonomy): Eukaryota > Metazoa > Arthropoda > Insecta > Diptera > Muscidae > Eudasyphora > Eudasyphora cyanicolor. The sequence continues at coordinate 153,198,944 of OZ005736.1, read as the reverse complement.
GAGAGGAAGACCAAGGAAAACGTGGCGTAGATCCATAGCTAATGAAACGAAAAATCAATAAGTGAACATAGAGCTGTTGCCCGTGATAGATCATAATGGAGAGACTTTTTTTAATAGCCTTTTTTTGACAGATCACGTGTGAGTCGTGTCATACTGTCATGTTGTTTTTGTTAAGTATTGTTTGGCATTTCACCACGGAAAGACTTACACCTGTACAACGTTTACAAATTATTCAGTTTTATTATCAAAATAATCGTTCGCCAATTGCGCTAAGTCCATTTTTTTTAAATCCAAAAAAAGACTTTCCAGTCGGCCCACGGCCTTGACACCCATGAGCAATATTTCAGCTCTCGTTAACAGTTATCTTTTTTGCCATTGACCGATTCCCGATCCGACGTACCGGAATCATCGGTCCATATTTCTTCAAAAATGATGCCGATGGCGACCGTTATCATGCCATGATAACCGACTATTTGATGCCTGAAATTGAAGCTCGTGATCTCGGCGGCATTTGGTTTCAGCAAGACGGCGCCACTTCCCACACATCGCATCAATCAATTGATTTATTGAGAGAACACTTCGGTGAGCAAATAATTTCACGTTTTGGGCCGGTCGATTGGCCACCAAGATCGTGTGATATCACACCGTTAGACTTTTTCCTGTGGGGATGTGTAAAGTCTAAACTTTATGCAGACAAACCCGCTTCGATTCAGACATTGGAGCAAAACATTACGCGTGTCATTCGCCAGTTACCAGTCGAAATGCTCGAACGAGTCATCGAAAATTGGACTCAACGGATGGACCATCTGAGGCGTAGGCGCGGCCAACATTTGATAGACATAATATTCAAAAAATAAATGCCAAAGAATGTTCTTTGAAATGATAATAAACATTCCCCATTCAATTTGAATTTTCTGTGTTTTTTCTTTAAAAAAGTAGGGAACCTCGAAATGGATCACCACTTACTATTGTATATAAACATGCCATAATAATAATAATATAACTAACTACATATTTAATTTAGAAAAAAAAAATTTCTGTAGCCTATTCCTCAATCTTTTTATGAAAAAAAAATTGGCAAAAATAGTTTTTGTGATTTTTTTTTACGAAATTAAAACTTGTTTTGAAATTTTTGTCAAAATCTATATTTTGATTTTTTCCTCAAAAGAAAACTTAGGTCATTTAATTTATGAGCTTAAAATAAATATAAACATCTAAAAAATAGGGATTGAACCAAAACTCATATGTTAGTATAACTCGAGAACCGTTTATCGCATTTGATTCAGAAAAGCTTTATATAATACTAAATATTCATATTCTTTTAATATCATTGCTTCATCCTGTCAGCAATTTCAAATATCTTACAAGATATTGCGAAAAATTTTATTTTTTGAGAAAATTTTATTAAAAACTCTTAAAGACAACGAAAAATTCACAATTATTATATTTTTATTTTTATACCCTACACCACACTGTGGTACAGGGTATTATAACTTTGTGCATTTGTTTGTAACACCCAAAAGGAGAAGAAATAGACCCATCGTTTATTATACCCATCGACTTAGAATCACTTTCTGAGTCGATTTAGCTATGTCCGTCTGTCCGTCTGTCTGTCTGTCTGTCTGTCTGTCTGTCCGTCTGTCTGTCTGTCTGTCTGTCTGTCTGTCCGTCTGTGCATGTATTCTTGTAATCAAAGTACAGGTCGCAATTATGGTCCGATCTCGACGAAACTTTACACATATCTTTTTTTTGGCCCAAGGACGATCCCTATTGAATTTGGTTGAAATCGGTTCAGATTTAGATATAGCCCCCATATATATTGTAGCCCCGATTTGACATGTAAGCGCTGTAAAAATGTTATTTTATATCCGATCAGTGCGAAATTCGGCAAAGAGAGGTTTCTTATTACATGAAGAAATACTGCTAAATTCGGAGAAAATCGGTTCAGATTCAGATATAGCCCCCATATATATGTTACCCCCGATTTGACATGTAAGCGCTGTAAAAACTGTATTTTATATCCGATCAGTGCAAAATTTGGCAGAAAGAGGTTTCTTATTACATGAAGGAATACTGCTAAATTCGGAGAAAATCGGTTCAGATTTAGATATAGCCCCCATATATATGTTACCCCCGATTTGACTTGTATTTATTTGTATATTTTATATCCGATCAGTATGACATTCGGCAGGAAAAGGTTTCTTATTACATGAATGAACTCTGTTAAATTTGGAAGAAATCGGTTCAGATTTAGATAGAATTTGGTTAAAATCGGTTCAGACTTAGATATAGCCCCCATATATATGTTACCCCAGATTTGACATGTAAGCGCTTTAAAAACTTTATTTTATATCCGATCAGTCTGAAATTCGGCAGAAAGAGGTTTCTTATCATATGAATGAACACTGTTAAATTTGGAAGAAATCGGTTCAGATTTAGATATAGCCCCCATATATACGTTACCCCCGATTTGAAGTGTAAGCGCTGTAAAAATGTTATTTTATATCCGATCAGTATGAAATTCGGCAGAAAGAGGTTTCCTATTATTTGAATGAACACTGTTAAATTTGGAAAAAATCGGTTCAGATTTAGATATAGCCCCCATATAATCGTTACCCCCGATTTCACATGTAAGCGCTGTAAAAATGTTATTTTATATCCGATCAGTGCGAATTTCGGCAAAAAGAGGTTTCCTTCTACATGAAGAAATACTGCCAAATTCGGAGAAAATCGGTTCAGATTTAGATATAGCCCCATATATATGTTACCCCCGATTCGACATGCAAGCGCTGTAGAGATTGTATTTTATATCCGATCAGTACGAAATTCGACAGAAAGATGTCTTTTTACATGAATGAGTATTCAGGGAAAATCGGTTCAGATTTATATATAACATCCGTACATATGTTCCTCCTGATTTGGTATCAAAGCGCTATAGAAGTTGTACTTTACTTCCGATCATTATAATTTTCCAGAAATATGTTTCTCAATTTAGGAACGAATATTACTTAATTTAGCGATTATCGGTTCAGAATTAGATAATATGTTCCTACCCATTTACCAATTATTCCATATTATTATCGCAATGACCCTTATCGCATTATTAGGGAGGTGTAGGGTATTATATAGTCGGCCCCGCCCGACTTTCTGCCTTTCCTTACTGGTTTAATCTTAAAGTCTGATCGGTCATGAAAGCAATAAGCAAAAAAATCGATACATACTTTAAAAAGTTGTAGCTAATTAGGTAAGTCTACAAATATAGAAAAATTGGGCTTAGTAGTATACAAGTTAAAATAACTTGTGTATTTTGTTTCGATAACTTTCATGCATTGAATACCAGCGGATCTCCCTTCCATAAAATAGCTTGTCTGCTTCTTTTTATCCCTCGAATTTGGATGAAAAACCAATCTAGCCGGAACAAAATATTATTTCTTCATTACTTGCCCCATAATAAAGTACAGTGCAAAATGAACTAAGGGATATAGGAGTAGTTAAGTTTATCTGGTAATCCTCAAATTATTCAAGTGGCGAAGTGCATATTGAAGGAATTTATTGTGTCTTTTGCTATATTTTGTGGACATTTTTGGGTGGATGTTTTCAGTTAAGTATTATTTGAATGAGGTTTATAAAGAAATCTCCCAAGTTCAGCTATATCATAGTATTGACTGACAAACTAAGAGAGCGGAATTTTCTTCTGACGGTTTATGACAAATTAAATTTCCACACAATTTAGAAATATTCAAGCTTTGTCTGTCCAAGAAAATAACGCTGTGTAAACAAATAGCAAAGGATGAAATTAATAAAAAAATGTATTAATCATCACAGAACAAAGTGCAGTAGATAATGAGATGGGTCATTAATGATTTTGCTTTTCTGACCAACGATGTCGAATTTTAACGTTCGCATGACTTCTATGCGAAAAATATCTGGTTTGCGATATTTGTGTAATATTAGCAAGATAGTTGAACATATTGTTTTTGAGAAGTTATATTTTTAGTAAAGCCTTTAATTTCCCCTTTTCAGCATGGTTTCGTTCGTGGACGTTCAACTGTATCTAATTTAGCTGTATTTTCACAATATTGTGTTCGTAGTTTTGAACTTGGTTGTCAGGTGGATGCTATATACAAGGTGACGCAAAAGTAATCCTCCTATCAGAAAATGCTATAAATTTTGCGATTGGCCCCTAATGTCAGTTCTGTTTTGACATTTGTGTAGTAAACACATTCGAAATACACGTTAATAAACAATGTTACGCTACACTGCTCCAGAACGCGGAATATTTCTGACTATTTATTTGACCAATAATCGGTCGGTGACTTTGGCACAGATTTTCTGGCCGTCCAACGCCTACTGGTGAAACACTGGGACGTTTAGCCGCTCGCCTCGAAGAGACTGGCACAACACGAGATGCTGCCAGGCGTGGCAGACCCCGGAGTAGCCGTTCTGCAGAGAATATTGCTGCTGTAGCCGAGGATGTCATGGAAGCGCCGTCGACATCGACCAGACGACGTGCCACGCAAATGGGTATCAGTCGACGGTCTCTACAGCGAATTTTGGTACAAGATTTGAAGATGTTCCCGTACAGAGTCCAGACGGTGCATCAGCTGTTAGCTGCTGACCGCCAATCGGGTCTAACATAACATCGAAAGCTTACTTTTGCGCCACCTGTTATATGCACGCTGAAAAAAATCGCTTCTGTAGTATATTGTTCTAAACATATTCTGCTGGAAACGTACATATGTTTAGGGTACACTCCAATTATATAATATTTGACACTCACAAATATAATATGTTTGCGAGGATGCTGTTCTAAACAAAATTATGTTTTCATCCTAATATTTTTTTGGAAATAATATTTCCAAAACAATGATTAATTTGTATTTAAGTATTTTGGCAATGTATTTATGGCTTAATTTAAAGGAAAGTTTTCAGTTTTTTTTAGAAATTTAAGGTTTAATTTTTTAGAAATTTTATATGTTTGAAAAATTATATCAAAATGTAAATCGTATAATCTTGCACGGAGAAAAAAACAGGAAACAAAATATGTTTGGGATCAAAATTGAAATAAAATATAGTTTTGTGCAAATATTTTATATTTACATACCGGAAAAAAAAAGTTTGAATATCTCTCTTATCAATGTTATTTTTTCGGAGTTTTGGTGGAAATTATCTTTAACCAGTAAGGAAAGGCAGAAAGTCGGGCGGGGCCGACTATATAATACCCTACACCTCCCTAATAATGCGATAAGGGTCATTGCGATAATAATTTGGAATAATTGGTAAATGGGTAGGAACATATTATCTAATTCTGAACCGATAATCGCTAAATTAAGTAATATTCGTTCCTAAATTGAGAAACATATTTCTGGAAAATTATAATGATCGGAAGTAAAGTACAACTTCTATAGCGCTTTGATACCAAATCAGGAGGAACATATGTACGGATGTTATATATAAATCTGAACCGATTTTCCCTGAATACTCATTCATGTAAAAAGACATCTTTCTGTCGAATTTCGTACTGATCGGATATAAAATACAATCTCTACAGCGCTTGCATGTCGAATCGGGGGTAACATATATATGGGGCTATATCTAAATCTGAACCGATTTTCTCCGAATTTGGCAGTATTTCTTCATGTAGAAGGAAACCTCTTTTTGCCGAAATTCGCACTGATCGGATATAAAATAACATTTTTACAGCGCTTACATGTGAAATCGGGGGTAACGATTATATGGGGGCTATATCTAAATCTGAACCGATTTCTTCCAAATTTAACAGTGTTCATTCAAATAATAGGAAACCTCTTTCTGCCGAATTTCATACTGATCGGATATAAAATAACATTTTTACTGCGCTTACACTTCAAATCGGGGGTAACGTATATATGGGGGCTATATCTAAATCTGAACCGATTTCTTCCAAATTTAACAGTGTTCATTCAAATAATAGGAAACCTCTTTCTGCCGAATTTCATACTGATCGGATATAAAATAACATTTTTACAGCGCTTACACTTAAAATCGGGGGTAACGTATATATGGGGGCTATATCTAAATCTGAACCGATTTCTTAGAAATTTAACAGTGTTCATTCATATGATAAGAAACCTCTTTCTGCCGAATTTCAGACTGATCGGATATAAAATAAAGTTTTTAAAGCGCTTACATGTCAAATCTGGGGTAACATATATATGGGGGCTATATCTAAGTCTGAACCGATTTTAACCAAATTCTATCTAAATCTGAACCGATTTCTTCCAAATTTAACAGAGTTCATTCATGTAATAAGAAACCTTTTCCTGCCGAATTTCATACTGATCGGATATAAAATATACAAATAAATACAAGTCAAATCGGGGGTAACATATATATGGGGGCTATATCTAAATCTGAACCGATTTTCTCCGAATTTAGCAGTATTCCTTCATGTAATAAGAAACCTCTTTCTGCCAAATTTTGCACTGATCGGATATAAAATACAGTTTTTACAGCGCTTACATGTCAAATCGGGGGTAACATATATATGGGGGCTATATCTGAATCTGAACCGATTTTCTCCGAATTTAGCAGTATTTCTTCATGTAATAAGAAACCTCTCTTTGCCGAATTTCGCACTGATCGGATATAAAATAACATTTTTACAGCGCTTACATGTCAAATCGGGGCTACAATATATATGGGGGCTATATCTAAATCTGAACCGATTTCAACCAAATTCAATAGGGATCGTCCTTGGGCCAAAAAAAAGATATGTGTAAAGTTTCGTCGAGATCGGACCATAATTGCGACCTGTACTTTGATTACAAGAATACATGCACAGACGGACAGACAGACAGACAGACAGACAGACGGACAGACAGACAGACAGACAGACAGACAGACAGACGGACAGACGGACATAGCTAAATCGACTCAGAAAGTGATTCTAAGTCGATGGGTATAATAAACGATGGGTCTATTTCTTCTCCTTTTGGGTGTTACAAACAAATGCACAAAGTTATAATACCCTGTACCACAGTGTGGTGTAGGGTATAAAAACGGGGAAATATTTAAATCGGCTACTTAATTTATTTTCCTATCTATAGGAAAAGAGTAATTTTTCTCAAATATAATATGTTTCCAGAAAATATACTACAGAAGCGATTTTTTTTCTTAGGGTGGGTAACGACAAATAGCATTGATGGATTGACAATTGGACTATTTATAAATTAAAAATTATAAATTAAAACCAGTAAGGAAAGGCAGAAAGTCGGGCGGGGCCGACTATATAATACCCTACACCTACCTAACAATGCGATAAGGGTCATTGCCATAATAATTTGGAATAATTGGTAAATGGGTAGAAACATATTATCTAATTCTGAAACGATAATAGCTAAATTAAGCAATATTCGTTCCTAAATTGAGAAACATCTTTCTGGAAAATTTTAATGATCGGAAGTAAAATACAACTTCTATAGCGGCTTGATACCAAATCAGGAGGAACATATATATGGAGCTTTAATGTAAATCTGAACCGATCTTCCCTGAATACTTATTCATGTAAAAAGACCTCCTTCTGTCGAATTTCGTACTGAACGGATATAAAATACAGTCTCTACAGCGCTTACATGTCAAATCGGGGGTAACATATATATGGGGGTTATATATAAATCCGAACCGATTTTCTCTGAATTTGGTAGTATTCCTTCATGTAATAAGAAACCTCTTTCTGCCGAATTTCACACTGATCGGATATAAAATACAGTTTTTACAGCGCTTACATGCCAAATCGGGGTTAACATATATATGGGTGTTATATCTAAATTTTAAAACGAGTTTCTCCGAATTTGGCAGTATTCCTTCATGTAGAAAGAAACCTCTTTCTGCCGACTTTCGCACTGATCGGATATAAAATAACATTTTTACAGCGCCCACATGTCAAATCGGGGGTAACGTAAATATGGAGGCTATATCTAAATCTGAACCGATTTCTTCCAAATTTAAAAGTGTTCATTCATATTTTAGGAAACCTCTTTTTGACGAATTTCATACTGATCGGATATAAAATACTGTTTTTACAGCGCTTACATGCAAATCGGGGGTAACATATATATGGGGGTTATATATAAATCCGAACCGATTTTCTCCGAATTTGGCAGTATTCCTTCATGTAATAAGAAACCTCTTTCTGTCGAATTTCGCACTGATCGGATATAAAATACAGTTTTTACAGCGCCTACATATCATATCGGGGCTAACATATATATGGGGCTATATCTAAATCTGAGCCGATTTTCTCCGAATTCAGCAGTATTCCTTCATATGATAATAAACCTCTTTCTGCCGAATTTCATACTGATCGGATATAAAATAAAGTTTTTACAGCGCTTACATATCAAATCGGGGTTAACATATATATGGGGGATATATCTAAATCTGAACCGATTCAATAGGGATCGTCCTGGGGCCAAATAAAAGATATGTGTAAAGTTTCGTCGAGATCGGACCATAATGGCGACCTGTACTTTGATTACAAGAATACATGCACAGACAGACGGACATAGCTACATCAACTCAGAAAGTGATTCTAAGTCGATCGGTATAATAAACGATGGGTATATTTCTTCTCCTTTTGGGTGTTACAATAAATGCACAAAGTTATAATACCCTGTACCACAGTGTGGTGTAGGGTATAACAAAAGAAAATGCTGCTTACGACATTTTTACCTGTAAAGTATAACACAAAATCTAGGAAAAAATAAAATTAAAAATTGCCAAAGTCCACAAAGTCTTAAAATTGTTTTAAATATAATGTATTTGGATAAATTCTTAAACGATATCTATATTTGATTGTAGACACTTATTTTATGTGTGACAGTAAGTTCGCAAATATATTTTGTTGTAATATATTAATATATGCGTTCCAAACAAAATTTCTTGATTTTCAAATAAAATATATTTGTTCAAAAACATATAATATTTAAAAATTTTGGTTCCAAGTATATTTTCCTTGAATTCAAACATATCAAAAATTGCGATTTTCCTCTGTGTGGACATGTCAAAAGCTTTCGACAAAGTTTCGCTTAGATTGCTTATTTATAAACTCTCCTCATTGGACTTCCAATCGATTTTCCTTAATTGGATTAAATATTATTTGTTTAATGGGAGTTATTATGTATCTGTTTACCAGGTAAACTCATACATTTACATGTCTACCTCAGGTATACCTCATGGTAGTATATTGGGTCCACTGTTTTTTTGTTTTGTTCATCAATGATATTCACTTATGTATACACTGAAAAAAAAATAGTAATAAAACTAATGATGATACATTCTTATATTAAGTATGCTACCTCGGCATCAATTCAATGAAAATTTTCATTAAAATAATGAAAATTTACACGTTTTTTACGAAATTTTCCTTAATACAAAGTTTTTTGAATTAAAATTAATGTATATCTAATCATTAGTTTTGTGTACGCGCTTCTTTAAATGTACGCATTTAAATTAAAGAAAAAAATCATTATTGTTGTGACAATCCGCATTATTTTAAGTAATATTTCAATACTTTTAAGGATTTTCTACATTAACGCTACGACGTAGACATGTCATAGTTTTAATGCCGAATCGGACTTAATTAACAGTATGAGATATTTGAGTAATAAATTTAAGGCTATGCTCCCCTTAAAGGAAAGGCTGTCTTGGTAATAAATGTTATAACTATTGTCATTATTTTTAAGAATACATACGAGAGAATTATACAATCTCTCCCTCCCTCTCTCGCTCGGAGAATCTGTTTTGTTTGGTAATGTGTGAATCAATAATTGTTATGGAATGCTAGAAGAGAAAAATAGAGAACAGTTCTGTTCGTTTTCTTTTAAATCGTCAGTTATTTATAAGCGATGGAAGGAAACATTTGTCTGTTTTCGGGACGCGGATTGTGAAAAATATTGATTGCTGTGAATATGTAAGTATACGTGCATACATACGTGCATATTGCACCGAAAATAATTTTAATATTGGCTGTTAACAGTTATTTTTGCTAAAGCATAGCAACAACTATAAATGAAACCGTCGCGTACTTGTGTGTATGCATGTGGTTATGCCGTCGGCGTCACCATCGATCTCTGTGATAAGGGAGTGCGTGTGTCATAGTTATTTTTGCTGTATGTTATTTATGGCGATGTACATGCGTTTTTGAAGATCTTGTTTGTAAGTCTTGTGAAGAGAACGTTCCAAATGGATGACAAAAATGTGAGTAATAGGTTTTGTAATAATTGAAAGTATTTATTTATTAAAAATACCAGTGCATAATGCAGAAATGAAAAATTATTTGTGGCAATATAGAAATTTATTATTAATAATATGTTATACATATAACTATCTTTTTTATTTTTTTTAGTAAAACAATTTTAGAATGGGTCTTTTGTGAGAAGAGTGGCAAATTTTACAAAATATTTCAACGTAAGTATTATATATGAACGGTTGAAATATTTCTCTTAGTTTTCAGCGTTTTCCAATTGTGATATGATAAAATTTATTTATTTTTTTTTTGTTTAAAGATAATTTTATTTGATTTATTTTCAGAAAGACTTTAATTATTTTAATTTAAATCACGCAGTATTTGATGATAAATGTGATGGATATATGAAAAATGCAGTGCTGAATGCCATTTATAACTTGCAAAAAATAAGTGAGCATACACCTACATGGGAATGTTTGAATTGAAAGGAAATAGATTTGGAAACAATATTTGTAAGTATTATGTATTTCTGAAAAAATATATTTTATTTGAAAATCAAGAAATTTAATTTGGAACGCATATATTAATGTATTAGAACAAAATATATTTGCGAACTGACGTTCACATATAAAATACGTGTTTTCACACAAACAAAGTTATTGTTAAAAAGTTTTCCAAATATAATTTATTTAAAAAGATTTTTTCCTTTTTTGAATTTTAGTTTAAATTTTTCCTTGATTTCGTGTTCATAATTGCTTCATAAGTACTTCATAATTAAACCTGCTGTTAGATTAGGCCCATTTGGTCCAATTTTGGTATCGTTTCCTTTATAAACGGTAATATATGTATGTATATATATTGCCTTATAATTTGGTCCAAGGGATATTTTTGTTTTACTAAAATCAAAATAATAAGCGTTTTTGCTCAAAAATAATTGTAAATAAGCTGCTTTCTTTTCACGAAGTATTGAATAAAAATAAATATAAAATATTGTCTTCCATATTCATTTTATATGAAAAATGTAATGTTGACCAAATGGACTCTTAATCTAGGATTCGTACAGATTTGCTAATCTAACACCAGGGTTAAGAATGTCATAAGCAGCATTAGCTTTTGTTTTACAGAAGTAATTTTTAGTAAGTTTTTGTAGTTTTGTTTGCTAACAAAACTTAAGATTTTAAAATCTAAGTCACGATTGATTTTTTTGAGAAAATTATTTTTGATGTCACTTTCAAAACAATCAGTTTCTATTATTATTAATATCTTACATAAATATTTTTTTTAACTTTTAGTACAGCAAATTTTGTATGGATCTATTATGAGAATTGTGTCGTAGAAGAATGACAAAATATTTCAGTGTAAGTAAGTATATTCCAAAGATTTTAATATATCTCTTATCTTTCAACATTTTGTGACAGTTATATGATAAAATTTATTTTAATACTTTATCGTATATAAATCATTCTGTTTGATTTCTATTAAAATTATTTTTATTTCAGTTCGCGCAATTTAACTTTATTTGGATATATGAAAAATGCAGTGGGGAATTAAAAATTTACAAATTGCAGGAAATGAGTGAGCATCCAAACTATATGATATAATAATATAATATTTGTTTTATATAATTTCTATTTAAATTCCAGCCAAATTCTAGGTTAAAAATCATTAAGGTCGGTTCCGATAAAAATTGTTCATGGACAACAAATAGAGAAACGAATCCCGCTATAGAATCGATACTTAACAATACAATATTCGAATAAAAGTCAAACTTCATAGTGTGTTGGCGATTTGTCTATATACAATTACATATTGTTTTAAATTATAAAATGTTCAAGGTTATCCGTAATATGTATTATATTTTTTTGTATTTTCCAATATAAAATATAACAAATAAAATATTTATTTAGAAAGATAAAGTGTTGTGTTATTGAATTTTCTATGAATAGTAAATGATTTCAAAGAAAATGATTCATTTAAAAGAGTAACATTATAATCAATATAATGTAACGAATTTTCCATACATATTTAAAAAAACTGTATTTAAATTCATGTATGACTTAAATTAATTACCAGTATATTCTTATATCAAGGACAAACATTTTAAATTTTATTACGATAATGTTTTAAATTATATGATATTTTACTAAAAATAAGCACGCGCCATACTTAAATTTACGCAAAAATGTGCTTATTTTAAGACCAAACTTAATTAGTTTTATCACCCAAAATTCTTAATTCTATGAAATGCATCCTCGAAACAAGTACTATTCACGTCTTTAAATTAACTATAAAACCTTCTTATTTTTATAGCGATTGTCTTTGGCTCGAAATCATTGCCGAAATCTTAAACTTTACGACAAATTCATTGATTTTCAGTACGCTTTTTTTTAGTGTTCGGAGAATCTTTTAGAAATCAATGTGTCTAAGTGTTATAATGTTTCCTATTTCAAGTGCAGAAATCCTGTTTTATATGACTATTCCTTAAATGGTCATAGTTTGAAACGGGTCGATGAAATTCGAGATTTGGGTGTTCTGTTTGATTTCAAATTTTCTTTTGCAAATCATGTCAATGCAATTGTCCCTAAGTGTAATTCATAATTGGCCTTTATAAAGAGAAACTGTAAGCAATTTACTGATCCTTATACTGACAAATTCATTTATACGTCTCTTGTTAGAGCTAAATTCGAATATGCTGCTATTATTTGAAATCCTTCATACAATAATCATTGCTCCAGACTTGAAAGAATTCAGAAAAAGATTATAATTTTCGCTCTTCGCTCTATTGATTTTATTCAGCCGGAGTGGCTGAATAAAATCAATAGAGCGAAGAGCGAAAATTATAATCTTTTTCTGAATTCTTTCAAGTCTGGAGCAATGATTATTGTATGAAGGATTTCAAATATTTCATATGTGAAAAAATGTCGATTAATACATTTGCAAACACTTGTGAACAGAAGGTATTTTTTATCACAAATATTTCTTTATAAGCTAATATCTGACTTTATTGACTGTGGTGTCTTATTTGAATTTTGAAATGCCAACGTTCCACCCAGAACTTTGCGTAACAACAATTACTTTTACATTCCCATTCATAGAAGTAATTATGCCACACGCAAAGAAAAAATTCGTTTCTGCGAAACGAAATATTAGACAACTACAATTCTCGTTTACGACGACTGAAATTCTTTTGATCAGAACAAACAATTGCTTGCGCGAAATAATTTTCTGTCACAATAAACGAAATTTCAGTTCCGGCAAGCGAGAATTGTAGTTGTCTAATATTTCGTTTCGCAGAAACGAATTTTTTCTTTGCGTGCATTAACGAACCTATAACTCGTACTTTTATTGAATTCAATAGGATCTCTAATAATCTAGATTTTAGTGAATCTTTAACTAAGTTTATTAATACATTAGATTTAATTTATTTTGTACCAAAAGTTCCCTGCTAATAACTTTAATACCAGTGCATACAAATACTTGAAATTTTGTACAGCTTTATGCTTTTATAGTAGCTAGAGTCCAGAGAAAAATGAGCGTTACTGGCACGCCCATTTTGGTACCTCCCAAACAGATGGACCTTTTTGTACCAAAAGTTAATAGCTTGCGTGTTATCTCGAGAAATGGAACGGTCGAATGGCCACCTCGTTCATGCGATTTAACGCCATTGAATTTTTATGGGGCCACATCATGTCATTGGTCTATGCAAACAAGCCAAAAACTTTAGACGAGCTCAGAGACAACATCCAACGCGAAATTGCCAACGTTCCGGTCGAAATGTGTGAAAGAGTGGTGAAAAGAATAGATCGCATTTTATACATGGCGGTGTATAAATATGTATTAAAAATTGGCAGCACACCATGTATAAAATACTAGTTTCTATAATAATATAGAAACAAAATGATCTTGAAGCCGGGAGAGTATCCTAGTTAGAATCACAAAGATTTGCAGACCGTATGAAAGCAAGCATGTAACATAACAAATGCATGGCTCGGCAAAACATGGTGAGTCTTCTGACTCACCACAACTACACTGACTGCAGTCAAAGACCATGAAAGATTTTCTGCATAGTGTGGTAATTTTCCATTTGATGGAGCAACTTTGGTTAACAGTTGTTTTTGGAAGATTTTGGAGAAGTGTGGGTTAACCAAGATTTCTCATTCGCTTGTCTGTAGAAATCAACCATATAGAGCTCCGTATCTCCAATACAACTGCAGCAGAACTGTTGATAGCGAGTGTCCGGCTCAGAAATCCTGATCCAGTATGTGTGCTGCCAATTTTTAATACTTATTTATACACCGCCGTGTAAAATACTTGTTTCTATAATAATATAGAAACAAAATGGTCTTGAAGCCGGGAGAGTATCCTAGTAAGCATCTTAAATCTATTTTAAATGTCTATATGTTAAACTGTTAATTTATTGCCAAAACGTTGTAAACGTTGTTCAGGCGTAAGTCAAATATAACATGACAGCATGACACGACTCACACGTGATCTGTCAAAAAAAGGCTATTGAAAAAAGTATCTCTACTTGGATCACCCTATATATCAAAAGTAGTAGAAATCGATGGATTTTTGGTTGATGTATTCGGCAAAAATATTCCTTTTAAAAAATCACTATCAGTGCACACAATACACCTTTATGGCAATTCAACGTTTTTATACCCTACACTACACTGTGGTACAGGGTATTATAAGTTTGTTTCATGGCAGATGTTTGTAACACTTGAAAATAACACAGCTAGACCCACCATAAAGTATACCGATCGACTCAGAATCACTAGCTGAGTCGATTTAAGCATGTCTGTCCGTCCGTCCGTCTGTCCATGTAAAGATGTTCGTCGATCCATTAACCAACATTGCCGAATTTGAAGAAAATCGGTTAAGATTTAGCTATAGCTCCCATATATATGTTTCGTCCGATTTTGCTCTTTAGTCCTGAAGAAGCTGTATTTTACATCCAATCGTTTTGAAATTTAGAATGGTAGAGTTTCTTGATCCATGAACCAACACTACCGAATTTGAAGAAAATCGGTTAAGATTTAGCTATAGCTCCCATATATATGTTTCGTCCGATTTGGCCCTTTAGTTCTATAGAAGCTGTACTTTACATCCAATCGTTTTGAAATTTAGAATGGTAGAGTTTCTTGATCCATGAACCAACACTGCCGAATTTGAAGAAAATCGGTAAAGATTTAACTATAGCTCCCATATATATGTTTCGTCCGATTTTGCTCTTTAGTCCTGTAGAAGCTGTATTTTACATCCAATCATTTTGAAATTTAGAATTGTAGAGTTTCTTGATCCATGAATCAACACTACCGAATTTGAAAAAAATCGGTTAAGATTTAGCTATAGCTCCCATATATATGTTTCGTCTGACTTGGCCCTTTAGTTCTATAGAAGCTATATTTTACATCCAATCGTTTTGAAATTTAGAATGGTAGAGTTTCTTGATCCATGAACCAACATTGCCGAATTTGAAGAAAATCGGTAATGATTTAGCTATAGCTCCCATATATATGTTTCATCCGATTTGGCTCTTTAGATCCAATCGTTTTTATACCCTACACCACACTGTGGTACAGGGTATTATTTAAGTATAAAATGTCCCAAAAGTAAATTTATGTAAACAATTTATACATGAATTACAAAATTTATATATCAGAGTTATTCAATATTACGAGAGTGGTGTAGGGTATAATATAGTCGGCCCCGCCCGACCTTAGCCTTTCCTTACTGGTTGATTACTGAATCTAATCTGATTTGCACCAAATTCTGTATGGTAAGTCCACGATGAAGCTTTTTGCTAAATTACTTCAAGAAGACGGGTAGACAGTTGGACGGACGGACGGACATACGAACGTTTTAGATCCTTTAAGGTGTGTCTAGCTCCAGTGCTTTTAGTTCAAAACAAACTTATATTAACCGGTACGGCATTGTGATGTAGATTATAACAATTGTTTAATTGTCAAAGTAATTTTCGCTTCAATAGTCTAAATGACCCACTCTAGTAAATTCTAGTATTCCGAGTACCAGAGAAATCTCTTTGCAAACTATTTTCTTGGTTCTCTTGAATGAAAAACCAGTAAGGAAAGGCAGAAAGTCGGGCGGGGCCGACTATATAATACCCTACACCTCCCTAACAATGCGATAAGGGTCATTGCCATAATAATTTGGAATAATTGGTAAATGGGTAGAAACATATTATCTAATTCTGAAACGATAATCGCTAAATTAAGCAATATTCGTTCCTAAATTGAGAAACATCTTTCTGGAAAATTTTAATTATCGGAAGTAAAATACAACATCTATAGCGGTTTGATACCAAATCAGGAGGAACTATCAATATAAATCTGAACCGATCTTCCCTGAATACTCATTCATGTAAAAAGACCTCCTTCTGTCGAATTTCGTACTGATCGCATATAAAATACAGTCTCTACAGCGCCTACATGTCAAATCGGGGGTAACGTATATATGGGGGCTATATCTAAATCTGAACCGATTTCTTCCAAATTTAACAGTGTTCATTCATATAATAAGAAACCTCTTTCTGCCGAATTTCATACTGATCGGATATAAAATAACATTTTTACAGCGCTTACAAGTCAAATCGGGGGTAACGTATATATGGGGGCTATATCTAAATCTGAACCGATTTTCTCCGAATTTAGCAGTATTCCTTCATGTAATAAGAAACCTCTTTCTGCCAAATTTTGCACTGATCGGATATAAAATACAGTTTTTACAGCGCTTACATATCAAATCGGGGGTAACATATATATGGGGGCTATATCTGAATCTGAACCGATTTTCTCCGAATTTAGCAGTATTCCTTCATGTAATAAGAAACCTCTCTTTACCGAATTTCGCACTGATCGGATATAAAATAACATATTTACAGCGCTTATATGTCAAATCGGGGGTAATGTATATATGGGGGCTATATCTAAATCTGAACCGATTTCTTCCAAATTTAACAGAGTTCATTCATGTAATAAGAAACCTTTTCCTGCCGAATTTCATACTGGTCGGATATAAAATAAAGTTTTTACAGCGCTTACATATCAAACCGGGGCTAACATATATATGGGGCTATATCTAAATCTGAACCGATTTTAATTAAATTCAATAGGGATCGTCCTTGGGCCAAAAAAAAGATATGTGTAAAGTTTCCTCGAGATCGGACCATAATTGCGACCTGTACTTTGATTACAAGAATACATGCACAGACGGACAGACAGACAGACGGACAGACGGACAGACAGACAGACAGACGGACAGACGGACATAGCTAAATCGACTCAGAAAGTGATTCTAAGTCGATCGGTATAATAAACGCTGGGTCTATTTCTTCTCCTTTTGGGTGTTACAAACAAATGCACAAAGTTATAATACCCTGTACCACAGTGTGGTGTAGGGTATAAAAAAAACAAAATTGAAGGAAGCAAACGTTATTTTAGCATTACTTCGCATAATACAGTTCATTGCAATGGAGATGGACATTTTTAGAAGTTAATTTTCTTTAGAGCTTTGAATATTATAAAAGCGATAAAATAAACATTGAAGATATTTTTTGCATTTTTCTTATATTTTAGGATTCTTGAGGCATTTTGTGGTGATTGGCAAGATTGCTTGAATAGGAGTTATTTAAGATAGTTTTTATTGTATGTACGTCATATTATCGAACAGCATGGCTATGATAGTTAATGGGATTTTGAGTAAATTTGTTGGCGGTTTATGACAAATTAATTTTTTAACAGTTTAACGACGTTAATCCCGTATTTTGTCTAAAGCTGTGCAATCAATTTCATCGGAAATATAAATGATTACCGTTTAGTAATTACATGTATGTACAAGGAGTATAATATAGGTAAGATTGTTGTCTATATGTACTCGTATATAAAAAAATAAATGTTGACCATGGGTTCTTGATGGTCTTGCAAATCGCCTATGGAATTTTATAGAATTTTGAGAAGTATATCTTTTGGTAGATAGGTAGATTAATAGGAAGTGGGTTAGATATGTAGGTTAGGCATGTATGTTAGACTAGTAGCTAGGAAACATCAACCCACTTAGAGCACTGATGTTATCTGTGTTTCCACGGGCTTATTTTTCCTCTATAATATTGTTTTCTGTATATACACAATCAAATGTTGTTCTTCAGTTCTCTATGGACTCGCAAATCGATGAAGGGATTACAATGATATAGCATGAGTGTTTCGTTTGACAGCTACTAAGTACACTGTGTGTGCAAAATTCATTAAGTTAGTTATGGCCACTTGATGTTATATTTTCACAAAAAATCTGATTTTTTGTAATTTTTTTAGGAAAAAGGTATTTGTCGTCAGGGATGCTAACTTAGTGATTTTCGCACCAGATTTAGTGCTTTTCAGACCCCCCAATACGCGAAAAGTGTTCACATAGTGCCAAACGAAAAAAAGCACTAGGTGTACGCTTTTCATATTTTTTGTTGGTGCTTTTGACGCTTTTCGTACATTTCTCAGATCAGATCTGCCAACATAATTAAATTATAATATTTTACTACTCCGTGTTATCAACTTATTGCAAATGTGTTGATAACACTTACATTTATCTCTCTGATTTAAAAATTGCTGATATCAATACTGCAGTTCAAATTTTATTTAAATTAAGACTTACAAAAAGTAAAACCAAATGGCTTTTTAATACCATACGAAATTATTGCCGAAAAACTATGGTTATATAAGTTACATGTTTCATTATTAACTATACACTACACAACTCTGCGGTACAGTGTATAATACGTTTGTTTTGACCAGATATTTGTAAGGCCCTAAAATATTGGAGGCATGTTTTCATAATGTCCATGGATCTTATGAAACTTTGGTCCGCGTATCCGGCTTTGGACATACCCCAGAGGAGAAAATTGTTAATGCCGGCCGAATGCCGGTCACGCGGAGCACTTTGATCCGCGTAACCATCGTTGGACATAACTCAATAGAGAAAATCTTTAATCCTTTCGATTAGTCCCTATATTTCTTATGGTTCAGCAAATCTTTATGAAATTTAGCACAGAAAAAATGTATGAATCTAAGCGCCATAAAAACCTAAAAAGTTTGGAAGTATCGTTTTAATTAGGGAAACAACATTGATAAAAATTTGAAAAAGAAAAATAGTTTAGTGCCCTTTTACGCCTTTTGTCTGGAAATTTACGCCTTTTACGCTTTTTCAATTTTTCATTTCCACTTTTGCTCCGGAAATAGTTGGCATCACTGCCCTTTTACGCCTTTTGTCTGGAAATTTACGCCTTCTACGCTTTTTCAA
Source organism: Eudasyphora cyanicolor (assembly GCA_963930755.1). Classification (NCBI taxonomy): domain Eukaryota; kingdom Metazoa; phylum Arthropoda; class Insecta; order Diptera; family Muscidae; genus Eudasyphora; species Eudasyphora cyanicolor. The sequence goes on along the minus strand of OZ005736.1, from coordinate 153,179,410 downwards.
TTTTTCATTACGCTTTTGCTCCGGAAATAGTTGGCATCACTGTTTGTCGTATATTCAAGTTTTAGAAGAAGTTGGTGAAAGCAAGTAAAGATGGATTAAGTTAGGCCATGCAGAATCTCATGGTTTCGGGTACAAATAAACTCATATATCGAATTTCAACGGGGTTGAAATCTGAGGTTCTTGTGGTGTTACGAAGTGAAATCTGAAGGGTTTTCCAACAAGAGGTGTTATGTGGGTATTCAAATAAAAATGCCATTTTTTGAGATAAATGATCGGATGTTTATTTCATAATAAAGAAGGTATGCCGTTTATAATGAAAAACAACATCAGCCAAATGGTCACCACGACCACGCTTACAGGACCATATCCTTTTCATGAAATTTTCCATAACCAAATTGCAAAGTAGCTGCCCTATGTCCTCGATAGCCTCACGAATTCCATCTTTGAGGTCTTGAATCGACGCTGGCGTAGACCTTATCTTTCACGTGGCAAGGTGTTAAATCACAAGATATCGGTGGCCAATTGTGATCACCTCTTCAAGAGATAACACTTTCCGGAAACTTTTCCCGTAACAGAGCAATGGTTTCTTTACTTGTGTGGCACGTAGCGCCGTCTTGTTGAATGTAAACGTTGTCCAGATCAATACCATCGAACTCCGACCATAAAAATTAATAAATAATCTTTCGATAGCGCAATCCATTCACCGTAACTGTTGATCCAACCTCATTTTCGAAAAAGTAAGGTACAGTGACCCCGCCGGACCATAAACCGCACCAAACAGTCACACGTTGAGGATGGAGAGGCTTCTCAACAATAACTCTTGGGTTTTCCGAGCCCCAGATGCGACAATTTTGCTTGTTGACATAGCCACCGAGATGGAAATGGGCCTCATCAGTCAGATGATTTTTCGATGATTTTCGAATTTTAATAATTTCAATGCGTTGTTGAATCGTGTATCGTTCCATTTTAAGTAATGGCGTAGTTTCTACTTGATGCCCTATGTTCACTTTGAACCATTTACAATTGTTTTATGTAATTTAACTCAGTTGTAAATAAAGGACATATATATATATATATAGTTTCTACTTGTCAAATGTCAAAGAATAAAGGCTTGAGAAGTGCCAGCTAACGAAATACCGGATGATTCAAAATAACACCTCTTGTTGTAAAACCCTGTAGAGGAACTTTTGTATGGGGGCTATACCAAAACATGGACATATAACAATCATTGTTCGTGTGTATGATTTCGTGTATAAATAAACCCCGGTTACCAATTTTCAGCCCGATCAGTTGACATTTGTGGTCTCTATGACGGGGAGATGCATATTGTCCATTTTCAATCCCAAGTTACCTGCAGATATAAGAAGTATCTATGCTAAATTTCAGTCATATAGCTTGATTATTGTAGACTGTAGCGTGATTACAAGAGACGGATGGACGGACATTTCTAAATCGTCTTAGAATTTTACGACTGTTAGGAATATACGAGGTAATTTCAATAGACAAGGTGAATTTTGAAATTTCTCGGACTACGTGCATTCGATTTGCGTTTTTATACCCTACACCACACTGTGGTACAGGGTATTATGACTTTGTGCGTTTGTTTGTAACACCTAAAAGGAGAAGAGATATACCCATTGTTTATTATACCGATCGACTCAGAATCACTTTCTGAGTCGATTTAGCCATGTACGTCTGTCTGTCTGTCCGTCTGTCCGTGTATTCTTGTAATCAAAGTGCAGGTCGTATTTATGGTCCGATTGTGATGAAATTTAGCATAGTGCTCTTTTTTGGCCCAAGGACGATCCCTATTTAAATTGGTTAAAATCGGTTCAGATTTGGATATAGTCCCCATTTATATGTTTCACCCGATTTGACATGTAAGCGCTGTAGAAACCGTATTTTACATCCGACCTGTACGAAATTCGGCAGAGAAAGTTCTCTTATTACATGAATAAACACTGCCATATTCGGGGGAAATCGGTTCAGATTTAGATATAGCCCCCATATATATGTTTCACCCGATTTAACATTTAAGGGCTGTAGAAATCGTTGTTTATATCCGATCAGTACGAAATTTAACAGAGAGAGTTTTCTTATTACATGTATGAACCCTGCCAGATTCGGGGAAAATCGGTTCAGATTTAAACATAGTCCCACTATATATGTTACACCCGATTTGACATGTAAGCGCTGAAGAAACCGTGTTTTATATCCGATCAGTACGAAAATCGGCAGAGAGTTTGCTTATTACATGTATGAACACTGCCAAATTCTTATCGCAATGCCCATTTTCGCATTGGTAGGTAGGTGTAGGGTATTATATAGTCGGCCCCGCCCGACTTTCTGTCTTTCCTTACTGGTTTCTATTGACACACTTGTCTGGAACATATGTTCTTAGTTGAGTTTGTTTGTGTTTAGTTTGTTTGTGCTTAGTTTGTTTGTGAGAGACATAACAGTTAGACGTGTTTTGCTTGTTCGGCGATTCGGTTTTTATCTCCTCAATCGTCGCAAACCGCCGTCCTTTCAGGGGTTTTTTCAATTTTGGGAACAGGAAAAAATCGCAGGGGTTTTTTGTTCAAAATTCAGCAATTTTGGAACGAACTTCGCTGCCACACGCGTCATGGCCAACATTTCAAAAACAAAAAAATGTATGGCATAAGCCAACCGATATGCCGACATATTTCAAGTGCTTTCGAGCACTTAAATTTGATCTATTTTTTTCCACAGCAGGAAATCGCCAAACAAGCTAAACTCGTCTAACTGTTATGTTTCCCACGAACAAACTAAATTAAACGCAAACAAACTCAACTAAGAACATATGTCCGAGACAAGTGTGCCAACATAAAAAAAACCAGTAAGGACAGGCTAAAGACGGGCGGTGCCGACTATATAATACCCTACACCACTCTCGTAATATTGAATAACTCTGATATATAAATTTTGTAATTCATGTATAAATTGTTTACATAAATTTACTTTTGGGACATTTTATACTTAAATAATACCCTGTACCAAAGTGTGTTGGCTCATGGATCAAGAAACTCTACCATTCTAAATTTCAAAATGATTGGATGTAAAATACAGCTTCTATAGGATTAAAGACCAAATCGGACGAAACATGTATATGGGAGCTATAGCTAAATCTTAACCGATTTTCTTCAAATTAGATAGTGTTGTTTCATGGAACAATAAACTCTACCATTCTAAATTTCAAAACGATTGGATGTAAAATATAGCTTCTATAGAACTAAAGGGCCAAATCGGACGAAACATATATATGGGAGCTATAGCTAAATTTTAACCGATTTTCTTCAAATTCGGCAGTGTTGGTTCATGGATCAAGAAACTCTACCATTCTAAATTTCAAAATGATTGGATGTAAAATACAGCTTCTACAGGATTAAAGGGCCAAATCGGACGAAACATGTATATGGGAGCTATCGCTAAATCTTAACCGATTTTCTTCAAATTCGGTAGTGTTGGTTCATGGAACAACAAACTCTACAATTCTAAATTTCAAAACGATTGGATATAAAATACAGCTTCTATAGAACTAAAGGGCCAAATCGGACGAAACATATATATGGGAGCTATAGCTAAATCTTAACCGATTTTCTTCAAATTCGGTAGTGTTGGTTCCTGGATCAAGAAACTCTACCATTCTAAATTTCAAAATGAATGGATGTAAAATACAGCTTCTACAGGACTAAAGAGCAAAATCGGACGAAACATATATATGGGAGCTTTAGCTAAATCTTAACCGATTTTCTTCAAATTCGGTAGTGTTGGTTCATGGATCAAGAAACTCTACCATTCTAAATTTCAAAACGATTGGATGTAAAATACAGCTTCTATAGGACTAAAGGGCCAAATCGGACGAAAGATATATATGGGAGCTATATCTAAATCTGAACCGATTTCAACCAAATTCAATAGCGATCTTAACAGCCGTGAAATACTCTAAAGTGCAAAATTTCAGAACGATCGGAGTGAAATTGCGACCTGTAGTCGACGAACAACTTTACATGGACAGACGGACGGACGGACGGACATCGTTAAATCGACTCAGCTAGTGATTCTGAGTCGATCGGTATACTTTAAGGTGGGTCTAGCTGTGTTATTTTCAGGTGTTACAAACAACTGCCGTGAAACAAACTTATAATACCCTGTACCACAGTGTAGTGTAGGGTATAACAAGTAAAGACGGATTAAGTTCGGCCATGCCGAATCTTATATATCCTCCAGCATGGATTGTATGTGAATGGTCACGGGTACAAATAAACCCGTTATACAAAATTTTAACCCTATCCGTTGAAATTTGAGGTATTGTTGCGTTAGGAAGTCAAGTCTTGAGGGATCTTTGTATGGGGAGACCTCGGTTAGTAGAACGCAAACAATTTATTAATCGGACCATAAAGACGAGAGATACACGTGCTTGATCATTTTTTTCACCCGAGTTGGCCAACGTTGAGACCCTGCAGTTCCGCCCCAGTATGACATAGGGGGCCAAATTTAAAACTAAACTTTTCTAATACCTCTTCTACTACCATGCCAAGTTGTTTGGTTAAGAACGCGTGGACCGTCTGCCTGGCACAAAGTAATCATAAGTAGCTGTAAGCTGTACTTCAGGAATGCGGTTGGAGATTTCCGTTGTTTGAATGTGGTCGACCAGTGATAGTCATATATGTTGATGATACGACTTGTGGTTTCGATTAATCCATTCACCCATCATATATATATGTCTTGCTGTGATAGCTGCCCCATATTATATACGGATTTATATCAGAGCTCAGATTTACTCGATTTTACTCGCGAGTAAAAAATACTCGCGAAGAAGATTACTCGAAGATTACGAGTGTTACAAAAATTTTTCTCTCCACTCGTTCATTTTAAGTGCGAGCGCTCGCGAGTTCTCCTTTTTAAAATTTAAGAGTGGGAGTAAAAATCGTCGAAATAGAGTGAGAATTTACTCTAAGAGTGAAATCTAGTGGAAAAATAGAAATTGCTTTAATAAAAATAAAGATAAATAACAATAATAATAAAAAATAATAAATAAAAATAAAATAAAAACAATTTCACAAATTGTCTTTTTTTCTTCACTGCCATAACGAAAATATTTTCGCGTTTCATTATTTTTTTTATTGTTCATTATAATATACTATAAAATATAAGTCTACTTTTAACCAGTAAGGAAAGGCTAAAGTCGGGCGGTGCCGACTATATAATACCCTACACCACTCTCGTAATATTGAATAACTCTGATATATAAATTTTGTAATTCATGTATAAATTGTTTACATAAATTTACTTTTGGGACATTTTATACTTAAATAATACCCTGTACCACAGTGTGGTGTAGGGTATAAAAACGATTGGATCTAAATAGCCAAATCGGATGAAACATATATATGGGAGCTATAGCTGAATCTTAACCGATTTTCTTCAAATTCGGCAATGTTGGTTCATGGATCAAGAAACTCTACCATTCTAAATTTCAAAACGATCGGATGTAAAATACAGCTTCTATAGGACTAAAGGACCAAATCGGACGAAAGATATATATAGGAGCTATATCTAAATCTGAACCGATTTTCTTCAAATTCGGCAATGTTGGTTCATGGATCAAGAAACTCTACCATTCTAAATTTCAAAACGATCGGAAGTAAAATACAGCTTCTATAGGACTAAAGGGCCAAATCGGACGAAACACATATATGGGAGCTATAGCTAAATCTGAACCGATTTCAACCAAATTCAATAGCGATCTTAATAGCCGCGAAATACTCTAAACTGCAAAATTTCAGAACGATCGGAGTGAAATTGCGACCTGTAGTCGACGAACAACTTTACATGGACGGACGGACGGACGGACGGACATCGTTAAATCGACTCAGCTAGTGATTCTGAGTCGATCGGTATACTTTAAGGTGGGTCTAGCTGTGTTATTTTAAGGTGTTACAAACATCTGCCGTGAAACAAACTTATAATACCCTGTACCACAGTGGGGTGTAGGGTATAAAAATTTGTGTTCCAAATATATTTTCTTTCAATTCAAACATATCAAAAAAGGCGATTCTGCCCCGTGCAGAGTTATTCAATATTACGAGAGTGGTGTTGGGTATTATATAGGCGGCCCCGCCCAACTTTAGCCTTTCCTTACTGTTTTTTAATTTATAAATAGTCCAATTGTCAATCCATCAATGCTATTTGTCGTTACCCAGCCTAAAAAAAAAATCGCTTCTGTAGTACATTTTCTGGAAACATATTATATTTGAGAAAAATTACTTTTTTCCTATAGGTAGGAAAACAAATTAAGTAGCCGATTTAAATATTAACCCGTTTTTAAATATAAATTGCACCAAAACTCCGAAAAAAATAAAATTGATAAGAGAGATATTCAAACTATTTTTCCGGTATGTTAATATAAAATATTTGCACCAAAGTATGTTTTATTTAAATTTTGATCCCAAACATATTTTGTTTCCTGTTTTTTTTCTCCGTGCAAGATTATACGATTTACATTTTGATATAATTTTTCAAACATATAAAATTTCTAAAAAAATTAAACCTTAAATTTCTAAAAAAACTGAAAACTTGCCTTTACATTAAGGCATCAATACATTGCCAAAATACTTAAATACAAATTAATCATTATTTTGAAAATATTATTTTCAAAAAAATATTAGGATGAAAACATAATTTTGTTTAGAACAACATCCTCACAAACATATTATATTTGTGAGTGTCAAATATTATATATTTGGAGTGTACCCTAAACATATGTACGTTTCCAGCAGAATATGTTTAGAACAATATACTACAGAAGCGATTTTTTTCAGCGTGCATATACATATATAGTATCCACCAGACAACAAAGTTGAAAACTACGAACACAATATTGTGAAAATACAGCTAAATTAGTTACAGTTGAACGTCCACGAACGAACCCATGCTGAAAAGGGGAAATTAAAGGGTTTACAGAAAATATAACTTCTCAAAAACCATATGTTCAACTATCTTGCTAATTTTACACAAATATCGCAAACCAGATATTTTTCGCATAGTAGTCTTGCGAACGTTAAAATTCGACATCGTTGGTCAGAAAAGCAAAATCATTAACGACCCATCTCATTATCTACTGCACTTTGTTCTGTGATGATTAATAAATTTTTTTATTAATTTCATCCTTTGCTATTTTGTTTACACAGCGTTATTTTCTTGGACAGACAAAGCTTCAATATTTCTAAATTGTGTGGAAATTTAATTTGTCATAAACCGTCAGAAGAAAAGTCCGCTCTCTTAGTTTATCAGTCAATACTATGATAAAGCTGAACTTGGGAGATTTCTTTATAAACCTCATCCAAATAATCCTTAACTGAAAACATTCACCCAAAAATAGTTTGTTTGTGAGAGACATAACAGTTAGACGTGTTTTGCTTGTTCGGCGATTCGGTTTTTATCTCCTCAATCGTCGCAAACCGCCGTCCTTTCAGGGGTTTTTTCAATTTTGGGAACAGGAAAAAATCGCAGGGGTTTTTTGTTCAAAATTCAGCAATTTTGGAACGAACTTCGCTGCCACACGCGTCATGGCCAACATTTCAAAAACAAAAAAATGTATGGCATAAGCCAACCGATATGCCGACATATTTCAAGTGCTTTCGAGCACTTAAATTTGATCTATTTTTTTCCACAGCAGGAAATCGCCAAACAAGCTAAACTCGTCTAACTGTTATGTTTCCCACGAACAAACTAAATTAAACGCAAACAAACTCAACTAAGAACATATGTCCGAGACAAGTGTGCCAACATAAAAAAAACCAGTAAGGACAGGCTAAAGTCGGGCGGTGCCGACTATATAATACCCTACACCACTCTCGTAATATTGAATAACTCTGATATATAAATTTTGTAATTCATGTATAAATTGTTTACATAAATTTACTTTTGGGACATTTTATACTTAAATAATACCCTGTACCAAAGTGTGTTGGCTCATGGATCAAGAAACTCTACCATTCTAAATTTCAAAATGATTGGATGTAAAATACAGCTTCTATAGGATTAAAGACCAAATCGGACGAAACATGTATATGGGAGCTATAGCTAAATCTTAACCGATTTTCTTCAAATTAGGTAGTGTTGTTTCATGGAACAATAAACTCTACCATTCTAAATTTCAAAACGATTGGATGTAAAATATAGCTTCTATAGAACTAAAGGGCCAAATCGGACGAAACATATATATGGGAGCTATAGCTAAATTTTAACCGATTTTCTTCAAATTCGGCAGTGTTGGTTCATGGATCAAGAAACTCTACCATTCTAAATTTCAAAATGATTGGATGTAAAATACAGCTTCTACAGGATTAAAGGGCCAAATCGGACGAAACATGTATATGGGAGCTATCGCTAAATCTTAACCGATTTTCTTCAAATTCGGTAGTGTTGGTTCATGGAACAACAAACTCTACAATTCTAAATTTCAAAACGATTGGATATAAAATACAGCTTCTATAGAACTAAAGGGCCAAATCGGACGAAACATATATATGGGAGCTATAGCTAAATCTTAACCGATTTTCTTCAAATTCGGTAGTGTTGGTTCCTGGATCAAGAAACTCTACCATTCTAAATTTCAAAATGAATGGATGTAAAATACAGCTTCTACAGGACTAAAGAGCAAAATCGGACGAAACATATATATGGGAGCTTTAGCTAAATCTTAACCGATTTTCTTCAAATTCGGTAGTGTTGGTTCATGGATCAAGAAACTCTACCATTCTAAATTTCAAAACGATTGGATGTAAAATACAGCTTCTATAGGACTAAAGGGCCAAATCGGACGAAAGATATATATGGGAGCTATATCTAAATCTGAACCGATTTCAACCAAATTCAATAGCGATCTTAACAGCCGTGAAATACTCTAAAGTGCAAAATTTCAGAACGATCGGAGTGAAATTGCGACCTGTAGTCGACGAACAACTTTACATGGACAGACGGACGGACGGACGGACATCGTTAAATCGACTCAGCTAGTGATTCTGAGTCGATCGGTATACTTTAAGGTGGGTCTAGCTGTGTTATTTTCAGGTGTTACAAACAACTGCCGTGAAACAAACTTATAATACCCTGTACCACAGTGTAGTGTAGGGTATAACAAGTAAAGACGGATTAAGTTCGGCCATGCCGAATCTTATATATCCTCCAGCATGGATTGTATGTGAATGGTCACGGGTACAAATAAACCCGTTATACAAAATTTTAACCCTATCCGTTGAAATTTGAGGTATTGTTGCGTTAGGAAGTCAAGTCTTGAGGGATCTTTGTATGGGGAGACCTCGGTTAGTAGAACGCAAACAATTTATTAATCGGACCATAAAGACGAGAGATACACGTGCTTGATCATTTTTTCACCCGAGTTGGCCAACGTTGAGACCCTGCAGTTCCGCCCCAGTATGACATAGGGGGCCAAATTTAAAACTAAACTTTTCTAATACCTCTTCTACTACCATGCCAAGTTGTTTGGTTAAGAACGCGTGGACCGTCTGCCTGGCACAAAGTAATCATAAGTAGCTGTAAGCTGTACTTCAGGAATGCGGTTGGAGATTTCCGTTGTTTGAATGTGGTCGACCAGTGATAGTCATATATGTTGATGATACGACTTGTGGTTTCGATTAATCCATTCACCCATCATATATATATGTCTTGCTGTGATAGCTGCCCCATATTATATACGGATTTATATCAGAGCTCAGATTTACTCGATTTTACTCGCGAGTAAAAAATACTCGCGAAGAAGATTACTCGAAGATTACGAGTGTTACAAAAATTTTTCTCTCCACTCGTTCATTTTAAGTGCGAGCGCTCGCGAGTTCTCCTTTTTAAAATTTAAGAGTGGGAGTAAAAATCGTCGAAATAGAGTGAGAGTTTACTCTAAGAGTGAAATCTAGTGGAAAAATAGAAATTGCTTTAATAAAAATAAAGATAAATAACAATAATAATAAAAAATAATAAATAAAAATAAAATAAAAACAATTTCACAAATTGTCTTTTTTTCTTCACTGCCATAACGAAAATATTTTCGCGTTTCATTATTTTTTTTATTGTTCATTATAATATACTATAAAATATAAGTCTACTTTTAACCAGTAAGGAAAGGCTAAAGTCGGGCGGTGCCGACTATATAATACCCTACACCACTCTCGTAATATTGAATAACTCTGATATATAAATTTTGTAATTCATGTATAAATTGTTTACATAAATTTACTTTTGGGACATTTTATACTTAAATAATACCCTGTACCACAGTGTGGTGTAGGGTATAAAAACGATTGGATCTAAAGAGCCAAATCGGATGAAACATATATATGGGAGCTATAGCTAAATCTTTACCGATTTTCTTCAAATTCGGCAATGTTGGTTCATGAATCAAGAAACTCTACCATTCTAAATTTCAAAACGATTGGATGTAAAATACAGCTTCTATAGAACTAAAGGGCCAAATCGGACGAAAGATATATATGGGAGCTATATCTAAATCTGAACCGATTTCAACCAAATTCAATAGCGATCTTAACAGCCGCGAAATACTCTAAACTGCAAAATTTCAGAACGATCGGAGTGAAATTGCGACCTGTAGTCGACGAACAACTTTACATGGACAGACGGACGGACGGACATCGTTAAATCGACTCAGCTACCCAGCAAAAAATAAAAGAAGTACTTCCAAAAGAATAACATTATAAGTACTTCCAAATCATAAGTATGAACATTTTTTTGGCATTTAATGAAGTTCTCCTAAATAACTAACCAAAATACAATTTCGGAACATAAATTACACTGTGCAACAGTGAAAAAAATACACGGACTTGACAGTATAGGTTCGATTCTACTATCAAAGGGTAGTATAACCCTATACTCGGTATGGCAAAATTGGTGACCAATTTTGTTTTATGGGCCTCCAAAGATTCTGAAAATCAGTGGGCCCCTCGAAAAAGGTGTCATCAGCTTTTGTCCAACAACTAATTCAGACTTAGTGATACCGCTTAACTATGTTTGGCAATAATGTAGCTAAGAATATGCTGAATAAAGTTTCTTAACATTTTTCGCGAAAAAAAATTTTTTCCGGTACTTTTTTTTGAAAAAGTGAAGGAAAAAAATATTTTTTTTCACTTTTTTCCGCATAACTTCCGGGGACTCGTAATTTTTCACTAACAATGCTTTGCAAAATTGTAGCCAACGTAAATCTGAATATTTTTTGTAAACATATCAATACAATCTGAACGTGTCTAGGCACCCTAAATAGCTCAAAACACCACATTGTACCCCAAAAATTTAAGTATTTCACTGTTATGTAACAAAAATATATTTTTTGGTATAGGGCATGTACAGCAACTTTATAGAAAATATTAAGGCCAATATTTTTGTGGAACATTTTAACCCTCTAGCTCCCCCACATAACTGTAATTTGTGGCCCCATTTTAACAAATCGTAAAAAACACCCCTTAAAAGGGAATGGGCGGGGATGAAATGTTCTACAAAAATGTTCGCCATAAAATTTTACTATATGAGTCGGAACACACCAAAGCCCAAATCTTAACACAAAAACCCAAAAAACGGTCAAATTCCAGTCAAAAACGCTCTTTACTGGTATCTTTATTGCTTCGACTATGAGATCGTACGACTAACATTGCTTCACGAACAGGAATTTGACCTTTTTTTGGTGTTTGTGTTATGTTTTGAGCTTTGGTGTGTTCTGACACATATAGTACAATTTTATGGCGAACATTTTTGTACAACATTTCATCCCCGCTCTCCCCCCTTTAAGGGGTGTTTTTTACGATTTGTTAAAATGGGGCCAAAAATTACAGTTATGTGGGGGAGCTAGAGGGTTAAAATGTTCCACAAAAATATTGGCCTTAATATTTTCTACAAAGTTGCTGTACATGCCCTATACCAAAAAATATATTTGTGTTACATAACAGTGAAATACTTACATTTTTGGGGTACAATGAGGTTCTTTGAGCTATTTAGAGTGCCTACACACGTTCAGATTGTATTGATATGTTCTCAAAAGTTGTTCAGATTTACGTTGGCTAAAATTTTGCAAAGCATTGTTAGTGAAAAATTACGAGTCCCTGGAAGTTATGCTGGAAAAAGTGAAAAAAAATATTATTTTCCTTCACTTTTTCAAAAAAAGTATCGGAAAAAATTTTTTTTTCGCATAAAATTTTAAGAAACTTTGTTCAGCATATTCTTAGCTACATTATTGTTAAACATAGTTAAGCGGCATCACCAAGTCTGAATTAGTTGTTGGACAAAAGCTGATGAGACCTTTTTCAAGGAGCCCACTGATTTTCAGAAAATTTGGGGGCCCATAAAAAAAATTGGTCGCCAATTTCGCCAAACCGAGTATAGGGTTATACTACCCTTTGATAGTATAATCGAACCGATACTGTCAAGTTCGTGTATTTTTCAAAAAGTTTTCATTTGTTGCATAGTGTTATCAACCCAAGAATGCATAATTTCAAAACGATTGGATGTAAAATAAAGCTGAAAAATACGTAAAATACTGCTTCTCTAGTGCTAAAGGGAAGAAATATATATTTATGTGGCGGCTGTATCAGAATTAGTGAATGGTTCTGGAAGCTAGTCGACTATCGACTTTTTCATCAACCAAATTTCGTTTCAGTCCACTAGGTCGATTAATCGGACCTAAAAGTCGACTTTTTCACAGACGATTAAAATAACATTAAGTCATTTCAAAGTATGCTGATTTTCTTCGAAATATGTTAAATTGAATTGTAGTACATTGCATTGCGATAAAAACTGAATTTATTAACAACACGTTATACTTTCCACAAATGTTGATATATCGTCACCAGAAATGCCAAAGAGCGTAACCTTCAAAAAATAGAAATTTGTTTTTCGTCCAAAAATCACGTTCATGATTCAGTGTTCATGATTCTATAAACTAATCTCTGCCAAATTTTATAATGATCTGAAGTAAAACGCGGAAACACATTTTTCCAACCTTGCTAGTCACCGTCTATTCTCGGATTAAAAAATCCTTTGTGCAAAATATAGTACATTTGACTAAAATATGACTTCTATGGAGTTTAGATGCTAAATCGGAAGGAACACATACATGCGAGTATCTGGGGCTATATGTAAATTTGAACCGATCACACAGATATTAACTGTTGAAATAAGATACTCTTTACCAAATTTCATGAATATCGAAAGAAACTTATATCTTCTATAGAGGGTATAAGCTTAATCGAAGTACATTCATATATATTAAGATATCTGGTTCTAAACTGATAATCAAATAGTTGAGAGATTTTTGATCGTTCGCCCTAGACGAAAGAAAATAAGTTACAGAAACAGGCCCTATATCTAAATACGGATTGTCTTTCAATTTTAATACGAATTGTCTTGTCCCAAAATAAAGAAATGTGCAAAATTTCTTTGAGATGGGACTATATTTGTGACCTGACATTTATGAGTAGAATGCATGACTGACATAGCTAAATCGGTTCAGAAAGTGATTCTAAGTCGATTGGTATAATAAACGATGGTTCTATATATCTCTTCTCATTTTAGGTGTTAGAGACAAATGCATAAAATTATAATAAATTGTGTCACAGTGTGGTGTAGGTTATAATTAAATAATTTTAAAAGAAATTATGGTAATTAAATATACCCTACCATACTTACTGTACCACACTGTGGTACTTTACTAGTCTCTGAACCGGGGCTACGGAAAATACATAGCGCCGCACAAATGTGCTATGTATTACAGTGTAAAATAAAAATACTTTTTTATTAGTGAGAATGTTGATTACACTATGGGGTCACACTTTTCAAGAGCCAGCTACACCATACTGATTACAAACATCTTCAAATGTCCTAAACATACATACATATATATGATCGTTGATCTCTTTGGCCAATAGTATATTATTTATACGTTCCCTTCCCTATGTCAACATTTGTATTCCTTTAAAATAAGAGATCTCTGGACCCAAAGATGTTAATAAGAACGACATGCATTCATCAAATAAATACAACACCAACAAAGCAAATCTTACAGTGCTTTAAAAGGAGTTGTGCAAAAGTGGTGACAAAGAAGTACTTCCCCGGCGCGACAACCCCTTGTTAAATTCATTGGTGGAAATCCAAATTAGAACAACTTCCGGATCATAAGTTGGGGATTTTTATTGCTTCTTTGGATGCTATTTTTTTGCTGGGTAGTGATTCTGAGTCGATCGGTATACGTTAAGTTGGGTCTAGCTGTGTTATTTTCAGGTGTTACAAACATCTGCCGCGAAACAAACTTATAATACCCTGTACCACAGTGTGGTGTAGGGTATAAAAATAAAATAAAACTAACTATTGCTCTGTATGAGAAAAACTGAAAGAATACTCGCGCAAGAGTATAATCTGCTCGATTTCGAGGGTATTTTACTCGCACTCGAAATCGAGCAAAGTATATGCGCTCTTATTCGAGTGGCGAAGAAATAAAGAGTATACTCGATTTTTTTTTTCACTCGCAGGAGTACTCGCGCTCGAATTCGAGCGAGTTTCACTCTATACTCGAATTCGAGCGAAGATTTCGGAGCTCTGATTTATATTGGTTTAGTGTTTAGTAAGGTTCTCAACGCACTTGTTGGTGCGGTTCTAATTGTCCAGCTTATTCCTATCACGTTGAACCTTTTGCAATGTTTTTACTTTTCATACTTTGTCATACTTCCACTAAATCCCCATTTTAAACCGATTTGTGAGCCTTGGGGGATCTTTCTTCTATGTGATCCTCCAAAGTGTTGTGTGTTGGCAACCCTGGCTGAAGCAACTGCAACTGTGAAGTAGCTCCGTACCGACTCCTTTAACAAAATTAAAATACAATAAACAAGTGTAAACATTTGAAATAACTGTTATAAGCATTAGAAAATTCTGAAGTTTCAAATTTTATTAAAATATGCCACCATGACAAGTCGCAGAAGTGTTAAAAAAAAAATGTGGGCAGATAAAAGAAAACGAAGTGAATTCCACTATGTAACTCTGAGAATAAGAAGTCTCTCACAAATTAACTTACAGAATTGTTATACCCTACACCACACTGTGGTACAGGGTATTATAACTTTGTGCATTTGTTTGTAACACCCAAAAGGAGAAGAAATAGACCCATCGTTTATTATACCGATCGACTTAGAATCACTTTCTGAGTCGATTTAGCTATGTCCGTCTGTCTGTCTGTCTGTCCGTCTGTCCGTCTGTGCATGTATTCTTGTAATCAAAGTACAGGTCGCAATTATGGTCCGATCTCGACGAAACTTTACACATATCTTTTTTTGGGCCCAAGGACGATCCCTAATTTGGTTAAAATTGGTTCAGATTTAGATATAGCCCCCATAAATATGTTAGCCCCGATTTGACATGTAAGCGCTGTAAAAACTTTATTTTATATCCGATCAGTATGAAATTCGGCAGGAAAAGGTTTCTTATTACATGAATGAACTCCGTTAAATTTGGAAGAAATCGGTTCAGATTTAGATATAGCCCCTATATATACATTACCCCCGATTTGACATATAAGCGCTGTAAAAATGTTATTTTATATCCGATCAGTATGAAATTTGGCAGAAAGAGGTTTCTTATTATATGTATGAACACTGTTAAATTTGGAAGAAATCGGTTCAGATTTAGATATAGCCCCATATATACGTTACCCCCGATTTGACTTGTAAGCGCTGTAAAAATGTTATTTTATATCCGATCAGTATGAAATTCGGCAGAAAGAGGTTTCTTATTATATGAATGAACACTGTTAAATTTGGAAGAAATCGGTTCAGATTTAGATATAGCCCCCATATATACGTTACCCCCGATTTGACATGTAGGCGCTGTAAAAATGTTATTTTATATCCGATCAGTATGAAATTCGGCAGAAAGAGGTTTCTTATTATATGTATGAACACTGTTAAATTTGGAAGAAATCGGTTCAGATTTAGATATAGCCCCATATATACGTTACCCCAGATTTGACTTGTAAGCGCTGTAAAAATGTTATTTTATATGCGATCAGTACGAAATTCGACAGAAGGAGGTCTTTTTACATGAATGAGTATTCAGGGAAGATCGGTTCAGATTTATATTGATAGTTCCTCCTGATTTGGTATCAAACCGCTGTAGAAGTTGTATGTTACTTCCGATCATTAAAATTTTCCAGAAAGATGTTTCTCACTTTAGGAACGAATATTGCTTAATTTAGCGATTATCGTTACAGAATTAGATAATACGTTTCTACCCATTTACCAATTATTCCAAATTATTATGGCAATGACCCTTATCGCATTGTTAGGAAGGTGTAGGGTATTATATAGTCGGCCCGCACGACTTTCTGCCTTTCCTTACTGGTTTTCTTCTAGGTCTTGGCGAGTAAAACAACGTTTGTTCTGCCGGAGAACCCAAAAATCCGGATTTACGGATAAAAACAGATTTTCTTGCCTTTTAGCACCTAATGAAGGGTAATGTTAATTCGTGCAAAAAAGGGACACATTTTGTGACGATACAGTTACAATTTTTGATTAAAACTAATGGTATATTACACCGTGCGACAAAATTTAACAAAAAATAATGGTCAACAACGAAACGAACTAATCAACGTCGAATGCTAAAATTTGGATATGAATAACTGAAGAGTAAGATCCGCAAAATATATTTTTTTTTTCAAAATTTTCTACCTTGGATCTTAAAGGATAATGAAGGACTAAAAATTGCAAGTCCAGTTTTTGCAACTTTTTAGTTCTACTTTCTGACAACAAAAAAAGTATTTACATAGCTCAGTTTACTCCAATAAATTTCCTTACCTGTTTTATTATTATTTATTTATAAAATGGTATTTACATGTAGTAATTTATGCTATAAAGAGATGGTTTATAAAACCTTATATCTGGAATATTGCTAATTTTATATTGTAAGGAACAAGTTTTCATACACTAAAAACATTTTAGGAGAAGGAAAAGATGAGAAAAACCTTCAATAGATTATAACAAAAAAAAGGATAAGCTAGCTTAGTAGTGCATTTATTAATAGGTAAAACATTTTCTTATAAGTTCATTATCATTTACAGAACATGTAGAAACAAATTTAAGAGATTTTATTCTATGCGAAATAAGATCAGTATTGCTTAATTCATGAAGTCTTTTTGTACTAAAGTGCCAAGGCAGATTTAACATCATTTTTAAAATTTTATTTTGGCATATTTGGATTTTTTTAGTGTGAGTCTGAGCACATACTCCCCACACTGGACATGCATATAAAGCAATTGATTGGAAAATTGATTTTAAAATACTGATTTTATTTTCAAATTTAATTCTGATTTGCGATTTATTAAAGGATAGAGAAGTTTGATAGCTATATTCATTATACCCTACACCACACTGTGGTACAGGTTATTATAACTTTGTGCATTTCCTAAAAGGAGAAGAAATAGACCCATCGTTTATTATACCGATCGACTTAGAATCACTTTCTGAGTCGATTTAGCTATGTCCGTCTGTCCGTCTTTCTGTCTGTCAGGCTGTGCATGTATTCTTGTAATCAAAGTACAGGTCGCAATTATGGTCCGATCTCGACGAAACTTTACACATATCTTTTTTTTGGCCCAAGGACGATCCCTATTGAATTTGGTTAAAATCGGTTCAGATTTAGATATAGCCCCCATATATATGTTAGCCCCGATTTGACATGTAAGCGCTGTAGAAACTAGGGATATAACGAACGTGACTTTAGCGAAAGCGAATATTGAAATATATTTCTTGCGAATACGAATGCGAAAGCGAATAGTGAAATATGCATTTTTGCGACAACGAATGCGAATAATAGCTTGACCCTTTAGTAAAAACAAAATTAAGAAACTAAATTGATACTTTTTAGTGCGAAATTCGACAGAAAGAGGTTTCTTATTACTCGAAGGAATACCTCCAAATTCGGAGAAAATCGATTCAGATTTAGATACAGCCCCCATATATATGTTACCCCCGATTTGACATGTAAGCGCTGTATAGGCTGTATTTTATATCCGATCAGTACGAAATTCGACAGAAAGAGGTCTTTTTACATGAATGAGTATTCAGGGAAAATCGGTTCAGATTTATATATAACCTCCATTTATATGTTCCTCCTGATTTGGTATCAAATCGCCATAGAAGTTGTACTTTACTTCCGATCATTAAAATTTTCCAGAAAGATGTTTCTCACTTTAGGAACGAATATTGCTTAATTTAGCGATTATCGTTTCAGAATTAGATAATACGTTTCTACCCATTTACCAATTATTCCAAATTATTATGGCAATGACCCTTATCGCATTGTTAGGAAGGTGTAGGGTATTATATAGTCGGCCCCGCACGACTTTCTGCCTTTCCTTACTGGTTTTCATTTAGTACAATGCTCCCTTTGACGAAAAAATGAAATTTTGACCCACTGTAAAAAAAACTCAAACCAGCTGGACCATAAGTTTATTCCACAAAAATAATCTACTCAACACGCCTTTTCAGAATTATAGAGTCGCTCTTCTGCTTCAATAATTCCACAGATATAACGGCTTTAAATTTACATTATAGTATTTTTTGTATAAGTTGGCTTGTAATTTTGCTAAATAAACTTAAATAGCTATATTTACAACTTTTATGTGTTTGGCGACCCCCACTGAAATTTTCCGGAAACAATTTTTGTAGAATATTTTAATATTTATATTTATGTAATTTTTGGATGGACTTTGTTTGATTTTTTCGAAAAAAAATGGCCAAATTGACCCATTAAGAGGGGAGCTAGAGGGTTAAAATCTTCCACAAAAATTATCCTCATAAAACTCCTCCTCCTGTAACTCTGACAATGAGAAATGTCTAAAATTTTCATCATTTTTTTCATTTAGTATTATGCTGCTTTCGACCAAAAAATTAAAACTTTGATACACTGTAAAAAAACTCAAACCATCTGGACAATAAGTTTATTCCACAAAAATAATCTACTCAACATGCCCTTTGAGAGTTATAGGGTCGCTATTCTGTTCCAACCAAAAAGTCTTAATTTGTTGGACAGTGTTCTTATTTTTATCGGAATTCCCTTAATTAATATTAGGCATGTTTTCCTTACAAGCTAGCAATTTTAGTTTAGCACTTTGCAACGAAAACAACTGACTTCCACTAACCGTCACATAAGCAATAAGTGGCGGATTTTCACTATCTGGTAGCAATGGTGTCATGAGTTGCGAAGAAAGAACAGTGCAAAACAGACAAAAAATTCGTGAAAAGTATTTATAAAACATATATCTACTATTCTATGTTCAATTGTTTACACTCTTTTTGAAAATATTGAAATAATTTCCCATTTTTGTTCTTCTTCTTCCCGTTAATTCACAATAATTGATAAAATCTCTCCAAAAATGGGATGTCATATTGCTAAATGTAGGGTGCCCAATCTGGCAACATCATACTCGATTAAGACAGGAACACAAGCACCAAACTTCATCGGGAACTAATAGTGCTTAAAAGTGCTTAGCCCCCCATACAAATTAAGCACTTATGGTGTAACGAAAACACGCCTATTGTTCTTTGCCCAGAATTGAAAAAAGTCCGGTAAACCTATACAAATGTTCAACGTGCATGCATGATGTGAATGCATGAGTTGCATGTTATACCATTATATATTATTGCCAAATTAAACTAAAGCCAATTAGTATTACCATTGCTCAGGGCTATGTAAACTAATTTGTAACAGTCAATTTTTCTAAATCGTCCCTTCGGTCAAAGTGGAATGATGAAATCAAAATCAATGTTTTGCAATTCAAACATTTACACTTATTTGATGATGCACATGTCCATTTCTACAACATTGAATTTGTCAATAAAATTATGTGAATAATTATTGTTGTGTTGTTATTTAATTGTGGGACAAAATCATTGCAAAATGCTATACGCTTTTGGCAAATAATCACTTTATTTTATTATCATTTATACATATCAATGGCATTTGCACTGTGTGTATAAATTGAAATGTGAGTTAGTAAAATGTCAAATGATTTAAGTCTAAAAACAAAATTTTCCGAAAACTGCAAATAAATCCATTTGTACATGGTAAAGTACGTACAGTACTTCACATTTATATTAATGCATGATTCCAAAAAGTAGTCAAGTTTATTAACAAACATGTTTTTGAAAATGCATATAAATAAGATTTAAGTTGTGGTACCAATACTTATTTCTTTAATTTCCTATTTTGTAATAATTTGAGTTGGATAAATTGGCGCTAACGCATTATCAACTACTTATATTTATTATATGCTGGCGCTGCCTGTGTACCTACTGACATTCGATATCAATGATTTATGTAATTACGATAATGTTATCTAATATAACAATAAATAATTGTAATAAGCGGGCGACATTGCAAATGACATAGCAAATGGCTTCAAGTTATGCATCATTGGTTAACTAAACGAATGAATAACTTTGGACATATGATTGGTTTCATGAGGTATATTGGATAAATACCTATCTTGTGCTCCATATATACATAATAAATAACAATTATACAAAATGTGTCCGCAAAACTTGGACATTTCCAGCCTTATGCGTTGTACACAATTTTAAGTGTTAATCTGCACTTCACTTCACCCAACCCAATAAAAAGGGATCACCAAGAGAGAAGTCTCTTGCGACAAGAATAAACGCTGCTTAATTTGAAAGAAATCAGAAATCTTGATGAAAAGGTTGGCTTCGGATTACACTGTGAAGAACTTAGTTTGGATATAGCTCACAGACTACCAGATACCTACAGTGTCTAACAAGCCGAAATAATGGCAATATGGGAAGTCGCCAAGTGGCTGAGTTTGTAACCAACTCTGGCATTGTCATTTACTCGGACAGCCAAGCCCGGCTGCCATTAATTCTCTAGAGGCCACGTGCCTAAATTCACAACTGCCCTCGACTACAGATCTCTTAACGAGATTTCTGAGCAGTTTAATATACACCTCATATGGATGCCTATGCATAGGGATATGCCGGGGAACTGCAAATCTGGCCAAGGTATGACCTGAGAAGGTTAAAATATCTCCTTGCACTACACGTAGAGAGGAAAAGATTGTATATGTTAGTATCAGTTCTGACGGGACACCGCCTGATCGGCGAACACGCCAGAAGATTGGGTATTGACTCCAATGACTTCTGCATAAGCTGTGGAGATGAGGAAGAAGTGGAGAGCATTGAACACTTTCTCTGCTATGGGGTCGGCCTTTCAGTCTAACCGATCTTTCCGGTACCCAAATTTGTAGTAACGATACATTTGTATATCAAAAAGGTTGGTTTCGATGATTTCAGCCCGTGGTCACACTAGGGACCTAAACTGGTCTATGTGAGAAAAAAAACTGCTGCCACCCTAACCTAAACCAAATCATATACTGGCACAAAATATACCCTGTTACTTAATTTTAAAGATTTTGCTTCATCCGAATCTTTCAAAGATCCTAATTTAATGTACATTTTCGCAATTCCAAGTGTAAGTTAGCCTTATTATTTTTGAAAATTTAAATTTGCCAAGATCTTAATCCATAATCTTATAAATATACAGTCCGATACCTTAAATCTTCCAAGAATTTGTGAAATATTTATCACATCTGCCGAGCGTTAAACCAATCATATCTCAATTTATATGGAATTTTGAAATAATATGTTTGCAGTCGAAAAAGCCAGCCAAGTTTTTTAAAATAAAATATGTTTGGAAAACTTTTTACATACAGGGTTTTCCAACAAAAAGTGTTATTTTGAATCACCCGGTATTTCGGTAGCTGTCACTTTTGAAGCTTTTATTCTTTGACATTTGGCAAGTAGAAACTACGCCATTACTAAAAATGGAACGGTACACAATTCAGCAACGCATTGAAATTATTAAAATTCACTACAAAAATGGTGAAAATCTTGCAGTCACAGTTCGCAAAACTAAAGCATTTTTGGGTCGTCGTGAAGCACCTTGTCGGACTGCAATACTGAAATTGGTGGAAAAATTCGAGCTGTTGGGACAAGTTAGTGATGCGAAGAATAAAACCCGTGCATGTCGCTCAAGAACAACTGAGAATATTGTTGCTGTAGCCCAAAGAGTTGAAGAAAACCCTCGTAGTTCTTTGGAATTGGGCATTCCACAAACGCCATTACACCGTATTAAGTGGCGCACCAATACGCATTTCCTAGCAAGCTCTTCGGATTTGCAGTTACCCGGGATATCCCTATGGTCAAGTACCCATTTGTGAATTTAGGGATGTAGCTTCAAGAGATTTAATGGCAGCCTGGCTGTCGGAGTAAATGACGACGCCATTGTTGGTCACTATGTTGCGACTAAGCCAAATGGCGACTTCATATATTGTTATTATTTCAGCGTGACAGTTACTGCAAGTATCTAGTAGTATGTGGGCTATATCATGATTAAGTTATTTATAATGTAAACCGAAGCCAACCTTTTCATCAAACTTCGAATCATCTGTATAGAGGTGGATATAGTTTTTACTTCCTGGTATTCCTCCAACCCTGTCCTCTCTGGCAGGTATCTTAGTGGCAAAGTTCCTTTCGAAGATGCACACCGTTGGTATATAGTCCATTCGGTCGGTTACCATAACACTACATTATGATATCTCACGTGGCCGTAGTTCTTGTACCTCCACATTGATAGACAGTTTAATCTTAATGCCTCTCTTGTTGCAACTTCTCTAGCCTAATATTATTCGGCAACAGATGGAGTAGGACTTGTAGAGACTCTGTCGCTGTAGTCCTTAAAGCCCAGCTTACGCTAAGCAGTTCTCTGAACCTTCATTAATTGACTGGTGATCGATCGCTTATCGTCCACCACATCACAATTCCGTACTGTAGTTCTTGAAGTGTCAACAGTAGCCGGATATGAACCAGCGACCTATCGCAAAGTGTGTAAACGAGGGCTCCACTTGCGGCGAAATGAATGGGCTAATGCTTCCCAATCGTGTGACAGTCATTTGCAAGCAGAGTAACATCTATAGCTCCTTAGTGGCGCATGCGAATGAGAGTGTTATCCGGGATCAATTAAAATGCCATCTTGGCTCCAACGTGACCCTACCGCTTTTCTATTGGAATGTTAGGCGACGTTGTCCATCCTTACCCGTAAACACAATTTCCTCTCTACCAATCAATAGTGATCTCTGTTATTTGATATTGTTGAATAGCAATTTGCAGGTCTTTTTCCTTGTATTTAGCTTAGAAGTCCAGCATTGTTGTTCCGTTTTACCCGGACATGGTTCTTTAAGGGAACTATTGACTTTTTTATTCGGTTCGGCAGAAGTTTACAATTGAAGATTTTTTTAACTGTTTCTCATAAAGATTCCATTTTGTCTTCCTCACATTTCCGTGTACCGCAGAGTTAGGTATATTTTCAGCGAGTTTGTACTCTATATAATGGTGATCTTTGAGTTTGATGTATAAACAACGAGGTTAGTAAATTCATACACAATTTTAGTATATAAGGCTTCGGAATAGATGTTCCATGACAAAGAAAAAAATAAAGGAGACACTTCTAGAAGTATTTCTCCCAAAACCCCCGACACCCCGATCAACCTTTTACCACTGAAAATCCCCCACCAAAATCGAAGGTATATCAAAAGTGGTAGAATTCGATAGAATTTCAGTAAGTTGTATTCGACAAAAACATTCCTTGTAAAAAATTACTATACGTCCCCACAATGCACTTCAATGATAACCGAGTGGTTTATTATATACGTATTTATCGTATTTTCCGTATAGCGTATTTGTTAGTAAATTCAGGCGCAATTTTAGTACAGAAGGCTTCGGAATAGATGTTCCATGTCAAACAAGTAAAAGCGTTAAGTTCGGCCATGCCGAATCTTATATACCCTTCACCATGGATAGCATGTGACCTCACAAAATAACTCAAACCTAAACAAAATAACATCGAAAAGCACAAAAAAATACAGTAGGTGAGAACAGTAGGAAACACAACAAGTATGGGAGCTATATCTAAATATGGACCGATATCGCCCATTTTAATCCCAAGTTACCTGCAGCTATAAGAAGTATCTATACCAAATTTCAGCCACCTAGCTCAAGTATTATAGATTGTAGCGTGATTACAACAGACGGATGGACGAACGGACGGACAGACGGATATGGCTAAATCGTCTTAGAATTTTACGCAATTAAGAATATATAATATAATATATACTTTATGTTGTCTCAGATCAATATTTAGAGGTGTTACAAACGGGGTGACAAAATGAATATAACCCCCATCCTATGGTGGAGGGTATAAAAACTAACTAAAGGAGATCCTTTGGAAATATTTTTCACAAAACAGCCGACACCCCTGCTCATCCCTTTACCGCTGAAAATTCCACTTCAAAAATAATGATATATCAAAAGTCGAAGAAATCGATATATTTAACGAGTAAGAAAGTTCAGTCGGGTAAAACGACTTATGAATTCCCTCACCTTCAGTTCCATAAATTATTCATACATTTATTTTTTGTTTTAATTAAATCATTATCAATTTAAACTGTATTTAATAATTTTAAAGTAGCCACCAGTATTGAAGTTATAACCTGTTAACTTTAAATACAAAATCGTACTGTTGTGTGAGAGGTATCAAAAGGACATGGCACTAACGCCAATTTTTCATTGGACTCTGGGTACTATAAAAGCATTACACTGTACTAAATTTCAAGTATTTGTATGCACTGGTATTAGAGCAAAAAACTGTTAAATGGTCTATATGTGTGGGAGGTACCAAAGGGGCGTGCCAATAACAACCACTTTTCTCTGGACTCTAGGTACTATAAGATCATTACACTTAACAAAATTTAAAGTATTTGTATGCACTGATGTTAAAGCTATAAGTATGTAAGCTTACTTTTGGTACAAAAAGGTCAGTTTGTGTGGGAGGTACCAAAAGGGATGTATCAACTTCTCCCATTTTTCTTGAGGTGTTAGCGACTAATAAGCTATTACTATGTGTGGAATTTCAGAAGATTCGAGTAAATAGTATAGAAGTTATGAAAGAATCAATATTTCACTAAACATACTAAAAACCAGTAAGGAAAAGCTAAAGTCGGGCGGTGCCGACTATATAATACCCTACACCACTCTCGTAATATTGAATAACTCTGATATATACATTTTATAATTCATATATAAATTGTTTACATAAATTTACTTTTGGGACATTTTATATTTAAATAATACCCTGTACCACAGGGTATTTGTTGGTGTAGGGTATAAAAACGATTGGATCTAAAGAGCCAAATGGATGAAACATATATATGGGAGCTATAGCTAAATCTTTACCGATTTTCTTCAAATTCCGCAATGTTGGTTCATGAATCAAGAAACTCTACCATTCTACATTTCAAAACGATTGGATGTAAAATATAGCTTCTATAGAACTAAAGGGCCAAATGGATGAAACATATATATGGGAGCTATAGCTAAATCTTTACCGATTTTCTTCAAATTCCGCAATGTTGGTTCATGAATCAAGAAACTCTACCATTCTACATTTCAAAACGATTGGATGTAAAATATAGCTTCTATAGAACTAAAGGGCCAAATGGATGAAACATATATATGGGAGCTATAGCTAAATCTTTACCGATTTTCTTCAAATTCCGCAATGTTGGTTCATGAATCAAGAAACTCTACCATTCTACATTTCAAAACGATTGGATGTAAAATATAGCTTCTATAGAACTAAAGGGCCAAATCGGACGAAACATATATATGGGAGCTATAGCTAAATCTTAACCGATTTTCTTCAAATTCGGTAGTGTTGGTTCATGGATCAAGAAACTCTACCATTCTAAATTTCAAAACGATTGGATGTAAAATACAGCTTTTATAGGACTAAAGGGCCAAATCGGACGAAACATATATATGGGAGCTATAGCTAAATCTTAACCGATTTTCTTCAAATTTGGCAGTGTTGGTTCATGGATCAAGAAACTCAACCATTCTAAATTTCAAAATTATTGGATTTCAAATACAGCTTCTATAGGACTAAAGGGCCAAATCGGACGAAACATATATATGGGAGCTATAGTTAAATCTTAACCGATTTTCTTCAAATTCGGCAGTGTTGGTTCATGGATCAAGAAACTCAACCATTCTAAATTTCAAAATGATTGGATTTCAAATACAGCTTCTATAGGACTAAAGGGCCAAATCGGACGAAACATATATATGGGAGCTATAGCTAAATCTTAACCGATTTTCTTCAAATTCCGCAATGTTGGTTCGTGGATCAAGAAACTCTACCATTCTAAATTTCAAAACGATCGGATGTAAAATACAGCTTCTATAGGACTAAAGGGCCAAATCGGACGAAAGATATATATGGGAGCTATATCTAAATCTGAACCGATTTTCTTCAAATTCGGCAATATTGGTTCATGGGTCAAGAAACTCTACCATTCTAAATTTCAAAACGATCGGATGTAAAATACAGCTTCTATAGGACTAAAGGGCCATATCGGACGAAACATATATATGGGAGCTATAGCTAAATCTTAACCGATTTTCTTCAAATTCGGCAATGTTGGTTCATGGATCAAGAAACTCTACCATTCTAAATTTCAAAACGATTGGATGTAAAATACAGCTTCTATAGGACTAAAGGGCCAAATCGGACGAAAGATATATATGGGAGCTATATCTAAATCTGAACCGATTTTCTTCAAATTCGGCAATGTTGGTTCGTGGATCAAGAAACTTTACCATTCTAAATTTCAAAACGATTGGATGTAAAATACAGCTTCTATAGGACTAAAGAGCCAAATCGGACGAAAGATATATATAGGAGCTTTATCTAAATCTGAACCGATTTCAACCAAATTCAATAGCGATCTTAACAGCCGCGAAATACTCTAAACTGCAAAATTTCAGATCGATCGGAGTGAAATTGCGACCTGTAGTCGACGAACAACTTTACATGGACAGACGGACGGACGGACATCGTTAAATCGACTCAGCTAGTGATTCTGAGTCGATCGGTATACTTTAAGGTGGGTCTAGCTGTGTTATTTTCAGGTGTTACAAACATCTGCCGTGAAACAAACTTATAATACCCTGTACCACAGTGTGGTGTAGGGTATAATAATACCTCATACCAAATTTGAAGTCAATCGCTTAATCATTTCGAGAGTTATCATTCGCACCCGCCAGCAGACAGACATACAGACGGACGGACGGACGGGCATTAGTTCAAACGAATTAAAATGACCCAAATCGAATTTTCGCCAAACACACTTGGGGTCTTAGGCCACTCCTTCGATGTGTTGTGGAGCTACTGTTTGTTTCCGGAAGTAGACATTTCTTTTAAATCAAATTTTTGAAATTTGTGTCGATTATGTTTGTCGATATAAATTTTTTAGGCATTCAATAAAAATTTTCGAAACATTTTTCAAGTCAGAATATTTGAGATATCCCGATTTTGGTCGCTGGAAAATTCGTAATTGCCTAGTTCATTTATTTGCTGGACTGATGGAAAAACCCCTGAACGAGAATACCGTAAAATATTAAAATTCGAAGAATCCTAAGAATCAGGGCGAATTTGATTCTCAGAACAGAGGCTGCGGAATATTTTAGACCACATTATTTGGTGCCCTGAATACACATAAGGTGACATAAACGTATTGTCCGTACTAACAACATATAAAAACGAATGTGGAGATAAACCATTTTGAATACCGGATATAAAACAATAGTCTGTTGCCCTCCTTATTTTAATCAACTATACAATATAAGTTTTCTACAAAAAAAGGCAGCCAATTGCATTGATCCTCGATGAATCCTGTTTACTTATGGATCACTATCTCAACTCATCTCAATGGAATCCTTACACTTTAATCAGCGCTCTTTTAGTAATTTACATCCTAAAGGACCCAAATCAAGGAATGCCGATATTACCATATAAACTACCAATAACTATAGTATTTACTTTATTGTCACTCACATCTATACGAATACCCCAACAACTAAATCATTGGTCAATTACCTACGTTGCAGCGATCGCTTCGCCGAAGAAAAAGTAAGTTTTCACCAAAACATAGCATATTAGTATACACTTTAGTCAACTAAGCATCTTACTTACTTTATTTACATACTACACACACGCACCATATTTCCATGGGTCACTTGGATCCTACTTAATTTATTAAAGAAAAGAACAACAAATACCCTTAATTATCATACAACTTTTATCACAAAACATAGATATAATATTTCTTTAATCCCATTATTTGTTTGATGGGTGATAATGTTCATTAATTTTCTAAAATATACTAAAATATGTTAAATTAAAATCGTTGTTGAGATTGGCGAAACAAAAGGCATGACAGGTATTGATATCTCCAGACGTTAACATTTCTCTTATGATTCTCTCTTTCCATAAACTCTAAATTTAAATTATGTAACTGGCTGTCAAGAACCACCCCATTGTCCCTGAGCTAAGCTGGACTTAAACGACAGACGGCGGTTTCGTTACAGCGTTACACTTTTGGCTCGTAGTAAATTATATATATCCTCCTCTCTAAGGTGAGAGGATAAAAAACGATAGGGGTCACATAAAAGTGTATTGTGGGAACCTATTGTAATGTTTTACAAGGATACTTTTTGTCAAAACGAGTACATCATCCAAAAAATCCATAGATTTCTACGACATTTGATATATCATTATTTGGCGTAGCGTCAAATCGCCCAAAACCATGTCATATCGCAATGTTGTAAAGTATAAAATGTTATAAAGCAAAGTGTAACAAAAGAACTGTAATAGTACCTTTCATCATGTAGTGGTGACACATACTGATTTGTCTCGATTCTTTAACCGTATTATTTTAGCCGTATTTCCAAAGAAAGTTACGCGGACCGATGTGTCAATGTGTTGCCGGCCTTCGGCCGGGATTAAAGATTTTCTCCTGTGGGGTATGTCCAAAGACGGCTACGCGATCTATAGTGCCTTTGCAAAGATACCTTGATGAGCATAGCAGTCTTTGGCCATACGCCAGAGGAGAAAATCTTTAATCTAGGCCGAATGCCTACCACGCAAATACTACGATCGAAGGCCTCCTACTTTTTGGACGACGATTGTTTTACAAAACATGCACATGATACATTTTACGTTTTTTTTTTACACTTTTGGCGTTATGACATAACTTTTTTTGGCAAAAAAAATAAGATATTACCTACTGTTCAAAATGACATATTGCCCAATGTCGATGTCATATTGCCCAAAAACGAGATTTTTCTACAACAACAACTAATATTGATTTTTTTTGGGCGATATGACATACTTGGTTTTGGGCGATATGACATTGGGCGACGCTACGCCCATTATTTTTGGAGATTATAAGGGGTGACCGGGGGTGTCGGATATTTTGAAAGAAATACTTCCTGAAGTATATCCTGTATTTCGTCCTTTAGCGCGGAACTACTATTCCGAAACCTTCTATGCTAAAATTGTCCCTGAATTCACTTACCCAGTATTTCCCCAGAAAACTTTGTGGAAAAATACGATGTACAGGGTGGCTGATGAAAGCTGCTATCAAAAAAAAATTTAAGAACTTTTTTTCTATTTAATGAATCTTGTTAATTTTTTTTTTATTTTGCAGATTGATTTTTAGATTTAACAAAAATGGATAACTGGGACACTGAAACAAGAATTTTGATTGTCCGCTGCTATTGCGCACTGAAGTCCGTAGTTTCGGTTCAAAGAGAGTATAGGGACACGTTTGGCGGCAATCCTCCGAGCAGATGGGCCATAAAGAGACTTGTTAACAATTTTCCGAGCATGGGACAGTCAACAGAAGACCTTACCATCGAAA
The DNA here is from genome assembly GCA_963930755.1 of Eudasyphora cyanicolor. Lineage (NCBI taxonomy): Eukaryota > Metazoa > Arthropoda > Insecta > Diptera > Muscidae > Eudasyphora > Eudasyphora cyanicolor. Next base: position 153,149,493 of record OZ005736.1, on the reverse strand, counting down.
CCCTTCAGTTCGGACGGAGGAAACAATCGCTGCTGTAGCTGATGCCATACAAAACAATCCAAGAGTTTCGACAAGAACCTTATCTGCTCAAATGTGTATAAGCAGACAGTCTAGTTTAGTTTAATTTATCGAGGCTTTTATACAATTTTTGATTGGAGTAACTACATTAATAATTTAGAAAATAACTTAAGATTATAATGTGTTATCTTAATTAACATAATAGTTATAAGCACCTTGCTTTTTCATGAAATGGATTGAATACTGTGTATAAAAATGGACTGTGTTGGCGCCCTTGCTCCCGGGGCTAGACAAAAATTAGAGAGTAAGTTCTCAAAGGTTAACTTAAAACTAACTTAATTCTAAAAACAAACAAAATAATCAAAATAAGGATATTAAAAGAAAATAACAAATAATTTTAAATTACAAAATTTTTATGGTAGGAAGTGTGTATAATATAAATGGCGTGAAATTGAATTTACCCCCTATGAGTTCCTGATAGAACTTTGTCATAAAAAAGATGCCGTGCTCAATCATTAACATTAAAATTTGGCGCGGGTTCATTAATAAAACCAATAGGAGAAATATAGTTAGTATTTGACCAACTAAAATTTTTCTGTTCATTTCAAATTGATTTAATGACCATATTATTATGTTGATCCAATCATGATATAAATCGTTTTAAAACATCACAAACATAAAGACCGATAGGAGTGACATTAGATAGAGAGTAAATAAACTGATTTGAAAAGCGTTTATGGGGAGATTGAAAGTTTTTACATATACAGAAGCGAATTATTTTTCTTTCGAGAATTGTCCTTAAGTTTTGTGGGTGAAATTTGAAACCAAATTGGAAAGACGTATGTAAAGATTGGCCGAATATTAGTTTTGTAAAGAAGTAATTTAGTTTTAGAAGGAAGATGTTTGTTCCATAGAATTCTGGAAAACAATCCTAGTAATTTACACGCTTTGTTTGTAAAAATTTTAGCATGTTTATTGAACTTCATCAATTTATCAAAATTAATTCCAAGGTATTTAATGGTATCTCCTATTGAAATTTCAGTTCCGTCTAATTGAAGTGCTAGCGATTTACTTTCCGGGACAACGAATTTCTTACATTTTCCAGAAGCATTTCTTAAACAGATAGCCTGAGACATTCACTTGCTGTCATTTGAAGCAATCAGACGTGTTTAATATCAGCTGTTAGTGAATAATTATTTTTGCAAGTAAAATTTGTCTATCTTCATAAATGAGTGCAAAACGCAAAATATTTTGGGGAAACAATCCTCGGTATAAAAAGCAAAGGCCGGTGACCAGTACCAGCAGTAATAGATACCAATCACTATCTGACCTGGATGGTGATGACGATGATGATAGCGTTTGCAGTATAGGAAACGTTGAACAAAAGGAAAAAATTCCCCCAATTACAGTGGATAATTGTCACCATTTTACTGAGATAATGAAACTTCTTGGTCAAAATTGTAAGTACAAGCGTATGTCTATAGGAACAAAAGTAATGCCAATCTCCATGGTGGGTTACGAAGATGTTATTAAAAAGCTGAAAGCGAAAAACGTGAAATTCTTTACACATCCTATAATTGATATTAAAAAGTTCAAGCTTATGCTCTTCGGTCTTCCTAAAATGGATCTAATGGAAATTCAGGATGAATTTAAAACCGAATTTAATATTGAACCTACAAATATCAAAGAAATTTTGACAGCACGTTCCAATGCAGATGATGCACTCTACATGGTGGAATTTAACCGAAGTCAAATCTCCAAAAAAGATGTACGGAAAATAAAATACATGTGTAACGTTGTTGTTCATTGGCAAAAAAAAAAATGTATGGTCATGGATCTGCAAACTGCCACAGAGTGGCTGTCTGCCTGAGTTGCGGCGGCCAGCATGATTATGCTAACTGTCAAATAAATAAATCATCTGATGCCGGACCAATGGTACATAAATGTTTCAATTGTGTTCAAAATAACATGAAAAATGTCAAGCATAGAGCTGATGATTCTAAATGTCCATCCCGACAGCAGTATTTAGAAGTTCGACGTAAAGTCACACAAAAGCGAGCATCCACAAGGCAACTAAGAAACGTCAGAAACGTCCCAGTTTACTCTGAAGACGAGAGTTTATTGGAAGCTGCAGGAGGAGCCCCAGTAAAATCATTCTTACCCTCATATAAAAGAAATCAGAACACGTCGTATGCAAAAATGACTAAATCTGTTTCACAAAATGAAGACAACGACGATTTATCGAATGAAAAAATTCTTGAAATCTACTTTGAAGCTCTCGATGCTCTGCAAAAGTGCAAAAATAAGTATGACAAAATGCGAGTTTTGGGAATGATGTTAAAATATGTCATATAATCATAAAACTATCTCGAGACTCAATGTTATGCACTGGAATGCAAGAGGCATAACAACCACCGCTGCCACTCTACAATTAGAACACATGCTACACCACAACAATGTGGATATCGTATTTATTAACGAAACTTTTTTAAATAGCAGCCACAAAATTAAAATTCAAAGCTATAAAATTCATAGACAAGATCGTCCTTCACATGGAGGTGGAGTTTTGATAGCAGTACGGAATTCAATCCCACATCGACGTATTTCACATTTCGCCACATCTGCAATAGAAAATGTATCAATTATCATTCACATAAACAATAGACCAATTAGATTCACAGCAGCTTATTCCCCAAAGTACACACAAAGTTTCCTAGATGACATAAAGAAAATAACATCTGGTTCGGAAGAGTACATAATTTTTGGCGACTTTAATGCCCATCACACCAGCTGGAACTGTGTACAGAATAACACTGCGGGTAATATACTGTATAATGATCAAATCAGTTCGAATTATTTCATATACTTTCCGAGCTCTTTTACACGATCTGGAGAAAATTCCACACCAGTACAACCATCCGTAGTCGACATCGCCATATCCAATACCACTTTGTACATATCACCAATTGAAACACATCCAGGAGCGCTATATTCGGATCATGTCCCAATTTCGTGTCATATTCTTGGATCGTCTGTTGAAAATGTTAAGCAAGTTCCAATATACAGAAATGCTGATTGGAAATCTATAGCAAAATGGGTAGATTTGCAATTTAAAGCCAAAAATATTCCTTCTGCGATTGTTACGAGTTTAAATGTAGAGCAATTATTAGCACAAATAACTCACATAGTCCAAGAAGCAGCAAAACAGATTCCAATGGGAGTCACGCAGGCTTGGCAGAACAAACTTTCTGAAAATACTATTTACTTAATAGGCCAAAGGAACAAATTTAAGAGAAAACTGCAAAGAAGCTTTAATTTGTCAGAAAGAATCACTATCACATGTATTTTAAAACAGCTGAGAGCTCTGATAGATCACCATGTGTTAAGTGACAGAAATAACAGCTGGACCAAATTTATTCAAGGGTTGCCACCTGGAAACAAAAAGTTCTGGCAGCTGACAAAGGCGATGAGAACAACTAGGCCGCAAATAGAACGTCTGTCGGTAGATGGCATTGATGTGTATGACAGTAATGAAAAAGCAAACATAATTGCTGATGTTTTTGAAGTTAATCATAGAGCAACTTTAAATATGACCTCAACAATGGACCGAAGGGTAAAATTGCACGAGCAGTGGCTGCATCGGCAAAATATTTTAAGTAATATAAATACAACGACCATAGAAGAAATACAATTCTTTACAAATACTCTTCGGAATTGTAAAGCGCCAGGAATTGATGGAATCAAACCAATTATGGTAAAAAATATGCCGCCAAATTTTTCCTCTCTATTAAAAGAATTTTTAATTGGTGCCTAACTAACGGCTACTTTCCAAATATTTTTAAAAAGGCAAATGTAATACCCATTTTAAAACCAGGAAAAGAAGTATTTTCGCCTAAAAGTTATCGACCAATTAGCATGTTAACCTGCCTTGATAAAATCTTTGAAAAAATTATATTAAAAAGAATAGAAGAGTTTACGGAGTCTAATAATTTGTTAATGAAAGAGCAATTTGGTTCCAGAAAGGAACATTCAACAGTGCATCAAGTGAAAAGGATTAGTAACTTAATCGAAAACAATAAAAGGAACAGAAGAAGTACTGGGATTGTATTCCTGGATATAGCAAAAGCTTTTGATACCGTATGGCACGCCGGTCTTGTGTATAAATTAAACATTATGGGTTTGCCTATTTATCTGCAAAAAATTATTAAAAGCTTTTTGGTAGGGAGAAAAATGTGTGTTACTGTGTGTAATGGAAAATCTACAGAAAGATGTATCCCTGCTGGAGTACCTCGAGGATCTGTACTGTCACCTGTATTATACTCTCTATACACATCAGATTTTAAAGTTGAAAAAAGGAACAGTACTGCCTTATACGCCGACGATACTGCAATTATAACAAGTGGAAAGCTATCTAATGCAATAATTAAAAATATGAAAAAATCCCTCATACACGCAGAAAAATACTTCTCAAAGTGGAAAATAAAAATAAATGAAGACAAGACACAGGCTATTATTTTCCCTTTTAATAAATCACCTAAAAGAAATCCCACCATATCTTTAGACATACAAGGGGCAGAAGTTCCACTTAAAAACAGTATCAAATATCTGGGAATAATATTAGATAAAAAGATGACTTTTAAGGAACACATATTCAAAACATGTGACAAGGCTATTCGATGCGGAAGAGCCCTATACCCCCTGCTAAACAAAAAATCTACTTTGAACGTTAAAAACAAAATCTTGTTGTACAAAATGTGTATAAGGCCTATCATGACATACGGAAGTCAAGTCTGGTATATGAAAGCTGCAAAGACATACCGCAAAAAACTTCAAATAATCCAGAACAAGAACTTAAAACTAATTTTCAATTTGCCTATACGCTACCCAACATTGCACCTGCATAGAAATTTCAACCAGGAAACCTTCAGTATGGTGGCAAATAATCTAAAGAAAAGCTTTGAAGATCGAAACAGATGCTCAAATTATGACTTAATAAGAAATTTACAGATATGGCAGTCTTCCAAATCTTCTCCTAGAAGATGAAAGAAGTTGTTATTATCATTACTTTCTTTACTTTCAAATTAGGTTTTTTACTATCTTTTTTGCCTAAAAATGTTATATAATTATTAAATGATCTTTTACCAACAAAATAAGATGTCAATTGTTGCAATACTTCTAGTAAATTCTCAAGCTATGTATATACTAAAACTAATTTTAAAAATGTAATGATGATAGTACAAATAAAAAAAAAAAAAAAGATAGCCTGAGACTTTGAATAATTTAGTTGAATCCCCCATTTCGTGTAAAAATTTTTAACTTTCATTAAATGATCATGCGCAAATCTCAATGCTTTTGCTGGAGACTCAGCGTGAGCGTAATGTAATAAATCATCCGCATATAAAATACCTGTTGAATTTGTTTCTAAGTGTGGAAAATCATATATTAAAATATTATAGAGATGAGGGGCGAGAATGGAACCTTTAGGAATACCACGACTTATAATAGAGAATTCGGATAATTTATTTTTAAACATTACACAAAATTGCCGATTGTCGAAAAAATTTCGCATTAATTTTATGATAGATGGGCGAAATCCGTCATTGCAGTCAATTATGCACAAAGATTTGGAGTTATTCCCATATAAAATTCAAATGACCAACAAAGTAAACTCAGCAGACTTCCCGATTCGCTTGGAATTTTGCCAGAAGATGCTTCAAATGGTGGAAGAGGACGGAAACATGTTGAACTGTCTTTTCATGTCTGACGCGGCCCATTTCGATTTAAACAGCAACATAAACAAACAAAATTGTCGAATATGGAGTGCAAACTGGAAGTCTAAACCATCAAATTTGAATGAACTAAAGCAATCCATTCGAGAAACAACTGCGGCTATTCCCGTCTCAACTCTCCAACCAGTAATCAACAACTTTTTGGTAAGATGCCGCACATGCATCAACGAGCAGGGGGAGATTTAAATTCCATTATTTTTAAAACTAATTAAGCTATATTTAATTAAATTTAATGAGCTTTAACATGAATAAAAGAAAACAGAATTCCATACACCGAAAAATATTTGAGTTTCTTAATGTAGCAATATTCATCAGCCACCCTGTATATAAAAAACCACTGCATTGCCATTAAAGTGCATTGTGGGGACATTTAGTGATTTTTTACAAGAATCCGTCGATTTCTTCGACTATTGATGTATCATTGTTTTAATGATGAAAAAATACTTCCAGGAGTGTCTCATTTATTTTGTTCTTTGACATGAAACACCTATTCCGAAGGCTTATATACTAAACTTGTGTCTGAATTTACTAACTATCTCGAAAACGCGATGCCACAGGAAAAAAAAGGCTTTTGCCATTCGATTTAGCGGACCGAAATTATACGGAGTAGGTTGTTTTTTCACGAGGATAAATTTTTTAAGTGCATTTTTGACACGCAGTGTTATTGGCACATGCACGAACGCACATATTATATATTAAATGAGCAAACTTACTATAAGCTTATCCTTGTAACTGTAGAATAAGCTTATATTAAAATTTTGTTTTTTTGTAATGTTTATTAATTTTAATTAATTTTATTGACTCAGATACATTTTTTTAAAAAATTATTTTATTAGATTATTACCAATTATTTTACTATACATGCACTCACTTTAGAATTGAACACGAAATGCAAAATACAAAATAAATTTCTTCAAAACTGAAGCGTGCCTTGTTGACACTTTTCACCAAATAAAACAATATAAACAATACACAAAATTAATTTGTCAACAAATGAAGCGACATGTTGACAGATTTCTCTTACACACTTAAGGAACGGTTGTGTATAATAAGAGTTCCTCAAGGATAACGGTACTTGTTCATAGTTTTTGTGTGCATACTTAAGAAACAATTGTGTATATAAGAGTTCCTCAAGCATTGTTAAAAACTGATTGTGAATCAACTATTTTTATAATATTGTTCTCAAGTTGTATTGCGGTTTTATCTCTATTTGGTATGTTGGGTACCTATCTTTAGACTGGTAGCTGTTTGGTCTTTACCACTAAAATTAGGTAAGAGAAATAAGTTTAGATCTTTCCAGGCCAAAATGCAGGTTCTTGGCGTACCTTCACAGTTAGCCAGAAACTACTTAATGTTAGGTGTCCAGATTCCACCTACTACATAGGGTTCCGGTATTAAGACCATGTCTGCTACACTTGTGGACAGGCGCAGCGGTACATACGGTGCCCATGTCCATGAAGTTTAAAAATGCGTTCTTATCAAGCTTAGGTACTCAAGTACAGGCACACAGATTGACAGATTCGTTGGCAACCATCTAAATATTTTAATTTTCTGCATTTGAGACAAATTTTCCACTGACTATAGAGCGACAAAGTATGAACACAGTTTTTTAATCATTGTGGCATCTTCAACACAAAGTTATTACTCATAAAGTTAGGGTACTCGACTGCTCTTATCTTATATGTTTTGAGATTTTTTCCTATGAACACAATATAATAAATAACTATTTTATGCTGATTAATTGTTAAAAGTTTCTTGTCATCCTGTAGGCCTCAAATACTAGCATTATCAAAATATTAAGAAATTTGTTACTCCTAACAAATTAACATCAATTCGCCGTATAGCTATCAATGCACTTGACCATGCCATCATTAAAATATTACAGATTCGCTGCTATTTTCCGATCTGAAACTCAACGAAGTAGTTTATTGTCCACAAGAATAACTGCGTCCTTCCATTAAGATGCCCAGGGCCAAACGAAAAGGTTAGTCAAAGAAGAATTCTTTGATGTTCCACCAATGTCTGCAGTTCTACGAATTCACTTCGCTTAGAATACCTTAAGGAATTGTTTAGAACTAAGCACACATACACATAAGGTCCTACCATTGTAAAATATCTACGAAACCGGCAACTCTACTACTACTACAAGCAAAGAAAAAATTCGTTTCTGCGAAACGAAATATTAGACAGCTACAATTCTCGTTTACGACGACTGATATTTCGGTTACGCGATATAAGTTTCTGTCACAACAAACGAAATTTCAGTTCCGGCAAACGAGACTTGTAGTTGTATAATATTTCGTTTCGCAGAAACGAATTTTTTCTTTGCGTGTACTCTCTCTCTGTACTACGACAATATAATATATTTTATAAATGGTACCCCTATGTCTTTCAGACTTTAGTTTTCTTTTGCGAATCTGTGCGCTTTTCTTTGAACATCTTTTACTCGCTTTACGTCTTTCTAAATTCTTTTATTTCACTACTAAAGCGAAATCATTTATAATTGCATTTCGAAAGCCGCTTTGGCTCGACTTGCCCTTATTGTGATTAAAGAAGACGACGACTCAGCAGCTCAAAGGAGAATGAATGCCGGGAAACCTCCGGAGGCATGATATATGAGATTTTTTGTGCCTTGACCTCCTTGAACAACAGACGTTTTGAAATGGTCCTTAAATGATGTTCACTCTCGCACTTCAATTGAAACATAAATAATTGTTTGAGAGTGGCTATGTGTACGCTATGTATAAGTTTGTGTGCACACAAGTGATTATTAGGGTGTACTGTTGTTCAATATTCGTACAAACTTTGCAACAGTCTCCTTGTCGAAAAAATTTGAACATTTTCTGGAATAATTTATATTTTCGAATAGATGGAGAAACAATGAAAAAAATCGCAATTTTTGACATGTTTGAATTGAATGAAAGTATATATAGAACCATAACACTGGTCAACATTTTTTGCGGCACAGGGTTTCGCGGTCGATTTAGGTATATGAGATAATACAGTTCTTAACCAAAAAGATAGTTTCTTTCAATTAGCTCTAGTTCTCGCGATAAATCACGATTTGCGAAAATAGAGCGGTTGAGACACATATTATGGCATAAGTCGAGAACCATTTATCCCAATTAGCTCGGGAAAGTTTCAAAGAATCCAAACAACAAATTAAGTGGCCTTAATCTTTATCTAATACCACTCTTTCATCACTTCAGCGGTTTGGACGATATTTTACAAGATAGTGCTAAAAAATCAAATTTTTTGAGGAAATGTTAATAATTGGTATTATTATTGGTCCACTCCTTCTAGTACCTCCCCCACAAAGGGTTAACATGTTGTGAAAAATTTATTCTTTAATAACTGCTATACTACTTATTCCAATGTTCTGAAATTCCACACATAGTATTAGCTTATTAGTCGCTATCAACTCGAGAAAATGGGCGAAGTTGCCACGTCCCTTTTGGTACCTCCCACACAAATGCACCGTTTTGCACCAAAAGTTAACAGCTTATAACATTAATAATAGTGTATAAAAAACTTGAAATTGTGTACAGTATTATGCTTTTATATTGCCTACAGTCAAGGGAAAAATTGGCGTTGTTGCCACGCCCTTTTTGGTACCTCCCACACAAAGGTACCTTTTTGCACCAAAAGTTAACAGCTTATAACATTAAAACCAGTGTATAACCAGTAAGGAAAGGCTAAAGTCCGGCGGTACCGACTATATAATACCCTACACCACTCTCGTAATATGGAATAACTCTGATATATAAATTTTGTAATTCATGTATAAATTGTTTACATAAATTTACTTTTGGGACATTTTATACTTAAATAATACCCTGTACCACAGTGTGGTGTAGGGTGTAAAAACGATTGGATCTAAAGAGCCAAATCGGATGAAACATATATATGGGAGCTATAGCTAAATCTTTACCGATTTTCTTCAAATTTGGCAATGTTGGTTCATGAATCAAGAAACTCTACCATTCTAAATTTCAAAATGATTGGATGTAAAATACAGCTTCTTCAGGACTAAAGAGCAAAATCGGACGAAACATATATATGGGAGCTATAGCTGAATCTTAACCGATTTTCTTCAAATTCTGCAATGTTGGTTCATGGATCAAGAAACTCTACCATTCCAAATTTCAAAACGATCGGATGTAAAATACAGCTTCTATAGCTGTAGAAGCTGTATTTTACATCCGATCGTTTTGAAATTTAGAATGGTAGAGTTTCTTGATCCATGAACCAACATTGCCAAATTTTAAGAAAATCGGTTAAGATTTAGCTATAGCTCCCATATATATGTTTCGTCCGATTTGGCCCTTTAGTCCTATAGAAGCTGTATTTTACATCCGATCGTTTTGAAATTTAGAATGGTAGAGTTTCTTGATCCATGAACCAACATTGCCGTATTTGAAGAAAATCGGTTAAGATTTAGCTATAGCTGCCATATATATGTTTCGTCCGATTTGGCCCTTTAGTCCTATAAAAGCTGTATTTTACATCCAATCGTGTAGAAATTTAGAATGGTAGAGTTTCTTGATCCATGAACCAACATTGCCGAATTTGAAGAAAATGGGTTAAGATTTAGCTATAGCTCCCATATATATGTTTCATCCGATTTGGCTCTTTAGATCCAATCGTTTTTATAACCTACACCACACTGTGGTACAGGGTATTATTTAAGTATAAAATGTCCCAAAAGTAAATTTATGTAAACAATTTATACATGAATTACAAAATTTATATATCAGAGTTATTCAATATTACGAGAGTGGTGTAGGGTATTATATAGTCGGCACCGCCCGACTTTAGCCTTTCCTTACTGGTAGTGTCTATAGCCCTGTGAAAAATGGGCGTTATCGCCACGCTCCTTTTTGTACCTCCCACACAAAATGCCCAAATCATACCACAATTTAATATCTCATAACGTTTTTACCAGTGCACATAAATGCTTATAATTCGGCACAGTGCAATGAATTTAAAGTATCTAATGTTCAGCGAAAAATAGGTGTATATGATAAACCCCTTCTGGTACCTCCCACACAAATTGACAGAATAATTCGAGTAATATTCCATATTACATTACTCACAAAGTGAGGGTAAGGAGTCGGTTTACCCGACTGAAACTTTCTTACTTGTAATTTAACAATTATCAACATTTCATCAAAAATAGCACTATCTTGTAAGATTTCGTCGAAAACGCTGAACAGATGAAAAAAATGGCATTAAAAGAAGTTGAAGAATGATTAATTTTGGGTTCCTTAAAACTTTCCTAACCTAATTCGGATGGTTCTCGAGTTATGGTATAATAGGTATCACAACCTCTCTATTTTTGCAAATCGCGATTTATCGCGAGAACTAGAGCTAATTGAAAGAATCTACCTTTTGGCCAAGAATTGCATTATCTTACAAATCAGCTGCAATACCCTTTGTAGCAGCAAAAAAAGATTTTTTTGTTGAGCTGTGTAATTGTTAAATATTATATGTTTCTGAACAAATACATTTTATTCGAAAATCAAGAAATTTAGATTGGAACGCATACATATATTAATATATTACAACAAAATATATTTGGGAACTATTTTTCAGAAATAAAATATCGTCATCAGAAACGATGCAAAAAACTAAATAAACTGAAAAATTTTGTCTTTGGAAAAACGGGGTTTTCAGGATAATACCTAAACATAATGATGTATATATAAATTCACACAGACATGATTTATAACTTGTTTGTAAAAATTACGTGAAATAGGATTTTTTAACTATGAAAAAGGAAACATTCTGTTGTTAGGCACTTTTGAATTTCGGTAATAAATTCGCCATTTCGGTAATAATTAGGCCACTAAAAATATGTCTGCAGTGTACTGAAATCCGTCAAAAACTGAATTTCCACTTTTCTTGTTGTTACGCTCTATTTCGTTTCTGATGACGATATGTGTTTAAGCACAAACAAAGTTATTATTTAAGTTTTTTTTTCAAATATATTTTTTTTAAAAAAGATATTTAATACTTTGCAGATTTTTTCAAATTGAGTGATTAATGTAATACGGAATATTACACGAATTAATGTGTCAATTTTAGTTTTTTTTTCAAATACACTTATTTTACGCTAAACAGTAGATACATTAAATTGATTGCACTGTGCCGAATTATAAGCGTTTATGTGCACTAATATATTTACGTTATGAGGCATTCAATTTTGGTATAATTTGACCATTTTGTGTGAGAGGTACAAAAAAGGGCGTGGTGGTAACGCCCGTTTTTCAAAGGACTATGGGTACTTCAAAGGCGTTAAACTGTGCAACGATTTGTAGTATTTTCGTGCATTGGTACTCACGCTATAAGCTTTTAGCTTTTTGTACAAAATGGTACCTTTGTGTGGGAGGTACTAAAAGGGGCATGGCAATAACGCCAATGTTTCACTGGACTGTATTCGCTATACCCGACATTACCCGGTTCAAATTTTCAAGTATTTTTATGCACTGGTATTAATGTTATAAGCTTTTAACTTTTTGTACAAATTGGTCCCTTTGTGGGGGAGTTACCAAAAGGGGCTAGGCCACTTCAACCATTTTTCTCAAGTTGATAGCGACAGATAAACTATTAATATGTGTGGAATTACAGAGGATTCGGATAAGTAGTATAGAAGTTATTAGAGAATCAATAGTTCACTAAATGTTAACCTTTTGTGAGGGAGGTACTAGAAGGAGTGGAGCAATATGGCCCATCTTCGAACATAGCCTGGAATATGTAGTGAACGTTTTTTTTAATCTCACAAGATTTCATTTGCCCTTCAGCACAAATTCGAATTCCATTTTCCCTAAGCTTAAAACTCGTACTTTATTAAGTTCTCGTATGTTCTGTAAACAATGAAACCATAGATTCGACGCTCTGCACATGTTGATATAGAAATGTTGCTAAACATCAGACGGTTAAGTGACCTTAGAGAATGAAAAGAAGACAAAAGCAGAATGAAAATGGGTAAAGTCAATTGACGTTTCAACCATAAAAATGTCATTTGATTATCGTCTCGCGCATCTATTCCCTACCTTTCGTTTAAAGAAATAAACTTTTAAACTTCCTTTCTGCGCAATACTTGGACGAGTAAAGAACTTAAAAAGATAACTTAAAGAGCTTTAAAATGCGCAATTTTTAATTTAATCCTAAGTATATTAGCGCGAGTAATACCACTAGTGAAATAAAGTTTAAATATTGGTATAAGATTTCAAGCGAAAATCCTAAGAACCACAGATTTAATAACGTGATTATGAAACTACAATTTCATAAAGCGGAGTTTGGCATTGCATGGTAACGTTCGGGGTAAAACCATGATTATCCAATATTCCCGAATGTGCGTAGATAGTGAACAAAATTGACGATTAGTCTACAAAGAAGAATTAAGTCACAGATTCCCTGAGATCACCCGATTTAAACCCATACATATTGAGCACGTTTTTTCATACCAATATTTCAACCTTCGCCCCACCACGTTACTGGAGTCGTGGGGTCGAGATTTCTATAGCGAACTACTATGTTTGTAAAATCCCAACATTTCTAAGGTGCTAACATTTTGGTGATACTTCCTCCAATTTTTACGCGTAGTGAGGAAACTATTTTTTCGGCCTGTATGTAGCACAGAATGTGAGCGCTTCAGCATCAAATCGCCAGAGAAAAGAAATAACATTTCACAGAACTTCAAAAGGAGCATCACAATACTATCTGGACAGCATCATTAATATAAATCGGCGTATTATAAATTACCATAGGAGATGAGAACATCACCATAGTACAACCTATGTAAAAACCAGTAAGGAAAGGCTAAAGTCGGGCGGTGCCGACTATATAATACCCTACACCACTCTCGTAATATTGAATAACTCTGATATATAAATTTTGTAATTCATGTATAAATTGTTTACATAAATTTACTTTTGGGACATTTTATACATAAATAATACCCTGTACCACAGTGTAGTGTATGGTATAAAAACTATTGGATCTAAAGAGCCAAATCGGATGAAACATATATATGGGAGATATAGCTAAATCTTTACCGATTTTCTTCAAATTCTATTGGTTCATGAATAAGAAATTCTACCATTCTAAATTTCAAAACGATTGGATGTAAAATACAGCTTGTATAGGACTAAAATGCAGCTGGATGTAAAATACAGCTTTTATAGGACTAAAGGGCCAAATCGGACGAAACATATATATGGGAACTATAGCTAAATCTTAACCGATTTTCTTCAAATTCGATAGTGTTGGTTCATGGATCAATTAACTCTACCGTTCTAAATTTCAAAACGATGGAATGTAAAATACAGCTTCTATAGAACTCAAGGGCCAAATCGGACGAAACATATATATGGGAGCTATAGCTAAATCTTAACCGATTTTCTTCAAATTCGGTAGTGTTGGTTCATGGATCAAGAAACTTTACCATTCTAAATTTCAAAATGATTGGATGTAAAATACAGCTTCTTCAGGACTAAAGAGCAAAATCGGACGAAACATATATATGGGAGCTAAAGCTAAATCTTAACCGATTTTCTTCAAATTCGGCAATGTTGGTTCATGGATCAAGAAACTCTACCATTCTAAATTTCAAAACGATTGGATGTAAAATACAGCTTTTATAGGACTAAATGGGCAAATCGGACGAAACATATATATGGGAGCTTTAGCTAAATCTTAACCGATTTTCTTCAAATTCGGTAGTGTTGGTTCATGGATCAAGAAATACTACCATTCTAAATTTCAAAATGATTGGATGTAAAATACAGCTTCTACAGGTTAAAGAGCAAAATCGGACGAAACATATATATGGGAGCTATAGCTAAATCTTAACCGATTTTCTTCAAATTCGGCAATGTTGGTTCATGGATCAAGAAACTCTACCATTCTAAATTTCAAAACGATCGGATGTAAAATACAGCTTCTATAGGACTAAAGGGCCAAATCGGACGAAACATATATATGGGAGCTATAGCTAAATCTTAACCGATTTTCTTCAAATTCGGTAGTGTTGGTTCATGGATCAATAAACTCTACCATTCTAAATTTCAAAACGATTGGATGTAAAATACAGCTTCTATAGAACTAAAGGGCCAAATCGGACGAAACATATATATGGGAGCTATAGCTAAATCTTAACCGATTTTCTTCAAATTCGGCAATGTTGGTTCATGGATCAAGAAACTCTACCATTCTAAATTACAAAACGATTGGATGTAAAATACAGCTTCTATAGGACTAAAGGGCCAAATCGGACGAAAGATATATATGGGAGCTATATCTAAATCTGAACCGATTTCAAACCAAATTCAATAGCGATCTTAACAGCTGCGAAATACTCTAAACTGCAAAAATTCAGAACGATCGGAGTGAAATTGCGACCTGTAGTCGACGAACAACTTTACATCCACAGACGGACGGACGGACGGACGGACATGCTTAAATCGACTCAGCTAGTGATTCTGAGTCGATCGGTATACTTTAAGGTGGGTCTAGCTGTGTTATTTTCAGGTGTTACAAACATCTGCCGTGAAACAAACTTATAATACCCTGTACCACAATGTGGTGTAGGGTATAATTACTATTTATTTAGAAGAATACCACAATAGTAATACAATTTATAATAATCGTAAGTGCCCTTATTCAAATGTACATTACTGTATATGCAAGAGATTTTAATTATACCTCCTACAAGTCATCATATAAGACAGCACAACAGCAATCATCATTACCGTTCGCTGAGGCCTCATCGCTATGGATATATGATTGGTGAGTAATTGTAATAGATTAGCCAACATATTGGTACATGGAATCTTGCATTCACACTTATGGAACAGGGGCATGCAGGGGAGTAACAATTAGAGTAAAGAGAATAGAGTGAGTACATGTCATTATGCATGTTTTTTTTCCTTTTTGCATTGCATTTTTTTTTTTGGTTCCAATCTGATTTTTGCTCCCGTTGTTACTTTTCGATTATTTTTCTTTCTTTACATTTTCTTTGGTTTTGGAAGTTGATTGAGTACCCAGGAATTCTTGTTTTCAGATACTTTATCACTTTATTAGGCTAGATCGATATTGTATGTAAGTAAAATAACTAATTTTTTTTGGACAGCCATATATACCTAAATACATATACATATATATTTTTGAGCCGCCATTTTTGTTAGATATTTGACTTAGGTTTATAAAAAAATGGGGAGAAAGATTCATCAAGTTAATCTCTCTGAGGAAAAATTAGTACAAACAAGTTTCTCTTCCACCTACATAGTTAAGGAATTCTTTTATTTTTACACTAGTTATGTTAAACATTACCAATCTAATTACTAATTAAAGCATTGAATTTAATATGGAACAGTGGTGTAAAAGGTGTTGAATGTGGTCCCTGAGTGCAAAGGTAGCTCTTACAGCATAAACCAAAGATAAGAAATTGTTTTTTCCAAATAGGTTCTTCTACTTAAACCGTGGGGAAAAACAAGTTAAATAAATGGTACAGATAGGGGACAAAAATGTTGAAATACGGCCTAAGCTTGCGAATTTGGATCTTGAAATATCAATTATCATTTTAAAATATTGTGCAATCGTGCAAGTGGTTAATTATGACACACTAAAGGTAAATATGGTACAATGGAGCGATTTACTTTAGATTTTTAAATTCGTATTTTGATAGACACAGTGGGACAAACGTGGTTTTATATTGTACCAGGGTGCGAATGTAGGTATTGGAACATAAACAAGGGGAAAGTATGAATAAACGTATGAACCAAAAAAATAGTTTTTCAACGTCCAGAGGTACAGTGGGAAAAGGGATAAATATTGTACCATGATGTCAGGGTAACTCTTGGAACATAAACTAGAAACGAAACGAGGGTTCGTATTTTATATATAAAAGTAATCAAATCTTCTTCATTTTGCACCATATGTAATAATCATGTCATGTTGAAAGAAAGAGGTATAGCTATTTTACAGTACCCTAAACAGAAAATACATAAAAGATGGGGGCAGCGAAGCGCACCGGGTTAAAGCTAGTATTGTATATTTCTAGTGTACCCTAAAGATATACAGGGTGGCTGATATGTATTGCAACAAACTTCAGGTTGCTATCATTTCTAAACCGCTAGTCTGATAGCTGACAGATTTATTTCAGTGACAGTTCATTTTATTGTTTACAAGCTTACAAAAGCATTTTGATCTATTGCATTTAGAAACTAGTAACGAAAGGCAGAAAGTCGGGCGGGGCCGACTATATAATACCCTACACCTCCCTAATAATGCGATAAGGGTCATTGCGATAATAATTTGGAATAATTGGTAAATGGGTAGGAACATATTATCTAATTCTGAACCGATAATCGCTAAATTAAGCAATATTCGTTCCTAAATTGAGAAACATATTTCTGGAAAATTTTAATGATCGGAAGTAAAGTACAACTTCTATAGCGCTTTGATACCAAATCAGGAGGATGTTATATATAAATCTGAACCGATTTTCCCTGAATACTCATTCATGTAAAAAGACATCTTTCTGTCGAATTTCGTACTGATCGGATATAAAATACAATCTCTACAGCGCTTACATGTCGAATCAGGGGTAACATATAAAATAAATAAAAATATCTAAATCTGAACCGATTTATTCCAAATTTAACAGTGTTCATTCATATGATAAGAAACCTCTTTCTGCCGAATTTCAGACTGACCGTAAATAAATAAAGTTTTTACAGCGCTTACATGTCAAATCTAGGGTAACATATATATGGGGGCTATATCTAAATCTGAACCGATTTTAACCAAATTCAATAGGGATCGTCCTTGGGCCAAATAAAACATATGTGTAAAGTTTCGTCGAGATCGGACCATAATTGCGACCTGTACTTTGATTACAAGAATGCATGCACAGACAGACGGACATAGCTAAATCAACTCAGAAAGTAATTCTAAGTCGATCGGTATAATAAACGATGGGTCTATTTCTTCTCCTTTTGGGTGTTACAAACAAATGCACAAAGTGCTCGTATTCATCGACCATGGGGTCAAAATAAATGCCGAATATTATCGAGAAAATTTCCTAAAGACATTCCAACAGGACTCAGCACCATCGCACTCAGCACGCGTCAACCAAGAATGGCTTAAAAATGAGGTTCCTCGCTTCATTTCTACCGCACAATGGCCACCAAGATCTCCAGATCTCAATCCGTTGGACTTTTGCGCCTGGGGCATTTTAGAGAGTAAGGTTCGCACTAAAAAATACCAAAGTATCGATCATCTCAAGACGGCGCTTCGCCGGGAATGGGTCAACATACCGCAGAGCCACTTTCGTGCAGCGTGTGATGGCTTTGTCGGCCGTTTGAAGGCCATAATTCGTGCCAAAGGTGGCCAATTCGAACAAATCTAAACTGTTTCTAAAATTTTATGTTATTTCCGACATTTTTTGCTTTTGAAGAATAAAATTTAAAAAAAAAATTAAAAAAATATAGCGATTTACTTTGTTGCATTACATATAAGCCACCCTGTATATGTTTCAAGCTGAATATGTTTGGGACAATATACCATATACTTTAGCTTAGTGCACTTCCCACCAAAAAAAACTTGAAAGAAAGTGGTAAAGATGGTATTATTGCGATTTAGATAAATTTTTCTTGGGAATACTGGAAAATTAATTTTTGCGGAAGCGAATGTCAAAACTGATTTACTTAAGCGAATAAATTATCTAGATTCTTTCCTACATTTGGAAAAAAAAATTTTGGAAAAAAAGGGGTCGGGGCAAGCGTGGGCGTGGCATTAATTAAAATCCGAATACCTCAAAAAGTGTTGACCATACATAGAAGAACGAAATTTGGAACACACGTTAGTGGAGTTCTTTTCTAAAACTTCAATAAAAATGGGATCGGATAAGTGGGCGTGACAGAAGTGGGCGTATCATTAGTTAAACATTTGTTATCTTAGAAACTATTGACCGTAGGTGAACGAAATGTGGGCGGGATAGAATAAGTGGGCGTGGCATTATATAAAAGTAGAATATCTCTGAATATGTTGTTCGTAAAAGAGCGAAATTTGAAACACACGTTAGTAAAGTTATTATATAAAACTTTAACAAAATTTGGCAGGTTCGGATCAGTGGGTGTGGCAAAAGTGGGCGGAGCTTAGTTAAACGTTTATTATATCAGAAACTACTGACCCTAGAAAAACGATATTTGGATTGTAAGTTGTTGGAGTCAATATTAGTACTTTCACCAAAGTGGGTGGGAGACAAAAAATGAGCGTGGCATTATATAAAATTCGAAAAACTCAGAATGTGTTGATGGTAGGAGAACGAAATTTGGAACACTCTTTAGTGGAGTAATTATCTAAATCTTCAGCAGAAATTGACGGGACAGGATTAGTCGGTGTGGCAAAAATGGGCGTAGCATTAGTTAAGCATATATTTTCTCTGAAACTATGAACAGTAGAAGAAAGAAATTTCGATCATTAAACATAACCTCATACAATATTGCATAATTTGTTCATTTTTTGTGCCATATTTATTTTATTTTCATCGCATTGGCGTTATGTTGGCTGTGAGCACAAAAACACTAATCTATCATTCTCAGCAGAAAGTTGTATTATGTGTGGTTATCGCGACGAGGGCGTGGCACCGCCTACATAAGCCAAATTTTGAAATTGAGATAATTTGCACAATTCTTAGTAAGAGTGGTGTAATTTTTTAGTGCCAGTCTACGTGATTGGTCCAAAAATGGACGGGATCGGAAATCTGATATCTGGGGCAACAAAGTGGACCGGGTCCAGCTAGTATAAAATATTTATTTAATCCTATAATAAAAACAAACATATTTGAAAAACCAATAAGGAATGGCTAAAGTAAAAAGGACAGAATAAGCATTTCGCGACCTAAGAGTGTAAAGGTGCTAAGTCCAATATTTAAAATTTTACAGGGGAGGCAACCGTATATTTATTTTTTTACAACTGGTACGTATATGGACTTAGCGCTTTTACGATTCAGATATTAAAGATGACGAAGCATGATTTTCTAGACTTTGTGTTTCCAAATCGGTGTATATTCAACTCATCTTGCATTTCGCTCCAAAAAATACTTTGAGGCAAAAAGTGGACTTAGCGGCTTTTTTCTCTTAAGTCGCGATATATACAATTGATCTAAATTTTAAATGTTTTGATCAACTATCATTCTTGATCAACCAACTGCTCTTGATCAAGTTTCATAAAGATCGTAGTTTCTCCTGCTATACACGAACATTCTTTCATTCCAAAATGTTCATAGTTCACGTTTATGGTAAACAAAAAACGTTTACGGAAACATATTGTATTTAAAAATGATTGAATATTTTATAGAGAGTTGAGAGAACAAAGAGCGTAACTTATTCTCATTTTATGATAGTGTGGTTTTATACATTTTTTATTTTTCATATGTTGGAATAATATTATAAAAGAATTAATTAAACCAAAGAATCTAAATTATCGGAGGTGCTATATTTCGCAAGCATGTTTAATGTTATAGGTAAATGGTAAACGAAATAAAGACATGTGGGAAAATAAGTAGATAGTCAATAACAAAACAATAGATTATTCGTCACAGTTTGTGTTAAAATCTATTGTTTTTGGAATCCCGGCTTCCCACAAAATGTTCAATATTTTCGATGTTTTCAATCTGTTTCCACGCAAACAGACAGTGGCACTCTATAGTTATCGAAAAATTGTATTTGATTTGTACTCATTTTTTCAAAAACTTAGCCCATGTGAACAAATTGTTTTTTTTTTATTTGTACTAGTACTGCATATAAATGTCCATCGTATTTTCATGGTTTATAAAATAAAAACAAAACAAAACCATCTGTCAAACGTTAGAAGTTTCAATACCTAATCTCTTGCGCAGCCATTCGGCAGTACATTTGGAATGTACGCCTTCATTTAGGTTTCCTTGTGCAGTCAGCTGTTTGACGGTGTAATACTCTACATCGTATATTTGACTGAGTGCGCAACATGCGACAATTTCGCATTTGTTCAGTGTAACTGATTTTCAAACGAAATTAAAACACGTACATTGGGTTATACAATTTAAAAAAAAAAAAACAAAAATAAAATCACCTTAAGTGTGCAAGTTCTACCTTCAAAGTGTCTTCTTTCAAACTATATTATTTTTTTGGAACTGGGGTTTGGCCAGAAAATCTTGATATTTACCATTAGTCCAGAGTATTGGAATGAAAATATAGATTTAACTTTTTGAAGTTTATATAAAACAGGTAAGCAAATTCATTGGAGTAAACTGAGCTATGTAAATACTTTTTTTGTTGTCAGAAAGTGGAACTAAAAAGTTGCAAAAATGGACTTGCAAATTTTAGTCCTTCATTATCCTTTAAGATCAAGGTAGAAAATTTTGGAAAAAAAAAACATATTTTGCGGATCTTGCTGTTCAGTTATTCATATCCAAATTTTAGCATTCGACGTTGATTAGTTCGTTTCGTTGTTGACCATTATTATACCCTACACCACACTGTGGTACAGGGTATTATAAGTTTGTTTCACGGCAGATGTTTGTAACACCTGAAAATAACACCGCTAGACCCACCTTAAAGTATACCGATCGACTCAGAATCACTAGCTGAGTCGATTTAACGATGTCCGTCCGTCCGTCTGTCCATGTAAAGTTGTTCGTCGACTACAGGTCGCAATTTCACTCCGATCGTTCTGAAATTTTGCAGTTTAGAGTATTTCGCGGCTGTTAAGATCGCTATTGAATTTGGTTGAAATCGGTTCATATTTAGATATAGCTCCCATATATATCTTTCGTCCGATTTGGCCCTTTAGTCCTATAGAAGCTGTATTTTACATCCAATCGTTTTGAAATTTAGAATAGTAGAGTTTCTTGATCCATGAACCAACATTGCCGAATTTGAAGAAAATCGGTTAAGATTCAGCTATAGCTCCCATATATATGCTTCATCCGATTTGGCCCTTTAGTCCTATAGAAGCTGCATTTTACATCCAATCGTCTTGAAATTTAGAATGGTAGAGTTTCTTGATCCATGATCCAACATTGCCGAATTTGAAGAAAATCGGTTAAGATTTAGCTATAGCTCCCATATATATGTTTCATCCGATTTGGCCCTTTAGTCCTATAGAAGCTGTATTTTACATCCAATCGTTTTGAAATTTAGAATGGTAGAGTTTCTTGATCCATGAACCAACACTACTGAATTTGAAGAAAATCGGTTAAGATTTAGCTATAGCTCCCATATATATGTTTCGTCCGATTTGGCCATTTAGTCCTATAAAAGCTGTATTTTACATCCAATCGTTTTGAAATTTAGAATGGTAGAGTTTCTTGATCCATAACCAACATTGCCGAATTTGAAGAAAATCGGTTAAGATTTAGCTATAGCTCCCATATATATGTTTCGTCCGATTTTGCCCTTTAGTCCTGTAGAAGCTGTATTTTACATCCAATCATTTTGAAATTTAGAATGGTAGAGTTTCTTGATCCATGAACCAACACTACCGAATTTGAAGAAAATCTGTTAAGATTTAGCTATAGCTCCCATATATATGTTTCGTCCGATTTGGCCCTTTAGTTCTATAGAAGCTATATTTTACATCCAATCATTTTGAAATTTAGAATGGTAGAGTTTCTTGATCCATGAACCAACACTACCGAGTTTGAAGAAAATCGGTAAAGATTTAGCTATAGCTCCCATATATATGTTTCATCCGATTTGGCTCTTTAGATCCAATCGTTTTTATACCCTACACCACACTGTGGTACAGGGTATTATTTAAGTATAAAATGTCCCAAAAGTAAATTTATGTAAACAATTTATACATGAATTACAAAATTTATATATCAGAGTTATTCAATATTACGAGAGTGGTGTAGGGTATTATATAGTCGGCCCCGCCCGACTTTAGCCTTTCCTTACTGGTTTTTTGTTAAATTTTGTCGCACGGTGTAATGTACCATTAGTTTTAATCAAAAATTGCACGAATGAACATTACCCTTCATTAGGTGCTAAAAGGCAAGAAAATCTGTTTTTACCCGTAAATCCGGATTTTTGGGTTCTCCGGCAGAACAAACGTTGTTTTACTCGCCAAGACCTAGAAGAAAACCAGTAAGGAAAGGCAGAAAGTCGGGCGGGGCCGACTATATAATACCCTATACCTCCCTAACAATGCGATAAGGGTCATTGCGATAATAATTTGGAATAATTTGTAAATGGGTAAATTAAGCAATATTCGTTCCAAAATTGAGAAACATCTTTGTGGAAAATTTTAATGATCGGAAGTAAAGTACAACTTTATAGCGCTTTGATACCAAATCAGGAGGAACATATACATATATCGAGGTTATATATAAATCTGAACCGATTTCCCCTGAATACTTATTTAGGGTTACCATAACCATTTTTCGGAAAGGAGGACATTTGTGCCAGAAAAGGAGGACATTTGTTACATTTACAAAGAGCCTTTGGATACTTCGGAGGACATTTTTTAAAAATACAAATAAACAGTAATTGGAAAAAATAAACATTTTATTATGATCATTAATTAATTTTTTTTTAAAAAAAAGGCGAAAAGTACTTTTTTTCTGCATGTAGCGTGTATTGCGCATTTTAGCAATAACAAGTAAAGAGGGATTAAGTTCGGCCATGCCAAATCTTATATACCCTCCACCATGGTTCGTATGTTAATGGTTACTGATCCTATTTTATTAATAAATACCAAATTTCAGCACAATTCGTTAAGTTTTTTTTGACGGTACGAAGTCAAATCTAGAGGGGAGATATATCAAAACATGGATTTATAACCACCGTTGTTCGTGTGAAAAATACCGGGAATAAATAAACCCCAGTTACCAATTTTCAGCCAGATGAGTTGACATTTGTGGTCTCTAGGATGTTAAGAAGTCAAATCGGGTAGATCGGTCTATATCCAAAAATGGACCGGGGAAAATAGGTTCAGATTTAGATATAGCCCCCATATATACATATGTTCTCCCGATTTGGTATCAAGCACTATTGAAACTGTATTTTACATCCGATCATTATATAATTTGGCAGATATGAGGTTTTTAATCCAAGTTGATGAACATCTGTTCAAATTATGTGTAGTCCCATCCCATGTACTTGTTCCTTCCGATTATTGATCTATGAAAAAATACTGGGCAATTTAATATTATCGTTTCAGATCTATTTTATTATGATCAACATCTTCAACTCCTCATTGGAATAAGCCTTGATGAGGAGTTAGTTAATTATTCCAAATTATTATCGCAAGGCCCATTTTCGAATTGATAGGTAGATGTAGGGTATTATATGGTCGGGCCCTCCAGACTTTCTGTCTTTCGTTACTGGTTTGGCGATGTATACATGTAAAAACAATTATAATACAAATGATTTCGAACTTCGAATAATCAAAACGATGATTGGCTGAACCATAAAAATAAATTTTAATTAGTTACAAAAGGAGGACAAATCCCACATTTTTGAAAAGGAGGGAGGACGGGAGGGCAACGGTTAAAAAGAAGGACATGTCCTCCGAACAAAATGTAACCCTGTACTTATTCATGTAAAAAGACCTCTTTCTGTCGAATTTCGTACTGATCGGATATAAAATACAGCCTATACAGCGCTTACATGTCAAATCGGGGGTAACATATATATGGGGGCTGTATCTAAATCTGAATCGATTTTCTCCGAATTTGGAGGTATTCCTTCGAGTAATAAGAAACCTCTTTCTGCCGAATTTCGCACTAAAAAGTATCAATTTAGTTTCTTAATTTTGTTTTTACTAAAGGGTCAAGCTATTATTCGCATTCGTTGTCGCAAAAATGCATATTTCACTATTCGCTTTCGCATTCGTATTCGCAAGAAATATATTTCAATATTCGCTTTCCCTAAAGTCACGTTCGTTATATCCCTAGTTTCTACAGCGCGTACATGTCAAATCGGCGGTAACATATATATGGGGGCTATATCTAAATCTGGACCGATTTTCTCCGAATTTAGGAGTATTCCTTCATGTAATGAGAAACCTCTTTTTGCCGAATTTCGCACTGATCGGATATAAAATAACATTTCTACAGCGCTTACATGTCAAATCGGCGGTAACATACATATATATGGGGTCTATATCTAAATCTGAACCGATTTTCTCCGAATTTAGCAGTATTCCTTCATGTAATAAGGAACCGATTTTTGCCGAATTTCGCACTGATCGGATATAAAACAACATTTTTACAGCGCTTACATGTCAAATCGGGGGTAACCTATGTATGGGGCTATCTCTAAATCTGAACCGATTTTCTCCGAATTTGGCAGTATTCATTCATGTAGAAAGAAACCTCTTTTTGCCGAATTTCGCACTGATCGGATATAAAATACAGTTTCTACAGCGGTTATATGTCAAAACGGGGGGTTACATATATATGGGGTCTATATCTAAATCTGAACCGATTTTCTCCGAATTTAGCCGTATTCCTTTATGTAATAAGGAACCTCTTTTTGCTGAATTTCGCACTGATCGGATATAAAACAACATGTTTACAGCGCTTACATGTCAAATAGGGGGTAACCCATATATGGGGGCTATCTCTAAATCTGAACCGATTTTCTCCGAATTTGGCAGTATTCATTCATGTAGAAAGAAACCTCTGTTTGCCGAATTTCGCACTGATCGGATATAAAATACAGTTTCTATAGCGCTTATATGTCAAATCGGGGGGTTACATATATATGGGGGCTATATCTAAATCTGGACCGATTTCTTCCAAATTTTAAAGTGTTCATTTATATAATAGGAAACCTCTTTCTGGCGAATTTCATACTGATCGGATATAAAATACAGTTTTTACAGCGCTTACATGTCAAATCGGAGGTAACATATATATGGGGGCTATATCTAAATCTGAACCGATTTTAACTAAATTCAATAGGGATCGTCCTTGGGCCGAAAAATATATGTGTAAAGTTTCGTCGAGATCGGACCATAATTGCGACCTGTACTTTGATTACAAGAATACATGCACAAACAGACGGACAGACAGACGGACATAGCTAAATCAACTCAGAAAGTGATTCTGTGTCGATCGGTAAACGGTAAACGATAAACGATGGGTATATTTCTTCTCCTTTTGGGTGTTACAAACAAATGGACAAAGTTATAATACCCTGTACCACAGTGTGGTGTAGGGTATAAATAGTATCGCAGTTTTTGGTTTTTTACTGTCACACTTTGTTATAATTTCATCTTACGAGTAGAAGAAAATACCATATCTGGTCCTTTGTCCCATTTTAATTGAAAAGTTCGAATTTCGAGTCCCTCTCTAATGCTTTGTCTTGTACCAGATTTTGCTCTTTTTACGCAATTTACCCATATTATATTTCACAATCTATGTCTGACATATTTGTCCCATTTTTGGGCCCCATTGGTGTCCCATTTTATTATCCATAGTTTACGTCTCAAGTCCTACACAGAAATTACAGCCATTTGGACATGGCTGTGGAGCCACATTTCTTTATTAGTTTATAATTAATATCTATTGTTATAACTTTCAAACCTGAAACAAATCAAGGATAATTGTAATGATTTTAAATTACATACCGGCTTTCTTTTCGGCACTCTCTATTGTACATATGCGCACTGTGGGTCATGAAACGCTCGGAGATGCACACACGTTCAAACATTTACAATAGAATCGGCCATTAGGGAATTTCTTTGGATTGTATTAACATTGTTCTTCTTACACTCATATATCCAGTTTCTTAGACTTGTTTAACTTCTACATACGATTTTAAATGGAGAATGAATCTGAGTCTATGCGTCCAAGATTGCAATTAAGGAGCATGAATTGCAACCGTATTTGTTGTGATGTAATTGTTATACACACGACAAAATTCTGTCTTTGAAAATTGGAATTATTCGCTCTAGGGTATTTAAAACATTGTCTTGAGCTTCAGAGCATATCACTATCGTAAAAGTTCACTTCATATATTATATATTTTAAAAAAAAAATATAATGGGGGTTTTCATTAAGGACAAATTATATATATGTACATATCGGAATGAATCCCTGAATGCCAGAAACATTAAATAATTTTTTCCGATTTTTGAAGCGCATAAATGCCAATAAAAACTCGCCGCCCGAAGATATACACCTTGGACTGACTTTATCTCTGGATTAGTAAAATTTTATCCAAATATTATAATAAACATATGGACTGTATGGATTTCTATAACTAAGGTTTGAGGTATGCTACCATTAGCTTACTTCCAAAATCCTGTAGTTGTAGCTAAGCCACTTTGTCTGCTTTTTGCTTTTTGAGTCAAATAACCAAATTATTATATTTTATTAAACAAATCCTATTTGATCTCTCTCTAATCTTATATAGCCATATCTCGGACCACTGCTGCATGTGTTACGCTCCATTCACAGTTGCATATATGTGTAAAGGGTAAATAAAATTTATATTTTTGCGAAAATACATCGAAGGAGGATCACATATATGCATGTATAAATATATATAGTGGATTTGTTGGTCAACATGAGTTAGGCCACTATTGTGCTTAGCACATTATACATAGGTACATTTCAAACTGCTTATATGGACACTATGTATAGTGTACTGCTTGATATGTAATGTTCTATTTTATTCCCCAGGTTAACACATGTACTCGTACTGTGAAACTCTTGAATCTGCAACGAAGTGTGAACTTTTGTTTCTAGTCAATACCAGTATTCCGGATAAATACACTTATCGTATCAACCCGATAACACTTTGGAATTTCCTTCAACATTAAATGAATGACTGAATATTTACAATGCACTTCAAGTTTATATCACTCCCTCTCTGCACCACATCCATTATATAATTCCAACATTTTAAGTTGTGTAAATGGCGAAAACCAAAACTACTCGGGCGTAGGGGCCGCAGAAGGATAATGAGTAGGACGAAAACAAATACGAGCAGAAAAATTCAAGAAACCGACATTTCATTATAATTTGATGTAATTGTAAATTATGCACAAGTAGTTTTCACTACTTCAATATGCCTCAGCTCTTCCACATCGCCGAGGGACAGCCGCCCAAAAGAGAAAGCGAAAGCGTACGAAAAGAAATGCGACAAAGTAGAAGTGGAAGTAAAAAATTAAGTAAGTAACTCGAGCAGAGAGGCGTTAAAGTTATTTTCACGAATACTCAAGGAAAACTTGTCGTTTCTGCTGTTGTTGTTGCACTTGGATTTCTTTCATCACTTGCAGGAATACTTTTTCCTTCGCTTTGATATGAAAACAGTGGCAAAAAAGCTAAATATTCTGCAGAACATACGGAGGAAAACATATTTTCATTTTTTTTTCATTCTTTTCTGTTTTCATGGCAAAATAAACTTCTCCGGTCTTTTGCGCAAAGCAAGAACCAGGCGCAAAGTATATAATCTGAGTTTATACGCCTTGAGGAGTTTGGCACATTGTGAATTTTAGTGTCACGAAAATTTTCATGTCATGGAAGGTTAAGGTTTTCCGACTAAAATCCCAAACAATCATGACACAGGGAATGGCAGAATTTAACTAACTTTAGTCAATAGTGCGGACATGACTTTGAAACGAAATAATATAAAGTACTTTCGTAAGTCATGACGACCTAAAAGAATGAGCTATGTTGGTATATTTCTAGGGACGGAATTTGGCGTTTTTTAATGGACAGTTTAATATTGTAAAATGGCGATTAACACATACTCTGCACACGGCAGTTTTTTTGCCAGGACTTTCCGCTTAATGAAAGTTACGAAATGTGTATTTTTTGTATAGGTTAGGTTAGGTTATTAATGATATTTTTATACCTCACGAGTAACAGAAAATCGGTACTAGACACGAATTTTCTTAGTATATACGTTACTGGCAATCCCACTTTAGTACATCCCACAGAAAATGACCAAATCATACCAAAATTGAATAGCTAATAACATCTACATATATATATATATATATGCAAATTCGTTGAGAATTTGTAATGTCGTCCCTTTCCTTGAAAGTCTATCAGATTTGCAGTTACCCGGGATATCCATATGTCTTGGTACCCATAGGAGCTGTACTCGTACTCGGACTGTTTGTGAATTAGGAGATGTGGCCTCCAGAGAATTGATGTTGGTCGGCTTGATAGACACTTCAGGTATCTGGTAGTCTGTGAGCTATATCAAAAGTAAGTTATTTACAGTGTACTCCGAAGCCAACCTTATCATGAAGCTATTATCTGTGTAGAAGTGGAGATGGTTCCTGTTTCCTGGTATTCTGACAACCCATTCCTCTCTGACAGATATTTTGGTGCTGAAGTTTATCTCGTCTATAACGTTGGTGTAGAGTCCAGTCGGTCGTTTACCGTTGCTTAACATTGTGATATCCTAATGTGACCATAGTTCTTATACCTCCACATTGATAGACAGTTAAATCGTTATGCCATTTATGGTGGCAACTTCTCTCGACAATGGGCAGTGGATGGAGTAGGACTTGTAGAGACTGAGTCGCTGTAGTCCGCAACGCTCCGCTTATGTATAGGCAGGTAGTTCCCTGAAACTTTGATAAACCACACCACAATGCCGTACAACAGTATTGGGCGAACTACTGCTATATATATCTATATTTAGGAGTAAGCCGCAACGCGACCCTACGCTTTTCTGATGGAATATAAGACGACATTGGATTTTCTTAAACGTTCCAGTACATTAAGTCCTATCTAGAATTATTCCGAGATATTTTACACTTTTAGAAAAGACCATCTCTGTTCCACTTATCCGAGGAGGGTCCACATGTGGGACCTTATTCTTCCTAGTAAAGAGAACAAATTCTGTTTTGTTTGGGTTAACGGCCAAACCGCTGCTTCTGGTCTATCTATTTGATCAGAGCCGAATGTTGGGTGTCTCGGAGGACGTCGAGGAATTTGCCAGTTACTACGATTGCCCATATGCCACGAAAATTCTAGAACTCACAGGATTCTATTTAGCGCAAGGTACCACATTAGTGGAGACAGTACTCTTCACAAACCTTGTTAGAATTTTGGATTCAAGACATGCTGTTATGCGTCTTCTATTGAGCACGCTTTGCAGTAATCTAATCATTCTGCAATTCACCTTTAGATGTGACATCACCCCTTCTATGTCAAGAAAAGCCACCAAAGTGAGATCCTTCCTTACATTGTTGTAAGAATGTTGTTTCCCCGACAGAAGTTTTGGATCCAGGTTTTCTCTAATGAAAGATTATGAAAGTCTTTCCAGACCTTTCAGTAAGATAGGATAATTTCCTGAAGTCCTTTGACCTAGTCCGCTTTGGGTATTAATACCACTTTGGTGTCCCTCCATCAATTGGGGGATATATGAGAGTCTTACTCTAGCGACGCTTGCAGTCCTTTCGCTCTCTTGTTAGTCCTGCTGTGACTCGTGCGGTCCGGGGTGTTGCCCAGGAAATGTGTGTCGAGCAGAAGTTACAGCGACTGCGCACTGTGTTTTGTTCAGTTGTTGTACTTATCCTGCAAGTGACCCATTTTACAGGGATAATATCAGCCTTGCGGCATCGGATAACGTCTTTGTTCTTTCCTTACATCATTCTTATAGATTTTGAGTTGCTCTTGATGGGCATTTAAGTCATTAGTGTCTCCAGTAGATGTGGCCTTATGGAATAGCTTGTTACCAGTCGTTTTCCTAGCCTTTAGCTATGAAGTCCACCTTCGTGGTATACTTCTACCCGTATAACTGTGTTCTTACAAACAAACATAAAAATGCTTTTTCAGTGTAAAATGTAGAAAAAAATTTACATTTTTTTGCACAAACGAAATCGCCATTAGATTTGCAGTTGCACATTTTTTTAAATTCAGGAACGAATCAGAAGTTTTATATGGACCTAGTGTATCGTTTTATGCGGATTTTTACGGAACGAATCAATCGCATAAAACGAGGTTTGAGTGTAATCTTGTCATTAATTCCCGAATCTTCGGGAATTTCCTCGTATTTTGTATGAAAATATATGGAATTTGGAACAATGTTAACAGATATTATGCGTGTTATTTAGCAAAGTGTTATTTTAAATTGCATTTTTATATATTTATATTTATAAATGTTACCAATCCAAATCAGAACTAATGACACTTCCATCAAACTGGGGTTATATTATAAAACACATTAAAAATTCATAAAAGTAGAAATACACAAAAAAGAAAGACTAAAAAAACTAAACTTATAGAAGAAAGGAAAATAATGCTGCAGAATAAACGTCCATCGAGAGATGAAAACGTGCCACAAGACGAACAGAAGCCACAAAACATCACCTGAATTTAAAGTGGTCGTTTAACTTGACGTTTCAGTTACAGTTTACGTTTTCTCTTTTCTGCTGTTACCATTTGCTTGGTTTGCATTTTTGTTGAGAGATTTTTAATAACTTCTTACTTTAATCTTTATTAAACACACAATGAATACTTAATTAAAAATATGTTTACATTCCATTTGCCACAAGTGTCCGGAAAGAGTATGGCACTGTAGCCGCATATCCTTCGTTTAGCCATACAAAAACGTAATCAGATTTATATCGATGAAGCAACCGTAGTTTCGACAGATATTGAGAACCGAAGAGGAGAGGCTACATGAACAAGGAGATGGAGATGGGCATCTTAAAAAGTAATGCGTATGTTTGTCTAACATTTTCCTGGGCCATCAATCTGCAGTTGATTCATGAAAGATACATACAGGACAAGGATACAAAATATTACTTTTGTAAATATAGAATAAAGGTTTACGGCGTTTCTATTGAAATGTGTTTGATGGACCCAATCCGTGGAAGCGGCAGTTTCGAACAGGTGAACATCATTTTAATCAATTCCTCGAAAAGGGACGAAAATACATAAGTATATACAAATTAATAAACAAGAATACAAATTACAGTCGAGTAAACCAATTTAAATAAAACCTCACCCTTTGATAAATACCTTGTCACATATAATAAGAATTGGAATATTTGATTGGGACAAGAATGCTAAACGTTTGATTAAAAGTAAAGCACTATGTCATATAGGTTAGCAGGACTACATTTATTCCACATGCTATCGATAAACCATTTCGAAGACATTCTACGAAAGTATATTATACATATGTTGTTATCACGTATTTGTTCAGAAGAGTTGGGAAACCTTGAAAACTAAACTGTCTTATTCTCCCCCCACGATTTGTGATACCAAAATATTCTTCGATTCTTTTCATAACGTAGACATCGAGTGGTTCAAATTTAGGTTAATTTTTAAAGATTAAAAATGAACAAACATAAATTTTTTCAGCAAATTACATTATGTTACAAAAACATGTTGTGTCCGAGACCTTAAAACTTTATTTAAATCAAAACCAAAATTTTATGTCAAAGTTTTTTAATTCCAATTTTCATAGATGTTAGTATTTTTGCAATATTTTTTGAAGTAAAGGGTGGGCCATTTAAAAATTGAATCGGCTATAAAAAAAATACTGATGTATTTTTAAATTTCTGGTTTTATTGAAAAGGTTAAACTTTGTCATTTTATAATGGGACACAATGTCATTCATATGACTACCACGACAGTACATTCCTCATCAGATAAACCCAATTTTTTAGTACATTTTCAATTACCTCGCGTCGAATTTCTTCAATGGCAACTTCGATTTCATGTTTCAACGCTTGAATTGTCTCTGGATGCTTTTCGTAACATTTTCCCTTAATGGCTTCCGACAGAAAATAATCCAAAGGGTTCAAATCACAAGTCAAAGTAATCGGTAGTTACAATTTTAAATGGCCCACTCTTTATAAGAGCCACAATACACGTTAATTTTCAAGAATGCTTCAAATGACTTTCTCGTTCAAATGGCAAAAACATACAATGCTATTTTCGAATCTGGAATAGTTGATGAATCATTTGGGGAATCTATTATTTTCCCTATTCATAAATATACCGAGTAACTATAGAGGTATATCATTTACAAACTGTATATCGACAATCTTTATGGGAATTATCAATGAAAGGCTCGTGAACTGGCTACAAAGGCATGATGTCATAAATGAATATCAATCCGGGTTTAGGCGAAATTATAGTACAATTGATAATGTATACAACCTAGCAGCGATTGTCAACTTAAAATTCGAAGAAAACAAAAAAGTGTATGCTTTTTTCGTAGACTTCAAAGCAGCATTTGATAATGTACCAAGGAGAAGATTACTATACAAGCTGAATTTGCTGAGAATTTCAACCAAAATCACAAACTTGATTGAAGCCATTTACAGTCATACCACAGCTGCAGTATGGACTGGCAAGGAGGTCTCAGAATCTTTTCAAACATTTTCGGGAGTAAAACAAGGATGTTTACTATCGCCGTTATTATTTACCCTGTATCTGAATGACCTACATGACTCTCTTGGTGGCGGACTAAACATTGGAGAAATTAATATTAGATTATTAATGTATGCAGATGATCTGGTGATACTAGAAGATAACATTGTTGTTATGCAAAACATGATCGACAA
Organism: Eudasyphora cyanicolor; assembly: GCA_963930755.1. Classification (NCBI taxonomy): domain Eukaryota; kingdom Metazoa; phylum Arthropoda; class Insecta; order Diptera; family Muscidae; genus Eudasyphora; species Eudasyphora cyanicolor. Next base: position 153,116,140 of record OZ005736.1, on the reverse strand, counting down.
CCTAGCCCGATACTGCAATCTATGGGGAATGGAAGTAAACATGAACAAATCGGAAATGCTGGTATTTAGGAAAGGAGGAAGACTGTCAGGACAAGAGGAATGGAAGTACAGAAGCGACAAAATTCGGATAGTAAATGAATATTGCTATCTTGGAGTTATAATGACTCCAAAGTTATCATTCCATAATCATGTCGTTAAACGAAATAACTCAGCAAAACACAGTATAAATGCTACTTGGAACACATTTTTAAATAAAAACGACGTGACACTATCATCAAAGTGGAAACTATACCAAGCTGTATGCAGATCCATACAAACCTATGGGGCACAGGTATGGGGTTTTAGCCAATTTGAGGAAGTGGATAAGCTACAGAGGTACTTTATAAAACGTGTTCTAAAATTACCAGACTTTACACCGAACTATGCTGTAAACTTAGAAACCAATGCTGAAGATATCCACTTTTATTGTCTAGAACTTCATATGGATTATATTTATGAAACAATTTTCAAAATGCACTCGAATAGATTGCCACACAAACTATCGTTGGAAATTTTGTCTAAAAACATATACTGGGCCAGGAACATGAATAATTTGGCGAATGTTTTTAATTTAAATTTTGACGCTGAAACGACGGAATGTGATTGGCGAAATAGAGGAGCTATGCTACTGCAAAATCTTAAGCAGAAAAGTGTTTGTGAGATGGAAAACAAGGCAATCAGCAGTGAGTCACGATTTTATAAAGTCCTAAAATACAATATTGGAAACCATTATATAAACGAAGAGAATGATCAAAAATTAATTACAACAATTTTCAAAACCAGGTGCGATTTGCTAGGCCTGAAAGCTAATAACTTCAGAGCTCAACGCGATAAAAAGTGTACGCTATGTAACACATTAATCAGGAAGAATTAATAGAAATTTTAAATGGAGAAAGATATGATAATTGGATAAATGTAAGCTTATATGTAGAAGAAGCTATGAACTATAGAAATTTTTTAATGAATGAGTATAATTAAATAAAAAATATATATATATATATATATAACACGTCTAATAATATGACAGACGGCCTTAATGCCATTGTCAAACGTTTTGTACATTATATCCTTTAATTTATTATTTATTGTTTAATCAAAATTGTACTAAAATTTTTTTTTAGAAACTATGTATATAAATAAAGGTTACTACTACTACTACTACGTTAATTTTAAGACAGTTATAAAGGCTACGAATGTTATAAACATCTTTTTCAGGTACACTGAAAAAAATAGTAATAAAATTAATGACGACACATTAAACATACACATAAATTAAGTATGCGACCTCGGTATCAATTCAATCACAATTTTCATTAAAATAATGAAAATTTAAATGTTTTTTACGAAAATTTCCTTTATTTAAAGTTTTTTCCATTTGAAGTAATGACTATCTAATCATTAGTTTTGTGTACGCCTTTAAATTGAAGAAACTAATCATAATTGTTGTGACAATCCGCATTATTTTAAGTAATATTTCAATACTTTTTAGGATTTTCTGCATTAAAACTATGACGTAGACATGTCATAGATATTTGAGTAATTAATTTAAGGCTATGCTCCCCTTAAAGGAAAGGCTGTCTTGGTAATACATTTTATGACAATTGCCATTATTTTTAAGAATACATACGAGAGAATTATACAATTGCTCTCCCTCTCTCACTCGGAGAATCAGTTTTGTTTGTTAATGTGTGAATCAATAATTGTTATGGGATGCGAGAGCTCTTCTACTCTCTGGAAATAGACAATAATTCTGTTGTACGTTTTCTTTTATATCGTCAGTTATTTACAAGCGATGGAGGGAAACCGTTGTCTGTTTTTGGAACGCGGGTTATGAAAATATGAGAATGCGGTGAATATGTAAGTATACGTGCATAAATATGTGCATATTTCACCGAAAATAATTTTATTATGGGCTGTTAACAGTTATTTTTGCTAAAGCATAGTAACAACAACAAATGAAACCGTCGTGTAAATGTGTGTGGTTATGTCGTCAGCGTCACCATCGATCTCGGTGATAAGGGAGTGCGTGCGTCATAGTTATTTTTGCTGCATGTTATTTATGGTGATGTAAACATTACATTTACATACGTTTTTGAAGGAGATCTTGTTAGTAAGTCCTGTGAAGAGATTTGTGCGAACACTAAAAAATGGACCATAAAAATGTGAGTAATAGGTTTTGTAATACTGAAAGAGACAATAGGAAAGTATTTAGATACGTGAAATATAATATTATAACCCTGAAATAAACATCTTATTGGAAATTACAAAATCAACAAAACACAACAAAATACATTTTAATTGAAAGTATATATTTATTAAAAATAACTGTTAACAGCGCATAATGCAGAAATGTACAATTATTGTGTTATTAAAAATATGTTTTACATATAACTATCTTTTTTATTTTTTTTTTAGTAAAAAAATTGTAGAATGTGTCTTTTGGGAAAAGGGTGACAAATTCTACCAAATATTTCAACGTAAGTACGGTTGAAATATTTTTCCTAATTTTCAGCGTTTTCCAATTGTGATACGATAACATTTATTTGTATTTTTCTATTTGATTTCTTTTCAGAAGAAATTTAACTATTTTAATTTTAGATCGCGCAATATTTGAAGATAAATGTTATGGATATATGAAAAATGCAGTGCTGAATGCCATTTATAAACTACAACAAATAAATGAGCATACACCTACATGGGAAAGTTTAAATTGAAAGAAAATATATTTGGAAACAAAATTTGTAAGTACTCGTATTATGTATTTGTGAACAAATATATTTTATTTGAAAATCAAGAAATTTAGTTTGGAACGTAAAAATTCTGAAATAATACATATCATCATCAGAAACGAAAAAGGGCGTAACAACAAGAAAAATGGAAACTCAGTTTTTGATGGATTTCGGTATCCTGCATCAAATCACACATCCTGACAAATTTTTAGCGGCGTAATATTAAAAATGTCGAATTTATTAACGAAATTCAAAAGGGCCTAACAACAAATAATTTCTTTTTTCATAATTAAGAAATTATTAATAATTTCACGCAATTTTCACAAACAAGTTATAAATCATGTTTGTGTAATATTATATATGCATCATTATGTATAGATATTATCCTGAAAACCACGTTTTTCTAACGGCAACACTTTTCATTTTATTTAGTTTTTTGCTTCTCCTGTAAAATTTTCAAACATGATGATAGGCCCTTTTTCGTTCCTGATGACGATATATGTGTTTTCACACAAACATAGCTATTGTTAAAGGAGTTTTCCAAATATATTTTATTTAAAAAGATTTTTAAAACTTTTTGACTTGTTCGAATTTTTGTTTAAATTTTTCCGAGGTTTCGTGTTATTCTTTATATTTAGACCTGTTAGATTAGGCCCATTTGGTCCAATTTTTGCGTCGTCTCCTTTATAAACGGTAATATATGTATATTGCCTTATGATTTGGTCCAAGGGATATTTTTGTTTTTTGAAATCAAAATAATTAGCCTATTTTGTTCAAAAATAATATGAAAATATTCAGCATATTTTTCTTTTCACGAAGTATTGAATAAAAATAAATATAAAATATTGGGCTAAAATTTCGTTTTGTATGAAAAATTATGAAAATTTAATATGGACCAAGTGGTCTCTTAATCTAGGATTTGTACATATTTTCCAGTCTAACAGCACGATAAAGAATGTCGTAAGCAGCATTAACTAATTATTATTTAATAGATATTCCTATTCATCTCTTTTTGCCAATCCGTCAAAGCAATTTATAGCTACGAAAAATTATACGATATAAATTTGAACATATTAAATTTGTTTGCACTTTGAACATCTGAAAAACAGAAAACTTCCATCTGAATGAAGGCACTAAAACATTACCAAAAAATACTTAAATACAAATAAATCTTTGTTACGGAAATATTACTTCAAAATAAAAAATATTAGGATGGAATCATAGTTTAAAACAATATCCTCCAAAACGTATAATATTTGTGTGTGTCAAATATTATATAGGTATTTGGAGTGTACATATATACGTTTCAAGCTGAATGTGTTTGGCGCAATATACTACAGAAGCAATTTTTCAGCGTGTATACAATTTTATAAAATTTTTATTTAAATTTCAGCCAAATTCAGTGTTCAAAATCATTAAAGGTTCCAACGGCTTTAAAACAAATAATTCCTTAGAATGAGTGGCATTAAAATAAAAACAATGTAAGGAATTTTCCCTACATATTTTAAAAAACTTTATTTATGCTTTAAATTAATTATCAGTATATGCTTATATCAAGGACATACATTTTAAAATTTAAGACGATAATGTTTCAAATTTTATGATATTTTACTACACATAAGCACGAGTCATACTTAAATTTACGCCACAACGTGCTTTTTTTAAGACCAAACTTAATTAGTTTTATTACCAAATGTTCTTGATTCTATGACAAAACATTCTTATTTTTATAGCGATTGTCTTTGGTTCGAAATCATTGCCGAAATCTTAAAAATTACGACAAATTCTTTGATTTTCAGTACGCTTTTTTTTAGTGTAGAAACATTTAGTAACAGTTAAAAATAGAAAAAAATTGACTTAAAAAAATACTATTTTTTGGTAGCTCGAAAGAAAAACCATAAAGATTAGAAAAAAATGGTAAACAATATTTTATTGGATTTTTAAAAGCCATCAGCCTAACGAAGAAAATAATGTCAACTTGAAAAAAAATTATGGATAAATGTCGAAATTACAATCTTTTGGTATAGTAAAAGCATTTAAAACCAGTTAGGAAAAACCTGGTGTCTACTTTATGATACCTATAGCACCCTAGTACAGCAGAACAAGTTTTATTGATGCTCTTTGTCTAATGATACTGATCTGTCCAAAAATTGGCATTTGTTAACTTTTGATTCAAAATCGGATATACGTACATTTAGTAACAGTTAAAAATAGAAAAAAATTGACTTAAAAAATACTATTTTTTGGTAGCTCGAAAGAAAAACCATAAAGATTAGAAAAAAATGGTAAACAATATTTTATTGGATTTTTAAAAGCCATCAGCCTAACGAAGAAAATAATGTCAACTTGAAAAAAAATTATGGATAAATGTCGAAATTACAATCTTTTGGTATAGTAAAAGCATTTAAAACCAGTTAGGAAAAACCCGGTGTCTACTTTATGATACCTATAGCACCCTAGTACAGCAGAACAAGTTTTATTGATGCTCTTTGTCTAATGATACTGATCTGTCCAAAAATTGGCATTTGTTAACTTTTGATTCAAAATCGGATATACGTATATACTGGTTAGACCATTTATTATTTTTTCGGTACTGATTTCCGGGCCGAAAAAGTTTCCATTTGTCCTACAAACCTCCAGTAAAAAATTTGGTGCCGATTGGATAACGCTAAGGTCTGCCCAAAGTTGTTTGAAAACACAAAACTCACTTTACATGAACAAAATTTGGGTTTTTATCAAATGTCACATGTTCAAGTAATTAAAAAATATTTTATTAGCATGAAAAGTTTTTAAATGATCTTTGAATAAATTTTTTTTTCTTACAAGTCGTAAACAATCAAAATCGACCGAGAAACGAAAAAGATACAGCAGTTTTCATTTGAATTTTACGTCATGACAGGGCATGCATGCACACCGACATGGCCTCTATGCAATCACAATAAAAAATAGATCATGCTTGTGCATGCATGAAAAAAAAAACGCATTTGCATGATAGTTGATTTTTCGCATCAGTCTGACATTTTTCTACTGGTCAAATAAGAAAACATAAGCAGAACTTTGCAGCGCGCTATACGGCCAGGCAATAGGGTCGTTTACAGAACGCGCTCTGCCTCCAGCCTAAGTGAATTGAGAAAGGGACAGCTTCGCACAAAATTTAATTTTAGTCATATTCTTACTTGTCTCCAAACCTACCACATCCAAAATGGTTACTAGATCCAGTGATAAATTTCGCACCGTAGAATCAGTTGGGCATGTATCACATACAATATCTGGAGATTTGTAATGTATAATGCTGCGACGGCTCTGACCACTGTTGGTAAGCTTGTGATTAATCGATCTACACATCAAAATTTTTGGGCGCCCCCAAAATCCCGGCTGGTACTGGAGAAAAGATGGCCAAAGTCGTTCATGATACACTCATCAAATACAGGTCAAAACACTGGATCGTGCATTTTGTTGCAGAACAAATTAGATCGAAAATTAATCAAGTTCCCATGTTCTCATCACATGATGGAGATAGTATTGAAACATGTGTTTGAGGTTAAACTTCGGCGACTTGTGGTCCTGAAGTGCCTATTTTTAATCGTTTTGCTGCCGTTTGGGTATGTCTCGTCCACAAATCGTTTAAAAACGGACTCGAAGATCCAACTGTACGCTCAAAAATAAGTAATACTGACTGCGAAGTCATTAAGAAATTCTGCATTAAACAGCTAAATGAAACACAAATCCGAGCTGATTACAAGGAACTATTACAATTAACAATAATATTTCTTGGTGGTGTCGGCGATAACTTCCGAACACCTGGTCCAACATCCCACGCAAGGTTCATGGGAAAAGGCATTTATGCCTTAAAAACATACCTATTTCTAGAGCAGTTTGCATTGACAAAACGAGAGTCCAGTGGGCTTGGTTTACATGCAAAATGCCATACGAGCACCAAATCAAGATATACACTTGTTGAAAGACAAGATGTGTCTGAAGCGGTTTTGAAGAAATGGAAAAATCATTTGTGGTATTTGGCCCTAGAATCAATGGCTTTGGCATTTTTCGATTCGGATGTTTCACTCGAAGAGTAATCGAAAAATGCAATCAACAGAGCCCGTCGTAAATCTGGAAAACGATCGAAAATTCTCCGACCCGAAACTATTGATGTGTAATAATTTGAGCGATTTCGTCTCATACAATACCAAACATTTTTTCGGTGCTTTTGGATTGAGTACTGAATTTTTAAAGCATGACCCATCCATTTGGTAAGATTATCAAGATACTCTCGATGTTTGTCGTAATCTGTTTGTTGTTAACGACACTGCTGAACGCGGTGTACAATTTATGAATGATTACAACAGAATACTTACGAAAGACGAAGAACAAAATCAATTTATATTACAGTGCATTGAAGAATATCGTAGAAAATGTCCCTCACATAACAAGTCAGATCTAATATAATATTGAATTAATTGTATTTTTTGTTTTTTTCACCGATTTTAATATTTAGAAACTATTTATTAATTAATAATACAAAGAAACGTAATTTTACTTATTTAAACATACGATTTTTGAATGAAAACAATATATTCCCTATAAAGTGTGTTCTAAATCTTGAATGAACTTTGGGCAGACCCTAGGGTTATCCGATCGGCACAAACATTTTTATGGAAGTCTTGTAGGCCAAATGGAAACTTTTTCTGTCCGGATCGCAGCAACTTTCACTTTTTGCATCATGTGCTATAATACTGGTGCTAAATCGAAATCTGGACCGATTTTCTTGAAATTAGACAGCGGTTGTTTTTGGTTCAACAAACTGGTATTTGTTAAATTTTATAAGGAACTGTTGAGAAATTAGGATTTTATAGCTCTTAGAAGCAAATCAGGACATATGTAGGTATACTCGTATAGGGTTCCATATCTAAATCTGAACCGTTTTCTTCAAATTCGACAGCATTCGTCTTTAGATAAATAGACTTCGCTCTACCAAATTCAATGATTGGATGTAAAATGCAGCTTCGATGGCGCTAAGAGGCCAAATCGGAAGGAACATATAGGTATATAGTGGCTATATGTAAATCTGAAACGATTCGGCAATGTTCGTTCTTCGAAAACATTACCTTTACCAAGTTTCGTAATGATATACGAAATAAAGGGCAAATCGGAAAAAGCATATGGGCATTTCCAACGAGATGTCAACAGCAGCCAAATAATTGAAAGCCTATAAAAGTATGTTGTTTTACTATTTTTTTTTATAGGAAATCTATCAAATTTAACCAATTTTCCCAAAAACTAAATTTATTCATAACACATTTTAAAATATTTGAGTGCAAATTCGAATAATTGCAAAATTATGTTTTAAACATTTGTATTGCATGTTATGTTCTGATTAATGGTCTCTCTTTTAAATCTTGATTTATATTTAAAGGATATAAAAAAAATAATTTTTGTTGTGAAAATAAATATATTGAATATATTAAAAATCATTTATAATCAACCTTCGGATGTCTAGTTGCATAAAAAGTAAAAAATAAACATAAAAAAAACGATAGAATAAAATGTGGCATGCGAAAGTGATTAAAATTAAATAAAAAATAAACTACTTAATATTTTTGAATAAAATAAAAAACATTGTTAAGATGTATGAATCCATGACATTTTAAAATTAGTCGCATTAAAATATTCCTTCAGGTTTCCCTGAAATAAGTGTTTGATTGGTTTGCTTTGAAAGCGACCTCTGTTTTTTTTGTAATTATCTTGAAAACGAACAATTGGGCAAAATAAACCTTAGCACCAATTATAGTGCTACTCAAGAGCTATAAGTTTCGCCTTTTGTCAAAATTAAATAATGTTTTGGAGAATTGCCCGTACGAGTATATCGTTCTTTCCAGATTTAACCGCACGATTTTCGAAAAAAATCTGGTCGGCATTCCCGAAAGCCTTGAAAATTTGTATATGCGTTTCACTATGGAAATGAATCATCTTGTAGTTGGCGAGAAAAAAACCAAAAATTTTATTCTGATGTTATAAACATCTAAAATTGTAAATATTCCGGAAAATATCAGAAGATCTGTATTTTAGAAGTTAGTAGTATTATGCAAACGCGTGGACGGAATTTTTAAAATGAAGGCTCGTTTGTAAGGTTTTCACTTGTACTTTTAAGTACATATATTAATTATGGTTAAATTAAAGTTTTTAAATGCATCAGTTGCATATGCAACTTTATTTTGCATCTTGCACATCAACTTAAATTCGGAGAAAAATCTAGTCATGTAGCCACATTTGTCCTAAGCTGACCATGCAAATTTCAAGATGCTGTTAATTCTCGATCTTATTTAAAACAATATTTACTAAAAAATGCCAATGATTTTCCTTTATAAACAATGAATAATATTGAAATCAAAAAATTGACACAATCATTACAATAAAAAACAATTTTGATTTCTGACATTTTTAAGTAAAAATGCTGTTATACTCGTATGGAAACTGAAGAAAAAACTCAAAAATGCAACAAAGAGTTTCTTCAAATGTACAGGGTGGAGCGCGGTAATTTGCTTATATGGGAATGAAATAAAAAAGATGTGAATTTTACAAAAAATTATTTTATATTTTAATTATATTGACAGTAAGGGAATTTGTTAATTACATGGATTACAATAGTGTATCTGGCATATGTCGACCTTCGCTATCCACACACTGCTGCATACGTTTTCTAAAGTTTTCATGAATTCTAACAAGCATGTCGACTGGTATTCTGCCAATTTAAGCCTCAATATTGTTAATTAGGTCTTCCAAGGTCTTGGGACGGTTGATATACACCTTCGACTTCAGGTAACCCCAAAGAAAAAAATCGCAAGGCGCTAAGTCTGGTGAGCATGCCGGCCATTCACATCACCCCCAAAGAGATAAGCCGTCCAGGAAACATTTGCTTCAAATAATTCATGGTAACCCTTGCTGTGTGTGCAGTGGCACAATCCGGTTGGAACCATGAATCCTCAAATGGCATTACTCAAGAGCCGGCTGAAAAAAATCCCGCACCCGTAATCAAGTACCATTCGGAGTTCACAGTTACGGCAAGACGGTTAACCTGGAAAAAGTAAGGGCCAATGATGCCTACTCGTGTTATGGCGCACCACACCGTGACACGGTCCGAATGCAGAGGTCTCTGGTGAAGTTCTTTGGGGCTTGTTTCACTCCAGTACCGCATATTTTGTTTGTTTACACACCCACTGAGGTGAAAATGTGCCTCATCAGAAATCGAGCGCGCATTTGAAAAATACGCTTCAACACTAAATGATCTCCCCTCACGTGTCCAATGCATGATGGCAACTGAAAGGCAGACGAATACAAATCTCCCGTAATCCACGCACACTCTCTTCGACCAACAGTGCCGCCACAGACTGCAGTGCAAAAAAAGCAAAATCTCGCGCTCCACCCTGTACTAAAAAATATGCCATAAAATTGTATTTTGGGCACCTATAATGATTTTTTGCAAGAAATCTTTTTGGCGAATACTTCACATAAAAAATCCATCGATTTCTACTGCTTCTGATATGTAGTTATTTTTGTAGGGAGATTATCAGAGGTAAGGGGATCAGCAGGGGATCGATATCTTCTGAACGAGTTATAGGAAAAATCTCAAAAAACTGCACAAAGCGTTTCTTCAGATGTACTAAAAAATATAAAAACAAGTAAGAAAGTTCAGTCGGGTAAACCGACTTATGAATCCCCTAACCTTGAGTCCCAAAAATAAATTAGTAAATTTATTTTTTTTGTTTTAATTAAATTATTATCATTTTAAATTGCATTTATTAACTTTAAAGTATGTACTGGTATTAAAGTTGTAAGCTGTTAACTTTTGGTGTAAAATGGTCCATATGTTTGGGGGGTACCAAAAGGGGTGTGCCAATAACGGCCAATTTTCTCTAGACTCTAGGTACTATAAAAGCATTACAATGTACAAAATTTCAAGTATTTGTATGCACTGGTATTAAAGATATAAGCTGGTAACCATTTATGTGGGAGGTACAAAAAGGGGCGTGGCATCTTCGCCCATTTTTCTCGAGTTAATTGCGACTAATAAACTAATACTATGTGTAGAATTCAAGAGGATTCAAATAAGTAGTATAGAGGAAACGCTTTGTGGAATAATCAATATTTCAATAAATATTAACCTTTTGTGGGGAAGGTACTAGAAGCAGTGGACCAATATGGTCCATCTTCGAACTTACCCGAAGATAGAAGAAAATATTACCAAATACCAAATTTGAAGCCAATCGGTTACTCCTTTCGAGAGTTATCGTGCACACAAGCCCGCAGACAGACGGACATTGCTCATTCGACTTAAAATGGCCCAAAACGGATTTCCGCCGAACATACTTTTATAGTGCCTACAGTCCAGTGAAAACGGGCGTTTTTGCCATGCCCTCTTTTGTACCTCCCACACAAAGGTACGATTTTGCACAAAAAGTTAGAGCTTACAGCGTGAGTACCAATGCACGAAAATGCAACAACATTTTGCACAGTGTAACGCCTTTGAAGCGCCCATAGCCCTGTAAAAAATGGGCCACTTCAGAAAAATTGGCCGAAGTTGCCATGTGCCTTTTTTACCTCCCACACAAAGGGATAATTTTGCAAAAAAAAGGTAACGGCTTATAACTTTGATTCCAATACATGCAAATACTTGAAATTTTTTGGTGTGTAATGCTTCTATAGTATCTATAGCTCAAGGGAAAATTAACGTTATTGCACCTCACACCATTTTATACAAAAAATTTACGTCTTATAACTTTGAGTCCAATGCATACAAATACTTGACATTTTGTCCAGTGTAATAGTTTTATAATATCTACAGACTATGGAAAAATGGGCGTTATTACCTCGCCCTTTGTGGCAACTACAACACAAAATAAAAATTTTGATACATTTTGCATTTCCCTTACTTTTACGAAATGGGTCTTTACTTATACATTTGTCGATATGTCCAGATAGCATTGTTCCCCTCGTATAGATGCTAGCATTAAAAAAATCAAATAATGCAATTTTTTGCTAATTTTTGTCCTATTTTTTATGTTTATTGTGCCAACCGTTTTTTTTTAAAATTTAATTTTTTTATTTTTTTACCCTCAATTTAGTAGAGTAAGGTATATATCATTTGCGACGTGCAAAAGTCTAACACATCGATGGAGTGACCTAAGAACATGTTCAGCGGAAATCCGTTTTAGAACATCTTATGTTTTTTGAGCAATGTCCGTTCGTCTGTCTGTCTGTACGTCTGGCTCAAGCGCACGATAACTCTCGAAAGGAGTAACGGATTGACTTAAAATTTGGTATATGATAATATGGGCCATATTCTCCACTCCTTCTACGAGTAGTACCTCCCTCACAAAGTGAAATATTGATTCTGTAATAACTTTTGTTCTACTTATCAGAATCCTCTGCAGTTCCATACATGGTAATAGTATGTAAAGGGTTTTCCAAAAAGGGGTGTTATTTTGGTATTCAAAGAAAAATTTAATTTTTGGAGATAAATAGGCGGATGTTTATTTCATAATAAAGAGGAAGGTATGCCGTTAATAATGAAAAACAACATAAGCCAAATGGCCACCACGACCACGCTTACAGGACCATATCCTTTTCATGAAATTTTCCATAACCAAATCGCAAAGTGGCTGCCCTATGTTCTCGATAGCCTCACGAATTCTATCTTTGAGGTCTTGTGTTAAATGAATTTTATAAGCCTTAAGACCCAAGTCTTTATGCAAGATACGGTGTAATGACGTTTGTGGAATGCCCAATTCCAAAGAACTACGAGGAATGGACAAACCTGGGTTTTCTGCAACACTTAGGGCTACAGCAGCAATGTTCTCAGTTGTTCTTGAGCGACGTGCACGGGTTTTATTCTTCGCATCATTAACTTGTCCCAACAGCTCGAATTTTTCCACCAAATTCTGTATTGCGGTCCGACAAGGTGCTTCACGACGACCCAAAAATGCTTTAGATTTGCGAACTGTAACTGCAAGATTTTCACCTTTTTATACCCTCACTTTAGTGTGACGAAGGTATATATCATTTGCTACGGAAAAAAGTGTAACACGTCGAAGGAGTGACCTAAGACCCCAAGTATGTTCGGAGGAAATCCGTTTTGGGTCATTTTAAGTCGAATAAGCAATGTCCGTTTGTCTGTCTGTCTGCTGGCTGGTGAGCACGATAAATCTCGAAATGAGTAACCGATTGAACTCAAATTTGGTATGTGGTAATATTTGTTTCTATCTCCGGCTATGTTCGAAGATGGGCCATATTGGTCCACTCCTTCTAGTACCTCCCCCACAAATATATTGATTCTTTAATAACTGCTATACTACTTATTCGAATCTTTTGAAATTCCACACATAGTATTAGTTTATTAGTCGCTAGCAACTCGAGAAAAATGGGCGAAGTCGCCACGTCCCTTTTGGTACCTCCCACACAAATGCACCATTTTGCACCAAAAGTTAACAGCTTATAACATTAATAACGGTGTATAAAAATACTTGAAATTTTGTACAGTATTATGCTTTTATATTGCCTACAGTCCAGGGAAAAATGGGTGTTGTTGTCACGCCCCTTTTGGTACCTCCCACACAAAGGTACCATTTTGCACCAAAAGTTAACAGTTTATGACATTAAAACCAGTGTATAAAAATCCTTGAAATTTTGTACAGTGTAATGTTTTTATAGTCTCTATAGCCCTGTGAAAAATGGGCGTTATTCCCACGCCCCTTTTTGTACCTCCCACACAAAATGCTCAAATCATACCACAATTTAATGTCTCATAACGTTTATACCAGTGCACATAAATGCTTATAAGTCGGCACAGTGCAATGAATTTAATGTACCAAATGTTCAGCGAAAAAAAGGTGTATTTGATAAACCCCTTCTGGTACCTCCCACACAAATTGACAGAATAATTCGAGTAATATTCAATATTACATTACTCACAAAGTGAGGGTATACCTTAGTCGGTTTACCCGACTGAAACTTTCTTACTTGTTTGTAGTGAATTTTAATAATTTCAGTGCGTTGTTGAATCGTGTATCGTTCCATTTCTATACCCTACTGGGGTACAAGGTATTATGACTTTGTGCAACACCCAAAAGGAGAAGAGATAGACCTATTGTTTATTATACAGATCGACTTGTAATCACTGTCTTTCTGTCCGTCTGTCTATAGATGTATTCTTGTAATCAAAGTAGAGGTCGCAATTATGGTCCGATCTCGACGAAACTATATACATATATATATATATGTAACCCCACATTTGACATGTAAGCACTGTTGAAACTGTATTTTATATCCGATCAGAGCGAAATTTGGCAAAAAGAGGTATCTTATTACGTGAAGGAATACTGCCAAATTTGGAGAAAATCAGTTCAGATTTAGATATAGCATGTTACACACATACATATGTTACACCCGATTTGATATGTAAGTGCTGTAAAAACTGCATTTTATATCCGATCAGTATGAAATTCGGCAGAAAAAGGTTTCCTATTATATGAATGAACACTTTTAAATTTGGAAGAATATCCCCCATATATAAGTTACCCCGATTTGACATGTAAGCCCTGTAAAAATGTTATTTTATATCCGACTAGCTGGACCCGGTCCACTTCGTTGCCCCACACTTCAGATTTCCGATTCCGTCAATTTTTTAACCAAGCTGCCATCAAATGCATATTTACGAAATTACAACACTCTCGCTAACAAATTGTTGAAGGTATTTCAATTTCAGAAATTTGCTTATAAGGGTGGGGCCACGCCCATTGGTCCGATCCCAACCCTTTTGGACCATTCACGTAGACTATCACCAGATCTATATGCAAAAAATTACAGCACTCTCGACAAAAAATTGAGCAAGATATGACTCTCAATTTCAAAATTTAGCTTATACTCGCATAGGCGGGGAAACGTCCATTGGTCTGATCCCGCCTATTTTTGGTCGAATCACGTAGACTGTCATCAGATACATATACCCAAAACTGCAGCGCTCACTTAAACAAATTGTGCAAGATATCTCAATTTAAAAATTAGGCTCGTAGACTGCGTGAGATGCACAAAATCACAGCACTCTCGCTAACAAATTGTGCATGATATCTCAATTTCAAAATTTGGTTTATATGGGCGGGGCCAGGCCCATTGATCCGATCCCGCCACTTTTTAGAACATTCACGTAGGCTATCATCAGATACATATACAATACAGAACTATCGCTAAACAATTGTGTAAGACATCTCAATTTCAAAATTGATCCGATCCCGACCCTTTTTGGACCAATAACGTAGACTACCACCAGACATCACTCTCGCTAAAAATTGTGCAAGATATGTGCGGGGCCAAGTCCATTGGTCTGATCACGCCCATTTTTGGGCGAATCGCGTAGACTGTCATCAGATACATATGTCCAAAACTGCAGCACTCTCGATAATAAATTGTGCAAGATATTTCAATTTCAAAATTTGGCTTATATGGACGTGGCCACGCCCATTGGTTCGATGCCGCTCATTTTTGGACCAATCACGTAGACTACCACCAGATATACATATATACACGAAATTACAGCACTCTCGTTAAAAAATTGTGCAATATATCTCAATTTCAAAATTTGGCTTATATAGGCGGTGCCACGCCCATTGGTCCGATCCCGCCCATTTTTGGAAAAATCACGTGGACTGCTACCAGTTACATATGCACAACCTTGCAGCATTCTCGCTAGCAAATTGTGCAAGATATCGAAATTTCAAAATTTGGTCCATGTGGGCGGGGCCACACCCATTGAGCCGATCCTAACTAATCACGTAGACTGCCACCAGATACATATACACAAAATTACAGCATTCTCGCTACTAAATTGTGCAAGATAGCCCAATTTTGGTTTATATGGCCGGGGCCACGCCCATTGTTCTGATCCCGCCCATTTCTGAAAAAATCACGTGGACTGCTACCAGATACATACGTACAACATTACAGCACTCTAGCTAACAAATTGTGCAAGATATCTCAATTTAAAAATTTGGCTTATATGGGCGGGGCCACGCCCATTGGTCCGATTCCGTCAATTTTTGTACCAATGACGAAGACTGCCACCATATACATATACACAAAATTGCAGCACTCTCGCTATCAAATTGTGGAAAATATCTCAATTTCAAAATTTGGCTTATATGGGCGGAGCCACGCCTATTGGCCCGAACCCGCCCATTTTTGGACCAATCATGTAGGTCGCCAACGGATATATATATACAAAATTCCAGGTCTCTCGCTAACAAATTGTGCAAGATATCACATTTTTAAAATTTGGCTTATATGTCCGATCCCGCCCGTTTTTGGAAAAATCACGTGGACTGCTACCAGATACATATACACAACATTGCAGCACTCTCGCTAGCAAATTGTGCAAGATATCGAAATTTCAAAATTTGGCTTATATGGGCGGGGCCACGCCCATTGGTCCGATTCCGCCCATTTTTGGAAAATTCTCATAATCTGCCACTAAATGCACACACACAAAATTTCAGCACTCTACCTAAAAATTTTTCTCAATATCAAAATTGGACCCATATGGGCGGGTCCACGCCCACTTGATATATCGAAAACTCAAGTACCCTATTTTCAGCACCCCCTACACATGTACATTCTGTGAAAATTTCAAGATGATCGGTCTAGCCGTTTAGACGTCTATACGGAACAAACAAACAAACAAACAAACCCACAAACAGACACTCTCTTTTATATATATAGCTGAGCCCGGTGCGCTTCGCTGCCCATGTCAAAATTAGCGCTGTAGAAACTGTATTTTATATCCGATCAGTACGAAATTCGGCAGAAAGAGGTTTGTTATTACATGAAGGAATACTGCAAAATTCGGAGAAAATCTGTTCAGATTTAGATATAGCCCCCATATATATGTTACCCCCGATTTGAAATTCAAGCGCTGTAGAAACTGTATTTTATATCCGATCAGTAAGAAATTCGGCAGAAAGAGATTTCTTATTACATGAAGGAATACCGCAAAATTCGGAGAAAATCGGTTCAGATTTAGATATAGCCCCCATATATATGTTACCCCCAATTTGACATGTAAGCGCTGTAGATACTGTGTTTTATATCCGATCAGTACGAAATTCGACAGAAACAGGTTTCTATTTTACATGAATGAGTATTCAAGGAAAATCGATTCAGATTTATATATAACCTCCATATATATGTTCCTCCAGATTTGGTTACAAAGCGCTATAGAAGTTGTACTTTACTTCCGATCATTACAAAGTTCTCCAGAAAAATGTTTCTCAATTTAGGAACGAATATTGCTTAATTTAGCGATTATCGGTTCAAAATAAGATATACATACACACACACACCACATTTACCAATTATTCCAAATTATTATCGCAATGACCCTAATCGGCCCCGCCCGACTTTCTGCCTTTCCTGACTGGTATTAGTGATAAATTCACTGAATGAAAAAATACCGAATTTAGTGGAAAGTCCAGAAAATAGAAATGTATACTTATAAAATTTCCAAATTCTTGTTTCATTGGTCACGCATTACATTATCATATTGCGATTGTATTGGAGTGAGCAGCTATAATTATCGCATACCGAGCATTTATGTTCATGTATTTCCTATATAATACTTGCAAGATATATCAAAATATGGGCTGTGCCACGCCCACTGGTCCTAATCCGCACATTTGTAAGCCAATCACGTAGACTGCTACCAGATACATATACGCAAAATTTCAACACTCTCGCTAACAAAATGAGCAAGATAATTCAATTTCAAAATTTGGCTTATATGGGCAGTGGCGCGCCCATTGGTCAGATCCCGCGAATTTTTGGACCAATCACGTGGACTGTCACCAGATACATATGTACAACATTACAGCACTCTAGATAAAAAATTGTGCAAGATATATCAATTTCGAAATTTGGCTTATAAGGGCGGGGCCACGCCCACTGGTCCGATCCCGCCCATTTTCTGACCAATCACGCAGACTGCCACCATATACATATACACAAAATTCCAGCACTCTCGCTAACATATTGTGCAAGATATATCAATTTCAAAATTTGACTTATGTGGGCGGGGCCACGCGCATTGGTCCGCTCCCGCCCATTTTTGGAAAAATCACGTGGACTGCTACCAGATACATATACACAACATTGCAGCACTCTCGCTAGCAAATTGTGCAAGATATCGAAATTTCAAAATTTGGTCTATGTGGGCTTGGCCACGCCGACTTTCTGCCTTTCCTTACTGGTTTTTTGTTACGAAAGGGTCAAACTATTATGATCTGATTATGAAAAACCCTAAATGGAACCTTAATGGACCTGTACGATATAGCCATTTTATGTAGTCAATATTATAATCTATATATATAAAATTCTTGCGTGACTGGCTGACTGACTGATCATCGCCCAGGCCAAATGGCTGAAGCTAGGATCACGAAAATTGAAGGAGGGACGTTTTGTCCTTAGGGCTACGGATCATATTTTTCGGGACACAGTGGAGCAAAAATTGTAAAATATTGTATAGTGGGCTAAAAATGCTAAAAAAGGTCCCGATTTTGGAACAAAGACGAAAGTGATTTTTAGAAATTCTAACTTTAAGAGACACAGTGGGACAAAACGGGTTAATTATGGTGCATGGGCCAAAAATGAAACAATCTGGCGAAATTAGAACTTCAACATGAGATATGAAGAGTTTTTTGCTTTTAGGAGCACAGTGGGTCAAAAACGGTAAAATAATGTACAGTGGAGAAAATATGGTTAAAAATGACACAGTGGGGGGAAAAAGAGTTAAGGACGGTATCGTGGAGAAAAATTTTAAATACAATGAGAAACAAATTTGTTAAATATGGTACAGTGGGGCAAAAATAATTATATATGGTAAAGTGGGACAAAATGGGTTAAATATGGTACAGTGGGGCAAAAAGCGTTAACTATGGAACGGTGGGGCAAATATGTATTAACTATGATACAGTGTGACAAAAAATGGTTAAACATACAGTGCAATGGGGAATAAATGTGGTAAATATTGTATAGTGGAGCAAACAGGGTTAAATATGATACAGTGGGGCAAAAAGTTTTAAATATGGTACAGTTAGACAAAATGTTAAATTTGGCACGGTGGGATACACATAATTACATATACATAGTAAAGAGAGACAAAATGGGTTTAATATGGTACAATGGGCCACAAAAGGTTAAATACAGCACAGTAGGACATAGAGGTGTTAAACATGATTCAGTGGACCCAAAAGGGTTATATATGGTACAGTGGGTACATTTAGTACAGTGGGAAAAATATGGATGCAGAGAGAGAGGGTAACATAAATATGAAATAATAAGTGTTTTTTAAAATGTATGCTTTTAGGAGAAAGTGTTAAATACGGTAAAGTGTGGGAAAATAGTTAAATTTGATAAGTGGAGAAAAAAGGGAAAAATAGTTCCAGATATGTTAAATTTTTTACATTAGAAGCGCAGAGAAATAAGAAGTATGTATTTAATATGGTGCAGTGCTGCAAATAGGGTTGAATGTGGCCCTATAGAGCGGTGGTAGATCTTACAGTATAAACCAAAGGTAAGAAATTTTGTTTTACAAATAAGTACTTCTTCTTTAACCACGGGGAAAAATAAGTTAAATAATGTACGGTATGGTAAAAAGTCAAACATGAAACAGATAGGGGACAGAAATGGTTAAACACTAAGGACTAAGGTTGCGAATTTGGATCTTAAAGTATAAGCAATAATTTTTAAATATTGTACAGTGGTGCAAAATTGGTTAATTATGACATATTGGGGCAAATCGGCTAAATGTGTTACAATGGAGCGATTCGCTTTGGATTTTTAAATTCGTACCTTTAAAGACACGGTGGGACAAACATAAATGCGATTATGGGACCATTTCGCAAGCTTGGAAAAAAATTAAAAAAAATATTTTTGCGATTGTCTCGAGATAAGCTTTCATATTTCGCCTCGTATTTGATAATTTTTTTTTGGTGACCCGATACGATAAAAAGCGCCGGATCGTAAACAATTAAAAAAAATGTTTTTGCATTTGTCTTGAGATAAGCTTTAAGTTGTGGTAGAATGTTGTGTTCGCAAGAATCTGTCAACTTGTGGGTGCTTGATAAATACACCTATTATCCGCCGATCAAGAAATACTTCCAAGACATTGCACTGTATCGAATTGTACTGTGCACGGGCTTTAATGTTATGAGCCACCATTTTGTGTGGGAGGTAGCAAAAGGGGCGTGGAAATTATGGCATTTTTTTATAGGACTGTAGGTACTATAAAAGCATTACACTGCACAAAATTCCGAGTATTTACATGCACTGGTATTTAACTTTTGGTGCAAAATGGTCCATATGTGTGGGAGGTGCCAAAAGGAGCGTGGCAACTTCGCCACGCTATGTGTGGAATTTTAGAAGATTCGAGTAATGTTATTAGATAATCAATTTTTCATTAAATCCTTTGTGGGGGAGGTACTACGCAGAAAAAACAGACAGTTTAAAATTTTCAAAAAAAGTATCAGTATGATGAAATTTTTCAAACTCAACAAACATTGTTAACGAAATTGGGAAAATAATTTTCAAAATTATTCCTAAGCTTATCAAATTATTTGTCAGTTTGTTATTGAATTTGTCAGTTTGTTATTCAAAGTTATACACTTACATACATAAAGATGTCATTAAATTTGGAAAATAAAAATTGATAGATAAAAATATATATTTTCTTAATACTTAAATGAAAATAAATATTTGTTTCGGAAATAATAACCCGTATAAAAATATATTGGGATGTTAACAAAGATTTGTTTATAACAACATTTTCCCAAATACAAAATGTTTGTGTCAAGCCGAATATATTGGGAACAATATACTACAGAAGCGATTTTTTCAGAGTGTAAGAAGCTTTCTCTCATTTTACTATTCAAAAATATATCCTTTAATATAAATAAATGTCGATATATAATATTGTTTTATTCAATTACTGCATTGTATAAAGTTCATTAATTTCCAAGTGAACTAACAAATTTGTTTGTTAATATGACAATATATTTGTTGTATTTAAAGGCAATATATTTTCAATAAATAAGATGAAAATATATCTTTTGTGCAAAATCAAAAATATTTTTAATAAACAAATTACAAATATTGTCGTAGAAATGAAAATAGGTTTGTTGAGTAAAAAAGGAATAATTATTCAATGAACAAGCCACAATTTTCGTTGACGAAACTTCAATTTTCTTTATCACATGAATTTTGAAAATTTGTTGTTGAATCAAAAATTTAGTTTTTTCTGTGTAGAAGGAGTTGGCCAATATGGCCCGTCTTCGAACTTAGCCGGAGATAGAAAAAATATTACCACGTGCGCACGATCCAGCAGACAGACTTAAAATTACCCAAATCGAATTTCCACCAAACATACTTGCGGTCTTAGGTCACTCTTACGATTTGTTACACTTTTCGCTCTTAGCAAATGATACAAACCCTCCTCCCTGTAAGGTGAGGTGATAATCAAAGGAGGGTAAAATATTGAAATTTGTTGAAATCTTTAACAATATTTGCTGATGTAATCATAATGTTAATCTACACCATTTTCAATTGTAATTCGAAAAAAGTCAATTGAAATTCGAAGATTCCATTTGAAATTCGAAAAATATCAATTAAAATTCGGATATTCCATTCGAAATTCGAAAAACGTCAATTAAAATTCGAAACACATCACTTGATATTCGAAGAACATCAATTGAAATTCGAAAAACATCAATTAAAATTCGAAACACATCAATTGAAATTCAAAACACATCACTTGAAATTCGTAAAATTGCAATTGAAATTCGGAATACGTTAGTTGAAATTCGTAATACACCAATTGAAATTCGAAAAACATCAATTGAAATTCGAAATTCATCATTTGAAATTCAAAAAATGTTAACAAAATCAATGCTGTATATTAGATGGGGTAGCATTTATGTGATACAATTTGTCTGTGTTAAACCTTTAATATTAAAATATTTAAATATGTTTTGTTTCAACTAATATTGAATAAATATTCATAAAAGATAAGATCACATATATGTTTTCTGTTCGTCACATTATATATTAAGATTTAGTCAGCAAATGTGTTTTTAATAAATTCTACCCAATCTAATGTACACATTTGTTCTAATTTCAATTGATGTATTTGGAATTTCAATTGATGTATTTGGAATTTCAATTGATGTATTTCGAATTTCAATTGATGTTTTTCGAATTTCAAATGATGTTTTTCGAATTTCAATTTATGTTTCTCGAAATTCAATTGATGTGTTGCGAATTTCAATTGAGGTATTTCGAATTTCAATTAATTTTTTTCGAATTTCAAATAGATTCTTCGAATTTCAATTGACCTTTTTCGAATTTCAAATGGAATCTTCGAATTTCAATTGATCTTATTCGAAATTGAATTGATTTTTTCGAATTACAGTTGAAAATGGTGTAGCTCAGGAATAATTTAGCAAAACGTTTTAAAACGCTTCAAACTGAAATGCAGTCTTAACTCGCGAACGAGATTAAATTTTTTCGACCCGACCTAATGTACGTAAGTACATAACATAACGCACATTAGTATGTTCGCCGCAAATTCGTTTTAGGACATTCTAAGTCATTTCAGATACGTTTATCTGTTCGTCCATCTCTCTGTCTGTAGAAAGGAGTAGCCGACTGACTTCAAATTTGGTATGTGGATTTTTTTTATCTCAGACTAAATTCGAAGAAAACGTGTTAAAATTTTTTGAAATATTCATTCTCTAATATTCATTCTCTATAATTCCACACGTATGTAGTAATAGTTTGTATATCGCTATCATCTTAAGAAGGTTCCCACTTTCCTTTTGGTATCTCCCACTCAAAGGTTCTGTATAAATACTTAACATTTTGGGAAGTGTAATGATTTTACAGTACCTACACATCACATCCCCCGCCAAATCGCCAATTCATACCTATTAAATTTAATAGCTCATTACTATTATGCTATTTCAAATAAACAGCATAGTGCAATTCATTTGAAGTATCTTAAGATTAATGAAAATAGATTCATTCGAATACAAATTCCCCATTATCTAAAGTTAACAACTAAGAACCCTTTAGTCGAGTAAATGGCCTAAAGCTATGTACACATGATTGTCAGATCGGACAACGTTACCAACCCCGTTAAAGTTCTGCCAAATAACGGACAATGACAGATTGTTGGGCAAAGGTGAAGTGACAGTTCAGACAATTGCAAGAAAACCTTACAATTTCGTATATTTACAATATATTTTGTAAATATTTATATGCAGGATTACCAATAAAAATATTTTATAGACAGTGTTGCCAATAAAATATTTCTCTGACAATGGCGCCATTGTCATATCCATAAACTTCTCACATCTTACAATGTCTTACAATTTATTGACGCTGACTTTTCTGCCAACGTTACATGACAAATATTGTAAGTTCACAGGGTTGCATTTTGCGCCATTTTCATGACAATATTGTAAGATCTGACAACAGTGTGTACATAGCAGAAGTTGTCTAAAAATTGTTATATATCCTTCAATCCAATCAAAAGTTATGCACAAAACAGAAGAGGTCATTTGATTCACATTATAAGGAAATTCCATAAAAATTAAAAAAATTCGCAAAACATTTATTGTCTCTCCTTTCCCGCTTAGAATACTTGGGAGTGGTGGTATCGACATGGCCTTAGGTCTTCTCTTCAAAGTGTTACACTTTCATTTACCTGCTATAAAGTGAGTTTATTACATCTTAATTTAGATGACGAAAACGTTTGACAACATAAATTTAACGGTAAATATTTATGTAATTATTTTTAAGATGTAGCATCTTTTATGCTGTGCAGCTAGATTTTTCATTAATGTCTACCGATATAAAACTCCACAAAGCGCATTAACTCACCCCACCCAAGAAAATTTCGATTATTACTATTCTGGGAATTTTAATTTAATATACATAATGTACATTAGGTTGAACGGCGCAATGAACATCATAAATTCATCCGCTAACAGGGATTTAGGCAAATACCTTCAAGAGAAACTCTTAAATATACACTTTTATTTCCCCTTTCAATTTGAGTTATTGCGTTTTAAGAGAAATTCTTATATTCACAGCAATCGCACCCAAAAGGATATGAACGGAGGCAAATAAACAAACATATAAAAAGAATATGAACAGAAATGGCCCTTTTGGAAACTAGCGATAGTTGTTCCTCATTTTTGGCACGGGAAAAGGCTCGGGTTGGGCCTCAAAACCTCCCCGCACTAAATAATACATGACCCAAGACAAGGGCGAGAACAAGAGCAGAGCCGAAGCAGTGCACAATCAAAGGCTGTGTAAATGTAAAAACTCTTGGAAAACAGACATAAGTTTGCGCCAAAATGGTTTTTATGTTGTGGAAACATTTGCCAAAAATTGCCTCACAAATCTTTTGTAACAGTTTTGGTGGCCGTCCCTCCCCACCCGAACCGACTGTTTATTTATGAACAGAGCGGCCGGCGGACCAACCGAACGAACGACCTCCCCAGCTACAATTTCTTCTTGGCACCGGAACTGTCTAACAGAGACAGAGGGGAAGAAACAAAGGGTAACAAAGCAACAACAGATGAAAGATCCGGAAGTAATGTAGGAAAGAAATGCATCAGCAGACAGCTAACTAACGGAGGAAGTCTCCAAACGAAAATTGCCAAAATTTAGAAGTTATATTTTTTTGAGGTATAGAGAAATGTAAATATTCAAAACCTCTAAACAAAAAGGCTGATCGTTACTTTACACTATGCAATAACAAATACAATGAATAAAATTTGGGCCGAGTAACTGTGAGAGAAAGGCGGAACATTTTGATCAAACTATAGTCATAATAAGGATATTATAAAACACCGAATTTTAAAATTTAAGACGATTTCTACTAGTATAGTTTCTTTACGAGCATGTAGGATTTGTTTAACATTACTACACTGCTTAAGAGTAATGTTTATTATAACTGTAGTTCACTTTGTTCATTGTAATCAGAAAGGGAGAATAAAAGGCAAATGAACTATTACTAAGTGTGTAGTTACAGTTTCGAATAACAAGAAATTGTAAGTGATTCAATGTGCAATAAATGAAACATACAGTATTTCTTGTCAATCCCTCCCTCCATTCGAGAGGTAGTACATATTGTTAAGCTATGCACACACGATTGTCAGATCGGACAATGGCAAATTGTTAAGCAAAGGTGAATTGACAGTTCAGACGTTTGCAAGAAAACCTTACAATTTCATATATTTACAATATATTTTGTAGATATTTACAAGCAGGATTGCCAATAAAAATATTTTATAGACAGTTTTGCCAAAAATTTTAAGTTCACACGGTTGTAAGTTCACAGGTTTGCATTTTTATACCCTACACCACACTGTGCTACAGGGTATTAAATTTGTTTCACGGCAGATGTTTGTAACACCTGAAAATAACACAGCTAGACACCTTAAAGTATACCGATCGACTCAGAATCACTAGCTGAGTCAATTTAACCATGTCTGTCCGTCCGTCCATGTAAAGTTGTTCGTCGACTACAGGTCGCAATTTTACTCCGATTGTTCTAAAATTTTGCAGTTTAGAGTATTTCGCAGCTGTAAAGATCCCTATTGAATTTGGTTGAAATCGGTTTAAATTTAGATGTAGCTCCCATATATATCTTTCGTCCGGTTTTGCCCTTTAGTCCTATAGAAGCTGTATTTTACATCCAATCGTTTTGAAATTTAGAATGGTAGAGTTTCTTGATCCATGAACCAACATTGTCGAATTTGAAGATAGGCGGTTAAGTTTTAGCTATAGCTCCCATATATATGTTTCGTCCGATTTTGCTCTTTAGTCCTGTAAAAGCTGTATTTTACATCCAATCATTTCGAACTTTAGAATGGTAGAGTTTCTTGATACATGAACCAACATTGCCGAATTTGAAGAAAATCGGTTAAGATGTAGCTATAGATCCCATATATATGTTTCATCCGATTTGGCTCTTTAGTCCTGTAGAAGCTGTATTTTACATCCAATCGTTTTTATACCCTACACCACACTGTGGTACAGGGTATTATTTAAGTATAAAATGATTCAAAAGTAAATTTATGTAAACAATTTATACATGAATTACAAAATTTATATTTCAGAGTTATTCAATATTACGAGAGTGGTGTAGGGTATTATATAGTCGGCCCCGCCCGACTTTAGCCTTTCCTTGCTGGTTTTTCAATATTGTAAGAGCTGACAGACTAAAAATTACCTTAAACGGATATCCGCCAAACATATTTAAGATTTCCGGCCATTCATTCAATGTGTTACAATGTTTGCCCGTAGCTAAATACTAATGTGACTTTTTAAATTTCGCGGCATACCTATACGGGACAAAATCGCCTCCATTGATATGCTTGAATCGAAAGAAAATATATTTGGAACCTACATTTTTGAATATTATGTATTTTTGAGCCAATACATTTTATTTTACAACCAATACAATTTATTTCGAACGTATATATTAATATATTATAACAAAATATATTTGCAAATTTATTTTCTCAAATAATATATGTGTTTATATACAAATAAAAATATTGTTTAGGAATTTTTTCAAATAATTTTGTTTTAAAAAAGATTTTCAAAACTTTGCAAATTTTTCGAATTTAATTTTTCATTGATTTCGAATTATACCTTATATTTTAAAATACCATAACTAGCAAAATAATTTTTTAAACCACTAATTAGATTTTTTTATTCCAAGTCATGATTTGTTGTCAACCCATGTTGCATAATGTATCAATATGAAAGATTGTACGATTTCAATTATAAAGGAATACCGTTGCATTACTGACAAACATAAAACTTGTCTTAAAAATAAGGTATTGCTATATTTTCTATATTTTTTAGACAAAGCGTTTCTTCAGGTGAACTTAAAAATATAAAGAAAATGGTAAAAATCAAAACAGAAATTTTTTTGAAACCGTCGATATGTCGTGAAATTCCCCATATATATACATATATATAACGTTAGTATATCCCCATCCACAATGGTGGAACATAAGTTCTATTAGACACGCTGAAAAAAATCGCTTCTGTAGTATATTGTCCCAAGAATATTCTGCTTGAAATATATATATGTTTACGTAACACCTCCCATCCTATTATTTTTATACCCTACACCACACTGTGGTACAGGGTATTATGACTTTGTGCATTTGTTTGTAACAACCAAAAGGAGAAGAGATAGACCCATTGTTTATTATACCGATCGACTTGTAATCTCTTTCTGAGTCGATTTGGCTATGTCCGTCTGTCTGTCTGTCCGTCTTTCTGTCTGTAGATGTATTCTTGTAATCAAAGTACAGGTCGAAATTATGGTCCGATCTCAACGTACACATCTTTATTTAGGCCCAACGACGATCCCTATTGAATTTGGTTAAAATCGCTTCAGATTTACATATATCTACTATATACATGTACCTCCGATTTGGCATATATGCACTGTATAAACAACATTTTTGAACCGATTTGTACAAAGAGTAGTCTCGTGATACACTTAGAGATAATAAAAATTTGGGGGAAATCGGTTCAGATTTAGATATAGCCCCCATATATATGTTACACCCGATTTGACATGTAAGCGTTGTAGAAACTGTATTTTATATCCGATCAGTACGAAATTCGGCAGAAAGAGGTTTCTTATTACATGAAGGAATACTGCCAAAGTCGGAGAAAATCGGTTCAGATTTAGATATAGCCCCCATTTATATGTTACCCCGATGTGAAATTCAAGCTGTGTACAAACTGTATTTTATATCCGATCAGAGCGAAATTCGGCAGAAAGAGGTTTCTATTTTACATGAATGAGTATTCAGGGAAAATCGATTCAGATTAATATATAACCTCCATATATATGTATGTTCCTCCTGATTTAGTTACAAAGCGCTATAGAACTTGTACTTTACTTCCGATCATTATAAAATTCTCGAGAAAGATGTTTCTCAATTTAAGAACGAATATTGCTTAATTTAGCGATTATCGGTTCATAATTACCAATTATTCCAGATTATTATCGCAATGACCCTTATCGCATTGTTAGGGAGGTGTAGGGTATTATATAGTCGGCCCCGCCCGACTTTCTGCCTTTCCTTACTGGTTTTATTAATAATATTATAATATTTCCGAAATAAAGATTAATATGTTTTTAAGCATTTTGGCAATGTATGCATTTAATGTTAAGGCAAGAAATTGTATGTATACAAACAATTAAAATTTACATCGTATAATCTTTCGTAACTATAAATTGTGTTGATAGATTAGTAAAAAGTGTTGAATTGGAATATTTATATATTAAAAATTGGTGCTGCAAAATATAATACAGCTTATGATTTTTTTAACTATAAAGTATAACACGAAATCTAAGATTTAAATAAAATATATTTGAAAAACTTCTGAAACAATAACTTTGTATATGTGTAAACATATATTTTATTTGTGAAAGTCAAATATATTTTGTTCTAATATAAGTATATTAATACATGCGTTCCAAACAGAATTTTTTGATTTTCAAATCAAATTTTGTTATGAAGTCTGTTAATTTATTATTAAATGCAAATAATATTGTGTAATCTTAAAAAGAGGTTCACCAAAAAATACACTCAAAAAGATGTTTACATTCGACTCCCATCAACATATAGAATTTTGGTAGAGAAATTTTGTATTAAAATGAAACACAAATTATATGGACTTCGTATTTTGAAACAAATATAACTTTTGAGCCAATAGCGACATTACTTTCATTCTTCTTTCCCTCACCTAATCGTGAAAATGTTACTTACATATATTTTTCCGATTTTTAGATTTCGCGGTTTCGATATATTATATAATTTTTTAATAAAAAATTGTTTTGATTCCCTATATTTTTGCGAATTATAAAGTTACAGCGAATATTTTGACATAGGCTGATAGAAATGCGTATGTTCTACGATTGTATATTTAAATTTCTTAATTCCAAATAGCATTTTATTAAATTGTTTTAAAATTTCAATTTGAAAACGCCATATGTTTCGCGGTCTTTGAAGAAATAAATTCACAACAGCCGTTTTTCCATGTTTTTATTTTTATCTTCGTCAAAAAATTTGATTTTTGCCCATACGCTAGAGTAAGTTTGAGCCATAAAATATCAACGAACTCAGTGGATTTATAAACATTGAACAATCACTGTTATGCAATTCAATGTTTTCAGTAAAAAGATCTCGGTCCAACTAATATTAAAGCCGAACTAGATTCTATTCTCGGGGAGTCTGCTCATTCGTTTACGACTGCAAGAAACATTCTCATTTTTCTTGAGATGCTGGAATAAGAAAATCTCCACATTAAATGAGGTGAAATTTACAATAAAGGAATTTTGGTCAGAAATTCACATTACAACAATTCAAAACTTGATAAACTCAATGTCAAATCGCATTTTTTCCGTCATTCAGAATAAGGGAGGGCACACCAAATACTAGTTTGACAAAACAAATGTACTTTGATTTAGATTAGATTATTGTATGTGTTTTCAACTATATTTTGTTTGTTGATTTTTTTTCAAAAATTGTTTCTGTGTAATTTGGTGAAGATTTTCAGCTATTATAATGTAGCTTCTGAACCAAAGTTGTGACCATTCTAAAATTTACACCATCTGTAGAGTACATATTGCACATTTTCTTTATTTATATTTTTATTTGCGCGAAAAGTGGCGGAAATAAACTGTTTTAGACAAAATTAGTATTTTTTACGAAAAGAATATTTTTTATTTATTATTTCTTATGCTTTATATCATTAAAATTAACTTCAAAAAAACCATTACAGAAGAAAAAATAAATTTTTCTGAACTTTGACCTCGCCCCCTGCCTCCAATTTTAATTTTGTTAAAATTGTGGGTCATTACTCCCACATACTAGGGCAACATTTTCTGAGAATTTAACAAAGATCTAGTTTTTGACTTGTGACACTTGAGAAGAACTACCATATATACGTACGCAATTTTAAGAACCATTCAGTCGAACTGACAGACGGACAAACATTAATTAATTCATTTTTTAAACCAATCCTGAAATTTTTAAATTTTTTGGGAAAATATGTGGGTAATTTTGAAAAATGTAACAAAAAAAAACTAAGATATGCTTTTTAGGATAATCAAGGTTGAAGGACATTTTCGTCCTTTTGAGTCCTTAATACACAAAAGTTGATAACTTAATTCATTATTCTTAGAGAGGGTGTTAAATTCTTTCCAATGGTACTTATATCATTTAAATGTAGTATTCCGTTCAAAAGTTATGACGACTTCAAACTAGTTAAATTTGGAAAAAAAATGTTGTAGATGACCAATTTGGCACCCTATAAAATCTAAACCACTATGAAATTGGTCAAATGGTACAAAAGGCAATAATTCCGCTTGTAGCTTGCAAATTGCACTCAAATCTAAATGTGTAAATATTGAGAGTTGGTCGGTTTCATTTGGAATTACCCCATACTTTTCACTCATTTAGGCAATTTTTTTTGGATGATTTTTGAAATCAACCATTTTTTTATTTTTGTGACATGATTTTTTAAATATAATTGACATATCCTTCTGATATTTTGCATTTTTGATTAACATATCGCCAATAATATTTGCATATTTTGCATATATTTTGCACATTTTTTCCATATTTTTGCATATTTTTTGCGTATTTTTGATATGCACTCAAATTATTTAAATTTGAGTGATGAAACGTCTAAATACAAATATTGTTTCAAATCGGATGAAAAAGCAAAAACCCGAGGTCTAGTTATCACCCATTTTGTAAAAGTAAGGGAAATGCAAATAATTATGTTTAATATGTTTATACCCTCCACCATAGGATGGGGGGTATATTCATTTTGTCACTCCGTTTGTAACACTTCTAAATGTAAACATTTTTTTAAATAAGTTCATATTTTGTTATAGTCACCCTATAGATGTCGCTCCCAAAAAGGTTTGTTTAAGCCATAAACACCCCATTTTCTACACGGGGCAAAATCGCATTTTTTGATATGTTTGAATCGAAAGAAAATATATTTGGAACACAAATTTTAAAATATTATATATTTCTGAGCAAATAAATTTTATTTGAAAATCAATAAAATATATTTGGAACTCGTATATTAATATGTTACAACATATAATATTTGCAAACTAAATTTCTCAAATAAAATATGTGTTTGAAAACAAATAAAATTATTGTTTAGGAATTTCTCCAAATATATTTTATTTAAAAAATATTTTCGAAACTTTTGTTGAATTTTTCGAATTTAGGTTTAGCATTCAACCTCCCAGTTATGATACGAAATGCAGCATTAACTTCTGTTTTAAATTAATAATTTAAAATGTCTGAGTATTCCCAGCCATCATTAGTTTTCAATCCTCCAAGTAA
This sequence comes from Eudasyphora cyanicolor, assembly GCA_963930755.1. Taxonomy (NCBI): domain Eukaryota; kingdom Metazoa; phylum Arthropoda; class Insecta; order Diptera; family Muscidae; genus Eudasyphora; species Eudasyphora cyanicolor. The sequence goes on along the minus strand of OZ005736.1, from coordinate 153,084,864 downwards.
TAGATTTCGATCCAAGATTATACGATTTCAATTATTATTATTTATTATTCTTACGACATGAAAAATTTCTAAAAAATTTACTTTGAATTACTGAAAAATTTAACTCAACTTATTTTCTGAATACTTAAATGCAACCAAATATTTGTTTCGGAAAAAATAGTCCAAAATAAACACATATTGGGATGTGAACAAAGATTTATTTAGAACAACATCCTCCCAAATATATAATTTTTGTGTGTATCAAAAATTTTATGTTTGGAGTGTACCCTAAACATATATATGTTTCAAGCCGAATATGTTTGGGACAATATACTACAGAAGCGATTTTTTTTCAGCGTGTAAGCAATTTGGCTGAAACATTGCAGTTTGTATTCCATTTTAGCAAGAATTCATTTCAATAAAGTGTATACAAGTCAATTCTTTATTTGCAATCTATTTAAATACAAAATAATAAGCAAATGAGATAACAATATTAAAAAATAACCGAGTTGTTAAAATCTTCGGACTTCGTTACTATCATCTAATAGTGCTATGGCTAGGACGTTTGTGTGGTTGCTTTATCTATTGAGGTAACTGGTACAAGCCTAGCTATTTCATCTTTAATTTTAGCTACATCAAGATCGCTGTGAATGCAATTGTTGCTCACAAACCATGGAGCATTTGATAACAATCTAAGTGTTTTTGATTGATATCTTTGTAGAATTTCGATATTGGAATTACTTGCAGTTCCCCACAATTCAATGCCATATGACCACACTGGCTTAAGAACGGTTTTATAAAGTCTGACTTTATTTTCTAAACTAAGCAGAGATTTTGGACCAATCAACCAACACATTTTCTTTGTTTTAATATCAACCTCTTTCCCCTTTGACTTTATATGATCTTTCCAGGTTAGCCGACAATCTATACGAAGTCCAAGGTACTTTACGTAATTGGATGCGGGGATTTTTTACTCCGTTCAGCGAAAGGGGTGGACACTTTTCGTTTCTACACGGAGGAAAAAAACGGCCTCTGTAATATATTGTCCCAAACATATTTTGCAGGCAACATATATATGTTTGGAGCCGCTCCCAAACATATTATGTTTGGGGTTGCGGTAATGTTCCCAAACATTTATATGATTGTATGCAAACATATATATTATTGTATGAAATCATATATATGCTTATGTCCAAACATATATATGACTGTATGTAATCATGTATATGATTATATGTAATCATATGTATGATTGTATTTAATCATATATATGATTGTATGCAAACATTTATATGATTGCATGTAATCATATATACTATTGTATGTAATCATATATATGATTGTATGTAATCATATATGTGATTGATCTCTTCTACTCTTTTCGCTCCATCATGAAACTATAACGGTTCACAGCAACAAGTAACCTAATGTAAATCGTCACTCACTACGTCAAATACAGAAATACAATAACAACAAACAGTAATACACACTTTGCTTCTGAAAAGTATTCATGAGCTGCAGAATAGTTTTTGAGTTTTCTGAAAATTACTGAATTTTGAGTATGTTTACCCACAAACATATATATGATTGTGCCCGTTCCAAACATATATATGATTGCATCCAAACATATTTTTAACATATTTTTTTCTCCGTGTAAGGGTATATGTGACATTTGTAGATTTTTCTGGATTCACTTTTATGTTCCACTTGTTAAACCATAATTGTAATTGATCAAGTTATCTTTGAGCTGTACTTGAAGCTTCCGCAGCACTACGGTTTGTAGCCAAAATGGCAGTGTCGTCCGCGTATGTAGCTATGCACGCTGAAAAAAATCGCTTCTGTAGTATATTGTCCCAAACATATTCGGCTTGAAACATATATATGTTTATGGTACACTCTAAATATATAATATTTTGTACACACACAAATTATATATTGGGAAAGATGATGTTCTAAACAAATCCTTGTTTCCACCCTAATACCTTTTATTTGGGATTTTTAATTCCGAATCAAAAATGTATTTAAATTTAAGTATTCCGAAAATTTCGAACATTAATTGTGTTAAGTTTTTCAGTAATTTAATGATAATTTTTTAGAAATTTTTAATTGAAATTGAAATCGTATAATTTTTGATAACATTAATTTACTCGAAGGATTGAAAAAATGCTGACATGAAATACTTAGAAATTTAAAATGAGTCCCTTAAAACAGAATGTAATGCTGTTAATGGTAGTTTTGACTGGGAGAAATAGTTCGAAACGAAGGAAAAATTAAAAATTAAATTATAAAAATTCAACAAAGTTTTGAAAATCCTTTTTTAAATTATATAGATTTGAAGATATTCCTAACCAATAATTTTATTTGTATATAAATACATATTTTATTTGAGAAAATTAGTTTGCAAAAATATTTTGTTGTAGTATATTAATATATGCGTTCCAAGTAAATTTTATTGATTTTCAAATAAAATTTATTTACTCAGAAATATAAAACATTTAAAAATGTGTGTTCCAAATATATTTTCTTTCAATTCAAACATCGTTTCTAACCGGCATATCAGCAGTATATGTATATTGTATATAGTACAGGGCCCATCACACTCCCTTGAGGTACACCTGACTATATGCTTCAAATCTCTGATTCGTCTCCGTTTACACTCACGTAAAAACTTCGTTCATGTAGATATTATTTGAGGTGTTGGTAGCAATGTTTTCAACTTGAAGAGTAAACCCTTATGCCACACTCTGTCAAATGCTTGTTTAACATCTAGAAACGTGGAACAACAGTATAACTTATTCTCCAAAGATTCTCTAGTTACTTCCACCACTCGGTGACATTGTTCAGGTGTACCATTCAAATTTTCTAATATTGGCAACATTCGCTTTTGAAAAAGCCTCTCAAACACTTTTGAAAATACCGGCAGCAAACTTATAGGTCGGTACGAGCTAAGTAAGTTTTCAGGTTTGTTTGGATTTCGAATAATAGAATTGAACAATGAAGTTAGGAAAACTATTCCCTTTCTTGGTAGATATTTCATAGTTTTGCCATCTATTTGGTCAAATCCAGGTTCTTTTTTCACATTTAGTTTTTTAATTTCCGTCGTAATTTCCGAGAAAGTGAATGGCTTTATTGGAATACACATTTGGCATGGCACTTCAAGAAAGTCACAAGTTGTTTGATAATCATGAGTATTACATAAAGAAAACGGTATAAATGTTTCTTCTAAGAACTCCTTATATGCAATGGCTATCTTGCTATCAGTTCTACACCAAGATCCGTCATTTTTCTTTATAGATACACTTCTTTTCTGAGGTCTTTTTAAATATTTAGTACTTTTGTATAAATTAAACTCATTATTATTTGAAGGACTTAGTTGTGTGAGGTATCTACCGATACCTTCATTCTTCATATCTCTCAATCGTTTCTTTAGAAATTGAAACGCTCTGTTAAAATTCCTCTTATCTTGAGTAAGTCTGGTTCTTTGCCATACTTTTCGGAGTCGACGTTTTGATTTCAAGAAAGTCACAAGTTGTTTGATAATCATTAGTATTACATAAAGAAAACGGTGTAAATGTTTCTTCTAAGAACTCCTTATATGCAATGGCTATCTTGCTATCAGTTCTACACCAAGATCCGTCATTTTTCTTTATAGATACACTTCTTTTCTGAGGTCTTTTTAAATATTTAGTACTTTTGTATAAATTAAACTCATTATTATTTGAAGGACTTAGTTGTGTGAGGTATCTACCGATACCTTCATTCTTCATATCTCTCAATCGTTTCTTTAGAAATTGAAACGCTCTGTTAAAATTCCTCTTATCTTGAGTAAGTCTGGTTTTTTTTTTTTTTTTTTTTTTTTTTTTCTTTTTATTTATTATGTACAAAAATACTATAAATACAGTTCAATATATTGTCTCAGCGCCTCTAGGGCATTATTGAGACTAGCTAGCAAACCACTTTCGAGTTTGTACATAGTTTAACAAGAGTGCAATATAGTTGTTGCAATTATTTAATTCAAAAATTCATTATTTTGTTACATGGTATATTTGTTTATATTAGAAGCATTTCCACATTGCGCAATAAATATTCTTTTAATCTTTTTTTAAAAATAGAGATTGAGCAGCTTTCTTTTAGTTGCTGTGGCAAATTATTGTACTCTAAACATCCCGCATATTCTATTCGTTGCTTAGTTTTTTCTAATCGACATCTAACCATCCTTAGATTCGAATTATTTCTGGTATTTATGATATGATCATTCGTTCGAAAATGTATTGTGTGATGTCCAATATTTCTTAATACTTTATATACATATATTAGTAATTGATTTTTATATAAACCATAAACAGGTAAAATATTTTGAACGACATCTTTGTATAGTAGCAAAGTAGAATATCTCTCCGGTAAATTGTAGACTAATTTCAAGGCTTTATTTTGAATAATTTGCAATGATTTTAAATCAATGTTCCTTTTGAAACCATAAATAAGCGCCAGGTAGTTTAGGTGACTTTGTATGAGGGACTGGTAGATAACATGTTTCACTTTCTGGTCCATTTTATTCCTGAATTTGTACAGAATACCCAAGACTGGTGTAAGTTTGCTTTTTATGTGTTGTATGTGCGATTTCCAACTTAAATTACTTTGAAAGTTTATACCCAAGTATCTGATATTGTCCACTTCTGAAATTAATTTGCCATCAACAAAAATATTACATTGAACTTCAGACCGATGTTGCTGAGGCCTAAATCGAATTAATTTTGTCTTATTTGCATTCAGTACCAGTTTGTTTATTCTTGCATATTCACATATTAGTGCTGCGTCATGTTCCGCATACGTTTTCAAAACCAAACTGTATTTATAAGGGTAGAATAAACATATGTCATCAGCATACATGAACAACTTTCCATGCAACTCAAGATTACTGATATCATTTACATATAGTTTGAACAGCAATGGTCCCAAAACGCTTCCTTGTGGGACACCATAAACAACATCCGAAAAAGAGCTTCTAGTTAAATTTATTTGAACAAATTGCTTTCTATTTTTTAAGTAGCTGCAAAACAATTCCAAATCTTTTCCTCGAATACCGTAATATGTCATTTTTTTGCACAGGATGTCGTGGTCAACCAAATCAAATGCCTTTGAAAAATCGTAAAACATACCACCAACTCCTGATGATCCGCCATCTAACCCATCACAAATAAAATTCACGACATTGACAACTGCTTCCTCTGTTCCACATCCCTTTTGGAAACCATACTGGTTATCGAATAATAAACGTTCTCGGGTCAAAAACATCGAAAGCTGAGAATATATAATTTTCTCAAAGATTTTATCCACAACTGATAGGATGGCAATCGGCCGATACTGCTCAAACGAGTTCGATCTTATCTCCTTAGGAATTGGAATTATCTTCTGTATCTTTAGTGTATCTGGATACTTGGACGTGTTAACCGACATATTAAAGATATGTGCTAAAAATGGACTTAATACATCTGCGCAATAGATCATTGTTGCAGGAGTTATACCATCATGGCCACTACTTTTGTTCTTTTCCATACCAAGTATTATGTTTCGCATTTCCAATTCTGTAATAAATTGAAGTTTGAAACTACTGTCATGTCTACGAAGTGTCCTGAGTGCATTGAAATGATCAACATGGTTTTGTTGAACTTGCAGCTTCAACTCATTTACGGAGTCAATGAAAAATTTATTAAACTTAACAGCCTTAACAATATCCGAAGATATATATTCATTATTATCATCTTTAACGAGTATATCCGATTTCAAATTTCTTCCGAGATGCTTATTCAGAAATTGCCAACATTTTTTTGGTTGGTGCTGTATTTGATGCAAGTTTTCATGGAAGTAAGAAAACATTGACCGCTTTGAGGCTATTTTTATGACTTTGCTTATTCTTTTTAACACTTCTTCAATTTGAATGAATTTAGTTTTTTTCCTTGCTTTCAGCAATTTCTTCTTGTATTCTATAAGAGCTTCCAAATTTCTGTTTATCCATGGAGTTAATTCATAGCTCTGTAATCGTTTTTTCACTTTTTCAACTGTGGAAGACGAAACAGCATCTGAAACACATGCCAATAAATGAGCCATATCATCAGATGAATCTCCATTAAAACTCGACCATTGCAGATTTAGACTAATCAAATATTTTGCTCTTTCATAATTGCAATGACGCTGCACAGTTTCTATATAAGTATATTTCTTAGTAATTGAATCTAATTGGCAAAACAGTAAATTATGGTCAGTTATATCACACTCAATGGCATCTATATTTATTCCACAACTCAAATTACTATAAACGTGGTCTAACGACGTACAGCTACTAGGGCGAGTAACAAGATTGTGTCGATTTTTAAAACTGTAGCAATCAAGAAGATTTAATAAATCATCAGACGTTGAATTTTTCAGGTTATCCAAATTCGAATCTCCAACGAAAAAACATGGCATTCGCCCAAAACGATTAAACATACAATCCAAAAACTCCAAAAATATATGCTGGCTGCATTTCTGGGATCTATAGAATGAGGCTACTTTAAGTTTTTTTCCTGAAAAAGTTTTCTTGTGCAACGTCAAAACAATAGCATCGATGAAATTTCTGCTCTCACAAAAATCAACTGTGTATGGCAAGTTATCTCGGATATATATTGTCGTACCTCCATGTCCATCTCCTCTACAACAGTGAACAGAATTATATCCAGAAATATTATATAGTTGTACGAGCTCCGATTGAAACCATGTCTCTTGAACACAAATAACATTTGGTAAATCAGAAAATTGTGTCAATATCATTTTGAAGTTATTGAACTTATTAATGGAAGAAATGCTTCTAATATTCACTGATACAATATTAAAACAGTTTTTGTATAAGTATTTACTTGAAGAAATCATTGATATTAAAAATTGAAAAACAATTTACTTAAAATTAGTTCAAAAGATGTATGTATATATATATATTTTAAATTAATAATTATGGGGATAAATACTCCGCATTTTGCTCTACATCACTGTCATCCAAATCATCTGGTGCAATAACAGTCATCGATTTACGACTATGACCTCTTGTTGTTGCCTCCAACAGAAGACTGTCCACCTCTTCAGTGCTTCGGATCAACTTGGGTTTCGATAGCTCACTTTTTTTTACCATAACTCTTCCAGCTGTTGCATAAACTCGTCTAAACCCAACATTCTTCAAAGTTTTTGCGTAATTTAACAACGTCAAGGTTTCTTTACCCAAGAAATCATTGACATAAACACTTTTGGTTTTTCCATTTTCCATAAGCTTTGGTTTTGCAGACATCATCTTCTCTTTAGTTTTGGTTGAGTTAAATTTAACCACCATAGTATTACTCTTCGCATTTGGTTTTCCCTTCAAAAAGTATGCATTATCTATTTCATCTGCCTTAATTTCCACACCAACCTCGCTCATGACTGAAATGATTGTTTCTGTTGCGTTGGATTTACCATCATTTACAACACCGCTCACTAAACAATCTTTCTTCACACGGTCATCGTTCAAAAATTTTACTGTTTGTTTTAATTCCTTTATTTCTGTTTTTAAGTTGTTGTTCTCCTTTTGTACTGCTTCCACTTTCCTTTTGTTTTCTGCAATACCTTTCATGATGGTGTCAAACTGTGTTGACATAAAGTTAATGGATTCTTGAAGTGCATCCAACTTGCTCAGCTGAGTTTTTATCGCACTTAACTCCTCCTTCACATTGCCTTCTCTTTCATCACAGAAATGGCATAAAAACTCTGCTCTCTCATTTTTCATCAAATACTCATATTGACGTTTATCCACTTTCGTACAGAGAGCATGAAATATTTTGGCGCACTTGTCGCACTGAATATCATCTTCTTCTTCTCCCACTTCCATTTTGCACTGACCGCATACAATTGCTTGTTTTTTAACAACACTGCGCCTTGATGTTGGCATCTTTCATATGTTTGAAACAACGTTTGCGTTTGTTTTTACTGTGAAATGCACAGAACTGCCTAAATATGTATTTATTCGCAGTAATAATAAATTTAAAATATCACAAACAGAGCACTCAAAAATGTGACGTTCACTCGAAAAAGGTTGCCAGACTTCAATTCTTTCTTCTTCTTTGCCATACTTTTCGGAGTCGACGTTTTGATTTTATCAGATTCCTTACTTCAAGTGATACTTGCAACTTAGAGGCATTTACTGTGACTTGTACTGGAGATGACTGAAAAGCAGCATCGTGAATTAGTTTCACAAACTTTTCAACAGCCTCGTCAATTTCATTTCCAGATTTGAGGCATATGTTCAGCTTAATATGCATATCAATCCATTCTTGAAAATACTGTATGTTTGTTTTCGATGAGATTAAAGGTTTGTTTGATTGCACTTTAATTGCATTTGCTTTGTAATTTAATAAAACTGGAGTGTGATCCGAGCTTAAGTCGTCACAAGCACGAATATCGAATGCGGTTTGTGGTATTCCTGAGTATACGAAAAAAATCCAATAAATCTGGAATTTTTCCAGGATCGGTAGGCCAATATGTTGGTTTTCCTGTGGAGAGAGTTTTATAGTTGTTATCGATAATACATTTATATAATCGTTTACCTTTTGGATTACTTAATCGGGATCCCCACCATATATGTTTGGCGTTGAAATCGCCGCCAATAATAAATTTGTTGCCAATACTTTTAAAAAAATTATTATACATATTGAGATCTATATTGTACCTGGGTGGGAAGTAAATCGAGTATATTGATGTGCTACAGTTATTTCCGCTTTTTATTTTCACACCTGCCGCTTGTAGATACTTTTCCGAGATGTTGGCAAGAAGTTCGTACTTAATATTTTGTTTTATAAGGATAGCAGCCCCGCCATGAGCCGGGTGGTTTGAGATTATTGCATCATATCCATTAATACGAAGAAATGACTTTGATGTTAAATGAGTTTCGCAGATTAAAAATATGTCAATATTATAAAGATTTCAAAATAACTTTATTTCATTCAAATGATTGTATATACCATTGGCATTCCATTCTGCAATTATCAGATCTAATTGCATATTTTAGACATAATAATTGACATCATGTTGATGAGAGTATTAGTCAACTCTATCTGTTTTTGAAGCATAGCTTCTATTTTATGCAAAGGGTATTTTCATTAATTTCAGCACATCTTGCTGCTTGAGATTATGAAACAAAATTTTGCGAATTGTTTGGGTTATTTCTTTCATAACTGCTACTATTATTCACGACATTTGTTCTTGCAGTTCTATTTGTTCGTTTACTAATAAGGTTTTGGTAAAATTGACAACCTTTGTAGCTGGAAGTGAACGCATCGTGGTGGAGTAGTGGGGGTTTTTTTTTGCACTAAGAGGTAGAGTGGTCGAGACCGCATTTGACACATCTGAATGGTTTACGGCAGGTATGTCCAAACTCCTGGCACCTGAAGCATTGAACGATATCATCAGTCTTGTTTGGCCGTTCAATTTTGATTATGGCATTTTCAAATGAACGGATATTAAAAATCTCTTTATTATTTTCATTTGGATCAAGATCAACGAAGAACATTGGGAGTGGTCGTTTAGTCACACGGCTTATAACGTTTCTAACACTACGTACTTGGTGTCTAAGACTTAATAAAAATGCTTTTATATCACTGATACTTGTAGTATGGTGAAGGTTTTTTATGACTGCTCTAAAGGCTCTCTCAGGCTTTAGTTGAAAAGTATGAAAACTCTTGCCGGACGATTCTAGGTGCTTAACAACTTTGCGATAATTTTCAACAGTTTTAATAGATATTCTAACCTGACCGTCTCTAAGAGATTTATAATTGTATTCTGATGTTGGAATTACTTTTGTTAAATTATTTATCATTTTTGTAATATCTCCTACATTGGGCACGAATATTGGCGGCGGTTTAGGTTGAACATTAACATTATTAACATCTTCAACTGTATCATTGTTTTTTGCAAGACTACTAAACCTGTTGGACACTCCTGGTTCATCATCATGGTGAGGCCGCTTTTGTTGAAAAATGTTTGGCGATCCGCTGTTTTTTCTTTTGATGGGTACATGCTGCCAGTCGGTATCATCGTCACTGCTGCTGTCAGAACATCTCCAGCTCCGTCGGTCATGGTGTTGTTGTTGTTTTTTGTTGTTGTTATTACTTCTCCAGCTCCGTCAGTCATCGTTTTGTTTCTGTTTATTTTTGTTGTTGTTGTTGTTGTTTCAAACGAAATGTGCAAAGTTCAAAGTGCATCAATTGTGCACGCAAAGTATATTGTAAATAATAAAGTATATTGTATTCCATAGACCTAAATAAATAAATAAATTGTTTGTGTAAAATTTCTGAACGAAAAAAAGTTTCCTCATTTAAACTCCGCACACAACGTCTTACTGTTTTCACTGTTCGACAACGACTGACTTTCCACATATCCAAAGACTTTTCCAGTAATAGAATTTAATGCAATCCACGGTGGAGGGTATATAAGATTCGGCGTGGCCGAACTTAACGCTTTTACTTGTTTATTTTAGCCAATTTGTGTGGGAGGTACAAAAAGGGGCGTCGCAATAACGCCCATTTTCCGCTATATTGTAGAAACTATAAAAGCATTACGCTGCCCAAGTATTTGCATGTATTGGAATTAAAGTTATAAGATATTAACTTTTTGTGCGAAATGATCAATTTGTTTGGCTAGTACTACAAGGGGCGCGGCAACTTTGCAAGGTGATAGCGACTAATAAACTAACACAATGTGTAGAATTTCGGAAGATTCCGATAAGTAATATATATAAGTTATTAATGTATCAATATTTCATTGAATTTTAACCTTCTGTGGGTGAGGTGCTCGCAGGAGTGAACCAATATGGTCCACGATCGAACTTAGCTTGAGATAGAAACAAATTCCACATGCCAAATTTTAAGTCAGTCGGTTACTCGAGAGGAGTTATAGTGCGAACCAGGCTGACAGAGAGACGGATGGACGGACATTGCTGAAATTATATAAAATAGCCCCAAAGAAATATACTTGAGGTCATAGGTCACTCCATCGATGTTTTACATTTTTGGCCCGTTGCAAATGACATATATCCTCGTAGACAATATTGAGGATTTTTACCCCCGTGATTTTTCCAAAATTCTCATACTTCCACCAAAATTTATAAGCATGCTGGATTTAAAAAAATAAAAAACATTTTTTCCGATTTTTTCTCTACTTTTTTATGTTTTATTCGTGCCAGCAAAAAACGTTTTTTTTTAACGTTTACTTAAAAACTTTAACGACTGTTACTAAGCCGCTGTATTTAAGTGAATGACATTTTTCTAATAGTTGTACCCCTCATGCTTTAGAACACAAATGTTATATATACAGGGTGGCTGATGAATATTGCTACATTAAGAAACTCAAATAACAGTGTATGGAATTCAGATTTCTTTTATTCATGTTAAAGCTCATTAAATGTGATTAAATATAGCTTTATTAGTTTTAATAATAATGGAATTTAAATGCCCACATCCCCCCCCCCCCTCCCTTGCTCGTTGATGCATGTGCGGCATCTTACCAAAAAGTTGTTCATTACTGCTTGGAGAGTTGAGACGGGAATATTTGTTGGTTTTGCTATGTAGACTTCCTATTTGCAATAACCCCACAAGAAAAAGTCAGGTGCAGTATGGTCAGGCGACCTGGGGGGCCAACGGAATGTGGAGTTTCTGGATATCAGGTTATTGGGAAATTTTCGCCGCAATTCTGTCATAACAGGCAGGGCTATGTGAGGAGTTGCACCATCTTGCTGAAACCACACAGAGTTGAAAGAAATTCTCATTCGGCGTAATTCTGGATAGAAAAACTGTCTCAACATGCTCAAGTAACGGCCTCCAGTAACTGTAACGGTGTGACCGTTTTCTTCGAAGAAGTAGGGCCCGACAATGCAGCGTGATGAAACTGCACACCACACTGTGACAGGAAGTGGATGCAATTCCGTCTCATGGAGTATCTGTGCGTTGGAAGCACTCCATATTCGACAATTTTGTTTGTTTATGTTGCCGTTTAAATCGAAATGGGCCTCGTCAGACATGAAAAGACAGTTCAACATGTTTCCGTCCTCTTCCACCATTTGAAGCATCTTCTGGCAAAATTCCAAGCGACTCGGGAAGTCTGCTGAGTTCACTTTGTTGGCCATTTGAATTTTATATGGGAATAACTCCAAATCTTTGTGCATAATTGACTGCAATGACTATCTGCTTATACCCATTTGAGCAGATAAGGTTCTTGTCGAAACTCTTGGATTGTTTTGTATGGCATCAGCTACAGCAGCGATTGTTTCCTCCGTCCGAACTGAAGGGTTTCGATGGTAAGGTCTTCTGTTGACTATCCCATGCTCGGAAAAATTATTAACAAGTCTCTTTATGGTCCATCTGCTCGGAGGATTGTCGCCAAACGTGCCTCTATACTCTCTTTGAACCGAAACTACGGACTTCAGTGCGTAATAGCAGCGGACAATCCAAATTCTTGTTTCAGTGTCCCAGTTATCTATTTTTGTTAAATCTAAAAATCAATCTGCAAAATAAACCATTAAGGAAAGGCAGAAAGTCGGGCGGGGCCGACTATATAATACCCTACACCTCCCTTACAATGCGATAAAGGTCATTGCGAAAATAATTTGGAATAATTGGTAAGTAGGCAGGAACATATTATCTAATTCTGAGCCGATAATCGCTAAAAAAACGAATATTGCTTTCGTTCCTAAATTGAGAAACATCTTTCCGGAAAATATTAATGATCGAAAGTAAAGTACAACTTCTATAGCGCGTTGATACCAAATCAGGAGGAACATATATATGGAGGTTATACATAAATCTGAACCGACTTTCCCTGAATACTCATTCATGTAAAAAGACCTCTTTCTGTAGAATTTCGTACTGATCGGATATAAAATACAGTCTCTACAGCGCTTACATGTCAAATCGGGGGTAACATAAATATGTGGGCTATATCTAAATCTCAACCGATTTCCCTCAAATTTGGCAGTATTAATGCATGTAATAATGATCGGATTAAAAAGAAACCTCTTTCAACCGAATTTTACACTGATCGGTTATAAAATAAATTTTTTACGGCGCATACATGTGAAATCGGGGGTAACGTATATATGGGGGCTATATCTAAATCTTAACTGATTTCTTCCAAATTTAACAGTGTTCATTCATATAATAAGAGACTTCTTTCTGCTGAATTTCATACTGATCTGATATAAAATAAAGTTTTTACAGCGCTTACATGTCAAATCGGGGCTAACATATATATGGGGGCTATATCCAAATCTGAACAGATTTTAACCAAATTAAATAGGGATCGTCCTTGGGCAAAAAAAAACGATATGTGTAAAGTTTTGTCAAGATCGGGCCATAATTGCGACCTGTACTTTGATTACAAGAATACATCTACAGACAGACGGACATAGCTAAATCGACCCAGAAAGTGATTACAAGTCGATCGGTATAATAAACAATGGATCTATCTCTTCTCCTTTTGGGTGTTACAAACAAATGCACAAAGTCATAATACCCTGTACCACAGTGTGGTGTAGGGTATAAAAAAATTTACCAGATTCATTAAATAGAAAAAAAGTTATAAAATTTTTTTTTGGTAGCAGCTTTCATCAGCCACCATGTATATGAACAAATAAATTTTATTTGAAAATCAAGAAACTTTATTTGAAGCGCATATAAAAATGTATTGCAACAAAATATATTTGGGGAATAATTTTCTCAAATAAGATATATGTACAGACAAATCGAATTATTGTTTATAAAATTCTCCAAACATATTTTATTTAAAATTTGTTTAAAAATTTTGCAGACTTTTTCGAAGTTCAGTTTATTATTTTTGATTTCTGGTTATACCTTGTAGATATAAATGGAATATGTATGATTAGCTTTTGTTTTATAGCGCCCATTTTTAATTTTTAAATAGTCCAATTTTTATTTTGTCGTCAATCAATCAAGCAATGTATCGGTATGCTAAATTGTACGATTTATACTATAAAGGAGTTTTAGGAAAATTTTAATTTTCTAAAGAATGAGCTATGAATTGCTAAAAAACTTAAAACTTAGTTTGTGGTATCGATACATATTCTGAAGACATACATGCATACATACTGTACTGGAAATATCATCTTTCTTCAAGATGATATTTCCAGTACAGTTTCTGATCCAAGATTACTCCCAAGTATTTTACCTTTTTATCCCCTCACCTTAGAGAGGAGGGTATATATCATTTCCTACGAGCCAAAAGTGTGACACATCGAAGGAGTGACCTAACCCCTAAGTATGTTCGGCGGAAATCCGTTTTGGGGTCATTTTAAGTCATTTGAGCAATGTCCGTCCGTCTGTCTGCTGGCTGGTGCGCACGATAACTCTCGAAAGGAGTAACCGATTGACTTCAAATTTGGTATGCGGTAATTTTTCTCTATCCCCGGCTTAGTTCGAAAATGGATGAAAAGAAATATTTTTGTAGAACAACATCTTCCCACTCATATAATATTTGTGTGTCCCAAGTATTATATATTTGTAATATACTTTAAACCTACACGGAGGAAAAAAACGGCCTCTGTAACATATTGTCCCAAACATATTTTGCAGGCAACATATATATGTTTGGAGCAGCTCCCAAACATATTATGTTTGGGGTAGCGGTAATGTTACCAAACATTTATATGATTGTATGCAAACATATATATGATTGTATGTAATCATACATATACTTATGTCCAAACATATATATGACTGTATGTAATCATGTATATGATTATATGTAATCATATATATGATTGTATTTAATCATATATATGATTGTATGCAAACATTTATATGATTGTATGTAATCATGTAGATGATTGTATCTCTTCTACTCTTCTCGCTCCTTCATGAAACTATAACGGTTCACAGCAACAAGTAACCTAATGTAAATCGTCACTCACTACGTCAAATACAGAAATACAATAACAACAAACAGTAATACACACTTTGCTTCTGAAAAGTAGTTCATGAGCTGCAGAATAGTTTTTGAGTTTTCTGAAAATTACTAAAGTTTGAGTTGTGTCTCTTTAAAAGAATTTGTGCAATGTGCAGAGCAAGGCAAAACTTCAATAGTACAGTGCACTCTTCACTACTGTACCCGGGGTCATTTCAGATGAAAACAATTTGTTAGTGTGGGAGTGTGTTTGTTCAAAGAACATGATAAGCCCACATACATACGTACATACATATGTATGTTGGCAAAAAAATGTATGTGGGGCAATAAAACGGCGTCAGTATTATAGAACGTTTTGTAAATAAAATGTTTTGAAGTAACATACATTCCTTTTTAAAAAAATTAATTTTGCACCAAATTAATTGTGTTTTTTAATGAATAACCTCAATACATCTTTGATATCATATTCTTTCTTTTATTTTGAATTTGTTGTACGTGTTAAAACTACAACCAATTTCTTGGAATTCGACATTCACCACACATATTCAATAAAAAACCTGACCTTAAACTCGGCCGGGCGAGTAAGCATTATCAAATAATAATAATACCCTTTGGTGTCGGTGCCATTCCTCCTCATACACACGGTTACCATATACATATTACCCTTCTTTGCACAAAATAATGAGTCATATAATTGGGCTCTCAGAGAGTAATACTCTCTAAAACTCTAAAAAATATGTTCTAATATATTATTTTGCCAAAAATATGTTAGGACACAATCATATCGTTTTTTAATATGCTAGAATTTTGCCCCGAACATATTATGATTGTGTGCAAACATAATATGTTTACCCACAAACATATATATGATTGTGCCCGTCCCATATATATGATTGCATCCAAACATATTTTTAACATTTTTTTCTCCGTGTATATATATTTGAAGCATAATATATTTGGGACAATATACAAAAGAAGGCGATTTTTTCAGGGTGTATTAACATTTTATTTGTATTGGCCACCTCAGTTAAGGTGCACCCCCTTTAATATTGGTACGAAAAGATCTCCGATTACGACTTTTTCAACGACATTTCAATAACGTAAGTTTGATAGCTCGTCTGATGACGCTACACATCTTCTAACAAAAAACAAATTGATTTTTTTGGTTTCATGTGTATTCTATAATATTCTAAGTGTTCAATATGTCTAAATGAGTTTTTGCCACAAGAAGGGTAATTTGACCTAGAGTGAAACGTCAGGAAATGATATCGGTAGGGACTTTTATACCAAAACATGGACCGATGTGCCCCATTTTTACTAGGGACGATTATGTTAAATATAAAGTTTAAATTCTAAAATCTCAGCCTGATAAATTGAAAAAAATTTCTCTAAAGTGTCAAGAAGTGACATCAGTGGGGTCCACTATATGGGGGCTAAATCAAAACATGGACCGAGATATTATTAGCGACTGAACTTAAGTAGGATTAATGAAATAGTCGAAAAATTACTTTCAGTTTTCGCTGACATTCCCAAATTCTGCAATTTTTTTGTAGTTATCAGAGTGTATAAAACTGATCACAACATATGATAGATTTGTTTCATTTCGATAAGTGATATGGGCATTTCCGCGGGTCGCGATCCTACGTTCGTACGCTTTTGATGCACAACAAATATAGAAAACAACAATTTTCTCCGCATTTTATTTTGGTGATTTGATAGCATATTGTTTATATGTCTTAATTGATATTGTTTATATGTCTTAATTGATTGTAATCGAGAGATTTTTGTAGTAAGATTGCAAACATAACATATGTTTTGCATGTAAAATAATAAAATATAAACATGTCTTTAAAGGTATCTTAAAGTGGAAAAATTTAAATTTTTCAGTTTTTAGGCCAATTTTCTCGTGAAAACAACTGAGGTATGCTATGAAACGATTGTATATATTTAAAAAATTTAGACATTTTTTATTAATTTAAAAAAAATAAAACAAAATCTTCATAATTAATTTTTTTTATAATTATTCACAATAAAATAGGATGATTACAAACATTTTATTTTTTGACCCTGGTTGACCATTCGGCGGAAATGCCCAAATGCTAGTCCTAATGACTTGTTTTCAGTCTCATATTTAGTGCAAACCCCTGACTATTATAAAAATATATTTATATATTTCTGTACATAAATACTTATCACAAGATAACGTATGGCAAAGCAGAAGGCAGAAAATTTCCATTTTTTGTTTCAATTTCTTGGTTTTGTTAAAATCTGACAACATTTTGGGGAAAAATATGTACATATTCATAAATTGCATTTTATGTTATTTGACTTACCGAACAAAGAATGGGGTTAAGATGTCTAAAGTTATACTTTGTATCCTGTTGAGCAATTTTTTTTTCTTCATACACTCTCAAATGCTCTGTAGGTTAGGTTAGGTTAGGTTGAATAGAGGATACGTTTAAAACGTCTCATGTTCATGAACATACACTAAAGCCAGTGGTTCGGCCTCTTGTGCGCTCCTTATTTATGATTTTCATACCCCATGGATTACAGAAAATACTAGACACGTATTTTCTCAGTATTTTCCAGTCATATCCTCTGAGATGAGTCAAGTCTGGCAATATGTCGAAACCGAAATATCGGAATCTTGCATGTGAGTCATTCCATGCCAAACGGGACGATTTTTGACATCACTATTTTTGTTTGCTTCGATATTTTGTGTATGCATTATTTATCTAAAAATATCTTATACGTAGTTCAAGAAAAAATTTAAAAAAAAAATTCTTTAAGAGTTATAAGCAATTTAAAGTTTACGAAATTACGTTTTTTTCTAAAAGGTGTGTTTATTCTTTACTTTGTATCTCCTGAAATACGTGACCGATTTTAATGTGCTATACCTTGTTTTGAAGGTAATTTCAACTACTACAACTAACTGCAACAAAAATACTAATTTTTAATGTTTTTGCCCTTTTGTACTTTCTATTGCGGTTTTCAAAATGATTACACCCTTCGATTTTTTTGAAATTTTAATGTCGTGTTCTGATATGTCTTTGTTAGCTACTGTATGAATTTGGAAGTGGTGAATTGATGGGAACTATTTTGTAAAATTTTTTATAAAAAAACCAGTAAGGAAAGGCTAAAGTCGGGCGGTGCCGACTATATAATACCCTACACCACTCTCGTAATATTGAATTACTCTGATATATAAATTTTGTAATTCATGTATAAATTGTTTACATAAATTTACTTTTGGGACATTTTATACTTAAATAATGCCCTGTACCACAGTGTGGTGTAGGGTATAAAAACGATTGGATCTAAAGAGCCAAATCGGATGAAACATATATATGGGAGCTATAGCTAAATCTTAACCGATTTTCTTCAAATTCGGCAATGTTGGTTCATGGATCAAGAAACTCTACCATTCTAAATTTCAACACGATTGGATGTAAAATACAGCTTTTATAGGACTAAAGGGCCAAATCGGACGAAACATATATATGGGAGCTATAGCAAAATCTTAACCGATTTTCTTCAAATTCGGCAATGTTGGTTCATGGATCAAGAAACTCTACCATTCTAAATTTCAAAATGATCGGATGTAAAATACAGCTTCTATAGGACTAAAGGGCCAAATCGGACGAAACATATATATGGGAGCTATAGCTAAATCTTAACCGATTTTCTTCAAATTTGGCAATGTTGGTTCACGGATCAAGAAACTCTACCATTCTAAATTTCAAAACGATCGGATGTAAAATACAGCTTCTATAGGACTAAAGGTCCAAATCGGACGAAAGATATATATGGGAGCTATATCTAAATCTGCACCGATTTTCTTCAAATTCGGCAATGTTGGTCCATGGATCAAGAAACTCTACCATTCTAAATTTCAAAACGATCGGATGTAAAATATAGCTTCTATAGGACTAAAGGGCCAAATCGGACGAAACATATATATGGGAGCTATAGCTAAATCTTAACCGATTTTCTTCAAATTCGGCAATGTTGGTTCATGGATCAAGAAACTCTACCATTCTAAATTTGAAAACGATTGGATGTAAAATACAGCTTCTATAGAACTAAAGGGCCAAATCGGACGAAACATATATATGGGAGCTATAGCTAAATCTGAACCGATTTTCTTCAAATTCGGCAATCTTGGTTCATGGATCAAGAAACTCTACCATTCTAATTTTCAAAACGATCGGATGTAAAATACAGCTTCTATAGGACTAAAGGGCCAAATCGGATGAAACATATATATGGGAGCTATAGCTAAATCTTAACCGATTTTCTTCAAATTCGGCAATGTTGGTTCATGGATCAAGAAACTCTACCATTCTAAATTTCAACACGATTGGATGTAAAATACAGCTTTTATAGGACTAAAGGGCCAAATCGGACGAAACATATATATGGGAGCTATAGCTAAATCTTAACCGATTTTCTTCAAATTCGGCAATGTTGGTTCATGGATCAAGAAACTCTACCATTCTAAATTTCAAAATGATCGGATGTAAAATACAGCTTCTATAGGACTAAAGGGCCAAATCGGACGAAACATATATATGGGAGCTATAGCTAAATCTTAACCGATTTTCTTCAAATTTGGCAATGTTGGTTCACGGATCAAGAAACTCTACCATTCTAAATTTAAAAACGATCGGATGTAAAATACAGCTTCTATAGGACTAAAGGTCCAAATCGGACGAAAGATATATATGGGAGCTATATCTAAATCTGCACCGATTTTCTTCAAATTCGGCAATGTTGGTCCATGGATCAAGAAACTCTACCATTCTAAATTTCAAAACGATCGGATGTAAAATATAGCTTCTATAGGACTAAAGGGCCAAATCGGACGAAACATATATATGGGAGCTATAGCTAAATCTTAACCGATTTTCTTCAAATTCGGCAATGTTGGTTCATGGATCAAGAAACTCTACCATTCTAAATTTGAAAACGATTGGATGTAAAATACAGCTTCTATAGAACTAAAGGGCCAAATCGGACGAAACATATATATGGGAGCTATAGCTAAATCTGAACCGATTTTCTTCAAATTCGGCAATCTTGGTTCATGGATCAAGAAACTCTACCATTCTAAATTTCAAAACGATCGGATGTAAAATACAGCTTCTATAGGACTAAAGGGCCAAATCGGACGAAACATATATATGGGAGCTATAGCTAAATCTGAACCGATTTTCTTCAAATTCGGCAATCTTGGTTCATGGATCAAGAAACTCTACCATTCTAAATTTCAAAACGATTGGATGTAAAATACAGCTTCTATAGGACTAAAGGGCCAAATCGGACGAAAGATATATATGGGAGCTATATCTAAATCTGAACCGATTTCAACCAAATTCAATAGCGATCTTAACAGTCGCGAAATACTCTAAACTGCAAAATTTCAGAACGATCGGAGTGAAATTGCGACCTGTAGTCGACGAACAACTTTACATGGACGGACGGACGGACGGACATCGTTAAATCGACTCAGCTAGTGATTCTGAGTCGATCGGTATACTTTAAGGTGGGTCTAGCTGTGTTATTTTAAGGTGTTACAAACATCTGCCGTGAAACAAACTTATAATACCCTGTACCACAGTGTGGTGAAGGGTATAAACATTTTTATAATTTCTGTGAATGTGCTTTAAATAATTAAATAATAATTAATAATTTTTTGCCGTTAGTTTATTAATATAACAATAACAACAATAAATATTATTAATTTTGCAAAATTATTTGCAAAAACGTAAAAATCAGCGATGATTTGATATTTAAAAAACAAAACTCATTAAACAATAGCAAGAGCCAAAAGATAAGAAAGTACTTGTTAAACTATACTTTGAGATGAAAATTTTTTTAAAATCACAACAACCTGGATTTCTCTTTTTGATGTGGAAAAAAAATACAGTAACTTTGTTAGTCCGTTTTTCACATTCAATTCGACAATTCAAAGAATAAAGAAAGCAATAATAAAGCAAAAGTAATTTATTGAACTCATTTATCAAAAGTAATTTATTGAACTCATTTATTGAATCAAAACTACAATGATTAACATTTTTATACCTATTTTCTAATCTTTCTAATACATTTTTTATTGTTCTTTTCTTTACATTAGTATACTGATTATTAATAATTGTCATTCTTTTCTTAAATGTTTTATTGTTCTTACTGTTTTAATAAACTAATGACTAAGAATTATGAGTCTGTTAATTATTTAAAGCACTTTCACAGAAATTATGCAAATGTTTTTTTTTATAAAAAATCGTAAAAAGTAGTTCCCATCAATTCACCACTTCCAAATTCATACAGTAGCTAACAAAGACATCTAAGAACAAGATATTAAAATTTCAAAAAAATCGAAGTGTGTAATCATTTTGAAAATCGCAATAGAAAGTTTAAAAGCGTAAGTAGAAAGTAATAAAGCAAAAGTAATTTATTGAACTCAAAACTACCACGTCCGATAAAAAAATTTGACTTCAGACATCATCAACTTCCGAAAAGTACTGTGTTAAGACGGTGTACAATGATTAACATTTTTATACCTATTTTCTAATCTTTCTAATACATTTTTTATTGTTCTTTTCTTTACATTAGTATACTGATTATTAATAATTGTCATTCTTTTCTTAAATGTTTTATTGTTCTTACTGTTTTAATAAACTAATGACTAAGAATTATGAGTCTGTTAATTATTTAAAGCACTTTCACAGAAATTATGCAAATGTTTTTTTTTATAAAAAATCGTAAAAAGTAGTTCCCATCAATTCACCACTTCCAAATTCATACAGTAGCTAACAAAGACATCTAAGAACAAGATATTAAAATTTCAAAAAAATCGAAGTGTGTAATCATTTTGAAAATTGCAATAGAAAGTTTAAAAGCGCAAAAACATTAAAAATCGAAGTGTGTAATCATTTTGAAAATCGTAGCAGTTGAAATTACCTTTAAAATAAGGTATATCACATTAAAATCGGTCACGTATTTCAAGAGATACAAGCAAAAGAATGAACACACCTTTTAGAAAAAAAACGTAATTTCGTCAACTTTAAATTGATCATAACTATTAAAGAAATTTTTTTGAAATTTTTTGTTGAACTACGTATAAGATATTTTTAGGTAAATCATGCATACACAAAATTTCGAAGCAATCAAAAATAGTGATGTCAAAAATCGTCCCGTTTGGCATGGAATGACTTATGTGTGAAAGCTGGGCAGTGACACAGCAAATGTTCCATCGTTTCGATGTTTTCCCCGCAAGCCCTGCACTCGTCGTTTTCTGCTAGTCCTATGCGATGAAGATGTGCATGTAAGCTTGAGTGTCCCGTTAGAACACTTATCATCTTACTCATCTCGATCTTGTTTAGTTTCAGAAAACTACTGGTTTTCTTCTCATTTGGAGAAGTAGTATAGAAGCTATTAAATAATCAATATTTCACTAACTTTTAACCCTTTGTTGGGAAGATACTCAAAAAAAGACCAATATGGCACATATTCAAAATTATACTGAGATAACGGATTTCCGCCAAATATACTTTAGGTCTTAGGTCACTCTCTCGATGTGATACACTTTTGGTCCGAAGCAAATAATAGGCATGTTTTCGTTACAAGCTAGCACTTTTAGTTTAGCACTTTGCAACGAAAACAACTGACTTCCACTAACTGGCACATAAGCAATAAGTGGCGGATTTTCACTATCTGGTAGCAATTGTGTCATGAGTTGCGAAGAAAGAACAGTGCGAAACAGACAAAAAATTCGTGAAAAGTATTTATAAAACATATATTTACTATTCTATGTTCAATTGTTTACACTCTTTTGCAAATATTAAAATAATTTCCAATTTTTGTTCTTCTTCTTCCCGTTAATTCACAATAATTGATAAAATCTCTCCAAAAATGGGATGCCATATTGCTAAATATAGGGTGCCCAATCTGGCAACATCATACTCGATTAAGACATGAACACAAGCACCAAACTTCATCGGGAACTAATCGTGCTTAAAAGTGCTTAGCTCCCCATACAAATTAAGCGTTTATGGTGTAACGAAAACACGCCTAATATATACCCTCGTTCACAATAGTGATGATTTAAAAACATGATTTTTTTATATTTATGGTTTTTTATCGCGACCAGAAAACAATTTTTCGTCGAAAAAAAATTATTTTTTTCGTTTAACGACTCTTTCTATACCACAGTTCTACATGAAATATACATTTCCAACATTTTGAGCCATATTAAGTCCGCGCATTCCGGTTCTATTGGTCTTATACTTCAAAAAATAACTATATATTATCTGAAGGGGACAACATTGTTATTGATGAATAAATAATAATTTTCCGAGACAAATATCAAGTCACTTCGTATACCGATTCTTCCAAGTTGACAGAAAATATTGCATTGTGCTAACCCTTTGAGGGTGGTGTTGTTATAAAGCATACTACAGCTGCTGAACACAGCCCGTTAAATTTAACAGACAACAAATAAATATTACATTATCAACATATTATCATTGGCTATCTTTCCCCACTGGGCAAGGGAGTACATGTTTTCGCATTACCTAAACAAGCTGAACTCGTGTACTTAAGGTTCGAATTGTCTCAAGTAGACTCCAATAAATCCCTCTGCGATGTAGTTACACATTGGTAGCATTCACTTACAAAGCATACAAAGCTTTAAAGGATAACGAAATTTGAATGTAACCTAGTAAACCAATGAATGAACGAATAATAAGAGCAAACGCAACAACAGAAGCAACATTGAATAGCTTAAGATGAACATGAGAAAAATAAGCAAATTATAACTACTGAGAATGCACAATTCATTAGGAAAATTGTACTCGTATAAGGATTATAATCCGGAAACCCAGAGAGCGGGAGAGAACATCGAATGTGTCTTTAATATTTACGACTATTGTTGCTGCGACTGCTACCCCTTCAAAGGACCCGCCAAATGAAGCCGACAAAGTCAGACACTGGAAAATTTGTATTCGTATTTGCATTTGCCGATGTGGCTTTGAAATTGTGTGTGAGGGAGAAAGAATGGCGGCAGAGTATATGGGGGGAACTGAAACAGTATTGTTAGTGTATTTCCCAGTAACAGTTGCGGCAACAAATGCGCCTTTTATGTCAGAATATGTTCGCCGACATAAAGGATGCCGCATCAGAGTTATCATCATCTTTCACAGTAAAAACAGCACAGAGCACACATTCTCGCAGCTTTATACAGTGGGTTAAGTTAAATTATTTAACGATAATTCACGGGGAGGCAAAAGCTTAGCGAGTGATTGTTGTAGTAATTACTTAATTTATGGATACATAGTGACACATTTGTTGCATGTACGTATTGCCGCAATATACGAGTAAACCAGAAAAGGTATGTTTTTGTCCAGTCCAGCAACGATAAAACCAGTGGTGGTTTTAAACCATTTGGGGCCCCGAGCGCAAAACCTATAGGTTTGACATCCTTATGACATCAAACATCCGTTTGACATATGTTGACATCCTTAAAAAGCATTTATCACACCAAGAAACGCTTTTGGTGTCTCGGAACCAGAAAAGACTTTTCGGCTTAAAATAGCGCTTAAAATAGCGCTTAAAAAAACTGATAACCAGCTAATGACAAAAACAAAAAAAAAATAAGATACTTTATGCAAAATTTTCTAAATGCAATAGGTAATTAGTTACCCAGCAAAAAATAAAAGAAGTACTTCCAAAAGAATAACATTATAAGTACTTCAAAATCATAAGCGTGAACATTTTTTCGGCATTTAATGAAGTTCTTCTGAATAACTAACCAAAATGTAATTTCGAAATATAAATTATTAACCCAAGAATGCATAATTTCAAAAAGATTGGATGTAAAATAAATCTTCTGAAGTGATAAATGTCCAGATCGGAAGGAACATATATATGAGGGCTATGAAATATATATAAAATACTACTTCTATAGTGCTAAAGGGGAGAAATATAAATTTATATGGCGACTATATTATAATTAGTGAATGGTTCTGGAAGCTAGTCGACTTTCGACTTTTTCACCAACCAAATTTCGTTTCAGTCGACTAGGTCGATTCATCGGACCTAAAAGTCGACTTTTTCATAGTCGATTAAAATAACATAAAGTAATTTCAAAGTATGCTGACTTTCTTCGAAATATGTTAAATTGTGGAATTGTAGTACATTGGATTGCGATAAATAACACTTTATACTTTCCAAAAATGTTGATATATCGTCACCAGAAATGCCCACTCTTAAACAATGAAAATTCGTTTTTCGTCCAAAAATCACGATTTTATTGAAGAAAAAAAGACGAAACATCAAGTGCTCGTTTTTTGATAATGCACAAAAGACGTAACCCACTTTGTATTAAACAGAACGTACTGTATTCATCTATTTAACCTTTTATGTTGTTCTCTTGTTGCTATTTGGTTTTTGTCAATCGTGTTTGAGCTTAGATGCTAAATCGGAAGGAACACATCCATGCGAGTATGTGGGGCTATATGTAAATTTGAACCGATATTGTTCACACAGATATTAACTGTTAAAATAATATACTCTTTACCAAATTTCATGAATATCGAAAGGAAATTATAACTTCTATAGAGGGTATAAGCTAAATCGAAGGTACATTCATATATATTAAGATATCTGGTTCTAAACTGATATTCAAATAGCTGAGAGATTTTTGATCGTTCGCCGTAGACGAAAGAAAATAAGTTACACAAACAGGCCCTATATCTAAATACGGATTGTCTTTTAATTTCAATACGAATTGTCTTGTCCCAAAATAAAGATACGTGCAAAATTTCTTTGAGATCGGACTATATTTGTGACCTGCACAAATATTACAAGAACGCATGCACAGACTGACATAGCTAAACCGGGTCCTAAAATGTCCTAAACATACATACATATATATGATCGTTGATCTCTTTGGCCAATAGTATATTATTAAAACATTCGCTTCCCTATATCAACATTTGTATTCCTTTAAAATAAGAGATCTCTGGACCCAAAGATGTTAATAAAAACGACATACATTCATCAAATAAATACAACACCAAAAAAGCAAATCTTACAGTGCTTTAAAAGAAGTTGTGCAAAAGTGGTGACAAAGAAGTACTTCCCCGGCGCGACAACCCCTTGTTAAATTCATTGGTGAAAATCCAAATTAGAACAACTTCCGGATCATAAGTTGGGGATTTTTATTGCTTCTTTGGATGCTCTTTTTTTGCTGGGTATATGGATGGAAAAAATGGAGCGTTTGACCAAAATGTTAAAGTTCAACACCCTCCAATTCGGATAGTCCTTAACCGATCTCGTTGAAATTTTGCACCATAACTACTCACATAGGACTAAAATTGGTGCAAGTTTCATCGCGATAAGAAAACATTGATTTTACTAATTCACTCACTTGAAACAGGTTTATTGAAATTAACAACTTTATAGAAATCGTCGAATATTTCTACAAAATTAAAATTTCGACGATATTTTCTATTTCTATAAGGACCACATTTTCTATAAACATAAAATTTCAACAAAAATTTCTATCGAAATGTAATCGGTTTTTGTTGTTAATTTCGAAGAAATTGTATTTTTATAGAAATATCCGACGAAATTCCATTTTTATAGAGAGCCTGTAGAAAAAACTGTATTTTCTTAAAATTTGCAATATCTCTAGAAAAAGTCTTCAAAATTTATATATTATAGAAAATGCATTTTAAAAAAATGTGTTCAACATTTTTTTAGATATTCCTTTTAAAATTGCATTATTGTAGCAGTATTGTCGAAAATACTTTTTTTTAGAAAAAATTCCATATTTCTATATTTATATTTTTTTCGAAACACCACATTTATAGAAAATTTCTTCGAAATTCTTATTTCATGGTAATTTAATTTTTATAGAAAACTAGCTGGACCCGGTCCACTTCGTTGCTCCAGATTTAGATTTCTGATCCCGTCCATTTTTGGATCAATCAACAATACTGCCTCCAAATACATATTCATAAAATAACACCACTCTCGCTAATACATTTTGCAAGATATCTCACGCCCGCTTAATATCGGGTATTTTTCGGGAATTTTCTTGGGTATTCTCTTTTATGTCCGGAGACCAGTCCTAATATAACAATGTCGATGTACATCTATCGGCACTCTCACGTCGTACTGATCAGTTTTTTACAATGTTATCAAAAGTTTAAACTAAAAACTTCAAAACGATTGGTGCAATAGTTTTCATAATTAGTTTTCAGTATTGGATTCAAATGGGCTAAGCGCTTGTGTCGTTTGGACCGATACGAATTCGTCAAGCCCAAAATCGTGAAAAACAAAAGATCCGTTCTCGAGTTATGGGATTGTGTCCGCTGTGACACGCCCATTTGACCAATCCTAGAGTTTCCTCAATACTTTCCATCATTGAACCAATACGAACCCATCAAACCCAAAAACAAAATTTTCGTTCTCGAGTTATGAGTTTGTGATGGCCGTGTCGCGTCACTTTGAACAATACTAAATTGAGCTATGAGGTTTTGATGGCCGTGTAGTGTTGATTTGAACAATACTTATTTTTGCTACACGATGTCCCTCCCTAGTGCCAATACGAATCAAGCAAAACCAAAATTACGAAACTCGAACGATCCATTCTTGAGCTATGAAGTTGTGTTAGCCGAACCACGCCCATTTGATCAATTCTAAATTTTCCAACATATTATCCTTCCTTGATTCAATACAAATACACCAAACTCGAAATCGTGAAAATTTTAACTATCCACACTCGAGCTATGAGGTTGTGCTGGCCCTGTCGCGCACCTTTGACCAACCCGAAAATTTCCTCCCCAGTGTCTTCTGGGTCCAATACGAGTTCATCAATCCCAAAATCGTGAAAATCGAACGTTCGGTTCTCGAATTATGAGGTTCTGTTGACCGCGACACACCCGCTTGACTAATTCTAAATTTACATCCATAGTATCGAGAGGGTACATTTTCGATGTATAGTACATACTACATATTTACAAAGATTTTGGTTTGTTTCTAATAAAAGGCTTCTGAAAGGATAAAAATAACACTCACGTTTTTGATAGCGTGAGAACTGACCACTAGCCAAAATCCGATTCTGTTAAATGTCCGGCTTTTATACAGCACTCGAGTCTATCCATATGCAAAATTTCAGCTGTGTATCTCTTACAGGAGACTCAGCGACCAAGTGGTCAGAAATCACTTGGCGTAAAAGCACATCCGGCGATCATCCGAGATCTGTATAGATATATGCACATCCGTTTATAGGCTCATCGTTCTTAAATGACTTTTCAGGTACTGAAATAGTGACAATTGCTTTCGCCACAACCTTTTTTGCCTTAGGCTGGACATTGAATAGGTGTTTTCGAATCCCTTTTGTGATATGTATAACTTAAATAACTTTTAAAATTACTGAAATAATGACAAAACATGTGTTTACTGCTACACTGACCACAGTCACAGAATTCAAAATTATTTTTTGCGTTTATATTTGATGGCTTCAGTACTTCTTTTAAGATGCTTCTGAAAGAACAAATACAATACGCAAGTTTTTGATAGCCCTAGAACTAACCACAGGACAAACAAGTAAGAAAGTTCAGTCGGGTAAACCGACTAATGAATCCCCCTCACCTTGAGTCAAAAAAAATATTAGTAAATTTATTTTTTTTTGTTTTATTTAAATTATTATCACTTTAAATTGCATTTAATAACTTTAAAGTTAAAAGCTGGTAACTTTTGATACAAAATGGTCCATTTGTGAGAGAGGTACCAAAAGCGGCGACTAAATAATGGTCACTATTCTCTGGACTCTAGGTACTATGAAGCAATACTCTGTACAAAATTTCATGTATTAATATGCGCTGGTATTAAAGTTATAAGCTGTTAACTTTTGGTACAAAAAGGTCCATTTGTGTGGGAGGTACGCAAAGGGGCGGGCAAATTACGGCCAATGTTTTCTCGACTCTATGTACTATAAAAACATTGCACTGTACGAAATTTCAAGTATTTGCATGTACTGGTATTGAAGTTAAAAGCTGTTAATTTTTGGTACAAAAAGGTCCATTTGTATGGGAGGTGAGCAAAGGGGTGGGCAAATAACGCTCATTTTTCTCTGGACTCTAGGTACTATAAATGCATTACACTGTACAAAATTTCACGTATTTGTATGTACAGGGTTGCCCTTATTCGACGGACCCACGGACTCGTTGGGCCCATTCCAATCGACGAGGCTTGTCCGCAGGCAACAATCTTTGCGTCAATTGAATTTTGTACGGGAACAAATGCAAATCAACGCGAATAATCCGTTGTAAAGCGGACCGAGTCATGCCCAACTGCTGAGAACGGCGTTTTTGGGATGTTCTTGGGGACCGCTCAACACTGGCTCGTACGGCAGCGATATTCTCGGCCGATCGCCTTGGTCGACTTTTATTTGGCCTCTTCGGATTAGAAAGAGCCTCACCAGTCGAAAATTTTTCGTATAAACGCTTAATGGTGTTCTTAGAAGGCGCACTTCTCACAACTATTTCAACTATTTCAGAGCGCTCGCGTGGCGTGTATTGTTCCATGGTAAAAATCTGCTTGGACTGACACTTCAAACGCGGTATGTCATTAAGCGATCTGACATCTCTGTCAAAAGTTATGGCGTTGCCAGATGGGTCCGTCGAATATGGGAGACCCTGTACTGGTATTGAAGTTATAAGCTGGTAACTTTTGGTACAAAATTGTCCATTTGTGTGGGAGGTACCAAAAGGGGCGTGGCAACTTCGCCCATTTTTTTTCGAGGTAATAGTTACCAATAAACTAATACTATGTGGAGAATTTCAGAGGATTCAAATAAGTAGTATAGAAGTTATTAACTAATCAATATTTCACTAAATGTTAACCCTTTGTGGGTACTAGAAGGAGTGGACAATATGGCCCATCTTCGAACTTAGCCGGAGATAGAAGAAAATATTACCACATACCAAATTTGAAGTCAATCGGTTACTCCTTTCGAGAGTTATCGTGCGCACCAGCCAGCACACAGACATACGGACGGACGGACATTGCTCATGTTCGTAGCAAATGATATATACCCTCCTCTCTAAGGTGAGGGGATAAAAATGACTACGTTAAAAGCTTATTGTTTACACAACACTCTGGTCTTTGGTTGTGCAAAGGTTCAGCTTTGTAGCTCTTACAGGAGCCTCAGCAGTCAAGTGGAAGGCATTTTCGGGGATATTTTGAAATTTTGATTGGACGGAGACAAGTCCAAATTGGTGCGGATCATCGAAATCGGTCTAAGCGTTCTTGAGTTATAAGCGTAGTACCTAACGTCACTCTCTTTTACCGGGTGTTTTTTTTTACAGCTTTGTTTTTCGAATAGAGATAAAACTGGCATTTTGTGGTCAAATCTGGCAACTCTAATGTCATTTATGTTCAGTTTGGTTTGCCATTTCATCATGAACAGGTTGACAAAAGAACAACGCTTGCAAATCGTGCAAATTTATTTCGAAAATAATGGTTCAGTTCGCGAAGTTTACCGCAAGCTCCGTCCATTTTATGGTCGACATAATCGTCCATCAGAGCAATTAATTCGGTTAACCATGGATCGTTTTCGCACTACGTTTACTCTATGTGATAATACGCATCCGCAGAGACGTCGAACAGTGCGCACCGAAGAAACAATTGCCGCTGTAGAGCAAAGTGTTGAAGAGGACCCGAATGAATCGATTCGCCACCGTGCACAGCAATTGGAGCTGTGGAGAGCTAATGGAGACCGGTATAGAGCCATGATAACCGACTATTTTGTTCCCGAATTAGATGGCATGAATGTGGATGAGTTGTGGTTCCAACAAGACGGCGCTACATGCCACACAGCGCACGTCACAATCGATTTATTGAAGGAAACATTCGATGAGCGCATAATTTCGCGGAATGGACCTGTCAATTGGCCACCAAGATCGTGTGATTTGACACCATTGGATTATTTTCTTTGGGGATATGTGAAGTCGCTCGTCTACGCCAACAAACCAGAAACGTTAGAGGAATTGGAAGCCAACATTCGTGGCGTTATTGCCGACATACGGCCCCATATGCTCGAAAAAGTGGTTGAAAATTGGGCCTGTAGAATTGGCTTTATTCGAGCCAGCCGCGGCGGCCACATGCCCGAAATCATATTTAAACATTAATGGCATAAAATTATCCTTCCAATAAAGCCAAATTGATGGACCTTAAAACGATTTGCTTGTGTTTTATTTCAATTCGAAGTTCTATACCCCTAAAAAAACACCCGATATATGTATAGATTTAGTCAATGTTGTATTTTTTAAAAAATGTTCTCAAAATTGCATTTTTCTACAAATTTCATTAAAATTATTTTTTTAGCAATTTTTGCTTAATTGGTATATTTTGATAGAATATTTGGTCAAAACCACAAACTTGTGGAAAATTGGTAAGTAAAATTTTGTAGAAACTTTCTACTAATTTAGTAAAAAATGTTGTAGGTGACCAACTTAAAATACCAATAAAATCTAAACCGTTATGAATTTGGACAATCGGTAAGAGGTAATAAGTCTGCATGGTCTTCTAGTATACGCGTCAGGATTAATGACAAATGCATTAATCCTGACATTGGTATTTATCCAGTCGATGACTCTAAATTCGATCAATTACCATTTATTAGGTCAATGGTCTTTGATTTTTTCATTGACCTTTAATCTGAGGCAATAAGTAGATTAAAGACCGTTGACCAGATTATGAACAGTCGAATGGATTAAAGGTCATTGACCGGAATAAGGATAATCAGATGATTAGAGGTAATTGTATAATACCCTACACCTCACAAACAATGCGAAAAGGGGCATTGCTGAATTCTAGAAAATTTAATTAACATTGCATTTTTCTGGAATATTACTTCATTACTGCAATCTAGAAAATTTCGTCAAAACTGAATGTTTAAATAAAATTAGATTTAAATTCCATTATTATAGAAAATTTCGCCGATATTGTATTTATATAGAAATATCCGACAAAATTTAATTTCTTTTGAAAATTGTATCAAAATTGATTTTTTTAGAAAATTGTGACAACATTTTATTTGTATAGATTTGTATACCCTACACCACACTATGGTCCAGGGTATGATACGTTTGTTTCTCGGCAGATGTTTGTAACACCTGAAAATAACACAGCTAGACCCACCTTACAGTATACCGATCGACTCAGAATCACTAGCTGAGTCGATTTAACGATGTCCGTCCGTCCGTCTGTCCATGTAAAGTTGTTCGTCGACTACAGGTCGCAATTTCACTCCGATCGTTCTGAAATTTTGCAGTTTAGAGTATTTCGCGCTGTTAAGATCGCTATTGAATTTGGTTGAAATCGGTTCAGATTTAGATATAGCTCCCATATATATCTTTCGTCCGATTTGGCCCTTTAGTCCTATAGAAGCTGTATTTTACATCCAATCGTTTTGAAATTTAGAATGGTATAGTTTCTTGATCCACGAACCAGCATTGCCGAAGCGAACTTACAAAACTAATGACCCTAACGCACATTTTTTTAAACAATAATACTAAAAGACAATTTGATATGGAACGGTGAAAAGTAATTGTCAGTAACAAACGAAACGATGTTAAAAACCAGTAAGGAAAGGCTAAAGTCGGGCGGTGCCGACTATATAATACCCTACACCACTCTCGTAATATTGAATCACTCTGATATATAAATTTTGTAATTCATGTATAAATTGTTTACATTAATTAACTTTTGGGACATTTTATACTTAAATAATACCCTGTACCACAGTGTGGTGTAGGTATAAAAACGATTGGATCCAAAGAGCCAAATCGGATGAAACATATATATGGGAGCTGTAGCTAAATCTTAACCGATTTTCTTCAAATTCGGCAATGTTGGTTCATAGATCAAGAAACTCTACCATTGTAAATTTCAAAACGATTGGATGTAAAATACAGCTTTTATAGGACTAAATGGCCAAATCGGAGGAAACATATATATGGGAGCTGTAGCTAAATCTTAACCGATTTTCTTCAAATTCGGCAATGTTGGTTCATAGATCAAGAAACTCTACCATTCTAAATTTCAAAACGATTGGATGTAAAATACAGCTTTTATAGGACTAAATGGCCAAATCGGACGAAACATATATATGGGAGCTATAGCTAAATCTTAACCGATTTTCTTCAAATTCGGCAATGCTGGTTCATGGATCAAGAAACTCTAACATTCTAAATTTCAAAACGATTGGATGTAAAATATAGCTTCTATAGGACTAAAGGGCCAAATCGGACGAAAGATATATATGGGAGCTATATCTAAATCTTAACCGATTTTCTTCAAATTCGGCAATGTTGGTTCATAGATCAAGAAACTCTACCATTCTAAATTTCAAAATGATTGGATGTAAAATACAGCTTCTACAGGACTAAAGAGCAAAATCGGACGAAACATATATATTGGAGCTAAAGCTAAATCTTAACCGATTTTCTTCAAATTTGGCAATGTTGGTTCATGGATCAAGAAACTCTACCATTCTAAATTTCAAAACGATCGGATGTAAAATACAGCTTCTATAGGACTAAAGGGCCAAATCGGACGAAACATATATATGGGAGCTATAGCTAAATCTTAACCGATTTTCTTCAAATTCGGCAATGTTGGTTCATGGATCAAGAAACTCTACCATTCTAAATTTCAAAACGATTGGATGTAAAATACAGCTTCTATAGGACTAAAGGGCCAAATCGGACGAAAGATATATATGGGAGCTATATCTAAATCTGAACCGATTTCAACCAAATTCAATAGCGATCTTAACAGCCGCGAAATACTCTAAACTGCAAAATATCAGAACGATCGGAGTGAAATTGCGACCTGTAGTCGACGAACAACTTTACATGGACGGACGGACGGACATCGTTAAATCGACTCAGCTAGTGATTCTGAGTCGATCGGTATACTTTAAGGTGGGTCTAGCTGTGTTATTTTCAGGTGTTACAAACATCTGCCGTGAAACAAACTTATAATACACTGTACCACAGTGTGGTGTAGGGTATAATCATATGTTACAGGCGCTGTTCATGAAAATAAGCCAATAATTTATTTTTAAATGTCTGAGGACAAACAGAAAAATGTTTAATGTTAGGAGGTAACGAGTTCCATAGTCTTGCAACACGGATTACAAAAGATCTTTCAAATATATTATGAGCGAAATTTTCTATAAGAATTTGAGAATTTCTAGTGGAATTCAAGAAGTGAAAATAAGGAAGCAGATATAATGGTTGGCCATGTTTTAGCAAATTGAAGAAGAAATAAAGACTTCTACTTTGCAGAAAATGCTCCAATGAGCAACCCAAGAACTG
Source organism: Eudasyphora cyanicolor (assembly GCA_963930755.1). Lineage (NCBI taxonomy): Eukaryota > Metazoa > Arthropoda > Insecta > Diptera > Muscidae > Eudasyphora > Eudasyphora cyanicolor. The sequence goes on along the minus strand of OZ005736.1, from coordinate 153,050,518 downwards.
CGAACTGAAATGTGAGTAATCACGTCTGCAGCGCCCACCATACACATACCTCAAAACACCATGAAAACATGAGTTAAGCTTAGTAATATTTGTTCTATTCGTTCCCATATATACCTCAGCACCATATAGTAGTTAGTGCATTTGTTTGTAACACCCAAAAGGAGAAGAGATATCCCCATCATTTATTATACCGACCGACATGGAATCACTTCCGGAGTCGATTTAACCATATCCGTTTGTCCGCCCGTCTGTAGATGTATCGTTGTAATGTTTGGCATAAGGAAGTTCATCGGTTTCCGAATGGACACTGTTAAATTTGAGAGAAATCGGTTCACATTTAAATATAGCTTCCTTCCAATTAGTTACTAATGCGTCAGAGAAGAAACAAAGATTGGCAACTTTGAAAAAGATCGGTTCAGATTTAGTTATATCCTCCATATGCATTTACCTCCGATTTGGCATCTAAGCGCTAAAGAAATCGTATTAAACATTATTAGGAGCATTACCTAATAAGACAGTAAGGAAACCACTGATTCAAAAATGAGCACAGTTAAATTTAAAATAAATCGGTTAAGATTTAGATATAACCTCCCTATGTACGTTCCTTCTGATTGGGCATCAACGTGGAACAAAACTATTGTTTTACATCCGATCATTATACACTTTTTCTATACAGATTTTATTTAACATTCGATCGTTATGGAATTTGACAGAGTTTATTGATCGAAGAACGAACGCTTCAAAATTTTGTGAAAATGGATATATTTAAAGAATAAATATTTTCTCAAAAAAAGGAATTTTTTGCAATATTTTGTAAAATATCTTTGAACCCGCTGATGGAATAAACAAATTGTGTTAAAAGAAGTCGAAGACAATTTAATTTAGGATTCTTTAGTATTATTTATAGCAACGAATTACGATAAATGGTTCTCGAGTTATACTAAAATATGTTGTTCAACCTCTTTTTTTAGATGTTGATCTTTATTTTGATAGATAAACAATTCCCATTCAACTTAAGCTTACTTTTGAGCAAAAAAAATAAATAAAAAATATGTTTTTATTTTAGAAAAATTTCAAAAAAAAATATTTTGGCAAAAAAATAATGACAATTTGGGAAAAATGTCAGATATTGTTGACATATTGTGTCATAACTACTATCCAATTTGACTAAAGTCGATGCAGATTTCATCCCTATCAGAGAAAATCGCTTTTAAAAATTGACTCACGTGACATGAAATCTCCATGTTCTTTGTTGTCGTAAAATTCTTAGGCAATATCCATATCCTTTTCTCCGTCTGTGTAGTCACGGTACCATATACAATAATTGAGGTAGATGACTGAAATTTGGTACAGAAACTTCTTATATCTGTAGGTACTTGAGATTGAAAAAAGCAATATCAGCCCTTTTTTTATATAGCAGCCATACACAGCATCTGTCCGATTTGTCTTCTTAACGCCATAGAGACCGCAAATTTCAACTTATCCGGCTGAAAATTTGTATTTTAGGTTTATTTATAGCAATAACCCGTCACACTAAATATGGTCGTCATAGGTCCATGTTTTGATATAGCCCCCATAGAAAGGTATTTCTAGATTTTACTTCTTAATTCAACAAAAACCACAACTTTCAATGAATCGGGCTTTCAAATTTTATTAACACATGTTAAATCATTTTCTGTTTTAAACACACATGTTTTTTTTGATCTTATTTGATTTGATAGCCATGAAATCTATTAATTTTTTATTCTGAGGCAATTAATTTTTTATTCTGAGGCAATATTTAATCTTTAAGACCACTGTTCGTACATTATATATGTAGATGCAATACAAAACTCCACTATATTTCCGTTGAATTGAAAATGCATACACAATACATATATTATATGTATTATAAATACACAAATTAAAGATAAAAATACAATTAACATTAGTATTACAAAAATAAACATACATACATATGTATTTATATTTTTTTAAATACACATTTGTCATTTGACCTCAATCTCTCTTTATGGTAATCTCGTCGCTGTGTGTACTGTTATCACAGTTTAGGAATAACAGTGACATGTATCACCTCGGCGACACATTCCCATCCAATGCTTCAGATTCTCGCAGTACAGCTGACACTTGGGGTAGTGCGGATGATAGCGCGATAACTCGCGACATAGCTCTCGGTCCATTGTAATGACACGCGATTTAATGGCAACCGTCTTTAGATCTTTCATTTCATCGTCGCCATTGTCGAAGTTGTCATCTTTGTTGATATCCTCGATGCTATTGCCATCGTCGTCATCCAAATCATCTGCGATGCCATCATTGGCAGCAGAGCGACGATGCTTTACAACGGACGCCTCGCCATAGATGATAAAAATTGCAAGCAAAATTAAACTGATTTTAAATAATTTCATAATTTTCCTTTTTATTATTTGTTCTCTCAGCGATGTTTACTTTACGGTGTTCTTTTCTAAACTAAATAATTAGAAACCCGCAATTCTCGAGTTATAAAAAACTACAAATTACCCGAAGCGACGCTTGGCTTCGTTTTGCTGGTTTCATTTCTTATCAATTCTCAATGTCACATTTTATCAAAAAATTCTTTCGATTTCAAAACAAACAAACAACCGCATCTGAGAAAGGCTTAGCATACTTAGCAGTTTTAAAGTAAACACAATACGAAAATTCAATTTGTTTCCTAAGAAATAACGCGCAATGCACAATTTAAGATAACTAACATTGTTTGAGGGAGTGGAGGTTGCCAGCTTGCAGTGATAACATAAAGAGGAAATGTCACGTTTTGCTAAAATCTACATAAGTTTTCATAAACAATCAATTCAAATACACAATTAATTGTTTTAACACACGATAGGCATGCCATTAGCTCAAAGGGTGTAGGGTGAAGGGGCTATAATTGTATATAAGAAGTGACCTATGACGTATGAACTGAATTTGAGAATTACATATGTATAGGTAAAACGAACCCGTTTCTTAATCGTCGTAAAATTCTAAGACGATTTAGCCATGTCCGCCTGTCCGTGTGTCTGTTGTAATCACGCTACAGTCCGTAATAATAGAGGTAGGTTGATCAAATTTGGTAGAAATATTTCTTATAGTTGCAGGTTGTTTGGGATTGCAAATGGGCAATATCGGTCAATGTTTTGATATAGCTCCCCTATAGAGGTCGCTCCAAAATACGGGGTTTGGGCCATAGATACCACATTTTTAAAGCAATTTAGCAGAAACTTTGCAGTTTGTATTCTATTTCGACAGCAACAAAAATTTTGTGGACGTTTTATTTTTTGAAAAAATTAAAAAAAAATAGTTTTTGTGTTTTACGAAATTTGTAATTGCTTACTTTGTTTTAAAGAGGACACAATGCGCCATTTTTTGTAGAAATTTTTAAACATTTTTATACCCTACACCACACTGTGGTACAGGGTATTATGACTTTGTGCATTTGTTTGTAACACCTAAAAGGAGAAGAGATAGACCCATTGTTTATTATACCGATCGACTCAGAATCACTTTTTGAGTCGATTTAGCCATGTCCGTCTGTCTGTCCATGTATTCTTGTAATCAAAGTGCAGGTCGTATTTATGGTCCGATTGTGATGAAATTTAGCATAGTGCTCTTTTTTGGCCCAAGGACGATCCCTATTGAAATTGGTTAAAATCGATTCAGATTTAGATATAGTCCCCATATATATGTTTCACCCGATTTGACATGTAAGCGCTGTAGAAACCGTATTTTACATCCGACCTGTACGAAATTCGGCAGTGAAAGCTCTCTTATTACATGAATAAACACAGCCAAATTCGGGGAAAATCGGTTCAGATTTAGATATAGCCCCAATTAATATGTTTCACCCGATTTAACATTTAGGCGCTGTAGAAATCGTGTTTTATATCCGATCAGTACGAAATTTAACAGAGAGAGTTTTCTTATTACATGTATGAACACTGCCAAATTAGGGGAAAATCGGTTCAGATTTAAACATAGTCCCAATATATATGTTACACCCGATTTGACATGTAAGCGCTGTAGAAACTGTGTTTTATATCCGATCAGTACGAAAATCGGCAGAGAGTTTGCTTATTACATGTATGAATACTGCCAAATTCTTTTCGCAATGCCCATTTTCGCATTGGTAGGTAGGTGTAGAGTATTATATAGTCGGCCCCGCCCGACTTTCTGTCTTTCCTTACTGGTTTTTTTTTTTGAAAAAACCTTTGAAGAAAAAATTCCCTCGATTTTCTTAAAATTTTCATAGAATATTCGTTGCACTCCCTCAAATACAGAACAGTAAAAAGTTTTTGTGAGACTCGATATTTGTAAAAGTTATGGACGAAGTACGAAGACTAGTCTGTTACTTTTCGTCTGTTTTTGCAAAACACTGCACAGTGGTACGAATTCAAAAAGGGAAATAATTCGACCGTTTCTTAACCAAACAACCGATTGCGACAAAACTTGGCATGGTATATGAAGAGGTGTTAGAGAAGTCAAGTTTTATATTTAGGCCCCTATGTCAGACATGGGCGGAGCTAGAACGGCTCAAAGTTGGCCACATCGGGTGAAGAAAACGTTCGTTCAAGCGCGTGTAACTAGTGTTTTTCTTGCGATTTATAAAATTTCTTTTTGTGTGTGTTCCTAAGAATTATCTCGTATATCTGCAATTGAAAACTTAATTTTTAATTTTTTCCCTTACTGTGTGCTAGTATTTTGTAAATATCGGAGCCCAATATGCACCGATTTCATCCGGGCATTAAAATTTCTTATATGACAAACAAATTGTTTCGATATAGTTAGTAGAAGTTATATTTTCAAAAACACTAATCCGATAGATTTTCCCTGAATGTAGTCTAGATCAAAAGACTGTAAAAACACTTTCTTGATACCTAATTTTGTGAGGAAATTAATTTTTGTTGTAGTTTTTGTTACAGAAGAAAATTGTGAAGTTATCTTATTCCTTCATTGATACATCCCAAACTACTGGCGAGCCCAAAGTGAATTTTTTTGGACATATAGGTCACAATATGGGTTATCATCTGGTCCACATTTTTTCAATTTAAAAATATTACTTTTTGAAAAAATCTAGATTTTAGTTAGTGTTTTAAAAATAAAAATATGCCACGCAGCTTCCAAAAACATCAACCTCGATATTAATAAAGCTGAAGTCTTTAGGAATCTTAGGAGACCATCGGAAATTTTTAGGCACAATTAGTATTGTTCTCGTCTAAAGCTAATAGCAGTTAACTTTTGGTACAAAATGGTCCTTTTGTGTGGGAGGTACAAAGGGCCAGTACAATAATGTTCACCTTCTTACCGGACTGTAGGCACTATAAAAACATTACACTGTACGAAATTGTATTGTTATACACTGTATTAAAGTTCTAAGCAGTTAAGTTACGGGAATTTCAGAAGATTGTAGTATAAAGAAGAGTGAGTTGTATAAAAGTTATTTAAGAATCAATATTACATTAAATTTTAATCCTTTGTATGGGAGGTACTGGGTGTGGACTAAAATGGCCCATCTTCGCACTTAGCTAGAGATAGAAAAAAATAATAACACATACCAAGTTTGAAGTCAATCCGTTACTCCTTTCGAGAGTTATCGTACCCACCATCGATCAGACAGACAGACGGACGGACGGGGCATTGCTCAAATGAATTAAAATGGCCCAAATCGAATTTCCACCAAACATACTTGGGGTTGTAGGTCACTTCTACGATGTGTTACACTTTTGGTTCGTAGCAAATGATATATGGCAAAAGTAAATTTGTTTTAAATCCGCTGAAGCGGAAGTTTGTTCTTCAATTTTTTCGCAGCCTTTAGGAGTTATGAGTCGAAAGAAGTTAGGTTAGGTTGAAGAGAGGAGACGTTTAAACGTCTCATGTCCGTGGACATACACTTAAGCTAATGGTTCGGCCTCTGGCTTAAGTGTATGTACATTCTTATAAAATAAACGCATAATTATCATATCAATCACTTTCAGAATGAAATCACTATTCTCAAATAAGTGCTGACTAAAACACTAATAAACCAGTAAGGAAAGGCAGAAAGTCGCCCGGGGCCGACTATATAATACCCTACACCTCCCTAACAATGCGATAAGGGTCATTGCCACAATAATTTGGAATAATTGGTAAATGGGTAGGAACATATTATATTATTCTGAAACGTTAATCGCTAAATTAAGCAATATTCGTTCCTAAATTGAGAAACATACTCGTATTTCTGGAAAATTTTAATGATCGGAACTAAAATACAACTTCTATAGCGGTTTAATACCAAATCAGCAGGAACATATATATGGAGCTTTAATATAAATCTGAACCGATTTTCCCTGAATACTCATTCATGTAAAAGACCTATTTCGTACTGATCGGATATAAAATACAGTCTCTACAGCGCTTACATGTCAAATCGGGGGTAACATATATATGGAAGCTATATCTAAATCTGAACCGATTTTCTCCGAATTTGGCAGTATTCTTTCGAGTTATAAGATCGGGTATAAAATACAGTTTCTACAGGGTTTACAGGTCAAATCGTAAACAGGTCAAACTGTATAAAATACAGTTTCTATATCTGGGGGCTATATCTAAATCTGAACCGATTTCTTCCAAATTTAAATGTGTTCATTCATATAATAGGAAATCTCTTTCTAGCGAATTTCATACTGATCGGATATAAAATACAGTTTTTACTGCGCTTACATGTCAAATCGGGGGTAACATATATATGGGGGCTATATCTAAATCCGAACCGATTTTCTCCGAATTTGGCAATATTCCTTCATGTAATAGGAAACCTCTTTCTGCCGAATTTCGCACTGATTGGATATAATATAAAGTTTTTACAGCGCTTACATATCAAATCGGGGGTAACATATATATGGGGGCTACAACTAAATCTGAACCGATTTTCTCCGAATTCAGCAGTATTTCTTCATGTAATAAGAAACCTCTTTTTGCCGAATTTCGCACTGATCGGATATAAAATAACATTTTTATAACGCTTACATGTCAAATCGGGGGTAACGTATATATGGGTCTATATCTAAATCTGAACCGACTTCTTCCACATTTAACAGTGTTCATTCATATAATAAGAAACCTCTTTCTGCCGAATTTCATACTGATCGGATATAAAATAATTCCCTACACCACACTGTGGTACAGGGAATTATGACTTTGTGCATTTGTTTGTAACACCCAAAAGGAGAAGAGATAGATCCATTGTTTATTATACCGATCGACTTGTAATCATTTTCTGAGTCGATTTAGCTATGTCCGTCTGTCTGTCTGTCTGTCCGTCTGTCTGTAGATGTATTCTTGTGATCAATTATGGCCCGATCTTGACGAAACTTTACACATATCTTTTTTTTTGGCACAAGGACGATCCCTATTTAATTTGGTTAAAATCGGTTGAGATTTAGATATAGCCCCCATATATATGTTACCCCCGATTTGATATGTAAGCGCTGTAAAAACTTTATTTTATATCCAATCAGTGCGAAATTCGGCAGAAAGAGGTTTCCTATTACATGAAGGAATATTGCCAAATTCGGAGAAAATCGGTTCGGATTTAGATATAGCCCCCATATATATGTTACCCCCGATTTGACATGTAAGCGCTGTAAAAACTGTATTTTATATCCGATCAGTATGAAATTCGATAGAAAGAGGTTTCCTATTATATGAATGAACACATTTAAATTTGGAAGAAATCGGTTCAGATTTAGATATAGCCCCCCGATATAGAAACTGTATTTTATACAGTTTGACCTGTTTACGATTTGACCTGTAATCCCTGTAGAAACTGTATTTTATACCCGATCTTATAACTCGAAGGAATACTGCCAAATTCGGAGAAAATAGGTTCAGATTTAGATATAGCCCCCATATATATGTTACCCCCGATTTGACATGTAAGCGCTGTAAAAACTTTATTTTATATCCGATTAGTGCGAAATTCAGATTTAGATATAGCTTCCATATATATGTTACCCCCGATTTGACATGTAAGCGCTGTAAAAACTTTATTTTATATCCGATTAGTGCGAAATTCGGCAGAAAGAGGTTTCTTATTACATGAAGGAATACTGCCAAATTCGTAGAAAATCGGTTCAGTTTTAGATATAGCCCCCATATATATGTTACCCCCGATTTGACATGTAAGTGATGTAGAGACTGTATTTTATATCCGGTCAGTACGAAATTTGACAGAAAGAAGTTTCTTTTTCAATGAATGAGTATTCAAGGAAAATCCGTTCAGATTTATATATAACCTCCATATACAGGGTCTCCCATATTCGACGGACCCATCTGGCAACGCCATAACTTTTGACAGAGATGTCAGATCGCTTAATGACATACCGCGTTTGAAGCGTCAGTCCAAGCAGGTCCCCAAGAACATCCCAAAAACGCCGTTCTCAGCAGTTGGGCATGGCTCGGCCCACTTTACAACGGATTATTCGCGTTGATTTGCATTTGTTCCCGTACAAAATTCAATTGACGCAAAGATTGTTGCCTGCGGACAAGCCTCGTCGATTGGAATGGGCCCAACGAGTCCGTGGGTCCGTCGAATATGGGCAACCCTGTATATGTTCCTCCTGATTTGGTACCAAAGCGCTATATAAGTTGTACTTTACTTCCGATCAAAATTTTCCAGAAAGATGTTCCTAATTTTTTTATATAAACGCTATTTTAGAGTCCTGAAAGGCTTCATCGGAAATACAAATTAAAACATTACTTAAACCAATTATTCCAAGGTAGTACCAATTATTCCAAGGTAGTACCTACCTAACATACCCTGCATATATTACTTATATTGTGTACGACCAAAAATCGGACTATTTATTGTGTTAAGGCTAATAATAACCACAGTAAATGCAAATATGTGGAATATTATTATTAGTTAAATTTTTAATTCCACACATTATATTAAACTCCTCTTTGGAATAAGCCTTGACGTGGCGGGGGAGCTAAGTTCTTTCGTAAAAGAAAGGAAACTAATTATTCCCACTATTCAAAAAGAAATTATTAATGTACATTGCCGAGGTGGTGTAGGGTATTATATAGTCGGCCCCGCCGACTTTAACCTTTCCTTACTGGTTTAAATTTGTGATAGGAACAGAACGCCCCTCTAGATATCATAAATTCCAATGCATAAAATTATAGCCCTCGCCAGCACGCATCGTTTGGTATATATCAAGTTGATGTCATTTCAGTAGTTTAAAGTACTATGATTGAGCGTGCATTTTTGAAAAAAAAAACATGTTTTTGGGGTTACATTTGCAATTCTTGTTCGAGTGCCGCGGAACCCCCGTGAATTGAGTCTTTAAGCATTACACGTCTTAGGTTCAACCAGTCAGCAAAGGCAGAAAGTCGGGCGGGGCCGACTATATAATACCGTACACATCCCTAACAATGCGATAAGGGTCATTGCCATAATAGTTTGGAATAATTGGTAAATGGGTAGAAACATATTATCAAATTCTGAAGTGATAATCGCTAAATTAAGCAATATTCGTTCCTAAATTGAGAAACATCTTTCTGGAAAATTTTAATGGTCGGAAGTAAAATACAACTTCTATAGCGGTTTGATACCAAATCAGGAGGAACATATATATGGAGTTTTAATGTAAATCTGAACCGATCTTCCCTGAATACTCATTCATGTAAAAAGACCTCCTTCTGTCGAATTTCGTACTGATCGGATACAAAATACAGTCTCTACAGCGCTTACATGTCAAATCGGGGGTAACATATATATGGGAGCTATATCTAAATCTGAACCGATTTTCTCCGAATTTGGCAGTATTCCATCATGTAGAAAGAAACCTCTTTTTGCCGACTTTCGCACTGATCGGATATAAAATAAAATTTTTACAGCGCTCACATGTCAAATCGGGGGTAACGTATATATGGGGGCTATATCTAAATCTGAACCGATTTCTTCCAAATTTAACAGTGTTCATTCATATAATAAGAAACCTCTTTCTGCCGAATTTCATACTGATCGGATATAAAATAAATTTTTACAGCGCTTACATGTGAAATCGGGGGTAACATATATATGGGGGCTATATCTAAATCCGAACCGATTTTCTCCGAATTTGGCAGTATTCCTTCATGTAATAAGAAACCTCTTTCTGCCGAATTTCGCACTGATCGGATATAAAATACAGTTTTTACAGCGCTTACATGTCAAATCGGGGGTAACATATATAAGGGGGCTATATCTAAATCTGAACCGATATTGACCAAATTCAATAGGGATCGTCCTTGGGCCAAAAAAAGATATGTGTAAAGTTTCGTCGAGATCGGACCATAATTGCGACCTGTACTTTGATTACAAGAATACGTGCACAGACAGACGGACAGACGGACATAGCTAAATCAACTCAGAAAGTGATTCTAAGTCGATCGGTATAATAAACGATGGGTCTATTTCTTCTCCTTTTGGGTGTTACAAACAAATGCACAAAGTTATAATACCCTGTACCACAGTGTGATGTAGGGTATAAATACAGTTTCTACAGCGCTTACATGTCAAATCGGGGGTAACATATATATGGGGGCTATATATAAATCTGAACCGATTTTGACCAATTTGACCAAAAGGGATCGTCCTTGGGCCAAAAAATAGCACTGTACTAAATTTCATCACAATCGGACCATAAATACGACCTGCACTTTGATTACAAGAATACATGGACAGACGGACAGACAGACGGACATGACTAAATCGACTCAAAAATTGATTCTATGACGATCGGTATAATAAACTATGGTTCTATTTCTTCTCTTCTTGGGCGTTACAAACAAATGCACAAAGTCATATTACCCTGTACCACAGTGTGGTGTAGGGTATAAAAAGTGTTTTTTTTCAAAAATAAATTGTTTTTCAGGCACGAAAAAACCTTAAAAAAATCTATGGAAAAGTGTAAAAATTATAGTCCTTTTGGTAAAATTAATAAAATGTCAATAAAATCATTTTTGTAAACCCACACTATTGTGATCGAGGCTATATATAAGTATATATCGGTTGCTTTGGGCCAAAAATGTAACTCATCGCAGGAGTGACCTAAGAGATTCCGGAAATCTGTTTGGGTTTAAGTCATTTGAGCAGTGTTTATCTGCTCGTCTGGTTGTTGGGTGGTAGGCACGATAATTCACAAACAGTGTAACGGTCTAACTTAAAATTTGGTATAACTAATTTTTTTCTATCTCATGCTCAGTTGGAAGATGGATATGGATATGGGCCCACTCCAGCGAGTACCTCGCCCACAAAGGGTTAAAATTTAGTGAAATATTTATTCTTTAATATATTACACATCGGAATCCTCCGCAATTCCACACGAATTATTAGTTTAGTAGTCGCTATCACCTCGAGAAAAATGAGCGAAGTTGCCCTGCCCCCTTTGTTACCTCCCACAAAAATGGACTCCTTTGCACAAAAAGTTAACGCCTTATAAAATTGATTCTGGTCCATACAAATAATGGAAAATTTGTGCAATGTAATGCTTTAACAATACCTACATTCCAGTGAATATTGGCATTATTGCCACACCTCTTTCAGCACACACGAAACTTTAAAGGCTCATAACTTTTATTCCAGACCATACAAACACATGGAATTTTGTGTAGTGTAATGCTTTTATAGTATATATAGTCCCGTGAAAAATGTGTCGTTATTGCCACACCAGTTTTTATACCTCCCAAACAAAATTATCAAAATAAAGCATATGAAAAATTATTTTTTTTAATGTTCCTTACTTTTACAATATTACAGTACAACACATAATTTTGAGATTCAATTCTGAGAATTGGACGTGAAAGTAGCGCCAAAAATAAGAGCTTCTGCATTATTCGTTTAGTGAAGTTGGCTCAATTAATAACACTGTGCAACAGTGCAAAAAATACACGGACTTGACAGTACAGTTTCGATTCTACTACCAAAGGGTAGTATAACCCTATACTCGGTTTGGCGAAATTGGTGACCAATTTTTTTATGGGCCTCCAAAGTTTCTGAAAATCAGTGGGACCCTCGAAAAAGGTGTCATCAGCTTTTGTCCAACAACTAATTCAGACTTGATGATACTGCTTAACTATATTTGGCAATAATGTAGCTAAGAATATGCTGAACCAAGTTTCTTAACATTTGATGCGAAAAATATTTTCTTTCCGTACTTTTTTTTGAAAAAAAAAGTGAAGGAAAAATATACTTTTTCACTTTTTTCAGCCTAACTTTCAAGGACTCGTAATTCTTCACTAACAATGTTTGGCAAAATTGTAGCAACGTAAATCTGAACAACTTTTGTAAACATATCAATACAGTCTGAACGTGTCAAGGCACTCTAAATAGGTAAAAAAAACCACATTGAACATCAGAAATTTTAGTTTTTTACTACGAGTATTATGTACCAAAAATATTATATTTTTAGCAACTTAAGGCCAATATTTTTGTGAAACATATTAACCCTCTATCACATAACTGTAACTTTTGGCCCTATTTTAACAACTCGTAAAAACCACCCCTTAAAATTGGGTATGGCGGGGATGAGATGTTCTACATAAATGTTGGCCATACAATTTTACTGTATGTGTCAGTACACTCCAAAGCTCAAAACTTAACGCAAAAACACCAAAAAAGGTCAAATTGGGTCCGCAATCTAACGTTTTTTTATTTCGTGAATGGTAACACTTAGCTCATGTCTGATTTGACAGATAATTAGTTTTATCCTTCCGCTGAACGAATATGGTTGTGTATACGCTTGAACAACGCTAGGAACGATTGACTTACAGAGGATGCCGATTTTGCCAAAAAAATCATCTTCTTAGATGAAGCTCATTTTGATCTTGGCGGGTATGTAAACAAGCAAAATTGTCGCATTTGGGGCACAGAAAACCCGCACGCATACATTGAAAAGCCGATACACCCAAAACGAGTCACTTTTTGGTGCGGATTTTGGTCCAGAGGCATAATTGGGCCATGAGCAAGGAGTGTACGTTACATGAGGCGATCGCTATCGGGCCATGTTGAACGAATTTTTGTTCACAAAAATTGAAAAGGAGGATATTGGCAACATTAGGTTTCAACAGGACGGCGCTACGTGCCACACAGCCGAAGCTACACTCGACGATTTGCGCGATGTTTTCAAAAAAAAAAGTTATTTGGCTGACCCTTTATTTTACCTGATTTGATATGCAAACGCTGCAGAAACTGTATTTTTTATCCGATCAGAACGAAATTCGGCAGAAAGTGCTTTCTTATTAAATGAAGGAACAAATTTGGGGAAAATCGGTTCGGATTTAGATATAGCCCGCATATATATGTTCCTCCAGATTTGGGATCAAGGTACTATACAAATTGTACTTTACTTCAGATCGCTACCTACTAGTGTTTAAGCGCTATTGAAACTATATTTTACATCTGATATTTATATAATTTGGAAGAAATTATGTTTTTGATCCGAGTTGATGAAATCGGTATTTGTTTCATCCGATTCTTGATCTATGAAAGAATATTGGGCATTTTAAGGTTATCGTTTTAGATCCAATTTATTATGATCAACATCTACAACTCCTTCCTGGACTAAGCCTTGATGAGGAGGAGGAGCTGAATACTGAGTACTGAAACTAAACCAATTATTCCAAATTATTATCGCAATGCGCCTTTTCGCATTGTTAGGGAGGTGTAGGGTATTACATATGTATATAGTCGGCCCCGCCCGACTTTCTGTCTTTCCTTACTGGTTTATTAATTTGTTTGTGCCAGCAGAATGAGTGTTTTTTCCAAACAAAAAAGTTTTTAAGGTTCTGCGTAAAAGAGAAATATGTAACATTTGTATTCCTTATAATTTTCTTAAATTTAATGTGTATCGGGCTTATAGTTATTAATATAGTCCAAATACTCGTACTAGAAGCAAATTCGATGAAAATTGGAATTAAAAAAATCACCATAAACCTTTTTTAAATATTTTTTCGTGTTTACGATTCTAAATTACACCAGCAAATTTTATGTACATTCCTTTGACAGAAATTTTGTAAACTAGTGTTATTACGATAAAGTGAACATCCGAATAAATAAATAGTCGTTTATTTTAAACATCAATATTAACCCTCTGTTTGGATAACCCTTATTAAACAAACCACTGTGCAACAGTCATATATATTAACATTGTTGTGCAGGACTATAACTTTGGTATTTTGTTGTGGTACTTCTTCTGAGAAGACGAAGAATCATAAATAAACACAATTTGTTTTCGTTCACCTTTTGTAAATGTTTTCATTACAGCTGTGCTACTTCAGTTGTACGATGTTCCTCCGTATGGAAGGGTAGGGTGAAGTGAAGAGTTCCCTGAGACTGCGGCAGTTATTCCAAACAGAGTACCTCAGATGATGGCAAAAGTTCTGTCACTGCCAACACAACAACAATGCCTGCGAACACCTCATCTTCACAGAGTTTGTTATATAATCTATATTGTTGTTAAAATTATGCCGGAGGAGGAGAAAAGTGGAAAAAGACTGGATTAAACTTTTCATTAGAGACAAATGAGTTAAATGTATTTTAAAGCGATGATTTCTATGCGCAGGAAATATTCAGAACTTGTTATCACTTGCCTTTGCATTTGCATAAGTAAGTACCGACTTATTTGTATTCATCGTCGTTCAACACGCCACCCTTCTTCCTCTCACCCAAAAACGTGGGCTGTGTAAAACAGTTCTTAATGTTTCAAATTTCTAGAGTATTTTAAATTCGGTTAAACCGGATATCTGATGGTAAAGAATTTACTTCGAGGATACACATTTAGCTGCAAAGGAAGTCCAGAAGTACATAAATCTTATGTCCGAGTAGGAATATTTAATAACGACCAAAACTGGCTACGTGGATGCCAGACTTCTCTATGTCATGTTGCATTATATTTGGTTGACGTATTGGATATTTAAAAATTAAATATTCTGTGTTCTTTGTATTGAAATAAATTTTTATGCAAAATGAAATAACTCCCAATCAGAATGAAGTAACTCCCAATGATCAAAATGAATGAAATAACTCCCAACAAAATCTCATTTGGAAGTTCTACCTTTCAACAAAAAAGTGAAATAAATAAAAAATATTTTATAATGAAGTACTCATAAGTCGCAATTTGAATGGAAAATGTTTGATACATATTACATTTTTGTTGCGACTTATTTCTTTTGGGAGTAATTTCACGATACCTAAAGTACACAGATCGACACGATTTAACACCATATATGGGTCTGAATATTTAATATCGACCTATGTAGTTCATTTTTGGCTAAAATATTTATAAATAGTTACAAATAGGTAACATAAGATCTCGACATCATTTTTTTTAAATTTTGAAAAAAATGAGTTTTTGGGTTTCACGAAATTTGTAATTGCTCTCGAACGGCAGAACCGGTTTTGGCAAAGTTAACGTTGTTTTAAAGAGTTAAGAAAAAATTTTCGAAAAAATGTTTACGAATTTTTTTTTTTAAAACTTTCTGAAATAATTACACAGCATTTGCGACAGACTCTCACTAATCCAAAACAGTAATTGGATTTTTGGACACTCAATATTTGTAAAAGTTATGGACGAAATACCAAGACCGTTTCTTAACCAAACATCCGATTGCGACCAAACTTGGCATGATAGATGACGAGGTCAGACAGGGGCGGAGCTAGAGGGCCTCAAAGTTGGGTGAAGATAATGTTCAAGCGGGCGTAACTCGTGTTTCTCTTCCGATTTATAAAATTTCTTTTTGTGTTTGTTCTGAGGTTTACAAAAAACTTTTTACACCTAAGAATTATCTCGTATAGTTACCGAGATATATGCAATTGAAAATTGAATTTTTAATTTTTTCCCTTACCGCGTGCTAGTATTTTGTAAATATCGGAGCACAATATGCACCGATTTCATCCGTATCAACATGCCTGGATGGACAATAAAATTTTCTGTATACCCAATAGTACAAATAGTTATGACTACTTAAAATTATATTTTCAACAAAAAATCCGATTTTGTTAATTTTTTTGGAAAAAAGTATTAATCTAAATTTTATTTATTATTTTTTTTTCAAAAATTAAAATGCCTATAAAATTTAAAAAAAAAATGATAACGTAATCTTAATTTACCTATTTGTAACTGCTTATAAACATTTTAGCCAAAAATAAACTACACAGGTCGATATTAAATATTCGGACCCATATATATGGTGATCCATTTAGAGGTTCCCTACTTTTTTTAAGAAAAAAAAACACAGAAAAATCAAATTGAATGGGGAATGTTAATTATCACTTGAAAGAACATCCTTTGGCATTTATTTTTTGAAGATTATGTCTATCAAATGTTGGCCGCGGCTACGTCTCAGATGGTCCATCCGTTGAGTCCAATTTTCGATGACTCGTTCGAGCATTTCGACCGGTAACTGGCGAATGACACGCGTGTTGTTTTGCTCCAAGGCATGAATCAAAGCGGAGAAGAAAAAGTCTAACGGTGTGATATCACACGATCTTGATGGCCAGTCGGCCCAAAACGTGAAATTATCTGCTCACCGAAGTGTTCTCTCAATAAATCCATTGGTTGATGCCGGTTAATGGAAAAATGATAGCTCTTAACGAGAGCTAAAATATTGCTCATGGGTGTCAAGGTCGTGGGTCGAATGCAAGGTGTTTTTTTTGGATTTAAAAAAATTGACTTAACGCAATTGGCGAACAATTATTTTGATAATAAAACTGAATAATTTGTAAACGTTCTTTAGGCGTAAGTTGTTTGGCATTTCATGATGAAATGCCAAACAATACTTAACAAGAATAACATGACAGCATGACACGACTCGCACGTGATCTGTCAAAAAAAGGCTATTGAAAAAGTATCTCTACTTGGATCACCCGTTAGCTTTAATATCAGTACATACAAATACTTGAAATTAGTGTACGGAAATGTATGGTGTAATGCTTTTATAGTATCTAGAGTCCAAAGAAAAGTGGCCGTTATTGGCACGCCCCTTTTCGTACCTCCCACCGCATTTAACTTTAATGCCAGTTCATACATTAAAGCAGGGATTGCCATTCCTTTGCACAATTGTGCAACCACCACTTCACACCATAGATGGAAAAAGTGGTACAATTGTACCATTTCTGGTACAATTCGTTTTTGACTGGTACGTTGGTACACAAATGACGATTATGGTACAATTTCATTTTTGTAAAATTGTATGGTGGTACACTTTGCCAGATTTGGGTACAAAATAACCTCTAAATTTGTATAAAATATTCGTATCGTTACTAAAATCACAGCCAAACTCGTTACCAAAATAGGCAGCCAATAAATATTATGGTCAGTACGCTGTAACTAGTGACTGACGATTCCCAATAATAGTTCGTAGTATATGAAAACAAATCAGCTGACTTCCTACGATACTATATGAAAACAAATCAGCTGACTTCCTACAGTACTATTGTAATAATTAATATTTTTTAAGATCAATAATTTCAAATGCTGTTTTTCTTCGAAGGCAAACGATTAAGTTGTATACACCATCATGTATAAAATACTTGTTTCTATAATAATATAGAAACAAAATGGCCTTGAAGCCTGGAGAGTATCCTAGTTTTGCAAGAAAATTAGATAAAATGTAAAAATAATTGTGTTTGTATGATTTTTTAAAAGTTAGCATGACAAATGGATATATTTTTGATTTTATAGCGAAAAACGAAATAGCCGATCTTACAAGTAGAAAAAATACGTTTGGAACTTTTAACAAAAATTTAATCGTTTTTTTGAATATTTTTTTCCTTTGGTACAATTTACTTCAATTTGGTACATTTTTGTTGACGTCGTGGTACAATTCGATTTTTTTTAAATTCCATCAGTGCTTCACACATATTCTTACGCTCTTTCATTTAGTCGTCGATGAGACTTCGACAAGTGTACATGTCCAGCGGATGCCACGATATTTTTTTCAGGTTAACAGAAAAAACATAATGATGACACTCCAAAAATATTGTGTGGTCAAAAATGCTTTTGGTAACATCCAATGCCTTATATGTTATACAACATTTAAGGAAGGTACGGAATTTGTTATTAAAAGACATTGCGATCATTTTCATAGTTTTATAAATAATTTAAATGATAAGGAAAGAGAAGACCTGTTTTTATACCCTACACCACACTGTGGTACAGGGTATTATAACTTTGTGCATTTGTTTGTAACACCCAAAAGGAGAAGAAATAGACCCATCGTTTATTATACCGATCGACTTAGAATCACTTTCTGTGTCGATTTAGCTATGTCCGTCTGTCCGTCTGTCTGTCTGTCTGTCTGTCCGTCTGTCTGTCTGTCTGTCTGTCTGTCCGTCTGTGCATGTATTCTTGTAATCAAAGTACAGGTCGCAATTATGGTCCGATCTCGACGAAACTTTACACATATCTTATTTTTGGCCCAAGGACGATCCCTATTGAATTTGGTTAAAATCGGTTCAGATTTAGATATAGCCCCCATATATATGTTAGCCCCGATTTGACATGTAAGCGCTGTAAAAACTTTATTTTATACCCGATCAGTATGAAATCCGGCAGGAAAAGGTTTCTTATTACATAAATGAACTCTGTTAAATTTGGAAGAAATCGGTTCAGATTTAGATATAGCCCCCATATATACATTACCCCCGATTTGACATATAAGCGCTGTAAAAATGTTATTTTATATCCGATCAGTGCGAAATTCGGCAAAGAGAGGTTTCTTATTACATGAAGGAATACTGCTAAATTCGGAGAAAATCGGTTCAGATTCAGATATAGCCCCCATATATATGTTACCCCCGATTTGACATGTAAGCGCTGTAAAAACTGTATTTTATATCCGATCAGTGCAAAATTTGGCAGAAAGAGGTTTCTTATTACATAAAGGAATACTGCTAAATTTGGAGAAAATCGGTTCAGATTTAGATATAGCCCCCATATATACCCGATTTGACATGTAGGCGCTGTAGAGACTGTATTTCATATGCGATCAGTACGCTATAGAAGTTGTATTTTACTTCCGATCATTAAAATTTTCCAGAAAGATGTTTCTCAATTTAGGAACGAATATTGCTTAATTTAGCGATTATCGTTTCAGAATTAGATAATATGTTTCTACCCATTTACCAATTATTCCAAATTATTATGGCAATGACCCTTATCGCATTGTTAGGGAGGTGTAGGGTATTATATAGTCGGCCCCGCCCGACTTTCTGCCTTTCCTTACTGGTTTAGAAATAAAAAGATTTTTTTTGGAAAAATTGAAAGAATGGTTATTAGGAGAGGAAATTTATGAATCAAAGTCAGTTCCCAAATTAAATAACGAAATTTCAACTTTAGTAAGTTTGGAAATTGTCAGGAGAGGTAGGCCTTTGTGTGATGGTGTTATTATTAAGCAATTGTTGAAAACAATTTGGCAAAGGCTTAATTATAATACTAAATTGGTAGAGTCTCTTCCCCTGTCCGGTTATATAAATTATGAATTATGAATGAAAATGTGTATGTTACTAACATTTTGCTATGGCTG
Organism: Eudasyphora cyanicolor; assembly: GCA_963930755.1. NCBI lineage: Eukaryota > Metazoa > Arthropoda > Insecta > Diptera > Muscidae > Eudasyphora > Eudasyphora cyanicolor. The sequence continues at coordinate 153,030,955 of OZ005736.1, read as the reverse complement.
TAAAAAAATAAATTCTCTCAATTTGTTTACTCTCCCGTACTTACTAATACACGTGCAAAATAATTTTGGCAATCCCTGTTTTAAAGTTATTAAATGCAATTTCAGTTGCTAATAACACTGTGCAACAGTGAAAAATACACGGACTTGACAGTATAGGTTCGGATCTACTATCAAAGTGTAGTATAACCCTATACTCGGTTTGGCGAAATTGGTGACCAATTTTTTTATGGGCCTCCAAAATTTCTGAAAATCAGTGGGCCCCTCGAAAAAGGTGTCATCAGCTTTTGACCAACAACTAATTCAGACTTGGTGTTACCGCTTAATTATATGCATTTGGCAATAATGTAGCTTAAAATATGCTGAAAAAAGTGTCATAATTTTTTTTTTCGAAAACAAATTTTTTCCCTGTACTTTTTTTTGAAAAAGTGTAGGAAAAAAAATAATTTTTTTCAGCATAACATTAAGGGACTCGTAATTTTTCACTAACAATGTTTGGCAAAATTGTAGCCAGGGTAAATGTAAACAACTTTTGTGAACATATCAATACAATCTGAACGTGTCCATAAAAAGCTCAAAACACCACATTGTACCCCAAAAATTTTAGTATTTCACTATTATCTAAAACAATTATTTTTTTTTTTGGTATAGGGTATGTTTAGCAACTTTATAGAAAATATTAACGCCAATATTTTTGTGGAACATGTTAACCCTCTAGCTCCCCCACATAACTGTAATTGTTGGCCCCATTTTAACAAATCCTAAAAACCACCCTTAAAATGGAGAGGGCGGGGAGGAAATGTTCTACAAAAATATTGGCCATAAAATTTTACTATATGCGTCAGAACACACCAAAGCCTAAAACTTAACACAAAAACCAAAAAACGGACAGAACGAAGTCCCTGAAAGTTATGCGGAAAAAAGTGAAAACAATTATTTTTTCCTTCAATTTTTCAAAAAAAAAGTACCGGAAAAAATATTTTTCTCAAAAAATTTTAAGAAACTTTGTTCAGCATATTGTTAGCTACATTATTGCCAAATAAAGTTAAGCGGTATCACCAAGAATTAGTTGTTGGACAAAAGCTGATGACACCTTTTTCGAGGGGCCCACTGATTTTTATAAACTTTGGAGACCCATAAAAAAATTGGTCACCAATTTCGCCAACCTATACTGTCAAGTCCGTGTATTTTTCAAAAAGTTTTCATTTGTTTCATAGTGTAATTTAATTAAACAAAAACAAGTAAGAAAGTTTCAGTCGGGTAAACCGACTAAGGTATACCATCACTTTGTGAGTAATGTAATATTGAATATTACTCGAATTATTCTGTCAATTTGTGTGGGAGTTACCAGAAGGGGTTTATATAATACACCTTTTTTTCGCTGAACATTAGATACTTTAAATTCATTGCACTGTGCCGACTTATAAGCATTTATGTGCACTGGTATAAACGTTATGAGACATTAAATTGTGGTATGATTTGGGAATTTTGTGTGGGAGGTACAAAAAGGGGCGTGGCAATAACGCCCATTCTTCACAGGGCTATAGACACTATAAAAACATTACACTGTAAAAAATTTCAAGTATTTTTATACACTGATTTTAATGTTATAAGCTGTTAACTTTTGGTGCAAAAAGGTACCTTTGTGTGGGAGGTACCAAAAGGGGCGTGGCAACAACACCCATTTTTCCCTGGACTGTAGGCAATATAAAAGCATAATACTGTTCAAAATTTCAAGTATTTTTATACACTGTTATTAATGTTATAAGCTGTTAACTTTTGGTGCAAAATGGTGCATTTGTGTGTGAGGTACCAAAAGGGACGTGGCGACTTCGCCCATTTTTCTCGAGTTGATAGCGACTAATAAGCTAATACTATGTGTGAAATTTCAAAAGATTCGAATAAGTAGTATAGCAGTTATTAAAGAATCAATATTTCACAACATTTTAACCATTTGTGGGGGAGGTACTAGAAGGAGTGGACCAATATGGCCCATCTTCGAACTTAGCCAGAGATAGAAAAAAATATTACCACATACCAAATTTGAGGTCAATCGGTTACTCCTTTCGAGAGTTATCGTGCGCACCAGCCAGCAGACAGACAGACAGACAGACAGACGGACGGACATTGCTCATTCGACTTAAAATGACCCAAAACGGATTTCCTCCGAACATACTTGGGGTCTTAGGTCACTCCATCGAGGTGTTACACTTTTTTCCGTAGCAAATGATATATACCCTCGTCACACTAAAGTGAGGGTATAAAAAAAATTAATTTACGAATAGTTGTTTGGGACTCAAGGTGAGTGGATTAATAAGTCGGTTTACCCGACTGAACTTTCTTACTTGTTTGTATCTGTTTCTATTAAATTGTTTGAAATAGGCAGAATGTAACTTAAACAAATGGTATCATACCAAATCAATCCTGACTGAATAACAAACAAGTAAAGACGGATTAAGTTCGGCCATGCCGAATCTTATATACCCTCCGCCATGGATCGCATGTGAATGGTATCGTGTACAAATAAACCCATTATACCAATTTCAGCCCAATTCGTTGAAATTTGAGTTTTTGTTTCCTTACGAAGTCAAATTTAGAGGTACCTTTATATGTAAGCTATCTCAAAACATGCACCTAGGACTACCGTTGTTCGTGTGAAGGATTCAGGGTTTACATAAACCGTAGTTACCAATATTCAGCCCGATCAGTTGACATTTCGTCGGCTTAATGCTATTTTGTTTCATACGCCATTTTGTATGAACGGAGAAAAACGCAATTTATTGTTTGAATAAAAACCGGACTCAAGAGTTACACACTTTTTATACCTTAGGGTTCCTCACATTATTAATATGATTCTAATGCAGAGGGTCGGTATGGGAGGAGAGTAATTTACATACTGTGATCGAAAGAATGTAAAATAGTGATTAAAAACAAGTAAGAAAGTTTCAGTCGGGTAAACCGACTAAGGTATACCCTCACTTTGTGAGTAATGTAATATTGAATATTACTCGAATTATTCTGTCAATTTGTGTGGAGGTACCAGAAGGGGTTTATCAAATACACCTTTTTTTTGCTGAACATTAGATACTTTAAATTCATTGCACGGTGCCGACTTAGAAGCATTTATGTGCATTGGTATAAACGTTATGAGACATTAAATTGTGGTATGATTTGGGCATTTTGTGTGGGAGGTACAAAGAGGGGCGTGGCAACAACGCCCATTTTTCACAGGGCTATAGACACTATAAAAACATTACACTGTACAAAATTTCAAGTATTTTTATACACTGGTTTTAATGTTATAAGCTGTTAGCTTTTGGTGCAAAAAGGTACCTTTGTGTGGGAGGTACCGAAAGGGGCGTGACAACAACACCCATTTTTCCCTGGACTGTAGCCAATATAAAAGCATAATACCGTACAAAATTTCAAGTATTTTTATACACTGTTATTAATGTTATAAGCTGTTAACTTTTGGTGCAAAATGGTGCATTTGTGTGGGAGGTACCAAAAGGGACGTGGCGACTTCGCCAATTTTTCTCGAGTTGATAACGACTAATAAGCTAATACTATGTGTGGAATTTCAAAAGATTCGAATAAGTAGTATAGCAGTTATTAAAGAATCAATATTTCACAACATTTTAACCCTTTGTGGGGGAGGTACTAGAAGGAGTGGACCAATATGGCCCATCTTCGAACTTAGCCGGAGATAGAAAAAAATATTACCACATACCAAATTTGAGGTCAATCGGTTACTCCTTTCGAGAGTTATCGTGCGCACCAGCCAGCAGACAGACAGACAGACAGACAGACAGACAGACGGACGGACATTGCTCATTCTTAAATGACCCAAAACGGATTTCCTCCGAACATACTTGGGGTCTTAGGTTACTCCTTCGACGTGTTACACTTTTTTCCGTAGCAAATGATATATACCCTCGTCACACTAAAGTGAGGGTATAAATATAAGGCGATAGAAAAATGGAGACATAGAACAAAAATATCAAAATTATTTCCCGTAAATCAGAGTTAAATCGATTTACTCTACCAATATCTCGAAAACTAGACGAGATGGGAAAAAAATGATTGCAGATTCTGAAAGAGCATGTTTGAAACCCATATTATCCAGTTGCTATATATTTGGGGGCTATATCAAAAAATGGACCGATAATGCCCATTTTCAAACCCAAATTACATGCAGCTATAAGAAGTATATTTACTAAAATTCAGTCATCTAGCTCAATTATTGAAGACAATAACGACTTTTAGTGTATTTAATTGAGGTACAAGATGTAATTAACTTGAAGTCGTTTCATGACTATAATTGAAGCACAATATGTAATTGATTTAAGCTAGTCTTGAATTGAATTACAAGATGTACTTATTTTTTATGCGTTTTCAGTGTAGTTTATTTCACTGTAAACATATCCAAAACCGAGATATTCTACCATGAACTGAACCGGGTTCCAGAGGACATCAATTTACAAAATGACTGTCTTCCTACACTCGTATCCTTGAGTGAATTTAAATTTAAACAAAATCATAGTGTGAACCAAAGAAATGTATTTAATATTTTCCGTTATTTCAATAACTTTTGCCTGAAGCATTTAAATTCTTATGGTTTTGGTATTAGTATATATGTATGTGTAATGCATTTTCTGTTTGGGGTCGTAATGGGTGTACGTATTTTATGGGAATAAGAAATGTGTTACTGTTTGTGAGTTGAAAGGTTTGTGTTCCTTATTTCAAAAACCCCCTCCATTTTACAGTACAACAAGTGAAGCAAAAACAACAACATCAGCGGAAACCACCCACTCTCGTATTGTTTATTAAACTTAAGTACCATTTTGAAAGCGTAACGATATCGCCGTTGTCGTTTGTGTTGTGCTATTTAAATTTCACGTTACATTTGCAACATTCTAATAATATGACCGTTGTTCTCGTCTGTGTCACATTTCCGGGTATCGGCCGCTTTGTGTCATTTACATTTCATAACTGAAGTATGGTTATTAGAAGTAGTTAAGCTTTAGTATTATTAGTTATTTAACTTAATTAAGTGTAAAGGTAGTAAAGTTTTATTAGGAAATACCCGAAATAACAGCTCTTAAGATTCCACGCAACAGCATAATTTGGTAAAAAGAAAAAAATCCTTTCAAGGGACATTCTTACTTTTATGGATGCGAATAAAATCTAAACGTATTATAGTTTTGTGTTCCACAAAAAGGGACAGGCGTAAAATTTGGTCATAATATACATATTAATAATATTACCTAATAACAATACAAAGGTACAATAAACTACGCCATAAAAACGTTACAAAACACAAAGTCCACTCGCCTCACACATTTACGAATATAAGGACTGATTGAAAAGCGAAAATATTCTTTATTTACTTTAGAAAAGAAAAAGTAAGAAAATTTCAATGGAGTAAATCGCTTGAACGATGATATCTTTTTGTGAGAAATTTATAGTATTGAGTTATTGAAATTTGGTATAAATTGGCCAATTTGTGCGATTGGTACCAAAAGTGGTAAGGAAATTACCAAAATTTTTCACAGAAAGATAGAACATTTTAAGTATTTGGGTATACCGACATAGTAATAGTTTATCTGTCGCTATCACCTTGAGAAAAATGGGAGAATGTTCCCCTTCCCATATTGTACTTCCCAAACAAAGGGAACATTTTGTACCAAAAATTAACTGATTTGACATTTGTTTTAAAACCTCCCATACATAATGGCCAAACCATATTAATATTAACATAACATAACATAACGCTAATACCAATGTACAGAAACAACAAGTAAGGAAGTTTCAGTCAGGTAAATCGACTAAAGTATACCCTCTCTTTGTGAGTAATGTAATATGGGATATTACGATTTAGGCCGTACACGCCTAGATCGTCATAGAACTTGCCAATGAGCAAGAATACAATAATAATAACAATGACACAGAGCTAAATTAAATTAGAATAAAATGTGCGATTTTTTCAAAAATAACCTAAACATATTTTGAACCGTAGAACTGAACCAAAAGTTTGGAATGCTTGTAGAAGAGGTATTGGAGAACTTAAATTATAAGTTTGGGCCCGCTATGGTATACAGGGGCGTATTTTTGCATGTCATCTAATTATTGAGGCCTACAAATATTATAAGTTAATTATCTCATATAGTTACCGAGGTATCTGCAATTGAATATTGGTGAAAAAATTTAAAATTAATTTTTTCACCGACCTTGTCCTAGTATTTTGTGAATATCGTTTCGGAATAGACAATAGATTTTTTTACGTCAAATTTTCTGAATATTCAACAAAATTTTCTATATGATCAAAAAAGTCGATCCGATATACCGAATGATACAAAAATTACCCAGTAGAAAATTACTGGTTATATTTGTAACTGACTCGCCCAGAAATACTTCAAGTTTCAAGTGGCCAATATTTAAAATTTTCGTAAAATGTGGTGTCATTTGGAGAAGCGCAGCAACACTATTAATAAAAATTGTTGGTTCATTCTTTTCTCGAAAAAATTCTCCAGAAAGTTTCCTTTAAGACGAATATAAATCTGTTTCTTTCTTTTTTCTCCAAAATACTATATATGTATACCTATTCGCAATAAAATACAATTAATAACGCCATAAAATATTTAATAATAAATATATTTCAATGAAATATTATTAAGTCATCACGATTGGAAAGTAATTCACCTTACCACATATAACAAGTAAAAGCGTTTAGAATTTTCCGACGATTAATAATAATGGGTGATCTAAGTAAGATACTTTTTTCAATAGCCTTTTTTTGTCATGCTGTCATATTATTTTTGTTAAGTATTGTTTGGCATTTCATCATGGAAAGACTTACGCCTGAACAACGTTTACAAATTATTCAGTTTTATTATCAAAATAATAGTTCGCCTATTGCGCTAAGTACATTTTTTTTTAAATCCAAAAAAAAAATACTTTCCAGCCAACCCACGACCTTGACACTAGAGTGATCAAAAACCCGTTTTTTTTGAAAAAATAAAAAACCGGTGGATGGTTTATTAAAGTTATAAAAAAACCGGTGGACGGTTTTTTTCTTCGAAGAAAACAGGGGAAACCGGTAGAACCGGTTTTTTTTCTGCATAACAAAACAGTATGAAAATTGCCGTTTGAAAAACATTTTCCTTTTTTATAACAAAAAATGCGATTTTTTAATATTAAGGCGATTTTTAATATTGTGATTAATATTGTCATTTGAGTCAAACGGTCCTTTTATCTCATACTTATAACTAATTAGCTATTGTATCTAGAAACATTTTCCAAAAGTGTTATCGATAGTCTTTTCATCAACCTTTTAAAAAAATTAGCAAATATATTTTCATTACTTTTTTGCAAAATTAAACTTTTTTGAAATTTTGGTAAAAACCTATGTTTTAATTTTTGATTTTTTTGCTCAAAAGAAAGCTTAGATAATTTCCTTTAAAAGCTTTGTGACCTATTAATGGGAAGGGACCTGTTGATCTATCAAAATAAATATAAACCTCTGAAAAAAAATTAACGTTCAACCAAACATTTTAGCATTTCAGATGGGAAAAACAACCGTTTGACAAAAATGTCAATATTTGACACCCTCCAACTCGGAAGTCCTTAACCGATTTCGTTGGAATTGTGTCTCATAACTACTATCTGATAGGGCTACTTGGTGCAATTTTCATACCGACAGAAGACATCCCTTTTAAAAATTAACTCACTTGACATGAACCCCTTATGTAGTTCAGTCAAGAAAATATTAATATTTCGGGATATTAAATAGAATATTTAATAGAGGTATTAAATCTTTATACATTTATATTTTATATACACACTTTAGTGCAGGTGGGTATATACGAGTATACATATAAATATATAAGAGTATACACTAGTCGGTTTACCCAAATGAAATTTTCTTACTTGTTCTTCTTTCGGTTTGGAAGTGGGAGAATGCGTTTACTTTTCACATAACTTCTGCGCGTATGAATCATTTATACCCTCACTGTAGTGTGACGAGGGTATATATCATTTGCTACGGAAAAAAGTGTAACACATCGATGGAGTGATCTAAGACCCTAAGTATGTTCGGAGGAAATCCGTTTTGGGTCATTTTAAGTCGAATGAGCAATGTCCGTCCGTCTGTCTGTCTGTCTGTCTGTCTGTCTGTCTGTCTGTCTGTGTGTCTGCTGGCTGGTGCGCACGATAACTCTCGAAAGGAGTAACCGATTGACTTTAAATTTGATATGTGGTAATATTTTGATCTATCTCCGGATGAGTTCGAAGATGGGCCATATTGGTCTACTCCTTCTGGTACCTCCCACACAAAGGGTTAAAATTTTGTGAAATATTGATTCTTTAATAACTTCTATACTACTTATTCGAATCTTTTGAAATTCTGCACATAATATTAGTATATTAGTCGCTATTAACTCGAGAAAAATGGGTGAAGTTGGCATGCCCCTTTTGGTACCTCCCACACAAATGGACCATTTTGCATCAAAATTTAACTGCTTACAACTTTAATACAAGTGCATAAAAATGCTTGAAATTTTCTACAGTATAATGTTTTTGTAGCGCCTATAGTCCGGTAAAAAATGGGCATTATTGTACAGCCCCTTTTGGTACCTCCCACACAAATGGACCGTTTCGTACCAAAAGTAAACGGCTTGTAACTTTAATACCAGTGCATACAAATACTTGAAATTTTGTACAGTGTAATGCTGTTATAGTGCCTATAGTCCTGTAAAAAGTGGGCGTTATCACCCCACCCCTTTTGTACACAAAATGACCAAATCATACCAAAATTACATAGCTCGTAACTTTAATATACCAGTGCACATAAACGCTTATAGTTCAGCACAATGCAATGTATTTAAGAATGTACTGTTTACCGAAAAATATGTGTAGTTGGAAAACCCCTTCTGGTACCTCCCACACAAATTGACACATTTATTGGTGTAATGTTATATATTACATTACTCACAAAGTGAGGGTATACCTTAGTCGGTTTACCCGACTGAAACTTTCTTACTTGTTTTCTTTAAATTTTTGTAATTTGTATAGAAATTGGTGAATGGCTTCGGATTCTAGCAAAGTTGCCGAGTCTTTTTAGGCCATATAAGGAGATCTTTCATATTATTATCTTAATTTGTGATATTTAGTATATAAATTTGTAAATAATTTTTAATATTTTAGTGATAATAAAAAACCGGAAAACCGGCGGAAACAAACGAAAAAAACCGGTTGCACCGGTTGTTCGAAATTCATGATTTTGAGAAAAACCGGGGACTGTGGAAGCAAAAAACCGGTTGGCCGGTTTATTTAAAACCGGTTTTGATCACTCTACTTGACACCCTTGAGCTATATTTTAGCTCTCGTTAAGAGCTATCTTTTTGCCATTGACCGATTCCCGATCCGACGTACCGGAATCATCGGTCCATATTTCTTCAAAAATGATGCCGGTGAAAACGTAACCGCCAATGGCGACCGTTATCGTGCCATGATAACCGACTATTTGATGCCTGAAATCGAAGCTCGTGATCTCGGCGACATTTGGTTTCAACAAGACGTCGCCACTTATCACATATCGCATCAATCAATGGATTTATTGAGAGAACACTTCGGTGAGCAGATAATTTCACGTTTTGGGCCGGTCGATTTGCAGCCAAGATCCAGTGATATCACACAGTTAGATTTTTTCCTGTGGGGATATGTAAAGTCTAAAGTTTATGCGGACAAACCCGCTTCGATTCAGGCCTTGGAGCAAAACATCACGCGTGTCATTCGCCAGTTACCAGTCGAAATGCTCGAACGAGTCATAGAAAATTGGACTCAACGGATGGACCATCTGAGACGTAGCCGCGGCCAACATTTGATAGACATAATCTTCAAAAAATAAATGCCAAAGAATGTTCTTTCAAATGATAATAAACATTCCCCATTCAATTTGAACTTTCTGTGTTTTTTTCTTTAAAAAGGTAGGGAACCTCGAAATGGATCACCCTATATATACACTTTATGGGGTCTCAGATCAATATTTATTGGTGTTACAAACGGAGTGACAAAATGAATATACCCCCATCCTATGGGGCAGGGTATAAAACACGAACGCTGCAATTTTTAGGCCACAAATACTTTATTCAAACGGGGACTACAACAAAATGAAAATTTTTTGTATACATTTTATGGAGATGAATTCTTGCCAAAATTGAATAAAAACTGCAAAGTTTCAGCTAAATTTCTTAGAAAATGTGGTGTTTATTAGGCCGGGTCGATTTGTGGTGAGGCAAAAAAAGTCCCCATTGCTCAGTGAAAATCGTATTCTAGGGATCAAAATAAGAAACATTGCCGAAGGAACCATACCTCTAAAACGAATTCTAATGTCCCGGAATTTGGGTCGAACTTTCGCTGATTTTGTCATGTAAAGTGCCAAAAATGGTGATTTTTTTGAAATGTTTGTATGGGGAACCCCCAGGTGAGTTTCAGAGGGTGTGCTACTGGCATGGGTGGATCGGCCCTCCAACGTTAGTGGGGGTCGGTCATACATTTGGACTCGATTGGAGCACTCTAAATGGGTCAAAGTGGAATTTTTTCCGGGACATCAGAATTCGTTTTAGAGGTATGGTTCCTTCGGCAAAGTTTCTTATTTTGATCCCTAGAATACGATATTCACTGAGCAATGGGCGACTTTTAAATCGACCCGCCGTAGTGTTTATGGCTTAAATAAGCCGTTTTGAGAGCGACATCTATAGATGTAAAGCTCAAAACCGTAGCGACCTCTATAGATGAGATATATCAAAACATTGACCGATATGGCCCATTTGCAATCCCAAACAACCTGCAACTATAAGCAATATTTGTACCAAATTTGATCACTCTAGCTCTATTATTACGGGCTGTAGCTTGATTACAACAGACGGACGGACAAACGGACATGGCTAAATCATCTTAGAATTTTATGACGATTATGAATATATGGGTAATTCCACCAAAAGGTCTACCGTGATCAAAAAATGTAAAGTTATTAAAATCACATTAATGTAATTTATTATTATACAAAAATATTCAAATTTTAATAAAATGAAAAAAAAAATGTCACTTGTATATGTATACTCAACAATTTAAGAAAAACAAGTAAAAGAGTTAAGTTCCGCCATGTCGAATCTTATATACCCTCCACCATGGATAGCATGAAAACTCAAACATACAAAATAACTCAAACCTAAAGAAAATAACACCGAAAACACACAAAAAAATATAGTAGATGAGAACAGTAGGAATAACAACAAGTTAGATGATATATATGGGAGCTATATCTAAATATGGAAAGATATCGCCCATTTGCAATCCCAAACAACCTGCAACTGTAAGAAGTATTTGTTCCAAATTTGATCAACCTAGCTTTTTTATTGCGGAATGTAGCGTGATTACAACAGACGGACGGGCATGTCTAAATCGTCTTAGAATTTTACGACGATTAAGAATATATATACTTTATGGGGTCTCAGATCTATATTTAGAGGTGTTACAAACGGAGTGACAAAATGAATATACCCCCCATCCTATGGTGGAGGGTATAAAGACAATTGGGTTGTGGCAAATTGTAGTTTAGGTTCATTCACGCATTTTTATTGCAAATTTCTTTAAAATTAACGTCGTAAATATAGGGTTATGTAAAAAAGGCCTACTATAAATAACACTACGCAACAAAAATTTTTTTTGTGTCATAGACCTAAAAATTATTTTTTTGTATAGCTTGTGGCATACTGTTAAATAAAATCAAAATCAAAAATTTTTTTATGGATAAATTTTTTTTAAAAATTTTTTTAATAAAAATACTATAATCGTCGAAGGTACCCATAGTATTTGCACTATAATTTTTGCAGTATATGCCCGATCAGGTCGACTTAAATTGAAGCTAATGTGGGCTACCAATGTTGGAAATATCTCTTTCACTTACAAACAGTGGTATGGAAAAAGTAGATTTTTTTCAAAAAAAAAATCCTGGGACAAAAAAGACATAAAAATAGAAAAAAAATCGAAAATAGGTATTTTATTTTTTAAAAGTTTGCATCCTAGCGAAGAAAATAATGCCTATTTGAAAAAAAATCTATGGATAAATGTAGAAATTATAGCCCTTTTGGTAGAGGTATGAGAATTTCAAAAATATTTTTTTTAAATTTCTGTTTAGCGATTTTATTTATTACTTTTATTTATATTATGTACATTTGAGTTTATTTACATGAACAAGTTTCATTAGAAGTAATTGTTAGTTCTTTGTTGATGTTTGTAGATTTCGTGATCGGTTTCTCTAATGAGGAACCAAATATAATCTCCCATCATTCTTTCATCCCAGTGCCCTTGGTAACGCCGCTCGATGGACTTCAATTCTTGGTGAAACCTTTCGCTATGTTCGTCACTTACGTCGCCAACATTCTCGTAGAAAAAGTTTAAATGAGAATGCAAGAAATGAATTTTGAGGGACATATTTACACCTGTTGGAATACATAAAGCGATAAATAAGTTGGAAGAATACAGACATATATGTTATATACATAAATATAAAAAAATATATTTCTAACCAATTTTTCAAAATTTTTTTACAAATCATTAATCATTGTTTCATATTGCGGGCTTTTATTGGATCCAAGGAAATTTGAAACTACAAGCTTAAACGGCCTCCATGCAATTTCATCCGACGTCAAATATGATTCGAAATTCACATCTTTCATCAGTTTCCTTATTTTAGGCCCATCAAAAACTCCTTCTTCGATTTTTTGAAAAGAAAGACTTTTAAATAAACTTTTTAAATATGAGAATGAATTTGCATCTTTCCTTAAGACTTTTACAAAATTTTTAAAGAGCCCCAGCTTAATATTCAGTGGTGGCAAAATATCGGCTATTCCAGAGGCATAACGTACCAACTACTTTTAAATCGCAACAATTCTTCCAGTCATGTTCATATTTTATGTATTTTATCAATTTAGCCATTGTTTCATATGATTCCTTTGTGTTGACAGCATGAGCATTGGGAATCAACGGTTCCTGATTTCCGTTGTTTAAAACTACTGCTTTCAAATTTTCTTTACTGCTGTCAACAAGTAACCGCCATTCCTTTGAATTGTATGTTTGATTAAGTTCCTCGAACAATCCGGGAATGTCCTTGCAAAAGCATATGTTATCCACAGTTGTATAAAATTGTTTGTAAGGTATATCACGGACTCTATAATATGATATGTTAACATCTGGGCAAAAATATTGTACTGTTTCATCCGAGATGCAATTAGTTCTGCCTTATCTTTGGTCAGTTCCAAATCTTGCTCATATATTTCCAAACATTGCACATATATTTCTTCTGTTATTTTACTAAACTCACGTCGATTTTTTAATTACATATTTTCCGCAGATGTAGCAGAAATTGTCGGGATCATTTACACATTGAAAAAGTTCTTTGCCTTTTACTCATACTTCGAAATATAACTTTATAATATTTCGAAGAAAATCAACTTATCTCTTTAAGGCGCTGAATTACACTAATTTATTAATAAGTAATTTCATTCGTAAATTCCGGATTTAAGGTACATAAGTTGCAGTACCTGTAGCTGACATATAGTTTTCTTCGAACGTAGAAACCCAACACATATAATTTTACTACCTGTATATACTACTGGGATGTCCATGCCCCTAAAAGGCGCAACTGAATGGAAACCTCATAAATAAACCAGTAAGGAAAGGCAGAAAGTCGAAGAAACCTCTTTCTGCCGAATTTCGCACTGATCGGATATTAAATACAGTTTTTACAGCGCTTACTGGTCAAATTGGGGGTAACATATATATGGGGGCTATATCTAAATCTGAACCGATTTCTTCCAAATTTAACAGTGTTCATTCATATAATAAGAAACCGCTTTCTGCCGAATTTCATACTGATCGGATATAAAATAAAGTTTTTACAGCGCTTACATGTCAAATCGGGGCTAACATATATATGGGGGCTATATCTAAATCTGAACCGATTTTAACCAAATTCAATAGGGATCGTCCTTGTGCCAAAAAAAAGATATGTGTAAAGTTTCGTCGAGATCGGACCATAATTGCGACCTGTACTTTGATTACAAGAATACATGCGCAGACGGACAGACGGACAGACAGACGGACAGACGGACATAGCTAAATCAACTCAGAAAGTGATTCTAAGTCGATCGGTATAATAAACGATGGGTCTATTTCTTCTCCTTTTGGGTGTTACAAACAAATGCACAAAGTTATAATACCCTGTACCACAGTGTGGTGTAGGGTATAAAAGCGAAAAAATATGAAACAAGATTTTTTTGAATTTCCCTAACATTTACAAAATGGCTCATAACTTTTACATCTATCCATAGATTTTTTTTCAAAAAGACTGTATTTTCTTAGTTAGCATGCTGGCTTTTTAAAAATGTGATAAAATTTTTTCGATTTTTTTTTCTATTTTTATGGTTTTTTTTATACCAGGAAAAAGTGTTTTGACGACTGTAACTAAACCAAAGAATCTACTAGAAAGCAATATTTGCAACATATGTAGCCCTCATAATTCCCTTTAATTTGAGCTAAATAAGGCTTATACTTGAATTAAAAAAAAAAAATTACCATAAAATTTTTTTTTAATATTTTTATCGTGTTTGTGACACCTAATTGCACCAGAAACTGTTATCCACATCCCTTGGACAAAAATTTTGTTGCATAGTGTACTCTTTCTAAGAGCAAAAGTAAATAAAAGTGTCGAAGCAAAAGAATGAGGAATAGCGGCAATTTTTGGCTTATCTCTACTACAAATTATTTTGTCACGTTCGACACCGAAAAGAAGCATTAGTTATCAGTAGACCAGAAATTTTCAAAGAAAATCCATCAAACAGAAAATCAGTTTAAAAAATTATGTAAAATTTTTTCTGTATCCATTTGAAGTTTGTCACGTTCGACACCGTAAGTGTAAAATTCAATCGTTCGTCCGTCCGTTGTAATCAGTCTATAATAATTGAGCTAGATGATTGAAATTTGGTATAAATACTTAGTTGTTATACCAACAGGTAACTTGGAATTGAAAATGTACACTATCGGTCCATTTTTTGATATAGCCCCCATATATAGCATCTCCCCGATTTGGCTTATTAACTCCATAGAGACCACAAATGTCAACTGATCGGGCTGAAAATTGACAACTGGTGTTTATTTATACCCGGAATCCTTCACACGATCAGCGGTAGTTGTAGGTCCATGTTTTTATATATCCCTTATATGAAGGTCCCTCTAGATTTGTCTTCGTAACGCCATAAAAACCTTAAATTTCATCGAATTGGGCTGAAATTTGGTATAATGAGTTTATTTGTACCCGAAACCATTCATATGCGATCCATGGTGGAGGGTATATACGATTCGACATGACCTAACTTAATCCGTCTTTACTTCTTTTATTTAAAAATAGTCATGGAAAAAATGTCACGTTCGACATGTCACGTTCGAACCAACTTAAAAATTTAATTTAGGGCCTGTTTCTGTAACTTATTTTCGTTCGTCTACGGCGAACGATCAAAAATCACTCAATTATTCCGAGAAATCTATAAGTCTCAGGAGTGTACAATTCGTTGTGTCTATAGAAAAGCACGTTATAAGCTCGTACCCAAAATATTTCTAACCTGCGTTTTATAGAATTCAAGTAATAGTTGAGAGATTTTTCATCGTTTACTGTAGACGAACGAAAATAAGTTACAGAAACAGGCCCTTAAAAACAGTAAGGAAAGCCTAAAGTCGGGTGGGGCCCACTATATAATACCCTACACACTCTCGTAATATTGAATAACTCTGATATATACATTTTGTAATTCATGTATAAATTGTTTACATAAATTTACTTTTGGGGCATTTTATACTTAAATAATACCCTGTACCACAGTGTGATGTAGGGTATAAAAAAGATTGGATCTAAAGAGCCAAATCGGATGAAACATATATATGGTAGTGTTGGTTCATGGATCAAGAAACTTTACCCTCCTACATTTCAAACGATTGCAATGTTGGTTCATGGATCAAGAAACTCTACCATTCTAAATTTCAAAATGATTGGATGTAAAATACAGCTTCTACAGGACTAAAGAGCAAAATCGGACGAAACATATATATGGGAGCTATAGCTAAATCTTAACCGATATTCTTAAAATTCGGCAATGTTGGTTCATGGATCAAGAAACTCTACCTTTCTAAATTTCAAAACGATTGGATGTATAATACAGCTTCTACAGGACTAAAGAGCAAAATCGGACGAAACATATATATGGGAGCTATAGCTAAATCTTAACCGATTTTCTTCAAGTTCGGTAGTGTTGGTTCATGGATCAAGAAACTCTACCATTCTAAATTTCAAAATGATTGGATGTAAAATACAACTTCTATAGGACTAAAGGGCCAAATCGGACGAAAGATATATATGGGAGCTATATCTAAATCTGAACCGATTTCCACCAAATTCAATAGGGATCTTTACAGCTGCGAAATACTCTAAACTGCAAAATTTCAGAACGATCGGAGTGAAATTGCGACCTGTAGTCGACGAACTACTTTACATGGACAGACGGACGGACGGACAGACATGGTTAAATCGACTCAGCTAGTGATTCTGAGTCGATCGGTATACTTTAAGGTGGGTCCAGCTGTGTTATTTTCAGGTGTTACAAACATCTGCCGTGAAACAAACTTATAATACCCTGTACCACAGTGTGGTGTAGGGTATAAAAACTACCCAAGATATTTCTATCAAACAAAGAGGATTTATTATTTTTTAACATTTTACAATTTTCATCTTTAACATATTCTTTTTTATTTCGCTGAATCTCATGTTTTTAAAGTTGTTCACAAAAACTACTTCTATTTTTGTCGCGTTCGAACCGCTCCTTTTTTTGTCCTTATTTTCTAATCAATATTTCGCCTGAAAAGCAAAAACACGAGTTAAAGTACTATTAACGATCTATGTATAACATAGTGTAAAAGATTAATCTAAAATATGTTTTATTCTGACCTTTTTATCACTTCGAATTTGTACAACGGCCACGTTCGACACCGTGAAATTGCCCATATATACTTTATGGGGTCCCAGAGTAATATTTAGAGGTGTTATGAACGGAGTGACAATATGAATATATCCTATGGTGGAGGGTATACAAATAGTAAAGCTGTCAATATTCTAGCTTTTGAGATTGTAGAAAAACTAAATTTTCAATTGCAAATATCTCGATAACAATGTGAGTCCTTTGTAGGCCCCGGTCAGTAGAATGTTCACAAAACTGGAATCTGAAAAAAAAGACGAAAGCTACACGCGCTTGAACATTTTGTTCAGCCGAGTTGGCCAACTTTGAATTTCTGTAGCTCAAGCAAGACAAGTTTAGCCGCATTGTGTTTTCTGGTTAAGAAACGACCGAATTATTTCCTTTTTTTGAATTCCTCCCACTGTGCACCGTTTGGAACAGGAACCGTTCATTTCTCATTTATTTTGAACAATTTTGTTGCACAGTGTTATGGGGTCTCTTGTAGGGAAAGTACACCGTTCACACCTTTAAAACACATTTCTTACATATTTTCTGCTAATGGTTTTCTTGTATTAATTGATTTAAAGGGTCCTTTATAGCAATGAAGGAAGTTGGTGGAAATTGTTTTCTTTATTCTTTTTTAATGTTTATAAGTATTTATCGAACGTATACTATAGACGAATACTTGCACAGTTGTTTCTTCTTTTTTGGGTTTCTGATATTTTTCACTTTATTGGTAACAAACACACGTTCTCACACTTTGTTGGTGGTAATTGCTACCCTCATATATTAAGAAGGTTTTTTTTTAACGGCCAAAGTATTTGCTACACCTAGGACATTTTAATGAGGGTTGCTTTAAAATCAATTGCCAAACTTAATTAAAGTTAAACTCTAACAAAATGTTAAAAACTTTACTTTGTTTTGAACGAAAAAAAAAAACGTTTGCCCAATAACTTAAAAGGTAAATTTGAACCTTTCATTTCAAAAAGCTAAGCTATTTATTTTACTTTACTTTCCTTTAGATGGAAATTAAGAAACTTTTCAATTGACCAATGTTACCTACCTTCATTTAAGAGAATGTTAATTATTTGTTATTTGCCTCGCTCAGCTCACCTCAGTTTTTGTAAAAGTCAAGAGAACAAGCCAACCAAGAGCGGAGCAAAAAAGTCCGGGTTCCTTTCAACATTAACACTCGGCTGACACTAGAACACAGCCAATAAATTTTGTTTCGCACACTCTATTTCCGTTAACATGCCATTTCCTCTAATAAATCGAAATGAATTCAAATGAAAGAAGGAAAAAACAAAAACAGCAACGAAGGAAAAAACACTTTCTAGGGGGTGGGGGCAAAAAAGTAAACAAAAAATCTCTTCCAAAAAAACTCTGCCCATTGAAAGACCAAAAAGTCATTCATTCGTTATCGCTCACAGTAAGGACACCACAAAAAAGTCTCTAAAAAAGGAAATGAAATTGTAAAAGGTATGGCTGCTGTGCAATATTCCGGCTGCCAGCCGCCAGCCGCCGATCAACAATTCTGTCAGCAACATTGCCAACAGATATACTCGCCCACACTCAAACTCACTTACCAGAGTCGTAATACAGACACCCTGTTATTCACTTATTCGTGCCCAGTGCTCAGTGTCCAGTACCCAACAACGTTATAAATGCAAAGGGCCAACAGTCAAGTCAACACTCCATGTCACAGTGTCACTGACACCACCCCTACTCCAGGGACGAGGAGTAGGTGTTAGACGTTTTGTCATTTCAATGGTGTTGAAAGTTTTGAAAAATGCAGCTAAAGTTACACAATAAATTGCCATAATTTAGTTGAACAGTATTTCAGCCCACAAACACACACATTTGAGGTTTATCAAAATAGCCAGAGTTTCAATTTTTAATTTGAAAATTATAACTGTGTGAGAACAGAAAGTTTACTCCAGAGACCAAGGACACAGAGTAGCTCACCCCTGGCACGGTTTCAATTTATAGTCTCACATACAATTTCGGTTAAATTATATTAAATTTTTAATATTGCGAAATTTTAAATTATGGCGAATGTACATTTTGCATAAAGATTTTTTGCCGCCTAAAAACATTTGGAGTTTCGTTTTTGAATATATTTTGTTTCATACATACTACGTCGCACAATGGGATCGTGTGAACATAAGTATGGTGACCACTAAGACAAGTTAATGTTGCGAAACCCAGGTCATTTGTATAGAATACCAAAGAAGGAATCCCAGAAGTGTACAGAAGAATTAATGTATCAAATTTTTGTAGAAATTGGTATTTTTGGGAATGTAGTCTCAGGCAAAAAGGCCTGGAAGGAAAATCGGCTATTTAATTTTTTGATATTCCAAGTGGGCATGGCACCGCCCATACGCCCCCATTTGCGAAAACGCCATATCCGGGGAACGGCTCTCTAAATTATGCTGAAATTTTCTGTCAATGGTTTTGTAAGCAAAAAACTTCATCGTGCCTAAAATGCGCGGGGTCGGATCAATGGGCGTGGTCCCGCCCATATGAGCCAAGTTTTTAAATTCAGATATCTTGAACAATTTATCAGCAACGGTGCCGTAATTTTGTGTATATGTATCTGGTAGCAGTCTACGTGATTGGTCCAAAAATGGGCGTGGTCCCACCCTTATAAGCCAAATTTTTTAATTGAGATATCTTGCAGAATTTGTTAACGAAAGTGCTCTAATTCTGTGCATATGTATGGGGTGATCTAAGTTGAGATACTTTTTGCAATAGCCTTTGTTTTGACAGATCACGTGTGAGTCGTGTCATGCTGTCATGTTATTTTTCTAAAGTATTGTTTGGCATTTCATCATGGAAAGACTTACGCCTGAACAACGTTTACAATTTAATCAGTTTTATTATCAAAATAATCGTTCGCCAATTGCGCTAAGTCCATTTTTTTAAATCCAAAAAAAAACACTTTCCAGTCGACCCACGACCTTGACACCCATGAGCAATATTTTAGCTCTCGTTAAGAGCTTTCTTTTCTCCATTGACCGATTCCCGATCCGACGTACCGGAATCATCGGTCCATATTTCTTCAAAAATGATGCCGGTGAG
This sequence comes from Eudasyphora cyanicolor, assembly GCA_963930755.1. Lineage (NCBI taxonomy): Eukaryota > Metazoa > Arthropoda > Insecta > Diptera > Muscidae > Eudasyphora > Eudasyphora cyanicolor. The sequence continues at coordinate 153,010,814 of OZ005736.1, read as the reverse complement.
AACGTAACCGTCAATGGCGACGTGCCATGATAACCGACTATTTGATGCCTGAAATTGAAGCTCGTGATCTCGGCGACATTTGGTTTCAACAAGACGGCGCCACTTCCCACACATCGCATCAATCAATGGATATGTTGAGATAACTTCGGTGAGCAGGTAATTTCACGTTTTGGTCGATTGGCCACCAAGACCGTGTGATATCACACCGTTAGACTTTTACCTGTGGGGATATGTAAAGTCTAAAGTTTATGCGGACAAACCCGCTTCGATTCAGGCCTTGGAGCAAAACATCACGCGTGCCATTCGGCAGTTACCAGTCGAAATGCCCGAAAGAGTCATCAAAAGTTGGACTCAACGGATGGACCATCTGAGACGTAGCTGCGACCAACATTTGATAGACATAATCTTCAAAAAATAAATGTCAAAGAATGTTCTTTCAAATAATAATAAACACTTCCCATTCAATTTGAATTTTCTGTGTTTTTTCTTTAAAAAAGTAGGGAACCTCGAAATGGATCACGCTATACTTTAGCTAGACCCACCTTAAAGTATACCGATCGATTCAGAATCACTAGCTGAGTCGATTTAACCATGTCTGTCCGTCCGTCCGTCTGTCCATCTTAAGTTGTTCCTCAACTACATGCAATTTCACTCCGATCGTTCTGAAATTTTGCAGCTGGAAAGAATCCTATTGAATTTAGTTGAAATCGGTTCAGATTGAGATGAAGCTCCCATATATTTCTTTCGTCCGATTTGGCCCTTTAGTCCTATAGAAGCTGTATTTTACATCCAATCGTTTTGAAATTTAGAATGGTAGAGCTTCTTGATCCATGGACCAACATTGCGAATTTCAAGAAAATCGGTTAAGATTTAGCTATAGTTCCCATATACGAGTATATGTTTCGTCCGATTTGGACCTTAAGCGCTATAGAAGCTGTATCTAACATACAATTGTTTTGAAATTTAGCATGGTAGAATTTCTTCATCCATGGACGATCATTGCCGAATTTGCAGAAAATCGGTTCAGATTTAGCTATAGCTCCCATATATATGTTTCGTCCAATTTGGCTTTTTAGTCCGGTAGAAGCTGTATTTTACATCCAAGTGTTTTGAAATTTAGTACGGGGGAGTTTCTTGGTCCAAGGATGTACGTTGCAAAAAAAATCGTACGTTGAATGATATAAAATGTCCCAAAAGAAAATTTATGTGAACAATTTAGGCATGAATTAAACAATTTATATTTCAGTGTTATTCAATATTACGAGAGTGGTGTAGGCCCGACTTTAGCCTTTCCTTACTGGTTACATAATAACTTTGTATTTAAACACAGATTTTATTATAAACTACACCCCACTTTGGTACTGGGTATTATGACATTGTGCATTTGTTTGTAAAGCCCAAAAAGTGAAGAAATAGAACAATATTTTATTATACCGATCGGCATAGAATCACTTTTTGAGTCGATTTAGGCATATCTGCCTGTCTGTTCATGTATTCTTGTAATCAAAGTGCAGGTCGTATTTATGCCCCGATTCTGATGAAATTTAGCACGGTGCTCTTTTTTGCCCAAGGACGATCCCTATTGAAATTGGTCAAAATCGGTTTAGATTAGATATCCCCGATTTGACATGTAAGCGCTGTAGAAACTGTATTTTACATCAGATAAGTACGAAATTTGGTAGAGAGAATTACGTGATTGAACACTGCCAAATTCGGGGAAAATCGGTTGGGATTTAATTATAGTCCATATATATGTTACACCCGATTTGACATGTAAGCGCTGTAGAAACCGTATTTTATATCGGATCAGTACAAAATTCGGCAGAGAGAGTTTTCTTATTATGCGAATGAACACTACCAAATTCGGAGAAAATCCTTTCAGATTTAGATATAGCCCCCATATATACCCGATTTGACATGTAAGCGCTGTAGAAACCGTGTAGAGAGAGTTTTCTTATTACATGTATGAACACTGCCAAATTCATATCGCAATGCCCATTTTCGCATTGCTAGGAGATGTAGGGTATAATATAGTCGGCCCCGACCGACTTTCTGCCTTTCCTTACTGGTTCTTTTTGTAAAAGTTCGGAAATATATTTTTTTCGAATATATAAATATATCGATGGCTTATATCCAAAAGTGGCTATTTTAAAAATCCCATATTTTCAGAAGAAGAAAAAAACTGGTGAATTATATTATTTCGCGATAATTTCAATATGATATGAATTTGGAATTCTAAGGAATATATTATACTAGCTGGACCCGGTCCACTTCGTTGTCTCAGACTTCAGATTTCCGATCCCGTCCATTTATCAAAACATATCTCATGTAGATAGTGACAGTAGGAATCTCGGTAATCTATTCGTAGGTACGGACAGTAGGAATCACTTAAAACATTTGTTTGTATGGGCGGACCCACGCCCCTCAATCAAGAACTTAGAAAACCTATGTCACTTATCTGAACATTCCCTAAAAATTTAATCACAACCGATCCAGCCGTTTTGGAGTCCATACGTAACATATACACATCCATTTATATATATATATAGCTAAACCCGGTCCACTTCGTTGCCCCAGATTTAGATTTCCGATCCCATCCATTTTTGAACCAATCACGAATACTTCCACCAACAACATCTCCATAAAATAAGAGCACTCTCGCTAAGAAATTGTGAGGATATCTCAATTTCAAAATTTGGCCCATTGGTCTGATCCCGCCCATTTTTGGACTCATCACGTAGACTGCCACCAGATACATATAAACAGAATTACAGTACTATTGCTAACAAATTGTGCAACATATCTCAATTTTAAAATTGGCTTATATGGGCGGAGCCACGCTTTTTGGTCTGATCTCGCTCATTTTTAGACCAATCATATAGACTTCCACCAGACACACATACACAAAATAACAGCACTCTCGCAAATAGATTGTGCAAGATACCTCAATTTCAAAAGGTTGCTTACATGGGCTGGCCCACGCCCATTGACCGATTCCGCCCAGTTTTGGGCCAATCACGTAGACTACCACCAGATACATATGCACAAAATTACAGAACTCTCGCTAACAAAATGTGCAAGATAAGTCAATTTCAAAATGTGGCTTATATGGGCGGTGCCACGCCCATTGGGCCGATTCCGCCCATCTTTGGGCCAGTCACGTAGACTGCCACCAGATACATATGTACATAATTACAGCACTCGCGCTAACAAATTGTGCAAAATATCTCAAATTGTGCAAAATATCTCAATTTTAAAATGTGTCTTATGTGGGCGGCGCCACACCCACTTGATATATTGAAAATTCGAGTACCCTATTTTCACCACGCCCCACACATGTACCTTCTGTGAAAATTTCACAAACAAACCAACAAGCACACATTCTTCTTTATACCCTCACTTTAGTGTGACGAGGGTATTGGGCCATATTTGTCCACTCCTTCTTAGTCGCTATCAACTCGAGGGAAATGGGCGAAATTGCCACGCCCGTTTTGGTATCTCCCACACAAATGCACCATTTTGCACTAAAAGTTAAAAGCTTATAACATTAATATCAGTGTTTAGAAATACTTGAAATTTTGTACAGTGTAATGGTTTTATAGTGCCTACAGTCCAGTGAAAAATGGGCGTTATTGCCGCTCCCCTTTTGGTACCTCCCACACAAATGCACCATTTTGCACCAAAAGTTAACAGCTTATATAACATTAATACCAGTGTATAAAAATACTTGACATTTTGTACAGCGTAATGTTTTTATAGTGCCTACAGTCCATTGAAAAATGGGCGTTATTGTCACGCCCCTTTTGTTACCTCTCCCACAAAGGCACCATTTTGCACCAAAAGTTAACAGTTTATAACATTAATATCAGTGTATACAATTATTTGAAATTTTGTACAGTGTAATGCTTTTATAATGCCTATAGTCCAGTGAAAAATTAGCGTTATCACCACGCCCCTTTTTGTACCTCCCACACAAAATGGCCAAATTATACCACAATTTAATATCTCAACGTTAATATACCAGTCCATATAAACGGTTACAATTCGGCACAGTGCAATGTATTTAAAGTATCTACTGTTCAGCGAAATATAGGCGTATTTCTTAAACCCCTTCTGGTACCTCCCACAAAAATTGACAGAATAATTTGTGTAATATTCAATATTACATTACTCACAAAGTGAGGGTATACCTTAGTCGGTTTACCCGACTGAAACTTTCTTACTTGTTATATATATATAGATAGATACGTAATATACATAATTCGTATCATATACAAATTATCGAGAAATAATGAAATTCAAGAGTTTTTTTGCTTGGGTTTTTTAATATAGCCACTTTTGGATATAAGCCATCGATATGCGTTCCAAACAAAATTTCTTAATTTTCAAATAAAATAAATGCCTTCACAATAAAATAATATTTAAACATTTTGGTTCCAATTTTATTTCAATTCAAACATATCAAAAATGACAATTTCCCTCCGTTTAGGGTACTATGAATTTGTGTGATTGTTTACTATACCGATCGACTTAGAATCACTTTGTGAGTCGGTTTAGCTATGTATGTCCGTCTGTCGGTCTTTTTGTCCTGTACTCAAATTGTCGGAGCATAATTGCGTATACACACTGAAAAAAAAACGCTTCAGTAGTATATAGTCCCAAACATATAACATTTAAAAATGTTGTTTCCAAATTAATTTTTTTTTTTAATTCAAACATATCACAAATGCCGATTTTTTCCCAAGTAGTTTTTCAAGGGTGGTGATCAAAGTTGTATGCATTTTTTAAATGTTTGTGTAAATCCAGTACACCGTAAATTAAATCACTTCTACTATTTTGTCCACAACAGTACTGAGGAAACAAATTTCAACCAAACTATTATGCATTTGTTATGCCGTTCGGTTTAACAATTGCATTCAGAGTATGTCCGTCTGTCTGTCCCTTTATTATTGTGATAAATAAATATAAAACTACATAGTACTGTTTTATATAATGATGCAGGGTATTATGAGTTTGTGCATTTGTTTGTAATATCCAAAAGGAGAGAAGATAGAGCCATCGTTTATTATCATGCCGATCGGCTTGGATTCACTTTCTGTGTCGATTTAACCACCTGTCCGTCCGTATGTCAATGTATCTCACTTTTTACCCCATGGACGATATCTATTGAAATATGTGAAAATCAGTTCGAATGTATATAAAGCGCCCACATATAGGGTGATCCATTTCGAGGTTCCCTACTTTTTTAAAGAAAAAAACACGGAAAATTCAAATTGAATGGGGAGTGTTTATTATCATTTGAAAGAACATTCTTTGACATTTATTTTTTGAAGATTATGTCTATCAAATGTTGGTCGCGGCTACGTCTCAGTTGGTCCATCCGTTGAGTCCAATTTTCGATGACTCGTTCGGGCATTTCGACTGATAACTGGCGAATGACACGCGTGATGTTTTGCTCCAAGGCCTGAATCGAAGCGTGTTTGTCCGCATAAACTTTAGACTTTACATATCCGCACAGGAAAAAGTCTAACGGTGTGATATCACACGGTCTTGGTGGCCAATCGACCGGACCAAAACGTGAAATTACCTGCTCACCGAAGTGTTCTCTCAATATATCCATTGATTGATGCGATGTGTGGGAAGAGGCGCCGTCTTGTTGAAACCAAATGTCGCCGAGATCACGAGCTTCAATTTCAGGCATCAAAAAGTCGGTTATCATGGCACGATAACGGTCGCCATTGACGGTTACGTTCTCATCGGCATCATTTTAGAAGAAATATGGACCGATGATTCCGGTACGTCGGATCAGGAATCGGTCAATGGCAAAAAGATAGCTGTTAACGAGAGCTAAAATATTGCTCATGGGTGTCAAGGTCGTGGGTCGACTGGAAAGTGTTTTTTATTTAAAAAAATGGTCTTAGCGCAATTGGCGAACGATTATTTTGATAATAAAACTGAATAATTTGTAAACGTTTTTCAGGCGTAAGTCTTTCCATGATGAAATGCCAAACAATACTGTCAAAAAAGTCTATTGAAAAAAGTATCTCTACTTAGATCACCCTATATATATTTATCCGATTTGGGTTATAAGGGATATACAAGGTGTATTAAAAAGTTGGTGGAGACAAATCTCTGCCATTTATAAAGACTACCAAATTTAGTGGAAAGCGCTTCAGGTTTAGATATAGCCTCCATATATAATATAAATATCGTCATCTGAAATCCTAAATCACGTAACGTCCAAAAAATAAAAATTAATTTTATGATTGATTACACTATGCAGCAAAATGTTTGTCCAAGGGATGTGGATAAGAGTTTCTGGTGCAATAAGGTGTCACAAACACGAAAAAAAAATTTTATGGTAATTTCTTTTTTTTAATTTTTTTTTAATTACAGCTTTCATGGAAAGTACATTCAGTATTTGGTATTTTTCAAGTATAAGCCTGATTGAAAATTTTTGGTTTTGATTTTATACAACAGTATGCCACAATCTATAAAAAAAATATATTTTAGGTCTAGGACACAAAAAAAATGTTTACGTAGTGTTATAGTTCATTAGGCTAAACTACATACATATTCCTGCAAAATTTTGGAGTTGAATATCAAAAATTGACCATTTTATGAGTGATACTCAAAATGACGTTACAGCAAACAAAGATTCATAAAATTTAATTTTATATAATTCAGAATCTACCCACAACTAATTGCGCTAGATTTGTTATTTGATTTCGTTTTAATAGTCCGAAATCCCTAAATTTGGTCAAAAGCTTAAAATTAGTTTAATTTGTTTTTTGGTTCTCTTGAAAAATCATGAACATGTGGGTTACATTATTTTGGATTTGACGACATATATATATATATATACGAGGTATGTTCTATAAAAAAGGTTAACTTTAAAATTAATAAAGACTACTAAATTTAGTTGAAATCGGTTCCGATTTTGATATAGCCCCCATATACTCGTATGTTCCTTCCGGTTTGGCTTCTAAGGGCTGTGTAAGCTGTGTAGCTTTTTTATGTGGAAGTACATTTATTATCATGTGGGCTTTAACAAAACACGGACCGATTTGACCCAATGCCATTAGGGATTTACTGCTATAAAGTAAATTGCTTCAATTTCAACTAAACCGGGAACTTACTTACTAATACACAGATTAGCTCAAACTGAACGCACGGTCAAACTTGAGCTCGTTCACTCTTACGATTTCACAGATCATGGGTTACAAAAAAGCACATATTTGCGACCTGCCTTCGATCTCGGATATTTATGGACATACGTAGTTAAAATATGTTCTCCAGAGCGTCAAGAAGTGACGTCGGTGGCGACCTGTAAATGGGCTACAAAAAAATGGGCCGATGTGCCCTATTTTAAATAGGAATCGTCGCTGATCCAATTTTCGTGAATATCGTTTCATATTTGCGACCTGCACTTTGATGACCAAAATTTATTGACAGACAGACGGGTTGATATGGCTAAAGCGACGTGATTTTATATAACAAACAATAGGTTTTTTTTAAGTTGTTACAAACAAATGCAGAAAGTCATAACACCCTATACCACTGTGTGATACTGTGTATAAGTAATGAATGATACCATTATTCCTGTGAATGATTCTGTTAACATAAAATGCAAATTGCCGAATATTAGATCAATCTGCCGAATATTAAACCAATATGTGGGCTGTATAGAAATGCGGACCAATGAGGTATATTACTCTTGCGAACAGATCTGGGTAGATCTAAGTTAAAATTGCCAACTGTGCGCCAGTTAAAATTAGTAATTTGTATGGAGTCAAAAAGTCAAATCTTGTGGAATCTGTGTAGGTGGGTATTTCAAATATTATCATCCTTATCTATAATTAATTTTACTATTAAAATTAGGCATTATTTCAGAAAATTACATGTAGATAGAAAATATGTTCTGCTTTGCAGATACAGATGATATGTAACAGAGATGTAAATAAATAATTTTATAAAAAATAATTTTTTTAAAGTCACAAATGTATGTATGTACTTTACACATACACTTTGGTCTATTTTACCTCGAAATATTATTAAGATTTCTAAGGAAGAAATCTATTGCAAAAAGTCCTGAAAGTAGTTATTAATATATAACTCGTTCTCTCTCTGGAACATTTCCATCTCCTAAAATATCTCAAAATCTGTTTGAAGATTTTACGAGTATATTGTTATACTGGCGATTTAGAAAACTTATTTCGACTATTTGACGTTTTTTGTGCCTTCGTGGTGACGTTTTTGGACCAAATTTGTTTCGCTAGACTTCAAATCGACTTACAAAATAGTGCTAAGTATTCTCCCCTGATTTAAAAAAACGAAAATTATTAAAAACCAGTAAGAAAACGCTATAGACGGGCTGTTCCGACTATATGATGCCCTACATCAGTCTAGAAAGATTGGATAACAATGAAATATCCAATGTATGTATACGAAATATATATGGGAACTAATCACTAAATCAGAACCGATTCTAAATTTGGCAATGCTGGTCCATAGATCAATAAACTATACCGTGCTAAATTTCAAAACAATTGCATGTATATGGGAGATATATCTAAATCTGAACCGATTTTCTTGAATTTCGGCAATGTTGGTCCATAGATATCAAAACAATTGGATGTAAAATAAAGATTCTATAAGGCTAAAGGGCCAAATCGAATAAAACATATATATGGAAGCTATATCATAATCTGAACCTATTTTTTCAAATTCCGCAATGTAGGTCCATAAATCAGCAAACTCTACCTGTTCAATTTTACAGCAATTGGAAGTGAAATACAGCTTCTAAAGGGTCAAACCGGACGAAACATATATAAGGGACCTATATCTAATTCTGAACCGATTTTCTTAATCAATCAATCTTAATCGTCAATATTGGTCCTTCATATCAATAAACTCCAATTTCAATAGAGTTATTTCAGGTGCGAAAGACTTCTAACTGCAAAATTTCAGCACGATTGGTGTGAAATTGCGACCTGTACTCAACGAACAACATAAGATGAAAAGTCGCGACAGACGAACGGGCAGACATGTTTAAATCGACTCAGCTAGTGATTCTTAGTCGATCGCTATACTCTACGGTGGGTCTAGCTGTAGAATTTCTAGGTGTTACAAACAACTGTCATGAAACAAACTTATAATAACGTGCACCACAGTGTGGTGTAGGGTATACATATTGACCACATTATCAGCGCAAAATTTCTTTAATCTTGTGTTATCAGATTTTAGCTTAAAGGAACATATAGTATTGTAATAGGTTCGCCATGCAAATAGTATCAATTAAAGTAAAGCTGAGAAAAAATTAAACATGAAGAGTAACAACATCAAAAGATATTGAATTAAAAAAGAAGTGGGTTATAAATACACAACATACATTTGTATACTCGTGCACATACTCCCGAAGGCTTATGAATAGCCTTGTCTACTGTTTCTTAATACCAACTGGGTGGACACTAGAGTGGGAAGTCAAAGTATAAATTGAGGTGCATTTTGATAAGATGAATTTATTCTGTTAAAATAAATTATTATAATTTATTCTTCGTAAGACATCATCGGAGTTTTATACTTATACCGACCGATTAATCGGGTTTTATTTGACAACCGATTTGCTCTTTATAGGCCAGCGGAATCATTGGTCCATATTCTTAAAACCAGTAAGCAAAGACAGAAAGTCGGCGGGCCGACTATATAATACCCTACACCCCCCTAACAATGTGAAAACGAGAATTGCGATAAGAATTTGGCAGTATTCAAACATGTAATAAGAAAACTCTTTCTGTCGTACTTATCGGTTATAAAATACGGTTTCTACAGCGCTTACATGTCAAATCGGGTGTAACATATATGTAGGGACTACATCTAAATCTGAACCGATTTTCCCCGAATTTGAGTTAATTCATGTAATAAGAGAACTCTCACTGTCAAATTCCGTACTGATATGATACGTAATACAGTTTCTACTGCGCTTACATGTCAAATCGGGTGTAACATATATATGGGGGCTATATCTAAATCTGAACCGATTTTGACCGATTTCAATAGGGATCCTCCTTGGACCAAGAAACAGCACTGTGCTAAATTTCATCACAATCGAACTATAAATTCGACCTGTACTTTGATTATAACGATACATCTACTGACAGACGGACGTGGTTAGATCGACCCTGGACCACAGTATGGTTTGGGGTATACAAACGACGATGGGCAGAATGTTGCTGTCAACAGTGACAATATAAAGAAACAAGTAAGAAAGTTTCAGTCGGGTAAACCGACTAAGGTATACCCTGACTTTGTGAGTAATGTAATATTGAATTTTATACGATTTATTCTGTCAATTTGTATGGGAAGTACCAGAAGGGCAGGGACGTATCCAGGATTTTGGTTTGGGGGGCCCAATCTTTTTTTACATAACAAATATAAACAATTAAAAAATTGCGTTTATTGTGTAGGTAAGGGAAGTTAAGTTCCTTAGGTTAGGTTAGGTTGAATAGAGGAGACGTTTAAACGTCTCATGTCCATGGACACTTAAGCCAGTGGTTCGGCCTGTTGTGCGCTCCTTATTTATGATCTTTTTATACATCACGAGTTACAGAAAATCGGTACTAGACACGAGTTTTCTCAGTATCTTCCAGTCATATCCTCTGAGATGAGTCAAGTCTGGCAATATTTCGGAACCGAAATATCGGGATCTTGCATGTGTGAAAGCTGGGCAGTGACACAGAAAATGTTCCATCGTTCCGATGTTTTCCCTGCATGCCCTGCACTCGTCGTTTTTCTGCTAGTCCTAAGTTCCTTAGTTTTTTATTCGAATTTTATTCCTAAATATAAATATGTACTTTAGTACGAGATCATTAAAACATTTTATAATAAAATACGTAAAAGTTTAAAATGTAATCTTCGATTTTTTGAAAGAAATATATATAATTATTTCATCGATTTTGACTTCGTCTTTGTATATAGACATCAAAGCCAGATAAGATAGCCTTTCTCCCTCCATTCTGTTCCGGAGATAAGTTTTTATTCTTCTTAACGTCGACAAACTTCGTTCAGCAGATGCCGTCGTCACAGGTATTGTGGCCAGTATCTGCAAAAGGGTATAAACGCTTGGGAACATGTCCCCATTACAAACTGAAATAGCATCTAATGTATTTGATGGCTTATCATTCTTCTGCTTCCAATAATCAATCCATATACTTATTTCAGGTAAAACTGATTTTGCTCAATTTTTGAAATAGTTTTTGTAAAGAGTTTTAGTATGTTGACTTAGTTCGGCAAAATACGGGTTTGGTTAGCAGTTCTTGTTAAATTCAATTTACTGCTTCCATAAGTATTTCAGCTGATTTAAGTTAAAACCAGTAAGGAAAGGCAGAAAGTCGGGCGGGGCCGACTATATAATACCCTACACCTCCCTAAAAATGCGATAAGGGTTATTTCGCTAATAATTTGGAATAATTTGTAAATGGGTAAGAACGTATATATGCGGATATATCTAATTCTGAACCGATAATCGCTAAATTAAGCAATATTCGTTCCTAAATTGAGAAACATCTTTCTGGAGAATTTTGTAATGGTCGGAAGTAAAGTACAACTTCTATAGCGCTTTGTAACCAAATCAGGAGGAACATATATATGGAACTTATATATAAATCTGAATCGATTTTCCCTGAATACTCATTCATGTAAAATAGAAACCTCTTTCTGTCGAATTTCGCTTTGATCGGATTTAAAATACAGTTTCTACAGCTATTGAATTTCAAATCGGGGGTAACATATATATGGGGGCTATATCTAAATCTGAACCGATTTTCTCTGAATTTAGCAGTATTCCTTCATGTAATAAGAAACCTCTTTCTGCCGAATTTCGTACTGATTGGATATAAAATACAGTTTCTACAGCGCTTACATGTCAAATCGTGTGCAACATATATATGGGGGCTATATGTATATAAATCTGAACCGATTTCCCCCAAATTTTGTATTGTATCTAAGTGTATCACGAGACTACTCTCTGTCAATTTTTGTACAAATCGGTTACAAAATGTTGCTTATACAGTGCATATATGCCAAATCGGAGGTACATATATATGGGAGCTATATGTAAATCTGAACCGATTTTAACCAAATTCAATAGGGATCGTCCTTGGGCCTAAAAAAAGATATGTGCAAAGTTTCGTTGAGATCGGACCATAATTGCGACCTGTACTTTGATTACAAGAATACGTCTACAGACAGACAGACAGACAGACGGACAGACGGACAGACAGACGGACATAGCTAAATCGACTCAGAAAGTGATTACAAGTCGATCGCTATAATAAACAATGGGTCTATCTCTTATCCTTTTGGGTGTTACAAACAAATGCACAAAGTCATAATACCCTGTACCACAGTGTGGTGTAGGGTATAAACATACACTATTGCTACTGAATTCTGAAGATGATAGAGTGGTGTCTATCGAAACTGCAGTCAATTCGACCAAGCAATTAAAACTCTCTAGCAATTTTTGTATTTGTTTCTATTACTTTTTTTGCAATAGACAGAAAGTAACTGGAACAAATGGTCTCAAACCAAAAATAAATTCTGACTGAATAACAAAAGCACAGACCAACAATAAATAACAACAACACATACAAACACATGAGGTACGATGACGTCGGCATTAGCCGTTGATAAAACTACATTTGTTTTCGTGGTTCGCGATGCGAACCCAAGCAAAAAACAAAAATGTATTGGTATGAGAGTTTTAGTATGTTGATTTAGTTCGGCAAAATACGGGTTTGGTTAGCAGTTCTTGTTAAATTCAATTTACTGCTTCCATAAGTATTTCAGCTGATTTAATGGCGAATTCTTTTCTGCAAAAAAGTGCAACCTTTTCATCGCCCTTTTTCCGAAAACGGCACTTTTGTGATACTTTTTTGAAATTTGGTAATTAAGTTACTCGAATTTAGCACAACTAAAATTTAAAAATTTCAAAAAAGCGATATTATATTGCTGTTTTCGGAAAAATGGCAATTCAAGTGTTGCACTTTGTTGCAGAAAAGAATTCGCCATAAGTTAAAAACATACACTATTGCTACTGAATTCTGAAGATGATAGAGTGGTGTCTATCGAAACTGCAGTCAATTCTACCAAGCAATTAAAACTCTCTACCAATTTTTGTATTTGTTTCTATTACTTTTTTTTGCAATAGACAGAAAGTAACTGGAACATATGGTTTCAAACCAAAAATAAATTCTGACTGAATAACAAAAACACAGACCAACAATAAATAACAAAGTGTGACTTCTTCGAAATCTTCCTTTATTAGATTTACAACTCGTTTCGGAACGATGTTAAACAAACTTGTAATTATAGCTACCATGTAAGTGCTTCTGGCATTAACTTTGCTATTTTTCAGACTCCTAAAACGCCAAATTGTATGGCTAGAACCAATCAAAAAATCGTGAAACATGCACTTTTCTTATTTTTAGTTGTTCTTACTTTTACTGTTACCATTTTTTACGCTTTTGTATTGTTTTTTTTTAACTGTCTTCCAAATATTTTTCGTGTTATATTTTTTTTAGTGATTTTGAAAATTTTATATAGTTTATGCCTACGTTTAAAAAATTTCGAGGGGGCCCGGGCCCTCCCCCCTGTATACGTCCCTGCAGAAGGGGTATAACAAATACACCTATTTTTCGCTGAACAGGTACCAAAAGGGGCGTGGCAACCAAAAGGGGCGTGGCAACTTTGCTAATTTTTCTCCAGTTGATAGCGACTATTAAACTAATAGTATGTGTGAAATTTCAGAAGATTCCAATAAGTAGTATGTCAGTTATTAAAGAATCAATATTTCACAACATTTTATAACTTTGTGGGAGAGGTACTAGACCTCTCAACGCAATTTTAGATTAACGAATAACTTAACGTAATGGTCTGTTAATTGGCCACCTAGATCGTGCGATATAACCCGAGTGCGCCGATAACCCAAAGATGATATTTAGCTTAATAACATAAATTTAAAGCTATTCAAGATATTGCATGTAGAAATATATGCAAAGTGGTACATCAATGTGTTTTAGTTGTCAAAGTAGAAGTTAAGAAACATTCGGCTTCGGTCGAATGTTAGGATTATGGCCGATGTTCGGCTTCGGCAACAAAACCGCCGTTGAATTCTATTTTATACACTCAGTCCACAGCAAAAGAGTATAAATGCAACACTCTTATGTCCTAATGAAAACAACTACGTCACAAAGTGAGGGCCTTTAATAAATTGAGATAAACCTGTCATTTCTCAAACAAGAAAATTATTCCAAATTATAAAGTCTCACAACTTTGTAGCAGAAGCTGAATTTTGGCCAATATATATCAGAAGTAGAAAATACAATACAAATATTTGTCAATATATTATTCGAGCTCAGAACACCAAAACAAACCAAACCATTATGAAGAGAAAATGTCTAAATATAAACCGATTTTCTTAAAATGTATCAAGAAACTAATCTCCGTCAAATTTCATAATGATCGGATATACAATTCTGCAACGTTAAAATATGATATCAGCAATACCAATTACGATAAACTGTTCTGCAGTTATGCTAAAATATATGGTTCAACCCCATTTTTGGAGGTTTATCTTTTTATACCCTACACCACACTGTGGTACAGGGTATTATAACTTTGTGCATTTGTTTGTAACACTCAAAAGTAGAAGAAATGGACCTATCGTTTATTATACCGATCGACTTAGAATCACTTTCTGAGTCGATTTAGCTATGTCCGTCTGTCCGTTCTTGTAATCAAAGTACAGGTCGCTTTTTTTGGCCCAAGGAAGATCCCTATTGAATTTGGTTAAATTCGGTTCAGATTTAGATATAGCCCCCATATATATGTTAGCCCCGATTTGTCATGTAAGCGCTGTAAAACCTTTATTTTATGTCCAATCAATATGAAATTCGGCAGAAAGACGTTTCTTCTTATATGGATGAACACTGTTAAATTTGGAAGAAATCGGTTCAGATTTAGATATAGCCCCCATATATACGTTACACCCGATTTGTCATGTAAGCGCTGTAAAAATGTTATTTTATATCCGATCAGTGCGAAATTCGACAAAGAGACGTTTCTTATTACATGAATGAATACTGCTAAATTCGGAGAAAATCGGTTCAGATTTAGATATAGCCCCCATATATATGTTACCCCCTATTTGACACGTAAGCGCTGTAAAAACTGTATTTTATATCCGATCAGTGCGAGATTCGGCAGAAAGAGGTTTCTTATTACATGAAGGAATACTGCCAAATTCGGAGAAAATCGGTTCGGATTTAGATATAGCCCCCATATATATGTTACCCCCGATTTCACATGTAAGCGCTGTAAAAACTGTATTTTATATCCGATCAGTATGAAATTCGTCAGAAAGAGGTTTCCTATTATATGAATGAACACTTTTAAATTTGGAAGAAATCGGTTCAGATTAAGATATAGCCCCCATATATACGTTACCCCCGATTTGACATGTGAGCGCTGTAAAAATGTTATTTTATATCCGATCAGTGCGAAAGTCGGCAAAAAGAGGTTTCTTTCTACATGAAGGAATACTGCCAAATTCGGAGAAACTCGGTTTAGATTTAGATATAACACCCATATATATGTTACCCCCGATTTGACCTGTAAGCGCTGTAAAAACTGTATTTTATATCCGATCAGTGCGAAATTCGGCAGAAAGAGGTTTCTTATTACATGAAGGAATACTGCCAAATTCGGAGAAAATCGGTTCCGATTTAGATATAGCTCCCATATATATGTTACCCCTGATTTGACATGTAAGCGCTGTGGAGACTGTATTTTATGTCCGATCAGTACGAAATTCGACAGAAGGAGGTCTTTTTACATGAATAAGTATTCAGGGAAGATCGGTTCAGATTCATATTAAAGCTCCATATATATGTTCAAACCGTATCACCATGTATCAAACCGCTATAGAAGTTGTATTTTACTTCCGATCATTAAAATGTTCCAGAAAGATGTTTCTCAATTTAGGAACGAATATTGCTTAATTTAGCGATTATTGTTTCAGAATTACATAATATGTTTCTACCCATTTACCAATTATTCCAAATTATTATGGCAATGATCTTATCGCAGTGTTAGGGAGGTGTAGGGTATTATATAGTCGGGCCCGCCCGACTTTCTGCCTTTCCTTACTGGTTTTTTTTAGATTAGTTTGGCCAACATTTAAAAATTCAGCAGCCTCCAACTCGGACAGTCCTTAACCGATCTCATTGAAATTTTGTGTCGTAACTACTATTCAATAGCGCACTAAAATTGGTGCCAGTTTCATCCCGATCAGAAGACATCGCTTTTAAAAATTGACTTACTTAACATAAAATCGCCCGCTCATATATATAATCTGAACAGATTTTCACTAGTTTGCAGTGTTAATTCTTGGATCAAGGAATTCCACTACGCCAAATCAAACCATAAACAGCAAGGAAAGGCAATAGTCAGGCGGAGACGACTATATGATACCCTATACAACCCTATCACAGTAGAATAATCTGAACAGATTTTCACTAGTTTTGCAGTGTTCATTCTTGGATCAAGGAATTCCACTACGCTAAATCAAACCATAAACTGTAAGGAAAGGCAATAGTCAGGCGGAGACGTCTATATGATATCCTATACAACCCTATCACCGTAAAATAAGAAAAAATAGTGTCATGTTTAATCCAGGACTGTGGAGTCGGAGTCGAAGTGTAGGAGTCGAAGTCGGGGAAATTTACCCGGAATCGGAGTCCGGAGTCAAGAAATTTTGGTCGACTCCGACTCCGAGATGGATTGTGCAAAATGTATCATTTATATGATAGAAATTTTGCACCCAAAAATGTTTGGGAAACCAATTTTACCCAAAATAAGGATAAAATATTAGAAGCTTTTAACCAAATATTTTTGTATGCCAAAAATATCTATCAAGTTGAACAAACTATCGAGTTTTTATACAAAACAGTTTTAGGAAAGTATTTTTAGAATAAGTATTTTTGCAAGACTATACACTTTTCCTAAGCGATTACAAAACAAGTAAGGAAAGGCTGGGCGAAGCCAACTATATGATCGTACAACACCTTGTTAGAGCAGAATAAGCTCAGATATAATTACCTTATATATTTAAACCTAAACTAAATTTGTAAAAATTCGACAATATGCTTTCTTGGATGAATAAATTCTATCCTACTAAATTTCAAAATGATTCAATTTAAAATACAGCTTCCATAGCGTTACAAGGCCAAATCTAAAGAAACATTTATATCTGTGGGCAATATCGATCTGAACCGATTTTTACCAATTTCAAAAGGTTCCCACCTAGTGTGAAGGAGTACTTTTTCTCAAACTTTAGCAGGACCGAAGTGAAATTTCGTCCTGTACTTAACGAACAACTTTAGATGGACAGATGGACAGATGGACAGACGGATAGCTAGTGATTCTGAGTAGAACGGTATATTTTTACCGTATTTGTCTAGCTGTAGTAATTTTTTACAAATCAGACAAAAAAAAATGTATAACCCCTGTACAATTGTGCGGTGTAGGGTAAAATAACTAACAATTGATTAACAGCCTGTTTCTCTATGTCGAACGAAAGCGATGCGAACGAAAAATAGCTGATTTTAGTCCTATTAAAAGGTATCAGAACGACAAATCGAATGCAAACATATTGGCTGATGCCAGTTTGTAGGTCTAAGGTTAGGTTAGGTTAGGTTAGGTTAGGGTGGCAGCCGTATTTTATATATACAAGCTCACATAGACCAGTTTAGGTCCCTAGTGTTACCACGGACTGAAATGCCCCTCATCGAAACCAACCTGTTTGATATAAAAATTTGTCGATATTACGAATATCGGTACTGGAAAGATCTGTTAGGCTGCCTAGAAAAGCCGACCCCAGTATTTCCAGTCGTCGTTTACTCAGAGCGGGACAGTCGCATAGCAAGTGCTCAATGCTCTCCACTTCTTCCTCATCTCCACAGCTTCTGCAGAAGTCATTAGAGTCAATACCCAATCTGTTGGCGTGTTCGCCGATCAAGCAGTGTCCCGTCAGAACCTGTACTAACGTAGACAATCTCTCTAGTGCGAGGAGATATTTTGATCTTCTCAGGTCATACCTTGGCCAGATTTGTCTAGCTACTCTGCAGGTGCCGATTTCTGTCCATCTTTCGTTGGACTGCCTGATTGCCTCTTGCCTAAGCCAAAGCTTGCACGTGGATAGTGGCGCACCAATGTATGCAAATTCTTCGAGAATTTGTAATGTCGTCCCTATCCTAGCAAGTTCATCGGCTTTGCAGTTCCCCGGGATATCCCTATGCCCAGGCACCCAT
This sequence comes from Eudasyphora cyanicolor, assembly GCA_963930755.1. Taxonomy (NCBI): domain Eukaryota; kingdom Metazoa; phylum Arthropoda; class Insecta; order Diptera; family Muscidae; genus Eudasyphora; species Eudasyphora cyanicolor. The sequence continues at coordinate 152,992,446 of OZ005736.1, read as the reverse complement.
ATGAGGTGTATGTTAAACTGCTCAGCCATCTCGTTAAGAGATCTGCGGCAGTCGAGGGCTGTTTGTGAATTTAGGGATGTTGCCTCCAGAGAATTGATGGCAGCCTGGCTGTCCGAGTAAATGACAACGCCAGTGTTGGTTACTATGTTGCGACTCAGCCACTTGGCTACTTCCCATATTGCCATTATTTCGGCTTGATAGACACTGCAGGTATCTGGTAGTCTGTGAGCTATATCCAATCTAAGCTCTGCACAGTGTACTCCGAAGCCAACCTTTTCATCAAGCTTTGAACCATCCGTGTAAAAGTGGAGATGGTTTCTATTACCTGGTTTTCTTCCAACCCATTCATCTCTCGCGGGAATCATAGTGATGTAATTTCTCTCGAAGGTATACACCGTTGGTATATAGTCCACTCGGTCGGTTACCATAGCACTACACTTTGATATTCTCATGTGACCGTAGTTTTTGTACCTCCACAATGATAGGCAGTTTAATCTTATTGCCGCTTTGGTTGCAACTTCTCTCGCCACAATATAAATCGGCAGTATATGGAGTAGGGCTTGTAGAGACTCGGTCGCTGTAGTCCTTAAGGCTCCGCTTATGCTCAGGCAGGCAGTTCTCTGAACCTTTGTTAGTAGGTTGGTGATGGTTAGTTTGTCAGTTGCCGTCCACCATACCACAATGCCGTATAGCAGTATAGAACGAACTACTGCTATATATATCCAGTGGTCGATTTTAGGAGAGAGGCCCACCGCGACCCTACAGCCTTTTTGGAGGAATATAAGGCGACGTTAGCCTTCCTTACACGTTCCAATACATTAAGTCTAAATAACAGTTTTCTATCTAGAATTATTCCTAAAAGTTTTGTACTTTCAGAAAAGACTAGATTTGTTCCATTTATCCGAGGTGGAGGGTGCACATGTGGAACTTTATTCATCCTAGTAAAGAGAACCAATTCTGTCTTGTTTGGGTTTATGCCCAAACCGCTGCTTCTGGCCCATCTAGCCAATTTGTTCAGAGCCACCTGTAGAATGTCTCGGATGACGTTTTCGAATTTGCCACTTACTGCGATTGCAACGGCGTCCGCATATGCCAGCTGTTTTTCGTTCGCATCGCTGTCGTGCGACATAGAGAAACAGGCTGTAAAATATAATCATGATTCCATGTTGAAAGAATTGTCGTATTAGTAGCAACTTGCAAGTAAAGCGTCGATAAATAAATAATACGATTTTAGTTAATTACTGGTATTGAATACAACGTTTTTGTGTTTTTTCACAAAGCTTTCTCTTAATTTTCAATAACATGAACCCACGTCTTAGTAGAAATTCAAAAATTTATGTTATTTAACTGCAGTAGTCGGAGCTGGAGTCGGAGTCGAATGATTTTTAAATTCGAGTCCGGGAGTCGAGTAGTTTTGGCTCGACTGCACAGCCCTGTTTTTATCAATGCATTTTCCTAATAGTTTTGTTCTGTCCAAACAAATTAGTTTGTATAGCTTAATTTAAAAATCGGGAAAGTAACAAAAAGGAAATAAATTTACTTAAAATTAAAAGTTTGTGTCAAAGACAGTTCTGAAATAAATACGTTTTGTACTTAAAATTAAAAAAAAAATACTTAATATTAATGAAATTATCGATATTTTGGGTACAAAATTTACTTATTTTAATGATTTTATTGTAAAACAATAATTTTTTCAGTGTAGAGTGGTAATAAGGAGTATAAAAACACAGATGAATCCACCCACTTTATTCAACATACATTCAAGCACATGTGAAGCTATACAGAGGCTCCAATACGTAAGAAATTAATGACTTTATGTGTGTTGCTTCCGTTTATACATGCAGACATGTGTGAGTGATTTTGCGAGAGTATCTGTGCTTTTCACACATACACACTATGATGATTCTTGAAAGATTATTTACATACGTAATGTACACATGCAGACGTTAAGAAGCCGTGCATCCAACACCAAGTAACACGACATCGAACGAAGGGGAATCATGAAGGATATTCGTATCCTGGAAACCATCACAAAGCCCTCAAATCGCACAGAAAATCGCAGGTTCTTTGCCTTCTCCTTCATTTTCTTCAGCAGAGGGCTGCTTGCATAAGACAAACAAGCATTACGTTTCATTTCCTTATCTTTGAGATGTGTTCATCTAGTTCGCGATGCGAAAAGTTTCTTGATTGGCTCTGTACATTGTCTGTGACTGTGTTTGCTGCAGAAAATCGTTAAATAAGGACAACAAGTTGAATGAAGCCTCCGGTATTAAGATATTCTTATTTACCACAATTTTCTTACGAAATTTAAAACTACTGCATGGCTTCATGCAACGTCAGTAGATCGTGAGTAAACATTGCGAAAAAAGTCAATGTCACTTTTTCCTACAGCATGTCTTTTGGGCTAAATAAGTTTGAGTCTTTTACACGTACGTGGCACAGTGTGCCGTTTGCTAAAACATGTTAATAATATCAGAACTCGTAATACATTTAGGCATATTATTGTAAAAAGCATTAAGACCAGTAAGACCATAAGAATATTCCACAGAAAAGAGACCTATGAAATTATAAGCGACCCATTTTTTTTCAAGTTTTGATATAGAATAGATATACCACACTGTGGTATATCTTTTTATTTGTAACACCCAAAAGAAGAAGATATAGACAAATTGTTTATTATACCGATATACTTGTAATCACTTTTTTAATCGATTTAGCTATTTCCGTCTGTCTGTCCGTCTGTCTGTCTGTAGATATATTCTTGTATTCAAACTACATGTCGCAATTATGCTCCGACAACAGCAAAATTTGGCAGTAACCTCTTATTTTTCTCAAGGACGATCCCTATCGAATTTGGTTAAAATCGGGTTAGTTATACATATAGCTCCCATATCCTTATATATGTACTTCCGATTTGGCATATATGCACTGAATAAGCAACATTTTTTAAACCATCCGTAATAAAATTGGCAGAGGAAGTCTCCTGATACACTTGGAGGCAATACTAATTTTGAGGAAAATCGGTTTAGATTTAGATATAGACCCATATGTATGGTACCCCCGATTTGACATTTAAGCACTGTAAAACCTGTACTTTACATCCGAAAGAGGTTTATTATTACATGAATGAACACTGCCAAATTTGTATCTTTTTTGGAATTCCCCGGACACCCCCAAAATCCGGATTTACGGGTAAAAACCCGATTTTCTTGCCTTTTTTTACTTGAACGCCTATAACTTTGTTAAATATTAACCGATTTTCAATCTCTTAAAGAATTTGGAAAGACGAAATTTAGACCTTTCGAAGAATGTATATTCTGTTTATTTGAAGCTGTAGGAATATAGTTTTATTTGACTTACAATCAAATTTTTTTAATTTTTGTCCGCCATTTTCTAGTTTAGGCAATGTTTTTACCAATTATATTGTGAAATAGCCGTACGGTTAATTAACTCACATATATAGTATATTTTATAAGGAAAAAAATTCAATAAGTCTCTTAAAAATCCGTTTGCAATTGATGAAGTTATTAAAGTTTCATTAAAAGTAAATGTACTAGTTTTGACCATGATGACGAGTGAAAAATGAAACGCTCAAGCAAGCATTATTGAGTTGAATGGCCACAACTAGTGTTTATATACCGATTTAGTTTTAATGAAACTTTAATAACTCCGTCAATTGCAAACGGATTTTTAAGAGACTGGTTGCATTTTTTCCTTATAAAATATACTATACATGTAAATTAATTAATCGCGCGGTTATCTTACAATATAATTGCTAAAAACATTGCCTAAACTTATCAAAATAATCATGCAAGTGTAACTTTTCGTGCGCTAAGTCCATTTTTTTTAAATATAAAAAAACACTTTCCAGGCGACCTACGACCTTGACTCCCATGAGCAATGTTTTAGCTTTCGTTAAGTGCTATCTTTTTGCCATTGACCGATTGTGGCTACGAGCCACAGAGAAAATTAAACAATTGAATTGTTGCGAGAAAAGTTTGGAGATTCGATTATTTCAAGAAATTGTGATATTGAATGGCCTCCAAGAAGTTGTGATTTAACATCATTAGACTATTTTGTGTGGGGTTATTTTAAGTCATTGGTCTTTCGAAATAAACCAGACTCTCTTCAAGCTTTAATTGGGTTCATCGAATTCGTTCCTGCAGAAGAAGTCGTGGAGGCCATTTGAATGACGTTTTATTTAGTACTTAATTGTATCGATTGTACTTCACATTAAATAAAGAACTTTTGAATTTCCTTAACAATAAGTGTGTTCTTTTTTTTTCAAAGAAATCATATCACTCTTATTGGAAAACCCTGTATAAGTCATATCGGCTAATTTTGCGAACGCTACATGCCATACCATTGACACAATGCTCGAAAATGTAAAGGAAAAGTTGGGCGACTGGGTCATCTCAGCGCGAACATTCATCACTGGGTCATCTCATGGCGAGCATCATAACACTTTACACATCTCGATTGTTTTCTCTGGGGCTACGTCAAGTCCCTAATCTACACTGTTAAGTCAGCCACTTTGGAGGAGCTCGAGATGCTATTGATATCTCGTACTTTATTTGACATTTTTAAACAATTTTAAGACATCTCTCGTGCCTAAAATTTATGTTTAGCAAACGGGGGCATTCTATAGGAAATAAAAACGTTTTGAGATATAATAACATCACTGCTTTAAAAAAAATTTTGTCGAAGGGCTGTGATAACAATTTCTGGTGTAATATGGTGTATTTTTTGGAATTCCCCGGACACCCCCAAAATCCGGATTTACGGGTAAAAACCCGATTTTCTTGCCTTTTTTTACTTGAACGCCTATAACTGTGTTAAATATTAACCGATTTTCAATCTCTTAAAGAATTTGGAAAGACGAAATTTAGACCTTTCGAAGAATGTATATTCTGTTTATTTGAAGCTGTAGGAATATAGTTTTTTAAGAACAATTTATGGTTTTTTTTTTAAAAAATATTTCTTTAAAATTACCATTTTCTTGAAATAAGTCCTTAGCATTGGGACCATATTTTTTGAATTGTATGCTCGATAAAGACCGGATATTCGTTTAATTAAAGGTAAGGAAAAGGACTACAAATGTTAGCAATGACACATTCATGTGGAAACAGAAGTTTAGTAAATGTCGTAAAAAAAAATTAGAAAAAATTGTTTTTGCTGCCACGAAAAAACTATAAAAAATACAAAAAATGAGCAAAAAAAATTTTTATTCCAATTTTTTGAAGCTATCATTCTAACGAGGAAAACAATGCCTATTTCAAGAAAATCTATTGATAAATGTAGAAACTGCAGCGCGGCCAACATTTGATAGACATAATCTTCAAAAAATAAATGTCAAAGAATGTTCTTTCAAATGATAATAAACATTCCCCATCCAATTTGAATTTTCTGTGTTTTTTTCTTTAAACAAGCCAAGAACCTCGAAATGGATCACCATATATTTGGAACGCGTATATTAATATATTACAACAAAATATATTTTAAACTAATTTTCTCAAATAAGATATGTGTTTATATACAAATAAAATTCTTGTTTAGGATTTTTTTCAAACATGTTATGTTTAAAAAAGATTTTCAGAACGTTGCAGATTTGTCACATTTATTCTAAGTGATTATTTGTTATCAACCCATCTTATATCTATACGTTTTCAATTTGTTTAGAACAACATCTTCCCAGAAATTTAATATTTGTGCTTGCCAAATATTTAGAGTGTACCCTATTTAGAGTGTACCCCAAACATTTGTATATTTCAAGCAGAATATGTTTGGGACAATAAACAACAAAAGCGATTTTTTTCAGCGTGTATGTTTAAACAATGCCATGATTTAATCTGGTATTTTTAAATAAGTTCGAGTGAAATTTGTGTATATAAACTCTGAATTAACTGTGTGAAAGAAATTTCATTAAGTGAATGCAAATAAGCTTTTTGTCGCATTATTGAGTCTATCTAGAGCTCTTTGAAGTAGAGTGCCGTCTATGTCTGGCCACATTGACATGTTCCTCCTATTGCCACCGTTAAGTCAACCAATCCGAATATATTCCCCTTAAAATTGTTTCCATTTAGAAGTTTGCTTTGCGGCATATTTGTCGTCTTTCATTTGGGTGCTCCCTTGTTGTTGTTTTCAGTTCTATTCAGTATTTGTTCCAACGTTACGAATATCACTTCCTCAGCGTGGTAGCAATTTTTTGGTTCTTCTTGTGCCTTTTGGGTGTGTTAATGTGTGACAGTCAACATGCCACATGCCGTGCTCATGTAGACAGACAGACGGACGGACGGATAGACATATGCATGCATTTCCCAGAAATTTTATACAAATGTACCATCGTCTAGTTTTTTTTTTGGCAAATTAGAGGGTAATGAGAGGATGGTTGATGTAATTTTTCTTTCGAAGAAAAATTAAGAAGTAGCAATTTATTCTTTAAATTTCGTCCTTTGACATTTTTTGTTGAAAATTAAATCGAAAAAATTAGAAACGGGGTTCAGTAACAGTTGCTGAAAAGTGAGAAAAATGTTGATTTTTAAAAAAAAAAAAAAATTTTCGAAAGATAATTTCAGTATGGTAAACCGCCTAGGGTATACCCTTACTTTGTGAGTAATGTGATATGGTACGTTGAAAATAAATTATTCATTCTTTGTCGCTCTATAGTCTTTGGAAATGTTGTCTGAAATACAAAATATGAAAACATTTACATGATTGCTGTAGAAGTGGTGGTTCGACTGAATGAAGTAATCAGTCAATTTGCATGGGGGCAAGAGAAGTTGCTAGACGAATATGCCTATTATGCGCAGAGCATAAAAAACTTCAAAGCTTTTTTATGCTCTTAAAATTGTGAGACATTCTATTTTGGTATGATTTAGCCATTTTGTAGGAGGTGCCAAAGGGGGCGTGGCAATAATGCTGTTTTGCGGGACTTTAAGCACAAAAGTATTACACCGTGAAAATTGAAAGTGTTTGTATGCCGTGGTATTAAAGATTAAATTAGTTCAGGTTTTGTACAAAATTGTACCTTTGAGTGTGTTAAAAAACTATTACTGTTTGTGGAATTACAGGTGATTCCAATTGGTAGTATAGAATTTGTTAGAATCAATATTTTACAAAATGTTAACCCTTTGTGAGGAGGTACTAAGACGAGTGGACCAATATGGCCCATCTTCGAGCGCATCCTGAGATAGAAAATATATTATCATTATATTATCGTTATCGTGCGGTCCAGCCGGACGGACAGACAGATGGACATTGCACAAATGACTTTAAATGTCCCAAAACGGGTTAAAAGGTAGTAAAATATTGATTATTTAATAACTTATATCGTTCATGCCATGTCAAACCGAACACCTTTTTTGGTCACCATTCCGGATTTCAAAATAAATGTGCATATCGATTCTCTAGTTTCTAGCTATTATGAGCATCTGAAATATGAAACAAGTAAGAAAGTTTCAGTCGGGTATACCGACTAAGGTATACCCTCACTTTGTGAGTAATATGATATTAAATATTACACGAATTATTCTGTCAATTTGTGCGGAAGGTACCAGAAGGGGTTTTAAAAATACACTTATATTTCGCTGAACAGTAGATACTTTAAATACATTGCACTGTGTCGAGTTATAAGCGTTTGTGTGGACTGGTATATTAACGTTATGAGATATTTAATTGTGGTATGATTTAACCATTTTGCGTGGGAGGAACAAAAAGGGACGTGGTGATAACGCCCATTTTTCACTAGGCTATAGGCATTATAAAAGCATTACACTGTTCAAAATTTCAAGTACTTTTATACACTGGTATTAATGTTATAAGCTGTTACCTTTTGGTGCAAAATGGTACCTTTGTGTGGGAGGTACCAAAAGGGGAGTGACACTAACGCCCATTTTTCGCTGGACTGTAGGCACTATAAAAGCATTACGCTGTACAACATTTTATGTATTTTTATACCCTACACCACACTGTGGTACAGGGTATTATAAGTTTGTTTCACGACAGATGTTTGTAACACCTGAAAATAACACAGCTAGACCCACCTTAAAGTATACCGATCGACTCAGAATCACTAGCTGAGTCGATTTAACGATGTCCGTCCGTCCGTCTGTCCATGTAAAGTTGTTCGTCGACTACAGGTCGCAATTTCACTCCGATCGTTCTGAAATTTTGCAGTTTAGAGTATTTCGCGGCTGTTAAGATCGCTATTGAATTTGGTTGAAATCGGTTAAGATTTAGCTATAGCTCCCATATATACGTTTCGTCCGATTTGGCCCTTTAGTCCTATAAAAGCTGTATTTTACATCCAATCGTTTTGAAATTTAGAATGGTAGAGTTTCTTGATCCATGTACCAACACTACCGAATTTGAAGAAAGTCGGTTAAGATTTAGCTATAGCTCCCATATATATGTTTCGTCCGATTTGGCCCTTTAGTTCTATAGAAGCTATATTTTACATCCAATCGTTTTAAAATTTAGAATGGTAGAGTTTCTTGATTCATGAACCAACATTGCCGAATTTGAAGAAAATCGGTAAAGATTTAGCTATAGCTACAATATATATGTTTCATTCGATTTGGCTCTTTAGATCCAATCGTTTTTATACCCTACACCGCACTGTGGTACAGGGTATTATTTAAGTATAAAATGTCCCAAAAGTAAATTTATGTAAACAATTTATACATGAATTACAAAATTTATATATAAGAGTTATTCAATATTACGAGAGTGGTGTAGGGTATTATATAGTCGGCACCGCCCGACTTTAGCCTTTCCTTACTCTTTATAAACTTGTATTAATGTTATAAGCTGTTAACTTTTGTTGCAAAATGATGCGTTTGTGTGGGAGGTACCAAAAGGGGCGTGGCCACTTCACCCATTTTTCTCGAGTTGATAGCGACAAATAAACTAATACCATATGTGGAATTTCACATGATTGGAATATGTACATATAATAGCAGTTATTAAAGAATCAATATTTCACAACATTTTAACCATTTGTGGGGGAGGTACCAGAAGGAGTGGACCAATATGGCCCATCTTCGAACTTAGCCGGAGATAGAAACAAATATTACCACATACCCAATTTAAAGTCAATCGGTTACTCCTTTCGAGAGTTATCGTGCGCACCAGCCAGCAGACAGACGGACGGAAATTGCTTATTCGACTTAAAATGAACCAAAACGGATTTCCGCCGAACATTCTTGGGATCTAAGGTCACTCCTTCGATGTGTTACAATTTTTTCCGTAGCAAATGATATATACCCTCCTCACACTAAACTGAGGGTATAAAAATAGGAAAATATTCTCAAAAGACGTACGTTTTAAGTTATGTATTTTCGGAACGGGTGGACGGATTTTTACAAATTGAGGCTCATTTTAAAGGTCGTAATCCGATGCATCTGGCAATTTAATTTGCATTTTACACATCAATGACACCAACTTAAAATTCTGTGAAAAATATAGTTAGCCACATGTATTCTAAACGAACCCAGAAAATCTTAAGGTGTTTTTTTAAAAAAATATTTATTAAATAAATCCTGAGATGTGAATGTTGCATTTGTCATATTTTACAAATGTGTTTTTTGATGTAGTCAAATTAGAGCTTTCTTATAGGACTTAACTAGGATATTCTAGATATATGCCCAAATTCGCCAATTTTCGCAAATAACGTTATGCATTTGTTCTCTTAAATTTAGCTTTGCATGCTGGAAGACAAAAACAGCAATATTGATATATGAAATATCTGTAGGAATGTAGTCCTATTTAATCTGAGCTGATCCTGCAAATTTGAATCTGGTGTTGTACTTAAAAATGTCAGAAATCGAAATTAATTTTTTATTGGAATGATTCTGTTTATTTTTTTTGATTTCAATATTTTTCATAGTTTATAAAGGAAATTCATTGGCATTTTTTAGTAAAAATTGTTTTAAAAAATAACAAGGCTGAATACCATCTTGAAATTTGCTGGGTTCCCCCCAAGTTCATAGACGCATAGGCGCGCAAGTACAATTAAAAATAGAAAATAAAGAGAAATAAAAACGAAAGAAAAAACATTTTTTTTAATTTTTCTACAGTGTTGAAAATGTCGAAAAAAGGCGTTCATTTTCAGCAACTCAGAATGACAATGTCTCATCCCTTTATAAAGTCTCATCCGGAATCGGTTATGGAAGCGAGTGGGGAATAAGTGCGCCCAAAGCTGCTAGGTACTGGGTATCACCTTGAGAAAAATGGGAGAAGTTACAACGCCTCCTTTGGTACCTCTCAAACAAACGGACCATCTCGCAAAAACTTAAGGCTTACAACATTGATTTTACTTATAATACATGCAAATACTCGTATTTAGTACCTCCTCACAAAATGATCAATATTTAAAAAATATTGAACATTCTTTTTTTGCATTGCCATTACTTTTACAAAATGGGCCATTACTTATACTTTTATCCATGGATTATTTTAAAGTTCTCAAATTTTTCTTTGATGCTAGCCTTTAAAATTTTTATAAAATAGTTTGAATTGCGTACCCCAGCTCGGACTTAGTACAAAGGCAATTTTATGAAAATTGGAATTTATGAAAAATAGACCGTAACTAAATTTTTACATATTTTTTTCCAGCTTAGTATGACAAATTACACCAGAAAATGTTAAGCACAGTCAGAATTCAGAAAAAACAAAAACGAACGGATCGTAAGCCTTCTATACGGTCCTTTCGTCGTGAACAGCACACTAACACAAAAATTAGTGTTTGTGTTCGCTACAACTACGATACCGTCCGGTTCTTCAAACACGGCAAACGCTATTACTACGATAACGTACGGTTCTTCAAACACAATAACTACGTCGTAGCGTTAGTGTTTTTTTTTTGAACAGAACACTATCGGAATACACTACGTTTACCGTTCTGTTCTTTTTATACCCTCCACCATAGGATGGGGGTATATTTATTTTGTCACTCCGTTTGTAACGTCTCTAAATATTGATCTGAGACCCCATAAATTATATATATTCTTAATCGTCGTAAAATTCTAAGACGATTCAGCCATGTCAGTCTGTCCGTCCGTCCGTCTGTTGTAATCACGCTACAGTCCGCAATAATAGAGATAGGTTGATCAAATTTAGTACAAATACTTCTTATAGTTGCAGGTTATTTAGGATTGCAAATGGGCGATATCGGTCCATATTTAGATATAGCTCCCATATATATCATCTATCTTGTTGTTATTCCTACTGTTCTCATCTACTATATGTTTCCTACTGTTCTCATCTACTATATTTTTTGTGTTTTTGTTTTCTTTAGGTTTGAGTTATTTTGTGAGGCCACATGCTTATCCATGGTGGAGGGTATATAAGATTCGGCATGGCCGAACTTAACGCTTTTACTTGTTTATACTCGACACCACAGGTCGCAAATATAAAGCAATCTTAATGAAAATGGTTACAGAGACATTTCTTAACCTAGGGACGATTGCTATTTAAAATGAGTTATATAGGTCCATAATTTAATATAGCTCCCGTACAAAAGTCCCTTCCGATAAGACACATATCGTCATCAGAAACGAAAAAGGGCGTAACAACAAGAAAAATGAAAATTCAGTTTTTGATGGATTTCGGTGCACTGCATCAAAATACACATCCCAAAAAATTGTTAGCGGCGTAATATTAAAAATGGCGAATTTATTAACGAAATTCAAAAGGGCCTAACAACAAATTATTTCTTTTTTAATAGTTAAAAAATCCTATTTCACGCAATTTTCACAAAAAAGTTATAAATCATGTTTGTGTGATTTTATATATGCATCATTATGTTAAGATATTATCCTCAAAACCCCGTTTTTCTAACGACAGCACTTTTCATTATACCCTACACCACACTGTGGTACAGGGTATTATGACTTTGTGCATTTGTTTGTAACGCCCAAAAAGAGAAGAAATAGAACCATAGTTTATTATATCGATCGTCATAGAATCAATTTTTGAGTCGATTTAGCCATTTCCGTCTGTCTGTCTGTCTGTCCATGTACTATTGTAATCAAAGTGCATGTCGTATTTATGATCCGATTGTGATGAAATTTAGCACAGTGATCTTTTTTGGCCCAAGGACAAAATCGGTTCAGATTTAGATATAGCCCCCATATATATGTTACCCCCGATTTGACATGTAAGCGCTGTAGAAACTGTATTTTATATCAGATCAGTACGAAATTTGGCAGAGAGAGTTCCCTTATTACATGAATGAACACTGCTAAATTCGGGGAAAATCGGTTCAGATTTAGTCCCCATATATATGTTTCAACCGATTTGACATGTTAGCGCTATAGAAACCGTATTTTATATCCGATCTGTACGAAATTCGGCAGAAAGAGATTTCTTATTATATTTTTGCTTTGTATTACATTCAATCGTATCTAAGGAAAATGAGTCATATCGGTCCATATTTTGATATAGCCGCCATACAAAGCTCCCTTTCGATAAGACATATTTACGCGCATTTTTTAACCGATCATGCCGAAATTTAAATATGTGTGCTTTCTATTACATTCAATCATGTCTAGTGTAAATTAGCATATCGGTCCATATTTTGTTATAGCCCCCATACAAAGCTCCCTTTCGATAAGACCTATTTACGCGCATTTTTTAACCGATCATGCTGAAATTTAAATAAGTGTGTACTTTGTATTACATTGATATAGCCCCCATACAAAGCTCTCTTTCGATATACAAATGTGCCATCTAGAGCGTAAATATGTCTTATCGGAAAATAATTTTGTATGGGGGATATATCAAATTATGGACCGCAATGCCCCATTTTAAATAGGGATGGTGCCTAAGTTAAGAAATGCCTGTGTACCCATTTCCATTAAGATTGCTTCATATTTACCCATATATTAATATATTACAACAAAATATATTTCAAACTAATTTTCTCAAATAAAATATGTTTTTATATACAAATAAAATTAGTGTTTAGGAATTTGTCCAAGTATATTGCATTACAAAGCCATTCAAAACATTGCAGATTTTTCGAATTACCTTATAACATAAAGTGACATAAGCTGCAATAACATTTGTTTTAAAGCACTTATTTTAAATTTCTATTTATTCCAAGCCATCACGTATTGCCAACACGATGCAAGATTATACAATTTCAATTATAAAGAATTTTACGAACATTTACAATTTCTGAAAAAAATTACGTTGAATTACTGAAAAATATGAAACTTATCTTAAATTTAAGGTGTGATATATTTTCTGTATACCTAAATGCAAAAAAATAGATGTTTCGTAAATAATAGGCACAAATCAAAAATTGTAGGGCGGCAACAAAGATTTGTTTAGAACACTGTATGATGTGCATTGTAGTCGTATTGAACGTCTGCAAGAAATTTTTGAAGTTCGCTTTGTTATCTGTCCATTTGGATCACCTCTTCCCACTTATGAAGCCAGATGTAGGCTGATCCATCTAGAAACGCTTAAAAATCGTAGGTCTAAATGCTCGGTTTTGTTTATTTATAAATTAATTAATGGATTTATAAATTCTCCCTCGCTTCTAAGTCTTATTGGCTTCCTGTTAGATCATTACGCTATAATGCCTATTTGTATATCCCCTTTCATAGGAGTAACACAGGGTGGTTGATATGTAATGCAACAAAGAAAAACGCTATATTTTTTTAATTTTTTTTTAAATTTTATTGTTCAAAAGCAAAAAATGTCGGAAATAACATAACATTTTAGAAACAGTTTAGATTTGTTCGATTTGGCCACCTTTGGCACGAATTATGGCCTTCAAACGGCCGACAAAGCCATCAGACGCTGCACGAATGTGGCTCTGCGGTATTTTGGCCCATTCCCGGCGAAGCGCCGTCTTGAGATGATCGATACTTTGGTATTTTTTAATGCGAACCTTACTCTCTAAAATGCCCCTGGCGCAAAAGTCCAACGGATTGAGATCCGGAGATCTTGGTGGCCATTGTGCTGTAGAAATGAAGCGAGGAACCTCCTTTTTAAGCCATTCTTGGTTGACGCGTGCTGAGAGCGATAGTGCTGAGTCCTGTTGGAAAGTCCATGGTCTGCGGCCGAAATGTTTGTCTGCCCAGGGCTTCAATACTGTCTTTAGGTCATTTACCCGATAATATTCGGCATTTATTTTGACCCCATGGTCGATGAATACGAGCGGGGAGCGACCACCGGCCGTTACGGCGGCCCACACCATTACCATCGGCGGCGCTTGAGTTCTGGTGGCCAATCGAAGGTGTAAATTTTCAGCTGACCTCTTTGGCAAGTAAACCCGATCATTTTGTTTGTTCACAAACTGCTCAATTTGGAATGGCTTCTCACCGGAGAAAACCAAATTCGGTAACTGGCCACTTTCGTGCAAGCGAAGCAACTCCTTGGCTCTTTCCAGTCTAACTTTTTTTTGTGCATCGGTGAGCTCTTGCACTTTTTGGTTTCTATGGTTATATTACAAGCTCATTTTTTAATATGTGTTGAATCCGTTCTCGCGATATGTTCAGCTCACGAGCAATTTGTCTACCACTGCGGCGTGGATTTGGATCAAATCTGGCCTTCACTTTTCGGATCATTTCTGGTGTTGTTACCGTTTTTTTCGTCCACTTTTTGGACGCGAGGTAACACTGCCAGAATCACGGTAACGAGCAATGCTACGAGAAACAAAAGATTTATTCTCATTTAAATGCTGGAGGGCTCTAACGATAGCCACTTGTGTTTTTCCACCCAAATATAAAGCAATCACACTATCACGCTTGAATTCCATCACGAATAACTTTTTTTCTGAATGCAATAGATCAAAATGCTTTTGTAGGCTTGTAAACCATAAAATGAACTGTCACTGAAATAAATCTGTCAGCTATCAGACTAGCGGTTTGGAAATGATAGCAACTTGAAGTTGGTTGCAATACATATCAGCCACCCTGTACTATTCTTTTGAACCTTTTTTAAGGTCATTAAAAGAGTTTAACAATATTAATAAACAATTAAATTTAGATTTTTCATACTCATTAAACAAATTTTGTGAAAACTTAGATTTAATTTATTTTTAATTGCTGGTCTGTAAGGATTGTAATCCATAGACTGAATAAATAAATAAATAAAAAATAAACATCTTCTCAAATATTTAATATTTGTGTGTCCAAATATAATTTATTTAGACTGTACCCTAAACATTTGTATATTTCGCAGTGGCAAATAACGTCCTCAGAGGCATCCTTCAGGTGGCTCTGAAAATGTTGGTTAGATGGGCCAGAAGCAGCGGTTTGGGCGTTAACCTAAACCCAAACAGAATTGGTTCTCTTTACTAGGATGAATAAGGTCCAACATGTAGACCCTCCTCCTCGGATAAATTGAACAGATCTAGTCTTTTCTGAAAGTGCAAAAATTCTAGATAGAAAACTGCTATTCAGACTTAACGTACTGGAACGTGAAGGAAAGCCAACGTCGCCTTATATTCGTGCAGGAAGGCTGTAGGGTCACGGTTGGATATTTCTGGCAATAGTTCGTCCAATACTGTTATACGCCATTGTGGTATGGTGGACGGCAACAGACAAACTAACTATCACCAACATATTATCGAAGTTTCGGAGAACTGCCTGAATGTTCATAAGCGGCGCCTAAGTCTCTACAAGTCCTATTCCATATAATGCCGATTAATATTGTTGCGAGAAAAGTTGCAATCAGAGCAGCACTTAACTGCCTATCAATGTGGAGGTAAAAGAACTACGGTCACATGAACATGAAAAGGTTGGCTTCGGAGAACACTGTAAAGATTTTAGTCCGGATATAGCTCACAGATTACCAGATACCTGCAGTGTCTATCAAGCCGAATTAATGACAATAAGGAAAATCGCAAAGTGCCTGCGTCGGAACGTAGTGAACAACATTGACGTTGTCACTAACTCAGTGCAGTCAGGCTGCCACTAATTCTCTGCAGGCCACATCCCAAAATTCACAAAAACCCCTCGAATGTCGCAGATCTCGTTAAGAGATCTTAGATGGCTGAGCAGTTTAACACACCTCATATGGGTATGTCATACGACATTACAAATTCTCGAATCATTTCCATATATTTCTGCGCCACTGTCCACATGCAAGCTTTGGCTTCGGCAAGAGGCAAACAGACAATCCATGGGCAAAAATGGGCACCTGTATGGTAGCTAGACAAATCTAGCCAAGATAAGAACTGAGAAGGTTATAATGTCTCCTCGCACTAGAGAGGAAATGATTGTCTACGTTAGTATCAGTTCTGACGGGACACTGACTGATCGGCGAGCACGCCAAAGTATTGACTCCAATGTCTTTTGCAGAAGCTGGGGTATGAGGAAGATGTGGAGAGCATTGAGCACTTACTATACGAATGTCTCGGTTTGAGTAAACGACGACTGGACATATTGGGGTCGGCCTTTCTAGGAAATCTAACAGATCTTTCCGGTACCGATATTCGTTTTATCAATACATCAAACAGGTTGGTTTGGTTGAGTGGCATTGCAGACCGTGGTAACGTTAGGGACCTAAACTGGCCTATGTGAGATGGCAAAAAAAAGTCTGCCACCCTATCCTAAAACTCAACCACTGTTTTTACGATAAAAGTATATTTCTAACAATTGTAAAACTTTTAAATTCCTTAAATTTAATGCGTATCCCGGCTCGGGCTTACACTTCAAAGGTAGGTTCCATGAACATTTTAAAACATACTAAGGTATATCCTGACTTTGGGTAAGGTACACCCCCACTTTGTGTAAGGTATACTTTCACTTTGTCGGGTAAACTGGCGGAAATCCGAGAACCTACTGTGGGGGTGTTATACTTTTGGTCCGCAGAAATTGATATATACCCCCGTTACACTAAAGTGAGGGTATAAACATACCAGAAATTGTTTTGAAAAATGTATCGTCAACATAAAAAAATACCATTTGTATGCAGATTATGAGCTTTTTCAGGCGGAGAAATCTCATGTGGATTGGTATCGTCCCAATGCATCAATAAATGGGTCTCATTGCTGAAGATGACTTCAGTTTCTGAAAGTACATATCGAAAGTGTCATTTGGGTTTTTCTAGTTCAGCTGCTATTCGGATTTTGTTATATCGTCAATATTTTGGCTGAAACATGATTTTGAAGACTCTTTCAGAGAAATTTTACTTTTTAACACGTCCATTTTTAGTTAACTGATGGGAAAACTTTTGTACTGTGTTCCAAAGGCCACATACATATACCCGCAATTACAGCAAGAAAAACACACCTAATGTATGTGTGATTTTTTTTGATGGTGTTGTCTTGTCAACATCAAACTCTCGGTTAGAGGAACTGCATTCATTTGGTGTGTTAGTGCTTGTTTTGCTGTTGGTACTGCGTCGTTTTGTTCCCCATTGTTGACAGACTTAGCGTTTTTTTTACTGGCGCTATACTCAACACAGAGGCTTTCATTAGAGGGCACGTTATTGCGGATGGCAAAATGTCGTGCAAATTTATTTGTTGGCATTTTATTCCACGTCACCATCTCTGTCTCTGTCATCGCTATAATCAGTATCCAAGCGCCGTTTCTGTGCAACTTCCTATTTGCTATGTTTGCAGCAGCAAAGCCAGCAAATTGTAAGCCTACCAGTGCAATATGTAAGGATGCACAGTGGGGGAAATTTCCGAAAAGATAGGGTGAAACTGTAAAGGAAACTGCTATTGTTGAGAGTTTCTGGCTCCATATCAAGAATAGTCTGCTCGATATTTACCTTAAGGGCCCGACGACATACGTCATGCACTAGCTAAAACCTGGTGCACCTCGCAGTAAAGAAGTGAACTATTGTAAGTTTAAGTAAGGGTTTTCCATTAAGGACATAACATTGACTTTGCCGGAGCCCAATCGGAGAAGTTTCAAATGATCAAGTGGTTTTAGTTCTTGAGTCAGTTTGATCCTATTAGGATGAAGGCCAAGATCTTTTCGCAAAACACACCACAGATTGGCTCTGATTTGGCTCATTTTGAACGGATACACTTACGGCTGCGATATTTTCGAGCGTTACGGCATCTCTTTAGCGCCGAAACATCCAAAAGGGAAAATTTGGATTCAAATTTATGCACTATAGCATGCACAGCCTGTCGGGTGGGACGATTATTACAAAAATTGTAAAATTGTAATAAGCGCTCTTAAAGTTGCGACCACCGACTCAGATTCAATTTTTAATGATTTCCAAACGTTGCACGTAAGTGAACTGTACATGATGGAAATGTTACTTCGACTAACGTTTTGATACTGAAAGATCATTAAAAATGTTTGTGGGTGCGTTGACATAAAGATAGGAAATCCACTTATTGACGATTGATATTGTGGCGAAAGAAGTTGCCGCCAGAGCGACATTAAAAAAACACTATGAAACAAAACAAAAAGTTGTGTCCGAGCCCTAAAAACTTTTTTTGTTTGTTTGGAGGCATACAATTTTATAAAACCCAAACAAACAAAAAATGTATGATAAAGTTCTTTTAATAAAACAATTCCTTAAAATTCCAATTTGCATGGAAGATACCTCAGGTATTTGGACCATATTTTTTAAGTATAATACATTTAAATTAAAGAAAATTATTAGGCGCAACAAATGATGGGAATATAATTTGCATGTAGAAATAGTGGTTTAGAACCTGTCGTCAAAGCAATTAGTCAATATTTTTTTTACAACCAGTAAGGAAAGGCAGAAAGTCGGGCGGGGCCGACTATATAATACCCTACACCTCCCTAACAATGCGATAAGGGTTATTGCGATAATAATTTGGAATAATTGGAAAATGGGTAAGAACATATATATGCGGATATATCTAATTCTGAACCGGTAATCGCTAAATTAAGCAATATTAGTTCCTACATTGAGAAACATCTTTCTGGAGAATTTTGTAATGATCGGAAGTAAAGTACAACTTCTATAGCGCTTTGTAACCACATCAGGAGGAACATATATATGGAGCTTATATATAAATCTGAATCGATTTTCCCTGAATACTCATTGATGTAAAATAGAAACCTCCTTCTGTCGATTTTCGTACTGATCGGATATAAAACACAGTCTCTACAGCGCTTGAATGTCAAATCGGTGCTAACATATATATGGGGGCTATATCTAAATCTGAACCGATTTTCTCCAAATTTGGCAGTATACCTTCGTGTAATAAGAAACCTCTTTCTGCCGAATTTCGCTGTGATCGGATATAAAATACAGTTTCTACATCTATTGAATTTCAAATCGGGGGTAACATATATATGGGGACTATATCTAAATCTGAACCGATTTTCTCCGAATTTGGCAGTTTTCCTTCATGTAATAAAAAACCTCTTTGTGCCGAATTTCGTACTGATTGGATATAAAATACAGTTTCTACAGCGCTTACATGCCAAATCGGGTGCAACATATATATGGGGGCTATATATAAATCTGAACCGATTTCCCCCAAATTTTGTATTGTATCTAAGTGTATCACGAGACTACTCTCTGTCAATTTTTGTACAAATCGGTTACAAAATGTTGCTTATACAGTGCATATATGCCAAATCGGAGGTACATATATATGGGAGCTATATGTAAATCTGAACCGATTTTAACCAAATTCAATAGGGCCTATTCGTCCTTGGGCCTAAAAAAAGATATGTGCAAAGTTTCGTTGAGATCGGACCATAATTGCGACCTGTACTTTGATTACAAGAATACGTCTACAGACAGACAGACAGACAGACGGACAGACAGACGGACATAGCTAAATCGACTCAGAAAGTGATTACAAGTCGATCGGTATAATAAACAATGGGTCTATCTCTTCTCCTTTTGGGTGTTACAAACAAATGCACAAAGTCATAATACCCTGTACCACAGTGTGGTGTAGGGTATAAAAAAATCGGTTTTTGCTGGCGTCCTAACGAAGACAAAAATGCTGCATATTTGAAAAAATCTATAGATAAATATATAAATCATGACCCATATTGTGAAAGTTACGGATATTAAAAAATTGGCAGTAACGTCCATTTTTATGCCCTCAGAAAAATGTACTGGTATTAATGTTATAAGCTGTTAACTTTTGGTACAAAATGGTCCATTTGGGTGGGAGGTACCAAAATGGGCGGAGAGATTGTAGTTACTGTATAAACATTACACTTCACATAAAGTCAGTTATTTGCAAGGACTGGAATCGAAGTAATAAGCTGGTTATTTTGGTGCAAAATGGACCATTTGTATGGGTGCTACCAAAAGGGGTGTGGTAAATTCTCAAGATGATAGAGACCAAGAAACCAATACTATTTGTGGAATTGTGAAAGATCCTAGGTAGCAGTATGGCTGTTATGAGATAATAAATATTCCACTAAATTTTTACCCTTCCTGGGGAAGGTACTAGAAGGAGTGGACCAACGTAGTGTATCTTTGATCTTAGACTGTGATTGAAAAAATATTAACATCTGCACATACAGACGTTTAAAGAAAGACCCTACGTCCAGTCTTCAGATAAAAAATAACAGGTTAATTGAAAAACTATACAACAGACATCTCATTGACGCTCAAGAAAAGAACAGATTGACGGCCAAAATTGCCACAGCCCCAAGGATTTACGGATTGCCTAAAATCCACAAAGACGGAATGCCACTCAGACCAATATGTTCTTCAATAGACGCTCCAGCATACTCAAGAATCTGACGAAAAGCTCTAAATACAACATCAAAGACGCGAGAGATTTCAGGAATGATATCATTTGACGTTATCTCCTTATTCCCAAGTATACCTATTAATTTAGCCATAACTACAATAGATAAGAAATGTGAAATTATTGCACAATATACAAAAATTCCCCGGGAACGATTCATCGAACTATTGACTTTTTGCATAAAGGAGACGAGGTACTTTAAATATGACGACAAAATATATGAACAGAGAAAGAGCATGCCCGTGGGGTCACCAGCTTCACCAGTAATCGCTGACATCATTATGGAAGAACATTTGGACATGACGATAGATAAAATGGAATCTAAACCCAAAATAATGACTAAATATGTAGATGACCTTTTCGCTATAGTGAAGAAAAACGATGTGGATTCAACACTACAGAACTCTTTCAACAAACAGATCCAGTTTACCATGGAAAAGGAAATGGATAACAAACATCCATATTTAGATTCTGTGATAATTAGACAAGGAATTACGCTTAAAATGGACTGGTACCAAAAAGAAACTGCTTCTGGACGACTTATTAATTTTAATTCTAAACATCCAAGACGAACAGTAATAAATACGGCGAATAATTTTATAAATCGAGTCTTACAAATCAGCGACAAGGACTATCACAATAGGAATAAATATAAAATTATAAATATTTTACACATGAATGACTTTCCGGACAAACTGATCAACAATCTTCTGAAAAGAGCAACAAACAAAGAAGGAAGGAAAGAAAATGATAAAGAAGAAAAACCAAAGAAAATGTATAAATCAATGACCTACATCCCTGGACTCTCTGAAAGGTTAAAACATTCTGAAATTTATGACAAAGAACATTTTGAACTAGCATACAAAGCGCATTCTACAGTAAATCAACTGTTCAGCCAAACCAAATCTGAAGTAAAAAAGGAGGAAAACTCAAATCTTGTCTACAAAATAAAGTGTAATGGTGACAAGTCCGGCATATGCCAGAGGGTATATGTCGGTACTACTAAAACAAAACTTAAAACTAGACTATCATCTCACAGATCGGATCAGAAAGCTATTCACAAACCCATTGAACAAAAAACTGCCCTTGCAGCACATTGTACCACAACCGGACACGAACCTAACTTTGACGACGTTGAGATGCTAACGCAAGAGAGACATTACTGAAGGAGATACACGTTAGAGATGCTACATATCATCGATGTTTCACCAGAAAAGAGACTGTAATAATTTGTGTTTTTGTGTGATATATTCCCCCTGATGATGACCAACGAAGTTGGCCGAAATCTTGGGCAAATAAAGAAAAATAAATAAAAAATAAAAGTGTTGTCTTTTATTTATCACGGACCTCAAGCCAAACAAACAATCCAATAATATTAACTCAATCAAATTTTGAGGCTATCGGTTACACCTATCGAATGTTAACGTGGGCAAGAGGCAGACAGACGGACAGGCTGACGGTCATTTCTTAAATGATTTAAAATGGCCCAAAACGGATTTTCGCCAAATATTCATGGGGTCTCGTAGGTTACTCCTTCGTTGTGTTACACTTTTGGCCCGCAGCAACTGATATATATACCCTCGTTCACAATAGTGGGGGTATAAAAAACGGATCGTGTTAAAATTCTCTCATTTCTAACAAGAGTGCTATAATTTCGACATTTCTACATAGTTTGTTGTTCGTACAAACAATTGTTTTGTAAAAAAATATTTTTTTTTCTAATTGTTTTAAAATATTGTTGCATAGTGTTATCAATGTTGATGTATAAGAACCGACCGAGTGCACTATATACCAACGTCAAAAGCGTCAAAAGTCCATACACGCGAAATCGCAAAATCGAATTTTTTGATATGTTTGAACCGAAAGAAAATATATTTGGAACACAAATTTTGAAATATTTTATATTTCTGAGCAAATAAATTTTATTTGAAAACCAATACATTTTATTTCGAACGAATATATTAATATATTAGAACAAAATATATTTGCAAACTAAATTCCTCAAATGAAATATGTGTTTAAATACAAATAAAATTATTGTTTAGAAATTTCTCCAAATCTATTTTATTTAAAAAGATTTTCAAAACTTTGCTGACTTTTTCAAATTTCAGTTTTAATTTTTTCTTTAATTGGAATTGTACCTCCTAGTCATGATATCATATGTAGCATTAACTTCTGTTTTAAATCGATCATTTTAAATTTCTGTCATCATTTGTTGTCAATTCTCCAAGTAATTTATTTATATCCAACATTATACGGTTTCAATTATTAATATTTATTATTTTTACAAACATTAAGAAAATCAAAAAACAAAGAACTTTGAATTGCTGAAAAATGAAACGCATTTAAGATATCGATATATTTTCTGAATACTTCAATGAAAATAAATCTTTGTTTCAGAAATAATAGTCTCAAATAACAAAATATTAGGATCGAAACAAAGATTGTTTAGAACAACATATTTCCAAATATATAATTTTTGTGTGTACCAAATATTATATGTTTAGAGTTTGGGAGAAATACTACAGAAGTGATTTTTTTTCAACGTGTAACTTTTTCCCCAATTTACCTACGCATTCTAAATTTGAGGTGAGTGATTTTACCGACAAGTCAAAACTTGCGAAATCGTGCAAATGCCACGCCTTATTTATTGACATAACTTGCTTTAGCCCCACATATATATCATACCTGGGAATATGAACAATGGGACAAAGAATTACGGATTTTCCCCTCAACAATACATACAATTAATATGGACCTCGCGTTAAAGCATCTCTCTCCTATCGGTACCGTAGTTTGAACAAAATTTGATATTTGATTTTATATTTTACCAATTTCTTTTCTTCATCGATATACTGCAGAAATCCATCCGCAGCAGTTTATTCCACAAATTTTTGTTTGTATACTCCTATATCGCCCCCTCAATAAAACAATAGCGTAATCGATTCTATAACTGGTAAAAAATTTGGTGGAATTCTACTTCCAAAAACTGTGTCAAAAGTTAAATTGAAAAAATAGTGTATATATGTAGTATGATATTTTGATCCCATTTATATACAATTAACGTACATTAAGAATATCATATGCCTGTAGCCTGATTATTTCACCACATATTAAAATGACAAGAAATTGAAAACATCGATTCTCTTCTAAAATATACATATTTATCTTCCAGGAAGTCTAATTTCAGAAAAACTTCAAATACGATTTTTTCGAAACTACAAAAAAAATTATACGCTAGCCTTTTATTGAGGGGAAGATATTATGTTGTGTCCCATCACAACCATATTTTATCATTACACGGAGCAGAATCGCCTTTTTTGATATGTTTGAATAGAAAGAAAATATATTTGGAACACTAATTTTTAAATATTATATATTTCTGAGCAAATAAATTTTATTTGAAAATCAACAAAATATATTTGGAACTCGTATATTAATATGCTAAAACATATAATATTTGCAAACCAAATTTCTCAAATAAAATATGTATTTGTTAAGGAATTTCTACAAATATTTTTTATTTAAAAAAATTTTTCGAAATTTTTGTTGAATTTTTCGAATTATACCAAATGCAGCAATAAATTATGTTTTAAATCAATCATTTAAAATTTCTGAGTATTCCAAGCCATCATTGGTTGTCAATCATCCAAGTATATATTTCCATCCAAAATTATATGATTTCAATTATTATTATTTATTATATTTAAGACCTTAATTTTTCTTATAAAACTAACTTTGAATTACTGAAAAATTTAACACAATTTAGGTATTTTCCGAATACTTAAATGTAAATAAATATTTGTTTCGGAAAAAATAGTCCAAAATAAACAAATATTGGCATGTAAACAAAGATTTATTTAGAACAACATCTTCCCAAATATATTAATTTTGTGTGTACCAAATATTAAATGTTTAGAGTGTATCCTAAAGATATATATGTTTCAAGCCGAATATGTTTGGGACAATATACTACAGAAGCGATTTTTTTCAGCGTGTATCTGAACATCATCTAAATATTCCGGAACTCGACCACATACTTCTTTTAGCGTCACACAAAGTCTAGAAATAGTGTGAACAGTAAGTGGATGCAGTTTTACTTCTAAATACGATTCAGTCACTATAATTCAATCCGGATAACAGAATCAGAGGGGAATATTTTTGAATTTACTAACATTGCATGTCGAAGTCAATCAATGTCGACGTACAAAAATACAATTTTTCAGGAGAGCGAGAAAATGTTTTATTCGCAAATTCCCAACAATTTTGATTAACCCATGTCGTACAATATTAACACAATGTGTCTAACAAACATCCTAACTAAAAATGTTCTTGAAATTCGCGTTATTTCAGCTTCTACGCCAGATAGACAAACTTGCATCTTTTAGATGATGCAATATTGTATCAAAATGTAGTTAAACGTTATTGAATATAAGCCCTCGATATAATGTAAGAAGTTTATATTAATGTGTCTATAATCCTAAACCACAAATGTTCCCTCACTTTCTGGTTCATTGATCCATAGACGTTCTTAAAGAGGACATAATAAAGAATCTTTAAATAATATTGGGACCTCCCGCACTCGCCATCAAAAAAAGTTATAGTCCAAATAATTTGCAAGTTTTCTTCAAAAATACAGTTTAAGAATATGTTTTTAATTCGTTGTAAAAAATATTTAGAAATGCCTTAAAGTTCATGGGCATGCAACTTGTTAGACATAAATCTTCCTAAAGTAAAAATAATGAAATGAATATATTAAATAAAAAAATATATCCGTTTTGGGTCAATTTAAGTCGAATGAGCAATGTCCGTCCGTCTGTCTGTCTGTTTGCTGGCTGGTGCGCACGATAACTCTCGAAAGGAGTAACCGATTGACTTAAAATTTGGTATGTGGTAATATTTTCTTCTATCTCAGGCTAAGTTCGGAGATGGGCCATATTGGTCCACTCCTTCTAGTACCTCCCCACAATGGTTTAACATTTAGTGAAATATTGATTATTTAATAACTTCTATTCTACTTATTTGAATCCTCTGAAATTCTACACATATTATTAGTTTATTAGTCACTATTACCTCGAAAAAAATGGGCAAAGTTGCCACGTCCCTTTTGGTACCTCCCACACAAATGGACTATTTTGAACCAAAAGTTAAAAGCATATAACTTTATTACCAGTGCATACAAGGACTTGCAATTTTGTACAGTGCAATGCTTTTATAATACCAAGAGTCCGGAGAAAAATGGGTATTATTGCCACGCTCCTTTTGGTACCTCCCACACAAATGGACCTTTCTGTACCAAAAGTTACCAGCTTATAACTTTAATACCAATGCATACAAATACTTGAAATTTCGTACAGTGAAATGCTTTTATAGTACCTAGAGTCTAGAAAAAAGTGGCCGTAATTGGCACGCCCGTTTTGGTACCTCCCCCACAAATGCCATTTTACACCAAAAGTAAACAGCTTATAACTTTAATACCAGTGCATATGAATACTTAAAATTTTGTACAGTGTTATGATTTTATAGTACCAAGAGTCCAGAGAAAAATGGTCGTTTTTGGCACGCCCCTCTTGGTACCTCCCAGTTAACAGCTTTTAACTTTAATACCAGTGCATACAGATACTTGAAATTTCGTACAGTGCATTGCTTTTATAGGACCTACAGTCCAGTGAAAAATGGGCGTTATTGGTACGCCCCTTTTGGTACCTCCCACAGAATTGAACCATTTTGCACCAAAACTTAACAGCATATAACTTTAATACCAGTACATACTTTAAAGTTATTAAATGCAATTTAAATTGATAATAATTTAATTAAAACCAAAAAATAAATAAATTTTTTTTTTTTTTTGGGGGTTTTGACGTTCTAGATTCACAGTTTCGCACACTGTGCAACGGTGTACATCTTCGAGAGGAACTTCACCACGAAAATACCTGCCGTTGAGGACTGGGTTGGTAGAATGTCAGTTGATAGAAGCCAACTCCACTCTCTATACGGATGGTTTAAGATTAAATGATAAGCTTGGCTTCGTAGTACACTGTATAGAACTAAGTCTTGATATAGCTCTCGGACCACCCAATGCCTCCACTCTTTATTAAGACGAAATAATGGCAATATGGGAAGTCGCCAACTGGCATTGTTATTCACTCGGATAACAAGGCTGTCATCAATTCCTTAAATTCTCAAACAAACTCACCCACTGTGTGAGTTTCTGAGTGTATTAGTTTCTTTGTAGAAATGCATTGACATTATGCAGTCTAGAGGATGAGAATAATGTGTTTGTTGCTACATTTATGAACATATTCGCAAAGCACTTTGATGCTGTTAAATTAATGACAAAATCGTTGGAAAATTTCAAAGAGGCTACCATGAAATGAACATGCAATGTTTGTAAAGAAAACTTTGTTTGACATTATTGTGAAAGTACACATATTAATTACATGTATGTTTATTCGAAAGACCTGTAACGAATATAAAAACGGGTATGGGCACACAAAATTGATTAGAACCAATTTTACTTAGTAGATATCGTCTTTAAATTAAACAAGTTCAAACGGCGTTAAGTTTGGTCAGGCCTACTCTATATCATATTTACTATAATAAGTACTCTGTACCACAGAGTGATGTAGGGTGTACAGATGGACATTTCGATGGCTTAATCTTCATTTGTGTTATAATTGCGTTTTCCGTTTAATCTGGTCGAAAACTGTGAAATGCATCTTAGTTTCGTTAACATTTTCGAGAGTTGCAAATAAAGAAATTATGGGTAATATATAAGTCTAATCAAAGAATTTGTTTAGTTTTTATTCGGTTTTCCGTGCCCCTATATTAAGCCATCGATATGTTGCCCATTTTCAATTCAAACTTTCCTGCAGCTCATCATTCCATGTCAAACCATTTGTCCTAAACTGACCCTGCAAATTTCAAGATGTTGTTCAGCCTCGTTATTTTCTAAAACAATACCCAGCAAAAAATAAAAGAAGTACTTCCAAAATAATAACATTATAAGTACTTCCAATTCATAAGTATGAACATTTTTTCTGCATTTAATGAAGTTCTTCTAAATAACTAACCAAAATGTAATTTCGGAATATAAATTATTAACCCAAGAATGCATAATTTTAAAACGATTGGATGTAAATGAATCTTGTGAAGTGATAAAAGTCCAGATCGGAAGGAACATATGTATGAGGGCTATGATATATATGTAAAATACTGCGTCTATAGTGCTAAAGGGAAGAAATATATATTTATATGGCGGCTATATCAGAGTTAGTAAATGGTTCTGGAAGCTAGTCGACTTTTTCATCAATTAAATTTCGTTTCAGTCGACTAGGTCGATAAATCGGACCTACAAGTCGACTTTTTCATAGCAGATTAAAATAACATAAAGTCATTTCAAAGTTTGCTGATTTTCTTCGAAATATGTTAAATTTTGGAATTGTAGTACATTGGATTGCGATAAAAACTGAATTTATGAACAACACTTTATACTTTCCAAAAATGTTAATATAGCGTCACCAGAAATGCCCAAGAGCGTAACCCTCAAAAAAAAAAAATTAGTTTTTCGTCAAAAAATCACGATTTTATTCAAGAAAAAAAGACGTAACATCAAGTGCTCGTTTTTGATAAAGAATAAAAGGCGTAACTCACATTGTACTGTATTCATCTATTTAACCTTTGTAGTTGTTCTCTTGTTGCTGTTTTGATTTTTATAAATCGTGTTTGACACCTATTTTAGATGCAAAATTCTATATGGGTCTGTATTTAAATTTGGCCTTTATCTGAAGGGTATCCATTTTTTTTATCAAATTTCGCAGTGTTCGTGATTCTATAAACTAATCTCTGCCAAATTTAATAATGATCTGATGTAAAACATGAAATCACATTTTTCCAACCTTGCTAGTGACCGTTTATTCTCGGATTATAAAATTCTTTGTGCAAAATATAGTACATTTGGCTAAAATATGACTTCTATGGAGCTTAGATGCTAAATCGGAAGGTACACATCCATGCGAGTATGTGGGGCTATATGTAAATTTGAACCGATATTGTTCACACAGATATTAACTGTTAAAATAAGACACTCTTTACCAAATTTCATGAACATCGAAAGGAAATTATATCTTCTATGGAGGGTATAAGCTAAATCAAAGGTACATTCATATATAATACGATATCTGGTTCTAAACTGATATTCAAATAGTTAAGAGATTTTTGATCGTTCGCCGTAGACGAAAGAAATACGGATTGTCTTTCAATTTCAATACGAATTGTCTTGTCCCAAAATAAAGATATGTACAAAATTTCTTTGAGATCGGACTATATTTGTGACTTGCACATAGATTACAAGAACGCATGCACAAACTAACATAGCTAAATCGGTTCAGAAAGTGATTCTAAGTCGATCGGTGGAATAAACGATGGTTCTATATATCTCTTCTCATTTTTGGTGTTAGAAACAAATGCATAAAATCATAATAAATTGTACCACAGTGTGGTGCAGGTTATAATTAAATAATTTTAAAAGAAATTGTGGTAATTAAATATACCATACCATACACTGAAAAAAAAAATAGTAATAAAACTAATGATGACACATTCTTATATTAAGTATGCTACCTCGGCATCAATTTAATGACAATTTTCATTAAAATAATGAAAATTTAAACGTTTTTTACGAAATTTTCCTTAATATAAAGTTTTTTGAATTTGAATTAATGTCTATCCAATCATTAGTTTTGTGTACGTGCTTCTTTAAATGTACGCATTTAAATTAAAGAAAAAAATCATTATTTTTGTGACAATCCGCATTATTTTTAGTAATATTTCAATACTTTTAAGGATTTTCTACATTAACACTACGACGTAGACATGTCATAGTTTTAATGCCGAATCGGACTTAATTAACAGTACGAGATATTTGAGTAATAAATTTAAGGCTATGCTCCTCTTAAAGGAAAGGCTGTCTTGGTAATAAATTGTATGACTATTGTCATTATTTTTAAGAATACATACGAGAGAATTATACAATCTCTCCCTCCCTCTCTCGCTCGGAGAATCAGTATTGTTTGGTAATGTGTGAATCAATAATTGCTATGGAATGCTAGAAGAGAAAATAGAGAACAGTTCTGTTCGTTTTCTTTTAAATCGTCAGTTATTTACAAGCGATGGAAGGAAACGGTTGTCTGCTTTCGGGACGCGGATTTTGAAAGAATTTGATTGCTGTGAATATGTAAGTATACGTGCATACATACGTGCATATTGCACCGAAAATAATTTTAATATGGGCTGTTAACAGTTATTTTTGCTAAAGCATAACAACAACAACAAATGAAACCGTCGTGTACATGTGTGTATGCATGTGGTTATGCCGTCGGCGTCACCATCGATCTTTGTAATAAGGGAGTGCGTGTGTCATAGTTATTTTTGCTGTATGTTTTTTATGGTGATGTACATGCGTTTTTGAAGGAGATCTTGTTTGTAAGTCCTGTGAAGAGATTTGTGCCAAATGGATGACAAAAATGTGAGTAATAGATTTTGTAATACTGAAAGAGACAATGGGAAAATGTTTAGGTACGTGAAGTATAATATTATTATCCTGAAATAAACATCTTATTGGCAATTACAAAATTAACAAAACACATTTTAATTGAAAGTATTTATTTATTAAAAATACCAGCGCATAATGCAGAAATGTAAAATTATTTGTGGCAATATAGAAATTTATTATAAATAATATGTTATACATATAACTATCTTTCTTAATTTTTTTAGTAAAACAATTTTAGAATTGGTCTTTTGTGAGAAGAGTGGCAAATTTTACAAAATATTTCAACGTAAGTATTATATATAAACGGTTGAAATATTTCTCTTAGTTTTCAGCGTTTTGCAATTGTGATATGATAAAATTTATTTCCATTTTTTTTGTTTATAGATAATTTTATTTGTTTTATTTTCAGAAAAAATGTAATTATTTTAATTTTAGATCACGCAATATTTGAAGAAAAATTTGATGGATATATGAAAAATGCAGTGCTAAATGCCATTTATAACTTGCAAAAAATAAGTGAGCATACACCTACATGGGAATGTTTGAATTGAAAGGAAATAGATTTGGAAACAATATTTGTAAGTATTATGTATTTGTGAACAAATATATTTTATTTGAAAATCAAGAAATTTAATTTGGAACGCATATATTAATGTATTAAAACAAAATATATTTGCGAACTGACTTTCACATATAAAATATGTGTTTTCACACAAACAAAGTTATTGTTAAAAAGTTTTCCAAATATAATTTATTTAAAAAGATTTTTCCTTTTTTTAATTTTAGTTTAAATTTTTCCTTGATTTCGTGTTCATAATTGCTTCATAAGTACTTCATAATTAGACCTGCTGTTAGATTAGGCCCATTTGGTCAAATTTTTGTATCGTTTCCTTTATAAACGGTAATATATATAAGTATATATATTGAACTATAATTTGGTCCAAGGGATATTTTTGTTTTACTAAAATCAAAATAATAAGCGTTTTTGCTCAAAAATAATTGTAAATAAGCTGCTTTCTTTTCACGAAGTATTGGATAAAAATAAATATAAAATATTGTCTTCCATATTCATTTTATATGAAAAATGTAATGTTGACCAAATGGACTCTTAATCTAGGATTCGTACAGATTTGCTAACCTAACACCAGGGTTAAGAATGTCATAAGCAGCATTAGCTTTTGTTTTACAGAAGTAATTTTTAAAAAGTTTTTGTAGCTTTGTTTGCTAACAAAACTTAAGATTTTAAAATCTAAGTCACGATTGAGTTTTTTGAGAAAAATATTTTTCAATTTATCTCACTCAATTTATATGAAAAATGTCACTTTCGCCACTTTCAAAACAATCAGTTTCTATTATTAATAATATCTTACATAAATATTTTTTTTAACTTTTAGTACATCAAATTTTGTATGGATCTATAAGAAGAAGAGTGACTAAATATTTAAATATTTCAGTGTAAGTAAGTATATTCCAAAGATTTTAATATATCTCTTATCTTTCAACATTTTGTGACATTTTATATGATAAAATTTATTTTAATACTTTATCGTATATAAATCATTCTGTTTGTTTTCTATTTAAATTATTTTTATTTTAGTTCGCGCAATTGAAGTTTATTTGGATATATGAAAAATGCAGTGGGGAATTAAAAATTTACAAATTGCAGGAAATGAGTGAGCATCCAAACTATATGATATAATAATATAATATTTGTTTTACAATTTATATTTAAATTCCAGCCAAATTCTAGGTTAAAAATCATTAAGGTCGGTTCCGATAAAAATTGTTCATGGAAAACAAATAGAGAAACGAATCCCGCTATAGAATCGATACATAACAATGCAATATTCGAACAATACAATATAAAATGTTCAAGGTTATCCGTAATATGTATTATATTATTTTTGGCGTTTCCAATATAAAATATAACAAATAAACTATTTATTTAGAAAGATAAAGTGTTGTGTTATAGCGTTTTCTATGAATAGTAAATGATTTCAAAGAAAATGATTCATTTAAAATGTTAAATGTTAAAATGTAAAATTAAAATGAAAATTATAATCAATATAATGTAACGAATTTTCCATACATATCTAAAAAAACTGTATTTAAATTCATGAATGCCTTAAATTAATTACCAGTATGTTCTTATATCAAGGACAAACATTTTAAATTTTATTACGATAATGTTTTAAATTATATGATATTTTACTAAAAATAAGCACGCGCCATACTTAAATTCACGCCAAAACGTGCTTATTTTAAGACCAAACATAATTAGTTTTATTACACAAAGTTCTTGATTCTATGAAATGCCTCCTCAAAACAAGTACTATTCATGTCTTTAAATTAACTATAAAACATTCTTATTTTTATTGCGATTGTCTTTGGCTCGAAATCATTGCCGAAATCTTAAACTTTACGACAAATTCATTGATTTTCAGTACCCTTTTTTTTTAGTGTACATACTGTACCACACTGTGGTACTTTACTATTCTCTGAACCGGGGCTACAGAAAACTTTTTTTTTGTGATAATGTTAATTACACTATGGGGTCACACTTTTCAAGAGCCATCTACACCATACAGATTACAGACATCTTCAAATGTCCCCGGCGCGACAACCCCTTGTTAAATTCATTGGTGAAAATCCAAATTAGAACAACTTCCGGATCATAAGTTGGGGATTTTTATTGCTTCTTTGGGTGCTCTTTTTTTGCTGGGTAATTACTAAAAAAATGCCAATGATATTCCTTTATAAACTATGAGAAATATTGAAATCACAAAATAGACAGAATCATTCTAATAGAAAACAATTTCCATTTCAGACCTTTTTTAGGTAAAAATGCTATTATATGGAAACTGAAGAATATACAGGATCAGCTCAGACTAGATAGTACTACATGCCTACATATATTTCATATATCTGTGTTGATGTTTTACTGGTCCAGTTTGCAAATTAAAATGTAGGAGGAAAAATATAAAGGGTCCGCTATCTAACGTTTTTTTTTCAACTAGTGCTTATTTCGTGAATGGTAACACTTAGCTCATGTCTGATTTGACAGATAATTAGTTTTATCCTTCCGCTGATCAAATATGGTTGTGTATACGCTTGAACAAGTGGGCCTGCGATCGACTTACAGAAGATGCCGATTTTGCCAAAAAAAAATCATATTTTCAGATGAAGCTCATTTTGATCTTGGCGGGTATGTAAACAAGCAAAATTTTCGCATTTGCGGCACAGAAAAACCGCACGCATACATTGAAAAGCCGATACGCCCAAAACGAGTCACTGTTTGGTGCGGATTTTGGTCCAGAGGCATAATTGGGCCATTTTTCTTCGAAAATGAGCAAGAAGTGGCCGTTACAGTCAATGGCGATCGTTATCGGGCCATGTTGAACGAATTTTTGTTCACAAAAATTGAAGAGGAGGATATTGGCAACATTTGGTTTTAACAGGACGGCGCTACGAGCCACACAGCCAAAGCTACACTCGATGTTTTGCGCCCTGTTTTTGAAGATCGCATTATCAGCCGCAGAGCTGATGTCGTTTGGCCACCTCGGAGCTGCGATTTGACACCGTTGGACTATTATTTGTGGGGTGCCCTCAAAGATAAGTGCTACGCCGACAAGCCAGAGACAATTGACGCTTTAAAGGACAATATTCGTGAAGCCATTGGTGATATACAGCTGCACACAATCGATAATGTGCTTAAAAATTGGACCGAGGCAGCCATTTGAATTAAATTATTTTCCATTATTAACCGGAAGGATTGTACTTCAAATAAAAAAATAATTTTGAGAAAATATTCAGTAGTTTTTTTATAGCATTTTCAAAAAAAGTTATTTGGCGGACCCTTTATAAAGATATATTTAAATATTGACGAATTTTCGCATTTATTTACGATGTCCTAGTCGATACCTTTAAGAAGAGATCTAATTTGTATAAATCAACAAAAGCGTTTTTAAAATTTACCAAGTGCAATATTCACATCTCAGGAATTTTTAATAGATGTCGCTCCCAAAAAGGCTTGTTTAAGCCACAAACCCCACATTTTTTAAGCAATTTAGCTGAAATTTGTTGTTTTAAGCAATTTAGTTGGTAAGAATTCATGTCAAAAAAATGTATATCATCAGTTTATATGTATTTTGTTGTAGTCCCCATGTAGAGGTAGCTCTTAAATATACTACTTTAATACATAAATAACACATTTTTCAGAGGAAGAGTTTGGCTACAGAATATGAGAATATAATATAATATAAATATAATAGAATATAAAATTTGCTTGAAAATAAAGGATTGTTCCACGATTTGCTCAATATCTAAAGATTTTTCCTATAACAGAAAAGAATGCAATCTATGGTTGAGGGAACCTAACCCTTTTACTTGCTTTCTTTAAATCTAGTTTTAAAAATGTTTTAATAATAAATAAACAAGTAAAAAGTTTCAGTCGGGTAAACCGACTAAGGTATACCCTCACTTTGTGAGTAATATAATATTGAATATTACACGAATTATTCTGTCAATTTGTGTGGAAGGTACCAGAAGGGGTTTAACAAATACACATATATTTCGCTGAACAGTAGATACTTTAAATACATTGCACTGCGCCGAATTATAAGCGTTTATGTGCACTAATATATAAACGTCATGGGATATTAAATGTTGGTATGATTTGGCATTTTGTGTGGGAGGTACAAAAAGGGGCGTGGTGATATCGCCCATTTTTCACAAGGCTATAGGTACATCATAAGCGTTACAATGTTCAAAATGTTGTTGCATTTCCGTGCATTTGTACTCATACTATAATCTCTTATCTTTTTGTGCAAAATAGTACCTTTGTGTGGGAGGTACAATAAGGGGCGCGGCAATAATGTTCATTTTCGCAGGGCTATAGACACTATAAAAATATTACACTGTAAAAAATTTCAAGTATTTTTATACAATGGTATTAATGTTATAAGCTTTTAACTTTTGGTGCAAAATGGTATCTTTGTGTGGGAGGTACCAAAAGACGCATGTCAATAACGCCGATTTTTCACTGGACTGTAGTTACTATAAAACCATTATTCTTTCAAGTATATGTATGTACTGGTATTAAAGTTATAATCTGTTAATATTTTGTACAAAACGGTCTATTTGTGTTAGCTCATTTTTCACAAGCTGATAGCAACTAACAAAAGTAATACTATGTGTTGAATTTCAAAAGATTTCGATAGATTGTACAGATGTTATTAAATAAGCTATATTTCACAAAATGTTAACCATTTATGGGGGAGGTACAAGTAGGAGTGGAGCAATATGGCCCATCTTCGAGCATAGCCTGATAGAAAAAAAAAATAAAGGGTGGTTAAATTGTAAGGGCCGAGGTTGATTTTGA
Source organism: Eudasyphora cyanicolor (assembly GCA_963930755.1). Taxonomy (NCBI): domain Eukaryota; kingdom Metazoa; phylum Arthropoda; class Insecta; order Diptera; family Muscidae; genus Eudasyphora; species Eudasyphora cyanicolor. The sequence goes on along the minus strand of OZ005736.1, from coordinate 152,956,836 downwards.
ATAAAACACAAATTATTTAGAAAATTTTTGTCTTTTCTTTTTATTATGATAATATTGGTATGGTTCAATTATGTATGGAATTAAATATCGGCCAAATGGCCGCCGCGACGTTGGCGGCACACCTCCATCCGGTGGTCCAAATTTTCGATGACGCTGAGGCATAATTGAGGTTCTATGCCGTTAATGTGCCGAACTATCGTATCCTTTAGCTCTTGAATTGTTGCTGGCCTTGGCGGCACACCTCCATCCGGTTGTCCAAATTTTCGATGACGCTGAGACATAATTGACGTTCTATGCCGTTAATGTGCCGAATTATCTCATCCTTTAGCTCTTGAATTGTTGCTGGCATTTCGGCCTACACCTTTTCTTTCAAATAACCCCAAAGAAAGAAGTCCAACGGTGTCAAATCACATGATCTTGGCGGCCAATTGACATCGCCACGAAGTGAGATAACACGGCCTATGAATGTGTTGCGCAAAAGAGCCATTGTTTCGTTAGCTGTTTGGCAAGTGGCACCGCCCTGTTGAAACCACATATTGTCCACATCCATATCTTCTAATTCGGGTCATAAAAAGTTCGTTATCATCTCACGGTAGCGAACATCATTCACAGTAACTGCCTGACCTGCCTCATTTCGAAGACGTATGGCCCGATGACGTCGCCAGCCCATAAGCCGCACCAAACGAACTAGGCGAGCATGCACAGGTGTTTTCCCAACTCCTACAGACCCGGTTTGCTGAAATTTGAGCACAATTCTCCCGATTGTGGACACATTTGGTCGATTATGCTGATCAAAAAACATCACCAAGTGCACGAAATGCATTTTGATTTGAACGCCCATTTTCGTAAAAGGCTTAAAAAACATTAACGCGTTCCTCGATTGTGTATCTTTCAATGGTTCATATTGAGTTAGTCTGAAATTGAGAAATGTCAAATTTAGCGAAGGGCGAATTTTAAGCGAAGGGCTTCGGAATACACACTACAGTCCAAAGAATGAAAGAAGGAGGGTCCTTGGGGAATCACATTACACAGTTGAACTTCTCACGCTCTTACCCGTAAAAATTTTCATCAAAACGTCTCTATGTTTTTAGTACAAAATGTATTTATTTTAAATACTCGTATTAGGCATGTATTTGGCAAATTGTTATGACAAAAATAGTTTATGTGTACCACAAGAGGATATTAATTAGTATAATTTACAACAATTATCCCCGACACCCTCAGGTGGACACGTTGCCTTTTTCTGTAATGACCTATTTCATGTAATCCCTGTGAGGACTTAAGTAGACAAACACTGTTATAACTTCTAGCCAAATTGACCTGCCTTCGTTTGTCATGCTTTACGAATTCACTTAAACAAAATTACAAAACCCTACATAAAGCCTGCAGGATAATCATGTGGTCTGTTGTTATGATGATGATGCTGCTGCCGATGATGATGATGGTGGAATTTACATTTTGTCTGCTCGTTCCTGAAGACGAATTTAATTATTCATGAAACAGAAATTAAAAAAGGCAACTGTTTCATTTCATAATGCAAACGAGCAGCGAAAAATTTTTAAATACATTTTTACCACATAAAACATTTCCATTCATTAATTTATGTTTCGATGTTGCGGCCGTAGTCGCTGCCGATCTGGTTTTATCTCAAACGCATGTTGCTAATTAACAGCATTTACCCTTTTTTCCGGTGGGCTAAAAAATCGAAAATAAAACAACAAAAATAAATCCAAGGAAACGAAAACACCCACTGCAGTGGTACACCAATGTGAGGATGAAGAACAACTGATGGAATGAAAAAAAGTTACCAACAAATTTGTTATACCGAGAAAATAAATTTGTGACCCCAAAGAACAAATAAGGCTGGGAAATCGGAGCAGAGAACAATGAAATTTAAAACCGTTTCCCTTCCATAAGCAAAAAGAGTGTAGAAAAAGGTTATCTCAGATTGTGGAAAAAAATGTTTGTACAAAATCTAATCAAACTCAATTTTGAGCAATAAACTAAAAGAGGGGACGGAAAAGGATACATTTGTACATCCGCCGAACTCCGTCCTCTGTTCTCCGTCCGCCCAGGTAAACATATTTTCAATTGACATTATTTGGATAAAATAATTACATAGAATACTTGTACAACCGCACATGCGAGCATGACAACACACACAAATGTCAATTCACTCGGATGTTTACCGACATTCCACATTTATTGAAGATACCAGGATGTATGACGGGATATTTCAGCATTGAGTACATTTAACATGTAGGCCTCCTGCATTATGACGGACGGATTTTTTTTCTTATGTAAAATTTAGTCATTAGAAATTTTTCAAAACACATTCCGGAGCTTGGACATAAAACCGCCCCGGACAAGATCCTCATTCTTAGAATGGGGGTTAAGAATGACTTGGTTTCTGGTATAATATCCAATATCGACAACACAACATTTTTTTGAACCTCCATAACTTTTTTGCTTGTGAATAAAACTAAATGAAGTTAAGGCAAATGTTTCATGGATTTAAGGAGCCCTCATGGTCGTATAAAGAAATAGGCATCATATGGATGCAGGAAACGAAATACAGGAAGTCAGCAGCCAAAATTGACTTCGGAGTCAAAAGTGATCAGAGAGAAAAATGGAGCCATTGACATAATATGAACAACGGTATGCGTTGTACCGCTGTACAATAATGTACTACATGTACAATATTATTCGTTAGTAGATGTAGTAGAGCTTGTAGAGACTCCGTAGCTGTAGTCTTCAAAGCTCCACTTGTGCATAGGTAGGCAGTTATCTGAATCTTTGATGGTAGGTTGTTTGCGGATAGTTCATCAGTTGCCGTCCACCACATCACAATGCCGTACAACAGTATAGGGACGAACTACTGCAATATATTCCCAATTGACGATTTTAGGAGAGAGGCACCATCGCAAACCTACAGCCTTCCTGCAGGAATATAATGCGATGTTGGCCTTCCTTACACGTCCAGTACGTTAAGTCTGAATAAACGTTTTATATCTATAACACTATGCAACAAATTTTTTTGTTTGTTTCTGAGACTTAAGGACTTTTTTTGTGTAGATTGAGGCATACTACTATTTTATGAAACCAAAACAAAAACAAATAAGAAAGTTCAGTCGTGTAAACCGACTTATGAATCTCCTCACCTTGAGTCCCAAAAAAATATTGGTAAATTTATTTATTTTTTTGTTTTAGTTAAATTAAAACAAAAGGGGCGTACCAATAACGCCCATTTTTCACTGGACTGTAGGTCCTATAAAAGCATTACACTGAACAAAATTTCAAGTATTTGTGTACAGTTAGTTAAAATGGTACATTTGTGTGGGTGGTACCAAAATATGCGTGCCAATAACGGCCACTTTTCTCTATACTCTAGGTACTATAAAAGCATTGCACTGTACGCAATTTCAAGTATTTGCATGTACTGGTATTAAAGTTATAAGCTGTTATCTTTTGGTTCAAAATTGTCCATTTGTGTGGGAGGGATAGCGTGGCAATTTCGCCCATTTTTCTCGAGGTAATAGTGACTACTAAACTAATACTATGTGTATAATTTTAAAGGATTCAAATAAGCAGTATAGAAGTTATTAAAAAATCAATATTTCACTAAATGTTAACCCTTTGTGAGGGCCAATATGGTCCATCTTCGATCTTAGCCGGAGATAGAAGAAAAAATAACCACATACCAAATTTGATGTCAATCGGTTAATCCTGTCGAAAGTTTTTGAGCGCACAAACCAGATAGACAGACGGACAGGCTGACGGACATTGCTAAAATATTTTAAAATGGCCCAAACCGGATTTTCGCAAAATTGGGGTCTCTTAGGTCACTCCGTCGATGTGCTACACTTTTGTCCCGCAGCTTCTGATATATAATTATATCCTTGTTCACAATAGTGGGCGTATTAAAACCGGATTATGTTGAAATTCTCTTATTTCTGCCAAAAGTGCTATAATTTCTACATTTATCCATAGATTTTGTTCAAGTAAGTTCTGGTTTCTTCTTTAGCTTCCAAAAATTTGGACAAACATTTTTTTGCGATTTTTTTTCTTTTTTCTATTTATTTTTTTTAATTGTGTAAACGATAGTTACTAAACTTCTGTTTCCACGTGAAGGTGTCATTATTATCATCTGTAGCCCTCGTAATTGTCTATTATTTAACGTATATCCCGACTTTATCGAGCATATACTTCAATAATATGATCCATAGTATGTTGTTGCGTAGTGTAATCGGTACCGGAAATATCTGTCTGACTATCTTTAGGAAGTCAGACAGATATTTTCAGATTGCCGACCCTAGCAGATCCACACGTCGTTTCATTAATGTGGGATAGTAACAAACCAATTGCTCAATTATCTCCACTTCTTCATCATCACCACAGCTTCTGCTGAAGTCACTGGACTCAATAATCAACATCCTAGCTTCTTCGTCGATCAGACAATGCCCCGTCAGAACTGACACTAATGTAGACAGTATTTTCCTCCCCAGTGCGAGGAGATATTTGACTCGTATTACCGCCAGATTTGTGTAGCTACCCTCACCATTAATTATGTAACGAAAACTTCGACAGTCTGGCTGTTGGAGTAAATGACTTATGAACTTGGTGGCTTCCCTTACTGGCATTTTTTCGGCTTGATAGTCACTGCAAGTATCTGGCAGTCTGTGGGCTATATCAAGAACAATTCTTTACAATATAATCCAAAGCCAAACATCTCATCAAACTTAGAACCATATGTATAGAAGTGGAGATACGAGTTTTATCTACATATACATTTTTAATCTGCCAACCCAGTCCTCTCTGACAGGTATCTTAGTGGCAAAGTTCCTCTCGAAGGTGTAGTTGATGGAATAGGACTTTTGGAGACACTGTCGCTGTAGTCTTTGATACCCCGATTATGCTTAAGCAGGCAGTTCTCTGAACGTTCATTAATTGACTGGTGATGGACAGCTGATTAGTTGCCGTCCACCACACCAAAATTGGGTATATATATCCCATGGACGATTTTAGGATAGAGGCCCCAACGTGCATCTACAGCTTTTATACAGGAATACACTGATAGTAAAACCTTCATCATGACGACGAATTTGTACATCATCACGATTATTTGATCGTCAAAAGTCTGCTAACTTACGGAATAATCCTCTTGATGAATTTGTTCATCACCATGACGAATTTCTGTTTCCAAAAACTTTCGTCCTCAGGATGATCACATTTCATCCCTACGATGAATCGAGTTCATTACCACGACGAATCCCATTCATCACCACGACGAACTCAACGACAAATTCATGCCCCCGTCTATTTTAGATCACTAAAAACGGTATGGAAAATAAAATTACTTGACTGCTTTGCCAGGTTCAGTTGTGATTATTCGGTTCAAAACGCAGTTCTTATCAGGAAAGGCTCAAAGCAATCGAACGAGAAGAATTCATGACTTCTGATATTTTAAATCAGAAATAATCTCATCAAGTAATTTATTTGCCAACAGACGAATCCCATTCATCACCACGAATTCCATTCATCACCACGACGAATTCCATTCATCACCAAGACCAATCCAATTCATCACCACGACGAACTCCATTCATCACCATTATTAGATTTTTATACCCTACACCACACTGTGGTATTATAAGTTTGTTTCACGACAGATGTTTGTAACACCTGAAAATAACACAGCTAGACCCACCTTAAAGTATATCGATCGACTCAGAATCACTAGCTGAGTCGATTTAACAATGTCTGTCGTCCGTCTGTCCATGTAAAGTTGTTCATCGACTACAGGTCGCAATTTCACTCCGATCGTTCTGAAATTTTGCAGTTTAGAGTATTTCGCAGCTGTTAAGATCGCTATTGAATTTGGTTGAAATAGGTTCAGATTTAGATATAGCTCCCATATATATCTTTCGTCCGATTTGGCCCTTTAGGCCTATAGAAGCTGTATTTTACATCCAATCGTTTTGAAATTTAGAATGGTAGAGTTTCTTGATCCATGAACCAACACTACCGAATTTGAAGAAAATCGGTTAAGATGTAGCTATAGCTCCCATATATATGTTTCGTCCGATTTGGCCTTTAGTTCTATAGAAGCTGTATTTTACATCCAATCGTTTTGAAATTTAGAATGGTAGAGCTTCTTGATCCATGGACCAACATTGCCGAATTTGAAGAAAATCGGTTAAGATTTAGCTATAGCTCCCATATATATGTTTCGTCCGATTTGGCCCTTTAGTTCTATAGAAGCTATATTTTACATCCAATCGTTTTGAAATTTAGAATGGTAGAGTTTCTTGATCCATGAACCAACATTGCCTAATTTGAAGAAAATCGGTTAAGATTTAGCTATAGCTCCCATATATACATATGTTTTATCCGATTTGGCTCTTTAGATCCAATCGTTTTTATACCCTACACCACACTGTGGTACAGGTTATTATTTAAGTATAAAATGTCCCAAAAGTAAATTTATGTAAACAATTTATACATGAATTACAAAATTTATATATCAGATTTATTCAATATTACGAGATTGGTGTAGGGTATTATATAGTCGGCCCCGCCCGGCTTTAGCCTTTCCTTACTGGTTTAAATTAAACTTTTACAAAAAAATATTTAACTAAGGTAATAAGAAAGCATATACAACAGCACAATTAAACTCAACCTATAAATTGATTGCTACGTTTTATCATATTTTTAGCAAAGTGGCCAAATAAATGTTTTCGTCGTGGTAATGAAACCTTCCCTCGGCGAATTTCGAAATCACCAAAAACATGGATAGATGATCGTGTTCGTTCTATTGACTTACAAAAACATCGCATGTACGAAATTTTTCGTCACCAGTACGAAGATATATTGACGAAACTGATTCGTCATGGTGACGAACAGTTTTTCTATCAGTGTGAATGACTATTTCCTGTCTAGGATTGTTCCTAGAAATGTTGCACTTTCACAAAAGACTAGCTCAGATCCGCTTAGCCGATTATTGTCCACCAATTCTGTCAAGTTTGGGTAACGTTCAAATAACTGCTTCTGGTCCATCAAATTTGTTCAGAGCCACCTGTATAATGTGTTTGGGGAATTTGTCGGTTACTGCGATTGTACCGTCCGCCGCATATGCCATGACATTGCATCCACAAGATTACCGATCTAACAGGATTCCATGCACCGCTAGGTTACAAATTAGTTGAGACAGTACTCCTCCCTGTGCAGTCCCCCTGTTTACAAATCTCGCTAGAGTTGTGGCACCGAAACCTGCTCTTCTGGTCAGCAAATGCTGAGTTAGTCTAATCAAGATGTAGTTCACCCTTAGATGCAAGAGCACCGCAAATACCGGATCTGAGTGAATGTTGTTTAGAGACCCTTCGATAGCAAGAAAGGCCACCATAGTGGATTCCTTGAAATGTTGGGACGATTCGATAGTGCCCACCAGTTCATGCGGGCGGATAATGTGGACTTGCTCTTATTGTAAGCATGTCTAACGAAGAAATTAAGAACTAGGCTAGACTCATTGGCCTGAAGTAATTTGGCCTAGTATGTGATATATATCCCGCTTTGGCGAGGCCACGTCCACTTATCCAATATCTTAACATTTTTGTTGAGTATTCAAAATGTATTCACACTAAATTACAAGACTCTTGGTGCAATGGTTCTCTATATTTAAGTTTTCAAAAATAGTGTCGTATAGGCGGGGTCGCTCCTATTGGTCCGATTCTGTCCAAACACATGGACTGCCACCAAATGTATATACACAAAATTAGAGAAAGCTCGTTAAGAAATTTTTCTACATATCACCTAAGGGCGAGGCCGCGCCTACTTGATATATCGAAATTCAAATAACCTATTTTCACTAACGGATATACAGCTACTTTCTGTGAAAAGAGTGGAGAAAATAGGTCCTGCCGTTCTGACATCTACAAATATAGACAGATAGAAGATGGACCGATTACCTACTCCCAATCCAATGTTACCTGCTATTATAAGATTTATACATATATGAAATTGTATATATACAATTTCCGTCATCTAGCATTCATTGTAGTTTATAGAGGACGCACAATCTGACAGAAATCATCATAGAATTTTACGACGATTAAGAATACGAGTATATATACGTTATGGGGTCTATGATCAATATTTCGATGTGTTACAAACAGAGTGACAAAATGAGAATTTCTCTAGGGTGTAGGGTATACACAACGGAAATAATACCCTAATTTTTAAAAATACAACCGATTGCGATATATCTCTTTGTTAGATATCTTCATTCAATGACCTAAGGCAGTAAATATATACTCGTATATGACATTGGTTTGCACGATTTCATATGTACAAGTATAAGTGACTTCCGGTAACCTGTAGCTTTGCGTACTTCCATATGGCAGTGCACACAGCAAACATCCGGTTAAGATAACTTGACTAGGTGTGTGTGCATGTGTATATGTATGTATATGTGTAGAGGAATCTCTGCTTGTTGCTCGGTAATTGTGTCATAAGTTTGCGGATATAAACTTGTCCATTTAATGTATAAATGTATGAGTATCCGAATATATATGTGTGCTTAACATTCAGTATATTGTATTACAATTTGGCTCTGTAATTGGAGCAATATTGAATTCAGTCCGTTTATTATTTTTTCCACTTTCTGAGGCTTTTGCCAACATTATATCATGGGCATTTCCTTGGACGAATACCTGAGTGAGTTGGTATGACAGCAATTTATAATGAAAGCTCTTAACCCTTGTCAGCGCCTGATTGGACGAGGGTGAACATTTTTATACTCGAAAGAAAATGTGTTGTCTATTTTTAATTTAGATTTGAAAAATTTCATAAGCTAGCTAAAAATGTCAATTCGGCTAAAGATTTCAAAGCAATATTCCATTTACTGTGATACAATTGGCGATTGCAGTGTCAGTATCACAGGCGAGTATTTTATGTTTTAAAATCCAAAACAATTCAGATGTAAGTTTTATCAATACTCGTACTTTGGTGGAGTTTCTAGGAAGGAGATACTTTTTCGCCATTCCTGTTATTGTAAATAGGAATACCAACAACATTTATTTTTATTTTTATACCCTTCAACATGTGATGGGGTGGTATAATTAACTTGTGACTCCGTTTGTATCTCTTACTTACTTTAAGAGTGACATAACTCAAAATTTAATCAGTAAGGAAAGACTAAAGTAAGGTTTGCCAACAAATGCACGGATAACTATTATTACTTTTAACAGTTTCAGGTTAAATGTTAAAAAAGTTGACCTTCATGAGGGGCTTATACTTATCAAAACAGGGAACGATATGTATACTCCATTTTCACTAGAGACGATTTAATTCAATATGAAGTCCAAAGCTTAAATATCCGCATGATGTGTTAAAAAATGTGCCCCCTATAGCGCTTAGAAGTCTAATCGGAAGGGACCTTTATATGGAGCAATATCAAAATATGGACCGATTAGGTATAATATTTAGTATGCATTCTTTCATATTTGCGACCTGCACTTTGATCACAAGAATACATGGACAAACAGACAGACGGACATGGCTAAATCGACTCAGAAGGTGATTCTATGTCCATCGGTATAATAAACGATTGGTCTATCTCTTTGTTTTTAGGCGTTACAAACATATGCACAAACTAAACACACCAGTGGGTTAGAAAAGAGTGACCCAAGGGAGAAAACATTTAAGACATTTGGGGAAAAGAATAACATTAAGTGCCGAGAGAAAGTCAGCATTTCTCCTCAGCATATCATGTTGGGCCTTATGAAACAGCCTTTGGATATATAGAAATTATATTGCCTCAGCTGAATGCGGAGAAAATTGAAGCAGAAATCTATGACAGCACACAAATAAGACAACTTGATAAGAATCCTGTCTTCGTAAATTCGATGAACTAAGCTGAGTGAAAAGCCAGGAATTTATCAGTTGCCGTTGTCTCAAATTTTCTGGGCGCATACAAACCTGATAAATCTTAAGAACTCTTAACGAGATGCTTAGCAATTTAAAATCCCTTGGCTGTAACGTGAGCATTATGGTGTAGTATTTACACCCACTTTTTCTGAAAATTTAGGAGACACCAGTGAGGAATAAGGTGAAATATTTGTAGTATATTGTCCCAAACATATTTTGCTTTAAATACACAAATATTTTGGGGTACACTTGAAATACATACATGTGTGTTTAGAGTGAGATATGGGTAATGTCATTTATACAGGGTTTTCCAATAAGAGTGATATGATTTCTGTGAAAAAAACACCCTTATTGTTAAGGAAATTCAAAAGTTTTTTATTTAATGTAAAGTACAATCGATACAATTATGTTCTAAATAAAACGTCATTCAAATGGTCTCCGCGACTTCTTCTGCAGAAACGAATTCGATGAACCCAATTTGCGAGCACTTTTTCCACTGAATCAAGTCGTATGTCATGAATGGCACGTTCAGTATTGACTTGTAAAGCTTGGAGAGAGTCTGGTCCATTTCGAAAAATCAATGACTTCAAATAACCCCACAAGAAATAGTCTAATGGTGTTAAATCACAACACTTGGAGGCCATTCAATATCACAATTTCTTGAAATAATCGAATCTCCAAACTTTTCTAGGAACAATTCAATTGTTTCATTTTCTGTGTGGCACGTAGCCACAATCGGTCAATGGCAAAAAGATAGCTCTTAACGAGAGCTAATATATTGCTCATGGGTGTCAAGGTCGTAGGTCGACTGCAAAGTGTTTTCCAAAAAAATGGACTTGGCATCATTTTTAAATGTGAACGAAAAGTTTATTTTTGCTCTAGCTAACGGTAACGGTCGGATCGGTAATCGGTCAATGGCAAAAAGATAGCTCTTAACAAGGGCTAAAATATTGCTCACTGGTGCCAAGTTCGTAGGTCGACTGGAAAGTGTATTTTTTTTTGGATTTAAAAAAAAATTGACTTAGTATAATTTTCAAATGTGAACGGAAAGTTTATTTTTGCTCTAGGTCCTTAGCGGATCGGGAATCGGTCAATGGCAATAAGTTACAGGGTTTTCCAACAGGAGGTGTTGTTTTGAATCACCCGGTATTTCGGTAGCTGTCACTTTTGAAGCTTTTATTCTTTAACATTTGACAAGTAGAAACTACGCCATTACTAACCAGTATGGAAAGGCTAAAGTCGGTCGGGGCCGACTATATAATACCCTACACCACTCTCGTAATATTGAATAACGATTGGATGTAAAATACAGCTTCTATAGAACTAAAGGGCCAAATCGGACGAAACATATATATGGGAGCTATAGCTAAATCTTAACCGATTTTCTTGAAATTCGGTAGTGTTGGTTCAAGGATCAAGAATCTCTACCATTCTAAATTTCAAAATGATTGGATGTAAAATACAGCTTCTTCATGACTAAAGAGCAAAATCGGACGAAACATATATATGGGAGCTATAGCTAAATCTTAACCGATTTTCTTCAAATTCGGCAATGTTGGTTCATGGATCAAGAAACTCTACCATTCTAAATTTCAAAACGATTGGATGTAAAATACAGCTTTTATATGACTAAATGGCCAAATCGGACGACACATATATATGGGAGCTATAGCTAAATCTTAACCGATTTTCTTCAAATTCGGCAATGTTGGTTCATGGATCAAGAAACTCTACCATTCTAAATTTCAAAACGATTGGATGTAAAATACAGCTTCTATAAGACTAAAGGGCCAAATCGGACGAAACATATATATGGGAGCTATAGCTAAATCTTAACCGATTTTCTTCAACTTAAGCAATGTTGGTTCATGGATCAAGAAACTCTACCATTCTAAATTTCAAAACGATTGGATGTAAAATACAGCTTCTATAGGACTAAAGTGCCAAATTGGACGAAAGATATATATGGGACCTATATCTAAATCTGAACCGATGTCAACCAAATTGAATAGCGATCTTAACAGCTGCGAAATACTCTAAACTGCTAAATTTCAGAACGATCGGAGTGAAATTGCGACCTGTAGTCGACGAACAACTTTACATGGACAGACGGACGGACAGACATGCTTAAATCGACTCAGCTAGTGATTCTGAGTCGATCGGTATACTTAAAGGTGTGTCTAGCTGTGTTATTTTCAGGTGTTACAAACATCTGCCGTGAAACAAACTTATAATACCTTGTACCACAGTGTGGTGTAGGGTATAAAAATGGAACGATACACGATCATCGAACGATACAAAACGATAAAAAAACGATCGAACAAAAAAACGATACGAACGATACAAAATCATCTAGACTGATGAGGCCCATTTCCACCTTGGTGGCGACGTCAACAAGCAAAATTGTCGCATCTGGGGCTCGGAAAACCCAAGAGTTATTGTTGAGAAGCCTCTCCATCCCCAACGTGTGACTGTTTGGTGCGGTTTATTGTCCGGCGGGGTCATTGGACCTTACTTTTTCGAAAATGAGGTTGGATCAACAGTTACGGTGAATTGATTACGCTATCGAGAGATGATTAATGATTTTTTCTTCCTTTGGGGCCACGTGAAAGATAAGGTCTACGCCAACAGCCCAGCGTCGATTCAAGACATCAAAGATAGAATTCGTGAGGCTATCGAGGACATAGGGCAGCTACTTTGCGATTTGGTTATGGAAAATTTCATGAATATGATATGGTCCTGTAAGCATGGTCATGGTGGCCATTTGGCTGATGTTGTTTTTCATTGTTAACGGCATATCTTCCTCTTTATTATGAAATAAACATCCGATCATTTATCTCAAAAATGACATTTTTCTTTGAATACCAAAATAACACCTCTTGTTGGAAAACCCTTTAGCTCTAAACGAGAGCTAAAATATTGCTCTTGGGTGTCATGGTCGACTGGAATATGTTTTTTAGGATTTAAAAAAAATGGACTTAGCGCACGAAAAGTTGCAATTGGAGAACGATTATTTTGATAATAAAACTGAATAATTTTTAAACGTTGTTCTTGCGTATATCTCTCCATGATGAAATTGTAAACACTACTGAATACAATGAAAAACAAATAACAAATCATGAAATATTACAAATGGCCGAAACGTCACTTCAAAATCATATCATCCCTATTGGAAACCCCTTTATCTATTAAACATAACGAGTTTTGTATGTATCGTAATGAGAGGGAAAGCACGAGAGGTGGCCTGGTAGCCGTTATTGTGAAAAAGACTGTTAAGCATAGTTTGATTCCAATTGTTAACACAAATGTTGTGGCAAATTTTGAAATTAAAATTTCTACCAGTATGGCGTTCAAAAATGTAGGTATCAGTCATGGAACTGTTTATTATATTAGTTAGACACAGCTTCTTCCCCGTTTTGGAATCTTACAAAGGTTTTAAGAAAAAAGACACGTAATATTCCAAGTGTGAAATTATTGCGAAGATAACAATTCCATTTCTTCAAACGCAAGTGATTCTCACACAGTTTACGAATTAAGGAGTAGCATTGAATCACTTCGTTAAAATTCCAGTCCTGATAATGTGTTTTTCATAATACTGCCAACATTTCATACATTATCAAAAACTTAAAGTGTAGGAAATCACCAGGATGTGATGGAATAAATAATAGGTGCCTAAAAGCTCTACCGGGAAAGTGTACACAATACCTAGCTACACTATACAACAGCATTATTGTCGAAGGGCTGCGCATAAAATTTTCTGGTGTAATATTGTTTCCTAAATGCGAAAAAAATATTATAAACAAATTTTAGGGCAAATTTTTTTAAAAAAATTTTCCTTTAAAAATCCAATTTTCTTGGAAGGTGCCTTTAATATTTGGACCATATTTTTTGAAGTGTATGCTCGATAATGCACATTATATTAAAGGAAATTATGAGGACTACAAATGTTAGCAATGACACTTTTATGTGGAAGTTGAAGTTTAGTAACTGTCGTTAAAACAATTAAATAAAATTAGATTTTTTCAAAAAAAAAGTTTGTGTCGCCGCGAAAAAAACCATAAAGGATAGAAAAAAATCGCAAAATTTTGAAAGCCAGTATCCTAATAATGCTTATTTGAAAAACATCTATGGATAAATGTAGAAATTATAGTACTTTCTGTAGAAATCATATAATTTCAACAAACTTCGATTTTTATTCCCCCACTATTGTGAACAAGGGTATACACATCGATGGAGTGACCTAATAGACTCCAAGAATATTTGCCGGAAATCCATTTTGGGTCATTTGATAGAATTTGAGCAATATCCGTCAGCTTGTCCGCCTGTCTGTCTGGTTGGTGCGCATGATAACATTCGACATGATTAATTGATTGACTGCAAATTTGGTATATGTCAATATTTTATTTCTATCTCAACATAAGGTCAAAGATGGACCATTCCTTCGAGTAGCTCCCACATGCAGGTTCAAAGGTTTAGTGAAATATTGATTATATCATAACTTCTATAATACTACCCAGAATCTTTCACACTTTCACACATAGTATGAGCTGCTTGGTCGCAATCATCCTAAATTCTAATGGGCGAAGTTGCCACGCCCCTTTTTGTACCTCTCATACAAATGGACCATTTTGCACAAAATGTTGACGGCTTATAACTTTGATTTCAGTCCATACAAATACTTGCCATTTTGTGAAGTGTAATGCTTTCATAGTGCCTACAGTCTCGTGAAAAATTGGCGTTATTGCCACGCCCCTTTTGCTACCTCCCATAAAAAGGGACCATTTTGCATAAACATTTAACGGCTTTATTTATACATTTATATGTAGATAAATGTAACACAGGCGTTGTTTTCTTCTTTCAAAAAATGAAACAACCATTGTTTTTGCGGATTTTGTTATATTATTTAAGGTTTTTTCGTGCCAGCAAAAATGTTTTTTTTTTTAAACTAAAACAAATTTGTTTCTTATTTTTTTAACGACAGTTACTAAATTTGAGCTTTTACGCGAAAGTGATTTTTCCAGCATTTCTAGCCCTCATAATTTCCTTTAATTTAAATGGTATATCGTCTTTATCGAGCCTATATGATACAATTATTGACAGAGTATTTTGTCCAAGGTGCCAATGAGGTTGTTTGGTAGCTTTCGAAACGATATCGTCCACCAACCAGTAACCACCTTTAATACATTTCACACATTTCTTATTTTTTTTTTTCAAAGAAGGTTTGTTTTTCTGTTTTACAGAAAACAAAGACAACGATCGCGAACTCAATAGGGGTCAGAATATTTAATATTAACATATGTAGTTTATTTTTGGTTAAAATGTTTATAAACAGTTACAAATAGGTAAAATAAGATCTCGCTATAATTTTTTTGGAATATATTTTGTGGGCATTTTAATTTTTGAAAAACTTAAAAAATTTTGAGTTTTTGCGTTTTACGAAATTTGTGATTGCTCTCGAACGGCTGAACCGATTTTTGCAAAGTTTGCTTTGTTTTACAGAGGACAAATTGCGCCATTTTTTGAAATTTAAAAAAAAAATTTTACGTTTTTTAAGTTTTTTTTGAAAAAACCTTTTGTAGAAAAAATTGTGGTTCCTCGATTTTCTTCAAATTTTCACAAGTGGTCATAACTATTTGTACTATCGGGTATATCGAACCACAGCTTTTTCGTCATACAGGAAATTTTATTGCCCATCCAGACATATTGATACGGATGAAATCGGTGCATATTCTTCTCCGATATTTACAAAATACTAGCACACGGTAAGGGAAAAAATGAAAAATGCAATTTTTAACTGCAGATATCTAGGTAACTAAACGAGATAATGCTTAGGTGTAAATAGTTTATTTTTAGAACCCAGTTAGTAGAATACACACAAAAAAAAATTTATAAATCGGAAGAGAAACATGAGTTAAACGCCCTTGAACATGTTCTTTACCCGATGTGGCCAACTTTGACGCCCTCTAGCTCCGCCCCTGTCTGACATAGGGGGCCCAAATATAAAACTTAACTTATCTAAGACCTCTTCATCTACCATGACATGTTTGGTCGCAATAGGTTGTTTGGTAAAGAAACGGTCGAATTATTTCCCCTTTTTGAATTCGTACCACTGTGCAGTGTTTTGCAAAAACAGGCGAAAAATTGCAGACTAGTCTTGGTATTTCGTCCATAACTTTTACAAATATTGAGTCTCTCAACATTCTTTTACTGTTCTCTTTAAAACAAAGTAAACTTTGCAAAAATCGGTTCAGCCGCGCTAGAGCAATTACAAATTTCGTAAAACACAAAAACTCATTTTTTTTTATTTTTTTCACAAATTAAAATGCCTACAAAATTTTTTGCAAAAAAAGTTTCTAAAAAAAAATGATAGCGAGATCTTATTTTACCTATTTGTAACTGCTTATAAACATTTTAACCAAAAATAAACTACATATGTCGATATTAAATATTCTGACTCATAGTCAAAAACAAAACTATGAAAAGAAAATAAAATATTAAAAAAACCGTTTGGGTTTCATAGAATAGTATACCTCAATCTATAGGGTGATGCTACTTTTTTAAAGAAAAAACCCAGAAAATTCAAATTGAATGGGGAATGTTTATTATCATTTGAATGAACATTCGTTGGCATTTATTTTTTGAAGATTATGTCTATCAAATGTTGGCCGCGGCTACGTCTCAGATGGTTCGTTGAGTCCACTTTTCGATGACTCGTTCGAGCATTTCAACTGGCAAATGACACGCGTGATGTATTGCTCCAAGGCCTGAATCGTACATATCCCCACAGGAAAAAGTCTAACGGTGTGATATCACACGATCTTGGTGACCAATCGACCGGCCTAAAACGTGAAATTATCTGCTCACCGAAGTGTTATCTCAATAAATCCATTGTGTGATGCGATGTGTGGGAAGTGGCGCCGTCTTGTTGAAACCAAATGTCGCCGAGATCACGAGCTTCAATTTCAGGCATCAAATAGTCGGTTATCACGGCACTATAACGGTCGCCATTGACGGTTACCTTCTCACCGGCACCATTTTTGAAGAAATATGGACCGATGATTCCGGTACGTCGGATCGGGAACAGGCCAATGGCAAAAAGATAGCTCTTAACGAGAGCTAAAAGAGTGCTCATGGGTGTCAACGTCGTGGGTCGACTGAATGGATTTTTTTGGATTTAAAAAAAATGGACTTAGCGCAATTGCCGAACGATTATTTTGATAATAAAACTGAATAATTTCTAAACGTTGTTCAGACGTAAGTCTTTCCATGATGAAATGCCAAACAATACTTAACAAAAATAACATGACAGCATGACACGACTCACACGTGATCTGTCAAAAAAAGGCTATTGAAAAAAGTGTCTCTACTTAGATCACCCTATATATATTTAAGAAATGTTTTTAGGTGTTCTACGCAGTCCCTGTCTGGTCTATTTGTGCGAGCAGACACATTTAACAATAACAAATTACTCACAATAAGTTACTAAAAATTATGTATAATTTACCCTGGCATTATTCTACAGCCAGACTTCACTTACTTACGAATGTAGAGTGTGTTGCCGACAGATTAGATAAACTAATTCAAAATTTTAATACCAGGTGCTTAGATTATGAATATATGTGGATATCTATAAAATAGAATCAGAAAAATTGTTCTGTGGGATTACTTTAGTTTAGTCTAGGAAGTAATAAGGTTCAAAAAGGGTTTGTTGTTCCCCTCCGTTGAGATTTTTAAATATTGTTAATTACAAATTTTATAAAACTTTAATAATATTTAAGCTGAAAAATATGTATTCTTGAACTCTTAAACCTAATATTATCATCAAAAACCTGTGTTGTGTAAATAAAATGATTTATATTTCGCATACACAAATATTATATATTAAGGATTCTTCTAGTTTACATTCAAGAAAGTCACGAAACAGAAGTTTAGGTAGTACCGCAAATCGGAAGTAATTCGGTTGTTTCTTAACAAGACAACAGATTGTGTGACAAAGCTTGGTGTGTTTGTAGAAGAGGTATTACATAGATAGCTGAAATTTTAAATTTAGGTCCTCTATGGTATACGTGACCAGAGATACAACCAGAGATCTACAAGCGAGTGTAACTTTCGGCTTTTGATCTGGCATTCTACTAACCGAGGCACACAAAAGTCTTTTTACGCCTTAGAGTTAGCTTAGGGGAAAAAGTATATGTCTTATTTTGCAGTTATAGAAGAAGTTATTTAACAAGCAGATAACATATTTATATTTATCTTAAAGGAAAATTCCTATAGAATATTCTCGAAGAAAGAACTGGTCAAACATGTGCACTGGTATTGTTGGCAAGCTTCTCCAATTTACAACATTTTTTATACAAATTTCAAAAGTTAGTAACATTTTCCCCAATTGCAAAGCTAGAATATTGAGACCTTTACTCTTTTAATATGTTGTAAGGTGTTGCACGCTGAATTGCAAAGGGAATTGCGAGCCCAGTTTTAGTATAGTAAATATGTAGGGGAAATGCCAAAAATCTCATTTTTTGGGAATTTTCTAAATTATTTATTATTTTATATAAAACACACAAAGACAATACATATATAATATGATATTATATACTTCAATATGCCTTTGTTGCATAGTGTAGTTAAGTGAAAAAAACTTAAAACATAAAGTCAATTCAATTGCTTAAATATTTTATGTTATCATCATAATTTCTTTTAAGCCCTATTGGCTATAGCTGATTGTGATGCTTCTTCCATTTTAAGTTTGAATATTTTAATTGTCTTTTCTGTTTCGCCCATAAAAATTGCCAACTGTTGTGACTAGCCTTTTCGTAAGACTTGCGGCATTTATTCCACAAAATTAATGTACATCATTTACATTTTCTTTACAATATTTTATTCAAAGAAGACAAAAACAGAAAACACCAAACCTCCGATTTGTTCTAGAAAATTCCACTGCCGCTACTTACAATTATTAATCACTTTTTGTTTGGGTACTTTTAACACTGACCCATCTCCTGTCCAGCACGTGATTGTAATGCTGTCTGTTGGGTTCCTTTAAGGGTTAATTGTCAAATTCAAAATGTACTGAATATCCAACGATCTGAAAACAACAGCAACTACAACAAAAAGCCCCAAACAAGCGCACAAACTAATTAGTTAATGAAAGTAATTTTCTTTGTTCATGAAAAATTAATCCGTTTCCCAGCATTAGTTGTCCCCCATTCTCTCGCTCTGTCTCCCCCCTTTATAAACGATCCAAAAATGGGGCCGTAGTGGTCCATTTAGGGTGTGGTGCTTTTGCAAGGCCACAAAGGAGATTGGGACGACTGCTCACTTTTTGGCGCTATTGTCTATATGTAAGTATTGAAGCATTCATTTTCTACTTCTTTATGCCCTACAACACTGGGAGGTGTTATGACTTTGTTTGGTATTTTGACAGACGAATGGAACTTGAATTTGGGGGGAATTTCTCAACTTTACTTCAAGAGCGTAACATTTTAAAAACGGAAATTGTATAAACTGCAAAAGCAATTTTTAAATGTTATATATTTTTGAACAAATATATTTTATTTGAAAATCAAGAAACAAATTATTGGAGCCCATGTATGTAATAATGTAGTACAACAAATTATACCCAAGTCTAAACTGAGGAAAGCATATGGGTCAGAATATTTAATATCGACCACTGTAGTTTATTTAGGTAAAATAAAAGATTTGCTACCATTTTTTTTAAATTTTATGGGCATTTTAGTTTTTTAAAAAATTAAAAAAAAATAGTTTTTGTTTTTTACGAAATTTATGCTTACTCTCGAACGGCTGAACCGTTTAGTTTACTTTATTTTAAAGAGAACACAATGCGCCATTTATTGTAAAAAAAATGTACTTTTTGAATTTTTTTAAAAAATATTGTTGACAAAAGTTTTTTTTTGAAGAAACTTTTGTAGAAAAAAAATTGCTTCACAGAATATTCGTCGCACTCTCACAAATCCAGAACAGTAAACTTTTTGTGCAACATGGTCCATTTGTATTGGCGGTACCTAAATGAGCGTGGCAATAACGACCGTTTTCAACGGACTGCAGGTATTGTAAAACCATTAACTGCACAAAATTTCAAGTATTTGTATGGACTATGGACTTTTTGTGCAAAATGGTTAATTTGTGTGGGAGGTACCAAAACGGGCGTGGCAACTTGGCCCATTTTTCTCGAGGTAATAATGACTACTAAACTAATACTCTGTGTAGAATTTCAGAGGATTCAAATAAATAGTATAGATGTTATTAAATAAACAATATTTCACTGAATGTTAACCCTTTGTGGGGGAGGTACTAAAGGGTTCTGCAGTGCATACACACACCTGAAATTTTGTACAGTGTAGTGAACAATGGGCATTATTGCCACGCTCCTTTGGGTACCTCCCACACAAATGGAACATTTTGTACCAAAAGTTACTAGCTTATAACCTTATTACCAGTGCATAAAAATATAGTACCTAGAGTCTAGAGAAAAGTGGCCGTAATTGGCACGCCCATTTTGGTAGCTCTCACACAAATGGACCTATTTGTACCAGCTTATAACTTTAATAACAGATCATATAAATACTTGAAATTTCGTACAGTGCAATGCTTTTATAGTACCTAGAGTCTAGAGAAAAGTGGCCGTAATTGGCACGCCCCTTTTTGTAGCTCTCACACAAATGGACCTATTTGTACCAAAAGTTACCAGCTTATAACTTTAATAACAGTACATATTTTAAAGTTATTAAAAGCAATTTAAATTGATAATAATTTAATTAAAACAAAATAATAAATAAATTTACTAATATTTTTCTTGGGACTCAAGGTGAGGGGATTCATAAGTCGGTTTACCCGACTGAACTTTCTTACTTGTTCGTCATATAGGAAATTTTATTGCCCATCCAGACATGTTGATACGGCTGAAATTGGTGCATATTGTGCTCCGATATTTACAAAACACTAGCACACGGTAAGGGAAAAATGAAAACTTCAATATTCAACTGCAGATATATCGGTAACTATAAGAAATAATTCTTAGGTGTAAAAAGTTTTTTGTAGACCTCAGTTAGTAGAACACTCACAAAGACTTTATAAATCGGAAAGTAAACACGAGTTACACCTGCTTCAACATTTTCTTCACCCGATGTGGCCAACTTTGAGGCCCTATAGATCTGGCCCTGTCCGACATAGGGGGTCCAAATATAAAACTTAACTTATCTAAGACCTCTTCATCTACCCTGCCATGTTTGGTCGCAATCGGTTGTTTAGCTAAGAAACGGTCGAATTATTTCCCCTTTTTGAATTCGTACCACTGTGCAGTGTTTTGCAAAAACACGAAAATTGTCAGACTAGGGCTTGGTATATCGTCCATAACTTTTACAAATATTGAGTTTTTTACTGTTCTGGATTTGTGAGAGTGCGACGAATATTCTGTGAAAATTTGAAGAAAATCGAGAGGGAGCAATTTATTCTACAAAGTTTTTTCCAGAAAAAACTTTCGTAAATTTTTTTTTTTAAAATTTCCAGAAAATTTTGTCATAAATGGCTCATTGTGTCCTCTTTAGAACAAAGTAAACTTTGCAAAAATCAGTTCAGCCTTTCGAGAGCAATTACAAAATTTCGTAAAACACAAAAGCTATTTTTTTTAATTTTTTAAAAAATTAAAATGCCCATAAAATTTTATCAAAAAATATTTTTTTAAAAAAAATTATAGTAAGATCTTATTTTACCTATTTGTTAAGCAGTTACAACATTTTAGCCAAAAATAAACTACATAGGTCGATATTGAATATTTTGACCCATATATTACTAAAAAATGTCATCCCTTCTAAAATGTCGAATAATTGAATTTTGAATTTGAATTTATTGAGTCTTTCATAACGATACATATAATGGTAAAATAAATTTAACAACATAATACTTAAGACTGTAATGTGTTATCTTAATAATTTATATGAGTGACAATAAGCATCAGGCTTTACAATTATAACTAGTTATTAATTGAGAAGTTCAATATACATAATAAAGTGTTTTCGCCTTTGCTCCCGAGGCTTACATGATTATGGATTAGAGTACTTAATTCTAGGAAGAAAGACTTACAGCTAAATTAAAATAACGCGAAAAAAATAAACAAAACAAAACGTGTAACAACTTAAATGTAAAAGCAGACAAAAACTTGGGAAACTTCGGTAGTTACCCACGGTGGGTTCCGACTTGAGCTTTGTCGTAAAATGTATTGGGAGGTGATGCATAATTATCTGAGTGCGACTCATTCGGATAACCCAAAGGTGATAGGTAATTTGTGTTTGACCAGCTTTAAATCGCCTGGCTATTCACAATGTCAACGATATACCTGTTATCATGGGATATCATTCTTGATTTAAATTTATGAAGCATTCCGCAGGCATACGAGGAAAGCTGTTTCACATTCGACTTTTCATAGACATATTGGTTGGAGTATCTATTAACAGATCTAAAGCTCTTGCCAATGCAGAATCTCAAAAATGTTCGGTCCAATATCTCCATTTATTTCATAACCGTGGGAGATATATTGAACCAAATTGGGAAACCGTATGAGAGAACCGGCCTAAAACATGTTTTATAAAGCATAATTTTTGTTATAATCGGTAGATGTTTGTTGTTCAGAATCTTGGCCAATGATGCCATCACGCCATATGATCTCCGAAGTACAATCCGAGCATGCTCATTAAATTTTAAAAGTTTTGTAAAATGCACACTTAGGTACTTCACTTTATTTTTAAATGGGATCTCGGCTCCATCCATAAATAATCTAAGAGTTTTACTCTCAGGCACTACTGATCTTTTACACTTTCCTGACGCATTTCTTACGCATATGGCCTCACATTTCGATATATTTATTTTAACACCCCAACTGTCGTAAAAGCGTTTAATGGTGGTCAGATGTCTCGAAACCTGTTCTAGTGCGGTAATGGGTGACTCATTATGTGTGTATAGTAGTGAATCGTCCGCGTATAACAGCCCCGTCGAATTCGGATATTCGTGCGGAAAGTCATACATGAACATGTTAAACAAATGCGGTGCCAGAATCGATCCCTGAGGAACCCCGCAACGTACACTACCAAAGTCGGATAAATCACCTAGAAATTGTATACAAAATTGTCGCCCGAGAAATAGCTCTTAAATAGTAGGATTATGTGAGGGCCAAAGCCAATACGAATCATTTTTAGAAGGATGCCATAGTGGGACGCGTGGTCGAAAGCCTTCTCCACATCTAGTAATACTGCCACAGTGCATCTTTTCATTTTTAGGTTCAAAACAATATCGTTTTGAAACTTCATCATAGCATCAGTGGTTGAATGCCCTTTTTTGAAACCGAATTGTAAGTCAGGTATGTAAGGTTGTCTGATTCCTAAATCCATTTTAACATGAATGACCATCTCTGAAAGTTTCCCTAAATTTGACAACATCGAGATGGGGCGTAAGTTATCTATGTCGTCCCAATACCGCTTTTTTCGAATTGGTATGATTTTTGAAACCTTCCATGCAATCGGAAAGTACGCATTGAATATACAGTTATTAAAGATGATTGTGAGGTATTCAAAAGCACTGGTTGGGAATTTTTTAATAATGAAGTTAGAAATATTGTCTAGTCCATACGACTTCTTACTTTTTATCAAAGCGGTGTGCCCAACTAATTCGTCCACTGCCACTAAACTTTCGTGGCACTGGCGGTTTAGAGCGGTACTGTCGTCGTCAAATCTGAATCCATATTCCTCAGTATTTGTAATGTAGCCATCGATTTCTCTTTCCCAAACGGAATCATTCTCAACCGGGCAGTCATATATATTTGAAAAATAAGAATGCAACTGATCTAAACATTGCCTCTCGTTTGTCAGTATATTCCCATCTACTACAAGTTTGTTAATGGTCGCGTTTCTCCTGCAGCCAACGATATTATAAATCTGTCGGTGGGCCCTCGGGCCCGGTCTTATCTTTTCAAGTCTATTCCTGAAGGCCGTAGCCTGTTCTATTTCCACCTGTTTCTTGATCATAATACCTAGCAATTGAATCTGCTTGGATAAAAGTATATATTCGCTACCTCTTCTATCGGAAGACATGTGGTATATCCGTTTTAGCTCCTTTTGCCAGTTGTGTTTAATCCTATATAGAGCCTTTACATTGTCCGAAAGTAGGAATTTCCTATCTCAATTTCCTCCGAGTGTTCCCTCGATATAGAATTTACGGTAGTAGTGAATTCCTCAATGTACTGGTCGATTTCCACATTTGAAAGATTTCTATTACAGGCAGGGAAATGATTCCGAATTCCATTGTCTATATCATCTCTAAAATTGGCCCCGTTTGTTGTTTTAAAGCATCGAAAACTGGGAGGTGGTTTTAAGATAATTTCGATCCCAGGTAGCGTTATTTGTAATTTCAAAGAAAAGTGGTCAGAAAACGTAGGAAGGGTAGATATCTTGTAATTTGGTGTCGATGTTTCAACAAGATTGGCACTTATGAGGAAATGGTCCAGAAACGATGATCCGTTGGGATATGTGGGAGAATTAGAAGAAAGTCTTTTGAAGTCTAAAGAATTTTGCTGAAGGTTATCGAAAAAAATATTACCGTTTAAATTATTCATATTGTCGCCCCAAGATACATGTTTACAATTAAAGTCACCACCAATGAAGTCACCTTCGTGAGAAGTGACTTAAGTGTATGAGAGAATTTAAAAGATTGGATTGATTAGAGTTGCAAGGAATATAAACAGAACCAAGTAAAATGTTGGTGGTGTTTCCGTTAACAGAAAATTCCATTGATATAAAAACACTGGGTAAATTAAAACCCTGAATTTTAATTTTAGTAAATTTATAGTTCTTTCAATTGCAACCCCTTGTGAACTGCAGTCCCTGATGAAATTGTAATTCCTCATTGCAACACTCATGGTGGTTCGCAAGTGTGTCTCTTGAATGAAAGCTATATCTATTTCGTTGTTGTTCAAAATTTCTAAGAGTTCAACTCTTCGGCTCTGCTCAATAAGCGACCTAACATTAAAAGTTATTAGTTTAATTGTCCTATGGACCATATATCTGTATTACCTCATGTAAAAGACTTATACATTTTAGTTTGGCCTCTTCCTTTGATAGTGATTTGTATTTCAAAACAAAATCTTCTATTTTATCTTCGAGGGTAGGTTTCTCTGGATGACATATCTCATTTGCTATTTTAAGAAATTCCTCTATAATTCTAGGTTTCGACGAATTATTCCATTTGTTGGTAGATTATTTCGAAAAGCATCTGCAAATGTTATGTTCGGCTGGACGTAGTTAGTACTATTCACAGCCCTTAATACATTATTAGTTACTTGTTCCTTCCTTTGTCTAGAAACTTTCTTGGCTTCTTCCCTTAATTCTACATATTCCTTATATTTGGGACAGCCTCTGTAGCTCGAGGGATGGCCGTGCTGCTTACAATTAATACAATAAGGAGCATTATTATCATCTTGAATAAACAGACACTCTCCTTTACCATGGTTCTGCCCACACTTAACACACGGAAACTCCCTATTGCAATTCTGAGACATATGTCCCCACGGTTGGCATCTCCAGCATTGAACGTCCATCAAATTCTTGTTTGGTGATTCCCAAGTTGTTCTCTGGTTCAATATATATTGTACCTTCTATTCTATTTCAGTCTTTATCTCTGAAATATTCTCGTCGTGTATCAAACCACGGAGAATGATATTTTGGCACTTCAAGTCCTTGGACGTGTACGAGTATGAGTCCAACTTTTTTTCTCGTAATAATTGCATCATCTCAGTGTGAAGAGCTGAGTCTTTCAAATATAGTTTACTTTTGTGTCTGCTTTTATTAACAATTCTAAAGACAATATTCTTGGCTTTTAATTCATGAATCATGCTTTTCATGTCCACACCAAATAAAAATATTGGAGGACAAAATGAATTGCTACTACCCTGATTTGTGTCGGTAATCACCTCATTTGCAGGGGGTTTTCTAAAAGTTGTTTCCTCTGCCTTAAGATTAAGATCTCCTAAAATTGCGTATCTATTATTATTAATAGGATTCGGTTCAGATACCTTCTCCAACAGATTTGAATGGCTGTTCTTGAAACTAGGCGACCCTACCTTGTCATGTTTCTTTTCAAGGGATAACTTCCTCTTCCTTTTAACCACATGGAACTCATCTTCATCAATTTTTGTATTATTTTCAATATCCATACCATTCTCTCGTGGGATGGATTGCTGCAGGTCCCAAGAATCTTGCATATTAATGTCTTCTTTTCTTAGAGTAATTTTTACATCTCTAATTATGTTTATTTTTGGTTTAGTTCCAGTACATTTTTTTGGCTCCCCTGTATTAGGGATGTAACGAATATTCGCATTCGCATATGCGAACGCGAATTATTTAAGTGTTAAATCTCCTTATTCCCTTCACACAATTTGAAGATATGTGTGTGCTTGTGTTAACAGTAGGTAAAACTATGGAAAACAGTCTTAATACTTGAATATCCTGGAAAAGTATCAATTCAGTTCCTTAAATTTGTTGGTACTAAAGGCTCAATCTATTATTCGCATTCGCTTTCGCAAAAATGCATATTTCACTATTCGCTTTCGCATTCGCAAGAAATATATTTCAATATTCGCTTTCGCATTCGCTTTCGCTAAAGCCACTTTCGTTACATCCCTACCCTGTATACACAGGAATCAGATTTGAATTGTCTTCAGGTTTATATGACGTATTATCTTTAACAGATGTATTCTTTATTTTTTGCATCGATTTGTCTGGAGGCATCTTTCCGGGAGGACAACCAGTCTCCCCATCAATTAAGATTGAATCCATTTAAGCGTACGAGTGATAAATCGGCGAAAGGATTTAAATTTTCAGGAGAAATGTCTTTTTTATGTATTTAATTATTTTTCATTTTTTTTCGGAATGAAAATATGTGCGTCTGTTCTGTTTGAAAATTAAATTAAAATTCAAATGTCGAATAATAGCAACCAAAATTGTCTAGTATAGGCTTTTAGTCGGCCTTGGAGACTTTCTGCTATCAATCACGAATACAAAGAATTTTTCCTGATTTGCCCCTTTATAGTGAGCTACTGAGAGAAAAATGCACTCAAGCACAGCCTGTCTTTGTGTTGATTAAAGAGTGAAATCATTAACCGAAACTAATTCTTACTATCGTTAAAGTTGTAAAAGCTAATCCCACAATTCCCAAAATAAATTATAAAAATCTCCAGAAATTTAACTTTTTAGTTTTCATCAATATATCGGACCATACTAGTCCGGTTCCGAATTCCGTTTGCAGTTTAATTTGTAAGACCTAAACTCACACAAAAAATATATAAGTAAAGTTTTTAATAATCTAACTAACTAGGCATAAGAGTACATTGTGAATAGGTTAGGGTAATGGGAGATGTCCTTCTACTTTTTCTGTAACGTTGAATTTAAACATTTTAAGTAAGTCCCAAAAACATGCTATTATTTGGACCATGGCGTCGAACACAAATTATTTTTTATTTAGCCGTAAGAAGAGATTTAAACCTTTTATCCGGCACCAACGTCGCTAAACTCTTTAGACTATTTAAAAAATAATTTGTGTTCGACGCCATGGACCAAATAATAGCATGTTTTGGGACTTACTTAAAATGTTTAAATTCAACGTTACAGAAAAAGTAGAAGGACATCTCCCATTACCCTAACCTATTCACAATGTACTCTTATGCCTAGTTAGTTAGATTGTTAAAAACTTTACTTATATATTTTTTGTGTGAGTTTAGGTCTTACAAATTAAACTGCAAACGGAATTCGGAACCGGACTAGTATGGTCCGATGTATTAATGAAAACTAAAAAGTTAAATTTCTGGAGATTTTTATCATTTATTTTGGGAATTGTGGGATTAGCTTTTACAACTTTAACGATAGTAAGAATTAGTTTCGATTAATGATTTCACTCTTTAATCAACACAAAGACCTATTACCCTAAAACCTATTCACAATGTACTCGAATGCCTAAGCCAGCATTAGCATCAATTACAAAACCTAACTTCAACTACATATAACTACATCTTTAAAGAGAAGCTATGAAAAAAGTAAAATATTCCTACTTTTTGCAAAAATCCTCCTTGCGCGACCTTAAGGACATTTTTAAGATTTTTTTCTTTTTGGTACAGAGCTGTTGGTGACATGACACAACTTTTGTGTGCTACTCAAAAGAGATTAAACGTAATTTGTTGCGTTTCAATTCGGCCTATTGAGCATTTTAGAAAATACTGGGACAAACCTGTCATAAAGATTTAATTATTTCTCGAGAAAGAGAAAAAAGGCCATCGTGAAACTTGGTTATATTGTAGATGACAATTTGGCCTACAATACAAAAAATAAAATTTAGAAATAATAAGGTGATTTTTTTAAATTAATTTTATTATATTTTTTTAAAAAAATTTAGAAAAGAAATTATTTTTAATTTTATTTTCTATTTTTCATTAAGAGTGCTAATAATTACAAACATTTTGCAAAAAGTCCCATATTGATAGCTTTTACCGATAAAAAGATATAATTATTTTAATAAACTCAGTATTCCTTAAAATTCACACTTTTGAAAATTTTAAAATCCTCATAGAAGGCATGTTTTTTATTTTTTTGCAAAATAATTAGCATCGGTTGTTGACAATACTTAGTACAACCATTATGCGAAGTTCCATCAAAATCCGTGGCATGAGCCAAAAATACTGCGATCACTTAACATGGAAATGCTCCCCTTTAAGAACAATACGGGGTCATGTCGAGTGAGTGTATTTTCAAAACCGATGTCTTCTGATCGGAATGAAATATGCACCAAGTTTAGTCCTATTTCATAGTAGCTGTGACCTAAAATTTCAACGATATCGGTTAAGGACTGTCCGAGTTGAAGGGTGTTGAATTTTGACATTTAGTTCAAACGGCCCTTTTTTCCATCCATATGACGAATTACCTATTGGATTTTTTTAGCATATCTCGAGAACCATTTATCTTAATCGTTTCTGGAAATCTTTAAATAATACCAAACTAAGTAGCCTTAATCTTCTTTTAATATCATTTTTTCATCCCATTAAAAAAAATCTCGTATTGTTTCCGAGATATCTGCAATTGAAAATTGAATTTTTCACTTTTCCCCGACCCTGTCCTAGTATTTTGTGAATATCGGAGGAGAATGTGTACCGATTTATAAATAACATGACAGCATGATACGACTCACACGTGATCTGTCAAAAAAGACTATTGAAAAGAGTATCTCTACTTGGATCACCCGTTAGAAGGGCTGATCTCTAGATTTAATTTTTATAAAAAAAAACTTTTTATTTGAATATTGGTCCCAAATGGGTTATAGCAATTGATTATCACGAAAATAGCCATTTTGTATATTTTATTCGAAATATGTGCCTAAGTCTAGGAAAATTGTTATATTTTCGAACTTTGATGTTTTATTTTTACTTGAATTTGAGCAAATTTTAAAGAAAAACTAGCTGACCCCAGCAGACGTTGTCCTTCCCGCCCAGTTTGGGATGTATTGGTTTGTTATTCATTGATATTTCATATGTCCACTACAGCGCCATCTACCGGATAGATTCATACATAACAACTATTATTAAGACAAACCACATATGGCAATTAATTCGATTTACCCCGTTTGGGACCAAATTGACAATTTTATTGAGAACAAATCTGATTTTTAGAGGTTATTACCGCTAATAGCCCCTAATTTTGCGATGGCAGAAACGAAATATTTTGTGGATATACTTAAAACAAACCATATATTTATATCAGCTTTGAACAACTCGAACTTTTTTTGTCCTCGCAAAAGAAACCACTCCATTACCCAATAGGACAAAAATTGTTGCAAGTTTCATCCCGATCAGAAGACTTCGGTTTTGAAAGTTCACTGCTCACTTGACATGAAATTCCCCATACATATACATTAAAATATTGAGGTAAGGTATTGTGCTGTCGACTATGATTTATTTAGCCCTTTATAGCATTTTTTCATTGTTCCTATGAATGAGACATTTAAGCCAAAAGCTTCGTGAACACAAAATGAAATTAATTAAAGAATTTTAAATGCAAATTTGTTTTTGTTTACCTCTTTGTCAGCCGCGGAAGCTACTGCTAAAGAAGAAACCCAAACCATACGAAATCAGCTAAACCCTATTGAAGTGAAGTGAATCATTGACCGACTGACCGGGTGACGGCCGACATTTTTTATTCCAAAGGGGGCCCTCCTTCCGCACTCTGCTTTGGTCGCTGCTCTTTTTTTGTATGGGAGTTCATCTTTATAAGATGAGCGTTTTTATGGTTGTTATCGCTATAGTTCTTTGTCTGTTCGTATGTTTTTTTTCTGTATGATTAGGTCAATAATGCATGAATAAATTACTGGAAAATATTTCAAATTAATTTTGTAGAGATTTTTTCTCATGAGGGTGCTTCATTCATAATTAAAGCAACAGCACCACGATTAATTCAGAAGGATGAAAAGAAACAAAAACGAACTAAGTAACAGATAATAGATATTTGATGAATAATTTATAATTATGTTGCAGTCAATTAAGAAGTCGTTGTATGGGAGTCTTTTTAACCGATATAGAGGGGATATATATCTACACGAGGGAACATTTAAATTAAAATATGTTCAACTGTTTTGTACATAGACATTTCTTTGCTAAATACCCAAGAATGAAAAATATTAAATTCACTTTTTATTAGACCATGAAATGTATCTGTATAGCGAAATACTTGTATTACATTTTTGAAAAATGCTTGTTCCTATGGCCTAAAATTTATTTATTTATCTTAGATTAGGAGCGACCTTTTAGAATCATATTATCATAAACTCTGTACTATACAATTGGTAAATCGGGTGAAACAAAAGGACAATTTACCGCATTACTACAATTGCAAATGACATATACATGCATTTATATGTAAAGCCACATAAAGTTATGTAAACTAATGGTATTTCTCCCTTTAGGTTTTCAAAAAATGTATGCCGTTTGTGGCTAGGACCTTATCATCCTTATTTTATTATACGAGTACATGTCAAACTACATATATTATTTGTTTTAAAGCCACAATAATTATAATGTACAATTTATTGTTTATTCAAATGGTAACCAAAACAATGGGACGCATTTATTCAAAACAAAAGTTAGTCACATCAATAAAGTTTGTAAAATATAGCTGTATGGCATTTAATTGCCAATTATTATGAAACTTATTCCAAATCTAAAGCTCATTGAATATTTTGAGGTAAATTCATAGAGAAACAATTATGTAGAAGGCAAAGTAGAACTAGGCACACTACACCCACAGAACTACATAGTGACTTTATATTTGCCAAGGTAAAACCACAATCCCATATATTATTTTGAAAATGCACATAATCGGAAATATCCTACTAAATCTAGTATACTAAAAGCAGGGTCTAATAATAGTATCCAATGAGATGTGATAATAATAATAATATCTAAGAAACATTGTTTAAATGCCTATAAAACATAAGTTCAAACATTAGTTCATTTAAGAACGTTTAGACGTATACGTGTCATTGTTAATATACACGGATATTGATCATTCGCGACATTGTCCGTTTGAATCTTAATATGTACATTAGGGCGGGTTGATTTGTATGGATGAAAAAACTAAGAAAATTCTCCGAAGAAACCATGGGTCTAAAATCAAAACCTAATCCGCGCCACTCGACTTGAAAATGTTTTTCCTCTTCTTTCGCTAAAATTATTTTTTTTTTATACCCTACACCACACTGTGGTACAGGGTATTATAAGTTTGTTTCATGGCAGATGTTTGTAACACCTGAAAATAACACAGCTAGACCCACCTTAAAGTATTCCGATCGACTCAGAATCACTAGCTGAGTCGATTTAACGATGTCTGTCCGTCCGTCCGTCCGTCCGTCTGTCCATGTAAAGTTGTTCGTCGACTACAGGTCGCAATTTCACTCCGATCGTTCTGAAACTTTGCAGTTTAGAGTATATCGCGGCTGTTAAGATCGCTATTGAATTTGGTTGAAATCGGTTCAGATTTAGATATAGCTCCCATATATATCTTACGTCCGATTTGGCCCTTTAGTCCTATAGAAGCTGTATTTTACATCCAATCGTTTTGAAATTTAGAAAGGCAGAGTTTCTTGATCCATGAACCAACATTGCCGAATTTGAAGAAAATCGGTTAAGATTTAGCTATAGCTCCCATATATATGTTTCATCCGATTTGGCCCTTTAGTCCTATAGAAGCTGTATTTTACATCCAATCGTTTTGAAATTTAGAATGGTAGAGTTTCTTGATCCATGAACCAACATTGCCGAATTAGAAGAAAATCGGTTTAGATTTAGCTATAGCTCCCATATATATGTTTCGTCCGATTTTGCTCTTTAGTCCTGTAGAAGCTGTATTTTACATCCAATCATTTTGAAATTTAGAATGGTAGAGTTTCTTGATCCATGAACCAACATTGACGAATTTGAAGAAAATCGGTTAAGATTTAGCTATAGCTCCCATATATATGTTTCGTCCGATTTGGCCCTTTAGTCCTATAGAAGCTGTATTTTACATCCAATCGTTTTAAAATTTAGAATGGTAGAGTTTCTTCATCCATGAACCAACATTGCCGAATTTGAAGAAAATCGGTTAAGATTTAGCTATAGCTCCCATATATATGTTTCGTCCGATTTTGCTCTTTAGTCCTGTAGAAGCTGTATTTTACATCCAATCATTTTGAAATTTAGAATGGTAGAGTTTCTTGATCCATGAACCAACACTATCGAATTTGAAGAAAATCGGTTAAGATTTAGCTATAGCTCCCATATATATGTTTCGTCCGATTTGGCCCTTTAGTTCTATAGAAGCTGTATTTTACATCCAATCGTTTTGAAATTTAGAATGGTAGAGTTTCTTGATCCATGAACCAACACTGCCGAATTTGAAGAAAATCGGCTAAGATTTAGCTATAGCTCTCAAATATATGTTTCGTCCGATTTGGCCCTTTAGTCCTATAAAAGCTGTATTTTACATCCAATCGTTTTGAAATTTAGAATGGTAGAGTTTCTTGATCCATGAACCAACATTGCCGAATTTGAAGAAAATCGGTTAAGATTTAGCTATAGCTCCCATATATATGTTTCGTCCGATTTGGCCTTTTAGTCCTATAAAAGCTGCATTTTACATCCAATCGTTTTGAAATTTAGAATGGTAGAGTTTCTTGATCCATTAAACCAACACTACCGAATTTGAAGAAAATCGGTAAAGATTTAGGTATAGCTCCCATATATATGTTTCATCCGATTTGGCTCTTTAGATCCAATCGTTTTTATACCCTACACCACACTGTGGTACAGGGTATTATTTAAGTATAAAATGTCCCAAAAGTAAATTTATGTAAACAATTTATACATGAATTACAAAATTTATATATCAGAGTTATTCAATATTACGAGAGTGGTGTAGGGTATTATATAGTCGGCACCGCCCGACTTTAGCCTTTCCTTACTGGTTTTTTAATGAAAACAAATTTTGAGTGTAGAAAAGATATAAAAAGAACTATCTTACTAAATAATTTTAATCAGAAAATTCGATTTCTTTTTGGAAAACATCTATTTTTTCTAACATTTTTTTTTTTGGCAAAGGCGGGCATATACATTTTCAAGTCGAGAGGCGCGGCTTAGGATTTTATTTTAGATACACGGTTTCTTTGGAGAATTTTCTTAGAATTTTATGTAGTTTACGTTTTTGCTATACGATTTATAAAAAATCAACCCGCCCTAATGCACATACTAGAAGTTGGAAATCGTTTCGATTGGTACAGTACAACCTTTTTCGATGTCATCGAAGTTTTAGGTTAGGGCGGAACACAGTGGGAGGAATTCCAAAAAAGGAAATAATTCGGCCGTTACTTAACGAGACAACCGATTGCGACCAAACTTGGCATGGTAGTAGAAGAGGTATTAGAGAAGTTAAGTTTGAAATTGGGCCCCCTATGTCATACAGGCGCGGAGCTGCAGTGCCTTAAAGTTGACCACCAAAAATCGAGGCTAATTCTTACATTATTTCATTTGTAAAGGTATATCCCACAAATTACACTGTGCTTGAAATGGACACTTTGAAAATGTAACAGAAAGGATACCTTATGGATATACCAATTTCGACCATGCTGAATCCAATGGTATTAGCCATTCTTCTGGGTTAGCTTCCGAAGTCTTCCACTTTAAAATCACCACCGAGATAACTAACCTCTAGATTTCTCAACATATTTTGTGGTCGAATATCGCGAAAACAAGAGCTAACTTAGAAAAACGGCTAATGCTACTGAATTAGGTCTATCCATAGGGTCTCCTTTCTGTTACATTTTGCACAGTGTTATTATTCTCCATGCCACTCCAACAATTACCCAAACTAATTTCCAAAATCCCCAAAAATGGGATTTTTTATTTTTGTTCTGTATACACCATACTAAAAACCGGGTTTCAGATTACCCGCACCGTTCAACGTAAAACACCTTACCAGATATAAATATGCAAAAAGTTTTAACATTTTAGAATTGCGACTGGTGAATATGTGGCTTACTTTCGAAATTTGTGTAATAAATGGAGTAAATTGGAAAACTTGGCAACATTACTGTGGGAACAGAAGGAGCGAGAGAATGAAGTCTAATGCGACAAGCAACAACACACAAGCAGTCAGTCTATTCGCTACCGTGACGACGTTAAGAAGCAAAGAAGATCCGCGCACATCTCAATTTCATTAACACATCATTTTTGTACAAATCAGATCATATTTCACTGAATTGCATTAATTATCTTTAAACTTTTGTTATCATAATTCATACAATTAAACAAACATTTTCTAAACAAAACAATCGAAACCACATTACCAGTGAATAACATTTCCTTTGAGATGGTAGTAAATATGTTATACTTTTTTTACTTAACTTCTTCTAAAACTCGAAAATACGACGTATACTTTTTTTCTAAAAAATACAAAAAATCTAACTTATTTGAAAATATGACTTCAAGTGGCCAAAACTTTGTTCTATTGGGTATATACAGGGAATTTTATTGCCAATTCAGGCGTGTTGAAGTGGATGACATCGGTGCATATTTTTAGGATACCATATTACACCAGAAAATGGTATGCACCGCCATTCGACAAAAAGTATGTTGCATAGTGTAATTAGTTATATGGATGAGGAAAGAGCCGTTTGACCAAAATGTCAAAATTCAAGACCCTTCATCACGGACAGTACTTAACGGATCTCGTTGAAATTTGGTGTCCTAACTACTATACAATAAGAATAAACTAGGTCATCGGTTTTAAAAGTTCACTCACTTGAGATGAAATCCCTCATACACCTATTCTGATTAAGGCCCTATGTAAATGTTTCTTACGATTTAACATCTTTACACTCTACATTTCACATATCTTTTATAAAATATATTAAATTTGTATCCGTCCACCATCACTAGTACCAAATAAAGGTTAACACTGCTACACCAGTATCTGACTTAAAAGAACTACTTTTGCGTTGCTCATCGCAACACAACTTGAACGTATGAATTTTTTAAAACTGTTGAGTTCTATCCCTGGAGAGAAATCATGGAAACACCTCCACACAGAAAAATACACACACACACACATTCAGACATGTGTGAAGGACATCGGGCAAGGATATGCATACTCTCTGTTTAGAATGGGAAAATGTAGTTTCTGTAGAGGCACTACCCATACTCGAATAAAAATTTGAATGACGGTTTGTTATGATGCAACTGCTGGTGAGCTGTGATTGTCCTTTGGCCCTGGCGTCCTTATTCAATGCCCATACATACATATGTGTGTGTGCGATTATTTGGTATGATCCCACAGCCAAGTAATGTTGTGTTAGTGCCACCAATGCTGCCCCTGTCTTTCCCTCCGCCACTCCAATGTAATCGAGGTGACTGTTGCTCTGTGGCAGCAATAAAAAACTAAACAACTACTTTACAGCCGAATGGCACTATGCAACAAAAAATTTCTTTTTGTGTACGAGACCTAAAAACTTTTTTTTCTATAGATTGAGGCATACTATTTTATGAATACAAAACATAACTTTTTTCTGATACAGTTTGCTTTTAAATTTTTGTTCTAAAATTCCAATTTTCATGCAAGTTACCTTTAGTATCTGGACCATATTTTTTGAAGTATAAGCTTGATAAAGACTGTATACCATTTAAATTAAAGGAATGGTTACAAATGCTGAAAACATCATTTTCACACAGGAACGGAAGTTTAGTAACTGTCGATAAAACAATTAGAAAAAATTTGATTTTTCACTTTCACACAGGAACGGAAGTTTAGTAACTATCGATAAAACATTTAGAAAAAATTAGATTTTTTGCTGGCACGAAAAAAACCATAACCAAATTTGCAAAAATTTTGTTTGTTCCATTTTTTGAAAACTAGCAGCCTAACGAAGAAAGCCATGGTAGATTGGATAAAAGTATAAATTATGATCCATATTGTAACAAGTAAGAAAGTTCAGTCGGGTAAACCGACTTAAGAATCCCCTCACCCCTCGTATACGTAAATGAGTTAATTTTTTGTTTTAATTAAAATGTTATCAATTTAAATTCCATTTAATAACTGTAAAGTATGTACTGGTACTATATATAGTTATAAGCTGTTATTTTCGGTGCAAAATGGTCCATTTGTGTGGGAGGTACCAAAAGCGGATGTACTATAAAGCATTACACTCTACAAAACTACAAGTATTTGCATCACTGATATTGAAGTTATAATCTGTTAACTTTTGTTGCAAAATGGCCCTTTTGTGTGCCAGGTATCAAAAGGGGCGTGCCAATAGCGACCTCTTTTCTCTGGACTCTGATGAACTGATATTAAAGCTATAAGCAGTTAACTTTTGGTACAAAATGGTCTATTTGTGTGGGAGGTACCAGAAGGGGCATGGCAACTTCGCCCATTTTTTGAGATGTTAGCGACTAATAAACTAATGCCACGTGTGAAATTTCAAAATATTCGAGTAAGAAGTATAGCAGTTATTAAAGAATCAATATTTCAGTAAATGTTAACCCTTTGTGGGGAGATACTAGAAGGAGTGTACCAATATGGCCCATGTACAAACATAGCCGGAAATATGGGCAAATATTACCGGATACCAAATTTAAAGTCAATCGGTTAATCCTTTCTAGAGTTATCGTGCGCACGAGCCAGCAGACAGACAGACGGGCGGACGGACGTACAGTACTCAAGGCTCTCCTCTCTAAGGCTCGAGTATAAAAATGGGAAAATTCAACAAAAAATTATTTTGGCATTTTTGTTTGGGAGGTACCAAAAGGGTTGTGCAAATAACGCCAATTTTTTAATATACTGGGTACTACAAAAACTGTACACTGTACAAAATGTCAAGTCTTTGTTTTCGCAGGAATCAAAGTTGTAACTTGTTGTGCAAAATGATCCATTTGTATGGGAGGTAACAAAAGGAGCGTGGTAATAACGCCAACTTTTCGGGACTGTATATTCTGTAAAAGCATTAAATTTCACAACATTTCAAGTATGTCTATGGGCTAGAATCAAAGTTATAGACCGTTAACTTTTTATGCAAAATGGCTCATTGTATGGGAGGTACAAAAAGGGTTATGACAACTTCGCCCATCAAGATGATACCGACCAAGAATCTAATACTATGTGTGGAATTGTGAAAGATTCTGAGTATTAGTATAGAAGTTATGAGATAATCAATATTTCACTAAATGTTGAACCACCGTCGGGGAGGTACTCGAAGGAGTGGACCAAGATAGTCCATATTTGACCTTAGCCTGAGATAGAAGAAATATTGACACATACCAAATTTAAAGTCAATCGGTTAAACCTGTCGGAAGTTATCGTGCGTTCCAACCAGACAGACAGACGGACAGGCTGACGGACATTGCTCAAAGGACAAATGTTCTTGGGGTGTCTTAGGTCACTCCATCGATGTGTTACACTTTTGGCCCGCAGAATCTGATATATACCCTTGTTCACAATAGTAGGGGTATAAAACCCGCATTATGTTGAAATTCTCTTATTTCTATAATTTATACATTAATCCATAGATTTTCTTCAAATAGGCATTGTTTTCTTCGTTGGGATGCTAGCTTTTGAAAAATGGAAAAAACAGCTTTTTTGCAATTTTTTTTCGTGCCAACAAAAAACTCGTTTTTTGAAAAATTCAATTTTTTTTCCAATAATTTTAACGACAGTTACTAAACTTCTGTCTACACGGATTGTACTATCAAATAAAAAACGAAATTTGAGAAAATATTCAGTAGTTTTTTTATAGCATTTTCAAAAAAAAAGGTATTTGGCGGACCCTTTAGCATTTTCAAAGTTACTTGGCGGACCCTTTATTATTGACATTTAGTCCTCATAATTTTCTTTAATTTATAGTGTTTTACAGCTTTATCAACCATATACTTAAAAAAATATGGTCTAAATACTAAAGGCAGCTTCCAAGAAAATGGGAATTTTAAAGAAGAACTGTTTTAAAAAGGTCTTAGGACACCATATTACACCAAAAAATGTTATTCACTGCCCAACGACAAAAATTTGTTGCATAGTGTAACCAGTAATATTCGCATAGTTACAAAATGTCTATTTTGGCCGGTGCCACTTAAGTACACTGGTCCAAAACGGTATAAAAGCCAATGTCGCTTTCGTTATTTTCATTAAGTGGTACTTTTTCAGTCTGAGCTTTAAATTGAGTCACTTGTATACCCTGGGCTTTGATATGTTGCAAAACTCATTCACTTATGCAGTAGTGGTTATTATATAGTCTATTGAAGGTGTTATTTTACTGGTTCACAACATTGAGTTGGTAACACTGCTTTAGTTGACAAGCGCTGATAGTCGCTTGGTGTTAAATCGCAACCATTGGAGATCAATATATATACATAAGTTCGTAGGATTAAAGCTCATAAGGGACGTTTAAAGTACAGAAAGAATGAAAATTGCTTTGGTCACTGATACCTCAACACCTTCTAAACCTTCTACAGCATTTTGATACCAAACTTGAAACGTAAATATATATGGGGGCTATATAAATCTCAACAGATTTTTATCAAACTTAGATATCGTTATTTCTGTGTCAAGAAACTCCTATCTGCCAAATTTTATAATGAGCGGATGTAAAATAAAGCTCTATAGCACGTTGATACCAAATGAAAGTGTTCATTCCTGAACCAATGAACTCCTTTATGCCAAATTTGGTAATTATCCGATGTAAAATTTGATTTATATAGCGCTTAGATGCCAAATAGGAGGTAAAAATATATGGGGCCTATATCTAAATCTGAACCGATTTTCACCAGTTCCAATAGGAATCATCCTTGGGCCAAAATTAGCATTCTGCTAAATTTCATCACGATCGGACCACAAATACGACCAGAACTTTGATTACAACGATACATCTACAGGCGGATAGACGGAAATGGTTAATTCGACTCAGGAAGTGATTCCAAGTCGATCGGTATAATAAACTATGGATCTCTTCTCCTTTTGGGTGTTACAAACTAATGCACAAACTTATAATACACTGGACCACAGTGGGGTGTAGCTATAAAAATAACATTTAGGAAAAAGCAGCCAAAAACGATTTGCATTTGTTTCTTATTGGACACATCACATGTGTATTGCAAATTTGGTCAAACTCAAGGAAATTTCCATAATTAACAAAAACATAGTCACATTCCTTTCACCAGATGCCATTTTAATAAATATTAGCAAACAATCGAGGCAAAAATGCTAACTTTTTTAATGCCGTTCAAATAAACTTAAGAATGAAAATTAAAATTTGTAAACAAAAAGTAAATGTCGTTTGAGTTATTTTTGTTTTGACTTTTTCTTCGTAACGGTACACTTGTCAGCTGCGAAATTTTTACAGGTGATGGGAATTATGCTTCTTAATCGATTTTCATCAAAAAAACGAAAATCGATAATTTTGTCGGTTAAGTTTTTTTGGCGGATAGGGCTCGATATTTGTCGTGTAAAGTACTTCTTACTTACAAAGTTTAAAATTTGATAAAGGGTATCAGAGCTATCCATTCATGTTAATATATTCAAAATGCGTAAAGTGGTTAAGGAGATATGGTTTTTTTTGAGAAAAATCCTTAGGATAGTTTACTTTGGAACTTTGAAAAACTTAAAACTCCATAAAATTCATACGCATTTTCACAATTATTGTACCAAATCAAAAGGGGTCATTTTGAACATGTGTGCGTTTTCGATTCATTTGGCTTGGATTAACCCTTTT
The DNA here is from genome assembly GCA_963930755.1 of Eudasyphora cyanicolor. Taxonomy (NCBI): domain Eukaryota; kingdom Metazoa; phylum Arthropoda; class Insecta; order Diptera; family Muscidae; genus Eudasyphora; species Eudasyphora cyanicolor. The sequence goes on along the minus strand of OZ005736.1, from coordinate 152,916,585 downwards.
TAGATTTAACAAAAATGGATAACTGGAACACTGAAACAAGAATTTGGATTGTCCGCCGCTTTACGCACTGAAGTCCGTTGTTTCGGTTCAAAGAGAGTATAGGGCCACGTTTGGCGGCAATCCTCCGAGCAGATGGACCATAAAGAGACTTGTTAACAATTTTTCCGAGCATGGGACAGACAACAATCGCTGCTGTAGCTGATGCCATACAAAACCATCCAAGAGTTTCGACAAGAACCTTATCTGCTCAAATGGGTATAAGCAGACAGTCATTGCAGGCAATTATGCACAAAGATTTGGAGTTATTCCCATATAAAATTCAAATGGCCAACAAAGTGAACTCAGCAGACTTCCCGATTCGCTTGGAATTTTGCCAGAAGATGCTTTATATGGTGGAAGAGGACGGAAATATGTTGAACTGTCTTTTTTATGTCTGACGAGGCCCATTTCGATTTAAACGGCAACCAATAATGCAGCGTGATGAAAAATTGTCGAATATGGAGTGCTTCCAACCCACAGATACTCCATGAGACGGAATTGCATCCACTTCGTGTCACAGTGTGGTGTGCAGTTTCATCACGCTGCATTATTGGGCCCTACTTCTTCGAAGAAAACGGTCACACCGTTAGAGTTACTGGAGACCGTTACTTGAGCATGTTGAGAGAGTTTTTCTATCCAGAATTACGCCGAATGAGAATTTCTTTCAACTCTGTGTGGTTTCAGCAAGATAATGCAACTCCTCACATAGTCCGGGCTGTTATGACAGAATTGCGGCGAAAATTTACCAATAAGCTGATATGCAGAAACTCCACATTCCGTTGGCCCCCCAGGTCGCCTGACCTTACTGCACCTGACTTTTTCTTGTGGGGTTATTGCAAACAGGAAGTCTACAAAGCAAAACCAACAAATTTGAATGAACTAAAGCAATCCATTCGAGAAACAATTGCGGCTATTCCCGTCTCAACTCTCCAGGCAGTAATGAACAACTTTTTGGTAACATATTTAAATTCCATTATTTTAAAAACTCATTAAGCTATATTTAATTAAATTTAATGAGCTTGAACATGAATAAAAGAAAACTGAATTCCATACACTGAAAAAAAAGTTATTTGAGTTTCTTAATGTAGCACTATCAGCCACCCTGTACGAAGAATAACCGTTAATACGGTCAATAGTCTCTAATCCGGTCAATGATAGCCGATCGGACCGAATTAAGGGTAATTATCTGGATTAAAAATCGCTGATCGTATAAAGGTCATTGACCGTGTTAAGGACTAAGTTCAGCCGGTCCGGAAATCTGTGTTGGAGGGTATATAAGACTTGTTGTTTTTATCCCATCACCTTAGAGAAGAGGGTATCATTTGCTACGAGCCAAAAGTGAACACATCGAAGGAGTGACCTAAGACCCTAAGTACATATGTTCGGCAAATATCCGTTTTGGGTCATTTCAAGTCATGTCTGCTGCGCACGATAACTCCCGAAAGGTGTAACCGATTGACTTCAAATTTGGTATGCGGTAATATTTTTCCCTATCTCCGGCTAAGTTCGAAGATGGGCCATATTGGCCCTTCTAGTACCTGCACCACAATGGGTTAACTTTTAGTGGAATATTGATTCTTTAATACTTACTCGAATCTTCTGAAATTTCACATGATATAGTTTCTTAGTCGCTAACACGTCAAGAAAAATGGGCGAAGTGGCCACTCTCTTTTTGGTAGCTCCCACACAACTGGACCATTTTGCATCAAAAGTTAACTGCTTATGGCTTTAATATCAGTTCATACAAATACTTGAAATTGTGTACAGTGTAATGCTTTTATAGAGCCTAGAGCCTAGAGTCCAGAGAAAAGTGGGAGTTATTGGACCGCGCCTTTTGGTACCTCCCACAAAAATGGACCATTTTGTACCAAATGTTAACAGCTTATAACTTTAATACCGGTACATACTTTAAAGTTATTAAATGCACTTTAAATTGATAAAATTTTAATTAAAACAAAAAAATATAAATTTACGAATATTTTTTGGGACTCAAGGTGGGGGATTCATAAGTCGGTTTACCCGACTGAACTTTCTTACTTTTTTACATGTTTGAATAAAAAGAAAATAGAAAATGTTGCTTCAAAAAAAAATAATCTTCTTCTTCTATATATATAACAAGGAAATGGTGTTCGTTGGTACGAGATGGATTCGAAAATGGCTAAACAGATTTTGCTGAATTTTTGCATGAGTACATCATTTGGTGTGTGGAAGGTTCGTAGCTATATTCGGTTATGATTGAACAAAGGGGCGTGGCACCGCCCACACGATGTGAAATTTAAAAGTGAAATATCTCGGGTACTATTGGATCAAAATTCTCGAAATTCGATATGTGTGACCTTGGTACCAGTACACATCATGGAGCCAAAAACCGGTGTGATAGTTACAGTGGGCGTGGCACCGCCCATACAACCTAAAATTCAAATATGAAATATTTCAATTACTATTGGCGCAAAATTCTCGAAATTGGGTATGTGTGACCTTGGTGCCAGTACGCGTTATGTAGCAGAAAACTAGGATGATAGTGTAAGTGGGCGTGACATCGCCCACCCAACCTGAAACTTAAAAATGCTATATTACGAGTATTATTGTGGTAAGAGTCTCCAAATTTGGTATATGTGACATTGGTACCATTATGCGTGATGGAACGATAAACAGGTGTGACAGTTATAGTGGGTGCGGCACCTCCCACACAACCTGAAATTTACAAAAACCATATTTTGAGTACAGTAAACGGCGATATTTAGTATTTGTTCCTTGGTAGCAGTACGCGTGATGGAGCCAAAAACAGGTGTGATTGTGACAGTAGGCGTGGTACAACCCACACTACCAGAAATTCAGAAGTGCAATATTTTGATTGCTATCGGACCAAAATTCTCGAAATTTGGTATATGGAATCAGATCGAGCGCTGGAGCAAGAAACTGGAATGATAGTAACAGTGGGCGTGGCACCACCCACACAACCTGAAATGTGAAACATGACATCTGAATATATAATATTTCCTGCACTATTGCAGCTAGCCTGTAAAAATGGGTGTGTAACCTTTGAACCACAACCAATGGTTGAACCAAAAACAGGCATCGTATTAAGAGTGGGTACTTCTACACAACCTGAAATTTCAAAATTCAATATTTCGATCACTATATCAGCCATGGTTTCGAAGTTTGGCTGGCCTTGGTACCAGTAGGGGTGATGGAGCTACAAACAGGAGCGATGGAAACAGTTGGCATGACACCCCCATATAAATAAAATATGTAGAACGCAATATTTGAAATAGTATTGCGGCGATATCTTTGCAAAAGAGAGTGATAAGGCCGTGGCGCCGATATGATATTTCTAATATCATTGCAGGACAGTTTTCAAAATTTGAATGAAAATAGTGCCGATACTCAAAACGAAATATAGAGAGGCGTTGCACTCATCGTCTTGAAGTTTTTAGTGCATGCTGTTGATAGCACTCTACGGAATCTGATTAAAAATCTGATCAGTGCAAGTATCTGTGCATACGACACGCTTGCTGAAAACGAATAATTGGAGACTATTTTATCTAGATTGACGCTTGACCATTAGTGTTTAGTATTCAAGTGCCTTCAAAGTTAGCACGTGACTCAACAAAATTGGGAGATAGCGGATTAGAGAGCGTGACTATGCGTATGCGGCATCGTTGTAGAAAAAATAAATACTGATAGAATTATTGCACTAATTGGTATGAATGAGCGACATACCCTCCCCAAGGTAATTTGACAGGTATTGCACTACACGAAATTAGTGCATTTAAGTTCAATATGGAAGACCCAAAAACACTGCCGTAACATCAAGAGTGTCAACATATCATATGGTTCTATTTCACTAAAACGCACTTTGAGGGCAGCGAAGCGCACCGGGTCAGCTAGTACTTTATATAAAAACAGCTTGTTCGCCTAAATTATTAAAATAAAAACATTTTAGGAAGCGAGGACCATTTCTTTCCAAACATATCATATTTTTGTGTACCCTACATATACATACATGTTTTTCATGCAGAATATGTTTGGGACAATGTACTACAGAATCGGGGTTTTTCAAATTCTATATATCCTCAAATGTCTTTGAATGTAATGGGTGATTTCTTTTTAGCAACACTGTTTTTGTTAGCTCAGCTCCTTTCGTGTAATATTTTAGTGTCAAACATGTTCGGTTTGGTCTATAATTTAACCATGAATCGACATACAAGCGAACAACGCTTGCAGATTATGTATTGAATTTTATTTATTTTTATTAAATTTTCGTTGAACAGTTTATATCTGGTAGGGGCCGGTCAATTGGGCGCTTAGATCGTGCGATTTAACGCCTTCAGATTATTTTTTATAGGGCTATGTTAAGGTTGACGCACTGGAAGCCAATATTGAAGAATTTATTCGTGAGGTACCGGTCGATATGTTGGAGAGAGTATGCCAAAATTGGACCCAGCGTATGAACCATTTGAGGCGCAGCCGCGGTCACCATTTACATGAAATAATCTTTAAATATTGAATTATATAGACCGTTCTAACGACTCAAATAAAGCTTTCATACATTTATCTAAATTTTATGTGTTTTTTTAAATCAAATCCGAAAGCTCTTAAAAAATTGCTCTTTATACAGCTTTCACCCATTTTCTATCGACGAGGTACCTTTAAGAGTATTTCTCACATTCTGGAAGACACTGTGCTGGTGCTCTCGGAATGCTAGGACTGCAATAGAAGCTAAGGGAACAAACGCTGGCAATATAACAAACAATTGGAAAACTTTAATGTAGAATCAGGTGTTAAAGTTGTAAACTCGCCGTAACTATCCTTAAACTCAATGACACAGATGAGTTTCATCATATGAAAAGGTGGAAATATAAACACGTGAACGTCAGTTGGTTGAAATGTGTATATGTATGTAAATGTGTATACTAGGGAGGGTCAAATTGTATGAATACAAAAAAAAACTAAAAAATCGCATATCAAAAATGAAATATAGGGAAAATTCTAAGAAACTTTTACTAAGAAACCAAAGGTCTGAAATGAATTCCTAATCCGCGCCAACCGACATGAAGGTTATACGCGTATAGTGGTAAAAATATAATAAGTGTATAAAATATTTTTGGAAAGTCACAATTTTTTTTGATAGTTTGTGATAATCTGGATTACGACTTAGAAATAATAAACCGTTTTGCAAAATTCCATTTTTTCGTGAGATATTGTCGACCCAATTTTTCCGATTGTGTTTAGAAAATTGTTATTTTCTTTTTGGACTTTCAACAGAAATTTCGCAATTTTTTTCAAGCAAGTGTCAAAATTTGTAGGAGAGAAGGCAGACGGAAAGAGCTGTCTGCCTCTCCCTCCTACAGACTTTGACACTTGCTTGGAAAAAATTGCCTATATATGGTGGCTATATCAAAAAATGGACCGATAGTGTCTATTTTCAATTCCAAGTTACCTGTAGCTATAGAAACTATCTATACCAAATTTCAGCCACCTAGCTCAAGTATTATAGATTGTAGCGTGATTACAACAGACGGACGGACATGGCTAAATCGTCTTAGAATTTTACGACGATTAAGAATATATATACTTTATGGGTTCTCAGATCAATATTTAGAGGTGTTACAAACGGAGTGACAAAATGAATATACCCCCATCCAATGGTGGAGGGTATAAAAACCGTATTTTGTAGCGATCTCTCTAGGGGAGATATATCAAAACATTGACCGATATGCAATCCCAAACAACCGGCAACTATGGGAAATATTTCTACCAAATTTGATCAACATAGCTCTATTATTACGGACTGGAGCGTGATTACAATAGACGGACGGACGGACAGACGTCTTAGAATTTTACGACGATTAAGAATATATAACTTTATGGGGTCTCAGATTAATATTTAGAGGTGTTTCGAACTGAGTGACAAAATGAATACTTAAATTTATATACCCCCTATCCTATGGTCTCCCAGTGAAGTGGTACACGCCAGCATCGGTATTATACTTTGCGTCTTTAACATAAACTAACCTAACTCTAATTACTAACTGACCATGGGAAAATATCGCGAATTGTTTTTTGCACTTGCGAATACTTTCACTTGATTTGCAATTATTCATACATGGAATATGTCAAATTTTTAGCTTTATCATAATCTGAAAAAACATTTTGGTAATTTAAGAAATTTATCTTTTTAAGAAGTTACTGACGCTACTTTTTTGTTGAGGTCGTTACCTAAGTATACCAAGGACATATCCAATGTTGTACCAATTCTTAATCAATCTGAATAATATCAAGAGCAAAGGAAATTTTGAGAAGAATCCCCTGACATCACATTTAAAAATTTCCATAAAAGTGTATTGTGGGCACCTATAATGATTTTTTACAACGAATCTTTTACTTTTGATATATAGTTATTTTGGAGGGAGATTATCAGCGGGAAAGGGGATCGGCGGGGGTGGCGGGTGTTTTGGAAGATATACTTCCTGAAGTGACTCTCTTTTTTTTCTTCTTTGGCGTGGAACATCTATTCCGAAGCCTTCAAGCCGCAAGCACAGGGGTTAGCAGCGAACTTTTTTTTTACAAAAATTTTAAAAAATTAAAAAAAAAACAATATTTTTAGGCCCACTTTCATCCAAAGCGATTAGAGAATTATAAAAAATTCACAAAAATCGGAGAGTACAAACAATTTAAAAAATGACATTTAAATTGCAAAACATAGAAATCGCACACAAAAAATATGTTAACATTTTTTTAAAATTCTAGAATGTAGCGTAAAATGCCAACATTTCAAAAAAAAAGATTTTGAAAATCGGACCATAACTTAAGACGTTATGACCAAAAACGAGATACACAGAGTGATATTTTAAGGATTTGTTAAATATCGATAACTACTGAACGAGTAATCGGAAAAATTACAAAAAATTCCACAATGCATTTCTTCAGGTCGATTTTTTGAAACCGTTGTTTTATCGTTCTTAATCGTCGTAAAAATCTAAGACGATTTAGCCATGTCCGTCTGTTTTAATCACGCTAATAATAGAGCTAGGTTGATCAAATTTGGTAGAAATATTTCTTATAGTTACAGGTTGTTTGGAACTACAAATGGGCCTTATCGGTCAATGTTTTGATATAGCTCTCCTATAGAGGTCGCTCCAAAATACGGGGTTTTAACCATAGCTACCACATTTTTAAAACAATTTTGCAGAAACTGCAGATTGTGTTATATTTTGACAAGAATTCGTCACAGCAAAAATTTTACAAATCGTTTCATATTTTGTTATAGATAACCTATAGAGGTCGCTCCAAAATATACGTATTTAAGCCATAAATAACATATGTTCTAAGAATTTTAGCTGAAACTTTGCAGTTCATATTCTATTTTGGCAAGAATTTATCTCAATAAACTGTATACAATTTATTTTGTTGTAGTCCCCGTCCATAAATAGATATAAAATCCATAAATAGCACATTTTTCAGGTGAAGAGATTGGCTAAAGAATTCGCGGCCTAAAAATTATAGCGTTCGTTTTTTAATAGTTTACTTAAACAAAAAGGATCGTTTCATGATTTGCTCCATGGTGGAGAGTATCTAAGATTCGGCATAGCCCAACTTAACGCTTTTACTTGTTTTTAATTATCTATCGTATAAGTGATACAACATATTCAAAACCTTTTCTATAAATTTTCAACAGGGTGAGTGAGACTCCTAGTTTATGTGGATAAGATTTGATATCAGAACTATGGTTTCATGGCAAATCGATACCTCCATGCTAAAACATGCTAAGTCGACTTAGCATGTTTTTAGGGTGATTGCATTTTTACTTTCTAAATGTTTAAAATTTTAATCAGTCAAAAATTTTGTGTTTACAGTACAGGTCGTTCGATTTGTATTATAAAGGAATTTCACACAAATTTAAAAAATGCTTCAAACTTTTATTGCCTCTCCTGAAAAACTACCTTTTAGCACTTAGCATAGTTTAGAATAGAGGTATCGAAATATTTCTTCAAATTTTCCGTAGATTACGTGTTTTCGCTATACGATTTTTGACGAAAAAATTTGACCCGCCCTAGTGTATAGGTATATAAGTCTGCAGATGAAAATGTTCTCAAAACTAAACAAAAGTTGTTACAGTTCATACCCCTCAATTCACATTCATGCCATGGAAAACAGTGCAAAAACGTTTGCACCAGACACATAGGAGTGCTCACAGGCACATATTCCGAGAGTACGTACTGCAGAAGTACTATATTGTAATAATAGGCCACGTACGAGTATTGTGGAGAGAACCAATGTGGATACAGTACCTATAACAACAGGGCGAATCGTAAAAGAAATATTTTTTTTTAATTTTTGTTAGTACCACTCGGAATTCGTTCTGATATGTTTGAATCGAAAAACAATATAATTGGAACACAAATTTTTAAATACTATATATTTCTGAGCAAATATATATGTTTTAAACTAATATATTAATATATTATAACAATATATAAATGCAAACTAAATTTCTCAAATAAATTATGCCTTTAAATACAAATAAAACAAGTAAGAAAGTTTCAGTCGGATAAACCGACTAAGGTATACCCTCACTTTGTGAGTAATGTAATATATAACATTACACTAATTAATCTGTTAATTTGTGTGGGAGGTACCAGAAGGGGTTTAATTAATACACCTTTATTTCTGTAAACAGTATTTTCTTTAAATACATTGCACTGTGCCGAACTCAGGGACGTAGCCAGGATGTTGGTTCGGTGGGGGAGGGGCAACCTTTTTATACCCTCACTTTAGTGTGATGAGGGTATATATCATTTGCTACGGAAAAAAGTGTAACACATCGAAGGAGTGACCTAAGACCCCAAGTATGTTCGGCGGAAATCCGTTTTGGGTCATTTTAAGTCGAATGAGCAATGTCCGTCCGTCTGTCTGTCTGTCTGTCTGTCTGTGTGTCTGCTGGCTGGTGCGCACGATAACTCTCGAAAGGGGTAACCGATTGACTTCAAATTTCGTATGTGGTAATATTTTTTTCTATTTCCGGCTAAGTTCGAAGATGGGCCATATTGGTCCACTCCTTCTGGTACCTCCCCCACAAAGGGTTAAAATGTTGTGAAATATTGATTCTTTAATAACTGCTATTATACGTATTCGAATCTTCTGAAATTCCACACATAGTATTAGTTTGTTAGTCGCTATCAACTCGAGGAAAATGGGCGAAATTGCCACGCCCCTTTTGGTACCTCCCACACAAATGCACCATTTTGCACTAAAAGTTAAAAGCTTATAACAATAATACCAGTGTTTAGAAATACGTTAAATTTTGTACAGTGTAATGCTTTTATAGTTCCTACAGTCGGGTGAAAAATGGTCGTTATTGCCGCACCCCTTTTGGTACCTCCCACACAAATGCATCATTATTCACTAAAAGTTAACAGCTTATAACATTAATACGAGAGTATAAAAATACTTGAAATTTTGTACAGCGTAATGTTTTTATAGTGCCTACAGTCCATTGAAAAATGGGCGTTATTGTCACGCCCCTTTTGGTACCTCTCCCACAAAGGTACTATTTTGCACCAAAAGTTAACAGTTTATAACATTAATATCAGTGTATACTATTACTTGAAATTTTGTACAGTGTAATGCTTTTATAATGCCTATAGTCCAGTGAAAAATGAGCGTTATCACCACGCCCCTTTTTGTACCTCCCACACAAAATGGCCAAATTATACCACAATTTAATATCTCAACGTTAATATACCAGTCCATATAAACGGTTACAATTCGGCACAGTGCAATGTATTTAAAGTATCTACTGTTCAGCGAAATATAGGTGTATTCCTTAAACCCCTTCTGGTACGTCCCACAAAAATTGACAGAATAATTTGTGTAATATTCAATATTACATTACTCACAAAGTGAGGGTATACCTTAGTCGGTTTACCCGACTGAAACTTTCTTACTTGTTTTCCATAACAAAGATAAACAATTAAAAAATTGCGTTTATTGTGTAGGTAAGTGAAGTTAAGTTCCTTAGTTTTTTATTCGAATATTATTCCTAAATATAAATATGTAGTTTAGTACGAGATCATTAAAACTTTTTATAATAAAATACGTAAGAGTTAAAAATGTAATCTTCGATTTTTTGAAAGAAATATATCAATTATTTCATCGTTTTTGACTTCATCTTTGTATAAAGACATCAAAGCCAGATAAGATACTCGTAGCCTTTCTCCCTCCATTCTGTTCCGGAGATAAGCTTTTATTCTTCTTAACGTCGAGAACACAAACTGAAATAGCATCTAATGCATTTGATGGCTTATTATTGTTCTTCTTCCAATAATCAATCCATTTACTTATTTCAACTAATTTCTGGTTAGCACCAATCAAAAAATCGTGAAGCATACACTTTTCTTATTTTTAGTTGTTATTACTTTTACTGTTACCATTTTTTGCGCTTTTGTATTGTTTTTTTTGAACTGCCTTCCAATCATTTTTCGTGTTTTATTTTCTTTTGAGTGATTTTAAAAATTGTAAATAGCATATGCCTATGTTTAAAACATTTCGGGAGGGCCCCGGGCCCTCCCCCCTAGATACGTCCCTGGCCGAACTATAAGCGTTTATTAACGTTACGCGTCGCTTAGTGTGACGCCAAAAACTGTTAATGAGGTTTTGTTCAGGATCATCCCCTCTACTCAACCGTGAAGAGATCAATATTGAATCTGCTTCGCTATACGAGATATCGCGAAAGCAGTCATAGCTAAATCAACTCAAAAAGTGATTCTATGCCGATCGGTATAACAAACTATGGGTCTATATCTTCTCTTTCTGGGCGTCACAAACAAATGCACAAAGTTATAATACCCTGAACCACAGTTTAAAAAATATGGCTTGAAAGAAGACAGTTTGGGGATAAAAACTGCATACCTCGTTTTTTCGTAAATTGTTTTATCTTTTGTAAATCATCTGTCAAAGTTGAATTTTATTTTTGGTATTAAAAATTACCTTTTCCGATTTGAAGCACTTATTAAATAGTGAATTATAAAACAAGTAAGAAAGTTCAGTCTGGTAAACCACCTTACGAATCCCCTCATCTTCAGGCCAAACAAATATTCGCAAATTTATTTATATTTTTCAATTAATAACATTTTTATCAATTTAAATTGCGTATAATGACTTTAATATATGGCATGGTTTTAAAGTTATAAGGTGTTAACTCTTGGTGAAATATAGTAAATGTGTGCTGGAGGTACCAAAAGGGGCGTGCCATTGTCATCCGTTTTTCAATGTACTGTATGCCCTTTAAAAGCTCTGCACTGTATACAAGTTCAAGTATTTGTGTGCAATGGTATTAAAGTTATAAGCAGTTAACTTTTGGTGCTAAATTGAACATTTGTGTGGGAGGTACCAAAAAGGGTGTGGCAATAACGCCCACTTTTCACATAAAAACTATAAAAACATTTAGATACAGCCACATATATACTCGTACAATGTTCCTGCCTATTTATCATTTAAGCGCTATTGAAACTGTATTTTACGACCGGTCATTATATTATTTGGCAGAAAATAGGTTTTTGATCCAAGTTGATGAAAATCTGTTCAGATTGTGTACTTATATTGCCCCATAAATTTGTTTCATCCGCTTCTTGATGTATGAAAGAATACTGCGCATTTAAGGTTATAGTTTCAGATCTAGCTTATTAGGATCAACATCTTCAACTCCTCCTTGGAATAAGCCTTGAACAGGTAGTGGAGCTAAGTATTGAAACGAAACCTATTATTCCAAATTATTACCGCGATGCCCATTTTCGCATGGTTACGGAGGTGTAGGGTACTATATATACCCGGTCCAGCCCGACTTTCTGTCTTTCCTTAATGAGAAGGAGTGTAGTTTGTGTTAGAAGAAATACTTTATGAAGTGTCTCCTTTATTTTGTTCTTTGCCATGGAATATCTATTCCGAAGACGTCTGTACTAAAATTGTGCCCGAATTTACTAACCCTGTGTTTACCCAACAAACTTTGTGGATAAATACGATTTATACAAACATCCACTGGGTTTGTAGTGATTTTTTTACAGGGAATCTGTTGAACCCAGTTCAACATTTTTATTAATTTTAAATGAATTCTACTGTTAATGAATTTTGTATATTACTATTAGTATTATTATTTAAGAAAAAATGGATTATTATGAATTCCCCCTGTATCCTTTCTTTCATTGTAACACTCGTCTAGATGGCAACTCTTTATCCATTCCCTGCCATGAAGGAAAAAAGCTTTGACTCAAATGGATAAAGAGCTGCCATCTTTTCTGTTCCTTCCAATGTAAATTAGCTGAATTGCCAAAATCAAGGGTCTTGTCTTTCGCTCTGTACCGCAGTTCATCACTTTTGCAGCAACTTCTACAGCGGTAAGCAGCAGCGAGATCTACGCAATAAATCTGTTTCATACTTAATATAACACTGTGCCTTTTATTTCATGTTCCCATTCTCCCCTTACAAATTTCTTGGAGTTCAAACATTTTAATAATTATACAGTCCACTCCGCAGAAGGAACTCCTGGATTTAAACATGGTCCTTCGAACCAAAGATCCGATCCAGTGACCCAGGAATTGTGTTGTGCGCGAAATACATATATATGTACATATATCGACAGTGCATAGCTTAAATTCTTGCCACTACGTGGAAAGTCAATTGTCTCCGTCGCTCCACCATTGATTTCATCACGTGAAACAAGGCTTCACGAGCCAGCGACGGATGACAAGATGACAACAGAATTTAAGCTTCCCGCAAATGCACTGCAGTCGAACCCAAAAAATGTCAACGGCCACAACAACAATTCTCATCACAAGGAACAGCAGCATCAATACCATCCAACAATAACAACAAATAGCTGAGTCATCCAGTTGGCATTGCACTCGTGCAAGGGGGGCGGTATGTTGAAGTGACAACAGCTGTTCTTCAACAGCAGCGCCCCTACCTTCACTTTCAACAACGTGAAGCTGAAATGCATTGCTGCTAACGCCGTCATGGTGATGGTAACGCCGCCGTTTTTTAAATCAGTTCACGACTCAACCGCTTTTGGCACACTGCCACCGCATACGGCTCACGGCGGAAATAATATAATAAATATTTAATAAAATATAAACTTTGTGTTTTTCTTTTTTTTTAAGTCCCGCCATCCTGGCGTGGATTTAAACAGAATCTTTTTATCGAATACATCATCCAAAAAGTTCTTCGATTTCTACGACTTTTCATATATCATTATTTTTGATGAGCGGGGTGTCGGATGCGTTGAGAGAAATACTTTTTGAGCTGCGTCTTTTATAATGTTCTACGAAAAGGAACATCTATTCCGAAGCCTTCTATGATAAAATTGTGCCTAAATTTAATAAACCTTTGTTACCCCTAGTAAACTTTGTGGATAAATACGGCACAAGAGCGGTGCCAAAATTAGCCGACCTAACAAGGAAGACACAACAAATTTGGGAACATGTTTCTTTATTTCTCAACATAATCTCCTTTTAGCTCAATACACCTTTTCCAGCGATTTTTAATATCTTCGATATCTGAAAATAGCCATAAACCGCAACCCCACCGCTTCATTGCTGCAATCTTTTTCCGCCGATCTTTTTTTCCAGTTTGGAAACAAAAATAGGGACATATTCGAATTAAATTTTTTAAATTTTAATTGATTTTGGCCATCGCAATAGTGGATGTGTGAACTGGTGCATTGTATTGATTGTGAGCAAACGCGGTACCCATCTTGCGCACATCTTTCTCATCCAAAAATTTTCCGTCAATATGCGATGTATAGTACTTTTTAAATGCCCGTTTTTTCAGATAGCTCAGAAATCTTCAACCGAGCGTCATCCAATACCGTTTTGTAGATTTTTTTCAACATTTCTGTAGTGTTCACCTCAATTGGTTGACCACTACAGTATTTGTCTTTGCAAAAGAAAGAGCAGACTCCCCCAACGTAGAATCTAATGGTGATTTCGTTTCTGAAAAATAATGTCACCACATCATGTGGCGACATTTTAAAAATTGACGTGAACTCTCTGCTAATATCGCATTTTGCATGCGAACAATCAAACAAAAATCGTGTGGTGAGTAAACCCATACCTACATTATGGCGCAACCATTTGGTCGTACAATAAGAATGTACGCTTTCATTTAGGTTTGGTTCTGAAGTCTGTTTTTTGACTGTGCAACACTCCACACTGTGGACTAGGGGGAGGGTGGAAAATTCGATATTTTCGCATTTGCTGCGTGTAGAAAAAATTTAAAATTTTTTGCACAAACGAAATTACCATTACTCAGTTTTCTTTGTATAAAGACATCAAAGCCAGATAAGATACTCGTAGCCTTTCTCCCTCCATTCTGTTCCGGAGATAAGCTTTTATTCTTCTTAACGTCGAGAACACAAACTGAAATAGCATCTAATGCATTTGATGGCTTATTATTGTTCTTCTTCCAATAATCAATCCATTTACTTATTTCAACTAATTTCTGGCTAGCACCAATCAAAAAATCGTGAAGCATACACTTTTCTTATTTTTAGTTGTTATTACTTTTACTGTTACCATTTTTTGCGCTTTTGTATTGTTTTTTTTGAACTGCCTTCCAATCATTTTTCGTGTTTTATTTTCTTTTGAGTGATTTTAAAAATTGTAAATAGCATATGCCTATGTTTAAAACATTTCGGGAGGGCCCCGGGCCCTCCCCCCTAGATACGTCCCTGGCCGAACTATAAGCGTTTATTAACGTTACGCGTCGCTTAGTGTGACGCCAAAAACTGTTAATGAGGTTTTGTTCAGGATCATCCCCTCTACTCAACCGTGAAGAGATCAATATTGAATCTGCTTCGCTATACGAGATATCGCGAAAGCAGTCATAGCTAAATCAACTCAAAAAGTGATTCTATGCCGATCGGTATAACAAACTATGGGTCTATATCTTCTCTTTCTGGGCGTCACAAACAAATGCACAAAGTTATAATACCCTGAACCACAGTTTAAAAAATATGGCTTGAAAGAAGACAGTTTGGGGATAAAAACTGCATACCTCGTTTTTTCGTAAATTGTTTTATCTTTTGTAAATCATCTGTCAAAGTTGAATTTTATTTTTGGTATTAAAAATTACCTTTTCCGATTTGAAGCACTTATTAAATAGTGAATTATAAAACAAGTAAGAAAGTTCAGTCTGGTAAACCACCTTACGAATCCCCTCATCTTCAGGCCAAACAAATATTCGCAAATTTATTTATATTTTTCAATTAATAACATTTTTATCAATTTAAATTGCGTATAATGACTTTAATATATGGCATGGTTTTAAAGTTATAAGGTGTTAACTCTTGGTGAAATATAGTAAATGTGTGCTGGAGGTACCAAAAGGGGCGTGCCATTGTCATCCGTTTTTCAATGTACTGTATGCCCTTTAAAAGCTCTGCACTGTATACAAGTTCAAGTATTTGTGTGCAATGGTATTAAAGTTATAAGCAGTTAACTTTTGGTGCTAAATTGAACATTTGTGTGGGAGGTACCAAAAAGGGTGTGGCAATAACGCCCACTTTTCACATAAAAACTATAAAAACATTTAGATACAGCCACATATATACTCGTACAATGTTCCTGCCTATTTATCATTTAAGCGCTATTGAAACTGTATTTTACGACCGGTCATTATATTATTTGGCAGAAAATAGGTTTTTGATCCAAGTTGATGAAAATCTGTTCAGATTGTGTACTTATATTGCCCCATAAATTTGTTTCATCCGCTTCTTGATGTATGAAAGAATACTGCGCATTTAAGGTTATAGTTTCAGATCTAGCTTATTAGGATCAACATCTTCAACTCCTCCTTGGAATAAGCCTTGAACAGGTAGTGGAGCTAAGTATTGAAACGAAACCTATTATTCCAAATTATTACCGCGATGCCCATTTTCGCATGGTTACGGAGGTGTAGGGTACTATATATACCCGGTCCAGCCCGACTTTCTGTCTTTCCTTAATGAGAAGGAGTGTAGTTTGTGTTAGAAGAAATACTTTATGAAGTGTCTCCTTTATTTTGTTCTTTGCCATGGAATATCTATTCCGAAGACGTCTGTACTAAAATTGTGCCCGAATTTACTAACCCTGTGTTTACCCAACAAACTTTGTGGATAAATACGATTTATACAAACATCCACTGGGTTTGTAGTGATTTTTTTACAGGGAATCTGTTGAACCCAGTTCAACATTTTTATTAATTTTAAATGAATTCTACTGATAATGAATTTTGTATATTACTATTAGTATTATTATTTAAGAAAAAATGGATTATTATGAATTCCCCCTGTATCCTTTCTTTCATTGTAACACTCGTCTAGATGGCAACTCTTTATCCATTCCCTGCCATGAAGGAAAAAAGCTTTGACTCAAATGGATAAAGAGCTGCCATCTTTTCTGTTCCTTCCAATGTAAATTAGCTGAATTGCCAAAATCAAGGGTCTTGTCTTTCGCTCTGTACCGCAGTTCATCACTTTTGCAGCAACTTCTACAGCGGTAAGCAGCAGCGAGATCTACGCAATAAATCTGTTTCATACTTAATATAACACTGTGCCTTTTATTTCATGTTCCCATTCTCCCCTTACAAATTTCTTGGAGTTCAAACATTTTAATAATTATACAGTCCACTCCGCAGAAGGAACTCCTGGATTTAAACATGGTCCTTCGAACCAAAGATCCGATCCAGTGACCCAGGAATTGTGTTGTGCGCGAAATACATATATATGTACATATATCGACAGTGCATAGCTTAAATTCTTGCCACTACGTGGAAAGTCAATTGTCTCCGTCGCTCCACCATTGATTTCATCACGTGAAACAAGGCTTCACGAGCCAGCGACGGATGACAAGATGACAACAGAATTTAAGCTTCCCGCAAATGCACTGCAGTCGAACCCAAAAAATGTCAACGGCCACAACAACAATTCTCATCACAAGGAACAGCAGCATCAATACCATCCAACAATAACAACAAATAGCTGAGTCATCCAGTTGGCATTGCACTCGTGCAAGGGGGGCGGTATGTTGAAGTGACAACAGCTGTTCTTCAACAGCAGCGCCCCTACCTTCACTTTCAACAACGTGAAGCTGAAATGCATTGCTGCTAACGCCGTCATGGTGATGGTAACGCCGCCGTTTTTTAAATCAGTTCACGACTCAACCGCTTTTGGCACACTGCCACCGCATACGGCTCACGGCGGAAATAATATAATAAATATTTAATAAAATATAAACTTTGTGTTTTTCTTTTTTTTTAAGTCCCGCCATCCTGGCGTGGATTTAAACAGAATCTTTTTATCGAATACATCATCCAAAAAGTTCTTCGATTTCTACGACTTTTCATATATCATTATTTTTGATGAGCGGGGTGTCGGATGCGTTGAGAGAAATACTTTTTGAGCTGCGTCTTTTATAATGTTCTACGAAAAGGAACATCTATTCCGAAGCCTTCTATGATAAAATTGTGCCTAAATTTAATAAACCTTTGTTACCCCTAGTAAACTTTGTGGATAAATACGGCACAAGAGCGGTGCCAAAATTAGCCGACCTAACAAGGAAGACACAACAAATTTGGGAACATGTTTCTTTATTTCTCAACATAATCTCCTTTTAGCTCAATACACCTTTTCCAGCGATTTTTAATATCTTCGATATCTGAAAATAGCCATAAACCGCAACCCCACCGCTTCATTGCTGCAATCTTTTTCCGCCGATCTTTTTTTCCAGTTTGGAAACAAAAATAGGGACATATTCGAATTAAATTTTTTAAATTTTAATTGATTTTGGCCATCGCAATAGTGGATGTGTGAACTGGTGCATTGTATTGATTGTGAGCAAACGCGGTACCCATCTTGCGCACATCTTTCTCATCCAAAAATTTTCCGTCAATATGCGATGTATAGTACTTTTTAAATGCCCGTTTTTTCAGATAGCTCAGAAATCTTCAACCGAGCGTCATCCAATACCGTTTTGTAGATTTTTTTCAACATTTCTGTAGTGTTCACCTCAATTGGTTGACCACTACAGTATTTGTCTTTGCAAAAGAAAGAGCAGACTCCCCCAACGTAGAATCTAATGGTGATTTCGTTTCTGAAAAATAATGTCACCACATCATGTGGCGACATTTTAAAAATTGACGTGAACTCTCTGCTAATATCGCATTTTGCATGCGAACAATCAAACAAAAATCGTGTGGTGAGTAAACCCATACCTACATTATGGCGCAACCATTTGGTCGTACAATAAGAATGTACGCTTTCATTTAGGTTTGGTTCTGAAGTCTGTTTTTTGACTGTGCAACACTCCACACTGTGGACTAGGGGGAGGGTGGAAAATTCGATATTTTCGCATTTGCTGCGTGTAGAAAAAATTTTAAATTTTTTGCACAAACGAAATTACCATTACTCAGTTTTAATATTTCAAATGAAAGTATTGTAGTACATATCGGTGACTAATTGTTATCATGTTTACAATTTCAATGAGATAGTTTACTTTTAAGTGCTTAAAAAACAATATACCAACTTAATCCAATGATGACATGAACATGTTTTTAACAATAATTTCTGAACCCTGTCATTTTAACCTAATGTAACTTGATGCAGTAAAAGTTGAAAATATTCTGGACTCGCTACAGTGGAACAAAAGTTGTAGCTTTGATAATATATCACCGAAAATGTTGTTTCTAAAGAAGCCGATTGTAACTAAACTACTCGTTAAAATGTTTAATAAAATGATCACTGACTAAAAATATCCCGATGTGATTAAAATTCACAAAATTTTGCCAATACCGAAGAAAATTTATTCGAAAAACTTATTGACGAGCAATTGTCTGAATATGTACAAGTTAAAACAAGTAAAGACGGATTATGTTCGGACATGCCGAAACTTATATACCCTCCACCATAGATTGCATCTCAATGGTTACGGGTACTAATAAACTCATTATACCAAATTTCAGCCCAAGTTCTTGAAATTTGAGGTTTGTGTGGCCTGTCAAATCTAGAGGGACCTTTTATATGGGGGATATATCAAAACATGGACCCATGACTGCCGTTGTTCGTGTGAAGAGTTCCGGGTATAAAAAAAACCCAGTTACCAATTTTCAGCCCGATCAGTTGTCTCAGTTTCTTATTTATTTATTTATTATTTATTTGTGGTGTCTATGACGTTAGGAAGTCAAATCGGGGGGATGCTATATTTGGGGGATATATCCAAAAATGGACCGATATTGCCCATTTTCAATCCCAACCTACCTGCAGAAATAAGAAATATTTTTAAATCCAAAAAAAAAAAAAACACTTTCCTACGACCTTGACACCCGTGCGCAATATTTTAGCTATCGTTAAGCGCTATCTTTTTGCCATTGACCGATTGTGGCTACGTGCCACACTGCAAATTACACAATTGAATTGTTGCGAGTAAAGTTTGGAGATTATTTCAAGAAATTGTTATACTGAAAGGCCACCAAGAAGTTGTGATTTAACACCATTAGACTATTTCTTGTGGGGTTATTTGAAGTCATTGGTCTTTCGCAATAAACCAGACTCTCTTCAAGCTTTACAAGTCAATATTGAACGTGCCATTCATGACATACGACTTGATTTAGTCGAAAAAGTGCT
The DNA here is from genome assembly GCA_963930755.1 of Eudasyphora cyanicolor. Taxonomy (NCBI): domain Eukaryota; kingdom Metazoa; phylum Arthropoda; class Insecta; order Diptera; family Muscidae; genus Eudasyphora; species Eudasyphora cyanicolor. The sequence goes on along the minus strand of OZ005736.1, from coordinate 152,896,892 downwards.
CGAAAATTGGGTTCATCGAATTCGTTCCTGCAGAAGAAGTCGTGGAGGTCATTTGAATGAAGTTTTATTATCCCCTCACCTTAGAGAGGAGGTTATATACTCGTATCATTTGCTACGAGCCACAAGTGTAACACATCGAAAGAGTGGCCTAAGACCCTAAGTATGTTCGGCGGATATCCGTTTTGGGTCATTTTAAGTCGAATGATCAATGCCCGTCCTCCCGTCCGTCCGTCCGTCTGTCTGCTGGCTGGTGCGCACGATAACTCTCGAAAGGAGTAACCGATTGACTTCAAATTTGGTATGTGGTAATATTTTATTCTAACTCCGGCTAATTTCGAAGATGGCCCATATTGGTCCACTCCTTCTAGTACCTCCCCAACAAAGGTTTAATATTTAGTGAAATATTGATTAATTTATAACTTATATACTACTTATTTGAATCCTCTGAAATTCTACACATGGTATTAGTTTATTAGTCACTATTACCTCGAGAAAAATGGGCGAAGTTGCCACGCCCCTTTTGGTACCTCACACACAAATGGAAAATTTTGGACCAAAAGTTACCAGCTTATAACTTTAATACCAATGCATACAAATACTTGAAATTTTGTACAGTGTAATGGTTTAATAGTACCTCCAAAGCAGTGAAAAATGGGCATTATTGCCACGCCCCTTTTGGTACCTCCCACACAAATGTACCATTTTGTACCAAAAGTTAACAGCTTTTAACTTTAATACCAGTGCATACAAATACTTTAAATTTCGTACAGTGCAATGCTTTTACAGTACCTAGAGTCTAGAGAAAAGTGGCCGTAATTGGCACGACCCTTTTGGTACCTCCCACAAAAATGAACCATTTTACACCAAAAGTTAACAGCTTATAACATTAATAAAAGTACAAACTTCAATGTTATTAAATGCAATTTAAATTGATAATAATTGAATTAAAACAGAAAAAAATACTAATATTTTTTGGGACTCAAGGTGAGGGGATTCATAAGTCGGTTTACCCGACTGAACTTTCTTGCTTGTTTAGAACTTAATTGTATCGATTGTACTTTACATTAAATAAAAAACTTTTGAATTTCCTTAACAATAAGTGTGGTTTTTTTTAAAGAAATCATATCACTCTTATTGGAAAACCATATATATGTACCAAATTTCAGCCACCTACCTTAAGTATTATAGATTGTAGCGTGATAACAACAGACGGACAGACTGGCGGACGGACGGGCATGGCGTCTTACAATTTTACGAAGATTAATAATATATATACTTTATGGGGTCTCAGAGCAATATTTAGTGGTGTTTCAAATAAAGTGACAAAATGAATATAATCCCCATCCTATGGTAAAGGGTGTAAAAATCGCTTAAAATTTGTTGGTTCCATTTTTGAATTCTATCATCTTAACGAAAAAAACAATGCCTATCTATGGATAAATGTTGAAATTATAGCACTTTTGGTAGAAATAAGAGAATTCAACATAATCCTGTTTTTTACCCCCACTATTGTGAACGAGGGTATATATCAGTTGCTGCGCCCCAAAAGTATAACACATCGAAGGAGTGACCTAAGAGACTAAGAGATATTTGGCGCAAATCTGTTTTGGACCATGTAAAGTCATTTGGGCAATGTCCGTTAGCCAGGCTAAGACCAAATATGGACTACATTGATCCACTCCTTCGATTACCTACCCCACAAAGGGTAAAAATGTTGTAAAATATTGATTTCTTCATAACTTCTTTACTACCCAGAACCACTCATAATTCCGCACATAGTATTTATTTCTTGGTCGCTATCACCGTGAGAAAAATGGGCGTTGTTTCCCTACCTCTTTCCAGCTTAAGTGATATTAAATTTGGCAAATGTTTATCAGTTGCTTGTTTTACATAATTTTGCTGTTAGTTAACAAGAAACACAGCAGTAAAAAATCAATAAAGATTTACGAACAACGCTGACTACTAATTGCCGAAACAGCGTTTTAAATAAGTTTTTCTAACAATAATTTTTTTTGTTTTTGGAAGGATGCCAGCAGCGAGTTTGAGATTGAATCAAAGGCAATCAAAAACCAGTAAGGAAAGACAGAAAGTCGGGCGGGGCCGACCGTATAATACCCTACACCTACCTACCAATGCGAAAATGGGCATTGCGATAAGAATTTGGCAGTGTTCATACATGTAATAAGCAAACTCTCTCTGCCGATTTTCGTACTGATCGGATATAAAACACGGTTTCTACAGCGCTTACATGTCAAATCGGATGTAATATATATATTGGGACTATGTTAAAATCTGAACCGATTTTCCCGAATTTGGCAGTGTTCATACATGTAATAAGAAAACTCTCTCTGTTAAATTTCGTACTGATCGGCTATAAAACATGATTTCTACAGCGTTAAAATGTTAAATCGGGTGAAACATATATATGGGGGCTATATCTAAATCTGAACCGATTTTCCCCGAATTTGGCAGTGTTTATTCATGTAATAAGATAACTCTCTCTGCCAAATTTCGTACTGATCTGATTTAAAATACATTTCCTACAGCGCTTACATGCCAAATCGGGTGAAACATATATATGTGGCCTATATCTAAATCTGATCGGATTTTCTCCGAATTTGGTAGTGTTCATTCACGTAATAATAAAACTCTCTCTGCCGAATTTCATAAAGATTGGATGTAAAATGTGGTTTCTACGGCGCTTGCATGTCAAATCGGGTGAAACATATATATGGGGACTATATCCAAATCTGAACCGATTTTAACCAATTTCAATAGGGATCGTCCTTAGGCCAAAAAAGAGCACTATGCTAAATTTCATCACAATCGGACCATAAATACGACCTGCACTTTGATTACAAAAATACATGGACAGACAGACGGACATGGCTAAATCGACTCAGAAAGTGATTCTGAGTCGATCGGTATAATAAACAATGGGTCTATCTCTTCTCCTTTTACGTGTTACAAACAAATGCACAAAGTCATAATACCCTGTACCACAGTGTGGTGTAGGGTATAAATATTATGTATGAACAGCAATATAGCTTTAGGAAAGGATCTGGGACGGAGGAATCTGTGGTGAATGCCATCGAGTATATTTGCTGTAAAATTGACTCTAGTTCTAAAGGAGTAGCAGGCGTTTTCTTCAAATTTTTTAAAGCGTTTGACCTAGTCGATCTTATGATTTTGGCTAAAAAAAGTAAAAAATTGGCTTATTAGATGAGACTTTAACACTACTTGAAGATTATTTACACTAAATACAACGATATGTACATGTTGGCCAGGCGGAATGTAATATGCAGCCAGCTAATTATGGTGTTCCAGAGGGGAGTGAGCTAGGTCCGCTTCTGTTAAAATTTTACATTAATGATCTAAAGCATATTAAATTCTATTGCAAGTTATTCTCGTTTGTTGATGATGTGTGTCTTTTCTACAGTTGCAAATATGAACAAAACCTGCAAACTCAGATCGAATATGATGCTGCCATTTTAGTCGAATAGGCTCGTCTCAATAACCTATTTCTGAATGCGAAAAATAAATTTCAGCTGCAACCGGAATTCTGTATAAATTTAAGAAGAAGTTAAGTACAGAAACTAAGGAGTTGATTTACATAATCATTTGACGTGCAAATAATAAACTAAAGTTATTGAAGTCCGCCCAGAATAAAGCCCTCAAGTTAGTCTATAACCTACCTTTAAGGGAGGGGGGTAACGTTTATAAATTCTTTTTTTAATTTTTATACCCTACACCACACTGTGGTACAGGGTATTACAACTTTGTGCATTTGTTTGTAACACCCAAAAGGAGAAGAAATAGACCCATCGTTTATTATACCGATCGACTTAGAATCACTTTCTGAGTCGATTTAGCTATGTCCGTCTGTTCGTCTGTCTGTCTGTCTGTCTGTCTGTCTGTCTGTCCGTCTGTCTGTCTGTCTGTCTGTCTGTCTGTCTGTCTGTCCGTCTGTCTGTCCGTCTGTGCATGTATTCTTGTAATCAAAGTACAGGTCGCAATTATGGTCCGATCTCGACGAAACTTTACACTTTTTTTTTTGGCCCAAGGACGATCCCTATTGAATTTGGTTAAAATCGGTTCAGATTTAGATATAGCCCCCATATATATGTTAGCCCCGATTTGACATGTAAGCGCTGTAAAAACTTTATTTTATATCCGATCAGTATGAAATTCGGCAGGAAAAGGTTTCTTATTACATGAATGAACTCTGTTAAATTTGGAAGAAATCGGTTCAGATTTAGATATAGCCCCCATATATACATTACCCCTGATTTGACATATAAGCGCTGTAAAAATGTTATTTTATATCCGATCAGTGCGAAATTAGGCAAAGAGAGGTTTCTTATTACATGAAGGAATACTGCTAAATTCGGAGAAAATCGGTTCAGATTCAGATATAGCCCTTATATATATGTTACCCCCGATTTGACATGTAAGCGCTGTAAAAACTGTATTTTATATCCGATCAGTGCAAAATTTAGCAAAAAGAGGTTTCTTATTACATGAAGGAATACTGCTAAATTCGGAGAAAATCGGTTCAGATTTAGATATAGCCCCCATATATACGTTACCCCCGATTTGACTTGTAAGCGCTGTAAAAACTTTATTTTATATCCGATCAGTATGAAATTCGGCAGGAAAAGGTTTCTTATTACATGAATGAACTCTGTTAAATTTGGAAGAAATCGGTTCAGATTTAGATATAGCCCCCATATATACATTACCCCCGATTTGACATATAAGCGCTGTAAAAATGTTATTTTATATCCGATCAGTGCGAAATTCGGCAAAGAGAGGTTTCTTATTACATGAAGGAATACTGCTAAATTCAGAGAAAATCGGTTCAGATTCAGATATAGCCCCCATATATATGTTACCCCCGATTTGACATGTAAGGGCTGTAAAAACTGTATTTTATATCCGATCAGTGCAAAATTTGGCAAAAAGAGGTTTCTTATTACATGAATGAACACTGTTAAATTTGGAAGAAATCGGTTCAGATTTAGATATAGCCCCCGTATATACGTTACCCCCGATTTGACATGTAGGCGCTGTAGAGACTGTATTTTATATGCGATCAGTACGAAATTCGACAGAAGGAGGTCTTTTTACATGAATGAGTATTCAGGAAAGATCGGTTCAGATTTATATTAAAGCTCCATATATATGTTCCTCCTGATTTGGTATCAAACCGCTGTAGAAGTTGTATTTTACTTCCGATCATTAAAATTTTCCAGAAAGATGTTTCTCAATTTAGGAACGAATATTGCTTAATTTAGCGATTATCGTTTCAGAATTAGATAATATGTTTCTACCCATTTACCAATTATTCCAAATTATTATGGCAATGACCCTTATCGCATTGTTAGGGAGGTGTAGGGTATTATATAGTCGGCCCCGCCCGACTTTCTGCCTTTCCTTACTGGTTTTCTGAATAGAGAAGAATATTGTGTGAGAATTTGAGGTGAATCGGAGCAAAACTGACAAAAATACAGCAGTCCAAGCAACCGCGCAACCCATGTTTTTAAAGACAGTGCCCCTCACAACTCAAAAACTACTGAACCGATTTTTTTGTATTTAACAATAACCGCATTTTTCACTTCAAAGTGTTCCCAAAAATTTAAAAATTTAAATTGCGAAAAAACTTTACAGCCTTACCTGGCTATAACGAGTATCTTACTAAATACATTTATTTTTTTAATTTCTGATGATCCGGTATCGAGTTATGAGGGGCAATGCAATTCAACTTTTTTTCGAGACGCTTTCGCATAAATGCTATCGTTGCCATATTTTGTAATATTTTTTCATTAAAATTTTACGCAATAAACTTTGAAAGTTATACTTTAATGTACCATTGGTTTCAGTCAAACAAATTTTAACCGTTTCGTCACAAAAAATCATAAAAATCTTTAAGGTATCCAACACTTAATTCATATAAATATACGAGTAAAGCAACGAATATATTAACGGTTAAAGGATTATACAAACAAATATTACTGATGTATATATTCAAAGCATTAAGAGACATTGGATCCTCAACCATTAAATTCAGAAAAAACAGAACGGTAACTGGCAGAAATAATAGAAAAACATATCGTATTGAAGTTTTACGATGCCGTCTATATCTGACGAAGCAGCGTATTGGCTTTGCTGGACCAAATGAATATAACAAATTACCTTAAAATTTGAGAAATATATCTAAGGTTTCTACCTTCCAACGTTCTTAAAAAATATTTTTTGCAAAATTTAGAAACACTTCTGATTTAAGGTCTCTCAACTTACATATCGTCATCAGAAACGAGAAAGGGCCTATCATCATATTCGAAAATTTTACAGGAGAAGCAAAAAACTAAATAAAATGAAAAATGTTTCGTTAAAAAAACTGGGCTTTCAGGATAATACTTAAACATAATGAAGTATATATAAATTCACACTACCGTGATTTATAACTTTTTTGTGAAAATTGCGTGAAATAGGAATTTTTAACTATGAAAAAAGAAATAATTTGATTCCAGGCCCTTTTGAATTTCGTTAATAATTTCGCCTAATATTGTATAAAACAAATGTAAATAAAATGAATTCAAAAAAACTTAAAACAATGTTTTAGAAGCTTGCCACATTTTACGAAATTAAATTTTTTTAATTTTTTTGGGGGGTCGCCCTCTTGAGTTTTATATGTATGAGTCATTATATATATAAAAGGGGCAAATATTTTCTAGTATTTCACGTCAACAGGGTATTATTTTTTGCAGAAACGGCGTATCATTTATCGAATGGTGGTCTTTCCTCAAAATGTAGGGACCAGTTTATGCGGGGAAGATTCTTTAGTTTTGCCTTTGTTGTAAGTATGTTGACAAAAGTTTTGTATTCATTTTTTCCTTAACGAAACAATCTAAGAGTATTTAAAGAACTTAGACCAGGAACAAGGATGGTACCATTTTTTGCAGAAACGGCGTATCATTATCGAATGGTAATCTTTCCTCTAAATTTAGGGACCAGTTTATGCGGGGAAGATTCTGTATTTTTGCCTTTGATGTTGGTATGTTGACAAAAGCTTTGTATTCAGTCTTGCCTTAATAAAACTATCTAAGTGTATTCAAAGACCTTAAATCAGAAACAAGGGTAGCCTAAAATGCCCCAAAGAAACCTTAATATAATTCCAGACTGAGCTATATAGAAACCAATTCCAAAAACTGTTACGTTACACCCTAATATAACAATCACGAATGTTTGTTTAGTTGGTTGTATGCTTTATTGTTGTTTGGCTTTTGATTTGTAATAAATGTTTTATATTGTTTCTTGTAATTGTTGCTCTGCTTTGTTCTGTAAAGTTGCCCCATTCCCCCGCCTATCGCCGGGAAGCTTCGCAACGTGTCGTTGACTATTGCACAATTACAAAGAGCGTGAGTGTTGTTCACACAATTAATTGATACACATCCTCGTGAATGCAATTTCTTTTGTGTCCGTTTCCTTTGGTGGTTCGTAGTTAGTTTTTTTATATGTGTGTGTCTATTTTTTAATAGTTACCACTTTAATTAATGGTCAGTATGCAGCTTTGTCAATTAAATGTCAAAAATGTATTTAATTGGACGAGTAAAGTTCAAGTGCTTCATTAAGATAAAGTGTATGTAATTTCAAAGAAAACCAGAAAGATTCATTAGAATAAGTGTATGTAATCTCAAACTAAACTCAAATACGACTACACTATGTTGTCATATTAAAGGTCAGTTTAAACAAATTTAAATAATTTTATGGCGATTTTGTTTCTGAAAAAAAAATATCACCACATCATGTTGCGACATTTTAAAAATTCCCCCTGCACCCGCTGCAAATTTCGCATTTCGAACAAAAATCGTGCGGTGAGTAAAACCCATACCTACATTATGGCGCAACCATTTGATAGTGCATTAAGAATGTACGCTTTCAATTAGGTTTGGTTCTGAAGTTTGCTTTTTGACGGTGCAACACTCCACACCGTGGACTGGGCTGAGTGTGGAAAATTCGATATTTTCGCATTTGCGGAGTGTAATAATTTTACAAACGAAATCAAACGGCTGCACCATTTGCCTTGATTTAAGCCTGATCAGTTCTTGATTAATTCCTAACCAATACTTGATTTAAGCCAGATCAGTTCTTGATTTGGGCTTTCGTTCGTTTTATACCTATATACCATTTATATTAATTATACCATTTTGCCACTGTATTGCAAATAATGCAATTTTTTAAAATGGTATGTCAAAATACAATTGCATGACAGCAAAAGTAAAAGTTTTGCTGCATTTATTCGATTTAAATATGAAACATATAAGGAATAGCATCAACGAAACGAATAAGAATTATTAACAACTTCAAAAAACTAAAATCAAAAATAATCACGCCAAGTAATGTATTTCGTCGGCTCAATGCTATTTTGTTCCATACGCCATTTTGTATGATCGGAGAAAAACGCGATTTATTGTTTGAGTAAAAACGGGACTGAAGAGTTACACACTTTTTATTTCATAGGGTTCCCAACAGTGTTTGTATGATTCTCATGCATTTCTATGCCATTACATCCAAAAATAAGCAAGTTATAACATTTGTTGTACTTGGCTTTTTGGTCCATATCCACTTTTATTTTAATATATTTTCGTATTTGTATTACATGGACCACAAAAAGGGTTGGTAGGGAAGGACACTAATTTACATATTGTGATCGAAAGAACGTAAAATACTGAGTGAAAAATATAGGGCGATAGAAAGATTGAGACATAGAACAAAAATATCGAAATTATTTCCCGTTATTCAGAGCAAAAAAAATTTACCCTACCAATATCTCGAAAACTAGGTGAGATAGGAAAAAAATGATTGCAGATTCTGAAAGAGCATGCTTGGAACCCATATTATCAACACCTAACTCAAAAAACACAAAAATGGCGTATGGACCAAAATAGCATTAAGCCGACGATTTGTAAACACTGCTTGAACGAGAAACGAATTGGATATGGTCGCCCACAAATGTTTATACATATACATCTCGACAATTTATATGCATGTGTGTTTGATGTTGCGTCAGCCAAAATCAACCACTTGCATGAGAGTGGTTGAGAGGGTAATTTTATTGTGCTCTGTAATGGTTCTGTCTCTCAGAGATTAAATTAATTTAAATTTTTTCTTACTTTAAGCCATATTTAGGCTTAATTTTCCTTTTCAAGAAATGTTTACTTGATTTCAAGCATTAAATGCTTATTGTAAGCCTTTCAGCGCTTGATTTTTTCAATTTAAGCCGATTTATACTTGTTTTAAGAAAAACTTAGTACGAACGTACTTAAATTTTTAAGTACGATTTCGGCTTAAATTAAGAATTTTTTACTTGAATTTAGTATGGCATTTTTCATTCTGTGTACCGTTAGAGATCAGTATATACACATACATTTGTAGGACCAAAGCTCTTGAGGGACTTCTAAACAGAGAATGAAGCCGAGCCAAAATTGGCGGCGGCGGCTGCCATTGAAAATTATGGATCGGCGGCGGCGGCTAGGCGGCTAAGCCGACATAAAAGTGACATACGGCGGCTCTATGAAAGACATTTTAACATTTAAAACAAGTAAGAAAGTTTCAGTCGGGTAAACCGACTAAGGTATACCCTCACTTTGTGAGTAATGTAATGAATATTACTCGAATTATTCTGTCAATTTGTGTGGGAGGTACCAGAAGGGGTTTATCAAATACACTTTTTTTTTTGCTGAACATTAGATACTTTAAATTCATTGCACTGTGCCGACTTATAAGCATTTATGTGCACTGGTATAAACGTTATGAGACATTAAATTGTGGTATGATTTGGGCATTTTGTGTGGGAGGTACAAAGAGGGGCGTGGCAATAACGCCCATTTTTCACAGGGCTATAGACACTATAAAAACATTACACTGTACAAAATTTCAAGTATTTTTATACACTGGTTTTAATTTAATAAGCTGTTAACTTTTGGTGCAAAAAGGTACCTTTGTGTGGGAGGTGCCAAAAGGGGCGTGACAACAACACCCATTTTTCCCTGGACTGTAGGCAATATAAAAGCATAATACTGTACAACATTTCAAGTATTTTTATACACTGTTATTAATGTTATAAGCTGTTAACTTTTGGTGCAAAATGGTGCATTTGTGTGGGAGGTACCAAAAGGGACGTGGCGACTTCTCCCATTTTTCTCGAGTTGATAACGACTAATAAGCTAATACTATGTGTGAAATTTCAAAAGATTCGAATAAGTAGTATAGCAGTTATTAAAGAATCAATATTTCACAATATTTTAACCCTTTGTAGGGGAGGTACTAGAAGGAGTGGACCAATATGGCCCATCTTCGAACTTAGCCGGAGATAGAAAAAAATATTACCACATACCAAATTTGAGGTCAATCGGTTACTCCTTTCGAGAGTTATCGTGCGCACCAGCCAGCAGACAGACAGACGGACGGACATTGCTCATTCGACTTAAAATGACCCAAAACGGATTTCCTCCGAACATACTTGGGGTCTTAGGTCACTCCTTCGACGTGTTACACTTTTTTCCGTAGCAAATGATATACATATACCCTCGTCACACTAAAGTGAGGGTGTAATAATAGTTGAAAAGTTAAATAAGTTTTCAATTATTTAACTTAATTCTAAGATATTGTGAGGTGAAAAATCATCGATTCCTATTTTCAAAGTATGCTAAAGCTATGTATAGACGATTGTCAGATCGGACAACTTTATGAACCCTGTTAAAGTGCCGCAAATGTACGGACAATGACAGATTGTTAGGCAAAGGTGAAGACGATTGCAAGAAACCCTTACAATTTCTTATATTTAAAATATACTTTGTAATATATGCAGGATTGCCAATAAAAATATTTTATGGACAGTGGCCAATAAAATGTTTTTCTGACAATGGCGCCGTTGTCACATGCATAAACTTCGCACATATTACAATCTGCAAATTATCTCACAATGACTTTTCTGCCAACGTTACAAGACAAAAATTGCATGTTCGCACGGTTGTACGTTCACAGGGTTGCATTTTTCCGCCATTCGTCTATAGTCGAAACAGGTTGTTTCCAGGAGAGGCGAATCGATTAATGACCTCTACTGTTTTGAGCTTAACTTGATTGATTTTTTAGAATAGAGGTATTAATTTATATGTTATACTATTCTTTAATATCCCATTGATTGATTTTTCGAAAATATTTTTATCTCTATATGTACATAATCTAATAATAAATAAAAAATCTTATTATTTCCTTAAAAAAAAAACTTTTTATAATTATTTTTCTATTATTATAAATATTATGATTTTAAAGACATGTTAAGCTCCCGCTTGTGACAATAAACGAATCAAAACGAAAAACACTCACTTCCATATCGTCCACCCAATGGAAGAATAATGTATAATTTATTTGTCGTTTCGAGAAAATCATATTTGAAGTTTTTGTAAAATTAAAACTCAATATTATTTATTAATGAACAATTTCAAACACTCAATAACCCAATTTATGGAAGTAGAATTTCACCAGATATGGAACCAATTCTTAGAATGCAATAAAAAATAGTAGTGTATATGCGTACACATTATTCTTCTATTAAGGGGACGATATAGCTGCTATATAGCTATTTGCTTATCAAAAATGTAAATTGTATCTATCCATATTTTAAAGTTTTTCTATGTAACGGCGGCTGTGTTTCAGCCGATTTTAGCCGCAAAGATCGGCGGCGGCTTCGGCTGGTGAAAAAAGGTCGGCGGCGGCTAAACTCGGCGGCTCGGCTCGGCGGCTTCATACTCTGCTTCTAAAGTACTGAGCGAAAATAGCTTTGGTCACTGCTACACTGACCACAGTCTGAGAATTAGGCGAATTGACAACATGAGATAACATAGTAAGTGGTGAGCGATATATTTTGAAAAGGCTTTAGAAAGTTTTAGACGCGCCTTTAGGTCCGGTTTGACTTCAGGCTGGATATGGAATAGTTACATTCACATTTCCTTCAGTATTTACATATACTTTTTATACCCCACCATAGGATGGGGGGTATATTCATTTTATCACTCCGTTTGTAACACCTCCAAATATTGATCTGAGAGCCCATAAAGTATATATATTCATAATCGCCATCAAATTCTAAGACGATTTAGCCATGTCTGTCCGTCCGTCCGTCTGTTGTAACCACGCTACAGTCCGCTCGGTTGATCAAATTTGGTACAAATATTTCTTATAGCTTCAGGTTGTTTGGGATTGCAAATGGGCTATATCGGTCAATGTTTTGATATAGCTTCCCTATAGAGGTCGCTCCAAAATACGGGTTTTGAGCCATAGATACCACATTTTTAAAGCAATTTAGCAGAAACTTTGCAGTTTGTATTATACTGTGATAAGAATTCATCACATCAGAAATTTTACAAATCGGTTCATATTTTGTTATAGTCACTCTATAGAGGTCGCTCCAAAATATATGAATTTAAGCCATAAATACCATATTTTCTAAGCATATTAAATTAATCTTTGCAGTTTGTATTTAATTTTGACAAGAATTCATCGCAGTAAATTTTTTTCAATCAGTTCATAATTTGTTATAGTCCACGTATGGATATCGCTTATCCCAAAAATACTTACTTAGGGCATAAACATCACATTTTCTGAGAAATTTAGCAGAAACTTTGCAGTTTGTATTCTATTTCGGCAAGAATACATCTCAATAAAATGTATACAAATAAAATTTTATTTTGTTGTAGTCCTTGTGTAGATGTAGCTCTCAAAAAGCTATTTTAAGCCATAAATACCACATTTTCAGGTGAAGAGTTTGACTAAAGAATTTGCGGCCTAAAAATGGCAGCGTTCGTTTTTTTTATGATTTAATGTGCTTCATATCCAAAGATGTTTTTCCAGTAATAACATTTTATGCAATCTATGGTGGATGATATATAAGATTCGGCATGGCCGAACTTTACGCTTTTACTTGTTTAGATTACTATTAAAAAGCTGTAAAGTAGTGAAAATTGCTCTGGTCACAACTACACTGACCACATTCAGAGTATTGAAATTCATTTCGCACATATGTTTGACGTGTACTCGTATAGTACTTCATATTTAAAAAATGTTTGCTTTGTATCTTATAAGAGGCTTATGAAAGGACAAACACAATACTCATATTTCTGATAGCGCTAGAACTGTCCACTGCACTATGGTCCCAAATCGATTTTTTGGCAGAAAGTTAAAAGATTAAAAATGGAAAATGTTAAAAGTGACTATATTTTGTACTGGCAACATTCGAAGCTATTCAGAAAATGTAGTGGAACAAGTTAGGTGTCACCTCCAACTCCTGCAAGGAATCTAAACTTTGTGTTAAAGCACATGTAAATTATCTATATATCGTCACCTGAAATCCAAAATAACGTAACCCACATGTTCATGATTATTTCGGAGAAGCAAAAAACAAAGCAAAGTTATTTTAAGCTTTTGACCAAATTTAGCGATTTCAGACTGTTAAGGCGAAATCAAATAACAAATGTAGCGCAATTAGATGTGGCGTACATTCTGAATTAAATAAAACAAAATTTTATGAATCTTTCCGCTTTTTTAATGACCATGTTTGCTGAAACGTCATTTTGAGTATCACTGATAAAATGGTCAATTTTTGATATTGAACTCCAAAATCATAAAATAAATTTTGATTTTTTTATGTTACGTGATTTTGGATTTCAGATGACGATATATAAAAGATAATGTGTGTTTGTTTGTTTGTGCCGCATAGACGTCTAAACGGCTGGTCCGATCTTCTTGAAATTTCCATAGAATGTACACCTGTAGGGGGTGGTGAAAGTAGGGTACTTAAATTCTCGATATATCAAATGGGTGTGGCCCCGCTCATATGCAAAATTTTGAAATTGACATATCTTGCACAATTTGTTAGCGAGAGTGCTGCAATTTAGAGTATATATATCTGGCGGCAGTCTATACGATTGGTCCAGAAATGCGCGGGATGGAACCAATGGGCGTGGCCCCAGGTGAGCCATATGGGGATATCTACAACAATTTTTAAGCGAGAGTGCTGTAATTTTATGTAAAGGGTCCGTCATCTAACGTTTTTTTTTAACTAGTGCTTATTTCGTGAATGGTAACACTTAGCTCATGTCTGATTTGACAGATAATTAGTTTTATCCTTCCTCTGAACGAATATGTGTATATTGCGAATACTGCGACATTACTTTGAAAATCATGGTGTGTGTACGAAAATTGCGTACGGATTTTGGAAGAAGAGAAGCACCGTCAGCTCCATATGTTCGTTATCTTGTGAAAAAAGTGAAAGAAACTGGCATCCTCATCGATAAACCAAAGCGTGAAAAGCCAAAAACAGTGCGTACACCCGAGAATATTGCTGCTGTGGCAGAAAGTGTGCGTGAAACGCCATCAACATCAATTCACCGTCGTTCTCAACAATTGAACATTTCGGAGACATCATTGAGACGAATTTTGCATAAAGACCTTGGTATGACGCCATACAAAGTCCAATTGGTTCAGGAGTTGAAGTCAACTGACCATCCAATGCGTTTTCAGTAGTTTTTTCTTGATTGGTCCAAAAATTTATGGGATCAGAAATCTGAATTCTGGGGCAACGATGTGGACCAGGTCCAGCTAGTTCTTTTATAAACCGTTGATACAAATTGATTGAAATCAGCTACATGAAGAAGGAAATTAAGTAAATGTGTTATCGAGATACAAGACCAGTGTAAGTAGTTTATCCGTGTTGTATTACATTTTATGTATTTGGCGCCTTTGCAGTATTCTTCAGCGTCGTGCTTTTGTGGTATGTAGTGGACATAACCTAAAAATGTCGCGGAGAATTTGAATGCTAATTTTAATACAAAAGTGTTTGTTTGGGAGTGTAATTTATGTGCTCATTTTTAAGAAAACTCTTAAAATTGCCGTTTTATTTACACCATTGACATTTATTATTTTGGACATATTTGGGTAACGCAACACCCGATCAATGCCAAATTTAAGACAATTATACGGGCTACGATTCAGCGGACAAAAATTTATAAAAACCAGTAAGGAAAGGCTAAATTCGGGCGGGCCGACTATATAATACCCTACACCACTCTCGTAATATTGAATAACTCTGATATATAAATTTTGTAATTCATGTATAAATTGTTTACATAAATTTACTTTTGGGACATTTTATACTTAAATAATACCCTGTACCACAGTGTGGTGTAGGGTATAAAAACGATTGTTTCTAAAGAGCCAAATCGGATGAAACATATGTATATATGGGAGCTATAGCTAAATCTTAACCGATTTTCTTCAAATTCGGCAATGTTGGTTCATGGATCAAGAAACTCTACCATTCTAAATTTCAAAACGATTGGACGTAAAATATAGCTTCTATAGAACTAAAGGGCCAAATCGGACGAAACATATATATGGGAGCTATAGCTAAATCTTAACCAATTTTCTTCAAATTCGGTTGTGTTGGTTCATGGATCAAGAAACTCTACCATTCTAAATTTCAAAACGATTGGATGTAAAATACAGCTTCTATAGAACTAAAAGGCCAAATCGGACGAAACATATACATGGGAGCTTCAAATTCGGTAGTGTTGGTTCATGTATCAATAAACTCTACTATTCTAAATTTCAAAACGATTGGATGTAAAATACAGCTTCTATAGAACTAAAGGGCCAAATCGGACGAAACATATATATGGGAGCTATAGCTAAATCTTAACCGATTTTCTTCAAATTCGGTAGTGTTGGTACATGGATCAGGAAACTCTACCATTCTAAATTTCAAAATGATTGGATGTAAAATACAGCTTCTTCAGGACTAAAGAGCAAAATCGGACGAAACATATATATGGGAGCTATAGCTAAATCTTAAACGATTTTTTTCAAATTCGGCAATGTTGGTTCATGGATCAAGAAGCTCTACCATTCTAAATTTCAAAACGATTGGATGTAAAATACAGCTTTTATAGGACTAAATGGCCAAATCGGACGAAAGATATATATGGGAGCTATAGCTAAATCTTAACCGATTTTCTTCAAATTCGGTAGTGTTGGTTCATGGATCAAGAAACTTTACAATTCTAAATTTCAAAATGATTTGATGTAAAATACAGCTTCTACAGGACTAAAGAGCAAAATCGGACGAAACATATATATGGGAGCTATAGCTAAATCTTAACCGATATTCTTCAAATTCGGTAGTGTTGGTTCATGGATGAAGAAACTAAACTAAATTTCAAAACGATCGGATGAAAAATCCAGCTTCTATAGGACTAAAGGGCCAAATCGGACGAAAGATATATATGGGAGCTACATCTAAATCTGAACCGATTTCAACCAAATTCAATAGCGATCTTAACAGGCGCGAAATACTCTAAACTGCAAAATTTCAGAACGATCGGAGTGAAATTGCGACCTGTAGTCGACGAACAACTTTACATGGACAGACGGACGGACGGACGGACGGACGGACGGACAGACATCGTTAAATCGACTCAGCTAGTGATTCTGAGTCGATCGGTATACTTTAAGGTGGGTCTAGCTGTGTTATTTTCAGGCGTTACAAACATCTGCCGTGAAACAAACTTATAATACCCTGTACCACAGTGTGGTGTAGGGTATAAATATGATATTTTCACAAAAAAAAAAAACAAAATTAGACAACAGAAGAGTTACAAACTTAAGTTATTTCGAACAATTTTTAAGTGGCGTATATCATAACAAAGAAAACAAGTCATATATGAAAGAAATCTATGGAATAATAGATAAGTTATGGACTATTTAACAACGCAGTTCGAACAAATAGTTGAAAGTTCTTTTTTTTCTGCATTTTCAAATACTAAAATGGTCGCCAAGGTCAAAATATACAAGCTAAAATTTTGCACGTGTTATTTTTTAGCCGGAATACACATAGTATATTAATTGGGACTGATCTGGCTACTATATCATATATCCGAATCGGAAATAGTGGTCAAATCGGACCAAACAAATGTACACTTGTTATGTGTTTCCATAGTTCCAAAAGTTCAATGTTACGAAACCATTTCGAAATTATAAGCATTTATACCGACAAATTTGGATTTGGCACTAGTGTACACTGGCAAAAATATGACTACATGAGTATCCAGCGGGTTAACAAGAACCTTAGCGGTCAAGTGATCGCAAATCACTTTGCGGAAAATCGAAAATCACTTTGTGGAAAAATCATACTAGCCTATGGCATTCGTCTATCTGTCATTTAAAATTTTAAATTTTAATCGGCTATAAAAAAAGTACTGATAATTTCTTCAAATTTCTGGTTTTATTGCAAAAGGTTGAACTTTGTCATTTAATAATGGAACACAATATCATTCATACGCCTAGCACGACTGGCTCAGCGGTACCTCATCCGATCAACCCAAATTAAAAATCAGTACATTTTCGATTGTTTCGGGTCGAATCTTTGAAATGGCAACTTGAATTTTTTGTTTCAACCCTTCAAGTGTCCCTGGATGCTTTGCGTAACTTCTATCCTTAATGGCTCCCCACAGAAAATAATCCAAAGGGCTCAAATCACAAGTCAAAGTAATCGGTAACTCACATTTAAAATTTTAAATGGCCCAACCTTTACAACGGTCTTTTCTCAGTTCAAAAAGAAAACATCCAAAATCAAAGTATATGAGTATCAAAATAATGGCTAATCTATCCTCCAACTTTTAAGGCAACAAGTGCAGCTCTGTAGACGTCATGCAAAATCAAACAAATAGCAATTTTAAAATCGGCCTGTGATCAAACCGATAAATGTATTTGAGAACAAAAAATACCTGGTACCATTGTGTACAGTTTTGGTTTTCGAGTTATGGTCGCACCGACCAGGCGTTATCAAATAGAATATGAGAATTTTTGATACCCTACACCACATTGTTGTACAGGGCATTATGACTTTGTGCATTTGTTTGTAACGCTCAAAAGGAGAAGAAATAGTACCATAGATTATTATACCGATCGACATAGAATCACTTTATGAGTCGATTTAGCCATGTCCTTCTGTCTGTCTGTCTATCTGTCCATGTATTCTTGTGATCAAAGTGCAGGTCGTATTTATGGTCCGATTCTCTTTTTCTCCCAAGGACTATCTCTATTGACACGTAAGCGCTGTAGAAACTGTATTTCATATCTGATCAGTACGAAATTTGGCAGAGAGAGTTATCTTATTACATGAATGAACTCTGCCAAATTCGGGGAAAATCGGTTAAGATTTAGATATAGTCCCCGTACATATGTTACACCCTATTTGACATGTGAGCGTTGTAGAAACCGTATTTTATATCGGATCAGAACGAAATTCGGCAGGTTGAATTTTCTTATTGCATGAATGAGCACTGCCAAATACGGGGAAAATCCTTTCAGATTTATATATAGCCCCAATATATTTGTTTCACCCGATTTGACATGTTAGCGCTGTAGAAACCGTATTTTATATCTGATCCGACGAAATTCAACAGAAAGAGTTTTCTTATTGCATGTTTGAACACTGCCAACTTCTTATCGCAATGCCCATTTTCGCATTGTTAGGGAGGTGTAGGGTATGAAATAGTCGGCCCCGCCCGACTTTCTGTCTTTCCTTACTAGTTTTATGTTGTCTTTTAATCGGATTTTTATTAAAATATATTCAAACTTACGAAGTTGTTGGAATGAATCTCTCTCAAGTCAAAAAGTCAAGCATTTATATGCACTGCAATTAATGTTATAAGCAGTTAACATTTTGTACAAAATGGTCCTTTTGTGTGGATGATTCCAAAATGGGCGGGGCTACTTCGCCAATTTTTCTCAAGGTGATTAGCGACACGTAAACTCTTACTATGGTATGGACGTTATTAGATATTTAAATATATTGTAACCCTTTGTGAGGGAGGTATAAGAAAGAGTGAACCATTATGTTCCATATTCGAAATTAGCCTAAGATAGAAAACAAATATCATCACAAAACACATTTGAAATAAATCTGTTACTCCTTTCGAGTGTTATCGTGCGCACCAGCAAGACGGACAGATATCGCCCAAATGAATTAAAATGTCATTGAACCGATTTCCGCCGAATACACTTTGGGTCTTAGGACAATCCTTCGATGTGTTACACATTTGGTCAGTAGCAAATTATATATAAACTCCTCCACTAAAGTAAGGGTATCAAGAGATTTTTCTTAGCTTAAAGAAACAAAACATCAAAACATTAGCTTATACGACTCATTTTCAATACCAAATGACCTGCAACTAAAATAAATGTTTCTGTCAAATGTGATCAAATTATCTCTATTATTAAGGACCGTAGCATGATTTAAGCAGACGGAGGGGCACGGAAAAGTCGTGTTGGAATATGTCGACGATTAGGAATATACATATCGCGACCTAAGAGAGAAAAGGCGGAAGCGAAATGCAAGATGAGTTGAATATACATCGATTTGGAAACAAAAAGTCTAAAAAATCATGCTCTGTCATCTTTACTATATGAATCGTAAAAGCGCTAAGTCCATATACCAGTTGTAAAAACATAAATATACCGTAATTATTTTGCCTCTCCTGTAAAATTTTAAATATTGGACATATGTAGAGCCCATACACACTTCGGTCGCGATTTTCACTTTTAAATATTTCAAAATATTCCAAACGCAATGAAAATATAATTAAGCATACTCCCATCCTATGGTGAATGCCAAATAACTTTTGTATTATCCAATGGAATTTATATTATGGTTATGAGAGGTTTCGTGTGAGTATGGAAATCATAATAAAATCCTTATTTGGCCAATATTGACACAGCCCTTAGTTTACATATTTTAATCATTTCCTAGCTCCAGTTTGACAATAAATTTGTTCAGGTATTCAATACAACTTTTAACATTTATGATAATATTCATGGTTCAGCAGAAGAACAACACACAAACTATGTTATATATTCCTTCAAATACTCCTGATATAACTCCTTTGGTGTAGTTCCAGTAGAATGCATTTTTCATTTGTACAAATTTATTCTAGGATTTGGGTAATGTAACAGTGAAATACCAAATGCTAGCTGTATGCTAGTCAATATGGATGATGTGTGTTTAATTCCAGATAGACTCACCGCTGCCGCTGCGAACTCTAGCCAAATGGAAACTCACCGCTGCCGCTGCGAACTCTAGCCAAATGGAATTATTGAATATAAATTTATTTCGTGGGGATATTGTCTGCGCAATGATATTTTCATCAGAATTGTAAGTGGTGAATAAATTACGTTTGCAATATAAAGATACGTCAAAAATAATAAAGGTAACATACTGCAGATGTTAACAGCATGTCCAAAATGAAAAAGTTCCTCTCAAAAACTCATGTCCAAACCGAAACACTGGTCGATGAAACGGGTAAAAGAATGGAAACTATAGAGGATACCGTAAGGCTCTTGATTAAAACTCATTTTCCGACTGGTAATGCTGGACTAACAGAGGAACAGTTACGGAATGAAAATGTATTGCATCAAGTACCTATTACGGTATTAAAGAAGCGATAAAAAGTATCTACCCCTTTAAGGCTGCGGGACCAGATGGAATATTTCCAGCACGTTTGCAGAATGAGGTGGATCTGGTATCAACTCATCTGGCTGGAGTGTTCACTGCATACCTAACCCATTCTTATACCCCAAAAAAAACTGGCAGGAATCAAGGTTGGTTTTCATACCAAAGCCTGGCAAGGCGAGTTATACGACCCAAAGGCTTATAGACCCATTAGCCTTTCTTCTTTCCTGTTAAAAACAATGGAGCGAATAATTGATAACATGGTCAACGGTAAAATAGCAGATGACAGGCTAAAATTCAAACAACAGGCCTATGTCAAAGGAAGATCAGAGGAAACAGCTCTGCATGAGGTAGTCCACCACATAGAAGAGTCCTTCAGTAAAGAAATGTATACACTTGCTGTTTGCATAGACATTGAGGGCGAATTTAACAATGTAGAGACCGATAGACTTATCCAGTCCTTAGACGAGTTTCAGGTTTAACGGGCGCTGAAAAACTGGATCAACAATATGCTAAGGAATAGGTGGGTTATTTGTGGGTCATATGACGTAACAATTAGAGATAAGGTAAATCGTGGTATACCTCAGGGGGGCATTTTATCGCCTCTTCTATGGGTTACGACGATACACAGTCTCCTAAAAGCCCTCACCAATGAAGGACTTAAACCAGTCTGCTATGCAGACGACGTTGTAATACTTCTAAGGGGCTTTCATCCAAATCTATTATGCAGAAGAGCTGAAGAGGCACTTAACATAGCATATAACTGGGCACAACCAGGGGGATTAAATGTTAACCCAGACAAAACAGAAATATGTCTATTTACAAGGAAAACGAAGATCCCACGTTTTACCCGGCCTCGATTCCTGAATAAGACAATTGCTATAACTAAAAAGGTAAAATACTTGGGAGTAATCTTGGATCTGAAACTGTACTGGAAAGATCATCTTGAAGAAGGAGTTACAAAGGCCCACAGATGTTGGTCGTTGTGCAGAAGAGCTATAGGTTTAAAATGGGGACTACGTCCAAATATGACTCACTGGCTTTACATGAGCGTGATTAGACCAATAATCACCTACGCCTGTGTAGTGTGGTGGACATCAATGGACAAGAAGTGCAACGTAATACCTTTGCAAAAAATTCAACGTATGTGCTGTCTAGGCATAAGCGGGGCATTTAGAACTGCACCAACAAAAGCACCAACAAAAGACTATACTGCACATCCAACCAATAGACATCCGTATAAAGTATGAGGCAGCTGGGAAATGGAACTTTGGCCCATGTGCCATTGGGATCCAGCTGCTACACGGATGGGTCCAAGCGAGGAGGAAGGACGGGTCTGGGACTTTTTATTGATAAACCAGAAGTTGAACTTCACTTCCGCCTCCCTGACCATAACACGGTATTTCAAGCAGAAGTTCGAGCAATCACGGAGTGTGTAAACTGGCTCAGTAACACGACAAAGCCTAAATATGCCAACATCTTCACAGATAGCTAAATGGCGATTAAAGCAATAACATCGGAAAGCGTCAAATCCAGAACTGTGTTGGACTGTAAATGAACGATGAATGATTACTCAGCCCATGGTCAATTGCGTATTTCCTGGGTACCAGGACACAACGGTGTGATTGGAAATGAACGGGCAAACAGCTTGGCTTCAAATGGCAGATAACTTCGAGTAATAAACTTGGAAAATTGGAAACCTTCCGAAGCCACGAAGGATAAGATAGTACTGGGCAGTGATGGCTCACAAAACTGTGTGGAATAGAGCAACTGCAAAGATACTGTGGGGTGACCCAAATGAGAAGAAAACAAGTAGTTTTCTGAAACTAAACAATATCGAGATTAGTAAGATGATGAGTGTTCTAACGGGGCACTCAAGCTTACAGGCACATCTTCATCGCATAGAACTAGCAGAAAACGACGAGTGCAGGCATGCAGGAAAACATCGAAACGATGGAACATTTTCTGTGTCATCAGAATTCGTTTTAGAGGTATGGTTCCTTCGGCAAAGTTTCTTATTTTGATCTCTAGCTGCCCAGCTTTCACACATGCAAGATCGCGATACTTCGGTTCCGACATATTGCCAGACTTGACTCATCTCAGAGGATATGACTGAAAGATACTGAGATAATACGTGTCTGGTACCGATTTTCTGTAACCCGTGGGGTATCAAAATCATAAATATGGAGCGCATAACAGGCCGAACCACTGGTTTAAGTGTATGTCCATGGACATGAGTCGTTTAAACGTCTCCTCTCTTCAACCTAACCTAACCTAATGAGGTTTGTTTCGATGAGGGGGTTTAGAGCCCGTGGTATTACTAAGCACCTACATTGGTCTATGTGAGAGGAGGAGGGTATATATAATATATCTGTGGTCACAAGGCATAACAGCATATGTGTGTTTTTACAAGTTTTCAGGAGAGCATTTTAAAGGTTTGCATCGATATAGCAAAAATATTTATAAACTTATTTTGAATTTTACGCCTGCAATTTCTCAGGACTTGGAAGTGAAATTAATTAATACGAACACATTTATATAATTATTTTGATTATAAATGTTATAGGCTAAAAACTGTTTTATGCTGTTATTCCCTTTTTAAATATAGTATTAAGTTACACAACACACAACTCGAGTTGTGTCGTTATTACAAAATTAATTTTATTATATATTGCAGAATATATCGACTTATGCTGATAAATCAAAGGATGATTTCGAAATTTACAACATTCCGTCCTCAATATTAGTTTTTGGAATAACAGCATAAGTTGAGTTATGCTTTTGTGCTAGGGCTTAGTTCAACTTGGACTAATAACATAACTCAGATATGCTGTTACGACTTCATTCAATTTACATCTTCAATAGTCCAAATATAAATGGGGAATAAAAACACAAGTATAGTTTTCAAAGGAAAAAATGTGAGATATGCTGTTATGTACGTTATGAAATGTAGTGATACAGCGAGATATGCTAATAAGTCTTGCCTTGTATCTGAACAACTAAACAAGGTATCATCACCAAAATTTGTCACAATATGTAATCGAATATGGGGAACATCGTGGCATCAAAAATGCAATTTGAGCATAACTCGAGTTATGCTGTTATGCCTTGTGACCACAGATATATACCCACCTCTCTAAGAATATATATATTATATATCTACATTTCGACTCGATTGGAGCACTCTAAATGGGTCAAAGTGGGATTTTTCAAAATTTGCCCCTACCCAAAAGTTCGACCCAAATTCCGGGACATCAGAATTCGTTTTAGAGGTATGGTTCCTTCGGCAAAGTTTCTTATTTTGATTCCTAGAATACGATTTTCACTGAGCAATGGCGACTTTGTTTGCCTCCCCACAAATCGACCCGGCCTAGTATATATCATTTTCTACGAGCCAAAAGTGTAACACATCGAAGGAGCGACCTAAGACCCTAAGTATGTTCGGCGGATATCTGTTTTGGGTCATTTTAAGTCAAATGAGCAATGTCCGTCGCCCGTCTATCTGTCTGTCTGCGGGCTGGTGCGCACGATAACTCTCGAAAGGAGTAACCGATTGACTTCAAATTTGGTATGTGGTAATATTTTCTTCTATCTCCGGCTAAGTTCGAAAATGGGCCATATTGCTCCACTCCTTCTAGTACCTCTCCCACAAAGGGTTAACATTTAGTGATCTATTGATTATTTAATAACTTCTATACTACTTATTTGAATCCTTAGAAATTCTACACATAGTATTAGTTTATTAATCACTATTACCTCGAGAAAAATAGGCGAAGTTGACACGCTCCTTTTGGTACCTCCCACACAAATGGACAATCTTGTACCAAAAGTTAAGAGCTTATAACTTTATTGCCAGTGCATACAAAGACTTGAAATTTTAATTTAATTTTTTTAGAGTAATGGTTTAATAGTACCTAAAATACAGTGAAAAATTTGCATTATTGCAACGTTCCTTTGGTACCTCCCACACAAATAGACCATTTTGTAGAGAGTCCAGAGAAAAATGGACGTTATTGACAAGCCCGTTTAATACCAAGGGATAACGGCTTATAACATTAATACCAGTGAATACAAATACCTGAAATTTTGTGCAGTGTAATGCTGTTATAGTGCCTACAGTCCTGTGAAAAGTGGGCGTTATCACCACGCCCATTTTTGTACCTCCCACACAAAATGACCAAATCATACGAAATTAATAGCTCGTAACGTTAATATACCAGTGCACATAAACGCTTATAGTGCGGAACAGCGCAATGTTTTTAAAGAAAATACTGTTTACCGAAAAATAGGTTTATTTGTCAAACCCCTGCTAGTAACTCTGACAAAAATTGACAGATTAATTAGTGTAATGTTATATAATACATTACTCACAAAGTGAGGGTATACCTTAGTCGGTTTACCCGACTGAAACTTTCTTACTTGTTTTAGTATTTTTATGTATGTTTTTTAATCAAAGTTATAAGCCGTTAACTTTTGTGCAAAATGGTCCATTTGTATGAGAGCTAGTAAAAAGGGGAGTGGCAACTTCTACCATTTCAAGGTGATAGCGACCAAGAAATTAATACTATAAGTGGAATTGTAAAAAATTTCGATGAGTAGTATAGATGTTATTAAAGAATCAATATTTCACTAAATGTTAACCATTTTTGGAGGAGGTACTCGAATGAGTGGACCAAGATGCTCCTTCTTTGATCACTTTGTACAAAAAGTTAACAGTTCATAACTTTAAAGTCGTTGCTAATAAAAACTTGAAATATTGTGCAGTGTAATATTTCACAATACCTACAGTCCAGTGATACCTCCCACAGAAAATTTTCAAATCATACCAATTACTGCAATCTCTTATACTTATGTAATACTCAGCCCAAAATATACATATTTGACAAGCCCTCTCTTGTACAATATCCCATAACATCTAACCAATCATCTAAATGTTTTTGTATTCTGTATTTTCGACACACACTAACAAAGTTAGGGAAAGAAATGTTCTTACTTGTTTTTCTATAAGTTTTTATAGTGTTTAATATTTTTTTATTTGCTCTCTACGAAATGAATAAAGTCGACTTACTCGAGTGACATTTGGTTACATGGTCAACATAACTCTATAATGGTTCTTACTTGCCTAAACCTACCATTTGTTGATATATTCGAATCATAATTCTCTCCAATGTTCCTGATTTTTTAATAAAAAAAACTACATTTAAAATTGAGTTTTATATGTAAGATATTCCTTTGCAAATACATTACGAAAAAAACAACATCCTAAGAATTCTATGTTTTTAGTTTGAATCCAATTTACTTCCTCAACTTAATCTGTTCGTTGATCTCCTATAAACAATTTTGCTGGACATTTAGTAAAAACAAGCAAAAACCAATACAAAAAACCCATATAATAGAAACAAGTAGTCTTTTGGTATACATAGAAATTGTTGCAATAAATTTTAATGACTTCCTTTATATAAAATTTAAATTACACTTAATGTGGTCGGTCATACAGTCAATAACACACAAAAAATGTCTGAAATAAAGAAACCATTTTTTCCAAGAAACACTCATTTGAAATATGACACTCAAAGAAATTTGGCAGTATGAGCTTCTAACTTTAATGATGACATTGTACCTTAACAATGACATAAAGGATGAAATTTGAAAATAAATTTATAGATGTAAGCCAGCTGAATGAATTTGCAAACAAACCGTCGTAATATTCTAAGACGATTGAGCCAGTTTCGCGTGTTTGGCCTTCCGTGCGTCTGTTAGAACGATCCATGTTTTTATACCCTCACTTTAGTGATACGAGGGTATATATCCTTTACTACGGGCCAAAAGTGTAATACATCGAAGGAGTGACATAGGACCCTAAGTATGTTCGGCGGATATCCGTTTTAGGTCGTTTTAAGTCGAATGAGCAATGTCCGTCCGTCCATCTATCTGTCATGTCGTTCAAGTCTCCTTCAGTAATTCCATACTCCTCTGTGCTGCCCAGACTGTCGCCATGTCCCACAGTGTCGTGATTTCATATAAGAGGTGGCCAAAAATAGAAGGAGCCGTCGCAGGTGAATGAAATTTTGCATAAGTCGTTTTTTCCGGTCGGGAAGAATAAAAACGAAGTTTTGGAAAAATTGACTAAAGGACGGATATAGCCCCCATATATCAGTTTTGTCCGATTTGTCGCTTTAGCCCTATAGAAGCTGTACTGTACATCCAATTGATTTTAAATTTAGCATGGTAGAGTTTCTTGACCCATAGACCAGTATTGCCGAATTTGAAGAAAATCGGGTCAGATCTAGATAAAGCTCCCATATATATGTATGTTTAGTCCGATTTGGGTACAGAACAAATCGTTTGCAAAGAAAATAGGCTCAAATTTTGAGGTTCACCTTCATTTTCAATTTTGATTTGTTTTAATTTTCGTTTATTTTTTGGATTTTTATCACATATGTATGCATTTTGAACATAGTAAATGTTCAAAAAAGGATTTAGTTTCCCATAATATATTTACAGCAAATCATAATACATTTTAACACATTGCGAAATGAACTTTTTATTTATTTGAGATAATATGTAATAAATACAAATATACTCGTAAGTACGAACAAATATACTACTCACTATGCTGTTAACTTTTGATCTAAAATGGTCCATTTGTGTGGGAGGTACCAACCATTTGTCTTGGCGTGTTAGCGACTAGCAAACTAATACTATGTCTGAAATTTCAGAAGATTCGAGTAAGTAGTATAGAAGTTATTAAAAAATCAATATTTCAATAAAAGTTAACCCTTTGTGGGGGAGGTACTAGAAGGAGTGGACCAATATGGCCCATCTTCGAACTTAGCCGGATAAAGAGAAAAATATTACCGCACACCAAATTTGAAGTCAATCGGTTACTTCTTTCAAGAGTTATCGTGCGCACCAGCCAGCAAACAGACAGGCAGACTGACGGACGGATGGACAGACGAACGGACATTGCTCAAATGACTTAAAATGACCCAAAACGGATTTCCGCCGAACATACTTAGGGTCTTAGGTCACTCCTTCGATGTGTTACACTTTTGGCTCGTAGCAAATTATATATAACCTCCTCTCTAAGGTGAGGGGATAAAAAGGTTCACCAATAAAATTTGTGCAGAGCTGTGCAGCTGAGACTTATATATGTTAAAATACATACTTATAGCTACAAAATATCAAAAAATTGGAGAGATGTTTTTTGATGTTTTTTTTTAATTGTCTACGCAAGTTTGTGTATATTGTCAAAACCTGACTTCACACCAGACCTGTCTTCTTGCTAACGGTACATCACATATGATCAATATTTGTAAACTATAACAGTGTTGCAATTGTAGCAATATGTATCACACTTGCATTTCGATGGCATTTTGTACCAACCGTTAACAAAAAATTGGAATTTAACCACTTATTACTGGATACGAAATTTCATCTTGTTTCTTAACAATTATCATTTTGCCAACAAACCACAACTTTGAGCCACAATAACTCAAAAACTGCTCAATATTTTTGGATAATATTTTACACTTTTTTTAGTTGTTGTGTTTTTCAGAAAATTGTGTGAAAAAAAATCAACAATTCAAACATCAGCTCTTACCATTTTTGGCCACGCTCGTGACACTGTGTGTCCTCCGTCCGAAGTGGGTACAATCCTATTAATATTATAAAATTGTTTGTTTGTCTTAACGGTTGAACCGATTTTCTTGAAACTTAGTGAACACATACACCAATACACAGATGCTCCTGTTAGAGCTAAAAAGCTGAGTATAGAGAGAAGTATTTTATAAACCACTGGCTACTCATGTAGCCATTTTTTGCCAGTGGCCAGTTCTAGCGGTATCAAAAGCTTTAGTTTTGGTTTTGTCCTTTCAGAAGCCTCTTAAAAGAAACAAAACTTAGCGCTTTGTAAATATGAATACGACAAATATATGCGCGAAAAATTATTTTCTTTTATCATATTTTCAATATTTCACTGCTTTTGAAAGTTTATTAAAAGCTAATAATCTAAAAATGTATCAGCCAAAACGCATACAAATATTTTATCTTTGTACTTAGTAGGGACATAAATACTATTACACACATTTCATTCTATAACATTAAAAGTAATGAATCCTTTTGGAAATTTTTTTATATATTTATTGACATACATATATTGTATACAAAAAGCAAGTATTCATTCGAAATGTCTGACTTTGGCCTTCACACATGCCTTAAGTCGCACTGACCAATCACTAGCCAATCACACTGACCAATAGCGCACGCACCTCGTCCCTTTGGGAAAGCTTTTAAAAAGAATCGATGCTGGGATATTTTTTGTGCAGAGTTGTCCTCTAAAATGACTGCTGACAAATTGTTTTAAAGCAATGTCTTTGTCATTTTAGCCATATGTGTCGGCGCAGAATCATACCAGAAAGTCCATGCCTGGTTTTGGAATAGGGAATGGTTAAGTGTTTTCAGAACAGTATCCAAAACGGTTTCTTGGTAATTTTTGGCGAATGTTTTGAGCCCTTGTTCACAGAAATGCAAGTCAGTGACCCATTCGTAAGAGACACCCCATCAAACCATGAAGCTGTATGATGGATCTTTTCGACCCGTGAATACACTTGAGATGCTTCCTTAGACGACCGTGCATAAACCATATCATTTCGTTTGATAAATTTTTCTTGCAGGGTCAAAATTTGTTTCATTTGTGAACAAGATTTTTTGTGCAAGTTATCAGCGTGCTTCACCAAAAGACGTTTGCATTTTTCTTTCCTATTTTTTATAAAGCTGAAGTCAACAAATTTCTATTGCGGCCTTTGAAAGCACCAAGTCTCAAGTCTTTTTTGATAATTCTACTCTTTCGCAATATTCATCTCACGGTCCACGATTTTCTGTTTTCGGAGCGGAATTAGCAGAATTCTTGATTTGATGACCTGCGGCGTTCGAACAGTTCGAAGACGTCCCGGCCGGCTGCGGTCTTTGGCATAACCAGTCTCCTCAAACAGTTTTATGCAGTTGGGACTAATCCCAAGCGGGCAGAGCGTTTTAAAAAAAGCGCTATAACAGCGATACGGTTCTCATTATCTGACCACTCCATGGTGAAAACTATTGTAATGGGTGTGTTCAATTTTGTAACGGTATTTATGTCCCTTCCAAGTAAAATAAATAAAAAATATTTGAATGAAAACATACTTTTATTTAGAAGAACATCCTCCGAAACATATAATATTTGTGTTTGTCAAATAGTATATATTTGGAGTGTACCCTACCCTAAACGTATGTATGTTTCCAGCAGAATATGTTTGAGACAATATACTTCAGAAGCAATTTTTTTTAACGTGAAATCAAATTTTAAGTCTATAGCTTCAGAAATGTCTATATTTTTCATTTTCTTTTCTGAAAATAGTCTTAACTCTGTTCAGTATATACACCTGGCAAAATCGCCATTTTTGATATGCTTGAATCGAAATAAAATATATTTGGAACTCAAAATTTTAAATATTATTAATTTCTGGGCAAATAAATTTCGTTTGAAAATCAATAACATTTATTTGGAACGCATACATATATTACATTACAACAAAATATATTTGCAAACTTATTGTCTCTAATAAAATATGTGTTTATATACAAATAAAATTATTGTTTAGGAATTTCCCCAAATAATTTTGTTTAAAATAGATTTTCAAAACGTTGAAGATTTTTCAAATTTCATTTTTAATATTTATTTGTTGTTGTTGTTGTAGCAGTATATGTGTTTGTTATCCCTTAGTTGTTCTCATTCGCCTTGTATAGTGGGTTCTGCTGTATTGGTTTCCAGGCCGAGGAAGATGGCTGCTTCCACTGGTTGAGTCCAAAGAGACCTGGGAACAAGTTGAGTAGGTTTGGCAGGGCAGTAAAAGTGGTGTAGTGTGGTCCCTGGTTACAGGCTGGACAAATGTTCGACGTGGTGCCATCAATCCTTGCCCAGTATGAATTGAGGCGGCTACACCAGCCAGATCTTAATTGGGCCAAAAGTACTCTTGTCTGTCGTGGTAATTCCTCTTCCTCTGAGGCCACTGATGGAGGGTGGTCTCCTAGTACGACATTGACTCTGTAATTATTCACGGCTTCAGCGACTGCGTCAGAGAGTATGTCAGCCAGACCTGCCTTAAAAGCTCTTTGATCTAGAGGTTCTCTCTTGTAGCGTTGGACCTCGCGCTCTAAATCATGAAGGTCTTTCCTGATCTGCCTGGAAGGTGGACGCCTATCCACCAGATGGTGATTGGGATGGCTGGGACGGTAGCAAACAAGCAGATACTGCTTCGACAGCAAAAAATTGTGTCGTCGCACGGTTATGACCTTCGTCTCCTCACGTAAGTGGTCCACAGAATACATGAGGAGGCACCCTGTCGCAGTTCTCAGGGCGGCATTTTGGCAGGTCTGTATATTCTTCCACTGCGTCTCGCTCACATTCGGTGACCACACTGGTGCTGCACAGTTTACCACAGACCGACCTATCGCTTTGTAAGAGGTCAACAAGGTTTCTTTATCTGTGCCCCAAGTGCTGCCGGCTAGCGACTTGAGGACCTTGTTCCTACTTCTCATCTTATTGCACATAGCTGTGGCATGCGCGTTAGACCTAAAGAGGCTATCAAATGTGACACAAAGAACCTTAGGATAGTTGGTGGTCGGAATTCTTGTGCCATCGACTATCACATTGAGTTGCTCCTTCACTTGCGCTGTCCATGCAGTAAACAGTGTGGCCGGTGATTTGGTGGCGAATATTTTTAGGTTCCTCGCAGCGAAGAAATTGGCAATCTCAGCTAGGTAGATATTCAGCCTTCCACATATGTCATCGATTAAAGGGCCCGACGCCAGAATCGTACAGTCATCAGCATATGATACGATTTCAACGCCGTCAGGTGGGGGAGGAATTGCAGAAAGGTAGACGTAAAACAGAGCCGGAGATATCACCCCACCTTGGGGAACTCCTTGTTTCACTCTACGGGGTTTGGACTTCTTGTTTCTGAATTCCACATACGACTGGCGTCCACACATGTAATTGACGGTCCAACGTTTCAAACTATTCGGGAGGGACGGTATCGAAGGCCTTCGATAGGTCTAGCGCCACGAGGACGGTCCTGTCACCAGGCTTGTTCTGGTTAAGACCGCGGCTCACATGCGTGGATATGGTGTATAAAGCAGTAGTCGTATTATGCTGCTTTCGGAATCCGTGCTGATGATCAGCAATTGGAAAATGTCCAATAAGGCTCGGGAGGATTAACGCCTCAAGCGTCTTTGCTACTGGGGAGAGAAGGGAGATAGGCCTGTACGATTCTCCCTTGCACGCATCTTTGCCCGGTTTCAGTAGCTGGACCACTCTGCCAATTTCCAGGCTTCGGGTATTATCAGAGTGGTCAAGGACAGATTGAGGACCCTAGTCAGGTATTCAACTCCCGGTATGTCCAATTGCTTCAACATTAGCATCGAAATTCCGTCGGGGCCAAGCGCTTTGGATGACTTTGCGCTACAGATGACATCTGCAACTTCTCCAACTGTAAACTGTGGTGGTACTTCTTCAGCTCGGAGAGCATGCATACGACGCATTACTCTCCTTTTCGCTCTGTCACTCACGGGGTGCTCTATAAATTGTCGGTTAAAAAAACGCGCGCACCTCTTCGGGTCAGTCACAGTGGTGGCACCAAATGTGACTGCTGTCCGGTCGTCTTTCCTGCCTGGATTCGAGAGTGACTTAACCGTTGCCCACAATTTACCAATACCGGAACTTAAGTTGTACTGCTTCAGTTGATCTAGCCATTTATTCCGCTTGAATTCGTCGACTTTCCTATTGATTTCTAGATTCAGTTCCCTGATTCTACACGGGGCAAAATCGCCTTTTTTGATATGTTTGAATCGAAAGAAAATATACTTGGAACACAAATTTTTATATTTTTTTTTTATATATACACAAAATATTATATATTTTCGAGCAAATAAATATTATTTGAAAATCTATAAAATGTATTTAGAATCCATATGTTAATATATTAGAATAAAATATATTTGCGAACTGAGTTTCTCAAATAAAATATTTGTTTAAATACGAATAAAATTATTGTTTATGAATATTTCCAAATATATTTTATTAAAAAAACGATTTTCAAAACTTTGCTGAATTTTTCGAATATTATTTTTTCCTTTTAGAATTATGTATTCCTATTAAAAATGTGTTGGTTCATGGATCAAGAAACTCTACCATTCTAAATTTCAAAATGATTGGATGTAAAATACAGCTTCTACAGGACTAAAGAGCAAAATCGGACGAAACATATATATGGGAGCTATAGCTAAATCTGAACCGATTTTCTTTAAATTCGGCAATGTTTGTTCATGGATCAAGAAACTCTACCATTCTAAATTTCAAAACGATCGGTTGTAAAATACAGCTTCTATAGGACTAAAGGGCCAAATCGGACGAAAGATATATATGGGAGCTATATCTAAATCTGAACCGATTTCAACCAAATTCAATAGGGGTCTTTACAGCTGCGAAATACTCTAAACTGCAAAATTTCAGAACGATCGGAGTGAAATGGCGACCTGTATTCGACGAACAACTTTACATGGACAGACGGACGGGCGGACATCGTTAAATCGACTCAGCTAGTGATTCTGAGTCGATCGGTATACTTTAAGGTGGGTCTAGCTGTGTTATTTTCAGGTGTTTTAAACATCTGCCGTGAAACAAACTTATAATACCCTGTACCGCAGTGTGGTGTAGGGTATAAATATTAGGATGTAAACATTATTTTGTTTAGAACAATATCCTCCCAAACATATAATATTTGTATATGTCAAATATTACATATTTGGAGAACACCCTAAAAATATTTATGTTTCAAGCAGAATATGTTTGGGACAATATACTACAGAGGCGATTTTTTGTCAGCGTGTAGGATCAGCAGGATTAGAACGACGAATTTCATCACGCACGTCTGCTAGTCCCGCTGCATCTGCTGGGAAATTAGGTAGTATCTCGGGTATTCGACCAGCAGGGATAAAGCGTGCGGCTGCTGCGTTGGTGAATTCTCTGAACCCGTTCCAGTCCGCTTTCCTTTGATTCAGGAAAGTACGGCGTTCAGAGATAATAAAATCGGCTGGTCTGTCTATGGAGAGGATTATGGGGAGGTGGTCTGATCCCAATGAAATGACGGGCTGCCAGGTGACGTCATTTATCAGACCTGGCGACACGATGGTGATATCTGGCGAGCTGCTGCAATCTCCCATAATCCGTGTGGGGGCGTCCTCATTCACTGTGCAGAACGTAGAGCCATCTATCTGCTCAGCCAAAGCTATGCCTCTATGGTCATTAGCTAGGAGAGAATGCCAAAGCTCATGATGGGCATTAAAGTCTCCTAGGACCACGCGATTATTGCCCTGCAGTAACGGACTGATGTCCGGCAAATAACGCGGAGAACATCTACCAATCGGCGGTATATATACGTTGTACAGCTCTATCTCGGCAATCCCGGACTTAACTGCTACCCCCATATGTATGGGTCTCTAGAGTCAAGCTCAGGCGAGATAGGTCTGTATTGCACAGAATGGTGTAATAGGAAAGCCACACGCTGAAAAAAAATCGCTTCTGTAGTATATTGTTCCAAACATATTCTGCTGGAAACATACATATGTTTAGGGTACAGTCCAAATATATCATATTCACACTCACAAATATTATATGTTTGGGAGGATGTTGTTCTAAACAAAATTATGTTTTCATCCTTATATTTTTTATATGAAAATAATATTTCCGAAACAATGATTAATTTGTATTTAAATATTTTGGCAATGTATAGATGCCTTAATTTAGGTTTTTTTTTAGAAATTAAAGGTTCAATTTTTTTGAAATTTTATATGTTTGTAAAATTCTATTAAAATTTAAATCGTATAATCTTTGGTAACGAAAAATAGCATTGATGGATTGACAATTGGACTATTTATAAATTAAAAATTAGTGCTGTAAAACAAAAGAAAATGCTGCTTACGACATCTTTAACTATAAAGTACGAGTATAACACGAAATTTGGGAAAAAATAAAATTTAAAATTGACAAAGTCAGCAAAGTTAAAATATTTTTTTAAATGTAATGTATTTGGATGAATTCTTAAACAATATCTTTGTTTGTGTCTAAACACATATTTTATTTGTTCCAGTCAGTTCGCAAATATATTTTGTTGTAATATATTAATATATGCGTTCGAAACAAATTTTTTTGATTTTCAAATAAAATATATTTGTTCAAAAATATATAATATTTAAAAAATTTGGTTACAAGTATATTTTCTTTGAATTCAAACATATCAAAAATGACGATTTTCCTCCGTGCAGTCCCCCACCACATTGTAACCCTGACAACTGTGCAAGCTGCATGTGTCGCCTAGCTTTGTTTCTCCAAATAAAAAATATTAGGACGAAAACAAAGATTTGTTTAGAACAACATCTTTCCAAGTGTATAATATTTGTGCGTACCAAATCTATATATATAAAGAAGAATGTGTGTTTGTTTGTTTGTTTGTTTGTTGGTTTGTTTGTTTGTTGGTTTGTTTGTTGGTTTGTTTGTACCGTATAGACGCCTAAACGGCTGAACCGATCTTCTTGAAATTTTCACAGAATGTACATGTGTGGGGCGTGGTGAAAATAGGGTACTTGAATTTTCGATATATGAAGTGGGCGTGGCCCCGCCCACATAAGACAAATTTTAAAATTGAGATATCTTGCACAATTTGTTAGTGAGAGTGCTGCAATTTTGTACATATGTATCTGGTGGCAGTCTACGTGATTGGCCCAAAAATGGGCGGGATCGGACCAATGGGCGTGGCCCCGCCCATATAAGCCAAATTTTGAATTTGAGATATCTTGCACAATTTGTTAGCGAGAGAACTGTAATTTTGTTTATATATATCTGGAGGCAGTCTACGTGATTGGTCCAAAAATGGGCGGGGTCAGACTAATGGGCGTGGCTCCGCCCATATAAGCAAAATTTAGAATTTGAGATATCTTGCACAATTTGTTAGCGAGAGTGCTGTAATGTTGTGCATATGTATTAGGTGGTGGTCTACTCAATTGGTCCAAAAATGGGCGGGATCGGACAATGGGCGTGGCCCTGCCCATATAAGCCAAATTTTGAAATTGACTTATGTTGCACAATTTGTTAGCGAGAGTGCAGTAGTTTTGTGGATATGTATCTGGTGGTAGTCTACGTGATTGGTCCAAAAATGGGTGCGATCGGACCAATGGGCCTGACCCCGCCCATATAAGGCAAATTTTGAAATTCAAATATTTTCCACAATTTGTTAGCGAGAGTGCTGTAATTTTTTGCATATGTATCTGGTGGTAGTATACGTGATTGGTCCAAAAATGGGCGGAAACGGACCAATGGGCGTGGCACCGCCCATATAAGCCAGATTTTGAAATTGACTTATGTTGCACAATTTGTTAGCGAGAGTGCTGTAGTTTTGTGGATATGTATCTGGTGGTAGTCTACGTGATTGGTCCAAAAATGGCCTGAAACGGACGAATGGGCGTGGCCCCGCCCATATAAGCCAAATTTTGAAATTTAATTAACTTGCACAATTTGTTAGCGAGAGTGCTGTAATTTTGTGCATATGTATCTGTTTCCAGTTTACATGATTGGTTTATAAATGGGCGGAAACGGACAAACGGGCGTGGCACCGCCCATATAAGCCAAATTTTGAAATTTAGATACTTTTCACAATTCATAAGAGAGTGTTGTAATTCTGTTTATATGTATCTATTGGTAGTATACGTGATTGGTTCAAAAATGGGCGGGATCGGACCATTGGGCGTGGCCCCGCCCATATAAGTCAAATTTTTGAATTGAGATATCTTGCACAATTTGCTATCGAGAGTGCTGCAATGTTGTGTATATGTATCTGGTAGCATTCTACGTAATTGGTCCAAAAATGGGCGGGATAGGACCAATGGGCGTGGCACCACCCATATCAGCAAAATTTTTAAAATGTCATATCTTGTACAATTTTTTAGCGAGAGACCTGGAATTTTGTGTATATATATCCGTTGGCGATCTACGTGATTGGTCCAAAAATGGGCGGTTTCGAACCAATAGGAGTGGCCCCGCCCATATAAGCCAAATTGTTAAATTGAGATATTTTGCACAATTTGTTAGCGAGAGTGCTGGAATTATGTGTATATATATCTGGTGGCAGTCTACGTGATTGCCCAAAAATGGGCGGGGTCACACTAATAGTCGTGGCCCGCCCACATAAGCCAAATTTTGAAATTGATAGACCATGCACAATTTGTTAGCGATAGTGCTCTAATTTTGTGCATATGTATTGGGTGATAGCCTACGTGAATGGTCTAAAAAGTGGCGGTATCGGATCAATGGGCGTGGCCCCGCCCATATAAACCAAATTTTGAAATTGAGATATCTTGCACAATTTATTATCGAGAGTGCTGCAGTTTTGTTTATATGTATCTGATGACAGTCTACGTGATTGCTCCAAAAATGGGCGGGATCAGACCAATGGACATGGTACCGCATTTTGTTAGTGAGAGTGCTGTAATGTTGTGCATCTCATGCAGTCTACGTGATTAAACAAAAAAAGTGTGTGATTCAACCAATGGGTGTGGCCCCGCCAATATAAACGTAATTTTGAAATTGAGATATCTTGCACAATTTGTTTAAATGAGCGCTGTATATTGTGTATATGTATCTGGTGGCAGTCTACGTGATTGGTCAGGAAATGGGACGGATCAAACTAATTGGCGTGGCCCCGCGTATATAAGCCAAATTTCGAAATTGAGACACATATCTTGCACAATTTTTTAGCGAGAGTGCTGTAATTTTTTGAATATGCATTTGATGGCAGTCTACGTAATTGGTTAAAAAATGGGCGGGATCGGACCAAATGGCGTGACCCTGCCCATATGAGCCATTTTTTGGAATATATCTCGAAAAATTTGTTAGAGAGAGTGCTGTTATTTTATGTATATGCATTTGATGGCGGTATTCGTGATTGATCCAAAAATGGACGGAATCGGAAATCTGAAGTCTGGGACAACGAAGTGGACCGGGGCCAGCTAGTATAATATATTTAGATTAGACATTTGTATATTTTAAGCAGAATTTGAAATATACTACAGACGTGATTTTTTCAGCGTGTAGTATATTAAACAGAACCATGCCGTTTCCTTTTTTTTATTTTTGTACAAACTATAACTGATTTTTTTGTGAGTGTACAGCTGGCGAGCATATAATCATACAAACAACTTGTTGGTTATGAAATCAAATAATCTTGAAACACGAGCATTTATAAAATTATATGCTTATGCATGCTGATGAGATTTAACTTTTTTGACCTCAACTCGCCTTTCATACAAGGCTAGCCATTTCAGGCTCCTCTCTCTGTCTTTCTTTGACTTACCTTGTTAGGACCTAATCTGTGATAACATAAAATCGGATAAAAACTTAAAACACAATTGAGGAAAATATCTAAGCTTATTGTCTGTATTACGAAGAAATGCTATAGAAGTTTATAAATAAAAAAATAGCAAATTTTCCTAATCTGTACAAAAAGTAAAGCGTAATCACATCAAAAGTAATTCGTTGTAAGTCGTAAACGAATAGGTTGGATTGATTTTAATGACAAAAGTTAATGTAAAATGGAAAATATTTATGCAAACGTATTAGTAGTAAGAAAATCTAAGCAAAGAAAACTCACCAATGTATATCCTTACATCCAGAGATGTACAAATAATGTCGAATCTTAGCATTTTACGTAAGAATCAAGGAAAAAATGCGCACATAATGGTTAATCTTACTTATATTTCCATTTTAGTCGAGGTAGTTATGTAACCTGTTCACGTAATACAACAAAGATAATTACGTTGGCAACAAATGTTATTAACATCGTTTTTACGATAACAAATAGTTAACAAAAAATAATAATATTTGAAACATATATAACAGGCAAAATCTTTAAAGTGGAATGAAGAGTAATGTAGTGATGAGGTTGTTTTTTGTATACAATTTGGCATCTACGCGTTGAAAAAAATCGCTTCTGTAGTATTTCGTCCCAAACATATTCTGCTTGAAACATATGTAGATTTAGGGTACACTACAAATATATAATATTTGGAACAAACAAATACATACTTAGGAAGATGCTGTTCTAAACAAATGTTTGTTCCCATCCCAATATTTTTTATTTGGGACTATTATTTGCATTTAACTAATCATAAACAAGTAAGAAAGTTTCAGTCGGGTAAACCGACTAAGGTATACCCTCACTTTGTGAGTAATGTAATATTGAATATTACTCGAATTATTCTGTCAATTTGTGTGGGAGGTACCAGAAGGGGTTTATCAAATACACCTTTTTTTTGCTGAACATTAGATACTTTAAATTCATTGCACTGTGCCGACTTATAAGCATTTATGTGCACTGGTATAAGCGTTATGAGACATTAAATTGTGGTATGATTTGGGCATTTTGTGTGGGAGGTACAAAGAGGGGCGTGGCAATAACGCCCATTTTTTACAGGGCTATAGACACTATAAAAACATTACACTGTACAAAATTTCAAGTATTTTTATACACTGGTTTTAATGTTATAAGCTGTTAACTTTTGGTGCAAAAAGGTACCTTTGTGTGGGAGGTACCAAAAGGGGCGTGACAACAACACCCATTTTTCCCTGGACTGTAGGCAATATAAAAGCATAATACTGTACACAATTTCAAGTATTTTTATACTCTGTTATTAATGTTATAAGCTGTTAACTTTTGGTGCAAAATGGTGCATTTGTGTGGGAGGTACCAAAAGGGACGTGGCGACTTTGCCCATTTTTCTCGAGTTGATAACGACTAATAAGCTAATACTATGTGTGGAATTTCAAAAGATTCGAATAAGTAGTATAGCAGTTATTAAAGAATCAATATTTCACAACATTTTAACCCTTTGTGGGGGAGGTACTAGAAGGAGTGGACCAATATGGCCCATCTTCGAACTTAGCCGGAGATAGAAAAAAATATTACCACATACCAAATTTCAGGTCAATCGGTTACTCCTTTCGAGAGTTATCGTGCGCACCAGCCAGCAGACAGACAGACAGACAGACAGACGGACGGACATTGCTCATTCGACTTCAAATTACCCAAAACGGATTTCCTCCGAACATACTTGGGGTCTTAAGTCACTCCTTCGACGTGTTACACTTTTTTCCGTAGCAAATGATATATACCCTCGTCACACTAAAGTGAGGGTATAAATATATTGATACCTTGAACTTAAGGAATGTTAAAAGTTTATTCAGGAATCCTTAGTTATTTTTTAGAAATTGTAAATGTTTGTAAAATTCCTTATAATTAAAATTGAATAATCTAGCATACACGCTGAAAAAATCGCTTCTGTAGTATATTGTCCCAAATACAGTCGGCTTGAAATGTTTAGGGTACACTCCAAATATTATATATTGACACACAAATATTATATTTTTGGGAGGATATTGTTCTAAACAAAAATATGTCCCCATTCAAATATTAGTTTAATTTGCAACTAGTATTTCCGAAACTAAGATTAATTTGTATTTATTTATTTTGGCAATGTATCAATGCCTTAACTTAGAGATAAGTTTTCTGTTTTTAAAATCTTCAAAGATCATTTTTTTTATAAATTTTATATGTTTGTAAAATTTAATTAAAACTTAAATCGTACAATCTTTCGTAAATATAAATTGAATTGATGGATTGATAAAAAGTGATGAATTGGAATATTTAAACATTAAAAACTACCTAAAATTCGCAAAAGTCAGCAAAGTTTTAAAAATTTTGTAAATAAAATATATTTGGAAAACTTCTTAAGCAATAACTTTGTTTGTGTGTACACACATATTATATTTGTGAAAGTCAGTTTGCAAATAAATTATGTTCTAATATATTAATGTATGCGTTCCAAACAAATGATTTTCAAATAAAATTTATTTGTTAACAAATATATAATATTTAAAATAATCGTCTCAAAGTATATTTTCTTTCAATTCAAACATATCAAAAATGACGATTTTCCTCCATGTACCTTTAATTTGTTCGATGGATGGACAACAAAATATGACTTGGAGTATTTAGTAATTAAAAATTAGTGCTTTAAAACCAAAGCTATCCTCCACCATAGGATGGGGGGTATATTCATTTTGTCACTCCGTCTGTGACACCTCTAAATATTGATCTGAGACTCCATAAAGTATATATATTCTTAATCGTCGTAAAATTCTAAGACGATTTAGCCATGTCCGTCTGTTGTAATCACGCTACAGTTCGTAATAATAGAGCTAGGTTGATAAAATTTGGTATACATATTTCTTATAGTTGCAGGTTGTTTGGGATTGCAAATGGGCGATATCGGTTTATATTTAGATATACCTCCCATATATAACATCTTACTTGTTGTGATTTCTACTGTTCTCATCTACTATATTTTTTGTGTTTTCGGTGTTATTTTCTTTATGTTTGAGTTATTTTGTGAGGTCACATGCTATCCATGGTGGAGGGTATATAAGATTCGGCATGGCCAAACTTAACGCTTTTACTTGTTATGGCTTCAGCGCGTTCCTTTCTTTTCTCTTTTCGAATTCTGTGAAGAGAGGACTTACTTATGGGAAATTCGTCATTATTGAACCCAAGTGCCTCAACAGTAGCTTCAATAATAAACATCGAATCTCTTACACTCAACTGATT
This sequence comes from Eudasyphora cyanicolor, assembly GCA_963930755.1. Lineage (NCBI taxonomy): Eukaryota > Metazoa > Arthropoda > Insecta > Diptera > Muscidae > Eudasyphora > Eudasyphora cyanicolor. The sequence continues at coordinate 152,855,576 of OZ005736.1, read as the reverse complement.
GTTCTTCCTTGCTCTGGTGTTTTCGATCTCATGCGTCAAATCGTCTTGCGGATTTACGTATAATCTACATTCGGAAGCGGAGTCAGCTGACACTGGTTCTTGTACCACCAAAAACGTGGAAGCACAATCATATTTTATTCTGTAATTTTCTTCTCTAATAGTTCGCATTCGTGACCTTTCCTCCAAATCAGCGAGCTTCTTATTAATTCCACTTAATTGGCCCGGTCGGCCCGGCTCTCTTTGGCATTATAAGAACAGTTTATCTTCTTCTATTTTTATCAAATGAAGTGCATCGGCATGCGCAATATCAAATAAACCGTCCAGATTCCTTACAAACTCCTATTGACGCTGCATAAAAACGTGTTGTGACTTCTTAAAATTTTTTTGCAAATCTCTCCAAGCTTGATACAAATTTAAAAGTTTTTTACACAGTTTGGGAATGATTTAATAGGTATTCGTGCCTTTTCCCAAAAGATAATGCATTCGCGAATAGTGAGATTAGCGCTCGCATTGTCGGTTAAGTTCACTTCACGTATATTATAAAATAATACTGCGAGGACTTGTCCATTTGAGGGCAGTTTCGAAACTGTTATTTGATTTTATGTAGCGACAGACCTACTAAATATATATTTTTTTTTGTACAATATTATTAATAAGTTTTTAGTTTTTGAACAAATACATTTTAAACCACTTAAGGAAAAACCGCGTTCTCTCTAACGTGACAAATTAGCGATTAAGTTGTCTGAAAATATTTCAACAAAATTGTATGGAGTATGGAAGATTTTGTTATTTTGTACTAGAAAAAATAACGGATCGACAGAGTCGTAGCGGAACTATCTGCGTTGGGGGACTAAAGTGTTGAAGTGAGAACTTCCTACTTCGAAACGTCTTGTGTGTCTATGGTGGTGGTGATAACTGTTAATGGAGAAAACATTTTGGTGCCTTCTGTTTCTTGCATCGCAAATCTGCACGGGTTGCCATGGGCCATATTATTTAGTTTTAACCTCTTCCATGCATTATAGGATCATCGCACAGTAGTACTTGTGTTTAAATCATCATATCTTTGCCAATTATTAACCGATTTTAATAAATAAATGCATTTTGAATTTGTAATTGTGTCCTCTATCTAATAAAAAAAGGATGAAACACTTTTTATGTTAATTTCTTGCAAAGGTACTCCAAAGGAAAAAAAACTGTGATTTTTCCAAACTTTGTCGTCAATCGTAATAAAACTTTTGTTTTGTCATTTTTAGATATAATATAAAAAACTAGAGGGTATGCGTGTTTAATTTCGCGAAAAAAACTCTCCCTTGTAACTTGGGTCACCCTAATGGGACATATTGATCCACTCCTTCTAGTACTTCCCCCAAGGGTTACAATTTTATGAAATATTGATTCTTAAAAACATACATATATACGACTTATCAGAATCATCTGAAATTTCACACATAGTAATAAATTATTATTCGCTATCACTTTGAGGAAAGTGGGCAAAGTTGCCACGCCCCTTTCGGTACCTCCCACACAAATGAACCAGTTTGCACCAAAAGTTCACAGCTTATAACTCCAGGACCAATGCATACAAATACTTGAAATTGTGTGAAGTGTAATACCTTTATAGAACCTACAATCGAGTGAAAAATGGGCGTTATTTCCCCGCCTCTTTTGGTACCTCCCACACAAATGTACCATTTTGACAAAAAAGTCAACGGCTTATAACTTTAATACGTTTGCATACAAATACTTGCAATTTTATGCAGTGTAATGTTTTATTGAACCTACAGTTCAGTGAAAAATGGGCGTTATTGCCACGCCCCTTTAGGTAACTCCCACACAAATTTTCCAAATCAACCCAAAATTTAATAGGTCATAACTGTCATGCAACGTACACTGAAAAAAAGTGAAATAAAATTACTTTAGATTAAGTACATTCTGCAATTAAACCAGGCACCTTGTACTTTAATTAATTATTTGTTTACACGTTCATATTAATTTTTATTATTTGCTTCTTCATTTAAACATTTGATTTTGATAAACAGTTTATTCAGTATGCTGCACAGCATACTTACCTGACGATACCCTCAGCCTAGTCTAGTTTTTCTTCATATTAGAGAGAATATTTATTCTATTGAACAAATAAATGATATTTTGCAAAATTATTCCTAGTTGAAACGCGTAACTCTTCGTCAATAACATCCTCGTTCGACAATTTTTGCTGAAGATGATTTTTATTCCTCCAATTTACATAAACATATACCATCGGGACCTGGTACAAAGATATTTAAAAATATATTTTAATATCAAATTAAAATTCGAAATTTATCATTTAACCTAGGTGTTACTCTTTTGAAATCGATACAGGAGTTTGAATGATTCAAAATATGCAGCCTTCAACAATTTTATTATTCAATATTTCCAAACTATTTAATATTGCTCGAAATACGACGGTGTCCAAATCATTGTTCCTGTGGTTGATTGTGAAGGATATCGTCGTACTGATATTAGAGAGAGAAATATTCTAGGTATAAGTAACTTTACAATTTTCAACGTAATTCAAATATTTTTTTATATTTGATAACATCGTAAAATTTCTGAAAATTGCGATATCTGAAAACGATTACCATTTTTTTCAATGTTGTAATGAACAAGAGAATGAACAACAGTCTTAGTGTACATAATAGAATATAAAATTATAAAATGAACATATGTAAATATTTCTTAGTCATAAATTAAGACTTGTTCATATCAACATTTTTGTATCACTTCGAAATTGTATACTATGACATATCGTGGCAAAACATGCAAATATGATGTCCAGTTTCAAAAAGTTTTCAGGGGGAAGAAGAAATGTCTAACTGTTTCTAAATTATATAATTTTCCTTCTGCAAAGGAAAGGAAAGAAAAAATTTAAGCGGAACAAATTTGTTCCGCTTAAACAAAATATCAATAATTTTCAATTATAATTATCATGTTTTTATACAGGACGTCACACGTTTTGCATTTTTATGTGAACTTATCACTGCCAAATGGGGAAAATAACTTAATGGTTTTTTCTAGACAATGTATTTTTAAATATTCTATCATTCTATAAAAATTTAAATTTTCATAAAATTGGATTTAGCAAATTTGCATGATTAGCTAACGATTTTCTCTTTAATGCACAAAATAGCTGTTTATTTATTCATTACGGAAAAACGACATTACACAACATACACACATTTACGATCTTACGCACAGAAATTCCACTACTCTATATGTCCGAGACAGATTTTAAGACTCTTTTTGTTATAAATTCGCGTAACTACAACGAACACACTCACATTTTTAATGTACCCCTTTTTGTCTCATTGTCGTATGAGCAGCCAATCGAAATTTCCAGACAATTTGTTTTTGACTACCTGTGAAATATCATCGCCACTAACATTTTTCTAGATGGTACACACTGACGACAAACAGCCGCCAAAATTGTTGCTATTAATGTAGAATTAAAAATGTCCATTCGGACAAGCGCACACAACCTTTCTCTACAACCGCTTCACAAGAAAATTTAAAAAATTCCAAACAAACTTCACTATAACTCCCACTATTATTCTCAATTTTGCGAGCAAAAAGAGTCTAAATTGTCCTCTCGCAGTTAAAAATTATCTCTTTACTTAGAAGATAAATAATTCTTAATTCAACGTTACCAGAAAAAAGGACTGAAAATTAAAGTTATATTGTCTTTAAAAACATGACATGAGAATTTCTACAATTTTAAGGAAAAAATCTTACAAACTATTAAATTTTATACTTGAGCTAATGACAGTTGTACTACAATCAATTATTATTCCGTTAAAGATAACATGACATAGTGTTATGAACATCTAGAAGCAAGGAATTTTACTTTAAACTAATGAAAATTTCTTTGAAATCAAGTAAGTTTTCATAAATTGAAAGAAATTCATTCTTTAAACAAAGACATATTAAATCTTTGATTAAGGCAAATTGTTTTTAATTTCATGTCAATATTTTTTTCTATGTACATAAATACGTGAAATGCGATACAGTTCAATGTGTTTAAAGAATATACTTTTCAGCTTAAAATGGGCGTATTTGTCAATTCCATTCCGGTAATATCCACTCAAATTTACAGGTTCATTCGGACCAATTTGTGTAGTACCCTTCTGGTACTATAACAATTTAGAGTAACCTAAGTCGTTTGGCCGAAATTATCTCAATTGTATCTTTGCTATAAATAAATAAATAATCATATTCACAAAATAGCTAGTATTTTCGATTCTTCAATTAGAAGTGATCCGCGATTTAAATAACATAAAACATGAACTTTCGTCAATAATATTTTCAGTGCTTATTTTTCTGCAATCGAACGTTGGACAATAAAAAACGAGCCAATCTATCAAACGTCATTACAATTTTTTAACTTTTTCCAATATGATGGCCTTTTTATCACCTCGCCTTAGAGAGAAGGGTATATATCATTTGCTACGAGCCAAAAGTGTAACACATCAAAGGAGTGGCCTAAGACCGCCAGTATGTTTGGGTAATTTTAAGCCATTTGGGCAATGTCCGTTTGTTCGTCCGTCTGTCTGTCTGTGTCTATGTATGTCTGTCTGCTGGCCGGTGCGCACGATAACTCTCGAATGGATTAACCGATTGACTTCAAATTTGGTATGCGGTTATATTTTTCTCTATCTCCGGCTGACATATTGGTCCACTCCTTCTAGTACCTCCCCCACAAAGGATTAACATTTACTGAAATATAAATCCTTTAATAGCTTCTATACTACCTACTCGAATCTCCTGAAATTCCACACATATCTGTATTTTATTATTTGCTAACACTTCAAGAAATTGCCACGCTTCTTTTGGTACCTCCCACAAAAATGGTCCATTTTGAACCAAAAGTTTAAAGCCTATAACTTTTATACAAGTGCATACAAATACTTGTACAGTTTAATGCTTTCACAACATCTATAGTCCAGAGAAAAGTGGGCGTTATTGGGACACTCATTTTGTTACCTCCCACACGAATGGACCATATTGTACCAAAAGTTAACAGCTTATAGCTTTAATACCAGTGCATACAAGTACTTGAAATGTTGTACAGAGTAATGTTTTTATAGCACCTATAGTCCTGAGAAAAGTGGGCGTTATTGGCACGCCCCTTTTGTACCTGACACACAAAAATACCATTTTACACTAAAGGTTAACAGCTTATAACTTTAATACATAATAGTATATAATTTAATGCCATTAAATGCAATATAAATTGATAATATAATGAAAACAAAATAATTAATAAATTTACGAATAAATAGCTTTAGGTTTGAGATAAGAATATTTCGGCTTAAAATCAAGCCTAATCAGGCTTAATGAGCGCTAAGATTACGTACTTGATTCAAGTATTTTGTACTTGGTTTAAGAAAAACCTTACTTACCGTACTTCTGACACCGGTACGGCTTGATTTAAGTACTTTCTTCTGTGTATGTTTGTGCAACAAAAAAAACTATACGTTAAAGTTTTGGCAAAGGAAAGTGTTCTGCGAGACCATAGTGCACTCTATGGTGTAGGTGTATAAAGTATAAAAATATAAATATGCGAAACGACTAAGAAGTGTGGTACATAGGTTCTTCCAAAATACAACAAAATGATTAAATGTCTTCTGCAACTTTGCTGAATTTCAAGTACAGTCGAAAAGGTTTACAACGAAGCTGCGTTATAACTAACTATGCTTTTAGCGTACAGTTTTACGTAGTCCCAACGATTTTGCATTGTTTCCATACAAGTTACCACGTGAACATGGTTACAGCGAACTTTTTTTTATAACGAACATATTCTTATGTACCCTTCAAAGACTTTTCATTGAAATTACAACATTTACAAAGAATTAAAGAAACAGTTATTTAATCTTCAAAAAACACTAAATGTGAACTTCTAAAAATCACGCGTACTTTGTCGAAAACCCGCAGAATGATCATTCGTATAAACTCGCTTAATATATCAGCAAGAAAACCAGAATGTTTACACATAAAACAAACAAAACTGATCAGATTAATTTCCAATTCTTTCCAATGCATCCGTTAGGAATTATTAAGACACGATATGATCCAATATAAAGTGTAAATTTTAAATTTCAACCAGATCAATTGAAAAATGTGTTCTCTAAAGTGTCAAGAAGTGAAAGCGGTGGGGACCTTTATATGGGTTATATCAAGACATGGGCCGATATACCCTATTTTCAATAGGGATCGTCTCTAGTCTACGAAATGACTCTGTACAAAATTTTTAAGTTTGAAAGGAAAACCTGAATATTAGCCAATCTCTGTTAAAGACCAATCAGTCCCTTATCCGCATTTAGTAAGAAACATGTACACAAATACAAATTCACAGCAATATATTATTAAAAATATACCACAAGCTTTTTGGACCGACGAACATACCTACATACATATGTATATTTTACCTGAATTCAATTTTGGATTTTTTTACAGCTATAAAAGAATTTGCTTTGTAAACTGAAACCAATATCCAATATATTATTAATAACATTTCTTTCTATAAATATGTAAAATTCGTTAAACAAATTCCGTCTAGGCTGGTGACGTGTAGCGAGAGTATGCTTTGTTTTAAGTCCTTTTCGATATTTTCATCAGCATTGCCAGACATATTATGAATATGACGTTCACCACCCAGCACTTATTGTCGTTATGACAAACAGAAATTTGAACAATTTTTTAATGACATATCAAACAAATGCAAAGGAGGCAGAATGGTTGAAACATTTTGTTATTATTATTATTGTATTTTTATTTTCCTAAAATGATATCATTCCGAATAAAATCGATGCATAATTTAAAAAGTTATAGCCAAATTAGCGCATCATCTAAGGATACCACATCCCGCAAGTTATGAAAATAAAATACAAACGTTATTTTAAAGTCTACACTAACTACTAAACCGAGTATTCTATGTTTATAGACTTACCTAATTAGCTACTACTTTTTAAATAATACATCGATATTCTGCGAGAATCAATATTTCACTAAATGGTAACCATTTGTGGGGAGCTCTAGAAGGAGTGGAAATATTGCCACATACCATAGTCGAACGGTTACTCCCTTCGAGAGTTTTAATGCGCAGCAGCAGACAGACAGCTCAAATTACCTAAAATTAAGTAAAACGGACCGACAGGCATTGTTCAAATTACTTAAAATTAAGTAAAACGGACTGCCGCCGTACATACTTGGAGATTTAGGTCACTGCTTCAACGTTTTACTCTTTAAGCTCGTAGCAAATGATATTTTATTTTAAATTACGACACAATTTATGTTTTTTTTTTGGGGTCCAGGGAAATGCCTGAGTTACTAGGCGTTGTATAATTTGAAATTCGAATATCTCAGAGACGTGTTATCAAACGTCAGAAACTATTGGCTGTAGAAGAACGATATTTAGATAGTAATTTAATGGATTCAATATTAGTAATTTCAGTAAAAATGGGCGAATAAGTGGGCGTGGCTATCTATCTATATATATGGGAGATTTCATGTCAAGTGAGTCTTTTTTGAAAACCGATGTCTTTCGATCGGTATGAAACTTGCGCCAAGTGCAGTCCTATTGGATAGTAGTTGTGGCCCAAAATTTCAACCAACTCGATTAAGGACTGTCCGAGTTTGAGGGTGTTGAATTTCAAAATTTTGGTCAAACGGACCTTTTGTCCCATCCATATAAGTTATTACCTATTTATTGTATTTTGAAAATTTTGCTTTGTTTTTGTTAGCATTTTCTTCAAACTTTTTAAGAAAGTAAAAAAATTGGCAAAAATATTTGCTGTTATTTTTTTTTGTCAAATTAATTTTTTTTTTCATTTTTGGCAAAAACGAACTCAAACGAAATCTTATGTCTTTGATAGCTTAGAAACAATTTAATTTAAACTCCAACTTATTAAATTATGCTTAGATTTTCTTCGGAATCGTCACATTTTATTCATGGCCGATCAGACTTTAAAATTAAATAATAAAAATCTAAAAGATAGAGTCTTTCAATGTTTAAGAGTTTTAATAAAAAAATATTCACATTTTCTTAAGATATTTGATATTTCCGCAATATCTTGTAAGTAGTCTTTGAAACTGCTGATGGGATGAAAACATTATATTAGAAGAGGATGATGGCTACTTAATTTAGGATTTTTTAAAGATCTCCTGAACCAATTACAATAAAGGGTTCTTGAGTTATGCTAAAATATGTGGTGCAACCTGTAGTTTTTTCGGTGTTTATCTAAGTGCGATGTTTTTGTACGTCAATAGAACGAACACGATCATCAACCCATGTTTTTGGTGATATCAAAATTCGTCGCGGGAACGATAAGGTTTTATTCCCACGACGAAAAGGTTTATTTGACCATTTTGCTGAAAATATGATAAAACGAAGCAATCCATTTATAGTGTGTGCTTAATTGCACTGATTACCTTAGTTAAATAATTTGTTGTAAAAGTTGTATTTAAAAAATCTACCAATGGTGATGCATGGAGTTCGTCGTGGTGATGAATAGGATTCGTCGTGGTGATGAATAGGATTCGTCGTGGTGATGAATGGAGATCGTCGTTGTGAATGGTATTCGTCGTGGTGATGAATGGGATTCGTCGTCTTTTGGAAAATTCATTACTTGATGAGATTATTTGTAATATACAAAATTAGAAGTAATGAATACTTCTCGTTCGTTTGATTTAAGCCTTTCCTAATAAGAACTGCGTTCCGAACGGAACTCGTCGTGGTTATGAATGGTATTCGTCGTGGTGATGAATGGGATTCGTCGTCTTTTGGAAAATTCATTACTTGATGAGATTATTTGTAATATACAAAATTAGAAGTAATGAATACTTCTCGTTCGTTTGATTTAAGCCTTTCCTAATAAGAACTGCGTTCCGAACCGAACAATCACAACTGAACCCGGCAAAGCAGTCAAGTAATCTTATTTTTCATACCGTTGTTAATGGTCTAAAACCAGAAGAATATTTATTGAAATTTTTAAAATTTAAATAGTCGAGGGCTTGAATTTTTCGTGGTGATGATGAATGGAGTACGTTGTGCTGATGAATGGGATTTGTCGTGGTGATGAATGGTATTCACCGTGATGATTAATGGGATCCGTCGTGGTGATTAACTCGATTCGTCATGGGGATGAATAGTGTTCATCGTGGCGATGAATGGGATTCGTCGTGGTAAGGAACTCGATTCATCGTAGGGATGAAATGTGATTATCCTGAGAACGAAAGTTGTTGGAAGCAGAGATTCGTCATGGTGACGAACAAATTCATCAAGAGGATTATTCCGAACGTTAGCTGACTTTTGACGAAAAAATAATCGTGATGATGTACAAATTCGTCGTCATGACGAAGCCTTTTTTATCAGTGTACAAGCAGGTCCCATCCCATAAATTACTTTGAAGCTATTATAGCAAATGACATAAGCTTTCGGTTGAGCAAAAAAAATTTAAATTAAAACATAGTTTTTACTAAAAATGCAAAAAAAATAATTTCGCAAATCAAATAAAATTGGAAAACCCGTTATATGTACATTAGGGCTAGTAATTTTTTTAACTTTTTCGAAATATCAAATTGCTCGAGATACTACCGTGTAGGGCATTTAAAAATATGAAGAACTGCGCTTTTACATTTTTAAAATTGTACAAAAAACTTCGGCACCGAATGCAACTACTGATGCTCAAACTGAATTTTTAGTTTTTAATATTATCCATATTTTCAATTTTGAGAAATCAAATTTTCGTTAAAAGTCTGCTAAATCGCGGATCTTAATTCACACTGATATCGTGATCACGAATCTGCTTTTTGATCTAAAATTGGCCATACAGTTTTTGAGATGTGGCGGTTTTAAAATTTGAAAATATATAATATATTTTTTTAAATGTGTAAAACCCCTGTATCTCCAAAACTGTATGACAGATTTTAGATCAAACAGGAGAAATAATTTTTTGTTAAGTAGGTAGTAAGTTGGTCTATATTGACGCCAAAAACACTAATGAGGTTGTGTTCAGAATCATCCCCTCTATTCGACCATGAAGAGATCAAAATCGGATATGCTTCCTTGGATTATATAATAAAATAATTCTGAAATTAAATGTTTTTTGTTCCCAAATTATTCATCGCGATATAATTGATAATGATATATTTCTCAGAGATCATAGAATGCAAATATAACTTTATTAAAATCGCTATATTTGTTGTAAACATTTGGCGGTGAAAATCAGATTTGTGGATTACAAAATATATTGCAAATATTGCGGATACAACAAAATATATTACAAATGCTCTTTTATTTAAAGGAAATTATGTTAACTTTAAATTTCTGCGATTTTCTTTACAAAACAATGTAATGTACTAATGAAATTTGTCTCTTGGGGTAAAAATACTGTTTTCGTGATAACTCTCCGAAAGGAGGCAGACCCCATTTTATATCTCTTCATAGTCGAATAGAGAGGATGATTATAAACAAAACTTAATTAGCCGTTTTTGGCGTCAATCAAGGCCAACTTTCGCTTGAGGCACGATGTGTATAATGTTCTGATTTAAAAATTTAACAACAACAATTGCCATAAACAGTCTTGCAAATACCGCCATTTAATAATTTGTTGTGTGATGATCACGAATCTGCTCTTTGATCTACAATCTGTCATATAGTTTTGGAAATATAGGGGTTTTAAAATTTACATATTTTGCAAATTTTAAAACATCCATATCTCAAAAATAGTATGACCAATTTTAGATCACGATACCAAAGTGAATTTAGATCCGCGACATTGCAGACCTACTATAAATTTTTTTTGTTTACTAAAATTTGAAAATCAGGAAAAAATTCAAAACTAAAAATTCGGTTTTGAGCATCAGTAATTTCATTCGGTGCGGAAGTTTTTTGATCGCAAAGCATAAAAAATAGTTTTTGTGACTAGTGGGATGATCATTTGCCGCAAAAAAAGTGACTAACCCTAATATACATGCCTTCGACAACAATTTTGTAAACTGGTGTTATCTTTATTTAATTGTCATGCCCTGCCTTGTCATCTCAAAACAGAAGATATTAAAGTGCTTTTTTGGAAAAGCAGCTTTATGCTCCTACTTCCGAAAGTCAATTCAATAATGTTAATAATGGATGATTCATCATCAAGTTTGATTTTCAATATGCTTTTTTTTTACAGATCCCGCGTGACTCACATCAAACGTCCTTGTCATTTTTATTCAGTATCGGTTGGCAAGTCATCATGGAAAGACAATTATGTGAATGGGCTATGGAATAACTCAATGAAAATCCGGAGTTTTATCGTGAAATTTAACAGTGTCTATTTGAAAAAAATCTATGGATAGAAGTACAGGGTGATCCAAGTAGAGATACTTTTTTCAATAGCTTTTTTTTGACAGATCACGTGTGAGTCGTGCCATGCTGTCATGTTATTTTTGTTAAGTACTAGCGGGACCCTTTGTTGCCCCAGATTACAGATTTCCTATCCAGTCCATTTTTGACCAGTCACGTAGACTGCCATAAACTACATATACAGAAAATTACAGCACTCTTGCTAACAAATTGTTCGAGATATATTATTTTCAAAATTTGGCTTATATGGGCGGCACCACACCTATTCCACCAGATATATACACAAAATTACACCTCTATCGCTAACAAATTGTGAAAAATATCTCAGTTTCAAAATTTGGCTTATATAAGCAGAGCCACGGCCATTGGTCCAATTTGGATAATTTTTGGGCCAATCACGTAGAACGCCAGCAGATACATATACACAAAATTCCAGCTCTCAACTTCCAAAATTTGGCTTATATGGGCGGACCAATCACGTATATCGGCAACAGATATATATACACAAAATGACAGTTAATTGTGCAATATATCTCAATTTTAAAATTTGCCTTAAAGGGGTGGTGCCACGCCCATTGGCTTGACCCCGCCCATTGGCTTGACCCCGCCCATTTTTGGACCACTCAAGTAGACTGTCTTCAGATATACAGGGTGGCTGATATGTAATGCAACTAAGTAAAGCGCTATATTTTTTTAATTTTTTTTTAATTTTATTGTTCAAAAACAAAAAATGTCGGAAATAACATACAATTTTAGAAATAGTTTAGATTTGTTCGAATTGGCCACCTTTGGCACGAATTATGGCCTTCAAACGGCCGACAAAGCCATCACACGCTTCACGAAAGTGGCTCTGCGGTATTTTGGCCCATTCCCGGCGAAGCGCCGTTTTGAGATGATCGATACTTTGGTATTTTTTAGTGCGAACCTTACTCTCTAAAATGCCCCAGGCGCTAAAGTCCAACGGATTGAGATCCGGACCTGGCCTTTTTAAGCCATTCTTGGTTGACGCGTGCTGAGTGCGATGGTGCTGAGTCCTGTTGGAATGTCCATGGTCCGCGGCCGAAATGTTTGTCTGCCCAGGGCTTCAATACTGTCTTTAAGACATTTTTCCGATAATATTCGGCATTTATTTGGACCCCATGGTCGATGGATACGAGCGGGGAGCGACCATCGGCCGTTACGGCGGCCCACACCATTACCATCGGCGGCGCTTGAGTTCTTGTTGCCAATCGAAGGTGTAAATTTTCAGCTGACCTCTTTGGCAAGTAAACCCGATCATTTTGTTTGTTCACAAACTGCTCAATTTGGAATGGCTTCTCATAGGAGAAACCCAAATTCGGTAACTGGCCACTTTCGTGCAAGCGAAGCAACTCCTTGGCTCTTTCCAGTCTAACTTTTTTTGTGCATCGGTGAGCTCTTGCACTTTTTGGAACTTCAATAGCTTTAGTCCAAGCTCATTTTTTAATATGTGTTGTATCCGTTCTCGCGATATGTTCAGCTCACGAGCAATTTTTCTACCACTGCGGCGTGAATTTCGATCAAATCTGGCCTTCACTTTTCGGATCATTTCTGGTGTTGTTACCGTTTTTTTTCGTCCACTTTTTGGACGCGATGCAACACTGCCAGTATCACGGTAAAGAGCAATGGTACGAGAAACAAAAGATTTATTCACATTTAAATGCTGGAGGGCTCTAACCACTTGTGTTTTTCCACCCAAATATAAAGCAATCACACTATCACGCTTGAATTCCATCACGAATAACTTTTTTTCTGAATGCAATAGATCAAAATGCTTTTGTAAGCTTGTAAACAATAAAATGAACTGTCACTGAAATAAATCTGTCTGCTATCAGACTAGCGGCTTAGAAAAGATAGCAACCTGAAGTTGGTTGCAATACATATCAGCCGCCCATTTTTGGACCAATCACGTATACTGCCACCAGATACATATACACAAAATTCCAGAACTCTCGCTTACAAATTGTGCCAGATACATCATTTTTAAAATTTGGCTTATATGGGCGGTGCCACGCCTATTGGTCTGATCCTGCCCATTTTTGGACCAATCACGTAGACTGTCACAAGATACATATGCACACAATTCCAGAACTCTCCCTAACAAATAGCTAACTTTTAAAATTTGGCTTATATGGGCGGTGTCACGTCCATTAGGCCGCCCATTTTTGGACCAATCCCGTAGACTGCCACCAGATACGAATATGGTTGTGTATACGCTTGAACAAGTGGGCCTGCGATCGACTTACAGAAGACGCCGATTTTGCCAAAAAAATCATCTTTTCAGATGAAACTCATTTTGATCTTGGCGGGTATGTAAAGAGGCAAAATTGTCCCATTTGGGGCACAGAAAACCCGCACGCATACATTGAACAGCCGATACACCCAAAACGAGTCACTGTTTGGTGCGGATTTTGGTCCAGAGGCATAATTGGGCCATTTTTCTTCGAAACTGAGCAAGGAGTGGCCGTTACAGTCAATGGCGATCGTTATCGGGCCATGTAGAATTTTTGTTCACAAAAATCGAAGAGGAGGATATTGGCAACATTTGGTTTCAACAGGACGGCGCTACGTGCCACACAGCCGAAGCTACACTCGATGTTTTCAAAAAAAAAAAGTTATTTGGCGGACCCTTAGATAGATTGTTTGGCATTTCATCATGGAAAGACTAACGCCTGAACGACGTTTACGCGTGTTATTCGTAATAACGCCAATTTTTCACGGGACTACAGGTACTGTAAAGGCATTACACTCCATAAAATTTTAAGCATTTGTATGGACTGGAATCAAAGTTATAAGCCGTTAACTTTTTGTGCAAAATGGTCAATTTGTATGGAAGGTACCAAAAGGGGCGTGGCAATACCGCCCATTTTTTACGGGACTGTAGGTGCTATAAAATGATTAAAAGGGTCGTGGCAACTTCGCCCATTTTTCTCAAGATGATAGCGATCAAGTAGATAATACTATGTATGGAATTGTGAAAGATTCGGAATATAAGTTATGAGATAAACAATATTTCACTATATCTTGACCCGTCTTGGGGAAGGTACTCAAAGGAGTGCACCAACATAGTCCATATTTGACCTTAGAAAAAATTATTGACATATACTAAATTTGAAGTCCATCGGTTAATCTTGTCGAAAGTTATCGTGCGCACCAACCAGACAGACAAACGGACATTGCTAAAATGAATTAAAATGGCTCAAAACGGATTTCCGCCAAATATTCATATACTAGGGGGTCTCTTAGATCACTCCATCGATGTGTTACAGTTTTTTCCCGCAGCATCTGATGTGAGGAGGTACTTTTCAAAACTTGACTATTCCACTTTTTACAGAAATGATTTTTATTTGTGTTTTTGCTTGATAGCATTGATTTCAATACTCAGCGAAAATAAAATTTTGCGAAAAATCTATAATTACACCGGAAAAAAGAAATAAAAGTCATGATTTCATCAAAAGTAGATTATTCCACTTCAAAATGACATTACACATTTCAAATATGCATTTTTGTAACAAAATATGATTAATCCAAAAGTAAATTACCGATTTTTGTCTAAATTGAAATTTTATCCCCAAATTTTTCAGTCAGAACTCGAAGTTCTTAAAGTACAAATGCCGTGGCCACAATGTGTCCACAAGAACTAAACTGTACTAAACTGGTCGTCTCGGCCAAGTTATGTGATTTTATAAGATGTCACAGATGTCATTAGTGCATAAGGATCCAATATTTTTTTCAAAGAACGGCTGAACGGCCCGGTTATTATTAAGAAATTGAAGTAAAAGAAACAATATCATTAAAAACCAGTAAGAAAAGGCTAAAGTCGGGCGGTGCCGACTATATAATACCCTACACCACTCTCGTAATATTGAATAACTCTGATATATAAATTTTGTAATTCATGTATAAATTGTTTACATAAATTTACTTTTGGGACATTTTATACTTAAATAATACCCTGTACCACAGTGTGGTGTAGGGTATAAAAATGATTGGATCTAAAGAGCCAAATCGGATGAAACATATATATGGGAGCTATAGCTAAATCTTTACCGATTTTCTTCAAATTCGGCAATGTTGGTTCATGAATCAAGAAACTCTACCATTCTACATTTCAAAACGATTGGATGTAAAATATAGCTTCTATAGAACTAAAGGGCCAAATCGGACGAAACATATATATGGGAGCTATAGCTAAATCTTAACCGATTTTCTTCAAATTCGCTAGTGTTGGTTCATGGATCAAGAAACTCTACCATTCTAAATTTCAAAACGATTGGATGTAAAATATAGCTTCTATAGAACTAAAGGGCCAAATCGGACGAAACATATATATGGGAGCTATAGCTAAATCTTAACCGATTTTCTTCAAATTCGGTAGTGTTGGTTCATGGATCATGAAACTCTACCATTCTAAATTTCAAAACGATTGGACAGCTTCTATAGGCCTAAAGGCCCAAATCGGACGAAAGATATATATGGGAGCTATATCTAAATCTGAACCGATTTCAACCAAATTCAATAGCGATCTTAACAGCCGCGAAATACTCTAAACTGCAAAATTTCAGAACGATTGGGGTGAAATTGCGACCTGTAGTCGACGAACAACTTTACATGGACAGACGGACGGATGGACGAACGGACGGACATCGTTAAATCGACTCAGCTAGTGATTCTGAGTCGATTGGTATACTTTAAGGTGTCTAGCTGTGTTATTTTCAGGTGTTACAAACATCTGCCGTGAAACAAACTTATAATACACTGTACCACAGTGTGGTGTAGGGTATAATTATGAAAACTAATTCATATTTTATTAGAAATTAACATTGAATATTTATGTACTGTACACATGTGTTCCAATAATAAAACAAGCTCCAAGCCTCAGGTTATTTTAATTCAGAATAATATTTCTGATACATAACTAGTTTCATCAAAACAAGATTAATCCACAGTGGTTTGAATCGAAACATGATTATTCCTCTGGAGCATATAACAATGCTTGATTATTCCAATCAACCGCATCAAAACTTGATTATTCCATTTAAAATTTTGGATTTATTCAAAATATATTAGGAGTAAATTTTTGAATCCTATACAGGACAATGGCTAATCTTGACGTCTTTAATAATTCACCACAATGTCGGGTTAAATACATAGGGCCATACCTATAAAACTATTTTCTCAAATTGTGAAAAAGCACAAAAAGTGGAATAGTCAAGTTTGAAAAGTACCCCCACTATTATGGGGGCATAAAAACATAAAAAACGTTTGCTTGGTTTTTATGTTTTTTTCGAGCCAACAAAAAAACATTTTGTTGAAAAAAATTTTTTTTCTAATTGTTTTTACTACTGTTACTAAACTTCTGTTTTCACATGAAAGTGACATTACTTACATAGTTCATAGTTTGCTTTACTTAACGAGCCCATATTTAAAAAAATTGTTTCACATAGTTTTTTCATAGTTTTGTTTTTGACTATTGAGTTCGAGATCGTTGTTTTTGTTTTCTGTTAAACAGAAAAACAAACCTTCTTTAAATAAGAAGAATAAGAAATGTGTGAAATGTATTAAGGGTGGTCACTGGTTGGTGGACGATATCGTTTCGGATGCTACCAAGCAAAAAAAAAATGATTTTTTAAATTTTTATTTTTGTTAATATTTTTTTCTTGTTTAGGACTCCATATTACACTAGAAAATGTTATGCAGACCTTCGCCAAAAATGTTGTTGCATAGTGTAAACAAAATTGCCGTATATGCGCAGATGAGCAACCCAAAGAATAACACGAACTATCATTACATCCATTCAAAACAACGGTATGGTGTGGTTTATGGCTGGTGGAATAATTGGTTCATATTTCTTCAAAAATGAGGAAAATCAGAATGTTTCCGTCAATGGTAACCGTTATAGCACCATGTTAGCGGACCTTGTGCTTCCTGAAATTCCAGCGCATGTTCGTGAGTGAGCTCTGGCCTTAACTAAATGACCACCTAAATCGTGCGATATCACACTTTCTCTGGGGATATTTAAGTCTGAGATCTTCGGGAATAAGCCAGAATAACCACTTCTCGAGTTATTCGCGAGATACCAGTCGCTATGCTCGAACGAGTCGCCCAAAATTGGACCTTCCGAATGGGCGACAAAATTGGACCTTCAGATGTAGTCATGGCCAATATTGATATGATCTCATTTTCAATCAGTAAGTGCCATAAAATGTTATTTTAACCAATAATAAAAATCTTAAGTTCACTTTAAAATTTATTTGTTTAATTTTACATTATAAATCACACCTAACGATGAATAATTTTATTTCATATAGCGTATAAATTATTTCCTAATTTAATTTACTTTACTTTAATTTGAAATATATGTATGTCACCCGCATGACTTACTCTTCCCTGTACTTTGGGTTTCAATTAAGTTATCGCACGGATAGCGTACAATCGTCTCGCTACGTTTTTAATTCCAGAAAGTACTTCACCAATTACAAGTTTAAATTTCTCTTTGATTATTATTTCGCAACTATCTTCAGATGCCACGACACTCGAGAACTATTCAGTAGTGTTCGGTGTTATCTGAGATCAATTTACAACATTTCCTGGCGAGAAAGTGATTTGCCCAACAACAAATGTGTTTGCTGTACAAATACAATTACCCAACAACATTCGTGTGTGGAACATTTGAACAGACAGACAGACAAACAGCAGAACCTCTAAGTAAAATTACTCATACTACAATTACACTTTACGCACACACATTTACGAGGGTTGTGGTATGCCAGTGGCAACATATTTCTTGATTAAACATTTTGTATGAATTCGTGCTTTTGCTCGTGTATACGAGTAGTAGTGCTACAACACAATGTAAATAAATAAGCACACTTATGCAAGGAACGAACCACACCCACTTCATCGCAAGCCTCGCTAAGAGCAGGTATATATTAGACTGGGGCGCCAAAAGTCTTTTCATCCAAAATCGTGTTGCACAATTTAATAAATTTTTAAGTTAAAAAACGATTGACATGTAAAAACACTTTTCCGACATACTGTTAATACTACACTGAAAAAAATAGTAATAAAATTAATGACGACACAGTCTTAAATTAAGTATGCGTCCTCGGCATCAATTCAATCCTAATTTTCATAAAAAAAATGAAAATGTACATGTTTTTTTTTACGAAATTTTCATTAAATTAAAGTTTTTCAATTTGAATTGATGACTATATAATCATTAGTTGTGTGTACGCGCTTCTTTAAATGTACGCCTTTAAATTGAAGAAACTAATCATAATTTTTGTGACAATCTGCTTTATTTTAAGTAATATTTTAATACTTTTAAGGCATTTCTGCATTAAAACTATGATGTAGAATTGTCATAGTTTTAATGCCGATTCGGACTTAATTGACAGTGTGAGATATTTGAGTAATAAATTTAAGGCTATGCTCCCCTTAATAATAAATTGTATGACAATTGTGAATGAAATCCTGCTAGATCTAGAACGTTGTGGCTGCAAGGTCGTGGCATATGCGGACGACGTTGCAATCGCAGTGAGTGGCAAATTCGAAAACGTCCTCCGAGACATTATACAGGTGGCTCTCAACAAATTGGCTAGATGGGGCAGAAGCAGCGGTTTGGGCATAAACCCAAACAAGACAGAATTGGTTCCCTTTACTAGGAGGAATAAAGTCACACATGTGCACCCTCCACCCTCCACCTCGGATAAATGGAACAGATCTAGTCTTTTCTGAAAGTGCAAAATTTTTAGGAATAATTCTAGATAGAAAACTGTTATTTAGACTTAACGTATTGGAAAGTGTAAGGAAGGCCAACGTCGCCTTATATTCCTGCAAAAAGGCTGTAGGGTCGCGATGGGGCCTCTCTCCTAAAATCGTCCACTGGATATATATAGCAGTAGTTCGTCCTATACGGCATTGTGGTATGGTGGACGGCAACTGAAAACTAACCATCACCAACCTACTAACAAAGGTTCAGAGAACAGCCTGCCTGAACATAAGCGGAGCCTTAAGGTCTACAGCGACCGAGGCTCTACAAGCCCTACTCCATATACTGCAGATTAATATTGTGGCGATAGAAGTTGCAACCAAAGCGGCAATAAGATTAAACTGCCTATCAATGTGGAGGTACAAAAACTACGGTCACATGAGGATATCAAAGTGTAGTGCTAACCGACCGAGTGGACTATATACCAACTGTGTACACCTTCGAGAGAAATTACATCACTATGATTCCCGCCAGAGATGATTGGGTTGGAAGAATACCAGTTAATAGAAACCATCGCCACTTTTACACGGATGGTTCGAAGCTTGATGAAAAGGTTGGCTCGGAGTACACTGTGCAGAGCTTAGATTGGATATAGCTCACAGACTACCAGATACCTGCAGTGTCTATCAAGCCGAAATAATGGCAATATGGGAAGTAGCTAAGTGGCTGAGTCGCAACATAGTAACCAACACTGGCGTTGTAATTTACTCGGACAGCCAGGCTGCCATCAATTCTCTGGAGGCAACATCCCTAAATTCACAAACAGCCCTCGACTGCCGCAGATCTCTTAACGAGATGGCAGAGCAGTTTACCATACACCTCATATGGGTGCCTGGGCATAGGGATATCCCGGGGAACTGCAAATCCGATGAACTTACTAGGAAAGGGACGACATTACAAATTCTCGAAGAATTTGCATATATTGTTGCGCCACTATCCACATGCAAGCTTTGGCTTAGGCAAGAGGCAATCAGGCAGTCCAACGAAAGATGGACAGAAATCAGCACCTGTAGAGTCGCTAGACAAATCTGGCCAAGGTATGACCTGAGAAGATCAAAATATCTCCTCGCACTAGTGAGGCAAAGATTCTCTACGTTAGTATCAGTTCTGACGGGACACTGCTTGATCGGCGAACACGCCAAAAGATTGGGTATTGACTCTAATGACTTCTGCAGAAGCTGTGGAGATAAGGAAGAAGTGGAGAGCATTGAGCACTTGCTATGCGACTGCCCCGCTCTGAGTAAACGACGACTGCACCTACTGGGGTCGGCATTTCTAGGCAGCCTAACAGATCTTTCCAGTACCGATATTCGTACTATCGATAAATTTGTATATCAAACAGGTTGGTTTCGATGAGGGACATTTCAGCCCGTGGTAACACTAGGGACGTAAACTGGTCTATGTGAGCTTGTATAAAAAATACGGCTGCCACCCTAACCTAAACCTAAAAACCATAAGTGCATCGGGGATGCAAATGTTGGTACAATTGTACTTTTTTGGTACATTTTGAACTTCGAAAGTACCATGGTACTACCGCGACCAATTTGGTACATTTTTATATTTTGTGTTCATCAAATTAATGTCGATGTTATCTACGGATGGAATGGACAAAAGATACCTATAATTGAAATATTACGAGAATTATAAAATCTGCAATTATACAGGTCCAAATCAATATTCCCAAAGGATTTCTTCATGGAAAAATTAACTTCAAGAAATTAGTTCTGTGACCGGTCCCTGGTGGTTATCAAAGGTCCCAGTTTCGGTCCAAATATATGTATAGTAGGGACATGTCCCTTTTATAACGTTTTGTCTTCTGATGTGGCAATTTACTCCCTAGGACATGTCTGGGACCATACCTCAGAAGAAGTATAATGTATTTGAACTATCGTACAATCGACAGACGTCTTAGGAAAAGTCCTAAACAACATGAATTGACTCGACATATAAATAAATATATTTTAAACTTCCATTTACAAATCCCAGGACTGATTATATCAAGACATGGTATTGATCCACAACGGACTGATTAATGCCAAACAAAAATTTCCAGTAAAATATACTTTCAGAAGTTTAAGAATAAATGGTAAATGAATTATATGATAAATTAATTGGTTTTAAATAGCAACTATCCTGTAAATGATATTATCAAATAGGTATTCTTAGTACTGTACTCGGATATGTCGCGTTTGTTTAAATATAAAAGAAGCACTCGGTAACCTGGTCTCTATACTGAAGGGAGTGTAATGCTTGTAATAAAATTAGTGTAAATTTCTATAAAAACTCATTGTGGCCGGTACTGGTATATATAACATTTAAAGCTGTCTCGGGATATGTGAATTTATATTCATTTCCACAATTTATCTCTAAGAAGCTTCTAATATGTATATTATCGAAATTAAAGCAATTGTTATGCAGTTAAAAAATTCAAATTTTGGTACCGTGGGAGTCAAAAAGTACATTTTGTCCAAGCGAAAAGTACAAAAACCAAAATGCTATTTTACATCCCTGACGTGCATATTGCACCGAAAATAATTTTATTATGGACTGTTAACAGTTCTATTTGCTAAAGCAACAACAAATGCAATGTACATTTGTGTATGTATGTGGTTATCCTGTCGGCGTCACCATCGATCTTGGTGATAAGATAGTGCGTCATAGTAATTTTTGCTGCATGTTATTTATGGTGATGTACATACGTTTTTATAGTAAAGGGTCCGCCAATTAACTTTTTTTTTTGAAAATGCTATAAAAAAATTCCGAATATTTTCTCAAATTTCTTTTTCTATTTGAAAGTACAATCCTTCCGGTTAATAATGGAAAATAATTTCATTCAAATGGCTGCCTCGGCTGGCCATGCAGTAGCATACACGATCGGTCCAACTTTTAAGCACATTATCGATTGTGTGCAGCTGTATTTCATCAATGGCTTCACGAATATTGTCCTTTAAAGCGTCAGTTGTCTCTGGCTTGTCGGCGTAACACTTATCTTTGAGGGCACCCCACAAATAATAGTCCAACGGTGTCAAATCGCAGCTCCGAGGTGGCCAAGCGACATCAGCTCTGCGGCTGATAATGCGATCTTCAAAAACAGTGCCAAAAACATCGAGTGTAGCTTCGGCTGTGTGGCACGTAGCGCCGTCCTGTTGAAACCAAATGTTGCCAATATCCCCCTCTTCAATTTTTGTGAACAAAAATTCGTTCAACATGGCCCGATAACGATCGCCATTGACTGTAACGGCCATTCCTTGCTCATTTTCGAAGAAAATGCCAAGGTCTTTATGCAAAATTCGTTTCAATGATGTCTCCGAAATGTTCAATTGTTGAGAACGACGGTGAATTGATGTTGATGGCGCTTCACGCACACTTTCTGCCACAGCAGCAATATTCTCGGGTATACGCACTGTTTTCGGCGTTTCACGCTTTGGTTTATCGATGAGGATGCCAGATTCTTTCACTTTTTTCACAAGATAACGAACATACGGAGCTGACGGTGCTTTTCTTCTTCCAAAATCCGTACGCAATTTTCGCACACATTCTGCAACAATACCATGATTTTCAAAGTAATGTCACAATATTTCCCAGCGTTGTTCAAGCGTATACACAACCATGTTCGTTCAGCGGAAGGATTAAACTAATTATCTGTCAAATCAGACATGAGCTAAGTGTTACCATTCACAAAATAAGCACTAGTAAAAAAAAACGTTAGATGGCGGACCCTTTAGATCTTTTTAGTAAGTCTTGTGAAGAGATTTGTGCGAACACAAAAAAATGGACGATAAAAATGTGAGTAATAGGTTTTGTAATACTGAAAGAGACAATAGGAAAATGTTTAGATACGTGAAATATAATATTATAACCCTTAAATAAACAGCTTATTGGCAATTACAAAATTAACACAACACAACATAACACAATTTAATTGAAAGTATATACATGTACATATTTGTACATATTTATTAAAAATAAATGATAACAGCGCATAATGCAGAAATGTAAAATGGCTGTGTTATTAACATGTTATATATAAAACCATATTTTTTAATTTTTTTAGTAAATTAATTTTAGAATGGATCTTTTGGGGAAAGAGTGACAAATTCTACCAAATATTTCAACGTAATATTTCAACGTAAGAACGGTTGAAATATTTCTCTTAGTTTTCAGTGTTTACCAATTGTGATACGATAAAATTTATGTGTATTTTTTATATTGGATTTCTTTTCAAAAAAAAAATTAATTGTATTTTATTTTAAGATCGCGCAATATTTGAAGATAAATGTTATGGATATATGAAAAATGCAGTGCTGAATGCCATTTATAAATTACAACAAATAAGTGAGCATACACCTACAAGGGAATGTTTGAATTGGAAGAAAATATATTTGGAAACAAAATGTGTAAGTATTATGTATTTGTGAACGTATTTGGAACGTATATATTAATATATTAGAACAAAATATATTTGCGAACTGACTTCCACAAATAATATATTTGTTTTCATACAAAGTTATTGTTAAAGGAGTTTTCCAAGTATATTTTATTTATAAAGATTTTCAAAACTTTTTGACTTTTTCGAATTTTAGTTTAAATTTTTCCTAGATTTCGTGTTAAACTTTGTAGTTAAAACTGTTGTTAGATTAGGCCGATTTGTTCCAATTTTTGCATCGTCTCCTTTATAAACGGTAATATATACATATATATATTGTCTTATAATTTGGTCCAAGGGATATTTTTATTTTTTTACATCAAAATAAGCCGTTTTTGTTCAAAATTATATGTAAATAAGCTGCTTCCTTTTCACGAATTATTGAATTAAAATAAATATAAATTATTGGGTTAAATATTCGTTTTGTATGACAATTTAATATGGACCAAATGGTCTCTTAATGTGTTAAACTTTGTAGTTAAAACTGTTGTTAGATTAGGCCGATTTGTTCCAATTTTTGCATCGTCTCCTTTATAAACGGTAATATATACATATATATATTGTCTTATAATTTGGTCCAAGGGATATTTTTATTTTTTTACATCAAAATAAGCCGTTTTTGTTCAAAATTATATGTAAATAAGCTGCTTTCTTTTCACGAATTATTGAATTAAAATAAATATAAATTATTGGGTTAAATATTCGTTTTGTATGACAATTTAATATGGACCAAATGGTCTCTTAATCTAGGATTTGTACACGGGGGAGAATCGTCATTTTTGATATGTTTGAATTGAAAAAAGAATATACTTGGAAACGATTTTTTTAAATATTTTATATTTGTTAACAAATAAATTTTATTTGAAAATCAAGAAATTTAGTTTGGAACGCATGTATTAATATATTAGAACATAACTTATTTGCAAACTGACTTTCACAAATAAAATGTGTGTTTAACACAAAACAAAGTTATTGTTTAAGAAGCTTTCCAAATATATTTTATTTAAAAAAGATTTTTAAAACTTTGCTGACTTATTCGAATTTTAGTTAGTTTTTCCTAGTTTTCGTGTTAAAATTTATAGCTAAAAATGTCTTTTAATTTATAAATATTCCAATTCATCACTCTTTGTCAATCCATCAATCCAATTTATATTTACGAAAGATTATACATACGATTTAAGTTTCAATTAAGTCTTACAAAAATATAAAATTTATAAAAAAATGCTCTTTGAACATCTGAAAAAGAGAAAACTTGTCTTTATATTAAGGCATTGATACATTGCCAAAATATTTAAAGACAAATTAATCTTTATTTCAGAAAAACTAGTTCCAAATAAAAAAATATTAGAATGTGAACATATTTTGGTTAAAAACAATATCCTCCCAAACATATAATATTTGTAGGTGTCAAATATTATATATTTGGAGTGTAACCTAAACATATGTATACTTCAAGCCGAATATGTTCAGCGTGTACATATTTTCCAGTCTAACAGAAGGATTAAGAATGTCATAAGCAGCATTAACTAATTATTATTTTATAAATATTCCTATTCATCTCTTTTTGACAATCCATCAAAGCAATTTATAGCTACGAAAAATTATACATTTAAATTTAAATCGAATTTTACAAACATATTAAATTTGTTTGCACATTGATAATCTGAAAAACAGAATACTTGCATCTAAATTAAGGCACTGATAAATTACCAAAAAAATACTTACATACAATTAAATCGTTGTTTCGGAAATATTACTTGGATGGAATCATAGTTAAGAACAATATCCTCCCAAACGTATAATATTTGTGTGGGACAAATATTATATAGGTATTTGGAGTGTACCCTAAACATATGTACGTTTCAAGCTGAATATGTTTGGGGAAATATACTACAGAAGCAATTTTTCAGCGTGTATACAATTTTATAATATTTATACCCTACACCACACTGTGGTACAGGGTATTATAAGTTTGTTTAACGGCAGATGTTTGTAACACCTGAAAATAACACAGCTAGACCCACCTTAAAGTATACCGATCGACTCAGAATCACTAGCTGAGTCGATTTAACCGTCCGTCCGTCTGTCCATGTAAAGTTGTTCGTCGACTACAGGTCGCAATTTCACTCCGATCGTTCTGAAAATTTGCAGTTTAGAGTATTTCGCGGCTGTTAAGATCGCTATTGAATTTGGTTGAAATCGGTTCAGATTTCGATATAGCTCCCATATATTTCTTTCGTCCGATTTGGCCATTTAGTCCTATAGAAGCTGTATTTTACATCCAATCGTTTTGAAATTTAGAATGGTAGAGTTTCTTGATCCATGAACCAACATTGCCGAATTTGAAGAAAATCGGTTAAGATTTAGCTATAGCTCCCATATATATGTTTCGTCCGATTTGGCCCTTTAGTCCTATAGAAGCTGTATTTTACATCCGATCGTTTTGAAATTTAGAATGGTAGAGTTTCT
This sequence comes from Eudasyphora cyanicolor, assembly GCA_963930755.1. Classification (NCBI taxonomy): domain Eukaryota; kingdom Metazoa; phylum Arthropoda; class Insecta; order Diptera; family Muscidae; genus Eudasyphora; species Eudasyphora cyanicolor. Next base: position 152,829,506 of record OZ005736.1, on the reverse strand, counting down.
TGATCCATGAACCAACATTGCCGAATTTGAAGAAAATCGGTTAAGATTTAGCTATAGCTCCCATATATATGTTTCGTTCGATTTGGCCATTTAGTCCTATAAAAGCTGTATTTTACATCCAATCGTTTTGAAATTTAGAATGGTAGAGTTTCTTGATCCATGAACCAACACTACCGAATTTGAAGAAAATCGGTTAAGATATAGCTATAGCTCCCATATATATGTTTCATCCGATTTGGCCCTTTAGTTCTATAGAAGCTATATTTTACATCCAATCGTTTTGAAATTTGGAATGGTAGAGTTTCTTGATTCATGAACCAACATTGCCGAATTTGAAGAAAATCGGTAAAGATTTAGCTATAGCTCCCATATATATGTTTCATCCCATTTTGCTCTTTAGATCCAATCGTTTTTATACCCTACACCACACTGTGGTACAGGGTATTATTTAAGTATAAAATGTCCCAAAAGTAAATTTATGCAAACAATTTATACATGAATTACAAAATTTATATATCAGAGTTATTCAATATTACGAGAGTGGTGTAGGGTATTATATAGTCGGCACCGCCCGACTTTAGCCTTTCCTTACTGGTTTTATTTTAATTTCAGCCAAATTCAATGTTTACAATCATTAAAGGTTCCAACGAAAATTGTTCATGGATGTTTGGGGAACATATATAGAAAGGTGAATCCACTATAAGTTTACAAATCGATAACAAATATACGAAACTTCAAATATTTCGATGGTGTGTTGGCCGATTTATCTTTATACATATAACTAAAATACCGTTTTAGATTATAAAATGTTGAAAGTTATCCGTAATTGTATTATACATTTATTGTATTTTCTAATATTAAAATAACAAAACCAATTTTTAGAAAAAGGATGTGTTGTGTTTTGAATTTATCGTGGAAACTTGTATACAAGAATCACATTTTCTATGAATATTGAAATGGTTTCTGTGGCTTTAAAACAAAGATTCTTTAGTATGAGTGGCATTAGAATAAAAACAATGTAAAGAATTTTCCCTACATATTGTAAAAAAACTTTATTTATGCTTTAAATTAATTACCAGTACATATGCTTATATCAAGGACATACATTTTAAAATTTAATACGATAATGTTTTAAATTTTATGATATTTTTTACGCCAAAACGTGCTTATTTTAAGACCAAACTTAATTAGTTTTATTACCAAATGTTCTTGATTCTATGAAATGCATCCAAAACAATTATTATTCATGTCTTTGAATTAACTATAAAACATTCTAATTTTTATAGCGATTGTCTTTGGCTCGAAATCATTGCCGAAATCTTAAACTTTACGACAAATTCTTTGATTTTCAGTACGCTTTTTGTAGTGCGTTGTGAATTCGAGTGTTGTGTTGTTTAGCGCATACATCTGATTTTGCCGCCAAAAGTTTATTTAGTTCAAAGTCAATATGTGCAAGCACAACAACCTTTGCTGTAATACTTTTCACCAAATCGCAAAAATATTCAATTCTAGGCCATGCTTCAGCTATGCATACCCAGAGGCGGCTAACAGGTCAGAGTGAATGTTCAACAGGTCCACATTCTAAACAACGCTAAGTCCAAAAAGGTAGTTTTTTCAGGAGAGGGGATCAAAGTTTGATGATATTTTAAATTTGTGTGGAATTCCTTTATTATGGAAATCGAATGACCTGTACTGTTTTGTGAATAACTTTTAATTGGGTTAACGGATAAACACCAAATCTTTACTGAATATAATTTGGAATTTTTAGAAATTAAAAAACAATCTCCCTAAAAACATTATGTACAAACAAGTAAGGAAAGACGGATTTCAGGGTGATTCAGTATCAAAATACATTAGCTGTATGAGAGAAATTTAAAACAAGTAAGAATATTTCAATCTGGTAAACCGATAAAGTAATATTACTCATTTGCTACGAGCCAAAAGTGTAACACATGAAGGAGTGACCTAAGACACCAAATATGTTTGGCGGAAATTCAAATTGGGTAATTTTAAGTCATTTGAGCAATGTCCGTCCGTCTGTGTGTCTGTCTGCTGCCTGGTGCGCTCTCGAAAGGATTAACCGATTGTCCGATTAGTGAAATATTGATTCTTAAATAAAGTGGGTGAAGTTAATAGGGTATTTTTGGTACCTCCAACAGAAAAGGACCACAAAAGTTAATAAATGCGATTTAAATTGATAATAATTTAATTTAAACAAAAAAAATAGATAAATTTACGAATATTTTTTTTGGGACTGAAAGTGAGGTGATTCTTAAGTTGCTTTACCCTACTGATCTTTCTTACTTGTTTATATACAAAATGATCAATTTTTTTGGGAGGTACCAAAAACGGGCGCTCTAATTATGTCCATTTTTCACATTGTACCAAATTTCAAGCATTTCTTTGTACTGGTATTAAAGTTATAACCTGTTAACTTTTGGTACAAAATGTTCTACGAAGGTTGCTATTTATAACGGGTTTTCCAATAGGGACGATATTAATTTGAAGTGACGTTTCGGCCATTTGTAATATGTCATGATATGTCATTTGTCTTTCATTGCATTCAGTAGTGTTTACAATTTCACCATGGAGAGATATACGCAAGAACAACGTTTGCAAATTATTCAGTTTTATTATAAAAATAATCGTTCTCCAATTGCAACTTTTCGTGCGCTAAGTCCATTTTTTTTAAATCCAAAAAAAAACGACCTTGACACCCATGAGCAATATTTTTGCTCTCGTTAAGAGTTATTTGACCGAAACCCCTGATCCGACGTACCGCTAAGGAGCTAGAGCGAATATAAACTTTCCGTTCACATCTGAAAATTGTGCTAAGTCCACCCATGAGCAATATTTTAGCTCTCGTTAAGAGCTGTCTTTTTGCCGTTGACCGATTGTGGCTACGTGCCACACAGCAAATGGAAATATTTCATTATTGTTAGAAAAGTTTGGAGATTCGATTATTTCAAGTAATTGTGATATTGAATGGCCTCAAGAAGTTGTGTTTTAACACCATTAGACTATTTCTTGTGGGGTTATTTGAAGTCATTGGTCTTTCGAAGTAAACCAGACTCTCTTCAAGCTTTACGAGTTAATATTGAACGTGTCATTCATGATTGGGTTCATCGCATTCGTTCCTGCAGAAGAAGTCGTGAAGGCCATTTGAATGACGTTTAATTTTGAACTTAATTGTATCGATTGTACTTCACATTAAATAAAAAACTTTTGAATTTCCTTAACAATATGTGTGTTTTTTATTAAAGAAATCATAGCACTCTTATTGGAAAACCCTGTATTTCAGGTCATGGCACTGCACAGTGGTAGGAATTCCAAAAAAATTTAAATAATTCTGCTGTTTCTTAACCAGACAACCGATTGCGACCAAACTTGGCATGTTTGTAGAAGAGGTATTAGAGAAATTAAGTTTTGAGTTTGGGCCACCTGTGGTATACAGGGGCGGAGCTGCGGGGCCTCAAAGTTGGCAACCTCGGGCAAACAAAATGTTTAAGCGCGTGTAACTTTCGTCTTTTTCGTACGATTCATGAAATATTTTTCGCGTGTATTCTAGTAACTGAGGTCTACAAAAGGGTTAGCTGCATTTGAAAATTGAATTTTTAATTTTTTCCCCGGCCCTGACTTATATTTTGTAGATATCGAAGCAGAATATGCACCAATTTTATCCGCTTAAACACGTCTAGATTGGCAACACAATTTTCTATATAAAGAAAAAATTGGTTCGATATACTTAATAGGACAAAAGTTATGGCCGCTTGAATTTACAATTTTCACAAAAATTAAATTTTTTTTTGTCATTTTTTAGGAAAAAATATTAGTATAATAACCAGTGCAATATTTACAACTGACGAAAGTAGTCACACCACAGGAGTTTTTAAGTATTGTTTGTTGTTGTATTTTACATTTACACGTAAGTTGGTCGATAGATACCTTTTTGTATTTCCTGTTCTCCTGTTGGGATTGAAATTATGATTGTAATTATTGTGGCCTGTTTATTATTATTGTTTAATTAATTTATATGTATCTGTTTAATTATTATTGTAGGACATTCATCCCTGATGAAGGAATTCAATGATAATTCCGAAATATTGGAAAATAAATAAATATTAAATATTGAAAAAACCAGACCTCGAGCTTGAAATAATTAAAAGAAAAGTTAGCAATGAAAAAGGTCGAATAAAACAAAAAAACATTAAGGATTTTCAAAATTATTTTGGGAATTGTGGTATTGACTTTTGGAAATATAATGATTCGCGAATAACATTCGATTTGTGATATCAAGACCTACAAACTACAAAATATTTCATTGAAATATGTTCATTTTTAAAAATTTAATGTTTTATGCTGAGTTTGGTCGCAATCGGTTGTCTGGTTAAGAAACGGCTGAATTATTTCCTTTTTATAGAATTCCTCCCACTGTGCACTGTTGCCAGATGCAAACAGGAAATTCCATTTGAAAGTTTGACATTTTTATACACTCTCCTCAGTGAAACGAGGGTATAAATCATTTGCTACGGACTAAAAGTGTAACAAATCGAAGGAGTGTTCTAAGATCCCAAATATGTCATTTTAAGATTTGACCATTTTGTGTGGGAGGTAAAAAAAGGGGCGTGGTGATAACGCCCATTTTTCACTGGACTATAGGCACTATAAAAGCATTACACTGTACAAAATTGCAAGTATTTTTATACACTGCTATTAATGTTATAAGCTGTTAACTTTTGGTGCAAAATGATGCATTTGTGTGGGAGGTACCAAAAGGGGCGTTGTCACTTCGCTCATTTATCTAGAGTTGATAGCGACTAATAAACTAATACTATGTGTGGAATTTCACATGATTCGAATAAGTATAATAGCAATTGTTAAAGAATCAATATTTCACAAAATTTTAATCATTTGTGGGGGAGGTACCAGTAGGAGTGGACCAATATGGACCATCTTCGTATTTAGCCGGAGATAGAAAAAAATATTACCCCATACCAAATTTGAAGTTAATCGGTTACTCCTTTCGAGAGTTATCGTGCGCACCAGCCAGCAGACAGACGGACGGACGGACATTGCTCATTCGACTTAAAATAACCCAAAACGGATTTCCGCCGAACATTCTTGGGGTCTTAGGTCACTCCTTCGATGTGTTACACTTTTTTCCGTAGCAAATGATATACATATACCCTCGTCACACTAAAGTGAGGGTATACAAATATTCAAATTTTAATAAAAAAAACATTTCAAGTGTATTTACTAACATTTTAAGAAAAAAAAGCAGTTGCGTAGTGGCAAATTGTAGTTTTGGTTCATTTACGCATTTTTACTGCAAATTTCTTTAAAATTAACCTCGTAAATAAAGGTAAAAGAGGCTTATTATAAATAAGAGCAAAATTAATCTTAAATACAAGTGTCGAAGCAAAAGGAATGAGAAATAAATAAAAAAAAATCAGTTTAAAAAATTACGTAGAATTTTTTCTGTATCCATTTGAAGCTTGTCATGTTCGAAACCGTAAGTGTAAAGTCCAATCATTTTGTGCGATCCATGGTGGAGGGAATATAATATTCGGCATTACCGAAATTAATACATCTTTACTTGTTTTATTTAAAAATATGCTGAGTTTGGTCGCAATCGGTTGTCTGGTTAAGAAACGGCTGAATTATTTCCTTTTTATAGAATTCCTCCCACTGTGCACTGTTGCCAGATGCAAACAGGAAATTCCATTTGAAAGTTTGACATTTTTATACACTCTCCTCAGTGAAACGAGGGTATAAATCATTTGCTACGGACTAAAAGTGTAACAAATCGAAGGAGTGTTCTAAGATCCCAAATATGTCATTTTAAGATTTGACCATTTTGTGTGGGAGGTAAAAAAAGGGGCGTGGTGATAACGCCCATTTTTCACTGGACTATAGGCACTATAAAAGCATTACACTGTACAAAATTGCAAGTATTTTTATACACTGCTATTAATGTTATAAGTTGTTAACTTTTGGTGCAAAATGATGCATTTGTGTGGGAGGTACCAAAAGGGGCGTTGTCACTTCGCTCATTTATCTAGAGTTGATAGCGACTAATAAACTAATACTATGTGTGGAATTTCACATGATTCGAATAAGTATAATAGCAATTGTTAAAGAATCAATATTTCACAAAATTTTAATCATTTGTGGGGGAGGTACCAGTAGGAGTGGACCAATATGGACCATCTTCGTATTTAGCCGGAGATAGAAAAAAATATTACCCCATACCAAATTTGAAGTTAATCGGTTACTCCTTTCGAGAGTTATCGTGCGCACCAGCCAGCAGACAGACGGACGGACGGACATTGCTCATTCGACTTAAAATAACCCAAAACGGATTTCCGCCGAACATTCTTGGGGTCTTAGGTCACTCCTTCGATGTGTTACACTTTTTTCCGTAGCAAATGATATACATATACCCTCGTCACACTAAAGTGAGGGTATACAAATATTCAAATTTTAATAAAAAAAAACATTTCAAGTGTATTTACTAACATTTTAAGAAAAAAAAGCAGTTGCGTAGTGGCAAATTGTAGTTTTGGTTCATTTACGCATTTTTACTGCAAATTTCTTTAAAATTAACCTCGTAAATAAAGGTAAAAGAGGCTTATTATAAATAAGAGCAAAATTAATCTTAAATACAAGTGTCGAAGCAAAAGGAATGAGAAATAAATAAAAAAAAATCAGTTTAAAAAATTACGTAGAATTTTTTCTGTATCCATTTGAAGCTTGTCATGTTCGAAACCGTAAGTGTAAAGTCCAATCATTTTGTGCGATCCATGGTGGAGGGAATATAATATTCGGCATTACCGAAATTAATACATCTTTACTTGTTTTATTTAAAAATAGTCATGGAAAAAATGTTACGTTCGACCTGTCACGTTCGAACCAACTTCAAAATTAAATTAAAAAAACTACCAGATATATTTCTACCAAACAAAGAGGATTCAAAAACGTTATTATTTTTTAACATTTTAAAATTTTCTTCTTTGACATATTCTTTGTGATTTTGCTGAATCTCATGTTTTTAAAGATGTTCACGGAAACTACTTTCATTTTTGTCGCGTTCGAACCGCTCCTTTTTTGTCCTTATTTTCGAATCAATACTTTGTCCGAAAAAAATTAAAACAATAGGAATAGCACTATTAACGATCTATAAGATTGTGTAAAAGATGAATGTAAAATATGTCTTATTCTGACATTTTTATCACTTTGAATGTGTACGACGTTCACGTTCGGCACCGTGGAATTGCCCATATGATATATATCTTTATAACGGGTGATCCAAGTAGAGATACTTTTTTCAATAGCCTTTTTTTGACAGATCACGTTTGAGTCGTGTCATGCTGTCATGTTATTTTATTAAGTATTGTTTGGCATTTCATCATGGAAAGTCTTACGCCTGAACAACGTTTACAAATCGTTCAACTTTATTACGAAAATTCACGTTCTGTGAGGAATGGGTCTCGTGCACTTCGCTCAACTTATGGTCAACATAATCGGCCTACTGAGCGTACTATTCGCAACACCATCACCCACCTTGAGACCCAGCATTCATTATTGGATAATATTCGACCGAATAGACCACGGCCAGCACGCAGTGAAGAAAATGTAGCAGCCGTAACTGAGTGTGTACACGAAGACCGCGGAGAGTCGATTCGGCGCCGTTCTCAGTTCGGACTGACGTATGGAACGACTTGGCGCATTTTACGTCGAGATCTTAAATTTAAAGCATACAAAATACAGCTTGTGCAAGAACTGAAGCCGCCCGACCTTCCAAAGCGACATCGCTTCGCTCTATGGGCTCTTGAAAAGTTCCAAGAAGATCCGACGTTTTCGAACCAAATTTTGTTCAGCGATGAGGCCCATTTCTGGCTCAGTGGGTATGTAAACAATCAAATTTTCCGCATTTGGGACGAAGAGCAACCTGAAGAGATTCAAGAGCTGCCACTTCATTCAGAAAAAACAACGTTTTGGTGTGGTTTGTGGGTCGGTGGAATCATCGGTTCATATTTCTTCAAAAATGATGCCGGTGAGAATGTAACCGTCAATGGCGACCGTTATCGAGCCATGATAACCGACTATTTGATGCCTGAAATTGAAGCTCGTGATCTCGGCGACATTTGGTTTCAACAAGACGGCGCCACTTCCCACACATCGCATCAATCAATGGATTTATTGAGAGAACACTTCGGTGAGCAGATAATTTCACGTTTTGGGCCGGTCGGTTGGTCACCAAGATCGTGTGATATCACACCGTTAGACTTTTGCCTGTGGGGATACGTAAAGTCTAAAGTTTATGCGGACAAACCCGCTTCGATTCAGGCCTTGGAGCAAACCATCACGCGTGTCATTCGCCAGTTACAAGTCGAAATGCTCGAACGAGTCATCGAAAATTGGACTCAACGGATGAACCATCTGAGACGTAGCCGCGGCCAACATTTGATAGACATAATCTTCAAAAAATAAATGCCAAAGAATTTTCTTTCAAATGATAATAAACATTCCCCATTCAATTTGAATTTTCTGTGTTTTTTTCTTTAAAAAAGTAGGGAACCTCGAAATGGATCATGCTATATATAAAATCCTTTGTACGTTTGTTTGTAACGCATTATATCCGAAACTATTAGAGCGAATGGACTAACAAATTAACAATAGGTTTAGTTTGGGGTCATCTGTGTTGTAGAATTATTTTCATCGTGCTAAGCTGTGGAGTGGTCAAGATATTTGCAAAATTCGCATTTCTAGAGCGATTTGACTGAAATTTAAAATGTATGTGTGGTTTGTCTTGATAAAAGTGTGTGTGTATGATTCTAACCGGCAGATGGCGCTGTAGTAGTCTTACGATCTATATAATTTTTTATGATGATTTTTTCCTGAAATTCGGAATATATGATTTTTTTTAATGAAATATAAATGAATAGCTAAACAATACGTCCCAAACATAACGGGCAGGATAACGTCTGCTGGGGTCAGCTAGTATCATATATAATTAATAATAATGACGAGATGTTTTCTTTACTCGAAATGTTACTAAGTTTCTAAATCAAATCAACGTTTATTTAATAAAAATTGGTGTTGTCGCATATTTTACAATACCCGACTTACAATAACCTACAAATAAGAACATATTTATGTCAATATAAGTAAGTAATTATTTGTTGACTACATGTAATGCAGAGGGTAATGCAAGTGGTAATGACGTGTACTTATCAAGTTTTTGCTGGGCAGAGCATATTCACATTGCTCACAAAGGTGAGGGAATTTTTTAGTCGGTTTACCCGACTAAAATTTCTTACTTGTTTAACATAACTGCACTCAGAACGTCTTGTTACTTCAGGGCGAATTGTTTTGTTTACAGTGTGTTGAAAAATGCATCCCGGTCAAAAACTGATTTAATCCGTGATTATTTGCGTGTGATGATTTTTTACGATTTTCGAGACAAGAGTGTCTCAATAAACTTGTATAGAATTTTGCTGATGAAGAACCATCAAAATTATAAATAAATCATCACTACATTCTTCAGTATTTCCCTTGTACAAAACCAAGGTTCAAGAGTAAAACTAATCCACAATGGCGTACTTCGTACCTACGGCTAGGAAAATGAGCTGTAGCAGGTGTGGCCTTCGGTAGCTCAGTGGTTAGTGCATAAGACTTGGTTCCTGTAGGTTCAATTCCCAGCGAGGGCACTGGGAAAATTAACATAAACATTTTCATGTTTTCATCATAATTCGAGTTTCTGCAGCTAAAATAACTCACCGGTCGCACTACCTCTACAACAACATCTGATCATCCAAGTCAACAGAAAAGCTAAGAATAGGCATAACACCATGACGACTATTAACAGAAATGCAGAGCTTCTAGTGGAGAATAGAAACGGCAACACTTAAATAACATATATTCCCTGAAATTAACAGACGAATGTTAATTTACAACCGGACAACATTGAGTAGATGCAAACAACATAAGACTCCCGTGATAATCGGATATATGCCGGAACGAAGTCTGTAATAGAAAATATACTTAAGGATTATCCACTCAGCGTCTCCAAGCTGCTACAACAACAACAACCTGTAACAGGCTATTCAACAAGGGGTAGTGGAAAAGGTCTCCGGTAGGGATGTAACGAATATTCGCATATGCGAACGCGAATTATTCGCATCATTTTAACATTCGCTTCCCCATTATCAAAAACCATCTTTAGATTATTCGCTTTCGCAAAAATATAGTTCAGTATTCGCTTCCATTTGTTAAAAGTGTTAAATCTCCCTATTCCCTTCACACGATTTGAAGATATTAATACCAATGAAAACCTCTGCTACTTCTCTTCAAACCAGTTGAAAAAATGTGTTTGTCCTTGTGGTAACTGGAGGTAAAAATATGGAAAACATTCTTAATACTTGAATATCCTGGAAAAGTATCGGTTCAGTTCCTTAAATTTGCTGGTATTAAAAGTTCAAACTATTATTCGCTTTCGCAAAAATTCATATTTTACTATTCGCAAGAAATATATTTCAATATTCGCTTTCGCTAAAGTCACTTTCGTTACATCCCTAGTCTCAGGCGCCGGAAGGCTGAGGAATGTACTATCCACTACACCCTGTACAGATGGATACCCGCTGGATGATGTCAAAAAAGGACAAAACACAGCGAGCAGTGGCCTTTCTTGACATAGAAGTGGCTTTAAACAACAATCACTCAGATGCGGTAATTGCATTGCTATCACATCTAAGGGTGAACTCTAGCTTAATTAGACTAATCGCGCTGGGGACTCTCTCCTAACATCGCCCATTGTATATACATATATAGCAGAAGTTCACCCAATACTGTTGTACGGTATTGTGGTCGCTTATCAGCTGCCTGGTGGACGGCAATACATTGCCAATCAATCAATGATGTGCAGAGAACTGCTTGCATAAGTATAAGTGGGGCTTTGAGAACTACTGAGACAGAGTCTCTAAAAGTACTACTTCATCTACTGTCGTTAGATATTGTGGATAGAGAAGTTGCAGCCAGAGAGGCATTAAGATTAAACTTTTTATCGATGTGGGGGTAATGATAGCCTACCTACTGAGCTATACACCAACGGTTTAGACCTTCAATAGGTATATTGCCACCAAGATACCTACCACAGAGGACCAGGTTGGAAATTTAAACTATGGAAATTGAAACTATGTCCACTTCTACGCAGACGGTTCGAAGCTTGATGAGAAGGTTGGGTTGGTATTGTAATGCAAAGAAGTTATACTTGACTTTCTCTGCCCAACGTAGGCTGCGCGGACCGAAGAAACATTTTAGTCAGCGTAGCCGACTTTGTACATACACAGGAGGAAAAGGTCTGTAACCCCGGCCATGCAATGACACTTTGGTCCTAGTAGCCTGCTTTGAGCATACCCCTGATGAGATGTCCAAAAACATTTTGATCCACGTAGTCGTCTTTGGAAAAAATGTTTGGCGAAATGTGGGGGCGATTTTTCATTAGTTATTTTAGATTTTTCATGGAAATTAATAAACGCCCAAATAATTTAGTCGATTTAACATTTTTCTTTTTTTGGTGATTTTCATTTGGGCGATTATTCGCACTGTCGAATGAAATGCTCCAATTTAGTTGTTTATCCCCAGATTTCTATATTCACTTAAAAAAGGCCGTGCCAATTCATCCACTGCCATCCTCGAATAAAAATGGGAAGAAATTCCCAACAAGAATTTCTGCGAACTTGTGCAGTAGTACGTAATGAATATTGATTGGGTAATTTGTGGTTAATTGGAAGTTCTTGCAAACGCAGAGGTTTTTGTGGAAAGGTCTTTATGGCTGTTTTTCGAAAGTTTTTATTGTTAATTCCTGCTAAAGCTGCACAACAAGTGCAGCAACCAATTTATTGGAACTTTAGCCATAATTACCAAATACGGCAATTCAAACAAATTATTTTGGTTCCGATGTTCCTCAACAACAAGTGTTTACACTGATTGGCATTGTCGCTACTGACAACACTCAGCATTCATGGGATACCATATAAACTGATTGCCTAGCGAAGGGTGAGACATGTGTCGCAAAAACGTGGCCTAGCGTAGAGGGCGGTGCGGGGAGGTTGAATGCTATGTGATTCTTTTTAAATTGCAGATGCCAACAACAGATGTGCCGTTGCGTTACGCAGAGTGACACGTGTGACAGTCCCATTAATTTGCAATATATTTAGTTTTATTTATTGTTCAAAACTTCTAGCCCTTATGGTGTTTGTGCCTGAGGGTGTGTCAAGAATCTCAAATAGGGAGAATTTTGAACATTATTTCGTCAAATTAAAGGGAATTATGCTGCAAATATTGCTTTCACGTAGAATCTTTGGTTTAGTAACAGTCGTCAAAAAAATGAGAAACAAAATGATTTTTTTTAAAAACACATAATTTTCCTGGTACAAAAAAACCATAAAAAATAGAAAAAAAATCGAAAAAATATTTTATCACATTTTTAAAAAGCCAACATGCTAACGAAGGGAACACTGTCTATTTGAAAAAAAATCTATGGATAGATGTAAAAGTTATGAGCCATTTTGTAAATGTTAGGGAAATTCAAAATAAAATCTTCTTTCATATTTTTTCGATTTTAAATGACGTTTCTGCTAATATTGAATTCGCCATATGTGAGAGAGACATATAAGAGACATTATAAAATTATAGCGAGGACGAGGTTTTATGGCCGTTCGTAACCCTTCATAAAACATGATATGCAATGTGAGAGCTATATTGGATGAGATCCGCTCAGGTAGAGGGTCATTCAACAATATTTGTGGTTTTTTATTTATGAGGTTTCGATTCAGATGTTAACATATCATATTATAGAGTCCGTGATATAACTTACAAACAATTTTATACAACTGTGGATAACAGATGCTTTTGCAAGGACATTCCCGGATTGTTCGAGAAACTTAATCAAACATACAATTCAAAAGAATGGCGGTTATTTGTTGACAGCAGTAAAGAAAGTTTGAAAGCAGTACTTTTGCACAACGGAAATCAGAAACCGTCGATTCCCATTGCTCATGCCGTCAACACTAAGGAATCATACGAAACAATGGCTAAATTGGTAAAATACATAAAATATGAACAACATGACAGGAAAATTTGTTGCGATTTAAAAGTAGTTGGAATGGCTAAATTGGTAAAATACATAAAATATGAACAACATGACAGGAAAATTTGTTGCGATTTAAAAGTAGTTGGGATGTTATGTGGAATGCAAGGCTGATATACAAAATATTGCTGTTTTTTATGCCTCTGGGATAGCCGTGCTCGCAAAGATCATTACAGAAGAAAGAAATGGCCAACAAGAAAAGACATTACATTGGGTGAAAACAACATAAAATACACACTTCTCGTCCAAAAAGAAATCATTTTTTGCCACCACTGCATATTAAGCAGGGGCTCTTTAAACATTTTGTAAAAGCCTTAAGGAAAGATTGCAATTCACTCACATAATAAAAAAGTTTATTTAAAAGTCTTTCTTTTCAAAAAATCGAAGAAGGCGTTTTTGATGGGCCTAAAATAAAGAAACTGATGAAAGATGCAAATTTCGAATCCTATTTGACGTCGGATGAAATTTCAGCATGGAGGTCGTTTAAGCTAATAGTTTCAAATTTCCTTGGATCCAATAAAAGCCTGCAATATGAAACAATGATTAATTGATTGTTAAAAAATTATGAAAAAATTGGTAAGAAATATATTTTTCTATATTTATGTATACATATAACACATATACTCGTATATGTTTTCTTCTAACTTATTTTTCGCTTTATGTATTCCAACATGTGTAAATATGTCCCTCAAAATTCATTTCTTGCATTCTCATTTAAACTTTTTCCCCGAGAATCTTGGCGACGAACATGGCGAATGGTTTCACCAAGAATTGAAATCCATCGAGCGGCGTTACCAAGGGCACTGGGATGAAAGAATGACGGGAGATTATATTTGGTTCCTCATTAGAGAAACCGATTCCAAAATCTACAAACGTCAACAAAGAACTTCTAATGAAACTTGTACATGTAAATAAACTCAAATGCACATAATATAAATAAAAGTAACAAATAAAATCGCTATTTAAATAGAAATTAAAAAAAAAGTTTTTTTGAAATTTTCTTACCTCTACCAAAAAGGCTATAATTTCTTTTCAGTAAAGGCATTATTTTCATCGCTAGGATGCAAACTTTTAAAAAATGGAGTAACATATTTTTTCGATTTTTTTTTTATTTTTTATGTTTTATTTTGTCCCTGGAAATTTTTATTTTTTTTTACAAAAATCTACTTTTTCCAATTTGTTTAACGACTGTTGCTAAACCACTGTTACTAAACCACTGTGGGCTACCAACATCGGTAGCTTCAATTTAACGTATAAGTCGACCAGATCGGGCATATACTCCAAAAATTATAGTGCAAATACTAACGACGATAATATACTATATTTAATAATTTTTTTAAAAAAAAAATGAATCCATAAAAAATTTTTGGTTATCATTTGCTTTGTTATTTGCTTTCGTTGAATTAGTTCTTGAGACATATGGGGAAGAATTCACAGTATTTTCGTTGGGTTTTTGACCTTATTAAATTATGTATATGCATTTCATGACACATTCGTGAAAAAACAATTATAAAACCACATACAATTCTGTTAAATTTCCAAGTAGACCGTAACATTAAAGTCATCATACAATGTCGACTCTAGTATAGAGAAAGACTACTGGGGTCGACTTTAGTATAGAGGAAAACAACTGTGGTCGACTCTTGTATAGAGAAAGACCACTGTGGTCGACTATAGTATAGAGAAAAACCACTGTGGTCACTCTAGTATAGAGAAAGACCAATGTGGTCGACTCTAGTATAGAGAAAAACCACTGTGGTCGACTCTGGTATAGAGAAAGACCACTGTGGTCGACTCTGGTCTAGAGAAAGACCACAGTGGTCGACTCTTGTATAGAGAAAGACCACTGTGGTCGACTCTAGTATAGAGAAAGACCACTGGTGTCGACTCTAGTATAGAGAAAAACCACTGTGGTCGACTCTAGTATACAGAAAGACCACTGTGGTCTACTGTAGTATAGAGAAAGACGACTGTGGTCTACTGTAGTATAGAGAAAGACGACTGTGGTCTACTGTAGTATGGAGAACGACCACTGTGGTCGCCTCTAGTATAGAGGAAGGCCACAGCGGTCGACTCTAGTATAAAGGAAGGCCACAGTGGTCGACTCTAGTATAGAGGAAGGCCACAGTGGTCGACTCTAGTATAGAAGAAGGCCACGGTGGTCGACTCTAATATAGAGGAAGGCCACGGTGGTCGACTCTAGTATAGAGGAAGGCCACGGTGGTCGACTCTAGTATAGAGGAAGGCCACGGTGGTCGACTCTAGTATAGAGGAAGGCCACGGTGGTCGACTCTAGTATAGAGGAAGGCCTTAGTGGTCGACTCTAGTATAGAGGAAGGCCACAGTGGTCGACTCTAGTATAGAGTATAGAGAAAGACCAATGTGGTCGACTCTAGTATAGAGAAAAACCACTGTGGTCGACTCTGGTATAGAGAAAGACCACTGTGGTCGACTCTGGTCTAGAGAAAGACCACAGTGGTCGACTCTTGTATAGAGAAAGACCACTGTGGTCGACTCTAGTATAGAGAAAGACCACTGGTGTCGACTCTAGTATAGAGAAAAACCACTGTGGTCGACTCTAGTATACAGAAAGACCACTGTGGTCTACTGTAGTATAGAGAAAGACGACTGTGGTCTACTGTAGTATAGAGAAAGACGACTGTGGTCTACTGTAGTATGGAGAACGACCACTGTGGTCGCCTCTAGTATAGAGGAAGGCCACAGCGGTCGACTCTAGTATAAAGGAAGGCCACAGTGGTCGACTCTAGTATAGAGGAAGGCCACAGTGGTCGACTCTAGTATAGAAGAAGGCCACGGTGGTCGACTCTAATATAGAGGAAGGCCACGGTGGTCGACTCTAGTATAGAGGAAGGCCACGGTGGTCGACTCTAGTATAGAGGAAGGCCACGGTGGTCGACTCTAGTATAGAGGAAGGCCACGGTGGTCGACTCTAGTATAGAGGAAGGCCACAGTGGTCGACTCTAGTATAGAGTATAGAGGAAGGCCACGGTGGTCGACTCTAGTATAGAGGAAGGCCACAGTGGTCGACTCTAGTATAGAGGAAGGCCTTAGTGGTCGACTCTAGTATAGAGGAAGGCCACAGTGGTCGACTCTAGTATAGAGTATAGAGAAAGACCAATGTGGTCGACTCTAGTATAGAGAAAAACCACTGTGGTCGACTCTGGTATAGAGAAAGACCACTGTGGTCGACTCTGGTCTAGAGAAAGACCACAGTGGTCGACTCTTGTATAGAGAAAGACCACTGTGGTCGACTCTAGTATAGAGAAAGACCACTGGTGTCGACTCTAGTATAGAGAAAAACCACTGTGGTCGACTCTAGTATACAGAAAGACCACTGTGGTCTACTGTAGTATAGAGAAAGACGACTGTGGTCTACTGTAGTATGGAGAACGACCACTGTGGTCGCCTCTAGTATAGAGGAAGGCCACAGCGGTCGACTCTAGTATAAAGGAAGGCCACAGTGGTCGACTCTAGTATAGAGGAAGGCCACAGTGGTCGACTCTAGTATAGAAGAAGGCCACGGTGGTCGACTCTAATATAGAGGAAGGCCACGGTGGTCGACTCTAGTATAGAGGAAGGCCACGGTGGTCGACTCTAGTATAGAGGAAGGCCACGGTGGTCGACTCTAGTATAGAGGAAGGCCACGGTGGTCGACTCTAGTATAGAGGAAGGCCACAGTGGTCGACTCTAGTATAGAGGAAGGCCACAGTGGTCGACTCTAGTATAGAGTATAGAGGAAGGCCACGGTGGTCGACTCTAGTATAGAGGAAGGCCACAGTGGTCGACTCTAGTATAGAGGAAGGCCTTAGTGGTCGACTCTAGTATAGAGGAAGGCCACAGTGGTCGACTCTAGTATAGAGTATAGAGAAAGACCAATGTGGTCGACTCTAGTATAGAGAAAAACCACTGTGGTCGACTCTGGTATAGAGAAAGACCACTGTGGTCGACTCTGGTCTAGAGAAAGACCACAGTGGTCGACTCTTGTATAGAGAAAGACCACTGTGGTCGACTCTAGTATAGAGAAAGACCACTGGTGTCGACTCTAGTATAGAGAAAAACCACTGTGGTCGACTCTAGTATACAGAAAGACCACTGTGGTCTACTGTAGTATAGAGAAAGACGACTGTGGTCTACTGTAGTATAGAGAAAGACGACTGTGGTCTACTGTAGTATGGAGAACGACCACTGTGGTCGCCTCTAGTATAGAGGAAGGCCACAGCGGTCGACTCTAGTATAAAGGAAGGCCACAGTGGTCGACTCTAGTATAGAGGAAGGCCACAGTGGTCGACTCTAGTATAGAAGAAGGCCACGGTGGTCGACTCTAATATAGAGGAAGGCCACGGTGGTCGACTCTAGTATAGAGGAAGGCCACGGTGGTCGACTCTAGTATAGAGGAAGGCCACGGTGGTCGACTCTAGTATAGAGGAAGGCCACGGTGGTCGACTCTAGTATAGAGGAAGGCCACGGTGGTCGACTCTAGTATAGAGGAAGGCCACGGTGGTCGACTCTAGTATAGAGGAAGGCCACGGTGGTCGACTCTAGTATAGAGGAAGGCCACGGTGGTCGACTCTAGTATAGAGGAAGGCCACAGTGGTCGACTCTAGTATAGAGGAAGGCCACAGTGGTCGACTCTAGTATAGAGGAAGGCCACAGTGGTCGACTCTAGTATAGATGAAGGCCACGGTGGTCGACTCTAGTATAGAGGAAGGCCACGGTGGTCGACTCTAGTATAGAGGAAGGCCACGGTGGTCGACTCTAGTATAGAGGACGGCCACGGTGGTCGACTCTAGTATAGAGGAAGGCCACGGTGGTCGACTCTAGTATAGAGGAAGGCCACGGTGGTCGACTCTAGTATAGAGGAAGGCCACGGTGGTCGACTCTAGTATAGAGGAAGGCCACGGTGGTCGACTCTAGTATAGAGGAAGGCCACAGTGGTCGACTCTAGTATAGAGGAAGGCCTTAGTGGTCGACTCTAGTATAGAGGAAGGCCACAGTGGTCGACTCTAGTATAGAGTATAGAGGAAGGCCACAGTGGTCGACTCTATTATAGGGGAAGACCGAAGTTGTAGACTAAATTTAAACTAAACAAGTAAGAAAGTTTCAGTCGGGTAAACCGACTAAGGTATACCCTCACTTTGTGAGTAATGTGGAATAATATGGAATATTAAACGAATTATTCTGTCAATTTGTATCTGAGGTACCAGAATGTTTTTAACAAATACACTTATTTTTCGCTGAATAGAAGATTCTTTAAATACATTACACTGCGCCGAATTATAAACGTTTTTTGCACTGGTATATTAACGTTATGAAATATTAAATTTTGGTATGATTTGGCCAATTTGTGTGGGAGGTACAAAAAGGGGCGTGGTGATAACGGCCATTTTTACAGGACTATAGGGACTTTAAAAGCGTTACACTGTGCAAAATGTTGTTGCATTTTCGTGCATTGGTACTCATGCTGTGAGCTCTTAACTTTTTGTGCAAAATGGTACCTTTGTGTGGGAGGTACAAAAAGGGCGTGGAAATAGCGTCCATTTTTCACAGTGCAAAAGACACTATAAAAGCATTACACTGTAAAAAATTTCAAGTATTTTTATACACTGGTATTAATGTTATAAGCTGTTATCTTTTGGTGCAAAATGGTACCTTTGTGTAAGAGGTACCAAAAGGGGCGTGAAAATGACACCCATTTTTCACTGGACTGTAGGCACTATGAAAGCATTACACTGTACAAAATTTCAAGTATTTTTATGCACTGGTATTAATGTTATAAGCTGTTAACTTTTGGTGCAAAATGGTGCATTTGTGTGGGAGGTACCAAAAGGGGCGTAGCAACATGGCCCATTTTTCTCGAGTTGATAGCGACTAATAAACTAATGCTATGTGTGGAATTTCAGAAGATTCGAATAAGTAGTATAGCAGTTATTAAAGATTCAATATTTCACAACATTTTAACACTTTGTGGGGGAGGTACTAGAAGGAGTGGACCAATATGGCCCATCTTCGAACTTAGAAGGAGATAGAAAAAAATATTGCCACGTACCAAATTTGAAGTCAATCGGTTACTCCTTTCGAGAGTTATCGTGCGCACCAGCCAGCAGCCAGACAGACACACAGACAGACAGATAGACAGACAGACAGACAGACAGACAGACAGACAGACGGACGGACATTGCTCATTCGTCTTAAAATGACCCAAAACGAATATCTGCCGAACATACTTAGGGTCTTAGATCACTCCTTCGATGTGTTACACTTTTTTTCGTAGCAAATGATATATACCCTCGTCACACTAAAGTGAGGGTATAAAAAGATCAACTAAATTTAAAAAAAAAACAGTAAGGAAAGGCTAAAGTCGGGCGGGGCCGACTATATAATACCCTACACCACTTTCGTAATATTGAATAACTCTGATATATAAATTTTGTAATTCATGTATATATTGTTTACATAAATTTACTTTTGGGACATTTTATACTTAAATAATACCCTGTACCACAGTGTGGTGTAGGGTATAAAAACGATTGGATCTAAAGAGCCAAATCGGATGAAACATATATATGGGAGCTATAGCTAAATCTTTACCGATTTTCTTCAAATTCGGCAATGTTGGTTCATGGATCAAGAAACTCTACCATTCTAGATTTCAAAACGATTGGATGTAAAATATAGCTTCTATAGAACTAAAGGGCCAAATAGGACGAAACATATATATGGGAGCTATAGCTAAATCTTAACCGATTTTCTTCAAATTGGGTAGTGTTGGTTCATGGATCAAGAAATACTACCATTCTAAATTTCAAAATAATGATTGGATTTAAAATACAGCTTCTACAGGACTAAAGAGCAAAATCGGACGAAACATATATATGGGAGCTATAGCTAAATCTTAACGGATTTTCTGCAAATTCGGTAGTGTTGGTTCATGGATCAAGAAACTCTACCATTCTAAATTTCAAAACGGTTGGATGTAAAATACAGCTTCTATAGAACTAAAGGGCCAAATCGGACGAAACATATATATGGGAGCTATAGCTAAATCTTAACCGATTTTTTTCAAATTCGGTAGTGTTGATTCATGGATCAAGAAACTCTACCGTTCTAAATTTCAAAATGATTGGATGTAAAATACATCTTCTACAGGACTAAAGAGCAAAATCGGACGAAACATATATATGGGAGCTAAAGCTAAATCTTAACCGATTTTCTTCAAATTCGGTAGTTTTGGTTCATGGATCAAGAAACTCTACCATTCTAGATTTCAAAACGATCGGATGTAAAATACAGCTTCTATAGGACTAAAGGGCCAAATCGGACGAAAGATATATATGGGAGCTATATCTAAATCTGAACCGATTTCAACCAAATTCAATAGCGATCTTAACAGCTGCGAAATACTCTAAACTCTAGACAGACATGGTTAAATCGACTCAGCTAGTGATTCTGAGTCGATCGGTATACTTTAAGGTGGGTCTAGCTGTGTTATTTTCAGGTGTTACAAACATCTGCCGTGAAACAAACTTATAATACCCTGTACCACAGTGTGGTGTAGGGTATAAAAACAAAAATAATGACGCTTCGACAAAATTTTTTGAAAAAGTTGATTTAATAAATTTTTCTATTTATCTACGGCAACCAAATCAATAAAAAAACATGATTTGGAAATTGATTAAAATTTCATATTTCTAATAAAGATATTCATAAATCCAAATTCAGTGGAAATGTATATTTCATATTATTACTCACTGTCATCACATATACATATGTATACATACATATGCATGTAATTTTTACACACATAAGAATATGCAGTTAAATAAGCTATTCACAAAATCATGAAAATTTGTCAGTGAAAGACCAGAACCCAAATTCTATGTCAATTCCATGCAATTTGTATGATATTGACTTAACTCAATGGACATGCAGACAATTGCCAAATTGCAAAAACAAAATCAGGTATCTCAAGAAGTGAAATCTTTAAACGAATTTTCATGTTTTACGTATAGATTGTCATCCGAAATAATGCATTTTTTGCAACACGCAAAAGGAGACGAGATAAACTCGATCGACTTAGAATCACCTTCTGAGTCGATTTAGCTATGAACGTCTGCCCAAGTCTCCTAGTAATAAAAGTTCATGTCGCAATAATTGTCTGATAGCGATAAGAATTATACGTATATGTTGTTTGGTATAGCGACAAAAGTGATCAAAAACAGTTTAGATTTAGTTACAGCCCCCATATAACGGGTTTTCCAATAGGGATGATATGATTTTGAAGTGACGTTTTGGTCATTTGTAATATGTCATGATCTGTTATTTGTTTTTCATTGTATTCAGTAGTTTTTACAATTTCATCATGGAGAGATATACGCAAGAACAACGTTTACAAATTATTCAGTTTTATTGTCAAAATAACCGTTTTCCAAATTTCCTAACAATAAGTGTTTTCTTTTTTGTCAAAGAAAGTATGTATGTATGTATATGATGTATATATAAGTATGTATATGATGCTGTATTTCACGTTCTTAATACAAGAAACATTTTAAGGTTATCGTTTCACATCGAGATCACCTGTATTGATAAATGAGTTAGTCGACTTCTCCCGACTTTAGTCCTTCCTTACTGGTTTTCCCAAAGTGTGTTGTTCTTTAATCAAGTTTGAAGATAACACTCTTTCAATGCACTGTAACAATGTAATCATATTTGATGTCCTACAAATTCAACAAACAATATCCAATTGTTAGAGAGATGGATACATCCTTATTTACGAGTATTTTATGTTGTGGTGTGAGTACCTTGTGTGACATACAGTGAGATGAGCTTTCGGCCTCGGCAAAGATTGTTTATTATTATTATTATTATAATGATGTGTTATTATTTGCTGTCAATCAAAATAAAATAAACTCTATCATCGTAATTCAATTCGGTTATCAAACAACCAAAAGCACAAACACAATCAAATACAATCAAATACAAATAGAGTGAAAATCAATATACGTATATACATATGTACCTATATAAATAATTGTATGAGGCACAGTGGACCGTTTCGAATAATAGCAATATGCAACAATTTGTTTGCCGAAGGGCTGCATAGAACGTTTTCTGGGGTGATATAGTGTCCCAAACATTTTAATACCCCTTTTCTTGGAAGTTGCATTTAGTATTTGGACTAAATTTTTTTTATGTATGAGCTCGATAAGGTGGCGTACCATCCAATTTAAAGGAGGGCTCTAAATGCTTAAAACATCAGTTTCGCGTAGATGCAGAAGTTTACTTTAGGGTCTGAATATTTACTCGTAATATCGACCTATGTAATTTATTTTTGGCTAAAATTACAATTTAGAAAAAAATACAAATTAGAAGAAAAAATCTCGCTATAATTTTATTTTAAATTTTATGTGCGTTTTAAATTTTGAAAAAAATGAAAAAAAAGAGTTTTTGGGTTTTACGAAATGTGTATTTGCTGTCGAACGGCTTAACCAATTTTTGCCAAAATAAATTTTAGGAAAGTTTTTTTTGAAAAAGAAGAAAAATGTAAAAGACGTCGTTTTTGGGTCATTGCAAGCTAGCGCGAGATGCCATCCTATTTACAGTCCCACCAACACCGTCAAATACAGCTTTTCCATGAGAGGTAGCAATAAAGTTCCCTTCGGCTTCAATGCCAAAGTCGGCATTGTAAAGGGTCCGAAAAATAACTTTTTTTTTTGAAAATGCTATAAAAAAAAAACTACTGAATATTTTCTAAAATTTCTTTTTGTATTTGAAAGTACAATCCTTCCGGTTAATAACGGAAAATAATTTCATTCAAATGGCTGCCTCGGCTGGCCATGCAGTAGCCTACACGACCGGTCCAATTTTTAAGCACATTATCGATTGTGTGCAGCTGTATTTCACCAATGGCTTCACGAATATTGTCCTTTAAAGCGTCAATTGTCTCTGGCTTGTCGGCGTAACACTTATCTTTGAGGGCACCCCACAAATAATAGTCCAACGGTGTCAAATCGCACCGAGGTGGCCAAACGACATCAACTCTGCGGCTGATAATGCGATCTTCAAAAACAGGGCGCAAAACATCGAGTGTAGCTTCGGCTGTGTGGCACGTAGCGCCGTCCTGTTGAAACCAAATGTTGCCAATATCCTCCTCTTAAATTTTTGTGAACAAAAATTCGTTCAACATGGCCCGATAACGATCGCCATTGAGTGTAACGGCCACTCCTTGCTCATTTTCGAAGAAAAATGGCCCATTTATGCCTCTGGACCAAAATCCGCACCAAACAGTGACTCGTTTTGGGTGTATCGGTTTTTCAATGAATGCGTGCGGGTTTGCTGTGCCCTAAATGCGATAATTTTGCTTGTTTACATACCCGCGAAGATTAAAATGAACAAATCAAAATCAAATGAAAATCAAAAATTAAAAAAAAATTTAAAATCAAAATTTTCAAAGTAATTTCGCAATATTTCCCAGCATTGTTCAAGCGTATACACAATCATATTCGTTCAGCGGAAGAATAAAACTAATTATCTGTCAAATCAGACATGAGCTAAGTGTTACCATTCACGAAATAAGCACTAGTTGAACAAAAAAACGTTAGATGGCGGACCCATTAGATCAATCAATTAAAAAACTGAATTTGTTTTTATATTGAGAAAAAAATGCCTTTTAACTACGTCGCCATACGTTTCTTTAAGGTGTCGAATCATTTTGAATAGATGTACTGATGATGCATCATGTTTCTCTTCCCCGGATATTATAACGAAGCAATTACTGTCGATGTTGGCTTCATTTTTGTGTTTTATATTTGAATCTGTAAAAAGTTTTAGCAAATCAGTTGATATTGGTGAAAATCTTCAATTCAATTCAATTCTTCAATTTTCACAAATTATCATATTGCAATATTCGCTGGAATTCGAACACTTCATTTGACTTGCCATCTTTCTAGATGAGTAATTTATATAAAATTCATCTGAAAAAACATCACAGCAGGAATCACATATGAACTCTACATAAGGTGATAATTTTGTATTCCACTTTAGAGTAATTTTTTTAGAACAGATCCTTTTATTGAGGGCATTGCAGCACGATTTTCTTGATAGATTTTTTTGTTCTCTTAGATTACCCATGTTTACGCTTTAAAAGACAATATTCAAATGACTCCTGTTGAAGCCACAACAGCTGTTAGTCGAATTCATCGCCCCCGCAACTGATTTGGCGCCGTTCATTGGCCCAACGCCGCTATCCTCTCTGTTATGGCTACGCCCTCGAAGTTGCTTGAGTTAGTTCACGACTCACCCGCATTTGGAATACTGCCAAACCACCATGCTCACGGCCAAAATAAAATATTAAATTAAATTAAAAATATAAATATTTTGTGTTTTTCATTTTTAACTCCCGCCACTCTGGCGCGGAGTTAAACATGGTCCTTCGAAGCAAAGATGATCCAGTGACCGGTGTTATAAGTGTTGTGATTCTCAAAATTATATATTTTAATTGAAAGAACTGTGTGTCATGCTGTGATATGGTTTTACGAACCAATTTTATTTTCCGTCGTTGTATGGATTCATCACGTGAATACTGCTTCACGAGCCAACGGCGGTCATAGCAAAAAATTCAGGAGACATGACATCATAAAATAAAAGCATGACAATACCTAATAACCTGGATGAAACACCAAACAACCATCATAAGCAGCTGAAACAACAACTCTCACAACAAGGAACGGGAGCATCACACCCTATACAACAACAACATCAAATGCATCGTCATCATACACCAACTTGCATTGCACTCGTGCAAGGGGGGCGGTATGTTGAAGCCACAACAGCTGATAGTCGAATTCATCGCCCCCGCAACTGATTTGGCGCCGTTCATTGGCCCAACGCCGCTATCCTCTCTGTTATGGCTACGCCCTCGGAGTTGCTTGAGTTAGTTCACGACTCACCCGCATTTGGCATACTACCAACCAGCCTGGCTCACGGCCAAAATAAAATATTAAATTAAAAATATAAATATTTTGTGTTTTTCTTTTTTAACTCCCGCCACTCTGGCGCGGAGTTAAACAATTTCAATGATCGATTTCTCAAATATTAAAAAGTGGGCTTATGATATCACTTCTATAGGTAATTTTATTCCCCTCAAAATAAAAATGTACAGGTACAAATGAAAATATAACGTACGATGCACGCCCATAGGGATAACCCACATGGGTATAAACTAATTCGTTCAAAACGATCGAAAATTCCCTAAATTTTACTTATTTTACTAACAATTTTTATGGCTCCACTGAAATCAAATATTCACTGACATTCATTCATTTTATGGCTGGGAAACTCCAAGAAATTGCCACCATCCATTCAGAACTATTGACCTAAATCGCCAGGTAGGTCAAACACTGTGGTTGAGAAATTTATGACCGAAATAGTTTACAAAGGTTGATCTGAAGATTAAACAATGCAAACCACACCACCACTTTTTATTCTGAGAATAGAGAAAATAGCATTTCACTTTATAAGAAATGTAAAGTAATATGATGTAGTTTGTGGGATCAGAAACGTGGACAAATGTTTTCATCCTTACCCCCAATTTCACAACCTCCGGTTAGAGCTAACTCACAGCTAAAATAAACATTTCATACAATTTGACAGCATTAACTGTAGGTTAGCTCTAACTTTAGGATAACCCGAGATTGTGAAATTGGCCGTTAGTCAGAATACTGTAATTACAAAAACTTATTCATTTAAGTACGATGTCGAAACGATCGGATATTACAATCAAACCGGATCAGTATGTTCATAGTTCGTTGACATGTACATACATATATATTAGGGCGGGTCGACTTAAAAGTCGCCCATTGCTCAGAGAAAATCGTATTCTAGGGATCAAAATAAGAAATTAAATATTAGTTTGGGTCAATAAGTCAATGCCTGCCTTCTACTTTTTAAATGTTATTTCATGCAAGTGTTTCCCACAGCTACAACTGAACGATTCCGAAAGCCAATTTGTCTACACGAATGATGTAGAAGTTCTTATCTTTGGAGCTACTTTCACGTCCAATTCTCAGAATTGAGTCCCAAGTCAATGAGCTGAAAAATGCTGTACTGTGCTATATTACGTGAACAGATGTGCAATATATATATAAGTATATATATATATTGTTCAAATATTTGATCTTGATTTCTTTGCAATTTTCTTTTCATATTTCGGACGTGAGTTATTTTAGGTCCTATTTCTTCTGTTGGTTTACCTTAGACCGAATTTGTGGGTAATTTATCATTTATGAGAAGGATTAGCCACAGATTTTTCTTTGCCATTTCAGTGAATTCCTTATTCATATTTCGAAATGTACCTACTATTTGTGTCCATAACTGTTAGGGCATTGTATTCGGCGACATGCGAGTACTCGTACAAAAAAATCACGGAATGATATAACAATCACGGATTGGGCTAGCGAAATGATTGATTGATAGTAGAATGGAGGAATTAGAAAAGCCACCAGGTGGAGGATGGATGGATGGCTGTATGAAGTTAATGGAGGGAGATATCCAACAGTGGCCGGTATGCGGCTCTGATGGATGGATGGACAAAAGGATTAGGACGTATGAATGGATACAGGGCATTTGAAGACTGTTCATTGGCTTGTTTTGCATTAAAACTATGAGGGATCTGGAAAATAAACCTCGACAATACCACAAAAAGAATAAAGTGAACAAATGAAGAAGAAAGAAGAAATTATTACAGAGCCAGGCATTTGCATGAACCCATATCCTTTACATGGCTGGTCTAGCCTGTGGTTTCCATTCGTCCATCAGAGCTATTTGAAGATGTCCGACAAGACATTATTGTACATATCCATTTACAGCTTTCACAAAAAACTTGTGTTGTAAATTAGACAACATGAGAAATTAATGATACGAATAAGTTTGTTTTATATTGCGGTTTGATTGATATCGTTTAATTTGTACACCCACATACACAGATGCATACGAGCAAATAGCAAACATGCATAACTTGTACAAAGGGTAAAATATGTGTTAAATACTTTCTAAACGTTCTAGAGCTCTTTTGATTATAAATGGTTTGCTAGATAGGGTCTTAATGTACTGACACGCAGTATAATTTAAAGAAAGGCTGTGACCAAAATGATTCAGTCTATTCATACCCTACACCACACTGTGGTACAGGGTATTATGACTTTGTGCATTTGTTTGTAACTCCCAAAAGGATAAGAGATAGACCCATTGTTTATTATACCGATCGACTTGTAATCAATTACTGAGTCGATCTAGTTATGTCCGTCTGTCTGTGCGTCTGTCTGTAGATGTATTTTTGTAATCAAAGTACAGGTCGAAATTACGAAACTTTGCACATATATTTCTTTAGGCCCATGGACGATCCCTATTGAATTTGGTTAAAATCGGTTCAGATTTACATATAGCTCCCATATATATGTAACTTCGATTTGGTATATATGCACTGTATAAGCAACATTTTTGAAACGATTTGTACAAAAATTGACAGAGAGTAGTCTTATGTATGATACACTAAGAGACAATACAAAATTTGGGGAAAATCGGTTCAGATTTAGATATAGCCCCTATATATATGTTAACCCCGATTTTACATGTAAGCGCTGTAAAAAGTGTATTTTTAATCCGATCAGTACGAAATTCGGCCGAAAGAGGTTTCTTATTACATGAATTAAGATTGCAAAATTTGGGGGAAATCGGTTCAGATTTAGATATAGCCCACATATATATGTTACCCCCGATTTGACATGTGAGCGCTATATAAACTGTATTTTAAATACGATCAGTACAAAATTTGGCATAAAGAGGTTTCTCATTACATGAATTAACACTGTCACATTTGAGGGAAATCGGTTCAGATTTAGATATAGCCCCGTATACATATATGTTACCCCAGATTTAACAAGAAATGCCGTGGTGGTGTTGGGTATTATATAGTCGGCCCCGCCCGACTTTAAACTTCCCCTACTGGTTTTATCTTCGCAATTCCACAAAAGTTATAGGAAAGGCAGAAAGTCGGGCGGGCCGACTAGATAATACCCTACACCTCCCAAACAATGCGATAAGGGTCATTGCCATAATAATTTGGAATAATTGGTAAATGGGTAGAAACATATTATCTAATTCTGAAACGATAATCGCTAAATTAAGCAATATTCGTTCCTAAATTGTGAAAAATATTTCTGGAAAATTTTAATGATCGGAAGTAAAATACAACTTCTATAGCGGTTTGATACCAAATCAGGAGGAACATATACATGGAGCTTTAATATAAATCTGAACCGATCTTCCCTGAATACTCATTCATGTAAAAAGACCTCCTTCTGTCGAATTTCGTACTTATCGGTTATAAAATACAGTCTCTACAGCGCTTACATGTCAAATCGGGGGTAACATATATATGGGAGCTATATCTAAATCTGAACCGATTTTCTCCGAATTTGGCAGTATTCCTTCATGTAATAAGAAACCTCTTTCTGCCGAATTTCAGACTGATCGGATATAAAATAAAGTTTTTACAGCGCTTACAATCTGAACTGATTTTAACCAAATTCAATAGGGATCGTCCTTGGGCCAAATAAAGTTTCGTCGAGATCGGATCATAATTGCTACCTGTACTTTGATTACAAGAATATATGCACAGACAGACGGACAGACAGACAGACGGACAGACGGACATAGCTAAATCAACTCAGAAAGTGATTCTAAGTCGATCGGTATAATAAACAATGGGTCTATTGCTTCTCCTTTTGGGTGTTACAAACAAATGCGCAAAGTTATAATACCCTGTACCACAGTGTGGTGTAGGGTATAAAAATGAAATTACAAAAATTCACCAAAGTTTTGAAAATCTTTTATAAATTAAATATATTTGAAGATATTCCTAAACAATAAATTTATTTGTATATAAATACATATTTTATTTGAGAAAATTAGTTTGCAAACATATTTTGTTGTAATATATTAATATATGCGTTCCAAGTAAATTTTATTGATTTTCAAATAAAATTTATTTACTCAGAAATATATAACATTTAAAAATTTGTGTTCCAAATATATTTTCTTTCGATTCAAACATATCAAAAAAGGCGATTTTGCCCCGTGTACTGTGTGTGGAATTACAGAGAATTCGGATAGGTTATCTGAGAATCAATATTTAACTAAACCTACCTACCCCTTTGTGAAGTAGGTACTAGAAGGAGTGGACCAATTTGTATTATTACATTTCAAATTTTAAATCAATCCGTTACACGTTTCGAGTGTTATTGTGCGCATCAGCCCGGCGGACGGAGGGACATAGCCCAAATAACGTAGAATGTCCTAAAACTGATTTCCACCGAACATACTTAGGATCTTAGGCACCTCATTTGAATATCCTCACTCTATCTATGGGAGGGTATTCAAATTATTTCAAGTCTTGTCAGTCATTAATAATGTCAATTTGAACCCACAACGCTGGGTAATTAATTTCAACACAACACCAATTTGTTCAATCATTCACTTTTCGTTGGATACATGACCATTAAAATTTACAAAGTGCCAAACATACAAGAATATTGTTTATTTATCAATCTCAATCAAATGCCATCTATGTATGACTATGGGTCAGGTCATCAGTGTTTTATCTTAACTGCCAGACGGACTGACTGGGTGAGTGGCTGAGTGAGTGAACGCGTGCTCTCCAAATGTGTTTTTAATCCAAAACAAATTTGGCCTATCCCATTTCTTATCCGTTATAACCTTTGGCATTATGGGAACAATTTCTTTTTGTTCTTCCTTCGGCAGATAGCCTTCATTCAATTTACATACGTACATATGTTCGCACTTGGATATTCTTCAAGTGTTATAGACATTTTTGCATGTTCGTGCCAAGAACTTCAAGAACGTTTGAAGTCGCCTTCTGATGCCTGTGATGTGATGGACGAAGGTCTACTACCACTTATATAACAACTTGATGGTCAGCTAATGATATTTGTGCTATTGGTCATGTTATCATCCACACGTAGTTTGATACGAACACATACTGCTGGCACATGTGTTAAGCGAAAGGAGGCAAAATATGTTTGAGAAGGACGCATATGCATATCCCCAGTTAGAGATGACTGACAGAGAAAATAAATATACGAGGGATTTTATTTGTCAATTTGTTGGGAAATGTAGTTGATATACTTAACGATTTTATGATCATCACGCTACTTATGCACCTAAATACGGGACATCCAAAGAGGTGTCATTGTAAAATTTAAAAAAAACAAGTAAGAAATTGCTCACAAAGTGAGGCAATGTAAATATGCACTGGTATATGTACTATTATTATGAGCGATTTAATTTTGTATGTCTTGGCTCCTTTTGTATGGGAGGTACTTAAACGGGTGTGGTCATAGCTTAAATTTTTAACAGGACTGTAAGAATGTTTAAAACTGTACACTGTGCCCCTTTGGAAGGTACCAAAGGGGCGTGATAATAACGCCCATTTTTCGACAGACTGTAGGTACTATAAAAACATTACACTGTACAAAATGTTAAGTATTTATATGCACTAGTATAAAAGTTATAAGTTGTTCACTTTTGGTGCAAAATAGTACATTTGTTAGGTGCCAAAAGGGGCATGCCAATTACGCCCACTTTTCACTGGACTCTAGGTACTAAAAAAGCATTACACTGTACAAAATTTGTATTTGCATAAACTGATATAAAATATATAAGCAGTTAGCTTTTGGTGCAAAATGCTCCATTTGTGTGGGAGGTACTAAAGGGGGCGTGGACACTTCGCCAATTTTTCTCGAGGTAATAGTGACTAATAAACTAATACTATATGTAGAGGATTCAAATAAGTAGTATAGAAGTTATTAAATAATCAATATTTCACTAAATGTTAACCCTTTGTGGGAAGGTATTAAAAGGAGTGGACCAATATGGCCCATCCTCGAACTTAGCTGGAGATGGAGAAAAATATCACCGCATACCAAATTTGAAGTGAATTGGTTACACCTGTCGAGAGTTATCGTGCGCACCAGCCAGCAGATAGACACACAGACGGACGGACATTGTTCAAATGACTTAAATTTACCCAAAACGCCGAACATACTTGGGGTCTTAGGTCACTCCTTCGACGTGTTACTTTTTTGGCTCGTAGCAAATGATAAATACCCTCCTCTCTATGGTGAGGGGATAAAAATATGAAAATTATTTTTTTATTTCCCTGATTTTTACAATATGGGTCATTATTTATACATGCATCTATAGATACAAAGTGACATTGTTTTCTTCGTTAGGCTTTCAAAAACTCGTTTGTCACTTTTTCTACGTGAAAGTGATATTCCCACATTGGAAAAAATTGTCTTAAAATTAAACATTTGCGCCAAAGACGCCCTAATCATTAAAATAAGTACATTTTGTACCTAAAATATAGATAATTTCGTTAATATTATGTACATTTTCTTAATTTTACGTACAAGACGTACTTATTTCAAAAATTAAGGTCGTCTTTGGCGCAAATTTTTAATTTTAAGACAATTTTTTGTTTGCGATAGTTGTTTCCCCTTATAATTTTGTTCTATCTAAAGGTTATCTGGATATACTACAACAAAAATATGGTTCAAATACCAAAATAAATCTTTCCTGAAATTGAAATTGGAATTTATGGAAGATAAATATAGACCTACGCTGCAAATGCCATATTCATTTCATAACATTTTTCTTCACCTCGATAACTGCACGAATTCCGTCTTTGGGGTCTCGAATCGATTGTGTTATCTTTCACGTAGCCCCAAAGGAAATAAGTCTCAAAGGTGTTAAATCACAAAATCTTGGTGGCCAATTGTGATCGCCTCTTGCAGAAATCACACGATAAGGAGACTTTTCATGCAAAACTGCACTAAGTGGTGCAAACGTTGTACACATCAATATCTTCCAACCAAACAAATTATTGATCATTGTTCGACAGCGCAATCCATCCAACGTAAAAGTTGGTCCAGGCTCATTTTGTAAAAGTAATGTCCACTGACCCCCCCAATCCAAAAACTGCACCAAAAAGTCATACACGTGTCACACAACATGTGCCTTACGACGAGACAAAAATGCATTGGTTTTGCCATTGTAGTGATTTTTAATAATTTCTATGCGTTGCTGAAGCGTATATCGTTCGTTTTATACCCTACGCCACACTTCAGGGAATTATTTGTTCCTAACATCAAAAAGGAGATGAGATACCCATTGTTTATTATACCATTCGACTTACGAGTATCAATTTCTGAAACGATTTAGGTATGTCTGTCTGTCTGTAGATGTATTCCTGTATTCAAAGTACAGTTCGCAATAATCCTCCGATAAATCGAAAATTGGCAGGAACTTCTTGTTTTGCTTAAAAATTAAATTGGTGAAAATATGTTCAGATATAGAGATAACACTATGCAAAAAAAAAACAAAATTATTGAAACCTTTTAATTTTATTTTTTTTATTCTTAAAAAAATTTTATTTTTTATTAAAACTTTTTTTTGTGTTGATTGAGACATACTCACAGCGTGCCCCAAGGGTTCAAAAGTTCGCCTAGTTTGAGGCCAAAAACTGTTAATGTGGTTTTGCTCAGGATCATCCCATCTACTCAACTGAGACCAAAATCGTATCTGCTTCGCTTCGCGAAAACAGTAAAAAACGATAAAAAAAATCTCGGAAATTTAAAACTCTAACACAATTTCCATTATATATGAGTAAATGTAAGTCGTTTTACATTTTACGCGATATTTGCAATATCTCCATATTGCAATTTTTATTCTAAAAACTGCCTAACGTTTTCGTATTATTTTTCAATGCAAACATGAGGCACGCTGTGTACTATTTTATGAAGCTAAAACAATAAAATTTGTTTATGGTACAGTTTTTTAAAGAAATTTTTCATTAAAATTCCAATTTTCATGGAGAATACCTTTATTATTTGAACCATATTTTTTGAAGTATAAGTCCAATAGGTCCAAAAAAAACTTATTTGTATGTCAATTTTTATAAAAAGCCGTGGAACTTTTGTGACACACGCTACGTGACGCACGTTACATTTTTATATATATGCATATAAATAAACAAAACAATTTGTTTATTTTAACAAAATAATTTATATAATTTTTTAATAAATTTCTTAATAAACATTTTTTATTTATAAATCAATATATAAATATATAAATCTTTTCCACGACGATTTTGTACTAGAAGTAAACAGCTTTTAACTTTAATACCAGTACATACTTTAAAGATATTAAATGCAATTTAAATTGGTAATAATTTGTATAACACAAAAAAATAAATAAATTTACTAATATTTTTTTGAAACTCAAGGTGAGAGGATTCATTAGTTGGTTTACCCGACTGAAATTTCTTACTTGTTTTTATATATATTTATCCCCTCACCTTAGAGAGGAAGGTATACAGGGTGGCTGATATGTATTGCAACCAACATCAGGTTGCTATCATTTCTAAACCCTAGCGGTCTGATAGCTGACAGATTTATTTCAGTGACAGTTAATTTTATTGTTTACAAGCTTACAAAAGCATTTTGATCTATTGAAAAAAGTTATTCGTGATGGAATTCAAGCGTGATAGTGTGATTGCTTTATATTTGGGTGGAAAAACACAAGTGGATATCGTTAGAGCCCTCCAGCATTTAAATGTGAATAAATCTTTTGTTTCTCTTACCATTGCTCGTTACCGTGATACTGGCAGTGTTGCATCGCGTCCAAAAAGTGGACGAAAAAAAAAACGGTAACAACACCAGAAATTATCCGAAAAGTGAATGCCAGATTTGATCGAAATCCACGCCGCAGTGGTAGAAAAATTGCTCGTGAGCTGAACATATCGCGAGAACGGATACAACACATATTAAAAAATTAGCTTGGACTAAAGCCATTGAAGTTGCAATTTGGTTTTCTCCGAAGAGAAGCCAAAGCAAATTGAGCAGTTTGTGAACAAACAAAATGATCTGGTTTACTTGCCAAAGAGGTCAGCTGAAAATTTACACCTTCGGCCACCAGAACTCAAGCGCCGCCGATGGTAATGGTGTGGGCCGCCGTAACGGCCGATGGTCGCTCCCCGCTCGTATTCATCGACCTAAAGACAGTATTGAAGCCCTGGGCAGACAAACATTTCGGCCGCAGACCATGGACATTCCAACAGGACTCAGCACAATCGCACTCAGCACGCGTCAACCAAGAATGGATTTTGGTTGTCGCGTGCTGGTTCATGGATCAAGAAACTCTACCATTCTAAATTTCAAAACGATTGGATGTAAAATACAGCTTTTATAGGACTAAAGGGGCCAAATCGGACGAAACATATATATGGGAGCTATAGCTAAATCTTAACCGATTTTCTTCAAATTCGAAAGATATATATGGGAGCTATATCTAAATCTGAACCGATTTCAACCAAATTCAATAGCGATCTTAACAGCCGCGAAATACTCTGAACTGCAAAATTTCAGAACGATCGGAGTGAAATTGCGACCTGTAGTCGACGAACAACTTTACATGGACAGACGGACGGACGGACGGACGGACATCGTTAAATCGACTCAGCTAGTGATTCTGAGTCGATTGGTATACTTTAAGGTGGGTCTAGCTGTGTTATTTTCAGGTGTTACAAACATCTGCCGTGAAACAAACTTATAATACCCTGTACCACAGTGTGGTGTAGGGTAT
Organism: Eudasyphora cyanicolor; assembly: GCA_963930755.1. Classification (NCBI taxonomy): domain Eukaryota; kingdom Metazoa; phylum Arthropoda; class Insecta; order Diptera; family Muscidae; genus Eudasyphora; species Eudasyphora cyanicolor. The sequence continues at coordinate 152,794,615 of OZ005736.1, read as the reverse complement.
AAACAGCTTTTATAGGACTAAAGGGCCAAATCGGACGAAACATATATATGGGAGCTATAGCTAAATCTTAACCGATTTTCTTAAAATTCGGTAGTGTTGGTTCATGAATCAAGAAACTCTACCATTCTAAATTTCAAAACGATTGGATGTAAAATACAGCTTCTATAGGACTAAAGGGCCAAATCGGACGAAACGTATATATGGGAGCTATAGTTAAATCTTAACCGATTTTCTTCAAATTCGGCAATGTTGGTTCGTGGATCAAGAAACTCTACCATTCTAAATTTCAAAACGATTGGATGTAAAATACAGCTTCTATAGGACTAAAGGGCCAAATCGGACGAAACATATATATGGGAACTATAGCTAAATCTTAACCGATTTTCTTCAAATTCAGCAATGTTGGTTCATGGATCAAGAAACTTTACCATTCTAAATTTCAAAACGATTGGATGTAAAATACAGCTTCTATAGGACTAAAGGGTCAAATCGGACGAAAGATATATATGGGAGCTATATCTAAATCTGAACCGATTTCAACCAAATTCAATTGCGATCTTAACAGCTGCGAAATAGTCTAAACTGCAAAATTTCAGAACGATCGGAGTGAAATTGCGACCTGTAGTCGACGAACAACTTTACATGGACAGACGGACGGACGGACGGACATGCTTAAATCGACTCAGCTAGTGATTCTGAGTCGATCGGTATACTTAAGCTGGATCAATTCCAAAAATGTATGGTTGGTGGACTGTTTCTGGAATTTGCCCATATCGATGGACTTTTTATCCCCTCACCTTTGAGAGGAGGGTATATATTATTTGCTACTAGCCAAAAGTGTAACACATCGAAGGAACGACCAAAGACACCAAGTATGTTTGAAAGGAATTCGGCTTAGTTCATTTTAAGTAATTTGAGCAATGTCCGCCCCTCTGTCTGCTGGCTGGTGCTTACGATAACTCTCGAAAGGATCATCCGATTGACTTCAAATTTGGTATGCGGTAATATTTTTCTCTATCTCCGGCTAAGTGCGAAGGTGGGCCATAGTGGTCCACTCCTTCTAGTACCTCCCGCACAAAGGGTAAACATTTAAAGAAATATTTATTCTTTAATAACTTCTATACTCCTTACTCCAATCTTCGGAAATTATACACTTAGTATAATCTTATTAGTCGCTAACACCTCAAGAAAAATGGGGGAAATTTCCAGGCCCCTTTTGGTACCTCCCACACAAATGGACCATTTTTCATCAAAAGTTAACAACTTACATGCGATTTTGTATAGTGCATGTTTTTATAGTACCTAGGGTCCAGAGAAAAGTGGGCTTTATTGCCATGCCCCTTTTGGTACCTCCCACAGAAAGGTACCATTTTGAACAGCTTATAACTTGAATGCAATTTAAATTGATAATAATTAAGTTTAAAAAAAAAACAAGTAAGAATGCTTCAGTCGGGTAAACCGACTAAGGTATAACCTCACTTTGTGAGTAATGTAATATTGAATATTCCACGAATTATTCTGCCAGTTTGTGTGGGAGGTACCAGAACGGGTTTAACAAATACACCTATTTTTCGCTGAACAGTAGATATTTTGAATACATTGCACTGTGCCGAATTATAAGTGTTTATGTGCTCTAGTATATTAACGTTATGAGATATTGTTTACTTGTCATCTGTCAAGTAGTGACATGGAAAATTATAACCACCTACAGCTTGATAATGAGCTACGACATTTACGAGTTAACCAAATGGTAGTGTTTAGGAAAATTATACATTATAATTATAATAAACAATTAAATAAATGCAAACTCCAGTCGACTATAAATATTGCCACATGTTATTACAAAAATTAGATCAGAAGATTTCTATGTAGAAGAGCTGAGTACGGCCAAATTTAATAAATATATATATATCGAAATGAGGATTATATAGCGCTAAATGTAAGGTAGGAAATGAGTTTATATTGAGGTTATATGGAAGTTATATTTTAAATGATTTTTTAAATTTAACAGAGTTTGTTCTTGGTTCAAGAAAATTATATCTGCCAAATTCTGCAACGTATATTCCATGTTCAGAAAACTGATAACTTCCAATTTTATAAAAATCTGTTAGGTCAATAAGGATTCTAAAGCGCTAAAATTCAAAATCAAAATATTGACATATTTGGGGGCTATATCTCAGTAAGGACCGATATTTTAAAACTACTCACTGTTTGTTCCTGACTCAAAAACAAGTCTTTGCTAAATTTCATCAATATGGGTAGGATACTGTGAGTTCTGTAGCGCATTTATGTGAAATCCTGACGTATATGTGGGGGCTATATACAACTATGTATAGATTTTGACCGATTCGCACCAGCTTCAATGGGCTTCTTGCTAGAGCAGTGGCAAAGCTTCCAGCCAATTTTCATCAACATCGAATAAAAATTGAGTCCTCTACTTGGCAACAGTTAAGTACGACAGCAGAAAGACGGTTGGACGGACAAACAGAAAAACATGGTTAGATCAAATCAGCAAGTGATTATAAAGGAATCTTCCAATCTTGTATTTAATTTTTATACAAACATTACAACATCTTGTTAATATTTTTCCCTTTTCAACACTAAGAGGTTTTTAAAATATTTTTTCTTTTCTTGAGCGTCCCAGTAGGTGAGTTGGCAGCGTGCTCGCCTATGAGTTTGGGGGTCGTGGGATCGATTCCCACCAGAGGCTCTGGTCTGTCGCTGCAAACTCTAACCACATGGTCTTTGTAACACGGCTTTTCCTTGGACCGTACAATCAGAATATATATTTACTATGTATTGTAATTCATTTAAATAAATAAACAAATATCATTCCTTGGACCATGTGACTGTTGCATAGTGTAATTCTTTCAATCCGTTGGGAGAGAATCGCAAAAAAATAAAAAGTTTTCATATCTGGGATTTTAACAAATTTTGGGGATTGCGGCAATGTGTCTCCGGTTTCCTTATTTTAGTTACTGAACTAATCTTTTACAAGGAAAATATGTAGACAAGAATGAAAATGCCATAGATATAGACAAACCAGTGCGGAATCTTCAAAATTATATTTTAAACAATTCCAATTCGTCATCCCTAAATCAAAGCGTTTTGCAGAGGGGTCGATATTAATGGTCAGTCAACTGGTTAAGCTTACGCAGGCCAATGCCGTCAAGGCAACAAATGTAATAAATAAATCGTATCTTAACCAAATTCCTCTCAGCTAAACTAATAAAGATCGAATAACACAAGAGAAGGAAACATCAACAGAAACCTTAGAAAAACTTCGATGCTTTCCTTTGGCAGCGCCTTCTGGTTTCCATCGTCCTGAATATGCAAAAGAAAATACCAAAAATTAAAAAATCCTTTAGAACAACCTATTCAAATCCAACAACCAACCAAACGCAAACCGGACGAATGGGCCGTAGGGAGGAAGGGTTAAAAACACCGCAACAACTTGTATCATCACCCCCACCACCACCAGCCTCCACCTAAAGATTCATTGAGAGCTGAGGATATATTCGAAGCCTTTCAAGTGTTGATTAGAGTTTGTTTATGATTCAGTTTTCACTGAGGCTTAGGCCAAATGACATTAGCATATTATCAAAAGTTTCCCGAAAGAAATGAACTGAACTGAAATTGAAAAAGTAAAACAAACGAAATACAACAGAAGGAAGAGATATACTTAACTCGGGAGGCGGCGCAAAATGAATGGGTACAGATTTTCTTGATAAGAATTGTTCGCATTTGCCGGACGATCTTTGCGTTCACTGCTCTCTATGTTGTCGTAAGTCGCAGGGCTTTTGAACCCTTTCATGCATAAATTTAAGTTTTAACATACCTACTTCGTTTATATTAGAATATAAATATGTATGTATTTGTGTATTTTTTATGTGTGTGTGTACTCCATGAAATCCTTTTGTTTATTACGTATTTACTACAATTGCGGTCAAATGTCAAATTGTTAATAAATGAAGTTTTCGCAAATGTACAGTGGAACAGATTGAGTACAACCATACAAATTGAAGTGACACACAGTCGCAAAGGGTTCTAAAGTTAATTCCAAATGCCCGCCTATGGAACCATACAAGGACTTCACATAAAGGCTGATCCCATATACAGACGTCATTTTCTCAATGCGGGGCGGTAACAAAACATGTGCTCTCCACGTCCTCCTTATATACACAGCCGCTTCTGCAGAACTCATTGGACTCAATTCTCAACCTCCTAGCGCATTAGTCAATCAGGCAATGTCCCGTCAGAACTGACACTAACGTAGACAGTACAAGTATTTTCCGCTCTACTAGTCAGATTTGTCTAGCTAACCTACAGGTGTCGATTTCTGTACACGCAAAGAAAAGAATTCGTTTTTGCGTAACGAAATGTTAGACAACTAAAATTCTCCTTTGCAGGAACTGAAATTTCGTTTGTTGTAACGGAAACTTATTTTGCGTAAACAATTTTTTGTTTCTACCGTAAGAAATTTCAGTCCTCGTAAACGAGAATTGTAGTCGTCTAAAATTTAGTTTATGTGAAACTAACATTTTCTTTGCGTGTACATCTCTCATTGGACTGCCTGAACATCTTTATGGAAAGGGAGTTCGTTTATATTTCCTGGTATTCTGCCAACCCAGTCCTCTCTGGCAGGTATCTCAGTGGCAAAGTTCTTCTCGAAGGTGTACATACACCATTGGTATATAGCCCACTCGGTCGGTTACCGCTGCGCTATAGTATGATATCCTCCCGTGACCTAGTTCTTGTATCTCCACATTGATAGACAGTTTATATTAATTAACCAGTAAGGAAAGACAGAAAGTCGGGCGGGGCCGACAATATAATACCCTACACCTACCTACCAATGCGATAAGAATTTGGCAGTGTTCATACATGTAATAAGAAAACTCTCTCTGTTAAATTTCGTACGGATCGGATATAAAACACGATTTCTACAGCGCTTAAATGTTAAATCGGGTGAAACATATATATGGTGGCTATATCTTAATCTGAACCGATTTTCCCCGAATTTGGCAGTGTTTATTCATGTAATAAGAGAACTCTCTCTGTTAAATTTCGTACTGATCGGATATAAAACACGATTTCTACAGCGCTTAAATGTTAAATCGGGTGAAAGATATATATGGTGGCTATATCTAAATCTGAACCGATTTTCCCCGAATTTGGCAGTGTTTATTCATGTAATAAGAGAACTCTCTCTGTTAAATTTCGTACCGATCGGATATAAAACACGATTTCTACAGCGCTTAAATATTAAATCGGGTGAAACATATATATGGTGGCTATATCAAAATCTGAACCGATTTTCCCCGAATTTGGCAGTGTCTATTCATGTAATATAAGAACTCTCTCTGTTAAATTTCGTACTGATCGGATATAAAACACGATTTCTACAGCGCTTAAATGTTAAATCGGGTGAAACATATATATGGTGGCTATATCTAAATCTGAACCGATTTTCCCCGAATTTGGCAGTGTTTATTCATGTAATAAGAGAACTCTCTCTGCCAAATTTCGTACTGATCTGATTTAAAATACAGTTCCTACAGCTCTTACATGCCAAATCGGGTGAAACATATATATGGGGGCTATATCTAAATCTGATCGGATTTTCTCCGAATTTGGTAGTGTTCATTCACGTAATAATAAAACTCTCTCTGCCGAATTTCATAAAGATCGGATGTAAAATGTGGTTTCTACGGCGCTTGCATGTCAAATCGGGTGAAACATATATATGGGGACTATATCCAAATCTGAACCGATTTTAACCAACTTCAATAGGGATCGTCCTTGGGCCAAAAAAGAGGACTATGCTAAATTTCATCACAATCGGACCATAAATACGACCTGCACTTTGATTACAAGAATACATGGACATACGGACAGACAGACGGACAGACAGACGGACAGACAGACGGACATGGCTAAATCGACTCAGAAAGTGATTCTGAGTCGATCGGTATAATAAACAATGGGTCTATCTCTTCTCCTTTTAGGTGTTACAAACAAATGCACAAAGTCATAATACCCTGTACCACAGTGTGGTGTAGGGTATAATAATATTAATTTCTCTAGCCACAATATCAACCGGCAGTAGATAGAGTAGAACTTGTAGAGACTCAGTCTATGTAGTCCTTATAGCCATGCTTCAGCTTATGTAGTCAGTCCTCTGAAACTTTGATAATTGGTTTGTATTGAATAGTTGCCGTCCACCGCATGTATTGGACGAATACTGCTATGTACAAATATCCAATGACCGGTTTTGGGAGAGAAGCCCCAACTCGACCCTTCAGCGTTCTGTTGTGGGTTCTACTGTATTGGTTTCCAGGCCAAGGAAGGTGGCTGCTTCCATTGGATGGGTCCAAAGAGACCTGGGAACAACGTGCGGTTGAACAGATGTAGTGTGTCGTGTGATCCCTGGTTGCATGCGGAACAGGTGTTCGACGTGTTGCCATCAATTCTCGCACAATACGAATTGAGGCTGCTACACCAGCCTGATCATAGTTGGGCCGAAATTACTCTTGCCTGTAGAGGTAATACCGCTTCCTCCGAAGCCACTGATGGAGGGTGATCTCCCAGCACCATATTCACGGCTTTAACGACTACGTCAGAGTTTGTGTCAGTGAGGTCTGCCTGGTATGCTCTTTGCTATAGAGGTTCTAGATCATGAAGATCTCTCTGATCTGCCTGGGAGGGTGTTGCCTACGCACAAGGCATTTGTTTGGATGGCTATGGCGGTAGCATCCAAGTAGATACTGCTTCGACAGCATAAAGTTGTGTCGTCGCACGGGTATAATCTTCAGCTCCCAATATAGGTGGTCCACAGAAGACATGATGATGCACACTGCCGCAGTTCTTAGGGCGGCATTTGGCTGCTCTGCAGGTTCTTCCACTGCGTCTCGCTTATATTTGGCGGCCTCACTAGTGCTGCATAGTTAACCACAGACCGCCCTACCGCTTTGTAAGAGGTCAACATAGTTTCTTTGTCGGTTCCCCAAGTGCTGCCGTCCAGTGACTTAAGGACTCTGTTCCTACTTCTCATTTTATTGCAGATAGATGTGGCATGCGAGTTAGACCTGCAGAGGCTATCAAATGTGACACCATGAATCTTAGGGTATTGGTGGTCGCAATTCCTGTGTAATCGACTATCACATTGAGTTGCTTCTTCACTTGCGCTGTCCCTGAAGTAAACAGAGTAGCTGATGATTTGGTGGCGGACATCTTCAGGTTGCTTCAAATGAGACTGCCGTCCGTACGTCTCTCCTGCCAGGATTCGAGAGTGACTTCATCGTTGCCAACAACTTACGGATACCGAAAGTTAAATTTCATTGCTTCAGATGATCCAGCCATTTATGCTGCCTAATTTCTAGATGCAGTTCCCTGATTCTAGGATCAGCAGGGTTAGAACGACTAATTTCATCAAGCTCGTCAGTCCCGCTGCATCTGCGGGCAAATTAGGTCGTATCTCAGGTATTCGACCAGCGGGGATAACGCAAGCGGCTGCTGCGTTGATGATGCCTCGGAACGTATGGATACCGAAAGTTAAATTTCATTGCTTCAGATGATTCAGCCATTTATGCTGCCTAATTTCTAGATGCAGTTCCCTGATTCTAGGATCAGCAGGGTTAGAACGACTAATTTCATCAAGCTCGTCAATCCCGCTGCATCTGCGGGCAAATTAGGTCGTATCTCAGGTATTTGACCAGCGGGGATAACGAAAGCGGCTGCTGCGTTGATGATGCCTCGAAATTTCTTCTCAGCTACCCGGACATCTGAGGGGATGGGGTTTGTGAATTATATAAATCCGTTCCAGTTCGGTTTCCTTTGATTCAGGAAAGTACGGCGTTCAGAGAAGATGAAATGGGCTGGTCTGTCTATGGAGAGGATTATGGGGAGGTGGTCTGAACCCAACGAAATGACAGGACGATGACAGTTGATGTCCAGCGAGCTGCTGCAATCACGCATAATCCGTGTGTGAGCATCCTTATTCGCTGTGCAAAACGTAGAGCCATTTATATGATCAGCCCTGTAGTAATGAATTAATATCTGGCAGAAAAAGTGAAGAACAGCTATCAATCGACTCAAATTCGAAACGTACTCAGAGACATCCTACAGGGAGCTCTGAAGAAGCGGTCTCGATGGGCCAGAAGCTGCGGTTAACAGAAAAAAGACAGAATGGGTTATCTTTACTAGAATGAATAATATCCCACATGTGGACCCTCCTTCTCGGATAAATGGAACAGATCTAGTCTTTCTGAAAGTGCAATTTTTTTAGGAATAATTCTAAATAGGATGCTGTTATTCAGAAGTAACGTACTGGAAAGTTTAAGGGAGGCCAACGTCGCCTTATATTCCTGCAGGAAGCCTGTAGGGTCGCGGTGGGGCCTCTCTCATAAAATCGTCCATTGGATATATATAGCAGTAGTTCGTCCAATACTGTTCAGGAAAGTACCTGGTATGGTGGACGGCAACTGACAAACTAACCATCATCAACCTGCTATCAAAGCTTCTGAGAACTGCCTGCCTGTGCATAATCGGAGGGACTACTGCGACTGAGTCTCTGCAAGTCCTACTCATATATATTATATCCTACTTAATATTAAGTCCTACTTAATATTGTGGTAAACTGCCTATCAATGTGGTGGTACAATTACTACAGTCACATGGGGATATCAAAGTGTAGTGCTATGATAACCGACCGATTGGATTACCAACTGTGTACACCTTCCAGAGGACCTACATCACTATGATTCCAGCCAGAGATGAATGGGTTGGCAGAATAACAGGTAATATAAACCATCTCCACTTCTATACGGTTGGTTCGAAGCTTGATGAAATGGTTGGCCTCGGAGTATACTGTGAAGAACTTAGTTTGGATTTAGCTCACAGACTACCAGATACCTGCAGTGTCAATCAAGTCGAACTAAAGGCAATATGGGAAGGCGCCAAGTGGCTGATTCGAAACATAGCAACCAACACTGGCGTTGTCATTTACTCGGACAGCCAGGCCGCCATTAATTCTCTGGCGGCCACATCCCTAAATTCACAAACAGCCCTCGACTGCCACAGATCTCATGACAAAATGGCTGAGTAGTTCTACGAAAGGGACGACATTACAAATTCTCGAAGAATTTGCATATATTGGTGCGCCACTATCCACGTGCAAGCTTTGGCGTAGGCAAGAGGCAATCCAACGAAAGATGGACAGAAATCGGCACCTGACGGATAGCTAGACAAATCTGGCCAAGGTATGACCTGAGAAGGTAAATATGTCTCCTCGCACTAGAAGGGAAACGATTGTCTACGTTAGTATCAGTTCTGGCAGGACACTGCCTGATCGGCGAAAACGCCAGCGGATTGGTTATTGACTCCAATGACTTCTGCCGAAACTGTGGATATAAGGAAGAAGTGGAGAGCTCGTAATACCATCTCTGTGGTCACAAGGCATAACAGCATATGTTTGTTTTTGAACTTTTGTGGAGAAAACTTGAAAGGTTTGTATCGATATAATAATCCATTTGTAATGTATTGACACAGTGAGCTATGCTGCCTTATACAGTTAACTAAACGAGGGATCATCATCAAAATGTGTCACAATATGTAATCGAGTTATGCCGTTATGCCTTGTGACCACAGATATGTCTTAGTGAGATGTTGGAGATAAAAATGAGAGAAATCAATACCTCTTTTTCAAAATATGCTATGTCAAAAGTACTAGTTTTTTAGGAAAACCTTTCAAAGACATTTGGCATTTTGAAATTTTTTACTTTGGAATGAAGGTATCTATTTGTCTACGTATATCTATAGTTCCTTGCTACAGTGCTTTCATTAGTAATATACTTGACTGAAACAAATTGTAGGAAATCGAACCAGTGAACGTGGATACTCCAAAAATTAAACGCAATCACAAAAATAAAAGGGGTACTCCTTTAATCACATGAGCTAGGCATCATTCCCTGAAAACACTCTAAAGGACCTAAGCCACTTCCTTTATACTCGTACACAATGCTACTGGCCCGTTTCAAATTGGACTCCGTGGGTTGTGAAACTAACAATAAATGTCTTTCTGATTCGAATTTCTCTGCGATTTGAAAGCTTAGAATATGTTTCTCTCCACAATGTATACAGAGGCTCAATAATTAATTATTTGACCTCCGTGTCATACCCTTGTCACACTGTCACTGCATTCACATTACGAAACTGTCGCAAAGAATACAAAATGTCCTAAGATTATTTGGTATTTGTGTTCTGCTATTCAACCGAATAAATATGTACGAGTATGTACATATGTATAGAAGAGTACGTTCATGTTATGCTACATTGTCCTTTGTTTTAAGCTTCAGCACTTTGAAACTTAAAAAAGGACCAGCATTCACTATTTCTTTGCTTCGTCTTCTTCCCCGTCTACGATTCAGTAAAACGCGCAAAGGGAAATAAATGAAATCACCACAAAATTCAGTGGCACATAAAATTATGTTAAATTGTTGGGTATCTTTTACAAATATTCATTTGATTTAACTTTTCTGCTTTACATTTACAATTTCAGAATTAAGCTCATGAATAGCCAAAAAATGTGACACGAGACGTTGCCCAATAAGGAGAAGAGGCTGTGACGCACGAGGAGAAAATCAATTAAAATTTTCAAAACAATAAAATTCCAATTATACAAGTAATTATACGCGTCACTTTGTTGTCAACCCTCCATAGGAAGCTGGCAAGGAATGTCTGCTATGATAGTCATGACATTTGTAACGCTTTCAAAAGCTGATGTATAACAATTCATGTTCGGATTTGTAACACTAGTTTACAAATATTTGCCGAAGGCCTGTGCATACCATTTTCTGGTGTAATTTGGAATCATAAACACGAGAAATATTTAAAAAATTGTTTATGGTAAATCTTTTTTTTTTGATTAAAATTTTCTTTGAAGGTACCTTTAGTATTTGGACCCTATTTTTTGTAGTTTACAGCCGACGGAGCCGGAATGCGAAATGTTGGAAAAATCTCTTCTACGTAGAAACAGTGGATTAGTAACAGTCAAAGAAAATAATAAAAAAGCTGTGCGTTTTGCTGGCACGAAAAAAAAAAACATAAAAAATCTCAAAAAAAAATTATTTTTCATGAAAATTGAAATTGTTTTTAAAAACAACTTTACCTTTAAGATTTTTGGTTTCGATTTTAGGGAATAGTATACCTCAATTTACACCAAAACAAATATTTAAGTCTCAGATACAACAAAAACTTTGTTGTTACATTGTGACAGCAGGTTCGAATACGAGTCTAAATTTAATGAAGGTCGGAACATAGCAAAATTGACAAAATTTTATAAGTATTTGAAATTTAAAATTTTTGAAAAATGTTAATTGCTTTTGTATAGTCAATTTTTTGGGGATTTTCTTGGGGAATTTTAATGTTAATTTCCATATTGTTTAGTTACCTGGCAGGCAATGAAGCCGTCCAAAATTATCGGCGGCGGCGGCGCACGCAAAAATACTGATCGGCGGCGGCGGCTGATCGGCTGAGTCGATCAAATTTCAACAATCGGATGAGCCGATAAAGTTCCTACAAATGATGGTGCACGAGTGTCATTCTGAGGTAAAGATGTAGCTTTAAAATATATAAAGGGTGATCTAAGTGGAGATACTTTTTTCAATAGCCTTTTTTTCATGGAAAGACTTACGCCTGCACAACGTTTACAAATTATTCAGTTTCATTATCAAAATAATCGTTCGCCAATTGCGCTAAGTCCATTTTTTTTTAAATAAAAAAAACACTTTCCAAACGACCCGCGACCTTGACACCCATGAGCAATATTTTAGATCTCGTTAAGAGCTATCTTTTTGCCATTGACCGATTCCCGATCCGACGTTCCGAAATCATCGGTCCATATTTCTTCAAAAATGATGCCGGTGAGAACGTAACCGTCAATGTGCCATGATAACCGACTATTTGATGCCTGAAATTTAAGCTCCTGATCTCGGCGACATTTGTTTTCAAAAAGGAACACTTCGGTGAGCAGATAATTTCACGTTTTGGGCCGGTCGAGTGGTCACCAAGATCGTGTAATATCACACCGTTAGACTTTTTCCTGTGGGGATATGTAAAGTCCAAAGTTTATGCGACCAAACCCGCTTCGATTCAGGCCTTGGAGCAGAACATCACGCGTGTCATTCGCCAGTTACCAGTCGAAATGCTCGAACTAGTCATCGAAAATTGGACTCAACGGATGGACCATCTGAGACGTAGCCGCGGCCAACATTTGATAGACATAATCTTCAAAAAATAAATGCCAAAGAATGTTCTTTCAAATGATAATAAACATTCCCCATTTAATTTGAATGTTCTGTGTTGTTTTCTTTAAAAAAGTAGGGAACCTCGAAATGGATCACCCTATACAATTATGTAGACGAAAAAACTTAAAATTAACACAACAATTTATTAAAAGTTATGGAAGTGTTGATGTTATGTCGAAAATCGGCTCAATAAATCTCTACATATTCTTTGTTGTGAAAGAGAATGTTGTGTTATCTTTAAAGCGAAGTAGACTTTATAAAAATTGGTTCCGCCGCTCAAGGGCTATTGTAATTTCCGTAAAAAACAAAAACGCATTTTTCAATTTCAAACCCATAAATTTTTGGATTGGGCGGCGCCGACTGGAAAAAATTGGCCGGCTGCGGCGCGCCGCCGATTTGCGCCGCGTCGGCTTCATAGCCTGTTGCCTGGATAATAAGGATGTATAGGGTATCACAGTGTTGTCCGTTCGCCCGACTTTAAACTTTTCTTCCGTTGCTTTTAATTGATTTTCATTTAGGAAAATCATTAAAAAATGGAAATGGAATAAAAGTGGCACATTTCAAGTATTTCTGCGTATTGTTTGCTACCAGATTTCTATTTGACTTTACACTCGAAGTAAAATTTGCTAATATAGAATGAATAAAACTACATATACTAATAAAGAGCAGAATGTAGAATGCAACATTTTAAGCGAAATCAAAGCTACTAATAGCTCAGAGATGACACAAAGTTGTAAATGGGCAATTCCAAAGGAAACCGACCCTTTGGAATTGCCATATTTAGATTTCGATGAAATTTTGTGTGCGTATTCTACATGACAATGCGGAATTATGGCCTTTTACCGTCTGTCCACATTCAAAGCGGTTTAGATATAATCAGTTGGACATATACAATATTTTTTTGAAGAAATTTAATTATTTTGTAGTCGATAAAACTTTTGAACAGAATATCAAATTCAAATGATATACGAGTAAGTACCATTTGAAAGATTTTACCAATTATGATCTTGAATTTTTTTCGTTTTATTTTTAAAAATAACGCACATATTTTCCCACAAAATGTAAAATTTTCAACCCAGTTTCTCCCTGGATTAAAAAAATATGAATTAATTAATGTCCGTCCGTCTGTCTATTTGACTGAATGCAGCTAACGATAACTCTGATGCCCGATTTTGTTCAGCTTATAGAGACGGTGAAATAATTACCATTGCATGAAATTTCACAAGATTCCCATGAGTAGTATAGAAGTTATAACATATTTAAGATGTCTCAAAATGTTAACCATTTGTGGTGGAGGCACAACAAAGAGTAAGCCGATGTGGTTGCTCATCAGACATAAACTAGGTTTGAATAAAATATTACCACGTACAACATTTTAAGTCATTCGGTCACTCATTTTCAGATTTAACGTTGGCACCATTCATTCGAACAGAAAGACGGACGGACATTAATGAATTCATATTCTTGTAACCCATGAAGAACCTATTTTTAAAATTTTACGTTTTGTAGGAAAGTATATGAGTTATTTTTTAAAATAAAACGAACAAAAATGGAGAGGTGTTTTTTTAAAAATTATGGACATGTTCGTTCTTTTGATGTTCTTAATACACAAAAAAAGATCGCGTCATTTATCTATATATATAAAATTATTGCGTGACTTGCTGACTGACTGACTGATCATCGCCCAGACCAAACGGCTGAAGCTAGAATCATGAAATTTGGTGGGAGAGTAGCTCATGGTATGTAGACGAGCAATAGGACGGGACTTTTCGAAATTCGTACTATTACCCGCACAATGGGGCAAAAAGGGATAAATATGGTACCACCGCTAAATCTAAACGAAATGAGCTAGAATCGTGAAATTTGGTGTGAGGGTAGCCCTTATGAGGTAGACTCAGAAATTGATAGGATTTTTCGAAATTCGAACATTTACGTACACAGTGGGGTAAAAAGGGAAAAATGCGGTACAACAGCCAAATCCAAATGGCAAGACATAGAATCGTGAAATTTGGTGTGAGAGAAGCTCTTGGGACGTAAACTAGAACAAGGAGCTATTTTTTAAAAACAAGTAAGAAAGTTTCTGTCGGGTAAACCGACTAAGGTATACCCTCACTTTGTGACTAATGTAATATTGAATATTACACAAATTATTCTGTCAATTTTTGTGTGAGGTAGCAGAAGGGGTTTAAGAAATACACCTATATTTCGCTGAACAGTAGATACTTTAAATACATTGCAATGTGCCGAATTGTAACCGTTTATATGGACTGGTATATTAACGTTGAGATATTAAATTGTGGTATAATTTGGCCATTTTGTGTGGGAGGTACAAAAAGGGTCGTGGTGATAACGCTCATTTTTCACTGGACTGTAGGAACTATAAAAACATTACGCTGTACAAAATTTCAAGTATTTTTATACACTGGTATTATTGTTATAAGCTGTTAACTTTTGGTGCAAAATGGTGCATTTGTGTGGGAGGTACCAAAAGGGGCACGGCAATAACGCCCATTTTTCACTGGACTGTAGGCACTATAAAAGCATTACACTGGACAAAATTTCAAGTATTTCTAAACACTGGTATTAATGTTATAAGCTTTTAACTTTTAGTGCAAAATGGTGCATTTGTGTGGGAGGTACCAAAAGGGGCGTGGCAATTTCACCCATTTTCCTTGAGTTGATAGCGACTAACAAACTAATACTATGTGTGGAATTTCAGAACATTCGAATACGTATAATAGCAGTTATTAAAGAATCAATATTTCACAAATTTTAACCCTTTGTGGGGGGGGGGGGGTACCAGAAGGAGTGGACCAATATGGCCCATCTTACGAACTTAGCCGGAGATAGAAAAAAATATTACCACGTACGAAATTTGAAGTCAATCGGTTACTCCTTTCGAGAGTTGTCTTGCGCACCAGCCAGCAGACAGACAGACAGACAGACAGACGGACGGACATTGCTCATTCGACTTAAAATGACCCAAAACGGATTTCCGCCGAACATACTTGGGGTCTTAGGTCACTCCTTCGATGTGTTACACTTTTTTCCGTAGCAAATGATATATTCCCTCGTCACACTAAAGTGAGGGTATAAAAATAGGGACACAGTGAGGCAGAAATGAAGACGGGTTAATTATAGAGCATGGGGAAAAAATGGAACAATCTGGCAAACTTGGAACTTAAACATGGAACTTAAATATGGAACAGTGGGACAAAAATGTGTTAACTATGGTACAGTGGGACACAAATGGTTAAATATGATACAGTATGACAAAAATGGTTAGAGTGGCCACAAATAGTAAAATATAGTAACGTGGAACAAAATGGGTTAAGTATGGTACAGTGGGGCAAAAAGCGTTAACTATGGAACAGTGGAGCAAAAATGGTTAAATATAGTGGACAAAATATAGTAGAACAAAAAATTAAATATGATTCAGTGGACCGAAAAGGGTTAAATATGGTACAGTGGGTCAAAAAGCGTACATTTAGTACAGTGGGCAAAAAAATGATGCAGGGAGAGAGGGTAAATTAAATATGAAATAAGAATATTTTTTTTTTAATTTATGATTTTAGTAGTACTGTGGTGCAAAAAGGTTAAAATTATGATGAAGTTGGGGCAAGCAAAAATTGTTCAATATGTTACAGAGGGGTGAAAATGTGTTAACAATGGTTTAGTAGAGCACAAAGGGTTAAATATGGTACGGTGAAACAAAAAACCTTAAAACGGTAAAATGGTTAAATGTGGTAAGTGGAGGAAAAAGGGAAACAATAGTCCCAGATATGTATAAAAATTCGTACTTTAGAAGCACAGTTTTATAAAAGGTGTTTAATATGGAACAGTGGTGCATAAAGTGTTGAATGTGGTCCAAGAGTGCAAAGGTAGCTCTTACAGCATAAACCAAAGATAAGAAATTGTTTTTTCCAAATAGGCTCTTCTACCAAAACCGTGGGGAAAAACAAGTTAAATAAATGGCACAGTAGGGGACAAAAATGTTGAAATACGCCCTAAGCTTGCGAATTTGGATCTTGAAATATCAATTATCATTTTAAAATATTGTACAATCGTGCAAAATTGGTTAATTATGACACAGAAAGGGTTAAATGTGGTACTAGGGAGCGATTCACTTTAGATTTTTAAATTCGTACCTTTATAGACACAGTGGGACAAACATGGTTTTATATTGTACCAGGGTGTGGATGTAGAAACATAAACTAGGGAATGGAAAGTTGCTAACGTATGATCAAAAAAATAGTTTTTCAACGTTCAGAGGTACAGGGTGGAAAAGGATAAGTGTTGTACTATGATGCCAGGATAACTCTTGGAGCACAAACTAGAAATGTCACGAGGGTTCGAATTTTATAGTATGTATAAAGGTAATGAAATCTTCTTCATTTTGCACCATATATAATAATCATGCCATTTTGAAAGAAAGAGGTATAACTATTTAACAGTACCCTTAACAGAAAATAAATAAAAGATGTGGGCTGCGAAGCGCACCTGGTTAAAGCTAGTAATTCATATTTTGAAAATTAAATTTTCCAGAAAGATGTTTCTCAATTTTAGGAACGAATATTGCTTAATTTAGCAATTATCGTTTCAGAATTAGATAATACGTTTCTACCCATTTACCAATTATTCCAAATTATTATGGCAATCACCCTTATCGCATTGTTAGGGAGGTGTAGGGTATTATATAGTCGTCCCCGCCCGACTTTCTGCCTTTCCTTACTGGTTTTAAAGATATTATAAGCTGTAGGTATACTACATATTTGATACTTTGCAATAATATTTAAATTTTATATAGTACACATATCAATTTTCTGTATTGTTCGTTTTGAAGTTTGTTGAAAATTATTATTCCATTTTTGTAGTTCAGTCAATAAACATTTTAAATATTAAAACTGCGTGTATCCACTACAATTGGCGATCCTGCCAGATTTATCGTGAAGCTCAAGATTACATATGCAGATTTGCGCAAAGGACAATAATAATTTGGCCTATAAAATAATACTCGTAGCACTAAATGCAATATTTCACACCATAATTTTCATTCGGATTCACAGCAGCAAAATCAAAAACTAATGCCAAAGAAGCTTAAAGGTCTCAATCAATTTCAAGGTCGATAAGAAATATTTTACGAGATTTTTTTTAAAAAAACAAAAAAAAACAATTCCGATAATGCTGGAACTTCAAGAGCCAGCAATGCCCGATCATCTTATGCTGGTGTAATTGAATTTGAGCAATTTCAGTCTGGACTATGATTCAATCATAAAGCTAAATATAAATTGGGAGATTTTTAAAACATTTTTAAGGAGCTATTTAATATATTGAAGAACTTCATATTATACGAAACTCTGCGAAAAATCAAATAGAAAGAGCAATTTATTAAGAAGAATTACGGAAAACGAAAATCCGGCAGTCACTGGAAGATAATTAATATAATTATTCATAACCCTGTAAGTTTAAGATCGTATACAATATTTACAATCTAGTATTAAGTCTTAGATTTTACTCGTATTTACAATTACATTAAATTTTTTATGTAAACTCCCTCTTTGAAGTTATATCATGTTGCGCACGCCACAGCATAACAACGGTCAAAGTCATAACGATGACAATGCGACTTCAGCTGAAACAGTTATGGTCACTGCAGAAACTTCTAATCGTTCTAACATCTCACAAACATCTCCGCCTGACATTGAAATAAAACTTCCGCAGTTCTGGGAAAATTGCCCTGAGGCTAGGTCTATTCATACCGAGATGCAATTTGCAACCAGGGGGATCTTGCAGGATAAGACTAAATATGAGTATGTTGTGACTGCTTTACCTCAAGACGTGGTTATGACAGTCATCGATGTGATCCAAAATCCTCCTGATGAGAATAGGTATGGGAATTTGAAGGACGTTTTGATTAGTCGACACACTATTAGCGAGGCTAGACGCCTGGACAAGATTTTATCGGATTCCGAGATCGGAGACCGAAGACCATCGGAATTCTATCGATCGATGGCATTGCTGGCAGGCAAGGGGATAAGCCAGGATGTTTTGATAAGGCTTTGGATGAGGAAATTGCCGAAAAGACTGAATGTGGCATTGACGGGATCGAACATAACCGATGTGGACAAACTTTTGCAGTTAGCGGACAATATCTGGGATGTTTTGCAAAGAGATGAATTGGCCGTTGTAGGTATACCCGCATCTGGACGAGTGCCAGACATAGGGAAGGTAGTTGAAGGTTTAGTTCAGGCCACGACTAACTTATGCGAGGGATTCAGGAATCTCTCATTGGATGTATCTGCTATGAGGAAACAATTTGAAGGGTATAAATTCCGAGAATTTTGGTAGAGGAAGGTCACGGTCCAGAAAAAGGGCAAAGGAATTGGTTATGTATATTCCACAATAGGTACGGTAAGGATGGACAAGAATTTAGCTTTATTTTAAAGAAAAGGGTTTGCCATTATGTATAAAAAATAATTTCGGGCAAGTGGCCCAATTTTCGTCCACTTTTTGTAGCAATTGGGGCTGTATTGCGTAGACAAGCGACCCCTCACAAAATAGTCCAGCGGTGTTAAATCGCACGATCTTGGAAGCCACGCCACAAGCCCGCGACGCGAGATAATGCGCTCACCAAAAGTTCCCTTCTATAAATTGATTGTTTCGTTGGGTGTATGGCATGTAGCGCCGTCTTGTTGGAACCAAATGTCGTCCACATCAACATCCTGCAATTCAGGCACGAAAAAGCATTATAAGAAGAATTGATGTTAAAGAAATCGGTATAAATATTCTGATCTGAGATCAACGAAATACTTAGAAAGAGTAGGAAAATGATTTTTATCAAATGCATGAGTATGAGGCATCCGTTAGAAGTAAACCGTCTTTTTATATACTAGTATAATAGTAGTGTAATGTCCAAAATACCTTTCACGAGATAGACGAGAATTTGGTATATCAGAAGCCCAATTTTTTCCAATTGGGGACAAAAGATCTAAAATCGTTGTGGGTTTTGGGCTTAATTCTGGGCACCTGAAAAAAATCGCTTGTTTAGTACCCTAAATATTAAAATTTAAATATTTAAATATTAAAATTTAGTACACTTCAAATATATAATATTTGAATCACACAAATATTATATGTTTGGAAGGAAGTTGTTCTAAACAAAATATGTTTTCATCCAAATATTTTCACCAATACTTCTTAAACAAAGATTAATTTATATATTTAAATATTTTGTCGATGTATCAACGCCTTAATTTAAAGTCAAGATTTCAGTTTTTCAAAAGCTCAAAGTGCATTTTTTAAAAATTGTATATGCTTGTTAAAATTAGAATAAAATTTATATCGTATAATCTTTCGTAAATTGCATTGATATATAGGCAAACATTGATGAATTGGATTTTTTTATATTAAAAGTTAATACTGCTTATGACTTTTTTAAGCATAAATTAAAACACGACATCCCGTAAAAACGTTAAATAAAATTCGGAAAAGTCAGCAACGTTTTAAAAGTATTTTTTAAATAAAATATATTTTTGAAAACTTCTTTAACAATAACTTTATTTGTGGGTAAACACATATTTTATTTGTAAAATTCAGTTCGCAAATATATATTGTTCTAATATAGGGTAATTCCAAAGCAATTCGACCAACTCATAAAATTACCCCCTTTCAATTTTCATAAAATTTAGCATAATAATTCTCATTGTGTTTCGGATTTTGTTGGCGATTTACTTTTTTAAAATTCGTTGTAGTTTTTGTTATACAGAGCTCCAAAGTTACCTATCTCAAGGAGATTTCTCAAAATTACAATTTGTTGAATTAGTCATATCTTCTTAATCGCTTCACAATTTTGAAGATATTAATACCAATGAAAAGCTCTGCTACTCCTCTGTTGCGGAAGTGAAATATTTATGTATGTCCTTTTGGTGGAAGGATATGAAAATATGGAATATATACGAGTACTAAATCCTTAAATATCCTGAACAAATATTAATTCATGTCCTTGATTTTTTTTGGTACTAAGGGTCACGCTATTATGAAAACTGACTATGAAAAACTCAAAATGGAATCTTGATGGACCTAAAAGATATAGCAATTTAATGAGTCAATATTATAATTTTCATGTATATTTTTATATAGAATTTTAGATTCTTCGGCTGGACTAGTGTAACTTCTAAACGGCTTGATCGATTACTGTTATTTGTACACATTACATTTATATGCTCAATGTGAGTATGCGAAACAGGATCTGAATCCGATAGGTGGCGCTGTAGTGAAGTTATTAACAAATGACTCATAAAATTTGTATTTTTTTATTCATTTTCTTTGGAATTACCCTATATTAATATATGCGTTAAAAAAAATTTTCTTGATTTTCAAATAAAATTTATTTGTTCACAAATATATAATATTTCAAAATTTCAAATATATTTTCGCGCAATTCAAACCTATCAGAACATGGCGATTTTTCCCCGTGTACCATTTTCATTCATATATTTTATGCTGTCCATTTTCTTTTAGGTGTACTTGACTCGATAAGTCAGTAAAACGAAAAGTATCCATTGGAGTGTATCATTTTTATGGGTTTTAGCTCTTAATTGCAGATTTTTTCTTCGTTCAAAATACAGATTTCTCTAAGGTTTCCTCTTCGTCTTCACGCAAAAAAGAAAATGGAAATGTATGTTTACTTTTCAGAGTTTTTCCTGTGATTTTACTTACACTGGCGCTACTTGGCAGTGTTTTGCTTTATTTCTACTTAAAATTGTGAAAACAATGAAATTCCATTACCAACAATGGCGACACTAAAGAATACGTTCAAATATTTGGCATCTGCTTTTCATGTTTGATTGTCCTTTTAGGTCCTCGATCCGATGCGAAGAGAGAGAGTGAGAGAGAGAACCATAGAAATATGTCAACTGACACTGAAACGAATCGTTTTGATTTTCTTTTGGTTCACATTATACATTTGCCGACAATGGTAATTTTAGATTGTGGATTACGCGAAGGCATTTACGGCAGACACTCCACTCTGAAGGAGAAGATATGATTTAAACTAATTTGGATGCCTGTTTTCAATCGCCCCGATGTCAAGTGTCCACGTGGATGACAAATTATAAATTGTTGAAAGGAATAGACAAATGCCCCCACACGCAAATTTGTCAATATAAAATGACGTTTACAAACAAGTAAGACAGTACAATCGGGTAAACCGACTTATGAATCCCCTCACCTTGATTCCCAAAAAAATATTAGTAAATGTATTTATTTGTTTGTTTAAATTAAACTATTATAAATTTATATTGCATTTAATAACTTTAAAGTATGTTATTAAAGTTATAAGCTGTTAACTTATGGTGTAAATTGGTCCATTTGTGTGAGAGGTAGCAAAAGGGGCGTGCCAATTACGGCCACTTTTCTCTAGACTCTAGGTACTATAAAAACCTTGCACTGTACGAAATGTCAAGTATTTGTAGGCACTGGTATTAAAGTTAAAAGCTGTTAACTTTTGGCACAAAAAGGTTCATTTGTGTGGGAGGTACCAAAAGGGACGTGCCAATAACGCCTATTTTTCTCTGGACTTTTGGTACTACAAAAGCATCACACTATACAAAATTTCAAGTATTTGTAAGCACTGGTATTAAAGTTATAAGCTGGTAACTTTTGGTACAAAATGGTCCATTTGTGTGGGGGTTACCGAAAGAAGCGTGGCAATAATGCACATTTTTCACTCTATTGTAGTTACTATTAAACTATTACACTGAACAAAATTTCAAATCTTTGTATGCACTGGTAATAAAGTTATAAGTTTTGGTTCAAAATTGTCCATTTGTGTGGAAGTTACCAAAAGGGGCGTGGCAACTTCGCCCATTTTCTCGAGGTAATAGTGACTAATAAACTAACACTATGTGTAGAATTTCAGAGGATTCAAATAAGTAGTATAGAAGTTATTAAATAATCAATATTTCACTAAATGTTAACCCTTTGTGGGGGAGATGGGTTTAGGCTAGGGTGGCAGCCGTTTTCTTTTTTTATTTCTTCAGCTCACATAGACCAGTTTAGGTCCCTATTGGTACCACGGGCTAAAATGCCCTTCATCGAAACCAACCTGTTTGATATACAAATGTATCGATAGCACGAATATTGGTACTGGAAAGATCTGTTAGGCTGCCTAGAAAGGCCAACCCCAGTAGGTCCAGTCGTCGTTTACTCAAAGCGGGACAGTCGCATAGCAAGTGCTCAATGCTCTCCACTTCTTCCTCATCTCCACAGCTTCTGCATAAGTCATTGGAGTTAATACCCAATCTTCTGGCGTGTTCGCCGACCAGGCAGTGTCCCGTCAGAAGTGATACTAACGTAGACAATTGTTTCCTTTCCAGTGCGAGGAGATATTTTGACCTTCTTAGGTCATAACATGGCCAGATTTGTCTAGCTACCCTACAGGTGCCGATTTGTGTCCATCTGTCGTTGGACTGCCTGATTGCCTCTTGCCTTATCCAAAGCTTGCACGTGGATAGTGGCGCACCAATATATGCAATTTCTTCGAGAATTTGTAATGTCGTCCCTTTCCTAGCAAGTTCATCTGCTTTGCAGTTCCCCGGGATATCCCTATGCCCAGGCACCCATATGAGGTGTATGTTAAACTGCTCAGCCATCTCGTTAAGAGATCTGCGGCAGTCGAGGGCTGTTTGTGAATTTAGGGATGTTGCCTCCAGAATTGATGGCAGCCTGGCTGTCCGAGTAAATGAGAACGCCAGTGTTGGTTACTATGTTGCGACTCAGCCACTTAGCTACTTCCCATATTGCCATTATTTCGGCTTGATAGACACTGCAGGTATCTGGTACTCTGTGAGCTATATCCAAATTAAGTTCTTCACAGTGTACTCCGAAGCCAACCTTTTCATCAAGCTTCGAATCATCCGTATAGAAGTGGAGATGGTTTCTATTTCCGGGTATTCTGCCATCCCATTCATCCCTGGCTGGTATCATAGTGATGTAGTTCTTCTCAAAGTTGCGCACCGTTGATATATAGTCCACTCGGTCGGTAACCATAGCACTACACTTTGATATCCTCATGTGACCGTAGTTCTTGTACCTCCACATTGATAGGCAGTTTAATCTTAGTGCCGCTTTGGATGCAACTTCTCTCGCCACAACATTTATCGGCAGTATATGGAGAAGTGCTTGTTGAGACTCAGTCGCTGTAGTCCTTAACGCTCCGCTTATGCACAGGCAGGCAGTTCTCTGAACCCGTGATAGCAGGTTTGTCATGGTTAGTTTGTCAGTTGCCGTCCACCATACCACAATGCCGTATAACAGCATTGGACGAACCACTGCTATATATATCCAATGGACAATTTTAGGAGAGAGGCCCCACCGCGACCCTACAGCCTTCCTGCAGAAAATAGGGCGACGTTGGCCTTCTTTACACGTTCCAGTACGTTTAGTCTGAATGACAGTTTCCTATCCAAAATTATTCCTAAAAATTTTGCACTTTCATGAAGGACATTATTTATCCTAGTAAAGAGAACCAATTCTGTCTTGTTTGGGTTAACACCCAAACCGCTGCTTCTGGCCCATCTAGCCAACTTGTTCAGAGCCACCTGTAGAATATCTCGGAGGATGTTTTCGAATTTGCCACTCACTATATCTAGTAGGATTTCATTCACCGCTAGGTTCCAAATTAGTGGAGACAGTACTCCTGGGGTCCCTCTGTTTACAAACCTTGTTAGAGTTGTGGACCCTAGACATGCTGTTATACGTCTTCTGTTGAGTAGTCTTTGAATTAGTCTAATCAAGCTAGAGTTCACCTTTAGATGTGGCAATGCCGCGATTACTGCATCTGGGTGTATGTTGTTAAAAGCCCCTTCTATGTCAAGAAATGCCACCATGGTGAATTCTTTGAAATGTAGGGACGATTCGATAGTGCTCACAAGTTCGTGCAGGGCTAATTCTGTAGACATTCCCTTATTGTAATTGGTCTGAAGTCTTTTGGCCTAGTGTGCGACATCTTCCCCGCTTTGGGTATGAATACCACTTTGGTATCCCTCCATCGATCCGGGATGTATGAAAGCCTAATACAGCCTACATAAATTGTCTGCAGCCAGGGGATAATGTACTTTAACATTTTCTGCATTTCTGCTGGGGTGATGCCGTCTGGTCCAGGTGACTCTCAGTCAACAAGCTAGCGATGCTCGCAGTCCACTCGCACTCTTGTTGATCCTCGGGCTCTGTTGATGAGTTCCCCGGGAAATGTGTGTCGAGCAGTACACTTATCGATTGCTCGCTGTTTTTTATCCAGTTGTTTGCCTCATCCTGCAAATACCCCACTGTACAAGGAGACGCGGATAGTACCTTCCTCAGCCTTGCGGCGTCGGAGACCTTTTCCACTTCGCCACAGAAGGAATACCAAGAGCGTATTTGCGTCGTCCTAAGCTCCTTCTTATAGATCTTGAGTTGCCCTTTATATGCATCCCAATCATTAAAGGCTCCTGTAGATTTCGCCTTGTTGAATAGCTTGTTGCAGGTCTTTTTCCTTGCCGTTAGCTTAGTTTTACCCTTGTACCTTGTTTTTGGACAGGCTTCTTGAAGGGAACTATTGAATGATGTGGTGATATGCTCGGCCAGATTATCCAGACCGGCTTTGTCATTCGGTTCATAAATAAGTTTAGAGTTGAGGATCTTTTTAAAATTCTTCTCATACACTTTGTCTTCCTCACATTTCTGTGGACAGCAGGTTTAGGCATTTTTTCGGCGAGTTTGAACTCTATATAATGGTGATCCGAGAATGAGTGGTCGTCCAGTACATTCCACCCAATAATTTTGTCTGACATCCGGTCAGTAGCAAACGTTACGTCTAGTACTTCTTGTCTGTCTTAAATGATTCAATTGTAAAGGTCGGTTTATTACCTATGGTCCAAATACTAAGGTTGGTAGTTAGAATAAAGTCAAGAAGCGAATCACCCCTATTGTTTATATCCGTACTACCCCAGATAGTATGATGAACGTTCGTGTCTGCGCCAATAATCAGCTCGAGCTCGTCAGACGTTGCTTTTTCTACTACTTCCCTGAAGAGAGCTGTCGGCATTGCAGCTTCATAAGGAAAGTAACTGGAGACCACCCAGTATATGCGATTACCAATCTCCAGACTAGCAGCTGTTTGGTCTTTACCACTTAACTTAGTCAGGAGAAAAATACTTAGATCTTTTCTGGCCAAAATTCAGGTTCTTGGAGTGCCTTCACAGTTTGCCACAAGCAGTTTAAAGTTTGGTGTCTTGATACCGCACACCCGTCCTCCTACTACATAGGGCTCCTGGATCAGGACGATGTCTACTGTACCTGTGGACAGCCGCAGCAATAGAGCCGCTGAGGCTGCTTTAGCGTGATGGAGGTTAATCTGTAGAATTCTCACCATCATTGGTAATGTGGGGGAGATACTAGAAGAAGTGGACCAATATGGTCCAATCTCAAACTTAGGCGGAGATAGAAGAATATATTACCACATATCAAATTTGAAGTTAATCGGTTACTTCTTTCGAGAGTTATCTTGCGCACCAGCCAGCAGACAGACACACGGACGGACGGACATTGCTCATTCGACTTAAAATGATTCAAAACGGATATCCGCCGAACATACTTAGGATCTTAGGTCAGTCCTTCGATGTGTTACACTTTTGGCTCGTAGCAAATGATATATACCCTCCTCTCTAAGGTGAGGGGATAACAAGTAAGAAAGTTCAGTCGGGTAAACCGAATTTTTATTTTTTTGCTTTAATTAAATTATTAGTTTTATTTAAGTGATCATCAAATAGACTTTTGTGAAGTATTTAAATATTAGAATCTCATTGAAGTAAATATATAAATAAAGAGTTTTAACAATTCACACAATTGTTACCATTTGTGCGAGAGGTACTAGAAGGGGCGTGGCAATAACACCCACTCTGTACTGGACTGTAGGTACTATAAAAATATTACACTGCACAAAATTTCAAGTATTTGTATGCGCTGGAATTAATGTTAACGGGGTTTCCAATAGGGATGATATGATTTTGAAGTGACGTTTCGTTAATTTGTCATGGTCTGTCATTTGTTTTTCATTGTATTCAGTAGTGTTTACAATTTCATCATGGAGAGATATACGCAAGAACAACGTTTAAAATTATTCAGTTTTTTTATCAAAATAATCGTTCTCCGATTGCAACTTTTCGTGCGCTAAGGTCGTAAAAACACTTTCCAGTCGACCTACGACCTTGACACCCAAGAGCAATATTTTAGCTCTCGTTAAGAGCTATCTTTTTGCCATTGGCTGATTGTGGCTACGTGCCACACAGCAAATGAAACAATTGAATTGTTGCGAGAAAAGTTTGGAGATTCGATTATTTCAAGAAATTGTGATATTGAATTGTGAGTTAACACCATTAGACTATTTCTCAGACTCTTTTCAAGAACCTGCCATTCATGACATACGACTTGATTTATTGGAAAAAGTGCTCGAAAATTGGGTTCATCGAATTCGTTCCTGCGGAGGAAGTCGTGGATGTCATTTGAATGACGTTTAATTTAGAACTTAATTGTATCGATTATACTTCACATTAAATAAAAAACTTTTGAATTTCCTTAACAATAAGTGTGTTTTTTTAAAAAAAATCATATCACTCTTTTTGGAAAACCCGTTATAAGCTGTGAACATTTTGTACAAATTGGTCCCTCTGTGTGGGAGGTACCAAAAGTGGCGATGCATTTTCGCCCATTTTTGTTCAGCTTATACACGGAGGAAAATCGTCATTTATGATATGTTTGAATTGAAAGAAAATATTCTTGGAAACGATTTTTTAAAATATTATATATGTATTTGTTAACAAATAAACTTTATTTAAACAAAAAAATTTTGTTTGGAACGCATATATTAATTTTTTAGAAGGAATCAAGACATTTTAATCATTTAGAAGTCCCTAATAGACAAAAACGAATTTCTTAATTTATAATTCTAGGAGAGAATTATAAATTAAGTAATAAGTACCATTTGTTATGTGACAAATGGTACTTATATCATTCAAATCTGATATTCCGTTCAAAAGTTATGTAGATTTCAAAAAGTCTTAATTTGTACAAAAGGTTGTAGGTGCCCAACTTGGGAACTCTATAAAATCAAACCGTTATGAACTTGGACAATCGGTAAAAAGTAATAAGTCTGCCTGGTCTTCTATCATACGCGTGTAAAATTGCATTGAAATCAAAGGGGTCAAATATTTAAATTGTATTTTTTGGGTCGTTTTATGTTGGAATTACCCTATAACCTATCTTCTGCACGTGTACAACTACTTAGCATCACTTCTACTTCTTCCAGTCAACTGCAAACTTTAATTAACATTTACTAGGCAATTGTGGCTTATCATTATACCAATTCGACATTGTAATCACAATTAAACTCCTTTATAACATGCCGGAATTAGTATTTCCCTTTTTTGTTCTTAAATGTTAATGCCTTTACAACGACAATTTAGCCCGAAATGTGTTATTGTATTTGCTCAAATGCAATCAAAAAGTTTCGCAAACATTTAACTAAATCGAGTGAAATTATATTCAGTTTCTCCCCCCAGTGCAAGTATATAATTTGAGTTCTTTCTGCCTCACGTCGGCAAACAAAAACTCCAACAACATTTTATTTGAAACTCGTATTCGAAATACTCAAACTCAACAAAAAATGCAAATCCTAATCCTACGAAATGCAATAAAACTGAGGTGTTCATGGAATTTGCCATCGTCACCATATTCCGTCCTCCCATGAGGCAATGAAGTAGGCGGTTCGTCCTCTCTGTCTATCCATCCGAACGAAAGTTACTTAGAACATCATGCAGCAATGGAGATTAGAGGCTTTTTGGGGGCATTTTTGGTGAATGTACAAACGGATTGAGTTTTCGCTTTTTTGCTCACGTTTGTTGGAAAATGGAATGGCAAAACAAAAAATGTTGAAGAAAAGTTACCGCAATACATGAGATGACACAAAGGACAAATAGAAAGCTTTTCCATCATTTGTATACCCTTTATACCCACTTTTGAGAAGGAATATATATACTCGTATATCATCCTTCTATATATAAATATAAATGTGTAGCTCATCGAATGCTCGTTTATGGGAGAAATCCTTTTCAGGACTTTTTAGGTGATTTCTGCAATGTCCGTTCGTTTGACTGGCTGGTTCAGACGATAACCCTGAAAACAAGTCATCGATTGATTTCAATGTGTATACCCTAAACCACTCTTTAGTGCAGGATGTTATGACTTTGTGAATTTGTTTGTAAATATCATGTCATTGCATGGCAAAAATGTTGTAAACTAGTGTAAATACTTTAGCTACACGGAGGAAAATCGTCATTTTTGATATGTTTAAATTGAAAGAAAATATATTTGAAAGCAATTTTTTTAAATAGTATAGGGTGGTCTATATTAAAGGCACGTTGTTAATTGTAAATAAACAAACAATTTTCAGAGAATTTTCTTAATATCTTGTATTATGATAGAAGGATCTATGGCAATTATGTGTGAAACAAAATATCGGCTAAATGTTCACCATATGTGACTCACAATAAACATCGTGGATTATGATTTGACCACCCTTTATATTTGTGAACAAATATGAATATATTAGAACAAATTATATTTGCGCACTGACTTTTTCAAATAAAATATGGGTAAAAATAAAACAAGTGTGTCAACATTTTTTGGAAGGTCAAGATTTTTTTGAAATTTTTTATTAATCTGGTTGAGAATTTGAAAAAAATAAAACAATTTCAACCGTTTTGCAAAATTTTGATTTTTTCGCGAGATATGACCTATTAAATTTTTCCGAGTATCTTTAGAAAACTGCAATTTTCTCCGGAAATATTGAACGGATTCGACTGAAATTTTTGCAGGTCGGTCCGAAATATTTCCAAAAATCTAAATATATCATAAACTTTAATTACCAACTGACCATATGAAAAATATTGCAAAATATTTTTTGCATATGCGAATAATTTCACTTTCTGGAGCATGGATTTGAAATATTTTATATTTAGAATGCGTCCTATATTGACGCCCACCAGAATCAGAAAAAATATTTTGGTAGATCGCGCTTTGTAAAAATTTACAGCAAATTTACGGACACTACCTTTTTGAAAATATTTTTGGTTCATTCGATCGACTCAGAATCACTAGCTGAGTCGATTTAACGATGTCCGTCCGTCCGTCCGTCTGTCCATGTAAAGTTGTTCGTCGACTACAGGTCGCAATTTCACTCCGATCGTTCTGAAATTTTGCAGTTTAGAGTATTTCACGGCTGTTAAGATCGCTATTGAATTTGGTTGAAATCGGTTCAGATTTAGATATAGCTCCCATATATATCTTTCGTCCGATTTGGCCCTTTAGTCCTATAGAAGCTGTATTTTACATCCAATCGTTTTGAAATTTAGAATGAACCAACATTGCCGAATTTGAAGAAAATCGGTTAAGATTTAGCTATAGCTCCCATATATATGTTTCGTCCGATTTTGCTCTTTAGTCCTGTAGAAGCTATATTTTACATCCAATCATTTTGAAATTTAGAATGGTAGAGTTTCTTGATCCATGAACCAACACTACCGAATTTGGAGAAAATCGGTTAAGATTTAGCTATAGCTCCCATATATATGTTTCGTCCGATTTGGCCATTTAGTCCTATAAAAGCTGTATTTTACATCCGATCGTTTTGAAATTTAGAATGGTAGAGTTTCTTGATCCATGAACCAATATTGCCGAATTTGAAGAAAATCGGTTAAGATTTAGCTATAGCTCCCATATATATGTTTCGTCCGATTTTGCAATTTAATCCTGTAGAAGCTGTATTTTACATCCAATCATTTTGAAATTTATAATGGTAGAGTTTCTTGATCCATGAACCAACACTGCCGAATTTGAAGAAAATCGGTTAAGATTTAGCTATAGCTCCCATATATATGTTTCGTCCGATTTGGCCCTTTAGTTCTATAGAAGCTATATTTTACATCCAATCGTTTTGAAATTTAGAATGGTAGAGTTTATTGTTCCATGAACCAACACTACCGAATTTGAAGAAAATAGGTTAAGATTTAGCTATAGCTCCCATATACATGTTTCGTCCGATTTGGCCCTTTAATCCTGTAGAAGCTGTATTTTACATCCAATCATTTTGAAATTTAGAATGGTAGAGTTTCTTGATCCATGAACCAACACTGCCGAATTTGGAGAAAATCGGTTAAGATTTAGCTATAGCTCCCATATATATGTTTCGTCCGATTTGGCTCTTTAGATCTAATCGTTTTTATACCCTACACCACACTGTGGTACAGGGTATTATTTAAGTATAAAATGTCCCAAAAGTAAATTTATGTAAACAATTTATACATGAATTACAAAATTTATATATCAGAGTTATTCAATATTACGAGAGTGGTGTAGGGTATTATATAGTCGGCACCGCCCGACTTTAGCCTGTCCTTACTGGTTTATATTTAATATGTTTTTTTCCTACCAGAAAAAACTGTTTTCATACCAGCAAGATTTTCGTACTAAGAAAATCAGAATTTAAACATAAAAATAAATATCTAATATTTGGCCAAAGACAAATGATTTTACGAACAAACACAAAATAACTCATGAGAACATATGCCATTTTCCAAACGACTTTAACCACATTTTAAAGATACTTTATGAACACAATTGACTCTAAGCTATCATTGCACTCGTGTGCAGAATGGAGTTCATATGTCTAAAACAGTAGGTCCTTTGTATCCATCTGCCGTCTGAGTATCCTTCATGCGAATAGGGTACACGCAGTTAGATAGAGCAAAATGGGAATGCGAGTAGGAACGTCAGTCCTACGTCTTGGTACTGGTCGACACGAGATGTATGGCTTCTCCCTGGTTGAACTATAAAAGTCAATAGTTTGTGGTGTTTTCTTTTTCGAAGAATAATCTATTGTCAATTGTTACAAAATCTAATATAAGATGTGGAGTTGTTTTTCCTATTTGCTCAAAGATTTTCATTCGTCCATTTCTTGTTGTCCTTTGCAATTCGTAAGTGGTTCTTTGATATGGCTTAAAGCACTTAACAAACAACTATGAGAACGGAAGCGCAGAAAAAATTTCACTTTAAGGGTATTCTTCTTTATTTTCTAGATAGAAACAGATTAATTTGTTTGTGTGATGTTTTTGTAGTTGTTGCAGCTGGTACAATGAACTGCGCAAATACGCAACCAATTGTAATTGTACTACGGCAAATGTTTTGTAAATGTGATAACACATTTTCGACTTCTTAGTTGTAGTTTTTCTATTCCACAAATAACGAATTAGAAAAATCCCTAAAATTTAAGAATTTCTAAAATAAAATAAAATGCTTCTCCTATCTTTGATGAAAGTAAGAATTTCTAAAACTCCTTTTACAAAGAAGAACACAAATGGGGCCATTCTCTCCTCTGAATACAAAAAAATTGGGGTAACATAAAAATATATTAACAAGTAAGAAAGTTTCAGTCGGGTAAATCGACTAAGGTATACCCTCACTTTGTAAGTAATGTAACAGACAACATTACACTAATTAATCTGTCAATTTGTTTGGGAGGTACCAGAAGGGGTTTAACAAATACACCTATTTTTCGGTAAACAGTATTTCCTTTAAATACAGTGCATTGTGCCGAATTATAAGCGTTTATGTGCTCTGGTATATTAACGTTACGAGTTTAATTGTTCATTTTGTATGGGAGGTACAAAAAGGGGCGTGGTGATAACACCCACTTTTCACAAGACTGTAGGCACTATAACAGCATTACATTGTACAAAATCAAGTATTCAAGTATTTGTATGCACTGGTATAATTAACTTTTGGTACAAAATGGTCCATTTGTGTGGGAGGTACCAAAAGGGGCGCGGAAATAATGCCCATTTTTCACTGTACGAGTATTATAGGTAATATAGCTGGACCCGGTCCACTTCGTTGCCCCCACACTTCAGATTTCCGACAGTAGGAATCTCTTTAATCTATTCGTAGGTACGAACAGTAGGAATCTATTCGTAGGTACGAACAGTAGGAATCTATTAGTAGGTACGAACAGTAGGAATCACTTAAAAAATTGCCTTATATATAAAATGGACCCGGTTCACTTCGTTGGTCCACTATTTGCAAATTTTTTTTTTCCAAAACCATCTCAGACAAAATAGCTTTCAAACAAAAGAAAAAATTTTAAAATCGGTCCAGTGGTTTGAGCGTCTATAAAACACATACATACATACATACATACATACATACATACAAACATTTTTCCATTTTTATATATATAGATAGCTGGACCCGGTCCACTTCGTTGCCCCCACACTTCAGATTTCTGACAGTAGGAATCTCTTTAATCTATTCGTAGGTACGAACAGTAGGAATCTATTAGTAGG
The DNA here is from genome assembly GCA_963930755.1 of Eudasyphora cyanicolor. Classification (NCBI taxonomy): domain Eukaryota; kingdom Metazoa; phylum Arthropoda; class Insecta; order Diptera; family Muscidae; genus Eudasyphora; species Eudasyphora cyanicolor. Next base: position 152,761,878 of record OZ005736.1, on the reverse strand, counting down.
TACGAACAGTAGGAATCTATTGGTAGGTACGAACAGTAGGAATCACTTAAAAAATTGCCTTATATATAAAATGGACCCGGTTCACTTTGTTGGTCCACTATTTGCAAATTTTTTTTTCCAAAACCATCTCAGACAAAATAGCTTTCAAACAAAAGAAAAAATTTTAAAATCGGTCCAGTGTTTTGAGCGTCTATAAAACACATACATACATACATACATACATACATACAAACATTTTTCCATTTTTATATATATAGATAGATAGCTGGACCCGGTCCACTTCGTTGCCCCCACACTTCAGATTTCCGACAGTAGGAATCTCTTTAATCTATTCGTAGGTACGAACAGTAGGAATCTATTAGTAGGTACGAACAGTAGGAATCTATTAGTAGGTACGAACAGTAGGAATCACTTAAAAAATTGCCTTATATATAAAATGGACCCGGTTCACTTCGTTGGTCCACTATTTGCAAATTTTTTTTTTCCAAAACCATCTCAGACAAAATAGCTTTCAAACAAAAGAAAAAATTTTAAAATCGGTCCAGTGGTTTGAGCGTCTATAAAACACATACATACATACATACATACATACATACAAACATTTTTCCATTTTTATATATATAGATAGATAGCTGGACCCGGTCCACTTCGTTGCCCCCACACTTCAGATTTCCGACAGTAGGAATCTCTTTAATCTATTCGTAGGTACGAACAGTAGGAATCTATTAGTAGGTACGAACAGTAGGAATCTATTAGTAGGTACGAACAGTAGGAATCACTTAAAAAATTGCCTTATATATAAAATGGACCCGGTTCACTTCGTTGGTCCACTATTTGCAAATTTTTTTTTTCCAAAACCATCTCAGACAAAATAGCTTTCAAACAAAAGAAAAAATTTTAAAATCGGTCCAGTGGTTTGAGCGTCTATAAAACACATACATACATACATACATACATACATACAAACATTTTTCCATTTTTATATATATAGATAGATAGCTGGACCCGGTCCACTTCGTTGCCCCCACACTTCAGATTTCCGACAGTAGGAATCTCTTTAATCTATTCGTAGGTACGAACAGTAGGAATCTATTAGTAGGTACGAACAGTAGGAATCTATTAGTAGGTACGAACAGTAGGAATCACTTAAAAAATTGCCTTATATATAAAATGGACCCGGTTCACTTCGTTGGTCCACTATTTGCAAATTTTTTTTTTCCAAAACCATCTCAGACAAAATAGCTTTCAAACAAAAGAAAAAATTTTAAAATCGGTCCAGTGGTTTGAGCGTCTATAAAACACATACATACATACATACATACATACATACAAACATTTTTCCATTTTTATATATGTAGATAGCTGGACCCGGTCCACTTCGTTGCCCCCACACTTCAGATTTCCGACAGTAGGAATCTCTTTAATCTATTCGTAGGTACGAACAGTAGGAATCTATTAGTAGGTACGAACAGTAGGAATCTATTAATAGGTACGAACAGTAGGAATCACTTAAAAAATTGCCTTATATATAAAATGGACCCGGTTCACTTCGTTGGTCCACTATTTGCAAATTTTTTTTTCCAAAACCATCTCAGACAAAATAGCTTTCAAACAAAAGAAAAAATTTTAAAATCGGTCCAGTGGTTTGAGCGTCTATAAAACACATACATACATACATACATACAAACATTTTTCCATTTTTATATATATAGATAGATAGCTGGACCCGGTCCACTTCGTTGCCCCCACACTTCAGATTTCTGACAGTAGGAATCTCTTTAATCTATTCGTAGGTACGAACAGTAGGAATCTATTAGTAGGTACGAACAGTAGGAATCTATTGGTAGGTACGAACAGTAGGAATCACTTAAAAAATTGCCTTATATATAAAATGGACCCGGTTCACTTTGTTGGTCCACTATTTGCAAATTTTTTTTTCCAAAACCATCTCAGACAAAATAGCTTTCAAACAAAAGAAAAAATTTTAAAATCGGTCCAGTGGTTTGAGCGTCTATAAAACACATACATACATACATACATACATATATACAAACATTTTTCCATTTTTATATATATAGATTAAACCATTACACTGTACAAAATTTCAAGACTTTGTATGCACTGGTATTAAAGTTATAAGCTGGTAACTTTTGGTTCAAAATTGTCCATTTGTGTGGGAGGTACCAAAAGGGGCGTGGAAACTTCGCCCAATATTCTCGAGGTAATAGTGAATAATAAACTAAAGCTTTGTGTAGAATTTCAGAGGATTGAAATAAGTAGTAGAGAAGTTATTAAATAATCAATACTTCACTAAATATTAAACCTTTGTGGGGGAGGTAATAGAAGGAGTGGACCAATATGGCCCATCTTCGAAGATAGAAGAAAATATTACCACATACCAAATTTGAAGTCAATCGGTTACTTCTTTCGAGAGTTATCGTGCGCACCAGCCAGCAGACAGACAGACGGACGGACGGACATTTCCCATTCGACTTAAAATGATCCAAAACGGATATCCGCCGAACATACATACTCCTTCGATGTGTTACACTTTTGGCTCGTAGAAAATGATATATACCCTCCTCTCTAAGGTGAGGGGATAAAAAGTGATAGCGACTATTAAACTAATACTATGTGTGGAATTTTAGAAGATTCGAATAAATAGTATAGAAGTTATTAAACAATCAATATTTCACAAAATTGTAACCCTTTGTGAGAGTGGTACCAATCTTCGAACTTAGCCTGAGATAGAAAAAAAATATTACCGCATACCAAAATGAAAGCCAATCGGTTAATCCTTTCGAGAGTTATCGTGCGTACCAGACAGCAGGCAGACAGACGGATATTGTTTGCTTTCAGTTAACAAAGTAATTAACTCCACCTGTACAACTTCTATAGCGCTTTGATACCAAATCGGGAGGAACATATATATGGGGGGATATATACAAATCTGAAACGATTTTTCCCGAATTTGGCAGTCTTCTTTCATGTAATACGAGTAGGATACCTCTTTCTGCCGAATTTCGTACTGATCGGATATACAATATAGTTTCCACAGCGCTAACACGTCAAATAGGTTGTAACATATATATGGGAGCTATATCTGAATCTGAACCGATTTTCGCCAAATTTGGCTGTGTTCATTTAGATAATAGGAAAACTTTTTCTGCCGAATTTCGTACTGATTGGATATAAAATACAGTTTATGCAGCGCTTACATGGTAAATCGGATAAAGCATATATATGGGGGATACACAGTGTTGCCAGAAAAAATAGCACGATTTTTTCCCTGAAATAACGATTTTGTATTATATGAAAAAAATAAGGAAAACTTCACAAATTGTTCTTGTATTCAATGTTTTTTCGTAACTACAACGGGATATAATTAAACTCCCATTAAAGTTTTTTAAATACGATGAGCGTAATCGGTTGGTACTAGTACTACATTGGACACCTTTGACGTGAATGGTTATATATAGTTTGTCAAAATTCTTCCCAATAGGTTGTAGTTTGTGGCTTCATGACGTAGAGAAATAAAATAGATTGGGATCCTTCTAAAAGGAGGACAAGAAATTAAAATTTATTTATATAATATGTTTCCGCCAAATTTGATTATTATTGCAGTTAAAGAATGTGAAATCCGTGAACTAAATTGATTTTATGTTCACTTTGAGGAAATGCAAAAATCATTTGATTCATCATTATACATATCTGTCTCTACAACATTTCCTTCGGCCGGGAAAAACTCAAAAATCTTGTTGAAAATTTTTGACGAAGATTTTACGATTTTTGAGGCAAATTTTGACGATTTTCGGCCAAATTCGTCTGGCAACACTGGGGATATATCTAAATCTGAATTGATTACACAGTACGACAGTCCAAAAACAAAAACCACGATACCATTTTTCTTGTAGGTCTTGGCGAGTAGAACAACGTTTGTTCTACGAAATTTGGCGGGCACCCCCAAAATCCGGATTTACGGGTAAAAACCCGATTTTCTTGCCTATTTCAACTTGAACGCCTATAACTTTCTTTATTATTAACCCTTTCGTGCCGAATCATATCAAATCGATAACAAAATCATATTATCTATCGGCTATCTCACAATATAATTGGTAAAAACATTGCCTAAACTTGAAAACGACGGACAAAAATGAAAAAATGTGATTGTAGGTCAAATAAACCTATATTCCTACAGCTTCAAATAAACAAATTATACATCGTTCGAAAGGTCTCTTCTATTCTTTCGAAATTATTTTAGAGATTGAAAATCGGTTAACAACTAACAAAGTTATAGGCGTTTAAGTGAAAAAAGGCAGTGTCCATTTAGGTTTTAAGAAACCTATTTCTACCGAATTTCGTACTTATCGGATATAAATAAGATTTCTACAGCGCTTAAATATCAAATCGGATGTAAAATATATATATACATATATATGTATTTTCCCATAGTTCCTAAGGGGAGCATAGGGCCGTAACAAAATCATTCGACTTCATTTTATCTAAGGCTAGGTTTTTAATTTCATTCCATGTGTACCCTTTATCTGTGCCTTCTGCGTCTACCAGGCGTCTCCACGTATTTGCATGTCTTCCTCTTCTGCGGCTTTCCTGTGGATTCCAATCGAGGACTGTGCGTAAAATATCGTCTTGCGGCTTTCTGAGGGTATGACCAATCCATTTCCACTTGCGGCGTCGGATTTCCTGAATAATAGGTTCTTGCTTCGTGGTTGTCCATAGGTTTTCATTGGAGATTTTATTGGGCCAAAATACACGTATGATTTTCCTCAAGCAGCGGTTTATGAAAGCTTGTGTGCTTGTAGCTCTTTCCTTGATGTGTTCCATGTTTCGCAACTGTATAGAACAACTGACTTGATGCTCGCATTAAATATTCTAATTTTTGTGTCCCTCGAGATGTGTGTGGATCTCCATACGTTTTCGAGTGAACTGAAGGCTGCACGACCTTTGTTTATTCGAAACCGTATATCTTCAGCTGAACCACCTGCAGTTGTTATGATGATGCCGAGGTAGCAGAATGACTCTACGGTATTAATTGAAATATCGCCTAACTCAATTGGCTGGGGGTTGTTGGTGTTAATGCGCTTAATTTTGGTTTTAGGAATGTTGATGAACAATCCGGCAAGCGCAGGGAATTTCTCAACATAATTTAACATTCCAGTTATGTCTGAATGTTTATGAGCCTCGAGACAGATGTCGTCAGCATAGTCGAGATCGCTAAGTTTGCCGTTTATTCCCCAGGTGATTCCTCTGTTGTGCTGAGATACCCGCGACATCAATGCATCAAGGACAATGTTAAAGAGCAGTGGGGATAGTACGCAACCTTGTCGCACGCCTTTCTCTACGCGTATTTGTCCACTGAGATGCTGCCCATGTCGTATTCGACATGTGGCGCCGTTGTACAATGCCTTGATGAGACTGATTATTTTGTTTGGCACGCCCTTGCATTGTAGCGTCGTATATATCACGTCGTGTTTAATGGTATCAACAACTTTCGGGAAGTCTATAAAGCAAAGGTAGAGTGGGGTTCGCCATTCGACGGTCTGTTCCACGATGATGCGCAGGGTGTTAACGTGATCTACACAAGATCGGTGCGCTCGAAATCCGGCTTGTTCGTTTCGCATACTGGGCGACATCAGTTCAGTTTCTACACTTGTCCGAACAAGTTATTTTGCAATGTCTTCTCCACTTAAATCGGTCTGTTCTAAATACTTTAAAGCATTAAGTGGTAATATCTTTGTCAAATGCAAAATTTGCTGTTCGAAGTATCACAAAATGTGTGCTGGATTTGAAAGTGATGTGGAATATAAACTATTAAAATCGTCCAAAAACATTGTTATACCCTACACCACACTGTGGTACAGGGTATTATAACTTTGTGCATTTGTTTGTAACACCCAAAAGGAGAAGAAATAGACCCATTGTTTATTATACCGATCGACTTAGAATCACTTTCTGAGTTGATTTAGCTATGTCCGTCTGTCTGTCTGTCCGTCTGTCCGTCTGTCTGTGCATGTATTCTTGTAATCAAAGTATAGGTCGCAATTATGGTCCGATCTCGACGAAACTTTACACATATTTTTTTTTTTGGCCCAAGGACGATCCCTATTGAATTTGGTTAAAATCGGTTCAGATTTAGATATAGCCCCCATATATATGTTAGCCCCGATTTGACATGTAAGCGCTGTAAAAACTTTATTTTATATCCGATCAGTATGAAATTCGGCAGGAAAAGGTTTCTTATTACATGAATGAACTCTGTTAAATTTGGAAGAAATCGGTTCAGATTTAGATATAGCCCCCATATATACATTACCCCCGATTTGACATATAAGCGCTGTAAAAATGTTATTTTATATCCGATCAGTGCGAAATTCGGCAAAGAGAGGTTTCTTATTACATGAAGGAATACTGCTAAATTCGGAGAAAATCGGTTCAGATTCAGATATAGCCCCCATATATATGTTACCCCCGATTTGACATGTAAGCGCTGTAAAAACTGTATTTTATATCCGATCAGTGCAAAATTTGGCAGAAAGAGGTTTCTTATTACATGAAGGAATACTGCTAAATTCGGAGAAAATCGGTTCAGATTTAGATATAGCCCCCATATATACGTTTCCCCCGATTTGACTTTAAGCGCTGTAAAAATGTTATTTTATATCCGATCAGTATGAAATTCGGCAGAAAGAGGTTTCTTATTATATGAATGAACACTGTTAAATTTGGAAGAAATCGGTTCAGATTTAGATATAGTCCCCATATATACGTTACCCCCGATTTGACATGTAGGCGCTGTGGAGACTGTATTTTATATGCGATCAGTACGAAATTCGACAGAAGGAGGTCTTTTTACATGAATGAGTATTCAGGGAAGATCGGTTTAGATTTATATTGATTGTTCCTCCTGATTTGGTATCAAACCGCTATAGAAGTTGTATTTTACTTCCGATCATTAAAATTTTCCAGAAAGATGTTTCTCAATTTAGGAACGAATATTGCTTAATTTAGCGATTATCGTTTCAGAATTAGATAATATGTTTCTACCAATTTTTCAATTTACCAATTATTCAAAATTATTATGGCAATGACCCTTATCGCATTGTTAGGGAGGTGTAGGGTATTATATAGTCGGCCCCGCCCGACTTTCTGCCTTTCCTTACTGGTTTTTAATTGTAACAATTGCGCAATTGCTTCTAATGATCTGTTGGTTGCTATTTCAACGCTGTCAAATGAGGTGAGAGATCTTAAATCTCAGTTCGACTCATTTTTAAATGACTTTCATAAAAATGAGAGTGAAAGTGTTTCACAAAATAAACAAACACTCCCGATTTCTAAGCTGTGCTCTGACAATGGCCTTCAACTTGGTGTCGGTCATTCCCCTCCGTGCTCTACATTAGCATTGCCTTTTGGCGCTTCAATAACTATTGACAATTCTGCTGATAATTCTCATGTTATTGTTCCTAATGCTGTTTCTACTGCTGCAAGTATTGCTGCTCCTGCTGCTGCTACTGATGCTCTCAATGTTGTTACTATTCTTAATGATGGTAACCGCTGTTTATCATCGCAATCTGTTTCTACTGTTGTTACGCCAGTGAATGACTATGCTGTTGATGTTGTTGTAAATGGTAATGGTCTCCATGATCGTCGTGCTGATGATGTTGTGAATGCTCTTGCTCTCTCTGGTCGATGTGCTGATGACGTTGATGATGCTACAGATGTGAATGCTCAGAGTTTGAATGCTGTTGCTCCCTCTGGTCGACGTGCTGATGTAATTGATGTTGTTTCTAATGCGAATACTCAGAGTTTGAATGCTTTAACTCTACGTGAAGTGTACTTGGATACAGCTGCTAATGCTGCGTCTGTAAATTATGCTGCTACTATTTCTTCTGACGCAGGTGGGGGTAACCCAATAAACCATTTGAATCAAGCTCGAAATAAAAATAATAGACGTAAACGTGTTGTGTATGGTGATAATAATAATGATGAATTAGCTGTTGTTGCCAATAAGTAATGGGTCTATATTTCTGCTTTTAAGCCAACAGTGACGCCGAATCAAATTATGGAATATGTTCATAAACACACTGAAGTTGGTCTAAATAATCTAGAATGTTATCGCTTAATTAAAAAGGATACTAATTTAAGCACACTAAGTAAAATATCATTCAAGCTTGGAATTTCTGCGGGTTTCTATAATCATCTGTTTAAGCCTTCATTGTGGCCAACTGATGTACGTGTTAGATCTTTCAATTTTTTTCAAAAACAAGCCCAAGTTGTGAACAACCCTTGAATATTATAGCTGATAGATTTCACAAGCTTAATATTTATTTTCAAAATATTGGTGGAATGAGGACGAAGTTGGAACAGGTGTATACTGAATCAACTAACGCTGAATTTGATGTTATCGTGCTGGTGGAGACTTGGCTGAATGAGGATTTCGTTAATGAGGAGATTTTTGACTCTAATATTTATAGAGTTTTTCGTAAAGATAGAGACTATTGTAAAAGTAATTGCGTCAGAGGGGGTGGTGTCCTGATTGCTGTAAAAAAAATCCATGATTTCGCCGCATTGTGAATTGCATAATTCTGAATCTATAATTGATCAATTGTGCATATACTTGTCAGGCTCAAATGGAGATTTGTATATTGTTGTATCTTATATTCCGCCTAATAGTTCTGATTATTTTTACGATATGCACACTCAAAACATAGTTAATTTAGCTATTGATGATAGACGAATTAAAGTTAAATGGTCTTTTGATCCAAGCCTAGAGGTTATGACTCCGTCTAATATCAATAACTTGTTTCAAATTAATGTTATTGACAGCCTGTACTGCTTAAATCTGGTACAAATTAATAGATTTCCTAATCTTCTTAATAAAATATTGGATTTGGTCTTCATTGATCAGGATTTGAAATATTGCATTAATTAATGTATGAATCCCTTTTGTAAATTGGACATGCACCACAAAGCTTTGGAATTAACCGTTGAATTTTATAATTTTCCTAAAGTAGTTTCAACTAAAACTAGTATTGACTTTAAAAAATGTAATTAATAATTTAATTAATGATGTTAATTGGCTTAATATTTTTCATGGTCATAATGTTACTGATTGCTATGAATTGTTTATACGAGTTATCAATGAAATTTGTTTATGTAATATTCCTCTTTTAAAGCCCAGAGTTTATAAGTTGCCTTGGTACGCAAAGGGTTTGAAAAAACTTAAGAATCTTAGGAACAAGTTTTTCAAACGTTTCAAATTATCTAATAATTTAAATGACAAGAATATGTATGAGCGCTATTTAAGGGAATTTAATTTCCTAAATAAGTTTCTGTATAATCAATATATCTTAGGGTTTGAGGTTAATATTAAGAATAATCCAAAATCATTTTGGAGTTTTATTAATTCTAAACGGACTAGTTCTGACTTTCCAGCTAAAATGTTTTTCCAAAAAAGGTTTCTGATTCACTTGATGAAACAGCTGACCTGTTCGCTGATTTTTTCAGTTCAACTTTTGTTTCTTCTGGCAATACTTTTTCGTATACAAATCTTTTTGCAGATTCTGTCTGAATCTGATATACTCCAAGGGTTTTCTAAATTAAAAAGTACGTATAGAGTTGATAATGACGGCTTATGCTCATCATTCATTAAAGGATGTGCTTCAACTTTAATTATCCCCTTACTATACATATATAATAAATCGTTAAAAGATGGTATTTTCATTGAAAAGTGGAAAGTAAGTTCTCCAGTTTTTAAATCAGGGTCTAAGGATAATATTTCTAATTATAGGCCAATCTCTAAATTAAGTAATATTTCAAAACTATTCGAACATATAATGTTTTATAAAATGTACTTTGCTACAAAAAACATCATATCTCCATTTCAACATGGCTTTACTCGAGGACGTTCTACTGTTACTAATCTCGCAATTTTCTCGCATTATTGTATTTCTATCTTTGAATTAGGCTTTCAAGTTGATGCGGTTTACACTGATCTTTCAAAAGCATTTGATAAAGTATCTCATTCAAATCTACTTAAGAAATTATATAAAATTGGGTTTCGCTCCGTTTTCTTAAAATGGATTGAATCTTATTTATCTAATAGGAGTTGCTATGTAGTTATTGAATCTTCTAAATCTTATGCTTATAAAGCTACATCTGGTGTGCCACAAGGTAGTATTCTTGGTCCCTTACTTTTTGTATTATTCATTAACGATATATCATCTTCTGTTAAATTTTGTAAGGTTTTACTGTATGCTGATGACTTAAAAATCTTTCTGCGTCTTAATTCGATTGCTGATGCGTTTCGTCTTCAAAGTGATTTGAATTCTATCTCCCAGTGGTGTTCTGAAAATTCATTAGAAATAAATGTCTCTAAGTGCAGTAAAGTCTCATTTGGTAGGTGTTCAAATCGTATCTGTTTTGATTATGTTATCAATTCACTCAGAATTGAAAGTTCAAATGAAGTTTTGGATTTAGGTGTTATTTTTGACGAAAAATTTACTTTTGTCAGCCATTTGAATCGTATTATCCCTAAAGCTTATTCATTACTTGCGTTTTTAAAGAGAAATTGCAAGCAATTTCAGGATCCATATACTTTTAAGCTTATTTTCACGTCTTTAGTACGCTCAAAGCTGGAATATGCTTCTTTTATCTGGAGTCCATTCTGTTCTAAGTACATTACTAGAATTGAGAATGTACAAAAAATATTTATAAAGTTTGCTCTTCACTCGTGTAAATGCAGATTAATATCGTTAAAAACACTTGAAAGCAGAAGACAGGTTTTGTCTCTCCTTTTTATTTTCAAAATTGTTAATGGTGTAGTCGATTGTTCTGAATTACTCAAACTTTTGCCTTTTAATGTTCCTTCTCGTACTTTGAGACGTAATAATTTGTTTTATGTACCGTTCCACAGAAAGAGTTATTCTTACCATGAACCTATCTCGAGGGCTTTAAATGAGTTTAACCGCATAAATTGTGTGGATTTGGATATAAATTCAAGTTTAGCAATGTTTTCAAATGTATTAGATTTAATTTATTGTTAGATATAAGTCGTAGTCTGTAAGGAATACTGTAATTCCATTGACTGTAAATAAATAAATGACATATATTCTATTAGGCGTTTGTTGATTATATGTGCGATTATTTTATTTATCATACTTAGCAGAGTGATGCCCCTCTAATTTTTGCACTCTGAGAGGGTACCTTTCTTAGGCAGCAGGGTGATTGTTCCCTCTGGGGGTATATTGTCGGGTCCAGGGGCCTTGTTTGATTTCAATGCTGATATAGCAGTCGCTATTTCGGGTATGCTGGGGCAGGATATGTCGAACTGTGTGCTTTCTTCAGGGTGTTGGCAAGAACAAGTTATGGGCATGTTGTGATCGGGTGTTGAAAGGAGCTTCGTGTAATATTCTTCCCATATCATAATCTGCTTCTCCTTGGAGGCTGTGGTTGCACCGTCGATGTCCATCAAGGGGTTGCTGGTTGGGAATTTGTTGTTAGTGAGTTGGCGCACTAATTGGAGGAGATCACGACTTCGGTGAGTACCAGCTGCAGCTTGCGCTTTGGTTGCAATCTGTTTGCTCCACTGACGTTTATCATTTCTCGCGCTTTTCTTCACCAGCTTATCAAGCCTGGAGTGGTCTTGTTGAGCTGCAATTCTCGAGACTCTCGTTTTTGCTGAATTCAGGTTGTTTTTTGCTGATGATCTTAAGTTTATGAGACTCCATGTGTCATCTGAAACCCATGGTTTCCTCGCAGCAGTCCTATAACCAATGTGGTCTTCTGCAGCTTTGATGAAGGTGTCCTTTATATTTGGCCATCTATCGATGCCTTCCTCATCAGAATGGTTGTGGTTTCTGAGTGCATTTGCGTATAGGTTATCAGTTGGGTTTATCAGTTTATCTACGTCAAATTTCCTTGGCGTGTTATTCTTGTTGCACTTGATCGCTGCAACTTTAAGACGAATGTTGGCGACCAGAAGGTGGTGGTCGCTGGAAATATCCGCTCCGCGTTTATTGCGCACATCAAGCAGGGATCCACGCCACTTTTTGCTTATGGCAATATGATTGATTTGATTTTCCGTTGTACGATCTGGGGATACCCACGATACCTTGTGTATACGTTTGGTTGGAAATAATGTGTCACCTATGACAAGGCCTTGGTTGAGACATAGGCCTGTGAAAAGTTCTCCATTTTCTGTCATTGTGCCGATTCCGTGTCGACCTATTACCGATTCCATACTGGTGTTATCGCTTCCTACTGGCGCCTTGAAGTCGCCAAGAAGGATGACAATATCGCCCCTGTTGATCCCATGGAGTACTGTGGTGAGACTGATGTAAAAATCTTCTTTTAGGTTAATCTCGGCGACATCAGTTGGTGCATAGCATTAAATAATCGTGATGTTCCTTGCCCTTGTTCTTAGTCTTACAGATATAATGCGATCAGTGTGTGCTTTCCATTCTATGAGCGCCTTAGATGCCTACTTTGATAATAGTATGCCAACGCCGCTTTCTCTTCTTTGGTCTGTTGGTTTACCAGAAAATAGCAGTTTTAGACCATTTGGAGCGGAGAATTCTCCGGAGTCGGGCCATCTGGCTTCTGCAATGCCTAGCAGTAGTAGCTTATATGTGCAGAAGACTTTGCATAATTGAGCTAGCCTAGATGTTTCTGTAAGTGTACGTACGTTCTATGTTCCCATTCGTGATCCATTTTTCATGCTGAAGGTTGTCATCGATTTATCCGTTCGTTTATTTGATTTTGTTTCGGTTTCGTTAATCGTGTGGGATTTAGGACGGGCGGGTGATTGGTCCACTACGTCCGATTCTGGTACCAAAGATGCTGGCTGGTACATCTAGACATGCATTTTAGCGAAGTATTTGTGCTAAGCTTATATTGGGGTTATACCGCCCATGGTCGGTCGACAGAGCCTCGTTTGCGAGAACAGGAGGCACCAAATCTGATGTGACAGTGGGAGAGGTTGTCTTTTGGAAAGGATTGGCTATATATTACGCTACACTTCTCCATGCCCCCCTATAGGGGCTGGTTTTCCTCATATTCAGTATTGTCTCCATTCTAAAACATGCTTTAGTCCACTTAGCATGTTTTAAGGGAAATTGCATTATTTATTTATAAATATTCCATATTATATTTAGCCAAAATTTGGTGTTTATCCGTCAACCCAATCAATAGTTATTCACAAAACAGTACAGGTCATTCGATTTCCACAAATTTAAAAAATTCATTAAACTTGGATCGCCTCTCTAGCTTAATCAACTCAGAAAGTGATTATTAGTCGATCGTTGTAATAAACTATGGGTCTATTTCTTTTCCTTTTGGGTGTTACAAAGAAATGCACAAAGTTATAATACCCTATACCACATTGTTGTGTAGGGTATAAACACCGCCGCCTCCGAAGTTACCCTAAAAAAGGCAAAAAAAAATGTCCAGTGGCGCTACGAGCACTGGGGCTTTCAAAAATACCCTAAATCCCACAGATAGGTGAAATGGTACTCACATGAAAGGAAATGTCAATGAGATTCCCAAAAAGAAGAAAAATCCAGTGGCTGTGTCCAGGTCTTTTAATTTGGGGGCCCAAAAAGTCCATAGGAACTAAAAATTTTTCCTAATATTTTTACATATAATACACCGAAGTGTATCAATCAGGGATGGTCCGTCGTAAACTGTGACGTATATGACATACATTTGAGACGTATTCGACATACGTATACAACGTCGTAAACCTAATGTCGGAAACTTGACTTTGTCACTAACAGTAAATAATTAGCAAATCATTAGAAAAGAAAAACCAGTAAGGAAAGGCAGAAAGTCGGGCGGGGCCGACTATATAATACCCTACACCTCCCTAACAATGCGATAAGGGTCATTGCCATAATAATTTGGAATAATTGGTAAATGGGAAGAAGCATATTATCTAATTGTGAAACGATAATCGCGAAATTAAGCAATATTCGTTCCTAAATTGAGAAACATCTTTCTGGAAAATTTTAATGATCGGAAGTAAAATACAACTTCTATAGCGGTTTGATACCAAATCAGGAGGAACATATATATGGAGCTTTAATGTAAATCTGAACCGATCTTCCCTGAATACTCATTCATGTAAAAAGACCTCCTTCTGTCGAATTTCGTACTGAAAAAATACAGTTTTTACAGCGGTTACAAGTCAAATCGGGGGTAACATATATATGGGTGTTATATTTAAATCTAAACCGAGTTTCTACGAATTTGGCAGTATTCCTTCATGTAGGAAGAAACCTCTTTTTGCCGACTTTCGCACTGATCGGATATAAAATAACATTTTTACATATGGGGGATATATCTAAATCTGAACCGATTTCTTCCAAATTTAAAAGTGTTCATTCATATAATAGGAAACCTCTTTCTGACGAATTTCATACTGATCAGATTTGAATAAAGTTTTTACAGACAGACGGACAGACAGACGGACAGACAGACGGACAGACAGACAGACGGACAGACGGACATAGCTAAATCAACTCAGAAAGTGATTCTAAGTCGATCGGTATAATAAACGATGTGTCTATTTCTTCTCCTTTTGGGTGTTACAAACAAATGCACAAAGTTATAATACCCTGTACCACAGTGTGTGTATAAATATTAATTTTGAACTCTCAAGTTTATTTATTGGTTCAAATGAATTATTATTTGTTTATAAATTAGGTTTATTCTTCACTCGAATCTCTTCAATGCCTTCAAAGTTGTCTTTTTTTCGCGTATTTTAAGTGAAAAGTAAACTTCCAGCAACTTTTTAGATCGTTCCGATTCTAATAGATTTCGAAAATCATGAGACCAATTGGAGAAAATGCCTTCTAATTATGCAGTTGATGCTGGGATCATCAGTAATTTTAGAGCAAATGATGCCAATGCGGAATGGGTGGGGTGTCAAAGTTTGTTGGAGAGCGGCAGACAAACTACAAACTTTGAAAAAATTGTCTCGTGTGAATCAGAACTTATATAATATTTTGCAAAAAAAAAACTGAAACTGAACGATTTATTGTTGATGTGAAGAAAAGTGAATTTTATGATCTGAAAATATGTGCGTGCCATTGTTGAAAAAGTAGATTTATCGCCGAAAGTAATTGATTTTCCGATTTGAACTTATTAATTAAGGGTTGTACTCTATATCATACCATTGCGTAAATATTGGTATTCGATAAAAAACATATATTTTCTCAAAAAAAAAAAATTAAATGAAGTTGTATCTCGGATTTCGATTAGTTTTTATATGGTGTCTATTTTTACGTGAAGGGCTGAAGTCTGCAGCGTCCTTAGAATTGATATTACAGTTTACGACATTTCATACATTTCAGACGGGTTTATGACGTATGTGACGTTTACGCCTTTCTGACAGTCGTAAACCTACAAAATCATGTGGTGGACCATCCCTGGTATCAATGCATATATTAAACAATTGGAATAAAATGTTTTAGGCCTCAAAAATTTAAATTTGTTTGTTTTTATTCGCTATGTGGTTTTGGACATCCGGGGACTTTTGTGAACTTTCGCTATACTTCGAAAACCCGTTTTGGGGATTTGATATATCATGTCCAATTCGTCCCGTTCGGGAAAGATTTTCTTGTTAATACTATATGTGAAATTCCACAGTTACCGCGCGCACCAGCCACACAAACAGATGGACGGACGGACATTGCTCAAGTGACCTAAAACTTATATCCGCGAAATATTCTTGAGGTCTTAGAACACAACAATTGATCATATGGCTAGTACAT
The DNA here is from genome assembly GCA_963930755.1 of Eudasyphora cyanicolor. NCBI lineage: Eukaryota > Metazoa > Arthropoda > Insecta > Diptera > Muscidae > Eudasyphora > Eudasyphora cyanicolor. The sequence continues at coordinate 152,746,090 of OZ005736.1, read as the reverse complement.
GATGTCATATTACCCTATTGTACTATACGTAGTGTGATGTAGGGTATAAAAACAAAGAAAACATGCGACCTTGTGGAAACAACCTCCGAAATACATTCTTGGCTACTCCTGAGACTAAGGATCCTTGACCTGAACTTCTCATCGTTGAAACCACATTGTATTGAGAGAGCGATGGGGTTTGCTTTTAGCACTTGTTGTACGTCTTTCTGTATCGTTTCGAATCCTGCGACTGCAACTCCCGTAACACAAGGATGTACATTTGAACTTTAACACACATTTTACCTTTTGTTTCCATTTCCACTCTACTTTGCCATCTTTACCACCAGCACAACCACCAACCAACTCATGGTAAACAAATGAGCACAGACGATTGCAACATGTATCCTTCGGATTCAATGTTAATCGTAAGTTTCCAGCACAATGGCAGGTAGTTCCCTGCTTCAGTTGTGCCGCCATTGCAATTGAATGGAGCAACAAAATACTTCCAGGGGCAGCGGCTACAATTAAAATATTATACTTCACCGCATTTTACGCAGATACGAAAAATATTTAATTAAATAAAGTCCTTGCAATGGTTGCTGTGGTTCAACGCAAGGATTCGTTTAAAACTTCATGACTATTTTTCAAGAGGATTCGAAATAAGCTGAATAGGACATATACTATGTATGTGTGTGTGTGTGTGGTTGTTAGTGCTGTCTCTGTGATAAATGAAATTAAGGGCTTCGCCTCTGGCGCTCGGTCAAAACTAAAGTTTTACTTTTTTCTCTCTCTCCTGTTCTCTGACAATAACAAATAAGATTGAAATTTATTAGAAAAGTGGAAATTAGTTCATGGCTTTAGAGCTCAGGTGGTATGAAATATTTCAAAGATATGCAAGTGTTAGAATGAGATTGCAAGCGGAAATTCATGGTGTCACAATTCCGTTTGGAAATGCAGATATTGGAAAGTTTAATCTGCTTATTGCTTGTGGTTTTCCTTAAAAAGTCTATAAATTATATTTCACTGTAAAGTTATGAAATGTGGGGGCATTTTTATACCCGAAAGAAACTACACTGTGGTATAAGAGGATATGTGTTATGACATTGTGCATAGATTTGTAACGCCCAAAAGAGAAGAGTTAGACCCACAGTTTATTATAATGAGTAATATTTTAAGATTGAATTTTTTAAGAATTGTCCGGCCCTAAACGTGAAATAAACTGTTCACCGAACTCAAAATTCATTACAAATAAATAAAATTCAATAATCTGCAAGCGTTGTTCGTTTGTAAGTCGATTCATGGTTAAACTGAATATTTTTGACAGTAATATGTTACACGAAAACAGCTAAAGCTATGTACACACGATTGCCAGATCGGACAATATTGTCACAAAAATGCCACGCTGTGAACGTACAACCGAGTGAATATACAATTTTTGTCCTGCAACGTTGGCAGAAAAGTCATTGTGGAATAATTTGCAGATTGTTAGATGAGCGAAGTTTATGCATGTGACAATGGCGCCATTGTATTGGCAACACTGTCTATAATATATTTTTATTGGCAATCCTGCATATAAATATTTACAAAATATATTGTAAATATATGAAATTGTAATGTTTTTTTCAATCGTCTGAACTGTCAATTAACCTTTGCCTGACAATCTGTTATTAATCGTACATTTGCAGCACTTTAACAGGGTTGATACGTTGTCCGATCTGGCAATCGTGTGTACATAGCTTAATCTACCAAAAACAGTGTTGCCAAAAAATCACCCATTACCTTTTTGAGTCTATTAAACCATTTTTGACTGTCCGTATACTCGTACTCTTGTCATCAAATTGTAGGTCGCAAATATGAAGTGATCCCTACTGAAAATGGGATGTATTGGTCCATGTTTTAATATAGACTAGAGTGATAAAAAACCGGTTTTTTTGAAAAAATAAAAAACCGGTGGATGGTTTATTCAAGTTATAAAAAAACCGGTGGACGGTTTTTTTCTTCGAAGAAAACCGGGGAAACCGGTAGAACCGGTTTTTTCTGCATAACAAAACCGTATGAAAATTGCCGTTTGAAAAACATTTTCCTTTTTAATAACAAAAAAGGCGATTTTTTAATATTAAATTTTTAAAAGCGATGTCTTCTGATCAGGAATCTTGCACCAAACTTAGTCCTGTTGGATAGTAGTTATGAGTTGGATGAATATTGTCATTTGAGTCAAACGGTCCTTTTATCTCATACTTATAACTAATTAGCTAATGTATTTAGAAACATTTTCCAAAAGTGTTATGGATAGTCTTTTCTTCAACCTTTTAAAAAAATTAGCAAATATATTTTCATTACTTTTTTGCAAAATTAAACTTTTTTGAAATTTTGGTAAAAACCTATGTTTTAATTTTTGATTTTTTTGCTCAAAAGAAAGCTCAGATAATTTCCTTTAAAATCTTTGTGACCTATTAATGGGATGGGACCTGTTGATCTATCAAAATAAATATAAACCTCTGAAAAAAATTAACGTTCAACCAAACATTTTAGCATTTCAGATGGGAAAAACAACCGTTTGACAAAAATTTCAATATTTGACACCCTCCAACTCGGAAAGTCCTTAACCGATCTCGTTGGAATTGTGTCTCATAACTACTATCTGATAGGGCTACTTGGTGCAATTTTCATCCCGACAGAAGACATCCCTTTTAAAAAAAATTAACTTACTTGACATGCAATTCCCCTTATGTAGTTCAGTCAAGAAAATATTAATATTTCGGGGTATTAAATAGAATATTTAATAGAGGTACTAAATCTTTATACATATATATTTTATATACACACTTTAGTGCAGGTGGGTATATACGAGTATATAAATATATAAGAGTATACACTAGTCGGTTTACCCAATTGAAATTTTCTTACTTGTTTTTGTTTCGGTTTGGAAGTGGGAGAATGCGTTTACTTTTCACATAACTTCTGCGCGTATGAATCATTTATTTTCTTTACATTTTTGTAATTTGTATAGAAATTGGTGAATGGCTTCGGATTCTAGCAAAGTTGCCGAGTCCTTTAGGCCATATAAGGAGATCTTTCATATTATTAACTTAATTTGTGATAGTTTGTATATAAAGTTGTAAATAATTTTTAATATTTTAGTGATAATAAAAAAACCGGAAAACCGGTGGAAACAAACGAAAAAAACCGGTTGCACCGGTTGTTCGAAATTCATGATTTTGAGAAAAACCGGGGACGGTGGAAGCAAAAAACCGGTGGGCCGGTTTATTTTAAGCCGGTTTTGATCACTCTAATATAGACCTTAAATAAAGATCCCCTCCTATGTCACTTCTTGACGCTCGAAAGAACACAGTTTTCAATTGATCTGCCTGAAATTTAAGCATTTATAGCCATATAATGTCCCCATTCTTGACGATCTATGAAACACATTTTCAATTGACTTGGTTAAAATTCAGTTTTATTACTTTACTCGTACAGGGTGGCTGATGAAAGCTGCTACCAAAAATTTAATAACTTTTTTTCTATTTAATGAATCTGGTTAATTTTTTATACCCTACACCACACTGTGGTACAGGGTATTTTGACTTTGTGCATTTGTTTGTAACACCCAAAAGGAGAAGAGATAGATCCATTGTTTATTATACCGATCGACTTGTAATCACTTTCTGAGTCGATTTAGCTATGTCCGTCTGTCTGTAGATGTATTCTTGTAATCAAAGTACAGGTCGCAATTATGGCCCGATCTTGACGAAACTTTACACATATCTTTTTTTTTGCCCAAGGACGATCCCTATTTAATTTGGTTAAAATCGGTTCAGATTTAGATATAGCCCCCATATATACGTTACCCCGATTTCACATGTAAGCGCCGTAAAAAAATTATTTTATAACCGATCAGTGTAAAATTCGGCAGAAAGAGGTTTCTTATTACATGAAGGAATACTGCCAAATTCGGAGAAAATCGGTTCAGATTTATATATAGCCCCCATATATATGTTACCTCCGATTTTACATGTAAGCGCTGTAAAAAATTTATTTTTAATCCGATCAGTACGAAATTAGACAGAAAGAGGTTTCTTATTACATGAATTAATACTGCCAAATTTGAGGGAAATCAGTTGAGATTTAGATATAGCCCATATATATATTTTACCCCCGATTTGACATGTAAGCGCTGTAGAGACTGTATTTTATATCCGATCAGTACGAAATTCGACAGAAGGAGGTCTTTTTACATGAATGAGTATTCGGGGAGAATCGGTTCAGATTTATATATAACATCCATATATATGTTCCTCCTGATTTGGTATCAACGCGCTATAGAAGTTGTACTTTACTTTCGATCATTAATATTTTCCGGAAAGATGTTTCTCAAATTAGGAACGAATATTGCTTAATTTAGCGCTTATCGGCTCAGAATTAGATAATATGTTCCTGACTACTTACCAATTATTCCAAATTATTTTCGCAATGACCTTTATCGCATTGTAAGGGAGGTGTAGAGTATTATATAGTCGGCCCCGCCCGACTTTCTGCCTTTCCGTACTGGTTTTATTTTGCAGATTGATTTTTAGATTTAACAAAAATGCATAACTGGGACACTGAAACAAGAATTTGGAATGTCCGCCGCTATTACGCACTGAAGTCCGTAGTTTCGGTTCAAAGAGAGTATAGGGGCACGTTTAGCGGCAATCCCCCCAGCAGATGGACCATAACGAGACTTGTTAACAATTTTTCCGAGCATGGAGCAGTCAACAGAAGACCTTGTCATCGAAACCCTTCAGTGCGGACGGAGGAAACAATCGCTGCTGTAGCTGATGCCATACAAAACAATCCACGAGTTTCGACAAGAACCTTATCTGCTCAAATGGGTATTAAGCAGACAGCCATTGCAGTCAATTATGCACAAAGATTTGGAGATATTCCCATATAAAATTCAAATGGCCAACAAAGTGAACTTAGCAGACTTCCCGAAAGAAACTCCACATTCCGTTGGCAACTCAGGTCGCCTGACCTTACTGCACCTGACTTTTTCTTGTGGGGTTATTGCAAACAGGAAGTCTACAAAGCAAAACCAACAAATTTGAATGAACTAAAGCAATTCATTCGAGAAACAATTGCGGCTATTCCCGTCTCAACTCTCCAAGCAGTAATGAACAACTTTTTGGTAAGATGCCGCACAGGCATCAACGAGCAGGGGGGCATTTAAATTCCATTATTTTTAAAACTAATTAAGCTATATTTAATTAAATTTAATGAGCTTTAACATGAATAAAAGAAAACTTAATTCCATACACTGAAAAAAAGTTATTTGAGTTTCTTAATGTAGCAATGTTTATCAGCCACCCTGTATATGATAACTAGCTGGAGCCAGTCCACTTCGTTGCCCTAAATTGCAGTTTAGTGAACGCCAGATAATGTATGCAAAAATACAGCATCCTAACGCGATAAGTTACGAGAATACAGGGTGTAAACATTTGAAATTTTGACTACATTCCATTTAAATTAACCGTGGCTTTTATGACAACTATTTTGAAACGAACAAAAGGCACATTGGTAATTGTCAGCAAATATGTATATAATTTTAATATTTTTTTCTCGCTATTTTAATTGTGTTCCGAGCATGTAATTCTATATAACTAATGTACAAAAACGAGACCCATTCTGTTGAGAACCACAACAACACACACAAAAAATGTCAGAGTAATTTCGCTATCTTAAAGGTAGGCAACTAGTTGCCTACCATTATAGTCGCATTTTTAGACACACAATAGAATTAAATCTTTTATGCTAAATATTTAGCGATTTTCTTCAAATTCGGCAATGTTGGTTCATGAATCAAGAAACTCTACCATTCTAAATTTCAAAACGATTGGATGTAAAATACAGCTTTTATAGGACTAAACTAGCTGGACCCGGTCCACTTCGTTGCCCCAGACTTCAGATTTCCGATTCCGTCAATTTTTTAGATAATTACGTAGACTGCCATCAAATGCATATTTACAAAATTACAACACTCTCGCTAACAAATTGTTCAAGGTATTTCAATTTCAGAAATTTGCTTATAAGGGTGGGGCCACGCCCATTGGTCCGATCCCAACCCTTTTGGACCATTCACGTAGACTATCACCAGATCGATATGCAAAAAATTACAGCACTCTCGATACAAAATTGTGCATGATATGACTCTCAATTTCAAAATTTGGCTTATACTCGCATAGGCGGGGCAACGTCCATTGGTCTGATCCCGCCTATTTTTGGTCGAATCACGTAGACTGTCATCAGATACATATACTCAAAACTGCAGCGCTCACTTAATCAAATTGTGCAAGATATCTCAATTTAAAAATTAGTCTCCTATGGGCGGTGCCGCCCTTTTTTGTGTAATCACGTAGACTGCGTGAGATGCACAAAATCACAGCACTCTCGCTAACAAATTGTGCATGATATCTCAATTTCAAAATTTGGTTTATATGGGCGGGGACAGGCCCATTGATCCGATCCCGCCACTTTTTAGAACATTCACGTAGGCTATCATCAGATACATATGCACAAAATTACAGAACTATCGCTAAACAATTGTGTAAGACATCTCAATTTCAAAATTTAGTTTATATGGGCAGGGCCACGGCCATTGATCCGATCCCTACCCTTTTTGGACCAATAACGCAGACTACCACCAGACATCACTCTCGCTAAGATATGTGTCTCAATTTCAAAATTTGGCTTATATAGGCGGGGCCACGTCCATTGGTCTGATCCCGCCAATTTTTGGGTGAATTGCGTAGACTGTCATCAGATACAAATGTCCAAAACTGCAGCACTCTTGATAATAAATTGTGCAAGATATTTCAATTTAAAAATTTGGCTTATATGGACGTGGCCACGCCCTTTGGTTCGATGCCGCTAATTTTTGGACCAATTACGTAGGCTACCACCAGATATATATACACGAAATTACAGCACTCTCGGTAAAAAATTGTGCAATATATCTCAATTTCAAAAATTTGGCTTATATGGGCGGGGCCACGACTATAGGTCAGATCCCGCCCATTTTTGGACCAATCACGTAGACTGCCACCATAGACATATACACAAAATTCCACCACTCTCGCTAACAAATTGTGTAAAATATTTCAATTTCTAAATTTGGCTTTTATGGGCGGGGCCACGTCTATTGGTCCGAACCCGCCCATTTTTGGACCAATCACGTAGATCGCCAACGGATATATATACACAAAATTCCAGGTCTCTCGCTAAAAATTGTGCAAGATATCACATTTTTAAAATTTGGCTTATATGGGCGGTGCCACGCCCATTGGTTCGAGCCCGCCCGTTTTTGGACCAATCACGTGGACTGCCATCAGATGCATAGGTACAACATTACAACACTCTAGCTAACAAATTGTGCAAGATATATCAATTTCAAAATTTGTCTTATATGGGCGGGGCCACGCCCATTGGTCCGATCCCGCCCATTTTTTGGCCGATTACGTAGAATGCCATCAGATACATATTCGAAACATTGCAGCACTCCCGCTGGCAAATTGTGCAAGATATCAAAATTTGGTCTATGTGGGCGGGGCCATGCCCATTGGATCGATCCCGCCCATTTTTGGACCAATCACGTAGACTACCACCATATATACATATACACAAAATTCCAGCACTGTCGCTAACAAATTGTGCAAAATATCTCAATTTCAAAATTTGGCTTATATGGGCGGGGCCACGCCCATTGGTCCGATACCGCCCATTTTTTGAAAATTCACATAATCTGCCACTAAATGCATACACACAAAATTTCAGCACTCTAGCTAAAAATTTTTCTCAATATCAAAATTGGACCCATATGGGCGGGTCCACGCCCACTTGATATATCGAAAATTCAAGTACCCTATTTTCAGCACCCCCTACACATGTACGTTCTGTGAAAATTTCAAGATGATCGGTCTAGCCGTTTAGACGTCTATACGGAACAAACAAACAAACAAACCCACAAACAAACCTACAAACAGACACTCTCTTTTATATATATAGATAGATAGATGGCCAAATCGGACGAAACATATATATGGGAGCTATATCTAAATCTGAACCGATTTCAACCAAATTCAATATCGATCTTAACAGCCGCGAAATACACTAAACTGCAAAATTTCAGAACGATCGGAGTGAAATTGCGACCTGTAGTCGACGAACAACTTTACATGGACAGACGGACGGACAGACATCGTTAAATCGACTCAGCTAGTGATTCTGAGTCGATCGGTATACTTTAAGGTGGGTCTAGCTGTGTTATTTGCAGGTGTTACAAACAATGAAACAAACTTATAATACCCTGTACCACAGTGTGGTGTAGGGTATAAAAAGAAATATTTGAACATGTAATAAGACAAATAATAATTCAAATTTGTGTATTAAATACACAATAAACTCGTACAGTACCACAATACAAATAATTATAATGTTCAGTATAAGGTGTAATGTTAAGATTTTATAATTAATGAAATAAAATTATTAGCTCCGGTAAACTGTTTACACTTTTATCGTGTTTGGATAATGTTTATAAAAAATCGAACCAAAAACTCCATGGACTGTGAGAGCTGACAGTAAAACATTGTATTAAAACCGTACAAATAATTCATTGCGTCAATTTATTAATAAAAATAATTGTACTTTTTTCAACAAAATGAGCCACAAAAACTTTTTCAACGGAAATGAATGTTATCTTCTTTTTCTGCTCAATATCACGCTCTGAAATTAAAAAAATATTTTTTTAATTCTTTTTTACACAGAATTTGTGTATTAGCCTTGTCCTTATTTTGCAAATTTGAAAATGTTTAGCATCCACCTCTCCCCCTTTTTCATTCATTAGATTTATGTTTTGTTCTGATTTACCTTTTGGTTTTGACCAAAATCTGTTGTTTGTTTTTCCTAAAACTGATAATAGTTCAGAAAAGAATGCACTGATTTAATATAAACATTTGACAATAAAGTTATTGGGCTAAATAATACATAAATCAAAACAAACAATAAATGTACTGTATTTCTAGGACGAGATATAAGATATTGAATTGGGAGGATTTTTTTAAATTTCGCAAACTTCATCGCTATAATTGATTTTTTTCACAGATTCTTTTTATGGCCTTTGAAACAAGATTTGAGGTGGGAGTTGTAACTTTTTACTTTCCAAACTTTCCTAAGGCCATGCTAGTGTGTATTTAAGAATATACTTACGGAGAAATGCCATGAGGGTTCAGTCGTGCTGGAAGTTACATTCCTCTCACTATCTTTCTTCGAAAATCCAACAAATAATCAGGATAATTTTTAATTGCTTGTTGCGTTACTGATCTTAAAAACCCATTAGTATATAAGAGGATGAAATCCTCAATTTATCATTGAGTAAATTAGCAAAAGCGTTTGGAATGTTTTTTTAACGGTATGAGAGCAGACTTAGGATAACTGAAGGAACGTTTTGTCATGGAACTTGGAAATGTTTAAACGACTGCTTGGCCGATCCGGCAGTGTATGTATGTTAACAGAGTTCCGCTTGGCAATGTAACTAGTTTCCACGGTCCCAATGCATAAAGAATGGGATGGTGTGTTTCTTTGTATCCATTTGTCATTCTCTATCAGCATCATTATACTGTACGATTTTAAATAATATTGGAGAACCATATCACAACAAATCTGTGAACCATCACACTCAAGACTTATGTGGATATATGAAGGCCTAATAATATAGCTACACATCAAAAATATATTAATTTTACATATTTATTAAATTAAATAATTAACTTCAGTAATTAGCTATACTATTGGTGCTTTTATATAAATAATAATTGAAATACATTTATACGTACAAACACGTTGGCTGTAGACACATAAAACTAACATCTTGTTTAAATCTAAGTTTGCATATATGTCATTGATACCAAAGTAGTGATTTTAATATGTTCCACAAATATTACACTTATACACCTTTAACTAAATTTTAAAATATTTATTATAATTTCTTTACTGCTTGTTGTTTACTATTTGCTATAGTTAATGTTTGTATCACTTCACGGCACGCTTGGTTTACTGATAATGAGTGTGTCTTGGCGTCGTTTGCATTACTGAATTTTGAGTGTAAGATTAAGAATAATTGTCACAATTTTGAACAAGATGTCTTTAATATTCAACAATGCTCTCGTTATATTAAGCAAATAATGTAGAAATTAACAAATTGTTTTTGATGTGACACAATAAACGTTTAGAATTACAAAAATAGAGAATTTGTACATGAAATTGAATTCGATAATAAACAATAATTGTCTAAATCACTTTTCTATACCCTCCACCATAGCATGGGGGGTATATTCATTTTGTCACTCCGTTTGTAACACCTCTAAATATTGATCTGAGACCCCATAAAGTTTATATATTCTTAATCGTCGTAAAATTCTAAGACGATTTAGCCATGTCCGTCTGTCCATCCGTCCGTCTGTTGTAATCACGCTACAATCTATAATACTTGAGCTAGGTGGCTGAAATTTGGTATAGATACTTCTTATAGCTGCAGGTAACTTGGTAATGGGCGATATCGGTCCATATTTTATTTCTCATCTACTATATTTTTTTGTGTTTTTCGGTGTTATTTTCTTTAGGTTTGAGTTATTTTGTGAGGTCACATGCTATCCATGGTGGAGGGTGTATAAGATTCGGCATGGCCGAACTTAACGCTTTTACTTGTTACACATTCAACGCATCAAAATTTTTTTTTATATTTACACTAAAAAATACACACTTTTTCATAGTAATTTTAAAAGCACTTTTTACAGTGCAGCTGTGGAAATTTAAATGTCAAACCTACTATTTGTATACCCTCCACAATAGGATGGTGGTATTTTGTCACTCCGTTTTATTAATCGTCGTAAAATTCTAAGACGATTCAGCCATGTCAGTCTTTCCGTCCGCCAGTCTGTTGTAATCACGCTACAATCTATAGTACTTGAGCTAGGTGGCTGAAATTTGGTACATATATCTGCAGGTATGTTGGGATTGAAAATGGACAATATCGGTCCAATTTTGGATGTAGCCCTCATATATGACATCTCCCCGATTTGACTTCTTAACGTCATAGAGACCACAAATGTCAACTGATCGGGCTAAAAATTAGCAACTGGGTTTTATTTATACCCGGAATCCTTCACACGAACAACGGTAGTCATAGGTCCATGTTTTGATATAGCCCCCATACAAAGGTCCTCTTTATATGACTTTGTAATGCCACAAAAACCTAAAATTCAACGAATTGGGCTGAAATTTGGTATAATGAGTTTATTAGTACACGTAACCATTCACATGCGATCCATGGTGGAAAGTATATAAGATTCGGCATGGCCGATCTAAATCCGTCTTTACTTGTTTTGCATCATTTTATAATTTCATGAATATGAAAAGTGAAATTTATACACTTTTTAAACAGGAGAATTTATTAGTATTTTTTGTGAATGATAACACCGTGCGACAAAAGTCAACTTTTTTTTTGTCACCCACAATCGAAACCATATGCAAGTGAAACTAGAGACCATAGGTGGCAAAACTGCGTACTCAGTTTTTTTATTTCGTGATCGTTTGTCCTTTTTACGGGATATATTCATTTGAACAATTTATTTTCGCACTTTCAAAAGACAAACAATGGCGATATGGGTATCAAATGAAAGACGAGAATTCCTGCTGTTTAATAAAACTTTTTGTTTTCATTTTCCAGGACGAAAAACTGCGAAAAATGTCCTTTGACATTTTTATCCTTGAATATCCTTGAAAATTTCCAATAAATTTTTTTTAGAAAAATGTATGTTAAGGGTAGTACAATGTTTTTATATATACTTACATTTCTTTTCCCTAGCTGTATTAGTTTAGCATTAACAACCACTTTAAGTTTTTCCCCTTATAAAGTTAAATATGAATAAAGTTATACAACACCTCTGCAAACCCCCAATTTTGCTCACCCACTTACAAACATACATATATACATGTGGTACTAGGGACCACAGATAGTAAAACAGCATACCCAGTTTTTTATTTCGTGATGTTGTTCCCTTTTAAAAGAACTATATATTTCTATTTATACAAAACTATATCAATAGAAAAATGTTATCTACAGATGTGATCTGTTTTTACTAGCAACGATTCAATTTCAGCTAATTCCTCTAAAGTGTCAAGAAGTGGAATCGGTGGTGACCTTCATATGGGGACATATCCCCCGGTTTCCAAAGGAATCGTCTCTAGACTAAGAAATGTTTCTGTTCCAATATTGGTAAATAATTTTAAGTCATTTGAGCAATGTTCGTCCGTCTGTCTGGCTGGAGCGCACGAAAACTCTCGAAAAAGTAACGGATATTTTATTTAGATCTAGGAAGAATCTGTTTTAAAAGCAACAGTTATAAACATTTTTGTATAAATAAAAATAAATAGTCCTTTAAAAAGGGAAGAACATCACGAAATAAAGAACTTCGTATGCTGTTCTTTACTATCTGTGGTCCCTAGTTTCACATGTATATATGCATGTGCGTGGGTGAGCGAAATTGGAGGTTTGCAGAGGTGTTGTATAACTTTATTCCTATTTAACTTTATAAGAGGGAAAATTTTAAGTGTTTGTTAATGCTAAACTAATACAGCTAGGAACGCGAAATTTATGTATATATAAAAACATTGTATTAGCTTTAACATATATTTTTCTAAACAAAATTCATTGGAAATTTCCAAGGATATTTAAGGATAAAAATTTCAAAGGACATTTTTCGCAGTTTTTTCGTCCTGGAAAATTAAAACAACAAATTTTATTAAACAGCAGGGATTCTCGTCGTTCATTTGATACCCATATCGTCATTGTTTGACTTTTGAAAGTGCGAAAATAAATTGTTGAAATGAATATATCCTTTCAAAATTAATGGTCCGGTAAAAAGGACAAACGATCACGAAATAAAAAACTGAGTATGCAGTTTTGCTACCTATGGTCACTTTCACTTGTATATAGTTTCGTTCATGGGTGAAAAATTGTGTCGCACGGTGTAATATTTTGTGAATGACTTCTTCTTCCAGCCCCCAGGGTAATGACGAGAAAGTATAATATCCAAGGTCATAAGATAACATATTTAGATAGAGAAAACTAAAACTAAACTTCAAAATAAGAAGAAAAACTAAGGTGCATTTCATCGATATGTTGCCTAGTTATCGAGTTATTGGACGATAAAGTTTGCAAAAAATATATTTTTTAAAACTTTAACATCATAACTCGATAACTAAGCGAGATATTATTAAACGCACCTTATTTTATTTTCTTACTTTGAGGTGCTCTATCCAAATGTCATCATATCGAGGGGACTTAGATATTATAATTTCTCGTCATTACAGTGGGGGCTATATTTTATAATTCGTGTAATTCAGTTAAAAAATAAACAAGTAAAAGCGTTAAGTTCGGCCATGCCGAATCTTGTGTACCCTCCGCCATGGATAGCATGTGACCTCACAAAATAAATCAAACCTAAAGAAAATAACACCGAAAAACACCAAAAAATATAGTAGATGAGAACAGTAGGAACAAGTACGATGCCATATATATATGTGGGACCTATATCTAAATATGGAACGATATCGCCCATTTTCAATCGCAAGTTACCTGGAGCTAGAAGAAGTATCTATACCAAATTTCAGCCACCTAGCTCAAGTATTATAGATTGTAGCGTGATTACAACAGACGGACGGACGGACATGGCTAAATCGTCATAGAATTTTACGACGATTAAGATCTTAATCAGCTTCAATGGGGTTCTTTACCGGAGTGAAAATGCGACAAGTACTTAACGAACTACTTAAGATTAACAGCCGGACGGACAGATATGGGTAAATCGACTCAGCTAGTGATTCTAAGTCTATATGTATACTTTAAGATGGGTCTAGCTGTAGTATTTCTAGGTGTTACAAACATCTGCCACAAAACAAGCTTATAAAACTATTACCACGGTGTGGTATAGGGTATAAATATAAAACAATCAACTAAAGTTTTTTTATTTTAATATAGATTAATTCTACAAGAAATTTTTTTCTCAAATTGACTAACCCTAAAATCCTGTTCTTTGGATCAGAGTTCTTTCACTGCTCCAAACAGTGGGCGGAATTAAAAAAAAAAAACGAAATAATTCTTTCGGTTTTAACAAATCAACCGACTATTAGTACACTAAATTTCTCCACTCCTCCAGAAGAGATATTGGAGAATTTTAGTTTTAAATTGAAGTAATCAACTTATACAGGGGCAGAGCTACAGGTCGTGAAAATTGGCCTCTTCGGGTAAACAACATTTTAAACAACAATCTACATGGGTTGAACTTTTGTATTTATTGTCTAATAGTGTGCATTCTATTGTAGGGCGTGGAATTACAAATGATTTTGATGTGTAGTATAAACATATTAGAGAATTAGTCTTCTGGCACCATTAAAATTCTACAAATATGTCGGAAGAATTTATTCTAGGCAAGAAAAATGCAGAAATTTACAAAGTAACAAAACCAACAAGTAAGAAAGTTCTGTCGGGTAAACCGACTTATGAATCCCCTCACCTTGAGCCCCAAAAAAATATTTGTAAATTTATTTATTTTTTTGTTTTAATTAAATTATTATCAAAATAATTTGCATTTAATAACTTTAAAGTATACTGGTATTAAACATATAAGCTGTTAACTTTTGGTGTATAATGGCCAATTTGTGTGGGAGGTACCAAAATGGGCGTGTCAATAACGCCCACTTTTCTCTGGACTCTAGGCACTATAAAAGAATTACACTGTAGAAAATTTTAAGTATTTGTATTCACTGGTGTTAAGTTAAAATCTGTTAACTTTTGGTACAAAATTACCATTTGTATGGGAGGTATCAAAAGAGGCGTGCCAATAACGCCCATTTTTCTGTGGACTCTTGGTACTATAAAAGCATTACACTGTACAAAATTTCAAGTATTTATATGCACTGGTATTAAGGTTAAAGCTGTTAAATTCTGGCACAGAAAGGTCCATTTGTGTGGGAGGTACCACAAAAGGGGCATGCCAATAACGCCCACTTTTCTCTAGACCCTAGTTACTATAAAAGCATTACACAGTACAAGAAGACTCGAGTAAGTAGTATAGAAGGTATTAAAGAATCAATATTCCAGTTAAAGTTAACTCTTTGTGAGGGAGGTACTAGAAGGAGTGGACCAATATGGCCCATCATCGAACTTAGCCGGAGATAGAGAAAAATATTACCGCATACCAAATTTGACGTCAAGCGGTTAATCCTTTCGAGAGTTATCGTGTGCACCAGCCAGCAGACAGACAGACGGACGGACATTGCTCCTTCGACTTAAAATAACCCAAAACGAATTTCCGCCGAACATAGTTATGGTCTTAAGTCACTTCTTCGCCGTTTTACACTTTTGGCTCGTAGCAAATGATACAAAACCTCCTCTCTATGGTGAGGGGATAAAAATAGGGAAGAAAGTATTTGGTTTCATTTTTTTTCATTTATTTAAAACTATGTACAGTGAATGTGAATATGTTCACAACAGACGACTCAACTGACCAAGTGACCTACCCCCCTTTGTCTACTCGATATGTGTGTGTATGACTTCCTCCATTTATTCACTTATTTCCGCAGGCGTTTATCAAATAGTTTTAGATACAAGTTTAATAACAAAATCTCCTTTCAGCATCCCCTCAGTTTCCAGCGTCCCCAATGAAACTTTGTTCTTCAGCATACAGCGTTATCAACATCAGCCATTCGCCACCCTCTGCCTATTGGTTTTTTTTTATATTTTTTTGTGCTTTTGTCTTTCATGTGTTCTTTCGGTCTGGTCCGTATTTGCTCTGTAAACACAATTATCCTTTGTCCATAGGAAAAACAGACATTGTATCGTTTAAATGTATCCGGAGTGTATCTGATAACCGTGTATAAAATAGACTTTTAAACTTCTAAACACTTAATCATGCCATCATATCATCCTTGTCGGATGGCTGACTGCTCCCGTAGCTCGGGGAATTTCACTATCTATCCATCTGGTTTGCCCCATATGAGGATACAACATTAACATTGATGTTAGGGTGATGCTGTCATGTAAGTATTCGAGAAGTAAGACAAAAAGGAAACATAAGATAATTTGCAGTCAATGGTCGAATGCATTAGACACGCTTTTTTCTAAACTTAGACATCAAACTACATTTTGTAAACGATCCGGGAATATAAGAGTATACGAAACAATTCATTTTGAATTTGACAACTGAAATGGACAGTACCTGAAAAATGAAAGTAAGACGAATTGAATCTTCCAACTGATGTATACCATTATATTCAAAGAAAATTATTTAAAATTTATAATTTTGCTTTAATTTTGTCAGACTATAGTCATTGCTAAACATTGCGAAACAGATCTGCAACATGCTGCCCAATAAGGCCAAATCTTCTGCGGTCACTTATAATTTGGATATCTATAAAGATTAACTCAAGATCTATGAAAATGAGCTTAGGAAAACCGAAAACGTTCTTGGTACAACTTCCGTGGAGAAGTGGAAAAGTTATCAGACGCCGCAAGGTTGAGGAAGATACTATCCGCTACACCTTGTACAGTTGTTTACCTGCAGAATGATGTCAAGAACTTGGCAAAAAAACAGGGAGAAGTCGCTTAAAGCAGTGCTGTACACATACGTCCAGGGAACTCACCAACAGAACTTGAGATGACAGCAGGACCAACAAGCGAGTGAGTGGACTACAAGCCTCACTAGGTTGTTGACTAAGGAATCCAGAATTTGCTGGACGATTAACAGCTTTGAGCCCTTTAAATCATCTGGACAGACGGCCTTGCCCCAGCAGAAATTCTGAAAAGGTTGAAGTATATTATGGCTAGAGAAAATTATGATGGCTGTATCAGACTCTCATACGGGCGGCCCCAAAATGAGCCGAACAGATATATAGATGGCGATAGCATTAAAAAAATTATTTCGTGAAAAGTGGCAACCTTCAAAAACATACGATTTAAGTTTCAACACGCCACATTGTTAAGTTTTTTTTTAGCACATTGTAAACATGGGACAAATTGGTCACCGATATGTAATACAATAATTACATTTGAAAGGTCTCAGTCCAACCAATATTAGAACTAGATTATACTCTGGAGGAGTCTGCTCATTCGTTTACAACTACAAAATATTGGGTGGCAGAGTTTAAACATGGCGGTACGAGCTGCCAAGACGAACACCGTAGTGGTCGGCCAATTGAGGTTTTCTTGCCAGAAATGGTTAAAAACAATTCACAAAATGGTATATGATAAACGTCGGTTGAAGGTTCGTGAGCTAGCTGAAGTCATAGGCATTTCAAAAATGCTATAAATCGCATATTGGCGGAAGATTTAATGATGAGGAAGCCGTGCGCAAGATGTGTGCCACGTTTGCTCACGATCGAGACAATGCACCAGTTCACACATCCACTATTGCAATGGCCAAAATCATAGAATTAAAGTTCGAATAGCTTCAGCATGCACCTTATTCACCTGATTTAGCTCCCGCGGATTATTATCCTCTCACCTTAGGGAGGAGGGTATAAAGTATATCATTTGCTACAAGCCAAAAGCAATGTCCGACCATCTGTCTGTCTGCTCGTTGGTGCGCACGACAACTCTCGAAAGGATTAACCTATTGACATCAAATATGTCTGAAGCAAAGTTGTACATATTGAATAGGAGAACAAATTGTTCCGAAAAAAGTACAGCCAGTTCCTTAAAAATCGCAAAAAATGCCCACAAAGTCATAAAATATTGAAAAATACGTATACCTAATATGTATGGCTTATATCCAAAAGTGGCTATATTAAAAAACCCAATTTTTCAGGACAGCAATGAAACTAAAGAATTTTATTATTTCGCGATAATTGGTAGATATGAATTAGGAATTCGAAAGCATGTAATATATAATTCGTTAGTATATATAATTCAAATTAACCAAAAAAAGCGTTCAGTTCGGCCTTGCCGAATGCAATCCACCATGGATTGCATTAAATTTTATTACTGGAAAAATCTTTGGATACGGAGCAAACCATGAAACGATCCTTTTTGTTTAAGTAAATTATTAAAAAAACGAACGCTGCAATTTTAAGGCCGCAAATTCTTTAGCCAAAATTCACCTGAGGTGTTTGTAGCTTGAAATAGTTCTTTGAAAGCTAAATCTACACGATGACTACAAAAAAATAAAATTTGATTTGTATAAATGTTATTGAGATAAATTCTTGCCAAAATAGAATACAAACTGCAAAGTTACAGCAAAATTTCTTAGAAAATGTGGAGTTCATGGCTTAAATAAGACTTTTTGGGATATAGGTGGACTATATAAAAAAATATGAACTGATTTAAACAATTTTTATTGCGATGAATTCTTGTCTTGATTAAATACAAACTGCAAAGATTCAGTTAAAATGCTTAAGGGTATATGATGAAGGGTATAAAAATAGGCAGTATTGCCAAGCGCTTTCTGGAACATTCAACACTTAACTGCAAAATCATATAAAAATGTAATATTTCATAACTTTAATAACACTATGCAACAAAAATGTTGTCGATGGGATGCGCATAACATTTTCTCGTGTTATATGGAGTCCTAAACACGAAAATATTTAAAAAAGCTTTTATGGTAAATTTTGTGTTTAAAAAAATGTTCTTTAAAATTCCAATTTTATTGCTGATAAATTAAAGGAAATAATGAGAACTACAAATTTTAGGAATGATACTTTTACGTGGAAACAGAAGTTTAGTAACTGTCGTTAAAACAATTAGAAAAAAATTGATTTTTTTTTTAAATGCTAAACGAAAAAAATTGCAAAAAATAGTGAAAAAATCGCAAAAAAAAATCGTTTGTCCCATATTTTGAAAGCCAGCATCCTAACGAAGGAAACAAAGCCTATTTGAACTGTTTATTTTCTGTTTTTGAACCAAAAGTAGTATCGTTAATAGGCTATGTGAGTAAAAGATATATATTATGTACATGTAGTTCGTCTCAAGGCTTCAATGTTTCTATATTAAGTGGAAATTTTCGCATTCTTTTCTTATTAATCCCCTTTTTCTATGGTTGAATCTGGTGAAACGCCACTTTCAAAATAAACAGTTCATTTGATTATAGCACTTTTGGTATAAATAGGAGAATTACAACAAGGGTATACTACATACATCAGATGCTGCCAAACAAAAGTGTAATGCATCGATGGAGTGACCTAAGAGCCCGCAAGAATATTTGGCGGATATTTGTTTTGGGTAATTTTAAGTCGAATGAGCAATGTCCGTCCGTCTGTCTGTCGGCTGGCTGGTGCCCACGATAACTCTCGAAGGGTGTAACCGATTGACTTCAAATTTGGTACGTGATAATATTTTCTTCTATCTCCGGCTAAGTTCGAAGATGGGCCATATTGGTCCCCTCCTTCTAGTACCTCCCCCACAAAGGGTTAACATTTAGTGAAATATTGATTATTTGATAACTTCTATACTACTTATTTCAATCCTCTGAAATTCTGCCCACAGTATTAGTTTATTAGTCACTATTACCTCGAGAAAAATGGGCGAAGTTGCCACTCTCCTTTTGGTACCTCCCACACAAATGGACCATTTTGTACCAACAGTTACCAACTTATAACTTCAATACCAGTGCATACAAATGCTTAAAATTTTGTACAGTATAATGCTTTTATAGGACCTAGAGTCCAGAGAAAAATGGGCGTTATTGGCCCGCCCCTTTTGGTACCTCCCACACAAATGGACCTTTTTGTACCAATTTTGTTATTATTTCGCCCCTTTTGGGCGATCATGTTTAGCCCTCATAATTTCCTCTAATTGAAATGGCAGCTCGGTCTAATCGAGCTTATACTTCAAAAAATGTGTGTCAAATACTAAAGGTACCATCTACTTATTTCTTATTTTATTCACGACCGATCAGAGTTTACCATCAAATCATAAAAATATACCAATTGTGCGTTTTAAATGTTTTTATTAAGCTTTAATTTAAAGCCAGTAAAGAAAGGCAGAAAGTCGGGCGGGGCCGACTATATAATACTCTACACCTCCCTAACAATGCGATAAGGGTCATTGCGATAATAATCTGGAATGATTGGTAAATGGGTAGGAACATATTATCTAATTCTGAACCGATAATCGCTAAATTAAGGAATATTCGTTCCAAAATTGAGAAACATCTTTCTGGAAAATTTTAATGAACATATATATGGAGGGTATATATAAATCTGAACCGATTTTTCTTGAATACTCATTCATGTAAAAATACCTCTTTCTGTCGATTTTCGTACTGATCGGATATAAAATACAGTCTCTACAGCGCTTACATGTCAAATCAGGGGTAACCTATATATGGGGGCTATATCTAAATCTGAACCGATTTTTTTCGAATTTTGGCAGTATTCCTTCAAGTAGAAAGAAACCTCTTTTTGCCGAATTACGCACTAATCGGATATAAAATAAAATTTTTACAGCGCTTACATGTCAAATCGGGGTAACGTATATATGGGGGCTATATCTAAATCTGAACCGATTTCTTCCAAATTTAAAAGTGTTCATTCAAATAATACGAAACCTCTTTCTGCCGAATTTCATACTGATCGGATATAAAATACAGTTTTTACAGCGCTTACATGTCAAATCGGGGGTAACGTATATATGGGGGCTATATCTAAATATAAACCGATTTCATCCAAATTTAACAGTGTTCATTCATATAATAAGAAACTTCTTTTTGCCGAATTTCATACTAATCGGATATAAAATAACATTTTTACAGCGCGTACACTTCAAATCGGGGGTAACGTAGATATGGAGGCTGTATCTAAATCTGAACCGATTTCTTCCAAATTTAACAGTGTTCATTCATATAGTAAGACACCTCTTTCTGCTGAATTTCAGACTGATCGGATATAAAATAAAGTTTTTACAGCGCTTACATGTCAAATCTGGGCTAAAATATATATGGGGGCTATATCTAAATCTGAACCGATTTTAACCAAATTCAATAGGGATCGTCCTTGGCCAAAAAAAATATATGTGTAAAGTTTCGTCGAGATCGGACCTTAATTGCGACCTGTACTTTGATTACAAGAATAC
The DNA here is from genome assembly GCA_963930755.1 of Eudasyphora cyanicolor. Taxonomy (NCBI): domain Eukaryota; kingdom Metazoa; phylum Arthropoda; class Insecta; order Diptera; family Muscidae; genus Eudasyphora; species Eudasyphora cyanicolor. Next base: position 152,724,951 of record OZ005736.1, on the reverse strand, counting down.
ATGCACAGACAGACAGACGGACATAGCTAAATCAACTCAGAATGTGATTCTAAGTCGATCGGTAAAATAAACGATGGGTCTATTTCTTCTTCTTTTGGGTGTTAGAAACAAATGCACAAAGTTATAACACCCTGTACCACAGTGAGGTGTAGGGTATAAAAAAAATTTAAATTTTTGTCAAAAAAAAAGGATTTTTCGCAATATTTTGTAAGATATCGTCGAAACCGCTGAACGGATAGAAAATTGTAAGAAGTTGAAGGTTACTTACTTTGAATTTTTTAAAACTTTCGTGAACCAATTCGGAGGAATGGTGCTCTAGTTATGCCAACAACATTTTTATACCCTACACCACACTGTGGTAAAGGGTATTATAACTTTGTGCATTTGTTTGTAACACCCAAAAGGAGAAGAAATAGACCCATAGTTTATTATACCGATCGACTTAGAATCACTTTCTGAGTTGATTTAGCTATGTCCGTCGGTCCGTCTGTCTGTCCGTCTGTGCATGTATTCTTGTAATCAAAGTACAGGTCGCAATTATGGTCCGATCTCGACGAAACTTTACACATATCTTTTTTTTGGCCCAAGGACGATCCCTATTGAATTTGGTTAAAATCGGTTCAGAGTTAGATATAGCCCCCATATATATGTTAGGCCCGATTTGACATGTAAGCGCTGTAAAAACTTTATTTTATATCCGATCAGCAGAAAGAGGTTTCTTATTATATGGATGAACACTATTAAATTTGGAAGTAATCGGTTCAGATTTAGATATAGCCCCCATATATACGTTACCCCCGATTTGACATGTAAGCGCTGTAAAAACTTTATTTTATATCCGATCAGTATTAAATTCGGCAGAAAGAGGTTTCTTATTATATGGATGAACACTATTAAATTTGGAAGAAATCGGTTCAGATTTAGATATAGCCCCCATATATACGTTACCACCGATTTGACATGTAAACGCTGTAAAAATGTTATTTTATAGCCGATCAGTGCGAAACTCTGCAAAGAGAGGTTTCCTATTACATGAAGGAATAATGCTAAATTCGGAGAAAATCGGTTCAAATTTAGATATAGCCCCCATATACATGTTACCCCGATTTGACATGTAAGCGCTGTAAAAACTGTATTTTATATCCGATCAGTGCGAAATTCGGCAGAAAGAGGTTTCTTATTACATGAAGGAATACTGCCAACTTTGGAGAAAATCGGTTCAGATTTGGATATAGCTCCCATATATATGTTACCCCCGTTTTGACAAGTAAGCGCTGTAGAGACTGTATTTTATATCCGATCAGTACGAAATTCGACAGAAGGAGGTCTTTTTACATGAATACGTATTCAGGGAATATCGGTTCAGATTTACATTAAAGCTCCATATATATGTTCCTCCTGATTTGGTATCAAACCGCTATAGAAGTTGTATTTTACTTCCGATCATTAAAATTTTCCAGAAAGATGTTTCTCACTTTAGGAACGAATATTGCTTAATTTAGCGATTATCGTTTCAGAATTAGATAATACGTTTCTACCCATTTACCAATTATTCCAAATTATTATGGCAATGACCCTTATCGAATTGTTAGGGAGGTGTAGGGTATTATATAGTCGGCCCCGCCCGACTTTCTGCCTTTCCTTACTGGTTATTATTTTGTCGTAAGGTCTGATCGGTAATGAATTAAATGATCCTATTCAGTAAGGTTTTTATTTCAAAACGTTCATATGTAAAATTTACAAAAACAATCATTAAAAGCTAAGTATAAATATTTTGGCGTTTTTTTGATCATCTATGCATTAAAACCCAGAAATGCAAGAAACAAGTTTATTTTTGCCGACCGGTGCTATAGATTGAGCGAAACCTCTCTCTCCACCTTCCTGCTCCTACCCAAAGTACCGTATTAGTCAACTGAAATTTTGTCACAATTTTCATTATTCAAAATAAATTTCATAAATTTAAAGCTTTATTCTTTTAAGATGAAGTGTGCTACTACATGTAGATCATTGATTCAAATGCATATTTGTTTCAGTATGTGGTCCTACCGAACTTGTAATTCGTTGCTTTCCATCAGATTCCAGTTTTATACCCTACACCACACTGTGGTACTGTATTATAACTTTGTGCATTTGTTTGTAACACCCAAAAGGAGAAGAAATATACCCATCGTTTATTATACTAATCGACTTAGAATCACTTTCTGAGTTGATTTAGCTATGTCCGTCTGTCTGTCCGTCTGTCTGTCCGTCTGTCTGTCCGTCTGTCTGTCTGTCCGTCTGTCTGTCCGTTTGTCTGTCCGTCTGTCTGTGCATGTATTCTTGTAATCAAAGTACAGGTCGCAATTATGGCCCGATCTCGACGAAACTTTACACATATCTTTTTTTGGACCAAGGACGATCCCTATTTGGTTAAAATAGAATTTGGTTAAAATCGCTTCAGATTTAGATATAGCTCCCATATATATGTTACCCCCGATTTGACATGTAAGCGCTGTAGAGACTGTATTTTATATCCGATCAGTACGAAATTCGGCAGAAGGAGGTATTTTTACATGAATGAGTATTCAGGGAAGATCGGTTCAGATTTATATTAAAGTTCCATATATATGTTCCTCCTGATTTGGTATCAAACCGCTATAGAAGTTGTATTTTACTTCCGATCATTAAAATTTTCCAGAAAAATGTTTCTCAATTTAGAAACGAATATTGCTTAATTTAGCGATTATCGTTTCAGAATTAGATAATATACATATTTCTACCCATTTACCAATTATTCTAAATTATTATGGCAATGACCCTTATCGCATTGTTAGGGAGGTGCAGGGTATTATACATATAGTCGGCCCCGCCCGACTTTCGGCCTTTCCTTACTGGTTTAAACTTTAAAATGTGTTACAGGCCTTTCGTTCCACTCAACACTCATCTCAATTACGCGATTCGAGCTTTAGTTCTCGAAGCATTTTAAACCTCAATTTAAAAGTCATCATACGATTGTATCTGATAGGTCGGTCATATGAGAATTACGTTAAACAAATGCCAGATACCTTCTTGTTGTTTTTTCATTGTATCGATATGCCAACAAAGGCATTTGTTGACATTTGCTATTTGAAATGGCGTTATCAAATCGTCGTCATCATCAGCTTCAGCATCGCAATTTCCATTGCCATCACAGACGACACCATTACCAACGCATCAAAGGCAGACAATAATATAAACAATGAAAAGTCACAGTGGACAATATGTACAAATGTTGGTTGACAATTTATGAATTTTATCAGAATATATAAATTTCAACAATTTATTTATTTAATTAGGATTATCCTACTATTTTCATATTTAGTGGATATGTCCCTGAAATTTACAAAATAGTAAATTTTAATATGTATTTTAAAAACTATTGCAATCATTACACAATTTGTCACACTGTATCCATTCAATATTGCTTGACAATGTGTTAATGTCATTTCAAGGCGTAAAGACGATGTACATATACACACACGCACTACACAGTAGAGTAAAAGTGAAACAGATTCAAAAGATTTACAATTGAAAAAAAGCGGAGAGCCAACGACAAACGATATACAACAAGCATCTGTAGGCCTGATATCCTTTCTAAACACTCTTATACACACACTCACGCCAAATATTGTATCAGTGTGAACAAGTGCTTATGCGAGTGTATATGGATTTGACAATTATACCAATGCGTTATCTAAAAATCATTGGGATATTGTTCCCGTCAGCTTGTCAATTGAATATATTTTCGGGGGTTTTCTCTTCTGTTCTTTTGTGTTGTTTTATTTTCATTTGGCTTTACAGTCTTCTTCTACTTCCAAGAAAAATTAATTTGCTATTGCCATTGCCATCCTTAAGGACAAAATAACCAATTTATATTTGTAAATACGATGTCGGTAATTGTGTTATGATACCTCAATTCTACAGTATGGATGTTAGCACGTTTAAAGGTAGATTAGGCATGTTTTCGTTACAAGCTAGCACTTTTAGTTTAGCACTTTGCAACGAAAACAACTGACTTCCACTAACTGGCACATAAGCAATAATTGGCGGATTTTCACTATCTGGTAGCAATGGTGTCATGAGTTGCGAAGAAAGAACAGTGCGAAACAGACAAAAAATTCGTGAAAAGTATTTATAAAACATATATTTACTATTCTATGTTCAATTGTTTACACTCTTTTTGCAAATATTAAAATAATTTCCCATTTTTGTTCTTCTTCTTCCCGTTAATTCACAATAATTGATAAAATCTCTCCAAAAATGGGATGCCATATTGCTAAATATAGGGTGCCCAATCTGGCAACATCATACTCGTTTAAGACAGGAACACAAGCACCAAACTTCATCGGGAACTAATAGTGCTTAGCTCCCCATACAAATTAAGCACTTATGGTGTAACGAAAACACGCCTATTGTATTTTAAAATTCCAAACATATTCTGCTTGAATAGTATATGAATAGTATATGTACCAAATTTCAGCCACCTAGCACAAGTATTTCATATTGTAGCGTGATTACAACAGACGGACGGACATGGCTAAGTCGTCTTTGAATTTTACGACGATTAATAATATATACTTTATGGGGTCTCAGATCAATATTTAGTGGTGTTACAAACGGAGTAACAAACAGAGCCCTGCATTGCGCAAATGACTTGAAATGTCTTTAAACAGATTTCCGCCGACTATACTTAGGGTCTTATGTCATTCCTGCGAGTGTCGCTGTACTCATTTGTAAAGAAATAAGGATCAATTATTCCAGATGTAAGGATCAAATTAGACAGATGTAACCTATTTGATACCGTACCGTACCGTACCGAAATATAAAATACATTCATACAAATCCATTCCACGCAATATTTTAATAACATTGTAGTTAATTATTCAGCGACCAAATGCTGTATGAATATATAAATAGAAAATAACGCAAAAGGTGTTCTTTGTTTGTATTTGTTTTCGTAAGCATACAAGCACACACGCACTCTCATATCAATACCCCAGCGGTAAAAATCAGGTCTTAGGCAGCAAGCTATCAGGCCTGATGTAAGAGCCACGAGGCCTGGCCGCCGCATTCAATCTTTATTTCTTTTTTACATGGAGTGACATTGCGAGGCCAGGCCTTGCATCTCGCGGTAAAAATCATGCCTAACAAAGGATTGTCGAATGAAGGTCTGATATAGGACTTCGAAAGGAAGGTCTTAAGAAGGGCTTCGAAATGAAGGTATGATTTAGAGCTTCGAAATGAAGGTCTGATCTAGTCCTGATGTACAGCTTCGAAGGAAAGTCCTACAGTAAATCAAAATGCAGAACAAATAATGTATTTTAAATGAATGTCACATTCAGCACTTCAAATGCATAATATAGGAGTTCGCAAAGATAATATAGAATAATTTTGATAAGAATCTATCTTAATCTATCAAAAACACAAGGCAACTGAACTCTACAAAACCTTTGCAACGACTAATTGTTTGTTAATTTTCATCGTCTTCACCTTCACTTTTCAATTTGTGTAGCGGTATTTCTTTTTTTTTTTGCATAAAACTGGTTTTGAACTCTCGCAGTACCAACAAAGTTCATAAATGAGAAACTGAATGAGGGAGAACGAATTCGTGTACACTCTGCCTTCCTTCTCCCGTCTTTTATCATACATGATTATGTCCACACAACATTTAAATGTTGTGTGCTAAACACCTTCGATATGATATATTTTTAGAAGGACAGAATCATGCCTGATAAGAGACGGGAGAAGGAAGGCAGAGTGTAAATTTTTCTACATATGCAAAAACTTGAGAGAGAGGGAGAACGACTTTTCTCTGACATCTTTTAGAAGGCGTTAGACATGTTTGAAAAAAGATGGGAGCAGGAGGCACGGTTACTTTTTTAGAAGTGAGAGATTGCACATTTTTCAGGCCTTCATAAAGAAGGCATGCGTGCCTTCCAATAGAAGGTGTTGGAAGCCCTTCATAAAGAAGGCATGCGTGCCTTCCAATAGAAGGTGTTGGAAGCCCTTCTATCAGGCCTGATGCCTGGAAGGCCTGGACCATTTTACCGCTGGGACGTTGCCTTAATTAAAGCCCATATATATGCGTGTGTGTGTGGGAGAGTATGTTTGTAGGTGTGCTCTGTCCTGCTGTTTGTATGCCGTCATCGTTATCGTTATTAACAACTTCCGGGCTATGCGAATTAAAAAGTCGAACTCCTTTCATTGCTTAAACGTCATTGTTTGTTTTGCATCAGCATAATATATTATGTTTGCCTTCGGCTATGGCTGGAGTCTGCAACTGGCGTATAATTGCGGTGCTGAGCTGTCATCAAAGGAATACAATAAACGTAACGTGGAAGACGTTAAGGATCCCTCACACCAACAAATTAGGGGAAAAGGTAGTACAAGTATTCCATGCTGTTGCGAGGTGGGAAATGGTTTATCGTAAATCAGTTAATTAATATATATGTATATATATAAATATTAAATACGTTCAAGGAGAATGCAAATCGGGTGATGTGTGTAAGTATTAAATTCTCGTTAATGACAAATATAACTACCAATTAAGAGCGATTGGTAAACTACATAATTTAATGTCTTATAAAGCTATGGCGTAATTATAATGGACCACTAATTTCAGATATAGAAAAAAATTTAATCCATATCGATCATTCCATGTCAAAGTGAACACATTGTTTACATCATCATCTCAGAATTCGTCAAAACATATGGGATAACCCTTATAAATATTTCCCAGCAAAAAAAGAGCATCCAAAGAAGCAATAAAAATCCCCAACTTATGATCCGGAAGTGGTTCTAATTTGGATTTTCACCAATGAATATAACAAGGGGTTGTCGCGCCGGGGATGTACTTCTTTGTCACCACTTTTGCACAACTCTTTTAAAGCACTGTAAGATTTGCTTTTTTGGTGTTGTATTTATTTGATGAATGTATGTCGTTCTTATTAACATCTTTGGGTCCAGAGATTTCATATTTTAAAGGAATACAAATGTTGACATAGGGAAGGGAACGTATAAATAATATACTATTGGCCAACGAGATCAACGATCGTATATATGTATGTATGTTTAGGACATTTGAAGATGTCTGTAATCTGTATGGTGTAGATGGCTCTTGAAAAGTGTGACCCCATAGTGTAATTAACATTCTCACAAAAAAGAAAGTTTTCCGTAGCCCCGGTTCAGAGAGTAGTAAAGTACCACAGTGTGGTACAGTATGTATGGTATGGTATATTTAATTACCATAATTTCTTTTAAAATTATATAATTATAACCTACACCACACTGTGGTACAATTTATTATGATTTTATGCATTTGTTTCTAACACCAAAAATGAGAAGAGATATATAGAACCATCGTTTATTATACCGATCGACTTAGAATCACTTTCTGAACAGATTTAGCTATGTCAGTTTGTGCATGCGTTCTTGTAATTTATGTCCAGGTCACAAATATAGTCCGCTCTTAATGAAATTTTGTACATATCTTTATTTTGGGACAAGACAATTCGTATTGAAATTGAAAGACAATCCGTATTTCTTTCGTCTACGGCGAACGATCAAAAATCTCTCAACTATTTGAATATCAGTTTAGAACCAGATATCGTAATATATATAAATGTGCCTTCGATTTAGCTTATACCCTCTATAGAAGATATAATTTCCTTTTGATGTTCATGAAATTTGGTAAAGAGTGTCTTATTTTAACAGTTAATATCTGTGTGAACAATATCGGTTCAAATTTACATATAGCCCCACATACTCGCATGGATGTGTACCTTCCGATTTAGCATCTAAGCTCCATAGAAGTCATATTTTAGTCAAATGTACTATATTTTGCACAAAGGATTTTTTAATCCGAGAATAAACGGTCACTAGCAAGGTTGGAAAAGTGTGTTTTCATGTTTTACACCAGAGCATTATTAAATTTGGCAGAGATTAGTTTATAGAATCACGAACACTGCGAAATTTGATAAAAAAATGGATACCCTTCAGATAAAGGCCAAATTTAAATACAGACCCATATAGAATTTTGCATCTAAAATAGGTGTCAAACACGATTTTCAAAAATCAAAACAGCAACAAGAGAACAACTTCAAAGGTTAAATAGATGAATACAGTACGTTCTGTCTAATACAATGTGAGTTACGCCTTTTATTCTTTATCAAAAACGAGCACTTGATGTTACGTCTTTTTTTCTTGAATAAAATCGTGATTTTTTGACGAAAAACGAATTTTCATTTTTTGAGGGTTACGCTCTTGGGCATTTCTGGAGACGCTATATTAACATTTTTGGAAAGTTTAAAGTGTTGTTAATAAATTCAGTTTTTATCGCAATCCAATGTACTACAATTCCAAAATTTAACATATTTCGAAGAAAATCAGCATACTTTGAAATGACTATGTAATTTTAATCGGCTATGAAAAAGTCGACTTGTAGGTCCGATTTATCGACCTAGTCGACTGAAACGAAATTTAATTGATGAAAAAGTCGACTAGCTTCCAGAACCATTCACTAATTCTGATATAGCCGCCATATAAATATATATTTCTTCCCTTTAGCACTATAGACACAGTATTTTACATATATATCATAGCCCTCATATATATGTTCCTTCCGATCTGGACTTTTATCACTTCACAAGATTCATTTTACAACCAATCGTTTTAAAATTATGCATTCTTGGGTTAATAATTTATATTCCGAAATTACATTTTGGTTAGTTATTTAGAAGAACTTCATTAAATGCCGAAAAAATGTTCATACTTATGAATTGGAAGTACTTATAATGTTATTCTTTTGGAAGTACTTCTTTTATTTTTTGCTGGGTTGATTTGTAGAAGATGAAAAAAACCCAAACTTTTTCTGTAAGATATGACCATTTGAAAATTTTGAAATATCTATATATATAACGGGTTTTCCAATAGGGATGATATGATTTTGAAGTGTCTTTTCTGCCATTTGTTATGTGTCATGATCTGTCATTTGTTTTTCATTTTATTCAGTAGTGTTTACAATTTCATCATGGAGAGATATACGCAAGAACAACGTTTACAAATTTTTCGGTTTTATTATAAAAATAATCGTTCTCCAATTGCAACGTTTCGTGCGCTATGTCCATTCTTTTTTTGTAAATCCAAAAAAAAAACACTTTCCAGTCGACCTACGACCTTGACAACCATGAGCAGTATTTTAGCTCTCGATAAGAGCTATCTTTTTGCCATTGAACGATTGTGGCTACGTGCCACACAGCAAATGGAACAATTGAATTGTTGGGAGAAAAGTTTGGAGATTCGATTATTTCAAGAAATTTTGATATTGAATGGCCTCCAAAAAGTTGTGATTTAACACCATTAGACTATTTCTTGTGGGGTTATTTGAAGTCAGTGGTCTTTCGAAATAAACCAGACTCTCTTCCAGCTTTACAAAACAATATTGAACGTGTCATTCATGACATACGACTTGATTTAGTGGAAAATGTGCTCGAAAATTGGGTTCATCGAATGCGCTCCTGCAGAAGAAGTGGTGGAGGTCATTTGAATGACGTTTTATTTAGAACTTAATTGTATCGATTGTACTTCACATTAAATAAAAAACTTTTGAATTTCCTTAACATTAAGTGTTTTTTTTTTTCAAAGAAATCATATCACTCTTATTGGAAAACCCTGTATATAAATATTGATACATATAAATATCTATAATAGTGTAGTGAGAAAACAGGTTGTCAGAATTCAAAGAATGAATGGTCGAATGGTGACCGCTAATGTCGTTCTATATATCTTCGGAGGAGACCACTTACACTCAGAAAAATTACGATCATTTATGTGGGTAAAACCTATACTTCAGTGTAGTTCATAATTTTTACTCACTTATAGCTCAATTTTCCTCAAAAATGGGACATTTAATTTGCAATGAGTAAATTGAATTAAATTCAAAGATATAACAAATTGGTCACTTACTCGGAAATATGAAATGATTTTACTTACTTAAAATTCTATCTACCAAGTAACAATTTCCTATTATTTTGGAAAAATTTTACTGAAGAACGTTTTTCTAAAGTCGAAGAAAACTTTAATATTCTTCGAAAAAATGCATTTTAGGAAATTTTAACTAGAAATATCTTGGTTTCCAAAATTCTAGTTCACGAAATTTATTTAATTGTTTTTAAATAATGCTTGAATATTTGTTAAGGCAAAAATACACGTTCATTTCAAGTGATTCTTTCCTTAACTGTTCAAATATTATTTCTAACAGCAGTTGCGAAGGAAAGTAATTTAACTTTGCAGCATATATATACCGATACATTGAATGAAAATTATTTTTGTTCAAATTCTTTTTGTCTTTCAAATACATTGAAGGAAAACATTTATTTTAAATTTCCCGAAAATATTTTACTGAATTATATTAGTAGTAATGAACTAAAATTTAGTTAAATTTCTTTTTAGTTCTCTTTTTTTTAGTTAAATTTTCTAAAAATTGAACTTAATTTCAGTAACAAATTTACTTGACTTTAGTAAAATTTGCCCTAATTTTTAGTACAAATTTCCTGATTTCAAGTAAAAATTTACTTTATTTTAGAAAAAAATTAACTAGATTTTTCCAATTTTTACATGAACTGAATTAATTTTTCTTTAATTTGAGTTCTATTGAACTAGGTATAAAGGAATATTATCTAGTATAAAATTATTATTAACATTAATGAAGTCAAAAACATAATATTTAAGAAAAATGTGAACTTAATTTGGGGGAAAAAATTGCCTTGGCACCATATGAAGTTTACCTTTCTTGAAGCTTATTTCATTTTAAATTATTTATTGGTTCACTTTGTGAACTTAATTTGGGGGAAAAAATTGCCTTGGCACCATATGAAGTTTACCTTTCTTGAAGCTTATTTCATTTTAAATTATTTATTGGTTCACTTTTTTCTGAGTGTAGGTCGTCCTCTAGAGTTTCGACCACTTGGGTCGTGCTCTAGACAAGAGTCGACCGCTGTGGTCGATCTTTATATTAAGACTCAACCACTGAGGTCTTCCTCTATATTAAGAGTCAGCTACTGAAGTCGTCATCTATATTAAGACTCGACCACTGATGTCATCTTCTATACCAGAGTCGAACACTGAGGTATTAAGAGTCAACCACTGAGGTCGTCCTCTATACTAAGAGTAAACTTCTAAGGTAGTCCTCAGAACTAGAGTCGACTATTGAGGATCCCCTATATTAGCACTGAGGACATTCTCTATAGTAGAATAGAGTGGAGCACTAAAGACATCCTCAAATTGTAATCGACCACTGAGGTCGTCACCTATATTAGAGCCGAAAACTGAGGTTGTAATCTATATTAAAGTCGACCACAGAGGCCGTCCTCTATACAAGGGTCGACCACTGAGGACGTCCTCTATAAAAGAGTCGACTACCATATATGTATAGAGTCGTCAACAATAGAATCGTCGTCTATAGGTCGTCCTCTACATAGAGGTCGTCATATATACTCGAGCTGATCACTAAGGTCAGCCTCTAAATTAAAGTCGATTGAGGTCTTCTTCTATCACGACCACTTACGACGTCCTCTATACTAAAATTGACCACTAAGGACGTCCTCTATACTAGAGTCGATCACTAAGGAGCTCCTCTATACTAGAGTGGACCGCTGAGATCGTACGCTAGACTAGAGTCGACAACTGAGGTCGTCTTCTATAGTAGAGTCGAAAGCTGAAGTTGTCCTCTATAGTAGATTAAGGCATTGAGATCGTCCTTTATACTAGAGATTACTATCCACTAAGGTCGTCTAGAGTCGACCACTAAGAATCTCCTCTATACTAGAGTGGACCACTGAGGTGATTTTCTATACTAGATTTGACGACTGTGGTCTTCCTCTCGACAACCGAGATCTTCCTCTATACTAGAGCCGACCGCTGATTCGACTTTTGAGATCGTTCTCAAACAACCGAGATCTTCCTCTATACTAGAGCCGACCGCTGATTCGACTTTTGAGATCGTTCTCTATATTAAGAGTCAATCACTGACTCTTAATTGTCTTTATTTTGAATGTCGACAACCGAGATCTTCCTCTATACTAGAGCCGGCCGCTGATTCGGCTTTTGAGATCGTTCTCAAACAACCGAGATCTTCCTCTATACTAGAGCCGACCGCTGATTCGACTTTTGAGACCGTTCTCTATATTAACAGTTAATCACTGACTCTTAATTTTCTCTATTTTGAATGTCGACAACCGAGATCTTCCTCTATACTAGAGCCGACCGCTGATTCGGCTTTTGAAATCGTTCTCTATATTAAGAGTCAATCACTGATGTTTTCCTCTATATTAAATTCGACCTCTACGTTGGTTGTCCTATATACAAGGTTTTCCTTTGGGGATGATATGATTTTGAAGTGACGTTTCGGCCACTTGTAATATGTCATGATCTGTCATTTGTTTTTCATTGTATTCAGTAGTGTTTACAATTTCATCATGGAGAGATATACGCAAGAACAACGTTTACAAAGTATTCAGTTTTATTATCAAAATAATCGTTTTCCAATTGCAACTTTTCGTGCGCTAAGTCCACACTTTCCAGTCGACCTACGACCTTGACACCCATGAACAATAATTTAGCTCTCGTTGAGAGCTATCTTTTTGCCATTGACCGATTCCCGATTGGACGACCGTTAAGGAGCTAGAGTAAAAAAAACTTTGCGTTCATATTTGAAAATGATGCTAAGTCCATTTTTTTTAAATCCAAAAAAAACACTTTCCAGTCGCCCTACGACCTTGACAGAAATGAGCAATATTTTAGCTCTTGTTAAGAGCTATCTTTTTGCATTGACCGATTGTGGCTACGTGCCACACAGCAAATGAAACAATTGAATTGTTGCGAGAAAAGTTTGGAGATTCGATTATTTCACGAAATTGTGATATTGAATGGCCTCCAAGAAGATGTGATTTAACACCATTAGCCTATTTCTTGGGGGTCTATTTAAAGTCATTGGCCTTTCCAAATAAACCAGAATCTCTGCAAGCTTTACAAGTCAATATTGAACGTGCCATTCATGACATACGCCTTGATTTAGTGGAAAAGTGCTCGAAAATTGGGTTCATCGAATTCGAATGACGTTTTAAAAATAACTTTTGAACTTCACTAACAATAAAAGTGTTTTTTTTTCAAAGAAATCATATCACTCTTATTGGAAAACCCTGTACTAGCATCTATCACTGTAGCCGTCCTCTACAGGGTGGCTGATATGTATTGCAACCAACTTCAGGTTGCTATCATTTCCAAACCGCTAGTCTGATAGCTGACAGATTTATTTCAGTGACAGTTCGTTTTAGTGTTTACAAGCTTACAATAGCATTTTGATCTATTGCATTCAGAAAAAAGGTTATTCGTGATTGAATTCAAGCATGATAGTGTGATTGCTTTATATTTGGGTGGAAAAACAAGTGGCTATCGTTAGAGCCCTCCAGCATTTAAATGTGAATAAATCCTTTGTTTCTCGTACCATTGCTCGTTACCGTGATACTGCCAGTGTTGCATCGCATCCAAAAAGTTGACGAAAAAAAACGGTAACAACACCAGAAATTATCCGAAAAGTGAAGGCCAGATTTGATTGAAATCCACGCCGCAGTGGTAGAAAAATTGCTCGTGAGCTGAACATATCGCGAGAACGGATACAACACATATTAAAACCAGTAAGGAAAGGCAGAAAGTCGGGCGGGGCCGACTATATAATACCCCACACCTCCCTAACAATGCGATAAGGGTCATTGCGATAATAATTTGGAATAATTGGTAAATAGGTAGGAACATATTATCTAATTCTAAACCGATAATCGCTAAATTTAGTAATATTCGTTCCTAAATTGGGAAACATTTTTCTTGAAAATTTAAATGATCGGAAGTAAAGTACAACTTATATAGCGCTTTGACACCAAATCAGGAGGAACATATATATGGAGGTTATATTTAAATCTGAACCGATTTCCCTAAATACTCATTCATGTAAACAGACCTCTTTCTGTCGCATTTCGTTCTGATCAGATATAAAATACAGACACTGATCGGATATAAATTTTTACAGGGCTTACATGTCAAATCGGGGTAACTTATATATGGGGGCTATATCTAAATCTGAACCGATTTCTTCCAAATTTAAAAGTGTTCATTCATATAATATGAAACCTTTTTCTGCCGAATTGCATACTGATTGGATATAAAATGCAGTTTTTACAGCGTTTACATATCAAATCGGGGGTAACATATATATGGGGGCTATATCTAAATCTGAACTGATTTTCTCCAACTTTGGCAGTATTCCTTCACGTAATAAGATACCTCTTTCTGCCGAATTTCGCACTGATCGGATATAAAATGCAGTTTCTACAGCGCTTACAAGTCAAATCGGGGGTTACATATATATGGGGGCTATATCTAAATCTGAACCGATTTTCTCCGAATTTAGCAGTATTCCTTCATGTAATAATAAACCTCTTTCTGCCGAATTTCATACTGATCGGATATAAAATAAAGTTTTTACAGCGCTTACATGTCAAATCGGGGGTAACATATATATGGGGGCTATATCTAAATCTGAACCGATTTTAACCAAATTCAATAGGGGTCATCCTTGGGCCAAACAAATGATATGTGTAAAGTTTCGTCGCGATCGGACCATAATTGCGACCTGTACTTTGATTACAAGAATACATGCACAGGCGCACAGACAGACGGACAGACGGACAGACGGACATAGCTAAATCAACTCAGAAAGTGATTCTAAGTCGATCGGTATAATAAACGATGGGTCTATTTCTTCTCCTTTTGGGTTTTACAAACAAATGCACAAAGTTATAATACCCTGTACCACAGTGTGGTGTAGGGTATAAAAAGAGCTTGGACTAAAGCCATTGAAGTTCCAAAAAGTGCAAGAGCTCACCGATGCACAAAAAAAAGTTAGACTGGAAAGAGCCAAGGAGTTGCTTCGCTTGCACGAAAGTGGCCAGTTACCGAATTTGGTTTCTTCCGACAAACAAAATGATAGGGTTTACTTGCCAAAGAGGTCAGCTGAAAATTTACACCTTCGATTGGCCACCAGTACTCAAGCGCCGCCGATGGTAATGGTGTGGGCCGCCGTAACCGCCGATGGTCGCTCCCCGCTCGTATTCATCGACCTTGGGGTCAAAATAAATGCCGAATATTATCGGGAAAATGTCCTAAAGACAGTATTGAAGCCCTGGGCAGACAAACATTTCGGCCGCAGACCATGGACATTCCAACAGGACTCAGCACCATCGCACTCAGCACGCGTCAACCAAGAATGGCTTAAAAAGGAGGTTCCTCGCTTCATTTATACCACACAATGGCCACCAAGGTCTCCGGATCTCAATCCGTTGGACTTTTGCGGCTGGGGCATTTTAGAGAGTAAGGTTCGCGCTAAAAAATACCAAAGTATCGATCATCTCAAGACGGCGCTTCGCCATGAATGGGCCAAAATACCGCAGAGCCACTTTCGTGCAGCGTGTGATGGCTTTGTCGGCCGTTTGAAGGCCATAATTCGTGCCAAAGGTGGCCAATTCGAACAAATCTAAACTGTTTCTAAAATTTTATGTTATTTCCGACATTTTTTGCTTTTGAACAATAAAATTTAAAAAAAAAATTTACAAAAATACATCGCTTTACTTTGTTGCATTACATATCAGCCACCCTGTATATTAATGTTCAACCATTGAGGTCGTCATATATATTAAAATGCATCCATTGAAGTCGTCTATGCTACAGTTGAACACTGTGATTATCCTCTATACTAGAGGCAACCATTGATTTCAAACTAAACACGTAAGAAAGTTCAGTTGGGAAACCCGACTTACGAATCCCCTCACCATCAGTCACAAAAAATATTCGCAATTTTTTTTAAATAAATTTGTTATCAATTTAAATTGCATTCAATAACTTTAAAGTATGTACCGGCCCTATGTTCCTCCTAGGAACTATGGGAATATATCGTCACCTCAATAAAGGATTGTGTATAATTTTTTTGAAGTTTCGAGAAAATCATATTTGAAGTTTTTGTGAAATTAAACTTCTTGGAAGAGAAATATGTCATACATATATTTTATAAGAGAAACGATGTTTTCAATTTCTTGTAATTTTAATATGTGGTGAAATAATATGGCTGCAGCCAGATGACGTTCTATTAGTCTAAAAGTGTGTTAAGTCTATAGGGTGATCCATTTCGAGGTTCCCTACTTTTTAAAAAAAAACACAGAACATTCAAATAGAATTATCATCTGAAAGAACATTCTTTTCTGAAGATTATGTCCATCAAATGTTGGCCGCGGCTACGTCTCAGATAGTCCATCCTTTGAGTCCAATTTTCGATGACTCGTTTGAGCATTTCGACTGGTAACTGGCGAATGACACGCGTGATGTTTTGCTCCAAGGCCTCAATCGAAGCGGGTTTGTCCGCATAAACTTTAGACTTTACATATCCCCACAGGAAAAAGTCTAACGGTGTGATATCACACGATCTTGGTGGCCAATCGACCGGCCCAAAACGTGAAATTATCTGCTTACCGAAGTGTTCTCTCAATAAATCCATTGATTGATGCGATGTGTGGGAAGTGGCGCAGTCTTGTTGAAACCAAATGTCGCCGAGATCACGAGCTTCAATTTCAGGCATCAAATAGTTGGTTATCATGGCACGATAACGGTCGTCATTGCCGGTTACGTTCTCACCGGCATCATTTTTGAAGAAATATGGACCAATGACTCCGGTACGTCGGATCGGGAATGGGCCAATGGCAAAAAGATAGATCTTAACGAGAGCTAAAATATTGCTCATGGGTGTCAACGTCGTGGGTCGACTGAAAGGTGTTTTTTTGTATTTAAAAAAATGGACTTAGCGCAATTGGCGAACGATTATTTTGATAATAAAACTGAATAATTTGTAAACGTTGTTCAGGCGTAAGTCTTTCCATGATGAAATGCCAAACAATACTTAACAAAAATAACATGACAGCATGACAACATGACGACTCACACGTGATCTGTCAAAAAAGGCTATTGAAAGAAGTATCTCTACTTAGATCACCATATAGATAAACCATCACCACCCTACAGATACTACATATATATATACAATACTTTTTATACCCTCACTTTAGTGTGACGAGGGTATATATCATTTGCTACGGAAAACAGTGTAACACATCGAAGGAGTGACCTAAGACCCCAAGTATGTTCGGCGGAAATCCGTTTTGGGTCATTTTAAGTCGAATGAACAATGTCCGTCCGTCCGTCTGTATGTCTGTCTGCTGGCTGGTGCGCACGATAACTCTCGAAAGGAGTAACCGATTGACTTCAAATTTGTTACGGGGTAATATTTGTTTCTATCTCCGGCTAAGTTCGAAGATGGGCCATATTGGTCCACTCCTTCTAGTAGCTCCCCCACAAAGGGTTATAATGTTGTGAAATATTGATTATTTAATAACTGCTATACTTCTTATTCGAATCTACTGAAATTCCAAACATAGTATTAGTTTATTATTCGCAATCAACTCGAGAGAAATGGATTACAACACCCCTTTTGGCACCTCCCATACAAATGCACCATTTTGCACCAAATGTAAACAGCTTATAACATTAATACCAGTGTATAAAAATACTTGAAATTTTGTACAGTGTAATGCTTTTATAGCCCTGTAAAAATTGGGCGTTATTGCCGAGCCCCATTTGGTACCTCCCACACAAAGGTACCATTTTTCACAAAAAGATAAGAGCTTACAGCACGAGTACCAATGCACGGAAATACAACGACATTTTGCACATTGTAACGCTTTTAAAGTACCTATAGCCGTGAAAAAAATCGTTATCTTCACGCCCCTTTTGGTACCTCCCACACAAATTGACAGAATAATTCGTGTAATATTCCATATAACATTACTCACAAAGTGAGGGTATGCCTTAGTCGGTTTACCCGACTGAAACTTTCTTACTTGTTCAATTTAACTTTTGACCCACTTTGTGGAAGTAGAATTCCACCAAAATTTGTACCAGCTATAGATTCTTATAATGTAATACAAAAATAATGGCGTATATGCGTATACTCTATCTCTACTCTTAAATATTGCGAATTTTGTATTTTTTCAAAAAGTATTTATTTATTCATGAATATCTATTTTGTCCCCTTCGAAGTAATTCCCCTCGGATATAATACACTTCTGCCAACGTCTTTTCCAATCCTCGAAGCACTTCAGCTCCTCCTTCGATGCCGTCTTTATCCCCTCAATCGTGGCATAGCGTCGTCCTTTCATGGGCCTTTTCAGTTTTGGGAACAAAAAATAGTCACAGGGGGCTAGGTCAGGGGAATACGGTGGCTGCGGCACCATTACTGTGTTGTTTTTGGCCAAATATTCGCGCACAAGCAACGATGTGTGTGCAGGGGCGTTATCATGCTGCAAAAGCCAGTTTTTTTTCTTCCACAAATCCGGGCGTTTTTGGCGGATTGCTTCGCGCAAATTGGGCATAACTTGCTGGTAATATTCTTTATTGACCATACTACCCTGTGTGAAGAACTGTGAGCAAAACCTTTATGTTCGACCGGACTTGGCGTCCGGCACGCTGTTCATCCTTCGCATCTTCTCGGCCCTATAAGAACATTTTGTACCACCGATACAAAATTTGAAGCCGTTTTTTTGCTCCATTTTCTGAAATAGATAAAAATCGAAGACAAGTTAAAACACATCCAAGCACAACAGCTGTCAAAAATTAACTAAACATTCAAAATGGCCGACCTTGTCAGCATAAGTAAGGGACATGAGTACCAACATAACGCTACAAAAATATCAAAAATCAAATACACGTAGCCCGCGGAAATTAAAAATTCGCGATATTTTTTGAACATTAACTAAATTAACTAAACATTCAAAATGGCCGACCTTGTCAGCATAAGTAAGGGACATGAGTACCAACATAACGCTACAAAAATATCAAAAATCAAATACACGTAGCCCGCGGAAATTAAAAATTCGCGATATTTTTTGAACATACCGTATCTTATCTTATTAGAAGATGGAAACAAAATTGTGGTGTCCATCCTGAGGTCAAACCCGACATAAAACCGCGACTTTAAATTTCTAAAGCCTTTTCCAAATATATCTCACATCACTTACTATGGTTGCGTATCTAACATTGTCGGTCATTCGGTCAAATTTAGACTGTGGTCAGTGTAGCAATGACAAAATCAATTTTCAATCTTTCTGCCTTGATCAGTCTTTCTGCCATGATCTTACTAATTAGTTACGGATTCGATTTTACACCAAGCTTCTTTTGACCGTTTGACCGCTGCAGCTCATAGAGCAATGTCTTTGTAGTATCTACCGATCGACATTTTGAAGCCTAATCTTATATCCCCATTCAAATTGACCGATTTATTCGAACACAATTTCCCCATAAGTTCTGTAGGAATCATCTAAATGTTTTCATATTTAGTATTTTAGGTAAATTTAGCAATGATTATAATATAATAATATGAGCTGAAAAATTATGTACTGTGTATGTATAGACTCGAGTGTTGTATAACCTCCGGACTATTAATTTTTTTTGGCCTGTGTTAAGTTTTTGCGCTATCAAAATCTTTAATAATATGTTTGTACTTCAGAAACTTCTTAAATGATACAAATACAATCTATCAATATGTTAGTACTGTACACGGGAAAAACAATTTTGAATTCTATGATTGTGGTGAGTTTAGCAGTGACCAAAGCAATTTTCATTCTCTCACTGCATTTTAAAATTCATTAAGAACTAAAAATCTACAAATTGTTGTGAACATACGCATAGGGGATGCGAAATTAACTTTCAGTTGTCCAGCCTGTGGTATCGATGGGCACTTTAGTTCTTTTTGTGTGAACTGGTTCGTTCATTTAGTTCACCTGCTCAATTTAGCTCCCCAGCTCTTTAGCTCACCAGCTCTTAAGATCACCAGATCACTTTACTTCAAAAGTTCCTTAGTTCAGGAGTTTCAGATCACTTGTTCAATACAGCCGCTTTATAGAAATCTGATTGGAACATGAATGGAATGAATTGAATATACAAACCTGTTTGTACAAGAAGATACCTACATTCATGATGACGTAAAAATGGAAACAACACATAACTACTGAGAAAAGAGAACGAAATGACAGGGTTGAACTACTGAGCTGTAATGAACGAGTTGTGAGAACTAGTTCATACCGTTCAGTAAAGTGACCCGTTCAATTGAACACACAATTGACAATTGAACCACAACGCTAGCCTGTGGTC
The DNA here is from genome assembly GCA_963930755.1 of Eudasyphora cyanicolor. NCBI lineage: Eukaryota > Metazoa > Arthropoda > Insecta > Diptera > Muscidae > Eudasyphora > Eudasyphora cyanicolor. The sequence continues at coordinate 152,704,632 of OZ005736.1, read as the reverse complement.
AACCGCATTTTAAAATCTTTAAATAATTTTCGAAATTATCGCTCACCCCTAATTGTAGTAACATATCTACTTAACGTAATCAGTTAAACTGATATAAAAATTTGGAAAAAAGTGACTGCAGAAACGAAGCATGTTTTTTAACTAATCTGGGTGCGCTGAATTCGAATCTAGCATAAAAATTGGGCTATCACGTATTGTTCATTTTTATCGCATGCTGGCAATACTGTAAAACAGTCAATATTGACACTACAATTTACAGTTATTAATTTGACAGAAGCCCATATTCATTCTAAATCTTCATAATAGTAGCGTTTAAGCATGTCAGCGAGATCGTCTGTTACTAATTCAAGCTATTTTTGCTTTGTGTGTGATGAATATTTGGTTAGAAAAAAAGGATATGCAATATCAGAATCATTAAAATATGCATATTTACATTATTTTGGTTGTGCTGTCAGAAACTTGGACAAACCGTGGACACGGACAATGTTTTGCAATGGTTGCAGAACTGTTTTATACAAGTGGTAAAATGGCAAGAATATCTACTTCGATTTTTCAATTCCAGTACTTTGGAGAGGCTCATATTACGACCAAGCCTTTTGTTATTTCTGTTTAACAAAATTTGCTGGAATCAATATGAAAAATCTAAAAAATATTACTTACGCGAATGTCCCATCGGTATCCAAACTAGTTCAACGTCCACCAAATGTTCCATTACCAGTCATTCCCAGTGCTACGAGCAGTGAGTCCGAAACATCTTTCACCAGCAGTGGTAGTTTGTACTTAGTAGGGACATAAATACTGTTACACACATTTTATGCAATAACATTAAAATTAATGATTGCTTTTGGACCAAATTTGTTGTATATATTTATTGATATATATTACAATCAAAAAACAAGCATTCATTCGAAATGTCCGCCTATGGCCTCCACACATGCCTTAAGTCGTACTGTCCAATCATCAATAGCCGCACGCACCTCGTCCATTGGAAAAGTGTCCACAGCACGAATCAGAGCAGTCTTAAGAGAATTGATGTAAGGGTTTCTTTTGTAGCAGACCATGTCCTCTAAAACTGTCCACAATTTGTAATCCAGTGGGTTTAAATCATGGCTTCCAGAGGACCATTCTTCAGATGAAATGAAAGCTAGCAAATTGTTTCGAAGCCATGTCTGGGTCGTTTTAGCCTTATTGTCCGGCGCAAAATCCTGCTGGAAAGTCCATGCCTGGTTTTGAATTATAGAATGGTTAAGTGGCTTCACAACAGCTTCCAAAACGGGTTCTTGGTCAACTATGGCCGATGTTTTGACCTCTTGTTCACAGAAATGCAAGTCAGTGACCCCTTCATAAGAGACACCCCACCAAACCATGACTGAAACTGGATGATGGCATTTTTGACCCGTGGAATCAGTTCAGATGCTTCCTTAGACGACTATTATTTTATTTGTTAAACTTTTCTTGCACGGTAAAAATTTGTTCATCAGTGAACAAGATTTTTCTATGCTAGATATCAGCGCGTTTCTCCAAAAGACATTTTCATGTTTCTTTCCTATTTTTTTTAAGCTGCAGTCAACAGATGCCCAGTACGGTGTTTGAAAGCCCAAGTTCCAAGTATTTTTTGGTAATTTGACTAATGGATTTTTGCGTAATATCAAAATCATGCGCCATGATTTTCTGTTTTCGGAGCGGGTTTCGCAGAATTTTTGACTGACTTTAGAATTACTAGATTCACGCATGCAGCAGTGGAAACATCTTGCAGTTGGGACAAAAGTAACAATCTATAGAGATAGAAGCTTGGAATTGGCTGCATATTTTGAAAAGAAACTCTCTATTCTATACTGTACTGATGTTGATGGTTTATTTAAAAACCACATTATTTATGAATGGAGATAATTTATTGTTGGCTCTAAGTACAGTTTGAAGGCTCTTCTTTTGCATTATGGGAATGAAAAACTATCCATACAAATTTCTAATGTCATTAATACAAAGGAAAATTACGAATCAATTACTGAAATTTTGACATTACTCAAATGCAACGATAACAAATGGAAGATCTGTGGTGACCTTAAGGTGTGTGATTTAAATTTCTTTGTACATATCGTAAATAACTGTGAACTAATCTGTTTCAGGTCATTGGTTTATTGACTGGTATGCAAGGAGGTTTCACAAAATATTGTTGTTTCCTTTGTCTATGGAAAAGTCGCGCTACATGTCATTTCTTTCGACTACCACGGACGGATCTTATTCATGGTGCTCTTAGGAGGCTATCTAGGTGGGCAACGGCAAATGGGCTGGGCATCAACCCCATGAAGATCGAGCTAGTACTATTCACCAGACAGAATAAGATACCACGTTTCTCCAAACCTATACTGGACGGAGTGGAGCTGAACCTTGACCGGAAATTGATATGGAAAAGAAACACAGAGGAAAGAGTCAAAAAAGTATTGAACGCACTATACTCGCGCAGAAACTGCATAGGTAAGAGCTGGGGGCTTAAGCCAAGTACCATCCACTGGATGTATACAGCTATAGTGCGTCCTATACTTACCTATGGTTCAGTGGTATGGTGAAGGCGGCAGAAGTTAAATATCAGCTTAAAAAGTTAGAGAAAGTACAAAGACCGGTATCATTATTTATATCCGGTGCGAGAAAGAGCACACCGCAGGCGGCACTCGACATGGTATTGAACTTACAAGCTGTAGGTCTTTTTGTTAAGTGCAGTGCTACAAAATGTGCTCTCAGGATTGGGACCACTCGGCCATGCTCATTGAGGCATCAAGAATGTCTGATCTAAGGGCTCTGGCAGCACCGACAGACTATTTGTCGCCAGTTCAGAAATTCTCCTCAAATCTCGACATAATTATCCCCCCATAACAGACTGGTCATGCGGCAACCTTCGTTTGGAGGATCATGCAATATACACTGATGGTTCAAAGTAATCTAGGATCAAATATCTTCTTAATCTCACAAAGAGGGACATTCGTTTAATGATAGGCACGCTGACTGACCACTGTAAGGTTAGATCTTTAACATCAAAGTTGCATAGTGATTCTGCCGACTCTGTGCGAATGAGGATAAACTGGAAACAATCGAACTTCTTCTCTGTCAATGTCCTACTCTATCAATACGAAGACATCGCTACCTAGGTTATTACACGATACAAAATCTATAATCTCTATAGTCCCACGATATTGACAGAATCATGGGCTTCATAGGTAGCTTGAGATGGATGGTTTGACATCAACTCATCTAAACCTCTCCTAAAAAGCCATCCCTCCTCTCTCTTCACCACCTTCATCTTCTTTAACCTCTCCCTCTTCTTTTACTCATCTTTTCAGGACGAACACAATGGACCAAATGGTCTCCGAGTGAAGTGGTGCACGCCAGCAATAGTTGTGTGCCGCGCATCCTTAGCCTAACCTATTCACCAGGAAAACAAAACATTTCAAATAAACCATTATTTGGCCCTAATGACGTTCTTCTTCCGGCGCCGCTCATAAAATTGGTCCTTTTAAGAAGGCTCTGGACTAAGATGGTGCAGCATTTAAATATTTGTTAGCTGTTTTTCATAAAATTTCATATTCTAAAATCAAAGAAGGCATATTGTCGGCCCTTAAATCATGAAGCTTTTGAATGATGACAATTTTTAACAATGTTTATTGGAGAATGAATATGCTTGTATTGGGAAATATTGGCAGTGACAAACAATTTTTATAGTGCGCTATTTAAGTTAAACCGATCATCACCTTTTATTATTTTTATTAGAAGGCAGAATCCGTGCACAGGTACACAAAATGAAACACTCAACTTTTGTGTCAGTTTCTGTGGTTACCGCAAATATTTGCCCACAATTTCACCGCGGCCGCAGGACCACTGACTCTGGTCTTGCTGATTGGAAAACGACTAATGAAAGTAATAAAATGACAATTTGGCAGTGGCAACATTTTATTCGTTTTCCTTTATATTTCCAATCCAAGATTTTTGTTTGGCAAACGTACCTCAGGACAAGGAACATTTTGCAAAAAAAAAACAGTCAACTCTCTGTATTAAAAACTCAATAAAATGCTTACAATATTTTCTTAACATCAAAGAGACTATTCCAGTTTCCACTGTCTATTTTATTTCGATTAAACATAGCGAAAAGTCGCAATTTTTCTTTGCACCATGCAACACAGAAAAATGAAAATGTTCAAATACTTAAAGGTTACCATGGCAAATGCTATTTGACAATTTAACAAAGAATACACCACAAAATGTGTCCGGAAATAGTAGAATAAATGGATTCACATTTTTACCATTTCGGCGGTTTGCATCGATTGCGGCGTTTGTTGCTAACAATAGGAAACGGATATACTATTAGAATAAAATAGAGAGAAGTATTTGCAAATGATTGTTTTTTTTTTAATTGGGGAGAAGACAAATGCTTGGATTCTTGGATTTGGTTAAGGTTTGCCAGTACTATGGAACTGTTTCAGGTTTAATAACAAACGAATATAATTTAAAACATAAATGGGTAATGGACTGAATTCATATGAGTATTAAAGAAAGGGTGGCGCATTTCACAAATACAAGAAACAGGACTAGTTGATTACTTGCATACATGGAAAGAATAATTTCAATAAAACCAAGTTTAAGTTTTTTGACTAAAAAAAATATAGAGTTTTCACTAACGTCTGTCTTCAACCGTATTACAAAGAGTGCCTAAATATCTTTCTGCAGCTAAATTAAAGCAACTAAACTGAATTAAGGAATCGGGTTGCTAGAACAAAATAAAAATTTCTAAGCATGACAAAATAGTCTAACTGCGTTCAACAGGTGTTTCCTAAACGAGCGTTCCCACCATAACTAAATAAAAAAAAAATTAGTTATATGTTTGGAAGTTTGTCTGTAAAACATCTAAAACTATATGAGACTAGCTTGAGTGACATATGAAAAGTTGGAGCTACCTCCCGTTTGGGACTCACTAAGAACACTCGAAAGTTAATAAAACAAGTAAAAGCGTTAAGTTCGGCCATGACGGGTCTAGCTGTGTTATTTTCAGGTGTTACAAACATCTGCCGTGAAACAAATTATAATACCCTGTACCACAGAGTGGTGTAGGGTATAATTAAATTTTTATACATTTTACAAAATAGAATACAAAATGTCAGCTAAATTTCTTACAAAATGTGGTGTTTATGGGCTAAATAAGCCTTTTTGGGAGCTATATCTATATATACTATAACAAAATATGAACTGATTTAAAAAAATTTTACTGCGTTGAGTTCTTGTCTTAATTAAATACAAACTGCAAAGATTGAGTTAAAATGCTTAGAAAATATGGTATTTATGGCTTAAAATCCGTATATTTTGGAGCGACCTCTATAACAAAATATGAACCGATTTGTAAAATTTTTGCTGTGATAAATTCGTGTCAAAATAGAATACAAACTGCAAAGTTTCGGCTAAATTGTTTTAAAAATGTGTTATATATGGCTCAAAACCCGTGTTTTGAAGCGACCTCTATAGGGGAGCCGTATCAAAACATTGACCGATATGGCCCATTTACAATCCCAAACAACCTGCAACTCTAAGAAACATTTCTACCAAATGTCTCTATTATTAACGACTGTAGCGTGATTACAACAGACGGACGGACGGACATGGATACATCTTCTTAGAATTTTATGACGATTAAGAATACTCGTATATAAAGGGTGGTTATGTTGTAAGGCCCATGTTGCATGTGAACCACACCTAAACGTCCAGTTTTTTTCTGCATTTCGTTTGACATTTCTCAATTTCAGACTAACTCAATTTGAACCATGGAAAGAAACTCAATCGAGCAACGAGTTAAAGTTTTTAAGCCTTTTACGAAAATGGGCGTTCAAATCAAAATGCATTTCGTACACTTCGTGATGTTTTTTTTGATCAGCATAATCGACCAAATGTGTCCACAATCGGGAGAATTTTGCGCAAATTTCAGCAAACCGGGTCTGTAGGAGATGCAAAAATAACTGTGCATGCTCGCCCAGTACGTTTGGTGCGGCTTATGGGCTGGCGACGTCATCGGGCCATACTTCTTCGAAATGAGGCTGGTCAGGCAATTACTGTGAATTGTGCTCGCTATCGTAAGATGACAACGAACTTTTTATGGCCCGAATTGGAAGATATTGATGTGGACAATATGTGGTTTTAACAGGACGGTGCCACTTGCCACAAAGCTAACGAAACAATGGCTCTTTTGCGCAACAAATTCAATGGCCGTGTTAGCTCACGTCGTGGCGATGTCAATTGGCCGCCAAGATCATGTGATTTGACACCGTTGGACTTCTTTCTTTGGGGTTATTTGAAAGAAAAGGTGTACGTCGATAAGCCAGCAACAATTCAAGAGCTAAGCGATGAGATAATTTGGCACATTAACGGCATAGAACCTCAATTATGCCTCAGCGTCATCGAAAATTTGGACCGTCGGATGGAGGTGTGCCGCCGAGGTCGCGGCGGCCATTTGGCCGATATTTTGTTCCATACATAACTGAACCATACCAATATTATCCTAATAAAGAGAAATGGCGATAATTTCCTAAATAATTTGTGTTTTATTAAAAATCAACATTGGCCCTTAAAATGTACTTTATGAGTGACAAAATGAATATACCCCCGATCCTATGGTGGAGGGTATAAAAATGATATATGCATTTATATAAATATGACTGTCGGACCGACAGTGCCGGTAAAATACAAATAAGCGTAATCACATATCTAATTGTTTAAATACAGAGAAATCTGTCCTTATTTTAAAGATTTTAGCCAAAGGCTTCCTAATCTTTTAACGAAACCTATTTTATACAAAAAATAAAACAATTTTCTGTTACTTTTAAGAGATATAGAAATTTTAAATTAAAACATGAAGAAAGTTCAGTGGGGTAAATCGACTTAGGAATCCCCTCACCTTGAGTCCCAAAACAATATTCGTAAATTTATTTATTTTTTTGTTTTAATTAAATTATTATCAATTTAAATTGCATTGTATAGCTTTAAAGTACGTACTGGTATTAAAGTTATACGCTGTTAACTTTTGTTGCGAAATGGTCCATTTATGTGGGAGTTACCAAAAGGGGCGTGCGAATAACGCCCACTTTGATCTGGACTCTAGGTACTATAAAAGCATTACACTGTACCTAATGTAAAGTATTTGTATGTACTGGTATTACAGTTATAAGCTGTTAACTTTTGGTGCAAAATGGTGCATTTGTGTGGTAGGTACCAAAAGGGGCGTTGCAACCTTACCCAGTTTTCTCGAGGTGATAGCTGCTAATAACCTAATACTATGTTTGGAATTTCAGAAGATTCGAGTAAGTACACGTAGTATAGAAGTTATTAAAGATAAATATTTCACTAAATATTAACCCTATGTGGGGGGATGTACTAGAAGGAGTGGACCAATATGGCCCATCTTCGAACTTAGCCGGAGATAGAGAAAAATATTACCGCATACCAAATTTGAAGTCAATCGGTTAATCCTTTCGAAAGTTGTCGTGCGCACCAGCCAGCAGGCAGACATACAGACTCACAGACAGACGGACGGGCGGACGGACATTGCTCAAACGACTTAAAATGGCCCAAAACGGATTTCCGCCAGACATACTTAGGGTCTTAGGTCACTCCTTCGATGTGTTACACTTTTGGCTCGTAGCAAATGATATATATCCTCCTCTCTAAGGTGAGGGATAACCAGGCGGGCGGGCGGGTAGCCTATATAATACCCTACACCTCCCTAACAATTCGAAAAGGGGCATGCGATAATATTTGGCATAATTGGTTGCGTTTAAATTTAACAATGTACTTAGCTCCACCAGCACAATCTCTATAGAGCTTTGATTTCAAATCGGAGGTAACATATATATTGGCGCTATATTTAAATCTGAACCTATTTTCGCCAAATTTGGTGGGTTCATTTATGTAACAGTAAACTTCTTTCTGCCGAATTTCGTACTGATTGGCTATAAATACAGCTTCTACAGCGCTTACATGTCAAATCAGGAGCAAGTTATATATCGGGGCTATATCTAAATCTGAACCGATTTTCCCCAAATTTGACTGTGTCCATTCATGTAACAAGAAACGTCTTTCTGCCAAATTTCGATCCGATTGGATATAAAATAAAGTTTAAACAGCACTTACATATCAAATCGGGAGTCACATATATAGGGTTTTCCAACAAGAGGTGTTATTTTGGTATTAAAAAAAAATTCAAATTTTTAGATAAATGATCGGATGTTTATTTCATAATCAAGAGGAAGGGATGCCGTTAATAATGAAAAACAACATTAGCCAAATGGCCACTACGACCACGCTTACAGGATCATATCCTTTTCATGAAATTTTCCATAACCAAATCGCAAAATGGCTGCCCTATGTCCTCGATAGCCTTACGAATTCTATTTTCGAGGTCTTGAATCGACGCTGGCCTGTTTGCGTAGACCTTATCTTTCACGTGGCCCCCAAAGAAGAAGTCGCAAGGTGTTAAATCACAAGATCTTTTTTTTTTTTTTTTTTCATTACATTTTTTTTTATTGAATCTTTCATTATTATATAATGAAAATAACAATAAGTGGACAAATCTTAACCTAAAATACTATTCTCTGGGTTGTTGCCATTGCGAACAAACCATTGAGACTTTACACGATTTTTTTACGTAAACAAAAGGTTAACATTTCAAATTTAGGAATTCATAATTTCATTTCATTTTTTTGTTTTAGATTTTGATTACGATTTGTTTTAATTTATATCATGTCCAGCGTATCTCTCCTTCTAAGGCGGTCATGACCTTCAAAATTTAGTAGTTCTCGAGCCAGGATGTTTGGATGATTGAATAGTTTACCCACGTAACACCGGCAATATTTTTCAATTTCCTCTTTTACTGTTGGCATGTTGAGATCCTTATGGATGTTAGCGTTTCTTATATACCATGGTGCACCTGTAATTAAACGAATAATATTCGATTGTCTTCTTTGTAATTTGCATACATTTGAAGCGCACGCTGTACCCCAGAGCTGGATACCATATGTCCAAATTGACTTCAATACCGTTTTGTATAAAAGAACTTTATACTCTGGATCTAGGGCAGATCTTTGGCTGATAAGCCACTGAAGTTGATTAGTTTTGAGTTTTATTTGAGTTACTTTAGAGTCTATGTGGCGCGACCACGTCAAACGCCGATCTAAGTGGATTCCAAGGTATTTTACATGATCCTTTTGGGGAATCTGTGAGTTGAAAATAGAAATTGGAGGACTTGCATCCCTTCGCAGGGTAAAAGTAACATGAGTACACTTTGAGGCATTCACCATTGTTCTCCATTTTTTTAACCATTCTTCTAGGATTCGGACATGCGACTGCAGTTGATCTTACGCAACTGAAGGGTTTTTGTGAGTACTGACGAAAGCAGTATCGTCCGCAAAAGTAGACGTGAGCGTAAAGTTGGTTATGGGCATATCTGCCGTAAAAATAACGTACAGTATAGGGCCAAGAATGCTCTGTGGGACACCGGCATTTATTTTCTTAGGGCTAGAAAAAATGCCATTTGATTTAACTTGAAAAGACCGGTTAGTCAAATAGCTCCTGAACAGTTTATGCGTGTTGATTGGCAGAAGGTCACATATTTTGTACAAAAGTCCTTCGTGCCAGACTTTGTCAAATGCTTGGGAAATATCTATGAATAACGCCGAACAGTATTCTTTATTCTCAAAAGCTCTTCTGATGCAGGTTACGATACGGTGTACCTGTTCTATAGTATTGTGACTTTTTCTAATACCAAATTGATGGTCAGGTATAATATTGTGAGAAATTATGTGAGGTGTGATTTTCTTCATGAGAATGGACTCAAACATTTTTGAAAGTATCGATAGTAAGCTTATAGGGCGATAGGATTTGACTTGAGGTGGATCTTTGCCTGGTTTCGGTATCATCACGATTTCAGACCTCTTCCAAGATAGGGGGAAGTAACCTACACGGAGAATTGCATTGAATAAAAATAACACAATTTTCAAGGCTGAATAGGGAAGTTCTTTAATCGTTTTCGCTGTTATACCATCTCCTCCGGGCGATTTCTTTAATTTTAGTTCTTTGACAGATTTTTCAACATCCTTTATTCTAAGCTTGATTGGGCCAGGAATTAAATCATCTATCACGGGCGGATAGATTGGGCGTGGAGTTATATCGTCTATCACGGGCGGATAGATTGGGCGAGAAGTTATGCCATCTATCACGGGCTGATACATTATGAGAGGAATTGAGTCATTTATCCCGGGCGGATAGATTGTGTGAGAAATTGTATCATCTATCACGGGCGGATAGATTGGGCGAGGAATTGTGTCGTTTATCACGGGCGGATAGTGTGGGCGAGGAATTATATCTATCACGGGCGGATAGATTTCAGATGTATCACTGTTGGGTGTAAAAACGGACTCGAGGTAGTTTGCGAATGCATTTACTTTCTCTTCTGTGCTTTTTGCCCAGTTCCCATTTTCAAGGCGAATTGGGGATTCATGCGCAACAGGACCTCGCATGTTTTTTGTAGCCTTCCAGAGACTATAATCTGTTTTCTGGGTTGGATCCAGAGATTGCAAATATATTTTTAGATCACTTTCCTCGGCTGATTTTAGGGCTGATTTCAATCTCTTCTGGCAATTTTTTAGTTTTTTTCTCAGTGCTGGGGAGCGATATTGTTGCCACTCTCTTCTTACGCTTCTTTTTTCATTGATTAACGCTTGGATGCCTATTGGGTTATTGGAGTTATCTCTTTTGAATGCGCTTTTTCGAGTAGCCACTTTAACAGCACTGTTTACAACGTCTGTGAATAGGTTTACCGCGGCTTCAATTTCATCCGTTGTACGTAACGATACACCATCGGATAGGTGTGAGCTAACGTATTTTTTATATTTTAGCCAGTTGGTATACTTATTGGGCAAACTGTCACACCCATTTTCATGATTGTTGTAAAGCAGTGTCAAAATGGTAGGCGAATGATCCGATGATAGATCAAGTGATGGACATAGAGATAATTGTTCACGCCTTATATTTTTTATTATAGCGAAATCAATAAGGTCAGGCGTTTTGTTCAGATCTGAGGGCCAATATGTTGGGTGACCGCTCGAAGCTACATCTAGTTTAGCAGATATTATGGCTTTAAGTAGTTGTCTACCTTTTGGAGTAGTGTGGCGAGAGCCCCAAAATGTGTGCTTGGCATTGTAGTCACCTGCTACCAAAAACTTTGTGCCAAGAGTGGAGAAGAACTCCATGAATTGATCTTTGTTAATATTGTGCCTAGGGGGACAATATATCGACGATATCACCAGATTTGTGCCTGTGATAGCGATAGAAGTTGCTTGTATATGCTCAGTCCTATATTCGGGCATAGGATAATGTTTGATTTTATTTTGGACAATAAGAGCTGTACCACCACAGGCTCTCCCGCTAGGATGTTTAGTATCGTATGTGGAATAACCACGTATCCTAAAACAAATTTCTGGTTGAAAAATGTGTCTCAGAGACTAATAAAATATCTATACAGTGGTTTCGGAGAAAATTTTCTACCTCATTTCTGTGTTGGCTCAGGCCGTTTGCATTCCAATAACAAATTCTCATTGGATTTATTTTTTATTTAACACGAGTTGCATAAGCATACTTTGATTTCTCATCATTTCTTGCATCATGCTTTGCATATTCAACATGAATGAATTCATAGTTTCTATTAATTTTTCTATTGAGTTTTCGAGGGGAAATTGAGGGGGTAACGAATTACCATTTCTTGCCATACGGGCGTATGACATATTTGGATGAATTGTATTCTTTGGGATTCGGTTTACGTTTGGATCGCTAGAACTAGCATTTTCTGTAGGAGATACAGTTCTTAAGCTGGGGAAAGGCGATGGAATATAGCTTGCATATGTTGGAGTTTTATTAACATTGTTTGATTTTTTCATGTGCTTATAGACAGGGCAACCCCTGTAGTTTGCTGTATGGTTCTCACCGCAGTTACTACATTTTTTTACGCCGGTATCTGTTCTAGGATGGGGACAGTCAACGGACTTGTGCACATCGCCACATCTGACACAAATAGCCGGTAATTTACAGTATGCCTTGGTGTGTCCAAATTCTTGACAATTTGTACATAGGGGAGGATCGGCTCGTTTTAAAGGTTCCTCGACTCGAATTCTACGGTTGCACAAATATCTTAGGTCGTAAATAGGATGAGGTGCGCCTTTTTTCTTTATTCTTGAAGAATCAAATGTTAGTTCAACCTTAAACATGGGCTGAGGAATTTTCTTTTTATTTATAATGTTTATTATGGATTTAACTTCATAACCCTCTTTAGCAAGTTCATCGATTATTTCAGCCGTTGAAACTGTACTATCAATACCCTTAATTACTACCACGAGACCTTTTGAACTCTTAAGCTGGTAAGTGTAGTAATTCTTTTTCTCGAAATCGAGCAACCCAACCACCTTTCTATAAGACACTTCGGTGTGTGTCTGAATTTTTGTTTCGTATACATTGCCTCTACGAAGTGAAGCAACATAGAAGTTTTCTTTGCCTAGTAGCTGGGACAGCTTATTTACCAACGCGTTAGTTGTTTGTTCCCGCAAGAAAAGCGGAGGTGGTTTGGGTTCTCTTACAGTTTCATTTGTTTCTTCATTATTATCCTCAGAGCTGAGGAGGTCAAATCGGTTCGAACTTACCGCATTCATTCCTTTGGAAACTTTGGGATCTGGTTCCTTATGAGGAGATCTCGGTGGCCAATTGTGATCACCTCTTCGAGAGATAACACGGTCCGGAAACTTTTCTCGTAACAGAGCAATGGCTTCGTTGCTTATGTGGCACGTAGCTTGTTGAAAGCAAACGTTGTCCAGATCAATACCATCCAACTCCGACCATAAAAAATCATTAATCATCTCTCGATAGCGCAATCCATTCACCGTTACTGTTGATCCAACCTCATTTTCGAAAAAGTAAGGTCCAGTGACCCCGCCGGACCGTAAACCGCACCAAACAGTCGCACGTTGAGGATGGAGAGAGCCCCAGATGCGACAATTTTGCTTGTTGACGTAGCCACCTAGCTGGAAATGGGCCTCATCAGTCAAGATGATTTTTCGATGGAATTCCGGATTTCACCATTTCAGATTTTCACCATTTTTGTAGTGAATTTTAGTAATTCAGTGCTTTGTTGAATCGTGTATCGTTCTATTTATACCCTACACCACACTGTGGTACAGGGTATTATAAGTTTGTTTCACGGCAGATGTTTGTAACACCTGAAAATAACACAGCTAGACCCACCTTAAAGTATACCGATCGACTCAGAATCACTAGCTGAGTCGATTTAACGATGTCTGTCCGTCCGTCCGTCTGTCCATGTAAAGTTGTTCGTCGACTACAGGTCGCAATTTCACTCCGATCGTTCTGAAATTTTACAGTTTAGAGTATTTCGCGGCTGTTAAGATCGCTATTGAATTTGGTTGAAATCGGTTCAGATTTAGATATAGCTCCCATATATATCTTTCGTCCGATTTGGCCCTTTAGTCCTATAGAAGCTGTATTTTACATCCAATCGTTTTGAAATTTAGAATGGTAGAGTTTCTTGATCCATGAACCAACATTGCCGAATTTGAAGAAAATCGGTTAAGATTTAGCTATAGCTCCCATATATATGTTTCGTCCGATTTGGCCCTTTAGTCCTATAGAAGCTGTATTTTACATCCGATCGTTTTGAAATGTAGAATTGTAGAGTTTCTTGATCCATGAACCAACATTGCCGAATTTGAAGAAACTCGGTTAAGATTTAGCTATAGCTCACATATATATATTTCGTCCGATTTTGCTCTTTAGTCCTGAAGAAGCTGTGTTTTACATCCAATAATTTTGAAATTTCGAATGGTAGAGTTTCATTATCCATGAACCAACACTACCGAATTTGAAGAAAATCGGTTAAGATTTAGCTATAGTTCCCATATATATATTTCGTCCGATTTGGCCATTTAGTCCTATAAAAGCTTTATTTTACATCCAATCGTTTTGAAATTTAGAATGGTAGAGTTTCTTGATCCATGAACCAACTTTGCCGAATTTGAAGAAAATCGGTTAAGATTTAGCTATAGCTCACATATATATATTTCGTCCGATTTTGCTCTTTCGTCCTGAAGAAGCTGTATTTTACATCCAATCATTTTGAAATTTAGAATGGTAGAGTTTCTTTATCCATGAACCAACACTACCGAATTTGAAGAAAATCGGTTAAGATTTAGCTATAGCTCCCATATATATGTTTCGTCCGATTTGGCCCTTTAGTTCTATAGAAGCTGTATTTTACATCCAATCGTTTTGAAATTTAGAATGGTAGAGTTTCTTGATTCATGAACCAACATTGCCGAATTTGAAGAAAATCGGTAAAGATTTAGCTATAGCTCCCATATATATGTTTCATCCGATTTGGCTCTTTAGATCCAATCGTTTTTATACCCTACACCACACTGTGGTACAGGGTATTATTTAAGTATAAAATGTCCCAAAAGTAAATTTATGTAAACAATTTATACATGAATTACAAAATTTATATATCAGAGTTGTTCAATATTACGAGAGTGGTGTAGGGTATTATATAGTCGGCACCGCCCGACTTTAGCCTTTCCTTACTGGTTTTAGTAATGGCGTAGTTTCTACTTGTCAAATGTCAAAGAATAAAAGCTTCAAAAGTGACAGCTACCGAAATACCGGGTGATTCAAAATAACACCTCTTGTTGGAAAACCCTGTATATGGGGGCTATATCTAAATCTGAACCGATTTTCACTAATTTCAATCGGGATCGTCCTTGAGTCAAAAAAGAGCACTGTGCTAAATTCTATTACAATCGGACAATAAATACGATCTGCACTTTGATTACATCAATACACCTACGACGGACGGACGGACAGACTGATATGGTTAAATCGACTCAGGAAGTGATTCCAAGTCGATCGGTATAATAAACGATTGGTCTATCTCTTCTCCTTTTGGGTGGTTAAAACAAATGCAAAGAAAAATATTTGTTATATCAATTAATTTGGATTTATTTAATGAACATTTTATGCCGTTAATGTTTTACTAAGACTTGGGCCATGTGGCCGCAACGGTTGTCATGTACATGGCACAATCTGGAAGTCCAATTTGCGCTCATTTTTCGCCATCTGCAGCCGAAATTCGCCAATAACTCATCGAATATTGATTTCCAGGTGTTCAATTGTCTTAGGTTTATCGACGTATACTACTGACCTAACATAACCCCCCAAAAAATAATCAGAACACGATCATTACGTTTTTTTGAATAAATTAATTGTAGCGTGGGCTTTGCGATATATGGCTCCGACCTGTTGGAACTACATATCAGCAAGATTAATACTAGCTAATTTAGGTACGAAAAACTTGTAATAATTTCTCTATATCATTCACCGACAGTAGTTTAGTTTAGGTTAAGAGTGGAAGCCTATATAACAGACACACTTAGACTATACAGTCCATTGTGTTACCACAGGTATGTAAGAGAAAACAAAAGTTATCCCTAGCCCATCCCGTTGAACCGTGTGATTGCTTTAAAAAGCTCAAAAGTTGGTGTATTCCAACATCAGCCTAGTTAGCTAACTCCCCAAAGAAATGAAAGCCTAAGGTTACATTCCACCTTATAGAGGGAGCGGGGCACAGACACATAAGGTGTTGTATTGATCCATCCTCATCTTACTCTCCACAGTTTCTGCAAAAGTCATTATGCAGAACCTTCAATCTCTCTGCGTGCCGTCCAATAAGGCAATGACTCGTCATGACATTCACGATAAGTGAGATGTCCGGTCTCGCCAACGACAGCAGTGCGTTTTGAGTTTTGGCCGGGCCACACCAGCCTCGCATGTATGCAGTTCCTGACAAATGACCACCTGTCGAAAAGCTTGCAGGACGCTAGAGGCATTCCCACATATTCCAGTTCTACTGGAGCGTGTAATGTAGTTCCTAGTCTTGCAAGTTCATCTGCCTTGCAATTTCTTGGTATGTCACTGAGGCCAGGTACCCATTTCAAGTAAATATTGAACTGTTCAGCCATCTCGTTAATATATCTGCGACAGTCGAGGCAGTTTCTGAATTCAGGAATATAGTTTCCAGGGACTTGACAGCAGCCTGACTACCAGAAAACATATTTATACCGACTTTGATCAGTACATTAATTTTCAGCTCCCTCTTTAATAACTGATTTCTGCCTGGTAAACACTACAGTGATCAGGCAGTGATAGCAAGGGATAGCTCTAGTTGCTCCGAAAAGTCACAAAATCCTGTTAAGTTTGGAACCGTCTGTATAGAAGTTAACGAAGCTCATATGTCCTGGGATACAACCATTCCATTCTGATCTGCCAGTTATAAGAGTGAGATACTATTATTGTCAAAGAGTGGTTCAGGCATAGTCTCGTAATCAACAGTGCCCAGAAGGTCAGACATTGTGTCTAGAATGACACTACTATGCCCGTAGCCATTTCCAGACATGGTGACAGTTTCGTGAGTCGAATAGCAGTACATGCGGCATATTGACCTGCTATAATGTCTAGTGGGCTTAAATGTAGTGTAACATTTAATGCCTCAGTTGGTGTCGTTCTCAGCGCACCAGTGATCATATACTCGTAGCAGCAATTCGTTGAACCTTGTTTAGAATCGCGCAGAAGGTGGATTTCTGCTGAGTTATCCACCAGACGATGATGCCGTACAGCGTTATCGGTCTGACTACTGCCGTATACAACAAACAAACCATACGCGGGTACAGGCCCCAGCCGTTTTCTATTGCCCTTGTACAGGTATATAGTACAAGTAAAATACCTAAGTATTTTGCACTTTTAGAGAAGGGGTCTTCAATTCCCCCAAGAAGACAGGTGCAACTGTTAGTACCTTATTTCTCCTGGTAAAAATAACTAGTTCCGTCTTGGACGGGTTAACACCAAGACCATTATCGGAAGCCCATCTTGTGTTTGTAGGAAGAACCTGCTGCAGGATGCCTCTAAGAGTACTCTCAAACTTCCCTCTAACAGCTATTGCCACGTCATCGGCATAGGCAACAGCACTCGTCATCTCCAGAGAAAGTAGAATATTGTTTATGAAGAGATTTTATTCCAGAGGAGACAGAACGACCTCTTGGGGCATTCCCCCGCCTGACAAATCTATGGAGTTTTGTTGACACTAACGCCGTAATTATAGCGGCTGGATTTATGGTATTGAAGGCCCCCTCTATATCTACCATACTACAGGGTCCGCCATCTAACGTTTTTTTTCAACTAGTGCTTATTTCGTGAATGGTAACACTTAGCTCATGTCTGATTTGACAGATGTATATTGCGAATATTGCGACATTACTTTGAAAATCATGGTAATGTTGCAGAATGTGTGCGAAAATTGCGTACGGATTTTGGAAGAAGAGAAGCACCGTCAGCTCCGTATGTTCGTTATCTTGTGAAAAAAACTGGCATCCTCAGCGATAAACCAAAGCGTGAAAATCCAAAAACTATGCGTACATCCGAGAATATTGCTGCTGTGGCAGAAAGTGTGCGTGAAGCGCCATCAACATCAATTCACCGTCGTTCTCAACAATTGAACATTTCGGAGACATCATTGAGATGAATTTTGCATAAAGACCTTTGTATGACGCCATACAAAGTCCAATTGGTTCAGGAGTTGAAGCCAACTGACCATCCAATGCGTTTTCAGTAGTTTTTTTTTGCATTTTCAAAAAAAAAAGTTATTTGGCGGACCTTTATATTACTTAACAGATAGAGATCCTTTAATAAAGGTGGCTAGATAATGCAGGGACGTTTCGGTGGACTAGTACGTGATTAGACAGAAGCCTATGATCAATTTCAGTGTTGAAGTAACTGTCTATTAATCTCTTCAGGGTTTAAAGGAGAAATTACTATAGTCTAATTGGCCGGAAATCCTTAGCTCCTGTATGGGAAGGTTTTCCCGCTTGGGATGAAAACAAACCAGGATTCCCTCCATTTTGTTGGTATATAGGTCTGATTGATACAGCATATTTAGATTTCTATGAGCCAGGTAGCAATTGTATTAGCCACTGCCTGTAGCTCCGCCGGCGATACTTTGTCGGGTCCTGGTGACTTAAAAGATTTAAAGCTTTTGATACCCCACAGAATTCTAGATTCTAATTCTACAATCTCGCTGGCAAACTCTGAAACTTCCAACTGAAGTACTCAATGCCTCTTCAGAGTTGCCCGGGAAATGTGTATCCAGGAGCACTCCCAGTGATTCCTTACTGTGCGTAGTCCAAGAACTATCATCTTTCTCATCTACAATGTGTTGAGGCTAAAACTTTCCACAACCTTGAGGCTGCGGATGAGCTTTCTACGCCACTACAGAAATCTATCCAGGATTTATTTTGAGCCAACTCTTTTTTGTACCGCATGAGTTCTTTGTTATATCGAGCCCTAACAGCGAAAAAAACTTAACCAACAAAAAGTAAACTTTTCAGGAGAAGTTTTTTTTTAGTTTTCTCTACACTCAGTGCAGGTATTAACATGAACTTTTCAAGTTAAGCTTTTCTTGGAGTAATTAATTGGTATTAATCATTGCATTAGTCTTTTTTTAACAAAAAAGTACGATTTTTGTTACTTAAGTTTTTTTCGCTGTCATTGTAGAAAGCTGAAGCGACGTATTTGTGTCGGTTAAGTTAAACACAATTGCATAGAAATATGCATTATCATATTTTTTATACCCTCCACCATAGGATGAGGGGTATATTCACTTTGTCACTCCGTTTGTAACACCACTAAATGTTGATCTGAGACCCCATAAAGTATATATATTATTATTCGTCGTAAAAGTGTAAGACTAGTTAGCCGCGTTCGTCCGTCCGTCTGTTGTAATCACGCTACAATCTATAATACTTGAGCTAGGTGGCTGAAATTTGGTACATATACTTCATATATCGTCAGGTATGTTGGGATTGGAAATGGGTAATATCGGTCCAATTTTGGATATAGCCCCTATATATGGCATCTCCCCGATTTTACTTCTTAACGTCATAGAGAAAACAAATGTCAACAGATCGCGCTGAAAGTTGGTAACTGGGGTTTATTTATACCCGGTATCCTTCATACCAGCAACGGTAGCTATAGGTCCATGTTTTGATATAGCCCCCATACAAAGGCCCCTCTAGATTTGACTTCTTAACTCCACCAAAACCGACGAATTCAATGAATTGGGCTGACATTTGGTATAATGAGTTTATTAGTACCCGTAACCATTCACATGCGATCCTTGGTGGATGGTATATAAGATTTGGCATGACCGAACTTAACGTTTTTAATTGCCTAAATTTATGTTGCTTGCTTGCTTTTATTCGGTCTGCAAATCATTGTGATTCTAACTAGGATACTCTCTCGGCTTCAAGACCATTTTGTTTCTATATTATTATAGAAACAAGTATTTTATGCATGGCGGTGTATACATAATATTTATTATTTATTAAATATGTATTAAAAATTGGCAGCACACATACTGGATCATGATTTTTGAGCCGTGACACTCGTTATCAACAGTTCTGCTGCAATTGTATGGGAGATACGGTGCTCTATATGTATGGTTGACTTCAACACGCAAGCGAATGAGAAATCTTTGTGAAACCACACTTCTCCAAAATCTTCCAAAAAACAATTGTTTACATTTATTTTGGAAATGTGGACGACTCAAAATAAAGGAAATACATTAACATTAAATATAATAAAAACCAGTAAGGCAACGCAAAAGTTAGGCGTGGTCGACTATATGATACCCTTAACCATTTTCAAAGCAGAATAAGTACAAAACGAATCCAATTCATAACATTGAGAGATACATTTTATATTTGTGGTCGATATTTAAAGTACACTCTGCCAAATTTCATAAATATTAAATAAACCTTCTACAGCACTTTGATACCAACTTGAAACGAAAACATATATGGGGGCAATATAAATCTCAACATATTTTTATCAAATTAAGATATCGTTATTTCGGTGTCAAGAAACTCCTACCTGCCAAATATTTAAAATGAGCGGATGTAAAATAAAGCTTATCTGGCACGTTGATACTAAATCGGAAGGAAAGTATTTACGGGGGCTATATAAATCTGAACCGATTTCTTTCAAATTTTGAAAGTGTTCATTCCTTAACCAATTAACTCCTTTATGCCAAACTTGGTAATGATCCGATTTATATAGCGCATAGATGCCAAATTGGAGGTAAAAATATAATGGGCCTATAATGAGCATTCTGCTAAATTTCATCACGATCGGACCACAAATACGACCAGAACTTTGATTACAACGATACATCTAGAGACGGAAATGGTTAATTCGACTCAGGAAGCGGTATAATCGAGCGGTATAATACACTATGGATCTCTTCTCCTTTTGTGTGTTAGAAAAAGTGCATAAATTGATAATACCCTGGACCACATTGGGGTGTAGGTTATAAAAATCATATTTAGGAAAAAGCAGTCAAAAATGATTTGCATTTGTTTCTTATTGGGCACATTACATATGTATTGCAAATCTGGCCAAACTCGACGAAATTTCCATAATCAACAAAAACATAGTTACCTTTCTTCCACCAGATGCCATCTTAATAAATATTATGAAACAATCAACGCAAAAATGCTAACTTTTTTAACGCCGTTCAAATAAAATTCAGAATGAAAATTTAACTTAGACGACAATTTGTAAACAAAAAGTAAATGTCGTTTGAGTTATTTTTGTTTTGTCTTATTCTTCGTAACGGTACATTTGTCAGCTACGAATTTTTTACCGGTAATGGGAATTATGCTTCTTAATCGATTTTCATCAAAAAACGAAAATCGATCATTTTGTCGGTTGAGTTTTTTTGGCGGTTAAGGCTCGATATGTGTTCCATTCCTGTGAGGTTCTGATGGCCTTTGCACTATTAAAGAGCTTCCTGCAGCTCTGACACTTGCGAAGAGGGAGGTTCATCTTCAGATACTACACCAGCGTTATCTGGAAGAGTATTTTTTTGTTCTAATTTCCCACCTCCTCGCTCTTGTACACCATAATCGGGATGTGCTGAAACCATGCCATCGGATTTGACGAGGTTGCGTAGAGACTCGCCATTCAGTATAAATATTGCCTATTCCGAAGCCCATCCGCCTCATTAAATCGACCTACCTTCCAGTTTGAAGCCCGGGCCTGCAAACCTTCAGCATCTTAGTCATGGATTCCACATCGGTTGGTATAGCCGTATAAATATTGCGTGCTCCGAAGCCCATCCGCCTCATTAAATCTACCGACAGTTGCCAGTTGGAAGCACGGGACCGCAAATATGCCCTCAATTGAGCAGCACTCAATAGAGGGCATATTACTGAACCGTATTTGTTTTATGCGGCCCTGATGCCATTCTTCCTCTCCCCTGTTGACCGCCAGTATCAAGCTGTCCTTAGTAACGTTAGCGAAGGACCGAGGAGCAGTGTTAGCACTGAACCGCGGAGCGCCGTTACCACTGGATAGAGGAGAACAGTTACCACTGAACACTTTGGTCATTTTGGATGTGGCGGTTCATCTAGAGACCGTAGCCTTTTAATAGGCTGCTGCTGTTTGGTAGCTGATGTGGTATCCTTTCTGCAGAAAACTCCGTGCACAATTTAGCGACTCTCACTGCTTGTTGGTCTCAGTTTATCGATTACATATGTATCTCATTCCCAGAAATTAAACTTAGTAATAAGTCTTTGAAGTTCATAAAGCTGTATAGATCGCAAAAGTGTGGTATGCCATGTTTGTTTGAAAAAAATGGAAGAGTTACTGGATAAGTTTGGATATGATGCTTGTTTGTTTGTCGGTGATTTCAACATTGATATTTGTATGGAGAGCACGCAACGAAGCACTGTGTTAAACCAATTCTCTGAATATGATATGTGTGCGTACCACAATGTTGCCACAAGACCAGTTAGTGGTACTTCTATTGATGGTGTATATGGAAGTAATGGGGAAGATATTTTCGTTCATTGTATCGAAAATAAATTCATTGATCATAGTTACTTAGTCAGCTCAGTGTAACTTTACTGGAAGTTTTTACCACATAAACTCTGAGAAAATCGGTGAATATATTGACGCAATCTGGAACTTAATGTTAATACTACTGATCCGTCTATACAATCTGAAACCTTAGTTCATTTTTTAAAAAGTACAATTACTTGTAGTTCTGAACTAAAACATATTCGGAATGATGTTAACTATGATTTAAGACCATAGATGAATAAAAAACTACTTAATGTGATAAATTTCAAAAATAAACTATTGAAGAAGAAGAATAAAACCGATGAATCACTATATCAGATAAAAAGTATTGGAAAAATAACACGTCACAACAAATGAACACTTTTTGAAAAATACACGGACTTGACAGTATAGGTTCGATTCTGCTATCAAAGGGTATTATAACCCTATACTCGGTTTGGCGAAATTGGTGACCAATTTTTTTATGGGCCTCCAAAGTTTCTGAAAATCAATGGGCCCCTCGAAAAAAAGACTGATTCAGACTTGGTGATACCGCTTAAGTATATTTGGCAATAATGTAGCTAAGAATATGCTGAACAAAGTTTCTTAAAATTTTTTGCAAACAACATTTTTTCCGGTATTTTTTTCTGAAAGTGAAGGCAAAAAATTTTTTTTCGCTTTTTTCAGCATACCTTCCTAGGACTCGTAATTTGTTAGCAACAATGCTTGGCAAAATTGTAGCCAACGTAAATCTGAACAACTTTTGTGAACATATCAATACAATCTGAACGTGTCTAGACAGCCTAAATAGCTCAAAAAACCACATTGTACCCCAAAAATTTTAGTATTTCACTATTATGTAACTAAAATAATTTTTTTTGGTATAGGGTATTTTCAGCAACTTTATAGAAAATATTAAGGCCAATATTTTTGTAGAACATATTAACCCTCTAGCTCCCCCACATAACTGTAATTTTTGGCCCGATTTTAACAAATCGTAAAAAACACCCTTAAAATGGGGAGGTCGGGGATGAAATGTTCTACAAAAATGTTGACCATAAAATTTTACTATATGTGTCAGAACACACCAAAGCCCAAAACACAGAATATTTAAGATATAGAGTTCAAATTCAGGGGTAGTGCAGATGTTACATTTTAAGAATGAAATTCGATTTCGGTCATATGAACACCACAAGCCAGAGCGATATATTCTTTGGACCCAATTTTCCACCACTCTTGCACACATATCGACGTGAACGTTGGCAATTTCGTGTTGGATGTTGTCCCTGAGCTCGTCTAAAGTTGTTGGCTTGTTGGCATAGACCAATGACTTGATGTGGCCCCATAAAAAGAAATCCAATGCCGTTAAATCGCATGAACGAGGTGGCTATTCGATCGGACCATTTCTCGAGATAACACGTTCACCGAATTTGCCTTTCAGTTAATCGATTGTATGGCGTGTTGTGTGGCTAGTGGCACCGTCTTATTGAAACCACATATCGACGATGTCAAGCTCATCCAATTCTGGCCAAAAATAGTTTTCTAACATGGCACGATTGCGCTCTCCAGTGACGGTAACATGACGATTGTTTTAATCGACGAAAAAATACGGCTCAATCACACCTCCACACTGAAAAAAAATTTGTCATAAAATTAAAGAAAGGCTCCAAAGACATCCTTAGTATTTAAAATAACTACACTTTTTACTTAAAATAAAGATAATTTAATTAATATTAATTAAATTTTCTTAAATTTAAGTACAAAATGTACTTATTTTAAAAATAAATTACGTCTTCGGAGCAATTCTTTAATTTTATGACAAATTTTTTTTCATTGCACCATGAAAACTGCACCACACAGGAATTTTTTCGGATACAATTGTGTCTCTTGAAGCACATGTGGGTTTGATACTGTCCAATAACGCATATTTTGTTTATAGACAAAACCACTCAGCCTTCTGGCTGAGCTTCATCGCTGAAGATGATTATTACCGCTGAAAATTGGAGTAAGCGCTCTTAAAGTTGCGACCACCGACTCAGAATTTCGGTAGTAATTTTTATATTATTTCCAAACGTTGCACGTAAGTGAACTTTAGATGATGAAAATGTTGACTTCGACTTACGTTTTGACTCTGAAAGCTCATTAAAAATGTTTGAGGGTGCGTGACATAAAGATACGAAATTGTTATGTCCCTATTGGAAAACCCGGTAGTTTGATTCGCTCGGCCTTTCCTTACTTGTTTTGCACTCGCTTAGGAATAGTGTATAGTCTTGCAAAAATACTTGTTTCGTTAGCTAAATATATTCAGAGCTTTCCTAAAACTTAAAAACTCGATAGTTTGGTTAACTTTATAGATATTTTTTTCATACTTAAATATATTGTTAAAAGCTTCGAATATTTTATCCTTCCTTTTTACCAAAATTGTTTTCCCAAAATTTTTGGAGTGCAAAAGTTCTATCACATAATTGGAAAATTTTTCGACTCCGGACTCCGACTCCTAGACTCCGACTCCACATTACTGTTTTGAGCTATTTGGGGTGCCTAGACACGTACAGATTGTATTGACATGTTCACAAAAGTTGTTCAGATTTACGTTGGCTACAATTTTGCCAAGCAGTGTTACTAAAAAATTACGAGTCCATGGAAGTTATGCTGAAAAAAGTGAAAAAAAAAATATTTTTTCCTCCACTTTTTCAAAAAAAAGTATCGTAAAAAAAAATGTTTTTCCCAAAAAATTTGAAGAAACTTTGTTCAGCATATTCTTAGCTACATTATTGCCAAATATACTTAAGCGGTATCACCAAGTCTGAATCAGCTGTTGCACAAAAGCTGATTACACCTTTTTCGAGGGGCCCACTGATTTTCAGAAACTTTGGAGGCCTACAAAAAATTTGGTCACTAATTTCGCCAAACCGAATATAGGGTTATACTACACTTTGATAGTAGAATCAAACCTATACTGTCAAGTCCGTGTATTTTTTTCACTGTTGCACAGTGTAATCAAACAAGCTAAGAATACATTGATGGAGTCATATTATAAATATAATATAGCGTCATGTGAGGGTGATCCAAAGAAAGTTTGGAAATTTCTTGATAAGGAATTAGGAAGAACTGCTTCGAAATCCAGTAAATGATGTAAATGGAAGGTCTTTAACGTCGGATAAAGAGAAGGCTGCGGCTCACAATGATCTTTTTTTATGAATCCGTGCGAAGAATTCGAAATAATATTGCCGTAGATATTACTGATCACAATAATAACTTCAGGACTTTGACATACAGTAACACACACTTCGCATTTCGAAAAATCGATGCTACTACAATAGAATCTATTCCACATGGTATACCTAAAAACAAAGGATCAGAACACGATGGAATAACAGCAAAAATGTTACATACACGCCACTTTTTACTATCTATAATACTAACCAGAATGTTAAACAGTATAATTGAAACTTCTATTTATCCAGATTGTTTAAAGGTTCACGAAATAATTCCTGTACCCAAAGTTTTTGGTGCAACGACAATAACTTTGTTCCGTCCAATTTCTATGTTATCAAATATAAACAACGTTTTTGAGAAAATTTTGACGGCTCAATTATCTGCTTACCTTTAAAAAACAATCTAATTTTTAACGGACAATATGGTTTTCGAAAAGGCTATGGCGCTGAAACTGCAGTAATTAGCGTTATAAACGAAATTTGTAACGGTATAGATGGATCTTTTATTGGAGTAGCAGGAGTTTTTTCGATTTAAGCAAAGCGTTTGACCTTGTTGACCATACAATATTAATAAACAAATTGGAATTTCCTGTGTATAACAGAAGACAATACGTTAAAATTGGCCATAGTAAAAGTAGTACCAAATCAGTGAGGTGTGGTGTTCCCCAGGGAAGCATTATTGGTCTACTGCTGTTTCTGATATATATTAACGATGTGAAAAACTTAAAATTTGCAGGAAAACTTTATATGTTTGCTGATGATCTATGCCTTTTATACAATTATAAGCATCCATTAGTCCTCAAACCCAAAATGAATATGACGCGTCAGTATTACTGGAATATGCCCGTCTTAACAAACTATGCGTCAACGCCGATAAGGCGAAAATAATAAGCTTTAAACCACTTTACCAAGGAGAGAATTCGAATTTACAGCCATAAATGGAACACTTGTTTCTGAATCGCATTCAGTGAAATACCTTGGTGTTAATATGTATATCGGCAAACTTGTCTTGGGACTTGCACATATCAATAATGAAAAAAAAATTTCTGCGGCTACTGGAATTCTAAGAAAATTTAAGACTAAACTATCTACCGATACAAAACTTCAATTATATTATGCCTTAATTCATTGCCACTTTACTTACATACCCTTAGCATACGGATATAAAGGATGCGCTGCTATGAAGTCTCTACAATGTGCTCAAAATAAAGCTTTAAAAGTGATATTTAATTTGCCAATGGATTTCCCTACAAACTTACTTTTTAAAAATTATGCCAAAAATCTGCTTCCGATAAATGGAATATATAAATATAGTTTGTTACTGTTCATTAAATGTGTAAATAAGATTTGAAATTCTTCTATTCAGTTTCATCAGCATTTTGAACAATCGCAGATGAACACTCGGTACCGTTTGAACCTGAAGATGAGTAAAGATAAACTATAATTATTAAACTATTAAACTATAATAATTTGCCAATTAGTCTCTACTAAAGCCTTTAAGGCATATTTGTAAAATTAAACATTGTATGAAACAATAAAAAAAACAGTAAGGAAAGGCTTAAAGTCGGGCGGTGCCGACTATATAATACCCTACACCTCCCTACACTGAAAAAAAAATGCTTCATAGCATCAATGAACGCGTTTCATTAATTATTTTACATTGATACAATGAAAGTGTTCATTGATGCAATGAAAATGCCATTACGGGAATGAAATGTTTCTTTAAAGCGTTTTTCTAATTTATGACGTGTCATTGATGGAATGAAACGGTTTACATTGATGGTAAGAAGTTTACATTTTATAAAAAAGGAAGACTTATATAAAATTAACAAAAAAATTATCAGTGGTGTAAAGATTTTAACACTAATAAAACAAAATAATACTACACAAACAGATTTACTATTTTTTATGTGCTTTTTATTCTCAAAAAAGGTCTATGAAACTGTTTCTTTATATTAATGTAACATTTCATAGAAGTTTAAAAGTTTCATTGCTGCAATGAAGTGGTGCGGTGAAGAATATAAACAATGAAATTAGCTTTATATTGATGTTCTATATATATATTTTATCTATTTTATAAACATTTTAGGAGTATGTAGTGGTGTTAATTAAACAACAATACTTTACGGAGGTCTATGAAACTGATGCATTAAATTAATGTAACAATTCATAGATAGAAATGTAAAGTTTCATTCCAGCAATGAATTTAAACAGTGAATATACTAACAAAGTGTTTGTCACATTACATACATATGTACATATCTATATCTTCACAAATGTGTTTGTGTGGTAATAAATGTAATATGCTGATGTGTGAATCAGAGTCGTGCAAGCTCAATGAAAACGATGGAGCGGCGTAGTTTTCTTGCATTTGTTTGAGAGGAGAGAGAGGCGGAATTCTATGAATCTACACCGCACAGTGGCATTAACGTCGAATGAAGGTGGTTTGTTGGTAATAATATGATTCACTAATAATTTCAAGGTGTTCATATTATTAGATGTATTATCAATTAACATGACATTTTGGCAATAATTTTATACTTTTATAATCGCACTGACATATTTATTTAATTATTATTATTATTCAAACAGCAGTCGGTGTACATTAATTCAAAATTGTCAAAAGGGTTTTTTTTATCAAATTTTATGTATTCATGATCCATTCTGTTTATGTTTACGAATTTGTAAACTAAATTTTTTTTGAATCGATTATTGTCGTGAAGCTGAATTCTATTCACAATATATTTCGAACATTAAACAGTTTTTAGTGCACGATATTAATTATTCTGAACCACTGTGCCACAACTGTCATCAATAGATAAACAAATATTAATTGCATTAGGTGTGCTGTTGCGACCAGAAAATAAATTCTCTATGGCAAACTTACAACAACAACCCACCCCTTGCTATGCAAACTATTCGTAAAAAAATATCCAGTTATTTTTTTGTGTGTTTGGCGAGTCAAAACAAATCAGTGGCGAAGAATCAATTGTTGCATGAGTGCTGGCAGCAGCCCTTTGATTTAGTTTATAATAGACATTAAACGGACGTAGTTGTGCGCGTTAATAAAAAAATCAAAAATGAAAATATTAAAAGTGAAACAAAATGTCAACAAATACTGAATGAGAAATGTTTTTTGTGTGGTACTTCATTTTAAAGAAATGAAATCTATTTAAGCATATAAAATAATATAATTTTCTTAAAACAAATGACAACTATAGATGTTGTGGTAGTACATACAAAGACACGTCAGGCTTGAAATGGCATGTTCGAAAAAACAGAAGATGGAAAATATATGTCAAATGCCACAACAAGAAACAATTTTCAAGAACCATATCCGAAGTCAACGATGAAACACTCCAAAAACACTAGGTAAGTACTTTCTACCAAGTTATGTCCTAAACATATTTTCATTCACTCCTATTTATAATTTTTTTATTTGTTTAGAAATTGGGGAAAATGCGGAAATGTACGCACATAGCCTTAGATATGACAATCTATCCGCAGATGACTTTAGGTTGGCCTGGACTGCTTATTCCAAATTTCGAAAATTATGCACAAAAGCAAAAATATTAATTAAGCTTTTTCACTTTGGCCTCAGTACAAGCGAGTGAATGGATTTCAATTAGTAAGTATGTAAAAATGCGGTATAAGTGTTTACTTAAATTGTATTTACAAATTCACAAATGCAGTTAAAAAACGAATTTAAAAGAACAAACTGTATTGTGATTTTTTTTTGTTTCATTTTTTATTTTCTCAACTTCAGTTGTCTTTTTATTTTAAAATTTCTCAAAACCCACAATTTTAATTATTTATTTATCTTTAATATTATATTTTCAGATTGAAATGATTTTAAAGTTATGAACAAACACTGATGTACTACAATAAACATTGCAATAAAAAACGGAGAATTTTGTTTAATTTTCTATTTTATTTCAGAGCAAAGGTATGAAACATGTACATTTCATAAATGAGACATGTTCATTCCATCAATGAAACATGTTCATTGAATCAATGAAACATGTTAATTGAATCAATGAAACATGTTCATTGCATCAATGAAACATGTTCTATGAATCAATGAAACATGTTCATTGCATCGATGAAACATGTTAATTGCATCGATGAACCATGTTCATTGCACCAATGAAACATGTTCATTACATTAATGCAACTTATTCATTACATTAATGCAACTTATTCATTACATTAATGAAACTCGTTCATTACATTAATGAAACTCGTTCATTACATTAACGTAATATTTCATGGCATCAATGTAACAAATTTCTATGAAACATTTACTAGTTCAATGTAACGTTTTACATTGTATCAATGAAGCCTTACATTGGTTCAAAAACAATGTAACTTTTCATTGATACAATGTAAAATTTCATTGATGGAATGAAGCTTTTTCTCTGGGTGTAACAATGCGATAAGGGTCATTGCGATAATAATTTGGAATGATTCGTAAATAGGTAGGAACATATTATCTAATTCTGAACCGATAATCGCTAAATTAAGGAATATTCGTTCCAAAATTGAGAAACATCTTTCTGGAAACTTTTAATGAACATATATATGGAGGTTATATATAAATCTGAACCGATTTTTCCAGAATACTCATTCATGTAAAAAATACCTCTTTCTGTCGAATTTCATACTGATCGGATATAAAATACAGTCTCTACAGCGCTTACATGTCAAATCGGGGGTAACTGTATCTAAATCTGAACCGATTTTCTCCGAATTTGGCAGTATTCCTTCATGTAGAAATAAACCTCTTTTTGCCGAATTACGCACTGATGAAATAACATTTTTACAGCGCTTACATGTCAAATCGGGGTAACGTATATATGGGGGCTATATCTAAATCTGAACCGATTTCTTCCAAATTTAAAAGTGTTCATTCAAATAATAGGAAACCTCTTTCTGCCGAATTTCATAGTGATCGGATATAAAATACAGTTTTTACAGAGCTTACATGTCAAATCGGGGGTAACGTATATATGGGGGCTATATGTAAATCTGAACCGATTTCTTCTAAATTTAACAGTGTTCATTCATATAATAAGAAAACTCTGTCCGCCGGATTTCATACTGATGGAATATAAAATAACAGTTTTACAGCGCTTACATGTCAAATCGGGGGTAATGTATATATGGGGGCTATATGTAAATCTGAACCGATTCCAAAATTCAACCAAACCAATAGGGACCACATTCAATAGGGATCGTCCTTGGGCCAAAAAAAAATATATGTGTAAAGTTTCGTCGAGATCGGACCTTAATTGCGACCTGTACTTTGATTATATGAATACATGCACAGACAGACATACGGACATAGCTAAATCAACTCAGAAAGTGATTCTAAGTCAATCGGTATAATAAACGATGGGTCTATTTCTTCTCTTTTTGGGTGTTACAAACAAATGCCCAAAGTTATAATACCCTGTACCACAGTGTGGTGTAGGGTATAAAAAGTCATTGGGTGGGTACCAGAAAGGACTTGACAAGTACGCTGAGCAGCAGTAGATAGTTCAAGGACATTGCACTGTATCGAATTGTAAGTGTTTTTGTCTGTGGATAAAATTTTCTTGTGCAACATGGTATCCTGAACACGAAAAAAAATATAAAACACGTTGTTATGGTAATTTTTTAAAATTCCGAATTTATTGGAAGTAGCCTTTAGTATTTGGACCTATTTTGTTGAAGTATAAACTCGATATAGCCGTGATACCCGTGACGTACTAGAAGGAGTGGGCCCATACTGTCTATCTTCGATCTTAGCCTAAGATAGCAAAATGTAGTATCACTTACCAAATTTGAAGTCCATTCTCGTGCGCACTAGCCAGACAGACGGACGGACGGAAACTGCTCAAATATCTTTAAATCTCTCACAACTTATTTCCGCCGAACATACTTAGGGTCTTAGGACACTCCTGCGATGTGTTACACGTGTGACCCGTAGCAAACATTATATACCCAACTCCACTAAAGTTGGTGTTTAAGCATTCTACATAATCGATATTTGCCTAAAGTAACTTTGCTTGAAATAATATTGAGGTCTCAAAGTTTAAAGTTAACAAACTGAATTTGCATTTCTGTGGTAATTGTCCCACCGTGCCATTTCCTTAAATCAACAGACCCAAAAGCAATAGTACAATTCTGTGATTATGAATTTAAGTTTATTTACCTTCCATCTGCTGATCCATCAAGTGTTTTTCTAGGCGTATCTCTTTCGTCCTTTCTATATTTGTAGCCAATCGCATATGGCTACGAGTAGAGTATGTGGTAAATAACATCCTTAGTGGGTTAGTGGGATAAGAGAACTTTGTGAAGTGTGTTTTTTCTGGGTTTTGTTATTTTCTTAAAATGTTATCTTTCGTTTTCAATCGTTGGTTTTGGTATGGTTTGTTTACGTTGTCTGTTGTTAACTACAGATTGAACGGAAATCGAGTGTGTAAAAAAGCCATTGGAGAACTGAAGTCATATTGTTTGTTCCACTACAACTTGACATACACACACACCAAAGTTTTGTTGAAGTTGCCTTCAAAGTTGGCATTGCCGTGGCTGATCCTGCTGCAGTTGTCGTTGTTGTTGGTATCATGGTTTATAGGTGTTACACAGAAGTGAGTGTTGTTCCAATGGATTACAAATCAAAGGTGCATACATCGACGAAAAGTTTTTCCCGTAGTTGGAATGGCTTCAGGTTTTGTGTTTGTGACACACTGACGTTTGCAAAAGTCATGTTGATTTTCTATTCTTTTTTTTTCATTTATTGATTTAGAATTTCCGGAGAGGTTAGATTCTGCTCTATTTAGGAGGGATTAAATTATTTTGAGTGTTTTTGTTGTGAGGGCCTTTATAAGGGCAAAAAGCATAAATGAAAACACCCACACACAAAGAAAAATATATGGCTGCGGAGACCATAGTTGCAGAGTTACAATGTAGAAGTTATCGTATGGTTGTTGCAACCCTGCATGCAACCACATAATATTGCCCCAGTAACTTGAAACAATGTTATATTCTTCATAATCATAACATCGTCCACTTGTAACCATTTAATTTTCGCCTTGAAACCATAATATAATTAGACCCACAATATATAATAAAGAGATAAATCTCGTCTGAAACATATACATATACTAGCTGAGCCCGGTGCGCTTCGCTGCCCATGTCAAAATTAGCGCTGTAGAAACTGTATTCTATATCCGATCAGTATGAAATTCGGCAGAAAGAGGTTTGTTATTACATGAAGGAATACTGCCAAATTCGGAGAAAATCGGTTCAGATTTAGATATAGCCCCCATATATATGTTACCCCCGATTTGACACGTAAGCGCTGTAGAAACTGTATTTTATATCCGATCAGTACGAAATTCGGCAGAAAGAGGTTTCTTATTACATGAAGGAATACTGCCAAATTCGGAGAAAATCGGTTCAGATTTAGATATAGTCCCCATATATATGTTACCCTCGATTTGACATGTAAGCGCTGTAGAGACTGTGTTTTATATCCGATCAGTACGAAATTCGACAGAAACAGGTTTCTATTTTACATGAATGAGTATTCAAGGAAAATCGATTCAGATTTATATATAACCTCCATATATATGTTCCTCCAGATTTGGTTACAAAGCGCTATAGAAGTTGTACTTTACTTCCGATCATTTCAAAGTTCTCCAGAAAAATGTTTCTCAATTTAGGAACGAATATTGCTTAATTTAGCGATTATAGGTTCAAAATAAAATATACATACACACACACCACATTTACCAATTATTCCAAATTATTATCGCAATGACCCTTATCGCATTGTTAGGGAGGTGTAGGGTATTATATAGTCGGCCCCGCCCGACTTTCTGCCTTTCCTTACTGGTATTAGTAATACATTCACAGAATGAAAAAATACCGAATTCAGTGGAAAGTCCAGAAAATAGAAATGTATACTTATAAAATTTCCAAATTCTTGTTTCATTGGTCATGCATCACATTATCATATTGCGATTGTATTGGAGTGAGCAGCTCATTGGTCAGATCCCGCCAATTTTTGGACCAATCACGTGGACTGTCACCAGATACATATGTACAACATTACAGCACTCTAGATAAAAAATTGTGCAAGATATATCAATTTCGAAATTTGGCTTATAAGGGCGGGGCCACGCCCATTGGTCCGATCCCGCCCATTTTCTGACCAATTACGTAGAATGCCACCAGATACATATACACAACATTGCAGCACTCCCGCTAGCAAATTGTGCAAGATATCAAAATTTGGTCTATGTGGGCGGGGCCACGCCCATTGGACCGATCCCGCCCATTTTTGGACCAATCACGCAGACTGCCACCATATACATATACACAAAATTCCAGCACTCTCGCTAACATATTGTGCAAGATATCAAAATTTCAAAATTTGGATTATATGGGCGGGGCCACGCCCATTGGTCCGCTCCCGCCCATGTTTGGACCAATCACACAGAATGCCACCATATACATATACACAAAATTCCATCACTCTCTCTATCAAATTGTGCAAAATATCTCAATTTCAAAATTCAGCTTATATGGGCGGGGCCACGCCTATTGGTCCGAACCCGCCCATTTTTGGACCAATCATGTAGGTCGCCAACTCATATATATATACAAAATTCCAGGTCTCTCGGTAACAAATTGTGCAAGTTATCACATTTTTAAAATTTGGCTTATATGGGCGGTGCCACGCCCATTGGTCCGTTCCCGCCCATTTTTGGAAAAATCACGTGGACTGCTACCAGATACATACGTACAACATTACAGCACTCTAGCTAACAAATTGTGCAAGATATCTCAATTTAAAAATTTGGCTTATATGGGCAAGATTCTGCCATTTTTTGGACCAATTACGAAAACTGCCACCATATACATATACACAAAATTCCAGCACTTTCGCTATCATATTGCGCAAAATATAATTTTTTGGACCAATTACGAAAACTGCCACCATATACATATACACAAAATTCCAGCACTTTCGCTATCATATTGCGCAAAATATCTCAATTTCAAAATTTGGCTTATATGGGCGGGGCCACGCCTATTGGTCCGCTCCCGCCCATTTTTGGAAAAATCGCGTGGACTGTTACCAGATACATATACGCAACATTGCAGCACTCCCGCTAGCAAATTGTGCAAGATATCAAAATTTCAAAATTTGGTCTATGTGGGCGGGGCCACGCCCATTGGTCAGATCCCGCCCATTTTTGGAAAATTCACATAATCTGACACTAAATGCATACACACGAAATTTCAGCACTCTAGCTAAAAATTTTTCTCAATACCAAAATTTGACCCATATGGGCGGGTCCACGCCCACTTGATATATCGAAAATTCAAGTACCCTATTTTCAGCACCCCCTACACATGTACATTCTGTGAACATTTCAAGATGATCGGTCAAGCCGTTTAGACGTCTATACGGAACAAACAAACATACAAACAAACAAACCCACAAACAGACACTCTCTTTTATATATATAGATGTATGTGGGGAATATACGAGTATCTAAATTCGACAACTTTGGTTCAAAGTTAGCAGAGTTCATTCGTAGATCACCAGGTTGGTTCTGTTTTGAATTTTGTATCTGTTTTGAAAAAATTTAAGAAATGTATGAAATATAATACGGAATTTGATACTTTGGAGGGCAGAATTTCGGAAACTGTTTTTTATTCTTTATTACGCTATAGTTGTTAAACATGTAGTGTAAAATACAAAATAACACAATTTTTATTGCTGCATAAGTAATGGGAAAATTATTTTCGAAAAAATCTGACAATTTGTGTGAGGCACCAAAAGGGGCTTGACAATTACACCTGTTCGGCTCTGAACAGTAGATATTATATAGACATTGTATTGTACCGAATTGTAAATGTTTGTTTGCTCAAGTATAAAGTTATAAACAATTCCATTTTGGTACCATTCGGCCATTTTGCGTGGGAGGTAAGTACCAAAAAGGGAAGGTTAATTTCGCCCATTTAACCAGATTAAAAGTACTTTGCAAGCATTACGCTGTACAAAATCTCAAGTATTTTTATGAAATGGCATTAAAGTTATGGGCCCATTGGTACCAACGAAGAAATTTCAGAAGATTCAGATTGGATTAAGTGTGCAAAAAATTAACACTTTTTGAAAAATACACGGACTTGGCAGTATAAGTTTCTTTTACAAAATTTGTTAACAATTTATGCCAAAAATGTTTCCCTTCACCTTTTCAAAAAAAATTTTTTTTTTCACATTTTTAGTATAACTTTGAGGGACTCCTAGTTTTTCAGTAACAATATTTGTAGCCACAGTAAATCTGAAAAAACCCTAAAAATGGGAAGGGCGGAAATTAAATATTCTACTAAAATGTTGGCCAAAGCCAAAAACTTATCACAAAGACCAAAAAACAGTAAAATTACGGTGAAACTTCTCTGTTCTGGCATATATCGATACCTGCATTTTAAAAAATGTCGACTTAGCACGTTTTTAGGGAGATTTTTAATTTCTAAATATTGCAAATTGCATTCATTCAACATTTGGCGTTTATCCGTCACCCCAATCAAACGTTATTCACAAAACAGTACATTTCATTTATTTTATTTTTATAATCCATAGGCCTAATATGGCCAAATTGATTACATAGGTATACAGATGAGACATTTTATACTATAATTCATTAATTGTATCTTAAAACTAAAAAAAAACAATAAGGAAAGGCTAAAGTCGGGCGGTGCCGACTATATAATACCCTACACCACTCTCGTAATATTGAATAACTCTGATATATAAATTTTGTAATTCATGTATAAATTGTTTACATAAATATACTTTTGGGACATTTTATGCTTAAATAATACCCTGTACCACAGTGTGGTGTAGGGTATAAAAACAATTGGATCTAAAGAGCGAAATCGGATGAAACATATATATGGGAGCTATAGCTAAATTTTTACCGATTTTCTTCAAATTCGGTAGTGTTGGTTCATGGATCAAGAAACTCTACCATTCTAAATTTCAAAATGATTGGATGTAAAATACAGCTTCTACAGGACTAAAGAGAAAAATCGGACGAAACATATATATGGGAGCTATAGCTAAATCTTAACCGATTTTCTTCAAATTCGGTAGTGTTGGTTCATGGATCAATAAACTCTACCATTCTAAATTTCAAAACGATCGGATGTAAAATACAGCTTCTATAGGACTAAAGGGCCAAATCGGACGAAAGATATATATGGGAGCTATATCTAAATCTGAACCGATTTCAACTAAATTCAATAGCGATCTTAACAGCCGCGAAATACTCTAAACTGCAAAATTTCAGAACGATCGGAGTGAAATTGCGACCTGTAGTCAACGAACAACTTTACATGGACAGACGGACGGACGGACGGACGGACATCGTTAAATCGACTCAACTAGTGATTCTGAGTCGATCGGTATACTTTAAGGTGGGTCTAGCTGTGTTATTTTCAGGTGTTACAAACATCTACCGTAAAACAATCTTATAATACCCTGTACCACAGTGTGGTGTAGGGTATAATAGACTTAATGTTATATTTTTAACACGACTATGGATGATGTACATCTTAGCTTATTCCTTCATTGAATACAGTTGAGAGATATTATAAAAGCATTAATAGGCGCATTTAAATAAGCTTAGAGATAAATGATAGCTAATTCTGCAAATTGTTTACAGGACATCGGGAAATGTCTAATGTCATATGGGATATTGTTATTCCACAATTTTACTGCTCTGACATGAAAGGACCTTTTCATTATTAATGTCTGAAATCGAGGCAGTGTAAGCGAATGAGTCCTTTCTGAAGTACCGAATTCAAATTTGGTGGATAAGTAGGGAGGATTTCCATACTTCATAACCCTATATAACAACGAGATTTACCCTTAAATTAATAAAGCTTTCCAAAGTATATCCTAAGAACAGAATTGAGCATGGCGTAACATGATCGCCAAATCTAAGTTTATACACACATATTTTTAAACACACATATTTTTAAACGACTGCCTACATATGTTCCAGAAAATATTTAAAGGCCATAATTAACATGAGGTAGAATCATTGATTGTCCAATACGTTTGCGCACATTGAAAGGAAGGACAGACCCAGTACTATAAACTTTTCGCAAGAGAAAGGATATCCTGAATATTACATTATTAATATGATCTGTAAATTTTAGCTGATCATCTATAAAAAATCCTAAGATTTTTAGACATCTTACTTTTTCGATAGTGGAAGCATTGATCATGAAGTTCAACGAAACATGGGGACTGGAATTTAATACAATTGCCTTTGATTTAGTTGGCATAAGATCTATATAGTTTTCATTGACCTTTCATAAAAGTTATGTTGTCAAATATATCATTTATTTATAATGAAAATAGTAGAGGGCCCATAATAGACCATTGTGACACTCCACGAAATATAGAGCGTATTGAAGATATCTGCATATTATTCTGTACATATTGAGATCCTTTGGACTGAACAGATTTCATTAAACGACAGGCACATAATGAGAAACCATATTTTATAAATAATTTATTCAACAAAATTCCATGACCAATTGAATCGAAGGCCCGGCTGAAGTCCAGGCTAATCAAAGTAGTGACTATTTTCTCATCCACATGTTTCCTGATGTCGTCGATAAGGTCAACCATTAGAGAGGTAGTACTATATCCCTTTCGAAAACCTGATTGTCTTTCGGAGAGCAATACATTATCCGACATATAACTGGATATTTGATCGTTCATGAGCCACTCTAATGCCTTGGAAATAGCGGGCAGAATGCTAATCGGAGATAATCACTGCAGCCCTGTAGACATTTAACTTTGGCTATTGGAATAACCTTAGCACAAGGCCATATTCTGTGAAGTTAGATGTAGATATAACTGTATTGAATATGTGACATATGTGATTCGCCAATACCGGGAAAATAATTTTTAAAAACTTTAGCGGAATACCATCAAGCCCTACAGCATTCGATTTAATGCGACAAAAAGTTCTCCATATTTCTGGAACACTACTGTACCTAAATGAAAATCCATTGAATGTATTTGAACCAGCAGTTTCAAAGATAATGTTAAGTGGGTAATGCAAAGTATTCACTGCAAAAATTGGCGTCAATGTCAACATCAGCAAGAGTATTATCACTGTAGCCCAATTTTCTAAGTTCCCGCCACATTTCTTTCGGCGAAACTTCCGAGAAAAATCGATGTAAATGTTTAATCTTTTGTTTCCTAATGGTCGATTTGTTTCAGTCGATTTCTGTATTTGCAGAAATCTTTCCATGTCATATCATTCCTGTCATTCATGTCTCGCAGTTTACGAGCGTTTTTAATCCATGGCTTGTCCATCCAATGAATGTTCTTGCGACTATATATTCGTTTAATTGGAACATGCCTAGCAAATGCCTGGGAAACGATAGCACTAAAAATGCCGATTTGAGTATTGGAATTATTTGTATCATAAATAGGACCAACGTTTGAAGACTCTAAGTATTGTAGACAATCATTGATGTTAAGCGACGAATAATCACGTATTACTAATCCATGTACAGCTATTAATTTTTTAACTTTATATGACAAAAATATTGCTGCATGGTGTGAGTTTAAAGATGGGAAGATGAATTGGCCCTTGCATTTAATCAACCCAGTATCACTAACCAAAAAATAGTCAATTAATGAACTACAATTCGACTGAATACAATAGTGACTGGGGATGGAATTGTGTACAATATCGAATCCATATCACCGACAGAAATTCTCATTTCAATATTTCTTGTAAATAGATTTACATTACAATCACCCCTAAACAGAATATTATCATACCGAGATGAAAGCTTCTCAATAATCACATAATTACGATGGTGAATAAGGCTTTTGGAGTTCTTGGTTTCATTAAGCGTTGGGCGAAAGAATTCTCAGACCCTTATGTAACAAAACAGTTGTATACTTCCCTAGTTAGACCTATTCTAGAATATGGGTCTGTAGTGTGGGACCCACAATACGGGACTTATGTCGATAAGTTCGTATCGGTTCAAAAACAGTTATTATTGTTCGCTTTGAGGCATCTTCATTGGAATAGTAATATTGTTCTTCCACCCTACACTAGCAGGTTGAGTTTGATAAAACTGCCTACTCTTAAGAGCAGACGTATTATGCTGAACTCCACTATGGTACTGAAGGTGATAAATGGTGATGTCCCATCTACTACTTTCATTATTTCTAAGATCAGATTTAATGTTCCTTTCAGGTCTTCCCGATATTACCAATTACTGCATATTGATTTTCAGCGTACAAATTATGCATTTGCAGAACCTATTCGTAGAATGTGCATGGATTTTAAGAATTTATGTGAGGTTATAGAAATTGATGTACCAATTGATGTAGTAAGATCTCGAATTATCTCTTTTTTAAATGTGTAATATGTAATGCTAATGTTTTCAGTATATGTTTTTTGTGTGTCTTTTTAACTAGAAATATTTGAATTGTTGCATGTACCGGCTGTTGATACTTTTTTGTAGATGGTATTTCCACCCACTACTTTTAATCCGCCATGGTCCGGATCGTGGTGTGTACGCAATCCCTACGATATTGGGATGTGGCCCCCTCGGTCGGAAGGGCGGGTAAGAGTGGCTGCGTTGGGAACGTTCGTCAAAAAAAAAGGAGATAAAAAAACACCAGCATTTCCAGAAAAATTGCCTCAGACACGCAATAATTCGAACTCAGAAGTACTTGCTTAGCTTTTAGCGAACTTTTCACATATGC
The DNA here is from genome assembly GCA_963930755.1 of Eudasyphora cyanicolor. Lineage (NCBI taxonomy): Eukaryota > Metazoa > Arthropoda > Insecta > Diptera > Muscidae > Eudasyphora > Eudasyphora cyanicolor. Next base: position 152,664,570 of record OZ005736.1, on the reverse strand, counting down.
AAAAACTCCTCCAGCTCGAGCCACTATCCATGTTATATCCATCAATGTCAACAGTTTCATTGGCAATGTGAGGCTTCATCTATGACTCAGAAACGCCAATAATGTCAAAGATGTTATATGAAAAAATTGAACAAATTTCATCAATTTTATTTGAATTACTTCCTGGTGCAATTCTTTGGGCGTTATGTATAGTATTAAGTTTATTACAATTTATTCTTAATTTTTTAAATGCATCCGTGCTAATGCTTTGCCCTAAGTTACTCTCCATGGAAAATATAGAAAGATATCATCCATATTCGTGTTAAGAACGTTATAACTAACATAATTGTAATTTTATTTCCATTTTCTCCAAATTCATTTAAATATTAGCAATCCGTAACAAAAAAGTAGTATATAATTCAATTCTGTGAAATTTAAATTAATAATTTGAAATAATATGGCAATAGTGACAACAGATTATACCTAATTAATATATAAAGCATGCATTTTCAATAACACAGTTCAACAACCAAAATGGGAATGGAATGAAACCAATTGCAAAAGAAAGTTGACGTTATCCATAATAAAACCTTCAAGAATTTTTTTTCAGTTCAGTGCGAGATTTTTTTTACACGCATTTGAAGTTGGTGATTTTGAACCGTTTTTTCTATGAAAATCGACAAGAAATAGCACCATTTGTATGTCAGCGCCACCTAGCGCGAGTTGTAGGTTAAAATAAATATCAAAAAAGAAATCCTCGACCCCAAAAACAGTAAGATACCACAACAGTCCATGATAATAAAAAATAAGCATTATTTTATCAAATTGCAATTGGTCTCATCCCTTTCCCATTCGGAAAGTTCGATTTTGTATCACAGTGTTATTAGTCATTCATAATCAACGACATGGTGGAAAATTAATAATATTCAAAATTATGTGACAGAAGTTTCTATTGCAGCTTCTTTAGTAAGTGCCAATAATTTATCGATATTTAGCGTTTGTAAAGTTCCATCGTTGAACACAAATTTGGCCTCAGGAGGATTCTTATTTATTACATACATTTTTCTTATTTTTTTGTGTTGCAATAATTTCCTACAAGCAAATCTTACTTTAGCTGTCAAAGGAGTCAAATTGTCATTGATATAAACCCTAGATGCTATATCGCTATAAATTATCTGATTTATTCTTTTTGCTTTTGTTAGTTTTGTTCTGCAAGTTTATTATAATTACTTTTGTTTATTAGTGCATGCGTTAGAACGTTTGTTTGTTTTTTATAGCTGACGCATACACGTCACATTAGATCACAGCATTGACCGCAGAAGAGAGATTCACTTCACGTTTGTTTCTTTTGTTTCATTCGTAAGTATGTATACATGACTTTGTGAAATTTTTTGTACGACTATTTTAAAACACAGTATTTTTAAAACACAATTTTACAAGCGTAGAATTAGTTTAGAATGTTGCCATCACATTATTTCAAAATTAGACCACCTATTTTCACTGTATTCCAAAAATACTACGGACTGTTGTAAAGCACGTCTACTCTCGTCTCATGTTACTTTAAATTCAATTAGTACAGGTCACTCGATTTGCATTATAAGGGAATTCCACACAAATTTAAACAAGTAAAGAAGGATTAATAATTAATAACTTATAACGGGTGATCCAAGTAGAGATTCTTTTTTCAATAGCCTTTTTTTGACAGATCACGTGTGAGTCGTGTCATGCTGTCATGTTATTTTTGTTAAGTATTGTTTGGTATTTCATCATAGAAAGACTTACGCCTGAACAACGTTTAAGCGTTTCATTCGCTAGTTACCAGTCGAAATGCTCGAACGAGTCATTGAAAATTTGACTCAACGGATGGACCATTTGAGACATAGCCGCGGGCAACATTTGATAGACATGATCTTAAAAAAATAAATGCCAAAGAATGTTCTTTCAAATGATAATAAACATTCCCCATTCAATTTGAATTTTCTGTGTTTTTATACACTATACACCACACTGTGGTACAGGGTATTATGACTTTGTGCATTTGTTTGTAACACCCAAAAGGAGAAGAGATAGACCCATTGTTTATTATACCGATCGACTTGTAGTCACTTTCTGAGTCGATTTTGCTATGTCCGTCTGTCTGTCTGTCCGTCTGTCTGTAGATGTATTTTTGTAATCAAAGTACAGGTCGCTATTATGGCCCGATCGCAACGAAACTTTGCACATATATTTCTTTAGGCCCAAGGACGATCCCAATCAAAAAATTGGTTAAAATCGGTTCAGATTTACATATAGCTCCCATATATACATATGTACCTCCGATTTGGCATATATGCACTGTATAAGCAACATTTTTGAACCGATTTGTACAAAAATTGACAGAGAGTAGTCTCGTGATACACTTAGAGACAATACCAAATTTGCAGAAAATCGGTTCCGATTTAGATATAGCCCCCATATATATGTGTCCCTCGATTTGAAATTCAAGCGCTGTAGAAACTTTATTTTATATCAGATCACAGCGAAATTCGGAAGAAAGTGGTTTCTTATTACATGAAGGAATACTGCCAAATTCGGAGAAAATAGGTTCAGATTTAGATATAGCGCCCATATATATGTTAGCCCCGATTTGACATCTAAGCGCTGTAGAGACAGTATTTTATATCCGATCAGTATAAAATTGACAGAAAGAGGTTTCTATTTTACATGAATGAGTATTCAGAGAAAAATCAGTTCAGATTTATATAACCTCCATATACATGTTTCTCCTGATTTGGAAGGAATATTGCTTAAATTAGCGATTATCGGTTCAGAATTAGATATATTTACATATATATGAACTGTTTATTTTGAAAGTGGCGTAAACGCCATTCTGTTTTACTCGATTCAACATTAGAAAAAAGGGGTTAATAAAAATAGAATGCGAAAATTTTAATTTAATATAGAAACATTGAAGTCTTGAGATGAACTGCATGTAAGTAATATATATCTTTTATTTACATAGCCTTTTAATGATAGTACTATTGGTACTCTTGAAGGAATACTGCCAAATTCGGAGAAAATCGGTTCATATTTAGATATAGCGCCCATATATATGTTAGCCCCGATTTGACATCTAAGCGCTGTAGAGACTGTATTTTATAACCGATCAGTATAAAATTGACAGAAAGAGGTTTCTATTTTACATGAATGAGTATTCGGAGAAAAATCGGTTCAGATTTATATAACCTCTATATATATGTTTCTCCTGATTTGGAAGGAATATTGCTTAATTTAGCGATTATCGGTTCAGAAGTAGATATATTTATCGGTTCAGAATTAGATACTATATAATACCCTACACCTCCCTAACAATGCGATAAGGGCCATCGCGATAATAATTTGGAATAATTGGTAAATGGGTAAGAACATATTATTTTTTCATAACATTATTATAATTTCATAAATTTTGGGAAAGAACATATTATGTTCTTACCCATTTACCAATTATTCCAAATTATTATCGCAATGGCCCTTATCGCAGTGTTAGGGAGGTGTAGGGTATTATATAGTCGGCCCCGCCCGACTTTCTGCCATTCCTTACTGGTTTTCTTTAAAAAAGCAGGGAACCTCGAAATGGATCGCCCTATATGCCCTCCACCATGTATCGCATGTGAATGGTTACAGTTACTAATAAACGCACTATAACAAATTTCACCCCAATTAGTTGAAATTTGACGACTCTATGAAATAAACCCCAATGAAATAACACCCAAAAATGAAATAAATAAATAAAAATTTCATAAATTTTGGGATTTATTTCATCGTGAAATAAATCCCAAAATGTTGGGTTTTATTTCATTTTTTTGGAAATTGTTTCATTACCTGGGATTTATTTCGTTCCTGCAAAACACCCCAAAAAAGGTCCAATGAAATAATTCGCTATTAAAACAAGTAAGAAAGTTTCAGTCGGGTAAACCGACTAAGGTATACCCTCACTTTGTGAGTAATGTAATATTGAATATTACTCGAATTATTCTGTCAATTTGTGTGGGAGGTACCAGAAGGGGTTTATCAAATACACCTATTTTTCGCTGAACATTAGATACTTTAAATTCATTGCACTGTGTCGACTTATAAGCATTTATGTACACTGGTATAAACGTTATGAGACATTAAATTGTGGTATGATTTGGGCATTTTGTGTGGGAGGTACCAAGAGGGGCGTGGCAATAACGCCCATTTTTCACAGGGCTATAGACACTATAAACACATTACACTGTACAAAATTTCAAGTATTTTTATACACTGGTTTTAATGTTATAAGCTGTTAACTTTTGGTGGAAAAAGGTACCTTTGTGTGGGAGGTACCAAAAGGGGCGTGACAACAACACCCATTTTTCCCTGGACTGTAGGCAATATAAAAGCATAATACTGTACAAAATTTCAAGTATTTTTATACACTGTTATTAATGTTATAAGCTGTTAACTTTTGGTGCAAAATGGTGCATTTGTGTGGGAGGTACCAAAAGGGACGTGGCGACTTCGCCCATTTTTCTCGAGTTGATAACGACTAACAAGCTAATACTATGTGTGGAATAAGTAGTATAGCAGTTATTAAAGAATCAATATTTCACAACATTTTAACCCTTTGTGGGGGAGGTACTAGAAGGAGTGGACCAATATGGCCCATCTTCGAATTTAGCCGGAGATAGAAAAAAATATTACCACATACCAAATTTGAGGTCAATCGGTTACTCCTTTCGAGAGTTATCGTGCGCACCAGCCAGCAGACAGACAGACAGACAGACAGACGGACGGACATTGCTCATTCGACTTAAAATGACCCAAAACGGATTTCCTCCGAACATACTTGGGGTCTTAGGTCACTCCTTCGACGTGTTACACTTTTTTCCGTAGCAAATGATATATACCCTCGTCACACTAAAGTGAGCGTATAAAAATTTGAGACTTGTTTCATTTCTTAAAAATTTTGGTATTTATTTCATTTTTTTGGTAGTTATTTCATTATTTAAATTTTGAAGGAAGTCTGTATTTGAAATTATTAGTGTAAAAGAAGAAAGACGTTTTATTTAAGACTTAATTATTAATTTATTTTTATCCATGTATATATACTGGGTGGCCTAAAATGACCGAAGTGGTTTGAAATCCTTATAACTTTTTTATTTCTTTTTAGTATTTAGTTTAAAAAGACTTGTGGAATTTATAATGGAACAAAACACAATTGAACAACGTGAAAAAAATAAAAAATACAATAATAAATAAATAAATAAATATTCTCCATTAATATACTGTATTTAAAAAAATAGTTATGTCTTAAATACAAATTAATACTTATTTTTTTGCCTGCGGCGCTTTAGATCACATCCAACATCGTCTTGTTCAATTTTCAAATATTGTTTTTGCCTACAAGATTTTATTTGAGATTATTTATAGTATTCTTTAATCATTCCAATGATTTAGGAAATGCTGTGATGAGCCTCAAAAAAAAATTTTATTTGGACATCGCGCGCGTCTTGGAATTTTACGACGATTAATAACACAGTGCAACAACCAAAATGGGAATGGGATGAAACCAATTGCAAATGAAAGTTGACATTATCCATAACAAAACCTTCAAGGGTTTTTTCAGAACAGTGCGAGATTTTTTTACACGCATTTGAAATTGGTGATTTTGGAACGCTGTCTAAAAAGAAGTGATCATTTCAAATTTGATAAAAATAATGCTTATTTTTTATTATGGAAAGTTGTGGTATCCCACTGTTTTTGGGGTCGAGGAATTCATTTTTGATATTTATTTTTACCTACAACTCACGCTAGATAGCGCTGTCATACAAATGGTGCTATTTCTTGTCGATTTTAGAATAGAAAAAACTGTGTATTTATATTTTTAGGCTGAAAATCAATTTTTGATGTTGGGATCAATTTAGCAGTTTTCGTTCCTAAATTAAGGAACTTCTTTCTGCCACATTTTGTAATGATCGGAAGTAAAGCACAACTTCTACAGCGCTTTGATACCAGATCGGGAGGAACATATATATGGGGGCTATATCTAAATCTAAACCTAGTTTCACCAAAATTTGGCAGTTTTCATTCATGTAATAAGGAACCTCTTTCTGCCGAATTTCGTACTGATCGGATATAAAATACAGTTTCTACAGCGCTTACACGTCAAATCGGTTGTAACATATATACGGGGCTATATCTGAAACGATTCCATAAATTTTGACTGTGTTCATTCATGTAATTAGAAACCTCTTTCTGCCGAATTTCGCTCTGATCGGGTAAAAAATACAGTTTCTGCAGCGCTAACATGTGAAATCGGGGTTAACATATACAAATATGGGGGCTATATCTAATTCTAAACCGAATTTCCTCAAATTTAAAATTGTCTCTAAGTATATCAATTTTTATTCAGATCGGTTAAAAAATGTTGTTTATACAGTGCACATATGTTAAATTTGAGGTACATATTAGGGATGTAGCGAATATTCGCATATGCGAACGCGAATTATTCGCATCATTTTAACATTCGCAAAAACCATCTTTGGATTATTCGGTTTCGCAAAAATATATTTCAGTATTCGCTTCCATTTGTTAAAAGTGTTCAATCTCCTTATTCCCTTCACACAATTTGATGGTATTAATACCAATGAAAACCTCTGCCACTTCTCTTCAAAACAGTTGAAAAAATATGTTTATCCTTGTGGTAAAAGGAGATAAAAATATGGAAAACATTCTTAATACTTGAATGTCCTGGAAAAGTATTGGTTCAGTTCCTTAAATGTGCTGGTACTAAAAGGTCAAAATAGTATTCGCATTCGCTTTCGCAAAAATGCATATTTTACTATTCGCTTTCGCATTTGCAAGACATATATTTCAATATTCGCTTTCGCTAAAGTCACTTTCGTTACATCCCTAGTACATATACATGGGAGCTATATGTAAATCTGAACATTGGGCCAGAAAAGTGCACTGTGTTCAATTTCATCACAATCGGACCATAACTGCCACCTGCACTTTGATTAAAACGATACATCTGCAGACGGACGGACGGACCGACGGACATGCTTTTATCGACACAGGAAGTGATCGGTATAATAAACGATGTTTCTATCTCTTCTCCTTTTGGGCATTACAGACCAATGCACAATCTTATAATACACGGTGTGGTGTAGGGTATAAAGGGTATAAAGATGTTCATAAAAATTAAATTAATTTTTTTTATCAAATTGTTAACATCCTAAGAGCATCAAGAAATATCATGTTCATAACTTTATAAGTACTGGTGCGAATGTGCTCATATAAGTATCGAATTAAATGGTGCGACAAGTCTATGTTGAATTCATCGGTGAAGATACGATATAGAAGTACTTCTGGGACGCAATAAAACCATCTTCACCACTTTTTTTTATTTTTTTTGTGATGGAATTATTTTATTATTATCATTATCCGTATAGGAATTATTTTGTCAGAGAGACAATATAAATATGGAGCTGACGAGTTAGAATAATTTTCTTAAATAGGAAATATCTCCAAGGATCTGGTTTGTTCGTTCTCAAGCCTTTAGTGTATATTCCAATGGCTTCATACACAATTTTCATTGCGGCCGACTTTATCAAAGGAAGAGTTAACCTTGGAAAGCGACAAATAACATCGAAATAAGGAGCTGGAAATATGTCTTCATTAGTCAAAACTGTAAAATATCCAAAGCATGACTTATGCATGTTTGGGATGTAATATTTGAAGTCAATTGGCCTTTTCAGCCCATTATCCTGACAGGCTGGTCTGCAAAATAACTCTAGAAGGCAGTGGCCGAACGTTTTCAGATACTTTGGTTTCTAGCAACAAAACAAGTAAGAAAGTTTCAGTCGGGTAAACCGACTAGGGTATACCCTCACTTTGTGAGTAATGTAATATGGAATATTTATATATTTTTCGCTGAATAGTAGATACTTAAAATACATTGCACTGCGCCGAATTATAAGCGTTTATTTGCACTGGTATATTAACGTTATGAGATATTAAACTTTGGTATGATTTGGCCATTTTGTGTGGGAGGTACAAAAAGGGGCGTGGTGATAAGGGCCATTTTTTACAGGGCTATAGGCACTTCAAAAGCGTTACGCTGTACAAAATGTTGTTGGAATTCACCGATCAGGCTGTGTCCCGTCAGAACTGAAATTAACGTAAACAGTCTTTTCCTCTCTAGTGCGAGGGGATATTTTGAACTTCTTAGGTCATGTCTTGCCCATATTTGTGTAGCTACCCTAGAGGTGTCGATTTCTATGCATCTTTTACTGGACTGCCTGATTGCCTCTTGCTTAAGCGAAAGCTTGCATGTGGACAGTGGTGCACAAATGTATGCAAATTCTTCGGCAATTTGTAATGCCCAAGTAGGTCCATCAGATTTGCCATATCAAGACTAAGCTGGTGATGGACCGCTAAAAATTTCTGCACCTTCTATTTATCGAAGGGAGAAATCTGTTTTCTTGTTGTAATAATTATCATTTGTAATTTTCGCAAATAACCACTTTAATATAATATGTAAAATGTTCAACGAAGTGTATACAAGTTTTTCAATTAAGTACATTTCTATGGGAAGATTGCATTTATATTCATCATTATTTTCTCAAATAGTAAGTATTTGTCGCGGACAAATTAATGTTTTCATGCATATATATAGTATTGTATATTATATTTTTATACACTCACTTTAGTGTGACGAGGGTATATATCATTTGCTACGGACCAAAAGTGTAACACATCGAAGGAGTGACCTAAGACCCCAAGTGTGTTCGGCGGAAATCCGTTTTGAGCCATTTTAAGTAATTTGAGCAATGTCCGTCCGTCTGTCTGTGTGTCTGTCCGTCTGCCTGTCTGTCCTTCTGTCTGGTTGGAGCGCACGATAACTCGGATTGACTTCACTTTTGGTATAAGATAATATTTATTTTTATCTCCGGCTAAGTTCGAAGATGGGCCATATTAGGCACTCCTTCAAGTACCTCCCTCACAAAGGTTTAAATTTAGTGAAATATTGATTCTCTAATAACTTCTATACTACTTATCCGAATCCTCTGTAATTCCACACATACTAATACACCACACATATAACATTAATACCACTTAACAGCCTATAAATTAAACAGCGCCTACAGTCCAGTGCAAAATTGGCGTTATTGCCATGCCCCTTTTGGTACCTCCCTCACAAAGGTACCATTTTGTACAAAAAGTTAAAAGCTTGTACATGAAAGTACTACCAAATCTTGCACAGTGTAACGATTTTGAAGTAGCTATAGTCCTGTGAAAAATGGACGTTACCCTCACGCCCCTTTTTGTACCTCCCACACAAAATGGTCAAATTATACCAAAATTAAATAGCTCATAACGTAAATATATTAGGGCACATAAACGCTTATAATTCGGCACAGTGTATTTGATAAACCCCTTCTGGTACCTCCCACACAAATTGACACATTAATTCATGTAATATTACATATTATATTACTCACAAAGTGAGGGTATACCTTAGTCGGTTTACCCGACTAAAACTTTCTTACTTATAAAATAATAAAATAAATAATGAAAATCAAACTAAGTAAAAAACGAATGCTGAATATTTTATTTGGTACAGTACAGGAAAGCAGAACAAAACTGATAAATAGTCGGGTGCAACTAATATTTTAATAAAGAAATATTACCAATAGATATTGGTTGTTCAAAATCATAATTATTACAACCGAAACCTACGATAGTACATGTAACTGCAAAAATTCGTTTGGCAAATAATTCGGTTGAAGCAACCACAACGTTTTCTGTGTGTACTAAACATACCTTCAAATCTCAAATAAGACCATAAGTAGTCCCGTGCAATAATATTTCATGAATAATCAAATCAGAGGTATGTGCGAGAGTTATTTCTGCATATGTAAGGCCTCGAATCGTCATTAATACATCCCTGTTTATGTTCCACTGTAAAGAGTATTTAAACATGTGAAACTAAAGCAATCTAAAGTTTTAAGGCAAATGTAGTGTGACACACGTACAAGTGCATATCCTCCAACTGTTACAGACCGATTGTAGCAGGTGTACACTTATGTGTGTTGTATATCTTGTATCCTTGTATGCCTGAATAATTTACTGAGTGTGCGTGTGTGTGTTGTCGGTCCACCCGTATGCATGAATAGCCGAATGCCGAGTCAGCCAGTTGTTGTTGGTATCCTTTTCCGGTTAAATAAAAATGCCCAATTGTTATTTTGGGAAAACGAAACAAAAACAAAACACTTCCAATGGACAAAATTTGTTCGAGAAAAAGTAAATAAAAATAGATTGGTTCTCATGATATTTAGTTATTTAAGTTTCCTCTGTTCCCTTTTTCCCCCAAGGAAAGACAAAATTATCTTGAACAGGTTTATATTTACCAAGCGGCCTTTATGCAAATAACTCGACCTGCATACTACCCGAAAAAGGGACAAACTTCCTTTGTTATCTTTACACCCCAAAAAAATGTCGCCTGATATTTTATGGGGTCGACTGCTCTTGTTTGTCTTCTGCTAGTTTTCCCCCAAATTTTAAATATGACCGACGGACCATAAGTTTCCAAGTCAGTGTCTCATTACAGTTTTACTTTTCGCCGTTGTCAGTTCAGTTTTTTCGGTAAATTGCATTTGTAATATATGCACAAAAATAATGCTATGGAAAGTTTTCTTAAATTAAGATTCGTTCTAGATTTTTTATGTGGGGTTTCCTCTCATAAGCTTTGTATTTTTTGTTTTGTTTTTTGGACTGTTTAAAAATAAAAATTGTAGTCATTCATGCGAGTAAAATGTATGGCTATACTCGTATACATCGTAATGGGGATACATGAATAGGTTGCCTTGAAAGGGTGTTGTAAAGTGGAGTGATCTAGCATTTTAGTATTTGTATCCCCTCATCTTAGAGAGGAGGGTGAGGGGATACAAATGTGTAACACATCGAAGGAGTGACCTAAGACCCCAAGTACGTTTGGCGGATATTCGATTTGGGTTATTTTAAGTCATTTGAGCAATGTCCGTCGGTCCGTCTGTCTGTATGTCTCTCTGTGCACGATAACTCTCGAAAGGATTAACCCATTGACTTAAAATTTGGTATGAGCAAACATTTATTTATCTCCGGCTAAGTTCTAGTACCTCCCTCACAAAGGGTTAACATTTAGTGAAATATTGATTTTTTAATAACTCCTATCTTCTGAAATTTCACATATAGTATTAAATTATTAGTCGCTAACACATCAAGAAAAATGGGCGAAGTTGCCACGCCCATTTTGGTACCTCCCACACGAATGGACCATTTTACACCAAAAGTTAACTGCTTATAGCCTTAATACAACTACATATAAATACTAGAAATTGTGTACAGTATAATGCCTTTATAGTACCTAGAGTCCAGAGAAAAATGGCCGTTATTGGCACGACCCTTTGTGGTACCTCCCACCCAAATTGAATTTTTGGACCAAAAGTTAACAGCTTAACAGCATGCAAATACTTGAAATTTCGTACAGTGTAATGCTTTTATAGTACCTCGAGTCTAGAGAGTCCCATACAAATGAACCATTTTACACCAAAAGTTAACAGCTTATAACATTAAAACCAGTGCATATAAATACTTGAAATTTTGTACAGTGTTATGCTTTTATGGTACTTAGGGTCCACAGAAAAGTGAGAGTTATTGGTACATTTTGGTACCTCCCACACGAATGGACCATTTTATAGCAAAAGTTAACAGATTTTAACTTTAACACCCGTGAATATAAATTCTTTAAATTTTGTACTGTGTAATGCTTTTATAGTATCTAAAATCTAGAGAAAAGTGACCGTTATGGGCACGCCCCTTTTGGTACCTCCCACACAAATGGACCGTTTTGGACCAAATGTAAACGGCTTATAACTTTAATTCAGTGCATGCTTTAGAGATATTAAATGCAATTGAAATTGATAATAATTTAATTATAAAAAAAAATTTATAAATTTTTTTTTGGACTCAAGGTGAGGTGTTTCAGTAGTCGGTTTACCCGAGGGGTTTCATAAGTCGGTTTACCCGACTGAACTTTCTTACTTGTTCTTGTACATTTTTATATAGAGTTTTACATTCATCTGCTGGACTAGTGTAACTTCAAAACGGCTTGACCGATTGATGTTACTTTACACATTATATTTCTACTAGCTGACCCCAGCAGACGTTGTCCTGCCCGTCCTATTTGGGATGTATAATTTTGTTATTCATTGATATTTCATTCAAAAATGCATAATCCAGAGTTTCAGGAAAAAATCATCAAAAAATTTATATTCAACATATGTCCACTACAGCGCCATCTACCTGTTAGAATCATACATACAAACTATTATCAAGACAAACTACACATACATTTAAAATTTCAGTCAAATCGGTCATGAAATGGGAATATTGCTAATAACTTGACCACTCCGCAATTTATCGCGGTGAAAATAATTCTAAAACACAAATGACCCCAAACCGAATATATTGTTAAATTTTCAGCCCATTCGCTTTTATGGTTTCGGAGATCATGCGTTACTAACAAACGTACAAAGGATTTTATATATAAAGATATTATCAATGTGAGTATGCATAACTGTATCTGGATCCGATAGGTGGTGCTCTATTCAAGTTATTAACAAATTCCGCATTTATGGACCAAAACCACACATATTCGCAGTATAGGTTAATTTAGTGTGGAGAAAGAGAATAATAGCTCTTGAACCCGACAGGTGGAGTTTTACGTAAATGTGGGTTGCTTTGTTTTATAATTGAAATAATAATTGATTCCAAATTTGTGATTCGCTTTCTTAGTGCCAGATCAACATATTCCACGACTATCAGGCATTTAAGTGCCTCTTCAGCTCTTCTGCATCATCCAAATCTATTATGCAGAAGAGCTAAAGAGGCACTTAACATAGCATATAACTGGGCACAACTAAGGGGATTAAATGTTAACCCAGACAAACAGAAATATGTCTGTTTACAAGGAAAACGAAGATCCCACGTTTTACCCGGCCTCGATTCCTGAATAAGACAATTGCTATAACTAAAAAGGTAAAATACTTGGGAGTAATCTTGGATCAGAAACTGTACTGGAAAGATCATCTTGAAGAAAGAGTTAAAAAGGCCCACAGATGTTGGTCGTTGTGCAGAAGAGCTATAGGTTTAAAATGGGGACTACGTCCAAATATGACTCACTGGATTTACATGAGCGTGATTAGACCAATAATCACCTACGCCTGTGTAGTGTGGTGGACATCAATGGAAAAGAAGTGCAACGCACTACCTTTGCAAAAAATTCAACGTATGTGCTGTCTAGGCATAAGCGGGGCATTTACAACTGCACCAACAAAAGCGTTGGAGACTATACTGCACATCCAACCAATAGACATCCGTATAAAGTATGAGGCAGCCCTCACAGCAAGACGTCTACAAGTGATGGGTGAATGGATAAATCGAGAACACAAGTCGTACCATCAGAAGATTTTAGAATATCTAGTTGGTCACATTCAAACGCCAGAAATCTCGGACCGCATTCCTGAAGTGCGGCTTACAGCTACCTGTGATACGTTTGTGCGCTCCTGAGAAAATGGAACGTTGGCCCATGTGCCAGCGGGAACCAGCTGCTACACGGATGGGTCCAAGCGAGGAGGAAGGACGGGTCTGGGACTTTTTATTGATGAACCAGAAGTCGAACTTCACTTCCGCCTCCCTGACCATAACACGGTATTTCAAGCAGAAGTTCGAGCAATCACGGCGTGTGTGAACTGGCTCAGTAACACGACAAAGCCTAAATATGTCAACATCTTCACAAATAGCCAAATGGCGATTAAAGCAATAACATCGGAAAGGGTCAGATACAGAACTGATGATTACTCAGCCCATGGTAAATTGCGTATTTGCTGGGTACCAGGACACAACGGAGTGATTGGAAATGAACGGACAAACAGCTTGGCTTCAAAGGGCAGAGAACTTCGAGTAATAAATTTGGAAAATTGGAAACCTTTCGAAGCCACGAAAAATGAGTTGAAGCACTGGGCAGTGATGGCTTACAAAACTGTGTGGAATAGCGCAACAGTAGGAGCAACTGCAAATATACTGTGGGGTGACCCAAATGAAAAGAAAACAATAAGTCTTCTGAAACTAAACAAGATCGATATTACTATTAGCATGCAGGGCATGCAGAGAAAACATCGAAACGATGGAACATTTTCTGTGTCACTGCCCGGCTTTCACACATGCAAGATCCCAACATTTCGGGTCCGACATATTACCAGACTTAATATATTAGATCAAAATATAGTTGCGAACTTATTTCCTCAAATAAAATATCTGTTGAAATACAAATAAAATTATTGTTTAAAATATCTCCAAATATATTGTATTTAAAAAACCAGTAAGGAAAGGCTAAAGTCGGGCGGGGCCGACTATATAATACCCTACACCACTCTCGTAATATTGAATAACTCTGATATATAAATTTTGTAATTCATGTATAAATTGTTTACATATATTTACTTTTGGGACATTTTATACTTAAATAATACCCTGTACCACAGTGTGGTGTAGGGTATAGAAACGATTGGATCTAAAGAGCCAAATCGGATGAAACATATATATGGGATCTATAGCTAAATCTTTACCGATTTTCTTTAAATTCGGGAATGTTGGTTCATGGATCAAGAAACTCTACCATTCTAAATTTCAAAACGATTGGATGTAAAATATAGCTTCTATTGAACTAAAGGGCCAAATCGGACGAAACATATATGGGAGCTATAGTTAAATATTAACCGATTTTCTTCAAATTCGGTAGTGTTGGTTCATGGATCAAGAAACTCTACCATTCTATATTTCAAAATGATTGGATGTAAAATACAGCTTCTACAGGACTAAAGAGCAAAATCGGACGAAACATATATATGGGAGCTTCAGCTAAATCTTAACCGATTTTCTTCAAATTCGCCAATGTTGGTTCATGGATCAAGAAACTGTACCATTCTAAATTTCAAAACGATTGGATGTAAAATACAGCTTCTATAGGACTAAAGGGCCAAATCGGACGAAACATATATATGGGAGCTATAGCTAAATCTTAACCGATTTTCTTCAAATTCGGCAATGTTGATTCATGGATCAAGAAACTCTACCGTTCTAAATTTCAAAACGATTGGATGTAAAATACAGCTTCTATAGGACTAAATCGGACGAAAGATATATATGGGAGCTATATATAAATCTGAACCGATTTCAACCAAATTCAATAGCGATCTTAACAGCTGCGAAATACTCTAAACTGCTAAATATTTTCAAAACTTTGCTGAACTTTTCGAACTTTAGATTTAGTTTGTAACACCTGAAAATAACACAGCTAGACCCACCTTAAAGTATATCGATCGACTCAGAATCACTAGCTGAGTCGATTTAACGATGTCCGTCCGTCTTCCGTCCGTCCGTCTGTCCATGTAAAGTTGTTCGTCGACTACAGGTCGCAATTTCACTCCGATCGTTCTGAAATTTTACGGTTTAGAGTATTTCGCGGCTGTTAAGATCGCTATTGAATTTGGTTGAAATCGGTTCAGATTTAGATATAGCCCCCATATATATCTTTCGTTCGATTTGGCCCTTTAGTCCTATAAAAGCTGTATTTTACATCCAATCGTTTTGAAATTTAGAATGGTAGAGTTTCTTGATCCATGAACCAACGTTGCAGAATTTGAAGAAAATCGGTTAAGATTTAGCTATAGCTCCAATATATATGTTTCGTCCGATTTTGCTCTTTAGTCCTGTAGAAGCTGTATTTTACATCCAATCATTTTGAAATTTAGAATGGTAGAGTTTCTTGATCCATGAACCAACACTACCGAATTTGAAGAAAATCGGTTAATATTTAGCTATAGCTCCCATATATATGTTTCGTCCGATTTGGCCATTTAGTCCTATAAAAGCTGTATTTTACATCCAATCATTTTGAAATTTGGAATGGTAGAGTTTCTTGATCCATGAACCAACACTATTGAATTTGAAGAAAAATCGGTTAAGATGTAGCTATAGCTCCCATATATATGTTTCATCCGATTTGGCCCTTTAGTTCTATAGAAGCTGTATTTTACATCCAATCGTTTTGAAATTTAGAATGGTAGAGTTTTTTGATCCATGAACCAACATTGCCGAATTTGAAGAAAGTCGGATAATATTTAGCTATAGCTCCCATATATACGTTTCGTCCGGTTTTGCTCTTTAGTCCTGAAGAAGGTGTATTTTACTTCCAATAATTTTGAAATTTAGAATGGTAGAGTTTCTTGATCCATGTACCAACAATACCGAATTTGAAGAAAATCTGTTAAGATTTAGCTATAGCTCCCATATATATGTTTCGTCCGATTTGGCCCTTTAGTCCTACAAAAGCTGTATTTTACATCCAATCGTTTTGAAATTTAGAATGGTAGAGTTTCTTGATCCATGTACCAACAATACTGAATTTGAAGAAAATCGGTTAAGATTTAGCTATAGCTCCCATATATATGACTCGTCCGATTTTGATCTTTAGTCCTGTAGAAGCTGTATTTTACATCCAATCATTTTGAAATTTAGAATGGTAGAGTTTCTTCATCCATGAACCAACACTACCAAATTTGAAGAAAATCGGTTAAGATTTAGCTATAGCTACCATATATATGTTTCATCCGATTTGGCTCTGTACATCCAATCGTTTTTATACCCTACACCACACTGAGGTACAGGGTATTATTTAAGTATAAAATGTCCCATAAGTAAATTTATGTAAACAATTTATACATGAATTACAAAATTTATATATCAGAGTTATTCAATATTACGAGAGTGGTGTAGGGTATTATATAGTCGGCACCGCCCGACTTTAGCCTTTCCTTACTGGTCCTTGTTTTGGAATTATACATTTCAGTTAAAAATAAATATTTAATTTCTAACTATTCCATGTCACCATTTGTTGTCAATCCTTCAAGCAATTTATTGTTATACAAGATTTCAATTATAAAGAAATTTTTCAAACATTTAAAATTTCTAAAAATTAACTTTTAATTGCTGATAACTGAAAACAATTAAAGTATCGATACATTTTCATGCAAATAAATCATTGTTTGCGAAATAATATATCAAAATAAAAAATATTGGGATGAAAACATAGTTTTGTTTAGAACAACATCCTCCCTATTATATATTTGCAGTGTACCCTAAAAATATATATGTTTCAAGCAGAATATGTTTGGGACAATATACTACCGAAGCGATTTTTTTTCAGCGTGTAAGAATACTTATACATATATGACTAATTCAACAAATGGTAATTTTAAGAAAATCTATGAGATAAGTGCCTTTGGAGGACTGTACCACAAAAACTACAATGAATTTTGGTAAATTAAAAACGACATAAAATGCGTACGCATTTGTTTAACCCTTCGTTAGGCACATGTTTCAATAGTCATATACGTGCCTCATGAGTCTGGCCAGACCCATAGACATTTTCATGTATTTGTATGAAAATATCGGGTTTTTGGTGGTTTAATGAAATATTGGTACTTCAGTTGTTTTTCTATCTATTAAGGTTCTTAAACTTATAAAAATAATTTTAAAAAATATCGTAGCATGTGAAAAAATACCTCTTGTATTTTCGAGCAGAATAAGAGAAATATTGTCAAGATTTATCAAAACTGTATGTCTAATGTTACTGATCATCCAAAAAAAATTTTTTGATAACGCTTAGATTCAAAATCGGACATCTATATATATTAAAGAGAGTGTCTGTTTGTGGGTTTGTTTGTGGGTTTGTTTGTATGTTTGTTCCGTATAGGCGTCTAAACGGCTAGACCGATCATCTTGAAATTTTCACTGAATGTACATGTGTAGGGGGTGCTGAAAATAGGGTATTTGAATTTTCGATATATCAAGTGGGCGTGGACCCGCCCATATGGGTCCAATTTTGATATAGAGAAAATTTTTTAGCTAGACTGCTGAAATTTTGTGTGTATGCATTTAGTGACAGATTATGTGAATTTTCAAAAAATGGGCGGAATCGGACCAATGGGCGTGGCACCGCCCATATAAGCCAAATTTTAAAAATGTGATATCTTGCACAATTTGTTTGCGAGAGACCTGGAATTTTGTGTATATATATCCGTTGGCGATCTACGTGATTGGTCCAAAAATGGGCGGGTTCGGACCAATGGGCGTGGCCCCGCCCACATTGACCAAATTTTGAAATTTTGATATCTTGCACAATTTGCTAGCGGGAGTGCTGCAATGTTGCGTATATTTATCTGGTGGCATTCTACGTAATTGGTCAAAAAATGGGCGGGACCGGACCAATGGGCATGGCCCCGCCCATATAAGCCAAATTTTGAAATTGATATATCTTGCACAATTTGTTAGTTAGAGTGTTGTAATGTTGTACACATTTGGATCAATCACGTGGACTGATGGCAGTCCACGTGATTGATCCAAAAACGGGCGGGATCGAACCAATGGGCGTGGCACCGCCCATATAAGCCAAATTTTAAAAATGTTATATCTTGCACAATTTGTTTGCGAGAGACCTGGAATTTTGTGTATATATATCCGTTGGCGATCTACGTGATTGGTCCAAAAATGGGCGGGTTCGGACAAATGGGCGTGGCCCCGCCCACATTGACCAAATTTTGAAATTTTGATATCTTGCACAATTTGCTAGCGGGAGTGCTGCAAAGTTGCGTATATGTATTTGGTGGCATTCTACGCAATTGGTCAAAAAATGGGCGGGATCTGACCAAAGGGCGCGGCCCCGCCCATATAACCCAAAATTGAGCTATCTTGCACAATTTAGTAACGAGAATGCTGTAATTTTGTGTATATGTAGCTGGTGGAAGTCTACGTGATTGGTCCAAAAATGGGCGGGATCAACCCAATGGGCGTGGCCCCACCCACATAGACCAAATTTTGAAATTTTGATATCTTGCACAATTTGCTAGCGGGAATGCTGCAATGTTGCGTATATGTATCTGGTGGCATTCTACGTAATTGGTCAAAAAATGGGCGGGATCGGACCAATGGGCTTGGCCCCGCCCATATAAGCCAAATTTTGAAATTGGTATATCTTGCACAATATGTTAGCGAGAGTGCTGAAATTTTGTGTATATGTATATGGTGGCAGTCTGCGTGATTGGTCAGAAAATGGGCGGGATCGGACCAATGGGCGTCGCCCCGCCCTTATAAGCCAAATTTCGAAATTGATATATCTTGCACAATTTTTTATCTAGAGTGCTGTAATGTTGGACATATGTATCTGGTGACAGTCCACGTGATTGGTCCAAAAATTGGCGGGATCTGACCAATGGGCGTGCCACCGCCCATATAAGCCAAATTTTGAAATTTAATTATCTTGCTCATTTTGTTAGCGAGAGTGTTGAAATTTTGCCTATATGTTCTGGTAGCAGTCTACGTGATTGGCTTACAAATGGGCGGAATAGGACCATACATGAACAAAAATGCTCGCTATGCGATAATTACAGCTGCTAACTCCAATCCAATCGCAATATGAGAATGTGATGCATGGCCAATGAAACAAGAATTTGGAAATTTTATAAGTATAGATTTCTATTTTCTGGACTTTCCACTGAAGTCGGTATTTTTTCATTCAGTGAATTTATTACTAATATCAGTAAGGAAATGCAGAAAGTCGGGCGGGGCCGACTATATAATACCCTACACCTCCCTAACAATGCGATAAGGGTCATTGCGATAATAATTTGGAATAATTGGTAAATGTGGTGTGTGTGTGTATGTATATCTAATACTGAAACGATAATCGCTAAATTAAGCAATATTCGTTCCTAAATTGAGAAACATTTTTCTGGAGAACTTTGTAATGATCGGAAGTAAAGTACAACTGGAGGAACATATATATCGAGGTTATATATAAATCTGAATCGATTTTCCTTGAATACTCATTCATGTAAAATAGAAACCTGTTTCTGTCGAATTTCGTACTGATCTCTACAGCGCTTAGATGCCAAATTGGGGGTAACATATATATGGGGGCTATATCTAAATCTGAACCGATTTTTGCGGTATTCCTTCATGTAATAAGAAACCTCTTTCTGCCGAATTTCTTACTGATCGGATATAAAATACAGTTTCTACAGCGCTTACATGTCAAATCGGGGGTAACATATATATGGGGGCTATATCTAAATCTGAACCGATTTTCTCCGAATTTGGCAGTATTCCTTCATGTAATAACAAACCTCTTTCTGCCGAATTTCGTACTGATCGCATATAAAATACAGTTTCTACAGCGCTTACATGTCAAATCGGGGGTAACATATATATGGGGCTATATCTAAATCTGAACCGATTTTCTCCGAATGTGGCAGTATTCCTTCATGTATTAACAAACCTCTTTCTGCCGAATTTCGTACTGATCGGATATAAAATACAGTTTCTACAGCGCTAATTTTGACATGGGCAGCGAAGCGCCCGAGAGACCTGGAATTTTGTTTATATATATCCGTTGACGATCTACGTGATTGGTCCAAAAATGGGCGGGTTCGGACCAATAGGCGTGGCACCGCCCATATAAGCCAAATTTTAAAAATGTGATATCTTGCACAATTTGTTACCGAGAGACCTGGAATTTTGTTTATATATATATCCGTTGACGATCTACGTGATTGGTCCAAAAATGGGCGGGTTCGTACCAATATGAGTGGCCCCGCCCATATAAGCCAAATTGTTAAATTGAGATATTTTGCACAATTTGTTAGCGAGAGTGCTGGAATTATGTGTATATATATCTGGTGACAGTTACGTGATTGGCCAAAAATGGGCGGGGTCACACTAATGGTCGTGGCAGTCTACGTGATTGGTCAGGAAATGGGACGGATCAGACTAATTGGCGTGGCCCCGCCTATATAAGCCAAATTTCGAAACTGAGACACATATCTTGCACAACTTGTTAGCGAGAGTGCTGTAATTTTGTGAATATGCATTTGATTGCAGTCTACGTAATTGGTTAAAAAATGGGCGGGATCGGACCAAATGGCGTGACCCTGCCCATATGAGCCATTTTTTGGAATATATCTCGAAAAAATTGTTAGCGAGAGTGCTGTTATTTTATGTATATGCATTTGATGGCGGTATTCGTGATTGATCCAAAAATGGACGGAATCGGAAATCTGAAGTCTGGGGCAACGAAGTGGACCGGGCCCAGCTAGTCTATATATATAAAAGAGAGTGTCTGTTTGTGGGTTTGTTTGTTTGTTTGTTCCGTATAGACGTCTAAACGGCTTGACCGATCATCTTGAAATTTTCACAGAATGTACATGTATTGGGGGTGCTGAAAATAGGGTACTTGGATTTTCGATATATCAAGTGGGCGTGGACCCGCCCATATGGGTCAAATTTTGGTACTGAGAAAAATTTTTAGCTAGAGTGCTGAAATTTCGTGTGTATGCATTTAGTGTCAGTTTATGTGAATTTTCCAAAAATGGGCGGGACCGGACCAATGGGCGTGGCCCCGCCCATATAAGCCAAATTTTGAAATTGATATATCTTGCACAATTTGTTAGTTAGAGTGTTGTAATGTTGTACATATGTATCTGATGGCAGTCCACGTGATTGATCCAAAAAAGGGCGGGACCGAACCAATGGGCGTGCCACCGCCCATATACGCCAAATTTGAAAAATGTGATATAGTGCACAATTTGTTAGCGAGAGACCTGGAATTTTGTGTATATATATCCGTTGGCGATCTACGTGATTGGTCCAAAAATGGGCGGGTTCGGACCAATAGGCGTGGCCCCGCCCACATAGACCAAATTTTGGTATCTTGCACAATTTGCTAGCGGGAGTGCTGCAATGTTGTGTATATGTATCTGGTGGCATTCTACGTAATTGGTCAGAAAATGGGCGGGATCGGACCAATGGGCGTGCCACCGCCCATATAAGCCAAATTTTGAAATTTAATTATCTTGCTCATTTTGTTAGCGAGTGTGTTGAAATTTTGCCTATATGTATCTGGTAGCAGTCTACGTGATTGGCTTACAAATGGGCGGAATAGGACCAGTGGGCGTGGCACATCCCATATTTTGATATATATTGCAAGTATTATATAGGAAATACATGAACAAAAATGCTCGGTATGCGATAATTACAACTGCTCACTCCAATCCAATCGCAATATGATAATATGCTGCATGACCAATGAAACAAGAATTTGGAAATTTTATAAGTATACATTTCTATTTTCTGGACTTTCCACTGAATTTGGTATTTTTTCATTCAGTGAATTTATTACTAATACCAGTAAGGAAAGGCAGAAAGTCGGGCGGGGCCGACTATATAATATCCTACAGCTCCCTAACAATGCGATAAGGGTCATTGCGATAATAATTTGGAATAATTGGTAAATGTGGTGTGTGTGTGTATGTATATCTTACTTTGAACCGATAATCGCTAAATTAAGCAATATTCGTTCCTAAATTGAGAAACATTTTTCTGGAGAACTTTGTAATGATCGGAAGTAAAGTACAACTTCTATATGGAGGTTATATATAAATCTGAATCGATTTTCCTTCATGTAAAATAGAAACCTGTTTCTGTCGAATTTCCTACTGATCGGATATAAAACACAGTCTCTACAGCGCTTACATGTCAAATTGGGGGTAACATATATATGGGGGCTATATCTAAATCTGAACCGATTTTCTCCGAATTTTGCGGTATTCCTTCATG
The DNA here is from genome assembly GCA_963930755.1 of Eudasyphora cyanicolor. Classification (NCBI taxonomy): domain Eukaryota; kingdom Metazoa; phylum Arthropoda; class Insecta; order Diptera; family Muscidae; genus Eudasyphora; species Eudasyphora cyanicolor. The sequence continues at coordinate 152,641,812 of OZ005736.1, read as the reverse complement.
TAATAAGAAACCTCTTTCTGCCGAATTTCTTACTGATCGGATATAAAAAACAGTTTCTACAGCGCTTGAATTTCAAATCGGGGGTATCATATATATGGGGGCTATATCTAGATCTGAACCGATTTTCTCCGAATTTGGCAGTATTCCTTCATGTAATAACAAACCTCTTTCTGCCGAATTTCGTACTGATCGGATATAAAATACAGTTTCTACAGCGCTAATTTTGAAATGAGCAGCGAAGCGCACCGGGCTCAGCTAGTCTATATATATAAAGAAGAATGTGTGTTTGTTGGTTTGTTTGTTGGTTTGTTTGTTATGTATAGACGTCTAAACGGCTGGACCGATCTTCTTGAAATTTTCACAGAATGTACATGTGCATATATCTGTCTACGTGATTGGTCCAAAAATGGGCGGGGTCGGACTAAAGGACGTGTTTTAGTTCATTCAAATTTGCTTTGTAGACTTCCTGTTTGCAATAACCCCACAAGAAAAAGTCAGGTGCAGTAAGGTCAGCCGACCTGGGGGGCCAGCGGAATGTGGAGTTTCTGGATATCAGCTTACTGTGAAATTTTCGCCGCAATTTTGTCGTAGCAGGCCGAATTCTAAGCGAATCGGGAAGCCTGCTGAGTTCACTTTGTTGGCCATTTGAATTTTATATGGGAATAACTCCAAATCTTTGTGCATAATTGACTGCAATGACTGTCTGCTTATACCCATTTGAGCAGATAAGGTTCTTGTCGAAACTCTTGGATTGTTTTGTATGGCGATTGTTTTCTCCGTCCGAACTGAAGGGTTTTGATGGTAAGGTCTTCTGTTGACTGTCCCATGCTCGGAAAAATTGTTAACAAGTCTCTTTATGGTCCATCTGCTCGGAGGATTGCCGCCAAACGTGCCCCTATACTCTCTTTGAACCGAAACTACGGACTTCAGTGCGTAAAGCGGCGGACAATCCAAATTATTGTTTCAGTGTCCCAGTTATCCATTTTTGTTAAATCTAAAAATCAATCTGCAAAATAAAAAAAATTAACCAGATTCATTAAATAGAAAAAAAAGTTATAAATTTTGTTTTCGTAGCAGCTTTCATCAGCCACCCTGTATCTTGAACAATTTGTTAGCCTGTGTGTTTGTCTGTTTGTTTGTTTGTTACGTCTAGACGCGTAAGCGGCCGGACCGATCTTCTTGAAATTTTCACAAAATGTACATGTGTGGGGGTGCTGAAAATAGGGTACTTGAATTTTAGATATAACAAGTGGGCGTGGACCCGCCCATATGGGTTAAATTTTGATATTGAGAAAAATGTTTAGCTAGAGTGCTGAAATTTTTTGTGTATGTGTATGTAACAGGTGGCGCAAAAGGAACCTTTCGAGCGTATGTTAGACGCGATTGGCACGCAGTGTTTCACCAGTAGGCGTTGGACGGCCAGGAAATCTGCGACGAAATTCACGTTGTGCCAAAGTCACCGACCGATTATTGGTCAAATAAACAATATTCCGCGTTCTGGAGCAGTGTAGCGTAACATTGTTTATTAACGTGTATTTTGCATGTGTTTACTACACAAATGTCAAAACAGAACTGACATTAGGGGCCAATCGCAAAATTTATAGCATTTTCTGATAGGAGGATTACTTTTGCGCCACCTAGTAGTGTCAGATTATGTGAATTTACCAAAAATGGGCATGGTCGGACCAATGGGCGTGGCACCGCCTATATAAACCTAATTTTGAAATTTAGATATCTTGCACAATTTGGTAGCTAGAGTGCTGTAATTTCGTGCAGATGTATCTGGTGGTAGTATACGTGATTGGTACAAAAATTGTCGGAAACGGACCAGTGGGCGTGGCACCGCCCGTATAAGCCAAATTTTGAAATTTAGATATTTTTCACAATGTGTTAGAGAGAGTGTTGTAATTCTGTGCATATGTATCCGAATGTTGACTGTGGCATATGGTGGAGCTACCTTGGACCAAAGCAACGTTTATCGGTGGTACAAAATGTTCTTAGAGGGCCGAGAAGATGCGAAGAATGAACAGCGTGTCGGACGCCCGAGCACGTCAACAACAGACGAAAACATTGATAAAGTGAATAAAATAATATTGGCCAATCGACGAATTACCATTAGAGAAGTTGCTGAGGATTTAAACATATCTATTGGCTCGTGCCATTCGATTTTAACCAATGATTTGGGCATGAGTCGGGTCGCCGCTAAATTCGTGCCAAAATTGCTCAATTTGAACCAAAAACAGCATCGCGTTAACATTGCTCAGGAGATGTTGAACTCGGTCCGTGACGACCCAAATTTGCTCCAGAGGGTCATAACGGGTGACGAATCATGGGTTTATGGTTACGACGTGTAAACTAAAGCTCAATCATCCCAATGGAAGCTGCCGCCCGAACCAAGACCGAAAAACACGCGCCAAGTTCGGTCGAACGTAAAGGTTTTGCTCACAGTTTTCTTGAAAATTGCTTTTGTCACTGCTACACTGACCACAGTCTGAAATTTGACCGAATGTTAGATATGCAACCATAGTAAGTGATGTGAGATATATTTTGAAAAGGCTTTAGAAATTTAAAGTCGCGGTTTTATGTCGGGTCAGCAGCTAACAGCTGATGCATCGTCTGGACTTTGTACGGAAACATCTTCAAATCTTGTACCAAAATTCGCTGTAGAGACCGTCGACTGATACCCATTTGCGTGGCACGTCGCACAGTGGAATATTTTCACACAAGACGCGGCAAAAATTAGAAGGAATTGAGCTAGAGCTTTGAAATTTGGTACATATCACTCATTTCGCCTAATTAGCTAAAAACCAATTTTTTGCTTAAATCCGCCAATAACCACGGCTACTTCCCACATAACCTAAAATTTAAAATCTTGGTATTTTTCTCAATTTAGCATTTATATTACTACAAATCACTTGTAGAGATTGTATTTGAGTCCTCAATTATATAAAAATTACAAGTGCCACGCCCAACGCCCATATATCAATTTAAATTTTATACGACGTTGGAAATTACAGGAAATTTTTTTATAAAACGCTTTGTATCTTTTGTTCGATGTAAATCAGTACATAGAACAAAGAAAAAGCTCAACATTTGCAAAAAAATCATGATGAAATAGTTTACAGTTTTTTGTTAATTAATCGATCATTCCAACTATCCAGAAAAAATCATCATTGATTTAGCAATGTGTTCATTAATAATACGTAATTTTTAAAGCATACTTTTAGGTATATGTTGAAAGGGCACAAAAACAATGAGGCATGTATATATAGTAGATTGACAAACAAATGTTCGCTTATATGAATATTTACCTTGTTCATGTCAGTTGCCGTTTAATTCGGTCTGTAATCGTTGATGTAAACTGAGATACTCTTTCGGCTCAAGACCAACTTGCTTTTATACATTCTTTATATGCTTTTTGTTATATTTGCAGTAAATTTATCAGTTGCCCCTTAAGGTATGCTTGGTAATGTTGTTCAATACGTAGCAACATGGACTAAAAATAACGAATTTTGGGTTGTTTTTTGCCGAGTAGGTTTTACCATTTCGTTAAATAACTCAACATAGGCAGGTATAGGCAGAATTTTCTTTTTGCAATGGTTAAGTAAGTCCCTAGTTTATCATTTTTTGTTAATGACAAGACCTCGGTCGGCCTCGGAAGTATAGTTTTATCCTGGAGAAAATGAAACACCCTTATTTTTGGCAACTTGCAAGTAAACCACAGATTAAATAGGAAAATTACAACACAATTATATTTTTTTAATGCCAAAAATCACTTCAAAAGGTTCTGTATCAAAAGGTGACTTAAACGAAGTTCCAATGCGTTTCATAGTTTAGGAGATATGGGCTTACAAAATACCCCCTTAAATGATAAACTTTGTAACCATTGTACCATTTCTGAATTTCATATGCTTGTACCGCGATATTTCGCCAAGATATCAGCAAAACCTTTAAAGATTTAGTTAATTGGAATGTTCTTTACAGATTGGAGTCAAAAATATTGAGATTAAGCCTCATGAAAATTGGGAGTTTTTACAGCAATATTCTCTGCAGAACGGCTACTCCGGGGTCTGCCACGCCTGGCAGCATCTCGTGTTGTGCCAGTCTCTTCGAGGCGAGCGGCTAAACGTCGCAGTGTTTCACCAGTAGGCGTTGGACGGCCAGGAAATCTGCGACGAAATTCACGTTGTGCCAAAGTCACCGACCGATTATTGGTCAAATAAACAATATTCCGCGTTCTGGAGCAGTGTAGCGTAACATTGTTTATTAACGTGTATTTTGCATGTGTTTACTACACAAATGTCAAAACAGAACTGACATTAGGGGCCAATCGCAAAATTTATAGCATTTTCTGATAGGAGGATTACTTTTGCGCCACCTAGTAGTGTCAGATTATGTGAATTTACCAAAAATGGGCATGGTCGGACCAATGGGCGTGGCACCGCCTATATAAACCTAATTTTGAAATTTAGATATCTTGCACAATTTGGTAGCTAGAGTGCTGTAATTTCGTGCAGATGTATCTGGTGGTAGTATACGTGATTGGTACAAAAATTGTCGGAAACGGACCAGTGGGCGTGGCACCGCCCGTATAAGCCAAATTTTGAAATTTAGATATTTTTCACAATGTGTTAGAGAGAGTGTTGTAATTCTGTGCATATGTATCCGAATGTTGACTGTGGCATATGGTGGAGCTACCTTGGACCAAAGCAACGTTTATCGGTGGTACAAAATGTTCTTAGAGGGCCGAGAAGATGCGAAGAATGAACAGCGTGTCGGACGCCCGAGCACGTCAACAACAGACGAAAACATTGATAAAGTGAATAAAATAATATTGGCCAATCGACGAATTACCATTAGAGAAGTTGCTGAGGATTTAAACATATCTATTGGCTCGTGCCATTCGATTTTAACCAATGATTTGGGCATGAGTCGGGTCGCCGCTAAATTCGTGCCAAAATTGCTCAATTTGAACCAAAAACAGCATCGCGTTAACATTGCTCAGGAGATGTTGAACTCGGTCCGTGACGACCCAAATTTGCTCCAGAGGGTCATAACGGGTGACGAATCATGGGTTTATGGTTACGACGTGTAAACTAAAGCTCAATCATCCCAATGGAAGCTGCCGCCCGAACCAAGACCGAAAAACACGCGCCAAGTTCGGTCGAACGTAAAGGTTTTGCTCACAGTTTTCTTGAAAATTGCTTTTGTCACTGCTACACTGACCACAGTCTGAAATTTGACCGAATGTTAGATATGCAACCATAGTAAGTGATGTGAGATATATTTTGAAAAGGCTTTAGAAATTTAAAGTCGCGGTTTTATGTCGGGTCAGCAGCTAACAGCTGATGCATCGTCTGGACTTTGTACGGAAACATCTTCAAATCTTGTACCAAAATTCGCTGTAGAGACCGTCGACTGATACCCATTTGCGTGGCACGTCGCACAGTGGAATATTTTCACACAAGACGCGGCAAAAATTAGAAGGAATTGAGCTAGAGCTTTGAAATTTGGTACATATCACTCATTTCGCCTAATTAGCTAAAAACCAATTTTTTGCTTAAATCCGCCAATAACCACGGCTACTTCCCACATAACCTAAAATTTAAAATCTTGGTATTTTTCTCAATTTAGCATTTATATTACTACAAATCACTTGTAGAGATTGTATTTGAGTCCTCAATTATATAAAAATTACAAGTGCCACGCCCAACGCCCATATATCAATTTAAATTTTATACGACGTTGGAAATTACAGGAAATTTTTTTATAAAACGCTTTGTATCTTTTGTTCGATGTAAATCAGTACATAGAACAAAGAAAAAGCTCAACATTTGCAAAAAAATCATGATGAAATAGTTTACAGTTTTTTGTTAATTAATCGATCATTCCAACTATCCAGAAAAAATCATCATTGATTTAGCAATGTGTTCATTAATAATACGTAATTTTTAAAGCATACTTTTAGGTATATGTTGAAAGGGCACAAAAACAATGAGGCATGTATATATAGTAGATTGACAAACAAATGTTCGCTTATATGAATATTTACCTTGTTCATGTCAGTTGCCGTTTAATTCGGTCTGTAATCGTTGATGTAAACTGAGATACTCTTTCGGCTCAAGACCAACTTGCTTTTATACATTCTTTATATGCTTTTTGTTATATTTGCAGTAAATTTATCAGTTGCCCCTTAAGGTATGCTTGGTAATGTTGTTCAATACGTAGCAACATGGACTAAAAATAACGAATTTTGGGTTGTTTTTTGCCGAGTAGGTTTTACCATTTCGTTAAATAACTCAACATAGGCAGGTATAGGCAGAATTTTCTTTTTGCAATGGTTAAGTAAGTCCCTAGTTTATCATTTTTTGTTAATGACAAGACCTCGGTCGGCCTCGGAAGTATAGTTTTATCCTGGAGAAAATGAAACACCCTTATTTTTGGCAACTTGCAAGTAAACCACAGATTAAATAGGAAAATTACAACACAATTATATTTTTTTAATGCCAAAAATCACTTCAAAAGGTTCTGTATCAAAAGGTGACTTAAACGAAGTTCCAATGCGTTTCATAGTTTAGGAGATATGGGCTTACAAAATACCCCCTTAAATGATAAACTTTGTAACCATTGTACCATTTCTGAATTTCATATGCTTGTACCGCGATATTTCGCCAAGATATCAGCAAAACCTTTAAAGATTTAGTTAATTGGAATGTTCTTTACAGATTGGAGTCAAAAATATTGAGATTAAGCCTCATGAAAATTGGGAGTTTTTACAGCAATATTCTCTGCAGAACGGCTACTCCGGGGTCTGCCACGCCTGGCAGCATCTCGTGTTGTGCCAGTCTCTTCGAGGCGAGCGGCTAAACGTCGCAGTGTTTCACCAGTAGGCGTTGGACGGCCAGGAAATCTGCGACGAAATTCACGTTGTGCCAAAGTCACCGACCGATTATTGGTCAAATAAACAATATTCCGCGTTCTGGAGCAGTGTAGCGTAACATTGTTTATTAACGTGTATTTTGCATGTGTTTACTACACAAATGTCAAAACAGAACTGACATTAGGGGCCAATCGCAAAATTTATAGCATTTTCTGATAGGAGGATTACTTTTGCGCCACCTAGTAGTGGCAGATTATGTGAATTTACCAAAAATGGGCATGGTCGGACCAATGGGCGTGACACCGCCTATATAAACCTAATTTTGAAATTTAGATATCTTGCACAATTTGGTAGCTAGAGTGCTGTAATTTCGTGCAGATGTATCTGGTGGTAGTATACGTGATTGGTACAAAAATTGTCGGAAACGGACCAGTGGGCGTGGCACCGCCCGTATAAGCCAAATTTTGAAATTTAGATATTTTTCACAATGTGTTAGAGAGAGTGTTGTAATTCTGTGCATATGTATCCGAATGTTGACTGTGGCATATGGTGGAGCTACCTTGGACCAAAGCAACGTTTATCGGTGGTACAAAATGTTCTTAGAGGGCCGAGAAGATGCGAAGAATGAACAGCGTGTCGGACGCCCGAGCACGTCAACAACAGACGAAAACATTGATAAAGTGAATAAAATAATATTGGCCAATCGACGAATTACCATTAGAGAAGTTGCTGAGGATTTAAACATATCTATTGGCTCGTGCCATTCGATTTTAACCAATGATTTGGGCATGAGTCGGGTCGCCGCTAAATTCGTGCCAAAATTGCTCAATTTGAACCAAAAACAGCATCGCGTTAACATTGCTCAGGAGATGTTGAACTCGGTCCGTGACGACCCAAATTTGCTCCAGAGGGTCATAACGGGTGACGAATCATGGGTTTATGGTTACGACGTGTAAACTAAAGCTCAATCATCCCAATGGAAGCTGCCGCCCGAACCAAGACCGAAAAACACGCGCCAAGTTCGGTCGAACGTAAAGGTTTTGCTCACAGTTTTCTTGAAAATTGCTTTTGTCACTGCTACACTGACCACAGTCTGAAATTTGACCGAATGTTAGATATGCAACCATAGTAAGTGATGTGAGATATATTTTGAAAAGGCTTTAGAAATTTAAAGTCGCGGTTTTATGTCGGGTTTGACCTCAGGATGGACACCACAATTTTGTTTCCATCTCCTAATAATATAAGATATGGTATGTTCAAAAAATATCGCGAATTTTTAATTTCCGCGGGCTACGTGTATTTGATTTTTGATATTTTTGTAGCGTTATGTTGGTATTCATGTCCCTTACTTATGCTGACAAGGTAGCCATTTTGAATGTTTAGTTAATTTTTGACAGCTGTTGTGCTTGGATGTGTTTTAACTTGTCTTCGATTTTTATCTATTTCAGAAAATGGATCAAAGAATCTGTACAAAATGTTCTTAGAGGGCCGAGAAGATGCGAAGGACGAACAGCGTGCCGAACGCCAAGTTCGGTCGAACGTAAAGGTTTTGCTCACAGTTTTCTTTGATTGCAGGGGCGTGGTGCATTATGAGTTCTTGACACAGGGTAGTACGGTCAATAAAGAAATCAATAAAGATTTGCGGAAGAACAAAAACTGGCTTTTGCACCATGATAACGCCCCTGCACACACATCGTTGCTTGTGCGCGAATATTTGGCCAAAAACAACACAGTAATGGTGCCGCAGCCACCGTATTCCCCTGACCTAGCTACAAGTGACTATTTTTTGTTCCCAAAACTGAAAAGGCCCATGAAAGGACGACGCTACGCCACGATTGAGGAGATAAAGACGGCATCGCAGGAGGAGCTGAACAAAAATGATTATTTGAAGTGCTTCGAGGATTTGAAAAATCGTTGGCAGAAGTGTATTATATCAGAGGAGAATTACTTCGAAGGGGAAAAAATAGATATTCATGAATAAATAAATACTTTTTGAAAAAATACAAAATTCGCGATATTTTTTGAACATACCTCGTATATGCACCAAATTTCAACAACCTAGCTCAATTATTATAGATTGTAGCGTGATTGCAACAGACGGACATGGCTAAATTGTCTTAGAATTTTACGACGATTAATAATATATATGTATACTTTACGGGGTCTCAGATCAATATTGAGTGATCTCATTTACAAACGGAGTGACAACATGAATATACCCCCATTCTATGGTGGAGGGCATAAAAAACATATGTGCGTGAGGGTGTATTTAAAAACACACTGTAATAACACGTTCAGCTATGTGTAAGGACAATATTGAGAAAAGACAAATGACAATTTAAATGGAAAGTAATCAATTACATGAAAATAAAATAAAAAAATTGTCCAAACTCTCGTATGAAGTCAGTACGGGTCTGGCCAGACTCATGAGGCACGTAAACGATGTGTACCTCACAAAATCCTTATAATTTTTTTTGTAATGTATTTATCGTCCTGATTTCTTCATAGATCGATAAAATATTATTTTTGAGGAAGCTGTATAAGGATGAAATTATCCTTATCAGTTGAATTATTATTTATTTATATTTTATATAATTTTATTGAGACCTAACCAAACGATTAACGTTCAAGTTGGGTAATAGTCTTTATCAATATTGATTTAATCCTACTTAAATATATCCCAACCAAACGATGTACGTTCAAGCTGGATAATGTTTAAGTGGAGTTCCTTAGGTTATGATGCCGACAAATAAAAAAAGTAGTCCGGTTAAATTTTCACGGTCTTTATTAGTTGACAGCTTCTTAGGGAATAAATCGTACAAATCTATGTGAATGCTACTTATAAATATTTTACAGAGTCACAAATGTATTTGCGAAAACTGAGTGTGAGAGAATACACTCAGTTTGGAATCAAATTAAACAGAGATTATTAAGCTGAGATGTTAGAGATAATGTGAGAGCAATTGGAGTGATAATGTGAGAGCAATTGGAGTGATAATGTCAGAGCAATTGGATCACTATGAGTGAACATTTTTTTTTAATGACAAATGAGTATTACTTTACAGTATCGGACAATAAATTAACTACATTCATTCATATGATATAATCAATAATCGGGATTTCTAATAATTATTTAAACGAATAACTGTTAATACATTTTTAATGATTTAATTAGCAAATATTGGTAAAGAGCTTCTGCTACGAATATTGGTGAAGACCTTCTGCTACACACTCCCCCTCTGCCTCAGAGATCGTCCCGATGATGGGGCAGCACATCTTCATATCTTAACGGCGGCTTCCTTTGACGCAAGGATCTTCTTTGATCATTGATTTGGTTTGTAATCTGCTTGTCAGTTGTCTTTATGGATGATGACCGGCAACACGAAGGATTTCCCGTTTCATTGTCGGCTGTGGTGACTGCTTCCTTCATTTTAACTGCTGACGCAATTGTTGTATTATTACTTGTTGATGCATCTTTGTTTAAAGTCCTTGTTGTATCTTGTTGTTTTGCTCGACGTGTCATTGCATAAAGAGGCTTGTCCACGTTTCCTTCATACAAAGTTAAGTCTGAAGCGTGGTATGTTCCCAATGGCTTGTTTTTGTTTTCCAAAGAGGCGATTGTATAGCATGACGAACCCTTTTTCTTTATGACGACGTACGGGCCGTCTCGCCTAGGCACAAATTTTGATGTAAGGTTGCTGTCCTTCTTACTAAGAATATGTGTAGAAATGAGAATCTTATCTCCAACCTCTATTTTCTTTTGTGGGTTTCTCTTTATATCAGCATACAACTTATTTCTGTCTTGCATTATTTCTTCCGATTCTTTGGCTAGTGTTAGCACATCTGCTAGTCGAAGTAGATGAGGAGTGATTTGGGGAACAAAGTTCTCCGCAGTCACAATAGCTCTTAAATCATTTTGAACCTCGCATGGGGTCCTTAATTCTCTACCAAAAGTTAGATACGCAGCCGAGTAACCAGTTGTTGCACATTTTGCCGTATTCATTGCGAAACGTATGGACGCTAGATTCAAATCCCAGGTGGTGTGATCATCCTTCACATAAATAGAGAGCTGTGTTTTGAGATCTCTGTTCTTCCGTTCCACCGGATTAGCTTCCGGATGATATACAGGCGTGTATGATTGTCGAATTCCAAGGCAGTAAGAAAGTTTTTGCATGACCGCAGATACAAATTGTGCACCATTGTCCGAGTGGATTCGTCTCGGTATACCGTATCTCAATAGGATTTCGTTTAAGAGAATTAGCGCACAATTTTCAGCTGATGCTACCTTTAACGAAAACAATTCCGTCCATCGGCTACATAAGTCTTCCACGATGAAAATCCATTGATTACCCTGGGGTGTGCGTGGAAGTGGGCCGAATAAATCAATGGCTATAATTTCAAATCTCTTATTGCTGCTAACCGTTTGCAGAAGACCGACTGGTTTCATATTGGAAGGCTTGTACCGTTTGCACTCAATGCACGACTTTATATAACCAGTTATCTCTGCTCTCATTTTCGGCCAATAATAATGTTTAGTTATTCTATCTATAGTTCTTTCTATACCATAGTGACCAGCAGTTGGACTGTCATGATAGTTAAAAAGAATATTTTTCCGCATTTCTTTGGGTACCACCAACTGACCGTTTTCCGCATCTTCTTCTGAACAACATCGGTATAGAACACCATCCAACATTATGTAACCTCTTTCGGTATATCTGAAGACATCTTCATTATTATTTTCAAACGAAGCTATTATAGGTTGTAATTCAGGATCTTCCATTTGCAATCTCCGGAATTCTTCAGCCCCTTTCCGTGGAAAATCTATGTGGACTGAGCAACATTCACATTTTATCTCATTGTTTGATCGGTGGTGACATGGAGGACGTGACAATGTATCAGCTACACTATTTTGACGACCTGGGGTGTAGGATATTTTTATATTGAATGTTTGCAACAATAAGGACCACCTTGCAAGACGACCTGTTGGGCTTTTTAAGCTGAATAACCACTTTAACGGCTGGTGATCTGTCAGGACTAATACTTCAGAACCTTCGATATAACCTCTGAACTTTTGCACGGCCCAAACTACAGCAAGCGCTTCCCGCTCGGTGGTTGAGTAGTTTCTTTCTGCTGGTAACAATAAACGACTGGCATATTCAATGGTTCTTTCGGTCTCCTTCTCCCCCTGGAGTAAAACAGCCCCTAAAGCATAGTTACTCGCATCAGTTTTTAATAAAAATGGCAAACTTTCGTCTACTTGCTGCAGAATTGGAGGAGATGTTAGCAATTGTTTCAGGGTATTGAATGCATGTGTTTGTTTTTCGCCCCATTGCCAAACTGCATTCTTCTTTGTCAAGTCTGACAATGGTTTTGCAATGTTTGCAAAGGAGGGAATAAAACGCCTATACCAGGAGCATGTCTGCATGAACGATAGGACTTCCTTAACATTTCTGGGGTTTGGACGTCGATTTATGGCAGCAGTTTTTTCTGAGTCCACTTCTAAACCATTTCTTGTAAGAATGTGACCGAGATATTTAACTTCCGGTTTGCAAAAGAAACATTTCTCTCTATGTAGATGAAAACCGAACAATTTTAGTCTTTTAAATGTTTGTTTTAAGTCCGCGATGTGTGTTTTGAAGTCCTTTGAACATATAATTATGTCGTCGAGGTATGCCAGGATTAAAACATCGGGCAAACCGGTTTTAAATTTATCAATTAGACGTTGAAAAGTAGCTGGCGCGTTTTTTAATCCAAATGGCATGCGATTAAAGACATATATTCCAAAGGGCGTTGTAAATGCAGTTTTGATTTTGTCGTTTTCTGCAACTTTTATTTGCCAATACCCAGTTCGAAGATCAAGAGTTGACATAAATGGCGTTGTTTTGGCTGAATGCAATAGGTCATCAATTCGTGGAAGTGGATATGTATCGGTTGTAGTGATTGCGTTTAGGCGACGGTAGTCGACACACAACCTTACAGATCCGTCCTTTTTAGGCAATAGAACCACTGGAAATGCCCAAGGCGATTCAACTTCCTCTATAATTCCTTTCTGTAACATATTGTCCAACTCTTGCTTCAGTATGACTTTCATCCGTGGAGATAGCCTGTATGGTGGGTTTGAAATGGGCTCATTTCCACTAGTTTTAATTTGATGTTCAACGTGAAATATGGGTACCCGAATATCATCAAATATTTCCTTTTCCGCTATCAGCAACTTCTCCAACACATCTTTTTCATTCTCATTGAGATGAGGAGCCTCATTTGGTCTTAATCTTATATCAATTGAATTTATTTCTAAGGATGTAAATATTTCATCACAGAAGCTTTCATATTTGGTTCTTTTCAACGGAGGAAACAAATCTGTTGTATTGGGAGTTTCGCTATCTTCTGGAATAGAATTTCCGAATATTTTATTGATTCCACCAGGAGAATATTCATTGTTCCCCTTCTCGAACCAAGATAAAAATTCATTAACATCATCTGGTTTTACGTTAACCTTTTCAACCATTGCTATATCAATTCGAGAGGAATGTGCTTTAAATTGGTGCTTAAGCATTGGACTGTCCTTGAAGTGCCATGTTTGCTGTGCCATATCCATCACGATTCCACATTCTTTTAAAAAATCTATTCCTAGCAATGTCCTATTACCTATAGCGTTTGGCAGGCATATAAACCGAATCTTTTTAAAACGTTTACCAATAATAATGTCGGCCATTACTGAGTGGACAATTTCCTTTCGAGCTATTCCATCCGCTAGTATAATTTCCGCGTAAACTTTTCTGAACGGAACACCTTTTCCCATTAGCTTTTGGTAGAGTTGAAAACCTGCCACACTTGTTCTGGCCGCTGTATCAAGGTAGGCTTCGCCCTGTAGACCATTGATATTTACATCAATTAGTGGAACGTCGCTGCCTACTAGTGTTGTGTGTAAGGAGTTAAAATCTAATGTTTGTTCGTTGACATTATGGACTTTGTTACAATTTGGGCAGTTTGAGCGGTAGTATCCCTCCGCACCACATCCGTAACAGTTAAGCTTAGTCTCGGGTAATTTAATTTGTTTGTGCTTTTCCGCCTCGATTTTTTTAAAACAGTTTTCTGCAAGATGATTTCTCTTTCTGCAGTACGTGCAACGTAGGAATGGCTTTTCAGAAATTTCCAATGGTTTCTGTTTCGCCTCTCTGCCTTCGTTTTTATTTTCAGCTATTGTCATTTCAACTTCTCTGGCTTGCTGTAGAAGGTCTTGGAATGTGGTTATACTATTTCGACACACTTTTCCGCGTATTTGCATGGTTAGTTGGCCATATATCATATTCAACATTGTTTTTTCTTCCAGTTTTTCGGAAAGTTGGGCGAAAAGCCTTCTCTTCCGGCAAATAAAAGCGTCTGTACTCTCAAACAATTTCTGTTTTTCTTGGAAAATTTCATTAAAAATCCTCCAGTCAGGTTTTATAGGAGCAAATGCCTTCCTTAGAAGCTCCACAGCATCATTAAACGTACGAGCTTCATCCTGTACTCCTTGCCACCATGTAGAAGCATAGCCTTCTAAAAGTAGGGGAAGGCTTGTGAGCGCTAGGGAATCCGATATATTTTCGGCCTCCTTATAAACCAAAATCGTTGCGAGGAAATCTTCAACATTAGTAGAATTGCGTCCGCCAGTGAAGCGAGCGGTACAATTGCTGAATGTGGATTTGATCTCCTGTCTAATGGCCATACCGCCTAGGAGTTGCCTAAATTGGTCATCACTTAATATAAAGTTGGATTGACTTTGTGACTGAGACGTGCCATATATAGGAGGTCCACTTGGAACAAAATGTGCTCCAACATTGCTACTACCGCTAGCGATACTAATATTTGAAGTTTGAGCTTGTGACTGAGTTTGTGCCCCTCGGGACGTTGATGGAAGATTTTGTAAAAATTGTGTTTCATTACCGGTTTCTCTATTGTCAGCCGAAGCATTCTTGCCCTGTGCTGCCTGAGTTTGTGCCCCTCGGGACGTTGATGGACGATTTTGTAGCAATTGTGTTTCATTACGGTTTTCTCTATTGTCAGCCGAAGCATTCTTGCCCTGTGCTGACTGAGGTGTTGAAGAAACATTCTGGGAGGCCATCTCATTCACCGGGCTTTCGGTGCCATTAGGGTTATTTCTTGGACTTCTCCTAATCATATTTTGAAATCCCGTTAACTTTATAATTTTTAATGCTGGGCAACCCTGTTTTCTCAATTTTTTTTTGGGACTGAGCCTCTCTTTATAAACCCCTCTTTGTTAAGAGAAATGAATCCTCTTTAATTATACAATAGGTTACCAATACCAGGACAAGCAGGGATGGGAGAGAATGAAGCAAATTGACAACATACAACGATGATAACAACAACGGTGATGGTACAGTGGCAGTGACTGTCGGCAATGTTACATATATCGACTGCAAACCGAGCACGTGTGAGCAACAACAACTGTGATGGTGCAGTAGCAGCGACTGTTAGCAATGTTACTTATATCGACTGCAAACCGAGCACGTGTGAGCAACAACAACTGTGATGTAGGAGTTATGTAGGTCTTCTGCAGTCTACTGTGCAGCAACAAAACGACTTTAGAAGATAACCAAAACGAGTTTTTTTTTTTGGATCCAAAACGGCAGTATGCAGAATTGCCAAATTTATGCCTTTGGAGACCTTATTGCTTTTTATTTGGTTTCTTCTTTTTAAATTTTTGGTTGGGCGCCAATGTATAAGGATGAAATTATCCTTATCAGTTGAATTATTATTTATTTATATTTTATATAATTTTATTGAGACTAAACCCTAACCAAACGATTAACGTTCAAGTTGGGTAATAGTCTTTATCAATATTGATTTAATCCTACTTAAATATATCCCAACCAAACGATGTACGTTCAAGCTGGATAATGTTTAAGTGGAGTTCCTTAGGTTATGATGCCGACAAATAAAAAAAGTAGTCCGGTTAAATTTTCTCGGTCTTTATTAGTTGACAGCTTCTTAGGGAATAAATCGTACAAATCTATGTGAATGCTACTTATAAATATTTTACAGAGTCACAAATGTATTTGCGAAAACTGAGTGTGAGAGAATACACTCAGTTTGGAATCAAATTAAACAGAGATTATTAAGCTGAGATGTTAGAGATAATGTGAGAGCAATTGGAGTGATAATGTGAGAGCAATTGGAGTGATAATGTCAGAGCAATTGGATCACTATGAGTGAACATTTTTTTTTAATGACAAATGAGTATTACTTTACAGTATCGGACAATAAATTAACTACATTCATTCATATGATATAATCAATAATCGGGATTTCTAATAATTATTTAAACGAATAACTGTTAATACATTTTTAATGATTTAATTAGCAAATATTGGTAAAGAGCTTCTGCTACGAATATTGGTGAAGACCTTCTGCTACAAAGCTACCTGATGTTTCTGGTAGCTAGTGCTTTTAGAAATATCTTTAAATTTCAATTAGATTCGAAAAAGGTCCGGCCAGACTCCTGTGCCCAACAGAGGGTTAATTATTGTGCCAAATTCCATTTAAATCAAAAGGGGTGACTTTTAAAATGTGTGTTTTTTGATTCATTTGCTTTGGAATTACCCATGACATAATATTATTTTTTACGAAAACAAATTATGGATTTTTCTTACTGAAACACCTCTCTATAGAACTGCACCATTCATTTTTTGAAAAGTGATTGTAGAAAATTTTTTTTTTGCATCCAAAATAACTCTGTGAGCCGTTAAGCCCTATTCATATTTGGTACAAAGTAATGCCGCTGTGTGGGTACGCAACTGAACATAAGAGTCGGGTAATTAGTAGAGAAAATAAAAGTGATTCTTTTTTTAAATAAATTTTAACCCTTTGTTGGGTTGATATGTAACTAATAGGGCCCATCATGGAATTTAGTCTGAGATGGGAAAAACCTTACTATACAAAAAAATTGTTAGTCGAATCGATCACTCCTTTCACCCCATATCAGGCGACTAACTAGACAGACGGACGTGCACAGCTCAAATGACTTAAAATAAATTTCCGCAAAACATTAATAGGATCTTAAGTCACTCCTTCGATTTAATATTTTTTAAGCGATTTTTATGTTGTTGTATCTAATAAAATTGTGTTCATTGTTTTACACTTACCAATGACAAAATATGTGTTGGAATATCCATCATGCTGAAACCTAAAACGAAAGTAATACAAATAAATATATTGTTAACAGTAACCAAAAAAATATGAAAAATTATGCTTTATATCATAGAAATGCTGCCAGAATTCAGACAATAACTTATGTTACAATACTACTGCCACCACATTATGACTTAATGTGTTGCATTGTAGAATAAATATGTGTTAAGTTCTGTTTAAAAAAAAAAACAAAACAGCTAAAAATATTTTCATTGTTTGCGTTATAAGTATACTTAAGTATAGAGTGTGTGTATCAAAATAGGGTGCTCAAAACAGTTATACACTTTTGTATTCTGTATATATTCGAGTGAGAAAATAATGTAAAGTTACATGTGTATTACTCGAGAGGAGAACATATATGCACTAATTCGACAAAACTATCTCCATAAAGTTTAATGAGTTTAAAATAATCCACTATATCGATATATCAAATCAGCCTTTGCAATCAAAAATTACTCATGGAGCCATTCGGTTAATATTAATATTATATAGGACTTACAAGCAACATGCATAATAAACCAGTAAGGAAAGACAGAAAGTCGGGCGGGCGGACTATATAATACCCTACACCTCCCCAACAATACGAAAAGGGGCATAGATCAAGAATCGGAAGGAACCAATAGATGACACTATACACAATCTAAATAGATGTTCATCAATTTGTTTCAAAAACCTCATTTCTGTCACATTATTCGCTCCCAAACTAAGGAAAATATATATCGATGCTATATCTAAATATGAACCGATTTTCGCCAATTTCAATTGGGTTCGTCTTTGGGCCAAAAAAGTTACATGTGCCAAATTTCATGGCGATCAGACAATAATTGCTACCTGTACTTTAGACGGACATAGCTAAATCGACTCAGAAAGTGATTCCATATCGAACGGTATAATAAACGATGGGTCTATCTCATCTCATTTTGGGTGTTACAAACAAATGAACAAAGTTATAATACCCTGTACCACAGTGTGGTGTAGGGTATAAAAATTAAAATTTGAAAGAAGCAGAGTCTGATTTGCCTTTATCTGTTGCCATATACCACCTTTATAGAGCAGAATAAACACATGTACATATACGCACGGGTAAAAAAGTACAATTTGTTTTTATTTTATTTAAATTTTCTAAATTGCATTACATAGTCGACAAGTTAGACATTAAAATACTGTCAACAATTTTGCATAAATGTTCTCCAGAGCGGTGTATGGGCCCTACAAACTTTCGTGACACAAACATCTCTGGAGAAATTAATTTTATTATTGCTTTTGGATAATTTATTGATAGAAAATATCAATTTTTTTACAAACATTATAAGAAATTTCTTTTAGATAATACAAAATGTTGTTCTTTTAAGTGTATCAAACGGCACATTTTTCAGATACAATTTCTTGACATACTGTAGTTGAGCTTATTCTGAAATGATGGCCTTCGGACTCGAAGTGTTCAATGTTGGCTCAAGTAACTACTTTCCTTAGAATTTCGGGTAGGAAAATGTAGATTTTAAAAAGATTTTTGGGGATATTTGTGGGCATTAACTACACTAAACAACAACAAATATGATTTTTGTCCAAGATCTAACAGCTTTTTTTGTGTAGATTGAGGCATACAATTCCAAAAAAACAAAACAAAAATGTTGTTTGTTAATTTTTTTTTTATTTATTTCTTTAATTTAAAAATTTTGTGTAGTTTCCGTTTAGTGACTATATTTGACTAAATTTTTTGAAATATAAACCCGATAGCCCCGGAATACGCCTTAGTTTTACGGCAATTATGATGGATACACGGGGCAAAATCCACTTTTTCGAATCGAAAGAAAATATATTTGTGACACAAATTGTTAAATATCATATATTTCTGAGCAAATACATTTTATTTGAAAATCAATAAAATGTATTTGGAACGCATATATTAATATATTAAAACAAAATATATTTGCAAACTATAATTCTCAAATAAAATACGTGTTTAAATACGAATAAATACATATAAATTATATACAATTATTGTTTAGGAATTTTCCCAAATATTTATTTATTTATATGAATTACAATACAAAGTAAATTTATATTCTAATCTTATGGTCCAGGGAATGGCCGGGTTACAAAGACCATGACCTAGATTTTGCAGCAACAGACAAGAGCCTCTGATGGGAATCGAACCCACGACCCCCAAACACATAGGCGAGCACGCTACCTACTCACCTACTGGGGCGCTCTTTTTCCGAATGTATGGGGTGACCCATTTCGAGGTTCCCTACTTTTTTAAAGAAAACACACAGAAAATTCAAATTGAATGGGGAATGTTTATTATCATTTGAAAGAACATTCTTTGGCATTTATTTTTTGAAGATTATGTCTATCAAATGTTGGCCGCGGCTACGTCTCAGATGGTCCATCCGTTGAGTCCAATTTTCGATGACTCGTTCGAGCATTTCGACTGGTAACTGGCTAATGACACTGGAGATGGTTTGCTCCCAGTCCTGAGTCGAAGCGGGTTTGTCCGCATAAACTTTAGACTTTACACATCCACACAGGGAAAAGTCTAACGGTGTGATATCACACGATCTTGGTGACCAAACGACCGGCCCAAAACGTGATATTATCTGCTCACCGAAGTGTTCTCTCAATAAATCCATTGACCAAATATTCGGTTATCTTGGCACGATAACGGTTGCCATTGACGCTTCGTTCTCACCGGCATAATTTTTGAATAAATATGGGCCGATAATTCCGGTACGTCGGATCGGGAATGGCAAAAAGATAGCTCTTAGCGAGAGCTAAAATATTGCTCACGGGTGTCAAGGTCGTGGGTCGACTGGAAAGTGTTTTTTTTTTATTTAAAAAAATGGACTTAGCGCAATTGGCGAACGATTATTTTGATAATAAACTGAAACGTTGTTCAGGCGTAAGTCTTTCCATGATGAAATGCCAAACAATACTTAACAAAAATAAAATGACGCGACTCACACGTGATCTGTCAAAAAAGGATCTCTACTTAGATCACCCTATATTTATTTAAAAAAGATTTTCACAACTTTCGCTGACTCGAATTCAGTTTTAGTTCGAATTTCAGTTTTAGTTTTTTCTACCATATGCTGCATTAACTTCTGTTTAAATCAATCATTTAAAATTCCAGTCATAATTTCTTGTCAATCCTCCAAATAATTATTTTGATGCAAGTTATACCATTTCAATTATTATTGTTTATTATTATGTTGCTTGCTTGTTTTTATTCGGTCTGTAAATCTTTGCGATTCTAACTAGGATACTCTCCCGGCTTCAATACCATTTTGTTTCTACATATATTATTATAGAAACAAATATTTTATATATGGCGGTGTATAAATATGTATTAAAATTGGCAGCACACATACTGGATCATGATTTCTGAGCCGTGACACTCGTTATCATCAGTTCTCATCATCATGATCCAGTATGTGTGCTCCCAATTTTAATACATATTTATACACCGCCATGTATAAAATACTTAGTTAGAATATATCTTCTATATATATAAAAATGGAAAAATGTTTGTATGCATTTTATAGACGCTTAAACTACTGGACCGATTTTAAATTTTTTTCTTTTGTTTGAAAGCTATTTTGTCTGAGATGGTTTTGGAAAAAAAAATTTGCAAATAGTGGACCAACGAAGTGAACCGGGTCCATTTTATATATAAGGCCATTTTTTAAGTGATTTCTACTGTTCGTACCTACTAATAGATTCCTACTGTTCGTACCTACGAATAGATTCCTACTGTTCGTACCTACGAATAGATTCCTACTGTTCGTACCTACGAATAGATTAATGAGATTCCTACTGACGGAAATATGAAGTGTGGGGGCAACGAAGTGGACCGGGTCCAGCTATCTATCTATCTATCTATCTTCTATATATATAAAAATGGAAAAATGTTTGTATGCATTTTATAGACGCTTAAACTACTGGACCGATTTTAAATTTTTTTCTTTTGTTTGAAAGCTATTTTGTCTGAGATGGTTTTGGAAAAAAAAATTTGCAAATAGTGGAACAACGAAGTGAACCGGGTCCATTTTATATATAAGGCAATTTTTTAAGTGATTCCTACTGTTCGTACCTACTAATAGATTCCTACTGTTCGTACATACGAATAGATTCCTACTGTTCGTACCTACGAATAGATTCCTACTGTTCGTACCTACGAATAGATTAATGAGATTCCTACTGTCGGAAATCTGAAGTGTGGGGGCAACGAAGTGGACCGGGTCCAGCTATCTATATATATAAAAATGGAAAAATGTTTGTATGTATGTGTTTTATAGACGCTCAAACCACTGGACCGATTTTAAAATTTTTTCTTTTGTTTGAAAGCTATTTTGTCTGAGATGGTTGTGGAAAAAAAAATTTGCAAATAGTGGACCAACGAAGTGAACCGGGTCCATTTTATATATAAGGCAATTTTTTAAGTGATTCCTACTGTTCGTACCTACTAATAGATTCCTACTGTTCGTACCTACGAATAGATTCCTACTGTTCGTACCTACGAATAGATTAAAGAGATTCCTACTGTCAGAAATCTGAAGTGTGGGGGCAACGAAGTGGACCGGGTCCAGCTAGTAGAATATATAAATAATCCTAAGTTAGAATCACAGTATTTATTATTTTTACAAACTTTAAAAATGTCTATTTTCTGACGTATTATTGGCGTATTTTCTGAATTCTTAAGGGGGTGTAACGTTAATTCGAGCAAAAAGAACAATTTTTATGATTTTTTGTGACGAAACGGTTAACATTTTTTGATTGAAACCAATGGTACAATAAAGTATAACTTTCAAAGTTTATTGTGTCAAATTTTCATAAAAAAATATAAAACAAGTAAGGAAGCTCAGTCGGGTAAACCAACTTATGAATCCCCTCACCTTGAGTCCCACAAAAATATTCATAAATTTATTTATTTCTTGCTTTAATTATATTATTATCAATTCAATTGCATTTAATAACTTTAAAGTATGTACTGGTATTAAAGTTATAAGCTGTTAACTGTTGGTGCAAAATGGTCCATTTGTGTGAGAGGTACCAAAACGGGAGTGTAATTTGCTTACTTGCCTCAGCCTGCATTGCAAAAAAGCAACTTCACACTGTACAAAATTTCAAGTATTTGAATGCACTGGTATTAAAGCTATAAGCTGCTAACTTTTGGTGCAAAATGGTCCGTTCGTGTGGGAGGTACGAAAAGGGGCATAGCAACTTCCCCCACGTTTCTCTGGATTCGAGGTACTATGAAATCATTACACTCTACAAAATTTCAAGTATTTGCATTCAGTGGTATTAAAGATATAAGCTGTTAACTCTTGGTGCAAAATGGTCCATTTGTCTGGGAGGTACCAAACGGGCGGGCCAATAATGTCCACTTTTCTCTGGGCTCTAAGTACTATAAAAGCATTACACTATTCAAAATTTCAAGTATTTGTATGGCCTGGTATTAAAGCTATAAGCAGTTAACTTTTGGAGTAAAACGGTCTATTTGTGGAGTAAAACGCCCATTTTTCATGACGGGTTAACGACTATCAAACTAATACTATGTGTGTAATTTTAGAAGATTCGAGTAAGTAGTATATAAGGTATTTCAGAATCAATATTTAACCAAAAGTTAACCATTTGTGGGGGAGGTACTAGAAGGACCAATATGGCTCATCTTCGAACTTAGCCGGAGATAGAAGAAAATATTACTACATACCAAATTTGAAGTCAATCGGTTACTCTTTTCGAGAGTTATTGTGCGCACCGGCCAGCAGACAGACGGACGCCAAAATAGATTCTTTTTTTAGACTGGCACGACAAAAGCCATATAAAATAGACAAAAATCGCCAAAAAAAAATCTCTTATTAATTGTTTATGATCCAGCCACCAAAAAAGAAATCAATGTCAACTAAAAAAAAATTATAGATAAATGTGGAAATTATAACCCTTTTGGTAAAATAAGAGAATTTAAAAAAAAATCATGTTTTTATACCCTCAATATTGTGAACGAGGGTATACGAGTATATGATTTGCTACGGGCGAAAAGTGTAACACATCAAAGAGTGACGTAAGACTTTATGTATATTTGTCGGAAATCCGTTTTCGGTAGTTTTAAGTTATTTGAGCAAAGTCCGTCCGTTCGTTTGTCTGTCTGGCTGGTGCGCACGATAACTCTCGAAAGGAATACCGACTGACTCCAAATTTAGAATGTTGAAACTTTTTTTATGCTAAGTTCGAAGATGGGATATATTGGTCCTCTCCTTCGAGTAACGTCCATACACAGGGTTAACATTTTGTAAAATATTGATTCTTTATCAACTTCCATAATAATAAAGGGTGTTTTTTTTGCAACTTTCTTTTTGTCAACACTGTTTTTGGCACCTCAGATGTTTTCGAGTATCATGTTACTGTCAAACATGTTCAGTTAGGTCTATAATTTAACAATGAATCGACTTACAAACGAACAATGCTTGCACATTATTAAATTTTATTATTACAATTCATGCTCTGTTAATTTCTTCCATTTTATGGTTAGGTTGCGCGACCTTCTAAGACGGCTTATTGTTACTTAATTTGGTAGATTTCTTTGGTAGATTTTTGTATACCCTCCACCATAGGATGGGAGGTATATTCATTTTGTCACTACGTTTGTAAAACCTCTAAATATTGATCTGAGACCCCATAAAGTATATATATTCTTAATCGTCGTAAAATTCTAAGACGATTTAACCATGTCCGTCTGTCCGTCCGTTCGTCTGTTGTAATCACGCTACAGTCCGTAATAATAGAGCTAGGTGGTCCGTAATATTGCTCCACCATAGGATGGGGGTATTTTCATTTTGTCACTCCGTTTGTAACACCTCCAAACATTGATCTAAGACCCCATAAATTATATATATTCTTAATCGTCGTAAAATTCTAAGACGATTTAGCCATGTCCGTCCGTCTGTTGTAATCACGCTACAGTCCGTAATAATACATAGAGCTAGGTTGATAAAATTTGGTATAAATATTTCTTATAGTTGCAGGTTGTTTGGGATTGCAAATGGGCGATATCGGTCCATATTTAGATATAGCTCCCATATGTAGCATTATTTTGTGAGGTCACATGGTGGAGGTTATATAAGATTCGGCATGGCCGAACTTAACGCTTTTACTTGTTTTTTTCACTTACGGTGTCGAACGTGAAAAACTTCAAATGGATACAGAATAAATTCTATATCATTTTTTAAACAGATTTTTTTTAATGTTGGTATTTTATACAAAACCTATTTGTACCAATAAATTGATGCAGTTTCTTCGAATATTTTTGGTCTACTGATAACTAATGCTTCTTTTCGGTGTCGAACGTGACAATAGAATTTGTAGTAGAGATAAGCCAAAAATTACCGTTATTCCTCATTCTTTTTGCTTCGAAACTTTTATTTAGGATTACTTTTGCTCTTAGAAACATTATCTATATATATAAAAATGAAACGGTCCATCTGTGTAATGGCATCACGTCAGAACGGCTGGAGCGATTTGGATGATTTTTTTTCAGTTCTTCGTATTTGCCTGGAGAAGGTTGTTACGAAAGAAAATTTTGGGAAAACCCTCCGGAAAAGTCGGAAAATTGGGAAAATCGAAAATTGCTATTTCTTGCGAGATTCCTACTGTTCCTAACTACTACTCTCTTTTTGAATCCAATTTTTTTTATTAATTTTCTATTAAACAAAAAAGTTTTCTATTCAACATATGTACGAGTATGTGCTATTTTTCTTGCTGCAATTCATTCGAGTTTTGCGTATTGTTACACTGATTTCGCGTATCACATCGACAAACGGTACAAGCATTACGATCAATTAAAATTCAACGCGATATTTATCAGTTCGAAAATTTTTTCAGATAATAAGTTTGAGTATAAGAGGTAAGGTTATCTTATTGGATTGCGGGCACTGCAAAATCTTAATTTCGGATGAATGCACGATGGCGCACAAACGAGCTCTGGAGGCAGTTGACCGAACGATGAAGGATTTACGACGTGATTTGAGACAATTTGGTGAGTCTATGATATTGCTCTCCGGAGATTTTCGTCAAACGCTTCCCGTCATCCCGAAATCTACTGCCGATGAAATTAATGCATGCCTGAAATCGTGGTCTTTGTGGCGGCATGTCAAGAAGTTGAAATTGACCACGAACATGAGAGTCGCGTTGCAGAACGACTCATCGGCTCTTGAATTCTCGAAACAACTGTTGGCGCTTGGCAATGGCCAAATTACTGTTGATGTTTCCACTACATTGATATTGTTCCCGGCAAATTTTTGCGAGTTCACATCGTCGAACGAGGAACTCATCACCAAAGTGTTTCCAAATCTCGATTAGATTAGTGAACGGGCAATATTAGCAGCGAAGAATAAGGACGTCGATAGCATGAATTTTATTATTCAAAGTAAAATCGAACTCGCTTGATGTGCCAGGAGCTCCGCCGCATAATTTACAGCTGAAGGTGGAATCGATCATAATCATGTTGCGGAATCTGAATCATCCGAAATTGTGCATAGTTCGCGGTTGTCCATTATGAAACTGATGGACAATGTGATTCAGGCGACGATCATCAAGGGAAAATTCAAAGGAGAGGAAGTCCTTATCCCACGAATTCCGATTATTCCAACTGATCTTTCATTCCAATTCAAGCGGATTCAGTTCCCTGTACGATTGGCTTTTACGATGACAATCAATAAATCTCAAGACAAATCGTAGGAAGTCTGTGGAATTAATCTCGAATTTCCCTGTTTTTCGCACGGTCATCTGTACGTTGCCTGTCTTCTGTCTTCGTTGTTTGTTGTTTATCACATCGCTCTCTACTGATCTCGATTCCTTTTAAACAAATCGCATTAAAATTTTAACTATCTGTGTTTTATTATCACTCTGGAGTTTATCTGAAGGCGTTAAATTGGGGCGAGGCGAAGTTCGCCGGGTCCGCTAGTTTATAATAAGCCTTATTTTACATAAGCCTCTATTTACGTGGTTAATTTTAATGAAATGTGCAATAAAAAAACCAAAACAACAATTTGAAAATACGCAATTGTTTTTTCATAAAATGTTGAGTAAATACATTTGAAATTATTTTCCTTTTTTAAAAAACAAGTCTGCGTTTGACTGCGATCGCGTACGCATGTACACAATCCGTGCTCAAAAATTCGAAAAACACAAAAGAATAAAATTTTTTTTGACAACATTTACAAGAACAAACATCGCATTTATTTGTTACAGTCTTCATTCATTTACAATGGATGAAGGTACTCCGGTGAAGAAAGTGATGTGTTTTGGCAGGTAGTAACCTCGTCAATGTCAAACAAACGTCGACAAACAAAATCACCTCAAATCTTTCCCCATAAGAAACAAAATATAAACAATAATGGTAAAGAAAACATAAACTTCGAACCAAGTACATCGAAGCAAGCACAAATGCATAACAACAAAAGTGCAACGAACAGCATCAACAATAACAAAACTGCAACGAACAACATCAACAACAACCCCAATGCATTGATGCACTCGACTGCAATCAACAACAAAACACTGGTAAGTTTAGGAGTGAACAATGCAAAACACAAAAATTTAGGTGACAACCGTTTTCAGCACTAAGTGACGACGACGAATCTGACACTGATGGAGAAGTTGAATATGAAACCAAAGAAACAAAACCGCCACCGATATTTATACCAATGGTCGCCGACATAAAATCTATGATAAATAGTTTTTCCAAAATGGTTTCGCTTGATGATTTCAGTTACAAAGCTATGAGAGACAGCCAAATAAGAATAATGGCAAAATATACGCAAACGTACCGAACACTAGTAGAGTACTCGAAGAAAAAAAATATTGCATTCCACACGTACCAACTGAAACAGAATAGAGCATATAGAGATGTTGTTAAGAAATTGCACTACTCGACCCCTATTCCTGAAATAAAAACTGCAATAGAGAAATTGGGACATAAAGTTAGAAACATTATGAATATCAGAAATAGATTCAGCAAAGAGCCTCTATCAATGTTCTATGTTGATCTTGAGCCTAGCCCTGAAAACAAAACTATTTATGATATGTGGCACATAAATAGTGCGATTGTGCAAGTTGAGCCTCCAAGAAAAATGCATGACCTTATTCAATGTCATCGATGTCAAGAATTTGGACATTCCAAGTCATATTGTAAAAAACCAGCCAGATGCGTAAAATGCGGAATGGACCATTTAACCATTAATTGCACTAAGCAAAAAGAAACCCCGCCTAAGTGTGCAAATTGTACAAAAACGCATCCTGCGAATTACAAAGGTTGCATAGTATACAAAAAAATTTTGAATAGACAGCACCAAAATAGGATAGTCTACAATAGACAGCCAAATAATGCAGATTCGTACAAGCCTGGTAATTGGCAAACAACAGAGAATCACAACGCAACCAACTATTCCCAACAAAATAATTTATCATACTCTGAAGCAGTGCGATACTCAGAAAATACTACAACTACAAGTTCTATGAACAAAATTGAGGTGTTATTAAATAAACAAATTGAACTAACAAAACCCTTTTAAATAGGATGTCAATCTTAATAGCCAAATTATGCAATTAAATATGAGGATTGCAGTATGGAATGCCAATGGGCTTTCCAATCATAAACAGGAAGTTGAAGTTTTCCTTAATTTACATTTTATTGATGTTATGTTAGTGTCTGAGACACATTTCACTACCAAAACGTTTTTCAAAATACGAGGATATAACATTATTACTGCTAACAGCCCTAATAATAGAGCTCACGCTGGCACGCTAATAGTGCTCAGAGCTCATCGGCAATTTTAATCAAAAATTCCATAAAATATGATACTCTTCAAACATAAGAGAACCTTCCCTTCAAGCTGCGATTTAAGCGATGTAATAATATGCGCAATATATTTCCGTTAAGTATGAAAATTACAATGATTTCTTCAGTAAACTTGGCCCCAGATTCGTCGTCAGTGGAGACTTCAACGCAAAACATCAATGGTGGGGTTCCTGATTAAGCAACCCTAAAGGAAAGGAGCTATTTAAATTTATAAACAATAACAACTACTCCGCTTTGCCAACTGGAAGTCCAACTTACTGGCCATCTGACCCTAGAAAAATTCCTGATCTCTTATTACTGATCTCTATTTACTGTGGAATTCCCCAACAATTTTTGACAATATCAGATTGTAACGAACTCAGTTCAGATCATACACCTGTTATTACAAACTTTAACACATTTCTCCAATCTTCTGCTGTGAAGTACAAAATAATTAATTCCAACACAGATCTGAAAGCTTTTTCTGAATACATTGCAAGCAACATAAACTTAAACATCCCAATAACCACAGCAGAAGAACTCGACGACTTTGTAGAATCGTTTACAAATATGTATTATTCACGAAGCTGGCTACCAATATACTCCCATGGAAATTAACCAAACGAAAAACAATTCAAATCAATTTATAATAACCAATGAAACACGAATACTGATAAAAAAAAGAAGATTGAAAAAAAAAGTGGCAGTTGATTCGAAATAGTGTTGACAAACGAAATTTCAACAAGGCAACAAAAGATCTGAAGCGCCGACTCTTTGCATTACAAAATGAGCAATTGGGAAATTTCTTACGCAGTCTTACGAATAAAAAATAGCGACAACTGCTTATGGAAAGCTACTAAGTATCTAAAACATCCAAATAAAAGAAACATGCCAATTAAAGATGAAACTGGGTTATGGTGCAGAACGGACAAAACCAAAGAAAACGCATTTGCTTTACATATTAAAAAACGTTCAGACCTCACGAAATGAGTAACGCTGCTCATGTTGACGAAGTAAATGAATTCCTGTTAAGCCCATGCCCAATGGATGGAAGGAAGAAATTAAGAAGTTGAACACAAAAAAATCCCCTGGATATGATCGGATTGACGGAAAAATTGTCAAACAATTACCCCAAAAAGCTATTTTGTTTTTAACATTAATCTTCAATGCAATTCTGCGATTAAGTCATTTTCCATCTCAGTGGAAACCAGGAAAACCTGATAACGCAGTAACATCGTACAGGCCAATAAGTCTCCTAGCCATATTTTCAAAAATATTTGAACGATTATTATTAAAAAGATTACAACCTGTATTGGAAAATAATAACATTATCCCTGATTACCAGTTTGGCTTCAGACATAAACATGGGACCCCAGAGCAATGTCATCGTATTGTTCAGCATATTAGAAACGCCTTGGAGAATAAGAATTATTGTTCTGGAGTATTTTTGGATATTCAACAAGCGTTTGATAAGGTTTGGCATAGTGGTTTATTATATTAACTTAAAAAATTACTCCCCTCACCGTTATATTTTCTCTTGAAGTCATTTTTATGTAATCGCCATTTGTATGTTAAAGTTAACGAAGATGTATCAGAAATATATGAAATTTCGGCGGGAGTCCCTCAAGGCAGTGTTTTGGGACCTATTTCATATACCACTTTCACTTCGGATATGCCAATAACTGAAAATGTAATTGTAGCTATCTACGCAGATGACACGGATATACTAGCATCAAATCAAATCCCTGAAAAAGCTTCTGCTTATGTACAAGTTCAACTTAATCTGTACATGTAACATTTTCCTTGAGAAGGCGGGATTGTCTAAACCTTATATTCTATAACAATGTTATTCCACAAAGTCAAACAATCAAATATTTGGGCTTACACATCGGTAGAAGATTAACCTGGAAAAATCACATTAAAGCCAAAAGAGAACATTTAACTTTAAAAACTAAAAGACTTTATTGGTTACTTGGACCTAGATCACAGATAGATATACAAAAAAAAAATTTTAATATATAAAACTATATTAAAGCCCGTATGGACATACGGTATACAACTCTGGGGTACATCAAGCAACTCGAACATTGAGATAGTACAAAGATATCAATCAAAAACCTGAATAATGATTTTGTATGCCCCATGGTTCGTATCTAACAAAACAATTCATAACGACCTTAATATCCCAAAAGTGAAAGACAAAATAAATCGATTCAGCATGAAATACTTGGACAGATTGAGCGATCATATCAACCCCCTGGCTATATCTCTTCTAGATGATACAAATGAAGTGCGAAGACTAAAAAGACATCATATTTTAGATCTACCCTACCGGAAATGATATTACATTGTTACAATAATTAGTTACAACATATTAAAATAATTTAAACGGATACAAAATATCTTGAATAAGTAAATTTCATGTAAATAGTTCTACTTGTATTATTTATCTTAAATTAACGAAATTAAACTAAATAATTTCCTCAATGTAGATACTATAAATAGTCTTAAATGTCGATCCCTAGGTAGTTCGACAATTCTGTTATTTTGTTAAATATTATAAAATTTGCTTATTATCCTTAAATGGATAGATTGTAAAAAGAAATATATATATATAAATTATTAAAATTTGAATATTTTTTAATAATAATAATTTACATTAATGTGATTTTAATAACTTTAATTTTTTTGATCGCGGTAGACCTTTTGGTGGAATTACGCATATACATATATGTAAATAGTTCATATCCGATAACCCTATATACTCGTATAATATGTGCATTGCACTTACTTGGTTATATAATGCACATTCATAACATTTGTAAATACAAACATTTCATTCGTGCGCTCCGTTTTAAGATTTAAGAGGGGAAACGTGAATTGTTCGTGTAGCAAATTTCATAAATCAGGCGCATTTTCAGAGTGACTTGGTTTACATTGCCAAGTCTTACGGTGCCCCATTGAAATTCCATAAAAAAATACCACCATCGGCAGAGAAAAGAAAATATACATATACCTACTCAACTAATGGAGAAGGCTCATATTAATGATAAACAACACTTGGATTTACACACGTATTGTGAATAAAATTTAGAGACTAAAATCCAACGAAATAATAATTTCCTTGTCCGTCTGTCTGTCCATCCATGCAGGATGCAAATGTGAAGCCATTTTTACGAAATTTGCTACATGAGGGTTAGAAAAAGTTGCGTGAAATGAAAATTCAATGGATAATATAATATTTTCGCTGTAAAGTGCTGAAATTTTGAGTTTTGGTCTTGGTTCTTCTAGAATGATAAGTTCGGTGAGTATTTAATTTGACAACACTGTTTTTGTTTCATAAAACTCGTTCATATCATAAAGCTAAGTACTGACGGTTGCCACGTCGGAAAATATTTGCAGAAAAATAGAACGTACAACCATGGGAACATACAATTTTTGCCTTGTTACATTGGCAGAAAAGTCATTGTGAGATAATTTGCAGATTGTTAGATATGCGAAGTTTATGCATGTGACAACAGCGCCATTGTCTGAAAATCATGTTATTGGCAACACTGTTTATAAAATATTATTATTGGCAATCCTGCATATGAATATTTACAAAATATATTGTAAATATATAAAATTGTAAGGTTTTCTTGCAATCGTCTGAACTGTCAATTCACCTTTGGCAGTCGTCTATACATAACTTAAGTAACGTCGGCAAATAAATAAATGAAAAACAAAATGCTGTGTTAAAAACAAATAACAAATTTAGTGAACAATTACAAAAATATATCTCAAAAGACCTTCGCCATTTTATTGCTAAAAGTATGTATTTACATAAAATAAAAATCAGCTGTTGCTGACTTTAAGCAACCGGCTGAATTGTAAGACTTTCGGAAGTTACCATCATACATTTTTATATATCTGAAATAAAATATATTAGTTGTTTTAGGAACCAAGTTCAAGTGGTGCTACACGCAAAGAAAAAATTAGTTTCTGTGAAACGAAATATTAGACAACTACAATTCTCGTTTACGACGACTGAAATTCTTCTGGTCAGAACAAAAAATTGCTTACGCGAAATAAGTTTCTGTCACAACAAACGAAATTTCAGTACCGGCAAACGAGAATTGTAGTTGTCTAATATTTCGGTTTCGCAGAAACTAATTTTTTCTTTGCGTGTAGAGGTCGGACACATTTAATTTAATTAATTTAATTTGTATACCCTACATCACACTGTGGTCCAGGGTATTATGAGTTTGTGCATTTGTTTGTAACACCCAGAAGGAGAAGAGATAGACTTATTATACCGATCGACTTGGAATCAGTTCCTGAGTCGATTTAACCGTGTCCGTCCGTCTGTAGATGTATCGTTGTAATCTAAGTGCAAGTCGTAGTTATGTTCCGATTGTGGTGAAATTTAGCACAATGCTCTTTTTTGGCCCAAGGACGATCCCTATTGAAATTGGTCAAAATCGGTTCAGATTTAGATATAGACCCCATATATACATATTTAACCCCCGATTTGACATGTAAGCGCAGTAGAAACCGTATTTTATATCCGATCACTTCGAAATTCAGGAGAGAGAGTTTTCTATTTACGTGAATGAACACTACCAAATTCGGGGAAAACCGTTCATATTTAGATATAGCCCCCATATATATGTTACCCCCGATTTGACATGTAAGCGCTGTAGAAACCGTATTTAAGAGAGAGACTTTTCTAGTTACGTCAACGAACACTACCAAATTCGGGGAAAATCCGATCAGATTAAGATATAGCCCCCATATATATGCTTCACCTGATTTGACATGTAGGCGCTGTAAAAACCGTATTTTATATCCGATAAGTACGAAATTCGGCAGAGAGAGCCTTCTTATTACATGAATGAACACTGCCAAATTCGGGGGAAATCGGTTCAGATTTAAACATAGTCCCAATATATATTACATCCGCTTTGAAATGTAAGCGCTGTAGAACCTGTATTTTATATCCGATAAGTACGAAATTCGGCAAAGAGAGTTATCTTATTACCGTATTTTATATCCGATAAGTACGAAATTCGACAGGGAGAGGTTTCTTAATTTAGTATCTAATACTTCTTATTGGGGTTAATCGGTGCAGATTTAGATATAGCCACATATCGTCATCAGAAACGAAAAAGGGCCTATCATCATGCTAGAAAATTTTACAGGAGAAGCAGAAAACTAAATAAAATGAAAAGGGATGTCGTTGGGAAAACGGGGTTTTCAGGATAATACATATATGAACATTATGTTGCATATATAAAATCGCACAAGCATAATTTATAACTTGTTTGTGAAAAGTTGAGTGAAATAGGATTTTTTAACTATGAAAAAAGAAATTTGTTGTTATTATGCCCTTTGAATTTCGTTACTAAATTCGCCATTTTTAAAATTACGCCGCTACAAATTTTTCAGGATGTGTATTTTGATGCAGTGTACCGAAATCCATCAAAAACTGAATTTCCATTTTTCTTGTTGTTACGCCCTTTTTCGTTTCTGATGACGATATATACCACCTTCCTGCCTATGCATTATTTAAAGCTATTGAAACTGTATTTTATGTCCGATCTTTATATATGGTGATCCATGTCGAGGTTGCCTACTTTAAAAAAAAAAACCCAGAAAATTAAAATTGATTGGGGTATGTTTATTATCATTTGAAAGAACATTTATTTTTCATTTATTTTTTGAAGATTATGTCTATCAAATGTGGGCCGCGGCTACGTCTCAGATGGTAACTGGCGAATGACACGCGTGATGTTTTGCTCCAAGGCCTGAATCGAAGCGGGTTTGTCCGCATAAACTTTAGACTTTACATATCTAATGGTATGATATCACACGATCTTGGTGGCCAATCGACCGGCCCAAAACGTGAAATTATCTGCTCACCGAAGTGTTCTCTCAATAAATCCATTGATTGATGCGATGTGTGGGAAGTGGCGCCGTCTTGTTGAAACCAAATGTCGCCGAGATGACGAGCTTCAATTTCAGGCATGAAATAGTCGGTTATCATGGCACGATAACGGTCGCCATTGACGGTTACGTTCTCAAGGGCATCATTTTTGAAGAAATATGGACCGATGATTCCGGTACGTCGGATCGGGAATCGGTCAATGGCAAAAAGATAGCTCTTAACGAGAGCTAAAATATTGCTCACGGGTGTCAAGGTCGTGGGTCGACTGGAAAGTGTTTTTTTGTATTTAAAAAAAATGGACTTAGCGCAATTGGCGAACGATTATTTTGATAATAAAACTGAATAATTTGTAAACGTTGTTCAGGCGTAAGTCTTTCCATGATGGAATGCCAAACAATATGTACTTAACAAAAATAACATGACATCATGACACGACTCACACGTGATCTATCAAAAAAAGGCTATTGAAAAAGTATCTCTACTTAGATCACCCAATATTATTTGGCAGAAACGAGGGTTTTGATCTAAGTTGATGAAAATCTGTTTTAACTCTTTGGAAAAAGCCTTGATGAGTAGATAGAACTAAGTACCTTGTTAACTGAAAGGACGACAATTATTTCAAATTGTTATCGCAATGCCCATTTTCGCATTGTGAGGGAGGTGTAGGTATTATACATATAGTCGGCCCCGCCAAATTTACTGTCTTTCCTTACTGGTTTTTAATTAATTTAGATTATTTTTTTCTTCGTGAATAAATATTTTAAATAAATAACTATACATCAAAATATACATAAATTCATATTGTGTTCAATTCTGGTAGCAATTTAAAAAATATGCGGTTTATCTGTTTCAGGATATACGGGATGTGAGCGTATTCTTTGGTATAATGCCCTGAAATTTTTCACAAAATACAACTATATTTAAAAACCAGGCTAAAGGCTAAAGTCGGGCGGGGCCGACTATATAATACCCTACACCACTATCGTAATATTGAATAACTCTGATATATAAATTTTGTAATTCATGTATAAATTGTTTACATAAATTTACTTTTGGGACATTTTATACTTAAATAATACCCTGTACCACAGTGTGGTGTAGGGTATAAAAACGATTGGATCCAAAGAGCCAAATCAGATGAAACATATATATGGGAGCTATAGCTAAATCTTTACCGATTTTCTTCAAATTCGGCAATGTTGGTTCATGGATCAAGAAACTCTACCATTCTAAATTTCAAAATGATTGGATGTAAAATACAGCTTCTTCAGGACTAAAGAGCAAAATCGGACGAAACATATATATGGGAGCTATAGCTAAATCTTAACCGATTTTCTTCAAATTCGACAATGTTGGTTCATGGATCACGAAACTCTACCATTCTAAATTTCAAAACGAATTGATGTAAAATACAGCTTTTATAGGACTAAAGGGCCAAATCGGACGAAACATATATATGGGAGCTATAGCTAAATCTTAACCGATTTTCTTCAAATTCGGTAGTGTTGGTTCATGGATCAAGAAACTCTACCATTCTAAATTTCAAAGTGATTGGATGTAAAATGCAGCTTCTATAGGACTAAAGGACCAAATCGGACGAAAGATATATATGGGAGCTATATCTAAATCTGAACCGATTTCAACCAAATTCAATAGCGATCTTAACAGCTGCGAAATACTATAAAATTTCAGAACGATCGGAGTGAAATTGCGACCTGTAGTGGACGAACAACTTTACATGGACAGACGGACGGACGGACGGACATGCTTAAATCGACTCAGCTAGTGATTCTGAGTCGATCGGTATACTTTAAGGTGGGTCTAGCTGTGTTATTTTCAGGTGTTACAAACATCTGCCGTGAAACAAACTTATAATACCCTGTACCACAGTGTGGTGTAGGGTATAAATACATAGTTTTATATTATATTAAAAATATGCGATTTTTTTGCTTCAGAATATATGTGCGTTATCATTATTTGGTAATGCAGGGAATAATGACTGGTACTTACCAAGACTTTGCTGGGTACTGTCATGTTGTCGGAACGGCACGTCTGATGGAAATCTGACCATTTTCGTACCGACTTCTGAACTAAATTCCTGGGAAATTCTGAAGGGAAATTTTATGGTCGTGCCGAAATCGGACCGAATTCTTGCCAAATGTCATACAAAAATCGCATGTGTAGGCCGACAAATTGGACCGATTGCTGGCCGAATTCTTGAGAATCTATATGTATAAAGATGAATGTGTGTTTGTTTATTAGTTTGTACCGTATACCGTATAGGCGTCTAAACGGCTGGACCGATCTTCTTAAATTTTCACAGAATGGGAAATCACAATATGGGGCAACGAAGTGGACCGGGTCCAGCTAGTATCATATAAAATTCAGAAGTTTTTTCCGACGAATCGGATCTTCAAAAATTCTTCAAAAATAACTGGTTTACGTAAATAATTTGACAGTAGCTTTGATAATTAAAGTTTCTACTACAGATAATTAAAGTTTCTACAATTTTACGAAATTTTTCACTTTTATATTAAAATTTTTTTAAGAATAGAAAATCATTTATATAATTATATTGTTGATTGTTGGCTAGGTATTCTTTTACATTTCTAAGCTGTTCGCGATGCAATTATGCATAAAGTTTGCTGTGGTCAGGGGATTGTAGACATCCCTATTACACATTTTTAAATAGAGCACATATGAAAAATGTCGCGCTTTGGTCCAAAGTGTCCGATATTTGCAAAAAAAAAACTTTTTAGAGGTTATGTTATATTGCTCTAGCTCACTGGCGTCTCAATATATAACCAAAATATTTAATATTATTTTTTTTTTTGACCCGGCCTAATGTATATGTGGCTATTAAGCAGTATTCGTTACAAAATTAAGAAAAGTCCAAATTTGTATGGATCGGAAGTAAAGTGGAACTTCTATAGCGCTTTGATACCAAAAATATATATATATGGGAGCTATATCTAAACCTGTTCTGAATGTAATAAAAACCTTTTTCTGACAAATTTCCTAATGATCGGATATAAAATACAGTTTCTACACCCCCCATATGTCAAATCTGAGGTAACGTATATGGGAGCTACATGTAAATCTGAACCGATTTTAACTGCAAAAATTCGTAGGTGTCGAAGCATAATTGCGACCTGTGCTTTGATCGTACGAATACATCTACTGACAGACAGACGCACATAGCTAAAACGATTCAGAAAATAATTGCAAGTCGATCAGTATAATAACAAATGGGTCTATATATACGTGATGTTTTTTCTATTTATACCCTACACCACACTGTGGTACAGGGTATTATAACTTTGTGCATTTGTTTGTAACACCCAAAAGGAGAAGAAATAGACCCATCGTTTATTATCTGAGTTGATTTAGCTATGTACGTCTGTCTGTCCGTCTGTCTGTGCATGTATTCTTGTAATCAAAGTACAGGTCACAATTATGGTCCGATCTCGACGAAACTTTACACATATCGTTTTTTTGACCCAAGGACGCTCCCTATTTTTGGTTAAAATCGGTTCAGATTTAGATATAGCCCCCATATATATGTTACCCCCGATTTGACATGTAAGCGCTGTAAAAACTTTATTTTATATCCGATCAGTATGAAATTCGGCAGAAAGAGGTTTCTTATTATATGAATGAACACTGTTAAATTTGGAAGAAATTGGTTCAGATTTAGATATAGCCCCCCTATATACGTTAAAAATGCTATTTTATATCCGATCAGTGCAAAAGTCGGCAAAAAGGGGTTTCTTTCTACATGAAGGAATACTGCCATATTCGGAGAAACTCGGTTTAGATTTAGATATAACACCCATATATATGTTACCCCCGATTTTACATGTAAGCGCTGTAAAAACTGTATTTTATATCCAATCAGCGCGAAATTCGGCAGAAAGAGGTTTCTTATTACATGAAGGAATACTGCCA
Source organism: Eudasyphora cyanicolor (assembly GCA_963930755.1). NCBI lineage: Eukaryota > Metazoa > Arthropoda > Insecta > Diptera > Muscidae > Eudasyphora > Eudasyphora cyanicolor. Next base: position 152,604,027 of record OZ005736.1, on the reverse strand, counting down.
AATTCGGAGAAAATCGGTTCAGATTTAGGGAGCTCCCATATATATGTTACCCCCGATTTGACATGTAAGCGCTGTAGAGACTGTATTTTATATCCGATCAGTACGAAATTCGACAGAAGGAGGTATTTTTACATGAATTAGTATTCAGGGAAGATCGGTTCAGATTTATATTAAAACTCTATATATATGTTCCTCCTGATTTGGTATCAAACCGCTATAGAAGTTTTATTTTACTTCCGATAATTAAAATTTTCCAGAAAGATGTTTCTCAATTTAGGAACGAATATTGCTTAATTTAGCGATTATCGTTTCAGAATTAGATAATATGTTTCTACCCATTTAGCAATTATTCCAAATTATTATGGCAATGACCCTTATCGCATTGTTAGGGAGGTGTAGGGTATTATATAGTCGGCCCCGCCCGACTTTCTGCATTTCCTTACTGGTTTTTCATTGCATTAATGCTTATAATACCATATATGGATTACTATTTATTACACTGTTGAATATATATAAAATGTAAGAAGATTGTAGTAGAGTTACCAACATGGGGCGTTGTATACATTAATTATATTGTAACTATTGTTTATTTAAGTATATAAGAAATTGGATGAATCCAAATAAACAAATTGAGAAAAAAAGAAACCAATGGGTCTATCTCTTTTCCTTTTGGGTGTTACAAACAAATGCACAAAGTCATAATACGCTGTACCACAGTGTGGTGTAGGGTATAAACTAAGTAAGCGATTGACTTCATATTTAGAATGTTGTAATATTTATTTATATTTTTTTCTTTTCAAGCTAAAATTGAAGATGTGACGTGTTGGTCTGTCCACACATTATAGTACGTCCCTCACTAATCTATGCTCAACAATACTCAAAAATGTGCAACAACATGTCTACCTTTAAAATGTCATAACAGGCAAGCCCGCACCTACTCTGATGTGATTTTTTTACTTTATGTTGCCTAAAAGCCAACTTTTGAATTGAGAAGATTAGATTAGTGCCGGAGCACCAGAGCATTATAGTTTTCGTTTCATGGTAAAAAAGCAAATGTTTATTTTATTGATTGTCTCTTTTGATTGGCATAAAAAACTTCATTTCGAAAGAAAAATCGTAGGCAATCGCACCTTGTCAATAACAATTTGCGTAAGTCGTGTAAATAGTCACTAAAAAGCCATGCGAAATGCTATATGAAAATAATAAAAATATTAATTGAGAAATTAATTTAAATATATCGACAGTCGTTATAATCAGTTCACTCGAAATGCTGACGAAGGGCAACGATTATTTGTAATAAGCTTAATGTTAAGTATTTTGCAATTAAGATATTTAAATATTCTACACACATAAATTTATGTTTATGCACTAGGGTGTCTCTACACATTTTAATGGATTGTTATTTGTCTAACTGTTGAGGATGAGGACAATTTATAGTAAAAGAAAACATTTGAAAATTCGTTTGCTATGCTACAAAACAAAATTGTGTCCTCGACCTACTTTTTTGACCTACGTCTGAAACTATAGGTAAATTATAGTTTATTGGTCATTTCCTGGTCCTGTTGCCCTTTAAAAGGTTTAACGTTTCAAAAGACAGCATTTTTCAAAAAAACATTTTAAATACTTATTCGGGCCCTATCGTATCGATATAGGTGTGAACTTAAAGAGGAGAATTTTGGCTACTTCTAATATATTTTATAAATTCTATTTTCGTATCGTAGGTACAAATATATGGGAGCTATATGTAAATCTAAATCGATTTCAACAAATTAAATACGGGCCTTGGGCCAAAAGAATTGCGACAGGTACTTTGAATACAACAATATATGCACAGACAGACGGACATAGCTAAATCAATTCAGAAAGTGATTCTAAGTCGATCGGTATAATAAACGATGGGTCTATTGCTTCTCCTTTTGGATGCTACAAACAAATGCACAAAGTTATAATACCCTGAACCACAGTGTGGTACTGAATAACGTGACACAACTCTTTTATTTTTGCCCGTACATTTATTCCTATACATTTCACCTATTTTTCTTCTTTTTAAGTGCCAAGAAGGCCCCATATATAAGAAAATGCTCAGTAGCTCAACTCTAGTGGTAGGACAAACATGAATTAAGTGTGTCAAAATATATATTAATAACTCGCCTTTGTTTATAGTTCTCATTCACTTCATGCACACTGTAATACTTAACGTGTGGTCTGGTCGACCACTAGGTGTGCAGTTCTGGAGGTAGAGTTAGACGAACCTAAGTAGATGTGTGGCCCGACCGCAGTCGAAACAATTTCCCTTAAGTTAACACCAGAAATTCAGTTCGCATATACAATTAGTTTTAAGCAGTAGTCAGTCGAGGCGCGGCTCGTTCAAATACTCCTAGATACGCGATTCGTTCGCTTCCGCGATTAATTCGCTTCTGTGATTCGTTCGCTTCACCCATAGAATTGTATTTTACTTAGCTGTTAAGTTAGAGTAAGGACCCATTAGATATAAGTTAGTTTAAGTATTCAAGGTAATCTACCACCATTGCCAGTATCCATCACATCATCAGCATATATCACCTGGTCCTGGACCGCCAGCATATATCCGCTGCTTTTATCAAAAGGGCTATAATTTTTCCAAATAGGCACTGTCTTCTTAGTTAGGAAAAAATTATTGAAATCGTACCAGAAAACTTGACTTCTATACATATAAAATTTGTTTTAATATTGCTGCGATTTTACGGCATTAGACTTTTCTATTTGGTACCGTGAAGGACCGATGTTATATGGTTGTCAAACATAATTTATGTCAAGCTAAAAATAGCTTGTTCGAAAATTGGGGTTTACAACTTTTGGCCGAGGCGAATCGCTTGCTGTGATACTTTTTGAAAAATTGATTTTTATTTTTTAATGTAGTGGCGGCATCAAATCTGAGCAGACTTAGCAGTCGCTTCTATCTTTTCGATGGCCTTTCTCGTGATTGTGGCCCATTTGCTTGGTGAACGGCGAGCAGAGTTTGTGCAACTTGGATCCGAAAATTCATACATTCTAGTATTTTGAATCGGGATATAATTTTAGATGCAGTCTTTACGATATTAATTCCAACTATGCCGCTATAATAGATAACTTGACAAAGTGCATTATGACTCGTATTATCCACTGGACATTGCGAATATTTATTCGATAATATTGTATAACTTGCCCCTGTTTTTGTTTTACATTTTTATTTTTTGGTATTCATAGAAAATTTCTGAGATATTTTGTATTCATAGAAAATTTCTAAGATATTTTGTTTTTATAGAAATTTTGTATTTATAGAAAATTTCTGAGAAATTTTGTATTTATAGAAAATTTCTGAGAAATTTTGTATTTATAGAAAATTTCTGAGAAATTTGGTATTTATAGAAAATTTCTGAGAAATTTTGTATTTATAGAAAATTTCTGAGAAATTTCGTTATATTTGAAAATGCGGTTTTAAGTTCAGTTTGACCTCGGGACATCTGGATAGTTTTTTTCATATCTCCTTTGAGGTCAGTATGTACATAACAATTTGTTTTTAGCTCTTAAACAATTTTAAAATGCAGTGAAAGAATTGCTTTGGCCACCGCTATACTGACCACGGTCTTAGAATTCAAAATTGTTTTCCCCGTGTATACTGCTACATGTTATTTTATCATTGTATCATTTAAAAGGCCCCCAAAAGTACAAAAATAATATGAAATATATACATATTCGAATGCACGATTTCTAGATGTCTACCTCTTATAGGAGCCGCAGCGGTCAAATATTTGGTCTCGCATCTCCTTTGAGGCCTGTATGTAAATATACATTTTAAGATTATTAGCTCTTAAAGAACTTTTTAAAGCAGTACAATAATGAAAACAGTTATGGTCACTGCTACACTGACCATAGTCTAAGAAGTGAAATTTTTTTTTCGCGATCATATTTGGCGTGTGCTGTGCTTCATAAATACAAAAAATTTTAGCTTTGTGTCTTATAAGAGGCATCTGAAAGGACAAAAAAAATATTTAATTTCTTTATACCGCTAGAACTGACCACTGGCAAAAAATGAATATATGAAAAAAAATATTTAATTTCTTTATACCGCTAGAACTGACCACTGGCAAAAAATGAATATATGAGTAGCCAGTGGATTATAAAACATTCCATTGAGATTATAAAACAAACATTGAGTAAAATATCAGCACTCTAACTCTAACAGGAGCCTCAGCAGTTAAGTGGTTGAAAATCACTTGGCGGAAAATCGAAGTAGTCTATTTTAATTTCCGGGCATTGGCCTATCTGTTCACCAAGTTTCAAGAAAATCGCTTCAGCCGTTCAGGTGTGATGCGGCAACAGACAAACAAACGCAATTATACTTATTCTTAGGACATAAATGAATGGATATATAATAGATAATGAATAGCTGAAAGTTTTATGACATTTTCAAGTTTGTATGGAATTCCTTTGTAATGAAAATCGCATCACTTTTATCGCCCATGCTAAGTCGACTAAGCTTGTTTTGCAATAAAGGTCTCGATGTATGCTATAATCTCGACATAGGTGGTTATTCCAAAAAACCCAAAATTGCTTCTAGGTTTGGTATGTCTCCCATGCGCGGTTTCCCCTTATCCATTATGAAATGATTCATCAATATTTACGATTTTACAGGTCGGGCCTCCTGACTTACTACTGTTACTTACTTACTTACTTACTTGTTTTTATTCACATGTTAAAGAAATCACTTTCTTACGTTCATCCTAATATACGAGTACATACATATTGTATGTATTCGTGAGAATACAGGCATAAATACATGATTGATATCATGTATAAATATTTTGTTTTCATATGTGTAACAGACCAATCATCAATTTCACTCAATTTCCACAATTGATAAACAACCGCCATTAAGAGAAAGTCTTAACACATTGTTGCTTTCAGCGCCGGATCCCATGGGTTATTAATTACTCGATTATTTATGTATGTATGTATGTGCGGAATGTGAAACATGAATTGAGATTTTGTGTTGCAAATTATAATGGGAAAGTAAGTAAACGAATTATTTTAACTGCGCAAATTAAACGTATAATTAAAACTGCCACTCAGTTTCAATCTTTAGTAGGGGTTTCCACATTATTGCAAATGACACTACAGAATAAGGAGGATAATGGGATTACAGATGCTAAACAAAACAGAAGCGGAGTTGAAACGATTGCAGAAATATTTTGTAAATGATTGAGACATTTCGCAATGGAAGGTTTACATAACGTAAACACGTCCGTTCAGTCGTAGTGAACGGACGTGTTTAGCACAGAGCAGATAGTTAATATCTATTACGCAGTACCTATTACGCAATCACAAAAAAAAATCTGTACAAAGTCTGGAAGGCCTACATCGTAGTACCTATTACGGGCTAATACAAACAAATTAATAAATTCGTTGACGGGGATGTCTTCGCGTTCCCATGGAGCGGGTTTCCCCAATCGTCCTACTGTCCGTCCGTTGGTCTTGGCCAAAGCCGACCACACCAAAAATGGTGAACATTTCCCCCCAGTACTCACAACAGGTGGTACGGTGAGGGGAAAACGTCATGTCCGACCGTCAAAACGGAAGCACAATGAGTACCGGATAGCGTTCAGAGTTTTGACGAAGTTGGAGGCTGTTGAGGTTTCGGCTCTTAGATGCTTCTAAGGCCAATCAGCCGGCTGAAAGAGCCACAAATTCAGCTGTGTTAACGGCTAATAAAGTCAAAAGAATCAGATCACCTCAGATCACCCCTGCCTTCGAAAAAAGCAAGAGACCCTAATGTCACCATCAACAGGACACTCACCAAGCCCTGCAATGAAGTGGCGAAGGAGAGTCTAGTGATGGCCGTTATAGACAGAAGTAGTGAGGATGGATCCATCCTCAAGGACAAATGGAGCCATGTGCAATCAGCCATTATGGCTCATAGAGAAATGCCGGGTACACCACCAATCTGCAACGATGCAGGATGGCATCAGGGGAGAGTAAAGTTCTTATATTTCGGTGATGCCAGATCAGTAGACCTGTATAAAGCTGATCTGGGTCGAGCGGGTGAGCTGTGGCCCAGTTACCCTAGAGCCATCACCTGGGTTACAGAAGAGCCCTCCAACCCGGCTGACATATTAGAAATAATAAGCGATTCCAATTCTGGTCTGCTCGCCCATAATTGGAGAATTAGCAAGGTGGGTGAGGCGGATGGTAAAAAGCGGCAGATCAATTTGATCCTTAACGCTGAATCCACCTCCCATATACAACGTGCAAGTGCAACCCTACAATATGGCATCGAGACTATGGTCTTGAAGGTATACAAGCAGGATATAGCTCCCTGTGCGGAAGGTGAGTCGTCCACCGTGGTTGATACACGGCTTTCTGGAAGTGCGGAGGTATCCACGCACATTATTTCTGGTGACTCCAATTCTAACAGAAGATCTGTAACGTCCTTCTCTGAGGACGAAAGCTCTACTTCTACACGAAGAGTTCGACAACACCCTTGTCGGGGTGGATGTTAATCTGTCAATTACCAATGATGGTAAGAATTCTACAGATTAACCTTCATTACGCTAAAGCAGTCTCAGCGGCTCTATTGCTGCGCCTGTCCACAGGTGCAGTAGACATCGTCCTGATACAGGAGCCCTACGCAGTGGGAGGATGAGTGTGCGGTATCAGGACACCCAACTTTAAACTGCTTGTGGCCAACTGTGAAGGCACTCCAAAAACCTGCATTTTGGCCAGCAAAGATCTAAGTATCTTTCTCCTGGCTAATTTAAGTGGTAAAGACCAAACATCTGCTAGTCTGGAGATCGGTAATGGCATATATTGGGTGGTCTCCAGTTACTTGCCTTATGAAGCTGTAGTACCGACTGCTCTATTCAGGGAAGTAGTAGAAGAAGCAACGTCTGACGAGTTCGAGCTGACTATTGGCGCAGACACGAACGCTCATCATACACACAGAATACATTTTGGTTGCCTCAACCGAATTATTTGCCAACCGAATTTTGGTAGTTCTTTCTACTATCATGCGATTCCATCAGGACAACCAATATTTTGGTTGTGGTATACTTCTGCTTCCATGTTGACAACAATCATATTTGGTTACGCCAACTACGAAAATGGTGGCTAAAATTATCTGTTGTAGTTGCCACAACTAACTGTGTTAAAAAATTGGTTGTTCTGACAATTTGACAGTCACATACTACCGACAATTAATTTTTATTTGATTTATTGAATAAAAAACAAAACAATTCATAACAAAATTAAAAATCCCATATTACAATTTCATCACTATTATGAGATGTGGAAATATTTGACACACATTTTAGTACAAGAAAAAAAAACTTGTATGCAAATATCGCTTACCCTGTGCTTTCAATTTCATGATTTTTGCATTTATTTATTATTTATGTAAAACATTTTGCACAACATATTCTGAATTCCACACATTATTATACACACGAGATTATTTTTCCGTTCTTGAACAAAATGTTGACGATTTTTTAATGTCGAGTAATTTTATTTTTTGTTTGTCATGTATCAGCAAAAGAACAGCAACCAATCTTTCGGTTGTATTTCCCAAACTACATTTAATTATTCTAAATTTGGGAAATGATTGGGGTAACCAATAAACGATTATTTATTAATATTTTTTCTGTTGTAGCAACCAATTATTCGTTGCAATAATAATCTTTGGTCTATTGATTCAATTTCTGTTGTCAAGAATAAAACATTGGTTGTCACAACCAAAAATCGATCATATGGTACTATAATGAACATTGAAAATTGGTTACCACAACTAACCGAGTGTCAATGAAAAAAACAATCTTAATTCGATTGATACAATCATCGATTTAGTTGCAAGCATTTTCATTTGATTGTATCCATGTTATTATTATTGTTTCAACCATTTATTTATAAATACAACCGACAGACGGTGTAGGCAATATACTTTTTGTTGCTAGTACTATTTTTTAATTGTTACAATCGAATTCCAAGTCACCTGGACCAGCCGGCATCACTCTAGCAGAAATGCAGAACATGTTGAAGTACATTATCCCCTGGCTGGAGAACATTTATGTAGGCTGTATCAGGCTTTCATACATCCTGAATCGATGGAGGGATACCAATGTAGTATTCATACCTAAAGCGGGGAAGATATCACACACTAGGCCAAAAGACTTTAGACCAATTAGCCTATCCTCCTGCCTATTGAGAGGTCTGGAAAGACTTTTAGATTATTTCATTAGGGAAAACCTGGATACAAAACTCCTGTCGGTGAACCAACATGCTTACAATAAGGGGAAATCTACAGAATCAGCCCTGCCCGAACTTGTGAGCACTATCTAATCGTCCCTGCATTTCAACGAATTCACCATGGTGGCATTTCTTGACATAGAAGGGGCTTTTAACAACATTCACTCAGATGCAGTAATTGCTGCACTGTCACATCTAAAAGTGAACTCTAGTTTGATTAGACTAATTCAAAGTCTGCTCAACAGAAGACGCATAACAGCATGTCTTGGGTCCACAACACTGACAAGGTTTGTAAACAGATTAACCCCACAAGGAGGAGTACTGTCTCCACTAATTTGGAACCTAGCGGTGAATGAAATCCTGCTAGATCTAGAACATTGTGGCTACAAGGTCGTGGCATATGCGGACGACGTGGCAATCGCAGTGAGTGGCAAATTCGAAAACGGCTAGATGGGCCAGAAGCAGCGGTTTGGGCGTAAACCCAAACATGACAGAATTGGTTCTCTACTAACAAAGATTCAGAGAATAGCCTGCCTGAGCAAAAGCGGAGCCTTAAGGACTACAGCCACCGAGTCTCTACAAGAACTACTCCATATACTGCCGATTAATATTGTGGCGAGAGAAGTTGCAACCAAAGCGGCAATAAGATTAAACTGCCTATCAATGTGGAGGTACAAAAACTTCGGTCACATGAGGATATCAAAGTGTAAGGCTATGGTAACCGACCGAGTGGACTATATACCAACTGTGTACACCTTCGAGAGAAATTACATCACTATGATTCCCGCCAGAGATTAATGGGTTGGAAGAATACCAGGTAATATAAACCATCTCCACTTTTACACGGATGGTTCGAAGCTTGATGGAAAGGTTGGCTTCGGAGTACAATACGCAGAGCTTAGTTTGGATATAGCTCACAGACTACCAGATGCCTGCAGTGTCTATCAAGCCGAAATAATGGCAATATGGGAAGCAGCCAAGTGGCTGAGTCGCAACATAGTAACCAACACTGGCGTTGTCATTTACTCGGACAGCCAGGCTGCCATCAATTCTCTGGATGCAACATTCCTAAATTCACAAACAGCCCGCGACTGCCGCAGATCTCTTAACGAGATGGCTGAGCTGTTTAAAATACACCTCATATGGGTGCCTGGTGGGGTAATCAAAAACCGCACCGGTTAATCGGTTTCTCTTTAAAGCCCGCCTATCGGTTTTCGGTTTTTCTGCATTTTCGAATAACTCGAACAGCCGGTTTTTTCAACTCGGTTTATTCGACTTTTCGGTTTTTTGAAACCATTGTAAAATGATAAGGAAAATATTATTTTTGAAATAGGAACCTACCTAAAATTTTGAAAACATCAGTATAAAAACCGTTCACTTCATTTGTGCATATCCATCGATTTCAAAATGCAGTTTTATATGTATTTATACTGCATATTTTATCGAGGGTCTAGGTGATTATTGGGGTAAGAAATTAATTAACAATCCTTTCTAATTGAATTGTAGGTATAAATAAAAATACATTGGTCCAGTTTCACATTTCGACAAGTTTTCATCTCTATAGTATGCTCAAGTCAGAATCCGCTACTACTGATAATATATGTATATAATCGGTTTGCCATTTGAGCCATTCATATGATGCTAAAACCTAAGATTTTGCCGATCTTCACTATTAGTCAAGTTTTATAAAAATCATAATAAATTTTTTTGTAGAGAAATCTTTTTAAAAATTTAACATAAATATTATAAATATCGCAGATATTATAATATTATATCATAAAAGAAATCGAAACAATTGCCTATTATAAATACTCGTAAAAATATGAAGTGTTTAAAATTTTCAAATAAATCTTAATTTAATTGAAATATGGATACGTATTGATTTTGCACTACGCTTATTTTACGTCATCTAACAAAATTTTGAGCATTATTTAAGCATTTTTATTAAAAAAGAAAAAACCGAAAACAACCGGTTCACCGGTTTATTATTTTCGGTTAAACCGAAAACCGGTTTTAGAGTTAACTTAATTTTCGAAGAAACCGAAAACCGTATTTTCAAAATAACAGGTTTCTTGATCACCCTAGTGCCTGGTCATAGGGATATCCCGGGGAACTGCAAAGCCGATGAACTTGCTAGGGAAGGGACGACATCACAAATTCTCGAAGAATTTGCATATATTGGCCACTATCCACGTGCAAGCTTTGGCTTAGGCAAGAGGCAATCAGGCAGAGGAAATAGGCACCTGTCGCACGGTGTTATATATACCGATGCGATTCTTTGTACTTTCTCTTACGAATTTCATTCTTCTATATATTTTGAATTTTATGGTAATTAATCGTACAATTGTATCTCACACAATACATTTCTATCAATCGAAATTTTTTTAACATTGTTGGATAAGAGCATAAACTTATATTCGTACTGCACAATATGCAAAAATTTGTTGTTGCTTGACATATTGCACTCGAGTTTTCACAAATTTCCATACTAATCACCAGAGTGGGTTGGTGTTCACAATCGTACAATCGATTATTTTCTTTTTCCGTTTCTAAATTGCGTTATAAATCAAATAATTTCAGTTGGTCCGCAGTCTGAAAACCACAAAAATACGTATGGAAAAAATAATTGTAAATTAAATTTTGTGAAAACCGAAACGAACCATATTCAAACATTCAGGCGAAAACCCAGAGGATGAAAACCAAAACGAGAACATATGAATACAATGGACAGCAAAGGTGAAATACAGTGGAGGGAATACGTTTTCGATGAACAGGGAAAACACTTTCAAAATTTCTCTAAATGAAGATATAAAGTAAACGTCAAAAATTAAATGTTTAAAGCAATTGTCTGTTAGGCATTCCTTTCAAAAATTACAAAACACTTTTAAGTTGCAAAAAATTTTACAATGTCTGCACATTTATGACCATCACTGTTCCCTCGATACAGCTTTGTTATGGACAATTGTTATGTCTGTTTTTCAGGTGAGCTCCCAAAAGAAAAATTTTAATTTGCAACAAGTTACACATGCAAATGAAATTATGCAAACTTATTTGCTAAATTTTCATGCCAGATTAGATTATTTTGTGAATTTATATTTTGGGTTTTTCTCTATTTCTGTTGTGGCCATAAAATTAAATGGATTTTTGTTTTCGCCTTTGACCCACACAAATCAATGATGTTTATTTTAGTATGAGTTTTGAAGGCATACAAGTACGAGCTGCTCAGTTGTCATTAAATTGTAGACAGTGGTGGCATTAAGCTGATATAGACACAAAAGCAGTTGTGCAAGGAACTAAGAAGCATTTAGTGATTCTATCCTAAAATGTTTTAGATTTCATAGCAATTCATGTTGTTGGGAATTACTTATAAGAAACTGTATAAAACGGAAGAAAAGCGCAAACAAATTAGATATTTATAACCGCTATAAAAGCCGGGATACCCTTAAAATTAAAGGAAAGTATGAGGTCTACAAATGTTGAAAATTGTCTTGAAAACAATTAGGAAAAGTTTGATATTTTATTAAATAAAACATCGTTTCTTGCTGACACGACGAAAAAATAGGAAACAACTGCAAAAAAAGTGTTTGTTCCAATTTTTGAAAGCTAGCATCCTAACGAAGAAAACAATATCGATACATACATAGTAGAAATTATTGAACAAAATAATGTATTTATACGCCCCACTATTGTGAACGAGGGTACACGGAGGAAAATCGTCATTTTTGATATGTTTGAATTGAAAGAAAATATACTTGGAAACGATTTATTTAAATATTATATATTAGTTAACAAATAAATTTTATTTTAAAATCAAGAAATTTTGTTTGGAACGCATATATTAATATTTTAGAACATAATTTATTTGCAAACTGAATTTCACAAATAAAATATGTGTTTACACAGAAACAAAGTTATTGTTTAATAACTTTTCCAAATATATTGTATTTAAAAACATTTTTAAAACTTTGCTGACTTATTCGAATTTTAGTTAGTTTTTCCTAGATTTCGTGTTAAACTTTATAGCTAAAATGTATTTTAATTTTTAAATATTCCAGTTCATCACTTTTTGTCAATCCATCAATGCAATTTATATTTACGAAAGATTATTCGATTTAAGTTTTAATTAAATTTTACAAACATATAAAATTTAAAAAAAATGCTCTTTGAACATCTGAAAAAAAGAAAACTTGTATTTAAGTTATGACATTTATATATTGCCAAAATAAAAAATTACAAATTAATCGTTGTTACGGAAATACTAGTTCCAAATAAAAAATATTTGAATGGGAGCGTATTTTTGTTTAGCCCAATATCCTCCCAAACATATAATATTTGTGTGTGTCAAATATTATATATTTGAAGTGTACCATAAGAATATGTATATTTCAAGCCGAATATGTTTGGGACAATATACTACAGAACCGATTTTTTTTCAGCGTGTGTGTATCAGTTGCTGCGGGCCAAAAGTGTAACACAACGTAGGAGTGCCCTAAGACCCCAAGTATATTTGGCGGAAATTCTTTTTTTTTTGCGTATTTTTAAACATTTGAGCAATGTCCGTCCGTCTGTCTGCTGGCTGGTTTCTGATTAACTTCAAATTTGGTATGCGGTACTATTTTTGTCCATCTCAGGCTAAGTTCCAAGATGGAGCATATTTGTCCAAAGCTTCTAGTACCTTCTCCACAAATGGTTAACATTTAGTAAAATATTGATTCTGTAATAACTTATATACTACTCATTCGAATCCTCTGAAATTCCACACATAGTATAGTTTATTAGTCGTTATCACCTCAACAAAAATAGGCGAGATTGCCACGCCCCTGTCTGATTATACGAGGGCTGCTATATATATTTCTGGCCTAATAATGAAAATGCGAAAATTTATCATCAAAAATGGTTTTATTTTTCTTCAAAGTATTCTCCAGCATGATTTATACACTTTTGCATGCGCTTAAACCAATTGTCGAAGCACTTTTTCCACTCCTCCAAACTCAGATTTGACCGTCCTACGTTGATCAAGTGGAACAGTCGCCACATGACCAATTTTGCCGATGAAACAGGCGACCATTTGCTTCGAAGTGCTTCTTCCTCGAACAACTTTCGTTGGATTTGGCTCGTCTTCGAAGACCCACACGATCGATTGCTGTTTTGTTTCGGGCTCATACGCATAGATCTAAGATTCGTGACCTGTGACGATCCTATAAACGTCTATAGAAGCACCGCGATCGTGTTTTTTCAAAATTTCTTTGCACTAATCGACACGAGCCTTTTTTTGAGCGATTGTCAAATTGTGCGGGATCCAACGAGAACAAACCTTTTTTACGGCCAGGTGTTCATGCAATATCGAATCTATGCTGGTGGAAGAAATGCCCAAGGATGCCTCTATCTCATGGTATGTCACATGACGATCTTGCATGATCAGTTCACGCACGGCATCAATGTTCTCTGGCACAACGGCCTTCACGACCTTCGTCTTTGAGCGAGCGTCGGCCACGATTGAATTCATTAAACCAGTTTTTCACAGTGCTATAGGATGGTGCTTCATCGCCATACACACTTGTCGTTATAATCTACGTCGAAAGTTGTGCAAAATGATCGCACAAAAAAATGTTCTCTGGCACAACGGCCTTCACGACCTTCGTCTTTGAGCGAGCGTCGGCCACGATTGAATTCATTAAACCAGTTTTTCACAGTGCTATAGGATGGTGCTTCATCGCCATATACACTTGTCGTGATAATCCACGTCGAAAGTTGTGCAAAATGATCGCACAAAAATGTTCACGAGTTAATTACACTTTTTTGCCAAATTGATTTTTTCAAGTCACTGTAAACAACACAAATGATGGTCGCACGTCAAAACGTTCTGAGTACGTTTATGCTAAAAAAAAGTCAAACTTTCTAATGAAAATGTCAGATGGAGCCAGGCAACACTTAGTGTTGCCTAAGCCAGAAATATATATATCAACCCTCGTATCTTCAATTTCAATTGATACAAATACTTGAAAATATGATATGTGTAATGCTTTTATAGTACCCACCAGGCTATGAAGACGTCGCAGCGCAAATCAGTGGCGCGTCGCCGCCTTCCATTTTTCCTAGCCGGCGCCGCCGCCGATTCTAACGGCTCACATCGGCTGAAACTTAGTCGCCGAAGTTTATTTAGTGAGTCAAGAAGATTTCTGACTATAAAGTAATAGAATAGTGTCTTTCACAATAAATAAAAATAAGTAGTCCTGCTGAGAAACTGCAAAACTTGCACGTTGCATCTTCATAAAAGTATAAAATGATGCTTAACAAGAAAACCCGTTAAGTTCGGCCATGCCGAATCTTATATACCCTCCACCATGAATCGCACGTGAATGGTTGCGGGTACTAATAAACTCATTATACCAAATTATAGCCAAATTCGTAGAAATTTGAGGCTTTTGTGTCGTTAAAAAGTCAAATATAGAGGGACCTTTGTATGGGGGCTATATCAAAACATGGACCTATGACCACCGTTGCTCGTGTGAAGGATACCGGGTATAAATAAACTCCACTTACTAACTTTTAGCCCGATCAGTTGACATTTATGGTCTCTATGACAAAAGAAGCCAAATCGGGGAGATACCACATACTTTATGGGGGCTATATCCAAAATTGGACTGATATTACTCATTTTCAATCCCAACATACCTGCAGATATAACAAGTATATGTACCAAATTTCAGTAACCTAGCTCAAGTCTTAGAGTTTTACGACGATTAATAATATATACTTTATGGGGTCTCAGATCAATATCTAGTGGTGTTACAAACGTAGTGACAAAATGAATATACCACCCATCCTATGGTGGAGGGTATAAAAATATATAAGAAATTAATATCCAAATGTAAAAAGTTCCGCCCGAAACTCGGAAATATTTTGGCCACAACTAAACTTTCCGAAAGGGTAAGATCTTTCATCACGCACTCCTGGCTGAGTCCGATGAGGGAATTATCATCCACCATCTCCGACAATTGCTGACATAACTCACCATACTGAGTGGTTATCTCCCTATTCAGCGTGTTGATGTTTACAATTCAGTTAATTCTCCCCTAATTACCTCATGAGACTTAGGGTTAGGTTTAGGTTAGGGTGGCAGCCGTAATTTTTTTTACAAGTTCACATAGACCAGTTTAGGTCCCTAGTGTTACCACGGGCTGAAATGCCCCTCATCGAAACCAACCTGTTTGATATATAAATTTATCGATAATACGAATATCAGTACTGGAAAGATCTGTTAGGCTGCATAAAAAGGCCGACCCCTGTATGTACAGTCGTCGTTTACTCAAAGCGGGACAGTCGCAAAGCGAGTGCTCAATGCTCTCAACTTCTTCCTCATCTCCACAGCTTCGGCAGAGTCATTAGAGTCAATACCCAATCTTTTGGCGTGTTCGCCGATCAAGCAGTGTCCCATCAGAACCTGTACTAACGTAGACAATCGTTTCCTCTCTAGTGCGAGGAGATATTTTGACCTTCTCAGGTCATACCTTGGCCAGATTTGTCTAGCTACCCTGCAGGTGGCGATTTCTGTCCATCTTTCGTTGGACTGCCTGATTGCCTCTTGCCTAAGCCAAAGCTTGCACGTGGATAGTGGCGCACCAATATATGCAAATTCTTCGAGAATTTGTAAAGTCGTCCCTTTCCTAGCAAGTTCATCGGCTTTGCAGTTCCCCGGGATATCCCTATGCCCAGGCACCCATATGAGGTGTATATTAAACTGCTCAGCCATCTCGTTAAGAGATCTGCGGCAGTCGAGGGCTGTTTGTGAATTTAGGGATGTTGCCTCCAGAGAATTGATGGCAGCCTGGCTGTCCGAGTAAATGACAACGTCAGTGTTGGTTACTATGTTGCGACTCAGCCACATGGCGACTTCCCATATTGCCATTATTTCGGCTTGATAGACACTGTAGGTATCTGGTAGTCTGTGAGCTATATCCAGACTAAGTTCTTCACAGTGTACTACGAAGCCAACCTTTTCATCAAGCTTCGAACCATCCGTGTAAAAGTGGAAATGGTTTCTATTACCTGGTATTCTGCCGACCCATTCATCTCTGGCGGGAATCATAGTGATGTAATTTCTCTCGAAGGTGTACACAGTTGGTATATAGTCCACTCGGTCGGTTACCATAGCACTACACTTTGATATCCTCATGTGACCGTAGTTTTTGTACCTCCACATTGATAGGCAGTTTAATCTTATTGCCGCTTTGGTTGCAAATTCTCTCGCCACAATATTAATCGGCAGTATATGGAGTAGGGCTTGTAGAGACTCGGTCGCTGTAGTCCTTACGGCTCCGCTTATGCTCAGGCAGGCAGTTCTCTGAACCTTTGTTAGTAGGTTGGTGATGGTTAGTTTGTCAGTTGCCGAGACTTAGAGGTAACGGGTGAGTGTCGTATGGTCGGATCTCGGGTGTATTTGGGAGAGGACTAAGATGGCTGGCAAGATCAGACGTTGGCTATCCGTAGGCATGGTATTTTTAATAAAATTTTCCCCCGAAACGATCTCATTTCCCTATTTTCTTACGATAAGAAAAACTTTTCAAACAATTATTCTAAAAAAGTAAAAAAAAGGTGGACATTCGTTTGAGCGCTCTTCATTAAAAAAATAATAAAAATATAGCCTAACATTTTTTATGGTTATTATACCCTACGCCATATTTTCGGATACAGGGTATTACAACTTTGTGCATTGGTTTGTAACACCCAAAAGGAAAAGAAAAGACCCATCGTTTATTATACTGATCGACTTAGAATCACTTTCTAAGTTGATTTAGCTATGTCCGCCTGTCGGTCTGTCTGGCCGTCTGTGCAGGTGTCCTTGCAATCAAAAAACAGGTCGCAATTAACGAAATTTGCCATATCTTTCTTTTGGCCCAAGGAAGATCCCTATTGCATTTGGGTTAATTCGGTTCAGATTTACATATAGCTCCCATATATATGTACCTCCGATTTGACATATATGCGCCATGTAAGCAACATTTTTGCATAAAAAGAAACCGATATGTAAAAAAATTATAATTGAGATAAATCTCGTGATACCGTTAGAGACAATACTAAATTTGGGGAAAATCTGTTGAGATTTAGAGATAGCCTACAAATATAAGTTACCCCCGATTTGACATGTGAGCATAAAGAGGTTTCTTATTACATGAATGAATACTGCCAAATTCGGGGAGAATCGGTTAAGATTTAAAGATAGCCCTCAAATATATATTACCGCCGATTAGACATGTGAGTGCTGTAGAAACACTATTTCTACATTCGGCAGGAAGATGTTTCTTATTACGTGAATTTATACTGCCAAATTTGGGGAAAATCGGTTCGGATTTAAATATAGCCCCCGTATATATGTTCCTCCCGATTTGATGTCAAAGCTCTATAGAAGTTATACTTTGCTTACGAACATTAAAAAAAAAATGGCAGAAAGAAGTTTATTAAATTAGAACGAATAATGCTGAATTTTGGCGATAATCGGTTCAGATTAAGATATAGCCCCCATATATATGTCCCTGCCTATTTAGTATTTGAGCGCTATTGAAACTGCATTTTACGTCCGTTCTTTATATAATTTGGCAGAATTGATTTGATGATTTATTTGTTCCTTCCGATTCTTGATATATGAAAGAATACTGTGCAAATATATATATTTCATGCAGAATATGTTTGGGACAATAAAGGAGCGATTTTTTCCAGTCGCCAAATAGTCGCAGACGCAAACCTCATATCAATTGCACTCACGTGTCGAGTTTGAAGTACATACTTTTTGTTACTTCCGGACTTATCTATTTTGTTGTTACAAAATATTCCCATTTTTTGTCACTTGCATTGTTGTTATGTCTGTAAACAATTTTCCTTTACCATGGTATCGTCATGCAAATATCTATTTTTATTCAACGATTCCCTCTGCTTTTTCCGATGCCAATTTTATGAAAATATTTCATTCCAATTCACAACAATAAATGAAATTGAATTGCATTTCAATGGGCCACAGACAGATATTGTGAATAGGACGACTTTGGCGCACAATTCTGTCACATTCCATTCAGAGGCTATGCGACATAGCGACAGCATAGTTGACAAGTTGACATCATTATCGTCAATTTGATCCAGGCAAAGTCGCTCACTGCATTCATCGAATTCATTTGATGTGTCACTGAGGTCGAGGCTGCAAGTCTGGCAACACATTCCCAATCATTTGTGCAATATCATCCCTGTTGTACTCTTTCTAGACAGCAGAAGGACTTGAAACATCATCATCATCACCGCCATCAGCGTCATCTCCATCCACATTATTGTGGATATTGACATATAATGAAGAAACATTTCTGCTGTCAATTTCGTTTGTTTACATTCGACCATTGTTTGTTGTGTTTGAAAATTTGTAGTAATAAATCTCATCGCTTTCTGCTTATTTTTGCATACAAAAAAGCGTGAAAATAAATCTGAAAATGACTGTATAATTTTTCTTTTGCCTTTCGGTTTTCTCTCTGTAATAACAGACATAGAATAATTGGAAATTGTATTCCAATTTTCCAATGAAAGGCATTGAATGACTGAGCGCACAGACAGCTTCTGTTCTGTATATTTATCAAATGAAAAACTTTATTTTAATCTGATATTAAAATCAATATTTATTGTTGATTAATGACCATGATGACGGTTGGAAATGTGGAAAAGTTTGATAATATTTAATTTGATATTTAAAGAGAAGTTTTGCAAACTTTAACAATCAAATTACCACTGACAAAAGAGAACCCCAAACTCATATTTAAACTGCAATTCATTTGTATACTGCCAACCTACAGGTAAAAATGGACTCCCAGGATAATATGAATGGATCTGTGGATACATTAAATGGTTATAGCAATTTTAGAAACGCCTCATACTGGTAGTAATTAATATTTTTGATTTTATTTATTAATAGATTATTTATTTTACAATGTGATACTTATGATATACTCGTATAGAGTGATTTTAAATCTATATTTGGCGTAGCAAAAATGCTGTTAGCGAATATAATTTGAAGTTAGTGGGAGGAATTCAAACAAGTAGGAAAGTTCAGTCAGGTAAATCGACTTATGAATCCCCTCGCCATGAGTCCCAAAAAAATATAGGTACAGGGTTTTCCAACAAGAGGTGTTATTATGAATCACCCGGTATTTCGGTAGCTGTCACTTTTGAAGCTTTTATTCTTTGACAAGTAGAAACTACGTCATTACTAACAAGTAAGGAAAGGCAGAAAGTCGGGCGGGGCCGACTATATAATACCCTACACCTCCCTAACAATGCGATAAGGGTCATTGCCATAATAATTTGGAATAATTGGTAAATGGGTAGAAACGTATTATCTAATTCTGAAACGATAATCGCTAAATTAAGCAATATTCGTTCATAAAGTGAGAAACATCTTTCTGGAAAATTTTAATGATCGGAAGTAAAATACAACTTCTATAGCGGTTTGATACCAAATCAGGAGGAACATATATATGGAGCATTAATGTAAATCTGAACCGATCTTCCCTGAATACTTCTTCATGTAAAAAGACCTCTTTCTGTCGAATTTCGTACTGATCGGATATAAAATACAGTCTCTACACCGCTTACATGTCAAATCGGCGGTAACATATATATGGGAGCTATATCTAAATCTGAACCGATTTTCTACAAATTTGGCAGTATTCCTTCATGTAATAAGAAACCTCTTTCTGCCGAATTTCGCACTGATCGGATATAAAATACAGTTTTTACCGGGCTATCGGGGGTAACATATATATGGGGGCTATATCTTAATCTGAAACGATTTCTTCCAAATTTAAAAGTGTTCATCCATATAATAAGAAACCTCTTTCTGCCGAATTTCATACTGATCGGATATAAAATAAAGTTTTTACAGCGGTTACATGTCAAATCGGGGGTAACGTATATATGGGGGCTATATCTAAATCCGAACCGATTTCTTCAGTAAGGAAAGGCAGAAAGTCGGGCGGGGCCGACTATATAATACCCTACACCTCCCTAACAATGCGATAAGGGTTATTGCGATAATAATTTGAAATAATTGGTAAATGGGTAAGAACATATATATGCGGATATATCTAATTCTGAACCGATAATCGCTAAATTAAGCAATATTCGTTCCTAAATTGAGAAACATCTTTCTGGAGAATTTTGTAATGATCAATGATTGTAAAGTACAACTTCTATAGCGCTTTGTAACCAAATCAGGAGGAACATATATATGGAGCTTATATATAAATCTGAATCGATTTTCCCTGAATACTCATTCAAGTAAAATAGAAACCTCTTTCTGTCGAATTTCGTACTGATCGGATATAAAATACAGTCTCTACAGCGCTTGAACGTCAAATCGGTGCTAACATATATATGGGGGCTATATCTAAATCTGAACCGATTTTCTCAAAATTTGGCAGTATTCCTTCGTGTAATAAGAAACCTCTTTCTGCCGAATTTTGCTGTGATCGGATATAAAATACAGTTTCTACAGCTATTGAATTTCAAATCGGGGGTAACATATATATGGGGGCTATATCTAAATCTGAACCGATTTTGGCAGTGTTCCTTCATGTAAAAGAAACCTCTTTCTGCCGAATTTCGTACTGATTGGATATAAAATACAATTTCTACAGCGCTAACATGTCAAATCGGGTGCAACATATATATGGGGGCTATATATAAATCTGAACCGATTTCCCCCAAATTTTGTGTCAATTTTTGTACAAATCGGTTACAAAATGTTGCTTATACAGTGCATATATGCCAAATCGGAGGTACATATATATGGGAGCTATATGTAAATCTGAACCGATTTTAACCAAATTCAATAGGGATCGTCCTTGGGCCTAAAAAAAGATATGTGCAAAGCTTCGTTGAGATCGGACCATAATTGCGACCTGTACTTTGATTACAAGAATACGTCTACAGACAGACGGACAGACAGACATAGCTAAATCGACTCAGAAAGTGATTACAAGTCGATCGATATAATAAACAATGGGTCTATCTCTTCTCCTCCTTTTGGGTGTTACAAACAAATGCACAAAGTCACCACAGTGTGGTGTAGGGTATAAAAAGTTTTTACAGCGTTTAAATGTCAAATCGGGGCTAACATATATATGGGGGCTATATCTAAATCTGAACCGATTTTCTTCGAATTTGGCAGTATTCCTTCGTGTTATAAGAAACCTCTTTCTGCCAAATTTCGCACTGATCGTATAAAAAATACAGTTTTTACAGCGCTTACATGTCAAATCGGGGGTAACATATATATGGGGGGCTATATCTAAATCTGAACCGATTTTAACCAAATTCAATAGGGATCGTCCTTGGGCCAAAAAAAGATATGTGTAAAGTTTCGTCGAGATCGGACCATAATTGCGACCTGTACTTTGATTACAAGAATACATGCACAGACGGACATAGCTAAATCAACTCAGAAAGTGATTCTAAGTCGATCGGTATAATGAACGATGGGTCTATTTCTTCTCCTTGTGGGTGTTACAAACAAATGCACAAAGTTATAATACCCTGTACCACAGTGTGGTGTAAGGTATAAAAATGGAAAGATACACGATTCAACAACGCAATGAAATTATTAAAATTCGAAAAATCAAAAATCATCATGACTGACTAGGCCCATAAAAAATAGTACTAGCAACAAAAAATATATTGCCTACACCGTGTGTCGGTTGTTGTTATATATAAATAGTTGAAACAACAATAATAACATGGATACGATCAAATGATCACTAAATTTAAGATTGTTTTTTTCATTGACACTCGGTTATTTGTGGTAACCAATTTTAAACGTTCATTATAGTACCATATGATCGATTTTTGGTTGTGACAACCAATGTTTTATTGTTGCTAACAGAAAGTGCATATAGACCAAAGATTATTATTGCAACGAACAATTGGTTACTACAACAGAAAAATATTAATAAATAATCGTTTTTTGGTTATCACAATAATTTCCCAAATTTAGAACAATTAAATGTATTTTGGGAAATACAACCGAAAGATTGGTTGCTCTTCTTTTGATGATACATGACAAACCAAAAATAAAATTACTCGACATATATAAATGTTCAACATTTTCTTCAAGAGCGGTATATGTAGTCAAAAAAATCTCGTGTGAATAGTAATGTGTGGAATGCAGACTATGTTGTGCAAAATGTTTTACTTAACTAAACCAGTAAGGAAAGGCAGAAAGTCGGGCGGGGCCGACTATATAATACCCTACACCTCCCTAACAATGCGATAAGGGCCATTGCCATAATAATTTGGATTAATTGGTAAATGGTAGAAACATATTATCTAATTCTGAAACGATAATCGCTAAATTAAGCAATATTCGTTCCTAAATTCAGAAACATCTTTCTGGAAAATTTTAATGATCGGATGTAAAATACAACTTCTATAGCGGTTTGATACCAAATCAGGAGGAACATATATATGGAGCTTTAATATAAATCTGAACCGATCTTCCCTGAATACTCATTCATGTAAAAAGACCTCCTTCTATCGAATTTCGTACTGATCGGATATAAAATACAGTCTCTACAGCGCTTACATGTCAAATCGGGGGAAACATATATATGGGAGCTATATCTAAATCTGAACCGATTTTCTCCGAATTTGGCAGTATTCCTTCGTGTAATAAGAAACCCCTTTCTGCCGAATTTCGCACTGATCGGATATAAAATACAGTATTTACAGCGCTTACTGGTCAAATCGGGGGTAACATATATATGGGTGTTAATCTGAATCTAAACCGAGTTTCTCCGAATTTGGCAGTATTCCTTATGTAGAAAAAACCTCTTGTTGCCGACTTTCGCACTGATCGGATATAAAATAACATTTTTACAGTGCTCACATGTCAAATCGGGGGTAACGTATATATGAGGGCTATATCTAAATCTGAACCGATTTCTTCCAAATTTAAAATTGTTCATTCATATAATAGGAAACCTCTTTCTGACGAATTTCATACTGATCGGATATAAAATACAGTTTTTACAGCGCTTACATATGAAATCGGGGGTAACATATATATGGGGGCTATATCTAAATCCGAACCGATTTTCTCCGAATTTGGCAGTATTCCTTCATGTAATAACAAACCTCTTTCTGGCGAATTTCTGACTGATCGGATATAAAATACAGTTTTTACAGCGCTTACATGTCAAATCGGGGGTAACATATATATGGGGGCTATATCTAAATCTGAACCGATTTTCTCCGAATTTAGCAGTATTCCTTCATGTAATAAGAAACTTCTCCTTGCCGAATTTCGCACTGATCGGATATAAAATAACATTTTTACAGCGCTTACATGTCAAATCGGGGGTAACGTATATATGGGGGCTATATCTAAATCTGAACCGATTTCTTCCAAATTTAACAGTGTCCATTCATATAATAAGAAACCGCTTTCTGCCGAATTTCATACTGATCGGATATAAAATAAAGTTTTTACAGCGCTTACATGTCAAATCGGGGCTAACATATATATGGGGGCTATATCTAAATCTGAACCGATTTTAACCAAATTCAATAGGGATCGTTCTTGGGCCAAAAAAAAAGATATGTGTAAAGTTTCGTCGAGATCGGACCATAATTGCGACCTGTACTTTGATTACAAGAATACATGCACAGACGGACAGACAGACGGACATAGCTAAATCAACTCAGAAAGTGATTCTAAGTCGATCGGTATAATAAACGATGGGTCTATTTCTTCTCCTTTTTGGTGTTACAAACAAATGCACAAAGTTATAATACCCTGTACCACAGTGTGGTGTAGGGTATAAAAACCAGTAAGGAAAGGCAGAAAGTCGGACGGGGCCGACTATATAATACCCTACACCTCCCTAACAATGCGATAAGGGTCATTGCCATAATAATTTGGAATACTTGGTAAATGGGTAGAAACGTATTATCTAATTCTGAAACGATAATCGCTAAATTAAGCAATATTCGTTCAAAAAGTGAGAAACATCTTTCTGGAAAATTTTAATGATCGGAAGTAAAATACAACTTCTATAGCGGTTTGATACCAAATCAGGAGGAACATGTAATGTAAATCTGAACCGATCTTCCCTGAATACTTATTCATGTAAAAAGACCTCTTTCTGTCGAATTTCGTACTGATCGGATATAAAATACAGTCAGCGTTTACATGTCAAATCGGGGGTAACATATATATGGGAGCTATATCTAAATCTGAACCGATTATTTTCCGAATTTGGCAGTATTCCTTCATGTAATAAGAAACCTCTTTCTGCCGAATTTCGCACTGATCGGATATAAAATACAGTTTTTACAGCGCTTACAGGTCAAATCGGGGGTAACGTATATATGGAGGCTATATCTAAATCTGAACCGATTTCTTCCAAATTTAAAAGTGTTCATTCATATAATAGAAAACCTCTTTCTCACGAATTTCATACTGATCGGATATAAAATACAGTTTTTACAGCGCTTACATGTGAAATCGGGGGTAACATATATATGGGGGCTATATCTAAATCTCTTTCTGCCAAATTTTGCACTGATCTATCTATATATATAAAAGAGAGTGTCTGTTTGTGGGTTTGTTTGTTCCGTATAGACGTCTAAACGGCTAGACCGATCATCTTGAAATTTTCACTGAATGTACATGTGTAGGGGGTGCTGAAAATAGGGTATTTGAATTTTCGATATATCAAGTGGGCGTGGACCCGCCCATATGGGTCCAATTTTGATATTGAGAAATTTTTTTAGCTAGAGTGCTGAAATTTTATGTGTATGCATTTAGTGACAGATTATGTGAATTTTCAAAAAATGGGCGGAATCGGACCAATGGGCGTGGCCCTGCCCATATAAGGCAAATTTTGAAATTGAGATATTTTGCACAATTTGTTAGCGAGAGTGCTGGAATTTTGTGTGTATATATATGGTGGCAGTCTACGTGATTGGTCCAAAAATGGGCGGGATCGACCCAACGGGCGTGGCCCCGCCCACATAGACCAAATTTTGAAATTTTGATATCTTGCACAATTTGCTAGCGAGAGTGCTGCAATGTTGTGTATATGCATCTGGTAGCAGTCCACGTGATTTTTTTTAAAAATGGGCGGGATCGGACCAATGGGCGTGGCACCGCCCATATAAGCCAAATTTTAAAAATGTGATATCTAGCACAATTTGTTACCGAGAGACCTGGAATTTTGTATATACATATCCGTTGGCGAACTACATGATTGGTCCAAAAATGGGCGGGTTCGGACCAATAGGCGTGGCCCCGCCCATATAAGCCAAATTTTGAAATTGAGATATTTTGCACAATTTGATAGCGAGAGTGCTGGAATTTTGTGTATATGTATATGGTGGAAGTCTTCGTAATTGGTCCAAAAATTGGCTGAATCGGACCAATGGGCATGGCCCCGCCCATATAAGCCAAAATTTTAAATTGAGATATCTTGCACAATTTGTTAGCTAGAGTGCTGTAATGTTGTACGTATGTATCTGGTAGCAGTCCACGTGATTTTTCCAAAAATGGGCGGGATCGGACCAATGGGCGTGGCACCACCCATATAAGCCAAATTTTAAAAATGTGATATCTTGCACAATTTGTTACCGCGAGACCTGGAATTTTGTATATATATATCCGTTGGCGACCTACATGATTGGTCCAAAAAAGGGCGGGTTCGGACCAATAGCCGTGGCCCCGCCCATATAAGCCAAATTTTGAAATTGAGATATTTTGCACAATTTGTTAGCGAGAGTGCTGGAATTTTGTGTATATGTAGATGGTGGCGGTCTACGTGATTGGTCCAAAAATGGGCGGGATCAGAACACTGGGCGTGGCCCCCTCATATAAGCCAAATTTTGAAATTGAGATATATTGCACAATTTTTTACCGAGAGTGCTGTAATTTCGTGTATATATATCTGGAGCGGCATCGAACCAATGGGCGTGGCCACGTCCATATAAGCCAAATTTTGAAATTGAAATATCTTGCACAATTTATTATCGAGAGTGCTGCAGTTTTGGACATATGTATCTGATGACTGTCTACGCGATTCGCCCAAAAATTGGCGGGATCAGACCAATGGACGTGGCCCCGCCTATATAAGCCAAATTTTGAAATTGAGACACATATCTTGCACAATTTTTAGCGAGAGTGATGTCTGGTGGTAGTCTACGTTATTGGTCCAAAAAGGGTCGGAATCGGATCAATGGCCGTGACCCTGCCCATATAAACTAAATTTTGAAATTGAGATGTCTTACACAATTGTTTAGCGATAGTTCTGTAATTTTGTGCATATGTATCTGATAATAGCCTACGTGAATGTTCTAAAAAGTGGCGAGATCGGATCAATGGGCCTGGCCCCGCCCATATAAACCAAATTTTTAAATTGAGATATCATGCACAATTTGTTAGCGAGAGTGCTGTGATTTTGTGCATCTCACGCAGTCTACGTGATTACACAAAAAAGGGGCGGCACCGCCCATAGGAGCCTAATTTTTAAATTGAGATATCTTGCACAATTTGTTTAAGTGAGCGCTGCAGTTTTGGGTATATGTATCTGATGACAGTCTACGTGATTCGACCAAAAATAGGCGGGATCAGACCAATGTACGTTGCCCCGCCTATGCAAGTATAAGCCAAATTCTGAAATTGAGAGTCATATCTTGCACAATTTTTTATCGAGAGTGCTGTAATTTTTTGCATATCGATCTGGTGATAGTCTACGTGAATGGTCCAAAAGGGTTGGGATTGGACCAATGGGCGTGGCCCCACCCTTATAAGCAAATTTCTGAAATTGAAATACCTTGAACAATTTGTTAGCGAGAGTGTTGTCATTTTGTAAATATGCAGTTGATGGCAGTCTACGTAATTGGTTAAAAAATTGACGGAATCGGAAATCTGAAGTCTGGGGCAACGAAGTGGACCGGGTCCAGCTAGTCTATATATATAAAAGAGAGTGTCTGTTTGTGGGTTTGTTTGTTTGTTCCGTATAGACGTCTAAACGGCTTGACCGATCATCTTGAAATTTTCACAGAATGTACATGTGTAGGGGGTGCTGAAAATAGGGTACTTGAATTTTCGATATATCAAGTGGGCGTGGACCCGCCCATATGGGTCCAATTTTGATATTGAGAAAAATTTTTAGCTAGAGCGCTGAAATTTTGTGCGTATGAATTTAGTGGCAGATTATGTGAATTTTCCAAAAATGGGCGGGATCGGACCAATAGGCGTGGCCCCGCCCATATAAGCCTAATTTTGATATCTTGCACAATTTTTTATCTAGAGTGCTGTAATGTTGTACATATGTATCTGGTGACAGTCCACGTGATTGGTCCAAAAATTGGCGGGATCTGACCAATGGGCGTGCCACCACCCATATAAGCCAAATTTTGAAATTGAATTATCTTGCTCATTTTGTTAGCGAAAGTGTTGAAAGTTTGCGTATATGTATCTGGTAGCAGTCTACGTGATTGGCTTACAAATGGGCGGAATAGGACCAGAGGGCGTGGCACAGCCCATATTTTGATATATCTTGCAAGTATTATATAGGAAATACATGAACAAAAATGCTCGGTATGCGATAATTAGAGCTGATGTGATGCATGACCAATGAAACAAGAATTTGGAAATTTTATAAGTATATATTTCTATTATCTTGACTTTCCACTGAATTCGGTATTTCTTCATTCAGTGAATTTATTACTAATACCAGTAAGGAAAGGCAAAAAGTCGGGCGGGGCCGACTATATAATACCCTACACCTCCCTAACATTGCGATAAGGATCACTGCGATAATAATTTGGAATAATTGGTAAATGTGGTGTGTGTGTGTGTATGTATATCTTATTTTGAACCGATAATCGCTAAATTAAGCAATATTCGTTCCTAAATTGAGAAATATTTTTCTGGAGAACTTTGTAATGATCGGAAGTAAAGTACAATTTCTATAGCGCTTTGTAACCAAATCTGGAGGAACATATATATGGAGGTTATATATAAATCTGAATCGATTTTCCTTGAATATCCATTCATGTAAAATACAAACCTGTTTCTGTCGAATTTCGTACTGATCGGATATAAAACACAGTCTCTACAGCGCTTACATGTCAAATTGGGGGTAACATATATATGGGGACTATATCTAAATCTGAACCGATTTTCTCCGAATTTGGCAGTATTCCTTCATGTAATAAGAAACCTCTTTCTGCCGAATTTCGTACTGATCGGATATAAAATACAGTTTCTACAGCGCTTAAATGTCAAATCGGGGGTAACATATATATGGGGCTATATCTAAATCTGAACCGATTTTCTCCGAATTTGACAGTATTCCTTCATGTAATAACAAACCTCTTTCTGCCGAATTTCGTACTGATCGGATATAAAATACAGTTTCTACAGCGCTTAAATGTCAAATCGGGGGTAACATATATATGGGGCTATATCTAAATCTGAACCGATTTTCTCCGAATTTGGCAGTATTCCTTCATGTAATAACAAACCTCTTTCTGCCGAATTTCGTACTGATCGGATATAAAATACAGTTTCTACAGCGCTAATTTTGACATGGGCAGCGAAGCGCACCGGGCTCAGCTAGTCGGATATAAAATACAGTTTTTACAGCGCTTACATGTCAAATCGGGGGTAACATATATATGGGGGCTATATCTAAATCTGAACCGATTTTCTCCGAATTTAGCAGTATTCCTTCATGTAATAGGAAACCTCTCTTTGCCGAATTTCGCACTGATCGGATATAAAATAACATTTTTACAGCGCTTACATGTCAAATCGGGGGTAACGTATATATGGGGGCTATATCTAAATCTGAACCGATTTCTTCCAAATTTAACGGTGTTCATTCATATAATAAGAAACCTCTTTCTGCCGAATTTCAAACTGATCGGATATAAAATAAAGTTTTTACAGCGCTTACATATCATATCGGGGCTAACATATATATGGGGGCTATATCTAAATCTTAACCGATTTTAATCAAATTCAATAGGGATCGTCCTTGGGCCAAAGAAAAGATATGTGTAAAGTTTCGACGAGATCGGACCATAATTGCGACCTGTAATTTGATTACAAGAATACATGCACAGACGGACAGACAGACGGACATAGCTAAATCAACTCAGAAAGTGATTCTAAGTCGATCGGTATAATATACGATAGGTCTATTTCTTCTCCTTTTGGGTGTTACAAACAAATGCACAAAGTTATAATACCCTGTACCGCAGTGTGGTGTAGGGTATAATAAAGTTTTTACAGCGGTTACATGTCATATCGGGGGTAACGTATATATGGGGGCTATATCAAAATCCGAACCGATTTCTTCCAAATTTAATAGTGTTCATCCATATAATAAGAAACCTCTTTCTGACGAATTTCATACTGATCGGATATAAAATTAAGTTTTTACAGCGCTTAAATGTCAAATCGGGGCTAACATATATATGGGGGCTATTTCTAAATCTTAACCGATTTTCTCCGAATTTGGCATGTAATAAGAAACCTCTTTCTGCCAAATTTCGCACTGATCGGATAAAAAATACAGTTTTTACAGCGCTTACATGTCAAATCGGGGGTAACATATATATGGTGGGCTATATCTAAATCTGAACCGATTTTAACCAAATTCAATAGGGATCGTCCTTGGGCCCAAAAAAAGATATGTGTAAAGTTTCTTCGAGATCGATCCATAATTGCGACCTGTACTTTGATTACAAGAATACATGCACAGACGGACAGACGGACAGACAGACAGTCGGACAGACGGACATAGCTAAATCAACTCAGAATGTGATTCTAAGTCGATCGGTATAATTAACGATGGGTCTATTTCTTCTCCTTTTGGGTGTTACAAACAAATGCACAAAGTTATAATACCCTGTACCACAGTGTGGTGTATGGTATAATAAAAGCAACAATCATGGAATTGAAAGCACAGGGTTAAGCGATATTTGCATACAAGTTTTGTGTTTTTTTTTCGTGTACTAAAATTTGTTTCAAATATTACCACATTACATAATAGTGATGAATTTGTAATATGAGATTTTTAATTTTGTTATGAATTGCTTGCTTTTTTTTAATAAATAGAATAAAAACCAGTAAGGAAAGGCAGAAAGTCGGACGGGGCCGACTATATAATACCCTACACCTCACTAACAATGCGATAAGGGTCATTGCGATAATAATTTGGAATAATTGGTAAATAGGTAGGAACATATTATCTAATTCTAAACCGATAATCGCTAAATTTAGCAATATTCGTTCCTAAATTGGGAAACATCTGTCTTGAAAATTTAAATGATCGGAAGTAAAGTACAACTTATATAGGGCTTTGACACCAAATCAGGAGCAACATATATATGGAGGTTATATTTAAATCTGAACCGATTTCCCTGAATACTCATTCATGTAAACAGACCTCTTTCTGTCGAATTTCGTTCTGATCAGATATAAAATACAGAGACTGATCGGATATAAATTAACATTTTTACAGGGCTTACATGTCAAATCGGGGTAACTTATATATGGGGGCTATATCTAAATCTGAACCGATTTCTTCCAAATTTAAAAGTGTTCATTCATATAATATGAAACCTTTTTCTGCCGAATTTCATACTGATCGGATATAAAATGCAGTTTTTACAGCGCTTACATATCAAATCGGGGGTAACATATATATGGGGGCTATATCTAAATCTGAACTGATTTTCTCCAAATTTGGCAGTATTCCTTCACCTAATAAGAGACCTCTTTCTGCCGAATTTCGCACTGATCGGATATAAAATACACTTTCTACAGCGCTTACATGTCAAATCGGGGGTTACATATATATGGGGGCTATATCTAAATCTGAACCGATTTTCTCAGAATTTGGACGTATTCCTTCATGTAATAAGAGACCTCTTTCTGCTGAATTTCGCACTGATCGGATATAAAATACAGTTTCTACAACGCTTACATGTCAAATCGGGGGTTACATATATATGGGGGCTATATCTAAATCTGAACCGATTTTCTCCGAATTTAGCAGTATTACCTCGTGTAATAAGAAACCTCTTTCTGCCGAATTTCATACTGATCGGATATAAAATAAAGTTTTTACAGCGCTTACATGTCAAATCGGGGGTAACATATATATGGGGGCTATATCTAAATCTGAACCGATTTTAACCAAATTCAATAGGGATCGTCCTTGGGCCAGACAAATGATATGTGTAAAGTTTCGTCGCGATCGGACCATAATTGCGACCTGTACTTTGATTACAAGAATACATGCACAGACGGACAGACGGACAGACGGACAGACAGACGGACAGACAGACAGACGGACATAGCTAAATCAACTCAGAAAGTGATTCTAAGTCGATCGGTATAATAAACGATGGGTCTATTTCTTCTCCTTTTGGGTGTTACAAACAAATGCACAAAGTTATAATACCCTGTACCACAGTGTGGTGTAGGGTATAATTAACAAGGCTAATTCCAAAGATGAGTTTAATATAATGTGTGGAATTAAAAATTGAACTAATTAGCCTTAACACAATAAATAGTCCGATTTTTGGTCGTACACAATATAAGTAATATATGCAGGGTATGTTAGGTAGGTACTACCTTGGAATAATTGGTACTACCTAGGAATAATTGGTTTAACTAATGTTTTAATTTTCATTTCCGCTGAAGCCTTTCAGGTCTCTAAAATAGCGCTTATATAAAACCAGTAAGGAAAGGCAGAAAGTCGGGCGGGGCCGACTATATAATACCCTACACCTCCCTAACAATGCGATAAGGGTCATTGCCATAATAATTTGGAATAATTGGTAAATGGGTAGAAACACATTATCTAATTCTGAAACGATAATCGCTGAATTAAGCAATATTCGTTCCTAAATTGAGAAAATTTTTTTCGAAAATTTTAATGATCGGAAGTAAAATACAACTTCTATAGCGGTTTGATACCAAATCAGGAGGAACAATCAATATAAATCTGAACCGATCTTCCCTGAATACTCATTCATGTAAAAAGACCTCCTTCTGTCGAATTTCGTACTGATCGCATAAAAAATACAGCCTCTACAGCGCCTACATGTCAAATCGGGGGTAACGTATATATGGGGGCTATATCTAAATCTGAACCGATTTCTTCCAAATTTAACAGTGTTCATTCATATAATAAGAAACCTCTTTCTGCCGAATTTCATACTGATCGGATATAAAATAACATTTTTACAGCGCTTACAAGTGAAATCGGGGGTAACGTATATATGGGGGCTATATCTAAATCTGAACCGATTTTCTCCAAATTTAGCAGTATTCCTTTATGTAATAAGAAACCTCTTTCTGCCAAATTTTGCACTGATCGGATATAAAATACAGTTTTTACAGCGCTTACATGTCAAATCGGGGGTAACATATATATGGGGGCTATATCTGAATCTGAACCGATTTTCTCCGAATTTAGCAGTATTCCTTCATGTAATAAAAAACCTCTCTTTGCCGAATTTCGCACTGATCGGATATAAAATAACATGTTTACAGCGCTTATATGTCAAATCGGGGGTAATGTATATATGGGGGCTATATCTAAATCTGAACCGATTTCTTCAAAATTTAACAGAGTTCATTCATGTAATAAGAAACCTTTTCCTGCCGAATTTCATACTGATCGGGTATAAAATAAAGTTTTTACAGCGCTTACATGTCAAATCGGGGCCAACATATATATAGGGGCTATATCTAAATCTGAACCGATTTTAACCAAATTCAATAGGGATCGTCCTTGGGCCAAAAATAAGATATGTGTAAAGTTTCGTCGAGATCGGACCATAATTGCGACCTGTACTTTGATTACAAGAATACATGCACAGACAGACGGACAGACAGACAGACAGACGGACAGACGGACATAGCTAAATCGACTCAGAAAGTGATTCTAAGTCGATCGGTATAATAAACGATGGGTCTATTTCTTCTCCTTTTGGGTGTTACAAACAAATGCACAAAGTTATAATACCCTGTACCACAGTGTGGTGTAGGGTATAAAAATTAGGAACATCTTTCTGCAAAATTTTGATCGCAAGTAAAGTACAACTTATATAGCGCTTTGGTACAAAATCAGGAGGAGGTTATATATAAATCTGAACGGATTTTCCGTGAATACTCATTCATTGAAAAAGAAACTGCTTTCTGTCAAATTTCGTACTGACCGGATATAAAATACAGTCTCTACAGCACTTACATGTCAAATCGAGGGTAACATATATATGGGGGCTATATCTAAATCTGAAACGATTTTCTCTGAATTTGGAAGTATCCCTTAATATAATAAGAAACCTCTTTGTGTAGATTTTTTTACTGATCGGATATAAAATATAGATTGTACAGCGTTTACATGTTAAATCGGCGGTAACATATATATGGGGCTATATCTAAATCTGAACCGATTTCCCTCAAATTTGGCAGTGTTAATTCACGTAATGAGAAACCTCTTTCTGCCAATTTTTTTACTGATCGGATATAAAATACAGTTTCTACAGCGCTTACATGTTAAAATGGGGGGTAACATATATATGTGGGCTATATCTAAATCGCTAACGATTTCCCTCAAATTTGGCAGCATTAATTCATGTAATAAGAAACTTCTTTCTGCCGAATTTCGTGATCGGATTAAAAATACACTTTTTAACATATATATGGGGGCTATATCTAAATCTGAACCGATTTCACGTAATAAGAAACCTCTTTCTGCCAACTTTCACACTGATCGGTTATAAAATAATTTTTTTACGGCGCTTACATGTGAAATCGGGGGTAACGTATATATGGGGGCTAAATCTAAATCTGAGCCGATTTCTTCCAAATTTAATAGTGTTCATTCATATAATAAGAGACCTCTTTCTGCTGAATTTCATACTGATCGGATATAAAATAAAGTTTTTACAGCGCTTACATGTCAAATCGGGGCTAACATATATATGGGGGCTATATCCAAATCTGAACCGATTTTAACCAAATTAAATAGGGATTGTCCTTGTGCCAAAAAAATATATGTGTAAAGTTTCGTCTAGATCCGGCCATAATTGCGACCTGTACTTTGATTACAAGAATACATATACAGACAGACGGACAGACAGACGGACATAGCTACGAGTAAATCGACTCAGAAAGTGATTACAAGTCGATCGGTATAATAAACAATGGATCTATCTCTTCTCCTTTTGGGTGTTACAAACAAATGCACAATGTCATAATACCCGGTACCACAGTGTGGTGTAGGGTATAATGAAAACTGTTTCTAATTAATTGTCGGTAGTACACATATGTATATGACTTTTTCAGTCATTTGTTGATTGACCAAATATGATTACTGTCAACATGGAAACATAAGTATACCACAACCAAAATGTTGGTTGTCCTGGTGGAATCGCATGATAGTAGACAGAACTACCAAAATTCGGTTGGCAAATAATTCGGTTGAGGTAACCAAACTGTATTCTGTGTCTATAAGCTGTTAACTTTGGCTGTAAGATGGTCCATTTGTGTGGGAGGTCCCAAAAGGGGCGTGCCAATAACGGCCACTTTTCTCTATACTCTACACAGTAAGAAAAAATTGAGTAGGCCGTACTTGAATCAAGCCGTAGCGGTGTCAGAAGTAAGTTAAGTACGGATTTTCTTAAACCAAGTACAAAATACTTGAATCAAGTATGGATTTTTAAGCCCTGAATTCTTAATTTTAGCGCTTATTAAGCCTGATCAAGCTTGATTTTAAGCCGAAAAATTCTTATTTTAAGCATAAAACGATTAATTTAAGAATTTTATCGGATTAATTTGAGCGCGAAACGGGCTTCAATGAAGACATTTTTGATTGAATTAAGCCTGCCCAATACTTGATTTAAATCTGATAATACTTGATTTAAGCCTGATTAGTTCTTGATTTAATCCTAACCAATACTTGATTTAAGCCAGATCAGTTCTTGATTTAAGCCTGGGCATACTAGATTTATTGTGCTTTCGTTCGTCTAATACTTATATACCATTTTTGCCACTGTATTGCAAAGACTGCAATTTTTCAAAATAATATGTCAAAATACAATTTCTTAACAGCAAAATTAAAAGTTTTGCTGCATTTATTCGATTTAAATATGAAACATATAAGGAATAGCATCAACGAAATGAATAAGAATTATTAACAACTTCAAAAAATTAAAATCAGAAAAAATCACGCCAAGTAATGTATTTGCAAACACTGCTTGAACGAGAAACGAATTGGATATGATCGCGCACAAATGTTTATACATATAACGGGTGATCCAAGTAGAGATACTTTTCTCAATAGCATTTTTTGACAAATCACGTGTGAGTCGTGTCATGCTGTCATGTTATTTTTTTTAAGTATTCTTGGTATTTCATCATGGAAAGACTTACGCCTGAACAACGTTTACAAATCGTTCAACTTTATTACGGAAATTCACGTTCTGTGAGGAATGTGCTTGGTGCACTTTGCTCAACTTATGGTCAACATAATCGGCCTACTGAGCGTACTATTCGCAACACCATCACCCATCTTGAGACCCAGCATTGATTATTGGATAATATTCGACCGAATAGGCCACGTCTAGCACGCAGTGAAGAAAATATAGCGGCCGTAGCTGAGAGTGTACATGAAGACCGTGGAGAGTCGATTCGGCGCCGTTCGCAGCAACTCGGACTGACGTATGGAACGACATGGCGCATTTTACGTCGAGATCTTAAATTGAAAGCATACAAAATACAGCTTGTGCAAGAACTGAAGCTGCCCGACTTTCCAAAGCGACATCGCTTCGCTCTATGGGCGCTTGAAAAGTTCCAAGAAGATTCGACGTTTTCGAGCCAAAATTTGTTCAGCGATGAGGCCCATTTCTGGCTCAATGGGTATGTAAACAAGCAAAATTGCCGTATTTGGGACGAAGAGCAGCCTTAAGAGATTCAAGAGCTGCCACTTCATCCAGAAAAAACAACGCTTTGGTGTGGTTTGTGGGCCGGTGGAATCATCGGTCCATATTTCTTCAAAAATGATGCCGGTGAGAACGTAACCGTCAATGGCGACCGTTATCGTGCCATGATAACCGACTATTTGCTGCCTAAAATTAAAGCTCGTGATCTCGCCGACATTTGGTTTCAACAAGACGGCGCCACTTCACACACATCGCATCAATCAATGGATTTATTGAGAGAACACTTCGGTGAGCAGATAATTTCACGTTTTGAGCCGGTCGATTGGCCACCAAGATCGTGTGATATCACACCGTTAGACTTTTTTCCTGTGGGGATATGTAAAGTCTAAAGTTTATGCGGACAAACCCGCTTCGATTCAGGCCTTGGAGCAAAACATCACGCGTGTCATTCGCCAGTTACCAGTCAAAATCCTCGAACGAGTCATCGAAAATTGGACTCAACGGAAGGACCATGTGAGACGTAGCCGCGGCCAACATCTGATAGACATAATCTTCAAAAAATAAATGCCAAAGAATGTTCTTCTAAACATTCCCCATTCAATTTGAATTTTTTGTGTTTTTTTTCTTTAAAAGATAGGGAACCTCGAAATGGATCACGCTTTACATCTCGACCATTTATATGCATGTGTGTTTGATGTTGCGTCAGCCAAAATCAAGCACTTGCATGAGAGTGGTTGAGAGGGTAATTTTATTATGCTCTATAATGGTTCTGTCTCTCAGAGATTAAAGTAAGCTTTTTTTTCTTACTTTATGCCACATTAGGCTCAATTTTCCTTTTCAAGAAATGTTTACTTTACTTTCCTTTTCAAGCATTAAATGCTTATTGTAAGCCTTTCAGCGCTTGGTTTTTTCAATTTAAGTCGATTTATACTTGTTTTAAGGAAAACTTAGTACGAACGTACTTAAATTTTAAAGTACGATTTCGGCTTAAATTAAGAATGCTTTACTTGAATTTAGTATGACATTTTTCTTTCTGCGTAGGTACTATAAACGCAATGCACTGTACAAAATTTCAAGTATTTGTATGCACTGGTATTAAAGTTAAAAGCTGTTAACTTTTGGTACAAAAAGGTCCATTTGTGTGGGAGGTACCAAAAGGGCGTGCCAATAACGCCCATTTTCACTGTATTTTAGGAACTATTAAACCATTACACCGTAAAAAATTTCAAGTCTTTGTATGCACTGTTATTAAAGTTAGTATTATACAACAAATAAACCTTTATTTCGGAAATAAAAGTCCCAAGTAAAAAAGTATTGGGTGAAAACTAAGATTTGTTTAGAATAATATGTACACAAATATATAAAATTTGTTTGTACCAATTATCACATATTTAGTGTACCCTTAACATAAAAGTTTCAAATATAATTGGTTTGGGACAATATACTACAGAAGCGATTTTTTTCAGTGTGTATTTAAGAAACGGCAGATTTATGCCCATTTGTTTCGAAATTTCTCAGCGGAATAATAAAATCCTATTCTATTAGTGAAAGATCCACCTTAATATTTGAACAAAACTTCGCTCATGTTTTATGACTGCACTTTCGTTTATTCGTTGCACAAAAATGAACATTCTCTTCAATGGATTGCTTTTCTCAGGTATTTCCTTTTACAAAGAAACTCATTAAGAATTCAGCAAATCGACAAGCTGAATAAATGCTGACAACAAAATTATTGCAGCAATGTAATTGCAACATTACAACTTGTTGAATGTGCCGCGACAAGTCCGTGAATTATTTATAGATTTTTTGATGAAAAGGAGGAAAGAAAAATTATTTAGCGATACAGATATAGTTTATCAATAAAAACATAAATGCAGATGGGTTGTGCAAAATGGTTTACACTAGTGGGAATTTCGAAAACAACACAAGCTAGAAGGTCCGGTCAAGTAAACCGTCTTACGTATGAATCCCCTCATTTTCTGTTGAAATCACGCTACAGTCCGTAATAATAGAGCTAAGTAGATCAAATTTGGTAGAAATATATCTTATAGTTGCAGATTGTTTGGGATTACAAATAGGCCATATCGGTCAATGTTTTGATATAGCTCGTCTATAGAGGGCACTTCAAAATACGGTTTTTGAGCCATAGATACCAAATTTTTAAAGCAACTTAGCAGGAACTTTGCATTTTGTATTATATTTTGACAAGAATTCATTACAGCAAACATTTTACAAATCGGCACATACATAGTTTGTTATAGTCACCCTCCACAATATACGTATTTAAGCCATAAATACCATATTTTCTAAGCATTTTAACTGAATCTTTGCAGTTTGTATGTAATTAATTAAGACAAGAACTCATCGCAGTAACAATTTTTTAAATTAGTTCATATTTTGTTATAGTCCACCTATAGATGTCGCTCCCAAAAAGGCTTATTTAAGCCATAAACGCCACATTTTCTAAGAAATTTAGCTGAAACTTTGCAGTTTTGTATTATATTTTGGCAAGAATTCATCTCAATAAAATGTATGCAAATAAAATTTTATTTTCTTGTCGTCCCCGTGTAGATGAAGCTCTCACAAAAGGTATTTTAAGCCAGAAATACCACATTTTTCAGGTGAAGAGTTTGGCTAAAGAATTTGGGGCAGCGTTCGTTTTTTAATAATTTACTTAAACAAAAAGGATTGTTTCCTGATTTGCTCCATATCCAAAGATTTTTCCAGTAATAAAATGGAATGCAATCCATGGTGGGGGGTACATAAGATTCGGCATGGCCGAACTTAACGCTTTTAATTGTTATACCTAACGAGGAACAGAAAATCATTACTAGACACGAATTTTCTCAGTATTTTTCAGTCATATCCTCTGAGATGCGACAAGTCTGGCAACATTTCGGACCCTAAATATCGGGATCTTGCATGTGTGAAAGCAGCGTAGTGACACAGAAAATGTTCGATTGTTTCGATGTTGATTTAAGTTAATGCTGGATATGGTGTCATAACTGGGAGGTACAATTTGAAACTAAGGAAAAATTAAAAGTGCTATCGACAAAGTCAACAAAAGTTTTGGAATTCTTTTTTAGAAAAATTCCTAAACAATAATTTTATTTTTATTTAAACATATAATTTATTTGAGAAATTTAGTTTGCAAATATATTTTGTTGTAATATACTAATATATGCGTTCCAAATATATTTTATTGATTTTCAAATTTATTTGCTCAGAAATATATAATACATATTTAAAAATTTGTGTTCCAAATATATTTTCTTTTGATTCAAACGTATGAAAAAAGGCGACTTTACCCCGTGTAGGAGTTAACCCGGCGAAAACAGGGATCGCACTCTTCATTAGGAAAAGGAAAGTACCGACATTCACCATGCCATCCTATTAGGATGTTGCCTTCAATGATCAAGATCTGCAGGTTTCTCGGTGTAACACACTCAATGCATAACTGCACGCTGAAAAAACATCGCACAGTGTGAGGAAATCCTAAAAAAGGGAAATAATTCTGCCGTTT
Organism: Eudasyphora cyanicolor; assembly: GCA_963930755.1. Taxonomy (NCBI): domain Eukaryota; kingdom Metazoa; phylum Arthropoda; class Insecta; order Diptera; family Muscidae; genus Eudasyphora; species Eudasyphora cyanicolor. The sequence goes on along the minus strand of OZ005736.1, from coordinate 152,564,249 downwards.
ATTTACCAGACAACCGATTACGACCAAACTTGGCAGGTTTATAGAAGATGTATTGGAGAAACCGAGGACGCAAAGACTTTCGTCTTTTTCGTCCGATCTAGTAACCGAGGTCTACAAAGGGTTTTTTGCATCTAACAGATATCTCGTATTGTTACAGAGATATCTGCATTTGAAAATTTAATTTTTTCCCCATTTTCAATATTGTTTTGGGAATTGTGGGATTGACTATTGGAAATATAATTTTTCGCGAATTACATTCGATTTGTGATATCAAGACCTACAAACTACAACATATTTCATTGAAACATGTTTATTTTTAAAAATTGTATGTCGTTCTTACATTTCTCTCTGTTCTGAAAAGTGATTATTTCACATTTTTCCTGACCCTGTCCTAGCATTACGAGGGCGGTTCGGAAACTTCTTAGCCTAGCACAAAAAGCGCGGTATAACCAGAAAAAAGTTAAGTTTTTTGGAAACTTCCATCTCTGCTATGAACACATGTTAAATTTTGTTTCGATCTGGCAACTCCTTCATATAGGAACAGGTGTTCACAAAAGACGCATCCGCGATTTTTTTACAATGGAAAAATTAGAAATGCGTGGTGTCATTAAATATTTACATAAAAAAGGTTTATCGGGACAAGAAATTCATAATGATATGGTGAATGTGTTAGGTGAAAGTGCTCCTTCATATGCAACAGTAAAAAATTGGGTTGCTGAATTTAAACGTGGTCGTACAAGCATTGAAGATGAACCACGTAGTGGACGTCCAAAAACAGCAACAACAACAGAAATTGTAGCCAAAGTGCATGATATGGTATTAAATGATCGACGAATAAAAGTGCGTGAAATAGCTAATATCATGGGCATCTCAAATGATCGAGTCCATTTAATTTTGCATGAAGAACTACAGATGAAAAAGCTTTCTGCAAGATGGGTGCCGCACTTGTTAACAGTCGACCAAAAACGCATAAGAAGGAACATTTCTCAAGCTTTTTTGGATAGTTTTAAGCGAAATAAAATGGATTTTAAGCATCGTTTCATAACTGTTGATGAGACATGGATCCACCACTATACTCCAGAGACAAAAGAACAATCCAAACAATGGACTGAAGCTGGAGGAAGTGCTCCAAAGAAGGCAAAAACAATTCAATCGGCTGGTAAGGTTATGGCAACGGTTTTTTGGGACTTCAAAGGTATTTTATTGATTGACTATCTGCAAAAGGGTAAAACAATAAATTCAGAGTACTATTGCAACCTTTTGAATCAATTAAATGTACAAATTCGAGAAAAACGTCCTGGCTTACAACACAAAAAAATAATTTTTCATCAAGACAACGCACCAGCGCACAAGAGTGTTTTAACAATGGCTAAAATCAACGAATTAAAGTACGAGTTGCTTGACCACCCACCTTATTCTCCTGATTTATCTCCCAGGGTCTTTTACCTGTTCCCAAATCTAAAAAAATTCCTTGCTGGCAAGCGTTTTACCTCAAACGAAGATGCAATTACAGTTGTAAACCACTATTTTGAAGACCTTGAGGAAAACTATTTTAATCAAGGGATAGAATTGCTATATAAGCATTGGACTAAGTGTATTGAAGTTCCAGGAGATTATATTAAAAAAAAAAATATTTCTGAAAAACTAACTATTCTCTTTCATTGATGTAAAGAATTGTCAACGAATTCAAAAAATTCTGTGTCTTTATTTCAGAAAATATTTTTCAAGACTGATTTTTTAAGTTTTTACAAATGACAAATAAAGCTAATAAAACGAATGAATAAAAATCAAAGCAATCCAATATTACAAAACAGTTTCTAGAATAAAATAAGTCATTCTACTCCACAGTACTATTCCCACATTGATAGGCTAAGAAGTTTCCGAACCGCCCTCGTAGCTTAATATAAGTGCAGAATATAAACCGATTTCTCTTACATCATCTTTTCTAAATTGACAACAAAATTTGCTATACGATGTAAAAAATCTCGGTCAAATGTGCCCAGTTATACAAAAGTTATGGCCATATCAATTTTCATTTTCAAAATATAAGCAATTTTTGTATTTTATTGCGAAAAGGTATATGAGGTATATTGGAGATATAGAGGAATTTGTAAAAAAAAAGTATAACATATTTATATTCGTCTTACACTGATAGAAAAAGCTTCGTCATGACGACGAATTTGTACATCATCACGATTATTTTTTCGTCAAAAGTCAGCTAACGTACGGAATAATCCTCTTGATGAATTTGTTCGTCACCTTGACGAATTTCTGTTTCCAAAAACTTTCGTCCTCAGGATGATCCATTCATCACCACGACGAATCCCATTCATCATCATGACGAATTCCATTCGTCACCACGACGAATCCCATTCATCATCACGACGAATTCATGCCCACGACTATTTAAATTTTAAAAAATCCAATAAATATTCTTCTAGTTTTAAACCATTTAAAATGGTATGGAAAATAAAATTATTTGACTGCATTGCTAGGTTCAGTTGTGAATATTCGTTTCGAGACGCAGTTCTTATCAGGTAAGGCTGAAATCAAACAAACGAGAAGTATTCATTACTTCTGCTATTTTAAATCAAAAATAATCACATCAAGTAATGTATTTGCCAACAGACCACTAGCACAAATGTTTCACACTTATACAGCTTGTCGAGCTGCATGTACGAGTATGCATGTGTTTGACGTTTTGTTAAACATCAGTTACGCCGTGCCAGTGCGGTTTGTTTGAACCAATCGGTGCTGCGTGGAACACACACGTGGACGAACATAACAACGTCGCATGTCTTACTTTGTTTTGCTGTAAGAGTTGACGTTGCCGTAAAGGGCGAATAAGTCGATCGTTCTCATGATGAATGGATAATCTTATTGACGAACGGTGTTCGTCATTAATTATTAGATTTTTTAAATTGATCTTTTACAACAAATTATTTAACTAAGGTAATCAGAACGCATATAGAACAGTACAGTTAAGCAGAAACTATATTTTGATTGCTTCGTTTGATCATATTTTCAGCAAAATGGCCAAATAAATCTTTTCGTCGTGGGAATGAAACCTTATCGTTCTCTCGACGAATTTCGAAATCACCAAAAACATGATTTGATGATCGTGTTCGTTCTATTGACGTACAAAAACATCGCATGTACGAAACTTTTCGTCACCAGTACGAAGATATATTGACAAAACTGATTCGTCATGGTGACGAACGGTTTTTCTATCAGTGTAAAGGACACTTCCTGAAGAATATTTTCGAGAAAAGAAATAGTCCAAAAATTTTATTAATAGTGTTGCCACGCTTCTCCAATTTACACAATTTTTTTACGAAAATTTCAAAACTTGGTCACATTTTCGAAAATCCCAAAGCTAGGATATGAAACTCTTTACAATTTTTATCTGTAGTATTGTGTTATACGATAAACTGCAGAAGGAATTTGCGTCCGGTTTTTAGTAACACAAATTTAGGGGAAAAACAAAAAATGCCCCTTTTGGGGACCAATATAACTATGTAATACACTCTTTTTAAAGGGTTTTTCAACAGGGACGCTACAAAAGAAGACCAACAGGGACAGCAAACGACGCCATATTTTTTTGCCGCTCTTTTGACATTTCTCTTCAGTAAGGTTTGCCATTTTATGATGGAAAGATATACGAGCCAACAACGAGTCGAAATTATTAAAATTTACTACCGAAGTTCGGAGTCAGTGGCCTCAACGTTAAGAGCGCGAAAATCGAAAAATCATCTTCAGCGATGAGGCTCATTTCTGGCTGAATGGCTTCGTCAATAAACAAAATATGCGTTCTTGGTCAGACGGCAATCCACACGTACTCCATGAGTCATCATTGCATCCCGAAAAAATTGATCAATACCGGCACCATCAATTTATTGGAAACCATGTTTGGAGAACGTGTTATCTCACGAAATGCTCCTGTCGATTGGCCGCCTCGGTCGTGCGATTTGACGCCGTTGACTATTTCCTGTGAGGCTACGTCAAGTCTATGGTCTATGCCAACAAACCAGCGACGATTGATGAACTTCGTACGAATATCGAACGTGAAATTGCAGCAGTATCGGCCGATTTATGATTGAAAACCGTCGAAAATTGGGTTCAGCGTCTGGACATCTGCAAGCGTGCCCGTGGTGGCCATGCAAAAGCAATCGAGTTCAATACATAATGACATCGAACGTACTTTCACAGGAATAAAGAATTTCATTGATATCCAAACCCGTTTTTGTTTTATTTAAAAAAACTTTTGTAGCGCTCTTATTGACGATATAAATTCCCCTCCAAAATACTACATATACCTTTTCGCAATAAAATACAAAAATTGATTATATTTTGAATAGTAAATTGATATGGTCGTAACGTTTGTATAACTTGGTATATTTGACCGAATTTTTTTTTAAATTTTATAGCCAGTTTTGTTGCCAATTTAGAGAAGTATATTCTGCACTGATATAAAACAAAGGCTGGGACAGGGTCAGGAAAAATGTGAAAAAATCTCTTTTCAAATGCAGACAAAAATGTAAAAACGACATAAAATTTTTAAAAATGAACATATTTCATTGAAATATTTTGTAGTTTATAAGTCTTGTTATCACAAATAGAATGTAATTCGAGAATCATTATATTTCCAAAAGTAATCCCACAACTCCCAAAACAATTTTGAAAATCCCCAAAAATGGAATTTTTGGATTTACCCTCTAAATCGGGTATACTAAAATCGGGGTTTCAGATTCCCTTTGTAGTTCAACATACAGCAACGCTCCACATATAAATATAACAAAATTTTTAACATCTCAGCTTTGCGATTGGAGAAAAGTGTAAATTTGTGTAAAAAAGGGTGTAAATTGGAGAAGCTTGGTAACATTAGCAGTGAATATTTTTGTTCCGTTCTTTCTTTGAAAATATTCTCTGGAAAGTTTCCTTTAATGTTATAGTAAATATGTTACTCTTTTTTATCCCCTCACCATCGAGAGGAGGGTATATATCATTTGCTACGAGCCAAAAGTATAACACATCGAAGGAGTGACCTAAGACCCTAAGTATGTTCGGCGGGAATCCGTTTTGGGTCATTTTAAGTCAATTGAGCAATGTCCGTCCGTCTGTCTGTCTGCTGGCTGGTGCGCACGATAACTTTCGAAAGGAGTAACCGGTATGCGTTAATATTTTTCTCTGTCTCCGGCTTAGTTCGATGATGGGCCATATTGGTCCACTCCTTCTAGTACCTCCCCCACAAAGGGTTAACTTTTAGTGATATATTGATTCTTTAATACCTTCTGTACTACTTACTCGAATCTTCCGAAATTGCATACATAGTATTAGTTAGCTAGTCGCTAACACTTCAAGAAAAATGGGCGAAGTGGCCACTCCTTCTTTGGTACCTCCCGCACGAATGGACCATTTGCACCAAAAGTTACCTGCTTGTGGCTTTAATATCAGTGCATGCAAATACTTGACATTTTGTACAGTGTAATGCTTTTATAGCACCTAGAGTCCAGAGAAAAGTGGGTGTTATTGACACGCCCGTTTTGGTACCTCCCACACAAATGGACAATTTTGTACCAAAAGTTACCAGCTTATAACTTTAATACCAGTGCATATAAATACTTGAAATTTTGTACAGTGTAAAGCTTTTATAGTATCTACAGTTCTGAGAAATGTGACCGTTTTTGGTACGCCCCTTTTGGTACATCCTACACAAATGGATCATTTTGTACCAAAAGAAACAGCTTTTAACTTTAATACAAGTACATACTTTAAAGTTATTAAATTCAATTTAAATTGATAATAATTTAATTAGAAATAAAAAAATAAATAAATTTACGAATATTTTTTGGGACTCAATGTGCGGGGATTCATAAGTCGGTTTACCCGACTGAACTTTCTTACTTGTTTTAACTTTTTCCTAAAAAAATACAAAAAATCTAATTTTTTCAAAATATAACTTCAAGTGGCCATAACTTTTGTCCTATTGTGTATATCGAACCAATCATATATGAATTTTTATTGCCAATCTAGACGTGTTCAAGTCGATCAAATCGGAGCATATTCTGCTTCGATATTTACAAAATACTAGCACAGGGTCGGGGAAAAAATTAAATCTTCAAATGCAAATATCTCGGTAACTATACACGATAGTTTTTATGAATCAGACGAAAGTTACACGCGCTTAAACATTTTGTTCATCCGAGGTGGCCAAATTTGAGGCCCTGCAGTTCCGCACCTGTATATCACAGGGGGCCCAAACTCAAAACTTAACTTCTCTAATAAAAGGTTTTCCAACAAGAGGTGTTATTTTGGTATTCAAAGAAAAATGCAAATTTTTGAGATAAATGATCGGATGTTTATTTCATAATAAACAGGAGGGTACGCCGTTAATAATGGAAAATAGGCTGTTGGCGTAGACCTTATCATCCACGTGGCCCCAAAGGAAGAAGTCGCCAGGTGTTAAATCACAAGATCTCAGTGGCCAATTGTGATCACCTCTTCGAGAGATAACACGGTCCGGAAACTTTTCCCGTAACAGAGCAATGGTTTCGTTGCTTGTGTGGCACGTAGCGCCGTCTTGTTGAAAGTAAACGTTGTCCAGATCAATACCATCCAACTCCAACCATAAAAAAATCATTAATCATCTCTCGATAGCGCAATCCATTCACCGTAACTGTTGATCCAACCTCATTTTCGAAAAAGTGAGGCCCAATGACCCCGCCGGACCATAAACCGCACCAAACAGTCACACGTTGAGGGTGGAGAGGCTTCTCAACAATAACTATCGGGTTTTCCGAGCCCCAGATACGACAATTTTGCTTATACCGATCGACGTAGAATCTCTTTCTGAGTTGATTTAGCTATGTCCGTCTGTATGTCTTGTAATCAAAGTACATATCTATTTTTTGGACCAAGGACGATCCCTATTAAATTTGGTTAAAATCGGTTCAGATTTACATATAAACAACATTTTTAACCGATCTGTATAAAAATTGACAGAGAGAAGTCTCTTGACACACTTAGAGACAAACCTAAATTTGAGGAAAATCGGTTCATATTTAGATATATCCCCGATTTAATATGTATGCATTTTAGAAACAATATTTCATATCCGATCGATACGAAATTCGGCAGAAAGAGGTTTCTTATTATATAAAAGAACACTGCCGTAAAATTTTATTATTTGTTTAAATTTTTTTGTAATTCTAAATCCATTTTTAAGAAATATTAATGTTCGTAAAATTCTTTTATAACTTGAATCGTATAATCTTGAAAAACGATAAATTGCTTGACGAATTGACAACAAATAATGACTTGGAATATTTAGAAATTAAAAATTGGTTATTTGAATGGAACAAAAGTTAATGCTACATACGTCATTTTTTATTATAAGACATAATTCTAAATCCAAGCAAAATTAAAATGGGGAACGCTGTAGAGCCATGATTAATGACTTTTTCCTGCCTGAATTGGAGGATATTGATGTGGGCGACCTTTGGTTCCACGATTGACGCCTTAGAAGGGAATATTCGGCGCGTTATAAAGTGGTCGAGAATTTGGCCTCTCGACTGGGATTTATTCGAGCCAGCTGCGGCGGCCACTTGCCCGAAATTATTTTTAAAACATAATGCCAAATCCTTATCTTTATAATAAAGCTAAATTCTTGGCCATTGTATTCAATTATATGCGTTCCTTTTCTTCTTGAAAACCACACGTCTAAAAACGGCCTTTATAAAGAGCGATTTTTTCCAATCATTGTACGATGACAATATAAATGAAAATGAAATAACATCCGAATTCCAACCAAATCAAAGCGAGTTAGGAACTAATTCTACACATTTGATAAGCCAGGATGACTTGGACGATCTTGTTCGTGACATTAATATATGACAGAGAAGTGCTAAAATACTGGCATCTCGTTTACAGCAGTGGAGATTGGTTTCAGAAAATTTCAAAGTTACATCTGCTCGAAAGCGGACAAATAAACAATCTTTTGACAAGAGTTTTCAGATGGATGACACAACTAAAATAACATATGCGCCAAACATAGGAAAACTATTCGAAGTCATTGGCCATGCTTATGATCCTGAAGAATGGCGTCTATTTATTGATAGTTCTGTAAAAAGCTTCAAAGGGGTTCTGCTACATATTGGGAATAAACATCCATCAGTTCCCATAATTTATGGTAGTACTATCGTTGAAGACTACAACAATGTGGATCTTGAAGCTAATTAACTATGAAAGCCACCAATGGGTAATATGCTGCGATTTAAAAATAGTAGCTATACTAATGGACCTCAAAAAAGGATTTTCCAAACATCAATGTTTTTTGTGTCTCTGGGAAGGAAGATCCGGAGAACTACATTACACAGACCATAAATGGCCAAGTCGTCATATATATCAGATTGGACGGCATTGAAAATAAGCGTCTAGTGCCAGCATCAAAAATTATTCTGCCACCTCTGCATATAAAATTGGAACTCATACGAAATTTTATTCGAGCGCTTGATACTGAAGGATCAGCAATGGAACATTTAAAGATATTTTTTCCGAAATTAAGCAATGCCAAATAATTGCAAAATAATTGGTTTAATGATTTAAAGATTACGGTATTAAAATTATATTTAATATTGACAGGTGTTTTTGATGGCCCACAATTAAAAAAATTATTACAGTGTAATGAGTTTGCAGGAGTACTCTCACCTGTTGAGAAAAGGGCATGGGTATGTTTCCAGAGCGTAGTAGAGAATTTCCTAGGGAACAAAAAATATGAAAATTATGAAGACATTGTTCGCAACATGCTGGAAAGTTTCCGAGAAATGGGTGTTAACATGTCGCTAAAAATTCACTTTCTTGCGAGCCATTTTGATTTCTTCCCCGACAAATTGGGAAATTTCAGCGACGAACACGGTGAACGGTTTTACCAAGACCTCCCCACCATTGAAAAGCGATTTAGTGGAAAAAATGATTGTCAAATGCCGGCGGGACTATATGTCGCGATTCAGATTACCAACACAAACGGCAGTTCAAAAGAGTTCATTTCAACCAACTGAAAGAATATTATACATAAACATTAAAAATATATAAAATACATACAATATATGTAAACATGAAAAATATTAATATATTGAATAAACGCACGTAGCATATTGTCTTTGTACGGTGCGCGTGTATTTTCCTTTCTGTTTTAAATACTTTTCGTTTTCTTTACGATATTTATACCCTACACCACACTGTGGTACAGGGTATTATAACTTTGTGCATTTGTTTGTAACACCCAAAAGGAGAAGAAATAGACCCATCGTTTATTATACCGATCGACTTAGAATCACTTTCTGAGTTGATTTAGCTATGTCCGTCTGTCTGTCTGTCCGTCTGTGCATGTATTCTTGTAAGTATGGTCCGATCTCGACGAAACTTTACACACATCCTTTTTTGGCCCAAGGACGATCCCTATTGAATTTGGTTAAAATCGGTTCAGATTTAGATATAGCCCCCATATATATGTTAGCCCCGATTTGTCATGTAAGCGCTGTAAAAACTTTATTTCATATCCCATCAGTATGAAATTCGGCAGAAAGAGGTTTCTTATTATATGGATGAACACAATTAAATTTGGAAGAAATTGGTTCAGATTTAGATATAGCCCCCATATATATATTACCCCCGATTTGACCTGTAAGCGCCGTAAAAACTGTATTTTATATCCGATCAGTGCAAAATTCGGCAGAAAGAGGTTTCTTATTACATGAAGGAATACTGCCAAATTTGGAGAAAATCGGTTCAGATTTAGATATAGCTCCCATATATATGTTACCCCCGATTTGACATGTAAGCGCTGTAGAGACTGTATTTTATATCCGATCAGTACGAAATTCGACAGAAGGAGGTCTTTTTACATGAATAAGTATTCAGGGAAGATCGGTTCAGATTTACATTAAAGCTCCATACATATGTTCCTCCTGATTTGGTATCAAACCGCTATAGAAGTTGTATTTTACTTCCGATCATTAAACTTTTCCAGAAAGATGTTTCTCACTTTAGGAACGAATATTGCTTAATTTAGCGATTATCGTTTCAGAATTAGAATACGTTTCTACCCATTTACCATTTATTCAAAATTATTATGGCAATGACCCTTATCGCATTGTTAGGGAGGTGTAGGGTATTATATAGTCGGCCCCGCCCGACTTTCTGCCTTTCCATACTTGTTTTTTTTTTTGATATTTTTCTTAAGATTGCAAATTTAAAATAATTGCCATGTTTAACTCACACTGATAGAAGGCTGATTTTGTTTGATGAAATTGTTCTTCTCACAAGTTTAAAGGATGTTAATGGATAACAGTTAAAAGGACATTTTTAAATATTACTCGTCCTTGGAACATTTTTCCTAAAAATTTAGTGAATAGCAGGAATTTTCCCCTTTCATTTGATATGCATATTGATGTTATTCACATTTAAAATGTGTAAACAAGTTATATAAAAATTGTTGACCTTGTAATTTTAAAAGTCCTGTGAAAAAGACAAACGGTCACGACATAAGGAAGTTAGTATGTTATTTTCCTAGCAGTGCCCTATATTTTAAATTTTATATAGTGCCTTTCGTGGGAGGGAATAAAATATTTTTTTTTTGTATCGGTGTCCTAAATATGCTATATAGGGTGTGAAATTCAAATAATTATTATTCCTTAACCGTTAAAGATAGAAGGCAGAAATTGGAATATATGTTGTGTCAGTTAGAGATCCGTAACATGTATTTTTTTACGATTTTTAATTGCACAACTTTGAAGGATATTAAAGGATTAAAGTTTAAATGGACATTTATTGTAGCCTTCGTCCTTGAAATTTTTTCCAAAAATTTTATTAAATAGCGGGAATTCTCCCCTTTTATTGGATACCCATATTTATCAATTCGCATTGTTGTAAGTGCAAATAAAAATATTTTAAAATTGTTATCCTTGAAATTTTCAAAATACTGTAAAAAGGACAAACGATTACGAAATAAAAAACTGAGTATGCAGTTTATCTACTGCTGGCCTATAGTTTTATTTCTATACAGTACCGTTCTTGGGAGGGAAAAAGTTCGAATTTGTCGCACGGTGTAATAAGTACTTACCCTTATCGAATTTTGCTTACTCGTCGAATTATTTGGTAATGATAAATTTTGCTGGGAGGCGGGGACGTATCAAGGATTTTGGTTCGGGGGACCCAACTTTTTCTCCATAACAAAGATAAACAATTAAAAAATTGCGTTTATTGTGTAGGTAATGGAAGTTAAGTTCCTTAGTTTTTTATTCGAATTTTATTCCTAAATATAAATGTGTACTTTAGTACGAGATCAGTAAAACTTTTTTTACTAAAATACGTAAGAGTTAAAAATATATCAATTATTTCATCGATTTTGACTTCATCTTTGTATATAGAAATCAAAGCCAGATAAGATAGCCTTTCTCCTTCCATTCTATATAGTTCCGGAGATAAGTTTTTATTCATCTTAACGTCGAGAAACTTCGCTCAGCAGATGCCGTTGTGAACTGAATAGCATCTAATAGCATTTAAATGTGATATTACTTCGTCCAGATATGGTATGAACAATGTTGTCCTAAAATACGCCTTGGTATCTGAACCAGGGATATTAGCCCTATACTTTTGAGTGCCTGCTCTTCTAGATTCTTCAAACAGTTTATCAAACTCCGCATCTGAATTTCTACGCATGTCACTTAATTTAGTCGTTGCCAATTTTATGATTTCGTAAGCCTTTATTATATCTAGGTTAATCGTTTGCAAATACCGTGATAAGTTCTGTGTAATGCCCAAAACCGTACTACTTATTACCACACCCAAAATAAAGTCAAATTTACATACACGGTTGTGCAAACTCATTCCATCACTGCAACCTACATGTTAAAAAGGTAGATAGATAAGAAATCATAAATGTAATTTGAACTTAATTTTCGCCATATCTGGTTATCATAAATTTAAAGCCAACCAATAATTACACCGGTCGACAAAAACAACATTTTTTCTTGGGTTTCTGTTTTAATGCATAGATTCTGATTCTAGACGTCAAAAAACGTAAAAATCTCCGATCTTAGCTTTTAAAGTTTGTTTTTGTAAATTTTACATCGATAAGAAAGTTTTAAAGTTAAAACCTTACTAAATTAGCTATAACTTTTTAAATAATGCATCGATTTTCTTCGGAATGGGCTCGTTTAATTCACGACCGAACAGACTTTACGCTAAAATCATAAAAATATAAATTTTTTTCATTTTTAGATTGTTTTTTTTTGATTTTTATAAAAAAAATCACATTTTTTGCAATATTTTGTAATACTCGTATATCGTCGAAACCGCTGAACGGATGGAAAATGGTATTATATGAAGTTGAAGGCTACTTAACATTTAATTCTTTAAAACTTTCCGAAACCAAATCGGATAAATGGTTCTCGAGTTATGCCAATATATGTGGTTCAACCACTAATTTCTTTCCATATCACAGCTTATCGCTAGAATTTGAAGAGACAACCCTTTAGGCTAAGAAAAAAGAGAGGTTAAACCACATATTATGGCATAACTAGAGAACCATTCATCCGAATTGGTTCAGGTAAGCTTTACAAACTTCAGAATTAAGTAGCCTTCAACTTCGCGCAATACAATTTTCCATCCGTTCAGCGGTTTCGACGACATCTTACAAAGTATTGCAAAAAATCATATTTTTTTGAGAACATTTTAATAATTTTTAAATAAAAGCCTCATCAAAACATCTAGAAACGAATAATTGTCATATTTTTGTGATTTTATCGTAAACTGTGAAAGGTTATGAATAAATTGAGACCATTCCGAAGAAAATCGATGCATAATTTAAAAAGTTTTAGCGAGGAAACCATGCACTTTTCTTATGTTTAGTTATTACTTATACTGATACCATTTTTTACGCTTTTGTATTGTTTTTTTTAACGGCCTTCCAAATATTTTTCGTATTTTTATACCCTACACCACACTGTGATACAGGGTATTATAAGTTTGTTTCACGGCAGATGTTTGTAACACCTTAAAATAACACAGCTAGACCCACCTTAAAGTATACCGATCGACTCAGAATCACTAGCTGAGTCGATTTAACGATGTCTGTCCGTCCGTCCGTCTGTCCATGTAAAGTTGTTCGTCGACTACAGGTCGCAATTTCACTCCGATCGTTCTGAAATTTTGCAGTTTAGAGTATTTTGCGGCTGTTAAGATCGCTATTGAATTTGGTTGAAATCGGTTCAGGTTTAGATATAGATCCCATATATATCTTTCGTCCGATTTGGCCCTTTAGTCCTATAGAAGCTGTATTTTACATCCGATCGTTTTGAAATTTAGAATGGTAGAGTTTCTTGATCCATGAACCAACATTGCCGAATTTGAAGAAAATCGGTTCAGATTTAAATATAGCTCCCATATATATCTTTCGTCCGATTTGGTCCTTTAGTCCTATAGAAGCTGTATTTTACATCCGATCGTTTTGAAATTTAGAATGGTAGAGTTTCTTGATCCATGAACCAACATTGCCGAATTTGAAGAAAATCGGTTAAGATTTAGCTATAGCTCCCATATAGAAGCTATAGAAGCTGTATTTTACATCCGATCGTTTTGAAATTTAGAATGGTACAGTTTCTTGATCCATGAACCAACATTGCCGAATTTGAAGAAAATCGGTTCCGATTTAGATATAGCTCCCATATATATCTTATATCTTTTGGGATAAACATAAATCGTTTGCGACAATCATACACCACAAACGAAATTCGTTTGTCTAATTTATTCGTTTGTCTAATTTTTCGTTTGGGAGTAACGATTTTTTCTTTGCGTGTATGATCCTGCTAAAATTTGGCAAAAAGAGCTCTTTCACTCTAGGAAGGAAACCTATTGGAATTGGTGAAAATCGGTTCAGATCGATATTTCCCCCAGATATAAATGTTTCTTTAGATTTGGCCTTGCAACGCTATGGAAGCTGTTCATGTTATTTCACATTAAATCATTTTGAAATTTAGTAGGGTAGAATTTATTTATCAAAAAACGCATATTGTCGAATTTTAACAAATTCTGTTTAGATTAAGATTTATATGGTAATTGTCTCATATTTATATTTACAATATCTGAGCTTATTCATCTCTAACAAGGTGATGTATGGTATCATGTAGTTGGCTAAAGCCCGGGCGAAGCTTTGTACTCGCTTAGGAGTAGTGGTGTACACAAAACTCGATAGTTTGGCTAACTTTATAGCTATTTTTGGCATACAAAAATATTTGGTTAAACGGTTCGAATATTTTATCCTTCTTTTGTACTAAAATTGTTTTCTCAAAATTGTTTGAGTGCAAAAGTTCTATCACATAAATGGAAAATTTTGCACAATCCATTTCGGAGTCGACCATAATTCTTCGACTCCGGGCGAATTTCCCCGACTCCCTGGCTTGGAATAAGCCTTGATGAACAAGTGAAGCTAACAAAGGTTAATTGAAACAAACCCAATTATTCCAAATTATTATCGCAATGCCACTTTTCGCATTGTTAGAGAGGTGTAGGTTATTATATAGTCGGCCCCGACAGACATTCTGTCTTTCCTTACTGGTTTTTGTTGTGAAGAATGTATGTACATATGAAAAACAAACTGGACAATTTGAAAGTAATCGTCTAGAAAATGAAGCATTTTTTACACAAATAAACATATTAAGAGCTCTAATACAAAAAATATATAATATACAAACTACAGTGTTTTAGTTATATTGCTAAAATATGCATAGTTTCTCACTACATCAATCATTTAAATCTTTTTTTCTCCTTTTGGAGGAAAATACTTTATACTTCAGCAGGGTCAGGCGTGTAAGGTTTATTTATCATTGTAAACATATCTGAAAGGCCACTTGAAACTCTTAACTTTTAAAGTGAGTGATATTTTTGTGTATTCGTTCGTCCATTTGCCTATATTTAAAATATAAAATGTTTGAACATATTTGAATACGTAAAAGCTATTTTGAGTCAGCTGGCCTCTAGCAAGCATCCATTTTTCAAGCAGGACAATTTGCATTCCAGAATATGGACAAAAAAAAACAGTTCATGTGAAATATACAAACATAAAATGCATTAGCATCACATTGTTCAAAAATTTTCTGAACGAGAACAACTGTTGTTGATGACACAAAAAAAAATATTCACTCGTGCACCCCGTCATCAGGTCCTGAGAGTGCAACTACCATATCGCTTTA
Source organism: Eudasyphora cyanicolor (assembly GCA_963930755.1). Taxonomy (NCBI): domain Eukaryota; kingdom Metazoa; phylum Arthropoda; class Insecta; order Diptera; family Muscidae; genus Eudasyphora; species Eudasyphora cyanicolor. The sequence goes on along the minus strand of OZ005736.1, from coordinate 152,549,001 downwards.
CACACTAGTATGTATATATATGTATATGTACAAACATGTATGTATGTATGTATGTATGTATTTGAAATAGGGTGTAATAAAAGCCACCTATTTCAGATAGATTTAGATTTTTATGGTTGTCATCAATTCTATATTCTGAGAGCATACACAGAAACAAAAATGCCATACTAAATTCAAGTTAAAGATTATTAGTTTTAGCAAAAATCGTACTTAACAAATTAATTACGTTCGTACTAAGTTTTACTTAAAAGAAGTAAAGAAAGGGCTTACATTAAAAAAAAAAACATCGCAGAAAGGCTTATAATAATTATATAAAACTTGAAATCAAGTAAACATTTCTTAAACAGGAAAATTAAGCCTTATATGGCTTAAAGTAAGAAGAAAAAGCTTACTTTAATCTCTGAGAGGGAGATAAGTTATAGGCACAATAAAATAACTCTGAACTACTCTCACTCTCATGTACATAAGTGTATATGGGTAAACATTTGTGGGCAACGATATCCTTTTGTTTCCTCTTTTAGGCGGTGTTCTACACGCTGAAAAAAAATCGCTTCTGTAGTATATTGTCCCAAACATAATCGGCTTGGAACTTATATATGTTTAGGGTACACTCTAAACATTCAATATTTGGTACATACAAACATAATATGTATATTTAGGAAGATGTTGTTCTAAACAAATCTTTGTTTACATCCCAATATGTTTTTTTATTTGGCACTATTATTTCCGAAACAAATATTTATTTGCATTTAAGTATTCAGAAAATACCTAAATTGTGTTAAATATTTTAGTAATTCAAAGATAATTTTTTATAAATTTTTATTGTTCGTAAAATAATATAATGATTAAATCGTATAATATTGGATCAAAATAAATTACTTGGAGGATTTACAAATAATGATGGCTTGGAATACTCCGAAATTTGAAATGATTCATTTAAAACAGAAGTTAATGCTGCATATGGTATCGCAACTGGTAGATACAATTCGAAATCAGGGAAAAAATAAAACTGAAATTCGAAAAAGTCGCCAAAAGTTTTGAAAATCTTTTTTAAATAAAATATAAAATTAAATAGATTAAATAGATTGGCAACCCTGTCACGAAACGTCAAAGTTTGTTTATTTTGCGCCTTCTGCTTTTGTTAAAATTTTTGTGAAAATCACTATTTTTACGCCTCGTTACCGTGTTTTGTTTATTATCTCTACTCTGATCACATCGAGAAGTTCCACCTGCAACTGGAGTACAACCAAAATAACAGTGGAAAACAAAACAACGAAACAAAACTCCGTCTGTGCACATGCATAACCTATGTCTGTGACGAATAAACGAACAATAAACCAAACATCACCAGAGCTCTGTGAAGCTATCAATATAAAAAAACTCTCACGCTGTCTTCGTATATCTGCTGCAACAGAGACTGCCCAAACAACTATAGCTGCGATCAGGGATGATAATTGAGAGTAACCAAGTGGTACAAAAATCGTTCTAAAAAGGTATTTTTTCGACCCAAAAAGTACCAATTTTAAAATTTGTTTAAATTCTTCTTGAAATATTGAGATAAAAATTATTAAAATCCAGTGATACATGAACAATTTCTTGATAACAAGCTACTAAAATCTTATATACGCAAATATAAACTAATATTTACGGAAATTGATACAAAATAATTCTTGATGCCTATTGAAAATGGGGCATTTCGGTCCATGTTTTGATTTAGACTCTACATATATAGAGGTACCTTCCGATTAGAATTCTTGACTCTAAAGAACGAATATTTAACCGATTATGATGAGATATATTTCATATTGCATAAAATGAGACATGTTTTGATTTAGACTCTACATATATAGAGGTACCTTCCGATTAGAATTCTTGACTCTCTAAAGAACGAATATTTAACCGATTATGATGAGATATATTTCATATTGCATAACATCATCTCTAGAAAAAAATGATTCATGTCGGTACAGTTTAAATATAAAATTAATTGACTTTACATTTTTTTTGTCCAGTATCGCTCCTTTATAGAACTGCTTCACGTTTTGATATACGATTACACCCCACGTGATGGTTCCACACGTATTTGAGTTTTTGGTGTAGATGCCACGTTTTACAAGAGCTAAACATATTTTTGGCGTTGCGTAGCTAAGTCGAACCATGTCGAAAGAGCATGTGTATGACTTATATAACTTCTTTGAAAAAGTATCAAATGTGTCGCGGGAGTATCACGGTACTTTGAGGTTCTGAAAAGTATCAAAAAAAGTACTAAAGTATCAAATTTATCATCCCTGGCTGCGATGCCTTATGAGGAATACCAACATCCACCAGCTGGTCCAATGTCTAGTGGCAGCACCTCAACGCCGCAGTCACAAACAAGCAAAGAGCAAACCAATGGCACAGCTGACTCTTTCTCATGGGCTGTTTTTGATGAAAAACTTAATAATGTTTTAGATGCCAAATTGAGTGATGTCGTAAAGAAGACTGATCTGATTAATTTACACGGGGAGATCCAGCAACTCCGCGATGAAAATACTCAGTTGAAAGCTGATCTTATCCAAATGCAGCAGAAAATGGAAAGCTTTGAGCAGTACACTAAACGCTCCAATATAGTCGTTAAAGGCATCGCAGTCAATACAATCAGAGACGCAAACATCTCCTTCATAAATATCTGCTCGACAATGTTAAACATCAACATTAACATCATAGAAACACGAAAACTACCGGCAAGCAATGGATTTGTGTTTACGTTAAATTCAAGTATGGAAGTAAAATCTGTTATTGATGCGAGATTCAAACTAAAAGGCTCGAATGTGTATGTCCAGAGGGACACAACTGCTAACGAGAGAAATAAACTTTTCCACCTACGCCAGATAGAGAAAAATCTGAAAAAGAATTACTCGGAGTTAAAGATACGTCAAGGGCGTGCACGGATCTTTATTGAAAACCATCCTTACGAATGGAACAACGGAAATATAATCGCAATGACGGAAAATGACGCAGAATACTTACGTGATCTCTTCAATAAAGCAAATCTTTCATACACAATTGCGACAAAAGAAGTAAATTACAAACGTCTAAACCCAGACAATAATACCGTCACTGCGTCAACATCTACAAAAATTGTATCGAATTTTATGTCTTAGCAATCAGTTGTGTGTCAGGTATTGTCATATAACGTAGCGAATTTGAATACTAAAACCAATTTTGGCAATTTCTTTACATATATTAATAGCTTTGATATATTTTTTTATTCGAAACCCACGTAACCGCAGATAAGAGATCTAAATATATACCATTTTTTAAAGACTACGTATTATACTGGATCGATGCTGTCAAGTTACAAAGCGCTGGCCGTGCAAGCGGTGGATGTCTTTATGGTTATAAGAAATCCATGCAACAAAAGTACTCTTTGAAATTTAGCAACTTGTCGTCCAATATTTTTCTTTCAGCTAAAATGGGCGATACACACTTGTACTTCATACCCCTTTATTTGAACTGTAATGACTGGGCAAATAATTTCTTAAATCTGGAACAGTTTATATTAGACATTGAGATATTACCAGATCTATATCCTGACATTACTGCGGATCGGGTATCGAAGGACAAAAACATGGACAGCAAGGGCAGAAAACTGCTTAATCTGATGGATGATTTGGGAGGAGTTATTGTGAATGGCAGATGCAAAGGTGATAAGCAGGGTGAATATACTTTTTGTGGTGTTATGGGTTCTACGGTAATCGATTATTGTATATGCTCGACGGATGTTCTGGGTTTGTTAGACAATTTCTGTGTACCCGGTAAACCATATTCAGATCACATGCCACTAGAAATATCGCTGAGCTCATTCTCAGATAACTCTAGCAAGCCGAGCGCGCTACCACAGAGTCTTAAATGGAAAGCCAATGAGAAAGAAAGGTATTGGAACATTTTAACTGAATTGTCGGACTCTACATACTTACTCTCCATATCCTCCATTGATGAAAAGGTTAGCGTTCTTTCGTCTAAAATATATACCGCAACAGCAAATACATGTAAACGTTTCTTCGAGCCAAAGAATAGATGGTTCGACGCGCAATGTGAGACTGCTAGGAAACGTATGCTGAGGAAATTAAATCTTTATCGTAGACATGACATTCAATTCTTTAGGATGCAATACATAGAGAGTAGATCTATTTACAAGAATCTATGTAGCAGTAAGAAGCTCGCATTAGTCAATTCTGACATTGAGAAATTGAACGCGGTTAAGAACTCGGCAGACTGGTGGAGACTTGCAAATGCTTTGAAAAATAAACCCCTGAATATAGGTAACAATTTAGAAATATCTGTACTCCAAAACTATTTCAGTGGACTATTATCCCCTGATACTATGGGACAGGATATACAATGGGCGACAACATACCATACGGATCAATTTTTGGATTCTCCATTTGAAATGCACGAATTACGTTTTGCATTAAAGAAAGCAAAGGATAATAAATCTCCGGGCATGGATAGGATCCCCTTCGAATTCTATAAATATGCCCCTACCCTGTTCTTATACGAGGTTTTACAATTGTTCAACATAATATTCCTAACTGAAGCTATTCCCCTGTCTTTTCGCAAGGCAATAATTATCCCTTTGTACAAGAAAGGCGATGTGAATATAGTGTCGAACTACAGAGGGTTGTCTCTGCTGGACACATTGTACAAGATATTTACCGGTATTATGCTGAATAGAATAAATGCATGGATAGAGCACAATAACATTCTAAATGAATACCAAGCAGGCTTTAGACGTGGCTATTCAACGGTAGACAACTTATTTTGTCTCACAAGCATAATCCACCTGAATCGTAGAAATAGGAAGAATACATATGCTTTCTTCGTGGACTTTTCTGCTGCCTTTGATAGAATACCTCGGAACTCACTTTTTTATAAACTATCTAGAATGGGGCTTTCAACCAAAGTAGTGAATGTACTACGGTCTATTTACAGAGACAATGTCAGTCAGGTGTGGGATGGATCCTCTCTATCTGACCCCTTTGCAGTTACTCAGGGAGTTAGGCAGGGTTGCTTGCTGAGTCCTGCTCTATTCTCATTGTATTTGAATGACTTACATGAGGTATTACCTATGGGTTTAAGAATTGGGGATGTGGAGATCAAGTTATTGATGTACGCAGACGACATTGTCCTTTTATCTGACTCTCCGACAAGGCTGCAAACGATGATAGACACGTTATGGGATTACTGCTCCTTATGGGGTTTAAGACTGAATCTCTCTAAATCTAAGATTGTTATCTTTCGGAAAGGAACTAGAGTAGACAAAAATTTAGTCTGGCTATACGACAACCAGCCCATAGAAGTTGTTAATGGGTACAACTACCTCGGGATAAATTTGACCTACAATTTATCGTTTAACAAGCATATCACTGGTAAGTTACAGGCGGCTAAAACAGCCATTAATTCCACATGGCAAAGGTACTTACATAACGGGAAAATACATCTCTCTAAGAAGATGAAAATCTTCGATACTGCTGCCAAGACCATATTATTTTATGGGGCACAGGTTTGGGGCTATGAGAGCTACGATCAAGTTGAAAAGCTTCTTAGGTTTTTTATTAAAAAGGTATTGTATCTACCCAGTAATACACCGAGCTATATGCTGGCCATTGAGACAGGTTTCCATAGCTTGTTCTCAGAAACGCTTGAGCTTCATTTCGGATACATAAATAAGGTTCTCTCACTACCTTCAAGAAGACTTCCCCGATTACTTGCAGAGAAAATAATTGAGGAACGTATTTTCTGGGCAGAAAAGTGGGTCCATTTAGGAGAACAATTAAACATTAACTTGAACTGGAATCTTAGAGGTCAGGCACTGGGTATACAACAGGAAGTTATACTTCGGGAACTGACTAGATGGGAACGCGATTTGAATGTGGACAGAGCTTTGAACTCGCAATTTCACGACCCATACCCGAACCTCCGTTACGATATCCCTCGTTATTGTCAGGACAACTTTTCTCAGAGAACGATAAGTTTGATTTTTCGAGCCAGAGGTGGCTTACTCGATCTTAATGCTAGATCTTTTAAAAACGGTACAGATGGCATTTGCTCAATTTGCAATATGAACGTCCCAGAAAATACTTATCACTTTATTGGGGTATGTCCGATTTTCGGACATGAAAGAAAAAATTGTTTTGGAACAAGTTTGTTGACTGTTGAAGAATTTTATGCAATTCTGAATGGTAGGAACTTTACACAACTAGGAATATATCTATCAAACAGCCTGAAGTATAGGAAACTAATCCAAGGTGAATTCGATCATTAAAAATTAGAAATACCACCAAGAAGGCAATATACACTAATGCACACTTTATTTACATCCGTATATATTATAAACAAGTTATTCTATATATTTTTTTTATTATTAATATGCCAATCTGACACACAACAAAAATGTTATGTCTATTAAGATTTTTCATACAAATTATGTAAAGCTGTAACGTTGTAATTGAATTATAAATAAAATCTTTTCTAATCTAATCTAATCTAATCTAATCTATTTAAAGAAATTCCTAAACAATAATTTTATTTGAATTTCAACAATATTTTATTTTAGAAATTTAGTTTACAAATATATTTTGTTGTGATATATTTATATATGTATTTCAAATATATTTTATTGATTTTCAAATAAAATTTATTTGCTCAGAAATATATAGTATTTATAAATTTTCGTTCCAAATAAATTTTCTTTCGATTCAAACATATCAAAACAGGCGATTTTGCCCCGTGTAGGATATACGAGGTCTATTCAATAGAAAAAGTGAATTTTGAAATTTCGATGATCGTTTTTTATGTTGGCACACTTGTCTCGAAAATACATATGTTCTTAGTTATTAGTTAGAATAGGTTAAGAGTGCCTGCCTGTAAAACGGACTCACTTAGACTATACCACAGGGACATAAGGGAAAACATAAGTTATCCCTAACCACTCCCGGTGAGCCAATGTGATTGCTTTAAAAACCTCAAAAGTTGGCGGATTCCAACATCAGCCAAGTTAGGTAACTCCTCAAAGAAATAAGAGCCTAAGGATGTCATTCTGCAAGACCTTCAATCTCTTTGCGTGTCATCCAGTAAGACAGTGACCTGTCATGACTGACACGATAAGTGAGACGTCCGTTCTTGACAACGACAGCAGTGCTTTGGTGCGTTTTGAGAATAAGCCGAGCCACATCAGCCTCGAATGTATGCAGTTCCTAACTAGTGACCACCAGTCATTTGTTGCCGTAAGTGCACTATCTCTCAAGAGGAGCTTGCAGTCGCTAGAGGGGACCTGAAACATGTGGTCCAGGTCCCCTGGAGCGTGTAAGGTAGTTCTTAGTCTTGTACGTTCATCGATCGTACAAGAAGAATTTGCATATAGTGGTGCGCCACTATCCACATGCAACCTTTGGCTTAGGCAATCAGACAGTCCAACGAAAGATGGACAGAAATCGGCACCTGTAGGTCAGAGAGTGTGAAAACAATTAATTTGCTTAAAAAAATAACAATGCACAAAAGAAGGTTGCAATGTTTTTACGTTTTTGTTATCGAAGTTTGTTAGATGAAGCGAATACTTGGAATAAAATGATGTTTGATATGAAGTTTGACATTGAGTTATAAATTGTGTAATGGCAAGTTGAAAATTACGGCCACCACAATACTTCAAACCATATCTATTCCGATTTTATTTACATATATTTTGCTACTTTTTATTACTTTATATTTTAATTTACAAGTATTAAATTTGTTGTCGATCCCAACTAGAACAGTTGTGTCTCAGTTGTTCTAAATAAATTGGGGAAATCCAAATCATTGGGGGAAACAGTGACATTTTAAAAAGAAGTAACATATTATTAGTCAGGTAAGTTACACAATTTTCTGTTTATATATATATTTTTAAGTGATATACCTTTTTAAAGTGGTCGCAGACAAGCAGGAAGCATTTAATTTAACGCTGAGGTCAGCACTGGCTTCAACATTTCACTTGCAAATCTGTCAAACTCCATACAAAAAGGTAAGCGAAATCCGAGCAAAACACGTTTGCGAAAAATGTTACCGGTGTAATGTAAAATGTCGTCTTTTCGTCCCCTCCTGCTTAGGACAGGGGGTACTCATATAATTTGATAAATATTTTTATAAAAAAGAAAAAATTTAGAAAACTAATTTAACTTTGTGTTTACTTTTTTCGGTCAATGATCTAGTAAAAGTATTAGGCAAATTTTAAGAGAGAATTTACAAAATGTCTTTTCCTTTACCAGTTTTTACTCGACGAGTGAAAGTAGTAACATTCAAAATATTTCGGAATAAACTTCAAATAGAAGAAGTCTTTCAGATCTTTCTAGATTTGTCAGATATACGTTTGTACAGCAAACATGTTTAATTTCAGAACATTTTTTAATTATTTCTCTTTTGCTCGATTTAATTTTTAAGGGAAAAATCTATTTTTACACGTGCTCATACTTCCAACTAAGTTGTACAAAAAATGTGTATCTTTTATGTTGCACAATAAATCGTAAGCCGAAATCAAGCGGAAAAGCCGCCGTCGCCGACCCATTTTTGGACGAGCCGCCGCCGCCGAAAATTTTGCCTCGGCTTCGTTCTCTGCTGTATGGTAACTAGACAAATCTGGCCAAGATAGGACCTGAGAAGGTCCAAATAAATCCTCGCACTAGAGAGGAAAAGAATGTCTACGTGAGTATCAGTTCTGACGGGACACTGCCTGATCGGCGCATATGGCAGAAGATTGGTTTAAGTCTTGACTCCAATGACTTCTCTAGAATCTGTGGAGATGAGGAAGAAGTGGAGAGCATTGATCACTTGCTATGCGGCTGTCCTGCTTTGTGTAAACGACGTCTGGACACACTGGGGTCTGCCTTTCTAGGCAGTGAATCAGATCCTTCTGGTACCGATATTCGTACTATCTCTAACTTTGTATATTAAACAGGTTGTTTTCTATGAGACGCATTTAAGCCCGTGGTAACACTAGGGACCTAAACTGTTTTATGTGAGTTGGTAACGGCAGCCACCTAACCTAAACCTACACCTCCCTAACAATGCGCAAAGGGGCACTGTGATAACAATTTGGAATAATAATTGATTTCGTTTCAATTAAGAAAATACTTAGATCCACCTCCTCATCAAGGCATCTTCCAAGGAGGAGTTGAAGATGTTGATCATAATAGGCTAGATCTGAAATGATAAACTTAAAAAGCGCGGTATTCTTTCATAGATCAAGAATCGGAAAGAACAAATAGATGGGACTATACATATTTTAATTGATTTTAAATTTAAACAGATTTTCATGAACTTGGATCAGATATGTAATTTCTGCCAAACTATATAAAGATAGGACATAAAATACATATCGATACCTCCATTCTAAAACATGCTAAGTCGACTTAGAATGTTTTTAGAGAGATTGCATCTAAATATTCCAAATTATATTCAGTCAAAATTTGGTGTTTATCTGTCAACCAAATCAAAAGTTATTCACAAAACAGTACAAGACATTCGATTTGCATTATAAAGAAATTCCACACAAATTAAAAAAAAATCATCAAAATTTGATCGCCTTTCCTGAAAAACTACCACTTTTGCGCTTAGCATTGTTTAGAATGAAGTTATCGATATTCGAGTATATGGGGCTACATATATCTCAATATGAACCGATTACACAGTGCGACAGTCAAAAAACCAAAAACCGCGATACTATTTTTTTGTAGGTCTTGCCGAGTAGACCAACGTTTGTTCTAAGAAATTTGCCGGACACCCCCAAAATCCGGATTTACGGGTAAAAAAACGATGTTCTTGCCTTTTTTTACTCGAACGCTTATAACTTTGTTAATTAATTAACGATGTATAATTTGTTGATTGATGTAGCTGAAAAATGTGTTTGTCCTACAAAAACATTTTTTTGTAGGACAAATAAACCTATATTTATACAGCTTCAAATAAACATAATATACATCGTTTGAAAGGTTCTAATTCTCTTCTTTCCAAATTCTTGTAGAGATTGAAAATCGGTTAATAATTAACAAAGATATAGGCGTTCAAGTGAAAAAAGACAAGAAAATCGGTTTTTTACCCGTGAATCCGGATTTTGGGGGTGTCCGGGGAAATCCAAAAAAGGATTCGTGTTTTACTCGACAAGGCCTACAGGAAAAATAGTATCGCGTCATTTGCTTCTCAACATGAAGTACAATTTCTATATCGCTTTGTTACCAAATCCGGACCAATATAGGTTTAGGTTTTAGGTTAGGGTGGCAGCCGTATTTTTTTTTTACAAGCTCACATAGACCAGTTTAGGTCCCTAGTGTTACCACGGGCTGAAATGCCCCTCATCGAAACCAACCTGTTTGATATATAAATTTATCGATAGTACGAATATCAGTACTGGAAAGATCTGTTAGGCTGCCTAAAAAGGCCGACCCCAGTATATCCAGTCGTCGTTTACTCAAAGCGGGGCAGTCGCAAAGCAAGTGCTCAATGCTCTCCACTTCTTCCTCATCTCCACAGCTTCGGCAGAAGTCATTGGACTCAATACCCAATCTTTTGGCGTGTTCGCCGATCAAGCAGTGACCCGTCAGAACCTGTACTAACGTAGACAATCGTTTCCTCTCTAGTGCGAGGAGATATTTTGACCTTCTCAGGTCATACCTTGGCCAGATTTGTCTAGCTACCCTGCAGGTGCCGATTTCTGTCCATCTATCGTTGGACTGCCTGATTGCCTCTTGCCTAAGCCAAAGCTTGCACGTGGATAGTGGCGCACCAATATATGCAAATTCTTCGAGAATTTGTACTGCCGTCCCTTTCCTAGCAAGTTCATCGGCTTTGCAGTTCCCCGGGATATCCCTATGCCCAGGCACCCATATGAGGTGTATATTAAACTGCTCAGCCATCTCGTTAAGAGATCTGCGGCAGTCGAGGGCTGTTTGTGAATTTAGGGATGTTGCCTCCAGAGAATTGATGGCAGCCTGGCTGTCCGAGTAAATGACAACGCCATTGTTGGTTACTATGTTGCGACTCAGCCACTTGGCGACTTCCCATATTGCTATTATTTCGGCTTGATAGACACTGCAGGTATCTGGTAGTCTGTGAGCTATATCCAGACTAAGTTCTTCACAGTGTACTCCGAAGCCAACCTTTTCATCAAGCTTCGAACCATCCGTGTAAAAGTGGAGATGGTTTCTATTACCTGGTATTCTGCCGACCCATTCATCTCTGGCGGGAATCATAGTGATGTAATTTCTCTCGAAGGTGTACACAGTTGGTATATAGTCCACTCGGTCGGTTACCATAGCACTACACTTTGATATCCTCATGTGACCATAGTTCTTGTACCTCCACATTGATAGGCAGTTTAATCTTATTGCCGCTTTGGTTGCAACTTCTCTCGCCACAATATTAATCGGCAGGATATGGAGTAGGGCTTGTAGAGACTCGGTCGCTGTAGTCCTTAAGGCTCCGCTTATGCTCAGGCAGGCAGTTCTCTGAACCTTTGTTAGTAGGTTGGTGATGGTTAGTTTGTCAGTTGCCGTCCACCATACCACAATACCGTATAACAGTATTGGACGAACTACTGCTATATATATCCAGTGGACGATTTTAGGAGAGAGTCCCCACCGCGACCCTACAGCCTTTTTGCAGGAATATAAGGCGACGTTGGCCTTCCTTACACGTTCCAATACGTTAAGTCTAAATAACATTTTCCTATCTAGAATTATTCCTAAAAATTTTGCACTTTCAGAAAAGACTAGATCTGTTCCATTTATCCGAGGTGGAGGGTCCACATGTGGGACATTATTCATCCTAGTAAAGAGAACCAATTCTGTCTTGTTGGGGTTAACGCCCAAACCGCTGCTTCTGGCCCATCTAGCCAACTTGTTCAGAGCCACCTGTAGGATGTCTCTGAGGACGTTTACGAATTTGCCACTCACTGCGATTGCCACGTCGTCCGCATATGCCACGACCTTGCAGCCACAACGTTCTAGATCTAGCAGGATTTCATTCACCGCTAGGTTCCAAATTAGTGGAGACAGTACTCCTCCTTGCGGGGTCCCTCTGTTTACATACCTTGTTAGAGTTGTGGACCCTAGACATGCTGTTATGCGTCTTCTGGTGAGCAGACTTTGAATTAGTCTAATCAAACTATTGTTAACTTTTAGATGTGAGAGTGCCGCAATTACCGCATCGGAGTGAATGTTGTTAAAAGCCCCTTCTATGTCAAGAAATGCCACCATGGTGAATTCCTTGAAATGCAGGGACGATTCGATAGTGCTCACAAGTTCGTGCAGGGCTGATTCAGTAGACTTGCCCTTGTTGTAAGCATGTTGGTTCCCCGACAGGAGTTTTGTATCCAGGTTTTCCCTAATGAAATGATCTAAAAGTCTTTCCAGACCTTTCAATAGGAACGAGGATAGGCTAATTGGTCTGAAGTCTTTTGGCCTAGTGTGTGATATCTTTCCCGCTTTAGGTATGAATACCACTTTGGTATCCCTCCATCGATTCGGGACGTATGAAAGCCTGATACAGCCTACATAAATTTTCTCCAGCCAGGGGATAATGTACTTTAACATTTTCTGCATCTCTGCTGGAGTGATGCCATCTGGTCCAGGTGACTTGAAGGGCTCAAAGCTGTTAATAGCCCAGCTTATTCTGGATCTCTCAGTCAAGAAGCTAGCGACGCTCGCAGTCCACTCGCACTCTTGTTGGTCCTGCTGATCCTCGGGTTCTGTTACAGAGTTCCCCGGGAAATGTGTGTCGAGCAGTACATTGAGCGACTGCTCGCTGTTTTTGGTCCAGTTATTTGCCTCATCCTGTAAATATCCCACTGTACAGGGTGAAGCAGATAATATCTTCCTCAGTCTAGCGGCGTCGGAGACCTTTTCCACTTCACCACAGAAGGTATACCAAGAGCGCCTTTGCGCCTTTCTAAGCTCCTTCTTATAGATCTTGAGTTGCTCTTTATAGGCATCCCAATCATTAGCGACCCCAGTAGATTTAGCCTTATTGAATAGCTTGTTGCAGGTCTTTTTCATAGCCGTTAGCTCAGAAGTCCACCATTGGGGTTTAGTTTTACCCTTGTACCTTGTTTTTGGACAGGCTTCTTCAAGGGATCTATTGAATGATATGGTGATATGATCGACCAGATTATCCAGACCGGCTTTGTCATTCGGTTCGTACGGAAGTTTAGAGTTGAGGACTTTCTTGAAATTCTTCTCATACAGATGCCACTTTGTCTTCCTTACATTTCTGTGGACGGCGGGTTTAGGCGCTTTTTCCGCGAGTTTGAACTCAATATAATGGTGATCTGAGAATGAGTGGTCGTCCAGTACATTCCACCCAATAATTTTGTCTGACAGCCGGTCAGTAGCAAACGTTACGTCGAGTACTTCTTGTCTGTCTTTAATTGTGAAGGTCGGTTTATTACCTATGTTACAAATACTAAGATTGGTAGTTAGAATAAAGTCAAGAAGCGAATCACCCCTATTGTTTATATCCGTACTACCCCAGATAGTATGATGAGCGTTCGTGTCTGCGCCAATAATCAGCTCGAGCTCGTCAGACGTTGCTTCTTCTACTACTTCCCTGAATAGAGCAGTCGGTACTACAGATTCATAAGGCAAGTAGCTGGAGACCACCCAATATATGCGATTACCGATCTCCAGGCTAGCAGCTGTTTGGTCTTTACCACTTAAATTAGTCAGGAGAAAGATACTTAGATCTTTCCTGGCCAAAATGCAGGTTCTTGGAGTGCCTTCACAGTTGGCCACAAGCAGTTTAAAGTTGGGTGTCCTAATACCGCACACCCTTCCTCCCACTACGTAGGGCTCCTGTATCAGGACGATGTCTACTGCGCCTGTGGACAGGCGCAGCAATAGAGCCGCTGAGGCTGCTTTAGCGTGATGGAGGTTAATCTGTAGAATTCTTACCATCATTGGTAATTGACAGATTAACATCCACCCCGACAAGGGTGTTATCGAACTCTTCGTCCGTATCGTCGAGAAGCATGTCCCCGCCAGATGCGTCAAAGAGTCCGGAGACTCCCCTCAGCCCCTCTGTGTCAGAAGTAGAGCTTTCGTCCTCAGAGTAGGACGTTACAGATCTTCTGTTAGAGTTGGAGTCACCAGAAATAATAGGCGTGGCTACCTCCGCACTTACAGAAAGTGCCACGGTGGACGACTCACCTTCTGCAGTGGGAGCTATATCCTGCTTGTATATCTTCAAGACTATAGTCTCGAAGCCATATTGTAGGGTTGCACTCGCACTTTGTATATGGGAGGTGGATTCAGCGTTTAGGATAAGATTGACCTGCCGCTTTTTACCATCCGCCTCACCCACCTTGCTGATTCTCCAATTATGGGCCGGCAGACCAGGATTGGAATCTTTTATTATTTCTAAGATGTCAGCCGGGTTGGAGGGCTCTTCTGTAACCCAGGTGATGGCTCTAGGGTGACTAGGGATGTTGTTTTTTTCGACAACATCCAACTGGGCACCCGGCCACACCTCACCCGCTCGACTCAGAGCAGCCTTATAAAGGTCTACTGATCTGGCATCACCGAAATATAAGAGCTTTACTCTCCCCTGATGCCATCCTGCATCGTTGCAGATTGGTGGTTTGCCCGGCATTTCTCTACGGACATCGAGGTAATGAGCCATAATGGCTGATTGTACATGACTCCATTTGTCCTTGAGGATGGATCCATCCTCACTACTTCTGTCTATAACAGCCATCACTAGACTCTCCTTCGCCACTTCATTGAAGGGCTTGGTGAGTGTCCTGTTGATGGTGACATTAGGGCCTCTTGCCTTTTTCGAAGGCAGGGGTTCATCAGGTGATCTGATTCGTTTTACTTTATTAGCCGTTAACACAGCTGAATTTGTGGCTCTTTCAGCCGACTCATTGGCCTTAGAAGCATCTATGACGCCTTTAGCCCAGGTAAGTGACTCTTTTTGTTTTTCGGTAAGAGCCGAAACCTCAACAGCCTCCAACTTCGTCAAAACTCTGAGCGCTACACGATGCTCATTGTGCTTCCGTTTTGACGGTCGGACATGACGTTTTCCCCTCACCGCACCACCTGTTGTGAGTACTTGGGGGAGATTTTCACCATTTTTGGTGTGGTCGGCTTTGGCCAAGACCAACGGACGGACAGTCGGACGATTGGGGAACCGCGCTCCATCGGAACACGAAGGCATCCCCGTCAAAAGAATTTATTTTAATTTTGTCTGTATTAGACCGTAATAGGTACTACGATGTAGGCCTTACAGACTTTGTACAGATTTTTGCTATTGCGTAATAGGTACTGGTAACTATCCGCTATGTGATAAACACGTCCGTTCACTGCGAATGATCAGCAACGAATATATATGGGGGCTATTTCTAAATCTGAACAGATCTTCCGCAAATTTATCAGTATTCGTGACTGAGATAAGAATATTATTTCTGCTAAATTTTGTAATGATCTGATATAAAATACAACTCCTACAGCGCTTTGACGCCACATCGGAAGGAACATATATGGGGGTACTATATCTAAATCTGAACCGATTTCCAACCAATTTCAATAGGTAGGACGGATAGTGATTTTAAGTCGAAAGTAATTCTAAGTCGATCGGTATAATAAACGCTGGGTACATCTCATCAACAAATGAACAAAGTTATAGTACCCTGTATCACAGTGTGGTGTAGGGTATAAATATCCATGGGGTTAAGTCCGATGAATTTGGTGTTATGCAGTAAATTTTAACTATAGATATATTGATGCACCTATACTGTTCAGTGAAAACGAGCGGTCTATTAGTCATTCAGTGGCACGTAATGCAACCTAAAACATCGCCTGTCTATGAATTTTGCCAGTTATTCACACGCCAATATCTGATCATTTAATCCCGTGTCATGGGACAACCTAATATGCGCATACACATACAGTATAAAGTCAGTGATTGTCGCCAACATCAATGTATTTGTTTTGCAAATAGTGATAAGAGCTATGAATTCGGTGCAAAATAATACATCATCCTTTGCAAATATTCATACTCTGGTTTGTACTCGCATGAGTTGATTTATATTTATGTCCTAGTTTTGCTACACATTCATACATGTGTATGTAGATATGTATGTATAAGTGTATGTGAATGAACTGCATTTTTACCGCAAATTACAATAGAAATAAATCACATATTGTACTTGTCAACTCTTCAAACTACTAGTTAGATAAATTAAAATATTTAAATGTTAAAGTAATGGAGCATATCGACATTTTTGCTGCAAGGAATACAAGGAATACACATTTCCTATTTAAGGTAAAGAGGATAACAATGTGGTTGAACCAGACGGAGTATATAATAGGCATAACGGAGTATATAATAGCAATATCGATGATGAAACATGAAGAAAAGATAATTGCAATAGCCATTGCCATTGCGATGTACATAGAATATAATACTAACAATATGAAGAACTCAAAAGAAATATGTAGAAATAGTAAAAATAGTAGCACTAAGCGCATGGACATGAATACATTTACCATTTTATCGTATTTCTACAAACATTTTTAGAAATATTGGAAAATATATAAAATACTAACTCGACTCGGTACATTTCGCTGCCCCAAATTTCAGTTTAGTGAAATAGAATCATATGTGAATTGTAAAGGAATCTCGATAGACACATATATAACCAGTAATGAAAGACAGAAAGTCGGGCGGGGCCGACTATATAATACCCTACACCTACCTGCCAATGCGAAAATGGGCATTGCGATAAGAATTTGGTAGTGTTCATACATGTAATAAGCAAACTCTCTCTGCCGATTTTCGTACTGATCGGATATAAAACACGGTTTCTACAGCGCTTACATGTGAAATCGGGTGTAACATATATATTGGGACTATGTTAAAATCTGAACCGATTTTTCCCGAATTTGGCAGTGTTCATACATGTAATAAGAAAACTCTCTCTGTTAAATTTCGTACGGATCGGATATAAAACACGATTTCTACAGCGCTTAAATGTTAAATCGGGTAAAACATATATATGGTGGCTATATCTAAATCTGAACCGATTTTCCCCGAATTTGGCAGTGTTTATTCATGTACTCTCTCTTCAAGAGAACTCTCTCTGTTAAATTTCGTACTGATCGGATATAAAACACGATTTATACAGCGCTTAAATGTTAAATCGGGTGAAACATATATATGATGGCTATATCTAAATCTGAACCGATTTTCCCCGAATTCGGCAGTGTGTTATTCATGTAATAGGAGAACTCTCTCTGCCAAATTTCGTACTGATCTGATTTAAAATACAGTTCCTACAGCGCTTACATGCCAAATCGGGTGAAACATATATATGGGGGCTATATCTAAATCTCGGCAGTGTTCATTCGCGTAATAATAAAACTCTCGCTGCCGAATTTCATAAAGATCGGATGTAAAATGTGGTTTCTACGGCGCTTGCATGTCAAATCGGGTGAAACATATATATGGGGACTATATCCAAATCTGAACCGATTTTAACCAATTTCAATAGGGATCGTCCTTGGGCCAAAAAGAGCACTATGCTAAATTTCATCACAATCGGACCATAAATACGACCTGCACTTTGATTACAAGAATACATGGACAGACGGACAGACAGACGGACAGACAGACGGACATGGCTAAATCGACTCAGAAAGTGATTCTGAGTCGATCGTTATAATAAACAATGGGTCTATCTCTTCTCCTTTTAGGTGTTACAAACAAATGCACAAAGTCATAATACCCTGTACCACAGTGTGGTGTAGGGTATAAAAAATATGATCTCAATAGCGCATATTGTATGCAAACGCACATTCTCAAAGTATGAATGTTAATATTGAAGAAGCGGCAAAAATACTGCGAGGGAATTCCTATTTCAAAGGTGATTCCAACTGCGGGCGTCTGTCTTGCTACAAACGGCTCGCTATAGAAATGTGTCCATGCGAGGCCAGGATGGTGGCTATAAGCTGGCAGCCCCAGTACCATCATAGGATACAGTGGTCCAATCATCCGCTTATCCGAAAACACACAATTACCGAAACTAACACAAGAAATATAACAAGTAAGAAAGTTCAGTCGGGTAAACCGACTAATGAATCCCCTCACCTTGAGTCTCAAAAAATATTAGTAAATTTATTGTTTTATTAAAGTTATTATCAATTTAAAACGAGCGGGGAGCGACCATCGGCCGTTATGGCGGCCCACACCATTACCATCGGCGGCGCTTGAGTTCTGGTGGCCAATCGAAGGTGTAAATTTTCAGCTGACCTCTTTGGCAAGTAAACCCGATCGTTTTGTTTGTTCACAAACTGCTCAATTTCGAATAGCTTCTCATCGGAGAAAACAAAATTCGGTAACTGGCCACTTTCGTGCAAGCGAAGCAACTCCTTGGCTCTTTCCAGTCTAACTTTTTTTTGTGCATCGGTGAGCTCTTGCACTTGTTGGAACTTCAATGGCTTTAGCCCAAGCTCATTTTTATACCCTACACCACACTGTGGTACAGGGTATTATGACTTTGTGCATTTGTTTGTAACACCTAAAAGGAGAAGAGATAGACCCATTGTTTATTATACCGATCGACTCAGAATCACTTTCTGAGTCGATTTAGCCATGTCCGTCTGTCTGTCTGTCCGTCTGTCTGTCCGTCTGTCCATGTATTCTTGTAATCAAAGTGCAGGTCGTATTTATGGTCCGATTGTGATGAACTTTAGCATAGTGCTCTTTTTTGGCCCAAGGACGATCTCTATTGAAATTGGTTAAAATCGGTTCAGATTTGGATATAGTCCCCATATATATGTTTCACCCGATTTGACATGCAAGCGCCGTAGAAACCACATTTTACATCCGATCTTTATGAAATTCGGCAGCGATAGTTTTATTATTACGTGAATGAACACTGCCGAATTCGGAGAAAATCCGATCAGATTTAGATATAGCCCCCATATATATGTTTCACCCGATTTGGCATGTAAGCGCTGTAGGAACTGTATTTGAAATCAGATCAGTACGAAATTTGGCAGAGAGAGTTCTCCTATTACACGAATAAACACTGCCAAATTCGGGGAAAATCGGTTCAGATTTAGATATAGCCACCATATATATGTTTCACCCGATTTAACATTTAAGCGCTGTATAAATCGTGTTTTATATCCGATCAGTACGAAATTTAACAGAGAGAGTTCTCTTATTACATGAATAAACACTGCCAAATTCGGGGAAAATCGGTTCAGATTTAGATATAGCCACCATATATTTTACCCGATTTAACATTTAAGCGCTGTAGAAATCGTGTTTTATATCCGATCCGTACGAAATTTAACAGAGAGAGTTTTCTTATTACATGTATGAACACTGCCAAATTCGGGAAAAATCGGTTCAGATTTTAACATAGTCTCAATATATATGTTACACCCGATTTCACATGTAAGCGCTGTAGAAACCGTGTTTTATATCCGATCAGTACGAAAATCGGCAGAGAGAGTTTGCTTATTACATGTATAAACACTGCCAAATTCTTATCGCAATGCCCATTTTTGCATTGGCAGTTAGGTGTAGGGTATTATATAGTCGGCCCCGCCCGACTTTCTTTCTTTCATTACTGGTTTAATATGTGTTGTATCCGTTCTCGCGATATGTTCAGCTCACGAGCAATTTTTCTACCACTGCGGCGTGGATTTCGATCAAATCTGGCCTTCACTTTTCGGATCATTTCTGGTGTTGTTACCGTTTTTTTCGTCCACTTTTTGGACGCGATGCAACACTGCCAGTATCACGGTAACGAGCAATGGTACGAGAAACAAAAGATTTATTCACATTTAAAAGCTGGAGGGCTCTAACGATAGCCACTCGTGTTTTTCCACCCAAATATAAAGCAATCACACTATCACGCTTGAATTCCATCACGAATAACTTTTTTCTGAATGCAATAGATCAAAATGCTATTGTAAGCTTGTAAACAATAAAATGAACTGTCACTGAAATAAATCTGTCAGCTATCAGACTAGCGGTTTAGAAATGATAGCAACCTGAAGTTGGTTGCAATACATATCAGCGACCCTGTATATATATATATATATATATATATACATATGTGTGTGTGTCTCGATGTGTAGATTATCTATAACCATTATATTGAGGATCTATAGCCATTATATTGAGGACGAAAATCACTTTGAAACATCAAAACTTCCTCCCTACGAATTTTCTGGCACAATATGATATGGTATAATTATGGTCGGATGCGGTCGTCCTTAATAATTCTTGTATATGTGCATATTTAAAACCATTATTGAAGTTTCGAACAACATAATTGAATTCGGAAAATTTTCCCATTATGTACCACCATAGTCCATATATTTTTTCCTCACCATGTTTTCCATTCAATGGTTAAATATTGGGAGCAGTATTGGCAAATGGTTGCCTCCTCCTTCAGAAGAGCTAAGTACAACCTCAGAGCCAAACAAGCACAACATGAAACAACGATATTGAGTAAAATTTAATTGCAAAAGTTTAACATTATAAAATATCGGTCATAAAAATCAGAAGAAATATATTCGTGATGTTCCCGATACTCGTGGGGCACGCGTACTTGGTGGCTAAGTGGCGAGTGGGTGCGGATGTACAATTGTTTGGGCTTTAAAGCAATAAATGGTAATGTTTCTCTTTTATTAGCAGACATTTGTTACTGTTCCCCCGTCTAAAGCCATCCTACCCCACCGGCCAATTCGTTCTGTTACATTCGACGATGTCTGTCGAACGTAAATCTTTGCTTTGCCAAAACGTTTGTAACAAACATTAAAAAAGTTTCCCTTTCGGAGGATGTTATAGAATGTTGTAGTGATTGGTGTGGTTGGATAGGGATGCCAAAGCAGAATCCGGATAAGAACGTAACTTGATTTCATTGATTCACAACCATGTCCACCATGTATCCCGAACTCAAAACCAATTAAATTTTTCGTTATGATCCATTCTGGAGGCCAAAGTAGGAACTCAAAAACGAGTAAGGAAAGACTAAAGTCGGTCGGGGTCGACTGCCACCATTATTTTCCAAGCAATACCCGGAGAAATATGTAGCGGCTATATCAAAATTAATTACTAGAAATTGTTTCAGTTTAAATAGAACACACATTTCTTAATTCCAGGCCCATCGGTTAAAAAACATTGCCTAACACCGCCAAGATTTGAAATTCTTTGGGGATCGTTACAAGGGTTTATTTCAAAATCAATAGACCAAAGATTATTATTGAAGCGAATAATTGGTTACTACAACAGAAAAAATATTAATAAATAATCGTTTTTTGGTTATCCCAATAATTTCCCAAATTTAGAATATTTAAATGTATTTTGGGAAATACAACCGAAAGATTGGTTGCTGTTTTACTTAGAGATACTTTTTACAATATCCTTTTTTTGGCAGATCACGTGTGAGTCGAGTCATGCTGTCATGTTATTTTTGTTAAGTATTGTTTGGCATTTCATCGTGGAAAAACTTACACCTGAACAATGTTTACAAATTATTCAGTCTTATCATCAAAATAATCGTTCGCCAATTGCGCTAAGTCCATTTTTTTTTAAATAAAAAAAACAACACTTTCCAGTCGACCCACGACCTTGACACCCATGAGCAATATTTTAGCTCTCGTTAAGAGCTATCTTTTTGCGTTTTGGGCCGGTCGATTGGCAACCAATATCGTGTGATGTCACAGCGTTAGACTTTTTCCTGTGGGGATATGTAAAGTCTAACGTTTATGCAGACAAACCCGCTTCGACGCAGGCCTTGGAGCAAAACATCACGCGTGTCATTCGTCAGTTACCAGTCGAAATGCTCGAACGAGTCATCGAAAATTGGACTCAACGGATGGACCATCTGAGACGCAGCCGCGGCCAACGTTTGATAGACATAATCTTCAAAAAATAAATCCCAAAGAATGTTCTTTCAAATGATAATAAACATTCCCCATTCAATTTGAATTTTCTGTGTTTTTTTTTTCTTTAAAAAAGTAGGGAACCTAGAAAAGGATCACCCTATACATGACAAACAATTATTTTTGATTTGATTTTTAAGTTTGTTATGAATTGTTTGGTTTTTTGTTCAATAAATAAAATAAAAATTAATGAAAATTGTTTTTATTAATTGTCGGTAGTATATAACTGAAAAATTGTCAGAACAAACAATTTTTATAAACAGTTGGTTGTGGCAACATACAACAGATAATTTTAGCAACCATTCTCGTAGTTGGCGCAACCAAATATGATTGCTGTCAACATGGAAACAGAAGTATACCACAACCAAAATGTTGGTTGTCCTGGTGGAATCGCATGATAGTAGACAGAACTACCAAAATTCGGTTGGCAAATAATTCGGTTGAGGCAACCAAACTGCATTCTGTGTGTGGACAAATTATAATGTTTAGTCTGTATTTTCAGCCAGATTTTTTGCGTCGTAGTACTGCGCGGGTGAATGTCCCCCTTTTAACTCAATATCGACGGGCATGTACTCTGTCCGGATTCACGTCAGTTATGAGAGAGGAAGGCATTTCAAATGTTCTGGAAGATGTGGACAAATTAGGATATATAGGTTGAAAGTGTCTAGGTCAACTATTAGTATAGACTGCGTGAAGCTATGTAAGATGATATAGTTGATAGTAAGTAAGTGTGCAGAAACGATGGCTTCTTGCAGCGCTTTCGGTCTTTGCCTAAGCCATCATCAGCAAGATTCTCGACTGCACTCTAAATCTGGGTATAGTGTATTCTAATGTAAGTATTAATAAAAAATACGATGAACAAAGTCAAAAAGTGTGAGTTATAAGTAGTGTTTCACCTAAAATTCCCTAAGACGTCCTAAACTATGAATCTCGGACACCAAATCGAAAAACATAACTCACCATTACTCACCCATTGCGGAATGGCAATCCATCAATGGGTGGTTAAATCAACATCAAATTTCCAAAGGTCCTCGGTTGACGTGTAAATCCGCATTAATTTATTGTCCGATGTAAATATATTCAAAGGCCTCCGCTGTGTTCCTGGCTATAAGTCAGTCGCCGCCAGTCGTAACCAACGGAAGTGTTATTGCAGAGCGGATAGTTTTTCAACCTATTATGCAGTACCTATTCACCTACGTACTACGCAACCACAGGGTGTGTTGTTTTTAAAGTGGCGGTTGAGTTGGTTGCATCGGTCTTAGAACAGATATTTTGGAAGTAGTCTGGAAGGCCCACATCGACGTACCTATTACGGCAAATACTGGCTATGTGGGGTCTCCCCCAAAAATTTATGATTAAACCAGATGAAGTAAATGATGTTACGGTGCAGGGAAAAATAAACCCAGTGCCGGCGGAAAGCGTTGATTTACTCGCGAGTCACGTGTCGTCGTTATCAAACAAACTTGAACAAGTAACTTCTACGGGGTTGGATGCCTTGGATCCTGTTGGCGAAACGGATACAGGCACATCTAGCCATTGCAAAAGAAACGATGAGGAAGATAAAGAAAACCCAAGGGTTCTCTAAGCAACCCCAGCTTTTTAAAAACTAGAGTTCCCACTACTCTGAGTCATCCAGTGATAACAATATTTCTATTGTTGAAAATCGAAAAAGACTCTCAGGGCACAAAGAAGGAAACTGAATAAGATGAACCGGCAGAAGATGAATCTGACACTTCTACATCTACTAAAAGTGTCTGATCTCCCGAAGAGCATAGCGATGTGAAATCAATTAAGAAGAAAAAAGCTCACCGACACCTTATGCAATCAACAAAAAAAAAGAAGTCGCGAGTCAGAATCCGTTTATGGTGGGAGGTGAAGTTGATCCTGTTGTGGAGAAGGTGAGTAAGTCCATCAAACCATTCATAAAGGAGGAGGCCTCAGACAGGAAGATCCATTCTAAAGGAAAAAGCAAGCTGGCTATAAAAAAGGGTAAGGAAGCACCGTCTTATTCTCAAATCGCCAAAAAACATGTCCAGGACGAACTATACTATGCCATAACTAATAGCAGTAGTGCGTCTGGCAGAATTCCCGAAGATCAAGAGTAACTTCGAAGATTTATTCTACACAAAGATATTGAGCCACATTCTCGAATCTAATGTTGGACCAACAATCCAAGTAATGAGTTGTAAGTTTGAGAGGGGCGTTAATTGGTACAGCAATGCTGCGCCGATGTCCTCGTAAAACTAGTGGAGAGCATCGCCTCACCTTGGGACGGCGCAAAGCTGAAACTGGTAAGGAAAAGCGACATCCCTGTACTCATAAAAACATCTTTCTATGTCAGAGGATGGGCCAATATGGTACCGTCAGAGCGCATACTCAGCGTCATTGGCAAACAAGATTCGAACCTTAAAGTGGGGAAGTGGGAAGTCTTCCACAGGAAAAATGATCCCGATGGTTCTCTCCTGATGGTAGGCATAGACCCGCAAATCGAGCCCAAACACGAACGTACCGCCTGCAGTGGCAAACGAAAATAGTGAACAGAAAGAAGCGAGTGAGACACTACCAAAGAGTGAGGTGGAAGTGGTCGATAACATCGCGAAATGGCCGATAAGATCATCAATTTTGCAGAAAGTTCCCAGCAAAGGTGGTGATAAGGATATGAAGAGGGACACAAAAACTCAAAACAAAGAGGGAGCGAGAAAAACAACACCGCCTTCCAAGAAGTGGTCGATAACATTGCCAAATTGCCGATGATATCACCAATTTTGCAGAATGTTCCCAGCATTAGTGGTGATAAGATTAGGTACATAAAAAATCAAAACAAAAAGGGAGCGACAAAACGTAACACCGCCTCCCAAAGAGGTCTACTTGAAGAGTGTGTAATAGGTAGTAAACGAAAGGAGGAGAAAGACCAACTTCCAAATAATGAGGGAGTGTCACCAGATAGGATAGACGACTTCCAAAGGAAACTTTTACTGGAAAGACAATGATTGAGGTCATCCAGATAAACCTTCACCGGAGCGAAACGGCATCCAACGCTCTGATGGACGTAATAAATAAAGGAAGGGTTTATGTTGCTTTGGTCTGGGAACCGTGGACAACTAGCAACAAGGTTACTGGAGTAAACCATGTGAACTACAATCTTTTCTACTACAATCTTTTCTACGTATTCTGTGCCATACAAACTTATGTTATCTTTTCTCTCCATAGTTGTCAACATCGGACGCAAATGTGCTGATGCAAGGTAATGGAAGTACGAGTATGTACCTGACGTCAGTATACCTGCCATTCGATGCGCCGACATTGCCACCTACGTCGGAATTACAACAGGGAATTCAAAAATACAAGTAATGAGTTACTACCTGGTTGTTATGCCAACTCCCACCATATCTCTTGGGGTAGTACTGGCACCAATAAAAGGGGACAATCTCTTATAGGATTTTTGACTAAATCTACTACTAACGACCTCCTAAATCTCAACATAGGGAACAAGGCGACCTTTGTTAACAACATTAGGGAGGAAGTATTGGATATAACGATATGCTAAGAAAACCTCATTGATGAGTTCCATGAGTGGAGGGATGAACACTACTCATCCGAAACCCTCCACTTTCGGACCACTGTTATATAAGGTTTAAGATTGCGCGACCACCGCCTAACCCAATAAATATCCGTAATAAGGCTAAGACCGGGTGGAATAAATTCGGCAATCTACTTAGAAATCGATTGGGCCAGCCTAAACACGATTATCTAAGTACAGAAGACATTGATTAGAGGCTCTTGTAAAATCATTCGAAGATAGTTGCCCGCTTCGAGAAAGGAAATCTGCCTATGAGAAACCCTGGATGACAGGACAAATTCGATCGATTGGCAAGGATATCCGCAGACTTTACAACAGAGCTCGACGTAAAAAACAATCAGTATATTGGGACGAATACCACAGAAGACTCAAAGAATACAATAAAATCATTAGATCGGCGAAATGTAACTCCTGTAGGCTTTTCTGGGAGCAGGTAGACAGCGTTAACAGCAGGTAGACAACGTTAACATTCTTATACCCCAAGCCTAGCAAGGCGAGTTATATGACCCCAATGGCTTATCGGCCCATTAGCCTTACTTCTTTCCTGTTAAAAACAATGGAGCGAATAAATTATGACATGGTCATAAGTAAAATAGCGGGTGACAGGCTAAAATTCAAACAAAAAGCCTATGTCAAAGAAAGATCAGTGGAAATAGCTCTGCATGAGGTAGTGCACCACGTAAAGGGTGGTTAAATTTTAAGGGCCGATGTTGATTTTGAATAAAATACAAATTATTTAGGAAATTATTATCATTTCTTTTTATTATGATAATATTGGTATGGTTCAATTATGTATGAAACTAAATATCGGTCAAATGGCCGCCGCGACCTCGTCGGCACACCTCCATCCGATGATGCAAATTTTCGATGACGTGGCGAATTATCTCATCCTTTATCTCTTGAATTGTTATCGACGTACACCTTTTCTTTCAAATAAACCAAAAGAAAGAAGTCCAACGGAGTCAAATCACAATTAACAGCGCCACGACGTGAGATAACATTGAATTTGTTGCGTAAAAGAGCAATTGTTTCGTTAGCTGTGTGGCAAGTGGCACCGTCCTGTTGAAACCACATATTGTCCACATCCATATCTTTCAATTCGGGCCATAAAAAGTTCGTTATCATCTCACGATAGCGAACACCATTCACAGTAACTGCCTGACCGGCCTCATTTCGAAGAAGTATGGCCCGATGACGTCGCCAACCATTAGCCGCACCAAACGAACTGGGCGAGCATGCACATGTGTTTTCACATCTCCTACAGACCCGGTTTGCTGAAATTTGCTCACAATTCTCCCGAT
Organism: Eudasyphora cyanicolor; assembly: GCA_963930755.1. NCBI lineage: Eukaryota > Metazoa > Arthropoda > Insecta > Diptera > Muscidae > Eudasyphora > Eudasyphora cyanicolor. The sequence goes on along the minus strand of OZ005736.1, from coordinate 152,522,152 downwards.
TGTGGACACATTTGGTCGATTATGCTGATCAAAAAAACATCACGAAGTGCACGAAATTCATTTTGATTTGAACGCCCATTTTCGTAAAAGGCTTAAAAAACTTTAACGCGTTGCTCGATTGTGTATCTTTCCATGATTCAAATTGAATTAGTCTGAAATCTGAAATTCAACATCGGCCCTTACAATTTTACCACCCTTTAGAAGAGTCCTTTAGTAATGAAATGCATACACTTTCTGTTTGCAAAGACATTGAGGGCGAATTTAACAATATGCAGACCAATACACTTATCCAGTCCTTACAAGTTTCAAGTTGACCAGGCGCTGAAAAACTGGATCAACAATATGCTAAGGAATAGGTGGATTATTTGTGGGTCATATGACGTAAAAATTAGAGACAAGGTAAATCGTGGTATACCTCAAGGGGGCATTTTATCGCTTCTTCTATGGGTTACGACGATACACAGTCTCCTAAAAGCCCTCACCAATTAAGGACTTAAACCAGTCTGTTGCACGACGACGCTGTAATACTTCTAAGGAGCATGCATCCAAAGCTATTATGCAGAAGAGCAGAGGAGGCACTTAACATAGCATATACCTAGGCACAACCAAGGGTATTAAATGTTAACCCAGACAATCAGAAATATGTCTATTTACGAGGAAAACAAAGATCCCACGATTTACCAGGCCTCGATTCCTGAATAAGACAATTGCTATAACTAAAAAGGTAAAATACTTGGGAGTAATCTTGGATCAGAAACTGTACTGGAAAGATCATCTTGAAGAAACAGTTACAAAGGCCCACAGATGTTGGTCGTTGTGCATAAGAGCTATAGGTTCAAAATGGGGACTACGTCCAAATATGACTCACTGGCTTGACATGAGTGTGATTAGACCAATAATAACCTACGCCTATGTAGTGTGCTGTCTAGGCATAAGCGGGGCATTAAGAACTGCACCAACAAGAGCGTTGGAGACTATACCGCACATCCAACCAATAGACATCTGTATAAAGTATGAGGCAACCCTCACAGCAAGACGTCTACAAGTGATGGGTAAATGGATAAATCGAGACCACAAGTCGTATCATCAGAAGATTTTAGAATCACTAGTTGGTCACATTCAAACACCAGAAATCTCCGTCCGCATTCCTGAAGTGCGGCTTACAGCTACCTGTGTTTCGTTTGTGCCAGACAGACGCTCCTGGGAAAACGGAACACTAGCCCATGTGCCAGTAGGAACCAGCTGCTACACGGTTGGGTCCAAGCTAGGAGGAAAGACGGGTCTGGGACTTTTTATTGATGAACAATAAGTCGAACTAAACTTCCGCCTCCCTGACCATACCACAGTATTTCAAGCAGAAGTTCGAGCAATCACGGAGTGTGTGAACTGGTTCAGCAACACCACAAAGCCCAAATATGCCAACATCTTCACAGATAGCCAAATGACGATTACAGCAATAACATCGGAAAGGGTTAAATCCAGAACTGTGTTAGAAAAACAACGATAAATGATTAATCAGCCCATGGTCAATTGCGTATTTGTTGGGCACCAGGACACAACGGAGTGATTGGAAATAAACGGGCAAACAACTTGGCTTCAAAGGGCAGAGAACTTCGAGTAAAAAACTTGGAAAATTGGAAACCTTTCGAAGCCACGAAGAATGAGTTGAAGCACTGGGCAGTGCTTCTGCCTCACAAAACTGCGTGGAATAGCCAACGGTAGGAGCAACTGCAAAGATACTGTGGGGTGACCCAAATGAGAAAAAGAGTTTCTGAAACTAAAAAAGATCGAGATTTGAGTAAAAATAAAACAAGTGTGTCAACATTTTTTGGAAGGTCAATATTTTTTTGAAATTTGTTAATAATTTGGTTGAGAATTTGAAGAAAATACAACAATTTGAACCATTTAGCAAAAAATATTGAACGGAATCGACTGAAATGTTTGGAGTTAGGTCCGAAACACTTTCTAAAATCTAATTAACAACTGACCATATGAAAAATATTGCAGAATATTTTTTGCATATGCGAATAATTTCACTTTCTGGAGCAGTGATTTGAAATATTTTATATTTAGAATGCGTCCTATTTTGACGTCCACCAGAATCAGGAAAAAATATTTTGGTAGATCGCGCTTTGTAAAAAGTTACAGCAAATTTACGGACACTACCTTTTTGAAAATATTGTTGGTCCATGATTACAGGACATCAAGAACCTTTCCAATTTTGTCAAAATTTACGCAATAGCTAAATCAATCACTTGTGAGTCCAAAACCGCATTATTTTTTGGGCGGATAAAGTTCTCAGTATCGCGATCCTCCAAACTGTGGATATATAATTTGTAATATCTCCGTCAGTTCTTGATCAATCTGTACAAAATCAACGACAAAAGAGACGTGAAAAATGTCACAATTTGAAAATTTGAACAGTTTAGAAAATTTTGATTTTTTCGCGAGATATCGTATCTTGTTTCCTAATATATGCTTTCCTAACCCACTAAGAGCCAATCTTTCAACTTTTTGTGTTAAATGCAATGATTTTGGAAAATGCGTTATTGACTGGACTGTTCGTGCGGTGGAAGTATAAATTGGCGATTCTATTAATACAAACAACACCTTAAGCTTTATTTCAAGGTACAAATCTTTAAAAACGTAAAACGTATAGTCAGCATTTTGCCTCTAAAACTTTTGCCGTACATTGAAACTAAAATTATGTTAAAAATTCTAATGTAAATTCTGTATTATTTCATTACCGAATAATAAAATTTTGTATGGTTTACAATAAAATAGTAATATTTTATGTTCTTAAGAGATACATTGAAATAAAGCTAAAGGAGCTGTATGTATTAAAGAATGGCGAATTTATACATCGAACGTACGAACAGTCCAGTCAATAACGCATTTTCCAAAATCATTGCATTTAACACAAAAAATTGAAAGGTTGGCTCTTAGTGGGTTAAGAAAGCATATATTAGGAAACAAGATATGATACCTCGCGAAAAAATCAAAATTTTAATAAACTGTTCAAATTGTTTAACAAATTTCAAAAAAATATTGACCTTCCAAAATATGCTGACACACTTGTTTTATTTTTACCCATTTGTAAGACGATGAGTGTTCTAACGGGACACTCAAGCTTACAAGCACATCTTCATCACATAGGACTAGCAGGAAACGACGAATGCAGGGCATGCAGGGAAAACATTGAAACAATGGAACATTTTCTGTATCAGTGCCCGGCTTTCACACTTGCAGGATCCCAATATTTCGGGTCCGACATATTACCAGACTTGACTCATCTCAGAGGATACGACTGGAAGATACTGAGAAAATTCGTGTCTGGTACCAATTTTTTGCAACTCGTGAGATATAAAAAGGTAATAAAAAAGGAGCGCACAACAGGCCGAACCACTGGCTTAAGTGTATGTCCACGGACATGATACGTTTAAACGTCTCCTCTCTTCAACCTAACCTAACCTAATTTAAAGTTCTGTAACTTGAAAAACACATACGTTATTTTAACATATTCTGCATTTCTACTACACCATTTTCAGAAGTAATTGAGAAGTTTCTCATTGTAATTGAGAAATTTGAAATTAAGATTTTCCATTTAGAATTGACTAAATTTCAATTGAAATTGAGATTTTCCATTTGAAATTGACTAAATTACAATTGAAATTGAGATTTTCCATTTGAAAATGACTAAATTTCATTTCAAATTAGGATATTTCCATTTAGAATTGACTAAATTTTAATTTAAATTGAGATTTTCCATTTGAAATTGACTAAATTGCAATTGTAATTAGTATATTTCCATTTTGAATTGAGAAAATTCTATTTACAATTAGGATCTTTCTATTTGAAATTCAGAACATTCCATTTGAAATTAGGATATTTCCATTTGAAATTGACCACATTATAATATAAAAGTCTCGGAAGACAACATAAAGTTGAAGGATAAATGCGCAATTTGCTTAGTAAATATGAACCGTGGAAACCTACACCGTTTGCTACCGTGTCGTCATTTGTTCCACGCCAAATGTTTGTCATCTGTCAATTCCACATGTCCGCTATGTCGAGGAGAAATCGATGTAAGTACATAAACAATTAAAATAAAATTTTTTGTATGTGTGTAAATTAAATTATTATTATCCTGTAGGTTCAGAAAAAAAACATACAAAAAGTACACGGAGGAAAATCGTAATTTTTGATATGTTTGAAACGAAAGAAAATATACTTGGAAACGATTTTTTTAAATATTATATATTTGTTAACAAATAAATTTTATTTGAAAATCAAGAAATTTTGTTTGGAACGCATATATTAATATATTAGAACATAATTTATTTGCAAACTGAATTTCACAAATAAAATATGTGTTTACACACAAACAACGTTATTGTTTAAGAAGATTTCCAAATATGTTTTATTTAAAAATATTTTTAAAGCATTACTGACTTATTCGAATTTTAGTTAGTTTTTCCTAGTTTTCGTGTTAAACTTTATAGCTAAAAATGTCCTTATTTATAAATATTCCTATTCATCACTTTTTGCCAATCCATCAATGTCGTTTATATTTACGAAAGATTGTTCGATTTAAGTTTTGATTAAATTTTACAAACATATACAATTTATAAAAAAAATGCTCTTTGAAAATCTAAAAAACAGAAAACTTGTCTTTAAGTTAAGGCATTTAATACATTACCAAAATAAATAATTACAAATGAATCCTTGTTTCGGAAATACTAGTTCCAAATAAAAAATATTTGAATGGGAGCATATTTTTGTTTAGAACAATATCCTCACAAACATATAATATTTGTGTGTGTAAAATATTATATATTTGGAGTGTACCCTAAACATATGTTTATTTCAAGCCGAATATGTTTGGGACAATATACTACAGAAGCGATTTTTTTTCAGCGTGTATACTGATCAAGATCGGAATCGTCCTTGCAGCTTCGTTAGGAATTTCGTATAAAACCGCACATCGTTGGGTTAATTTATGTAAAGAAACTCCAGCAAAAAGGGGCGGCAATAAGCCACATACCAAAAACGAATTGCCCTGTCGACAATGGCTAATACGCTTCATGGTAAAATGTACACAATAAAAGCTGTTCATACCCAGCCTTTACCCATGAATAGCAATGGGAATAAAATCGCCCGTTCATCATACGTCCCAAAATTGGTGGATTATATTAGAGCAGGAAAACAGTTAGTTTGGATTGACGAAACAAACTTCAATTTGTTTTGCCGAAGAGGATAAGGCTGGTCCCGCGCGGGTTCCCGGCCCGTACAGTTCATACCTTCCTCGCGTGGTCCAAATGTCCATTTGATAGGTGCAATAGAAACATCCGGAGTCATACAATTGGATCGACGTAGAGGGTCATTCACTGCAGTATCTTCAAACGAATGGGTAATTGAACTTGTACAAAGATGGCATGATATGGGAAATGATGTCAATGATCTCGTGATAGTATGCGACTATGCTCCATGTCATCGAAGATTAGAGGAAGCCCTTCAAAATAGTCCTGCCACGTTGCTCAGACTTAGCCCCTATTCTCCAATGCTCAATCCAATTGAAATAATTTGGTCGAAAGTTAAAAGCTACGTAAAAAGCCGCATGAACGTACCAAACGTAACACGGCCAAATTTAGGTGAGCAACGGCTACATAGTTTTCTTAGAGAGAATCATCGACGAATCTAAATCAATAATTACTGCAGGAGACTGCAGCCGAGCTATTCAGCATTCGTCAACCTTCCATCACCCCGCCCTAGAAATGGAGGACATGCCGGTCGGAGAATAAAATTTGTGTGTAATGAATTCTATGTACATATTATTTATATAAATTTGAAATTGTTGTACGTTTGTTACATAGTTTATTATTTAACTTTATTATTTGTTACCATAATATAATTTCTCAATTACAAATAAAATTTTCTCATTTTAAAATCGAAATATCATAATTTCAAATGGAATGTTCTGAATTTAAAATAGTAATATCCTAATTGCAAATGGAATTTTCTCAATTCAAAATGGAAATATCCTAATTACAATTGAAACTTAGTCAATTTCAAATGGAAAATCTCAATTTCAATTGAAATTTAGTCAATTCTAAATGGAAAATCTGAATTTCAAATAAAATTTTGCCAATTTCAAATGGAAAATCTCAATTTCAATAGAAATTTAGTCAATTTCAAATGGAAAATCTCAATTTCAATTGAAATTTAGTCAATTCCAAATAAAAAATCTCAATTTCAAATGAAATTTAGCCAATTTCAAATGTAAAATCTCAATGTCAAGTGTAATTTTCTCAATTACTGTTGAAAATGGTGTAGACAAATGCGCCAAGTAATTTAAATGGATCAAAGCTTTTAATCGCCCAGCGACGTTAATAGTCCACCCGCTCCTCTGGCAACTTTTTATGTATGTTTTCAAAGAGCTTAAAAAAACATAAATTTTATGGTTAAAATTTTTTTTTATTTTTTTATCAGTGTAACAGCGAATGAATCCGGTAACCGGTTAGGTAAAGAAAATTCACGGTTTGAAATCCCTAAATGGAGCTGCCAGTTTAGTTGGGAGAGATGGGTGGCAATGGTATTCCTTTTCAAGAAATGCATTAACAAAATATTTGTAAATATACACCATCCATCCATACACTCAGATTGGTAGTAAGTACATTGGTACGAGTATAGGAATAAGTATATGTTTGTAGATTTTGTAATACAACAAGTTTTCTTCTTGTTGTTTTTTTTTTGTATTGTAATGAGCACTTTACCATAATTTGTTTGTAATTGCCGCATTTTACGAGTAATTGGTGGAACACAACAACCGATTCCATCAAGAGAAATTGTTTTGTTTCTGTTTTAGACCTCCAAACAAAACAACAGCAATAATATCGAGCGAGGGAAAACCGCCAAAGGAAACTACATAACTTTCCGATGGTGAATTGAAATTTGAATGGGAAAATGCTCCGTTGCCTTTTACTCATTCATTTGCCAAAGGGGGAGGACGACGACCACGACGATTGACTCGCCACCACCAACATTGCTGACAGGCAAATCAAAGAAGAAATTATTTCGCAGAATGTGGTTTCTTTATGGTTCCACAGCATTCGTTGCAAAATGAAAATGAGAAAAAATATAAAACAAAACCACAGCGATGGGAAATTCAATTTCACTTTAGGAAAAATGCAAAACTTTCTTTATTATTTGTTGGAAAATATTTCGCAAAAGTATTTTCCGACCACTTGTTACGGCCGACATAGAACCGCTGTTCTTGGGCTTGAATAATTGCACTACCACCCGAAACGAAAGGACGATGTGGTCTCTGGCATTTAGATTTTACTGATGTACAAACTAATGAAATGGAGTTTTCGCGGATAATATTTCTTAAGCAGTTAAGAGTTGTGGCTAAAGATGAGGATGAAGTGTAGGATACAGATTACCGCAAATATAACATCGTTGACAGAGGGCAGGTACAAGACAATATGTTGTCAGCCTATGCAGTAGGGGTTTCCAATGAGAGCGGATTGATGTTGAAAGCAAATCAATTTAGCTGTGTGTCAGGCATTATTACGCTGCACAAGAAACAAAATTTTTTTCGTGACCTAAAAACTTTATTTGTGTATAGATTAAGGCATATTATTTCATGAAATCAGAACAACAAATGTATCTATGGTAGTTTTTTTGAAATTTTTTTTATAATGTTTCAATTTTCATGTAATTTGCCTTCAGTATTTGGACCATATGTTGAAGTGTATGCTCAATAAAGCCGGGATACCATTAAAATTAAAGGAAACTATGAGGGCTAGAAATGCTGAAAACCGATTGACTTCAAATTGTAATATTTTTTCTATCTCGGGCTAAGTTCCAAGATTGGCCTTATTGGTCCACTCCTTCAAGCACCTCCCCCACAAAGGGTTAACATTTAGTGAAATATTTATTATTTAATAAATAATATACTATTTATTCAAATTTTCTAAAATTCCGAACCTGACAAGAGTTTATTAGGGGCTATCACCTAGAGAAAAATGGACGATGTTGCCATGCCCCTTTCGGTACCCCCACACAAATGCACCATTTTGTACCAAAAATGTACTGATTACACTGTTCAACAATGAAAAAAATACAAAGGGTAGTATAACCCTATACTCGGTTTGGCGAAAATGGTGAAGAATTTTCTTTTGGGGCCTCCAAAGTTTCTGAAATTCAGTGGGCCTCTCGAAAAAGGTGTCATCAGCTTTTGTCCAACAACTAATTCAGACTTGATGATACCGCTTAACTTAACATTACATTTTAAGCGAAAAATAAATATTTTACGTACATTTTTTTGAAAAAGTGAAGTAGAAAACTTATTTGTTTTCACTTTTTAAGCATAACTTTCAAGGACTCGTAATTTTTTACCAACAACGTTTGGCAAAATTTTAGCCAACGTAATTCTGAACATCTTTTGTGAACATATCAATACAATTTGAACGTGTCTAGGCACCCTTAATAGCTCAAAGACATTTTTGTAGAATATTTCTTTCTGTCCTCCCCATTTTAACGGGTGTTTTTTACGATTTGTGAAAATAGGGCCAAACTTTACAGTTATGTCGGGGAGCTAGAGGTAGATATGATTTAGTTTCACATTTTTCAAAATCTCTATATGGTATCACTTTCGAAAACCTTTTGTCTAGTAGAGCTCTTATCTTTCTTCATAGAATTATATATACACGCAATCCTCATTACTTGTACGAAAAGCTTTCATTCACAAGGTCCAATCGGGGAAAGAAACTTGTACCCTGGTATCTGAATGGCAATTCTTTATAAATGCAGTGCGTCTCTGGAATTCACTTCCACACAATATTCAATTGATCAGCAATGCAACAAAATTTAAAACGGAGTTATATAAAATTTTGCAATAGTTCTTGATCAAATGTTTTACAGTTATTATTTAAAGTTCTTTATTGCATGTAAAGCTCAAATGTCCAAATTATTGTTATATTCTTAGATATCAAAGTTTTAATACTGTATTATTATTTTTTATAAATTTGTATTATTGGTTTATTTAAAAATGCTTATTATTGTTAAATTTTATTAGTAATGTCTTTTCTCTTAATGTTATATTGTGTTTTAATATTTAATATCTCAATAGCTTTTCATCAATTAATGTTTTTTAATGTTTTTTTTTGCTTTTATAAAATTATTTTAATTTAATTAAAATTTTCTCATCGGGTCTCATTTCTGTACTGTAATCGTAAGAAATTAATTCTTGTTGTACAGAAAAACGATAATTAAATAAATAAATATGTTCCACAAAAATATTGGCCTTAATATTTTCCATAAAGTTGCTGAACATACCCTACACCAAGTAAGGTATGACTGTATAGCTTCGAATGGTAGTAGAATCGAACCTATTCAGCCAAGACCGTGTATTTTTCAAAAAGTATTCATTTGTTGCATAGTGTTATAGCTTTAATATCACTTCATACAAATACATGCACACAGACCAATGAAAAATGGGCGTTATTGCCACGCACCTTTTGCTACCTCCCACTGTACATCGTCTTCGAAAATAGCTAAGAATTAAAAAAATATGATAAAACAGGAAAAGAGTAAGAATTAACACATTCTCAATCAGCAGAGAATGGCATCGTGGCATATTTGGATATTTCTAATGAAAAATGTTGTATGGTTTAGGAATAAGTTTTTGTCGATAAAAATCGTACTTACTTTATTATACCCTACACCACACTGTGGTACAGGGTATTATGACTTTGTGCATTTGTTTGTAACACCCAAAAGGAGAAGAGATAGATCCATTGTTTATTATACCGATCGACTTGTAATCACTTTCTGAGTCGATTTAGCTATGTCCGTCTGTCTGTAGATGTATTCTTGTAATCAATCGCAATTATGGCCCGATCTTGACGAAACTTTACACATATCTTTTTTGGCACAAGGACGATCCCTATTTAATTTGGTTAAAATCGGTTCAGATTTGGATATAGCCCCCATATATATGTTAGCCCCGATTTGACATGTAAGCGCTGTAAAAACTTTATTTTATATCCGATCAGTATGAAATTCAGCAGAAACAGGTATCTTATTGTATGAATGAACACTGTTAAATTTGGAAGAAATCGGTTCAGATTTAGATATAGCCCCCATATATACGTTACCCCCGATTTCACATGTAAGCGCCGTAAAAAAATTATTTTATAACCGATCAGTGTGAAATTTGGCAGAAAGAGGTTTCTTATTACACGAAGGAATACTGCCAAATTCGGAGAAAATCAGTTCAGATTTAGATGTAGCCCCCACATATATGTTAGCCCCGATTTTACATTTTAGCGCTGTAAAAAGTGTATTTTTAATCCGATCAGTACGAAATTTGACAGAAAGAGGTTTCTTATTACATGAATTAATACTGCCAAATTTGAGGGAAATAGGTTGAGTTTTAGATACAGCCCACATATATATGTTACCCCCCATTTTAACATGTAAGCGCTGTAGAAACTGTATTTTATATCCGATCAGTAAAAAAAATTGGCAGAAAGAGGTTTCTCATTACGTGAATTAACACTGCCGAATTTGAGTGAAATCGGTTCAGATTTAGATATAGCTCCCATATATATGTTACCCCCGATTTGACATGTAAGCGCTCTAGAACTGTATTTTAAATCCGATCAGTAAAAAAAATTGTCAGATGAGGTTTCTCATTATATGAATTAACACTGCCATATTAGAGGGAAATCGGTTCAGATTTAGATATAGCCCCCATATATATGTTACCCCCGATTTAACATGTAAGCGCTGTACAATCTGTATTTTATATCCGATCAGTAAAAAAATCTACACAAAGAGGTTTCTTATTATATGAAAGGATACTTCCAAATTCAGAGAAAATCTGTTCATATTTAGATATAGCCCCCATATATATGTTACCCCCGATTTGACATGTAAGTGCTGTAGAGACTGTATTTTATATCCGGTCAGTAAGAAATTTGATAGAAAGAAGTTTCTTTTTCAATGAATGAGTAGTCAAGGAAAATCCGTTCAGATTTATATATAACCTCCTCTTGATCACCTAGAGAAAAATGGACGATGTTGCCATGCCCCTTTCGGTACCCCCACACAATGCACCATTTTGTACCAAAAATGTACTGATTACACTGTTCAACAATGAAAAAAATACAAAGGGTAGTATAACCCTATACTCGGTTTGGCGAAAATGGTGAAGAATTTTCTTTTGGGGCCTCCAAAGTTTCTGAAATTCATTGGGCCTCCAAAGTTTCTGAAATTCATTGGGCCTCTCGAAAAAGGTGTCAGCAGCTTTTGTCCAACAACTAATTCAGACTTGATGATACCGCTTAACTTAACATTACATTTTAAGCGAAAAATAAATATTTTACGTACATTTTTTTGAAAAAGTGAAGTAGAAAACTTATTTGTTTTCACTTTTTAAGCATAACTTTCAAGGACTCGTAATTTTTTACCAACAACGTTTGGCAAAATTGTATCCAACGTAATTCTGAACATCTTTTGTGAACATATCAATACAATTTGAACGTGTCTAGGCACCCTTAATAGCTCAAAGACATTTTTGTAGAATATTTCTTTCTGTCCTCGCCATTTTAAGGGGTGTTTTTTACGATTTGTGAAAATAGGGCCAAACATTACAGTTATGTCGGGGAGCTAGAGGTAGATATGATTTAGTTTCACATTTTTCAAAATCTCTATATGGTATCACTTTCGAAAACCTTTTGTCTAGTAGAGCTCTTATCTTTCTTCATAGAATTATATATACACGCAATCCTCATTACTTGTACGAAAAGCTTTCATTCACAAGGTCCAATCGGGGAAAGAAACTTGTACCCTGGTATCTGAATGGCAATTCTTTATAAATGCAGTGCGTCTCTGGAATTCACTTCCACACAATATTCAATTGATCAGCAATGCAACAAAATTTAAAACGGAGTTATATAAAATTTTGCAATAGTTCTTGATCAAATGTTTTACAGTTATTATTTAAAGTTCTTTATTGCATGTAAAGCTCAAATGTCCAAATTATTGTTATATTCTTTGATATCAAAGTTTTAATACTGTATTATTATTTTTTATAAATTTGTATTATTGGTTTATTTAAAAATGCTTATTATTGTTAAATTTTATTAGTAATGTCTTTTCTCTTAATGTTATATTGTGTTTTAATATTTAATATCTCAATAGCTTTTCATCAATTAATGTTTTTTAAAGTTTTTTTTTGCTTTTATAAAATTATTTTAATTTAATTAAAATTTTCTCATCGGGTCTCATTTCTGTACTGTAATCATAAGAAATTAATTATTGTTGTGCAGAAAAACGATAATTAAATAAATAAATATGTTCCACAAAAATATTGGCCTTAATATTTTCCATAAAGTTGCTGAACATACCCTACACCAAGTAAGGTATGACTGTATAGGATCGAATGGTTGTAGAATCGAACCTATTCAGCCAAGACCGTGTATTTTTCAAAATGTATTCATTTGTTGCATAGTGTTATAGCTTTAATATCACTTCATACAAATACATGCAATTTTGTACAGAGTATTGCTTTTATAGTGCACACTGACCAATGAAAAATGGGCGTTATTGCCACGAACCTTTTGCTATGATAAAACAGGAATATGATAAAACTGGAAAAGAGTAAGAATTAACACATTCTCAATCAGCAGAGAATGGCATCGTGACATATTTGGACATTTCTAATGAAAAATGTTGTATGGTTTAGCAATAAGTTTTTGTCGATAAAAATCGTACTTACTTTATTATACCCTACACCACACTGTGGTACAGGGTATTATGACTTTGTGCATTTGTTTGTAACACCCAAAAGGAGAAGAGATAGATCCATTGTTTATTATACCGATCGACTTGTAATCACTTTCTGAGTCGATTTAGCTATGTCCGTCTGTCTGTCCGTCTGTCTGTAGATGTATTCTTGTTATCAATCGCAATTATGGCCCGATCTTGACGAAACTTTACACATATCTTTTTTGGCACAAGGACGATCCCTATTTAATTTGGTTTAAATCGGTTCAGATTTGGATATAGCCCCCATATATATGTTAGCCCCGATTTGACATGTAAGCGCTGTAAAAACTTTATTTTATATCCGATCAGTATGAAATTCAGCAGAAACAGGTATCTTATTGTATGAATGAACACTGTTAAATTTGGAAGAAATCGGTTCAGATTTAGATATAGCCCCCATATATACGTTACCCCCGATTTCACATTTAAGCGCTGTAAAAAGTGTATTTTTAATCCGATCAGTACGAAATTCGACAGAAAGAGGTTTCTTATTACATGAATTAATACTGCCAAATTTGAGGGAAATAGGTTGAGTTTTAGATACAGCCCACATATATATGTTACCCCCCATTTTAACATGTAAGCGCTGTAGAAACTGTATTTTATATCCGATCAGTAAAAAAATTGGCAGAAAGAGGTTTCTCAGTACGTGAATTAACATTGCCGAATTTGAGTGAAATCGGTTCAGATTTAGATATAGCTCCCATATATATGTTACCCCCGATTTGACATGTAAGCGCTCTAGAACTGTATTTTAAATCCGATCAGTAAAAAAAATTGTCAGATGAGGTTTCTCATTACATGAATTAACACTGCCATATTAGAGGGAAATCGGTTCAGATTTAGATATAGCCCCCATATATATGTTACCCCCGATTTAACATGTAAGCGCTGTACAATCTGTATTTTATATCTGATCAGTAAAAAAATCTACACAAAGAGGTTTCTTATTATATGAAAGGATACTTCCAAATTCAGAGAAAATCTGTTCATATTTAGATATAGCCCCCATATATATGTTACCCCCGATTTGACATGTAAGTGCTGTAGAGACTGTATTTTATATCCGGTCAGTAAGAAATTTGACAGAAAGAAGTTTCTTTTTCAATGAATGAGTAGTCAAGGAAAATCCGTTCAGATTTATATATAACCTCCTCTTGATTTGGTACCAAAGCGCTATATAAGTTGTACTTTACTTCCGATCAAAATTTTCCAGAAAGATGTTTGTAACGCCTCTAGATATTGATCCGTTTGTAACGCCTCTAGATATTGATCTGAGACCCCATAAAGTATATATATTCTTAATCGTCGTAAAATTCTAAGGCGAGTTAGCCATGTCCGTCTGTCCGTCCGTCCGTGGTAATCACGCTACAGTCCGCAATAATAGAGCTAGGTTGATCAAATTTGGTATAAATATTTCTTATAGTTGAAGGTGGTTTGGGATTGCAAATGGGCCATATCGCTCAATGTTTTGATATAGCCCCCATATATAACATCTAACTTGCTGCGATTCCTACTGTTCTCATCTACTATATGTTTCCTACTGTTCTCATCTACTATTTTTTTTGTTTTTCGGTGTTATTTTCTCTAGGTTTGAGTTATTTTGTGAGGTCACATGCTATCCATGGTAGAGGGTATATAAGATTCGGCATGGCCGAACTTACCGCTTTTACTTGTTTTATATAAGCGCTATTTTAGAGACCTGATAGGCTTCAGCGGAAATGAAAATTAAAGCATTGCTTAAACCAATTATTCCAAGGTAGTACCAATTATTTCAAGGTAGTACCTACCTAACATACCCTGCATATATTACTTATATTGTGTACGACCAAAAATCGGACTATTTATTGTGTTAAGGCTAATAATAACCACAGTAAATGCAAATATGTGGAATATTATTATTAGTTCAATTTTTAATTCCACACATTATATTAAACTCCTCTTTGGAATAAGCCTTGACGTGGCGGGGGAGCTAAGTACTTTCGTAAAAGAAAGGAAACTAATTATTCCAACTATTCAAAAAGAAATTCTTAATGTACATTGCCGAGGTGGTGTAGGGTATTATATAGTCGGCCCCGCCCGACTTTAACCTTTCCTTACTGATTTTTTATTTAATGTAACTTTGTACAGGTCTTCAAAGAAACTCTGCAATGTATATTCTTTATCATTATAGCAATGTAGGATTTAATTAATGCTATGAATTTTTGTCTTTCAGTGTAGAGTTTCATTAAAAATTTAAAATTGTGTCGCCTACATCCGTTTTTGTTATTGCGTATTACGAGTATTACCGATTAGAGCGGCTCAAACCAACTAAAACTGCGCAGGATGTGAGTCCAAAAACTATTGTAAGAACCAAAGAAATGCCTTGACTATGTACGGATTCACAGAACCTAACTTACCCAAAATCCATAACAGTTTTCCTAATAAAAGCCATTGTGTTAAATGTCAGCAGCCTGCTAATGAATAGAAGTATTGTAAGAAAATGCTTTTGTCTGCAAACAGATTATGAGTCACCATTCACATACTCGTATATCTTGAGAAAACTGAGGTATTAAATGCCAAAATGGCAAAATAATAAACGGAAAGAAAAAAATGGTTGAAAGTCTATTTTGATGTTTCCCAATGCGGGGTTGATCTTTTATTGATGTTATTTTATGTTTTTCTCACTGTGGAGTTGAGGCGAAGATCATAGAGTTCCTTCAAAGGGAAGGAAGGTATTTTGAATAGTCAAGTGAAAAAGAAAACGACCTTGGAATCCAACATCTGTAACGGTTGAAATATTTCTGGTAATGAAAACGTTTATCGTAAACGTAGTTTCCCTTGCTGTCAACGAACATTCTTTCATTCCAAAATTTTCATAATTTACGTTTATGGTAAACGAAAAACGTTTACGGAAACATATTGTATTTAAACATGGTTGAATATTTTTAAGAGAGTTGAGAGAACATAGAGCGGAACTTGTTCTAATTTTGTAATTAAGCCAAAGAATCTAAACTATCGGAGGTGCAATATCTCGCTAATATAATGCGGACTCCAATTTAATGTTAAAGTATTTTTTTGTCGTAATGGTAAATAAAGTGTAGACATGTGGGAAAATAACCAGATACTTAATAACGAAAACAATAGATCGAGCACTGGATGAAAATATTTAAAATTTGTCCAAAGCCGGAATACCGAAAAACAATAGATTTTAAAACAAACTATGACGAACCATCTATAGTTCTTGTTAATGACTAAAGGGTTATTTCTCCACACGTCGTTAATTGTGAATAAGCAAATTAAAACTATTTAGAATCAATCACCACACGATTAGGTACTGAAGTTCCTAAAGGTTATTGTGAAATACATTTTTTGTCAAACCCATCGCCATCTCAATCTGGTACAATACTACTGGATACTTCTGGAAACAGCTTAAATTTCCAACACTAAAGATGTTAACTTTGTTTTTTTATGACACTATGCATTACGATTTTTCACCCAAAGTTTTTCATGTTTGGTATTCTATTCACACACTTGGAAACTTTCGAATGGTCATCATTTAGATTCGAATTTTTAATATTGACCTATGAATTTCACTTGTGACTAGAAAATTTTATATATGGTAAGATTACATATCGCTTTGATCCAAACAATGGCCTCCCAAAGTTTTAATATGTTCTATTGATTTTTCTTTGTTTACAGTTTGTCTACAACTCAATTAGAAGATATCAGCCAATTAATAGCAGAAGTGACATTTTTGATTATAAACAAAATTTTATAAAACATATTACACATTTGTAGCAAACGTGTCACAGGGTTTCGGATGAAAGGCATTGCTGGTGACAAACGCAATAACCATTTGCACCAAACGTTTCACAGGGTTTGTAATAAATATAAATCATTTACGATAAATACACTAACCGTTTGCTATTAACGTTTCTTAGGGTTTTGGGATGAACATAAATCGTTTACGACAAACATAGACCACAAACAAAATTCGTTTGTCTAATTTTTCGTTTGGGAATAACGAATTTTTTCTTTGCGTGTACGCGTGACAAAGAAACTGATATCTTATCTAATTTCAATATTACAATTTGCAAATAGAATGAGTTTACGCATTTCTGATTCCTTTAATTAAACGCAATCATCAATATTATTTTACGTAAGTTCCTATTCAACAGTCGCAATTTGATCAGGTAAAGTACAGGCCACATATGTACATATACATATATACGTTTGCAGATGCATACGCATAATACATTCTCGTGTATTGCCACATATCTCAAATAATTATATGCACGTTGGTGAATTTAATTATATGCACGTTGGTTAATTTAAAATTTTCGTACTAGTTTTCACTATCCACAAATTGTAATTTAATGTGAAAATGAAAACGAAACCCAAACACATAAAAACCGAGATACGTAAACTACAGTCTACACACTCCAATACAAACTCTAAGGGGCGAGAAAGGACGAAGGCACGAGAAAGTGTAGGTGGAGTAACTATGTTCGGTTCTGTTCTGTTACAACTTCCGTCTCCGCTTTTCGTGTGTATTTGTTATGAAGGAGGATTCGTGCATTTTTCTCTCCATGGTTCTTTTTTAGTGTTTCTGTCAACTTAATCAAATAAATGTGTGTTCCAACAGACAGTTTGTATGTGATGAATAATATAAGGAAGACAACACCATCGCTAACCGATAGCAGCATATGGGGTATTCAGAGATAGATGGACCAGCACAACTTCATTCATATTATTACAATTATGAGGTACAATTGGACACTTGCAATTAGGTTCTGTTGAAAGTGGGGGGAAATAACACACTCTAGTCTATTATTTTAACCTTTTAATTAATGACATGCGAAGAAATTATTGACGTTATTGAAGATTGCGGCGTGATTACAACTAACGGTCGGACCAGATAAATTTTTCGAGGTGTACATACAATGCCATCCATGAATCAGATATTTTCAGGATACAAGTCTATATTCAAAGTTATATGTACAAACAGTGGATTCTGGCTTTACACATTTTTTATGATTTTTCCGGTTTAGCAACTCTTACGCTTTATGCTTCTCATACATAGTGTTGTCATATATAGAACACGAGAACACTTTGTAACCATCCCTTTTGAGGTTGTAACTCAAATACGAGTGTGTATCCATCCACCGACAACTCGACTGGTATAACGTGGCACAGCCAAAGATACATTTCACCTTTGAGTTCACACCTGATTGTGTTGAACCGAAACTATGTATGTGTTCCCATCACTATGAGAGGGGGAGGGAGAGACATACACATAGGAAGCGTCGGGTACGGGACTGGGACAGACAAACAAACAAAAGTCGGTTGCAGTGTCATATTAGTTTTGTTGTTGGTGAGTGGCTTTGGCTAGCGAATGCGTCCATGGGCGGAATTTTCAAGGCCGTGACATTAGAAGGCATCGAAAGTGTTCAAAATATTTGAAATTCTCCTAGAATAGAGCTTCACACATGGTGGTCCGCGGCCCACTGGGGGCCTTAGCGATGTATCAGGGGGACGTGTCGTTTTGATGAAAATTTACACATTAAATTTTATGATTGAAAAATTCGACATGGAGTTTATTTCAAATTTGACTCAAATTTCGGAAACATTTATTGAATTCGGCAAATATTGTTTTTTTGATTGAAAAATCGACATGGCGTTTATTTCGAATTTGAATCAAATTCCGGAAACATTTATTGAATTCGGCAAATATTGTTCGAAACAAATTGGAAATATTTGTTTTATCGGTATTGAGATAATCATGAGAAATTTTTAATAACACTATGCAAACATATGAACACTTTTTGAAAACAAGTAAGAAAGTTTCAGTCGGGTAAACCGACTAAGGTATACCCTCACTTTGTGAGTAATATAATATATAACATTACACCAATAAATCTGTCAATTTGTGTGGGAGGTACCAGAAGGGGTTTTCCAAATACACATATTTTTCGGTAAACAGTACATTCTTAAATACATTGCATTGTGCTGAACTATAAGCGTTTATGTGCACTGGTATATTAAAGTTACGAGCTATGTAATTATACCCTCACTTTAGTGTGACGAGGGTATATATCATTTGCTACGGAAAAAAGTGTAACACATCGAAGGAGTGATCTAAGACCCTAAGTATGTTCGGAGGAAATCCGTTTTGGGTCATTTTAAGTCGAATGAGCAATGTCCGTCCGTCTGTCTGTCTGTCTGTCTGTCTGTCTGTCTGTCTGTCTGCCTGTCTGTCTGTGTGTCTGCTTGCTGGTGCGCACGATAACTCTCGAAAGGATTAACCGATTGACTTCAAATTTGGTATGTGGTAATATTTTGATCTATCTCCGGATGAGTTCGAAGATGGGCCATATTGGTCTACTCCTTCTGGTATCTCCCACACAAAGGGTTAACATTTAGTGAAATATTGATTCTTTAATAACTTCTATACTACTTATTCGAATCTTTTGAAATTCTGCACATAATATTAGTATATTAGTCGCTATTAACTCGAGAAAAATGAGTGAAGTTGGCATGCCCCTTTTGGTACCTCCCACACAAATGGACCATTTTGCATCAAAATTTAACTGCTTATAACGTTAATACAAGTGCATAAAAATGCTTGAAATTTTCTACAGTATAATGTTTTTGTAGCGCCTATAGTCCGGTAAAAAATGGGCATTATTGTACAGCCCCTTTTGGTACATCCCACACAAATGGACCGTTTCGTACCAAAAGTAAACGGCTTGTAACTTTAATACCAGTGCATACAAATACTTGAAATTTTGTACAGTGTAATGCTGTTATAGTGCCTATAGTCCTGTAAAAAGTGGGCGTTATCACCCCGCCCCTTTTTGTACCTCCCACACAAAATGACCAAATCATACCAAAATTACATAGCTCGTAACTTTAATATACCAGTGCACATAAACGCTTATAGTTCAGCACAATGCAATGTATTTAAGAATGTACTGTTTACCGAAAAATATGTGTATTTGGAAAACCCCTTCTGGTACCTCCCACACAAATTGACAGATTTATTGGTGTAATGTTATATATTATATTACTCACAAAGTGAGGGTATACCTTAGTCGGTTTACCCGACTGAAACTTTCTTACTTGTTTTGGTATGATTTGGTCATTTTGTGTGGGAGGTACAAAAAGGGGCGGGGTGATAACGCCCACTTTTTACAGGACTATAGGCACTATAACAGCATTACACTGTACAAAATTTCAAGTATTTGTATGCACTGGTATTAAAGTTACAAGCCGTTTACTTTTGGTACGAAACGGTCCATTTGTGTGGGATGTACCAAAAGGGGCTGTACAATAATGCCCATTTTTTACCGGACTATAGGCGCTACAAAAACATTATACTGTAGAAAATTTCAAGCATTTTTATGCACTTGTATTAACGTTATAAGCAGTTAAATTTTGATGCAAAATGGTCCATTTGTGTGGGAGGTACCAAAAGGGGCATGCCAACTTCACTCATTTTTCTCGAGTTAATAGCGACTAATATACTAATATTATGTGCAGAATTTCAAAAGATTCGAATAAGTAGTATAGAAGTTATTAAAGAATCAATATTTCACTAAATGTTAACCCTTTGTGTGGGAGATACCAGAAGGAGTAGACCAATATGGCCCATCTTCGAACTCATCCGGAGATAGATCAAAATATTACCACATACCAAATTTGAAGTCAATCGGTTAATCCTTTCGAGAGTTATCGTGCGCACCAGCAAGCAGACACACAGACAGACAGGCAGACAGACAGACAGACAGACAGACAGACAGACAGACAGACAGACGGACGGACATTGCTCATTCGACTTAAAATGACCCAAAACGGATTTCCTCCGAACATACTTAGGGTCTTAGATCACTCCTTCGATGTGTTACACTTTTTTCCGTAGCAAATGATATATACCCTCGTCACACTAAAGTGAGGGTATAAATACATGGACTTGACAGTGAAGGTTCGATTCTACAACCAAGGGCTACACGCTGAAAAAAAATCGCTTCTGTAGTATATTGTCCCAAACATATTCGGCTTGAAACATATATATGTTTAGTGTACACTCTAAACATATAGTATTTGGTACATACAAAAAAAATTATATTTGGGAAGATGTTGTTCTAAACAAAAATATGTTCCCATGCTAATATTTTTTTATTTGGAAATAAAGATTATTTTGTATTTAAGTATTTTGGCAATGTACCAGTTCCTTAATTTAAAGGCAAGTTTTCTATTTTTCAGAAGTTCAAAGCAAATTTTTTTATAAATTTTATGTTTGTAAAATTCAGTTAACACTTAAATCGCATAATCTTTCGTAACTATAAATGGCACTGATGGATTGACAAAAAGTGATGAATTGGAATACTTATAAATTAAAATTTATTGGTCCTATTGCTGCTAAAGACATTTTTAACTACAAAGTTCAACACGAAATCTAGAAAAACTAAAAAATTTGAAAAATTCAGCAAAGTTTAAAAAAATGTAATGAAAATATATTTGGAAAACATCTTAAACAATAACTTTGTTTGTGGGTAAACACATATTTTATTTGTGAAAGTCAGTGCGCAAATATATTTTGTTCTAATATATTAATATATGCGTTCCAAACAAAATTTCATGATTTTTAAATAAAATTTATTGCTAACATGTATATAATATTCAAAAAATTCGTTTCCAAATATATTTTCCTTCAATTCAAACATATCAAAAATGGCGATTTTTCTCCGTGTAGTATAACCCTATACTCGGTTTGGCGAAATTTGTGACCAATTTTTTTTTTATGGGCCTCTAAAATTTCTGAATATCAGTGGGCCCCTCGAAAAAGGTGTTATCAGCTTTTGTCCAACAACTAATTCAGACTTGGTGATATCGCTTAACTATGTTTGGCAATAATGTAGCTAAGAATATGCTGAATAAAGTTTCTTAACTTTTTATGCGAAAAAATATTTCCCGCAGGTTTTTTTTGAAGAAGTGAAGGAAACAATATTTTTTTCAGCATAACTTTCAGGTACTCGTAATTCTTCACTAACAATATTTGACAAAATTGTAGCTAAGGTAAAACTGAACAACTTTTTTGAACATATCAATACAATCTGAGCCTGTCTATCTAGATTACACTATTTTGTAACAACAATATTTTTTTGGTGTAGAGTATGTTCACCAACTTTATAGAAAATATTAGGGCCAATAGTTTTGAAGAACATATTAACCTTCAAACACCACAAAATAACTGTAATTTTTGGCCGTATTTTAACAAATGGTAAAAAATCACCCCTTTAAATGGGGAGGGCGGGGATGAAATGATCCACAAAAATGTTGGCCATAAAATTGTACTGTATGTGTCAGAACACACCAAAGCCCAAAACTTAACACAACCACCAAAATAAATAAAATTATAAATTGCGATATCTCAGTATAGATCTAATTTTTTTTCCTTTAATTTTTTTTTAAAAAATGGTCCATATGTACTCTACCGATGGTTTAAATTTAAAAGTTACATAATAATAACTGAAAATCTTCACAAAATTATAAGAACAAAATATTTGAAAAAAATCAAGCAACAAAATATAGGTGAAAAAACATAAAAATAGTTGTTCTTTGTGACTTTGTGAAGATTTCAGTTATTATAATGTAACTTCTGAACCAAAGTCGTCCCCTGGCAAAAATGTACACCATATACACGATGGCTGATATGTAATGCAACAAAGTAAAGCGCTATATTTTTTTAATTTTTTTTTAAATTTTATTGTTCAAAAGCAAAAAATGTCGGAAATAACATAAAATTTTAGAAACAGTTTAGATTTGTTCGAATTGGCCGCCTTTGGCACGAATTATGGCCTTCAAACGGCCGACAAAGCCATCACACGCTGCACGAAAGTGGCTCTGCGGTATTTTGGCCCATTCCCGGCGAAGCGCCGTCTTGAGATGATCGATACTTTGGTATTTTTTAGTGCGAACCTTACTCTCTAAAATGCCCCAGGCGCAAAAGTCCAACGGATTGAGATCCGGAGATCTTGGTGGCCATTGTGCGGTAGAAATGAAGCGAGGAACCTCCTTTTTAAGCCATTGTTGGTTGACGCGTGCTGAGTGCGATGGTGCTGAGTGCGATGGTGCTGAGTGCGATGGTGCTGAGTCCGGTTGGAATGTCCATGGTCTGCGGCCGAAATGTTTGTCTGCCCAGGGCTTCAATACTGTCTTTAGGACATTTTGCCAATAATATTCGGCATTTATTTTGACCCCATGGTCGATGAATACGAGCGGGGAGCGACCATCGGCCGTTACGGCGGCCCACAACATTACCTTCGTCGGCGCTTGAGTTCTGGTGGCCAATCGAAGGTGTAAATTTTCAGCTGACCTCTTTGGCAAGTAAACCCGATCATTATACCCTCACTTTAGTGTGACGAGGGTATATATCATTTGCTACGAAAAAAAGTGTAACACATCGAAGGAGTGATCTAAGACCCTAAGTATGTTCGGCGGATATTCGTTTTGGGTCATTTTAAGACGAATGAGCAATGTCCGTCCGTCTGTCTGTCTGTCTGTCTGTCTATCTGTCTGTCTGTCTGTCTGCTGGCTGGTGCGCACGATAACTCTCGAAAGGAGTAACCGATTGACTTCAAATTTGGTACGTGGTAATATTTTTTTCTATCTCCGGCTAAGTTCGAAGATGGACCATATTGGTCCACTCCTTCTAGTACCTCCCCCACAAAGTGTTAAAATGTTGTAAAATATTGAATCTTTAATAACTGCTATACTACTTATTCGAATCTTCTGAAATTCCACACATAGCATTAGTTTATTAGTCGCTATCAACTCGAGAAAAATGGGCCAAGTTGCTACGCCCCTTTTGGTACCTCCCACACAAATGCACCATTTTGCAGCAAAAGTTATCAGCTTATAACATTAATACCAGTGTATAAAAATACTTGAAATTTTGTACAGTGTAATGCTTTTATAGTGCCTACAGTCCAGTGAAAAATGGGTGTTATATTCACGCCCCTTTTGGTAGCTCCCACACAAAGGTAACATTTTGCACCAAAAGTTAACAGCTTATAACATTAATACCAGTGTATAAAAATACTTGAAATTTTCTACAGTGTAATGCTTTTATAGTGTCTATAGCCCTGTGAAAAATGGACGCTATTGCCACACCCCTTTTTGTACCTCCCACACAAAAGTACAATTTTGCACAAAAAGTTAAGAGCTCACAACATGAGTACCAATGCACGTAAATGCCACAACATTTTGCACAGTGTAACGCTTTTGAAGTGTCTATAGCCCTGTAAAAAATGGCCGTTATCACCACGCCCCTTTTTGTACCTTCCACACAAAATGTCCAAATCATACCAAAATTTAATATCTCATAACATTAATAAACCAGTGCAAATAAACGCTTATAATTCGGCGCAGTGCAATGTATTTAAAATATCTACTATTCAGCGAAAAATAGGTGTATTTGTTAAACCCGTTCTGGTACCTACCATACAATCTAACAGAATAATTCGTGGAATATTCAATATTACATTACTCACAAAGTGAGGGTATACCTTAGTCGGTTTACCCGACTGAAACTTTCTTACTTGTTTTGTTTGTTCACAAACTGCTCAATTTGGAATGGCTTCTCATCGGAGAAAACCAAATTCGGTAACTGGCCACTTTCGTGCAAGCGAAGCAACTCCTTGGCTCTTTCCAGTCTAACTTTTTTTGTGCATCGGTGAGCTCTTGCACTTTTTGGAACTTCAATGGCTTTAGTCCAAGTTCATTTTTTAATATGTATTGTTCAGCTCACGAGCAATTTTTCTACCACTGCGGCGTGGATTTCGATCAAATCTTGCCTTCACTTTTCGGATCCTTTCTGGTGTTGTTACCGTTTTCTTTCGTCCACTTTGTGGACGCGATGCAACACTGCCAGTATCACGGTAACGAGCAATGGTACGAGAAACAAAAGATTTATTCACATTTAAATGCTGGAGGGCTCTAACGATAGTCACTTGTGTTTTTCCACCCAAATATAAAGCAATCACACTATCACGCTTGAATTCCATCACGAATAACTTTTTTTCTGAATCTGAAGATCAAACTGCTTTTGTAAGCTTGTAAACAATAAAATGAACTGTCACTGAAATAAATATGTCAGCTATCAGACTAGCGGTTTAGAAGTGATAGCAACCTGAAGTTGGTTGCAATACATATCAGCCAACCTGTATGAGGTTTGGAAAAAATAGGAATATAATATAAATGAATATAAATTTTGAGATTAATGAGATTTTTGGTATGTCCTTGATTTCCATTTTTAGTATTAGGAACAAAAAAAGCAGCTTGCGAAATATCTTTTGGTCAAAATGTATATATTTCTGAACAAACTTAGTTGCTACAAGCTTCATGTAAAAAAACTTCTAAAAAATTGCTTGAAATGAACCAAACAGACATTCGACAATTCTCCGCTATCTTCACTGCATCAACATCCACTATCTTCACTCTCGGTTATTGATGTTCTGAGTCGTCTAGGGAGCGAACTTCATACTTGATGTTCCTGGCGCAGTGAAATAACACCCAAGCCGAAAATGAAATAACACCCAAAATAAAGATTCAAAATTGGGTTTGGGTGAAATTTCATTTACTTTGGTTGCATTTCATTTTTGCAAGATTTTTTAAATTTTTGTTACTAAGACCAAAATTAAACAAAACCCAAAATAAAATGAATTTGGAATTTATTTCATTCATTTTGGGTTTTGGGGATTTTTTCATTGTTTGGGATTTGTTTCATTTTCGTCGAAATCAAATTTTTCTTGGACCGTATTTCATTTTATTTGGGGATTATTTCATTGACATTCAAAATGAAATTTAGGAAAGTTTTTAATAACAAAAATTGTTAGATATCGCTTCCTTGTCGTTAGGCGGTTAGAATCGAATGAACATATTAAACGGGGTAATTTTTAGGGTGGGACTTGAGAGCAGTAATCAGTTCTTAATAGTGTTTCAGAGAAGATAATTTACAAATTTTAAATTATAACAAATAGGAAAATGTAAGTTGTAGGGCCATGGATAGCAGACTACAGAAAACATTCCAGATGTTACGATTGCATTAAATTGCATAAAAATCGCTGCGATTTGTTTACCTATTTTTCGTCTGCTTTACTATTTCTTCATGTTTGAAAACTGTTGGAAGAGAACTGAAACTTCGTGTGTGAAGTAGTTTGGAAGAGAATTCTCTTCCAAAAGTTTCATGTATTATATTCCAAAAGTTTTCAAACGTCAAGAAATAGTAATGCATTACGTCGTTTTTACGTCCATTATTAAATACCAAGTTTCAATTTGCAGGTATTCCCATTAGTTTTTATTCTAATTTGTTTCGTCGGCCTATTGGGGATTCCATACAAGCGTTTCTGTAA
Organism: Eudasyphora cyanicolor; assembly: GCA_963930755.1. NCBI lineage: Eukaryota > Metazoa > Arthropoda > Insecta > Diptera > Muscidae > Eudasyphora > Eudasyphora cyanicolor. Next base: position 152,495,918 of record OZ005736.1, on the reverse strand, counting down.
ATACTACAAACAGTTTTTGGGAAAATTATGTATATTGCACAAAAAAATATTTTTCTAGACGAATAAATTTAATTTGGAGTTTATTTCATTTGTTTGGGGTTTATTTCACTTTTTTTGGGGGGAATTATTTTTTTAAATTTAACTAATATTTTTTGGGGGTTGTTTCATTTATTATTTGGATATATTTCATTTAATTTGGGCTTTATTTCACAATTAATCTTTGGGCGTTATTTCATTTCATTTGGGGCATATTTCATAGGGGGTTATTTCACTTTGGGGTTATTATTTAGTGGCGCCGATGTTCCTTCCTTGTATTTTTACAAAATATACTAAATTTTTCCATAGTCATAATTTCAAGCACGTTAATTTAACTTTCGCCCCAAATTTAATACAGCTTCTTTGATCCATTTTCCGATAGCTCAAAGTCGACAAGCGCAACAAACAAACAAACAAATTGCAAAATGGCTCATAATATTAACATATGATGGTACATTTGCATCATCGTAACAACAAAATGGAAAAATAAAATTTTAAATAATTTTTTAATTCTCGTATATCTTAGTAGTAAGGTCGATGTAGATGCTGATTACAAATGATACGAATAAAATTTTAAATTTTGCAAATAATTATTTTTAATAATGTCTAATGTTTATCTCCATTATTTTCAAAATTTTTGATTTCTGGTGCTGCACGGAGCCCTCCAAATCTTAGAAGTGGGCCGTGACGCAAAACTTGGTGAGAAGCTCTGTCCTAGAAAGTACACAGTTTTGATATTATGTGTCGATTTTCTTCAGAATGGTCTCATTTTATTCACGACCAATCAGACTTTTCCGAAAAATAAAAATAAAAAAATATTATATATAATATAATAATGAATTTTTATGCATATCAAATGAAAGGGCAATATCTGTAGATATTTTTGAAACTGCTGATGGAATGAAGAAATTATATTAGAAGAAGATGACGGCTACGTACAAATTTTCTGAATACAAAGCTAATTATTTATATATTTATATGAATGGGAAAAAAGGGCCGTCTGACCAAAATTTCAAAATTCAACAACCTCGAATAGTCCGTAACAGATATCGTTGATATTTGTCATAACTACTATCCAGTAGGACTAAACTTGGTGCTAGTTTCATCCCGACCAGAAGACATTGCTTTTACAAATTGACTCACTTGACATGAAATCCCCTATATATCTGTGGTTTTCTGAAATAACAGCATATGTCGGAAATCGATTTCGGGATATCGGCATACATGTAGTCAGCTAATCATTTTCTATCGATCGATATATGACACTCCCACGTTAGTCCATTTTTTGAAGACTTTTTCCAACATTCAACTATGCACATTTAGTATCAAATGTACTGCGAGAGAAAAACCATTTTGTCTCCAGTGTTGCCAGAAATGAAGATTTATCATCATTTTGACGATTTATCATTATTTTGACGAAAATGAAGATTTTCGCCTCGAAATTTTTTATGTTATGAAAACAGGAAAAATTAAAAAAAAGCTCTTGTATGATGGATTTTTTACAATTCCTTTGGAATACAATTTACGCTCCTATTTATATTTTTAAAATAAAAATTTTAAATGTTAGAAAAATTCTCAAATGTTATGGATAATTATTGAAGCAAATAAAATTGGCTGTAGATTCGGTCGCATTCAATGACATAAAGGAATACTCTGTGGAATTTTGTTAAGTTGCAAAATCGGTGGAGGCGATTCCTATGAAAATATTTAAGTAACGTAAGAGCAATGTCCGGATATGATATATTTCATTAATCGCAAATTATCATTCAGTTCAATTGCTAGGAATTTGTATTCTTTGAGGCCAAGAAGACGAATCGTATGGAGGCTTTTGGTAGAGAGTTTTAATTGCTTGGTAGAATTGACTGCAGTTTCGACAGATACCACTCTATCATCTTCAGAATTCAGTAGCAATAGTGTATGTCTGTCTTTAACTTCTGAATCAGCTGAAATACTTATGGAAGCAGTATATTGAATTTAACAAGAACTGCTAACCAAACCCGTATTTTGCCGAACTAAGTCAACATACTAAAACTATCATACCAATACATTTTTGTTTTTTGCTTGGGTTCGCATCGAGAACCACGAAAACAAATGTAGTTTTGTCAACAATTTTAAAATCTAAATATTACAAATTATTATTTATTTATATGAATTACAATACAAAGAAAATTTATATTCTAATTTTACGGTCCTCTGGTGGGAATCGAACCCACAACCCCCAAACTCATAGGCGGACGGACATGATACCAACTCAGCTATCCGTCAACCCAAACCAAGAAATGTCATTCGATTTATAAAGGAATTCCATATATATTAAAATAATCATAAAACTTCTATCGCCTCTTCTGAAAAACTACCTCTTTCGACTTACTTACTTTGTAATGGAGGTATCGATATAAAAACGTTCACAAATGTTAAAATTACATACATTTTGTCAAAATTCGGCCTAATCGGTCGGTACTTGTTGTTTCTAATGCATCAAGCATTTCGATCTATTGGAAACTACATAAAACCATCGATTCTATGCATTTTGCAAATTTCGACCCAATCGGTTGAAGATTCTGGCTTCTATGACGTAAAGAAGTGAAATCGATTGGGATCCTGATATGTAAAAAACATAATTCAACCAAATTTGATTATTATTTCGGTTCAAGAATGGCTCAAAAAATTAATTTAAGTTTATTTTGATGAACATCAAAATCATTTGAGAGTATCTATTAATACATATTTGATTCTGAAACATAGTCTTAGCCCTAAAAAACTCAAAAGCTGTATGTAAATGCTAGATTTTTGTGACGATTTCGAAAATTTATTTTGACGATTTGACAATTTTCGGCAAAATTCGTCTGGCAACACTGTTTGGCTCTCCTGAACATTTTGATTTTTTAGATGTTATATTTTAAAACTGCTGATACACATCGTAATAGTCATACAATTCTAAGTCCGCCCGTCTGTCCTTCTGTTGTAATCACGCTGCAATCCACAGAAATAAATCTAGATGACTGCGATTTGGAATATACATATATAAGAACGTGCTATCGCTGTAGAAAATGGGCAATATCGATTTGACTTCCTAGAGCAAGTGAAACAAATCGAATAAAGGCCTTCTAGATCAATATTTCCTCCGTCTCTGGGCAGGTATGCCTTTCAGCACACAATGGACCACAGCACTGGAACCCAGTTAGTTGTGCTACGAGGTACCCTGTGTCAACCAGCATCTATGTACATATGTACATATCGTCATCTGAAATCCAAAATCACGTAACATCAAAAAAATCAAAATTAATTTTTTGATTGATTATAGTTATAGTTATAGAATTAGGCTAAAATACACATTCCTACAAAATTTTGGAGTTCAATATCAAAAATTGATCTTTTTATGAGTGATATTCAAAATGACGTTACAGCAAACAAGGTCATTAAAAAAGCGGAAAGATTCATAAAATTTTATTTTATTTAATTCAGAATGTACGCCACAACTAATTGCGCTAGATTTGTTATTTGATTTCGCCTTAATAGTCTGAAATCCTTAAATTTGGTCAAAAGCTTAAAATTACTTTACTTTGTTTTTGCTTCTCCTGAAAAGTCATAAACATGTGGGTTACGTTATTTTGGATTTCAGGTGACGATATGTGGGTGTGCAAGCGTGTGAATTTAGTTAACGGTAGACAGTATACAAATGACAAGGCATGACTTATATCTTACTGTCCTTGTGTGTGCGTGTGTATGAAATTGAGTGAGAGAGGGTATATCTATTTGTTTGTATGTATTGTGGCTAATATCCAAATATAAGTTATACTATTTAGATTTCATTACATGCACAGAACATGTTAGCTTGCGAGTATGAAGGTATAACTCACTGTCACCTAAGCTGGGAGGGGTCTAGTTGAAGTCGGCGATATAAAGTTCCGAGTACTTGTTAAATGTAAGAATCAATGGGGAGGGGGTTTCAATGAATAACAGTCAATTAATATAATTTGATACAACTCAAATGCGAGAACAATTTGCTTTTCATCCTATTGTCATTGGAACGCAAGAATTCCTGGTATCCCAAGAATTCCAAAACAATGAGTTGTTTAGTTGGCTATTCTGTCAATATGTACGGAAGGTCCTACACTTTTTGCCGTAACTAATAAATATAATTATTTCGCACATGATAGTTGCCACTTTTGGATTTCACCAAAAACACATCAGTTTTAAAATCACAGTCGTGGTATAATTAAAAGGTACGAGGCTATTCTTTTATGAATTTCGATATGGCAACATCCCACAATATGCTCAATTGGTCAATATAAACTGAATCCATTAGATCGTTTTGGAGATCATCAATGACCAATACAAGTACATAGTTTTTGATATGAAAATCGGACATGGTCAAATATGGTAGTATTTATTCGTATATATGGTATGATAGTATCAATATCGAACTTACCGCTATACTGTAAATCCACAGCGCATAGTCCTTAAATTGGAAAGAAAAATATTTAATAAATAGAACGTGTGAAAAATTTTAGTTTGTGAATTTCGTTAGTGCATTTTATCTGAAACAAGAGGGTAATTCCCAAGCAAATCTATACTAGAGTCGACCACTGAGGTCTCTCCTCTATACTGGAGTCGTCGAAAAAGGTCGACCCCTGAACCACTCTAGTACAGAGCAAGACCTCAGTGGTCGACTATTGTTAGAGGAAGTCATCAGTGATCGTCTCTTGTATAGAAGAAACCTCAGTGGTCGACTCTTGTATAGACAAAGACCTCAGTTGTGGACTCTAGAATAGAGTAAGACTTCTGGAGTAGACTATAGTATAGAAAAAAACCTCTTTGGTCGGCTCTAGTATAGACGAAGATCTCCGTGGTCGACTTTAGTAAAGATAAAGACCTCAGTAGTTGACTCTGGAATAGAGGAAGACTTTAGGGGTCGACTCAAGTATAGGGGTCGACTCCGGTATAGAGAAAGACCTCAGTGGTCAACTCATGTATTGAGACCTCAATAATCGACTCTTGTATAGAAGAAGACCTAAGCGGCCGACTCTGGTAGAAAAGACCTCAGCGGCCGACTCTGGTAGAAGAAGACCACAGTGATCGACTCCGGTATAGAGAAAGACCTCAGTGGTCAACTCATGTATTGAGAAAGACCTCAGTAATCGACTCTTGTATAGAAGAAGACCTCGGCGGCCGACTCTGGTAGAAGAAGACCTCAGCGGCCCACCCCAGTATAGAGGAAGACCTCAGTGGTCGACTCTAATATAGATAAAGATGTCAGTTGTCGACTCTTGAATAGAGGTAGACTTCAGAGGTCGACTCTAGTTTAGGGGAAGACCTCAGTGGGCGACCCTAGTATAGAGGAAGACCTCAGTGGTCGACTCTAGTAAAGAGCAATACTTCGATGGTCAGAAATGAAGACATCAGTACCCACCAAAAAAGAATGTACTTCCAAAAAAAGGGTGAACATTTTATTATTGTGATCCAGAAGTATGTAATTCTATATCGGAACATATTACAAAACATTTTATTGGCAACACTGTCTATATAATATTTTTATTGGCAATCCTGCATATAAATATTTACAAAATATATTGTAAATATATGAACTTGTAAGGTTTTATTACAATCGTCTAAACAATCTGTCATTGTCCGTACATTTGCAGCACTTTAGCAGGGTTGATAACGTTGTCCGATCTGGAAATCGTCTATATGTACATATAATAACTTCGCTGCTTTGGGTTCTCCCTTTATATAGGAATAATTAAATTAAGGTGTCCAGCTAAGAATACCGCACCTGTTGTTTAACTTTTTTATTAAAATTTTAATTTTTTCTAATTTTAGAAAATCTATTTTTAATAACAAAATTCTAATATTTTATATTTTTCGTAATATATAAATTAGGGCGGGTCGATTTAAAAATCGCCCATTGCTCAGTGAAAATCGTATTCTAGGGATCAAAATAAGAAACTTTGCCGAAGGAACCGTACCTCTAAAACGAATTCTGATGTCCCGGAAGAAATCCCACTTTGACCCATTTAGAGTGCTCCAATCGACTCCAAATGTATGACCGACCCCCACTCAGTGAAGTGCTCAGCGAAAATCGTAGTCTAGGGATCAAAATAAGAAACTTTGCCGAAGGAACCATACCTCTAAAACGAATTCTGATGTCCCGGAATTTGGGTCGAACATTTCTTGCATTTTTTCACTTAGCGCTTATACTTATTAGTCACTAGCGCTTTGTTAGTTATTAGCCAATTTTCAATCCCTAAACGAATTTAGAAAGAAGAGACTTAGAACTTTCGAATGATATATATTGTTTATTGTTTTTTTGTTTTATTCGATCTGTTTTCATAGTACATATTTTGTTTTTGCACTTTGTTAGGCTCAAGATCGTTTTTGTTGTTTTCAGTATATGAAATTTTTTTTTTTTAAATTAAAGAAAAAAAAAACCTTTTTCTTTATCATTCAAACAAATTATTCTTTTTCGACAATCGTGTTCTCATTTATTGTTAAACTGACATTGCTTGTGACAAACGCAATAACCGTTTGCAACAAACTTTTTACAGGGTTTGGGATAAACAGGCATTGCTTACGACAAACACAATAACCGTTTGCACCAAACGTTTCACAGGGTTTGTAATAAATATAAATCATTTACGATAATTACACTAACCGTTTGCTATAAACGTTTCTTTGGGTTTTGGGATAAACATCAATCGTTTGCGACAAACATACAGCACAAACGAAATTCGTTTGTCAAATTTTTCGTTTGGGAGTAACGAATTTTTTCCTTGCGTGTGGACGAAGCAATAAAGATACTAGTAAAGAGCGTTCTTGACTGGAATTTGACCGTTTTTGGCTTTTGTGTTAAGTTTTGGGCTTTGATGTGTTCTGACACGTATAGTAAAATTTTATGGCCAACATTTTTGTAGAACATTTCAACCCCGCCCACCCCATTTTAAAGGGTGTTTTTTACGATTTGTTAAAATGGGGCCAAAAATTACAGTTATGTGGCGGAGCTAGAGGGTTGATATGTTCAACAAAAATATTGGCCTTCATTTTTTATAAAAAGTTGCTGAACATACCCTATACCCAAAAAAATCTATTTTTGTTACATAATAGTAAAATGCTAACATCTTTGGGGTACAATTTTGTTTTTTGAACTATTTAGGGTGTCTAGACGCGTTCAGATTGTATTGATATGTTCACAAAAGTTGTTCAGATTTACGTTGGCTACAATTTTGCAAAGCATAGCTGGTAAAAAATTACGAGTCCCTGGAAGTTATGCTGAAAAAAGTGAAAAAAAAAAATTTTTCTTCACTTTGTCAAAAAATAGTACCGAAAATATTTTTTTTCGCAAAAAATTTTAAGAATTGTTGTCTAGCATATTCTTAGCTACATTATTGCCAAATATACTTAAGCGGTATCACCAAGTCTGAAATAGTTGTTGGCCAAAAGCTGATTACACCTTTTTCGATGGGCCCACTGATTTTCAGAAACTTTGGTGGCCCATAAAAAAAATTGGTCACCAATTTCGCCAAACCGAGTATGGGGTTATACTATCCTTTGATAGTAGAATCGAACCTATAGTGTCAAGTCCGTGTATTTTTCAAAAAGTGTTCATTTGTTGCATAGTGTAATTAAAAAAGTTATAGGCGCTCAGGTGCCCAACTGCAAGAAAATCGGTTTCTTTCCCGTAATTCCGGATTTTGGTTGCGTCCGGGGAATTTTAAAACCCATGCTTTTAAACTTCATTTTATTTTGTCGCACTGTGTAATTGTATGCAATTACTGTTTAAATATGATATGATAAAAAACAATTCAATGAGTTTAAACCTCGGGAACTTGGTGACCATTACGTGAAACTATTGGACAAATTTCAACATTGCTATTCGTGAAATCGCAATTATTTGTGAAATTACAACAGTTTGAAAGCTCTCATTTGTACACAGCTGTGACTAGCCATGATGGCAAACCAAACTAAACAAAAAGCAACTATCGGCTGTTAAATTAATTGTCAAATAAAGCAGTCTTATCAACTCAAAGTTGTAAATCTATAAAAAAAAACAATGTATACATTCCACTCGTAATGAGAGCGCATAAACCGTATGTGTGATTATTATTTTCTTTATTTAGTCAGCCTCGAAATGGTACAATTCTATTTGAAACAACACTTTTCTTCCATAAAAATATGCAAATTTTTGCACAACCCCTCGTAGCCAAATTCGCACACTCGTGTCTGGGTTTCTGGTTGAAATATAACCGTACTGATATTACAACTATGTCAACAATAATGGTAACGCTCACACAGCAATTTACAAACCTTTTTTTTACACACGGTCGCACGCGTACCGAACGTACATTCGGCCACATTTCATGTTGTCTCAGAATTTGGAAAATAAACTACACAAATTACACATGTCCAAGGTATGTCATTTTACTCCGTGTAATACATTCGGTTGTTAACATCCTGCAACATCATACAGGGATGTGATACCTCTCCTCAGCATCACAACTGTCTCTGGTATTTTACTATACTTAAACTGTCTGCCGAAAATGTGATATTCGAGGATGTGGAGTTCTTCAAACACTGTGTATGATTTTGTCTGAATGTGATGATTTGTTACGGGAGTAAAATGCGCCACAATTTTTGTTTTGTTGGCTTTATAATAAAGAAGAATATAAGGGTATTGCTTAAATAAAAAAATTATATATATATATATATATGTAATATATCTATATAGTGTGATTTCAAAGCAGTTTGACCAACTCAAAAAATGGCCCCTTTCAATTCCACAAAATTTAGGACAATAATTCTCCTAGTGTGCGGGAATTTTTTTTTATGTTTTTAGTTTTTAAAATTCATTGTAGTTTTTGTGGTACAGAGCTCCAAAGTTACCTATCACAAGGATTTTTCTCAAAATTACTATTTGTTAAATTATCCATATCTTCTTAACCGCTTTACGTATTTTGAAGATCTTAATACCAATGGAAAGCTCGGCAACTCGGCTACAAAACTCGGCTACTTTTGGTGGAAAGAGGTGAAAATATGGAAAATATCCCTTATTCTTGTAAAGGGTCCGTTATCTAACTTTTAACTTAGCTCATGTCTGATTTGACAGATAATTAGTTTTATCCTTCCGCTGAACGAATATTGTTGTGTATATGCTTGAACAAGTGGGCCTGCGATCGACTTACAGAAGATGCCGATTTTGCCAAAAAAAATCATCTTTTCAGATGAAGCTCATTTTGATCTTGGTAGGTATATAAACAAGCAAAATTGTCGCATTTGGGGCACAGAAAACCCGCACGCATACATTGAAAAGCCGATACAGCCAAAACGAGTCACTGTTTGGTGCGGATTTTTATCCAGAGGCATAATTGGGCCATGAGCAAGGAGTGGCCGTTACAGTCAATGGCGATCGTTGTCGGGCCATGTTGAACGAGCTTTTGTTCACAATATTTGAAGAGGAGTATATTGGCAACATTTGGTTTCAACAGGCAATTTTATTGAGTCAATATTTAAATTTTAGATTCGTCTGCTGGACTAGTATAACTTCAAAACGGTTTGACCGATTGATGTTATCTTAAGGCTAGGTTGGGCAAACGTAACGGTAACGCCAGTAGCGTAACGAATCAACTGATTCAATCTGACATATGGAAATCAGTGTAAACGATTAGCCAACGGAAACGAACCGTAAACGGATGGCTGAATCTGCTGAAATTTGATTTGGTGGAAAGAGGTGAAAATATGGAAAATATCCCTTATCGTTGTATATGCTGAAGAAGTAATAAGTCATGTCATGGATGGCTGAATCTGCTGAAATTTGATTTGGACTGTACGCTTACGTGCATTTGCAAACAAAATTAGTAAAATAATGAAAAAAGAATAAATTTATGCGAAACTTTTGAAAAGTAATGATAAATAAGTGATAAAATCATAAATTAGTAGCAAATAAATATAACATAAAATTAATTTGTTGCTATTTTTGTTGTGAATGTCTGAGTGATACAGCAAGTTTTCCAAGTTTTGGGTAATTGCGGGCAACGTTACGGCGGCGTTAAAGATAAATTACGGTTAAGTTTGCCTAACCCGGCCTTTAGTAGGGACATAAATACTGTTACAACATTGAACACACCCATAACAATAGTAGAATTGAACATACGCTATTGATCCCACGTGGGTTATGAAACCTAACCTCTAAAGCGTTAGTTTGTAACGGGAATTCAAAATTACTTCCGTTTTCGCCATGGAGTGGTCAGGCAATGAGAACCGCATCGCAGTAAAAAGCGACATTTTCATAACGCTACCGGTGCATAAAACTATTTGAGGAGACTGTAAATGTCAAAACCGGCCACCGGAAGGGACGTCCTCGTACTGTTCGAACGCCGCAGGTCATCAAAGCCGTCAAGTCAAGAATTCTGCCAAATCCGCTCCGAAAACAGAAAATCATGGCCCATGAAATGAATATTACGGAAAATCCATATGTCGAATTATCAAAAAATACTTGGGGCTTTCAAGGGCCATACTGGACATCTGTTGACAGCAGCTTTAAATAAAATAGGAAAGTAATATGCAAACGTTTTTTGGTGCACGCTGGCAACTTGCATAGAAAAATCTTGTTCACTGTACAAGAAAAATGTAACGAACAAAATGATAGGGTATATGCACGGCCGTCTAAGGAAGCATCTGAACTGATTGCACGGTTCGAAAAAGGCCATTATCCAGCTTTAATCATGGTTTGGTGGGGTGTCTCTTACAAAGGGATCACTGACTTGCATTTCTGTAAACAAGGGAAAAAACGTAGAAAACGTTTTGGAAGCTGTTGTGAAGCCACTTAACCATTCTCTATTCCAAAACCCAGCATGGACTTTCCAGCAGAATTCTGCGCCGGCCCATAAGGCTAAAACGACCCAAACATGGCTTCGAAACAATTTGCCAGTTTTCATTTCTTCTGAAGAATGGCCATCTGGAAGCCCTGATTTAAGCCCACTGGATTACAAATTGTGGACAGTTTTAGAGGACATGGTCTGCCTTAAAAGATACCCCAACATCAATTCTCTTAAGACTTATTTGATACTTAGTGTGGAAACTTTCCCAATGGACGAGGTGCGTGGGGCTATTGATTATTGGCCACTGTGATTTAGGTATGTGTGAAGGCTATAGGCGGACATTTCGAATGAATGAATGCTTGCTTTTTGTTTACAATATAGATCAATAGATATATATAACAAATTTGGTCCAAAAGCATTCATTAATTTTAATGTTATTGCATAAAATGTGTGCAACAGTATTTATGCCCCTACTAAGCAATGTGAGTATGCTTAATGTATCAGGATCCGATAGGTAGCGCTGTATTCAAGCTATAAACAAATTGCTCATTTATTGACCAAATCGGCTGATATTCGTGGAATAAGTTGACCTAGTACCTAGAAGGCGAATCACAAAATTTAGATTCAATTGATAAAGCGCGCTGTATTCAAGTTATAAACAAATTGCTCATTTATTGACCAAATCGGCTGATATTCGTGGAATAGGTTGACCTAGTACCTAGAAGGCGAATCACAAAATGTGGATTCAATTGATAAAGCAAATTCGTGCACATTTGTATAATAATTGTACTAAATTTCATTTAAAAAATATGTCAGTTTTTGATTCCATTGCTTTGGAATTACCCCTAATTTTATCCATACATTTTTTTTAGTTGGCATTGTCTTCTTCGTTAGAATGCTTGCTATTGGAAAATCAAATAAATGTTTCCTTTATATCCCCTCACCATACAGCGCAGCGTATATAATTTGCTACGAGCCAAGAGTGTAACACATCGAAGGTATGACCTAAGACCTTAAGTATATATGACGGAAATCCGTTTTGAGCAATGTCCGTCCGTCTCTCTGCTGACTGGTGCGCCCGATAACTCTCGAAAGGAGTAACTGATTGACTTCAAATAATATTTTTCTCCATCTCAGGCTAAGTTTGAAGGTGGGTCATAATGGTTCAATCCTTCTAGTACCTCCCCCACAAAGGGTTAACATTTAATGATATATTGATTCTTTAATAGATTCTGTACTAATTAATCGAATTATCTGAAATTCCACACATAGTATAAGTTTATTAGTCGCTAACACCACGCAGAAAATGGGCGAACTTGCCACTTCCTTTTAGTACCTCCCACACAAGTGGACGATTTTGCACCAAAAGTTAATTGCTTATAGCCTTTATAACAGTTCATATAAATACTTGAAATGTTGTACAGTGATTCTAGCTTTCAAAAATTGGAACAAACTATATTTTTGCGGTTTTTTATTTTTTATGTTTTTTTTCGAGCCGACAAAAACTATTTTTTGGTAAAAAAATCAAATTTTTTCTAATTGTTTAAACGACAGTTTCTAACTAACCTGCTGTTTTCACGTGTCCAAGTGTCATTATTAGGATTTATAGTCCTCCTAATATCATTTTATTTAAAGTGTTTTCCGACTTCGATCTTATACTTCAATAAATATGGTTTAAATAATAAAGTCACCTTCCAAGAAATTGGGAACTTTAAAGAATTTTTTAATAGAAATATTACCATAAATAACACTGTTTGTGCACAAAAATTTATCCTCGATGAAAACAACGTACTCCGCATAATCCTCTAATTAACCCATTTTTCTGAGACATCGCATTATGAAGATATTTAGCCACAAAGTTTCCTGGGTAAACAAGAAGGTTAGTAGACTCAAACACAATTTTAATATAAGTATAGAAAACTTCGGAATAGATGTTCCATGTCAAAGAATGAAAGAAAGGGGACACTTCAAGAAGTATTTCCCCCGACACCCCCGCTCATCCCCTTAACCATTAAAAAACCCCTTCAAAAATAATGTTGTTTCGAATGGATTTTTTGGGTGATGTATTCGACAAAAATATTCCTTGTAAAAATCACTATAGGTACCCTAAATTGTGGGTAATGGCAACCAAATGGTTTTTTTTTTAAATAGTGATCGGGGGTAACATATATATGGGGGCTATATCTAAATCCGAACCGATTTTCTCCGAATTTGGCAGTATTCCTTCATGTAATATGAAACCTCTTTCTGCCGAATTTCGCACTGATCGGACATAAAATACAGTTTTTACAGCGCTTACATGTGAAATCGGGGGTAACATATATATGGGGGCTATATCTAAATCCGAACCGATTTTCTCCGAATTTAACAGTATTCCTTCATGTAATAAGAAACCTCTTTCTGCCGAATTTCATACTGATCGGATATAAAATGAAGTTTTTACAGCGCTTACATGTCAAATCGGGGCTAACATATATGGGGGCTATATCTAAATCTGAACCGATTTTACCCAAATGCAATAGGGATCGTCCTTGGACCAAAAAAAAGATATGTGTAAAGTTTCGTCGAGATCGGACCATAATTGCGACCTGTACTTTGATTACAAAAATACATGCACAGACGGACAGACGGACAGACAGACAGACGGACATAGCTAAATCAACTCAGAAAGTGATTCTAAGTCGATCGGTATAATAACCGATGGGTCTATTTCTTACCCTTTTGGGTGTTACAAACAAATGCACAAAGTTATAATGCCCTGTACCACAGTGTGGTGTAGGGTATAAAAACACAGAAAATTCAAATTGAATGGGGAATGTTTATTATCATTTGAAAGAACATTCTTTGGCGTTTATTTTTTGAAGATTATGTCTATTAAAAATGGCTGCGGCTACGTCTCAGATGGTCCACCCGTTGAGTCCAATTTTCGATGACTCGTTCGAGCATTTCGACTGGTAACTGGCGAATGACACGCGTGATGTTTTGCTCCAAGGCCGAAATCGAAGCGGGTTTGTCCGCATAAACTTTAGACTTTACATATCCCCACAGGAAAAAGTCTAACGGTGTGATATCACACGATCTTGGTGGCCAATCGATCGGCCCAAAACGCGAAATTATCTGCTCACCGAAGTGTTCTCTCAATAAACCCATTGATTGATGCGATGTGTGGGAAGTTGCGCCGTCTTGTTGAAACTAACTGTCGCCGAGATCACGAGTTTCAATTTCAGGCATCAAATAATCGGTTATCATGGCACGATAACGATCGCCATTGACGGTTACGTTCTCAGCGGCATCATTTTTGATGAAATATGGACCGATGATTCCACCGGCCCACAAACCACACCAAACTGTTGTTTTTCTGGATGAAGTTGCAGCTCTTGAATCTCTTCAGGTTGCTCTTCGTCCCAAATGCTGCAATTTAGCATGTTTACATACCCATTGAGCCTGAAATGGGCCTCATCGCTGAACACAATTTGGCACGAACATGTCGGATCTTCTTGGAACTTTTCAAGAGCCCATAGAGCGAAGCGATGTCGCTTGGAAAGGTCGGGCGGCTTCAGTTCTTGCACAAGCTATATTTTGTATGCTTTCCATTTAAGATCTTGACGTAAAATGCGCCAAGTCGTTCCATACGCCAGTCCGAGTTGCTGCGAACGGCGCCGAATCGACTATCCACGGTCTTCGTGTACACTCACAGCTACGGCCGCTACATTTTCTTCACTGCGTGCTGGAAGTGGTCTATTCGGGCGATGAATGCTGGGTCTCCAGATGGGTAATGGTGTAGCGAATAGTACACTCAGTAGGCCGATTATGTTGACCAAAAGATGAGCGAAGTGCACGAAACCATACTTCACAGAACGTGAATTTTCGTAATAAAGTTGAACGATTTGTTCAGGCGTAAGTCTTTCCATGAATAAATTCCAAACAATACTTAACAAAAATAACACGACAGCATGACACGACTCACACGTGATCTGTCAAAACAAGGCTATTGGTAAAAGTATCTCTACTTGGATCATCCGTTATTATTAATTTTGGAGGGAGATTTTCAGGGATAAGGGTATGAGCGGGGGTTTCGGGTATTTTGGGAGAAATACTTCTCGAAGTGTCCCCTTTCATTCATTCTTTGATATTGAACATCTATTCTGAAGTTTTCTATAATAAAATTGTGTTTGAAGTTACTAACCTATTTGTTTACCCAGCAAACTTTATGCCTAGCTCTTTGACAAACATTTTTTTACATAGTGTAATTTTACACCCACTTCCATTCAAAGCTTATACACGCTGAAAAAACTCGCTTCTGCAATATATAGTCTCAAACATATTCTGCTTGAAATATACATATGTTTCGGGTACACTCCAAATATATAATATTTGACACACATAAATATTATATATTTGGGAGGATGTTGTTTTAACAAAACTATATTTCCCTCCTAATATTTTTGTCTTTGGAGCTAATATTTTTGAAACAAATAAAAGATTCCAAGAATCCAAGAATTGTACACAAAGAATAATTTGTTTTTAAGTATTTTAGCAATGCATTTTTTTAGAAATTCAAAGTAAATTTTTTGGAAGTTGTAGTATTGTAGGGTAGCGATAAATCGCATTGATTGATTGACACAAGTAATGTTTTTGAAATATTTAATATAGAATATTGTTTGTTAATAACAACATTTTTTTAAAAATTCGTGCTGCAAAACAAAAGTACTACTACTTTGATATTTTGAACTATAAAGTATAACAGGCAATCTAGGAAAAAACTAAAATTCGACAATGTCAGTAAAGTTTTAAAACTCTTTTTTGAATACAATATATTTGGACAAAAATTAAACAAAAACTTCGTTTGTGTGTAAAGAAATATTTTATTTGTGAAAGTCAGTTCGCAACTGTTTTTGGTTGCAATATATATTAATTTATGCGTTTCAAACAAAATTTATTGATTTTCAAATAAAATATTTTTGTTCAAAAACATATAGTATTTAAACATTTTGGTTCAAAATATATTTTCTTCTTGGTATTAGAGAGTAGAGTTGGGCACTATAGTTCTTTTAAGTGATCGCTCTTTGTAGTTCAGTTCAATTGAGTGAACTAGTTCGTTCATTTAGTTCAACAGCTCACTTTAGCACTGTAGCTCTTTAGCTCACCAGCTATTTAGCTCATTAGCTCACCAGCTCTCTTTGCTTAAACAGGTCATTTCGTTCAGTAGATCACCAGTTCAAATCAGACGCTATTAAAGGAATCTGATTGGAATATGAATGGAATGAGTTGAAAAACCTTATACAAATGCGTTTGTAGAATCATACATTCATGATGAGAATCATACATTCATGATACATAAAAATGGAAACAACACATAACAGCTGTGAAGAGAAATCGAAATGAGAAGAGATAACGAAATGAGTAGAGAACAAATGATATGACTGAAGAAAAAATATTGTGAACTACTGAGCTGGAATGAACGAGTTGTGTGAACTACGAGTAGTTCGTTCAGTTCAGTATAGTAACCCGTTCAATTGAACTAGTTCGTTCACGAACTACACAACTCTATTAGAGAGTTAATAGAAGCGTCAAATATAAACAGTTCGCGAAAATCGGAGAGAACGAACAGATTAAAAAATTAAATTAAATTTTCAAGACTTAAAAATCGCAAACGAAACTTGTTTCAAATCGAAGTATAACCGAAGATGTTATGGCCAAAAACCCGATATGCAAAGTGAAATTTTAACGATTTTTTTGATATCGATAACTTCTGAATGAGTTATCGGAAAATTAAAAAAAAACCATAAGGCGTTTCTTCAGTAATCCTAAAAAAATTTTAAAAAAGGAAAAATCAAAAATTTGAATTGTCGATTTATCGTGGAATTCCCCATATACTTTACGAGATCTCTGATCAATAGTTTGATGTGTTACAAACGATATATCCCCAGATAGATTTGTCACGTTTTATGATTGATACTCTTGGTGAACCCATTTTTTTTATAATTCTAAGTGCCATCCTCAGCCCTTTTACATAATTAGCTTCGACTCCTACCACTTAGATGTATTACCACGTCGAACAGTGAGTCCGACGGCAAAAAAGTAGTAATAAATTTAGATCTTTAATCTTCTTTGCTTCGAACACCTAACATTGTTCTACATATTTTTAGGGGTACAACGCTGACTTTAACCTTACAAGGGATGTTTGTATTACAATGAAATTTCAATAAAAAGACTTATGCATTTACAAATTAAAGTTCTTATGCCCAAAAGCTGAAAATATAGAATGCCCATATTTCGAAAGTCAATTTTTTGCGTATTTCCAATCGGTGTTATATTTTAAGTTGGCGTTATTTGCTTCTCTCACCCACCAAAATGCATAAATGATTACATTCAGAAACTGCTATTAAAATTCAATTTCATTTTAGGCGTATGTTTTTTTACAAAAAAACATATGCTGACGACTCATTATTTATATTTTTTTGCCGGTTTTGGTTGATTCATTTTCATTTGAATATTAAAATTCTACACCATATGTGCGTAAATGTAATTTAATTCATATCAACAACACTTGTTAGAAAATTTTATATGTATGTTGCGGCAACAGAACCAAAAACATGTTTCCCACAAACAGTTAAGGCAAATTAAAAAAATGATGCTTTTTGCCGCATAAATTTTACTTTACAACTTTTTTGTGAGATCGTACAAAAATGTGTGATAATTTGTGAGTCTAAAAAGAGTATATAAAGTACTGCAGGCCTCACTGAAAAAAATTTGGGCCTTAAACAAATAATGAAGATTAGGTTAGGGTACAAAAAGTTATTTAAGTTTTTGAATCTAGTGTCGTTATAATAACACTATCCAACAAATTAAGACTTTTTGATTGGAACAGAATAGCGAAGCTATTCTGAAAGATTATACTGAGTAGATAATTTTTTTAGAATAAACTCCAAAATCCAGATGGTCTGAGCTTTTCTAACGGTCGAAGCATTATACTAAATAAAAAAAATGATGTCAGTTAATGTCTAATTATTATTTTTGCCGGAAAATTTCAGTGGGTCGTAAATATACCTCTTCTCGCTTAATTAGCAAAATTACTATGGAATAATTGGAGCAGAAGAGCCACTCTATAATTCTGAAAGGGCATGTTGAGTAGGTTATTTTTGTAGAATAAACTTATGGTCCAGCTGGTTTGAGTTTTTTTTTACAGTTGGTCAATGTTTTCATATTTTGGTCAAAGTGAGCATTTTACTAAATGAAAAAAATGATGTAAGTTAATGTCTGAGAGATTTCTTATTGTCAGAATTATTGGAATTTTATGAGGATCATTTTTGTGGAAGATCTTAACCCTCCAGCTCCTCTCTTAACCAGTCAATTTGACCCGTTTTTCAAAAAAAAAAAACAAAAAAATCCTTTCAAAAAGGACATTTAAGGATTTAAATATTCTACGAAAATTTTTGCCGGAAAATTTCAGTGGGGCCGCTAAAGACACCAAAGTTGTAAATATACCTCTTTACGCTTAATTAGCAAATTGCTTGCCATTTGATTTCAAAAGTAGTGACCGAATACAAATATTGCTCCCATTTCGTGCCTTTGGTTAATTAGACTCTAACCTTTACACGTGGTTTAGTCATCTAGTGGTCTATAAGTTGTAGCACTTCACAATTATTAATTTACCCATAAATTCATGTGAATGCCAATCACTAAAATTCGAATAAAGTAATTGAAGAGGTTCTACAAGTATCGCAGAATTTTATCCATCATGTTTACTCAGTGGAATGAATGAATGCAATGAGTGGAAGATTTTTCCAATAATTTTGATTTGTATATATTTACACAAAATAAATATGTAAAATGTTTCTGAAATACGCATGAAAAGCCGAGGTACGAGTATTATGCCCTACAATTGGGTATGAATATTAGTTATTAGGGCGATGGTTAAGTAATTGAAATGTAAAATTAATATATACGTATGTATATCCTTATCCATATTCACAAGATACCAATACAAAACCTACAGTGTCAATTCTAACATAAACTAATCACAGCAAAGATTGTCTAGTCATATAGTTTGCAATTGTAAGAATGCGGCAATCATAATAATAATGAAATATTGAGCAGCGGCATTTGGTAATTGAATATGGATTATATCGATTCATGATTCGGTATAGTTCTATAAAAACGAGTCTTCCGATTTCATACATTGACTCTATAGGGAAAATCGGTCCTGATAATTTCAATTGAAAATGGTATATTTTCAATTGAACATTGAATTTTTAATTTTTCCCCGACCCTGTCCTAGAATTTTGAGAATAAGGCCCGATTTTTTCAAAAGGTCAACTTTTCTGAAATGGCAACAAAATTTTCTACTTAGTAGGGGCATAAATACTGTTACAAAATTGAACACATCCTTTACAATAGTAGAATTAAACATACCCTACCCTTACCATATAGATTATGAAACCTAACCTCTGTAGCGTAAGTTTGTAACGGGAATTCAAAATTGATTCAGTTCTCACCATGGAGTGGTCAGGTGACAACCGTATCGCTGTTATAGCGTTTTTATACCCTACACCACACTGTGGTACAGGGTATTATGACTTTGTGCATTTGTTTGTAACGCCCAAAAGGAGAAGAAATAGAACCATAGTTTATTATACCGATCGTGATAGAATAAATTTTTGAGTCGATTTAGCCATGTCCGTCTGTCCGTCTGTCTGTCCATGTATTCTTGTAATCAAAGTGCATGTCGTATTTATGGTCCGATTGTGATGAAATTTAGCACAGTGCTCTTTTTTGGCCCAAGGACGATCCCTATTGAAATTGGTCAAAATCGGTTCAGATTTAGATATAGCCCCCATATATATGTTACCCCCGATTTGACATGTAAGCGCTGTAGAAACTGTATTTTATATCAGATCAGTACAAAATTTGGCAGAGAGAGTTCCCTTATTACATGAATGAACACTGCTAAATTCAGGAAAAATCGGTTCAGATTTAGATATAGCCCCCATATATATGTTTCACCCGATTTTACATGTAAGCGCTGTAAAAATGTTAAATTATATCCGATCAGTATGAAATTCTGCAGAAAGAGGTTTCTTATTATATGAATGAACACTGTTAAATTTGGAGGAAATCGGTTCAGATTTAGATATAGCCCCCATATATATGTTAGCTCCGATTTGACATGTAAGCGCTGTACAAACTTTATTTTATATCCGATCAGTATGAAATTCGGCAGAAAGAGGTTTCTTATTAACACTGTTAAATTTGGAAGAAATCGGTTCAGATTTAGATATAGCCCCCATATATACGTTACTCCCGATTTGACATGTAAGCGCTGTAAAAATGTTATATTATATCCGATCAGTATGAAATTCGGCAGAAAGAGGTTTCTTATTATATAAATGAACACTGTTAAATTTGGAGGAAATCAGATTTAGATATAGCCCCAATATATACGTTACCCCCGATTTAACATGTAAGCGCTGTAAATATGTTATTTTAAATCCGATCAGTATGAAATTCGGCAGAAAGAGGTTTCTTATTATATGAATGAACACTGTTAAATTTGGAAGAAATCGGTTCAGATTTAGATATATCCCCCCATATATACGTTACCCCCGATTTGACATGTAAGCGTTGTAAAATGTTATTTTATATCCGATCAGTGCGAAATTCGGCAAAAAGAGGTTTCTTTTTACATGAAGGAATACTGCCAAATTCAGAGAAAATGGGATCAGATGTAGATATAGCCCCCATATATATGTTACCCCCGATTTGCTATGTAAGCACGGAGACTTTATTTTATATCCGATCAGTACGAAATTCGACAGAAAGAGGTCTTTTTACGTGAATGAGTATTCAGGGAAGATCGGTTCAGATTTATATATAACCTCCATATATATGTTCCTCCTGATTTGGTTTCGAAGCGCTATAGAAGTTGTACCTTACTTCCGACCATCAAAATTTTCCAGAATGATGTTTCTCAATTTAGAAACGAATATTGCTTAATTTAGCGATTATCGGTACAGAATTAAATATACATTCACCAATTATTACAAATTATTATAGCAATGACCTTTTGGCATTGTTAGGGAGGTGTAGGGTATTATATAGTCGGCCCCGCCCGACTTTCTGCCTTTCCTTACTGGTTTATATATGGTATAAAAAACAATATTCTAAAATGCCCTGCCCCTTGGGATTAG
Source organism: Eudasyphora cyanicolor (assembly GCA_963930755.1). Classification (NCBI taxonomy): domain Eukaryota; kingdom Metazoa; phylum Arthropoda; class Insecta; order Diptera; family Muscidae; genus Eudasyphora; species Eudasyphora cyanicolor. The sequence goes on along the minus strand of OZ005736.1, from coordinate 152,474,878 downwards.
TCTCATGTTCATCTACCGGGGCATAAACTTGTTTGAGGAGACCTCGTACTTTTCGCAGGTCATCAAAGCTGTCAAATCAAGAATTCTGCGAATTCCGCTCCGAAAACAGAAAATCGTGGCCCATGAGATTAATATTTAGCAAAGGTCCATGAGTTGAATTATCAAAAAAGTCTTGAGACTTGGGGCTTCCAAATGCCACAAAGGACATTTGTTGACTTCAGCTTTATAAAAAATAGGAAAGCAAAATACTAACGTCTTTTGGTGAAGCACGCTGATAACTGGCAAAAAAAAATTTTCACAGATGAAACAAATTTTACTCTGCAAGAAAAATTTAACAAACGAAATGATATGGTGTATGCACAGTTGTCTAAGAAAGCATCTAAAGTGATTCCACGGGTCGGGAAGGTCCATCATACAGCTTTAATCATGGTTTGATGGGGTGTCTCTTACGATGGGGTTAAAACATTGGCCAAAAATTACCAAGAAACCGGTTTGGAAGCTGTTGTGAAACCACTTAACCATTCCATATTCCAAAACCAGGCATGGACTGTCCAGTATGATTCTGCACCAGCACATAAATCTGAAATGACCCAGACATGGCTTTAACACAATTTGTCAGCGTTCATTTCTTCTGATGAATGGCTCTCTGGCAGCCTTGATTTAAAGGACACGGTCTCACACAAAAGATACCCAAACGATTCTCTTAGATTGCTTTGATTCGTGCTGTGGCCACTTTCCCAAAAGGAGGAGGTGCGTGTGGCTATAGATGATTGGTCAGTGCAAAAGGATTTATTACTTTTAATGTTATAGCATAAAATGTGTGTAACGGTATCTATGTCCCTACTAGGTATTTGATGGAAATGTCGATCCGATATACCCAATAAAACAAAAGTAATTCAAATGGTCATAACTTTTGTCTCAGTGGGTATCTCTAAAAGTAATTTTGTCACAAATAGAATTTTTTTTCTATTCAGAAAATATTGTGACAAAGGAATCGGTATATTTTCGATTATTATATATACACGCTGAAAAAAAATCGCTTCTGTAGTATATTGTCCCAAACATATTCAGCTGAAAACATACATATATTTGGGGTACACTCCAAATATATAATATTTGATACACACAAATACATTATATGTTTGGGAGGATGTTGTTCTAAACAAGAGATCGTTTTCATCCAAATACATTTATACCCTCAATTTAGTGATACGAGGGTATATATCATTTGCTACGGCCAAAAGTGTAACACATCGAAGGAGTGATCTAAGACCCTAAGTATGTTTGGCGGATATTCGTTTTGGGTTAGTTTAAGTCGAATGAGAAATGTCCGTCCGTCCGTCTGTCTGCTGGCTGGTGCGCACGATATCTCTCGAAAGGAGTAACCGATTGACTTCAAATTTAATACCTGGTAATATTTTTTTCTATCTCCTGCTAAGTTCGAAGATGGGTCATATTGGTCCACTCCTTCTAGTACCTCCCCCACAAAGGGGTAAACTGTTGTGAAATATTGATTCTTTAATAACTGCTATACTACTTATTAGAATCTTCTGAAATTCCACAGATAGTATTAGTTTATTAGTCGCTAGAAACTCGAGAAAAATGGGCGAAGTTGCCGCGCCCCTTTTGGTACCACCCACACAAATGGACCATTTTGCATCGAAATTAAACAGCTTCCAACTTTAATATAACTTCATACAAATACATACAATTTTGTACAGTGTTATGATTTTACAGTAATTACAGTCAAATGAAAAATGGGCGTTATTGGCACGCCCCTTTTGGTACCTCCCACACTAATAGACCATTTGCACCAACATTTAACAGCCTATAACATTAATACCAGTGTATAAAAATACTTGAAATTTTGTACAGTGTAATGCTTTTATAGTGCTTATAGCCCTTTGAAAAATGGGCGTTATCGCCCCTTTTTGTACCTCCCACACAAAATGGTCAAATAATACCACAATTTAATATCTCAGCGTTAATATACCAGTGCACATAAACGCTTATAATTCGGCACAGTGCAATGCATTTAAAGTATTTACTGGCGACAAAAAGGTGTATGTATTTGTTAAACCCGTTCTGGTAGCTCCCATACAAACTAATTCGTGGAGTATTCAATATTACATTACTCACAAAGTGAGGGTATACCTTAATCGGTTTACCCGACTGAAACTTTCTTACATGTTTTATATTTGGAACTAATATTTTCGAAACAAAGAATAATTTGTATTTAAGTATTTTGGCAACGTATCAATTTACTTCACTTTAGGGAAAATTTTCTGTTTTTCAGAAATTAAAAGTGCAATTTTTTAGAAATTGTATATGTTTGTACCCGCTGGAGTTGTCAGTCTCCTAACGGGCGCGTGCCCAGGTGGTGGATAGGGGGATGGACACACTGTTTCATCTCAACTAGGGATGCCTCAGGGAGGATGGATTTTCTATTCTTACTGAGGCGCCCCTGGGGGGGATGGAACAGTGTATCCACCACCTTAGGGAATATTCCCCGCGGACCAAAACTGACCATGGGGGTGTTTCCCCTAAAACAAAAAAACATTATGGAAAGCAGGAAAAGAGAAAATAAAGTTACGGTGCAGGGAGTAATAACCCCAGTACTGGCGGCAATTGTTGATGTGCTCCCTAGTCACGTGTCGTCGTTATCCAAAAATAGCGAGCCTAAAATATTTTCAATGTCTCCTACAGGTGTGGCTGCCTTGGCACCTGTAGTCGTAGTAACTGAAGCGCAACCAATCCTCCTACAGGTGTGGGTGCAACAAGCGCGCATCTAGCCATTGGCAAAAATACGGAGAAGGAAAAGGAGGAACCACGGGAGAGTATGAAAGTCAGCGCGTGCATGGCACAGCTCACGACAAAAAAGAAAATCTATCAGGGGCACAAAGACGAAAGTTGAAGAAGATGAACCAAAATAGCAAACAGACCAAAGTGCAGTATGCTCCAAAGGAGCTATCTGAGACTCCATCCACCTCCGCGGAAGCAGGAAAGAGGATCAGATCTCCAGAAGAGCAGAGCCAAAAAGAGCTTCCCTGCTTTCAAGTAAATTGGAGAGAACAAATCAAGCCCCTCACCAAGGAGACTCTAGTCTGTATCCTGGTGGAGATGGCGCGACAAAGTCGATCCAACTACAAAGGAAGCGAGCGCAACCACGGAATCCTCCGGAAAGATTAGTACATCTAAAAAGATGTCACGATCTATACGGAAGAGGAAGTTGGTTGATGAAAAATGTAAGAAGCCACCATATTATGCCAAAGTAGCGAGAAAGCAATATAGAGACGAGCTCTGCTACGCAGTGATCGATATCAACAGAGCATCTGGAAAAATCCCCACTGACCAACACAACAACGTTGAAGACTTGGTGAATAACAAAATTGTGGAGCACGCTCTCAACTCCGACGACGGGACCCCATTTCAAATAACACTATGCAACAAATGAACACTTTTTGAAAAATACACGAACCTGATTGTATAGCTTCGATTCTACTACCAAATGGTAGTATAACCCTATACTTAGTTTCGCGAGATTGGTGACCAATTTTTTTTTATGGGCCTCGAAAGATTCGGAATATCAGTGGACCCCTTGAAAAAAGGTGTCATCGGTTTTTGAGCAACAGCTACTTCAGACTTGCTGATAGCGCTTAACTATATTTGGCAATAATGTAGCTAAGAACACGTTGAACAAAGTCTGTTAACATTCCATGCCAAAAAATTTTTGTTTTCCTGCACTTTTTTTCGAAAAACATGGGAATAAATTTATTTTTTTTTCACTTTTTTTGGCATAACTTTAAGGGATCGCTGATTTTTGACTAACAATATTTGGCAATATTGTAGCCACGGTAAATCTGAACAACTTCTAGAAACATATCAATACAATTTGAACGTGTCTAGGCACCTTAAATAGCTCAAAAAGCCACATTGTATCCCAAAAATGTAAGTATTTCACTGTTATGTAACAAAAATATATTGAATTTTTTTCACTGTTGCACAGTGTAATGAGCAGCGAGTTCAAAGGGGACACACTGAGGATGAATTTCGCGTCACCAGAATGTATAGAGACCCTCAAAGAGCTTGTGGATAGCATTCCCTCTCCCTGGGAAGGCGCTAAGCTGAAACTGGTGAGGATGAGGGACATTCCTCAGCTCATAAAAACGACAGTACACGTCAAAGGACGGGGCAGCAATTTCACATCAGAACGCATGCTCAAACTCTTTGGCCAGCAAAACAAGGGACTGGACGTGAAGAGGTGGGAAGTCTTCCACAGAGAGAATGATCGTGATGGCACTCTCCTTGTGGTGGGTTTGGATCGGCTCTCCATGGCCAGCCTGGTCAAGTCGAAGGGTATGGCGTCTATGTCCACAAAGCAGTCCTCTTCAAAATTGGTAAGGCTATGGTTGGCGCTGAAAACCGGCAAAATGAGCCAATAAATAATAAAGGCAGCGATGAAGATAAGTGTCCACTGCAGCCAAAAAATTAGGAGGGAGCCGAATATACTATCTCTGACTCCCAAGAAGACCGGTTACTGGAGGAACAATTATTGAAGTCATCCAGATAAACCTTAATCGGAGCGAGGCGGCAACCAACGTTTTGATGGAAATAATAAATAAAGGTAAGACTCATATTGCTTTAATCCAAGAACCATGGACGATTCGAAACAAGGTTGCTGGATTAAACCACGTTAATTACCAACTGTTTTATGCAAATACAGGAACTAGACCAAGGACTTGTATTATATGTCACAAAAATTTATGTTATCTTTTGTCTCCAGAGTTGTCAACATCGGATGCTACAGTACTGAAACAAGGGAATGGAAGTTTATACCTAGCATCAGTATATCTGCCTTTCGATTCACCGACATTACCCCCTACGTCGGAACTACAACGCTTAGTGACGAAAGTCAAACAAACAGGTAACGAAGTACTAGTAGGTTGCGATGCTAACTCTCACCCCGTCGCGTGGGGCAGTACTAACATTAATAATCGGGGCCAGGCCCTAGTAGAATTCTTGAATACTAACGACCTAATAACACTTAACATAGGTAACACGGCTACCTTCGTTAATAGAATAAGGGAAGATATAACAATATGTTCAGAAAATCTAATAGATGTGATACAGGAATGGAGGGTCTCTAAAGAACATTATTTTTCTGATCATCGTTACATAAGGTTTAACGATGTTTCTAAAATTAAAAAGTTCCTCTAAAAAAACCCATACATAAATTGGCACTACCAATTTAGTTTCCTGTCCAGGATTACACCTAAGTATTTAACCCTGTTGGATACTGGAATTGTTTTGTTTAGGAAATGTGGGTCATCATATTGACCAATCTTCGTTTTCCTTGTGAACAGACATATCTCTGTTTTTTCTGGGTTTACATTCAGACCTCTCGGTCGAGCCCAGTCATATGCAATTTTAAGAGAGTTTCGGCCCTTCTACAAAGTTGATTAGGATTCCTCCCCCTCAGAAGTATTATAACGTCGTCTGCATAACAGACTGGTTTAAGTCCTTCATCCGTTAGTATCCTTAGGAGACTATTTATAGTAGTGACCCACAGGAGTGGTGATAATATACCGCCCTGTGGTGTTCCCTGTGCTACTCTGTCTCTTATTTTTATGTCGTGTGACCCGCAATTTACCCATCTATTCCTTAGGATGTGGCTTATCCAGTCTCGGAGAGCCCGGTCCACCTGAAACTGGTCTAAGGATTGGATGAGTGTGTCGGTCCGTACATTATTGAACGCCCCTTCAATGTCAATACATACCGCAAGTGTATACATCTTTCCATTGAAGGATTCTTCTATATTGTGTACTACATCGTGTACTGCGGTGTCCACCGATCGCCCTTTAACATAGGCATATTGTCTAAATTTTAGCATTTCGCCTGGTATCTTACTTTTAGTCATGGTATCCACTATACGCTCCATGTTTTTGAGTAAGAACGATGTTAGGCTTATTGGTCTATAATCCTTAGGTGTTGCATAACTTGCCTTGCCGGGTTTAGGTATGAAAACTACTCTTGCCTCCTGCCAGGCTTTCGGTGTGTATGCGAATTTTAGACATGCTGTGAAAATAGCGGCTAGATGAGTTGATATGTAATCCACCTCCATCTGTAGTAGTGCCGGAAATATTCCATCAGGTCCTGGTGCCTTAAATGGTGAAAAGCTTCTTACGGCTTCTTTGACCATGTGGTCTGTAATGAGATAACTTAGTTGTTCTTCATTTTCTCTGTAGTTCGGTATCTCAGTCTGGGCCGTCGTACCTTGCGAAAAATGGGTGTTCATCAAAAGCCTTACCATCTCTTCAGTTGAGTCTACTCTTCTGCCCATATCGTCTACCATTGTTTCGGTTTGGGTATGGGCGAAGAACGCCAAGGAGTGGACCCCTTGAAAAAAGGTGTCATCGGTTTTTGAGCAACAGCTACTTCAGACTTGCTGATAGCGCTTAACTATATTTGGCAATAATGTAGCTAAGAACACGTTGAACAAAGTCTGTTAACATTCCATGCCAAAAAATTTTTGTTTTCCTGCACTTTTTTTCGAAAAACATGGGAATAAATTTATTTTTTTTTCACTTTTTTTGGCATAACTTTAAGGGATCGCTGATTTTTGACTAACAATATTTGGCAATATTGTAGCCACGGTAAATCTGAACAACTTCTAGAAACATATCAATACAATTTGAACGTGTCTAGGCACCTTAAATAGCTCAAAAAGCCACATTGTATCCCAAAAATGTAAGTATTTCACTGTTATGTAACAAAAATATATTGAATTTTTTTCACTGTTGCACAGTGTAATGAGCAGCGAGTTCAAAGGGGACACACTGAGGATGAATTTCGCGTCACCAGAATGTATAGAGACCCTCAAAGAGCTTGTGGATAGCATTCCCTCTCCCTGGGAAGGCGCTAAGCTGAAACTGGTGAGGATGAGGGACATTCCTCAGCTCATAAAAACGACAGTACACGTCAAAGGACGGGGCAGCAATTTCACATCAGAACGCATGCTCAAACTCTTTGGCCAGCAAAACAAGGGACTGGACGTGAAGAGGTGGGAAGTCTTCCACAGAGAGAATGATCGTGATGGCACTCTCCTTGTGGTGGGTTTGGATCGGCTCTCCATGGCCAGCCTGGTCAAGTCGAAGGGTATGGCGTCTATGTCCACAAAGCAGTCCTCTTCAAAATTGGTAAGGCTATGGTTGGCGCTGAAAACCGGCAAAATGAGCCAATAAATAATAAAGGCAGCGATGAAGATAAGTGTCCACTGCAGCCAAAAAATTAGGAGGGAGCCGAATATACTATCTCTGACTCCCAAGAAGACCGGTTACTGGAGGAACAATTATTGAAGTCATCCAGATAAACCTTAATCGGAGCGAGGCGGCAACCAACGTTTTGATGGAAATAATAAATAAAGGTAAGACTCATATTGCTTTAATCCAAGAACCATGGACGATTCGAAACAAGGTTGCTGGATTAAACCACGTTAATTACCAACTGTTTTATGCAAATACAGGAACTAGACCAAGGACTTGTATTATATGTCACAAAAATTTATGTTATCTTTTGTCTCCAGAGTTGTCAACATCGGATGCTACAGTACTGAAACAAGGGAATGGAAGTTTATACCTAGCATCAGTATATCTGCCTTTCGATTCACCGACATTACCCCCTACGTCGGAACTACAACGCTTAGTGACGAAAGTCAAACAAACAGGTAACGAAGTACTAGTAGGTTGCGATGCTAACTCTCACCCCGTCGCGTGGGGCAGTACTAACATTAATAATCGGGGCCAGGCCCTAGTAGAATTCTTGAATACTAACGACCTAATAACACTTAACATAGGTAACACGGCTACCTTCGTTAATAGAATAAGGGAAGATATAACAATATGTTCAGAAAATCTAATAGATGTGATACAGGAATGGAGGGTCTCTAAAGAACATTATTTTTCTGATCATCGTTACATAAGGTTTAACGATGTTTCTAAAATTAAAAAGTTCCTCTAAAAAAACCCATACATAAATTGGCACTACCAATTTAGTTTCCTGTCCAGGATTACACCTAAGTATTTAACCCTGTTGGATACTGGAATTGTTTTGTTTAGGAAATGTGGGTCATCATATTGACCAATCTTCGTTTTCCTTGTGAACAGACATATCTCTGTTTTTTCTGGGTTTACATTCAGACCTCTCGGTCGAGCCCAGTCATATGCAATTTTAAGAGAGTTTCGGCCCTTCTACAAAGTTGATTAGGATTCCTCCCCCTCAGAAGTATTATAACGTCGTCTGCATAACAGACTGGTTTAAGTCCTTCATCCGTTAGTATCCTTAGGAGACTATTTATAGTAGTGACCCACAGGAGTGGTGATAATATACCGCCCTGTGGTGTTCCCTGTGCTACTCTGTCTCTTATTTTTATGTCGTGTGACCCGCAATTTACCCATCTATTCCTTAGGATGTGGCTTATCCAGTCTCGGAGAGCCCGGTCCACCTGAAACTGGTCTAAGGATTGGATGAGTGTGTCGGTCCGTACATTATTGAACGCCCCTTCAATGTCAATACATACCGCAAGTGTATACATCTTTCCATTGAAGGATTCTTCTATATTGTGTACTACATCGTGTACTGCGGTGTCCACCGATCGCCCTTTAACATAGGCATATTGTCTAAATTTTAGCATTTCGCCTGGTATCTTACTTTTAGTCATGGTATCCACTATACGCTCCATGTTTTTGAGTAAGAACGATGTTAGGCTTATTGGTCTATAATCCTTAGGTGTTGCATAACTTGCCTTGCCGGGTTTAGGTATGAAAACTACTCTTGCCTCCTGCCAGGCTTTCGGTGTGTATGCGAATTTTAGACATGCTGTGAAAATAGCGGCTAGATGAGTTGATATGTAATCCACCTCCATCTGTAGTAGTGCCGGAAATATTCCATCAGGTCCTGGTGCCTTAAATGGTGAAAAGCTTCTTACGGCTTCTTTGACCATGTGGTCTGTAATGAGATAACTTAGTTGTTCTTCATTTTCTCTGTAGTTCGGTATCTCAGTCTGGGCCGTCGTACCTTGCGAAAAATGGGTGTTCATCAAAAGCCTTACCATCTCTTCAGTTGAGTCTACTCTTCTGCCCATATCGTCTACCATTGTTTCGGTTTGGGTATGGGCGAAGAACGCCCATATCACGCTATGGAATAGTGAAAACCTTGGGAAGACAACGAAGGTCTTGTGGGGTGACCCAAACGAGGACAAGACTAAGACCTTACTGAGATTGAGCAAGGTAGATACTAGTAAGATCATGGGTGTCCTTACAGGACACACATGCTTACAAGAACACCTACATAGGATAGGAGTTGTAGATGACAGCGTATGTAGGGCATGCGGGGAGGATGACGAAACGTTGGAGCATTTCCTCTGCCAGTGCCCAGCGTTCGCGAACAATAGATCCCGTTTCTTAGGAAATTATACTATACCAGACTTGACCCAACTTAGGGGCGTAGACTGGAAGAAGATTAAGGACTATGTCGACAGTACAGAGTTCCTAAAATAACTTTCCAATGACCTTTCTTAATAATCTCACCGCCTCCTCTTCTCAACCTAACCTAACGTATATGTTTGTAAAATTAGACAAAAAATGTAATTCGAGAAAAATTTAATTCGTAAATTTATAAATTAAAGTTGGCGCTATAAAACCAAATGTAACGCTGAGTAGGACATTTTTAAATGTAAAGTATAACAGGAAAAATGTCAACTAAAATTCGAAAGTCAGGTAATTTTTAAAAATCTTTTTTTAAATAAAATATAATTGAAACACTTCTTAAACAATAACTTTGTGTGTAAACACATGTTTTATTTGTGAAAGTCAGTTCGCAAATATATTTTGTTTTAATACATATATTAATATATGTATGGGTTCCAAACAACATTTCTTGATTTTCAATACAATTTATTTGTTAACGAATACATAATATTTGAAAATTTTGTTTCCAGATATATTTTTTTTTCAATTTAAACATATCAAAAATGGCGATTTTCCCCCGTGTAGGGATTCGTAGAAAAGGATCGCGAAAATTTTAAACTTCATAAATGTATTAAATGTTTAAAAACTAATATATTTCAATAATTCACACCACTGTCCAAGGTATTATGAGTTTGTGCATTAGTTTGTAACATCCAAAAGGAGAAGAGATAGACCCATCTCTTATTATGGGAGAAATTGGATCTAAGATCTACATATATAAATTGGGAACACGACTACAAATCGACGGTTTCAAAAAAATTTCGGTTTTGATTTTTTCCCACTTTTTTATATTTTTTAGTACACCTGAAGAAACGCTTTGTGGTATTTTTTGAGATTTTTCCGATAACTCGTTCCGAAGTTATCATTATTTAAAATATCGTTAAGATATCACTCTGTGTATCGGGCTTTTGGTTATAATGGTCCGATTTGAAATGAAAAATTTGAATTTTTTTGAAATTTAGTATTTTCCGATACTTTTCAGAAAAAAATTAAAAAAAATTAAAAAAATTTTTTGTTTGCGGTTTTTAAGTTTTACAATTTAAATGTTATTTTTAAATTGTTTATACTCTCCGATTTTTGCGAATTTTTTTATATTTTAAACTTTTATTAATTTTCTAACATATAAGTGGGCCTAAAATTATTTATATTTTTTTAAACTCAGTTTTGATTATTGTTCGGCTTGAGGTCCTTTTTTGTAATTAAAAAAGCGATTTGATCTTTTTTTAATTATTTATTTTTATTTTCCTATATTTCGACTAACTTCGTTAGTCATCATCAGGGAGTTTTAATCTAATACAAAAACACGAAAAACAGATTCAAAAAACACAATTATTTAAACAATAATATTTTAACATACAATTTTAAATTTCGCTTTTAAACAGTTCGACTTGCTTCCTTGAAATTGCTTGTCAACTAACATTTTTTTCAACTTTTTAAACTTTTTACAATTTGTAAAAAAAAAAATATCTGCTATCCACTGTGCTTGTGGCTTGAAGGCTTCCGAATATATGTTACACGACAAAGAACAAAATAAAGGAGACACGTCAGGAATTATTTCTTCCGAAACACCCGCTGATCCCCTTACCACTGATAATCTTCCTACAATATATATATATCAAAAGTATAAACCGACTAAGGTATACCCCCACTTTGTGAGTACTGTAATATGAAATATTAATATGTCAATTTGTATAGGAGGTACCACATACTCCTATTTATACCCTACACCACACTGTGGTACAGGGTATTATAACTTTGTGCATTTGTTTGTAACACCCAGAAGGAGAAGAAATAGACCCATCGTTTATTATACCGATCGACTTAGAATTACTTTCTGAGTTGATTTAGCTATGTCCGTCTGTCTGTCTGTCCGTCTGTCCGTCTGTCTGTGCATGTATTCTTGTAATCAAAGTACAGGTCGCAATTATGGTCCGATCTCGAGGAAACTTTACACATATGTTTTATTTGGCCCAAGGACGATCCCTATTGAATTTGGTTAAAATCGGTTCAGATTTAGATATAGCCCCCATACATATGTTACCCCAGATTTGACATGTAAGCGCTGTAAAAACTTTATTTTATATCCGATCAGTCTGAAATTCGGCAAAAAGAGGTTGCTTATAATATGAATGAACACTGTTAAATTTGGAAGAAATCGGTTCAGATTTAGATATAGCCCCCATATATACGTTACCCCCGATTTGAAGTGTAAGCACTGTAAAAAAGTTATTTTATATCCGATCAGTATGAAATTCGGCAGAAAGAGGTTTCTTATTATATGAATGAACACTGCTTAATTTGGAAGAAATCGGTTCAGATTTAGATATAGCCCCCATATATACGTTACCCCCGATTTGAAGTGTAAGCGCTGTAAAAATGTTATTTTATATCCGATCAGTATGAAATTCGGCAGAAAGAGGTTGCTTATAATATGAATGAACACTGTTAAATTTGGAAGAAATCGGATCAGATTTAGATATAGATATATAAATCGGATCAGATTAAACATATAAACGTTACCCCCGATTTCACATGTAAGCGCTGTAAAAATGTTATTTTATATCCGATCAGTGCGAACTTCGGCAAAAAGAGGTTTCCTTCTACATGAAGAAATACTGCCAAATTCGGAGAAAATCGGTTAAGATTTAGATATAGCCCCATATATATGTTACCCCCGATTCGACATGTAAGCGCTGTAGAGATTGTATTTTATATCCGATCAGTACGAAATTCGACAAAAAGATGTCTTTTTACATGAATGAGTATTCAGGGAAAATCGGTTCAGATTTATATATAACATCCGTATATATGTTCCTCCTGATTTGGTATCAAAGCGCTATAGAAGTTGTACTTTACATCCGATCATTAAAATTTTCCAGAAATATGTTTCTCAATTTAGGAACGAATATTGCTTAATTTAGCGATTATCGGTTCAGAATTAGATAATATGTTCCTACCCATTTACCAATTATTCAAAATTATTATCACAATGACCCTTATCGCATTATTAGGGAAGTGTAGGGTATTATATAGTCGGCCCCGCCCGACTTTCTGCCTTTCCTTACTGGTTTTATATTTAGATACTTCAAACATATTTCACTGTACTGAATTGTAAGCGTTTATGTGCATTGGTAAAGTTCTGATCTACTAAATTTTGGTATGATTTGGCCATTTTGTGTGGTAGGTAACAAAAGGAGCGTGTTGATAACGCTCTTTTTTCATGGGGCTATATGTACTTTATAAATATTAAACTGTGCAAAGTTTTGTTGTATTTTCGTGCATTGGTACTCACGGTATAATCTCTTAACTTTTTGTATAAAATGGTACGTTTGTGTGGGAGGTACCAACAGGGGGTGACAAGAACCCCCGTCTTTCACTGGACTGTAGGCACTATAAATGCACAATTTCAAGTATTTTTATGTACTGGTATTAAAGTTATAAGCTATTAAATGTTGGTGCAAAATGGCCCATTCGTGTGGGAGGTACCAAAAGGAGCGTACCAATTACGCCCACTTTTCACTGGACTATGGTTGTGTAAAAGCATTACACTGTACAAAATTTCAAGTATGTGCATGAAGAAATGAAGAGATTATAAGCAGTTAACTTTTGGTGCAAAATGGCCCATTTGTGTGTAGAATTTCAGAGGATTCAAATGAGTAGTATACATAGTATGTTCAAAAATATCGCGAATTTTGTATTTTTTCAAAAAGTATTTATTTATTCATGAATATCTATTTTGTCCCCTTCAAAGTAATTCCCCTCGGATATAATACACTTCTGACAAAAGTTTTTTCCAATCCTCGAAGCACTTCAAATAATCATTTTTTGTGATCTTGTTCAGCTCCTCCTTCGATGCCGTCTTTATCTCCTCAATCGTGACGTAGCGTCGTCCTTTCATGGGCCTTTTCAGTTTTGTGAACAAAAAATAGTCACAGGGGCTAGGTCAGGGGAATACGGTAGCTGCGGCACCATTAATGTGTTATTTTTGGCCAAATATTCGCGCACACGCAACGATGTGTGTACAGGAGCGTTATCATGGTGCAAAAGCCAGTTTTTGTTCTTCCACATATCCTGGCGTTTTTGGCGGATTGCTTCGCGCAATTTGCGCATAATTTGCAGGTAATATTCTTTATTGACCGTACTACCCTGTGGCAAGAACTCATAATGCACCACGCTCCTGCAATCAAAGAAAACTGTAAGCACAACCTTTACGTTCGACCGAACTTGGCGCACTTTATCAGTGTTTTCGTATGTTTTTGACGTACTCGGTCGTCCGGCACGCTGTTCGTCCTTCGCATCTTCTCGGCCCTCTAAGAACATTTTGTACCACCGATAAACGTTGCTTTGGTCCCAGGTAGCTTCACCATATATCACAGTCAACATTCGGAATGTGTCAGCGCACTTTATTTTCTTTTTCACACAAAATTTGAGGCAGATTCTTTGATCCATTTTCTGAAATAGATAATAATCGAAGACAAGTTAAAACACATCCAAGCACAACAGCTGTCAAAAATTAACTAAACATTCAAAATGGCCGACCTTGTCAGCATAAGTAAGGGACATGAGTACCAACCCTAAGAAAAAAATTGCTTCTCTAGTATATTTTCAGGAATTATATTATTTTCGAGGAAATTAACTTTTTTCCTATAAGTCGGAAAAGAAAATCTGTAACTTATTTAAATATTTGTCCAATTTTTAAGATAACCTACATCAAAACTATGAAAAAAATAATATTGATAAAAGAGGTATTCAAACATTTTTTCCGGTATGTAAATATGAAATATTTGCACCAAAGTATATTTTATTTAAATTTTGTTGCCAATTTTGTTTCCTGTTTGTTTCTCCGTGAACATAACGCTACAAAATATCAAAAATCAAATATACGTAGCCCGCGGAAATTAAAAATTGGCGATATTCTTTGAACATACCTCGTAGAAGTTATTAAATAATCAATAATTCACTAAATATTAACCCTTTGTAGGGGAGGTACTAGATGGAGTGGACTAATATGGCCCATCTTAGCACTTAGCCGGAGATAGATCGGTTAGTCTTTTCGAGAGTTATCGTGCGCACCAGCCAGCAGACAGACAGAAGGACGGACGGACATTGCCCATTCGACTTAAAACGATCTAAAACGGATATCCGCCGAACATACTTAGGGTCCTATGTCACTCCTTCGATGTGTTACACTTTTGGCCCGTAGCAAATGATATATATCCTCGTATCACTAAAGTGAGGGTATAAAAATCAATAAATCTATCATACTAAGAGCTGAGCGCAAATTTCCTTTTGGAGTTAACCGTGTAACACATTCTTACATATAACCAGTAAAGAAAGACTAAAGTCGGGCTGGGCCGACTGTATCATACCCTCCACCATTGTTTGCCAACAAATGTACGGATAACAGCGTGCGACAAATTCGAACTTTTTTCCCTCCCAAGAACGGGACTGTATAGAAATAAAAGTATAGGCCAACAGTAGATAAACTGCATACTCAGTTTTTTATTTCGTGATCGTTTGTCCTTTTTACAGGATTTTGAAAATTTCAAGGATAACAATTTTAAAATATTTTTATTTGCACTTACAACAATGCGAATTGATAAATATGGGTATCCAATAAAAGGGGAGAATTCCCGCTATTTAATAAAATTTTTGGAAAAAAATCCAAGGACGAAGGCTACAAAAAATGTCCTTTTAAACTTTAATCCCTTAATATCCTTCAAAGTTGTGCAATTAAAAATCGTAAAAAAATACATGTTACGGAACTCTAACTGACACAACACATATTACAATTTAAGCCTTCTATCTTTAACGGTTAAGGAATAACAATTATTTGAATTTCACAGCCTATATAGCATATTTAGGACATCGATACAAAAAAAAAATATTTTATTCCCTCCCACGAAAGGCACTATATAAAATTTAAAATATTGGGCACTAGTAGGAAAATAACTACTAACTTCCTTATTTCGTGATCGTTTGTCCTTTTCACAGGACTTTTAAAATTACAAGGTTAACAATTTTGATATAACTTGTTTACACATTTTAAAATGTGAATAACATCAATATGCATATGAAATGAAAGGGGAAAATTCCTGCTATTCACTAAAATTTTAGGAAAAATTTGCCAAGGACGAGTAATATTTAAAAATGTCCTTTTAACTGTTATCCATTAATATCCTTTAAAGTTGTGAGTAGAACAATTTCATCAAACAAAATCAGCCTTCTATCAGTGTGAGTTAAAGAATGGCAATTATCTTAAATTTGCAATCTTAAGAAAAATATCAAAAAAAATATAAAACAGAAAGGAAAATACACGCGCACCGTACAAAGGCAATATGCTACGTGCGTTTATTCAATGTATTAATATTTTTCATGTTTACATATATTGTATGTATTTTATATATTTTAAATGTTTATGTTAAATAATATTCTTTCAGTTGGTTGAAATGAACTCTTTTGCATTGCCGTTATTGTTGGTAATCTGAATCGCGACATATAGACCACAGGTATTTCGACAGCATATGACAATCATTTTTTCCACTAAATCGCTTTTCAATGGTGGCGAGGTCTTGGTGAAACCGTTCACCGTGTTCGTCGCTGAAATTTCCCAAATTGTCGGGGAAGAAATCGAGATGACTCGCAAGAAAGTGTATATTTAGCGACATGTTAACACCCATTTCTCGGAAACTTTCCAGCATGTTGCGAACAATGTCTTCATAATTTTCATCTTTTTTGTTCCCTGGGAAATTCTCTACTACGCTCTGGAAACATACCAATGCCCTTTTCTCAACAGGTGAGAGACAACAGGTATCGGTGTCCTAAATATGCTATACAAGTATAGGCTGTGAAATTCAAATATTTGTTATTCCTTAACCGTTAAAGCTGAAATTTTAATATGTGTTGTGTCAGTTAGAGTTCTGTAACATGTATTTTTTTACCATTTTTAATTGCATAACTTTGAAGGATATTAAAGGATTAAAGTTTAAAAGGACATTTTTTTGTAGCCTTCGTCCTTGGAATTTTTTTCCAAAAATTTTATTAAATAGCCGGAATTCTCCCCTTTCATTTGATACCCATATTTATCAATTCGCATTGTTGTAAGTGCAAATAAAAAAATTTTAAAATTGTTATCCTTGAAATTTTCAAAGTCCTGTAAACTGGACAAACGATCACGAAATAAAAAACTGAGTATGCAGCTTATCTACTGTTGGGCTATAGTTTCATTCCTATATAGTCTCGTTCTTGGGAGGGAAGTCGTGTCGCACAGTGTAATCATTAGTACTATTAACTGTTGCAGGTTAAATATAGTAAATTTCTAAATTCCAGGCAAAAATATGCTATAATGAGGGGCTTATACTTATGAAAACACGGACCGATATACTAGTGAAGTGCAAAAGCTTAAAATTCCGCATGATGGTTTATAAATGCCTTCCCTAGAACGTCAAGAAGTCTAACCGGAAGGGACCTTTACGGAACGATTAAGTGCAATATAAATTATAAATTCATAAATTTCAGACAGATTGAAAAATCTGTTTTCTAGAGCGTCAAGAAGTGACATCGGTGGGGACCTTCATATTGAGGCTATATAAAAACATGGACCGATGTTCCCTATTTTTACTAGGAAGAATAAGGTCCAATTTTAAGTCTGAATTCTAAAATTTCAGCCAGATCAATTGAAGAATCCGTTCTCCAGAGCGTCAAGAATTGGCATCAGTGGGGACCTAAAAATTGGGTATATCGGTCCATGTTTTGGTGTAGCCCCCATATAAAGCTCCCCAACGATGCAACTTCTTGACGCTCTAGAGAACGGATTCTTGAATTGATCTGACTGAAATTTGAGAAGTCGTACTTAATATTGGACCTAATCAGCCCTAGTAAAAATTATATATATTTTGTTCCCCATTTTTACTAGGGATAATTAGGTCCAATATTTATATGGGGGCTACACCAAAACATGGACCGATGTACCCAATTTTCAATAGGGATCGTCTCTAGTCTAAGAAATGCCTCAGTACCAATTTTTCGCAAAGATTGCTGTACATTTACGACCTGCACTTTGTTAACAAAAATACATGGACAGTTAGACGGACGGACCTGGCTAAATCGACACATTTTTTTATGAATTTTATGTGTTTGTAAAATTTTATTAAAACTTAAATGTTATAATCTTTCGTAAATATAAATTGCATTGATGGATTGACAAAATGTGATGAATTGGAATATTTATAAATTAAGAGACATTTTTAGCTAAAAAGTTTAACACGAAAACTACACGGAGAAAAAAATATGTTAAAAATATGTTTGGATTCAATCATATATATGTTTGGGACGGGCACAATCATATATATGTTTGTGGGTAAACATATTATGTTTGCACACAATCATAATATGTTCGGGGCAAAATTCTAGCATATTAAAAAACGATATGATTGTGTCCTAACATATTTTTGGCAAAATAATATATTAGAACATATTTTTTAGAGTTTTAGAGAGTATTACTCTCTGAGAGCCCAATTATATGACTCATAATTTTGTGCAAAGAAGGGTAATATGTAAATGGTAACCGTGTGTATGAGGAGGAATGGCAACGACACCAAAGGGTATTATTATTATTTGATGATGCTTACTCGCCCGGTCGAGCTTAAGGTCGGGTTTTTTATTGAATATGTGTGGTGAATGTCGAATTCAAAGAAATTAGTTGTAGTTTTAACACGTACAACACAAAATAAAAGAAAGAATATGATATCAAAGATGTATAGAGGTTATTCATTAAAAAACACAATTATTTTGGTGCAAAATTATTTTTTTTAAAAAGGAATGTATGTTACTTCAACACATTTTATTTACAAAACGTTCTATAATACTGACGCCGTTTTATTGCCCCACATAAATTATTTTGCCAACATACATATGTATGTACGTATGTATGTGGGCTTATCATGTTCTTTGAACAAACACACTCCCGCACTAACAAATTGTTTTCATCTGAAATGACCCTGGGTACAGTAGTGAAGAGTGCACTGTACTATTGAAGTTTTGCCTTGCTCTGCACATTGCACAAATTCTTTTAAAGAGACACAACTCAAAATTTAGTAATTTTCAGAAAACTCAAAAACTGTTCTGCAGCTCCTTTTCAGAAGCAAAGTGTGTATTACTGTTTGTTGTTATTGTATTTCTGTATTTGACGTAGTGAGTGACGATTTACATTAGGTTACTTGTTGCTGTGAACCGTTATAGTTTCATGATGGAGCAAAAAGAGTAGAAGAGATCATGTATATGATTACATACAATCGTATATATGATTACATACAATCATATTGCATATAATCATATATATGATTAAATACAATCATATAAATGTTTGCATACAATCATATATATGATTAAATGATTACATGATTACATACAGTCATATGCTTGGACATAAGCATATATATGATTACATACAATCGTATATATGTTTGCATGCAATCATATAAATGTTTGGGAACATTACCGCTACCCCAAACATAATATGTTTGGGAGCTGCTCCAAACATATATATGTTGCCTGCAAAATATGTTTGGGACAATATGTTACAGAGGCCGTTTTTTTCCTACGTAAAGGAAAAACTAACTAGAATTTGAAAGTCAGCAAATAGTTTTTAAATAAAATATGTATATTTGGAAAACTTCTTAAACAATAACTTTGTTTGTGTGTAAACATATATTTTAATTATGAAAGACGGCTTGCAAATATATTATGTTTAAATATTTTAATATATGCGTTAATGAAATTGAAACAAACAGACTCTTAATAATTCAAATATATTTTTGATACAAAAATGTCAAATACTCATACATACAAGAATTATATTATATCCAGATATTAAGGACTATATTGGTGGATATTACATCATTATCCTTAAAAGTTTTGGGTAGAACAATTTCATAAAAAAATATTAATGTATAGATGCATACACGGGGCAAAATCGCCTTTTTTGATATGTTTGAATCGAAAGAAAATATACTTGGAACACAAATTTTTAAATATTATATATTTTCGACCAAATAAATTTTATTTGAAAATCAATAAAATGTATTTAGAACGCATAGGTTAATATATTAGAATAAAATATATTTGCGAATTAATTTTCTCAAATAAAATATGTGTTTAAATACAAATAAAATTATTGTTTATGAATATTTCCAAATATATTTTATTAAAAAAAAAATTCAAAACTTTGCTGAATTTCGCGAATTTTAGTTTTAATTCTTTTCCTGGTTTTCGAATTATGTATTCCTATTAAATATGGCATACTTAGCATTAACTTCTATTTGCAAAACTTATTTTTATTTCCTAACTATTCCGAGTCATTATTTTTAATTATAAAGAAATTTTACTAATATTAAAAATTTCTAAAAATTACCTTTCAATTGCTGAAAACTTAAAACAACTAAAGAATAGATATATATTCACGCAAATAGATTTTTGTTTGAGAAATAACATATCCAAATGAAAAATATTAGGATGTAAACATAGTTTTGTTTAGAACAACATCCTCCCAAACATATAATATTTGTATGTGTCAAATATTATATATTTGGAGTGCACCCTAAAAATATATATGTTTCGAGCAGAATATGTTTGGGACAATATACTACAGAGGCCATTTTTTTTCAGCGTGTATTGATATTATTCACATTTTACATACAGCGTATACAGCATACCACGCAGTGTTTAGGATATTCAAGTATAAAAGTTTAAAAGGAAAATTGTAATATCCTTCGTCCTTGAAATTTTGTCTAAAACTGTTAATTCTCCCCTTTCATTTGATATTTGTGTTATTTTCATGTTAGTTGGTGTAAATAAATTTAAATCAGTCCTGTGGACAAACAATCACGATATAAGGAAGTTAGTACATTATTATCCCACCAATATTTTCGATTGAAAATTATCCCTCTAGTGGGAGGGAATAAATGTTTTTTTTATGTCTCAAGTGTCCTTAATATATTATATAGGCTGTGGAATTTAAATAATTGTTATTCCTTAATGGTTGCAGAGAGAAGGCTCAAATTTGAATATGTGTTATGTCAGTTAGAGTTCTGTAAAATGTATTTTTTTCAGATTTTCAAACCCAAAACTTTGAAGGATATTCAAGGATAAAAGTTCAAATGCGCATTTTTTATAGCATTCCTCCGTGGCATTTTTTTTCCAAAAAATTTACTAAATAACTGGAATTCTTTCCTTTCCTTTGATATTCATATTTATCAATTCACATTGTAGTAAGTGCAAAGAAAAATATTTCAAAAATGTTATCCTTGAAATTTTAAAAGTCCTGTAAAAAGGACGAACGATCACGAAATATCTATCTATTTTTACTTCTATATAGTCTCGTTCTTGAGATGGAAGTCGTGTCGCCCGCCCGGTATAATAAGATTGTACATCGTACAATAAGCTGCAAAATAATTAAAAATTGTTATGGGGCTATTCAAAAACTTGAGTTTTTGAATGGCGATTCCGAAAAAATAGTATTAACTAAAAGTCAATTCAATTTAATTCAATATGAATTGTGAATTTTATTTATAAATGTTGGATTTAAACGTATTCACAATGTACTGATGAGATATGGATATCACGGAGAAGGAGTCCCTTTATTAGAATTGCATAAATATATTTGTTTAAAAACACAGCAAAATATCAGAAAATGCTGTACAAACCTCGGATTTTTGTATATCTTTCAATTTTCATGCGATTTGAACTAAAATTTTTATTTAAAGAAACTTTCCAAAGTATGCTCTCAAAGAAAGAACGGGTCAAAAAAATTTACTGGTATTGTTACCAAGTTTCTCCAATTTTCACAATTTTTTAGACAAATTTCAAAAGTAAGCCACATTTTCTCCAATCGCAAATGTTAAACATTTTAGCATATTTATGTGTGGTAAGGTGTTGTAAGTTGAACAGCAAAGGGAATCTGAAACCTCGCTTTTAGTATAGTAGATATAGGGGAAAATCCAAAAAATCCCATATTTGGGGATTTTCAAAATTATTTTGAGAATTGTGGGATCGACTTTTGGAAATATAATGATTCGTTAATTACATTCAATTTGTTATGTCAGAACCTACAAACTACAAAATATTTCATTGAAAAATTTTAATTTTTAAAAATGTTATGTCGTTTTTACATTTCTGTCTGCATTTGAAAAGAGCTAAATCTTAACCGATTTTCTTCAAATTCGGTAGTGTTAGTTCATGGATCAATTAACTCTACCGTTCTAAATTTAAAAACGATTGGATGTAAAATACAGCTTCTATAGAACTAAAGGGCCAAATCGGACGAAACATATATATGGGAGCTATAGCTAAATCTTAACCGATTTTCTTCAAGTTCGGCAATGTTGGTTCATGGATCAATAAACTCTACCATTCTAAATTTCTAAACGATCGGATGTAAAATACAGCTTCTATAGGACTAAAGCGACAAATCGGACGAAACATATATATGGGAGCTATAGCTAAATCTTAACCGATTTTCTTCAAATTCGGCAATGTTGGTTCATGGATCAAGAAACTCTATCATTCTAAATTTCACAACGATCGGATGTAAAATACAGCTTCTATTGGACTAAAGGACCAAATCGGACGAAAGATATATATGGGAGCTATATCTAAATCTGAACCGATTTTCTTCAAATTCGGCAATGTTGGTTCATGGATCAAGAAACTCTACCATTCTAAATTTCAAAGCGATCGGATGTAAACTACAGCTTCTAAAGGGCTAAAGGGCCAAATCGGACGAAAGATATATATGGGAGCTATATCTAAATCTGAACCGATTTCAACCAAATTCTATAACGATCTTAACAGCCGCCAAATACGCTAAACTGCAAAATTTCAGAACGATCGGAGTGAAATTGCGACCTGTAGTCGACGAACAACTTTACATGGACAGACGGACGGACATCGTTAAATCGACTCAGCTAGTGATTCTGAGTCGATCGGTATACTTTAAGGTGGGTCTAGCTGTGTTATTTTCAGGTGTTACAAACATCTGCCGTGAAAAAAACTTATAATACCCTGTACCACAGTGTGGTGTAGGGTATAAAAATCATGTCACAAAAATGAAAAAAGAGTGCGTCGGGAATTACGCCATACTTTCCATATATATCCCGGCACTTTTTTGGATGATTTTTGAAATCATTCATTTTTGTGTCATGATTTTTTAAATAGTATTGCCATATCCTTCTAAAATTTCGCATTTTTGATTCATATACGCAACAATTTTTTGGCATATTTTGTACATATTTTGCAAATGTTTTACATTTTTTTCATATTTTTTGCATATCACAAATATGCACAAAAAATTAAAAATATGCACCTGTTTTTTGGTTCTATTTTCTTTGAAACGAATTTTCTATCAAATTGCAAAAAAAATATGCAATCCGAGGTGTAATAGAGTAATGTAATACCACCAATACAGTCCTTTATATCTGGATATAATAAAATTCTTCAATGTATGAATGAGTATTTGACTTTTGTATCAAAAATATTTTATTAAGAGTCTGTTCAAATTATATTTCAATTTCAAACAAAAAGTCAGTTTTACGACGTAGAAATTTATGAAGAAGTAATGGGATATGTTAAAAAAAATTATTAGAATACAGCATTATATTTAGATGTTTTGTTTGCACAATTCGCTAACTGTTTTTTAAACAGATTATAAAAGCTACACATATTTGCAAAACCATGTGGTATTTAAACAGCTATTATTCAAATTTTACATACAGCATAAACAGCACACTGCGTGGTGTCAACAGACCATTTTTAGAGAACGCCGCGGGACAAACGATGACTGTGGACTGTCTTGCAACAAAAGTTAACAGCTTAAACTTTAATACCAGCACATACAGTGGAGTTATTAAATGCAATATAATTATTTATTTATATGAATAAGAATGCTAAGTAAATTTTTGTTTAAATTTTTACGGACCAGCTCTGTTACAAAGACCATGTTGTGGGAATCGAACCCACGACCCCCAAACTCATAGGCGAGCACACAACCTACTCACTTACTGCATTGATAACACTATGCAACAAATGAACACTTTTGGAAAAATACACGGACTTGATAGTATAGGTTCGATTCTACTATCAAAGGGTAGTGTAACCCTTAGCCGGGTCGATTTGTGGGGAGGCAAAAAAGTCGCCATTGCTCAGTGAAAATCGTATTCTAGGGATCAAAATAAGAAACTTTGCCGAAGGAACCATACCTTTAAAACGAATTCTGATGTCCCGGAATTTGGGTCGAACTTTTGGGTAGGGCAAATTTTGAAAAATCCCACTTTGACCCATTTAGAGTGCTCCAATCGAGTCCAAATATATGACCGACCCCCACTAACATTGGAGGCCCGACCCATCCATGCCAGTGGCACACCCCCTGGAACCCCCTGGGGGTTCCATACATTTGGACTCGATTGGAGCACTCTAAATGGGTCAAAGTTGGATTTTTTCCGGTACATCAGAATTCGTTTTAGAGGTATGGTTCCTTCGGCAAAGTTTCTTATTTTGAACCTTAGAATACGATTTTCACTGAGCACTTCACTGAGTGGGGCTCGGTCATACATTTGGACTCGATTGGAGCACTCTAAATGGGTCAAAGTGGGATTTTTTCCGGGACATCAGAATTCGTTTTAGAGGTATGATTCCTTCGGCAAAGTTTCTTATTTTGATCCCTAGAATACGATTTTCACTGAGCAATGGGCGATTTTTAAATCGACCGGCCCTAATAACCCTATACTCGGTTTGGCGAAATTGGCGAACAATTTTTTTATGGACCTCCATAGTTTCTGAAAATTAGTGGGCCCCTGGAAAAAGGTGTCATCACCTTTTGTTTAACAACTAATTCAGACATGGTGATACCGCTTAACTATATTTGCCAATAATGTAGCTCAGAATATGCTGGTAAAAGTTTCATAAAATTTTTTGCGAAAAAAAATTTTCCCCTACATTTTATTGAAAAAGTGAAGGAAAAAAATATTTTTTTTAACTTATTTCAGCATACCTTCCAGGGACTTTGGTGTTTGTGTTAAGTTTTGGGCTTTGGTGTGTTCTGACACATATAGTAAAATTTGATGGCGAACATTTTTGTAGAACATTTTATCCCCGCCCTCCCCATTTTAAGGGGTGTTTTTTGCGTTTTGTTAAAATGGGGCAAAAAATTACGGTTATGTGGGGGAGCTATAGGGTTAATATGTTCCAAAAAATATTGGCCTTAATATTTTTTATAAACTTGCTGAACATACCCTATACCAAAAGATATATTTTTGTTACATAATAGTGAAATACTAACATTTTTGGGGTACAATGTATTTTTTTCAGCTATTTAGGGTGTCTAGACCCGTTCAGATTGTATTGATATGTTCACAAAAGTTGTTCAGATTTATGTTGGCTACAATTTTGCCAACCAGTGTTATTGAAAAATTACGAGTCCCTGGAAGCTATGCTGAAAAAAGTGAAAAAAAATATTTTTTCTTTACTTTTTCAAAACAAAGTACCGAAAAAAATTGTTTTTCGCAAGAAATTTTAAGAAATTTTGTTCAGTATATTCTTAGCTACATTATTGCCAAATATAGGTATCACCAAGTCTGAATTAGTTGTTGGACAAAAGCTGATGACACCTTTTTCGAGGGGCCCACTGATTTTAAGAAACTTTGGAGGCCCATAAAAAAAATTGGTCACCAATTTCGCCATACCGAGTATAGGTTATACTTCGCTTTGATAGTACAATCGAACCTATACTGTCAAGTCCGTGTATTTTTTTCACTGTTGCACAGTGTAATTATTTAATTAAAAAAAAAAAATAAATTTACAAATATTTTTTGGTCTCAAGGTGAGGGGATTCGTAAGTCCGTAAGTCCGTTTACCCGACTGAACTTTCTTTCTTGTTTTTTATTTCAATTAATTCTGTTTGTTTGTAAAAATTAAAATATTAAATAAATGCCTCAGCGCCGCGCGGGCTTATTTGAGGCTGACTGGCATATTGTCTTAAAAAAATTACGAATAATTATTTGCAGTGACAATTTTTTTTTACAATAGAAGCTTTTCAATATTGTTCAACAAAAGATTTTTTAATCTAGTGGTGTGCTGTTTACGCTGGAGGAGTCAACAGACCATTTTTTGAGAACGCCGCGGGCCAAACGACGACTGTGGACAGCGCGCGCTTCGGAGCCATGATTACAGATTTTTTTCTTCCTCAATTGGATGAATGGGGACTGAAGAACACGTGGTTGCCACAGGACGGTGCACACTGCTGCAGCCACAACCGATATTCTGAAGGAAGTATTTCCGGGTCGCTTAATTTCTCGTTTTGGTAATTTGCAATGGCCGGCCAGATCACCCGATTTAACTGTTCTATACTTCTTTTTACGGAATTTTTTGAAATAGTGGGTTGGCTTGAAGCCCTTAAGGAGAATATTCGCCAGGAATGAGAGAACCTGTCGCCCGAAGTTCTGGCATGAGTGATGTCGGCTGCCGCTTGGCCGATATCATTTTCTCACATTGATGTAATAAATTCAAATGTATTAAATTCATTAATTTCACAAATAGAACCAAATTTATAATAAAAACCAAAAAGGAAAGTAAAAGTAATAAGAAAAATTTCGTGCTGATAGGATATAAAACACGGTTTCTACAGCGCTTACATGTCAAATCGGGTGAATTATATATATGTATGGGGGCTATATCTAAATCTGAAATGAATTTCCCCGAATTTGGTAGTTTTCATTCATGTAATAAGAAAACTCTTTCCGCCGAATTCGTACTTATCGTATACAAAATTGCGTTTTCTACAGCGTTTACATGTCACATCGTGTGAAACATATATATGGTGGCTATATCTAAATCTGAAAGGATTTTTCAAGAATTTGGTTGTGTTCATTCATCTAGTAAGACAATTCTCTGTGCCGAATTTCGTACTGATCGGATATAAAATACGGGTTCTATGTACAGCGCTTACTTGTCAAATCGGGTAAAACATATATATGGGGCTATATCTAAATCTAAACCGACTTTCCCCGTATTTGGCACTGTTCATTCATGTAATAAGATAATTCTCTCTGTCAAATTTCGTACTAATCTGATTTTAAATACAGTTTCTACAACGCTTACATGTCAAATCGGGCGTAACATATATATGGGGGCTATATCTAAATCTGAAGCGATTTTGACCAATTTCAACAGGGATCGTCCTTGGGCCAAAAAAGAGCACTAAATTTCATCACAATAGGACCCATAAATACGACCTGCACTTTGATCACAAGAATACATGGACAGAAGGCCAGACAGACAGATTCTATGTCGATCGGTATAATAAACTATAGTTCCATTTCTTTACTTTGTGGGCGTTGCAAAGAAATGCACAATGTCATAATACCCTGTACCACAGTGTGGTGTAGAGTATAAAAATAATAACAGCAAAAGAACGTTAGGTGATTACTTTCGCCCCACCTTGTGTATAGATTTAAAAAATTTTGTTCCAAATATATTTTCTTTCTATTCAAACATATCAAAAACGGAAATTTAAGCTTTCCTAATTATATTTCATTAAATCAAAAACAATGGTGAATGCTAGTATACAGTCGGCCCGCCGGACCTTTTCCTTTCCTAACTGGTTTCAAATATTTCTTTTAAAAAACGAAGTTGGATCACAAAAAGAAAAACTGTAAATGCAGTTTTACTATACATCAAACGTACTTCTCTGTCGGACGGTGTAATGCACATCAAAATAGCGTAGTTGTTACTTGTTATTGGTATCCTCCATTATGATTAATCTTTTGCATAGGGTGCAAATTGTGACCTTTCAGCACTGGATGTACATAATTGAATTTCACGTCATTGCCCACACAGCCAACGCGATTGAAGGAGTCGGTTACTGTGTCGACTCACAAAGGCAAGGCTAACACGAACGTTACAAACTCCAACTGCCACACCATTGAAAACATGTTAACTTTGTTGCGTTTGAATGACTGACTGACTGACTGGCTGACTGAATGAAAGGACAGACGGACAGATGAAGTGAATGAATGGAGGCAATACAACATACAAAAAAGGCTACACAATACAGCGAAGCAGATCTGACTTCTTATCCGGATTGAGAATTCATTAAATACAAAAGTGGCAAAACTTTTTGCATTTCCTGATACCGTAGGGATCGTTTATAAGTACTGAAATGATTCGCTATGTACTAGGAGGTGGGAGACTGGAAGAGTAGAAGAATCGTATTATAAAGGCTTATTAGTTAATGAAATCGTTTTCTTTTGTTGGCTTTGTTACAAATTTCTATGAAAGAAGATCTCGCAACTCCTACTCTTCGGGCGGTATTACTAAA
This sequence comes from Eudasyphora cyanicolor, assembly GCA_963930755.1. Taxonomy (NCBI): domain Eukaryota; kingdom Metazoa; phylum Arthropoda; class Insecta; order Diptera; family Muscidae; genus Eudasyphora; species Eudasyphora cyanicolor. The sequence goes on along the minus strand of OZ005736.1, from coordinate 152,446,987 downwards.
ATGCTATTTATGAAAAGAAAGAAAATCCCTGTTGTAAGTTTATAAGATAAGGGTTACAAAGTATGCCCAAGATGTTAAATTTGGGAGCTAAGGTTATGAAAATCCAAAAATACATTGTTACCCGGGTACACCGTTTGTCAGAAGACCGATTTAAATTGTTACAAAACAAATGTATAAATTCAGCTGAAAACAGTGACGAAAGACTAAAGTCGCACAGTGGGTGAAATTCAAAAAAAAAGGGAAATAATTCTGCCGTTTCTTAACCAGGCCCATTGCGACCAAACTTGGCATGTTTGTAGGAAAAAATTGAAAAAATCACTTTTCAAATGCAGAAAGAAATGAAAAAACGACATACATTTTTTGAAAATGGACATATTTCAATGAAATATTTTGTAGTTTGTAGGTTCTGACATCACAAATCAAAAGTATTTCGCGAATCATTTTATCTCCACAAGTCAATCCCACAACTCCAAAATTATTTTGAAAATCCCCAAAAATGGGATTTTTGTGGATTTTCCCCTATATCTACTATACTTAAAGCCGGGATTCAGATTCCCTTTGCAGTTCAACTTACATGCCACATATAAATATTCCAAAAGTTTTAACATTTTAGTTTTGCGATTGGAGAAAATGTGGCTTACTTTTGAAATTTGTGTAAAAAAATGTGTAAATTGAAGAAGCTTGGTAGCAATTCCAGTAAATATTTTTGACCCGTTCTTTCTTTGGGAACATACTTTGGAAAGTTTCCTTTAAGGTGATAGATAAATATGTTATTTATCATTTAAACAATTTGGATGAGTCTCAATACAGTTCGAATAAACGAATATTATACAAATTTGGTAAATATTTATTTATTTATTTTATTTATATGAATTTCAATACATAGCAAATTTATATTCTTATTTTACGGTCCAGGGAGAAGCCGGGTTACAAAGACCATGTGGCAAGGTTTTGCAGCGACAGACCAGAGTCTCTGGTGGGAATCGAACCCAGGACCCCAAACTCATAGGCGAGCACGCTACCTACTCACCTACTGGAGCCCTCATTTAGTAAATATGTTATAACAATTTTAATTAACTTCTTCTAAAACTCAAAAATACGACATATACTTTATTCCCAAAAAACGACAAACAAATCGGATTTTTTGACTATATAATTTTAAGTGGCCATAACTTGGATATAGATATAGGAAATTTAATTGCTAATCCAGGCGTGTTAAAGTAGATAAAATCGGTGCATATTCTGTTTCGATATTTACAAAATACTAGCACAAGGTCGGGGAAAAATTAAAAATGCAAAAATCCTTTTCTAGACCTCGGTTACTATAATACACACAAAAATTTATGATTCAGACGAAAAAAAACGAAAGTTACACTCGCTTAAACATTTTGTTCACCCGAGGTGGCCCCTGTGGTATCCTGCAGCTCCTCCCCGGAATACCACAGGGGGCCCAAACTGAAACGGTTTTGCGCTTGTCTAGTTAAGAAACGGCAGACTTATTTCCCTTTTTTTAATTCCTCCCACTGTGCACTGTCTGCCAACAAATACTCGGAGCAAACATTATTACTATGAATAGAGTATGTATGTAGAGTGTAGGAAATTTCCAAATTCCAGACACATAGGTTAAAAAAAGTTGGATATATACCCTAAAGAAGTCAAATTCGACTATGACCTTTGTGAGGGGATCATACTTTTTAAATAATGGACTCTATTTTCACCAGAAACGAATTAATGCAATACACGAATGTATTTCATTTTGATGGGCTAAAATAATCGTCCCCTTGAACGTCAAGAAGTTCTAATCGGAAAGGAACATATGGCGGCCAATAAAACATGGACCTATTTTCACTAGGGACGTGTGACTCCAATATAAAGTATAAATTCTTAAATATCACCCAGATCCCTTGAAAAATGTGTTCTCCAGAGCGCCGAGAAGTGACATCATGGCGGTCTTTCCATAGGTATCATATCAGAAAATGGTTCAATGCGGCCCATTTTTACTAGATACAATTAAGTTTAATATAAAGTTTAAATTCTTAAATTCCAGCCAGATAAATTGCAAATAGTGTTCTCTAGAGCTTCGAAAAGTGACATCGTTGCAGACCTTTGTATGGCAGCTATACCAAAACATGGACCGTTGTTAACAAATACATATGTTCTCTAAAGCTTCAGAATTGACATCAGAGAGACCTTTATATGGGGCTATATCAAAACATGGAGCGATGTACCCTATTTGTAGGTATGGTTAGGTCCAATATAAAGACACTTCTTAAATTTCAGCCAGATCAATTGACAAATGTGTTCTCTAGAGTGTCAAGAAGAGACGTCGAATATTCCAAAAGGGATTTTGACTGTTTTCGGTGTTTGTGATATGTTTTGGGATTTGGGGTGTTCTGACATTATTTATGGGTAATTCTTTCTCAAGTGTCACAGGTCAAAAATTAGATCTTTCTCAAATTCTCAGAAAATGTTGCCCTTGTATGTGGAAGTAATGGCCAACAATATTAGAAAAATTAAATGAAAATTAATAGCAGGGGGCGATGTCAAATTTCAGAAAAATTGATTTGTTTCCCCTGTAATGGTTTTTTGAAGTTAATTTTAATGTTACAAAGCATAAGAAAATGAAAATAGAAAATGTTATTGCTTAAAGGATTTTCATAAAAATTATTAATTTAACTTAAACAATTTATTTTCTATTTTTTCTTAAATGTTTTATAAAAAAATGGTTCATATGTACCCAGCCGATGGTATAGATTTTGGAGTGGGCACAACTTTGGTTTAGAAATTAAATTTTAATAACGTAAAGCTTTTCTGATATGTTGATACCAAATCGAAAGGAACTTGTATATTGAGGCTATAACTAAATCTAAACCGATTTCCTTAAAATTTGACAGTGTTCATTCTTGAACCAATGAAATTCTTTATGCTAAATTTGGTAATGATCAGATGTAAAAATCCAATTTCTATTGCGTTCAGATGCCAAATCGTAGGAAAATATATATAGGACCTATATCAAATGCTGAACCGACTTTCACCAGAGCATTGTGCTAAACTTCATCACGGTGGGACCACAAATACGACCTGTACTTTTACTACAACGATACATCGACAGATGGACATGGTTAATTCGACCCAGGAAGTGATTCCAAGTCGATCGGTTGGTTGTTATTGCAGTTACATTTTTACAGCTGATGGGAATTATGCTTATTAATCGATTTTCATCGAAAAACGAAAGTCGATCATTTTGTCGCTTAAGTTTTGTTGGAGGTTAGTGCTCGATATTCGATAAAAAGTTCGTTATCATCTCACGATAGCGAACACCATTCACAGTAACTGGCTGACCGGCCTCATTTCGAAGAAATGTAGCCCGATGACGTCGACAGCCCATAAGCTGCACCAAACGAACTGGGCGAGCACGCACACGTGTTTTCACATCTCCTACAGACCCGGTTTACTGAAATTTGCGCACAATTCTCCGGATTGTGGACACACGCTGATCAAAAAAACATCACGAAGTGCACGAAATGCATTTTGGTTTAAACGCCCATTTTCGTAAAAGGCTTAAAAAACTTTAACGCGTTGCTCGATTGTGTATCTTTCGATGGTTCAAAATGAGTTAGTCTGAAATTGAGAAATGTCAAATGAAATGCAGAAAAAAATTTGACGTTTAGATGTGGTTCCCATTCAAAATGAAATACATTCGTGGTTCCCATTGACATCATGGCGGTCTTTCCATAGGTATCATATCAGAAAATGGTTCAATGCGGCCCATTTTTACTAGATACAATTAAGTTTAATATAAAGTTTAAATTCTTAAATTCCAGCCAGATAAATTGCAAATAGTGTTCTCTAGAGCTTCGAAAAGTGACATCGTTGCAGACCTTTGTATGGCAGCTATACCAAAACATGGACCGTTGTTAACAAATACATATGTTCTCTAAAGCTTCAGAATTGACATCAGAGAGACCTTTATATGGGGCTATATCAAAACATGGAGCGATGTACCCTATTTGTAGGTATGGTTAGGTCCAATATAAAGACACTTCTTAAATTTCAGCCAGATCAATTGACAAATGTGTTCTCTAGAGTGTCAAGAAGAGACGTCGAATATTCCAAAAGGGATTTTGACTGTTTTCGGTGTTTGTGATATGTTTTGGGATTTGGGGTGTTCTGACATTATTTATGGGTAGTTCTTTCTCAAGTGTCACAGGTCAAAAATTAGATCTTTCTCAAATTCTCAGAAAATGTTGCCCTTGTATGTGGAAGTAATGGCCAACAATATTAGAAAAATTAAATGAAAATTAATAGCAGGGGGCGATGTCAAATTTCAGAAAAATTGATTTGTTTCCCCTGTAATGGTTTTTTGAAGTTAATTTTAATGTTACAAAGCATAAGAAAATGAAAATAGAAAATGTTATTGCTTAAAGGATTTTCATAAAAATTATTAATTTAACTTAAACAATTTATTTTCTATTTTTTCTTAAATGTTTTATAAAAAAATGGTTCATATGTACCCAGCCGATGGTATAGATTTTGGAGTGGGCACAACTTTGGTTTAGAAATTAAATTTTAATAACGTAAAGCTTTTCTGATATGTTGATACCAAATCGAAAGGAACTTGTATATTGAGGCTATATCTAAATCTAAACCGATTTCCTTCAAATTTGACAGTGTTCATTCTTGAACCAATGAAATTCTTTATGCTAAATTTGGTAATGATCAGATGTAAAAATCTATTGCGTTCAGATGCCAAATCGTAGGAAAATATATATAGGACCTATATCAAATGCTGAACCGACTTTCACCAGAGCATTGTGCTAAACTTCATCACGGTGGGACCACAAATACGACCTGTACTTTTACTACAACGATACATCGACAGGAAGTGATTCCAAGTCGATCGGTTGGTTGTTATTGCAGTTACATTTTTACAGCTGATGGGAATTATGCTTATTAATCGATTTTCATCGAAAAACGAAAGTCGATCATTTTGTCGCTTAAGTTTTGTTGGAGGTTAGTGCTCGATATTCGATAAAAAGTTCGTTATCATCTCACGATAGCGAACACCATTCACAGTAACTGGCTGACCGGCCTCATTTCGAAGAAATGTAGCCCGATGACGTCGACAGCCCATAAGCTGCACCAAACGAACTGGGCGAGCACGCACACGTGTTTTCACATCTCCTACAGACCCGGTTTACTGAAATTTGCGCACAATTCTCCGGATTGTGGACACACGCTGATCAAAAAAACATCACGAAGTGCACGAAATGCATTTTGGTTTAAACGCCCATTTTCGTAAAAGGCTTAAAAAACTTTAACGCGTTGCTCGATTGTGTATCTTTCGATGGTTCAAAATGAGTTAGTCTGAAATTGAGAAATGTCAAATGAAATGCAGAAAAATATTTGACGTTTAGATGTGGTTCCCATTCAACATCGGCCCTTACAATTTAACCACCCTTTATAATATTTAGGACACACAAAAATAATATATTTGGGAGGATGATGTTCTAAACAAATTTTTCTTTCCATCCTAATTTTTTTTATTTGGATCAATTATTTCCGTAAAAAGATTTGCTTGCATTCAAGAATTCAGAAAATATTCGAATATCCTATATTTTTATACCCTCACTTTAGTGTGACGAGGGTATATATCATTTGCTACGGAAAAAAGTGTAACACATCGAAGGAGTGATCTAAGACCCTAAGTATGTTCGGAGGAAATCCGTTTTGGGTCATTTTAAGTCGAATGAGCAATGTCCGTCCGTCTGTCTGTCTGTCTGTCTGTCTGTCTGTCTGTGTGTCTGCTGGCTGGTGCGCACGATAACTCTCGAAAGGAGTAACCGATTGACTTCAAATTTGGTATGTGGTAATATTTTGATCTATCTCCGGATGAGTTCGAAGATGGGCCATATTGGTCTACTCCTTCTGGTACCTCCCACACAAAGGGTTAAAATTTATTGAAATATTGATTCTTGAATAACTTCTATACTACTTACTCGAATCTTTTGAAATTCTGCACATAATATTAGTATATTAGTCGCTATTAACTCGAGAAAAATGGGTGAAGTTGGCATGGCCCTTTTGGTACCTCCCACACAAATGGACCATTTTGCATCAAAATTTAACTGCTTATAACTTTAACACAAGTGCATAAAAATGCTTGAAATTTTCTACAGTATAATGTTTTTGTAGCGCCTATAATCCGGTAAAAAAATGGGCATTATTGTACAGCCCCTTTTGGTACCTCCCACACAAATGGACCATTTCGTACCAAAAGTAAACGGCTTGTAACTTTAATACCAGTGCATACAAATACTTGAAATTTTGTACAGTGTAATGCTGTTATAGTGCCTATAGTCCTGTAAAAAGTGGGCGTTATCACCCCGCCCCTTTTTGTACCTCCCACACAAAATGACCAAATCATACCAAAATTACATAGCTCGTAACTTTAATATACCAGTGCACATAAACGCTTATAGTTCAGCACAATGCAATGTATTTACCGAAAAATACGTGTTTTTGGAAAACCCCTTCTGGTACCTCCCACACAAATTGACAGATTTATTGGTGTAATGTTATATATTACATTACTCACAAAGTGAGGGTATACCTTAGTCGGTTTACCCGACTGAAACTTTCTTACTTGTTTTATTTGTTTTAAGTTTTTTGGTAATTTAAAGTCCATTTTAAAGAAATTGTTAGTGTTCGTAATATTCCTTTATAATTTAAATCTTATAATCTTGAATAACAACAAATTGCTTGATGAATTGACAAAAATAATTACTGGGAATGTTTAGAAATTAAAAGTGGGTCCTTTGAACAAAAGTTGACTCGACATATGCTATTTTTAATAAACCTAAATCAAAGAAAAATTAAGAATGAAATTCGAAAAATTTCCAGATTTTTCTAAAGCGATTTCGCCCCGTGTTCAGAAAGGTATTTTTATCCCCTCACCTTAGAGAGGAGGATATACATAATTTGCTACGAGACAAAAGTGTAACACATCGAAGGAGCGACCTAAGACCCAAGTATAGGTTGATCCATTTCGAGGTTGCCTACTTTTTAAAGAAAGATTTTTTAAAGGAAGATTATGTCCATCAAATGTTGACCGCGGCTACGTCTCAGATGGCCCATCCTTGAGTCCAATTTTCGATGACTCGTTCGAGCATTTCGACTGGTAAATGGCGAATGACACGCCTGATGTTTTGCTCCAAGGCCTGAATCGAAGCGGGTTTGTCCGCATAAACTTTAGACTTTACATATCCCCACAGGAAAAAGTCTAACGGTGTGATATCACACGATCTTGGTGGCCAATCGACCGGCCCAAAACGTGAAATTATCTGCTCACCGAAATGTTCCCTCAATAATTCCATTGATTGGTGCGATGTGTGGGAAGTGGCGCCGTCCTGTTGAAACCAAATGTCACCGAGATCACGAGCTTCAATTTCAGGCATCAACTAGTCGGTTATCATGGCACGATAACGGCCGCCATTGACGGTTACGTTCTCACCGGCATCATTTTTGAATAAATATAGACCGATGATTCCGGTACGTCGGATCGGGAATCGGTCAATGGCAAAAAGATAGCTCTTAACGAGAGCTAAAATATTACTCATGGGTGTCAAGGTCGTGGGTCGACTGGAAAGTGTTTTTTTTATTTAAAAATAATGGACTTAGCGCAATTGGCGAACGATTATTTTGATAATAAAACTGAATAATTTGTAAACGTTGTTCAGACGTAAGTCTTTCCATGATGAAATCCCAAACAATACTTAACAAAAATAGCATGACACGACTCACAAGTGATCTGTCAAAAAAGGCTATTGAAACAAGTATATCTACTTCGATCACCAGTTATATTCGGCGGAAATCTGTTTTAGGACATTTTAAGCCATTTGAGCAATGTCCGTCCGTCCGTCTGTCTATCTGTGTGGAGCGCACGATAACTCTCGAAAGGAGTAACGGATTGACTTCAAATTTAGTATGTAATAATATTTTTTCTATCTCAGGCTAAGTTCGAGAATGGGCCATATTGGTCCACTCCTTCTAGTACCTCCCTCATAAAGGGTTAAAATTTAGTTAAATATGGATTCTCTAATAACTTCTTTACTACTTTTCGGAATCTTCTGGCTGGCGACGTCATCGGGCCATACTTCTTCGAAATGAGGCCGGTCAGGCAGTTACTATGAATGGTATTCGCTACCGTGAGATGATAACGAACTTTTTATGGCCCGAATTGGAAGATATGGATGTGGACAATATGTGGTTTCAACAGGACGGTGCCACTTGCCACACAGCTAACGAAACAATGGCTCTTTTGCGCAACAAATTCAATGGCCGTGTTATCTCACGACGTGGCGATGTCAATTAGCCGCCAAGATCATCTGATTTGACACCGTTTTACTTCTTTCTTTGGGGTTATTTGAAAGAAAAGGTGTACGTCGATAAGCCAGCAACAATTCAAGAGCTAAAAGATTAGATAATTCGGCACATTAACGGCATAGAACCTCAATTATGCCTAAGCGTCATCGAAAATTTGAACCATCGGATGGAGGTGTGCCGCCGAGGTCGCGGCGGCCATTTGGCTGATATTTTCTTCCATACATAATCGAACAATACCAACATTATCATAATAAAAAGAAATTACAATAATTTCCTAAATAATTTGTGCTTTATTCAAAATCAACATTGGCCCTTAAAATTAAACCACCCTTTATAAACATTGTAATTGATTTATTTTAAGGATATTTAAAAAATAAAATAATTAATTTTTACTGCCAACGAATTATTATTGTGTTTTATAAGGACATTTTAATGAAAATTTAAACATGTTCGTATTATATTTAAAAACCGGATAAAATACCGGTAACTGGTTTTGACAAAAATAATAACCGAAACCCGGTTTTTAAAAAAGTTAAAGTTTGGTTTAAGCGGAACCCGCTTTTTGAATTAACCGGTTTTTCGGACAGCCTAATTACTATATATACCTTTTTCGCAATAAAATACAAAAATTAGTTTTTGCAAATATAAATTCATATGTACATAACCTTTCTCTCAGTGGGTACATCTGACGGGATTTTTTACATCGTATAGCTAATTTAATTGTCAATTTAGAAAAGTTTATGTGAGAGAAATTTGTGTATATTGTGCACTGATATTAAACTGCTTAGACAGGGTCCGTAAAAAAATTAAAAAATAAATTTCAAATGCAGACAAAAATGTAACAACGCATTAAAGTATGTATTTAAAAATTAATATCTTTCTATGAAATATTTCGTATTTGAAGTTCTTTGCATCAAAAATCTATATTTTCAAAAGTCAATCCCACAATTCCTAAACTAATTTCGAAAATCCTAAAAAATGGGATTTTTAGATTTTCCCCTATATTTACTACATTTAAAGCACTGTACTACAAAGTCATTTTGCAATGCAACGTACAACGCCTTACCACTTACAAATATAGCAAAGGTTTTAACATTAAATATTTTAGCTTTGTGATTGGAATAAATTTAGCTTACTTTTGAAGTAAACAAATTTGGTGCAAATTGTTAAAGCTTGGCAACAATACCAGTTAATATACGAGTATTTTAGCTGTTCTTTTTTAGGAACGTTCACTAGGAATTTTCCTTTAAGATTAATATGAATATGTTATACTCTATTTAAATAACTTCTTCTACAACTCCAAAATAAGTTATAACTTCTTCGCCTCAAAAAAGACAAAAAATCAATTTTTTGGAAAATATAACTTCAATGGCCGTAACATTTATCATATTAAACTAGCTGGACCCGGTCCACTTCGTTGCCCCAGATATCAGATATTTCCGATTCCGTTCATTTTTGGACCAATCACGTAGACTGCCACTAAATACATATACTCAAAATTACACCACTTATACGAAGAATTGTGCAAGCTATCTCAATTTAGAAATTTGTCTTATGAGGGCGGTGCCCTCGACGCGATAACCACAAATAATACAACTTTCTGCTAAGAATGATAGATTAGTGGCTTTGTGCTCACAGCCAACCTAACGTTAATTTTCGTTCTTCTGGGGTCAAAACTTTTTCCTAAAGCATCCTAACAAAGAACCTTTCAAGCCAAACAAAAACAAATAAAATCGGTCCAGTGGTTTCAGAGTCTATAGCTTACATACATACATACAAACATTTTTCCATTTATATATATATAGATATATCAGATCAGATAATTTCTCATTATATATAAAATTTTGCTGTCAATTCAGAAAGGTTCATGTATAATAAATCGGAGCACATTCTTAATAGTCGGAGCAATTCTCTAATACGTACTCTATAAATGCAATTTTTGTATAGATTGTGGCATACTGTTTTATAAAATCAAAACTAAAAATTTTTTTATGGATACATTTTTTTAAAAATTTTTTTATTAAAAATACTATTATCGTCGAAGGTACCCTTAGTATTTGCACTATAATTTTTGGAGTATATGCCCGATCAGACCGACTTATACGTTAAATTGAAGCTATTAATGTGGGCTACCAATGTTGGAAACATCTCTTTCACCTAGAAACAGTGGTGTAGTAACATTCATTAAACAAATTGGAGATTTTAAAAGTAAATTTTTTCAAAAAAAAAAATCCTGGGACAAATAAACATAAAAAATAGAGAAAAAATCGAAAAAATATATTTTAAATAAATGTAGAAATTATAGCCCTTTTGGTAGAGGTAAGAGAATTTCAAGAAATGTTTTTTTTAATTTCTGTTTGAATAGCGATTTTATTTATTACTTGTATCTATATTATGTATATTTGAGTTTATTTACATGAACAAGTTTTATTAGAAGTAATTGTGAGATCCTTGTTGACGTTTGTAGATTTCGGAATCGGTTTCTCTAATGAGGAACCAAGTATAATCTCCCATCATTCTTTCATCCCAGTGCCTTTGGTAACGCCGCTCGATGGACTTCAATTCTTGGTGAAACCTTTCGCCATGTTGGTCACTTACGTCGCTAAGATTCTCGGGGGAAAAGTTTAAATGAGAATGCAAGAAATGAATTTTGAGGGACATATTTACACCTGTTGGAATACATAAAGCGAAAAATAAGTTGGAAGAATACATACATATGTGTTATATACATAAATATAAAAAAATGTGTTTCTAACCAATTTTTTCCTAATTTTTTAACAAATGATTAATCATTGTTTCATATTGGGGCTTTTATTTGATCCAAGGAAATTTGAAACTACAATCTTAAACGACCTCCATGCTGCATTTCATCCGACGTCAAATATGATTCGAAATTCACATCTCTCATCAGTTTCCTTATTTTAGGCCCATCAAAAACTCATTCTTCGATTTTTTGAAAAGAAACACTTTTAAATAAACTTTTTAAATATGAGAGTGAATTGCCATCTTTCCTTAAAGCTTTTACAAAATTTTTAAAGAGCCCCAGCTTTATATGCAATGGTGGCAAAATATCGGCTATCCCAAAGGCATAACATACCAACTACTTTTAAATCGCCAAAAATTTTCCAGTCATGCTCATATTTTATGTATTTTATCAATTTAGCCATTGTTTCGTATGATTCCTTAGTGTTGACAGCATGAGCAATGGGAATCGACGGTTTCTGATTTCCGTTGTGTAAAAGTACTGCTTTCAAACTTTCTTTACTGCTGTCAACAAGTAACCGCCATTCCTTTGAATTGTATGTTTGATTAAGTTCCTCGAACAATCCGGGAATGTCCTTGTAAAAACATCTGTTATCCACAGTTGTATAAAATTGTTTGTAAGGTATATCACGGACTCTATTATATGATATGTTAACATCTGGGGCCAACAATTGTACTGTTTCATCCCAGACGGGGGTAGTTCTGCCTTATCTCTGGTCAGTCTCTCAATCTCTCACTAGCTCAATGAGTTGAAACTGAGTTAAAAGCGATGACTTCTGACTCAAACTTGAATCGCTCAGAGTTGAGTACTCAGTTGAACTTGATGATGTTTCCGTAAATAGGCTGTTAGCTATACTTGGACACTTGGGAATTGGTATTGTTCCGAATGTGCAACTGGCAAAGTGACAGATTTTACTTCACCGTAATTCCAGCGGATAGGTTAGGGTGGCAGCCGTATTTTTTTACAAGCTGACATAGACCAGTTTAGGTCCCTAGTGTTAATTCCAGCGGATGCTCCTCCCTAAATCATTGGCATTCCAAATTGCACGTAATGTCTAAAATTAAAACGTTTTATTCCACAAAACAATGTAATACATTATTTTTAAAGTACTTACCGCATTCTTCCACTAGTCCATCGAGGAAGATTTACCTGGCACTAATTACACAAAATACTATGTGTCCACGGTATCTTTCATATTTTTAACTCGTATACCAAAATATAACACATATATTTCTCCTATTATTTTACTAAACGCACGTCGATTTTTTAATTACATATTTTCCGCATATGTAGCAGAAATTGTCGGGATAATTTACACATTGAAAAGTTCTTTGCCTTTTACTCATACTTCGAAATATAACTTTGTAATATTTTTCAGAAAATCGACTTATCTCTATAAGGCGCTGAATTACACTAATTTATTAATAAGAAATTTCATTCATAAATTCCGGGTTTAAGGATCATAAGTTGCAGTACCTCTAGCTGACATATAGTTTGCTTCGAACGTAGAAACTCAAGACTGCCGCGTACTACTTTGTATTGCGTACATATAATTTTACTACCTGTATATACAACTGGGATGTCCATGCCCCTAAAAGGCGTAACTGAATGGAAATCTCATAAATACAAAAACCACAAATATTGTTGAATGACCCTCTATCTGAGCGGATCTAATCCAATATAGCTCTCACATTGCATATCATGTTTTATGGGGAGTTACGATCGGCCATAAAACCTCGTCCTCTTTATAATTTTATAATGTCTGACATCAAACCTCATATAATAAAATAAAATGCGCAATGTCTCTTATATGTCTCTTTCACATATGGCGAATTCAATATAAGCAAAAATATCATTTACAAGATTTTTTTTTAATTTCCCTAACATTTACAAAATGGCTCATAACTTTTACGTCTATCCATAGATACATCCATACATCTATAAAATAGACGGTGTTTTCTTCGTTAGCACGCTGGTTTTTCAAAAATGTGATAAACTATTTTTTTCGACTTTTTTCTATTTTTTTTGGCTTTTTTTAACAGGAAAAAGTGTTTTTTTTTTTTAAATAACATTTTTTCTCATATTTTTGACGACTGTTACTAAACCAAAGATTCTACTTGAAAGCGATATTTGCAGCATACGTAGCCCTCATAATTCCCTTTAATTTGATGCATAACACGGCTCAATCAGGCTTATACTTGGTCCGAATACTAAATGTACTATCAATGAAAGCTGGAATTTTACAAAAAAAATTTAAAAAAAAAATTACCTAAAACATTTTTTAAATATTTTTTTCGTGCTTGTGGCACTTAATTGCACCAGAAACTGTTATCCACATCCCTTGGACAAAAATTTTGTTGCATAGTGTAATAGGACCAACATTAAATTAACCCTATCTGCATCAATATTAACCAGTAAGGACAGGCAGAAAGTCGGGCGGGGCCGACTATATAATACCCTACACCTCCCTAACAATGCGATAAGGGTCACTGCGATAAGAATTTGGAATAATTGGTAAATGGGTAGGAACATATTATCTAATTCTGAACCGAGAATCTCAAAATTAAGCAATATTCGTTCCTAAATTGAGAAACATCTTTCTGGAAATTTTTAATGATCGGAAGTAAAGTACAACTTCTATTGCGATTTAATACCAAATCAGGAGGAAAATATATATGGAGGTTATATATAAATCTGAACCGATTTTCCCTGAATACTCATTCATGTAAAAAGACCTCTTTCTGCCGAATTTCGTACTGATCGGATATAAAATACCGTCTCTACAGCGCTTACATGTCAAATCGGGGGTAACGTATATATGGGGGCTATATCTAAATCGGAACAGATTTCATTCAAATTTAAAAGTGTTCATTCATATAATAGGAAACCTCTTTCTGCCGATTTTCGTACTGATCGATATAAAATACAGTTTCTACAACGCTTACATGTCAAATCGGGGGTAACGTATATACTGAGGCTATATCTAAATCTAAACCGATTTTCTCCGAATTTGGCAGTATTCCTTCATGTAATAAGAAACCTCTTTCTGCCGAATTTCGCATTGATCGGATATAAAATACGGTTTCTACAGCGCTTACATGTAAAATCGGGTGAAACATAGGGTGGGCCTAAAGAAACCAATGGGTGTAAAAGTTTAATAACTTTTTCGTTTATTATTTTTTTTTTATTTTTTCTTTCAGATTATATGGACAACACTTGGAGAAAATTTTTTACGTCCTGCTCTTGAAAACAGACCTGGTATGTGGTTTCAGCAGGACGGAGCCAATGCCCATACTGCCCGAGACACAATGGCACTTTTAAGTCAAATTTTTGGAGAGCGAATAATTTCCAGAAATTCGAAAATTATTTGGCCAGCGCGATCGCCAGATTTGACAGCACCCGACTATTTTCTTTGGGGTTATTTGAAGGAGCGAGTGTATGTGAACAAGCCAGACACAATCCTTGAACTCAAGGCAAACATTGTTTCAGAAATTCGAACGCTGCAGCCACAAGTTTTGAAAGGTGTTATGGAAAATGCTCTAAAAAGAGCCCATCAGTGCGAAGCTGAAAACGGTGGTCAATTAAGAGACATTATTTTTCATACAGTGTAAAAAAATTTACCTTTTGTATATTATATAATCTGGAAGAAAAAATTAAAAAAAATTAATAAACGAAAAAGTTATTAAACTTTTACACCCCTTGGTTTCTTTAGGCCCTCCCGGGGCTATATCTAAATCTGAACGAATTTTCACCGAATTTGGTAGTGTTCATTCACGTAACAAGAAAACTCGCTCTGCCGAATTTCGTACAGATCGGATATAAAATACAGTTTCTACAGCGCTTACATGTCAAATCGGGGGTAACATATATATGGGGCCTATATCTAAATCTGAACCGATTCTGACAAATTTCAATAGGGATCATCCTTGGGCCAAAAAAGAGCACTGTGCTAAATTTCATCACAATCGGACCATAAATACGACCTGCACTTTGATTACAAGAATACATGGACAGACAGACGGACATGGCTAAATCGACTCAAAAATTGATTCTATGACGATCGGTATAATAAACTATGGTTCTATTTCTTCTCTTTTTGGGCGTTACAAACAAATGCACAAAGTCATAATACCCTGTACCACAGTGTGGTGAAGGGTATAAAAAGGTTTTGTTAAAATATGATATTCAAGTGAAGATGTTTCGCACAATCCACACCGAGAATGTGATGTATTTAACCTTAATACTGACGGCAGTATAATTGTAACAATGTGGATATATGTAATCTTCCTAGAAAAAAAAACAAAACACAGAATGTCATCATTGACTAAGAGTATAAGATACCAAATCACAATTTCCGCTAGACTGTCACGTTCGTACTGACCTTTTTAAAATAACTGACCAAAAGACCAACAACTAAGGCAATAGATCCAAAATTTTAAGCAATAGACAAATAGTGGAGTTTGAGCAAACAGTCAAACATGGAGATAAAGAAATGCTTATTTAAGTTCTTCAACGCATGCCGGATGATTTTTTAGAAAATTCGATTATAGACAATGAGAAAGGCACACAACCAAGTCAAATATCAAGTTTAAATTTATTTTATATCCTTTTTGTGTGTTTGCGTATAGATTTCAATCGTTTGCCATAGGTCTTTAGCTCGTCTGTTGCTTACATTTTTGTATTCAAACTGAAGCATCGCACTCTCCCTAGCCACCACAGAGCAATCAATCATCAAGGCTATATGCTACAGTTGCTCGCTTCTGGGGGCCGTGACGGCTTCTAGTCATGCTCCTGTTGACTCTGAGGGAAACTTAATGTTTTATCCCTAGTATTGTTTATCGTCATCATTTCCGTGTATGTAAACACTGAATTCACTCTGATACTCCCAGCACACTTCTTGATTGATCCAGCATTATATTAATCGTATTCGATATGACGACGACCATTATGTTGTTCTATAAAGCTACACTGTAATGTACTCGTATCCTGTCTTGAAAATATGCTTTCCTGATGAGGGGAGTGGAGCGT
Organism: Eudasyphora cyanicolor; assembly: GCA_963930755.1. Classification (NCBI taxonomy): domain Eukaryota; kingdom Metazoa; phylum Arthropoda; class Insecta; order Diptera; family Muscidae; genus Eudasyphora; species Eudasyphora cyanicolor. The sequence continues at coordinate 152,430,810 of OZ005736.1, read as the reverse complement.
CTAATGACGATGTGGTGTTTCGAAATGCTAGTCTTACAGTAAAGTGTCACCAAAGCCCATTAATGTTTTGTAATGCTCATAATCTATGATGGAAATTTAAAATGCGATGGTCAACGAATTGAAGTCATGTGTATCACTGGACTATTAAAATATTATAGCGTTAGATAAATTTACATTTGTTCAAGCTATTTAAAACTTGATTTTGTTGTCATAGCATATTTCAACGTTAAAAATTTTTCGGAATTTTTAAAAACGACTTAAGATTTTTTTGAGCGTTTTATTTGAAATATGCACTTGGAAAAAAGTTTTGCGGCATAAGATTTTGTCGATTTTGATATATGTACATATGTTCAATAGAAAAGGGGAATTTTGAAATTTGTCGGGCCACGTGCATTCGATTAGCGTTTTTTTATGTTGGCACACTTGTCGCGAACATTTGTTCATAGTTGAGTTTGTTTGTGAGAGACATAACAGTAAGACTCGTTGTGACGTCCTTTTATGGGTCTCTTCTATTTTGAAAACAGGAAAAATTAGCAAGGGGCCAAATATGGTGGATGAGGCATGATTACGGTATTCTTTTCGGCCAAAAATTACGAACATGCGACGGTATTTTGTTCAAAATTGAGCAATTTTGGAACGAATTTCGCTGCTAAACGCCCAAAATATCTGAAAAAATTGGATGGCATGAGCCAATCGATATGCCGACATCCTCTGCAGCTTCTCTAATAGTGATTCGACGATTCTCCATAACAATTTTCTTCACTTTCTCAAAATTTCCATCGGCTTTTGATGTGATGGATCTTCCAGGACCAGCGTCGTCTTCTCGACCTTCTTTGAAAAGCTTGTACCACTTGTAAACTCAGAATACAATCATCATATGCCACTCTCAACATTACAAGTACTTTTGAGCACTTAATTCCATTTTTATACCCTCCACCATAGGATGGGGGTATACTAACTTTGCAATTGCGTTTGCAACACCTTGAAATATTGATCTGCGACCCCATAAAATATATATATTCATGATCGTCGTGAAATTCTAAGACGATTAAGCAGTATCCGTTATCCAAATGGCATGGATACCAAAGCAAACTTCCAATTAGATCTCATATTCCAATTTAGATCTCACAAACGTTTACAATAAAGGTCATCATTCTACATTTATCCATAGATTTTTTTAAATAGTCATTGTTTTCTTATAGTCATTGTTTTCTTCGTTAGGACGCTAGCTTTCAAAATTGGAACATGCTATGTTTTTGTTGCCTTTTTCCTATTTTTTTATGGTTTTTTCGTTCCACTTTTTGTTTAATTGTTTTAACGACAGTTAATAAACTCCTGTTTTTATGTGATAATGTTAGTTTCAACATTGTAGTCTTCATAAATTCCTTTAATTTAAAGAGTATCGAGGTTATATATCAAAAAATAAGCTGTAAATACCAAAGGCAACTTCCAAGAAAATGGGAATTTAAAAACAAAATATTACCATAAACAATTATTTCCTGTTGAAAACGTCATATTAAGCCAGAAAAAGTTATGCACAGCCCGATTACTAAATGCGCCAAGATGTGAAATCGCAAAGTACTTTTTTATGGGCCTTATATCGAAACATCGACCGATGTGTCCAATTTTTAATAGGGACGATTATGTCAAAAATAAAATATAAAACTTTAATTTCAGCCAGATTAATTGAAAACCAGTAAGGAAAGGCAGAAAGTCGGGCGGGGCCGACTATATAATACCATACACCTCCCTTACAATGCGATAAAGGTCATTGCGAAAATAATTTGGAATAATTGGTAAATAGGTAGGAACATATTATCTAATTCTAAACCGATAATCGCTAAATCAAGCAATATTAGTTCCTAAATTGAGAAACATCTTTCCGGAAAATATTAATGATCGAAAGTAAAGTACAACTTCTATAGCGCGTTGATACCAAATCAGGAGGAACATATGTATGGAGGTTATATATAAATCTGAACCGATTTTCCCTGAATACTCATTCATGTAAAAAGACCTCTTTCTGTAGAATTTCGTACTGATCGGATATAAAATACAGTCTCTACAGCGCTTACATGTGAAATCGGGGGTAACATATATATGGGGGCTATATCTAAATCTGAACCGATTTTCTCCGATTTTGGCAGTATTCCTTCATGTAATAAGAAACCTCTTTCCGCCGAATTTTACACTGATCGGTTATAAAATAATTTTTTTACGGCGATTACATTTGAAATCGGGGGTAACGTATATATTGTGGCTATATCTAAATCTGAACCGATTTCCAAATTTAACAGTGTTCATTCATATAATAAGAGACCTCTTTCTGCTGAATTTCATACTGATCGGATATAAAATAAAGTTTTTACAGCGCTTACATGTCAAATCGGGGCTAACATATATATGGGGGCTATATCCAAATCAGAACCGATTTTAACCAAATTAAATAGGGATCGCCCTTGGGCAAAAGAGGTTAAGAATTCTTCTAAAATAAAGCAAAAACAAGTCCCGAGCATGGGACAGTCAACAGAAGACCTTACCATTGAAACCCTTCAGTTCGGACGGAGGAAACAGTCGCTGCTGTAGCTGATGCCATACAAAACAATCCAAGAGTTTCGACAAGAACCTTATCTGCTCAAATGGGTATAATTAGACAGTCATTGCAGTCAATTATACACAATGATTTGGAGTTATTCCCATATACAATTCAAATGGCCAACAAAGTGAACTCAGCAGACTTCCCGATTCGCTTGGAATTTTGCCAGAAGATGCTTCAAATGGTGGAAGAGCAACATAAACAAACAAAATTGTCGAATATGGAGTGCTTCCAACCCACAGATACTCCACTTCGTGTCACAGTGTGGTGTGCAGTTTCATCACGCTGCATTGTCGGGCCCTACTTCTTCGAAGAAAACGGTCACACCGTTACAGTTACTGGAGACCGTACTTAAGCATGTTGAGAGAGTTTTTCTATCCAGAATTACGCCGCATGAGAATTTCTTTCAACTCTGTGTGGTTTCAGCAAGATGATGCAGCTCCTCACATAGCCCGCCTGTTATGACAGAATTGCGGCGAAAATTTCGCAATAAGCTGATATCCAGAAACTCCACATTCCGTTGGCCCCCAGGTCGCCTGACCTTACTGCACCTGTCTTTTTCTTGTAGGGTTATTGCAAACAGGAAGTCTACAAAGCAAAACCAACAAATTTGAATGAACTAAAGCAATCCATTCGAGAAACAATTGCGGCTATTCCCGTCTCAACTCTCGAAGCAGTAATGAACAACTTTTTGGTAAGATGCCGCACATTTTACTAATTAAGCTATATTTAATTATATTTAATGAGCTTTAACATATAAATAAACCAGTAAGGAAAAGCTAAAGTCGGGCGGTGCCGACTATATAATACCCTACACCACTCTCGTAATATTGAATAACTCTGATATATAAATTTTGTAATCCATGTATAAATTGTTAAAATAATAAATAATACCCTGTACCATAGTGTGGTGTACGGTATAAAAACTATTGGATCTAAAGAGCCAAATCGGATGAAACATATATATGGGAGCTATAGCTAAATCTTTACCGATTTTCTTCAAATTCGGCAATGTTGGTTCATGAATCAAGAAACTCTACCATTCTAAATTTCAAAACGATTGGATGTAATATATAGCTTCTATAGAACTAAAGGGCCAAATCGGACAAAACATATATATGGGAGCTAGAGCTAAATCTTAACCGATTTTCTTCAAATTCGGCAGTGTTGGTTCATGGATCAAGAAACTCTACCATTCTAAATTTCAAAATGATTGGATGTAAAATACAGCTTCTACAGGACTAAAGGGCCAAATCGGACGAAACATGTATATGGGAGCTATAGCTAAATCTTTACCGATTTTCTTCAAATTCGGTAGTGTTGGTTCATGGATCAAGAAACTCTACCATTCTAAATTTCAAAGCGATTGGGTGTAAAATACAGATTTTATAGGACTAAAGGGCTAAATCGGACGAAACATATATATGGGAGCTATAGCTAAATCTTAACCGATTTTCTTCAAGTTCGGTAGCGTTGGTTCATGGATCAAGAAACTCTACCATTCAAAATTTCAAAACGATTGGATGTAAAATACAGCTTCTATAGGACTAAAGGGCCAAATCGGACGAAAGATATATATGGGAGCTATATCTAAATCTGAACCGATTTCAACCAAATTCAATAGCGATCTTAACAGCCGCGAAATACTCTAAAATGCAAAATTTCAGAACGATCGGAGTGAAATTGCGACCTATAGTCGACGAACAACTTTACATGGACAGACGGACGGACGGACGGACATCGTTAAATCGACTCAGCTAGTGATTCTGAGTCGATCGGTATACTTTAAGGTGGGTCTAGCTGTGTTATTTTCAGGTATTACAAACATCTGCCGTGAAACAAACTTATAATACCCTGTACCACAGTGTGGTGTAAGGTATAAAATATATTAAGTACTTTTTTTTGCTGCGGTCCATACTTCCCGAGTTACGGGCCCCCTGAAATTTTGGAGATATATCCTCGATATCTTCCTTATTTTTCATCGGATCAGTACAATGTCGGTGTCAAAGGAAAGAAATAAACATCGCGCGATTTTGTTAAAATATTTTTTGGCCAGCGGCGCTTTCTACTATCAAGAACACCAAATAGTACGTCTCAGAATAAATGAAAAATTATTTTAAAAAATCGCGCGATTTTTTTTAAAATAATTTTTCGCCTGCTGCGCTTTCTTCTATCAAAACCAACATATAATACATCTCAGATTAAATGAACTAATAATAATTTCATAAAACAAAACAAAAATTCAGTTTATTGAACATAAAAAGGAACAAAAGGAATTAATTTCTATCACTTATTACAACAAAAACTAATATAAACGTAAGAAAAAACTATAAAAAACAACAATATATACATTATGTACAAAAGTGGGTTTTGGTCCACCATACAAAACAAAAACAATTCATCTACATATATACTCAACACAAAAAATATATACAAATATTTACAGAAGTGGATCTTCCACGTTTTGAGAACTGGAGAATTCAACAATCTCAAACTCTTCCAAATACTCTGATTCTTCGGAAGAATCAGAGTATCCGGAAACAGATTCCAACTCATCATCAGCGGCCAATTTTTCTATACGACCTATTTCATCGTTCACTTGAAGCGGGTTGTACATAAGTCCGGCAAATTTCACAAATTCGGTAAAATTGTTAAGTTCGTCGGATTTGCACCACCGCATAAATATAAATTTTTTAATATATCCGTTGAAAAATGTTTTTCTCCGGTTATATGCTGGAATAGATCTCTTCAAATGTCTCCAGAGACCTTCAATATTATTGGTGTACTGCCGGCTTACTGGGTCTACAAAGTTCACCAAATGGTTAACTTTGTAATGCACATACCCTTAATATGTGAGTGAATCATACGCCTAAATTTATTAAAAATATTAATTTATTTTACAGATATTATTTTTTATATTTCCCTTCCAATAGTCGGACACTATTGTGGTTCCTGGCAGTATATGGCGTTTGCTAATGGGAATTAACGTTTGCCTGTTTCTCTTTTCCACCGGAAACATGAAACATTTCCCCCTACCAAGCTCTACACCACCAAAAACCCACTGCCCTTCCATTCTATGACCCCGATGGTATTTTCGCTTTCCAACTTTACTTTCGTCTATCTCAAAAGTTTTTCCCGGTCCTCCTATTTTAATTTCAGTTTGGAAGGATCCAAACAGAACATCTTTTCTACAGAAGTTGTTCCAATCCACTCCAGTTTGGATTCCTTCAATTTCCGTCTCCTTCATTATAAATTGCAACTCCAAATTTTCCAACCACAAAAAAGAAAAAATGAGTATTTGGCAAATAGAAAGGTGTGCTTTTTCAAGAAACGTGCCCTTTCTAAATGAGATTTGGGTGTTGCACTGTACCGCTTTCTTTTTATTTTTCTTCACTGTGCTCCAACAGCTATAATGAAATTATATTTTTTACTGATTTTTTTAATAACAATATTACTTACCACCAGGCCCATCCATCGATATTCTGCCTTTCGCATAGTTTTAATGGGTGACCATTTAGACACAGGTAACTCCCTTCCTGCGGAATTAATCCCCAACTTTGTAGAATGGGAATTACTTCCGCAGGAACAGGTCCCTTTATATTGTTGTTGAACAACCCATAAATTTCGGTGGAACTCGTTATTTCCATTTTTGGTTGCTTTTTACTACCGCGTCACTTTGTAAAATGTCGAAAAATTTATTTCCCCGTTATTCGTACCAGTGTTGCACGTATTTTATCTTTATCAATGATACACATTTCGCGTTTCTTTTGCAAGTTGTACAATAAATCTTAACGATTTTGTACATGTTGTACAGTAAATCGTCATATTCTACTATAAATTAAGAAATTTGTAGGCCCCATAACTCGGAAAATAAGGCCCGCCGCCAAAAATTTTATTTAATTTTTTTCCTCAAAATAAGGCCCCCACCCCCTAAAAAAAAATTGGACCACTTTTACTAAAGTAGTTTTGCTCCAGCAAATGAGTCATCATTCAAAAAAGATGTTGAATTTGTTTTTACACTAATTTGACAATGTTATTCAACGAAAACACGATACATAGCAAACCAATTAGCGCTTGATGTGCGAATCAGGCTTGCCAGTTTTTTTTAGAGCCGAATCCCCAAATTTTTATCCCCTAAATCCCCAGAAAATATTTTGACTCATGTGAATGAAGTATTTTAAAAATCAATGTACTTTGTACTAAAATTCATTTTGTTTGTACAAAATGCACATTGTCAACATTCATTATATCAAATATATATGATTCAAAATCTTCCATATCGTCTACATCATCTAATTGTTATACCCTACACCACACTGTGGTACAGGGTATTATAAGTTTGTTTCACGGCAGATGTTTGTAACACCTGAAAATAACACAGCTAGACCCACCTTAAAGTATACCGATCGACTCAGAATCACTAGCTGAGTCGATTTAACCATGTCTGTCCTTCCGTCCGTCTGTCCATGTAAAGTTGTTCGTCGACTACAGGTCGCAATTTCACTCCGATGCAGTATTTCGCGGCTGTTAAGATCGCTATTGAATTTGGTTGAAATCGGTTCAGATTTAGATATAGCTCCCATATATATCTTTCGTCCGATTTGGTCCTTTAGTCCTACAGAAGCTGTATTTTACATCCAATCGTTTTGAAATTTAGAATGGTAGAGTTTCTTAATCCATGAACCAACATTGCCGAATTTGAAGAAAATCGGTTAAGATTTAGCTATAGCTCCCATATATATGTTTCGTCCGATTTGGCCCTTTAGTCCTATAGAAGCTGTATTTTACATCCAATCATTTTGAAATTTAGAATGGTAGAGTTTCTTGATCCATGAACCAACACTACCGAATTTGAAGAAAATCGGTTAAGATTTAGCTATAGCTCCCATATATATGTTTCGTCCGATTTGGACATTTAGTCCTATAAAAGCTGTATTTTACATCCAATCGTTTTGAAATTTAGAAAAGTAGAGTTTCTTGATCCATGAACCAACATTGCCGAATTTGAAGAAAATCGGTTAAGACTTAGCTATAGCTCCCATATATATGTTTCGTCCGATTTTGCTCTTTAGTCCTGAAGAAGCTGTATTTTACATCCAATCATTTTGAAATTTAGAATGGTAGAGTTTCTTGATCCATGAACCAACACTACCGAATTTGAAGAAAATCGGTTAAGATTTAGCTATAGCTCCCATATATATGTTTCGTCCGATTTGGCCCTTTAGTTCTATAGAAGCTGTATTTTACATTCAATCGTTTTGAAATTTAGAATGGTAGAGTTTATTGATCCACGAACCAACACTACCGAATTTGAAGAAAATCGGTTAAGATTTAGCTATAGCTCCCATATACATGTTTCGTCCGATTTGGCCCTTTAGTCCTGTAGAAGCTGTATTTTACATCCAATCATTTTGAAATTTAGAATGGTAGAGCTTCTTGATCCATGAACCAACACTACCGAATTTGAAGAAAATCGGTTAAGATTTAGCTATAGCTCCCATATATATGTTTCGTCCGATTTGGTCCTTTAGTCCTATAGAAGCAGCATTTTACATCCGATCGTTTTGAAATTTAGAATGGTAGAGTTTCTTAATCCATGAACCAACATTGCCGAATTTGAAGAAAATCGGTTAAGATTTAGCTATAGCTCCCATATATATGTTTCGTCCGATTTTGCTCTTTAGTCCTGTAGAAGCTGTATTTTACATCCAATCATTTTGAAATTTAGAATGGTAGAGTTTCTTGATCCATGAACCAACACTACCGAATTTGAAGAAAATCGGTTAAGATTTAGCTATAGCTCCCATATATATGTTTCGTCCGATTTTGCTCTTTAGTCCTGTAGAAGCTGTATTTTACATCCAATCATTTTGAAATTTAGAATGGTAGAGTTTCTTGATCCATGAACCAACACTACCGAATTTGAAGAAAATCGGTTAAGATTTAGCTATAGCTCCCATATATATGTTTCGTCCGATTTGGACATTTAGTCCTATAAAAGCTGTATTTTACATCCAATCGTTTTGAAATTTAGAAAAGTAGAGTTTCTTGATCCATGAACCAACATTGCCGAATTGAAGAAAATCGGTTAAAATTATCTATAGCTCCCATATATATGTTTCGTCCAATTTTGCTCTTTAGTCCTGAAGAAGCTGCATTTTACATCCAATCATTTTGAAATTTAGAATGGTAGAGTTTCTTGATCCATGAACCAACACTACCGAATTTGAAGAAAATCGGTTAAGATTTAGCTATAGCTCCCATATATATGTTTCGTCCGACTTGGCCCTTTAGTTCTATAGAAGCTGTATTTTACATCCAATCGTTTTGAAATTTAGAATGGTAGAGTTTATTGATCCTCGAACCAACACTACCGAATTTGAAGAAAATCGGTTAAGATTTAGCTATAGCTCCCATATACATGTTTCGTCCGAAGCTGTATTTTACATCCAATCGTTTTGAAATTTAGAATGGTAGAGTTTATTGATCCACGAACCAACACTACCGAATTTGAAGAAAATCGGTTAAGATTTAGCTATAGCTCCCATATACATGTTTCGTCCCTTTAATTCTGTAGAAGCTGTATTTTACATCCAATCATTTTGAAATTTAGAATGGTAGAGCTTCTTGATCCATGAACCAACACTACCGAATTTGAAGAAAATCGGTTAAGATTTAGCTATAGCTCCCATATATATGTTTCGTCCGACTTGGCCCTTTAGTTCTATAGAAGCTGTATTTTACATCCAATCGTTTTGAAATTTAGAATGGTAGAGTTTATTGATCCACGAACCAACACTACCGAATTTGAAGAAAATCGGTTAAGATTTAGCTATAGCTCCCATATACATGTTTCGTCCGAAGCTGTATTTTACATCCAATCGTTTTGAAATTTAGAATGGTAGAGTTTATTGATCCACGAACCAACACTACCGAATTTGAAGAAAATCGGTTAAGATTTAGCTATAGCTCCCATATACATGTTTCGTCCGAAGCTGTATTTTACATCCAATCGTTTTGAAATTTAGAATGGTAGAGTTTATTGATCCACGAACCAACACTACCGAATTTGAAGAAAATCGGTTAAGATTTAGCTATAGCTCCCATATATATGTTTCGTCCGATTTGGCCATTTAGATCCAATCGTTTTTATACCCTACACCACACTGTGGTACAGGGTATTATTTAAGTATAAAATGCCCCAAAAGTAAATTTATGTAAACAATTTATACATGAATTATAAAATTTATATATCAGAGTTATTCAATAGTCGGCACCGCCCGACTTTAGCCTTTCAATGGGATCCCAGATTTATACATATAGTAGGTACTTATGTAAATAAGGGATTATCATCAATATCGAACATTTTTGATTTAAAAGCAGATTATAACATCCCATATTTCGAATACGAAAATTTAGGATTTTAAATATTAACTTACGCAGTTAAGTGCTAAGACCATCTAATCAAAATAAGCGAAATGGTGGGCCTTCTACACTATCCACTTGCAAAAGATAATGCAGGAGGAGTCGAAAGGTTTTTAGTGTACATTTCATTAAAGTTTTTCATAAAGAGAAATAAATGAAAGAAATATTTAAGTAAACATACGAATTTATGTTTAAATGAAATATAATAGAATATGCAGTGTCGAAACGTTTAATGGAAAACAGCAGCATTGTGAATTTCTACTTTAAAACTTAATATACCCACTATGCTAAAAATCCAAAATCGGACACAATATAAAGCTATCTATCACAAACGGAAAAAACCCTTTAAAAAACAAAGCTTATTCTAAAATATGATTAATCTCATTATCAAAATTAACAACTAATTCTAACTTAAATATTTGATATCGGAATGTGTTCACGTACATTTTATGTCAATCCCACTTATGTCAATCCCACTGGGTAGTTCTTCGTGACTGGAGTAGGGTTGCCAGACGGACGGGATTTTCCCGACTTTTTTACACAGTCCCGATTATTGAAGTAATTTAGGGGGGAAATCCCGACTTTTTTCCATTTACTCTCTACACTATGGAAAATAAAAGCGCAGTAAAAAAACAGTAAGGAAAGGCTAAAGTCGGGCGGTGCCGACTATATAATACCCTACACCACTCTCGTAATATTGAATAACTCTGAAATATACATTTTGTAATTCATGTATAAATTGTTTACATAAATTTACTTTTGGGACATTTAATACATAAATAATACCCTGTACCACAGTGTGGTGTAGGGTATAAAAACGATTGGATTTAAAGAGCCAAATCGGATGAAACATATATATGGGAGCTATAGCTAAATCTTAACCGATTTTCTTCAGTGTTGGTTCATGGATCAATAAACTCTACCATTCTAAATTTCAAAACGATTGGATGTAAAATACAGCTTCTATAGAACTAAAGGGCCAGATCGGACGAAACATATATATGGGAGCTATAGCTAAATCTTAACCGATTTTCCTAAAATTCGGTAGTGTTGGTTCATGGATCAAGAAACTCTACCATTCTAAATTTCAAAATGATTGGATGTAAAATACTGCTTCTTCAGGACTAAAGAGCAAAATCGGACGAAACATATATATGGGAGCTATAGCTAAATCTTAACCGATTTTCTTCAAATTCGGCAATGTTGGTTCATGGATCAAGAAACTCTACCGTTCTAAATTTCAAAACGATTGGATGTAAAATACAGCTTTTATAGGACTAAATGGCCAAATCGGACGAAACATATATATGGGAGCTATAGCTAAATCTTAACCGATTTTCTTCAAACTCGGTAGTGTTGGTTCATGGATCAATAAACTTTACCATTCTAAATTTCAAAATGATTGAATGTAAAATACAGCTTCTACAGGACTAAAAAGCAAAATCGGACGAAACATATATATGGGAGCTATAGCTAAATCTTAACCGATTTTCTTCAAATTCGGCAATGTTGGTTCATGGATCAAGAAACTCTACCATTCTAAATTTCAAAACGATCGGATGTAAAATACTGCTTCTATAGGACTAAAGGGCCAAATCGGACGAAACATATATATGGGAGCTATAGCTAAATCTTAACCGATTTTCTTCAAATTCGGCAATGTTGGTTCATGGATCAAGAAACTCTACCATTCTAAATTTCAAAACGATTGGATGTAAAATACAGCTTCTATAGGACTAAAGGGCCAAATCGGAAGAAAGATATATACGGGAGCTATATCTAAATCTGAACCGATTTCAACCAAATTCAATAGCGATCTTAACAGCCGCGAAATACTCTAAACTGCAAAATTTCAGAACGATCGGAGTGAAATTGCGACCTGTAGTCGACGAACAACTTTACATGGACAGACGGACGGACGGACGGACAGACATCGTTAAATCGACTCAGCTAGTGATTCTGAGTCGATCGGTATACTTTAAGGTGGGTCTAGCTGTGTTATTTTCAGGTGATACAAACATCTGCCGTGAAACAAACTTATAATACCCTGTACCACAGTGTGGTGTAGGGTATAATAATAAAGAAAATGCTATTATCATATGTACTTTTGTAATTTTTCCGTCACTAATCTTTCATTTTTCACGAAATGTAAATTTTGAACGAATTCAGCAACTTATCTATCGGGTCCGTCAATAAGAGCACTACAAAAGTTTTTTTAACTAAAACAAAAACGGTTTTGGATATCAATGAAATTCTTTATTCCTGTGAAAGTACGTTCGATGTCATTATGTATGGAACTCGATTTCTTTTGAATGGCCTCCACAGGCACGACGGTTTTCAAGCATAAATCGGCCGATACTGCTGCAATTTCACGTTCGATATTCGTACGAAGTTCATCAATCGTCGCTGGCTTGTTGGCATAGACCATAGAGTTGACGTAGCCCCACAGGAAATAGTCTAACGGCGTCAAATCGCACGACCGAGACGGCCAATCGACTGGACCATTTCGTGAGATAACACGTTCTCCAAACTTGGTTTCCAATAAATTGATTGTGGCATTCGCTGTGTGGCTTGTTGCGCCGTCCTGTTGGAACCACATGTCCTCCAAGTTCATATCATCCAATTGGGGCCAAAAATATTTGGTTATCATTGAACGGTAGCGATTCCCATTCACAGTAACGTGCCGGTCTTGATCATCACGGAAGAAGTACGGCCCAATGACGCCGCCGGCCCATAAACCGCACCAAACCGTAATTTTTTCGGGATTCAATGATGACTCATGGAGTACATGTGGATTGCTGTCTGACCAATAACGCATATTTTGTTTATTGACGAAGCCATTCAGCCAGAAATGAGCCTCATCGCTGAAGATGATTTTTCGATTTTTGCGCTCCTAACGTTGAGGCCACTGACTCCGAATTTCGGTAATAAATTTTAATAATTTCGACTCGTTGTTAATTCGTATATCTTTCCATCATGAAATGGCAAACCTTACTGAAGAGAAATGTCAAAAGAGCGGCAAAAAATATGGCGTCGTTTGCTGTCCCTGTCGGCCTACTTTTGTAGCGTCCCTGTTGAAAAACCCTTTAAAAGAATAGCTATTAACGTGGGCGAATTTGGTAGAAATTTCAAAAGTTATAAAAATTTTACACGCAGTGTCCTATGAAATGTTGTACATCGACTGCTGCAATCTTCGAGCTATTTGTAAAGAATTGCCACGGATATTTATACCCTTGTTTCATGGCAGACATAGAAATGCTACAGCTAGACCCTTAAAGTATACCGATCGACTAAGAATCAGATATAGTTATACAGAGCTCATTAGATATAAAAGCAGTATTTTACATGCAATTGTTTTGATATTTAGCATGGTAGAGTTTTTTATCCAGAGAACAACTTTGCTCAATTTGACGAAAATCGGTTCAGATTTAGATTTATATTCCATATATATGTTTCGTCCTAATTGGCCCTTTAGCCCTATAGAAGCTACACGGGGCAAAATCGCCTTTTTTGATGTTTCAATCGAAAGAAAATATATTTGGAACACCAATTTTTAAATATTTTATATTTCTTTGCAAAGAAATTTTATTTGAAAATCAATATAATATATTTGGAACGCATATATTATTATTTTTTAACAAATAATAGTTGCAAACTAAATTTCTCAAATAAAATATGTGTTTAAGTACAAATAAAATTATTATTTAGGAATTTTTCCAAATATGTATATTTTATTTAAAAAATATTTCCAAATCTTTTGCTGCCTTTTTCGAATTTCAGTTTTAATTTTTTCTTGGTTTCGAATTGCACCTCCCAGTTATGATACCATATGCAGCAATATGTTATCATAACTGGGAAATGATTTTAAATCAATCATTTCGAATTTCTGAGTATTCCAAGCCATCATTAGTTGTCAATCCTCTAAGTACTTTATATTGATCTAAGATTTAACGATTTCAATTATTATTTTTACGAACATTAAACATTTCTAGAAATTTAACTTTGAATTACTTAAAAATTTAAGACAATTTATTTATTTTATGAATACTTAATGCAAATAAATATTTGTTTCGGAAATAACAATCACATTGGGATGCAAACAAATATTTGTTTAGAATAGCATCTTCCCAAATACACAATTTTTGTGTGTACCAAATATTATATGTTTAGAGTGTACCATAAACATATATATTTTTCAAGCCGAATGTGTTTGGGACAATATACTACAGAAGTGATTTTTTTCAGCGTGTATAGTTTACATCCAACCGTTTTAAAGTAAAATCGAATTTCGTGAAGAATAACACAAAGAAAGTATTTGTGGCAATCATAATATTGACCTATAGTGTATATAAGTTATTTTGAATATTCTTATGTTAGACTTTTATTCACGGAGGAAAATCGTCGTTTTTGATATGTTTGAAACGAAAGAAAATATACTTGGAAACGATTTTTTTAAATATTATATATTTGTTAACAAATAAATTTTATTTGAAAATCAAGAAATTTTGTTTGGAACGCATATATTAATATATTAGAACATAATTTATTTGCAAACTGAATTTCACAAATAAAATATGTGTTTACACACAAACAAAGTTATTGTTTAAGAAGATTTCCAAATATGTTTTATTTAAAAAGATTTTTAAAACATTACTGACTTTTTTGAATTTTAGTTAGTTTTTCCTAGTTTTCGTGTTAAACTTTATAGCTAAAAATTTCCTTATTTATAAATATTCCTATTCATCACTTTTTGTCAATCCATCAATGTCGTTTATATTTACGAAAGATTGTTCGATTTAAGTTTTGATTCAATTTTACAAACATATAAAATTTATAAAAAAAAATTGCTCTTTGAAAATCTGAAAAACAGAAAACTTGTCTTTGAGTTAAGGCATTTAATACATTACCAAAATAAATAATTACAAAAGAATCCTTGTTTCGGAAATACTAGTTCCAAATAAAAAATATTTGAGTGGGAGCATATTTTTGTTTAGAACAATATCCTCTCAAGCATATAATATTTGTGTGTGTAAAATATTATATATTTCGAGTGTACCCTAAACATATGTTTATTTCAAGCCGAATATGTTTGGGACAATATACTACAGAAGCGATTTTTTTTCAGCGTGTTGAAACTGTAATGAGTTTTTTTTAAATGCCAAAACCAATAAAATATTATCTTTTTATTTGTCCCGACAAATCCCGCTTTTACATCTCGGTTATCCCGACATTTCGAATACGGCGTCTGGCAACCCTAGACTGGAGACGTGGATGTCTCTATGTGATATGGGTAGCGCATAATGATTAGCGAAGTGGCTAACGCAAGGTAAAACAGGTGGGGGACAATTATCCATGTCCTACACGGAGGAAAATTGTTATTTTTGATATGTTTGAATTGAAAGAAAATATACATGGAAACGATTTTTTTAAATATTACATATTTGTTAACAAATAAATTTTATTTGAAAATCAAGAAATTTTGTTTGGAACGCATATATTAATATATTAGAACATAATTTATTTGCAACCTGAATTTCACAAATAAAATATGTGTTTACACACAAACAAAGATATTGTTTAAGAAGTTTTCCAAATATCTTTTATTTAAAAAGATTTTTTAAACTTTACTGACTTATTCGAATTTTAGTTAATTTTTCCTAGTTTTCGAGTACAACTGTATAGCTAAAAATGTCTTAATTTATAAATATTCCAATTCATCACTTTTTGTCAATCCATCAATGCAATTTATATTTACGAAAGTTAATTAGATTTAAGTTTTAATTAAATTTTACTAACATACACGGGCGAAAATCGCCATTTTTGATATGTTTGAATTAAAAGAAAATATATTTGGAAACAAAATTTTTAAGTATTGTATATTTGTGAACAAATAAATTTTATTTGAAAAGCAAAAAATTTTATTTGGAACGCATATATTAATATATTAGAACACAATATATTTGCGAACTGACTTTCACAAATAAAATATGTGTTTAAACACAACCAAAGTTATTGCTTAAGAAGTTTTCCAAATAAAATTTATTAAAAAGGATTTTTAAAACTTTGCTGTCTTTTTCGAATTTTAGTTAAAATATTTTTTAATGTTAAAAATGTTGTAATCAGCATTAAATTTGGTTTTACAGCATACATTTTTAATTTATAAATATTCTAATTCATCACGTTTTGTCAAGCCATCAACGCAAATTATAGCTACGAAGGATTATACAATTTAAAATTTTATCTAATTTTACAAACATATGAAATTTCTAAAAAAAATCACTTGGAACTTCTTGCCTTTAAATTAAAGCTTTGATACTTAAATACAAATTAATCTTTGTTTCGAAAATATTAGTTCCAAATAAAAAAATATATGGATGAAAACATACTTTTGTTTAGAACAACCTCTCCCAAACATATAATATTTATGCGTGTCAAATATCATATATTTGGAGTGTATTCTAAACGTATGTATGTTTCCAGCAGAATATGTTTGGAACAATATACTACAGAATGGATTTTTTTTCAGCGTGTACAAATTATAAAAACAAATGTTCTTTGAACATCTGAAAAACCAAAAAAAATGTCTTTAAGTTAAGGCATTGATACATTGCCAAAATAAATAATTACAAATACCTATATCTTTGTTTCAGAAATACTAGTTCCAAATAAAAAAATATTTGAATGGGAGCATATTTTTGTTTAGAACAATATCCTCCCAAACATGTAATATTTGTGTGTGTCAAATATTATATATTTGGAGTATACCCTAAACATATGTATATTTCAAGCCGAATATGTTTGGGACAATATACTATAGAAGCGATTCAGCGTGTATGACATCTCCATGTTAAATTCGTCAGTTAATAGTCCTGTCACTTCGCGGCTTTCAAATTCCGTGTCATTGTAGTAGTTCGTCTTCCTGCAGGGTGAGTATGCATGTTTGGTTGTTTGAAGTTACCCTGTATATTTTTGTGTGGCAATTGTCCCCGTATTGCCAGTGAAGTAGATAGTTCATTTAAACTACCCACATCGTTAGCTTAAAGTAGGTATCATTACAACTGGAAAGTGGCAATTGTCCCCAGAATAACTAGTACTGTTGATAGGTCTTGTGAACTACCCACTTCACTAATAAAAGGCAATGCAAGAGATGCTCAGTTCAAATATTTCCTTGGATATTTTGTTGAAAAAAATGGTTTTAAGTGTACATTTCATTGATCTTTTTCGCAAAGTGAAATAAATGCAGTAAATATGTGTAAATATAAAAATTTAAGTACAATAAATTTAAAAAAAATCCGAGAACATATATTGTTTGCAATAACATTATAGTAATAAAATGTTTTATATTAGACTTTCACAATAAATAATTTACACATATATTTTAAAGCGGGGAAATATGTCATATTTCCACCACATACAGTCAGCAAAAAAAGTTGTACATTAAATGAAAACAAATGATTTTAAACGCAGTATGAAAAACATTAAGTAACTATATATTTATTCTATATCAAATTATTAATACATATTTAATTAGGAAAATTTTATTTTTGTTATTTCCCATCCTACACATAAAGAATAGGATGATAATTAATATCTTAAAATACAATATGGATTTCAAGCTTTAATTTGATACACAATAAATATGTAAAAAATTAATTAGCGTTTTTCATACCGAGTTTAAATGTATTTGATTTCGGTTAGTGTACAACTTTTTTGCTGGCTATATAAGTATAGCAAAATTTTTACAAATTTTGCGCTATTTCACAAACTGAAAATTAAAATTTATTATTTATTGAAATCATTGTCATTTTTATACCCTCCACTATAGGATGGGGGTATATTCATTTTGTCATTACGTTTGTAACACCTGTAAATATTGATCTGAGACCCCATAGAGTATATATCGTCCCCTCAATAAAACAATAGCGTATAAGCATATGCTATATTATTGCAATATGAGAATCTACGTAATCGATTCTATAGCTGGTAAAAAATTTGGTGGAATTCTATTTTCACAAAGTGGGTCAAAAGTTAATTTGAAAAATAATGTATATATTTAATGTGGTACTTTGATCCCATTTATCTGCAATTAACGCACTTTTAGACTAATAGAATATCATCTGGCTGTAGCCTGATTATTTCACCACATATTAAAATGATAAGAAACTGAAAACATCGATTCTCTTCTAAAATATACATATTTATATTCCAAGAAATCTAATTTCACAAAAACTTCAAACGTGATTTTCTCGAAACTACAAAAAAATTATACACTATTCTTAATCGTCGTAAAAATCTAAGACGATTTAGCCATGTCCGTCCGTCCGTCTGTTGTAATCACGCTACAGTCCGAAATATTAGAGCTAGTTTGATCAAATTTGGTAGAAATATTTCTTATAGTTGCAGGTTGTTTGGGATTGCAAATGGGCAATATCGGTCAATGTTTTGATATAGCTCCCCTATAGAGGTCGCTTTTGAGCCATAGATTCCACATTTTTAAAGCAATTTAGCAGAAACTTTGCAGATTGTATTTTATTTCGCCAAGAATTTATCGCAGCAAAAATTTTAATTTTGTTATAGTTCCCCTATAGAGGTCGCTCCAAAAATACGTATTTAAGACATAAATACCATATTTTCTAAGCATTTTAACTGAATCATTGAAGTTTGTATTTAATTAAGACAAGAATTCATCGCAGTAAAAAATGTTTTAATCAGTTCATATTTTGTTGTAGTCCACCTATAGATGTCGCTCCCAAAAAGGCTTATTTAAGCCATAAACACCACATTTTCTAAGAAATTTAGCTGAAACATTGCAGTTTTTATTCTATTTCTATAAGAATTCATCTCAATAAAATGTATACAAATAAAATTTTATTTTGTTGTAGTCCCCGTGTAGATGTAGCTCTCAAAAAAGCTATTTTAAGCTATAAATACCACATATTTCAGGTGAAGAGTTTGGCTAAATAATTTGCGGCTTAAAAATTGCAGCGTTCGATTTTTAATAATTTACTTAAACAAAAAGGATCGTTTCATGATTTGCTCCATATCCAAAGATTTTTCCAGTAATAACAAGTAAAAGCGTTAAGTTCGGCCATGTGGAATATTATATACCCTCCACCATATATAGCATGTGACCTCACAAAATAACTCAAATCTGAAGAAAATAACACTGAAAAACACAAAAAATATAGTTGATGATAACAGTAGGAATCACAACAAGTTAGATGCTATATGTGGGAGCTATATCTAAATATGGACCGATATCGCCCATCCCAAAACAACCTGCAACTATAAGAAATATGTATACCAAATGTTATCAACCTAGCTCTATTATTACGGACAGACGGGCATGGCTAAATCGTCTTAGAATTTTACGACGATTAAGAATATTTAGAGGCGTTACAAACGGCGTGACAAAATGAATATACCCCCCATCCTATGGTGGAGGGTATACACATTGAATGGAGGGTATATAAGATTCACCCCGGCCGAACTAACTAGCGCCGTGGTTAGTACAGTTCAGGGATGCGAAATCAAAATTTCTAATTGTACAAACATGCTTCACAAATTGTACTCTCTGAGCCCCATTGTACCAACAACTTGTTTTTCTTAATTAGGATATGGATCAATATTTTTAGTATCGACCTAAGACATTTATTTTGCTCAAAATGCTTGTTGTCCGTTTTATTTTGCTCAGTATACATTTTTTAAAAAAAAATCATTGCCATTTTATGTGCCAAAAAATTAAAAAAACAATTCGTTTTTAATTTTGTCATTATTTTAATCGTTCCGTTATCAGATTTATATTAGGCATGTTTTCGTTACAATTTTAGTTTAGCACTTTGCAACGAAAACAACAGACTTCCACTAACTGGCACATAAGCAATAAGTGGCGGATTTTCACTATCTGGTAGCAATGGTGTCATGAGTTGCGAAGAAAGAACAGTGCGAAACAGACAAAAAATTCGTGAAAAGTATTTATGAAACATATATGTATTTACGATTCTATGTTCAATTGTTTACACTCTTTTTGCAAATATTAAAATAATTTCCCATTTTTGTTCTTCTTCTTCCCGTTAATTCACAATAACAATGAAACAATCTCTCCAAAAATGGGATGCCATATTGCTTCATCGGGAACTAATAGTGCTTAGCTCCCCATACAAATTAAGCACTTATGGTGTAACGAAAACACGCCTATTGCAGTTTTCAGATTGGGCCAAAATGTTTATATATTCAAGCCAAAAAAAAAAAACATACATATTCCAGATTCTTAGAGCCTGTACTAGGTTCTAGGCATGTATTTTGGCATTCATTTATAGTCACTATATCAGACTATAGTCACTATTTCGCGATTCCAGAGACTGTTTTGTATTCGTAAGTAATACACTAATAGTTTTTGTGCAGAAGAGTTTATTATAAAAAAATGTCATCATATTATTTTCAAACATTAAAAAGTATTTTTTAGTATACGTATTAGGGCGGGTTGATTTTTTTTATTAAAATCGTATAGCAAAAACTTAAACTACATAAAATTCTCCGAAGAAACCATGTATCTAAAATAAAATCCTAATCCGCGCCTCTCGACTTGAAAATGTATATGCCCGCCTTTGCCAAAAAAATAAATGTTAGAAAAAATATCTTTTTCCAAAAAGAAATCGAATTTTCTGAATAAAATTGTTTAGCAAGGTAGTTCTTTTGCACTTTATATCTTTTCTACACTCAAAATTTTTTTCATTAAAAAAAATGATAAAATGATTTGTCCATTTTGTGTGGGAGGTACCAAAAGGGGCGTGGCAACATCGCCCATTTTTCACTGGATTGTATGTACTATGAAACCATTACACTGTACAAATTTCAAGTCTTTTTGTGCGTAGGTATTCAAGTTATAAGCTGCTAACCTTTGGAGCAAAATGGTCCATTTGTGTGGCGGGTATCAAAAGGGGCGAGGTAACTTCGCCTATTTTTCTTGAGGTGATAGTGACTAAAAAATAATATTATGTGTAGAATAATTCACATAATGTGTCAATAATTCACTTAATATTAACACTTTGTGGGGGAGGTACTAGAAGTGGAGGGCCAATATGGCCCATCTTCGAACTTAGCCGGAGATAGAAAAAAATATTACCACATACCAAATTTGAAGTCAATCGGTTACTCTTTTCGAGAGTTATCGTGCGCACCAGTTAGCAGACAGGCAGACAGACGGACGGACATTGCTCATTCGACTTAAAACGAGCTAAAACGGATATCCGCTAAACATACTTAAAATCGTATGTCACTCCTTCGATGTGTTACACTTTTGGCCCGTAGCAAATGATATATACCTTCGTATCACTAAAGTGAGTGTATAATAAAACATAATATATTTCAAAAAAAAAAATAATTTAAGCGAAAGAAGAGGAACAAATTTTCAAGTCGAGAGGCGCGGATTAGGTTTTGATTTTAGACCCAGGGTTTCTTTGGAGAATTTTCTTAGAATTTAATGTAGATTACGTTTTTTCTATACGATTTTTTAATTTTTTTCTTCATCCATACAAATCAACCCGCCCTAATACGTATATTTATAAAATTCTGTTTCATGTCACGTTTTCATTAAAATGGCACACATTTCGTTAAAAAGGTTCCAGAACAACGAGTTTATCCGTAAACTAAAAAGGTACATTTAAAAATAAAATTTTCTACCAATGGAAATGGTCAATTTTTTTAATTTTATGGCAACTCCTAGCACTATTTTTTCCGGCATCTGCAGTCTAAACCGCAAGTTATCGTTAAAAATACGTAACTGTTTTATTTTGCAATTTATTTTATGAAGTACGATTTTTGTACATGCTTGTGAATAGCGGCCCAGTACAATTTATTCGTTATAACAAAAGGCCAAAAAGCTAAAAAAATACTTATTTGATTAACACCATAGATAAATGACGTAAAATAGAGTTTACCATAACAATCTCGCTTTCGAAAAATAAGATAGACGATTTTGAATAAATGTATGTCGTTGATATGTAAACATATTCGAGAAAATTTATAAATTGTACCAATTGAGATATTGGTGTACCATTGTACTTTTCAGGTCGTAAGTGTACCGATTTTGGTACAATTGTACCAACTTTCGCATCCCTGGTACAGTATGGCTGGAGGCGTGGGTAGCTCAATGTGACTGGCGATATGGGAAGCACAATAGGCATGTTTTCGTTACAAGCTAGCACTTTTAGTTTAGCACTTTACAACGAAAACAACTGACTTCCACTAACTGGCACATAAGCAATAAGTGTCGGATTTTCAATATCTGGTAGCAATGGTGTCATGAGTTGCGAAGAAAGAACAGTGCGAAACAGGCAAAAAATTCGTGAAAAGTATTTATAAAACATATATTTACTATTCTATGTTCAATTGTTTACACTCTTTTGCAAATATTAAAATAATTTCCCATTTTTGTTCTTCTTCTTCCCGTTAATTCACAATAATTGATAAAATCTCTCCAAAAATGGAGAGATTTTATCAATATATATATAGGGTGCCCAATCTGGCAACATTATACTCGATTAAGACATGAACACAAGCACCAAACTTCATCGGGAACTAATAGTGCTTAAAAGTGCTTAGCTCCCCATACAAATTAAGCACTTATGGTGTAACGAAAACACGCCTAATGTGACTCCAAAAAACTGAACGAAAGTAAAATTCATGCAAGACATTCTATATACCGCTCCTAAGGAGTTGTTGTTCTTCTTCTTCTGTTGAAAGAACTTGTTGTTGTGAATTGTGAGAAGTGTTGTTGGGGGAGACGGTTTAAGCGAAAAAAAAATAGTGCAGCATATGAGAATTTAGGAGAGCAAAGCGCTGATCAGTGTTGCCGTTTAGGGCATTTCGGACCAAATTTGGGCAGAAAAAATTAAAAAATTGCAGATTTTGGGCCGATTTTTTCCGCCAGGAAAAAACAAGGAATATTTTGGGTCGTGCAAAATATTGTTTGTTTAGCAACAGATGGTATCTGGTGTAGCTGGAGTACTCTTTTGAATAAAATGTTCGAGGGTGTTATTTCAAGAGCAATGGGATTTTAAAAATTGTATTTCATTTCGTGTTTCTATGAAGTACAAAGAATTTCTGCTGGTGGCATTGATGAAAAAATGACTAGCAGGGTTATATTTTTTCTTTCTAACAATCATAAAATCAAATTTTCTTTTAATATTAAGCAATTTCAAAAACAAAGAATTGATTAATAACATAGAAAGGGAATCGATTTTAAAAATTAAAGTTTAAAGCTATTAAATACGATAAATTTGTGGGTCATATGACGTAAAAATCAGAGACAAGGTAAATCGTGGTATACCTCAGGGGGGCATTTTATCGCCTCTCCTATGGGTTACGACGATACACAGTCTCCTTAAAGCCCTCTCCAATGAAGGATTTAAACAAGTCTGTTATGCAGACGACGTTATAATACTTCTAAGGGGCACACATCCAAACCAACTAGAAATGGGGACTACGTCCAAATATGACACACTGGCTTTATATGAGCGTGATTAGACCAATAATGGACATCAATGTACAAAAGTACAACGTAATACTATTGCAAAAAGTGCAACGTATGTGCTGTCTAGGCATAAGCGGGGCAAATAGAACCGCACCAACAAAAGCGTTGGAGACTATACTACACATCCAACCAATAGATATGCGTATAAAGTATGAGGCAGCCCTCACAGCAAGACGTCTACAAGTGATGGGTGAATGGATAAATCGAGACCACAAGTCGTACCATCAGAAGATATTACAATCACTGGTCGGTAATATTCAAACAACGGAAATCTCCGACCGCATTCCTGCAAACAGACGCTCCTGGGAAAACGGAACACTAGTTCATGTCCCAGTGGGAACCAGCTGCTACACTGATGGGTCCAGTCTAGGAGGAAGGACGGGTCTGGGACTTTTTATTGATGAACCAGAAGTCGAACTTTACTTCCGCCTCCCTGACCATAACACGGTATTTCAAGCAGACGTTCGAGCAATCACGGAGTGTGTGAACCGGCTCAGTAACACGACAAAGCCTAAATATGCCAACATCTTCACAGATAGCCAAATGGCGATTAAAGCAATAACATCGAAAAAGGTCAAATTGAAAACAGTGTTAGACTGAACGATAAATAATTACTCAGTCCATGGTCAACTGCGTATTTTCTGGGTACCGGGACACAACGGAGTGATTGGAAATGAACGAGCAAGCAGCTTGGCTTCAAAGGGCAGAGAACTTCGAGTAATAAACTTGGAAAATTGGAAACCTTTCAAAGCCACGAAGGATGAGTTGAAGCACTGGGCAGTGATGGCTCACAAAACTGTGTGGAATAGAGCAACTGCAAAGATACTGTGGGGTGACCCAAATGAGAAAAAAAACAAGTAGTTTTCTGAAACTAAACAAGATCGAGATTAGTAAGATGATGAGTGTTCTAACGGGACACTCGACACTCAAGCTTACAGGTACATCTTTATCGCATAGGACCCTGCAGGGCATGCAGGGAAAACATCGAAACGATGGAACATTTTCTGTTTTCCGACATATTGCCAGACTTGACTCATCTCAGAGGATATGACTGGAATATACTAAGAAAATACGTGTCTAGTACCGATTTTCTGTAACCCATGGGTTATAAAAATCAGAAATAAGGATCGCACAACAGGCCGAACCACTGGCTTATGTGTATGTCCATGGACATGAGTCGTTTAAACGTCTCCTCTATTCAACCTAACATAAATATGATAACCCACGAAAACGTGCTTTCCAATTAAGAAATGTTAAGAAATTCCCTAAGCTTGTTGAATGTGACCCCGATTTAATTATAACGCTCTTGCACTTTTTGGAACTTCAATGGCTTTAGTCCAAGCTCATTTTTTAATATGTGTTGTATCCGTTCTCGCGATATGTTCAGCTCATGAGCAATTTTTCTACCACTGCGGCGTGGATTTCGATCAAATCTGGCCTTCACTTTTCGGATCATTTCTGGTGTTGTTACCGTTTTTTTTCGAGCACTTTTTGGACGCGATGCAACACTGCCAGTATCACGGTAAAGAGCAATGGTACGAGAAACAAAAGATTTATTCACATTTAAATGCTGGAGGGTTCAAACGATAGCCACTTGTGTTTTTCCGCCCAAATATAAAGCAATCACACTATCACGCTTGAATTCCATCACGAATAACTTCTTTTCTGAATATGAAGATCAAAATGCTTTTGTAAGCTTGTAAACAATAAAATGAACTGTCACTGAAATAAATCTGTCAGCTGTCAGACTTGCGGTTTAGAAATGATAGCAACCTGAAGTTGGTTGCAATACATATCAGCCACCCTGTAGACATCATAGAAAGTGTACACATTAGGAGATTACGTGTACCAAACTCTATCAAAATCAGAGGGGGTCGAGTTAAAAAGTGGGTCGACTGCCGTTGGAATTACCCATTTGCCTTCTATTTTGTTACTTTTTCTTAGTTATTTAAACTATTTTTGGTATAAATTTAGTTTAAATTTTTTTACGAAGAAAAAGTTTAATTTGAAGAACAATAAGTGTTTAAAAATTCCGGGATCTCGAAAAATTCCGAGATCATACTTTTCTCAATCCCGAATCTAATTTGCGAAACTCAGTCCCGATCGACATCCCTAATATGTACATACATAGTGTGTCAATGTGTTTTTACATGACAAAACATTTAACGTCTGATACACTTTTTTGAAAAAACAAAATTTTGTATTATTTATAAAATATTTTTCTTTAGATATCTGTAAAGAAGTTAATTATTTTCTTTGAATAAGCTAGCCAAAAACAACAAAGAAAACTAATTTCCTCACAAATGTCGGTGGCACGAAAGTATTTTTACACTTTTTGCAGGGCCCATACTCTGATCTGATGTACATTTATACAAAAAAATTATAATTTTCTGTTGACTAACTCTTCGGAAACACAATGCAATTTAAAAAACCAGTAAGGAAAGGCTAAAGTCTGGCGGGGCCGACTATATAATACCTTACACCACTCTCGAAATATTGAATAACTCTGCTATATAAATTTTGTAATTCATGTATAAATTGTTTACATAAATTTACTTTTGGGACATTTAATACTTAAATAATAACCTGTACCACAGTGAGGTGTAGGGTATAAAAACGATTGGATCTAAAGGGCCAAATCGGACGAAACATATATATGGGAGCTATAGCTAAATTTTAACCGCTTTTCTTCAAATTCGGTAGTGTTGATTCATGGATCAAGAAACTCTACCATTCTACATTTCAAAATGATTGGATGTAAAATACAGCTACTTCAGGACTAAAGAGCAAAATCGGACGAAACATATATATGGGAACTATAGCTAAATCTTAACCGATTTTCTTCAAATTCGGCAATGTTGGTTCATGGATCAAGAAACTCTACAATTCTAAATTTCAAAACGATTGGATGTAAAATACAGCTTTTATAGGACTAAAGGGCCAAATCGGACGAAATATATATATGGGAGCTATAGCTAAACCTTAACCGATTTTCTTCAAATTCGGTAGTGTTGGTTCATGGATCAAGAAACTCTACCATTCTAAATTTCAAACGGATTGGATGTAAAATACAGCTTCTACAGGACTAAAGAGCAAAATCGGACGAAACATATATATGGGAGCTATAGCTAAATCTTAACCGATTTTCTTAAAATTCGGCAATGTTGGTTCATGGATTAAGAAACTATACAATTCTAAATTTCAAAACGATTGGATGTAAAATACAGCTTCTATAGGACTAAAGGGCCAAATCGGACAAAACATATATATGGGAGCTATAGCTAAATCTTAACCGATTTTCTTCAAATTCGGCAATATTGGTTCATGGATCAAGAAACTCTACCATTCTAAATTTCAAAACGATTGGATGTAAAATACAGCTTCTATAGGACTAAAGGGCCAAATCGGACGAAAGATATATATGGGAGCTATATCTAAATCTGAACCGATTTCAACCAAATTCAATAGCGATCTTAACAGCTGTGAAATACTATAAACTGCGAAATTTCAGAACGATCGGAGTGAAATTGCGACCTGTAGTCGACGAACAACTTTACATGGACAGACGGACGGACAGACATACTTAAATCGACTCTGCTAGTGATTCTGAGTCGATCGGTATACTTTAAGGTGGGTCTAGCTGTGTTATTTTCAGGTGTTACAAACATCTGCCGTGAAACAAACTTATAATACCCTGTACCACAGTGTGGTGTAGGGTATAATTAAAATAAAATCAATATAAAGGGTAGTTTTATTACCCTGGAAAAATCATAAGACAATACTCTTTCTTGACATATGTAGGTACATATCGCTAAATTATTGCCAAAAAAATGCATCGCTTACTTTATTAATATGTATTAATGGCTTCTCACCTTCGCTTTTCATTATGCCATATCCTGTCGTCTTTAATATTCAACAACAAATGCAAAAGAGAAACAACCTCATACGACAAAATAATTTTCTACATTTGTTACTGTTTGTTTTTTCACGATTCAAATACATAAAATATTCCCGAAAAAGCTAAGAATTCGATTTACCTTTTACAGGAAATTAGTATTTGTAAATAATTTATTCCGATGGTTAATGAGGTACATTGAGGAACTGTGACACATTCATACATCTTAGTTCATTATGTACCTCTACATATGTTTGTCCACAATTTTCATATGCATTTCAGTTTGTTACTATTTATAACAAAATTAATAAAACAAGGTTATTGTGAACGAAACACCGTGACAAAAACCCACCCGATCATTTTGAACACTTCTGGAAAACTGTGGGAGGATGGGTGATATACAAAAGCCAACGGAATGTTGTCAGGAGAATTGGGAGTATGAAATTGAGCAAAATAGTCGATTTGGGGAGATGTGCAACAAAAAACTGAACGAAACTAAAATTCATGCCAGACATTCCATTTTCGCTCCCAAGGGAGTTTTTGTTGTTCTTCTTCTGTTGAATGAACTTTTGTTGGGAATTGCGACAATTGTTGGCGTGGAGACGGTTTAAGCGAAAGAAAAAAGAGCACCGTAGGAGAGTATCGGAGAGCAAATGAGTCCTCATTTAAAGAAGTTATTAAATTTGTCCGTAAAAATATTCAATATATTAAATACGATATGAAACAAACCTTAACATATTTTCTTGTTTGATGGTGATAGATTATTTTTACGAAATGACGAGCAAGGTTGTAAAGTGGGTAGGGTTCACTTAGTGATGGGGGGCGAAATTATTGTGTGAACTAAAGTAATACTGCGAGAAATTTCTTGTCGTATGGGAGGCGGGCAATGGGGTATTTTAAAGGATTATCGTGTACGAGTATATCGTACAAATTTGATTTTAATTTTTTAAAAAGATAAACATTATTTTTAATAAATAATTTATGTTAGTATTCATACATATATATTTTAAATATCTAAATATTTAAATACCTACCTATGGCGGTAAGAAAATTTTAGCGGAATTCGAAAGGGAATCTTATTTTGGAAATTGGTACCTACAAAATTGCAATTACTGTTTATACCTACAAACAATGTTTTTATGTAATCTTGACGATAAAAGACGATTTTCAGATTTTCGAGCAAAAAATAACTAACTTAAACAAATATTATTCCAAGGAGGAGTTGTAGATGTTGATCGTAATAAATTAGATGGCTTTGATACCAAATCGGGAGGAACATATATGTATATGGGGGCTATATCAAAATCTGAACCGATTTCCCCCAAATTGGCAGTGTTCATTCACGTAATAAGAAAACACTCTCTGCCGATTTTCGTACAGATCGGATGTAAAATACGGTTTCAAAAGCGCTAACATGTCAAATCGGGTGTAACATATAAAGGGTCCGCCATCTAACGTTTTTTTCAACTAGTGCTTATTTCGTGATTGGTAACACTTAGCTCATGTCTGATTTGACACATAATTAGTTTTATCCTCCCGCTGAACGAATATGGTTGTGTATACGCTTGAACAACGCTGGGAGCGATCGACTTACAGAAGATGCCGATTTTTTCAGATGAAGCTCATTTTGATCTTGGCGGGTATGTAAACAAGCAAAATTGTCGTATTTGGGGCACAGAAAACCGCATACATTGACAAGCCGATACACCCAAAACGAGTCACTTTTGGGTGCGGATTTTGGTCCAGAGGCATAATTGGGCCATTTTTCTTCGAAAATGAGCAAGGAGTGGCCGTTACAGTCAATGGCGACCGGTATCCTCAACATGTGACTGTTTGGTGCGGTTTATGGTCCGGCGGGGTCATTGGACCTTACTTTTTCGAAAATGAGGTTGGATCAACAGTTATGGTGAATTGGTTGCGCTATCGAGAGATGATTAATGATTTTTTATGGTCGGAGTTGGATGGTATTGATCTGGACAACGTTTACTTTCAACAAGACGGCGCTACGTGCCACACAAGCAACGAAACCATTGATCTGTTACGGGAAAAGTTTCCGGACCGTGTTATCTCTCGAAGAGGTGATCACAATTGGCCACCGAGATCTTGTGATTTAACACCATGCGACTTCTTCCTTTGGGGGCCACGTGAGAGATAAGGTCAACGCCAACAGCCCAGCGTCGATTCAAGACCTCAAAGATAGAATTCGTGAGGCTATAGAGGACATAGGGCAGCAACTTTGCGATTTGGTTATGGAAAATTTCATGAAAAGGATATGGTCCTGTTAGCGTGGTCGTGGTGGCCATTTGGCTGATGTTGTTTTTATACCCTCACTTTAGTGTGACGAGGGTATATATCATTTGCTACGGAAAAAAGTGTAACACATCGAAGGAGTGATCTAAGACCCTAAGTATGTTTGGAGGAAATCCGTTTTGGGTCATTTTAAGTCGAATGAGCAATGTCCGTCCGTCTGTCTGTCTGTCTGTCTGTCTGTCTGTCTGTCTGTCTGTGTGTCTGCTGGCTGGTGCGCACGATAACTCTCGAAAGGAGTAACCGATTGACTTCAAATTTGGTATGTGGTAATATTTTGATCTATCTCCGGATGAGTTCGAAGATGGGCCATATTGGTCTACTCCTTCTGGTACCTCCCACACAAAGGGTTAAAATTTAGTGAAATATTGATTCTTTAATAACTTCTATACTACTTATTCGAATCTTTTGAAATTCTGCACACAATATTAGTATATTAGTCGCTATTAACTCGAGAAAAATGGGTGAAGTTGGCATGCCCCTTTTGGTACCTCCCACACAAATGGACCATTTTGCATCAAAATTTAACTGCTTATAACTTTAATACAAGTGCATAAAAATGCTTGAAATTTTCTACAGTATAATTTTTTTGTAGCGCCTGTAGTCCGGTAAAAAATGGGCATCATTGTACAGCCCCTTTTGGTACCGCCCACACAAATGGCCCGTTTCGTACCAAAGTAAACGGCTTGTAACTTTAATACCAGTGCATACAAATACTTGAAATTTTGTACAGTGTAATGCTGTTGTAGTGCCTATAGTCCTGTAAAAAGTGGGCGTTATCACCCCGCCCCTTTTTGTACCTCCCACACAAAATGACCAAATCATACCAAAATTACATAGCTCGTAACTTTAATATACCAGTGCACACAAATGCTTATAGTTCAGCACAATGCAATGTATTTACGAATGTACTGTTTACCGAAAAATATGTGTATTTGGAAAACCCCTTCTGGTACCTCCCACACAAATTGACAGATTTATTGGTGTAATGTTATATATTACATTACTCACAAAGTGAGGGTATACCTTAGTCGGTTTACCCGACTGAAACTTTCTTACTTGTTCATTATTAACGGCATACCTTCCTCTTTATTATGAAATAAACATCCGATCATTTATCTCAAAAAATGGCATTTTTCTTTGAATAACACCACTTGTTGGAAAACCCTTTATTACATGGACCACAAAGAGGGTCGGTATGGAAGGAGAGTAATTTACATATTGTGATCGAAAGAACGTAAAATAGTGAGTAAAAAATATAGGGCGATAGAAAAATTGAGACATAAACAAAAATATCAAAACTATTTCCGGTAAATCAGAGTTACATAGATTTACCATACCAACATCTGAAAACTAGACGAGGTAGGAAAAAAATTGTTGCAGATTCTTAAAGAGCATACTTGTAACCCATACTATCAACTCCTAACTCAAAAAACACAAAAATGGCGTATGTACGAAAATAGCATTAAGCCGACGACATATTGTAAAAGTAAGGGAAACTAAAAAAATAAAATGTATCGATTTATCGGTAAAGTTGGAAAACAATCGATTTTTTTTGTCTCAAATTTTCTCAAAATGGGAAAAAATTGATAACTTTTTCATTTATCGATCACTTCGATTCCAAATACTCATTGCTATTGGACATGCCCCAGAGGAGAACATCTTTAGTCCCGGCCGAAGGCCCACAACCCAATGCCAAATTGCTCCGCGTAGCCATCTTTGGACATACCTAAGAGGAGAAAATCCTTTAAGCTGGCGGAAGGACGGCCACGCCGGAATTCTTTTGCCTCCTTATCCGGATTTGGACATTCGATAACTCGAAAGTCATTGTATCTGATTTTAATAGTAATAAAAAGTAGAATTTTTTCAATTTCGATAACTAAGTAGGTTATCGATTTTTGCTTTCGATATTTCGAAAACGAAGGCATTTTTTATGGTAAAGTGTTTTATTATATATTGTTTCTTAAAAATTCTAATTGTCATGGAAGATACCTTTAGTATTTGGACTATATTTTTTGAAGTATAGGGTGATCCATTTCGAGGTTTCCTACTTTTTTAAAGAAAAAAACACAGAAAATTCAAATTGAATGGGGAATGTTTATTATCATTTGAAAGAACATTCTTTGGCATTTATTTTTTGAAGATTATGTCTATCAAATGTTGGCCGCGGCTACGTCTCAGATAGTCCGTTGAGTCCAATTTTCGATGTCTCGTTCGAGCATTTCGACTGGAAACTGGCGAATGACACGCGTGATGTTTTGCTCCAAGGCCTGAATCGAAGCGGGTTTGTCCGAATAAACTTTAGACTTTACATATCCCCACAGGAAAAAGTCTAATGGTATGATATCATACGATCTTGGTGGCCAATCGACCGGCCCCAAACGTGAAATTATCTGCTCACCGAAGTGTTCTCTCAATAAATCCATTGATTGATGCGATGTGTGGGAAGTGGCGCCGTCTTGTTGAAACCAAATGTCGAGATCACGAGCTTCAATTTCAGGCATCAAATAGTCGGTTATCATGGCACTATAACGGTCGCCATTGCCGGTTACGTTCTCACCGGCATCATTTTTGAAGAAATATGGACCGATGATTCCGGTACGTCGGATCGGGAATCGGTCAATGGCAAAAAGATAGCTCTTAACGAGAGCTAAAATATTGCTCATGGGTGTCAAGGTCGTGGGTCGACAGGTAAGAGTTTTTTTTTTGATTTAAAAAAATTGACTTAGCGCAATTGGCGAACGATTATTTTGATAATAAAACTGAATAATTTGTAAACGTTGTTCAGGCGTAAGTCTTTCCATGATGAAATGCCAAACAATACTTAATAAAAATAACATGACAGCATGACACGACTCACACGGATCTGTCAAAAAAGGCTATTGAAAAAGTATCTCTACTTATGTCACCCTATACAAGCCCGATAGGGCCTTGATACCCCTAAAATTAAACAAATTATGAGGGCAACACAAATGTTGGGAATGTCACTTTCACGTAGAAATAGTGGTTTAATAACTGTCGTTAAAGCATTATAACAAATTCGATTTTTATACCCTACACCACACTGTGGTACAGGGTATTATGACTTTGTGCATTTGTTTGTAACACCCAAAAGGAGAAGAAATAGATCCATTGTTTATTATACCGATCGACTTGTAATCACTTTCTGAGTCGATTTAGCTCTGTCCGTCTGTCTGTAGATGTATTCTTGAAATCAATGTACACGTCGCAATTATGGCCCGATCTTGACGAAACTTTACACATATCTTTTTTTGGCCCAAGGACGATCCCTATTTAATTTGGTTAAAATCGGTTCAGATTTGGATATAGCCCCCATATATATGTTAGCCCCGATTTGACATGTAAGCGCTGTAAAAACTTTATTTTATATCCGAGTATGAAATTCAGCAGAAAGAGGTCTCTTATTATATTAATGAACACTGTTAAATTTGAAAGAAATCGGTTCAGATTTAGATATAGCCCCTATATATACGTTACCCCCGATTTGACATGTAAGCGCTGTAGAAATTGTATTTTATATCCGATCAGTGCAAAATTCGGCAGAAAGAGGTTTCTTATTACTCGAAAGAATACTGCCAAATTCGGAGAAAATCGGTGTAGATTTAGATATAACACCCATATATATGTTACCCCCGATTTGACATGTAAGCGCTGTAAAAACTGTATTTTATATCCGATCAGTGCGAAATTCGGCAGAAAGAGGTTTCTTATGGTATTGGAAGGAATACTGCCAAATTCGGAGAAAATCGGTTCGGATTTAGATATAGCCCCCATATATATGTTACCACCGATTTGACATGTAAGCGCTGTAGAGACTGTATTTTATATCCGATCAGTACGAAATTCTACAGAAGGAGGTCTTTTTACATGAACTAGCATTCAGGGAAGATCGGTTCAGATTTATATTAAAGCTCCATATGTATGTTCCTCCTGATGTGGTAGCAAACCGCTATAGAAGTTGTATTTTACCTCCGATCATTAAAATTTTCTAGAAAGATGTTTCTCAATTTAGGAACGAATATTGCTTAATTTAGCGATTATCGCTTCAGAATTAGATAATATGTTTCTACCCATTTACCAATTATTCCAAATTATTATTGCAATGACCCTTATCGCATTGTTAGGGAGGTGTAGGGTATTATATAGTCGGCCCCGCCAGACTTTCTGCCTTTCCTTACTGGTTTTCAAATGGGCATTGTTTCCTTTGTTAGGGTGCTAGCTTTCAAAAAATGGAACAAACATTTTTTTGTCTCAAATGTGCTCAAAATCGAAACTTAGAAGAAAAAATCGGAAAAAATTGATAACTTTTTCATTTATCGATCACTTCGATTCCAAATACTCATTTAGTTCCGGCCGAAGGCCCGCAACCCAATGCCAAATTGCTCCGCGTAGCCATCCACCTAAGAGGAGAAAATCCTTTAAGCTGGCGGAAGGACGGCCACGCCGGAATACTTTTGCCTCCTTATCCGGATTTGGACATTCGATAACTCGAAAATCATTGTATCTGATTTTAATAGTAATAAAAAGTAGAATTTTTCAATTTCGATAACTAAGTAGGTTATCGATTTTTGCTTTCGATATTTCGAAAACTAAGGCATTTTTTATAGTAGTGTTTTGTTATATATTTTTTCTTAAAAATTCCAATTGTCATGGAAGATACCTTTAGTATTTGGACTATATTTTTTGAAGTATAGGGTGATCCATTTCGAGGTTCCCTACTTTTTTAAAGAAAAAAACACATAAAATTCAAATTGAATGGGGAATGATTATTATCATTTGAAAGAACATTCTTTGGCATTTATTTTTTGAAGATTATGTCTATCAGATGTTGGCCGCGTCTACGTCTCAGATGGTCCATCCGTTGAGTCCAATTTTCGATGACTCGTTCGAGCATTTCGACAGGTAATTGGCGAATGACACGCGTGATGTTTATCTCCAAGGCCTGAATCGAAGCGAGTTTGTCCGAATAAACTTTAGACTTTACATATCCCCACAGGAAATAGTCTAACACGATCTTGGTGGCCAAACGACCGGCCCAAAACGTGAAATTATCTGCTCACCGAAGTGTTCTCTCAATAAATCTATTGATTGATGGGATGTGGCGCCGTCTTTTTGAAACCAAATGTCGCCGAGATCACGAGCTTCAATTTCAAGCATCAAATAGTTGGTTATCATGGCATGATAACGGTCGCCATTGCCGGTTACGTTCTCACCGGCATCATTTTTGAAGAAATATGGACCGATGATTCCGGTACGTCGGATCGGGAATCGGTCAATAGCAAAAAGATAGCTCTTAACGAGAGCTAAAATATTGTTCATGGGTGTCAAGGTCGTGGGTCGACAGGTAAGTGTTTTTTTTTTGGATTTAAAAAAAATTGACTTAGCACAATTGGCGAACGATTATTTTGATAATAAAACTGAATAATTTGTAAACGTTGTTCAGGCGTAAGTCTTTCCATGATGAAATGCCAAACAATACTTAACACAAATAACATGACAGCATGACACGACTCACACGAATCTGTCAAAAAAAGGCTATTGAAAAAGTATCTCTACTTAGATCACCCTATATAGGCCCGATAGGGCCTTGATACCCCTAAAATTAAACAAATTAGTAGGGCAACACAAATGTTGGGAATATCACTTTCCCGTAGAAATAGTGGTTTAATAACTGTCGTTAAAGCATTGGAACAAATTAGATTTTTTTAACTCGTTTTTTGTTGACACGAAAAAAGAACCATAAAAAATAAAACAAAATCGCAAAAAAGCGTCAGTCCCATAGTTTGTATCGTTAAAGCAATCAGAAATTTTTTTTTTCAAAAAAATTATTTTTTGCTGGCGCGAAATACCCATGCAAAATAAAACAAGTAAAAGCGTTAAGTTCGGCCATGCCGAATCTTATATACCCTCCACCATGGATAGCATGTGACCTCACAAAATAACTCAAACCTAAAGAAAATAACCCCGAAAACACACAAAAAACTATAGTAGAACAGTAGGAATAACAACAAGTTAGATGCTATATGTATATGGGAGCTATATCTAAATATTGACCGATATCGCCCATTTGCAATCCCAAACAACCTGCAACTATAAGAAATATTTATACCAAATTTTTTCAACCTAGCTCTATTATTACGGACTGTAGCGTGATTACAACAGACGGACGGACGGACATGGCTAAATCGTCTTAGAATTTTACGACGATTAAGAATTTAGAGGTGTTACAAACGGAGTGACAAAATGAGTATACCCCCATCCTATGGTGGAGGGTATAAAAATCGCAGTTTTGAAAGATAGCTTCATAATGAAAGCTAGTTCCAGTTTTTGAAAGCTAGCTTCCTAATGAAGAAAGCAGTGTCTATTTGAAAAATAAATATATAAATTGTGGCCCATATTGTAAAAGTAAGGGAAATTAAAAAAACATTTTTCATATTTTGGCCATTTTGTTTGGGAGGTACCAAAAGGGGCATAACGCCTATTTTTTAATATTTTATAGGTACTATAAAAGCATTACAGTGTACAAAATTTCAAGTGTTTGCATATGCAGTAATCTATGGTAATCCGTTTACTTTTTGTGCAAAGTGATGCATTTGTATGGAAGGTACCAAAAGTGACGTGGAAATAACGCAAATTTTCCGCGGGACTATAGGTACTGCAAATGCATTACACTACACAAAATTTTAAGTATTTGTATGTACTGTAATCAAAGTTATAACTTGTTATCTTTTTGTACACAATGGTCCATTTGTACTAAGAGGGGAGTGGCAATAACGCTCATTTTACGGGGCTGTAGGTTCTGTAAAAGCATTAAAGCACTCCAACCAGACAGACTAACGGACTAAAATGGTAAAATTACTTAAAATGGCCTAAAACGGATTTGCGACAAATACTCTTGCGATCTCTGCTTCGATGTGTTCAAAAAGGTAGTTTTTCAGGAGAGGCGATCAAAGTTTGACGAATTTTTTAAAATTTGTGTGATATTCCTTTATGATGGAAATCGAATGACCTGTACTGTTTTCTGAATAACTTTTGATTGGGTTGACGGATAAACACCAAATTTTGACTGCATATAACTTGGAATTTTTAGAAATTAAAAATGCATTCTTCCTAAAAACATGCTAAGTCGACTTAGCATGTGGAGGTATCGATATGCCCTCATTCGCAATAGTTGGGGTATAAAAACCGGTTTTAAACTGCTTTTAAATCCAAAAAGTATGATATTGATGAAAATCCCATATTTACTTATCGCTCAAAAATCCGAATTTTGCAAATGTCCATAAATTAATCTCAGCGAAATTTGGTCTATAAGTAAACAACCATATTTCGGATTATTCAGCGCATTTAAATTCTTATTTCATGTTACTTATCTTTTTATACGGACTTAAAGTTACACATCTTGGCAATTTTAAATTTGAGTTATGTCACTCTTGAAGTGAGTGAGCGATATGGGCCCACTGCGTACAATCGTACGCATTTTGTTTTACTAATGTTCATCCCGCTGGCTTTCTGAATGCAATATTTTCATATAACCTTCTGGTTTTCGGGTTAACGTGAATTTGCATGTTTTTTAGCTAAGTTTAAATAGTAACCAGAAAGTCGAAATACATTAAAGAAAGCGAAATATTTAAGGATATTAAATAAGCTCTTATTAGAATAAAACACTTGGTGGTTCATCCATGCGTGATCCATTTCGAGGTTCCCTACTTTTTTAAAGAAAAAAACCACAGAAAATTCAAACTGAATGGGGAATGTTTATTATCATTTGAAAGAACATTCTTTGGCATTTATTTTTTGAAGATTATGTCTATCAAATGTTCGCCGCGGCTACGTCTCAGATTGTCCATCCGTCGAGTCCAATTTCCGATGACTCGTTCGAGCATTTCGACTGGTAACTGGAGAATTACACGCGTAAACGTTGTTCAGGCGTAAGTCTTTCCATGATGAAATGCCAAACAATACTTAACAAAAATAACATGACAGTATGACACGACTCACACGTGATCTGTCAAAAAAGGGTATTGAAAAAAGTATATCTACTTGGATCACCCGTTATAACAATACGCTAATTAATCTGTCAATTTGTTGTCAAAACGTTGTTCAGGCGAAAGTCTTTCCATGATGAAATGCCAAGCAGTACCTAACAAAAATAACATGACACGACTCACACGTGATCTGTCAAAAAAGGCTATGGAAAAAAGTATCTCTACTTGGATCACCCTATATAAATTAGTCTGTTGCGGATGTTACGTTGCACAAGAATTTAACCACGTTAAAACGACAGTATTCTGCGGAAATTTTTGTATAATGTCATCAGTTATATATTATGCATAGAACCCGCTGAACGACTCATTTGAATGGTGAGATCATTATAATCGACAGCAAAAAAATGACCTCATTTCACACCTGTTATTTTTTAAATTTTTAGTATACAGTTTTTCCAAAGACAATATAATTTAAGAAGACATTCCTTCCTGTAATTGTCAGTTACGAACGAATAGGAATTTTATTCCAACTAATGAGGTTTTTCGCGGATTTTCAGACCAAAAATAATGAATAATAAGATATGTCATCCCGGAGCGAGTAAGTTGTCAGTTACGAACGAATATAAATTTCAACGAGTAGGACTTCAAAGAGCGAGTTTTTCCGCGGATTTCGGACCGATTTTCCCGAATTTTTTGTAATTGTCACAATTAAAAATTAATATTAATTGATTAGTGCAAAGAAAGTTCAAACTATGTTCGCGGAAAAGTGTTTTTTCGCGTGTGACATTTCATTCCTATTCGTTCGTAACTGATAGATTTTGACGTTTCGGCCTGAAGGAATGTCTTCTTATATTCTATTTGTCTTTGAGTTTTTCCGATTTGCCCATACATATGTACATAAATCTGGGAGCCCATTGTGGCCTTTTTCACCCCAATATACACGGTTTAGAAATTTCTCACAGTAAATCAATAAATAATTTTCCCTACAAATATCCGACCTCTGTTCCTCTCGATACCCTGGCTCATTTCATTTCACATAGAACTTTCTGTCACATATCAAACCCTAAAGGCGCCCATAGACGAGTAGTGCCGCAGGAACGGCAATATGTATGTATTGTTTAATTTGACACAACATGAGAATGTATTGGTTGCAGTAAGAAAAACAAAATACTTTTGATTTTCAAAATGAACACCCAACAAACAGATGAAC
Organism: Eudasyphora cyanicolor; assembly: GCA_963930755.1. Lineage (NCBI taxonomy): Eukaryota > Metazoa > Arthropoda > Insecta > Diptera > Muscidae > Eudasyphora > Eudasyphora cyanicolor. The sequence continues at coordinate 152,391,837 of OZ005736.1, read as the reverse complement.
TTTGTTCATCATTATATGTCAGATTATTCGAAATTTTATTATAAGTATGTAAACAACGAAAATTTAAAATAGTTTTGTGTGAAAAATGAAAAATAAGGAAAAATTAAGTTTTGATTGATACGTGTGTATCGAAAATGTCAATCACACACGTACACAAGGGGTTCATCGGCATGAACTGCGGCAGTACTCGTCTATGGGCGCCTTTAATGTTTTGCTGTGTATCGTGTTTTCGTTGAATAACGTTGTCAAATTAGTATAAAAACAAATTCAATAACTTTTTTAAATGATGACTCATTTGTTCTCCGATGTTCTTCAACGATGGTGTATTTTTGCACTAGTCTCCCCCACAAAAACTTGTTGTCTTTGCAACAACAACTTCCTTTGGAGCGGTAAATGGCGTTTTTTTATGTCATTTACTTTCGTTCAGTTTTTGTTGCAATTCTCCCCCAAATCATCTCTATTGCTCAGTTTCTTATTGCCATATAAGATAACATAACAACATTCCGATAGTTTTATAGCGAATTTGTTTCTGCCAAAAAGTGCAACACTTGCATTGCCCTTTTCCCGAAAACTGCACTATTGTATGACTTTTTTGAAATTTAGAAACGAATTCGCCATTAGTTTTCTAAAGTGTTCATTATGATCGGTTGTGTTTTTGCCGCGGAGTGTGGTTTACAAAAGCCTTGTTTTATTAATTTGGTTATCAAAATAATAACAAACTAAAATATATGTGTGTAAATTGTGGACATAATTAACAAAAAGTAACACATATCCTAAATAACATTATTCGCTTTTCGGGAATACGAGTATTTTATGCATTTGAATCACATAAACAACAAACATAAATAATTCTCAATAACATATAATTCATTAATGAATTGTCGTAGACGTTGTGTTTGGTAAGAAATTCTTTGGTCGTGTTTGTCTGTTTCTCCTTTGTATTTACATTTTTGAAATTTAAGAGAAAAAGAAATAATAATACTCATTAAACCAAATGCAAAGGCAAAGACAATTAATTCATGAATGAATAGTCGCAAACTTCGTATTCGGTACGAAATTCTTCGGTCGTGTGTATTTGTTCCTCCATTACATTTGTTTTTGAACATGAATGGCGAGCGAAAGAGATGGCATAATGAGACACGAAAGTCAGAGACTTGCATATGGCTGTCAGCGCTGCCAGTTTAGGGGATTTATCCCCAATTTGGGGATTTTTCTTCGCAAATGGGGATATATTTACATTTTTCTATAATTACATGTCTTTATTTATGTTAAAATTTGTATTTTCTGTTAAATCTTTATTTTTTAAGAAAATGCGTCCGTAAAAATTGTGTCAAAAGTTTCTACAACAAGTATGAAAGTTTCAGTCGGGTAAAGCGACTAAAGTATACCCTCACTTTGTGAGTAATGTAATATTGAATATTACACAAATTATTCTGTCCATTTTTGTGGGAGGTACCAGAAGGGGTTTAAGAAATACACCTATATTTCGCTGAATAGTAGATACTTTAAATACATTGCACTGTGCCGAATTGTAACCGTTTATATGGACTGGTATATTAACGTTGAGATATTAAATTGTGGTATAATTTGGCCATTTTGTGTGGGAGGTAGAAAAAGGGGCGTGGTGACAACGCTAATTTTTCACTGGACTATAGGCATTATAAAAGCATTACACTGTACAAAATTTCAAGTAATTGTATACACTGATATTAATGTTATAAACTGTTAACTTTTGGTGCAAAATTGTGCCTTTGTGGGAGAGGTAACAAAAGGGGCGTGACAATAACGCCCATTTTTCAATGGACTGTAGGCACTATAACAAGTAAGAAAGTTTCAGTCGGGTAAACCGACTAAGGTATACCCTCACTTTGTGAGTAATGTAATATTGAATATTACTCGAATTATTCTGTCAATTTGTGTGGGAGGTACCAGAAGGGGTTTATCAAATACACCTTTTTTTTGCTGAACATTAGATACTTTAAATTCATTGCACTGTGCCGACTTATAAGCATTTATGTGCACTGGTATAAACGTTATGAGACATTAAATTGTGGTATGATTTGGGCATTTTGTGTGGGAGGTACAAAGAGGGGCGTGGCAATAACGCCCATTTTTCACAGGGCTATAGACACTATAAAAACATTACACTGTACAAAATTTCAAGTATTTTTATACACTGGTTTTAATGTTATAAGCTGTTATCTTTTGGTGCAAAAAGGTACCTTTGTGTGGGAGGTACCAAAAGGGGCGTGACAACAACACCCATTTTTCTCTGGACTGTAGGTAATATAAAAGCATAATACTGTACAAAATTTCAAGTATTTTTATACACTGTTATTAATGTTATAAGCTGTTAACTTTTGGTGCAAAATGGTGCATTTGTGTGGGAGGTACCAACAGGGACGTGGCGACTTCGCCCATTTTTCTCGAGTTGATAACGACTAATAAGCTAATACTATGTGTGGAATTTCAAAAGATTCGAATAAGTAGTATAGCAGTTATTAAAGAATCAATATTTCACAACATTTTAACCCTTTGTGGGGGAGGTACTAGAAGGAGTGGACCAATATGGCCCATCTTCGAACTTAGCCGGAGATAGAAAAAAATATTACCACATACCAAATTTGAGGTCAATCGGTTACTCCTTTCGAGAGTTATAGTGCGCACCAGCCAGCAGACAGACAGACAGACGGACGGACATTGCTCATTCGACTTAAAATGACCCAAAACGGATTTCCTCCGAACATACTTGGGGTCTTAGGTCACTCATTCGACGTGTTACACTTTTTTCCGTAGCAAATGATATATACCCTCGTCACACCAAAGTGAGGGTATAAAAACATTATGCTGTACAAAATTTCAAGTATTTCTAAACACTGGTATTAATGTTATAAGCTTTTAACTATTAGTGCAAAATGGTGCATTTGTGTGGGAGATACCAAAACGGGCGTGGCAATTTCTCCCATTTTCCTCGAGTTGATAGCGACTAACAAACTAATACTATGTGTGGAATTTCAGAAGATTCGAATACGTATAATAGAAGTTATTAAAGAATCAATATTTCACAACATTTTAACCCTTTGTGGGGGAGGTACCAGAAGGAGTGGAACAATATGGCCCATCTTCGAACTTAGCCGGAGATAGAAAAAAAGATTACCACATACGAAATTTGAAGTCAATCGGTTACTCCTTTCGAGAGTTATCGTGCGCACCAGCCAGCAGACAGACAGACACACAGACAGACAGACAGACAGACAGACGGACGGACATTGCTCATTCGACTTAAAATGACCCAAAACGGATTTCCGCCGAACATTCTTGGGGTCTTAGGTCACTCCTTCGATGTGTTACACTTTTTTCCGTAGCAAATGATATATACCCTCGTCACACTAAAGTGAGGGTATAAAAAGTAGCTTGACTCGCAGTGCATTAGAGTACTACTTAAATCGACAACCTGTAGTAATTGCCAATACGTATTTCTATAGATATTTATAAATCAATTGAAGCCAAATGCGGTTTATAAAATGCTCCCCAGACGACATTACGAACAGTTTAAGCTAATTTTGGAGTAAAGTTTACTAGTAACAGGATTCTGCTGGTCCAACTCGATTTTAAAGAACTGGAATCGCTGGTATTAACTCTTTGATGTACTTTATCAATTATTTTGTCCATTGGCAGAAATGATCAAACTTTTAATACCAAAAACGTGTACAAAAAAATTAGATGATGTAGATGAGATGGAAGATTTTGAATCAGATATATTTGATAATTTGACAACGTACATTTTGTACAAACAAAATGAATTTTAGTACAATGTACATTGAATTGTAAAATACATCATTCACATAAGTTAAAATATTTTGTGGGGATTTTTTTGAGGATGAGTTATCTTTTTTTGGGGATTTAGGGGATAAAAAATAAGAATTTGGAGATTCGGCACTAAAAAAAACTGGCAAGCCTGATGGCTGTTATTGAGGTATGATCTATCAGAAAAAATCCACAAGAATAACAAAGTTTTTTTGCAAAAATTACAAATCTTCTGCCAGTTGAAATACAGTACAAATGCCATTTCGCAAACGATAGGATATCTTCCCTGTTCAAAATTGTTGCAATAATCGATTTTCATTATATACGACAACACACTACACTGAAAAAAAATTTGTCATAAAATTTAAGAAATGCTCCAAAGACTTCATTAGTTATTAAAATAAATACATTTTGCACTTAAAATATAGATAATTTCATTAATATTAAGTTACTTACTTTATTTTCAGTAAATTTTATTAATTTTAAGTGCAAAATGTACTTATTTTGAGGACTAATGACGTCTTTGGAGCAATTCTTTAATTTTATGTAAAATTTTTTCAGTGTATTTTTATGACACTGTACCTTGTAACACCCGGGAAGTATGGACCCATAGTTTATCATTGTCGAGTTAGCTATGTCCGTCTTCTCAAAGTGCAGGTCGCAAATATGAAACCGGATTTGTTACATATGCGTTTCTGTGGCTAGGGACGATCTCTATTTAAAATGAGGCAAATCTGTTCAAATTTTGATATAGCCCATATTTAAGCTTTTATACTTTATATTGCTCTAAATCGTCCCTAGTAAAAATGAGGCAAATTCATGCATGTTTTGATATACTTTTGGTAGAAAATGGTCCATTTGTGTGGGAGGTACCAAAAGGGGCTCCCCAATAACGGTCACTTTTCGCTGGACTCTAGGTACTATAGGGTCCGCCATCTAAAGTTTTTTTTCAACTAGTGCTTATTTCGTGAATGGTAACACTTAGATCATGTCTGATTTGACAGATAATTAGTTGTATCCTTCTGCTGAACAAATATGTGTATATTGCGAGATTACTTTGAAAATCATGGTAATGTTGCAGAATGTGTGCGAAAATTGCGTACGGATTTTGGAAGAAGAGAAGCACCTTCAGCTCCGTATGTTCGTTATCTTGTGAAAAGAGTGAAAGAAACTGGCATCCTCATCGATAAACCAAAGCGTGAAAAGCCAAAAAACAGTGCGTACACCCGAGAATATTGCTAGTAAAATTTTATGGCGAACATTTTTGTAGAACATTTCGTCCCCGCCCTCCCCCTTTTAAGGGGTGTTTTTTACGATTTGTTATAATGGGGCCAGAAATTACGGTTATGTGTAGGAGCTAGAGGGTTAATATGTTCCACAAAAATATTGGCCCTAATATTTTCTATAATGTTGCTGGACATACCCTGTACCAAAAAATATATTTTTGTTACATAACAGTGAAATACTTACATTTTTGGGGTACAATGTGGTTTTTTGAGCTATTTAGAGTGCCGAGACTCGTTCAGGTTGTATTGATATGTTCACAAAAGTTGTTCAGATTTACGTTGGCTACAATTTTGCCAAGCATTGTTAGTGAAAAATTTCGAGTCCCCGGAAGTTATGCTGAAAATAGTGAAAAAAAAATTTGTTTTTCCTTCGTCCAGGAATTTTTTTTTTCGCAAAAAAATTTAAGGGATTTTGTTCCGCATATTATTAGCTATATTATTGCCAAACATAGTAAAGCAGTATCACCAAGTCTGAATTAGTTGTTGGACAAAAGCTGATGACACCTTTTTCGATTGGCCCACTGATTTTCAGAAACTTTGGGGGCCCATAAAAAAAAAATTGGCCAATTTCGCCAAACCGAGTATAGGGTTATACTACCCTTTGATAGTATAATTGAACCTATACTGTCAAGTCCGTGTATTTTTCAAAAAGTGTTAATTTGTTGCATAGTGTAATTAAAAATAACACGTTTTTGGGTTTTACGAAATTTTTAATTACTCTTGAAAGGCTGAACCGATATTTACAAAGTTTACGTAGTTTGAAAGAGAACAGTAACATAAATGGTCATATTATGTGATTTTTTTTAACTTATAAAAAATGTTCTAAACCTTTTATTTGTAATTAACTTTGATAACAAAAAAAAGTTCCTTCTTCTAGAACCAGAATCTCACAATTTCCAAAAATGTTGGGGTTTTTGGGTACTCAAAATTTGTAAATGTTTTGGGCGAACTACTTAATGTAATTAACTTAATTTATAAAAAATGTTCTAAACCTTTTTTAATAAACATTGACAACAGAAAAATGTTTCCTTCCAAATCGCAAAGTGGCTGCCGGATGTCCTGGATAGCCTCACGAATTATATCTTTGAGGTATTGAATCGACGCTGGGCTGTTGGCGAAGACCTTATCTTTCACGAGGTGTTATTTTGGCATTAAAAGAAAAATTAAATTTTTTTAGATAAATGATCGGATGTTTATTTCATAATAAAGAGGAAGGTATGCCGTTAATAATGAAAAACAACATCAGCCAAATGGCCACCACGACCACGCTTACAGGACCACATCCTTTTTATGAAATTTTCCATAACCAAATCGCAACGTGGCTGCCCTATGTCTTCGATAGCCTCACGAATTCTATCTTTGAGGTCTTGAATCGACGCCTGGCTGTTGACCTTATCTTTCACGTGGCCCCAAAGGAAGGAGCCGCAAGGTGTTAAATCACAAGATCTCGGTGGCCAATTGTGATCACCTCTTCGAGAGATAACACGGTCCGGAAACTTTTCCCGTAGCAGAGCAATGGTTTCGTTGCTTGTGTGGCACGTAGCGCCGTCTTGTTGAAAGTAAACGTTGTCCAGATCAATACCATCCAACTCCGACCATAAAAAATCATTAATCATCTCTCGATAGCGCAATCCATTCACCGTAATTGTTGCTCCAACCTCATTTTCGAAGAATGACCCCGCCGGACTATAAACCGCACCAAACAGTCACACGTTGAGGATGGAGAGGCTGCTCAACAATAACTTTCGGTTTTCCGAGCCCCTGATGCGACAATTTTGTTTGTTGACGTAGCCACCGAGGTGGAAATGGGCCTCATTAGTCAAGAGGATTTTACGATGATTTTCGAATTTTAACAATTGCAATGCGTTGTTGAATCGTGTATCGTTCCATTGGCGTAGTTTCTACTTGTCGAATGTCAAAGAATAAAAGCTTCAAACGTGACAGCTACCGAAATACCGGGTGATTCAAAATAACACATCTTGTTGGAAAACCCTGTATAATTTAAAAATTAGTGGTTTAAAAAAAATTGATTGTTACTTATGTCATTTTAAATTTGTAAGGTATAGCTCGAAATCAATAAATAATTTAAAATGAAATTCGAAAAATCTGCAACGTTTTGAAAAACTTTTTTAAACAAAATATATTTGGAGAAATTCTTAAGCTATAATTTTATTTGTATTTGAGAACATTTGTATTTGAGATTCATATTTTATTTGAGAAAATTAGTTTGCAAATATATTTTGTTGTATTATTTTAATAAATGCGTTCCAAATTCATTTTATTGATTTTCTAATAAATTTTTTTTCTCAGAAATATATAATACTTAAAAATTTGTGTTCCAAATATTTTTTCTTTCGATTTAAACATATCCAAAAAGGCGATTTTGCCCCGTGTAGCTTAGATGTTAAAACAACTTCGGTATTTAATTTTGACCATTAGTGGATGTGCGAAATTATCTACATCTTTTTAAGTTATACATATATTTTCTTCTGTTTGATTTTATTTGTAGCCTATCAGATTTTACACACACAGAAAACAGTTTGGTTGCTCAACCGAATTTTAGTTGTGGTATTCTTCTGCTTCCATGTTGACAACAATCATATTTGGTTGCGACAACTACTAAAATGGTAGATAAAATTATCTTTTGCATGTTGCCACAACCATCTGTTTTTGGTTGTTCTGACAATTTGTCAGTCATATATTACCAACAATTCATTTAGTTGCAAGCATTTTCATTTGATCGTATCCATGTTATAATTGTTGTGTATGCAATATACTGTTTGTTGCTAGTACTATTTTATTATTGTTACTATCGAACTCCAACCAATTATTTTCCTGGGTACAATATAATACAAATAAAATTATAATATTTATGGAAATTTCGACGTTTTACCAAGATTTTATTTAAAAAAAAATTAAATTTTTCTCACAGGCAGGATGTTTTGCAATATATGGCAAGATATCGTCGAAACTGCTGAACGGATCTAAAATTATATTAGAAGAAAATGAAGGCTATTTGATTTTGATCATTTAGCAATTACTGATCCAATTCGGGTAAGTGGTTCTAGATTTATGCTAAAATATATGGTTCAATTTTTGTATAACACGGGTTATCGCGAGATTTATATAGGCTGAGTAATGTATCTCATTTATTCAAATCGACTGAATTTATTAATATTAAACAAAAATATTAAAAATACCTCTTTTTCTTTTTTCATTGAAAACACTTTTTTTGCTAAAAATATTGAATAGAGTTTACTCTTCAATTTAATGTCATATCTCATTTATTCAAATAGACTGAATTTATTAATATTAAACAAAAGTATTAAAAATACCTCTTTTTCTTTTTTCATTGAAAACACTTTTTTTGCAAAAAATATTGAATAGAGTTTACTCTTCAATTTAATGTCATATTTATATACATTTGTGTTAGGAATAGTGGAAAACGAAGTGAAAACATGCCCGTATTTCCATAAAATTCGAGATAAATTAAAAAATTACCTTTAAAGGCAATTTTTTTTAAGGTTTATTCTTAATTGTGCTAAACATGAATAACGATTTCTTACACGGAGGAAAATTGAATTTTTAATGTGTTTGAATTCAAAGAAAATATACTTGGAACCAGAATTTAAAATATTATATATTTTTGAGCAAATATAAAATATTATTTGAAAATCAAGAAATTTTGTTTGGAACGCATATATTAATATATTACAACAAAATATATTTGCGAACTGTCTGTCACCAATAAAATATGTGTTTAAAAACAAACAAAGATTTTGTTTAGGAATCAATCCAAATACATTATATTTAAAAAAAAAATTTAAAAATTTGTTTAGAACAACACCCTCCCTGGATTTTGCCCTATAAGTATGTTTCCAGCAGAATATGTTTGGAACAATACATATAATATTTTTTTTTGTCCTTTATTCATTCCTCTAGGGAACATAGGGCTTCTACAAGATTATTCCACATATTTCTATCATAACAAAAAGTCTTGATTTCATCCCATGACTTGTTAAGTTTCCGTATTTCCATTAGAGTTGTTCGACGCCATGTGCTCTTTGGTCGTCCGCGTCGTCTGCAGCCTTGCGGGTTCCATTCTAGTGCCTTTCTACATATACTTTCGTTGGATTTTCGGAGCGTATGTCCAATCCACTTCCATTTCCTTCTTCTTATTTGGACTCTCATTGGAATCTCGCTAGTTTTGTTCCACAATTCAGTGTTTGAAATTGTATTCGGCCAAAAAATGTGACATATAGTACGTAGAAATTTATTTATTTGTGACTGGATCTTCTTCAATACTGTGGCCGTTGTGAGCCATGTTTCACTTCCATATAGTAACGGTGATTTTACACAGGCGTTGAAAATGCGTATCTTGGTTTGGAGGGATATTTGCGGTGAACGCCATATATGCTGTAATCTTCCAAATGCGGACCTGGCTTTGCCTAATTTATAGTGTACATCTTCTTCGATACCGCCAGTCACAGACATCATACACCCAAGATAGCAGAAAGTGTCCACATATTGGATTTCTTGGTCATTTACTTTAAATGAATTGCTGTTGTTACTATGGATACGCATCGCTTTGGTTTTCTTGATATTTATTTCTAGGCCAACGGCTTTTGAAAGAGTAACTAGCTCTTGTAGTTTGCTCTGCATATCGCAGCGTCTATGTGACATGAGACATATGTCATCCGCAAAATCGAGGTCTTCAAGGTAATTGTGCAGACCCCAAACTATTCCTCTCTTTTTCTTGCTTATCTCCATCATGATATTATCTAGTGTGACAGCGAAGAGTAGGGGTGATAAGGGACAACCCTGTTTCACACCAGCGTTAGTGGTAAATGGTTCGCTGTTCATTCCACTGTGACGGACTTGTACAGTGGCGTTTTCGTACATCACTTTGATCATATTTATTATTTTTGTTGGAACACCTTTATTTTTCAGTGATGTCCATATTGCGCTGCGCTTGATAGTATCGAATGCCTTTTGAAAATCTACAAATACTAGGTAAAGAGGAGAGCGCCACTCAACGGATTGTTCAATTATAATGCGGAGTGTATTGACCTGGTCCACGCAGCTCCGGTGCGGTCGAAATCCAGCTTGTTCATCGCGTAACGATTGCTCGACAGATTGTAGTCTAGTATTTATGATAAGTGCCATTAGTTTATATATGGTATTTAGAAGTGTTATACCTCTCCAATTATTACACTCGCTTAAATCGCCTTTTTTGGGAAGTTTTATGATTGTTCCTTTCGCCCAACTGTTGGGGAACTCTTCGTTTTGCCAAGCTTTCACCAGAAACGGATGTACGATTTCGGCGGACGTGGTAGGACTAACTTGTAAAATTTCAGCTGGTATACCGTCATCTCCTGGTGATTTGTTTCTCTTCAGCGAGACAATAGCAGTTATAACCTCTTCCATACAAGGGGGGTCTATATTAATGTTTCCGAGCAGTGTCGATGGTTGATCCGCGGGGGCAGGAATTTCGTCATTGTCATCTTCGATGTTGCTGATTCTTTCAAAATGGTCCTTCCATCTTCTGGTTTGTTCTTCTACCGCAGTTAATAGTTGTCCATTATTATCTTTCACGGCTTTACTGTGATTAAAATTTTGCTTGGAGAGTCGCCCAATAATATTGTATAATTGGCGCATATTGTTTGTTCCAGCGGCAGTTTCAGCTTCTCTGGCCAGTGAATCGAAGTAGATTCTTTTGTCTGTACGAGCCGATCTTTTTACTGCTTTAGCTATAGCACTATATTGTACTTTTAATCTGCTGTCTATGAGGAGCTGTAGTTTCAGATTGTTCCTCTGTCGAATAAGGCTCCAGGTGTTATCTGATATCCATACTTTCCTGGTATCATTGTCTACATATCCTATGGTTTCCTCCGCTATATTGTTTATTTGAGCACATGTTTCTTCCCATGTGTTGTTGTTGGCCATCAGTCTATCTCTCATTACGGTTGATACTTCATTACGTTTTCTTTCGTCACTAAGCTTGTTCAGAGCAAACCGCTTTAGTGTTTTCCGACTACAACGTTGGTTGTAGTTTCTACTCAATTTTAGTTTTATGGAGGCTACTATGAGTTCATGGTCTGAATCTATTTCTGCGCCGCGTTTGGTACGTATATCCATCAGTGAAGTTCTCCATCGTTGCCGGATGCAAATGTGATCTATTTGGTTTTTTGTGTTGCCATCTGGAGATGTCCACGTATATTTATGTATGTCTTTGTGGGGGAATATTGAACCGCCGATAACGAGATTAAAAGCCTGGCATAGTTCAACGAACCGTTCTCCGTTGTCATTCCTAGTTCCCATGCCATGTGTTCCCATTATACTACTCGCATTCGAGTTATTGGAGCCAATTTTGGCATTAAAGTCCCCAGATAGGATTAAAACATCGCGCAAAGAAACTTTGTTTAATGTTGCAGTTAGTTGTTCGTAAAAGGCATCCTTGATATTTTCATCGGCATCTTCAGTGGGGGCGTAACATTGGATAATGGTTACAATTTTCTTTATTTGACTACAAAACCGAACTACTATTATGCGATCGTTGATAGGTTCCCATGAGTTGATCGCTTTCTTTGTGTTCTTTGACACCACGATGGCTACGCCACTTTCGCGTCTGTCTTCTTTCCCGCTGTACAGAACTACGTTTCCAGTAGATGTTGTAAATTCTCCACTTCCACGCCAACGCATCTCACTTATACCCAATATCTCTATTTTGAATTTTTCCATTTGAGCCTCTAGCTGGGCCAACCTTGTAGGGTCACTAAGTGTTCTCACATTCCATTGTCCTATTCTTGTCCTTTTCCGTGTGCCAAGGGTCGTCATCGTTGAAGTGGGTGATGTTGTGATTTCTCTTGTAGAACTTTCATAAATCGATTGTAATTCGGATAGGCGGATGATTGGTCCACCGCATCCTAGGATGGTAGTGGGTCTGCCACTTTGAAGCCGCCATCCCGGCCGTTTCTGTTTTGGATTGGATATTTTGAGGCGCCAATTTCTCGCCCCGTCGAGTCAGGGATCATAGGCAACTCGGACATTTACTGGGCTCTCATTACTGAAGTCCTCCGAGACTCTCCCCCTGAAACCGCTGAGCTGTCCGCGACTGCTTATTTAATTCGCAGCTACCCAATATATCTATTGGGCGTTCCACAATCCGCAACCGGTGGACGCGTCCGATAGCATTCAGCTATGCTTCCCTGTGGGCGGAAATATAACATATAATATACATTGCAACAATACATTGCAAAAGGAAGGATAAAGTTAGTGTAGCCTCGTCCTATGGTGTATGGTAAAAAAAATTTATCCTCTAAAAATAATCATAGAATTTTAAATCGTGATGAAAAGTGTATATCTCACATTGTTCTTTAAAAAAATCTAATTTGTCTTCCTAATAAATACAATTTAAAGTCTAGAATACAGTCTAGTATTTTCACTATGGCTTTAATCTGCCACTCGCTAGTACGTTTTTATTTTGTCTCACAGGAACTTTTAAGAAATAATTTACATTCTAAAAGTTTTTACCTCCATCGTTTACTATACATATACTCGTATGTACGCAATTTTTGCCTTTGAAGCCGAAGCTGCAGTGCCACAGAAATTAGAAATTCTCTAGATATTTCCACTCACTTTGATAGCAATTAGAAAAACCACTAGAAAAGTTTCGCAACGTTTACATACACATTTGACTTTTAGCATCCTTTCTGCATAGTGATATATATATGTCTATATAAATATAAACACATACATATATACATACATTTAAGGACATGCTGTTGAATACGCTTTGGCACAACTTTATGGAGATTGTAAAAATATTTAATGGTTATAATAAAATCAATCTTGTAAATTTAATAACCGTATGGAAGTCATTCGATATCATTTGATTCCTGCTGCAGGTGTTGTTTTTTGTGTATGAAGTACGCGGAGAGGATGGATGCATCCTTTTTAAACAGTTTTGCTGTATATATGTACATATATGATAACTAAAGTCTTTCCTCGAACAAAGTATTTCTGCTTTGCAATTTTATATAAACTCCAACCTTTGTGTCGTAGAACAATGGTTGCAGTGTGTTCCGACATTTTGGAACTTCATTTTTCTAGTTAAAAATTTTAACTCAAATGTTCTCGAACAGTGGGATAACAGGTATGGAACAAAATGAGAAGGTAATGATCTAATATCCACTAATTATTTGCATGTTTATCACAATTTAAATTACAATAAAATTTAATTGACACACAGGGAAAAAGATATGGCTGAGGTTACTAAATTCGAAGACAATAATACATAATTGTTCTTTTATAGCTGAATCAATGTTATTAGCCTGATATAGAAAAAATATTATCACATACCAAATTTTATACCAATACGTTACTCTTCTCCTCCTTTTATCACCTTTCAAGAAAAATCTAAACAAGAGTCAATGTGAACCTTCAAATATCCTACACAAATGTTTCTCACCTCATTGTACTAGAAGTAAATAGTCGAAACGCATCAATTAGCCTTTGTCTCTTTTCAGCCACCAAACAATATCACTCAATGAGTAGAACAAACCCGTCAGTCGTCAATCTTGTCTAATGTCATCCTTGATTATCAGACTTGAAGAGACCAATTAGACTTCTAAAAGCTGTGTTTTTTCATACCTCGTCTTTGAAGAACTCCAATAAATTGAATTGGGAACATCTCAGCAGAATATATGAAAGTTCAGAATTTTTTATTTTTCCTTAAGAATAATTTTCCTGTTAGAATATAAAAATATGGGGTCTCGAAGTGTTTTACAAAATTATCAAGCATAATAGTTTATTCCAGTCAATTGCGTACACACGATAAACACAGATGTTTTGTTTTCGACATTTTCTACAACCACTTCGGAGGGACAAATAAAAGAATTCTCCCTGGGAAGCTTTATTTAATTTATTTATTGAAATTCCAGAAAAGGATATAATTCGACCGTTTCTTAACCTAACAACCGATTGCGACTCAACTTGCGATTTATCGATTTTCTCGAAAATTTACGCTCAGACCACGATTTCTGCATTTTTGTATTATTATACTCCCCTTTGGCTCCCCAAAATTACAAACAGACCTGAGTCGGAATTTTTCGTTTAATTCTGGGGGGCCATGAAAATATGCAGAAATAACCCTACTGTCATACTGATATTTTTTCTAGATTTTTCTCGAAAACGTTCGCTCAGGCCAACATTTCTGCATTTTTGTATTATTATACACCCCTTTGGATCCCCAAAAGTGCAAACAGCCCTGAGTCGAACTTTTCGTTTAATTTTGGGGGCCATAAAAATTTACCGGAATAACCCTAATGTCATACTGATATTTTTAGTCGATATTCTCGAAAATGTACGCTCAGACCAACATTTCTGAATTTTTATATTCTTATACTCCCCTTTGGCTCCACAAAATTGCAAACAGCCCTATGTCGGAACTTTTCGTTAAATTTTGGGGGGCGATGAATATATACCGAAACAACCCTACTGTCATACTGATATTTTTGGTCGATTTTCTCGAAAATGTACGCTCAGACCAACATTTCTGCACTTCTGTGTTTTTATACTCCCCTTTGGTTCCCCAAAAGTGAAAACAGACCAAAGTGCTCCCCAAAAGAGCAACAGATCGATATCATTTTTTATGTACAATGTGGTTTTTTGAACTATTTAGGCTACCTAAACACGTTCAGATTGTATTGATATGTTCACAAAAGTTGTTCAGATTTACGTTGGCTACAATTTTGCCACACATTGTTAGTGAAAAATTACGAGTCCCTGAAAGTTATGCTTAAAAAAGTGAAAACAAATAAATTTTTCCTTCACTTTTTCAAAAAAAAAATTTCGCAAAAAATGTTAAGAAACTTTGTTCAGCATATTCCTAGCTACATTATTGCCAAATATAGTTAAGCGGTATCACCAAGTTTGAATTAGTTGTTGGACAAAAGCTGATGACACCTTTTTCGAGGTGATTTTCAGAAACTTTGGAAGGCTTTTATAAAAATGGTCACCAATTTCGCCAAACCGAGTATAGGGTTATACTACCCTTTGATAGTAGAATCAAACCTATACTGTCAAGTCCGTGTATTTTTCAAAAAGTGTTCATTTGTTGCATAGTGTTATTAGATTGTAGGTTTTTAAATCAAAATACGTGACGTGGTTAAGAAGATATGGATAATTTAAGAAATGGTAATTTTGAGATAAATCGTTGAGATAGGTAACTTTGGAGCTCTCTACCACAAAAACTACAATGAATTTTAAAAAACTGAAAACGCCACAAAATTCGTACACATTTTTTTAATCATTGTGCCAAATTTTATTAAAATCAAAAGGGGTAATTTTTAAAATGTGTGACTTTGATTCATTTGCTTTGGAATTACCCTAACGTTTTTTAATGAAATTTAGCAAATTTTTAGACAATTCAACATACAACAATATTATAAAATCGTATGTTTGTTTCTTTGGTGATTCCTTCATCACGCCCAAACGGCTGGTCCGACTTGGTGGACAGATATACCAACACCTGGGAGCTGTCGTAGGCTACTTTGATTTTCGATTTTCCTCCATGTTATTTTCGACCATTTGTTCCTTGAAGTTCCTGTAAATTCTAGAAATCTGAAATTTTGCATATGCATAGCCAGGATTGTCGTATAAACCACGGACTTTTCGAATATCCGTTTTTTGGTCTGTGGTCAGTTCTCGCGCTACCAAAAGCATTAATATTATTTTTGTCCTTTCGGAAGCATATTATACGAAACAAAGTTAAAACTTTGTAAATATGAAGTATCGAGCCCTAACCGCCAAAAAAAACTTAAGCGACAACAATTAAATTTTTTAGGAAAAAGTTTTTTTTACTTTTCTCTATACTCAGTGCAGGTATTAACATGAACCTTTGAAGTTAAGTTTTTTTTTGAGTAATTTATTAGTATTAATCGTTTTATTAGTCATATTTTAAAAATAAATAAAATTTTTGTGACTTAAGTTTTTTCGATGTTACTATATAAAGCTGAAGCGATTTATTTGTGTCTTTTAAGTTCAAAAACATATATTTTAATTTTCTCACCTTAAATAGGAGGTTGTATATCATTTGCTACGGGCTAAAAGTGTAACGCATCGAAAGAGTAGATGGATTGCATTCAATTCTATTACTGGAAAAATTTTTGGATATGGAGTAAATCTTCGAACGATCCTTTTTGTTTAAGCAAATTATTAAAAAACGAACGCTGCAAATTTTAGCCAAATGTTAGGCCTCAATTTCTTTAGCAAACTTTTGATTCTAAAATTGTGGTACTTATGGCTTAAATTGGCATATTTGAGAGCTACCTCTGCAGGGGGACTACAAACAAATTAAAACTGATTTGTATATATTTTATTGAGATGAATTCTTGCCAAAATAGAATGCAAACTGCAAAGTCTCAGTTAAATTTCTTAGAAAATGCTCTGTTTATGGCTTAAACAAGCTATTTTGGGAGCGACATCTATAGGTGGACTATAACAAAATATGAACTGATTTTTTACTATGATTCATTTAAAATGCTTAAACAGTGTCGTATTTATTGCTTAACCCATTTTCGGCCACTGTTCCATTAGTCGAACAGCATGTTTCTATATTTTCAATGCGATGTTTTTCCGTAAAGATGAACAAATTATTATATGTAAATATTCTATAATATAACAAATTTTGTCGGCAGTCAAGAAAAATAAATTGCAATAATCCTCCATCGTCTACTTGGAATTTGAAAGGGGGTCCAAAAATACCTTACATATGTAATAAGTAAATGAGTTTTACATAAATATTTATTGCCTTTTTCGTACTTTAAGGAGACGTCAATATTTGACTCTTCAATAGTAGAACGTCTCCCCTGGCTAAACTATAACAGGTAGACAGTTTTTGACAACGGATTCGAATTTTGTGGGTACTATGTATTCTTGAAAAATAAATTTCAATTATTGGTTCGGCGACTTTTGCAAGCCGGCCGAAATTGGGTTAAATAGGCGTATTTTGGAGCGACCTCTATAGGGTGACTGTAACAAAATATAAACCAATTTGTAAAATTTTTGCTGTGAGAAAAGAATACAAACTGCAAAGTTTTACCGATATTGTTTTAAAAATGTGGTATCTTTCAGCATTCCTAGCCCTTATAATTTTCTTTAATTTATATGGTATCCCATCCAGGCAATGAAGCCGACCAAAATTATCGGCGGCGGCGGCAAACAATCGGCTGAGCCGATAAAGTTTCAACAATCGATGGCGCACGACCCTTTGTACTAATTCCAAAGGGTCGCTTGTTGACCCAATCAAAAAGTGAACCATTGTACAATTTATGCATCGCTGTATCAGCTCTTCTATATTCAAATGGTTGATACATACATTTGCTAATGAGTTGACGATCCTTGGCCAAACTGGAACTGGGTCGTTAAAGAGTGTATATCCGATGGTTTTTGGAATATATTAATTAAATTAAAGACGTTTGGGAGCTTATTTCCAAAGAAGGATAAATACATATACATATATTGCACCGGTCGACAAAAACTAATTTTTTTATTGGGTTTCTGTTTTAATGCAAAGATTCTGGTGCTGGTCATAAAAAAACGCCAAAATATCCATTCATAGCTTTTAAAGTTTGTTTTTGTAAATATTACATCGATAAGAAAGTTTTGAAGGTAAAACCTTACTAAATAAGCTATAACATTTTAAATCATGCATTGTTTTTCTTCGGAACGGGCTTATTTAATTTATGACCGATCAGACTTTACGATAAAAATCAGAAAGTATATCAACTGTGAATTTTTATATTTATGGGGCATTTATCTTAAAATTATTAAAATTTTGAATTCTTTAAAACTTTCCCGAACCAATTCGGATAAGTGGTTGTCGAGTTATATCAAAATATGTGGTTCAACCTCTCAATTTCTTCAATATCACGGTTTATTGCAATAATTCAAAGAAACAACCTTTTAGGCTAAGAAAAATAGAAGTTGAAACACATATTAAGGCACCACTTCTCCCAGTTGGTACAAAAAGTTGTAAAATATTCAAAATTAAGTAGCCTTCAAATTCTTACAATACAATTTTCTATCCGTTAAGCTGTTTCGACAATATCTTACAAAATATTGCGAAAAAATCATATTTGTAGAGAAAATTTTAATAATGTTTAAATAAAAAGCCTCATATGCACGTCTAGAAACGCACAATTGTTATATTTCTATAATTTGATCGTTAATTCTGATCGGTCGTGCGTCAAATGAGACCATTTCGAAGAAAATCGAAAATCTTTGAAATTCGAAAATTTGCTCTAATTTATACAAAAACAAACTTTGACAAAAAAATTATTTTTCCCTTCATTAGTAACAAAAAAGAAATCAAAATTTGATACTTAGTCAGACTCAAAAATCGTGTCGACCAGTGTTATATGAGTATTAATACATTCAAATATACCGGCAGTCTGTGGCAACAACTGCCATATCTCAAAAATTAGATCCTTTTCAAATTCTAAGAAATTGTTACCCTAATAAACCACAGTAATAATTCATAATATTAACTCATTTTAGTGAAAATCGTAAACGTTAAATTTCAGACAATTAAAATTTTTGTCTTTGAAATAGGGTTGTCAAGCTATTTTTAATGCAGCGTTAAATGCATAATGCATTAAAAGTAGATAATGTCTTTTTCCGCCGAATTTTTATAAAAAGTATTACTTTCATCACACAAAATATTTTCACTTAAAATCGGTTGAGTTGTTCAGGAGCTTTTGCAATTTCACTAAAACCCAAAAGCGCATTTTTATTTTGTATCCCCTCACCTTAGAGAGGAGAGTATATATCATTTGCCAAGAGCCAAAAGTGTAACACATCGAAGGATTGGCCTAGGACCCCAAGTATGTTTTGTGGAAATCCGTTTTCGCTCATATTGAGTCATTGGAGCAATGTCCGTCCGTCTTTCTGTCTGCTTGCTGGTGCGCACGATAACTCTTGAAAGTAAAACCGATTGGTTTCATATTCGGTATTCGGTAAAATTCCGGCTAAGTTCGAAGATGCGCCATATTTGTCCACTCCTTCTAGTATCTCCCCCACAAAGGGTGAACTTTTATTGATTCTTTAATAACTTCTATACTACATACTCAAATCTTCTGAAATTCCTCACATAGTATTAGCTTATTAGTCGCTAATACGTCAAGAAAAATGGGCGAAGTTACCACACCCATTTTGGTACCTCCCACACGAATGGAATGTTTTGCACCAAAAGTTAACAGCTTAAAACTTATTGGCACGTCCCTCTTAGTACCTCCCAGATAAATGGACCATTTTGCACCAAAAGTTAACAAATTAGAACTTTAATACCAGTACATTAAAATTATTAAATGCAATTTAAATTGATAATAATTTAATTAAAACAAAAAAATAAATATATTTACGAATATTTTTTTTGGGACTCAATGTGAGGGGATTCATAAGTCGATTTACCCCTACTTCCCAGCAGAATCTTGGTAAGTACCCTACATTACCAAATAATGACATCTTATTATTCGCTGCATTACTTTCGGCTTATTAATAATGACTTACCAATAATAACAGATATAAGTGATTTTTTGTTATAAAAATCATTTTTGCAAATTTTAATATAATGAAGCTTTGTCTATATGTGGGTTATTGTACAAGATTTATTTATTTTTTAACATATTTTCAAATACTAACGTGCAGTTTTCAATGAAAATACCATAAATACTTACGTATATCGTATGATGGCAATCCATTGAAGAATTTTTCACATGGGCCTTTTGGTTCAGAAATTCGAATCTGACATGAGGAAATTGTTTTTTTTTTTCGAAAAATATGTGCGATAATATGCAAAAAATCACTTTAAATGACCATTTCGCTGTTTCTACTACTTATTTTATATCTTATTGGTAATGCATTATTCAATTTCTTAAAATCGTGAAAATATAAGCACATATTTATGTGGTATGCCTATGCCACAAGTAAGTTTTTTGTATGCTTTTGGGAAGTACTTTCCTCCAATTACATCCCCATGTTAAAACCAGTAAGGAAAGGCAGAAAGTCGGGCAGGGCCGACTTATAATACCCTACACCTCCCTAACAATGCGATAAGGGTCATTGCGATAATAATTTGGAATATATATGTGGATATATCTAATTCTGAACCGATAATCGCTAAATTAAGCAATATTCGTTCCGAAATTGAGAAACATCTTTCTGGAGAATTTTGTAATGATCGGAAGTAAAGTACAACTTCTATAGTGCTTTGTAACCAAATCAGGAGGAATATATATATGGAGGTTATATATAAATCTTAATCGATTTTCCCTAAATACTCATTCATGTAAAATAGAAACCTCTTTCTGTCGAATTTCGTACTGATCGGATATAAAACAGTCTCTACAGCGCTTGGATGTCAAATCGGGGCTAACATATATATGGGGGCTATATGTAAATCTGAACCAATTTTCTCCGAATTTGGCAGTATTCCTTCATGTAATAAGAAACCTCTTTCTGCTGTGATCGGATATAAAATACAAATTTTGTATTGTATCTAAGTGTATCACGAGACTACTCTCTGTCAATTTTTGTACAAATCGGTTCAAAAATTTTGCTTATACAGTGCATATATGCGAAATCGGAGGTACATATATATGGGAGCTATATGTAAATCTGAACCGATTTTAACCAAATTCAATAGGGATCGTCCTTGGGCCTAAAAAAAGATATGTGCAAAGCTTCGTTGAGATTGGACCATAATTGCGACCTGTACTTTGATTACAAGAATACATCTACAGACAGACAGACGGACATAGCTAAATAGACTCAGAAAGTGATTACACTGAGTAATAAACAATGGGTCTATCTCTTCTCCTTTTGGGTGTTACAAACAAATGCACAAAGTCATAATACCCTGTACCACAGTGTGGTGTAGGGTATAATAATGAGAAAAGTGGCTAAATAATAAGTACTTACAATTATCGAACCAAAAAATTAATGGCAGCGAAATCTTATATTACCATTTAACAACTTTATATAAACTTTTTTGAAATAAAAATTAACTTCATAGGTCGTTAAAATTGTATCACTTACACGGGGAAAAATCTGCATTTTTGATATGTTTGAATTGAAAGAAAATATATTTGGAAACGATTTTTTTAAATATTTTATATTTGTTAACAAATAAATTTTATTTAAAAATCAAGAAATTTTGTTTGGAACGAATATATTATTATACTAGAACATAATATATTTGCAAACTGACTTTCACAAATAAAATATGTGTTTACACAAAAACAAAGTTATTGCTTAAGAAGTTTTCCAAATATATTTTATTTAAAAAAATATTTTTTAGACTTTGCTATGTTTTTCGAATTTTAGTTAGTTTTTCCTAGATTTCGTGTTAAACTTTATAGTTAAAAATGTCTAGCTTTTGTTTCACATCAAAAAATTTAATTTATAAATATTTCAATACCTACATCATTTTTTGTCAATCCATCAATGCAATTTATAGTTACGATTTAAGTTTTAATTGCATTTTACAAACATAACTTCCGAAAAACAGAAAACTTGTCTTTAAATTAAGACATTGATTCGTTGCCAAAATACATAAATACAAATTAATCTTTGTTTCGGAAATATTACTTCCAAATAAAAAAATATTAGAACGGGAACATATTTTTGTTTAGGACAATATCCTCCCAAACATATAGTATTTGTGTGTGCCAAATATTATATATTTGGAGTGTGCCCTAAACATTTGTATATTTCAAGCAGAATATGTTTGGGACAATATACTACAGAAGCGATTTTTTTTCAGCGTGTAGTAGTCACTTTCTTAATTTTCTTGGTCGCATAAAAAACCAAATCTCCTTGACTCACTAAATATACTTCGGCGGCTGATGTGAGCCGCTAAAATCGGCGACGGTGCCGGCTGGTAGAAAATGGCCGGTTACCATAAAAAAATGTATGGCTTTTTGTTGCATAGTGTTATTGAAACATACGTTTTTTTAGCAAAAGTAGACCCAACCTTTTCCCTTTATCCAAAGTAAGCACTTTTCTCACTCAGGGCACTTAGTGCAATTTTCACAAAACTTTGGAATATTAGGTTACCTGATTCGGATAGAACACGTTAAAGGGTAGTTCTGCTGTTAATTTGGTAGACCCACATTACTTGAGAAAAATTTTTTAACGGATTCGGTTGAAATTTATATTACTTTTAATCGTTCAAATGTGCCCATTTTTATACCCTACACCACAATGTGGTACAGGGTATTATAAGTTTGTTTCACGGCAGATGTTTGTAACACCTGAAAATAACACAGCTAAACCCACCTTAAAGTATACCGATCGACTCAGAATCACTAGCTGAGTCGATTTAACGATGTCCGTCCGTCCGTCCACGTAAAGTTGTTCGTCGACTACAGGTCGCAATTTCACTCCGATCGTTCTGAGATTTTGCAGTTTAGAGTATTTCGCGGCTGTTAAGATCGCTATTGAATTTGGTTGAAATCGGTTCAGATTTAGATATAGCTCCCATATATATCTTTCGTCCGATTTGGCTCTTTAGTCCTATAGAAGCTGTATCTTACATTCAATCGTTTTGAAATTTAGAATGGTAGAGTTTCTTGATCCATGAACCAACATTGCCGAATTTGAAGAAAATCGGTTAAGATTTAGCTATAGCTCCGATATATATGTTTCGTCCGATTTTGCTCTTTAGTCCTGTAGAAGCTGTATTTTACATCCAATCATTTTGAAATTTAGAATGGTAGAGTTTCTTGATCCATGAACCAACACTACCGAATTTGAAGAAAATCGGTTAGGATTTAGCTATAGCTCCCATATATATGTTTCGTCCGATTTGGCCATTTAGTCCTATAAAAGCTGTATTTTATATCCAATCATTTTGAAATTTAGAATGGTAGAGTTTCTTAATCCATGAACCAACATTGCCAAATTTGAAGAAAATCGGTTAAGATTTAGCTATAGCTCCCATATATATGTTTCGTCCGATTTGGCCCTTTAGTTCTATAGAAGCTGTATTTTACATCCAATCATTTTGAAATTTAGAATGTTAGAGTTTCTTGATCCATGAACCAACACTACCTAATTTGAAGAGAATCGGTTAAGATTTAGCTATAGCTCCCATATACATGTTTCGTCCGATTTGGCCCTTTAGTTCTATAGAAGCTATATTTTACATCCAATCGTTTTGAAATTTAGAATGGTAGAGTTTCTTGATCCATGAACCAACATTGCCGAATTTGAAGAAAATCGGTAAAGATTTAGCTATAGCTCCCATATATATGTTTCATCCGATTGGCTCTTTAGATCCAATCGTTTTCATACCCTACACCACACTGTGGTACAGGGTATTATTTAAGTATAAAATGTCCCAAAAGTAAATTTATGTAAACAATTTATACATGAATTACACAATTTATATATCAGAGTTATTTAATATTACGAGAGTGGTGTAGGGTATTATATAGTCGGCCCCGCCCGACTTTAGCCTTTCCTTACTGGTTATATATGCAACCACTCTTGAACCTATTATGCTGACAGTATATTTTATATTGCCCAAATCGTTGAAAGTAGCAATGCGGCATAACCGTTCTGCTTTTAATATAAATCCCCAAATGAAAGCCGCTTCCGATTTGTCAATTTCCAGTAATAATGTTATGACATAGTCCCTTCAAATTCCTCCATACATTGCTTGGCAAATAATATTTGAGGGTATTATACAGTCGGCCCCGCCCGAAATTTGTTTTCCTTACTGGTTTTATCATTAATTAGCTGTGCTTCTCTGTCAGTCCCACTGTGATATTTTCTGTTCGTATCGAATCTTAATAAATAGGAGTATATTTTTGTTAGTATATGGAAATAAGCAAACTTAGCATCATTACCTTCTGCTACTACAACTGTTACCGGGAAGATGAACACATCCGCTAAGAAAGTAAACAATGTGAACGTCATTAGTTATTGCAAAATATAATTTGTTACAACAAAACTGCAAAAGGAAAAATAAATACATTGCATCCGGGGAAAACACACAAAACTGATGCAACCATCTGAATTCCCAGAGCAATCAGTTTTACAGTTCACATTCATAAAAAAAGTTGCTCCTTCGTGTTCGGGCATGCTGGGCCAGAATAACTTTAAGAGAGTGGCAACAGTTGCACACAACTGCGGTGTACACCGATTCAGAGCCACCCCATTCGACGACTTCCAATTGAAGATAAAGATTCTGTTCTAGCAGTTGCTGCAGAATTCTGGAAATGTATCTTGTCTTGTGTATCGTGAACTTGGAGCACATCCGTTGCAATACGCACGGGCGTTGTTCTGCTGCCAGAGAAATGCATACAAGACCAAAGGTAACCATGAAACTACTGTTGCGGGGAGACAAGTAAGAGTTTGTGATAAAATATGACATTTCCAAAAGATTACACACAAACTCCCCATGCGATTTGAAGATGCAATTTTTAGTTACATTTCCCACTTGACGGATACCGAAGGAGAGACGGGGGTGTTCATTAACTTTAATTAGTTGCACTAATCTAAGGAAAATGTGTACTAGTTTTTAAATATTTTTATCTTTTTTAAAATTTTTTCTTGTCAAAAGGAACTTTGACAAGTTTTGTGGTATTTTTCTTAAGAACACATAATACTGGAAACTCACTCATAAGGAATTCTTGAAAAAGACTTAAAAGGTTTTCCATTTCCGCTTGAGAAAGCTTTGAGAAATTAAGTGTTTGATATATAAACCCAGTTGCAAACGTATCATGTCATATAGGGTACAGAAATATATCACAATTGTAAAACTAAAATACGATTAACTCCAATGAAAATGTTCCCCATAAACAAATACTACAGACTCGCACACAACCGTTTCCAGAGAAATCAACAGATTACAAGTTATAATGCAATTTTTATATAATACTCACAAATCCAAACGAGGGTTGTTGTCTATTGACTTATCCTTTTAGCATTTCTATTAAGGAAGATTACACATGTACTGCACTGTCGCTTGAAAATTGTTGATTTCTCAGAAAATTATTGTATGTGTTGCAATAAATCAACTTTCTATGAAAAGTGAGTTAAAAAGTAAGGAATGACTAAGGTCGGGCATGATAGACAATGCACGGAGAAATATTTAGGGGCCATTTGCATCCATTATTACTCTAATTGTTGCAGGTTAAATAGAGTAAATTTCTAAATAACAGGCAAGTCTGATAAAAAAAAGTACGTTATACACCGTGGACTGGGCTGGAAAATGTCATATTTACGCATTTGCGGAGTGTAATAATTTTACAAATAAAATCAAAACCCGTTCACACGGATGCACCATTCTGACAAAGGAACAAATGCGGGTTAAGTGTAAAATCTAGAAAAAAAAATTACATTGTTGTGCACAACAAATCACCATAAAAGTCGACTTTTCCATCTAGACATTTTTCACGTACAAGTATTACCAAATGTATATTACATTTGGCAGAAATAAATAAAATCGAATTGTGGGTTAGAACAAAACATTTATTTATTTGTATCAACACCAACATCGGACCAATTGATACTCCAGAACAGGAATGATACTCCAGAACAGTTACGAGAATATTAAAAGACACCCCTTGTTTGTTGAAAGTAATCCTCTGCAATGTATGTCTTCAATGGCCTTTCAAGACATTCAGTTGTTTATCAAATACTTACTGCCACACACTCTATTTTGACAAAACAAATGAATGAGTGAAGAGAACAGTAACCACCAAACAGGTTTCAAAACAAATAAGTAACAAAACAATAGAGAAGTACACTCATTCAAGCACTGTACTCCAAAACAAAAATACTCGATTTCAGTGTACACTGCACTACTGTATTCATTGTCATTGCAAAGAGAGACGCAACAACAAAGAGCCACGGACCACCTTAAAAATTTATTGATTTTGAGGGGTAAATACGCAGCCCTGCCTATATATAAATCTGAACCGAATTTCAACAGTTTCAATAGGGATTATACTTGGGCCAAAAAGAGCATTGTGCTGAATTTCATCACGATCGGACCACAAATACGACAACCAGGGTCAGAAGTGATTCCAAGTAGATGGGTATATTAAACGATGGTCCTACACGCTGAAAAATAATCACTTCTGTAGTATATTGTCCCAAACACATTCTGCTTGAAATATACAGGGGTTTCCTACAAGAGGTGTTATTTTGAATCACCCGGTATTTCGGTAGCTGTCACCTTTGAAGCTTTTTTCTTTGACATTTGACAAGTTGAAACTAAGCCATTACTAAAAATGGAACGATACACAATTCAGCAACGCATTGAAATTATTAAAATTCACTACAAAAATGGTGAAAATCTTGCAGTCACAGTTCGCAAAACTAAAGCATTTTTGGGTCGTCGGGAAGCACCTTGTCGGATCGCAATACAGAAATTGGTGGGAAAAATTCGAGCTGTTGGGACAAGTTAGTGATGTGAAGAATAAAACCCGTGCACGTCGCTCAAGAACAACTGAAAATATTGCTGCTGTAGCCCAAAGTGTTGTAGAAAACCCAGACTTGTCCATTCCTCGTCGTTCTTTGGAATTGGGCATTCCACAAACGTCATAACAACGTATCTTGCATAAAGACTTGGGTCTTAAGGCTTATAAAGTTCAGTTAACACAAGAACTTAAGCCGGCCGATCATCAACAACGTCGTGTCTCTGCTGATTGGGTCCTTGAAATGCATGAAAATGATCCGGAATTCCATTGAAAAATCATCTTGACTGATGAGGCCCATTTCCACCTCGGTGGCTACGTCAACAAGCTAAATTGTCGCATCTGGGGCTCGAAAAACCCAAGAGTTTTTGTTGAGAAGCCTCTCCATCCTCAACGTGTGACTGTTTGGTGCGGTTTATGGTCCGGCGTGGTCATTGGACCTTACTTTTTCGAAAATGAGGTTGGATCAAGAGTTACGGTGAATGGATTGCGCTATCGAGAGATGATTAATGATATTTTATGGTCGGAGTTGGATGGTATTGATCTGGACAACGTTTACATTCAATAAGACGGCGCTACGTGCAACGAAACCATTGCTCTGTAACGGGAAAAGTTTCCGGACCGTGTTATCTCTCGAAGAGATGATCACAATTGGCCACCGGGATCTTGTGATTTAACACCTTGCGTCTTCTTCCTTTGGGGCCACGTGAAAGATAAGGTCCACGCCAACAGCCCAGCGTCAATTCAAGACCTCATAGATAGAATTCGTGAGGCTATTTGGCATATACAAAAATTATATATTCGGGGCGATGTTGTTCTAAACAAATCTTTGTTTCCGTCTTTATATTATTTATTTGGGATTATTACTTACGAAACAATACAAATTTGCATTTAAGTATTCAGAAAATATATCAATACCTTAATTTTAAAACAAGTTTTATGCTTTTCGGTAATTCAGCGGTATTTTTTTTGGAAATTTTAAATGTTCGCAAAATTTCTTTATAATTGAAACCAGTAAGGAAAGGCAGAAAGTCGGGCGGGGCCGACTATATAATACCCTACACCTCCCTAACAATGCGATAAGGGTCATTGCCATAATAATTTGGATTAATTGGTAAATGGGTAGAAACATATTATCTAATTCTGAAACGATAATCGCTAAATTAAGCAATATTCGTTCCTAAATTCAGAAACATCTTTCTGGAAAATTTTAATGATCGGATGTAAAATACAACTTCCATAGCGGTTTGATACCAAATCAGGAGGAACATATATATGGAGCTTTAATATAAATCTGAACCGATCTTCCCTGAATACTCATTCATGTAGAAAGACCTCCTTCTGTCGAATTTCGTACTGATCGGATATAAAATACAGTCTCTACAGCGCTTACATGTCAAATCGGGGGAAACATATATATGGGAGCTATATCTAAATCTGAACCGATTTTCTCCGAATTTGGCAGTATTCCTTCGTGTAATAAGAAACCTCTTTCTGCCGAATTTCGCACTGATCGGATATAAAATACAGTTTTTACAGCGCTTACTGGTCAAATCGGGGGTAACATATATATGGGTGTTAATCTGAATCTAAACCGAGTTTCTCCGAATTTGGCAGTATTCCTTATGTAGAAAAAACCTGTTTTTGCGAGGGCTATATCTAAATCTGAACCGATTTCTTCCAAATTTAAAATTGTTCATTCATATAATAGGAAACCTCTTTCTGACGAATTTCATACTGATCGGATATAAAATACAGTTTTTACAGCGCTTACATATGAAATCGGGGGTAACATATATATGGGGGCTATACCTAAATCCGAACCGATTTTCTCCGAATTTGGCAGTATTCCTTCATGTAATAAGAAACCTCTTTCTGGCGAATTTCTGACTGATCGGATATAAAATACAGTTTTTACAGCGCTTACATGTCAAATCGGGGGTAACATATATATGGGGGCTATATCTAAATCAGTCTCTACAGCGCTTACAAGTCAAATCGGGGGAAACATATATATGGGAGCTATATCTAAATCTGAACCGATTTTCTCCGAATTTGGCAGTATTCCTTCGTGTAATAAGAAACCTCTTTCTGCCGAATTTCATACAGATCGGATATAAAATAAAGTTTTTACAGCGCTTATATGTCAAATCGGGGCTAACATATATATGGGGGCTATATCTAAATCTGAACCGATTTTAACCAAATTCAATAGGGATCGTTCTTGGGCCAAAAAAAAAGATATGTGTAAAGTTTCGTCGAGATCGGACCATAATTGCGACCTGTACTTTGATTACAAGAATACATGCACAGACGGACAGACGGACAGACGGACAGACAGACGGACAGACGGACATAGCTAAATCAACTCAGAAAGTGATTCTAAGTCGATCGGTATAATAAACGATGGGTCTATTTCTTCTCCTTTTTGGTGTTACAAACAAATGCAAAAAGTTATAATACCCTGTACCACAGTGTGGTGTAGGGTATAATGATATAATTTATTATAATTGACATTGCTTGTTAGATTGATAACAACTGATAACGTGGAATAAAGAGAAATTAAAAACCAGTAAGGAAAGGCAGAAAGTCGGGCGGGGCCGACTATATAATACCCTACACCTCCCTAACAATGCGATAAGGGTCATTTCCATAATAATTTGGAATAATTGGTAAATGGGTAGGAACATATTATCTAATTCTGAAACGATAATAGCTAAATTAAGCAACATTCGTTCCTAAATTGAGAAACATCTTTCTGGAAAATTTTAATGATCGGAAGTAAAATACAACTTCTATAGCGGTTTGATACCAAATCAGGAGGAACAATCAATATAAATCTGAACCGATCTTCCCTGAATACTCATTCATGTAAAAAGACCTCCTTCTGTCGAATTTCGTACTGATCGCATATAAAATACAGTCTCTACAGCGCCTACATGTCAAATCGGGGGTAACGTATATATGGGGGCTATATCTAAATCTGAACCGATTTCTTCCAAATTTAACAGTGTTCATTCATATAATAAGAAACCTTTTTATGCCGAATTTCATACTGATCGGATATAAAATAAAATTTTTACAGCGCTTACAAGTCAAATCGGGGGTAACGTATATATGGGGGCTATATCTAAATCTGAACCGATTTTCTCCAAATTTAGCAGAATTCCTTTATGTAATAAGAAACCTCTTTCTGCCAAATTTTGCACTGATCGGATATAAAATACAGTTTTTACAGCGCTTACATGTCAAATCGGGGGTAACATATATATGGGGGCTATATCTGAATCTGAACCGATTTTCTCCGAATTTAGCAGTATTCCTTCATGTAATAAGAAACCTCTCTTTGCCGAATTTCGCACTGATCGGATATAAAATAACATTTTTACAGCGCTTATATGTCAAATCGGGGGTAATGTATATATGGGGGCTATATCTAAATCTGAACCGATTTCTTCCAAATTTAACAGAGTTCATTCATGTAATAAGAAACCTTTTCCTGCCGAATTTCATACTGATCGGGTATAAAATAAAGTTTTTACAGCGCTTACATGTCAGATCGGGGCTAACATATATATGGGGGCTATATCTAAATCTGAACCGATTTTAACCAAATTCAATAGGGATCGTCCTTGGGCCAAAAATAAGATATGTGTAAAGTTTCGTCGAGATCGGACCATAATTGCGACCTGTACTTTGATTACAAGAATACATGCACAGACGGACAGACAGACAGACGGACAGACAGACAGACAGACAGACGGACAGACGGACATAGCTAAATCGACTCAGAAAGTGATTCTAAGTCGATCGGTATAATAAACGATGGGTCTATTTCTTCTCCTTTTGGGTGTTACAAACAAATGCACAAAGTTATAACACCCTGTACCACAGTGTGGTGTAGGGTATAACCAGTAAGGGCGGTGCCGACTATATAATACACTACACCACTCTCGTAATATTGAATAACTCTGATATATAAATTTTGTAATTCATGTATAAATTGTTTACATAAATTTACTTTTGGGACATTTTATACTTAAATAATACCCTGTACCACAGTGTGGTGTAGGGTATAAAAACGATTGGATCTAAAGAGCCAAATCGGATGAAACATATATATGGGAGCTATGGCTAAATCTTTACCGATTTTTTCAAATTCGGCAATGTTGGTTCATGAATAAAGAAACTCTGACATTCTAAATTTCAAAACGATTGGATGTAAAATATAGCTTCTATAGAACTAAAGAGCCAAATCGGACGAAACATATATATGGGAGCTATAGCTAAATCTTAACCGATTTTCTTCAAATTCGGTAGTGTTGGTTCATGGATCAAGAAACTCTACCATTCTAAATTTCAAAATGATTGGATGTAAAATACAGCTTCTTCAGGACTAAAGAGCAAAATCGGACGAAACATATATATGGGAGCTATAGCTAAATCTTAACCGATTTTCTTTAAATTCGGCAATGTTGGTTCATGGATCAAGAAACTCTACCATTCTAAATTTCAAAACGATTGGATGTAAAATACAGCTTTTATAGAACTAAATGGCCAAATCGGACGAAACATATATATGGGAGCTATAGCTAAATCTTAACCGATTTTCTTCAAATTCGGTAGTGGTGGTTCATGGATCAAGAAACTCTACCATTCTAAATTTCAAAACGATTGGATGTAAAATACAGCTTCTATAGGACTAAAGGGCCAAATCGGACGAAACATATATATGGGAGCTATAGCTAAATCTTAACCGATTTTCTTCAAATTCGGCAATGTTGGTTCATGGATCAATAAACTCTGCCATTCTAAATTTCAAAACGATTGGATGTAAAATACAGCTTCTATAGGACTAAAGGGCCAAATCGGACGAAACATATATATGGGAGCTATAGCTAAATCTTAACCGATTTTCTTCAAATTCGGCAGTGTTGGTTCATGGATCAAGAAACTCTGCCATTCTAAATTTCAAAACGATTGGATGTAAAATACAGCTTCTATAGGACTAAAGGGCCAAATCGGACGAAAGATATATATGGGAGCTATATCTAAATCTGAACCGATTTCAACCAAATTCAATATCGATCTTAACAGTCGCGAAATACTCTAAACTGCAAAATTTTAGAACGATCGGAGTGAAATTGCGACCTGTAGTCGACGAACAACTTTACATGGACAGACGGACGGACATCGTTAAATCGACTCAGCTAGTGATTCTGAGTCGATCGGTATACTTTAAGGTGGGTCTAGCTGTGTTATTTTCAGGTGTTACAAACATCTGCCGTGAAACAAACTTATAATACCCTGTACCACAGTGTGGTGTAGGGTATAAAAATAGTTCTTTAAAACAAAATTTATTGCTTTTATGCCATATTAAATTGTAAGGTATAACTCGAAATCAATGAAAAATTAAATTCGAAAAGTCTGCAACGGTTTGAAAAGCTTTTCTAAACAAAATATATCTGGATAAATTCCTGAACAATAATTTTATTTGAATATAAATACATATTTCATTTGAGAAAATTAGTTTGCAAATACATCTTGTTGTAAAGGGTGTCCCAAGAAGAGCGCAATTTTTTAATTTTTAATAAAACACAGATATTTAAGAAAAAATCGTGAAACTTTATTATATCGTAAAGTAGACAGAATGAGGTTATGTATGGAACAATATATCGTGCAGATGGCCGCCGCGGCTTTGCTGGCATGCACGCGATCTTTTAATGAAATTTTCAATGACCGTTTTGCATGAATGCTGCGGTATTTCATTAATGCAGCGTCCAATTTCGTCTTTTAAGGTCCAATGATTCCGCCAGCCCAAAAACCGGTCGATCGACCTGGTCGATGGCGCGTTGTTGTGTTTACATCACTAACAGACCCAGTTTCGGCAAATTTATCCATTAATCTCTTTACAGTTGACTCTTTTGGAGCATTATTGTGACCCCAAATTGATCGCAATTTGCGAACTGTAGCCGCAAAACTTTCACCATTTTGGTAAAACAATTTCACAATGAGATTGCGTTGTTCATTCGTGTAGCGCTCCATTTTTACTAACCTCGTACCTTCTACTAACAAACAATAACAATTATTCAAATGTCAAACAATGACACTTCGAATGTTGCGAGATTTAAAAATTGCGCTCTTCTTGGGACACCCTTTATTATATTAATACATCCGTTCCAAGTAAATTTTAAAAATTCCAAATAAAATTCATTTGCTCAGAAATATATAATATTTAAAAATTTGTGTTCCACATATATTTTCTTTCGATTCAAACATATCAAAGAAGTAGATTTTGCCCCGTGTATCTCTTCTCCTGTTGGATGTTACAAACAAATGCACAAACTCATAATACCCTGTCCACAGTGTGGTGTAGCGTATAAAAATTAGTACACTAAAATCCCATTTAGGAAAAAGCAGCCAAAAATGATTGGCATTTCTTTCTTATTGGACACATCTCTAAGATGTGTTTGCAAATCTTGTTAAACTCGACAAAATTTTCATAATCAACAAAAACATAATTACCTTTTTTTCACTAGATGCCATTTTAATAAATATTAGTAAACAATCAACGCAAAAATGTTAACATTTCTGTGATGGATGGACAAACACTGTTAAAGTTATTCTGAGACGATCGGTCTAACTCCAGTCCTTTCCAGGTGACCCAAAACAATGTAAAACTAAATTCTTAAAAACAATTTAACCAAGACACCAATTTTTAAAATTAAAGTAAATCTCGTATTGACTATAAACGCTTAAGCTGTTCGCTGCGTTACTTACCGTTGAGCTACCTCCAGCCGATATACAAACATTCTCCCATTCTTAAAACATATTGATTTATTCGCAAAAGGTGTTCGACCCAACACCAAAAAAATGAAATATTTGCAGAAAATCCCGTAAAAAACGTAAAACGGTGTGTGTTCTGCAGGAGGGAAGGAAGGCAACCAAGCACAGTTGGAATCAAAGTATCTATTCCACATGGAGTTTAAGGATGAAAAGTTGATTTGTTGACTTTGCCGTTAGTCAACGACAGCAGTTCATTTCGATAGCTTCAAAATGGGTGCCTTCTAGATGAAGGGCAGCTCCAAGAGCCAAAAGGGTGAGACTGAGGGTGCAGGAAGTAAGAGGTATGAGGAGTAACGCCTATTTGTCATTTGGCCAAACTTTATTTATTAATCCTTATTGGTTTATTTGAGCCACATATCACTCGTCGCTCCTTCTTCTGCTCCGTTTTTCTTTTTTCTTTGTTGTTCTTGTTTGGGAATAGTCAGCAGATCTGGAGGCCGCATATGGCTCTGGCCATGCAACAATATATCAGTTCAGCTGAAATCACATTTATTTCATTGGCTGTTGATTTATTCCCCTCGTATGCAAATATTTCTTCTCCTTCTGGGGAGACGTTTTCGGGAACTCGCACCGCTTTTTGTGCAACATTAGCATTTTCAATGCTCCATAAATATTGACATATGGTGTGTTCATGACATGACGATGAACATTCATAAAAGTCTACACGTCTGTCCTGCACTGACAATAAATATCAAAAACATCAAACGTTTTTTTTTTCTTCCCCGATATTTGAAATATATTTGCCAAGTTGATTGCATGTGCGAAACTATTATGTACATTTTATGTTTATTAAAGTTCGTGGGAGTTTTTTTTTCAATAGAATAAAAATTGCAATATGTTCACAACTATAAAAGAAGTAGCGCATATTTTATTTCAGCTTTTATAGAGATTCAATAGCCTTTTTTGACAGATGTGTGTCAAGAATGTTCTTTCAAATGATAATAAACATTCCCATTCAAATTGAATTTTTTTTTTTTTAAAAAAAGTGGTTCGAAATGTTTCACCCTATACAACTTCTATAGAGCTTTCATACCAAATTGGCAGTAACATATATATGGGAGCTATATCCAAATCGTTACCGATTTTCCCCAGAATTATTTTATGTAATAAGAAACCTCTTTCTGCCGAATTTTGCACTTATCGCATATAAAATACCAGTAAGGAAAGGCAGAAAGTCGGGCGGGGCCGACTATATAATACCCTACACCTCCCTAACAATGCGATAAGGGTCATTGCCATAATAATTTGGAATAATTGGTAAATGGGTAGAAACGTATTATCTAATTCTGAAACGATAATTTCTAAATTAAGCAATATTCGTTCCTAAAGTGAGAAACATCTTTCTGGAAAATTTTAATGATCGGAAGTAAAATACAACTTCTATAGCGGTTTGATACCAAATCAGGAGGAACACAGGTCAAATCAGGGGTAACATATATATGGGGGCTATATAAAAATCTGAACCGATTTTCCTCAAATTTAGTATTGTCTCTAAGTGTATCCAGAGACTTCTCCCTGTCAATTTTTTTAAAGATCGGTAAACAAGTAAGAAAATTCAGTCGGGAAAACCAACTTAAGAATCCCCTCACCTTGAGTCCCAAAAAATATTAGTAAATTTTTTTATTTTTTTGTTTTAATTAAAAATCGGTTCAGATTTAGATATAGCCCCCATATATATTTATGGGGGCTATATCTAAATCTGAACCGATAAATTCTTTCTGAACCGATAAATCAGTATGAAATTCTTTCTGCCGAATTTCATACTGATCGGATATAAAATAAAGTTTTTACAGCGCTTACATGTCAAATCGGGGCTAACATATATATATATACATATATATCTAAATCTGAACCGATTTTAACCAAATTCAATAGGGATCGTCCTTGGGCCAAAAAAAAGATATGTGTAAAGTTTCGTCGAGATCGGACCATAATTGCGACCTGTACTTTGATTACAAGAATACATGCACAGACGGACAGACAGACAGACGGACAGACGGACATAGCTAACTCAACTCAGAAAGTGATTCTAAGTCGATCGTTATAATAAATGATGGGTCTATTTCTTCTCCTATTTTTTTTTGGGTGTTACAAACAAATGCACAAAGTTATAATACCCTGTACCATAGTGTGGTGTAGGGTATAATAAGTACAGTACCTACAGCGCTTTCATGTCAAATTGGGAGTAATGTATATATGGTGGCACTATCTAAATCTCAATCGGTTTTTTCCAAATTAGGCAGTGTTCATTAATGTAATAAGAAACCTCTCTTTTCCGAATTTCGTACCGAACAGGTATAAAATACTATTTCTTATAGCTCTTACATATCAAATCGGGGGTACATATATATGGGGGCTATATAAAAACCTGAACCGATTTTCCTCAAATTTAGTATTGTCTCTAAGTGTATCAAGAGACTTGCTGTCAATTTTTTTAAAGATCGGTAAACAAGTAAGAAATTTCAGTCGGGTAAACCAACTTATGAATCCCCTCACCTTGTGAGTCCCAAAAAATATTAGTAATTTTTTTTATTTTTTTGTTTTAATTAAATTATTATCAATTTAAATTGCATTTAATAACTTTAAAGTATGTACTGGTATTAAAGTTATAAGCTGTTAACTTTTGGTGTAAAATGGTCCTTTTGTGTGGGGGTGCCAAAAGGGGCGTGTCAATAACCTCCCCTTTTCTGTAGACTCTAGGTACTATTAAAGAATTGCACTGTACGAATTTTCACGTATTTGTATGTACTGGTATTAAAGTAAAAGCTGTTAACTTTTGGTACAAAAATTTTTTCTCTGGAGTCTTGGTACTATAAATGCATTACACTGTACAAAATTTCAAGTATTTATATGCACTGTTTTTAAAGTTATAAGCTCTTAACTTTTAGTGTAAAATGGTCCATTTGTGTGGGAGGTACCAAAGGGGCGAGCTAATTACGGCCACTTTTCTCTAGACTCTAGGTACTATAAAAGCATTGCACTGCACGAAAGTTCAAGTATTTGTATGTACTGGTATTAAAGTTAAAAGCTTTTAACTTTTGGTACAAAAAAGTCCATTTGTGTGGGAGGTACCAAAGGGCCAATAACACCCATTTTCCTCTGGACTCTGGGGACTATAAAAACATTACACTGTAAAAAATTTCAATTATTTGTATGCACTGGTATTCGATTTATATGCTGGTAACTTTTGGTACTAAATGGTCCATTTGTGTGGGAGGTACCAAAAGGGGAGTGGCAACTTCGCCTCGAGGTAATAGTGACTAATAAACTAATAATATGTGTAGAATTTCAGAGGATTCAAATAAGTAGTATAAAAGTTATTAAATAATCAATATTTCACTAAATGTTAACCCTAAATGTTAACCCTTTGACCCAAATTTGAAGTCAATCGGTTTCTCCTTTCGAGAGTTATCGTGCGCACCAGCCAGCAGACAGACAGACAGACGGACGGACATTGCTCATTCGACTTAAAATTACCCAAAACGGATATCCGCCGAACATACTTAGGGTCTTAGGTCACTCCTTCGATGTGTTACACTTTTGGCTCGTAGCAAATGATATATGTATACCCTCCTCTCTACGGTGTGGGGATAAAAATGTAGCTTATACAGTGATTATATGCCAAATCGAAGGTACATGTGGGTCGTGTCATGCTGTCATGTTATTTTTGTTAAGTATTTTTTAGCATTTCATCATGGAAAGACTTACGCCTGAACAACGTTTACAAATCGTTCAACTTTATTACTAAAATTCACGTTCTGTGAGGAATGTGTTTCGTGTACTTCGCTCAATTTATGGACAACATAACCGAGTCATCGAAAATTGGACTCAACGGATGGACCATCTGAGACGTTGTCCAGGCGTAAGTCTTTCCATGATGAAATGCCAAACAATACTTAACAAAAATAACTTGACAGCATGTCACGACTCACACGTGATCTGTCAAAAAAGGCTATTGGAAAAAAGTATCTCTACTTGGATCACCCTATATATGCGAGCTATATGTAAATCTGAAATGATTTTCAATAGGGATCGTCCCTGGGCCTAAAGAAAAATATGTGCTAAGTTTCGTTGAGATCGGACCAGACGAACATAGCTAAATCAACTGAGAAAGTGATTCTAAGTCGATCTGTATAATAAACAATGGGTCTATTTCTTCTTGTGGGGGTGCAAATGTGACGTCATTTCATGTTGTTCTGCTTTAGCCGTTACTGTTGCTATGGGTGATGTAGAATCTTCATCTAGTTTATTGATAGTTTTTAGGTAACACCAACATATTTATTACAAAATATATACATAAAAAACGCGTGTAATGCTGTATTGCAGAGCAAAGTGCTATTCTACTATTCCAAAACTAAATATGTATTACAGTTTTATAAGAAAATACTTTATTTGTGTACGAGATAACACTTAGACGAAGTTAAAAACAGTATATCTAGAGGCAAAGTATGTAAGGATAACTATTTTATGAGGGTAAGCGTATAAGTAAAAATATTAGTTTTTTAGAAACAATTTTCTCGATGCGCCACCTGAAGATAAAGTCGTAAGGCTTTGATATTTTGCATGAATTAAGCTTTTTTATAGGGTCATCGATTGGCAATACAGGAGATTTAAAAAAATTAAAAAATTTTTTTTTTGCCATTTTCACTCCACCCTAATGTAAAATGATTATATGCCAAATCGAAGGTACGTGTGGGTCGTGTCATGCTGTTAAGTATTGTTTGGCATTTCATCACGGAAAGACTTACGCCCAAACAACGTTTACAAATCGTTCAACTTTATTACGAAAATTCACGTTCTGTGAGGAATGTGTTTCGTGCACTTCGCTCAACTTATGGTCAAAATAACCGAGTCATCGAAAATTGGTCTCAACGGATGGACCATCTGAGACGTTGTTCAGGCGTAAGTCTTTCCATGATGAAATGCCAAACAATACTTAACAAAAACAACTTGACAGCATGTCACGACTCACACGTGATCTGTCAAAAAAGGCTATTGGAAAAAAGTATCTATACTTGGATCACCCTATATATGGGAGCTATATGTAAATCTGAACTGATTTTCAATAGGGATCGTCCCTGGGCCTAAAGAAAGATATGTGCTAAGTTTCGTTGAGATCGGACCAGACGAACATAGCTAAATCAACTGAGAAAGTGATTCTAAGTCGATCGGTATAATAAACAATGGGTCTATTTCTTCTCCTTCAGTGTGTTACAAACAAATGCACAAAGTTATAATACCCTGTACCACAGTATGGTGTAGGTTATAAATAGTATTTGCTGCATTGGTATACGACCCTAAGTGGGTTCGGCGAAGCTCAGTAACATAATAACCAAATGTGTTTGGCGAAAGTCCGTTTTAGAATGCATGTCATTTGAGCTATATGCTTCTGTCTGATGACATCCACCAAAATCAGTCAATTACGAAGATGTGACGTCGCAGAACGAGTAGCTGAGAGTGACGAACGAATAGGAATTTGTTTCCAACGAGTATGGATTGTCTCGTATTTTCAGATCGATTTTCCAGATTTTTTTGCAATTATCACGATTAGAAAATTAATATCATACGTGCAAAAAAAGTTCAAGAAAAGACAGCGGAAATCTATTTTTTTTGCGTTTGAAAAATCATTTCTATTTGTTCGTAACTCGAGAAAATGTAAACAAACATGCGATGACACATCTTCTATGTTCATTGACTTTGATTCCCACAACTAGAGTTGTGTAGTTCGTGAACAAACTAGTTCAATTGAACGGGTCACTCTACTGAACTGAACGAACTAGTTCACACAACTCGTTAATTTCAGCTAAGTAGTTCACTATGTTTTTTACTTCAACCGTATCATTTCGTTCTCTCTTCTCTGCTGTTATGTGTTGTTTCCATTTTACGTCATCATCAATGTATGATTCTACCTATACAAACGCCTTTGTATTAGTTTTTCCAACTCTTCCCTTCATATTCCAATCAGATTACTTTAATAGCGGCGTATTTGAACTGGTGATCTACTGAACGAAATTAACTGTTTAAGTAGGGTGAGCTAGTGAGCTAAAGAGCTGGTGTGCTAAAGTGAGCTGTTGAACTAAATGAACGAACTAGTTCACTCAATTGAACTGAACTAAAAAAAGAGATCACTTAAAAGAATTAAGTGCCCAACTCTAACCACAACTATGGATTTATAGACTGATATGCTTCTTTGTATATCCTACACATCACTGCGGGACAGGGTATTATGACTTGGTGCATATGTTTGTAATACCCAAAGGGAGAAGAATTTACCAATTGTTTATTATATCGATCGACTTAGAATCACTTGCTGAGTTGGTTTAGCTATGTCCTCTCTCTGTAGATTTAGATAATGTAGATGCTCCAATAAACTAGAAAATTTGACAGGAATATACTTTTTGACAGGAGCATCCTTTTTTCTTGAAGTAAGCATGCCGAATATTAAAAAAATTGTTTCAGTTTTAGATTTCGGTACCACCATTCTAAACAATGCTAAGTGCAAAATGATAGTTTATCTGGAGAGGCAATCAAAGTTTGATTAATTTTTTTAAATTTGTGCGGAATTCCTTTATATTGCAAATTGAGTGACCTGTACAGTTTTGTAAATAAGTTTTGATTGGGTTGACGGATAAACACCGAATTTTGACTGAATATAATTTGGAATATTTAGAAATTAAAATTGCATTCTCCCTAAATACATCGATTTATCCCCCATATATATGTTCATTCCGATTTGGCATATAAGCGGCATAGAAACCGTATTGTGTATTCGATCATTATGAAATTTATGCTAAGTTGACTTAGCATGTTTTTGGAATGGAGGTATCGATATATCCCCCAAATATATTCCGATTTGGCATATCAGCGGCATAGAAACTGTATTGTACATTCGGTCATTATGCAATTTGGCAGAGTCAAGTATCTTGATATTGCCGTTCGAGAGCAATTACAAATTTCGTAAAACACAAAAACGTATTTTTATAATTTTTTCAAAAATTTAAATGCCCATAAAATTTTTTCAAAATTTTTTTTTAAAAAAATTATAGCGAAATGTTATTTTACCTATTTGTAACTGCTTATAAACATTTTAGCCAAAAATAAACTACATCGGTCGATTTAAATATGCTGACCCATATATGATATAAATAGATATATGGGGGATTTCATGTAAAGCTATTCAATTTTAAAAAGCGATGTCTTCTGAACGGATTGAAACTTGCACCAAGTTTAGTGCTATTGAATAGTAGCTATAATACAAAATTTCAACGAGATCGGTTAACAACTACCCGAGTTGGGGGTGTTGAATATTGATATTGTGGTCAAACGGTCCGTTTTTCTCTTCCATATAACTAATTTGGTAAATTTGCCCAAAGTGTTTTGTACAGATTTTTTTTATCTTTTTAAGAAAATACAAAAGTCTGAAAATTGTTTGGTGATTTTTTTTTGGCGAAATTAAAACTCGTTTTGACATTTATATATTTTTAATTTTGATTTTTATGCTCAAAAGAAAGCTTAGGTCATCCCCTTTAAGAGTTTTGTGGTCTATTATTGGGATGGGACCTGTTTATCAAAATAAAGATAAACCTCAAAACAAATTGGAGGTTCTACAATATGTTTTAGGAAAGCTAAAATCTTAAAAACATCAACAAATTCACAATTATTATATTTGTATAATGTAATGTAATGTATAAATTAATGTAAGTCTAAAAGTATAAATTATATTAGAAGAATATATATAAATATATATTATAGATGCACAGATATTAGGGTGGGTCGAATTGTAGGGGACCGAAAAAGTGTATAAAGTTTCATTGTGATTCGTATTCTATAGTCTATTCCTAGAAACTTTGCTGAAGAAACCTATTAATTTCGAGCCTCCAGATCTTTCAAGAAACTTTGCAAAGAAACATAACTCAAAAATTAATTTCGAGCCTCCGGAACTTTCAAAATTGGTATGTTTCCAAAATATTCAAGAATAGAGAATAAATGTACAAAGTGCCATCGCGATTCTTAATCTATGTGCTATTCCTAGAAACTTTGCCGAAGAAACCGTAGCCCAAAAATTAATTTCGAGCCTCCGGATCTGTCAAAATAGGTTTATTTTTGCAAAATATTCAAGAAAAGAGAACATATTTACAAAGACGCATCGCGATTCTTGTTCTATGGCTCATTCCAAGAAACTTTGCGAAGAAAACATAGCTCAAGAATGTATCTCGAAACCCCGGATTTTTATACCCTACACCACACTGTGGTACAGGGTATTATAAGTTTGTTTCATGGCAGATGTTTGTAACACCTGAAAATACTATAGCTAGACCCACCTTAAAGTATACCGATCGACTCAGAATCACTAG
Organism: Eudasyphora cyanicolor; assembly: GCA_963930755.1. Taxonomy (NCBI): domain Eukaryota; kingdom Metazoa; phylum Arthropoda; class Insecta; order Diptera; family Muscidae; genus Eudasyphora; species Eudasyphora cyanicolor. Next base: position 152,350,053 of record OZ005736.1, on the reverse strand, counting down.
CTGAGTCGATTTAACGATGTCCGTCCGTCCGTCTGTCCATGTAAAGTTGTTCGTCGACTACACGTCGCAATTTCACTCCGATCGTTCTGAAATTTTGCAGTTTACAGTATTTCGCGGCTGTTAAGATCGCTATTGAATTTGGTTGAAATCGGTTCAGATTTAGATATAGCTCCCATATATATCTTTCGTCCGATTTGGTCCTTTAGTCCTATAGAAGCTGTATTTTACATCCGATCGTTTTGAAATTTAGAATGGTAGAGTTTCTTGATCCATGAAACAACATTGCCGAATTTGAAAAAAATCGGTTAATATTTAGCTATAGCTCCCATATATATGTTTCGTCCGATTTTGCTCTTTAGTCCTGTAGAAGCTGTATTTTACATCCAATCATTTTGAAATTTAGAATGGTAGAGTTTCTTGACCCATGAACCAACACTACCGAATTTGAAGAAAATCGGTTAAGATTTAGCTATAGCTCCCATATATATGTTTCGTCCGATTTGGCCATTTAGTATATATGTTTCGTCCGATTTTGCTCTTTAGTCCTGTAGAAGCTGTATTTTACATCCAATCATTTTGAAATTTGGAATGGTAGAGTTTCTTGATCCATGAACCAACACTACCGAATTTGAAGAAAATCGGTTAAGATTTAGCTATAGCTCCCATATATATGTTTCGTCCGATTTGGCCATTTAGTCCTATAAAAGCTGTATTTTACATCCAATCGTTTTGAAATTTTGAATGGTAGAGTTTCTTGATCCATGAACCAACACTACCGAATTTGAAGAAAATCGGTTAAGATTTAGCTATAGTTCCCATATATATGTTTCGTCCGATTTGGCCATTTAGTCCTATAAAAGCTGTATTTTACATCCAATCGTTTTGAAATTTAGAATGGTAGAGTTTCTTGATCCATGAACCAACATTGCCGAATTTGAAGAAAATCGGTTAAGATTTAGCTATAGCTCCCATATATATGTTTCGTCCGATTTGGCCATTTAGTCCTATAAAAGCTGTATTTTACATCCAATCGTTTTGAAATTTAGAATGGTAGAGTTTCTTCATCCATGAACCAACACTGCCGAATTTGAAGAAAATCTGTTAAGATTTAGCTATAGCTCCCATATATATGTTTCGTCCGTGTTCAAAGGTGACCCACACTTTTGAACATCAGTGTAGACGGTGACTGCGGCGCAGCTTTGTATACATGAATGTGGGGGTGAGTATGTATATACTCACGCGCATTCCAATGCATTTATGTACACATAGCAGTGCGAGTGCGTTTCTTCGTTCATTTTTTTTGCTTATGTTGTTTTGTCGCCATCAAAGTCAAGGGCTTCGACTAAGTTTGGAGCTCTGACCGGCACATAGAAAAAATCAGTCTCGTTTCAACAACTAATAAAACCGTGCGCCTCTCTCCCGTGAAAAGTGAATAAATTTTAAGTTTAAAGTGTAAAGTGTTAAGTTATATATATACATATATATTTATCTGCAATTACAGAAAGCAGACCCGACTCAAACATTAAATTGAAGACACCTAAAAACATTGAACATTACCTGAACATTGAATTAAACAAATCATGAAACATTAACAAATAAAATTGTGAATTTTTTTTATACAAAAACAAAACAATTAACATTAGAACTAAATTTGAGAATTAAGCGAAATTAAAATACATTAAAATTGTCAACAATAAAACACACACTGTTCACATTTTCACACATTCCTGTAAACACATAGATTATATGAATTCCACAAAACAAAAAAATTTAAGTTACTCGTTACAAATAAAACTAAAATCATTGAAACCTACCACTTGAATTATCATTTTAAAAGGAACCCAAACAACCTAGGTAAGAACGAACCAGCGGTCAAGAAACAGTCCGATTTGGCCCTTTAGTTCTATAGAAGCTATATTTTACATCTAATCGTTTTGAAATTTAGAATGGTAGAGTTTCTTGATTCATGAACCAACATTGCCGAATTTGAAGAAAATCGGTAAAGATTTAGCTATAGCTCCCATATATATGTTTCATCCGATTTGGCTCTTTAGATCCAATCGTTTTTTATACCACACTGTGGTACAGGGTATTATTTAATTATAAAATGTCCCAAAAGTAAATTTATGTAAACAATTTATACATGAATTACAAAATTTATATATCAGCGTTATTCAATATTACGAGAGTGGTGTAGGGTATTATATAGTCGGCACCGCCCGACTTTAGCCTTTCCTTACTGGTTCAAAATAAATATGTATACCCTACACCACACTGTGGCTATGTCCGTCTGTTCTGTCTGTCTGTCTGTCCGTCTGCCTGTCTATCCGTCTGTCTGTCTGTGCATGTATTCTTGTAATCAAAGTACAGGTCGCAATTAAGGTCCGATCTCGACGAAACTTTACCCATATATTTTTTTTGGCCCAAGGACAGTCCCTATTGAATTTGGTTAAAATCGGTTCAGATTTAGATATAGCGCCCATATATACGTTACCCCCGATTTGACATGTAAGCGCTGTAAAATGTTATTTTATATCCGATCAGTATGAAATTCGGCAGAAAGAGGTTTCCTATTATTTGAATGAACACTTTTAAATTTGGAAGAAATCGGTTCAGATTTAGATATAGCCCCAATATATATGTTACCCCGATTTGACATGTAAGCGCTGTAAAAATGTTATTTTATATCCGATCAGTGCGTAATTCGGCAAAAAGAGGTTTCTTTCTACATGAAGGAATACTGCCAAATTCGGAGAAAATCGGTTCCGATTTAGATATAGTCCCCATATATATGTTACCCCCGATTTGACATGTAAGCGCTGTAGAGACTGTATTTTATATCCGATCAGTACGAAATTCGACAGAAAGAGGTATTTTTACATGAACGAGTATTCAGGAAATATTCCTTAATTTAGCGATTATCGGTTCAGAATTAGATAATATTTTCATACCCATTTACCAATCATTCCAAATTATTATCGCAATGACCCTTATCGCATTGTTAGGGAGATGTTATAGTCGGCCCCGACCGACTTTCTGCCTTTCCTTACTGGTTTTTTTTCATAATATACATGTTTATAATATGTATTAAAATAGGTATAAATAGGCGTATAATTGTGACCTGTACTTTGATTACAAAAATATTTATACATCTACAAACAGACAGACGGACATAGCTAAATCGATTCTGAAAGTGATTCTAAGACGATCGGTGTTACAAACAAATTCACATAATACCATATATCATAGTGGGCTGTAGGGTATAGCAATACTTCATCAGTAAAATTTTAAATACCAATTAAAATTTTTCTGATTGGTGACTTTTTGGAAATGTAAAGAAGATCGTCTCTAAATGAACATGCGTTATTTTGAACGATAACATAAACCACAAACTTTTCATAAATTAGTGTGATCAAATAAGGCTCCAAATAGTTTACTCTTGTTGTCTTTCCCATAACTAATGCATTTAGTACCAAAAAAATTTCATTCCATTCTAATGTCTATTTATTTTAAACATGACTATTAAATATAACCAAACTGTAAAAAATCTAAACAATTTTGTATTTTCTATATGAACGACTATTTTTCAAATAACTTTCCTAAGAAAGAGAATTTCAGAATTGTCACATAAAAATATTTACTTGTCCCACTTTTGAAATATTTTGTCAGAGTGCTTTATTTCGGATGAAATTCTTTATTTTCATTTTCTCATCACAATCTCTGTAGAGGGAAAGGAAAAAACATTTGCCAACCGACAACATGTGGGAAGGATTCAAAGTTATACCATTAATATCATTCTCCTGCAAGTTTAAGAAGTGATACAGGCGAACACACACACATACGCACTAATACGCACATGCAACACATGCTGACTCGTCGAACATTCTCACAAACAAAGTCAAACGCATACATACATACTCGTACACACAGCCATTGGTATTAAGTTATCCAAAAGAAATAAAAGTTTTTGGTTAAAACAAAAAAGTTTAGCACTCTTCAGATGCTATTCACACGTATTCGTTAACCGAAAGACACACACAGTGGGGGATTTCCAAAAAAAGGTAATAAATCAAGATATATATTTATTTTCGTTTGTCAGAGTATTTATTAAATAAACAGAAGTAATTGCTAAAAGAAAATGGTGATCGTTGATGACTTTTCTATACAAAAAAGCCATTGTTAATGACTTTTTCTATTCGAAAAGCCTTTTATATACGAAAAGGTCATTGTTGATGACTTTTCTATACGAAAAGGTCATTGCTGATGACTTTTCTATACGAAATGGTCATCGTTGATGACTTTTCTATACGAAAAGGTCATCGTTGATGACTTTTCTATACGAAAAGGTCATCGTTGATGACTTTTCTTGACTTTTATCATCGTTGATGACTTTTCTATACGAAAAGGTCATCGCTAATGACTTTTCTATACGAAAAGGTCATCGTTGATGACTTTTCTATACGAAAAGGTCATCGTTGATGACTTTTCTTGACTTTTATATACGAAAAGTTTCTATACGTTTCTATACGAAAAGGCCATCGTTGATGACTTTTCTATACTAAAAGGTCATCGTTGATGACTTTTCTTGACTTTTATATACGAAAATGAACACGTTGATGACGTTTCTATACGAAAAGGTCATCGTTAATGACTTTTCTATACGAAAAGGTCATCGTTGATGACTTTTCTATACGAAAACGTCATCGTGGATGACTTTTCTATACGAAAACGTCATCGTGGATGACTTTTCTATACGAAAACGTCATCGTGGATGACTTTTCTATACGAAAACGTCATCGTTGATGACTTTTCTATACGAAAAGGTCATCGTTGATGACTTTTCTATACGAAAAGGTCATCGTTGATGACTTTTCTATACGAAAAGGTCATCGTTGATGACTTTTCTATACGAAAAGGTCATCGTTGATGACTTTTCTATACGAAAAGGTCATCGTTGATGACTTTTCTATACGAAAAGGTCATCGTTGATGACTTTTCTATACGAAAAGGTCATCGTTGATGACTTTTCTATACGAAAAGGTCATCGTTGATGACTTTTCTATACGAAAAGGTCATCGTTGATGACTTTTCTATACGAAAAGGTCATCGTTGATGACTTTTCTATACGAAAAGGTCATCGTTGATGACTTTTCTATACGAAAAGGTCATCGTTGATGACTTTTCTATACGAAAAGGTCATCGTTGATGACTTTTCTATACGAAAAGGTCATCGTTGATGACTTTTCTATACGAAAAGGTCATCGTTGATGACTTTTCTATACGAAAAGGTCATCGTTGATGACTTTTCTATACGAAAAGGTCATCGTTGATGACTTTTCTATACGAAAAGGTCATCGTTGATGACTTTTCTATACGAAAAGGTCGTCGTTGATGACTTTTCTATACGAAAAGGTCATCGTTTTTGACTTTTCCATACGAAAAGGTCATCGTTGATCACTTTTCTATACGAAAGGCCATCGTTGATGACTTTTCTATACGAAAAGGTCATCGTTGATAACTTTTCTATACGAAAAGGTCATCGTTGATGATTTTTCTATACGAAAAGGTCATCGTTGATGATTTTTCTATACGAAAAGGTCATCGTTGATGACTTTTCTATACGAAAAGGTCATCGTTGATGATTTTTCTATACGAAAAGGTCATCGTTGATGACTTTTCTATACGAAAAGGTCATCGTTGATGACTTTTCTATACGAAAAGGTCATCGTTGATGACTTTTCTATACGAAAAGGTCATCGTTGATGACTTTTCTATACGAAAAGGTCATCGTTGATGACTTTTCTATACGAAAAGGTCATCGTTGATGGCTATGAAATTATCATCATTAGAAATCTTTCTATATGTTGTGTAGTAAAAGATTATCGTTGCTGAAATGTCTACAATAATAGCTCAAAGTTGGAATCGCAGATTTTTATAGACTTTCCCTCCACTGTGAGTCTGGCGTTCACAAATCTACTCGCACTCGGGCACGCACACAACAACACCAACAAACAATTATATTTAAATAAGGAAATACGTGCAAGTGTTTGTAATGTCTTTATGTGATTAACTTTCACTGCAAAACAAATTTATAGCAAAGTTCTCTATGTTTGTTCTATTGGCTTCGTCCACTCCATGGAACACGGTGCAGAGATGGAAGGACGATACAGCATAGTTCTTATTGAATAAAATAGGTTTCTTCGTCGGCAAATTGTATTCCAAGCAGAACTTAGAAAATGGCAAAGAACTGCTAAATCCAACTAATCTCTTAAAACAAAGAAAACTTTCCCCTTTTCTCCTATTTCTTAGCTTCTCTCTCTTTTGTCAGAGTTCCGAGAAAACACAATGATTTTCCAATAAAATAGACATTTGAATGGGGCTCTATGAGCACCATTAGCCAATGGTGCTCATAGAGCCCCATTCAAATGCAGCATATTTCGTTAGTTTTCTCTCCAAGACCATTTGCTGGTGGGGTTACCAAAGTTTGTAATTTGTTAAAATTTGTAGGATTTCTCAAACTAAATTGAGTGAGTATCACTAGGTCCACTTATTTCGCACTGTGCATTTCTTAGTACGCCTAAAAGGAGAATGTATATTGAAGGCAATTCAACCCTATCTGTCTATCAGCTCAGAAACTATTGTGATCACTTTGATCGCATTTTACAAATATTAAATACTGTACAATGATAGAAAAACCGTTCGTCATCATGATTATTCAGTTTCGTCAATATATATTCGTACTGGTGACGATGTTTTTGTACGTCAATAGAATGAACACGATCATGAACCCATGTTTTTGGTGACTTCGAATTTCGTCGAGGGAACGATAAGGTTTCATTCCCACGACGAAAAGATGTATTTGACCATTTTGCTGAAATATCATAAAACGAAGCAATTAATTTATATATAGTGATGAATGGGATTCGTCGTGATGATGAATGGGATTCGTCATGATGATTAACTCGATTCATCGTAGGGATGAATGGTGTTCATCGTGGTGATGAATGGGATTCGTCGTGGTAATGAACTCGATTCATCGTAAGGATGAAATATGATCATCCTAAGGAGGAAAGTTTTTGGAAATAGAGATTCGACATGGTGACAAACAAATTCATCAAGAGGATTATTCCATACGTTAGCTGACTTTTGACGAACAAATAATCATGATGATGTACAAATTCGTCGTCATGAAGAATTGTCAATTTAAATTGCATTTTATAACTTTGAAGTTCACACTGATTTTAAAGTTATATGCTGTTAACTTTAGGGGCAAAATAGTTAATTTGTGTGGGCGGTACCAAAGAGGGCGTGGAAACTTTGTCCATTTTTCTCGAGGTGATAGCGACTAGTAAAAAAAATATCATTAGTGAACTTTTATAAGATTCGAATGAGTAGTATAGAAGTTATTAAATAATCAATATCTCACTAAATTTTAACCCTTTGTGTGGGAGGTACTAGATGGACCAATATGGTCCATATTCGAACTTAGCCTGAGATGGAGAGAAATATACCGCATACCCAAGTTAAAAAATACTGGTATTATAGAACAATTTCGCTTTTTGGATCCCACGCAGAGTAGCATAAGTATTACAAATAATATTATTATACTGTTTGCATATCTGAGAACGACGTCTGTTTGTGGAGAAATATTTTTTATTGAAAAGGAGTGCATCGATTAATGTTTTTATATAGTATCGCTTTCAAATATGAGGATTTAATTTATTAACAGCACATTGTCTAAGCAGTTTAGCTGAAGCTTTGAAGTTGTTATCCTATTTTTACAAAAATTCTTCACAACAAAAATTATCCAAATCAGTTCATATTTCGTTAAAATCTCCAGATAGGTCTATCTCAAATATTTATATTTAAACCAATATAAACAAAATTTTACAGTATATGTTTCATATCGCACACTCACTTCAAGAGCGACATAATTTAAAAATTTAAAATTTACTCATAGTAGATAGATTACTCATAGTCTAGCATTTTTATACCCTACACCACACTGTGGTACAGGGTATTATGACTTTGTGCATTTGTTTGTAACACCTAAAAGAAGAAGAGATAGACCCATTGTTTATTATACCGATCGACTCAGAATCACTTTCTGAGTCGATTTAGCCATGTCCGTCTGTCTGTCCGTCTGTCTGTCCGTCCGTCTGTCTGTCCGTATGTCCATGTATTCTTGTAATCAAAGTGCAGGTCGTATTTATGGTCCGATTGTGATGAAATTTAGCATAGTCCTCTTTTTTGGCCCAAGGACGATCCCTATTGAAGTTGGTTAAAATCGGTTCAGATTTGGATATAGTCCCCATATATATGTTTCACCCTATTTGACATGCAAGCGCCGTAGAAACCACATTTTACATCCGATCTTTATGAAATTCGGCAGAGAGAGTTTTATTATTACGTGAATGAACACTACCAAATTCGGAGAAAATCCGATCAGATTTAGATATAGCCCCCATATATATGTTTCACCCGATTTGGCATGTAAGCGCTGTAGGAACTGTATTTTAAATCAGATCAGTACGAAATTTGGCAGAGAGAGTTCTCTTATTACATGAATAAACACTGCCAAATTCGGGGAAAATCGGTTCAGATTTTGATATAGCCACCATATATATGTTTCACCCGATTTAACATTTAAGCGCTGTAGAAATCGTGTTTTATATCCGATCGGTACGAAATTTAACAGAGAGAGTTCTCTTATTACATGAATAAACACTGCCAAATTCGGGGAAAATCGGTTCAGATTTAGATATAGCCACCATATATATCTTTCACCCGATTTAACATTTAAGCGCTGTAGAAATCGTGTTTTATATCCGATCAGTACGAAATTTAACAGAGAGAGTTCTCTTATTACATGAATAAACACTGCCAAATTCGGGGAAAATCGGTTCAGATTAAGATATAGCCACCATATATATGTTTCACCCGATTTAACATTTAAGCGCTGTAGAAATCGTGTTATATATCCGATCCGTACGAAATTTAACAGAGAGAGTTGAACACTGCCAAATTCTTATCGCAATGCCCATTTTCGCATTGGTAGGTAGGTGTAGGGTATTATATAGTCGGCCCCGCCCGACTTTCTGTCTTTCCTTACTGGTTAAACATCTAATTTTATGTTACTTATCTTCTTATATGGACTTAAAGTTACACTTGAAAATTGAAAATTTTATGTGTCTCTTGATGTAAGTGAGCGATAGATATGTAGTTATATTCTTACAACGAAGATTAGCTATATCGGTAAATATTTTGCTAAGCCCTCCTACAGAAGTCGCTCTAAATATATTTCGTCGACACTATGCAACAAAATTTTTGTCCAAGGGATGTGGATAACAGTTTCTGGTGCAATTAGGTGTCACAAAAACGGAAAAAATATTAAAAAAATGTTTATGGTATATTTTTTTTTAAAATCTAGCAAATAAAGTTCAAGTATAAGCCTTTATGCCTCAAATTAAAGAGAATTATGAGGGCTACATATGCTGCAAATATCGCTTTTACGTAGAATCTTTGGTTTAGTAACAGTCGTCAAAAATATGAGAAAAAAATTTTTTTAAAACACTTTTTCCTGGTACAAAAAAAAGCCATACAAAATAGAAAAAAAATCGAAAAAATTATTTTATCACATTTTTAAAAAGCCAGCATGCTAACGAAGAGAACACTGTCTATTTGGATAGATGTAAAAGTTATGAGCCATTTTTTAAATGTTAGGGAAATTCAAAAAAAACTTGTTTCATATTTTTTCGTTTTTAAATTATGTTTAGGCTTATATTGAATTCACCATATGGGAGAGAGACCTATAAGAGACATTGCACTTGCATTTTATTTTATGAGGATTGATGTCAGACATTATAAAATTATAGAGAGAACGAGGCTTTATGGCCGTTCGTAACCCTCCATTAAACATGATATGCAATGTGAGAGCTATATTGGATGAGATCAGCTCAGATAGAGGGTCATTCAACAATATTTGTGGTTTTTTAGTAGTAGTACGAAGTAGTACGTGGCAGTCTTGAAAATATTGGGTGTCTACTTTCGAAGCAAACTATATGTCAGCTACAGGTACTGCAACTTATGAACCTTAAACCCGGAATTTATGAATGAAATTTCTTATTAATAAATTAGTATAATTCAGCGCCTTAAATAGATAAGTCGATTTTGTGAAAAATATTACAAAGTTATATTTCGAAGTATGAGTAAAAGGCAAATAACTTTTCAATGTGTAAATGATTCCGACAACTTCTGCTACATCTGCGGAAAATATGTAATTTAAAAAACGACGTGCGTTTAGTAAAATAATAGAAGAAATTTATGTGTAATATTTTGGTATACGAGTTAAAAATATGAACGAACCGTGGACACCTAGTATTTTGTGTAATTCGTGCCAGGTAAATCTTACTCGATGGACTAGTGGAAGAATGCGTTAAGTACTTTAAAATTAATGTATTACAATGTTTTGTGGAATAAAACTTTTTAATTTAAGACTTTACGTGCAATTTGAAATGTCAATGATTTGGAGACAACCATTTATTCACGATTCGGACTGCTATTCTTGTCTAAGTTAATAGATTGGAGTAGGAAGTGTCCAAGTATAGCTAACAGCCGAATAACGGAAACATCATCAAGTTCAACTGAGTACTCAACTCTGAGCGATTCAAGTTTGAATCATAAGTCATTGCTTTTAACTCAGTTTCAACTCATTGATCATGCGGGAGATTTTGAACTGACCAAAGATACAGCAGAACTACTTGCATCTCGGATGAAACAGTACAATATTTTGGCCCCAGATGTTAACATATCATATTATAGAGTCCGTGATATACCTTGCAAACAATTTTATACAATTGTGGATAACAGATGCTTTTGCAACGACATTCCCGGATTGTTTGAGGAACTTAATCAAACATACAATTCAAACGAATGGCGGTTACTTGTTGACAGCAGTAAAGGAAGTTTGAAAGCAGTACTTTTAAACAACGGAAATCAGAAACCGTCGATTCCCATTGCTCATGCTGTCAACAATAAGGAATCATACGAAACAATGGCTAAATTGATAAAATACATAAAATATGAAAATGAATGGAAAATTTTTTGCGATTTAAAAGTATTTGGTATGTTATGCCTCTGGGATAGCCGTGCTGGCGGAATGAAATTGGGCCCCAGGAAAATACACACCAATATTTTTATGAATATGGGCCTCAAAAAATAACATATCAAACAACAACAATTTTATTTGGGGCTTAATTTAATTTTTTGTTTGCTTTTTGGGGTTTACTTTCATTTCATGTCTGCTTTTTGGGGCTTATTTTCATCTATTAATTTAGAAACAGGAGAGGCTACGCATAAACTATTTGCCTCACGTTGCCTACTTTGGATCCTGTCCATAGGAGAATGTCTTAAACATAGGCAGAAGGCCGCAGGCCGTAGGCCGTAGGCCGACCGCACAGGAAAAGATTTATAATTAGCAAATAGGTGTGTATACGTGTATTATTGCGTACTTCCCAGATTTACGAAGAGAATATTTCTTAGTTTTTTTGGGGTTTATTTTCATTTCATGCTGTTTTCTTGATTGGGGTGTAATTTCCTAAATCAGTTTTTGTAACGAAAATAGGCCCCAAATTTGGGGCGCACTTTCATTTTCAATTTGGGGTGCATTTTCTTGGGGTCCAACTTCCGGCCGCCAGCCGTGCTCGCGAAGATCATTACAGAAGAAAGAAATGGCCAACAAGAAAACACACCTCTCGTCCAAAAAGAAAACATTATTTTGCCAAAATTTTGTAAAAGCCTTAAGGAAAGATGCAATTCCCTCTCATATTTAAAAAGTTTATTTAAAAGTCCTTGTTTTCAAAAAATCGAAGAAAAATACACCCCACTATTTTTATGAATATGGGCCCCAAAAAATAACATATCAAACAACAACAATTTTATTTGGGGCTTAATTTCATTTTTTTGACTGCATTTTGGGGTTTACTTTCATTTATTGTTTGCTTTTTGGGGCTTATTTTCATCTATTAATTTAGAAACAGGAGAGGCAACGCATAAAAAATCGCGCGATTTTTAAAAACAAATTTTCGATTTCTCCTATTGCTCACATTTTTCTTTAATTAAAACTTACTACTACGCACAAGTGCGAACACATTAGAATCAAATAATCTTGTGTGAATAACGTTTGTTTGTTCACAAGGAAATGTTGAAAGAAAAGAAATCAGTTACAAGAAGAGTGATCGAAAAATTATTTAAAAAATCGCGCGATTTTTCAAATAATTTTTCGATCACTCTTCTTGTAACTGATTTCTTTTCTTTCAACATTTCCTTGTGAACAAATAAAATATGTCATTAATACGTAGAATCACAACAAATATTATGAACATCTCTCATTACATAAAACTAATCACGTGTATCAATTCGTTAAAAGTTTCATTACTGTCAGGCTATACGCAGACATGTTAGTAAAAACAAAGTACACCTACAATTTCTAAAGTCATCAAAACCTGCATCCACAACATACCACAAGATCATGGCTCTACCACTACTTCCACCATTGTTGATTAAAGAGGCATTTCTACAAATTCGAGCAGGAATATTCCTATGGACAGCAAGAATACGTTCGGTAATTTTTTGACGTATTTTGAAAATCAGTTGTTGAGGAAGGATTGTACTATTCATATTATTTATTATAATTTGTGGTACATTTTAGGTTGGGTGCGATAATTTCACTGTGTATAAGCAAAGCACACGAAGTACATCGGCTGTTGTAGCACACAACGGCGTTTTAGGCAGATCAATTTCAAAAAATTCGATTTTTTTTAATTCATAAAGGCGACATTAATATAGGGATTCTTCAAGAGTAGCAATTTCGCTATGATTGCCGAAAGTGGTGGTTGGCTTAAAAAATATCGGAAGAAGGATTGTGTGGAAAGCGATAACCGCAATCAAGAAGCTACTGACCTATTAATTTCTTTGCCCTTATTGTAGACATACATATATAAATAAAAATATTTACAATTAAACTCATTTTTTAATTTAGTAGCAAAAAATGGGGTGAAATTGCATTTAATGTATTGGGGCTAAAGTGCATTATGAAAAATAAGCCCAAAAAGTGAGGTCATTTTTCATTTTAGTTTTGGGGCAATTTTTCATAATAATGGGGTGAAATTTCATTTTTATATTGGGGTCATATGACGCAATGAAAAATGGCCCCATTTTTGGGGTAAATTTTCACAATGAGAATTGGGGCCATATTTCCTGGGGCCATTTTTCGCAGAGCCGAGAAAATTTATTAGTTTTTTTGGGGTTTATTGTCATTTCATGCTGTTTTCTTGATTGGGGTGTAATTTCCTAAATCAGTTTTTGTAACGAAAATAGGCCCCAAATTTGGGGCGCACTTTCATTTTCAATTTGGGGTGCATTTTCTTGGGGTCCAACTTCCGGCCGCCGGAGTTTTTGATGGGCCTAAAATAAGGAAACTGGTGAAAGATGTGAATTTCGAATCATATTTGACGTCGGATGAAATTGCAGCATGGAGGTCGTTTAAGCTTGTAGTTTAAAATTTCCTTGGATCCAATAAAAGCCCGCAATATGAAACAATGATTAATGATTTGTTAAAAAATTAGGAAAAAATTGGTTAGAAATATATTTTTTATACCCTACACCACACTGTGGTACAGGGTATTATAACTTTGTGCATTTGTTTGTAACTCCCAAAAGGAGACGAAATATTATACCGATCGACTTAGAATCACTTTCTGAGTTGATTTAGCTATGCCCGTCTGTCCGTCTGTCTGTCCGTCTGTCTGTCCGTCTGTGCATGTATTCTTGTAATCAAAGTACAGGTCGCAATTATGGTCCGATCTTGACGAAACTTTACACATATCTTTTTTTTGGCCCAAGGACGATCCCTATTGAATTTGGTTAAAATCGGTACAGATTTAGATATAGCCCCGATTTGACATGTAAGCGCTGTAAAAACTTTATTTTATATCCGATCAGTATGAAATTCGGCAGAAAGAGGTTTCTTATTATATGAATGAACACTGTTAAATTTGGAGGAAATCGGTTGAGATTTAGATATTGCCCCCATATATACGTTACCCCCGATTTGACATGTAAGCGCTGTAAAAATGTTATTTTATATCCGATCAGTGCGAAATTCGGCAAATAGAGGTTTCTTATTACATGAAGGAATACTGCTAAATTCGGAAAAAATCGGTTCAGATTTAGATATAGCCCCCATATATATGTTACCCCCGATTTGACATGTAAGCGCTGTAAAAACTGTATTTTATATCCGATCAGTGCGAAATTCGGCAGAAAGAGGTTTCTTATTACATGCATGAATACTACCAAATTCGGAGAAAATCGGTTCGGATTTATATATAGGCCCCATATATACGTTACCCCCGATTTCACATGAAACCGCTGTAAAAACTGTATTTTATATCCGATCAGTATGAAATTCGTCAGAAAGATGTTTCCTATTATATGAATGAGCACTTTTAAATTTGGAAGAAATCGGTTCAGATTAAGATATAGCCCCCATATATACGTTACCCCCGATTTGACATGTGAGCGCTGTAAAAATGTTATTTTATGTCCGATCAGTGCGAAAGTCGGCAAAAAGAGGTTTTTTTCTACATGAAGGAATACAGCCAAATTTGGAGAAACTAGGTTTAAATTTAGATATAACACCCATATATATGTTACCCCCGATTTGACCTGTAAGCGGAGGTCGGGGAAAATCGGTTCAGATTTAGATATAGCTCCCATATATATATTACCCCCGATTTGACATGTAAGCGCTGTAGAGACTGTGAGACGAAATTCGACAGAAGGAGGTCTTTTTACATGAATAAGTATTCAGGGAAGATCGGTTCAGATTTACATTAAAGCTCCATATATATGTCCCTCCTGATTTGGTATCAAACCGCTATAGAAGTTGTATTTTACTTCCGATCATTAAAATTTTCCAGAAAGATGTTTCTCAATTTAGGAACGAATATTGCTTAATTTAGCGATTATCGTTTCAGAATTAGATAATATGTTTCTACCCATTTACCAATTATTCTAAATTATTATGGCAATGACCCTTATCGCATTGTTAGGGAGGTGTAGGGTATTATATAGTCGGCCCCGCCCGACTTTCTGCCTTTCCTTTCGACGGTAACATATATATGGGGGCTATATCTAAATCAGAACTGATTTTCCCTAAATTTGGCAGTGTTCATTCCTGTAATAAGAAACCTCTTTTTGCCGAATTCCGCACAGATCGGGTTTAAAATAAAGTTTCTACAGCATTTATATGTCAAATCAGTGGTATATCAAAATCTAAACCGATCTTAATCTGAAACGATTTTCCTCAAATTGAGCACTGTCCCTAAGCGTATCAAGAAAACTCTCTCTGTAAATTTTTTTATAGATCGTTTAAAAAATATTGCTTTTACAGCGCAGACGGACAAACTGACGGACGGACAGACGGACGGACGAACAGATTCTATGTCGATCGGTATAATAAACGATGGGTTCCCATTACCAAATAATCCGACGAGTAAGCAAAGTTCGATAATGGTAAGTACTTATTATTTAGCCACTTTTCTCATTATTTTAACATGGGGATGTCATTGGAGGAAAGTACTTCCCAAAAGCATACAATAAAGTAGCATAATAAGTACTTATTTGTAGCATAGGCATACCACTTAAATATGTGCTTATATATTCACGATTTTAAATACTTGAATAATACATTACCAATACGTTATAAAATAAGTAGTAGATATGAAGAAATGGCCATTTAAAGTGATTTTTTGCATATTGTCGCGCATTTTCTTGAAACAAACAATTTCATCATGCCAGATTCGAATATCTGAACCCAAACCCCCATGTGAAAAATTCTTCAACGGTCTAACTTTATACGATATACATACGTAAATATGTATGGTATTTTCATTCAAATCTGCACGTATTATTTGAAAACATGTTGAAAAATAAATAAACAAAAAAGCACTTATTTCTATTGTTATTGGTAAGTCATTATTAATAAGCCGAAAGTAATGCAGCGAATAACGACATGCCATTATTTGGTAATGCAGGGAATAATGACATGTACTTACCAAGGTTTTGCTGGGTCTATTTCTTCCCCTTTTATGTGCTACAAACAAATGCACAAAGTTATAATACCCTGTACCACAGTGTGGTGTAGGATATAAAAAAACAATATTTTGCGGATGCTATGTACACACGGTTATCAGATCTTACAATATTGTCAGAAATATGGCGAAAAAATTCAACTATGTGAACTTACAACCGTGTGTGCTGCAACATTGGCAGAAAAGTCATTGTCAATACATTGTATGATGTGCAAAGTTTATGCATCTGACAACGGGGCCATTGTCAGAGAACAATTTTATTGGCAACACTGCCTATAAAATATTTTTATTGGCAATTCCGCATATAAATATATATATATGTAAGGTTTTCTTGCAATCGTTTGAACTTCAATTCACCTTTGCCTAACAATCTGTCATTGTCCGTACATTGGCAGCACTTTAACAGGATTGATAATGTTGTCCGAACTGACAATCGCGTGTACATAGCTTAATTGTTTTAACGACAATCTGAACCACTGTATCTAAGTCAAAGCGATAATCCCAACATTTGCAGCCCTCAAAATTTTCTCTAATTTGAAGGGCACCACGGCGCTATCGGGCTACATGGTTCAAATACTACAGGTATTATATACAAATAGGAATACAAAAAAACTTTACCATAAGCATTTTTTGTTTTGGTTTCATAAAATAGTATGCCTCAATCTACACAAAAAAGTGTTTAGCTCTTGGACACAACAAAATTGTTTGTTGCAGAGTGATAAAGCCAAATACAGTACTCGGTGGCAATCCTGCTACGCGCCTTGTGTAATATCCTTTTTTTCTTGCTTTGTCACAGTTTCAGACTCATCATTTGGTGCTTTAGAATTCTATGAATGAACATTAAAATAACCAAAGAAACAAAAAGTAAACTTTTTTCGCTTCTCTCGAAAACAAAGCGAAAAAGTTTTTTTTATCTTTCACAAAGTGTATAATAACTTGGAGGCATTTTTCGGGAACTAATAAAATAATTAAGAATACCCATAGACACTCGACGTTCGAAGAAGAAGAAGGAGGAAAAAAAAGAAAACGAGAACAGTCATATGAATCACCGCCGATAAGAAATTTAATTTGAACACCAACTGTATCATTTGGTTGATTTGAATGGCCGAAGGAGGGAGGGGCAAATGGGACTATGGGGAACATGATGATGCCTGTGAAGGCGACAATAAATACTTCCACTTCCACCCTCAAGGAGAATTTTATGATTTCTAATTGTAATAAATTACAAACGATAAGGACTTCAGTAAATGAGTAAATTGTTTGCGCTCGATTGCTTAATTGAAATTCATATTGCACACACGTGTGCAACCCTGGCAGAGACAATTTATTTATTATTTCATTTGGTATTTCTTCCAACGAAGGCCACAAGAGGACTTCGAGTATGTCGTCGTTTGGAAAAAAAATTAATTTCTACCGGAGTTTTGGTAGTAAAAACTTTACAAGCAATTGTTTTTACATGAGGGATATTTATTTACAACATGAATAGTTTACTTTCGGGGAATTTAAATTCGGTCTGCCAGGACCATGAGAATTTATTATGCTTTGACGATATTTAAAATTGTTTTGATTTTTTTTTTAAGAAATTATTGAACTAAGTACACTATGCAAAAAAAAATTTAAGGTAAATTTCTTTTTTAATTTTTTTTTTAAATTCCATTTTTCTTGGATGTTGCCTTATATATTTTATACTATTTTTTTTTTAATTATATGCTCGATAAGGCCGATATACATGTTAAATTAATTAAAGGAAATTATGAGGACTAAAAATGTTGGTAATGACACTTTCATGTGGAAACACAAGTTTAGTAACTGTCGTTAATACAACTAGAAAAAATTTGATTTATTTTCAAAAACAATCGTTTTTTCCTGGCACGAAAAAAACCATAAAACATAGAAAAAAATTGCCAAAAATCGTTTGTTCCAAAGCTAGCATCTTAAGGAAGAAAACAATGCACATTTGAAGCAAATCTATGCATAATCAACATCAACAAAATTCTGTTCTTATATCCCTATTGTGAACAAGGGTATATATCAGATGCTGCCAACCAAAATTGTAACACATCGATGGAGTGGCCTAAGAGATCCCAAAAATATTTGGCGGAAATCCATTTTGGGCCATTTTAAGTGATTTTAGCAATGTCCGTCAGCCTGTCCGTCTGTCTCTCTGGTTGGTGCGCACGATAACTTTCGACGGGATTAACCGGTTGACTTCAAATTTGGTACACGGGGCAAAATCGCCTTTTTTTGATATGTTTGAACCGAAAGAAAATATATTTGGAACACAAATTTTTAAATATTATATATTTCTTAGCTATTACATTTTATTTGAAAATCAATAAAATATTTTTGGAACGCATATATTAATATATTACAACAAATTGTATTTGCAAACTAAATTTCTCAAATAAAATATGTGTTTAAATACAATTAAAAGTATTATTTAGGATATTTTCCAAATATATTTTATTTAAAAACCATTTCAAAAACTTTTGCTGACTTTTCGAATTTCAGTTTTAATTTTTCCTTGGTTTCGAATTGTACCTCCCAGTTATGATACCATATGCAGCATTAACTTCTGTTTTAAATCAATCATTTCAAATTTCTGAGTATTCCAAGCCATCGTAGTTGTCAGTCCTCTAAGTACTTTATTATAGGATTTAAATTATTATTATTTATTATTTTTACGAACATTAAAAATTTCTAAAAATTTAACTTTGAATTACTGAAAAATTTAACACAATTTATGTATTTTATTAATACTTAAATGCAAATAAATATTTGTTTCGAAATAACGGTCACATTGGGATGTTAACAAATATTTGTTTAGAAAAATATCTTCCCAAATCCATAACTTTTGTGTGTACCAAATATTATATATTTCGAGTGTACCCTAAACATATATATCTTTCAAGCCGAATATGTTTGGGACAATATACTACAGAAGCGATTTTTTTCAGCGTGTATGTGTCAATATTTTTTTCTATCTCAGGCTAAGGTCAAAGATGGGCTATGTTGGTCCACGCCTTCTAGTACCTCCCCCACGAAGGGTCAAAATTTAGAAAAATTGTGGTTATCCCATGAATTATATACTACTACCCGGAATTTTTCACAATCCCACACATAGTATTAGTTTACTAATCGCTATTATCTTTAGAAAAATGGAAGGATCTGCCGCGCCCTTTTTGGTACCTCTCATATAAATGAACCATTTTGCACAAAAATTTAACGCCTTATAACTTTGATTCCTGTCCATACAAATACATAACATTTTGTACAGTGTAATGTTTTTAAAGTAAATATATATAAATATATGTACCTCCGAAACAACGTTGCCAAAATAAAAAATATGAAAAATTATTTCTTTGAATTTTCCTATTATTACAATATCCCAGCAAAATTTCTCATTACCAAATAATCCGACGAGTAAGTAAAGTTCGATAATGGTAAGTACTTATTATTTAGCCACTTTTCTCATTATTTTAACATGGGGATGGAGGATTGGAGGAAAGTACTTCCCAAAAGCATACAATAATATGCTACTTTATATGTACTTATTTGTAGCATTCCACATAAATATGTGCTTATATATTCACGATTTTAAGTACTTGAATAAGGCATTACCAATAAGTCATAAAATAAGTAGTAGATATGAAAAAATGGCCATTTAAAGTGTTTTTTTTGCATATTGTCGCGCATTTTTTTTGAAACAAATAATTTCATCATGCCAGATTCGAATTTCTGAACCCAAACCCCCATATGAACAATTCTTCAACGGTCTAACATTATACAATATACGTAAATATTTATGGTATTTTCATTCAAATCTGCATGTATTATTTGAAAACATGTTGAAAAATAAATAAATCTTGTACAATAATAATATATGTACTAGGGCGGGTTGATTTTTTTTTAAAAAATCGTATAGCAAAAACTTAAACTACATAAAATTCTAAGAAACTTCTCCGAAGAAACCATGTATCTAAAATAAAATCCTAATCCGCGCCTCTCGACTTCAAAATTTATATGCCCGCCTTTGCCAAAAAAAAAAAAATAAATGTTAGAAAAAATAGCTTTTTCCAAAAAGAAATCGAATTTTCTGAATGAAATTGTTTAGTAAGGTAGTTCTTTGCACTTTATATCTTTTCTAAACTAAAAATTTTTTTCATTAAAAAAAATATTCACCCAAGTAAAAAATTATTAAAAATATTATAAAATGATTTGTCCATTTTGTGTGGGAGGTACCACAAGGGGCGTGGCAACTTCGCACATTTTTCACTGGATTGTAGGTACTATGAAACCATTACACTGTACACAATTTCAAGTCATTTGGTGCATAGGTATTCAAGTTATAAGCTGTTAACTTTTGGAGCAAAATGGTCCATTTGTGTGGAAGGTACCAAAAGGGACGAGGTAACTTCGCCCATTTTTCTTGAGGTGATAGCGACTAATAATATAATATTATGTGTAGAATTTCAGACGATTCAAATAAGTAGTATAGAAGATATTAAATAATCAATAATTCACTTAATATTAACACTTTGTGGGGGAGGTACTAGAAGGCTCTGCGAAAAATGGCCCCAGGAAATATGGAACCAATTCTCGTTGTGAAAATTTACCCCAAAAATGGGGCCATTTTTCATTGCGTCATATGACCCCAATATAAAAATGAAATTTCACCCCATTATTATGAAAAATTGCCCTAAAACTAAAATGAAAAATTACCTCACTTTTTGGGCTTATTTTTCATAATGCACTTTAGCCCCAATACATTAAATGCAATTTCGACCCATTTTTTGCTACTAAATTAAAACATGAGTTTAATTGTAAATATTTTTATTTATATATGTATGTCTACAATAAGGGCAAAGAAATTAATAGGTCAGTAGCTTCTTGATTTCGGTTATCGCGTTCCACACAATCCTTCTGCCGATATTTTTTAAGCCAACCACCACTTTCGGCAATCATAGCGAAATTGCTACTCTTGAAGAATTCCTCTATTCTTATCGCCTTTATGAATTTAAAAAAAATAGCATTTTTTTAAATTGATCTGCCTAAAACGCCGTTGTATGCTACAACAGCTGATGTACTTCGTGTGCTTTGCTTATACACAGTGAAATTATCGCACCCAACCTAAAATGTACCAGAAATTCCTCAACCACTGATTTTCAAAATACGTCAAAAAATTACCGAACGTATTCTCGCTGTCCATAAGGTATATTCCTGCTCGAATTTGTAGAAATGCCTCTTTAATCAACAATAGTGGAAGTAGTGGTAGAGCCATGATCTTGGGATATGCTGTGGATGCAGGTTTTGATGACTTTAGAAATTGTAGGTGTACTTTGTTTTTACTAACATGTCTGCGTATAGCCTGACAGTAATGAAACCTTTAACAAATTGATACACGTGATTAGTTTTAAGTAATGAGAGATTTTAATAATATTTGTTGTGATTCTACGTATTAATGACATATTTTATTTGTTCACAAGGGAATGTTGAAAGAAAAGAAATCAGTTACAAGAAGAGTGATGGAAAAAAAAATTTGTCGATCACTCTTCTTGTAACTGATTTATTTTCTTTCAACATTCCCTTGTGAACAAACAAACGTTATTCACACAAGATTATTTGATTTTAATGTGTTCTGCACTTGTGTGTAGTAGTAAGTTTTAATTAAAGAAAAATGTGAGCGATAGGTGAAATCGAAAATTTGTTTCGTTTCTCACCACCTTATCTCTAAAAAACTGCAATCAAATCTTACCAAACGACGTATAAATCGTCGACATTTGTAGCTGTTGTCTTTGAGAAAAATATTTCTCGCGAAAAATATTATGGGCCCTTTCTCAATGTTTTGGTCAGGAGTAAGCCGATTTCGAGTTATTACATAACTTGTGTATTTTTCTACTCATACATAAAAGAAAATATTTATTGATAGTAGTTTTTCGACTTACATTTTCGTAAATTACACTAGTGCTAATTGATGAAAACCAAATCCGGTGTTAAACTAAATAAACTACGAATCAAATGGCGCCAACCGTTTTTTAGATTAGCTCTTAAAAAAAGTTATCAATATGAAAAATTTTAGTTTTTGTAATAACCAGACGAAACTTGATACATAAGTTGGCATTGGACTATTACGCCTCAAATTAAATTATTGTAAATTTTTTTGTAATCTTTATTACAAAAAACACTGATATAACGGCAAAAAACTTTATTCGGTTTTAGGGGATATTTGTTGGAACTTACAGGAGGAAGAAGAATAAATTTAACATTTTTTTTTAATTTTTTAAAAATATATAAAAAATTTAATGGGTGATCCATTACGAGGTTCCCTACTTTTTTAAATAAAAAACACAGAAAATTCAATTTGAATGGGGAAATTTTTGTTATCGTTTGAAAGAACATTCTTTGGCATTTATTTTTTGAAGATTATGTCTATCAAATGTTGGCCGCGGCTACGTCTCAGATGGTCTATCCGTTGAGTCCAATTTTCGAGGACTCGTTCGAGCATTTCGACTGGTAAGTGGCGAATGACACGCGTGATGTTTTGCTCCAAGGCCTGAATCGAAGTGGGTTTGTCCGCATAAACTTTAGACTTTACATATCCCACAGGAAAAAGTCTAACGGTGTGATATCACACGATCTTGGTGGCCAATCGACCGGCGCAAAACGTGAAATTATCTGCTCACCGAAGTGTTTTCTCAATAAATCCATTGATTGATGCGATGTGTGGGAAGTGGCGCCGTCTTGTTGAAACCAGATGTCGCCGAGATCACGAGCTTCAATTTCAGGCATCAAATAGTCGGTTATCATGGCACAATAACGGTCGCCATTGACGGTTACGTTCTCACCGGCATCATTTTTGAAAATAGGAACGATGATTCCGGTACGTCGGATCGGGAATCGGTCAATGGCAAAAAGATAGCTCTTAATGAGAGCTAAAATATTGCTAATGGGTGTCAAGGTCGAGGGTCGACTGTAAAGTATTTTTTTTTTTTTTGGATTATAAAAAAAATGGACTTAGCGCAATTGGCGAACGATTATTTTGATAATAAAACTGAATAATTTGTAAACGTTGTTCAGGCGTAAGTCTTTCTATGATGAAATGCCAAAGAATACTTAACAAAAATAACATGACAGCATGACACGACTCACACGTGATCTGTCAAAAAAGGCTATTGAAAAATGTATCTCTACTTAGATCATCCATTTTAAGTATATGGGAGCTATATGCAAATCTGAACCGATTTTAATCAAAATCAACAGGGATAGTCCTTGGGCCAAAAGAGAGATATGTGCTAAGTTTCTTTGAGATCGGAACATAATTGCGACCTGTTCTTTGATTACAGGAATACATGCACAGACGGACAGACGAACGGACGGACAGACGGACATAGCTAAATCAACTCAGAACGTGATTCTACGTCGATCGGTATAATAAACGATGGGTCTAATTCTTCTCCTTTTGTGTTTTACAAACAAATGCACAAAGTTATAATACCTTGTTCCACAGTGTGGTGTTGGGTATAAATACCTCTTATCTACTTTTTTCATTGAAAAACTTAAAATAATGTTTAACCAGTAAGGAAAGGCTAAAGTCGGGCGGTGCCGACTATATAATACCCTACACCACTCTCGTAATTTTGAATAACTCTGATATATAAATTTTGTAATTCATGTATAAATTGTTTACATAAATTTACTTTTAGGACATTTTATACTTAAATAATACCCTGTACCACAGTGTGGTGTAGGGTATAAAAACGATTGGATCTAAAGAGCCAAATCGGATGAAACATATATATGGGAGCTATAGCTAAATCTTAACCGATTTTCTTCAAATTCGGTAGTGTTGGTTCATGGATCAAGAAACTCTACCATTCTAAATTTCAACACGATTGGGTGTAAAATACAGCTTTTATAGGACTAAAGGGCCAAATCGGACGAAACATATATATGGGAGCTATAGCTAAATCTTAACCGATTTTCTTCAAATTCGGCAATGTTGGTTCATGGATCAAGAAACTCTACCATTCTAAATTTCAAAACGATCGGATGTAAAATACAGCTTCTATAGGACTAAAGGGCCAAATCGGACGAAACATATATATGGGAGCTATAGCTAAATCTTAACGGATTTTCTTCAAATTTAGCAATGTTGGTTCATGGATCAAGAAACTCAACCATTCTAAATTTCAAAACGATCGGATGTCAAATACAGCTTCTATAGGACTAAAGGACCAAATCGGACGAAAGATATATATGGGAGCTATATCTAAATCTGCACCGATTTTCTTCAAATTCGGCAATGTTGGTTCATGGATCAAGAAACTCTACCGTTCTAAATTTCAAAACGATCGGATGTAAAATACAGCTTCTATATGACTAAAGGGCCAAATCGGACGAAACATATATATGGGAGCTATAGCTAAATCTTAACCGATTTTCTTCAAATTCAGCAATGTTGGTTCATGGATCAAGAAACTCTACCATTCTAAATTTCAAAACGATCGGATGTAAAATACAGCTTCTATAGGACTGAAGGGCCAAATCGGACGAAAGATATATATGGGAGCTATATCTAAATCTGAACCGATTTCAACCAAATTCAATAGCGATCTTAACAGCCGCGAAATACTCTAAACTGCAAAATTTCAGAACGATCGGAGTGAAATTGCGACCTGTAGTCGACGAACAACTTTACATGGACGGACGGACGGACGGACGGACGGACATCGTTAAATCGACTCAGCTAGTGATTCTGAGTCGATCGGTATAAGGTGTTACAAACATCTGCCGTGAAACAAACTTATAATACCCTGTACCACAGAGTGGTGTAGGGTATAAAAATGGGACTACGCAAGAACATACAGCCGGCATGTTAAAAAAACTGCTGTTTTGTCAACATACGAAAGAAAAATATATTTTTGTATAAGCACACAATCCCGGGAATTCCCGCATAGATTTCCCGGGATTGAAAAATATGACTTTTTCCCGGGATTTCCCGGGGTCATCTTCCCGACGAAAACTCTTACGATGAAACGTTAGAGCTAAATTGTTCTTCAAAATTTAAATTGTTCTTCAACGATTTCACACATTCCCACAACGATTTCACACATTCGCAGAATTGTTCCAAAATGAAACCAGTAAGGAAAGACAGAAAGTCGGGCGGAGCCGACTATATAATACCCTACACCTACCTATCAATGCGAAAATGGGAATTGCGGTAAGAATTTGGCAGTGTTCATACATATACTAAGAAAACTCTCTCTGCCGATTTTCGTACTTATCGGATATAAAATATGGTGTCTACAGCGCTTACACGTCAAATCGGGTGAAACATATATATGGGGACTATATCTAAATCTGAACCGATTTTCCCCGAATTTGGCAGTGTTCACTCATGTGATAAGAGAACTCTCTCTGCCAAATATCGTACTGATCTGATATAAAATACAATTTCTACAGCGCTTACATGTCAAATCGGGTAAAACATATATATGGGGCTATATCTAAATCTGAACAGATTTTCTCCGAATTTGGTAGTGTTTATTCACGTAATAAGAAAACTCTCTCTGCCGAATTTCATAAAGATCGGATGTAAAATGCGGTTTCTACATCGCTTACATGTCAAATCGGGTGAAAAATATATATGGGGACTATATCTAAATCTGAACCGATTTTCCCCGAATTTGGCAGTGTTCATTCATGTAGTAAGAGAACTCTCTCTGCCAAATATAAAATATAAAATGCCAAATGATCTAATATAAAATATAGTTTCTACAGCGCTTACATGTAAAATCGGGGGTAACATATATATGGTGGCTATATCTAAATCTGAACCGATTTTTACCATTTTCAATAGGGATCGGCCAAAAAATACCACTATGCTAAATTTCATCACAATCGGACCATAAATACGACCTGCACTTTGATTACAAGAATACATGGACATACGGACAGACAGACGGACAGACAGACGGACAGACAGACGGACAGACAGACGGACAGACAGACGGTGTTACAAACAAATGCACAAAGTCATAATACCCTGTACCACAGTGTGGTGTAGGGTATAAACATATTATCATTTTTGGACATATCACAGCTTGAAGTGGTTATTGTAGTCGGGTTTGCACTGTATTTACCAAATACTATCGTTTAGAAAGGGAATAGTTAACCCGGCAGACGTTTATCATGACATTTTTGCACATTGTAATAGGCTCCGTCAGACTTTAGCTTTTCATTACTTCTTTCTTCTATTACAAACACCTAGAAAATTTTACTTTTGTCATACATTTTTAAGAACAGCTTCAAACGCAATGACAACATTTGCTAACATTTTAACAGCAGTTCTTGAGTATTATAGGCAAAAGCATAATATTCAGATAATAATAATAATAATGAAAAGTGGAATGCTTGTAGTAAAATTTATAGTTTTTTGTGTAAATTTCGACATATCCAAATTTATGCGATAACGTAAAAATGCTTTTAGTACAAGATTATCGTTGCAAGATGTTAGACATTATTGTGGCATAAGTGGTCATGTCAAATATTTTACTATCGCCACATATGTGTGTAGTTTTTCTGCTCGACTATAAGTCTTGTCTTGTTTTGTAGGAAAATCATAAAATTGTGCGCGTATTCATATTCATCATTCTTTGTCAGAGAATGAGAGCTGATTGATGGTTTATATGTTTGTCTTTATTTGTTGTTAAGTTGTCAAATGTCGCTTCATGTGGCTCTGGGAGATGTTATGTAGTCGGAATGTGCAAAATCTTCCAAAAAACCATTAAACAAAAATACATTCCTAGAAATGTCCTTAAAATGTACATCACTATCTGTAATTTTGAATTGCTTATTATCATATTATTACACCATACTACACTGTGTTACAAGATATTTGTGTGTACACTTTTTATGCAATATTATATAGGTACAACTTTGTATACCTTACCCTACACTGTGGTACATTAAAGTTTCATGACAGAGTTTTCAACACCTAGAAATACTACAGAGAGACCCACCTTAAAGTATACCGATCGACTCAGAATCACAAGTTGACTCGATTTAACCATGTCAGTTCGTCTGTCTATCTTTTGTTGTTCATTAGGTACAGGTCGCAATATCACTCCGGCCGTGCAAAAAATTTTGCACCTGGAAAAAACTCTGTTGAAATTGTGTAAAATCGGTTCAGATTTAGATATAACTCCCATATATATGTTACGTCCTATTTGCTCCTATTTTACATCCAATTCTTTTGAAATTTAGCACGGTAAAGTTTATTGATCTTTGGACCAACAATGCCGAATTTGAAGAAAATCAGTTCAGATTTAAATATAGCTCCCATATACAGTAAATGTTTTGTCCGATTTATCTCTTAAGCACTATAGAAGTTGTATCCTACACCCAATTGTTTTGAAATTGAACATGGTAAAGTTTCCTAAACCATGGCCCAACATTGATCAATTCGTAGAAAATTAGTTAAGATTTAGATTTTGCTCCCTGTATATGGTTATATGGCCCTTTAGTCCTATAGAGGCTGTATTTACACCGAATCGTTTTGAAATTTAGCATGGTAGAGTTTAATGATATATGGACAAACATTGCCGAATCTGCAGAAAACCGGTTCAGATTTATATACATAACATATATGTTTCGCCCGATTTGGCTACAGAGGCAGAGACGTACCAACTTTTAGTTAAACTTTAGACTTTACATATCCCCACAGGAAAAAGTCTAACGGTGTGATATCACACGATCTTGCTGGCCAATCCACCGTCCCAAAACTTGAAATAATCAGCTCACCGAAGTGTTCTCTGAATAAATCCATTGATTAATGCGATGTGTGGGAAATGGCGCCATCTTGTTGAAGCCAAATGTCGCCGAGATCACGAGCTTCTATTTCAGGCATCAAATAGTCGGTTATCATGGCACGATAATGGTCGCCATTGACGGTTTCGTTCTCACCGGCGCCATCTTGTTGAAGCCAAATGTCGCCGAGATCACGAGCTTCTATTTCAGACATCAAATAGTCGGTTATCATGGCACGATAATGGTCGCCATTGACGGTTACGTTCTCACCGGCATCATTTTTGAAGAAATATGGACCGATTATTCCGGTACGTCGGATCGGGAATCGGTCAATGGCAAAAAGATAGCTCTTAACGAGAGTTAAAATATTGCTCATGGATGTCAAGGTCGTGGGACGACTGGAAAGTGTTTTTTTATTTAAATAAAAATGGACTTAGCGCAATTAGCGAACGATTATTTTGATAATAAAACTGAATAATTTGCAAACGTTGTTCAGGCGTAAGTCTTTCCATAATGAAATGTCAAACAATACTTAACAAAAATAACATGACAGCATGACACGACTCACACGTGATCTGTCCAAAAAAGGCTATTGAAAAAAGTATCTCTACTTAGATCACCCATTACAAGTTTATCGATAGTACGAATATCGGTACCGGAAAGATCTGTTAGAATGCCTAGAAAGGCCGACCCCAGTATGTTCAGCCGTCGTTTACTCAAAGCGGGACAGTCGCATAGCAAGTCGCGACCTAAGAGTATAAAGGCGCTAAGTCCAATATTTAAACTTGTACAGGAGAGGCAAAATACTTACTGTATATTAATCTTTATATATAAAATCCTTTGTACGTTTTTTAGTAACGCATGATCTCCGAAACAACAAGAGCGAATGGACTAAAAATTGCACATAAGTTTCAGTTCGGGGACATCTGTGTTTTAGAATTATTTTAACCGCGATAAATGGCGGAGTGGTCAAGTTTTTTGCAAAATCCGCTTTTCACGAGCGATTTAACTGAAATTTAAAATGTATATGTAGTTTGTCTTGATTATTATAGTTTGTGCGTATGATTCTGAGCAGCAGATGGTGCTTCAGTGGACTTATGTCCAATATACATTTCTATGGCGATTTTTTCCTGAAACTGGAAATGTGTGAATTTTTGAATGAAATATCAATGAATAACCAAAATACATCTCAAACAGAACGGGCAGGACAACGTCTGCTGGGGTCAGCTAGTGTTTTTATAAAGGGATTATGGACTTAGCGCTTGATGATTGATTTTTTTGCTTTTTTGTTCTCAAGTCGATGTATATCCACCAGATCTTACGTTCCGCTTCAAAAAATACATTTAGGCAAAAAGTGGACTTATCGCCTTTTCACTCTTAGGTCTTCCTCATCTTCGCAGCTTCTGCAGAAGTCATTGGAGTCAAAACTCAATCTTCTGGCGTGCTCGACGATCAGGCAGTGTCCCCTCAGAACTGATACTAACGTAGGCAATATTTTCCGCTCTAGTGCGAGGAGATATTTTGACCTTCTCAGCCCATACCTTGGCCGGATTTGTCTAGCTACCCTACAGGTAACGATTTCAGTCCATCTTTCGTTGGACAGCCTGATTGCTTCTTGTCTAAGCCAAAGCTTAGACAAGAGGTTTTGTAATGTCTTCCTTTCCTAACAAGTTCGTCGGCTTTGCAGTTCTCCGTGATATCCCTATGCCCAGGCACCCATATGAGATGTACATTAAACTTCTCAGCCATCTCGTTAAGAGATCTGCGGCAGTCGAGGGCTGTTTATGAATTTATGGATGCGGCCTCCAGAGACTTGATGGCAGCCTGGCTGTTCGAGTAAATGACAACGCCAGTGTTGGTTACTTTGTTGCGACTCAGCCACTTGGCGACTTCCCATATTGCCAAATTTTCAGCTTGATAGACACTACATGTATCTGGTAGTTTGTGGGCTATATCCAAACTAAGTTTTTAACAGTGTACTCTGAAGCCAATCTTCTCACAAAGTTTCGAATCATCCGTATAGAGGTGGAGATGGTTTCTATTACATAGTATTCCGCCAGCCATTCATCTCTGGCTGGAATAATAATGATGTAGTTCCACTCGAAGGTGTACTTTAATATCCTCATGTGACCGTAGTTTTTGTACCTTCACATTGATAATCTTAGTGCTCTCACCACAATATTAGTCCGCAGTATATGGAGTAGGGCTTGTAAAGACTCAGTCGCTGCAGTCCTTAGGGCACCGCTTATGCACAGGCAGGCAGTTCTCTGAACCATTGATAGTAGGTTGATGATGGTTACCCTGTCAGTTTCCGTCCACCATACCACAATTCCGTATAACAGTATTGGATCGTACTACTGCTATATATATCCAATGAACGATTTTATAGGATGGCTCTGAGGAAGTTTTCGAATTTGCCACTCACTGCGATTTCCACGTCGTCCGCATATACCGAGACTTTGCAGCCACTAGATCTAGCAGGATTTCATGTACATATAGGTTCCAAATATGTAAGTGGAGACAGTACTCCTCCTTGTGGGGTCCCTCTGTTTACAAACCTTGTTAGAGTTGTGGATCCAAGATACGCTGTTATGCAAAAGTCGGACGGGGCCGACTGTATAATAACATCCACTATTGTTTGCCAACAAATGAACAGCTGCAGGTTAAAACCAGTAAGGAAAGGCTAAAGTTGGGCGGTGCCGACTATATAATACCCTAAACCACTCTCGTAATATTGAATAACTCTGATATATAAATTTTGTAATTCATGTATAAATTGTTTACATAAATTTACTTTTGGGACATTTTATACTTAAATAATACCCTGTACCACAGTGTGGTGTAGGGTATAAAAACGATTGGATCTAAAGAGCCAAATCGGATGAAACATATATATGGGAGCTATAGCTAAATCTTAACCGATTTTCTTCAAATTTGGCAATGTTGGTTCATGGATCAAGAAACTCTACCATTCTAAATTTCAAAACGATTGGATGTAAAATATAACTTTTATAGGTCTAAAGGGCCAAATCGGACGAAACATATATATGGGAGCTATAGCTAAATCTTAACCGATTTTCTTCAAATTCGGCAATGTTGGTTCATGGATCAAGAAACTCTACCATTCTAAATTTCAAAAGGATTGGATGTAAAATACAGCTTCTACAGGACTAAAGAGCCAAATCGGACGAAACATATATATGGGAGCTATAGCTAAATCTTAACCGATTTTCTTCAAAGTCGGCAATGTTGGTTCATGGATCAAGAAACTCTACCATTTTAAATTTCAAAAGGATTGGATGTAAAATACAGCTTCTACAGGACTAAAGAGCCAAATCGGACGAAACATATATATGGGAGCTATAGCTAAATCTTAACCGATTTTCCTCAAATTCGGCAATGTTGGTTCATGGATCACGAAATTCTACCATTCTAAATTTCAAAACGATCGGATGTAAAATACAGCTTCTATAGGACTAAAGGACCAAATCGGACGAAAGATATATATGGGAGCTATATCTAAATCTGCACCGATTTTCTTCAAATTCGGTAATGTTGGTTCATGTATCAAGAAACTCTACCATTCTAAATTTCAAAACGATCGGATGTAAAATACAGCTTCTATAGGACTAAAGGACCAAATCGGACGAAAGATATATATGGGAGCTATATCTAAATCTGAACCCATTTTCTTCAAATTCGGCAATGTTGGTTCATGGATCAAGAAACTCTACCATTCTAAATTTCAAAACGATCGGATGTAAAATACAGCTTCTATAGGACTAAAGGGCCAAATCGGACGAAAGATATATATGGGAGCTATATCTAAATCTGAACCGATTTCAACCAAATTCAATAGCGATCTTAACAGCTGCGAAATACTCTAAACTGCAAAATTTCAGAACGATCGGAGTGAAATTGCGACCTGTAGTTGACGAACAACTTTACATGGACAGACGGACGGAGGACGGACAAACATCTGCTGTGAAACAAACTTATGAGCAAAATATCGAATAAAACCACTAGGTTTAGGTTATGGTGGCAGAAGTTTTTTTTATCCCTAGTGTTACCACGGGCTAAATTTCCCCTTATCGAAACCAACCATTTCGAGGTTCCCTACTTTTTTAAAGAAAAAAAAACACAGAAAATTCAAATTGAATGGGGAATGTTTGTTATCATTTGAAAGAACATTCTTTGGCATTTCTTTTTTGAAGATTATGTCTACCAAATGTTAGCCGCGGCTACGTCTCAGATGGTCCATCCGTTGAGTAAAATTTTCGATGACTCGTTCGAGCATTTCGACTGGTAACTGGCGAATGACACGCGTGAGTTTTGCTCCAAGGCCTGAATCGAAGCGGGTTTGTCCGCATAAACTTTAGACTTTACATATCCCCACAGGAAAAAGTCTAACGGTGTGATATCACACGATCTTGCTGGCCAATCCACCGTCCCAAAACTTGAAATAATCAGCTCACCGAAGTGTTCTCTGAATAAATCCATTGATTAATGCGATGTGTGGGAAATGGCGCCATCTTGTTGAAGCCAAATGTCGCCGAGATCACGAGCTTCTATTTCAGGCATCAAATAGTCGGTTATCATGGCACGATAATGGTCGCCATTGACGGTTTCGTTCTCACCGGCGCCATCTTGTTGAAGCCAAATGTCGCCGAGATCACGAGCTTCTATTTCAGACATCAAATAGTCGGTTATCATGGCACGATAATGGTCGCCATTGACGGTTACGTTCTCACCGGCATCATTTTTGAAGAAATATGGACCGATTATTCCGGTACGTCGGATCGGGAATCGGTCAATGGCAAAAAGATAGCTCTTAACGAGAGTTAAAATATTGCTCATGGATGTCAAGGTCGTGGGACGACTGGAAAGTGTTTTTTTATTTAAATAAAAATGGACTTAGCGCAATTAGCGAACGATTATTTTGATAATAAAACTGAATAATTTGCAAACGTTGTTCAGGCGTAAGTCTTTCCATAATGAAATGTCAAACAATACTTAACAAAAATAACATGACAGCATGACACGACTCACACGTGATCTGTCCAAAAAAGGCTATTGAAAAAAGTATCTCTACTTAGATCACCCATTACAAGTTTATCGATAGTACGAATATCGGTACCGGAAAGATCTGTTAGAATGCCTAGAAAGGCCGACCCCAGTATGTTCAGCCGTCGTTTACTCAAAGCGGGACAGTCGCATAGCAAGTCGCGACCTAAGAGTATAAAGGCGCTAAGTCCAATATTTAAACTTGTACAGGAGAGGCAAAATACTTACTGTATATTAATCTTTATATATAAAATCCTTTGTACGTTTTTTAGTAACGCATGATCTCCGAAACAACAAGAGCGAATGGACTAAAAATTGCACATAAGTTTCAGTTCGGGGACATCTGTGTTTTAGAATTATTTTAACCGCGATAAATGGCGGAGTGGTCAAGTTTTTTGCAAAATCCGCTTTTCACGAGCGATTTAACTGAAATTTAAAATGTATATGTAGTTTGTCTTGATTATTATAGTTTGTGCGTATGATTCTGAGCAGCAGATGGTGCTTCAGTGGACTTATGTCCAATATACATTTCTATGGCGATTTTTTCCTGAAACTGGAAATGTGTGAATTTTTGAATGAAATATCAATGAATAACCAAAATACATCTCAAACAGAACGGGCAGGACAACGTCTGCTGGGGTCAGCTAGTGTTTTTATAAAGGGATTATGGACTTAGCGCTTGATGATTGATTTTTTTGCTTTTTTGTTCTCAAGTCGATGTATATCCACCAGATCTTACGTTCCGCTTCAAAAAATACATTTAGGCAAAAAGTGGACTTATCGCCTTTTCACTCTTAGGTCTTCCTCATCTTCGCAGCTTCTGCAGAAGTCATTGGAGTCAAAACTCAATCTTCTGGCGTGCTCGACGATCAGGCAGTGTCCCCTCAGAACTGATACTAACGTAGGCAATATTTTCCGCTCTAGTGCGAGGAGATATTTTGACCTTCTCAGCCCATACCTTGGCCGGATTTGTCTAGCTACCCTACAGGTAACGATTTCAGTCCATCTTTCGTTGGACAGCCTGATTGCTTCTTGTCTAAGCCAAAGCTTAGACAAGAGGTTTTGTAATGTCTTCCTTTCCTAACAAGTTCGTCGGCTTTGCAGTTCTCCGTGATATCCCTATGCCCAGGCACCCATATGAGATGTACATTAAACTTCTCAGCCATCTCGTTAAGAGATCTGCGGCAGTCGAGGGCTGTTTATGAATTTATGGATGCGGCCTCCAGAGACTTGATGGCAGCCTGGCTGTTCGAGTAAATGACAACGCCAGTGTTGGTTACTTTGTTGCGACTCAGCCACTTGGCGACTTCCCATATTGCCAAATTTTCAGCTTGATAGACACTACATGTATCTGGTAGTTTGTGGGCTATATCCAAACTAAGTTTTTAACAGTGTACTCTGAAGCCAATCTTCTCACAAAGTTTCGAATCATCCGTATAGAGGTGGAGATGGTTTCTATTACATAGTATTCCGCCAGCCATTCATCTCTGGCTGGAATAATAATGATGTAGTTCCACTCGAAGGTGTACTTTAATATCCTCATGTGACCGTAGTTTTTGTACCTTCACATTGATAATCTTAGTGCTCTCACCACAATATTAGTCCGCAGTATATGGAGTAGGGCTTGTAAAGACTCAGTCGCTGCAGTCCTTAGGGCACCGCTTATGCACAGGCAGGCAGTTCTCTGAACCATTGATAGTAGGTTGATGATGGTTACCCTGTCAGTTTCCGTCCACCATACCACAATTCCGTATAACAGTATTGGATCGTACTACTGCTATATATATCCAATGAACGATTTTATAGGATGGCTCTGAGGAAGTTTTCGAATTTGCCACTCACTGCGATTTCCACGTCGTCCGCATATACCGAGACTTTGCAGCCACTAGATCTAGCAGGATTTCATGTACATATAGGTTCCAAATATGTAAGTGGAGACAGTACTCCTCCTTGTGGGGTCCCTCTGTTTACAAACCTTGTTAGAGTTGTGGATCCAAGATACGCTGTTATGCAAAAGTCGGACGGGGCCGACTGTATAATAACATCCACTATTGTTTGCCAACAAATGAACAGCTGCAGGTTAAAACCAGTAAGGAAAGGCTAAAGTTGGGCGGTGCCGACTATATAATACCCTAAACCACTCTCGTAATATTGAATAACTCTGATATATAAATTTTGTAATTCATGTATAAATTGTTTACATAAATTTACTTTTGGGACATTTTATACTTAAATAATACCCTGTACCACAGTGTGGTGTAGGGTATAAAAACGATTGGATCTAAAGAGCCAAATCGGATGAAACATATATATGGGAGCTATAGCTAAATCTTAACCGATTTTCTTCAAATTTGGCAATGTTGGTTCATGGATCAAGAAACTCTACCATTCTAAATTTCAAAACGATTGGATGTAAAATATAACTTTTATAGGTCTAAAGGGCCAAATCGGACGAAACATATATATGGGAGCTATAGCTAAATCTTAACCGATTTTCTTCAAATTCGGCAATGTTGGTTCATGGATCAAGAAACTCTACCATTCTAAATTTCAAAAGGATTGGATGTAAAATACAGCTTCTACAGGACTAAAGAGCCAAATCGGACGAAACATATATATGGGAGCTATAGCTAAATCTTAACCGATTTTCTTCAAAGTCGGCATTGTTGGTTCATGGATCAAGAAACTCTACCATTTTAAATTTCAAAAGGATTGGATGTAAAATACAGCTTCTACAGGACTAAAGAGCCAAATCGGACGAAACATATATATGGGAGCTATAGCTAAATCTTAACCGATTTTCCTCAAATTCGGCAATGTTGGTTCATGGATCACGAAATTCTACCATTCTAAATTTCAAAACGATCGGATGTAAAATACAGCTTCTATAGGACTAAAGGACCAAATCGGACGAAAGATATATATGGGAGCTATATCTAAATCTGCACCGATTTTCTTCAAATTCGGTAATGTTGGTTCATGTATCAAGAAACTCTACCATTCTAAATTTCAAAACGATCGGATGTAAAATACAGCTTCTATAGGACTAAAGGACCAAATCGGACGAAAGATATATATGGGAGCTATATCTAAATCTGAACCCATTTTCTTCAAATTCGGCAATGTTGGTTCATGGATCAAGAAACTCTACCATTCTAAATTTCAAAACGATCGGATGTAAAATACAGCTTCTATAGGACTAAAGGGCCAAATCGGACGAAAGATATATATGGGAGCTATATCTAAATCTGAACCGATTTCAACCAAATTCAATAGCGATCTTAACAGCTGCGAAATACTCTAAACTGCAAAATTTAGACGAACAACTTTACATGGACAGACGGACGGACGGACGGACGGACATCGTTAAATCGACTCAGCTAATGATTCTGAGTCGATCGGTATACTTTAAGGTGGGTCTAGCTGTGTTATTTTAAGGTGTTACAAACATCTGCCGTGAAACAAACTTATAATACCCTGTACACAGTGTGGTGTAGGGTATAAAGAGTAGATTTATAAAGGACTTTAAAAACATGGACCGATATACACCATTTTCACTAGAGACGATTGAATTTAAAAAGAAGTACAATTGCTTAAAGTTCCGTATAATGGGGACTATACCAAAACATTGGGGGCTATGCCAAAACATTGACCGATGTGCCCCATTTACTCCAATATAAAGTATAAATTCTTAAATTGCAGCCAGATGATAAAGAAATTCCAAATAGACGTGGCAACATTTTTTTAGAATCGAAATCACCATAAGGTTTGCAGATTGATGATTCATTTATCAACTAATAAGAGTAGAACAAATCCTTCATTGTTCAGACCCTCCCAAGGCCGTACTCGATCACATCAGTGCTTGACTTGTTGAAATCCTTATATACTTTTTCCAAAAGGGACTTGGCCTCTTAAACGTCTATTTATACCCTACACCACACTGTGGTACAGGGTATTATAAGTTTGTTTCACAGCAGATGTTTGTCCGTCCTCCGTCCGTCTGTCCATGTAAAGTTGTTCGTCAACTACAGGTCGCAATTTCACTCCGATCGTTCTGAAATTTTGCAGTTTAGAGTATTTCGCAGCTGTTAAGATCGCTGTTGAATTTGGTTGAAATCGGTTCAGATTTAGATATAGCTCCTATATATATCTTTCGTCCGATTTGGCCCTTTAGTCCTATAGAAGCTGTATTTTACATCCAATCGTTTTGAAATTTAGAATGGTAGAGTTTCTTGATCCGTGAACCAACACTACCGAATTTGAAGAAAATCGGTTAAGATTTAGCTATAGCTTCCATATATGTTTCGTCCGATTTGGACCTTCAGTTCTATAGAAGCTGTAGTTTACATCCAATTGTTTTGAAATTGAGAATGGTAGAGTTTCTTGATCCATGAACCAACACTACCGAATTTGGAGAAAATCGGTTAAGATTTAGCTATAGCTCCCATATATATGTTTCGTCCGATTTGGCCCTTCAGTTCTATAGAAGCTGTATTTTACATCCAATCGTTTTGAAATTTAGAATGGTAGAGTTTCTTGATCCGTGAACCAACACTACCGAATTTGAAGAAAATCGGTTAAGATTTAGCTATAGCTTCCATATATATCGTTTCGTCGGCTCGTCCGATTTGGCCCTTTAGTTCTATAGAAGCTGTATTTTACATCCAATCGTTTTGAAATTTAGAATGGTAGAGTTTCATGATCCATGAACCAACATTGCCGAATTTTAAGAAAATCGGTTAAGATTTAGCTATAGCTCCCATATATATGTTTCGTCCGATTTGGCCCTTTAGTTCTATAGAAGCTAAATTTTACATCCAATCGTTTTGAAATCTAGAATGGTAGAGTTTCTTGATCCATGAACCAACATTGCCGAATTTGAAGAAAATCGGTAAAGATTTAGCTATAGCTCCCATAAATATGTTTTTATACCCTACACCACACTGTGGTACAGGGTATTATTTAAGTATAAAATGTCCCAAAAGTAAATTTATGTAAACAATTTATACATGAATTACAAAATTTATATATCAGAGTTATTCAATATTACAAGAGAGGTGTTGTAGGGTATTATATAGTCGGCCCGCCCGACTTTAGCCTTTCCTTACTGGTTTTTATATAACGTCTCTGACGACCCCTAGCTAAATGAACGTGGAATATCTTTGTTGAATATTCTAAAGATCAGACTGATCGCTGTTTATAGTGTTGTCATAATAAATCAAAGATTAAGATAAAAAAACGTTTTGCTAAAAAAAGACTGCTACTAAAGAAGGGAATTATAAGTTTGTCTTTAGCCTTGCAAGCTTACCTGCACTAATGTTCCCTACTTATCGCTGGTTTCGTTAAGAGATCTGCGTAAAATTGAGAAATGTTCGTGAATTTAGTATCACAGAATCCCAGTATTTACTGACAGTTTGGAAATCTAAGAATATACTCATTCCAATATTTGTCACAACATTATACATATATCAGCCAATTTGCTGTCTCCATATTATCCAACATATCAACTTGTTAAAAAATTAGCCATTCGTCAATTTACGAGCCATAGAAGGCGTTATATACGTATTTGCAGTAGACTCGGAAGCAAACTTTGACATATACATACTGTGTAAAATTTCAATTTAATAATTTTGATATTTTTTGATAATAATTTGATATTTAAATTGACAACACAAGTAGAGATGTGCTTCTAAAATTCTTGCGTCTTTAAAAACATGATTGTCAATTTTATCTTCTTATTGAACTTAAAGGCTTTTATGAAAGATAAATACATTTGTTAACGATGCTTTCCTTTGTTTTCAATAATTATAATATTATATTCATCAATTTTATTCTCCTCTAATACCTTAATTGGGTCAATTAAAATTGTATATATTAATTGGCGCCATAACAACATTCCTTTTAAAATACCTGAGTATATAATAACTCAAAAATATACTAATGGAAAAAATAACTAATAGAAAAAAATAACCAAACGTGGTCTAACAGGGCACATATGGGGAAAATCCTGACAGTTTGTGCACAAATCGACAAACATGCAATCAATATAAAAATGAAGTAGACCAACAATATTTTTCTTAAAATTCTCCTTTTTGAATTTTATATTTACTGCGATTCAAATCTAGTTACACAAACCAGCCATTTTTATTCTTACAGTGATTTGATCTTAGATCTCGAATTGATTACAGTTGAACAACACATATTTTCCCCCGGTGTATTATTTTATAAGACCTATATTTGTTTGCTACCTCTACAGCTCATTAAAATTTAAAAACCAAAATAAATAATTACCAGGGACATTAAAATATTTTCTGTCAGTCAGTGTGACTAGTCGCTCACAATTAGATCAAACTGAATTTTATTACGAGCGGTTTTGGGGTTGCTCAATTTAACCCCTCTTTGAAGTAATTTAAAGAAATAAATTTCTACAAATTATGTATTCTTACTTAGTCAACGAGTAATCTCTATGCAAATGCACTCTGCTGTGACAGCAGCCATCACAGATTCATTCTGTCCAAACCATCGTTTGCACCATTGAAAGGGAAGCATTTGTTGTTTAAATTTGGGGGATATCGTTGAAAAACTATTTCTGTGGGGACGAGTGGTGTTTTTGGTAAATTTATTTCGTTGCATTTAAATTTCGGAGGGGAAGAACGAATTCTAGATTCTAATCAGTCAAAGGACAGTCATATATTTTTAGTTTAATTATTTCGTTTCAACAATTTGCTGTGATGTGATTGAGACTTAACATTTTTAGGAGTAGTGCATAAGTAGGGGCAATTCAAATATCGTATGAAATAACTTTTTTATATACTAAAAGTGTAAGCAAATTTAAGTTGAGTATAAGGACTCAAATGTACAATCACTATGTGAGAAATATTAAACAGAATTCGTTTGAAAATTCCCAGAACGGTGGACAAATTTACTCAAATTGGCTTCTTAAAAAGCCCTAAAGATTTTTTCAATTTGTGTGTGAGAGGTTTTATAAGGGACTTAATAAAAATTCGCATGTCCATGTCTAAAATCGATCCGACATCGGTGTCACACACAGTGGGAGGAATTAGAAAAAGGAAAATAATTCGATCGTTTCTTACTCAGACAACTGATTACGACATACTTGTGGAAGAGGTAACGATTGATTTTTTAAGAGCTTTCGGATTTTATTTAATAAAAAACACATAATATTTAGAGAAATGTATGAAATCTTTATTAGTGTCGATAAAACGGTCTATATAATTCAATATTTATATATAATAAAGATGAAAAAAATGTTTAAAGATCAAAACACGAAAACAGCTGACCTGCAAAAACTATTAGAGAATTTTATATTAGAGAATTTTAGTTTTAAATGGGGCGGAGCTACAGATCCTCACACACAACGTTCACATCAACTTTCTTAAATTGGCAACAATATTATATGATGAACAAATTCGATCCGATACATTTAAAAAAAATAATTTTTTTGTTTTTTTGCAAAAAAAAATATATGTCGTCTTTTGGAGTTATGGAATAAGTTATTTTAAAAAAGTATAAGAATCTTTCAATTCATCTTAAAGGAGACTTCGTGGTGAACGTTCTCGATGAAAGAAAGGGTCACAAATATTGACTGGTATTGTTGCCAAATTTCTCTAATTTACACCATTTTTTACAAATTTCAA
Organism: Eudasyphora cyanicolor; assembly: GCA_963930755.1. NCBI lineage: Eukaryota > Metazoa > Arthropoda > Insecta > Diptera > Muscidae > Eudasyphora > Eudasyphora cyanicolor. The sequence goes on along the minus strand of OZ005736.1, from coordinate 152,309,369 downwards.
AAGAATACACATTCTCTCCAATTCCAAAATTATAATATTAAAACTTTTATAATTTTTTTATGTTGTAAGGTGTTGCACGTTGAACTACGAGAGGAATTTTGAGGCCGGTTTTTAATATAGTAGATTTAGGGGAAAAAACTGTGGAACCCGAATTTATTTCCGGTATTTTAGGATTTACCCTTACAAATAAGTTAATGTTAGAATTTGCCTCGATTTCTGTTGCCAACACTGAGAAAAAATTTGTCATAATATTAAAGAAATGCTCCAAAGACGTCCTTAGTCTTTAAAATAAGTACATTTTGTACTTAAAATTAAGAAAATTTACTAAAAATTAACTAAATTTCATAATATTATTGAAATTATCTATATTTTAAGTACAAAATGTACTTATATTGAAGGCTAAGGACGTCTTTGGAGCATTTCTTTAATTTTATGACAAATTTTTTTTCAGTGAAGACATACAAATTACCAAAAAAAAATTCATAAAGTTTCCGTCTGCGTTTGAAAATATATTTTTTTCCCGTTCCGGATATATCGTCCGTCGGCTTAATGCTATTTTGATCCTTACACCATTATTATGTTTTTTTTTGAGTTAGGAATTGATAACACAGTTTACCAGCATGCTCTTTCAAAATTTGCAATAATTTTTTTACCTCGCCTAGTTTTCGAGATATTTGTAGGTTTAACTCCAAAACAAAACAAAATTTTTTTGTTTTTGTTTTTTTTTGTTTTATTCGATCTGCTTTCATAGTACATATTTTGTTTTTGTACTCAGGCTCAAGATCGTTATTGTTGTTTTCAGTATATGAAAACAACTTTGTTAAAAATTAAAGAAGAAGCAAGTGACATGTATTGGGGGCGGTTGTAATGGTTGGATAGACAGATCTGTTTCGGGAGCCACCAAACTCCCATTATCAATATCCTTATTACAACGATTACTTCAGTCGAAATTATTAAATATATACGCACAGCCAAGTATCATTAAACGAGAACTGTTTGCTAAAAGCGCATATCTTCAAAAAAAGACAATTCAGTAATCATCGTCCCTCGTACATGCACCAACTTCCACTCTCGTGAGTCTTTACAATGTAAAGAATTCACACGAATGTTTTGCTGTAGTTGACTATGCAACAACAACGTATTTGGTCGTGCCCTACCATTTCTTCTTGTTTTTGTTTTTTTGTTTTATTCGATCTGCTTTCATAGTACATATTTTGTTTTTGTACTCAGGCTCAAGATCGTTATTGTTGTTTTCAGTATATGAAAACAACTTTGTTAAAAATTAAAGAAGAAGCAAGTGACATGTATTGGGGGCGGTTGTAATGGTTGGATAGACAGATCTGTTTCGGGAGCCACCAAACTCCCATTATCAATATCCTTATTACAACGATTACTTCAGTCGAAATTATTAAATATATACGCACAGCCAAGTATCATTAAACGAGAACTGTTTGCTAAAAGCGCATATCTTCAAAAAAAGACAATTCAGTAATCATCGTCCCTCGTACATGCACCAACTTCCACTCTCGTGAGTCTTTACAATGTAAAGAATTCACACGAATGTTTTGCTGTAGTTGACTATGCAACAACAACGTATTTGGTCGTGCCCTACCATTTCTTCTTGTTTTTGTTTTTTTGTTTTATTCGATCTGCTTTCATAGTACATATTTTGTTTTTGTACTCAGGCTCAAGATCGTTATTGTTGTTTTCAGTATATGAAAACAACTTTGTTAAAAATTAAAGAAGAAGCAAGTGACATGTATTGGGGGCGGTTGTAATGGTTGGATAGACAGATCTGTTTCGGGAGCCACCAAACTCCCATTATCAATATCCTTATTACAACGATTACTTCAGTCGAAATTATTAAATATATACGCACAGCCAAGTATCATTAAACGAGAACTGTTTGCTAAAAGCGCATATCTTCAAAAAAAGACAATTCAGTAATCATCGTCCCTCGTACATGCACCAACTTCCACTCTCGTGAGTCTTTACAATGTAAAGAATTCACACGAATGTTTTGCTGTAGTTGACTATGCAACAACAACGTATTTGGTCGTGCCCTACCATTTCTTCTTGTTTTTGTTTTTTTGTTTTATTCGATCTGCTTTCATAGTACATATTTTGTTTTTGTACTCAGGCTCAAGATCGTTATTGTTGTTTTCAGTATATGAAAACAACTTTGTTAAAAATTAAAGAAGAAGCAAGTGACATGTATTGGGGGCGGTTGTAATGGTTGGATAGACAGATCTGTTTCGGGATCCACCAAACTCCCATTATCAATATCCTTATTACAACGATTACTTCAGTCGTTGTAATAAGGATATTGATAATGGGAGTTTGGTGGCTCATTATCAATATCCTTATTACAACGACTGAAGTAATCGTTGTAATAAGGATATTGATAATGGGAGTTTGGTGGATCCCGAAACAGATCTGTCTATCCAACCATTACAACCGCCCCCAATACATGTCACTTGCTTCTTCTTTAATTTTTAACAAAGTTGTTTTCATATACTGAAAACCACAATAACGATCTTGAGCCTGAGTACAAAAACAAAATATGTACTATGAAAGCAGATCGAATAAAACAAAAAAACAAAAACAAGAAGAAATGGTAGGGCACGACCAAATACGTTGTTGTTGCATAGTCAACTACAGCAAAACATTCGTGTGAATTCTTTACATTGTAAAGACTCACGAGAGTGGAAGTTGGTGCATGTACGAGGGACGATGATTACTGAATTGTCTTTTTTTGAAGATATGCGCTTTTAGCAAACAGTTCTCGTTTAATGATACTTGGCTGTGCGTATATATTTAATAATTTCGACTGAAGTAATCGTTGTAATAAGGATATTGATAATGGGAGTTTGGTGGCTCCCGAAACAGATCTGTCTATCCAACCATTACAACCGCCCCCAATACATGTCACTTGCTTCTTCTTTAATTTTTAACAAAGTTGTTTTCATATACTGAAAACAACAATAACGATCTTGAGCCTGAGTACAAAAACAAAATTTTTTTATGTTAAAGGTTTTTTTTTATTTTTTTTTCCAAAATTCAAATTTTAATGAAAGTTATCTTTAGTATTTGGAACATATATATGAAGTATAAGCTCGATAAAGCCGGCATACCATTTAAATTAAAGACAATTTTAAGGTTTGGAAATGCTGAAAACATCACTTTCACATAGAAACGGATGCTTAGTAACTGTCGTTACAACAATTAGCAAACATTTGATTTTTTTTTTTCAAAAAAATCGTTTGAAAATATATTTTTTTTCCCGTTCCGGATATATCGTCCGTCGGCTTAATGCTATTTTGATCCTTACACCATTATTATGTTTTTTTTTGAGTTAGGAATTGATAACACAGTTTACCAGCATGCTCTTTCAAAATTTGCAATAATTTTTTTACCTCGCCTAGTTTTCGAGATATTTGTAGGTTTAACTCCAAAACAAAACAAAATTTTTTTATGTTAAAGGTTTTTTTTTATTTTTTTTTCCAAAATTCAAATTTTAATGAAAGTTATCTTTAGTATTTGGAACATATATATGAAGTATAAGCTCGATAAAGCCGGCATACCATTTAAATTAAAGACAATTTTAAGGTTTGGAAATGCTGAAAACATCACTTTCACATAGAAACGGATGCTTAGTAACTGTCGTTACAACAATTAGCAAACATTTGATTTTTTTTTTTCAAAAAAATCGTTTTTTGTTCCATTTTTTTATATCTAGTATGCTAACGAGGAAAACAATGCCTATTTGCAAAAAGTCTATGGATAAATAAATGTATAAATTATGACCCATATTGCAAAAATAGGGAAATTCCAAAAAATAATTTTTCATATTTTTTATTTTGGCAACTTCATCCAATTTTGTGAAGATGATAGCGGCCAAGAAACTAATACTATGTGTGGTATTGTGAATGATTCTGAATAGTTGTATAGAAGTTATGAGATAATCAATATTTCACTAAATTTTGACCCTTCGTGGGGGAGGTACTCGAAGGAGTGGACCGACAAGGTAAATCTCAAAAAGAAACCAAACAGACAGACAGACATTACTCAATGACCTACTCAAATTTCCGCCAAATGTTCTTGGGGTCACTCCTTCGATGTGTTACACTTTTGGCCCGCAGCAACCTTGTTCACAATAGTTTGAGTGTATATGCGGGACTATGTTGAAACTCTCTTGTTCAAACTCTTCCAAAAGTGCAACAATAATAATAATCAGTTACCTTATACTTTAAAGATTAACAACATTAAATTATAAATTTTTTTATTTTCCTTTCAGGTATGTCAAATTAATAGAAGTGAAGTTTAAACCGTTCAAATTCAAGGTAATATTTATTTTCCAAATATTAACAATAATTTTTACATTGTTAATTAGGTCTTCCAAGGTGTTGGGACGGTTGATATACAGTATATGTAGTCGAAGGTGTATATCAACCGTCCCAACACCCTGGAAGACCTTATTAACAATATTGAGGCTGAAATTGGCAGAATACCAGTCGACATGAAATGAAAACTTCATGAAAACTTCAGGAAACGTATGCAGCAGTGTGTGGATAGCGAAGTTCGACATTTGCCAATTACACTATTTAAAACCATGTAAATCGGGGGTAACATATATATGTGAGCTATATCTAAATCTAAACCGAGTTTCTCCGAATTTGACAGTATTCCTTCATGTAGAAAGAAACCTCTTTTTGCCGACTTTCGCACTGATCGGATGTAAAATAAAATTTTTACAGCGCTCACATGTCAAATCGGGGGTAACGTATATATGGGGGCTATATATAAATCTGAACCGATGACTTCCAAATTTAAAAGTGTTCATTAATATAATAGGAAACCTCTTTCTGACGAATTTCATACTGATCGGATATAAAATACAGTTTTTGCAGCGCTTACATGTCAAATCGGGGGTAACATATATATGGGGGCTATATCTAAATCCGAACCGATTTTCTCCGAATTTGGAAGTATTCCTTCATGTAATAAGAAATCTCTTTCTGCCAAATTTTGCACTAATCGGATATAAAATACAGTTTTTACAGCGCTTACATGTCAAATCGGGGGTAACATATATATGGGGGATATATCTAAATCAGAACCGATTTTCTCCGAATTTAGCAGTATTCCTTCATGTAATAAGAAACCTCTCTTTGCCGAATTTCGCTCTGATCGGATATAAAATAACATTTTTACAGCGCTTACATGTCAAATCGGGGGTTACGTATATATGGGGGCTATATCTAAATCTGAACCGATTTTAACCAAATTCATTAGGGATCGTCCGTGGGCAAAAAAAAGATATGTGTAAAGTTTCGTCGAGATCGGACCATAATTGCGACCTGTACTTTGATTACAAGAATACATGCACAGACGGACAGACAGACAGACGGACATAGCTAAATCGACTCAGAAAGTGATTCTGAGTCGATCGGTATAATAAACGATGGGTCTATTTCTTCTCCTTTTGGGTGTTACAAACAAATGCACAAAGTTATAATACCCTGTACCACAGTGTGGTGTAGGGTATAACCAGTAAGGAAAGGCAGAAAGTCGGGCGGGGCCGACTATATAATACCCTACACCTCCCTAACAATGCGATAAGGGTCATTGCCATAATAATTTGGAATAATTGGTAAATGGGTAGAAACATATTATCTATGTAATTCTGAAACGATAATCGCTAAATTAAGCAATATTCGTTCCTAAATTGAGAAACATCTTTCTGGAAAATTTTAATGATCGGAAGTAAAATACAACAACAACAATATATGGAGCTTTAATATAAATCTGAACCGATCTTCCCTGAATACTCATTCATGTAAAAAGACCTCCTTCTGTCGAATTTCATATTGATCGGATATAAAATAAGTCTCTACAGCGCTTATATGTCAAATCGGGGGTAAAATACAGTTTATACAGCGCTTACAGGTCAAATCGGGGGTAACATATATATGGGTGTTATATCTAAATCTAAACCGAGTTTCTCCGAATTTGGCAGTATTCCTTCATGTAGAAAGAAACCTCTTTTTGCCGACTTTCGCACTGATCGGATATAAAATAAAATTTTTACAGCGCTCACATGTCAAATCGGGGGTAAGGTATATATGGGGGCTATATCTAAATCTGAACCGATTTCTTCCAAATTTAAAAGTGTTCATTCATATAATAGGAAACCTCTTTCTTACGAATTTCATACAGATCGGATATAAAATACAGTTTTTACAGCGCTTACATGTGAAATCGGGGGTAACATATATATGGGGGCTATATCTAAATCCGAACCGATTTTCTCCGAATTTGTCAGTATTCCTTCATGTAATAAGAAACCTCTTTTTGCCGAATTTCGCACTGATCGGATATAAAATACAGTTTTTACAGCGCTTACATGTCAAATCGGGGGTAACATATATATGGGGGCTATATCTAAATCTGAACCGATTTTCTCCGAATTTAGCAGTATTCCTTCATGTAATAAGAAACCTCTCTTTGCCGAATTTCGCACTGATCGGATATAAAATAAAATTTTTACAGCGCTTACATGTCAAATCGGGGCTAACATATATATTGGGGCTATATCTAAATCTTAACCGATTTTAACCAAATTCAATAGGGATCGTCACTTTCTGAGTTGATTTAGCTATGTCCGTCTGTCCGTCTGTCTATTCTTGTAATCAAAGTACAGGTCGCAATTATGGTCCGATCTCGACGAAACTTTGCACATATCTTTTTTTTGGCCCAAGGAATTTGGTTAAATCTATTGAATTTGGTTAAAATCGGTTCAGATTTAGATATAGCCCCCATATATATGTTAGCCCCGATTTGACATGTAAGCGCTGTAAAAACTTTATTTTATATCCGACCAGTACGAAATTCGGCAGAAAGAGGTTTCTTATTATATGAATGAACACTGTTAAATTTGGAAGAAATCGGTTCAGATTAAGATATTGCCCCCATATATACGTTAACCCCGATTTGACATGTGAGCGCTGTAAAAATGTTATTTTATATCCGATCAGTGCGAAAGTCGGCAAAAAGAGGTTTCGTTCTACATGAAGGAATTCTGCCAAATTCAGAGAAACTCGGTATAGATTTAGATATAACACCCATATATATGTTACCCCCCATTTGACCTGTAAGCGGAGGTCGGAGAAAATCGGTTCAGATTTAGATATAGCTCCCATATATATGTTACCCCCGATTTGACATGTAAGCGCTGTAGAGACTGTATTTTATATCCGATCAGTACGAAATTCCACAGAAGGAGGTCTTTTTACATGAATGAGTATTCAGGGAAGATCGGTTCAGATTTATATTAAAGCTCCATATATATGTTCCTCCTGATTTGGTATGAAACCGCTATAGAAGTTGTATTTTACTTCCGATCATTAAAATTTTCCAGAAAGATGTTTCTCAATTTAGGAACGAATATTGCTTAATTTATCGATTATCGTTTCAGAATTAGATAATATGTTTCTAGCCATTTACCAATTATTCCAAATTATTATGGCAATGACCCTTATCGCATTGTTAGGGAGGTGTAGGGTATTATATAGTCGGCCCCGCCCGACTTTCTGCCTTTCCATACTGGTTTGAAATAAATATATCAATTATTCCATCGATTTTGACTTCATCTTTGTATATAGACATTAAAGCCAGATAAGATAGCCTTTCTCCTTCCATTCTGTTCCGGAGATAAGTTTTTATTCTTCTTAACGTCGAGAAACTTCGCTAAGCAGATGCCGTTGTCACAGGTATTGTGGCCAGTGTCTGCAAAAGGGTGAAAACGCTTGGGAACATGTCCTCATCACAAACTGAAATAGCATCTAATGCATTTGATGGCTTATCATTCTTCTGCTTCCAATAATCAATCCATATACTTATTTCAGCTAAAACAAATTTTGCTGAATTTTTTAAATCGTTTTTGTAAAAAAGTGTGACTTCTTCGAAATCTTCCTATATTAGATTTAAAACTAGTATCGGAACGATATTAAACAGACTTGTAATTATAGCTTCATGTTCGGAAAATCTATTATTTAAATGTGATATTACTTCGTCCAAATAAGATATGAACAATGTTGTCCTAAAATACGGCTTGGCATCTGAACCAGTAATATTAGCCCTATACTTTTGAGTGCCTACTCTTCTAGGTAGTGCAGCTTCTATTCCAAAACTTCTTGCAAGTTGTGTGGATTCTTCAAACAGTTTATCAAACTCCGCATCCGAATTTCTACGCATGTCACTTAATTTAGTCGTTGCCAATTTTATGATTTCGTAAGCCTTTATTATATCTAGGTTAATCGTTTGCAAATACCGTGATAAGTTCTGTGTAATGGCCAAAACCGTACTACTTATTACCACACCCAATATAAAGTCAAATTTACACACACGGTTGTGCAAACTCATTCCATCACTGCAACCTACATGTTAAAAAGGTAGATAGATAAGAAATCATAAATGTAATTTTAACATAATTTTCGCCATATCTGGTTATCATAAATTTAAAGCCAACCAATAATTACACCGGTCGACAAAAACAAAATTTTTTCTTCGGTTTCTATTTTAATGCATTGATTCTGATTCTAGACGTCAAAAAACGTCAAAATCTCCAAACTTAGCTTTTAAAGTTTGTTTTTGTAAATTTTACATCGATAAGAAAGTTTTAAAGTTAAAACCTTACTAAATTAGCTATAACTTTTTAAATTATGCATCGATTTTCTTCGGAATGGGCTCGTTTAATTAATGACCGAACAGACTTTACGATAAAGTCATAAAAATATAACATTTGGTAATTTTTAGATTGTTTTATGGTAGTTTTATTTTAAAAATATTAAATTTTTTTCAAAAAAAATGTGATTTTTGTAATACTCGTACATCGTCGAAACCGCTGAACGGATGGAAAATGGTATTATATAAGTTGAAGGCTACTTAATATTTAATTCTTTAAAACTTTCCTCAACAAAATCGGATAAATGGTTCTCGAGTTATGCCACTATATGTGGTTCAACCACTAATTTCTTTCCATATCACAGCTTATCGCGAGAATTTAAACAGACAACCCTTTAGGCTATGAAAAAAGAGAGGTTGAACCACATATTATGGCATAACTAGAGAACTATTCATCCGAATTGGTTCAGGTAAGCTTTGTAAACTTCAGAATTAAGTAGCCTTCAACTTCGCACAATACAATTTTCTATCCGTTCAGCGGTTTCGACGATATCTTACAAAGTAATGCAAAAATCATATTTTTTGAGAAAATTTTACATTTTTTTAATAAAAGCCTCATAAAAACATCTAGAAAGGCATAATTGCCATATTTTTGTGATTTTATCGTAAACTCTGAAAGGTTATGAATAAATTGAGACCATTCCGAAGAAAACCGATGCATAATTTAAAAAGTTTTAGCGAGGATACCTTGCACTTTTCTTATTTTTAGTTGTTATTACTTTTACTGTTACCATTTTTTACAGTAAAGTAAACAGTTTATTCCTATGTTTAAAACATAGGAGGGGGGCCCGCCACCCAACAACCTCACAACCTCATTTGGTATTTATGGATTCGTATTGGCCCCAGGGAGGGGCACCATGTAGCAAAATTTTGGATTGTTCAAAGCGGCGAATCACGGTCATCAAAACCTCATAGCTCAAGAATAGATCGTTCGATTTTCGCGATTTTGGGCATGATGTATTCGTATTGGCCACTAACGAATCTTTCGACTTTATATTGTTCGGCTTGATGCGTTCGTATCGGTCCAATGAATGAAACTTTACGATTGGTCGAATGGGCGTGTCACAGGGCTTAACGTATTCGTATTGGCCCAAGGAAGGACAATATTTAGGATAATTTATGCAATGATGCGTGGTGTCGCCAACACTTATCTCATAACTCGAGAACAGATTAATCGATTTTCAAGAGTGTGATGCCTTCCACACAAAAATTATAATATTTTCAGGTAAATCGAATTAACTAGCGCGTAACCCAAATGAATCCAATACGATCGAAGTTCGCCTGGAAAACTTGTATATCTATAAATCGAATGTCAATGACAACAATTTTATTTTCATATGATGATATCTCGGAAATTTATAACCGAGTAATTAAAACGTTGTATACCCTCTATCAGACTTATGTCATTGGAAGAGTACACTGAAAAAAAAAGTTTACTGAAAATCATTGAAATCTTCTTAACTTTTAAGATTTTTTTTGATTTGGCTCCAAAGACAAAGACTATTAAAATAAGCACATCTTGTAAGACAAAGTCATTAATCACACAAGGCAACAAACATTTTTTGTTTCCGGTGGTAATAACGCCCATTTACTACGGGACTGTAGGTACTATAAAAGCAATACACTTCAAAAAATGTCAAGTATTTCTATTGACTGGAATCAAAGTTATAAGCCGTTAACTTTTTTTTCAAAATGGTCCATTTGTATGGGAAGTACCAAAATGGGTGTGGCAACTTCGCTAATTTTTTTCAAGATGACCAAGAAACTAATAATATGTGTGGAATGGTCAACGATTCTGAATATTAGTTTAGAAGTTATGAGATAATCAATATTTCACAAAATCTTGACCCTTTGTGGGGGACGTACTCGAATTAGTGGACCAACATAGTCCATTTTTGACCTTAGTGTGAAATAGAGAAAAATATTGACACAGAATAGCAATTTGTTTTTACTATCACAAATGTTGCTACTATCACAAACATTTTTTTGTCACTCGGTCGAGAATAGGGGTGTAAATAAAAGTTTCCTGTCTAGAATTATTTCACTTTTATTGCACTTTCAGAAAAGACTAGATCTGTTTCATTTATCCGAGGAAGAGGGTCCACATGTGGGATCTTATTCATCCTAGTAAAGAGAACCAATTCTGTCTTTGGGTTAACGCCCAAACCCCTGCTTCTGGCCCATCTAGCTAACTTGTTCAGAGCCACCTGTAGGATGTCTCTGAGTACGTTTTCAAATTTGCCACTTTGAAGTTAATAATTTATATTCTATTGATATTGTTTGACTATTTCCTTTGGTTCGTTTGCCAATTGCTTTCAGTAACCCCAAAATAATCTCCCAAATGAATTCTGGCAAATCTGCTCGAATTTTATTAGCACAATAGAAAAATAATTTGATTCTGATTTGGCCACATGTGGCCAAAACAGCGAATCCAGTGAAACGCCAAAACCAACATTTACCCCCGACTAATTATGCGATAAAAGTGTTGATTTGCCATTGCCAACAATTGCAGGGCTACCAAAGGCACATTTTATCTATTTTACCACTCAGTGGCAGCGATTCGAAATCTTTTGGGTATTTATCAGACAAGTTGGTTTGTTTGTTGGTCGGTTGTTTCATTAGAGGTTTCCTTTTGGCCAAAAGCGGTGTAATTAATTTTACTTTACGGTCATTAGGTGACTAGGTCTCCGGGTCTCTGTCTCTCTGTATTTGGGCTTTGCTTTCTAATTCCCAGAATTTTCGCTGTCATGTCGATGATGCTTCTTACTGTTGCTTACTGTGGTGGCAATCAGCTATTTCCACATCCAGCATCGTCATAGCCGCTGTTGCTATAGAAAGTTCTTATTTGAAGGCTCCATCGGAAGAGTGGTAATGCGAGGAGGTCGCATGATTGTCTTGCACAATTAATTCCGACACATATATAAATTTTAATTCTACTTTGAAAGAAAACGGAAAAGCCCATAGACACGAACAAACGAACACCATGTAGATGCTAAAAGTTATTAGACGAGTCTAATATTTGTGGTATAATGTAATGGGTACATTTCCTTTCATTTGCTTTATAAGGAAACGGCGGAATCTTGGTCGCCGGCACGCAGCTCCTCGGCCCTCAAACTATTGCCCGCCCATTCGTAAACAGGAAACTAATTTACTTCAGTGCTATATTTGTGCAAAAGTGATGTTTAGACACTTGTTCTGCTGTGCACAGTGGTGGGAGCATGCAAAATCAGTGGAAATAGATCTGCAATTTTTCAAACAACATACGAACTTAAATGCAATGTCACAAACATATTTTAGAAGTAACTGTTAGGTTAGGCTTATGGTGATTTCGTTTCTGAAAAATAATATCACCACATCACGTTGCGACATTTTACAAATCCCCCCTGCACCCACTGCTAATTTCGCATTTTACATGCGAACAATCGAACAAAAATCGTGCTGTGAGTAAAACCCATACCTACATTTTGGCGCAACCATTTGATAGTATGTATGTACATTAAGAGTGTACGCTTTCAATTAGGTTTGGTTCTGAAGTTTGCTTTTTGACGGTGCAACACTTCACACCGTGGACTAAGCTGAGTGTGGAAAATGTGATATTTTCGCGGAGTGTAATAATTTTTCAAACGAAATCAAAACTCGTTCATTTTTACAAACGAACCTAAAAATGCGGTTTCAGTGTAAAATGTAGAAAAATTTTTACATTTTTTTGCACAAACGAAATCACCATTAGTTGCCTCCCAGGGTTAAAGATACTGGGATCTGGTACACTGCCGCTCATTTGAGTAGAGCCCCCTTCATATTTTTCAATACCTTAGTTGCGTCGAAATAAAAAAGATAACAATTTCATTGTTTTTTAATAAAACAATTTTCTACAGCAAAGACCTGTTTAGTTTTATTTGCATTACAAATAAAATAAATTTACAAAAATTATAACTATATTTTAGATCATTTGAATGGCCCCCTACTCCTTTTGTCATATTTAACATTTTGCCCATATCTAACCTAGGAACGAGTAAATTCAATAATAAATGCTCCCGACCTGTTCTGTATACATTCGTATATTCTATTTGGTACGGAATCGTTAATTAAATTCAGTCAAAATGCATGACCAGGATTATTTAATTCCATCAATCAGTTCGCTTTTACTTAAATAATGTCTTCCTGATTCGTATATCTTGCACACTACATCCCCATAGGTTTTCGATCATGTTGAGCTCGGCGAAGTATGCCGGCCAGTTCAGAACCTCAACATCTTGACTTTCAATCCATAATGTGACTGATTTTGCCGTGTGGATGGGTGCCGTATCACGCTGGAATTTCCACTGCAAATCTCCAAAAATGTTTCGAACCTTTCGAAAACCCTTTTCCACCACGGATTTGTATGATGTCGCATTCATTTTTGATGAAAGAAACTGCAGCTCATAATATGAGATTGCTCCCCATACCATGACACCATCTACAGCAATCGACTTTGTAGGTGCTCCTCTTTCCGTAGATCGTTGTAGTAGTATTTTTTTCATCAGAAAATATAATTCGATAACACTCGATACTCCAAGTCATGTTTGCACGGCAAAAATTAAGTCGATGTTCCTTACGGAGATCGTCTAATGGTGTTTTTTATAACCTCCACCATAGGATGGGGGGTTATATTAATTTTGTCCCTCCGTTTGTAACACCTCTAAATATAGATCTGTGACCCCAAAAAGTATATCTACGAGTATTCTTAATCGTCGTACAATGCTAAGACGATTTCGCCATGTCCGTCCGTCTGTCCGTCCGTCTGTTGTAATCACGCTATAGTCCGTTATAATAGAGCTAAGTTGATCAAATTTGGTAGAAATATTTCTTATAGTTGCAGGTTGTATGGGCTTGCAAATGGGCCATATCAGTCAATGTTTTGATACAGCTCCCCTGTAGAGGTCGCTTCAAAGTGCGGTTTTTGAGCCATAGGTACCACATTTTTAAAGCAATTAGCAGAAACTTTGCAGTTTATATTCTATTTTGACAAGATTTGATTACAGCAAAAATTTTACAAATCGGTTCATATTTTGTTGTAGTCAACCTATAGAGGTCGCTCCAAAATATACGTATTTAAGCCATCAATACCACATTTTCGAAGCATTTCAACTGAATTTTTGCAATTTCTATTTAATTAAGACAAGAATTCATCGCAGTAAATATTTCTTAAATCAATTCATATTTTGTTATAGTCCACCTATAGATGTCTCTCCCAAAAAGGTCTATGTTTGATATTGGTCTATGTTTTGATATTGCCCCCATGCAAAGGTCCCTTTAGATTTGACTTCGTACCGCCGCAAACACCTCAAATTTCAACGAATATGGCTGAAATTTGGTATAATGAGCTTATTTTTCCACAAAACCATGCATATGCGATCCATGGTGGAGGGTATATAAGATTCGGCATGGCCGAACTTAACGCTTTTACTTGTTTCAGTTGATAAGTTTGCACTTACACCCACTTTTTCCTTAATTTTGTCAGCAGAGTAGTGTGAATTCGACGCATGTCTCAAAAGTGTTCTCTTAGCGGCAGCTGTAACAACACCTTTCATATTTGTATCACCTCACCTTGCATGGAGGAGGGTATGTTCGGCGGGAAATTGTTTTAGGACCGCTGGCTGGTGCGCACGATAACTCCCGAAAGGAGTAACCGATTCACCTCCCACACAATTACACCATTTTGCACGAAATGTTAACTGATTATAGCTTTAATACCACTTTTATACAAATACTTGAATTTTTTTACAGCCTAATGCTTTTATAGTACCTAGAGTCCAGTGAAAAGTGGACGTACCACACACACAAAAGGGATATTTTGCACCAAAAGTTAAAAGCTTATAACTTTTATTCCATTGCATACAAAGACTTGAAATTATGCACAGTGTAATGGTTTTACAGTACCTACAATCCAGTAAAAAGTTATCGCCATGCCCCCTTTGGTACTTCCCAAGCAAATGTACCTTTTTAGATGAAAAGGTAACAGGTTATAACTTTAAAATTAGTGCCTACAAATACTTACAATGTTGCACAGTGTAATGTTTTATAGTACCTATAGTCTGAAGAAAAATGGGCGTTATTACCACGCCGCTTTTTTGTACCTCTCACACAAACGTGCCTTTTGTACAAAAGTTAACAACGTATATCGTCAATACCAATGCATATAAATACTCACAATTTTGGCACTAATTTAAAGTTTTTGGCTAGATTTATGGATTTCCAGACTATTAAGGCGGAATCTAATAACAAGTCTAGTGCAATTAGTTGTGGCGTGCATTCTAAACAAAAAAAAATAAAATTTTATAAATCTTTCCTCTTCCTGAATGACCTTGTTTGCGGTTAAGTCATTTAGAATTTCATTCATAAAATGGTTAATTTTAGATATTGAACTATAAAATTGTTTAGGAAGTTTCTAGTTTTGTCTAATAGACTATAATCTATTATAAAATTCATTTAGGTTTTTTGATTTTTCCTGATTTTGCATTTCAGATGACTCTATAATATTTTGTCCTATTTTATTGCCATGGAGTGCAATTTTTAAAAAATATTTACTCTCCGGATTTGCATATTTTATAAAAAATCTTTTTTGGTCCAAGAATTTTTATACCCTCACCACACTGTGGTACAGGGTATTATAACTTTGTGCATTTGTTTGTAACACCCAAAAGGAGAAGAACTAGACCCATCGTTTATTATACCGATCGACTTAGAATCACTTTCTGAGTTGATTTAGCTATGTCCGTCTGTCTGTGCATGTATTCTTGTAATCAAAGTACAGGTCGCAATTATAGTCCGATCTCGACGAAACTTTACACATATCTTTTTTTTTGGCCCAAGGACGATCCCTATTGAATTTGGGTAAAATCAATTCAGATTTAGATATAGCCCCCATATATATGTTAGCCCCGATTTGACATGTAAGCGCTTTAAAAACTTTATTTTATACCCGATCAGTATGAAATTCGGCAGAAAGAGGTTTCTTATTATATGAATGAACACTGTTAAATTTGGAAGAAATCGGTTCAGATTTAGATATAACCCCCATATATACGTTTCCCCCGATTTGACATGTAAGCGCTGTAAAAATGTTATTTTATATCCGATCAATGAGAAATTCGGCAAAGAGAGGTTTCTTATTACATGAAGGAATACTGCTAAATTCGGAGAAAATCGGTTCAGATTTAGATATAGCCCTCATATATATGTTACTCCCGATTTGACATGTAAGCGCTGTAAAAACTGTATTTTATATCCGATCAGTGCGAAATTCGGCAGAAAGAGGTTTCTTATTACATGAAGGAATACTGCCAAATTTGGAGAAAATCGGTTCGGATTTAGATATAGCCCCCATATATATGTTACCCCCGATTTGACCTGTAAGCGCTGTAGAAATTGTATTTTATATCCGATCAGTGCAAAATTCCGCAGAAAGAGGTTTCTTATTACTCGAAGGAATACTGCCAAATTCGGAGAAAATCGGTTCAGATTTAGATATAACTCCCATATATATGTTACCCCCGATTTGAAACTCAAGCGCTGTAGAAACTGTATTTTATATCCGATCACAGCGAAATTCGGCAGAAAGAGGTTTCTTATTACATGAAGGAATACTGCCAAATTCGTCTCCAGAAAGATGTTTCTCAATTTAGGAACGAATATTGCTTAATTTAACGATTATCGGTTCAGAATTAGGTATGTCCACTAGGCCGGGTCGATTTGTGGGGAGGCAATAAAAGTCGCCATTGCTCAGTGAAAATCGTATTCTAGGGATCAAAATAAGAAACTTTGCCGAAGGAACCATACCTCTAAAACGAATTCTTATGTCCCGGAATTTGGGTCGAACTTTTGGGTAGGGGCAAATTTTGAAAAATCCCACTTTGACCCATTTAGAGTGCTCCAATCGAGTCCAAATGTATGACCGACCCCCACTAACTTTGGAGGCCCGACCCACCCATGCCAGTGGCACACCCCCTGGAACCCCGTGGGGGTTCCATACATTTGGACTCGATTGGAGCACTCTAAATGGGTCAAAGTGGGATTTTTTCCGGGACATCAGAATTCGTTTTAGAGGTATGGTTCCTTCGGCAAAGTTTCTTATTTTGATCCCTAGAATACGATTTTCACTGAGCACTTCACTGAGTGGGGGTCGGTCATACATTTGGACTCGATTGGAGCACTCTAAATGGGTCAAAGTGGGATTTTTTTCCGGGACATCAGAATTCGTTTTAGAGGTATGGTTCCTTCGGCAAAGTTTCTTATTTTGATCCCTAGAATACGATTTTCACTGAACAATGGGCGACTTTTAAATCGACCCGCCCTAATGTCCACATATATATGTTCTTACCCATTTACCAATTATTCCAAATTATTATCGCAATCACCCTTATCCTAATGTCCACATATATATGTTCTTACCCATTTACCAATTATTCCAAATTATTATCGCAATCACCCTTATCGCATTGTTAGGGAGGTGTAGGGTATTATATAGTCGGCCCCGCCCGACTTTCTGCCTTTCCTTACTGGTTAAAAATCGCTTCATGCCAATAATTTATTTTCACGATTCCAGTTCTAGGCTTTTTGATTTAATGGTGATGAAATATCTATCCCTTTTTACGTCATTGTGATCTATTAAATCTCCTTAAAGTTCTAATTTCGAACAATTACTTCTTGCCGCCGGTGTACGTCCCCAGAACTCCCCGCACAAGCAGTTCAACCAATAAGCAAAATTACTTTAGTTTTAAAAATTTTTTTAGGTTGTATTCCGAAAACCATCTTCTTCAACTTGTAGAACAAACCCATAACTTTTTTGCGCCTGATAGTTGACATAATTCTTAAAAATACCAAAAATCAAATTTATAAAATATTTTTGAGCAAATTTTTAAAAATTCCTTTTAATATGGTGTTCATAAATTACTAATTCATGATTACGATGCTATTAGTTTATTTAATTTGCCCATAGGTATATAAATATTGACAATATTATTTCCGGAAACATTTATTTAATTTAAGACTGTTTATCTGAGGAAGTCAGTCACAAAATTATCCGAGAAGCTCGCGTGTTCCATACCAGGGAAAACATTTTCCAAACAACACAAACAAAAATTTTATGACGTACCTTACAATAAATTCTGATCCTATTATAAGTTCAATACGGTTTAAAAATCTTAACATTGCCAATATTTTTGGGGGTAATATATCAAGTATACTTTAAACGAAGATATATCTATGCGGTATTTTTGATGACATTTTTGACGAAGATAATATTATTTTAGAAGTCAACGAAGGAAACTCTTCTGACAAATACATGCATTCAACTTTTAAAACAAAACAATACAGTACAATACTACGCATTAACACATTTGTCCACGTACCCGACGTTTGACTAATGAGTCTTCAAACATATTTGTAATCTACGCAAAATTCCCTTTAATTTGATAGGTCGCACGATATATGGACCAAAAACCCATTTTTCAAGATCTGCTAGGGGGCTGTGTTGAGGGATCTGGAAACAATTCCTCCCAAAATTTGTGCACACATTTACTCACAGCAAAGCCTATTACGCTTTACAAACTTTGGTCGAAATCCAGCGCCTCTCCTGAGCGTTCTATATATATATTTATTTTTAAGTCCTTTGAACCCTTTGTGTGGGAGGTACCAAAAGGACTCGCTATATCCCGTCGAAATTTTGCACCGCAACTGATATATATGAAATATTATTACATGTTAAATTTCATAAATATACAATGTTCCAATTTAGTGTTATAGTCTGGTGAATTTTTGAGGACCCGGAATAATTTGCAATCGATTGAGTCTACACATCGATACATGAAGACAGAGGACTGTGCGGTGCAGCGTTTCCTCGAGATCTGAAGAAAATTTTCCATATAACAATCGCTTCCTTCCATGCAGAATCTGGAACAAAAATATCACAACCTTTTCTATCGTTCCCTCCATAAAACAATAGCCATAATACTCTATACGTACTTTTTGCATCTACTTTCAATAAAAATGTTTATTTTCCTCAAGTATATATAAAAACAAAGTTGGCGTTGTTGTCTTTCTGCAGCACAATTAAGATATAATTTGTGCATATACTCATACATTAAAGTCAAAGGACCAACGAACGAACACTTCAAACGGGTGGAGGGTGGTGAAATGAAGCGTCTATGAGGTAATTAAGCAAATAAGGTCCACAATAAGATGCTACAATTCTTTAGTTTTCTCCACTTCGTATTTCAACCATTCATTTATTAATTCATTCATTCATTTATACGTGAGCTGTCCTCTCATTTCCGTTTCCTGTTTTGTTTTTCAATTCAAATGAGCCCCCATCCTTGTTAGTTTGTGTTCTCATCTCTGTGTGAGTGAGTAACTACGTACTCGTACATCGTTTGGGCGTATTTCTCTGTCATTTCTCAACGTTGTTGTCCTTGTCCTTGTACAGCTGTTGAATCCTTCAAAACATTCAAATAAATTTAAATAATATTCAACATGTCCGAATGAATGGGGGGCAATATGAACATTTTAATTACCATTGAGAAAATGCCTCCTCGGAGAAAAGCATTAGTATCATTAAATTTTTAATACATTTACTTTGGTAAACATTCTCGAAAGATGGCTCAGACAAAGCATTGCTGCTGCTACGAGAACAAAGTTGGCAAAACAAATATCAAAGAAACAGAGGCATTGGGAAACAACAAGTGAAGAAGTGCTTCGGTGTAGGACAAGGGTTGGATCATTTAATGCTTCAGTGGCTAACGCTAAATTGGCCATAAGTATAATTATTTCATTAATTACTTCGATAAAAACGTCTTTAATGTTAAAACGTGGTTGATATATGGTGCAATTTGGCTTAATTGTGGTTGTGTCAATTTAACTTCTATATATAGGATTTTCATATTATCTATATGAAATTCTTAATTTGTATGGAATTCCTTTATAATACAAATCGAAAGATCTTTAGTTTTTGCGTATAAGTTTTGATTGGGATGACGGATAAAAAGCAAATGTTGAATGAAAATAATTTTGAATATTTCGAATTTAGAAATACAATATCCCTTAAACCATGCTAAGTCAACTTTGTATATTTTGAAATGAAAGAAAATACATATATTTGCGAACTTGTACAGATTGATTAAGAATTGACGGAGACAATGAAAATTATATATCCATAGTTTGAAGGCTCGCGATACTGAGAACTTGATCCGCCGAAAAAAAATAATGCGTGTTTGGGCTCACAACTAATGGATTTAGCTGTTGTGTAAATTTGGACAAAATTGGTAAGGTCCCTGAGGTCCTGTAATCATGAACCAAAAATATTTTCAACCAGTAAGGAAAGACAGAAAGTCGGGCGGGGCCGACTATATAATACCCTACACCTACCTACCAATGCGAAAATGGGCATTGCGATAAGAATTTGGCAGTGTTCATACATGTAATAAGCAAACTCTCTCTGCCGATTTTCGTACTGATCGCATATAAAACACGGCTTCTACAGTGCTTACATGTCAAATCGGGTGTAACATATATATTGGGACTATGTTTAAATCTGAACCGATTTTCCCCGAATTTGACAGTGTTCATACATGTAATAAGAAAACTCTCTCTGTTAAATTTCGTACTGATCGGATATAAAACACGATTTATACAGCGCTTAAATGTTAAATCGGGTGGAACATATATATGGGGGCTATATCTAAATCTCAACCGATTTTCCCCGAATTGCGCAGTGTTTTTTCATGTAATAAGAGAACTTTCTCTGCCGAATTTCGTATAGGTCGGATGTAAAATACGGTTTCTACAGCGCTTTCATGTCAAATCGGGTGAAACATATATATGGGGACTATATCTAAATCTGAACCGATTTTCCCCGAATTGGGCAGTGTTTATTTATGTAATAATAAAGCCCTCTCTGCCGAATTTCATAAAGATCGGATGTAAAATGTGGTTTCTACAGCGCTTACATGTCAAATCGGGTGAAACATATATATGGGGACTATATCCAAATCTGAACCGATTTTAACCAATTTCAATAGGGATCGTCCTTGGGCCAAAAAAGAGCTCTATGCTAAATGTCATCACAATCGGACCATAAATACGACCTGCACTTTGATTACAAGAATACATGGACAGACAGACGGACAGACGGACATGGCTAAATCGACTCAGAAAGTGATTCTGAGTCGGTCGGTATAATAAACAATGGGTCTATCTCTTCTCCTTTTAGGTGTTACAAACAAATGCACAAAGTCATAATACCCTGTACCACAGTGTGGTGTAGGGTATAAAAAGGTAGTGTCCGTAAATTTGCTGTAACTTTTTCTGATTCTGGTGGACGTCAAAATAGGACGCATTCTAAATATAAAATATTTCAAATCAAGGCTCCAGAAAGTGCAATTATTCGCATATGTAAAAAATATTTTGCAATATTTTTATACCCTCACTTTAGTGTGACGAGGGTATATATCATTTGCTACGGAAAAAAGTGTAACACATCGAAGGAGTGATCTAAGACCCTAAGTATGTTCGGAGGAAATCCGTTTTGGGTCATTTTAAGTCGAATGAGCAATGTCCGTCCGTCTGTCTGTCTGTCTGTCTGTCTGTCTGTCTGTCTGTCTGCTGGCTGGTGCGCACGATAACTCTCGAAAGGAGTAACCGATTGACCCCAAATTTGGTATGTGGTAATATTTTTTTCTATCTCCGGCTAAGTTCGAAGATGGGCCATATTGGTCCACTCCTTCTAGTACCTCCCCCACAAATGGTTAAAATGTTGTGAAATATTGATTCTTTAATAACTGCTATACTACTTATTCGAATCTTTTGAAATTCCACACATAGTATTAGCTTATTAGTCGTTATCAACTCGAGAAAAATGGGCGAAGTCGCCACGTCCCTTTTGGTATCTCCCACACAAATGCACCATTTTGCACCAAAAGTTAACAGCTTATAACAATAATAACAGTGTATAAAAATACTTGACATTTTGTACAGTGTAATGTTTTTATAGTGCCTATAGCCCTGTGAAAAATGGGCGTTATTGTCACGCCCCTCTTGGTACCTCCCACACAAAATGCCCACATCATACCACAATTTAATGTCTCATAACGTTTATACCAGTGCACATAAATGCTTATAAGTCGGCACAGTGCAATGAATTTAAAGTATCTAATGTTCAGCGAAAAAAAGGTGTATTTGATAAACCCCTTCTGGTACCTCCCACACAAATTGACAGAATAATTCGAGTAATATTCAATATTACATTACTCACAAAGTGAGGGTATACCTTAGTCGGTTTACCCGACTGAAACTTTCTTACTTGTTCATATGGTCAGTTGGTAATTAAAGTTCATGATATATTTAAATTTTAGGAAGTGTTTCGGACCTAACTGCTAAAATTTCGGTCGAATCCGTTCAATATTTCCAGAGAAAATTGCAGTTTTCTAAACACACTCGGAAACATTTAATAGGTCATATCTCGCGCAAAAATCAAAATTTTGCAAAACGGTTCAACTTGTTTTATTTTTTTCAAATTCTCAACCAGATTATTAAAAAATTTCAAAAAAATCTTGACCTTCCATAAAAAATTTATACACCTGTTTTATTTTTTCCCAGTTGCTAGTATTTTGTAAATATCGGAGCACAATATGCACCGATTTTATCCGTATCAACAAGTGGTCATAACTTTTGTACTATTGGGTATATCGAACCAATTTTTTTTCGTCATCAAGGAAATTTTGCCCATCCAGACATGTTGATACGGGTGAAATCGGTGCTCATTGTGCTCCGATATTTACAAACTACTAGGTAAGGGAAAAAATGAAGAATTAAATTTTCGATTGCAGATATCTCGGTAACTATACGAGATAATTCTAAGGTATAAAAGTTTTTTACACCTTAGAATTATTATAAATCGGAAGAGAAACACGAGTTACACGCGCTTGAACATTTCTCCGTCCCTGTCTGACATATGGGGCCCAAATATAAAACTTAACTTCTATAACACCTCTTGATCTACCATGCCAAGTTTGGTCTCAATCGGTTGTTTGGTTAAGAAACGGTCGAATTATTTTACTTTTACAAATATTGAGTCTTCCAAAATGTTATACTGTTCTGGTTTTGTGAGAGTGCGAGGAATATTCTGTAAAATTTGAATAAAATCAATTTTTTCAACAAAGGTTTTTTTTAAAAAAAAACTCGCAAATTTTGTTTTAAAAATTTACACAAAAAATTAACGAAAAATGGCGCATTGTGTCCCCTTTAAAACAAAGTAAACTTAGCAAAAATTGGTCGAGAACAATTAAAAATTTCGTAAAACACAAAAATTTTCCTAGAAAATAATGTGGATATTACATCTTAATCGAAAATTTTATCGAAATTGTATTTTTCGTATTTTTCGTAAATGTTTTTCTACTCAATTTCGTTGGAATTTCATTTTCTTAGAAAATAATATGAAAATTGCAGTTTATCGAAAATTTAGTTTAAATGGCATTTTTCTAGATTCTTAGGTCACTCCTTCGAGGTGTCACACTTTTGGCTCGTTGCAAATGATATATACCCTCCTCTCCAATGTGAGGGGATAAATAGTGTCAAACTGAATTTTTCTAGAAAATTTCGTATAATTGTCATTTTCTTAGAATTTTGGTTCAAATTGCATTTTTTTAAAAAAACTTCGTTAAAATTGCATTTTTGGAGGAAATTAATATTTTGTTTGAGAAAATTTCTTCCAAATTGCATTTTTCTAGGCATATCGTGGAAATGTATATTTTGAGCATTTTTTTCGGAACTGTATTTTTCTAGAAAGATTCGTCAAAATTTATTTGTTAGAAAATAATGTCAATCTGAATTTTGTAGAAAAATTCGTCGAAAAGGCATTTTTTAGGAAAATTATCCAAATAGCATTTTTTTAAAAAACTTCTTCAAAATTAAATTTTTCTCGAAAAAGTGGTGGAAATTGAATTTTCGTCGAAAATTTTATATAAATTACAAATTTCGTAAAGCACAAAAACTCTTATGAAAAATGCCCAGCCAGAAAAAATACCATCCTCAAAGAGTCGTGAATGTACTGTGAACCGTCATCACACGGTGGGATAAAGGGTTGTAAAAGCGTCAAGATGATAACACCGATATACGGTATTATACAGCGCTGTTGAAGTACTGTAAAAACAAAGTTCATGACGCTTTTCCGTCATGGTACCCTTAGTATTTGCATTATAATCGAAGGTACCCTTAGTATTGGCACTATAATTTTTGGAGTATACGCCCGATCAGGTCGTCTTATGTGTTAAATTGAAGCGATTAATGTGGGCTACCAATGTTGGAAATATCTCTTTCACTTAGAAACAGTGGTTTAGTAAAAGTCATTAAACAAATTGGAAAAAGTAGATTTAAAAAAAAAATCCTGGGACAAAAAACATAAAAAATAGAAAAAAGATCGAAAACTTTTTTTTTATTTTTTAAAAGTTTGCATCTTATCGAAGAAAATAATTCCTATTTGAAAAAAATCTACGGATAAATGTAAAAATAATAGCCCTTTTGGTAGAGGTACGAGAATTTAAAAAAAATCTTTTTTTTTAAATTTCTGTTTAAAAAACGATTTTATTTATTACTTCTATTTATATTATGTACATTTGAGTTTATTTACATGAACAAGTTTCATTAGAAATAATTGTGAGTTCTTTGTTGACGTTTGTAGATTTCGGAATGGTTTTTTTTATTGAGGAACCAAATATAATCTCCCATCATTCTTTCATCCCAGTGCCCTTGGTAACGCCGCTCGATGGACTTCAATTCTTGGTGAAACCTTTCGCCATGTTCGTCACTTACGTCGCCAAGATTCTCGGGGAAAAAGTTTAAATGAGAATGCAAGAAATTAATTTTGAGAGACATACTTACACCTGTTGGAATACATAATGCGAAAAATAAGTTGGAACAATACATACATGTGTGTTATATACATAAATATAAAAAAAAAATATTTCTAACCAATTTTTTCATAATTTTTTAACAAATCATTAATCATTGTTTCATATTGCGGGATTTTATTGGATCCAAGGAAGTTTGAAACTACAAGCTTAAAAGACCTCCATGCTGCAATTTCATCCGACGTCAAATATAATTCGAAATTCACATCTTTCATCAGTTTCCTTATTTTAGGCCCATCAAAAACGCCTTCTTCGATTGTTTTTTACAAAATGTTTAAAGAGCCCCAGCTTAATATGCATTGGTGGCAAAATATCGGATATCCCAGAGGCATAACATACCAACTACTTTTAAATCGCAACAAATTTTCAAGTCATGTTCATATTTTATGTATTTTATCAATTTAGACATTGTTTCGTATGATTCCTTAGTGTTGACAGCATGAGCAATGGGAATCGACGGTTTCTGATTTCCGTTGTGTAAAAGTACTGCTTTCAAACTTTCTTTACTGCTGTCAACAAGTAACCGCCATTCCTTTGAATTGTATGTTTGATTAAGTTCCTCGAACAATCCGGGAATGTCCTTGCAAAAGCATCTGTTATCCACAGTTGTATAAAATTGTTTGTAAGGCGGACTCTATAATATGATATGTTAACATCTGGGGCCAAAATATTGTACTGTTTCATCCCAGATGCAAGTAGTTCTGCCTTATCTTTGGTCAGTTCCAAATCTCTCACTAGATCAATGAGTTGAAACTGAATTAAAAGCGATGACTTCTGATTCAAACTTGAATCGCTCAGAGTTGAGTACTCAGTTGATATTGATGATGTTTCCGTTATTAGGCTGTTAGCTACTTGGACACTTCCTACTCCAATCTATTAACTTAGACAAAAATAGCAGTCCGTATCGTAAATGAATGGTTGTCTCCAAATCATTGGCATTCTAAATTCCACGTGAAGTCTAAAATTAAAACGTTTTATTCCACAAAACATTGCAATACTTTAATTGTAAAGTACTTACCGCATGCTTCCACTACTCCATCGAGTAAGATTTACATGACACGAATTACACAAAATACTAGGTGTCCACGGTTCGTTCATATTTTTAACTCTATACCAAAATATTTTTT
Source organism: Eudasyphora cyanicolor (assembly GCA_963930755.1). Classification (NCBI taxonomy): domain Eukaryota; kingdom Metazoa; phylum Arthropoda; class Insecta; order Diptera; family Muscidae; genus Eudasyphora; species Eudasyphora cyanicolor. Next base: position 152,283,559 of record OZ005736.1, on the reverse strand, counting down.
TTCTATTATTTTACTAAACGCACGTCGATTTTTTTTAATAAAATATTTTCGACAGATGTAGCAGAAATTGTCGGGGTCATTTACACATTGAAAAGTTCTTTGCCGTTTATTCATACTTCGAAATATAACTTTATAATATTTTTCAGAAAATCGACTTATCTCTTTAAGGCGCTGAATTACACTAATTTATTAACAAGAAATTTCATTCATAAATTCCGGGTTTAAGGTACATAATTTGCAGTACCTGTAGCTGACATATAGTTTGCTTCGAACGTAGAAACCCAATATTTTCAAGACTGCCGCGTACTACTTTGTATTGCGTACATATAATTTTACTATCTGTATATACAACTGGGATGTCCATGCCATGCGTAACTGAATGGAAACGTCATAAATAAAAACCACAACTATTGTTGAATGACCCTCTACATATCTGAGCGGATCTCATCCAATATAGCTCTCACATTGCATATCATGTTTTATGGAGGGTTACGCACGGCCATAAAACCTCGTCCTCTCTAAAATTTTATAATGTCTGACATTAATCCTCATAAAATAAAATGCAAGTGCAATGTCGCTTATATATCTCTCTCTTAAAAACGAAAAAATATGAAACGAGATTTTTTTGAATTTCCCTAACATTTACAAAATGGCTCATAACTTTTACATCTATCCATAAATTTTTTTCAAATAGACAGTGTTTTCTTCGTTGGCACGCTGGCTTTTCAAAAATGTGATAAACTAATTTTTTCGATTTTTTTCTATTTTTTATGGCTTTTTAACAGGAAAAATTGTTTTTAAAAAAAATCATTTTTTCTCATATTTTTGAAGGCTGTTACTAAACCAAAGATTCTACGTGAAAGCGATATTTGCAGCATATGTAGCCCCCATAATTCCCTTTAATTTGAGGCATAACACGGCTCAATCAGGCTTATACTTGATAAATTATGGTCCAAATACTGAATTGACCTTCCATGAAAGCTGGAATTAAAAAAAAAAAAAATTCGTGGTTGAGACACCTAGTTGCACCAGAAACTGATATCCACTTCACTTGGACAAAAATTTTGTTGTATACTGTAATCAGCGTCTCAATGCTGATACAACAACAATTCATAATATTCAATTTTTCCTGCAACATGCCAGCTTTTTCATTTTTTAAATGTTGTAAAGGTAGCACTGGGTTTTTCGCATGTCCGAGATGCACTGTAAAAGCGAATCCTGCAGTATCTAAAAAGAGACAATTCCCACTTTAACAAAAAAGAAAAGATGTTCCACATGAATTTCATAGAAAGCCGTTTAATTTATTAGACTTAAATAATTTTAAAGCAACACAATTCATATATTTTATTATTGTTATTTGAGTGTTTCTGTTTCTATTTATGTGTTATTTGTAAATTAACATTAGCTGTTTCGACTTAGCATGTTTTGGAACAGAGGTATCGAAAAATTAATTTGTAATTTTTCTCAAAGCATTGTAAATCCATCATGAAACAGCGTTTTAAAGTCATTTTAAGCAAACGTTGTGAAAGCGTCCTAAAACAGTGCTTTCACTACGTTTTTTTCGTGGTACCGTCATACATTCCCGTGTAGGGATCGTCCCTAATCTGTACGACAATTTTCATACATATATTTGTGACAGCTAAATTTACCGATATTTATAAAGCTTTCATTTTCCTAGAAAGTTATGTGAATATTACATGTTAATCGAAAATCTTATCCTAATTGTATTTATACCCTACACCACACTGTGGTACAGGGTATTATGACTTTGTGCATTTGTTTGTAACGCCTAAAAGGAGAAGAGATAGACCCATTGTTTATTATACCGATCGACTCAGAATCACTTTCTGAGTCGATTTAGCCATGTCCGTCTGTCTGTCTGTCCGTCTGTCCGTCCGTCTGTCCGTCTGTCCATGTATTCTTGTAATCAAAGTGCAGGTCGTATTTATGGTCCGATTGTGATGAAATTTAGCATATATATGTTTCACCCGATTTGGCATGTAAGCGCTGTATGAACTGTATTTTAAATCAGATCAGTACGAAATTTGGCAGAGAGAGTTATCTTATTACATGAATAAACACTGCCAAATTCGGGGAAAATCGGTTCAGATTTAGATATAGCCACCATATATGTGTTTCACCCGATTTAACATTTAAGCGCTGTAGAAATCGTGTTTTATATCCGATCCTTACGAAATTTAACAGAGAAAGTTTTCTTATTACATGTATGAACAGTGCCAAATTCGGGGAAAATCGGTTAAGATTTAGATATAGCCCCCATATATATGTTTCACCCGATTTAACATTTAAGCGCTGTAGAAATCATGTTTTATATCCGATCAGTACGAAATTTAACAGAGAGAGTTTTCTTATTACATGTATGAACACTGCAAAATTCGGGAAAAATCGGTTCAGATTTTAACATAGTCCCAATATATATGTTACACCCGATTTGACATGTAAGCGCTGTAGAAACCGTGTTTTATATCCGATCAGTAGGAAAATCGGCAGAGAGAGTTTGCTTTTTACATATATGAACACTGCCAAATTCTTATCGCAATGCCCATTTTCGCATTGGTAGGTAGGTGTAGGGTATTATATAGTCGGCCCCGCCCGACTTTCTGTCTTTCCTTACTGGTTTTTTTTTGCAAATTACGTAAAAATTATTTTTTTTAGTAAAATTCCTCAAAATTTATTTTTTCTACTCAACTTCGTTGGAATTTAATTTTCCTAGAAAATAATATGAAGATTGCAGTTTAATCAAAAATTTTGTTGACATGGTATTTTTCTAGATTCCGTTGAAGTTGAATTTTTCTAGAAAGTTTCGCCAAAGCTGCATTTTTCTAAAAAAAATCTTCAAAATTTAATTATTCTACGAAAGTTCCTTGGTATTCCACAATATTCTATTATTCCAGAAAATGTCTTCGAAATTGCACTATTCTGGCAATTTTCGTCGAAATTCCATTTCTTAGAAAATATCGTGGAAATAAAATTTTCGTCGAAAAATTTATCGAAATTATATATATCTTTAGAAAATTTCTTCGAAACAGCATTTTTCTTGAACGATTCGTCGAAATTTATTTGTTCGCGAAAATTCAAAATTGCATTTTGAAATATCGTGGAAAATAATTTTTCGGTGAAAATTTTATTGAAATTATATATTTCTAGAAAATTTCTTCGAAACTGCATTTTTCTAGAAAGTTTCGTCGAAATTAATTTTTGCTTAAAAATTTCGTCGATAATGCATTTTTTAGAAAAATCTTCGGAGTTTCACATTGCCTTTTTCTCTAAAATATTACGGAAATGAAATTTTCGTCGAAATTTTTATATAAATTATATAACTACTTCTTTGAAACTGAAGTACACTTTTGTAGAAATTATATATTTTGAGAAAATTTCTTCGAAAATTAATTTTTGTAGAAATATTCGTCAAAATTTATTTGTTGTTGAAAATTTCGCCGATATTTTCTTAGACAAATCGTTACACATTTTTAAAGAACTTTTTGGAAAAAATTAGAAAATAATGTACAAGTGATTTTTTCTAGAAAAATTCTTCGAAATGAAATTAAGTTTTCGTAGAACGTTTTATTGAAATTTATATTATGAGAAAATTTCTTCGAAACTGCATTTTTCTCGAGCGATTCGTCGAAATTTACTTGTTCTTAAAAATTTCGTTGGTATTGTATTTTTTTTGAAAATTCATAAAATTTTTATTTTTCGGAAAACTTTAAAATCGACTTCATTACCACGACGAATCCTATTCATCTCCACGACGTATCCCATTCATCAGCACGACGAACTCCATTCATCAACACGACTAATACATGCCACCGACTATTTAAATTTTAAAAATTTCAATAAATATTCTGTCGTCGAAATTGCACTATTCTGAACATTTTCGTCGAAATTCCATTTCCTACAAACTATCGTGAAAATTTTTCGGCTAAAGGTCCTTGATTAAAAAAACAGTTTTGTTTTTTAAATTTAAAAATTTATTCTCGATATTTCGACTAGCTTCGCTAGTCATCTTCTGGAGATCTATTTCAAAAATACATTAATCATTAAAACATATATAAACACAAAAAATATGAACTTCCATCTTCTGGAGATCTATTTCAAAAATACATTAATCATTAAAACCTATATAAACACAAACCAGTAAGGAAAGGTTAAAGTCGGGCGGGGCCGACTATATAATACCCTACACCACTCTCGTAATATTGAATAACTCTGAAAGATAAATTTTGTAATTCATATAAAAATTTTTTACATAAATTTACTTTTGGGACATTTTATACTTAAATAATACCCTGTACCACAGTGTGGTGTAGGGTATAAAAACGATTGGATGTAAACTACAGCATCTAGAGGACTAAAGGGTCAAATCGGACGAAAGATATGTATGGGAGCTATATCTACGTATTAACCGATTTTCTTCAAATTCGGCAATGTTGGTTCAAGGATCAAGTAACTCTACCACTCTAAATTTCAAAACGATTGGATGTAAAATACAGCTTCTATAGAACTAAAAGGCCAAATCGGACGAAACATATATATGGGAGCTATAGCTAAATCTTAACCGATGTTCTTCAAATTCGGTAGTGTTGGTTCATGGATCAAGAAACTGTACCATTCTAAATTTCAAAATGATTGGATGTAAAATACAGCTTCTTCAGGACTAAAGAGCAAAATCGGACGAAACATATATATGGGAACTATAGCTAAATCTTAACCGATTTTCTTCAAATTCGGCAGTGTTGGTTCATGGATCAAGAAACTCTACCATTCTAAATTTCAAAACGATTGGATGTAAAATACAGCTTCTATAGGACTAAAGGGCAAAATCGGACGAAAGATATATATGGGAGCTATATCTAAATCTGAACCGATTTCAATCAAATTCAATAGCGATCTTAACAGCTGCGAAATACTCTAAACTGCAAAATTTCAGAACGATCGGAGTGAAATTGCGACCTGTAGTCGACGAACAACTTTACATGGACAGACGGACGGACGGACGGACAGACATCGTTAAATCGACTCAGCTAGTGCTTCTGAGTCGATCGGTATACTTTAAGGTGGGTCTAGCTGTGTTATTTTCAGGTGTTACAAACATCTGCCGTGAAACAAACTTATAATACCCTGTACCACAGTGTGGTGTAGGGTATAAAAATATGAAGTTTATATTAAGATGATCTTTAAAATCGTTGTCTGTCCTTTTTAAGTTCTCGCTGTTGTCTGATGTTTATGTCGTCCGTGTTTCTTAACAGTATGTCGATACATTTGAGAGCACCTGTCAGTGTCAGATTTGTAATTTAGTCTCTTCTCTGTAGGAACGTCAATTATGTGTAGCATCTCTGAAGTGTATCGTCTGTGGTAGCTACTATTATTTATTCAAATAATATATTTTTAGAAAATTTCTTCGAAACAACATTTTTCTTGAACGATTCGTCGATATTTATTTGTTCGTGAAATATTGCATTTTGAATATGTTCGCATTTTGAAATATTGTGGAAAAAAAATTTTCGGCGAAAATTTTGTTGAAATTATTTATTTCCAGAAAAATCTTCGGAGTTTCAATATTTTAGACAACATTGTCGCAAAATTTTAGAAAATAATGTCAAGCTGAATCGAAGTGCATTTTTCTAGGATAATTCATCGAAAAAGCATTTTAATAAACAAAATCTATAGAATTTTTAATTCTGGTTCAGTCGCAAATTATGTATTCAACAAATGATCTTATCCATTTAATGACTTTTAATCCGATAACAGTATAGTTTTTGTAGAAGTATTGTGAATAAAATTTTCTGGTGTAATATGGTACTTTAAAAAAAATGTTCTTTAAAGCCCATTTTCTTGGAAGGGAAGGTTATTTTACTAATGGACGATTTTTTAGCAACTTTCTTTTTGGCAGCTCAACGGTTTTCGTGTTTTCATCTTTAGACACTGTTTTTCATCTTTAAACATTGAATTATATAGACCGTTCTATCGACTCAAATAAAGATTTCATACATTTCTTTTAATTTTATGGGTTTTTTTTAATTTTTCAAATCAGAAAGCTCTTAAAAATATATATCAATATTTGGACCATATTTTTATTCCCTCACCTTAGAGAGGAGGGTATATATCATTTGCTACGAGCCATAAGTGTAACACATCGAAGGAGTAACCTAAGATCGCATGTATGTTTGGCGGAAATTCGATTTATGTAATTTTAAGTCATTTGAGCAATGTCCGTCCTTCCGTCTGCTGGCTGGTGTGCACGATAACTCTCGAAAGGATTAACCGATTGACATCAAATTGGGATGCCGTAATATTTATCTCTATCTCCGGCTTAGTTCGAAGATGGGCCATATTGGTCCACTCCTTCCAGTATCTCCCCCATATAGGGTTAACATTTTGAGAAATATTGGTTCTTTAATAACTTCAATTCTACTTACACGAATCTTGTGAAATTCACATATAGTATTAGTTTGATAGTCGCTAACACCTCAAAAAAAAATGGGCGAAGTTGCCACGTCCCTTTTGGAACCTCCCACACAAATGGACCATTTTGCACCACTCGTAAACTGAGGAAAGTCAGCGTTATTGGCACGCCCCTTGTGGTACCTCCCACACATTTGGACCTTACAAATACTTGAAATTTTGCACAGTGTAATGCTTATGTAGTACCTAGAGTCCGAAGAAAAGCGGCCGTTATTGGCACACTCCTTTTGGTACCTTCCACATAAATGGACCATTTTGCACCAAAAGTTAACAGCTTATAACTTTAATGTCAGTACTTACTTTAAATTTATTAAATGCAATTTAAATTGATTATATTTTAAATAAAATAAAATATAAATAAATTTGCGAATTTTTTTTTGGACTGAATGAAAGTGAGGGGATTCTTAAGTCGGTTTACCCGACTGAACTTTCTTACTTGTGTTATGTATACGTTCCATAAAGCCGGGATTCACTTTTGAATAAAGGAAATAATGAGGACTACAAATGTTAATAATGACAATTTCACGTGGAAAAATAACTTTAGTAATTGTCGTTAAAACCATTACAACAAATTTGATTTAAACAAAAAGTTTTTTGTTGGTTTTTTGTCGAAAAAAAAAACATAAAAAATCGCAAAAAATGGGTTGTTTCCAATTTTTAAAGCTAGCATCCTAACGAAGAAAACAATACCTATTTGAAGAAATTCTATGGATAAATGTAGAAATTATGGCACATTTGGTAGAAATAAGAGAATTTTAACATCATTTAATTTTTATACCGGCACTATTGTGAACAAGGGTATATATCAGATGCTGCGGATCAAGAGTGTAACACACCGATGGAGTAACCTAAGAGATCTCAAGAATATTTGGCGGAAATCCGTTTTGGGCAATAGTTTTTTGTCCTTTATATGCAAGATTTTCCAAACGACGACAGGAGGGGCCAACGTTGTCCCTTATATGCGAGATTTTCCAAAGGTTGAAATCAAACCATAATTCAGGGTATATTGACACTATTACATGTTGAATTCAAGTTGGTGACTGACTTCAGTCCTTCAAATAGAAAAAGAAAGATATAAAAATCAATACATAATTCTATGACAGATGTGTGATAGGCAATAATTATAATATGCAGATCGGTTGATAGTAATTATCATTATCGATGCTATTCCGCTGTATAAAAAAAGTGGTTGTATAAGTTTAATATATCAGAGCAATAAAACTTGTTGCTGACTGCGGACGGCAAACGATTGATGGTGATAGCAAAGGGCATGAGACAAGAGGGACCTTGCTGTAGGCGGACTGGACTGTTGACAGCGAGCGACAAACGATCAACGGCGGACTGCAAGGAGCGAAGGACGGGCGGGACACTGCAGTGGTGCAGTGGTCGATATGATGACTGTTGACAGAATGTTGCCAGTTTTTTCGACTGTGTGTCGAAAAGGCGACGGACAGTCCAGAGAGTCCCAAACAATTTCCTTTAATTTAAAGTTTATCCCGGCTTTATCGAGGGTATACATTCAAAATAAAAAAATATTTTAAAGAAATTTTTGTTAAAAAACAAATTACCATACACAATTTTTTAAATCTTTTCTCTTGTTGAGGACATTGTACTACACCAAAAAGTGTTATGAACAGCCCTTCGACAAAAATTTTGTTGCATAGTGTTATTGAAACTATTCTGCCATTATTTTCGATTTACACTATCTTTCATTGATAATTTTGGATTTTAGATTTAAACGAATTTCTCAGGAACGTATCTATCGTGTAAAACGAGGGACAGGTGTACTATGAATATCAACTTAAATTGCAAAGATATTGAAGTATGAAATTGTTCTACTTTTGACTTCTACTCATCCACATATAATTGAACTAAATAATCTATAGAATTGCCACTTCAGTTTGGCAATATTTAACATATGACAAAACATTTAAATTTAATTTATTAATATCAATCAAATTAAATGTGAAATGTAAATAAATGACATATCACACTCAGATGATTACATATTCTGATACATACACACACATAAGTTATTTGTAAATGTAATGTATCTTGTTGGTGTATACAATTACATATTTCGTTACATCTGTACATAAGGGTGATGACTTTTATACAACCTCGTTTCCCTGTATCATATTTAGATGAGTTTTAATTTAAGATTAGATAAAATCTTACATATAAGGTGATTCGATAAAAAAACCTAACTCACGCACAAAATGATTTGAAAATTTTTAGTTATCAGCATTTCGGGCAATTTTTTAATTTTTTTGTCCATTTTTTCAAAACTTTCAAAATAATGACCGCTCATAAATGTGGTTTCCGTAAAAAGAAATCAGAAAAAATGATAATCATAAAAAAGTCGTCAACGTCTTTTCCAAAGAGATACATTCGATTCAAAATGAGATACCTTCACTTAATTGTAAATATAAACGAAAGATGTTCATCGATTTCTATGATCAATATCTCATTTTGTTCATAGGTTATGTGGCTTTTCGTGAAAGTTATAAGGCTTCACACTTTCTCCCTTTTTGGATTTATATGACTTAAAAAAAAGAAAAAATTTAAATTTTTTCACAAAAATATCATTTCAAAGTGGTTTGTGCGTGTCATTTTTTTAATATTTAAATAGAATAAATGCTATTTTAGTCATTAATAAACAAAAGTTTATTCATTCGTGCAACAGGAAATAATCTTTGAGAAAAAACAATCAAAAAGTCATCACCCTAATGTACATATATTATGTAAATATGTTTCGTATGAGTATTACGTACACAGCCTAAATATAAATGTTGGCACCGAATGAAGTGTGCAGGGGGTTTAATAGTGGTTAAGTACATTAGAGTGTTACACCAATTTGTTATCTGTTATCTCAATCGTTTTTGGATAGTTTTTTATATATTAACAATTTATCATATTGATCCAAAATCACCATAGTTGTAAAAAATAGTATCTCTTTAAAAAAGATCTAAAAGACTTTTCATATAAAGTATGTCCTTCTTCAGATAGCAAGGTTACTATCTACTTAAAATAACAAACTCTACGTTCAAATTTAGTAACGAATGAATACTTTCATTCGAAGTTCTTTTTTTCATTTTTCGGTTACACTCTAATGTACACCTGTAACATTGTTGGGCTTTATATTTTGAATGACAAATCATATGTTGCGTGTTATTCCCTTTTAATTTGTATTTTTATTAAAATTTTTGAGAGTGAAATATACGTATGACAATGACAACAACTTGCGGTTTTGTTGTAATTTTCTTTACATATGCCTATAGACATGGTACAATAGTATGTATGGCAAATTGTCTATGTATGTATATTTAAATATATGTAATAGAGCTCTCACACATACAAATTTTGATATGTCAGTGTTAAGTGGAAAATTAAGCACATGTGTTATTTTGTGTTTCCTGCCTGTCATCAGATTTTGATATCAAGATATTCACTAGGTCCTACAATTATAACATTTACATATACACACGTATGTACTTACATACATACGTATTAGGAAGTACCGTTGGATAACTAGTAACGCAGCGCTAGGTTACCATGGACTATATACAGCAACATATTTATTTGTATGTTAAAATTTGTTGAAGTTCAACAAATATTGTTTTTGAAATTTGGAAAATAAATTTCATAAATATTTTAAGACTACTCCAACCGGAAATTTGTCAAAGTCTTATTTATGATTTTTATTCCCTCCACCATAGGATGGGGGTATACTAACTTTGTCCGTCTGTCAGTCCGTCCGTCTCTATGTTGAAATCACGCTACAGTCCGTAATAATAAAACTAGGTTGATAAAATTTGGTAAAAGTACTTCTTATGGTTATAGTATGTTATAGTCACCCTATAGAGGTCGCTCCAAGATAGGCTTATTTAAGTTATAACAAGTAAAAGATGAGAACAGTAGGAATAACAACAAGTTAGATGATATACATGGGAGCTATATCAAAATATGGACCGTTATCGCCCATTTTCAATCCCAAGTTACCTTCAGCCATAAGAAGTATCTATACCAAATTTCAGCCACCTAGCTCAAGCATTATAGATTGTAGCGTGATTACAACAGACGGGCGGACATGGCTAAATCGTCTTAGAATTTTACGACGATTAAGAATATATATACTTTCTGTGGTCTCAGATCAATATTTAGAGGTGTTACAAATGGAGTGACAAAATGAACATACCCCCCATCCTATGGTGGAGGGTATAAAAACCAAATTTTCTAAGCATTTTAAGCGAATCGTTGCGGTTTATGTTTTATTTAGACAATAATTCATCACAGTAAACATTTTTTAAATCAGTTCATATTTTGTTATATTCCACCTATAGATGTCGCTCTCCAAAAGGTTTGTTTAAGCTGAAACTTTGCAGTTTGTGTTCTAAGCGCTATAGAAGTTGTACTTTACTTCCGATCATTACAAAATTTTCCAGAAAGATGTTCCTCAATTTAGGAACGAATATTGCTTAATTAAGCGATTATCGGTTCTGAATTAGATATAGCCACATATATGTATATGTTCCTACCCATTTACCAATTATTCCATATTAGTATCGCAATGACCCTTATCGCATTGTTAGGGAAGTGTAGGGTATAATATAGTCGGCCCGCCCGACTTTCTGCCTTTTCTTGCTGGTTTTTAAATGCTTATACGTATTTCACAAAATATGGTCCAAATACTAAAGGCACATCCATGAAAATTGGAATGAAAAAAAAAATATATTATACTTGAAATTTTACGCACAGCCATCTTACACAACATTTTATTCCGGTTCACTCTAATACATTTACATACATCCTTAAGTTGTCGCATGGATTTCATTAAAACGATATCACGCTGTAAAAACAAAGCAACATGAAATGAGATATCATTGTTTTGCTTCTGAGAAAGTTGTTCAAACTATAATTGAATTACATTTTTTCCCCAGCAGGATGTGGCAGGTCATGATTTGAAAATTTATGATTGTACTAACTTGGAAAATGGAAAGAATTATGTTTAATGCTTTTTAATTAGTTGTCACACAGGCGACAGGCAGAAGGCGGATATGAGCAAGACAAGGGTATGAGAAATGAGCGTAGTGAAATTTGGGGGAAATTACATTAAAAATTAAAAAAATGCTGAGAAAAATATAAGCGTGTGTAGCGTGTTTTCCTCTAATTCAATTAAATAAGATACTGGACGAGTTAACGTCATCGACGAAATTGTTGTTTATACAGGGTTTTCCAACAAGAGGTGTTATTTTGAATCACCCGGCATTTCGGTAGCTGTCACTTTTGAAGCTCTAATTCTTTGACATTTGACAAGTAGAAACTACGCCATTACTAAAAATGGAACGATGCACGATTCAACAACGCATTGAAATTATTAAAATGCGAAAAATCGAAAATCATCGAAAAGTCATCTTGACTGATGAGGCCCATTTCCGCCTCGGTGGCTACGTCAACAAGCTAAATTGTCGCATCTGGGGCTCGGAAAACCCAAGAGTTATAGTTGAGAAAGAAGCCTCTCCATCCTCAACGTGTGACTGTTTGGTGCGGTTTATGGTCCGGCGGGGTCATTGGACCTTACTTTTTCGAAACAGAGGTTCGATCAACAGTTACGGTGAATGGATTGAGCTATCGAGAGATGATTAATGATTTTTTATGGTTGGAGTTGGATGGTATTGATCTGGACAACATTTACTTTCATCAAGACGGCGCTACGTGCCACACAAGCAACGAAACCATTGCATCTGTTACGGGAAAAGTTTCCGAGATCTTGTGATTTAACACCTTGCGACTTCTTCCTTTGGGGCCACGTCAAAGATAAGGTATACGCCAACAGCCCAGCGTCGATTCAAGACCTGAAAGATAGAATTCGTGAGGCTATCGAGGACATAGGGCAGCCACTTTGCGATTTGGTTATGGAAAATTTCATGAAAAGGATATGGTGCTGTAAGTGTGGTCGTGGTGGCCATGTGGCTGATGTTGTTTTTCATTATTAGCGGCATACCTTCCTCTTTATTATGAAATAAACATCCTCCATTATCTTAAACAATTAAATTTTTCTTTGAATACCAAAATAACACCTCTTGTTGGAAACCCCTTTATAAGGTAGTGACAATGAATGATAACTATGCAATGAAAAAGGAATATGTTTCTGTAGTGCAGTGGCCAAGACACATTCTGTGCATTTTTATGAAAAATTAACGTCAATTTAATGTTATTTTGACATCGATTCAAAACAAAATATACATCGAAAATGAGACAAAATTTCTGTAGCTAGATGTACTTGTTTTCCTTCAACTAAATTCAAAATTACATTGAACAGAATCAAGATATATGTATTTGTCAAATTACTCTATATTAAATACACTATGCTAGTCATAAAATGTAACAGAAAGGAGATCCTATGGATAGACCTATTTCAGACATGGTGAATACAGTGCCATTATCCGTTTCTATAAGTTAGATCTTGTTTTCGCCATATTCGACAACAAAGTTTGTTGGGAAATCAAAGAGGCGATTTTGTAGTGGAAGACTTGGTGATGGATGCTTCAGTCCCAAGAACGAAGTAAAGGGAACCCTTGGTGGATTATTTATATCAAAACAGTAGTCCCGACTTCTAACCCCCTGAGCAGAGCCTGATCTAGGGGGCTGGCGCCCCAGGTTTAATTTTTATTTTGCGCCCCCACACAAAGTAATTTTATTATTACTAGAGAATTTTTTGCAGAAGGCCTGCTCTAGGTTGCGAAGGCCTGCTCTAGTTGACTGTTATTAATTCAAATATAAAATTTATTGATTTTTATAATTTTCTTTTTTTCTAAACAACAATACGAGTACAGATGTGTAAATTATAAATTTTATGTTTTGCAAAAGATTTAGGAACACCGGTTATGTCGTTTCTTTACTTTATGGTATATTTTATTTTTTTGCCAACATAAAAAACGGGAATGACAAAAATTTTGCGCCCCTCACGTGCCTTGCGCCCCGGGGCTTCAACCCCATTTGCCCATATGGTAGATCAGGTACTGCCCCTGACGCATAAAAATTGCAATCAAATATTATCACATGTCAAAAAGCATGCAAATCATTGTTTGTTAATTTGTATACCCTCCACCATAGGATGGGGGGTATATTCATTTTGTCACTCCGTTTGTAACACTTCTAAATATTAATCTGAGACCACATAAAGTATATATATTCTTAATCGTCGTAAAATTCTAAGACGATTTAGACATGTCCGTCTGTCCGTCTGTCCGTCCGGCTGTTGTAATCAAGCTCCAATCTATAATACTTGAACTAGGTGTCTGAAATTTGGTATAGATACTTCTTATGGCTGCAGGTATCTTGGGATTGAAAATGGGCGATAACGGTCCATATTTTGATATAGCTCCCATGTATATCATCTAACTTGTTGTTATTCCTACTGTTCTCATCTACTAACGCTTTTACTTGTTATAACTTAAATAAGCCTATCTTGGAGCGACCTCTATAGGGTGACTATAATAAAATATGAACCGATTTGCAAAATTTTTATTGAGATGAATTCTAGTCAAAATAGAATACAAACTGCAAAGTTTCAGCAAAATTGCTTTAAAAATGTGGTATATATGGGTCAAAATCCGTATTTTGGAGCGACCTCTATAAGGGAGCTATATCACAACATTGACCGATATTGCCCATTTGCAATCCCAAACGACCTGCAAGCATAAGAAGTACTTTTACCAAATTTTATCAACCTAGTTTTATTATTACGGACTGTAGCGTGATTTCAACAGACGGACATGGCTATATCGTCTTAGAATTTTACGACGATTAAGAATATATATACTTTATGTGGTCTCAGATTAATATTTAGAAGTGTTACAAACGGAGTGACAAAATGAATATACCCCCATCCTATTGTGGAGGGTATAAAAATTACTAAAATATCTCTATCGGTTCAACAGTTACTGAGTTTTGTCCAGTAAAAAACTATTCTGAACCAGTGTGCGTCGTTGAGAAAAATATGCCTCGCGAAAAAATACTATTAGTCATTTCTCAACTTTTTTTGAGAATTAAGCAGATTTCGAGTTATTACTTAATTTGTATATTTTTGTACTCATAACTGAAAACATTTACATATTTATATTAGTGTTTGACTTAAATTCTTGTAAATTATTTTTCGGTTAGTGTGTATGGAAATTACAAAGCTAACCAAAGCTAACTTCTAAATATTAATCTGAGACCACATAAAGTATATATATTCTTAATCGTCGTAAAATTCTAAGACGATTTACACATGTCCGTCTGTCCGTCCGTCCGTCTGTTGTAATCAAGCTACAATCTATAATACTTGAACTAGGTGTCTGAAATTTGGTATATATACTTCTTATGGCTGCAGGTATCTTGGGATTGAAAATGGGCGATAACGGTCCATATTTTGATATAGCTCCCATGTATATCATCTAACTTGTTGTTATTCCTACTGTTCTCATCTACTAACGCTTTTACTAGTTATAACTTAAATAAGCCTATCTTGGAGCGACCTCTATAGGGTGACTATAACAAAATATGAACCGATTTGCAAAATTTTTATTGTGATGAATTCTAGTCAAAATAGAATACAAACTGCTAAGTTTCAGCAAAATTGCTTTAAAAATGTGGTATATATGGGTCAAAATCCGTATTTTGGAGCGACCTCTATAAGGGAGCTATATCACAACATTGACCGATATTGCCCATTTGCAATCCCAAACGACCTGCAAGCATAAGAAGTACTTTTACCAAATTTTATCAACCTAGTTTTATTATTACGGACTGTAGCGTGATTTCAACAGACGGACATGGCTAAATCGTCTTAGAATTTTACGACGATTAAGAATATATATACTTTATGTGGTCTCAGATTAATATTTAGAAGTGTTACAAACGGAGTGACAAAATGAATATACCCCCATCCTATTGTGGAGGGTATAAAAATTACTAAAATATCTCTATCGGTTCAACAGTTACTGAGTTTTGTCCAGTAAAAAACTATTCTGAACCAGTGTGCGTCGTTGAGAAAAATATTCCTCGCGAAAAAATACTATTAGTCATTTCTCAACGTTTTTTTGAGAATTAAGCAGATTTCGAGTTATTACTTAATTTGTATATTTTTGTACTCATAGCTGAAAACATTTACATATGTTTGACTTAAATTCTTGTTAATTATTTTTCGGTTAGTGTGTATGGAAATTACAAAGCTAACCAACAAAACCTACTAAATTATGAAACTTGTTGATTTTTCATAAATATGTATAGTGAAAGGAGACCCATAGCAATTTTTCCCAAAAAATATTTTTGCATGACGTTTGACATATGGTAAGATTTGATTGTAATTTTTCAGTGGTAAGGGGTGAGAAGCGTAAGCGACTGTTTTAAGAGGAATAATTCTCCAAAAGTTTCCTTTGTTTCGGTCTTTGAACTGAAGCGTGTTTTCCGAAGTCTTCCTCTTTAAAATCACCACCGAGATAACTAAGCTCTCCGATTTTCCAACAAACTTTGTGATATACTTCTCAAAGTGTCCATTTCGAGCACAGTGTTAATTTTGCGTTTATTTATTACACTGTTTTAAAATAAGTCGTTACACTTGAACCGGATGGTATACGTCTGAAACTATATGCAAAATTTGGTTAATTGACATTTTCGGCTTTTCATTTCCTGGTCCTGTTGCTCTTTAAAAGGACTTCAAAATTTGAAAGGATACGATTTTTCAAAAAAATATTTTAAATACTTGTTCACGCCCTACGATATCAATATAAGTGCCAAATAAAAGAGGAGAATTCTGGCTATTTATATTTCAAAAATGTCATATTTTTTCGAATAAATTCTATATATTATGTTTCGAATAACTTCATATACGAGTATTTTTTTCGAATAAATTCTTGGAGATTTTCAAAGGCAATCCTTTTTATCTGCGTAACAGGACCAGGAAAAGAAATACTAAAATTCAAATTAACTGCATTTGGCCTATAGTTTCAGGCGTATATTACCCGGTTCAAGTGTAATATAGACTGTCGGACGGTATTGTATATACAGTTTACGTAGTTCAGCACTCCTGTATTCTGAAAAATGTTCAATTAGGTTTTATGATTTACACGTATACATATATATATATATATATATAATACAATATAGACCCAGCATATACTAATATCCAGACTTTGCATCTAAGCACTATATAAACGTAATTTACCAACAGATCCTTACAAAATTTAGTAGATGAGATCAAGATCAACCCATGAAATTATCTTTTGCATAAAAGGTTTATATAAAAGAAAAGTTTATTGTCCCGTCGACTTGAAATACTAGAAATTACACCTTTAAAGTCGAAGTAATGTAGACCCACGAATTTAACTCCAATTTTGAAACTTCAAAAAAATGTTTGCAAAGAGCCGTTTTCGGAGAAAGGCTAAAGAAAATGTAGCAATTTTTCCAGAACGAAATCGCCATAAGTCATTCCTAATTTCTGTTACTTTAGCCAACGAGTTTTTGATCGAATGCCACGATGGAACAGTGTTTAAAAGTACCCAAGCATTCTTTAGTTTATTTTTTTCAAAATATTGACATCATATCTATGTGACTCTTGATTGAAATGACATTTTGAAAAGCAAGTGGTAAAAATACTTTTCGCTTTCGTAATATTTTCTTATCCCAGACTTGATTCACCTCAGAGGATATTTCTGGAAGATACTGAGAAAATTCGTATCTAGTACCGATTTTCTGTAATTCGTGAAGTTTAAAAAGATCGTAAGTAAAAAGCGCACAACAGGCCGAACCAGTGGTCCATAGACATGAGAAGAGACGTTTAAACGTCAACCTAACCTAACTAAACCTAATATTTTCTTACACACAGCGTACCTTAAGCGATCTGAAGTTGGCCTAGATTGACGCCGCAATTAATATATGAAAGGATATGCTTCCTTTCGCGTGTTATCGATAAAACAGAATTTTTACCCAATGAGACAAACTTAAGTTGTCTTTGAAGTCTTCATTGCTGAAAAGTGCCTTGTCACTTTTCTTCAGAATGTTTCATGTAAAAGTTTCGCATTAATTTACTGTAAAGCATTAATGAATATCTATAAAAGTTTTTTTGTTTAGGAAAGTAGAGTTGTAGATCTTTGTCTAGTGTGCCAATTTTCCTTTGATCACTTTTTCCAATGACTCTCAATATAATATTTATTTAGAAATTTAGCGGTGTACCTCCGATTTATATGTTACAAAATATTCCCTATATAATTTCGAAGGCACGGTGTGCATACTACACATAGTTGCCAGAATATATTATCAGAATAATAATAAAATCAGAAATGCAGATTTGTCAAATATAGATATAGTATTGTTTGTGATGATTATTAAATTACTAGATATATAATTAAAAAAGTGAACACATGCGAGAAAAAATAATGTCCGAAATTACATTAAAAAAATGTACAAGAGCCTAAAATAGTCTAGTGTTAGGATGGTCACCGTACTTATATGTTATTCTATAACTTGTCGTTATTTTCCTTCTATGTAAATAATGCAAAACTTTCCCAATCATTCGTCAATATGACTTCACTACATCCGGTGACATTGGGTATATTCAAATCTTCCTCTGCCTTAAATTGAGAAGCTAGACCACTTTCCTACGCACTATGAGATTAAAATTATCCTCATACGTCTATATAAACATTATATGTATCTATTAAAGATGTTCACTAAAGCATCTATTATAATTGTATATTCGAAAAATAGCAACAAAGCCGCCAAGAGAAAGCCATTCACACGGCCAGGAGTAGCGGCAGTAGCTACACATGCAGCCACTTAATCCATGGGTATGGCGGTATCCGATAGAATACCGCCAGTATCCACACTCTGAAGTGCAACGCTAAGTGGGTATGAATGAGTGACTGTGACCGAGGGCAAAAGTGCTGCACGTTCAAATGTTTGATGTTAAGCCAACCATTAACACTTCCTTCCTCTCTAATCTCGAAACTCTCTCACAGTTTCCTCGCAGTCCTTGAATATTTGTGTAATGCGGAATAATTCTGGTGTATGTCTGTCGGGGAACATTAAGCTGGGTCTTCGTAAAAAAAATCGAATTTCTCCTTAATAGAAACTTAAGATTTCTCTAGTTATACCTTCAATTTGGTGAAGGAGGTAAAATATTGCCCCCTATATAAATCACTAGTGTTTACGAAAATACACCATTGTTTTTATTGCGTAATAAGAATCTACGTACTCGATATTATATCTGGTAAAAGTTTGGTTTCTACATTCACAATGTGGTTCAAAAGTTCAGTTGAAAAATTAGAACTTGATATTTTCATTACCGGAGTTGGCAAAAACAAAATTTTTTCTTGGGTTTCTATTTTAGTGCACAGATTCTAAAAACGCCAAAATATCCATTCTTTGCCTTTAAAGTTAGCCTTGGTCAGTTTTACTTCGATAAGAATGTTTTGAAATTAAAACCGTTCTAAATTAGCTACAATTTTCTAAATTATACGTCGATTTTCTTCGGAATAGACTCATTATACTCATGAACGTTCAGACTTTACGACAAAATCATAAAAATATAACTAATGTGCATTTTGAGATGTTCTTATGAGGCTTTTATTTAAAAATTATTAAACAAATGATTTTTTGCAATATTTTGTAAGATATCGTCAAAACCACTGAACGGATGGAGAATGAGAGGTTACACCACATATTTTTGCATAATTTGTAACACCACTAAATATTGATCTGAGACCCCAGTGTATATATGTTTAACCTCGTAAACTTCTAAGACGATTTAGCCATGTCCGTCTGTCTGTCCCTCCGTCTTTTGTTATCACGCTACAATCTATAATACTTGAGCTAGATGGCTGAAATTTGGTACATATACTCGTCCTCCTTATATCTGCAGGTATGTTGGGATTAAAAATGGACAATATCAGTCTATTTTTGGATATAGCCCCCATATACTTATATATGTATCATCTCCCCGATTTGATTTCTTAACATCATAGAGACCACAAATGTCAACTGATCGGGCTGAGAATTGGTGACTGAGCTTTACATATACCCGGAATCCTTCACACGGACAAAGGTAGTCACAGATCCATGTTTTGATATAGCCCCCATACAAATGTCCCTCTATAATTGACTTCGTAACGCCACAAAAACCTCATATGTCAACTAATTGGGCTGAAATGTGGTATAATGAGTTTATTGTACCCGTAACCATTCACATGCGATCCATGGCGAAGGGTATATAAGATTCGACATGGCCGAAATTTATCCGTCTTTACATGTTTTGAATTGACGCACTTTTAGACAAACTGAATATCATCTCCCAGTAGCCTGATTATTCCCCGATTGAATTATTTCTCTAACTTCAAACGTTTCACAAAAATCTTCAAACGTGATTTTCTCGAAACGACAAAAAAATATACACTATTATTTCATTTGCTAAAAGAAATGCAATATCTGACCTGCACCCTTTTATCTACCCTAATAGGGTATTTTCTAGAAAAACTTCAGATAATTGTTTCGATTCGATTTGGTAATTACGAAATCATTTCCGACAATAAAAGAAGAATTTTGGTCTTATAAGTAACTTGTACACTTTAACCATTACATACCGGAAACTATTACAGTTATGGACCTTACGTTCGACAAAAAGGCTATTTTTATATTCATATTAAAATACAAAATGTTTAATTTTATACATATGTGACCCCATCTAGTATACATAAAACCACCTACCATTATCAGAAATTTAATCTAAAGTACACTCTGCTCGACAATGATGTGGCAATCACACTAAGCAGGAACCATTTTGCTCTAAAGATTTGACCAATATATGTTCAATGTACTCATACTGTGGCATACGAAAGAACAAACTTTTTATAAAATGAAAACCAGTAAGGAAAGACAAAAGTCGGGCGGGACCGACTATATAATACTCTACACCTCCCTAACAATGCGAAAAGGGGCATAGCGATAATAATTTGAAATAATTGGTTTCGTTTCAGAAGTTAAATATGTTGATCACAAAAAAATAGATCTGAAACGATAACCTTAAAATGCGCAGCATTCTTTCATAGATCATAGAATCAGAGGGAACAAATGACTAAACAGATTTTCATCAACATGGATCAAATTTCAGAACCTCGTTTCTGATAATCATATAAAGATCGGACGTAAAATACAGTTCTAATAGTGCTTAAATACTACATAGGGAGGAACATTTATATGTGGCTATATCTAAATCTGAACCGATTATCCCCAAATTAAGCGGTATTCGTTCCTAAATTAAGAAACTTCATTCTGTGAACAATGCGGAACAAACCTAACCGAAAAAAATGCATCCAGTACCTTGAAAATCGCAAAAAATCCCACAAAGTCATAAAATATCTGTCAGTAAAATATTGAAAAATAAGTATACACGTACGTAATACGTATACGTATGAAACAGGACATTAAAACAGAACAGAAAATGTATGCGATTTTTAAGGCACTGGATGCACTTTTCGGGTTTTTTTCTCTTATTCAATATCTACAACTTTGCTTCAGACACAAAAGAGATATTTCTTACGGTATACCGAAAAACATATAGAAAAATTGCAAAAAAAAATCCATCTTGAACAAAAAAATTTGTATGGCCATTAAATTATTAATTGAGCCAACTTGACTAAACGAATGATGCAGCAGTTTTTATTTTTGGGCTACTTCACGGCCAATTCTCAGAATTGAGTCCCAAATCAATGAGCTGAATAATTCTGTACTGTGAAACCTTTTTTCTGCTGAAATTCGCACTTATCGCATATAAAATACAGTATCTAAAGCGCTTATATGTCAAATATGGATTGACATATAGATGGGGGCTATATCTAAATCTGAACCTATCTTCCCCACAATTGGCAGTGTTGATTCATGTACAAGAAACCTCTTTCTGCCGAATTTCGTACACTCTGAAAAAATTGCTTCTGTAGTATATTGTCCCAAACATATCCTGCTTGAAATATATATATATGTTTAGTGAACACTCCAAATATGTATTTACTATTTTAAACACACAAATATTATATGTTTGGGAGGATAGTGTTCTAAATAAAAATATGTTCCCATTCTAATATTTAAGTATTTTATTTTCAAATGGCCTCCACGACTTCTTTTGCAGGAACGAATTCGATGAACCCAATTTTCGAGCACTTTTTCTACTAAGTCAAGTCGTATGTCATGAATGGCACGTTCAATATTGACTTGTAAAGCTTGAAGAGAGTCTGGTTTATTTCGAAAGACCAATGACTTCAAATAACCCCACAAGAAATAGTTTAATGGTGTTAAATCACAACTTCTTGGAGGCCACTCAATATCACAATTTCTTGAAATAATCGAATCTCCAAACATTTCGAGCAACAATTCAATTGTTTCATTTCCTGTGTGGCACGTAGCCACAATCGGTCAATGGCAAAAAGATAGCTCTTAACGAGAGTTAATTTCTCATTGGTGTCAAGGTCCTAGGTCGACTGGAAAGTGTTTTTTTTTTATTTAAAAAAATATTTTGATAATAAAACTGAATAATTTGTAAACGTTGTTCTTGCGTATATCTCTCCGTGATGAAATTCTAAACTCTACTGAATACAATGAAAAAGAAATGACAGATCATGACATATTACAAATGGCCGAAACGTTACTTCAAAATCATATCATCCCTATTGGAAAACCCGTTATATGTCGCAAGTCGGAGTTCCAATATTGAATAAGAATAAGGAGCATTGTGTCCTCTTTAAAACAAAGTAAACTTTGCAAAAATCGGTTCAGCCGTTCGAGAGCAATTACAAATTTCTTAAAACACAAAAACTAATTTTTTTAATTTTTTTAATTTTTTCAAAAATTAAAATACCCATACATATTTTTAAAAACCAGTAAGGAAAGGTTAAAGGTTAAAGTCCTATCGTTCTGAAATATAAATCAGAACGATAGGAGTGAAATTGCGACCTGTAGTCGACGAACAACTTAAGATGGACAGACGTACGGACGGACGGACGGACATGGTTAAATCGGCTCAGCTAGTGATTCTGAGTCGATCGGTATACTTTAAGGTCCAGTTATAGTATTTTCAGGTGTTACAAACAGCTGCCATGAAACAAACTTATAATACCCTGTACCACAGTGTGGTGTAGGGTATAAAAACGATTGGATGTAAAATACAGCTTCTACAGGACTAACGAGCCAAATCGGATGAAACATATATATGGGAGCTATAGCTAAATCTTAACCGATTTTCTTCAAATTCGGTAGTGTTGGTTCATGGATCAAGAAACTCTACCATTCTAAATTTCAAAATGATTGGAAGTAAAATACAGCTTCTACAGGACTAAAGAGCAAAATCGGACGAAACATATATATGGGAGCTATAGCTAAATCTTAACCGATTTTCTTCAAATTCGGCAATGTTGGTTCATGAATCGAGAAACTCTACCATTCTAAATTTCAAAACGATTGGATGTAAAATACAGCTTCTATAGGACTAAAGGGCCAAATCGGACGAAAGATATATATGGGAGCTATATCTAAATCTGAACCGATTTCAATCAAATTCAATAGAGGTCTTTACAGCTGCGAAATACTCTAAACTGCAAAACTTCAGAACGATCGGAGTGAAATTGCGACCTATAGTCGACGAACAAATGTACATGGACAGACGAACGGACGGACAGACATCGTTAAATCGACTCAGCTAGTGATTCTGAGTCGATCGGTATAGTTTAAGGTGGGTCTAGCTGTGTTATTTTCAAGTGTTACAAACATCTGCCGTGAAACAAACTTATAATACCCTGTACCACAGTGTGGTGTAGGGTATAAAAATGATAGCGAGACCTTTCTTTACCTATTTGTAACTGCTTATAAACACTTTAGCCAAAAAATAAACTACATACATAGGTCGATATTAAATATTCTGATCCATTATTGACTTTTGGTAATTTTTCCAGTCGAATTTCCAATATTGACTTTTGGTCACTTTTCCAGGATTACAGCCCAGAGTGCCCTGTCCTAGTATTTTGTTTATATCTGCGCAGAATACATGCCGATTTCTTTAGCGGCGCTTGGACAAAAGCTTGTTGATTATAGTCACTCCAAATTTTACAATTTTGCTTATTTGCGTACACGTGGAAAAATCGCCATTTTTGATATGTTTGAATTGAAAGAAAATATATTTGGCAACTAATTTTTTAAATAATATATATGTGTTAATAAATATTTTTTATTTGAAAATCAAGAAGTTTAGTTTGGAACGCATATATTATTCCATTAGAATAAAATATATTTGCGATCTGACTTTCACAAATAAAATATGTGTTTACACACATAGTTATTTTTTAAACGTCTCCTCTCTTCAACCTAACCTAACCTATTGTTTAAGGAGTTTTCCAAATATATTTTATTTAAAAACCACAGAGTGGTGTAGGGTATAAACAATTTTAAAACTTTGAACTATTTTATTTTGACAAGAATTCATCACAACAAAAATATTACAAATCGGTTCATATTGTGTTATAGTCACCCTATAGAGGTCACTCAAAAAATACGTATTTAAACCATATAACCATATTTATACCCTCACTTTAGTGTGACGAGGGTATATATCATTTGCTACGGAAAAAAGTGTAACAAATCGAAGGAGTGACCTAAGACCCCAAGTATGTTCGGCGGAAATCCGTTTTGGGTCATTTTAAATCGAATGAGCAATGTCCGTCCGTCTGTCTGTGTGTCTGTCTGTCTGCTGGCTGGTGCGCACGATAACTCTCGAAAGGAGTAACCGATTGACTTCAAATTTCGTACGTGGTAATATTTTTTTCTATCTCCGGCTAAGTTCGAAGATGGGCCATATTGGTCCACTCCTTCTGGTACCTCCCCCACAAAGGGTTAAAATGTTGTGAAATATTGATTCTTTAATAACTGCTATTATACGTATTCGAATCTTCTGAAATTCCACACATAGTATTAGTTTTTTAGTCGCTATCAACTCGAGGAAAATGGGCGAAATTGCCACGCCCGTTTTGGTATCTCCCACACAAATGCACCATTTTGCACTAAAAGTTAAAAGCTTATAACATTAATACCAGTGTTTAGAAATACTTGAAATTTTGTACAGTGCAATGCTTTTATAGTGCCTATAGTCCAGTGAAAAATGGGCGTTATTGCCGCTCCCCATTTGGTACCTCCCACACAAATGCACCATTTTGCACCAAAAGTTAACAGCTTATAACATTAATACCAGTGTATAAAAATACTTGACATTTTGTACAGCGTAATGTTTTTATAGTGCCTACAGTCCATTGAAAAATGGGCGTTATTGCCACGCCCCTTTTGTTACCTCTCCCACAAAGGCACCATTTTGCACCAAAAGTTAACAGTTTATAACATTAATATTAGTGTATACAATTACTTGAAATTTTGTACAGTGTAATGCTTTTATAATGCCTATAGTCCAGTGAAAAATGAGCGTTATCACCACGCCTCTTTTTGTACCTCCCACACAAAATGGCCAAATTATACCACAATTTAATATCTCAACGTTAATATACCAGTCCATATAAACGGTTACAATTCGGCACAGTGCAATGTATTTAAAGAATCTACTGTTCAGCGAAATATAGGTGTATTTCTTAAACCCCTTCTGGTACCTCCCACAAAAATTGACAGAATAATTTGTGTAATATTCAATATCACATTACTCACAAAGTGAGGATATTCCTTAGTCGGTTTACCCGACTGAAACTTTCTTACTTGTTTCTAAGCATTTTAACTGAATCTGTGCAGTTTGTATATAATTAAGACAAGAATCCATCGTAGTAAACAATTTTTAAATCAGTTCATATTTAGTTATAGTCCATATAAAAATGCTATTTTAAACCATAAATTCCACATTTTTCAGGTAAAGAGCTTGGCTAAAGAATTTGCGGCCTAAAATTGCAGCGTTCGTTTTTTAATACAGGGTTTTCCAACAAGAAGTGCTATTTTGAATCACCCGGTATTTCGGTAGCTGTCACTTTTGAAGCTTTTTTTCTTTGACATTTGACAAGTAGAAACTACGCCATTACTAAACATGGAACGATACACGATTCAACAACGTATTGAAATTATTAAAATGCGAAAAATCGAAAATCATCTTGACTGATGAGGCCCATTTCCACCTCGGTGGCTACGTCAACAACAAAATTGTCGCATCTGGGGCACGGAACAGCCAAGCGTTATTGTTGAGAATCCTCTCCATCCACAACGTGTGACTGTTTGGTGCGGTTAATGGTCTGTCGGGGTCATTGGACCTTACTTTTTCGAAAATGAGGTTGGATCAACAGTTACGGTGAATGGATTGCGCTATTGATCTGGACAACGTCTTTCAACAAGACGGCGCTACGTGCCACACAAGCTACGAAACCATTCCTCTGTTACGGGAAAAGTTTCCGGACCGTGTTATCTCTCAAAGAGGTGATCACAATTGGCCACCGAGATCTTGTGATTTAACACCTTGCGACTTCTTCCTTTGGGGCCACGTGAAAGATAAGGTCTACGCCAACAGCCCAGCGTCGATTCAAGACCTCAAAGATAGAATTCGTGAGGCTATCGAGGACATAGGGCAGCCACTTTGCGATTTGGTTATGGAAAATTTCATGAAAAGGATATGGTCCTGTAAGCGTGGTCGTGGTGGCCATATGGCTGAAGTTGTCTTTCATTATTAACGGTATACCTTCCTCTTTATTATGAAATAAACATCCGATCATTTATCTCAACAAATGGCATTTTTCTTTGAATACCAAAATAACACCTCTTGTTGGAAAACCCTTTACAACGAAAAGGATCGTTTCATGATTTGGTCCATATCCAAAGATTTTTCCAGTAACCAAAATTTAATGCAATCTATGGTGCAGGGTAATATGAGATTCGGCATGGTCGAACTTAACGCTTTTACTAGTTAATTTATTAAGTTGAGTATTCCTATTCATCATTTTTGTAAATCCATCTATGCGAATTATAGTTACGAAAGATTAAACGATTTAAGTTTTAATTGAATTTTGCAAAAACTTGCCTTTAAATGAAGGCAGTGATGCATTGCCAAAAAAATTAAATACAAATTAATCTTCGTTTCGGAAATATAAGTTCTAAAAAAAATTATAATGGGAATATAGTTTTGTTTTAAACAAAAACCTCCCAAACATATAATTTTTATACTTTGAACTTCTGAATAACAAAAAACTTGTCTTTAAATGGAGGCATTTATGCAGTGGTAAAATAATGAAATACAAATTAGTAATTTTTTCGGAAATATTAGTTCCAATAAAAATATTAGAATGGCACATAGTTTTGTTTAATACTAAATCCTCCCAAACATATAATATTTGTGGGTATCAAATATTACATATTTGGAATGTACCCCAAACATATGTATATTTCAAGAAGAATATGTTTGGTACAATATACTACAAAAGCGATTTTTTTGCGTTAACCCAAAAATGAGCATCTTCGCTGAAGTTTGGCGAAGAAAAAATTTATTTTTAAAGAAAATTTCAACAATTTTATGGAACGATCAAAATTTAAATAAAATATACTTTGGTGCAAATATTTTATATTTACATACCGGAAAAAAGTTTGAATATCTCTCTTATCAATGTTATATTTTTCGGAGTTTTGGTGCCAATCATCTTTAAAAACGGGGAAATATTTAAATCGGCTACAGAATTTGTTTTCCTACCTATAGGAAAAAAGTAATTTTTACCGAATATAATATGTTTCCTGAAAATATACTACAGAAGCGATTTAAATCGGTTGTTAAATAAAGCATTGTCTACAACTCAAATTTCTGGATCTGTAAAAGACGAAAGAGTAACTATAGCATACAGGGTAAGCTGGAGTTACTTACGATTTGTGATGTTATATAAAAATACGTACAAATTACAAAATTGCGACATGACACGCATATAACACTCGACTCTTACTAACGCCACCGTTTTTGCTCTGTTTCAATTTCCAATAAAAAATATTTTTCATTAATTTACCGCAGGACATTTTATGAAATGTTTCTTCCTTATATAATTTTTTTTACTATTTCGCAAAATACGTTTTTATCAAACCGACTGTGTATATTTCATTTGGTAACTGTGAGGATTTTTCATTACACCTCACAGTTTCGTCCCTTCCGGGGAGCAATGTACAAGTAAGTCCATCTGCATTTGTTGTAATCTGAGCGCTCTAAGCACGTGGTGTGGTTTTGGGTATAAATTAATGTGAGCGCACATAATAACTTTAAATATTTATAATTATCTTGTATCTGTGTGCTGGCATGCATAACTTATTATGGAGGGCAAGAAGAAGACCAATGGAAAAAAATTCGATTTGTATGCCAGCTAGAAATAATGGACTTAATACTCACTTCATCTACGGGTAAATTTTAATTTCCGGAATCATTTACGATTTATTAATCACTTTCGAATGTCGATATATGCAGGGTTCTTCAATATAAATAAATCTTCTGTTGTGTATGTAAATGAAACATAAACAAAAAGTGATGGTTCAGAATATTTAATATCGACCTATATAGTTGATTTTTGGCTAAAATGTCTATAAGCAGTAAAACATAGGGAAAATAAGATAATTCAAATAAGATAATAAGCGCTATCGAGAGATGATTAATGATTTTTTATGTTCGGAGTTGGATGGTATTGATCTGGACAACGTTTACTTTCAACAAGACGGCGCTACGTGCCACACAAGCAACCAAACCATTGCTCTGTTACGGAAAAGTTTCCGGACCGTGTTATCTCTCAAAGAGGTGTTCACAATTGGCCACCGAGATCTTGTGATTCAACACCTTGCGACGTCTTCCTTTGGGGCCACGTGAAAGATAAGGTCTACGGCAACAGCCCAGCGTCGATTCAAGACCTTAAAGACAGAATTCGGGAGTCTATCGAGGACATAGGGCAGCCACTTTGCGATTTGGTTATGGAAAATTTAATGAAAAGGATATGGTCCTGTAAGCGTGGTCGTGGTGGCCATTTGGCTGATGTTGTTTTTCATTATTAACGGCATACCTTCCTCTTTATTATGAAATGAAAATATATTATGAATACCAAAATAACACCTCTTGTTCGAAAACCCTTTATCATATGCTACGGAAAAAAGTGTACGGAAATCTGTTTTGGGCCATTATAAGTCATTTGAACAATGTCCGTCCGTCTGTCTGGCTGGGGCACACGATAACTCTCGAAGGGAGCAACGTATTGACTTAAAATTTTGTATGTGATAATATTTTTTCTATCTCAGGCTAAGTTCGAAGATGGGCCATATTGGTCCACACTTTCTAGTACCTCCCTCATAAAGGGTTACAGTTTAGTTAAATATTGATTCTGTAATGACTTATATACTACTTATCAGAATCTTCTGCAGTTCCACACATAGTAATTGTTTATCTGTCGCTATTAACTTGAGAAAAATGGATGAAGTGGCCCAGCCCCCTTTGGTACCTCCCATACAAAGGGACCATTTTTGTACAAAAATGTACCAGTACATAAAAATACTTAAAATTTTGTACAGTGTAACGCTTTTTCATAAACCCCTACGGGTACTTTGCACACTAATTGGCAGATAAATTCGTGTAATAATACATATTACAATACCCACAAAGTGAGGGTATACCTTAGTCGGTTTACCCGACTGAAACTTTCTTACTTGTTTTGTAAGCTCTTTGCCATATTGGTCGATATAAACAAAAAATATTGTTCTTTCATATTTGAGATATTTGTTCTTCTAGAAAATGTAATTTAATCCCTAACTATTTATATACATTTTTAATATATTTAATTTGAAAGAAAATGCATTTGAAACATTTTTTTTAAATCTATATATATAAATAAGTTGATTTTCTTTGTAATTAATGTTCTCTGTAATATAACAAAAAATATAATAATATTGTTATCCTTTAAGCCTCTTATAAGATACAAAGTTAAAACTTTGTACATATGAGGTACTATCAACCGCAAAAATATGCGCGAAAAATTAATTTGGATTCTCTGACTGTTGTCAGTGTAGCTTTGACCAGAACAATTTTCATTATTTAACTGAAACTAAGTTATCCTTCCAAAATATAAAAAAAGTATATGTTCATACTGACCACACATGAGATGCGAAAACAATTAATCGATGTACAGCTTAATGTCAAACCGTATCTTGAAATTTTCTAAAACCTTTTCAAAATATATTGCTCACCATTTACATATCGTCGGTGCGCCGACAAAAACTCCTGTGTAATTTTTCGATTTTTTTTTTATTGTCGAATTAGAACGTCCTAGCGGTCAAACGACTACCCACCAAAGCATTTTTCGCTATCTTCACCGGTTCCGAAGTTACCAAAAACTCCTATGTGTATCCCTCTATAGCAATGCTCCGACAAAAACTCCTATGTATTGTAGGCACACCCTGTCCCAAGGGATATAAGGTTGGCTTAGATTCACGCCAGAAAACGGCTAATGAGGTTTTGTTCAGAATCATTTCCTCTATTCGACAATGAGTAGATCATAATTGGATCTGCTTCCATCCGCGAGTTATCGCGAAAACAGTACTTTACTCAAAACAAACTTAATAGCTTTGATTTGTAAAGAAAAACGCGGAAATTTAGAACTGTAACACAATTTCCTTTAAATATGATTATTTGTAAGACGCTTTGTAACGTCCGCGACATTTTCCATGTTTTTATATTGCGAATTTTGTGCAATCCATAAAATCGGCTTACACCGCCAAAGTTTTCCAAAAATATTATACCGAATTTAAAAAATTAATATATATGCATTCTATAATCTCTGAGGAATAGATTAATATCAGCATTTTCACGACAAATATCGCTTGATGAATAAATTTTGCACAAAAAAAATAGTTCGGAATTATTTTACTATATAATGCTATTATCTCGCGAATGAACTGTTCTAGGGAAAAGTAGTCAAAGGAAGTTTGGGAGATAAGCGAAAGGCCTACAACTCTTTCTTTAACAAACAAAATTTATAGTAATTTGGCAAGGATTTACAGTGTGTTAAAACTTTTGTATGCTTTTCCCTTTATATGAGGCATATTTTGATTTGACACATTGTAAATCCCTACCAAATTATTATAATTTTTTGTTAAAGAAAGATTGAAGTCGTTTTTAATGTCTCTAAAGTTTGTTTGACCACTTTTTCCTTGGACTGAACGTCCGTTCGCGTAATAATAGCATTATATAGTTAAATAATTCTGAACTTAAATGTTTTTTGTTCGAAATGTATTCGTCGCTGGATGTTTATGACGGAAATGCTAGTGCCAATATATCCCTCAGAAATCATAGAATGTAAATATATTAATTTTAATAAATATATTTTTGTAAAAATAATATCTTTGTAGAAATTTAGCGGTGTAAGTCGAATTTTTGGATTACAAAAATTTCACTATAGAATAATATAACAAATATAGCGGACATTACAAAGCGTTATAGAAATGTTCATATTTATGGGAAATTATGATAAAGTTTTAAATTTCCGCGATTTATTAAGTTCGGTTTTTTGGTTAAAAATTGTTTTTATCGCGATAACTCGCGAAAGGAAGCAGATCAGATTTGGATTTCTTCTTATCTGAGTAGAGTGGATGATTCTGTACAAAGCCTCATTAACCGTTTTTAGCCACAATCCAGACCAACTTTCGTTTGCTTGAGGTACGCTGTGAACATTCAAATATCAAAACTCCTATGTGTAATTTTGTTGTTTTATAAAAATTTAAAATGCTCCAAACAAAACATCCTATGTGTCGATTTTCATGAAAACCATTTACCACGTCATGGGCTTTTCACATATACGATTTTTGTTATGATATATTGGTGGTAAATAATTAAAAGAAAAATTCAAAAATCTGAGATATTACAAATATTGCGATTTGACGAAATAGCAACGTTTTTGGTCTCTCCTGAAAATTAGTAAAAAAACACATATCTAACGTTGTCAATATGGTCAATTCACAGTCTGTGGTAAGTGTAGCAGTGACCAAAGCTTCCACTCTTTCAGATCTTAAAAAGTATCGCGCTATCAAAATCTTTAATTATTTTTTTTTAAGAATCTTAAATGATGCAAAGATAAAAATATGCAGTATTTAACAGATTGTATTGTATTGGATGTACAGTATTTTAAGATTGTGCTCAGCTTGGCGGTGGCCTAAGCTATTTTCATTATTTCATTGCATTTCAAAATTCTTTAAGAAATACAAAACTACAAATTGATGTGTACATACTGATCTCAAGGGAGATGCAAAAATAACTATCGGATGTCCAGCCTAAGGTGAACCCGGGCATAAAACCCCATTTTAAAATGTGGAAATCATGTTCAAAATATATCGTTCACTTCTTATTGTGGTAACATCTAACAGGATTAATTTTGAATTCTTAGAAGGTGGACAGTGTAGCAATTACCAGAGCAATTTTCATTCTTCCAATACTTTAAAAGTCCATAAAGAGCTATGGAGCTACACACATATGTGCATATATAGATCTTCAAGGAAATACGTCACGTATAGATTTGTTGGAATGTGGCCATTTCTAGAGCTATCACAAATTTTCAACGCGAGAACATACATATATACCTTGAAAATGTGTTTTTGCATAAAATATGCATTCAGCCAAACATCGGTAAAACTATATTTGTGGGCGTCGAGTCTATACGAAACGCATGTGTCAATTTCACTAATATAAAATTTGGGGGCAACGAAGTGCACTGGGAAAAGCTACACCCAGAAAAATAATTGGTTGGAATTCGATTGTAACAATAACAAAATAGTACTAGCACCGTTTGTCGGTTGTATTTATATATAAATACATAGTTAAAACAACAATAATAACATGGGTGCGATCAAATGAAAATGCTTGCAAGTAAATCATTCGATTTAAGATTGTTTTTCATTGACACTCGGTTAGTTGTTGTAACCACTTTTAAAATGTCATTATATTACCATATGATCGATATTTGGTTGTGACAACGAATGTTTTATTCTTGACGACAGAAATTGTATCAATAGACCAAAGACTATTATTGCAACGAATAATTGGTTACTATAACAGAAAAATGTATTAATAGATCGTTGTTTGGTTAGTCAAATTATTTCCCAAATTTAGAATAATTAAATATATTTTGGGAAATACATACATGACAAACAAACAAAAAATTATTCGACGTAAATTAATCTTTAATCAAAGTACAGGTCGCAATTATGGTCCGATTTCAACGAAACTTTGCACATATTGTTCTTAAGGCCCAAGGACGATCCCTATTGAATTTGGTTTAAATCGGTTCAGATTTACATATAGCTCCCATATATACATATGTACCTCCGATTTGGTATATATGCACTGTATAAGCAACATTTTTGAACCGATTTGTACAAAAATTTACAGAGAGTAGTCTTATGATACATTTAGAGACAATACAAAATATGGGGAAAATCGGTTCAGATTTAGATATAGCCCACATATATATGTTACCCCCGATTTGACATGTAAGCGCTGTAGAAACTGTATTTTATATCCGATCAGTGCGAAATTCGGCAAAGAGAGGTTTCTTATTACATGAAGGAATACTGCCAAATTCGGAGAAAATCGGTTCAGATTTAGATATAGCCCCCATATATATGTTACCCCCGATTTGACATGTAAGCACTGTAGAGACTGTATTTTATAACCGATCAGTGCGAAATTCGGCAGAAAGATTTTTCCTATTATATGAATACACACTTTTAAATTTGGAAGAAATCGGTTCAGATTTAGATATATCCCCTATATATACGTTACCCCCAATTTGACATGTAAGCGCTCTGGAGACTGTATTTTATGTCCGATCAGTACGAAATTCGACAGAAAGAGGTCTTTTTACATGAATGAGTATTCAGGGAAAATCTTTCAGATTTATGTATAACCTATATATTGTCATATATCATATATTTGGTATCAAAGCACTATAGAAGTTCTACTTTACTTCCGATCATTAAAATTTTCCAGAAAGATGTTTCTCAATTTAGGAACGAATATTGCTTAATTTAGCGATTATCGGTTCAGAATTAGATAATATGTTCCCATTTACCAATTATTCCAAATTATTATCGCAATGACCCTTAGGTCATTGCCTTTCCTTACTGGTTTAATTTTGTTATGAATTGTTTGGATTTTTTGTTCAATAAATTAAATAAAAGTTAATGAAAACTGTTTTAATTAATTGTCGTTAGTACATGACTGACAACTTGTCAGAACAACCAATTTTTTAAAACATATGGTTGTGGCAACATACAATCCATAATTTTAGCTACCATTTTCGTAATTGGCGCAATCAAATATGATAGTTGAAGTATACAACAACCAAAATGTTGGTAGTCCTGATGGAATCGCATGATAGTAGACAGAACTACCAAAATTCGGTTGGCAAATAATTCGGTTGAGGCAACCAAACTGTTTTCTCTGTGTAGTATTATATATTTATTAACAACAAAATTTTATTTGAAAATCTAGAAATGTGGTTTGGGACGCATACATTAATATAATAGAACAAAATATATTTACAAACTAAAATATGTGTTAACACACAAACAAAGTTATTGTTTAAGAAGTTTTCCAAATATATTTTATTTAAATTTTTTTTAATTTAAAAAACTTGTTTGACTTTGCTGACATTTTCGAATTTTAGTAACTACTTCCAATATTTCGTATTATACTTTATAGTTAAGAACGTCATAAGCAGCATTAGCTTTTTTACAGAACTAGTTCATACACGGGGCAAAATTTTCTTTTTTGTATTTGTAACATAAATTTTTAAATATTATATTTTTCTGAGCAAATACATTTTTATACCCTACACCACACTGTGGTACAGGGTATTATAACTTTGTGCATTTTTTTGTAACACCCAAAAGGAGAAGAAATAGACCCATCGTTTATTATACCGATCGACTTAGAATCACTTTCTGAGTCGATTTAGCTATGTCCGTCTGTCTGTCTGTCTGTCTGTCCGTCTGTGCATGTATTCTTGTAATCAAAGTACAGGTCGCAATTATGGTCCGATCTGGACGAAACTTTACACATATCTTTTTTTTTTTGGCCCAAGGACGATCCCTATTGAATTTGGTTAAAATCGGTTCAGATTTAG
Organism: Eudasyphora cyanicolor; assembly: GCA_963930755.1. NCBI lineage: Eukaryota > Metazoa > Arthropoda > Insecta > Diptera > Muscidae > Eudasyphora > Eudasyphora cyanicolor. The sequence goes on along the minus strand of OZ005736.1, from coordinate 152,248,892 downwards.
ATATAGCCCCCATATATATGTTAGCCCCGATTTGACATGTAAGCGCTGTAAAAACTTTATTTTATATCCGATCAGTATGAAATTCGGCAGGAAAAGGTTTCTTATTACATGAATGAACTCTGTTAAATTTGGAAGAAATCGGTTCAGATTTAGATATAGCCCCCATATATACGTTACCCCCGATTTGACATGTAGGCGCTGTAGAGACTGTATTTTATATGCGATCAGTACGAAATTCGACAGAAGGAGGTCTTTTTACATGAATGAGTATTCAGGGAAGATCGGTTCAGATTTATATTGATTGTTCCTCCTGATTTGGTATCAAACCGCTATAGAAGTTGTATTTTACTTCCGATCATTAAAATTTTCCAGAAAGATGTTTCTCAATTTAGGAACGAATATTGCTTAATTTAGCGATTATCGTTTCAGCATTAGATAATATGTTTCTACCCATTTACCAATTATTCCAAATTATTATGGCAATGACCCTTATCGCATTGTTAGGGAGGTGTAGGGTATTATATAGTCGGCCCCGCCCGACTTTCTGCCTTTCCTTACTGGTTTTCTGAATAAAAATAGTCCCAAATAAGAAATGTTAGGATGGAAACAAATATTTGTGGGTAACAATGTCAAATATTACATATTTAGAGTGTACGCTAAACATATATATGTTTCAAGCCGAATATGTTTGGGTAAATATACTACAGATGCTATTTTTTTCAGCGTGTAGCAATAACTTTTTTGAAAGCACTATTTTTTTTTCTATTTATTCCCAGTCATCATTTGTGGTCAACCCATCAAGCAATGTATCAGTATGCAAGATTATAGCATTTCAAATATAAAGAAATTTTGCGAACATTTAAAATTTCTGAAAAAAATTAAGGTTGAGTTAAGGTTAAAAACATAAAACTTGTCTTAAAATTAAGATGTTGATATATTTTCTAAATATTTAAATGCAAATAAATATTAGTTTCGTAAATAATAGTTCCAAATAAAAAATATTAGGACGGATTTGTTAAGAACAACATGTTCCCAAATATATAATAATTGTGTGTGCAAAATATAGCAAATAATATGTTTAGGACAATATACTACAGACTCGATTTTTTTCAGCGTGAGGACGTTGAAGTCTACGTAATTTTGAATTTTTTAAAACTTCCCTGAACCAATTCGGAGAAATGGTTCTCTAGTTATGATGTGGTTCAACCAATGATATTAAATCTGTAAGCAGTTAACTTTTGGTACAAAAGTTTTTATTTGTGTGTTAGGTACCAAACGGGGAGTGACAACTTCGCCCATTTTTCTTGAGGCGTTAGCGACTAATAAACTAATACTATATGTGCCATGCCGAAGATTCGAGTCAGTAGTATAGAAGTTATTAAAGATATGCCGTGTTACTGTTATGAATTCATGTAGGAATTTAAGGTAGGATTTCCTTTTTTTCGAAAAACTGATTGTTCCAAGTTTTTAAGTAACTATGTATGCACCAAACTGAATCCTGATTCTAATATGTTATTAACTCTAATCAGTTAACTCCATATTCCGTTCTTCTACGGTAAATAGTTTTTGAGACCATAAATGTTTAACTAATGCTACGCCCACTAATCCGATACTGCCAAACTTGATTGATGCTTTAGATAATAACTCCACTAACGTGTGTTTTAAATTTCGTTTCGGGTAAACACCTTCTTTGATATTCCAATTCGAAATAATGCCACGTCCACGTTTCCCCGCCCACATTTTCCAATTTTAGTTTCCAAAACCATCTCAGGCCAAATGGCTTTCAAACAAAAGAAAAAATTTTAAAATAGGCCACGTTGTTTCAGAGTCTATAAAGCGCGACTTACAAACAAATGTTTGTATGTATGTGTGGAGTGTGTCCCTATATATATGTTCCCCCAATTTGGTATCAAAGCGCTATGGTAATCGCACTTTACTTTCGATATTGCAACATTTACCAGCAAGAAGTTTCTTAGTTTAGGATCTAATACTGCTTAAATTGAGGATAATCGGTTCAGATTTAGATATAGCATCATATGTATATACTATCTTCCTGTCAGATTTTTAATTGCTATTGAAACTGTATTTTACGTCCGATCTTTATATTATTTGTCAGAAATAAGGTTTTGAGACCAAGTTGATGAAAATCTGTTTAGATTATGTATAGCCCCATCAATTTGTTCATATGTACTGCAGCTAAGTACTTTGTTATCTGAAACGAAACCAATTACTCCAAAATTATGATCGCAATGCCCATTTTCGCATTGTTATGGAGGTTTAGGGTATTATATAGTCGGCCCCGCCCGACTTTCCGTCTTTCCCTACGGTTTTTTTTCGAAATTACCACACAATGAATCTGATTCTAATACTGACAGCTTTTCTATGGAACAAGTGTTGGCCCTTTCAATCAACACTAATCCAATTCAATTGAATTTGAATTGGCTTTTCCTAATTTCAAATTTCCTTACTGATTATATCGAAACTAGTTGTTCATATGAAGATGAAATATTCCTGTCCTATTTACGATGAGATAATAACAAAATAACCATTTATACATTTATCTAGTTGGCACTCTCATCTTTCCTCCACCAACACGCAATATTGATGTGAGGGCGCAAAAAGGAAAGACTTTTTGTATTCTAATGGTCGCGCTGGTTGTTAGCTAAAGTGTGCCACTATCGGATGACACAGATGAGATGCTAATTTGTTAAGGGGCAGACATTAGACTGACATTTAACACAGAATTTGTCGGAGTCTGATTAACGGAGTCTTCTTTTGTAGCCATATATGTACATATACACATACATATGGTATACATATACATACTTATGAATACCCATACAAACGGAAATAATAAGTAATACTTTTCATATTACGAACACATACAAACACACACGAAGATAGTGATTGCTTCTTTGCTAGAATAACTTATCTCGAAATAGAACATTTTACAGTGGATATTTGTTTCAATATAAACTGTATGGCATTCCTTACATACATCAATATTTTAATGGCCGATTTTCAATTTGAAAAATTAATAAAAAAATGTCTATCTTGTATAAGCTGTTTAAGGTATACTCTCAATTTTTGAGAAATGTAATATGTCATTTCATACTTTGTGAGGCGGTTGACAGAATAGAGAAGTTTGATCATTCGTTAAGTCATTGGAAAAATTATCAAAAATACAGTATATGTAGAGACATAACTAATTTCTACATAAGTTATTGGGAACTTATTTTCATGTGTGCTCATCAATTTGGGTAGGGTAGAGTTTTTCAGCCGATTTGGCTCTGCGATTCCCTTGGAGTTTGGCTAAGCAAGCATTCTCACTTAAAAGTTTGCATAATTTAGGTCGTCTGTATTATAAAAGTTAGAATTTTTCATTTCTCAGCGATTCCTCTCAAAATAGGGACAAGGCTTTCTTGTGAACCGCGGATCCCCAATTGAGAAACCCTGATGTAGGAGCTAGCAAAAAAGGACACTCTAAAAAAAATTGTATTGAACAGAATTTAAAGTTTTTGGGTTTATAAGCATTATACTCTTAACTTGAAAAAGATGCATTTTTATTTAAAAACCAGTAAGGAAAGGCTAAAGTCGGGCGGGGCCGACTATATAATACCCTACACCACTCTTGTAATATTGAATAACTCTGATATATAAATTTTGTAATTCATGTATAAATTGTTTACAGAAATTTACTTTTGGGACATTTTATACTTAAATAATACCCTGTACCACAGTGTGGTGTAGGGTATAAAAACGATTGGATCTAAAGAGCCAAATCGGATGAAACATATATATGGGAGCTATAGCTAAATCTTAACCGATTTTCTTCAAATTTGGTAGTGTTGTTCATGGATCAAGAAACTCTACCATTCTAAATTTCAAAATGATTGGATGTAAAATGCAGCTTCTTCAGGACTAAAGAGCAAAATCGGACGAAACATATATATGGGAGCTATAGCTAAATCTTAACCGATTTTCTTCAAATTCGGCAATATTGGTTCATGGATCAAGAAACTCTACCATTCTAAATTTCAAAACGATTGGATGTAAAATACAACTTTTATAGGACTAAAGGGCCAAATCGGACGAAACATATATATGGGAGCTATAGCTAAATCTTAACCGATTTTCTTCAAATTCGGTAGATTGGTTCATGGATCAAGAAACTCTACCATTCTAAATTTCAAAACGATTGGATGTAAAATACAGCTTCTACAGGACTAAAGAGCAAAACCGGACGAAACATATATATGGGAGCTATAGCTAAATCTTAACCGATTTTCTTCAAATTCGGTAGATTAGTTCATCGATCAAGAAACTCTACCATTCTAAATTTCAAAACGATTGGATGTAAAATACAGCTTTTATAGGACTAAAGGGCCAAATCGGACGAAACATATATATGGGAGCTATAGCTAAATCTTAACCGTTTTTCTTCAAATTCGGTAGTGTTGGTTCATAGATCAAGAAACTCTACCATTCTCAATTTCAAAACGATTGGATGTAAAATACAGCTAGGACTAAAGGGCCAAATCGGACGAAACATATATATGAGAGCTATCTTAACCGATCTTAATCTTAATCTTAATCTTAACCGATTTTCTTCAAATCCGGCAATGTTTGTTCATGGATCAAAAAACTCTACCATTCGAAATTTCAAAATGATTGGATGTAAAATACAGCTTCTATAGGACTAAAGAGCCAAATCGGACGAAACATACATATGGGAGCTATAGCTTAATCTTAACCGATTTTCTTCAAATTCGGCAATGTTGGTTCATGGATCAAGAAACTCTACCATTCTAAATTTCAAAACGATTGGATGTAAAATACAGCTTCTATAGGACTAAAGGGCCAAATCGGACGAAAGATATATATGGGAGCTATATCTAAATCTGAACCGATTTCAGCCAAATTCAATAGTGATCTTAACAGCTAACTTATAATACCCTGTACCACAGTGTAGGGTATAAAAAGACTCGGTGGCGTATACTGATTATGTTCATACTATTAAATGACGTATACGTCCCATAGAACCGCTGATAAAACTACCCTCACACAGTGCAAGGAATTAAAAAGGGAAATATATCGGATATATTTCCCTTTTTAATTCCTACACCACACTGTGGTACAGGGTATTATAAGTTTGTTTCATGGCAGATGTTTGTAACTCCTGAAAATAACACAGCAAGACCCACCTTAAAGTATACCGATCGACTCAGAATCACTAGCTGAGTCGATTTAAGCATGTCTGTCCGTCCGTCCGTCTGTCCATGTAAAGTTGTTCGTCGACTACAGGTCGCAATTTCACTCCGATCGTTCTGAAATTTTGCAGTTTAGAGTATTTCGCAGGTGTTAAGATCGCTATTGAATTTGGTTGAAATCGGTTCAGATTTAGATATAGCTCCCATATATATCTTTCGTCCGATTTGGCCCTTTAGTCCTATAGAAGCTGTATTTTACATCCAATCGTTTTGAAATTTAGAATGGTAGAGTTTCTTGATCCATGAACCAACATTGCCGAATTTGAAGAAAATCGGTTAAGATTAAGCTATAGCTCCCATATGTATGTTTCGTCCGATTTGGCTCTTTAGTCCTATAGAAGCTGTATTTTACATCCAATCATTTTGAAATTTCGAATGGTAGAGTTTTTTGATCCATGAACAAACATTGCCGGATTTGAAGAAAATCGGTTAAGATTTAGCTATAGCTCCTATATATATATGTTTCGTTTGATTTGGCCCTTCAGTTCTATAGAAGCTGTACTTTACATCCAATCGTTTTGAAATTTAGAATGGTAGAGTTTCTTGATCCATGAACCAACACTACCGAATTTGAAGAAAATCGGTAAGATTTAGCTATAGCTCCCATATATATGTTTCATCCGATTTGGCTCTTTAGATCCAATCGTTTTTATACCCTACACCACACTGTGGTACAGGGTATTATTTAAGTATAAAATGTCCCAAAAGTAAATTTATGTAAACAATTTATACATGAATTACAAAATTTATTTATCAGAGTTATTCAATATTACGAGAGTGGTGTAGGGTATAATATAGTCGGCCCCGCCCGACTTTAGCCTTTCCTTACTGTTTTTTTCTTTTCTTTGACGTTACATAAAGTCGCTAAACAGTAGAAACATTAAACAGATTGCACTTTGCCGAATTATAAGCGTTCGTGTGTACTGGTATATTAACGATTCTAATTAATAGTATAAAAGTTATTGGATAATCATTATATTTATATTCACAGTTCCTATAGTCCTGTAAAAAATAGGCGTTATTACCAAGACTCTTTTGGTACCCCCGATATAAGTGGGCAATTTGCACAAACAGTTTACGGCTTATAACTTCGATTTCTGCACATAAAAACATGAAATTTTGTATAGTGTAATGCTATTACCCATAGTATATTGAACAATTAAGAACGTTCAGTGGGGTAAACCGACTTATGAATCACCTCACCTGGAGTCCCAAAAAAATATTGGAAAATTTATTTTTTTGTTTTTATTAAATTATTATCAATTTAAATTGCATTTAAGAACTTTAAATTATGTACTGGTATTAAAGTTAAAAGCAGTTTACATTTGGTACAAAATGGTCTGTTTGTGTGGGAGGTCCCAAAAGAGGCGTGCCATTTACGGTCACTTATCTCTGGACTCTAGGTACTACAAAAGCATTACACCGTACAAAATTTCAAGTATTTATATTCACCGGCGCACAGTGGTTCAGAATCGCTTTTTATTGGTCAAAACTATGTAACTTTGGAACCGATAGACATATTTTAGTAGTTTGTTTTTGTTCGACAGGTAACTCCTTAAGCTTTTCGCCAGTTTTTATTACAATAAAATTGGATCAGCAGTTATAGAGGAATTCAAGGTCAAAGTTGAACTTTTGAATTTTTTAATATCTAGCATGGAAATGGGGGGTTTTGTTTTGTTTTCATCTTCATTATTTATTAAAAGAATGTCATACGTTGATAAATAAGCTATTTTAATAATAAATTTTGTAAAACTAAAACTCGACAAAAAAATTTCCTCGATATTTACAAATACACCTTGCATGTAAAGGGTTTTCCAACAAGAGGTGTTATTTTGAATCACCCGGTATTTTGGTAGCTGTCACTTTTGAAGCTTGTATTCTTTGACAAGTTGAAACTACGCCATTACTAAAAATGGAACGATACACGATTCAACAACGCATTGAAATTATTAAAATTCACTACAAAAATGGTGAAAATCTTGAAGTCACAGTTCGCATGAGGCTCATTTCCACCTCGGTGGCTTCGTCAACAAGCAAAATTGTCGCATCTGGGGCTCATCCTCAACGTGTGACTGTTTGGTGCGGCTTATGGTCCGGCGGGGTCATTGGACCTTACTTTTTCGATAATGAGGTTTGATCGAGTACATAGGGCAGCCACTTTGCGATTTGGTTATGGAAAATTTCATGAAAAGGATATGGTCCTGTAAGCGTGGTCGTGGTGGCCATTTGGCTGATGTTGTTTTTTATTATTAACGGCTTACCTTCCTTTTTATTATGAAATAAACATCCGATCCTTTATCTCAAAAAATGGCATTTTTCTTTGAATACCAAATTAACACCTCTTGTTGGAAAACCTATTGTTTGAACAACATTAAGAGAAACATTTATTTTTTACCCATATATGTAAAAAAACAGTAAATTATAATTTTTAATCGTTCGGTTGAAAAATTGCCTGCAAATATTCCATATTTTGTTCCGTATCATTTCTGTCCTCCAGCAGCCCTCTTGCATCTTCATCTAAGTTCCGATGTTCTACTTTCCATTGATTTCGAATGCTGGAGATGAGGGGATCTGGCGTTGCCAACAAAATATTAAATAGATCTTCGTTTGTACAATTTCGAGATATTTTTCTGGTATTGTGCTCTCTATAAAACCTGTAATCCGTATTTCTTTTGTCCTGGACCTCCTCTGATAGATCTCCAATGATGCTTAATGACATCTCCTCCTTGAAATGAGATTTATATCAACACCAGTTATTTCAGATGCTTTTTGGGATCAGAAAAAAACCTTCTTGCTGTATTCCCATTATTGGTATTGCTTGATCCTTGTTGTGGTTGGTCTACAATCAACCCACATTTGAGAAATTCATCCTGAACATGTTTTTTTTTATACCCTACACCACACTGTGGTACAGGGTATTATAACTTTGTGCATTTGTTTGTAACACCCAAAAGGAGAAGAAATAGACCCATCGTTTATTATACCGATCGACTTAGAATTACTTTCTGAGTTGATTTAGCTATGTCCGTCTGTCTGTCCGTCTGTCCGTCTGTCTGTCTGTGCATGTATTGTTGTAATCAAAGTACAGGTCGCAATTATGGTCCGATCTCGACGAAACTTTACACATATGTTTTATTTGGCCCATGGACGATCCCTATTGAATTTGGTTAAAATCGGTTCAGATTTAGATATAGCCCCCATATATATGTTACCCCAGATTTGACATGTAAGCGCTTTAAAAACTTTATTTTATATCCGATCAGTCTGAAATTCGGCAGAAAGAGGTTTCTTATCATATGAATGAACACTGTTAAATTTGGAATAAATCGGTTCAGATTTAGATATAGCCCCCATATATACGTTACCCCCGATTTGAAGTGTAAGCACTGTAAAAATGTTATTTTATATCCGATCAGTATGAAATTCGGCAGAAAGAGGTTTCTTATTATATGAATGAACACTGTTAAATTTGGAAGAAATCGGTTCAGATTTAGATATAGCCCCCATATATACGTTACCCCCGATTTGAAGTGTAAGCGCTGTAAAAATGTTATTTTATATCTGATCAGTATGAAATTCGGCAGAAAGAGGTTTCCTATTATTTGAATGAACACTGCTAAATTTGGAAGAAATCGGTTCAGATTTAGATATAGCCCCCATATATACGTTACCCCCGATTTGAAGTGTAAGCGCTGTAAAAATGTTATTTTATATCCGATCAGTATGAAATTCGGCAGAAAGAGGTTTCCTATTATTTGAATGAACACTGTTAAATTTGGAAGAAATCGGTTCAGATTTAGATATAGCCCCCATATAAACGTTACCCCCGATTTCACATGTAAGCGCTGTAAAAATGTTATTTTATATCCGATCAGTGCGAATTTCGGCAAAAAGAGGTTTCCTTCTACATGAAGAAATACTGCCAAATTCGGAGAAAATCGGTTCAGATTTAGATATAGCCCCATATATATGTTACCCCCGATTCGACATGTAAGCGCTGTAGAGATTGTATTTTATATGCGATCAGTACGAAATTCGACAGAAAGATGTCTTTTTACATGAATGAGTATTTAGGGAAAATCGGTTCAGATTTATATATAACATCCGTACATATGTTCCTCCTGATTTGGTATCAAAGCGCTATAGAAGTAGTACTTTACTTCCGATCATTAAAATTTTCCAGAAATATGTTTCTCAATTTAGGAACGAATATTACTTAATTTAGCGATTATCGGTTCAGAATTAGATAATATGTTCCTACCCAGTTACCAATTATTCCAAATTATTATCGCAATGACCCTTATCGCATTATTAGGGAGGTGTAGAGTATTATATAGTCGGCCCCGTCCGACTTTCTGCCTTTCCTTACTGGTTTAAATTTCTTAAATCCTTGTTGGTATCATTATTGATCCTGTAGATCAATAATCGTATTCTTGTATGTAGTGGCGATAATCCAAATTCATATGCATCAGTATTACCTACTGATTTTTCCAGGACTTGGTTTTATATGCTTGATGTAGATTGACATATAATGCAGCTGGATGAAGCCTTTGTGTCAGTCAAAGCCTGTCCAACTTTTCCATCTATCATCGTTAGATGGCCTTCAATTTCGACTTCTAAATACTGCAGGCCAATTGTCTGGCCTTCAATTTCTACTTCTAATGGCTGCAGTCTTGTAATTTGGGTTCTTATATCATTGACTTCTTTTTTAATGGTATCATGAGTTTCTTTTTTAAATTAAAATTTAATTGGTTTGCAGTATTTCGTAAAATATGGTGTTCAATGTTTCCAAATATCCTTTGTCTGCATCGTACTGGTCGAAGGTTCCGAGTCTTCCAAATTCTTTATCAATCGCAATGGGACAAATGACACCATGAACATATCTGCGTCTGGAGTATTTTCACATACTGATTGCTTGTATTGTTTTTGTCCAGAAGAACCATCACATCCCCATTTGCAAAAGAGAGTTAACTTGCAGTTCCCATATTTCTTCAAATCATGTCCTTAAAATGATTGTAGCAAGCGTTGAGCTGTATATGTAATTAAGTATGTCTTGAAGTTTTACCTCTGCCGAACTCGATGTGATTTTAATAATGTCCGTTGGTGGAGAACAGTCCTTTTTAGCAGCAAGTATGTGATGATATGATGGATACAGATTTGAGCCTTTTTCAATCGCACGCAACATGAGTTGTGTATATAGATGTTTTGTTAACTTCAAATCCAAAAAAATGCTAATGCCCCTTCATTTGAGAACTGTTTTTTATCGCTTGGAGTTTGAATACTCTTAATAATCCGTTTTGTTCTCAGAGGACTAGCGTTTAAAACTTTTTCAACAATTTCCGCTTTTGTGCGTTGGTTTTGTGACCGCAATTGATGTAACAAGCTTTCTGCAATAGTTTCACATCCGATTTCTTCATTGATATCCTTAAGTTTCCGCCTTTTAGATCTATAGCTACATTTGCCGAGTGATTTTGGTGGTCTCCCACAATTGTTTGGATTTTTACTTTCTGAAGATACTTGGACACTAAGTTCGCCCTCTAACCATATTGCAAAGGTCTTATAAAATTTATGTTCATTCCATCAAAATTGTTTGTAGCGCTTAGTTAAGTTTATGATGAAAATATTTACTTTATTTTGCAGTTCCAATTGTATTTCGATGCTTGAGGATCTTCCTTCTTTTTGTTTCCAAAATACTCTTCGGATAATTCTTTACAGCTGAAGTTCTCCATCCATAATCTTCTAAAATTTTATTGTTTCTGCTTGGATATAATTTTGCAACTGTGTTGTATTTGAATACCACTGGATTTTATCGTTTCCTTTCAAGTATAGTGTCATACTCTGTTCATAAGTAGCATAAACATAGGTAAAATAAACATAACCAGTAAGGAAAGGCAGAAAGTCGGGTGGGGCCGACTATAATATACCCTACACCTCCCTATCAATGCGATAAAGGTCATTGCGATAATAATTTGGAATAATTGGTAAGTAGGCAGGAACATATTATCTAATTCTGAGCCGATAATCGCTAAATTAAGCAATATTCGTTCCTAAATTGAGAAACATCTTTCCGGAAAATATTAATGATCGGAAGTAAAGTACAACTTCTATAGCGCGTTGAGACCAAATCAGGAGGAACACATATATGGAGGTTATATATAAATCTGGACCGATTTTCCCTGAATAATCATACATGTAAAAAGACCTCTTTCTGTAGAATTTCGTACTGATCGGATATAAAATACAGGATCTACAGCGCTTACATGTCAAATCGGTGGTAACATATATATGGGGGCTATATCCAAATCTGAACCGATTTCTTTAAAATTTAACAGTGTTCATTCATATAATCAGAGACCTCTTTCTGCTGAATTTCATACTGATCGGATATAAAATAATGTTTTTACAGCGCTTACAAGTCAAATCGGGGCTAACATATATATAGGGGCTATATCCAAATCTGAACCGATTATAACCAAATTAAATAGGGATCGTCCTTGGGCCAAAAAAAAGATATGTGTAAAGTTTCTTCAAGATCGGACCATAATTGCGACCTGTACTTTGATTACAAGAATACATCTACAGACAGACAGACGGACATACAGACGGACGGACAGACCGACGGACATAGCTAAATCGACTCAGAAAGTGATTACAAGTCGATCGGTATAATAAACAATGGATCTATCTCTTCTCCTTTTGGGTGTTACAAACAAATGCACAAAGTCATAAAACCCTGTACCACAGTGTGGTGTAGGGTATAAACAAACTTATAATACCCTGTACCACAGTGTGGTGTAGGGTATAAAAAGACTCGGTGGCGTATACTGATTATGTTCATACTATTAAATGACGTATACGTCCCATAGAACCGCTGATAAAACTACCCTCGCACAGTGCAAGGAATTAAAAAGGGAAATATATCGGCCGTTTCTTAACCAGACAACCGATTACGCATGCTTGTGGAAGAGGTATTAGAGAAGCTAAGTTTTACATGTGGACCCCCTATGGTATACAGGGGCGGAGCTACGGGGCCTCAAAGTTGGCCACCTCGGCTGAACAAAATGTTTAAAAGTGTGTAACTTCTGTCTTTTCGTCTGACTCATAGGATATTGCTCTTTTTGTGCGTATTCTACTAAACGAGGTCCACAAAAGACTTTTTACTCTTAAAAGGTATATCGTATTGTTAGTGAGATATGTGCAATTGAAATTGAATATCCGATTTCTTTCACTTCAAATTTTATGAATTGGTCCGTTATACCTAAAGTGACCAGCAGTCTTTGGTCCAAAAGCGTGGATTCCTTTGCAAAAGAGGGATTTTGTAACAACAAGTGGTAATTTTTTTCTTTTCTTTAACGTTATATAAAGTCGCTAAACAGTAGATACATTAAACAGATTGCACTTTGCCGAATTATAAGCGTTCGTGTGTACTGGTATATTAACGATTCTAATTAGTAGTATAGAAGTTATTCGATAATCAATATATTTATATTCACAGTACCTATAGTCCTGTAAAAAATAGGCGTTATTACCAAGACCCTTTTGGTACCCCCGATATAAGTGGGCAATTTGCACAAACAGTTTACGGCTTATAACTTCGATTTCTGCACATAAAAACATGAAATTTTGTATAGTGTAATGCTATTACCCATAGTATATTGAACAATTAAGAACGTTCAGTGGGGTAAACCGACTTATGAATCACCTCACCTGGAGTCCCAAAAAAATATTGGAAAATTTATTTTTTTGTTTTTATTAAATTATTATCAATTTAAATTGCATTTAAGAACTTTAAATTATGTACTGGTATTAAAGTTAAAAGCAGTTTACATTTGGTACTAAATGGTCTGTTTGTGTGGGAGGTCCCAAAAGAGGCGTGCCATTTACGGTCACTTATCTCTGGACTCTAGGTACTACAAAAGCATTACACCGTACAAAATTTCAAGTATTTATATTCACCGGCGCACAGTGGTTCAGAATCGCTTTTTATTGGTCAAAACTATGTAACTTTGGAACCGATAGACATATTTTAGTAGTTTGTTTTTGTTCGACAGGTAACTCCTTAAGCTTTTCGCCAGTTTTTATTACAATAAAATTGGATCAGCAGTTATAGAGGAATTCAAGGTCAAAGTTGAACTTTTGAATTTTTTAATATCTAGCATGGAAATGGGGGGTTTTGTTTTGTTTTCATCTTCATTATTTATTAAAAGAATGTCATACGTTGATAAATAAGCTATTTTAATAATAAATTTTGTAAAACTAAAACTCGACAAAAAAATTTCCTCGATATTTACAAATACACCTTGCATGTAAAGGGTTTTCCAACAAGAGGTGTTATTTTGAATCACCCGGTATTTTGGTAGCTGTCACTTTTGAAGCTTGTATTCTTTGACAAGTTGAAACTACGCCATTACTAAAAATGGAACGATACACGATTCAACAACGCATTGAAATTATTAAAATTCACTACAAAAATGGTGAAAATCTTGAAGTCACAGTTCGCATGAGGCTCATTTCCACCTCGGTGGCTTCGTCAACAAGCAAAATTGTCGCATCTGGGGCTCATCCTCAACGTGTGACTGTTTGGTGCGGCTTATGGTCCGGCGGGGTCATTGGACCTTACTTTTTCGATAATGAGGTTTGATCGAGTACATAGGGCAGCCACTTTGCGATTTGGTTATGGAAAATTTCATGAAAAGGATATGGTCCTGTAAGCGTGGTCGTGGTGGCCATTTGGCTGATGTTGTTTTTTATTATTAACGGCTTACCTTCCTTTTTATTATGAAATAAACATCCGATCCTTTATCTCAAAAAATGGCATTTTTCTTTGAATACCAAATTAACACCTCTTGTTGGAAAACCTATTGTTTGAACAACATTAAGAGAAACATTTATTTTTTACCCATATATGTAAAAAAACAGTAAATTATAATTTTTAATCGTTCGGTTGAAAAATTGCCTGCAAATATTCCATATTTTGTTCCGTATCATTTCTGTCCTCCAGCAGCCCTCTTGCATCTTCATCTAAGTTCCGATGTTCTACATTCCATTGATTTCGAATGCTGGAGATGAGGGGATCTGGCGTTGCCAACAAAATATTAAATAGATCTTCGTTTGTACAATTTCGAGATATTTTTCTGGTATTGTGCTCTCTATAAAACCTGTAATCCGTATTTCTTTTGTCCTGGACCTCCTCTGATAGATCTCCAATGATGCTTAATGACATCTCCTCCTTGAAATGAGATTTATATCAACACCAGTTATTTCAGATGCTTTTTGGGATCAGAAAAAAACCTTCTTGCTGTATTCCCATTATTGGTATTGCTTGATCCTTGTTGTGGTTGGTCTACAATCAACCCACATTTGAGAAATTCATCCTGAACATGTTTTTTTTTATACCCTACACCACACTGTGGTACAGGGTATTATAACTTTGTGCATTTGTTTGTAACACCCAAAAGGAGAAGAAATAGACCCATCGTTTATTATACCGATCGACTTAGAATTACTTTCTGAGTTGATTTAGCTATGTCCGTCTGTCTGTCCGTCTGTCCGTCTGTCTGTCTGTGCATGTATTGTTGTAATCAAAGTACAGGTCGCAATTATGGTCCGATCTCGACGAAACTTTACACATATGTTTTATTTGGCCCATGGACGATCCCTATTGAATTTGGTTAAAATCGGTTCAGATTTAGATATAGCCCCCATATATATGTTACCCCAGATTTGACATGTAAGCGCTTTAAAAACTTTATTTTATATCCGATCAGTCTGAAATTCGGCAGAAAGAGGTTTCTTATCATATGAATGAACACTGTTAAATTTGGAATAAATCGGTTCAGATTTAGATATAGCCCCCATATATACGTTACCCCCGATTTGAAGTGTAAGCACTGTAAAAATGTTATTTTATATCCGATCAGTATGAAATTCGGCAGAAAGAGGTTTCTTATTATATGAATGAACACTGTTAAATTTGGAAGAAATCGGTTCAGATTTAGATATAGCCCCCATATATACGTTACCCCCGATTTGAAGTGTAAGCGCTGTAAAAATGTTATTTTATATCTGATCAGTATGAAATTCGGCAGAAAGAGGTTTCCTATTATTTGAATGAACACTGCTAAATTTGGAAGAAATCGGTTCAGATTTAGATATAGCCCCCATATATACGTTACCCCCGATTTGAAGTGTAAGCGCTGTAAAAATGTTATTTTATATCCGATCAGTATGAAATTCGGCAGAAAGAGGTTTCCTATTATTTGAATGAACACTGTTAAATTTGGAAGAAATCGGTTCAGATTTAGATATAGCCCCCATATAAACGTTACCCCCGATTTCACATGTAAGCGCTGTAAAAATGTTATTTTATATCCGATCAGTGCGAATTTCGGCAAAAAGAGGTTTCCTTCTACATGAAGAAATACTGCCAAATTCGGAGAAAATCGGTTCAGATTTAGATATATCCCCATATATATGTTACCCCCGATTCGACATGTAAGCGCTGTAGAGATTGTATTTTATATGCGATCAGTACGAAATTCGACAGAAAGATGTCTTTTTACATGAATGAGTATTTAGGGAAAATCGGTTCAGATTTATATATAACATCCGTACATATGTTCCTCCTGATTTGGTATCAAAGCGCTATAGAAGTAGTACTTTACTTCCGATCATTAAAATTTTCCAGAAATATGTTTCTCAATTTAGGAACGAATATTACTTAATTTAGCGATTATCGGTTCAGAATTAGATAATATGTTCCTACCCAGTTACCAATTATTCCAAATTATTATCGCAATGACCCTTATCGCATTATTAGGGAGGTGTAGAGTATTATATAGTCGGCCCCGTCCGACTTTCTGCCTTTCCTTACTGGTTTAAATTTCTTAAATCCTTGTTGGTATCATTATTGATCCTGTAGATCAATAATCGTATTCTTGTATGTAGTGGCGATAATCCAAATTCATATGCATCAGTATTACCTACTGATTTTTCCAGGACTTGGTTTTATATGCTTGATGTAGATTGACATATAATGCAGCTGGATGAAGCCTTTGTGTCAGTCAAAGCCTGTCCAACTTTTCCATCTATCATCGTTAGATGGCCTTCAATTTCGACTTCTAAATACTGCAGGCCAATTGTCTGGCCTTCAATTTCTACTTCTAATGGCTGCAGTCTTGTAATTTGGGTTCTTATATCATTGACTTCTTTTTTAATGGTATCATGAGTTTCTTTTTTAAATTAAAATTTAATTGGTTTGCAGTATTTCGTAAAATATGGTGTTCAATGTTTCCAAATATCCTTTGTCTGCATCGTACTGGTCGAAGGTTCCGAGTCTTCCAAATTCTTTATCAATCGCAATGGGACAAATGACACCATGAACATATCTGCGTCTGGAGTATTTTCACATACTGATTGCTTGTATTGTTTTTGTCCAGAAGAACCATCACATCCCCATTTGCAAAAGAGAGTTAACTTGCAGTTCCCATATTTCTTCAAATCATGTCCTTAAAATGATTGTAGCAAGCGTTGAGCTGTATATGTAATTAAGTATGTCTTGAAGTTTTACCTCTGCCGAACTCGATGTGATTTTAATAATGTCCGTTGGTGGAGAACAGTCCTTTTTAGCAGCAAGTATGTGATGATATGATGGATACAGATTTGAGCCTTTTTCAATCGCACGCAACATGAGTTGTGTATATAGATGTTTTGTTAACTTCAAATCCAAAAAAATGCTAATGCCCCTTCATTTGAGAACTGTTTTTTATCGCTTGGAGTTTGAATACTCTTAATAATCCGTTTTGTTCTCAGAGGACTAGCGTTTAAAACTTTTTCAACAATTTCCGCTTTTGTGCGTTGGTTTTGTGACCGCAATTGATGTAACAAGCTTTCTGCAATAGTTTCACATCCGATTTCTTCATTGATATCCTTAAGTTTCCGCCTTTTAGATCTATAGCTACATTTGCCGAGTGATTTTGGTGGTCTCCCACAATTGTTTGGATTTTTACTTTCTGAAGATACTTGGACACTAAGTTCGCCCTCTAACCATATTGCAAAGGTCTTATAAAATTTATGTTCATTCCATCAAAATTGTTTGTAGCGCTTAGTTAAGTTTATGATGAAAATATTTACTTTATTTTGCAGTTCCAATTGTATTTCGATGCTTGAGGATCTTCCTTCTTTTTGTTTCCAAAATACTCTTCGGATAATTCTTTACAGCTGAAGTTCTCCATCCATAATCTTCTAAAATTTTATTGTTTCTGCTTGGATATAATTTTGCAACTGTGTTGTATTTGAATACCACTGGATTTTATCGTTTCCTTTCAAGTATAGTGTCATACTCTGTTCATAAGTAGCATAAACATAGGTAAAATAAACATAACCAGTAAGGAAAGGCAGAAAGTCGGGTGGGGCCGACTATAATATACCCTACACCTCCCTATCAATGCGATAAAGGTCATTGCGATAATAATTTGGAATAATTGGTAAGTAGGCAGGAACATATTATCTAATTCTGAGCCGATAATCGCTAAATTAAGCAATATTCGTTCCTAAATTGAGAAACATCTTTCCGGAAAATATAAATGATCGGAAGTAAAGTACAACTTCTATAGCGCGTTGAGACCAAATCAGGAGAAACACATATATGAAGGTTATATATAAATCTGGACCGATTTTCCCTGAATAATCATACATGTAAAAAGACCTCTTTCTGTAGAATTTCGTACTGATCGGATATAAAATACAGGATCTACAGCGCTTACATGTCAAATCGGTGGTAACATATATATGGGGGCTATATCCAAATCTGAACCGATTTCTTTAAAATTTAACAGTGTTCATTCATATAATCAGAGACCTCTTTCTGCTGAATTTCATACTGATCGGATATAAAATAATGTTTTTACAGCGCTTACAAGTCAAATCGGGGCTAACATATATATAGGGGCTATATCCAAATCTGAACCGATTATAACCAAATTAAATAGGGATCGTCCTTGGGCCAAAAAAAAGATATGTGTAAAGTTTCTTCAAGATCGGACCATAATTGCGACCTGTACTTTGATTACAAGAATACATCTACAGACAGACAGACGGACATACAGACGGACGGACAGACCGACGGACATAGCTAAATCGACTCAGAAAGTGATTACAAGTCGATCGGTATAATAAACCATGGATCTATCTCTTCTCCTTTTGGGTGTTACAAACAAATGCACAAAGTCATAAAACCCTGTACCACAGTGTGGTGTAGGTTATAATAAAACGACCCAAAAAAACTAAAAAAGGGTTAAGATGTCATAAATATGGTAAATATGCCATAAAACACACACAACTTGGCGTCAAATTCCAATTTGACAAAAATATAGTACCTGTGGAAATATGTTAAAAAAATCACATGTAAACTGTACACTGTACAGTTTACATGTGATTTTTAAGTCCAAAACATGGTGTTGGCAACCAATATATTGTGGCGGTGTCAAAGATTTTTCTTCAAAGCATGATTGTAGATAATGAACAATTCCATTTTTTTTCCCTGTATTGACATTTGTTGTATCACATACAATCATTTTAACCGAGTTCCACAAAGAAAATCGGTTGAGAATTTCCTTTATGCCTGTAAATTTAAGTAGAGTTAGAAATGTATATAAAATCTTAATTTTTATTTCTTACCTTCAAATATTGTGACACTTTTTCCATTCTCAAGCACCATTACTGCTACTCGCACTTCTTTAGTTTCATTTGACAATACCACTACCTGCACTTCCTTTTTTCCAAACTTTTTCCCGTCAAAATGAAGACACCAATTCTCTTTTTGTAACGTTGTCATATATTTTGCTTCCAATCGCTCGGCTGATTTCATTGAGGCTTTATATACGGCAGATTGTGTGGGTGCTGGAATAGCAATGCCTGATTTCACTAATGCTTCACATACTTTAGTTGCTTTTCTGCTACTCAAACTTGTGTCCTCTATCATGTCTACTGCGACCCTTGTTTGACACTTGACTTTTTTAAGTCTTTTTGTAGGTGGTTCAGGGTCATACAATTCAGTATCTCCTTCCAGGGACGATATTGTTGTGTCAGATACACTTGAATTTATATTACTTTTGTTTTTACGGTCACTGGTTTAAGTAAAACAATTTTTGATGGATGAATATTTGTTTCCTTTTCAGTGGTGTATCCAACATCTCCATTGGAATTTTGTTGAAGTGCATACAAGTTTTTGTCTTCAACGCTCAGCCAAATGCCATTTGGATTGGTTATATCAAACAGTTCTCCAAAAACTATAGAAACTTCTCCATTAGGTCGCTTTAAAAACTTGGAATAATTTTTAAAAAGATTTTCTACTTTTCTTTCAATTGAAGTTTTAGTTATACTTGGAAAGTTTAATTTTCTCCATAAATCCACCAATTCGTCGGCAATAATTTTAAATCTTGCTTTTTTACTTTTTTCGATGTTTGCCAATGAGTTATATCTACCTATGATAACGGTCTTCTTAGGTATTCTGCAAAATGCGTTCAAATTTTTGTCAACCTGTTTTATTTCTTGCCGTCTATTTTTGCTTTTCTCGAAGCGAACCAAAGACTTTTCCCATTGTTGCGAATTTCTTGAAATTGCATTTGTACTTTTCTTGAAACTCATTTTTTTCCACTGTTTAAAAATGTAAATTGTTTATGACACAACGCACCGATCAGCGAGCACAAAATAACTGAAGTGCTTCAATCAATTTGCTTTCAGAGATAAAATAAAAGCAGAGAAGTACTCAGTTCTGACTGCAAAATAGCGGTAAATATTTTTATAGGAACTAGAAAGCAAACGAAAACAAATAGCAAAAGCGGTCAACAGCTATACATTGCCAATGCAAATGTACATGTTTGTGTGTATATGCGCATGTAAATTTTAAAATCGTTTGGTGCGTGAACTTTTTTGAATGAAATAAAAAACTAAAAACGCAGTTAACATTTTTTTAATGTTTCTCATCGTGAATGGGCATGTAAAACATAGGTTAAAAAAATAGAATACCCCTACTGTACAGTAATACTTTTGGCAATTTCTCAAAGAGTACTATCTTACCTACGTAACAAAAAAATTAACCCTCTATCGATAATAGTTTGCAAGAAATGACAAAAATATAAAAAATTACGTTTTTTCAAAATTACATAAAGTATTTGTTTTCAGCAGCACACCACGCCCACAATAATAAATAGTTTGATGTACAAAATGGTCCATTTGTGTTTGAGGTACCAAAAGGGGCGTGCCAATAACGGCCACCTTTCTCTCGACTCTAGGTACTATAAAAGCATGACACTGTACAAAATTTGAAGAATTTGTATGAACTGATATTAAAGCCATAAGCAGTTTACTTTTGGTGCAAAATGGTCCATTTGTCCAACTTCGCCCATTTTTCTTGACGTGTTAGCGGCTAACAAACTAATACTATCAGCATGTTTCCCTATGTCGAACGAAAGCAATGCGAAAGAAAAATAGCTGTGTTTAGACCTACTAACTGGCATCAGCCAGTATGTTTGCATTCGTTTTGTCGTTCAGCTACCTTCTAGTAGGTCTAAATCAGCTGTTCGCATCGCATTCGCATCGCATCCGTTTGACATAGAGAAACAGGCTATATGTGTGAAATTTCAGAAGATTCGAGTAAGTAGTATAGAAGGCATTTTTTGGGAGAGGTACTAGAAGGAGTGGACCAATATGGCCCATCTTCGAACTTAGCCGGAGATAGAGAAAAATATTATCGCATACCAAATTTGAAGTCAATCGGTTACTCCTTTCGGGAGTTATCGTGCGCACCAGCCAGCAGACCGACAGACGGACGGACATTGCTCAAGTAACCTAAAATGACCCAAAACGGATATCCGCCGAACCTACTTAGGGTCTTAGGTCATTCCTTCGATGTGTTACACTTTTGGCTCTTTGCAAGTGATATATACCCCCCTCTCTAAAGTGAGGGAATAAAAATGGGCCGAACAAAATGCCGAAAATAAAAAGTATGACATTATTTCCCTTACTTTTACATTATGGGTCATAATTTATACATTTCAAACAGGCATTGCTTTCTTCGTTAAGATGCTAGCTCTGAACAAATCGAACACTATTTTTTATGTTTTTTTTTTTGCGTTCAAGAAAAAAGTTTTTGAAGAAAAAAAATTAAATTTGTACCTATTGTTTTAACGACAATTTCTAAACCACAGTGCCTACGTGGAAGTGACATTTATATTTATAGCCCTTATCATTTTTAATTTAAAACTATCACGACTCTATTCTTGTACCACAAAATATGGTCCAAATTCTAAAGGAACTTTCCATAGAAATTGGAATTTTAGACAAACAAATAAAAAAAATATTTCTTGTTTTAATACTACTACTACTCCTGCTTTCAATATAAACTAACAAAAATTATTCTAAATTTGAATATTTTGTGTCAAAGATGTCCTTATTTTTATAATAAGGGCATTTCCTACTTATAACAAGGACAATGTAGTTTTTAATATAATTAAGTTATCTTAATTTTAGGTGAAATAAAAAATTAGTATGGCTTTGGCGCAAAAATTTTGTAATACCCTAAAATATTGCTAAGAATTTGCTGATACCACAGTCCTTGTCAAGGGCTAACATACACATTTTCTTACCAATTTGATACTTTTGAAATAAGTTGTTTTGTCACAAACCCTCAACTATCCGTAGATAAGGCAACGAAGTAACATAACCACTCACACTTGCACGCACATTAAAATCTACAGATTAGTCCATTCATGCATTTGTATATCCTTAGCCTTATGGAACTGATAGGAAATCATCTAATAGACCCATAATAAATTCTTCATAAGTAAACACGGACAGTAGCAGCAGCCGAGGCCGTAGCGTCGGCGACCATTGTAACCACAAACAATAAAGATGCCTTCTTAAGGGTCCTTTGTGTCTTCGTTTGTTTGCCGTAAATTTGTGGCATTCTCGTATAAGGATATCTTGTAACGTTAGTTGTAATTATACATGATGTGCACACAAATGCACACTCACAAACATTTCGACACATGAATACGAGCATATTCGCTTACACAAATTCACACATTTAAGAAATGCTAAATTGTATATAAAAGCAATGATGTGTGGTGTGGTGCATGTACGTACAAATGTGTTTATTTGTATGCTCACAGTTAAGTCTGTCCGTCAGTGTGCATAAGTGAGTAAGCGGGTGCGTGCGTACTCGGGTGGACAGTGATGGGTCTGAAAATTAGGGAAGTTATGCTCCGAAATAGAAATTAAATGAAGAGATGGGGATTTAAAATAAATATAACCCTACATATATGTTTTATTTTTTTTAAAAAGGGTTTTTTTTTGTAACGAAATAAAGCTCATATAATTTAATTTTATGGCCAAGAATTTATATTTATTATAAAGATAAGGGTTTGCCATTATGTTTTAAAATTGATTTCGGACAATTGGCCGCCGCGGCTGGCTCGAATAAATTCCAGCCAAGGGCTTAATTTTCGACCACGTTTTGCTGCATTCGGGGCTGTATGTCCGCAATAACGCGCCGAATATTCTCTTCCAAGGCGTCAATCGTATCGGGCTTATCTGCGTAGACAAGCGACTTCACATAACCCCACAAAAAATAGTCCAGCGGCGTTAAATCGCACGATCTTCAATAAATTGATTGTTTCGTTGGATTTATGGCATGTAGCGCCGTCTTGTTGCAACCAAAGGTCGTCCACATCAGCATCCTCCAATTCAGGCACGTAAAAGTCATTAATTATGGCTTTATAGCGTTCCCCATTGACTGTAACATTGTGGATGGCTTCATTTTTGAAGAAATATGGACCAATGATTCCCTCTGCCCATACACGGGGCAAAATCGCCTTTTTTGATTTGTTTGAATCGAATGAAAATATACTTGGCACACAAATTTTTAATTATTATATATTTTCGAGCAAAAAAATTTTATTTGAAAATCAATAAAATGTATTTAGAACGCATATGTTAATATGTATATAAGAATAAAATATATTTGCGAACTAATTTTCTCAAATAAAATATGTGTTTAAATTCTCGTACACATAATATTATTGTTTATGAATATTACCAAATATATTTTATTTAAAAAAAAAAGATTTTCAAAACTTTGCTGATTTTTTCGAACTTTAGTTTTAATTTTTTCCATGTTTTCCAATTATGCTTTCCTATTAAAAATGACATACTTAGCATTAACTTCTATTTGAAACCACTTATTTTAATTTTATAACTATTCCCAGTCATTATTTTTAATTATAAAGAAATTTTACTAACATTAAAAATTTCTAAAAATGACCTTTCAATTGCTGAAAACTTAAAACAATTAAAGAATAGATATATATTCACGCAAATAGATTTTTGTTTGGGAAATAACATATGCAAATAAAAAATATTAGGATGTAAACATAGTTTTGTCTAGAACAACATGCTCCCAAACTTATAATATTTGTATGTGTCAAATGTTATATATTTGGAGTGCACCCTAAAAATATATATGTTTCAAGCAGAATATGTTTGGGACACTATATTACAGAGGCAATTTTTTTTTCAGCGTGTAGAGAACACCAAACAGTGACATTTGTGGATGTAACGCCGTCTGAACAATGGCTTGTGGATTATCATTACTCCAAATGCGACAATTCTGTTTATTAACGTACTCCTTCAGCCAAAAGTGAGCTTCAACGCTAAACAAAATTTTCTTGTGAAAATCGGAAAATTTATTACCATTATTTTGGTAATAAACGTTGTTCCGGAGTAAGTCTATTCATTATGAAATGGCAAATGAGCATAAATCAAGTGAAAGCTGTCAAAAAGACCAACTGCGAAAAACGTATTGCCAGAATGGAAACACGTCTACAAAAAACACCTGTATTATCATTAATTTACTAATGCAAATGTGACTAAATGTGTTACATTCCAATAAAGATGTATAAAATGTTTACTTTCAATATCCTACTTTTTTAAGAATTTGCATATTGTAATTAAAAGAAAACAAAAAATACCAATATAAAGGAAAGATATTTCTGGTTTGTCATTTAATAATGGACCGCAATATCATTCATATGACTACCACCACGACTGGCTCGGCAATTGAGAATTTTAGGGATGGACTCAGGTATGGGTGGGGCATTTAAAATTTTAAATTTGAATCGGCTATAAAAAAGTAGTGATAATTTTTTCAAATTTCTGTTTTTATTGGAAAGGTTCAATTTTGTCATTTAATAATGGAACACAATATCAATCATATCACTACCATGACTGGCTCGGCGGTACCTCATCCGATCAACCCAATTTTTCAGTACATTTGTTTGTTTGTTAGTCGATTGTTTCTAGTCGAATCTCTTCAATGGCAACTACGATTTAATGTTTCAACGCCTCAATTGTCTCTGGATGCTTTGCGTAACATTTATCCCTAATGGCTCGCCACTGAAAATAATCCAAAGGGCTCAAATCACAAGTCAAAGTAATCGGTAGTTCAAATTTAAAATTTTAAATGGCCCACCCATGCCTGAGTCCATCCCTAAAATTCTCAATTGCCGAGCCCTTTATAACCCTTTATAATATCACGTCTTAGAAAACATCTAAATATTATTCCCTTACGGAAACTGGTTACACTATGCAACAAAATAATTTTTCTTGTGTCCGACACCTAAAATCGTTTTTTGTGTAGATTGAGGCATACTATTTTATGATACCAAAACAAAAAAATTGTTTATGGTAAAGTTTTATTATATATTTTTTTTAATTTCAATCTTCATGGTACTTACCTCTAGTATTTGGAACCTATTTTGAAGTATAAGCACGAATGAGTCATGATAATCTTTAAATTAAAGAAAGTTATGAGGGTAAAAAATGTTGGGAGCATTACTTTTACTTAGAGACAGTGGTTTAGAAGCTGCATTAACACAATTAGAAAACAATATTTTTCTGTTCAAAAAAACCGTTTGTTGCTCGCTCAAAAAAACAAAAAAAGAAATATAGCGTGATCCATTTCGAGGTTCCCTACTTTTTTAAAGAAAAAAACACGGAAAATTCAAATTGAATAGGGAATGTTTATTATCATTTGAAAGAACATTCTTTGGCATTTATTTTTTGAAGATTATGTCTATCAAATGTTGGCCGCGGCTACGTCTCAGATGGTCCATCCATTGAGTCCAATTTTCGATGACTCGTTCGAGCATTTCGACTGGTAACAGGCGAATGACACGCGTGATGTTTTGCTCCAAGGCCTGAATCCAAGCGGGTTTGTCCACACAAACTTTAGACTTTACATATCCCCACAGGAAAAAGTCTAACGGTGCGATATCTCACGATCTTGATAGCCAATCGACCGGCCAAAAACGTGAAATTATCTGCTCACCGAAGTGTTCTCTCAATAAATCCATTGATTGTTGCGATGTGTGCGAAGTGGCGCCGTCTTGTTGAAACCAAATGTCCCCGAGATCACGAGCTTCAATTTCAGGCATCAAATAGTCGGTTATCATAGCACGATAACGGTCGCCATTGACGGTTACGTTCTCACCAGCATAATTTTTGAAGAAATATGGACCGATGATTCAACCCTCCCACAAACCACACCAAACCGTTGTTTTTTCTGGATGAAGTGGCAGCTCTTGAATCTCTTCAGGTTGCTCTTCGTCCCAAATGCGGCAATTTTGCTTGTTTACATACCCATTGAGCCAGAAATGGGCCTCATCGCTGAAAAAAATGTGGCTCGAAAAAGTCAGATTTTTTTGGAACTTTTCAATAGCCCATAGAGCGAAGCGATGTCGCTTTGGAAGGTCGGGCTGCTTCAGTTGTTGCACAAGCTGTATTTTGTATGCTTCCAATTTAAGATCTCGACGCGAAATGCGCCAAGTCGTTCCATACGTCAGTCCGAGTTGCTGCGAACGGCGCCGAATCGACTCTCCACGGTCTTCGTGTACACTCTCAGCTACGGCCGCTACATTTTCTTCACTGCGTGCTGGACGTGGTCTATTCGGTCGAATATTATCCAATAATGAATGCTGGGTCTCAAGATGGGTGATAGTTTTGCGAATAGTACGCTCAGTAGGCCGATTATGTTGACCATAAGTTGAGCGAAGTGCACGAAACACATTCCTCACAGAACGTGAATTTTCGTAATAAAGTTAAACGATTTGTAAACTTTGTTCAGGCGTAAGTCTTTCCATGTCAGAAAACCTACATGATAAAGTATCTCTACTTGGATCACGTTATTTGGGCAAGTGGTGGTCACTTGCCCATCAGTGATTATCCGGAGTCCTATACGAAACACATGATATTTTCCTATTTCACTAAACTGAAACGAAGTGGACCGGGTACAGCTAGTATAATAGGGTTATGCAGAAGCGACTTTTTTGTAATTTATTATATTTTGGGGGAGGTTTTTGAAAAATATTGTCAATCCGATACCATTTTCATTATTGTCTATCAAAAACTCATCGTATTTTTCATTTTTTTAAAGTAGCAAAAGTCATATGCCAGAAAATCACAGTCCTTCGACAAAAATTTTGTAAACTAGTGTTATAAGCGATTGAAGACAATAGATTGATGATGTTTAAAATTCATCAACCATTTAATATCGATTGTAAGACCATCGGTTGGCTACTGTTTCCGCCTCTTGGCGTTCATATGCTTCAGCAGGAACATCAGCAACAACAGAAGCAATTGTATTCTCATTCATTATTGGGTGTGGTGGCGTCGTCATGCCATGCCAATTTATATGAATTGTGAGTATTCTTGACACAACAATGCTTTTTACTTAATATTCATTATACGGCTATAAAATTTTATTGACCACGTTTTTTCGCTAAATAAAACTTATGTTTAACGCGTTTTTGTGGTTATGTCGCATAAAACTGCAAACGTTGGAATTTACGAGTGTGTGGGTGCTCACATGTATCGCACATGTCCTCTGGGTTGACCACATCAAAGTAAAACTTTTTCCCATTACGGCCGATTGATTTGTTAATAATAATAGAGCCCAGAAAACCGATACGTAGTTAGATTATAACATTTAAATTCATATCTCGATTTCAGTGCCACAAAAACATGAGTCGATGTTTTTAAATTTTAAATTAAATTTTTAAAAAAAGATTTGGAAGTCCGATTCTCTATTATTATGACCCGAAAACAAACTCTGATATTTATTTTTATACCCTCATTTTAGTGGAGGAGGGTGTATATCTTTTGGTATGGGCCAAAAGCGTAACACATCGAAGGAGTGTCCTAAGACCCCAAATACGTTTGGCGGAAATCCATTTTGGGTCATTTTAGGAATGTCCCGCAATCTGTCTGTCTGACTGGAGCGCACAATAAATCTCGAAAAGAAAAACGGATTGACTTCAAATTTGGTATGTGATAATATTTTTTCCTATCTCAGGGAAAGTTCGAAGATGGCCCATACTGGTCCACTCCTTATAGTAGCTTCTTCACATACGGTTAAGTTTTAATGAAGTAATGATTATATAATATAACTTGTATACTACCTATTCCAGTCTTCGGTAATTCGACACATATTAATACTTTATCTGCCGTTATTTCCTTGAGAAAAATGGGCGTAGTGACCCCGCACCGTTTTGTACCTACTTCACAAGGGGACCATTTTGTACAAAATGTTGACTACTTAAAACTTTAATACAAGTGCATATAAATACTATAAATTTTGTGCAGTGTAATACATTTGAAGAAGAGCTATCAGAGAAGTTATGTTTTTAATTTGGAGTCAAAGCTCGCTTGAACATAATGTCAAAGCTCGCTTGAACATAATGTTTAAACGCCTTTTTGGTCCGATTCGTGAGAAATGTTTTTTGTTTATTCTACTAACCGAGGTCTACAAATGACTTTTGGAGTTATGGAAGAAGTTATTTAAAAACAAGTAAAAGCGTTAAGTTTAAGATGTCAAATCGGGGAGATGCCATATATGGGGGCTATATCCAAAATTGGATCGATATTGTCCATTTTCAGTCCCAACATACCTGCAGATATAAGAAGTATATGTACCAAATTGTAGCCACCTAGCTCAACCATTATAGATTGTATCGTAATTACAAAGACGGACGGACGGTTATAATATACACACTACGAGTATATCGGGTCTCAGAACAATATTTAGTAGTGTTACAAACAGAGTGACAAAATGAATATACGCCCATATGTATAATGAATAAACCCCCCGCATCCTATGGTGGAGGGTGTAACAAGTAAAAGCGTTAAGTTCGGCCATGCCGAATCTTATATACCCTCCACCATGGATTGCATTCAATTTTATTAATGTATGTATACAGTTTATTGAGAAGAATTCTTGCCAAAATAGAATACAAACTGCAAAGTTTCAGCTAAATTTCTAGAAAATGTGGCGTTTATGGCTTAAATATGCCTTTTTGGGAGCGACATCTATAGGTGGACTATAACAAAATATGAAATGATTAAACAATTTTTTACTGCAATGAATTATTTTCTTAATTAAATACAAACTGCAAAGATTCGGCGAAAGTGCTTATAAATGTGGTATTTATGGCTTAAATACGTATATTTTGGAGCTATATCACAACATTAACCGATATGGCCATTTGCAATCCTAAAAACCTTCAATTATCAAAAATTGTTCTACCAAATTTGATTAGCCTAGCTCTATTATTACGGACTGTAGCGTGATAACAACAGACGGACGGACATGGCTACATCGTTTGGTGGCTACATCATCTTAAAGGAAATATCCTGGAGAATGTTCTTGAAAATATTCATTGTTATTGTTGCCAAACTTCTCCAATTTACATACTTTTTTTACATAAATATCAAAAGTGAGTCACATTTTCTCCAATCGCAAAGCTAAAATATTAAAACCTTTAGTGTTATACGTGATATTTTATACGTGGTATGTTTTATACGTATTAGGGAATTCCAAAAAATCCCATTTTTGGGGACTTTCGAAATTATTTTGGGAATTGTGCGATTGACCTTTGCAAATATAATGATTACCTTCAATTTGTGATTTCAAGACCTACAAACTACAACCCATTTCATTGAAATATATTTACTTTTAAATATTTTAAGGCTCTTTATATTTCTGTCTGCATTTGAAAATTTATTTATATTTTCAAAAAATACGTAATTTTTGTATTTTTTGGCGAAAAGGTATATGTAGTGTTTTGTAGATATAGAGGAAATTATAAAAAGAAAACTTCCTGGAGAATGTTCCCGAGAAAAGAATGGGTCAAAAATTTGTATTACTATTTTTTTGTGATTTGATGATGATTTTTTTTGACGAAACGTTTAAAATTTATTGATTGAAACCAATGGTACATTAAAGAATAACTTTCAAAGTTTATTGTGTAAAATTTACATAAAAAATATTAAAAAATATGGCAACGACAGAATTTATGCGGAAGCGTCTCGACAAAAAGTTGAATTGCGTTTCCCCTCTTAACTCGATACCAGATCATCTGAATTTGAAAAAATAAATTTATTTAGTTAGATAATCGTTATAGCCAGGTAACGCTGTCGAGTTTTGTTTTTCAAAATTTAAATTTTTGGCAACACTTTGAAGTGAAAATTGCGATTTCTAGTAACTGTCGTTAAAGCAATTAGAAAAAAATTGATTGATTGAAAAAATCTTTTATTGCTGGATCGAAAAAACATAAAAATATTATAAATTCGCAAAGGCGTGGCAACTTCGACTATTTTCTCAAGATGATACCGACAAAGAAGATAATACTATGTATGGAATTGTGAAAGATTCTGAATTGTAGGGTCAAAATTTTAATCGAAGTTATCAGATTAAAATTTTGACCCTTCGTGGGGGACGTACTCGAAGAAGTGGACCAACATAGTCCATCTTTGACCTTAGCCTAAAATACCTTACCTTACCTTTAAATACTTTAGCCTTAGGCCTAATATAAGGAAACTGATGAAAGATGTAAATTTCGAATCATATTTGACGTTGGATGAAATTGCAGCATGGAGGTCGTTTAAGCGTCGTTTTGTTAAAAAATTATGAAAAAATTGGTAAGAAATATATTTTGCTATATTTATGTATACAGGGTTTTTCAACAAGAGGTGTTATTTTGAATCACTCGGTATTTCGGTGGCTGTCAATTTTTGAGCTTTTATTCTTTGACATTTGACAAGTAGAAACTACTCCATTACTAACCAGTAAGGAAAGGCAGAAAGTCGGGCGGGGCCGACTATATAATACCCTACACCTCCCTAACAATGCGATAAGGGTGATTGCGATAATAATTTGGAATAATTGGTAAATGGGTAAGAACATATATATGTGGATATACCTAATTCTGAACCGATAATCGCTAAATTAATCAATGTTCGTTCCTAAATTGAGAAACATCTTTCTGGAGACTTTTGTAATGATCGGAAGTTATGTACAACTTCTATAGCGCTTTGTAACCAAATCAAAAGGAACATATATATGGAGGTTATATATAAATCTGAATCGATTTTCCCTGAATACTCATTCAGGTAAAATAGAAACCTTTTTCTGTCGAATTTCGTAGTGATCGGATATAAAATACAGTCTCTACAGCGCTTAGATGTCAAATCGGGGGTAACATATATATGGGGTTATATCTAAATCTGAACCGATTTTCTCCGAATTTGGCAGTATTCCTTCGTATAATAAGAAACCTCTTCCTGACGAATTTCGCTGTGATCGGATATAAAATACAGTTTCTACAGCGCTTGAATTTCAAATCGGGGGTAACATATATATGGGAGTTATCTAAATCTGAACCGACTTTCTCCACATTTGGCAGTATTCCTTCGAGTAATAAGAAACCTGTCTCTGCCGAATTTTGCACTGATCGGATATAAAATACAATTTCTACAGCGCTTACAGGTCTAATCGGGGGTAACATATATATGGGGGATATATCTAAATCCGAAACGATTTTCTCCGAATTTAGCAGTATTCCTTTAGTAATAAGAAACCTCTTTCTGCCAAATTTCTCATTGATCGGATATAAAATAACATTTTTACAGCGCTTACATGTCAAATCGGGGGTAACGTATATATGGGGGCTATATCTAAATCTGAACCGATTTCTTCCAAATTTAACAGTGTTCATTCATATAATAACAAACCACTTTCTGCCGAATTTCATACTGATCAGATATAAAATAAAGTTTTTACAGCGCTTACATGTCAAATCTGGGCTAACATATACATATATGGGGGCTATATCTAAATCTGAACCGATTTTAACCAAATTCAATAGGGATCGTCCCTGGGCCAAAAAAAAGATATGTGTAAAGTTTCGTCGCGATCGGACCATAATTTCGACCTGTACTTTGATTACAAGAATACATGCACAGACAGACGGACAGACGGACATAGCTAAATCAACTCAGAAAGTGATTCTAAGTCGATCGGTATAATAAACGATGGGTCTGTTTCTTCTCCTTTTGGGTGTTACAAACAAATGCACTAAGTTATAATACCCTGTACCACAGTGTGGTGTAACAATGCGATAAGGGTCATTGCCATAATAATTTGCAATAATTGGTAAATGGGTAGAAACATATTATCTAATTCTGAAACGATAATCGCTAAATTAAGCAATATTCGTTCCTAAATTGAGAAACATCTTTCTGGAAAATTTTAATGATCGGAAGTAAAATACAACTTCTATAGCGGTTTGATACCAAATCAGGAGGAACATATATATGGAGCTTTAATATAAATCTGAACCGATCTTCCCTGAATACTCATTCATGTAAAAAGACCTCCTTCTGTCGAATTTCGTACTGATCGGATATAGAATACAGTCTCTACAGCGCTTACATGTCAAATCGGGGGTAACATATATATGGGAGCTATATCTAAATCTGAACCGATTTTCTCCGAATTTGGCAGTATTCCTTCATGTAGAAAGAAACCTCTTTTTGCCGACTTTCGCACTGATCAGATATAAAATAACATTTTTACAGTGCTTACATGTCAAATCGGGGGTAACGTATATATGGGGGCTATATCTAAATCTGAACCGATTTCTTCCAAATTTAAAAGTGTTCATTCATATAATAGGAAACCTCTTTCTGACGAATTTAATACTGATCGGATATAAAATACAGTTTTTACAGCGCTTACATGTCAAATCGGGGGTAACATATATATGGGGGCTATATCTAAATCCGCACCGATTTTCTCCGAATTTGGCAGTATTCCTTCATGTAATAAGACACCTCTTTCTGCCGAATTTCGCACTGATCGGATATAAAATACAGTTTTTACAGCGCTTACATGTCAAATCGGGGGTAACATATATATGGGGGCTATATCTAAATCTGAACCGATTTTCTCCGAATTTAGCAGTATTCCTTCATGTAATAAGATACCTCTCTTTGCCGAGATTCGCACTGATCGGATATAAAATAAAATTTTTACAGCGCTTACATGTCTAATCGGGGGTAACGTATATATGGGGGCTATATCTAAATCTGAACCGATTTCTTCCAAATTTAATAGTGTTCATTCATATAATAAGAAACCTCTTTCTGCCGAATTTCATACTGATCGGATATAAAATAAAGTTTTTACAGCGCTTACACGTCAAATCGGGGCTAACATATATATGGGGCCAAAAAAAAGTTATGTGTAAAGTTTCGTCGAGATCGGACCATAATTGCGACCTGTACTTTGATTACAAGAATACATGCACAGACAGACGGACAGATGGACAGACGCACAGACAGACAGACGGACATAGCTAAATCAACTCAGAAAGTGATTCTAAGTCGATCGGTATAATAAACGATGGGTCTATTTCTTCTCCTTTTGGGTGTTACAAACAAATGCACAAAGTTATAATACCCTGTACCACAGTGTGGTGTAGGGTATAAAAATGGTGAAAATCTTGCAGTCACAGTTCGCAAAACTAAAGCATTTTTGGGTCGTCGTGAAGCACCTTGTCGGACCGCAATACAAAATGATCCGGAATTCCATTGAAAAATCATCCTGACTGATGAGGTCCATTTCCATCTCGGTGGCTACGTCAACAAGCAAAATTGTCGTATATGGGGCTCGGTAAACCCAAGAGTTATTGTTGAGAAGCCTCACCATCCTCAACGTGTGACAGTTTGGTGCGGTTTATGGTCCGGCGGGGCCATTGGACCTGACTTTTTTGAAAATGAGGTTGGATCAACAGTAACGGTTAATGGATTGCGCTATCGAGAGATGATTAATGATTTTTTATGGTCGTAGTTGGATGGTATTGATCTGGACGACGTTTACTTTCAACAAGACGGCGCTACGTGCCACACAAGCAACGAAACCATTGCTCTGTTACGGGAAAAGTTTCCGGACCGTGTTATCTCTCGAAGAGGTAATCACAATTAGCCACCGATATCCTGAAACTAGCTGGACCCGGTCCACTTCGTTGCCCCTGATTTCAGAAATCCCGAAATCCCAGGACGGTTGGGCCATTTGGGATCAATGGGCCACCCATTGATCCCAAATGGCCCATGATAGGGACACGACACGAATGTTTGTTTAACGTAAGTCTGTGCGTTTCGGCCTCACTCACGGTGAACAAGCGCCCACAGTAGCACGATATTATGCGGCGGCCAGCGCCCCTTTGTATTTGCGACGATACCCTTAGAGGGTGGTAATCCTCCACAGGGACGTCACAATTACGCAGGTACCAATTCGAAGTCATACATATGGGTACAAACTTCCCTCTTGGTTCGGGGTCGAGGCCTATCTAATACCTCTGCTATTCTATGGGTCATAGCTCCCGGTTGAATAAGTGCAACTCCACACCGAGTTCAAGAACTCTCCCCGCGATTTGGGTATAAACCAAGCCACCACGAAGCTCCCAACAATGTCAGGCTGGAAACATGCTCCAGGGGCTCCTGACTCCCGTGGTACCAGAAAAAGCCTCTGGTCAGACTTCGTAGACGAACTACTACCCGTTTGCATGCCATACGATACCGGGACTGGTAACCCTTTATGTGTGAGAAAGGCTGCGGTCGTGAGATGGTTAGCGTAAAACGCTGGTGGAAAGGGTTTGGGCACACATTGCGTAGATGTGTACCCCTCACCGTAAGGAGTCGAGGTCCATCCCAAAACCTCTACCGTTCGGAGTCGGTGAACGGCACCCAATTTTTAGGCATAAGCCCGACCGAGCCCCCAACAAGACCTAAGTCTTATAACATATGCGGAGTCAGCGACTTAAACCATATGCCCGTGGTACCAGAAACCTCTGGTCAGGTTTCGTAGAATTAACTACTCCCAGTTTCTGCTCCACGCCGCACGGGACTGGTATCCCCAAAAACTCCAATGAATCATAGATCAGATCTATGACCCAATGTCCACAAAGGACCGTCATCTCAAAAGAGAACGCCTGGCATTGAACATACGTCGAGCGAAACTTTCAGCACATAATAATGTCTCCGGTGTAGAGACGAGACCCTCTAAGTGCCACTCCCAGTCAATAAATTCTATTCCCATACCAGAGAGATCTCTTATGTCGTTGTAGAGTGGGTACGTGCATAGCAGGTGCTCTACGTCCTCAAAAGGTGAGCCACATAGACATTCAGGGGTGGGGGACAACGCCCTCCTATACAGAAACTCGTTAAGGGAACCATGCCCAGTGAGCAGAAACCCTAACTCCATTCCAAAATCGAAAAATGGATGAGACTCCACAAACAAAACATCAGGCAAGAAACGGTACGTGACCCTACCATTTGGCGAGGAAACCCACCGTTCTTGCCACCGGACATCCACACACTCTTTCAGATGCACCAAGATCTCATATCTGGTTAGGCCTTCCATCCCGGGAACAATCCAATCGCCTCGAGCCTGAGTAATACCCTTACGGCACCCTGTCTCAATACCTCAAGGTCGAGAGGAGTCGCCCCCATCAGAACCTGTAAGGCGTCGGTGGATACCGTCCTACACACCCTCATACATGCCAGTAGCGCTACCCTCTGACAAGATGTAATTTTTCTCATCCCAAAGGACCACTGTGACTCCTAAATATTTAACCTTCCTAACGTATCCAACGGATCTCTCACCGAACTTCACTATTGGATGCCTGTTTGACGATAAGGAACCCTTAAGCATCATCGACACAGTCTTGTCCTCATTCACACACACTCCTACTCTGTCTCCCCAACGCTCAACAATCCTCATCATGTTAGCCGCTTCAGTCTCAAGTTGCTTACGGGAATTCCCCTCAATTAGCAGCAGAAGGTCATCCGCATAGGCGCAAAAATTGCAGTACATATCCAACTCAAATAGAAGAGTATCCATTAAGAGGTTCCAAATAATTGGTCCTCCAATGGATCCCTGGGGGCAACCTCTCACCACTGGCGTAGAAACTTCTCTATTTCTTCCAGCAATCATAGCAACGCGATTACTAAAGTAGCTCTTCCATAAATCAAGCTCATTGCATCCAACTTCCTGCAATCTTTCAACTATTGAGGACCAATTTATATTATCAAAGGCTCCTCTGAAATCAACAAACACTCCTAAAAAATATTTACAGGACGAGAGCTCCACCTTCTCCTTAACTTCTGCCACGCATCCTCGGTACCTTTCCCCTCTTTAAAGCCGAACTGGTACTCACACATCCTACCCTGCAGTCTCTCCTGAAGCCGTGACACCATAACCCTTTCCAGTACTTTACCAAGCACTGGTAAGAGACTGATGCCCCGATAGGATCTAGGATCACTCCTGATCTTATCAGGAGACTTCAGGAGAACTACAACTCTTGCTATCTTCCAAGCTGTGGGTAAATATCCTGTACGAATGCAATCGCCAAGTACTTTCTCAAGGAACTCGGAGATGAACTTGAAGATATGTTTCCACATCTCCCCGGTCAACCCGTCTATTCCAGGAGATTTCCTCGAGCGAAGCCTCGATATGGATAAAACCAGCTCCTCTCGTTCCAAAATCGGCGCACTCGATACCTGCACCATGGGCAGATGTCCTCCATCATTTTCCCTGGGGAAAAATGAACTCAGCAAAACACTGACGCATTCCTCCCACGTTGTGCAAAGCTCACCATCAACTACTAAGCTAGACAAATTAAGTGTCTGGTTCTACCGGCGACAAATTCTATACACACTGCCCCAGGGGTCATCGCTATTTTCTGAGACAAATCGTCTCCAGTGACCTTCCTTGGCCTCCCTTAGCATAATTTTGTAAGAACGCAGACAAATACGGTGCTCCTCTTCCATACGAGGCACATGTAGTGATTCCCTACGCCTAGCCCTTTGCAAACGCCTCCGCAATCTCTTCAACTCTCTCTTTTTACTGCCCAACTCCCTGGACCACCATCTTACCTCTCTAAGAGAAGCAGAACTCCTCGTAGGGAAAAGCCTGTCATTTACAGCTGCACCTTCTCATCGACCGTGACCTCCTCAAAGTCGGCCATCGTAATTTGCGAAAACGCTTCTCGGACCTGCTCCTCATAAAAACTCCAATCAACATTTCCTAGGTGCCACTTCCTATAGGAAGGGGGCGCCCGAAGCTGCCTAACCTCTCTGGGTGTGACGTCAACCAAAATCACATTGTGGTCACTAACTCCTAAATCCGGTCTAATACCCCAGGAAAATTCGAATTTTCTGGAGGCAACCGCATTAGACAGCGTTACGTCGATGTCGCTCGCACCATTCGGGCCTTGGAAAGAGTACTCCTGTGATGGTACATTCACCACGTGAATGTTCCAATTAAGGAGCCATTCACTTAACTGCTCCCCTCTGTGGAAGCTGAGATAGCCGGGCGCATGCCTGGACATCTTGCTGTACCACATCGGGGAGGCAGCATTGGCGTCCATACCAATCAGAAGCGGAACGTTTCAACATAGACCAAATAAGGGTCTAGAAGTTCCTCAAACTTACAATATACACTGATCAAAAACAAAACACCAAAATCTCCCTCTATTCTCACACAAACACCATATTCAGACTGATCACAGTAAACATTGAACATTAGTACTCCGAACAACAATCGCTGAGTTTCGACGCAAGTCCACAAAAACTCTAAACTCCAACGGGAGGCCCACAATCTCGTCCTGAGACAAGTATGGCTCCTGGAGCAGCGCGACAACACAATCTAACTCACACAAACACTGACCCAGATCGTGCATGGACGATCTGCTACCCTGACAATTAAGTTGTAGTATACGGACGGACATTAATGACGAGCGTTTAGTCGAGCCACCATCGCCGAGTACAACGGATACGCTTGGGACATCATACGATGCCCAGACGGTTTACCCTTGAAAGCGCAGTTCCTACAATTAAGCGGATTTGCACAGCTTCTTTCATGGTGACCAGGTTGGCCACACCTTCTACAAACTTCGTACTCCGCTCTGCAATCCTTGAACCTGTGATCAAAGCCAAGGCATTTATGACATGCCTGGATCACATCATACTCTCTCACACGGAAGCTAAACCATTTAATGTAACATCTTCCGGCCGCCAGCAATATATCCATCGCTCTCTGTGTGCCTTCCAGGACTATGTTTAGCCTACCGAATGAACGTCAATTCGAATGAACGAAGTAGCCAATTGACAGCGACAATACGTGGAATAAATTGATCCCCAAGCTCTCCTCCCAATTGATTCCTGTCAAATCCAGTCGTCCGCCAAGTCCAATTCTTCCATTTTGGACAAAAAAGTCCGAGTTCATCGAGCAGTGCCATTTGGGTTTCATCCTCTTTGAAGAAGTATGGTTCAATGATAACTCCTGCCCATAAACCGCAGTGTGGATTGCAGCTTTTGATTAACTTATGGGTGCTCTTCGGGTCATGTTCGGTTATTATGTTTATTGACGGACCTATTGGGCCAAAAATGAACCTTGTCGCTGTCGAAAATTTTTCGATACGAACACTTTTTACAGAGTACGAATTTTGATAATAAAACTTAATTATATACAACAAGATTCCACAAAGGTTTAACATACATGTATGTGGCTTATATTACTACTTAAATACTCAAAAACTCAATTTGAACAAAAGCTTTTTAAAGGGTATAATTTAAGCTAAGTACACACGATTTCCAGATCGGACAACGTTATCGACCCTGTTAAAGTGCTGCACAGGTACGGACAATGTCGAATTGACAGTTCCGACAATTACAAGAAAACCTTACACTTTAATATATGTATTTACAATATATTTTGTAAATATTTATATGGAGGATTGTCAATAAAAATATTTTATAGACAGTGTTGCCAATAAAATGTATTTCTGGCAATGGCGCCGTTGTCACATGCATAAACTTCGCACATCTTACAATCTGCAAATTATTTCGCAATGACTCTTCTGCCAACGTTGCGACATAAAAATGTTATGTTCACACGGTTGTACGTGCACAATGTTGCATTTTCCCGCCATTTTTCTGACAATATTGCATGATCTGGCAATCGTGTGTACATAGCTTTAGTGTTAAAATTCTCCATTTTAATGTTGCTTCTTAATTATTTTTGGTATTCCATAGAGAATCATAACATTAAATTTAGAAATTTTTTTGCGTCTCCTTTTTTTGAAAATTTTAAAATTTTCAATAAATTCTCTAACCTACTCCAAGTCCGTCCTTGTAGCCAAGTAGTAGTATGTAACAGCTTGAAACGAAAATGTAAATTTCCGTGTCATATATCTTATGAACAAAATCCATTCATTTTGTTGTCACAGCAATATTTATTTATATTCGAAATTCTAAAAAGCACACATCACTCTTAATTTGCGTTTGTAGTATATCAATATCCCTTTTACAAAAAAAACTACATACATTAGAACTTCAAAAGTTGTAGCACGATAAGCTTCCATCTTGTCGACATATGGTTGGCTGCAGTGGACCCTCGTTATCGCACACACATCCCACATCGAGAGTTGGCCTTGGCATGGCTGTGATTTGCCTATGATTCCCCATCTTTGTTTGGGTAGGATACTATTAATATATTGTACACATGTCTTTATTCGCATAAATTTATGAACTTTCTCTTAAGATTTACTGTCTTCACCCCCTTCGGTGTGACAGAGTCAACTGTAAGCTCCATCTACAGATGGAAAGGAAACCAAATATTCTACACTGAGAAAAAAAATACTGTTAAAAATCAATAATGGGTGTGAAGTAATTTTTCCCAATGAAAAAAGTTCCAACATCGATGGATTAACCACCAATCCGAAGATAACAAATGCAATGCCAAACGACGCGTACGTGACTTTCGGCAGAGATTGAAGATTTTCTCCTCTGGGTTATGTTCAAAAAGGTAACGCAGACCAAATAGATTCATTGCGTGGCCAACCTTTGGCCGGGGTGAAAGATTGTGTTATCCTCTGGGGTATGTCAAAAATACTAAAACATTAATAATTTTACTATTTATATGTGGTAAGATGTTGCATGTTGAACTGCAAACCCATTTTTTGGGATTTTCGAAATTATTTTGGGAATTGTGGGATTGACTTTTGCAAATATAATGACCCGCGAATTACTTCAGATTTCTAATGTCAATACCTACAAACTACAGAATATTTCATTGAAATACTTATACATATATATTAGGGCGGATCGATTTAAAAATCGCCCATTGCTCAGTGAAAATCGTATTCTAGGGATCAAAATAAGAAACTTTGCCGAAGGCACCATACCTCTAAAACGAATTCTGATGTCCCGGAAAAAATCCCACTTTGACCCATTTAGAGTGTTCCAATCGAGTCCAAATGTATGACCGATTGACATCGCCATGATAGATAAATGTACGGCCAATTGACATCGCCATGATAGATAACACGGCCATTGAATTTGTTGCGC
This sequence comes from Eudasyphora cyanicolor, assembly GCA_963930755.1. NCBI lineage: Eukaryota > Metazoa > Arthropoda > Insecta > Diptera > Muscidae > Eudasyphora > Eudasyphora cyanicolor. The sequence continues at coordinate 152,208,819 of OZ005736.1, read as the reverse complement.
AAAAGAGCCATTGTTTCGTTAGCTGTGTGGCAAGTGGCACCGTCCTGTTGAAACCACATATTGTCCACATCCATATCTTCCAGTTCGGGCCATAAAAAGTTCGTTATCATCTCACGATAGCGAACACCATTCACAGTACTTGCCTGACCGGCCTCATTTCGAAGATTTATGGCACGATGACGTCGCCAGCCCATAAGCCGCACCAAACGAACTGGGCGAGCGTGCACAGGTGTTTTCACATCTCCTACAGACCCGGTTTGCTGAAATTTGCGCACAATTCTCCCGATTGTGGACACATTTGGTCGATTGTGCTGATCAAAAAAAAAAGTGCACGAAATGCATTTTGATTTGAACGCCCATTTTCGTAAAAGGCTTAAAAAACTTGAATGCGTTGCTGGATTGTGTATCTTTCCATGGTTCAAATTGAGTTAGCCTGAAATTGAGAAATGTTAAATGAAATGCAGAAAAAATCTTGACGTTTAGGTGTGGTTCACATTCAACATCGGCCCTTATAACTTAACCAGCCTTTATTATTAATCATCGTAAAATTCTAAGACGATTTAGACATGTTCGTCCGTTGTATATGTACACGCTCACAATCTATAATACTTGAGATAGGTGGCTGAAAATTGGTACATATACATCTTATATCTGCAGGTATGTATGTTGGGATTAAAATTGGCCAATTTCGGTTTTTTTGATATAGCCCCCATATATAGTATCTCTCCAATTTTAATTCTTAACGCCACAGAGACCACAGATTTCAACTGATCGGGCTGAAAATGGTAGCTGTGGTTTATTTTACACGGAACTCTTTACACGAACACCGGTAGTCATAGGTCTATGTTTTGATATAGCCCCCATACAAAGGTCTATCCAGATTTGACTTCGTTACGCCATAAAAACTTCAAATTCCAACCAATCTCAAATTTGCACACGAAACAATTCACATGCGATCCATGGTGAAGGGTGTACAATATTCGACATGGCCGAACTTAATCCGTCGTTACTTGTTAAAATTAAATTTAACCCATGCAGTAATTTTAAGAGTCAATCCCTGTGGTATCATAAGGTCTATAGGCCTAAGAGAGTCTGATCACAGACAACCACAATATCTAACCTTACTTTTATTTCGTGTTTGATTTGGTTTTCAAATTGTGCATCTGGTTGTTGCACTAAGATCTACATCCAGGAATGTTTTGACTTTGACCCTGTTTAATACCTTTTTTTTGTAAGTGTACCCACCACCAATGTTGAAACATACTCGTATATACTCGTACTGATTTTGTTCAACCTATTGATACACAATCATAAATATTATTCAACTCGGTTTGGTTGTCATACAAATACGAAAACGAGGGGACAATGTTGCAGAAACACAACATTTGCCATTTTGTCAATGGGTCTCTCTCCTTTCGTCGATTTGTTCCTGCTTTCAAAGGAAAAAGGACGGACACACATACACAGAAACATTAAAAGCATCTTAAAAGCGATGATTAGGCACTTTTATGTCATCTTTTTAAGTGAACTAGTACATCAAATGAAGGGAGGGGAGACGCAGAAGCAAAATGAAAAAAAAGACAAAGTATGTCTATGGTTGCAAAATTAATCTTCTTCTCTGCAAAGAATCAACATTTTTCAATTAAACTCGAGTTGGTACAAATGTTCTTTTTCAAATGCCGGAGATTATTATTATTAAAAATGAAACGATGATGATTGTTGAGCTTGTTAAGCAGTACTTATAAGATTATTACGAACAAAATTGGAGATAACCATTTGTGAAATGGATTCGAAAATGTACTGTCCCCCGCCATCAGAGGCTATAGTGAACATTAAACAGTGCTAATTTAAAAATATATACACATTTTGATTTACCAAAAAAACATTTTGAATTGCAGAGCAATTTGATAAACATCTTAAAATTATATTGAATAGCATGATAGCAGCTCCTTTCTTTTGATTTACTTCAAAGCACCAAAAAAATGACATAAGATGAGGTGGAATGGATATACTTGTTAAAACAGAGTTAGTTATTTTATAATAATATGGTTTGTTGCATCGGGGGTGTAATTTAAAATGTTATACATATTAGTCCATTAGTCACTATCACCTCGTTAAAAAGGGGCGAAATGCCGTGCCCTTTTGTTACCACCCACAAATGGACCATTTTGCACCAAACGTTAACAGCTTATAACTGTTATATCAGTGCATACAAGTACATGAAGTAAGATGGGAGTAATGCCAGCTTGTTTTGAGTACGGGAATATAGTTTCCATGGGTTTTATGCCGCTTGACTATCAGAGACGATATTGATGACGACCTTGATTAGAACATTTATTTCCAGCCGCTATCTATCTAATAGCTAAGATTTTTGTTTTAGAAATACTATACAGATCAGACAGTGTTTTTGCAATAGTTGTTGGAACCTGGGATATGACCATTACATTATGATTTACAAGGTACTTCTTGTTGAAAAGTGACTCAGACATTGTGTTATTAATAGTGTCTGGAATAGCAGGCATATGACCTTAGCCATTTCTTCACCTGAGTGGCAACAATGAAGATAGCTATATAACTAGAGCAGATCCCCAGCCAAGACCAGTAATACTTATGGGTGATTGTAGTGCTCGCGTTGTCGTTGATAACACCGGATAAGAGAAACCCTAGGAAAGCACTGTTTGGGATAATGCAATGAAACATGTCTAAATAATGACTTAAAGAGCACCCAACTAGTTGAGTTGGTAACGTGTTCGCCTATGAGTTTTGGTGGTCGTGGGTTCGATTCCCACCAGAGGTCTCTGCAAAAATCTAGCCACATAGTCTTTGTAACCCGGCTTTTCCCTGGACCTTAAAATTAGAATATAAATTTCCTTTGTATTTTAATTCATATAAATAAATAAATAAATAATGACTTAAAATTGGTGGTTCAGCTTATCCACACAAAAAAAAAACACTATGCAACAAAATTTTTTCTGGCGTAATATGCTGCCATAAACACAAAAAAATATAAAAAAAATCATATTTTGTTGAAATATATGCTCGATAAATCCGGGATATACATTAAATTAAAGGAAATTATGAAGACTACAAATGTTAATAATCACACTATCACGTGGAAACTGAAATTTAGTACTTTCGTTAAAACTATTAGAAAAATTTGATTTTTTTTTTAAAAAGTTTATTCTTGCCTTGAAAAAATCCATAAAAAATATTAAAAAAGCCAAAGATTTGCTTGTTCGAATTTTTGAAAGTGAGCATCCTAACGGAAAAAGCAATGCCTATTTCAAGAAAATCTATGGATAAATGTAGAAATAATATCACATTTGGTAGAAATAAGAGAATTTGAACATAATCCGTTTTATATACCCCCTCTATTCTCAGCAAGGGTAGATATCAGATGTTGCGGGTGAAAAGCGTAACACATCGATAGAGTGACCTATGAGACTCGAATATTTGACAGAAATCCGTTTTGGGTCATTTTAGGTAATTTGGGCAATGTCCGTCAGCCAGTCCATCTGTCCGTCTGATTGGTGCGCACGCTAACATTCTACAGGATTAACCAGTTGACTTAAAATTTGGTATGTTCCAATATTATTTTTCTATCTCAGGCTAAATTCCCCCACGAGGGGTCAAAATTTAGTGAAATATTGTTTATCTCATAACTTCTATACTACTGCTCAGAATCTTTCACAATTACACACATACTATTAGATGCTTGGTCGCTATCATCTTGAAAAAGTGGGCGAAGTTGTCACCCTTAAAAAACTTTAACGCATTGCTCGATTGTGTATCTTTCCATGGTTCAAATTGAGTTTGTCTGAAATTGAGAAATGTCAAATGAAATGCAGAAAAAAACTTGACGTTTAGGTTTGGTTCACATTCAACATCGGCCCTTACAATTTAACCACACTTTATTACATATCGGTGACCAATTTTTTCCATGTTTACAAATTCACTGAGAGTGCTAAAAAAACAACTTAACAACGTGGAGCTTCTAAACTTAAAACCTATGTTTTAGAAGGTTGCCACTTTTCACGAAGTAATTTTTTTCAAATTACTCCCGCCATCTTTTTGTCAGGTCTGCTAATTTTGGAACGCCCTAGTAACAACCCATATCAGAAATTCGCTAAAATTTGTTTAGTATCTCACAGCAGGTGGATTATCTTCTCAAGAGAAAGCTGAACAATCAAGAGGTTTCATAGCAGATGAAACAGAATGTCCCCTTGAGGGGTTCCGCTACTGACAAACCTGTGGAGGTCAGTGTGTCTCTTAATCAGAAGAAGGGAAATTAACCTTCGTATATTTTTATCAAACCACAGGATTGTCAGAAAGCTGGATTTCTGTTGGATTTATATCTAAGAATGAGAGAAAAAATATAGAAAACATTTTTTTTTGCAAAAAATCCACCTTGAGCAAAAATAATCGTATGGCCATTAAATTATTTATTGAGCCAACTTGACTACACTACTTTTACGTCCAATTCTCAGAACTGAGTCCCAAAATCATGTGTTTTACTGTGTTAGACAATCAAGATTTAAGATTTAAGAAGACAAGAAAAACATCATCAGAACACACTCATGTGAACGACAGACTCGATGCTATTATCCACGCTTAAGGTGGCCGTATCGAAAAGTAAAACAATTTTCTTAAAATGTTAAAAGTTTTTACGATATTCTGAAGTTTTTAAATCAAAAAGTAAAATTACAACTTTTTATTGGTATGTAATACCTCGAAATCCGACACCTTCCTTTGGTTACTATTATAGATTGGCATAATGTAATTTTCATCAGAATTCGGCATTTAGTTTTAATGAAAATTGTTGGTTAATTTTAAATAGGTGCCAAACAATTATACTTTTTTTTGCAAGTTCTCCTACATTAACATAGTTATTAAAATGTATAGTCATTATTAAGACTAACGCTTTAAATTAATTACCTCTTTCGTACAGTGAGATGTAAGTGAGTAGAGAAACTTTTCAGCAAGAAATGATCGTTAATTTCAATTTGCACTTACTCTACGTATTTACAACTCGCAACACTTCTTTTACTTCCACATCCGTCGGCTGCTCCGGAGTGGCATCTGTCCCCACAATTACTGGCCATGAAGGAATTTCTCTCGAAACGAAAGAGTTGCGGAAGTAAGAAAAGGGCCAAACACCGAAAAAATAAATTATCACCCAAAGAATGAAACAAATCATGAAATATTAAAAAGTTTGATGTTTCAGTTTAAGTACAACTCATAATTTATGCATTTAAAGTAGTCTTCTGTGACAAGAGTTCCAGTCCTTTCATCGTGATTTGGTTGAAGACACCGAGTGGAGGGGTCCTGAGGGAAGAAGTGGCCGTGGAGTGTCATGAGCAGAAGTAGTTCAACTTAAGCGGGTACTTCATCATCAACTGCCACAGATTCTCTAGACTTCGTAGATGTGTTCGCTGATTTATGTGAGAAAACTGGAATCACTTCTCACCTTCACTTTGCCTTTCTTTGTACAGTGTCTCCAAATCGATCTCATACTCAAGTTACAGTTTATTTTTGAAAATTAAAAGAAATTTAATAGGAATAATTTTCGGCATACCATGGGTCATATTTTTATGAATTATGGGAGGTTTAAAATACATTTTAACATTGGAAATCAGTCGAAAAAAACCTTCCATAAATTTTTATGAATATGTCCCTATTGGTTTATTTGAAGGAGCAGACATTCCCATTTATTTTATGAAACACGATTTCATTCATGTGGCTGCCTCAGGCGGCTTAGCAGTACCGCATTCTATCAACGTAATTTACCAAGGCCGTTGCTTTATCTCACGAACGGTTTGCTCGATATTCGCTTTAATGTTATGTGTATAGTGTAACGACGGAAAATTGCAGATCCGAGATGGCCAAAAAGAGAAACCAGTGGGTGGACCATCCCTTATATACAGTTTAGTATATACAAATTATTTATGAATTTAGTTTTGTAATTTATATTTTGAAACACTGTGCATTGTTTAGTTGACTACTTTCTCTGTCAGTGTGGTTTTCGGTTGGTACAAAACTGACAAAGTTGGTCATCATTTCAACGCCTTCATTTTCATAATCATCGCTATCGTCAGCAGCGAAAAAGTTAATTTCCAAAAGAGACGTCATTATTTTTAAAGTTCTCCCGTAAAGCTGGTTGACGTAATTAGTGTTGTAGTCATCGTAGACGACACCGCCATTGCCGTGGCCTCCAGAAATGCCAAACGCAATGAAATGAAGTGAAGTGGCCAAGCGAGCGTTGGAATGAATGAACCGTCTTAATTATTGCCTAAGCACCGCTTTACTTTTTTTAAGTTGTACATTTCTTCTGTTTTCGACACTCATTTGTTAGGGGAATTTCGCATAATTGACATAAAGTGAAACATATTTTAAGAGGAAAATGTGAATACTAAACGTTTCTGGCCTAATTGCACTTGTCGCGGTCTAATCAATTAGGTAAGTGGTGGACATATATAATGTCTATGTATATCAACGCAATGTTCGCAAAATTCAATAAAAATAAATAAAATTCAATAATCTACAAGCGTTGTTCGCTTGAAAGTCAATTCGTGGATAAATTATAGCCCAAACTGAACTTGTTTGACAAGACCAGGTGAGCCGACAAAAAATTACATATTATTTTACAAAACTCTAGAAAGAAAGAAAGAACGGGAGCTGCGAAGCGCACCGGGTTACAACTAGTAGTTTGTGTTTTTATTATGTGGTTTAAGTTGAACCCGGCTAACTCGACGGAAAAATTTGTATTTTTAAACATTTTTAATTTAAGCTATTTTTCTTGCGTGTAAGTTTATACAAATCTGAATATACACACATACTAGTACATAAGTGATGTTAATTTGTTTGGAAGAGCATCGAACGAGTTTAACCTGTTTCTTTTATTTGAAAGCGGCGGGACTAATTTGAATGGGTGGGACTATTGTGGGCATTAAATTAATTAAAAACCGAATATCTTAGAAGCCGGTGCTGGTCATCCATAGGAGCTATGTCAAACCATTATTACTTGGAATTGTTGCAGGTTAAATAGAGAAAAAATTCTAAATTCCAGGCACATCAGTAAAAAAACCTTGCACCTACTACCAACCAAAGTAAAATCCGTGTGGAAACATTATATGGGATTTATACCAAAAAGAAAACAGATATGACAAATGTAAACAATGGGTTGTAATGGACAAACTAAAATGTAAACTAAATAATTCCAGCCACATATTTTGTTTAAATTTATATTCAACTCCGTCAAGATGTCAAATTGGAGGGGCCATTTATATGGGTCTTTATATTAAAAGCTGGACCGATATCCGGCTTTTCACTAGGAATGATTTAATGCAGTATAAAGTATAATTTCAGATGAATCGATTGAAAAATGTGTTCTCTAGAGAGTCAAGAAGTGACATTGTAGGGGACCTATATATACATTCTAAGAAAATTCTCCAAAGAAACCATGGGTCTAAAATAAAAACCAAATCCGCGCCTCTTGACTTAAAAATTTTTTTCCTCTTCTTTCGCTTAAATTATTTTCTTTTTTATACCCTCACTTTAGTGTGACGAGGGTATATATCATTTGCTACGAAAAAAAGTGTAACACATCGAAGGAGTGACCTAAGACCCCAAGTATGTTCGGCGGAAATCCGTTTTGGGCCATATTAAGTCGAATGAGCAATGTCCGTTTGCACTGAAAAAAAAATTGACAGACTCGATGCTATTATCCACGCTTAAGGTGGCCGTATCGAAAAGTAAAACAATTTTCTTAAAATGTTAAAAGTTTTTACGATATTCTGAAGTTATAAACTTAAAGAAATGCTCCAAAGACGTCATTAGTTTTTATAAATAAGTGCATTTTGTACTTAGAATATAAATGATTTCAATAATATTAAGTAATTTACTTAATTTTAAGTAAATTTTCTTAATTTTAAGTACAAAATGTACTTATTTTGAAGACTATGGACGTCTTTGGAGCATTTCTTTAATTTTATGACAAATTTTTTTTCAGTGTGTCTGTCTGTCTGTCTGCTGGCTGGTGCGCACGATAACTCTCGAGAGGAGTGACCGATTGACTTCAAATTTGGTACGTGGTAATATTTTTTTCTATCTCCGGCTAAGTTCAAAGATGGGCCATATCGGTCAACTCCTTCTAGTACGTCCCCCACAAAGGGTTAAAATGTTGTGAAATATTGAATCTTTAATAACTGATGTACTACTTATTTGAATCTTCTGAAATTCCACACATAGTATTACTTTATTAGTCGCTTTCAACTCGAGAAAAATGAGCGAAGTTGCTACGCCCCATTTGGTACCTCCCACACAAATGCACCATTTTGCACCAAAAGTTAACAGCTTATATCATTAGTACCAGTGTATAAAAATACTTGAAATTTTATACAGAGTAATGCTTTCATAGTGCCTACAGTCCAGTGAAAAATGGGCGTTATAGCCACGCCCCTATTGGTACTCCCACACAAAGGCACCATTTTGCATCAAAAGTTAACAACTTATAACTTTAATACCAGTGTATAAAAATACTTGAAATTTTGTACAGTGTAATACTTTTTTTTTATATGATTTACAATACAAAGTAAATTTATATTCTAATTTTAAGGTCCAGGGGAAGGCCGGGTTACAAAGACCATATGGCTGAATTTTGCAGCGACAGACCAGAGCCTCTGGTGGGAATCGAACCCACGACCCCCAAACTCATAGGCGAGTACGCTACCAACTCGTAATAATTTTATAGTGGCTATAGCCCTGTGAAAAATGAACGCTATTGCCACGCCCCTATTTGGACTTCCCACACAATGGTACCATTTTGCACAAAAAGTTAAGAGTTTACAGCATGAGTACCAATGCACAAAAATACAACAACATTTTGCACAGTGTAACGATTTTAAAGTACCTATAGCTTTGTGAAAAATTGGTGTTATCATCACGCCTCTTTTGGTACCTCCCACACAAAATGGCCATATCATACCAAAATTGAATAGATCATAACTTTAATACACCAGTGCATATAAACGCTTACAATTCGATATATTTGAAGTTTTAGCGAAAAATAGAAGTATTTATTAAACCCCCTCTGGTACCTCCCATACAAATTGACAGATTAATTCGTGTATTTCATAGTACAGTACTCACAAAGTGAGGGTATACCTTAGTCGGTTTACACGACTGAAACTTTCTTAGTTGTTATATTATAGTTTATGCAATACAGGTTTTGTCTTGAGACTAATCAAAATATTCAGTTATCAAAAAGGCAGTTGAACCGCAATTTGTATCTCTTCTGATTATCGTTCTATATAAAAAATTGTTAGAACACGTTTCACGGTTTTAATTGCATTATAAAATAAGAATTGTTTATCGAAGCAAAAGAAGGTTATTTTATAAATACTGAAAACAATTTTTTGGGTGCAATTTTTTTTGTAAGAAAATTTAAATATAAAATTGTATACAAACTTTTTTACTTGGGTGAATATTTTTTTTAATGAAAAAACTTTTGAGTGTAGAAAAGATATAAAGTGCAAAAGAACTACCTTCCTAAACAATTTTATTCAGAAAATTTTATTTCTTTTTGGAAAAATCTATTTTTTCTGATATTTATTTATTTTTTTGGCAAAGGCGGGCATATAAATTATCAAGTCGAGAGGCGCGGATTAGGACTTTGTTTTCATACACATGGTTTCTTCGGAGAATTTTCTTAGAATTTTATGTAGTTTTCGTTTTTGCTATACGATTAAAAAAAAAAAAAATCAACCCGCCCTAATATACATATATATATGGGGCCTTTATCAAAACATGTATTTTCAGTATGGACAATATAGAGGTCTTCCTCTATACTAGAGTCGACCTCAGAGGTCTTCCTCTATACTAGAGTCGACCTCAGAGGTCTTCCTCTATACTAGAGTCGACCTCAGAGGTCTTCCTCTATACTAGAGTCGACCTCAGAGATCTTCCTCTACACTAGAGTCTACCTCTGAGGTCTTCCACTATACTAGAATCGACCTCTGAGGTCTTCCCCTACACAAGAGTCGACCTCAGAGGTCTTTCTCTATACTAGAGTCGACCACAGAGGTCTACTTCTATACTAGAGTCGACCTCTGAGGTCTTCTTCTATACTAGAGTCGACCTCTGAGGTCTTCTTCTATACTAGAGTCGACCTCTGAGGTCTTCTTCTATACTAGAGTCGACCTCTGAGGTCTTCTTCTATACTAGAGTCGACCTCTGAGGTCTTCCTCTATACTAGAGTCGACCTCTGAGGTCTTCTTCTGTACTAGAGTCGACCCCTGAGGTGTTCTTCTATACTAGAGTCGACCTCTGAGGTCTTCCCCTATACAAGAGTCGACCTCAGAGGTCTTGCTCTATACTAGAGTCGACCACAGAGGTCTACTTCTATACTAGAGTCGACCTCTGAGGTCTTCTTCTATACTAGAGTCGACCTCTGAGGTCTTCCTCTATACTAGAGTCGACCACAGAGGTCTTCTTCTATACTAGAGTCGACCTCTGAGGTCTTCTTCTATACTAGAGTCAACCTCTGACGCCTTCCTCTATACTAGAGTCGACATCTGAGGTCTTCCTCTATACTAGAGTCGACATCTGAGGTCTACCTCTATACTAGAGTCGACCTCAGAGGTCTTCCTCTATAAGACCTCAGAGGTCGACTCTAGGAGTGAGTAAAAAGTGATTCTAAGCCGATGGGTATAATAAACTATGCGTCTATCTCTTCTTTTTTGGGTATTACAAACAAATAACACAAAGTCATAATAGCCATACCACAGTGTGGTGTCGGGTAAAAAAAATCCGCTATTACAGATGTTCGTATTTGTTTTGGGAATTATGTGATTACATTTCCAAATACAATGACTAAAAATGCTCTTTTTTTCTAATGTCAATAACATTACATTGTAAATTTGTTTCCAATATGTTAATTATTTTTTTTTGCCGACTTCTATCGCCTCAACTTTGCTGAATATGAAAAAATAAAAATTAAAAAATAAGCCTACTTAGTGAAAAGTTATGGGCTTTTATATTTACACTTTTCAAAAAATATTGTTTGTCTAAACCGAAGATAACCTCCCTACCAATGCGCAGAGGGGCATTGCAACAATAATTTGGAATAACTGGTTTCGTTTCCATTAAGAAAGTACTTAACTACACTGATAGAAAAAGCTTCGTCATGACGACGAATTTGTACATCATCACGACTATTTGTTCGTCAAAAGTCAGCTAACGTATGGAATAATCCTCTTGATGAATTTTTTCGTCACCATGACGAATCTCTGTTTCCAAAAACTTTCGTCCTCAGGATGATCACAGTTCATACCTACGATGAATCGCGTTCATTACCACGACGAATTACATTCTTCACCACGATGAACACCATTCATCCCTACAATTAATCGAGTTCATCACCACGACGACTGCCATTCATCACCACGACAAATCCCATTCATCTCTACGACGAATCCCATTCATCTCTACGACGAATCCCAATCATCACCACGACGAACTCCATTCATCAGCTCGACGAACTCCATTCATCACGACGACTAATTCATGCCACCAACTATTTATATTTTTAAATTTTCAATAAATATTCTTCTGGTTTTAGACCATTAAAAACGTAATGGCAGATAAACTTTACTGCTTTTCCTAGTTCAGTTGTGATTATTCGGTTCGAAACGCAGTTCTTATCAGGAAAGGCTGAAATAAAACGAACGAGAAGTATTCATTACTTCTGATATTTTAATGTATTTGCCAACAGACGAATCCCATTCATCATCACGACGAATCCTATTCATCACCACGACAAAGTCCATTCATCACCATTATTAGAATTTTTAAATTAAACTTTTATAACAAATTATTTAACTATGGTAATCACATCGCATATAGAAAAGTACAATTAAGCACAAACTATAAATTGATTGCTTCGTTGTATCATATTTTCCACAAAATGGTCAAATAAATCTTTTCGTCGTGGGGATGAAACCTTATCGTTCCTTCGCCAAAAACATGGGTTGATGATCGTGTTCGTTCTATTGACGTACAAAAACATCACATGTACGAAACTTTTCGTCGCCAGTACGAAGATATATTGACGAAACTGATTCGTCATGGTGACGAACGGTTTTTCTATCAGTGTATACCGCCTCATCAAGGCTTCTTCCAAGAACTTGAAGATGGTGATTATAATAAACTAGATCTGAAACGATGACCTTAAAACGAGCAGTATTCTTTTATAAATCAAGAATCTGAAGAAACAAAAAGATTTACATTAGGTTAGGGTGGCTGCCGAGTCGTTGCTGATCAGTCGTAGTGAACGGACGTGTTTAGCACAGAGCGGATAGTTAAAATCTATTACGCAGTACCTATTACGCAATCGCAAAAAAACTGTACAATGTCTGGAAGACCTACACCGTACTACCTATTACGGGCTAATACAGACAAAAAAAATAATAAATTCGTTGACGGGGATGCCTTCGCGTTCCGATGGAGCGGGGTTCCCCAATCGTTCTACTGTCCGTCCGTTGGTCTTGACCAAAAGCCGACCACACCAAACATGGTGAAAATTTCCCCACAGTACTCACAACAGGTGGTACGGTGAGGGGAAAACGTCATGTCCGACCGTCAAAACGGAACCACAATGAGCACCGGATAGCGCTCAGAGTTTTGACGAAGTTGAAGGCTGTTGAGGTTTCGGCTCTTACCGAAAAACAAAAAGAGTCACTTACTTGGGCTAAGGCGTCATAGATGCTTCTAAGGCCAGTCAGCCGGCTGAAAGAACCACAAATTCAGCTGTGTTAACGGCTAAGAAAGTCAAAAGAATCATATCACCTGATGAACCCCTGCCTTCAAAAAAGGCAAGAGGACCTAATGTCACCATCAACAGGACACTCACCAAGCCTTCAATGAAGTGGCGAAGGAGAGTCTAGTGATGGCCGTTATAGACAGAAGTAGTGAGGATGGATCCATCCTCAAGGACAAATGGAGCCATGTGCAATCAGCCATTATGGCTCATTACCTCGATATCCGTACAGAAATGCCGGGATCACCACCAATCTGCAACGATGCAGGATGGCATCAGGGGAGAGTAAGGGCCTGTTTCTGTAACTTATTTTCGTTCGTCTACGGCGAACGATCAAAATTCTCTCAGCTATTACTTGAATTCTATAAAACGCAGGTTAGAAATATTTTAGGAACAAGCTTTTTACATGATTTCCTACAGACACAACGAATTATAAACTTCTGCGATTTATAGATTTCTCTGAATAATTGAGTGATTTTTGATCGTTCGCAGTAGACGAACGAAAAAAAGTTACAGAAACAGGCCCTAAAGCTCTTATATTTCGGTGATGCTAGATCAGTAGACCTGTATAAGGCTCCTCTGGATGTTGTAAAAAAAAAAAAAAACATTCCTAGTCATCCTAGAGCCATCGCCTGGGTTACAGAAGACCCCTCCAACCCGGCTGACTGATACACAGCTTTCTGGAAGTGCGGAGGTATCCACGCCCATTATTTCTGTTGACTCCAGATCTAACAGAAGATCTGTAACGTCCTACTCTGAGGAAGAAAGCTCTACTTATGACACAGAGGGGCTGAGGGGAGTCTCCGGACTCTTTGACGCATCTGGCGGGGACACGCTTCTCGATGATACGGACGGAAAGTTCAATAACACCCTTGTCGGGGTGGATGTTAATCTGTCAATTACCAATGATGGTAAGAATTTTGCAGATTAACCTCCATCACGCTAAAGCAGCCTCAGCGGCTCTATTGCTGCGCCTGTCCACAGGTGCAGTAGACATCGTCCTGATACAGGAGCCCTACGCAATGGGAGGAAGGGTGTGCGGTATCAGGACACCCAACTTTAAACTGCTTGTGGCCAACTGTGAAGGCACTCCAAGAACCTGCATTTTGGCCAGGAAAGATCTAAGTATATTTCTCCTGGTTAATTTAAGTGGTAAAGACCAAAAATCTGCTAGTCTGGAGATCGGTAATCGCATATATTGGGTGGTCTCCAGTTACTTGCCTTATGAAGCTGTAGTACCGACTGCTCTGTTCAGGGAAGTAGTAGAAGAATCAACGTCTGACGAGGTCGAGCTGATTGTTGGCGCAGACACGAACGCTCGTCATACTATCTGGGGTAGTACGCATATAAACAATAGGGGTGATTCGCTTCTTGACTTTATTCTAACTACCAACCTAAGTATTTGTAACATAGGTAATAAACCGACCTTTACAATTAAAGACAGACAAGTAGTACTAGACGTAACGTTTGCTACTGACCGGCTGTCAGAAAAAATTATTGGGTGGAATGTACTGGACGACCACTCATTCTCAGATCACCATTATATTGAGTTCAAACTCGCTGAAAAAGCGCCTGAACCTGCCGTCCACAGAAATGTAAGGAAGACAAAGTGGCACTTGTATGAAAAGAATTTCAAGAAAGTCCTCAACTCCAAACTTCTGTACGAACCGAATGACAAAGCCGGTCTGGATAAGCTGGTCGAGCATATCACCACATCATTCAATAGTTCCCTTGAAGAAGCCTGTCCAAAAACAAGGTACAAGGGTAAAACTAAATCCCAATGGTGGACTTCTGAGCTAACGGCTATGAAAAAGACCTGCAACAAGCTATTCAACAAGGCCAAATCTACTGGGATCGCTAATGTTTGGGATGCCTATAAAGAGCAACTCAAGATCTATAAGAAGGAGCCTAGAAAGGCGCAAAGACGCTCTTGGTATACCTTATGTGGCGAATTGGAAAAAGTCTCCGCCGCCGCAAGGCTGAGGAAAATACTATCAGCTTCACCCTGTGCAGTGGGTTACTTGCAGGATGAGGCAAATAATTGGACCAAAAACAGCGAGCAGTCGCTCAATGTACTGCTCGACATTCATTTCCCGGGGAACTCTCTAACAGAACCAGAGGATCAGCAGGACCAACAAGAGTGCGAGTGGACTGCGAGCGTCGCTAGTTTGTTGACTGAGAGATCCAGAATAATCTGGGCTATTAATAGCTTTGAGCCCTTCAAGTCACCTGGATCAGACGGCATCACTCCAGCAGAAATGCAGAAAATGTTGAAGTACATTATCCCCTGGCTGGAGAAAATTTATGTAGGCTGTATCAGGCTTTCACACATCCCGAATCGATGGAGGGATACCAAAGTGGTATTCATACCTAAAGCGGGGAAGATATCACACACTAGGCCAAAAGACTTCAGACCAATTAGCCTATCCTCCTTCCTATTGAAAGGTCTGGAAAGACTTTTAGATTATTTCATTAGGGAAAACCTGGATACAAAACTTCTGCCGGTGAACCAACATGCTTACAATAAGGGGAAGTCTACAGAATCAGCCCTGCACGAACTTGTGAGAACTTTTGAATCGTCCCTGCATTTCAAGGAATTCGCCATGGTGGCATTTCTTGACATAGAAGGGGCTTTTAACAACATTCACTCAGATGCAGTAATTGCGGCACTGTCACATCTAAAAGTTAACTCTAGTTTGATTAGACTAATTCAAAGTCTGCTCAACAGAAGACGCATAACAGCATGTCTTGGGTCCACAACTCTAACAAGGTTTGTAAGCAGAGGGACCCCACAAGGAGGAGTACCGTCTCCACTAATTTGGTACCTAGCAGTGTATGAAATCCTGCTAGATCTAGAACGTTGTGGCTGCAAGGTCGTGGCATATGCGGACGACGTGGCAATCGCAGTGAGTGGCAAATTCGTAAACGTCCTCAGAGACATCCTACAGGTGGCTCTGAACAAGTTGGCTAGATGGGCCAGAAGCAGCGGTTTGGGCGTTAACCCCAACAAGACAGAATTGGTTCTCTTTACTAGGATGAATAAAGTCCCACATGTGGACCCTCCACTTCGGATAAATGGAACAGATCTAGTCTTTAGTGCAAAATTTTTAGGAATAATTCTAGATAGGAAAATGTTATTTAGACTTAACGTATTGGAACGTGTAAGGAAGGCCAACGTCGCCTTATATTCCTGCAAAAGGCTGTAGGGTCGCGGTGGGGACTCTCTCCTAAAATCGTCCGCTGGATATATATAGCAGTAGTTCGTCCAATACTGTTGTACGGTATTGTGGTATGGTGGACGGCAACTGACAAACTAACCATCACCAACCTACTAACAAAGGTTCAGAGAACTGCCTGCCTGAGCATAAGCGGAGCCTTAAGGACTACAGCGACCGAGTCTCTACAAGCCCTACTCCATATACTGCCGATTAATATTGTGGCGAGAGAAGTTGCAACCAAAGCGGCAATAAGATTAAACTGCCTATCAATGTGGAGGTACAAGAACTATGGTCACATGAGGATATCAAAGTGTAGTGCTATGGCAACAAACCGAGTGGACTATATACCAACTGTGTACACCTTCGAGAGAAATTACATCACTATGATTCCCGCCAGAGATGAATGGGTTGACAGAATACCAGGTAATAGAAACCATCTCCATTTTTACACGGATGGTTCGAAACTTTATGAAAAGGTTGGCTTCGGAGTACACTGTGGAGAGCTTAGTTTGGATATAGTTCACAGACTATCGGATACCTGCAGTGTCTATCAAGCCGAAATAATGGCAATATGGGAAGTAGCCAAGTGGCTGAGTCGCAACATAGTAACCAACACTGGCGTTCTCATTTACTCGGACCGCCAGGCTGCCATCAATTCTCTGGAGGCAACATCCCTAAATTCACAAACAGCCCTCGACTGCCGCAGATCTCTTAACGAGATGGATGAGCAGTTTAATATACACCTCATATGGCTGCCTGGGCATAGGGATATCCCGGGGAACTGCAAAGCCGATGAACTTGCTAGGAAAGGAACGACATTACAAATTCTCGAAGAATTTGCATATATTGGTGCGCCACTATCCACGTGCAAGCTTTGGCTTAGGCAAGAGGCAATCAGGCAGTCCAACGAAAGATGGACAGAAATCGGCACCTGCAGGGTAGCTAGAAAAATCTGGCCAAGGAATGACCTGAAAAGATCAAATTATCTCCTCGCACTAGAGAGGCAAAGATTGTCTACGTTAGTATCAGTTCTGACGGGACACCGCTTGATCGGCGAACACGCCAACAGATAGGGTATTGACTCCAATGACTTCCTCAGAAGCTGTGGAGATGAGGAAGAAGTGGAGAGCATTGAGCATTTGCTATGCCCCGCTCTGAGTATACGACGACTGGACATACTGGGGTAGGCTTTTCTAGGCAGCCTAACAGATCTTTCCAGTACCGATATTCGTACTATCGACAAATTTGTATATCAAACAGGTTGGTTTCGATGAGGGGCATTTCAGCCCGTGGTAACACTAGGGACCTAAACTGGTAATATTCAATATTAGGTGTATGTTAAACTGCTCAGTCATCTCGTTAATAGATCAACGGCAGTCGAGGTTTGTTTGTGTATTTAGTGTTGTGGCCACCAGAGAATTGATGGCAGCCTGATTGTCCGAGTAGATGACAATGTCAGTGCTGGTCACTATGTTGTGACTCAGCCACTTTGCGACTTCCCTTATTGCCATTACTTCGGCCTGATAGACACTGCCTGTATGTATATGGCAGTCTGTGAGCTACATCAAGACAGAGCTCTTTACAGTTTACTCCGAAACAACCTTATCATCGAGCTTCGAACCATCCGTATAGAAATGGAGATGGTTTCTATTACCTGGTATTCTGCCAACCCATTCATCTCTGGCTTGTATCATATTGATGTAGTTCCTCTCGAAGGTGTACACAGTTGGTATATAGTCCACTCGGTCGGTTACCATAGCACTACACTTTGATATCCTCATGTGAACGTAGTTCATGTACCTCCACATTGATAGGCAGTTTAATCTTAATGCCGCTCTAGTGGCAACTTCTCTCGCCACTATATCAATTGGCAGTAAATGGAGTAAGACTTGTAGAGACTCAGTTACCAAAGAGCTCAGAAAGGCAGTTCTCTGAATCTTTGGTTGACACTTGATTTTTTTCAGTTGCCGTCCACCACACCAGCATACGGTGCAGCAGTATTGGGCGAACTACTGCTATATGTATATATCCAATGGACGATTTTAGGAGAAATTCCCCAGCGCCAACCTACAGCCTTCCTACAGGAATATAAGGCGACATTGGCTTTCTTTACACGGTCCAGTACATTAAGCCTTAATGACAATTTCCTTTCTAGAATTATGCACTTTCAGAAATGACTAGCTCTGTTCCATATATCCACATGTGGAACCTTATACTTCTTAGTAAATAGAATCAATTCTGTCTTGGCCATTGGGTTAACGCCCAAACCGCTACAACTGGCCCATCCTACCAACTTGCTCACAGCCACCTGTAGGACGTCTCTGAGGACGTTGGGAAATTTGGCAGTTGCGGCAATTGCAACGTCATCCGCATATATGCGACAACTTTGCAGCCACAACGTTCTAGATCTAACAGGATTTCATTCACCGCTAGATTCCAAATTAGTGGAGACAGTACTCCTACCGGTGGGGTCCCTCTGTTTACAAACCTTGTAAGAGTTGTGGCCCCAAGACTTGCTGTTATTCATCTACGGTTAAGAAAACTTTGGATTAGCCTAATCAACGCAGGGTTTACATTTAGATGTGAAAGCGCCGCAATAATCGCATCTGACCTTCTATATCAAGAAAGGCTGCTATAGTGAATTCTTTCAAATGTAGGGACGATTCGATAGTGCTCACAAGTTCCTGCAGGGCAGACTCTGTGGACTTCCCCTTGTTGTAACCGTGCTGGTTCCCCGATAGGAGTTTTTTATACAGGTTCTCTCTAATGAAAGAATCTAAAAGTCTTTCTAGACCTTTCAATAGGAATGTGGTTAAGCTAATTTGCCTGAATTCCTTTGGCCTAGTATGCGATATCTTCCCGCTTTCGGTATGAGTACCACTTTGATGTATCTCCATAGATTGGGGACATATGAGAATCTAATACAGCCAGACTAGATTTTCTCCAGCCAGGGGATAATTTACTTCAACATTCTCTGCAATTCGGCTGGTGAAATACCGTATGGTCCAGTTGATATGAGTCATTTAGGTCCATAAATGAGAAAACTGTCAATAACTTGACTAAAGCGTCACCTATCGGATGCAGATACACATACTCATATTGATAATATAAATATAATGTGTAAGAATAAGATCAATCGGTAAAGCCGATTAGAAGTTATAAATATAATAAATAATACAAAATAGAATAAATATAATACTGATTCAATATAACTGTTGTATCTTTTAGGTCCATCAAGGTTCTATTTACAATTTCTCAATGTACATGAATTGATACTTTATCAGGATATTCACGCATTAAGGTAATTTTTTATATTATCACCTTCTTCTACCAAAAGGACATAAAAAAGGGGTTTCCAATAAGAGCGATATGATTTCTTTAAAAAAACACACTTATTGTTAAGGAAATTCAAAAGTTTTATATTTAATGTGAAGTACAATCGATACAATTAAGTTCTAAATAAAACGTCATTCAAATGGCCTCCACGACTTCTTCTGCAGGAACGAATTCGATGAACCCAATTTTGAGAACTTTTTCCACTAAATCAAGTCGTATGTCATGAGTGGCACGTTCAATATGGACTTGTAAAGCTTAAAGAGAGTCTGGTTTATTTGGAAAGACAAATGACCTCAAATAACCCCACAAGAAATAGTCTAATGGTGTTAAATCACAACTTCTTGGAGGCCATTCAATATCACAATTTCTTGAAATAATCGAATCTCCAAACTTTTCTCGCAACAATTCAATTGTTTAATTTGCTGTGTGGCACGTAGCCACAATCGGATAGCTCTTAACAAGAGCTAAAATTTTGTTCATGGGTGTCAAGGTCGTAGGTCGAGTAGAAAGTGTTTTTTTTTGGATTTACAAAATGGATTTAGCGCACGAAAAGTTGCAATTGGAGTACGATTATTTTGATAATAAAACTGAATAATTTGTAAACGTTGTTCTTGCGTATATCTCTCCATGATGAAATTGTAAACACTACTGAATACAATGAAAAACAAATGACATCATGACAAATGGCCGAAACGTCACTTCAAAATCACATCATCCCTATTGGAAAACCCGTTATTTCATTACACTGCACTATGGGACAAATAACCCGTTTCACTGGCCAAAAGTAAAATTTTACACTTTGTTTCTCATCATAATTATTGATAAAATCTGATAAACAACACTTCAGAATAACGGAAAATGTCTTCGGTTTTCCTGAAAAAAATTTCCTGTCATATGGGCAGCTGTAAAAAGTGTATTCATATAGCTGAGTAACAAAAATGGTTAAAACGTAAGTGTTTGATGTTGCCTCGTGGCGGCTGACGCAAACTCAATTTTTTTTTTAACTTATATATAGTCTTTCAAAAATTCGGCACGGTTTGGGACAGCCAATTTAAAAAGAAAATAAAAGCTTGTTGTATTATGAATATAGTAACTAATATCCGGTTTTGCACATTTTTGCTCCTCGGTGAAAAATTATCTCTTCTCAGATATGATCTTAAATGCCGAAGGGTGGATGATATGTATTGCAACCAACTTCAGGTTACTATCATTTCTAAACCGCTAGTCTGATAGCTGACAGATTTATTTCAGTGGCAGTTCATTTTATTGTGTACATGCTTACAAAAGCATTTTGATCTTCAGATTCAGAAAAAAAAGTTATTCGTGAAGGAATTCAAGCGTGATAGTGTGATTGCTTTATATATGGGTGGAAAAACACAAGTGGCTATCGTTAGAGCCCTCCTGCATTTAAATGTGAATAAATCTTTTGTTTATCGTACCATTGCTCGTTACCGTGATACTGGCAGTGTTGCATCGCGTCCAAAAAGTGGACGAAAAAAAACGGTAACAACACCAGAAATGATCCGAAAAGTGAAGGCCAGATTTGATCGAAATCCACGCCGCAGTGTTAGAAAAATTGCTCGTGAGCTGAACATATCGCGAGAACGGATACAACACATATTAAAAAATGAGATTGGACTAAAGCTATTGAAGTTCCAAAAAGTGCAAGAGCTCACCGATGCACAAAAAAAAGTTAGACTGGAAAGGGCCAAGGAGTTGCTTCTCTCTTGGTTTTCTCCAAATTCGGAGAAAACCGAATTTGGTTTTCTCCGATGAGAAGTCATTCCAAATTGAGCAGTTTGTGAACAAACAAAATGATCGGGTTTACTTGCCAAAAAGGTCAGCTGAAAATTTACACCTTCGATTTGCCACCAGAGCTCAAGCGCCGCCGATGGTAATGGTTTGGGCCGCCGTAACGGCCGATGGTCGCTCCCCTCTCGTATTTATCGACCATGGGGTCAAAATAAATGCCGAATATTATCGGGAAAATGTCCTAAAGACAGTATTGAAGCCATGGGCAGACAAACATTTCGGCCGCAGACCATGGACATTCCAACAGGACTCAGCACCATCGCACTCAGCACGCGTCAACCAAGAATGGCTTAAAAAGGAGGTTCCTCGCTTCATTTCTACCGCACAATGGCCACCAAGATCTCCGGATCTTAATCCGTTGGACTTTTGCGCCTGGGGCATTTTAGAGAGTAAGGTTCGCTCTAAAAAATACCAAAGTATCGATCACCGGGAATGGGCCAAAATACCGCAGAGCCACTTTCGTGCAGCGTGTGATGGCTTTGTCGGCCGTTTGAAGGCCATAATTCGTGCCAAAGGTGGCCAATTCGAAAAAATCTAAACTGTATCTAAAATTTTATGTTATTTCCGACATTTTTTTGCTTTTGAACAATAAAATTTAAAAAAAAAATTAAAAAACAAGTAAGAAAGTTTCAGTCGGGTAAACCGACTAAGGTATGCCCTCACTTTGTGAGTAATGTAATATTGAACATTACACAAATTATTCTGTCAATTTTTGTGGGAGGTACCAGAAGGGGTTTAAGAAATACACCTATATTTCGGTGAACAGTAGATACTTTAAATACATTGCACTGTGCCGAATTGTAACCGTTTATATGGTCACTTACGTCGCCAAGATTCTCGGGGAAAAAGTTTAAATGAGAATGCAAGAAATTAATTTTGAGGGACATATTTACACCTGTTGGAATACATAAAGCGAAAAATAAGTTGGAACAATACATACATATGTGTTATATACATAAATATAAAAAAAATATATTTCTAACCAACTTTTTCATAATTTTTTAACAAATCATTAATCATTGTTTCATATTGCTGGCTTTTATTGGATCCAAGGAAATTCGAAACTACAAGCTTAAATGACCTCCATGTTGCAATTTCATCCGACGTCAAATATGATTCGAAATTCACATCTTTCATCAGTTTCCTTATTTTAGGCACATCAAAAACTCCTTCTTCGATTTTTTTAAAAGAAGTACTTTTAAAGAAGTACATACTATACCCTCACTTTGTGAGTAATGTAATATTGAATATTACACAAATTATTCTGTCAATTTTTGTGGGAGGTACCAGAAGGGGTTTAAGAAATACACCTATATTTCGGTGAACAGTAGATACTTTGAATACATTGCACTGTGCCGAATTGTAACCGTTTATATGGTCTGGTATATTAACGTTGAGATATTAAATTGTGGTATAATTTGGCCATTTTGTGTGGGAGGTACAAAAAGGGGCATTGTGATAACGCTAATTTTTCACTGGACTATAGGCATTATAAAAGCATTACACTGTACAAAATTTCAAGTAATTGTATACACTGATATTAATGTTATAAACTGTTAACTTTTGGTGCAAAATGGTACCTTTGTGGGAGAGGTACCAAAAGGGGCGTGACAATAACGCCCATTTTTCAATGGACTGTAGGCACTATAAAAACATTACGCTGTACAAAATTTCAAGTATTTTTATACACTGGTATTAATGTTATAAGCTGTTAACTTTTGGTGCAAAATGGTGCACTTGTGTGTGAGGTACCAAAAGGGGCGCGGCAATAACGCCCATTTTCCTCGAGTTGATAGCGACTAAAAAACTAATACTATGTGTGGAATTTCAGAAGATTCGAATACGTATAATAACAGTTATTAAAGAATCAATATTTTACAACATTTTAACCCTTTGTGGGGGAGGTACCAGAAGGAGTGGACCAATATGGCCCATCTTAGCCGGAGATAGAAAAAAATATTACCACATACGAAATTTGAAGTCAATCGGTTACTCCTTTCGAGAGTTATCGTGCGCTCCAGCCAGCAGACAGACAGACGGACGGACATTGCTCATTCGACTTAAAATGACCCAAAACGGATTTCCGCCGAACATTCGTGGGGTCTTAGGTCACTCCTTCGATGTGTTACACTTTTTTCGGTAGCAAATGATATATACCCTCGTCACACTAAAGTTAGGGTATAAATATAGCGCTTTACTTTGTTGCATTACATATCAGCCACCCTGTATATGCGCGATCTCTAAATCTGAACCGATTTTCTTCAAATTTGGCATCGAGGGTCCTTGGATCAAAGAACTTCACCGTCCTAAGTTTCAAAGAGATAGAATGTGAAATACAGCTTATATAGCGCTAAAAGACCAAATCGGCAGCAGCATATACATGAGGGCTAGAACCGATTTGTTTACAATTTGAAAAAGTGCGCGATTTGTTACTGAATGATATATTTTCATGCGTACTAAAATTACCTACTTAAACAAAAATTTGGAGTTTTTGGGCTTTTGACAAGTAAACTAGGTAATTTGTCCCATAGTGCACTGCATTGAAGAGGAGTAATATAGCTTTTCGTTTGTGTTAACAAATGGTAATTTCGAGAAACATCCCTGAGATAGATAATTTGGAGCCATGTACCACAAAAGCTACAATGAACTAATTCTAAGCAGTAAAGAAAGGCAGAAAGTCGGGCAGGACCGACTATGTAATGCCCTACAGATCCCTAACAATGCGATAAGGGAATTTGCGATAATAATTTGATATATATCTAAATCTTAACCGATTATCGCTAAATTTCGCAATATTCGTTCCTAAATTGAGAAACATCTTTCTGACAAATTTTGTAATGATCGGAAGTAAAAATTAGGAGGAAAATATATATGGAGGTTATATCTAAATCTGAACCGATTTTCCCTGAATGCTCATTCATGTAATAAGAAATCTCTTTTTGTCGAATTTCGTACTGATCAAGTATAAAATACATTCTCTACGCCACTTACATGTCAAATCGGGTGTACCATGTGTATGGGGGCTATATCTAACCGATTTCGAACCGATTTTCCCCGAATTTGGAGGTGTTATTTCATGTAATAAGAAACCGAATTTCGCCAAATTTCGCACTGATCGGATATAAAATATAGTTTCTACAGCGCTGTCAAGTGAAATCGGGGGCAACATATATAAGGGGGCACGAGACTGCTCTGTGCCAATTTGTGTACAAATCGGATCAAAAATTTTGCTTATACAATGCATATATGCCAAATCGGAGGTACATATATACGCACCTCCGATAATGCCTATTTGAAAAAAATCTATGGATAAATGTAGAAATTATAGCCTTTTTCGTAAAGTATGAACATTTCAAAAAATCTTTTTTTTTTATTTCTGTTTAAATTGCAATTGTATTTATTACTTTTATTTACATGAAAAAGTTTCATTAGAAGTAATTGTGAGTTCTTTGTTGACGTTTGTAGATTTCGGAATCGGTTTCTCTAATGAGGAACCAAATGTACTCTCCCGTCATTCTTTCATCCCAGTGCCCTTGGTAACGCCGCTGGATGGACTTCAATTCTTGGTGAAACCTTTCGCCATGTTCGTCACTTACGTCGCCAAGATTCTCGGGGAAAAAGTTTAAATGAGAATGCAAGAAATTAATTTTGAGGGACATATTTACACCTGTTGGAATACATAAAGCGAAAAATAAGTTGGAACAATACATACATATGTGTTATATACATAAATATAAAAAAAATATATTTCTAACCAACTTTTTCATAATTTTTTAACAAATCATTAATCATTGTTTCATATTGCTGGCTTTTATTGGATCCAAGGAAATTCGAAACTACAAGCTTAAATGACCTCCATGTTTCAATTTCATCCGACGTCAAATATGATTCGAAATTCACATCTTTCATCAGTTTCCTTATTTTAGGCACATCAAAAACTCCTTCTTCGATTTTTTTAAAAGAAGTACTTTTAAATAAACTTCTTAAATATGTGAGTGAATTTCCATCTTTCCTTAAGGCTTTTAACAATTTTTTAAAGAACCGCAGCTTAATATGCAGTGGTGGCAAAATATCAGCTATCCCAGAGGCATAACATACCAACTACTTTTAAATCGCAAGAAATTTTCCAGTCATGTTCATATTTTAGGTATTTTATCAATTTAGCCATTGTTTCGTATGATTCCTTAGTGTTGACAGCATGAGCAATGGGAATCGATGGTTTCTGATTTCCGTTGTGTAAAAGTACTGCTTTCAAACTTTCTTTACTGCTGTCAACAAGTAACCGCCATTCCTTCAAATTGTATGTTTGATTAAGTTCCTGGAACAATCCGGGAATGTCCTTGCAAAAGCATCTGTTATCCACAGTTGTATAAAATTGTTTGTAAGGTATATCACGGACTCTATAATATGATATGTTAACATCTGGGGCCAAAATATTGTACTGTTTCATCCCAGATGCAAGTAGTTCTGCCTTATCTTCGGTCAGTTCCAAATCTCTCACTAGATCAATGAGTTGAAACTGAGTTAAAAGCGATGACTTTTGACTCAAACTTGAATCGCTCAGAGTTGAGTATTCAGTTGAACTTGATGATGTTTCCGTTATTAGGCTGTTAGCTATACTTGGACACTTCCTACTCCAATCTATTAACTTAGAAAAAAATTGCAGTCCGTATCGTGAATGAATGGTTGTCTCCAAATCATTGGCATTCCAAATTGCATGTGCAGTCTGAAATTAAAACGTTTTATTCCACAAAACATTGTAATACATTAATTTTAAAGTACTCGTACTTACTCGTACTTACCGCATTCTTCCACTAGTCCATCGAGTAAGATTTACATGGCACGAATTACACAAATACTAGGTGTCCACGGTGTGTTCATATTTTTAACTCGTATACCAAAATATTACGCATACGAGTATATTTCTTCTTTTATTTTACTAAACGCACGTCGATTTTTTTTATTACATATTTTTCGCAGATATAGCAGAAATTGTTGGGATCCTTTACACACATTGAAAACTTCTTTGCCTTTTACTCATACTTCGAAATATAACTTTGTAATATTTTTCAGAAAATCGACTTATCTCTTTAAGGCGCTGAATTACACTAATTTATTAATAAGAAATTTCATTCATAAATTCCGGGTTTAAGGTTCATAAGTTGCAGTACCTATAGCTGACATATAGTTTGCTTCGAAAGTAGACACCCAATGTTTTACCTGTACATACGACTGCGGTGTACATGCCCTTAAAAGGCGTAACAGAATGGAAACCTCATAAATAAAAAACCACAAATATTGTTGAATTACCCTCTATGTGAGCGGATCTCATCCAATATAGCTCTCACATTGCATATCATGTTTTATGGAGGGTTACGAACGGCCATAAAACCTCGTCCTCTCTATAATGTTATAATGTCTGACATCAATCCTCATAAAATAAAATGCAAGTGCAATGTCTCTTATATGTCTCCCTCACATATGGCGAATTCAATATGAGCAAAAACATCATTTAAAAACGAAAAATATAAAACAAGATTTTTTTTTGAATTTCCCCAACATTTACAAAATGGCTCATGACTTTTACATAAATCAATAGATAGCATGCTGGCTTTTTAAAAATGTGATAAAATATTTTTTTAATTTTTTTTTTCTATTTTTTATGTTTTTTTTTTTTGTAGCAGGAAAAAGTGTTTTTTGTTTTTCTAAAATATATTTTTTTCTCATATTTTTGACGACTGTTACTAAACCAAAGATTCTACGTGAAAGCGATATTTGCAGCATATGTAGCCCTCATAATTCCCTTTAATTTGAGGCATAACACTGCTCAATCAGGCTTGTACTTGATGAATGCATTTTCCATGAAATGTATTTTCCATGAAAGCTGGAATATTAAAAAAAAAAATTTAAAAAAAATTACCATAACATTTTTTTAAATATTTTTTTCGTGTTTGTGACTCCTAATTGCACCAGAAACTGTTATCCACATCCCTTGGACAAAAATGTTGTTGCATAGTGTAATGAGTGCTTTAAAACAAAAGCGATTGCTGCTTTTGCCATTTTAAGTTTGTAAGGTATAACACGAAATCAATGAAAAATTCAAAATGAAATTTGAAAAATCTGCAACATTTTGTAAAGCTTTTTTAAATAAAATAAGTATATTTGGAGAAATTCCTAAGCTATACTTTTATATGCATATAACACATATTTTATTTGAGAAAATTAGTTTGCAAATATAATTTGTTGAAATATAGTAATATATGCGTTCCAAATAAATTTTACTGATTTTCAAATAAAATGTATTTCAAACAAATTTAAAATGGCGATTTAGCCCCGTGTACATATGATTGGTTAAACTACATGGTAGTTGTGAAACAAAATTAATGACTTTGTGTTCAAAAAGCATGGGGAGTTAGGCAGTTTTGTCCATAGCTCACATCCCTCGCCCCCATAACCGTGAATAACGCCATAACAAATATCTTATGCAGAAAGATAATAATTTGTTTTCCGTTCTGTTAAATTTCTGCTGCCCCACAATCAATAATTCTTTTGCTGTAAATTCCACATACATATACTAACAGCACTCATTTAAGACCCACTTTAATATGAATTTATGACTCTTTTGGAGCGAACATTCTTCTCCTCATTCACAAAACTTGCAGTTGATATAAATGTCCGTGTGAAGCAACAGAAAGCCTGTTAGAACCGCTTAAGCTGCAATATTATATTTCTTCATTCAATCCTCTCCCCCTGCATCTCCTTCATGACTGCCTTAATACTTTGTTATGTGATACTTTGTTAAAGAGATGTTACAAATGATCTCGACATTCAAAGTTCCAGTGGGTAATTAAAACAGTTATAAACCACTGAAAACCGTCATGGGAATCATCACGCAATGTTGCTGAGAGTATTCATGCAAATCCACTGGAATACGAGTACTTCAGGCCAAAGTGCCTGTGTCTTGTTGAGGCCTCACTCCCTCTACGGAGGCTTTAATTAAATGGAATTTTATTAAAATTCCATTGGTATATAAAAATTCCTTAAAAAATACTGTGAAACCTGTAAGGGAGGGATGGGACAACATTTCGCCCGTGTTCAACGAGATGCTGAGTACAGCTATTTATATGCAACATAAAGGCTCAGGAGAATGGCAAAAGAGAACACAACTGAATAACTTCGACACCCCATAGAAACGTACACTCGTCGTACATTGTAATAAAAACGGCACACGGCGGCGGCGGCGTTGGCACCAACTCTTGGCCATACTGTGTGTCTAGTGAGCCATAAAGTAAATTCTGTGTGTACAGCATATTTTAGAGCCCAAATATTACGACGAATTATTCCCAGCTCTTTGTTTTCAAATTCATGCACAAAAAAAGCAGCGTAAACCATTGGGTAGAAGATGATGCCCTTGAAAATCAGCATGTAACCGTTAGCTCCTCCACGCAAAGCCGTAGAACATTCAAACATTTATACTCCAGAAAGACAAAAAAACAACCGGCCCAAGAACTGTAAACATCCACCCATTTTTATTTTCGTGTGCGATTTTTTTTTAATTTTTTTGCGCATCCAACAGACACCGTTATTGGTGTTGTCAATGTAGCAGTTCTCAGGAGGAACTGCTGAATAGAATAATTTGATATTATTGGTTGCTAAGGTTTAATCGGATGGGAACTATACCAAAATGTAGACCATTGCGGTCATTTCTCGTATGAATTATTGTGGATACAATTAAATGCAATGCAATCACATACAGATTTTCGGTTATGTGATTTCTATATAAAAATGTTCACCATTAATACTGTGAACTAGGTAAAATTAAATACATACTGTCAAAATTTAGCGTAATCGGTTGGTACTTGTGTTTTGTAATGCGCCAGGAACTCGAATCTAGTGGAACCTTTGTATGGAGACTACATGAATGGTTCTATGCTTTTTTATAAATTGCTTACAAATCGGTTGACGTTTCTGGCTTCTAAATCGATCGGGATTCCGTATGAGGAATATATCGAAATATGGACCATTTTCAATCCTAAGAAAAAGGTACGTATAAAAAATGTTTGTGTGTCATAATTAACCAATTGTGCACGATTGTACAATATTTTAAAATTATAATAGATATTTTAAGATCCAAATTTGCATGCTGCGGCTGCATTTCAACATTTTTGTCCCCTATCTGTGCCATTTATTTAACTTGTTTTTCCCCACGGTTTAAGTAGAAGAACCTATTTGGAAATAACAATTTCTTAGCTTTGGTTTATGCTGCAAGAGCTACCTTTGCACTCTTTTGCACCACTGTACCATATTAAACCCTTTTTGGTCCACACATGTTTGACCCACTGTTCCATAGTTAACGCTTTTTACCCCACTGTACTATACTTAAACCATTTTGTTCCACGTTACCATATTTTACTATTTGTGCCCACTGTACCCATTTTTGTCATACTGTACCATATTTAACCATTTGTGTTCCACTGTAACATTTTTTCCCACTGTTCCATATTTAATGCTTTTTGCCCCACTGTACCATATTTAACCCATTTTATCCCACGTTACCATATTCAACTAATTGTGCCCCACTGTACCATAGTTAACCCGTTTTGCCTCACTGTGTCATATTAAACCATTTGTCTCATTGTACCATATTTAACAGTTTTTGCCCCATTGTACCATATTTAACACTCGTTGCTCCACTGTACAATATTTAACACAGTTATGCCCCACTGTACTGTATAGTTAACCATTTTTGTCACACTGTACCATATTTAACCCTTTTTGGCACACTGTACCATTTTTAGCCCATTTTGTCCCACTTTACCATATACATATAACTATTTTTACCCCACTGTACCATAGTTAACCCCTTTTTGCACAACTGTGCCCCATTCAACTCGTTATCTCACTGTGCACAATATTTACCCCACTGTACCATATTTAACAATTTTTTGTCTCACTGTACCGTATTTAAAATGTGTCTCCACGCTAGCATACTTAAACCTTTTTCCCCGACTGTAACATATTTAATCATATTTTCTCCACTGTGCAGTATTTAACCGTTTTTGACCACTGTGCTCCTAAAACTATTTAAACTCTTCATATCTCATGTTTAAGTTCCAATTTTGGCAGATTGTTCCCTTTTTTCCCCATGCTCCATAATTAACCCGTCTTGTCCCACTGTGCCTCTTAAAGTTAGAATTACCAAAAATCTCTTCCAATCTCTAGTTTATGTTCCAAAAGATACCCTGGAACCATTGATCCATGTTTGACATTTTTAAGCCACTGTACTATATTTTACACTTTTTGCCCCACTGTGCCCCGAAAACTTCGAATAAAAAAAAATACCCCGATCCGTTGTCATAAAGACATACCTCGCTTCAATTTTCACCATTCTAATTTTAGGCTTTAAATTTGGCGGTGGTACCATATTTATACCTTTCTGTCCCACTGTGCCCCTAAATTTTTAAAAATCTCTCCTCGTTCTTGTTTACGTCGCAAGAGCTACTCCAACACCAAATTTCACGATTCTAGGTCTTGCCATTTGGATTCATCTGTTGTACCACATTTTTTCCGTTTTACCCCACTGTGTACGTAAACGTTCGAATTTCGAAAAATCCTGTCAATTTCAGAGTCTACTTCATAAGGTCTACACTCACACCAAATTTCACTAGCTCTCGCCATTTGAATTTGCCTGTTGTACTACATTTATCCCATGTTTTCCCTTTTTACCCCACTGTGTGCGTAAATGTTAGAATTTCAAAAAATCCTGTCAATTTCTGAGTCTACGTCCTAAGGTCTACCCTCATACCAAATTTCAAGATTCTAGCTCATTTCGTTTAGATTTGGCGGTGGTACCATATTTATCCCTTTTTGCCCTATTGTGCGGCTAATAGTACGAATTTCGAAAAATCCCGCCTTATTGCTCGTCTACGTCCCAAGGTCTACCCTCCCACCAAATTTCATGATTCTAGCTTCAGCCGTTTGGCCTGGGCGATGATCAGTCAGTCAATCAGTCAGTCAATCAGTCAGTCAGTCAGCCAGTCAGTCAGTCAGCCAGTCACGCAACAATTTTATATATATAGATTATAAAATGTATTGATGATAAATCGCAAAAATAATTTGAGTGTACTTATTAATAAATGGTTTTCCTTCTATATATCGTACTGATCGGATATCGAAAACAGCTGCCATAAAGCTTATATAGCAAATTCGGAGGATAATACATATGGGAGTCATATCTGAATCTGAACCGATCCTTCATGTATAACCGGCTACTTCTAGTTCCTTCACTACTGTTGTACGCCATGTATTCTTGGGCCGACCTCTGCGTCGATTACCTTGCGGGTTATATGTTAGTGCCGCCTTAGTTATTTAGGGTGTTAACGACCTTAATGTATGGCCTATCCAACCATATTTTCTTTTTTTGATATCTTCATGAATTGGGATTTGGTTTGCTCTTCGATGAAGGTTTGCATTTGATATTCTGTTGGGCCAAAAACATCGCACGGTTCGTCGTAGGCATCTGTTGGAGAACGTTTGAAAATTTTTGAAAGATCTTTGCTTAAGACCCCACGTCTCACAAGGTAATTGTATCTAGTTTTTTAGTATGGAGTTTATTTTTAGGTTTTAGAAACACGTTTACCAATTACTCAATAATACTTCCAATATATATCAGAATCTTTCACAAATCCAAGCATAGTATTACTTTCTTCGTCGCTATCACCTTGAAAAAATGGACCATCAACAAAAATTCGACGGCTTATAACTTTCATTCCAGTTCATACAAATACTTTAATTGTGTGCAGTGTAATTCTTTTATAGTACCTATAGTCCCATGGAAAATGGACGTTATTGCCACGCTCCTTAAATTACCTCTCATACTAAAGGAAAATTTTGCACAAAAAGTTAAAGGCTTACAACTTCGTTTCCTGCTTATACACTTGGAATTTTGTACAGTGTAATGCTTTTATAGTATCCATAGTCTATTACTTATAATAAATGGGCGTTATTATCATGTCCCTTTTGGTACATTTCAATCAAAATGAAATTTAGCATGATAGAGTTTCTTAATACAGGGTTGCCCATATTCGACGGACCCACGGACTCGTTGGGCCCATTCCAATCGACGAGGCTTGTCCGCAGGCAACAATCTTTGCGTCAATTGAATTTTGTACGGGAACAAATGCAAATCAACGCGAATAATCCGTTGTAAAGTGGACCGAGCCATGCCCAACTGCTGAGAACGGCGTTTTTGGGATGTTCTTGGGGACCTCTCAACACTGGCTCGTACGGCAGCGATATTCTCGGCCGATCGCCTTGGTCGACTTTTATTTGGCCTCTTCGGATTAGAAAGAGCCTCACCAGTCGAAAATTTTTCGTATAAATGCTTAATGGTGTTCTTAGAAGGCGCACTTCTCACATTTTTTAATATTTTAAAAGCACGTTGACTTGACTTCTTCTGTTGAATGTAAATTTCAACTATTTCAGAGCGCTCGCGTGGCGTGTATTGTTCCATGGTAAAAATCTACTTGGACTGACGCTTCAAACGCGGTATGTCATTAAGCGATCTGACATCTCTGTCAAAAGTTATGGCGTTGCCAGATGGGTCCGTCGAATATGAGAGACCCTGTACATGGACCAACATAGCCGATTTTGAAGAAAATTTCGTCCGGTTTGGCCCGCTCTATAGAAGCTGTAGTTTACATCCAATCGTCTTGAAATTTAGCATGGTAGAGTTTTTTGATCCATGGGTCAACATAGCCGATTTTGAAGAAAATCGGCTCAGATTTAGATATAGTTCCGATATTTATGTTTCGTCCAGTTTGGCCCGCTCTATAGAAGCTGTAGTTGACATCCAATCGTCTTGAAATTTAGCATGGTAAAGTTTCTTGATCCATGGGTCAACATTGCCGAATTTGAAAGAAATCTGTTCAGATTTAGCTATAGCTCCCATATATATGTTTCGTCCGATTTGGCCCTTTAGCCCTATATAACCTGTATAGTACATCCAATTGTTTTGAAATTTTGCATAGTAGAGTTTCTTGATCCATGGACCAACATTGCTCAATTTGAAGAAAATCTGTTTAGCTTTTGATATAGATCCCATGTATATGTTTCGTCCGATTTGGCTAAATTGTGTAAACAAATTTTAGTTAAGTACACGATGAAAAAAAATCGCTTCTGTAGTATATTGTCCCAAACATATTTTGCTTGAAATATATAAATGTTTAGAGTAAACTCGAAATATATTATATTTAGCACAGACAAACATAATATATTTGGAAATATGTTGTTCTAAAAAAAATGTTTATGCCCTAATTTTTTTAATTTGGGACTTTATTTGTGAAACAAATATTTATTTTCATTTAAATATTCTGAAAATATATCAATACATTAATTTTTAAGACAAGCTTAATGTTCTGCGGCAATTCAACGATAATTATTTTTATGAAATTTTAAATGTTTTATAAATTTCTTTATACTTGAAGTGTTGATAGCAAATTATGACTTTAAATAAAAAGAAAAAACAAAATAGCGGTTTAAAGCAAATGTTATTGCTACTTTGGTCATTATAAATTTTATGGTATTAATGGAATGGTATCAATGGAAAATTAAATATTAAATTCTAAAAATCTCCCAAGTTCTGGAAAGCTTTTTTAAAAAAAAATATATTTGCAGAAATTCTCAAATAATAATTTTATTTGTATGTAAACACACATTTTATTTGAGGAAATTAGTTTG
The DNA here is from genome assembly GCA_963930755.1 of Eudasyphora cyanicolor. NCBI lineage: Eukaryota > Metazoa > Arthropoda > Insecta > Diptera > Muscidae > Eudasyphora > Eudasyphora cyanicolor. The sequence goes on along the minus strand of OZ005736.1, from coordinate 152,174,901 downwards.
CAAATATATTTTGTTGTAATATATTAATATATGCGTTCCAAATAAATTTTATTAATTTTCAAATAAAATTTATTTGCTCAGAAATATATAATATTTGAAAATTTGTGTTCCAAATATTTTTTCTTTCGATTTAAACATATCAAAAAAGGCCATTTTGCCCCGTGTATACATTGTTATTTTCATTGTTTTCCAATCTTACTAGATGATGAACATGTTGCACTTTTTTGCAGAAAAGAATTCGCCATAAGACGACTTAGCGTCTGTTCGTCCGTCTGTTGTTGAACATATTTGGTAGAAATATTTCTTATAGTTGCAGGTTGGTTGGGATTGCAAATGGGCCACATCGGTCGATGTTTTAATATAGCTCCCCTATAGAGGTCGCTCCAAAATACTGCCTTTCAGCCATAGATACCACATTTTTAAAGCAATTTAGCAGACATTTTGCAGTTCGTATTTAATTTTGACCAGAATTCATCACATAAAAAATTTTACAAATGGGTTCATATTTTGTTATAGTCACCCTATAGAGGTCGCTCCAAAATATACATATTTAAGCCATAAATACCATATTTTCTAAGCATTTTAACTGAATCTTTGCAGTTTGTATTAAATAAAGACAAAAATTCATCGCAGTAAGCATTTTTTAAATCAGTTCATATTTTGTTAGAGTCCACCTATAGATGTCGCTCCTAAAAAGGCTTATCTAAGACAAAAAACACCTCATTTTCAAAGAAATTTAGCCGAAACTTTGCAATCTATATTCTATTTTGGCAAGAATTTATATCAGTAAAATATATACAAATAAAATTTTATTTTATTTTGATGTCCCCGCATCTGATGTTGATGTTATTTTATGGTTTTCTGTAGTCCTCGTGTAGATGTAGCTCTCAAAAAGCTATTTTAAACCAAAAATACCACATTTTTCAGGTGAAGGGTTTGACTAAAGAATTTGCGGCCTAAAAATTGCAGCGTTCGTTTTTTAAATAATTTACTTAAACAAAAAGGATCGTTTCATGATTTGCTTCATATCCAAAGATTTTTCCAGTAATACAAATTAAATGCAATCCATGGTGGAGGGTATGTAAGATTCGGCACGGCCGAACTTATCGCGTTTGTTTAATTATACCCTACACCACTCTGTGGTACAGGGTATTATAAGTTTGTTTCATGGCAGGTGTTTGTAACACCTGAAAATAACACAGATAGAGCCACCTTAAAGTATACCGATCGACTCAGAATCACTAGCTGAGTCGATTTAACGATGTCTGTCTGTCCGTCCGTCCGTCTGTCTGTCCATGTAAAGTTGTTCGTCGACTACAGGTCGCAATTTCACTCCGATCGTTCTGAAATTTTGCAGTTTAGAGTATTTCGCAGTTGTTAAGATCGCTATTGAATTTGGTTGAAATCGGTTCAGATTTAGATATAGCTCCCATATATATCTTTCGTCCGATTTGGCCCTTTAGTCCTATAGAAGCTGTATTTTACATCCAATCGATTTAGAACGGTAGAGTTTCTTGATCCATGAACCAACACTGCCGAATTTGAAGAAAATCGGTTAAGATTTAGCTATAGCTCCCATAGATATGTTTCGTCCGATTTGGCCCTTTAGTTCTATAGAAGCTATATTTTACATCCAATCGTTTTGAAATTTAGAATGGTAGAGTTTCTTGATCCATGAACCAACATTGCCGAAAGATTTAGCTATATGTTTCATCCGATTTGCCTCTTTAGATCCAATCGTTTTTATACCCTACACCACAGTGTGTTACAGGGTATTATTTAAGTATAAAATGTCCCAAAAGTAAATTTATGTAAACAATTTATACATGAATTACAAAATTTATATATCAGAGTTATTCAATATTACGAGAGTGGTGTAGGGTATTATATAGTCGGCCCCGCCCGACTTTAGCCTTTCCTTACTAGTTTTCTACTAACGTTAATTCCCGATGAATTGTCACAATACTAAAAATCGTTCAATTGATCACTGTTTGTGCATTTAAGCGATTTTAAACGCATCTCCAGCGTTCGACGACCTTGCCAATGGCATTGTGTCTTTGCAATGGGCTGAATTTGTGAAAGGGCTATATGTAACAGCCCTGCGGCACACCTACACGCCTATAGACAGTGGAATCTTATTTTTGTTTGCAAATCAGGGAATGACAAAACGAAAGAAACGACAAGGAGAAGGGAATGTCTGTGTCTACTTTGGGCTTGGGCAAACATAAAATGATAAAAAATATCACATGAAAGCACAATTTTATGCAGAATTTATGTTAACGATTATTTTAGAATGTCTTCAACAAAGTTGAAGCTGTGGCAAAGCCAAATGCTGCAGCTACCAGTGTCACGAAGTAGCAGCGACAAAGCGAGATGTGGCGCTGCAACCACAGCCAGAGCATCATCATTCCCAGCAACGAAACTAACCAACCAACCAACATTATCATGAACACAAAAGAGACACCAACAACCGAAACAATTCCCGTCACTTGCTTTTTATTTTCGACTTGTTATTGTTTTGTATGGCTTTGTGGGTGTGGGTTTTTTATTTTTGCCTTTGTGTAGCATATAGCAGTATATGTATATCACCAGTGGCGCAACGAAGTTTTCAGGGTTTCCTCCTGATGTCTGGATACATATAAGGGTGTTGGGTCAGAATATGTAATATCGACCTATGTAAAATGTTTACAAGCAGTTACAAATAGGTAAAATAAGATCTCTCTATCATTTAAAAAAAAAATTTAAAAAATTAAAAAAATGAGTTTTTGTGTTTTGCGAAATTTGTAATTGCTCTCGAACGGCTGAACCGATTGTGAAAGGTTTATTTTTTTAAAGAGGACACAATGCGCCATTTTTTGTAAATTTTTATACCCTACACCACACTGTGGTACAGGGTATTATAACTTTGTGCATTTGTTTGTAACACCCAAAAGGAGAAGAAATAGACCCATCGTTTATTATACCGATCGACTTAGAATCACTTTCTGAGTTGATTTAGCTATGTCCGTCTGTACGTCTGTCTGTGCATGTACTCTTGTAATCAAAGTACAGGTCGCAATTATGGTCCGATCTCGACGAAACTTTACACATATATTTTTTTTGGCCCAAGGACGATCCCTATTGAATATGGTTAAAATCGGTTCAGATTTAGTTATAGCCCCCATACATATGTTAGCCCCGATTTGACATGTAAGCGCTGTAAAAACTTTATTTTATATCCGATCAGTATGAAATTTGGCAGAAAGAGGTTTCTGATTATATTAATAAACACTGTTAAATTTGGAAGAAATCGGTTCAGATTTAGACATAGTCTCCATATATATGTTAGCCCCGATTTGACTTGTAAGCGCTGTAAAAATGTTATTTTATATACGATCAGTGCGAAATTCGGCAAAAAGAGGTTTCTTATTACATGTAGGACTACTGCTAAATTCGGAGAAAATCGGTTCAGATTTAGATATATCCCCCATATATATGTAACCCCCCATTTGACATGTAAGCGCTGAAGAAACTGTATTTTATAACCGATCAGTTCGAAATTCGGCAGAAAGAGGTTTCTTATTACATGAAGCAATACTGCCAAATTTGGAGAGAATCGGTTCAGATTCAGATATAGCCCCATATATATATTTTAGCCCCGATTTGACATGTAAGCGCTGTAAAAACTGTATTTTATATCCGATCAGTATGAAATTCGGCAGAAAAAAGTTTCCTATTATATGAATGAACACTTTAAAATTTGGAAAAAATCGGTTCAGATTTTGATATAGCCCTCATATATACGTTACCCCCGATTTGACATGAGGGCGCTGTAAAAATTTTATTTTATATCCGATCAGTGCGAAATTCGGCAAAAAGAGGTTTCTTTCTACATGAAGGAATGCTGCCAAATTCGGAAAAAATCTGTTCAGATTTAGATATAGCCTCCATATATATGTTACCCCCGATTTGACATGTAAGCGCTGTAGAAACTGTATTTTATATCCGATCAGTGCGAAATTCGGAAGAAATAGGTTTCTTATTACTCGAAGAAATACTGCCAAATTCGGAGAAAATCGGTTCCGAGTTAGATATAGCCAAATATACACTGATAGAAAAATCTTCGTCATGACGACAAATTTGTACATCATCACGATTATTTTTTCGTCAAAAGTCAGCTAACGTACGGAATAATCTTCTTGATGAATTTGTTCGTCACCATGACGAATTTCTGTTTCCAAAATCTTTCGTCCTCAGGATGATCCATTTATTACCACGACGAACCCCATTCATCATCATGACGAACCCCATTCATCATCACGATGAATAGCATTCATCACCACGATGAACTCTATTCATCACCACGACGAATTCCATTCATCATCACGACGAATTCCATTCATTATCACGACGAATTCCATTCATTATCACGACGAATCCCATTCATCACCACGACGAATTCATGCCCATGACTATTTAAATTTCAAAAATTCCAATAAATGTTCTTCTAGTTTTAAACTATTTAAAATGGTATCATCAGTTACGCCGTGCCAGTGCGGTTTGTTTCAACCAATCGATGCTGCGTGGAACACACACGTGGACGAACATAACAACGTCGCATGTCTTACTTTGTTTTTCTGTAGGAGTTGACGTTGCCGTAAAGGGCGAATAAGTCGATAGTTCTCATGATGAATGGATAATCTTATTGACGAATGGTGTTCGTCATTAATTATTAGATTTTTTAAATTGATCTTTTACAACATTTAAGCAGAAACTATAATTTGATTGCTTCGTTTGATCATATTTTCAGCAAAATGACCAAATAAATCTTTTCGTCGTGGGAATGAAACCTTATCGTTCTCTCGACGAATTTCGAAATCACCAAAACATGACTTGATGATCGTGTTCGTTCTATTGACGTACAAAAACATCGCATGTACGAAACTTGTCGTCACCAGTACGAAGATATATTGACGAAACTGATTCGTCATGGTGACGAACGGTATTTCTATCAGTGTATATGTCACCCCCGATTTGACATTTAAGCGCTGTAGATAATGCGATTTAGCGATTATGGGTTCAGAATTAGATAATATCGCAATGACCCTTGTAGCGTTGTTAGGGAGGTATAGGGTATTATATAGGCAGCACGCCCGACTTTCTGCCATTCCTTACTGTTTTTTTTGGAAATTTTTTAAATATTACGAATTTTTTTTTTTGAAAAAACCCCAGAATTTTCGTCGCACTCTCACAAATCTAGAACAGTAAAAAATTGTAGTCTGAAAATTTTCGTCTGTTTTTTAAAAAGACAGACGAACTTTTAAAAAGGGGAATAATTCGAAGAGAAACACGAGTTACACGCGCTTGAACATTTTCTTCACCCGATGTGGCCAACTTTGAGGCCCTCTACCTCCGCCCTGTCTGACATAGGGGGCCCAAATATAAAACGGTTGAATTATTTGCCCTTTTTGAATTCGTACCACTGTGCAGTGTTTTTTAAAAACAGACGAAACTTGTCAGAGTAGTCTTGGTATTTCGTCCATAACTTTTACAAATATTGAGTATCCCAAAATTTTACTGTGCTGGATTTGTGAGAGTGCGACGAATAACCTGTGAACATCGAGGGGGGAGCAATCTTTTCTAAAAAGGTTTTTTTCGTAAAAATGTTTTTTAAAAAATATCCCAAAATTTTTTTTAAAGAATGGCACATTGTGTCCTCTTTAAAACAAAGTAAATTTGCAAAAATCGGTTCAGCCGTTCGAGAGCAATTACAAACTTCGTAAAACACAAAAACAATTTTTTTTATTTTTTTCAAAAATTAAAATGCCTACTAAATTTTTTTTCAAAATTTTTTTGTTTAAAAAAATATGATAGCGAGATCTTATTTTTCCTATTTGTAACTGCTTATAAACATTTTAGTCAAAAATAAACTACATAGGTCGATATTAAATACTCTGACCCAAAAAAAACTTTTTTAAATATTTTTTCGTATTTATGACACAAGCTAATGTTATGCCCTTCGGCGAAAATGTTGTAAACCAGTGTAACACTGAATGACTGGCAAGCGTTGTCCGTTTCTAATTTCATGCTAAAATGGCAGGGCATTTTTGAGTTTGACAAGTGTCTAGTCTGAAGGCCCAAATATAATATGCATAAGTTTCGCACCCTGCTTAAGCAAATGGGAACTGAGAGAGAGCTGAGAGAACTTAACGAAAAGTTTACTTAAGTACATTATAATTTGGCATATACGATTTCATGCATTCGCACTCTGGCTTAAGCTAGCTTATGCATATTATAGTTGGACATGTCAGATTCTTTATACTGAAAAACCAAATAGCAAAAAAATACACTTTAAGAGGCCCTGTAGCTACGGTTCTGTATAGTACAGGGGACCCCAATTGAAAACAAAAATTCTCAAATAACTCTTCTACAAACATACCCAGTTTTGTTTCAATTAGTTGTCTGGTTAAGAGCTTTTTTTCAATTCCTCCCACTTGCATCAGTGCAATATAAGTTGCTTGAATAACCTTTTTGAGATTGTACGCTTCTGGACCCATAATTCATTCCATTGAATTTAATATTTGCGATGTTGCATAATCTTTGGCAATTTAATCAATAACAGCGAATAATTAAATTGAACAGATTTTAAAAATGAAAGAGTTTTTGTTGAACATACATACCCAAGCTACGCACAAAAAGCACTCAAAAAAAATAAGCAACCCAATATTATATTCCATCGCTTCTTTTTACATCTTTTCATCTTTCGTTCGAAAAACATTACCATTCATATCCGAATCTTGTTTAATTAATTGCAAATACCTTGCAGCCATTATTTGGTTGGTTGTCCCATTTGGATATACTTGTATATGTCACAGTCTTACTCTCCACCTTCGCCCACCACTCCAAACCAGTCGATGCCACAATATGCCATACCTTTGGTGGTTCGGTGTGCCTTTGGGTGACCATTAATGTATGCACATTATAAATAATGATTTGTTTGCTTCGGAAATCGTCCAGAAGAGAAAATGTTGTTTTAAATGGACATTTTCGGTCAGTTGTGAACATAAATCATTTTGGCTGCAAAAGGAACTTTCGCCTTGTTGTTGTATGGCATTGTGTGATAAAAGACGACGATTTTGCTTGACGTCCCACCGATCACCACTCGCCATCTGTAAAACAGCAATCGTTGAGTTCAACTAAACTGAACTCTGAATGAATCGGTCGTAAAAAGTTTCCATTGCCATTTTCATTTCGTTTCGGTTTTTTCTTTTTTCCTAATTCAATAATAACTCTCGGCAAAATGAAAATGGATATTTCTACAATTTTTCTTATATTCTGATATTCTTTTTTTTTGTTGTTGTGAGATGTGGGTGGTGCAAAAGATAAAAGAAACATTTTAGTAGAATAAAGCAAAAATTGCAGAGAAACCGAACACCGAAATAAAATAATCACGTAGTAAAGCAATAAAAATGAATTTTTCAAACGATTTCTGGGACCAGAAAGTGGAGGACAAATAAATGTCTTGGAACAATGCATTTGAACGATTTCAGGATGAGGTTAAAATCTATATTAAAGTTTACCCTCTTAAGTAGTTTTGTGAAATATCTGCTGTCCATCATATTGATGGATATCTTAATTGGAAAATTTATGAGAAATCATTAATGAAAATACTATTATGAAATGTTCAAATTCAGCTGTGGTGACTGAATTTAGTACTCCCATCTAAATTCGATTGCCAAAGTTTTTGGCCATTAGGAGAATCATGAACTTTGCACAGTGTCAGGAATTCCGAAAAAGGGTGGAATAATTCCGCTGTTTCTTAACCATTAAATGGATTGCTACAAAATTTAGCCTGGTTGTAGATGGATGAGGTATTGAGTAATTTTAAGTTTTAAATTGTGATATATGTACTATACCAGGGTGGCAACCTTGGTGCTGTTCAGACCGCCCAAGACGGGAAGAATGTTCAATGAATGTCAAACGAGAACAAATTAACTGTAGTGCTTTTGTCGTTTTTCGTACATTTGCCAAACAAAATCTGGCCACATAAAGAAAGTATAATATTTTGCTACTCGGTAGGTAGTATACATATGTAAAATTTCTATTCACTTCCAAGTGTCTCGTAGATTTACAAATTGCTATTTTCATTTGTGCAAATTCACTTTCACTATGCAACAAATGAACACTTTTTAAAAAATACACGGACTTGACAGTATAGGTTCGAATCTACTACCAAAGAGCAGTATAATCCTATACTCGGTTTGGCGAAATTGGTGACCCATATTTTTTCATGGGCCTCCAAGTTTCTGAAAATGTGTGGGTCCCTCGAAAAAGTGTCATCAGCTTTTGTCCAACAACTAATTCAGACTTGGTGATATGGCTTAACTATATTTGGCAATAATGTAGCTAAGAATATGCTGAACAAAGTTTCTTAACATTTTATGCGAAAAAATGTTTTCCGGTATTTTTTTTTTGAAAAAGTGAAGAAAAAAATATATTTTTAGCATAACTTTCAGGGAATATTAAGGCAAATATTTTTGTTGAACATATTAACCCTCTAGCTCCCCCACATAACTGTAATTTTTGGTCCTATTTTAACAAATCCTAAAAACGCACCTTAAAATGGAAAGGGCGGAGATGAAATGTTTTTGAGCTATTTAGGGTGCCCAGACACGTTCGGATTGTACTGATGTATTCACAAAAGTTGTTCAGATTACCTTAGCTACAATTCTGCCAAACAGTGCTAGTGAAAAATTTCGAGAGACTTTGGAGGCCCTTAAAAAAATTGGTCACCAATTTCGCCAAACCGAGTTTGATTTTACTTCCCTTTGGTAGTAAAATCAAACATATACTGCCAAGTCCGTGTATTTTTTTCACTGTTGCACAGTGTAATTAGACTTATGAAAGGTACGGGTTTTCCAAAAAGAGGTGTTATTTTGAATCACCTGGTATTTCGGTAGCTGTCACTTTTGAAGCTTTTATTCTTTGACATTTGACAAGTAGAATCTACGCCATTACTAGAAATTGAACAACACACGTTACAACAACACATTGAAATTATTAAAATTAAAAATTATCTTGACTGATGAGGTCCATTTCCACCTCGGTGGCTACGTCAACAAGCGAAATTGTCGCATCTGGGGCTCGGAAAACCCAAGAGTTATTGTTGTGAAGCCCCTCCATCCTTAACGTGTGACTGTTTGGTGCGGTTTATGGTCATTTTCGAAAATGAGGTTGGATCAACAGTTACGGTGAATGGATTGCGCTATCGAGAGATGATTAATGATTTTTTATGGTCGGAGTTGGATGGTATTGATCTGGACAACGTTTACTTTCAACAAGACCGCGCTACGTGCCACACAAGCAACGAAACCATTGCTCTGTTACGGGAAAAGTTTCCGGACCGAGTTATCTCTTGAAGAGGTGATCACAATTGGCCACCGAGATCTTGTGATTTAACACCTTGCGACTTCTTCCTTTGGGGCCACGTGAAAGATATGGTCTACGCCAACAGCCCAGCGTCGATTCAAGACCTCAAAGATAGAGTTCGTGAGACTATCGAGGACATAGGGCAGCCATTTTGCGATTTGGTTATTGGAAAATTTCATGAAAAGGATATGGTCCTGTAAGCGTGGTCGTGGTGGCCATTTGGCTAATGTTGTTTTTCATTATTAACGGCATACCTTCCTCTTTATTATGAAATAAACATCCGATCATTTATCTCAAAAAATTGATTATTTCTTTGAATACCAAAATAACAGCTATTGTTGGAAAACCCTTTACAACCCAGTGAAGAAAGGCTAAACTCGAACAAAGCCAACTATACGAACTATACTATACTACTCCACCCTATCGGAGCAGAATAAGATGAACAATTTTCAAAATTTGCCAACTATCGTTCTTTGCCCAAGAAACTTTTATCAGATACATTTTAAAAATTTCTGTTCAAAAATACGTATTCTATAGCCATTATATGCAAAATCGGTATATCGGTATACCTATATACCAGTATGTGTGCAATCCCTAAATCTGAACCGATTTTTCTCAAATTTCAATATCGTCTCAAACAACTATTCTGTATGACATTTCGTAAACATATTATGTACATTCTGTCTTATATATTGCGTGAATGAGAAATTGGTATATACATATATATGGGGACTATATGGGGATACAACTCTGAACCGATTTTCTTGAAATTTTTTAGATGTCATGACAATATATTAAAAGTCAACCGATTTTTGTGAAATTTGGCAGAGGTCATTACTGCCTCATAGAGCATTCGGGTGCTAAATTTTATAAAGATCTGCTTAAAAATTAGTCGTGTGTACCTATTAAATGGCAGACTGGAATGTACAAGTACATATACAGGGTGGCTGATGAATATTGCTACATTAAGAAACTCAATTAACTTTTTTTCAGTGTATGGAATTCAGTTTTGTTTTATTCATGTTAAAGCTCATTAAATTTAATTAAATATAGCTTAATTAGTTTTAAAAATAATGGAATTTAAATGCCCCCTGCTCGTTGGCATTACTGCTTGGAGAGTTGAGATGGGAATAGCCGCAATTTTTTCTCGAATGGATTGCTTTAGTTCATTCAAATTTGTTGGTTTTGCTTTGTAGACTTCCTGTTTGCAATAACCCCACAAGAAAAATTCAGGTGCAGTAAGGTCAGGCGACCTGGGGGGCCAACGGAATTTGGAGTTTCTGGATATCAGCTTATTGGGAAATTTTCGCCGCAATTCTGTCATAACAGGCCGGGCTATGTGAGGAGTTGCACCATCTTGCTGAAACCAAACAGAGTTGAAAGAAATTCTCATTCGGCGTGATTCTGGATAGAAAAACTCTCTCAACATGCTCAAGTAACGGCCTCCAGTAACTGTAACGGTGTGCCCGTTTTCTTCGAAGAAGTAGGGCCCGACAATGCAGCATGTTGAAACTGCACACCACACTGTGACACGAAGTGGATGCAATTCCGTCTCATAGAGTATCTGTGGGTTGGAAGAACTCCATATTCGACAATTTTGTTTGTTTATATTGCCGTTTAAATCGAAATGGGCCTCGTCAGACATGAAAAGACAGTTCAACATGTTTCCGTCCTCTTCCACCATTTGAAGCATCTTCTGGCAAAATTCCAAGCGAATCAACTTTGTTGGCCATTTCAATTTTATATGGGAATAACTCAAATCTTTGTGCATAATTGACTGCAATGACGTTCTGCTTATACCCATTTGAGCAGATAAGGTTCTTGTCTAAACTCTTGGATTATTTTGTATGGCATCAGCTACAACAGCGATTGTTTCCTCTGTCCGAACCGAATATTTTTAGTCTGGATGTACTTCCAGGAGATTAGGTGGATTAGCCTCCTTTAGTACAAATAAAATTTATTCGGTTGGTACCACCCACTAGCCCTTTTCCTGTAAATAAGAGTGATATGCTTTCTTTGAAAAACACACTTATTGTTAAGGAAATCCACAATTTTTTTATTTAATGTGAAGCACAATCGATACAATTGAGTTCTAAATAAAACGTCATTCAAATGGCCTCCACGACTTCTTCTGCAGTAACGAATTCGAGCACTTTTCCAACTAAATCAAGTCGTATGTCATGAATGACACGTTCAATATTGACTTGTAAAGCTTGAAGAGAGTCTGGTTTATTTCGAAAGACCAATGACTTCAAATAACCCCACAAGAAATAGTCAAATGGTGATAAATCACATTTCAATACCATTCAATATCACAATTTCTTGAAATAATCGAATCTCCAAACTTTTCTCGCAACAATTCAATTGTTTCATTTGCTGTGTGGAACGCAGCCACAGTCGGTCAATGGCAAAAAGATAGCTCTTAACGAGAGCTAAAATATTACTCATGGGTGTCAAGGTCGTAGGTCGACTGGCAAGTGTTTTTTTTTTTTTGGATTTAAAAAAAATGGACTTAGCGCACGAAAAGTTGCAATTGGAGAACGATTATTTTGATAATAAAAATGAATAATTTGTAAACGTTGTTCTTGCGTATATCTCTCCATGATGAAATTGTAAACACTACTGAATACAATGAAAAACAAATGACAAATCATGACATTTTACAAATGGCCAAAACGTCACTTCAAAATCATATCATCCCTATTGGAAAACCCGTTACAAGATGAAAGATAGGGCCAGAAAAATGTAGAGACATCGTATTTCCTTATGAATATAAAAGAATGCCTACCCCTTTAGTAGTTATACTATAAACTTTTTGGGAAACGTTGACTTCTTTTGTGTACGGATCTCTTTTGGTATATTCCTCCTACTATCAGCAATATAAAACTCCAGCCATTGTAATTGAAAAAAGTCAGATAACACAATCATACTTTGACTAACAATTCCTTTGGAATTTTCGAACTCTAAGTATTGCTTCAAAATTCTTATTTGAATCTCTACCTTGCACCATTTGCACTTGTACGTCTTCTGATCAGTATCAGTCTTTCAATATTTTTGCTAAAGTCTCCGAGCAGTTTGTCGTATATGCATTATTTCTTATCGAAGTGTTAGGCTTTTTTTCTAAATGGGGGACATCACTGCCCTCCTAGCATTTTTTTTCTTTTTTTGTTGAAAAACTTGAGTTTTCTTGAACATTTTTGACAATCCGTTCACGTAACTTTTGTCCTATTTGTTTTCATCAAATATAACATTAGAACTTTTCTAACAATTCAGACGTGTTGATGTGGATGAAATCGGTGCACATTCTGCACCGATATTTTCAAAATACTAGCACCGGGTCGGGGATAAAGGAGAAATTAAATTTTCAATTGCAGATATCTCGGTAACTATACGCGATAATTCTTAGGTGTAAAAAGTTTTTTGTAGAACTCGGTCTACATTTGTCTGTGAATCGGGCAAATTTCAACATTAAGGCCCTGCACCTCCGCCCAAATTAAAACTTAACTCTCTGATATCACTCCTACTAGCATGTCAAGTTTAGTCGTAATCGGTTGTCTGGTTAAGAAACGGCCGAATTATATCTCCTTTTGCTTAATTCCTCTCACAAAGTGGAAATGAATTAACTAAATTTTCTACAAGTCCCTTTAGTATAACATGATGAATAAAGCACATTTCTATTCAAAATTTTTACGTTTCTTTCAAATTATTATTTTTGCACAATGAAAAATGTGGTCTCGAAAGGGTCAAGAAGTGACATCGGTGGGGACCTTTATATGGGGGCCATACCAAAACATGGACCGATATGCTCCATTTTTCTACGGACGATAAGGTTCAATATAATGTGTAAATCCTTAATTTTCAGCCAGATCAATTGAAAAATGTGTCAAGAAGTGGCATCGGTGGAGACCTACGATGTATGTATGTTCAAAAAATATCGCGAATTTTTGTAGCGTTATGTTGGTACTCATGTCCCTTACTTGTGCTGACAAGGTCGGCCATTTTGAATGTTTAGTTAATTTTTGACAGCTGTTGTGCTTGGATGTGTTTTAACTTGTCTTCGATTTTTATCTATTTCAGAAAATGGATCAAAGAATCTGCATCAAATTTTGTGTGAAAACCAAAATAAAGTGCGCTGACGCATTCCGAATGTTGACTGTGGCATATGGTGAAGCTACCTTGGACCAAATCAACGTTTATAGGTGGTACAAAATGTTCTTAGAGGTCCGAGAAGATGCGAAGGGCGAACAGCGTGCCGGACGCCCGAGCACGTCAACAACAGACGAAAACATTGATAAAGTGAATAAAATAATATTGGCCAATCGACGAATTACCATTAGAGAAGTTGCTGAGTATCTAAACATATCGATTAGCTCGTGCCATTCGATTTAACAAATGATTTGGGCATGAGTCGGGTCGACGCTAAATTCGTGCCAAAATTGCTCAATTTGGACCAAAAACAGCATCACGTTAACATTGCTCAGAAGATGTTGAACTCGGTCCATGATGACCCAAATTTGCTCCAAAGGGTCACCTAGCCCCCTGTGACTATTTTTTGTTCCCAAAACTGAAAAGGCCCATGAAAGGACGACGGTACGCCACGAATGAGGAGATAAAGACGGCATCGCAGAAGGAACTGAACAAGATCACAAAAAATGATTATTTGACGTGCTTCGAGGATTGGAAAAAACGTTGGCAGAAGTGTATTATATCCTAGGGGAATTACTTTATATACCAATTTTCTTAAATATCGCTTCATATTTGCGACCTGCACTTTGCTCACAAAAATACATGGACAGACAGACGGACAAACTATTGATATAACTCTTTGTTTTTGTTGGCGTTACAAACAAATGTAAAAAGTCATAATACCCTGTACTACAGTGTGTGACATAATCTGGTCCGCATAGCGGCCTTTGGACATAGTCCAGAGGAGAAAATCTTTAACCCTGGCCGAAGGCAGATCTCGCAAAGACACTTTGGTCCGCTGTCTTCTGAGATTTCGATAATTAAATAGTTGTCTTCAATAATCGAGTCTATGGTACATTTTACTCTGGTCTGCGTGTTGGAAATTTGATAATAAAATGGGATTTTGCACTTTGGGCGTTATGACATAATTTTCTTTTATGGACAAAAAAAAATTGCAAATTTATCAATTTTATAAATGACATATTGACCAATGCAGATATAATATTGCCCAAAACTCTGATTTTTCCCACAACAACAACTAATATTGATTTTTTGGGCCATATGACATACATGGTTGTTGGCGATATGACGCTACCACCTCGAGTGTTTCCTAGATTTAAATATTTGAAATAATTTCCATTTTTTAATTATACTGTGGATTAGGGATGTAACGAAAGTGACTTTAGCGAAAGCGAATATTGAAATATATTTCTTGCGAATGCTAAAGCGAATAGTGAAATATACATTTATGCGAAAGCGAATGCGAATAATAGTTTGACCCTTTAGTACCAACTACATTAAGGAACTAAATTTACACTTTTCGAGGATATTCAAGTATTAAGAATTTTTTCCATATTTTTACCTCCTGTTACCACAAGGACAAGCATATTTTTCAACTGTTGTGAAGAAAATTTTTCAACTGTTGTTAATATCTTCAAAATGTGTGAAGCGAATAAGAAGATATAACACTTTTAACAAATGGAAGCGAATACTGAAAAATATTTTTGCGAAAGCGAATAATCCAAATATGGTTTTTGTGAAAGGGAATGTGAAAATAATGCGAATAATTCGCGTTCGAGTTCGCTTATGCGAATGCGAATATTCGTTACATTCCTGCTGTGGATTGCGATCCATGACATATTCGGCATGGCCGAACTTAATGCCGCGTTTACTGGTAGACCCATATACTAAATATTATATTTGTGGTGTACTTGTCGATTTGTTGCTATTTTGACAAAATAATAGTCACATATGCATAGCGTAGCGCCTTTCGCCCAATGTCATATCGTCCAAAACCATGAATGTCTTTTCTAAAAATGTCATATAGCCAACGTCATTTCGCCCAAAAAATGTTCGGACTAAAGATACTTTAGCAAATAAGCAATCATCAACGGTCTTTACTGGTTTTGTTATTGCTTCGACCTCTAGGTCGTTTGACCCACATTGCTGTACGAACAGGAATTTGACCTTTTTTGGTGTTTGTGTTAAGTTTTGAGCTTTGGCGTTTTCTGACACATATAGTAGAAATTCATTGCCTACATTTTTGTAGAACACTTCATCCCCAGCCTCCACCCGTTTAGGGGTGTTTTTTTACGATTTGTTGAATTATTTCCAAAAATAGAGTTATGTGGGGGAGGCAGAGCGTTAATGAAGTTTGCACACCCTACACATACAAAAAAAAATATTTTTGTCACAAGATAGTGAAATACTAATATTTTTGAGGTACAATGTGGTCTTTTTGGGCTATTTACAGGGTGGCTGATATGTATTGCAACCAACTTCAGGTTGCAATCATTTCTAAACCGCTAGTCTGATAGCTGACAGATTTATTTCAGTGACAGTTCTTTTTATTGTTTACAAGCTTACAAAAGCATTTTGATCTATTGCATTCAGAAAAAAAGTTATTCGTGATGGAATTCAAGCGTGATAGTGTGATTGCTTTATATTTGGGTGGAAAAACACAAGCGGCTATCGTTAGAGCCCTCCAGCATTTAAATGTGAATAAATCTTTTGTTTCTCGCACCATTGCTCGTTACCGTGATACTGGCAGTGTTGCATCGCGTCCACAAAGTGGACGAAAAAAAACGGTAACAACACCAGAAATGATCCGAAAAGTGAAGGCCACATTTGATCGAAATCCACGCCCTAGTGATAGAAAAATTGCTCGTGAGCTGGACATATAGCGATAACGGATACAACACATATTAAAAAAATGACCTTGGACTAAAGCCATTGAAGTTCCAAAAAGTGGAAGAGCTCACCGATGCACCAAAAAAAGTTAGACTGGAAAGAGCCAAGGAGTTGCTTCGCTTGCGCGAAAGTGGCCAGTTACCGAATTTGGTTTTCTCCGATGAGAAGCCATTCCAAATTGAGCAGTTTGTGAACAAACAAAATGATCGGGTTTACTTGCCAAAGAGGTCAGCTGAAAATTTACACCTTCGATTGGCCACCAGAACTCAAGCGCCGCCTATGGTAATGGTGTGGGCCGCCGTAACGGCCGATGGTCGCTCCCCGCTCGTATTCATCGACCATGGGGTCAAAATAAATGCCGAATATTATCGGGAAAATGACCTAAAGACTAGGGCGGTTCGGAAACTTCTTAGCCTATCAATGAAAGGGAATAGATAGTTTTTCAGAAATATTTTTATTTTTCAATATAATCTCCTGAAACTTCAATACACTTAGTCCAACGCTTATCTATCAATTCTATCCCTTGATTAAAATAGTTTAACTCAAGGTCTTCAAAATAGTGGTTTACAACTGTAATTGCATATTCATTTGAGGTAAAACGCTTGCCAGCAAGGAATTTTTTTAGATTTGGGAACAGGTAAAAGTCACTGGGAGTGATTTGATTTTAGCCATTGTTAAAAAACTCTTGTGCGCTGGTGCGTTGTCTTGATGAAAAATTATTTTTTTGTTTTGTAAGCAAGGACGTTTTTCTCGATTTTGTACATTTAATTGATCCAAAAGGTTGCAATAGTATTCTGAATTTATTGTTTTACCCTTTTGCAGATAGTCAATCAATAAAATACCTTTGAAGTTCCAAAAAACCGTTGCCATAACCTTACCAGCCGATTGAATTGTTTTTGCCTTCTTTGGGGCACTTCCTCCAGCTTCAGTCCATTGTTTGGATTGTTCTTTTGTCTCTGGAGTATAGTGGTGGATCCATATCTCATCAACAGTTATGAAACGACCCTTAAAATCCATTTTATTTCGCTTAAAACGATCCAAACAAGCTTGAGAAATGTTCATTCTTATGCGTTTTTGGTCGACTGTTAACAAGTGCGGCACCCATCTTGCAGAAAGCTTTTTCATCTGTAGTTCTTCATGCAAAATTAAATGGACTCGATCATTTGAGATGCCCATGATATTAGCTATTTCACGCACTTTTATTCGTCGATCATTTAATACCATATCATACACTTTGGCTACAATTTCTGTTGTTGTTGCTGTTTTTGGACGTCCACTACGTGGTTCATCTTCAATGCTTGTACGACCACGTTTAAATTCAGCAACCCAATTTTTTACTGTTTACCGTCGTTACACTTTTGCCAAATACTGTTAGTGAAAAATTAACAGTTCCTGTAAAATATGATGAAAAAAGTGAAAAAATATTTTTTCCCTCACTTTTTCCCAAAAAAACTTTGAGGCCCATAAAAAAAATTGGTCACCAATTTCACGAAACTGAGTATAGGGTTATACTACCCTTTGTAGAATCGTAGTAGTAGAATCGAACCTATTCAGAGAAGTCCGTGTATTTTTCAAAAAGTGTTTATTTGTTGCATAGTGTAATCAATGGAAAAAAAAGGAAATATCAAATTTTATTATATTTCAAGAATAACCAAAAACTAGTGTAATCACTTAAAATGTACATTCTCACTTTCACACTGTGAAATCAATCTATTCCACATGACTAAAACTACTACATATCTCAAATATTTGGCTATAATGCTTTGCCCTATTCTCTACGAGTCTTTCATGATTGAAAATTAACTATTCCCGAAAAAAATCATACCCAAATCAATATGCCACGCGTTACTTCTACACATACCATTGGTGGGCACGTACGCAAGTGTGTTTTGTAATCGAATGCACTGGTGTACCTTCCACTCGTATTTAAGTAATTGTTTCAAATTTTCTTCTATTGCCCTCAATATGTAACCATTCATCCATCTATCCATCCCAGCATCTAACCATTCATTCGCATGAATGCCTTGACTGGGGACCCCAGTGCGCTTTCTTTGCCATCATCAAACAAAATCAAATCATTTAGAAATGGATGAAGCTCTGCCGGCGAAAAAACGACACAATATTTCTCACGTATTTCAACAATTTACAACCTGAAATCACAAGATACCACTGGCAACGGGACAAAAAGATACTTGGCTTCTTCGTTCACTCACTGACTCAATCGTATCCAAACGAATAGTAAAGTTGTTGCTCGGCACTCGAAAAAAGCGGAAATAAAATGAAACGGAAATGGATGAATAACGGAACAAAGAAAGATGGCAGCTAAAAATGTTTGTAATTTTTTTAAGAGCGTTTTTGGTTGCTTGAATTTATAAGTGTGTGGTCTTTGTTCTACGTCTTTTGGGGGGCTTCGGTTGCGTTAGGCGAGGGAAGGAGCGAGTGTAGTTGGTTCAATTTTGGCATACATTTATGGTTTTTGTTATACACTACACCACACTGTGGTCCAGAGTATTATAAGTTTGTGCATTTGTTTGTGTAACACCCAAAAGGAGAAGTGATATACCCATCGTTTATTACACCGATTGACTTGGAGTCACTTCCTGAGGCGATTTAACCAGTCTGTCCGTCCGTCAGTATATGTAT
Source organism: Eudasyphora cyanicolor (assembly GCA_963930755.1). Taxonomy (NCBI): domain Eukaryota; kingdom Metazoa; phylum Arthropoda; class Insecta; order Diptera; family Muscidae; genus Eudasyphora; species Eudasyphora cyanicolor. The sequence goes on along the minus strand of OZ005736.1, from coordinate 152,155,974 downwards.
CGTTGCAATCAAAGTGCCGGTCGTATTTATGGTCCGATTGTGATGAAATACAGCGCAGTGCTCTTTTTGGCCCAAATACTAACCCTATTGAAATTGGTCAAAATCGGTTCAGATTTACATATTGCTTTCATATATTACCTCTGATTTTACATATATGCATTGTAAAAGCAACATTTTTTAACCGATCGGAAAATCGGTTCAGATTTAGGTTTAGCCCCCATATAAATGTTACCTCTGATTTCACATGTAAGTGCTGTAGAAACTGTATATTTTTTCCGATCAGTACGAAATTTTCCAAAAAGGGGTTTCCTAATACATTAATCAACACCTCAAAATTTGTGGAAATTCGTTTCAGATTTAGATATATATGTTACACCCGATTTTAAATGTAAGCGCTGCAGAAAGCGTATTTTATATGCAGTCAATACAAAGTTCAGCAGAAAGATAAAGCCCTCATATATGTTCCCCCGATTTAGTATCAAAGCGCTATAGAAGTTGTACTTTTTTTCGATCATTGCAACAGTTATCCGGTTTGAATATAAGCCGTCGATATGTAAAAATGTGAAGCAGTCTTGCAACACCTACTCCAGACATTTAGTTTTCAAAAATGGAGTCATTGCCACGCCCACAAGACATATGTAAAATATTAAAGAAGTCTTTTTATCGCTGGTTTTAAATCTACATGCACAGTGCCTACTAAAAAATCACTGTGAAACAACTTAATACTGTCTATAAATATTTTATAAACGTTACATATTACAAATGTTGTTGCATGTCAAGCACACAAATATTACATTTATATGATAGCGATCCAAACTTAATGACAAATGTTATGTGCCCATCTTATACTGTGTAGGGAATAAAAGCCAATTGCCTTCCCTTACGGATACATTAACAATTTGTTTTGTTCTCTTGTTCAAACGCCAAAAAAAAACTTAAAAAATATGACTTGAAATGGATTCGTACAATAAAACAAATGTTCGTCATAACAACTTCGGACGCAGACACATACGCACTCTTGGTAGCACAGAGAAATGTCGAGGCCTGTAAAGATATTTATTGTGATGAGCTGACGCAATGAAAACCATAATCGATGTCCTGGGACGAAACGAACAGCGATGAGCAATAAGCATTGCTTTTGGAAATGACGCGTGAACACTACAAAATTATGTTATAAATTTTCATTTTACTCTGTTATCGGAAACAATTATTGGACAAGTTCATAATTTTTATGACACGTACTGAGATTGTAAATGGTAGAGATCAATCAAGTGCTATGATTTCAGCATTCCCTAAATGACTTTAAGGGTAGAGATTTATTATTTTTATCTGATCACTATGGTAATTATATGAAGACATTTGTAAACCATGTGAAGTCAAACTGTATGGACATTAATGCCATGACGGTTTAAGAATTTGTCCAACATCACTTTAGTAAATGAGGTAGGATAATGTATTATTTGATAAAGTCCAGAAGTGTAACAAAATTGCGGGAGTAAACTATATTTGAGGAAAATACGTTTCTGGACATTTTATGCCACTTACTGTCTGTCTGGTTTAGGGTGGCACAATTGTAGATTTCTTAGATATAGAGGGGTTATCAGAGTGCATAACAGCCGACACCTTACTAGGATCTATGCGTCTCAAAGGACATTCAGCTAATTAAAACATACACTAATACGGCTATTAAATAACTACAGACATAGCAGGAGTCAGTCCATTTACAATTTTTGGTCCACAATCATTACAATCACGTAGGAGACGGAGTATATACATAAATGTAATCGTCGTTAAATACTTACTGAAGTATTTAGGTAGATAACACTACACTATATGTGGAATAGCGAAAGATTCCGATAAGTAGTACGAGTATCAATGTTTTTTAAATAATCTATATTTCACTAAAGTTTAACTCTTTGTGCGGGAGGTACTCGAAGGAGTGGACCACTATGACCCATCCTTGAACTTAACCTGAGATAGATCAAGTAAATGCAGATTAAGTTCGGCCATGCCGAATCTTATATACCCTCCACCATGGATCGCATGTAAATGGTTTCGGGTACAACTAAACTCATCATACCAAATTTCAGCCCAATTCGTTGAAATTTGAGGTTTTCGTGGCGTTACTAAATTGTATATAGAGGGATCTTTGTATGGGAGCTATATTCAAACATGGGCCAATGACGACCATTGTCTTTGTGTAGGTTTCTTGGTAGAAATAATCTCATATAGCCAAATTTCAACCAAATTCCTTGAAATTTTTTGCGTTAATTAGACAATTCTAGAGGAACCTTTGTATGGGCGCTATATTAAAACGTGGACCTATTACGAACATTGTTTGTGTTAAGTGTTCTGGGTACAATTATTGCTGACATACAGCCCCAAATGCTGCAAAAAGTGGTCGAAAAGTGGGCCTCTCGGCTGGAATTTATTCGAGACAGCCGCAGGGGACCACTTGCCCGCAATAATTTTTAAAACATAATGGAAAACCCTTATCCTTATAATAAAGCTAAGTTCTTGGTTTTAGCGTTAAATTATATGCGTGTTACTTTTCTTGAAAACTACACGTCTAAAAGTAATACCCTTTATTTGGAACATACTTTTTGAAGTATAAACTCGATAAAGCCGGAATATAATTTAAATTAAATGAAAATAATGAGGACTACAAATGTTAACAATCGCACTTTTACGTGGAAATAGATGTTAAGGAACTGATGTTAAAACAATTAGATAAAAAAAGATTTTTTTTACAAAAAAAATGTTTTTGTTGGCACGAAAAAAAAAAAAATAAAATATAAAAAAAAAATGGCAAACAATTTTGTTTCAGTTTTTGAAGCTGGCTTAGCGAAGAAAACAATGCCAACATGATGAAAATCTATGGATAAATGTAGAAATTATAGCACTTTTGGTAGAAATAAGAGAAATTCAAAATAATCCAGATTTTATATCCCCAGTATTGTAAACTTGGGTACATATATATCAGTTGCTGCGGGCCAAAAATTTAAAACATAGAAGGAGTGTCTTATGTCGCGCCAAGAATATTTGGCTGAAATCCGTTTTGGGTTATGTTAAGTCATTTGGAATGTCACAATGTCCGTTAACCTGTCCGTCTGGCTGGTGCGTTCGAAGATTTTCGACAGGAGTAACCGATTGCCTCCAAATTTGGTTAATATTTGGTTCGATCTCAGGCAAAGATCAAAGATGGACTACATTGGTAGAAGCGTAAAATTTTAGTGTAATATTGATTATTTCATAACTTCTATACTACTAGCCAGAATTTTTCACAATTCCACATATAATATTATTTTCTTGGTCGGTCTCATCTTGTGAAAAATGGGCGAAGTTGCAACGCCCCCTTTGATACCTCCTATACAAATGGACCATTTTGCAAAAAAATAACGGCTTATAACGATGAGGCCAGTCCGCACAAATACTAGACATTTTGTGAAATGTAATGCTTTTAGAGTACCCCTTTTGGTACTTCTCATACACATGGACCATTTTACAGAACAAGTTAACGGCTTATAACCTTGATTCCTGTCCACACAAATTCTTAATATGTTGTGGAGTGTAGTTAATGCCTTTACAGTTCCTACACAGAGCCGAAAATACAATGATTTTTTTAACCATGTGTCTGGTTAAATTTTTCATGGTAAATGTTTGATTACGAAGACAAAAATAACCTTATATAAGTTCAAATGTACAGGAAAAATGGTAAAGTTAACATTATATATGGTTGGTTTTTTTGAAAGAGAGGCAGAAAAATGTGCGAGATAAACAACAATTCGGCTCTGTTGTGGTCGACGTTTTTCAACTGCTTTGTGTTAGACGAAGTTGAGTATTAAGTTACACGAAGTTGAAACGAATGCGACTGTCGTCATAAGAGAATTTATCTCGCTCATTGAAAACACCACCAAATGCTAGTTTCGGTGCTTGATCGAGTGCGGGAGTTCAGTTGGTGTTGAATAGTTGTTGTTGTTGTAGCAGTATATGTGTTTGTTATCCATTAGTTGTTTTTCATTCGCCTTGTATAGTGGTTTCTGCTGTATTGGTTTCCAGGCCGAGGAAGATGGCTGCTTCCACTGGTTGGGTCCAAAGAGACCTGGGAACAAGTTGAGTAGGTTTGGCAGGGCAGTTAAAGAGGTGTAGTGTGTCGTGTGGTCCCTGGTTACAGGCGGGACATATGTTCGACGTGGTGCCATCAATCCTTGCCCAGTATGAATTGAGGCGGCTACACCAGCCAGATCTTAATTGGGCCAAAAGTACTCTTGTCTGTCGTGGTAATTCCTCTTCCTCTGAGGCCACTGATGGAGGGTGGTCTCCTAGTACGACATTGACTCTGTAGTTATTCACGGCTTCAGCGACTGCGTCAGAGTGTATGTCAGCCAGACCTGCCTTGAAAGCTCTTTGGTCTAGAGGTTCTCTCTTGTAGCGTTGGACCTCGCGCTCTAGATCATGAAGGTCTTTCCTGATCTGCCTGGGAGGTGGGCGCCTATCCACTAGATGGTGATTGGGATGGCTGGGACGGTAGCAACCAAGCAGATACTGCTTCGACAGCAAAAAATTGTGTCGTCGCACGGTTATGATCTTCGTCTCCTCATGTAAGTGGTCCACAGAAGACATGAGGAGGCACCCTGTCGCAGTTCTCAGGGCGGCATTTTGGCAGGTCTGTATATTCTTCCACTGCGTCTCGCTCACATTCGGTGACCACACTGGTGCTGCATAGTTTACCACAGACCGACCTATCGCTTTGTAAGAGGTCAACAAGGTTTCTTTATCTGTGCCCCAAGTGCTGCCGGCTAGCGACTTGAGGACCTTGTTCCTACTTCTCATTTTATTGCAGATAGCTGTGGCATGCGCGTTAGACCTGAAGAGGCTATCAAATGTGACACCAAGAACCTTAGGGTAGTTGGTGGTCGGAATTCTTGTGCCATCGACTATCACATTGAGTTGCTCCTTCACTTGCGCTGTCCATGCAGTAAAAAGGGTGGCCGATGATTTGGTGGCGGATATTTTTAAGTTCCTCGCAGCGAAGAAATTGGCAATCTCAGCGAGGTAGACGTTCAGCCTTCCACATATGTCATCGATTAGAGGGCCCGACGCCAGAATCGTACAGTCATCAGCATATGATACGATTTCAACGCCGTCAGGTGGGGGTGGAATTGCAGAAAGGTAGAGGTTAAACAGTGCCGGAGATATCACCCCACCTTGGGGAACTCCTACGGGGTTTGGACTTCTTGTTTCTGAATTCCACATACGACTGGCGTCCACACAGGTAATTGACGGTCCAACGTTTCAAACTATTCGGGAGGGACGTGTTGGCTATGTCCTCAAAAAGCGTGGCGTGGCTGACAGTATCGAAGGCCTTCGATAGGTCTAGCGCCACGAGGACGGTCCTGTCACCGGGCTTGTTCTGGTTAAGACCGCGGCTCACATGCGTGGATATGGCGTGTAAAGCAGTAGTCGTACTATGCTGCTTTCGGAATCCGTGTTGATGATTAGCAATTGGAAAATGTCCAATAAGGCTCGGGAGGATTAACGCCTCAAGCGTCTTTGCTACTGGCGAGAGAAGGGAGATAGGCCTGTACGATTCTCCCTTGCTCGCATCTTTGCCCGGTTTCAGTAGCGGGACCACTCTACCCATTTTCCAGGCTTCGGGTATTATCAGAGTGGCCAACGACAGATTGAGGACCCTAGTCAGGTACTCAACTCCCGGTATGTCCAGTTGCTTCAACATCAGCATCGAAATTCCGTCGGGGCCGAGCGCTTTGGATGACTTAGCGCTACGGATGACATCTGCAACTTCTCCAACTGTAAACTGTGGTGGTACTTCTTCAGCTCGGAGAGCATGGATACGACGCATTACTCTCCTTTTCGCTCTGTCACTCACGGGGTGCTCTATAAATTGTCGGTTAAAATAACGCGCGCACCTCTTCGGGTCAGTCACAGTGGTGGCACCAAATGTGACTGCCGTCCGGTCGTCTTTCCTGCCTGGATTCGAGAGTGACTTAACCGTTGCCCACAATTTACTAATACCGGAACTTAAGTTGCATTGCTTCAGTTGATCTAGCCATTTATTCCGCTTATATTCGTCGACTTTCCTACTGATTTCTAGATTCAGTTCCCTGATTCTAGGATCAGCAGGATTAGAACGACGAATTTCATCACGCACGTCTGCTAGTCCCGCTGCATCTGCTGGGAAATTAGGTCGTATCTCGGGTATTCGACCAGCAGGGATAAAGCGAGCGGCTGCTGCGTTGATGATGCCTCGGAATTTCTTCTCAGCTACCCGAACATCTGAGGGGATGGGTAGTTCACTGAAGCTGCGGTTGGTGAATTCTCTGAACCCGTTCCAGTCCGCTTTCCTTTGATTCAGGAAAGTACGGCGTTCAGAGATAATAAAATCGGCTGGTCTGTCTATGGAGAGTGTTGAATAGTCGATGGGACTAGTGCTGTTGTCGGAAGCTGTTGGTATAGAGGTAAGTAGTAAAACATTTTGTAAAGAACTACATTCATAAGTATGTATGTACATATGTGTATTTAAAAAGTGAAATAATAAAATATGTGTGTTAAAAATGGTAATAGTGTTTTGTGCCTGTTTAATTATAGTAAAGGCGAATGTAATATTAATATTATTTTTTGTGATTATGCCATTACAATTGTGAAATTCAGTGATTAAGAGTGGAAAAAATATGTACACGCTGTCGCATTAACTGAGCATGAAAAAACAACAATGTATGTACGTAAGTATATGCAGCAGCAAGCAAACATGCGGAGAGAAGTGATGTGTACGTGTGGGTATGTGTTCATCTTGTCTTTTCGTTTGAACACTTGTGGCTGCTACGCCGTACATACATACGTTAGTTTTTTTTGTTGTGCGATGTTGATACTGTTAAATGTACATACATACATATGTTGTTAGAAGTGCTTTCGTAATACCTACATACATACATATAAACGATGTTTTTGTTTTTTTCTTTTCAGTTGTTTCTTTTTCTGTGGCTTGCGGCTGCTTGTGCTGGGAGTCCGACCTTGAATCTGTTGGTAAGTTGTGCCAATACTAGAAACTGTTGATAAGCTGTATCAATACTAGTTGTAGTGTGCGAAGTAATTAAAGGAAAAGTGGTATGCATGCATACATTTGTTTTTTTATACCCTCACTTTAGTAATACGAGGGTATATATCATTTGCAACGGGCCAAAAGTATAACACATTGAAGGAGTGATCTAAGACCATAAGTATGTTCAGCGCATATTAGTTTTGGGTCATTTTAAGTCGAATGAGATATGTCCGTCCGTCTGTCTGCTGGCTAGTGCGCACGATAACTCTCGAAAAGAGTAACCGATTCACTTCAAATGTGGTATACGGTAATATTTTTTTCTATCTCCGGTTAAGTTCAAAGATGGGCCATATTGGTCCATTCCTTCTGGTACCTCTCACACAAAGGGTTAACATTTAGTGAAATATTGATTCTTTAATAACAACTATACCTTGGTCGGTTTACCCGACTGAAACTTTCTTACTTGTTTTTAATATACAATTCAGTGCACTTCCTTGAAGTATCATCCATTGACTTACCCAATCCTTGGTTTTTTTTTCTATTCCGATTATGATTTTGGTGGGACATCGGCTTTCTATCAGATTGCCTTTGTTATTAATCTCCTCTCTCCTATAAGTTTGCCGTAAGATCGGACTAAGCTCAGTACCCCAAACTAAGTGCCTAACCGTCCTGGGCCCTTAATAATCGAAAGATTCAGGGAGTTTACGTGGACGGCACCTTTTGAGCGGGGACTGATCACATGTTGGTCAAGCACAGAAACGTAGGCACTTAACTTATAGTCACAGAGCAGATTTTTCCATCAGATCAGCCCATCGGTAAAAGCTTATGCTCTTTGAACTACAGAATTTAGGTAAAAAGTCAAAATATCTTCTTAGAATTGCACCCTTTTTTACATTTATACTTATATTTTCTAACCTTTTTGTTTTTTTTCTTTTCAGGTGTTTCTTATACATATATATATTAACATATATTTTGTAATGAAAATAAAAAATAAAAATGCGAAAGTTAAATTTTTCTTGTTTTATTTGATATAAATATTAAAAATCATTGAAACAACTATGTTTCTGGTTACATGAAATAACCACTAAATAGTGAAATTAACAATAAAAAAGGTTTCAATAACAATCTTCATAGTTAATAATATTAACAATTTCATTGTTAAATTGAACATACATTGTTTCAATAAATTAACTATGAAATGTTAATATTAACAATTTTCATGGTTAAAAAATTCAAAAATGCATTGTTAAAGTAACAATTATTATTATAATATTAACAATTTTCATGGTTAAAAAATTCAACCATGGAATAGTTAAATTATATATTATTATTGTTAAATACCAGTCAACAAGAAAATGTTCAAATTAACCTTATATAACGTAGACTCCAAATCATGTTTATCTATGGTTAAGTTAACCTTATATAAGGTTAATTTTTGGCTCAGTGTATAGCCCCGTGAAAAATGGGCGTTGTTACAACGCCCCTTTTGCTACCTTTCATACAAATGGACCATTTTGCACAAAAAAGTGAACGGCTTATAAATTCTTGCATATACAAACACTTGAAATTTTGTACAGTGTATAGTATATTAAAAAATGGCCGTTATTACCACGCCACTTGTGGTACCTAAAAATGACTACACTAATATAACGGGTGAACCATGTAGATATACTTTTTTTCAATAGCCTTTTTTTGACAGATCACGTGTGTCTCGTGTCATGCTGTCATGTTATTTTTGTTAAGTATTGTTTGGCATTTTATCATGGAAAGACTTACGCCCGAACAACGTTTACAAATCGTTCAACTTTATTACGAAAATTCACGTTCTGTGAGGAATGTGTTTCGTGCACTTCGCTCAACTTATGGTCAACATAATCGGCCTACTGAGCGTACTATTCGCAACACCATCACCCATCTTGAGACCCAGCATTCATTATTGTATAATATTCCACCGAATAGACCACGTCCAGCACGCAGTGAAGAAAATGTAGCGGCCGTAGCTGAGAGTGTACACGAAGACCGTGGAGAGTCGATTCGGCGCCGTTCGCAGCAACTCGGACTGACGTATGGAACGACTTGGCGCATTTTACGTCGATATCTTAAACTGAAAGCATACAAAATACAGCTTGTGCAAGAACTGAAGCCGCCCGACCTTCCCAAGCGACACCGCTTCCGCTCTATGGGCTCTTGAAAAGTTCCAAGAAGATCCGACGTCTTCGAGCCAACATTTGGTCAGCGATGGGGCCCATTTCTGGCTCAATGGGTATGTAAACAAGCAAAATTGCCGCATTTGGGACGAAGAGCAACCTGAAGCGATTCAAGAGCTGCCACTTCGTCCAGAAAAAACAACGGTTTGGTGTGGTTTGTGGGCCGGTGGAATCATCGGTCTATATTTCTTCAAAAATGATGCCGGTGAGAACGTAACCGTCAATGGCGACCGTTATCGTGCCATGATAACCGACCATTTGATGCCTGAAATTGATGCTCGTGATCTCGGCGACATTTGGTTTCAACAAGACGGCGCCACTTCCCACACATCGCATCAATCAATGGATTTATTGAGAGAACACTTCGGTGAGCAGATAATTTCACGTTTTGGACAGGTCGATTGGCCACCCAGATCGTGTGATATCGCACCGTTAGACTTCTTCCTGTGGGGATATGTAAAGTCTAAAGTTTATGCGGACAAACCCGCTTCGATTCAGGCCTTGGAGCCAAACATCACGTGTGTCATTCTACATGTTTCCAGTCGAAATGCTCGAACGAGTCATCGAAAATTGGACTCAACGGATGGACCATCTGAGACGTAGCCGCGGCCAACATTTGATAGACATAATCTTCAAAAAATAAATGCCTAAGAATGTTCTTTCAAATGATAATAAACATTCCGCATTCAATTTGAATTTTCTGTGTTTTTTCTTTAAAAAAGTAGGGAACATCGAAATGGATCACGCTATATATGAAATATGATTTTTTCTGAATTTGCCTAAAAACAGTGACTTTTTGTGGATGTAATGGCGTCTGAACAATGGCTTGTGGATTATGATCACTCCAAAAGCGACAATTTTGTTTATTAACGAAATCATTCATCCAAAAGTGAGCTTCATCGCTGAACAAAATGTTATTGTGAAAATCGGAAAAGTCTTTTCATTTTGAAATGGCAAACCAAACTGAGCATAAATCAAGTATAGCTGGGTGATTCCAAGTAAACTGACCCCATCACCACATAAATAAATAAATAAAATTTTTGCAAAAAAATTACCATAAGGGACATCACAAACAATTGAATTTTTGAAATTCACCAAGAGTTGATGAAATTGGTATATGTACTAATATTATGAGCTATTTAATTTTGGTATGTCTTAGATCTTTTTTGTATGGTAGGTATTTAACAGGACTGTAGGAATTTTAAAAACTATACACTGTGCAAACATTTTGAGTATTTATAGGCATTGGTATTCATGATATAAGCTTTTAACTTTTTGTACAAAATAGTACGTTTGTGTGAGAGGTACCAAAAGGGGAGTGATAATAACGAACATTTTTCGACAGACTGTAGGTACTATAAAAACATTACACTGTACAAAATTGTAAGTATTTGTAGGCACTAGTATTAAAGTTAAAAGCTGTAAACTTTTCGTACAAAATGTTACCATTGTGTGGGATGTATCAAAAGGGGCATGGCTATAAAGCCCATTTTTCTCTGGATTGTAGGTACTATAAAACCATTACACTGTACAAAATTTCCAGTCTTTGTATGAACTGGTATTCAAGTTATAAGCTGTTAAATTTTGGTGCAAAATAGTACATTTGTTTGGGAGGTACCAAAAGGGGCGTGCCAATTACAACCACTTTTCACTGGACTCTAGGTACTATAAAAGTATTACACTGTACAAAATTTCAGGAATTTGCATGGAGCGATATTAAGGATATAAGCAGATAACTTTTGTTGCAAAATGTCCCATTTGTGTGGGAGGTACCAAAAGGGGTGTGCCAACTTCGCGCATTTAACTCGAGGTGATAGTGACTGATAAACTAATCCTATGTGTAGAATTTCAGAATATTTAAATAAGTAGTATAGAAGTTATTAAATAATCAATAATTCACTAAATATTAACCTTTTGTGGGGGAGGTACTAAAAGGAGTGTACCAATATGGCCCATATTCGAACTTAGCCGGAGATAGAAAAAAATATTACCACATACCAAATTTGAACTCAATCTGTTACTTCATTCAAGAGTTATCGTGCGCACCAGCCAGCAGAGAGACAGACAGACAGACGGAAGGACGGACTATTGAAAGGAGTTCTGCTTATAATATGTATGTATACCAGCGGAACGCACAGCGTATTGTAATTTGGAAATTAATTCTTTGTAGAAAATGAAAAAATAGAATTGTCATAAATTTTCATACAAAAGGGAAAGCGTTTTTAAGATGTTTTGGCAACGCACAGCGTATTGTAATTTGGAAATTAATTCTTTGTAGAAAATGAAAAATTAGAATTGTCATAAATATTCATACAAAAGGGAAAGCGTTTTTAGATGTTTTGGTAACGAATTTTATATTTGTAAGTTTTTACTGTATGTGATAAAGAAAGTCGACAATTTGAATATGATTTTTTGAATAAAACGACTTTGATTTGGTTTTTCGTAGAAAAAAATAGTTTAATAGAGGCATGTTGACTTATAAATCTTCGACAATATTTCGTTCTACTTATTACTCCTCCAGATTGAGACTATGTCACACCCGTTACATATTAATATTTTTGATACAAATGGAATAATAATTTAAATTGTTTGGAATGAAGTCTACAATATACAATGTACTCTCGAGATACCAACAAAAATTGTTTTTGTTAGCAGTACATACAAAAATGTTACAGCATGCAACAAAGAAAGCGGCTGGTCAAGATTTTAACAAAACCTAAGGTCACACCCGTTACTGTGATATATCAACCATATTTATACCCTCACTTTAGTGTGACGAGGGTATATATCATTTGCTACGAAAAAAAGTGTAACACAGAGAAGGAGTGATCTAAGACCCTTAGTATGTTCGGAGGATATTCGTTTTGGGTCATTTTAAGACGAATGAGCAATGTCCGTCCGTCTGTCTGTCTGTCTGTCTGTCTGTCTGTCTGTCTGTCTGTGTGTCTGCTGGCTGGTGCGCACGATAACTCTCGAAAGGAGTAACCGATTGACTTCAAATTTGGTACGTGGTAATATTTTTTTCTATCTCCGGCTAAGTTCGAAGATGGGCCATATTGGTCCACTCCTTCTAGTACCTCCCCCACAAAGTGTTAAAATGTTGTAAAATATTGAATCTTTAATAACTGCTATACTACTTATTCGAATCTTCTGAAATTCCACACATAGCATTAGTTTATTAGTCGCTATCAACTCGAGACAAATGGGCCAAGTTGCTACGCCCCTTTTGGTACCTCCCACACAAATGCACCATTTTGCAGCAAAAGTTATCAGCTTATAACATTAATACCAGTGTATAAAAATACTTGAAATTTTGTACAGTGTAATGCTTTTATAGTGCCTACAGTCCAGTGAAAAATGGGTGTTATATTCACGCCCCTTTTGGTAGCTCCCACACAAAGGTAACATTTTGCACCAAAAGTTAACAGCTTATAACATTAATACCAGTGTATAAAAATACTTGAAATTTTCTACAGTGTAATGCTTTTATAGTGTCTATAGCCCTGTGAAAAATGGACACTATTGCCACGCCCCTTTTTGTACCTCCCACACAAAGGTACAATTTTGCACAAAAAGTTAAGAGCTCACAACATGAGTACCAATGCACGTAAATGCCACAACATTTTGCACAGTGTAACGCTTTTGAAGTGTCTATAGCCCTGTAAAAAATGGCCACGCCCCTTTTTGTACCTCCCACACAAAATGTCCAAATCATACCAAAATTTAATATCTCATAACGTTAATAAACCAGTGCAAATAAACGCTTATAATTCGGCGCAGTGCAACGTATTTAAAGTATCTACTATTCAGCGAAAAATAGATGTATTTGTTAAACCCGTTCTGGTACCTACCATACAATCTAACAGAATAATTCGTGGAATATTCAATATTACATTACTCACAAAGTGAGGGTATACCTTAGTCGGTTTACCCGACTGAAACTTTCTTACTTGTTTTTTATTGCAAATATTATTTAATTTCCTTGAATGTCAGTAGGTAAAACATAAGTATGTCTACATAAACCATCCTTTGTGAATTGTCGTTATCTATATATATAAAATTGTTGCGTGACTGTCTGACTGATTGACTGACTGATCATCGCCCAGGCCAAACGGCTGAAGCTAGAATCATGAAATTTGGTGGGAGTGTAGTCCTTGGGACGTAGACGAGCAATAAGGCGGGATTTTTCGAAATTCGTACTATTAGCCGCACAATGGGGCAAAATGCGATATATATGGTACCACCGCCAAATCTAAACGAAATGAGCTAGAATCTTGAAATTTGGTATGAGGGTAGCCCTTAGGAGGTATACTCAGAAATTGGCAGGATTTTTCGAAATTCGAACATTTACGCACACAGTGGGGTAAAAAGTGATAAATGTGGTACATCAGCCAAATCCAAATGGCAAGAGCTAGAATCGTGAAATATTGTGTGATGGTAGCCCCATATGAGGTAGACTCTGAAATTGGAAGGATTTTTCGTAATTCGAACATTTACGCACACAGTGGGGTAAAAAGGGAAAAATGGGATAAATGTAGTACAACAGCCAAATTCGAATGGCAAGAGCTAGAATCGTTAAATTTTGTGTGAGGGTAGCTCTTATGAGGTAGACTCTGAAATTAACAGGATATTTACGTACACAGTGGGGTAAAAAGGGAAAAATGTGGCACAACAGCCAAATCCAAATGGCAACACCTAGAATCGTGAAATTTGGTGTGAGAGTAGCTCTTGGGACGTAAACAAGAACAAGGAGTGTTTTTTTTTAAATTTAGAGGCACAGTGGGACAGAAAGTTATACATACATATGGTACCACCGCCAAATTTAAAGTTTAATATTAGAATGGGGAAAATTGAAGCGAGGGGTGCCTTTATGACAACTGATCGGGGTATTAATTTTTTTTTGTATTCGTAGTTTTCGGGGCACAGTGGGGAAAAAAGTGTAAAATATAGTACAGTGGCTTAAAAATGTCAAACATGGATCAATGGTTCCAGGGTAACTTTTGGAGCATAAATTAGAGGTTAGAAGTGATTTTTAGTAATTCTAACATTGGGAGGCATGAGATATGAAGAGTTTATATGGTTTTGGGAGCACTGTGGTCAAAAATGGTTAAAGAGTGTAGAAAATATGATTAAATATGTTACAGTCGGGGAAAAAGTTTAAGTACGCTAGCGTGGAGACACATTTTAAATACGAGTACGGTACAAAAATTTGTTAAATATGGTACAGTGGGTAAACATTTTGTACAGTGAGATAAAGAGTTGAATGGGGCACAGTTGTGCAAAAAGGGTTAACTATGGTACAGTGGGGTAAAAATAGTTATATGTATATGGTAAAGTGGGACAAATGGGTTAAAAATGGTACAGTGGGCCAAAAAGCGTTAACTATTGAACAGTGGGGAAAAATGTATTTACTATGATACAGTGGGGCAAAAAGGGTTAAATATGGTACAGTGTGACAAAAATGGGTAACTATACAGTACAGTGGGGCATAACTGTGTTAAATATTGTACAGTGGAGCACAGAGGGTTAAATATGGGACAGTGGGGCAAAAACTGTTAAATATGGTACAGTGAGACAAAGCGTTTAATATGACTCAGTGGGGCAAAAAGGGTTAACTATGGTACATGGTAACGTGGGACAAAATGGGTTAAATATGGTACAGTGGGCAAAAAGCTTTAACAATGGAACAGTGGGAAAAAATGTGTTAGCTATGGTACAGTGGGACACAAATGGTTAAATATGGTACAGTATGACAAAAATGGTTACAGTGGGCACATAAAGTAAAATATGGTAACGTGTAACAAAATGGGTTAAAAATGGTACAGTGGGACAAAATATGATACAGTGGTGTTGAATATGGTACAGTGTGACAAAAATGGTTAACTATACAGTACAGTGGGGCATAACTGTGTTAAATATTGTACAGTGGAGCAAAGAGGGTTAAATATGGTACTGTGGGACAAAAACTTTTAAACATGGTACAGTGAAACAAAGGGTTTAATATGACACAGTGGGGCAAAAAGGGTTAACTATAGTACAGTGGGGCACAATTAGTTGAATATGGTAATGTGGGACAAAATGGGTTAAATATGGTACAGTGGGGCATAAAGCTTTTATTATGGAACAGTGGGAAAAAATGTCTTAGAATGGTACAGTGGTACACAAATGGGTAATTATGATACAGTATGACAAAAATGGTTACAGTGGGCACAAATAGTAAAATATGGTAACGTAGAACAAAATGGGTTAAGTATGGTACAGTGGGGCAAAAAGCGTTTACTATGGAACAGTGGGGCAAAAATGTGTTAATTATTGTACAGTGGGGCAAAAATGGTTAAATGTAGTGGACAAAATATAGTAGGACAAAAAGGTGTTAAATTCGATTCAGTGGACCCAATAGGTTAAATATAGCACAGTGGGTCAAAAAGCGTACATTTAGTACAGTGGGTAAAAATATGGATGCAGGGAATGTTTTTTTTTTCTAAATGTATGCTTTTAGTAGCACTGTGGTGCAAAAAGGTTAAAATTATGATGCAGCTGGGGCAAGCAAAAATTGTTCAACATGTTACAGAGGGCAAAAAATGTGTTAAATATGGTTTAGTGGAGCAAAAAGGGTTAAATATGGTACGGTGAAGCAAAAAAGTTAAATACGGTAAATTGGTTAAATGTGGTAAGTGGGGAAAAAAGGGAACAAATAGTCCCAGATATGTATAAAAATTCGTACTTTAGAAGCACAGTGTAACAAAAAGTGTTTAATATAGAACAGTGGTGCAAAAGGTGTTGAATGTGGTCCCTGAGTGCAAAGGTAGCTCTTACAGCATAAACCAAAGCTAAGAAATTGTTTTTTCCAAATAGGTTCTTCTACTTAAACCGTGGGGAAAAAGTTAAATAAATGGCACAGATAGGGGACAAAAATGTTGAAATACACCTAAGCTTGCGAATTTGGATCTTGAAATATCAATTATCATTTTAAAATATTGAACAATCGTGCAAAGTGGTTAATTATGACACACTAAAGGTTAAATGTGGTACAATGGAGCGATTTACTTTAGATTTTTAAATGCATACCTTTATAGACACAGTGGGACAAACATTGTTTTATATTGTACCAGGGTGTGAATGTAGGTATTGGAACATAAACTAGGGGAAAGTTGCTAACGTATGGACCAAAAAAAATAGTTTTTCAACGTCCAGAGGGGAAAGGGATAAATATTGTACCATGATGTCAGGGTAACATAAACTGGAAATGAAACGAGGGTTCGTATTTTATATATAAAAGTAATCAAATCTTCTTCATTTTGCACCATATGTAATAATCATGTCTATTTTACAGTACCCTAAATAGAAAATAGATGAAAGATGGGGGCTGCGAAGCGCACCGGGTAAGCTAGTAAGTTATATATATTAAAATCAGGAAAATACTCAGTAACAATGTCACACCCGTTCCGTTGGCATCACACATCTGTTAAAAAAACAACTCCGAAAAAAGTATTTGCCGGATTGAAAACCACACGTCTGAAAAAACACCCTGAACTTTGTATAAAGCGTATACTTCAGTCGGTTTACTCGAGGTCGGCTTACTCTAGCTGAAGTTTAATAATATACATTGAAATCGGTCGGGAGAATTGGACGATTTTCAATAAAAAGAGGTATAATTTCACACTATATATTCAAGTTTACTATGCAACAGAACGTTTTAAATTATCATCTTTTGAGAACTTAACGACTCGTTTACAGATGTCTAATACAGTGTAACACGATATGCCCGGAAGTTTAATAGTTCTTAAAGGTCCAACTGTGCAACGGTATTTGTAACTTACTTACCGATAGCTTTTATCGGTGAAATATATTATTATTTCTTTACAATCAACTAACAAATTTTAGGAAAATCGCCTTGTTCTTCTGTCTGAACGTCTATGGTATAGTTTGTGTATCCATCTGGAAGTACGTGATGAAACATAACCAAATTTGCAACTAAACCACTTATCATTGTACAGTTTTTTAACTTGGCAATTTATATGAACTAAATGCAGGCAACGCCCATGTTTGCCCTTATAAGTAATTTCAAAAAATTCTTCTTATTTTTTACAAGACCAAAACTCTAATAAATAAGCCAGCGATTCGTATTTGTTCGCTCATGCCGTTTCCAAAGAATGGACAAAAACAAACTAAACATTTGCTTTTCATTAGAGATTGTGAAGAGATAAAACACGTATGAAATCAACAATACCATTGAGAAGACAAAAACTTCACACTTTGTGGACAATACGAGTAGACGATCATCCTTACAAAAACTCCATCTCCCTCCCCTTAGCACAAAGACAAAAAGCTAAATCCAACTTTAGTTCTTTCTCTCTTTGGTATTTACATTTTAACGTTTGCCGTTTACCCACTCCGCAGTATCCTGCAACCACACTCAGGCACAAGGCAATTATCTTAAAAATTGTGACTACTTTATGGCCCAACATAAAGTAAATAAGAAATTAAAAAAGGGATATTTTTAATACATTTACCGTCATCATGACCAACATTCCATTGTCACTTCAATGGGGTCGTAACTTTATGCTGACATCTGGAAAAGTTGGACATTTCCTGAGAACTGTGACAGAACAACACTTGAAGTTTTAAGGACAACGATAATTGCAAATGATGGACAGTATTTTTCTTTTTATTATGGTCCAGCACAATACCTTTGGTGATTTCTGCATTTGATGGCTCAAATGTCATCAAGTTTATTGACAATTTCTAACTCTGTTCTGTGGTTTAATTATCGCAATTTTTTAGATTATTTTGTATTTTCTTAGGACGTGGAGTTTATCTTTAAAGTAATGATGTAAATGTAAGGTAAATATAGATTAGGGTGGAGTAAATTGTTTCGCGCTGAAATTATTGACCAAAATTTACAGAATACTCGAATTTGTAATGAAAATATGAAACACTTTAACGAAATTTAGTTTGTGAACAAATTTCTAAAAAAATTATTCGAATTTATTCGAGCCAGCCGCGGCGGCCACTTGCCCGAAATCATTTTTAAAACATAATGGCAAACCCTTATTTTTATAATAAAGCTAAATTCGTGGCAATAACATTAAATTATATGCGTTTTATTTCTTCTTGAAAACCACACGTCTAAAAAACACCCTTTACTTCAATAAATTCCATGCTATTTTACCTTACATTTTTTTTAATTTTTTCTCGTGTTTGGGATACCAAATTACAACAGAAAATGTCATGCCCACCCCTTGGCAAAAATGTTGTAATCTAGTGTAATCAAAACACACTTTCTAACCTGCTGAACAGCAGGTGCAGTGTCTGATGAGAAGAGACTAAATGTTAAACTTAAAATGAGTCTGTTTGGTCCGTGCTTTCCATAGTTAACTAACCCACCATCCAAATAAATTAAAAATAAACTGATAGTGGATTTCCCAAACATAAGAACCTAAATCATTCCTATAATGTGTTTAAACATTTTAATAGTCTTTGTAAATAATCATGGATATCATTGTTTTTTGTTTTTGTAAATAACCAAATAAGAAGTGTGGGGATGTATTAGGGTTGAGAAATACTGTCTGCAATGTTTTGGAGATATGGGACTTTGAAATCAGTTCTGAATAATTTCATATTGTGGCAATTATTAACAGGGTATTTTGTCCAAGGTGCCGATGAGGTTGCATGGTAGCTTCCAAAACGATATGGTCCACCGACCAGTGACCAATACATTTCACACATTTCTTATTCGTCTTTTTCAAAGAAGGTTTGTTATTCTGTTTAGGTTAGTTTAGGTTGAATAGAGGAGACGTTTAAACGTCTCATGTCCATGGACATTTATGATTTTTATACCCCTCGGGTTACAGAAAATCGGTACTAGACACGTATTTTCTCAGTATCTTCCAGTCATATCCTCTGAGTTGAGTCAAGTCTGGCAATATGTCGGAACCGAAATATCGGGATCTTGCATGTGTGAAAGCTGGGCAGTGACACAGAAAATGTTCCATCGTTTCGATGTTTTCCCTGCATGCCCTGCACTCGTAGTTTTCTGCTAGTCCTATGCGATGAAGATATGCCTGTAAGGTTGAGTGTCCCGTTAGAACACTCATCATCTTACTAATCTCGAACTTGTTTAGTTTCAGAAAACTACTTGTTTTCTTCTCATTTGGGTCACCCCACAGTATCTTTGCAGTTGCTCCTACATTTGTACACCAACATACAATTCTGAGAAAAACATAGACATGAAGCCCCATTTGTCGTAAACTGACTCTACAAATTTCAAGATGGTGTTCAGCCTCGTTCTTTTTTATACCCTCACTTTAGTGTGACGAGGGTATATATCATTTGCTACGGAAAAAAGTGTAACACATCGAAGGAGTGACCTAAGACCCCAAGTATGTTCGGAGGAAAACCGTTTTGGGTCATTTTAAGTCGAATGAGCAATGTCCGTCCGTCTGTCTGTCCGTCTGCTGCCTGGTGCGCACGATAACTCTCGAAAGGAGTAACCGATTGACTTCAAATTTGGTATGTGGTAATATTTTTTTCTATCTCCGGCTAAGTTCGAAGATGGGCCATATTGGTCCACTCCTTAACCGTTTGTGGGGGAGGTACTAGCCCCCACAAACGGTTAAAATGTTGTAAAAGATTGATTCTTTAATAACTGCTTTACTACTTTTTCGAATATTCTGAAATTCCACACATAGTATTAGCTTATTAGTCGCTATCAACTCGAGAAAAATGGGCGAAGTTGCCACGTCCCTTTTGGTACCTCCCACAAAAATGCACCGTTTTGCACCAAAAGTTAACAGCTTATAACATTAATAACAGTGTATAAAAAAACTTGAAATTTTGTACAGTGTAATGTGAAAAATGGGCGTTATCGCCCCACCCCTTTTTGTACCTCCCACACAAAATGCCCAAATCATACCGCAATTTAATATCTCATAACGTTTCTACCAGTGCACATAAATGCTTATAATTCGGCACAGTGCAATGAATTTAAAGTATCTAATGTTCAGCGAAAAATAGGTGTATTTGATAAACCCCTTCTGGTAGCTCCCACACAAATTGACAGAATAATTCGAGTAATATTCAATATTACATTACTCACAAAGTGAGGGTATACCTTAGTCGGTTTACCCGACTGAAACTTTCTTACTTGTTAAAACAATATTTACTAAAAAATGTCAATGATTTTCCTTTATAAACTATGAAAAAATATTGAAATCATTCCAATAAAAAACAATTTAGATTTCTGCGCTGCAAAGTACAAATTCTATTATATAGAAAGTGAAGAAAACACTAGATTAAAATTTACGGGATCAGCTCAGATTAGATAGGACTACATGCCTATATATATTTCATATATATATAGGCACCATATATATTGGTGTTTTCCTGGTCCAGTATGCAAATTAAAACTGAAGAGGAAAAATGTATAAGGGAATATGCAAATATATCATATATCTAGGATGTCCTAGCCAATGCCTATAAGAAAAGATCTAATTTGTATAGATCCACAAACGTGTTTTTAAAATATAGCGAATGCAATATTCGCGTCTCAGGAATTTTATAATAAACTAGCTGACCCGCCGAACTTCGTTGCGCCTAAATTCGGTTATATTATTAATGCAATAATTGCTCCTGTACATACACGCTGAAAAAAAACGCTTCTGTAGTATATTGTTCTAAACATATTCTGCTGGAAACGTACATATGTTTAGGGTACACTCCAAATATATAATATTTGACACTCACAAATATAATGTGTTTGTAAGGATGTTGTTACAAACAAAATTATGTTTTCATCCTAATATTTTTTTTTTGGAAATAATATTTCCAAAACAATGATTAATTTGTATTTAAGTATTTTGGCAATGTATTGATGCCTTAATTTAAAGGAAAGTTTTTTTTAGAAATTTAAGGTTTAATTTTTTAGAAATTTCATATGTTTGAAAAATTATATTAAAATGTAAATCGTATAATCTTGGGTAACGACAAATAGCATTGATGGATTGACAATTGGACGATTTATAAATTAAAAATTATAAATTAAAACAAAAGAAAATGCTGCTCACGACTTTTTTACCTGTAAAGTATAACACAAAATCTAGGAAAAAATAAAATTAAAATTTGCCAAAGTCAACAAAGTCTTAAAATTGTTTTAAATATAATGTATTTGGATAAATTATTAAACAATATCTATGTTCGATTGTAAACACATATTTTATTTGTGACAGTAAGTTCGCAAATATATTTTGTTGTAATATATTAATATATGCGTTCCAAACTAAATTTCTTGATTTTCAAATAAAATATATTTGTTCAAAAATATATAATATTTAAAAATTTTGGTTCCAAGTATATTTTCCTTGAATTCAAACATATCAAAAAGGGCGATTTTCCTCCGTGTATACGATGCTTCGTGTATTTAGTTCACTTCGAATTCTTTATTCAAAGTTCTATTGAATACAATGGAAATATCGGAGGTATAATAATGCAAAAGCCGATGTGCAGCGACATATGTTTTCAAACAACTCTCATCATCGTCAGAATGTGTCAGCTGTACCCAGTACGCTTCGCTGTACTCAAATCACACCAAATATTACCTCTCTATTCTGTTTAGTTTTTAATAATAGCATACCATCTACAGTGTTGTTCTTTACACCAATACGAATACATCAAGCCAATAGATAAAGTTATTATTTTTAAAAAGAACGGGGCTGAACACCTTTTTAAAATTTTCAGCGTTTGTTTAGAATTTATGGGTCTACAGTATATTTTTCTCAGAATTGTAAGTTGTTGTCATTGAAGTGTAAACTGCAAAATAAATTTACAAATGCATCGGATGCATGTGGGTGATTCCAACGGAACGGGTGTGACATTGTTACTGAGTATTTTCCTGATTTTGATCTATATAATTTTCAACGACAACTCACAATGGGTGGTTTATGTAGATATTCATAAGTGTTACCTACTGACATGCGAGGAAATTGAATAATATTTTTTATAAAAAAAATATGGTTGATATATTACCGTAACGGGTGTGACCTTAGGTTTTGATAAAATCTTGATCAGCTGCTTTCTTTATTGCATACGGTAAAATTGTTGTACTCGTATGTACTGCCAACAAAAAAATTTTTTTTGGTATCTCAAGAGTATAGTGTCTATTGTAGATAATTTAAATTATTATTCCATTTGTAGTAAATATTTTAATATGTAACGGGTGTGACAAGCCAATGTAACGGGTGTGACATAGTCTAAATCTGGAGGAGTAATACATAAATCGAAATATTGTCCAGGATTTATTAGCCAACATGCATCTATTAAACTAGTTTTTTCTGCAAAAACAAAATCGAAGTCGTTTTATTCACTGAATCATATTCATATTTCCGACTTTCTTTATCACATAGAGTAAAAACTTACAAGTACAAAATTCGTTGCCAAAAACAAGTTTGGCATCTTTAAAACTCTTTCTCTTTTGTTTCAATGTTTATGACAATGATATTTTCTCATTTTCTACAAAGAATTAGTTTCTGAATTAGAATACGCTGCACAGTGCTCTGTCTTCATGTATCGATGTGACAAAAATAGAAGGAGTAATCGCAGAACTATGAAATTTGGTACCAAGCTGTATTTGGTTATAGTTAAGAACAATTTTAAATTTGGATCCAATCGGACCGCGGGTCTCATAACCTTTTGCAAATTATTCCCGGTCCTTAAAAATTCACCAGACTATAACACTAAATTGGAGCATTCTATATTTATGTCATAATATTTCATATATATCAGTCGGGGTGCACAATTTCTACAGGATATAGCGAGTCCTTTTGGTACCTACCACACAAAGGGTTCAAAAGACATAAAAATAAATATACAAAGAACGCTCAAGAGTGGCGCTGAATTTCGACCAAAATTTGTAAACCGTAATAGTCTTTGCTGTGAGTAAATGTGTGCACAAATTTTAGGAGGAATTGTTTCAAGATCCTTCAACATAGCCCCCTACAAGATCTTGAAAAATGGGTTTTTGGTCCAAATATCGTGCGACCCATCAAATTAAAGGGAATTTTGCGTAGATTACAAATATGGGAGAAAAACTAGAAGACTCAATAGGGAAATTTTCTGTATGTCATACGTGGGGTACGTGGACCATAGTGTTTTTGCGTAGTATTGAACTGTATTGTTTCGTATTAAAAATGTAATGCATGTATTTGTCAGACGAGTTTCCTTCGTTGACTTCTAAAATAATATTATCATCTTCGTCAAAAATGCCGCATAGATATATCTTCGTTTAAAGGATACTTGATATATTACTCTGAAAAATATTAGCAATGTTAAGATTTTTAAACCGTATTGAACTTATAATAGGATCATAATTTATTATATTGTACGTCATTAAAACTTTGTTTTTTGGTCAATTTTTTCCTGGTATGAAACACGCGAGCTTCTCGAATAATTTTGTTACTGGGTTCTTCAGATAAAAACCTTAAATTAAATAAATGTTTCCGCAAATAGAATTGTCAATATTTATATACCTATTGGCAAATTAAATTAGCTAATAACATCGTAACCACGAATTAGTACTTTATGTACACTACTGACATATAATATCATCGGAAGCGCGCCAAATTATTATCCTTGTTGCTATTAGGAACTCCTTAAATGCATTACAGTTAATTGTTTGTCGCAAGAAAATGTTAGACCTAAAGCAAAAGTACTTTTTCGTAATTTTGTGCGCGAATAATTGGAACTTTTATATTTTATTTTTAAAGAGTATGTGGCATTAAAAATTTTTGCGAAAAAATTTAGATCATTACGATTTTTTTCTGATGACATACATTTTTTTTGGATTTTTCGACATAAAAACACCATATTAAATGGATTTTTTTAAAAATGTTCTCAAATATATTTTATAAATATGATTTTTTGTATTTTTAAGAATTATGTCAACTATAAGGTTCCAAAAAAGTTGTCCTACAAGTTAAAAGAGATGGTTTTTGGAAAACTACCTAAAAACATTTTTAGACGTAAATCAAAATTACTTTTTCAAAATTTTGTGCGCGAATAATTTGAACTTTTATATTTTATGTTTAAAGAGGGCATATCATTAATAGTATCTGGAAAAAAAATTTGGGATCTTTACGAATTTTTTTTTTCCGATGCCATACAGTATTCAATATTTTTTGATTTTTCGGCATAAAAGCACCATATTAAAAGCGATTTTTTTATGTTTTTCTTAACAATAATTTATAAGTATGAATTTTTATATTTTTAAGAATACTGTCAGCTTTTGGGTTGGTCAACACGTTAAGCTTTGGCGTCTGTTTTTGAAACACCCCTAAAAATTATATTCGAAAATAACGTTTATAGACATAAAAAAATATATATTTTTTTTAAGTTTGTGCACTTTTATTTTACCTTTTTATATTTTTTATTTATTACTAACAGCACATAAATTGTTTTTGAAGAATAAAATTTTAGGGATCTGTTCCAACTTATTTTTCTCATTCCAATTAAAATTTTAAATTTTTTTCATTTTAACAAAAAATACGAATTTTCCAATGCAATTTTGAATAGCACTATTGCAATTTTCTGCCGACTTAGCATTTTTGTATTATTAGGAATTCGATTTACTATCATATACAACAAGTTTGGCTTAATTTCACTAATAAACGAATTTTATACAGGTATTTTACAACATACATTTATGGTAGTTTATTTTTTGGTCGATTTGCGTATACAACAATTGACTTTGGCGCCCTCTCGCGGTATCAAAAAGAGGTAAATTAAAAAATATTGTTATTATTTATCTTAATTGGTTTGTTAAGATATGATGAGTACCAATTTTACCATTATTTGAGACAGTACATTTTATCATCTTTGTCAATGGGACAGAGCACTGTGCGCTGTGTGTCCTGATAGAATATTATAAGCAAAAATCTTCTCAAAATAATGTCTAGGTCGGTAATTCTTGATTTTTTAAGTTTTCCACCTATTTTCTAAAATATATTGATATTTTTTAACTCCATTTGAGAAGTATGCTTATGCCTTTTATTCCAGAACTAATCAAAACCTTGTATCATTGAATGGGCTGATTTAAAATGACCTTATGGACTTTCACTGCCGCACACATCCTTCTCTTAATGATTGCCCATATACCATCTATTAATTTTTTCATTTTTTACCGAAATTTCCGCTTTCTATTATTTAATTTCATACTTGACATAAAATTTTAAAATATACAATATTTTTAAATCGAATAAAAATTATTTACGGTCTTTGCGTAACGGGTGTGACAAATATTATAATGCAAATTCTACTGTAAATATTGCAATGATACTGAAACATTTTATTTCACTCTATACTATATAACCTTGACCTAACTTACACAAAAGATGATATATGCATATCTACATAAAATGTATTAAATTTAACTTTTTGTATATTTTCGGTATCGGGTGTGACAAACAAAACACTCCAAGATACAAAACCGTTTGCGGGCACTGAATATTTTCCAAAAGTTATGAATTTTACACTTAACTACACTTTAGGATGCGTACTTTCTTGTCAAAAGAAAAATTTTAGAAAATAAAAAATATGTCGAAAAATCGCTCATGTCAGTTCAACAGTAAAATTAGTGCATCCAACAATTTTATAATAACATTTAGAAAACTCATTGCTAGGAAAAAAACTAAACCTACATTTCATCAACTCTTTATGAATTTCTAAAATTCAATTGTTCGTGATGTCCGTTGTGGTATTTTTTTGTGAAAATCTGATTTATTTTTTTATGTGTGATTGGGTCAGTTTACGTGGAATCATCCATGTAAAATATAAAGAACAACTAAAGACCTTTAAAAGTGAGCCTTGATTTGTAAGAATCCGTATACGCGTTCCGAAAATAAATAAATAGAAACGTACGCCTTTTGATAACATTTTCCTATTTTCCTATTTTATTTTGAAATCGGGAATGGTGACCCAAAAAAGGTGTTCGGTTTGATATGCAATGAACGATATACGAGTATATATATGCAATTGATGAATGACAATAGTTAAAAATTAAAATTAAATTAATCGTTCAATAAAAAAATTCTAAAATCCACGATTTATTAGCTGTTAAAATTTAATAATGTAATTTTATACGTTCAGGTGTTAACTGCTCATAAATAGTTTTATTCGTATCATTTTACACGTAAACATATCGGCGTTAATTTTTATTACATTACTATGCTAATTAAATGTTTGCATAATTTAAATGGGTAATGTTTTATACGAGCACGTTACAGATTTTTTGTATAACGTTTAGTCAACAAATCAGCAATAAAATTGCAATGCATGACTACTATTTTTCAACATATATTTTTGATTAATTATTCAAATTAAAATATAGTAGCCATGAACACATCAATTGCATTTCTTTTTCTAGTTTGTACATTTTATCTATTTTTTGTTTGTTATTTGTTAATTTCCCCTTATCCAAATTGAATTTATTTGGAATATTTATGCCAGCTGCACACACGTATTGTCGAAACTCAATTACAAGTTTATATATATTTTTAATTAAATGTCAACGCATACATTTTGCATTCCCATGCGCTTTTCTGTTTTTTTATGACAAATTAAATCGTAAAAGTCGTTAATGGCCATTTCGGCAAATTAACATAAAAGCAATTCGAATGTTCTGTTTGTATTTCCTTGAAATGCTTTTCATGGACTGATATACTGGATGAGAGAACGAAAGAAAAAAAACTTTGTCAGCAAATCTCATTTTGAAGACATTAATCAAAAAGCAGAACTTTTTGCTTCAATTAAATAGATTTTATCTACTAAATGTCATTTGATGAATGAAACAAAAAATGGAGACTGGGAGACTGTGTCGGATAAGTAACACAAGCTGTATGTTTTATTATTCATACGCGCCCCAGGATAAGTGACTTATTCAAAATTTATATTTAAATGCACTGAATAATATGATTATAGGAAACACATTCAAATTCGCAGTATTTAATTACATTCAAGTGAGGTATGTAGTAAAACACAATACAATAATATTTGTTATCATTTGAAAAGTCCTGCAATTTTTTTCTTTTCATAATTTATGTGTACTTGTAATGTATGTGTACTTATAGCCTTCAAAGCTTATTTATAACCTACAGGTTGAACAAGTAAGAAAGTTCAGTCGGGTAAACCGACTTAAGAATACCCTCACCTTCGGTCCCAAAAAATATTCGTAAATTTATTTATTTTATATTTATTAAATTGCATTTATAACTTTAAAGTATGCACTGATATTAAATGTATAAGCTGTGACGTCCACTTTTCACTGGACTGTAGTTACTATAAAAGCATTACACTGTACAAAATTGCAAGTATTTGTATGCACTGGTATTTCACTTATAAGCTCTTAACTTTTGGTGCAAAATTTGTCCATTTTTCTTGAGGTGGTAGAGACTAATGAATTAATACTCTGCGTGGAATTTCAGAAGATTCGAGGAAGTAGTATAGAAGTTATTAAAGAATCAATATTTCACGAAATGTTAGCCCTTTGTGGGTGAGGTACTAGAAGGAGTGGGCCAATATTACCCATATTCGAATTAAGCCGGAGATAGAATAAAATATTATCGCATACCAAATTTGAAGTCAATCTGTTATTCCTTTCGAAAGTTGTCCTGCGCACCAGCCAGCAGACAGACAGACAGACAGCGCCGAACATACTTCGGCTCTTAGGTCACCCCTTCGATGTGTTACGCTTTTTGGTCGTATGATACATACCTTCCTCTACATAATCTAGAGCTGTATGTACAAAAGGACCATAAACAACTTCTAGATCAGCGATCATATTAGGTAGAAATGACACACTTTTCAAGCAGTAACCAAGACATAATAAACAACTTGGCGGCCGAAGTTTGGCCCCAGGAAAATGTAACCTAAATAGAAAATGAAGCTGGGAGTCAAATTTAGAGCCTATTTTCGTTAAAATTATGAAATTGCATGAAAATATGTACTCCAAAACTAAATCAAATTTTATCTGTTAATCTGGGGAGTACATTATCTATATATATAAAAGAGAGTGTCTGTTTGAGGGTTTGTTTGTTTGTTCCGTATAGACGTCTAAACCGCTTGACCGATTATCTTGATATTTTCACAGAATGTACATGTGTAGGGAGTGCTGAAAATAGTGTACTTGAATTTTCGATATATCAAGTGGGCGTGGACCCGCCCATATGGGTCAAATTTTGGTATTGAGAAATTTTTTTAGCTAGAATGGTGAAGTTTTGTGTGTACGCATTTACTGTCAGATTATGTGAATTTTAAAAAAATGGGCGGGATCGGACCATTGGGCTTGGACCCGCCCATATAAGCCAAATTTTGAAATTGATATATCTTGCACAATTTGTTAGCTAGAGTGCTGTAATGTTGTACATATGTATCTGGTGACAGTACACGTGATTGGTCCAAAAATTAGGGGAATCGGACCAATGGGCGTGGCACCGCCCATATAATCCAAATTTTAAAAATGTGGTATCTTGCACAATTTGTTAGCTAGAGTGCTGTTATGTTGTACATATGTATCTGGTGACAGTACACGTGATTGGTCCAAAAATTGGCGGGAGCGGACCAATGGGCGTGGCACCGCCCATATAAGCCAAATTTTAAAAATGTGATATCTTCCACAATTTGTTAGCGAGAGACCTGGAATTTTCTGTATATATATATATATCCGTTGGCGATCTAGATGATTGGTCCAAAAATGGGCGGGTTCGGACCAATAGGCGTGGCCCCGCCCATATAAGCCAAATTTTGAAATTGATATATTTTGCACAATTTGATAGCGAGAGTGCTTGAATTTTGTGTATATGTATATGGTGGCAGTCTACGTGATTGGTCCAAAAATGGGCGGCATCGGAACAATGGGCGTGGCCCCGCCCATATAAGCCAACTTTTGAAATTGAGATATATTGAACAATTTGTTACCGAGAGTGCTGTAATTTCGTGTATATATATCTTGTCGTAGTCTACGTGATTGGTCCAAGAATGAGCGGCATCGAACCAATGGGCGTGGCCACGTATATATAAGCCAAATTTTGAAATATAAATATCTTGCACAATTTATTATCGAGAGTGCTGCAGTTTTGGGCACATGTATCTGATGATAGTCTACGCGATTCGCCCAAAAATGGGCGGGATCAGACCAATGGACGTGGCCCCGCCTATAGAAGCCAAATTTTGAAATTGAGACACATATCTTGCACAATTTTTAGCGAAAGTGATGTCTGGTGGTAGTCTACGTTATTGGTCCAAAAAGTGTCGGGATCGGATCAATGGCCGGGGCCCCGCCCATATAAACTAAATTTTAAAATTGAGTTGTCTTACACATTTTTTTAGCGAGAGTTCTGTAATTTTGTGCATATGTATCTGATGATAGCCTACATGAATGGTATAAAAAGTGGCGGGATCGGATCAATGGGCGTGACCCCGCCCATATAAACCAAATTTTGAAATTGAGATATCATGCACAATTTGTAAGCGATTTGATGTATGCATTTGATGGCAGTCTACGTAATTGCTTCAAAAATGGACGGAATCGGAAATCTGAAGTCTGGGGCAACGAAGTGGACCAGGTCCAGCTAGTAATACATATATGTTAGCCCTGATTTGACATGTAAGCGTTGTAAAAATGTTATTTTATATCCGATCAGTATGAAATTCGGCAGAAAGAGGTTTCTTATTATACGAATAACACTGGTAAATTTGGAATAAATCGGTTCAGATTTAGATATAGCCCCCATATATACGTTACCTCCGATTTGACATGTAGACGCTGTAAAAACTGTATTTTATATCCGATCAGTATGAAATTCGGCAGAAAGAGGTTTCCTAGTATATGAATGAACACTTTTAAATTTGGAAGAAATCGGTTCAGATTTAGATATAGCCCCCATATATACGTTACCCCCGATTTGACATGTAAGCGCTGTAAAAATGTTATTTTATATCCGATCAGTGCGAAATTCGCCAAAACGAGGTTTCTTTCTACATGAAGTAATACTGCCAAATTCTGAGAAAATGGGTTCAGATTTAGATATAGCCCCCATATATATGTTACCCCCAATTAGACATGTAACCGCTGTAGACTGTATTTTATATCCGGTCAGTACGAAATTCGACAGAAAGGGGTATTTTTACATGAATGAGTATTCAGGGAAAATCGGTTCATATTTATAAATAACCTCCATATATATGTTCCTCCTGATTTGGTATCAAAGCACTAAAGAAGTTGTACTTTACTTCCGATCATTAAAATTTTCCAGAAAGATGTTTCTCAATTTATGTTATTTTAAAAACTTTTTATCTTCCGATTTTTTGTCATAAGAAAAATTTTAGATCTTAAGAAGTTCTATAAGATTGCTTTAATTGCAAAACAAAATCTTGTTCGGAGATTACAAAATTTCACTTCCAAAAAGTTAGGTATGAACTTCTGCGAAATTCAATTAAACTATTTATTGAAATAAAGACAACAAGTCCTATATTTCAAATACAGGGTGGCTGATGAATATTGCTACATTAAGAAACTCAAATAACTTTTTTTCAGTGAATGGAATTCAGTTATCTTTTATTTATGTTAAAGCTCATAAATTTAATTAAATGGATTGCTTTAGTTCATTCAAATTTGTTGGTTTTGCTTTGTACACTTCCTGTTTGCAATAACCCCACAAGAAAAAGTCAGGTGCAGTAAGGTCAGGCGACCTGGGGGGCCAACGGTATGTGGAGTTTTTGGATATCAGCTTATTGGGAAATTTTCGCCCAATTCTGTCATAACAGGTGGGTTATGTGAGGAGTTGCACCATCTTGCTGAAACCACACAGAGTTGAAAGAAATTCTCATTCTGCGTAATTCTGGATAGAAAATCTCTCTCAACATGCTCAAGTAACGGTCTCCAGTAACTGTAACGGTGTGACCGTTTTCTTCGAAGAAGTAGGGCCCGACAATGCAGCGTGAGGAAACTGCACACCACACTGTGACACGAAGTGGATGCAATTCCGTCTCATGGAGTATCTGTGGGTTGGAAGCACTCCATATTCGACAATTTTGTTTGTTTATGTTGCCGTTTAAATCGAAATGGGCCTCGTCAGACATGAAAAGACAGTTCAACATGTTTCCGTCCTCTTCCACCATTTGAAGCATCTTCTGGAAAAATTCCAAGCGAAACGGGAAGTCTGCTGAGTTCACTTTGTTGGCCATTTGAATTTTATATGGGAATAACTCAAAATCTTTGTGCATAATTGACTGCAATGACTTTCTGCTTATACCCATTTGAGCAGATAAGGTTCTTGTCGAAACTCTTGGATTGTTTTGTATGGCATCATCTACAGCAGCGATTGTTTCCTCCGTCCGAACTGAAGGGTTTCGATGGTAAGGTCTTCTGTTGATTGTCCCATGCTCGGAAAAATTGTTAACAAGTCTCTTTATGGTTCATCTGCTCGGAGAATTATTATATCCCATTAATTAAAATGGTCCATTTGTGTGGGAGGTACCAAAAGGGACGTGCCAATTACGGCCACTAGGTACTATAAAAGCATTGCACTGTACGAAATTTTAAGTGTTGGTATGTACTGGCATTAAAGTTAAAAGCTGTTAACTTTTGGTTCAAAATTGTCCATTTGTGTGGGAGGTACCAAAAGTAGCGTGGCAACTTCACCCATTTTTGTCGAGGAAATAGTGACTAATAAACTAATACTATGTGTAGAATTTCAGAGGATTAA
Organism: Eudasyphora cyanicolor; assembly: GCA_963930755.1. Taxonomy (NCBI): domain Eukaryota; kingdom Metazoa; phylum Arthropoda; class Insecta; order Diptera; family Muscidae; genus Eudasyphora; species Eudasyphora cyanicolor. Next base: position 152,123,956 of record OZ005736.1, on the reverse strand, counting down.
AATAAGTAGTATAGAAGTTATTAAATAATCAATATTTCACTAAATGTTAACCCTTTGTGGGGGAGGTTCTAGAAGGAGTGGACCAATATGGCCACTTCGAAATTAGCCGGAGATAGAAGAAAATATTACCACATACCAAATTTGAAGCCAATCGGTTACTCATTTCGAGAGTTATCGTGCGACAGACAGACAGACTGACGGACATTGCTCATTCGACTTAAAATTACGCAAAACGGATATCCGCCGAACATATATAGGGTCTTATGTCACTCCTTCGATGTGTTACACTTTTGGTTCGTAGCAAATGATATATACCCCCTTCTCTAAGGTGAGGGGATAAAGACGTAAAACTTGCTTGGTGATGTTCCGGACAAACGTCCGGAGGAAAGTACTTCCCAAAAGCATACAATACAGTAGCATAATAAGTACTTATTTGTAGCTCGATTTTATGTACTTGAATAATGCATTACCAATAAGTTATAAAATAAGTAGTAGATATGTAGAAATGGCCATTTAAAATGATTTTTTGCATATTGTCGGGCATATTTCTCGAAACAAACAATTTCCTCATGCTAGATTCGAATTTCTGGTATTTTCATTCAAATTTGTACGTATTGTTTGAAAACATGTTGAAATATAAATAAATCTTGTACAATAACCCACACCCAGCAAAATCTTGGTAAGTACCTGTCATTATTCCCTGCATTACCAAATACTGAAATCTCATTATTCGCTGCATTACTTTCGGCTTATTAATAATGACTTACCAATAATAACAGAAATAAGTGATTTTTTGTTAGAAAATCTTTTTTTATTTTGGCTATATGTTACGTATATCGTATGATGTTAGAAGAATTGAAGTTTTTTTCGGGGGTTTGGGTTCAGAAATTCGAATCTGGCATGAGGAAACTGTTTGCTTCGAGATATATGCGCGACAATATGTAAAAAATCACTTAAAATGGCCATCTCTACATATCTACCAGATGTACTACTTATTTTATAACTTATTGGTAATGCATTATACAAATACTTTAAATCGTGAAAATGCTGCAAATAAGTACTTATTATGCAACTTTATTGTATGCTTTTGGGAAGGACTTTCTTCCAATGACATACCCATGTTAAAATAATGAGAAAGGTGGCTAAATAATAAGTACTTACCATTATCAAACATTGCTTACTCGTCGGATTATTTGGTAATGAGAAATTTTGCTGGGCATATAGCAAAAATTGCATTATATTAAAATTTGCCACAATGATTTTGAAACAAAAAATCACTTATTTCTGTTATTATTGGTAAGTCATTATTAATAAGCCGAAAGTAATGCAGCGAATAATGAGATGTCATTATTTGGTAATGCAGGGAATAATGACAGGTACTTACCAAGAATTTGCTGGGACGTCACGAATATTAATGAAACTTGGTATAATGGTTATACTAATGGTGATTTCGATTCTGAAAAAAATGTTGCCCCGTCGACGTGAAATTCTGAAAAATATTTTCCCTTTACTAATGAAGTCCCTCAAATTAAACTTAGCTCATGTTTCAAAATTTCAAAATGTGGTACAAAAGTCGGGAAAAGGGAATCGAAAATGTTGCACTTCTTTGCAGAACCGAAATCACCATTAGTGTAGTCAACAGTCCAAGCAAATTATTTTGAAAAAAATAATGACGATTTTAAAATTGTCGAAATTATTATTTTTTTAGGAATTCTGGGTTGATTAAAAAATTATATATTTTTATCGGCAAAAGCGGGAAATATGGGACGTTTTGCGAAATGTTGGTAATTATTAGCTCTCTTAATGAAAAATGGAAAAAAAAATTAAAAAGATTTTTTTTCAATTTTTTTTTTAAATTTATAATATGTAATTTTTTAAAAAAAATACCCCGTTTTATTTTTAAATTTATTTTTTTTTATTTTACGCTAAATTCCATGATGGGCTTTTTTGTCGGCTTGAAATGCAAAAAATTGCCATTAATCATTTTGAGTAGCACACAAAAGTTGTCTCATGATTCCAACAGTTCTGTACCAAAAGGAAACAAATATTAAAAATGTCCTTAAGGTCGCGCAAGGACGATCTTTGCAAAAAGCAGAAAATTTTTACTTTTTTCATAGCTTTTCTTAAAATATGTGCTTAAAGTTGAAGTTGGGTGTTGTAATTGATGCTAAAGCTGCATTAGGCATTAGAGTACATTGTAAATAGGTTTTAGGGTAATAGGACATGGCCTTATACTTTTTCTGGAACGTTGAATTTAAACATTTTAAAGTAAGTAAGAAAAACATTATTTTTTATTTAGCGATAAGTAGAGATTGAGACCTTTCGTCCAAACCAACGTCGCAAAAATCTGTAGGCTCTTTAAAAATTTTTTAAAATAATTTGGTTTCGACGCCATGGATCAAATAATAGCATGTTTTTCTTACATACTTTAAAATGTTTAAATTTAACGTTGCAGAAAAGATAGAAGGCCATGGCCTATTACCCTAAAACCAATTTACAATGTACTCGAATGCCTAAAGCAGCTTTAGCATCAATTACAACACCCAACTTCCACTTTAAGCACGTATTTTAAGAAATCTATGAAAAAAGTAAGATTTTTCTACTTTTTGCAGAAATCGTCCTTGCGCGACCTTAAGAACATTTTTAAAATTTTTGTTTCCGTTTTTTACAGAACTGTTGGCATCGTGACACAACTTATGTGTGCTACTCAAAAATGATTAAGGAAATACTGGGACAAGCCTGTCATAGGGATCTAATTATTTCTCGAGAAAGACAAAAAAGGCCATCGTGGAATTTAGCGTAAGAAACAAAAATAGAATTTTAAAAGGGGTATTTTTTTTTAATTAATTTTTATAAATTTTTTAAAAAAAAATTGAAAAAAATTCTTCTAAAATTTGTCTTCTATTTTTTATTAAGAGAACAAATAATTACCAACATTTTGCAAAAAGTCCCATTTGCCAGCTTTTGCCGATAAAAATATACAATTTTTTTAAAAAACCCATAATTCGTAAGAAATTCATAATTTCGAAAATTTTAAATTCTTCATTATTTTTATCAAAATGATTTGCATGTGTTGTTGACTAGACTTATGGTAATTTCGTTTCTGAAAAATATTGTCACAATATCATGTTTCGACATTTTAAAAATTCCCCCTGCACCCTCTGCAATCGAACAAAAATCGTACTGTGAGTAAAACCCATACTTACATTATGGCGCAACCATTTGCTAGTGCATTACGAATGTACGCATGCATTTAGGTTTGGTTCTGAAGGTTTGAAACGAATCAAAAATGCGGTTTCAGTGTAAAATGTAGAAAATTTTAAATTTTTTTTGCACAAACGAAATCACCATTAGTATAACTATCATACCAAGTTTCATAAAATCCATGACATGAGCCAAAAATACTGCGATCACTTAACATGGAAATACTCAATGGTAAATTTTAACATTTATTCCTCTTTACAGTTCTTTATATCTACACTTACGTTCGCTATCTGGCATCAGTGCACGATAACTCTCAATAACGAAAGATGTAACCGATTGAACTCAAATTTAGCAAGTGGTAATATTTATTCCCTACCCCTACCTATGTTCGTAGATGGGCCATATTGGTTCGCTCCTTTAGTACCTCCCCCACAAAGGGTGCAATTAAGTCAACCATTGATTCTCTAACAACTTCTTTACTACTTATCCGGAAACTCTGTAATTCACCACAAGGTTATAGTTTAGCTGCAGCTATCAACTTGAGAAAAATGGGTGAAGTTGTCACACCTCTTTTGGTAGCTCCCACACAAATTGACCACTTTTTACAGAATGTTGACAGCTTATAACATTAATACCAGTGCATAGAAATAGTTGATGTTAAGGGCAGTGTTATAATTTTAAAGTACCTACAATACAGTAAAAATGGTCAATATCGCCACGCCCCTTTTGGAACTTCCCACACAAAATGGCGAAATCATACCAAAATTGGAGAGCTTATAAATTTAACACCGGTGCACAGAAACACTTCTAATTCGGTACGGTGCAGTGTCTTTGGAGTATATATTTTTAAGCTCAAAATATTAATATTTGTTAAGTACCTTCTCGTAGCCCCTGTATGTTTTTATTACCTACACCACACTGTGGTACAGGGTATTATGACATTGTGAATTTGTTTGTAATGCCCAAAATGAGAAGAAATAGAAACATAGTTTGCTATACTGATCGACATAGAATCACTTTTTGAGTCGAGTTAGCCATGTCCGTCCATGCCCGTCTGTCTGTCCATGTATTCTTGTAATCGATGTGCAGATCGTATTTATGGTCCGATTGTGATAAAATTTAGCACTGTGCTTTTTTGGCCCAAGGACGATCCATATCGAAATTGGTCAAAATCGGTTCAGATTTAGATATAGCCCCCATGTATTTATTTATTACCCCCGATTTGACATGTAAGAGCTGTCGAAACTGTATTTTATATCAGATCAGTACGAAATTTGATAGAGAGAGTTCTATTACACTATGCAACAAATGAACACTTTTTGAAAAATACACGGACTTGACAGTATAGGTTCGATTATACTATCAAAGGGTAGTATAACCCTATACTCGGTTTGCCGAAATTGGTGACCAATTTTTTTTTATGGGCCCCAAAAGTTTCTGAAAATCAGTGGGCCACTCGAAAATGGTGTCATCAGCTTTTGTCCAACAACTAATTCCGACTTGGTGATACCGCTTAACTAATATGCTTAATAAAGTTTCTTAGCATTTTTTGTAAAAAAAAATTTTTCCGGTACTTTTTTTTGAAAAAGTGAAGGAAAAAAAATATTTTTTTTCACTTTTTTCAGCATAACTTCCGGGGACTCGTAATTTTTCACTAGCAATGCTTGGCAAAATTGTAGCCAACGTAAATCTTTTAGCTATCTGAACGTGGCTAGGCACCCCAAATAGCTCAAAAAAACACATTTTACCCCAAATATTTAAGTATTTCACTGTTATGTAACAAAAATATATTTTTTTGGTATAGGGCATGTACAGCAACTTTATAGAAAATATTAAGGCCAATATGTTTGTGGAACATTTTAACCCTCTAGCTCCCATACGTAACTGTAATTTGTGGCCCCATTTTAACAAATCGTAAAAAACACCCCTTAAAAGGGGGAGGGCGGGGATGAAATGTTCTACAAAAGTGTTCGGCATAAAATTTTACTATATGAGTCGGAACACACCAAAGCCCAAATCTTAACACAAAAACCCAAAAAACGACTACTAGATCGTACGACTAACATTGCTTCACGAACAGGAATTTTACCTTTTTTTGGTGTTTGTGTTAAGTTTTGAGCTTTGGTGTGTTCTGAGACATATAGTAAAATTTTATGGCGAACTTTTTTGTAGAACATTTCATCCCCTCTCTCCCCATTTTAAAGGGTGAGATATTTCCTTCACTTTTTCAAAAAAAAGTACAGGAAAAAAATGTTTTTTTCGTGAAAGATGTTAAGAAACTTTATTCAGCATATTCTTAGCTACAATATTGTCAATCATAGTTAAGCGGTATCACCATGTCTGAAATAGTTGTTGGACAAAAGCTGATGACACCTTTTTCGAGGGGCCCACTGATTTTCAGAATCTTTGGAGGCCCATAAAACAAAATTGGTCACCGAGTATAGGGTTATACAACCCTCTGATAGTAGAATCGAACATATACTGTCAAGCCCGTGTATTTTTTTCACTGTTGCACAGTGTTATTACATGAATGAACCCTGCCAAATTATTATCGCAATACTAAAATGCACGTTTTTAGGGAGGTGTAGGGTATTATATAGTCGGCCCCGCCCGACTTTCTGTCTTTCCTTACTGGTTTATGTGTAAGCTCAATAAAGCCGGGATACCATTTAAGTTAAGGGAAATTATGAGTGCTAAAAATGCTGAAAACATTACTTTCACGTAGAGACTAAAAGCCGTACTCATAAAAAATCCTAATTATGATTTAAAGTGCACTTTAGTTAGCAAACACTTTTGGCCTAATAAACGATTATTAAAAAATCGTATTCATAAACAGCAACTAACTAATAAACATTTTATTGACTTCGTCAATGTAATGCCGGCAGCACCATCTTTTTCACACACCATTTTCTCTCTTAATGATGCATTAATAGGATTATCAATTGTAAAAGTAGTCGAATATATAATTTATTTTATTGTTTATTTTAAAAACGACTGTATTAATTAACAAAAATGTATGCTCACTTGTCCAATAAATAAAAAAACAACAACTAAAGATCAAATAAATGACGAATTCAGATACTTTTTTTTATTACATACAAAAAGGTATTCGAGTAACGAATAATATAGAACACATGTTGATTGTTTACATATCACTAGTGAATTTTGTACAACTAGCATTTCTTGTGTTGTGGATTTGCAATAATAAAAGTTTTTGGTCTTTTATGAAACAATATAGAAAAAAAGGACGCGAAAATTAATTTATTATTACCGATTTACAATATGGGAAAAAGAAGAATGCAAAAATGCACTGCAAAATGCATGCAAATAGCCATGTCCGTCCGTCTGCGACAATCAAAGTACTGCTCGAAAAAAGGACCAAAATTCGACAAATCGGTCCACGTTTTGGTATACCTCCCATTTAATAGTACATTCCGTTTTGACATAAACACGTTCTAGAAGGCACAGTTACGTATTTTATTCTTTTTTTTCTAATTTTAACCTAAACCATTTCTAGAAAATATTTTCAAAAACTGTCTTATAATATTTTTTTCATTTAATTAAAAAATTCCATAAAAATTTTTTGCAAATTCACACGAAGAAAATGCAAATGTCGCATTAACAAACGCTTAAAGTAGGGTCGAACCTATATTAAAATCCACGCATTTAACAATGGTTTACAAAAGGTGTTTCAGGCTAATAATCGTTTATGAATACAGTTTTAACAAATTTTGCTTAACAAAGGTTTGTAAAACTGTTTTAAGTTTTTATGAATACGGCTGTAAGTCGAGTAACTGTCGAAAAAAGGATTAGAAAAATATGATCTTTTTCAAAAAATCAATTTTTGCTGGCACGAAAAAATCGCAAAAATAAGTTTGTTCCATTTTTTGAAAGCTAGGATCCTAACTAAGAAAACAACGCCTATTTGCAAAAAGTCTACTGATAAATGTATAAATTATGACATATATTGTAAATATAGAAAAAAAAATATTTTTTGTTTTGCCAATTTTGTTTGGGAGGTACCTTTAGGTGCGGGACAATAACGTCCAGTTTTTAATATACTATGGCTACTATCAAAGGATTACACTGTACAAAATAGCAAGTGTTTGTATGTGTACGAATCGAAGTTATAATATAACATAGTCCATTTTTAACCCTTAAATAAAGATTGCCTCAGGGCATCCTTGACCGTTTAAGGCAAAACAAAACGACATACATTCCCTTGACATATTTTCCCTTAACCGGGCAAGGATGCCCTGAGGCAGCCGTTCGAATTTTACCTCTCAAGACCAACCATTTACGATTTCCATAAAAATATGTATGAATTTATTTATTTATTCATATGAATTACAATACAAAGTAAATTTATATTCTAATTTTACGGTCCAGGGAAATGCCGGGTTACAAAGACCATATGGCTAAATGTTTGCAGCGACAGACCAGAGCCTCTGGTGGGAATCGAACCCACAACCCCCAAACTCATAGGCGAGTACGCTACCAACTCGCATACTGGGGCGCTCAATATGTATGAATAAATTAAGTAAACACTCACAAGTACTTAACAAAAACCAGTAAGGAAAGGCAGAAAGTCGGGCGGGCCGACTATATAATACCCTACACATCCCTAATAATGCGATAAGGGTCATTGTGATAATAATTTGGAATAATTGGTAAATGGGTAGGAACATATTATCTAATTCTGAACCGATAGTCGCTAAATTAAGAAATATTCGTTTCTAAATTGAGAAACATATTTCTGGAAAATTTTAATGATCGGAAGTAAAGTACAACTTCTATAGCGCTTTGATACCAAATCAGGAGGAACATATATACGGATGTCAAATATAAATCTGAACCGATTTTCCCTGAATACGCATTCATGTAAAAAGACATCTTTCTGTCGAATTTCGTACTGATCGGATATAAAATACAATCTCTACAGCGCTTACATGTCGAATCGGGGGTAACATATATATGGGGCTATATCTAAATCTGAACCGATTTTCTCCGAATTTGGCAGTATTTCTTCATGTAGAAGGAAACCTCTTTTTGCCGAAGTTCGCACTGATCGGATATAAAGTAACATTTTTACAGCGCTTACATGTGAAATCGGGGGTAACGTTTATATGGGGCTATATATAAATCTGAACCGATTTCTTCCAAATTTAACAGTGTTCATTCAAATAATAGAAAACCTCTTTCTGCCGAATTTCATATTGATCGGATATAAAATAACATTTTTACAGCGCTTACACTTCAAATAACGTATATATGGGGGCTATATCTAAATCTGAACCGATTTCTTCCAAATTTAGCAGTGTTCATTCATATAATAAGAAACCTCTTTCCGCCGAATTTCATACTGATCGGATATAAAATAACATTTTTACAGTGCTTACACTTCAAATCGGGGGTAACGTATATATGGGGGCTATATATAAATCTGAACCGATTTATTCCAAATTTAACAGTGTTCATTCATATGATAATAAATCTCTTTCTGCCGAATTTCAGACTGATCGTATATACAATAAAGTTTTTACAGCGCTTACATGTCAAATCTGGGGTAACATATATATGGGGGCTATATCTAAATCTGAACCGATTTTCAATAGGGATCGTCCTTGGGCCAAATAAAACATATGTGTAAAGTTTTGTCGAGATCGGATCACAATTGCGACCTGTACTTTGATTACAAGAATACATGCACAGACAGACGGACAGACGGACATAGCTAAATCAACTCAGAAAGTAATTCTAAGTCGATCGGTATAATAAACGATGGGTCTATTTCTTCTCCTTTTGGGTGTTACAAACAAATGCACAAAGTTATAATACCCTGTACCACAGTGTGGTGTAGGGCATAAATATGCGAAGCAATTGTATGATTAGTATAGATTTTATTGATCGCACAAAAACACTTTTCTTTTTACAGCAATTTTTATACCCTACACCACACTGTGGTACAGGGTATTATGACTTTGTGCATTTGTTTGTAACACCCAAAAGGAGATGAGATAGACCCATTGTTTATTATACCGATCGACATGTAATCACTTTCTGAGTCGATTTAGCTATGTCCGTCTGTCTGTCCGTCTGTCTGTCTGTAGACGTATTCTTGTAATCAAAGTACAGGTCGCAATTATGGTCCGATCTCAACGAAACTATGCACATATCTTTTTTTAGGCCCAAGGACGATCCCTAATTTGGTTAAAATCGGTTCAGATTTACATATAGCTCCCATATATATGTACCTCCGATTTGGCATATATGCACTGTATAAGCAACATTTTGTAACCGATTTGTACAAAAATTGACAGAGAGTAGTCTCGTGATACACTTAGATACAATACAAAATTTGGGGGAAATCGGTTCAGATTTATATATAGCCCCCATATATATGTTGCACCCGATTTGACATGTAAGCGCTGTAGAAACTGTATTTTATATCCAATCAGTACGAAATTCGGCAGAAAGAGGTTTCTTATTATATGAAAGAATACTGCCAAATTCGGAGAAAATCGGTTCAGATTTAGATATAGCCCTCATATATATGTTACCCCCGATTTGAAATTCAATAGCTGTAGAAACTGTATTTTATATCCGATCACAGCGAAATTCGGCAGAAAGAGGTTTCTTATTACACGAAGGAATACTGCCAAATTTGGAGAAAATAAGTTCAGATTTAGATATAGCCCCCATATATATGTTAGCACCGATTTGACATTCAAGCGCTGTAGAGACTGTATTTTATATCCGATCAGTACGAAATTCGACAGAAAGAGGTTTCTATTTTACATGAATGAGTATTCAGGGAAAATCGATTCAGATTTATATATAAGCTCCATATATATGTTCCTCCTGATTTGGTTACAAAGCGCTATAGAAGTTGTACTTTACTTCCGATCATTACAAAATTCTCCAGAAAGATGTTTCTCAATTTAGGAACGAATATTTTAGCGATTATCGGTTCAGAATTAGATATATCCGCATATATATGTTCTTATCCATTTACCAATTATTCCAAATTATTATCGCAATAACCCTTATCGCATTGTTAGGGAGGTGTAGGGTATTATATAGTCGGCCCCGCCCGACTTTCTGCCTTTCCTTACTGGTTTTATTTAGAGAACCCGTTTTTCACACTAAAATTATCACAGTGGCTAAAATACATAGGCAGTTGTTTGAAATTGTATTATAACGGTATATAGAAATGTGGAAGAGGGACTACAAACGAGATTTTGTAAAAAATTTTGTTGTTGACGGCGTTATGATTCTTGAAAGCATAGATGTCCTGAGGCACGCTTAACCATTAGAGGTTTAACCTTAGTCTGAGATAGAAAAACAAGTAAGAAAGTTTCAGTCGGGTAAAACGACTAAGGTATACCCTCACTTTGTGAGTAATGTAATATTGAATATTACTCGAATTATTCTGTCAATTTGTGTGGAGTTACCAGAAGGGGTTTATATAATACACCTTTTTTTCGCTGAACATTAGATACTTTAAATTCATTGCACTGTGCCGACTTGTAAGCATTTATGTGCACTGGTATAAACGTTATGAGACATTAAATTGTGGTATGATTTGGGAATTTTTGTGTGGGAGGTACAAAAAGGGGCGTGGCAATAACGCCCATTTTTCACAGGGCTATAGACACTATAAAAACATTACACTGTAAAAAATTTCAAGTATTTGTATACACTGGTTTTAATGTTATAATCTGTTAACTTTTGGTGCAAAAAGGTACCTTTGTGTGGGAGGTACCAAAAGGGGCGTGGCAACAACACCCATTTTTCCCTGGACTGTAGGCAATATAAAAGCATAATACTGTACAAAATTCCAAGTATTTTTATACACTGTTATTAATGTTATAAGCTGTTAACTTTTGGTGCAAAATGGTGCATTTGTGTGGGAGGTACCAAAAGGGACGTGGCGACTTCGCCCATTTTTCTCGAGTTGATAGCGACTAATAAGCTAATACTGTGTGAAATTTCAAAAGATTCGAATAAGTAGTATAGCAGTTATTAAAGAATCAATATTTCACAACATTTTAACCCTTTGTGGGGGAGGTACTAGAAGGAGTGGACCAATATGGCCCATCTTCGAACTTAGCCGGAGACAGAAAAAAATATTACCACATACCAAATTTGAGGTCAATCGGTTACTCCTTTCGAGAGTTATCGTGCGCACCAGCCAGCAGACAGACAGACAGACAGACAGACAGACAGACGGACGGACATTGCTCATTCGACTTAAAATGACCCAAAACGGATTTCCTCCGAACATACTTGGGGTCTTAGGTCACTCCTTCGACGTGTTACACTTTTTTCCGTAGCAAATGATATATACCCTCGTCACACTAAAGTGAGGGTATAAATATATTGACACATACCAAATTTGAAGTTAATCGGTTAATACTGTCGAAATCGTGCGCACCAACCCGACAGACAGACGGACAGGCTGACGGACATCGCTAAAATGACTTAAAATGGCCCAAAACGGATTTGCGACAAATACTCTTGGGGTATCATAGGTCACTCCATCGTTACACATCGTGCTACACATCACTTTTGTTAAAATTCTCTTATTTTAACCAAAAGTGCTTTAATTTCAACATTTATCAATATTTTATTATTTATTTTTTAAACAGGCATTTTTTTCATCGCTAGGATAATACCCAGCAAAATTTCTCATTACCAAATAATCCGACGAGTAAGTTCTATATTGGTAAGTACTTATTATTTAGCCACTTTTCTCATTATTTTAACATGGGGAAAAGTGGAGGAAAGTACCTCCCAAATGCATACAATAAATTAGCATAATAAGTACTTATTTGTAGCTCGATTTTATGTACTTGAATAATGCATTACCAATAAGTTATAAAATAAGTAGTAGATATGTAAAAATGGCCATTTAAAATGATTTTTTGCATATTGTCGCGCATATTTCTCGAAACAAACAATTTCCTCATGTCAGATTCGAATTGCTGGTATTTTCATTCAAATCTGCACGTATTGTTTGAAAACATGTTGAAATATAAATAAATCTTGTACAATAACCCACATATAGCCAAATATATTTTGATAACAAAAAATCACTTATTTCTGTTATTATTGGTAAGTCATTATTAATAAGACGAAAGTAATGCAGCGAATAATGAGATGTCATTATTTGGTAATGCATTGAATAATGACAGGTAGCTTTTCAAAATTAGAACAAAAATTTTTTTTTCTGATTTTTTTTCTATATTTTATATTTGTTTGTTGCCGCCAAGAAACTAAAATTTCCAATGGGAAATTAGAAAAATAAATTTACCGTACAATTTTTTTATATTTTTCCGTGTTTAAAACTCAATACTACACCAAAAAATGTTAAGCACAGCCCTTCGATTTTGTTGCATAGTGAAATAAAATGAAGAATAACCGTAACGTGTTCTTTATTTTCTGCTAAAAATATTCAATACAGTCCACTCTTCAATTTAATACCATATTTATGTACATTTGTCTTAAGAAGAGTGGAAAAGAAAGTGAAAACGTTTTGCCATAAAATAAAACAAATGGAAAGAACAAAATTGTACATTCGAAGTCAAAATGTTTAAAAGTTGCCTCTACTTGAGCTAAACAATCATAATGATTCTCTAAGATTGCATGTCTTGACTTCATATGTCTTTTCAAACATGTCCAAAAAAGCCTGTTTTAAAATCTCAAAAATGTCCTGTCTCAATTTAAAAGTGCCCATATATAGATTGTTGTTGTATATGTGTGTGTTCTTTTCCATCTGACACTTAATCAGTTAAATTTTATGGCAGCAAAAATACCTGGACCTGATTTCCTCAAAAAGACTTAACTTCAAATGACATTATGAATTTATGATTCTAAACGAAAAATTGATTACAGAGTTAAACTAAATCAAGCATCGCCTGCAAAAATAAGATTAACCTTCCAATCATTCGTCCTGTCCTCGTCCATTTATCCATTCGCCCAAGATTATTTATGAAATCTCTTTTACAAATATTGATTTGATAATATTTCGTTTCTTCTGCTCTTACTCCTCCTACTCTCCCTCCTTTTTAATAGCTTCCGGTGCTGAGTTTTTAATGTTTTCTTTTTGACTTCGAATTTATGGTGTTTGTAACGAAACCATTCCTACAGTCATTATAAAATTTGAGAAAATTCCCTTCAAATGCTGTCTTGTTTCTTTCAATGACTTTCTTGTTTAACATTTCCTAAGTCCGAATCCAATCAACTCTTGAATTCTGAGTTTTGTGACAGTTGAATAGAGACTCCGGCGCAGACAAAAAAAGTCAAAGAAAAGCGAATTGAATTCCAGCGAACAACAATTGTATAACAGAAAAGGGAAACAGTTTCAAAGTCGATGCGACAGGGATATATACGAGGGTTGACAGTTCACAGAAGGAAAGCTTTAATAATAAATACTCGTATATACGTGATACTATTAGTTACAGAGAATTTATTTATTGCATTACACTATTCAACCTCTAATTTGTCTTAAATGTATGACCAATTTCATAAAATTCTTCAAACTCAGAACAGTATAATATCCAAGAACAACTAGATGCCTGAACGGTGAGAACATTGTATTTCATAAATACTTTGTCAGAATATTAATATATTTGGAGAGTTTTGACAGAAGTCATGAAGAGGTAGAGTTTGGTCAAATCTGTGTGTCCCCCACATCAGAAGGGGCTTCACAAATACGACCAATTTTCGTTTGACATTAGATATTTCAAAGACACTGCACTGTACCGAATTCTATGCGATTATATGCATTGGTATAAAAGTTATGAAATATTCAATTTAGGTACGATTTTACCATTTGGTGTGTGAGGTACCAAAAGGAGAGTGGCAATTGCGCCGACACGAGTGTGAGTATTGCAAAGGCATTACACAGCACACAATTTTAAGTATTTGTGTGCACTGGTATTAAAGTTATAAGCTATTAACTTTTTGTACAAAATGACCTCATTGTGTGGGAGGTAACAAAAAGGGCGGGCCAACTTCGGTCATTTTTCTCGAGGTGATAGCGAATAATAAGTATATACTATATGCACTAAACAAAATGTTGGCCTGAAATTAAAAAGAATTTTGCCCTTAAATCATTGTTTTAATCTGTCTTTGTTAGAAGAACAAATTTCTTTGAAAGAAAATTTACTTGATTTCAGAAAAATCTCATTTGTTTAAAGTAAAATTCCTTAGTAAGATGTCTATAACATTATGTATGTCATGTTGACTTAAACGTTACCTCATAAAGTTAAAGAAAGAAATCATCGATTGTAAATTGTAATGCAACTGTCATTAACTCAAGTATACATTTTAATAGTTTGTAAAATGTATTCCGTAAAATTGTAGAAATTCTCATGACATGTTTTTAAAGACAATATACCCTTAATTTTCAGTCCTGTTTTTTCTTATCGTCGAATTATGGATTAGTTATCTTTTAAATTACAGATCGTTTTTATCTGCGAGAAGTCAATTTACAATTTGGCAGATAGGAGTTTCTTGACACAGAAATAAAGATATGTATGTTTGACAAAAATCTGCTGAATTTTATATAGCCCCCATATACATATGTATTCGTTCCATGTTGTTATCAAAGAGCTAGGTTTAGGTTAGGGTGGCAGCCGTATTTTATATGCAAGCTCACATAGCCCAGTTTAGGTCCCTAGTGTTACCACGGGCTGAAATGCCCCTCATCGAATCCAACCTGTTTCATATACAAATTTGTCGATAGTACGAATATCTGTACTGGAAAGATCTGTTAGGCTGCCTAGAAAAGCCGACCCCAGTATGTCCAGTCGCCGTTTACTCAGAGCGGGGCAGACGCATAGCAAGTGCTCAATGCTCTCCACTTCATCCTCATCTCCACAGCTTCTGCAGAAGTCATTAGAGGCAATACCCAATCTTAAGGCGTATTCGCCGATCAAGCAGTGTCCCGTCAGAACTGATACTAACGTAGACAATCTTTGCCTCTCTAGTGCGATGAGATATTTTGATCTTCTCAGGTCATACCTTGGCCAGATTTGTCTAGCTACTCTGCAGGTGCCGATTTCTGTCCATCTTTCGTTGGACTGCCTGATTGCCTCTTGTCTAAGCCAAAGCTTGCACATGGATAGTGGCGCACCAATATATGCAAATTCTTCGAGAATTTGTACGGTCGTCCCTTTCCTAGCAAGTTCATCGGCTTTGCAGTTCCTCGGGATATCCCTATGCCATGCACTCAGCCATCTCGTTAAAAGATCTGCGGCAGTCGAGGGCTGTTTGTGAATTTAGGGACGTTGCATCCAGAGAATTGATGGCAGCCTGGATGTCCGAGTAAATGACAACGGCAGTGTTGGTTACTATGTTGCGACTCAGCCACTTGGCGACTTCCCATATTGCTGTTATTTCGGCTTGATAGACACTGTCTGTGAGCTATATCCAAACTAAGCTCTGCACAGTGTACTCCAAAGTCAACCTTTTCATCAAGCTTCGAACCATCCATGTAAAAGTGGAGATGGTTTCTATTACCTGGTGTTCTTCCAACCCATTCATCTCTGGCGGGAATCATAGTGATGTAATTTCTCTCGAAGGTGTACTCAATTGGTATATGTATAGTCCACTCGGTCGGTTACCATAGCACTATACTTTGATATCCAGTATATGGAATAGGTCTTGTAGAGACTCGGTCGCTGTAGTCCTTAGGGCTCCGCTTATCCTCAGGCAGGCTGTTCTCTGATTCTTTATTAGTAGGTTGGTGATGGTTAGTTTGTCAGTTGCCGTCCACCATACCACAATGCCGCATAACAGTATAGGACGAACTACTGCTATATATAACCAGTGGACGATTTTAGGAGAGAGGCCCCACCGCGACCCTACAGCCTTTTTGCAGGAATATAAGGCGACGTTGGCCTTCCATACACGTTCCAATACGTTAAGTCTAAATAACTGTTTTCTATCTAGAATTATTCCTAAACAATTTTGCACTTTTAGAAAAGACTAGATCTATTCCATTTATCCGAGGTGGAGGGTCCACATGTGGGACATTATTCATCCTAGTAAAGAGAACCAATTCTGTCTTGTTTAGGTTTATGCCCAAACCGCTGCTTCTGGCCCATCTAGCCAACTTGTTCAGAGCCACCTGTAGAATATCTCGGAGGATGTCTTCGAATTTGCCACTCACTGCGATTGCCAGGTCGTCCTCATATGCCACGACCTTGCAGCCAAAACGTTCTAGATCTAGCAGGATTTCATTCACCGCTAGGTTCCAAATTAGTGGAGACAGTACTACTCCTTGTGGGGTCCCTCTGTTTACAAACCTTGTTAGAGTTGTGGACCCTAGACATGCTGTTATACGTTTTCTTTTGAGTAGTCTTTGAATTAGTCTAATCAAGCTAGAGTTCACCTTTAGATGTGACAATGCCGCGATTACTGCATCTGGGTGTATGTTGTTAAAAGCCCCTTCTATGTCAAGAAATGCCACCATGGTGAATTCCTTGAAATGCAGGGACGATTCGATTGTACTCACAAGTTCGTGCAGGGTTGATTCTGTAGACTTCTCCTTATTGTAAGCATGTTGGTTCACCGACAGGAGTTTTGTATCCAGGTTTCCCTAAAGAAATAATCTAAAAGTCTTCCCAGACCCTTTAATAGGAAGGAGGATAGGCTAATTGGTCTGAAGTCTTTTGGCCTAGTGTGTGATATCTTCCCCGCTTTAGGTATGAATACCACTTTGGTATCCCTCCATCGATTCGGGATGTATGAAAGCCTGATACAGCCTACATAAATTTTCTCCAGCCAGGGGATAATGTACTTCAACATTTTCTGGATTTCTGCTGCCGTCTGGTCCACGTGACTTGAAGGGCTCAAAGCTATTAATAGCCCAGCTTATTCTGGATCTCTCAGTCAACAAGCTAGCGGCGCTCGCAGTCCACTCGCCCTCTTGTTGGTCCTGCTGATCGCCTGGTTCTGTTAGAGAGTTCCCCGGGAAATGTATTTCGAGCAGTACATTGAGCGACTGATCGCTGCTTTTGGTCCAATTATTTCCCTCATCCTGCAAGTAACCCACTGTACAGGGCAGGGCTGCGGAGTCGACCCAAAACTACACGACTCCAACTCCGACTCCCGGAGTCGGATTTTAAAATGGTTCGACTCCGACTCCAGCTCCGACTCCGGCAGTTCAATAACATAACCTTCTGGAATTATATTTTTACTAAGATGTGAGTTAACATTATTGAAAATAAGATATAGTTTTGTTAAAAAACCACAAAGCATTAGGTATGAAATACCAGAAATTAAATAAAAGGTTATTATTTATTTATCGAAGCTTGACTTGCAGCTAATATGACAATTCTTTCATGATAAAATTTTCTACAACCTGCCTCTGTTTTAATACCCGTATACCACAATTTTTAGAAGTCAGTCTTTTCGTTAGTTATTGTACTGTACACCACACTATGGTACATGGGGTTATAACTTTGTTTTTTTGGCAGGTTTGTAAAAAATACTACAGATGGACACACCTTAAAATATACCGTTCGACCCAGAATCACTAGCAGTTCGTCTGTCTGTCCGTCTTAAGTTGTTCGTTGAGTACAGCTAAAAATTCCACTCCGATCCTGCTGAAATTTGGCAATAAAAACTCTTTTACAACAGGGAGGAAACCTATTGCAATTTGTCAAAATCGGTTCAGATCGATATTGCCCCCAGATATGTTTCTTTAGATTTGGCCTTTTAGCGCTATTTTGTCGAATTTGAACAAATTCAGTTTACATTTAGTTTTATATTTATTATTTATATTTCTATTTACTATAACTGTCCTTACAGGGTTTTTACTCGCTTAGGAATAGCGTATAGTCTTGCAAAATTCTTATTTTTTACCATCTTTGTTATTCATCTTGCTAAATTGATCACATATATAAACAGAACTTTCCTAAAACTGTCTTTACATAAAAGTCGATAATTTAATTGATTTTATAGATATTTTGGACATACAAAAATATTTGGTTAAAAGCTTCAAATGTTTTATCCTTCCTTTGTACCAGAATTGTTTTCCCAAAAATTTTTGAGTGCAAATATTCTATCGCATAAATGGTACATTTTGCACAATCCATCTCGGAGTCGACCATAATTTTTCGACTCCGGGTAACTATCCCAGACTCCGACTCCACAGCCCTGGTACAGGGTGAAGCTTATAGTATTTTCTTCAGCTTTGCGGCGTCGGAGACCTTTTCCACTTCCCCGCATACCAAGAGCGTCTTTGCGCCTTTCTAAGCTCCTTCTTATAGATCATGAGTTGCTCTTTATAGGCATCCCAAACATTAGCGCCTCCAGTAGATTTAGCCTTGTTGAATAGCTTGTTGCAGGTCTTTTTCATGGCCGTTAGCTCAGAAGTCCACCATTGGGGTTTAGTTTTACCCTTGTACCTTGTTTTTGGACAGGCTTCTTCAAGGGAACTATTGAATGATGTGGTGATATGCTCGACCAGATTATCCAGACCGACTTTGTCATTCGGTTCGTACAGAAGTTTAGAGTTGAGGACTTTCTTAAAATTCTTCTCATGCAGGGCTTACTGTTGACAGAGCTTTATATTAATTTTGTGTAATGCACTTGTACAGGTCTTTTCCTTTTGAATTTTGTAGTCTGGATCCCCACCATGGATGTTTTGCATTGTAATTTCTGAGAATTTGAGAAAGATCTAATTTTTGACCTGTGACACTTGAGAAAGAACTACCTATATTTGGCATGAGAAAATTATAAAAAATTTAGTTTGTTGTATATTTGTTCAAAAAAATATAATACTAGCTGGTCTCGGTCCACCATGTTGCCCCAAATTTTAGTTTAGTGAAGTAAAAATATATTATATAGAAATCGTATAGAAATCTGGAAAACCACAAATAAAAAATATGATCACCTTGTCCAAACTATTTATTTCAATCGCGTGGATTGGATGCAAATTAAATTTCTTAAAGTATGCATGTCCTCGCTGTACATATACAAATATTTTGATTCACTGATATTATCACGGCAGTTTAAATGTATAATCCATATATTTCGTTTTCAATAATGGAGTCGGGCGATATCTCCAATTTTGTATTGAACCACGCACCGTGCTGTCAAATATATTCATACCAAATTCTAGAGCGATTGGTTTAATAGTTCTCTAGTTATTTCGTTTTCAAAATGCTGGCCATGTCGGCGGTTCTTGGCACACCTCCACGATATTGCCAATGTTCTATAGGCAAATTGCATTGCCGCAGATTCTAAATTGAAAGAAAATTATATCGATAATTTTCCAGATATTTAGTTTTCTTTAATTTTGTTGTATAGTCGGACCACGCCCATTGATCTGGTATCGCCGTGATTTACTTTGAGTGGTGAATATTTCTGTCAAATACAAGCATTTAAAATTTTCAGATATTTGGTGCAATGGTTTTCCAGAGATTCCGTTTTCCATACTTGGGTCGTATTGGCCAAGCCACGCCCACTTAGCCAATATGTCCCATGATCGCCTCACACATCGCTGTCAAATGCATTCACACAAAATTTAAAGACAGCTGGTGTTCTATGTCCGTCTCTCAGTCCATGTATTCTTGTTATTAAATTGCAAGTCGTAAATTTAAAGCAATATTTACGATAGTTGGTACAGAGACATTTCATGGACTAAGGAAGATCCCTATTGAAAATGGGACATATCGGTCCATGTTTTGATATAGCCCCCATTTAAAGATGTCCTCGTCCACAGTAGAGTCGACAACCGCAACTGATTGATGTCTTCCTCCATACTAGAGTCTGCCACTGTGGTAGTCTTCTGTACTAAAACGACAGCTGAGGCCTTTGTGAAAGCTATAGTCGACCACTCAATACCTTCTCCACTCTAGAGTCCACAACTCTAGTCGCCTCTATATTCAAGTCGATTACGTAGGTCTTCCTCTATATTTCAGTAGACCACAGAATTTCCTCCGTATACTTGATTCGAAAACTGAGATCTTATTTAATGCGACAGTTGAATTTTGAGTTCCGCCTCCATACTACAGACTACCGCTGAGATCTGCCCCTTTTATTGGAGTCCACTACGCAGATCCTCATCTATTAGCTTATTATAGACCACTGAGGTCATTCTCCATAACAGAGTCGACCACTGGGGACATCCTTTATACTATAGTCGACAAGTGAGGTTTTGTCTGATATTATAGTAGACCAAGCTCCCCTCCTTACTAGAGTCGAACCCTGATGCCAGCATCTATACCCGAGTTACTGATTCCCTTCTCTATACTAGGGTGCACCTCGGAGGTATTTTTCTATACTAGATTCAAGGAGGAAGGTCTCGGGAAGAAGTCGGTCACTGAGGTCCTCCTCCATCCTACAGACTACCACTGAGATCTGCCCCTATATTGGAGTCGATTACGTATGGCCTCCTCTATATTTTACTCGACCACAGAATTTCTTCCGTATAGTTGATTCGACAACTGAGGTCTTATTTAATGCTATAGTTGACTTTTGAGTTCCTCCTCCACACAACAGACTACCGCTGAGATCTGCCCCTTAATTGGAGTCGATTACTTAGGTCTCATATATAATAGGCTATACCACTGAGGTCAGCCTCCTTACCAGAGTAGACCACTCAGGACATCCTATATGCTATAGACGTCATTGATCCGCCTCTATATGGGTTGCAGTCAATTACCCAGTCAATAACACTGTGTGAAATTTTTTAAGTTATGGAAATATAACCATATACGGACACGTAGGTAAAAGACCAAAAAAAAGACCCGTGCCCCAGTTTTGCCCTAAGTCATGCACTTTTTATGGGCCCCCACAGATTTGGGGCCGTTCGGAATTTTGATTTACTCTCTGAGGCAAAATTGTAGCTCTTGTTATATATAAAAACTTCATCCTAAAGGCAAAAATCGCAAAATCGATTTTGTGTACCTTTTTCCCCCTGTTCAGGTCCATAGGTAGTAAACCGTTCACTAAGATCTCAATAAACAACTTTCCAAAACATATGAACTTCCTAGGAACGATTCTTAACACCGTTTAGGTGGCGCTTTGGTAGCCTCAAAAGTGAAAAATGTCCCGAAAATTTTTCAAGTTCATTTATTTTTTTACTTCAACATTGAGATACTATGCTACAGACAAAAATAATAAAAAGACATATTTGTATTATATTTATATTGCAAATCGCACTCTCTTAAGTTGTGGATCCAAATCGTACTAAAATTTGGGTATGTATAACTGAACATTAAGATCTGCCAATTATATTTTTTTCAAAAGTTTCTACCGTGGTTATTAAATGATAATGAAGGACTAAAATTTGCAAGGCTATTTTTCAACTTTTTAGTTCCAGTTTCTAAAAACAAAAATAGTATATGGATAGCCCAAAATATGTGTGACACCCATATTGCCAAATGAAAGGGACTTTCAGAAAAATTACAAAAAATTTTTGATTAATTATATCCTTAAAAATGTCATGTCCTTTTAAACGCGAACTCGACCAGAAAATAAAAAAACTGTATACTCAGTTTTTGATTAGATATCCATGACCAAAAATTGGTGTCGCACGGTGTAATATTCCCGGTTGGGATAGAAAATGTGATCGCCTTTTTTTCTTTATTAAAATTTTATTTGTTTTAATCGACATTCCTACGAAGCAAATTATATGTTTCTGTTTCAGTAATCTGAAATTTGGGACAGCGAAGTGTACCGTGTCTAGCTAGTAAATATATATTCATCCAGTTTAAAAGAATTTTTGTCTGAAGACAAGTCTTCGTCGTTGCGTTTCACTTATTTTGGCTGTGGCCCTCTACCAGCGAATACATTTTCCTGCATCTAATGGTGTTTGGGTGTTAACTTTTTCCCTTTTCCTTGTGCCATACTTTGCTTGCTATTCGGCTGGGAACGCTTGTTTGTGTCTCTGTTTGTGAGTTTTTCCAACATAAAAGAAATTCTAATGTATTATTTATTGCTGCCATTAAAACCTGAATGAAGTTAAAACGATTTGTTTGATACTGTTGTGATAAAGAAATAGAAATATGCACCGAATCGCTCACAATACAACGACAGTGGCGGCGACGAGGACAAGCACTGAAAGGCATTCAAAGGAAAGAAAGTAAAATAACCAAAAAAACAAGAAAAACATAAACGCCAACGAAATCGAAAGATCCAAATGGAGAACAATGAAATGTTATTTTTTCTTGAAAAAAAAAATGAAATAACTTTCCCAGCATCACAGATCTTACGCATCGACGACTTTTGGTCTACTTCATCCGGCCACCCATCCATCAGACGAGGAGTTGCGTTGTCTTTTTTGCATTGGTAAAAGCACTTAAGTTACACAATTCTGAGTTTATGCGATTTCAAGATTATTATTAGACACTAATGGATTAGAATTGAATGGAGTCGAAAGAAAAACCAAACACCAGCTCTAGGCAGCACATCATAGGCAGGCTAGCACCCGCAAATATATTTCATTGGTGGCAAAAGAGTCGTAAAGACGGACGAGAAAGGGGCAGCAAGGGTTTGGATTCATCACTTTCACAATGGCCTTTTGTAATCATCAGTTGGGGTTATTATTAAGGGAATCTGTTATGTTTATTACATATAAAAACATCACAATCAGATAATAATGTAGATATCGCCTAAAATACATATTGAGGTTAGAAAAACCCTCATGAATGGAGTAAGGCTCATCAGGTAGGCCGGATTGATTGATTTGATTTTTTTTGGGTTGCTTTTAAATCACATTGAACAAAAAACATCAATCGCTTAAACCAAATTTATTTCCATTTTCTGTGGTCTGCATGACTACATTGCTTGGACAAACGTATTCGGATACATTAATATGTATATTACATCTATCAGATCTCCTTATACTTAAGATCTCTGTACTAAAATTAGTTTCTATTATTGCGGTTTTAGGCTAAATAAAATATAAATTTGATTGCTGCAGAAGTTTTGGGGAAATTGTATTATATTGCTAATTTGTGAGGGGGTACCAGAAGTGGCTCGACCAATACGCCTATTTTGCGTTGAATAGTAAATACTTCAAAAATGTAGATAGCACTATACCGATTTATATGTGTTTATGTGCACAGGTATTAAATGTGTAATGTTTCTGACGATAATCACGTTTACTTAAATCACGGAAATTTCCTTAAGTTAATATCAAAGTTAATATCAAAGATTCAAACTTGTTAGAAAATCTTTAAAACTCTACCATAGATACATTTAAAAACAGTATACAATTTTTTTTCTGTGTCCGAGTCCTAACAACTTCTTTTTTGTATAGATTGAGACAGACTAATACGAGTATATGAAACCAAAACAATTTTTTTATGGTAAAGATTTTTTTCCAATTTTCGTGGAAGGAGCAGGGATACAATTTTCCACCTTTTTTTTTTCCAAAAAAACGTGTTTTGCTGGCACGAATGTAGAAAAATGCCAACAAATTTGTTGTTCTATGTTTGAAAGCTAGCTTCCCACCGAAGAAAATAGTGCCTATTTGCAAAAAGTCAATGGATACATGTATAAATTCCCAGCAAAATCTTGGTAAGTACCTGTCATTATTCCCTGCATTACCAAATAATGACATCTTATTATTCGCTGCATTACTTTCAGCTTATTAATAATGACTTACCAATAATAACAGAAATAAGTGATTTTTTGTTATCAAAATCATTTTGACAAATTTTATTTATTATTTATTTATTTATATGAATTACAATACAAAGTAAATTTATATTCTAATTTTAAGGTTCAGGGAAAGGCCGGGTTACAAAGACCATATGGCTAAATTTTGAAGCGACAGACCAGAGCCTCTGGTAGGAATCGAACCCACGACCCCCAAACTCATAGGCGAGTACGCTACCAACTCGCCTACTGGGGCGCTCTGACAAATTTTAATTGTACACGATTTATTTATATTTCAACATGTTTTCAAACAATACGTGCAGATTTGAATGAAAATACCAGAAATTCGAATCTGGCATGAGGAGATTGTTTGTTTCGAGAAATATGCGCGACAATATGCAAAAAATCATTTTAAATTGCCATTTCTACATATCTACTACTTATTTTATAACTTATTGGTAATGCATTATTCAAGTACATAAAATCGAGCTACAAATAAACACTTATTATGCTACTTTATTGTATGCTTTTGGGAAGTACTTTCCTCCAATGACATCCCCATGTTAAAATAATGAGAAAAGTGGCTAAATAATAAGTACTTACTATTACCAAACTTTGCTTTCTCGTCGGATTATTTGGTAATGAGAAATTTTGGGTTATTACCCATTTTATAAAAAGTAGGGAAATACAAAAAAAAAATATTTTTAATATCTTTTTATATATTTTTATCACCTCACCTTAGAGAGGAGGGTATATATCATTTGATACGAGCCCAAAGTGTAATACTTCGAAGGAGTGACCTAAGACCCTAAGTAAGTTCGGCGGAAATCCGTTTTTTGTCATTTTAAGTCATTTGAGCAATGTCAGTCCCACAGTGCTCTGTCCCATTGACAACCAGTAAAGAAAGGCAGAAAGTCGGGCGGGGCCGACTATATAATACCCTACACCTCCCTAACAATGCGATAATAATTTGGAATAATTGGTAAATGTGTATGAACATATATATGTGGATATATCTAATTCTGAACCGATAATCGCTAAATTAAGCAATATTCGTTCCTAAATTGAGAAACATCTTTCTGGAGAATTTTGTAATGATCGGAAGTAAAGTACAACTTCTATACCGCTTTGTAACCAAATCAGGAGGAACATATATATGGAAGTTATATATGAATCTGAATCGATTTTCCCTGAATACTTATTCATTTCAAATAGAAATCTCTTTCTGTCGAATTTCGTACTGATCGGATATAAAATACAGTCTCTACAGCGCTTAGATGTCAAATCGGGGCTAGCATATATATGGGGGCTATATCTAAATCTGAACCGATTTTCTCCGAATTTGGCAGCATTCCTTCATGTAATAAGAAACCTCTTTCTGCCTAATTTCGCTGTGATCGGATATAAAATACAGTCTCTACAGCGCTTGAATTTCAAATCGGGGGTAACATATATATGGGGGCTATATCTAAATCTGAACTTATTTTCTCCAAATTTGGCAGTATTCCTTCGTGTAATAAGAAACCTCTTTCTGCCGAATTTCGCTGTGATCGGATATAAAATACAGTTTCTACAGCTATTGAATTTCAAATCGGGGGTAACATATATATGAGGGCTATATCTAAATCTGAACCGATTTTCTCCGAATTTGGCAGTATTCTTTCATATAATAAGAAACCTCTTTCTGCCGAATTTCGTACTGATTGGATATAAAATACAGTTTCTACAGCGCTTACATGTCAAATCGGGTGCAACATATATATGGGGGCTATATATAAATCTGAACCGATTTCCCCCCAATTTTGTATTGTCTCTAAGTGTATCACGAGACTACTCACTGTCAATTTTTGTACAAATCGGTTCAAAAATGTTACATATATGCCAAATCGGAGGTACATATATATGGGAGCTATATGTAAATCTGAACCGATTTTAACCAAAGAAAGATATGTGGGCTTAAAGAAAGATATGTACAAAGTTTCGTTGAGATTGGACAATAATTGCGACCTGTACTTTGATTACAAGAACGCATCTACAGACAGACAGACAGACGGACAGACAGACGGACATAGGTAAATCGACTCAAAAAGTGATTACAAGTCGATCGGTATAATAAACAATGTCTATCTCTTCTCCTTTTGGGTGTTACAAACAAAGTCAAGTGTTGTAAATGCAAATCGACCAAAAAATAAATTACCTTAATTGTACATTGTAAAATAGCTGTATAAAATTCGTTTATTGGGGAAATTAAACCAAACTTTTTGTATATGATAGTTAATCGAATTCCTAATAATACAAAGATGCCAAGTGATCAACAAATTGCATTTGTACTATTCAAAACTGCTTTGGGAAATTCGTATTTTTTGTTAAAGTGAAAAAATTCCGAAAAAGTAGTTTTGCTTTAGGACTAAACAATTTTTTAGGTGGTATTCCGAAAACCATCACCTTTAACTTGTAGAACACACCCATCATTTTTTTGCGCCTGAAATACAAAAAATTACATTTATAAAATATTTTTGAGAAAAATGTTAAAAAATTCATTTTAATATGGTGTTTTTATGTCGAAAAATCCAAAAAATAAATAATATTTTATGTAATCGGAAAAAAATCGTAAATATCCTCTTGAAAAATAAAATATAAAAGTTTAAATTATTCGTGCAAAAATTACGAAAAAGTACTTTTGATTTGTGTCTAAAATTTTCTTGCGACAAAAATTAACAGTAATGCATTGAAGGAGTTCCCAATAGCAGCAAGGATAATAATTTGATGCGCTTTCAATGATATTATATGCCAGTAGAGTACTAATTCATGGATACGATGTTATTAGTTACTTTAATTTGCCAGTAGGTAGTATTATTTGTGGAAACGTTTATATAATTTAAGGTTGTTTATCTGAGGAAGCCAGTGACAAAATTATCCGAGAAGCTCGCGTGTTCCATACCAGGAAAAAATTGTCCAAACAACACAAACAAAGATTTAATGACGTACCTTACAATAAGTTTTGATCCTATTATAAGTTCAATACGGCTTAAAAATCTTAACATTGACAATATTTTTAAGAGTAATTTATAAAGTATACTTTAAACGAAGATATATCTGTGTGGTATTTTTGATGACATTTTTTGCAAAATTACCTTTAACTTGATGGTTCGCACGATGTATGGACCAAAAACCCATTTTTCAAGATCTTTTAGGGGGATGTGTTGAGGGATCTTGAAACAATTCCTCCCAAATTTATGCACACATTTACTCACAGCAAGTCTATTACGCTTTACAAACTCTTAGTCTAAATTCAGCGCCACTCTTGAGCGTTCTTTATATTTTTATTTTTAAGTCTTTTGAAACCCTTGTGTGGGAGGTACCAAAAGGACTCGCTATATCCCGTTGAAATTTGGACCGCAACTGAATATACAATGCTCCAATTCAGTGTTATAGTCTGGTGAATTTTTGAGGTCACGGAATATTTTGCATGAGGTTACGGGACCTGCGGTCCGATTGGGTCAAAATTTAAAATGTTTCTTAACTATGACCAAATGCAGCTTGGTACCAAATTTCATAATTCTGCAATTACTCCTTCTATTTTTGTCACAACGATACATGAAGACAGAGCACTGCGCGTCCGTCCGTCTGTCTGTCTGCTTATGGCTTTAATATCAGTTCATACAAATACTTGGTACCTCCCACACAAATGGACCATTTTGTACCAAAAGTTAACAGATTTTAACTTTAATATGAGTGAATACAAATACATACTTGAAATTTTGTACGGTGTAATGGTTTTTTAAAATCTCGAGTCCAGAGAAAAGTAACCGTTATTGTCACGCCCCCTCACGTTATTGTCACCTCTCACACAAATGGACCATTTTGTACCAAAAGTAAACAGCTTTTAACTTTAATACCAGTAGATACTTTAAAGTTATTAAATGTAAATTAAATTGGTAATTATT
The DNA here is from genome assembly GCA_963930755.1 of Eudasyphora cyanicolor. Lineage (NCBI taxonomy): Eukaryota > Metazoa > Arthropoda > Insecta > Diptera > Muscidae > Eudasyphora > Eudasyphora cyanicolor. The sequence goes on along the minus strand of OZ005736.1, from coordinate 152,096,180 downwards.
TAATTAAAACAAAAAAATTAAAAAAATTACGAATATTTTTTTGGGAAACAAGGTGAGGGAATTCGTAAGTGGCGTGGCAATAACGCCCATTTTTTAATATTCAATGGGTACTATAAAAACATTCAAAATTTCAAGTGTTTGATGTGGAGGCATCATAGTTATAAGCCGTTAAATTTGTGTGCAAACTGGTCCTTTTGTAAGGGAGGTACCAAAAGGGGCGTGACTATAAATGGTATTCCCTATAAATAGAGGAAATTGGTGAAGGTATCATATTATTTTATTAATATCTGACAAACCACCGCCGAACTCAAAATAAAATTTTCTGGACATATAGGGCAAAATACATATAGGTTGTCGACATATACATTTTTCAATATAAAAATACTGATTTTGGCAAAAAAAATCGAGTTCAAATTATACTTCTGAAAAAAAACAAAGCTATGTAATGCATTTTCTGAACAGCAATTATATTGATTTTACTAAAGCTAAAGTCTCTAGATCAAAACAATGTATTTAAATATATCTCATAAAACAAAAGTTATGAGCATTTACATACATGCAAGTACTTTTCGGTATTTTTTGCCCGATTTCTAATATTTAAACCTACGTGTCTCCCGTAGCTTTAAAGATTGTTCAACATATTTGTATCCTAATATATTAGGGCAGCGTTACCGTTGAGCTACCCTTTTTTGCAGCCATGCCACTATTGCTGCCCCTTTTTCAGAAATCCCCTTTTTGCCTCTTTTTGGAATTTTGTCTACTTTCCTCAACCGGAAAAGTTTGTATGCCTTTTAAAATATACTATTCTTATTTTTAAGGTTTAGGAACGTCAAATATTTGTTTAAAAATATATATACCCGCCACCACACACGCATAAATAGAGAAGAGATAATTTATTATACCCTTCATCTGACTAGACTTCTGGGCGACATACGACATACCAAAACATGGACCGATATGCCCCATTGTTACTAGGGACGATTAGGTCCAATATCAAGTAACATTTTCTGGGAATTTGAGAAAGATCTAAATTTTGGTCTGGGACGCATGAGAAAGAACTACACTTATTTATTTTTCCATAACAAAGATAAACAATTAAAAAATTGCGTTCATTGTGTAGGTAATGGAAGTTAAGTTCCTTAGTTTTTTATTCGAATTTTATTCCTAAATATAAATGTGTACTTTAGTACGAGATCAGTAAAACTTTTTATAATAAAATACGTAAGAGTTAAAAATGTAATCTTCGATTTTTTGAAAGAAATATATCAATTATTTCATCGATTTTGACTTCATCTTTGTATATACATAGACATCAAAGCCAGATAAAATAGCCTTTCTCCTTCCATTCTGTTCCGGACATTAATTTTTAATTCTTCTTAACGTCGAGAAACTTCGCTCAGCAGTTGCCGTTGTCACAGGTATTGTGGCCAGTATCTGCAAAAGGGTAAAAACGCTTGGGAACATGTCCTCACCAAAATCTGAAATAGCATCTAATGCATTTGATGGCTTATCATTCTTCTGCTTCCAATAATCAATCCATATACTTATTTCAGCTAAAACAGATTTTGCTGAATTTTTTAAATCGTTTTTGTAAAAAAGTGTGACTTCTTCGAAATCTTCCTTTATTAGATTGAAAACTTGTATCGGAACGACATTAAACAGACTTGTAGTTATAGCTTCATGTTCGAAAAATCTATTATTTAAATGTGATATTACTTCGTCCAGATATGGTATGAACAATGTTGCCTTAAAATACACCTTGGCATCTGAACCAGGAATATTAGCCCTATACTTTTGAGTACCTTCTCTTCTAGGTAGTGCAGCTTCTATTTCGAAACTTCTTGCAAGTTGTGTGGATTGTTCAAGCAGTTTATCAAACTCCGCATCTGAATTGAAGGGTTCTGTCTTCAGCAACTTATTGCAAATATTAAGGCCTATATTTTTGTAGAATATATTAACCCTCTAGCTCCCCCCCATAACGGTGATTTTTGCCTATATTTTAACAAATCGTAATAAACTCCTCTAAAAATGCGTGGGGCGGGGTTGAAATGTTCTACAAAAATGTTGGCCATAAAATTTTACTATATATGCCAGAACACACCAAAGCCCAAAACTTAACACAAACACCAAAAAACCGGCCAAATTCAAGATTGCCTGTTAAGGGTTAATTTGTTATTCCTCGCATTTTGTCACTCAAAATTACCATAACGAAACTTTTGAGTGGCACGTTACTTATGAGCCTTAACGTTTGACATCGCGGGTCAGCCAGTTAATATTTTTATTTTCTTACATTATTCTACAAGGCAATTTGTAAGAATAATAATGACTGGCTGTTTGGGAAAACTTGACTGGTTTTGCTACGTCTGTGGCAAGCATACCCTTATGCGACATAGGGTTTCATCTTCACAAGCAAAGTGGAGGATATATTAAATTTATTTTGAACTGGAAGTTTTTCCCGATTAGCCATGTGTGCCAAAACATATCTGCCGAATTTACTATATCGGTTTGATGCTGTGGTCTAAAGGTAATAAAAGTTTTGATTTATATTTGATTATATATATTTATATTTTGATTTTCAGTTGTCAACATCAGATATGCCTTCCTATTAAAAAACGCTATAAGGGCAAGAGCACTTTGTCTCTTATAACAGATTTATGTTGGACATTGTTTGATAATGGCGTCGAATTGCCAAGAGTGAAAAGAAAAGTGAAATAAAAATAAATGAACTTATGTATTTAATAAGTATTTCTCCTTGTACATATATGCGTTATTAATAGATTTTTCTGTTTATAGACCTGAAGTAATATTTAATATAAAATAAATATTATTTAATTGTAAAATAAAATCATTATTTTTTTGCATCACTCACATCAACCCCGAAAAATCCAATTTTGAAAAACCTTTTTGGTACTAACACTATATAATATTGTTATATATCTAAATTAACCCTTAATAGCCAATCTTGAATTTGGCCGGTTTTTTGGTGTTTGTGTTAAATTTTGGGCTTTGGTGTGTTCTGACATATATAGTAATATTTCATGGCCATAATTTTTGTAGAACATTTCAACCCCGCCCCACCCATTTTTAGGGGAGTTTTTTACGATTTGTTAAAATATAGGCAAAACTCACCGTTATGGGGGGGAAGCTAGAGGGTTAATATATTCTACAAAAATAAATATATAATGTTATAGGCCTTAACATTTGCCACAAAGTTGCTGAAGATACCCTACACCTCAGACGAACAGAACACATAGTTTTATATACCGATATTCTGCACGAACAAGCAAAGGGGGGAAAACTTTAACCCCCCCTAAATTAAAATTCCGATGTGATCTTTCAATACGCCGATACACGTATATATTTTTTTGGTCTCCTCTACCAGAATCCACTAACAGAACCCTGTAATTTTGAAAAAAGTTTGAAATTGTTGTACAGTGTAATTACACCGGTCGACAAAAACAACATTTTTTCTTAGGTTTCTGTTTTAACGCATAGATTCTGATTCTAGACGTCAAAAAACGTCAAAATCTCCAATCTTAGCTTTTAAAGTTTGTTTTTGTAAATTTTACATCGATAAGAAAGTTTTAAAGTTAAACCCTTACTAAATTAGCTATAACTTTTTAAATTATGCATCGATTTTCTTCGGAATGAGCTCGTTTAATTCATGACCGAACAGACTTTACGATAAAATCATAAAAATATTACATTTGTTCATTTCAAGATTGTTTTATGCGAGTTTTATTTTAAAAATATTAAAATTTTATCAAAAAATCAAATTTTTTGGCAATATTTTGTAATACTCGTATATCGTCGAAACCTCTGAACGGATGGAAAATGGTATTATATGAAGTTGAAGGCTACTTTACATTTCCTCAACCAAATCGGATAAATGGTTCTCGAGTTATGCCACTATATGTGGTTCAACCACTAATTTCTTTCCATATCACAGTTTATCGCGAGAATTTAAAGAGACAACCCTTTAGGCTAAGAAAAAAGAGAGGTTGAACCACATATAATGGCATAACTAGAGAACCAATCATCCGAATTGGTTCAGGTAAGCTTTACAAACTTTAGAATTAAGTAGCCTTAAACTTCGCCCAATATATCTTACTTCGGCTATATCTTACAAAGTATTGCAAAAAATCATATTTTTTGAGAAAATGTTAATAATTTAAAAAAAAGCCTCATAAAAACATCTAGAAATGCATAATTGTCATATTTTTGTGATTTATCGAAAGGTTATGAATAAATTGAGACCATTCCGAAGAAAATCGATGCATAATTTAAAAAGTTATAGCGAGGAAACCATGCACTTTTCTTATTTTTAGTTGTTATTACTTTTACTGTTACCATTTTTTACGCTTTTGTATTGTTTTTTTTAACGGCCTTCCAAATATTTTCCGTGTTTTTTTGAGTGATTTTGAAAACTGTAAACAGTTTATGCCTATGTTTAAAACATTTCGTCCCTGGTGTAGGGTATTATATAGTCGGACCCGCCCGTTTTTGTGTCTATCCTTACTGGTTTACTTTGTTTTTGGTTACATTTTTATTCAATTTAACTGTTTTGTTTAAATAAAATAAACTTACGAAAAAGTTGCGACAATTATTTTAAAAATAATTTTTTTTGTGCCACTTTTTTTAAAAAAAATCCCCTTTGTGTGGCACTTTTTGAAATTTCTCAACGGTAAGGCTGTATTAGGGCACCTACGTAATATATCCACCAAGTTTCGTTATAATCCGTGACCTTAAGAAAAATTCTTTGATCACTTAACGTGATTCTCGTCTGATATTATTCTGCAATTTTTGTAAGAGCTACCAAAAAATACGGGTTAACGCCCATGTGTACAATTACTTAAGATTCGAAGAAGTAGTATAGAAGATATTAGAGAATCAACATTTCAATAAATTTTAACACTTTGGGGTGGAGTTACTACAAGGAGTGAGATAGGTAAACCATTAACATATGAGTCATTCCATGCCAAACGGGACGGTTTTTGACATCACTATTTTTGATTGATTCGAAATTTTGTGTATGCATGATTTACCTAAAAATATCTTATACGTAGCTCAAGAAAAAATTTTAAAAAAATGTATTTAAGGGTTATGAGCAATTTAAAGTTGACGAAATTACGTTTTTTTTCTAAAAGGTGTGTTCATTCTTTTACTTGTATCTCCTGAAATACGTGACCGATTTTAATGCGCTCTAACTTGTTTTGAAGGTAATTTCAACTACTACAACTAACTGGATTAAGCACTACAACAAATATATTAATTTTTAATGTTTTTGCCCTTTTATACTTTCTATTGCGATTTTCAAAATGAGTACACCCTTCGATCTTTTTGAAATTTTAATGTCGTGTTCGTATATGTCTTTTTTAGCTACTGTATGAATTTGGAAGTGGTGAATTGATGGGAACTATTTTTTACGATTTTTTATAAAAAAAACATTTGCATAATTTCTGTGAATGTGCTTTAAATAATTAACAGAATGATAATTTTTAGTCATTAGTGCAGTGCTTAAGTTAGTTGTAGTAGTTGAAATTACCTTCAAAACAAGGTATAGCACATTAAAATCGGTCACGTATTTTAGGAGATACAAGCTAGAGGATAAACACACCTTTTAAAAAAAAAACGTAATTTCGTCAACTTTAAATTGCTCATAACTCTTAAAGAATTTTTTTTTTAAATTTTTTCTTGAACTACGTGTAAGATATTTTTAGGTAAATAATGCATACACAAAATTTCGAAGCAATCAAAAATAGTGATGTCAAAAATCGTCCCGTTTGGCGTGGAATAACTCATATACAAAATTTGAAGTCAATCAATTACACCTCTCGTGAGTTATTGTGCACACCTGCCAGACAGACAGATGAAATCTCAAATTTCCCGCCAAACATACTTATGGTATTTAATCGCTCGATGTGTTACACTTTTGGACCGTAGCCAAAGATATGCTCGTATACCCTCCTCAATTAAAGTGAGGAAATACAACTGGAAGTATTCTTTTACGGATAAAGAAACTGTGGATAAGAAAAAGCTTAAATAGTGTATAGACACCGTATCGGATCAAAACACACCATTTTGTCAAACACAACTTTTTTGCCAAATTTTAAAAAGATCGTATGTAAAACACATTTTCTATAGATTTTAATACCAAATCGAGGAGATATACATATATGGGTGATTTCGACATTACTGGATAAATTGCTGTCATTGTGTATTTTAATTAGAAAAAATAAAATATATACCACTTTTGTATTTACTTTATTACTTTATGGGTCCTTTGCGGTCACTCAAAAATTTTTTTTGAAAAATTATTTTTTATGTAAAAATTGTCTACCAAAGCGCTCAAATGTCATTCCCCTGGCAGTCCCTAAATCTACTTTCACTTTTTAAAATTTTTTGACGAAAATATTAAATATTTATTTAATAAAATTGTTTAAATGTAAAATATAATATTTTATGATTTATACAGGGATTTTCAACAAGAGGTGTTATTTTTAATCATCCGGTATTTCGGTAGCTGTCACTTTTGAAGCTTTTGTTCTTTGACATTTGACAAGTAGAAACTACGCCATTACTAAAAATGGAACGATACACGATTCAACAACGCATTGAAATTATTAAAATTCACTACAAATGTGGTGAAAATCTTGCAGACACAGTTCGCAAAACTAAAGCATTTTTGGGTCGTCGTGAAGCACCTTGTCGGACCGCAATACAGAAATTGGTGGAAAAATTCGAGCTGTTGGGACAAGTTAGTGATGTGAAGAATAAAACCCGTCCACGTCGTGTTGAAGAAAACCCAGGTTTGTCCATTCCTCGTCGTTCTTTGGAATTCGGCATTCCACAAACGTCATTTCACCGTATCTTGCATAAAGACTTGGGTCTTAAGGCTTATAAAGTTCAGTTAACACAAGAACTCAAGCCGTCCGATCATCAACAACGTCGTGTCTTTGCTGATTGGGTCCTTGAAATGCATGAAAATGATCAGGAATTCCATCGAAAAATCATCTCGACTGATGAGGCCCATTTCCACCTCGGTGGCTACGTCAACAAGCAAAATTGTCGCATCTGGGGCTCGGAAAACGCAAGAGTTATTGTTGAGAAGCCTCTCCATCCTCAACGTGTGACTGCTTGGTGCGGTTTATGGTCCGGCGGGGTCATTGGACCTTACTTGTTCGAAAATGAGGTTGGATCAACAGTTACGGTGAATGGATTGCGCTATCGAGAGACGATTAATGATTTTTTATGGTCGGAGTTGGACGTTATTGATCTGGACAACGTTTACTTTCTACAAGACGGCGCTACGTGCCACACAAGCAACGAAACCATTGCTCTGTTACTGGAAAAGTTTCCGGACCGTGGTATCTCTCGAAGTGGTGATCACAATTGGCCACCGAGAACTTGTGATTTAACACCTTGCGACTTCTTCCTGCCAACAGCCCAACATCGATTCAAGACCTCAAAGATAGAATGCGTGAGGCTATCGAGGACATAGGACAGCCACTTTGCGATTTGGTTATGGAAAATTTCATTAAAAGGATATGGTCGCGTAAGCGTGGTCGTGGTGGCCATTTGGCTGATGTTGTCTTTCATTATTAACGGCAGACCTTGCGCTTTATTATGAAATAAACATCCGATCACTTATCTCAGAAAACGGCATTTTTCTTTGAATACCAAAATAACACCTCTTGTTGGAAATCCTGAGATAATTACCTTATAAATCTAAATCTATACAGCATTTGTTAAAATTCGACAATAGCGTTCTTGGATAAATAAATTCTACCCTACTAAATTTTAAAATGATTAAATGTGAATTACAGATTCCATAGCGTTACAAGGTCAAATCTAAATAAATATGTATAATGGGGGCAATATCGATCTGAACCGATTTTCACCAATTCCAATAGGTTTCCTTCCTAGTGTGCAAAAGTTTATATTGCCAAATTTAAGCAGGATCGTAGTGAAATTTCGACCTGTACTTTACGAACAACTTAAGATGAACAGACGGACAGCTAGTGATTCTGAGTAGAACGGTATATTTTAAGGTGGTCTAGCTGTAGTAATTTTTTTACATAGTGTGGTGTAGATTATAATAACTAACGAATAAACTGGTTGCTTGAAGCGAACTTAATTTTAAACCAGTTAGCTCCCCCGCCACGTCAAGGCTTATTCCAAAGAGGAGTTTAATATAATGTGTGGAATTAAAAATTGAACTAATAATAATATTCCACATATTTGCATTTACTGTGGTTATTAGTAGCCTTAACACAATAAATAGTCCGATTTTTGGTCGTACACAATATAAGTAATATATGCAGGGTATGTTAGGTAGGTTTAAGTAATTGGTTTAAGTAATGTTTTAATTTTCATTTCCGCTGAAGCCTTTCGGGTCTCTAAAATAGCGCTTATATATAAAAAATTGGTAACATCTTTCTGGAAAATTTTGATCGGAAGTAAAGTACAACTTGTATAGCGCTTTGGTACCAAATCAGTAGGAACATATACAGGGTCCCCCATATTCGACGGACCCATCTGGCAACGCCATAACTTTTGACAGAGATGTCAGATCGCTTAATGACATACCGCGTTTGAAGCGTCAGTCCAAGCAGATTTTTACCATGGAACAATACACGCCACGCGAGCGCCTGAAATAGTTGAAATTTACATTCAACAGAAGAAGTCAATTGTGAAAACTCAACGTGCTTTTAAAATATTAAAAAATGTGGCCTTCTAAGAACACCATTAAGCGTTTATACGAAAAATTTTCGACTGGTGAGGCTCTTTCTAATCCGAAGAGGCCAAATAAAAGTCGACCAAGGCGATCGGCCGAGAATATCGCTGCCGTACGAGCCAGTGTTGAGAGGTCCCCAAGAACATCCCAAAAACGCCGTTCTCAGCAGTTGGGCATGGCTCGGTCCACTTTACAACGGATTATTCGCGTTGATTTGCATTTGTTCCCGTACAAAATTCAATTGACGCAAAGATTGTTGCCTGCGGACAAGCCTCGTCGATTGGAATGGGCCCAACGAGTCATCGAAAAAAACATGGGTCCGTCGAATATGGGCAACCCTGTATATGGAGGTTATATATAAATCTGAACGGATTTTCCTTGAATAATCATTCATTGAAAAAGAAACTTCTTTCTGTCAAATTTCGTACTGACCGGATATAAAATACAGTCTCTACAGCACTTACATGTCAAATCGGGGGTAACATATATATGGGGCCTATGGAACGGATTTTCCTATGGAACGGATTTTCCTTGAATAATCATTCATTGAAAAAGAAACTTCTTTCTGTCAAATTTCGTACTGACCGGATATAAAATACAGTCTCTACAGCACTTACATGTCAAATCGGGGGTAACATATATATGGGGCCTATATCAAAATCTGAACCGATTTTCTCTGAATTTGGAAGTATCCTTTCATATAATAAGAAACCTCTTTGTGTAGATTTTTTTACTGATCGCATATAAAATATAGATTGTACAGCGCTTACATGTTAAATCGTGGGTAACGTATATATGGGGGCTATATCTAAATCTAAACCGATTTCCCTCAAATTTGGCAGTGTTAATTCATGTAATGAGAAACCTCTGATCGGATTTAAAATACAGTTCTACAGCGCTTACATGTCAAATCGGGGGTAACATATACGTATATGGGGGCTAAATCTAAATCTGAACCGATTTCCCTCAAATTTGGCAGTGTTAATTCATGTAATAAGAAACCTCTTTCTGCAGAATTTCGTACTGATCAGATTAAAAATACACTTACACACAATATAAAATAAAGTTTTTACAGCGCTTATATGTCAAATCGGGGCTAACATATATATGGGGGCTATATCCAAATCTCAACCGATTTCCCTCAAATTTGGCAGTATTAATTCATGTAATAAGAAACCTCTTTCTGCAGAATTTCGTACTGATCAGATTAAAAATACACTTACACACAATATAAAATAAAGTTTTTACAGCGCTTACATGTCAAATCGGGGCTAACATATATATGGGGGCTATATCCAAATCTCAACCGATTTCCCTCAAATTTGGCAGTGTTAATTCATGTAATGAGAAACCTCTGATCGGATATAAAATACAGTTTCTACAGCGCTTACATGTCAAATCTGGGGTAACATATATATGTGGGCTAAATCTAAATCTCAACCGATTTCCCTCAAATTTGGCAGTATTAATTCATGTAATAAGAAACCTCTTTCTGCAGAATTTCGTACTGATCAGATTAAAAATACACTTACACACAATATAAAATAAAGTTTTTACAGCGCTTACATGTCAAATCGGGGCTAACATATATATGGGGGCTATATCCAAATCTGAACCGATTTTAACCAAATTAAATAGGGATCGTCCTTGGGCCAAAAAAAAAAGATATGTGTAAAGTTTCGTCAAGATCGGGTCATATTTGCGACCTGTACTTTGATTACAAGAATACATCTACAGACAGACGGACAGACAGACGGACATAGCTAAATCGACTCAGAAAGTGATTACAAGTCGATCGGTATAATAAACAATGGGTCTATCTCTTCTCCTTTTGGGTGTTACAAACAAATGCACAAAGTCATAATACCCTGTACCACAGTGTGGTGTAGGGTATACAAATTACGGTATATTAAAACAGAGGCAGTGATTAATGAAAATTGTATCATAAAACAATAAAACCATTTTTGATGATAAATATTCGCATTTTCATTATTAGGCTAGAAATATATATTGCAGCCCTCGTATATATAGATATTGGCTCATCCGGTAACGATGTAGTGTACGTTAGGCATACGACAAGAATTTAACAAACAAATAATAAAAAAAATAATTTTAGTTCAATCTGTGAAAAACCTTCCCCAAAAAAATATTTCTACATTTTATATATCGATTTTTTCGATTTTTTTGATGCTGAAAAGTATTGTCGAACCGATACCATTTTAAGGATTTTCTCTCAAAAACTCATTGCGTACGACCATGTTTTTATGTATGTCGAAATTATCTCTCACCTCATATTGCTCTATTGTTTGTAATCTTAACAAAATAAATAAGGGTCGTATAAAGCAGCAGACAAATTTTCGAATTTGAAAATTAAAGACGGTGTTAACTTTTCTGCGGTCGAATCTTATATTCCCTGCATTAATGATTACACTGTGCAGTATAATAATGAAAATTATAAAAACAATCTAAAACGTTAACACAATACTAGTAAACGGATTTGGGCAATGTGGTCATATGTGGCTTTTATGGCACCCATGTGTGAAGAAATAGGGAAAACGGAAACAGTACAAAGAGTCCAACATGGTCCATCTTTGATCCTAGATTGATATAGAAAAAACCAGTAAGGAAAGGCTAAAGTCGGGCGGGGCCGACTATATAATACCCTACACCACTCTCGTAATATTGAATAACTAGGAAATATACATTTTGTAATTCATGTATAAATTGTTTACATAAATTTACTTTTGAGACATTTTATACTTACTTGTACCACAGTGTGGTGTAGGGTATAAAAACGATTGGATATAAAATACAGCTTCAACAGGACTAAAGAGCAAACTCGGGCGAAACATATATATGGGAGCTATAGCTAAATCTTAACCGATTTTCTTCAAATTCGGCAATGTTGGTTCATGGATCAAGAAACTCTACCATTCTAAATTTCAAAACGATTGGATGTAAAATACAGCTTCTATAGGACTAAAGGGCCAAATCGGATGAAAGATATATATGGGAGCTATATCTAAATCTGAACCGATTTCAACCAAATTCAATAGAGATCTTTACAGCTGCGAAATACTCTAAACTGCAAAATTTCAGAACGATCGGAATGAAATTGCGACCTGTAGTCGACGAATAACTTTACATGGACAGACGGACAGACATGGTTAAATCGATTCAGCTAGTGATTCTGAGTCGATCGGTATACTTTAAGGTGGGTCTAGCTGTGTTATTTCCAGGTGTTACAAACACCTGGAAACAAACTTATAATACCCTGTACAACAGTGTGGTGTAGGGTATACAAATTAAGCATTTTTCGTTCCTAAATTGAGAAACATTTTTCTGGAAAATTTTAATGATCGGAAGTAAAATACAACTTCTATAGCGGTTTGATACCAAATCAGGAGGAACATATATGTGGAGATTTAATATAAATCTGAACCGATCTTCCCTGAATACTAATTCATGTAAAAAGACCTCCTTCTGTCGAATTTCGTACTAATCGGATATAAAATACAGTCTCTACAGCGCTTACATGTCAAATCGGGGGTAACATATATATGGGGCTATATCTAAATCTGGACCGATTTTCTCCGAATTTGGCAGTATTCCTTCATGTAATAGGAAACCACTTCAGATATAAAATATAGTTTTTACAGCGCTTACATGTCAAATCGGGGGTAACATATATATGGGTGTTATATCTAAATCTTAACCGAGTTTCTCCGAATTTGGCGGAATACTGCCAGAAACCTCTTTTTGCCAACATTTTTACAGCGCGTACATGTAAAATCGGTGGTAGCGTATATATGGGGGCTATATCTAAATGTGAACCGATTTCTTCCAAATTTAAAAGTGTTCATTTATATAATAGGAAACCTCTTTCTGACGAATTTCATACTGATCGGATATAAAACACAGTTTTTACAGCGCTTACATGTCAAATCGGTTGTAACGTATATATGGGGGCTATATCTAAATCTGAACCGATGTCTTCCAAATTTAACAGTGCTCATTCGTATAATAAGAAACCTCTTTCTGCCGAATTTCATACTAATCGGATATAAAATAAAGTTTTTACAGCGCTTACATGTCAAATCGGGGCTAACATATATATGGGGGCTATATCTAAATCTGAACCGATTTTAACCAAATAACCAATAGGGATCGTCCTTGGGCCAAAAAAAAGATATGTGTAAAGTTTCGTCGAGATTGAACCATAATTGCGACCTGTACTTTGATTACAAGAATACATGCACAGACAGACGGACAGACAGACAGACGGACAGACAGACAGACGGACATAGCTAAATCTTCTAAATACATCGGTATAATAAACGATGGGTCTATTTCTTCTCCTTTTGGGTGTTACAAACAAATGCACAAAGTTATAATACCCTGTACCACAGTGTGGTGTAGGGTATAAATATTATCCTGTACAAAATTTGAAATCAATCTCCTTTCGAGAATTACCAGCCAAACAGATAGACGGACGATCGGATATTGCTTAAATGACTCAAAATGACCAAAACAGATTTTCACCCAATATACTTGAGATCTAAGGTTACTCATTTAATGTGTTATATTTTTGGCCCGTAGCAAATGATACGCCTACCATAGTGAGCGTATGAAAACATAGTTTTGTTGAAATTCTCTTATTTTAACCAAAAGAATTAAAGTATAGTTCATACATTTTTTCAAGTTTCAAAATGGAATAAAATTATTAGTTTTTCGATATTTTTCTATTTGCTTTGGATCTTATTCGTCCAGCAAAAAAACGGTTTCCTCAAAGAATAATATGTTTACGGTCTTCCACTTGCCAGCACGAAACGATTAAAAAAATCAAAATATTTTCTAATTTTACAACGACTGTTACTACACCACTGTTTCTAAGTGAAAGATATATTTCTAACTTTTGTATCTCTCATGACTACCTTAAATTGAATGCGCATCCCGGCTCTATCAGGCTTATTTTTGGTTCTATTGATTTATATCCCTCAAAAAAAGTGTTTAGGCATTGAAACAATACAGATAGTTTTTTGCATATTGTAACATACCATAGCGCCAATGCTTTCATATACATAGTCTGTCGATCGTTGGTTTATATTATATTACGATATGCAATGACAACTACTCTCTTGGCTCATCCCATAATGGAGTGTAGTTTGAGCTTCCTGGTGAGTGTAATCTCGACATAGTTGTAGATTCGACGTGTACGTATGTTACATTACCTACCTACCAACCTATCAAAAATACATAACCTCTCATCGAACACTAAAATAGATACTAACACCCCACACAACCGCACTCTTCATACCATTGAGAATACTTTGAAGGTAACCTTCCGTCATACCTAACCAGACTCCGGACAGATGATATCACCGGCGTTGTTGGGTCGAGGGCGGGACATTCACCCGCGCGGGGCTATATCGTGGGTTTTAGAAATGTTTGTGACTATGTTTCTTGTATGTATATATTTAAACTAGAACTACCCACTTCGACAAGACTTACTAGGTCCTTGTTTTGACATTGCCCAGATGCAAAATCCTTCTCGATTTGAATTCTCGAAAATGCATAAGCCATAAGATGCAAGAACAATTTGTCATTTGACAAACAATGGTCTTAATTGCCGGATGACTCCATGTTATCTACCGGACTTGCCATGTGGGCATCTTATTTCCACTTCGCAGGTTTTTTCCGTTGAAGTATTGAACCCATGGTGGAGGGCATATATTGATATCCAAAGAATGCTATGTCGACTTGGCATGTTTTCAGTTAATTTTTAAATTCTAACGGCCAATTCCACAGTCTCCGGTTATTCTACAGTTAGAGCTAACCTACAGTTATAGCTGTCAAATTGTATGCAATTTTTATTTTGTAACTATGATTTAGCTCTAACCGGAGGTTGTGGAATTAGGGGTAAATATTCCAAATAATATTCAGTTAAAATTTGGTGTTTATCGTCAACCCAATCAAAAGTTACAAAACTGTAAAGGTTGTTCGATTTGCATTAAAAAGGAATTCCATACAAATTCAAATATGCCAGAAAACTTTGACAGAGTCTGCTGAAAAACTACGTTTTTGCACTTCGCATGTTTTAGAATGGAGGTATAGATATATAAGTTTCGCGAGGCCGACTAGTACTACTACCACAATGTTTATAAAACTACCTTCATATCGACAACAATTTTATTTAACATTTTAAGTATCAAAATGTTAACCTGCTCAACAATAAGGTTATCCGAATTCAGTGTTGCGCATACTCTTGCCTACTCCTTCATTTAAGATTTTGATTCGAAAGCTTTTCCAAATGATGTCTTTTTTAATAAGAATACAAAATCCATGACGACACAAAAGAGCTCCGCTGTCTTTTTAGTATCGCTACTTCAAATCATCATATGTAGTTTTGCATTTTTATTCAGCTTATAAGTAATTCTTTTCGAATTGATATAATCGGATAATATTTTTAATGCCGTCATGACAACATTTACTCTACATATGGCGCGTAATCATACACTACAAACGAATATATGTTTATTCACACGAATGCGTGTGGCAAATCCATTGGGAATCATTTAATTGGAAATATTAATCATGTAATATAGGCGTCAACATCTAATTAATGTGTAATTAGGACGATGCGTAATTGTTACACAAAATTTTAAAGTGTTATTCACAACAACTCTTGATTTAAAGAAGTGTTTCAATAGATAAAATATAAATATTTATAGTTGAAGTATTCATGGGAATGAATACAAATGGTTGGTATAGAAAATGTTCACATGTTAATAATACACATGCCAATTAATTAGGATAATTTCAATAGTCCTCAAGCTAATACATGTGTAACAGATTTCATTGCAATCAGACCATTAATAAGACCAACAAATTTAGTTTCAGATAATAAATTACACTGTGTGTGCAAATGCACTTTAAAAATGTATCCTCGATGAAAACAACTTACCTCACATAATTTCAACACGCTGAATCGAATGGCATTAACAGTTTTTTACTGTGACATCGCGTCTTAGAGATATGTAGCCACAAAATTTGCTGGGTGAACAAAGAGGTTAGTAGATTCAAACACAATTTTTGTATATAAAACTTCGGAATAGTGTTCCATGTCCAAAAATGAAAAAAAGGAGACACTTCTGGAAGTATTAGTACCACTGGATTGCCAGTAAAGCGTTTTGTAGGGATAAATTTCAAGGAATATTTTCGTCGAATACATTACCCAAAAAATCGATCGATTTACATGACTTTTTATATATGATCACTTTTAGAGAGGGCGTTTTGAGAGAAATTCTCCTTCAGGTGTCTTCTTTGAAATGCAACATGTATTTTGAAACCTTCCATACTAAAATTATGTTCCAATTTACTAACCTCTTTAATTACCCAGCAAACTTTGTGACTAAATAACACAAAAATGCGTTGTCACATAAAAAACTGTTAATGGCATTCGAATTTGAGGGTCGAAATTATGCGGGGTAAGTTGTTTTTTCGAGGATACATTTTAAAAGCTCATTTTACACACACAGAGTTATTATCGCAATGCCCCTATTCGTATCGTAGGGCGATATATGGTATTATATAGCCCCTCCCGACTTTCTGTCTTTCCTTACTGGTTTTATGTTTCCAAACTTGAAAAAATGGCTTGGCGAAGACTTTCCGGCAAATGAAGAGGTGAAGGCTGTTGTTGATGGTTCTAGACAGTTCCTACTATAAACATGGCATGGAAGCTATTGAAAATCGCTGGAAAAAGGTGTATCGAGCTAAAAGCAGATTATGCTCAGAAATAAAGAAATGGATTGGATTTCTAATCATATATATCTAAATCTGAACCGACTTTCTCCGAATTTGGCAGTATTCCTTTATGTAATAAGAAACCTCTTTGTGCCGAATTTCGTACTGATCGGATATAAAATGCAGTTTCTACAGCGCTTACATGACAAATCGGAGGTAACATATATATACATATTGTCTCTAAGTGTTTCACGAGACTACTTTCTGCCAATTTTTGTACAAATCGGTTCAAAAATATTGCTTATACGGTGCATATGCCAAATCGGAGGTACATATATGTATATGGGAGCTATATGTAAATCTGAACCGATTTTAACCAAATTCAATAGGGAGCCTTGGGCCTAAAGAAAGATATGTTCAAAGGTTCGTTGAGGTCGGACCATAATTGCGACCTGTACTTTGATTACAAGAATACATCGACAGACAGACAGACAGACACGAGCTTCAATTTCAGGCATCAAATAGTCGGTTATAATGGCACGATAACGGTCGCCATTGACGGTTACGATCTCACCGGCATAATTTTTGAAGAAATATGGACCGATGATTCCGGTACGTCGGATCGGGAATCGGTCAATGGGAAAAAGATAGCTCTTAACGAGAGCTAAAATATTGCTCATGGGTGTCAAGGTCGTGGGCCGACGGGAAAGTGTTTTTTTTGGTTTAAAAAAAATTGACTTAGCGCAATTGGCGAACGATTATTTTGATAATAAAACTGAATAATTTGTAAACATTGTGCAGGCATAAGTCTTTCCATGATGAAATGCCAAACAATACTTAACAAAAGTAACATGACAGCATGACACGACTCACACGTGATCTATCAAAAAAAGGATATTGAAAAAGTATCTCTACTTAGATCACCATATAAACCAGTAAGGAAAGGCAGAAAGTCGGGCGGGGCCGACTATATAATACCCTACACCTCCCTAACAATGCGATAAGGGTCATTGCCATAATAATTTGGAATAATTGGTAAATGGGTAGAAACATTTACCAATTATTCCAAACGATAATCGCTAAATTAAGCAATATTCGTTCCCAAATTGAGAAACATCTTTCTGGAAAATTTTAATGATCGGAAGTAAAATACAACTTCTATAGCGGTTTGATACCAAATCAGGAGGAACAATCAATATAAATCTGAACCGATCTTCCCTGAATACTCATTCATGTAAAAAGACCTCCTTCTGTCGAATTTCGTACTGATCGCATATAAAATACAGTCTCTACAGCGCCTACATGTCAAATCGGGGGTAACGTATATATGGGGGCTATATCTAAATCTGAACCGATTTCTTCCAAATTTAACAGTGTTCATTCATATAATAAGAAACCTCTTTCTGCCGAATTTCATACTGATCGGATATAAAATAACATTTTTACAGCGCTTACAAGTCAAATCGGGGGTAAAGTATATATGGGGGCTATATCTAAATCTGAACCGATTTCTTCCAAATTTAACAGAGTTCATTCATGTAATAAGAAACCTTTTCCTGCCGAATTTAATACTGATCGGATATAAAATAAAGTTTTTACAGCGCTTACATGTCAAATCGGGGCTAACATATATATGGGGGCTATATCTAAATCTTAACCGATTTCAACCAAATTTAATAGGGATCGTCCTTGGGCCAAAAAAAAGATATGTATAAAGTTTCGTCGAGATCGGACCATAATTGCGATCTGTACTTTGATTACAAGAATACATGCACAGACGGACAGACAGACAGACGGACATAGCTAAATCGACTCAGAAAGTGATTCTAAGTCGATCGGTATAATAAACGATGGGTCTATTTCTTCTCGTTTTGGGTGTTACAAACAAATGCACAAAGTTATAATACCCTGTACCACAGTGTGGTGTAGGGTATAAAAAGCATTACACTGTACACAATTTCAAGCATTTATATGCACTGGTATTAAAGTTATAAGCAGTTTACTTTTGGTGCAATTCATCTGGGAGGTACCAAAAACGGGAGTGGCAACTTCGCCCATTTTTCCTGACGTGTTAGCGACTAACAAACTAATACTAATTGTGAAGATTCGAGTAAGTAGTATAAAAGCTAATAAATAATCAATATTTCACTAAAAGTTAACCATTTGTGGGGAGGAACTAGAATAAGTTGACCAATATGATCCATATTCGAACTGAGCGGGAGATAGAGAAAAATATTACCGCATTTGAAGTATATCGGTAACTTCTTTCGGGAGTAATCGTGCGTACCAGCCAGCAGACAGACGGACGGACGGACATTGCTCAAATGACTTAAAATTACCCAAAACGGATTTCCGCCGAACATACTTAGGGTCTTTTGTCACTCCGTCGATGTGTTACACTTTTGGCTCACATGCTATTTATATTATTCAATTATCTTATTCGGTTCATAATATTTGATTTTTGCAACGAAAAAACTCAAATGGCGCCACTGTGCATCGGTATGAGGATCGTGAGCTAGGCTATTTAGAGGCATTTCGAAAAATACTATACATCGCATATGTGATGATGTGAAAGCAGTGCGCAAAATGGGTGCCGCGTTTGCTCACAATCAAGACAATGCGTTTAAACATCAACTATATCGATGGCCAAAATAAACGAATTAAGATTCGAATTGCTTCAGCACGCACCTTTTTCCCGAGATATAGCTCCTTCGAATTATTATACCCTTCACCACACTGTGGTACAGGGTATTATGACATTGTGCATTTGTTTGTAACACTCAAAAAGAGAAGAGATAGGCTCATAGTTTATTATACCGATCGACATAGAGTCATTTTTTGAGTCGATTTAGTTATTTATGTCTGTCTGCCCGTCCGTCCATCTGCCCGTCCATGTATTCTTGTGATTAAAGTACATGTTTAAATTAATTTCTTAAATAAAAAACAACTTGTATCTGCCACTTTTATTCACGGGAGCCGAGGGAACCACATCTCAACTTTAAGTAAAGGTTTAATAAACACTTATAAAAACTTAACTTAGTCTCTTATTTTTTCTCCCCCAAAGCATAAGGCAATCACTTCAACATTACGTGTTCGCTCGTGAAGTAGGTTTCTTCTCTCTCTACAAGTTTAGGTTTTTCTCATTTACAGAAAGTGTTCGCATTGTTAGGGCGATGTGGGGTATTATAAAGTCGGCCCGGCCCGACTTTCTGCCTTTCCTTACTGGTTTTATGTTTCCAATCTTGAAAAAATGGCTCGGCGGCAAAATATTTTCCAGCAATGAAGAGGTGAAGGCTATGGTTAGTGGTGATATACAGTTCTTACTATAAACAGAAAATCGCTGGAAAAAGGTTTATCGAGTTAAAAGGAGATTGTGCTGAGAAATAAAGACAGATTTTCCAAGATTCGTTGTGTTTTTTTGTTAGATCGGTTAATTTAGGGACCTTCCTCGTAACCTTAACCTAACCTACCAAGTTATATGTGGGATATAGATCCTCCTCTGTCTTGAACGGGGGTGCCACATTTAAATATAAAGTTATCCAGTACCTCTTCTACAAGCATGCCCAGTTTCATCCAAATTGTTTAACACACGACATAATTATTTCCTGTTGCTGAATTCCTCCCACTGTTCTCCGTTAGTAAATTTCCAAAGTATTTGTTTCTCTGGCAAAAAAATTAATTAACAATTTTGATGCTTAACATTAGACAATGTTCTAAATCCGACATACATCAAATATGGTGTGATAATACGAGTATCACACATAAACTCAAATAAATGTCAAACTGTCATTAAGGCCTTTACAAACCATTAATGTTCGGAAAATCAATAAACTTTTTTTGCCTTAAAGCTCTGCATTTTGACAACATTACAAATTGTGTTGTGTAGCGAATCGCTTAAATTACAAATTTAACAATACTTCCCTGCGTTGTTTAAAAACATCAGCTCTTCAAAGTGATTATCAAAGCAAATACATGCAGCACCAAAAAAGGGGTAACTTTGTTCGCGCAAATCCATAAAAGGTGTTAAAATCTAAAAATAATGAGCGTTAACATCGACAAAAGTCTACATTGGCGGATACACAGACACATGGAAAATTTCAAACGATGAAAGCAAAAAAACCAACGGAGATACTAATCCAAAACAGCAGCGCAATGAGTTATTTCTTGGAATAAATGAGATACGCTCCTAAGTATGCATGTATGTTTATTCATGAGTTTGAAGGTTTCCTCCGGATGCTGAGCGCACATCCAAAAGGAAGTCTTTGTCAGCCATCCTTGAAGGAGGCTTTTGTTGGTTAGGGCTGCACATCCGTTACGAAAACTCTATACATGTGTACATACTCGTTCACATGCCGCCAAAGGATGTTGAATGTTTGTCAGACTTGTGTTTGATTGTGTGCGTTCGTTTGTATTGAGATAAGGTTGAATTACCATATGCCTCCATTCACCCCCATGAAACTCACTTCCGACACAATGAAATGCCTATAGGGAGGTTGCCACACATATTTGTGAATAAATATTTATCACCGAAACGATTTTTTGAAATATGCGCGGATGACAGAAATATATTTGTCTGATATCGAAATTTATTTTCCTTTATTTTGTTTTTATACCCTACACCACACTTTGGTCCAGGGTATTATGTGTCTGTGCATTTGCTTTGTAACACCCAAAATATCGCATTCATCAAAAAAATTTAGGTAAATATTTAAATGTCATTTCAAAAACTCTGAAATAATAGCTGTTGCTGAAGGTTATGTGAAAGTATTGCATTCAGAACGCCAACGGGATGAACATTAGTACGAGGAAATTTCAGTCGCGTAAACCGACTTACGAATCCCCTCACCTTCTGTCCCACAAAATATTCGTAAATTTATTATTTGTTGTAATTAAATTTTTGAAATATAAATTGAATTTAATAACTTTAAAGAATGCACTGGCATTACTGATATAAACTGTTAACTCGTGGTGCAAAATACTCCCTTTGTGCGGCAGGTATCAAAAGGGACGTGCGCCCATTTTTCACTGGGACTGTAGACCCTATACACTGAACAAAATTTCAAGTATTTGTGTGCTGTAGTATTAAAGTTATAAGCCGTCAACTTTTGGGGGAAAATGGTTCATTTGTGTGGGAGGTGCCAAAAGGGGAGTGCCAACAACGCCCACTTTTCACTGAACTCTAGGTACTATAAAAGAATTACACAGCACAAAATTTCTAGTATTTATATGAAATGTTTTTAAATATATAAGCAGTTACATTTGTGTCACATGGCAGTCACTTTGTGTGGGTGGTACCAAAAGGGGTGGCGACATTTCACCCATTTTCTTAAGGTGATAGCGATGGATTAACTAATACTATGTGAGGAATTACAGATGATTCGGATAAGTAGTATTGAAGTTATTATAGAATCAATGTTTCACTAAATGTTAACCCTTTGTGAGGTACTAGAAGGAGAGGACCAATATAGCCCATCTTCGAATTAGAAGTCAATCCGTTATTTATTTCGAGAGTTATCGTGCGCTCCACAGTGTCACGGCCGTGACCATAATAGGTATAAGTCAGCCTGAAAATTTTGAGACAAAGATACAATAATTTAATAGTAAACGCTCCAATCAGATAAAATATAGTTTTACTTTGATACACCAACCAGTTTTTATGTTATTGTATCTCAAAGTTGGTAGTTCTTAGCAATGTCATATTTTCTCTGTAGCAAATGGTGACATTTTGAGTTGTCCTTTTGAGATAAAATTCATTCTATGAGAAGTACCTTTAGCAAATAAATAAATGGAAAACAAAGTGCTGTGTTGAAAACAAATAACAAGTTTAGTGGACAATTAAAAAAATATGTCTAAAAACACCTTCGCATTTTTTTTTGCTTTTTATACTACCTATTAGTATCTTCTAAAATTTCACACATAGTATTAGTTTATTTGTCGCCATCCAGAGCCAGATTTATGGGGTCTGGCGCCGCGGGACCGTTTTTTATTTTTATTGTTCTCGAAAATTTCCCCGAAATTGGAATTTTCTTAAAAATTTCATTGAAATTGCATTTTTTTTAGAAAATTTTGTTTCTAAAAAATTGCAGAGAAATTGCATTTTTTTTTTAAATTTTTGTTGAAATAACAGTTTTCTGGAAATTTTAATGAAAATTGCAAATTTACAGAATATATCATCATTAAAATTAATATTTTTCTAAAAAATGTTTATCAAATTTTTCTAGTTTTCTTTTGAAATTTCGTGGGAATTTTTCTTAAAAATTTTGTTGAAATTGATTTTTTCTAGAAAAATCGTTGAATTGCATTTCTCTAGAAAATTTTATTTAAATTGCATTTCTCTACAAAATTTCTTGAGATTAAATGGGGTATGTTGTAATATTTTCTTTTATGTCCGCCTCAGTTCGAAGATGGGCGATATTGGTCCACTCCTTCTAGTACATCCCCCGAAAAGGGTTAACATTTAGTGAAATATACAGGGTCTCCCATATTCGACGGACCCATCTGGCAACGCCATAACTTTTGACAGAGATGTCAGATCGCTTAATGACATACCGCGTTTGAAGCGTCAGTCCAAGCAGATTTTTACCATGGAACAATACACGCCACGCGAAATAGTTGAAATTTAAATTCAACAGAAGAAGTCAATTGTGAAAACTCAACGTGCTTTTAAAATATTAAAAAATGTGAGAAGTGCGCCTTCTAAGAACACCATTAAGCGTGTATACGAAAAATTTTCGACTGATGAGGCTCTTTCTAATCCGACGAGGCCAAATAAAAGTCGACCAAGGCGATCGGCCGAGAATATCGCTGCCGTACGAGCCAGTGTTGAGAGGTCCCCAAGAACATCCCAAAAACGCCGTTCTCAGCAGTTGGGCATGGCTCGGTCCACTTTACAACGGATTATTCGCGTTGATTTGCATTTGTTCCCGTACAAAATTCAATTGACGCAAAGATTGTTGCCTGCGGACAAGCCTCGTCGATTGGAATGGGCCCAAAAAAAACATGGGTCCGTCGAATATGGGCAACCCTGTATATATTATTTATTAACTTCGATACTACTTATTTGAATTCTCTGAAATTATACACATAGTATTAGTTTAGTAGTCACCATTTTGTACAAACAGTAAACGGTTTACAGCGTAGGTATCAATGCTCGTATCAAATCTCGATAGCGAAATCCATTACCGTAAATGTCGATCCAACCTCATTTTCGAAAAAGTAAGGTCCAATGACCACGCCGGACCATAAACCGCACCAAACAGTCACACGTTGAGGATGGAGAGGCTTCTCAACAAAAACTCTTGGGTTTTTCGAGCCACAGATGCGACAATTTTGCTTGTTGACGTAGCCACCGAGGTGGAAATGGGCCTCATCAGTCAAGATAATTTTTCGATGGTTTTCGATTTTTCGAATTTTAATAATTTCACTGCGTTGTTGAATCGTGTATCGTTCCATTGTTAGTAATGGCGTAGTTTCTACTTGTCAAATGTCAAAAAATAAAAGCTTCATAAGTGACAACTACCGAAACTACCGATTTAAAATAACACCTCTTGTTGGAAAAAGTATAGTCCCCATATTCCTTAGCGTACACCGTGCGTCAAATAACAACTTTTTTTGTCAGCCATGAACGAAACTATATAAGAGTAAAAATATAGGCCACCCGTAGCAAAACTACGTACTCAGTTTTTTATTTCGTGATCGTTTGTTCTTTTGGTAGGACTTTTAAAAATATCAAGGATAACATTTTTGAAATATTTTTCATTTCATTTATTACAATGTGAATTGATAAAAATGCACATAAAATGAAAGGAGAGAATTCCCGCTATTCATTAAAATTTTTGGAATAAGTTTCCAAGGACGAGGGATATTAAAAAATTGACTTTAAACTTTTTGCCAGCATCCTAACAATGAAAACCACGCCAACTTGAAACCAGTATAGAAAGACCAAAGTAGAGCGGTGCCGACTGTACAATACCCTCCACCATTGTTGGTCAATAAATGCACGTAGAAAGTAGTATTACTATGAATTGTTGCAGGATCAATAGAGTACATTTCTAAATTACAGGTATTTCTAAATACATGGAACGATATACGCAATTTTCACAAGAGAGTATTTAGTGCAATACGAAGCACATATGCTTATATTTCAGTATGATTTGTTAAAAATGCGTCCCCTAAAAGCTCAAGAAGTCTAATCGGCAGGGACCTTAATATGGGGGCTATATCAACACATGCACCGATGTTCCCCATTTTCACTACGGCTAAGTGCAATCAAGAATAAATTCTAAAATTTCAGGCAGATCAATTAAAAAATGCGTTTTCTAGATCGTGAAGAAGTGACATCACGGGAGGTCTTTATATGAGGGCTATATAAAAACACTGTCCACTGTGCTCTAATGTTTACTAGGAACAATTTAGTGCATTATAAAGTATATATTCTTACATTTTACCCAGATCAATTAAAAAATGTGTTCTCTAGAGCGTTAAGAACCATAAATTAAAAAATGTGTTCTCTAGAGCGTCAAGAAGTGACATTGGCGGGGAGCTTTAGATGGGCGATATAGCAAAACATGGACCAATGTACCCCATTTTTACTAGGGACGATTAAAGATCGCTTGATTTTTGTGACCTGCACTTTGATCGCAAGAATACATGGACAGACAGACAGGCAGACATACGGACGTGGTTAAATCGACTCAAAAAGTGATTCTACGCTGATCGGTCTAATAAACTATGGGTCTATCTGTTCTTTTTTAGGCGTTACAAACAAATACTCAAACTCATAATACCCTGGACCACAGCGTGTAGAGGATACAAAATCTATATGTAAATGACAATTAGTTTATAATTAAAAATGGTATAAGCAGCATTAAATTTTATTTTACAGCACTTAATATTAATCTACAGATAGTCAAATCATCACTTGTTGTCAATTCATCAATGCAATTTATAATAACTATACGATTTTAGTTTTAATCGAATTTTAAAAATTTTACAAATCGAATTTTAAATACAAATTATTCTTTGTTTGTGAAATAATAGTTCCAAAGAAAAAATATTAGGATGGAAACATTGTTTTGTTGAGAACAACATCCTCCGAAACATTTTTGTGTGTCAAATATTTTATATTTGGATTGTACCCTAAAAATATATATATATATATATTTCAAGCAGAATATGTTTGGGACAATATACTACAGAAGCGATTTTTTCAGCGTGCACAATAACTCTCGAAAAGAGTATCCGACTGACTTAAAATTTTGTATATGGAGATTTTTCTGTTTGAGTCTAAATTCGAAAAGTGCAATATTGGTACACTCCTTCGAGTACTTCCCACACAAAGTGTTTCAATTTAGTGAACTATTGAGTTTTTAATTACTTCTATACTACTTATATTAAACTCCACGCGTAGTATTAGTTTATCAGTTGCTATACTCTTGAGAAAAGGGCACAACGTTACCACGACCCTTTTGGTACCTCCCACACAAAGGGATCATTTTGCACAAAAATTTAACGGCCTATAACTTTGATTACTGTTCATACAAATACTTTAAGATTTATGCATTGTAATGCTTTTATGTACCTCCCACACAACATGGGCAAAATAAAAATTTTGATATCTGAGTTTTATGCATTTTTATGACTGCTATTAAACCACTGCACAGTGTGTCATTTGAGCAATCTAGATGGACAAAGTATTTTTTTTAGTTTTTTGTATAGAAAAAGCATATTAAATTAATATTAACCTTAGTATTTGTTAAAAAACTAAAAACATTAAAAAAAAATTAAGTGAAAACACCACGTCATGGATATTTTTCAAAGAGATTTTTTCTAGTTGTTGTAGCGTATTCTTCAACTTTGATTGACTTGTATAAAATTAATTGTTTTCCGAAAAATATACCACGTCTAAAGTATATATTAACGATGTATTCGCTTTTTCGCCGCACTGTGTTTCAATTCATAGTTTTTAAAGTATTTCCAGGGTGATTCTTAAACTAAGGCAAATATTTTAAAATTGTGAAAATATGAGCAAGATATTTTTGGTTTTTTTTTTGTAGTATACACACTATATTTAAAAACCTGAAAGTTTGGGCGAAGTGTTTTGAGGTGAAATTTTGTCATGTTCTTTTCTTTATAACGAATTGGATTTTAAAGGGAGTTCAAATACTCCACGTTTAAAATCAACAAAATAGCTCTAATTCAAATGTAATGAAATGCACAACATTTCTTAAAATAGAACTAATTTTTAAATTTCCAGCATTTTTTTTCGATCGAGCTAAGATTGACCATTGATCACAAACTAAAATGTATAGATTGTCACATTGCTTTTCTTCCTACGACAATATCTCAGTTTCATTTACCGTCATCTTAATAACAGTAAGTTATTGTGTTTTCTTATAATTATTTCTGTAATAGTGGACCTCTTTTTAATGACATATCGCTCACTCACTTCAAGACTGTTATAACTCAACATTAACATTTTTTGAAGTTGCCTTACAGAAATGCAAATTTTGCAAATATCCATAAATATATCTCAACGAAATTTAGTTTATAAGTTAACAATCATATTTCGGATTATTCCACCTTTTTAAACGTACTATTTTAAGTTAATTATTTTCTTATACGGACTTAAAGTTACACATCCTGACAATTTTCAATTTAAAGTTATGACACTCTTGAAGTAAGTGAGCGATATATAAAGATTGTGATATTCAGTAAACATTTTTTTTCGACTTTTATTCACCTAGATTGATGCAATAACACACTGTGCATTGGTTCTACGTGAAAAGGACATTTATACGCGAATAACGCGTATCCCGGCTCTCTCGGACTTATACTTAATTAATTAAATATGGTCCGTATAGCCACCATCCTTTCTTTGTTAGGATGCTGGTTATTGAAAAATTAAATAAAATATTTTTATTTAGCTATGTCAGTCTGTCCTTCTGTGCATGTATTCTTGTAATCAAAGTACAGGTCGCAATTATGGTCCGATCTCGACGAAACTTTACACATATGTTAGCCCCGATTTGACATGTAAGCGCTGTAAAAACTTTATTTTATATCCGATCAGTATGAAATTCGGCAGAAAGAGGTTTCTTATTATATGGATGTACACTATTAAATTTGGAAGAAATCGGTTCAGATTTAGATATAGCCCCCATATATATGTTAGCCCCGATTTGACATTTAAGCGCTGTAAAAACTTTATTTTATATCCGATCAGTATGAAATTCGGCAGAAAGAGGTTTCTTATTACATGAAGGAATACTGCCAAATTCGGAGAAAATCGGTTCAGATTTAGATATAGCTCCCATATATATGTTACCCCCGATTTGAAATGTAAGCGCTGTAGAGACTGTATTTTATATCCGATCACTACGAAATTCGACAGAAGGAGGTCTGTTTACATGAATAAGTATTCAGGCAAGATCGGTTCAGATTTATATTAAAGCTCCATATATATGTTCCTGATTTGGTATCAAACCGTTATAGAAGTTGTATTTTACTTCCGATCATTAAAATTTTCCAGAAAGATGTTTCTCACTTTAGGAACGAATATTGCTTAATTTAGCGATTATCGTTTCAGAATTAGAATACGTTTCTACCCATTTACCAATTATTCCAAATTATTATGGCAATGACCCTTATCGCATTGTGAGGGAGGTGTAGGGTATTATATAGTCGGCCCCGCCCGACTTTCTGCCTTTCCTTACTGGTTTATATTTGTATTTCGTAAAAGTTTATCTATGTTGTTAACAATTGTTACTAAACCACTGTTTCCACGTTATAAATATACATATGTCCAACATTTGTTGCCTTTATAAATACCTTAAATCTAACGCGTATAACAAGTTATAACGGGTTTTCCAATAGGGATGATATGATTTTGAAGTGACGTTTCGGCCATTTGTAATATGCCATGATCTTTCATTTGTTTTTCATTGTATTCAGTAGTGCTTACAATTTCATCATGGAGAGATATACGCAATACGTTTCCAAATTATTCAGTTTTATTATCAAAATAATCGTTTTCCAATTGCAACTTTTCGTGTGCTAAAAAAAATAAAAAAAAAAAAATACTTTCCAGTCGACCTACGACCTTGACACCCATGAGCAATATTAGCTCTCGGTAAGAGCTATCTTTTTGCCATTGACCGATTGTGGCTACGTGCCACACAGCAAATGAAACAATTGAATTGTTGCGAGAAAAGTTTGGAGATTCGATTATTTCAAGAAATTGTGATATTGAATGGCATCCAAGAAGTTGTGATTTAACACCATTAGACTAATTCTTGTGGGGTTATTTAAAGTCATTGGTCTTTCAAAATAAACCCCACTCTCTTCAAGCTTTACAAGTCAATATTGAACGTGCCATTCATGACATACGACTTGATTTAGTGAAAATGTGCTCGAAAATTGGGTTCATCGAACTCATTCCATTTGAATTACGTTTTATTTAGAACTTAATTGTATTGATTGTACTTCACATTAAATAAAAAACTTTTGAATTTACTTAACAATAAGTGTGTTTTTTTTTCAAAGAAATTATATCACTCTTATTGAAAAACCTTGTACTATCAGGCTTATACTAAGCAAATTGGAATTAAAAAAAAGTCTTTCAAAGATCTCGCTGGAGAATTTTATGGGCCTCATAATATGTCCCAGGTACGATGTCTTCCTTCTCTTTATAGCGGTAACCAACTCCCTCTCGCAGTGCATTTTTCTGAGTATTTCTGCATTAGGTAGTCCACGGTATTTTGAGTACCCGTCTATATGTATATCTAGATTTCAAATGCCTCTAAAAAGGTGAAAATAATGAGCAATTTCTTTGTGGAAACATTTGTATAAATGAAAAAAAAATTTTTTTCAAAACTTACACAAAATATTCGTCAAAAATCCAAAACAGTAATAATAATTTAGGAGCCTCAATATTTGTAAAAGTTATGGACGAAATGCTAAGATTGGTCTGACAATTTGTAGATTTGTATCTGTTTCTGCAAAACACTACCTTTAAAATATCATACAAAAGGATTTTAGAAATCGTATGTGATACCAGTAAGGAAAGGCAGAAAGTCGGGCGGGGCCGACCATATAATACCCTACACCTCCCTAACAATGCGATAAGGCTCATTGCGATAATAATTTGGAATAATTGGTAAATGGGTAGGAACATATTATCTAATTCTGAACCGATAATCGCTAAATTAAGCAATATTCGTTCCTAAATTGAGAAACATATATCTGGAAAATTTTAATGATCGGAAGTAAAGTACAACTTCTATAGCGCTTTGATACCAAATCAGGAGGAACATATATACGGATGTTATATATAAATCTGAACCGATTTTCCCTGAATACTCATTCATGTAAAAATACATCTTTCTGTCGAATTTCGTACTGATCGGATATAAAATACAGTCTCTACAGCGCTTACATGTCAAATCGGGGGCAACATATATATGGGGGCTATATTCTAAATCTGAACCAATTTTCTCCGAATTTGACAGTATTCCTTCATGTAGAAGGAAACCTCTTTTTGCCGAAGTTCGCACTGATCGGATATAAAATAACATTTTTACAGCGCTTACATGTCAAATCGGGGGTAACGTTTATATGGGGCTATATCTAAATCTGAACCGATTTCTTCCAAATTTAACAGTTTTCATTCAAATAATAGGAAACCACTTTCTGCCGAATTTCAGACTGATCGGATATAAAATAACATCTTTACATCGCTTACACTTCAAATCGGGGGTAGTAACGTTTATATGGGGCTATATCTAAATCTGAACCGATTTCTTCCAAATTAAACAGTGTCCATTCATATAATAAGAAAACTCTTTCTGCCGAATTTCAGACTGATCGGATATAAAATAAAGTTTTTACAGCGCTTACATGTCAAATCTGGGGTAACATATACATGGGGGGCTATATCTAAATCTGAACCGATTTTAACCAAATTCAATAGGGATCGTCCTTGGGCCAAATAAAATATATGTGTAAAGTTTCATCGAGATCGGACCATAATTGCGACCTGTACCTGTACTTTTACCCACAATCATTCATACCAGTACTGACCTCAATGGTCAACATTTTGGTATAGCTCCCACTCCATGTGACTTTTTAGCGCGTTAGAAACCACAAATACCAATCGATTGGGCTAAAATTCGGCAATTTGAATTTTATTATACCCAGAACCATTTCAAGGAGCAAGTAACCCCATTGGACCCTATTTCGGCATAGTCCCATACAACTGTCAGTACCGATTTGACTTCGTAGCCCCAAAGAAAAAAATTCTTTCCAGTTTGGCTTAAACACATACATATATATATATGATACATTTTAGCTGGAACGATTCGTTAGAAAAATTACCTAGGTTCACGTTTTGTCGTAGCCCTTACTTCACCTAAAAAAATTCACTGTAATTTTCTCTGCCAATTTTACAACTTAACAAAAATTTAGAGATTGTTATGTTATAGAGTGCGGTCCATAATATTTGAGACATTTTCTAATATTTCTGATTTTATTTTAAAAAGATAAATGGGAGAGTAGGAAAATTTTTAAAATAAGAACAATTTGTGAAGTTTTCCTTACTTTTTTCACATCATTTCGGGGCAAAAATCGTCAAATCGTCATGTCCTATTTATTGGCTCTGAAAATCGTCAAAATGACGATAAATCGTCATTTCTGACAACACTGCCTAATATACAATGATAGTGCCATATTATATACATGTGTGTTGTATCTATATGTGGTACATATGTATAAAATGAAATAAAATGATGAATATCCATTGTGCATGTTTTGCAAGAATAAATCCTATTAACGAAATTCATTTTGACACTTTGAGACTTTTGTAAATTTTAAAACAAAAACAGAGAAAAGCCAAACACTTGTTGCGAAACACAAACCCATCACACACTCACCCACTCATTTCACCATCCACGAGCAGAACAGAGCAGAGCAGATGTTCCAATCACAAAATCCACACACGTACATACTGAAAAAATACACAAATTGTCCTCCACAATTCACTGGGGACATGGCTGAGGGTGCGTGCTGTAGATGTAACAGTACATTTGGACTTCCAACAGGATAAACACGCACATGTGTACACTGTTCAAAAAAAAAAATGTAAATAGCTAGGCTTAAAATAAAGAAGAAAATTTTTCTTATTTGGAAACTTAGTTGTGCAAACATGAAATAATTCTTTTGGTGTTTTGAAACTTGCCACATATTTTGTAAATATTATTAACGGACACAAAAGTTAGTGCTTTTATTACTATTTAGTGCCTATAAAGTTTATTGATGATGATTATTAGACCTCGAATTGTTTGCATCTTTCAATTTTTCACCCGACTGGAAACAAACTTTGCATTTAGACGTTTTGTCGTTCAAATATAGACAATATTAGGGCACATCAAAAATATGCAAAAAATATATTTGAACAATAAAACGTCTAAATGCAAAGTTTGGTTCCTATCGGGTTTTTACAGTGTATAAACATATGTCCTCGTTATAGTTACATTGACATACGAGTACATATTTACGTACACACGGAAAGGATTTATTTGATGAGCGTACTATATGTGTATTGTTACAAATTTGTAGGAGTGCGTGTGGCTTTATATTTGAGTGTTATTATTATAAACAAACAGCGTAGAGCAAGAAAATATGCGAATAATTTGTTTATTTTGCAATGTTTCCTAAACGTGAGTTCACAGAATAGCAGAAAATATTTATGTACTTTTATCTGTTCTAATGACGAACGATTTTTTGTTTTTTTTGCTCCTGGATAGGTTCATTTCTAACACCCACATTACAGTATATTTCTGAGGCGGTCGAATCAAATAGTCGTATTTGTTGAGTGTATAAAATATCTCCTAAAAATCTTCGCACGAACTTGATCAAAATCACCACTTCCATATTTGATTTTCCCACCCCAGAAGTATATATGAGAGATTCCCTGGAAAACGGATCACACATTATTTTTTGTTTGCCAAATTTTTTGTACTGTTTCGATAGATTATGTGCATAGAACATGCTGTGTAAAGGGGCAAGTGAAGCCGATGAACCGTTTTCGCGGTACGCGTAGTTTAAGTTTGGAGTGAGTTGTAAAGGTCGTTACATTGATAATCTCATATCTTCAGACTTATTTAAGATATTTTAACGCAATAAAATGCGTTGCAAAGGTAATCGCTCAAGGATTCCGAATATAAGAAGTTTGTATAAGGAAATGTTGCGAAAAATTAACAAAAATATGAATTCTTTTTTATTTATCAATTTTTTTTATATAGTGCCCCTTTGATTTCAATTTTTCTTCTTCATAAAATTAGTTCAAAATATTTATTACTAATCCCTAAAAACAAATTCATGGAATACGCCACCATTACGCAATTATAAGAAAAAATATGAAAACTGTATTTGTCAAATAAAGAAAAAATTTAAATAAAATTTTGGAAATTTTACTTTATAGTTACATTGTTACCAATGTGCTTTGAAATATCAAACATAAAAATATATATATTTAGCTGTTTTTTAATTTTTGAAAGAAATCGCTTGCATTGGAGAAACTGAACTTCTTCATTGCCATCTGGGTGCTAGTTGAATTAGGAATTAGGGCGTGGTATTGCATAATTCCTTTAAGTCTTTGTGCTTCTGCGAATCTCTTTCCTAAAAATGATTTATATTTTTCTTGTTCAATCTTGGGACTAAAAAAAATTAAAGTTTTTGTTAAATTTGATTTTGCCCACTCGAATAACGAGACTGCAGTTAAAATTTGCTGGTTCAAAGGAAGCTGTAAACTGGCTCGTGCTGCTAACCTTTTTAAATTTCCACCGATACCATCGCAAGGGCCTTTTCCATGCGCGGTAGCATGAAAATGCCATTCAGCGTTCACACCAAAATCATTTTTGTGGTTCAGTAAATTTGTAATATTGTAACGGTTTTTGTAATGTTGAGGGGCACCATCAGTAAAATATATTATTTTTGAAACATTTATGTTTTTAGAAATAAGTGTCTCAAAAAGAATTTTTTGAAAAGCGTACACTGAAACAGTATTATGAGATAACTCATCGGAAATGACCGCCATTGATTTGTGTAAAATATTACCATTGATAACGTAATAAAACACCGCCGTATTAATTGATGCCTGGTTGTTGTTCCAATGAAACGATTGGGCTGCATTTTGGCAAAGAAATCCGTACACGGGGCAAAATCGCCTTTTTTGATATGTTTGAATCGAAAGAAAATATATTTGGAACACTAATTTTCAAATATTGTATATTTCTTAGCAAATATTGTATATTTCTATACAAGGTGGGCCTAAAGAAACCAAGGGGTGTAAACGTTTAATAACTTTTTCGTTTATTAATTTTTTTTTACTTTTTCTTTCAGATTATATAGACAACACTTGGAGAATTTATAATGGAGAGGTTCACAATTGAATAGAGAACCAGAACAATAGAATATTATTATTTAAACCAGAGATCAATTATTTTAACGCAAAGAGCAAATCGTGATGAAGCTCATTTTCATTTGAATGGCTTTGTTAATAAGCAGAACTGTAGGTTCTGGGGTTCTCAAAATCCAAGAGCCAATCATCAACGCCAATTGCACCCCATCAGGTGTACAGTATGGTGTGGGATCACATCTGAAAATGTCATTGGACCTTACTTCTTCGAGAATGAAG
Organism: Eudasyphora cyanicolor; assembly: GCA_963930755.1. Taxonomy (NCBI): domain Eukaryota; kingdom Metazoa; phylum Arthropoda; class Insecta; order Diptera; family Muscidae; genus Eudasyphora; species Eudasyphora cyanicolor. The sequence continues at coordinate 152,062,008 of OZ005736.1, read as the reverse complement.
ATGTAAGTGCTGTAACCGTAAATGGAGAGCGGTATCGGTTTATGATAGAACATTTTTTACGTCCTGCTCTTGAAAACAGACCTGGTATGTGGTTTCAGCAGGACGGAGCCACTGCCCATACTGCCCGAGACACAATGCCACTTTTAAGTCAAATTTTTGGAGAGCGAATAATTTCCAGAAATTCGGAAATTATTTGGCCAGCGCGATCGCCAGATTTGACAGCACCCGACTATTTTCTTTGGGGTTATTTGAAGGAGCGAGTGCATGTGAACAAGCCAGAGACAATCCTTGAACTCAAGGCAAACATTGTTGCAGAAATTCGAACGTTACAGCCACAAGTTTTGAAAGGTGTTATGGAAAATGCTCTAAAAAGAGCCCATCAGTGCGATGCTGAAAACGGTGGTCATTTAAGACACATTTTTTTCATACTTAGTGTAAAAAAATTTGCCATTTGTATATTATATACTCTGGAAGAAAAAATAAAAAAAATTAATAAACGAAAAAGTTATTAAACTTTTACATCCCTTGGTTTCTTTAGGCCCACCCTGTATTAATATATTACGACAAATTATATTTGCAAACTAATTTTGTCAAATAAAATATGTGTTTAAATACAACTAAAATTATTATTTAGGTATGTTTCCAAATTAATTTTATTTAAAAAAAAATTCCAAAACTTTTGCTGACTTTTTCGAATTTCAGTTTTAATTTTCCTTAGATTCGAATTGTACCTCCCAGTTATGATACCATATGCAGCATTAACTTCTGTTTTAAATCTATCATTTCAAATTTCTGAGTATTCCAAGTCATCATTAGTTGTTAATCCTCTAAGTACTTTATATTGATCCAAGATTATACGATTTCAATTATTATTATTAATTATTTTTACGAACATTAAAAATTTCTAAAAATTTAACAATTACTGAAAAATTTAACACATATTATGTATTTTATGAATACTTAAATGCAAATAAATATTTGTTTCGGAAATAACAGTCGCATTGGGATGTAAATAAATATTTGTTTAGAACAACATCTTCCCAAATACACAATTTTTGTGTGTACCAAATATTATATGTTTAGAGTGTACCCTAAACATATATATGTTTCAAGCCGAATATGTTTGGGGCAATATACTACAGAATCGATTTTTTTTCAGCGTGTAGTTTTCCGCAAAATCAGTTACAATTAATATTTCGCCTTCTTTTAAATTATTTTTTCGATATTCTAAATACGTCAATTGTTGCTTTGCTATGAAATCGTGAGTTCTTAGTGTTTCTAGTTTCAAACTTAGTTCATCAACAAAATCGTCCTTTTCCATTACTTCCGTAACAAGTTGGGTTCTGTCGGTGCATCTCCATGTTTGAAATTGAATTGTCTCGACATCCGTATCATCTAGAATATTTATCAGAAATTTACGGATTTCTCCACATATAGTTTGCATACGGCGCAATTCCCGTAATTCCCAGTTCGGAGAAGGTTCTTTGCATACCATCATCCGTAAAAAATCTTTGCAGGATTCTACTTGACTTTCCCTGTTTTTAGTAAGATATCGAAGTTTTGCACCTTCAATCATTTTTTTACATTTTCATGATAAACGCAGACGCATACATTATGTGTACCACTACCTCCAGCAAAAACACGTTGCTTAGGGCGAAGCCGAGCAAAGGTTGAGAAACCAACTTTGAATTCCGGGTGTTCTATCAAGTAGCTTTCATACAGACGGACGGTACATAATATTAAGCGTTTTTGAAGATGGATCCTTTTCCCGTCATGTTGTTTTACTGATACGAAATCCATCTTACCTGGAAATATTCGGCTATTTTCGTCTTTTAGGTAGAAATTTGAAACACTCTCTTTTGTTTCATAAGAAAGTCCTCTGTTAAATGAAGATGTTTGTGATGTCATTATTCCTATTATTCCATGTATTTTTACATGATTTTTAGCATTTCTTGCCATTCTATACGAACAGTCAAAGACGTCCATGGTTTTACGAATGGACCATGTATCCGGAATAAATGTAAGTATTTCAAACTTTTGAGTTTTTGTTGTTTCAGTGTGCTTAAATTTTGAGATTAAACTCTCGAGAATTTGTTCAGAGTCAGACAAAGTATTTGATTTTTCCATTGTTTTATAAATATTTTTCTTCTTTTTTGTTTTTGGTACATATTCGGCGTCCGAATATTCAGGCGAAAAGTCTGGATCTGAATAAACATCATTAAATTTCCGTTCTGGTTCCGTATCTTCTATAATAGATTCAATTTGGGCTGAATCTATGTTAGATGGCCAACCTTCTTTATATATTCTGCAACGGCAACTGTTACACAATTTAACATTTTCACACAATCCATTATCCTTTCTTATATTTTCAGGAACATTGCGGACCACATTGCATTTTTTGTGATTATTCAGATTAAATGGATTTAAACAGTTCTGGAAAGGCATTTTTATATTTTTATATGAAAGCAGTTTATCAATTAGGAAAACACGTCTTGATGAGTATATTTAAAAACGTTTGAAATATAAAAACTGTCAACAATTTAATGCACGCTTACTATGGAAAATCTCTAATGAATAAAGTAAAATTTCCAAAATTTTATTTTAATTTTTTCTTTATTTGACAAATACAGTTTTCATATTTTTTCTTATAATTGCGTAATGGTGGCGTATTCCATGAATTTGTTTTTAGGGATTAGTAATAAACATTTTGAACTATTTTATGAAGAAGAAAAATTGAAATTCCCCCTATAAAATTGAATGCCCCCTATATAAAAAATTGATAATCAAAAAAGAATTAATATTTTTGTTAATTTGTCGCAACATTTCCTTATACAAACTTCTTATATTCGGAATCCTTGAGCGATTACCTTTGCAACGCATTTTATTGCGTTAAAATATCTTAAATAAATCTGAAGATATGACATTATCAATGTAACGACATTTACAACTCACTCCAAACTTAAAATACGCGTACCGCGAAAACGGTGCATCGGCTTCACTTGCCCTTTTGCACAGCATGTTCTATGCACATAATCTATCGAAACAGTACAAAAAATTTGGCAAACAAAAATTATGTGTGATACGTTTTCCAGAGAATCCCTCATATACGAGTATATATGTACTTTGTAGGTACATAAATACTAATACAAAATTGAACACTCCAATTACATTAGTGGGAGTTCAGAATTGCTTCAGTTTTTACCATGGAGTGGAATGAAAAAAAAACAACATTTTTAAAACGCTCTGACCGCTTGGGATTAGTCTATGTTCATCTACTTCATAAAACTGTTTGAGGAGAGTGGAGATGTCAAAGACATCGTTTTTGCAGAAACGAATTCGCTATTAGACTGTCCAGTCCATTGTTTTACCACGTAAGGGAAGACATACGTTATACCTAGTCCCTCCCGTTTGAGCTTTGAAAAGCTCAAAAGTTGGCGGATTCCAACATCAGCGAAGTTGGCAAACTCTTCAAAGAAATAAGAGCGCAAGGTTGTATGCCGCCTTCTAGAGAGAGCGGGACACAGACTCAAAAGTTGTTCTAATGATTCCTCCTCCTCTTCGTCTCCACAGCTTCTGCAAAATTCAAATACAATGAATCGCTAGTCGTGTTATCACAAACACTATTAGCGAGACGTCCGTTCTCGACAACAACAGCAGGTGCGTTTTGAGTCTAAACCTGTGGCCCGGTTTAGACTCAAAACCAGCCAGCCAGGAAAGTATGCAGTTCCAGACTAGAGACCACCTGTAATTAGTTGCCGTAACACTATCTCTCAAGAGGAGCTTGCAGGTTGCTAGATGCATGCCCACATGTTCCAGGTTCCCTGGAGCGTGTAATGTAGTTCCTAAGCTTGCAAGTTCATCTGCCCTGCAGTTCCCTAGTATATACCTATGGCCCGGCACCCAAATCAGGTGAATGTTGAACTGACAGTCGAGGACAGTTTTCGAATACAGGAATATATTTTCCAGGGACTTAATATCAGCCTGACCAGTGATGCCAACTTTTTCCGAAGCAAAGGCGTAATGAAAAATTGAAAAAGCGTAAAAAAGCACTAAACTATAATATTACTTTAGTCGGGAGAGACGACAACATTATATCCGCCTCCATCAGAGCTGAATAAAAAGAAATACAAAAACATGTTTTGTCAAATTTTATTAAAGTTGTTTTCTTAACGAGAATAATATATTCAACAATTTTTATTTTATGGCGCATAGATTCATTATCAGAATATAGAAATATACAGGAGACATACATAAATCTGAACCTATTTTCGTCAAATTTTTTAAAGTTAGTTGAAAAATTTAAATTGGGAAATATACTATTTTGTTTTTGCATCTATGTCTTATGGAGTTTATATCTAAATCTGAACCAATTTTCTCTAAATTTGATATGTCCATTTCTGGTTGAAGGAATATGACGGATATATATAAACCTGCCAAAAATTTCATACAATTGCCAGAGTTTATTATTGGCTCCATCAAATTTTCTATGCCAAATTGCTTAAAGATTTGATGCAAATTGTGGCATATGATGGCAAATCTTGAAGTACATATGGTGTAGCAAAATCGTCTAATTGCTTTATGTTACCAGATTTGGTCTGACAAATGTACGAAAAGCGTCAAAAGCACTAACGAAAAATGTGAAAAGCGTTTTTTTCATTTGGCGCTAACTGACAACTTTTCGCGTATTGAGTGGTCTGAAAAGCACTAAATCTGGTGCGAAAAGCGCTAAGTTGGCATCCCTGAGCCTGACTATCAGAGAAAATATTTATACCGACTTTAGTCAGTACATTAATTTTCAGCTATTCCGCTGTCTCTATAATAGCTAATATTTCTGCCTGGTAAACACTACAGTGACCAGGCAGTCTTTTTGCATGTGATAGCTGAAGTTCCTCAGAATAGTGTAATCAACAGTGCCCGGGAGGGCAGGGATTCTGCCCAGAATGACACTATGCCTGTAGCCATTTCCTGACCATAGTGACAGTGCACTGAGTCTAATCGCAGTACATGCGGCACATTGCACTGCTATAATATTTAACGTCATTAAATGTAGCATAACATTTAGCGTCGCAGTTGGTATCGTTCTCAGCGCACCATTGAAACATATAGCAGCCATTCGCTGAACCTTGTTCAGTACCGCACAGAAGGTGGATTTCTGCAGAGCTATCCACCAGACAACAATGTCGTACAGCATTATCGGCCTGACTACTGCCGTACACATCTAATAAACTATACGCGGGTTCAGACCCCAGCGTTTTCCTATTGCACTTTTCCAGGTATATAGCGCTATCATAGCCTTATTTGCTCTTTCCAAAATGTTGGGTTTGGAGCGCATCTTCCTGTTTAGCAAAATACCTAAGCATTTTGCGCTTTCAGGGGAGGAAATGTCTATAACCCCAAGGAGACAGGTGTAACTTGTGGCATCTTAATTCTTCTGGTGAAAAGATCCGTCTTGGTCGGCTTAACACCAAGACCATTACCGAAAGCCAGTCTTGCGGTTGTATGAAGATCCTAATGTAGGATGTCTCTGAGAGTATCTAGAAGCTTCCCTCTAACAGCTATTGCCACGTCATTTGCATAGGCAACAACTCTGACACCCATCATCTCCAGAGAAATTAGCATATTGTTCATGGAGAGATTCCATAGCAGAGGAGACAAGACACCCCCTTGGGGCGTTACCCTGCTGACAAATCTATGGAGTCAGTTGGCCCTAAGCTGGCTGAAATGCGTCTGGTAATTAGAAGGTTAAGAATGAACCTACGTATACAGCTGCCAACCTTCAGAGTTTCTAACGCCGTAATTATAGCGGCTGGATTTATGTTATTGAAGGCATCCTCCATATCTAAAAAAGCCACCATAGTATATTCCTTAACAGAGAGGGATCCTTCAATAAAGCTGACTAGATCATGCAGGGCGGATTCGGTGGTCCTTGCTGTAGGTATTCTGCTGAGTGGACAGTAGCCTGTGATGAATTTGAGTCCTAAGGTAGCTATCTATTAATCTCTCCAGAGTTTTAAAGAGAAATGACTATAGACTAATTGGTCGGAAATCTTTAGCTCCAGCGTGAAACGGCTTTTCCGCTTTTGGAATGAAACAACCTTTGTTTCTCTCTATTTTGTTGGTATGTATGCCTGATTGATACAACATGTGTATATCTCTCTAAGCCAGGGAGCAATTATATTAGCCACTGCCTGTAGCAACACCGGCGAGACTTTGTCTGGTCCTGGTGACTTAAAAGGTTTAAAGCTTTTAATAGCCCAAAGAATTCTAGATTCGGTTACAATCTCGTTGGCAACATGAAGTATTCAATGCCTCTTCAGAGTTGCCCGGGAAATGTGTATCCAGGAGCACTCCCAGCGATTCCTCACTAGACGTATTCCAGTAACTATCATCTTTCTTGATGTACCCAATAGTACAAGGTGTTGAGGCTTAAATTTTTCGTAACCTTGAGGCTTCGGGTGAGCTTTTTACGCCACTGCAGAAATCTATCTAGGATTTATTTTGAGCAATTCTCAACTACTTTAGGTACCGTTTGAGTTCTTCCTTGTATGTGTCTCAGTCCGTCAAAACACAGTCTATGGTAACCCCTGACTGGGAACCGAAAAGTCCGATGAGCTCAGTACGCATAACACTCGGACTTAGAGGAGTTGGTTTTAAGTATAACCACTACTGTAGGGGGAAACATGTACACCATAGCATAGCCCCCGGTACTGTGGCAAGGACTGTGTGGCACAACAACTATTACTTGCTGAGGCGCCCAGGTATCAGCAAGGCTCCGTACAAATACAGTCGATTACACCTGACTGCAAACCATACACCGATGGGCACGAGGTTGCTTTACACCCTGGTGATAGAGGGTTTTTTTAATAGAACCAGGGAGCATAGGTACACCCCAAAATGGCTCAACTAGATTCAGCTATTACAAGTACAAAGCACCAATCAGAAACTCACACTTTCTTCTATTTAAAAAAATATAAATCTTACTACGCTTATTTTTTTTGTTTTTGTTATATTTGATCTGCTTTCATAGTACAAAATTGTATTTTTTTATTTTAATATACATATGAAAACAACTTTGTTTTATTAATGAAGAAAAAATATTTGGAATGGTGGGATAAACAGATCTTCAGCATGTATGGGGATGATGATATCTGATTGACTTTTTTATACCCGACACCAGACTGTGGTACGGGGTATTATTACTTTGTGCATTTGTTTGTAACACTTAAAAGATAATGAGATAGACTCATAGTTTATTATACCGATCGGCATAGAATCACTTTCTGGATCGATCTGGCCATGTATGTCTGTCTGCAAAAATGGGGTACACCGGTCCATTTGTTAGTATGGCCCACATATAAACGTTCCCACCGATGTCATTTCTTGACGCTCTAGAGAACACATCTTTTAATTTATATGGCTGTAATTTAAGAATTTATACTAATCATCACTACATCCTGAAAAAAAATCGCTTCTGTAGTATATTAACCCAAACATATTCGGTTAAAACCTATATATGTTTAGGGTACACACTAAACATATAATATTTGGTACACACATCTATATATATAAAAATGGAAAAATGTTTGTATGTTTGTATGTATGTATGTATGTATGTATGTATGTATGTATGTATGCTATAGACTCTGAAACCACTGGACCGATTTTATTTATTTTTCTTTTGTTTGAAAGGTTCTTTGTCAGAGATGGTTTAGGGAAAATTTTTTTTTGAAAAAAAGTGGGCGGGGCAGGATTTGGCGTGGCATTACTTAATATCCGATTATCTCAGAAAGTGTTGACCCTAGAAGAACGAAATTTGGAACACACGTTAGTGGAGTTATTTTCTAAAACTTCAATAAAAATGGACGGAATCGAAAATCTGATATCTGGGGCAACGAAGTGGACCGGGTCCAGCTAGTAAATTATATATTTGGAAAGATGTTGTTCTAAAAAATCTTTTTTTACATTCCTATATGTTTTTATTTCCAGAGAATTGAACAACTCCGGGAAATAAAAAAAACTCTAGCCTTTCCCTACTGGATTAAGATATGCGTTTTTTAGAAAGCAGTTATCGTTCCGTACAACTTGAGCTGCGCGTACCCGGGGATAAGTCAATAAAATTTATTCGGAGCTCATATGTTAACATATTATAATAAAATTTATTTTCGAATTAATTTTCTGAAACAAAATATGTATTTACGTACAAATAAAATTTTTGTTTAGGAATATATCCAAATATATTTTATTAAAAAAGATTTTCCAAATTTTGCTAATTTTTCCGAATTTTATTTTTTTTTTATTTTTTCTTGATTTCAATTTATATTTTACAGTTAAAAATGTCAAATGCATAATTAACATTTGATTTAAAGCATATATTTTCAATTTTTAAATTTTCCAAGTCATAATTTGTTGTCAATCCATCAATGCCAATGATTTTCCGTTATAAACTATGAAAAATATTGAAATCAAAAAATCGACAGAATTATTCAAATGAAAAATATCCATTTCTGACAATTTTAAGTAAAAACTATCTTATATAGAAACTGAAGAAAACACCAGATTAAAATTTACAGGATGAGCTCAGATTAGGTAGGACTACATGACTATACATATTTCAGATATCTAAATTGGTTTTTTCCTGGTCCAGTAGGCAAATTAAAATTTACGAGGAAAATATATAACGATATATGCAAATATTAGTGCACATAAACGCTATAATTCGGCACACTGTTCAGCACACAATTCGTGTAATATTCCATATAACATTACTCATAAAATGAGGGTATACCATAGTCGGTTTACTCGACTGAACTTTCTTACTTGTTAAGATATAAAAAATGTAATATTCACATCTCAGGAATTTGTTAATAAATACTCTTTAGAAAAGAATGGGGCTGAAGATCATCTTAAAATTTTCAGCGTTCATTTTAAATATATGGGGCTACACAACAATATTTTTCACAGAATTTTAAGTTGGTGTCATTGATGTGTAAAATGCAAATCAAATTTGCAGATGCATTGGATGCATTTGAAAACTTTAAGGACTCGAAAGTGAATCCCTGTAATAATAAGAACAACTAACGACCTTCAAAATTAGCCGTCATTTGTAAAAATCCACCAACACATTTCGAAAATTCATAACTCTAAACGAACGCCTTTTGAAAATGTTTTCCTATTTTCTCACATTTCGAATATTAAAACCAGTAAGGAAAGGCAGAAAGTCGGGCGGGGCCGACTATATAATACCCTACACCTCCCTAACAAAGCGATAATGGTTATTGCCATAATAATTTGGAATAATTGGTAAATGGGTAGAAACATATTATCTAATTCTGAAACGATAATCGCTAAATTAAGCACTATTCGTTCCTAAATTGAGAAACATATTTCTGGAAAATTATAATGATCGGAAGTAAAATACAACTTCTATAGCGGTTTGATACCAAATCAGGAGGAACATATATATGGAGCTTTAATATAAATCTGAACCGATCTTCCCTGAATACTCATTCATGTAATAAGAAACCTCTTTCTGCCGAATTTAGCACTGATCGGATATAAAATACAGTTTTTACAGCGCTTATATGTCAAATCGGGGGTAACATATATATGGGTGTTATATCTAAAACTAATCCGAGTTTCTCCGAATTTGGCAGTATTCCTTCATGTAGAAAGAAACCTCTTTTTGTCGACTTTCGCTCTGTTCGGATATAAAATAACATTTTTACAGCTCTCACATGTCAAATCGGGGGTAAGTATATATGGGGGCTATATCTAAATCTGAACCGATTTCTTCCAAATTTAAAAGCGTTCATTCATATAATAGGAAACCTCTTTCTGACGAATTTCGCCCTGATCGGATATAAATTACAGTTTTTACAGCGCTTACATGTCAAATCGGGGGTAACATATATATGGGGGCTATATCTAAATCTGACCCGATTTTCTCCGAGTTTAGCAGTATTCCTTCATGTAATAAGAAACCTCTCTTTGCCGAATTTCGCACTGATCGGATATAAAATGAAATTTTTACAGCGCTTACATGTCAAATCGGGGGTAACGTATATATGGGGGCTATATCTAAATCTGAACCGATTTCTTCCAAATTTAACAGTGTTCATTCATATAATAAAAAACCTCTTTCTGCCGAATTTCATACTGATCGGACATAAAATAAAATTTTTACAGCGCTTACACTTCAAATCGGTGTAACGTATATATAGGGGCTATATCTAAATCTGAAACGATTTCTTCCAAATTTAACAGTGTTCATTCATATAATAAGAAACCTCTTTCTGCTGAATTTCATACTGATCGGATATAAAATACAGATTTTACAGCGCTTACATGTCAAATCGGGGGTAACGTATATATGGGAGCTATATCTAAATCTGAACCGATTTCTTCCAAATTTAACAGTGTTCATTCATATAATAAGAAACCTCTTTCTGCCGAATTTCATACTGATCGGACATAAAATAACATTTTTACAGCGCTTACACTTCAAATCGGGGGTAACGTATATATGGGGGCTATATCTAAATCTGAACCGATTTCTTCCAAATTTAACAGTGTTCATTCATATAATAAGAAACCTCTTTCTGCCGAATTTCATACTGATCGGACATAAAATAACATTTTTACAGCGCTTACACTTCAAATCGGGGCTAACATATATATGGGGGCTATATCTAAATCTGAACCGATTTTAACCAAATTCAATAGGGATCGTCCTTGGGCCAAAAAAAAGTTATGTGTAAAGTTTCGTCGAGATCGGACCATAATTGCGACCTGTACTTTGATTACAAGAATACATGCACAGACGGACAGACGGACAGACGGACAGACAGACGGACAGACAGACAGACGGACATAGCTAAATCAACTCAGAAAGTGATTCTAAGTCGATCGGTATAATAAACGATGGGTCTATTTCTTCTCCTTTTGGGTGTTACAAACAAATGCACAAAGTTATAATACCCTGTACCACAGTGTGGTGTAGGGTATAAACATGTGGGAAAAAATTTGGAATTTTTCGTCAACTATAAAATGTTTTATTTTGAGCAGAGAATCGATATGCCGTGACCCTGTAAAGGTTTTCGGTTTGACATGAACTGAACCATATAGGGGCTAATATACATTTGATTTTCTTCAAAATTGGCAATATAACAAATATCAGTATCAATAAACTGCTCTCTGAAAATTTCATAACGTCCTGATGTTAAAATTTCTATACCACTTTAATACCAATCAGAAGGAAAACATCAGACGGCAGTTTAGGTTTAATGTTAGGGTGGCAGCCGTATTTTTTTATACAAGCTCACATAGACCCGTTTAGGTCCCTAGTGTTACCACGGGCTGAAATGTCCCTCATCGAAACCAACCTGTTTTATATACCAATTTATCGATAGTACGAATATGGGTACTGGAAAGATCTGTTAGGCTGCCTAGAAAGGCCGACCCCAGTAGGTCCAGTCGTCGTTTACTCAGAGCGGGGCAGTCGCATAGCAAGTGCTCAATGCTCTCCACTTCTTCCTCATCGACACAGCTTTTGCAGAAGTCATTAGAGTCAATACCCAATCTTTTGGCGTGTTCGCCGATCAAGCAGTGTCCCGTCAGAACTGATACTAACGTAGACAATCTTTGCCTCTCTAGTGCGAGGATATATTTTGATCTTTTCAGGTCATACCTACCCTGCAGGTGCCGATTTCTGTCCATCTTTCGTGGGACTGCCTGATTGCCTCTTGCCTAGGCCAAAGCTTGCACGTGGATAGTGGCGCACCAATAAATGCAAATTCTTCGAGAATTTGTAATGTCGTCCCTTTCCTAGCAAGTTCATCGGCTTTGCAGTTCCCCGGGATATCCCTATGCCCAGGCACCTATATGAGGTGTATATTAAACTGCTCAGTCATCTCGTTAAGAGTTCTGCGGCAGTCGAGGGCTGTTTGTGAATTTAGGGATGTTGCCTCCAGAGAATTGATGGCAGCCTGGCTATCCGAGTAAATGACAACGCCAGTGTTGGTTACTATGTTGCGACTCAGCCACTTGGCTACTTTCCATATTGCCATTATTTCGGCTTGATAGACACTGCAGGTATATGGTAGTATGTGAGCTATATCCAAACTAAGCTCTGCACAGTGTACTCCGAAGCCAACCTTTTCATCTATTATTTCTATTACCTGGTATTCTTCCAACCCATTCACCTCTGGCGGGAATCATAGTGATGTAATTTCTCTCGAAGGTGTACACAGTTGGCATATAGTCCACTCGGTCTGTTACCATAGCACTACACTTTGATATCCTCATGTGACAGTAGTTCTTGTACCTCCACATTGATAGGCAGTTTAATCTTATTGCCGCTTTGGTTGCCACTTCTCTCGCCACAATATTAATCGGCAGTATATAGAGTAGGGCTTGTAGAGACTCGGTCGCTGTGGTCCTTAAGCCTCCGCTTATGCGCAGCTAGGATGTTCTCTGAACCTTTGTTAGTAGGTTGGTGATGGTTAGTTTGTCAGTTGCCGCCCACCATACCACAATGCCGTATAACAGTATAGGACGAACTACTGCTATATATATCCAGTGGACGATTTTAGGAGAGAGGCCCCACCGCGACCCTACAGCCTTTTCGCAAGAGTATAAGGCGACGTTGGCCTTCCTTACACGTTCCAATAAATAACAGTTTCCTATCTAGAATTATTCCTAAAAATTTTGCACTTTCAGAAAAGACTAGATTTGTTCCATTTATCCGGGGTGGAGGGTCCACATGTGGGACTTTATTCATCCTAGTAAAGAGAACCAATTCTGTCTTGTTTGGGTTTACGCCCAAACCGCTGCTTTTGGCCAAACGGCAGTTTGATAAGTCGGTTACGTTTTTATTAAAACTATTTTTTCGTTCTACTTCTTAGCAGTCTCGTTTTAGAAATCGGGGCAGCTATCGCGTGGAAAGCTTTTTCATACCCAAATATTCGACAGTTGACTAGTAATAGATAACAGTTAACCGGACTAGTAATGAATTTAATATTACTGCGTTACTAAAAATAGCATTGCTGCATTCGGATAAGGTCGGCATTAAGAAGTGAATTTATTTATTTTCCGAAGACATTATATAGATATTAATCTATGCGATAAAACATGGGTGGCAAAGAGATTTAAAGCGGCTATACCATAGGTACACGAATAGACAAAATCTTGAGTATGTGTTATTAGACTAGACTACGTAATATTAGACCTAGGCACACTGCATAACATATGCATTTCAAATTAAGTTAAAAAATTTGATTGCCTAAGAAATTATTTCCAATAGTGATGTATCCATCATAGAGGATTTCATAGAAAATGTACTTTGACACGTACCCAACCATTTAGTAGAATTCTGAGAGGAGTTTACGGCTCTGAATTGCACTGTTGATACTAGGTTTGCTACTTTAGAATCAGGCCAGTCCTTATCAAAATCTCTAATCTTTAAGGGCTCAGTGGCTATATCTAAGCTTCCGACCGAACTTACCATGATGGCATTATAAAGGGTGGTCCAACCATAGTGAAAGATGTTAATTGTGAGTCACACCTTAACTTCAAGCTTTTTGCCCAACTTAGCTTGACATTTCTTTGTTTCAGTGTTTGTCAAATTTAATCATGGAGCGGTACACAATTGAGCAGCGCGTTAAAATTGTTGAAGCCTTTTACGAAAGTGGGCGTTGAAATAAAAATGCATTTCGTGCACTTTGTGATTTTTTGGTCAGGATAATCGACCAAATGTGTCCAGAATTGCCGCATTTGGGCAAATGAGAATCAACGAGTGATTGTTGAAATAACGATGCATCCACAAAGAGTGACTGTTTGGTGCGGTTTATAGGCTGGCGGCGTCATCGGTCCATACTTCTTCGAAAATGAGGTCGGCCAAGCAGTTACCGTGAATGGTGATCACTATCGCGAGATGATAACGGACTTCTTGTGGCCATAAATGGAGGATATAGACCTGGACGATATGTGGTTCCAACAGGATGGTGCCACTTGTCACAAAGCCAAGGAAACAATGGCTCATTTTCGCGAGAAATTAAATGGCCGTGTTATCTCACGTCGCACAGAGGTATTTTGAATGCATAAAATTTTTTCGACAATAACTTTTCAAAAATCGAATCATAGAAAAACTCCAGTGAAGTTACCTAAATATTGTAAATGAAACTAATGAAAATTTGCATGCAACCCAGTAGCTTATGCATGCAAGATATTTTCACTGGTGAAATTTAAATGTCTGTATTATTAAAATACATAAACTGGTGCCACTTGTCACAAAGCCAACGAAACAATGGCTCATTTTCGCGAGAAATTAAATGGCCGTGTTATCTCACGTCGCACAGAGGTATTTTGAATGCATAAAATTTTTTCGACAATAACTTTTCAAAAATCGAATCATAGAAAAACTCCAGTGAAGTTACCTAAATATTGTAAATGAAACTAATGAAAATTTGCATGCAACCCAGTAGCTTATGCATGCAAGATATTTTCACTGGTGAAATTTAAATGTCTGTATTATTAAAATACATAAACTGGTGCCACTTGTCACAAAGCCAACGAAGCAATGGCTCATTTTCGCGAGAAATTAAATGGCCGTGTTATCTCACGTCGCACAGAGGTATTTTGAATGCATAAAATTTTTTCGACAATAACTTTTCAAAAATCGAATCATAGAAAAACTCCAGTGAAGTTACCTAAATATTGTAAATGAAACTAATGAAAATTTGCATGCAACCCAGTAGCTTATGCATGCAAGATATTTTCACTGGTGAAATTTAAATGTCTGTATTATTAAAATACATAAACTTTTTTTAATTTAAAAAAAGTTACTTAAATTGCATATATAGTTTAGTAGATATGAAAGAAATAAAATGGGTGAGCGCCCAGTAGGTGAGTAGGTAGCGTGCTCACCTACGAGTATGGGGGTCGTGGGTTCGATTCCCATCAGAGGCTCTGGTCTTTCGCTGCAAAATCCAGCCACATGGTCTTTGTAACCCGGCTTTTCCCTGGACTGCAAAATTAGAATATAAATTTACTTTGTATTGTAATTCATATAAATAAATAAATAAGTAAATAAAATGGGTACATTAAATTCAGCGTTTGTAGTTTTCCGTGGAATACAAAAAAATTGGCTCGGTGGAGCTCGGTATTCTGACTGCAACGAAATGAAGGACGGGACACTATTTTTTAAATTAACGCAATTTAAAGAAAATGTCTGTTCACCGTTCGCTGAGCAAACTTATAAATTTTATGAAAGAGAATTATAAATTTTATGATAACAAATTGATTATAATCGTATGGGCGGTGGCCAGGGGGCGGGACTGATTTCCATGAAACTTGGCACGCATATTTTGTTTTTTTCTAGGAAGTGTATGTACCAAATTTGAAGACTTTTGGAAGAATAAGACAATAGTTATGGGAAAAAATCGATTTGGAGTGTATGGGCGGGGGGCATTAGGCGTGGCCGAACTATAGGAACTATATTTACCAAATTTGAAGAATTTTGCTCTGATAGGAAAAATTTTATAAGAAAAAATCGAGTTGGATTGTATAGGCGGTGGCCGATTTTTAAGAAATACCTTTTTTTCTTAAAGCCATCCCACTGTGCGTCGTGGCGATGTTAATTGGCCGCCACGATCATGTGATTTGAGACCGTTGGACTTCTTTCTTTGGGGATATTTAAAAAAAGAAGTGCACGTCAATAAGTCAAGAACAATTCAAGAGCCAAAGGGTGAGGTAATTCAGCACATTAACGACACCGAACCTCAATTATGTCTCAGAGTCATTGAAAATGTGGACCAGCGGATAGAGGTATGCCACCGAAGCCATTACGAGCATTTGAGCGAAATTTTGTTTTACACATAATGTCATAAATCCTTTTTTCATAATAAAAAATATTAAGATAATTCCCTGAAAACTTTTGTTTTATTTACAATAGCTGGACCCGGTCCACTTGGTTGCCCCATATTTCCGATCCCGTCCATTTTTGGACCACTGACATAGACTGTCAACAGAACTGCAGTGGAACAAACACACAAACAAACGATTAGCCACGCCCACATTTTCCCCGCCCACTATCTGCAATTTTTTTTTGTCCAAAACCATCTCAGACCAAATAGCTATCAAACAAAAGAAAAAATTTTAAAATCGGTCCAGTGGTTTAAACGTCTATAAAACACATACATACATACAAACATTTTTCCATTTTTATATATATAGATTAACATAGTGCGTTATGGTTGGACCACCTTCTTATATAAAATGATACAATTGGGATTTGCACCCCACATTGTATAGATATGTAGAGTTTTTTTACCAATCCACTTTTTTATATACAATTTGGAAACTCGAAATCGGCATTGGATAATGTTTCATGCGGGGTACCACAGGGATCAATTCTGTCGCCCCATTTGTTCAGCAGATAAAAGACTTAATAAACCTGAACTTGAACTTGTTATATATGGGCAATATATAAATCTGAACCGATTTTCTTCAATTTTGGCAACGTTTGTTTATGCATTAAAAACTTTGTTGCCTATTGTTATAGTAATTTTGGCCAAGGGTGCGTATGCTATACGCAAAGCTATAACATCGCAGAAATTTGTTAAATTTGTTATTTGTTACGTATACGCTAGGATGTATTACTCGATACAATTTTGGTTTTGCATTACTCAAATTTTTTGATTTTACAAAGGATTAGATTAAACTTATCAACATTTTTGTAACCTACATCATATGAGCATTTTTGTTACAATAATATTAAATATACCCTTATGAAGACCAACAAAAATGCCCGAAAAACGGGGTTTCCAATAGGATTTTGAAATGTTTTTTCGGCCATTTCAGTAGTGTGTACAGATTCATCATGGAGGGATATACGCAAGAACAACGTTTAAAAATTATTCAGTTATATTATCAAAATAATCGTTCTCCAATTGCAACTTTTCGTGCGCTGAGTCCATTTTGACATATTGATATTTTAGCTCACGTTAAGAGCTAAAGCTTTTGCCATCGACCAATTCCCGATCCGACGTACCGTTAAGAAGGTAGAGCAAAAATAAACTTTCCGTTCACATTAGAAAATTATGCTAAGTCCATTTTTTTTTTTAAATCCAAAAAACACTTTGCAGTCGTGCTGCGATCTTGACACCCATGAACAATATTTTAGCTCTCGTTAAGATCTATCTTCTTGCCATTGACCAATTGTGGCTACGTGCCACACAGCAAATGAAACAATTGAATTATTGCGAGAAAAGTTGGAGATTCGATTATTTCAAGAAATTCTGATATTGAATGGCCTCCAAAAATGTGATTTATCACCA
Organism: Eudasyphora cyanicolor; assembly: GCA_963930755.1. NCBI lineage: Eukaryota > Metazoa > Arthropoda > Insecta > Diptera > Muscidae > Eudasyphora > Eudasyphora cyanicolor. The sequence goes on along the minus strand of OZ005736.1, from coordinate 152,044,675 downwards.
TTCGACTATTTCTTTTGTGGTTATTTGAAACCAGAGTCTCTTCACAAGTCAATATTGAACGTGCCATTCATGACACACGACTTGATTTAGTGGAAAATGTGCTCGAAAATTGGGATCTTCGAATTCGTTCCTGCAGAAGAAGTCGTGGAGGCCATTTGAATGACGTTTTATTTAGAACTTAATTGTATCGATTGTACTTCACATTAAATAAAAACTCTATCATATCACTCTTATTTGCAAACCATGTATTAGAAAAATAAGGAAACTAAATATAAGTATCGCCTTTTATTTACCACCGACCTCGGGCCAAACCAACGATGGCACAATATTTTTAATATTCGTAAAATTCGACGATTGTCGACGATTTATCCAAGACCGTCCGTCCAATTGTCCTTGTATTGTGATCACTCTATAATCTACAATAATTGAGCTACAGCTGCAAGTAAATTGGGATTGAAAATTGCAACATCGATACATTTTATAAACATTAACCTCGAATTAAGGGGGAATAACGCTAGTGAAAAAAAATACATATTTTTGTGTTTTTTTCTGACGACACAGTTAAAGTCTTTTGATTTAAACCAGTGTTATATTATAGTATAACTTTCGTAGTAAATTGTGTAAAAATTTCATGAAGAAATATTAAAATATATGGCAATGGCAGCAATTATTTGGAAGAGTACCGGAAAAAAGTTGATTTGCGGTGTCCATCATAACTCGGTGATGGATCATCTGAAATAAAAAACCAAAATTATTTCGTTAGATAATCGTTCTCTTAAGGTAACGCTGGGAGGGTTTTTCGAAATTTCTTTTTTTCTATTTTTTGGGAATACTTTGAAGTAAAAAACGCGATATTTGCAAAAAAAATTGGTCAATTTGTTATTGTAAAATAAAAAATATTTGGAAATTTGAAGAAACTCTCTAGCGTTACCTCGTAAATTATGTAGTTATGTATTTATTATATAGTTTTGAATTTATGATGGACACAGACTTTGAAAACGTGAGATGTGGTAAAAACCCACAAAGTTTTTCTGATGCACTGAGTCACGTATGAGCAGGGTTACCACACGTCCCCTTTTTGGAGGACATTTCCTCCTTTTTTACCTTTGTCCTCTCGTCCTCCCTCGTTTTTAAAAAGTGTGGTTCATTATTCAAAGTTCCATTTGAATAAGTGACGCAAAGGTGGAATTTATTAGTTTGAATATACATATGGCGGATTTCCAGCCAAGTGAACGAATGTTCAATACCCATGTCTTCTGATCAGGATGATACTTGTCGCAAGTTTAGTCCTATTGTATAGTAGTTATGAAACAAAATTTCAACCAGGTCGGTTAAGGACTGCCGGCGTTAGAGGGTCTTGAATTCTGCAGGCGGTCTTTTTTCCATCCATATAACTAATTACCTATTGTATTTAGAAAATTTTGCCCAAAGTGTTTTCGATAGCCTTTTTCTAAATTTTTTTTTTAAAATGCAAAAAAAATCTTTAAAATATTTATCTGTAATTTTGTATGCGATATTAAAATTTGTTTTCAAATTCTCGCCAAAAACTATGTTTTTTTTTAAAAATTTTTGGTCAAACGAAAGCTTATATCATTTGATTTAATAGGTCAAAGTCGATATTTTTCAATGATTTTTGCCTTTATTTCCATTCTATGCCGACCCAATTTGCCTACACATTTTCGATTGTGTGGACCTGATGTAGCACTTATCCTTCCCATCTCCCCATAAAAAATAGTCTAACCGAGTCAAATCAAATATGCGAGGCGGCCTTAGTTCAAAAAGCAACCGCTAGTTGGCCACACGTTATAATATAAATATAACCAAGATAAACATCAAAAAATAGAGGTTGGACCACACATTTTAGCATAACTCGAGAACCATTTATCCTAATTACTTCCAGAATGCTTTAAATAATCCTAAACTTCATCTTCTTCTAATATCAATTGTTCCTTTCATCAGCGGTTTCAAGAAGATCTTACAAGATATTGCGAAAAATACAACCTTTTTAGAAAAATATTAATAACCTTTAAAAAAAAATAATTGTTGATCATAATAAAACATTAATATTTTTCCAATTACTGCTATTTTTATACCCTACACCACACTGTGGTACAGGGTATTATAACTTTGTGCATTTGTTTGTAACACCACAAAGGAGAAGAAATAGACCCATCGTTTATTATACCGATCGACTTAGAATCACTTTCTGAGTTGATTTAGACATGTCCGTCTGTCTGTCCGTCTGTCTTTCCGTCTGTGCATGTATTCTTGTAATCAAAGTACAGGTCGCAATTATGGTCCGATCTCGACGAAACTTTACACATATCTTTTCTTTTCTTTCCAAGAACGATCCCTATTGAATTTGGTTAAAATCGGTTAAGATTTATATATAGCCCCCATATATTTGTTAGCCCCGATTTGATATGTAAGCGCTGTAAAAACTTTATTTTATATCCGATCAGTATGAAATTCGGCAGAAAGAGGTCTCTTATTATATGAATGAACACTGTTCAATTTGGAAGAAATCGGTTCAGATTTAGATGTAGCCCCCATATATACGTTACCCCCGATTTGACATGTAAGCGATGTAAAAATGTTATTTTATATCCGATCAGTGCGAAATTCGGCAAAGAGAGGTTTCCTAATACATGACGGAATACTGCTAAATTCGGAGAAAATCGGTTCAGATTTAGATATAGCCCCCATATATATTTTACCCCCGATTTGACATGTAAGCGCTGTAAAAACTGTATTTTATATCCGATCAGTGCGAAATTTGGCAGAAAGAGGTTTCTTATTACATGAAGGAATACTGCCAAATTCGGAGAAAATCGGTTCAGATTTAGATATAGCTCCCATATATATGTTACACCCGATTTGACATGTAAGCGCTGACTGTATTTTATATCCGATCAGTACGAAATTCGACAGAAAGAGGTCTTTTTACATGAACGAGTATTCAGGGAGATCGGTTCAGATTTATATTAAAGCTCCATATATGTATATGTTCCTCCTGATTTGGCATCAAACAGCTATAGAAGTTGTATTTTTTATTTCCGATCATTAAAATTTTCCAGAAAGATGTTTCTCATTTTAGGAACGAATATTGCTTAATTTAGCGATTATTGTTTCAGAATTACATAATATGTTTCTACCCATTTACCAATTATTCCAATTTATTATGGCAATGACCCTTATCGCAGTGTTAGGGAGGTGTATGGTATTATATAGTCGGCCCCGCCCGACTTTCTGCCTTTCCTTACTGGTTATTTAAAAAATTGTCCTTCGGAGGTTCCAAGGCCTCTTTGTAAATGTCACTAATGTCCTCCCTTTCTGGCAATGTTTATGGTAACACTACGTATGAGGCGCAGTTGCTTAGACTTCTGTATCTTCGTTAGTTTTGCTCCGATTCATCTCAAATTTTCACACAATATTTTTAAGAGGTTCTGCATTCCCAAATTTAAATAAAAAAATTCCAAATAAATGTTTACAAACGTTACCGGATTAAATGTAAATAACCCCGATTACTGATCATTGATACCGCATTACAGGTATCAATTAATACTTCGTATTAAAAATCATTGACCTGAGATAAAGGATTGTTGACACAGATTAAAGGTCAATGACCCCGACTAAACGTCATTGACACAGATTAAAGGTCAATGACCCCGACTAAACGTCATTGACTCCGATTAAACGTAATTGACCCCGGATTACAGGTCAATGAACGCTTATTTAACGGTCATTGAGGTTCTGCCGTTAATTTATCCCGTATTATATGTCAATGGCCCCGTTTGAAGTTCAATGACCCGACCAAAGGTCATTGGCCCCAGATTGAAGGACATTGAACCCCATTAAAGGATAAATAGTTGATGGCTCCGGCTAATGGTCTATGACCCACTTCGGATTAAAGGTCAATGACCCTGATTAAATGCCAATAACCCCAGAAGAAAGGTCTATAACCACAGGATTTTTTCTAGATCATGCCTATAGCTATCAAGACTGTATATGCAAAATAATATATTACTTGCGTTATACAACTGTTATTTATATGATCTGAGCCAAGCCCGCTGTTACTATCACACCAGTTTTTAGTTGCACTAGTCACCCCCTAGTTTTAAAGATTATCTAGAGAAAAACCGGGGCAAGAAAACAAATTATTGTGTGCACCCTACAACGAGGTGGACATATAACAGAGGTCGCTTATCGAATTTGACTTCGGAGTCAAAAGCGATATATGGGCGAAATATAGCTCTTTCCAAAACACGAACAACGATATGCATCTCGTTATTACCGGACATCAAATGCCAACGCAGGCTAATAAAATTAAAAGGGCGGCATATAGGGTGCAGAAAAAACTTTTTTTTGCCCTGGAGTTTTTGGTTCGATCACGGTTGGTTCAATTTCGATACTGCAATACTACTTGACATATTGTATATTTATATTGCAGGTTGTAAGGGCGGTACCACGCCCACTGCTACTATAAAAGCAGGTATTAATTAATTTTTTGGTGACCCGATACGATAAAAACGATTTTGGGCCGATTCCACGGTCTCGGAAAAAATTAAAAATATCTAGTTAAGCTTTAATATTTCGCCTCTCATTTGATAACTTTTCGTGGTTACCCGGTCCAATGTACAAATATCAGAATTGTTCCAGATCAAAGTATCGGTATCAGTAAATGCAATCCAGGGAAAAATGGGCGTAATTTTCTAGCCTCTTTTTATACCTCCGCCAACAAAAATACCAAACAATAACACTATTTTATAGCTAATAACTATAATATCACTACACACAAACACTTACAATTCGGACATTTATACGATTATGATACATATATTATAGTAATCCAAATGAATACATATAGATATATGTATGATTGTCTTTGTTTTTTCCTTATGAAAAGAAAAAAAGCTTGATAGGCTTTATATTCAGTGAGTGACCTCTAAAAATCACGATTGATTTTTTGGGACCACACTTGGGTTTTTCACACATATTGCATGAGGACAAAAGGTTGTCGTTCCCTAAGAAAGAGAGACCCAACGAAATTTTTTGCGTTTGCCTAAAAAACTATCTTAATTCCGATATATGCTTGTTTTGCTTTTCAATTTTTTTTTTCTGATTGGCATAAATTTAAAAAGTGTTTGAATAGGAAAAAATCATCATATGGCCTAAAAAAGAAAACAATACAGTTTCCCCTGATGCGGATGGGTTGAAAGGATCTACTCGTATTATATCCCCTACAAGCGCATACATATGCATATTCATTTAGAATTATTATCCCTTTTTTCCCTGAAGAGAATAGAAATTTCAGTAGCTCTAACCGACAGCCCCCTTTGTTAGTCTCCCATACCTTATCCCAATGATGTCGCCAACCGAACCCCCTCTTCATAATAAAGAGAAAAGTTTTGGAATATATTTTTGTTTTTGTTTGTTTTAAGTTAAATTTGCATCATGAGTCCGCCGCTACAGACGACACTGCCGCCGTATGCCTTTATGGATTCTCTTTAAAAGCAAACGATGTTGTTGTTATTGTTCTCGTTTTTATATTATAAAAACTGACTGTGGATGACAGTTGTGCTTGTGCTTGTCATTGTTGTTGTTTTACTCGTTGGATATGAATTTATTTTGGCATTATTATGTTGGTACATTGTTCTGGGAAATGACAACAACGAAAACAACATCAATGACACCGGCAGCAACAGTCATCAGAAAAAAATAATATATTTCCATATGAAAAACTCCGGTATTTGTTCCTTTACTTCATATAAATTACTTCGTCGAATAGGAAGAACTCACACACACGCACGGGCACATATTGGCTAATTCTGTATTATTACTAATAGAAAAGAGTTGGTTTACTATGGCCCGAAATTGGAGGGCCTGGTATGTTCTTTGGTATTGTTACACACTGCCAAATAATGCTACTTTATAAGGTTTCAGCAAACATGGAAACAATTTGGACACATTTTCACATTCATTGATTGCGCGTATCTAAATTATTTAAGTTGGATGCGCTCTCACTAATAATTTGTATCTTAAGTTGTGAAAACAAACAAAAAAAAAGGTTACACAATCACGCAATTCCCTAAAACATTTTCAACATCCCAATAATTTCCAATTTTTTCGCTATATCTACAACACTAAAAGTACTCTGGTCAGAACTTGGGCCTTCTGTATATATCGTGACGGTATTAGGTTGGGACAATGGGTATCCCTCCCAAAAAAACGTTAACTTCTTCCCTCTCACAGTGGGAGGAATTTAAAAAGGGAAATAATTCTCCCGTTTCATAAACAGACAACCGATTGGCATGTTTGTAGAAGAGGTATTTTGGCGAAGTTAATTTGGGCTAGCGCTGAGTTACAGGGCCTCAAAGGGAACAAAATGTTTAAATGTACCTTTCGTCTTTTTCATCCGGTTCATAAAATTATTTATTGTGTGCTTTCTACCAGGGACGTATCCATAGCCATAAACTGTTTACAGTTTTCAACATCACTCAAAAAAACACGAAAAATATTTGGAAGGCCGTTAAAAAAAACAATACAAAAGCGTAAAAAATGGTAACAGTAAAAGTAATAACAACTAAAAATAAGAAAAGTGCATGGTTTCCTCGCTAAAAATTTTTATATTATGCATCGATTTTCTTCGGAATGGTCTCAATTTATTCATAACCTTTCAGAGTTTACGATAAAATCACAAAAATATGACAATTATGCGTTTCTAGATGTTTTTATGAGGCTTTTATTTAAAAATTATTAAAATTTTCTCAAAAAATATGATTTTTTATTGTGCGAAGTTGAACCGAAGTTAACCAATTCGGATGAACGGTTCTCTAGTTATGCCATAATATGTGATTCACCCTCTCTTTTTTCTTAGCCTAAAGGGTTGTCTCTTTAAATTCTCGCGATAAGCTGTGATATGGAAAGAAATTAGTGGTTGAACCACATATAGTGGCATAACTCGAGAACCATTTATCCGATTTGGTTGAGGAAAGTTTTAAAGAATTAAATATTAAGTAGCCTTCAACTTTATATAATACCATTTTCCATCCGTTCAGCGGTTTCGACGATATACGAGTATTACAAAATATTGCAAAAAAAAAATTGATTTTTTGATAAAATGTTAATATTTTTACAATAAAGCTCCCATAAAACAATCTAAAAATGAACAAATGTTATATTTTTATGATTTTATCGTAAAGTCAGTTCGGTCATGAATTAAACGAGCCCATTCCGAAGAAAATCGATGCATAATTTAAAAAGTTATAGCTAATTTAGTAAGGTTTTAACTTTAAAACTTTCTTATCGATGTAAAATTTACAAAAACAAACTTTAAAAGCTAAGATTGGAGATTTTGACGTTTTTTGACGTCTAGAATCACAATCTATGCATAAAAACTGAAACCCAAGAAAAAATGTTGTTTTTGTCGACCGGTGTAATTATTGGTTGGCTTTAAATTTATGATAACCAGATATGGCGAAAATTAAGTTAAAATTACATATATGATTTCTTATCTATCTACCTTTTTAACATGTAGGTTGCAGTGATGGAATGAGTTTGCAAAACCGTGTATGTAAATTTGACTTTATATTGGGTGTGGTAATAAGTAGTACGGCTTTGGCCATTACACAGAACTTATCACGGTATTTGCAAACGATTAACCTAGATATAATAAAGGCTTACGAAATCATAAAATTGGCAACGACTAAATTAAGTGACATGCGTAGAAATTCAGATGCGGAGTTTGATAAACTGTTTGAAGAATCTACACAACTTGCAAGAAGTATAGGGCTAATATTCCTGGTTCAGATGCCAAGGCGTATTTTAGGACAACATTGTTCGTACCATATCTGGACGAAGTAATATCACATTTAAATAATAGATTTTCCGAACATGAAGCTATAATTACAAGTCTGTTTAATATCGTTTCGATACGAGTTGTAAATCCAATAAAGGAAGATTTCGAAGAAGTCACACTTTTTTACAAAAATGGTTTAAAAAATTCAGCAAAATCTGTTTTAGCTGAAATAAGTATATGGATTGATTATTGGAAGCAGGAGAATGATAAGCCATCAAATGCATTAGATTTTTATACATGTTTTTACCCTTTTGCAGATACATACTTGCCACAATATCTGTGATAACGGCATCTGCTGAGCGAAGTTTCTCGACGTTAAGAAGAATAAACACTTATCTCCCGAACAGAATGGAAGGAGAAAGGCTATCTTATCTGGCTTTGATGTCTATATACAAAGATGAAGTCAAAATCGATGAAATAATAATCTTTCAAAAATTAATTCTTTCAAAAAATCAAAGATTACATTATTAATTCTTACGTACTTTATTATAAAAAGTTTTACTGATCTCGTACTAAAGTACACATTTATATTTAGGAATAAAAAACTAAGGAACTTAACTTCCAATTACCTACACAATAAACGCAATTTTTTAATTGTTTATCTTTCTTATGTTATCTTTCTTGTGTTTTGTGAATATCGGAGCAGAATATGCCCCGATTTCTTTCAATTCATCCAATATAACTTATAAGACAACAGTTATGTCCATCCGAATTTATATTTTCAAGAAAGTGTGCTTTTTTGGGGAACAATTTTATGTCGTATTTTGGCGTTATAGAAATATTAGTAACTAAAAAGTATAACACATTTATATGCATCTTAAAGGAAACTTCCAAGAGAATGTTCTCGGAAGAAGAACGGGTCAAAAATATTCACAGGTCCCCAATTTACACAATTTGTTAAACAATTTTAAAAAGTAAGCCACATTTTCTCCAATCGCAGAGCTAAAATATTAAAACCTTTAAAATTTGTATGCGTGGTATGGCGTTGCAAGATTAACTGCAAAATTTGTAGTCCGGCTTTTCATATACTAGATTTACAAAATTATTTTGGAAATATAAACATATCAAGAATATAGGGCCTGTTTGGAAGGCCTTTCCCTCTCTTATTCCACAACTGTCATATTTTTATGCTGAATATTAGCATGTGTGTTTATGTCTTGCTTATCCACATAAGTTCTATACTGCCACTGCCGCTGAGTAAATATTTTCATTCAGGTGAAGAAGGGGAAAAGTTTCATTGTTGTCTTAAAACAAAAGTTTTTCGGCTACCATCTTTGGAAAATTTTTGAGATGCATCTAACAAATATTTGCTATAAATTTAAACTTTTTTCTAAGGCCCTGTATGTTTTAATATTGTCATGGCGGATATGCGGAATTCTGTTTTCAGCAGTCAATGAGTACAATACGGTGGTTTTTGCAAAGTAATTATGTATATATGTACATACGTAAGTACATACTCACTTCTATATACGAGTACTCATATCAATTAGTTAATGTTGTTGGGATTAAATCCAGAGTTATACAAGGTGGCGCAAAAGCAATCCTCCTATATGCTATAAATTTTGCGATTCCCCTAATGTCAGTTCTGTTTTGACATTTGTGTAGTAAACACATGCGAAATACACGTTAATAAACAATGTTACGCTACACTGCTCCAGAACGCGGAATATTGCTTTTTTCATTTTCTTTTATTTTTTTTTAAATTACAGCCAAAAAACATCGAAAGGTTACTTTTGCGCCACCTGTTATTTATACTATTTTTTATTTGGTTTACTCATTACTATAAATATATGTGTAAAAATATGTTTTTTTATTTCAGACTGCCTCCTTGACATCAAATAGGATTTTCATTGTTTGTTAATGTTGACAAATTTTGGCAAGTACAATTCATATATAAGAATTTCGCATATGTGTGTCCTTTAAAGCTTATCTATCAAGCCTTTATAATAGTCAAAAATTCAAATCGAAAATGATCTTATTTTTTTTATCAAAATTAAGTATCATTTTCTAATTTGGATAAAAGCAAATTAATCGAAGAATCCCACATTTTAAAAATTAAACTTTTTAATGTTAATAAAATTTGGCCCAATAATTCTCTGCTACTCTTTTTCAAAGCAGTGGAATAAAAAATGTATATCCTTGTGGTAAGACGAGGTCAAAATATAGAAATCATATGTAATCACTGAATATTCAATTACGATTTATAATAATGTGAAAAAAACTAAGGAAAACTTAACAAATTAATCTTATATTATGGATTTGTTTGCATTACTTTCATCTGCAAAGGATGAAGATTAGAAACAATTTTGGATGATTACTTAAACAAATAAATCTTATATGACTTATAGTCATTCCATGCCAAACGGTACGATTTTCGACATAACTAGCTTTGATTGCTTCGAAAATTTGTGTATGTATGTGTTTCAAGAAAAATATTAAATAAAACTTTGTTCAAAACTTATGAGCAATTTAAAAATGGAGGAATTAAGATTTTTTTAAAAATGTTTGTTCATTCAATCGCTTGTATTTCCTGAAATACTTGATCGATTTTAAAGTAAATACTATTCCTTGTTTTGAAGGTACTGTTAACTACTTTCAAAAAATAGAAGCAGCCTTGCAAAGCCCCATAATAAACTTTTTACCATTTTATTTTTTTTAAGTTTGATTTCAAAAATGATTACACCAATTGTTTTTTTTTTGCAATTTTAAAGTCGTGTTTGTACTGCATATGAATGTTTTTATAAAGGGATTATGGACTTAGCGCTTTTACGATTCAGCTCTTAAAGATGACAAACCATGATCTTTTGGCTTTTTGTTTTCAAATCGATGTATACCCATCTTATCTTACGTTCCGCTTCAAAAAATACGTTTAGGAAAAAGTGGACTTAGCGCCTTTTCACTCTTAGGTCGCGATATATACTTTATGTGGTCTCGGATCAATATTTAGTGGTGTTACAAACGGAGTGACGAAATTAATATACCCCCATCCTATGGTGGAGGGTATAAAAATATGAAAAATTATTTTTTTTGTGTTCCACTGACTTTTACAATATGGGATGCAATTTATACATTTATCCACAGATTATTTTCAAATAGGCATTGTTTTCTTCGTTAGGATACAAGGTTTCAAATCGTGCCAACACTGTCTCTACGTTAAAGTGATATTCCCAACATGTGTAGCCCTTATAATTTTATTAATATTAATTTGAAGGGTATTTAGGCTCTATCGGACATACACTTCAAAAATATTGTCCAAATACTAAAGATACCTGCAATGTAAATTAGAATTTTAGAAAACAAATTAAGAAAAGAAAAAGGTTACAATAAAAAAGATTTTATTTCATAATTTGGTATCCATCCATCTACTACAAAATAATATCTTAGGTCTCGGACACAAAAAAATTTTGTTAAGTATTGTTATCGGCCTTTTTCGCCAAAGGCCACATGCGGGTCGATTACCAGTCTGATGCCGAAGCCGATTAAAAAGTCGAACTCTAGTATGTATGTACACGCTGAAAAAAACGCTTCTGTAGTATATTGTCCCAAACATATACTGCTTGAAATATGTATACATATGTTTATGGTATACTCTAAATATATTATATTTCGCACTCACAAAAATTATTGATTTTGGAAGATGATGTTCTAAACAAAACCTTGTTTCCGTCCTAATATTTTTAATTTGGGACTATTATTTACGAAACCTTAATTAAGGCTTTCATTTAAAGTCAAGTTTTATGTTTTTCAGTAATTTAACGTAGATTGTTTCTCAAATTTTAAATATTCGTAAAATTCCTTTATAATTGAAATCGTACACGCTGGAAAAAATCGCTTCTGTAGTATATTATCCCAAACACATTCGGCTTGAGATATACATATGTTTAGGGTAGACTCTGAATATATTATATTTGGAACACGCAATTAATATATGTTTGGGAGAATGTAGTTCTAAACAAAACTATGTTTCCGTTCTAAACTTTCTTTATTTAGAATAAATATTTCCGAAACAGAGATTACTTTGTATTTTGGCAATTAATTTAAAGACAAGCTTTTAGACTTTCAGAAATTATTGAATAGGATTGATTTTGGATGTGATGAAATAATGGCATCTATTTTATTAAGATTTTTTTATCAAAATTTCTGTGCATGCATATAAAAGAGGGCAACATATTTGTAACAATACGAAGAAGTTCATATTTTAGGATTAGGTATATTTTTGGATTCTAAATTCGCTGCAATCTGCAAATTCCATAAACAATTATGCAATTGAATATGCACAACATATGCAAAATATAATGTGCATATGGGCATTTCTCCAATGTCTAATTCATTCAAAGTGAAAAAAAATATGCCAAAACATATAATTAATATATAATTGGTGCTAAGGCTGATTTTGGCCAATTGTTCGTTTTCAAGATAATTACAAAGAACCAAGACATTCGCACGTGACAAAAACAGAAGTCGCGATTTAAAAGAGAGACCATTAATCAAAACATAACATGCAATTCAAATGTTTAAAACATAAATTTTGCAATTATTCGAATTTGCACTCAAATATTTTAAAATGTGTTATGAATAAATGTAGGTTTTGGGAAAATTAGTTAAATTTGATAGATTCTATAAAAGAAAGTAGTAAAACAACATACTTTTATTGACTTTAAATTTTTTGGCTGCGGTTGACATATCGTTGGAAATTCCCATATGTTGAATGAAAAATGCATATGCCAAAAAAAATTTGCATCGGAAATCTGGAGAAAATTAACTAACTTTTGAAACATAATTTAATATAACGACAAAAACTACCCTTGCACAAAATTTCAAGATTAGAGTTTAAGCCGTTTGTCTACTACGCCCTTTCAGAACTAAGGTAAGCATGTACAGACAGGCGACACACACTGACATATTAAAATCAAAAAAAGTGGAAACCTTTTATTTGGAAACATAATAGCCGCTTCTAACTGGAACAACAGAAAATGATCGATTTTGCTGTGATTTTTAAACATAAATGCGTTTGCATATTTTTTGCATATGCACGATATATGCAGTTTGCATAAAATATGCGAAATAAATAGGTGTATACTTAACTATTTTTTGACTAAAAACATAACAAATATAGTATTTGGAGAACTACGAGTGTTTATATTTATATTTATATTTCGGGACCAGGAATATTTGTTTGTTTTGCATTTATATTGTTTTGTTCAATTGATCAATACACTTTTGTAGGCGGTCAAAACTAATTTCGGAGAACTTCTTTCCACTCCGATTGAGACAACTTCAAAAAATGGTCTTTGAACGCTTCTACGGCTGCTTCGGGCCTAGAAAAATGTTGACCAGCCAGTTTTTCCTAGTTGCGAGGGAATAATAAGTAGTCATTGGGTGTCAAATCAGGGCTGTTCGGCGGATGACCCATCAATTCGACATCCTGAGTGCTCAAATAGCCCATTGTTTCAGCTGATGTGCGAGAGTTCGCATTGTCGTGATGCAAAATCATCCGTCTTCTCTTATTGTTTTTCCTTTTTACTTCGAACACTGCTGTGTACCACTCAGAATTGACCATCCTACGTTCCACTAAAGGCACTGTGACAACATACCGAAAAAAACCCGATCATTAGCTTCGATGTTTTTCTTCCACAAACAACTTTTGTTGGATTTGGCTCGTGTTGAAAGACCCATGATTCGTCACTTGTGGCGATGCTTTACACCGCATTTGCGCTACCGCGGTTGTTATTTTTCAACATTTCTTTGCTCCAATCGATACGACCCTTTTTTTGAGCTTTCGTAAAATTATGTGGGATCCAACGAGCACAAATCTTATTCACGGCCCAGGGCTTAAATCTCACGGTATGTCACATGTCGGTCTTGTTTTACAGTCCTCGTACAACATCGATGGTTTCCGGCAGAACGATCGAAGTTGGACGACCTTCAAGAAATTCATCCTGGAGCGAACGGCGTCGAACTCTGAACTCTTGGTATCAGCGATTTACAATGGTTTTTGATGGTGCTTCATCACCAAAAGTCGGAACAAGTTGATTGAGACTCTCTTGTTAAGAAAATCATCGCCAAAAATCGTCGCACGGAAATTTTCACAGGTTAATTCCATATTTTTACCGAGATGAATTTTTCAATACATTGTAAACAAGACAAATCGCGCTCAAATGATGCGCAAAAAAATTTTAAACTTCCAATACAAGTTCCAGTTTGAATCTGGCAACACTAGTATTGCCAGGACCCGAAATATAAATAGCAACCCCTTGTATATCGAATGCTTGCCCGCGTAACCCGCATGAATCCAATACTGAAATCGAAATCTGGGCAAGAATTGCACCAATCATCTTGAAGTGACGACGTGACATCGACATTTTTGTACTTCAGCATTCAAGAATTTGGGAGGAACGAAGTTCGCCGGGCCAGCTAGTAATAATGTATATGGGTGATTGCGGATAATGTTCAGTCCATGTGCATTTCAATTAGGAAAATAAAATATATTCCACTTTGGTATTTCTTTATTACAAAGCTTTATAGGTCCTCTGCGGTCACTAACATATTTTTTTGAAAAAAAAAATATTTTTTTATGAAAAAAATTGTCGACCCAAGTGCTCAAAAGTCATTCATTTCCCTGGTCTGTTCCTAACTCTACTAATGGAGCTGTAGTACCGACTGCTTTATTCACGGAAGTAGTAGAAGATTCAACGTCTGACGTGGTCGAGCTGATTATTGGCGCAGATACGAACGCTCATCATACTATCTGGGGTAGTACGGATATAAACAATAGGAGTGATTCGCTTCTTGACTTTATTCTAACTACCAATCTAAGTATTTGTAACATAGGTAATAAACCGACCTTAACAATTAAGACAGACAAGAAGTACTAGACGTAACGTTTGCTACTGACCGGCTGTCAGACAAAATTATTGGGCGGAATGTACTGGACGACCACTCATTCTCAGATCACCATTATATTGAGTTCAAGCTCGCTGAAAAAGCGCCTGAACCTGCCGTCCACAGAAATGTTAGGAAGACAAATTGGCACCTGTATGAGAAGAATTTCATGAAAGTCCTCAACTCCAAACTTCTGAACGAACCGAATGACAAAGCCGGTCTGGATAATCTGGTCGAGCATATCACCACATCATTTAATAACAGGTGGCGCAAAAGTAACCTTTCGATGTTTTTTGGCTGTAATTTAAAAAATTATTGGTCAAATAAATAGTCAGCAATATTCCGCGTTCTGGAGCAGTGTAGCGTAACATTGTTTATTAACGTGTATTTCGCATGTGTTTACTACACAAATGTCAAAACAGAACTGACATTAGGGGCATCGCAAAATTTATAGCATTTTCTGATAGGAGGATTACTTTTGCGCCACCTTGTAGTTCCCTTGAAGAAGCCTGTCCAAAAACAAGGTACAAGGGTAAAATTAAACCAATGGTGGACTTCTGAGCTAACGGCTATGAAAAAGACCTGCAACAAGCCATTCAACAAGGCTAAATCTACTGGGGTCGCTAATTTTTGGGATGCCTATAAAAGCGCAACTCAAGATCTATAAGAAGGTGCTTAAACAGGCGCAAAGACGCTCTAGGTATAACTTCTGTGGCGAAGGGGAAAAGGTATCCGACGCCGCAAGTCTGAGGAAATACTATCAGCTTCACCCTGTACAGTGGGTTACTTGCAGGATGAGGCAAATAACTGAACAAAAAACAGCGAGCAGTCGCTGAATATAATGCTCGACACACATTTCCCGGGGAACTCACAAACAGAACCCGAAGATCAACAAGAATGCGAGCGGATTGCGAGCGTTGCTAGCTTGGACTGAGAGATCCAGAATAAGCTGGGCTATTAACAGCTTTGAGCCCTTCAAGTCACCTGGACCAGACGGCATCACTGTAGCAGAAATGCAGAAAATGTTGAAGTACTTTATCCCCTGGCTGGAGAAAATTTATGTAGGCTGTATCAGGCTTTCTGACATCCTGAATCAATGGAGGGATACCAAAGTTGTATTCATACTTAAAGCGGGGGAGATATCACATACTAGGCCAAAAGACTTCAGACCAATTAGCCTATCCTTCTTCCTATTGAAAGGTCTTGAAATACTTTGAGATTATTTCATTAGGAAAAACCTGGATATGGACGTGGCATATGCGTCGACGTGGCAATCGCAGTGAGTGGCAAATTTGAAAACGTCCTCCGACACATTCTACAGGTGACTCTGAACAAATTGTCTAGATGGACCAGAAGCAGAGGTTTGGGCGTAAACGCAAACGATACAGAATTTGTTCTCTTTAATAGGATGAATAATGTCCCACATGTGGACCCTCCACCTCGGATAAATGGAACAGATCTAGTCTTTTCTGAAAAAAATTTTTTTAGGAATAATTCTAGATAGCAAACTGCTATTTAGACGTAACGTATTGGAATGTGTAAGGAAGGCCAACGTCGCCTTATATTTCTGCAAAAAGGCTGTAGGGTCGCGGTGGGGCCTCTCTCCTCAAATCGTCCACATATATGTACATATATAGCAGTAGTTCGTCCAATACTGTTATACGGCATTGTGGTATGGTGGACGGCAACTGACAAACTAACCATCACCAACCTACTAACAAAGGTTCAGAGAACAGCCTGACTGAGCATAAGCGGAGCCTTAAGGACCACAGCGACCGAGTCTCTACAAGCCCTACTCCATATACTGCTGATTAATATTGCGGCGAGAGAAGTTGAAACCAAAGCGGCAATAAGAGTAAACTGCCTATCAATGTGGAGGTACAAGAACTACTGTCACATGATATCACAGGATATCAAAGTGTAGTGCTATGGTAACAGACCGAGTGGACTATATACATACCAACTGTGTACACCTTCGAGAGAAATTACATCACTATGATTCCCGCCAGAGATGAATGGGTTTGCAGAATACCAGGTAATAGAAACCATCTCCATTTTTACACGGATGGTTCGAAACTTTTTGAAAAGGTTGGCTTCGGAGTACACTGTGGAGAGCTTAGTTTGGATATAGTTCACAGACTACCAGATACCTGGAGTGTCTATCAAGCCGAAATAATTGCAATATGGGAAGTAGCCAAGTGGGTTAGTCGCAACATAGTAACCAACTCTGGCGTTCTCATTTACTCGGACAGCCAGGCTGTCATCAATTCTCTGGGGGCAACTTCCCTAAATTCACAAACAGTCCTCGACTGCCGCAGATCTCTTAACGAGATGGCTGAGCAGTTTAATATACACCTCATGTGGGTGCCTGGGCATAGAGTATCCCGGGGAAGCCGATGAACTTGCTAGGAAAGGAACGACATTACAAATTCTCGAAGAATTTGCATATATTGGTGCGCCACTATCCACGTGCAAGCTTTGGCTTAGGCAAGAAGCAATCAGGCAGTCCAACGAAAGATGGACAGAAATCGCCACCTGCAGGGTAGCTAGACAAATCTGGCCAAGGTATGACCTGAGAAGATCAAATTATCTCCTCGCACTAGAGAGGCAAAGATTGTCTACGTTAGTATCAGTTCTGACGGGACACCGCTTGATCGGCGAACACGCCAACAGATTGAGTATTGACTCCAATGACTTCTACAGAAGCTGTGGAGATGAGGAAAAATTAAAGAGTAAACGACTGGACATACTGGGGTCGGCCTTTCTAGGCAGTCCAACAGATCCTTCCAGTACCCATATTCGTACTATCGATAAATTTGTATATCAAACAGGTTGGTTTCGATGAGGGGCATTTCAACCCGTGGTAACATTAGGGACCTAAACTGGTCCCTAATGTTTAAACAAAAATAGTTAAAATTTATTTAATAAAATTGTTTCAATATAAAATATAGTATTTTATGATTTATGTTTTCTATAAATAATAATTTTCTATCAATTACTATTTTTATGGCTGATTATTTTTTGTCTCTGAAGATATGCGTTTTCCCCTGTCAAATCTTATATTCCGTAAAATTCAAATTATAAGGAGTACTAAATCGACTACATATACTTGTGGCTGAATTTCGCCAACAATATTAACAAAATTATGTAAGTCACGCTTTGTCTTCCGCAATGAGCTTTCACACTCACGTGCCTCATTTCCCTGGGCTAATTTTTTTTAAATTCAATACTCACCCCTATCGCGAATAATACGTGGAATATTTGTTCCCTAAATTTCTTCACTTCACGGGAAGTGGAAAATGCTATCGTGAATAATAGGGAACATTTTGTTCACTTCGAATCTGTAATGATGTATCGAAAATAAACAGCTGTTAAAAAAAATAAATGATCAGTGCAAAAAAAAACAAGAACAAGTAAGAAAGTTTCAGTCGGGTAAACCGACTAAGGTATACCCTCACTTTGTGAGTAATGTAATATTGAATGTTACTCGAATTATTCTGTCAATTTGTGTGGGAGGTACCAGAAGGAGTTTATCAAATACACCTTTTCTTTCTGCTGAACATTAGATACTTTAAATTCATTGCACTGTTCCGACTTATAAGCATTTATGTGCACTGGTATAAACGTTATGAGACATTAAATTGTGGTATGATTTGGGCATTTTGTGTGGGAGGTACAAAGAGGGGCGTGGCAATAACGCCCATTTTTCACAGGGCTATAGACACTATAAAAACATTACACTGTACAAAATTTCAAGTATTTTTATACACTGGTTTTAATGTTCTTTTGGTGCAAAAAGGTACCTTTGTGTGGGAGGTACCAAAAGGGGCGTGACAACAACACCCATTTTTCCCTGGCAATATAAAAGCATAATACTGTACAAAATTTCAAGTATTTTTATACACTGTTATTAATGTTATAAGCTGTTAACTTTTGGTGCAAAATGGTGCATTTGTGTGGGAGGTACCAAAAGGGACGTGGCGACTTCGCCCATTTTTCTCGAGTTGATAACGACTAATAAGCAAATACTATGTGTGGAATTTCAAAAGATTCGAATAAGTAGTATAGCAGTTATTAAAGAATCAATATTTCACAACATTTTAACCCTTTGTGGGGGAGGTACCAGAAGGAGTGGACCAATATGGCCCATCTTCGAACTTAGCCGGAGATAGAAAAAAATATTACCACATACCAAATTTGAGGTCAATCGGTTACTCCTTTCGAGAGTTATCGTGCGCACCAGCCAGCAGACACACAGACAGACAGACAGACAGACGGACAGACAGACAGACAGACGGACGGACATTGCTCATTCGACTTAAAATGACCCAAAACGGATTTCCTCCGAACATACTTAGGGTCTTAGATCACTCCTTCGATGTGTTACACTTTTTTCCGTAGCAAATGATATATACCCTCGTCACACTAAAGTGAGGGTATAAAAAGAGTTGAAAAGATTTGTTTTCAAAGTTAAGGTTAAAAATATTAATCTAAGCCATCTGCAAACAAATCATATGCGATTCCTCCAATTGTAAAACTCAGTGCATGTCTATGGTTCTTTGCAGACGTTAGATATCAGAAAGCATTTGGCAGATATCATGAAGTCGGCAAAGTCAATCTTCAGCGAAGTACTCTCCGAAATATTGATTGCATTTGGATTGGAGAATTTATAGCGAGTGGATAACTTATCCAACACCAGAGGAAGGGAGAGTCGTCTGTCGTCCTTGGATGTATTTTTGGTACACACGTGATCATCGTAGCGCCAAAGACAAATAAGCACATGTGCCTTTACAGAAAAAGAAGTTTAGCTTAGTTTTAGCCTTTATTTTATTCGGGTATGTTCTGGCACTCGGAGCATTTCACGTGAAATGTCTTAAGAAAGAGGTGTTCTAAAAGTCGCTATCACGCCTGAAAACCGTATGGCATGGAAGGCAAATCACATGTTAGGCATTATTTAAGCAGAAGTTAGGCAGCCAATACTTTCTATACTTGTGATGTAAAGTTGAGAAGTGAGATGAATGTGAAGTGAGTACCAGAACAGGGGTGCATATCTCCCGATTTAATCAAATCTTCGTTTCAAAGATTTGCGGTAGTAAAATAAGGATACGACGTGGACACATCTCGGAGCTTGCCAATGGAACAAGACTATTTGCACAGTGCAAAAAGGTAGTTTTTTAGGAGAGGCGGTCAAAGTTTGATGATTTCTTTAATTTGTGTGGAATTCTTTCAATACAAATATAATGACCTATATTGTTTTGTGAATAACTTTTGATTGGCTGATAATCTCCAAATTTTGACTGAATATAATTTTGAATATTTAGAAATTAAAAATGCAATCAGATATCTGTGGTTTTCTGGAATAACAACCGATGTTGGAAAATTACGATTTCGGGATTTTAGCAAAAATATGTTCAGCTAACCATTATCAATCGATGCATATAAGACACTCTTACGTTGTCCAATTTTTTGTGCCTTTTTCCAACTCTAAAATATGAACATTTTGTTTCAAATGTACTACGAGAGAAAAAGTATTTGGGCTCTTCTGAACATTTAGATTTTTTGAAATGTGCTGTTATTCCAGAAAACCACAGATTTATCATACCATATACATATAAACAAAACTATATTTATAGTATAGTTTTGTTTAATATTTAAAGACAATAATAAAAATGTTCACGATGAGTCCGCTCTGTTCGCTAGCACAAATAAAGTGAACAAATCGAAGTGAAAAGAGAAAAAATTCCACACAAAAAAAAATATTCACGATAGGGGGAATTTTTTCGAACAAGGGAATTATTCGGGGAACAAAATTGCCGATTGAAATTTGGTGGAAAGTGAACACATTTTAAGGGAACATTCATTCGCGATATGGGTGACTTTTTAAAACTTTTTTGGTGCAAATTGCAATGCATGCAAATTTTTGGAATGCAAGTATTTAAACCGAAATTATAGAGAATATTGTAGTCATAGAACTATAAATGGCGACCACCAGGATCCTCTATCTTATGACATATTCGGATAGAACACCTCAAAATAAGAAGAATTTATACATAACTTGCTTAGTCGTCCGATAAATTTTAAAAAACGACCAAATTTTTTATTTTTTTTTTGGTAATTACTAATATACCCAAAAAAGCAATAATATTTTCGTGAATTACCCTAGTTACCGAAATATGAAAAGAAATATCAAAAATACGCCAGGAGAATGACGATTAACAAGGGAACTAGGGAACCACCAAGATCCTCGATCTGATGACATATTTGATTAGAACACCCAGAAGAGAAATTAACGGCATTTTATCGATATCGTGCTTAGTTAGCGAGTTATTGGACGATACAGTTTAAAAATCTAAAAAAAATTGTTTGTTAAAATAAGCTCAATGATAGGGACAAATCCAATATTTTGTTTTTGTTGTTTGCAACTACCCTTGTTACTAGAATATCCAAAAAAACTAAAAAATTTATAAATTTGTTTTTTACTCTTTGCCATTCATTTGAATGGAAAAAGGCAAAAAGTCGCGTAACGTTTTTCGATAACTTTCGACTAAACGAAACGCGGACAAAAGCACTATAGCGTGACCGGCCATCGCAGTCGTTAAAGATGTTCTCCCCTAGGGTGTGTCCAAAGACTGTGGCATGGCGTCATAGCGTGTAATCGAAGTTATCGATTACGGAGGCAGATATAACTGAAAAGGTATCGGAATTTTGTCCTTCTATTTTTTGATTCTGTACCCATTGAAACGAAAAATTGAGCTTATTTCACCAAAAAATGAATTTTATTTAGATTTTTTTAAATTTTTGTCGTCGGGTAACTCGCTAACTAAGCAAGTTAATTTGTCTTCTTATTTTGATGTGTTCTATCCAAATATGTCATCAGTTCGAGGTGGTCGTCCTTTATAGTTCCCTTGTTAATAACCATTCTCCTGGTGTAGTTTTGAAAGGGGAATGCAAGTTAAGACAAGGTAGTTTTAGAAAAAATTGATTGACTTTTTCGGTTTTTTTCATATATCAATAACAAGGATAGGTCACGAAAAAGTAGTATTGATTATTGTATTTTCGTTAGTTTTTATTTCGGTCTTTAAATCGTTATTGATTTGTCACTAGGATATTCTTCTGGCTTTAGACTACCTTTGCCTCTATTATGTATTATAGAATGCTAAGTTTTTTAACGAACGGAGAAGCTATAGCTATTTCACGGATGCTACTCCGATCATTCAGCGAGACAAAGCGAATACGAATTATGTATAGCCTCACTTCTGTTATTTTAAGACGAAAAATCACGTCAAATAATAGTATTGCATCGACAGCCTGTACAAGAAACAAATTGTGTTTCGTTATGTACAATATTGACACATACGAGTAAGCAGCTCATCGAGCCGCATGTATGTGTGTGTTTGTGTTTAGTTAAACCAACATCAGTTTCGTCGTGCCATACGTTTTGTTATTGTATTAATGTTATTGATTTGTTTACATATTATGATGCCATTTTACAAAAAAAATATTTTTTTTGTCGATTTTTTAAAACTTTATCGTGCAGTAGCTAAGAAAGATATCGATAAAATGACAGTTAATTTTTCATCTTATTTAGAGACTAGCTGGACCCGGTCCACATCGTTGCCTCAGACTTCAGATTTCCGATTCCGTTCATTTTTGAACCAATTACGTAGACTGCCATCAAATGCATACATCAAATCGCTAACAAATTGTGCATGATATCTCAATTTCAAAATTTGGTTTATATGGGCAGGGTCACGCCCATTGATCCGATCCCGCCACTTTTTAGACCATTCATATAGGCTATCATCAGATACATATGCACAAAATTACAGAACTGTCGCTAAAAAAATGTGTAAGACATCTCAATTTTAAAATTTTGTTTATATGGGCGGGGCCCCGGCCATTGATCCGATCCCGACCCTTTTTGGACCAATAACGTAGACTACCACCAGACATCACTTTCGCTAAAAATTGTGCAAGACATGTGTCTCAATTTCAAAATTTGGCTTCTATAGGCGGGGCCACGTCCATTGGTCTGATCCCGCCCATTTTTGGGCGAATCGCGTAGACTGTCATCAGATACATGTGCCCAAAACTGCAGCACTCTCGATAATAATTGTGCAAGATATTTATATTTCAAAATTTGGCTTATATAGAGGTGGCCACGCCCATTGGTTCGATGCCGCTCATTTTAGGACCAATAAGTAGACTACGACCAGATATATATACACGAAATTACAGCACTCTCGGTAACAAATTGTTCAATATATCTCAATTTCAAAAGTTGGCTTATATGGGCGAGGCCACGCCCATTGTTCCGATGCCGCCCATTTTTGGACCAATCACGTAGACTGCCACCATATACATATACACAAAATTCCAGCACTCTCGCTATCAAATTATGCGAAATATATCAATTTTAAAATTTGGCTTATATGGGCGGGTCCACGCACATTGGTCCGATCCCGCCCATTTTTTGACCAATTACGTACCAGATACATATATACAACATTGCAGCACTCCCGCTAGCAAATTGTGCAAGATATCGATATTTAAAAATTTGGTCTATGTGGACCAATCACGTAGGCTGTCACCTGAAAAATATACAGAAACTTGCAGAACTCTCGCTAATGAATTGTGGAAAATATTTCAATTTCAAAATTTGGCTTATATGGGCCGGGCCACGCCCATTGGTCCGATTCCGCCCATTTTTTTAAAATTCACATGATCTGACACTAAGTGCATACACACAAAATGTCAGCACTCTAGCTAAAAATTTTTCTCAATACCAAAATTTGACCCATATGGGCGGGTCCACGCCCACTTGATATATCGAAAATTCAAGTACCCTATTTTCAGCACCCCCTACACATGTACATTCGGTCAAGCCGTTTAGACATCTATACGGAACAAACAAACAAACCCACAAACAGACACTCTCTTTCAAAAATTTCCTTCAAAATTAGCGCTGTAGAAACTGTATTTTATATCCGATCAGTACGAAATTCGGCAGAAAGAGGTTTGTTATTACATGAAGGAATACTGCCAAATTCGGAGAAAACCGCTTCAGATTTAGATATAGCCCCCATATATATATTACCCCCGATTTGAAATTCAAGCGCTGTAGAAACTGTATTTTATATCCGATCAGTAAGAAATTCTGCAGAAAGAGGTTTCTTATTACATGAAGGAATACCGCAAAATTCGGAGAAAATCGGTTCAAATTTAGATATAGCCCCCATATATATGTTACCCCCAATTTGACATGTAAGCGCTGTAGAGACTGTGTTTTATATCCGATCAGTACGAAATTCGTCAGAAACAGGTTTCTATTTTACATGAATGAGTATTCAAGGAAAGTCGATTCAGATTTATATATAACCTCCATATATATGTTCCTCCAGATTTGGTTACAAAGCGCTATAGAAGTTGTACTTTACTTCCGATCATTACAAAGTTCTCCAGAAAAATGTTTCTCAATTAAGGAACGGATATTGCTTAATTTAGCGATTATCGGTTCAAAATAAGATATACATACACACACACACACCACATTTACCAATTATTCCAAATTATTATCGCAATGACCCTTATCGCATTGTTAGGGAGGTGTAGGGTATTATATAGTCGGCCCCGCACGACTTTCTGCCTTTCCTTACTTGTATTAGTAATAAATTCACTGAATGAAAAAATACCGAATTCAGTGGAAAGTCCAGTAAATAGAAATGTATACTTATACAATTTCCAAATTCTTGTTTCATTGGTCATGCATCATGCACGCCTACTTGATATATCGAAAATTCAAGTACCCTATTTTCAGCACCCCCTTCACATGTACGTTCTGTGAAGAATACGGAACAAACAAACACACAAACAAACCCACAAACACTCTCTTTTATATATATAGATAGATAGATGTTCTATCCAAATATGTCATTAGATTGAGTATCCTCGGATATCATTCTCCTCCGTTATTATGTTTGAAAAATTTTGTATAACTCGGTAAAAAATTAAAAAAATAATGTGTAACTTCGATAATAAAGTTGCAATTCTAAAATGGATTAAATCTACCTATCTGAAATATTGAATTCAACAAAAAACGTCCATGCCACAAATGATGTCGAAATTGGCCCTTAAAGTCGAAACCACCCTTATACTACTTATTTGAATGAAAATTGTTTAGAACAAGTTATAAATCTAATATGTTTGTATATATAGAAATATTGTTCATTGTAATGCCTTATATTACCTACAGTACTGTGAAAAATTTGAGTAATAGTTTGGTCCTAATACAAAAGGAAACACTTACAATCCGATTCAGTGAAATACCCTTATGTTTACTGTTCCGCCAAAATAGGGGAATTTTTCAAAACCCTTCTGGTACTCTGGCCATAGCTCTGTAGGAATCAGCTCTATTGGGGACGAGGGGAAATTAGCACTAATTTCCCCTCGTTCTGCTATCTCCCACACAAAGTACCACATATTACATTACTCACAAAGTGAGAGAATACATTATTAGGAGTACTCGACTACAATTTTTTCCATGTTTTATTTCTCTAAAGATGTATTTAAGCGCATGGAAGAGCTCCGGGTACAGTTAGCATGAGATAGAGAAGACAAATCCACTTGTCCTTTAATTTAATGCGATAAACAAATTATTGAATTTATTATTCCAAAATTTAATGGCAAAATCATTCTATAATAAAATATTTAATTTTAGTAATGACCATCCACTTGTAAATATGTATGACATTATCGTTCTTGGCCGCAAAGAACTTTGGCAATTATTTTGATCATAATATCTCTTTCGACTCCTCTGCGAGGTTTAATGGACAATTTTATAGTTGTGATGCTGCAACTGATATGTTTCATAATTACGAAGTTGCCAAAGTATATGTAGATGTTTTTTACGTTTCATGATTTTCAACATGACATTTTCAGAGGTCCAAAAGGAATGATTCCATTTTCAGCTATAAACATCGAAGAGATAACGTGCCGCTTTTGGGGCAGTAACCACCACAACCACACAGCACACATCAGAGAGCACAAATCGAGCACAAAGTTGGACATAAAGTTAATCTGATATTGTCCTTTGGACAAAACCCCGAGGTGCAAACAAACGACAAGCAACAACACAAAAAAAAAACTTAACTTTATTTTTTGCATGCAAATGAAGTGGAAGTTTCATGTTTCCGCATACCCAATTCTGGGAGGAATGGATGATGTAGTTCTCTGTAATACTGCCACGATATTTTTTTGTGTCGCTGTCATTGGCTCAACCCCTCCCCCTTGTTTAGGAAAAGGCCATTGTGGCCTTCAAATTCGTGTAGAGAATGAAATGAAAAGTTTGACATAATGTAAATCAGTCTCCTTCCCCCTATGCGCATGTTATAGTCGTGAAACTTTTTTTTATTGTAAATATTAAAATATTCCATATAGACGAATATATTGGATGTTTTCAACTCCTCTTAAAAATGTTTTCCTTTTGCGTTTTCCCTACATGTTATTATGAATATTCTAAACAATGAATATGTAATAGAATACATTACTGAAAAAGTAAACTAGGACTGAGAAGACCAGACTTCCTTTGTATTTATTTTTTAAAGTCTTTGCAAAGGAATAGATGGATCAGGTAGGAGACGTGCTAACTAAAATATAAATTAACCGAAATCAGTATGTGATTTCACCTTTGGGAAATATTTACTTATTCGTAAATAGACTACTTTGAGAGGAAATGATGCAATGAAATACATTCCTTACTACTAGCTTCTGTCACTTAATTTTACATCTGCGTAACTATAGATTGGATTCATTGCGGCAACAATTCAAAATTCGTTGAAAAGATTGTTATAGTCCGCAGCAGTTACTGACAGAGTAGTTTTTCCAAGGTTCCGATGAGGTTGCTTGGTGGCTTCCGAAACGACATAGTTCACCAACAAGTGACCACCCTTAATATATTTCACACATTTCTTATTCTTCTTTTTCAAAGAAGGCTTGTTTTTCTGTTTTACAGAAAACAAAAACAACGATCTCGAACTCAATAGTCGGAAACAAAACTATGAAAAGTCATAACAGATCGAATAACAAAAAAAAATGATGACTCTTGTGTTTTATTTATTTTTTCCTTTGCACTATTGCATCGTTATCATTGGTCACTACATAGGCGAACACAGCCACACATACATCGCATCATCTGAGCTATCGTTGCTCAACCTAAGCAAAGCTCTTTCATCCAAAGGAACATTTCAAATACGTTCACATAAATAAATTGTCATTTTTAACAAATCAGATAAAACTATGCAAAAAAATTTAGTTTGGTGTCTGAGACCTAAAAACTTTATGAAACCAAAAACAAAAATTTTTCTGTAGAAGTTTTTTTTTTTAAATTCCTATATTTATGAAGCGTACTTTTAGTATTAGGATCATATTTTTTGAAGTATAAGCTCGATAAACCTAGGATATCATTTAAATGAAATAAAATTATGAGAGCTACAAATATTGGGAATCTCCCTTTAATGTCGAGACAGTGTTTTGGCAACTGTCGTTATTGTTGATGCAATAAAGACATAAAATATATTAAAATCCAAAAAACTTTGTTCTGTTCCGTTTTTGGAAATCTGGAATCGTAACGAAGAAAAAAAACAAGTAAGAAAGTTTCAGTCGGGTAAACCGACTAAGGTATACCCTCACTTTGTGAGTAATGTAATATGAAATATTACACGAATTAATGTGTCTATTAATATGTGTGGAATTACAGAAGATTCGAATAAGTACACTGAAAAAAATTTTTCATAAAATTAAAGAAATGCTCCAAAGACGTCCTTAGTTTTTAAAATAAGTACATTTTGTACGAATATTCGTTACATCCAATTACAATAACATTTTTACAGCGCTCACATGTCAAATCGGGGATAATCATATATTTGAGGGCTTTATCTTAATCTGAACCGATTTCTTCCAAATTTAAAAGTGTTCATTCATATAATAGGAAAACCTCTTTCTGACGAATTTCATACTGATCGGATATAAAATACAGTTTTTACAGCGCTTACATGTGAAATCGGGGGTAACATATATGGGGAAAAACACGTCAAAAGGCCCACTTTTTTCAATTTTATTCCGATCGCGTCAAAACTTGGTGGGGTTGCAGAAGTACTTTGGGTATGCTACGTGCTTAAAATACAGCTTCCTAGCGTGATACGTTATGAAGATACAGGGTGTCAAAGTTGGAAATTTTGACCATTGTATCTCCCGACGACGTGGGCCGATTTGAATGAACCGTGGCTTATATGGCAGCTATTTAGAAACGCACAAAATGTGCACTGATAATTGTTTGCAAATATTCAATTTTCATATTTTTTTCTCGCGACTTATGTTTTCCTCGCGATTTTAATTGTGTTCCGCGGATGGGATTCTATATCTTTAAACTACAAAAATGAAGTCCATTCTGTTTACTTTGTCAATACGAATTTTCGCTGTGGGATGAAAACCACAACAAAAGCTATGGAAA
Source organism: Eudasyphora cyanicolor (assembly GCA_963930755.1). NCBI lineage: Eukaryota > Metazoa > Arthropoda > Insecta > Diptera > Muscidae > Eudasyphora > Eudasyphora cyanicolor. Next base: position 152,016,428 of record OZ005736.1, on the reverse strand, counting down.
TTTTGAATGTCAAACCTACTATTTTTTCATTACTTCTTTCGTATTATAAAGTGAGTTTATTCTAAGATGTGGACCGGAAACACGATTAATAAAATGTAATGGTGGCATTCTATAGCCAAATACGCCAGAACAACAAAATAACTTATTTCGCAAAAAGTCGACGTCGCATTTTTTACACTGGCCTACAATATTGCACTGGTCAACTCGAATCCTAGCGAGCAGATATCGGACACGATCTCGATGGATTTTGAGGTTCTAAATACGAATATAAAATCAAAAATGCAATATATAATCGCGTGTTTGCGATATTGTATTAATTATGTGATAAAGTGCTGATTTTAGGCTTTTTGAAAACAGAATCGCGACAGATGCACTTTTACCAAAAAAAAATTGCAGGTTTCTCAAAATAATCGCTTTGCTATAAAACGAGTATCAAACGAATTAAAAGTTAATTTTATAAAGGGTCAAAATCTTACACCATCTCGTAGATATCATATTTTATTTTTTTTTTTATTTTTCCAATTGTAGCTATATTAAAAATACGATTTCTCCGACTAGGTTTCCCGGGAGATATCTCGGAGATGACTTACGATTATTACAGTTGTTGAATACTCGTATTAATTGAAAAGCGATTATTTTCCGAAAACTGAATTTTTTTTTGTAAAAGTGCGTCTTTCGCGTTTCTGTATTCATAAAAGCTGTAAAATCAGCATTTGTATCACATAATTAATACAATATCGCAAAAACGCGAATATATTTTGCATTTTTGATTTTATATTCGGATTTAGAACCTCAAAATCCATCGAGATCGTGTCCGATATCTGCTCGCTAGGATTCGAGTTGACCAGTGCAATATTGTAGCCCAGTGTAAAAAATGCGACGTCGACTTTTTGCGAAATAAGTTATTTTGTTGTTCTGGCGTATTTGGCTATAGAATGCCACCATTACATTTTATTAATCGTGTTTCCGGTCCACATCTTAGAATAAACTCACTTTATAATACGAAAGAAGTAATGAAAAAATAGTAGGTTTGACATTCAAAATTTCCATAGCTTTTGTTGTGGTTTTCATCCCACAGCGAAAATTCGTATTGACAAAGTAAACAGAATGGACTTCATTTTTGTAGTTTAAAGATATAGAATCCCATCCGCGGAACACAATTAAAATCGCGAGGAAAACATAAGTCGCGAGAAAAAAATATGAAAATTGAATATTTGCAAACAATTATCAGTGCACATTTTGTGCGTTTCTAAATAGCTGCCATATAAGCCACGGTTCATTCAAATCGGCCCACGTAGTCGGGAGATACAATGGTCAAAATTTCCAACTTTGACACCCTGTATCTTCATAACGTATCACGCTAGGAACCTGTATTTTAAGCACATAGCATACCCAAAGTACTTCTGCAACCCCACCAAGTTTTGATCCGATCGGAATAAAATTGACAAAAGTGGGCCTTTTGACGTGTTTTTCCCCATATATATGAGCTATATCTAAATCCGAACCGATTTTCTCCGAATTCGGCAGTATTCCTTCATGTAATAAGAAACCTCTTTCTACCGAATTTCGCACTTATCGGATATAAAATACAGTTTTTACAGCGCTTACATGTCAAATCGGGGCTAACATACATATGGGGGCTATATCTAAATCTGAACCGATTTTAACCAAATTCAATAGGGGTCCTTGGGCCAAAAAAAAAGATATGTGTAAAGTTTCGTCGAGATCGGACCATAATTGCGACCTGTACTTTGATTACAAGAATACATGCACAGACGGACAGACAGACAGACGGACAGACAGACAGACAGCCGGACAGACGGACATAACTAATCAATTCAGAAAGTGATTCTGAACCGATTTTCTCCAAATTTGGCAGTATTCCTTCATGTAATAAGAAACCTCTTTCTGCCGAATTTCGCACTGATCGGATATAAAACACAGTTTTTACAGCGCTTACAGGCCAAATCGGGGGTAACATATATATGGGGGCTATATCTAAATCTGAACCGATTTCTTCCAAATTTAATAGTGTTCATCCATATAATAAGAAACCTCTTTGTGCCGAATTTCATACTGATCGGATATAAAATAAAGTTTTTACAGCGCTTACATGTCAAATCGGGGGTAACATATATATGTGGGCTATATCTAAATCTGAACCGATTTCTTCCAAATTTAATAGTGTTCATCCATATAATAAGAAACCTCTTTCTGCCGAATTTCATACTGATCGGATATAAAATAAAGTTTTTACAGCGCTTACATGTAAATCGGGGCTAACATATTTATGGGGGCTGTATCTAAATCTGAACCGATTTTAACCAAATTCAATAGGGATCGTCCTTGGGCCAAAAAAAAGATATGTGTAAAGTTTCGTCGAGATCGGACCATAATTGCGACCTGTACTTTGATTACAAGAATACATGCACAGACGGACAGACGGACATAGCTAAATCAGTTCAGAAAGTGATTCTAAGTCGATCGGTATAATAAACGATGTGTCTATTTCTTCTCCTTTTGGGTGTTACAAACAAATGCACAAAGTTATAATACCCTGTACCACAGTGTGGTGTAGGGTATAAAAATAAATTTTCATAATTTTTTTCGTGTTTAGGACACCTATTACACCAGAAAATGTGATGTACAGCCCTTTGACAAAAATTTTGCTGCATAGTGTTATAGTAATTTTGACCAAGGGTGCGTATGCTATACGTAAAGCTGTAATAGCGCAGAAATGTGTTACGCATACGCTCGGATGTATTACTCGATATAAGTTGCGTTTTGCATTGATTGACGTGTATCAAGCATATAATTACTTAAAAGAATATGGTACAAATACTAATGGTACCTTCCAAGAAAATGGGAATTTTAAAGAAAAATTTAAAAACAAGTAAGAAAGTTTCAGTCGGGTAAACCGACTAAGGTATACCCTCACTTTGTGAGTAATGTAATATTGAATATTACTCGAATTATTCTGTCAATTTGTGTGGGAGTTGCCAGAAGGGGTTTATATAATACACCTTTTTTTCGCTGAACATTAGATACTTTAAATTCATTGCACTGTGCCGACTTATAAGCATTTATGTGCACTGGTATAAACGTTATGAGACATTAAATTGTGGTATGATTTGGGAATTTTGTGTGGGAGGTACAAAAAGGGGCGTGGCAATAACGCCCATTTTTCACAGGACTATAGGCACTATAAAAACATTACACTGTAAAAAATTTCAAGTATTTTTATACACTGGTTTTAATGTTATAAGCTGTTAACTTTTGGTGCAAAAAGGTACCTTTGTGTGGGAGGTACCAAAAGGGGCGTGGCAACAACACCCATTTTTCCCTGGACTGTAGGCAATATAAAAGCATAATACTGTACAAAATTTCAAGTATTTTTATAAACTGTTATTAATGTTATAAGCTGTTAATTTTTGGTGCAAAATGGAGCATTTGTGTGGGAGGTACCAAAAGGGACGTGGCGACTACGCCCATTTTTCTCGAGTTGATAGCGACTAATAAGCTAATACTATGTGTGAAATTTCAAAAGATTCGAATAAGTAGTATAGCAGTTATTAAAGAATCAATATTTCACAACATTTTAACCCTTTGTGGGGGAGGTACTAGAAGGAGTGGACCAATATGGCCCATCTTCGAACTTAGCCGGAGATAGAAAAAAATATTACCACATACCAAATTTGAAGTCAATCGGTTACTCCTTTCGAGAGTTATCGTGCGCACCAGCCAGCAGACAGACAGACAGACAGACAGACAGACAGACAGACGGACGGACATTGCTCATTCGACTTAAAATGACCCAAAACGGATTTCCTCCGAACATACTTGGGGTCTTAGGTCACTCCTTCGACGTGTTACACTTTTTTCCGTAGCAAATGATATATACCCTCGTCACACTAAAGTGAGGGTATAATTACAACACAATTTTTTTTAATATTTTTGTCGTGTTTAGGGCTACATATTACAACAGAAAATGTTATGCACAGCCCTTCGACAAAAATGTTGTAGAAGTTTTTGAAATTGGGCAAAAATAGCGAAAGGTTAGAATGCCCATAACTTTTGTTTTATGAGAGATATTAAAATATTTTGTTTTCACCTACATTTGCAAAGACTTCAGCTTAAATAATATCAATGTGGATGCTGTTCGGAAGCTGCATGCCCGCACCTTAGAGAGGAGGGTATATATCATCTGCTAAGATCCAAAAGTGTAACACATCGAAGGAGTGACTTAAGACCGCAAGTATGTTCGGCGGAAATCACTTTTGAGTCATTTAAGTCATTTGAGCAATGTCCGTCCGTATTTCTACCGTCCGTCCGTCTGTCTGTCTCACTTGCAATTGAGCACTCGAAGTGAACGGACGTGGTTTTTACTAGCGGAAAAAATATAATTCGATTGAAAATTGTGGAAGAACTAATTGAGTGTATAAATTGAAGCGTGACCTTAAAGTAACACGTTTAGGGCATTAAGGGGATTTGTGAAATTAATTAATTGTGCAAAAAGTGATTGACAGTGGATTATCGTTAATCCATTGTGGAATTAATATGTTATATTTGGTGATATGTTTAATTGGTGAATAAATAAAATTGATTAGTACTGGTGAGAATTTTGATTTGTTTTGGTTTACGATTTTGGATACTGATATTAATTGATTGCCTGATTGGAAACAATTTTGAGTTCGTTGCTTAATTAAATTTATTTAATTGGTTGGGCAACTAATTACATTGATTTTGATTGCTCAATAAATAAATGAAATTTGGACAGGTGTGAATTTTTGATATGGCTTATGGTTAATTGATTTTGTATAAATAATTTGATTAGATTGCCTGATTGGTAGCGACTAGCTTGTTTTTTTTTTGTTTTCGGATTTGTTTTGTAGTTTAAATTGTGGAAGGGTCACTGCCGACTAGTCAGAGTCATAAGTGATAGTGCCTTTTGAATTTTTTCTGGTGACAAACAAAATAAATTGTGGTGCGCTTATAGTTTAGCTTGCAACGCAAACTAGCGGTAGCGTTTTTTAATTCTATAGTGGTAACGACGTATTTGAGGGTAGATGACTAGAAGGAGGATAGATCCCTCTTTTGAGACGACGGGTTCAGAGGAGGCGGACGATGACTTAGGGATGGATAGTGCGGGAGAGAACGCGTCGAAGAGAGTCGATGCGATCACCAGTCCGGAGAATATGGTGAGGAGTGGTTCGTCGAATTTGAGGAGTGCTGGTGGGCCTGTTGATGCCGCAAGTTGTAGTAAGGCGAGAGCAGGTCCCGCTGGTGCCCTTGTTTTCTGACGAGAATGTTGGTGGTAGCGGTAAGGGGAACGGGAAGGCAGTGTGTAAGAGTGCCAAATGCACGGAGGTGAGTGGCAAGACAAAAAATCCTGTAAGAGCTCCGGCTAAGGGAGCCGCCTCTAAGGTACTTGAGAGCTCGCCTTCGCATAGAAAAATTGTCGAGGCGAGAGGTGGTAGGTAGTCGTGTACCCCGAGGCGTTCTGTTGCGGCTGGCGGCTCTGCTGAGAGCAGCATAAATAATATTATAGTTATAACAGGTAGAGTGATGACTACGACTGTGTTGTCGCGCTATTGCAGGAGTCATATGTGGCCATAGATAAAGTGAGGGGTCTCCCGCTAGATGTTCGTGTTATTAGTGATTTGCGTCGGAATGCTGCCATTGTCGTTAGGGATATTGGTATCAATGTAGTTGTTGTGGATCAGTCTGAACATGAAGTTTGCGTTAGACTCGAAGGTGTCTTTGGTGTAGTATTTGTAGTGAGTGTTTACCGTTTGAGTTTGATGAGCTACTTGATCCCTAATTGCGCTACTTCGAACTGATCGTGGAGTTGGTTGGTAGGGAACCGCTACTGGTAGGTATGGATGCCAATGCTGATTCTCCAAAGTGGTATATCAAGATTTCCAGACATGGAGAGCTTCAAGAGAAACGTGTAGTCCTCCGGCGACGCCTGCAGTGGTCTCGCAGTAGGCAGTCGGAAAATAGAATGGCCCTAGAAATAGAATGTAGACAGATGCTGAGGGGTTACAAGGTTATGCTAAGAGAAGCGTAGGAGCGCCATTGGAAATAGTAGTGACCCTTGGGGTCAGGTTTATAAGAAATGTCGCAGGATGAAGCAGACAGTTGATCAGGCCGCGCTGAGAATAGGCTGTGAAATGCTCACTACATGGACGGACTGTGTGACGGCTCTAATGGACTCGTTTTTCAAGAGGGCAGATATGGAGCCTAGTTCGCCTTTAGAGTACACTCCCAGGCCCCCAGCTTTAGAGCGGGCGTGTTATATTTGTCGATGGCAAAGCTTCGAGCAAGGAGGTCCACTGGTATGGATGGGTAGACCGGATAAATGTGGAATCATGTTTTCCGGGTCATATCAGAAATACTGGAGAACCTGTGTGCTGTTTTCGACAGGGATACATTCCTTCCGAATGGAAACTCGCTAGGGTCGTAGTCTTGCTGAAATCCCCGGACAAGGTAAGGAGTGTTTAGACTCCACGAAAAGCTAGTAGGAAGGTGATGTCGCTACCAATTTGGGTTTAAGGAGGGAAGATTTACCGAGGAGGCGTGGCTTCACGTCAAGAAGAAGGTCGTGGATTCACCCAGTAAATACGTGTTAGGAATCTATGTGGATTTTAGAGGGGCGTTTGACCACCTTCGATGGTCTAGTATCTTGGACAGGTTACAGGAATTAAGATGTGAGGAGCTGACGTTGTGGAAAAGTTATTTAAGTAACCGTTTTGCTACTCTTGTAGGGGTAAACGACTCGGTTACTGTGCAAGTTGAGAGAGGGTGTCCTCAGGGATCAATGGGGGGCCAATACTGTGGAATGTTACGATGGACTCTTTGCATTTTCTTTTGGATCAGTCATGCAACTTCTGCGCTTTTGCAGATGACCTGTTGCTGTTACTCGAAGCGAACTCTAGATTGCAGCTAGAGGGCATTATGTTATGTGAACGTATGAACTTCTTACCTCATATAGAATACTTACCTCATAAGCTAGTCACAGTTGTCGGTAAGGTCCGGAGTGTAATCAGGTGCGACTGGAGCCTGAGCAGGATGGCTGTTAGACATTGTTAGAGTAGTGGGTAAGAATAAGATTTTATCCTGTCAAGGTTAATTTTGTTGACCTGTACTAAGGTTTGCCGCACTGTCTCGATAAAGCCGTTAAAAAAAATACATTTTTTCAGAAACATTCTCAAAATCGGGTTTCAGTCAAAATATTCACGATACGATAAAATCCGAATTGGGGCTTAACCACAAAAACTCAATTGGCATTTTGTTATTTTCGATAAGCGCTTTCAGAACTGAAGTCAAAACGGTGTCAACTTTCGTTGTCCTCTTAAATTTAGTACTGTGTTTTCAAAATGTGTTAGAAAAGTGCAAAGAGAAAATTGTACTTTTTCCAGAAACGAAATCGCCACAAGTAGTTGCAAATATATTTCTTACATTGTTGTATCATTGAACTTAACTAAAATTAAAAAAGGGTGTTAATTTAAAGAAATCTGTGAGGCCATATTATGGCAAATTTTGTTTAGGATTAGTTAACAGTGTGTTATGTTAGCCTCACTTTTGACAATGAATAAAATCCATCAGTCTCTTCATATTCTGTATTTCAGATAAATTGAAATAAAGGATATTCAGCGGGTTTCCGGTGAAAAGCAGCAGGTCTTTTCTAAAAATTACAATACTTCATCTGTTATATTCAACTTAAACACATCGCCGTCGTTTCGTCGTCCTTCTTAAATTAAGTACAGTAAGTAAAAGATTTTTTTTGCTAAATTGAGCACTAAATTGCAAAAAAATAAATTACCCCAAATCCTTATTATTAATAGGCCATTGAAGGAAGAATCAATCTGCTGAAAGTTTGCTTAAATATGTAAAACACATATACATTCATTATGTCTCCCTGTTCACTTCCTTTACAATATCCTGCGCAAAAAATGAGCGGGATCTTTAATTACCTCTTATTTAATATTTATTTGAACATTAAATGGAGACGGAAGAACGAAGCCCAAAGCGACAGACAGACAGACTAAAAGACTGATAGACTCTGATACTAACATTACATTGTCTTTAGATCCCTCCGGGTGTTAAATTGATTGTACGAATGAAAAAAAGATGAGAACCTAAGTAATAGAATTACACTTTCTTTTGATGACTTCATTAAAGATTTTTTTCTTCTTCGCCTTATTTCCACCAAGTCTCTTTCGCAAGTGTTCTGATGGCTGATAACTGCTGTTCGCTATAGCCGATGTCCTTATTAAATGAGCTTCCTAATATGACAATAGCATCGCCGCACTATACCATACGACCAACCAGGCCTTTGGCAAAGTGTGACACTCTAGGATCTACCTCGGGGGCGACATAGAGGTCATTGTGTACTCATCTCCAGTTATGGTTCTTTCCACATAGGCATTTTGCACCCATGCAGGCGGGGGCAATAATTGAAATTACAATGATCATCATGGTAAAGCTGGTTCCAATGATGATGATGTGATGTGTTGTCTTGCTCTGTAGCCAAATGTCATTTATTTACGATGCATAGTTATACATAGTAGAGAGTGATGGCCCTGTTCAGCGTGACAGAATTGAAAATTGAAAACAAATGAGGCATTTTTATGTTTCCCATTTGACAAGGCAGACGTACGTTCGTTAAAGAAACGCTGTTGCTCACTTACTCGTACATCCTTCATATTAGCCATCTTGATGACCTTGGCGCACCTCATCCTTTTTGTCCGAGATAAATTATCGCTACCATATTTTAAAAAATTCAGTCAGAGTTGATGCAAAATTGATGGTATCGTGACACGCGCAATTGCCGGCAGTTGTACGCTAAGTTAAACATTCCTTGGAAATAAATAAAGGTTAGCAAGAAAATGGATGGATATGGATATTTTAATTTAATATCACTGTCCAACAAATTAGGAATTTTTGATTGGAACAGAATAACGACCCTATAATTCTGGAAGGGCATGTCAAGTAGATCATTTTTGGGGAATAAACTTATGGTCCAGCTGGTCTGAATTTTTTTTACAGTGGTTCAAAGTATTCATTTTTTGGTCGAAGGGAGCATTATACTAAATGAAACCAGTAAGAAAAGGCAGAAAGTCGGGCGGGGCCGACTATATAATACCCTACACCCCCCTAACAATGCGATAAGGGTTATTGCGATAATAATTTGGAATAATTGGTAAATGGGTAAGAACATATATATGCGGATATATCTAATTCTGAACCGATGATCGCTAAATTAAGCAATATTCGTTCCTAAATTGAGAAACATCTTTCTGGAGAATTTTGTAATGATCGGAAGTAAAGTACAACTACTATAGCGCTTTCTAAACAAATCAGGAGGAACATATATATGGAGCTTATATATAAATCTGAATCGATTTTCCCTGAATACTCATTCATGTAAAATAGAAACCTCTTTCTGTCGAATTTCGTACTGATCGGATATAAAATACAGTCTCTACAGCGCTTGAATGTCAAATCGGTGCTAACATATATATGGGGGCTATATCTAAATCTGAACCGATTTTCTCCAAATTTGGCAGTATTCCTTCGTGTAATAAGAAACCTCTTTCTGCCGAATTTCGCTGTGATCGGATATAAAATACAGTTTCAACAGCTATTGAATTTCAAATCGGGGGTAACATATATATGGGGGCTATATCTAAATCTGAACCGATTTTCTCCGAATTTGGCAGTATTCCTTCTTGTAATAAGAAACCTCTTTCTGCCGAATTTCGTACTGATTGGATGTAAAATACAGTTTCTACAGCGCTTACATGTCAAATCGGGTGCAACATATATATGGGATCTATATGTAAATCTGAACCGATTTTAACCAAATTCAGTAGGGATCGTCCTTGGGCCTAAAAAAAGATATGTGCAAAGTTTCGTTGAGATCGGACCATAATTGCGACCTGTACTTTGATTACAAGAATACGTCTACAGACAGACGGACAGACAGACGGGCATAGCTAAATCGACTCAGAAAGTGATTGCAAGTCGATCGGTATAATAATAAGCAATGGGTCTATCTCTTCTCCTTTTGGGTGTTACAAACAAATGCACAAAGTCATAATACCCTGTACCACAGTGTGGTGTAGGGTATAAATGTCCTCTAGCCCTCTAGCTCCCTCTTAGTGGGTCAAATTGGCAATTTTTTCGAAAAATCTAAAAAGTCCTTTCCAAAAGGACATTTAAGGATGAAAAATATTCTACGACAATTTTTGCCGGAAAATTTTAGCCAAAGACAAGAAAGTTATAAATATAGCTGTTTACGCGTAATTAGAATAAACTACACGCCAACTTAAATTTAAATTTAAAGTCGGGATGAATTAAAATACAAACATTTGCAATTTTTTACAGTGGAATGCATTTATATTACCAATAGTCAATTGAAAAATTGGCGTTATTGCCATACCACTTGAGATACCTCCTAAACAATAAGGCCATTAAGTGGGGAGCTAGATGGTTAAGATCTTAAAAAAAATTATACTCATAAAATTCAACTATACTCAGACATTCGCCCTTATTCCAGTTGGCGTCGTCGACGTCGTCACATCATTTTCGACATATCTATAAATTCTAGCTTTGTCATCTTAACGCCAAAACAAATGTTTTTGGTATCCATGAACTAACAAAAACCCTTTTTATAACATAAAAATATTTAAAAACCAGTAAGGAAACGCTAAAGTCGGGCGGGGCCGACTATATAATACCCTACACCACTCTCGTAATATTGAATATCTCTGATATATAAATTTTGTAATTCATGTATAAATTGTTTACATAAATTTACTTTTGGGATATTTTATACTTAAATAATACCCTGTGAAACAGTGTGGTGTAGGGTATAAAAACGATTGGATCTAAAGAGCCAAATCGGATGAAATATATATGGGAGCTATAGCTTAATCTTTACCGATATTCTTCAAATTCGGCAATGTTGGTTCACGGATCAAGAAACTCTACCATTCTAAATTTCAAAACAATTGGATGTAAAATACAGCTTCTATAGAACTAAAGGGCCAAATCGGACGAAGCATATATATGGGAGCTATAGCTAAATCTTAACCGAATTTCTTTAAATTCGGTAGTGTTGGTTCATGGATCAATAAACTCTAACATTCTAAAACGATTGGATGTAAAATACAGCTTCTACAGGACTAAAGGGCCAAATCGGACGAAACATATATATGGGAGCTATGGCTAAATCTTAACCGATTTTCTTCAAATTCGGCAATGTTGGTTCATGGATCAAGAAACTCTACCATTCTAAATTTCAAAATGATTGGATGTAAAATACAGCTTTTTCAGGACTAAAGAACAAAATCGGACGAAACATATATATGGGAGCTATAGCTAAATCTTGACCGATTTTCTTCAAATTCGGCAATGTTGGTTCATGGATCAAGAAACTCTACCATTCTAAATTTCAAAACGATTGGATGTAAAATACAGCTTTTATAGGACTAAATGGCCAAATCGGTCGAAACACATATATGGGAGCTATAGCTAAATCTTAACCGATTTTCTTCGAATTCGGTAGTGTTGGTTCATGGATCAAGAAACTCTACCATTCTAAATTTCAATATGATTGGATGTAAAATACAGCTTCTACAGAACTAAAGAGCAAAATCGGACGAAACATATATATGGGAGCTATAGTTAATCTTAACCGATTTTCTTCAAATTCGGCAATATTGGTTCATGGATCAAGAAACTCTCCCATTCTAAATTTCAAAACGATCGGATGTAAAATACAGCTTCTATAGGACTAAAGGGCCAAATCGGACGAAACTTATATATGGGAGCTATATCTAAATCTCAACCGATTTTCTTCAAATTCGAAGGGCCAAATCGGACGAAAGATATATATGGGAGCTATATCTAAATCTGAACCGATTCCAACCAAATTCAATAGCGATCTTAACAGCTGCGAAATACTCTAAACTACAAAATTTCAGAACGATCGGAGTGAAATTGCGACCTGTAGTCGACGAACAACTTTACATGGACAGACAGACGGACGGACGGACGGACATCGTTAAATCGACTCAGCTAGTGATTCTGAGTCGATCGGTATACTTTAAGGTGGGTCTAGCTGTGTTATTTTCAGGTGTTACAAACATCTGCCGTGAAACAAACTTATAATACCCTGTACCACAGTGTGGTGTAGGGTATAAAAATCAGAATTTATGAAGTCGTCAATCTAAAAAGTGTCGACTAAGAATCGACGTCGACGACGCCAACAGGAATAAGGGCGATTAAATTACTCAACATGGCCTTTCAGAATTATAGAGTCGCTCTTCTGTTCAAATCATTCCATGGATATTACGACTTTAAATTTACATTATAGTATTTTTTGACCAAATTGACCCATTAAGAGGGTAAAGATCTTACACAAAAGTGATCCTCATAAAATTCCACTATATAACTCTGACAATAAGAAATATCTCAGACATTAAATTAGATCATTTTTTCATTTAGTACAAAAGCTCCCTTCGAACAAAAAATTAAAATTTTGACCCACTGTAAAAAAAACTCAGACCTGCTGAACCACAAGTTTGTTCTAAAAAAATTATTTACTCAACTTGCCCTTTAAAAATTATAGGTTTGCTATTCTGTTCCAAAAAAGCTGTTGGACAGTGTATTTGTTAAATCACACATTTTGTTAGGAAATTAGGATATAACAGTTATTAGGAAATTTGGTATGACAACACAGTACGACAGTCCATAAACCGCGATACTATTTTTCTTGTAGGTCTTGGCGAGTAAAACAACGTTTGTTCTGTGAAATTTGCCGGACACCCCAAAAATCCGGATTTACGAGTATGAGGGAAAAAACGATTTTCTTGTCTTTTTGCACTTGAACGCCTATAATTTTTGTTAAAGAATAGACTTATACCTTTCGAACGATATGTATATATTGCTTACTTAAAAATGTTGGAATATATGTATATTTGTCTTAAAAACACATTTTGTGCAAAATTTATCAAAGTTCAGGTCGTAAATAAAAAGCAAACTTTACGAAAATTGGTACATAGGCATTTCTCAAAATAGAGACGATCCCTATTGAAAATGGGACATATCGGTTCATGTTTTGATATATCACCCGTAAAGAGGTACCCTTCTTGACCCTTACACTTCTTGACAGGTACACTTTTGACACGCTAGAGCAGAGCTTCTCAAATGGTTGTCGGCGGCCCACTGGGGGCCGTAGCAGCATATCAAAAAGGCCGTGACGTCTTGATGAAAATTATCCTCAATAAATTTTTTCACCGAAAATAATCGGCATTGCGATTTTTTTTAAATTCGAATCAAAGTCTGGAAACAAATAAATTGAATTTAGGAAAATATTGTTCGACACTAATGAACAAATTGAAAAATTTTCTTTCGTATCCGAATTGCATAAACCCATTAATATAATTCAACGCTAATACTAAAATAGGTTTTTTTATTTTGCGATTTTTGGTATGGCCTTGAGATATTCTATCAATGCGGTCTTTATCACACGATCGTGGCGAAAACTCTTCTTTCATTTGCATTTTCTGTTTTTGGAACAGAAAAAAGTCGAATGAGGTAGTTATGAACCCATCGAGCTCATGCAACAGTTCTTTTGGTCAAAATTTAACATTACTGAAAAAACTTAGTCATGTCAAAAATTTCTAAAAAATTGTATGAAATGAGCCAACCGCAACTTCTCCAAAATAATCCGAAAATTCTTCTGCTTCAAAGTTTCCATCGTTTATTGATGTTCTTAGCCATCTACGGCGCGAAGTTATTGTACAACTTAAAATAATGAAGTTAATGTACAACTTATAATAATTTTTTGGTCAAATTATACTCGCCAAATGGCACAGTCATAATTAAGGGTGCTAGGGATGGCACAGTTAAATGCTAAAGATGACAAGCACACCAAAAGACGTCAAACCTTTATATTTGTCAAAAAAAAACAAAAAAAAACTGCCCATATTGTAAACATTTAATGGTGACATTTGCCTCAGCATAACTAAAAAATGGAAAAACAAAATTTTAAATTCACTTTCTTTTATAATTTTTTGGATTTTTTACATTTGGTCGATGCAGCTTGAAAATATTACGTCTAAAATCATTTTTTTAATAATATTAATGATTACACTATGCAACAAATTTTTTGTCGAAGGGCTGGGCATAACATTTTCTGCTGTAATATGGAGTCCTAAACACGAAAAAAAATTTTAAAAAAAATTGTATGGTATTTATACCCTACACCACACTGTGGTACAGGGTATTATAACTTTGTGCATTTGTTTGTAACACCCAAAAGGAGAAGAAATATACCCATCGTTTATTATACATGTAAACACAGTAAAAATTCTATTTTATATCCTATCAGTGGGAAATTCGACAAAGAGAGATATCTTTTTACATGAAGGAATACTGCTAAATTCGGAGAAAATCGCTTCAGATTTAGATATAGCCCCCGCATATATGTAACCCCCGACTTGACATGTAAGCGCTGTAGAAACTGTATTTTATATCCGATCAGTGCGAAATTCGGCAGAAAGAGGTCTCTTATTACATGAAGGAATACTGCAAAATTCGGAGAAAATCGGTTCAGATTTCGATATAACCCCCATATATATGTTACCCCGGATCTGATATGTAAGCGCTGAAAAAACTGTATTTTATATCCGATCAGTGCGAAATTCAGCAGAAAGTGTGTCTTATTACTCGAAGGAGTACTGCCAAATTCGGAGAAAATCGGTTCAGATTTAGATATAGCCCCCATATATATGTTACTGCCGATTTGTCATGTGAGCGCTGTAGAGACTGTATTTTATATCCGATCAGTACGAAATTCGTCAGAAAGTGGTCTTTTTACATGAATGAGTATTCAGGGAAAATCGGTTCAGATTTATATAACCTCCATATATATGTTCCTCCTGATTTGGTATCAAAGCGTTATAGAAGTTGTACTTTGCTTCCATCATTAAAATTTTCCAGAAAGATGTTTCTCAATTTAGGAACGAATATTGCTTAATTTAGCGATTATCGTTTCAGAATTAGATAATATGTTTCTACCCATTTACCAATTATTCCAAATTATTACGGCAATGACTCTTATCGCATTGTTAGGGAGTTGTAGGGTATTATATAGTCGTCCCCGCCCGACTTTCTGCCTTTCCTTACTGGTTTTTAATAATATTAATTATTACACTATGAACAATTTTTTTGTCGAAGGGCTGGGCGTAGCATTTTCTGCTGTAATATGGAGTCCTAAACACAAAAAAAATATTTAAAAAAATGTTTATGGTATTTTTTTATTTTCTTTCAAATGAAGTCTATTCTCGATAATGCCCGGGTATACTTTATATTAAAGGAAATTATAAAGATTACAAATGCTGGCAATAACACTTTGACGTGGAAACAGAAGTTTAGTAACTGTCGTTAATATAAGTAGAAAAAACTTGTTTTTTTTTTCAAAAAAAATTGTTGTTTTGCTGGCGCGATAAAAAAATAGAAAAAAATTAGCATCAAAATAGTTTGTTAAAATTTTTGAAGCCAGCATTCTAACGAAAAAACAATGCCTATTTGAAGAAAATCTATGGATAAATGTAGAAATGGATAAATTCTGAACAATGTATATATAAGATGCTGCAGGTCATAAGTTTAACATATCGATGGAGTGGCCTATGATACCCCAGGAATATTTTGCGGAAATACATTTTGGGACATTTTAAGTCGTTTAGCATTTTAGCAAATGGTTGGTGCGCTCGATAAATTCCGACAGGATTAACCGCTTGACTTCAAATTTGGTATGTGCCAATATTTTTTTCTATTTCAGACTAAGGTCAGTGATGGACTATGTTGGTCCATTCCTACGAGTACCTCCCCCACAAAGGGCCAAATTTTAGTGAAATATTGATTATCTCATAACTTCTATATTACTATTCAGAATCTTTGACCATTCCACACTTAGTATTAGTTTTTCGATCGCTATCATCTTGAGAAAAATGGGCGAAGTTGCCACGCCCCTTTTGGTACCTCCAATACAAATGGACCATTTTGCACAAAAAGTTAACAGCTTATGTCTTTGGTTCCAGTTCATAGAAATACTTGAAATTTTGTGGAGTGCAATGCCTTTACAGTACCGCTGGTCTCGTGCCAAATGGGCGGTATTACCACGCCCCTTTTGGTACCTCCCATACAATTGAACCATTTTATCACAAAAAGTTAACGGCTTATAACTTCGTTTCCTGCACATACAAATACCTGAAAGTTTGTAAAGTGCAATGTTTTATAGTACCCATAGTATATTATAAAATGGGCGTTATTGCCACGCCCCTTTTGGTACCTCCCAAACAAAATTGTCAAACTAAAAAATATGAAAAATATTTTTTTAATTTCTCTATTTTAACATAATTTATACATCTATCCACAGATATTTTGCGAATAGGCATTGTTTTCTTCTTTAGGATGATAGCTTTCAAGAAATGGAACACACATTTTTTAGCGATTTTTTTTTCTATTTTTTTTATGAAGTTTTTCGTCAACGAAAAATGATTTTTTGAACAAAAAACAAATGTGTTCTTATTGTTTTAACGATATACGAGTATGCTAAACTTCCGTTTCTACTTGAAAACGACGTTTTCAGCATTTCTAGCCCCTATTATCGAGCTTATAATTAAAAACATATGGTCCAAATACTAAAGCTAACTTCCATGTACATTTCTTTAAAAAAAAACTTTAAAATAGTATACCCCAAACTATTAACAAATAAGGTATCAGACACAAAAAAAATTTGTTGCATAGGGATATACATGTAACAGTTGGTACACAAACAAATTATATGTTTGGGAAGATATTGTTCTAAACAAATATTTATTTGAATCCTAATATTTATACCCGACATCACACTGTACTACAGGATATTATGACTTAGTGCATTTGTTTGTAATGCTTAAAAAGAAGAGATAGACCCATAGTTTATTATACCGATCGGCATAGAATAACTTTCTGAGCCGATTTAGCCATGTCAGTTTGTCTGTCCGTCTGTCTGTCTGTTCATGTATTCTTGTTATCAAAGTCGTGCATGTCGTAAATCTTTCCGAAAATTTGACAGAGGTATTTCTTAAACTAGGGATGTTCTCTATTGAAAATGGGACACATTTGTTTAATATATCCCCATTTAAAGGTACCCACGACTTTACAATTGATCTGGCTGAAATTTAAGATTTTATACTTTATATTGGACCTAATCATCCCTAGTAAAAATGGACTGCAGCGGCTCATGTTTTGGTATAGCCCCGATATAAATGTCCCCACCGATGTCAACTCTTGACCATCTAGAGAACACATTTTTCAATTTATCTGCCTAAAATTAAAGAATTTATACATTATATTGGACCTAATCGTCCCTAGTAAAAATTGGGTACATCGGTTCATGTTTTGGTATAGCCCCCATATGAAGGTCTCCACTGAAGACACTTCATGACGCTCAAGAGAATACATTTTTCAATTACTCTGGCTCAAATTTAAGAATTTATACTTTTTATTGCACTTAATCGCTCCTAGTGAAAATATAAAGGTCACTTCTGATTATACTTCTTGGCGTTATAGGGGACGTATTTTTTAACCCATCATGCGGAAATTTAGGCATTTGTACTTCATATTGCTTTAAATTGTATCTAGTGAAAATGGAGTATACCGGTCTACCTACCAACATAGGATTGGGGGTATATTAATTTTGTCACTCCGTCTGTAACACCTCTAAATATTGATCTGAGACCCCATAAAGTATATATTCTCAATCGTCGTAAAATTCTAAGACGATTTAGCCATGTCCGTCTATCCGTCCGTCTGTTGTAATCATGCTACACTCCGTAATAATAGACCTAGGTTGATAAAATTTAGTAGAAATATTTCTTATATTTGATATAGCTCCCTTATAGAGGTTGCTCCAAAATGCGGTTTTTGAGCCATAGATATCACATTTTTAAAGCAATTTAGCAGAAACTTTGCAGTTTCAATTCTGTTTTGACAAGAATTCATAACAGCAAACATTTTACAAATCCCATCATATTTGGTTATAGCCACCCTATAGAGGTCGCTACAAAATATATGTATTTAAGCCATAAATACCATATTTTCTAAGCATTTTAACTGAATCGTTGCAGTTTGTATTTAATTACGACAAGAATTCATGGCAGTAAAAAGTTTTAATCCAGTTCATATTTTGTTATTGTCCACCTATAGATGTCGCTCCCAAAAGTCGTATTTAAGCAATAAACACCACGTTTTCTAAGAAATTTAGCTGAAACTTTACAGTTTGTATTCTATTTTGGCAAGAATTCATCTCAATAAAATTTATACAAATAAAATTTTATTTTGTTGTAGTCCCTGTGTAGATGTAGCTCTTAACAAAGCTATTCCAAGCCATTAACCCAACATTTTTCAGGTAAAGAGTCTGGCTAAAGAATTTGCGGCCTAAAAATTGCAGCATTCGTTTTTTTTATAAATTTACTTAAACAAAAAATATCGTTTCATGATTTGCTCGATATCCGAAGATTTGTCCAGTAATAAAATTGAATGCAATCCATGGTGGAGGGTATATAAGATTCGGCATGGCCGAACCTAGCGCTTTAACTTGTTTTTTATTTGTTATTATTACACAGAGCGACAGTCCAAAAACCAAAAACTACTTATAGTATTTATGTACACAGTTTTAATGAATCTTTAATAACAAAGTCAATTACATAAAGGACATTTAAGAGACTAGTTGTGCGTTTATGTAAATTAATTAATCGTGCTCTTATCTCGCAAAATAATTGGTAAAATCATTGCCTATGGGAAAGAATATTTAATATCGACCTATGTAGTTTATTTTCGGCTTAAATGTTTATAAGCAGTTACAAATAGGTAAAATAAGATCTCGCTATGATTTTTTAAATTTTTATAAAATAAAAATAAATTGGTTTTTGTGTTGTACGAAATTTGTAGTTGCTCTCGGACGTCTGAACCGATTTTTGTAAACTTTACTTTGTTTAAAAGAGGACACAATGCGCAATGTTTGTAATTTTTTTTTGAAAATTTTTTAAAAAAAATTTTACGAACGTTTTTTTGAAAAAACTTTTGTAGAAAAAATTGCTCTCCCCCCTCGATTTTCTTCAAATTAAGCGCGTGTAACTCGTGTTTCTCTTCCGATTTATAATTTTTACAAAAGTTATGACGACTTGAATAAATATATATATACTTTTTTCTTAAAAATATTGACAAAAATCGGGTTTTTTTTTAAATATAACTTCAAGTTACTTTTGTATATCGAATCAATTTTTTTTCGTCAAATAGAAAATTTTTTCCCATCCAGACATGTTGATTCGGATGAAAACGGTGCATAAATTTTTAATTGCTGATATCTCGGTAACTATACGAGATAATTCTTAGGTGTAAACAGTTTATTTGTAGACCGCAGTTAGTAGAACACACACAAAAATTTTATAAATCGGAAGAGAAACAAGAGTTACACGCGCTTCAACATTTTCTTCACCCTTCACCCATTTACTTCCGCCCTGTCTGACATAGGGGGCTCAAATATAAAACATAACTTCTCAAACACCTCTTCATCTACCATGAGAAGTTTGGTCGCATTCGGTTGTTTGGTTAAGAAACGGTCGAATTATTTCCCCTTTTTGAATTTGTACCACTGTGCAGTGTTTTGCAAAAACAGACTAAAATTGTCAGACTAGTCTTGGTATTTCGTCCATAGCTTTTACAAATATTGAGTCTTACAAACATTTTTTACTGTTCAGGATTTGTGAGACTGTGACGAATATTCTGTGAAAATGTGAAGAAAATCGATGGGTCCAATTTATTCTACAAAGTTTTTCTCAAAAAAATACAAAAATGGCGCATTGTGTCCTCTTTAAAACAAAGCAAACTTTGCAAAAATCGGTTCAGCCGATCAAGAGCAATTACAAATTTCGTAAAACACAAAAACTCATTTTTTAATTTTTTCAAAAATTAAAATAACCACAAGGTTTTTTCAAAAAAAAAAAAAATATAGCGAGATCTTATTTAACCAATATGTTGCTTAAAATGTTTATAAGCAGTTACAAATAGGTAAAATAAGATCTCGCTATCATATTTTTTTTTTTTTTGAAAAAATGTTGTGGTCATTTTAATTTCGGTTGCCCGTTATTATTCGGGCTGTAATCGTTATGATTTAAACTGAGATACTCTCTCGGCTCAAGACCAACCTGCTTCTATACAGTGATAGAAAGCAAGTATTTTACATGGCAAAATACATTGCAAGTATTTCATTGCGTCCCCACAGATTATATCATGATTTCTGGGGGCGTGACCCCCTTCATCAGTAATCTACATGGCTAGCTTTTCAAATAAGCCTTTGATTGATGATTCGATAACCAAACTCTCGCCCAGTGATAGACTTTGAGGATTTGGTTATCGAATTATGAGAGACTCAATATTTGTAAAAGTTATGGACGAAATACCAAGAATTGTCTGACAAGACTAGTCTGTATTTGCAAAACACTGCACAGTGGTACGAATTCAAAAAGGGGAAATAATTCCACCATTTCTTAACCAAACAACCAAACTTGGCATGGTAGATGAAGAGGTGTTAGAGAAGTTAAGTTTTATATTTGGGCCCCCTATATAAGACAGGGGCGGAGCTAGAGGGCCTCAAAGTTGGACACATCGGATGAAGAAAATGTTCCAGCGCGTGTAACTCGTGTTACGCTTCCGATTTGTAAAATTTATTTTTGTGTGTGTTCTACTAACTGAGGTCTACAAAAAACCTTTTTACACCTAAGAATATTCTCGTATAGTTACAGAGATAATAGAAAATTGAATTTGTCATTTTTAATTTTTCCCTTACCGTGTGCTAGTATTTTGTAAATATCGGAGCACAATATGCACCATATCAACATATCTGGATGGGCAATACAATTTCCTATATGAAGAATAAAATTGGTTCGATATACCCAATAATACAAATAGTTGTGACCTATATAAAACTGCTTATATTTTGGCCAAAAATAAATTACATGGGTCGATTTTTATACCCTCCACCATAGGATGGGGGGTATATTCATTTTGTCACTCCGTTTGTAACACCTCTAAATATTGATCTGAGACCCCATAAAGTATATATATGTACTCTTAATCGTCGTAAAATTCTAAGACGATTTAGCCATGTCCGTCCGTCCGTCCGTCCGTCTGTGGTAATCACGCTACAGTCCGCAATAATAGAGCTAGGTTGATCAAATTTGGTACAAATACTTCTTATAGTTGCAGGTTGTTTGGGATTGCAAATGGGCCATATCGGTCCATATGTAGATATAGCTCCCATATATA
Organism: Eudasyphora cyanicolor; assembly: GCA_963930755.1. Taxonomy (NCBI): domain Eukaryota; kingdom Metazoa; phylum Arthropoda; class Insecta; order Diptera; family Muscidae; genus Eudasyphora; species Eudasyphora cyanicolor. Next base: position 151,995,041 of record OZ005736.1, on the reverse strand, counting down.
GCATCTAACTTGTTGTGATTCCTACTGCCCTCATCTACTATATTTTTTGTGTTTATCGGTTTTATTTTCTTTAGGTTTGAGTTATTTTACGAGGTCACATGCTATCCATGGTGGAGGGTATATAAGATTCGGCATGGCCGAACTTAACGCATTTACTTGTTAATATTCTACCCCTTATGACAAAAAAAATTTAACGGATCGGTTAAGGACTGTTCGAGTTCAAGGGTGTTGTATTTTGACATTTTGGTCAAACGGCCCTTTAGAACAACATCTTTCCAAACATATTATACTCGTATTAGTTTGTTCCAAATATGATATATTTCGGGTGTACTCTAAACATTTATATATTTCAAGCAGAATATGTTTGGGACAATATACTACAGAAGCGATCTTTTTTAAGCGTGTGGTAGTATACCATCGGCCCCACCCGACTTTAGTCTTTAGTCCATTACTGGTTTTCAATCATCCTGCTGGTGTCCCTTCACACTTTTTTGTGATCTATTACTTCCTGCCGCCCTGTGTGACCAAGAAAATGAAGAGAGTTTTTTATTAGCTTTGTTAAGACAATTCCAGCAAAATGCCTGATGAAATCAGGCTAACAAGCCTGCTAACTAATGCAGCAATTCCTCACTATACACACAAATACATAGACATGCTCTGTCCATTGAACGTAGAATATGAGAGTAATGGCATGGAAACGGATGTGCATCATGCAATTGTATGCGGCCTCAAATGTTACAGTGTTGAGGGGTCTGTTGCTGATGCTGCTTATGATGTTGCCGTCGTACTAGAGACAATTGGACAATGTATGACACGCGGAATACGAACACAGTAAATAGCCCGGCTACTGCAGGGGCCTCAAAAACGACGACAACTACATGACCAAACAACTGAACTCAACATATCCACTTTCCACAATTTCCATCTTTTCCATTGTCCATTCTCATATCATTCTCGGTATTGCGTTATTTGTTGTGCTCTGGACATGTTTTAAATCAAACATAAACTAAAGAAGGAAAAGGCAGAACAAACTCGATGATTTTTTGCAGCATTCTCTGCACAGTGCTTCAATGCGTTCACCAAATAACAAAGATACGAGATAAGAAAATTATACTAGAATAAATTGACTAAGGTATACCTTCACTTTGTGGGTAATGTAATATGGAATATGGTACTTTGTGTTTGAGCCGGAACGGGCAACCTGAAACCATTCGCTCCTTCTTTGGCAGTCAATAGACGAGGCAAAAGTTGTCTAGAATAAAGAATTTGAAAAAATTAGATGGTATCTACAGAAATTGTGAGGATGTTATGATCGAATGAATCTGTCACTTTGCGTCGGTATACCAAAAGAGCAAAATAATTAAACCTATTTTGCACTGAACAGTACACCTTTTTTTAAACGGTCACAACATAGAGTTGATAACGGTGACCGGTCATAACGCTCAACGGACATAACGCCCAACATTTTTTTGGGGCCTTATGACCTCTCCAAATGCGGCCATAACGCCCATCTTGGTTTTTGGTCTTATGACCGATCCATGCTCGGACATAAGGCCCATTTTTTGGGGATTTATGGCCTTTTTTGCTATTGTAATAATAATTAGTAATAACTTAAGTGGTAATTTAATATTTATTGGAAGTACTTTTAAGATATGGTTCAATTTAAATCTAATGTGAATTTCTTCCACCTGCCCCACAATTTTCCAAAAAAAATCGCGGGCGCGATTACTCGTAGAATTTTTTACACTCGGCTTTTCTGCATGTTCTTATCTTCGTCATACGTATAGGGCCTTACCCAAACTTAATTTCCCAAACATTTCAAATATGGTATTAAATCGAAAAACAATATATGTGATGTAGTTAAGAACTTGCAGAAAAGCCGAGTGTAAAGAATTCTACGAGTAATCGAGCAATTCGATTTTACACATTAATAGAGAAAAAATTACAAAATAATATTTGGGTGTTATGACCGCATCAGGCGCGGTCATAAATTTTTTGGGCCTTGTTTCCGCACCTAGAGAGGTCATAAGGCCCAAAACAAAACTTGGTGTTATGACCGCAATTAGAGAGGTCATAAGGCTCAAAAAAATGTGGGCGTTATGTCCGTTGGGCGTTATGACAGGTTGCCGTTGATAACACTGCTTTATTTGACAACCGATTTAACAGTTGTTTTTTGTAGTTTGGTATGCCATTTAATCAAGAATAGACTTAAAAGATAGCAACGCTTGCAAATTTTTGAAATTTTCTATAAAACCACTAAGGAAAGACAGACAGTCGGGCGGGGCCGAATATAAAATATATATAAATATATAAAATACCCTACACCTCCCTAACATTGCTAGTGTAGCATAATTGGAAAAAAATAATAATAAAATGGTGACTTCTTTTCTGCAAAAAAGTGAAACATTTTCGTTGCACTTTTCCCGAAAGCAGGACTTTCATACCACATTTTGGAATTTTGAATCAGGAGCTACGTTTAATTCGAGGGACTACATCAGTCCACCTAAAAAGGACAACTTTTTTCAGAATTTCGAGTCGACAGAGTAACAGGTTTTTTAGAATCGATATCACCTTAACTTAGAAATAACTGAGGAATGTCCGTCCGTCTGTCTGTCTGCTGGCTGGTGCGCACGATAACTCTCGAAAGGAGTAACCGATTGACTCAAAATTTGGTATGTTGTAATATTTTTTCTATCTCCGGCTAAGTTCGAAGATGGACCATATTGGTCAACTCCTTCTAGTACCTCCCCCACAAAGGGTTAACATTTAGTGAAATATTGATTGTTTAATAACTTCTATACTACTTATTTGAACCCTCTGAAATTCTAAACATAGTATTAGTTTATTAGTCACTATTACCTCAAGAAAAATGGGCGAAGTTGCCACGCTTCTTTTGGTACCTCCCACACAAATGGACAATTTTGAACCAAAAGATAATAGCTTATAACTTTATTACCAGTGTAGAGAAAGACTTGAAATTTTGTACTGTGTAATGGTTTAATAGTACCTACTATACAGTGCAAAATGGGCATTATTCTTACGCTCCTTTTGGTACCTCCCACACAAATGGACCATTTTGTACCAAAAGTTACCAGATTATAACTTTAATACCAGTGCATACAAATACTTGAAATTTTGTACAGTCTAATGCTTTTATAGTACCTAGAGTCCAGAGAAAATTGGGCGTTATGGGCCCGCCCCTTTTGGTACCTCCCACTGAAATGGTCCTATTTGTACCAAAAGTTAACAGCTTTTAAATTTAATACCAGTGCATACAAATATTTGAATTTTGGTACAGTGCAATGCTTTTGTAGTAGTGGCCGTAATTGGCACGCTCCTTTTGGTACCTCCCACACAAGTGGACCCTTTTAGGCCAAAAGTTAACAGCTTATAACTTTAATACCAATACATATAAATACTTGAAATTTTTACAGTGTAATGCTTTTATAGCACCTAGAGTCCAGAGAAAAGTGACCGTTATTGATTAGCCCCTCTCACACAAATGGACCATTTGGTACCAAAAGTAAACAGATTTTAACTTTAATACCAGTACATACTTTAAAGTTATTAAATGCAATTTAAATTGATAATAATTTAAATAAAACAAAAATAAATAAATAAATTTAGTAATATTTTTTTGAGACTCTAGGTGAGGGGATTCATTAGTCGGTTTACCCGACTGAACTTTCTTACTTGATATACCCTCACCTTAGTGGAGAAACATATGTATTAGTTGCTTCGGGCCAAAAGTATAAAACATCAAAGGAATGACCTTCGAAAATTCGTTTTACGATATTTTATGCCATTTAAGTTACCTCCGTCTGTCTGGTTGATGCGCACGATAAATATCGAAAGGAGTAACCTAATGACTGCAAATGTTGTATGTGGTAATATTTATACCCCCACTTTAGTAATACGAGGGAATATATAAACGATAACTCTCGAAAGGAGTAACGGATTGACTTCAAATTTGGTATGTTATAATATTATTTTTCTATCTCGGGCCAAGTTCGAACATGGGCCATATTAGTCCACTCCTTTAGGTACCTCACTCACAAAGGGTTACAATTTAGTGAATTATTATGTCACTACTAACTTATATACTACTTATTCGAATCTTCTGTAATTCCACAGTAATTGCCTAGTACCGATTTTCTGTAATTCGTGAGGTATAAAAAGATCATAAAGGAGCGCACAACAGCCCGAACCACTGTCTTGAGTGTATGTCCATGGACATGAGACGTTTAAATGTCTCCTCTCTCTCCTAACCTAAACTAATTCCACACATAGTAATAGTTCATCTGTTCCTATCAACTTGAGAAAAATGGGTGCAGTGGCCCAGCCCCTTTTGGTACCTCCCACACAAAGGGACAATTTTATGAAAAAAGTTAACAGCTTATAACTTTATCACAAGTGCTTAAAATACTTCAAATTTAGTACAGTGTAATTTTTTTATAGTGCCTACAGTCCCGTGAAAAATGGGCGTTATTGCCACTCCCCTTTTGGTACCTTCCACACAAAGATACCATTTTCTACAAAGTATTAAAATTTATAGCGTGAGTACAAATTGTGAGAAATGGGCGTTATCGCTTTTGGTATCTCCCACACAAAGGAACCAATTAAAGTACATATAGTCCTATGAGAAATGGGCGTTATCACAACGCCCCTTTTGTAACTCCCACACAAAACGGCTAACTGATCAAAATTGAATAGCTCATAGCGTGAATATTATCGTCGAAGGTACCCTTAGTATTTGCACTATAACTTTTGGAGTAAATACCCGATAAGGTCGACTTTTGAAGTCGAAGCTACACGCTGAAAAAAAATTGCTTCTGTAGTATATTGTCCCAAACATATTCGGCTTGAAACATATATATGTTTAGGGTACACTCTAAACATATAATATTGGGTACACACAAAAAATATATATTTGGGAAAACGTTATTCTAAAGGAATCTTTGTTTACATCCCAATATGTTTTTTTTTGGGACTGTTATTTCCGAAACAAATATTTAGTTGCACTTAAAAATTCAGAAAATGCGTTAATTGTGTTAAATTTTTTACTAATTCAGTTATTTTTTTTTTTAAAAATTGTAATGTTCGTAAAAATTATAAATAACAATAATTGAAATCGTATAATCTTGGATCATAATAAATTAATTGGAGGATTGACAAGTAATGTGACATGGAATACTAACTCAGAAATTTTAAATGATTGATTTAAAACATATGTTAATGCTGCATATGGTATCATAACTGGGAGGTACAATTCAAAACCAAGAAAAAATTAAAACTGAAATTCGAAAAGTAAGCAAAAGTTTTGAAAATCTTTTTAAATAAGATATATTTGGAAAAATTCCTAATAATAATGTTATTTATATTTAAACACATATTTTATTTGAGAAATTTAGTTTGCAAATATAATTTGTTGTAATATATTAATATATGGGCAAATATCAAAATTTTTTTACACAGGGGTAATGTATGTTGTTTTACCCTTTTCTCGCTTTGTGTACAGATTTCGGTGCATAAGTTGGTGGAATTAGATAAACCACAAACACAAAAGTTTTTCCCCAAAAAAGTTTGTTATTATCTAAAAAACTCTAGAAGTTATAAGCACATACATTTCAAAATTGTGGAAAAAGTCCTAGAAATGTCCATATCTGTGTCCAGTCTTTTATAAGTTGTGGCCAAACTGTTTATTCTGAAGTAACTGGTCAGTTACAAAAAACACGAGGGGCACATGGAGGAAGAATTTTCCTTGAGCACTGTTCATGTGATCTTTCCGCAAAAAATTATAGCTCATAACTTTTTGAAATGCGATTTCAAGTGCTTTTTGTTTTTTGACCGCGGTCATCGCGGCCCACGATTTAATGAAACAACAATAAAGAAGCGGTTATAGCGGCTTGAAATACTTATAAATCTATATAGGTGTCGTTGATGTGCTCTTAATGGAACCACCGCTATAGCTTCCCAAACCTTTGTTAAACTTGCGTGAATTATTTTTTGATAGTGTATTTCGCGGAGCACATTGACAGTTATGTATAGGTTGAGCTGAATTAGTTATCCCAGATGGCTTTTGAACTGGTGAATCCAAAAATCAGGGGGCCGTAGCAAAATAATGAATCGCTGAAATTTTATTCACTTTTTTCAATTTTTGCAAAAATTGCAAATTTTGTCCTTGGCATTTTTAATAGTTTAAACGTCTGAAATTCATTTCTATGTTCTTCGGGCCTACTGCTGTGGTGCACTTAACAATCATGGATACTTATTTGAAGATTGAAGTCTTGTACGCGAAGAACGTGACACTTTTGTCTCAGCAATGATCGTCAAGGCACACCCAGTGCGGGGTACAGATATGGCGGAAGTGTATATGAAATAAAAGGATTTTTAACGCTCTATCCCGAAATCGGAGGGCCGTCATTTTATTTTGATGATTGTGCAAATTATGCACATTACAAAAATTATATTTCCACAAAAATAATGTTCGTATGATAACGATGAAATCATAAAATTTTGTTATTAAAATAAAACACATATGATGTGAACTTCGAATTTTGAATCAAAGATAACTTTTGAACTAATAGCGATATTATCCTCATTCCTTTTGTAGGCCACAGAAAATTGCCTCATATAATCGTGAAAATTAGACTTATATTTTTCCGATTTTCATATTTCGCGGTATTCGATATATTACATCATTTTTCAATTAAAAATTATTTTGATTCGCTATATTTATCCGAATAATGAAGCTACAGCGAATATTTTGTCATAGGCTGATAGAAATGCTAATGTTCTATGATTGTAATTTTAGTTTTTCGAATTACGCTGAAAATTGCATTTTATACAATTTTTTTAAATTTAAGTTTGGAACCGCCATAACTTACGCGGCCTTTGATGAAATTTATTCACAACAACGGTTTTTGCATGTTTATATTTTTATCTTCGTCTGTTGTAAAAGCCGTTGATATGCTCGCCAAAAAAATCTTGAAAAAAATGTGCTTCAAAATTAAAAAATTTTGATAATTGCCCATATGCGTTCCAAATATATTTTATTGATTTTCAAATAAAATTTATTTGCTAAGAAATATATAATACTAGCTGAGCCCGGTGCGCTTCGCTGCCCATGCCAAAATTAGCGCTGTAGAAACTGTATTTTATATCCGATCAGTACGAAATTCGGCAGAAAGAGGTTTGTTATTACATGAAGGTATACTGCCAAATTCGGAGAAAATCGGTTCAGATTTAGATATAGCCCCCATATATATGTTACCCCCGTATTGACATGTAAGCGCTGTAGAAACTGTATTTTATATCCGATCAGTACGAAATTCGGCAGAAAGAGGTTTCTTATTACATGAAGGAATACCGCAAAATTCGGAGAAAATCGGTTCAGATTTATTTATAGCCCCCATATATATATTACCCCCAATTTGACATGTAAGCGCTGTAGAAACTGTGTTTTATATTCGATCAGTAGGAAATTCGACAGAAACAGGTTTCTATTTTACATGAATGAGTTTTCAAGGAAAATCGATTCAGATTTATATATAACCTCCATATATATGTTCCTCCAGATTTGGTTACAAAGCGCTATAGAAGTTGTACTTTACTTCAGATCATTACAAAGTTCTCCAGAAAAATGTTTCTCAATTTAGGAACGAATATTGCTTAATTTAGCGATTATCGGTTCAAAATACATTTACCAATTATCCCAAATTATTATCGCAATGACCCTTATCGCATTGTTAGGGAGGTGTAGGGTATTATATAATCGGCACCGCCCGACTTTCTGCTTTTCCTTACTGGTATTAGTAATAAATTCACTGAATGAAAGAATACCGAATTCAGTGGAAAGTCCAGAAAATAGAAATGTATACTTATAAAATTTCCAAATTCTTGTTTCATTGGTCATGCATCACATTATCATATTGCGATTGTATTGGAGTGAGCAGCTGTAATTATCGCATACCGAGCATTTTTGTTCATGTATTTCCTATATAATACTTGCAAGATATATCAAAATATGGGCTGTGCCAGACCCACTGGTCCTATTCCGCCCATTTGTAAGCCAATCACGTAGCCTGCTACCAGATACATGTACGCAAAATTTCAACACTCTCGCTAACAAAATGAGCAATATAATTCAATTTCAAAATTTGGCTTATATGGGCGGTGGCACGCCCATTGGTCAGATCCCGCCAATTTTTGGACCAATCACGTGCACTGTCACCAGATACATATGTATAACATTACAGCACTCTAGATAAAATATTGTGCAAGATATATCAATTTCGAAATTTGGCTTATAGGGCGGGGCCACGCCCATTGGTCCAATCCGGCCCTTTTTTTGACCAATTACGTAGAATGCCACCAGATACATATACACAACATTGCAGCACTCCCGATAGCAAATTGTGCAAGATATCAAAATTTGGTCTATGTGGGCGGGGCCACGCCCATTTTTGGACCAATCACGCAGACTGCCACCATATACATATACACAAAATTCAAGCACTCTCGCTAACATATTGTGCAAGTTATATCAATTTCAATATTTGGCTTATATGGGCGGGGCCAAGCCCATTGGTCCGATCCCGCCCATTTTTTTACCAATTACGTAGAATGCCACCAGATACATATACGCAACATTGCAGCACTCCCGCTAGCAACTTGTGCAAGATATCAAAATGTCAAAATTTTTTCAATGTGGGCGGGGTCACGCCTATTGGTCCGAACCCGCCCATTCTTGGAGCAATCACGTAGATCGCCAACGGATATATATACACAAAATTCCAGGTCTCTTGCAAACAAATTGTGCAAGATATCACATTTTTAAAATTTCGCTTATATGGGCTGTGCCACGCCCATTGGTTCGATCCCGCCCATTTTTGGATCAATCACGTGGACTGCCATCAGATACATATGTACAACATTACAACACTCTAACTAACAAATTGTGCAAGATATATCAATTTCAAAATTTGGCTTATATGGGCGGGGCCACGGCCATTGGTCCGGTCCCGCCCATTTTTTTTACCAAATACGTAGAATGCCACCAGATACATATACGCAACATTGCAGCACTCCCGCTAGCAAATTGTGCAAGATATCAAAATTTCAAAATTTGGTCTATGTGGGCGGGGCCACGCCCATTGGTCCGATCCCGCCCATTTTTGGAAAATTCACATAATCTGACACTAAATGCATACACAAGAAATTTCAGCACTCTAGCTAAACAATTTTCTCAATACCAAAATTTAACCCATATGGGCGGGTCCACGCCCACTTGATATATCGAAAATTCAAGTACCCTATTTTCAGCACCCCCTACACATGTACATTCTGTGAAAATTTCAAGATGATCGGTCAAGCGGTTTAGACGTCTATACGGAACAAACAAACATACAAACAAACAAACAGACACTCTCTTTTATATATATAGACTAGCTGGACCCGGTCCACTTCGTTGCCCCAGACTTCAGATTTCCGATTCCGTCAATTTTTTAACCAATTACGTAGACTGCAATCAAATGCATATTTACAAAATGACAACACTCTCGCTAACAAATTGTTCAAGGTATTTCAATTTCAGAAATTTGCTTATAAGGGTTTGGCCACGCCCATTGGTCCAATCCCAACCCTTTTGGACCATTCACGTAGACTATCACCAGATCGATATGCAAAAATTACAGCACTCTCGATAAAAAATTGTGCAAGATATGACTCTCAATTTCAGAATTTGGCTTATACTTGCATAGGCGGGGCAACGTCCATTGGTCTGATCCCGCCTATTTTTGGTCGAATCACGTAGACTGTCATCAGATACATATACCCAAAACTGCAGCACTCACTTAAACAAATTGTGCAAGATATCTCAATTTAAAAATTAGGCTCCTATGGGCGGTGCCGCCCCTTTTTTGTGTAATCACGTAGACTGCGTGAGATGCACAAAATCACAGCACTCTCGCTAACAAATTGTGCATGATATCTCAATTTAAAAATTTGGTTTATATGGGCGGGGCCAGGCCCATTGATCCGATCTCGCCACTTTTTAGAACATTCACGTAGGCTATTATCAGATACATATGCACAAAATTACAGAACTATCGCTAAACAATTGTGTAAGACATCTCAATTTCAAAATTTAGTTTATATGGGCAGGGTCACGGCCATTGATCCGATCCCGACCCTTTTTGGACCAATAACGTAGACTACCACCAGACATCACTCTCGCTAAAAATTGTGCAAGATATGTGTCTCAATTTCAAAATTTGGCTTATATAGGCGGGGCCACGTCCATTGGTCTGATCCCGCCAATTTTTGGGCGAATCGCGTAGACAGTCATCAGATACATATGTCCAAAACTGCAGCACTCTCGATAATAAATTGTGCAAGATATTTCAATTTCAAAATTTGGCTTATATGGACGTGGCCACGCCCATTGGTTCGATGCCGCTCCAGATATATATACACGAAATTACAGCACTCTCGGTAAAAAATTGTGCAATATATCTCAATTTCAAAATTTGGCTTATATGAGGGGGCCACGCCCAGTGTTCTGATCCCGCCCATTTTTGGACCAATCACGTAGACCGCCACCATCTACATATACACAAAATTCCAGCACTCTCGCTATCAAATTGTGCAAAATATCTCAATTTCAAAATTTGGCTTATATGGGCGGGGCCACGGCTATTGGTCCGAACCGGCCTTTTTTGGACCAATCATGTAGGTCGCCAACGGATATATATATATACAAAATTCCAGGTCTCGCGGTAACAAATTGTGCAAGATATCACATTTTTAAAATTTGGCTTATATGGGTGGTGCCACGCCCATTGGTCCGATCCCGCCCATTTTTGGAAAAATCACGTGGACTGCTACCAGATGCATATACACAACATTGCAGCACTCTCGCTAGCAAATTGTGCAATATATCAAAATTTGGTCTATGTGGGCGGGGCCACGCCCGTTGGGTCGATCCCGCCCATTTTTGGACCAATCACGTAGACTGCCACCATATATATACACACAAAATTCCAGCACTCTCGCTAACAAATTGTGCAAAATATCTCAATTTAAAAATTTGCCTTATATGGGCAGGGCCACGCCCATTGGTCCGATTCCGCCCATTTTTTGAAAATTCACATAATCTGTCACTAAATACATACACACAAAATTTCAGCACTGTAGCTAAAAAAATTTCTCAATATCAAAATTGGACATATGAGCGGGTCCACGCCCACTTGATATATCGAAAATTCAAATACCCTATTTTCAGCACCCCCTACACATGTACATTCAGTGAAAATTTCAAGATGATCGGTCTAGCCGTTTAGACGTCTATACGGAACAAACATACAAACATACAAACAAACAAACCCACAAACAAACCCACAAACAGACACTCTCTTTTATATATATAGATTTAAAAATTTGTGTTCCAAATATATTTTTTTTTCGATTCAAACATATCAAAAAAGGCGATTTTGCCCCGTGTATTAATGTGGGCTACTAATGCTGGAAATACCTCTTTCACTTAGAAACTATGGTTTAGTAACAGTCATTAAACAAATTGGAAAAAGTAAATTTTTAAAAAAAAAAAAAAATACTGGGACCAAAAAAAAAAACATAAAAAATAGAAAAAAATCGAAAAAAAAAACATTTTATTTTATTTTTGAAAAGTTTGCTTCCTATCGAAGAAAATAATGCCTATTTGAAAAAAAAGTGTGTATAAATGAAATTATAGCCCTTTTGGTAGAGGTAAGAGAATTTCAAAAAATCTTTTTTTTTAAATTTCTGTTTAAATAGAGATTTTATTTGTTAGGTTAGGTTAGGTTAGGTTGAAGAGAGGAGACGATTAAACGTCTCATGTCCATGGACATACACTTAAGCCAGTGGTTCGGCCTGTTGTGCGCTCCTTATTTATGATCTTTTTATACCTCACGAGTTACAGAAAATCGGTACTAGACACGAATTTTCTCAGTATCTTCCAGTCATATTCTCTGAGATGAGTCAAGTCTGGTAATATGTCGGACCCGAAATGTTGGGATCTTGCATGTGTGAAAGCCGGGCAGTGACACTGAAAATGTTCCATCGTTTCGATGTTTTCTCTGCATGCCCTGCATTCGTCGTTTTCTGCTAGTCCTATGCGATGAAGATGTGCTTGTAAGCTTGAGTATGCCGTTAGAACACTCATCATCTTATTAATATCGATCTTTTTTACTTTCAGAAGACTTCTTGTTTTCTTTTCATTTGGGTCACCCCATAGTATCTTTGCAGTTGCTCCTACTGTTGCGCTATTCCACACAGTTTTGTGAGCCATCTCTGCCCAGTGCTTCAACTCATCCTTCGTGGCTTCGAAAGGTTTCCAATTTTCCATGTTTATTACTCGAAGTTATCTGCCCTTTGAAGCCAAGCTGTTTGCCCGTTCATTTCCAATCACTCCGTTGTGTCCTGGTACCCAGCAAATACGCAATTGACGCATGGGCTGAGTAATCATTTATCGTTCTTTTACAGTCCAACACAGTTCTGGATTTGACCCTTTCCGATGTTATTGCTTTAATCGCCATTTGGCTATCTGTGAAGATGTTGGCATAATTAGGCTTTGTCGTGTTACTGAGCCAGTTCATACACTCCTTGATTGCTCGAATTTCTGCTTGAAATACCGTATTATGGTCAGGGAGGCGGAAGTGAAGTTCGACTTCTGGTTCATCAATAAAAAGTCCCAGACCCGTCCTTCCTCCTCGCTTGGACCCATCCGTGTAGCAGCTCGTTCCCACTGGCACATGGGCCATTTTCCCAGGAGCGTCTGTCTGACACAAACGTATCACAGCTAGCTGTAAGCCGCACTTCAGGAATGCGCTTATGCCTAGACAGCACATACGTTGAATTTTTTGCAAAGGTATTACGTTGCACTTCTTGTCCATTGATGTCCACCACACTACAGAGGCGTAGGTGATTATTGGTCTAATCACGCTCATGTAAAGCCAGTGAGTCATATTTGGACGTAGTCCCCATTTTAAACCTATAGCTCTTCTGCACAACGACCAACATCTGTGTGCCTTTGTAACTCTTTCTTCAAGATGATCTTTCCAGTACAGTTGCTGATCCAAGATTACTCCCAAATATTTTACCTTTTTAGTTATAGCAATTGTCTTATTCAGGAATCGAGGCGGGGTAAAACGTGGGATCTTCGTTTTCCTTGTAAATAGACATATTTCTGTTTTGTCTGGGTTAACATTTAATCCCCTTGGTTGTGCCCAGTTATATGCTATGTTAAGTGCCTCTTCAGCTCTTCTGCATAATAGATTTGGATGAAAGCCCCTTAGAAGTATTACAACGTCGTCTGCATAACAGACTGGTTTAAGTCCTTCATTGGTGAGGGCTTTTAGGAGACTGTGTATCGTCGTAACCCATAGAAGAGGCGATAAAATGCCCCCCTGAGGTATACCACGATTTACCTTGTCTCTAATTTTTACGTCATATGACCCACAAATAATCCACCTATTCCTTAGCATATTGTTGATCCAGTTTTTCAGCACCCGGTCAACCTGAAACTCGTCTAAGGAGTGGATAAGTGTATCGGTCTGTACATTGTTAAATGCGCCCTCAATGTCTATGCAAACAGCAAGTGTATACATTTCTTTACTGAAGGACTCTTCTATGTGGTGCACTACCTCATGCAGAGCTGTTTCCACTGATCTTCCTTTGACATAGGCGTGTTGTTTGAATTTTAGCCTGTCATCCGCTATTTTACCTTTGACCATGTCATCAATTATTCGCTCCATTGTTTTTAACAGGAAAGAAGTAAGGCTAATGGGTCGATAAGCCTTTGGGGTCGTGTAACTCGCCTTGCCAGGCTTTGGTATGAAGACCACCCTTGATTCCTGCCAGTTTTTTGGGGTATACGAATGGGTTAGGCATGCAGTGAACACTCCAGCCAGATGAGTTGATACCAGATCCACCTCATTCTGCAGAAGTGCTGGAAATATTCCATCCGGTCCCGCAGCCTTAAAGGGAGAGAAACTTTTTATCGCTTCTTTAACCATACCATCTGTTATATCCGTAATAGGTACTTGATGCAATACATTTTCATTCTGTGACTGTTCCTCTGTTGGTCCAGCATTACCAGTCGGAAAATGAGTTTTCATCAAGAGCCTTACGGTATCCTCTATAGTTTCCATCCTTTTACCCGTTTCATCCACCAGTGTTTCGGTTTGGACATGAGTTTTTGAGAGGATCTTTTTCATTTTAGACATGCTGTTAACGCTGTCTACCTGTTCACAGAAAAGCCTCCAGGAGTTACGTTTCGCCGATCTAACGATTTTATTGTATTCTTTGAGTCTTCTGTGGTAGTCGTCCCAATATACTGATTGTTTTTTACGTCGTAAAGTCTGCGGACATCTTTGCCAATCGAGCGAATTTGTCCTGTCATCCAGGGTTTCTCAAAGGCAGATTTCCTTTCTCGAAGTGGGCAACTATCTTCGAATGATTTTACAAGAGCCTCGGCAATCTTCTTAACATTGATATCAATGTCTTCTGCACATAGATAATCGCGTGTAGGCTGCCCCAATCGATTTCTGAGTAGATTTCCGAATTTAGTCCAGTCGGTCTTAGCATTATTACGGAAACTTATGGGGTTTGGCGGTGGCCGTGCAATTTTAAACCTTATATAACGGTGGTCTGAATAGGAGTGTTCATCCGAAACCCTCCACTCATGAATCTCATCAGTAAGATTTTCTGAACATATCGCTATATCTAATACTTCTTCCCTAATTTTGTTAACAAAGGTTGCAGTGTTAAGAGTTATGAGGTCATTTGTATTCAAAAATTCGATAAGGGCGTGTCCCCTTTTATTGGTGTTAGAACTACCCCAAGCGATATGATGGGAGTTGTCGTCACATCCAGCTAATAACTCATTACTTGTGTGTTTGGATTCCCTCACCAGACGTTGTAATTCCGACGTAGGTGGCAAAGTCGGCGCATCGAATGGCAGATATATTGACGCCAGGTACATACATATTTCCATTACCTTGCATCAGCACCGTTGCGTCCGATGTTGACAACTCTGGAGAGAAAATAAAACTTATGGTTTTATGGCACAGAATACAAGTCCTTGGACGGGTACCTGTGTTAGCGTATAAAAGGTTATAGTTCACATGGTTTAATCCAGTAACCTTGTTGCTAGTTGTCCATGGTTCCTGGATCAAAGCAATATAAAACCTGCCTTTATTTATGATGTCCATCAGAGCGTTGGATGCTGTCTCGCTCCGGTGGAGGTTTATCTGGATGACCTCAATCATTGTCCTTCCAGTAAATGTTTCTTTTGGGAGTCTATCCTATCCGGTAGCACCCCCTCATTATTTGGTAGTGGGTCATTCTCCTCCTTTCGTTCACTACCTATTACACCATCTTCCAGTCGACAATTTTGGGAGGCGGTGTTATTTTTTGTCGCTCCCTCATTGTTTTGAATCGTTTTGTGGCTCTTTTTATTTTGATCACCACCTTTGCTGGGAACTTCCTGCAAAAGTGGCGGTACTATTGGTGAACTGGTGGTGTTATTGACTACTTCCACATCAGTTTTTGGCAGTGTCTCACTTGTCTCCATCCGTTCAATACCAGTGTTTGCCTCTTCAGACAGTATATTTGGACTTGATTCATCTGTTCTGCCAATCGGGACCTTTCCAATTTTGAAAAAGTCTGTCCTAATCAAGAAGTATGAAATGCCCTTCGCCATGACAAGATTGTTCTTGGATTCTGGGTCTATGCCCAACAGAGGAGAGTAGCTTCGGTATCATCCTTCCTATAGAAGACTTCCCACTTTCTCACGGAAAGTTTTGAATTCTGTTTGCCAATGATGTCGAGTATGTACTCTGATCAGAACTTACTGGGACATCCCTTAACATATAGGGTCGTTTTTATGAGTTCAGGAATGTCGCTTTTCCTTACCAATTTTATCTTTTCGCCGTCCCAAGGTGAGGGGAAGCTATCCACAAGTTTTACGAGGACACCCGCGCAGCGTTGTGATGCCAGCCTTAGCATCAAAACACCCCTCTCAAACTTGCAACTCATTACTTCGATTGGTGGTTCATCCTTAGATTCGAGAACGTATTCCGCTACCCTCGTATAGACCAAATCTTCGAAGTTACTCTTTTGGTCTTCGGGGATTCTGCCAGATGCACTACTGCTATCAATTATAGCGTAGCATAGATCGTCTCGAAAATGTTGTTTAGCTATATTAGAATAAGACGCTGGCTTCTTACCCTTCTTTATGGCCAATTGATTTTTCCGTGTCTGTAGAGTCTTTTTTGTTAAAGCCTCATCCTTAACGGATGATTTGGTTGACTTGACCTGCGTTACTGGGTCAACTTTGCCGACCACAATCGAAGGACGCAGACTAGAGACCTCCTTTTGTGTGGTTACGTTAGGCTTATCCGAATTACTGGAAGACGGCGAGCCCTTTTTCTTCTTAGTCACTTTCACAGCGCTATGTTCTTCGGGAGACCTGACTCTTTTAGCGGCCTCCATGTTTATATTGGAGGTAGAATTGTCAGGTTCATCCCGTAATAGGTTCTGTCGGTTCAACTTATTCAGTTTCCTTCTTTGTGCCCCTGACAGTCTCTTTGAGTTAGCAATAATAGTGACATTGTTTTCATTTGATGATTCAGAGTCAGAGTCCCCACTGGCTTTTAAAGGCTGGGGTTGCTTAAAGCCCCGGCTGGGTTCTGCTTCATCTGTCTCATCATCTGTTTTGCCTGCGGCTGGATGTGCTCTTGTTTCATTTTCGACTACGGAATCCAAGGCACCAAAGCTCGTAGAAGTTGCTTGCTCACGATTGTTCGATAACGACGACACATGACTCGTGAGTGAATCAACGCTTGTCGCCGGCACTGGGTTTTCCCTCCCCTGCGCCGAAATCTCCTTCGTCTTTTTTTGGTTTAATCATAAATTGGTTGGGGGAGACACCCCCATAGCCAGTATTAGCCCGTAAGAGGCACGTCGGTATAGGCCTTCCAGACTGAGCTCAGAAATTTCTGTCCAGAGACCGATGCATCCAATTCAACCTACGCTTTATAAACAACAAACCTCCTGGTTGCGTAGTAGGTAGGTGAATAGGTATAGCGTAATAGTTTAAAAACTATCCGCTCTGCCATACGACAGGCGGCGACTGACTCTTTTTTTTTTATTTGTTACTTTTATTTATATTATGCACTCGTTCATTTGAGTTTATTTACATGTTTCATTAGAATTAATTGTTAGTTTGACGTTTGTAGATTTCGGAATCGGTTTTTCCTCTCGGGGAAAAAGTTTAAATGAGAATGCAAGAAATGAATTTTGAGAGACATATTTACACCTGTTCGAATACATAAAGCGACAAATAAACTAGCAGAATACATAGGTATGTGTTATATACATATATATCCAAGGAAATTTGAAACTACAAACTTAAACGACCTCCATGCTGCAGTTTCATCTGACGTCAAATCTGATTCAAAATTTACATCTTTCATCAGTTTCCTTATTTTAGGCCCATCAACAACGCCTTCTTCGATTTTTTGAAAAGAACGACTTTAAAATAAACTTTTTAAATATGAGAGTGAATTGCCATCTTTCCTTCAGGCTTTTACAAAATGTTTAAAGAGCCCAGCTTAATATGCAGTGGTGGCAAAATAAAGTGTTTTTTTTTTGGACGAGAGGTGTGTATTTTATGTTGTTTTCATCCAACGTAATGTGTTTTCTTGTTCGCCATTTCTTTCTTCTGTAATGATCTTCGCGAGCACGGCATAAAAAACAGCAATATTTTGTATATCCGCCTTGTAGTCCACATAACACCCCAACTACTTTTAAAGCGCAACAAATTTCTTAGTCATGTTGTTCATATTTTATGTATTTTATCAATTTAGCCATTGTTTCGTATGATTCCTTAGTGTTGACAGCATAAGCAATGGGAATCGAGAGAATTAGGCTGTTAGCTATACTTGGACACTTGGGAATTTGTATTGTTTCCGAATGTGCAACTGGCATAGTGGCAGATTTTACTTCAGCGTAATTCCAGCGAATGCTCCTTCCTACTCCAATCTGTTTACTTAGACAAACATAGCAGTCCGTATTGTGAATGAATGGTCTCCAAATTTATTATTTAAAATTTAGCACAGTGCTCTTTTTTGGCCCAAGGACGATCCCTATTGAAATCAGTCAAAATCGGTTCAGATTTAGATATAGCCCCTATATATATGTTACACCCGATTTCACATGTAAGCACTGTACAAACTGTAGAGACTGACAGAGAGAGTTCTCTTATTACATGAATGAACTCTGTTTAGCACAAAATGCCATTATCGCTTTTTTTAAATAGTACATTTTAAAAATTGACTTTTGCCTCAAAAGCCAGTATTTTGATGTTTAGAGATATGAAATTATTGTTTATTGAGCTGCTCTTATATTGTGCCAATTAATCACGAGGTAGTTGCCACAAATTCTTCTTTTTATGTTTACAGATAACTATAACAACGAACTCGAACTTGAACTTGATAGTCAAAATCAAAACTATGGAGAGTATCCATTTTTAAATAATGCTATGCCCATTATTGCCACGCCAGTATCAATATCCATTTTCAGTGAAGTCGCTGAAAAATATGTGACACAATTAGAACAACATCTGTTTTTCATTTATTACAAAATCGCTGCTTGCAGAACAAAGCACTGTGTGCCGCCAAACTTCCATTCCTCTCAAAGAAAAACAATTTCCTTCTAACAAAACAATGTCGTGTGTCCACACCGGACGGCGAAGGAAACCAACAACAGATGAACGGTAGAACAAACAGACACTTGGTACTGGGCAGACGGACGGACATATCGCTGCAGTCCCTAGTTCCGTACATATGGTGGTAATTTTAAGAATACGATATTTGTCCTCCGGGTTACAACTTACATACTTACGCACATACGAGTACATACATGCATTCATTGGTAGGAAGAATTAGATGTAGACAAACATGAGAGGACAATGAGTATATCGCCCGTGTTCTATTTTATTGTTTTCCTTTACAGATGCTACTACTACGAGTACTCATACTGTCAGTCTCCTTTGGCTATTTGTAGATGTTGTTTGATTTTTCACAGTGTAGTTAGTTTCTTCTTTGTTCCCATTCGAACAATGATGTTGGCTTTGTCTATAAAGATATGGACGTGTGTTGCTTTATTTTCGACCGGTTAGTATGCCAAAGATGGTCCAATGATTGTTTGGTTACTTTGTTGTTTGTTATTTCGTTTCAAGAATTGCGAATGGCTATGGAAGACAAGATTCGTCGGAGAATAATGAGACGGGCGAGATAACACTCGCTTTGTGTATGTTTGTCCATCCCAACGTGGATTCTGAGAAATGAGAATGCCATGTGTGCATTGCTATATGTGAGCTTTGCTCTGAAAATACAGTGTTCTAATCAAAGTTTTTGTAGGTTCATATATTCAAATTTTTTATTTATTTTGAATATGTCAGTCATAAATGCGATAATTTTTGAGGAATTAAAAAAGAAAATAATTCGACCGTTTCTTAACCAGACAACCGATTGCGACAAAACTTGACATTCTTGTAAAAGAGGTATTATAGAATTTAATTTTGAATTTGGGCACCCTATGGTACACACGGGCGGAGCTACAGAGCTTCAAAGTTGGTCACCTCGGATGAACAAAATCTTTAAGCGCGTGTACCCTTCATCTTTTTCGTTTGATGAAAATACAAAATACTTTCTACACTACAAAAAGCGTACGGAAAATCGAAGAATTTGTCGTAAAGTTTCGTAAAATTTCGGTAATGATTTGAAGCCGAAGACAATCGCTATAAAAATAAAAATGTTTTATGTCTTTTATATTTAAAGACATGAATAGCTTTTGTTTTGAGGATGCATTTCATAGAATCAAGAACTTTGGGTAATAAAACTAATAATGTTTAGTCTTAAAATAAGCACGTTTTGGAGTACATTTATGCATGATGCGTGCTTAATTGTAGTAAAACATCATAAAATTTAAAACATTATCGTATTTAAATTTAAAATGCTGTCCCTGATATAATCATATACTGGTCATACAAGGATTTTCAGTTCAAATAAAATTCTTTGAACCATTGAAATCATTATATATTCATAGAAAATATGCTTCACGAAATTTATAGTGGTAACTTATAAATTCAAAACACAACGCTTTATCTTTCTAAAGATTGGATTTGTTATATTTTTTATTGGAAAATACAACAATTTCCATCGGAACCAACATTAATGATTATGAATATAGAATTTGCCTGGAATTTAAATAGATGTTGTATAAAATAAATATTAGAATATACTTATAATTAGTTTTACATTTTTTGTCGAAGGGCTGCGCATAACATTTTCTGGTGTAATATGGAGTCCTAAACACGAACAAAATATTAAAATAAAATTGCATGGTAATTATACCCTACACCACACTGTGGTACAGGGTATTATGACTTTGCGAATTTGTTTGTAACACCTAAAAAGAGAAGAGATAGATCCATTGTTTATTATACCGATCGACTCAGAATCACTTTCTGAGTCGATTTAGCCATGTCCGTCTGTCTGTCCATATATTCTTGTAATCAAAGTGCTGGTCGTATTTATGGTCCGATTGTGATGAAATTTAGCATAGTGCTCTTTTTTGGCCCAAGGACGATCCCTGTCGAAATTGGTTAAAATCGGTTCAGATTTGGATATAGTCCCCATATATATGTTTCACCCGATTTGACATGTAAGCGCTGTAGAAACCACATTTTACATCCGATCTTTATGAAATTCGGCAGAGAGAGTTTTATTATTAGGTGAATGACCACTACGAAATTCGGAGAAAATCCGTTCAGATTTAGATATAGCCCCCATATATATGTTTCACCCGATTTGACATGTAACCGCTGTAGGAACTGTATTTTAAATCAGATCAGTACGATATTTGGCAGAGAGAGTTATCTTATTACATGAATAACACTGCCAAATTCGGGGAAAATCGGTTCAGATTTAGATATAGTCCCCATATATATGTTTCACCCGATTTAACATTTAAGCGCTGTCGAAATCGTGTTTTATATCCGATCAGTACGAAATTTAACAGAGAGAGTTCTCTTATTACCTGTATGAACACTGCCAAATTCGGGGAAAATCGGTTCAGATTTAAACATAGTCCCAATATATATGTTATACCCGATTTGACATGTAGAAACCGTGTTTTATATCCGATCAGTATGAAAATCGGCAGAGAGAGTTTGGTTATTACATGTATTAACACTGCCAAATTCTTATCGCAATGCCCATTTTCGAATTGGTAGGTAGGTGTAGGGTATTATATAGTCGGCCCCGCCCGACTTTCTGTCTTTCCTTACTTGTTTTTTTTTTTAATTTTTCTTTAAAGTTCCCATTTTCTTGGAAGGTGTCTTTAATATTTGCACCATATTTTCTCAAGTATATGTTACAGTATGGATACCCGTTTCATAAAAGGAAATTATGAGGACGACAAATGAAGTTTAGCAACTGTCGTTAAAACAATTAGAAAAAATTAGATTTTTTTCAAAAAATCGTTGTTGCTCGTACGAAAAACCATAAAAAATGAAGAGAAAAAAAGCTAGCTTCCTCACGAAGAAAACAATGTCTATTTGAAGAAAATATATGGATAAATGTAGAAATTATAGCACTTTTAATAGAAATAAGAGAATTTCAACAAAATTCGTTTTTTATACCCCCGCCCGGTATTGTGAACAAGGATATATATCATATGCCAACCATGCGCTATTAAAACGGTATCCTATGTCCACTCTTTATATAATTTGGCAGAAATAAGGTTTTTGATCCAAGTTGATGAAAATCTGTTTAGATTGATTATGTATAGTTCCATCTATTTGTGCCTTCCGATTCTTGATTTATATACTTTTTCCCAAAAAATTACAAAAAAAATCTTTTCTTTTTTGAAAATATTACTTCAAATGGCCATAATTTTTTCCTTTTTCTGCATATCGGATCGATTTTTGCTTCATCAGATATCAAATTTAGCATAGAAACGGCCAAATTATTTCCCCTTTTTTTAAATTTCTCACACTGTACGATGGAAGGGGGTATATCCATTTTGTCACTCCTATTGTTACACCACTAAATATTGATCTGAGACCCCATAAAGCATATATATTATTAAACGTCGTAAAATTCTAAGACGATTTGGCCATGACCGTCTGTCCGTCCGTCTGTTGTAAGCACGACACAAGCTATAATACTTGAGCTAGGTGGCGAAGGTTGGTGAAATTCAGTATATACAGGGTGGCTGATATGTATTGCAACCAATTTCAGGTTGCTATCATTTCTAAACCGCTAGTCTGATAGCTGACAGATTTGTTTCAGTGACAGTTCATTTTATTGTTTACAAGCTTACAAAAGCATATTGATCTATTGCATTCAGAAAAAAGTTATTCGTGATGGAATTCAAGCGTGATACTGTGATTGCTTTATATGTGGGTGGAAAAACACAAGTGGCTATCGTTAGAGCCCTCCAGCATTTAAATGTGAATAAATCTTTTGTTTCTCGTACCATTGCTCGTTACCGCGGTACTGGCAGTGTTGCATCGCGTCCAAAAAGTGGATGATAAAAAACGGTAACAACTCCAGAAATGATCCGAAAAGTGAAGGCCAGATTTGATCGAAATCCACGCCGCAGTGGTAGAAAAATTGCTCGTGTGCTGAACATATCGCGAGAACGGATACAACACATATTAAAAAATGAGCTTGGACTAAAGCCATTGAAGTTCCAAAAAGTGCAAGAGCTCTCCGATGCACAAAAAATGTTAGACTGGAAAGAGCCAAGGAGTTGCTACGCTTGCACGAAAGTGGCCAGTTACCGAATTTGGTTTTCTCCGATGAGAATTGAGCAGTTTTTGAACAAACAAAATGATCGGGTTTACTTGCCAAAGAGGTCAGCTGAAAATTTACACCTTCGATTGGCCACCAGAACTCAAGCGCCGCCGATGGTAATGGTGTGGGCCGTCGTAACTGCAGATGGTCGCTCCCCGCTCGTATTCATCGACCATGGGGTCAAAATAAATGCCGAATATTATCGGGAAAATGTCCTAAAGACAGTATTGAAGCCCTGGGCAGACAAACATTTCGGCCGCAGACCATGGACATTCCAACAGGACTCAGCACCATCGCACTCAGCACGCGTCAACCAACAATGGCTTAAAAAGGAGGTTCATCGCTTCATTTCTACCGCACAATGGCCACCAAGATCTCCGGATCTCAATCCGTTGGACTTTTGCGCCTGGGGCATTTTAGAGAGTACGGTTCGCACTAAAAATACCAAAGTACCGACATCTCAAGACGGCGGTTCGCCGGGAATGGGCCAAAATACCGCAGAGCCACTTTCGTGCAGCGTGTGATGGCTTTGTCGGCCGTTTGAAGGCCATAATTCGTGCCAAAGGTGGCCAATTCGAACAAATCTAAACTGTTTCTAAAATTTTATGTTATTTCCGACATTTTTTGCTTTTAAACAATAAAATATAAAAAAAAATTAAAAAAAATTAAGCGCTTTACTTTGTTGCATTACATATCAGCCACCCTGTATACTTCTTATATCTGCAGGTATGTTGGGATTGAAAATGGGCAATATCGGTCCATATTTTGATAAAGCCCCATATATAGCATCTCTCCGATTTGACTTCTTTACGCCATAGAGACCCAAATTTCAACAGATCGGGCTGAAAATTGGCAAGTGGGAATTATTTATACCTTTCACACGAACAATGTTAGTCCAGTCCATCCAGATTTCACTTCGTAACGCCACAAAAACCTCAAATTTCAACGAATTGGGCTGAAATTTGGTATAAGGAGTTTATTTCTAACCGAAACCATTCACATGCGATCCACGGTGGAGGTTATATAAGATAGGGCAAGGACTAACTCAATACGTCTTTACTAGTTTCTATCTCAACCAAGTTTGAAAATTCATCATATGCTCCACTACTTCCGGTACCTCCCACACAAAGTCTTAAAATGTAGTGA
The DNA here is from genome assembly GCA_963930755.1 of Eudasyphora cyanicolor. NCBI lineage: Eukaryota > Metazoa > Arthropoda > Insecta > Diptera > Muscidae > Eudasyphora > Eudasyphora cyanicolor. The sequence continues at coordinate 151,970,988 of OZ005736.1, read as the reverse complement.
AATATTAATTCATTAATTACTTCTATAGTACTTATCCGAATACTCCGTAATTCCTGCTCTATTTATTTGTTGCTATTTTCAAATTCAAATTCGGGCAAATATTTTTCAGAATTTCGCGTCGACGGGGCAAAATTTTTTACAGAATCTAAACCACCATTAGATGACTTTTGCAATGACTACACCGAAAGGAAAAAATTAAGTAGTTCGTACTTGAATCAAGCCGCGACGGGGTCAAAAGTAAGGTAAGTACCGGTTTTATGAAACCAAGTACAAAATACTTTAATCAAATACGGATTTTTAGGCCCTAAATTCTTAATCTTAGCTCTCATTAAGCGTGATTTGGCTTGGTTTTTAGCCGAAATATTCTTATTTTAAGTATAAAGCGATTAATTTAAGTATTTTATGGGACTGATTTGAGTGCGAATCGAGCATCAATGATAACAATTTTGATTGAATTAAGCCTACCCACCACTTGATTTATAATACTTAGTTTAAGCCTGATCAATTCTTGATCATACTTGATTTATTGTGCATTAGCTAATTTTAAACCTATTCTCGTATACCATTTATCTTATACCATTTTTGTTTCTATATCGCAACGAATGCATTTCTTTTCAAATGGCATATCATAATACAATTGCTTGACAGCAAAAGTAAAAGTTTAGCTGTAATTTTTAGATTTAAATCTCCAACATATAAGGAACTAGCTGGACCCGGTCCACTTCGTTGCCCCAGATTTCAGATTTCCGATCCCGTCCATTTTTGGACTAATAACGTAGACTGCCGCAAAATACATATACACAAAACTCAGCAATCTCTCTAACAAATTTGTCAAGGTATATCAATTTCAATACACGGCTCATGTGGGCGGGGTCACTACCATATACACAGAATTACAGCACTCTCATTAACAAATTGTGCAACCCACATCAATTTAAAATATTGGCTTATACGGGCTGGGCTACACCCACTGGTCCTATTCCCAGAATTTTTGTTTCAATCACGTAGACAGCCTCCAGACACATATACACCAAATTACAGCACTATCGCTTATAAATTGTGCAAGATATCTCAATTTCAAAATTTTTACGCAAAATTACAGCATTTTCGCTAATAAATTGTGTAAGATATCTCAATTTCAAAATTAGGCCTATATCGACGGGGCTACGCCCATTTCAAAATTTGGCCTATATGGGCGAGGCCACGCCCATTGATCCGATGCCACCCATTTTTGGACCACTCAAGTAGACTGTCTCCCGATACTTATACACAAAATTACAGCACTCTCGCTAACAAATTGTGCACGATATTTCAATTTCAAAATTTGGCTTATATGGGCGGAGCCACGGCCATTGATCCGATGCCGCTCATTTTTGGACCAATCACGTAGACTGCTACCAGATACATATACGCAAAATTTCAGTACTCTCTTTTAATTTCAAAATTTTACCTATATGGGCGGGGCCACGCCCATTGGTACGATGCCGCCCATTTTTGGCCCAATCCAGCAGACTGCTACCAGATATATATACGCAAAACTTCAGTACTCTCGCTAATAAATTGTGCAAGATATCTCAATTTAAAAATTTGGCCTATATGGGCGGGGCCACGCTCATTGGTCCGATACCGCCCATTTTTCGACCAATCACGTAGAATGCCAGCAGATACATATACATAAAATTACAGAACTCTCGCTAATATATTGTGTAAGATACCTCAATTTCAAAAGGTTGCTTACATGGGCTGTGCCACGCCCATTGATCCGATTCCGCCCAGTTTTAAACCAATAACGTAGACTACAACCAGATACATATGCACAAAATTACAGCACTCTCTCTAACAAATTGTGCAAGATATCTCAATTTCAAAATTTGGCCAATATGGGCGGGGCCACGTCCATTGGTTCGATCCCGCCCATGTTTTAACCAATCACGTAGACTACCACCAGATACAGATACACAGAACTACAACACTCTCTCTAACATATTTTGCAAGATATTTCAATTTCAAAATTTGGCTTATATGGGCGGGGCCACGCACTTTGGTCAGATCCCGGCTATTTTTGGAACAATCACGTAGATTACCACCAGATATATATGTACAAAATTACAGTACTATCACTACTAAATTGTGCAAGATAGCTCACATTTGGGTTAAATGGGCGGGGCCATGCCATTTGGTCTGATCCCGTTCATTTTTAAACCAATCACGTAGTCTTCCACCAGACACATATACACAAAATTACTTAACCCTCGCCAACAGATTGTGCAAGATACCTCAATTTCAAAAGATTGCTAATATGGGCTATGCCACGCCCATTGATCCGATTCCTCCCATTTTTGTACCAATCACGTAGACTACCACCAGATAAGCACAAAATTACAGCACCCTTGCTAACAAATTGTGCAAGATATCTTAGTTTCAAGATTTGGCTTAAATGGGCGGGGCCACGCCCATTAGTCCGATCCCGCCCATTTTTGACCAATCACGTAGACTACCACCAGATAAGCACAAAATTATAGCACTCTCTCTAACAAATTGTGCAAGATATCTCAATTTCAAAATTTGTCTTATATGGGCGGGGCCACGCTCTTTGGTCAGATCCCGGCTATTTTTGGAACAATCACGTAGACTACCTCCAGATATATATGTACAAAATAACAGCACTCTAGCTAAAAAAATGTGCAAGATACCACATTTTTAAAATTTGGTTTATATGGGCGGTGCCACGCCCATTGGTCCGATTCCCCCAATTCTTTGACCAATCACGTGTACTGTCACCAGATACATATTTACAACATTACAGCACTCTAGCTAACAAATTGTGCAACATATATCAATTTCAAAATTTGGCTTATATGGGCGGGTCCACGCCCATTGGTCCGATCCCGCCCATTTTTTGACCAATTACGTACCAGATACATATACACAACATTGCAGCACTCCCGCTAGCAAATTGTGCAAGATATCGAAATTTCAAAATTTGGTCTATGTGGGCGGGACCACGCCCATTGGGCCGATCCCGGCCAGTTTTGGACCAATCACGTAGACTGTCACCTGAAACATATACACAAACTTACATAACTCTCGCTAATGACTTGTGGAAAATATTTCAATTTCAAAATTTGGCTTATATGGGCGGGGCCACGCCCTTTGGTCAGATCCCGCTCATTTTTAGACCAATCGCGTAGATCGCCAACGGATATATATGCACAAAATTCCAACTCTCTCGATAACAAATTGTGCAAGATATCACATTTTTAAAATTTGGCTTATATTGGCGGTGCCACGCCCATTGGTCCGATCCGGCCCATTTTTGGACCAATCACGTGGACTGCCACCAGATACATATGTACAACATTACAGCACTCTAGCTAACAAATTGTGCAAGATATATCAATTTCAAAATTTGGCTTATATGGGCGGGGCCACGCCCATTGGTCCGATTCCGCCCATTTTTGGAAAATGCACATAATCTGCCACTAAATGCATACACAAAAAATTTCAGCACTATAGCCAAAAAATTTTCTCAATATCACAATTGGACCCATAAGGGCGGGTCCACGCCCACTTGATATATCGAAAATTCAAGTACCCTATTTTCAGCACCCCCTACACATGTACATGCTGTGAAAATTTCAAGATGATCGGTCTAGCCGTTTAGACGTCTATACGGAACAAACAAACAAACAAACCCACAAACAGACACTCTCTTTTATATATATAGACTAGCTGGACCCGGTCCACTTCGTTGCCCCAGATTGAGATTTCCGATCCCGTCCATTTTTGAACCAATCCTGCAACCAAATACGTATACATAAAATAACAACAATCTCGTGCAAGATATCTCAATTCCAAAATGTGGCTTACATGGACGGGGCCACGCCCATTAGTCTGATCCCGCCCATTTTTTAACTAATCACGTAGACTGATAGAATTTAGTATATACTAGCTGAGCCCGGTGCGCTTCGCTGCCCATGTCAAAATTAGCGCTGTAGAAACTGTATTTTATATCCGATCAGTACGAAATTCGGCAGAAAGAGGTTTGTTATTACATGAAGGAATGCTGCCAAATTCGGAGAAAATCGGTTCAGATTTAGATATAGTCCCCATATATATGTTACCCCAGATTTGAAATTCAAGCGCTGTAGAAACTGTATTTTATATCCGATCAGTACGAAATTCGGCAGAAAGAGGTTTCTTATCACATAAAGGAATACTGCTAAATTCGGAGAAAATCGGTTCAGATTTAGATATAGTCCCCATATATATGTTACCCCCGATTTGAAATTCAAGCGCTGTAGAAACTGTATTTTGTATCCGATCAGTAAGAAATTCGGCAGAAAGAGGTTTCTTATTACATGAAGGAATACCGCAAAATTCGGAGAAAATCGGTTCAGATTTAGATATAGCCCCCAATTTGACATATAAGCGCTGTAGAGACTGTGTTTTAAATCCGATCAGTACGAAATTCGACAGAAACAGGTTTCTATTTTACATGAATGAGTATTCAAGGAAAATCGATTCAGATTTATATATAACCTCCATATATATGTTCCTCCAGATTTGGTTACAAAGCGCTATAGAAGTTGTACTTTACTTCCAATCATTACAAAGTTCTCCAGAAAAATGTTTCTCAATTTAGGAACGAATAGTGCTTAATTTAGCGATTATCGTTTCAAAATAAGATATACATACACACACACACCACATTTACCAATTATTCCAAATTATTATCGCAATGACCCCTATCGCATTGTTAGGGAGGTGTAGGGTATTATATAGTCGGCCCCGCCAGAATTTCTGCCTTTACTTACTGGTATTAGTAATAAATTCACTGAATGATAAAATACCGAATTCAGTGGAAAGTCCAGAAAATAGAAATGTATACTTCCAAAAAATTTCCAAATTCTTGTTTCATTGGTCATGCATCACATCAGCTCTAATTATCGCATACCGAGCATTTTTGTTCATGTATTTCCTATATAAAACTTGCAAGATATATCAAAAAATGAGCTGTGCCACGCCCACTGGTCCTATTCCGCCCATTTGTAAGCCAATCACGTAGACTGCTACCAGATACATATACGCAAACTTTCAACACTCTCGCTAACAAAATGAGCAAGATAATTCAATTTCAAAATTTGGCTTATATGGGCGGTGGCTCGCCCATTGGTCAGATCCTGCCAATTTTTGGACCAATCACGTGGACTGTCACCAGATACATATGTACAACATTACAGCACTCTAGATAAAAAATTGTGCAAGATATCAAAATTTGGTCTATGTGGGCGGGGCCACGCCCATTTGGCCGATCCCGCCCATTTTTGGACCAATCACGCAAAAATTTGGATTATATGGGCGGGGCCACGCCCATTGGTCCGATCCCGCCCATTTTTGGACCAAGCACGTAGACTGCCACCATATACATGTACACAAAATTCCAGCACTCTCGCTAACAAATTGTGCAAAATATCTCAATTTCAACATTTGGTCTATGTGGGCGGGGCCACGCCCATTGGGCCGATCCCGCCCATTTTTTGGACCAATCACGCAGAATTCCACCATATACATATACACAAAATTCCAGGTCTCTCGGTAAAAAAATGTGGAAGATATCACATTTTTTAAATTTGGCTTATATGGGCGGGGCCACGCCTATTGGTCCGATCCCTCCCATTTTTGGACCAAGCACGTAGACTGCCACCATATACATGTACACAAAATTCCAGCACTCTCGCTAACAAACTGTGCAAAATATCTCAATTTCAAAATTTGGTTTATATGGGCGGGGACAGGCCCATTGATCCAATCCCGCCACTTTTTAGAACATTCACGTAGGCTATCATCAGATACATATGCACAAAATTACAGAACTATCGCTAAACAATTGTGTAAGACATGTCAATTTCAAAATTTAGTTTATATGGGCAGGGCCACGGCCATTGATCCGATCCCGACCCTCTTTGGACCAATAACGTAGACTACCACCAGACATCACTCTCGCTAAAAATTGTGCAAGATATGTGTCTCAATTTCAAAATTTGGCTTATATAGGCGGGGCCACGTCCATTGGTCTGATCCCGCCAATTTTTGGGTGAATTGCGTAGACTGTCATCAGATACATATGTCCAAAACTGCAGCACTCTTGATAATAAATTGTACAAGATATTTCAATTTCAAAATTTGGTTTATATGGACGTGGCCACGCCCTTTGGTTCGACGCCGCTCATTTTTGGACCAATTAAGTAGACTACCACCAGATATATATACACGAAATTACAGCACTCTCGGTAAAAAATTGTGCAATATATCTCAATTTCAAAAATTTGGCTTATATGGGCGGGGCCACGACTATTGGTCAGATCCCGCCCATTTTTGGACCAATCACGTAGACTGCCACCATAGACATATACACAAAATTCCACCACTCTCGCTAACAAATTGTGCAAAATATTTCAATTTCAAAATTTGGCTTATATGGGCGGGGCCACGCCTATTGGTCCGATCCCGCCCATTTTTTGGCCAATTACGTAGAATGCCACCAGATATGTACATATTCGCAACATTGCAGCACTCCCGCTGGCAAATTGTGCAAGATATCAAAATTTGGTCTATGTGGGCGGGGCCATGCCCATTGGGTCGATCCAGCCCATTTTTGGACCAATCATGTAGACTGCCACCATATATACATATACACAAAATTCCAGCACTGTCGCTAACAAATTGTGCAAAATATCTAAATTTCAAAATTTGGCTTATATGGGCGGGGCCACGCCCATTGGTCCGATACCGCCCATTTTTGGAAATTTCACATAATCTGCCACTAAATGCATACACACAAAATTTCAGCACTCTAGCTAAAAATTGTTCTCAATATCAAAATTGGACCCATATGGGCGGGTCCACGCCCACTTGATATATCGACAATTCAAGTACCCTATTTTCAGCACCCCCTACACATGTACATTCTGTGAAAATTTCAAGATGATCGGTCTAGCCGTTTAGACGTCTATACGGAACAAACAAACATACAAACAAGCAAACAAACAAACCCACAAACAGACACTCTCTTTTATATATATAGACTAGCTGAGCCCGGTGAGCTACGCTGCCCATGTCAAAATTAGCGCTGTACAAACTGTATTTTATATCCGATCAGTACGAAATTCGGCAGAAAGAGGTTTGTTATTACATGAAGGAATACTGCAAAATTCGGAGAAAATCGGTTCAGATTTAGATATAGCCCCCATATATATGTTACCCCCGATTTGAAATTCAAGCGCTGTAGAAACTGTATTTTATATCCGATCAGTAAGAAATTCGGCAGAAAGAGATTTCTTATTACATGAAGGAATACCGCAAAATTCGGAGAAAATCGGTTCAGATATAGATATAGCCCCCATATATATGTTACCACCAATTTGACATGTAAGCGCTGTAGATACTGTGTTTTATATCCGATCAGTACGAAATTCGACAGAAACAGGTTTCTATTTTACATGAATGAGTATTCAAGGAAAATCGATTCAGATTTATATATAACCTCCATATATATGTTCCTCCAGATTTGGTTACAAAGCGCTATAGAAGTTGTACTTTACTTCCGATCATTACAAAGTTCTCCAGAAAAATGTTTCTCAATTTAGGAACGAATATTGCTTAATTTAGCGATTATCGGTTCAAAATAAGATATACATACACACACACACACCACATTTACCAATTATTCCAAATTATTATCGCAATGACCCTAATCGGCCCCGCCCGACTTTCTGCCTTTCCTTACTGGTATTAGTGATAAATTCACTGAATGAAAAAATACCGAATTCAGTGGAAAGTCCAGAAAATTGAAATGTATACTTATAAAATTTCCAAATTCTTGTTTCATTGGTCATGCATCACATTATCATATTGCGATTGTATTGGAGTGAGCAGCTGTAATTATCGCATACCGAGCATTTATGTTCATGTATTTCCTATATAATACTTGCAAGATATATCAAAATATGGGCTGTGCCACGCCCACTGGTCCTATTCCGCCCATTTGTAAGCCAATCACGTAGACTGCTACCAGATACATATACGCAAACTTTCAACACTCTCGCTAACAAAATGAGCAAGATAATTCAATTTCAAAATTTAGCTTATATGGGCAGTGGCACGCCCATTGGTCAGATCCCGCGAATTTTTGGACCAATCACGTGGACTGTCAACAGATACATATGTACAACATTACAGCACTCTAGATAAAAAATTGTGCAAGATATATCAATTTCGAAATTTGGCTTATAAGGGCGGGGCCACGCCCACTGGTCCGATCCCGCCCATTTTCTGACCAATCACGCAGACTGCCACCATATACATATACACAAAATTCCAGCACTCTCGCTAACATATTGTGCAAGATATATCAATTTCAAAATTTGGCTTATGTGGGCGGGGCCACGCGCATTGGTCCGCTCCCGCCCATTTTTGGAGAAATCACGTGGACTGCTACCAGATACATATACACAACATTGCAGCACTCTCGCTAGCAAATTGTGCAAGATATCGAAATTTCAAAATTTGGTCTATGTGGGCTGGGCCACGCCCATTGAGCCGATCCCGCCCATTTTTGGACCAATCACGCAGACTGCCACCATATACATATACACAAAATTCCAGGTCTCTCGGTATAAAATTGTGCAATATATCACATTTTTAAAATTTGGCTTATATGGGCGGTGCCAGGCCCATTGGTCCGATCCCGCCCATTTTTTGCTACCAGATACATATACACAACATTGCAGCACTCTCGCTGGCAAATTGTGCAAGATATCTCAATTTAAAAATTTGGTCTATGTGGGCTGGGCCACGCCCATTGAGCCGATCCCGCCCATTTTTGGACCAATCACGGAGACTGTCACCAGATACATATAAACAAAACTGCAGCACTCTTGATAATAAATTGTGCAAGATATCGAAATTTCAAAATTTGGTCTATGTGGGCGGGGCCACGCCCATTGGGCCGATCCCGCCAATTTTTGGGCCAATCACGTAGACTGTCACCAGATACATATACACAACATTGCAGCACTCTCGCTAGCAAATTGTTCAAGATATCGAAATTTCAAAATTTGGTCTATGTTGGCGGGGCCACGCCCATTGGGCCGATCCCGCCAATTTTTGGACCAATCACGTAGACTGTCACCAGATACATATACACTCAAATACAGAACTCTCTCTAATAAATTGTAGAAAATATTTGAATTTCAAAATTTGGCTTATATGGGCGGGGCCACGCCCATTGGTCCGACTCCGCCCATTTTTGGAAAATTCACATTATCTGCCACTAAATGCATACACAAAAAATTTCAGCACTCTAGCTAAAAAATTTTCTTAATATCAAAATTGGACCCCTATGGGCGGGTCCACGCCCACTTGATATATCGAAAATTCAAGTACCCTATTTTCAGCACCCCCTTCACATGTACATTCTGTGAAAATTTCAAGATGATCGGTCTAGCCGTTTAGACGTCTATACGGAACAAACATACAAACAAACCCACAAACAGACACTCTCTTTTATATACTAGCTGGACCCGGTCCACTTCGTTGCCCCAGACTTCAGATTTCCGATTCCGTCAATTTTTTAACCAATTACGTAGACTGCCATCAAATGCATATTTACAAAATGACAACACTCTCGCTAACAAATTGTTCAAGGTATTTCAATTTCAGAAATTTGCTTATAAGGGTGGGGCCACGCCCATTGGTCCAATCCCAACCCTTTTGGACCATTCACGTAGACTATCACCAGATCGATATGCAAAAATTACAGCACTCTCGATAAAAAATTGTGCAAGATATGACTCTCAATTTCAGAATTTGGCTTATACTTGCATAGGCGGGGCAACGTCCATTGGTCTGATCCCGCCTATTTTTGGTCGAATCACGTAGACTGTTATCAGATACATATACCCAAAACTGCAGCGCTCACTTAAACAAATTGTGCAAGATATCTCAATTTAAAAATTAGGCTCCTATGGGCGGTGCCGCTCCTTTTTTGTGTAATCACGTAGACTGCGTGAGATGCACAAAATCACAGCACTCTCGCTAACAAATTGTGCATGATATCTCAATTTAAAAATTTGGTTTATATGGGCGGGGCCAGGCCCATTGATCCGATCTCGCCACTTTTTAGAACATTCACGTAGGCTATTATCAGATACATATCCACAAAATTACAGAACTATCGCTAAACAATTGTGTAAGACATCTCAATTTCAAAATTTAGTTTATATGGGCAGGGTCACGGCCATTGATCCGATCCCGACCCTTTTTGGACCAATAACGTAGACTACCACCAGACATCACTCTCGCTAAAAATTGTGCAAGATATGTGTCTCAATTTCAAAATTTGGCTTATATAGGCGGGGCCACGTCCATTGTTCTGATCCCGCCAATTTTTGGGCGAATCGCGTAGACAGTCATCAGATACATATGTCCAAAACTGCAGCACTCTCGATAATAAATTGTGCACGATATTTCAATTTCAAAATTTGGCTTATATGGACGTGGCCACGCCCATTGGTTCGATGCCGCTCCAGATATATATACACGAAATTACAGCACTCTCGGTAAAAAATTGTGCAATATATCTCAATTTCAAAATTTGGCTTATATGAGGGGGCCACGCCCAGTGTTCTGATCCCGCCCATTTTTGGACCAATCACGTAGACCGCCACCATCTACATATACACAAAATTCCAGCACTCTCGCTATCAAATTGTGCAAAATATCTCAATATCAAAATTTGGCTTATATGGGCGGGGCCACGGCTATTGGTCCGAACCCGCCCCTTTTTTGGACCAATCATGTAGGTCGCCAACGGATATATATATACAAAATTCCAGGTCTCGCGGTAACAAATTGTGCACGATATCACATTTTTAAAATTTGGCTTATATGGGTGGTGCCACGCCCATTGGTCCGATCCCGCCCTTTTTTGGAAAAATCGCGTGGACTGCTACCAGATACATACGTACAACATTACAGCACTCTAGCTAACAAATTGTGCAAGATATCTCAATTTAAAATTTTGGCTTATATGGGCGGGGCCACGCCCATTGGTCCGATTCCGCCAATTTTTGGACCAATTACGAAGACTTCCACCATATACATATACACAAAATTCCAGCACTCTCGCTATCAAATTGTGCAAAATATCTCAATTTAAAAATTTGGCTTATATGGGCGGGGCCACGCCTATTGGTCCGAACCCGCCCATTTTTGGACCAATCATGTAGTTCGCCAATGGATATGTATATACAAAATTCCAGGTCTCTCGGTAACAAATTGTGCAAGATATCACATTTTTAAAATTTGGCTTATATGGGCGGTGCCACGCCCATTGGTCCGATCCCGCCCGTTTTTGGAAAAATCACGTGGACTGCTACCAGATGCATATACACAACATTGCAGCACTCTCGCTAGCAAATTGTGCAAGATATCAAAATTTCAAAATTTGGTCTATGTGGGCGGGGCCACGCCCGTTGGGTCGATCCCGCCCATTTTTGGACCAGTCACGTAGACTGCCACCATATATATACACACAAAATTCCAGCACTCTCGCTAACAAATTGTGCAAAATATCTCAATTTCAAAATTTGCCTTATATGGGCAGGGCCACGCCCATTGGTCCGATTCCGCCCATTTTTTGAAAATTCACATAATCTGTCACTAAATGCATACACACAAAATTTCAGCACTCTAGCTAAAAAAATTTCTCAATATCAAAATTGGACCCATATGGGCGGGTCCACGCCCACTTGATATATCGAAAATTCAAATACCCTATTTTCAGCACCCCCTACACATGTACATTCAGTGAAAATTTCAAGATGATCGGTCTAGCCGTTTAGACGTCTATACGGAACAAACATACAAACATACAAACAAACAAACAAACTCACAAACAGACACTCTCTTTTATATATATAGATATAGACTAGCTGAGCCCGGTGCGCTTCGCTGCCCATGTCAAAATTAGCGCTGTAGAAACTGTATTTTATATCCGATCAGTACGAAATTCGGCAGAAAGAGGTTTGTTATTACAAGTATGAACGCTGCCAAATTCGGAGAAAATCGGTTCAGATTTAGATATAGCCCCCATATATATGTTAGCCCCGATTTGACATGTAAGCGTTGTAGAAACTGTATTTTATATCCGATCAGTACGAAATTCGGCAGAAAGAGGTTTCTTATTACATGAAGGAATACTGCCAAATTCGGAGAAAATCGGTTCAGATTTAGATATAGTCCCCATATATATGATACCCCCGATTTGAAATTCAAGCGCTGTAGAAACTGTATTTTATATCTGATCAGTAAGAAATTCGGCAGAAAGAGGTTTCTTATTACATGAAGGAATACCGCAAAATTCTGAGAAAATCGGTTCAGATTTAGATATATCCCCCATATATATGTTACCCCCAATTTGACATATATGCGCTGTAGAGACTGTGTTTTATATCCGATCAGGAGGAAATTCGTCAGAAACAGGTTTCTATTTTACATGAATGAGTATTCAAGGAAAATCGATGCAGATTTATATATAACCTCCATATATATGTTCCTCGAGATTTGGTTACAAAGCGCTATAGAAGTTGTACTTTACTTCCGATCATTACAAAGTTCTCCAGAAAAATGTTTCTCAATTTAGGAACGAATATTGCTTAATTTAGCGATTATCGGTTCAAAATACATTTACCAATTATTCCAAATTATTATCGCAATGACCCTTATCGCATTGTTAGGGAGGTGTAGGGTATTATATAGTCGGCCCCGCCCGACTTTCTGCCTTTCCTTACTGGTATTAGTAATAAATTCACTGAATGAAAAAATACCGAATTCAGTGGAAAGTCCAGAAAATAGAAATGTATACATATAAAATTTCCAAATTCTTGTTTCATTGGTCATGCATCACATTATCATATTGCGATTGTATTGGAGTGAGCAGCTGTAATTATCGCATACCGAGCAATTTTGTTCATGTATTTCCTATATAATACTTGCAAGATATATCAAAATATGGGCTGTGCCACGCCCACTGGTCCTATTCCGCCCATTTGTAAGCCAATCACGTAGACTGCTACCAGATATACGTACGCAAAATTTCAACACTCTCGCTAACAAAATGAGCAATATAATTCAATTTCAAAATTTGGCTTGGACTGTCACCAGATACATATGTACAACATTACAGCACTCTAGATAAAAAATTGTGCAAGATATATCAATTTCGAAATTTGGCTTATAAGGGCGGGCCCACGCCCATTGGTCCGATCCCGCCCATTTTCTGACCAATTACGTAGAATGCCACCAGATACATATACACAACATTGCAGCACTCCCGATAGCAAATTGTGCAAGATATCAAAATTTGGCTTATATGGGCGGGGCCAAGCCCATTGGTCCGATCCCGCCCATTTTTTGACCAATTACGTAGAATGCCACCAGATACATATACGCAACATTGGAGCACTCCCGCTAGCAAATTGTGCAAGATATCAAAATTTGGTCATTGTGGGCGGGGCCACGCCCCGGGTCGATCCCGCCCATTTGTGGACTAATCACGTAGACTGCCACCAGATACATATACACAAAATTACAGCATTCTCGCTACTAAATTGTGCAAGATAGCTCAATTTTGGGTTATATGGGCGGGGCCACGCCCTTTGGTCAGATCCCGCTCATTTTTAGACCAATCACGTAGGCTTCCACCAGACACATATACAAAAATTTACAGCACTCCCGCTAGCAAATTGTGCAAGATACCAAAATTTAAAAATTTGGTCTATGTGGGCGGGGCCACGCCTATTGGTCCGAACCCGCCCATTTTTGGACCAATCACGTAGATCGCCAACGGATATATATACACACAATTCCAGGTCCCGCGCTAACAAATTTTGCAATATATCACATTTTTCAAATTTGGCGTATATGGGCGGTGCCACGCCCATTGGTTCGATCCCGCCCGTTTTTGGATCAATCACGTGGACTGCCATCAGATACATATGTACAACATTACAACACTCAAACTAACAAATTGTGCAAGATATATCAATTTCAAAATTTGGCTTATATGGACGGGGCCACGCCCATTGGTCCGGTCCCGCCCATTTTTTGACCAATTGCGGAGAATGCCACCAGATACATATACGCAACATTGCAGCACTCCCGCTAGCAAATTGTGCAAGATATCAAAATTTCAAAATTTGTTCTATGTGGGCGGGGCCACGCCCATTGGTCCGATCCCGCCCATTTTTGGAGCCATCACGTAGACTGCCACCGTATACATATACATAACATTCCAGCACTCTCGCTAACAAATTGTGCAAAATATTTGAATTTCAAAATTTGGCTTATATGGGCGGGGCCACGCCCATTGGTCCGACTCCGCCCATTTTTGGAAAATTCACATTATCTGCCACTAAATGCATACACAAAAAATTTCAGCACTCTAGCTAAAAAATTTTCTTAATATCAATATTGGACCCCTATGGGCGGGTCCACGCCCGCTTGATATATCGAAAATTCAAGTACCCTATTTTCAGCACCCCCTTCACATGTACATTCTGTGAAAATTTCAAGATGATCGGTCTAGCCGTTTAGACGTCTATACGGAACAAACATACAAACCCACAAACAAACCCACAAACAGACCCACAAACAGACACTCTCTTTTATATATATAGATAGATAGCATCAACGAAAGGAACAAGAATTATAAAGAACTTCTGTCATATCAAACCAAAAAAAAATTTCGCCATGTAATGTATTTACAAACACGGCTTCAACGAGAAACCAATTGGATATCGTTGCGCACAAATGTATATATAGAGATATTTTTTCAATAGACTTTTTTGCCAGATCACGTGTGAGTCGTGTCATGCTGTCATGTTATTTTTGTTATGTATTGTTTGGTATTTCATCATGGAAAGACTTACGCCTGAACAACGTTTACAAATTATTCAGTTTTACTATCAAAATTATCGTTCGCCAATAGCGCTAAGTCCATTTTTTTTAAATCCAAAAAAAAAAACAGTCGACCCACGACCTTGACACCCATGAGCAATATTTTAGCTCTCATTAAGACCTATCTTTTTGCCATTCACCGATTCCCGATCCGAAGTACCGGAATCATCGGTCCATATTTCTTGAAAAATGATGCCGGTGAGAACGTAACCGTCAATGGCGACCGTTATCGTGCCATGATAACCGACTATTTGATGCCTGAAATTGAAGCTCGTGATCTCGGCGACATTTGGTTTCAACAATCACTTCATGCAAATACTTGAAATTTTGTATTTTGAAAGAATCTGGAAAAAATTAAAAAAAAATTCGACAGCGGAAACTTTATAAATCTATAAAATATTTAAATATTAATATATTTCAATTATTTTCTTTTGAAATTTGTACGTCTTGACAACAGAAATCGAGGCAAATTCAAACAATAATATATGGGTCAGAATATTTAATACTCGTATCGACGTATGTAGTTTATTTTTGGCTAAAATTTTTATAAGCAGTTACAAATAGGTAAAATAAGATCTCGCAACTATTTTTTTTTAATTTTTTAAAAAAAAAATATTTATTTACTTATTTTTGAAAAAATTAAAAAATGAGTTTTTGTGTTTGAAAAATGAAAAAATCAATTTTCAATTGCAGATTACACGCGCTTAACCATTTTCTTTTCTTTGGTCGCAATCGATCGGTTAAGAAATGATCGAATTATTTCCCCTTTTTGAATTCGTACCACTGTGCAGTATTTGCAAAAACAGACGAAAATTGTCAGACTAGTCTTGGTATTTCGTCCATACCTTTTTACAAATATTGAGTCTCCCAAAATTTTTTTTACTGTTCTGGATTTGTGAGTGTGACGAATATTCTGTGAAAGTTTGGAAAAAATCGACGGGGGAGCAATTATTTCTACAAATGTTTTTTTCAAAAAAAAACTTTCGTAAAATTTTTGTTTGAAAAATTCCCAAAAAATGTCGCAATGTGTCCTTTTTAAAAAAAAGTAAACTTTGCAAAAATCGGTTCAGCCGTTCGAGAGCAATTACAGAGTGCGATGAATATTCTGTGAAAATTTGAAAAAAAACGCAATTTTTTCTACAAAGGTTTTTTCAAAAAAAAAAACATTCGAACATTTTTTTTTAAAAAAAATTCTAAAAAATGGCGCATTGTGTCCTCTTAAAAAAATTTAAACTTTGCAAAAATCGGTTCAGCCGTTCGAGAGCAATTACAAATTTCGTAAATCACAAAAACTCATTTTTTTAATTTTTTCAAAAATTAAAATGCCCATACAAAAAAAATTATAGCGATTTCTTATTTTACCTATTTGTAACTGCTTATAAACATTTTAGCCAAAAATAAACTACATAGGTCGATATTAAAAATTCTGACCCAATTGATTGACAAAAAAATGTAGTTGTAATTATTCGATTTAAATCTCCTTCATAAAAGGAATAGCATCAACCAAACGAACAAGAATTATTAACAACTTCTGTCATCTTAAATCCAAAAAAGTCTCGCCGAATAAAGTATTTACCAATTGGATCTCGTTGCGCACAAATGTTTTTACATATACATCTCGTCGATTTATTTTCCTTTTTAAGATATGTTTACTTGATTTCAAGTATTATATACTTATTGTAAGCTTTCCCGCGCTTGATTTTTTCAATGTTAGCCGTTTTATACATGATTTAAGAATAACTTAGTACGAACGTACTTAAAATTTTAAGTACGATTTTGGCTTTATGAGTTATGTTACTCTTGAAGTAAATGAACCCTCACTTAAGTAAGGGTATAATAATTAAATCAGGTCACAGCAATTTCTGCAAAACTTAATTATGAAAACTATAGTAAAGTGAAATGAAATGCAAGTAAGCGCCACTCACAAAAATTTAGAGGAGAAGGTTTCTTTTGCGATTATTTTTTGTTTAAATGCATATGTAATGCATACATCTGTTTATATAACTGTGAAATTTAGTATAACGGTACATTTTACAGCTATAAATTTCGGAAACATGATGCCATTTGTCATAAGTAAACGATTTCCCTCAAAAGATTAAAAGTAAAACATGGTGGCGCTTACGTCTTTTTGGCGGTTAGGGCTCGATATATAATAGTAATATTTAAAAGTCTAATTTTAAATGTCCATAACTTATGAATTTGTAGGTATTTATCTTATAGAATTAATTTGATAACACATTAGCAAATGCCTATTAAAATCCCTGTGCAGACCATTCTCCTGTTTATTCTCGCCGTCTATCTGAATTTATATGCTCGTATAGACTTACTTATGTACTCGTAGTCTTATATAGATATCTACGTACATTCAAAGTCGTATGTGCAACTTAGTGTCCGCACGCATTGGCTTTTATTTGCAAAGCTTTATTTATTGTTTTTCCAATGTTTTTTGCATTAAAATCAGTGAAATAGTTTTCTACGTTTCTGTATCCCCGGGAAAAACGAACAAATATGATTGTCTACGATTTCTGGACATGTCTTTCTTTGTTTTTGTATATTTTTGTTTTTTTCTTTGCGGGCCAGTGGCATCTAACAATGTCACGTTATGTCCACAAACAAACGTGCCTCCGTAGAAAATTATTATTTATGTCGAGAGTAGAGTACACAAAGAAGTAGTTGTTCGAGAATGAGGCCAATTTGTGTGTCAATGTGAGTAAGTCCTGCAGATTGCCTTTAAAGATGTTAGAAAGGAATTTTTAATTTACTGGAATCTACACAAATTGTTTTAAAATCAATTAGAATATAATCAAAAAATATATTTATACCCTAATTCTAGTAAAATTAGAGATTAGCGCCTTAATCTTTGAAATATGTACGTTTTGTACTGTAAATTGTACTGTAAATCCCTAAAATCAAAACACCCCAGTCATGTTCAGATTTTCGGCCTATAAGCATAATATCAGTGTTTTCTAAAATTTTGGAAATAATCTTTAGAGACCAAATGACCCGATATCTGAATACGCGTGACAAAATTTCTAAACACCAGGCAGGTTTTATTAAAGGTCATAGTACTACAAGTCTCATGATACAAATAGTTGATGAAATAAGAAGTAGAATGGATAAGAATTGTCCAACAATGTTAATGGCTCTCGATTTCAGTCGAGCAATTGAATCTGTATGTATTGAAACTCTCTTAAACAAGCTATATTTAAAGTACACATTTTCAAAACACTCATGCATACTGATTCAGTCATTTCTTCAATCTAGGAAACAATATGTTGCTATTAATGAAAACGCATCACAAATAAAGTATCTATTTAGAGGTGTACCAAAAGGATCAATTTTGGGTCCTCTATTGTTTGTTCTTTATATGAATGATGTCCTTGAAGTTATTGATAGTGCCCAAGGATATTTATACGTTGATGACCTACAAATAGTGGTACCCTCTGATTTCGAAAATATTTGGGCCATTTTGAGCAGAAATCTGGATAGCATAAAATGGTGGTGCGATGAGAACTACATTGTGTTAAATTCTTCAAAATCTAAATTTATATTATTCGATGGGATAGGGCATGGAGTATCAGAATTAAATTTTAATGGAGAAATTATCCCTTCTTCCTCATACATCAAGACGCTTGGATTTTACATCGATAACAAACTAACATTTGAAAATCACATAAACTTTGTAATATCTCGAATTTAATTTACTTTAAAGCGAATTTACTGCACTGGGTGCAATTTCCCACTGCATATCCGTAAACGTATAGCTTACGCTATCCTAATGCCACTATTGATGTATGGTTTGGAACTATACTCCGAAACTACACACACCCATTTTCATAAAATTAATCGGTGCTTCAATCGAATAATACGTTTTGTGTATGCGTTACATATCCATGATCATGTTACGTCTTCTGTTCGGGATTTTTTAGGATGTTCGTTTGAGGATTTTGTAAAGATGAGAACACTTCTATTATTCTATAGGGCAATGAAAAGCGGAGTTCCTTCTATCCTTCTATCCTCCTATCAAATTTCTCTTTTTCAAATTCCACGAGAGCTCACTGTTTAATTAGCCAACGCTTCTCCACTCTAATAATGCAAAACTCCTTTGTAGTCCGCGTGTGCAAATTATGGAATCAAATTGTCCCATATAACGAGAGAAATTTTTCTTATTCGCCAACATATTTTCAAACTTTGCTTATTAATCATTTATAAGTATCGCAATATTACTTAATTTCAGATCTGTGCTATTTGAGGAATTATTTTTAAGGTTGTTTGAGTAATACCTGCGTGATTGTTAATGCCACATTTAGAATTAAGTTTAGTTTTAATCCTTATAATTAATTAATTAAGAAATAATACTTGTTATAAATAACAACATTCTTGAATATTTTTTTAATTTAAGTTCCTTTTTGTGTCATGTATTTTCTTACTTTGTAATCATTTTGGCCTATTACTGGCTTATCGATTATAAATAAAATAAATGAATGAATGAATGAAATTATGAAAATGTACTTAATGTTAATGAAATTACCTCTATTTTAAGTACAAAATTAACTTATTTTAATGAATCAGGGCCTAAATGATAAATTTTAAGACATTATATTTCAGTGTATATCATTATACAAAAAAGTGTAACACATTGTAGAAGTGACGTAAGACCCTAAGTATGTTCGGCGGAAATCAATTTTAGGTCCGTCCATCCGTATGTCTTTATGCCTGTGTGGTTTGTACGCACGGTAACTCTCGAAAGGATTAACCGATTGACTTAAATTTTGTTTGTAGTAATATTTTTTTCTATTCATATAAGGCTAAGTTCAAAGATGGTTCACTACATGGGACCATTGTTTAACTGCTTATAACATTAATACCAGTGCATGTAAATGCTTCAACGTTTGTGAAGTCGAATGATTTTATAGTACAAACAGCCCGGTAATATATGGATAATATATGGACATTATTTCCAAGCCCCTTTTTTTTAATTAAATTATCATTAATTTAAATTGCATTCAATAACATTAATGTATGTACTGGCATTAGCCCCTTTTTTTTAATTAAATTATCATTAATTTAAATTGCATTCAATAACATTAATGTATGTACTGGCATTAACGTTATAAGCTGTTAACTTTTGGTACTAAATGGTCCATTTGTGTGGGTTGTACCAAAAGTAGCGTGTCAATAACGCCCACTTTGCTCTGGACTCTAGGTACTATGAAAGCATTACACTGTACAACATTTCAAGTATTTGTATGTACTGGTATTCAAGTTATAAGCTATTAACTTTTGCTACAGAATGGTCCATTCGTGTGGGAGGTCCTAAAAGCGGCGTGGCAACTTCACCCATTTTTTTGAAGTGTTAGCGATAAATAAACTAATCCTATGTGTGAAATTTCAGAAGATTCGAGTAAGTTCTATACAAAAGTTATTAAAGAATCAATATTTCATTTAAAGTTAACTTTATGGGGGAGGTACTAAAGGGAGTGGACCAATATGGCCTATCTTCGAACTTAGCCAGAGATAGAGAAAAATATTACCGCATACCAAATTTGAAGTCAATCAGTTAATCCTTTCGAGTTTTTATCGTGCGCACCAGCCAGCAGACAGACAGACGGACATTGCTCAAATGACTTAAAATCATTGTACAGATGATTTCTATCTTCGAGTTAACCACCTCACATTGAACAAAGATGATGGAATCCTGTTATTAAATACGGAACAACTTCCCTTCATTGGTTCATCAATTAATTATCCAATGTTTATCCCCTCACTTTAGAGAGGAGGGTATATATCATTTTCTACGAGCCAAAAGTGTAACACATCGAAGGAGTGACCTAAGACCATAAGTATGTTCGGCGGAAATCCGTTTTGGGTCATTTCAAGTCATATGAGTAATGTCCGTCCGTCTGTCTGTCTGTCTGTGTGTCTGTCTGCTGGCTGGTGCGCACGATATCTCTCGAAAGGAGCAACCAATTGACTTCAAATTTAGTATGCGGTAATATTTTTCTCTATCTCCGGCCAAGTTCGAAGATGGGCCACATTGGTCCACTCCTTATAGTACCTCCCCCACAAAGGGTTAACTTTTAGTGAAATATTGATTCTTTAATACCTTCTATAGTACTTACTCGAATCTTCCGAAATTTCACACATAGTATTACTTTACTAGTCACGAACACGTCAAGAAAAATCCTATAGTACCTACCACACGAATGGACCATGTTGCTCCAAAAGTTAACTGCTTATATTATTAATATCAGTTCATACAAATACTTGAAATTTTGTACAGAGTAATGCTTTTGTACTACCTAGAGTCCAGAGAATAGTGTGCGTTATTGGCACGCCCCTTTCGGTACCTTCCACACAAATGGACCATTTTGTACCAAAAGTTACCAGCTTATAACTTTAATACCAGTGCATACAAATTTGATTGACTTCAAATTTGGTATGCGGTAATATTTTTCTCTATCTATGGCTAAGTTCGAAGATAGGCCATATTGGTCCACTCCTTTTAATGAAATATTGATTTTTTAATAACTTTTATATAGAACTTACTCGAATCTTCTGAAATTTCACACATAGGATTAGTTTATTAATCGCTAATACTTCAAAGGATGTAAATTTAGGACACTGTATTGTTGACACTCTCTCTCGCTCATATTTTTTCTGCAACCCGAACATATTTAGAATCGATGGGAATAAAATTGAAAAGTGAGCCCTTTGACGTGTTTCCCTCAAATATATCTACTTTCTTTCCAAAACATTCAAAATAGGTGGTTTTTCAGGAGAGACGTTTTATGAATTTTTGTGTGGAGTTCCATTGTAATGAAAATCGAATGACCTTTATTGTTTGGCGCATAACTTTTGATTGGGTTGATATATTGATTGATATAAATTTGTTCATATGTTTGTAACACCCAAAAGGAGAAGAAATAGACCAATCGTGTATTATACCTACGTCCATCTCTCTGTGTGTATGTATTCTTGTAATAAAAGTACAGGTCGCAATTATGGTCCAATCTCGGTTCAGATTTATCACACGTAAATATTTGTTACCCCTGATTTAACATGTAAGCGCTGTAGAAACTGTATTTTACATTCGATCTGTGCGAAATTCTGCAGAAAGAGGTTTCTTATTATATAAAGGAATACTGCCAAATTCGGAAAAAATTGGTTCTGATTTAGATTTAGCCCTCATATACGAGGGCAGTTCGGAAACTTCTTAGCCTAGCACAAAAAGCGCGGTATAAACAGAAAAAAGTTAAGTGTTTTGGAAACTTCCATCTCTGCTATGAACACATGTTAAATTTTGTTTCGATCTGGCAACTCCTTCATATAGAAACAGGTGTTCACAAAAGACACATCCGTTTTCACAATGGAAAAATTAGAAATGCGTGGTGTCATTAAATATTTACATAAAAAAGTTTATCGGGAAAAGAAATTCATAATGATATGGTGAATGTGTTAGTTGAAAGTGCTCCTTCATATGCAACAGTAAAAAATTGGGTTGCTGAATTTAAACGTGGTCGTACAAGCATTGAAGATGAACCACGTAGTGGACGTCCAAAAACAGCAACAACAGAAATTGTAGCCAAAGTACATGATATGGTATTAAATGATCGACGAATAAAAGTGCGTGAAATAGCTAATATCATGGGCATCTCAAATGATCGAGTCCATTTAATTTAGCATGAAGAACTACAGATGAAAAAGCTTTCTGCAAGATGGGTGCCGCACTTGTTAACAGTCGACCAAAAACGCATAAGAATGAATATTTCTCAAGCTTGTTTGGATCGTTTTAAGCGAAATAAAATGGATTTTAAGCGTCGTTTCATAACTGTTGATGAGACATGGATCCACCACTATACCCCAGAGACAAAAGAGAACAATCCAAACAATGGACTGAAGCTGGAGGAAGTGCCCCAAAGAATGCAAAAACAATTCAATCGGCTGGTAAGGTTATGGCAACGGTTTTTTGTGACTTCAAAGGTATTTTATTGATTGACTATCTGCAAAAGGGTAAAAAAATAAATTCAGAGTACTATTGCAACCTTTTGGATCAATTAAATGTACAAATTCGAAAAAAACGTCCTGGCTTACAACACAAAAAAATAATTTTTCATCAAGACAACGCACCAGCGCACAAGAGTGTTTTAACAATGGCTAAAATCAACGAATTAAAGTACGAGTTGCTTGACCACCCACCTTATTCTCCTGATTTAGCTCCCAGTGACTTTTACCTGTTCCCAAATCTAAAAAAATTCTTTGCTGGCAAGCGTTTTACCTCAAATGAAGATGCAATTACAGTTGTAAACCACTATTTTGAAGACCTTGGGGAAAACTATTTTGATCAAGGGATAGAATTGCTAGATAAGCGTTGGACTAAGTGTATTGAAGTTTCAGGAGATTATATTGAAAAATAAAGATATTTCTGAAAAACTATCTATTCTCTTTCATTGATAGGCTAAGAAGTTTCCGAACCGCCCTCGTATATGTTACACCCGATTTGACATGTAAGATCCGCGGCGCTTAAAGCACGGTACTATGTTCCCGTTTCACGGTGAAATCCCATACAAAAACCAAAGTTGTGAAAAAATTAGTGAAATTTTTTCATTTGTGGTACTGTGTTTATTTCAACGTGAGAAATTGACATTTTGCGCCGCTGCAAATTAATTGAACGCCGCAACAAATTGAAGCCGCCAGCATTGTACTCCTATTTATTTATATTTATATTTGTCCGCGAGAAATTCAACTGTTGTAAATATTATCAATAAAATTTCCTAATAAAGAATACTAAATTAAATTATTTGAAACAATGAAGACTAATGAAAAGCTTTGGAACGGATAATAATTATGTGTATATGGAATAAACGAGAAGAGCGACATTCCGATTGGATAGCAAAGCAAAAAATGTGCAAAACACTGGACGGACATGTAACTATATGTAATAATGTGAAATTTGTCTTGTAATTATGTACATTTACGTTTGTATGTTTAGAACAATCGTGACGAAAAGTCTGGAAAAATATTGTGGACGTCTATCGCTGCCGAACCAGTAAGACAATGGAATTGGGTAGTGCCTGCGATCATGTTTTTAAATGGTTATAAAGAACATAGTGAGTTCTTGCCAACCATAGAAGTTGGAAGAAGAAATTCCGTTTATGGATGGAAGTATAATTTGTATAAGTCAACAAATATAATGCAAATCCTTAAAAATAATAATAAAACATATTTTTCGGTTCATCAAAACATCATTTAATTTATTTATATTCGTACAACAGTAGGAAATTATTTTGTTATTAGCAACATTGTATTACGCTGGCTTCTGATGCCTCACAAGCATCGCCATCATATGTATAACATTAGCACAATTATCTTCAAAAATATTTCCTTTCTGCAATTTAAATGAAATATTTTCTAAGTCGGCATTATTTCATTTAATTATTTGTTGATTTTTTATAATTTAAACTCGTGTTTGTTTTCAAGAAAAGCAAAAAGGAAAAAAATGCACATGCTTACACACACACATTCATATAAAAGTGACATTTTAGGTGGGTACTATGTTTTTTCAGCTTGAAAAAATTCCACAAAATGTTATTTCAAGTTGAAAAATGAAACGCTTTTTTACTAAGGTCGCATTACATTTTTGAAGTGTGTGTGTCGAAATGTCACTTTTATATGTATGTGTGTGTGCATTTTTTTCTTTTTGCTTTTCTTGAAAACAAACACAAGTTTAAATTAGAATCAATAAGCAAGTAAATGGAATAATGCCGACTTAGAATATAGTTAATTTAAATTGCAGAATGGAAATATGGTTGAAGATCATTGTGCTAATGTTATAACTAAATAAATTATTTATTTTGTGTTGATACGATGGCGATGCTTGTGAGGCATCACAAGTCATGGTAATACAATGTTACAAATAACAAAATAATTTCCTACTGTTGTACGAATATAAATAAATAAGATGTTTTGATTAACCGAAAAATATGTTTTAATATTATTTTTAAAGATTTACATTATATTTGTGGACATATATAGATTATACTTCCATCCATAAAGGGATTTTCTTCTTCCAACTCCTATGGCTGGCAAGAACTCACTATGTTATTTATAACCATTTAAAAACGAGATCACAGGCACTGCCCAATTCCATTGTCCTACTGCTTCGGTAGCGTTTGCCGTCCACGTAAATGTACATACGTAATTATAAGACAAATTCCACATTATTACATATAGTTACATGTCCTTCCAGTGTTTTGCACTTGTTTGCTTTGCTATCCAATCGGAATTCCGCTCTTCTCG
The DNA here is from genome assembly GCA_963930755.1 of Eudasyphora cyanicolor. Lineage (NCBI taxonomy): Eukaryota > Metazoa > Arthropoda > Insecta > Diptera > Muscidae > Eudasyphora > Eudasyphora cyanicolor. Next base: position 151,945,668 of record OZ005736.1, on the reverse strand, counting down.
TTTATTCAATATACATAATTATTTTCTGTTCCAAAGCTTTGCATTAGTTTTCTTTCAGATAATTTAATATTGTATTCTTTATTAGGAAATTTTATCGCTAAGATTGACAACAATTGAATTTCTCGCGGACAAACATGAATATAAATAAATAGGAGTACAATGCTGGCGGCATTCAATTTGTTGCGGCGTTCAATTAAATTGTAGCGGCGCAAAATGTCAATTTCTCACGTTGAAAAAAACATAGTACCACAAATGAAAAAATTTCACTCATTTTTTCACAACTTTGATTTTTGTATGGGATTTCAGCGTGAAACCGGAACATAGTACCGTGCTTAATGCGAGAAACTGTTTAATTTGACTTGAAGCGTTTATATTATCTGTTTTTTTAAGTCTTTAAAATGGATGAAATGAGTTATAAAGATCTGTCTGAAATGTATTTTCAACAGACGTCTGAACAAGATTTGATATCAATTATTAAGCACAATACAAAGTACAGATAATAAAGAAAATTATGAACGTTACAATAAAGTTAAGGAAAATATTCAAGAAATGTTCCAGAAACAAAGAAAGAATGTTTGAACGATACTCCGAATGGTTTGCAACAAAACCCACAAATTCGCGAATGCACAACACTATTAATATTAGGGGCAGACCAGTTAAGACGTTTGATATGTGTAGCGAACAATCACGAAAGCGTCGCCTCAAATATATAAACGATGCAATTTCTAGTGAAATCGTTAAAGAATCGTTTCTGCACCAACTTGGTCCAACGCAAAATAAGAAAATTAAAATTGAAATAATTGAGAAAACCGCAGAGGCTAGTCCAAAATGTACAAAAAGGATTTTGAAGAGCATCCTAACACCAGATGAAGACGTAAAATTTACACCTGAAGAAGCGCTTGCTCTTTTGTTAGATTTAAAATTACGGAATTGCGTAAACGAAGAAGAGAGAAAAATTGCAAATTGTTCCCAGAATACCGAGAAATTATTAAGGCTGAACCAGAATGTTTACCTGCTAACTCTTCTATTCACATCACATATTCTTCGGCAGAGGTTAAATTTCCGGATCTTCTAAATCATACTGCCGAAAGACTTCTGCATTCGCTGGATGCAGATTGGCTTAAAAGTTTTGGAAATTTGAATAGAACATTAATTTCGAAAAGGGGGTGTGATGGATCGTCCGAGAAGAAGCAATATAAGCAACACAATCTTGAAAACCTGACGGATGCAAATTTTTCATTTTTCTTTGAATACCAAAATAACTAATTCTTGTTGGAAAACAATGTCTTGCTGCCCTTTAAAAGGACTTATCGGTATAACATTAAAAAAATAAATTAAATGTTTATCCATATATGTGTTAAATTAAAGAGTAGAATTTTGGTTATTTCTAATATGTTTTATAAATGCAATTCCGGTGTAAAAGGATTCCCTAAAAAATCTCCAAGAATTTATTCGCAAAAATATATGAATTTATAATTCTCCTCTTTAATTTGACACCTATGTACATATATAGATAAAATAGGACGCTAATAAGTATTTAACATATTTTTAACAATGTTATCCTTTGAAACTCTGAAGTCCTTTAAAAAGGCAACAGGACCAGGAAATGAAACACTGAAAATGCCAATTAACTCAATTTTGCCTATAGCTTCAGACGCATATCATCCGGTCCAAGTGTAACGCTTTTTTTAAAAATTATCGGACGGTGTTGTAGGACTGTGTAAAGCAGGACCTATTACGGATCTGATTCAGTATGGATTTATTGGTGCAAAGTAATTGGTGTGTTATCCACCAAAATAGGAAGTTTATACTTAGTGGATTGATTAAAAAAGAAAGGCGCAAAGAATTTGGGTATTTATTTTCGCAGTTCAAACACTCCCGATGCAGATATTGTAGTTACAGGTACTGTACCTACTCCTTAAGACCAGTGCATGGATATGTCATAAGATGTTAAGTCAACACTTCCAGTGACAAAGATATGTTAAAGTTTCAATTTAAAAGGGCCCATCTGAAGACCGCCTCCTATTCTTAGGGGACATATCACAAATACTGTTTCGTAGCGGTCCAATTTCCCGAACGGCTTCTACTAATAGAAACAAATTAGAAAAGTTAGAACATTTAAATTACTTATTCATATTTAATAAAAATCTACTGCTATCCACCAAAATCAGTCTTTAGCATATAGTCACTTCATGTCTCTAGCCGTCTGTGGCAAAAACATTTTCGCTGTACTCCAACCTTATTATGTTAAAAATTGGATTAAAAAAACTTAATATAATTAAGAGTCCCTTTTCAACATTATTCCCACTACAACGTTTTGTCCCGGCAGTTTATTATTCATATCTTTTGTGTTAATTTATAAGAATGATAAAAACGAAATTGTGATTTTCCTTTTTTTCTTTTTCTCCTTTGCCATCCTTTCTCCATGAAGGACAATAACATGATTGCTGAATTCTTATCAATATCCTCTTCGTAATACTTTACAACTTTTTGACGGGTTTTATAACATACTTTTGTTCGCTACGGTCCTCTGAGCGTGAATGTATCGAAGAACCGCGTTTGTGGACTGAGGGGTTGGAGGGAGTGGACAAATTAAAAATCTCTGCTCGACCGGCAATTATTTCAACACTTCAACTGATTGAACACTTTCGCGCTCAGAGTTCTGCAGACAACGGTCGTTAAAAAATTGTAAGGAACTTGCGGACATTCACTCACTGAGCGAGGAAAATGTATTGATGGTGTTTTTCCTTTTTGGAGGGCTTTGATTTACGGTGGCGGACAGAGTGGTTTTCATGATAAGGAAATGTAACACCAGCAGAACCATTGAAATATGGAGAAAAGAATGAAGAATTTTTTTCTACATTATTTCTGTCCGTTCTCCCAACTTCTGTAATTTATCAATATAAAATTGGCAAAGAAGTAGTTGAAAGCGGCATTTAAACCTTAAATCACTAACGTTGAATTATATTTTATTCAATAAAGTTTACTTTACTCAAATGATATTCAAGTTTTGCTATAATCAGGAACTGGTTACTTAAATTAAATAACATAAATAAAAACAACTAAGCAGACTTGGATCAGTTTGGTTTTTGACAAGTAAGAAAATTTCAGTCGGGTAAACCGGCTAAGGTATACCCCCACTTTGTGAGTAAGGTAATGTGGTAGATCGAGTGGAAAAAGCGCGAACGTTGAAAACAAATTGTCATTCTTTATCCGTCTACAGTCTACAGGAAAAGTTGTCTAAAAGACAAAATATGAAACTTTTAGATTATTGCTGCAGAAGTTATGAGAATGTTGTGCTCGAATGAACCAGGAGTGACTTGACAACTCACTCATTTTGCGCTGAACTGTAGATACTACTTTGACTGTGCCGAAGTGTTTATATGCACTGGTATTAACATTATAAGTCATTCATATTTCGTATGATTTGACAATTTTGTGTGGGTGGTACCAAAATATGCGTGGCAATAACGCCCATTTTTTACCGACTGTAGGTACTATAAAAGCATTACACTGCACAACATTTCAAGTATTTATATGCTTTGGTATTAAACTTATAAACAATTTAACTTTTGTAACGTTTTGTACAAAATGGTTCCGCGATCTGCGAATCATATAGTTCCCATCAGTGATCCCAGATGGGGCAGCAATCCTTGATTTTCTGGAATCTAACTGGTAGTATTTTCGGCTACACAGTCTGACCAGAGTACTTAATCCGGTACCACGGCAGTCAGGAACTCCCCTGGAATGTAGGTTCTGGCCTGAATATTGGTGTGGTCCCTTCGGGGGAATCGTGATGGCTGTGCTTAAAACCATCATCGCTTGCCTGGATTTGATACTTCTGCATGCGATTACTTGACGTTATTTTTTTGTGTTGAAATAACAGAAGTGATGGAATTGACCGAATAAACACAGCTAAACCCGAATAATCACAACCTCGATCATTCGGAGTAGCATCCGTGAAATAACCATACGAGGAGCTGAGCTGTCAAGTAATTGTATTTGCTTCACCGTTTTTAAAAAACTTTGCATTCTATAATCTATATATATAAAAATGGAAAAATGTTTGTATGTATGTATGTATGTATGTATGTATGTGTTTTATAGACGCTTAAACCACTGGACCGATTTTAAAATTTTTTCTTTTGTTTGAAAGCTATTTGGTCTGAGATGGTTTTGGGAAAAAAAATTTTGCAAATAGTGGGCGGGGAAAATGTGGGCGTGGCAAATCGTTTGTTTGTGGGTTTGTTTGTTTGTTCCGTATAGACGTCTAAACGGCTAGACCGATCATCTTGAAATTTTCACAGAATGTACATGTGTAGGGGGTGCTGAAAATAGGGTACTTGAATTTTCGATATATCAAGTGGGCGTGGACCCGCCCATATGGGTCCAATTTTGATATTGAGAAAAAATGTTAGCTAGAGTGCTGAAATTTTGTGTGTATGCATTTAGTGGCATATTATGTAAATTTTCCAAAAATGGGCGGAATCGGACCAATGGGCGTGGCCCCGCCCATATAAGCCAAATTTTGAAATTGAGATATGTTGCACAATTTGTTAGCGAGAGTGCTGAAATTTTATGTATATGTATATGGTGGCAGTCTACGTGATTGGTCCAAAAATGGGCGGGATCGACCCAATGGGCGTGGCCCCGCCCACATAGACCAAATTTTGAAATTTTGATATCTTGCACCATTTGCTAGCGGGAGTGCTGTTGTGTATATGTATCTGGTGGCATTCTACGTAATTGGTCAAAAAATGGGCGGGATCGGACCAATAGGCGTGGCCCCGCCCATACAAGCCAAATTTTTAAATTGAGATATCTTGCAGAATTTGTTAGCTAGAGTGCTGTAATGTTGTTCGTATGTATCTGGTAGCAGTCCACGTGATTTTTCCAAAAATGTGCGGGATCGGACCAATGAGGTGGGCACCGCTCATATAAGCCAAATTTAAAAAATGTGATATCTTGCACAATTTGTTACCGAGAGACCTGGAATTTTGTACATATATATATCCGTTGGCGACCTACATGATTGGTCCAAAAATGGGCGGGTTCGGACCAATAGGCGTGGCCCCGCCCATATAAGCCAAATTTTGAAATTGAGATATTTTGCACAATTTGATAGCGAGAGTGCTGCAATTTTGTGTATATGTATATAGTGGCAGTCTACGTGATTGGTCCAAAAATGGGCGGGATCAGAACAATGGGCGTGCCCACCCCCCCATAAAAGCCAAATTTTGAAATTGAGATATATTGCACAATTTTGTACCGAGAGTGCTGTAATTTCGTGTATAAATATCTGGTGATAGTCTACGTGATTGGTCCAAAAATGAGCGGCATAGAACCAATGGGTGTGGCCACGTCCATATAAGCCAAATTTTGAAATTAAAATATCTTGCACAATTTATTATCGAGAGTGCTGCAGTTTTGGACATATGTATCTGATGACTGTCTTAGCGATTCGCCCTCATATGGGTGCCTGGGCATAGGGATATCCCGGGGAACTGCAAAGCCGATGAACTTGCTAGGAAAGGGACGACATTACAAATTCTCGAAGAATTTGCATATATTGGTGCGCCACTATCCACGTGCAAGCTTTGGCTTAGGCAAGAGGCAATCAGGCAGTCCAACGAAAGATGGACAGAAATCGACACCTGCAGGGTATCTAGACAAATCTGGCCAAGGTATGACCTGAAAAGGTCAAAATATCTTCTCGCTCTAGAGAGGAAACGATTGTCTACGTTAGTAAAGGTTCTGACGGGACACTGCTTGATCGGCGAACACGCCAAAAGATTGGGTATTGACTCCAATGACTTCTGCCGAAGCTGTGGAGATGAGGAAGAAGTGGAGAGCATTGAGCACTTGCTTTGCGACTGTCCCGCTTTGAGTAAACGACGACTGGACATACTGGGGTCGGCCTTTTTAGGCAGCCTAACAGATCTTTCTAGTACTGGTATTCGTACTATCGATAAATTTATATATCAAACAGGTTGGTTTCGATGAGGGGCATTTCAGCCCGTGGTAACACTAGGGACCTAAACTGGTCTATGTGAGCTTGTAAAAAAATACGGCTGCCACCCTAACCTAAACCTAAACCTAGCGATTCGCCCAAAAATTGGCGGGATCAGACCAATGGACGTGGCTCCGCCTATATAAGCCAAATTTTGAAATTGAGACACATATGTTGCACAATTTTTAGCGAGAGTGATGTCTGGTGGTAGTCTACGTTATTGGTCCAAAAAGGGTCGGGATCGGATCAATGGCCGTGGCCCTGCCCATATAAACTAAATTTTGAAATTGAGATGTCTTACACAATTGTTTAGCGATAGTTCTGTAATTTTGTGCATATGTATCTGATGATAGCCTACGTGAATGTTCTAAAAAGTGGCGGGATCGGATCAATGGGCCTCGCCCCGCCCATATAAACCAAATTTTGAAATTGAGATATCATGCACAATTTGTTAGCGAGAGTGCTGTGATTTTGTGCATCTCACGCAGTCTACGTGATTACACAAAAAAGGGCGGCAACGCCAATAGGAGCCTAATTTTTAAATTGAGATATCTTGCACAATTTGTTTAAGTGAGCGCTGCAGTTTTGGGTATATGTATCTGATGACAGTCTACGTGATTCGACCAAAAATAGGCGGGATCAGAACAATGGACGTTGCCCTGCCTATGCGAGTATAAGTCAAATTTTGAAATTGAGAGTCATATCTTGCACAATTTTTTACCGAGAGTGCTGTAATTTCGTGTATATATATCTGGTGATAGTCTACGTGAATGGCCCAAAAGGGTTGGGATCGGACCAATGAGCGTGGCCCCACCCTTATAAGCACATTTCTGAAATTGAAATACCTTGAACAATTTGTTAGCGAGAGTTTTGTAATTTAGTAAATATGCATTTGATGGCAGTCTACGTCATTGGTTCAAAAATGGGCGGGATCGCAAATCTCAATCTGGGGCAACGAAGTGGACCGGGTCCAGCTAGTATTTACATAATAGAAGCAAAGCTGGTCTAGAGTCTGAAAATATTCATTAAAAAATTCCTGAGATGAGAACATTGCATTTGTTATATTTTAAAAACGCGTTTGTGGATTTATACAAATTAGAGCGCTTCTTGATGTTCTTGGCTAGGACATCCTAGATATATGCGATAATTCGCCAATGAATCTAAAATATATTTTTGGAAGAAAATATATATTATATTTTTATGAGTAAATAAATTTTATTTCAAAATAAAATTTATTTGGAACGCATATATTAATATATTACAACAAAATATATTTGCAAATTAACTTTCTCAAATAAAGTATGTGTTTATATACAAATAAAATAATTATTTAGAAATTTCTTCAAATACATATATTTTGTTTACAAAAGATTTTCAAAACTTTGCAGATTTTTCGAAATTCATTTTTCATTAATTTAGAGTTGCAATAACATTTGTTTTAAAGCACTCATTATACCCTAGACCACACTGTGGTCCAGGATATTATGAGTTTGTGCATTCGTTTGTAACACCCAGAAGGAGAAGAGATAGATCCATCTGTAGTGTCACAATACATATCAAACGAGTATATATATATATATATATATGCGAGTATATTCTACAGTAATATCAATTTTATTGTTATCAGGTTTTCTGTGTTAAATGGTTTCATACACATATATCAAATTGTTTTCAAAACTTTTCATTCCATTTTTTAATTTGAATAAATAAGTCGTGTCAATTTTGTACAACAAATTGTTTAATTTTTGAAGGCGACTTCATTGGCGATCCTGCATATACGAACCTAAAACCTACGGGACATTGGCTTTGAATATATTACCATTACTAGAGAAGGCCTTAACGAGTCGAAAGATGACGATCTAAAATTGGCCTGCTTCCCTTTGTATCCCCGAATAATATTATATTTTCTTCCTGAATATTAATATTGACTGGACATCAAATTCTTGCATCTAATCTGATAACTACCTGTCAAACAGAAGTATCAAAGAAGGTTTTAAGCAGCTTCTCAAAATACAAAATACCAACCGCAACTGATGAACCACAACTGGTGATGATGCATTAATCAAAACAATTATGCAGAATAATCAATGACTACCAGATAAGTTTATATTTATTGAAATCGATTGCTATCAATTTTGAAAGAGAGCAGTCATAAATCAGTTTAATCGTAAAATTGGTTAATTATTCTACATCACGGATTATACATACTTACATTTTTTTTATTTCAATAGTGGAAATAATTTATAAATTCTGATGTATCGTACAAACTATGGAGGCGTAAATTACCACCAGCAAATGCACATAACCGCGTCAAATTTATCAAACCTCAATGAAAAGCTATCTATGGCTGATAAAATTTATGATTTGTCGGTTAAACATCAGACATCCGCTATTTGCAACAACTCTTCGCCATCATATCAATTGACTGAGAATCTAATCAAAGTTACGTCTGAATTAGCAGAACGTTTAAACAAAATGTCAATTGATAATTTATGTTCAATTGATCAAGAACATAAATTTGCAAGATGGGAAAGCTAAAAATCTTCGCAATAGTGGATCAAACGGGAGACGCAGACTCTGCTGGTATCATCAGAAATTTGGAAAGAAAGCCCTAACATGAATTCAACCTTGCGATTATGTTTCACATAACAACCAAAGTAATTTAAATTAAACAATTCCATTATTATGGCGGCAAATAATGGAAGTATTTATAAACCATCACGCCGTCTTTTTATACCCTACACCACACTGTGGTACAGGGTATTATGACTTTGTGCATTTGTTTGTAACACCTAAAAGGAGAAGAGATAGACCCATTGTTTATTATACCGATCGACTCAGAATCACTTTCTGAGTCGATTTAGCCATGTCCGTCTGTCTGTCTGTCCGTCTGTCCGTCCGTCTGTCCGTCTGTCCATGTATTCTTGTAATCAAAGTGCAGGTCGTATTTATGGTCCGATTGCGATGAAATTTAGCATAGTGCTCTTTTTTGGCCCAAGGACGATCCCTATTAAATTGGTTAAAATCGGTTCAGATTTGGATATAGTCCCCATATATATTTTTCACCCGATTTCACATGTAAGCGCTGTAGAAACCACATTTTACATCCGATCTTTATGAAATTCGGCAGAGAGAGTTTTATTATTATGTGAATGAACACTACCAAATTCGGAGAAATTCCGTTCAGATTTAGATATAGCCCCCATATATATGTTTCACCCGATTTGACATGTAAGCGCTGTAGGAACTGTATTTTAAATCAGATCAGTACGAAAGTTGGCAGAGAGAGTTTTCTTATTACATGAATAAACACTGCCAAATTCGGGGAAAATCGGTTCAGATTTAGATATAGTCCCCATATATATGTTTCACCCGATTTGACATGTAAGCGCTGTAGAAACCGTATTTTACATCCGACCTGTACGAAATTCGGCAGAGAAAGTTCTCTTATTACATGAATAAACACTACCATATTCGGGGAAAATCGGTTCATATTTAAACATAGTCCCAATATATATGTTACACCCGATTTGACATGTAAGCGCTGTAGAAACCGTGTTTTATATGCGATTAGTACGAAAATCGGCAGAGAGTTTGCTTATTACATGTATGAACACTGCCAAATTCTTATCGCAATGCCCATTTTCGCATTGGTAGGTAGGTATATGGTATTATATAGTCGGCCCCGCCCGACTTTCTGTCTTTCCTTACTGGTTATTTTTGATAATATTAATAAATTTAAATTTCTGATTGGTGCCGCGGTGTCTGTCATCCCTGTATCTAAATTTAACAAAACTGAAGGTGATGCTAATATTAATCTCTCGGCAGCTAATGGTTCCATAAATAAAACTTTTGGAACGAGATCTTTAACACTTGACCAACGACTTAATCAGACATTTAATTTCTCATTTATTATTGCAGATGCAGCCATGCGATATTAGGTGCAGATTTTTTCGAAAGATTCAACATTGTCATAGACATGAAGCACAGCTAATCAGAAATAGTGAATGTGCGGGATCTGCGACAACAGGCTTTTCTGATGTATTCTCACTTAGGATCTCTAGGAATAACTTTGAATCATAATAAAGATGCCTGTAGCACCGCTACATGGCATCATTACTAAGGCTTCAGCTACAAAATCGAAACAACTTACTTGGACAAAGGAAGCCGAAGAATGTTTTGAGACACTAAAACGGAAGAAGGAACTTTATTAACACATTTTAATAAAATGGCTGATCTCAGTTTGGCCGTTAATGATTCTAATATTGCTATCGGTGCAGTTTTACAGCAGACTAAGAATAGGCTAACTGAACCACTAGCCTACTTTTCTCGCAAACTTTCCGAGTCAGAATGTAAATATTTAACTTTCGATCGAGAACTTCTCGCTATGTACGCTGCTGTAAAACATTTCAAACACTTTTTAGATGGTAGAGATTTTGTTATATATACCGATCACAAGCCACTAACATTTGTTATTGACTCTAAGGCGGACAGATCCCCACGTCAAACAAGACACTTGGAATATATAGCTCAGCTTACTTCGAAGATATTCTACATTAATGGCAAAAACAACACTGTCGCAGATACCTTGTCAAGACTGCCCGAACTAAACGTAATTTCCCCGTACAATATTGATCTTGACATTCTAAATAAGGAACAAGAAGGAGATGAGGAGTTAAGGAAACTTATTTCGAATAATTCCACTAAGAACAACTTGCAAAAAATCTTAAATTCAGTAATTAATGCAGATATTTGGTGCTATATTTCGGGTGGAAAACCCAGACCGTTTGTTCCACAATCATTGAGGAGAGTAGTCTTCAGCAATGTACATTCATTATCACATTCAGGGGTGCGGGCTACTAGAAAACTCATTCAAGGGAGATACTTCTGGCCATCAATGAGAAAGGATATCAATTCATGGGCAACGAACTGCATAAGCTGCAAGAAATCTAAAGTTCAGTTCGATACGAAGGCCAAGATTCAGAATATTGGTATTCCCTTTGGACGATTCGAACATATACATATGGATATAGTTGGCCCCTTCCCTGTATCTAACGGAAATAAATATATACTGACAATAATCGATCGATTCACTCGATGACCAGGGGCTTATCTGATTCGAGATATTTCTTCACACACTATAGCTCGAGTTGTTTTGAAAAATTATATTCCTCGTTTCGGCGTTCCTCTTACGATGACTGTAGATCAAGGCACGTAATTTACATCGAAGCTCTTTAGTGACCTGACTAAGTTAATTGGATCTCACAAAATTCACACATCCTGCTACCACCCACAGGCGAACGGAATTAAAGACAAGTGGAAATACAAAAGAATTGGTCCGACCAGTTACCAATTGTTTTATTAGGGATTCGGTCAAGTATTAAAGAAAATCTCGGATGTAGTTCTTCGGAGCTTGTCTATGGACAAACTTTAAGACTTCCTGGAGATTTAGTAGCTAACACGGACACTTCGAATGAAAATTCAGACGAAATGCTTCGAAGATTGAGACAACACTTTGTTTCAGTAAGAAGCAAAGTAATTCACCACAATAATAATGTTCGACACTTCGTCCCACCAGATCTTCTTAAGTGTATCTTCTTAAGTGTAAGTTCGTATTTGTTAAGGTACAAAGACCTGATGGTCTCGAACAACCCTATGATGGACCATTCAAAGTAGTAGAAAGGGCGAAAAACACATTCAAAATCCTATTTGGTCAAAATCGGTTCAGATTAAGATATAGCACCCATATATCGAGCCCTAACCGCCAAAAAGTCGTCAGCGCCACCATGATTTACTTTGAATTCTTTGGGGGAAATCGTTTATTTATGACAAACGTCATCACGTTTCCGAAATTCATAGCTGCAAACGGTACATTTATACTAAATTTTACAGTAATATAAATATATGTATGCATTACACATGCATTTAAACAAAAAATAATCGCAAAAGAAACCTTCCCCTCTAAAATTTTGTGAATGGCGCTTACGTCTTTTTGGCTGTTATGGCTCGATATATGTTACCCCCGATTTGACATGTAAGCGCTGTAGAAACTGTATTTTATACCAGATCAGTACGAAAGTTGGCAGAGAGATTTCTCTTACTACGTGAATGAATAGTGCCAAAAGCGGAAAAAATCTGTTCAGATTTAGATATAGCACCCATATATATGTTACCCCCGATTTGACATGTAAGCGCTGTAGAAACTGTATTTTATATCCGATCAGTACGAAATTCGACAGAAAGAGGTTTCTTATTACATGAATGAGAATTCAGGGAAAATCGGTTCAGATTTAGATATAACCACCATATTTATGTTCCTCCTGATTTGGTTTCAAAGCGCTATAGTCGTTGTACTTTATTTTACGATCATTACAGAATTTGGCATAAAGATGTTTCTCAATTTAGGAACGAATATTGCTTAATTTTGCTTTAATCGGTTCAAATTTAGATATAGCAACATATATATGTTCCTACCTCTTAACCAATTTTCCAAATAAATATCGCAATGGCCCTTATCGCATTGTTAGGGAGGAGTGGGGTATTATATAGTGTGCCCGTCCGACTATCTGCCTTTCCTTACTGGTTTAGAAAAGAAACACCATAAATTGTTCGCTTCCGTAAATCTATTTTTGAATATTTGCATCGTATTCGCAAAAAAAATATATTATTCGCTTTCGCAAAAATTCATATTTAAATAGATGCTTTCGCATTCGCAAAACAAAAAAAAATCTGCTCTCTTTCGCAATCGTATTCGCAAGAATAATATTTCAATATTTGCATTCGCTAAAACAACTTTCGTTACTCCCTAATATTAACAAAAAACAAGTAAGAAAGTTTCAGTCGGGTAAACCGACTAAGGTATACCCTCACTTTGTGAGTAATGTAATATTGAATATTACACAAATTATTCTGTCAATTTTTGTGGGAGGTACCAGAAGCGGTTTAAGAAATACACCTTTATTTTGCTGAACAGTAGATACTTTAAATACATTGCACTGTGCCGAATTGTAACCGTTTATATGGACTGGTATATCAATGTTGAGATATTAAATTGTGGTATAATTTGGCCATTTTGTGTGGGAGGTACAAAAAGGGGCGTGGTGATAACGCTCATTTTTCACTGGACTATAGACATTATTAAAGCATTACACTGTACAAAATTTCAAGTAATTATATACACTGATATTAATGTTATAAACTGTTAACTTTTGGTGCAAAATGGTGCATTTGTGTGGGAGGTACCAAAAGGGGCGCGGCAATAACGCCCATTTTTCTCGAGTTGATAGCGACTAACAAACTAATACTATGTGTGGAATTACAGAAGATTCAAATACGTATAATAGCAGTTATTAAAGAATCAATATTTCACAACATTTTAACGCTTTGTGGGGGAGGTACCAGAAGGAGTGGACCAATATGGCCCATCTTCGAACTTAGCCGGAGATAGAAAAAAATATTACCACATACGAAATTTGAAGTCAATCGGTTACTCCGATCGATAGTTATCGTGCGCACCAGCCAGCAGACAGACAGACAGACAGGCAGACAGACAGACAGACAGACAGACAGACAGACAGACAGACGGACGGACATTGCTCATTCGACTTAAAATGACCCAAAACGGATTTCCGCCGAACATACTTGGGGTTGTAGGTCACTGCTTCGATGTGTTACACTTTTTTCCGTAGCAAATGATATATACCCTCGTCACACTAAAGTGAGGGTATAATAACACAATTTTGCTTCAGCATTGATAGTATTCTGACAAAGATAATTTGAGTACTTCTGTTCGGTTGGTTATGGTGTGACCCATATATGTACATATTAGGCCGGGTCGCACTTTGACCCATTTAGAGTGCTCCAATCGAGTCCAAATGTATGACCGATCCCCACTAACTTTGGAGGCCCGACCCACCCATGCCAGTGGCACACACCCTGGAACCCCCTGGGGGTTCCATACATTTGAACTCGATTGGAGCACTCTAAATGGGTCAAAGTGGGATTTTTTCCGGGACATCAGAATTCGTTTTAGAGGTATGCTTCCTTCGGCAAAGTTTCTTATTTTGATCCCTAGAATACGATTTTCACTGAGCACTTCACTGAGTGGGGGTCGGTCATACATTTGGACTCGATTGGAGCACTGGGTCAAAGTGGGATTTTTCCGGGACATCAGAATTCGTTTTAGAGGTATGGTTCCTTCGGCAAAGTTTCTTATTTCGATTGATCCCTAGAATACGATTTTCACTGAGCAATGGGCGATTTTTAAATCGACCCGCCCTAGTACATATATATTGGACAATTTTATGGCATTACCATTATTCGAATTTATATAATCTAAATTTAGCTTGAACTCAATTCATGTAACACATTCAAATAAATTTCATACATATTATTTGATGTGGTCTTAAAGGAGTTTGTACAAATTATTTCGGCTATATATATTTCTACCTTTAATACCTGCCTTGATTCACATTTATTTTGTCCACTAAGTAATTTCAGCCCCCCTAGCCAATCTAAAATCTACCATTTCCCCCACTCACTCCACCTTGGCCGGAGTTTTATGAGCAAAATTTACTTTTTATATTTCGGACGTGGTCAAACGTTTAACTATTTCAACCTGAATGAAAGGAATTCTCCATCCTCACGACGCCTGTTCTGAAATAAATTTCTAATAAAATTCCAATAAAACTTAACAAGCAAAATACATCAGCATTTTAGAGAAGAGAAAGAAACAACACATTATATCAGACATTGGGTGGGGATGGGGGAATTAAGCTCCCCGTCCATACTCCACCAAAGATTACGCCCGTAAATGCTGTGCGTTTATTGATTTGAACAATGGATCAGTGGACGATGACTGCTGATGGCCCCCGAACGATGTGTGAGTATACAAAATAATAGCTGGGGAATGGTTACCAGGCTATCAAGGACTTTTTAACAGCGCCACTCTAACACTCGTCCAAATTACCAGACATGTTCTGCCTGTGCATTTTTTATCTCACCGACATGTGTGAATGTCTACAATGTGCGGTGGGTGTGATAGGCATCGACAAACAACTTTCATTACACAAACGACAAACCACCCACCCGCCACTAAGCCCAGAGAACAAGGGGAATACAATATTAAAATCCCTCCCCAACCCTCCTAAAATGTCTTATGTCCATTCATCTATTTTTAAACTTTGTTCATTATGTTCTTTATCCAAAAAGCGGTGTTTTCTATTACTCGTCCTCGTCGATATCCTCAAATTCAATATGTTTAAAATTTAATATCACATTGGGGTTATCTAACAAAGTATCTGAGAGACTCCTACATCCACATTTCACGGAATCCTTGTTTCGCAAAGTAATTTGAGTTAATGGTTTTATTTTTAAAATAGTCCTTTTGGAAATTTTGGTGGAATTCCTTCCTAAGATTCTGGCATGTGGTTGACGATTGGGCGGTGGCAGATTTTCTAATGAACCGTTTTTTCGTTTTAAGACTGAGGTATTGTTTTCCAATAAATGCCAAACTTTGACTTTAATAAATGTTGTAAAGTGAAATTTGATTTGGGTTGTTTATTACTTCGTTTCAATGGATGTATTGACTGACACAGAAACTTTATTACAAATAGCCAAAATGTAAACTTAATTCAATATTTGTGAGTAGTGTGTACGCTCTGATCCGGAGAATTTAAATTTCTAAATGTGCAATATTTAGGAAAATTCTAGATTATACGATATTTTTCTATATATATGTATATTTTACATAACTCTGCGTAACTTACTACACGCTGAAAAAAAATCGATCCTGTAGTATATTGTCCCAAACATATTGGGCTTGAAAAATATATATGTTTAGGGTACACTCTTAATATATTATATTTGGGTACACACTAATATTATACATTAGGGAAGATTTTGTTCTAAACAAATCTTTGTTTCCACCCCAATATTTTGAAATTTGGACAATTATTTCCGAAACAAATAATTATTTGCATTTCAGTATTCAGAAAATATATCGATGCCTTATTTGTCTAGATTTTCCGGAATTTAAAGCAAATTTTTTAGAATTTTTAACCATTTTTTATAATTGAAATCATAAAATCTTGGATAACAAAAAATTACTATGAAATTGAAAATTTTTTTTGTTAAAAATGCAAATGAATTCTTTAAAACTGATGTTAATGAAGCATATGGCATATAACTGTATTTAACACGAAATCTATGAAAAATTTTGACTGAAATTCGATAAAGTCAGCAAAGTTTTATAAATGTTTTTTAAATAAAATATGTATTTGGAAAACTTCTTAATCAACATCGTTGTTTGTGTGTTAATACATATTTGATTTGTGAAAGTCAGTTCGTTCCAAACAACTTTTTTTTGATTTTCAAATAAAATTCATATGTTCACAAATACTTATATACATATAATATTTAAAAATTGTGTTTCCAAATATATTTTCATTCAATTCAAAGATATCAAAAATGGCGATTTTCCTCGAGTAGGAATTATCACATAGAAAATTGTAGATTATTTCTATAAAAAGAATTCAATCGAATTATTTAATAAAATAATTTAATTAGTTATACAAATATAAACATAAAGAAGATTTTTTTGTCAAATTTTTAATAAATTGTAAATTTTCTTAGGAAAATATAACACTGTGTGTAATTTTTTATGTCATGGAAATATACAGGGTATCTGATATGTAATGCAACAAAGTAAAGCGGTATATTTTTTTAATTTTTTTTTAAATTTTATTGTTCAAAAGCAAAAAATGTCGGAAATAACATAAAATTTTAGAAACAGCTTAGATTTGTTCGAATTGGCCACCTTTGGCACGAATTATGGCCTTCAAACGGCCGACAAAGCCATCACACGCTGCACGAAAGTGGCTCTGCGGTATTTTGGCCCATTCCCGGCGAAGCGCCGTCTTGAGATGATCGATACTTTGGTATCTTTTAGTGCGAACCTTACTCTCTAAAATACCCCAGGCGCAAAAGTCCAACGGATTGAGATCCGGAGATCTTGGTGGCCATTGTGCGGTAGAAATGAAGCGAGGAACCTCCTTTTTAAGCCATTCTTGGTTGACGCGTGCTGAGTGCGATGGTGCTGAGTCCATGGTCTGCGGCCGAAATGTTTGTCTGCCCAGGGCTTCAATACTGTCTTTAGGACATTTTCCCGATAATATTCGGCATTTATTTTGACCCCATGGTCGATGAATACGAGCGGGGAGCGACCATCGGCCGTTACGGCGGTCCACACCATTACCATCGGCGGCGCTTGAGTTCTGGTGGCCAATCGAAAGTGTAAATTTTCAGCTGACCTCTTTGTCCACACCGGTCCACACCATTACCATCGGCGGCGCTTGAGTTCTGGTGGCCAATCGAAAGTGTAAATTTTCAGCTGACCTCTTTGGTAAGTAAACCCGATCATTTTGTTTGTTCACAAACTGCTCAATTTGGAATGGCTTCTCACCGGAGAAAACCAAATTCGGTGAGCTCTTGCACTTTTTGGAACTTCAAGGGCTTTAGTCCAAGCTCATTTTTATACCTTACACCACACTGTGGTACAGGGTATTATAAGTTTGTTTCACGGCAGATGTTTGTAACACCTTAAAATAACACAGCTAGACCCACCTTAAAGTATACCGATCGACTCAGAATCACTAGCTGAGTCGATTTAACGATTTCTGTCCGTCCGTCTGTCCATGTAAAGTTGTTCGTCGACTACAGGTCGCAATTTCACTCCGATCGTTCTGAAATTTTGCAGTATAGAGTATTTCGCGGCTGTTAAGATCGCTATTGAATTTGGTTGAAATCGGTTCAGATTTAGATATAGCTCCCATATATATCTTTCGTCCGATTTGGCCCTTTAGTCCTATAGAAGCTGTATTTTACATCCGATCGTTTTGAAATTTAGAATGGTAGAGTTTCTTGATCCATGAACCAACATTGCCGAATTTAAAGGAAATCGGTGCAGATTTAGATATAGCTCCCATATATATCTTTCGTCCGATTTGGTCCTTTAGTCCTATAGAAGCTGTATTTTACATCCGATCGTTTTGAAATTTAGAATGGTAGAGTTTCTTGATCCATGAACCAACATTGCCAAATTTGAAGAAAATCGGTTATGATTTAGCTATAGCTCCCATATATATGTTTCGTCCGATTTGGCCCTTTAGTCCTATAAAAGCTGTATTTTACATCCAATCGTGTTGAAATTTAGAATGGTAGAGTTTCTTGATCCATGAACCAACACTTCCGAATTTGAAGAAAATCGTTTAAGATTTAGCTATAGCTCCCATATATATGTTTCGTCCGATTTGGCCCTTTAGTTCTATAGAAGCTATATTTTACATCCAATCGTTTTGAAATTTAGAATGGTAGAGTTTCTTGATTCATGAACCAACATTGCCGAATTTGAAGAAAATCGGTAAAGATTTAGCTATAGCTCCCATATATATGTTTCATCCGATTTGGCGCTTTAGATCCAATCGGTTTTTTACCCTACACCACACTGTGGTACAGGTAAACAATTGGTGGTAAACAATTTATACATGAATTACAAAATTTATATATCACAGTTATTCAATATTACGAGAGTGGTGTAGGGTATTATATAGTCGGCACTGCCCGAATTTAGCCTTTCCTTACTGGTTTATAATTGAAATCATAAAATCTTGGATAACAATAAATTACTATGAAATTTAAATTTTTTTTTGTTAAAAATGCAAATGAATTCTTTAAAACTGATGTTAATGAAGCATATGACATATTTAACACGAAATCTATGAAAAATTTTGACTAAAATTCGGTAAAGTCAGCAAAGTTTTATAAATGTTTTTTTTAATAAAATATTTGTATTTGGAAAACTTCTTTATCAACATCGTTGTTTGTGTGTTAATACATATTTGATTTGTGAAAGTCAGTTCGTTCCAAACAAAATTTTTTGATTTTCAAATAAAATTCATATGTTCACAAATACTTATATATAATATTTAAAAAATGTGTTTCCAAATATATTTTCATTCAATTCAAAGATATCAAAAATGGCGATTTTCCTCGAGTAGGAATTATCACAGAGAAAATTGTAGATTATTTCTATAAAAAGAATTCAATCGAATTATTTAATAAAATAATTTAATTAGTTATACAAATATAAACATAAAGAAGATTTTTTTGTCAAATTTTTAATAAATTGTAAATTTTCTTAGGAAAAAATAACACTGTGTGTAATTTTTTATGTCATGGAAATATAACCATTTACGGACACTACTACGTGATAAAAGACCAAAAAAAAAACGTGTCTCCCAGTTTTGCCCAAAGTCATGCACTTTTGTTATGGGCCCTATACTATTCAGAGGAGAAAAGAAGCCTTAATAGGATTTGTGGATTTTATTTTAAAATGCCTTGTGTTTAACGTTTAAAAACTTTTTTTGCATTTCTTTTTTAAATTTTTTATGAATAGAGAACCTTCCAAAAATATTGCTTGAAAATTTTAAGTGAATCGGAGCAAAACTAACGACGATGCTGCAGTCTAAGCAAGTGCTCCTCATATGTGACTCAGTATACCAGAAAAACGTTATAGCGTTTTTCCCTCAACCCATGTTTTCAAAGACGGTACCCTCATAACCTAAAAACTACTGAACAGACCATTTTGAAATTTTTAACACTAGTTCTTTACATAATATACGAGGTAACACTGTCGAGTTTTTATATATATGTTATTTTTTTTTATTCAACAATAAACAATTATTCGATTTTTTCTGGCAAAAATTTCGAAATAAATTCGACAACGCTATCTAGCTATAACGGTTATCTAGATAAATAAATTTATTTTTTTAATATCAGATGATCGGGTATCGAGCTGTGAGGGGCACAATTCTACTTTTTTCGAGACGTTTCCGCATAAATGCCGTCGTTGCCATATTTTTTAATATTTTTTTTTATAAAATTTTACACAATAAACTTTTAAAGTTGTACTTTAATGTACCACTAATTTCAATCGAAAAATGTTAACCGCTTCGTCACACAAAAATCATAAAAATCTGCCTTTTTTTGCACGAATGAATTAATTTTTCTTTATATTTCCCATTTTCTCGGAAGGTGCCTTTAGTATTTGTACCATATTCTTTTAAGTATATGCTCGATACAAAACCCAAATTATATCCAGTAATACATCCGAGCGTATACGTAACACATATCTGCGCTGTTTAGCTTTGCTTATAGCATACGCACCCTTCGTCAAAATTACTATAACACTGTGCAATAAAATTTTTGTAACATTTTCTGGTGTTTTAAACACGAAATAAAAAATATTAAAAAAATGTTTATTGTAATTTTTTTTAATTTTTCTTTTAAAATACCATTTTCTTGGAAGGTGTCTGTAATATTTGTACCATATTCTTTTAAGTATATGCTCGAAACACGTTAAATTAAAGAAAATTATTAGGACTACAAATGTCAATAATGCCACATTCACATGGAAGCACATGTAATTGTTTTAACTGTCGTCAAAACAATTACAAAAAAATTATTTAAAAAAAAATCGTTTTTTTTTGCTGACATGAAAGAAAACCATAAACAAAACTACCTTTGTTTTCGTGGCTCGCGAAGCGAACCTAAGCAAAACAAAAATGTATTTGTATGACAGTTTTAGTATGTTTGGTTAGTAGTTCTTGTTATATTCAATTTAATACTTCCATAAGTATTTCAGCTGATTTAAGTTAAAGACATACACTATTGCTATTGAATTCTGAAGATGATAGAGTTGTGTCTATCGAAACTCTCAATATCGAAAAGTCAATTCTACCAAGCAATTAAAACTCTCTACCAATTTTTGTATTTGCTTCTATTACATTTTTGCAATAGACAGAAAGTAACTGAAACATATGACCTTAAAGCGAGTAAATTCTGACTGAATGGAAAAAATCGTTATTCCTATTTGGATAGTCTTTGGATAAATATGGAATTTATAGCACTTTTGGTAGAAATAAGCGAATTTCAACAAAATCCGGATTTTATACCCTCACCGTTGTGAACAAGGGTATATATCATATGCTACCAACCAAAAGTGTAACACATCGATGGAGTGATCTAAGAGACCCAAGAACATTTGGAGGAAATCCGTTTTGGGCCACTTTAAGTTATTTTAGCAATGTCCGTCTGTCTGGTTGGCGCGCAAGATAACTTTCGGCCGGATTAACCGATTGACTTCAATCTTGTTATGTCTCAATATTTGTGTCTATCTCAGACTAAGGTCAAAGAGGGACTATGTTGGTCCACTCCTTCGAGTACCTACCCCACGAAGGGTTAACATTTTGTGACTACTTTAGGTTTAGGTTTAGGTTAGGGTGGCAGCCGTATTTTTTTACAAGCTCACATAGACCAGTTTAGGTCCCTAGTGTTACCACGGGCTGAAATGCCCCTCATCGAAACCAACCTGTTTGATATATAAATTTATCGATAGTACGAATATCAGTACTAGAAAGATCTGTTAGGCTGCCTAAAAAGGCCGACCCCAGTATGTCCAGTCGTCGTTTACTCAAAGCGGGACAGTCGCAAAGCAAGTGCTCAATGCTCTCCACTTCTTCCTCATCTCCACAGCTTCGGCAGAAGTCATTGGAGTCTACTACTACTCAGAATCTTTCACAATTCCATACATACAATTGGTTTTTTGGTCGGTATCATATTGAGAAAAATGGGCGAAGTGTTATGCTTTTATAGTACCCACTGTTCCGTAAAAAATTGGCAAAAAGTTAACTGCTTATAACTTAAAATTTTATGGAGTGTGATGTCTTTACAGTACCTGTAGTCCCGTGCAAAATGGGCGTTATTACCATGCCTCGTTTTTTCTTCGTTACGATTCCAGTTTTCAAAAACGGAACAGAACAAAGTTTTGAGTTTTTTTATGTTTTTTATGTTTTTAAAACACTGTCTCGATGGTAGTCCTTGGAATTTAGAGGCTGTGCAAGCGGTATTTCCTATTCTTACCGATGTATTTTTGCAATATTTTTATTGCATATGCCATTTTTTATTTGCACATTTATCTCTCATTTAACATATCAATACCTTCATCCTAAACTATGCTAAGAGCAAAAAGGTAGCTTTTTAGCAGAGGCGATCAAAGTTTGATGAAATTTTTAAATTTGTGTGGAATTCCTTTATAATAATGTTTTGTTTGATTGGGTTGACAGATAAACACCAAATTTTAATGTTAATATAATTTGGAATATTTAGAAAATAATAATGCAATCTCCCTAAAAACTTGCTAAGTCGACTTAGCATGTTTTAGAATGGAGGTATCGATATGCACATTACTTTTTGCATATGTTGAGCATATTCCCTCGCATAATTTCTGCATATAAAATAGATATATCGAATGTGCAGATGGAATCGAACTTAGAATCTAAAATATGAACGTGTTCGGATGACAATTAGAGATTGCATAAATTTCCGCAGTCTAGTGATACCGTGTATTGGGGTGGTGACAAGGCCGGCGCGGACAGTTCGAGAGCAACAACTACAAAAAGGGCTGAGTAGTAGAGCCAAAGACAAGTGATGTGTTAATTATCCCCTCACCTTAGAGAGGAGGGTATATATCATTTGCTACGAACCAAAAGTGTAACACATCGAAGGAGTGTCATAAGACCCTAAGTATGTTCGGCGGATATCCGTTTTGGGTCATTTTAAGTCGAATGAGCAATGCCGGTCCGTCCGTCTGTCTGTCTGCTGGCTGGTGCGCACGATATCTCTCGAAAGGTGAAACCGATTGACTTCAAATTTGGTATGGGGTACTATTTTCTTCCATCTCTAGCTATATTCGAAGATGTGCAATATTGGTCCACTCCTTCTAGTACCTCCCCCACAAAGGGTTAACATTTAGTAAAATATTTGTTATTTAATAACTTCTATACTACTAATTTGAAACCTCTGAAATTCTAGACATTGTATTTGTTTATTAGTCACTATTACCTCGAAAAAATGGGCGAAGTTTCCACGTCCCTTACAAATGGATAATTTTGAACCAAAAGTTAATAGCTTATAACTTTATTACCAGTGCTTACAATGACTTATAATTTTGTACAGTGTAATGTTTTTATAGTGCCTACATTCCGGTAAAAGATTTACATTATTGTAGGGCCCCTTTTGGTACCTACCACACAAATGGACCGTTTTGCACCAATAATTAACAGCTTATAACGTTAATACCAGTACATAAAAATACTTGAAATTTTGTTCAGTGTAATGTTTTCATAGTGCCTACATTCCGATAAAAAATGTGCCTTATTGTATGGCCCCTTTTGGTACCTCTCACACAAATGGACTGTGTGAGAGGCACCAAAAATTAACAGTTTATAACGTTAATACCTTTGCATACAAATACATGCAATTTTGTACAGTGTAATTCTGTCATAGTGTCTACAGTTCAGTGAAAAATGGGCGTTATTGCACAAAAAGTTACCGGCTTATAACTTTAGTACCAATACATAAATATACTTGAAATTTTGTACAGTGTAATGCTTTTATAGTACCTAGAGTCCAGAGAAAAGTGATCGTTATTGGGACGCCCCTTTTGATACCTCTCACACAAATGGACCATTTTGTACCGAAAGTAAATAGCTTCCAACTTTTATACCAGTACATTAAATAAAACAAAAAATAAATAGATTTAGTAATATTTTTTTGGGACTCAAGGTGAGGGAATTCATAAGTCGGTTTACCCGACTGAACTTTCTTACTTGTTTTTATTTTAGTTACCATGTCTCTTACCTGTCCCAGCTAATTCTTTGCAAAAACTTTCAAAAATAAATACAAAGAAAGTCTGGTCTTCTCAGTCCTAGTAAACATTTTCAGTAAACTTTAATATTATTCATTGTTTATAATATTCATAATTACATGTGGGGAAAAACGCAAAAGGAAAACAAAATTTTTAAGAGTAGTTGAAAACATCCAATATATTCGTCTATATGGAATATTTTAACATTTAGAATAAGACAGTTCCACGACTATAACATGCACATAGGGGGACGGGGACTGATTTTCATTATGTCAAGGTTTAGGTTAGGGTGACAGCCGTTTTTGTCAGCTCACATAGACCAGTTAAGCTCCCTAGTGTTATCACGGGCTGAAATGCCCCTAATCGATATACAAATTTGTCGATAGTACATCCGTACCGGAAAGATCTGTTAGACTGCCTAGAAAAGCCGACCCCAGTATGTCCAGACGTCGTTTACTCAAAGCGGGACAGTGGCATAGCAAGTGTTTAATGCTCTCCACTTCTTCCTCATCTCCACAGCTTATGCAGAAGTCATTAGAGTCACTACCCAATCTTTTGGCGTGTTCGCCAATCAGGCTGTGTCCCGTCAGAACTGATACTAAAGTAGACAGTCTTTTCCTCTCTAGTGCGAGGAGATATTTTGACCTTCTCAGGTCATATCTTGGCCAGATTTGACTGCCTGATTGTCTGATTGCCTCTTGCCCAAGCCAAAGCTTACACGTGGATAGTGACGCACCAATATATTTAAATTTTTCGAGAATTTGTAATGTCGTCTCTTTCCTAGCAAGTTCATCGGCTTTGCAGTTCCCCGGGATTTCCCTATGCCCTACCCCCACATAAGGTGTATATTAATCTGCTCAGCCATCTCGTTAAGAGATCTGCACCTTCGAGGGCTGTTTGTGAATTTAGGGATGTGGCCTCCAGGGAATTGATGGCAGCCTGGCTGCCCGAGTAAATTACAACGCCAGTGTTGGTCACTATGTTGCGACTCAGCCACTTGGCGACTTGATGATCTTCTTTCGCCAAAAAAAAATTTCTTTTTTACGATTTTTTATTTTCTTTAAAATATTGAAGAAATTGCTATCTAAAACATTTGGCAAAACTTTCTAAATGGAATAGGTAATTAATGGATGGGAAAAAAGGACTGTTTGACAGTCGTTATTAGATATCGTTTAAATTTCGTGTCATAACTACTATCCAATAGGACTAAACTTGGTGCAAGATTCATCCCGATCAGAAGACATCACTTGTAAAAATTTACTCACTTCACATGAAACACATTACTTAAACAAAATGTCATTAATAAAGGGTCCGCCAAATAACTTTTTTTTTTTTGAAAATGTTGGCTTCAACTCCTGAGCTAATTGGACTTTGTATGGCGTCATACCAAGGTCTTTATGCTGAATTCGTCTCAATGATGTCTCCGAAATTTTCAATTGTTGATAACGACGGTGAATTGATGTTGATGGCGCTTCACGCACACTTTCTGCCACAGCAGCAATATTCTCGGGTGTACGCACTATTTTTGGCTTTTCACGCTTTGTTTTATCGATGAGGGTGCCAGTTTCTTTCACTTTTTTCACAAGATAACGAACATACGGAGCTGACGGTGCAACATTACCATGATTTTCAAAGTAATGTCGCAATATTCGCAGTATACACATATTCGTTCAGCGGAAGGATAAAACTAATTATCTGTCAAATCAGACATGAGCTAAGTGTTACCATTCACGAAATAAGCACTAGTTGAAAAAAAACGTTAGATGGCGTACCCTATGATAAAACCTAAAATCATTGTTCTGGCAATTTTTTACTGATGCATGTTGCAACATTAGTTGTTGCACACGAGTACAGTACAATTATACATTGTTGTATTCTTATACTCATACATATAAAGTGTACAACATGAAAAAATACATATTTTATTTTTTTCCAAAAACGAACTTTTTACATCTTTTTTCACTTCGAATCTGATGAATTATTTACCCCGTCCAATCGAATATAACTTCTATGCCATTTGATTTACTAAATGGCTTATGATATCCTCACACCGGGAGATTTGTTGCAAATTCGAAAAACTTTATACAACAGGAAACAATGGTGAGAACTGCGCATTTAAACGGTAAATCACCCTATATATGGCGATGTAACACTGTGGTAGATTAGAATTTATCTGAAGAAAATAGTGTTTACGACAAACGTGTGAGTGTTTTGAGTTTGTTATTACACAAAGTGGCAATACCTTATTCAAGAGATTTGCCGAAAATGTTGAATTTTGGCGAAAATATCGAACAAAATATTAAAAGTTTGAGATACTAGATGAAACCTTAAATGTTCTTCAATTATCCTTAATGTTACTTCAAGGTTCATTCTATATTTAGCCATGATATTTTCCTCTAAATGCAAATAAAATAATATTTAAAATCTTTAATTTTTCCTAGAGGAAACATTAATTTCGTCGCTACTCCACAATTTTTTGTTAGGGAAATTTGCCTATATGTTTGCTATTTTAAACATTTATATTGTGTACATCGTTTGAAATGTTTGTACACACGTGTGCTCTTGTTTTGTACCGTCAAAAGGACACAATCTCGAATACACATGAAGAAAAAAATTTCCAACCGAAAAAATGTAATGTAAAAAAATCCCATTAGATTTAAAACAAAAGCGTCATTTATTGCGTTAATCCAAAGAAATAAGAAAGAAGATTTTCGTCGTGTAAAGCGACTGATGTATGCCCTCAACTTCGGAGTAATATAATATGTGTTTTGGAAATTAGTCTCCTCCACAAGGAGGTACAAAAATAAAATATTTAACATTTTTTAACTATACTTGTTATTGTCCTTAGCTAAGTAGGGTGCTGACTAACAGGGACATTCTAGGGAAGTGCAAATCAGATGATCAATCAAGACTAGAAACTGTCCTAAATACTTTAGGGGAACTGGAATATGTGAACATACCTCTACCGACCTGCAACCTCTTCTAAACAGATAGCACCAACCAATGACGACAGGTGCTTAATAACGCAGTAGGTATTCTGGATTTAGGCGAGTTCCTGTCATTAGGCTTAACCCTACCGTGCTCTAAACACCTGGATGAATACATGCATCGACCAACGCCCCCACGCACATTGTGCATGAGTACCAAACAATTCCGAGATTGAAAATCGGATAATAATTAAGTTATAGGTATTTGTTAAATGTATACATAAATACTGGTTTAACAAAATTATAGGGGTTTAACTTCGCAAAGGCAAGAAAATCGGGGTTTTGGGATTTTGGGACTGTCCGGCAAATTTCACAGAACAAACACTGTTTTACTCGACAAGACCGACAAGAAAAATAATATCGCGGTTTTTGGTATTTAAACTGTCCCACTGTGTTATTAACCATGGGGGATATACGAATCCTATAGTTCCCATCTATTCCCCGGATGAGGACTGGAAAGTGATCCCATATTGGTAACCAGTCCTAGATTTTCTACGCTGAAAAAAAATTGTCATAAAATTAAAGAATGGCTCCAAAGACGTCATTATTTTTTAAAATAAGTACATATTGTACTTAAAATATAGATAATTTCAATAATATTAAGTAATTTACTTAATTTTAATAAAATTTTCTTAATTTTAGTTACAAAATGTACTTTTTTTGAAGACTAACGACGCACGATGGGAAAATATGATGAAATATGCACGCATAGGACTTTGAAAACAACATTCAAAAATCAGTTTTTTGGGATGGTTGTTTTATTGTGGATAACATTTAATAAAAATACCTTTAAATTTTATGAAAATATCTCTAAGCGATTCCGAGTTATGACCATTCAAAGATTGTTGTTTTACTAATAAATGCAAATAAAAATGCGATGATAAAATGTATATGCAAAAATGCTTGTAGAATTCTCGTTTGTTGGTGAAATGCGACCGGACTTGTAACATATAATAAGGTTATATTCATCTTAATTTTTGTGTATAAGACGTATTTTAAACGTCTTTAAATGAAGAGATATTTCCAAGTAAAAATAAAGTTTTTTTTTGTTTTTCAAAAAAAAAACACAGTAAATGGAATACAACTTTTTTGGATCACGTGGGATCACTACCATATGGCATAGAGAAGATAGATGACTTAGTGTTGTATCCAACAGTACCTAGTTTATCTGCGACTTTTTGCGATTATGGCAGATTTTTGTACTTTAAATATGTGCTTTTTTACTTCAAATATAGAAAATATGTGTGAAAGCTACATCTATCTATGACCGATTTTCCCGAAATATATGGACCGATTTTCTTTGTGCAAAAAAATAACTTTTACGAAATTTCGGAAAAATCGGATAATAAATTCGACCGGTACATGTCCGGCTGCATGTTTGTAGTGTCCTACGAACAAAAATAGCAATCCTATTAATATTATTAGGATTATATGTGTAATTTTTATAGTTTACTTCTTCTACAAAAAGTATAAAAATATAGTTAAACGCTTCTGCAGTTAATGTATATTAGGGTGGACCGATTATTTTTTGTTTTTAATTAACTTTTCTTTTATTAACAGTCGACGACGCATTGTGTAATTGCATTAGTGCAACACTTCCGCTTTCAAAAATATTGCAGACGACGATTTGATCCTATTTATGTTGTTTTGGTTTCAAATTCAAAAGCATTACCCGGTTTTATAGACTTTTAACGCAATGTGGACTAAAATATATTTGAACTTCAATGGTCTATATATTTAAAACGCAGCAACACACAATCAAGTAACTCAAATAGATTTTTAACTAAATTTTGTCAGCTTTAATTTAAAATCAAGATCACTGAAGTTGGTACGATATTCTGATTTTTACACTAATTTCAACAAAGTCGTTTTTGTAGCTCCACTGTGCGATACATGGTAACAGTGAAATTAATTCTTGGTACACCAATTTATTCTCCAAAGAATTCTCTTGAAGATAGTCCAAACCGTAGGACTCTATCTCTAACGGTATAGTCATGAGATAGAAAATACTGCTATGCGCGCGTATTTACCCCTTTTTTCCCATTGTGCGACGTCTTTGGAGCATTTCTTTAATTTTATGACAATTTTTTTTCAGTGTAGAGTCTTACTGGTAGTATCTTCGGCTACGCAGTCTGGCCTTAATCGGGTTCCACGGGAGTCAGGATATCCCTCGGGACGAAGGTTCCGGCGTGACTTTTGGTGAGGATCCTATGGGTGCAACGTGGTGGGTGTGGTTGAAACCAAAATCGCTGGGAGAGAACATTCTCGGATGTGGAGTTGCAAACCAACCGGGTTCCATGACCTTAGTTTTTCCATGGTAAGGAGTTTTTTTAATGTGTTGTTCGCATAAAATGTTAAGAAACTTTGTTGAGCTTATTCTTAGCTACATTATTGTCAAATATAGTTAAAAGGTATCACCAAGTCGGAATTAGTTGTTGGACAAAAGCTGATGACACCTTTTTCGAAGGGCCCGTGTATTTTTCAAAAAGTGTTCATTTGTTGCATAGTGTAATTGGTTATCATTCTATCTGAGGTAGCACAGACACAAACAACAGAGGTTAACCATTTCTTGACTTCATTCTTACTACCAACATATCTACTTGTAACAAGTGCAATAAAGCTGCCATTAAAAAAAAACAGACAGGAAGTACTCAACGTCACATTCACTAGCTGGTCTGTAGTCTGTAACAGACAAAATTGTTGGTTGGAATGTACTGGACGACCACTCATTCTCAGATCACCATTATAAAGAATACAAAGTCAGTGAAAAATATCGAAACCTGCCTTCACAGAAATGTGAGGCAGACAAAGTGACAGCTTTTTAAGAAGAATTATAAAAAAGTCCTCAACTCTAAACTTCTGCACGAATCGAATGGCATGGTCGATCAAATCACTGCATCATTCAATAGTTCCCTTGGAGAATCCTTTCTAAAAACAAGGTACAAGGGTAATATAAATCCACAATGATGGCTTTCTAAGCTAAAGGCTAGGAAAAAGACTTGCAACAAGCTATTCAATAAGGCCAAATATACTGGGATCAATAACGACTGGGATGCGTTTAAAACCAACTCGACATATATAACCAGCAAGGAAAGGCAGAAAGTCGGGCGGGGCCGACTATATAATACCCTACACCTCCCTAGCAATGCGATAAGGGTAGAAACATATTATCTAATTCTGATCGGACATAAAATAACATTTTTACAGCGTTTACATGTCAAATCGGGCATAACGTATATATGGGGGCTATATCTAAATCTTGACTGATTTCTTCCAAATTTAAAAGTGTTCATTCATATAATAGGAAACCTCTTCCTGCCGAATTTCATACTGATCGGATATAAAATACAGTTTTTACAGCGCTTACATATCAAATCCGTAACATATATATGGGGGATATATCGAAATCTGAACCGATTTTCTCCGAATTGGGCAGTATTCCTTCATGTAATAAGAGACCTCTTTTTGCCGAATTTCGCACTGATCGGATATAAAATAACATTTTTACAGCGCTTACATGTCAAATCGGGGGTAACTATATCTAAATCTGAACCGATTTCTCCCAAATTCAACAGTGT
Organism: Eudasyphora cyanicolor; assembly: GCA_963930755.1. Lineage (NCBI taxonomy): Eukaryota > Metazoa > Arthropoda > Insecta > Diptera > Muscidae > Eudasyphora > Eudasyphora cyanicolor. Next base: position 151,915,329 of record OZ005736.1, on the reverse strand, counting down.
TCATTCATATTATAAGAAACCTCTTTCTGCCGAATTTCATACTGATCGGTTATAAAATAAAGTTTTTACAGCGCTTACATGTCAAATCGGGGCTAACATATATATGGGGGCTATATCTAAATCTGAACCGATTTCTTCCAAATTCAACAGTGTTCATTCATATTATAAGAAACCTCTTTCTGTCGAATTTCATGCTGATCGGTTATAAAATAATGTTTTTACAGCGCTTACATGTCAAATCGGGGCTAACATATATATGGGGGCTATATCTAAATCTGAACCGATTCTAACCAAATTCAATAGGGATCGTCCTTGGGCCAAACAAAAGATATGTGTAAAGTTTCGTCGAGATCGGACCATAATTGCGACCTGTACTTTGATTACAAGAATACATGGACAGACGGACAGACAGACGGACATGGCTAAATCGACTCAAAAATTGATTCTATGACGATCGGTATAATAAACTATGGTTCTATTTCTTCTCTTTTTGTGCGTTACAAACAATTACAAACAAAGTCATAATACCCTGTACCACAGTGTGGTGTAGGGTATAAAAACATGCTTAGAAAAGAACAAAGGCGTTCTTAGTACACCTTATGTGGAGAAGTGGAAACGGTCTTAGACGCCGCAAGACTGAGAAAGATACTATCCGCTACACCCAGTCGGGTTGGTTACCTGAATGATGATGTCACAACTTGACAAAAAAACAAGTGAACAGTCGCTTAAAGCACTGCTTGACACACATTTCCCGGTGAACACACCAACTGGACGAGGAACGACAGGAACAACAAAAGAGAGAGTCGACTGCTAGCGTCGCTGGGATGTTTACTGAGGAATTAATAATTTGCTTGGTGATCAACAGCGTTGAGGCCTTCAAATCACAAGGACCAGACGGCTTTGCCCAGCGAAAAATGCAATGAATATTGAAGTACGAGTATATTATACACTGGCTGGGGAAAATTTATCAAGGCTGTATCGGGCTCTCATATATCCCCAATCGATGGAGGGATAATAAGTGGTATTCATACCAAAAGCGGGAAAGATGTAGCGCACTAGGCCAACAGACTTCAGACCAATTAGCCTATCCTCCTTCCTATTGAAAGGTCTGGAAAGACGCGTGTCGGGAAACATGCTTACAACAAGGGAAAGTCTGCAAAATCTGCCCTGCTCGAAATTGTGGGCATGGCTCAGATGCGGTAATTGCGGCGTTGTCACATCTAAGGGTTAACTCAAGTTTGATTAGACAACAGCAAGTCTTGGGTCCACAACTCTAATAGGGTTTGTGAACAGAGTTACACCACAAGGAGGAGTACTCTTTCCATTAATTTGGAACATAGCGGCGAATGGAATCCTGACAGATCTAGAAGGTTGTGGCTGCAAAGTCGTGGCATATGCGAATGACGTGGTAATCTTAGTATCCGCCAAATTCGAAAACGTCGTCAGAGATATCGTACAGGTCAGTGCTTTGGAGTCGGAGTCCGGAGTGGTCGAACCCGACTCCGAGGTGGATTGTGCAAAATGTACCAATTATGTGATAGAACTTTTGCACTCAAAAAATTTCGGGAAACAAATTTTGGTAAAAAGAAGTTTAAAATATTCGAAGCCCGAGGAATCATAGCTCTAAAACGAATTCTGATGTCCCCACTTTTGACCCGTAGGGAGAAATTTTGAAAAATCCCACTTTAACCCATTTAGAGGGCGCCAATCGAGTCCAAATGTATGACCGACCCCCACTAACTTTGGAGGGCCGATCCACCCATGCCAGTGGCACACCCCCTGGAATTCACCTGGGGGGTTCCCCATACAAACATTTCAAAAAAATCACCATTTTTGGCACTTTACATGACAAAATCAGCGAAATGGGGGTTCCAGGGGGTGTGCCACTGGCATGGGTGGGTCGAGCCTCCAAAGTTAGTGGGGGTCGGTCATACATTTGGACTCGATTGGAGCACTCTAAGTGGGTCAAAGTGGGATTTTTCAAAACTTGCCGACACAAATTCCGGGACATCAGAATTCGTTTAAGAGGTATGGTTCCTTCGGCAAAGATTCTTATTTTGATCCCTAGCATACGATTTTCACTGAGCAATGACAACTTTTTTTGCCTCCCCACAAATCGACCCGGCCTACTATACACTATTCCTAAGCGAGTACAAAACAAGCAAAGAAAGGCCGAGCGAAGCCAACTATATGATACGGTACAACACGTTGTTATCTTATTGTTGCACGTCATTGTAGCGAGGTGGACGGCTACTGATAAACTATCCATTACAAACCAATTATCAAAGGTTCAGAGAACTTTCTGTCTATGCATAGGCGGAGCGCTGAGGACTACAGCGGCTGTTTCTCTACAAGTTTTACTCCATCAATTGCCCATTGATATTGTGGCGAGAGAGGTTGTCTACCAATGTGGAGGTATAAGAACTACGGCCACATGTGTATATCACAATGTAGTGCTATGGCGACCCACTCGGTCGGTTACTATACACCAACGGTGTACTCCTTCGGGAGAAACTTCACCACTAAGATACCTGACAGAGAAGAATGGGTTGTCAGAACCCCAGGAAATAGAAAATATCTCCACTTCTTTACAGATGGTTCGAAGCCCGACTATAAGGTTGGATTCCGAGTGCACTGTATAAAACTCAGTCTTGATATAAAGGGTCCGCCAAATAACTTTTTTTTTTTGAAAATGCTATAAAAAAACTACTGAAAACGCATTGGATGGTCAGTTGGCTTCAACTCCTGAACCAATTGGACTTTGTATGGCGTCATACCAAGGTCTTTATGCAAAATTCGTCTCAATGATGTCTCCGAAATGTTCAATTGTTGAAAACGACGGTGAATTGATGTTGATGGCGCTTCACGCACACTTTCTGCCACAGCAGCAATATTCTCGGGTGTACGCACTGTTCTTGGCTTCTCACGCTTTGGTTTATCGATGAGGATGCGAGTTTCTTTCACTTTTTTCACAAGATAACGAACATACGGAGCTGACGGTGCTTCTCTTCTTCCAAAATCCGTACGCAATTTTCGCACACATTCTGCAACATTACCATGATTTTCAAAGTAATGTCGCATTATTCGCAATATACACATATTCGTTCAGCGGAAGGATAAAACTAATTATCTGTCAAATCAGACATGAGCTAAGTGTTACTATTCACGAAATAAGCACTAGTTGAAAAAAAAACGTTAGATGTCGGACCCTTTAGCTCATAGACAACCAGATACTTGTAGTGTCTATCAAGCCCAAATAATGGTAATAAGGGAAGTCGCCAAGTGGCAGAGTCGCAACGTATTGACCAACACAGGCGTTATCATTTACTCGGACAGTCAGGCTGCTATCTATTCTATGAAGGCCACATCCCTAAATACACAAAAAACCCTTGACTGCCGCAGATCTCTTAACGTGATGACTGAGCAGTTTAACACACACCTCATATCCCTGGCTGGGCATAGGGATATCCCGGGGAACTGCAATGCCGATGAACTTGCTAGGAAAGGGACGACATGCAAATTGTCGAAGAATTTGCATATACAGGGTGGCGCAGAATGAGCTTTGTGGTTTGAATTCTTTATAACTTTTTTAATTATTATTCTTTCTTTGTTTATTCAGCATTCTGTGAAGGAGACTTGTGGAATTGATTATGAATTGAACAACGTACAAAAATAATTGAATTTTTGCGAAATTTTTCGTTCGTTTCATATCCCCCACTTCTTTAAAAAGTTATAATACAGGGTGGCGCAGAATGAGCTATATGGTTTGAATTCTTTATAACTTTTTTACTTATTATTATTTTTTTTCAGTATTTTGTGAAGGAGACAAAAATAATTGAATTTTTCGGAAATTTTGCGAAAGTTATGGAAAATATGCTAAAAAGAGCACGTATGTGCGAAGCATAAAATGGACATCATCGTTTTTCAAAGTTAATTGAAAAAATTTCCTCAATAATATACTGTATTTAAAAAAAAATTATAATAATCGCATAAATAAAAAAGTTATAAACCATTTTAACCATATAGCTCATTCTGCGCCACCCTGTATATGCAAATTCTTCGACAATTTGCATGTCGTCTTTCATCCGCATTACGCTCAATAGTTTGTGGGATATTCCATTTTAAAATAATACATAACACTCGTACTACTCCTACTTTAGACCAGCCCAACTCATAGCAGGAGCTTTGCGTAATGCTCTGACAAAAACATTGTCATCCTTTATAATTGATTTTTTTTTGTCACTTTCTTTTGGGCAGCTCAGCTGTTTTCGTGTTTTCGTCTTTAAAAATTGTTTATACCCTACACCACACTGTGGTACAGGGTATTATGACTTTGTGCATTTGTTTGTAACACATAAAAGGAGAAGAGATAGACCCATCGTTTATTATACCGATCGACTCAGAATCACTTTCTGAGTCGATTTAGCCATGTCCGTCTGTCTGTCCGTCTGTCCATGTATTCTTGTAATCAAAGTGCAGGTCGTAGTTATGGTCCGATTGTGATGAAATTTAGCATAGTGCTCTTTTTTGGTCCAAGGACGATCCCTATTGAAATTGGTTAAAATCGGTTCAGATTTGGATATAGTCCCCATATATATGTTTCACCCGATTTGACATGTAAGCGCTGTAGAAACCACATTTTACATCCGATCTTTATGAAATTCGGCAGAGAGAGTTTTATTATTACGTGAATGAACACTATTAAATTCGGAGAAAATCCGTTCGGATTTAGATATAGCCCCCATATATATGTTTCACCCGATTTTACATGTAAGCGTTGTAGGAACTGTATTTTAAATCAGATCAGTACGAAATTTGGCAGAGAGAGTTCTCTTATTACATGAATAAACACTGCCGAATTCGGGGATAATCGGTTCAGATTTAGATGTAGTCCCCATATATATGTTTCACCCGATTTGACATGTAAGCGCTGTAGAAACCGTATTTGATATCCGACCAGTACGAAATTCGGCAGAGAAAGTTCTCTTATTACATGAATAAACACTGACAAATTCGGGCAAAATCGGTTCAGATTTAGATATAGCCCCCATATATATCTTTCACCCGATTTGACATGTAAGCGCTGTAGAAACCCTATTTGATATCCGACCAGTACGAAATTCGACAGAGAAAGTTCTCTTATTACATGAATAAACACTGACAAATTCGGGGAAAATCGGTTCAGATTTAGATATAGCCCCCATATATATCTTTCACCCGATTTAACATTTAAGCGCTGTAGAAATCGTGTTTTATATCCGATCAGTACGAAATTTAACATAGAGACTTTTCTTATTACATGTATGAACACTGCCAAATTCGGGGAAATCGGTTCAGATTTAAGCATAGTCCCAATATATATGTTACACCCGATTTGACATGTAAGCGCTGTAGAAACAGTGTTTTATATCAGTACGAAAATCGGCAGAGAGAGTTTGCTTATTACATGTATGAACACTGCCAAATTCTTATCGCAATGCCTATTTTCGCATTGGTAGGTAGGTGTAGGGTATTATATAGTCGGCCCCGCCCTAATTTCTGTCTTTCCTTACTGGTTTTCATCTTTAAAAATTGAATTATATAGACCATTCTATCGACTCAAATAAAGAGTTCATACAATTCTCAAAATTTTATGTGTTTTCTTTTAAATCAAATGCTAAAGCTCTTAAAAAATCAGTCTATATATATATATATCGTCACCTGAAATCCAAAATAACGTAACCCACATGTTCATGACTTTTCAGGAGAAGCAAAAAACAATGTAAAGTTATTTTAAGCTTTTGACCAAATTTAGGAATTTCAAACTATTAAGGCGAAATCAAATAACAAATCTAGCGCAATTAGTTGTGGCGTACATTCTGATTTAAATAAAATAAAATGTTTTGAATCTTTCCGCTTTTTAATGATTGCTGTAACGTCATTTTGAATAACACTCATAAAAAGGTAAATTTTTGATATTGAACTCCAAAATTTTGTAGGAATGTGTAGTTTAGCCTAATAGGCTATAATCAATCAAAACAATAATTTTGATTTTTTTCATGTCACGTGATTTTGGATTTCAGATGACGATATGTATGTATGTATGTATGTGTATAGTAATGTTCGTGAAAAAATATATTTTTCTCTATGTGTATGCACCCTCACAAATCGTGCCTATGTATACCACTACACAAATAAAATATTTGAATTAAAATATTTGCAGTTTTTTGTATAAATACCATTGAACACAAATCGAGAAAAATGCCAACATTTGTTAAAAACCTCGGTTTTGTGTCATTTGGTTGGCGGATGTTGAATGATTTGTTTATATTTCAATTGATGGTTGTTCACTTTTTGTGGTGATTATTTCCAAAGGAAAATATTTACATACTCGTATACCGGTAGCCAGGATTACTAAACTAATGGAATGTCATAACGATAATAAAATAATAAAAATTTGTTAAAAATTGATTTTAAATAGAAATAGGGTCAGAATATTTAATATCGACCTATGTAGTTCATTCTTGGCTTAAATGTTTATAAACAGTTATAAATAGGTAAAAAAGATATCTCTATTCATTTTTTTTTTTTTCAAAATTTGTTCTTTAAAAGATTTTATTGGTATTTTAATTTTATAAAAAATGAAAAAAATAGTTTTTGGGTTTCACGAAATTTGTAATGGCTCTCGAGGACACATCGCGAATCTTTCGTAAAGAAAAGAAAAGATGAGGAACGCTTTAGCAGTGTTAATTTCTAATTTTTTTTTTGTAAAGTTCTTCCTTTTGCTTGGCAAGCATTTTAGCATGTCTGAGAATACTACTTTGTGATGGTGTAGGAATGTCCACACCTGATTCTGCCATTTGGTTGCAAATTATTTATGCTTTTCTGGAACTAATATTTGTGTTATTAACTAAACAACCGACTATACTTGAATATAATTTTGAGTTCCCTTTTTTCTCGCACCCAGAAGGGCAGTAATCATTGTCACATTCTTCTATATCATCCGTTATCGACTTTGTATAAGATTCTATATCGTGACCGGTTATAACTTGCGTATCAAATAAGACTGTACTTTGTTTATTGGATAACACTGCAATCTTTTTTTTTATAACTAATGTCAAACATTTTATGAAAACTTATGACATTTCTGCAAAAACTTTTGATATTTTATTATCAAATTACTAACTTTTTCTTCTATGTTTTTTAGCCGTATTGCATCTTTATTTAGTTTGATCCACAAGTAATTTAATTCCTTTGCTATAACTTCAATGATATTTGTTCTTGATTTTAAATTGTCCGATAATGCAATATATCTTCCAATAATATCAGCTTCTTTTGGAATTTCGTGGCCATAAAAGAGTGGAATTACATATTTAGGAACTGCGGTATTTTTCGATTTAAAATTATTCGACCACTTATCGCGGTTTTTGTAAACATTAGTCGCACTTTTTTTGAACATGACTATATTGTTAACAACAATAGAAACAATAAAACAATTCTGAACTGGAAAAAGTCACAAATTACAACGCAGTCTTATTTAAGGCAAAGTAAATATTAGTTGCTTAGTGCTTATTTTGAGATGTTTATAGCGTGGTACATTTACTCATTATAATCAGGCACATGAAAAAACAATACTTTTAAGACGCGAATTTTCAAACAAAGAAAAAATAAATTTTTGAAATCAAGAAAAAACTGAATTTAAAACCAGTAAGGAAAGGCTAAAGTCGGGCGGTGCCGACTATATAATACCCTACACCACTCTCGTAATATTGAATAACTCTGATATATAAATTTTGTAATTCATGTATAAATTGTTTACATAAATTTACTTTTGGGACATTTTATACTTAAATAATACCCTGTACCACAGTGTGGTGTAGGGTATAAAAACGATTGGATCTAAAGAGCCAAATCGAATGAAACATATATATGGGAGCTATAGCTAAATCTTTACCGATTTTCTTCAAATTCGGCAATATTGGTTCATGAATCAAGAAACTCTACCATTCTAAATTTCAAAACGATTGGATGCAAAATATAGCTTCTATAGAACTAAAGGGCCAAATCGGACGAAACATATATATGGGAGCTATAGCTAAATCTTAACAAATTTTCTTCAAATTCGGTAGTGTTGGTACATGGATCAGGAAACTCTACCATTCTAAATTTCAAAACGATTGAATGTAAAATACAGCTTTTATAGGACTAAAGGGCCAAATCGAACGAAACATATATATGGGAGCTATAGCTAAATCTTAACCGATTTTCTTCAAATTCGGCAGTGTTGGTTCATGGATCAAGAAACTCTACCGTTCTAAATTTCAAAATGATTGGATGTAAAATACAGCTTCTTCAGGACTAAAGAGGAAAATCGGACGAAACATATATATGGGAGCTATAGCTAAATCTTAACCGATTTTCTTCAAATTCGGCAATGTTGGTTCGTGGATCAAGAAACTCTACCATTCTTAATTTCAAAATGATTGGATGTAAAATACAGCTTTTATAGGACTAAATGGCCAAATCGGACGAAACATATATATGGAAGCTATAGCTAAATCTTAACCGATTTTCTTCAAATTCGGTAGTTTTGGTTCATGGATCAAGAAACTCTACCATCCTAAATTTCAAAATGATTGGATGTAAAATACAGCTTCTACAGGACTGAAGAGCAAAATCGGACGAAACATATATATTGGAGCTATAGCTAAATCTTAACCGATTTTCTTCAAATTCGGCAATGTTGTTTCATGGATCAAGAAACTCTACCATTCTAAATTTCAAAACGATGGGATGTAAAATACAGCTTCTATAGGACTAAAGGGCCAAATCGGACGAAAGATATATATGGGACCTATATCTAAATCTGAACCGATTAGCGATCTTAACAGCCTCGAAATACTGCCTCTAAACTGCAAAATTTCAGAACGATCGGAGTGAAATTGCGACCTGTAGTCGACGAACAACTTTACATGGACAGACGGACGGACGGACATCGTTAAATCGACTCAGCTAGTGATTCTGAGTCGATCGGTATACTTTAAGGTGGGTCTAGCTGTGTTATTTTCAGGTGTTACAAACATCTGCCGTGAAACAAACTTATAATACCCTGTACCACAGTGTGGTGTAGGGTATAAATATGGGTTTGAGCTTCAGTAAATGCATTTGGTGCGGAACTTTTTTGACGACTAAAAATCAGTAAGGTTACGTTTCTATATAATTGTTTCATGCTCTACACGGTAATGTTAACGGCTTTTTTATATTCAAAAATTTAAAAAAATGACTCAGCCTAATATACAGTCTTTCTTTGCCAGGCATTACATTTAACGTAGAAATTGGTAATGACGATCTATCTGCCCTTCTAACATTCAATACTTTTCGAACATTGTATGCATTCCATTGAATGGGAACAGTTGTAAGCAGCTGAATTTTTTCTGCCATATTGCTTATCTTTCAAAGAGCCGGTTTGATGTCTGCTGCAAGTTTGTAGTCATCATTATCCCATCACGTTAGAGAGGAGGGTATATATCATTTGCTTCGACCCAAAAGTGTTACACATCGAAGGAGTGAACTAAGACCCCGATTATTTTCGGCGGATATCCACTTTGGGTCATTTTAATTAATTTGAGAAATGTCCGTCCGTCTGTCTGCCTGCTGTCTGGGCGCATGATAACTCTCGAAACGAGCAACATATTGACTTCAATTTTGGTATGCGGTAATATTTTTCTCCATTTCCGGCTAAGTTCGAAGATGGGCCATATTGGTCCACTCCTTCTAGTACCTTCCTCACAAAGGGTTAAAATGTAGTGAAATATTGATTCTCTAATAACTTCTATACTACTTATTCGAATCTTCTGAAATTCCACGCATAGTATGTGTTTGTTAGTAATTATCAACTTGAAAAAAATGGGCGAAGTAGCCCCGCCCCTTTCGGTACCTCCCACACTTACGGTTTTAATATCAGTTCATACAAATACTTTAAATTTTGTACAGTGTAGTGTTTTTTGTAGTGTCCAGAGGATAATGAGCGTTATTGGCACGCCACTTTTGGTACCTCCCACATAAATGGACCATTTTGTACCAAATGTAAACAGCTTTTAGCTTTAATACCAGTACATACTTAAGAGTTATTAAATGCAATTTAAATTGATAATAATATAATTAAAAAAAAATTACGAATATTTTTTCATAAGTCGGTTTACCCGACTGAACTTTTTTACTGTTTCGATAAGCGCTTAATACTGAACTTTCAAATAAAAAATTCATCTGAAAAACATTTTATTTAAATATATTTTTCCCATTAAAAATGCTAAGTGTGCTACTTACCTCCGCTATCAGATAAATCACTTTCAGAAGACATTGATATAATGACTTCATTAGAGCAAATTTGAATTCGGCGGGTATCACATATTAACTTCCCAACATATGGTGAGAATTTAGCATTTCACTTTAGAGTCACTTTTCTTATTTTTTTTAGAACAGATCCTCTTATTGAAAGGATTGCAGCGCGATTTTCTTGATAGTTTTATTTTCATATGACTTCAATGGTCGATTTCTCAAATAATAAATAGTGCAAAATAAATATTTGATAGGTATATATTTCAAATGAAAATATTACGTACGATGAATTTATTCGTTCAAAACGATCGCAAATTCCCTAGCTTTTAATAAGGAAACATTTTATTGTGTTATTGTTTCACTGAAATCAAATATTATTCACTGACATTCATTCACTTTATGGTTGGGAAACTACAAGGAATTTCCACCACCACCAATTTCAGAAGTATTGATCTAAATCGACAGGTAGGTCAAACACTGGTGTTGAGAAATTTATGACCGACTTGTCGAATTATTTTACAACGGTTAAGTTGATGTGTAAGTGTAAACCGTATAAATCACACCGCCCCTGTATTTTGAGAATGAAAAAAACTAATAGTATAGTAATATTTTGACCCGAACCTTCACATTATAAGAAATATAAAGTAATATTATGTAATTTTTGGGATCAGAAATGTAGACAAATGTTTACATTTTTTGACAGAATACAGTAATTACAAAAGTATTATCATTTAGGAAAAAATTTCGAAACGATCAGATATAACAATCAAACCGGAACAGTATGTGTATAGTATCTAGACACATATATATGTACATGCAGAAACAGAAAAAAAGTTAAAAATTGCCAGACCAGTCTTAGAATTTCGTCCATACCATTTACAAATATTGAGTCTCCAAAAATCCAATTACTGTTTTGGATTTGTGAGAGTCTGTCGCATATTCTTACGGAGGTGGAGCAATTTTTTTTAGAAAGTTTTTTTTTAAATTTTCTAAATTTTTTTTTTTAATTTTTCGAAGAAATTTTACGAAAGACTGCGCGATGTGCCCTCTTTAAAACATCGTAAGCATTGTAAAAATCGGTTCAGCCGTTCGAGAGCAATTAGAAACTTCGTGAAAACCCAAAAACGGATTTTTTCAAAAATTAAAATGCCCATAAAATTGTTTTAAAAAAAATTTTTAAAAAGAAAATGACGTCGAGATCTTATTTTAACTATTTATAACTGTTTATACACATTTTAGCCAAAAATTAACTACATACCAATACCAAACTTAAGCTTGTCACCCAAGATACCTGCGTATCATATATGTATATGTACACATTGGTTCCTTAAGGAACATAGGGCCTCAACCAAATCGTGTCCGTTGTTTAAAGCCAAGAGTCGTCATGGGTATAATCGATCGGTTTCAGCGGGTTTCGGTTTCTGTAATCATTTGTTTTAACATGAGTAGCTGATTAGGCTACTCACGGTTTAAGTAGAAGAACTTATTTGGAAAAAACAATTTCTTAGCTCTGGGATCACTCTGGGACCACATTCAACACTATAGGCACCACTGTTCCATATTAAACACTTTTGATTACACTGTGCTTCTAAAGTAAACATTCTTGTACATATCTGGGACTACTGTTTCCCTTTTCCCCCACTTACCACATTTAACCATTTTACCGTATTTAATTTTTTTGCTTCACAGTACCATATTTAACACTTTTTGCTCCACTTAACCATATTTAACACTTTTTCGCCACTCTGTAACATATTGAACAATTTTTGCTTGCCCCAACTTCATCATAATTTTAAGCATTTTGCACCACAGTGCTACTAAAAGCATACATTTTGTAAAAAAAATCTTATTTCATATTTAAGTTACCCTATCTCCCTGCATCCATATTTTTCCCACTATACTAAATGTACGCTTTTTGACTTACTGTACCATATTTAACCCTTTTGGGTCCACTGAATCATATTTAACTCCTTTTTGTCCTACTATATTTTGTCCACTATATTTAACCATTTTAGCCCCACTGTACCATAGTTAACACATCTTTGCCCCACTGTTCCATAGTTAACGCTTTTTGCTCCACTGTACCATACTGAACCCATTTTGTTCCACGGTACCACATTTTACTATTTGTGGCCACTCTAACCATTTTTGTCATACTGTATCATATTTAACCATTTGTGTCCCACTGTACCATAGTTAACACATTTTTGTCCCACTGTTCCATAGTTAAAGCTTTTTGCCCCACTCTACCATATTTAAACCATTTTGTCCCACGTTACCATATTCACATAATTGTGCCCCACTGCACCATAGTAAACCCTCTTTGCCCCACTGTGTCATATTAAACCCTTTGTCTCACAGTACCATATTTAACAGTTTTTGCCCCACTGTACCATCTTTAACCCTCTTTGCTCCACTGTACAGTATAGTTAACCATTTTTTCACACTGTACCATATTTAACCCTTTTTGCCCCACTGTATCATAGTTAATACATTTTTGCCCCACTATTCCATAGTTAACGCTTTTTTCCCCACTGTACCATTTTTAACCCATTTTGTCCCACTTTACCATATATAACTATTTTTGCCCTACTGTACCATAGTTAACCCTTTTTGCCCAACTGTGCCTCATTCAACTGTTTATCTCACTGTACCAAATGTTTGGCACACTGTACCATATTTAACAAATTTTTGTCTCACTGTACCGTATTTAAAATGTGTATCCACGCTAGCATCCTTAACCCTTTTTCCCCGACAGTACCATATTTAATCATATTTTCTCCACTGTGCATTATAAAACCGTTTTCGACCACTGTGCTCCTAAAACCAAGTAAACTCTTCATATCTCATGCTTAAGTTCCTAATCATATCTCATGATTGTTCCATTTTTTACTCAGTTTGGCAAAATTGGTGACCAATTTTTTTTTATGGGCCTCGAAAGATTCGGAAATCAGTGGACCCCTTGAAAAAAGGTGTCATCGGTTTTTTAGCAACAGCCATTTTTTCACACTGTACCATATTTAACCCTTTTTGCCCCACTGTACCATTTTTAACCCATTTTGTCCCACTTTACCAATTATAACTATTTTTGCCCTACTGTACCATATTTAACCCTTTTTGCCCAACTGTGCCTCATTCAACTGTTTATCTCACTGTACAAATTGTTTGGCACACTGTACCATATTTAACAAATTTTTGTCTCACTGTACCGTATTTAAAATGTGTATCCACGCTAGTATCCTTAACCCTTTTTCCCCGACAGTACCATATTTAATCATATTTTCTCCACTGTGCATTATAAAACCGTTTTCGACCACTGTGCTCCTAAAACCAAGTAAACTCTTCATATCTCATGCTTAAGTTCCAAATCATATCTCATGATTGTTCCATTTTTTACTCAGTTTGGCAAAATTGGTGACCAATTTTTTTTTATGGGCCTCGAAAGATTCGGAAATCAGTGGACCCCTTGAAAAAAGGTGTCATCGGTTTTTTAGCAACAGCCATTTTTTCACACTGTACCATATTTAACCCTTTTTGCCCCACTGTACCATTTTTAACCCATTTTGTCCCACTTTACAAATTTTAACTATTTTTGCCCTACTGTACCATATTTAACCCTTTTTGCCCAACTGTGCCTCATTCAACTGTTTATCTCACTGTACAAAATGTTTGGCACACTGTACCATATTTAACAAATTTTTGTCTCACTGTACCGTATTTAAAATGTGTATCCACGCTAGCATCCTTAACCCTTTTTCCCCGACAGTACCATATTTAATCATATTTTCTCCACTGTGCATTATTAAACCGTTTTCGACCACTGTGCTCCTAAAGCCAAGTAAACTCTTCATATCTCATGCTTAAGTTCCAAATCATATCTCATGATTGTTCCATTTTTTCCTCATGCTCTATAATTAACCCGTATTGTTAGAATTACCAAAAATTACTTCCGATCTCTAGTTTATGTTCCAAAAGATAAACTGGGACCATTGATCCACGTTTGACATTTTTAAGCCACTGTACCATATTTTACACTTTTGCCCCACTGTGCCCCGAAAACTACGAATACAAGAAAAAACAGACTATCCCGAACCGTTGTCCTAAAGACATCCCTCGCTTCAATTTTCACCATTGTCAAATTTGGCGGTGGTACCATATTTGTCCCTTACTGTGCCACTGTGCCCCTAATTTTTTAAAAAAATTGCTGCTTGTTCTAGTTTACGTCCCAAGACCTACGCTCACACCAAATTTCAAGATTCTAGGTCTTTTCATTTGGATTTGGCTTTTGTACCACATTTTTCCCTTTTTACCCCACTGTGTATGTAAATGTTCTCATAGGGGCTACCCTCACACCAAATTTCACGATTCTAGATCTTGCCATTTGAATTTGGCTGTTGTGCTACATTTATCCAATTTTTCCCTTTTTACCCCACTGTGTACGTAAATGTACGAATTTCGAAAAATCCTGTAAAATTCTGAGTCTACCTCATAAGGGCTACCCTCACACAAAATTTCACGATTCTAGCTCTTGCCATTTGGATTTGGCTGTTGTACACATTTATCCCTTTTTGTCCCAATGTGCGTGTAAATGTTCGGATTTTAAAAAAATTCAGTCAATTTCTAGGTCGACCCCATAAGGGCTACCTACACACCAAATTTTACGATTCTAGCTCATTCCGTTTAGATTTTCCGGTGGTACCATCTTTATCCCTTTTTGCCCCATTGTGCGGGTAATAGTACGAATTTCGAAAAATCCCGTCTTATTGCTCGTCTTCATCCCAAGGGCTACCCTCCCACCAAATTTCATGATTCTAGCTTCAGCCATATGGCCTGGGCGATTATCAGTCAGTCAATCAGTCAGCCAGTCACGCAACAATTTTATATACATAATATATATATATAGATATAACTTGTTTCAAGCTAGCCGAAAAATGGATAAAAAGTGGAAGACATCGTGACGTTTGTTAACATCAAATTCAGTTTGGCTTGATGAACCGTATGTATTTCCTGAAAGTGTACAACCGAAAAGTTATTGAAAAAACTAAAAAAAAAATACAAAGTCTTTTAGATTCAACTGACCATCGAGAAATTATTAAAGCTAGTGAGCAAGTATATCGCAAAATGGGAAAGCGAGATTCAGCCAGACTTGTAAAAGATCTGTCGGAAGCTCTAGATGAAGCGGAAGTGAACAAAATTTTTAACATATTTAGCTCTGAGCCTTTGCCTTTAGTGAGCCTTTCTCCCGATGAAGCCTTATCTATAATAGTTGATGCTAATTTGTCGAAACATCAATACGATGTTATTCGGCTAAAAGTCAACGCAAAATGCAAAAATCTTTTTCCCTCTTACACTAATGTTCAAAAAGCAAAGAAAAAATGTTATCCAGCTGAAACAGAAATCACTGAGATGCATGCAAAAAGTTCACTGCAGTCATTAGTGAATCATACTATTGAAAGACTTTGTTTAGCTCAAAAAGAGGTTTTACTTGGTATTGATGAACAGTATAAACAGAAGTTTTTCTCGGAGGAGGGCCAAACAGATGAAAGTTTATTTAGTATTTCAATGGTTCCTATTCAAATGAACTTCAGTTCTACACAAAGAAAAATAATTGTATGGCAAAATCCTGCTCCTTCATCTACAAGATCCTGCAGTCCAATCAAGTTTGTTTTTGCCAAAGAGTCCACTGAGTTAATTTCTCGAGAAGTTAATTTAGTACAGCAAGATATTTTCTCCAACTCGTATAACTCTTTTATGCTTGCTACGATAGACGGTAAAATTTATACTGCACTATCATCTGTAACCTCTTCTTCTCAAACGTGTTTCATATGTGTAGCGAAACCGAGCGAACTAAATAAACCTTCTGTGATTTTAAATAAAATTGTCGATGAAGATCTTTAACCTTTGGAATGTCTCCGCTACATTCATGGATCCATTTTATGGAGTGTGTATTACACATTGCATATAAGCTTCCTATAATGATGTAGCAAGCTCCAGGCCCGGAAAATAAAGCAAAAGTAAATGAAGAAAAAAAAATATTCAACAGAGATTTCGAAATGAAATGGGGTTGCTTGTAGACATGCCAACACAACAAGGATGTAATACGAATGACGGTAATACTGCTAGATGGTTCTTTAGAGCAGTAGAAAAGGGTTCAGAAATCACTGGTGTCAATAAAGAATTAATTGAACGGTTTCATATTATTTTGGAAACTTTAGGTAGTGGTTACCCTAGATGACAAAGATGCTTTTGAAAGTTTTATTATTGTCACACGAAATTTATACTTGAATGAATACCCATGGTACATTATGCCAGTCAGCGTCCATAAAATACTTTTTCATGGAAAAGACATAATAAGGTCCTGCATTCTTCCTATAGGACAGCTGCCAGAAGAAGCTCAAGAAGCAAGAAATAAGAACACAAGGAAATTTAGAGAGTTGTTTACAAGAAAAACATCGAGAATAGATACAAATATAGATATTTTTAATTGACTCATTATTTCTTCAGATTCTTTTATTGCAAGTTTGCGTCACACTCCCTTTCTAATTCGAGGTTTGATAACAAAAGAAGTTCTTTCATTATTACACTGTGATACAAAATCGAACTTTCCGAATGGGAATTTGATGAGACCAATTGCAAATGAAAGTTTACATTATCCATAACAAAACCCTCAAGGGTTTTTTTTCAGTTCAGTGCGAGATTTTTTTTACACGCATTTGAAGTTGGTGATTTTGGAACGCTGTCCAACAAGAAAAGATCATTGAAAATTCGATAAAATAATGATTATTTCTTTTTATTATCATGTAAAGTTTTGGTATCTTATGGTTTTTTGGGGTCGAGGAAATCATTTATTACCTACAACTCACGATAGATGGCGCTGACATGCAAATGGTGCTACTTCTTGTCGATTTTCATTGAAAAAGCGGTTCAAAATTACCAACTTCAAATGCGTGTAAAAAAAAATCTAGCACTGAGCTAAAAAAACCCTTGAAGGATTTGTTAGGGATAATGTCAACATTCATTTGTCATTGGTTTCATCCCATTCCCATTTTGGTTGATGCACTGTGTTATTATCCGTTGATGCTTTTGAGGAGGAAGAATCTTTTAACGATGCATTTGAAAGTGAATAAATTAAAATTTCTATGTATATTTTTATTCTATATGTGTTAGTATGTATTATTAATGTAACAAAGCAAAAACAAGGAAACATGTCAAATACACTGTGCAACAGTGAAAAAAATACATGGATCTGACGGTATAGGTTCGATTCTACTACCAAATGGTAGTATAACCCTATACTCAGTTTGGCAAAATTGGTGACCAATTTTTTTTATGGGCCTCGAATGATTCGGAAAATCAGTGGACCCCTAGAAAAAAGGTGTCATCGGTTTTTGGCAATAATGTAGCTACCCTGCTGAGAAATTGGAAACAGTCTATGAAAAGGACCGGATCTGAGCTGGTCCAAAATGAACTAGATCCAGACTAGAGCAAAAGTAATGCAGCCAGAAACAGTTGAGCGCAAAAAAAACAAGAGAATTCAAAGAAATCTGCCTAGGCAGCGCTGCTTTTGTTTGATTTTGTACAGCGTGAATATTTGTTTGTGTTTTTTCGTCTGCATTGAAATAATTCTAAGTGTGTACCGTTAGGAATTTATGGTGGTGCTTGTCATTTCAGTCTTGATTTTGAACAAGTAAGACGTTATAATAATAATCATAACTATTTCAAGTTTCCCTTTTTTAGGAATTAAAATAATTTATTTCCGTTTCTCAAATAATAAATATATTTCAATTTAGTTTTTATAAATATTTTAAAAATAAAAACCAATCAATAAATATTTTCTTTTTAATTCTTAAATTTTATAATAAAGGCAAGCTGAAAATTGGTTCTAGATTGGTCCATAACCAAGAGAGCATGAACTAATTCTACATAATATATTTTTTCCAGCAAGCAACTGTTTCTTTTTACATGGGCTTGTCCTAGGAAGAATCAATTTTTCTCCGGGGGCATTCGTTTGGAGCAGTTCTGGAGTAGTTTAGATATATTCTTGAAGAACTATATCAGAGCTAGTTCCCTAGAATTAATTATAAACTATTCCATTCTGAACTATATCAGAACTGTTCCAAACGAATGCAGCTGGAGACAATTGATTCTTCCTAGGACAAGCCCATGTAAAAAGAAACAGTTGCTTGCTGGGCAAAGGGTATTATGTAGAACTAGTTCATACATTCTCATGGACCAGTGTAGAACTACTTATGAACTGGTCCGCTTCGCTGCAGGGTAAGAACACGTTGAACAAAGTCTGTTAACATTTCATGCCAAAATAATTTTGTTTTCCTGCACTTTTTTTCGAAAAACATAGGATTAAATTTATTTTTTTTTTTCAGTTTTTTCGGCATAACTTTGAGGGATCGCTTATTTTTTACTAACAATATTTAGCAATATTGTAGCCACGGTAAATCTAAACAACTTTTGTGAACATGACATTACAATCTGAACGTGTCTAGGCGCTCTAAAAAGCGCACAAAGACCGCATTTTACGTCAAAAATTTTAGTATTTCACTCTTTTGTAACTCTAAAACAATTTTTTTTATAATCTTAATATAATAATAAAATAAGTTCACACTTCTCCTATTGGTACTATTTAGTTGGTATATTTAAAACATTTTAAGATTTTCACCCCAACGATAACAAGAAATATAAAACTTGTCCCCTTAACTATATATAACATCATCCTCTGAATCCTCGTAATCCTCAAATAGTGATGGTTCATCGCGGTCTTGAGATTCCTGTTCTCCGCCATCTACATCCATCTGATGTGTCCTTTTTTCGAAATCTGCGTCTTTAAATATATTAGTTGCGCGCCAGCAAATTTCTGCCATTACGGCATCCGGAGAACCCTTTACTCTATATCTGAAAAAAAAAACATGTCCGATATTGTTAACTTGTTTATTTATATATAAACATTGTCTGTATTTATTACCTTAATTCAAAAGGCAATGCTGTTTGATGGAACTGTTCATCCGATTCCGTTGAAAGTTGGCGGCTAAAGTATTCTAAATGATGGTGCAAATAATGGATTTTCAACGACATATGCACACCAATTTTTTCGAATTCAGCCAACAGTTTTGTAACAGATTGCTTATAGTTTTGTGAACGTTGTTTTCCCAAGAAACCGGCTATTACTTCTTTTATTGATCCCCAGGCATCCTTTTCAGTGTCAATTAAAATGTTGTCGAACCGCTGGTCTTTCATTAATTTGCGAATATCCGGACCGTTAAGCACGTCTGAAAAAATCATTGATACACAAAGTTATTGAATACAAGGTTTAAAACTACAAGCGCATGTTCAGGATTGTCCTTATTATTTACGATAGACTTTATAAAATTTTTAACTATTCCGTATGATATTACTGTTATTTTAAAATTGGAGTAAACAGCCAGTGTCAAGGTTATGTAGGAGTAAATGAGTATTAAATAAAATGTTATTTGTAGGTTTAATATGAATTGAGAAATAAGCCCTATGTTAATAATATTGGTATTAATGGTACCCTAAATAGCTCTTTATGAGCTTTTTAGGGTGCCTAGACACATTCAGATTGTAATGACATGTTCACAAAAGTTGTTCAGATTTACCGTGGCTACAATATTGCCAAATATTGTTAGTAAAAAATCAGCGATCCCTTAAAGTTATGCCGAAAAAGGTGAAAAAAAATAAATTTAATCCTATGTTTTTCGAAAAAAAGTGCAGGAAAAGAAAATTTTTTTGGCATGAAATGTTAACAGATTTTGTTCAACGTGTTCTTAGCTACATTATTGCCAAATATAGTTAGTTAAGCGCTATCACCAAGTCTGAAGTAGCTGTTGCTCAAAAACCGATGACACCTTTTTTCAAGGGGGTCCACTGATTTTCCGAATCTTTCGAGGCCCATAAAAAAAATTGGTCACCAATCTCGCCAAACTGAGTATAGGGTCATACTACCATTTGGTAGTAGTACCTATATTCGTGTATTCTGATTCGTGTATTTTGAAAAATACACGAATCAGGTTCGTGTATTTTTCAAAAAGTGTTCATTTGCTGCATAGTGATATTATCAAAAATTTATAAAAAAATATTAAAATTATTTTAATATTAAAAATTATCTCCGATTCCTTACGTAAAAACTCAACTAATAATTTTATATATTATGAATCTTAGTTATATTCATACTAAATAATAGTACATATAATTACAAATAACCCCAGAGGATTTATTTAAGAAAAAAAATTTTAATTTTTTTCTTGACAGTGAGAACTGTTTATGTGTTGTGTCATTTTATTAAAAAAATCTTTTTTTTAAAAAAAGTTGATTTTTATAATAATTTATTTATTTGAACTAATTTGCTATATAATTAATAAGTGAGAGGTGAACCCAACGCGATTTATTAATTTTGTCCAGTTAGATTTGCGATCTACCACACTGTGCTATGATCGGTCGCCATCGCTTTATTCCCTAAGAACAGGTTATGCCACGTGTAGGTGAGGTTGACGCATCACCACCCCATTACAACCCCATCTTTGTATCATGCGTTACAAATAATGGTTAAACTCAATTTTAATTTTAACAATTAAAGGAAAAAACTTTGCTCATATTAAGTTACTAAGTTCAAACTAAATATTTATAATACTCTAACCGTCATGTTTGTCCATGATTTTTCCTAAAACATAACCAATATGCAACTTAAAATTCTCAACACAGAAAAAAAAGAATCAAGTAAATGTACCCATTCAACTTTTTGCAAATATAGGAGTACGAGGACATATAATACGTTGTTATCAGGACAGAGTACTCGTACTTGTGGGCAAATGAAATCCTGATATATGTTTATTCACTCGTATCATAAGAGTGCTTTGTAAACGAAATTTTTAGATTGTTAGCAGTACGTACATCAATCCACTTGTCGTCCTTTTACAGTTTTTGTTCACAATATCAAAGTAAACACTTTTCGACAACAAAACTGTTGCGAAAAGTTTTTAGGCTTCTAAAATAACATAAAGTACTCTGTAGATTTTTTCTACCACATAAAGTAACCATATAACGTACTAGTACAGGAGGGGTGTAGCAAAAGTTACCTTGTCAAATTGGTTGAGAGGAGTCCTCGTTTTTTAAGCAATAAAATTAATTATGTTACTACACCATTTTCAGAAGTAATTGAGAAGTTTCTTTTGTAATTGAGAAAATGTCACTTGAAATTGAGATTTCACATTTGAAATTGGCTAAATTTCATTTGAAATTGAGATTTTCCATTTAGAATTGACTAAATTTCAATTGAAATTGAGATTTTCCATTTGAAATTGACTAAATTTCAATTGAAATTGATATTTTCCATTTGAAATTGACTAAATTTCAATTGTAATTAGGATATTTCTATTTTGAATTGAGAAAATTCCATTTGCAATTTGGGTATTTCTATTTGAAATTCAGAACATTCCATTTGAAATTAGGATATTTCCATTTGAAATTGAGAAATTGTTTTGAATTTATGAACCTATCTTTGATTTTGAAATACATATTAAAAGCTGGGAAAATTAATGATGTTGGCTTTGAAATGTATTGGCATAAATAAATTATATATACATAACCACATTATAATATAAAGGTCTCGGAAGACAACATGGAGTTGAAGGATAAATGCGCAATTTGCTTGATAAATATGACCCGCGGAAACGTAAACCGTTTGCTACCGTGTCGTCATTTGTTCCACGCCAAATGCTTGTCATCTGTCAATTCCACTATGTCGAGGAGAAATCGATGGTAAGTACATAAACCATTGAAATATTTTTTTTTATATTTTTTTGTATGTGTGTAAATTAAATTATTATTCCTGTAGGTTCAGAACAAATTGCAAGAAAAACATACAAAAAGTATACTGATCAAGATTGGAATCGATTGCAGGAAACAGCCAGACGCGGGGCAATTGGTCCGAACTTGCAGCTTCGTTAGGAATTTCGTATAAAACCGCACATCGTTGGGTTAATTTATGTCAAGAAACTCCAGCAAAAAGGGACGGCAATAAGCCACATGTGCTAAATACAGTGGAAATAAACAGCGTATTGTCATGAGTGGGGAAAAGCCAGATATTACACTTCGTGAACTGAAGGAAATGGTGTTTGTCGAATACCAAAAACGAATTGCCCTGTCGACATTGGCTAATACGCTTCATGGTGAAATGTACACAATAAAAGCTGTTCATACCCAGCCTGTACCCATGAATAGCAATGGGAATAAAATCGCCCGTTCATCATACGTCTCAAAATTGGTGGCAGGGAAACAGTTAGTTTGGATTGACGAAACAAGCTTCAAATTTTTTTGACGAAGAGAATATGGCTGGTCCCGCACGGGTTCCCGGTCCGTACAGATCATACCTTCCTCGCGTGGTCCAAATGTCCATTTCATAGGTGCAATAGGAACATCCGGAGTCATACAATTGGATCGACGTAGAGGGTCACTCACCGCAGTATCTGCAAACGAATGGGTAAATGAACTTGTACAAAGATGGCATGATATGGGAAATGATGTCAGTGAGCTCGTGATAGTATGCGACAATGCTCCATGTCTATCTCCATGAACGTACCAAACGTAGCACGGCCAAATTTAGGTGAGCAACGGCTATGTAGTTTTCTTAGAGACAATCATCGACGAATCTAAATCATTAATTACTGCAGGAGACTGCAGACGAACTATTCAGCATTCCTCAACCTTCCACCACCCCGCCATAGAAATGGAGGACATGCCGGTCGGAGAATAAAATTTGTGTGTAATGAATTCTTTTGTTACATAGTTTATTATTTAACTTTATTATATGTTACCATAATATAATTTCTCAATTACAAATAAAATTTTCTCATTTTAAAATCGAAATATCATAATTACAAACGGAATTTTCTCAATTTAAAATGGAAATATCCTAATTTCAAATGAAATTTAGTCATTTTCAAATGGAAAATCTCAATTTCAATTAAAATTTAGTCAATTTCAAATGGAAAATCTCAATTTCAATTGAAATTTAGTCAATTCTAAATGGAAAATCTGAATTTCAAATGAAATTTTGCCAATTTCAAATGTAAAATCTCAATTTCAAGTGAAATTTTCTCAATTACTGTTGAAAATGGTGTAGACATTTTTCAATAGGATAGAATGGGTTTCGAAGCAGTTACACCATATGTATGGAGGAACCGTCATATTGTGTGGGAGAATGTGTAACGAGGGTGTGTCAAAGAATCGCATTTTCCTGAATTTTTAATGGACCCATTTAAAATTCTATTAAGACACCAGAAAGATATTGATAGCACAGTGCGACAAAAAAATGAATTTGAAAACCCTGGTACGTAACTACACCATTTTCAGAAGTAATTGAGAAGTTTCTCATTGTAATTGAGAAAATTTCACTTGAAATTGAGATTTTACATTTGAAATTGGCTAAATTTCATTTGAAATTGAGATTTTCCATTTAGAATTGACTAAATTTCAATTGAAATTGAGATTTTCCATTTGAAATTGACTAAATTTCAATTGTAATTGAGATTTTCCATTTGAAATTGACTAAATTTCATTTCAAATTAGGATATTTCCATTTAGAATTGACTAAAATTCCATTTGAAATTGACTAAATTTCAATTGTAATTAGGATATTTCCATTTTGAATTGCGAAAATTCCATTTGCAATTAGGATATTTCTATTTGAAATTCAGAACATTCCATTTGAAATTAGGATATTTCCATTTGAAATTGATAAATTGTTTTGAATTTATGAAACTAACTTTGATTTTGAAATGCATATTAAAAGCTGGGAAAATTAATGACGTTGGCTTTAAATAAATTATATATACATGACCACATTATAATATAAAAGTCTCGGAAGACAACATGGAGTTGAAGGTTAAATGCGCAATTTACTTGGTAAATATGACCCGTGGAAACGTAAACCGTTTGCTACCGTGTCGTCATTTGTTCCACGCCAAATGTTTGTCATCTGTCAATTCCACTTGTCCGCTATTTCGAGGAGAAATCGATGGTAAGTACATAAACAATTAAAATATTTTTTTTTATATTTTTTTGTATGTGTGTAAATTAAATTATCATTATCATTCAGAACAAATTGCAAGAAAAACATACAAAAAGTAGACTGATCAAGATCGGAATCGATTGCAGGAAACAGCCAGACGCGGGGGCAATTGGTCCCAACTTGCAGCTTCGTTAGGAATTTCATATAAAACCGCACATCTTTGGTGTGAAGAAATTTCAGCAAAAAGGGGCGGCAATAAGCCACATGTGTTAAATACAGTGGAAGTAAACAGCGTATTCTCATGGGTGGAGGAAAAGCCAGATTTTATACTTCGTGAACTGAAGGAAATGGTGTTTGTCGAATACCTGTCGACATTGGCTAATACGCTTCATGGTAAAATGTACACAATAAAAGCTGTTCATATCCAGCCTGTACCCGTGAATAGCAATGGGAATAAAATCGCCCGTTCATCATACGTCTCAAAATTGGTGGATTATATTAGAGCAGGGAAACAGTTTGGATAGACGAAAAAACTTCAATTTGTTTTGCCGAAGAGGATATGGCTGGTCCCGCGCGGGTTCCCTGTACATACAGATCATACCTTCCTCGCGTGGTCCAAATGTCAATTTGATAGGTGCAATAGGAACATCCAGAGTCATACAATTGGATCGACGTAGAGGGTCATTCACCGCAGTATCTGCAAACAAATGGGTAATTGAACTTTTACAAAGATGGCATGATATGGGAAATGATGTCGGTGAGCTCGTGATAGTATGCGACAATGATCCATGTCATCGAAGATTAGAGGAAGCCCTTCAAAATAGTCCTGCCACGTTGCTCAGCACCTATTCTCCGACGCTCAATCCAATTGAAATAATTTGGTCCAAAGTTAAAAGCTACGTAAAAAGCCGCATGAACGTACCAAACGTAACATGGCCAAATTTAGGTGAGCAACGGCTACATAGTTTTCTTAGAGAGAATCATCGACGAATCTAAATCATTAATTACTGCAGGAGACTGCAGCCGAGCTATTCAGCATTCGTCAACCTTCCACCACCCCGCCCTAGAAATGGAGGACATGCCGGTCGGAGAATAAAAGTTGTGTGTAATACATTCTATGTATATATTATTTATATAAATTTGTTATTTCATTATTATTTATTACCATAATATAATTTCTCAATTACAAATAAAATGTTCTCATTTTTAAATGGAAATATCATAATTTCAAACGGAATTTTCTCAATTTAAAATGGAAATATCCTAATTTCAAATGTAATTTAGTCATTTTCAAATGGAAAATCTCAATTTCAATTGAAATTTAGTCAATTTCAAATGGAAAATCTCAATTTTCCATTTGAAATTGACTAAATTTCAATTGAAAATCTCAATTTCAATTGAAATTTAGTCAATTCTAAATGGAAAATCTTAATTTCAAATGAAATTTAGTCAATTTCAAATGGAAAATCTCAATTTCAATTGAAATTTACTCAATTCCAAATAGAAAATCTCAATTTCAATTGAAATTTAGTCAATTCCAAATAAAAAATCTCAATTTCAAGTGAAATTTTCTCAATTACTGCTGAAAATGGTGTAGAATTTGTATACACATTTACTTTTAATGAAACTTTAATAACTCAGTCAATTACAAAGGGATTTTTAAGAGACTGGTTGCGTTTTGTACCTTGTAAAATATACTATTTATGTTAATCAAATAATAATGGGGTTGTCTCACAAAATAATTTGTAAAAACATAACCTAAACAAAAGTGAAAATCTGTCTTTTAGGACAAACACAATATCGTCGCTTGGATGACCAATGGTAATAATTTGGGGGAAATCGAACAACTCTATGACGTGGCGCATCGAGGTCAAAAGTCAAAATTTGTTAAAATTACATATTTCTCTGGTAAAAGTGCTATGCTTTTTTATTTATTGCCCGATTCCAATTCAAAAAGGAGTATATATTTCACATAGTTGAAGATTAAAATGGCAATAATGTTAGAAAAGGTAGCAATAAAAATAGGGACCTGCATCGAGATCAAAAGTTAAATTTTTGGTTTTTTCAACAAAAAGAAGAGGTACATTTATATGTAACTTGCAAATAAATTCAGCTTCAATTAAATTCTTTTCTCGAGCTTTCTAAGCGCACGTCCTTCGAGTATTGTTGTCTGTAATGTTGTATAATCTGAAGTAGGGAAGGAATAATTCAAGTGTTAATTAATACCATTAATATTAATTACCTTAAGCAAATGTAGTCTCTGAGCCTCATTTTTTGTGATTTTATCATGATAGTCCTGGATCTGTTTGATTCCACGTTCCGCTGGGTCATTCACAACACTTAAGCTTTCGACGATATACTTGCCCCTTGTGTATTCGTTATTATCTTTCCAAGTACATCATTTTTTAGAAATTCAGTGGAAATATTAAATCTTTTAAAAACTCGTCTTGTGATTCTTGTAAACAATTTCTCCAAAATTTCTAAATAGTTTCTCGAAAAGAAATCTTCTAGATTTTCTTGGTAGATTTTAAATTTTTTTAAAATGTTTCATCTTCATTCTGCAGGTCTTCTTCAGCTATACTTAAATTAATTTTTGCAACTAATTTCGCTTTAGATTCATCATCAATTCGTTCATCGAATAACGAAAATCCAACGCATTCCTGATTCAAATAATAGAGATGATTTTGAAATTTGGAAATAGTTTTTCGTCCTATGTTTACATTTACTGATTTGTAATTGTACATCTTTCTCAAGAATTGAATATCACTTAAGGCTACCTGTTCAGCTCTATCAACATCAAACGAGTGTAGGGAATAATACTTAATAATTAATCCGGCAAATTCAACCAAACATTTTATTTATTCTTCGGTAACTTCCGGAAATTGGTTTCTGAATATCAAAATTTTTAGAATGTTAGCACCAGGTTTCACAAATTTTAGACCTCGAGGAGCAGTTCCACCTAATATAATTATTATAAGCTCAAGGAACTCTTTGTAATCGCTTCGTGGAAAATCATTCAATATTTTTTCATTTGCGAACGAGAGTATTTCGGCCTGTTGATCCCCTATTATTTCTTTTAAACTGGGATAGTCCATTTAGATATAGCCCCCATATATATGTTACCCCCGATTTGACATGTAAGCGCTGTAAAAACTGTATTTTATATCCGATCAGTGTGAAATTCGGCAGAAAGAGGTTTCTTATTACATCAAACGCAGCATGTGGAAAATCCCTCAATTCCCAAAAAATACATCAAAAATCCCCAAAAATTGGATTTTTACTTTTAGTCCTATATCTTCGATATGAAAAGCCGCGCTCGGGATTACCTTTGCAGTCGATTTTGTTACACCCTAATACAAATAAATAAAAAAAATTAACAATTTAGCTTTGCGATTGGAGAAAATAGATCAAACTTTTGAAATTTATGTAAAAAAAAGGTCCAAATCGGAGAAGGGTGGCAACCACACCAATTACAATTTTGGCTTCGGATTATCTCTAACAGATTCTGTGAAACGTCTCCTTTAACATGAGTATAATTGATATACTTTGTGTAGCAAACTTTTTCTACAAGACCTAAATACGAATTGGACTTTTTTCGCCAAAAAATCTTCAAAAATTACATTTTTTCAAAAATTTGATTTATAGGGCCATAACTGTCTTATTTCTTGACATATCTTATCGATTCATTTTTTCATGATATTGTAAATTTTATTGGAAATCCATAACTCGAACAAAATCGGTAAACTTTTGACTGAGATATTGGCTAAACTCCAAAGCAAAGCCGGCGAAAAAATTAAAAATTAAAATTTAAAATCCACATATCTACGAACCTATTCAAGAAATCTTCAAGCTATAAAATGTTTATT
Source organism: Eudasyphora cyanicolor (assembly GCA_963930755.1). Taxonomy (NCBI): domain Eukaryota; kingdom Metazoa; phylum Arthropoda; class Insecta; order Diptera; family Muscidae; genus Eudasyphora; species Eudasyphora cyanicolor. The sequence goes on along the minus strand of OZ005736.1, from coordinate 151,887,108 downwards.
GTAGGTCTGGTCTAGGAGTATCCACTCAAATCGGACACTCCATTCAAAAGCTAGAAGCCGATGAAAATTTTGTATACCCGAGGTGGTTAACTTTAAAGTGTTTTTCCCACAAGCCATGTTTTGAAAGGTGGTGCCCACCATAACACAAAAACTACTGAACCGAAATTTTTAAAACTATTTCTTTACATAATTTGCGAGGTAACGCTGTCGAGTTTGTTTTTAAAATTGTTAATTTTTTATCCTCTCACCTTAGAGAGGAGGGCATATATCATTTGCTACGAACCAAAAGTGTAACACATCGAAGGAGTGACTTAAGACCCTAAGTATGTTCGGCGGATATCCGTTTTGGGTAATTTTAAGTCGAATGAACAATGTCCGTCCGTCCCTCTGTCTGTTTGCTGGCTGGTGCGCACGATAACTCTCGAAAGGAGTAACTGATTGGTATGTGGTAATATTTTCTTCTGTCTCCGGCTAAGTTCGAAGATGGGCGATATTGGTCCACTCCTTCTAGTACCTCCCCCACAAAAGGTAAACATTTAGTGAAATATTGATTATTTAATAACTTCTATACTAATTATTTGAATCCTCTGAAATTCTACACATAATATTAGTTTATTAGTCACTATAACCTCGAGAAAAATGGGCGAAGTTGCCGCTTCCCTGTTGGTACCTCCCACACAAATGGAATATTTTGTACCAAAAGTAAACAGCTTTTAACTTTAATACCAGTAATTTCTTTAAAGTTATTAAATGCAATTGATAATAATTTAAATAAAAAAAAAATTAATTTACTAATATTTTTTTAAGACTCAAGGTGAGGGGATTTTAGTCCGTTTACCCGACTGAAAATGCGCAAAAATCGAATTTTTCACTTCAAATGGTTCCCAAATATTGCAAAATTTAAATTTGGAAAAAAAAACTCGACAGCGTTACATGGATATATTGATTATCTAACTAAATAAATTGATTTTTTTAAGATCAGATGATCCGGTATCGAGTTATGAGGAGCCCCGCAGTTCAACTTTTTTTACACGCTTCCGCATAAATGCTGTCGTTGTCATATTTGTTAATACTTTTTTATGAAAATTTTACACAATAAACTTAGAAAGTTATACTTTAATGTACCATTGGTTTCAATTAAAAAATTTTAACCGTTTCGTCACAAAAAAATCATAAAAATGTGCCTTTTTTGCACGAATTAACGTTACCCCCTTAAATAAACGATAGCGAGATCCATTTTTACGCAAAAATTAACTTCAGTAAAAATTCTGACCCTATTGTATTACTTTGTAGTCACTTTCTTTCACTAGCAAACATGGTTGCTTAAAATAAATCTTTTTGACTCACTAAATAAAGTTCGGCGGCTGAGTTTCAGACGATGTGAGTATCTCAAAATGCCACAGGAAAAAACGGCTGATGCCATTCGAAATTATGCGGCGTAAGTTGGTTTCATTGGGGATACGTTTTGGTGCACACACAGTGTAGTCTGATTTACTGTCAGTCGTTCTGCAAGGGAATGTAGATCCACTTCTAAATCTTCTCTCTTACGTAGAGCAATTCGATTCCTTTGAGTTTCGAAGACCAACTCCACGCTCAACTACAAATAAGAACAGGCGAGTGTATATCAAGGTCCAACCCCTTCTCCTTCTTAAACCTTGGCATTTATTTATACTGTCGTTACCTTAAAAAAAATACGACATCAGAGAATATACCTAGCAAAGGCTCTCATTAACTGGTAATCAGGTGGGTAAGTAAAATTCAAAGGAAATAACCATTTAGCCACCCTTCAGATTATTTTTACATGTGCATAATATTGGAGGAAAGTACTTCCATGCAAGCACACAAAAAGTTAACAAATAACTACTTACACCTACGCTTACTAATACCCCACATAAAAGTTGTTATAGTTGTTATAGTTGTCATTTTAATAAGGGGTTGAATAACACCTTAACAATAACGATTTTCATAACCATATACACATCATCGTCATTGCCGTTTAAATCCTTGCGGAGCATAGGGCCAAATTCAAAAGAAATAACGACTTACTGTTTAGCCATCCTTCAGATTTGTCTTACATGACCACGATATTTGAGTACTTTCATGTGAGCGTTTACGAATATCCCACATATCGTCGCTTGGATGACCAACCGACGTAACTGACCATTTTTCAGAAATTGAGTTAAGGCCACCATTCGATTTGTCTAGTCAAAGTACAACGTGTGTATAAATTTTGTACATATATATATAACCGTTTTCTCAAAAAACGGTAAATGATTTTAGACGTATCTGACACAATGCCAAAAAATATTTTCACCAAGAGACGTAAGTGCAATATGTCACTTAATATTTCGTTTTCCCGAAATGTTTGTTCATTATTGCAAAAAGTTATGGAGTACTTGCTAGACCCAGCCCACTCGTTGCCCATTTTTGGACCGATTGCGTTCGAAACGGGATCACGGTCCAGTCCCAATCATCAGATAACGACAGTAGTAATCTTGATAATTCATTCGTAGGTAGGCACAGTAGGAATCACTAAGAAAATAATAACTCCAAATTGGCTTATTTGGGCGGGGCCACGTCTCCTCAATCAATAACTAATATAGCCTATGTCACCTAGGATAATCTGAAGATTCCCTGAAAACTTCATCAATATCGGTCCAGTCATTTTGGAGTCCATACGTAACAATATCGGACCTGCCATTTTGGAGTCCATACAACATACACATCCATTTATATATACTCGTATATATAGATTCCGTATACTAATGATTAAAAAATTAATTATTAGGATGAATATACAAGTATAATTAATTATATCCCGATTATAAATATATAATGAAAACGTGATGTATTTTCGATTGAGAGATGGCTTTCCGTCTCTCTACAATGTAATAACAATAACGCCTATTTTGGTGGAAGATTGTGGCGTGGGGGTGGTACTCGCACCCTTAGCCCTACTCTACCATATTTAACCCTTTTTGCCCCACTGTGCCATATTTAACACATTTTTGACCCACTGCACAAATTTTATTTTTTTCCCCCCACTGTACCATATTTAGCACTTTTTGCCCCACTGTACCATATTAGGTTAGGTTAGGTTGAATAGAGGAGACGTTTAAAACGTCTCATGTCCATGGACATACACTTATGCCAGTGGTTCGGCCTGTTGTGCGCTCCTTATTTATGATTTTCATACCCCACGGATTACAGAAAATCGGTACTAGACACGTATTTTTTCAGTATCTTCCAGTCATATCCTCTGAGATGAGTCAAGTCTGGCAGTATGTCGGAACCGAAATATCGGGATCTTGCATGTGTGAAAGCTGGGCAGTGACACAGAAAATGTTCTATCGTTTCGATGTTTTCCATGCATGCCCTGCACTCGTCGTTTTCTGCTAGTCCTATGCGATGAAGATGTGCCTGTAAGCTTGAGTGTTCCGTTAGAACACTTATCATCTTACTAATCTCGATCTTGTTTAGTTTCAGAAAACTACTGGTTTTCTTCTCATTTGGGTCACCCCACAGTATCTTTGCAGTTGCTCCTACAGTTGCTCTATTCCACACAGTTTTGTGAGCCATCACTGCCCAATGCTTCAACTCATCCTTCGTGGCTTCGAAAGGTTTCCAATTTTCCAAGTTTATTACTCGAAGTTCTCTGCCCTTTGAAGCCAAGCTGTTTGCTCGTTCATTTCCAATCACTCCGTTGTGTCCCGGTACCCAGAAAATACGCAGTTGACCATGGACTGAGTAGAATTTATCTCGCTCATTGAAAACACCACCAAATACCAGCTTCGGTGCTTGATAGAGTGCGGGAGTTCAGTTGGTGTTGAATAATCGATGGGACTAGTGCTGTTGTCGGAAGCTGTTGGTATAGAGGTAAGTAGTAAAACATTTTGTAAAGAACTACCCAGCGGTAAAATGGTCCAGGCCTTCCAGGCATCAGGCCTGATAGAAGGGTTTCCAACACCTTCTATTGGAAGGCACGCATGCCTTCTTTACGAAGGCCTGAAAAATGTGCAATCTCTCACTTCTAAAAAAGTAACCGTGCCTACTGCTCCCGTCCTTTTTCAAACATGTCTAACGCCTTCTAAAATATGTCAGAGAAAAGTCGTTCTTCATGGTCAGCAGTCAAATTGAATTATTGACAACCACCGCCGATATACATATGTTCATATATTGATGCGTTTCGTTCTCCCTCTCTCTCAAGTTTTTGCATATGTAGAAAAATGTACACTCTGCCTTCCTTCTCCCGTCTTTTATCAGGCATGATTCTGTCCTTCCAAAAATATATCATTTCGAAGGTGTTTAGCACACAACATTTAAATTTTGTGTGGACGGAAGAAGGAAGGCAGAGTGTACACGAATTAGTTCTCCCTCCCTCAAGTTTCTCATGCATGAACTTTGTTGCTACTGCGAGAGTTCAAAACCAGATTTATGAAAAAAAAGAAATACCGCTACACAAAGTGAAAAGTGAAGGTGAAGACAATTAAAATTAACAAACAATTAGTCGTTGCAAGGGTTTTGTAGAGTTCAGATGCTTTGTGTTTTTAATAGATTAACATAGATTCTTATCAAAATTATTCTATATTATCTTTGCGAACTCCTATATTATGCATTTGAAGTGCTGAATGTGACATTTATTTAAAATACATTATTTGGTCTGCATTTTGATTTACTGTAGGACTTTCCTTCGAAGCTGTACATCACACCTAGATCAGACCTTCATTTCGAAGCTCTAAATCATACCTTCATTTCGAAGCCCTTCTTAAGACCTTCCATTCGAAGTCCTATATCAGACCTTCATTCGACAATCCTTTGTTAGGCATGATTTTTACCGCGAGATGCAAGGCCTGGCCTCGCAATGTCACTCCATGAAAAAAAAGAAATAAAGATTGAATGCGGCGGCCAGGCCTCGTGGCTCTTAAATCAGGCCTGATAGCTTGCCGCCTAAGACCTGATTTTTACCGCTGGGTACATTCATAAGTATGTATGTACATATGTGTATTTAAAAAGTGAAATAATAAAATATGTGTGTTAACAATGTTAATAGTGTTTTGTGCCTGTTTAATTATAGTAAAGGCGAATGTAATATTAATATTATTTTTTGTGATTATGCCATTACAATTCTGAAATTCAGTGGTTAAGAGTGGAAAAAAATATGTACACGCTATCGCATTAACTGAGCATGAAAAAACAACAATGTATGTACGTAAGTAAATGCAGCAGCAAGCAAACATACGGAGAGAAGTGATGTGTACGTGTGGGTATGTGTTCATCTTGTCTTTTCGTTTGAACACTTGTGGCTGCTACGCCGTACATACATACGTTAGTTTTTTTTGTTGTGCGATGTTGATACTGTTAAATGTACATACATACATATGTTGTTAGAAGTGCTTTCGTAATACCTACATACATATATATAAACGATGTTTTTGTTTTTTTCTTTTCAGTTGTTTCTTTTTCTGTGGCTTGCGGCTGCTTGTGCTGGGAGTCCGGCCTTGAATCTGTTGGTAAGTTGTGCCAATACTAGAAACTGTTGATAAGCTGTATCAATACTAGTTGTAGTGTGCGAAGTAATTAAAGGAAAAGTGGTATGCATGCATACATTTGTTTTTTTATACCCTCACTTTAGTAATACGAGGGTATATATCATTTGCAACGGGCCAAAAGTGTAACACATTGAAGGAGTGATCTAAGACCATAAGTATGTTCAGCGCATATTAGTTTTGGGTCATTTTAAGTCGAATGAGATATGTCCGTCCGTCTGTCTGCTGGCTAGTGCGCACGATAACTCTCGAAAAGAGTAACCGATTCACTTCAAATTTGGTATACGGTAATATTTTTTTCTATCTCCGGTTAAGTTCAAAGATGGGCCATATTGGTCCATTCCTTCTAGTACCTCCCACACAAAGGGTTAACATTTAGGGAAATATTGATTCTTTAATAACAACTATACCTTGGTCGGTTTACCCGACTGAAACTTTCTTACTTGTTTTTAATATACAATTCAGTGCACTTCCTTGAAGTATCATCCATTGACTTATCCAATCCTTGATTTTTATATCTATTCCGATTATGATTTTGGTGGGACATCGGCTTTCTATCAGATTGCCTTTGTTATTAATCTCCTCTCTCCTATAAGTTTGCCGTAAGATCGGACTAAGCTCAGTACCCCAAACTAAGTGCCTAACCGTCCTGGGCCCTTAATAATCGAAAGATTCAGGGAGTTTACGTGGACGGCACCTTTTGAGCGGGGACTGATCACATGTTGGTCAAGCACAGAAACGTAGGCACTTAACTTATAGTCACAGAGCAGATTTTTCCATCAGATCAGCCCATCGGTAAAAGCTTATGCTCTTTGAACTACAGAATTTAGGTAAAAAGTCAACAGATCTTAGAATTGCACCCTTTTTTACATTTATACTTATATTTTCTAACCTTTTTGTTTTTTTTTTTTCTTTTCAGGTGTTTCTTATACATGTATATATTAACATATATTTTGTTAATAAAATAAAAAATAAAAATGCGAAAGTTAAATTTTTCTTGTTTTATTTGATATAAATATTAAAAATTATTGAAACAACTATGTTTCTGGTTACATGAAGTAACCACTTAATAGTGAAATTAACAATAAAAAAGGTTTCAATAACAATCTTCATAGTTGATAATATTAACAATTTCATTGTTAAATTGAACATGCATTGTTTCAATAAATTAACTACGAAATGTTAATATTAACAATTTTCATGGTTAAAAAATTCAAAAATGCATTGTTAAAGTAACAATTATTATTATAATATTAACAATTTTCATGGTTAAAAAATTCAACCATGGAATAGTTAAATTAAATATTATTATTGTTAAATACCAGTCAACAAGAAAATGTTCAAATTAACCTTATATAACGTAGACTCCAAATCATGTTTATTTATGGTTAAGTTAACCTTATATAAGGTTAATTTTTGGCTCAGTGCGTGATTGCTCGAACTTCTGCTTGAAATACTGTGTTATGGTCTGGGAGGCGGAAGTACTGTACCATATTAAACACAGTTTTTTCCAACTGCACAATTTTTAATTTTTCCATCACTGTACCATACGTAACCTTAATCTTAACCATATTTAACCCATGTTCCCCCACAATATTAAACACATGTCCCACTGTGCCATATTTAACACATTTTTGACCCACTGCACAAATTTAAATTTTCCCCCACTGTACCATATTTAGCACTTTTTGCCCCACTGTACCATATCCAACATTGTTTTGTCCCACTGCATAATATTTATCATTTTTGTCTAAAAAACTCCTTGTGTCTAGTCTACGTTCCAATGGCTAGCCTCTAGCCAAATTAGACGATTAAAGCTCTTGCCATTTGGACTTGGCTTTGGTGCCATATTTATCCCTTTTTGTCCCAATGTGCGCGTAAATTTTTTAATTTCGAAAAATTGCGATTCATACCGAATCTTTGCCCTATGCGCTACCCTCACACGAAATGTTGCAATTCTAGCTCCAGCCGTTTGTATTTGGCCCTTCCATATTGCACGTCTACATAGCAAGGACTACCATTCTACCAAATTTCATGACTCTAGCTTAAGCGGTTTGGGATGGGCGGTGATCAGTCGTAACTGACATTAAGTATAATTTTTTTCCCACAAAGTGACGTATCTGCATTGTTTATGAAAAACTTGCATTATAATTAATTTTTTTTATTTTTTTGATAATAATATTGAAAAAGATGGAGTTAAGTACACAATGAGAAAAGCAAACTGGAAATATAATAAATATTACGCTGTGGGGAAGAAGGAACATTGTCTCAAAAACAGAAAAACTGCTCTCCTGAACAATTTTGAAAATGTCAGTTACTGCAGTTGGTCATCCAAGCGACGATATAAGTAGTTGTTATTGTCATTTTAATAAGGGGTTAAATAACACCTTACCAATAATGATTTTCATAAGGGTATATATAGGGTGATCCAAGTACAGATACTTTTTCAATAGCCTTTTTTTGACAGATCACGTGTGAGTCGTGTCATGCTGTCATGTTATTTTTATACCCTCACTTTAGTGTGACGAGGGTATATATCATTTGCTACGGAAAAAAGTGTAACACATCGAAGGGGTGATCGAAGACCCTAAGTATGTTCGGAGGAAATCCGTTTTGGGTCATTTTAAGTCGAATGAGCAATGTCCGTCCGTCTGTCTGTCTGTCTGTGTGTCTGCTGGCTGGTGCGCACGATAACTCTCGAAAGGAGTAACCGATTAACTTCAAATTTGGTATGTGGTAATATTTTGATCTATCTCCGGATGAGTTCGAAGATGGGCCATATTGGTCTACTCCTTCTGGTACCTCCCACACAAAGGGTTAAAATTTAGTGAAATATTGATTCTTTAATAACTTCTATACTACTTATTCGAATCTTTTGAAATTCTGCACATAATATTAGTATATTAGTCGCTATTAACTCGAGAAAAATGGGTGAAGTTGACATGCCCCTTTTGGTACCTCCCACACAAATGGACCATTTTGCATCAAAATTTAACTGCTTATAACTTTAATACAAGTGCATAAAAATGCTTGAAATTTTCTACAGTATAATGTTTTTGTAGCGCCTATAGTCCGGTAAAAAAATGGGCATTATTGTACAGCCCCTTTTGGTACCTCCCACACAAATGGACCGTTTCGTACCAAAAGTAAACGGCTTGTAACTTTAATACCAGTGCATACAAATACTTGAAATTTTGTACAGTGTAATGCTGTTATAGTGCCTATAGTCCTGTAAAAAGTGGGCGTTATCACACCGCCCCTTTTTGTACCTCCCACACAAAATGACCAAATCATACACATAAACGATTATAGTTCAGCACAATGCAATGTATTTAAGAATGTACTGTTTACCGAAAAATATGTGTATTTGGAAAACCCCTTCTGGTACCTCCCACACAAATTGACAGATTTATTGGTGTAATGTTATATATTACATTACTCACAAAGTGAGGGTATACCTTCGTCGGTTTACCCGACTGAAACTTTCTTACTTGTTGTTAGGTATTGTTTGGCATTTCATCATGGAAAGACTTACGCCTGCTTTTTTCTTTAAAAAATTAGGGAACCTGGAAATGGATCACGCTATATATATCCCATATAATGGGTGATTCATCGTGAGGTTTGATTTATATTGTAAAATAAAACACATAAATTTGAAAGTGAACTTAAAATTTGTATTATCTGTTAAAAGAACAATTTATGGCATTTACAGTTTGAAAATGATATAATGTAAATTTTGGCCATGACTACGTCTGAGGTTGTCCATTTGGGAGGTCCAATTTTGGGCGCTTCGTTCGAGCATAGCGACTGGTATCTCGCGAATAACACGAGTAACGTTGCATTCCAAAGCGCCAATCGTAGCTGGCTTATTCCATAAGACCACAGACTTTACATGTCCCCAAATACAATAGTCCAAATGTGTGATATCGATCGATCTAGGTGGCCAATTTACCGTAGCAAAACGTGGCCAATTTACCCTACAAATTAAGTGCTCAACAAAATAGTTTTTCAACAAGGTCATTGTTTCACACGCTGTATGTCATAGTTTCATGCGCCGTCTTGTTGAAACCACACTGCTCCAAAGACGTCCTTAGTCTTCAAAATAAGTAAATTTTGTAATTAAAATGAAGAAAATGTTATTAAAATTAAGTAAATTAATTAATATTATTGAAATTATCTATATTTTAAGTACAAAATGTAAGTATTTTAAAAACTAATGACGTCTTTGGAGCCATTCTTTAGTTTTATGACAATTTTTTTTCAGTGCAGAGCCCACTGAGACCATGCGCTTGAATTTCAGAAAGCGCATAGTCCTTTCACATGGTGTGTTAATGGTTACCATTGACAGTAAAATTCTGATTTTCCACATTTTTTAAGAAATATGGACCAATGATTCCAGCATCCCATAAAACACACTATACCTTTGTTTTTAATGGATGAAATAGTAGCTCTTGGTACTCTTCGTGTTGCTAACTAATCACGCGTGACCTGTAAGGAAAGCATATTGAAATCCAAACCTCAATATGAATCACCCTGTATAATTAAATATGACGAGGAGTATTTATACTCGGAATGTCACTAAATTTCTAAATTAAATCATCGTTTCTTTATTAAAAATTTGTATTGCCGCATATTTAACAATATCAGGCTTACATTTACCGACAAAAAAGTACGTATTTACGTTAATATCAGAAAGTCATTATTTGTTGACTAAAGGTAATGTAGACGGTAAAGAGTTGTCATTACTTTATTTTGTAATGCATGTGGTAATGACATGTACTTACTAAGTTTTTGCTGGGTAATAACTAGATGCACTGTTCTGTATATAATGACATACAAAAATGTCAGCCCTGAAACAAAATTTGAATTTTTTCTTAAAATCAAAACTTTGGCCAGACCCCCAGAAATAATAACAAAACCTTTACAAATTAGAACAACAACAAGTAAAGTATAAACTGTGGACAGGTGTTTTCGAAATTTATTAAAACAAAGTCTTTCATCTTGGCAAATATTTCAGTCAGGTACTTTGGAACACACGACTGCAGATGTATGGAGAATGTTGAAATGAGTGACGACTATCTCTGTGTAGGTGGCAATACATACATATGTATGTATATATTCAGTGTGGTTGTGTGCATGATAACTCAAATATGTGTATGTGTGCTTGTAATTGTATATGTTTATGTTTCATTTCCTCTGATTCTAACAAAAAAGTTTAAGCACTTTTTTTTTAAATTTTTTTATTCTTTCTGTTTTTTTTGAAAAAAGTTAAGCTCGGTAAATAAAACTCAATATGTATTCAAGTATTTACAAAGTTTTTGGATGCTTGTTTAAATTCTCACATGTACGTACATTTTAGGTGCGAATTAGTATGTGCCGAAATATGAAATGTGTAAGTGGGAAAAATTAAAGAATCTGATATAAACCTTATTATGGTATACAAATAAATATGAAATATGAACAAGTAAAAGCGTTAGGTTCGGCCATGCCAAATCTTTTATACTATACTGAAAAATCTTTGTCATGAAACGATGCTTAAGCAAATTATTGAAATTGGTTGAAATCGGTTCAAATTTTGATATAGCTCCCATATATATGTTTCGTCCGATTTGGCTCTTTAGTCCTGTAGAAGATGTATTTTACAACCAATCGTTTTGAAATTTAGAATAGTAGCTATATCTCCCATATATATGTTTCGTCCGATTTGGTCTTTTGCCCTATAGAAGCTGTATTTTATATCCAAGCACCCACTTCAAGACGATTGGTACCACAATTCTCCATATTTGGTTCCCAGTATTCGAGTCTTATGGGTGGTCACCTGCTGTGGAATGCATCCACACCAAATTTGAAGACTCATCGGAACTGTTGGTAGCAGGTTTTCAAAATGAGGTTATAATGTCACGACCACGCCCGTTTCACGCGTATTATTTCCTTGACGCCGCATAACATTACCAAGAACTGCCATGCACATTTTCAATATGACCATGCATTTATATTCGCAATGTTTCAATTTTACATTTTGTTCTGTACGGGTGTCACACATTTTTCTAGGTTAAGCACTATAACTAAGTTCACGTATACCGAATTTTGAGGCTATTACTGCAATAGTATTCGAAATATTGAATTTTTAACCTCCATGTTGCGTGGGCGGTCGCACACAAATTTGTCCAATCATAAATTTTCCCTTCCCGTGTCCTTCTTTGGACCAATACAAATTCATCATATAAAAATTGTGACATCGAACTATCTATCCTCGAGTTATGAGGTTGAGTGGGCGGCGCTATGACCACTGACAAATTATAAATTTTCCTCCATAGTGTCGATCATTGGTCAAATACGAATTCATCAAACCAAAAATTTGGAAAACATAATGATCCGTTTACGATTTAGTAGGTTGTATGGGCGGTGCCTGCCCCTATGGCAAATCATAACATTTCCCCCACAGTTCCTTCCATAGGCCAATATTAACCCGTCAAACTCATGAAAATCGAATGATATATTCTCGAGTTATGAAGATGTGTGTACGGATCGCGCTCATTTGACCAATCTACAGTGTTCTTTTTTGGACCAAAGTGAATACATCAAGCCAAAAATCGTGAAAATCGTACGTTTATGTGGGCAGTTCCAGTTCCCCAGTGTCCTGTATTTGGCAAATACGAATTCATAAAGCCCAAAGTTATAAATATCGAATGTTCTCGAGTTATGAAATTGACCAGTCATACATTTTCCTGCACTATGTCCTTTCTTGGGTATACAGAATTCATCAACCAAAAAAATGTTTCACTCACCTTTAACCAATGCAAAATTTTCCTCTGTAGTGTTCTTCACCCTGAATACATTAAGCCCAAAATATTAAAAATCGAACGATCTGTTCTCGTGCTATAAAGTTTTGTTTAGCCTTTTCCCATCCTTTGACCATTCATAAATTTCCTCCCATTGGTGTCACTTCCGGAGGCAATACGAACCTCGCAAGCCGAAAACCTTCAAAATCGTAGGATACATTTTCGAGTTATGAAATTGTGTTGACCGCGAGAATCCTCTTTGACAAATTGTAAATGTTTCTCCATAGTGCTCTTTCTTAGGCCAATACGAATCCATTACAACCAAAATTGTGAAAATCAAATAATACGTTCCCGAAATATAAGGTACCGTACGTTGTGTCGCGTCCCTTTGACCAATGCTAAATTTTCCTCCACAGAGTCCTTCTTTGGGCCAACAATACGAATCCACTAAGCCAAAATTGTGAAAATCAAACAATCCGCTCTCGAGCTATAATGTTATGTTGGCTGTCGCGACCCCTTGAATAATGCTAAATTTTCCCCTATGGGGTTCTTCCTTAGATCATTAATCCCAAAATCGGAAAATTCCAACGCTCCCTTCTCAGGCTATTAGCTTGTGTTGGCTGTTTCGTGTCTCCTTGACCAATCCTAAATTTACCTCCACAGTGGCAATTCTGGAGCCACTACGAACTCATCAAGCCCAAAATCATATAACTCGAACGACCGTTGCGTGTTCAAACGCCCAGCAAAATTTCTCATTACCAAATAATCCGACGAGTAAGCAAAGTTCGATAATGGTAAGTACTTATTACTTAGCCACTTTTCTCATTATTATACCCTACACCACACTGTGGTACAGGGTATTATAAGTTTGTTTCATGGCAGATGTTTGTAACACCTGAAAACACTATAGCTAGACCCACCTTAAAGTATACCGATCGACTCAGAATCACTAGCTGAGTCGATTTAACGATGTCTGTTCGTCCGTCCGTCCGTCCGTCCGTCTGTCTGTCCATGTAAAGTTGTTCGTCGACTACAGGTCGCAATTTAACTCCGATCGTTCTGAAATTTTGCAGTTTACAGTATTTCGCGGCTGTTAAGATCGCTATTGAATTTGGTTGAAATCGGTTCAGATTTAGATATAGCTCCCATATATATCTTTCGTCCGATTTGGTCCTTTAGTCCGATAGAAGCTGTATTTTACATCCGATCGTTTTGAAATTTAGAATGGTAGAGTTTCTTGATCCATGAACCAACATTGCCGAATTTGAAAAAAATCGGTTAAGATTTAGCTATAGCTCCCATATATATGTTTCGTCCGATTTGGCCATTTAGTCCTATAAAAACTGTATTTTACATCCAATCGTTTTGAAATTTAGAATGGTAGAGTTTCTTGATCCATGAACCAACATTGCCGAATTTGAAGAAAATCGGTTAAGATTTAGCTATTGCTCCCATATATATGTTTCGTCCGATTTGGCCCTTTAGTCCTATAAAAGCTGTATTTTACATCCAATCGTTTTGAAATTTAGAATTGTAAAGTTTCTTGATCCATGAACCAACACTACCGAATTTGAAGAAAATCTGTTAAGATTTAGCTATAGCTCCCATGTATATGTTTCGACCGATTTGGCCCTTTAGTTCTATAGAAGCTATATTTTACATCCAATCGTTTTGAAATTTAGAATGGTAGAGTTTCTTGATTCATGAACCAACATTGCCGAATTTGAAGAAAATCGGTAAAGATTTAGCTATAGCTCCCATATATATGTTTCATCCGATTTGGCTCTTTAAATCCAATCGTTTTTTATACCCTACACCACACTGTGGTACAGGGTATTACTTAAGTATAAAATGTCCCAAAAGTAAATTTATGTAAACAATTTATACATGAATTACAAAATTTATATATCAGAGTTATTCAAAATTACGAGAGTGGTGTAGGGTATTATATAGTCGGCACCGCCCGACTTTAGCCTTTCCTTATTGGTTTTAACATGGGGATGTCATTGGAGGGAAGTACTTCCCAAAAGCATACAATAAAGTAGCATAATAAGTACTTATTTGTAGCATAGGCATACCACATAAATATGTGCTTATGTTTTCACGATTTTAAGTACTTGAATAATGCATTACCAATGAGTAAATACGTAGTAGATATGGTAGATATGTAGAGATGGCCATTGAAAGTAATTTTGTGCATATTGTCGCGCATATTTCGAATTTCTGAACCCAAATCATCATGTAAAAAATTCTTCAATGGTCTAACATTTGATAAAAAAATCACTTATTTCTGTTATTATTGGTAAGTCATTAATAATAAGCCGAAAGTAATTCAGCGAATAGTGAGATGTCATTATATGAGAATGCAGGGAATAATGACAGGTACTTACTAAGATTTTGCTGGGTACGGCATTGTGTTTTATATATAAGATATAAGTATATAGATATCAGTGGTCGATTTTAGTACAGAATAAGACCTCAGTTGTTGACTCTAATATAGACACAGTCCTCAGTGGTCAGAGGTATAGAAGAAGACCGCATTGGAAGAAGAAGGTATAGAGGAAGACTTCAGTGGACGAGACAATTATAGAGGAAAAACCTTCTTGGTCTACTCTACCCAAAAAAAGAACCTCCGAGCTGCAGAATCAGTAATCGAATCTAGTATGGAGAAGTGAATCAGTAACTCTGATATATATGCTGAGGTCAGGGTTCGACTCTAGTATGAAAGAGGGACCTTGGTCTACTATAATATCAGATATCAGAATATTGTTTGTTGGTTTTTTTTCAAATATTTTTTCTTTATAATTTGGTGAAGATTTTCAGTTATTATAATGTAACTTCTGAACCTATGTCGTCCCCACTCCAAAATTTACACCATCGGTAGAGTACACATGGACCATTTTTTATAAAAAATGTAAGGGAAAAAAATTAGATCGATTCTGAGATATCGCAATTTATATTTTTGCCTCTAATTTGCATTTAATTTTTTTAATATTGTGGGTCATTACTCCCACGTACTAGGGCAACATTTTCTGAGAATTTGAGAAAGATCTAATTTTTGGCCTGTGACACTTGAGAAAGACCTACCCATATAAGATATAAGTATATAGATATCAGTGGTCGATTCTAGTACAGAACAAGACCTCAGTGGTTGACTCTACTGTAGACACAGACCTCAGTGGTCAGTGGTATAGATGAAGACCTCATTGGTAGAAGAAGGTATAGAGAAAGACTTCAGTGGACGAGTCGAGTATAGAGGAAAAACCTTCTTGCTCTACTCTACTATAGAATAATACCTCCGCAAAAATCGAATTTTTCACTTCAAATGGTTCCCAAATATTGCAAAATTTAAATTTGGAAAAAAAAACTCGACAGCGTTACATGGATATATTGATTATCTAACTAAATAAATTGATTTTTTTAAGATCAGATGATCCGGTATCGAGTTATGAGGAGCCCCGCAGTTCAGCTTTTTTTACACGCTTCCGCATAAATGCTGTCGTTGTCATATTTGTTAATACTTTTTTATGAAAATTTTACACAATAAACTTAGAAAGTTATACTTTAATGTACCATTGGTTTCAATTAAAAAATTTTAACCGTTTCGTCACAAAAAAATCATAAAAATGTGCCTTTTTTGCACGAATTAACGTTACCCCCTTAAATAAACGATAGCGAGATCCATTTTTACGCAAAAATTAACTTCAGTAAAAATTCTGACCCTATTGTATTACTTTGTAGTCACTTTCTTTCACTAGCAAACATGGTTGCTTAAAATAAATCTTTTTGACTCACTAAATAAAGTTCGGCGGCTGAGTTTCAGACGATGTGAGTATCTCAAAATGCCACAGGAAAAAACGGCTGATGCCATTCGAAATTATGCGGCGTAAGTTGGTTTCATTGGGGATACGTTTTGGTGCACACACAGTGTAGTCTGATTTACTGTCAGTCGTTCTGCAAGGGAATGTAGATCCACTTCTAAATCTTCTCTCTTACGTAGAGCAATTCGATTCCTTTGAGTTTCGAAGACCAACTCCACGCTCAACTACAAATAAGAACAGGCGAGTGTATATCAAGGTCCAACCCCTTCTCCTTCTTAAACCTTGGCATTTATTTATACTGTCGTTACCTTAAAAAAAATACGACATCAGAGAATATACCTAGCAAAGGCTCTCATTAACTGGTAATCAGGTGGGTAAGTAAAATTCAAAGGAAATAACCATTTAGCCACCCTTCAGATTATTTTTACATGTGCATAATATTGGAGGAAAGTACTTCCATGCAAGCACACAAAAAGTTAACAAATAACTACTTACACCTACGCTTACTAATACCCCACATAAAAGTTGTTATAGTTGTTATAGTTGTCATTTTAATAAGGGGTTGAATAACACCTTAACAATAACGATTTTCATAACCATATACACATCATCGTCATTGCCGTTTAAATCCTTGCGGAGCATAGGGCCAAATTCAAAAGAAATAACGACTTACTGTTTAGCCATCCTTCAGATTTGTCTTACATGACCACGATATTTGAGTACTTTCATGTGAGCGTTTACGAATATCCCACATATCGTCGCTTGGATGACCAACCGACGTAACTGACCATTTTTCAGAAATTGAGTTAAGGCCACCATTCGATTTGTCTAGTCAAAGTACAACGTGTGTATAAATTTTGTACATATATATATAACCGTTTTCTCAAAAAACGGTAAATGATTTTAGACGTATCTGACACAATGCCAAAAAATATTTTCACCAAGAGACGTAAGTGCAATATGTCACTTAATATTTCGTTTTCCCGAAATGTTTGTTCATTATTGCAAAAAGTTATGGAGTACTTGCTAGACCCAGCCCACTCGTTGCCCATTTTTGGACCGATTGCGTTCGAAACGGGATCACGGTCCAGTCCCAATCATCAGATAACGACAGTAGTAATCTTGATAATTCATTCGTAGGTAGGCACAGTAGGAATCACTAAGAAAATAATAACTCCAAATTGGCTTATTTGGGCGGGGCCACGTCTCCTCAATCAATAACTAATATAGCCTATGTCACCTAGGATAATCTGAAGATTCCCTGAAAACTTCATCAATATCGGTCCAGTCATTTTGGAGTCCATACGTAACAATATCGGACCTGCCATTTTGGAGTCCATACAACATACACATCCATTTATATATACTCGTATATATAGATTCCGTATACTAATGATTAAAAAATTAATTATTAGGATGAATATACAAGTATAATTAATTATATCCCGATTATAAATATATAATGAAAACGTGATGTATTTTCGATTGAGAGATGGCTTTCCGTCTCTCTACAATGTAATAACAATAACGCCTATTTTGGTGGAAGATTGTGGCGTGGGGGTGGTACTCGCACCCTTAGCCCTACTCTACCATATTTAACCCTTTTTGCCCCACTGTGCCATATTTAACACATTTTTGACCCACTGCACAAATTTTATTTTTTTCCCCCCACTGTACCATATTTAGCACTTTTTGCCCCACTGTACCATATTAGGTTAGGTTAGGTTGAATAGAGGAGACGTTTAAAACGTCTCATGTCCATGGACATACACTTATGCCAGTGGTTCGGCCTGTTGTGCGCTCCTTATTTATGATTTTCATACCCCACGGATTACAGAAAATCGGTACTAGACACGTATTTTTTCAGTATCTTCCAGTCATATCCTCTGAGATGAGTCAAGTCTGGCAGTATGTCGGAACCGAAATATCGGGATCTTGCATGTGTGAAAGCTGGGCAGTGACACAGAAAATGTTCTATCGTTTCGATGTTTTCCATGCATGCCCTGCACTCGTCGTTTTCTGCTAGTCCTATGCGATGAAGATGTGCCTGTAAGCTTGAGTGTTCCGTTAGAACACTTATCATCTTACTAATCTCGATCTTGTTTAGTTTCAGAAAACTACTGGTTTTCTTCTCATTTGGGTCACCCCACAGTATCTTTGCAGTTGCTCCTACAGTTGCTCTATTCCACACAGTTTTGTGAGCCATCACTGCCCAATGCTTCAACTCATCCTTCGTGGCTTCGAAAGGTTTCCAATTTTCCAAGTTTATTACTCGAAGTTCTCTGCCCTTTGAAGCCAAGCTGTTTGCTCGTTCATTTCCAATCACTCCGTTGTGTCCCGGTACCCAGAAAATACGCAGTTGACCATGGACTGAGTAGAATTTATCTCGCTCATTGAAAACACCACCAAATACCAGCTTCGGTGCTTGATAGAGTGCGGGAGTTCAGTTGGTGTTGAATAATCGATGGGACTAGTGCTGTTGTCGGAAGCTGTTGGTATAGAGGTAAGTAGTAAAACATTTTGTAAAGAACTACCCAGCGGTAAAATGGTCCAGGCCTTCCAGGCATCAGGCCTGATAGAAGGGTTTCCTACACCTTCTATTGGAAGGCACGCATGCCTTCTTTACGAAGGCCTGAAAAATGTGCAATCTCTCACTTCTAAAAAAGTAACCGTGCCTACTGCTCCCGTCCTTTTTCAAACATGTCTAACGCCTTCTAAAATATGTCAGAGAAAAGTCGTTCTTCATGGTCAGCAGTCAAATTGAATTATTGACAACCACCGCCGATATACATATGTTCATATATTGATGCGTTTCGTTCTCCCTCTCTCTCAAGTTTTTGCATATGTAGAAAAATGTACACTCTGCCTTCCTTCTCCCGTCTTTTATCAGGCATGATTCTGTCCTTCTAAAAATATATCATTTCGAAGGTGTTTAGCACACAACATTTAAATTTTGTGTGGACGGAAGAAGGAAGGCAGAGTGTACACGAATTCGTTCTCCCTCCCTCAAGTTTCTCATGCATGAACTTTGTTGCTACTGCGAGAGTTCAAAACCAGATTTATGAAAAAAAAGAAATACCGCTACACAAAGTGAAAAGTGAAGGTGAAGACAATTAAAATTAACAAACAATTAGTCGTTGCAAGGGTTTTGTAGAGTTCAGATGCTTTGTGTTTTTAATAGATTAACATAGATTCTTATCAAAATTATTCTATATTATCTTTGCGAACTCCTATATTATGCATTTGAAGTGCTGAATGTGACATTTATTTAAAATACATTATTTGGTCTGCATTTTGATTTACTGTAGGACTTTCCTTCGAAGCTGTACATCACACCTAGATCAGACCTTCATTTCGAAGCTCTAAATCATACCTTCATTTCGAAGCCCTTCTTAAGACCTTCCATTCGAAGTCCTATATCAGACCTTCATTCGACAATCCTTTGTTAGGCATGATTTTTACCGCGAGATGCAAGGCCTGGCCTCGCAATGTCACTCCATGAAAAAAAAGAAATAAAGATTGAATGCGGCGGCCAGGCCTCGTGGCTCTTAAATCAGGCCTGATAGCTTGCCGCCTAAGACCTGATTTTTACCGCTGGGTACATTCATAAGTATGTATGTACATATGTGTATTTAAAAAGTGAAATAATAAAATATGTGTGTTAACAATGTTAATAGTGTTTTGTGCCTGTTTAATTATAGTAAAGGCGAATGTAATATTAATATTATTTTTTGTGATTATGCCATTACAATTCTGAAATTCAGTGGTTAAGAGTGGAAAAAAATATGTACACGCTATCGCATTAACTGAGCATGAAAAAACAACAATGTATGTACGTAAGTAAATGCAGCAGCAAGCAAACATACGGAGAGAAGTGATGTGTACGTGTGGGTATGTGTTCATCTTGTCTTTTCGTTTGAACACTTGTGGCTGCTAC
Source organism: Eudasyphora cyanicolor (assembly GCA_963930755.1). Lineage (NCBI taxonomy): Eukaryota > Metazoa > Arthropoda > Insecta > Diptera > Muscidae > Eudasyphora > Eudasyphora cyanicolor. The sequence continues at coordinate 151,867,022 of OZ005736.1, read as the reverse complement.
GCCGTACATACATACGTTAGTTTTTTTTGTTGTGCGATGTTGATACTGTTAAATGTACATACATACATATGTTGTTAGAAGTGCTTTCGTAATACCTACATACATATATATAAACGATGTTTTTGTTTTTTTCTTTTCAGTTGTTTCTTTTTCTGTGGCTTGCGGCTGCTTGTGCTGGGAGTCCGGCCTTGAATCTGTTGGTAAGTTGTGCCAATACTAGAAACTGTTGATAAGCTGTATCAATACTAGTTGTAGTGTGCGAAGTAATTAAAGGAAAAGTGGTATGCATGCATACATTTGTTTTTTTATACCCTCACTTTAGTAATACGAGGGTATATATCATTTGCAACGGGCCAAAAGTGTAACACATTGAAGGAGTGATCTAAGACCATAAGTATGTTCAGCGCATATTAGTTTTGGGTCATTTTAAGTCGAATGAGATATGTCCGTCCGTCTGTCTGCTGGCTAGTGCGCACGATAACTCTCGAAAAGAGTAACCGATTCACTTCAAATTTGGTATACGGTAATATTTTTTTCTATCTCCGGTTAAGTTCAAAGATGGGCCATATTGGTCCATTCCTTCTAGTACCTCCCACACAAAGGGTTAACATTTAGGGAAATATTGATTCTTTAATAACAACTATACCTTGGTCGGTTTACCCGACTGAAACTTTCTTACTTGTTTTTAATATACAATTCAGTGCACTTCCTTGAAGTATCATCCATTGACTTATCCAATCCTTGATTTTTATATCTATTCCGATTATGATTTTGGTGGGACATCGGCTTTCTATCAGATTGCCTTTGTTATTAATCTCCTCTCTCCTATAAGTTTGCCGTAAGATCGGACTAAGCTCAGTACCCCAAACTAAGTGCCTAACCGTCCTGGGCCCTTAATAATCGAAAGATTCAGGGAGTTTACGTGGACGGCACCTTTTGAGCGGGGACTGATCACATGTTGGTCAAGCACAGAAACGTAGGCACTTAACTTATAGTCACAGAGCAGATTTTTCCATCAGATCAGCCCATCGGTAAAAGCTTATGCTCTTTGAACTACAGAATTTAGGTAAAAAGTCAAAAGATCTTAGAATTGCACCCTTTTTTACATTTATACTTATATTTTCTAACCTTTTTGTTTTTTTTTTTCTTTTCAGGTGTTTCTTATACATGTATATATTAACATATATTTTGTTAATAAAATAAAAAATAAAAATGCGAAAGTTAAATTTTTCTTGTTTTATTTGATATAAATATTAAAAATTATTGAAACAACTATGTTTCTGGTTACATGAAGTAACCACTTAATAGTGAAATTAACAATAAAAAAGGTTTCAATAACAATCTTCATAGTTGATAATATTAACAATTTCATTGTTAAATTGAACATGCATTGTTTCAATAAATTAACTACGAAATGTTAATATTAACAATTTTCATGGTTAAAAAATTCAAAAATGCATTGTTAAAGTAACAATTATTATTATAATATTAACAATTTTCATGGTTAAAAAATTCAACCATGGAATAGTTAAATTAAATATTATTATTGTTAAATACCAGTCAACAAGAAAATGTTCAAATTAACCTTATATAACGTAGACTCCAAATCATGTTTATTTATGGTTAAGTTAACCTTATATAAGGTTAATTTTTGGCTCAGTGCGTGATTGCTCGAACTTCTGCTTGAAATACTGTGTTATGGTCTGGGAGGCGGAAGTACTGTACCATATTAAACACAGTTTTTTCCAACTGCACAATTTTTAATTTTTCCATCACTGTACCATACGTAACCTTAATCTTAACCATATTTAACCCATGTTCCCCCACAATATTAAACACATGTCCCACTGTGCCATATTTAACACATTTTTGACCCACTGCACAAATTTAAATTTTCCCCCACTGTACCATATTTAGCACTTTTTGCCCCACTGTACCATATCCAACATTGTTTTGTCCCACTGCATAATATTTATCATTTTTGTCTAAAAAACTCCTTGTGTCTAGTCTACGTTCCAATGGCTAGCCTCTAGCCAAATTAGACGATTAAAGCTCTTGCCATTTGGACTTGGCTTTGGTGCCATATTTATCCCTTTTTGTCCCAATGTGCGCGTAAATTTTTTAATTTCGAAAAATTGCGATTCATACCGAATCTTTGCCCTATGCGCTACCCTCACACGAAATGTTGCAATTCTAGCTCCAGCCGTTTGTATTTGGCCCTTCCATATTGCACGTCTACATAGCAAGGACTACCATTCTACCAAATTTCATGACTCTAGCTTAAGCGGTTTGGGATGGGCGGTGATCAGTCGTAACTGACATTAAGTATAATTTTTTTCCCACAAAGTGACGTATCTGCATTGTTTATGAAAAACTTGCATTATAATTAATTTTTTTTATTTTTTTGATAATAATATTGAAAACAAGTAAGAAAGTTTCAGTCGGTTAAACCGACTAAGGTATACCCTCACTTTGTGAGTAATGTAATATATAACATTACACCAATAAATCTGTCAATTTGTGTGGGAGGTACCAGAAGGGGTTTTCCAAATACACATATTTTTCGGTAAACAGTACATTCTTAAATACATTGCATTGTGCTGAACTATAAGCGTTTAGGTGCACTGGTATATTAAAGTTACGAGCTATGTATTTTTGGTATGATTTTGTCATTTTGTGTGGGAGGTACAAAAAGGGGCGGGGTGATAACGCCCACTTTTTACAGGACTATAGGCACTATAACAGCATTACACTGTACAAAATTTCAAGTATTTGTATGCACTGGTATTTAAGTTACAAGCCGTTTACTTTTGGTAAGAAACGGTCCATTTGTGTGGGAGGTACCAAAAGGGGCTGTACAATAATGCCCATTTTTTACCGGACTATAGGCGCTACAAAAACATTATACTGTAGAAATTTTCAAGCATTTTTATGCACTTGTATTAAAGTTATAAGCAGTTAAATTTTGATGCAAAATGGTCCATTTGTGTGGGAGGTACCAAAAGGGGCATGCCAACTTCACCCATTTTTCTCGAGTTAATAGCGACTAATATACTAATATTATGTGCAGAATTTCAAAAGATTCGAATAAGTAGTATAGAAGTTATTAAAGAATCAATATTTCACTAAATTTTAACCCTTTGTGTGGGAGGTACCAGAAGGAGTAGACCAATATGGCCCATCTTCGAACTCATCCGGAGATAGATCAAAATATTACCACATACCAAATTTGAAGTCAATCGGTTACTCCTTTCGAGAGTTATCGTGCGCACCAGCCAGCAGACACACAGACAGACAGACAGACAGACAGACAGACGGACGGACATTGCTCATTCGACTTAAAATGACCCAAAACGGATTTCCTCCGAACATACTTAGGGTCTTAGATCACTCCTTCGATGTGTTACACTTTTTTCCGTAGCAAATGATATATACCCTCGTCACACTAAAGTGAGGGTATAAAGATGGAGTTAAGTACACAATGAGAAAAGCAAACTGGAAATATAATAAATATTACGCTGTGGGGAAGAAGGAACATTGTCTCAAAAACAGAAAAACTGCTCTCCTGAACAATTTTGAAAATGTCAGTTACTGCAGTTGGTCATCCAAGCGACGATATAAGTAGTTGTTATTGTCATTTTAATAAGGGGTTAAATAACACCTTACCAATAATGATTTTCATAAGGGTATATATAGGGTGATCCAAGTACAGATACTTTTTCAATAGCCTTTTTTTGACAGATCACGTGTGAGTCGTGTCATGCTGTCATGTTATTTTTATACCCTCACTTTAGTGTGACGAGGGTATATATCATTTGCTACGGAAAAAAGTGTAACACATCGAAGGGGTGATCGAAGACCCTAAGTATGTTCGGAGGAAATCCGTTTTGGGTCATTTTAAGTCGAATGAGCAATGTCCGTCCGTCTGCCTGTCTGTCTGTGTGTCTGCTGGCTGGTGCGCACGATAACTCTCGAAAGGAGTAACCGATTAACTTCAAATTTGGTATGTGGTAATATTTTGATCTATCTCCGGATGAGTTCGAAGATGGGCCATATTGGTCTACTCCTTCTGGTACCTCCCACACAAAGGGTTAAAATTTAGTGAAATATTGATTCTTTAATAACTTCTATACTACTTATTCGAATCTTTTGAAATTCTGCACATAATATTAGTATATTAGTCGCTATTAACTCGAGAAAAATGGGTGAAGTTGACATGCCCCTTTTGGTACCTCCCACACAAATGGACCATTTTGCATCAAAATTTAACTGCTTATAACTTTAATACAAGTGCATAAAAATGCTTGAAATTTTCTACAGTATAATGTTTTTGTAGCGCCTATAGTCCGGTAAAAAAATGGGCATTATTGTACAGCCCCTTTTGGTACCTCCCACACAAATGGACCGTTTCGTACCAAAAGTAAACGGCTTGTAACTTTAATACCAGTGCATACAAATACTTGAAATTTTGTACAGTGTAATGCTGTTATAGTGCCTATAGTCCTGTAAAAAGTGGGCGTTATCACACCGCCCCTTTTTGTACCTCCCACACAAAATGACCAAATCATACACATAAACGATTATAGTTCAGCACAATGCAATGTATTTAAGAATGTACTGTTTACCGAAAAATATGTGTATTTGGAAAACCCCTTCTGGTACCTCCCACACAAATTGACAGATTTATTGGTGTAATGTTATATATTACATTACTCACAAAGTGAGGGTATACCTTCGTCGGTTTACCCGACTGAAACTTTCTTACTTGTTGTTAGGTATTGTTTGGCATTTCATCATGGAAAGACTTACGCCTGCTTTTTTCTTTAAAAAATTAGGGAACCTGGAAATGGATCACGCTATATATATCCCATATAATGGGTGATTCATCGTGAGGTTTGATTTATATTGTAAAATAAAACACATAAATTTGAAAGTGAACTTAAAATTTGTATTATCTGTTAAAAGAACAATTTATGGCATTTACAGTTTGAAAATGATATAATGTAAATTTTGGCCATGACTACGTCTGAGGTTGTCCATTTGGGAGGTCCAATTTTGGGCGCTTCGTTCGAGCATAGCGACTGGTATCTCGCGAATAACACGAGTAACGTTGCATTCCAAAGCGCCAATCGTAGCTGGCTTATTCCATAAGACCACAGACTTTACATGTCCCCAAATACAATAGTCCAAATGTGTGATATCGATCGATCTAGGTGGCCAATTTACCGTAGCAAAACGTGGCCAATTTACCCTACAAATTAAGTGCTCAACAAAATAGTTTTTCAACAAGGTCATTGTTTCACACGCTGTATGTCATAGTTTCATGCGCCGTCTTGTTGAAACCACACTGCTCCAAAGACGTCCTTAGTCTTCAAAATAAGTAAATTTTGTAATTAAAATGAAGAAAATGTTATTAAAATTAAGTAAATTAATTAATATTATTGAAATTATCTATATTTTAAGTACAAAATGTAAGTATTTTAAAAACTAATGACGTCTTTGGAGCCATTCTTTAGTTTTATGACAATTTTTTTTCAGTGCAGAGCCCACTGAGACCATGCGCTTGAATTTCAGAAAGCGCATAGTCCTTTCACATGGTGTGTTAATGGTTACCATTGACAGTAAAATTCTGATTTTCCACATTTTTTAAGAAATATGGACCAATGATTCCAGCATCCCATAAAACACACTATACCTTTGTTTTTAATGGATGAAATAGTAGCTCTTGGTACTCTTCGTGTTGCTAACTAATCACGCGTGACCTGTAAGGAAAGCATATTGAAATCCAAACCTCAATATGAATCACCCTGTATAATTAAATATGACGAGGAGTATTTATACTCGGAATGTCACTAAATTTCTAAATTAAATCATCGTTTCTTTATTAAAAATTTGTATTGCCGCATATTTAACAATATCAGGCTTACATTTACCGACAAAAAAGTACGTATTTACGTTAATATCAGAAAGTCATTATTTGTTGACTAAAGGTAATGTAGACGGTAAAGAGTTGTCATTACTTTATTTTGTAATGCATGTGGTAATGACATGTACTTACTAAGTTTTTGCTGGGTAATAACTAGATGCACTGTTCTGTATATAATGACATACAAAAATGTCAGCCCTGAAACAAAATTTGAATTTTTTCTTAAAATCAAAACTTTGGCCAGACCCCCAGAAATAATAACAAAACCTTTACAAATTAGAACAACAACAAGTAAAGTATAAACTGTGGACAGGTGTTTTCGAAATTTATTAAAACAAAGTCTTTCATCTTGGCAAATATTTCAGTCAGGTACTTTGGAACACACGACTGCAGATGTATGGAGAATGTTGAAATGAGTGACGACTATCTCTGTGTAGGTGGCAATACATACATATGTATGTATATATTCAGTGTGGTTGTGTGCATGATAACTCAAATATGTGTATGTGTAATTGTATATGTTTATGTTTCATTTCCTCTGATTCTAACAAAAAAATTTAAGCACTTTTTTTTTAAATTTTTTTATTCTTTCTGTTTTTTTTGAAAAAAGTTAAGCTCGGTAAATAAAACTCAATATGTATTCAAGTATTTACAAAGTTTTTGGATGCTTGTTTAAATTCTCACATGTACGTACATTTTAGGTGCGAATTAGTATGTGCCGAAATATGAAATGTGTAAGTGGGAAAAATTAAAGAATCTGATATAAACCTTATTATGGTATACAAATAAATATGAAATATGAACAAGTAAAAGCGTTAGGTTCGGCCATGCCAAATCTTTTATACTATACTGAAAAATCTTTGTCATGAAACGATGCTTAAGCAAATTATTGAAATTGGTTGAAATCGGTTCAAATTTTGATATAGCTCCCATATATATGTTTCGTCCGATTTGGCTCTTTAGTCCTGTAGAAGATGTATTTTACAACCAATCGTTTTGAAATTTAGAATAGTAGCTATATCTCCCATATATATGTTTCGTCCGATTTGGTCTTTTGCCCTATAGAAGCTGTATTTTATATCCAAGCACCCACTTCAAGACGATTGGTACCACAATTCTCCATATTTGGTTCCCAGTATTCGAGTCTTATGGGTGGTCACCTGCTGTGGAATGCATCCACACCAAATTTGAAGACTCATCGGAACTGTTGGTAGCAGGTTTTCAAAATGAGGTTATAATGTCACGACCACGCCCGTTTCACGCGTATTATTTCCTTGACGCCGCATAACATTACCAAGAACTGCCATGCACATTTTCAATATGACCATGCATTTATATTCGCAATGTTTCAATTTTACATTTTGTTCTGTACGGGTGTCACACATTTTTCTAGGTTAAGCACTATAACTAAGTTCACGTATACCGAATTTTGAGGCTATTACTGCAATAGTATTCGAAATATTGAATTTTTAACCTCCATGTTGCGTGGGCGGTCGCACACAAATTTGTCCAATCATAAATTTTCCCTTCCCGTGTCCTTCTTTGGACCAATACAAATTCATCATATAAAAATTGTGACATCGAACTATCTATCCTCGAGTTATGAGGTTGAGTGGGCGGCGCTATGACCACTGACAAATTATAAATTTTCCTCCATAGTGTCGATCATTGGTCAAATACGAATTCATCAAACCAAAAATTTGGAAAACATAATGATCCGTTTACGATTTAGTAGGTTGTATGGGCGGTGCCTGCCCCTATGGCAAATCATAACATTTCCCCCACAGTTCCTTCCATAGGCCAATATTAACCCGTCAAACTCATGAAAATCGAATGATATATTCTCGAGTTATGAAGATGTGTGTACGGATCGCGCTCATTTGACCAATCTACAGTGTTCTTTTTTGGACCAAAGTGAATACATCAAGCCAAAAATCGTGAAAATCGTACGTTTATGTGGGCAGTTCCAGTTCCCCAGTGTCCTGTATTTGGCAAATACGAATTCATAAAGCCCAAAGTTATAAATATCGAATGTTCTCGAGTTATGAAATTGACCAGTCATACATTTTCCTGCACTATGTCCTTTCTTGGGTATACAGAATTCATCAACCAAAAAAATGTTTCACTCACCTTTAACCAATGCAAAATTTTCCTCTGTAGTGTTCTTCACCCTGAATACATTAAGCCCAAAATATTAAAAATCGAACGATCTGTTCTCGTGCTATAAAGTTTTGTTTAGCCTTTTCCCATCCTTTGACCATTCATAAATTTCCTCCCATTGGTGTCACTTCCGGAGGCAATACGAACCTCGCAAGCCGAAAACCTTCAAAATCGTAGGATACATTTTCGAGTTATGAAATTGTGTTGACCGCGAGAATCCTCTTTGACAAATTGTAAATGTTTCTCCATAGTGCTCTTTCTTAGGCCAATACGAATCCATTACAACCAAAATTGTGAAAATCAAATAATACGTTCCCGAAATATAAGGTACCGTACGTTGTGTCGCGTCCCTTTGACCAATGCTAAATTTTCCTCCACAGAGTCCTTCTTTGGGCCAACAATACGAATCCACTAAGCCAAAATTGTGAAAATCAAACAATCCGCTCTCGAGCTATAATGTTATGTTGGCTGTCGCGACCCCTTGAATAATGCTAAATTTTCCCCTATGGGGTTCTTCCTTAGATCATTAATCCCAAAATCGGAAAATTCCAACGCTCCCTTCTCAGGCTATTAGCTTGTGTTGGCTGTTTCGTGTCTCCTTGACCAATCCTAAATTTACCTCCACAGTGGCAATTCTGGAGCCACTACGAACTCATCAAGCCCAAAATCATATAACTCGAACGACCGTTGCGTGTTCAAACGCCCAGCAAAATTTCTCATTACCAAATAATCCGACGAGTAAGCAAAGTTCGATAATGGTAAGTACTTATTACTTAGCCACTTTTCTCATTATTATACCCTACACCACACTGTGGTACAGGGTATTATAAGTTTGTTTCATGGCAGATGTTTGTAACACCTGAAAACACTATAGCTAGACCCACCTTAAAGTATACCGATCGACTCAGAATCACTAGCTGAGTCGATTTAACGATGTCTGTTCGTCCGTCCGTCCGTCCGTCCGTCTGTCTGTCCATGTAAAGTTGTTCGTCGACTACAGGTCGCAATTTAACTCCGATCGTTCTGAAATTTTGCAGTTTACAGTATTTCGCGGCTGTTAAGATCGCTATTGAATTTGGTTGAAATCGGTTCAGATTTAGATATAGCTCCCATATATATCTTTCGTCCGATTTGGTCCTTTAGTCCGATAGAAGCTGTATTTTACATCCGATCGTTTTGAAATTTAGAATGGTAGAGTTTCTTGATCCATGAACCAACATTGCCGAATTTGAAAAAAATCGGTTAAGATTTAGCTATAGCTCCCATATATATGTTTCGTCCGATTTGGCCATTTAGTCCTATAAAAACTGTATTTTACATCCAATCGTTTTGAAATTTAGAATGGTAGAGTTTCTTGATCCATGAACCAACATTGCCGAATTTGAAGAAAATCGGTTAAGATTTAGCTATTGCTCCCATATATATGTTTCGTCCGATTTGGCCCTTTAGTCCTATAAAAGCTGTATTTTACATCCAATCGTTTTGAAATTTAGAATTGTAAAGTTTCTTGATCCATGAACCAACACTACCGAATTTGAAGAAAATCTGTTAAGATTTAGCTATAGCTCCCATGTATATGTTTCGACCGATTTGGCCCTTTAGTTCTATAGAAGCTATATTTTACATCCAATCGTTTTGAAATTTAGAATGGTAGAGTTTCTTGATTCATGAACCAACATTGCCGAATTTGAAGAAAATCGGTAAAGATTTAGCTATAGCTCCCATATATATGTTTCATCCGATTTGGCTCTTTAAATCCAATCGTTTTTTATACCCTACACCACACTGTGGTACAGGGTATTACTTAAGTATAAAATGTCCCAAAAGTAAATTTATGTAAACAATTTATACATGAATTACAAAATTTATATATCAGAGTTATTCAAAATTACGAGAGTGGTGTAGGGTATTATATAGTCGGCACCGCCCGACTTTAGCCTTTCCTTATTGGTTTTAACATGGGGATGTCATTGGAGGGAAGTACTTCCCAAAAGCATACAATAAAGTAGCATAATAAGTACTTATTTGTAGCATAGGCATACCACATAAATATGTGCTTATGTTTTCACGATTTTAAGTACTTGAATAATGCATTACCAATGAGTAAATACGTAGTAGATATGGTAGATATGTAGAGATGGCCATTGAAAGTAATTTTGTGCATATTGTCGCGCATATTTCGAATTTCTGAACCCAAATCATCATGTAAAAAATTCTTCAATGGTCTAACATTTGATAAAAAAATCACTTATTTCTGTTATTATTGGTAAGTCATTAATAATAAGCCGAAAGTAATTCAGCGAATAGTGAGATGTCATTATATGAGAATGCAGGGAATAATGACAGGTACTTACTAAGATTTTGCTGGGTACGGCATTGTGTTTTATATATAAGATATAAGTATATAGATATCAGTGGTCGATTTTAGTACAGAATAAGACCTCAGTTGTTGACTCTAATATAGACACAGTCCTCAGTGGTCAGAGGTATAGAAGAAGACCGCATTGGAAGAAGAAGGTATAGAGGAAGACTTCAGTGGACGAGACAATTATAGAGGAAAAACCTTCTTGGTCTACTCTACCCAAAAAAAGAACCTCCGAGCTGCAGAATCAGTAATCGAATCTAGTATGGAGAAGTGAATCAGTAACTCTGATATATATGCTGAGGTCAGGGTTCGACTCTAGTATGAAAGAGGGACCTTGGTCTACTATAATATCAGATATCAGAATATTGTTTGTTGGTTTTTTTTTCAAATATTTTTTCTTTATAATTTGGTGAAGATTTTCAGTTATTATAATGTAACTTCTGAACCTATGTCGTCCCCACTCCAAAATTTACACCATCGGTAGAGTACACATGGACCATTTTTTATAAAAAATGTAAGGGAAAAAAATTAGATCGATTCTGAGATATCGCAATTTATATTTTTGCCTCTAATTTGCATTTAATTTTTTTAATATTGTGGGTCATTACTCCCACGTACTAGGGCAACATTTTCTGAGAATTTGAGAAAGATCTAATTTTTGGCCTGTGACACTTGAGAAAGACCTACCCATATAAGATATAAGTATATAGATATCAGTGGTCGATTCTAGTACAGAACAAGACCTCAGTGGTTGACTCTACTGTAGACACAGACCTCAGTGGTCAGTGGTATAGATGAAGACCTCATTGGTAGAAGAAGGTATAGAGAAAGACTTCAGTGGACGAGTCGAGTATAGAGGAAAAACCTTCTTGCTCTACTCTACTATAGAATAATACCTCCGAGCTCCACTCTAGTATAGAAAATGAAATCAGTAATCGAATCTAGTATAGAAAAGGGAATCAGTAACTCTGATATAGATGCTGAGGTCAGGGTTCGACTCTAGCATGAAAGGGGGACCTAGGTCTACTATAATATCAGATAAAAACTCAGTTATCGACTATAGTAGTCCTCAGCTGTCTACTCTAGAATGAAGGCCTCTATATTTTTGGTCAACAAAAATATAGAGGAGGAACATGTATAGAAAGGCCTCCGTGGACGACTCTACTCTATTATAGAAAAATACCTCCGAGGTCCACTCTAGTATTAAGAAGGGAATCAGTAATTCTTATATAGATGCTGTCATCAGGGTGCGACTTTTTGTATGGAGAGGGACCCGGATCTGCTATAATATCAGACAAAACATCACTTGTCGACTATAGTATAGAGTGTCCTCAGTGGTCGAATCTGTTAAGGAGGCTGACATCAGTGGTATAGCTTATTATAGATGAGGATCTCAGTAGTCGACTCCAAAAAAGGGGCAGATCTCAGCGGTAGTCTGTTATATTGAGGAGGACCTCAAAAGGAACCTATAGCATTAAATAAGACCTCAGTTGTCGACTAAATCATAGAGGATAAATTCAGTGGTCGACTAAAATATTGAAGAGAACATACGTAATCGACTTTAATATAGAGGCGACTAGAATGGTCGACTCTAGAGTGGAGAAGGTCTTCAGTGGCCTACTATGGCTTTCACAAAGGCCTCATCTGTCGATTTTAGTAAAGAGGACTACCTCGGTGGACGACTTTAGTATGAAGGAAGACGTCAATCAGTAGATTGGGACATCTGTGGTTAACTCTACTGTTGACGGAGACCTGAGTGGTCGACTGTTGTATTAAATTAGACCCCATCTGTCAATTGTATTTAGTGTGAGGAGGGCATCTGTGGTCGACTCTGATATAAAGACAGACCTCACTGGTTGACTTCGGTATGGAGGACCTCAGGGGTCGACTGAAGCACAGTAAAAGGGAGACGTCAGTGATCGACTCTATTAATAGACAACCCTATATGGTCGAATCTGGAATGCAGGGGGACTTTAGGATGGACCTATTGTATTATGTAATACTCAGCTCTCTACACTAGCATAAACTCAGTGGACGACTCTAGAATAGAGGACGACTTCAGTCTAATATAGAGGACGACCTGATTTGTTGTCTTTGGTGTAGAGGAGGACATCTGTGGTTGTCGCTAATAGAGACGAGGTCTTTAGTGGTTGACTATAGTATTATGCTAAACCGCAATATTAAGACCTCAGTTTCCGTCAAGGAAAATCTATCAAACAATATTTTCGTTAATTTCAAGGATAATTCGTATAGCACAAAAATATTTACACGCGCACCCTATTATCGATGTTTGAGTTTTTCTTTTGCACTTCCTCCTCCTAATGTTGTCAGAGCGGATGTGTGTATATTTAGTCGTATGGGCGCGATCTCCTGTCTACATGTGTTTGTATATACTAAAATGCAATTTATATAATTTTCAAATAATTACAAAAGTTACTAACATTAATTGTTGCTTGTTTGTAATTTGGTCTACAAGAAAAATAATCAAATATTGTTGAGCAAGTAAGTAATTCTTGCTGTTGCCTCTGTTTCTGTTATATGTCTCGGTATCTTCCACCATCTGCCGCTGACTCCCGCCACCGATAGAGCTGGAACTTGAATGCCAGAAATTAAGAATCTTTAATTTATCAATTGTAGAACTTTCCCACTCTGGCTACATTCGATACACAACGTCGTCGTTACTTCCACTACTACCAGCGCAACCGGCTGGAGCAAAGGCCAAAGTGCCAGACCCAGATCCACTATGAAAGTGAAACCACCACAGAAAAATGACAAACTGGTGGGAGATTGGGTAATGATGCCGGGGAACTTTTCTTCTAGTCGAGGGGGAAAGCAGAGACTTGGTGCTCTCTAAAAGTTTGTGATTAAAAACAATGTTGAGCATGAGCTGAAAACATAAGCATCGACCATTGAAAAACATTAGCCAAGTAGTTGATAGATACACTTATTCATTTTGCAAATTACAAAGAAGATAACTTTAATTAAGTTTAAAAAAAAAATCATAAACAAAAAACTTTTTCCTTCGAGAGATATAAGCAAACACTTTTACTTAAACTCGTACATGTACGTATATGCAGATAGATACTCGTACATACTTATGTATTACGAGTAGTTTGAAGGACTTGCAATTTGTCCTGAGACTCTGGAGTATGACATAATTGCTCAACAAAATTGACTAAACAAATTAGTAGCGCAATGCATTTACAAGGAAGTGAACTCTTTTAGTTGCCCCATTTTCTATGTTATTCCAAAGGAAAGAGCAGTTCTTAGGAGGAACGGAGTAACAGTGATGCTCGATGACAACTTTGTTCAAAAGTAATGGGTTCTCTGTTATTTGCTTAATAATTTAAAAATAAAGAAACCAGAATATATTTCTGATGAAGTCTGCTAATGCCTTGGAATAAAAGTTCTTATTGTGGCATATGATGGAAGATAGAATTTGGTTAAATGACAATAAAGCATTTTGTACCATTCGTCTCTTAAATTTATAGGAACATTTTTAAGAACTAATTCTATGAAGATTGATTTATTGTGATTTATAATTGTTCACATTTTTGTTTATTTTGCAGGTACAACGCCCACTGCCAGACCAGTAATACCAAGTCTTACATGTGGTAAGTTAAATAACAGCAAATACGAACATATCAGTTGTGTAAAATGCCTTAATGATTCTTTCATTTTCTCAGAAATATAAAATGAAATTTGATACTTTGTATTGCAGATATACCACGTTACATTAGCATCCTAAAACTAAATTTGTTATCAATGTTTTTTTTTTAATTTCCTTACCAAAACTTAAAATGGCTATACCTTGTTAAATATGCCTCCTAGGAAAAATAAACATTTGATAACATTTTTGATTTCCATAAGCAAAATTTGAAATATATACTCTTTTATCTGTTTAAATAGACCTCCTTTTGAGAGCCAGAAGATATTTGTTATCACTTACAGAGTACAACACATGATTTTGGAACTCAATTCTGAGAATTGGACGTGAAAGAAGCCCCAAAAATAAGAACTTCTGCATCATTCGTTTAGTCATTCAGTTTTTCATTCGTTTAGTTTTGCGATTTGTAAAGCGCTGGAAGCACTTTTTTCGGGTATTTGTGTTCCGCATTTGTTTTCTCCTATTCAATATCTATCTGCTTCAGACACAAAAGATATATTCCGTACGGTATACCGCCAACGTGACTAAACGAATGATGCAGACGTTTTTATTTTTGGGGCTACTTTCAGGTCCAATTCTCAGAATTGAGTCCCAAATCAAAAATGTTTTACTGTGTTATGAAGCAATACTTATAGTTCGAAAATTGCAAAGGAATTTTTTGTCAAAGTATGATTGCTGAATCATGGATGATGAGATTTACGTTTTGTCTGCGTTTTTGCAATTATAATGACAAGAGTGTTATATTGATTGTAGAAGGCAGAATATTGCAGAAGAGTTCCGTGTACAAAATAAGTCAAAGTTTCCCAAAAAGTTTATAGCATAGCTAGATATTTGTATGGAAGCCATAAATATTGAAGGGCATCTCAAAGAATGATAACCAAAGGGGTTACTTTCATTTATAAGAAAATACGACGTCTCTAAATTTTTCTAGCCCAATCTCTCGGCTTGTATTTACACCAAAAGTGCTATTAAGTGGTACTAGCCGAATGACATTTTATTTGTACCAAAGGATGCTAATCCACCTAACTGCCAGGAGGTACATCCAAGCTAAAAATATTAGGTTTTAGTTAAAAGGACGTTAAATGGGACAACAAGAGAAGCAAATTATGTCAATTAGTTGAAAAGAATGTGTGTCGCTTGCTCCAATAAAGTACCAAAACACCACTATTAAAATCCTGATGGCAGGGATTTCTGCAAAACTCAAAACTTTTATTAAAATAATTTAAAACTTTGCCGAATTTCAGTTTAATTTTTTCTTGATTGCTGGTTAGGTCTTAAACTGAAACATTTCATTAACTTTTGTTTCTCTCATTAATTTCTAAATATGCCAAGTCATCGTTTGTTGTCAATCCATAGAGCAATTTATAGTTATGCAACGATTCATTATACGGTTTCAATTATAAAAGAATTTTACATTGATTTAAAATTCCTAAAAAATTAACTTTGAATTACTGAAAAACTTAAATAATAGGAAATAATAGTGCCAACTGCAATACATATTTTAGGCAATGTGCTGGGTTAAATTATAGCAAAGTACAAATATCATTCTATCAAAATTAATTGCTTAGCACATACAAACGATTCTTATTATTTTCATAATTGTTTTGTCAATATAAAATGTTTTTAAAAAGTGAGACCCTTTTGTATGCAATAACGTCTTTTTTGTGCGAGTTTATTTTTCGAAAACTACTTTTGTGCAACCTTTTTAAATTTGTCAAAGGTAACCCTGCCTAAATAGGCGTTATTTCCCCACCCCTCCCATACAAAAGGACCATTTTGCACAAAAAGTAAACGGCTTATAACTGTGATTCCTGTACATACAAACACTTGAAATTTTGTATAGTGTAATGCTTTTATAGTACCCATAGTCCTTTGGAATATGGGAGTTAAGTCCACAGCCCTTTGGTACCTCCCAAACAAAATGGTCAAAATAAAACATATGAAAAATTATGTTTCTTTTTCATTTACACTGTGGGTCATAACATACACAATAATTTATATATTGTTTCAAATAGGCATTGTTTTCTCGGTGGCCTTATGTTTCACCTAGGAACATGGATAACAATAATACTAATGCGTACACGCTGAAAAAAAATCGCTTCTGTAGAATATTGTCCCAAACATATTCGGCTTGAAACATATATACCTTTAGGTTACACTCTAAACATATAATATTTGGTACATACAAAAATTATATATTTGGGAAGATGTTGTTATAAACAAATCTTTTTTTACATCCCAAAGTGTTTATTTTGGACTATTTTTTCCGAAACAAATATTTATTTTCATTTAAGTATTCAGAAAATATGTAAATTGTGTTAAATTTTTCAGTAATTCAAAGTTAATTTTTTCTAAAATTTTAACGTCTTAAATATAAAAAATAATAACACTGTGCTCGAAATGGACACTTTAAAAATGTAACAGAAAGGAGACCCTATGGATATACCTATTTCGACCTTGCTGAATCTAATGGAGCTAACCGTTTTGTTAGGTTAGCTCTTGTTTTCGCGATATTCGACCACAAAGTTTGCAAAAAGAATCATAGAGGTTAGTTATCTAGGAGGTGATTTTGAAGTGTATGACTTCGAAAAAGTTCTTCAGTCCAAAGAGGGAAATAAAGGAAACCCTTCGAGTATTATTTATCTTAAAATAATCAACCACGCTTCTCATCACTTTACCCCCAAAAAAGTGCAATCAAATCTTACCATGTGGCAAACGTCATACAAATCATCGACATTTTTAGTTTGTATTTTTGAGAAAAATGTTCCTCGCGAAAAATTACTATGAGTCTCCCTTCAACATATTTATGAAAAATTAACAGGTTTCACAATTTAGCAGGTTTTGTTGGTTACCTTTGAAATTTCCATTAACACTAACGAAAAAATAATTTACAAAAAATTTAAGTCAAAATATTTTTGTTCAAATATTTTCTGCTATGAGCAGAAAAATACACAAATTATGTAATAACTCGAAATTTGCTTAATTTTCATAAAAAAGTTGAGAAAGGACTTATAGTATTTCTTCGCGAGGAATATTTTTCTCAACTATTACTAAAAATGTCGACGATATATATGTTTTTAACATATGATCAATTTCATTGCCCTTTTTCAGGGGTAAGGGGGTGAGAAGCGTGGACGACTGTTTTGAGAAAAATAATTGTCCAAATGTTCCCTTTATTTCGATCTTTGGACTGAAGCGTATATTCCGAAGTCTTCCGCTTCAAAATAACCAAAGAGATAAGTCAGCTCTCTGATTTCCCAACAAATTTAGTGGTCGAATATCGCGAAAACAAGAGCTAACATAGAAAAACGGCTAATGCCACTGGATTCAGCATGGCCGAAATAGGTCTCCTTTCTGTTACATTTTTGGACTAGCACAGTGTAATAATTGAAATCATATAATCTTGGATCGAAATATATACTTGGAGGATTGACAACCAATGATGGCTTGGAATACTCAGAAATGTTAAATGATTGGTTTAAAACATAAGATATTGCTGCATTTGGTATCATAACTGGGAGGTTCAAACCAAAAAAAATAAAAATTAAATTCGAAAAAATCACCAAAAGTTTCGAAAATCTTTCTTAAATAAAATATATTTGAAGAAATTCCTAAACAATAATTTTATTTGTATTCAAATACATATTTTATTTGAGAAATTTAGTTTGCAAATATTATATGTTGTAAAATATTAATCTACGAGTTCCAAATATATATTATTGATTTTCAAATAAAATTTATTTGCTCAGAAATATATAGTATTTAAAAATTAGTGTTCCAAATATATTTTCTTTCTATTCAAACATATTAAAAAAGGCGATTTTGCCCCGTGTAATTCCAAAGAAAATCGACACAGTGCGTATATTTATGAATTTAGATTTCAGTGAAATATTACACGCATATACTAGAAGACCATGCAGACTTACTATCATTTACGGATTGTTCGAATTCATAACGGTTTTGATTTTATACCGTGCCCAAGTTGGTCACCTACAACATTTTATTACAAATTAAGTCTTTTTGAAGTTTACATAACTTTTGAACGGAATATCAGATTTGAGTGATATCAGTACCATTTGAAAGAATTTAACATCCCCTCTAATTAATTAATTATTTTTTTTTTGTCTGTGAAGTGCATCGAAATCCTTGATTATCCTGAAAAGCCTATCTTAAATTTTTTTTCGTTTTATTTTTAAAACTTACCACAAAATGTAAAAATTTCAGCCTGGGTTCTCCATGGGTTAAAAAATATGAATTTATTAGTGTCCGTCAGTCTGTAAGTTCGACTGAATGGTGCTAACAATAACTCTGAAAAGAAGTGACCGAATGACTTAAAATTTCGTGTGTTATAATTTGTTATTCAAACCCGGTTATGTTTGATGGACAACCATATCGGCCTATTCCTTGTGGTACCTCCCCCACAAATGGTTAAAATGTAGTGACATGTTATAGCTCTTATAACTTCTATGCTACTGATGGGTATCCCGTAAAATACATAGTAATAAAAAAGGGCGAAAAAGCCACGCCCCTTTTGGTACCTACCACACAAAGGGACCAATTTGTACAAAATGTTCACAGCTTACAACATTAATACCAAATGCAAATACTTGAAATGTTGTGCAGTGTAATATTTTTACAGTACCTACAGTCTAGTACAAGCAATTGCCACGCCCATTCTAGTAACAAATCGTAACAATTTTGTGAAATGTTACAGGATAATCCTTAATAGACAAAAACTAATTACTTAATTTATAATAATGCGTATAGACTGTTATAAGACTGTTTTTGAACATATTTTCTAGAAATGGTTTAGGTTGAAATTATAAAAAAAAATAAAATACGTAACTGTGCCTTCTAGAACGAGTTTATATCAACTGAATGTACCATTATTTCGGAGGTATATCAAAACGTGGACCGATTTGTCGCATTTTTCCAGGAAGAGTTAAAGGCATTGTGCAACATAAGCTGCTCCTTATCCCAAAAATTTCGTAAGGATTGGTTCCTTTTTTCGAGCAGTACTTTGATTGTCACAGACGGACGGACATGGCTAAGTCGACTCTGGGCATGATTCTGCGTCCATCGGTATATAAAATTCATTTTTACATTCTTCTTTTTCCCATATTGTAAATCGGTAATAATAAATTAATTTTCGCAACCTTTTTTTACTATATATTGTTTCATAAAAGACCAAAAACTTTTATTGTTGCAAACCCTCAACACAAGAAATGCAAATTGTACAAAATTCACTATTGATATGTAAACAATCAACATGTGTTATATATTATTCGTTATTCGAATACCTTTTTGTATGTAATAAAAAAAATTATATGAATTCATTTATTTGATCATTAGTTGTTGTTTTTTTTATTTATTGGACAAGTGAGCATACATTTTTGTTAATTAATACAGTCGTTTTTAAAATAAACAATAAAATAAAATATATATTCTATTAATGCATCATTAAAAGAGAAAATGGTGTGTGAAAAAGATGGTGTTGCCAGCATTACATTGACGAAGTCATTAAAATGTTTATTAGTTAAAATGCTGTTTATGAATACGATTTTTTAATAATCGTTTATTAGGCCAAAAGTGTTTGTTAACTAAAGTGCACTTTAAATCATAGTTAGGATTTTTTTTATGAATACGGCTGTACATTTGTAAAAAAATGTTGCACCCTATAAAATCAAAACTGTTATGAATTTGGACAATCGGTAAACGGTAGTACAGGCAAAGAAAAAATTCGTCGTTCACAAACGATTTATGTTTATCCCAAAACCCAAAGAAACGTTTATAGCAAACGATTAGTGTACTTATCGTAAATAATTCATATTTATTACAAACCCTGTGAAACGTTTGGTGCAAACGGTTATTGTGTTTGTCACAAGCAATGCCTGTTTATCCCAAACACTGTAAAATGTTTGTTGCAAATGGTTATCGCGTTTGTCACAAGCAATGTCAGTCTATCAATTAATGAGAAAACGTTTTTTGCAATAGAATAAATTGTTTGCATTATGATATTTAATGTGTATATATGGCTTATATCTTCTAATTGAGTTATAGACAAACTGTAAATAAGAAAGCATGTTGTAGTCCACTGTGTGGAAATTTAGCAAAACTTAAAATGCAAATATCTTGTTAAATAAGCCCCGTAGAAGGAAAAGGGCGAAATGTTGTTATCACCAAATTTTGGCCAAAATTTTCAATTTCCTTAGCTAAACTTAAAATGCAAATATCTCGTTAAATAAGCCCCGTAGAAGGAAAAGGGCGAAATTTTGTTATCACAAATTTGTATCCAAAATTTTGAATTTCCTTAGCTAAACTTAAAATGCAAATATCACGTTAAATAAACCCCGTATAAGGAAAAGGGCGAAATGTTGTTATCACTAACAGTTAATCATTAACAAAAACAATAGATGATCACAGCTAGTGTTAAAATCTATTGTTTTTGGTATTCCGGTTTCCCACAAAATGTTCAATATTTTTGTCATAGACTATCTGGTTATTTTCCCACATGACTTCACTTCATTTACAATTTACCTATAACATTAAATTGGAATCCGCAGTTTATTTGCGAGATGTCGCACCTCCGATAATTAGATAATTGGTTTAATTAATTCTTTGAATGACATAATTTTGAGTTCACTGATAAAAACATTTTAATTTTACCACACACGCGCACAAATACCGAACACCACAAACGTCAGTACAAAACTAAAGGCCCAACAGCATACGACTCAAGGAATGCTGAAAACGAATGCAGATGAAAATTTTCACCACCGTCTGTTAATAAAAGAAAGCGGACAAACATGTATGCAACGTTGCAACGTTTCTTTCCCAGCGGGCTTTTTATCCTTTGATGACATTGTCGTCAATGATCATGTCATGCAGGACCTAAATCACATAAACTGTTTATCAATGACAACATAAGGGAAAACTTTATTCATGACCTTTTGCAAGGCAAGTTCCATGACAAAATGTTGGAAAAAACATGTTGAAGACACACAGCAAGACAAAGTTTAAGATTGTCGGGCATGCCAATCTGTTGGCGACAAGTTCGGCGACAGCATCGTGCATCTGTTCCTTAATTAGATTATAAGCTATATACTGTTATGCATAATTTAGACGTAAGTAAGCGCAACGTTCTAGCACTGCCGACGTAGCATAGTGGAAGCACGCGAGATTTGCAATTGGAGGGTTCGAGTTAAAAAAATCAAATTAACATATGAGAATTAGAAGAGACAATGACTTAATATAAAAATTGATTGCAACATTAAACATTGGCATCAGCCTAAAGAAAAAATATTTTTTCAATATTTTCTTATATATGTATATGATTGAAGACATTGTACATTGATTTGCTGCAAGACAGTGTAAATTAATTGATCATCAATGATTTGCTACAAGACATTTATGGCGCTTGTGTGAACATGTCGTCGAGGATTCTCTTTGTCTGGCCTCTAAGTGACTTCAATGATTTATAAAGGTTCATGCACCCGCTTCAGGGATATCTTTAAGACATTCCCTACTGGCTTTTGTTTTTTGTACACACACATCTGCATATTTTGTGTTGTATACACACACACATCTGCATCTTTTTGCAGAAACGTTGCAACCCAGTAGGCTTTTTGGCCTTTGATGACACTGTCGTCAGTGACCAAGTCATGCAGGACATAAGTCTCATAAACTTTTATTCAATGACTTCATTCACGTCCATTTGCAAGGCAAGTTCCATGACAAAATGGTGGATAGAACTATGTTAATGACAAACTGCAAGACAATGTTGAAGATTGTCGGGCATGGCAATCCGTTGGCGACAAGTTCGGTGATAGCATCGTGGATCTGTTCTTTAATGAAAACAGCGATAATGTCATGCATAATTTAAACGTCAATTAGCGCACTGTTTCAGTATTGTCACCGTAACACGCGCGATTAGTAATTCGAAGTTCGAGGACAGATCAAGACATTTTCAAAATATAACAAAATCAATTAAAAAATCAAATTGGCATATGAGAATTAGGATGGACAAAGAGTTTACTATAACATTAAACATTGCCACCAGCCTGAAGAAAAAAAATTGTTTTTAAAATTTTTTTGTACATTTGATGCGAGACATTGTTCATAAGTTGATCGTCAATGATTTGCTACAAGACAATGTCTTGCACGACTTTTTTAGCACTTGTGTGAAAATGTCGTTGATTATACTCTTTGCCTGTCCTCTGAGTGTCTTTAAGGATTTATAAAGGGTCTTGCACCCGCTTCAGACATTCCCTACTGGGAACGTTTCTTTTTGTGTTGTATTCATGAATGGTGTGCACACCCATCTGCATATTTTGTGTTCTGTACAAATACTTATACATCTGCACATATTATTCCATCATATAAACAATAAAGTCATAAAACCGCACTCTCACAAAGTGAAAACAAGTTTCGCTCTTTGCTCTCTCTCAACTCTCTTTAACATCTTCAATCATGTTTATATACAATATGGTTCCGTAAATGTTTTTCGTTTACCATAAACGTAAATTACGATAATTTTGGAATGACAGAATGTTCGTTTACAACAAGAGAAATTACGTTTACGATACACTTTTTCATTCACTAAAAATATTTCAACCGTTACGGGAAAAGTAGTTTGTTTGAGACAAAGAGAAATGTTTGCGATAAACGACCAAACGTGTAAAATTTCATTGAACTCGAAACTGTCAAATATTTAAATGTAATTTTTGGGTCGTTTTATTTTGGAATTACCCTAATAACACTGTGTGTGCATAAAAATGTGTCCTCGATGAAAACAACGTACTCCGCATAATTTTGACCCGCTTATTCGAATGGCATTAGCCGTTTTTTTCTGTGACATCCCGTTTGAAGATATTTAGCCCCATACTTTTCTGGTTAACCAAAGAGGTTAGTAAAGTCAAACACAGTTATAGTATATAAGGGATCGAAGTAGATGTTGCATGTCAAAGAATGAAAGAAAGGAGACACTTGAAGAAGTATTTCTTCTACAACGCATGACACACCCACCCTTCCCATTACCACCGAAAATTCCCCCCAAAAATATTGTTTTATCAAAAGTTTAGAACTCTATGGATTTTTTGGGCAAAAAGATTCCTTGTAAAAAATCACTATATGTCCCCACAATACACCTTTATGGCAAACAAATGGTTTTTGAAATATGTAACGAATGAATGAAAGGAGACACTTCAAGAAGTATTTCTCCTACAATACATGACACCCCCGCTACTCCCCGTACCACCGAAAATTCCCCTCCAAAAATAATGTTGTATCAAAAGTCTTAGAACTCGATGGATTATTTGGGTGATGTATTAGACAAAGAGATTCCTTGTAAAAAATCACTATAGGTCCCCACAATACACTTTTATGGCAAACAAATGGTTTTTGAAATATTTATATCATAATTATTGGTAATGCATTCATTGACTTTTGTGTGGTCTTGCAATATACCTTTGTTCACAATTGTTTAAACATAACCTATAAATACAATACATTTAAAAAACCATTGGGTTGCCATAAAAGTGTATTGTGGGGGCCTATATTGATTTTTTGCAAGTAATACTTTTGTCGAATACATCATGGGTAATGGTGTAAACGTGGGTGTCGGGTGTTTTGAGAGAAATACTTCTTGAAGTGTCTCCTTTCTCTCGTTCTTTGACATGAAACTTCTAATCCGAAGCTGTCTATATTAAAATTGTTTCTAAATTCCTTTACCCAGCAAACTTTGTGGATAAATGCGATATATTTAAAAAACCAATGGGTTGCCATTAAAGAGTATTGTGGGGGCCTGTATTGTTTTTTTTAAACGCTTATGTCATAGACAAAATTTTAATTTAAAAAAATTTTAATACGATAATGTTTTAAATTTTATGATATTTTACTACAAATAAGCTCGCCCGATACTTAAATTTGAGCCACAACCTGCTTATTTTAAGGCCAAACATAATTAGTTTTATTACGCAATGTACTCGATTCTGTGAAATACATCTTCAAAACAAGTTATTTAAATTAACTATGAAAAATTCTTATTTTTATAGCAATTGTCTTTGGCTTGAAATAATTGCCGAAATCTTAAACTTTATGTTAAATTATTTGTGTTCGACAAAAATTATGGAAAATAATGTTATAATTTCTCGGCAAATATACTATTTTTAGAAATGGCGCCAAGTCATTATTTGTTCAGCCACATAATGCATAATCATTTACCATTTCTTGTACATATTTGTTTATGGTTTAGTTCCAGTTTTTCTTCTACTTTTTGTGGAGTTGTACATCGCTGAGTTCCATTTCGTTTTTTCCATGAATAGAAAGTTATTAGCTAAAGACCTATTGCCACATATCCTAATATTTAATTGACTTTGCTTTATGCACAGCCAGAAATGTTTTCCAAGTCATTGCAGGAAATTCGATTTTAATTATTTACTTTAATGATTTTCACTAACCAGCAAAAATGATTCGCATCATTTAGGCATCTTCTAACGGGAAAGGAAGAATACAAAATGTGTGCCCAGATTCCTTTCAAATACCCAGCCAAGCAAAAGCTGCTGATGATGACACGACAACGCCCTTAATTCAAAGAATCTTTGTATCCCGTTTCTTTTTGGTCTGATTTTTGTTTCTTCAAATGTCAACCAATCAATTAATTTTGATTGATTCATTTTCATTTGATTCTGTTAATGTTATTGAAGACGACGCGAAACCCCCCATTGAAATAAGCAATTGAAAGAAGAAAAACATTTTTAATAAATTATTGTCAGCTTTCTCTTTTTGCGCTTCATCATTTTGCGCGAGTATTCTTCTATTTCCGCTGTAAGTTTTGCAAATAATCGCCAGGGTGTCGAATATAAATTAAAAACGTTTTCAATTTTAGCTCTTCTGTGTATTCAATTTCAGTAGCCATTATTCGTGTTTTCCACTACGGTTTATTTGTGTTTATACAGTAAGGCAGGCACTCTCTATTGGAAATGTGACCGAGGCTGATACAAATAGATTAAAATGTTCAATGAAAACTCCTGTCGGTGAACCAACATGCTTACAATAAGGGACAGTCTACATAATCTTCCCTACACGAACTTGTGAGCACTATCGAAACGTCCCTACATTTTAAGGAATTCACTATGATGGCCTTTCTGTCATAGAAAATACTCGTCTGGTGGACAGCTCTGCAGAAATCCACCTTCAGCGAATGGCTGCTATATATGTATATCACTGGATCGCTGAGAACGATACCAGTTGAGGCGCTAAATGTTATACTACATTTAATGCCCATTATTTTGATCAATGATTGCATCACAATAATGTTGCATACAAAATCATTGACTAAAATTTAAACAGAAATTACTTATCTTATTAAATAAGTGTTGAAAAGATATCCAGAATATTCTCAAAATCCCTGTTTAAGGACAGGACAGGAGTTTTGGCTTTATGTTTGTAAAAAATATATCGTGCGTTTGAATATTACATTGTTAGGCCCCAGGAAGTTAATAACAAATCTTGTTGTTGCTGTAGGAACAAAATGTTGTATATTCGTCCACAAGGTGTTGGGTTGTCGTCCGCTTTGGGATCTGTTGCATTTGTTTCCAGGTTCAGCAAGTTGGCGACCTCGATAGGGTGCGTCCATAAAGATCTCCGAACAAGCTGAGTTGGATTGTCTGGGCAACGCAAAAGGTTTAGCGTAACATGTAGTTCCTGATCACACGCCACATTGCCGTCAATTCGAGCCCAGTATGAATTGAGGCGGCTACACCAACCATATCCCATATGCGTAAAGATCTCTCCTGATCTGGCTAGGAGCCTGGGTTGGTTATGCCGATAGCAATCCAGCAAGTACTGATTCAACAACATAAAGTTCGCATGGTTATGATCTTCGACTTCTCATGAAGATAGTCCTCGGAAGACTTGAGGAGGAAGCCGCACTTCTGCAATTCATGTAGTGAACATAGTGGCAACTGATTTGGTGGCGGAAATCTGCATGTTCCTCGCTGTGAAAAAACTGGTCAGATCAGATAGATTAAATTCTCCACCTAGGGGAAATCTCAGCTTAACTCTACGGAGTTTTGACTTCTTGTTGCAACCTTCGATATACGAAAGGCGCCCACACATATAGCAGGCAATCCAAAGTTTCAAACCCGATGGGAGGGACGTATTCGAAGGCCTTGGATGGGTCAAGAGCCACGTGGACCGTTCTACCACACAGTCTTTTCTGCTAATGTAAGGTTAAGGCAAACAGTAAAGTAGTCTTAAGATGCTGCTTTCGGAAACCATACTAATGGTCGGCAATCGGAATCTGTCCATTCAGGCTCGGGTAGAGAAACTCGAAGGTAGGGACGTATTCGAAGGCCTTCGAGAGATCAAGAGCCACGTGGACCATTCTACCACACAGTATATTCTGCTAGTGTGTGAGGTTATGGCGTGCAAGACAGTAGTCGTAGAATGCTGCTTTCGGAAACCATTCTAATGGTACACTGAAAAAAAATTTGTCATAAAATTAAAGAAATGCTCCAAAGACGTCCTTAGTCTTCAAAATAAGTACATTTTGTACTTAAAATTAAGAAAATTTATTTAAAATTAACTAAATTACTTAATATTATTGAAATTATCTATATTTTTAGTACAAAATGTACTTATTTTAAAAAGTATCTTTGGAGCATTTCTTTACTTTTATGACACATTTTTTTTCAGTGTAGGCAATCGGAATATGTAAATTCAGGCTTGGGAAGAGAAGGGCCTCAAATGGTTTCAATACCAGGCCCAATCAGCCCATTTTCCAGTCCTCGGGAACTACATATTAGAATGACCATGAACAGGTTGAGGGCTTTCAAACATTAGTTGGAACGTGCTGAACGACCACTCATTCTCAGATCAACATTATATAGATTTCAAACTCACTGAGAAAGCACCTAAACCTATCTTTCACAGCAATGTGAGGAAGACAAAGCGGCACCTGCATGAGAAGAATTTCCAAAATGACCTCAACTCTTAACTTCTGTACGAACCGAATGGCAGAGTCGGCCTGGACAACTTAGTCGATCATATCAATCCTGTCCAAAAGCAAGGCACAAGGGTAAAACTAAACCACAATGGTGGAATTCTGAGCTACATGCTAGGCAGAATACCTGCAACAAGGCCAAATCTAATAAGGTCACCAATGACTGGGGTGCCTTATAAAAAATAACGCAAAATCTAAGAAGGAACTAAAGAAAGCACAAACACATTCTTGGTACACCTTCTGTAAAGAAATGAAAAAGGTCTCGGATGCCGCAAGTGCAAAGTGGGTTACCTACCTGGACAAAAGAACAGTGAGCATTCACTGAAACTACTGCTTGACACACATTTCCAGGGGAATTGTCCGACAGAACTGGAGAATAAGAAGGACCAACAAAAAACAATGAGCAGTCGATGAAACTACTGCTCGACACACATTTCCAGGGGAACTCACCGACAGAACTGGAGGAACGGCATGACCAGGAAGAGAACGATAGGACTGCAATCGTCGGTAGGTTGTTGACTGGGAAATCCCGAATCAGCTGGGCGATTAACAGCTTTAAGTCCTTTAAATCGTCTGAACCAGATGACATAACTCAAGCAGAAATACCGAAAATGTTGAACTACATTCTTCCCTGGCTGGAGAAAATATGTGAAGGATGTATCAGGCTGTCATATATTCCCAGTTGATGGATGGACACAAAAGTGGTACTCATACCCGAAGCTGGAAAGATATCGCACACTAGGCCAAAGGACTTCAGTCCAATTTGCCTATCCTTCTTTCTATTGAAAGGTCTGGGAAAGATTTTAGATTATTTCATTAGGTAGAACCTGGATACAAAACTCCAGCCGGGGAACCAACATGCTTACAATAACGGAAAGTCTACAGAATCTGCCCTACACGAACGTGTGAGCACTATCGAAACGTCCCTACATTTTAAGGAATTCACTATGATAGCCTTTCTGTCATAGAAAAGGCTCGTCTGGTGGACAGCTCTGCAGAAATCCACATTCAGCGAATGGCTGCTATATATATCACTGGATCGCTGAGAACGATACCAACTGAGGCGCTAATATTTAGCAAACTGCAATTCGCATTTACGAGAACTAAAATTTCTGTTGGGCAGAACAAAAAATTGTTTTTGCAAAATAAGTTTCTGCCACAACAAACGAAATTTCAGTTCCTGCAAACGAGAATTGTAGTTGTCTAAAATTTCGTTTCGCATAAACGAACTATTTTCTTGCGTATATCGGTGTCGGGCCACAGGAACATACCAGGGAACTGCAAGTCAGATGAACTTGCAAGACTAAGAACTACCGTACACGCTCCAGGGGAACTGGAATATGTAAGCATACCTCTAGCGACCTACACGCTCTTCTTGAGAGATAGTGCACTTACGGCAACAAATGACAGGTGGTCAATAGTCAGTAAATGCATACATTCCAGGCCTAGACTCAAAACGCACCAAAACACTGTTATCGTTGTCGGGAACGGACGTCTCACTTATCGTGTCTATCATGACAGGTCACTGTCTTATTAGACGGCACGCAGATAGGTTTCAAGCCGCCTTCTAGAGAGAGAAAACCTTAGGCTCTTATTTCTTTGAGGAGTTAGCCAACTTGGCTGATGTCGGAATCCGCCAACATTTGACCTTTTAAAGCAATCAAATTTTTTTAACGGGAGGGACTAGGGATAATTTATGTTTTCCCTTACGTCCCTGTGGTAACACAATGAACTGTATAGTCTAAGCGAGTCTGTTTTACAGGCTCCACTCTTAACCTAAACAATCCTAGATGTATAGGGTGATCCAAGTAGAGATACTTTTTTCAATAGCCTTTTTTTGACAGATCACGTGTGAGTCGTGTCATTGTCATGTTATTTTTGTTAAGTATTTTTTGGCATTTCATCATGGAAAGACTTACGCCTGAACAACGTTTACAACGTTTTGACAACAAATTGACATACTAATTAGTGTAATGTTATAACGGGTGATCCAAGTAGATATACTTTTTTCAAAAGCTTTATTTTGACGATCACGTGTGAGTCATGTCATGCTGTCATGTTATTGTTCTTAAGTATTGTTTGGCATTTCATCATGGAAAGACTTACGGCTGAACAACATTTACGCGTGTCATTCGCCAGTTACCAGTCGAAATGCTCGAACGAGTCATCGAAAATTGGACTCAACGGATGGACCATCTGAGACGTAGCCGCGGCCAACATTTGATAGACATAATCTTCAAAAAATAAATGCCAATGAATGTTCTTTCAAATGATAATAAACATTCCCCATTCAATTTGAATTTTCTGTGTTTTTTCTTTAAAAAAGTAGGGAACCTCGAAATGGATCACCCATTATAAAGTTGGGGCTTCAAGGTCATGGCATAAGCGGATGATGTGGCAATCGCAGTAACTGACAAATAAAATGGGCCTGAAGCAGGGGTTTGGGCGTTAACCCAAACGAGACTATCTAGGAATAATTCAAGATAGGAAATTGTTATTCTGTATATACATACGTACAAGGTACAACAAAATTTGCAGGCTCTATTGCCATCAATACCGCCTCTGCATTAGTATATGAACACATAGCATTTCTCATACATACATAGAAAGATACATATGAACGCACTTTATTTTTAAGTGATTATATTATCGATATTATTTCTTCTTTCTTTTTTACAATTTGTCGCTTATTCTTATTTTTTGTGTGTCGGATTTTCACTTCCGTTTATCTTAATTGCATTTCGGAGTTCTGTACTGTAAAATGTATTTTTGTCTCAATTCTTAGAAATTTGTTTATGCCTAATTGATAACATTTTCGACAGAACAGCATACAAAAAATTTTGGAAATATGTCTCATAGAAATTTCAGAACACATTTAACTTTGATGATGGATAAAGACGCGCATCCAATTCTATTTTGGAATGTGTATAATTTGAATGTCAAATACAATGACATTGTAAATATTAGATATCACATTACTTCGAGCTTAAAATATTTTTTTTTTAAGCGAAAGCTAATGCTGGAGTTCTAGCATATAATACACTATGCAACAAAATTTTTGTCGAAGGTCTGTGTAAACACAAACAAAATATTAAAAGACATTTTTATGGTAATTTTTATACCTTCCACCAAGGTTGGGGGGTATATTTATTTTGTCACTCCGTTTTTAACACCTCTAAATATTGATCCGAGACCCCATAAAGTATATATATTCTTAATTGTCGTAAAATTCTAAGACGATTTTGCCATGTCCGTCTGTCCGTCCATCCGTCTGTTGTAATCACGCTACAGTCCGTAATAATAGATCTAGGTTGATCAAATTTGGTAGAAAAATTTCTTATAGTTGCAGGTTGTTTGGGATTGCAAATTCGCCATATCGGTCAATGTTTTAATATAGCTCCCCTACAGAGGTCGCTCCAAAATACGGTTTTTGAGCCATAGATACCACATTTTTAAAGCAATTTAGCAGAAACTTTGCAGTTTGTATTATATTTTGACAAGAATTCATCACAGCAAAAATTTTACAAATCGGTTCCAAAATATACGTATTTAAGCCATAAATACCACATTTTCTAAGCATTTTAACTGAATCTACGCAGTTTGTATTTAATTAAGACAAGAATTCTTTGCAATAAAAATTTTTAATATTCTTTTTTGGCAAAAATTCATCTCAATCAAATAAAATTTTATTTTGTTGTAGTCCCCGTGTAGATGTAGCTCCCAAAAAAGCTATTTTAAGCCATAAATACCAAAGTTTTCAGGTGAAGAGTTTGGCTAAAGAATTTGCGGCCTAAAAATTGCAGCGTTCGGTTTTTTAATAATTTACTCAAACAAAAAGGATCGTTTCATGACTTTCTCCATATCAAAAGATTTTTTCTGTACTAAAAATTAATGCAATCCAAGGTGGAGGGTATGGAAGAACTTAACGATTTTACTAGTTTTTTCTTTAAAATTCCCATTTTCTTCGAAGATGCCTTTAGCATTTGGACCATATTTTTTGAAGTATATGTGGTGACATTGTGTGAAGCACAACTCCATAGAATATAAAATTAAGAAACCTTTGAAAAATTCATTTTGGAAATTTTTTAAATATGTATGTTTATTCATTCTAATTTTGAGTTCAATTAAATCGAAACAAAAAATAAACGTTTGACGTTATTTTATTTAAATATATCGCGACATAATTGGTGACACCGACAATGACAACACACACCACAACAGAAATGGAGCAAACTAGTGCTGGAGAGGGCATCATACATGGTGCACAAGTGCACGAACAATCTCTTGGTATACAACATGACAATAATATTGCTAATACATATACCATAGAAATCGCAGCATCAGCCGTTCATAAACTTCCATCATTTTGTACACGTAATCCCAAATTGTGATTTGTGCAAATTGAGTCTGTATTTGCTTTGGCTGGAGCAACAAGAGATGAAACAAAGTTCCAGTATGTTATTGCAAACGTGGACCCACAAATAACCGAAACTGTAAGTCTTATTATCTTCAGTCCTACAAGCAACACATCTCAATACAAAGCGACCAAAGAAGTCCTTTTAAGTTTATACGGCGAGTCTGATGATTCACGATTACGCAAGCTTATTAGCGGTCAATCTTTAGGACATAGACCCTCACAATTTCTTCAAAGATTGCGAAACCTCTCTTCTGGCCAAATCGGAGTATTGGTTTTGAAAACCATTTTCTTAGAACAAATGAATGATCAAATTCGAACCATTTTTGCGGTAGCAGATGGCTCGTTATCAGTACTCGCAGAACAAGCTGATAAAAATTTCAATGTTCTTAAACCATCAGAGATTTTCGCATTTAAACATATATCGGAGAAGGAACCAACCGTTTCCGAGATATCCATGAAAGAGTTATCAGATCAGATCAAGTCACTGGAAGGAAAAATAAGAAAAATTAAGACAAGAAGAGAGCGATCGCGAATGGTGCTGGTATCATAACCGCTTTGGAAAGAATTCAACTAAATTCACATCACCATGTTCATACCCAAAAAACTGAATGGAACTTCAGTCGCGGCCACTGAATTTCCTACTGGTGATGGTCGCCTTTTTGTTAGAGACTTAAATTCAAGATTACATATATTTTTTAATCGATACCGGTGCCGTAATATCATTTTTACCTCGCTCGACACCGAAGGCGACACACCATAAGACGTACGAGCCTCATTTTTCACTTAACGCAACAAATGGCAGTATTATAAATACATATGGGACACAAGCACTTGAACTTAATCTGCGCCGTAGACGCATGGAAATTCATCGTAGCTGACGTCAAAAGGTCAATTATAGAATCAGATTTTCTTAAACATTTTAATCTTTTGCCCGATCTATAGAATCTTACTTTGGTTGACGGAAAAACGCAGTTGAAAGTATCCGCAAAATGTTAATCAGAACCATCCCTAGAACTCAACGTTGTCAATGCTTCAGACGAATATCGAAAGTTACTTGAGAATTATCCAACACATTATTCTGTTAATAGGATTAACGAAGTACCGATAAACGCTAAAATTTACCACTACATCAGACAACAAGTCCACCTGTCAAATCAAAGGTACGGAGATTAGACCCTAGACGTTTAGCAGCAGCGAAGAAAATGTTTAAATTTCTCTTCGATAAAGGGATTATTCGACCATCTAAAAGTAGTTGGTCGAATGCACTACATATAGTTCCCAAGGCAAATAATGTAGCCTTGAATCGCTTAACAGTCCCCGACCGATATCCCATACCCTTTGTAACAGATTTCCCGCCAAAATTACAGAAAAAAACCATTTTCACGAAATTGGATTTAGTCAAGGCTTACCACCATCTGACATAGAGAAAACCGCAATAATAACCCCATTCGGCCATTTGGCTTACGCAATTCTGCACAAACATTCCAGAGATGGATGGATAAAATTTGGCGCGATTTAGACTTCGTTTTCGTATATATTGGCGACATACTGGTGGCATCGAGCTCAGAAGAACATCTGTTACATCTTGATACCTTATTTTGCCATTTCAGCGACCATGGCATTATACGAGAAATCAGCCCAGGTAAATGTACACGCTGCGCAACATCAAATAAAACCAGTAAGGAAAGGCAGAAAGTCGGGCGGGGCCGACTATATAATACCCTACACCTCCCTAACACTGCGATAAGGGTCATTGCCATAATAATTTGGAATAATTGGCAAATGGGTAGAAACATATTATGTAATTCTGAAACAATAATCGCTAAATTAAGCAATATTCGTTCCTAAATTGAGAAACATCTTTCTGGAAAATTTTAATGATCGGAAATAAAAAATACAACTTCTATAGCGGTTTGATACCAAATCAGGAGGAACATATATATGGAGCTTTAATATAAATCTGAACCGATCTTCCCTGAATACTCATTCATGTAAAAATACCTCTTTCTGTCAAATTTCGTACTGATCGGATATAAAATACAGTCTCTACAGCGCTTACATGTCAAATCGGGGGTAACATATATATGGGGGCTATATCCAAATCTGAACCGATTTCTGCCGAATTTCATACTGATCGGATATAAAATACAGTTTTTACAGCGCCTACATGTCGAATCGGGCGTATCATATATATGGGGGCTATATCTTAATCTGAACCGATTTTCTCCAAATTTGCCAGTATTCCTTCATATAACAAAAAACCTCTTTCTGTCGAATTTTGCACTGATCGGATATAAAATACAGTTTCTTCAGCGATTACATGTCAAATCAGGGGTTACATATATATGGGGGCTATATCTAAATCTGAACCGATTTTCTCCGAATTTAGCAGTATTCCTTCATGTAAAAAGACCTCTTTCTGTCGAATTTCGTACTGATCGGATATAAAATACAGTCTCTACAGCGCTTACATGTCAAATCGGGGGTAACATGTATATGGGGGCTATATCCAAATCTGAACCGATTTTCTCGGAATTTGGCAGTATTCCTTCATGTAGAAAAAATCCTCTTTCTGCCGAATTTCATACTGATCGGATATAAAATACAGTTTTTACAGCGCTTACATGTCAAATCGGGCGTAACATATATATGGGGGCTATATCTTAATCTGAACCGATTTTCTCCAAATTTGCCAGTATTCCTTCATGTAATAAGAAACCTCTTTCTGCCGAATTTCGCACTGATCGGATATAAAATACAGTTTTTACAGCGCTTACAGGTCAAATCGGGGGTAACGTATATATGGGGGCTATATCTAAATCTGAACCGATTTCTTCCAAATTTAAAAGTGTTCATTCATATAATAGGAAACCTCTTTGTCACGAATTTCATACTGATCGGATATAAAATACAGTTTTTACAGCGCTTACATATCAAATCGGGGCTAACATATATGTATATGGGGGCTATATCTAAATCTTAACCGATTTTAACCAAATTCAATAGGGATCGTCCTTGGGCCAAAGAAAAGATATGTGTAAAGTTTCGTCGAGATCGGGCCATAATTGCGACCTGTACTTTGATTACAAGAATACATGCACAGACGGACAGACGGACAGACGGACAGACGGACATAGCTAAATCAAATCAGAAAGTGATTCTAAGTCGATCGGTAT
The DNA here is from genome assembly GCA_963930755.1 of Eudasyphora cyanicolor. Classification (NCBI taxonomy): domain Eukaryota; kingdom Metazoa; phylum Arthropoda; class Insecta; order Diptera; family Muscidae; genus Eudasyphora; species Eudasyphora cyanicolor. Next base: position 151,832,308 of record OZ005736.1, on the reverse strand, counting down.
AATAAACGATGGGTCTATTTCTTCTCCTTTTGGGTGTTACAAACAAATGCACAAAGTTATAATACCCTGTACCACAGTGTGGTGTAGGGTATAAAAAGAAAGATAAGACAAAAATAAAATGGAACCCAGAATCTGAAAAAGCATTCTAAATTTAAAACCAGTAAGGAAAGGCTAAAGTCGGGCGATGCCGACTATATAATACCCTACACCACTCTCGTAATATTGAATAACTCTGATATATAAATTTTGTAATTCATGTATAAATTGTTTACATAAATTTACTTTTGGGACATTTTAACTTAAATAATACCCTGCAACATAGTGTGGTGCAGGGTATAAAAACGATTGGATCTAAAGAGCCAAATCGGATGAAACATATATATGGGAGCTATAGCTAAATCTTTACGATTTTCTTCAAATTCGGCAATGTTGGTTCATGGATCAAGAAACTCTAGCATTCTAAATTTCAAAACAATTGGATGTAAAATACAGCTTTTATAGGACTAAATGGCCAAATCGGACGAAACATATATATGGGAGCTATAGCTAAATCTTAACCGATTTTCTTCAAATTCGGTAGTGTTGGTTCATGGATCAAGAAACTCTACCAGTCTATATTTCAAAATGATTGGATGTAAAATACAGCTTCTACAAGACTAAAGAGCAAAATCGGACGAAACATATATATGGGAGCTATAGCTCAATTTTATCCGATTTTCTTCAAATTCGGCAATGTTGGTTCATGGATCAACAAACTCTACCATTCTAAATTTCAAAACGATCGGATGTAAAATACAGCTTCTAAAGGACTAAAGGGCCAAATCGGACGAAACATATATATGGGAGCTATAGCTAAATCTTAACCGATTTTCTTCAAATTCAGCAATGTTGGTTCATGGATCAAGGAACTCTACCATTCTAAATTTCAAAACGATCGGATGTAAAATACAGCTTCTATAGGACTAAAGGACCAAATCGGACGAAAGATATATATGGGAGCTATATCTAAATCTGAACCGATTTCAACCAAATTCAATAGTGATCTTAACAGGCGCGAAATACTCTAAACTGCAAAATTTCAGAACGATCGGAGTGAAATTGCGACCTGTAGTCGACGAACAACTTTACATGGACAGACGGACGGACGGGCGGACGGACGGGCGGACGGACGGACGGACATCGTTAAATCGACTCAGCTAGTGATTCCGAGTCGATCAGTATACTTTAAGGTGGGTCTAGCTGTGTTATTTTCAGGTGTTACAAACATCTGCCGTGAAACAAACTTATAATACCCTGTACCACAGTGTGGTGTAGGGTATAAAAATGATTGTGCATTCAGAAAAAGCACTTAAAGTTGATGCGTCGAACATCAGAATTTGAGCAGCATTGGAAAAAAAGACATCGGACGGTTGAAAACCTCTGCCGTTCTTCTCACGTAAACTATCTCCAGCTGAACAAAATTACAGCACGTATGATACAGAGTTGCTAGCAGTATATTCAAGCGTTAAACATTTCCGTTATATGCCAGAGGGTCGGAACTTTGCTATATATACTGATCATAAACCACTTACGAGTATATTTGCTTTTAAACAAAAACCAGTAAGGAAAGACAGAAAGTCGGGCGGGGCCGACTATATAATACCCTACACCTACCTACCAATGCGAAAATGGGCATTGCGATAAGAATTTGGCAGTGTTCATACATGTAATAAGCAAACTCTCTCTGCCCATTTTCGTACTGATCGGATATAAAACACGGTTTCTACAGTGCTTACATGTCAAATCGGGTGTAACATATATATTGGGACTATGTTTAAATCTGAACCGATTTTCCCCGAGTTTGGCAGTGTTCATACATGTAATAAGAAAACTCTCTCTGTTAAATTTCGTACTGATCTGCTTTAAAATACAGTTCCTACAGCGCTTACATGTCAAATCGGGTGAAACATATATATGGGGGCTATATCTAAATCTGAACGGATTTTCTCCGAATTTGGTAGTGTTCATTCGCGTAATAATAAAACTCTCTCTGCCGAATTTCATAAAGATCGGATGTAAAATGTGGTTTCTACAGCGCTTACATGTCAAATCGGGTGAAACATATATATGGGGACTATATCCAAATCTGAACCGATTTTAACCAATTTCAATAGGGATCGTCCTTGGGCCAAAAAAGAGCACTATACTAAATTTCATCACAATCGGACCATAAATACGACCTGCACTTTGATTACAAGAATACATGGACAGACAAACGGACAGACAGACGGACATGGCTAAATCGACTCAGAAAGTGATTCTGAGTCGATCGGTATAATAAACAATGGGTCTATCTCTTCTCCTTTAAGGTGTTACAAACAAATGCACAAAGTCATAATACCCTGTACCACAGTGTGGTGTAGGGTATAAACAGAGGGGTGAGTCCTCGGCAAATTAGGCATTTAGATTTCATTTCGCAATTTACAACAGATATTCGTCAAATATCGGGATCAGAAAATGTTGTTGCAGATTGTTTATCGCGATTGCAGGATATTGATTCGCTAGACTAAACAACCATGTCGACGATTCAAGCTGATGACTGCGAGTTGAAGGAAATATTGAATATTGTTAAAGTAAATTTACTGCGATACCACAAAACCAAACCCTCGACCATTTGTATGTAAGAGTCATCGTTACAAAGTGTTCCAAAGCATACATCAATTGAGTCACGCTGGGGTACGGGCGACACGAAAAATTATTTCCGATCAGTTTGGTTGGCCGTCAATGAAAAGTGACATTGCTCAATGGGTAAGAAATTGCATACAGAGCCAACAGGCAAAGGTTTCGAACAATGTAAAATCACCGCTTGGAACATTTTCAATCACATCATAGCGTTTTACTGAACTACATATAGTCTTAGTAGGACCTCTACCACCAAGCCAGGGCAAATGCTACTTGTTAACATGCATAGACAGGTTCAGTCGATGTCCAGAAGCAATCCCAATTGATAATATATTGGCAGAAGCAGTCTGCGATGGTTTTTATAATGGATGGGTTTCCCGCTATGGTTGTCCAAGCAAAATAGTGACAGACCGTGGAAGACAATTCACTTCAAAAGTCTTTAAGGAACCTGCAAGTTTTTTGGGAGCGCAACATATCAAAACGGCTTCGTACCACAACATCACACCATTGTAGACGAAAACCATTTATGTTTAAAGAATTGACAAATGCCTCGCACGTATGGATACGAACGGATTCAATTCCGAAACCATTATCAAACAAATATACTGGCCCATACGAAGTGGTTGACAGAAAGGGGAAATATTTCACAGTAAAATTAGGAAACAAAAAGGGTAAGATTTCAATTGACAGAATTAAAACGGCATTTGTTGACGCCATGTCTGAACAACCGATAGAGGCCAATGAACAATGCTACAATATAAACAAACTAGGAAAAATTATATCTTTTTTACTAGCAGGGGTAATGTGGTGACACTGTGTGAACCACAACTCCATAGAATATTAAATTATAAAATTAAATAACCTTTGAAAAAATCATTTTGGAAATTTTTGAAATATGTTTACTCATTCTAATTTTGAGTTCAATAAAAGCGAAACAATAAATAAACGTTTGTCGTTATTTTAATTAAATATATCTCGACATATACACGCTGAAAAAAATCGCTTCTGTAGTATATTCTCCCAAACATATTCTGCTTGAAATATACTACATATGTTTAGGGTACACTCTAAATATATTATATTTGGCACTCACAAATATTATATATTTGGGAAGATGTCGTTCTAAACAAATCTTTGTTTCCGTTTTAAAATTGTAGGCCCTTATTCATTAAAATTTAATGAAGGTTTGAAGAACGCATTAACACTGCTAAAGTGTTCCTCAAACCTTCTTTAACGTTTTATGAATAAGGCCCTTATATTTTGGTCTATTATATAGGAAACAAATATCTAGTTGCATCTAAGTATTCAGAAAATATATCAATACCTTAGTTTTAAGACAAGTTTTATGTTAAGTAAATCAAAGTCAATTTTTTTTTCAGAAATTTTAAATGTTCGTAAAATTTCTTTAAAATTGCAATCGTATAATTTTGCATAATGATACATTGCTTGATGGGCTGACAACACATGATAACTAAAAATAAATAGATATTAAAAATTAGTGCTTTAAAACAAATAACATTTATTATTTTAAATTATAATTATATTATTTTAAATTTTAAGTTATAACTCGAAATCGATGGAAAATTAAGTTCGAAAAATCTGCAACGTTTTGAAAATCTTTTTAAACAAAATTTATTGGACAAATTCCGTAACATTATTTTTATTTGTATATAATTTGATTTATTTGAGAAAATTAGTTTGCAAATATATTTTGTTGTAATATATGAATAAATGCGTTCCAAATAAATTTGATTGATTTTCAAATAATTTCTATTTGCTCAAAAATATATAATATTTAAAAATTTGTGTGTTCCAAATATATTTTCTTTCGATTCAAACATATCAAAAAAGTAAATTTTGCCTAGTGTATGCTCGATAAAGCCAGGATATCATCTCGCTCGATAGATGATATTGAATAAGTAAAAAAATTGAAGGAAATAATGAGCACGACAAATGTCAGTTGCGAAAATTTGACGGGGTAACAGAAGTTTAGTAACTGTCATTAAAATAACTAGAAAAACATTTAATTAATTTTTTTCAAAAAATCGTTGTTTGCTGGCACGAAAAAACTAGAAATAATCCAATTTGTTACAACTTTTAAGGCGCCCATAGACGAGTACTGCCGCATTTCATGCCGATGAACCCCGTGTCTACGTGTGTGATCGACATTTTTGATACACACATATTAATCAAAATTAAATTTTTCAATTTTTTTCATTTTTCACGCAAAATTATTTAAAATTTTCGTTGTTTACATACTTATAATAAAATGTCTAATAATCTGACATAAAATGATGAACAAAGTTCATCTGAATAATAGGTGTTCATTTTGAAAATCAAAAGTATTTTGATTTTCATACTGCAACCAATACATTCTCATGTTGTGTCAAATTCACCAATACATACATATTGCCGTTCCTGCGGCAGTACTCGTCTATGGGGGGCTTTAGAAGCAAGCATCCTAACGAAGAAAGCAATACCTATTTGAAATCCACGGATAAATGTAGAAATTATAGCACTTTTGGTATAATTAAGAGAATTTCAACATAATCCGGTTTTAATACCCCCGCTTTTGTGAACAAGGGTATATATCAGATGCTGCGGACCAAAAGTGTAACACATCGATGGAGCGACCTTAGAGACCCCAAGAATATTTGGTGTATATCCGTTTTGGGCCATTTTAAGTCATTTTAGCAATGTCCGTCTGTCTGTCTGGTTCTTTCACAATTTCACAAATAGTAAAGGGCGATTCATCGTGAGGATTCATTTATAATGTTAAATAAAACACACAAATTAAAAATGTTTATTATCGGTTAAAATAACTATTTATAGCACTTACTGTTTAAAAATGATAAATGTTGGCCATGTAAATGTTGGCCATGACTACGTCGGAGGTGATCCATTCGAAAGGTCAAATTTTGAGCGACTCGTTCGAGCATAGCGACTGATATTTTGCGAATAACACGGGTTACGTTGGCTTCCAGAGCGTCAATCGTAGCTGGCTTATTCCTGAGGATCTCAGACTTTTTTTTCACAGGACTGTAGGTACTATAACAGCATTACACTGTACAAAATTTCATGTATTTATATGCACTGGTATTAAAGTTAGAAGCTGTTAACTTTTGGTGCAAAATTGTGCATTTACGTGGGAGGTACCAAAAGGGGCGTGGCAACTTCACCCATTTTTCTCAAGATGATATCGACTAATAAACTAATGCTATGTGTGGAATTTCAGAAGATTTGAATAAGTAGTATTAATAAAGAATAAATATTTTACCACATTTTAACCCTTTGTGGGGTAGGTACTAGAAGGAGTTGACCAATATGGCCCATCTTCGAACTTAGCGGGAGATAGAAAAAAATATTACCACATACCAAATTTTAAGTCAATCGGTTGCTTCTTTCGACAGTTATCGTGCGCACCAGCCAGCAGACAGACGGACGGACGGACATTGCTCATTCGACTTAATTTAGCCCAAAATGGATATCCGCCGAACATACTTAGGGTCTTAGGTCACCCCTTCGATGTGTTACACTTTTGTTCCGTAGCAAATATATACCCACGTATCACTAAAGTGAGGGTGAAAAATAAATTTATTTAGTTAGATAATCGTTATAGCCAGGTAACGCTGTACAGTTTTTTTGCGCAATTAAAATTTTTCAATTTTTGGGAATACTTTGAAGTGGAAAATGCGATTTTTGCGAGAAAAAATCGACAAATTGGTTATTGTTAAATAAAGAAAATTAACAAATTTATGAAAAGCTAGACAGCGTAGCCTCGTAAATTATGTAAAGAAAAAGTGTTAAAAATTTCAAAAGGATAGGTTCAGTAGTTTTTGAGTTATGAGAGGCACCGTCGTTGAAAACATGGGTTGTGGGAAAAACGCTTTTAAGTTTTTCTGATGTACTGAGTCACATATGAGGCGCTGTTGCTTAGACTGCTGTAACTCCGTTAGTTTTGCTCTGATTCAACTCAAATTTTTACACAATATTCTTGAAAGTTTCTCTATTCAGAAAAAAAATTGAAACAAATGCAACCCTTATTTTAGCGAGCGACCTCTATACTCGTAGGGGAGCTATGTCAAAACATTGACCGATATGGCCTATTTGCACAAATCACAAACGACCGGCAACTATAAGAAGTATTTCTACCAAATTTGATCAACCCAGCTCTATTAGTACGGACTGCAGCGTGATTTCAACAGACAGTCAGACGGACAGACAGGCTCACATGGCTAAATCGTCTTAGAATTTCACGACGATTGAGAGTATATGCTTTACTTTGTGGGGTCGCAGATCAGTATTTTAAGCATGCAGACGGAATTACAAAGTTAGTATACCCCCCTTCCTACGGTGGAGGGTATAAAAATGATCTAAGCGTTAGAGTTACAATTTCGAAGTGTTTTACAGAGATTTCTAAAATGAACACAACCCAGCAAATCTTGGTAAGCACCTGTCATTATTCCCTGTATAACCAAATAATGACTTCTCATTATTCGCTGCATTACTTTCGGCTTATTAATAATGACTTACCAATAATAAGAGAATTAAGTGATTTTTTGTAATCAAAATCATTTGGAAAATTTTAAATCGTGAAAATATAATCACATATTTATGTGGTCTGCCTATGCTACAAATAAGTACTTATTATGCTACCTTATTGTATGCTTTGGGGAAGTACTTTCCTCCAAAAACATCCCCATGTTAAAATAATGAGAAAAGTGGCTAAATAACAAGTACTTACCATTATCGAACTTTGCTTACTCGGCGGATTATTTGGTAATGAGCAATTTTGCTGGGATGTTACAATTTTTGCAATTGTATTGAACAAAATTTGGTAGATAAATTACAAATTGAAGTGATCAGTGAGGTCGAGTTCAAGAATAAGAATAAAAACCTTTTGTCCTCACCTGAATTTAGTTGCTTGGGGCGATTCCCAAAACCACTGATGGGAGAAACATGTCTCAAGTATTTTTGTCCCATTTAATTGTTTTGCCAATTTAATCCTGTTAAATAGCACATTTCTAAATTCGCTTTTCTTCTACGTCCCAAGGGAAACCTCGCTAAGAAATTTGGTCTTTCTAACAGTTGTCGTTTTGATTTGAGGAAGTACCATATGGTCCCCTTTTTATCCTATTGTACTATTTAACCCCACTGTGTACTCTGTGTTTATTCTCCTAAGAAAACGATTTACTTTTAAAATGTTCTTCTATATACATTCCACTAAAAGTTTGCCTTGGACAACCGATAGTGCATTTATATCACAGAGTCTGAGTGAAATAAACATACAATTTGTTTCTATCGTATATGAGAAAAAGGGCCGAATTATTCTGCAACTCCTACATATATCCCGTTTGTCTTTTTTGTGAAAATTTTCCCATTTGCATTAATATATTAGCCCAAAATATTCCAATATCAATGTTTTCTAACCAAATTTGTTCAGCGAAATTGCTTGCGAAATGTTTCTCCAATTTAAAATTCACATTCACAATTTAAACGACGACATCGTCTGCATTTTTGTGGGCGGTATCAAAGACGCGTCGTAGAAAGAATTTCAATTTCAAATTTTCAGCCACTCATTGGAATGAACGTAAATCAATGTATTAAAGTGCTTTTCGCCGCCCGTCTTTCTTTACTTCGTTGCCGTTTATTTATTTATCTTCACTTCATTTGTCGAACGAAGTCGCACAGTGTGACGAGAGAAAGAAATGTATTGCTCGTTTAAATACAATCGAATACATGATTTAACATGCCTATTTAAAAGCAAAAATGCGTAAAATGTCAAATCAGTCATTTTAAAATCGAAACGCTTCACGTAATTTTGCTAAATACGTTAATGGTGTCCCTTACACCATTCGCATGCAGCAGTAATTTCGCTCAAGCGATGCGAATAATATTTTTGGAGTTCTGAACTAAAAACAAGTAAGATAGTTTCAGCTGGGTAAACCGACTAAGGTATACCCTCACTTTGTGAGTAATATAATATATTACATTACAATAATTAATCTGTCAATTTGTGTGGAAGGTACCAGAAGGGGTTTAACAAATACATCTACTTTTCGGTAAACAGTAGATTATTTAAATACATTGCACTGCGCCGAACTATGTATAAGCGTTTATGTGTACTGGTATATTAACGTTACGAGCTATTCAATTTTGGTAGGATTTAGTCATTCTGTGTGGGAGGTATAAAAGGGGCGTGGTGATAACGCCCACATTTCACAGGACTGTAGGCACTATAACAGCATTACACTGTACAAAATTTCAAGTATTTCTATGCACTGGTATTAAAGTTATAAGCCGTTAACTTTTGGCATAAAACGGTCCATTTGTGTGGGAGGTACCAAAAGGGGCTTTACAATAATGCCTATTTTTTACCGGACTATAGGCGCTACCAAAACATTATACTGTACAAAATTTCAAGTATTTTTATGAACTTGTATTATAGTCATAATCAGTTCAATTTTGATGCAAAATCGTCCATTTGTGTGAGAGGTACCAAAAAGGGTGCGGCAACTTCGCGCATTTTTCTCGAGCTGATAGTGACTAATAAACTAATATTATGTGTGGAATTTCAGAGGATTCAAGTAAGTAGTATAGAAGTTATTACTCCTTTCGAGAGTTATTGTGCGCACCATCCAGCAGACAGACAGACGGACGGACATTTCTCATTCGACTTAAAATGACCCAAAACGAATATCCGCCTAACAAACTTAGAGTCTTAGATCACTCCTTCGATGTGTTGCACTTTTGGCCCGTAGCAAATGATATATACCATCGTATCACTAAACTGAGGGTATAAAAATCAGTAAGGAAAGACTTAAGTAGGGCGGAGCCGACTATATAATATCCTCCACCATTGTTTGCCAACAAATATATAGGTTAAAGAACGTAAACTTAATAAGGGGTTTATACTTATCAGAACATGCACCGATATACTCCATTTTCACTAAAGACAATTTAATGCAATATGAAGTACAAAAACTTAAATTTCCGCGTGATGGGTTAAAAAATACGTCTCCTAGAATGCCAAGAAGTATAATCGGAAGGCAACTTTATATTTCAAGTGCAAAGTGCGGCCCACTTCCGAGATCTTGAAGGCTTCGTGCACGCCAGATAGTAAACAAATTTGAAAATAATATTAATATATATTAGATATTATTAAATTATTAGATATTTTAATTAGGTAAATGCTGATTTTGGGCGTAATATTTTCCAGCAACATACAAAATGTGAAGAAGTTGCCTATAAAAAAGTGAATTTTTGGTTTTTCCATTTTGTTGTTATGTTAGTGCAAATGACCCATATATATGTTCACGTTACACTAGGCAACAACATTTTTGTCGAAGGGCAGTGCATAACATTTCCTGGTGTAGTATGGTGTCCTAAACACAAAACAAATTTAAAAGCAAAAAGGTAAGGTAATTTTTAAAAAAAAACTTTAAAATTTCCATTTTCTTGGAAGGTGTCTTTAGTATTTTGACCATATTTTTTGAATATGGTCAAGGAATATATGGAATATAAAGCAGGGATATAATTTAAATTAAAGGAAATTTGAAGGACTAAAAATTTTAGCAATGATACTTTCAAGTGGCAGCAGAAGTTACTAACTGTCGTAAAAACAATTAGAAAACAACTTGTTTTTTCCACAAAAAATTATTTTTTGCTGGCACGAACAAAGCATAAAAATAGAAAACAAGTAAGAAAGTTCAGTCGGGTAAACCGACTAATTTATTTTTTTTTGTTTTATTTAATTTATTATCAATTTAATTTGCATTTAATAACTTTAAAGTATGCACTGGTATTAAAGTTTAAAGCTGTTTTCTTTTGGTACAAAAAGGTCAATTTGTGTGGGAGGTACCAAAAGGGGCGGTTCGATAACACCAATTTTTCTCTGGACTCTAGGTATGCACTGGTAATAATGTTACAAGCTATTTACTTTTGGTTCAAAATTGTCCATTTGTGTGGGAGGTACCAACAGGGGCGTGACAACTTCGCCAATTTTTCTCGAGGTAATAGTGACTAATAAACTAATACTATGTGAAGAATTTTAGAGGATTCAAATAAGTCGTATAGAAGTTATTAAATAATCAATATTTCACTGAATGTTAACCCTTTGTGGGGGAGCTACTAGAAGGAGTAGACAAATATGGCCCATCTTCGAACTTAGCCGGAGATAGAAGAAAATATGACCACATACCAAATTTTAAGTCAATCGGTTACTCCTTTCGAGAGTTATCGTGCGCACAAGCCAGCAGACAGACAGACGGACATTGCTCGTTCGATTTAAAATGACCCAAAACGGATATCCTCCGAACATACTTAGGGTCTTAGGTCACTCCATCGATGTGTTACACTTTTGGTTCGTAGCAAATGATATACATATGTATACCCTCCTCTCTAAGGTGAGGGGATAAAAATGGCACACAAATTAGTTTGTTTCGATTTTTGAAATCATCTTAACGAAGCCTATTATGCATATTTGATGAAAATCTATGAATAAAGAATTTCAAAATAATCCCTTGACGTTTTTATACCCCCAATGTTGTGAGCGAGGGTACATGTCAGTTGCTGTTGGCCAAAAGTGTAACATACCTCGAAGGAGTGACCTAAGAGACCCCAAGAATGTTTGGCGAAAATCCGTTATGGGCCATTGTAAGTCATTTAAGCAAAGTCCGTCAACCTGTCTGGCTGGTGCGCAGGATAACTTTCGTATGTGTTAAAATTTGTTTCTAAAGTTTTTTCCAATATGGATGATATAATTTTTGAAAGTGACGTTTCGGCCATTTGTAATATGTCATGATCTGTCATTTGTTTTTTATTGTATTCATTAGTGTTTACAATTTCATCATGGAGAGAGCAAGAACAACGTTTACAAATTATTCAGTTTTATTATCAAAATTATAGTTCTCCAATTGCAACTTTTCGTGCGCTAAGTCAATTTTGTTTAAATAAAAAAAAAACTTTTCAGTCGACCTAGACACCCATGAGCAATATTTTAGCTCTTGTTAAGAGCTATCTTCTTGCCATTGACCGATTGTGGCTACGTGCCACATAGCAAATGAAGCAATTAAATTGTTGCGAGAAAGGTTTGGATATTCGATTATTTCAAGAAATTGTCATATTGCCTCCAAGAAGTTGTGATTTATCACCATTAGACTATTTCTTGTGGGATTATTTGAAGTCATTGGTCTTTCGAAATACACCAGACTCTCTTCAAGCTTTTAACGTGCTATTGAACGTGCCATTCATGACATACGACTTTATTTAGTGGAAAAAGTGCTCGAAAATTGGGTTCATCGAATTCGTTCCTGCCGAAGAAGTCGTGGAGGCCATTTGAATTACGTTTTATTTAGAACTTAATTGTATCGATTGTACTTCATATTAAATAAAAAACTTTTGAATTTCCTTAATAATAAGTGTGTTTTTTTCAAAGAAATTATTGAAAAAGAAAAACTCTGTATATATATAGATGGTCTACTTTGTTCCAGTTTTTCGAGTACCATTCGTGGCATACGACTTGCTTTAGTGGAAAAAGTGCTCGAAAATTTTGTTCATCGAATTCGAATATTATTGGAAAACCCTGTACATTTATCCATAGAGTTTCCTTCATTGGCTTGCTAGCTTGGACTCAAATATTTTGTTTTTTTGCTTTTCTATTTTTTGTTGGATTTTTTTGTGCAAGAAAAGCACTTTTTCCAAAAAAAAATATTTGTTTTCATAGTTTTGGTGACTGTTACTAAACCAAAAAAAACGCTTTATATAGATGGGCTACGTTGGTCCACTTTTTCGAGTACCTTCCCCACGAAGGGTCAGCATTTAGTGAAATATTGATTAGCGCATAACTTTTTACTTTCTGGGTCACTATCTTCCGAAGCAAAATGGGCGTTATTGCCACGCCCCTTTTGGTACCGGCTTATAACTTTGATTCCAGTTTAAAAAAAATGCTTGAAATTTTGTGGAGTGTAATGCCTTTATAGTATAGTCCCGTGAAAAATGGGCGTTATTGCCACGCCCTTTTGGTACCTCCCATACAAATAGACCATATTGCACAAATGTTAACGGCTTATAACTTTGATTCCATTTTCTTTCTCGGTATACCGTACGGAATATCTCTTTTGTGTCTGAAGCAAAGTTGTAGATAATGAAGAAGAGAAAAAAATGCAGAACAAACCTAGCCTAAAAAGTGCAACCAGTGCCTTAAAAGTCGCAAAAAAATATATAGAAAATGTGAAAAAAAATCACCTTGAGCAAAAAAATCGTATGGCCATTAAATTATTAATTAAGCCAACTGGACCAAACGAATAATGCAGAAGTTCTTATTTTTGGATCTACTTTCACGTCCAATTCTCATAATTGAGTTCCAAAATCATGTGTTGTACTGTGTATGTTAAAAGTCCGATCGCATTTCACCAACAAACGCGAATTCTACAAGCATTTTAGTATATACAGTATATCATCGCAATGTTATTTGCATTTATTAGTAACAATTGGAAGGTATTTAAATTAAATGTTCTCCACAATAAAGCAACATTTCCAAAAAACTGATTTTTGAAAGTTGTTTTCAAAGTCCTTTGCGCGCATATTTTATCATATTTTCCCGTTGTGCTGCGTATGAACCTTTTAAGGCGCAGCCGGGGTCAACATTTACATGAAATCATCTTTAAAAACCAGTAAGGGAAGGCAGAAAGTCGGGCGGGGCCGACTATATAATACCCTACACCTCACTAACAATGCGATAAGGGTCATATTATCTAATTCTAAACCGATAATCGCTAAATTTAGCAATATTCGTTCCTAAATTGGGAAACATCTGTCTTGAAAATTTAAATGATCGGAAGTAAAGTACAACTTATATAGGGCTTTGACACCAAATCAGGAGGAACATATATATGGAGGTTATATTTAAATCTGAACCGATTTCCCTGAATACTCATTCATGTAAACAGACCTCTTTCTGTCGAATTTCGTTCTGATCAGATATAAAATACAGAGACTGATCGGATATAAATTAAAATTTTTACAGGGCTTACATGTCAAATCAGGGTAACTTATATATGGGGGCTATATCTAAATCTGAACCGATTTCTTCCAAATTTAAAAGTGTTCATTCATATAATATGAAACCTTTTTCTGCCGAATTTCATACTGATCGGATATAAAATGCAGTTTTTACAGCGCTTACATATCAAATCGGGGGTAACATATATACTGATTTTCTCCAAATTTGGCAGTATTCCTTCACCTAATAAGAGACCTCTTTCTGCCGAATTTCGCACTGATCGGATATAAAATACACTTTCTACAGCGCTTACATGTCAAATCGGGGGTTACATATATATGGGGGCTATATCTAAATCTGAACCGATTTTCTCAGAATTTGGACGGAATTTGGATTTCATATGTAAGCGCTGTAAAAATGTTATTTTATATCCGATCAGTGCGAATTTCGGCAAAAAGAGGTTTCCTTCTACATGAAGAAATACTGCCAAATTCGGAGAAAATCGGTTCAAATTTAGATATAGCCCCATATATATGTTACCCCCGATTCGACATGTAAGCGCTGTAGAGATTGTATTTTATATCCGATCAGTACGAAATTCGACAGAAAGATGTCTTTTTACATGAATGAGTATTCAGGGAAAATCGGTTCAGATTTATATATAACATCCGTACATATGTTCCTCCTGATTTGGTATCAAAGCGCTATAGAAGTTGTACTTTACTTCCGATCATTCAAATTTTCCAGAAATATGTTTCTCAATTTAGGAACGAATATTACTTAATTTAGCGATTATCGATTCAGAATTAGATAATATGTTCCTACCCATTTACCAATTATTCCAAATTATTATCGCAATGACCCTTATCGCATTATTAGGGAGGTGTAGGGTATTATATAGTCGGCCCCGCCCGACTTTCTGCCTTTCCTTACTGGTTTTAAATCAAATCCGAAAGCTCTTAAAAATGCACTCGTCATATCAATTTGTTTAAACCGGTTTTCAATTTCACAAAATATTTATCGATATTTAAAAAATAATACCAAATGTTGCTCATTGAGTTCGGCAGATTTGCTCAAAATGTTGGCTGAATTTTTTTTCACATATTCTTCATTCGTAGACAAGTTACACTGTGTCACAACAACTGCAATCATTTGAATATTAAAACGATCAAAATTGATTTTCTTCTTTTTCGTCGACGCTATAGTTTCGGTGGTTGGTGGTCGTTGTTGATTTTATAGTTATTGACAAACGATGGCAAAGAAAATGTATCAAATGGAATGTTTATCTTTAATATCAATAAAAAGCACAGACGATGGCTTAAAACTCAATATGAGTGTGTAGATAGATTCTAAAAGAAAATGTGAACACTATAGATATATTGAACATACGTACTAGTATTTACAGTGAAGGAACGAACAACTATTTCGAATCATGGGGACTGCATTGGAGGGTACTTCCAGAACACTACATGATACGGACAAAAAGTGTAAAACAAATGTGTGTGCTTTTTCAGATATTTATTTAAGCTAGCTACAGCGATTTCCTTTTAAGTAGCGATAAGCTTTAGCAATCTGCAGGTTGCATTATTTTCTCTAAGCATACTTTTAGTCAACAGATGGGCCTATTCGTTTTTCTTCCCCAAATATAGTTTTGTACATAGAAATAGTTAAATAATCCTATTAATATTATAAAATCATTTGTTTGTTTGTTCCATCAATATAAACATTTATATGTACATACTGACTTCAAGGAAGAGGCGAAAACAATAATTCAGTGTCCAGCCTGTGGTCAAACCTGACATAAAACCGAGTCTTAAAATTTTTAAAGTCTTTTCAAAATACAGGGTGGCGCAGAATGAGCTATATAGTTTGAATTCCTTATTACTTCTTTAATTATAATACTTTTTTTGTTTTTTTCACCATTGGGGAATTAATTATGAATCGAACAACGAACAAAAATAATTGAATTTTTGCGAAAATTTTCTTTCGTTTCATATCCCCCACTTCTTTAAAAAGTTATAATACAGGGTGAAGCAGAATGAGCTATATGGTTTGAATTCGTTATAATTTCTTAATTATTACTCTATCTTTTTTTTCAGCATTTTGTGAATCGAACAAATATAAAAGAGCACGTATGTGCGAAGCAGAAAATGGACTTCACTTACAGGATATGAATTTTCAAAGCTAATTGCAAAAAAATTCCACAATAATATACTGTATTTTTAAAAAATAATTAAAAAGTTATAATAATCGTATAAATAAACCAGTAAGGAAAGGCTAAAGTCGGGCGGGGCCGACTATATAATACCCTACACAACTCTCGTAATATTGAATAACTCTGATATATAAATTTTGTAATTCACGTATAAATTGTTTACATAAATTTACTTTTGGGACATTTTATACTTAAATAATACCCTGTACCACAGTGTGGTGTAGGGTATAAAAACGATTGGATCTAAAGAGCCAAATCGGATGAAACATATATATGGGAGCTATAGCTAAATCTTTACCGATTTTCTTCAAATTCGGCAATGTTGGTTCATGGATCAAGAAACTCTACCAGTCTAGATTTCAAAACGATTGGATGTAAAATATAGCTTCTATAGAACTAAAGGGCCAAATCGGACGAAACATATATATGGGCGATATAGCTAAATCTTAACCGATTTTCTTCAAATTCGGTAGTGTTGGTTCATGGATCAAGAAATACTACCATTCTAAATTTCAAAATAATGATTGGATTTAAAATACAGCTTCTACAGGACTAAAGAGCAAAATCGGACGAAACATATATAAGGGAGCTATAACTAAATCTTAACCGATTTTCTTAAAATTCGGCAATGTTGGTTCATAGATCAAGAAACTCTACCATTCTAAATTTCAAAACGATTGGATGTAAAATACAGCTTCTATAGAACTAAAGGGCCAAATCGGACGAAACATACAGGGTTGCCCATATTCGACGGACCCATCTGGCAACGCCATAACTTTTGACAGAGATGTCAGATCGCTTAATGACATACCGCGTTTGAAGCGTCAGTCCAAGCAGATTTTTACCATGGAACAATACACGCCACGCGAGCGCTCTGAAATAGTTGAAATTGACATTCAACAGAAGAAGTCAATTGTGAAAACTCAAAAAAAACTCAAAAAACTGTCCGATGAAGCCAATTTCACATTGAATGGGACCGTAAATAAGCAAAATTGCCGTATTTACGCCACTGAAAATCCTCAGGAGATTCAAGAATTGCCTCTTCATGACGAAAAAGTCACAGTTTGGTGCGGCGTTAGTGCGAAAACGGTCATTGGGCCGTTTTTCTTCCAAAACGAAAATGATGGCTGTTACCATCAACCAGGAGCGTTATCGCGACATGATGACCAATTTTGTGATGCCAATTATTCGTCGAAAGCGTATGAGGCAGTTCTGGTTTCAACAAGACGGCGCTCCACCGCACACAAGTCGCATAACAATCGATTTTCTGAAGAATTTGTTTCCGGGCCGTTTGATGTCGAAAAGTGGTGATTTGGACTGGCCACCGCGTTCGCCCGATTTGACGCCGCCTGACTTCTTCTTGTGGGGATATTTGAAGTCAAAGGTTTACGTTAACAAGCCAAGGACCGTAGAAGAGCTCAAGGACAACATTCGTGAAGAAATAGCCGCTATTCCGGCCGAAATGTTGGCGAAAACGATGGAAAATGCTGCAAAAAGGGCACAATACGCCATCAACGCCAGAGGCGGCCATTTGAGAGATATCATATTCAAAAATTGATGTAAACAAATCTACTTGGAACAAATTAAATGATTAAGATTGCCAACCGCCAAATTTTTAATTTTTCTTTGATTTTTTTAAAAAACATGGGTCCGTCGAATATGGGCTACCCTGTATATATGGGAGCTATAGCTAAATCTTTACCGATTTTCTTCAAATTCGGCAATGTTGGTTCATGGATCAAGAAACTCTCCCATTCTAGATTTCAAAACGATTGGATGTAAAATATAGCTTCTAGAGAACTAAAGGGCCAAATCGGACGAAACATATATATGGGCGATATAGCTAAATCTTAACCGATTTTCTTCAAATTCGGTAGCGTTGGTTCATGGATCAAGAAATACTACCATTCTAAATTTCAAAATAATGATTGGATTTAAAATACAGCTTCTACAGGAATAAAGAGCAACATCGGACGAAACATATATAAGGGAGCTATAACTAAATCTTAACCGATTTTCTTCAAATTCGGCAATGTTGGTTCATAGATCAAGAAACTCTACCATTCTAAATTTCAAAACGATTGGATGTAAAATACAGCTTCTATAGAACTAAAGGGCCAAATCGGACGAAACATATATATGGGAGCTATAGCTAAATCTTAACCAATTTTTTTCAAATTCGGCAATGTTGGTTCATGGATCAAGAAACTCTACCATTCTAAATTTCAAAACGATCGGATGTAAAATACAGCTTCTATAGGACTAAAGGGCCAAATCGGACGAAACATATATATGGGAGCTATAGCTAAATCTTAACCGATTTTTTTTCAAATTCGGTAGTGTTGGTTCATGGATCAAGAAACTCTACCATTCTAAATTTCAAAACGATTGGATGTAAAATACACCTTCTATAGGACTAAAGGGCCAAATCGGACGAATGATATATATGGGAGATATATATGCGTTGACATAAAGGTACGAAATTTTGTTAGGAAATAAAAAAGTACATTAAGGGTTAATACCAAAATAATTCTCTTTGCATTTAGCTTTATTTAAAAATTCGATTTTTTCGGCAACTGTTGATCATGTGTCTGGTTGTTTACACCTCGGCGGCTTCTTGGTTGGTCGAGCGTTGTGTGAGCGGCTATGTGGTAGACAGGTTATTTGTTAGATGGTTTGGTAGAATATGGGGGATAGTGGGAAAGGAAACAATTTAATTATACGGTAGATAATTGTCATTATTCGCTGACAATGCGTGTATATATCCAAACGCCATAACGACCAAAAGGGTGTCCGATACCGTTCTGTAGAACGTACGTATTAAGTGAGGTCTACATGTACATATTTACTGACAACGGCGCCTCTACGCTCTTAGGTCGCGATGTCTTGCTTGTATTTTACTTTCGTTCAGTTCTTTTTTGCAATTCCCTTAATTTCTCAAGGCCCAACCATAATATGCATAAGCTAACTTAAGTAATTCCGTACGGAATGTGCGTTAAGTTTCGCACCTTGCTTAAGCAAATGGGTACTGAGAGGGAGCTGAGAGAACTAAACGAAAAGTTCACGTAAGTACATTATAGTTTGTCACATATGATTTATATGGACTCGCACCGTTGCTTAAGTTGGCTTATGTCAGCTCATGCATAAAAATTGTTTTACGTTTATCCCCTCACCTTAGAGAGGAGGGTATATGTATATCATTTGCTACGAGCCAAATATGTGTAACACATCGAAGGAGTGACCTAAGACCCTAAGTATGTTCGGCGGAAATTCGTTTTGTGTCATTTTAAGTCTTTTGAGCAATGTCCGTCCGTCTGTCTGCCTGCTGGCTGGCGCGCACGATAACTCTCGAAAGGAGTCACCGATTTACTTCAAAGATTATAGTACCTCCCCCACAAAGGGTTAACTTTTAGTGAAATATTGATTCTTTAATAGCTTCTATACTACTTACTCGAATCTTCTAAAATTTCACACATAATATTAGTTTGTTGGTACCTCCCACACAAATGGACCATTTTGTACCAAAAGTAAACAGCTTTTAACTTAAATAGCAGTACATACTTTGAAGTTATTAAATTGATAATAATTTAATTAAAACAAAAAATAAAAATATTTACGATTATTTTTTTTGGGACTCAAGGTGAGGGGATTCATAAGTCGGTTTTCTAAGTAGCAATTATTTACAAAAACCTTCGCAGAAAAAAATTTCGTTTTCGGGAGTATTTTATGCAAATCACATATATGAATATGGTAATTACTAACTTCAAATCGATATACATATTCGTATCTGGATTCCTAGACGCAACCCAGCGAAACGCAGGGACACTTATGACCTTTTTTGAAGGATATAACTCTTCCTGGTAGTCAGAACCTCCGCCTCCCCTCACATTACAGGGGAGAGTATACTCGGATATCATTTGCTACATGCCAAAACAGTAATACATAATACGAATAGTTACCTCAGACCCCAAGTATGTTTGTTGGAAATTCGATTTGAGATATTTTAAGTCATTTAAGCAATGTCCGTCCGTCCGTCTGTCTATCTGCTTGCTGGTCGAAATTTCAATGCGCTAAGGTTTTTCTCCATCTTAGACTAGGTTCGAAGATGGGCCATCTTGGTCTACTCCTCCCCCACAAAGGGTTATTGATTCTTTAATAACTTATATAGTACTTATTTGAATCTTCTGAAATTCCATATATAGTATTATATCGTGATCCATTTCGAGGTTCCCAACTTTTTTAATGGAAAAAACACAGAAAATTCAAATTGAATAGGGAATGTTTATTATCATTTGAAAGAACATTCTTTGGCATTTTTCTTTTGAAGATTTTGTCTATCAAATGTTGGCCACGGCTACGTCTCAGATGGTCCATCCGTTGAGTCCAATTGTCGATGACTCGTTCATTTCGACAGGTAACTGGCGAATGACACGCGTGATGTTTTTCTCCAAGGCCTGAATCGAAGCGTCCGCATAAACTTTAGACTTTACATATCCCCATAGGAAGAAGTCTAACGGTGTGATATCACACGATCTTGGTGGCCAATCGACAGGCCCAAAACGTGAAATTATCTGCTCACCGAAGTGTTCTCTCAATAAATCCATTGATTGACGCGATGTGTGGGAAGTGGCGCCGTCTTGTTGAAAACAAATGTCGCCGAGATCACGAGCTTCAATTTCAGGCATCAAGTAGTCGGTTATCATGGCACGATAACGTTCGTCATTGACGGTTACGTTCTTACCGGCATCATTTTTGAAGAAATATGGACCGATGATTCCTGTACGTCGGATCGGGAATCCGTCAATGGCAAAAATATAGCTCTTAACGAGAGCTAAAATATTGCTCATGGGTGTCAAGGTCGTGGGTCGACTGGAAAGTGTTTTTTTTTTCATTTAAAAAAAATGGACTTAGCGCAATTGGCGAACGATTATTTTGATAATAAAACTGAATAATTTGTAAACGTTGTTCAGAAGTAAGTCTTTCCATGATGAAATGCCAAACAATACTTAACAAAAATAACATGACAGCATGACACGACTCACACGTTATCTGTCAAAAAAAAGGCTATTGAAAAAGTATCCCTACTTTGATCACCCTATATATTAGGGCGAAGTCGCCGCCCCCTTTGATACCTCCCACACAAATGGACAATTTTTCACCAAAAGTTAACTGCTTTAATATCAGTTAATACAAATCTTGCAATTTTGTATGGTGTAATGCTTTATAGTACCTATAGTCCAGTGAAAAGTGGGAATCATTGACACGGTAGTATTGGTTCCTTCCATAAAAATGGACAAAGCGTGCCTCAAGAGTTCAAAAGTTTGCCTAGTTTGACGCCAAAAACTGTTAATAAGGTTTAGTTCAGGATCATTACCTGTATTCAATTGTAAAGAAATCAAAATCGGATCTGCTTCCCTTCGCGAGATATTGCGAAAATATAAAAAAAAACGATGTTAGTTGCAATGAACTATAAACAAAATCAATATTAACACACAGTCACAATTTTAAGTCAATCGGTCGTGCGCACTAACTAGACAGACAGTTTGACGGACATTGCCATTCCAATGACTTAAAATAGCCCAAAACGGATTTTCGTCAAATATTCTTGGGATCTCTTAGGTCACTCCACCTATATATATGTTATACTTTTTGCCGGCAGCATTTGATATATACGCTTGTTCACAATAGTGGGGGTACAAAAACGGATTGCGTGGAAATTCTCTTATTTCTACCAAAAGTGGTATATTTTCTACATTTATCCATACATTTCTTTCAAAAAGGCTTCGACAGTTACTAAACTTCTGTTTCTTTTAATAACTTCTTTATATGATGAGTCATTTGTTCTCCAATACTCTCCTATGCTGCTCCTTCTCCACTACCAGCACTTAAATTCCTTCGCCACAACAACGGTGCGCAAATGAATGTCTTGCATGCATCGTTCAGTTTTTTGTTGCAATTCTCCCCCAATCATCATTTTTTTTCAATTTCTTTATCCTCTTAATCCACTGTTGCCAGTTTATTGAATGTTCTCTCAAGAGTTTATTGCATTTTTGATATAAATATTTTGAAGTAAAATATTATAACAAATAGACTGTCCTGCACCAAAAGTTAACAGCTTATAACTTTAACACCAGTACACATTTTCAAATTTTTAAATGCAATTTAAATTGATAATTATTTAATGAAAACAAAAAAATAAATCAATGTTTTTTGGGACTGATGGCGAGGTGATACGAAAGTCGGTTTATCCGACTGAACTTTCTTACTTGTTTTATTTTCACTCGCAATCGTCGCCCCAATATTTGATGAAGCTGGCATATTTTAATTAATACTTTTAATATTCTTTCATCTCTGTAGGATGGTGCTCAGTACGCCACTTAAACGTTAAAAACATTTCTGTATAATTCGTGCAAAACATATTTTTCGGTAATATAAATAAATGAATATCACAAAATTCTTGAAATATTGTGTTTATCTAATATTCCTCGGAATTTTTGCTTTTAAAGCTATGATTTTATGGCATTTATAAGTTAATTACTCTTTTTCGCCCGAAAAATAACTTTGATGACTTGAGAGAACGCTTCGTGTGTAAACAGAAACTACGTGGAATTTACGCCAATTTCAGTACACCGCCGCGGAAGTGTAATTTAGCAAGCGGCGCGCCGATCACTGCCATATCCCCCCTGGACCAACATCGTCTTTGCATATTGCAAAGAAGTTATTTTACATATAAACAAATACCGTCGACATATTGTAACAGAGAAATTTAATAACATCTTTAAATGATGAGTCATTTGTTCAAAGTCAATGAATATAGAAGATGTGTCATCGCAAGTTTGTTTACATTTTCTCGAGTTACGAACGAATAGAAATGATTTTTCAACCGCGAAAAAATAGTTTTCTGGTGTCTTTTCTTGAACTTTTTTTGCACATATCGATTGATATTAATTTTGTAATCGTGATAATTAAAAAAAAATCGGGAAATTCGGTCGGAAAATACGTGAAAAGCCTTACTCGTTGAAATCAAATTCCTATTCGTTCGTAACTGATACTTACTCGCCACGGGAAGGAATGTCTTCTTATATTATATTGTTTTTTGTCTTCCATGCTTATGATTTCGTTCAGTTTTTTGCTGCAAATCTCCGACAATCATCTCTTTTTTAATTTTTTCTTAATCCCCACTCTTCTGAAAACATTCCGTTGGTTTTAGTTTACCAGTTTCCTCTCAGTTTTCTAAAGTGTTCATTATGATCAGTCGTGTTTTTGTCGCTGTGTGTGGTTCACAAAAATCTGTTGATTAATTTTGTTATAAACGTACTGTACATATGGGGCATAATTAACAGAAATGTAAAAAAATCCTATAATTACTCAATGAATATCTCACAATTACCATAAAATATCTCACAATTACTGTGTCCCTCAATACTCAGTGTCGACTTCGGAATTAATATTGCGGTCGGCTGTTTTTTTCGAATGGTGCGTGTGTTATCTATGTTAAAAAATATAAAATTTATTCTTCGTTTTTTCCTGAGTATTAGAATTTAGACATTTAATCACGTGAACAAAAAACAATAGTAATACTAAATACTTCAAATGCATTGGCTAATAATTCGACAATGGTAAACTTCGTTTTCGGTAAGAAATACTCGGCTCAAAGTCAATGAATATAGAAGATGTGTCATCACAAGTTTGTTTACATTTTCTCGAGTTACGAACGAATAGAAATGATTTTTCAACCGCGAAAAAATAGTTTTCTGGTGTCTTTTCTTGAACTTTTTATACCCTACCCCACACTGTGGTACAGGGTATTATAAGTTTGTTTCACGGCAGATGTTTGTAACACCTGAAAATAACACAGCTAGACCCACCTTAAAGTATACCGATCGACTCAGAATCACTAGCTGAGTCGATTTAACGATGTCCGTCCGTCCGTCCGTCCGTCCGTCCGTCTGTCCATGTAAAGTTGTTCGTCGACTACAGGTCGCAATTTCACTCCGATCGTTCTGAAATTTTGCAGTTTAGAGTATTTCGCAGCCGTTAAGGTCGCTATTGAATTTTGTTGAAATCGGTTCAGATTTAGATATAGCTCCCATATATATATTTCGTCCGATTTGGCCCTTTAGTCCTATAGAAGCTGTATTTTACATCCAATCATTTTGAAATTTAGAATGGTAGAGTTTCTTGATCCATGAACCAACATTGCCGAATTTGAAGAAAATCGGTTAAGATTTAGCTATAGCTCCCATATATATGTTTCGTCCGATTTGGCCCTTTGGTCCTATAGAAGCTGTATTTTACATCCAATCATTTTGAAATTTAGAATGGTAGAGTTTCTTGATCCATGAACCAACATTGCCGAATTTGAAGAAAATCGGTTAAGATTTAGCTATAGCTCCCATATATATGTTTCGTCCGATTTTGCTATTTAGTCCTGTAGAAGCTGTATTTTACATCCAATCATTTTGAAATTTAGAATGGTAGAGTTTCTTGATCCATGAACCAACACTAACGAATTTGAAGAAAATCGGTTAAGATTTAGCTATAGCTCCCATATATATGTTTCGTCCGATTTGGCCATTTAGTCCTATAAATGCTGTATTTTACATCCAATCGTTTTGAAATTTAGAATGGTAGAGTTTCTTGATCCATGAACCAACATTGCCGAATTTGAAGAAAATCGGTTAAGATTTAGCTATAGCTCCCATATATATGTTTCGTCCGATTTGGCCCTTTAGTCCTATAGAAGCTGTATTTTACATCCGATCGTTTTGAAATTTAGAATGATAGAGTTTCTTGATCCATGAACCAACACTAACGAATTTGAAGAAAATCGGTTAAGATTTAGCTATAGCTCCCATATATATGTTTCGTCCGATTTGGCCATTTAGTCCTATAAATGCTGTATTTTACATCCAATCGTTTTGAAATTTAGAATGGTAGAGTTTCTTGATCCATGAACCAACATTGCCGAATTTGAAGAAAATCGGTTAAGATTTAGCTATAGCTCCCATATATATGTTTCGTCCGATTTGGCCATTTAGTCCTATAGAAGCTGTATTTTACATCCGATCGTTTTGAAATTTAGAATGATAGAGTTTCTTGATCCATGAACCAACATTGCCGAATTTGAAGAAAATCGGTTAAGATTTAGCTATAGCTCCCATATATATGTTTCGTCCGATTTTGTTCTTTAGTCCTGTAGAAGCTGTATTTTACATCCAATCATTTTGAAATTTAGAATGGTAGAGTTTCTTGATCCATGAACCAACACTAACGAATTTGAAGAAAATCGGTTAAGATTTAGCTATAGCTCCCATATATATGTTTCGTCCGATTTGGCCATTTAGTCCTATAGAAGCTGTATTTTACATCCGATCGTTTTGAAATTTAGAATGATAGAGTTTCTTGATCCATGAACCAACATTGCCGAATTTGAAGAAAATCGGTTAAGATTTAGCTATAGCTCCCATATATATGTTTCGTCCGATTTTGTTCTTTAGTCCTGTAGAAGCTGTATTTTACATCCAATCATTTTGAAATTTAGAATGGTAGAGTTTCTTGATCCATGAACCAACACTAACGAATTTGAAGAAAATCGGTTAAGATTTAGCTATAGCTCCCATATATATGTTTCGTCCGATTTGGCCATTTAGTCCTATAAATGCTGTATTTTACATCCAATCGTTTTGAAATTTAGAATGGTAGAGTTTCTTGATCCATGAACCAACATTGCCGAATTTGAAGAAAATCGGTTAAGATTTAGCTATAGCTCCCATATATATGTTTCGTCCGATTTGGCCATTTAGTCCTATAAATGCTGTATTTTACATCCAATCGTTTTGAAATTTAGAATGGTAGAGTTTCTTGATCCATGAACCAACATTGCCGAATTTGAAGAAAATCGGTAAAGATTTAGCTATAGCTCCCATATAAATGTTTCATCCGATTTGCCTCTTTAGATCCAATCGTTTTTATACCCTACACCACACTGCGGTACAGGGTATTATTTAAGTATAAAATGTCCCAAAAGTAAATTTATGTAAACAATTTATACATGAATTACAAAATTTATATATCAGAGTTATTCAATAGTACGAGAGTGGTGTAGGGTATTATATAGTCGGCACCGTCCGACTTTAGCCTTTCCTTACTGGTTTTTTGAACTTTTTTTTGTACTTAACTATCGATATTTATTTTCTAAATGTGATAATTGCAAAAAAAATCTGGAAAATCGATCTTAAAATACGCAAAAAAATCACTCGCTGAAATTAAATTCGTTCGTAACTGATAGACTACTCGCTACTGGACGGAACTTCTTTATAACTTTATTTCCTTTGGATATTACTGAGGTAAGATATTTTGTCATATTAATAATTTAACAATATTTTGCCAGTGTAACAAGTAAGATCAGTCGGGTAAACCGACTTATGAATTACATATTTATTTTTTTTGTTTTATTTAAATTATTATCAATTTAAATTCCATTTAACAACTTGAATATATGTACTGTTATTAAAGTTATAAGCTGTTAACTTTTGGTGTAAAATGGTCCATTTGTGTGCGGGGCACGAAAAGGAGCGTTCCACTAACGGCCACTTTTTTACAGTGTAACGATATTTCAAGTACTGTCCATTTGTGTGGGAGGTACCAAAAGTGGCGTGCCAACGACGGCGACTTTTCTCTAGACTCTAGGTACTATAAAAGCATTGCACTGTACGAAATTTCAAGTATTTGTATGTACTGGTATTAACCCTAGAACACTAAACCTCTTTTTTTACACTTTAATACTAAACCTCGCCTGTGAGGCTACCTTTTCAAAAAGAACAAAATTTTCCTAGTTTAAATTTTTTTTTTTTTTTTAAGACTTTTTTTATGTAGAATACACTTATTTATTTAGAAATCAAAAGGGAACTCATTTATTTTTTTATACATTTCATAAAGAAAATTACATTAAAATGCACAACTTTTTTTTGTTTGTTTTTAAAAAGAGATTATTTAAAAAAAATAAATAAAAATAAATATTTCAGTTCATAAACTTAAATTTATCAAATTCTTATACGTATTTGTACTTACTTCCATTAAAAAAAAACAAAAAAATTATATAATGTATATTTTACCTTGTACATAAAAATTAAATCAGGTATTTTTTTTATATCACATTCATAACAATTCGGTGATCTATGCTCTAGGCAATATGCTTTATTGCATTTAGCGCAATAATATTTGGGAATCGGGAACACACATCTCAAAAAATTAAATAAAAACGGACTAAATCTTAATTATATACTTACAATTGGACCAAGAATTTAAACAAGAATTCGCAAAAATATTTACCTTTAATACTAAACCTCGCCTCACAGGCGACAAGCATATGTATATATCGATCGTAAGATATCTTGTCAACAAAAAAAAGAGTCGCCTCACAGACCGGGTTTAGTGTTCTAGGGTTAAAGTTAAAACCTGTTAACTTTTGGTACAAATCGGTCCATTTGTATGGGAGGTACCAAAAGGGGCATGCCAATAATGCTAATTTTTCTCTGGACTCTATGTACTATAAAAGCATTACACTGTACAAAATTTCAAGTATTTGTATGCACTGGTTTTAAAGTTAAAAGCTGGTACCTTTGGTACAAAATGGTCCATTTTTGTGGGAGGTAGCAAAAGGAGAGTGACAATAATGCCAATTTTTCACTGTATTGTAGGTACTATTTAACCATTACACTGTACAACATTTCAAGACGTTGTATGCACTGGTAACAAAGTTATAAGCTATTAACTTTTGGTTCAAAATTTTTCATTTGTGTGGGAGGTACCAAAAGGGGCGTGGCAAGTACGCCCATTTTTCAGAGGATTCAAATAAGTACTATAGAAATTATTAAATAATCAATATTTCACTAAATGTTAACCCTTTGCGGGGGAGGTACTAGAAGGAGTGGACCAATATGGCCCATCTTCGGCCGGAGATAGAATAAAATATTACCACATACCAAATTTGAAGTCAATTGGTTACTCCTCTCGAGAGTTATCGTGCGCACCAGCCAGCAGACAGATAGACGGACGGACATTGCTCGGTCGACTTAAAATGACCCAAAACGGATATCCGCCGAACATACTTAGGGTCTTAGTTCACTCCTTCGATGTGGTCCACTTTTGGTTCGTAGAAAATGATATATACCCTCCTCTCTAAGGTGAGGGGTTAAATATTATAAAATTAGAATCATTTGTTTTTATACCCTACACCACACTGTGGTACAGGGTATTATAACTTTGTGCATTTGTTTGTAACGCCCAAAAGGAGAAGAAATAGACCCATCGTTTATTATACCGATCGACTTAGAATCACTTTCTGAGTTGATTTAGCTATGTCCGTCTGTCCGTCTGTCTGTCTGTCCGTCTGTGCATGTATTCTTGTAATCAAAGTACAGGTCGCAATTATGGTCCGATCGCGACGAAACTTTACACATATCATTTGTTTGGCCCAAGGACGATTCCTATTGAATTTGGTTAAAATCGGTTCAGATTTAGATATAGCCCCCATATATATGTTACCCCCGATGTGACATGTAAGCGCTGTAAAAACTTTATTTTATATCCGATCAGTGTGAAATTCGGCAGAAAGAGGTTTCTTATTACATGAGGGAACACTGCTAAATTCGGAGAAAATCAGTTCAGATTTAGATATAGCCCCCATATATATGTTAGCCCCGATTTGACATGTAAGCGCTGTAAAAACTTTATTTTATATCCGATTAGTATGAAATTCGGCAGAAAGAGGTTTCTTATTACATGAAGGAATACTGCTAAATTCGGAGGAAATCTGTTCAGATTTAGATATAGCCCCCATATATATGTAACCCCCGATTTGATATGTAAGCGCTGTAGAAACTGTATTTTATATCCGATCAGTGCGAAATTCGGCAGAATGAGGTCTCTTATTAAGTGAAGGAATGCTGCTAAATTTGGAGAAAATCAGTTCAGATTTAGATATAGCCCCCATATATATGTAACCCCCGAGTTGACATGTAAGCGCTGTAGAAACTGCATTTTATATCCGATCAGTATGAAATTCGGCAGAAAAAGGTTTCATATTATATGAATGAACACTTTTAAATTTGGAAGAAATCGGTTCAGATTTAGATATAGCCCCCATATATAAGTTACCCCGATTTGAAATGTAAGCCCTGTAAAAATGTTATTTTATATCCGATCAGTGTCTGTATTTTATATCTGATCAGAACGAAATTCGACAGAAAGAGGTCTGTTTACATGAATGAGTACTCAGGGAAATCGGTTCAGATTTAAATATAATCTCCATATATATGTTCCTCCTGATTTGGTGTCAAAGCGCTATATAAGTTGTACTTTACTTCCGATCATTTAAATTTTCAAGAAAAATGTTTCCCAGTTTAGGAACGAATATTGATAAATTTAGCGATTATCGGTTTAGAATTAGATAATATGTTCCTACCTATTTACTAATTATTCCAAATTATTATCGCAATGACCCTCATATCGCATTGTTAGGGAGGTGTAGGGTATTATATAGTCGGCCCCGCCCGACTTTCTGCCTTTCCTCACTGGTTTTATTATAAGGAAATTCCGAAGTGTAAAATTCAATAATTTTGCAAAGCGATAATCTTCGATCAGAAAAAGCATATTTTAACAAGTAACAAAGTTCTGTCGGTTAGATCGACTTATGAATCCCCTCACCTTAAGTCCCAAAAATATTCGTAAATTTAAAGAAAAGTTTATAAGTTTAAATTAGATTATCTAAATTATATTACAAATAATAACTTATTTTTGTCATTATTTAGTTAGTCGTTATATCTTTACCGAAAGTAATGCTGGCGATAATGATATATCATTACCTGGTAATGCATGTGGTAAAGACATTTACTTACCAAACATTAAAAATTTCTAAAAATATAACTACAATTAACGTATTTTCTGAATTCTTAAGTGTAAATAAATATTTGTTTCGGAAATAATAGTTCCAAATAAAGACTAATTGGGACTTAAACAAAGATTTGTTTCGAGTAACATTTTCCCAAATATATACTTTTTGTGTGTACCCAATATTATATGTGTTCCCTAAACATATATATGTTTCAAGCCGAATATGTTTGGGACAGTATACTACAGAAGCGATTTTTTTTAGTGTGTACTGAGTCGATCGGTCTAGCTCCAGTGTGTTTAGGTGTTACAAACATCTGTCTCGAAACAAACTTATAGTCTTATATACCCTCCATCATGGCTCGCATCTTAGTTGTTTTGGATGCTAATAACCTCATATTACCTAATTTCAGTCCGATTCGTTGAAATTTGTGGATTTTGTGGCGTTAAGAAATCAAATCTAATCCAGGGACCTTTGTATGGGAGCTATATGAAAACATGGACCAACGACTACCTTTGGGGGTCTTAAAAAAAAATGGACCGATATTGCCCTTTTTCAATCCCAAGCTAACTGCAGCTAGCCTTAGAATTTTACGACGATTGAGAATATATGTAGGTGTTACAAACGGTGTTATTATTGGTGTAAGTTGTATGCCCTCCTCCGTTGTGGAGGGTATAAAAAGGAGCAAACTCACTAACTTTGTTTTAAAAGTAGTTTTGAGTATAATTAATCTGGAGTTTTACTGTTTGGTGAAAAAGTTGAATTTGTAACAAAAGGAGGACAAATCCAACATTTCGAAATAGGGGGGAGGACACTGGTTAAAATCGAGGACATGTTCTCTGAAAGTTGGACGTATGGTAACCCTGCTTCACGTACTTTAATACACATACCGAAGGCATGTTCTGCTTCTTCTCTTCTAGAAAATAATAGAACTATGTTCATCAAATTGGGCGACCTTAAAATTAGCCGATCTAACAAATGAGAGAAAATGTTCCCTTATTTCTCAACGAAATCTCGTTTAAGCTCGATACGCTTTTTCCATCGATTTTCAATGGCTTTGAAACGTTGTTTATAGCAAGAACGGACTAGCTCCTGCAAATAACTGGCAAATCTTATAAATCTCATAAAAACCAATTTTTTAAGTAATTTAGCAAAATTCTTGAAATTTGTTTTCTATTTTGACAAGAATTGATCACAACAAAATTTAATTCACTTTCAAATAGTCTTTTTATACCATAAATATCACATTTTCCAAACTAAATTCTTCACCTCAAAAAAAGAACCCCATTAATCCTGCTTTGAAATAGTCGCAATATGGAGGTCGCTGTCTAATTTACTTTATACTTTATAAAGTCCACATTTTGCAGTAGATTTTTCTGAAATTTTGCTATTGTTTTATTTTTACCAAAGCTAGCATTTTAGCGTAGCGCAGATTTTTTAATACTGAAACTTCATAAGACTGAAGATATTATAATAAAAACTTCAATTAAAACAGTACAATTTTGGAGCTGATCCACATTCTAGTTTGAAAGTCATTAGTTCTGATTTATTAATAGTTAGTGTATATGTTTATTTGTTCTATATTTGGATTTTCACTAAATGAAATCAGGATCCAAAAACTCAAAGAAAAAATTGGCTGTTGTAAAAGATATGTGCATGTCTTTAAATCTTTGGTTCCATATAGCTTTGTGTGTTCGATCACACGCCTAATACATATAAAATAATTCAAGGTTTAATATTCATGATAAGTCAACTTGAAAGTATACCGAACTCCTGAAAATAATACAAAGCGCTCTCAACACTCAAACGGTATGAAAATATTTTCGATCGCGACTAGAGTTTTTCTACGGGACTTTTTTATTTCCCGGGAAAGCGGGATTTTTTTAACCGTACCGCTTAATGAAAGTTTCAGAATGTGTATTTTATGTTTATAAAATTTCTTTAAGACATATATTAAAAAAACTAAAAACATTGAAAAAGTCTATTTATTTTTTATTTAAAAAATATGCAAGTTAACATTTTTACATTTTTATATCTTTTAAATTTTTTTTTACATTTTTAAATTCAAATGGGCTAAGATGAAAAACGTATGTATGTATTTGGGATTAAAAGCAAAACAAATCGTTGTTAAGTTAAAATTAGGTATCTTTCAACTTTTTATACCCTCACTTTAGTGTGACATATCGAAGGAGTGATCTAAGACCCTAAGTATGTTCGGCGGATATTCGTTTTGGGTCATTTGAAGTCGAATGAGCAATGTCCGTCCGTCTGTCTGCTGGTTGGTGCGCACGATAACTCTCGTAGTAATATTTTTTTGCTATCTCCAGCTAAGTTCGAAGATGGGCCATATTGGTCCACTCCTTCTAGTGCCTCCCCCACAAAGTGTTAAAATGTTGTGAAATATTGAATCTTTAATAACACGTAGCATAAGTTTATTAGTCGCTATCAACTCGAGAAAAATGGGCCATGTTGGTACCTCCTACAGTTCAGTGAAAAATGGGTGTTATATGCACGCCCCTTTTGGTACCTCCCACACAAAATGGCCAAATCATACCAAAATTTAATATCTCATTACGTTAATATACCAGTGCAAATAAACGCTTATAATTCGGCGCAGTGAAATGTATTTAAAGTATCTACTATTCAGCGAAAAATAGGTGTATTTGTTAAAAACCTTCTGGTACCTGCCACACAAACTGACAGAATAATTCGTTTGATAACCCAATTACATTACTCACAAAGTGAGGGTATATCTTAGTCAGTTTATAGGTGTATTTGTTAAAAACCTTCTGGTACCTGCCACACAAACTGACAGAATAATTCGTTTGATATTCCATATTACATTACTCACAAAGTGAGGGTATATCTTAGTCGGTTCTTCCCAAAAATTATTTCCTGTTGCACGAATGAATGAACTTTTGCCTATGAATGACTAAAATAACGTGTAACGCATCAACAGCAGGCATACATAACCAGACACACACAGGCAGTTCCCCCCACCACTACCACTATCAATACAAGAACTAATGGAGTAATACTCAGTGCGTAAGCGTTATGCACATGTGGAGATAATTCTCATTTACTTTGTGTACGCAGGAATATATGATATCAGGGTTTGGTTGGCAGAGGCACTTGGTTTTGGGGTCTCTATCGAGATCAGTTGGGACTCATCTGTAGTGGTCGGGCCTAGGTCTGTACCACTTTTTTGGAATTCGGTCATCTGGAAACGGAAGGCTGAAAATAAATAACAGTTCTTTTTAAGACTACCCACGACAGCTTTCTACGACGACTCCGGTCGATCGTTACTACGACGACTTCGGTCGATCGTTACTAAGACGACTCCGGTCGATCGTTACTATGACAGCTTCGGCCGATCGTTACTACGACAGATTCGTCTGATCGTTTCTACGACAGCTTCTGCCGATCGTTACCACGACGACTTGTGTCGATCGTTACCAACCATTGTAACGTATATACAGTAGATTAGTAAGGTATAATTAAGTCCCGAAGCCGACAAGCGAAGCTGTAGAAACCAGATCGACGAAGAATTGAAGCCGACAAGCGAAGCTGTGGAAACCGGATCGACGAATAAATGAAGCCGCAACACCCAACCCGAACGAAGCCGAACCCGAAGTAACCAGAGCCACGACTGATTAAGTCTGCAGCACCCGACAACACCCAACCAGAACATACCCGAAGCCGACAACCGAGACTGTGGTATCCAGATCCACGAGGGATCGAGCCTGCAGCATATAATACATAGACATACCCGAATACAACACCGAAGCCGACAACCGAGTTTACGATCTACAACAGATCGACCCTCGGCATACCATACCGAGCCTAAACAACCCGACGGCCTAATACCCGAAGCTGACAACCGAGGCTGCAGTATCCCGATCTACGACAGATCTAGCCTGCAGCATTCGACACCCAGACCGACTATACCCGACGGCCTAAAATCCGAAGTCGCCAACCGAAACTGCTGTATTTGAATCCCCGACAGATCCCGTCTACAGCATACAACACCCAGCCTGACTATACCCGGCAGAGTCGAGACTGCTGTATCTGAATCTACGACAGATCGAGTCTGCAGCGTACAACACCCAGCCCGACTATACCCGACGGCCTAAAATCCGAAGCCGCCAACCGAAACTGCTGTATTTGAATCATCGACAGATCCCGTCTACAGCCTGACTATACCCGATGCCGCCCACCGAGACTGCTGAGACAGATCGGGCCTGCAGATTAAATCATAGATATAATCTGTTTTTGTTTGAATAACAAATTTCTTTAAATTTAAGAAGATTTACTTGATTTCAAGGCAATTTTTATTCGTTTAAAGTAAAATTCCTAACCTCTATGATAAGATGTCCATGACACTATGTCATGTTGACTTTAACGTTACCTCATAAAATAAAAAAAAAATAATTGATTGTAGTACAATTGCCATTAACTCAAGTATATATTTTAATAGTTGGTAAGATTTTTTCCTTAAAATTTTAGAAATTCTCATGTCATTTTTTTATAGACAATATACCCTTAATTTTCAGTACAGTTTTTTGGTATTATTAAATTAACGATTAGTTATCTTTTAAATTAAGAGATAGTTTTTATCTGCAAGAAGACAATTTAGACTCTTTTTGGTCGCAAATTGAGAATAATAGTGAGAGTTACAATGAAGCTTGTTTGAAATTTTTTGGACTCAGTTCTTGTTGAACGGTGGTAGAAAGAGGCTGTGTGCGCTTGCGCGAGTTGACATTTTTAATTCTACATTAATAGCAACAGGCGGCCGTTTGTCGGCAGTGTGTGTCACAGGTAGTCGAAAATGAATTGTCTGGGAAACATCACATATTTGTGACTAGGATATTCCCCTGCATAAGAACTTCTTTGTCTCTATAATATTATAGAATCCCAATTTTAAAAAATAATAATTTAATAAAGAAGATAATAAAAATTACCATGAATGTTTAAACAAATAATGAAATAAAAAATATTTTACACTTGTAGAGAGTACAGTCAGCGTTACCGTTGTGCGACTAAAGTGGCATATTTGCCCCTTTTTTTCAGCCGTGCTACTTTTGCGCCCCTTTTATTTTTTGATACTAAATGTGCCCCTTTTCGCTTTTTTTTTGCCATTTATTGGCTTTTGTAAAAAATCAGCTTTTTATACTCTTATGACGTTTCATCTTATTGGTGAAAATTCTGCGAATAGGTCGGCGTCTATGCAACAATACGATTAATTTGAGTGATTTCTTAAATGTAACAATATATGTGTTTATAAAAAAATCCAATTTATTTTGTATTTTTCATTAGGTTGATGTACATAAATATTATAAGCTTTTTTCTAAACAGATTTATTATGAGATCAAAGAAAAAACTCAATACAAAACACATCTGTCCCAAGAATAAGAAAGTATAAAAAAAGAAGTAACAAAAAAAGTAACTATAAATAAAGAAATGTATGTGATAAAATATATTTAGCATACATAAGAAGTTTTGTATAACATTGTATTTTTATACCCTACACCACACTGAGGTACAGGGTATTATGACTTTGTGCATTTGTTTGTAACACCCAAAAGGAGAAGAGATAGATCCATTGTTTATTATACCGATTGACTTGTAATCACTTTCTGAGTCGATTTAGCTATGTCCGTCTGTCTGTCCGTCTGTAGATGTATTCTTGTAATCAAAGTACAGGTCGCAATTATGGCCCGATCTTGACGAAACTTTACACATATCTTTTTTTTGGCCCAAGGTTAAAATTTGTTTATTTATTTATATTAATTACAATACAAAGTTAATTTATATTCTAATTGTACGGTCCAGGGAGAAGCCGGGTGACAAAGACCATGTTGCTTGTAAATTTTTGTTGCGACAGACCAGAGCCTCCGGTGGGAATCGAACCCACGACCCCCAAACTCATAGGCGAGCTCGCTACCAACTCACCTACTGGGGCGCTCCAAACCAAGGTTAAAATTTTGTTAAAATCGGTTCAGATTTGGATATAGCCCCCTTATATATGTTAGCCCTTATTTGACATGTAAGCGCTCGGATTATATCCGATCAGTATGAAATTCAGCAGAAGGAGGTATCTTATTATATGGATGAACACTGTTAAATTTGGAAGAAATCGGTTCAGATTTAGATATAGCTCCCATATATACGTTACCCCCGATTTCACATGTAAGCGCCGTAAAAAATTTATTTTATAACCGATCATTGTGAAATTCGGCAGAAAGAGGTATCTTATTATATGAATGAACACTGTTAAATTTGGAAGAAATCGGTTCAGATTTGGATATAGCCCCCATGTATATGTTAGCCCCGATTTGACATGTAAGCGCTGTAAAAACTTTATTTTATATTCGATCAGTATGAAATTCAGAAGAAAGAGGTATCTTATTATATGAATGAACACTGTTAAATTTGGAAGAAATCGGTTCAGATTCAGATATAGCCCCCACATATAAGTTACCCCCGATTTTACATGTAAGCGCTGTAAAAAGTGTATTTTTAATCCGATCAGTACGAAATTCGGCAGAAAGAGGTTTCTTATTACACGAATTCATACTGCCAAATTTGAGGGGAATCGGTTTAGATTTACATAAAGCCCACATGTTACCCCCGATTTGACATAAAAGCGCTGTAGAAACTGTATTTTATATCCGATCATTAAAAAAATTGGCAGAAAGAGGTTTCTCATTACGTGAATTAACACTGCCAAATTTGAGGGAAATCGGTTCAGATTTAGATATAGCCCCCATATATGTATATGTTATCCCCGATTTAACATGTAAGCGCTGTACAATCTGTATTTTATATCCGATCAGTAAAAAATCTACACAAAGGGGTTTCTTATTATATGAAGGGATACTTGCAAATTCAGAGAAAATCGGTTCCGATTTAGATATAGCCCCCATATATATGTTACCCCCGATTTGATATGTAAGTGCTGTAGAGACTGAATTTTATATCCGGTCAGTACGAAATTTGAGAAAGAAGTTTATTTTTACATGAATGAGTATTCAAGGAAAATCCTTTCAGATTTATATAACCTCCATATATATATGTTCCTTCTGATTTGGTATCAAAGCGCTATAGAAGTTGTACTTTACTTCCGATCATTTATATTTTCCGGAAAGATGTTTCTCAATTTAGGAACGAATATTGCTTAATTTAGAGATTATCAGCTCAGAATTGGATAATATGTTCCTGCCTACTTACCAATTATTCCAAATTATTATCGCAATGACCTTTATCGCATTGTTAGGGACGTGTAGGGTATTATATAGTCGGCCCCGCCCGACTTTCTGCCTTTCCTTACTGGTTTGTTTAGTTTTAGTGTAAATGAATGAAATGTTACCTACTTATTTTTTATGTTAAGCTTTGTTTTTTTATTGTTGTTTTCTTTAAATAAAAACCTTAAAATCGATCCCCCTTTTTTAATGATCGGTTGCCCCTTTTTTCGAAAAAATCCCCTTTTTGTGCCCCTTTTTGAAATTTCCCAACGGTAACGCTGAGTACAGTATGTGTTTGTTTTAAATAAATAATGTACGTAATTTTATGTATTTAATGTAAGCACAAGCCGTAATTGATTTAAAAATGTGAAGTCTTTCATCGAAGTATAAGGCGTAATTCTTTTAAATATGTTTGATGTCCAGATTTAAAGATAATTAATGAGTTTAATTGTCGTACAAGATGTACTTATTTTAAAAGTCTTTGTCTTTGGAGCCAAATGAAAGAAAAAATCTTAAAAGTTAAGAAAATCTCAATGATTTTCAGTACACTTTTCGTTCAATGCAGCCTGACTATACCCGACGGCCTAATATCCGATGCCGCCAACCGAGACTGCTGTGTTTTTGAATCTACGAAAGGTCGATCCCGAAGAATACAAACACCCAGCCTGTGCAAAGCCGAATTCATAGGCGAAACTTCATTCCGAATCAAACAACAAGTTCCTGATAATCTTAAAATCGATTACACTCAGCACTAATCTCGCATAATCGGCCACGAAGCACAGTATTTTGTAGTTGTCAAACGTAACTAAAACACACGTAGATTAGAAAATAAATTATCAATCAATAAAACCTGAATTGTAAGCCATAGTCAGGGAAAATCCTTGTGTTCTTATTTCGTAAGGTTTGTGGGTCCTTAGGACGACCCTGGAGACGACTGGGTCGACAAAACCACGTTACAAACGTTTATTCCATTTAAATATTGAAAAAGGTCACACACAAACCACTTTTAAATCATATTTTTGTGAAAAAATTTAAATTTTTTCTTTTTTTTTATATTATATAAATCCAAAACGGAAAAAAGTGTCAAGTCTTATAACTTTCACGAAAAGCCACAAAATGAGACATTGATCATAGAAATCGTTGAACATATTTCGTTTTTATTTACAATTAAGTGAAGGTATCTCATTTCCAATCGAATGTATCTCTTTGGAAATAACGTTGACGACTTTTTTATGATTCTCATTTTTCTTATCGGGAACCATATTTTTGAGCGTTCATTATTTTGAAAGTTTTTAAAAAAATTAAAAAATTGCCCAAAATGCTGATAAATAAAAATTTTAAAATCATTTTGTGCGTGAGGTTTTTTTATCGAATCACCTTATATGTAAGATTTTATCTAATCTTAAATAAAAACTCATCTAAATATGATACAGGGAATCGAGGTTGTATAAAAGTCATCACCCTAATGTTTACACTCATAGAAGTTAAGTATCGTAAAAGTTAAAATACCTTCCGTATTAAGTTTTGATCATTAGTGGGCGTGATAAAGTTGGTTGGATTTGCGAAATTATCTACATATTTTTAACTTATGCATCTATTTTCTTCGGATTGGTCCTATTGTATTCATAACCTAACAAACCTTACGATATAATAAAAAAATATAATATTTGTGCTTATTTAAATTTTTTTTATGAAAAAATTAAATTTTTCGCAATATCTGGTAAGATATCGTCGAAACCGCAGAACGGATTAAAAATTATATTAGAGGAACAATAGGAAGGAAAATAGTATATATGTGGCTATATCTAAATCTAAACCGATTATACCCAATTTAAGCAGTATTAGTTGCTAAATTAAGAAACTTCTTTCTGCCAAATGTTGCAATGATCGAAAGTAAAGTACTTCTATAGCGCTTTGATGATATGGGGGCTACATCTAAATCTGAACCGATCTTCCCCGAATTTTGCAGTGTTTATTCATATAGTAAGAAACCTCTCTCTGCCGAATTTCGTTCTGATCGGATATAAAATATGGTTTCTACAGCGCTTGAAATTTCGCAGCGTTCATTCATATAATAAGAAACTCTTTCTGCCGAATTTCGTACTGATCGGATATAAAATACAGTTTCTTCAGCGCCTACACGTGAAATCGGGGGTAACATATACATATGTACATATAAATACATATACATAACATGTAAATATATGGGAGCTACCAATTTTTCTGAAATTTAGTTTTATCTCTAAGTGTATCAAGAGACTTCTTTGAGTCAATTTTTATTCAGATCGTTTAAAGAATTTAGGTATATATAAATCTGAACCGATTTTGAGCAATTTCAGTAGGGATCTTTCTTGGGCTAAAAATGAACAGTGTGCTAAATTTCGTCGCAACTTCGATTACAACGATACATTTGCAGACGGGCGGACGGACTGAAGGACTTACGAACTTAACAGCTTATAGCATTAATACCAGTGCATACAAATACTTGAAATTTTGTGCGGTGTAATGCTTCTATAGTAACTATTGTCCGTGAAAAACGGGCGTCATTGGCACCCCCTTTGATACCTCCCCACAAATGGACTATTTTGCACTAAAATTTAAAAGCTTATAACTTTAATATCAATGTAGACTTTAAAGTTATTAAATGTAATTAAAACTGATAAGAAATTAATTTATTGGGACTGAAGGTGATGGGATTTGTAAGTCGGTTTAGCCGACTTAACTTTCTTACTTGTTTTATTTTCACTCCAAATCGCCGCCCCAACATT
Organism: Eudasyphora cyanicolor; assembly: GCA_963930755.1. Classification (NCBI taxonomy): domain Eukaryota; kingdom Metazoa; phylum Arthropoda; class Insecta; order Diptera; family Muscidae; genus Eudasyphora; species Eudasyphora cyanicolor. Next base: position 151,792,524 of record OZ005736.1, on the reverse strand, counting down.
TTATAAATTTTATTATTCATTCATTCATATTAGATGGTAATATATCTAATCAAAAAGGCCGGTAATAAAATCTTCAGAATGCTGCTTAAACTGCCAATAATAATTAAACACATTTCTGGGGAATTCGAGCAAAATTGATATTTGCAATTTGTAAACAAATTCCACAAAATCCTTTAAATATTTTTGCCACGCAGCTTGTAAATGTTCCTCGTAATTTTTGCTTTTTAAACTATGTTTTTATGGCATATTTAAGTTAATTACTCTTGTACGTTGGAAAAATGAATATAAAAATTACTTGGAAACACAGTTTGTGTAAACAGCGACCACGGGGAATTTAAGCAAACATTAAATTTTAAAGTATAGTACTTCCACAATAAAATTTTGGCGTGAATTCTGCTGACGTTTTTTATCCATATTTATTCCATATTTTTTACTCAGTCGCGATGTATTATTCAAAGTGTACAGACATATTCTGTGTTACTTTCCGTGTTAATATTTTTAACAATAACAACTAAACGCAAAAAAAATCTCTAAAAAAAAAACAAGTGCATTGCTCATTTCGCATTGCATTTGCAATTGCACTAACGGTCCAGTAAGTGCATTCGCCTACCACAACAACAAATCCCTCACGCTTTGCATCGAGAATGAATGCAAACAGTGATGATGATGGAAGTACCAGTGGTTCTGGTGACGACAATCTTTTGAACTGGCAGTGTGTTACAACAAAACACAAAAAGATTTGTAAAGAAACAAGTATTCAAAAAAAAAAACAGAAAAGCAATGATGGTCCAAACTGCTCAAGTGTAAATAAATTTGCAGATTTTGCGGATGATAATGATGATGATGATGACAAGAATGATAAAAATGCTGACGCTACAGCTGAAAATAATTCAAAACCGCCACCTCTATCGATCCAGGTCCTAATAATAAATCCGTATTTGAAATACGTGAAATAGATCATTGCATCATTCAAATCGAAGCTCCCCTAACTAAAGAAGATATTGTGCAGTGTTACCGTTGCCAGGAATATGGGCACACAAAAACTTATTGCAAAAAACCGATTGTATGCGTTAATTAGAAAACCCCACTGCAAGTTATAAAGGATGCCAAGTATACCAATCTCTTCTAAGGAAAAGAACATCTAATCGGCGACCAATTACATACCCACAATTTTCCATGAAGAAAAGTGACTTTCCTAATGTGAATCCTAATTTCCAAAAAAATAACAACAATTTTAACACAGCATACAATAACATTAATGCTAGTAATACATATGCAAATGTTGGAAATTTTCATGAAAATAATAATATTATGAAAAATATTGAACAATTTTTACATAAACAAATTGAGCTAACAAATACGTTTATGAATATGATGTCCCTTCTTATTAACAAACTATGCAAATAGATCTAAGAACAGCTGTTTGGAATGCGAACGGAATTTCAAAAAACATAAATGAAATAGAGTAGTTTATGAATACAAAATACATAGATATTTTCCTTATCTCGCAAACCCACTGTACATCAAAGTCTCATATTAAAATAAGAGGTTACGATTTTGTCTTCTCTAATCACCCTGATGAAAAAACTCATGCTGGAGCTGGTTTATTTATTAAGTCTACAATAAAGTACGAACTTTCGAAAGAATATCGGAAAAACTATATACAAGCTGCTGGAGTAAAACTAATCTGAAAAACTAATCCCAATAACAATTTATTCGATATATTTTCCTCCAAGGCACAATGTAAAATTCGAAGAATATGATCTATTTTTCAAAAGTTTAGGTCCTCGTTTTTTCGTTGCCGGGGATTTCAATGCAAAACATACTTGGTGGGGCTCTAGACTAACTAACCCCAAAGGAAGACAGTTATACAAATGTATATGCCTCAACAATTATAATGTCTTATCAGTAGGGAAACCAACATACTGGCCTTCTGATCCTACTAAAATACCAGACCTCCTTGATTTTCTTGTATATAGCGGTATTTCCAGGCAGTTACCCGACATTTTAAATGAATATTATTTAAATTCTGATCATACTCCCTTTCTGGTGAACTACAATGTTAGTGTCGAGTTAAATCCAAAACCACATAAACTTATTAGCCACAAAACAAATATGAGCTTATACTGCGAACATATCGAACATAATTTGGATTTGAATGTGCAAATTAAATCTGAAGATGACTTGGATGATGCTATCGAACAACTAAATATAATGATACACGATGCGGCAAAAATATCTACCCCAATTGCAGAACCATGCCATGAAATAGGACACAAAGTTCGGACATCTGCTGCTGCTAGAGATTTGATTAGACAATCTAGACGTTTACGAAGAGTTTGGCACCGTACTAGAAACCCTAGAGACAAAGCTAACTGAAATCTACCTATTAAACTTTGCTCTGAGTTCCTGGCAAAAGAGAGAAACCAATTTACTGCAAGTTATCTTGTGAAACTAAAGCCTCAAAATGAAAACAAAGATCAAGACCTTTATAGTGCAACTAAGTACCTTAAGAGACCAACAAAACGAAATGTACAAATTAAAAAAGCCGACGGTCTTGGTGTAGAACAGACGTACAAAAGTCATTTGCTTTTGCTGAACACTTGGAAAGTACTTTTAATCCTCACAATATCAGTAAAAACGATAATGAAATTCTTAATTTTGTGGACATAGCATGCCAGATGGATTTACCAATAACTCATATTAAGCCTAAAGAAACCAAATCAGAGATAATCTGCTTAAATAACAAAAAGTCTGCAGGATATGACAATATTGATACCAAGGCCATCAAATCGTTACCACCTAAAGGTATATTGTTTTTAACGTTGAATTTAACTCAATTCTACGACTCCAACATTTCCCATCTCAATGGAAGTGTGCGGAAATTATGCGGTCTTGAAACCCGGTAAACCTGAAAATGCAACCACATCATAATGACCAATCAGCTTACTGCCTACATTCTCTAAAATATTCGAACGACTACTGCTTAAACGTTTACTACCTATTATTGAAGCAAACAACATTATTCCTGAATATCAATTTGGGTTTCGTCACAAACACGGAACTCCAGAACAATGACATCGAATAGTTAAGGAAATAACTGATGCTTTAGAAAATAAAAAGTACTGTTCTGCGGTGTTCCTGGACATACAACAGGTTTTTGATAAGGTTTGGCATACCGGATTGCTTTATAAGTTGAAAAATATTCTCCCAACTCCTTTTTATACATTTTTCGTGTCCTATTTAAAAAACAGAACTTTTTATGTTAAAGTTAATAATGATTGTTCGGATATTCATCAAATAGAAGCAGGTATTCCTCAAGGCAGTGTACTTGGCCCTATATTGTACACGCTCAATACTTATGATATGCCAACCAACAACAATGTTACAGTTGCAACATATGCCGATGATACGGCATTTTTATGTTCTAACCATTCACCAAATGAAGCATCTAGAATACTGCAACTACAACTCAGCAATATCGAAGTTTGGCTTACAAAATGGAACATTGTAGTCAACACAACTAAGTCAAGCCACATTAAATTCACATTACGGAAACTGAACTGCCCGCCTGCATTTCTGAATGGCAATGAAATTCCTAGCAAAGATAATGTTAAATGTTAAATTTCAATTTCAATTTATTCATAATCTTTAAGCCAAAAATTAGGCCAAATTGATTACAAGGAAACTTATACACTATGACATTTTATATACTCGTAAATCAATGAAAATTCAAATATGTATTAATACTAATTATATTACTAATATCATGGATATGGATTGTCCCCCAATAAAACTAAAAAAAAACATCTAACCCATCATCAACAATGATAATGTTAAAGTTATAAGTAGGAAATCATTTTATTTTTTAACACGGAAATAGAGTGACCAAAGTGTCTCTCAGCATATGGAATAAAAGTGTTCCAAATACGACAAACCCTCACCTCAAATGAACGCTGCATTATAAGAGAATTTAACCGCGGGCAGATTAATGTATGCGATCTAGAAGATGCCCCAAAATAAAAAGTTGATATAAGATATGGAGGGGATCCGTACTTTAAAGCTTTATACATAGAATAAGGTTATTAACCCTAGTTTAATAAAGATGCTAAAAGAGCATCCTAGAAAATCATACACATATGCAGTGACATGTACATTAGATAGGGTCATAAAAAAAAGTTGCGTTTGTCACCCCCTAGATTTGAAGATTATTCGAAGACAATTTCAGAAAAAATTTTTTTAATTTTTTTGGTGCACCCTACATACCGCCCTTTTAGTTTTCTTTATCCTGTGTTGCTATTTGAAGTCCGATCGTAACGGGATGTATACCGTTGTTCACGTTTTGGAAAGGGCTATATTTCGTCCAATGGCCATTTTTGACTCCGAGGTCAAATTCGATTATTGACCTCTGTTATCTCTTTTTCTACCCCCCTTATTTGAAATTATTTTGAAACGATAATAAAGGCATTTAAAAATAATTAAACTTTCGTCTTTAAAGTACTCAGTTTTATTCATAAACAAAAAAGTTACATAGGGTTCAAAATTGTAAAATATGTGCTGAGGTCAAATTCGACTAGTTTCTTTTGGTCTCGTTTCTGTCTCACTCTCTCTCGCAGACACATGAATAACCCAATGCCACAAACACACAACGACTATGGCGGTTCTTTACAGCATCAACAAATTAAATTTGCGGGATTCTCTAACAAATTTTGAATCTTTTTTAAGGAAGAATATAAGAATACATTCACTTTGTTTTCCCATTCACCCTACACTCCACCAAAATAGTATTTTTTCCACTAATTCCTGATTTAATCTAGTATGATATTTTTGTATGATACGTCGATGATCATCTCTTGACAATGACAACACTTCTTCCTTACTTCAGTTTTGAATCCGAAGTAAAGTTTTACTAGTGACTTCAGTTATTTGATTTTCAACCCCCGTAAATAACACTTATTTTGAAACGCATGGGAAGGCATTTGTATGTAAGTTAAATATGGTGTTCAAACAAATTAATCATGTCTATAACATTTTATTAATAATTCTCTATAACTTATTTGCTTATGAATACATTTAAAATTTGAATCAGCTATAAAAGAAATTTACTGATAGTTTTTTCGAATTTCTGTTTTTTTATGGAAATGTTGAACTTTTTCATTTAATAATGAAACACAAAATCATTCATATGACTACCAAGACTGGCTCGGCAGTACCTCATCCGCTCATCCCAATTTTTCAGCACATATTCTATTGCTTCGAGTCGAATCTCTTCAATGGCAACTTATGGTGATTTCGTTTCTGAAAAATAATATCACTACATCATGTTGCTACATTTTAAAAATTTCCCCTGCACATACTGCTAATTTCGCATTTTGCATGCGAACAATCGAACAAAAATCGTGCGGTGAGTAAAACCCATTCCTACATAGCGCAACCATTTGATAGTGCATTAAGCATGTACGCTTTCAATTAGGCTTGGTTCTGAAGTTTGGTTTTTGGCGGTGCAACACTCCACATCGTGGACTGGGCTGCGTGTGGAAAATAGAAATTTTCGCATTTGCATTTGTGTAATAATTTTACAAACCCATTCGTACGGCTGCACCATTTTTACAAACTAACCTAAAAATGCGGTTTTAGTGTAAAATGTAGAAAAATTTTAAAATTTTTTTACACGAACGAAATCATCATTAGTTTTCATGTTTCAACGCTTCAATTGTCTTTGGATGCTTTGCATAGCATTTATCCTTAATGGGTTCCCACCGAAAATAATCCAAAGGACTCAAATCACAATGCAAGGTAATCGGTAATTCAAATTTTAAATGGCCCACCCTTTATAGTGAAAGTAGAAAATCTGGTAAAAAATCCAAAGTGACGTATGGAAGAAAAGTAGACCTTATAGAGATGATCCACGAGGTATCATACGTAAAGATAGGATAATAAATATGGAGTCAGTGGCAAAAATACTATTTTAGTGGAGTGTAGGGTGAATGTGAAAACAAAGTGATTTTGTTCTTCCTTAAAAAGCTTCAACATTTGCTAGAGAATCCCGCAAATTTAATTTGTTGATGCTGGACCGAACTGCCATAGTGATTGTGCGTTTGTGGCATTGGGTTATTCATGTGTGTGTGAGAGAGAGACAGAAAACGAGGTCAAAAGAAACTAGTCGAATTTGACTCCAGCATATATTTTACAATTTTAAACCCTATGTTACTTTTTTGTTTATGAATAAAACTGAGTACTTTAAAGACAAAAGTTTAATTATTTTTAATTGCCTTTATTATCGTTTCAAAATAAGTCCAAAAAAAGGGGGGTAGAAAAGTAGATAATAGAGGTCAATTATCGAATTTGACCTCGGAGTCAAAAATGGCCAGTGGACGAAATATAGCCCTTTCCAAAACGTGAACAACGGTATACATCCCGTTACGATCGGACTTCAAATAGCAACACAGGATAAAGAAAACTAAAAGGGCGGTATGTAGGGTGCACCAAAAAAATTAAAAAAAAATTTTCGGAAATTGTCTTTGAATAATCTTCAAATCTAGGGGGTGACAAACGCAACTTATTTTTCTTGGTTGGGCATCGACCCTATCTAATGTACATACACATGGAGCCCATACACGTATCTTTTAATTCTATTGAAATATCGCTCAAGACGAAATGTATTCACAACAGTTGTACCTGTATATAAAGGGTGTCCCAAGAAGAGCGCAATTTTTTAATTTTAAATAAAACACAGATATTTAAGAAAAAATCGTGAAACTTTATTATATTATAAAGTAGACAGAATGAGGTTATGTATGGAACAATATATCGTGCAGATGGCCGCCGCGGCTTTGCTGGCATGCACGCGATCTTTTAATGAAATTTTCAATGACCGTTTTGCATGAATGCTGCGGTATTTCATTAATGCAGAGTCCAATTTCGTCTTTTAAGGCTTGAGTCGTCGTCGGCTTATTCGCGTAAACCATCGACTTCAAAAAACCCCAAAGAAAAAAATCTAATGGTGTTAAATCGCACGATCTAGGCGGCCAATTCTGATCTCCAAAATTTTATCGGCAAAATCAGCATTTTCATGTTGTCTCTCCAATACCCAATTAACGAACTCCCTTCGCTGTCCATGGTCAGTTGGCTTCAGTTCCTGAGTCAATTGAACTTTTTATGCTTTAAGATGCAAATCTTTCGTCAAAATTCGCTGCAAAGTGGATTTGGAGACACCAATTTGCTGAGCTCGGTGTCGACTTGAGGTGGATGGAGTTTGAGCGACATCATCACGTACAGCTGCGACATTTTCGGTCGATCGACCTGGTCGATGGCGCGTTGTTGTCTTTACATCACTAACAGACCCAGTTTCGGCAAATTTATCCATTAATCTCTTTACAGTTGACTCTTTTGGAGCATTATTATGACCCCAAATTGATCGCAATTTGCGAACTGTAGCCGCAAAACTTTCACCATTTTGGTAAAACAATTTCACAATGAGAATGCGTTGTTCATTCGTGTAGCGCTCCATTTTTACTAACCTCGTACCTTCTACTAACAAACAATAACAATTATTCAAATGTCAAACAATGACACTTCGAATGTTGCGAGATTTAAAAATTGCGCTCTTCTTGGGACACCCTTTACTTCCAGTCCATATAAAATTATAGGCATAAGTAAAGTTTGAGCTAGAAGTTTACGCATATTAATAGACATAGAGCAATTTATACTATACAGCCTGCGTAACCCAAAAGTAAGTCTTGACAAAATTTGGTTAATATGGGCATCAAAACTCAATTTATTGTTAACATGAAAACCAAGGGTCTTAGTGGACCTCACATAGCCAACAATTTCATTTTCTATTGAAATATACGGTACATCAATTCCATTTCCATTGAAAATCATCGCTGCCGATTTTGAAATGTTTAAAACAATTAAGTTTGGAAAACACCAGTTCTCTATATATGTTATGTTTTGTTGTACATTAGATATTAAACCACTCACATTGTCTCTCTCTAAAGAGGCAAGTAATTGAAGGTCGTCAGCATATAGATGACTTCGAATTCCAGATATGCTATCGAAAATGTCATTTATGTATATACATGCTGAAAAATAATGGTCCTAATACGGATCCTTGGGGAACACCTCTGACAACTTTCTTAGTAGAGGAAAAGTTGTTTCCTACTTTCACAAATTGTTTCCTATCAAATAAAAAGGATGCAATCAAAGCACAGGATGATCTTGAAAAAGAGAAATTCAAAAACAACTTGTTTAATAATATTTCATGACATACGGAATCAAATGCTCTACTCAAATCAAGACTAACCAATACTGAAACTAATTTGTTGTCAGTGTTTTTCCTAACATCATCTAGCAAACTTGTCATCAAAGTTGTGGTGTTGTAGCACTTTCTAAACCCAGATTGGATGTTCGAAAAACGCCTGGATACAGTCTGACAAGCCATAATTTGTTTGTTCATTAGAATTTCCAATATCTTGGAAAAAACAGGTAATATACTTATGGGTCGAAAATCACTTAGACTGCGAGGTTTATTTCTTTTAGGTATTGGAACCACCCTAGCAAGTTTCCAACACCGGGGATAGGTTGATATCATTAGGACATTGTTGTAAATATTCACTATATGTCTTGAAATTAAAGGGAAAATTAACTTTAAAACACGAATAGTTATCCCATCTGACCCAGTCGCTATAGATTTTATTGTATTCAACCTATTCCACACCTCTACTTCATCTACATTCTGAAAATTAAATGCATCAATCGACATACTTTCTTCATTATAAAGATACATCATTCTAGGTGGGTCAGTAGGCGAGGGCAACAGAAAATGATCGTTACATTGTTCAACATCAATTTGATTAACATAGGCATTATTATCTTTTCCTATGATAACTAAATACCTTACTTCTTTCCACATACGAGCATGTGAGGAAAAATTAAAAAGGTTTTGAAAATATTGATTTCTACACTACACTCCACCGCTCGTTTGACGTACTTTCCAAATATGCTCTATAAGCAATATCTCTTTTTTCTCGAGCACACTGAATAACACGAGATTTCATCCAAACCATACTTTTAAATATGATACTACGTCTCAATGGGATATGCCTATTAAACAAATATGTCACAACTGTAGTTATGCATTCCACTTGTTCGTTCACATCGGAGCTGTTATAAACCCCATATGAATCATCATCTAACGTGGAAAACGCTTTTACTTGCGAAGAAAAAACAACTCGATTTACAATTTAAAAAGATGTACTGGCTGTTAGGAACTTATTCGAAACTCTTACTCGATTGGACTTACGGAATACAACTATGGGGAACTACAAGTAATTCTAATATAGAAATTCTTCAAAGATTCCAAAGCAAGACCTTAAGGTCAATAACTGCTGCTCCTTTTTATATAACAAATAAAGCGCTACACAAAGACCTTAATATCCCATTTGTTAAAAACGAAATAATAATAATATAATAATAATTCAATAACTTTTTTAAATGATGAGTAATTTGCTCTCTGATAGTCTACTATGCTTCTGTATTCTCTCACTAAAACTGCCTACCCCCACCAGCACTTACTATCTTCGCATCAACAACACCCTTAAGGCGGCCCTACACACATCAGTTTTGTTCTACAACAAATTCGTTCAAAAATTCCCTAATTATTCATTCAAAAAAGTTGAAAATACCCTAATTTTTTTGGTTGCATATTTTAATTTTTGCCGACGGCATTTTGTTCATTTTTCGCTGCACACGCACAACCGTCCGTGTTGCTGCCTCTCATAAAATGATGTTGGTCAGATTGCTTGAGTAATGTAAGGGCAAACAATCGTCGAACACAACATCTGAGAGAACATAAAGCGTACCCTACACAAAACCACAGTGTAGGGTACGCTTTAGAAACGGTTGTCTTGCATATCTTTTACTTTCGTTCAGTTATGTGTTGTAATTCTCACCCAATAATCTCTTTTGCCCAATTTGTTGCTCCCCACTCGATACGAGGGTATATATCATTTGCTACGGCCAAAAGTGTAAGACATAGAAGGAGTGATCTAAGACCCTAAGTATGTTCGGCGGATATTCGTTTTGGGTAATTTTAAGTCGAATGAGAAATGTCCGTCCGTCCGTCTGTCTGTCTGTCTGCTGGCTGGTGCGCACGATAACTCTCGAAAGGAGTAACCGAAATATTGATTCTTCTAATTAAAGAAACAATATTTCACTAAAAGTGAACCCTTTGTGTGGGAGGTACCAGAAGGAGTGGACCAATATGACCCATCTTCGAACTTAGCCGGAGATAGAAAAACATATTACCGTATACCAAATTTTAAGTCAATCGGATACTCCTTTCGAGAGTTATCGTGCGCACCAGCCAGCAGACAGACAACCAGACGGACGGATGAACATTTCTCATTCGACTTAAAATGACCCAAAACGAATATCCGCCGAACACACTTAGGGTCTTAGATCACTCCTTCGATGTGTTACATTTTTGGCCGTAGTAAATGATATAAGAGTATACCCTCGTATTACTAAAGTGAGGGTATAATTAATACTAAATATTCCAAATGCCGTAAGAAATTCGTCGGTCGTGTGTGTCTGTTTCCCCATTGCATTTGTTATTGAGCACCGATGGGGTGAGGAAGATATGGCATTATGAAAAGAACACATGAGACACTTGCAAATGCATGTGAGTGAGGTATGAGGTGTATTCAGTTAGTTTAGGTTAGATCTATCGATATTTATTTTTTTCCCCAATTCATTACATTTATTATTGAATCTTTCATTATTAAACAATGAAAATAACAATAAGTAGAATACTATTCTCTGGGTTATTGCCATAGCGAATAAACCATTGAGACTTTACAAAAGGTTTGTTCTCGTTGGATACCGCACAATTTGACAATCGCTGAAAAAAAGGCTCGTGTCGATTGGTGCAAAGAAATTTTGAAAAAATACGATCGCGGTGCTTCAAAAGACGTTAATAAGATCGTCACAGGTGACGAATCTTGGATCTATGAGTATGAGCCCGAAACAAAACAGCAATCGACCGTGTGGGTCTTCGAAGACGAGCCAAATCCAACGAAAGTTGTTCGTGGAAGAAGCACTTCGAAGCAAATGGTCGCCTGTTTCTTCGGCAAAACTGGTCATGTGGCGACTGTTCCGCTTGAGCAACGTAGGACGGTCAATTTTGAGTGGTACGCCACAATTTGTTTGCCTGAAGTCTTCGGAGAGATTCGAAAACCGAACAAGAGAAGACGAATCATTGTGCACCATAACAATGCGAGCTCTCACACATCGGCTGAAACCAGCGCCTTTTTGACCGGCCAAAACGTCGGCTTGATGGGTCATCCGCCATACAGCCCTGACTTGGCCAAATCGGACGAAACATATATATGGGAGCTATAGCTAAATCTGAACCGATTTCAACCAAATTCAATAGCGATCTTAACAGCCTCGAAATACTCTAAACTGCAAAATTTCAGAACGATCGGAGTGAAATTGCGACCTGTAGTCGACGAACAACTTTACTTGGACAGACGGACGGACGGACATCGTTAAATCGACTCAGCTAGTGATTCTGAGTCGATCGGTATACTTTAAGGTGCGTCTAGCTGTGTTTTTTTCAGGTGTTACAAACATCAGCCGTGAAACAAACATTTAATACCCTGTACCACAGTGTTGTGTAGGGTATAAAAAATGCGTGGTCAACGATTTTCGTCGTCAGAAGATGCTGTTGAAGCGTTCAAAAACCATGTTTTGGAGGTGTCTCAATCGGAGTGGAAAAAGTGCTTCGACAATTGGTTTGAGCGCATGCAAAAGTGTATAAATCATGCTGAAGAATACTTTGAAAAACAATAAAACCATTTTTGATAATAAGTATTCGCATTTTCATTATTAGGCCAGAAATATATGTATATAGCAGCCCTCGTACTTATAAACTATCATGTTGAAATTTCGTTGTAAAAACGGAAGCGTTTTGATATATTCCTCATATAAAAGTCTCCACCAATGTCACATCTTGACGCCCTGGAGTATACATTTTTTATCTTGCTGAAATTTAAGTTTTTTTTAATCTATTTTGCATGAAATCATCCAGAGTGAAAAATGGACACATCTCTTCATGCTTTTATACTTCCATATAAAGGCCCCCCATGACTTCTTGGCGTCCGGGGAACTCACTTTTTATCCGATCATGCTGAAAAATATGCTTAATATTTTCATAATGTTGCACTGAATGGTCCCTGGTCCATGTTTTGAAATAGTCCCTATATGAAGATCACAGACGAATTAGCTTTCATTGCGGTGTAGATTCTACGTTTTATAACCGATGTACCTATTATTTAGAAATGTACTCAAACTAAGCCTGCAACAATTCTTAGTAATAATGGATTGATATGGCCCCTAAATATTTCTCCGTGCATTGGTTACAAAACAATGGGGGAGTGTATTATGCAGTCGGCCTCGCCCTAATCTAGTATTTCCTTATATTTTATATAGACTATATAGATTATGGTCTCCATGACAATAATATGGTCCCATCTTAAATCATTATATTCTTTATATTGTCATATTACATAATATTCATGAAACAAATTTGTTGCTATCAATTTTTATACCCTACACCACACTGTGGTACAGGGTATTATGACTTTGTGCATTTGTTTGTAACACCCAAAAGGAGAAGAGATAGATCCATTGTTTATACCGATCGACTGTCTGTCCGTCTGTAGATGTATTCTTGTAACCGAAGTACAGGTCGCAATTATGGCCCGATCTTGACGAAACTTTACACATATTTTTTTTTTGACCCAAGGACGATCCCTATTTAATTTGGTTAAAATCAATTCAGCAGAAAAAAGTCTCTTATTATATTAATGAACATTGTTAAATTTGGAAGATATCGGTTCAGATTTAGATATAGCCCCCATATATACGTTATCCCCGATTTCAAATGTAAGCGCCGTAAAAAATTTATTTTATAACCGATCAGTGTGAAATTCGGCAGAAAGAGGTTTCTTATTACATGAAAGAATACTGCCAAATTCGGAGGAAATCGGTTCAGATTTAGATATAGCCCCCACATATATGTTACCACCGATATGACATGTAAGCGCTGTAGAGACTGAATTTTATATCCGATCAATACGAAATTCTACAGAAAGAGGTCTTTTTACATGAATGAGTATTCAGGGAAAATCGGTTCAGATTTATATATAACCTCCATATATATGTTCCTCCTGATTTGGTATCAAAGCGCTATAGAAGTTGTACTTTACTTCCGATCATTAATATTTTCCGGAAAGATGTTTCTCAATTTAGGAACAAATATTGCTTAATTTAGCGATTATCGGCTCAGAATTAGATAATATGTTGCTGCCGATTTTCAATTATTCCAAATTATTATCGCAATGACCTTTATCGCATTGTTAGGGAGGTGTAGGGTATTATACAGTCGGCCCCGGCCGACTTTCTGCCTTTCCTTACTGGTTTATAATTATATTGATGCATCAATCATGTAATAGCTAAAACTGCAATATATATGGTAACTGAAAACATGTTAAAGTTGTGATTGCAATTGAATGGCTAAGACTCACATTATCTGATTCATGATGCTCTAACTCTTTCCACTGAATAACAAAATTTATTGTCTAATAAAGAAAGACAAAGTAGTAGGAATGTTTATAAAAAAATGGAACCGTGCATATGTTCATAAATAATTGTCAATCTATTTTCATTAGTTGTAAGGTAAAAATGCCTTTCACATACAACTAATGAAAACTATCCCAAAGTGAGCAATGTTTTATCGACTCCTGTATGGTTGTCAACCAACTAATCCCTTGTTTGACCTTCGCTCAGTTAAATTGGAATTGTTTTTATGCAACGAAGGAGGGAGTCATGTCGTTTTGGGGGAATTTCATAAATAAACTGATAGCCAAAAATAACGACACTGACCCATAAACATAATGTACGTACACATTGTGTTATCCAAGGGATTACGTTTACATATGAAAAACACAGAGGCATACAGTAACTACTAGATGTCAGGATAACAGGTTAATTGAGGGATTTTATCTCTATGTAACTTTTCTTGTTTATTCCTATTACCCAGAGTGTGTGTGTGTACGATACCCAGTGTCCAAATCCCACTCTTATTAGTAATATTAAGTAAAAAAAATAATATGGTACGCTGTCTGTCGACCCAGTGTGATAAATGTGCGAATATGGAAAACCCAATTTGGCTTTGTTATTTATTCCAAAGGGATTTGTAAAAATCTAAGCCTTCGCTACTTTTGTTTATGGCGGTGTGCTCCCAATGGATAAATATATTTCTTTTGCGCAGATAATATCATACATTTGTTAAAAAAGATTTGCTATAGTTTTGGATTAGCGTAAAAGAATAGTGGTTCCCTTAGGAAGTGTGAGTATATGAAATTGTAAATAGGAGTACGTAATTTTTTTTTTACTTTATACATTTGTATACATATGTGAACATTTAACTACAATGACCATCGGTGGATCGGTTAAATGGTTGTAATAATAACTTTAAAGTTACAACCACTATCATACAGTTGGCAACATTTTGTTTTTAGTGATCCAGCCTTTTCACCTAATATATTCTAATTTGTTCAGAATTTCGAGGATTTTTTGACATATGGTTACATCACTTAACCATATGTCAAAAAATCCTATTATTAACGATAGTTCAGTTCCAAAATTTGTATAGTATATAGCTTTTATATTTTTATTTTATCGATATATCCATACCGCACAGTGGGAGAATTGCGACAAAGCCTTGGTATTCATGTAAAAGAGGTATTAGAGAAGTTGAGTTTAAAATTTGGGATCCCTACACGCTGAAAAATCTCGCTTCTGTAGTATATTGCCCCAAACATATTCGGCTTGAAACATATATATGTTTCGCGTACACTCTAAACATATAATATTTGGTTCTAAACAAATCTTTGTTTACATCCCAATATTTTTTTTCCGAAATAAATTAAATTGTTTTGTAAACCAAATCATTTACTTTTAAAATTTTTTAATGTTCGTAAAATAATGAATAATAATAATTGAAATCCTATAATCTTGGAACAAATTAATTACTTGGAGGATTGACAACTAGCGATAGCTTGGAATACTCAGAAAATTTAAATTATTGATTTAAAACAGAAGTAAATACTGCATATGGTATCATAAGGAAGCTCAAATCGGAACCAAGGAAAAAATAAAACTGAAATTCGAAAAGTCAGCAACAGATTTGGATATCTTTTTAAATCAAATATATTTTGAGAAATTTCTAAACAAACATTTTATTTGTACTTAAACACATATTTTATTTGAGAAATTTGGTTTGCAAATATATTTTGTTGTAATATATTAATATATTCGTTCAAAAAATATTTAATTGATTATACCCTACACCACACTGTGGTACAGGGTATTATAAGTTTGTTTCACGGCAGATGTTTGTAACACCTGAAAATAACAGCTAGACCCACCTTAAAGTATACCGATCGACTCAGAATCACTAGCTGAGTCGATTTAACGGTCCGTCCGTCCGTCCGTCCGTCTGTCCATGTAAAGTTGTTCGTCGACTACAGGTCGCAATTTCACTCCGATCGTTCTGAAATTTTGCAGTTTAGAATATTTCTGTTAAGATCGCTATTTAATTTGGTTGAAATCGGTTCAGATTTAGATATAGCTCCCATATATATGTTTCGTCCGATTTGGCCCTTTAGTCCAATAGAAGCTGTATTTTACATCCGATCGTTTTGAAATTTAGAATGGTAGAGTTTCTTGATCCATGAACCAACATTGCCGAATTTGAAGAAAATCAGTTAAGATTTAGCTATTTCTCCCATATATATGTTTCGACCGATTTTGCTCTTTAGTGCTGTAGAAGCTGTATTTTACATCCAATCGTTTTGAAATTTAGAATGGTAGAGTTTCTTGATCCATGAACCAACACTACTGAATTTGAAGAAAATCGGTTAAGATTTAGCTATAGCGCCCATATATATGTTTCGTCCGATTTGGCCCTTTAGTTCTATAAAAGCTGTATTTTACATCCAATCCTTTTGAAATTTAGAATGGTAGAGATTCTTGATCCATGCCGAATTTGAAAAAAAAATCGGTTACGATTTAGCTATAGCTCCCATATATATGTTTCGTCCGAATTTGCTCTTTAGTCCTGTAGAAGCTGTATTTTAAATCCAATCATTATTTTAAAATTTAGAATGGTAGTATTTCTTGATCCATGAACCAACACTACCGAATTTGAAGAAAATCGGTTAAGATTTAGCTATAGCTCCCATATATATGTTTCGTCCAATTTGGCCCTTTAGTTCTATAGAAGCTATATTTTACATCCAATCGTTTTGAAATCTAGAATGGTAGAGTTTCTTGATCCATGAACCAACATTTCCGAACACTGTGGTACAGGGTATTATTTAAGTATAAAATGTCCCAAAAGGTAATTTTATGTAAACAATTTATACATGAATTACAAAATTTATATATCAGAGTTATTCAATATTACGAGAGTGGTGTAGGGTATTAAATAGTCGGCCCCGCCCGACTTTAGCCTTTCCTTACTGGTTTTATTTTATCGATATATCCATACCGCACAGTGGGAGGATTGCGACAAAGCCTTGGTATTCTTGTAAAAGAGGTATTAGAGAAGTTGAGTTTTAAATTTGGGATCCCTATGTTACACAGGTGCGGAACTACAGGACCTCGAAGTTGGCCTCTTTCTCCTTATTCTGATACATAAAAATTGATATGGCCATAACTTTTGTCTTACATCGTATAGCTAATTTTGTTGTTAATTCAAAAAAGATGATGTAAGAGAAATCGGTTTATACTCTGCACTGATATTAACAATAGTCTGGGCCTGCGTGTGGAAAAACATGAAAAAATCAGTCAAATCAAATGCATGCAGAAATCTAATAACGCAATAAAATATTTAAAAATGAATATAATTAAATGAAATATTTTGTAGTTTGTAGGTCTTGACATCACAAATCGAAATTAATTCGGGAATCATTTTATTTGTAAAAGTCTACCCACAATTCCACAAAATAATTTCGTACATCTCCAAAAATGTTTTTTTTGCATTTTCCCCTACTTATGTATATCTACTACATATATAAAAAGCCTGGCTCCAAATTCCCTTTGCAGTACAACGTGCCTCACCACATATAAAAATTATAAATGTTTTAATATTCCAGCTTTGCGATTGGACAAAAATGTGGCTTACTTTTGAAATTTGTGTAAAAAATTGGAGAAGCTTGGCAATAATGCAAATGAATATTTTTGACCCGTTCTTTCTTCGAGAAGATTCGATAGGAAGTTTCCTTTAAGATGAATATAAATATGTTATATTTTTTTAAAATAACTTCTGTAACTCCAAAATGCTCCAACATATGGGTAAAAAATATTTTATACGGGTTTCAAGAAAAAAAAATATTCAGATGTTATGAGCAATTTAAAGATGGCGGAGTTAAAATTATTTCAAAAAAGTTTGTTCATTACATCGCTTGTAACTCTTGAAATACTTGACCGATTTTGATGTAATATACCTTGTTTTGAAGGTACTGTTAATTACTTATAACAATTTCTAAAGCTTCCCCCATTTTAATCTTTTAGATCTGATTTCAAAAATTATTACATCAATTGTTATTTTTTTTTGTTGAAATTTTTAAGTCATGTTCTTAGACATCTTTTTTAGCGACTGTGAGATTTTGAAAATGGTGAAATGATAGGACCTATTTTTTCACATTTTTTTTTATCAAAAAGCTTCTAAAAAAGCAATCCAAATTTCACGGGGCTAAATATATTTGGAACAAAAATTTTGAAATATTATATATTTCTGAGCAAATAAATTTTATTTGATAAATCAATAAAATTTATTTGGAACGCATATAAAAATATATGACAGCAAAATATATTTGTAATCTAAGGGCTTTATTCATAAAAAGTTATGTAAGGTTTAAAATCCCATTAACGTTGAAAATCAGTTCAATAAACCTTCCATAACTTTTTATGAATAAGGCCTTAAATTTCTCAAATATTTTTTCTCAAGGATTTTTCGTGTGAAAAACGTTTTGTAGAGATAGATGTAAAACTATCTATTAAAAATATGGGTCGAATTAAAACTATACAATGTTGTAATCCCTTGGGGTTAAAGCATATGAAATGCAAACCTGCCAATTTGAGAACTGTTGACGGAAATTTCCGGCAAAATTTTTATTTTGTTTTTGCTCTTCTAAAAATTTCAATCTGCAGTTTGAGCACATTTTATCGCTCGCCTTGAAAATTGAATACATCATCATTTGGCAGATAATTACTTTTATCATTCCGCTGAACGAATATGGTTGTGTATACGCTTGAACAACGCTGGGAAATATTGCGACATTACTTTGAAAATTTTGATTTTCAATTTTTTTCATTTTTGATTTTCATTTGATTTTGATTTTTTCATTTTGATCTTGGCGGGTACACCAAAACGAGTCACTGTTTGGTGCGGAATTTGGTCCAGAGGCATAATTGGGCCATTTTTCTTCGAAAATGAGCAAGGAGTGGCCGTTACAGTCAATGGCGATCGTTATCGGGCCATGTTGAACGAATTTTTGTTCACAAAAATTTAAGAGGAGGATATTGGCAACATTTGGTTTCAACAGGACGGCGCTACGTGCCACACAGCCGAAGCTACACTCGATGTTTTGCGCCCTGTTTTTGAAGATCGCATTATCAGCCGCAGAGCTGATGTCGTTTGGCCACCTCGGAGCTGCGATTTGACACCGTTGGACTATTATTTGTGGGGTGCCCTCAAGTGTTACGCCAACAAGCCAGAGACAATTGACGCTTTAAAGGACAATATTCGTGAAACCATTGGTGAAATACAGCTGCACACAATCGATTATGTGCTCAAAATTGGACCGATCGTGTAGGCTACTGCATGGCCAGCCGAGGCAGCCATTTGAATGAAATTATTTTCCATTATTAACCGGAAGGATTGTACTTTCAAATAAAAAAAGAAATTTGAGGAAATTTTCAATAGTTTTTTTATAGCATTTTCAAAAAAAGTTATTTGACGGACCCTTTAGATATGGTCATATAGAGATATTCACGTCAAATGATAAATAAGTGTCCTAATTATGGTTATTCCACGAAGTTACACCTTTGTAATTCCTTCTTAACAATATATTTTTTAAGCCAAGTTTGCTTTTGAGGCTTAAAAGTAATCCTGACTTAAGACTTTCAAAAATATTAATCAGATTTTATTATTACCACGGTACGATACATTCTCATAACAAACCAGTAAGGAAAGGCAGAAAGTCGGGCGGGGCCGACTATATAATACCCTACACCTCCCTAACAATGCGATAAGGGTCATTGCCATAATAATTTGGAATAATTGGTAAATGGGTAGAAACGTATTATCTGAAACGATAATAAACCGATAATCGCTAAATTAAGCAATATTCGTTCCTAAAGTGAGAAACATCTTTCGGGAAAATTTTAATGATCGGAAGTAAATTACAACTTCTATAGCGGTTTGATACCAAATCAGGAGGAACATATATATGGAGCTTTAAAATAAATCTGAACCGAAATTCCCTGAATACTTATTCATGTAAAAAGACCTCCTTCTGTCGAATTTCGTACTGATCGGATATAAAATACAGTTTTTACAGCGCTTACAGGTCAAATCGGGGGTAACATATATATGGGGGCTATATCTAAATCTGAACCGATTTTTTCCAAATTTGGCAGTATTCCTTCATGTAATAAGAAACCTCTTTCTGCCCAATTTCATACTGATCGGATATAAAATAACGTTTTTACAGCGCTTACATGTCAAATCGGGGGTAACGTATATATGGGGGCTATATCTAAATCTGAACCGATTTCTTCCAAATTTTATAGTGTTCATCCATATAATAAGAAACCTCTTTCTGCCGAATTTCATACTGATCGGATATAAAATAAAGTTTTTACAGCGCTTACATGGCAAATCGGGGCTAACATATATACGATTTTAACCAAATTCAATAGGGATCGTCCTTGGGCCAAAAAAAATATATGTGTAAAGTTTCGTCGAGATCGGACCATAATTGCGACCTGTACTTTGATTACAAGAATACATGCACAGACGGACAGACGGACAGACAGACGGACAGACGGACATAGCTAAATCAACTCAGAAAGTGATTCTGAGTCGATCGGTATAATAAACGATGGGTGTATTTCTTCTCCTTTTGGGTGTTACAAACAAATGCACAAAGTTATAATACCCTGTACCACAGTGTGGTGTAGGGTATAATAATAATTTGATTCAGCTCACATAGAAAGAATTTACATTGTGTTTTATATAAATATCCAGAAATATATGTGGGAGAAAACAGTAAAAAAACTGTATCTTTTAAACCAAAATGACCTCCATCGTGAAACTTATGTCACGTGTAAAGGACATTTAACGGGTTAACTACAAAAAATATGAAGAGAAAATATTAGGTGCATTTCGAGATATTGAAGGATTAAAATAATTTTTCGATTTTTAATGTCCTTCCACAAGGACAATAATTTTTATACCCTACACCACACTGTGGTACAGGGTATTATAACTTTGTGCATTTGTTTGTAACACCCAAAAGGAGAAGAAATAGACCCATCGTTTATTATACCGATCGACTTAGAATCACTTTCTGAGTTGATTTAGCTATGTCCGTCTGTCCGTCTGTCCGTCTGTGCATGTATTCTTGTAATCAAAGTACAGGTCGCAATTATGGTCCGATCTCGACGAAACTTTACACATATCTTTTTTTCGCCCAAGGACGATCCCTATTGAATTTGGTTAAAATCGGTTCAGATTTAGATATAGCCCCCATATATATGTTAGCCCCGATTTGGCATGTAAGCGCTGTAAAAACTTTATTTTATATCCGATCAGTATGAAATTCTGCAGAAAGAGGTTTCTTATTATATGAATGAACACTGTTAAATTTGGAAGAAATCGGTTTAGATTTAGATATAACCCCCATATATACGTTACCCCCGATTTGACATGTAAGCGCTGTAAAAATGTTATTTTATATCCGATCAGTGCGAAATTCGGCAAAGAGAGGTTTCTTATTACACGAAGGAATACTGCTAAATTCGGAGAAAATCGGTTCAGATTTAGATATAGCCCCCATATATATGTTACCCCGATTTCACATGTAAGCGCTGTAAAAACTGTATTTTATATCCGATCAGTATGAAATTCGTCAGAAAGAGGTTTCCTATTATATGAATGAACACTTTTAAATTTGGAAGAAATCGGTTCAGATTTAGATATAGCCCCCATATATATGTTACCCCGATTTGACATGTGAGCGCTGTGAAAATGTTATTTTATATCCGATCAGTGCGAAAGTCGGCAAAAAGAGGTTTCTTTCTACATGAAGGAATACTGCCAAATTCGGAGACACTCGGTTTAGATTTAGATATAACACTCATATATATGTTACCCCCGATTTGACATGTAAGCGCTGTAGAGACTGTATTTTATATCCGATCAGTACGAAATTCGACAGAAGGAGGTCTTTTTACATGAATGAGTATTCAGGTAAGATCGGTTCAGATTTATATTAAAGCTCCATATATATGTTCCTCCTGATTTGGTATCAAACCGCTATAGAAGTTGTATTTTACTTCCGATCATTAAAATTTTCCAGAAAGATGTTTCTCAATTTAGGAACGAATATTGCTTAATTTAGCGATTTTCGTTTCAGAATTAGATAATATGTTTCTATCCATTTGCCAATTATTCCAAATTATTATGGCAATGACCCTTATCGCATTGTTAGGGAGGTGTAGGGTATTATATAGTCGGCCCCGGCCGACTTTCTGCCTTTCCTTACTGGTTTTAAATTATTAATTTTAAGGTACGATTGTGGCCAGTTACAATGACACTAAAATCGTTGAAATCGGATAACGCGTTGAATACTGTTGAATTCAGTATCCTTTAGGAAAAAAGTAGAGATTCGACCAAATTTCGGACGCTGTAAAACAAGAACCATAACGAATTTGGACTAAATATAGACATCATAAAAATTTTACACACTACAAGATAGCGTGTTAAAAAGTGGGTCGACTGCCGTTGGAATTACCCTACAGATAAAATTATTGTTTACGAATTTCTGGAAATATGTTTTATTTAAAAAAATTTCTACAACTTTTGCTGACTTTTTCGTATTTTAGTTTAATTTGTCCTTGGTTTCGAATTGTACGTCCCAGTTATGATACCATATGCAGAATTAACTTGTGTTTTAAATCAGTCATTTCAAATTTCGGAGTAATCCAAACCATCATTGGTTGTCAATTCTCCATGTAATTGATTTTGCTTGAAGATTATACGATTGCAATTATTATTATTATTTTCAAAAAATTAACATTGAATTACTGACAAATTTAACACAATTTAGATATTTTTTGAATGATAAAATGCAAATAAATATTTGTTTCGGAAATAATAGTCACAAATAAAAACATATTGGGATGTAAGCAATGATTTGTTTAGAACAACATATTCCCAAATATATAATTTGAGTGTGTACCAAATATTACATGTTTAGAGTGTACCCTAAACATATATATAGTTACCACATATATTTGACTACAACTCTAGAACAATGGATCTCAATTGTTTCAGGATAGTATTTTATATTTTCTAATAATTTCTAAAAAATCAAAAAAAAAATGCAAAATTATTTAATTTTTATAATTGTATCGTAAAGCTGGAATGAATGCACGCTTAAAAAAATCGCTTCTGTAGTATATTGTCCCAAACATATTCAGCTTGAAACATATGTATGTTTAGGGTACTCTCTAAATATGTAATATTTGCCACAAATAAAAATTATATATTTGTGTAGATATTGTTCTAAATAAATCGTTGTTTCCATTCCATTATATTTTATTTAGAACTAAAGGGTTTTCCAACAAGAGGTGTCATTTTGGTATTCAAAGGAAAATGCCATTTTTTGAGATAAATGATCGGATGTTTATTTTATAATAAAGAGGAAGGTATGCCGTTAATAATGGAAAACAACATCAGCCAAATGGCCACCACGACCACGCTTACGGGACCATATCCTTTTCATGAAATTTTCAATAACCAAATCGCAAAGTGGCTGCCTCGATAGACTCACGAATTCTATCTTTGAGGTCTTGAATCGACGCTTTGCTATTGGCGTAGACCTTATCTTTCACGTGGCCCAAAGGAAGAAGTCGCGAGGTGTTAAATCACAAGATCTCGGTGGCCAAATGTGATCACCTCTTCGAGATATAACACGGTCCGGAAACTTTTCCCGTTACAGAGCAATGCTTTCGTTGCTTGTGTGGCACGTAGTGCCGTCTTGTTGAATGTAAACGTTGTCAGGATCAATACCATCCAACTCCGACCATAAAAAATCATTAATCATCTCTCGATAGCGCAATCCATTCACCGTAACTGTTAATCCAACCTCATTTTCGAAAAAGTAAGGTCCAATGAACCCGCCGGACCATAAACCGCACCAAACAGTCACAGGTTGAGGATTGAGAGGCTTCTCAATAATAACTATTGGGTTTTCCGAGCCCCAGATGCGACAATTTTGTTGTTTAAGTAGCCACCAAGGTGGAAATGGTCAGTCAAGATGATTAAATTTTCGATTTTTCGAATTTTAATAATTTCAATTGTTGGTTGAATCGTGTATCGTTCCATTTTTAAACTCTACACCACACTGTGGTACAGGGTATTATAAGTTTGTTTTACGGCAGATGTTTGTAACACCTGAAAATAACACAGCTAGACCCACCTTAAAGTATACCGATCGACTCAGAATCACTAGCTGAGTCGATTTAACGATGTCTGTCCGTCCGTCTGTCCATGTAAAGTTGTTCGTCGACTACAGGTGGCAATTTCACTCCGATCGTTCTGAAATTTTGCAGTTTAGAGTATTTCGCGGCTGTTAAGATCGCTATTGAATTTGGTTGAAATCGGTTCAGATTTAGACATAGCTCCCATATATATCTTTCGTCCGATTTGGCCCTTTAGTCCTATAGAAGCTGTATTTACATCCAATCGTTTTGAAATTTAGAATGGTAGAGTTTCTTGATCCATGAACCAACATTGCCGAATTTGAAGAAAATCGGTTAAGATTTAGCTATAGCTCCCATATATATGTTTCGTCCGATTTGGCCCTTTAGTTCTATAGAAGCTGTATTTTACATCCAATCGTGTTGAAATTCAGAATGGTAGAGTTTATTGATCCATGAACCAACATTGCCGAATTTGAAGAAAATCGGTTACGAGTTAGCTATAGCTCCCATATATATGTTTCGTCCGATTTTGCTCTTTAGTCCTGTAGAAGCTGTATTTTACATCCAATCATTTTGAAATTTAGAATGGTAGAGTTTCTTGATCCATGAACCAACACTACCGAATTTTAAGAAAATCGGTTAAGATTTAGCTATAGCTCCCATATATATGTTTCGTCCGATTTGGCCCTTTAGTTCTATAGAAGCTGTATTTTACATCCAATCGTTTTGAAATTCAGAATGGTAGAGTTTATTGATCCATGAACCAACATTGCCGAATTTGAAAAAAAACGGTTAAGATTTAGCTATAGCTCCCATATATATGTTTCGTCCGATTTGGCCCTTTAGTTCTATAGAAGCTGTATTTTACATCCAATCGTTTTGAAATTTAGAATGGTAGAGTTTCTTGATCCATGAACCAACACTACCGAATATGAAGAAAATCGGTTAAGATTTAGCTATAGCTCCCATATATATGTTTCGTCCGATTTGGCCCTTTAGTTCTATAGAAGCTATATTTTACATCCAATCGTTTTGAAATTTAGAATGATAGAGTTTCTTGATTCATGAACCAACATTGCCGAATTTGAAGAAAATCGGTAAAGATTTAGCTATAGCTCCCATATATATGTTTCATCCGATTTGGCTCTTTAGATCCAATCGTTTTTATACCCTACACCACACTGTGGTACAGGGTATTATTTAAGTATAAAATGTCCCAAAAGTAAATATTTGTAAACAATTTATACATGAATTACAAAATTTATATATCAGAGTTATTCAATATTACGAGAGTGGTGTAGGGTATTATATAGTCGGCCCCGCCCGACTTTAGCCTTTCCTTACTGGTTAGTAATGGCGTAGTTTCTACTTGTCAAATGTTAAAGAATAAAAGCTTCAAAAGTGACAGCTACCGAAATACCGTGTGATTAAAAATAACACCTCTTGTTGGAAACCCCGTTATTATAGTTATAAGCGTTTAACTTTAGGTGCACAGTGGTCCATTTGTCTGGGAGGTTCCAGAAGGGGCGTGTTAACATCCCCCGTATTTCTCATGGTAGTAGCGACTAATAAACTAATACTATGTGTGAAATTTCAGAAGATTTGAATAAGTAGTATAGAAGTTATTGGATCATCAATATTTTCTTTAATTTTTACCCTTTGTGGGGGAGGAACTAAAAGGAGTGGACCGATATGGCCCATCTTCGAACTAGCCTGAGATAGAAATATTACCAGATACCAAATTTGAAGTCAATCTGTTGCTCCTTTCGAGAGTTATCGAGCGTAGCAGACAAAGAGACATACAGACAGACGGACGGACGAACATTTCTCATTCGATTTAAATGACTCAAAATGAGTCTTGTAATCAAAGTTCAGGTCGCAAATTTGAAGCGATCTTACTAAAATTACGGAGACATTTCTTAGACAAGGGAAAATGGGTCTAATTGGCGCTTATTTTAATATAGCCTCCATACAAAGTTCCCCACAGATGTCACATTTGGCGCTCTAGTGAAATTAAACAATTAATACTTTATACTGCACTTAATCGTCCCTAGTGAAATTGGGAATCATTGGTTCATTTTTTGATATAGCCACCCACATAAAGGTCCCTTCCGATTAGACCTCTTGACGTTCTACGGACACATTTTTAAACCATCATTCTGAAATTTAATCATTTGTACTTCATATTACACCAAATCTATAATCCCCATATGAAGTTCACTGTCGAATTAGACTTCTTCGCGCTATATATCCCATTTTTTTTATCCTACGTACCATTTCTTTCCCATATCATCAAGACATAACCATATACATACATTCACACATAAGAAATCTACACACGAAATTTATATGCCTTTTGCGGATTTCCTTTGTTGTTGTTGCTATGATATTGTGGCAATCTATTTATGAAAAATATATAATATTTATTTTATACTATTTCTATTTAAATTCCAGACAAATTCTATGTTCAATATCATTAATGTCGGTTCCGATGAAAATCGTTCATGAATTACAAACAGAGAAATGAATACCACTATAGATTTACAAATCGATACCAAATATTCGAACAATATTCAGATATTAAGATAGTGTGTTTGTTGGCCAAGTAGTGTTGCCAGACGAATTTGGGCCAAAATCGTCAAAATGAGGACACAACAATCGTCAAAATCCCTTTCCGAAATCGTCAAAAAATCCATCATTCAAAAAATACGTCATTCCATAAAACTGCTATTTACATATTGAATTTGAGCCATTTAGGTTAAGGAAGCGCTTCAGTGACAATTATGTACCAATAAATACTTTCAAGGCATGAAATTGAGAACCGTCTCAAAATGAAATACGCACATTATTGAACTTTTCGATTAAAATTTATTGTTAATAACGTATTTCTCATTATACCATCCACAATAAGATCGTCATTCCGTTTTAAATATTGCAATTTTAATGTAAGACCCTATTAAGAATATAATGAGGGCTGATATTCAAAACCGGCAATCATAAGGGAGAGTGGGAAAGCTGTTTCAATACCACACGATTTTGCAAATATAGATTCTATAGGGTTTTTAAACAAAAAACACCGAAAATTCAAATCGAATGGGGAATGTTTATTATCATTTGAAAGAACATTCGTTGGCATTTATTTTTTTAAGATTATGTCTATCAAATAATGGCCGCGGTTACGTCTCCGATGGTTCATACGTTGAGTCCAATTTTCGATGACTCGTTCGAGCATTTCGACTGGTAACTGGTGAATGACACGCGTAAACGTTGTTCAGGCGTAAGTCTTTCCATGATGAAATGCCAAACTATACTTAACAAAAATAACATGACAGCATGACACGACTCACACACGTGATCTGTCAAAAAACGGCTATTGAAAAAGTATCTCTACTTGGATCACCCGTTATAACATTACACTAATTAATATGTCAATTTGTTGTCAAAACGTTGTAAACGTTGTTCAGGAGTAAGTCTTTCCATGATGAGATGCCAAACAATACTTAACGCGTGACCTTCAAGAAAAAGGCTATTGAAAAAAGTATCTCTACTTGGATCACCCATTACAATCTGTTTTAGAAAAAACTATTAGCGTATTGCGCAAACAAAACGTCCAAATATAAAGTTGTATTAGGGTTTTTTGTGAACATAACCCTTGTTTGTCTTCATAAATAATTTTAATATAATTTGAAACAAATACAAAAATGTCAAATACTCATACATTGAAGAATTAGATCATATCTTGAGATCAAGGACTAAATTGGTGGTATTACACGAAAATATGACGATTTATTTCAATATTTATTTTTGTTTAAAGAAAATAGTTCTAAAAACAAACTAATCAACGTAGAATGCTAAAATTTGGATATGAATAGCTGAATAGTAAGCTGCGCAAAATTAATTTTTTCAAAATTTTCTACCGTGGATTTTAAAGGATAATGAAGGACTAAAATTTGCAAGGCCATCTTTGCAACTTCATTTGACACCCATATCGCCTTACTTGGACAGAAGAATTACAACAACATTTTAAATAATTATGTCCTTAAAAAATGTCATGTCTATTTATGTCATGTCACTTTCTGAGTTGATTTGGCTGTGTCCGTCCGTCTGTCCGTGTGTGCATGTATTCTTGTAATCAAAGTACAGGTCGTTTTTATGGCCCGATCTTCACGAACGTAAGCACATTTCTTTCTTTTGGCCCAAGGACGATCCCTATTGAATTTTATTAAAATTGGTTCATATTTACAAATAGCTCACCAACAAACTAACAAAAACGCTAAAAAAATGTCATGGAATATTTTTCATTCCAAAGACTTTTCGAAAAAAAATTATATAGACGCTTTTCAATATAAGCCCTCGACATATTATTGATTTTAGTAAAATTCTATATCGTCTGTTCGAATAACTCTACAGTCAGCTAAAGACATGTGATTCAAATTTGCCAGAACCATTTCATATATCTGTGGATTGAAAAAGCATCGGTCAAACTCGGTTGGGCTAAAATTGGATAATTCACATTTACGATATTTTACATAGAATAATTGCAAGGGTCAATGAAGTCCATGTCATACAGCCCCATACAATAGTCCAACCCGATTTGATGCCTTGACGCCATACAAATTTCCATTCCAATTTCCAATTCACTTTATTTGAATACATTCTTACAAATAACAACCACTTTACTACATTACTTAGAATTTTTAATTTTTCTCTCCCGATTTCGCATTCCCGGCCGATAAAGATCATCATATTATATTAGAGATACTTTTAAAACTATCTCTACTTTCATCCCATAAGGACTAAGTATTGAAAAAATTAGTATGTTTCCTTAATTTTTTTCATATTGTTAAAAATCTTCACTTCAGAGCAAAAATCGTCAAATCGTCATTCTCTACTATTTAGCTCCAAATTTCGTCAAAATAACGATAAATCGTAATTTCTGGCATCACTGTGTCCGGGTCGTCTTTATACAATTAAAATATTTGTTTTATATTGTTTAAAATTTTTAAAAATGTCGGTAAACTATGCAGCACCAGTCTGGTCACCGAATGTGAGCTACTGCGTCCCAGTAGAAGAACATACAGAATTGCCAAAATGCCGCATTGAGAACTGCGGCAGGGTGCCTACTCATGTCTTCTGTGAACTATTTACTTACACTAGGAGACGAAGATCATAACCGTGTGAAGACACCATTTTTCCTGTCGAAACAGTATCTGCTTGGTTGCTACCGTCCCAGCCATCCCAACCAATATTTTGTGGATAGGCTTCCATCAACTAAGCAGATGAGGAAAGACCTTTTTTAGAGGGCGAGGTCCAACGCTACAAGGGAGAACCTTTAGATCAACGAGCTTACCAGGCAGGTCTGGCTGACATACACACTGATGCAGTCGCTGAAGCCGTGAATACTTACAGAGTCAATGTCGTGTCAACCACCCTCCATCAGTGGCCTCTGAGGAGGAATTACCACGACAGACAAGAGTACTTTTGGCCCAATCAAGATCAGGCTGGTGTAGCCGCCCCAATTTACAAGGCAAGATTTGATGGCACCACGTCGAACACATGTCCCGCTTGTAACCAGGGACCACACTGCACCTTTTTAACTGCCCTGCGAAACCTACTCAACTTGTTCCCAAGTCTCTTTGGACCCAACCAGTGGAAGCAGCCATATGCCTTTCTTACTTGTTT
Source organism: Eudasyphora cyanicolor (assembly GCA_963930755.1). Lineage (NCBI taxonomy): Eukaryota > Metazoa > Arthropoda > Insecta > Diptera > Muscidae > Eudasyphora > Eudasyphora cyanicolor. The sequence goes on along the minus strand of OZ005736.1, from coordinate 151,762,995 downwards.
CTTAGCAGTGTTTATCCCCTCACCTTAGAGAGGAGGGTATATATCATTTGCTACACGCTTAAAAAAAATCGCTTCTGTAGTATATTGTCCCAAAAATATTCGGCTTGAAACATATATTTGTTTAGGGTACACTCTAAACGTATAATATTGGGTACACACAAAAAGTATATATTTGGGAAAATAATATTCTAAACAAATCTTTGTTTACATCCCAATATGTTATTATTTGGGACTATTATTTCCGAAACAAATATTTATTTGCACTTAAGAATTCAGAAAATTCGTTAGTTGAGCTAAATTTTTTACTAATTCAAAGTTTTTTTAGAAATTTTTAATGTTCGTAAAAATATAAATAAAAACAAGCAAAAGCGTTAAGTTCGGCCATGCCGAATCTTATATACCCTCCACCATGGATAGCATGAAAACTCAAACCTACAAAATAACTCAAACCTAAAGAAAATAACAGCGAAACACACAAATAACCAGTAAGGAAAGGCTAAAGTCGGGCGGTGCCGACTATATAATACCCTACACCACTCTCGTAATATTGAATAACTCTGATATATAAATTTTGTAATTCATGTATAAATTGTTTACATAAATTTACTTTTGGGACATTTTATACTTAAAAAATACCCTGTGCCACAGTGTGGTGTAGGGTATAAAAACGATTGGATCTAAAGAGCCACATCGGATGAAACATATATATGGTAGCTATAGCTAAATCTTAACCGATTTTCTTCAAATTCGGTAGTGTTGGTTCATGGATCAAGAAACTCTACCATTCTAAATTTCAACGCGATTGGATGTAAAATACAGCTTTTATAGGACTAAAGGGCCAAATCGGACGAAACATATATATGGGAGCTATAGCTAAATCTTAACCGATTTTCTTCAAATTCGGCAATGTTGGTTCATGGATCAAGAAACTCTACCATTCTAAACTTCAAAACGATCGGATGTAAAATTCAGCTTCTATAGGACTAAAGGGCCAAATCGGACGAAACATATATATGGGAGCTATAGCTAAATCTTAACCGATTTTCTTCAAATTTGGCAATGTTGGTTCTTGGATCAAGAAACTCTACCATTCTAAATTTCAAAACGATCGGATATAAAATACAGCTTCTATAGGACTAAAGAACCAAATCGGACGAAAGATATATATGGGAGCTATATCTAAATCTGTACCGATTTTCTTCAAATTCGGTAATGTTGGTTCATGGATCAAGAAACTCTACCATTCTAAATTTCAAAACGATCGGATGTAAAATACAGCTTCTATAGGACTAAAGGGCCAAATCGGACGAAACATATATATGGGAGCTATAGCTAAATCTTAACCGATTTTCTTCAAATTCAGCAGTGTTGTTTTATGGATCAAGAAACTCTACCATTCTAAATTTCAAAACGATCGGGTGTAAAATACAGCTTCTATAGGACTAAAGGGCCAAATCGGACGAAAGATATATATGGGAGCTATATCTAAATCTGAACCGATTTCAACCAAATTCAATAGCGATCTTAACAGCCGCGAAATACTCTAAACTGCAAAGTTTCAGAACGATCGGAGTGAAATTGCGACCTGTAGTCGACGAACAACTTTACATGGACGGACGGACGGACGGACGGACGGACGGACGGACGGACATCGTTAAATCGACTCAGCTAGTGATTCTGAGTCGATCGGTATACTTTAAGGTGGGTCTAGCTGTGTTATTTTAAGGTGTTACAAACATCTGCCGTGAAACAAACTTATAATACCCTGTACCACAGTGTGGTGTAGGGTATAAAAATATAGTAGATGAGAACAGTAGGAAACATATAGTAGATGAGAACAGTAGGAAACATATAGTAGATGAGAACAGTAGGAAACATATAGTAGATGAGAACAGTAGGAATAACAACAAGTTAGATGATACATTTTTTTTTTTGTTTTTTTTTTTTTCAATTGTTTATTTGTACAAATATTTTATAATTATACTACAAATAAACAAACAGTGTATAATATTAATATTTAGTTGTCTACTGCCCTGTATTCGGGATCTCAAATTCATTTGATATTAATATATACATTTTTTGTTTAATTATTGAATATGATTATACTAATAATATGTAAATAAATTATGATAACATGTGAGGAAAAATTCTACAAAAAACCTAATTTTATATAAGGAAAAATAAAAACTAAGTTATGAGGATAAAAAAAGTATGAGAAATACAAGTTATTCAGTCAGCCACCAATATTTAATGATATTTATGTTAGGGAGTATATTTCTGTCTCCTGTATATATGCTAATGTCGAATCTGCGATTGTCGATTGTTAATTCTTTGCAATTTATGACTTTATTATTGGGTCGTCTGACTATGTGGTAGACTATAGGTACGCCATTTTCATCTTGGATAAATCCATTTCTATCGAGATACAAAAATGCTTCCGGTGGTATGTAACCACTTACCAATGTTTTACAAATGTAATCTTCACTTACATAATATGGAGCTAATATTAGATTATTATCTGTACATTCTAAACTTTTCCTTGTGTGATTTCTAATGAGGTGTATAATAAAATTATCAATTCTACTGACTTTTGCTGAGTCATATAGTTTTTTAATAGATATGTATTTTGTGTACTCAGTATTTGGAGATCTGTAAAGTGACGTACATGTTCTCAGACATTTTCTCTCGAATTTTCTTAATTTTTCCATATAGGATGGAGAGATGTTGAACCATAATTGACATCCATATGTTAAAATAGGACGTATTAATGTTTGATATAATATAATTTTCACTTTGGGATTAATATGTTTAGAAAAAAATAAATTTTTGTGCATAAAATAAGCATTTCTTGCTTTTACTAATTGTAAGTTAATGTGCTTATTAAAATACAAAAAATTATCTAAGTTAACACCTAGATATTTAACCATCTGCTTGTTTGGAATAGCAATATTATTATTTGACTTTATACAAAATTCTTTCCATTTGGTTCTAATATTGTAGTTACATTTTCCTACTGGAGGGCGGAAAAGTATTGTTTCGCATTTATTATTTATTTATTATCATCATCCAATCGATTGTATATTTTTCGACTAAGTTAAAATGTAACTGCAATCGATCATTGATTTTAGAAATTTTATCATCAGCATGATAAATAATAATATCATCAGCAAAACCGATAGTGTTTTCTATTTGATTTAATAAATCAAAAATAAACAAATTGAATAAAATCGGCGCATTCACTGTACCTTGTTTTAAGCCATTCACAATAACATATTTTTTTGTACTCATTTTTTTCTTATTGCTAACAATAAATGATTTGTTATTTAACATATTATGTATGAGTATAAGTAAGTGCATAGGAATATCGTATTTTAAAAGCTTGTAAATCAGTCCTGGTATCCAAATATTGTCGAAGGCTTTTTCAAAATCTATAAGGCATGCGCCGGTGTACAATGATATGTTTAGGTTCCAGTTAATGTCTGAAACTAGTAGATGTATAGCATGTATGGTCTAATGTTTGTATTTAAAACCAAATTGTCTATCATTAATTAAGTTTATCTTTACGCAGAACTTGGTTATAATATTTTTGACGCATATTTCAAAAACTTTACTAATATTTGGCAGTAAACTTATTGCACGAAGATTGTTTGGATGGCTATAATCTTTATCTTTTTTGGGCAAAATTACCATTTTTGAAATTTTCCATCCGGTTGGGAAGTATGAATTATTTAGTATATTATTGAAAAGCGTACAATACTGTAGAATCATCATTTCTGGTATGTTTCTTAAAATTATGTTAGGAATATTGTCCATACCTGAGGAAAATTTTCTCTTGAGGTTATTGAAAATGTACAACAAAGTATCTTTCTTAATGAAATAATCATCCGCTAACGATTCATTAAATTCACTGGCCTTTTTACATTCACTAAATACCGTAATAGTTGATTTATTGGATTCATACTCAGATTTTTTTATTTATAAATCTGGAGAAACAGCTATCAACATCAACATGTATACTATTATCGGGATCAATCTCTTTGAAAGAGTGAACTGATTCTATATACGCGCCAATTACATTTAATATTTGGTTTTGATCCTCTATTATAAAGTTGTTTGTACCTTCTTCCTTTTCTAATTCTAATGAATTGACACCAGCGTTTCTCAACAACAATTCATCAACTTCCACATGTTGATGAATTGTTGTTGAGAAAATGTCGATGTTTAGGGTTTGACTCTTCTTAAATTGTTTTTTGACCTCTCTGAACATTTTTGATGGATCCTTATGGCTCATATTTGAGAGTTTTTCCTTAAAATAATTGTTGATAGCAAGAACAAAGTTGTCAGAGATTAATTTTTTGACTAATTTTAGTTGTGTTTTATGAAAATTAAGATCTGCAGTAGTTAATGTATATTCTAACCTATTGTGTTTCTTTATGGAAGTTAAAATTTTGCTTTTTTCCCTTTGTAATTTCTTAATGGTTGTATTAAGAAATCGGTCCATGGCCTCATAATCTTTGAATTTTGGGACTGTTTTTTCTATAGAATTAGCTATAAAGTTATTGAGCTTTAGTAGGTAAAAGTCTATCTCCTGATTTGAAAGGATCCTATCATTTGGGATGGGTTCGCTGCTATTCATTTCATTCAGTACACATTCTCTAAATCGTTTCCAATTAGTTTTCTTGTAATTTAATTCGGGCGTTGGTAGTTCTTTGAAGAATCCCCATAAGTGCTCGCTTCCCCGATTTAAAACTATTATTTGAATTGCACTATGGTCGCTGTCGTAATCTAAATTTTTAAGGCAGTTTGTGGTGTTATTTTCTCTACGAATACATAAGCGAGAATCTGCAATACAAACGTCTAAATAAGTGTTGCAACGAGGATATGAAGGATTTATAGATGCATATAGACTACATCTAAATTCAAATTCATTGTCCGAGATCCATTTTTTTAAAATATCTCCCTTTTGATTACCTTGGGTATTGCCCCAATCGGAGTGCTTGCAATTTAAATCACCCGCGAGCAAATATAAATGATTTAGATTTCGTAAGTTTAGAGATTGAAAAAGTTTGTCTAATTCAGTTTTTAGGTGTTTGTCGTTGTTACCAGAGGGATAATAAGCCTATATTATAAATAATATTTGATTTGACATTAGAGGTATTTTAATGATGCATGTTAAATGATTTTATGGTTTTGTTTGTATAACTCGTATATTTGATGTCTTCTAATCAGTACTGCCGTTCCCCCTCCTCTTGTACTGTGCGCTCTATCTTTCCGTATAAATGAATATTCCCTAAATTCGACCTTATATTTAGCACTTAACTTTGTTTCATTAAGCAAAACTATGTCCGGGTTATGTTTACTTAAAAAATTACATAAATCATACCGTCTATTAAGTTTTATTATAGAATTAACATTAATTTCGATAATATTTAGCTCTTTTGCAATAGACCCTGACATAATCTATGATTCCATCATTGAAAAAATTGTATCTATTCTAGATGTTTGTATTTGTAATTGTTTGTGTAAATTTATAATTTGATTAGATAAATTTATCATAGAATTATTAAGCTCCTTTAGTATCAGTTGAATTTGGTTGGGGTTATTTCCAATATTTGAATTATTGTTCTGCATGATATCCGCGAAACTTGTATTTGGATTTACCATCATTGCCGGATTACTGACCCTATTTTGGACTAGAGTTTGTTTTTTGGCTCGCATTTTCTCTTGTAATGCTTTGTATTTTTCGCAACCCTTGAATGATGCAGGGTGGCCATATTTACCGCACAGCACACAGAATACATAGTTTGTTTCTTTCTTCTTTGGGAACGTTGTTAAGAGTACATTTACCCATTTCGTGATTATCTTTGCATTTAACGCATCTCGGAGGTAGATAACAATTGACAGCACTGTGAAAAAAACTTTGACATCTTCTGCATTGTGTTATTTCAGGCTTCCTTAAGGCTTCCCATCTCACACAACGATGTAAAACTCCGTTGATTTTTTTAAGCTCACTGACCTTACTTTCGTTAGTTATTTGAACTAAGTATATTGGTAGTTGATAACCCTCGTTATTAGATTTGGATGTTGTAAATTGGCTAACTCTTACTATTTTTAAATTTTCGTTTTGGAATTTACACAATTCTTCAAAGATTTCAATTGTATCAGTGTCAGCACTCAGACCCTTTAAAAGATATGTTTTTGTTTTTATACCTTTCGGTGTAAAGGTAAAGAATTTGGTTTTGGTTTTTTCCAAATAGGCTTTGACTCTAGTATAGTCAGATATTGATGACAGGAGTAATGATGTTTTTTTATTATTAAATTGTTTGATTTTAAAATCATTTATTTTAAGTCCATTTTTTATGAATTCTATGAGTTCATTTGGTTCCACATCAAAAATATTTATTGGTGGTATTTTTTTGTTTTTGTTTGAATTATTGTTTTGATTATTATTTATTTCGTTTTCTACGTTCGCATTGTTTACTCTGTTTGTAGCGTTGTTTGTAGCAAAAATAATGAATAATAAGATATGTCATCCCGGAGCGAGTAAGTTATCAGATACGAACGAATAAAAATTTCAACGAGTAGGGCTTCAAAGAGTGAGGTTTTCCACGGATTTCGGACCGATTTTCCCGAATTTTTTGTAATTATCACAATTAAAAAATTAATGTCAATCGATTAGTGCAAAAAAAGTTGAAATTACCTTCGCGGAAAAGTGTTTTTTCGCGTGTGACATTTCATTCCTATTCGTCCGTAACTGATAGATTTTGACAGTTCTCGGGATGACTTATCTTCATAATTTATAATTTTTGGTTTGTAGAGTGTTTTGATGTTGTTGGGGTTTCTTGTTCTCTTTGCACATGCTTCACAAATTTTTCTATGTACTCTTGGTTGCATTCTTTGTCATTGTCAAGAATTGCATAGTAATTGTTTTTTAGTTGTTTAGATGATGTACCGTTCTGCATGTTGCCTTTTCTTTTTCTCTCATTATCTGATTTCACAGTCTTTTCTGTTGATGAGTTATTTAAATTGTTTTCTACATTTTTAGCTTTTGAGTACTGAGCATTAAGCTCACTCATTTTTTATGAACCTTTTATGAAGAGTCTATTTCTCTTTTTGTTTTTTTAATAAGAGTCTAATTGAAAAAATCACAACAAATATGTGTTTCACAATAAATGTAAATCGCACAAAACACGAAACAAAAGTATTGATCTCCGCTATGCGTCCGTGTACCATGACAGTCACGATCGAACTCCAGTTAGATGATACATATATGTATATGGGAGCTATAACTAAATATGGACCGATATCGCCCATTTGCAAACCCAAACAAGTATTTGTACCAAATTTGGTCAACCTAGCTCTATTATTGCGGACTGTGGCGTGATTACCACAGACGGACAGACGGACATGGCTAAATCGTCTTAGAATTTTACGACGATTAAGAATATGAATACTTTATGGGGTCTCAGATCAATATTTAGAGGTGTTACAAACGGAGTGATGAAATGAATATACCCCCATCCTATGGTGGAGGGTATAATAATTGAAATCGTATAGTCATGGATCAAAATAAACTACTTGGAGGATTGACAAAAAATTATGACTTGGAATACTAACTCAGAAATTTGAAATGATTGATTTAAACAGAAGTAAATGCTGCATATGGTATTGTAACTGGGAGGTACAATTCGAAACTAAGAAAAATTTAAACTGAAATTCTAAAGAGTCAGCAAAAGTTTTGAAATCTTTTTTAAACAAAATATCTATATATATAAAAATGAAACGGTCCATCTGTGTAATGGCATCACGTCAGAACGGCTGGAGCGATTTGGCTCAATTTTTTTTCAGTTGTTCGTATTTGCCTGGAGAAGGTTGTTACGAAAGAAAATTTTGGGAAAACCCTCCGGAAAAGTCGGAAAATTGGGAAAATCGAAAATTGCTATTTCTTGCGAGATTCCTAATGTTCCTATCTACTACTCTATTTTTGAATCCAATTTTTTTTTATTAATTTTCTATTAAACAAAAAAGTTTTCTATTAAACATATGTACGAGTATGTGCTATTTTTCTTGCTGCAATTCATTCGAGTTTTGCGTATTGTTACACTGATTTCGCGTATCACATCGACAAACGGTACAAGCATTACGATCAATTAAAATTCAACGCGATATTTATCAGTTCGAAAATTTTTTCAGATAATAAGTTTGAGTATAAGAGGTAAGGTTATCTTATTGGATTGCGGGCACTGCAAAATCATAATTTCGGATGAATGCACGATGGCGCATAAACGAGCTCTGGAGGCAGTTGACCGAACGATGAAGGATTTACGACGTGATTTGAGACAATTTGGTGAGTCTATGATATTGCTCTCCGGAGATTTTCGTCAAACGCTTCCCGTCATCCCGAAATCTACTGCCGATGAAATTAATGCATGCCTGAATTCGTGGTCTTTGTGGCGGCATGTCAAGAAGTTGAAATTGACCACGAACATGAGAGTCGCGTTGCAGAACGACTCATCGGCTCTTGAATTCTCGAAACAACTGTTGGCGCTTGGCAATGGCCAAATTACTGTTGATGTTTCCACTGCATTGATATTGTTCCCGGCAAATTTTTGCGAGTTCACATCGTCGAACGAGGAACTCATCACCAAAGTGTTTCCAAATCTCGATTAGATTAGTGAACGGGCAATATTAGCAGCGAAGAATAAGGACGTCGATAGCATGAATTTTATTATTCAAAGTAAAATCGAACTCGCTTGATGTGCCAGGAGCTCCGCCGCATAATTTACAGCTGAAGGTGGAATCGATCATAATCATGTTGCGGAATCTGAATCATCCGAAATTGTGCATAGTTCGCGGTTGTCCATTATGAAACTGATGGACAATGTGATTCAGGCGACGATCATCAAGGAAAAATTCAAAGGAGAGGAAGTCCTTATCCCACGAATTCCGATTATTCCAACTGATCTTTCATTCCAATTCAAGCGGATTCAGTTCCCTGTACGATTGGCTTTTACGATGACAATCAATAAATCTCAAGACAAATCGTAGGAAGTCTGTGGAATTAATCTCGAATTTCCCTGTTTTTCGCACGGTCATCTGTACGTTGCCTGTCTTCTGTCTTCGTTGTTTGTTGTTTATCACATCGCTCTCTACTGATTTCGATTCCTTTTAAACAAATCGCATTAAAATTTTAACTATCTGTGTTTTATTATCACTCTGGAGTTTATCTGAAGGCGTTAAATTGGGGCGAGGCGAAGTTCGCCGGGTCCGCTAGTATTTGGATAAATTCCTACACAAAATGTTTATTTGTATTTAAACCCATATTTTGTTTGAGAAATTTAGTTTGCAAATATATTTTGTTGTAATATATTAATATATGCGTTCCAAATATATTTTATTGATTTTCAAATAAAATGTATTTGCTCAGAAATATATAATATTTAAAAAATTGTGTTACAAATATATTTCCTTTCGATTCAAACATATCAAAAAAGTCTATTTTGCCCGTGTACGAGCCAAAAGTGTAACACATCGAAGGAGTGACCTAAGACCCTAATTATGTTCGGCGGAAATCCGTTTTGGGTCATTTTAAGTCATTTGAGCAATGTCCGTCCGTGCGTCTGTCTGTCTGTGTGTCTGTCTGCTGGCTGGTGCGAAAGGAGTAACCGATTGACTTAAAATTTGGTATGCGGTAACATTTTTCTCTATCTCCGGCTAAGTTCGAAGATGGACCATATTGGTCCGCTCCTTCTAGTACCTCCCCCACAAAGGGTTCAATTTTATTCAAATATTGATTCTTTTATACCTAGTTTGTTAGTAGCTAACATGTCAAGTAAAATGGGCGAAGTGGCTTCTCCCTTTTTGTCACCTCCCACACAAATGGACCATTTTGCACCAAAAGTTAACTGCTTATGGCTTTAATATCAGTTCATACAAATACTTGAAATTTTTTACAGTGTAATGCTTTTATAGCACCTAGAGTCTAGAGAAAAATGGCCGTTATTGGTACGCCCCTTTTGGTACCTCTCTCACAAATGGAATTTTTGTACCAAAAGTTAACAGCTTTTACATTAATTTCTGCGCATACAAATACTTGAAATTACGTACAGTGTAATGCTTTTATAGTATCTAGAGTCCAGAGAAAAGTGACCGTTATTGGCACTCCCTTTTTGGTACCTTCCACACAAATGGACCATTTTGCACCAAAAGTAAACAGCTTTTAACTTTAATACCAGTACATACTTTAAAGTTATTAAATGCAATTTAAATTGATAATAATTTAACTAAAACAAAAAAAAAAATTTACGAATATTTTTTTTGGGACTCAGATGAGAGGATTCATAAGTCGGTTTACCCGACTGAACTTTCTTACTTGTTTTATAAACATTCTGGTCAAAAAAAAATTATAGGATAATACGAATATTAAAAATTCTAACCCAATTAGCATTTTTTCCTTAATTTGCTACACATTTGGCTCCGTCTGGCTTTTGAGTTTCCTTATTGGTTTTTTTTTTGTGAAATTTAAATTTATTTATTATAACGGCAAAATTATTGCTATCCTGTTTTTAAGAAATTTATTACCATGAAATATTATTTTCATTCATAGAAAATAGACTTTCCCAATTTTAAATAAATCGAAAAGCCAAAAACAAACTCTTGAGAATCATAGTATTATTACATATCATTGTTCCAGAGTTTCGATGCGTAAACTCATACATGTGTGTGTGTTTATGTATGTATATATATCTGAATGTACTTACATTAAAGTGTAACAAATGAAAATAATGGTATCGAATTGAAAAGGAGCAAACAAATTGCGAAATGATCCAATTGTTTTCCTGTCTTTCGCATCCTTATATTATTGTTAGTGCTGTTGTTGTTGTTGTTACTCTCTGTTGAGAGGAGCTGCGTGTGTCATAACGCTTTGTAACAAATTTATTGTAACAATTTCCATGTAATAACAAATTTTATTTGATTTTATTACATAAAACAAAACAGAAAAAACAACAACATACCGGAACGAAACGGAACCTTGTACTTTTTTATGAAATAAAATAAACAACGTCTGTCTGTCTGACGATTTGTTGTAAGGCACATGGTACCACAAACATACAAACGCAGAACCACATACACACCACTAGGCCAAGGATGACTTGATATGTTCGTATGCACCCATTCCAATTAAGGTATGGAAAAATTGTCGGAATGGGTGGTACAAAGAAGTTAGAGTAAAGTCAGAAAAAAACGTCGATACAAACCAATGTCAGCAGGTGTCCTGTATGGAAGATGAACACTTTACAATCGCACACATTGAGTCATGTGTGGTTGAGAAAGTAGATACACGTTTATTAGGGTCGATTTTTTTTATAGTTATTCTCATACTTTCATGTCGGGGTGTGTGCTTTACATTAATATTAGAAAATAGTTTCTTTATTTGTTTTTTGGTAACTCAATCACAGCTAAACGCCGGAACCGATTTTTGAAACTTTGTGGACAGATAGACTAATGCTTGGGAAGTGCCATTTGATACTTTGATTTTTCTATTTTTCACCAAATGATTTTCGACGCCTTGACCGCTGAGGCTCTTGTTAGAGCTAGAAAGCTAAAAGTTTGCGAAGGTTGATGTCAAACCACACCTAAAAGCGCGTCTAAAAATGTCTAAAGCCATTTCTAAATAAAGCCTTTTCTAAATATATCTCTCACGCCTTACTGTGTTAACATATGTAACGTTGTTAATTAGGTAAATTCTCAGAGAATAATTTAAAAGTCCCTTAAGCGCTATGATCTACTAATTTATGACTATATACTGATATCTAACGACTGCAATGTTACGCCATGCGACTTTTGACCGCTTGACAGCTGCGGCTGCCATAAGCGATAGAAATATATAGAGTTTTTTTTTGTATAATCCACGGACTATTCACATAGTCGTTTTTTGACACGTGGTCAGTTCTCGCGCTCTGCAAATCTTTAATATTGTATTTGTACTATTAGAGGCCTCCTAAATGATACAAAGATAAAATAACATGTAGTAATATGGACCCAAAAATTGCAATATGAATATAGGTATTTGACCCTTTCGATTTTTTGGAAATTTTGCACACGTATACTACAAGACAATGCGGAATTATTGACTTTCACCGTTTGTCCAAATTCAAAGCTGTTTAGATTATATAAGGTGCCAAAGTTGGTAATCTACCAAATTTTTTTTTAAAAATTTGATATCAGATGAATGATAACTGTTGATTTTTTAAGAGCTTTCGGATTTGATTGAAAAAAAACATAAAATTTAGAGAAATGTATGAAATGTTTATTTAAGTCGATAGAAAGGGCTTTATTGTTACCATTTGTATGAGAGGTACTCGAGGGGGCGTGGCAACAACACCCACGTTGCTCTGTACTGTAGGTACTATAACAAATTACATTGCGCAAAATTTCAAGTATTTGTAGGCACTAATATTTCTCTATATTAGAAAATTTTCCTTTTTAATTTGACAACTATACACTGATAAAAAAAAGCTTCGTCATGACGACGAATTAGTACATCATCACGATTATTTTTTCGCCAAAAGTCATCTAACGCATGGAATAATCCTCCTGACGAATTTGTTCGTCACCATGACGAATCTCTGCTTTCAAAAACTTTCGTCCTCAGAATGATCACATTTCATTCCTACGATGAATCGAGTGCAATACCACGACGAATCCCATTCATCACCACGATAAATATCATTCATCACCACGACGAACTCCCTTCATCACCACGACGAATTCATGCCCCCGACTATTTAAATTTTAAAAATTTCAATATTTCTTCTGGTTTTAGACCATTAAAAACGGTATGGAAAATAAAATTACTTGACTACTTAGCCAGATTCAGTTGTGATTATTCGGTTCGAAACCCAGTTCTTATCAGGAAAGGCTTAAAGCAAACGAACGATAAGTATTCATTACTTCTGATATTTTAAATCCAAAATAATCTCATTAAGTAATGTATTTGCCAACAGACGAACTCCTTTCATCACCACCCTAATGTCATTCATCACCACGACGAATCCCATTCATCACCACGACGAACTCCATTCATCACCATTATTAGATTATTTAAATTAAACTTTTACAACAAATTATGTAACTAAGGTAATCAGAACGCATATAGAACAGTACAGATTAGCACAAACTAAAAATTGATTGCTTCGTTTTATCATATTTTTAGCAAAATGGTCAAATAATTCTTTTCGTCGTGGGAATGAAACCTTATCGTTCCGTTCGAAATCACCAAGAACATGTGTTGATGATCGTGTTCGTTCTATTTACGTACAAAAACATCGCATGTACGAAACTTTTCGTCACCAGTACGAAGATATTTTAACGAAACTGATTCGTCATGGTGATGAGCGGTTTTTCTATCAGTGTAAACTCAATCTGTTTGACTGTGTTTCTACTGAATCAATGACATCAACTAGGGCTGCTTATAGAACAATAAAAAAATCGCCCTGAATTTTCAAATTTTAACAATTACAACAAAAAATTGCATATAAATTTTTTTCATAACATTCATCTTTTTCATATTTCTTTATTATGAAGAGTCACTTCCGTAATTATCAGCTGATTATTAAAATGTACTTATTTTGAAAACTAAGGACGTCTTTGGAGCATTTCTTTAATTTTATGAAAATTTTTTTTCAGTTTAAGAAGGTACTTTTCAATTATACTTATTGGCGTTCTAGGTGACGACGTAATCTACTCGTGTGTAAAAAAATGAAATTTTTAGCTTTTTTTATACCCCCCATCCTATGGTGGGGGGTATAAAAAAGCCTAAAATATATTCATATATTCAGTTTAAGAAGGTACTTTTCAATTATACTTATTGGCGTTCTAGGTGACGACGTAATCTACTCGTATGTAAAAAACTGAAATTTTTTGCTTTTTTTATACCCCCCATCCTATGGTGGGGGGTATAAAAAAGCCTAAAATATATTCATTTTGTCACTCCGTTTGTAACAACTCTAAATATTGATCTGAGACCCCATAAAGTATATATATTCTTAATCGCCGTAAAATTCTAAGACGATTTAGCCATGTCCGCCCGTCCGTCCGTCTGTTGTAATCACGCTACAGTCCGTAATAATAGAGCTAGGTTGATCAAATTTGGTATAAATATTTCTTATAGTTGCAGGTTGTTTGGGATTGCAAATGGGCCATAGCATATTAAAAAACGATATGATTGTGTCCTAACATATTTTTGGCAAAATAATATATTAGAACATATTTTTTAGAGTTTTAGAGAGTATTACTCTCAGAGAGCGCAATTATACGACTCATAATTTTGTGCAAAGAAGGGTAATATGTATATGGTAACCGTGTGTATGAGGAGGAATGGCACCGACACCAAAGGGTATTATTATTATTTGATGGTGCTTACTCGCCTGGTCGAGGTTAAGGTCTGTTTTTTTATTGAATATGTGTGGTGAATGTCGAATTCAAAGAAATTAGTTGTAGTTTTAACACGTGCAACAAATTCAAAATAAAAGAAAGAATATGATATCAAAGATGTATAGAGGTTATTCATTAAAAAACACAATTATGTATTTTGGTGCAAAATTAATTTTTTTTAAAAAGGAATGTATGTTACTTCAAAACATTTTATTTACAAAACGTTCTATTATTTTGCCAATATGCATATGTATGTACGTATGTATGTGGGCTTATCATGTTCTTTGAACAAACACACTCCCGCACTAACAAATTGTTTTCATCTGAAATGACCCCGGGTACAGTAGTGAAGAGTGCACTGTACTATTGAAGTTTTGTCTTGCTCTGCACATTGCACAAATTCTTTTAAAGAGACACAACTCAAAATTCAGTAATTTTCAGAAAACTCAAAAACTATTATGCAGCTCATGAACTACTTTTCAGAAGCAAAGTGTGTATTACTGTTTGTTGTTATTGTATTTCTGTATTTGACGTAGTGAGTGACGATTTACATTACGTTACTTGTTGCTGTGAACCGTTATAGGTTCATGTCATATATATGTTTGGATATAAGCATAAAAATGATTACATACAATCATATATATGATGACGAACAAACATATACATGTTTGCATACAATCATATAAATGTTTGGGAACATTACTGCTACCCCAAACATAATATGTTTGGAAGCTGCTCCAAACATATATATGTTGCCTGCAAAATATGTTTGGGGCAATATGTTACAGAGGCCGTTTTTTTCCTCCGTGTAGAATTTCAGAGGATTCAAATAACTAGTATAGAAATTATTAAATAATCAATATTTCACTAAATTTTAACCATTTGTGGGGGAGGTACTGGAAGGAGTGGACCAATATGGCCCATCTTCGAACTTAGCCGGAGATAGAAGAAAATATTACCACATACCAAATTTGAAGTCAATCGGTTACGCCTTTCGAAAGTTATCGTGCGCACCAGCCAGCAGACATACATACAGATATACGGACGGACGGACATTGCTCATTCGACTTAATATGACCCAAAACGGATATTCGCCGAACATACTTAGGGTCTTAGGTCACTCCTTCGATGTGTTACACTTTTGGCTCGTAGCAAATGATATATACACTCCTCTCTAAGGTGAGGGGATAATAAAATATATAAAATTCGTACCACTCCTATTATGAAAACAAATTTCACCGAATTTTATGATGATTTTATTTTTTGCTATTAAAATTTGGTAATTTTTAAAATAGTAATCTTTAAAAATAAAATTAATTGAAAATAATATTTTAAGATTTATAATAAAATCAAAATTAGTTCCACTCCTCAGCTATTCAGAAAATATAAGAATGTGCAATTCTGTTTACAAATGTATTTTTGAACAATATTTCCCTTCAACTACTCACGAACGAAACTAAAAAATCGATTTATTTTACCTACACTTTGAATTTCTCTATAGCCCAATGAACTATTTCTATGAAAATATTTTTCAGAATTTTTTTAGTTGGACAATTATCTTTAAAATGATAGCAAACAAATTTAATTCGAATCAAGTCAGTCATGGAACGGAGCAGTGTTCGCTGGGTCCAATTTTGGCTTTTCTCTCTAACATATCGGCCGGTATCTCACGAATAAATTCTTCAATATTGGCTAACAGTGCGTCAACCATTGCGGGCTGGTCCCTATAGACATGAGCCTTAACAAAGCCCAACAAAAAAAATCTTAAGGCGTTAAATCGCACGATCCAGGCGACAAATTTTATCATTTGTGCGAGAGGTACTCAGAGGGGCGTGGCAATAACATCCACTACTGGACTACCTAAAGTCGAAGGGGCGTGGCAACATGGACTTTAGGTACCATAAAAACATTACATTGCGCAAAATTTCAAGTATTTTTATGCAAAGATATTAATATTATAAGCTGTTAACTGTTTGTACCAATTGGTCTCTATATTAGGAATAGCCTAAATTCTCCTCTTCAAATTGACAACAACACGCTGAAAAAAATCGCTTCTGTAGTATATTGTCGCAAACATATTCGGCTTGAAATATATATATGTTTAGGGTACACTCCAATTATATAATACTAGCTGACCCCGGTGCGCTTCGCTGCCCATGTCAAAATTCGCGTTGTAGAAACTGTATTTTATATCCGATCAGTACGAAATTCGGCAGAAAGAAGTTTGTTATTACATGAAGGAATACTGCCAAATTCGGAGAAAATCGGTTCAGATTTAGATATAGTCCCCATATATATGTTACCCCCGATTTGAAATTCAAGCGCTGTAGAAACTGTATTTTATATCCGATCAGTACGAAATTCGACAGAAACAGATTTCTATTTTACATGAATGAGTATTCTAGGAAAATCGATTCAGATTTATATATAACCTCCATATATATGTTCCTCCAGATTTGGTTACAAAGCGCTATAGAAGTTGTACTTTACTTCCGATCATTACAAAGTTCTCCAGAAAGATTTTTCTCAATTTAGGAACGAATATTGCTTAATTTTGCGATTATCGGTTCAAAATACATTTACAAATTATTCCAAATTATTATCGCAATGACCCTTATCGCATTGTTAGGGAGGTGTAGGGTATTATATAGTCGGCCCCGCCCGACTTTCTGCCTTTCCTTACTGGTATTAGTAATAAATTCACTGAATGAAAAAATACCGAATTCAGTGGAAAGTCCAGAAAATAGAAATGTATACTTATAAAATTTCCAAATTCTTGTTTCATTGATATTGCATCACATTATCATATTGCGATTGTATTGGAGTGAGCAGCTGTAATTATCGCATACCGAGCATTTTTGTTCATGTATTTCCTATATAATACTTGCAAGATATATCAAAATATGGGCTGGGCCACGCCCACTGGTCCTATTCCGCCCATTTGAAAGCCAATCACGTAGACTGCTACCAGATACATATACGCAAAATTTCAACACTCTCGCTAACAAAATGAGCAAGATAATTCAATTTCAAAATTTGGCTTATATGGGCGGTGGCCCGTCCATTGGTCAGATCCCGCCAATTTTTGGACCAATCACGTGGACTGTCACCAGATACATATCTACAACATGACAGCACTCTAGATACAAAATTGTGCAAGTTATATCAATTTCAAAATTTGGCTTATAAGGGCGGGGCCACGCCCATTGGTCCGATCCCGCCCATTTTCTGACCAATTACTTAGAATGCCACCAGATACATATACACAACATTGCAGCACTCCCGATAGCAAATTGTGCAAGATATGAAAATTTCAAAATTTGGTCATTGTGGGCGGGGCCACGCCTATTGGTCCGAACCCGCCCATTTTTGGACCAATCACGTAGATCGCCAACGGATATATATACACAAAATTCCAGGTCTCTCGCTAACAAATTGTGCAAGATATCACATTTTTTAAATTTGGCTTATATGGGCGGTGCCACGCCCATTGGTTCGATCCCGCCCGTTTTTGGATCAATCACGTAGACTGCCACCGTTTACATATACACAAAATTCCAGCACTCTCGCTAACAAATTGTGCAAAATATCTCAATTTCAAAATTTGGCTTATATGGGCGGGGCCACGCCCATTGGTCCGGTCCCGCCCATTTTTTCACCAATTACGTAGAATGCCACCAGATACATATACGCAACATTGCAGCACTCCCGCTAGCAAATTTTGCAAGATATCAAAATTTTGTCTATGTGGGCGGGGCCACGCCCATTGGTCCGATTCCGCCCATTTTTGGACCAATCACGTAGACTGCCACCGTTTACATATACACAAAATTCCAGCACTCTCGCTAACAAATTGTGCAAAATATCTCAATTTCAAAATTTGGCTTATATGGGCGGGGCCACGCCCATTGGTCCGATTCCGCCCATTTTTGGAAAATTCACATAATCTGCCATTAAATGCATACAAACAAAATTTCAGCACTATACCTATAATAGGAGCAGAAATATCGGATTTTTAACCTGCGATTTGTATGGGAGGTACCACGCCCCTTTGTCCAATTATTTTTTTTTTCTATATAAACCATCTCGTGAAAATTTAGAATCGAATAAAAAAAAATCATCCAAATCGCTCCAGCCGTTCTGACGTGATGCCATTACACAGATGGACCGTTTCATTTTTATATATATAGATTTGACACACACAAATATTATATGTTTGGGAGGATATTGTTCTAAACAAAAATATGCTCCCATTCAAATGTTTTTTATTTGGAACTAGTCCTTCCGAAACAACGATTAATTTGTACTTTTTTTATTTTGGCAATGTATCAATGCCTTAACTTAAATACAAGTTTTCTGATTTTTTCAGCAATTTTTTTATATATTTTATATGTTTGTAAAATTTAATTAAAACTTAAACCGAATAATCTTTCGTAAATATAAATTGCATTGATGGATCGACAAAAAGTGACGAATTGGAATATTTATAAATTAAAAGACATGTTTAGCTATAAATTTTAACACGAAAACAATGAAAAACGAACTAATATTCGAATAAGTCAACAAAGTTTTATAAATATTTTTAAATAGAATATATTTGGAAAACTTCTTAACCAATAACTTTGTTTGTGTGTAAACACATATTTTATTTGTGAAATTCATTTTGCAAATAAATTATGTTCTAATATATTAATATATGCGTTCCAAACTAAATTTCTTGATTTTCAAATAAAATATAAATAAATTTTATTTGAAAATCAAGAAATTAAATTAAATTTAAATTTATAATATTTAAAAAAATTGTTTCCAACTATATTTTCTTTCAATTCAAACATATCAAAAATTATGATGTTATCCTTTGAAACTTTGAAGTCCTTTAAAAGAGCAACAGGAGCAGGAAATGAAAACTGATAATGCCAATTAACTATAATTTGCCTATAGTTTCAGACGTATATCATCCGGTTCAAGTGTAATATGGACTTTTGGACGCTGTTATTGATATGATTGTTGATAAGTACGGTAACACTGTGGAACAAATAAACACTTTTTGGAAACTACACGGAGTTGAAAGTATAGGTTTGATTCTACTACCAAAGGGTGGTATATGTATACCCCCGGTTTGGCGGAATTGGTGAACAATTTTTGTATGGGTGTCAAAAGATTCTGAAAAAGTTTTCATCATTTTGTGTCCGACAGTTAATTCAGACTTGGTGGTACCGCTTAACTATTGTTAGTATTTTATGCAAAATATTTTCCCACAATTTTTTTGAAAAAGTGAAGCAAATTTTTAGAAACTATTAAGGGCAATAATTTTGTGGAACATATTAACCTTAGAGCTCGTCAAAATAACGGTAATTTTGGCCCTATTTTAATAAATCGTAATAAAAAATAGGGAGGGCGGGAATGAAATTTTCTACAAAAATGTTGGCAATAAAACTTACCGCTTTACTTCTTATGGCAATATATGTAGATGCAAAAGTCTTTATTCTAGTAATATTGTAGTTAAAAAACGAATTCTCTAACAACAACAAAAAACAAACCCCACACTAATGTACACACCCACACACACCGACATGACCATAGATATAGGCATACGACATCTTCACTTAATAGACAGACGGACAAGACAGTCATCAGAAAAGAAAGCAAGTCCCGTTGATAATCAGAGTGCTGTGTTTTCATGTCTGCGTTCGAGCCAATATTGAAGGAATAACAAAATAAATTGGTTATTTCCGTTTCCAGTTAAATTAGAGTAAACTTGGTTCCGTCCGTCCGCTTCCCTTCCACATCTCATCAGGTTTTTTCCTCTTCTGAGGGGGATCCTGAAAGTGCTGTTGGACGATTTCATTGCAGTTACCTTTTGGCAGTTGTTACAGATTGTGAATACGATATGGTGGCAGCATATGAAGTTAACGGAAAATTACATTAAATTCAGATAACAAATAATGATTGAGTTAGTTCAAAGATGATGACCATATAGCGCAGACGTTTGGATACCTTTTGGCGATATTCCTATGCTTTAAAGAAGATGGTGCTGATGCCGACAAATCAATAAAACAAAATTCCAATGAAATGAAAAAACAAAGCATTTTTGGGGACATGCTATTATAAGAAATATGGGTCATATATAACTTTAACGTAATGTATTTTAGAGAAAAAAAAACCATCAAAAACATTTTATCCGAGGACTAAAAACTTGTCTTTTGTAATTGAGATTTGCAGACTATTTCATAAAATCAAAACCCAACAAGTTTTTATTGTGCATTTCTTTTAATTCAAATTTTAGTGGAAGACTATATTTTTTGTTGGCTATATTTTTTGATGTGTACGCCCGATAGAGCCGGAATATGCGTGAAGTTTAAAACAGTTATGTTGGCTACAAACGTATGACAATTCTATTTTAGCTAAAAATAAATCGTTTTTTGCTGGCACGAAAACAGTAATTTTGTAAAAGTAAGAGAAACGCAAGAAAATCATGTTTGTTATATTTTATTTTGGCCATAGTGTGTGGGAGGTCCAGTGGTGGACCAATCGGTAACTGCTTTCGAGACACACAGACAGACGGACGGACGGACTTTGCTAAAATGACTTAAAATGGCAAAAACGGTTTCCGCCGAACATATTTAGGGTATTAAGTCACTCCTCCTATGTGTTACACTTTTGGCTCGTAGCAAATTATAAAGGGTCCGCCAAATAACTTTTTTTTTTTTGAAAATGCTATAAAAAAAAATACTGAAAACGCATTGGATGGTCAGTTGGCTTCAACTCCTGAACCAATTGGACTTTGTATGGCGTCATACCAAGGTCTTTATGCAAAATTCGTCTCAATGATGTCTCCGAAATGTTCAATTGTTGAGAACGACGGTGAATTGATGTTGATGACGCTTCACGCACACTTTCTGCCACAGCAGCAATATTCTCGGGTGTACGCACTGTTTTTGGCTTTTCACGCTTTGGTTTATCGATGAGGATGCCAGTTTCTTTCACTTTTTTCACAAGATAACGAACATACGTAGCTGACGGTGCTTCTCTTCTTCCAAAATCCGTACGCAATTTTCGCACACATTCTGCAACATTACCATGATTTTCAAAGTAATGTCGCAATATTCGCAATATACACATATTCGTTCAGCGGAAGGATAAAACTAATTATCTGTCAAATCAGACATGAGCTAAGTGTTACCATTCACGAAATAAGCACAAGTTGAAACAAAAACGTTAGATAGCGGACCCTTCACTCTAAGGTGAAGGTTTTTTGCAAGCAAAAAACAAACATAAACCAGTAAGGAAATTATAAAAGGAGTGTTTTCGTTACACTATGAATGCTTAATTTGTATGGGGAGCTAAGCACTTTTAAACATTATTAGTTCCCGATGAAGTTTGGTGCTTGAGTTCCTGTCTTAATCGTGTGTGGTGTTGCCAGATTGGGCATTCTATATTTCGCAGTATGGCATCTCATCTTTTGAGAGATTGTTGTCAATTATTGTGAATTAACGGGAAGAAGAAGAACAAAAATAGAAAATTATTTCGATATTTGCAAAATTAGTGTAAACTACTGAACATAAAATAGTAAATTTATGTTTTATAAATACATTTCACGAATTTGTTGTCTGCTTCGCACAGTTCTTACTTCGCAACTCGTGACACCATTGTTACCAGATATTGGAAATCCGCCACTTACTGCTTATGCGCCAGTTAGTGGATGTCAGCTGTTTTCGTTGCAAAGTGCTAAACTAAAATCGCTAGCGTGTAACGAAAACACGCCTAAAGTACTAAATTGTCTCAGTTTAAATAGAGTTCACATTTTTGAATTATAGGCGTATTTGCAGAATCATCAATAAACCAGTAAGGAAAGGCAGAAAGTCGGGCGGGACCGACTATATAATACCCTACACCTCCCTAACAATGCGATAAAGGTCATTGCGATAATAATTTGGAATAATTGGTAAGTAGGCAGGAACATATTATCTAATTCTGAGCCGATAATCGCTAAATTAAGCAATATTCGTTCCTAAATTGAGAAACATCTTTCCGGAAAATATTAATGATCGGAAGTAAAGTACAACTTCTATAGCGCTTTGATACCATATCAGGAGGA
This sequence comes from Eudasyphora cyanicolor, assembly GCA_963930755.1. Classification (NCBI taxonomy): domain Eukaryota; kingdom Metazoa; phylum Arthropoda; class Insecta; order Diptera; family Muscidae; genus Eudasyphora; species Eudasyphora cyanicolor. The sequence goes on along the minus strand of OZ005736.1, from coordinate 151,740,461 downwards.
ACATATATATGAAGGTTATATATAAATCTGAACGGATTTTTCTTGAATACTCATTCATGTAAAAAGAAACTTATTTCTGTCAAATTTCGTACTGACCGGATATAAACTACAGTCTCTACAGCACTTACATGTCAAATCGGGGGTAACATATATATGGGGGCTATATATAAATCTGAACCGATTTTCTCTGAATTTGGAAGTATCCCTTCATATAATAAGAAACCTCTTTGTGTAGATTTGTTTACTGATCTGATATCAAATACAGATTGTACAGCGCTTACATGTTAAATCGGAGGTAACATATATATGGGGGCTATATCTAAATCTTAACCGATTTCCCTCAAATTTGGCAGTATTAATTCATGTAATAAGAAACCTCTTTCTGCCGAATTTCGTACTGATCGGATTAAAAATACATTTTTACAGCGCTTACATATAAAATCGGGGGTAACATATATATGGGGGCTATATCTAAATCTGAACCGACTTTCTCCGAATTTGGCAGTATTCCTTCATGTAATAAGAAACCTCTTTCTGCCGAATTTCACACTGATCGGTTACAAAATAAATTTTTTACGGCGCTTACATGTGAAATCGGGGGTAACGTATATATGGGGACTATATCTAAATCTGAAACGATTTCTTCCAAATTTAACAGTGTTCATTCATATAATAAGAGACCTCTTTCTGCTGAATTTCATACTGATCGGATATAAAATAAAGTTTTTTCAGCGCTTACATAACAAATCGGGGCTAACATATATATGGGGGCTATATCCAAATCTGAACCGATTTTAACCAAATTATATAGGGATCGTCCTTGGGCCAAAAAAATATATGTGTAAAGTTTCGGCAAGATCGGGCCATAATTGCGACCTGTACTTTGATTACAAGAATACATCTACAGACAGACGGAAAGACAGACGGACATAGCTAAATCGACTCAGAAAGTGATTACAAGTCGATCGGTATAATAAACAATGGATATATCGCTTCTCCTTTTGGGTGTTACAAACAAATGCACAAAGTCATAATACCCTGTACCACAGTGTGGTGTAGGGTATAAAAATGCGGCTATATTAAAACATGGACCGATTGTATCCGTTTTCCCTAGGTCAAGAATTCTCACCAAGTACTGTATAACTGCCCACGTGCAAGATCTTCAGGGCTCCGTGCATCGCAAGATAACCAAATATTTGGAAAATTATATCAACAACATTTGACTTTATTAAAAAAATTGCATTAGAAAAATTGGAGATAATATATTTAATATTTTCAACCAGCATCTACAAAATATGAAGAAATTGTCTTTGACTAACTACTACGATATACCCGACGTTTGAAAATCGTGCAAATTTATTATCAAAATAATGGTTCGGTTCGCGCGACGCATTGCGCAGGTAAGCAAGAAAATATTGTTAGAGGATCTTGATGTGGATGAACTTTGGTTCCAACAAGACGGCGCTACATGCCATACAGCTAACGAAACAATAAATTTATTGAAGGAAACCTTTGGTGCGCGCATTATCTCGCGTCGTGGGCCTGTGGCGTGGCCTCAAAGATCGTGCGACTTAACACCGCTGGACTATTTTTTGTAAGGTTATGTGAAGTCGCTTGTCTACGCAGATTAGCCCGACAGGATTGACGCCTTGAAAAGTATGATTCAACCTGCACAAAAAAATGTTTTGGTCTCGGACACAGAGATTTTTTTGTTGCATATGGTGCTACCTTTCTTAAGGGTGCGACCCATATCATATCGATTAAGTTTATATAAATAAATTGAAATCTGTCCAATCTTGTTCTACTATTTTACTTGTGATGTTTTTAGAAACAGGCGGACAAGCGGACAATTTTATAATTTTAATTGAATGATTAATATGTACACTACAATTTCAATTTCTCATATGTCCATACCTTTTCTCGTTTCAGGAATCTCGAATCAATCTGCGCCTGCGGACTATGTTGTCTGAGTAAGTCATTTTCGAAAGTCGTCTAAATTTTTTCAATTTGTCATGATAGTATCTCTCAATCAAAATACCAAGTCCCGCATAATATTTTACAGCACGTGCGATGCCGTTTTTTTTTACCAAACAACCAGATTGCTACAAAACTTATAGAATTTATTGGCGATTTCGTTTTTGGAAAAAATGTTTTCACATCCACGTGAAATACTAGAAAATATTTGCACCCTTTAAGACGATATAATGCTGTCCTCGAATTTAACTGAGCTCCTATTTTCAAACTTTAAAAATGTGTGAGAAAAGTGCAGTTTTCATGAAAAAGGCAAAGAAAACGCTGTACTTTTTCCAGAAACGAAATCTCCATAAGTTTTTAATTTGGGCGCTCTAGGTGGGCTGCATCGAGTATACAAAATGTTTAAGCGCTTGCTAATTCGTGTGCGTTCTACTACCCGAGGTCTACAAAAGACTTTTTGCACCTAAGAGTTATCTCATATAGTTCTGCAATTGAAAATGTATTTCTTAATTTTCCCTCGACCCCGCCCATGTATATCAGGTTAGAATACGGCGCAAAATCGTTTCAGTTTTAATTTCTTCCTTGGTTTCGAATTGTACCTCCCAGTTATGGTACCATATGCAATGCTGCATACTTGTGTTTTAAATCAATCATATCAAATTTCTGAGTCAGCCATCATTAGTTGGCAATTATCTAAGTAATTATTTTTGATCCCAGGCTATTCGATTTAAATTATTACACTGTCCAACAAATTAAGACTTTTTGATTGGAACAGAATAGCGACCCTATAATTCTGAAAGGGCATATTGAGAAGATCATTTTTGCTGGTCTAGAGTGGGTCAAAACTATAAAAAGCATTACACTGTAAAAAATAAGCTGTTAATGTTTGCTGAAAAATGCTCCATTTGTGTGGGAGGTAGGAGGTATGAAATTTCAAGTATTTGTATGCACTGGTATTAAAGGTAAAAACTGTCAACTTTTGGTACCCAAAGGTCCATTTGTGTGGGAGGTACCAAAAGGGGCGGACCAATAACGCCAATTTTTCTCTGGACCCTAGGTACTATCAAACCATTACACTGTACAAAATTTCAAGTATTTGTATGCACTGGCATTAAAGTTATAAGCTGGTAACTTTTGGTACCAAAAGGAACGTGGCAATAAATCAGATTCTTCACTGTATTGTAGGTACTACTAAACCATTACACTGAACAAAATTTCAAGTCTTTGTATGCACAGTTAATAGAGTTATATGCTGTTAACTTTTGGTTCAAAATTTTCCATTTGTGTGGCTGGTACCAAAAGGGGCGTGGCAACTTCGTCCATTTTTATACCCTACACCACACTGTGGTACAGGGTATTATGACTTTGTGCATTTGTTTGTATCACCCAAAAAGAGAAGAGATAGACCCATTGTTTGTTATACCGATCGACTTGTAATCACTTTATGAGTCGATTTAGCCATGTCCGTCTGTCTGTCCGTCTGTCTGTCCGTCTGTCTGTCCGTCTGTCTGTCTGTAGATGTATTCTTGTAATCAAAGTACAGGTCGCAATTATCGTCCGATCTCAACGAAACTTGGCACATATCTCTCTTTAGGCCCAAGGACGATCCCTATTGAATTTGGTTAAAATCGGTTCAGATTTACATATAGCTCCCATATATATGTACCTCCGATTTGGCATATATGCACTGTATTAGCAACATTTTTGAACCAATTTGTACACAAATTCACAGAGAGTAGTCTCGTGATACACATAGAGACAATACAAAATCCACATATATATGTTCTTACCAATTTACCAATTATTCCAAATTATTATCGCAATGACCCTTATCGCATTGTTAGGGAGGTGTAGGGTATTATATAGTCGGCCCCGCCCGACTTTCTGCCTTTTCTTACTGGTTTTCGTTGTAAAAGTAATAATAAGCTAACACTATATGAATATATTCAGAGGATTCAAATAGGAAGTATATAAGTTATTAATAAATCAATATTTCACTAAATGTTAACCCTTTGTGGGGGAGTACTGGGAGGAGTGGGCCAATATGGCCCATCTTCGAACTTAGCCAGAGACAGAAGAAAATATTACCACATACCAAATTTGAATCAATCGGTTACTCCTTTCGAGAGGTATAGTGCGCACCAACCAGCAAACAGACAGACAAACAGACAGACGGACGGGCATTGATCATTCGACTTAAAAAGACCCAAAACGGATATTCGCCGAACATACTAAGGGTCTTAGGTCACTCCTTCGATGCGTTACAATTTTGGTTAGTAGCAAATGATATATACCCACCTCTCTAAAGTGAGGGGATACAAAGTTTTAAGGAATTTTAATCCCTTCGGTCATTTTGGGCCAGCCCGTATTTATAATATTTTTGAATTTTCGTTTTAAATTCCCCAAGTCTTTTTTAAAAAAATAAAAAATACATACTATATTAAAAAAGAAAAGACGGATTAAGTGGGGCCATACCGAATCTTATATATCTTTCACAATGAATCGCATGTGAATGGTTTAGGGTACTAATACACTTACGATACCAAATGTTAGCCCAATTCGTTGAAATATGAGGTTTTTGTGGCGTAACGAAGTCAAATCTAGAAGGACATTTGTATGGGGGCTATATCAAAATATGGACCTATGACTACCGTTGTTCGTGTGAAGAATTCCGGGTATAAATAAACCCCAGTTAACCATTTTCAGCACGATCAGTTAACATTTGTGGTCTCTATAATGTTAAGAAGTTAAATGAGGGTGATGCTATATATGGAGGCTATATCCACAAATGGACCGATATTGCACATTTTCACTCCCAACATACATGCAGATATAAGAAGTATATGTACCAATTTTCAGCCACCTAGCTCAAGTATTATAGATTATAGCGCGATACCAACAGACAGACGGACGGACGGACGGACAGACGGAATGGCTAAATCGTCTTAGAATTTTACGACGATTAATAATATATATACTTTATAGGGTCTCAGATCAATATTTAGTGGTGTTACAAACGGAGTGACAAAATGAATATACCCTGCATCCTATGGTGGGGGGTTTCCTGTAGAAACCTCACCCTGTTTATGTATTTTGTTCTCTCTGGGAAATGTAAAGACTGGGCCATGTTAAATTTTAATTTTGAACTACAGATTACGTTGACTTGTGATTTGAGCTCTTTGGATTATTTTCTGTGGGGAGCCATTAAGGATAAATGTTACTCAAAGCATTCAGAGACAGCTGAAGCGTTGAAACATGAAATCGAAGTTGCCATTGAAGATATTCGACCCGAAACAATCGAAAATGTTCTGAAAAATTGGGTTGATCGGATGAGGTCTGATCTGATCCTGTAACTTTTAATCTGGTGTTTTCTTCCGTTTCTAAGTAATAGTATTTTTACTTAAAAGTGCCAGAAATCTAAATTGTTTTTTATTGAAATGATTCTGTCTATTTTGTGATTTCAAAATTGTTCATACTTTATTAAGGGAAATCAATGGCATTTTTTTTATTTAATTTAAAAAGAACGAGGCTGAACACCATCTTGAAATTTGTAGGTTCAGTTTAGGAAAAATGGAGTTTCTTGTCTATATTTTTCTCAGAAGTTTATGTTGGTGTCATTGAAGTGCAGGTTGCAAAATGAAATTGCATATGCAACTGATGTTTTTAAAAACTTTACTTTAACCACCATTAACATATATACACGAATGTACAAGTCACGACCTTACAAACCAGCCTTCATTTGTTAAATTCCGTCCACGCGTTTGCATAATACAAAACTTCTGAAATACAGCTTTTCAGATATTTTCCCAAATTTTTAAGATTTCAGATGCTTATAACATCTGAACAAAATTTTGGATATTTCTCGCCAACTACAATATGATTTAGTTCCATAATAAAACACATATTGTCATCAACAACAAGAAAAATGGAAATTTAGTTTTTGATGGATTTCGGTACACTGCATCAAAATACACATCCTGACAAAGCGATGTAATATTAAAAATGGCGAATTTGTTAACGAAATTCAAAAGGTTCTAACAACATATTATATCTTTTTTCATAGTTAAAAAATCCTATTTCATGCAATTTTCACAAACAAGTTATAAATCATGTTTGTGTGATTATATATATGCATCATTGAGTTTAGATATTATTCTGAAAACCCCGTTTTTCTAACGACAGCACTTTTCATTTTATTTAGTTTTTTATTTTTTTCTCCTGTAAAATATTATGATATGCCCTTTTTCGTATCTGATGAAGATATGCAAATTTTCAAGATAATCGTGAATGTCGACCAGATTGTTTTCGAAAAATCGTTCGGTTTGATATGGAATGAACGATATCTATACAAATTCATTCATTCATTGTGTGTTTTCATTTTAAAATAATTAACAATGATCGTAAAACGTTTTACTTTCAAAACTCTTACATACGAGTATGTATTACAAATTTCCCCGTCTCACCACAGTACTCCTGGGAATTCTCATCAAAATGTGCTTTCCACTTTCTAGGAGTGTCTACCGGTCACATTATGTCCTTTATCTTTCTCTAATATAGTTTTATTTGGCACTGAGGCGTATCAGTGATATTTTAAGGATTACCACTGAAATGTGTCAAAGTGATGCAGAGCTTGTCATTAACTTCAAATGTCTTTTGTGGTAAAACACCCATTGACAAAGACCTTTATCGACGTGACTATTTCACCATTTGACATATTTGTTGGTTATTGTTTTGGGACCAAACTATGTATTTATTTAACTTATGTCGGTATTATAACCATTAAATAAATTAAAGACATTTGTGTGTCTGGCTATAGAATCATATGCATATGTTTGTGTTGAGAAAACATTTATATATTGTATAAGATGATATACCCTCAATGTATGTATGTATCCATATATTTATATATTTAAATTTTAAACACACATAATCAATTTTGCAGAAAACCACACACACAAACAAAAGAGGCTAAAATAATGACAATATTTTGGGTCAACATTAAAGGACAAATTTATCTATATTAAGGTTGACATAAAGATGACACTTTTTAATCTATTGTATATGTATATCACTAATTATGTTATTTTTGCCATTGACATTTTGATTAATAACCCACAACCTAGAACGGAATGATTTGAAGAATTGAAATGGTTAGATAGAGTTTGGGGTTTTATCTGGAAAGGAAATTTAAGTAAAAATTTCGATCTCGAGGTAACCATTAACCACTAATGATTCGTGAATAACAATTAGAAGAACTGGTTAAACAGATAAACAGGATGGACATGGAGCTTTAGGTTAGGTTAGGTTGAAGAGAAGAGACGTTTAACGTCACATGTCCATGGACATACACTTAAGCCAGTGGTTCGGCCTGTTGTGCGCTCCTTATTTATGATCTTTTTATACCTCACAAGTTACAGAAAATCGGTACTAAACACGAATTTTCTCCGTATCTTCCAGTCATATACTCTGCGAAGAGTCAAGTCTGGTAATATGTCGGACCTGAAATATTTATGTACATAGATCTAGCATGTGTGAAAGCCGGGCAGTGACACAGAAAATGTTCCATCGTTTCGATGTTGTCCCTGCATGCCCTGCATTCGTTGTTTTGTGTTAGTCCTATGCGATGAAGATGTGCTTGTAAGCTTGAGTGTCCCGTTAGAACACTCATCATCTGACTAATATCGGTCCTGTTTAATTTCAGAAAACTTCTTGTTTTCTTTTCATTTGGGTCACCCCACAGTATCTTTGCAGTTGCTCCTACTGTTGCGCTATTCTACACAGTTTTGTGAGCCATCACTGCCCAGTGATTTAATTCTTCGTGGCTTTGAAAGTCAATTTTCTAAGTTTATTACTCGAAGTTCTCTGCCCTTTAAAGCCAAGCTGTTTGCCCATTCATTTCCAATCACTCCGGAATGTCCTGGTACCCAGCAAATACGCAATTGACCATGGGCTGAGTAATCATTTATGGTTCTTTTACAGTCCAACACAGTTCTGGATTTGACCCTTTCCGATGTTATTGCTTTGATCGCCATTTGGCTATCTGTGAAGATGTTGGCATATTTAGGCTTTGTGGTCTTACTGAGCCATTTCACACACTCCGTGATTGCTCGAACTTCTGCTTGAAATACCGTGTTATGTTCAGGGAGGCGGAAGTGAAGTTCGAGTTCTGGTTCATCAATAACCAGTAAAGAAAGGTTAAAGTCGGGCGGGGCCGACTATATAATACACTACACCACCTCGGCAATGTACATTACGAATTTCTTTTTGAATAGTTGAAATAATTAGTTTCCTTTCTTTTACAAAAGTACTTAGCTCCCCCGCCACGTCAAGGCTTATTCCAAAGAGGAGTTTAATATAATGTGTGGAATTAAAAATTGAACTAACAATAATATTCCACATATTTGCATTTAGTGTGGTTATTATTAGCCTTAACACAATAAATAGTCCGATTTTTGGTCGTACACAATATAAGTAATATATGCAGGGTATGTTAGGTAGGTACTACATTTGAATAATTGGTACTACCTTGGAATAATTGGTTTAAGTAATGTTTTAATTTTCATTTCTGCTGAAGCCTTTCAGGTCTCTAAAATAGCGCTTATATGAAAAAATTAAGAACATCTTTCTGGAAAATTTTGATCGGAAGTAAAGTACAACTTATATAGCGCTTTGGTACCAAATCAGGAGGAACATATATATGGAGGTTATATATAAATCTGAACGGATTTTCCTTGAATACTCATTCATTGAAAAAGAAACTTCTTTCTCTCAAATTTCGTACTGACCGGATATAAAATACAGTCTCTACAGCACTTACATGTCAAATCGGGGGTAACATATATATGGGGCCTATATCTAAATCTGAACCGATTTTCTCTGAATTTGGAAGTATCCTTTCATATAATAAGAAACCTCTTTGTGTAGATTTTTTTACTGATCGGATATAAAATACAGATTGTACAGCGCTTACATGTCAAATCGGGGGTAACATATACATATATGGGGGCTATATCTAAATCTGAACCGATTTCCCTTAAATTTGGCAGTGTTAATTCACGTAATGAGAAACCTCTTTCTGCCAATTTTTTTACTGATCGGATATAAAATACAGTTTCTACAGCGCTTACATGTCAAATCGGGGGTAACATATATATGTGGGCTATATCTAAATCTCAATCGATTTCCCTCAAATATGGCAGTATTAATTCATGTAATAAGAAACCTCTTTCTGCCGAATTTCGTACTGATCGGATTTAAAATACACTTTTTACAGCGCTTACATGTAAAATCGGGGGTAACATATATATGGGGGCTATATCTAAATCTGAACCGATTTTCTTCGAATTTGGCAGTATTCCTTCATGTAATAAGAAACCTCTTTCTGCCGAATTTCACACTGATCGGTTATAAAATAAATTTTTTATGGCGCTTACATGTGAAATCGGGGGTAACGTATATATGGGGGCTATATCTAAATCTGAACCGATTTCTTCCAAATTTAACAGTGTTCATTCATATAATAGGAGACCTCTTTCTGCTGAATTTCATACTGATCGGATATAAAATAAAGTTTTTACAGCGCTTACATGTCAAATCGGGGCTAACATATATATGGGGGCTATATCCAAATCTGAACCGATTTTAACCAAATTAAATAGGGGTCGTCCTTGGGCCAAAAAAAAGATATGTGTAAAGTTTCGTCAAGATCGGGCCATATTTGCGACCTGTACTTTGATTACAAGAATACATCTGCAGACAGACGGACAGACAGACAGACGGACATAGCTAAATCGACTCAGAAAGTGATTACAAGTCGATCGGTACAATAAACAATGGATCTATCTCTTCTCCTTTTGGGTGTTACAAACAAATGCACAAAGTCATAAAGTATAAAAAGTCACAGAGCAGTCTTTCTCCTCGCTTGGTCCCATCCGTGTAGCAGCTGGTTCCCACTGGCACATGGGCCAAAGTTCCATTTTCCCAGGAGCGTCTGTCTGGCACAAAGGAATCACAGAAAGCTGTATGCCGCTCTTCAGGAATGCGGTCGGGGATTTCTGGCCTTTGGATATGACCAACTAGAGATTCTAAAATCGTCTGATGGTACGACTTGTGGTCTTGATTTATTCATTCACCCATCACTTGTAGACGTCTTGCTGTGAGAGCTGTCTCATACTTTATACGGATGTCTATAGGTTGGATGTGCAGTATAGTCTCCAACGCGTTTGTTGGTGCAGTTCTAAATGCCCCGCTTATGCCTAGACAGCACATACGTTGAATTTTTTGCAAAGGTATTGCGTTGCACTTTTTGTCCATTGATGTCCACCACACTACACAGGCGTAGGTGATTATTGGTCTAATCATGCTCATGTAAAGCCAGTGAGTCATATTTGGACATAGTCCCCATTTTCAACCTATAGCTCTTCTGCACAACGACCAACATCTGTGGGCCTTTGTAACTCTTTCTTCAAGATGATCTTTCCAGTACAGTTTCTGATCCGAGATTACTCCCAAGTATTTTACCTTTTTAGTTATAGCAATTGTCTTATTCAGGAATCGAGGTCTGGTAAAACGTGGGATCTTCGTTTTCCTTGTAAATAGACATATTTCTGTCTGTGTTACAATTTAATCCATTTGTTTGTGCCCAGTTATATGCTATGTTAATTGCTTCCTCAGCTTTTCTGCATAATAGGTTTGGATGAAAGCCCCTTAAAAGTATTACAACGTCGTCTGCTGGATCTACGTCGTAATGCTGGACCAACAGGGTCCGATGACTTCTGCAGAAGCTGTGGGGATGTGAAGGAAGTTGAGCTTTGTTAATGCTCTGCATTGAGTAAACGACGTCTGGTTTGCTTATAATGGGGTAGGCCTTTCCAAGAAGCCTGACAGATCTTACCAGCACCAATGTTCGTATACACGTACTGAAAATCAAAGAATTTGTCGTAAAGTTTAATACATTTTCTGCTGTAATATGGTGTCCTAAATAAGAAAAAAAATTTATGGTAATTTTTTTTTTTTTAATTTCACAGTACAACACTTGATTTTGGGACTCAATTCTGAGAATTGAATGTGAAAGCAGACTCAAAAATAAGAACTTCTGCATCATGCGATTAGTCAAGTTGGCTCAATTAATGGTTCAATGCACATAATAATTAATTTTTTGCTCAAGGTTAACGTATTTCACTTTTTTCATATTTTTTTCTCGGTATACCGTACGGAATATCCCTTTTGCGTCTGAAGCAAAGTTGTAGATATTGAATAGGAGAAAAACAATGGAACAAACCTACTCGAAAAAAGTGCATCCAGTGCCTTAAAAATTGCAAAAATAATTACAAGCTCATAAAATATCTGTCAGTAAAATGTTGAAAAATACGTATACGTAATAGGTATACGTATAAAACTGTCTGGTTGGTGCGCATGATAACTTTCGACAGGATTAATCGATTGACTTTAAATGTTGTACGTGTCAATATTTTTTTCGATCCCAGCAAAATGTCAAATATGGACTGTGTTAGTCCACTCCTTCTAGTAGCTCCCTCACGAAGGGTCAACATTTAGTGCAGAATACTCAGAATATTTCACAAATCCATAAAAGGTATTAGTTGCTTGGTCGCAATCGTCCTGAGAAAAATGTGCGAAGTTACCAGACCCCTTTTGGTACCTCCCATACAAATGGACCATTTTGTACAAAAAGTAAACGGCTTATAACTTTGATTTCATTCAATACAAATACATGACATTTTGTGGAGTGTAATGTTTTTATAGTACCTACAGTCCTGTGAAAAATGAGCGTTATTGCCACACCCCTTTTGGTACCTCCCATGCAAATGGTCCATTTTGCACAAAAATTTAACGGCTTAAAACCTTAATTCCTGCACATATAAACACTTGAAATTTTGTACAGTGTAATGTTTTCATAGTACCCATAGTTTATTGAAAAATGGGCGTTATTGCCACGCCCCTTTTGGTACCTCCTAAACAAAGTTGCCACAATAAAAAATGTGAATCAGTAAGGAAAGACAGAAAGTTGAGCGGGCCGACTGTATAATACGAGGGTTGCTATATATATGTCCGGCCTAGGCAACACTAAGTGTTGCCTAGCGCCATCTGACATTTCCTTGGAAAGTTTGACATTTTTACCATAAACGTACTCAGAACGTTTTAACGTACGGCCATCATTTGTGTTGTTTACAGTGAGTTGAAAAAATCAATTAGGCAAAAAAATGGAATTAACTCGTGAACATTTTCGTGCGATAATTTTTCACAACTTTCGACGACAAGAGTGCATCTATTAACCTAAATCTTTGTATGGCGATGAAGCACCATCCTCTAGCACTGTGAAAAACTGGTTTAATGAATTCATTCGTGGCCGACGCTCGCTCATAGACGAAGGTCGTCCAAAAACGGCCGTTGTGCCAGAGAACATACTGGAGATAGAGGCATCATTGGACATTTCTTCTACCAGCATACATTCGATATTGCATGAACACCTGGCAGTAAAAAGGTTTGTTCTCGTTGGATCTCGCACAATTTGACAATCGCTCAAAAAAGGATCGTGTCGATTGGTGCAAAGAATTTTTTAAAAATACGATCGCGGTGCTTCGAAAGACGTTTATAAGATCATCAAAGGTGACGAATCTTGGATCTATGTGTATGAAAGTTGTTCATGGAAGAAGCACTTCGAAGCAAATATAACCGGTCATGTGGCCACAGTGCCTTTAGTGGAACGTAGGACGGTCAATTATGAGTGGTACACAACTATCGGTTTGCCAACAGTGTTCGAAGAAATAATATAAGAGATGACGGATAATTTAGCATCACGACAATGTGAGCTCTCACACATCACTTGAAACAATGGGCTATTTGAGCACTCAAGATGTCGAATTGATCGGTCGTAAAGCCCTGATTTGAAACCCAACGACTTCTTCTTATTCGCTCACATCAAGAAAAAGCTGCTTGGTCAACGTTTTTCGACGCCCGAAGCAGCTGTTAAAGCGACCAAAAACCATGTTTTGGAGGTGAATTTTGTCACACACTGTAACCAAAACAATTCGCGCTCAAATGACATAGCGTTCTGAGTGAAGTTATGCTAAAAATGTAATACTTTCCAATGGAAGTTCCAGTTCTCATCTGGAAATACTAGTATTGCCAGGAACCGAAATATAAATAACAACAATTTGGCAGTGTTCATTCATGTAATAAGCGAACTCTCTCCGCCAGATTTCGTACTGATCTGATATGAAATACAGTTTCTACAACGCTTACATGTCAAATCGAAGGTAGCATATATATGGGGACTATATTTAAATCTGAACCGAATTTGACCAATTTCAATAGGGATCGTCCTTGGACCAAAAAAAGAGCGCTGTGCTAAATTTCATCACAATCCTGCCATATATACGACCTGCACTTTGATTACAAGAATACATGAACAGACAGACAGACAGAAAGACGGACATGGCTAAATCGACTCAAAAAGTGATTCTATGTCGATCGGTATAACAAACTATAGTTCTATTTCTTCTCTTTGTGGGCGTTACAAACAAATGCACAAAGACATAATACCCTGTACCACAGTGTGGTTTAGGGTATAAACCTGTGTTTTTTTTTCTAAATTCCCTTACTTTTGCAATATTGGTCATAATTTATACATTTATCCATAGAGAGTCTTTTTGCAAATAGGCTTTGTTTTCTTGGTTAGGATGCTAGATTTCAAAAAATGGAACAAACCTTTTTTTGCAATTTTTTTTTCTATTTTTTAAGGGTTATTCGTGCCAGCAAAAACTGTTTTTAAAAAAAAAATCAAATTTGTTCTCATTGTTCTAACGACAGTTGCTAAACTTCCGTTTCTTCGTGAAAGAGATTTTGTCAGCATTTTTAACCCTCATAATTTCTTTTAATTTGAATGGTATCTCGGCTTTATCAAAAATATGGTCCAAATACTACCATGAAAATTGGAATTTTAGAAACAAATTTAAAATAAACAAGTAAAAGCGTTAAGTTCGGCCATGCCGAATCTTATATAATATAGTAGATGAGAACAGTAGGAATCACAACAAGTTAGATTCTATATATGGGAGCTATATCTAAATATGGACCGATATGGCCCATTTGCAATCCCAAACAACCTACAACTATAAGAAGTATTTGTACCAAATTTGATTAACCTAGCTCTATTATTGCGGACCGTAGCGTGATTACCACAGAAGGATGGACGGACGGACGGACGCAGGGAGGGACGGACGGACGGACGGACAGACGGACATGGCTAAATCGTCTTAGAATTTTACGACGATTAAGAATATATATACTTTATGCGGTCTCAGATCAATATGGTGGAGGGTATACAAAAAAATGTTTTGGTTTCATAAAATAGTATAGCTCAATCTATATAAAACAAGTAAAAGCGTTAAGTTCGGCCATGCCGAATCTTATATACCCTCCACCGTGACAACACAAAATAACTCAAACCTAAAGAAAATAACACCGAAAAACACAAAAAACAAGTAAGAAAGTTTCAGTCGGGTAAACCGACTAAGGTATACCCTCACTTTGTGAGTAATGTAATATTGAATATTACTCGAATTATTCTGTCAATTTGTGTGGGAGGTACCAGAAGGGGTTTATCAAATACACCATTTTTTCGCTGAACATTAGATACTTTAAATTCATTGCACTGTGCCGACTTATAAGCATTTATGTGCACTGGTATAAACGTTATGAGACATTAATTTGTGGTATGATTTGGGCATTTTGTGTGGGAGGTACAAAGAGGGCTATAGACACTATAAAAACATTACACTGTACAAAATTTCAAGTATTTTTATACACTGGTTTTAATGTTATAAGCTGTTAACTTTTGGTGCAATAAGGTACCTTTGTGTGGGAGGTACCAAAAGGGGCGTGACAACAACATCCATTTTTCCCTGGACTGTAGGCAATATAAAAGCATAATACTGTACAAAATTTCAAGTATTTTTATACACTGTTATTAATGTTATAAGCTGTTAACTTTTGGTGCAAAATGGTGCATTTGTGTGGGAGGTACCAAAAGGGACGTGGCGACTTCGCCCATTTTTCTCGAGTTGCTAACGACTAATAAGCTAATACTATGTGTGGAATTTCAAAAGATTCGAATAAGTAGTATAGCAGTTATTAAAGAATCAATATTTCACAACATTTTAATCCTTTGTGGGGGAGGTACTAGAAGGAGTGGACCAATATGGCCCATCTTCGAACTTAGCCGGAGATAGAAAAAAATATTACCACATACCAAATTTCGAGAGTTATCGTGCGCACCAGCCAGCAGACACACAGACATACAGACAGACGGACGGACATTGCTCATTCGCCTTAAAATGACCCAAAACGGATTTCCTCCGAACATACTTGGGGTCTTAGGTCACTCCTTCGACGTGTTACACTTTTTTCCGTAGCAAATGATATATACCCTCGTCACACTAAAGTGAGGGTATATATATAGTAGATGAGAACAGTAGGAATAACAAAAAGTTAGATGCTATATATGGGAGCTATGTCTAAATATGGACGGATATCGCCCATTTTCAATTCCATGTTACCTGCAGCTATAAAAAGTATCCGTACCAAATTTCAGCCACCTAGCTCAAGTATTATAGATTGTAGCGTGATTACAACAGACGGACGGACATGGCTAAATCGTCTTAGAATTTTACGACGATTAAGAATATATATACTTTATGGGGTCTCAGATCAATATTTTGAGGTGTTACAAACGGAGTGAAAAAATCCTATGGTGGAGGGTATAAAAAAGTTTTTAGGACTCGGAAACAAAAAAAATGTTTGTTGCATAGTGTTATGGTAGTGGTAACGTTCGCGAACACACTCACTAGAAAAATAAATAACGTTTGTGTTTTCTGAACGTACCGTTCGTATAACGTACTGTTTTTCCGAACACTGATAACTTCTGTACCACACACTTTAAGGTTTTTTATTTTCGAATATTTAGTCTTGGGTCTAAGCTAGATAAAAATGGACGTAATTACCAAAACTGTTTTTGTCACATCTACCACACAAAGGTACAATGTTGTATGACAAAAATGATCCGCTCATAAATACTTGAAGTTTGGTACGTTCCACAGAATTGGAGCAAATCATAGTAAAATGGAATTTATCATAACTTTAATACAGTTCACAAAATCACTTGACATCCGGTACAATGCAATGTTTTTGAAGGACTTACTTGTCAAATATATGTAAGCAGTGAGAAAATCATTTCCTACCCAAACTGCTCAATGTCTTCTGCTGGTGTCTGGCAGAAAATGAAGATAATGTAGCTACCCGTTCCGGCTTCTACCACTCATAATACCAAATTCCTAAGATTCCTCAACTGAGATTTTCGTACTTTCGAACTGTATAAAACACAAAAATAGTCTTTTAAATAAAATTCTTGGAAAATGCTTATAAATTGTGTTGGGTCGATTACGGCAGATGTACTTATCTCTATGCATTTGACATAATGTATCATTACGTTTCTGAGAATATTCGTAAAACATAATATAAAGTCCTTATATTTAATGTACACAAACGTACAAAAAGTATACATATGGGATTGGTTTACACATATAATGATGCTCAAATACATATATTTGTATGTCATACAAAAATAGCATTTCTTCGGGTATTTAGTCTTAAGTATTTGTTCGTTTTTGTGATATCCAAACTAGCAAAACATTATACCATATTGCTAAATCAACTAATGACATTAAAAACGTATTAATATTAAATGTCACTTAATTGTATTCAACATACACACATATGTATATGTATGTCCCCCATAATCTCCCCCGCATACATTTACGACACACAAATACCCTAAGAGAAGCGATAAAAAAACTCGGAAACAAAGAACAAAAAAAATTCTCAATAATGTCGAAAAGATTTTAACAACGGTCAACATTTGATACAGACACCGTTCGTTCGGTCAGTCGGTCGGGTGTATTGTTCTTGCTGGTGTTATTATTGTTATCAACAGTCTGCCCTGAACCCTGAGAGACGATAATTCATTACATTCTGTGGATATAGTAAAAAAAGCCCATTACAATCACTGGACTTGTGTTACAGATATAAATTCATAGAAGCAAGAGGACAGCAGTCTCGATCGCAGGACAAGCAATAACAGCAGCAAACACTTTCATAAGGGGATATCGGGGTCATATGGGATATGTGAGCATCCGATAGTTATACATCCAATGACACATATTATTCGCAGGCAGTTTTGCTGAAAATTTGTATTCTGTAAATAATGATATTTATGCGTTAAAGGTAGTGACTATATAGATGTATCTATTTGTCGAGCAACAACGTGGTGGTTTTATCGTCCAAGGGACGAAGCCTATTGATGAATACGACACAAACTGAGACACTATATGTTATACTACATTTAATGCCGCTAGGCTATGGTCAGGAAATGGCTACGGATATAAGTAGTGTCATTCCAGACACAATGCATGACCAACGCAACAACATTTTTGTCTAAGAGATGCGCATATCATTTTCTGGTGTAATATGGAGCCGCGGGAATGGTCAAGCGAGTCACACCTTGCCTCGGCAACTAGATTTCGGAGCAGCAATGTTCAAAAAAACATGGAACGAATTGAAGATCGTATCAACAGATAACAAGTAAAAGCGTTCAGTTTGGCCATGCCGAATCTTATATACCCTCCACCATGGATAGCATGTGACTCCACAAAATAACTCAAGCCTAAAGAAAATAACACCGAAAACACAAACAAATATAGTAGATGAGAACTGTAGGAATCACAACAAGTTAGATGCTATATATGGGAGCTATATCTAAATATGGACCGATATCGCCCATTTGCAATCCCAAACAACCTGCAACTATAAGAAATATTTATACCAAATTTTATCAACCTAGCTCTATTATTACGGACTGTAGCGTGATTACAACAGGCGGACATGGCTAAATCGTCTTAGAATTTTACGACGATTAAGAATATATATACTTTATGCGGTCTCAGATCAATACTTGGAGGTGTTACAAACGGAGTGACCCCCATCCTATGGTGGAGGGTATAAAAAAAGAAAAGAAAACAATTGTTGAGGCCCTATGTTTCTTATAGGAACAACCGAAATTTATACATACATATATGTGAAGTCGTAAACAAAAAAATATTTACAAAATTGTTACGGTAATTTTTTTTTAAATTTTCTTTAAAATTTAAAGTTTCTTGGAAGCCTTTAATATTTGGACCATATTTTTTGAAGTATACCAAATGTTAACCAAAACACTTTCGCGTGGAAGCAGAAGTTTAGTAACTGTCGTTAAAAACAAGTAAGAAAGTTCAGTCGGGTAAACCGACTTATGAATCGCCTCACCTTGAGGCCAAAAAGTATATTAGTAAATTTATAAATTTTTTTGTTTTATTTAAATTATTATCAATTTTAATCGCATTTAATAACTTTTAAGTATGAACTGGTATTAAAGTTATGGGCTGTTAATTTTTGGTTTAAAATGGTCATTTTTCTCTGGACTCTTGGTACTATAAAAGCATTACACTGTACAAAATTTCAAGTATTTGTATGTACTGGTATTAAAGTTATAAGCTGGTAATTTTTAGTACAAAATGGTCCATTTGTGTGGGAGGTACCAAAAGGGGTGTGGCAATAGTGCCCATTTTTCACTGTATTGTAGGTACTATTGAACCATTACACTGTAAAAAATGTCAAGTCTTTGTATGCACTGGTAATAAATTTATAAGCTATTAACTTTAGGTTAAAAATTGTCAATTTGTGTGGGTGGTACCAAAAGGGGCGTGTCAACTTCGCCCATTTTTATCGAGGTATTAGTGACTAATAAACTAATACTACGTGTAGAATTCCAGAGGATTCAAATAAGTAGTGAAGAAGTTATTAAATATCCAATATTTCTCTAAATATTAAACCTTTTTGGGGTTGGTACTAGAAGGAGTGGACCAATGTGGCCCATCGTCGAACTTAGCCGGAGATAGAAGAAAATATTACCATATACCAAATTTAAGTCAATCTGTACCTCCTTTCGAGAGTTATCGTGCGCACCAGCCAGCAGACAGACAGACAGTCGGACGAACATTGCTCATTCGACTTAAAATGACCCAAAGCGGATGTCCGCCGAACATACTTAGGGCATTAGGTCACTCCTTCGATGTGTTACACTTTTGGCTCGTAGCAAATGATATATATCCTCCTCTCTAAGGTGAGGCGATAAAAATTAGGAAAAATTATGTTTTTTGCTGGCACGAAAAAACCTTTTTTCAGCATTTTGTGAAGGAGACTTGGGGAATAAATTATGAATCGAATAACGTACAAAAATAATTGAATTTTTGCGAAATTCTTCGTTCGTTTCATATCCCCCACTTCTTTAAAAAGTTATAATACAGGGTGGCGCAAAATGAGCTATATGGTTTGAATTTTTTATAACTTTTTTAATTATTATTCTTTCTTTGTTTTTCTTCAGCATTTTGTGAAGGAGACTTGGGGAATTAATTATGAATCGAACAACATACAAAAAATAATTAAATTTTTCCGAAATTCCGAAAAGTTATGGAAAATATGCTAAAAAGAGCACGTGTGTGCGAAGCAGAAAATGGACATCACTTACAGAATATCATGTTTCAAAGCAAATTGCAAAAAATTCCCCAATAATATACTGTATTTTTTTATTATTATTAAAAAAAAAATTATAATCGCATAAATAAAAAAGTTATAAACCATTTAGCTCATTCTGCGCCACACTTTAACATTGATTTTGATTTCAATCCATACAAATACATAAAATTTATAGTGACTATAGTCCCGTGAAAAATTTGCCTTATTGCCACACACCTTTTGGTACCTCCCATACAAAAGTGCCCAGAGTACATATATTAAAAATAGGCGTTATTGCCACGCCCATTTTGGTACCTCCTAAACAAAACTGCCAAAACGAAATATTATGAAAAATAATTTTTTTGAATTTTCCTTACTTTTACAATATGGGTCAATAAATTTGTACATTTATCCATAGATTTTTTCAAGTGGGCACTGTTTTCTTCGTTAGGATGCTAGATTTAAAAAAAAGGAACAAATAATTTTTTTTTGGGATTTTTCTTTCTATTTTTTATGGTTTTTTCGTGCCAGCACAACACGATGTTTTTGAAAAAATCCTAAAGGTACATTGCATGAAAATTTGAATTCTAGAAAAAATTTTAAAAAAATGTGTACCATAACAAAAATTTTGTTTTGGTTTCTTAAAATAGTATGACTCAATCTATACAAAAAATGTAGGTCGTGGACACAAAAAAAAATGTGTTGCATAGTTTTACACTATAACTGAACCACAAGAAGTATCGCACTATTATAACTGAGAGCAGTGTTGCCAGATGAATTTGACCTAAAATCGTCAATATGGGGCACAAAAATCGTCAAAATAAATGTTCGAAATCGTCAACACAAAAGTTTACCAGTTACATACAGTTTTTTCAGGCGAAGATCATGTTTCATGGACAGATATGTATTCACAGGTACTCTCAAATGATTTTGCGGATCCTCAAATTGAACTTAATCAAATTTTGTTAACCGATCTCATATTCTTGAACACATTTTATACATATTAGATTCTTTGGATTAAAAATGGTCCATATTTAGATATACTTCTAATAGAAGGATCCCAGTCGATTTTATTTATTTACTTCATAGGAGCCATGGACAGCATAGAACCATTCATGCTTTTATATAGCCCCATACAAAAGTTTCCAATACATTATACTTCTTGACGCATTTGAAATCACAAGTGCCAACTGATTAGCCTGAATTAATATGTACTTAATTTTACTTAGATCGATTCGCAGAAGTATTGGCGAACTTTGTAAAATTTGGCTATTTGCGTTAAAATTTGCCCAAAATCATACATACGAGAATTGATTGACCTCAATGGCTAAAATTCGGCAATTGGTATTTTATTTTATCCATGACCAAGTGGCCTCATTGGTCCATATTTTGACTTAGTCACCATTAGATTTGACTTTGTGATCTGAGAGAAAAAACAACTTTCTATCAATTGGGCGAAACAAATAATTACAAACGATTTATTTTAACTGAAACCATTCGTTGGAACAATGACCTTCTAGGTCCAACTTTTGACATACTTAAAAATGTGTACTGCAATTACTTCTACCGATTCTGCAACAGAACCCAGTTCCAGAGACTTTTCCTGTTATGTCATTGGATGCGATCGAATTTACCACCGACTTTATTTGTTTCAATGATTGTCCATAATATTTGATAATTTGTCTAACAGTTATAATTTTTATTTTAAACTAGCGGACCCGGCGAACTTCGACTCGCCCCAATTTAACACCTTCAGATAAACTCCAGAGTGATAATAAAACACAGATAGTTAAAATTTTAATGCGATTTGTTTAAAAGGAATCGAAATCAGTAGAGAGCGATGTGATAAACAACAAACAACGAAGACGGAAGACAGGCAACGTACAGATGACCGTGCGAAAAACAGGGAAATTCGAGATTAATTCCACAGACTTCCTACGATTGGTCTTGAGATTTATTGATTGTCATCGCAAAAGCCAATCGTACAGGGAACTGAATCCGCTTGAATTGGAATGAAAGATCAGTTGGAATAATCGGAATTCGTGGGATAAGGACTTTCTCTTGAATTTTCCCTTGATGATCGTCGCCTGAATCACATTGTCCATCAGTTTCATAACGGACAACCGCGAACTATGCACAATTTCGGATGATTCAGATTCCTCAACATGATTATGATCGATTCCACCTTCAGCTGTAAATTATGCGGCGGAGCTCCTGGCACATCAAGCGACGTCGATTTTACTTTGAATAATAAAATTCATGCTATCGACGTCCTTATTCTTCGCTGCTAATATTGCCCGTTCACTAATCTAATCGAGATTTGGAAACACTTTTGTGATGAGTTCCTCCTTCGACGATGTGAACTCGTAAAAATTTGCCGGGATCAATATCAATCCAGTGGAAACATCAACAGTAATTTGGCCATTGCCAAGCGCCAACAGTTGTTTCGAGAATTCAAGAGCCGATGAGTCGTTCTGCAACGCGACTCTCATGTTCGTGGTCAATTTCAACTTCTTGACATGCCGCCACAAAGACCACGATTTCAGGCATGCATTAATTTCATCGGCAGTAGATTTCGGGATGACGGGAAGCGTTTGACGAAAATCTCCGGAGAGCAATATCATAGACTCTCCAAATTGTCTCAAATCACGTCGTAAATCCTTCATCGTTCGGTCAACTGCCTCCAGAGCTCGTTTATGCGCCATCGTGCATTCATCCCAAATTATGATTTTGCAATGCCCGCAATCCAATAAGATAACCTTACCTCTTATACTCAAACTTATTCTCTGAAAAAATGTTCGAATTGATAAATATCGCGTTGAATTTTAATTGATCGTAATGCTTGTACCGTTTGCCGATGTGATACGCGAAATCAGTGTAACAATACGCAAAACTCGAATGAATTGCAGCAAGAAAAATAGCACATACTCGTACATATGTTTAATAGAAAACTTTTTTGTTTAATAGAAAATTAATAAAAAAATTTGGATTGAAAAAGAGAGCAGTAGATAGGAACAGTAGGAATCTCGCAAGAAATAGCATTTTTCGATTTTCCCAATTTTCCGACTTTTCCGGAGGGTTTTCCCAAAATTTTCTTTCGTAACAACCTTCTCCTGGCAAATACGAACAACTGAAAAAAAACATTGAGCCAAATCGGTCCAGCCGTTCTCAATTGATGAATTACTATACATTTTTCACACCATTTTTATATATATAGATTATACCCCGAAGGAATTAAAAAAATCTATAATATATGAAGAATTTGTAAGAAGTATCGCACTATTATAACTGAGAGCAGTGTTTCCAGATGAATTTGACCTAAGATCGTCAATATGGGGCACACAAATCGTCAAATCGTCAAATCGTCAAAATAAATGTTCGAAATCGTAAACACAAAAGTTTACCAGTTACATACAGTTTTGCGTTTTTTCAGGCGAAGATCATGTTTCAGGGACAGATATGTATTCACAAATGGTCCATATTTAGATATACTTCTAATAGAAGGATCCCAATCGATTTTATTTATTTACTTCATGGACAGCATAGAACCATTCACACCAACACGGTCCACCATAGATCCATGGTTTTATATAGCCCCATACAAAAGTTTCCAATACATTATACTTCTTGACTCATTTTAAATCACAAGTGCCAAATGATTAGTCTGAATTAATATGTATTTAATTTTACTTAGATCGATTCGCAGAATTGTAAGTTTTTCTTTGTTTTTACCATATCATAAAAAATCATTTCGGAGAAAAAATCGTCAAATCGTCATGTCCAATTTGTTGGCCCTAAAAATCGCCAAAATGACGATAAATCGTCATTTCTGGCAACACTGACTGAGAGACCAGAATGGAAGAGTCGTATCCCAGGACATTAGAGATTTGTTAACTACTATATAGACGCTTCCAAACTCAACAACCCAGTGGGCTTTGGTGTGTTTTCTAAGGAACTGGAGTTATCAATTGGAAAAAGACTGTCTAAACACTGTGGTGTTAACCAGGCAGAAATATTAGCTATTATGGAGGTAGCGGAATGGCTGAAAATTAATGTTCTGACCAAAGTCGGTATGGTTTCTATTACCTGGTATTCTGCCAACCCATTCATCTCTGGCTGGAATCATAGTAATGTAGTTCCTCTCGAAGGTGTACACAGTTGGTATATAGTCCACTCATTCGGTTACCATAGCACTACACTTTGATATCCTCATTTGACCGTAGTTCTTGCACCTCCACATTGATCCACAGGCAGTTTAATCTCAATACCGCTCTGGTTGCAACTTCTCTCGCCACAATATTAATCGGCAATATATGGAGTAGAGCTTGTAGAGACTCAGTCGCTGTAGTCCATAAGGCTCCGCTTATGCTCAGGCAGGCAGAACCTTTGATATTAGGTTGGTGATGGTATGTTTGTCAGTTGCCGTCCACCATACCACAATGCCGTATAACAGTATTGGACGAACTACTGCTATATATATCCAGTGGACGATTGTAGGAGAAAGGGCCCACCGCGACCCTAAAGCCTTTTTGCAGGAATATAAGGTGACGTTGGCCTTCCTTATACGTTCCAATACGTTAAGTCTATATAACAGTTTTCTATGTAGAATTATTGCTAAAAATTTTGCTCTTTCAGAAAAGACTAGATCTGTTCCATTTATCCGAGGTGGAGGGTCCACATGTGGGACATTATTCATCCTAGTAAAGAGAACCAATTCTGTCTTGTTTGCTTTTACGCCCAAACCGCTGCTTCTGGCTGCCATCTAGCCAATTTGTTCAGAGCCACCCGTAGGATGTCTCTGAGGACGTTTACGAATTTGCCACTCACTGCGATTGCCACGTCGTCCGCATATGCCACGACCTTGTAGCCACAAAGTTCTAGATCTAGCCAGATTTCATTCATCGCGAGTTTCCAAATTAGTGGAGACAGTACTCCTCCTTGTGGGGTCCCTCTGTTTACAAACTTTGTTAGAGTTGTGGACCCATATGTAATCGTATAATAGGGTCCGACTTACACATTCAATTTCTCGTCAAATTTATTGTTTGCAAATCCAGCAGTGCAGTGTCCCATATGTGGACATAAGCAAATTTGATTTATTTGTTGCTACACTTAAATACAACTGTAACATGGATATAAATGGTAAATGTATGTTTCACAGCTTCCGCAAATATTTCGGTGTGTGTGTTAGTGGGAGCGTTTGAATTGTGTCGTGTCCTTTGACATAAACACTCTCATTTAAAATCATGTATCTCTCTCTACGTGCGTCTGGGTGTATGTCAATGTATGTATGTATGTATGTGTATAATACATATGTGTGACCATAGCCCAACGTGTACGAGTACAAGAGCTGCTATTGATGTCTGTTTGCATACTTTGAGGGGGCTTATCGTCTCCTTCAAGTGTTTGTATAAGAACATTTCTCCGTTTGGTTTTTTTCTGGGTAAATGTTTTCTCTGTCGAAATTTCCATTTCCACTTTGGTTGTGAATTGTGTTTTGCTGATTTAGAAGATGTACCTCACGACCAGAGATATACATATACTATCATATCGATGCCTTATATCCAAATGGTGCTATATTAAAATTTTCCAAAATTAGATTTTGAAGCAAAATGCTTCTGCTTCACATTATTGAGCTACGTTGAAAATTTTAAATCAAGAATAAAAATATCCTAACACCCTTTTTTATCCCCTCACCTTAGAGTGGACGGAATATATCATTTGCAAGGAGTCAAAAGTGTACACATCGAAGGAGTGACCTAAGACCCTAAGTATGTTCGGCGGATATCCGTTTTGGGTCATTTTAAATCGAAAGAGCAATGTCCGTTCGTCTGTCTGTCTGTCTGCTGGCTGGTGCGCACGATAACTCTCGAAAGGAGCAACCGATTGACTTTAAATTTGTCATGTGGTAATATTTTCTTCTATCTCCGGCTAAGTTCTAAGTTATTGATTATTTAATAAATTCTATACTACTTATTTGAGTCCTCTGAAATTCTACACCTAGTATTAGTTTATTAGTCACTATAACCTCGAGAAAAATGGGTGAAGTTGCAACGCCCCTTTTGGTACCTCCCACACAAATTGACCATTTTACACAACAAGTTAACAGCTTATAATTTTAATACCAGAGCATATAAATACTTGAAATTTTGTACAGTGTAACGCTTTTATAGTACCAGGAGTCCAGATCAAAATTCCAAATTTACATTAATCAATTGCCTGCCGCCGTAAAGTTGTTTTTTGTTGCCATTTAAAGTTGTTTTTTGTTGTTGGTAAATGCTTTGTTTACACGAACATCAGCTTTCTGTAGGTACAGTGTCTGCACTGGTATTAATGTTTTAAGCTGTGAACTTTTTGTACAAATTGTTTCCTTTGTGTGTGATACACCAAAAAGGCGTGGCATTTTCGCACATTTTTGTTCAAATTATAAAGATGGTAAAATGATTACTATGTATGCATGTATGTATGAGTAGTATAGAAGTTATAAGCGCTTTAACATGTCACAAAATGTTACCCATTTGTGGAAGAGGTACCACAAAGAGTAGCACAATATGATTGTCCATCAAACGTAAACTGGGTTTGAATAAAATATTACCACGTACGAAATTTTTAGCTATTCGGTTACTCCTTTTCAGATTTATCGTTAGCACCATTCAGACGAACTGACAGACGTACGGACACTAATTAATTCATATTTTTCTAACCCATGGAGGATCCATGCTGAAATTTTTACATTTTGGGTTAAAATATGTGGGTAATTTTTAAAAATAAAAGGAAAAAAAATTAGATATGCTTTTCAGAATAATCAAGGATTAAGGACATTTTCGTTCTTTTGATATCCTCACTAGACACAAATTAATTAATTACGTCACAATAAAATTGTTATGTTTTGCTCTCCTGAAATATTGGTAGTTTTTAATATAGCAGCATTTGGATATAAGCCGTCGATACATACATATATTTATTTGTTTCTTAGGGATACATATATGAGCTCAGCCGAAGACAAAAAAAAAAACAAACGGGGCTAAATTTGTATGTGTACAATTCATCTTGGACCTGAAACTTGTCTGGAACACGTTTTCAAGTGTTCAATTCTTGGATACCATCGTTTATGGCATTTTGTGTATATCTGCAACAGAACAACAGAATTAAATGAACACTTACCATTTAATCGATTGCATTTAGGGTTATTTCACACAATTGTTCCTGGAACTCGCTCCATTCGTACTAAATTTGAATTAGTTAGAATTTAATAAAATCTTGTCTATTTTAATTTATATTGAAAATGCAGTGTTATTGCCATGCTATTTGATAATTTTGATTTTCAAACAGGAGGTGCATCCAGTATTGCACATAGTTGACAAAATTCTTACGATCAAATGTAATAATTAGAAATTGTTTATATAGAAAAAAATATATATTGAAATATGTTCAATAGAAGATTTATTAAATGTTCTATGCAACAAGCAGAATTAGATTAATTAAGCAATATATGTTTGCTGTGTTATGATAAATATTACTACATATTACACTATGCAACAAAAATTTTTTGTTTGTATAGATTGTGGCATACTGTTATATAAAATCAAAACCAAAAATTTTTTTGTGGATTAATTTTTTTTTTAATTTTTTTATTAAAAATACTACTAGAAAAAAATATTTTATTTTATTTTTTAAATGTTTGCATCCTAGCGAAGAAAATAATGCCTATTTGAATCTATGGATAAATGTAGAAGAATTTGGTAGAGGTAAGAGAATTTCAAAAAATCTTTTTTTTTTAATTTCTGTTTAAATAGCGATTTTATTTATTACTTTTATTTATATTATGTATATTTGAGTTTATTTACATGAACAAGTCTCATTAGAAGTAATTGTGAGTTCTTTGTTGACGTTTGTAGATTTCGGAATCGGTTTCTCTAATGAGGAACCAAATATAATCTCCCATCATCCTTTCATCCTAGTGCCCTTGGTAACGCCGCTCAATGGACTTCAATTCCTTTGCCATGTTCGTCAATTACGTCGCCAAGATTCTCGGGGAAAAAGTTTAAATGAGAATGCAAGAAATGAATTTTGAGGGACATATTTACACTTGTTGGAATACATAAACAAAAATAATATAATAAGGAAGAATTATATTTCTAACAATTTTTTTCATAATTTTTTAACAAATCATTAATCATTGTTTCATATTGCTGGCTTTTATTGGATTCAAGGAAATTCGAAACTACAAGCTTAAACGACCTCCATGTTGCAATTTCATCCGACGTCAAATATGATTCGAAATTCACATCTTTCATCAGTTTCCTGATTTTAGGCCCACCAAAAACTCCTTCTTCGATTTTTTGAAAGAAAGATTTTTAAATAGACTTTTTAAATATGAGAGTGAATTTCATCTTTCCTTAAGGCTTTTACAACATTTTTAAAGTGCCCCAGCTTAATATGCAGTGGTGGCAAAATATCGGCTGTCCCAGAGACATAACATACCAACTACTTTTAAATCGCAACAAATTTTCCAGTCATGTTTATATTTTATGTATTTTATCAATTAATCCATTGTTTCGTATGATTTCTTAGTTCTGGCAGCATGGGCAGTGGGAATCGACGGTTTCTGATTTCCTTTGTGCAAAAGTACTGCTTTCAAACTTTCTTTACTGCTGTTAACAAGTAACCACCATTTCTTTGAATTGTATGTTTGATTAAGTTCCCCGAACAATCCGGGAATGTCCTTGCAAAAGCTTCTGTTATCCACAGTTGTATATATTTGTTTACAAGGTATATCACGGACTCTATAATATGATATGTTAACATCTGGGGCCAAAATATTGTACTGTTTCATCCTAGATGCAAGTAGTTCTGCCTTATCTTTGGTCAGTTCTAAATCTCTCACTAGATCAATGAGTTGAAACTGAGTTAAAAGCGATGACATCTGACTCAAACTTTAATCGCTCAGAGATGAGTACTCAGTTGAACTTGATGATGTTTCCGTTGACACTTCCTACTCCAATCAATTAACTTAGACAAAAATAGCAGTCCGTATCGTGAATGAATGGTTGTCTCCAAATCATTGGCATTCCACATTACAAGTGAAGTCTAAAATTAAAACGTTTTATTCCACAAAACATTGTAATGCATTAATTTTAAAGTACTTACCGCATTCTTCCACTAGTCCATAGAGTAAGATTTACATGGCACGAACTACACAAAATACTAGGTGTCCACGGTTCGTCCATATTTTTAACTCGTATACTAAAATATTACACATATATTTCTTCTATTATTTTAATAAACGCACGTCAATTTTTTTAATAACATATTTTCCGCAGATGTAGCAGAAATTTTGTCGCGGTCATTTACACATTGAAAAGTTTTTGCCTTTTACTCATACTTCAAAATATAACTTTGTAATATTTTTCAGAAAATCGACTTATCCCTTTAAGGCGCTGAATTACACTAATTTATTAATAAGAAATTTCATTCATAAATTCCGGGTTTAAGGTTCATAAGTTGCAGTACCTGTAGCTGATATTTTCAAGACTGTCGCGTACTACTTTGTATTGCGTACATATAATTTTACTACCTGTATATACGACTGGGACGTCCATTCCCCTAAAAGGCGTCACTTGATGGAAACCTCATAAATAAAAAAACACAAATATTGTTGTATGACCCTCTACCTGAGCGCATCTCATCCAATATAGCTCTCACATTGCATATCAGGTTTAATGGAGGGTTACGAACGGCCATAAAACCTCGTCCTCTCTATAATTTTATAATGTCTGACATCAATCCTCAAAAATGTGCAGCATACGTAGCCCTCATAATTCTCTTTAATTTGAGCCACAACACGGCTCAATCAGGCTTATAATTTAACTTTACTTGCTGGAATTAAAAAAAAATAAAAAAAAATATACCATAAAAAAATTTCAATATTTTTTTCGTGTTTGTGACACCTAATTGCACCAGAAACTGTTATCCACATCCTTTGGACAAACATTTTGTTGCATAGTGCTATCGGATGGAATCACAGACTGTATAAGTATAAGTCTGATTGAGCCGAATTATGAGGGCTACATATGCTGCAAATATTGCTTTCACGTAGAATCTTTGGTATAGTAACAGTCGTCAAAAATATGAGAAAAACATATTTTTTTTTTAAAAAACACTTTTTCCTGGTATCGAATTTTTATCACATTTTTAAAAAGCCAGCATGCTGACGAGGAAAACACTGTCTATTTGAAAAAAATCTATGGATAGATGTAAAAGTTATGAGCCATTTGGTAAATGTTAGGGAAATTCAAAAAAAATCTTCTTTCATATTTTTTCGGTTTTAAATGATGTTTCTGCTTATACTGAATTCGCCATATGTGAGAGAGACATATAAGAGACATTGCACTTGCATTTTATTTTATAAGGATTGATGTCAGACATTATAAAATTATAGAGAGGACGAGGTTTTATGGCCGTTCGTAACCCTCCATAAAACATGATATGCAATATGAGAGCTATATTGGATGAGATCCGCTCAGATAGAGGGTCATTCAACAATATTTGTGGTTTTTTATTTATGAAGTTTCCATTCAGTTACGCCTTTTAGGGGCATGGACATCCCAGTGGAATATACAGGTAGTAAAATTATATGTACGCAATACAAAGTAGTACATGGCAGACTTGAAAATATTGGGTGTCTACTATCGAAGCAATCTATATGTCATCTACAGGTACTGCTACTTATGTACCTTAAATCCGGAATTTATGAATGAAATTTCTTATTAATAAATTATTGTAATTCAGCGCCTTAAAGAGATAAGTCGATTTTCTGAAAAATATTACAAAGTTATATTTTGAAGTATGAGTAAAAGGCAATGAACTTTTCAATGTGTAAATGATCGCAACAAAATTTCTGCTACATCTGCGGAAAATATGTAATTAAAAAATTCGACGTGCGTTTAGTAAAATGATAGAAGAAATATATGTGTAATATTTTAGTATATGAGTTAAAAATATGAACGAACGGTGGACACCTAATATTTTGTGTAATTCGTGCCATGTAAATCTTACTCGATGGACTAGTGAAGAATGCGGTAAGTACTTTAAAATTAATGCATTACAATGTTTTGTGGAATAAAACGTTTTAATTTTAGACTTCACTTGTAATGTGGAATGTCAATGATTTGGAGACAACCATTCATTCACGATACGGACTGCTATTTTTGTCTAAGTTAATAGATTGGAGTAGGAAGTGTCGACGGAAACATTATCAAGTTCAACTGAGTACTCAACTCCGAGCGATTAAAGTTTGAGTCGGAAGTCATCGCTTTTAACTCAGTTTCAACTCATTGATCTAGTGAGAGATTTGGAACTGACCAAAGATAAGGCAGAACTACTTGCATCTTGGATGAAACAGTACAATATTTTGGCCCCAGATGTTAACATATCATATTAAAGAGTCAGTGATATACCTTGCAAACAATTTTATACAACTGTGGATAACATATGTTTTTGCAAGGACATTCCCGGATTGTTCGAGGAACTTAATCAAACATACAATTCAAAAGAATGGCGGTTATTTGTTGACAGCAGTAAAGAAAGTTCGAAAGCAATACTTTTGCACAAAGGAAATCAGAAACCGTCGATTCCCATTGCTCAAGCCGTCAACACTAAGGAATCATACGAAACAATGGCTAAATTGATAAAATACATAAAATATGAGCAACATGACTGGAAAATTTGTTTCGATTTAAAAGTAGTTGCGATGTTATGTGGAATGCAAGGCGGATATACAATACATTGCTGTTTTTTTGCCTCTGGGATAGCCGAGCTCGCGAAGATCATTACAGAAGAAAGAAATAGCCAACAAGAAAAGACATTACATTGGGTGAAAACAACATAAAATACACACCTCTCGTCCAAAAAGAAAACATTATTTTGCCACAACTGCATATTAAGCTGGGGCTCTTTCAAAATTTGTAAAAGCCTTATGGAAAGATGGCAATTCACTCTCATATGTAAAAAGTTTATTTAAAAGTCTTTCTTTTCAAAAAATCGAAGAAGGCGTTTTTGATGGGCTTTAAATAAGGAAACTGATGAAAGGAGTAAATTTCTAATCCGATTTGACGTCGGATGAAATTGCAGCATGGAGGTCGTTTAAGCTTGAAGTTTCAAATTTCCTTGGATCCAATAAAAGCCCGCAATGTGAAACAAAAAAAAAATGGTAAGAAATATATTTTACTATATTTATGTATATAACACATATGTATGTATGTATTCTTCTAACTTATTTTTCGCTTTATGTATTCCAACAGGTGTAAATATGTCCCTAAAAATTCATTTCTTGCAATCTCATTTAAACTAATTCTCCGAGAATCTTGGCGACGTAAGCAACGAACATGGGGAAAGGTTTCACCAAGAAATGAAGTCCATCGAGCGGCGTTACCAAGGGCACTGGGATGAAAGAATGATGGGAGATTATATTTGGTTCCTCATTAGAGAAAATGATTCCGAAATCTACAAACGTCAACAAAGAACTCACAAATACTTCTAATGAAACTTGCACATGTAAATAAACTCAAATGTATATAAATAAAAGTAACAAATAAAATCGCTATTTAAACAGAAATTTTAAAAAAAGATTTTTTGAAATTCTCTTGCATCTACCAAAAAGGCTATAATTTCTACATTTATCCATAGATTTTTTTCAAACAAGCATTATTTTCTTCGCTAGTATTTTTTTTTAAATGGAATAAAATATTTTTTTTTAGATTTTTTTTTTGTCCCAGGAAATGTTTATTTTTTTGAAAAAATCTACTTTTTCCAATTTGTTTAATGACTGTTTCTAAACCAATGTTTTTAAGCGAAAAGGATATTATTAACATTGATAGCCCATATTAATAGCTTCAATTTAACGTATAAGTCGACCTGATCGGGCATATACTCCAAAAATTATAGTGCAAATACCTTCGACGATATTAGTATTTTTAATAAAATTTTTTTTAAGAAAAATGTATCCATAAAAAATTTTTGGTTTTGATTTGATATAACAGTATGCCACAATCTATACCAAAAAAATAATTTTTAGGTCTAGGACACAAAAAAAAATTAATGTTGCGTAGTGTTATCATTACTTTTATCATAACATAAATTATATAAACAATTGAATTACGTATTCTGTTTTTCTTCTTCTTACTATTGAATAGTGAAGACGTGCGTTTAACACACCTCCTACTTTTTTGTAAAAAAAATGTTTTCCCCGCGACGTTCAACGTTTAATACCGTATCACCTTATACCTGGCATATTGCATTTTCCGTGTAAGTTGAGGATACCGAGTCATCGTTTCGTATGATTCCTTAGTGTTGACAGCATGGACATTGCAAATCGACGGTTCCTGATTTCCGTTGTGTAAAAGTACTGCTTTCAAACATTCTTTACTGCTGTCAACAAGTAACCGCCATTCCTTCAAATTGTATGTTTGATCAAGTTCCTCGAACAATCCGGGAATGTCCTTGCAAAAGCATCTGTTATCCACAGTTGTATAAAATTGTTTGTAAGGTATATCACGGACTATATAATATGATATGTTAACATCTGGGGCCACAATATTTTACTGTTTCATCCGAGATGCAAGTAGTTCTGCGTTATCTTTGGCAAGTTCCAAATCTCTCACTAGATCAATGAGTTGAAACTGAGTTAAAAGCGATGACTTCTGAATATCTCATAACTTTTACATCTATCCATAGATTTCAAATAGACAGTGTTTTCATCGTTAGCATGCTGGCTTTTTAAAAATGTGATAGAATAATTTTTTCGATTTTTGATGTTTTTTTTGTACCAGGAAAAAGTGTTTTTTTAAAAAAGAAATAATTTTTTTCTCATATTTTTGACGACTGTTACTAAACCAACGATTCTACGTTAAAGCGATATTTGCAGCATATGTATAATTCCCTCATAATTCCCTTTAATTTGAGGCATAACACGGCTCAATCAGGCTTATACTTCAAAAAAATTATTGTCCAAATACTGAATGAACTTTCCATGAAAGCTGGAATTAAAAAAAAAATTTTAACAAAACCAGTAAGGAAAGGCTAAAGTCGGGCGGGACCGACTGTATAATACCCTACACCACTCTCGTAATATTGAATAACTCTGATATATAAATTTTGTAATTTTAAATTGTGTTTTAACAATATTCTATATTTTAAGCCCACGGACATTTTTGGCTAGAAATTCTTCCTTCCAACGTGTTTTTGTTGTTCTGTGTTTGCCAAAAAAAAAGAAAGGCAATCTGTTGTCGTCAATGTGTGTTTTTGTGCTCCGTGGTAAAATATTGTATAAAAACAGGAACGGGATGGAATGGTACAATATACACTCCATCCCTAGAGTAGTCGGTAATTGCATATACCTAGTTTGGCAACTAGATATTCCCATAGTTCAATTAGTGTGTGTTAGTGTAGTTAGTGACAGTGTAGTCACGTCAAGTATTCGTGGAACGTATCGTTACGTACCACAACGTGGTCCGTCCTACTGTAAGATAAATATATATAAAAAAACAGCTCAAAATAGCAATTATTTTATATCATAAGAAACTTCTTAAATCAATTAGAAATGAGCACAATGAGTGACAACCTGAAGCAAAAATTTAATTAAATTTTCCTAAATTTGAGTAAAAATTTACTTGCAATAAGGACAAAAGTATGCTGAATTTGCATAATTTCAAGTCCGAATATGCTAGTATTGAGTTAATTTTCCCTATTTTAATTTCAATAGTTACTTAAAGGAAGTACGAGTTAACTAGAAATAAGTTAAAAATATTTCATAATTGTGAGGAAATGTATGAACTTGATATAAGGAAAAATAGCTTTAGCGAAATACGAAGTTCAATATTTCTACAGTTAAGTTCATTTTAACTTGCTCTAGGGTTCACTTTTTTTTTGATTGAATATAAGGAGACTTGGTAAAAAGGATAATCTGACAGAGAACGAAATCAGAAGATTAAATACTGCAAGAAATATCGTACAGGAATACGAAATGGCTAAAAATACAAATGACAGGGGAGACGCCGTCCGAGGACCTATCCTCAACGGATAGTTTCTTCTTTATGAAAGTGAAGGAAGCGTTTAAAATAATGCAGAGGATTTCGGCGAAAGGTGAAGATAGTCTGACGGTGGATGAACAGCGTAGGCTCCAAAAGGCCAAGGAAACCATTAAGAAATGGCATATAACAAATAAAGAAATAATGGAATGCGTAGGTACATGTATGTTTAATACTCCATATAAAACGAACTTCAATCCTACCAACTGTGCTCTCTTAGCCACAGCTGATATAGCCCAGTCAATAAGAGGTATATCGGATAAGCCATGCTCGCCCATACACCTCAAGGATAGGGAGAAGATAGTTCGAAAAAGATCTTGTGATAGGGAGAAGATAGTTCGAAAAAGATCTTGCGTGCGTCCAGCCCGTCGGTAGCCTCGAAAGGTAGACCGAGCCCTATAGCTCAAAAACCAGTCGAGAAAACCGAAGTGTTCAAAGTTCCGGTAGATGATGTGTCATTGAACCTTGATTCCGAGGAACGTGGAGGCAACAAGAGGAATAGATCCAAAGACACGATTTCAGCGGAGACCACTGCGGTAAAAAAAATAAAGACAGATCAAGGAGCTAATCTCTAGAATGAGGGATGTATTAGGATAGCCATTGTAGATGATAGGAATGAAGATCGAAGGATTATAGAGGAAAATAGGAAGCAACTAGAGTACAAACCATTATTTGAGGTATCAGAGAGGATACGACAGGGTACAGGGGAGACTCCGTACTTTGCTAATATCCAAACCAAGCGAAGCTACAATATCCTCCATTGCAAAACAAAAGGAACGTTAGACTGGCTGGAGAATTGTACACGCTGTGGGAAAGTGCAAACCTAAAGCTTGTGCCAGAAGAAGAATTGAAGAAGCTGCCACGTGTTAGGATATTTACAACCGGTCCAATTATGCCAAAGGATCGCTTGTTGGAAATGCTAATTGCACAAAACACGGCCAACTACAATACGGTGGATTGGAAGATCTTAAAAATGGACCCGCCGAACGAAGCAGGAAGAGGCATCGTACTGGCGGTGAATGCAGATATGATCCAAAAATTGGAAAAGAAAGGCTTTCGGGTTAGTGTAGGAGTAACAAGTGTGATAGCTAGACCTATCCCGGATATGGAGGACGGATTAAAACCCAATTCAGTAAGTAATCAATGATGAAGTCTTCCAGATCAACCTCCATCATTGTGAACTGGCGTCTACTAATCTCATCCTCCATTTACATTGACACAACATAGATTTCGCCTTGATCCATGAATCCTGGATAAGAGAGAACCGAATTAATGGAATATAATCTTTGTTTTGGAATTAGCGAATAATATAGAACTTGTATTTTGATCAAAACGAATATTAAGAGTTTTATTCTACAACAGTTTTCTAGAAACGATTTAACGACAGTGACAATAAACATTAACTCTAGACAGTATATAACCGCTCCGGGATACTTTCCGCATGGGGACAATGTGGAAACACCCCACAAATTGTTAGATACCTGATAAATTACTGTCAGGAAACGAAAAGAGACTATTTGGTAGGATGCGATGCAAACTCTCATAATACCCTATGGGGGAGCACGGACACTAACTACAGAGGAAAATGTCTAATTGAATTCTTCCTTGAAAAGCAGTTGGCAATCTACAATAGAGGTACAGATGCCACTTTTGAAACTAGGAACCGGAAAGAAGTTCTCGACCTTACTTTTGGCAGTCAATCCAAAAATCTGACAATCAAGGACTGGAAGGTTTCCAAGGAAATGAGTTTCTCTGACCACAAATATATAGAGTTTAAACTACTCTGTAAAGAAGATAACACCGACATTTTTAGAAACCCTGGAATGCTCAGAAACAGACTGGAATGCTTTTATAACAAATATTAGCATCACGGCACCCGCACTTAAGACCTGTCACAACACAAAGGAGATCAACACTGCAGTCGAAGAACTAGAAAGGTGTCTTAGGTTGTCTTACGAGAAGTCATGTCCAAACAGCAAACCGCCTAACAAGAAACATAAAACTTTGCGGAGTAACAATCTAATAGAACTTCGGAAAAACACGAGAACATTGTACAATGTAGCCAAATATTCTGGTACCGAGGAATCATGGAAAACATACAAAACAAGTCAAGCTATCAAAGCAACAACATTTTGATTGCAACCTGCAGAAGGAAGACGGAGAATGGACCAATACACCTGAGGAAACAATAGATTTCCAAGCTCGAGCTTGGTAGTCATGGGACATACTGCGTAACACGCTTACTCAAATATTCAGAGCATGCCTGGAAATGGCATATGTTCCAGCTTCTTGGCAGAAGGTAAAAGTAGTATTTATCCCCAAAGCTGGGAAAATCCAACACAACAATGCTAATGATTTTAGACCGATCTGTTTATCTTCATTTTTACTGAAAACCCTTGAAAGAATAGACGAACACATCAGGGTAAATCTCGAACCGGATGGTATATCAGAATGTCAACACGCGTATATGAAAGGGAGATCGGTAAATTCATCACTCCATTCGGTTGTATACCACATAGAAAAAGCTTAATCTTTTAATGAATATACTCACGCGACATTCTTGAATGTCGAAGGAGCTTTTAACAATACAAAAATAGAAGCCGTTATAAAGGCGCTACATAATGTGGAAGTAAAATCGTATATCATCGAATGGTTGTCAGCTATGCTAACTCACAGAAACATATCGTTGGATCTGAGCGGCCACACATGAAATACACTGGCAAAAAACGGCTTACCACAGGGAGGAGTGATTTCATCCTTGCTGTGGCTCTTAGTAGTAGATGAAGTTCTCAAAAGTCTAACGAATTTTGGTGCTAAAGCAATCGCGTACGCTGACGATATAGTCATAATGACGTCAGGTACATTTCCACAAACCATTGCAGACATCATGGGAGGTGCTTTGAAAATTCTAACGGAATGGTCACCCAGATGTGGTTTAGGAATAAACCCAACAAAGACAGAGATGGTACTCTTCACAAAGCAAGGAAAATTCCGAACTTTACACTACCATCCCTTCGGCCTGCAATTATGAAAATCTGCAAAATTTTTGGGGGTAATTCTCGACTCGAAGCTCAACTGGATAGAAAACAAAATGAAAGAATAAAAAAATCTTTTGCGGCTCTATATGCATGTCAGAAACTTGTTGGCAGTAAATGGGGCATGCAACCTAAGCTATTTCACTGGATATACAAGGCGGTCGTCCGACCAATTGCCTCATATGGATGCCACGTTTGGTGGCCGATAACGAATATCCAGACATAAGTAGGATAAACAGAATGGCACTGTTTCATCTCACAGGAGCGATGAAGACCACGGCCACAGCAGCCCTTGAAATCATAATGAACATAATTTCACTGGACATCTTCATACAAGAAACCGCTCAAATGACTCTCTTAAGACTACGTGAACTAAACCTGATCGGAAGATCATATGTTAGACACACACTGATTTGTGTATATGAAGAAAACCACCCTCGTACGGACTACACAACGAGCCGAACATTCATTGGTGATGATTTTGCAACGATTTTCCCCTCCACAGAAGACTGGAAGAGTAATGGAATACGAGTATTATACGGAAACTTGAATGTCTATACCGATGGCTCAAAAATGATAAATGGCACTGTCTGTGGTTTCTTCTGCGAAGAACTACAGATTCGAGAATCCTACAAGCTAATGGATGAGAGCAGCAAAAAAAAA
Source organism: Eudasyphora cyanicolor (assembly GCA_963930755.1). NCBI lineage: Eukaryota > Metazoa > Arthropoda > Insecta > Diptera > Muscidae > Eudasyphora > Eudasyphora cyanicolor. The sequence goes on along the minus strand of OZ005736.1, from coordinate 151,702,081 downwards.
TTACTAACTAAAAAAATTCTAAAAGCCGCTGAAATGTTATCGATGAGACCGCTATACACTAGTGATATCAGGATACTCATTGATAGCCAAGCGGCCGTAAAGGCATTGATGGGGAGGGATATTAGGTCCAAGGTAGTCAGCCGCTGTCGTAGAGAATTGAGGATTCTCAATGAACAGCATAATATTACTCTGTGCTGGGTGCCAGGACACAAAGATATTCCGGGAAATGAAGAAGCGGATGTATTAGCTAAGAACGGAACACGCCTTGCAGGGGGCGTTGTTCCGAATGTTTTACCACCTTTGTCGTATTATTTTTTCAGAATCAAATGCAAGAGTAAGCAGAAATGGCACAGACGGTGGGTGACCTCCACAGGCTTTGAACACACCAAACTACTATGGGACGAAAAGTCAATGAGAAATCCAGAATACTTACTGATGATGAAGAGAGATGAGTTGAGGGCGATCATTGGTGTGATAACTGGACACAATACACTGCGGAAACACATGGAAAGAATCGGTATCAGAAATGATGATACATATATGTACAGGGTTGCCCATATTCGACGGACCCATCTGGCAACGCCATAACTTTTGACAGAGATGTCAGATCGCTTAATGACATACCGCGTTTGAAGCGTCAGTCCAAGCAGATTTTTACCATGGAACAATACACGCCACGCGAGCGCTCTGAAATAGTTGAAATTTACATTCAACAGAAGAAGTCAATTGTGAAAACTCAACGTGCTTTTAAAATATTAAAAAATGTGAGAAGTGCGCCTTCTAAGAACACCATTAAGCGTTTATGCGAAAAATTTTCGCCACTGAAAATCCTCAGGAGATTCAAGAATTGCCTCTTCATGACGAAAAAGTCACAGTTTGGTGCGGCGTTAGTGCGAAAACGGTCATTGGGCAGTTTTTCTTCCAAAACGAAAATGGCCATGCTGTTACCATCAACCAGGAGCGTTATCGCGACATGATGACCAATTTTGTGATGCCAATTATTCGTCGAAAGCGTATGAGGCAGTTCTGGTTTCAACAAGACGGCGCTCCACCGCACACAAGTCGCATAACAATCGATTTTCTGAAGAATTTGTTTCCGGGCCGTTTGATGTCGAAAAGTGGTGATTTGGACTGGCCACCGCGTTCGCCCGATTTGACGCCGCCTGACTTCTTCTTGTCTTCGGGGATATTTGAAGTCAAAGGTTTACGTTAACAAGCCAAGGACCGTAGAAGAGCTCAAGGACAACATTCGTGAAGAAATAGCCGCTATTCCGGCCGAAATGTTGGCGAAAAAGATGGAAAATGCTGCAAAAAGGGCACAATACGCCATCAACGCCAGAGGCGGCCATTTGAGAGATATCATATTCAAAAATTGATGTAAACAAATCTACTTGGAACAAATTAAATGATTAAGATTGCCAACCGCCAAATTTTTATTTTTTTCTTTGATTTTTTTTAAAAAAACATGGGTCCGTCGAATATGGGCAACCCTGTAGATGTTGCGGGGAGGCTGACTATTCGGAAGATAGTTATCATTTCCTTTGAAGATAGTTATCAGAAACAAGATACTCGGCTCATTCTTCTTTCAGACATAAACGTAAATACGAGGTATAGAACCAGGCAAAATTTGAGCCTTCATAACGACGCAAGCGGTCTCCAGATGTGATAATAGAAATCTGGAGAAATCAACGTTAAACTGTGACATCGAAACAACGTCCCTTATGCCCATCGCGCTTTCCTGAGACGATGTACACGATTTACATTTAATTAGTGGAAGAAGAGAAGAAACAACAAAAAAACGAGGAATAACAATGGATCAAACCTGGTCCAAGTTTTAGGCATCAGATCTATCTGGTGTCTTCCTCCCACAACCTAACCTAACCTATTCAATTTGCAAATATACGAAAATCGTTAATAAGGTCATAAAAGGTTTTTGTCTTCACATTGTATCTAGGAACACTCGAGTTCACAAAATTGTTACCATTTGTGTGAGAGGTACTAGAAGGGGCGTGGAAATAACGCCCACTTTGCACTGCACTGTAGGTACTATAAAAGCATTGCGCTGCACAAAATTTCAAGTATTTGTCTGCACTGTTATTAATGTTATAAGCTGTGAACTTTTTGTACAAATTGTTTCCTTTGTGTGGGATGTACCAAAAGGGGCGTGGCATATTCGCCCATTTTTGTTTAGCTTATAGAGACGGTAAAACGATTACTATGTATGGAATTTTGCAGGCTACCCATGAGTAGTATAGAAGTTATATGAGCTTTAACATGTCACAAAATTTTAACCATTTGTGGAGGAGGTACCAGAAAGAGTAGCCCGATATGATTATCCATCAAACATAAACTGAGTTTGAATAAAATATTACCACGTACGAAATTGTAAGTCATTCGGTCACTCTTTTTCAGAGTTATCGTTAGCACCATTCAGTCGAACCGACAGACGGAAGGACACTAACTAATTCATATTTTTTTTAGCCATTGGCCCATGAGGATTTTTTTAAATTTTGGGTTAAAATATGTGGGCAATTTTTAAAAATAAATCGAAAAAAAATTGAAGATATGCTTTTACGAGTTATCAAGGATTAAGGACATTTTCGTTCTTTTGATGTCCTCAATAGACAAAAATTAATTATTTATGTGACAATAAAATTGTTTTGTTTTTCTCTCCTGATATATTGGTAGTTTTTAATATAGCAGCATTTGGATATAAGCCAACGATATATATATTTATTCGTTTCTTTGGGATACTTTCATATGAGCTCAGCCGAAGAGAAAAAAACAAACAAACAGGGATACATTTTTATGCGTACAATTCATCTTGGATCTGAAACTTGTCTGAAACACGTTTTTAAGTGTTTAATTCTTGGATACCATCGTTTGTGGCATTTTTATATTTTGGTATTCTGTTGGAGAATTAAGTGAACATTTAATGGATTGCATTTATACATTTCACATAATCGTTCCTGGAACTCGTTCCATTCGTACTAAATTTGAATTAATTAGAATTTAATAAAATCTTGTCTACTTTTAATTTATATTGAAAATGCAATGTTATTGGCATGCTATTTGATTATATTGATTTTCAAATAACAGGTGCAGCCAGTATTGCACAAATGCATTGCACATAGTTGACAAAATTCTTTCGATCAAATTTAATAATTAGAAATTGTTTATACTCGTATACATGCGAGTATATTAAGATATGTTCAATAGGAGATTTATTAAATACTCTATGCAACAACCGAAAACAGATTCATTAAGCAATATATCGCACCTGTTCCACAAAAGGGTAACAACTCAAAATTTTTAAATTTTGCTTTTTTGCAAGAAAACAACGTACAATGGCAATTTTTACCCACTGCAAAAAATGTCCTTTGTTTTTTGCCCTTTTCAACTTATAATCCGAGTAAGATTTTTCAATTAAAAAGGTACAACTCAAAATAGTACCACTATTTATATACAAACTTTTTTCATGAAAAGAGTAACAACTCAAAAAAGTTGTTATTTTTCTAAAATCAATATAAAAACCAGTAAGGAAAGGTTAAAGTCGGGCGGGGCCGACTATATAATACCCTACACCACCTCGGCAATGTACATTAAGAATTTCTTTTTGAATAGTTGGAATAATAAGTTTCCTTTCTTTTACGAAAGTACTTAGCTCCCCCGCCACGTCAAGGCTAATTCCAAAGAGGAGTTTAATATAATGTGTGGAATTAAAAATTTAACTAATAATAATATTCCACATATTTGCATATACTGTGGTCATTATTAGCCTTAACACAATAAATAGTCCCATTTTTGGTCGTACACAATATAAGTAATATATGCAGGGTATGTTAGGTAGGTACTACCTTGGAATAATTGGTACTACCTTGGAATAATTGGTTTAAGTAATGTTTTAATTTTCATTTCCGCTCAAGCCTTTCAGGTCTCTAAAATAGCGCTTATATAAAAAAATTAGGAACATCTTTCTGGAAAATTTTGATCGGAAGTAAAGTACAACTTATATAGCGCTTTGATACCAAATCAGGAGGAACATATATATGGAGGTTATATACAAATCTGAACGGATTTTCCTTGAATACTCATTCATTGAAAAAGAAACTTCTTTCTGTCAAATTTCGTACTGACCGGATATAAAATACAGTCTCTACAGCACTTACATGTCAAATCGGGGGTAACATATATATGGGACCTATATCTAAATCTGAACCGATTTTCTCTGTATTTGGAAGTATCCTTTCATATAATAAGAAACCTCTTTGTGTAGATTTTTTTACTGATCGGATATAAAATACAGATTGTACAGCGCTTACAAGTCAAATCGTGGGTAAGGTATATATGGGGGCTATATCTAAATCTGAACCGATTTCTCTCAAATTTGGCAGTGTTAATTCATGTAATGAGAAACCTCTTCTGACAATTTTTTTACTGATCGGATTTAAAATACAGTTCTACAGCGCTTACATGTCAAATCGGGGGTAACATATATATGTCGGCTATATCTAAATCTCAACCGATTTCCCTCAAATTTGGCAGTATTAATTCATGTAATAAGAAACCTCTTTCTGCCGAATTTCGTACTGATCGGATTAAAAATACACTTTTTACAGCGCTTACATGTAAAATCGGGGGTAACATATATATGTGGGCTATATCTAAATCTCAACCGATTTCCCTCAAATTTGGCAGTATTAATTCATGTAATAAGAAACCTCTTTCTGCCGAATTTCGTACTGATCGGATTAAAAATACACTTTTTACAGCGCTTACATGTAAAATCGGGGGTAACATATATATGGGGGCTATATCTAAATCTGAACCGATTTTCTCCGAATTTGGCAGTATTGCTTCATGTAATAAGAATCCTCTTTTTGCCGAATTTCACACTGATCGGTTATAAAATAATTTTTTTATGGCGCTTACATGTGAAATCGGGGGTAACGTATATATGGGGGATATATCTAAATCTGAACCGATTTTTTCCAAATTTAACAGTGTTCATTCATATAATAAGAGACCTCTTTCTGCTGAATTTCATACTGATCGGATATAAAATAAAGTTTTTACAGCGCTTACATGTCAAATCGAGGCTAACATATATATGGGGGCTATATCCAAATCTGAACCGATTTTAACCAAATTAAATAGGGATCGTCCTTGGGGCAAATAAAAGATATGTGTAAAGTTTCGTCAAGATCGGGCCATATTTGCGACCTGTACTTTGATTACAAGAATACATCTACAGACAGACGGACAGACAGACGGACATAGCTAAATCGACTCAGAAAGTGATTACAAGTCGATCGGTATAATAAACAATGGATCTATCTCTTCTCCTTTTGAGTGTTACAAACAAATGCACAAAGTCATAATACCCTGTACCACAGTGTGGTGTAGGGTATAACAAAAAGTAAAATAGCGTTATTATTTTTTTCTATGATATTTTATTTCAACGACATATTCTTTTTTTGTAATGTACCATTAATATTAACGGAAACAGTTTTTGGCCTCTCCTGAAATTTTTTAAATTTTGAGTTGTTACCCTTTTGTGGAACAGGTGCGATATGTTTGTGATGTGTTATGATAAATATTACTACATATTATTATAACAAGTAAGAAAGTTTCAGTCGGGTAAACCGACTAAGGTATACCCTCACTTTGTGAGTAATGTAATATTGAATATTACTCGAATTATTCTGTCAATTTGTGTGGGAGGTACCAGAAGGGGTTTATCAAATACACCTTTTTTTTGCTGAACATTAGATACTTTAAATTCATTGCTCTGTGCCGACTTATAAGCATTTACGTGCACTGGTATAAACGTTATGAGACATTAAATTGTGGTATGATGTAGGCATTTTGTGTGGGAGGTACAAAGAGGGGCGTGGCAATAACGCCCATTTTTCACAGGGCTATAGACACTATAAAAACATTACACTGTACAAAATGTCAAGTATTTTTATACACTGGTTTTAATGTTATAAGCTGTTAACTTTTGGTGCAAAAAGGTACCTTTGTGTGGGAGGTACCAAAAGGGGCGTGACAACAACACCCATTTTTCCCTAGACTGTAGGCAATATAAAAGCATAATACTGTACAAAATTTCAAGTATTTTTATACACTGTTATTATTGTTATAAGCTGTTAACTTTTGGTGCAAAATGGTGCATTTGTGTGGGAGGTACCAAAAGGGACGTGGCGACTTCGCCCATTTTTCTCGAGTTGTTAACGACTAATGAGCTAATACTATGTGTGGAATTTCAAAAGATTCGAATAAGTAGTATAGCAGTTATTAAAGAATCAATATTTCACAACATTTTAACCATTTGTGGGGGAGGTACTAGAAGAAGTGGACCAATATGACCCATCTTCGAACTTAGCCGGAGATAGAAAAAAATATTACCACATACCAAATTTGAGGTCAATCGGTTACTCCTTTCGAGAGTTATCGTGCGCACTAGCCAGCAGACACACAGACAGACAGACAGACAGACAGACGGACAGACAGACAGACAGACAGACGCACGGACATTGCTCATTCGACTTAAAATGACCCAAAACGGATTTCCTCCGAACATACTTAGGGTCTTAGATCACTCCTTCGATGTGTTACACTTTTTTCCGTAGCAAATGATATATACCCTCGTCACACTAAAGTGAGGGTATAAATATTGTACGATTTTGGCAAATTGAGTTAGAGGTCCAAAATGAATATATAGTCGAGCATGGTTACAACGAATTCCCCCCAGGAACTGTTAGTTTTAATTCGTTATAGACGAAGTTCGTTATATCCGGGTTATAAAGGGTGGATCATCCAAAACGCACGATGTTAATTGTAAATGAAGCTAAAAGTTTTCAGTGAATTATCATAATATTTTGTATATGTAAATATTGGCCAAATACTCACCACGGGTTAAGTGGTATACCTCTATCCGCTGATCCATATTTTCGATGAATCTGCACGGAGAAAAATCGCTTTTTTGATATATTTGAATCGAAAGAAAATATATTTGGAACACAAATTTTTAAATATTATATATTTATAAGCAAATACATTTTATTTGAAAATCTATAAATTATATTTGGAACGCATAAAGTAATATGTTACAACAAAATATATTTACAAACTAAATTTCTCAACTAAAATATGGGTTTAAATACAACTAAAATTATTGTTAAGAATTTCTCTAAATATATTTTATATAAAAAAGATTTTTCAAAACTTTTGCTGACTTCTTCGAATTTCAGTTTTAATTTTCCTTGGTTTCGAATTGTACTTGTACCTCCCAGTTATGATACCAAATGCATAACTTCTGTTTTAAATCAATCAGGGTTGTTGTGGAATCCGATTGTTGTCGGAATCGGAATTGAAACCGAGAAAGAAAATAACTTTGGTGTCACAAAAGGTTATTTTTTTCCATTTCAATTCCGATTCGAATAACAGTCGAATTCCACGACTAGAAAAAAAATATATTTTGTGTCACAGAAAGTTATTTTTTCTCGATTTCAATTCCGATTCCGACAGCAATCGGATTCCACAACAACCCTGAATTATTTCAAATTTCTGAGCATTCCAAGCCATAATTAGTTGTCAATTCTCAAAGTAATTTATTTTGATCCAAGATTATACGATTTCAATTATTATTAATTATTATTTTTACGAACATTAAAAATTTCGAAAAAGTGAACTTTGAATAACTGAAAAATTTAACCCAATTTAGGTATTTTCTGAATACTTAAATGCAAATAAATATTTGTTTCGGAAATAGTAGTTTCAATGTAAAAACATATTGGAATGTAAACAAAGACTTGTTTAGAACAACATCTTCCCATTCCAACAGGACTCAGCACCATCGCACTCAGCACGCGTCAACCAAGAATGGCTTAAAAAGGAGGTTCCTCGCTTCATTTCTACCGCACAGTGGCCACCAAGATCTCCGGATCTCAATCCGTTGGACTTTTGCGCCTGAGGCATATTAGAGAGTAAGGTTCGCACTAAAAAATACCAAAGTATCGATCATCTCAAGACGGCGCTTCGCCGGGAATGGGCCAAAATACCGCAGAGCCACTTTCGTGCAGCGTGTGATGGCTTTGTCGGCCGTTTGAAGGCCATAATTCGTGCCAAAGGTGGACAATTCGAACAAATCTAAACTGTTTCTAAAATTTTATGTTATTTCCGACATTTTTTGCTTTTGAACAATAAAATATAGTGCTTTCAAAGTCCTATGCGAGCATATTTTATCATATTTTCCCATCGTGCGCCGTCTTGTTGAAAGTAAACGTTGTACAGATCCAACCAATCCAACTCCAATACCATCCAACTCCGACCATAAAAAATCATTAATCATCTCTCGATAGCGCAATCTATTCACCGTAACTGTTGATCCAACCTCATTTTCGAAAAAGTAAGGTCCAATGACCCCGCCGGACCATAAACCGCACCAAAGTGTCACACGTGGACGATGGACAGGCTTCTCAATAATAACTCTTGGGTTTCCGCGCCCCAGATGCGACAATTTTGTTTGTTGACGTAGAAATGGACCTCATCAGTCAAGATGATTTTTCGATGATTTTCGATTTTTCGAATTTTAATAGTTTCAATGCGTTGTTGAATCGTGTATCGTTCCATTTTAAGTAATGGCGAAGTTTCTACTTCTCAAATGTCAAAAATAAAAGCTTCAAAAGTGACAGCTACCGAAATACCGGGAGATTAAAAATAACACCTCTTGTTGGAATACCCTGTAGAATTGAATGCAATCCATGGTGGAGGGTATATAGGATTCGGCATGGCCGAATTTAACGCTTTTACTTGTTTTTATTTATGACGGTTAAACTTCGGGAGATAAAGTTATGCAAACAAGTAAAAAAGTTTGGTCCAAAATGGTACCTTTGTGTGGGAGGTACCAAAATGGGCGTGGCAATAACTTACTTTTTTTACTGGACTGTAGGCACTATGAAAGAATTACACTGTACAAAATTTCAAGTATTTTTATGCCCTGGTATAAATGTTATGAGCTGTTAACTTTTTGTGCCGAATGGTCCATTTGTGTGGGATGTAGCAAAAGAGGAGTGACAATTTTGTGCATTTTTCTCAAGGTGTAGCGACGAATAAACTAATAATATGTGTGCAATTTCAGACGATTCGAATAAGTAGCATAAAAGTTATTGGATAATCAATATTTCAATGAATTTTAACACTTTGTGGGGGATGGTTTAGGTTTAGGAGTGGACCAATATGGCCCATTTTAGAACTTAGCATGAGATGGACAAAAAAATTAGCTCGGACCGAATTTGAAGTCAATCAGTTACTTATTTCGAGAGTTATGCTGCGCTACAGCAGACATACAGACGGACATTGCTCAAATGACTTAAAACGCCCCAAAACGGATTTTTTCCGAACATACATATGGTCTTGGATCACTCCTTCGATGTGTTACACTTTTGGCCCGTAGCAAATGATATTTACCCTCGTTCACTAAAGTGAGGGTATAAAGATATATAGGTACTGACAGTATCTACAACTGACAGTATCTGAATTCATCTGACCACTACAACACTACGAATTAGGCGATTATGTGCCCTCACTTACTTCAAGAGTGACATAGCACAATATTGTAAATTGTCAAGATGTGTAAGTTAAGTCCGTATAAAATGATAAGTGACATGAAATAATATGTTTAAAAACGCTACAAAATAAATATCGCTGAGATTAATTTATGCACATTTGCTAAATTCGCATTTCTGTAAGTCAATCTCAAAAAATTAAAATTTTTTGTTATGTCACTCTTGAAGTGGGTGACCGACATATCCAATACATACCTCATAAATATCAATACCAATATACCCGCTTCGATTTGCCCACATTTCTTCTACCATTTTCGACGCAAAACATCAATGAAAAATGAAGCAGAGAGTGATTTCAATGACAAAAGGCTTTAAATCTCGCTGTGCGAACTTTCGAATTTTGTTGGTAGTGGCATTTAAGAGCCAGTCGGTCTATAGAAATGTCGGTAGGGATGAGAGATGTAGTCATTCTGTACCACATACAAGTATTTGCAACCCGTCCGTTTTCATTCATGTGTTGTTTCTAGTGGTAGCTTTCGCATGAATTCAGACTGCAAAGGATGCGTGGATGTGGCAGAAAGGAGTGAGCGTCTGAGTGTATGTGTATGATTGAGTATGTCGATTTAATAAAACAACAAAGTAAAAGCCAGGAAATGACAAACACAGAAATACATGTCAGTACATATACATACAACACACTCATTCATGAGGCATAAGTGTAGCGGATTGGGAGTGGACATAAGACAGTCACAGACTTATATTGACACTAAGCCACATTAAGTTTGTGACACAAAGAAGACAGCGGCAACAACGTCGCCAGCAATGATGAAAAGGTTCCGAGGAATCGCTTACCACACTTGTAGCCCTAAGATTTGCACAACGCTCGAAGAGGATTTATTACGTAAATATAGGAAGTGGTGTCCGCAGAGTTTGTTATCTCTTCACTCTCGAAAGAAATAACTGATTGACTTCAGATTTGGTATGCGGTAATATTTTTCTCCGACTCAGGCTAAGTTCGAAGATGGTCAATATTGGTCCACTCCTTCTAGTACCTCACCCACAAAGGGTTAACATTTAGTGAAATATTGATTCTTTAATAACTTTTATACTACTTATTAGAATCTTCTGATTCCACACATCGTACAGGGTGTTTTTTGTAGGCGTGTGGTTTTCAACCTGGCAATACTTTTTTCGGAGTTGGTCTTTTTGACAGCTTGATTTATGCTCAGTTTGGTTTGCCATTTACTCTGGAGCAACGTTTGCAAATCGTGCACAATTATTACCAGAATAACGGTTGGGTCGCGCGAACATGAGCCATAGCCGTAGCCTTGGATCATGATTAATGACTTTTTTGTGCTGAATTGGAGGATGTTGATGTGGACGACCTTTGGTTCCAACAAGACGGCGCTACATGCCAATCGATTTATTGAAGGAAATTTTTGATGAGCGCGTTATCTCGCATCGTGGGCCTGTTGATCTGCCTCCAAGATCGTGCGATTGAACACCTGTGGACTATGTTTTGTGGGGTATGTGAAGTCGCTTGTCTACGCAGATAAGCCCGACACGATTGGCACCTTGAAAGAGAATATTAGCCGCGTTATTGCTGACATACAGTCCTAAAGGCTGCAAAAAGTGGTCGAAAATTGGGTCTCTCGGAGTTTATTCGAGCCAGCCGCGGCGGCCGAAATAATTTTTAAGACATAATGGCATACGCTTGTCTTTATAATAAAGCTAAATTCTTGCCCATAACATTAAATTATATGCGTTTTATTTCTTCTTGAAAAACCACACGTCTAAAAAACACACTGCATTAATTTATTAGTCGCTATTACCTCGAGAAAAATGGGTGAAGTTGCCACGCCCCTTCTGGTACCTTCCACACAAATGAACAATTTTGTACTTAAAGTTAACAGCTTATTATCTTAATACCAGTGCATATAAATACTTGAAATTTCGTACAGTCTAATGCTTTTATAGTACCAACAGTCCAGTTAAAATTGCCGTCAATGACACGTCCATTTTGCACTTATAACCTTAATACCAGTACCTACAAATACTTGACATTACAGTGTTATGCTTTTATATTGTTATGCTTGTACAGTGTTATGCTTTTATAGTACCTACAGTCCAGTGAAAAATGGACTGTAGGTACCTACAGTCCAGTGAAAAATGGACTGTAAGTACTGGGCGTAATGGGCGTCATTGGCACGCCCCTATTGGTACAGGAAATTGTATTGCCCATCCAGACATGTTGAGCATGTTTACAAAAAATGGCGCATTGTGTCCTCTTTAAAACGAAGTAAACTTTGTAAAAATGGGTTCAGCCCTTCGAGAGTAATTTCAAATTTCGTAAAACACAAAAATTTATTTTTTAAATGTTTTCAAAAATTAAAATGCGCATAAAATTTTTTCAAAAAAAGCATTTTTTTCAAAAAAAAAAAATTATAGCGAGATCTTATTTTCGATCGATTTTCTTCAAAGTTATATTTTCAAAAAAATCCGATTTTTGTAAATTTTTTTAGGAAAAAAGTATAAATATATATTACTTCAAGTGGTCTTAACTTTTGTACTGTGTGTATATCGAACCAATTTTTTTCGTCATATAGGAAATTGTATTGCCCATCCATACTAGCACACGGTAAGGGAAAAAATTAAAAATTCAATGTTTAATTGCAGATATCTCAGTAACTATGCGAGATAATTCTTAGGTGTAAACAGTTTAGTTGGTAGAACACACACAAACATAAATTTTATAAATCGGAAGAGAAACACGAGTTACACGCGCTTGAACATTTTCTTCACCCGATGTGGCCAATTTGGAGGCCCTCTAGCTCCGCCCCTGTCTTTCATAGGGGGCCCAAATTTAAAACTTAACTTCTCTAACACCTCTTCATCTACCATGCCAAGTTTGGTCGCAATCGGTTGTTTAGTTAAGAAACGGTCGAATTATTTCCCCTTATTAATTCATACCACTGTGCAGTGTTTTGCAAAAACAGAAGAAAATTGTCAGACTAGTCTTGGTATTTCGTCCATAACTTTCACAAATATTGAGTCTCACAAAATTTACTGTTCTGGATTTGTGAGAGTGCGACGAATATTCTGTGAAAATTTGAAGAAAATCGAGGGGGGAGTAATTTTTATACCCTACACCACACTGTGGTACAGGGTATTATGACTTTGTGCATTTGTTTGTAACACCCAAAAGGAGAAGAGATAGATCCATTGTTTATTATACCGATCGACTTGTAATCACTTTCTGAGTCGATTTAGCTATGTCCGTCTGTCTGTAGATGTATTCTTGTAATCAAAGTACAGGTCGCAATTATGGCCCGATCTTGACGAAACTTTACACATATCTTTTTTTTGGCCCAAGGACGCTCCCTGTTTAATTTAGTTAAAATCGGTTCAGATTTGGATATAGCCCCCATATATATGTTAGCCCCGATTTGACATGTAAGCGCTGTAAAAACTTTATTTTTTATCCGATCAGTATGAAATTCAGCAGAAAGAGGTCTCTTATTATATGAATGAACACTGTTAAATTTGGAAGAAATCGGTTCAGATTTAGATATAGCCCCCATATATACGTTACCTCCGATTTCATATGTAAGCGCCGTAAAAAATTTATTTTATAACCGATCAGAGTGAAATTCGGCAGAAAGAGGTTTCTTATTACATGAAGGAATACTGCCAAATTCGCAGAAAATCGGTTCAGATTTAGATATAGCCCCCATATATATGTTACCCCCGATTTTACATGTAAGCGCTGTAAAAAGTGTATTTTTAATCCGATCAGTACGAAATTTGGCAGATAGGTGTTTCTTATTACGTGAATTAACACTGCCAAATTTGAGGGAAATCAGTTGAGATTTAGATATAGCCCACATATATATGTTACCCCCGATTTGACATGTAAACGCTGTAGAACTGTATTTTAAATCCGATTAGTAAAAAAAATTGTCAGAAGAGGTTTCTCATTACATGAATTAACACTGCCAAATTTGAGGGAAATCGGTTCAGATTTAGATATGCCCCCATATATATGTTACCCCCGATTTAACATGTAAGCGCTGTACAATCTGTATTTTATATCCGATCAGCAAAAAAATCTACAAAAAGAGGTTTCTTATTATATGAAGGGATACTTCCAAATTTAGAGAAAATCGGTTCAGATTTAGATATAGCCCCCATATATATGTTACCCCCGATTTGACATGTAAGTGCTGTAGAGACTGTAGTTTATATCCGGTCAGTACGAAATTTGACAGAAAGAAGTTTCTTTTTACATGAATGAGTATTGAAGGAAAATCCGTTCAGATTTATATATAACCTCCATATATATGTTCCTACTGATTTGGTATCAAAGCAATATAGAAGTTGTACTTTACTTCCGATCATTAATATTTTCCGGAAAGATGTCTCTCAATTTAGGAACGAATATTGCTTAATTTAGCGATTATCGGCTCAGAATTAGATAATATGTTCCTGCCTACTTACCAATTATTCCAAATTAATATCACAATGACCTTTATCGCATTGTTAGGGAGGTGTAGGGTATTATATAGTCGGCCCCGCCCGACTTTCTGCATTTCCTTACAGGTTTCTACATGAAAAAAAAAATTCGTGAACATTTTTTTTAAAAAAAAATTTTTTCATAAAATTGCGCATTGTGACTTCTTTAAAACAAAGTAAACTTTCGGTTCAGGCGTTCGAGAGCAATTACAAATCTTGTAAAACACAAAAACTCATTTTTTTCATTTTCATTAAGCAACATTTTCTTCTATCACAAAGCTAGAATATTAAAACTTTTCAATTTTTATTTAGGTCTTGCAACCCTGCAGCCAAAATTACTAGTTTGTATATAGTTGCTTTTTACTTCAAACTAGTAACATATCTGTCCTTTTTCAAATAAGGAACTATTGATTTTAACATTGGCTTGTCATAGGCGCCCAACTAGTTCATTTGTTTACAATTCAGTACCAGTTAATATCTAGTTCAGTTATTACTATATTTGGAAATTAGAGAGTACAAGAGAGTGGTGGAGGGAAAGGGACACATATTCCTCTCCCACCAAGCAAGAACTTGCTCGTAAAGCACCTCAAACAATCGTTTTTGCGTATTTTCCTGCTGCTGACGGCATAGAGACGAACGTGTCGATCTGGAACCACCATGTAGGTACCAAGCAGGTACATTGAAGCAGCTCAGATAATCGTTTTTGCTGGCAGCTTATGAATAGTTCAATACGCAACTAGACATGATTTTAGCTCCTGGGAAGTTAAACTCCAAACAGAATTTGGAGCCCTTCTTTTAGTAAAGAAGATGCATATAGGGAGAAGTCCAAAATTTAAAATTTTTGGGTATTTTCGGAATTTGTTTGGGAATTGTGGCATTGACTTTGTAATTCGTGAAAAAGTTTTGATTTTTGATGCCAAAACTTACAACCTACAAAATATTTCATTGAAATATATTAATTTTAACATTTTAAGTTGAACAAGGTCAGGAAAAATCAAAAAATCAATTTCCAAATGCAGACAGAAATGTAAAAATTAATGAAAATATTGCAATGGAGCATTTTGTAGATCTTGGCATCAACGATAGAAAGCAAATCGCGAATCATTATACATGAATTATTTAACCGTTTATGTAAATAACATTGTTATTATTGAAACTACATTCTATAAACCCAGTACTGTAAATTATAGGATTTAATATCTTGTTATGCTAGGCTTCCTGGTAATAATAATAAATAATAAATAAATATATGCAAAAGTCAATCCCACCATCCACACGAAAATCTCCAAAAAAAATATTTATTGGATTTTCCCATGTATGTACTGTACTAAAAGCCGGTCTACAAATTCCATTCTGTACATGTAAATATGATAAAGGTTTTAATATTATAGCTTTGCGATTGGGGAAATTATGACTTACTTTTGAAATTTGTGTAAAAAATTGTGTAAATTGGTGAATCTTGGTAACAATTCCAGTAAGAATTCTTTATCCGTTCCGACTTTTAGAACATTCGAGAACGTATTCCCTGAATAAGTTAAACTTTTTTAAAAAACTTATTGTATAACTCTAATATACGACATACCTATGCTTTGCTTATCTTAAGAACGATTGCAGCAAGTATTTCGAAATTTAGTGTCAATGCGTTTATTTTTCGTTTAACCCATTGTTGGTGTCCTACCAACTGTCATTCTCACATACACAAAAACGAACAGTTTTTTTTATTACATTATGGGTCGAAAATTTAACATCCTGAATCAGCCACGGAACCCACATGACCCAACTAATATTCCAACATTAATGGCATTAACTGTCTATGTCGTAATCGATATTAGCAAAAAAATAATTTTTTTAAAGTCTATCCACAAATTAGTCATATTCAGGACATACATATAGTCATATTAGATCTTTATCTCTAAATTTGTGTAGAATCGAATACATTCTATTTGAAGTTTCGAACTTCCACAGGACCTTGTGCCATTTTATACATATACGTGCCGTCAATTTGCGCTTTATTACGTGTGCGCGTGAGTGTGTCCTTAAGAGACAATGTCAGAATATTTACAAACAACAAATGTTGATATATGTAAATGTTACTGCCCTTTGTTGCTGTAATGAAAATTGATATGGGGGAACCAGTATCGAATTGAAACTCCAATACTACAACATCAGAATATACAAATATTTGCCCAAACAATCTTTTGCTTCCGCAAATTGGGGGTTTGGAGGAAGAGACATCGCCCATTTACATGGAAGTATTTGATGTAGATTCTGCGGCTGTCAGGACCATGTATAAGTAAGGTACACACACTGTCCATCACCATCGCCTTGGTCAAATATTCGCAAGCACACATACGCACATTAAATTTATGAGTGGCTTTATTAAGCAATAGAAGTGGGTGTAGGCTGAGAGTACGACCAACACTTAGTTAGACGACAATGGTCGACGTCTAATGACAATAATGGGTTGCCGCATATTCTGTGCTATATACCCAGAAAGATAAACTCTAGGGGACATTAACATCATTTGTGGACACCACACAATAGTTAAGTTTGTAATTTGTCAAGCTGTAGGTACAATAATTACTCAAAATTAGTGGTGCGCGAAGAGAACCTACAATATCAAGCTTTAAATTTAGTGGAAGGAACGCGTGTTTTGCCAGTGGAGTAGAACTTTCATTATTTTACATAATATGAAACTGATAATTGACTACTTAATACTAAAAAGGATCGCTACTAATTTCATATTTAGATATACAGGCATGTCACAGGTTTTGTACGAAATTGGTTCGTTTTCGTTTTTAAAAATCGTATCGTTTTACTTTTGCTTCTACAGCTCTTGTAGGTTTTCACGAAACCGAAAGAAAATGAAAACCGAAAAACACTATCAAAAATATGGCAGCGTAGAAATCAGAAACAGCTGTTTCAGCCACCGCAGTCTACAATATCGTTCAACTGCAGATTCTGATTGGCTGTGTGAAAATAGTGAAAATAAATAAAACATATTAAAGCCTAAAAAATAAACAAAAGAAAATTAAGCCCGGAATTTTAATTGCTGCAGTTGCTGCATTGATGGAGGAAGAGAGAAATGTGCATTCCGCGATGCATCAGATCCATTGTCCCAAACAAATAGAGTGTAGGCAAATAAGTATATCCATTTAATTGTATATTCGGTTAATATTTTTTCTTTAGTTTTATAAACTTTTATCGTTTGAATAAAGAGGCATTTTAATGGTACTGGAAAAAATATAACCGTTCCTGAAGAGCTCCACAATACCGGGAATTATTCAATTGACAACAACTCTTCTTGCTAACCGGGCATAATTGGATGCAAAGAAGGTAGTCACAAAAAAAGTCGAAACCCACAGAAATGTTTTAAAAATAGGCATAAACTGTTTACAGTTTTCAAAATCACTCAAAAAAACACGAAAAATATTTGGAAGGCCGTTAAAAAAACAATACAAAAGCGTAAAAAATGGTAACAGTAAAAGTAGTAACAACTAAAAATAAGAAAAGTGCATGTTTTCCTCGCTAAAACTTTTTAAATTATGCATCGATTTTCTTCGGAATGGTCTCAATTTATTCATAACCTTTCAGAGTTTACGAGTTTTTTGCAATAAGATATCGTCGAAACCGCTGAACGGATGGAAAATTGTATTGTGCAAAGGCTACTTAATTCTGAAGTTTGTAAAGCTTACCTGAACCAATTCGGATGAATGGTTCTCCAGTTATGCCTAAAGGGTTGTCTCTTTAAATTCTCGCGATAAGCTGTGATATGGAAAGAAATTAGTGGTTGGACCACATATAGTGGCATAACTCGAGAACCATTTATCCGATTTGGTTGAGGAAAGTTTTAAAGAAATAAATATTAAGTAGCCTTCAACTTCATATAATACCATATTCCATCCGTTCAGCGGTTTCGACGATATACGAGTATTACAAACTATTGCAAAAATGTGATTTTTTGATAAAAATTTAATATCCTCCCATAAAACAATCTAAAAACCAGTAAGGAAAGGCTAAAGTCGGGCGGTGCCGACTATATAATACCCTACACCACTCTCGTAATATTGAATAACTCTGATATATAAATTTTGTAATTCATGTATATATTGTTTACATAAATTTACTTTTGGGACATTTTATACTTAAATAATACCCTGTACCACAGTGTGGTGGGGTATCGGATGAAACATATATATGGGAGCTATAGCTAAATCTTAACCGATTTTCTTCAAATTCGGCAGTGTTGGTTCATTGATCAAGAAACTCTGCCATTCTAAATTTCAAAATGACTGGATGTAAAATACAGCTTCTACAGGACTAAAGGGCCAAATCGGACGAAACATGTATATGGGAGCTATAGCTAAATCTTAACCGATTTTCTTCAAATTCGGTAGTGTTGGTTCACGGATCAATAAACTCTACCATTCTAAATTTTAAAACGATTGGATGTAAAATACAGCTTCTATAGAACTAAAGGGCCAAATCGGACGAAACATATATATGGGAGCTATAGCTAAATCTTAACCGATTTTCTTCAAATTCGGTAGTGTTGGTTCATGGATCAAGAAACTCTACCATTCTAAATTTCAAAATGATTGGATGTAAAATACAGCTTCTTCAGGACTAAAGAGCAAAATCGGACGAAACATATATATGGGAGCTATAGCTAAATCTTAACCGATTTTCTTCAAATTCGGCAATATTGGTTCATGGATCAAAAAACTCTACCATTCTAAATTTCAAAACGATTGGATGTAAAATACAGCTTTTATAGGACTAAATGGCCAAATCGGACGAAACATATATATGGGAGCTATAGCTAAATCTTAACTGATTTTCTTCAAATTCGGTAGTGTTAGTTCATGGATCAAGAAACTCTACCATTCTAAATTTCAAAATGATTGGATGTAAAATACAGCTTCTACAGGACTAAAGAGCAAAATCGGACGAAACATATATATGGGAGCTATAGCTAAATATTAACCGATTTTCTTCAAATTCGGCAATGTTGGTTCATGTATCAAGAAACACTACCGTTCTAAATTTCAAAACGATCGGTTGTAAAATACAGCTTCTATAGGACTAAAGAGCCAAATCGGACGAAACATATATATGGGAGCTATAGCTAAATCTTAACCGATTTTCTTCAAATTCGGCAATGTTGGTTCATGGATCAAGAAACTCTACCATTCTAAATTTCAAAACGATTGGATGTAAAATACAGCTTTTATAGGACTAAATGGCCAAATCGGACGAAACATATATATGGGAGCTATAGCTAAATCTTAACCGATTTTCTTCAAATTCGGTATTGTTGGTTCATGGATCAAGAAACTCTACCATTCTAAATTTCAAAACCAGTATATATTGGTATAAATTGTTTACATAAATTTCTTTTTGGGACATTTTATACTTAAATAATACCCTGTACCACAGTGTGGTGTAGGGTATAAAAACGATTGGATCTAAAGAGCCAAATCGGATGAAACGTATATATGGGAGCTATAGCTAAATCTTTACCGATTTTCTTCAAATTCGGCAATGTTGGTTCATGAATCAAGAAACTCTACCATTCTAAATTTCAAAACGATTGGATGTAAAATATAGCTTCTATAGAACTAAAGGGCCAAATCGGACGAAACATATATATGGGAGCTATAGCTAAATCTTAACCGATTTTCTTCAAATTCGGTAGTGTTAGTTCATGGTTCAAGAAACTCTACCATTCTAAATTTCAAAAGGATTGGATGTAAAATACAGCTTTTATAGGACTAAAGGGCCAAATCGGACGAAACATATATATGGGAGCTATAGCTAAATCTTAACCGATGTTTTCAAATTCGGCAAATGTTGGTTCATGGATCAAGAAACTCCACCATTCTAAATTTCAAAACAATCGGATGTAAAATACAGCTTCTACAGGACTAAAGAGATTCGGCAGTGTTGGTTCATGGATCAAGAAACTCTACCATTCTAAATTTCAAAATGATTGGATGTAAAATACAGCTTCTACAGGACTAAAGGGCCAAATCGGACGAAACATGTATATGGGAGCAATAGCTAAATCTTAACCGATTTTCTTCAAATTCGGTAGTGTTGGTTCATGGAACAAGAAACTCTATCATACTATATTTCAAAATGATTGGATGTAAAATACAGCTTCTTCAGGACTAAAGAGCAAAATCGGACGAAACATATATATGGGAGTTATAGCTAGAAATTCTACCATTCTAAATTACAAAACGATTGGATGTAAAATACAGCTTCTACAGGACTAAAGAGATTCGGCAGTGTTGGTTCATGGATCAAGAAACTCTACCATTCTAAATTTCAAAATGATTGGATGTAAAATACAGCTTCTACAGGACTAAAGAGCACAAGCGGACGAAACATATATATGGGAGCTATAGCTAAATCTTAACCGATTTTTTCAAATTCGGCAAATGTTGGTTCATGGATCAAGAAACTCCACCATTCTAAATTTCAAAACAATCGGATGTAAAATACAGCTTCTACAGGACTAAAGAGCAAAATCGGACGAAACATATATATGGGAGCTATAGCTAAATCTTAACCGATTTTCTTCAAATTCAGCAATGTTGGTTCATGGATCAAGAAACTCTACCATTCTAAATTTCAAAATGATTGGATGTAAAATACAGCTTCTACAGGACTAAAGAGCAAAATCGGACGAAACATATATATGGGAGCTATAGCTAAATCTTATCCGATTTTCTTCAAATTCGGCAATGTTGGTTCATGGATCAAGAAACTCTACCATTCTAAATTTCAAAACGATCGGATGTAAAATACAGCTTCTATAGGACTAAAGGGCCAAATCGGACGAAAGATATATATGGGAGCTATATCTAAATCTCAACCGATTACAACCAAATTCAATAGCGATTTTGACAGCCGCGAAATACTCTAAACTGCAAAATTTCAGAACGATCGGAGTGAAATTGCGACCTGTAGTCGACGAACAACTTTACATGGACAGACGGACGGACGGACGAACGGACGGACATCGTTAAATCGACTCAGCTAGTGATTCTGAGTCGATCGGTGTACTTTAAGGTGGGTCTAGCTGTGTTATTTTCAGGTGTTACAAACATCTGCCGTGAAACAGACTTATAATACCCTGTACCACAGTGTGGTGTAGGGTATAATGAGACCAAAAACATTTTGAAATGTTTTTTTTAGTATTAGGTGCTATTTTTGGATTTCTTCTTTTAGTTCCTCGATTTAAATCAGCTTCATTTCATTTTTCTCACAAACACTTTTTTGTACTGCTTTTACCAAAATAAAGGGACGTTAAATTTTAAGGGCCGATGTCGATTTTGAATAAAACACAAATTATTTAGGAAATTATTGTCATTTCTTTTTATTATGATAATATTGGTATGGTTCAATTACGTATGGAACAAAATATGGACTTCCTTCTAGTACCCCCCCCACAAAGGGTTAACTTTAAGTGAAATATTGACTCGTTAATACCTTTTATTCTACTTACTCGAATCTTCTGAAATTTCACACATAGTATTAGTTTGTTAGTCGCTAACACGCCAAGAAAAATGGGCAAAGTGGCCACTCCCAAAGTTAACTGATTATGGCTTTAATACCAGTGCATTAAAATACTTAAAATTTTGTACAGTGTAATGATTTTATAGTACCTAGAGTCTAGAGAAAAGTGGCCGTTGTTGGTACTCCCCTTTTGGTACCTCCAACACAAATGGACCATTTTGTACAAAAAGTAAACTTAATTTAAACTTTAATACCAGTGAATACAAATACTTGAAATTGTGTTGGGTGTAATACTTTCATAGTATTTAGAGTCCAGAGAAAAGTGACCGTTATTTACACGCCCATTTTTTTATCTCCCACACAAGTGGACCATTTTGTACCAAAAGTAAACAGCTTTTAACATAATACCAGTACATAGTTTAAAGTTATTAAATGCAATTTAAAATGATAATAATTTAATTAAAACAAAAAATAAATAAATTTACTTATACTTTTTTTGGGACTCAAGGTGAGGTGATTCATAACTCGGTTTACCCGACTGAACCTTCTTACTTGTGTTTTATATTACGATTCTTATAACCAGAAACGAGGTTACGAGGTGTCGCTACGATTTTTTTTTAGAGTCTTCGTTGAGTTGTGCTTTGATATTCTGTCAAGATTTCACCTACGCCTTCGGTGTACTTTGGGCGATATATCGTATTTTCAAATTTAAGTGAGTTGACTTTCTAAATTAATTTACACAATTTTTTATAAATAATTTAAGGAAAAAAAATTAGATCGATTCTAAGATATCGCAATTTATATTTTTGTGTCCGCGAAAGGTGACTGAAAACAACATTTAAAAATAAAATACTCTTTTTTTGAAAAGTCCGCGGAAAATGCCTTAAGAAACGATATTTTCTATTTTCAATGTCTTATGCCTTGTAAAATTAACTTGAAAATCCCATTACAGAGGCAAAAAATCGTGACCTTTGACCTAATTTTTTAATATTGTGGGTCATTACTCCCACATAGTAGGGCAACATTTTCTGAGAATTTGATAAAGATCAAACTTTTCGCCTGTGACACTTGAGAAAGACCTACCCCATATATAAAAGAGAGTGTGTGTTTGTTTGTTTGTGTGTTTGTTCCGTATAGACGACTAAACGGCTGGACCGATCTTCTTGAAATTTTCACAGAATGTAAAGGGTGTCCCAAGAAGAACGCAATTTTTAAATCTCGCAACATTCGAAGTGTCATTGTTTGACATTTGAATAATTGTTATTGTTTGTTAGTAGAAGGTACGAGGTTAGTAAAAATGGAGAAGGACAGCGAAGGGAGTTCGTTAATTGGGTATTGGAGAGACAACATGAAAATGCTGATTTTGCCGATAAAATCATCTTCAGTGACGAGGCCCATTTTCATCTTGATGGCTTCGTCAATAGGCAGAATTGTCGCATTTGGGGTGCGGAAAATCCTCGAGTGATTCACGAGAAGCAAATGCATCCTCAACGTGTCACTGTGTGGTGTGGTTTTTGGGCTGGAGGAATCATCGGACCTTTGAGGCAGGTCAAGCGCAAACAGTCAATGGTGTTCGGTATCGTGAAATGATAACCAGTTTTTTCTTGCCTAGAATTGAAGAAATGAATGTGGAGGGCATGTGGTTCCAACAAGACGGCGCCACATGTCATACAGCCAGAGAAACAATTCAATTGCTGCATCAGTAATTAAAAAATTGCGCTCTTCTTGGGACACCCATTACATGTGTAGGGGTTGCTGAAAATATATATGAATTTTCGATATATCAAGGGCATGGACCCGCCCATATGGGTCAAATTTTGATATTGAGAAAATTTTTTAGCTAGAGTGCTGAGATTTTGTTTGTATGCATTTAGTAGCAGATTATGTGAATTTTCCAAAAATGGGCGGAATAGGCCAATGGGCGTAGCCCCGCCCATATATGCCAAGTTTTGAAACAATAATATCTTGCACAGTTTATTAGAGAGAGTGCTGTAATTTTGTGTACATGTATCTGGTAGCAGTCTTGGTGATTGATCCAAAAATGGACGGGATCGAACCAATGGGCGTGAACCCGTCCAAATGGGCCAAATTTTAAAATTGAGATATAATACACAATTTGCTAGCGAAAATGCTGCAATTTTGTGTATACGTTTCTGGTGGCGGTCCAAAAATGGAAGCGATCGGAAAATGGGCGGGTTCGGAAAAATGGCCGATTTCAAAGTTTGAAATTCCGATATCTAGCACAATATGTTAGCGAGAGTGCTGTAATTATGAGAATATTAATTTGATGGCAGTTTACATTATTGATCCAAAAATGGGCGGGATCGGGCCAAATGTGTGACCCCGCCCATATGTGCCATGTTTTAAAATTAATAAATATTTTTAGCAATTAGTTCGGGGAATGCTGATATTTAATGTATATGTATTTGGTGGCAGTATTCGTGGACGGGATCGGAAATCTAATGCTGGAGCAACGAAGTGAACCGCGTCCAGCTAGTGTAATATATAACATTACTCTAATTAATCTGTCAAATTGTGTGGGAGGTACCGGAAGGGGTTTAACAAATATACCTATTTTTCGGTAAACAGTATTTTCTTAAATACATTGCACTGTTCCGAACTATAAGCGTTTGGCGGCCGGAAGTTGGGTCCCAAGAAAATGCACCCCAAATTGAAAATGAAAGGGCGCCCCAAATTTGGGGTGAAATGAAAATAAACC
The DNA here is from genome assembly GCA_963930755.1 of Eudasyphora cyanicolor. Lineage (NCBI taxonomy): Eukaryota > Metazoa > Arthropoda > Insecta > Diptera > Muscidae > Eudasyphora > Eudasyphora cyanicolor. The sequence goes on along the minus strand of OZ005736.1, from coordinate 151,677,751 downwards.
CCAAAAAACTAAGAAATTTTCCCTTCGTAAATTTGGAGAGTACGTAATAATACACGTATAGGAACCTATTTTCTAATTATAAATCTTTTCCTGCGCGGTTATATTTTGGGACCCATATTCATAAAAATATTGCGGTGTATTTTAATGGGGCCCAGTTTCATTCCGCCTAAGCGTTTATGTGCACAGGTATATAAACGTTACGAGCTATTTAATTTTTTTTGGTATGATTTTGGTCATTTTTTGTGGGAGATACAATTTCCACAGGACTGTAGGCACTAAAACAGCATTCCACTGTACAAAAATCCAAGTATATGTATGCACTGGTATTAAAGTTATAAGCCGTTAACTTTTGGTATAAAGCGGCCCATTTGTGTGGGAGGTACCAAAAGGGGCTGTACAACAATGCCCATTTTTACGGGACTATAGGCGATACAAAAACACTATACTGTTCAAAATTTCAAGTATTTTTATGCACTTGTATAAAAGTTATAAGCAGTTCAATTTTGATGCAAAATGGTCCATTTGCGTGGGAGGTACCAAAAGGGGCGTGGAAATTTAGCCCAGTTTTCTCGAGGTGATATCGACTAATAAAATAATACAATGTGTGAAATTACAGAAGATTCTAATAAGTAGTATAGATGCATTAAAGAATCAATATTTCACTAAAAGTTAATCCTTTGTGAGGGAGGTACCATAAGGAGTGGACCAATATCTTCGAACTTAGCCGGAGATAGAAAAAAATATTACCACATACCAAATTTGAAGTCAATCTGTTACTCTTTTCGAGAGTTATCGTGCGCCCCATCCAGCAGACAGGCAGACGGACGGACGGACATTTCGCATTCGACTTAAAATTACCCAAAACGAATATCCGCCGAACATACATAGGGTCTTAGATCACTCCTTCGATGTGTTACACTTTTGGCCCGTAGCAAATGATGTATACCCTCGTATCACTAAATTGAGGGTATAAAAATGTACTGATTGTGCATTTTCCGATGTTTCTACGACGCATTGGGAACATCGTCGTAGAAACATCGATTGTTTTTGTTTTCAATTCTGACCATAAAAAATGGAGCATTAGAAGAGGGTGTAGGCGACATTATTAAAATGCTGCCCTCTGACAGGGCAACATCTTTTTTTAGAAAAGAAAACACTATTAAGTAGACTTAGCATGTTTTTAGGGAGATTGCATTTTTAATCTCTAAATTATCCACATTATATTCAGTCAAAATTTGGCATTCATCCATCGACCCTATCAAAAGTTATTCACAAATCAGTACAGGTCATTCGATTTCAATTATAAAGGAATTCCACACAAATTTAAAATATTCATCAAACTTTGATCGCCTCGCCTGAAAAACTACCTTTTTGCACTTAGCATAGTTTAGAATGGAGGTATCGATATGTCAAAACCAAACCAAAAATTTAACACAAACACCAAAAAAAGGCAAATTAAATTTCAAATTAATTTACTATATATTACCCTACACCACCATATATGTCGATATAACTAAATTTGTACCAATTATCCCCAAATTAGCAGTATTCGTTTCTAAATTAAGAAACTTCTTTCTGCCAAATATTGTTTGGCAGTATTCCTTTATACCGAACTGATGGGATATCAAATATAGTTTCGACAGAGCTTAAATGTAATAATAAACTTCTTTCTCTTGAATTTCCTACTGATAGGATATAAAATATAGGTCCTGTTTCTGTAACTTATTTTCGTTCGTCTACCGCGAACGATCAAATATCACTCGTTTATTCCGAGAAATCAATAAGTCACAGGAGTTTATAATTCGTTGTGTCTATAGAAAGCCACGTAAACAGCTCGTATCTAAAATATTTCTAACCTGTGTTTTATAGAATTCAAGTAATAGTTGAGAGATTTTTGATCGTTCGCCGTAGACGAACGAAAATATGGTACAGAAACAGGCCCTTAGTTTCTACAACGTTTACATGTCAAATCGGTGAATCGATTTTCCTCAAATTTAGTATTGCATATATATGGGAGATATATGTAAATCTGAACCGATTTTAACCTTGGACCAAAAGAAAGATATGTGCAAAGTTTCGTTGAGATCGGACCATACCCAGCAAAATCCTTGTAAGTACATGTCATTACCACTCGCATTACCAGGTAATGATATCTCATTATCGCCAGCATTACTTTCGGTAAATAAATAACGACTAACAAAATAATGACAAAAATAAGTTATTGCTAGTAATCTAAGTTAGAAAATCTTATTTTAAGTTATAAACTTTTCTTTAGATGATTTACGATTTATGATTTTTTCTTAAATGATTTACGTATATAAGTTGTAGTTTGTATTCAGTTAAATCATTTAAAGACAAGTTTAAAAATTCAAATCAGATTCTCTAAATTAGATTACTAATACTAACTTATTTTTGTCATTATTTAGTTAGTCGTTATTTATTTACCGAAAGTAATGTTGGCGATAGTGAGCTATCATTACCTGGTAATGCATCTGGTAACGATATTTACTTACAAAGATTTTGATGGGTTATATTTTTGTACTTGATTTTTAAGCGATTTGTCTATGAATCGCGAGGTAGGCCAGTGATTGTGATGCTTAACTACGAAACCATGAGGTCGCGAGTTCAATCCCCCTCCCGGCAAATGAAATTTTTCGTCATATGACGACAACAATCGATAACTACTCTCTCCGAATTATACGCTTTACCCAATGTTACGCTCTTCCCAATTTTACACTCTTCTACTTTCTCACCACAAGCCACCACTGATGGTGGTGAACAAACAATTGCAACTAGGAAATATCCACTCCACACAAACCCACTCGGAAAATTATTTCTTTTGTCCACGCTTACTTTTTGAATACTTGTAAGCGTGGGGGTAAGTGGTTATTTTTCAGCTGCTTGTATGCTTGTGTGGAAGCACTTTCCTCCAATGACATGTACATGTAAAAATAATTCGAAGGGAGTCCAAATTATAAGCAGTTACTAGTTTTGAATTTAGCTTAACCGTCAGGTTATTTGGTAATGGGAAATTTCGCAGGGTAATTGCGACTGTCTGTCCGTCTCTCCATGTATTCATGTGATCAAAGTACAGTCACATGAATACAAGGAGACGGACAGACATGGCTAAATCGACTTAATAAGTTATTCTATGTCGATCGGTATAATAAACTATGTGTCTATCTCATCTCCGTTTGGGCGTTACAAACAAATGCACAATGTTATAATACCCTGTGTGGTATAAGGTTTAAACAACATTGTTTAAACTTGGGTCGGGTATTGTATAGTCGGCTTCGCCCGATTTTTTTCCCTTCCTTCCTGGTTATTATTATATTTTTGTACATCTTTTGTGTTCTTATTAGACCATTTATGGCAGGACTTAACGTAGATACAACAATACATTTTTCATGGCATTGTAGATGAAACACTACAAAAACTATGTTTGCATTTATCCCCAGTGTTACCCCCAATGCTGCATTTTTGCAAAATGTGAACCCCAATCTGCATCCATTGATGCATCTTGTCCTTGTGGCTGGAAATCCATGTGCCATCACATGAAATGTTCATTGGACATGTATCTGCAAATTGATTTATAGGGCGATTCTCCGAAGCTGATGAATGTTCAAAAATGAATGTATTGTTTCATTCCAAGTGGTTTTGCCAAAAAATATGCTATGTACATTGTGTAATAAATCAACAAGTTTGATATAAAAGGTTAAAGTCGGGCGGGACCGACTATATAATACCCTACACCACCTCGGCAATGTACATTAAGAATTTCTTTTTGAATAGTTGGAATAATTAGTTTCCTTTCTTTTACAAAAGTACTTAGCTCCCCCGCTACGTCAAGGCTTATTCCAAAGAGGAGTTTAATATAATGTGTGGAATTAAAAATTGAGCTAATAATAATATTCCACATATTTGCATTTACTGTGGTTATTATTAGCCTTAACACAATAAATAGTCCGATTTTTGGTCGTACACAATATAAGTAATACATGTATGCAGGGTATGTTAGGTAGGTACTACCTTGGAATAATTGGTTTAAGTAATGTTTTAATTTTCATTTCCGCTGAAGCCTTTCAGGTCTCTAAAATAGCGCTTATAAAAAAAAATTAGGAACATCTTTCTGGAAAATTTTGATCGGAAGTAAAGTACAACTTATATAGCACTTTGGTACCAAATCAGGAGGAACATATATATGGAGGTTATATATAAATCTGAACGGATTTTCCTTGAATACTCATTCATGTAAAAAGAAACTTCTTTCTGTCAAATTTCGTACTGACCGGATATAAAATACAGTCTATACAGCGCTTAGATGTCAAATCGGGGGTAACATATATATGGGGCTATATCTAAATCTGAACCGATTTTCTCTGAATTTGGAAGTATCTCTTCATATAATAAGAAACCTCTTTGTGTAGATTTTTTACTGATCGGATATAAAATACAGATTGTACAGCGCTTACATGTTAAATCGGGGCTAAAATATATATGGGGGCTATATCCAAATCTGAACCGATTTTAACCAAATTAAATAGGGATCGTCCTTGGGCCAAAAAAAAAGATATGTGTAAAGTTTCGTCAAGATCGGGCCATAATTGCGACCTGTACTTTGATTACAAGAATACATCTACAGACGGACAGACAGACGGACATAGCTAAATCGACTCAGAAAATGATTACAAGTCGATCGGTATAATGAACAATGGATCTATCTCTTCTCCTTTTGGGTGTTACAAACAAATGCACAAAGTCATAATACCCTGTACCAAAGTGTGGTGTAGGGTATAAAAATTACAATTCAAAGGAACAAAGGCGACTTAAATACGCTCTACATTTAACTACAACCCAAACGAACAATGCTAAATGTAAATAAAACAAAAAGTTTTCGGAGAATTGTCTTAATATTTTTTATTATGGTAGAAGGATCTGCGACAATTATGCCAAATGCTCGCCACGGCTTCGGTGGCATACGTCTATCCGATGGTCCATATTTTCAGTGACTCTGAGACATAATTCAGGTACGATGTCGTTAATTTGCCGAATTATCTTATCCTTTAACTCTTGGATTATACTTGGCTTATTGAACATAAACGTTTTCTTTTAAATATCCCCAAAGAAAGAAGTCCAACGATGTCGATATTGACGTACACTTTTTTCTTTTAAATATCCTCAATGAAAGAAGTCCAACAATGTCAAATCTCATGATCTTGGTGGCCAATACATTCCACGCGCAAAAGAGCCAGTGTTTCGTTGGCTCCGGTTGGAACCACATATCGTCAGGTCCATATCCTCAATTTGTGGCCATCATCTCTCGATAGCGAACAACATTCACGGTAACTGCTTAGCCGACCTCATTTTCGAAGAAGTATGGCCCGATGACGCCGGCAGCCCATAAACCGCACCTAACAGTCATTCTTTGTGGATGCATCGGCATTTCAACAATCACTCGTGGATTCTTATTTGCCCACATGCGGCAATTCTGTTTGTTATCGAATCCACATTTAGTCGATTGTGCCAACCAAAAAAATCACGAAGTCCACGAAATGTATTTTGATTTGAAAGCCCATTTGCGTTAAAGGCTTCAACAGTCCTAACGCGGTGCTCAATTGTGTACCTCTCCATGGTTGAATTTGTCAAACACTGAAATAAAGAAATGTAAAATTAAGTTGGGCAAAAAAACTTCACTTTAAGGCGTGACTCATTATGACTTATTTCATGGAGTAAACAAAGTGTCAATTGAAAATGTGTAACCAATATTCTAGATAACGAGATTTGTGAACAAATTTGAAAGTCTTTAAATCCCAGAATACATCGAAATCCACTCCTTTTAATACACGGAAAACAATTATGTAATTAAAATTATGAAAATTTAAGTAGTATTTATGAAATAATTTATATTTTAAGTTCAAAATGTACGTATTTAAAATTTGAGGTACGTCTTTGGCACCTTAGCCTTTCCTTACCGGTTTTATGAGAAAGTTGTGCGTATGTACTTTATGTGCGTATGTACTAAATTTACCCTTTTTGCATTCCCAACGGCCGAAGTATACATATGCAGTAGGGTGCATTGCAAAACTCCCCCTCTACGAAAATGTATCGCCCAATTTTCATCCAACAAGGAGGGTGGGGGTCAAGAAGAGTCAGACATAACATCATCTAACAGAATATGGATGGTATCCCAAAAACGCTTCAACATTAGTGGTACACATATTCAAAGAAGCTCAACTATTTCATGCCTGTGGCAAAGGCCGAGCACACACAGACACGTATACTTTTCACAAAATCGATGATGCGATACCCCTTTGAACCTTTGTAATTAGAGTTAGATTCGTTCAACAAAAGCACATTCAAAATATTTTGCCTCTGGTCCGGAAAGTATAGAGATTATTCAAATATCTGCACATGTTTTTGATACAAGCGCAAAAAAACTCGGCAATTTATTATCAAAGAAACCGAAAATAGACTTAAATTGTCGTCCTCTATCTAATAGATGTTATGGGTGAATGTGCGCCTTTCATCTGTTTAATTTCTTTTGTTTGTGACAGTCCAAACAATTTATAGCTTTTGTCTTGAAGCGTTGCAGTCGCAAAGCAAAGGGGTCAATAGAATTATACTCTGAAATTTTAAGCATTTATTTAACGGAATTTTTTTCCTTTGGGGTTTAATATACTAGAGAACAAGACAAAAACAGACAATACTCGTTAAAGGAGGACATGTGTAGCACCTTCTTCAAACGTGATGAATTTGGTTGATATCAAATAATTAATTTAAATTTAATTTCTTATTTTCAGGCCTAAGGAAAAATGCTTTTTAATGGAACAAAATAGCTGAAAATATTTTGCAATCGCAAATTTCTATAAGTGACGTAAGTAAACATTTAATATTACCTAAATTCAACCTTTTTTGTCAGTTACCTACCATTATAAGGTCCAACAAAAGAATATATATGGACCGGTATGAGCCGAAGAAGTTAATTTCAAAATTATTTAATTATGCTAAAGTTTAAAAAATTTCTTCTGTAGGTTATGTCTAAAGTCGGCTACGCTGACCAAAGTATTTTTGCAAACTAATATATACTCGTATTTCTTTGCGAGAGGTGCAGCGGGTAGTAATAATATCCGGAAGGACAGTTTCGCTTCTGATATTGAAAAACTCAGCCAAATTTTACATGTATGTAATCTAATGGGACCTGGAATGCCTACAGGAATAAAATAAACATCTAACTACGTGGTATAAGCCATCCCATCAACCCTGCATCTGCCGAAATTAGGTTGGATTATAAACTTTGAAACTTTAGTGAGTAGGAGGGTACAATGGTGTGCATGGTCGTGTTTGACGTAAGCCTGCATGGAGCCGCCATTGACAACATATATATCGTTCGAAAGGTCTAATTCTCTTCTTTTCAAATCGGTAATTAATTAACAAAGTTATAGGCGTTCAAGTGAAAAAAGGCAAGGAAATCAGTTTTTTGCCCGTAAACCAGGATGTTGAGGGTGTTCGGGAAATTCCTCCAAAAGAAAAATAGTATCGCGTCATTTGCTTCTCAACTTGAGTTTATTTTGTCGCAGTGTGTAATGTAATGGCCATACGATTTTTTTTGCTCAAAGTGGATTTTTTGCACTTTTTCTATATTATTTTCTCGGAGGATTTTTTGCACTTTTTCTATATTTTTTTCCGCCACACGTTTCTAATTAGAAAAGATTGCAAAGAAATCGCCAATGCCGCCTTATGTTGCAATCCGCAAGGCCGACGAGCACCTGATATGCCGAAGACCACATGGAGGAGGACGATTGCGAGAGAAACTGGAAAATCTTTCGACCAGCTATGGTACATAGCCAGACAGAGGGACGAATGGTGGAGTTTAGTGAATAGACTAAGTTCTTAATGTTTTATAAATATTTTGAACATGTCATAATACAATAATAATAAATTTTTATATACTCGTATTTAGTTTATTATTCATTGTGAATAAATACCCACAAACCCGATTATTCACTTTTCATTTTTGGTATTATTCAGTCGGCCTCGTCCGCTATGCAATATAAATTTTCTGGTTTTAAATAAAATGTTCGTCGGGTGTGGCTTTTTATTTTCTACACCACACTGTTGTACACGTTATTAGGTATTTGCTTGTAACCCCTTATAGGAAAAAACCAGTAAGGAAAGGCTAAAGTCGGGCGGGGCCGACTATATAATACCCTACACCACTCTCGTAATATTGAATAACTCTGAAATATAAATTTTGTAATTCATGTATAAATTGTTTACATAAATTTACTTTTGAGTCATTTTATACTTAAATAATACCCTGTACCACAGTGTGGTGTAGGGTATAAAAACGATTGGATGTAAAATACAGCTTCTACAGGACTAAAGAGCCAAATCGGATGAAACATATATATGGGAGCTATAGCTAAATCTTAACCGATTTTCTTCAAATTCGGCAATGTTGGTTCGTGGATCAAGAAACTCTACCATTCTAAATTTCAAAACGATTGGATGTAAAATACAGCTTCTGTAGAACTAAAGGGCCAAATCGGACGAAACATATATATGGGAGCTATAGCTAAATCTTAACCGATTTTCTTCAAATTCGGTAGTGTTGGTTCATGGATCAAGAAACGCTACCATTCTAAATTTCAAAACGATTGGATGTAAAATACAGCTTTTATAGGACTAAAGGGCCAAATCGGACGAAACATATACATGGGAGCTATAGCTAATTCTTAACCGATTTTCTTCAAATTCGGTAGTGTTGGTTCATGGATCAATAAACTCTACCATTCTAAATTTCAAAAGGATTGGATGTAAAATACAGCTTCTATAGAACTAAAGGTCCAAATCGGACGAAACATATATATGGGAGCTATAGCTAATTCTTAACCGATTTTCTTCAAATTCGGTAGTGTTGGTTCGTGGATCAAGAAACTCTACCATTCTAAATTTCAAAACGATTGGATGTAAAATACAGCTTCTGTAGAACTAAAGGGCCAAATCGGACGAAACATATATATGGGAGCTATAGCTAATTCTTAACCGATTTTCTTCAAATTCGGTAGTGTTGGTTCATGGATCAATAAACTCTACCATTCTAAATTTCAAAAGGATTGGATGTAAAATACAGCTTCTATAGAACTAAAGGGCCAAATCGGACGAAACATATATATGGGAGCTATAGCTAAATCTTAACCGATTTTCTTCAAATTCGGTAGTGTTGGTTCATGGATCAAAAAACTCTACGATTCTAAATTTCAAAGTGATTGTATGTAAAATACAGCTTCTTCAGGACTAAAGAGCAAAATCGGACGAAACATATATATGGGAGCTATAGCTAAAACTTAACCGATTTTCTTCAAATTCGGTAGTGTTAGTTCATGGATCAAGAAACTCTACCATTCTAAATTTCAAAATGATTGGATGTAAAATACAGCTTCTACAGGACTAAAGAGAAAAATCGGACGAAACATATATATGGGAGCTATAGCTAAATCTTAACCGATTTTCTTCAAATTCGGCAATGTTGGTTCGTGGATCAAGAAACTCTACCATTCTAAATTTCAAAACGATCGGATGTCAAATACAGCTTCTATAGGACTAAAGGGCCAAATCGGACGAAACATATATATGGGAGCTATAGCTAAATCTTAACCGATTTTCTTCAAATTCGGCAATGTTTGTTCATGGATCAAGAAACTCTACCATTCTAAATTTCAAAACGATTGGATGTAAAATACAGCTTTTATAGGACTAAAGGGCCAAATCGGACGAAACATATACATGGGAGCTATAGCTAATTCTTAACCGATTTTCTTCAAATTCGGTAGTGTTGGTTCATGGATCAATAAACTCTACCATTCTAAATTTCAAAAGGATTGGATGTAAAATACAGCTTCTATAGAACTAAAGGTCCAAATCGGACGAAACATATATATGGGAGCTATAGCTAATTCTTAACCGATTTTCTTCAAATTCGGTAGTGTTGGTTCGTGGATCAAGAAACTCTACCATTCTAAATTTCAAAACGATTGGATGTAAAATACAGCTTCTGTAGAACTAAAGGGCCAAATCGGACGAAACATATATATGGGAGCTATAGCTAATTCTTAACCGATTTTCTTCAAATTCGGTAGTGTTGGTTCATGGATCAATAAACTCTACCATTCTAAATTTCAAAAGGATTGGATGTAAAATACAGCTTCTATAGAACTAAAGGGCCAAATCGGACGAAACATATATATGGGAGCTATAGCTAAATCTTAACCGATTTTCTTCAAATTCGGTAGTGTTGGTTCATGGATCAAAAAACTCTACGATTCTAAATTTCAAAGTGATTGTATGTAAAATACAGCTTCTTCAGGACTAAAGAGCAAAATCGGACGAAACATATATATGGGAGCTATAGCTAAAACTTAACCGATTTTCTTCAAATTCGGTAGTGTTAGTTCATGGATCAAGAAACTCTACCATTCTAAATTTCAAAATGATTGGATGTAAAATACAGCTTCTACAGGACTAAAGAGAAAAATCGGACGAAACATATATATGGGAGCTATAGCTAAATCTTAACCGATTTTCTTCAAATTCGGCAATGTTGGTTCGTGGATCAAGAAACTCTACCATTCTAAATTTCAAAACGATCGGATGTCAAATACAGCTTCTATAGGACTAAAGGGCCAAATCGGACGAAACATATATATGGGAGCTATAGCTAAATCTTAACCGATTTTCTTCAAATTCGGCAATGTTTGTTCATGGATCAAGAAACTCTACCATTCTAAATTTCAAAACGATTGGATGTAAAATACAGCTTCTATAGGACTAAAGGGCCAAATCGGACGATAGATATATATGGGAGCTATATCTAAATCTGAACCGATTTCAACCAAATTCAATAGCGATCTTAAAAGCCGCGAAATACTCTAAACTGCAAAATTTCAGAACGATCGGAGTGAAATTGCGACCTGTAGTCGACGAACAACTTTACATGGACAGACGGACGGACGGACGGACAGACATCGTTAAATCGACTCAGGTAGTGATTCTGAGTCGATCGGTATACTTTAAGGTGGGTCTAGCTGTGTTATTTTCAGGTGTTACAAACATCTGCCGTGAAACAAACTTATAATACCCTGTACCACAGTGTGGTGTAGGGTATAAAGATTATACCGATCAACTCAGAATAACTTTTTAAGTAGATTTAATCATGCCCTTTCGTCTGTCGCACTATGGGCGGAAATGGGAAATGATGGCCAAGATGCTGTAAAATCTACAAAAATGCTTGGATTTTGATGAAATTTGGAATGAAGGCAAGTAAGGTACTCTTTATTCATATGACGTAAGATTTTTTTAATTTTTTTTATTTCTTTATTTTTATTTTTAAAATTTTAATAATTTTTCAAAAAAAAGCAATGTAAAAGCGTCGAAAAATGCACAATCATTACTTTTTTTTATTATTTTAGCGTAAAGTATGATCGGTCATGAATAAAATAAGACTATTCTGAAGAAAATCGATAAATAATTTACAAAGTTGTAGCAAATTTAGCAAGTCAGCTCACATAAATTTAAAAATGTGATACAGCGCCCAAAGTGCGGCGAAGGTGACATTTTTGCAGAATATTACAGAACACCTCAACTAAGACTTAAAAAATGTAGTGACGCCTCGTGACGTTTTTTAGCTATAGAAAACGTAATGTATAAAATAACCAGTAAGGAAAGGCTAAAGTCGGGCGGTGCCGACTATATAATACCCTACACCACTCTCGTAATATTGAATAACTCTGCTATATAAATTTTGTAATTCATGTATAAATTGTTTACATAAATTTACTTTTGGGACATTTTATACTTAAATAATACCCTGTACCACAGTGTGGTGTAGGGTATAAAAACGATTGGATCTAAAGAGCCAAATCGGACGAAACATATATATGGGAGCTATAGCTAAATCTAAATCGAAATTCGGAAATGTTGGTTCATGGATCAAGAAACTCTACCATTCTAAATTTCAAAACGATCGGATGTAAAATACAGCTTCTATAGGACTAAAGGGCCAAATCGGACGAAACATATATATGGGAGCTATAGCTAAATCTTAACCGATTTTCTTCAAATTCGGCAATGTTGGTTCATGGATCAAGAAACTCTACCATTCTAAATTTCAAAACGATCGGATGTAAAATACAGCTTCTATAGGACTAAAGGACCAAATCGGACGAAAGATATATATGGGAGCTATATCTAAATCTGGACCGATTTCAACCAAATTCAATAGCGATCTTAACAGCCGCGAAATACTCTAAACTGCAAAATTTGAGAACGATAGGAGTGAAATTGCGACCTGTAGTCGACGAACAACTTTACATGGACGGACGGACGGACGGACATCGTTAAATCGACTCAGCTAGTGATTCTGAGTCGATCGGTATACTTTAAGGTGGGTCTAGCTGTGTTATTTTAAGGTGTTACAAACATCTGCCGTGAAACAAACTTATAATACCCTGTACCACAGTGTGGTGTAGGGTATAAAAATTGTGTGCCAACAAAAGGACTTTATTTCGATGTAGATTTAACCAAAGAAAACAAATAAATATTTCAAGCGTCTATATATGATTTCATACCTCAAAAAGCATGCCTTAAGTTTATGTGTATTCTGGTCTAATTAGTTTTTCGTTTCTATCTTCTCGGAATTTAAAATTTCAGCAAACTGTAATATAGCGTGATCCATTTCGAGGTTCCCTACTTTTTTAAAGAAAAAACACAGAAAATTCAAATTGAATGGGGAATGTTTATTATCATTTGAAAGAACATTCTTTGGCATTTATTTTTTGAAAATTATGTCTATCAAATGTTGGCCGCGGCTACGTCTCAGATGGTCCATCCGTTGAGTCCAATTTTCGATGACTCGTTCGAGCATTTCGACTGGTAACTGGCGAATGACACGCGTGATGTTTTGCTCCAAGGCCTGAATCGAAGCGGGTTTGTCCACATAAACTTTAGACTTAACATATCCCCATAGGAAAAAGTCTAACGGTGTGATATCACACGTTCTTGGTGGCCAATCGACCGGCCCAAAACGGGAAATTATCTGCTCACCGAAGTGTTCTCTCAGTAAATCCATTGACTGATGCGATGTGTGGGAAGTGGCGCCGTCTTGTTGAAACCAAATGTCGCCGAGATCACGATCTTCAATTTCAGGCATCAAATAGTCGGTTATCATGGCACGATAACGGTCGCCATTGATGGTTACGTTCTCACCGGCATAATTTTTGAAGAAATATGGACCGATGATTCCGGTACGTCGGATCAGGAATCGGTCAATAGCAAAAAGATAGCTCTTAACAAAAGCTAAAATATTGCTTATGGGTGTCAAGGTCGTGGGTCGACTGGAAAGTGCTTTTTTTCGATTTAAAAAATGGACTTAGCGCAATTGCCGAACGATTATTTTTATAATAAAACTGAATAATTTGTAAACGTTGTTCAGGCGTAAGTCTTTCCATGATGAAATGCCAAACAATACTTAACAAAAATAACATGACAGCATGACATGACTCACACGTGATCTGTCAAAAAAAGGCTATTGAAAAAAGTAATATATGCCTAACTTTAGACAGGCATTTGATCATCTAAATATTAAGATATTTTACTTATATTTTGGATACAATATATTGAATACGTACTTAACAGATTGGCATAACCATTTTTTTTTTCAAGATTACATGTGCTACAATTTTCGATTTTCGCCCATAGTTTGTCCAAATATCCTTGTGATCAAAGAGAGGTTGCAAATATGAAGCGATGTTTACGAAAATTGGCACATTTCTTGGACTATGGTAGTTTCCTATTGAAAATGGGTTTTGATAGAGTCCTCATATATATAAATGTTCTCTCCGATGTTACTTCTTGATGCTCTATAGAACGCGTTTATCAAACGACCATTCTGAAATTTAAAAATGTATAACATTTATTGCATAAAATCTTTCTCAATAAAAATAGGTATTCGAATACTAATACTATGTCATCAGTTGGATTCCCTGTCAATACCGCAGTTTTTTTTTATATGATTTGCTTTCGATTCTTTCAACCGTCACTCTAATCTAGTCTAATTTGTATCGCTCTGGGTTTGGCATTTAAAATAGTTTCTAATGAAATAGTAGATGTGGTTCTTTTTGCTCCGCTTACTCCGAGTCAACACATTGTATTATTTGTATGTTGTACTTCTTCTCCACTGATTCCTAAGTTAGAACAGCTCTACATACGCCTTTGTAGAGCCAGTGTATCATCTTTGGATTGAGGCCCCATTGTGAGGATAAGAATCAGATTTGTTTGCTCGCTCTACTTTGTGATACTTTCTGTCTAGTTTCCCCTTCAAGAGTACTCCTAAGTATTTGACCCTTATGGATATTGGAATTACCTTGTTGAGGAAAAGTGTGTTATGGTAAAGACCAATATTCGTTTTTGTTGTAAACAGACAGATATCCGTTTGTTCCGGGTACACATTTAGACTTCTTAGCCGAAACCTTTTTAGAACCGTCTCGACCTTTCTGCAAAGGTGATTTGGATTTGTTCCTCAGAAGTATTATAACGTCGCACAGTGGGAGGAATAATTTTTGAAGAAATATGGACCGATGATTCCGGTACGTCGGATCAGGAATCGGTCAATAGCAAAAAGATAGCTCTTAACAAAAGCTAAAATATTGCTTATGGGTGTCAAGGTCGTGGGTCGACTGGAAAGTGCTTTTTTTCGATTTAAAAAATGGACTTAGCGCAATTGCCGAACGATTATTTTTATAATAAAACTGAATAATTTGTAAACGTTGTTCAGGCGTAAGTCTTTCCATGATGAAATGCCAAACAATACTTAACAAAAATAACATGACAGCCTGACATGACTCACACGTGATCTGTCAAAAAAAGGCTATTGAAAAAAGTAATATATGCCTAACTTTAGACAGGCATTTGAGCATCTAAATATTAAGATATTTTACTTATATTTTGGATACAATATATTGAATACGTACTTAACAGATTGGCATAACCATTTTTTTTTTCAAGATTACATGTGCTACAATTTTCGATTTTCGCCCATAGTTTGTCCAAATATCCTTGTGATCAAAGAGAGGTTGCAAATATGAAGCGATGTTTACGAAAATTGGCACATTTCTTGGACTATGGTAGTTTCCTATTGAAAATGGGTTTTGATAGAGTCCTCATATATATAAATGTTCTCTCCGATGTTACTTCTTGATGCTCTATAGAACGCGTTTATCAAACGACCATTCTGAAATTTAAAAATGTATAACATTTATTGCATAAAATCTTTCTCAATAAAAATAGGTATTCGAATACTAATACTATGTCATCAGTTGGATTCCCTGTCAATACCGCAGTTTTTTTTATATGATTTGCTTTCGATTCTTTCAACCGTCACTCTAATCTAGTCTAATTTGTATCGCTCTGGGTTTGGCATTTAAAATAGTTTCTAATGAAATAGTAGATGTGGTTATTTTTGCTCCGCTTACTCCGAGTCAACACATTGTATTATTTGTATGTTGTACTTCTTCTCCACTGATTCCTAAGTTAGAACAGCTCTACATACGCCTTTGTAGAGCCAGTGTATCATCTTTGGATTGAGGCCCCATTGTGAGGATAAGAATCAGATTTGTTTGCTCGCTCTACTTTGTGATACTTTCTGTCTAGTTTCCCCTTCAAGAGTACTCCTAAGTATTTGACCCTTATGGATATTGGAATTACCTTGTTGAGGAAAAGTGTGTTATGGTAAAGACCAATATTCGTTTTTGTTGTAAACAGACAGATATCCGTTTGTTCCGGGTACACATTTAGACTTCTTAGCCGAAACCTTTTTAGAACCGTCTCGACCTTTCTGCATAGGTGATTTGGATTTGTTCCTCAGAAGTATTATAACGTCGCACAGTGGGAGGAATAAACTAGTAAGGAAAGACCGAAAGTTGGTCGGGGCAATCTATATAATACCCTACATCTCCCTAATAATGCGAAAACGGCATCGCGATAGTAAATTTGAATTATTGGTTTCTTTTCTGTTAACAAAGTACTTATGTAGTTCCACCTCCTTAGCAAGGCTTATTCTAGGGAGTAGTTAAAGATGTTAATCACAATAAACTCGATCTGAAACGATAACCACATTTGTAATGATTGGAAGTAAAGTACAACCTCAATGGCGCTTAGAACCAAATCGGGGAAACATATATATGGCGGCTATATCTAAATCTGAACCGATTTTCCCCATTTGCAGTGTTCATTCATGTAATAAGAAACCTCTTTCTTTCGAATTTCGTACTAATCGGATATAAAATACAGTTTCTACAGCGCTTACATTTAACATCGGTGGTAACATATATTTGGGGGCTATATAAAACTGAACCTATTTCAACCAAATTAACCAATATGAATTGTCCATGATCCAAAAGAATGATATGTACAAAGTTCCGTTCAGATCGGACAATAATTGCGACCTGTACTTGGATTACAAAACTATGTACATGCACAGACAGACGGACAGACAGACGGAAATAGCAAAACTAACTCAAACAGTGATTCTGAGTCGATCGGTATAATAATCGATGAGTCTTTTTATTCTCCTTTTGGGGTGTTGCAAACAAATACATAAAATTATAGTACCCTGTACCACAGTGTGGTGTAGGGTATAAAAAGGGAAATATTTCGGTAGTTCCTTAACCAGAAAACCGATTTCGAAACTTGGGATGATCGTAGAAGAGGTATTAGAGAATTTAATGGTGTTTTCTTTTGTGCTAAAAAATGCTATATATTTCTGTCTTTCGCCCCAAAAAGGCCTTTTTGTTTTCGTTTGTAAAAAATGCTGCTGATATTTATATTCATCCTGACGGAAACTTCCTAGAGATGAAAGAAAGGGCCGAATTGAAATTTGGAGTCAAACCTCTAGTGTAGTAGATGAAGGGAAAACCACAAAAATCCTTT
This sequence comes from Eudasyphora cyanicolor, assembly GCA_963930755.1. NCBI lineage: Eukaryota > Metazoa > Arthropoda > Insecta > Diptera > Muscidae > Eudasyphora > Eudasyphora cyanicolor. The sequence continues at coordinate 151,660,768 of OZ005736.1, read as the reverse complement.
TTTAAAGATTTTCTAAATTATTTTGGGAATTGTGGGATTGGCATACGCAAATTGGCGAATTGCTTTAGATTTCTGATGTCAAGACCTACAAACCGGAAAATATTTTATTGAAATATCTATTTTTTTTATTTAGTTTAGTGATCCAGAGGTGGAGCTTCTAGCAATATTATATTGAAAGATCTATATTAATGTTTAAATATTTATAGCGTTATTACATTTCTGTCTGAATTTAAAAATTGATTTTTTATTTTTTTCCTAACTCTGTCCCAGCATTTTGTTAATATCAGTGCAGAATATAAACCGATTTCTACATTAAATTTACGGAATTAACATCAAAATTTGCTATATGAGAAAGCATGCCAAGTTTTACAAAATGTCCTCTAGATTTTACTTCTTACCCCAACAAAAACCAAAATTTTCAATGAATCGGCCTGAAATTGGTAATATGAGTATATTTGTACACAAAAGCATTCACATGAGATCAAATCTCATAATGGTCGGATGTAAAACACTGTGGCTTCTACGGCACTTAGATTAGATGCCAAATTAGAGTTACAAATCTGAACCGATTTTTATCAATTTCAAAACGATTTTTTCTTTGTACAAAATAAGTTCCTGTAACTTTCGAATATATATCATCCTTGTGCGACCTGAATGACATTTTTAAGATTTGTTTCCTTGTATTCTTGCTATTCGCAAGTAACTAAAGGTATTTTTTGCGTTTCTACACTGATAGAAAAATCTTCATCATGACGACGAATTTGTACATCATCACGATTATTTTTTCGTCAAAAGTCAGCTAACGTACGGAATAATCCTCTTGATGAATTTGTTCGTCACCATGACGAATCTCTGTTTCCAAAAACTTTCGTCCTCACGATGATCACATTTCATCCCTACGATGAATCGAGTTCATTACCACGACGAATCCCATTCATAACCACGATGAACACCGTTCATCCCTACGATGAATCGAACTCATCACCACGACGAATCCCATTCATCACCACGACAAATTCCATTCATCACCACGATGAATACCATTCATCACCACGACGAATCCCATTCATAACCACGACGAATCCCATTCATCACCACGACGAATTCCTTAACTTTTAAAATTTTCAATAAATATTCTTCTGGTTAAAAACGATTAAAAACGGTATGGAAAATAAAATTACTTGACTGCTTTGCCTGGTTCAGTTGTGATTATTTGGTTCGAAAGCAGTTCTTATCAGGAAAGACTTAAAGTAAACGAACGAGAAGTATTCATTACTTCTGATATTTTATATAAAAAATAATCTCATCAAGGAATATATTTGCCAACAGAATAATCGCATTCATCGCCATGACGAATACCACTCATCACCAAAACGAATCTCATTCATCATCACGACGAATCCCATTCATCACCACGACGAATTCCATTCATCACCATTATTATATATTTTTTGAAATAAATTTTTACAACAAATTATTAGCTAATGTACAGCCCTATGCTCCTTACAGGATTAAAAGGAACAAATATACGAGTATATATATATATATATTAAACTAATGTAACCAGAACGCATATAGAACAGTACAATTAAGCACAAACTATAAATTGATTGGTTCGGTTTTATCATATTTTCAGCAAAATGATTATATAAATCTTTTCGTCTTGGGAATGAAATCTTATCGTTCCCTCGACGAATTTCGAAATCGCCAATAATGATGATAAATGATTACTCAGCCCAGGTCAACTCGCAGTTTCTGGGTACCACAACACAACGGAGTGATTGAAGGAGCAAACAGCTTGGTTTCAAAGGGCAGAAAAACTTGAGTAATAAATTTAGAAAATTGGAAACCTTTCGGAGCCATTGCTCACAAAACTACGTGGAATAGCGCAACAGTACGAGCAACTGCAAAGATACTGCACTCCAGCCAGATATACCGACAGACGGGCATTGCTCAAATGACTTAAAATGTACTAAAACGGATTTTCGCTGAACATACTTAAGTTATGTACACACGGTCTGACCTTATTCGTTGTTATACCCTACACCACACTGTGGTACAGGGTATTATAAGTTTGTTTCACGGCAGATGTTTGTAACACCTGAAAATAGCACAGCTAGACCCAACTTAAAGTATACCGATCGACTCAGAATCACTAGCTGAGTCGATTTAACCATGCCTGTCCGTCCGTCTGTCCATGTAAAGTTGTTCGTCGACTACAGGTCGCAATTTCACTCCGATCGTTCTGAAATTTTGCTGTTTAGAGTATTTCGCGACTATTAAGATCGCTATAGAATTTGGTTGAAATCGGTTCCGATTTAGATATAGCTTGAAGAAAATCGGTTAAGATTTAGCTATAGCTCCCATATATATGTTTCGTCCGATTTGGCCCTTTAGTCCTATAGAAGCTGTATTTTACATCCGATCGTTTTGAAATTTAGAATGGTAGAGTTTCTTGATCCATGAACCAACATTGCCGAATTTGAAGAAAATTGGTTAAGATTTAGCTATAGCTCCCATATATATGTTTCGTCCGATTTTGCTCTTTAGTCCTGTAGAAGCTGTATTTTACATCCAATCATTTTGAAATTTAGAATGGTAGAGTTTCTTGATCCATGAACCAACACTACCGAATTTGATGAAAATCGGTTAAGATTTAGCTATAGCTCCCATATATATGTTTCGTCCGATTTGGTCATTTAGTCCTATAAAAGCTGTATTTTACATCCAATCGTTTTGAAATTTAGAATGGTGAAGTTTCTTGATCCATGAACCAACATTGCCGAATTTGAAGAAAATCGGTTAAGATTTAGCTATAGCTTCCATATATATGTTTCGTCCGATTTTGCTCTTTAGTCCTGAAGAAGCTGTATTTTACATCCAATCACTTTGAAATTTAGAATGGTGGAGTTTCTTGATCCATGAACCAACACTACCGAATTTGAAGAAAATCGGTTGAGATTTAGCTATAGCTCCCATATATATGTTTCGTCCGATTTGGCCCCTTAGTTCTACAGAAGCTGTATTTTACATCCAATCGTTTTTATACCCTACACCACATTGTGGTACAGGGTATTATTTAAGTATAAAATGACTCAAAAGTAAATTTATGTAAACAATTTATACATGAATTACAAAATTTATATTTCAGAGTTATTCAATATTACGAGAGTGGTGTAGGGTATTGTATAGTCGGCCCCGCCCGACTTTAGCCTTTCCTTACTGGTTAAATTCTAAGACGATTTAGCCATGTCCGTCCGTCCGTCCTTCCGTCTGTCCGTCTGTTGTAATCACGCTTCAATCAATAATACTTGAGCTAGGTGGCTGAAATTTGGTACATATACTTCATATATCTGCAGGTATGTTGGGATAAAAAAATGGACAATATCGGTCAAATTTCGGATACAGCCCCCATATATGGCATATCCCCGATTTGACTTCTTAACGTCATAGAGACCACAAATGTTAACTGATCGTGCTGAAAGTTGGTAACTGGTGTTTATTTATACCCGGAAACCTTCACACTAGCCACGGTAGTCATAAGTCCATGTTTTGATATAGCCCCTATACAAAGGTCCCTCTAGATTTGACTTCGTAAGTCACAAAAACCTAAAATTTCAACGGATTGGGCTGAAATTTGGTAAAATGAGTTTATTTGTAGCCGAAAGCATTCACAAGCAATCTATGGTGCAGTGTATATAAGATTCGGCGTGGCCGAATTTAATTCGCCTTTATTTGTTTTACTTTTTTTATACCTTTAGGAAAATCCTCCACAATCGTCACGTCTCCCCTAGAAGCTCTATACGCCCCCTGGGAGCCATGTCCCCTGTTGGGACGCCCTGCTGTAAAAAGAGGGGATGAAAAGGGGTTTTTGTTTTAAAAAATGATTTTAATAATTTAAAGAAAAAGTTGAAAAAATCTTTTTAAATTACCCATCATGTTTATTTTTGAGTAAAATGTTTACAAAAAGTTGCCAAATGGCAAAATAAGATCTCTCTATCATTTATTAAAAAAAAATCCAAACATTTTATGGGGTTTTGAAATTAAAACAAAATTTACAAAAAAGTTTTTGGGTTTTATGGAAATTTCTATACCACCTGAAGGCTGAGCCGATTTTTATAAAAAAAATATAATATTTTTTTAGAATAAAAATTTCTAAATTTCAAAAAAAAACTGTTGACTTTGTAGACAACGATTCAGCCATTTAAAGGCTATTGAAATATCCGTAAAACCCAAAAACGCATTTTTTATTTTTTTTTTATTTTATTTCTTCAAATAATACTGAGATCTTATATTACTATTTATCAACTTTTTACGCAAAAATGAACTTCATAGGTCGATTTGTTTGGTAACTAGAATATTCTTCTGGCTTTAGACAAGTTTGTCCTATACTGCTATATAGTGCATTTTTTGTAAACGTATGGAAAATTTAAATTTTCAGCAAAGTTCAGCTGTGATTATTCGCTTCAAAACGCAGCTCTTATCAGGAAAGGCTTAGTGGAAACGAACAAGAAGTATTCCATACTTCTTCTTCATTTGCCAATTCGATTGGAATTTTAGCGACCAATTTATCAATAAAATTTTTGGTGAATTTTGCAGATGTTTCAGCAGATCCGCAAAAGCATCTCTATCTCTCGCTCCCCACATCTTGGATACCTGTTGATAAATGGATATTGTTAAGCCATGTTATTTTTTTCTTCCGTTAACAAGCGATCCTGGAATATTAGCTAGCATTATGGTTTGCAATAGTTTATATTTTGCATTCATCATAATATTTTCTGGTTACGATGTCTTTTTTCTCCTGCTTGATGTTAAAAATTGTGATCCTAATATAATATAAAAACCAAGTTTAGCCAAGAGAACATCCATACAGTTGGAAGTACATCAAATGTTATTTCTCAATAATAACATACTTATTTTGTTGCTGGATTTGTAGAAGGCACCACTAAAAAATTTATACCCGAATTAGTTTTCCTTTTCGCTTTCGCTACTGTCCAAAATATTTCCATTTGAGGAAATTTATGCACACTCTGCTCAGCTCAATGTGAAACCTGTCATTTAATGTTACCGCCACTTACCTGATAAACTTTATTCGCTTCCCACTTCCTCAGTAATGACAAATACTCACCCAAATAACTTAATTGCAGCTTAAAACGAACCATTTTCAATTAATCCTAAAACGTGCCACTGTATCGTTTTATTTTGCCATTTTCGTCATTATTGACGTGAAGTTTCAACATAAATTAAAAAAAAATAACAACACCAAGCAATGAAATGAATGCCAAAAATACCCAATCCAGCATTGCCATTACCCAAAATAAGCGAAATAAATTGAGACATTTAGAACTTTCTTTCTTTTTTATTTTTGGTTTATTTATTTGATAATTTGCTTTATTATTCCTTCTGTTCATATTCGTCCTTTAATAGCCACATTTTCGTGCGATAATATGAAAAGGGATGAAATTGAATGAACTATAACTACATACATAAGTAATATGAGAACTTAAATTATAACAAAAAACATTTTCGTTCAAATAATATTCTAGAAAATATAACACTATGCAACAAAATAATTTTTTTTGTCTTCGAGCTAAAAATTTTTTTTTTTTAGATTTAGGCATACTATTTTATGAAACCAAAACAAACCAAATAAATACCTTTAGTATTTGGAACATATTTTTTGAAGTAAAAGGTGTTTTTTTAGACGTGTGGCTTTTAAGAAGAAATAAAACGCATATAATTTAATGTTACGACCAAGAATTTAGCTTTATTATTAAAACAAGAGGTTGCATAATGTTTTAAAAATGATTTCGGCCAAGTGGAAGCCGCCTCTGGCTCGAGAGGCCCAATTTTCGACCACTTTTTGCAGCATTTGGGTCTGTATGTCAGCAATAATCCAGCGGTGTTAAATCGCACGATATTGGAGGCCACGCGACAGGTCGACGACGCGAGATAATGCGCTCACCAAAAGTTTCCTTCAATAAATTGATTGTTTTGTTGGCAGTATGGCATGTAGCGCCGTTTTGTTGGAACCAAAGGTCGTACACATCAACATCCTCCAATCCAGGCAAAAAATTACTAAAAGTGTGGCACATCGAAGGAGTGACCTAAACCCCAAGTATGTTCGGCGGAAATCCGTTTTGGGTCATTATCCCCTCATCTTAGAGAGGAGGGTATATACGAGTGAGTATAAGTTCCTACGAACCAAAAGTGTAAAACATCGAAGGAGTGACCTAAGACCCTAAGTATGTTCGGCGGATATCCGTTTTGGGTCATTTTAAGTCGAATGAGCAATGTCCGTCCGTCCGTCTGTCTGTCTGCTGGCTGGTGCGCACGATAACTCTCGAAAGGAGTAACCAATTGACTTTGAAATTTGGTATGTGGTAATATTTTCTTCTATCTCCGGCTAAGTTGGAAGATGGGTCATATTGGTCCACTCCTTCTAGTACCTCCCCACAAAGGGTTTACATTTAGTGAAATATTGATTATTTAATAACTTATATACTACTTATTTCAATCCTCTGATATTCTACACATAGTATTACTTTATTAGTCACTATTACCTCGCGAATGGGCGAAGTTGTCACGCGCCTTTTGCTACCTCCCACACAAATTGACAATTTTGAAACAAAAGTTAATAGCTTATAACTTTTATACCAGTACATGGAAAGACTTGCAATTTTGTACAGTGTAATGGTTTAATAGTACCTACAATGCAGTGAAAAATGGGCATTATTAGCTTATTACTTTAATACCAGTACATGGAAAGACTTGAAATTGTGTACAGTTTAATGCTTTTATAGTACCTAAAGTCCATAGAAAAATGGGCGTTATTGGCCCGCTGCTTTTGGTACCTCCCACACTAATGGACCTTTTTGTACCAAAAGTTAACAGCTTTTAACTTTAATACCAGTGCAAGGGGCGAAGTTGTCACGCAACTTTTGGAACCTCCCTCACAAATGTACAATTTTGAAATGAAAGTTAATAGCTTATACCTTAATTACCAGTGCCTACAAAGACTTGAAAATTCGTACAGTGCAATGCCTAGAGTCTACAGAAAAGTGGCCGTAATTGACATGCCCCTTTTAGTACCTCCCACACAAATGGACCATTTTACACCAAAAGTAATAGCTTATAACTTTAAGACCAGTGCATATAAATGTTTGAAATTTTGTTCAGTGTAAAGTTTTTATAGTACCTAGAGTCCACAGAAAAGTGGGTGTTTTTGGAACGCTCCTTTTGGTACCTCCCACACAATTGGACCATTTTTCACCAAATGTAAACAGCTTTTATCATTAATACCAGTACATACTTTAACGTTATTAAATGCAATTTAAATTATAATAATTTAAATAAAACAAAAAAATAAATGAGCGCCCCAGTAGGTGATTTGGTAGCGTGCTCGCCCATGAGTTTGGGGGTCGTGGGTTCGATTCCCACCAGCGGCTCTGGTCTGTCGCTGCAAAATCTGGCCACATGGTCTTTGTAACCCGGCATCCCTGGACCGTAAAATTAGAATATAAATTTACTTTGTATTGTAATTCATATAAATAAATAAATAAATAAATAAATAAATTTTCTAATATTTTTTGAGACTTAAGGTGAGGGGATTATTTAGTCGATTTACCCGACTGAAGTTTCTTACTTGTTAGATTTATCGTTGGCACCATTCAGTTGAACTGATAGACGGACACTAATTAATTCATGTTTTTAACCCATGGAGGACCCATGTTGAAATTTTTACATTTTGTGGTAAAATATATAGGCAATTTAAAAAAAACTAAATAAATTGAAGATAAGGGCATTTCTCCAATGTCGAATGCGACATTCGTACGCACTTAAAGTGAAAAAAACATATGCCAAAACATTATTTCATTTTGACAAAAGGCGAAACTTAAAGCTCTTGATTAGCACTATAATTTATGCTGAGGTTGATTTTTGCCAATTGTTAATTTTCAAGATAGATAGATTACAAAAAACCAAGACATTCGCATGCGTCAAAAACAGAAGTCGCTTTGAAAGCAATCCAATCAAACACTGATTTCAGCGAATATATAAAGGAATTTTGAAATGTTATGCATTGATGTTTTTTTATTCAAAAATATTAAGTAGTTTATTTTTTATTTAATTTTAATCACATTCGCACGCGAAGTGTTGCATGCGACATTTTATTTTATCATTCCTTTTATGTTCATTATACCCTACACCACACTGTGGTACAGGGTATTATGAGTTTTCATTTCATGGCAGATGTTTGTAACACCTAGAAATACTAAAGCTAGGCCCACCTTAAAGTATACCGATCGACTCAGAATCACTAGCTGAGTCGATATAACCATGTCCGTCCGTCCGTCCGTCTGTCCACAGGTCGCATTTTCACTCCGATCGTGGTGAAATTTTGCAGTTAAGAGTCTTTCGTACCTGAAAAGAAGCCTATTGAATTTGAAGAAAATCGTTTCAGATTTATATATAGCTCCCAAACATATATAGAAGCTGTATTTTACATCCAATTGTTTTGAAATATAGCATGGTGGAGTTTCTTGTTTCATAGACTAACATTGCTAAATTTGAAGGAAATCGGATCAGATTTAGCTATATCCCCCATATATATGTTTCGTCAGATTTGGCCCTTTAGCCCTATAGAACCTGTATTTAATAGGGCGGGTCGATTTAAAAATCGCCCATTGCACAGTGAAAATCGTATTCTAGGGATCAAAATAAGAAACTTTGCCGAAGGAACCATACCTCTAAAACGAATTCTGATGTCCCGGAATTTGGTAGAGTTTCCTGATCTATGGACCAACACTGCCAAATTTTAAGAAAATCGGTTCACATTTATATATAGCTCCCATATATATGTTTCATCTGATTTGACTACAGAGGCAGAGACGTGCCAAATGTAAATTTCGTAAACAAATTTTAGTTGAAGTATACATTGGATATTAGTTAAATTTGTTAGATTCCCTATAAAAAAGTGGCAAAACAACGTACCTTTATAGACTTTAAATGTTTTGGCTGCGGTTGACATCTCTTTGGAAGTGCCCATATGCTTTTCAGGATAATCAAGGATTAAGGACATTTTCGTTCTTTTAGTAGACCAAATTAATTAGAGGATTCTTTCAAATGGTACTTATATCATTCAAATCGGATACTCCGTTAAAAAATTATGTAGACTTCAAAAAGGCTAAATTTGTAATAAAATGTTGTAGGTGACCAACTTGGGCACCCCATAAACCGCTTGGACAATGGTGTACTCGTGTAAAATTTCATTGTAATCTTAATTCATACATATTCGGAGTGGGTCGGTTTCCTTTGGAATAACCCTGAAGCTATAGCGTTGGTTCCATTAGGAGCACATCGACTTCTAGTTTTGTTTTATTTTTTATTTTTAATTTTGTTATAATAGATTTTGTCGAAAAACTAGGAATTCCGTTTTTGGGGATTTTTGAATTTATTTTGAGAATTGCAGGATTTTCCTTTACAGCTATAAAAGTGTTAGAGTTACCCCCGATTTATGCTTTCAAGACGTACAAACTACAAAAAAAAAATAATTGAAATATATAATTTTTTAATATTTTATGGATTAATAAAGACTGAGTCTGCGTTCGAAAACTTTTTTTAATTCCTTTCCTACAAATCGGAGTATATTAGATCCGGATACATCTTTTCACTATCGTTTCTGGATAGACAACAAAATTTGCTATTTGATGAAAAAATATTGCCATTATATATACCCGCTGAAACAAAAGCTATGGCCATTTGAAGTTATACTTTATAAAAAGTATTCTTTGACAAAAATATAAAATATTTGTTCTAAAGTTAATTTCAAATGGCCACAACTTTTGTGAATGAGACGAAAGTTACACGCGCTTAAACATTTTGCCCACCCGCGATAGCCAACTTTAATGCCTTGTGGCTCCGCCCCTTTATACCATAGGGGGCCTAAATTGAAAACTTAACTTCTCTAATACCTCTTCTACAAACGTGCTAAGTTTTGTCGCAATCGATTGTCGGGTAAATAAATGGTAGAGAGAATAATGATTTTTCATGTCAGTACGAATTGGGTCCGAATTTTTATGATACAAATGATAGCCTATACAGTGTATGTATATTTCTTACTTAACAAATACGGATCATTTTAAACATAATTGTTCTTTTTTAAGTTGTCTTGAATGTTTATGCTGCAGATTTTTCAAAGGAAATTGCGATTTGGAATAATAAATTTAACTGTACATTTGAGCTAATCGTGGGAAAATATTATACCTATTTTTATTTGGTTGTTGGAAAGGTTATTTAGTGCAAATTATAGGGACGCGTTTGTCTGCTTTAGTCCGTCTAACTGTAACAAACAACTTCGGGTGTCTCGAATAACAGAACCAAGTGGCGATTTTTTGGAATTTGGGGGACAACAGTATTGTATATACATGCATTTTGTTGGTATACGTTCGCCTTCAAATTGTGATGTCTTTTCTAAGAATATTTATTTAGGACTAGACATCGTCTTAGTCTTTACCTTCTTTTCTCTTTTACAATTTTGTTTTATTTTCATTTCATTCCATTACATTGCATTTGTATTAATATAGAGATGTGAAAAATTATTACGTTTGTTTTGCTTGTTCTTAGGGTTGATGGACATCTAGAAATGTCAGCAGTCAGGTGTAATTTTAGGAAAAGTACTTAAATAATCTGAGATCACCTTTTATGTTCGTTTTTAAAGCAAACGTATTAATTATTTATTGTTTAATATTTTCACGTTTTCTGTCTGTTTTTCTTTTCTCTTTAATTTAATAAGTTTTTGCTCCTTTTTAGTTATAAATTAAAACAATTACACTATGCAACAAATAACAAATTTTTTTGTCCGAGACCTAAAATCATTTTGTAAGCTTATAGATTGAGGAATATTATTTTATGAAACCAAAACAAACATTTTTTATGGTAGAGTTTTTTAATGCAGTTTTCATGGAACGTACCTTTAGTAATTGGAATTTATTTTGGATATTTTTTTAAGTATAAGCCCGACGTATCCGTGACACGTAAAGAAAAAATGTTTTTTTGCTGGCACGAATAGAACCTTAAAATCGCCACTCTTGGTACCTCCTTTACAAAAAAAATATTAACGACTTAAAACTTTGATTTATGTCCATACAAACAATTGACATTTTGTGCGGCGTTATCTATCTATCTATATATATAAAGAAGAATGTGTGTTTGTTTGTTTGTTGGTTTGTTTGTTTGTTGGTTTGTTTGTTTGTTGGTTTGTTTGTACCGTATAGACGTCTAAACGGCTGAACCGATCTTCTTGAAATTTTCACAGAATGTATATGTTGTGGGCGTGCTGAAAATAGGGTACCTGAATTTTCGATATATGAAGTGGGCGTGGCCCCGCCCACATAAGACAAATTTTAAAATTGAGATATCTTGCACAATTTGTTAGTGAGAGTGCTGCAATTTTGTACATATGTATCTGGTGGCAGTCTACGTGATTGGTTCAAAAATGGGCGGGATCGGACCAATGGGCGTGGCCCCGCCCATATAAGCCAAATTTTGAATTTGAGATATCATGCACAATTTGTTAGCGAGAGAACTGTAATTTTGTTTATATATATCTGGAGGCAGTCTACGTGGTTGGTCCAAAAATGGGCGCGGTCAGACTAATGGGCGTGGCCCGGCCCCATTAAGCTAAATTTTGAAATCGAGATATCTTGCACAATTTGTTAGCAAGAGAGCTGTAATTATGTGTATATATATCTGCTGGCGACTTACGTGATTGGTCAAAAAATGGGCGGGATCGGACCAATGGGCGTGGCCCCGCCCATATAAGCCAAATTTTGAATTTGAGATATCTTGCACAATTTGTTAGTGAGAGAACTAGAAATTTGTATATATATATATGGAGGCAGTCTACGTGATTGGTCCAAAAATGGGCGGGGTCGGACTAATGGGCGTGGCTCCGCCCCTTTAAGCCACATTTTGAAATCGAGATATCTGACACAATTTGTTAGCGAGAGAGCTGTAATTTTGTGCATATGTATCTGTTGGCACTCTACGTGATTGGTTCAAAAATGGACGGAATCGGACCAATGGGCGTGGCCCCGCCCATATAAGCCAAGTTTTGAATTTGAGATATCTTGCACAATTTGTTAGCGAGAGAGCTGTAATTTTGGGCAAATATATCTGTTGGCGACCTACGTGATTGGTCCAAAAAGGGGCGGAATCAGACGAATGGGCGTGGCCCCGCCCAGATAAGCCAACTTTTGAAATTGAGATATCTTGCACAATTTGTTAGCGAGAGAGCTGTAACTTTGTGCATATGTATCTGGTGGCAGTCTACGTGATTGGTCCAAAAATGGGCGGGATCGGACCAATGGGCGTGGCCCCGCCCATATAAGCCAAATTTTGAAATTGATAGACCATGCACTATTTGTTAGCGATAGTGCTCTAATTTTGTGCATATGTATTGGGTGATAGCCTACGTGAATGGTCTAAAAAGTGGCGGTATCGGATCAATGGGCGTGGCTCCGCCCATATAAACCAAATTTTGAAATTGAGATATCTTGCACAATTTATTATCGAGAGTGCTGCAGTTTTGTTTATATGTATCTGATGACAGTCTACGTGATTGCTCCAAATATGGGCGGGATCAGACCAATGGACATGGCACCGCATTTTGTTAGTGAGAGTGCTGTAATTTTGTGCATCTCATGCAGTCTGATTAAACAAAAAAGGGTGTGATTCAACCAATGGGCGTGGCCCCGCCCATATAAACGTAATTTTGAAATTGAGACATCTTGCACAATTTGTTTAAATGAGCGCTGTATATTGTGTATATGTATCTGGTGGCAGTCTACGTGATTGGTCAGGAAATGGGACGAATCAAACTAATTGGCGTGGCCCCGCGTATATAAGCCAAATTTCGAAATTGAGACACATATCTTGCACAATTTTTTAGCGAGAGTGCTGTAATTTTGTGAATATGCATTTGATGGCAGTCTACGTAATTGGTTAAAAAATGGGCGGGATGGGACCAAATGGCGTGACCCTGCCCATATGAGCCATTTTTTGGAATATATCTCGAAAAATTTGTTAGAGAGAGTGCTGTTATTTTATGTATATCCATTTGATGACGGTATTCGTGATTGATCCAAAAATGGACGGAATCGGAAATCTGAAGTCTGGGGCAACGAAGTGGACCGGGGCCAGCTAGTGCTCTTATAAAACCTAAAGCCCCTTGAAAAATTCACCTTATTACCAAACTCCTTTTTGTGCCTCCCAAACAAAATCGCCAAAATAAAGAATATAAAAAACGGGATTCCCCTCACTTTTGCAATATGGGCCATTATTTTGTTATACATTTATCCATAGTTTTTTTTTTCTTTATGATGCTAGCTTCAAAAAAATTGAACAAAAACTATTTTTTGCGATTTTTTTCTATTTTTCGTGCCAACAAAAAACTTTTTAATTTGGAAAACATAAAATTTTTCTAACAGTTTTAACGACAGTTACTAAACCACTGTTTCCAAGTGGTAATGCCATTATTACAATTTGTAAGAATTGTAATTCTTAATTTTTCTAAATTTGTTGCAGCAAATTTCGCCTAGTCGTTCTCGAGTTACCTCTTTTATGAGCATGCCAAGTTTTGCCGCAATCGGTTGTCTGATTAAGAAACGGCCAAATTATTTGCGTATCTTACCACATTTAGATTTCTGTAAATAACAAAATAACCATCAAAGTAAAATTAATATAGTTCTAAAAAACAAACAAATCAATGTATAATGCTAAATTTTGGATATGAATAACTGACCAGTATGATCCGAAAAATATATATATTTTTTTAAACTTTTCTCCAATAGATCTTAGAGGATAATGAAGGACTAAAATTTGCAAGTCCATATTTGCAACTTTTTAGTTCCACTTTCTAAAAACAAAACTAGTATTTATACAGACCAAAATGTCCCTTTTGATTTGACACCCATATTGTCTTACTGGGACTTTCCGAAAAATACAAAAAACTTTTGAATAATTATGTCCTTAAAAATGTCATGTCCTTTTCAACGCTAACTTGAACAGAAACTAAAAAACTGAGTATACAGTTTTGCTTTGTTTCATGTCTGCTTTCAGAATTATGTAGCGATTTTCATGACCAAAAACTGGAGTCACACGGTGTTATAGTATAACTTTCGAAGTAAATTGTGTTAAAAATTCATGAAGAAATATTAAAAACCAGTAAGAAAATGCTAAAGTCGGGCGGTGCCGACTACATATATGATACCCTACACCACTCTAGTAACATTGTATAACAATGAAATATCCAGTTTATACTTCAACTAAAATTTGTTTACACAATTTACATTTTGTACGTCTCCTCTGCATCTGTAGCCAAATCGGACGAAACATATATATGGGAGATATAGCGAAATCTGAAGCGATTTTCTTCAAATTCAGCAATGTTGGTCCATGTATTAAGAAACTCTACCATGCTGAATTTCAAAACAATTGGATGTAAAATACAGCTTCTATAGGGAAAAAGGGCCAAATCCGACGGAACATATATATGGGAGTTCTATCTAAATCTGAACCGATTTCTTTAAAATTCGGCGATGTTGATCCATAGACAAATAAAATCTAACATGCTAAATTTCAAAACAATTGGCTGTAAAATACAGTTTCTATAGGACTAATTGGCCAAATCGGACGAAATATATATATGGGAGCTATATCTAAATCTGAACAGATTTTATTCAAATTCGGCGGTGTTGGTCCATGTATTAAGAAACTCTACCATACTAAATTTCGAAACAATTGGATTTAAACTACAGCGTTTATATGTCTAATGGACCAAATCGGACGAAACATATATATGAGCGCTATATGTATAAATCTGAACCAATTTTCTTCAAATTGAGGAATGTTGGTCCAATGATGAAGAAACTCGACACATTCAAAATTTCTAAACAATTCGATGTAAAATACAGCTTCTATAGGGCAAAAGGGCCACATCGGACGAAACATTAATATGTGAGCTATATCTAAATCTGAGCCGATTTCTTTGAAATTCGGCGATGTGTATTCATAGATAAATAAACTCTAACATGCTAAATTGCGAACAATTGGGTGTAAAATACAGTTTCTATAGGAGTAATGGGGCAAATCGGACGAAATATATATGAGAGCTATATCTAAATCTGAACCGATTTTCTTCAAATTCGGCGGTGTTGGTCCATGTATTAAGAAACTCTACCATACTAAATTTCGAAACAATTGGATGTGAAATACAGCTTCTGTAGGTCTAAAGTGTCAAATCGGACGAAACCTATGTATATATGGAAGCTATATCTAAATCTGAACCGATTTCCTTCTAATGCAATAGGCTTCTTTTCGGGTACGAAAGACTACTAACTGCAAAATTTCAGCACGATCGGAATAAAATTGCGACCTATACTCTGCGGACAACTTTAGATGGACAGACAGACGGACGGACAGTATTGTTAAATCGACTCAGTTAGTGATTCAGAGTCGATCGGCATACTTTAAGGTGGGTCTAGCTGTAGTATTTCTAGGTGTTACAAACATCTGCCACAAAACAAACTCATAATACCCTGTACCACAGTGTGGTGTAGGGTATAAATATGGCAATGGCAGCAATTATTCGAAAGCTTTCTCGGGAAAAAGTTGAATTGCGGTGTCCATCATAACTCGATGATGGATCATCTGAAACAAAAAACCAAAATTATTTAATTAGATAATCGTTTTCCCCAGTTAACGCTGGGAGATTTTTCGAAATTTCTATTTAAATTTTTAGGAACACACTGAAGTGGAAAACGCGATTTTTGCAACAAAAAATCGCCTAATTTGTTACTGTGAAATAAAAAATATTAAAAAATTTGAAAAATCTCACCATGGTTACCTCGTAAATTATGTGCAGAAATAGTGTTAAAAATTTCAAAACGATCGGTGCTGTAGTTTGGAAATTATGATGTACACCGCCTTTGTGGGAAAAACGCTTTAAAGTTTTTCTGATGTACTGAGTCACGTATGAGGCGCGGTTGCTCAAAATGCAGTAACTTCGTTAGTTTTGCTCCGATTCATCTCAAATTTGCGCACAATATTTTTAAGACGTTCTCCATTCAAAAACTAATATAAGAAAAATTTCCAAAAAAAAAGTTTACAAACGTTACACCCCTTAAGAAGATACGAATATAAAATATCAAGAATTATACTCAGAAAACAATTTGTTATAACATTAAATACTGGAGCGAAATACGTCACTTATTGTAGATAAGCTTTCTTTTTTTGTACAAATTTTGAAGAATAAGAACATCTTTGGCACCAATCTTTACATATATGACAAATTTGTTTTCAGTTTCTGGATTTTCACTTTATCTAAATTCATTGTTTATAATAAAAATTGAGTTTTTGTTTCTTCGCTTTGCTTTTTGTTAATTTTATTTATTATTATTTCTTGATAAAGTTTAACTTATAATTTACATTAAGTTTATTTCGGTTTTTCTTTGTTGAGTTTATTATTCGGTTTATCTTTTTGTTTTCTTTGTTATTTCTCTAATATACCCTGATATAAGTATGAGTGTTTTTAACTTTTGATTAATTATAATTTATGTTATGTTATGTTAAGTTAAGTTTAGTTTATTTTTTAAATTGTAAGGACTATTACTGTTAATATTTATTTTATAACAAATTATTTTTGTTCTCTTTCTAACAAACCATTTAACTAATTATTTCGATATATTTTTAAATTTATTTAATTTTTGATTTATTTTTATTTACATTTTTGGTTTTAAATTTAAGATATTCTAGTATTTACAAAGGTCCTTTAAAAATTTTCTCCTGTGTTTAATTTTTTTTTTTCAAATTGCTTATTGCTAATGTTATTGCCTAAATTTGTTGGTGTGAGCGTAACAAGGAAACCATTGAAAATCTCTGTACGGGGCTCATTTTGTATAATTTTCATGTATGTTTTTTTGTTTGGTTGATTTCGAAAGTAATTTTTATTTCATGTAAATCAAGAGAGATTCCTGAGGTGTGTGTGGGGGGAGGGGAGTAAAGAGTGTATTTATGTGTTTTTTGAATCTCTTGTCAATTTCATGAAATCCTTTTTTCCGCTTTTCAAATGCGTTCTTGTGGAAGAAAGCATTTTCAAGTGTGTTGTGTTTGAATTCCATTGTATTATTTTTTTATTAAACAGAGATTTTGAAAGTTTTCCTTTTGTTGCCTTAGTGTATGTATGTATATATCTGTTTGCTTGTGTATGTGTGTGAATAATATATATGCATGTGATTTGCTTTTGCACAAAGTTTTCTCCTTCTTCAAAATTATAACCATGACAAAAGTTTTATTTAAAATTCGACATGTACTGAAATATGTTATGCTCTTAATCTCCTTGAAATTGTATCGTTTTTGAATTGTAGATTTCAACATAGCATGTCGCCTCTACATTGTTATACAAACTTGTCTGGCAAATTGTGGTTTTGCAAATTTCTGAATAAGTTCACAAAGTACGTGATGGAAAGACATAAATGTCAACATTATATTTAATACATCGTACATTTTAAAAGTTAAAAGTTTTAAATTTTTTTGGCTTATTTGAAAATTACAAATATGTTTGATTTCGAAGCTAAAAGTTTCCTTTTTCTAATCTGGGTGTCGTATAACTTTAATCAGAAAATCTAATTAAACTTTATAATTAGCATTTCGTGCACCGGATTTTGAAATTGGTGTACGTAGCAGTCAATTACTACAGTGACAATACCTCAAATAGTTCATAAATAAAATAAAGAAAATTTATTTCATGGTAACTAAATTATCTTATGTTTAAGTCCTATGAACCAAATCCAAAGTTGACTATTTCCACATTCTTGGGATATTTTTAAGAATTTCGGAAATAAATAGAGTATAAGCAAAGTTCAAGCAAATCCTACACTGAATACAGTGGGAGATGTGGCTAAAGCGAAAAATAATTTAACGTTTTTTTTTTCTTAAAACTTTCTCCTTGAATATGAATACTGCTCTGTTAGACATTCTTATAAATAAAACCTTCTTTTACTCATCTAATGTTTTCAGAAAATATGGCAAAAAAATTGTTATTTTTAACCAGTTAGGAAAGGCCAAAGTCGGAGCGGGCCTGGTCGAAAATATGATAATACCCTACACTGTGAATTAAACTTACCTACACTGAAAATAAAATGTAATAATCCGCAGCTGTAACAAGCCGTAGGTGTATCAAAAGAACAGTAAGTACGGGGTTTCTTAAACCAGGTACCAAATACTTGAATAAAGTACGAATTTGCAACCGCTGAATTCGTAATTTAAGCGCTCTTTAATCTTGATTGAGCTGCGTTTGCTTTTAGCCGAAATATACTGATTTCAATTTTAAGTAAAAATTACAACTTGCAGGATCGGTAGTGTGTCTTCTCGAATATAAATGAATCAAATGGATGGGTATCATTATATTGCGGATATTCAAAAATATTGAGAAAATACCAAAAAAAATTTTCAAATATCCATCATTTTCACCTACAATTATTGTAAAAAGTGTTGAAGCTAGAACGTGATGAAGCCAATAGAAAGTTACCCTCATATAGGAGCTATATCCAAACCTGAATCGATATGACCCATTTTTTTTTTTTTGGAATAGTTAACGGCATAATAAACCATAAACTGTCAACGAGATAGGTTGTGTAGTAGAGTGGCTTCATTTGTGAGGATGAAAAAAAGTTCGCTTTGCTGAAAGCTTATACGAAAATATGGTTTGTTTCATGTATATTCGCAAAATATTTTGTTTCTGCAATTGCGAAATTAGGGGCTATTTGGCGTTTAAATAACCTCTAAAAATCAGATTTTCCCTTAATAAAATTTTAAATTTTTATTACTTTGAGGAACTGACCGCTAGACATTAAAATCTGGACCATTACTTATGGGGCGACGTGGCTTCTTTTCAAAAAATTGCTATATAAAGTCACCTTTTTCTCAATTTTACTGCATGTTTACAAAATCGGAAATAATTTTACAATTTTGAACCGATTTTCTCTTTTCATGGCTCGTTATAGAACTGCTGATATCTAGATTTATTTTTTATTAAAATTAACCCTTTCAAATTCGTAAACTTTTTATTCGATTGTTGGTCCCAAATGGGTTAAAGCTAATTAATTGCCATACGCATTTTTTTAACTTCCAAATCTGAATTTTAAGAAGTTTGACATTTGTCTATAAAAGTGCTAAGTGAAAATAAATATTCAAAGTCGAAAAATATAACAATTGTTCTAGATATGGGCACATATTTCGAATAAAATTTACAAAATGGTTATTTTTGTTAAAATTTTAGTCTTGAGGTTGACATTTTGATAATTACTTTAGTGCAATCAATTCGCTTTAACCCATTTTATTTTTTTTATAAAAAATAAATCTAGAGATCAGCGGTTCTATAACGATTCATTAAAAGAGGAAATCGGACCAAAATTGTAGAATTTTATTTCCGGTTCTGTAAAAAATACACTGAAATTGAGAAAAGAGTGACTTTATATTGCTACTTTTTTAAATGCAGCCACGACGCACTATAAGTAATGGTCAAGATTTCGATGTCCAGTGGTCAATTTCAAAAAGTAATAAAAATGTAAATTTTTATTGAGAGAAAAACTGGGGCCAAATCACGGCATTCGTTATCGAGAACTTTTCGATCGAAAAGCCATTTTAATTTTTGGTAATAAGAAAAAGTGACATTGGAATTAATTATAACTATCCAGTTAAGTTGTATAAGAATGTATCTAAACAATCTACTTGTATTCGACAGAAGCTTAAGCTCTTTTGACAATAATAACAAGTAAGAAGGTTCAGTCGGGTAAACCGACTAACGAATTTAATAACTTTAAGGTCAGAAACTGTTAAGTTGTGTTGCCCATTTTTCACTGGACTGTACGTTGTATAAAAGCATTACACTGAACAAAATTTCAAGTTTTTTTGTGCACTGGTATTAAAGTTATAAGGTCCAAAAAAAAGTTATAAGGCCAAAATGGTCCATTTGTGAGGGAGATACCAAAAGTGGCGTGGCAATAACGCCCACTTTTCACTGGACTTTAGGTACTATAAAAGCATTGTACTACACAACATTTCAAGTATTTTTATGCACTATTATTAAAGTTATAACCCGTTAACTTTTGGTGCAAAATAGTATAAAGGGTCCGCCAAATAACTTTTTTTTTACTTTTTTTTGAAAATGCTATAAAAAAAACTGCTGAATATTTTCTCAAATTTCTTTTTTTATTTGAAAGTACAATGCTTTCGGTTAATAATGGAAAATAATTTCACTCAAATTGCTGCCTCGGCTGGCCATGCAGTAGCCATTTCCTGCCATGCAGCTGTATTTCACCAATGGCTTCACGAATATTGTCCTTTAAAGCGTCAATTGTCTCTGGCTTGTCAGCGTAACACTTATCTTTGAGGGCACCCCACAAATAATAGTCCAACGGTGTCAAATCGCAGCTCCGAGGTGGCCAAACGACATCAGCTCTGCGGCTGATAATGCGATCTGCAAACTGCAACATTACCATGATTTTCAAAGTAATGTCGCAATATTTCCCAGCGTTGTTCAAGCACTAGTTGAAAAAAAAAACGTTAGATGGCGGACCCTTTAGTAGTATGAGTGGTACCAAAAGGGGCATTCCAATGACGTCCTTTTTTCACTGAATTGTAAGTACTATAAAAGCAAAATTGCATGTACAAAATTGCATGTATTTGTATGAACTAATATTAAAGCTATAAGCAGTTGGGCAAAAGCTATAAGCAGTGGGGCAAATGGTCCATTTGTGTGGGAGGTACCAAAAGGAGAGTGGTAACTTCGTCATTTTTCCCGAGGTTTTTTCCTTTATTTTTATTAAGTTCCAAATTTCGTAGAGGTCACCTTTAGTATTTGACTAGATTTTTTGGAGTAAAATTAAGCCTGATAGATCCCTTTCAGAATTATAGATATTGTTTAAATAGTCAATATATAGTCGCTCTTCTGCTCCAATAATTCCACAAATACTCGTATCACGGCTTTAAATTTACATTATAACATTTTTTTGTATAAGTTGGCATGTAATTTTGCTAATTAAGCGTAAAAAGCTATATTTACAACTTTGGTGTCTTTCCCGCCAACCACTGAAATTTCCCGGCAAAAATTTTCGTAGAATATTTCAATCCCTAAATTTACTTTTCGAAAAAAGAGCTAAATTGTACCATTAAGAGCTAGAGGGTAAAGATCTTCCACAAAAATTATGATCTATGTAACTCTGACAATAAAAAATCTCTCAGACATTAACTTGCAGCATTTTTTCATTTAGTATAATGCTCCGTTTGACCAAAAAATGAAATCTTTGACCCACTGTAAAAAAACGCAGACCATCCATCTTAAGTTTATTCTACAAAAATGATCTAGTCAACTTTTTTTATTTTTATGATATTTTTTGTGCCAGCAAAAAAACGCATTTTGATATTTTTGATGTTATTGAAACGAAGATTCAATGTTCTAAATACTTCAAAAAAATTTAGTCTAAATATGACCATGAAAACTTTAACTGAAAAAAATACTATACACATTTATTTGTATATCTTTTTCGTGTATATTATATCAATTTGCAACAAACAAGTGCACAAAGCCACAACATCCAGAGTGGTGTAGGGCATAAGAAGTATGACATTTCAGTCGGGTAAACCGACTAATGGCAGTTTCTTTTCTGCAAAAAAGTGCAACATTTTCGTTGCCCTTTTCCCGATAACTGGACTTCTATGCCACATTTTGGAGTTTTGAAGTGGAAGCTAAGTTTAATTCGAGGGACTTCAACAGTTCCACCTAAAAAAAGCAAATATTTGTCAGAATTTCAAGTCGACGGGGCAACATTTTTTTCAGAATCGAAATCACCATAAGCTATACCCTCACTTTGTGAGCAATGTAAATATGCACTGGTATATGTACTAATATTATCAGTTATTTAATTTTGTTTGTCTTGGCTCTCTTTGGCTCTCTAACCTTCACTTTCTCAAAAAATTGTGGGCATTTTTTTTTCGCGTAAACAATTAAGAAGCTTTTTTCAGCATATTCTTAGCTACTTTGCTGCCAAATTAAGTTAAGTGGTATCATGAGACGTTAAAACGTCTCCTGCTTTCAACCTTACCTAACCTTCACTTTCTCAGAAAATGGTGGGAATTTTTTTTTTCGCGTAAGCAGTTAAGAACCTTTTTTAGCATATTCTTAGCTACATTACTGCCAAATTTAGTAAAGTGGTACCATCAAAGCTGAATTAGTTGTTTGACAAAAGCTGACGACACCTTTTTCGAGGGGCCCACTGATATTCAGAAATTTTCGCCACAAATCTCGCCAAACCGAGTGTAGGCTTATACTACCCTTTGGTAGTAGAATCGAACCTATACCCACAAGTCCTTGTATTTTTCACAAAGTGTTCATTTGTTGCATGGTGTTATTAAACAACTTGTATTGCCTTTTTGGAAAACTTATAACGATATGGGATTTCTCTGATGTGGTGCGAGTATTACTAAAATACTACACTAGAGTGGGGAAAAAAGAGATAAAATTGTAAATTTAAATCATTAAGTTATTGCGAAATCTAGATTAATTTTACGGCACAAATTATTTTATTTCAGCTATATATATCATGAGTTTAAAAATTTTGTTTATCCGATGTGCCCCAATTTAATGGCGTTTACGGTTCTGAAAAAATGTTGACCCGTCGACGCGAAATTCTGAAAAATATTTGCCCTTTTTGGGTATAACTGATGTAGTACAGTGAATTAAACTTATCTCATATTTCAAAATACCAAAATATGGTATAAAACTCCAGTTTCCGGGAAAAGGGCAACGAAAATGTTGCACTTTTTTGCAGAAAAGAAGTCGCCATAAGGCTCTTTTTTAGAAAATTATGCACGTCAGTATAAATGTGCCTGCTGATTTGTCTCCATTTCACCCAGAGGCAAATCAGACGTAGCTCCTCCCTAACAAATGTCTACTAAGTAGTGCAAAATGATCAGCTAAAAAATATTTAAATTCTGATAATGTACCAGCCCCACTGTGCGAAGCAGGATAACGTCTCAAAATCTAAATTCGCGTTACCTGTCCCCGCTAAGATGTTATTCTTATCTAATAAACGAATACTTAAGTAAGAAAACTAAAAACATAATATTCTATTTGTATCGGTCCAAAGTTGAGCGACAGAATACAAATAATAATACGCAACTTTTACTTACATATATATCAAAAGTTAGAATGTCAGTAAAGAATAAATTGTTGACATAAACGTTTTCTGCGAATTAGCTGATTTCATTACATTTTGTAAAATACAAACTCTGTACTTCGAAAGAATTTGCTTATGTATTGAGCTGATTTTTGTTTAATAATGAACTTTTGTCATTTTTGTTATTTCCGGCTGCAAAATTTCGCTGCAAATTTATTGACCTTGTCAGGGTAAATACAATTTTTTTAAATAAGTTTCAGTGTGAAGATTAAGAGCACATCGCAAAAACTCAAAGCACTGAAAGCATAATAAAAAAATAAATAAAAACGCATTAAAATGTGTTAAATGTAATAAATCAATCGACGGTTTCATTTTTTTATTTTAATACAATTACATGCATATATCTGGCCTCACTGCTTCATTTCAAATTGTTTATTTAATTTGTTTCTTTTTGTTTTTCATTTCATTTGACAGGAATGTTCAAAAAAAGTTTACGTTGGGACAAATGATATGTATTATTTTTGTGCAAGTGAACCTAAAAAACTTTAACAATAAAAATCAACAGAAACAACAATTTCAATCCAATCACACATTTTCTCCCTTGCTATAATAAAAGTGTTCTATTAAAACGTAACGAAAAAATTAAATTGTACATTAATATTAATAGACTTTTGAAAACAATCAGTCTTCCATAGCATTGAATCAATTTCGTATTTGGAACATTTTAGTTTTCATTTGTTTTGTAAGGGGACCTTTTTTCGAAATTGAAATTTAACCTTAATTTATTCGCCTTAATTAGTGGACGAAATGAGTATTGCAAATTTATCGGTTTCTTGTTCTTGACTAATGGGGTTTAATCGTCATTACGCAGTTCAGGGACTGTTATTTGGAACTGTTTCTTCTATAAAAGTTGGCTTAAGCCTTAATTATGGCCCTCTTTTTGTGAGAGTAATAAAGTTAACTTTTTTACATTGGGTTTTTTGGATCTTATGATACGTACAAGTGTTAGCTCATCTTTATTAATGTGCTATGTTTTGTTTTATTTTCAGATTCTTTAACGGCCCTCTTCAGATTTTAGACTACTTCATTACAAAAAAACATGTATTAATAAATGTTTTTAAAGGTTTTTTGGAATAACTTATTTATAAAACATAAGTTTGTATAATAAAATTTAGTATTATCCAATACCCTTGTGAATCTATATTTCTATAATTTCGGTTTCTCATCGGCGAAGTAAGTAATCGTACAAAATTTTGTTGTGATTATTCCATATTGAAAGTTAGCTTTTTACTATATTTCTTCTCCCAAACGAAAGGGAATACGCATTCGCCATAATGTCGTACTGAAAGGACTCTTCCTGTTTTACGGTTTTTATATACAATAGGCTTTATCGAAAAATTTGTTTTTGGGAATATCAAATCCCATGATGTATCAGAAGATGGGATTACGGCAATTTAGGCTTTTCTCAAGGCATTTCTGGACCCCAACCTTTCACTCAAGTCGGGATTCCCAGTGTATTTTACCACATTTTACTTTTTGTGGTCAATATACGCATTTAATTCTGCGTATACGCAATATACGCAGAATTAAAAAAAGGGAAATATTTCGGCCGTTTCATAACCGGACAACCGATTGCGACAAAACTTGGCATGCAGAAGAGGTATTAGAGAACATTAGTTTAATGTTTGGGCCCCCTATGGTACACAGGGGCGGGGCTACAGGACCTCAACGTTGTGCACCTTGGATAGACAAAATTTATAAGCGCGGTTAACTTTCGTCTTTTTCACCTGATTCACTATATATTTTTTAGTTAGTAGTAGACACACTTACTGGGGTCTACAAAATACTTTTTACGCCTAAGAGTTACTTCGTGTAATTACGGAGATATCTGCAATTAAAAAAATTTATTTTTTGTATTTTGTGAATATCGGATCAAAATATGGACCGATTTCTTTGGCATTAACTTTGATGGATTTTCAACAAAATTTGCTGTATACTAAAACGTTTTGGCATCCATGTAAAAAAAGTTCCCGAATGCGAGGTGGAATATGACAGCTTACCTCGAGACAAAAGAAAGAAAAAAATTTTTTAAATTTTTTCCGAGCCTGCAAAATGGGCCTAAAATTGTTTTTGTATCGTAACTTTTTTGTTTGTCACATGCCTCATAGAGGACGCTGACGTACAAAGTCATTTTCTATCCCTAAACTTTAAAAATATTCTTCCGTAGGATTAAAGCGCTTTAAAATCCATGAACATTTTGCTTTGAGTGTACGCAGTTTTATTCAAAAACAAAAATGTTATGTCTTCATTAGAAAATTGAGTGGTACACCAACGACATCTATGAGACAATGTAGTACTCGTCGAGACCAACACATTGATGTATCGCATGTGACAATCGACCAACAAGCAAAAAAGTTACGATAACAACGATTTTGGGCCGAAAAAAAAGTTCTTGCGATTGTCTCGAAGTTAGCTCTCATATTCGGCCTCGCATTTGATACTTTTTTTTGTGACCTGATACGACAAAAAAAGCGATTTTGGGCCGATTACGCGGGCTAGAAAAAATTTTAAAAAATGTTTTGGCAATTGTCTCTAATTCAGCTTTAAAATTCCGCCTCGCATTTCATATTTTTTTTTTGGTGGCCCGGTCTAATGTATACCAATACATCCAATAATACAAAAGTTATGACCATTTGAATTTATATTTTCAAAAAAATTTGATTTTGTGTCACTTTTTTGGGAAAAAGTATATTGTGGGCATACATATACTCAAAAATGGCTATGAAAAAACACAATTTTTCAGGAGAGCGAAAAAAAAACGTTTTCCCTTAGTTTTAATAGTAATTATTGTTCTACAGTGTAATCTAAAGACGATTACTAATCAATACAATTAAAAAGTAACTCGTACTTTTATAGTTTATAGCCACTGTTACATTTTTACAAATATCAGCACTATTAAAGTTCAAATTAGCAGATAGCCATTATTGCACAAAAACGTAAATAAGATTTATTGCAAACTCGTTCAAGTTTATTAATTAAATTTTGTAAATTTTTATACAATTCAACATACAACAATCCTACTAATGGGTAAAAATAAAACAAGTGTGTCAAAAATGTTTTGAAACTTGTGAGATTTTAGAAATTTATGTTTTGTTCGGTGCATAATCGAAAAAAACTAAAACAATTTGAACTGTTTTGCAAAAAAATTGTTTTTCGCGAGGTATAGTCGAGTAATTTTTTCCGAGTGTATTTAGAAAATTGCCCACTATTCATGAAACATTAGACCGATTCGTCTGATATTTGGCATATGGGTTCAAGATAAATTAAATTTTTAAGATTTATTCACTTTTCAAATTTTTATCGCACGTTTTAGAAAATATTGCAAAATATTTTTTGCACATGCAAATATATCCACTTTCTGGAGCAAAAATAGAAAACATATTATTTTGGGAATTTTACTTATATTGTAATGAATCATAATTAGAAAAAATATTTTGGTGGATCGCGGCCACTTATACTGTGGAACAAAATTAAAATTTTTCAAAAATAACAGGTACTGACAATGGATTCTGATAAAGAGTGTAAGCAAAGAATATACGAGTATCGGCGTTTTGAAAGTTGACGTATGGCGGTCATTTTAGAGGGGATCAATATTTCTTCCTTTTGCACCTTCTTATAATGAATCGGCATTGGGACCCGTGTGATCCTTACATTTAAGGTATAGGATATGTTCAGCAACATTACATACAACACTACGAAGAATATTTTAGTTGAACATTTTAATCCCCTAGCTCATCAATATAGGAGGTTTTGGTTCCTTTTGTGGAAAAGTGTAAAAATTGCGCCTAAAACGGAAGTCAAAATGTTCCACAAAAACATTCGCCCTATAAATCAACTATAGGTTTCTGAATACGCCAAACTCCAAACTCAACTTAAATGCCAGAAATAAGTCAAACATTAAATTAATTTTTAGGTCAGGTTTTGTACTTTTTCCAATTGGTGCAAAACATACAAATAGATATTAAGTTTTGACTTATTTCTGGCATTTAAGTTGAGTTTGGAGTTTGGCGAATTCAAAATGTTTGCTCCAGAAAGTGCATATATTTGCATGTGCAAAAAATATTTTGCAATATTTTCAAAAACGTCCGGTAAAAATTTGAAAAGTGAATAAATCTTAGTAATTTAATTTATTTTGAACCCATATACCA
Source organism: Eudasyphora cyanicolor (assembly GCA_963930755.1). Lineage (NCBI taxonomy): Eukaryota > Metazoa > Arthropoda > Insecta > Diptera > Muscidae > Eudasyphora > Eudasyphora cyanicolor. The sequence continues at coordinate 151,633,326 of OZ005736.1, read as the reverse complement.
AGTATCAGTCGAATCGGTCTAATGGTTTATGAATAATGGGCAATTTTGTAAATACACTCAAAAAATGACTCAACTATATCTCGCGAAAAACATTTTTTTGCAAAACTGTTCAAATTGTTTTATTTTGTTTTGATTTTGCACCGATCAAAACATACATTTCTAAAATCACACAACTTTTAAAAATCATTGACACACTTGTTTTATTTTTACCCTAATTTGGCTCTGTATGTGCTGATACGAGTATGTCTTTTTTGTCGAATTTCATATACATCGGTTACGGCTTCTATAAATTTAAGATATCAAATCGGAGGTACCTACATATAGGGGCTATATATGAATCTGAACCTATTTTTACCAAATTCAACAGGCTACGCACCTGGCGTGAAAAAGTACGTTTTTTCAAATTTCATTAAGATCGAAATGAAATTGCGACCTGTGCTTTGCGGACAACTTTAGAAGGACAGACAGACGGACGGACGGACAGACACTATCGAATCTGCTAGAGATTCAAAGTCGATTGGTATAGTTTAAGGTGAGTCTATCTCCAATAGTTTAAAGCGTTACAAACAACTGGACCAAAACAAACTTATAATACCCTGTAGGACATACAAACAACAGTAGTTTATCAAATGATAATAATCTCCATCAAATTTCCGTGTTCTATTTTCAGTTCACTATTAAAAGAAAACTAAAGCATTGGAGAAGACAGCCAGGGAAATATTCGCCAATTTCAGCTGCGGGTAAATCAATATTATAGAACATTTAAAACATAATACTCGGATATATACAAATTAATTGCTCTTTTCAAGTTTTTGCTTTTTTGAATGGCAACATTTTTTTATCCCCTCAACATTTTTTTTATCATTTGCTACGAGAAAAAAGTGTAACACATCGAAGGAGTGACCTAAGACCCTAAGTATGTTCAGCGGAAATCCGTTTTGGGTAATTTTAAGTCATTTGAGCAATGTCCGTCTGTCCGTCAGTCTGAGTGTCTATCTGTATGTCTGTCTGCAGGCTGGTGCGCAAGATAACTCTCGAAAGGCTTAACCGATTGACTTCAAATTTGGTATGCGGTATTTTTATACCCTCCACCATAAAATGGGGGGTATATTCATTTTGTTACTCCGTTGGTAACAACACTAAATATTGATCTGAAACCCCATAAAGTATATATGTATATTATTAATCGTCGTAAAATACTAAGACGATTAAGCCATGTCCGTCTGTCCGTCTGTTTGTTGTAATCACGCTACAATCTATAATACTTAAGCTAGGTGGCTGAAGTTTGGTACATATACTTCTTATATCTGCAGGTATGTTGGAATTGCAATTGGGCAATATTGGTCCAATTTGGGATGTAGCCCCCATATAGACATGTACTTTTTGAAAGCCAATTTGGAGGCCAAATGTTAAATGTAAATTAGACATAAAGAAGAAATATTTTTATCGTAATTTTTAAAAGGTTATGAAGTGATGCTCTCCTTTTTGAATTAGAGTAAAACACCTCAAATGTAATCTTTTTGGAAAACTGCATTCACAAAAATAACAACAAAAAGTCAAAATCGACACGTCCTATTGCACTTAAATTAAATTTCTCATTCATCTTCTACTTTTTTCTTAAGAAGTTGAAGAGGCACCATCATGAATATTTTTGGGGTTATTAATGGCCATAAAATCTACTACGCGAAAAAAATCAAAAGAAATGGAAGTTGTATTTTTTCTTATAATTTTGTTGTAATTTTCATTTAATTTTTTTTAAGAAATATTAATAATATTTTTTTAAGAAATATTAATAATATTTTTTTTTAAAATATTAATAATATTTTTAAAGTAATTGATTTGTAACAAGGATATTCTCCTGGCTTGCCTCTATACATAATATGTATTATAGAATGCAATTTTTTTTAAAAACGTTATGGCAAATACAATTACTTGACAGCTTCGCTCCTTGTATCGCGATTTCATGGGTGCTACCGCAATTGTCTGCAACGTTCATCTGTGATTTTTAGGTTCAAAAAGCAGAATCACATCAAGTAATGTATTTACCAACAGACCGGTTTAAAACCAGGAGAATATCCTACAAATCAGTAACGATTTAAAAAAAAACAATCGTAAATACAATTTCTAAAAACCTTTTTTTGTATTGACTGAGGCATACTAGTTTATGAAACCAACACAATTTTTTTATGGTAATTTTTTTTTTTAATTTTTTCCAAAAATTCCAATTTTTTTATTATTTGAATCATATTTTTATAAGTATATGCCAGATAAAGCCGAGATAGCATTTAAATTAAAGGAAATTATGAGGGCTTGAAATGCTAAAAACATAACTTTCACGTTAAAACGGAAGTTTCGTAACTATCGTTAAAACAATTTGAAAAATTTGATTTTTTTTCAAAAAAAATATTTTTTGCTGGCAGGAAAAATAGAAAAAGATTCGCTAAAAATTTGTTTGTTCCACTTTTTGAAAGCTAGCATCCTAACGAAGAAATCTGTGCCTATTTTCAAAAAGACTATGGATAAATGCAGGGATGCCAACTTAGTGGTTTTCGCACTAGATTTAGTGCTTTTCAGATCCCCCCATACGCGAAAAGTAATCAGTTAGTGCCAAAGATATTTTTAGTGCTTTTGACGCTTTTAGTACATTTGCACTTATATTTGTCTCCCTCATTTCACTCTGCGTTTTAAATGTCGTTGGAATTAAGAATTGTATACAACCAATAAAAACAATCGGTATTTTCAATATCATTCAAAAAGAAGAGTCAAAATAAACCAAATAATTCAGTGAAATTTTAACAATTTCACTGAATTATTTCGAAAAATTTCGTATTCAAATTTCGTTTTTTTACAGGTGGAGCGCTATCCACAAAAATATAGGGAAAAAGATCCTAATTTCACCAAATGGCTGCGCCCAACAAAAGAATTTTAAGGCACTGATGCACTTTTTTCTGATAGATTTCTTCGGCATATTTTTTCTCGTATTCAATACCTAATTTGCTTCAGACATAACAGAGATATTCCGTACGGCATACCGAGAAAAAAATATAGAAAATGTGCAAAAATCCATCTTGAGCCAAAAAAATCGTATTGCCATTTAATTATTAATTGAGCCAACTTGACTTGATATGTATATATATACCATATATTATAAATATATACTACATATTTTTTTGTTTGGACTATCAATTTTTGTTTACTGTTATACCAAAGTGCCTTGAATAAAGCAATTTTTATCCCAAATAAAAATTTTTCTAATTAAAAAAAAATTTTGTGCTTTTTTACGCTTTTTTAATTTTTCATTACGCTTTTGCTTCAGAAAAAGTTGGCATTCCTGGATAAATGTATAAATATTGTAAAAATAACGAAATTCCAAAAAAATATTTTTCTAGTTTTGCTATTTGGTTTGGGAGGTATCAAAAGGGGCGTGGCAATAATGCCCAAAATATTACATTGTAACAATTTTCAACTGTTTGTATGTGCAGGAATCGAAGTTATAAACCGTCAACTTTTTGTGCAAAGTGGTCCATTTGTATGGGAGGTACCAAAATGGGTGTGGCAAAAACGGACATTTTTCACAGGACTATATGTACTCTATTACACTCCATTATTACTCGCATTACACTCCACAACATTTTATGTATTTGTATAAACTGGAATCAATGTTATAAGCCGTTAATTTTTTTGTGCAAAATGGTCCATTTGTATGGGAGGTACGAAAAGGGGCGTGGCAACTTCGCCAATTTTGTTCAGGATGAGATATTACTACTATGTGTGAACAATTCTAAGTAGTTGTATATTAGTTATGGGATAATCAATATTACACAAAATTGTGACCATTCGTGAGGGAGGTGCTCTAAGGAGTGGACCAACATAGTCCATATTTGACCTTAGCCTGAGATAGCAAACAAATATTGACACATACCAAATTTTAAATTAATCGGTTAATCCTGTCGAAAGTTACAGTGCGCACCAATCAGACAGACAGACGGACATTGCCCAAATGGCTTAAAATGGCTCAAAACCGGATTTCTGCCAAATATTCTTTGGATCCCTTAGTTCACTCCATCAATGTGTTACAATTTTCATATTTACCCTTGTTCACAATTGTGGGGTATAAAAACAGGATTATGTTGAAATTCTCTTATTTCTACTAAAAGTGCTATAATTTGTACATTTATCCATAGTTTTTCTATAAATAGGCATTATTTTCTTCTTTATGATGCTAACTTTCAAAAATTGGAACAAATATTTTTTGGCGATTCTTTAAAAAAAATCAATTTTTTTTCTAATAGTTTTAATGACAGTAGCTAAACTTCTGTTTGCACATGAAAGTGTCATCACTAACATTTGTAGTCCTCATCATTTCCTTTAACTAACGGTGTATTTCGGCTTTATCGAGTATATACTTCAAAAATATGGTCCAAATACTAACACCTTCCAAGAAAAAAAGGAATTTTAAATAAAAATTTGTTAAAAAATTAACATAAACATTTTTTTAATTTAATTTTTTTATATATTTTTTGTGTGTTTAGGACGCCATATTACACCAGCCCTTTGACCAAAATGCTGTTGCATAGTGTAGCCTTAAAAAAAAAACAAAAAATATTTTTTTCAATTCTGTCCAAATTAAAGGCTAAAAAATACCTACATTTTCATGCGTCCAAAAACAAATTTTTTGTTTTAGATATTTAAAAAAAATGGGTTCTTGTTCTTCACCCTTAAGGGTACATATCTGGAAAATTGTATCAAAATCGGAGAGAAGTGCCAAAATTTGTGTGATGGTACTATCAAGAAATAGTCAATTCGATACTAGTATGATAAGTCGATCTATCAAGGACTCTTACACTTTTATATTTTAAATACGGTTGACCTCACATAACACGGGGGTTACGTTCCTGGAAAATTTAGTATTAAGTGAAATCGTGTTACACGATACAAGAACCTAGTGCAAAAGGGGGTTACGTTCAATGATTTCAGAAACATCCAAAAACATTTTTTTATTTCAAGGATTTTTTAATTCAAATTGTAGTTAAGTAAAAATTATGGCGTTAATAAGTTTGGTGTATACTATCATCCACTTCTGTTCATATTTCCGATTCATTTTTATTTATCATCTGTAATGATGCTTCATTTTATTCTAAGTTTTGCGAGGCTTTTACCGTCTTAAATGAATATATGTCGCAAAAGGTGAAACGTGTTAGAGCGAGGCCGCGCTGTAAGAAGTACATGTTAAGTGAGGTCTACCTGTATTCCAAATAAATATTCCATATACAGCCAAAGTTTGTATTTATCCGTCAACTCAATCAAAAGTTATGCACAAAGCTGTAAAGGTCATAGTAGAATTCCACAAAAATTGGAAAATTCATAAAGTTATGATCGCCTCTCCTGAAAAAAAGATCCTGTGTGAACTTAGCATTCTTCGGAACGCAGGCATTGAATTGTAAATAAGTACGTAGTAACAACATTAATTTTGCATATCAAACCAAGACTCCCATAGAGAGTATATGATAAATGTATACTATAGGTCGCCGCACATTAATCATACGTATCAACGTAATTGTTCCAAATATCAAAATGAAATTGATTCAATACAATCAAGAGTGAAACGATAAATTGCAATAACGAATTATTTGTTGTTGTTTTTGTTACCTACAACCAAACATAATTACATATGTAAGTATATACTAATATTGAGTATTGAGTACTGAGTATGTATGTATTGTTTTGTAATATTGCTATACATTGTTGTTTGTTTGTTAAATCTATCGATTTCTGTATATGATATAACTTCTTAAATTGTACATAGTTTTAGTTACATTCATGCTACTTTAGTTACAACGTACTTACAAAATAAAGCATATTTATATATTTTACCTATATCGAATTATGATTTACTTTTGAACATTACATTCTCTTTGGCACAAAAACCTTAAGTCTGGCGACTTTGTCATACTCCACCCCGTTGATAGGAATGGAAGTAAGTAACATCCTCCCAACCCCCGCCCTCGCTTCTGCTTGCGAGGAGTAGTACTCGAATGCAATCTGCCCTATACACATCATCTGGCCTAAATGCAATCATGATACACTAATTTTAGAAATTATATGTACACTTTGCATGTCTTACGATCGTAATTGTTATTTGTTATTTGCTATTTGTTTAGTTGGTTATTTGGTTGCATGGGGTTTTTCGGCAAGAGAATTCTCCGAAAACCCCCAAAATATAAAACTTAAATAAAAAAATATAAAATATGGCAATTTCACTAAATAGCTAAATGAAATGTGGTTGCTGATGGTAATGGCACGAGTACCTTAACATTATGCCAAAGTCATAATGATGATGATGATGATACGTTCATGTTGATTATGGTGATTCTTATTATTTAGTTTACTTAGTTTGATATTGTTATACGAATGTATTTGTTTAACATGACCCCGTGACATCGTCTGTAATTTTAATCACCCTATATGCATAATTTTCTTGAAAGCCTTGCGAAACTCCGGATTGAATATCGTATAAATGATGGGATTGACAAAGCTATTGATGTAGCCCAGCCAGGTGGTGAAGATGAAGGCCGTCACTCCCGGATTACAATCTTTGTCGAATTTTGAACACATGGCATCCAAGATGTTGCAGGAGAAAAATGGCAGCCAACAAAACAGGAAAACACCTGAAAACGAAACAGAAATTTAAAGCATTAATTTAGTTAACCATCAAAAAGTTAGGTATGCAATTTTCCTAGAACAAGTAATTAAAGTATTAAAAGGTAAAGGTAATTTTTAAAACGGAAATAAAATTTTTATTTGTGTCCAAAACATCGAAAAACTAGTAATGTAAAAATTAAGTAAATCTCGAAGTAAACGAAACTATTTGCATCAACCGAAAAAACGAAAATGAATAACAACACTTGAATACCCTCATTTTAAAGTATGCAAAGTCGACATAGCATACTTTAAGGGACGCTTAATTTTATATATATACGTGTCCCGGCGATTCGCATTGCCACGTATACGATTCAAGGTATATAATAGGGGAATTAGTCACGTTTGGGGGTGGTTTGTTTGACATAACTGAGAACGACTGGTCGGATTTTGCTGCAACACATTAAGAAAAACAAGTAAGAAAGTTTCAGTCGGCTAAACCGATTACTCGAAGTTATCTGTCAATTTGTGTGGGAGGTATCAGAACGGGTTTAATAAATACACCTATTTTTCGCTGGATAGTACATATTTTAAATGACGGCCGGAAGTTGGACCCAAGAAAATGCACCCCAAATTAAAAATGAAAATGCGCCCCAAAGTTGGGGCCTACTTTCGTTACAAAAACTGATTTAGGAAATTACACCCCCAATCAAGAAAACGGCATGAAATAAAAATAAACCCCAAAAAAATAAAAAATCTTCTCTTCTGGGAAGTGCGCAATAATACACGTATACGAACCTACATAAACCGAACCAGTGAAATTATTTTTTTTTGTAATTTAAACTCCGGAAAAGTAAAAAAAAAATTACTAAAGATTAAGAATGAATAATATTTGAATTAATTTCAAACGAAAAAAACTATATCAAATACTTTTCGTACGAAAATTTTAATACTTTTGGTCTTAGAAGTGCTGTACCCCATACAGCAACCATAAAAAAATAAGAGAAAATGAAACCCTGAAATTTTAAAAAAGAAACAACAAACAAAATAAATAAATTTATTTTAGGAATTAATTAATTTGGTTTGCTATACTCGTACTGTCTCTTATAAGAGTACCTTCATTGAACAGACTTCTTTGAGAAGTATCTCCCACGTCATAATCAATTTCATCTATCTTCTAAAAACCTTAGATAACCCACCCTCTTTCTTGTACGCCGAGAGTATGTATAATGAACATTTATAAATGATTTTCACAATATTAGTGTCAATATGATAAAATCCCTCTCAAATTGGCTAGCCATTATTTTTCCTTATACATAAATTTATTTAAAACCAGTAAGGAGAGGCTAAAGTCGGGCGGGGCCGACTATATAATACCCTACACCACTCTCGTAATATTGAGTAACTTTGATATATAAATTTTGTAATTCATGTATAAATTGTTTACATAAATTTACTTTTGGGACATTTTATACTTAAATAATACCCTGTACCACAGTGTGGTGCAGGGTATAAAAACGATTGCATCTAAAGAGCCAAATCGGACGAAACATATATGTGGGAGCTATAGCTAAATCTTAACCGATTTTCTTCAAATTCGGTAGTGTTTGTTCATGGATCAAGAAACTCTACCATTCTAAATTTCAAAATGATTGGATGTAAGATACAGCTTCTACGGGACTAAAGAACAAAATCGGACGAAACATATATATGGGAGCTATAGCTAAATCTTAACCGATTTTCTTCAAATTCGGCAATGTTGGTTCATGGATCAAGAAACTCTACCATTCCAAATTTCAAAACGATTGGATGTAAAATACAGCTTCTATAGAACTAAAGAGCCAAATCGGACGAAACATATATGTGGGAGCTATAGCTAAATCTTAACCGATTTTCTTCAAATTCGGTAGTGTTTGTTCATGGATCAAGAAACTCTACCATTCTAAATTTCAAAATGATTGGATGTAAGATACAGCTTCCACGGGACTAAAGAACAAAATCGGACGAAACATATATATGGGAGCTATAGCTAAATCTTAACCGATTTTCTTCAAATTCGGCAGTGTTGGTTCATGGATCAAGAAACTCTACCATTCTAAATTTCAAAACGATTGGATGTAAAATATAGCTTCTATAGAACTAAAGGTCTAAATCAGACGAAACATATATATGGGAGCTATAGCTAAATCTTAACCGATTTTCTTCAAATTCGGTAGTTCAAGAAACTGTACCATTCTAAATTTCAAAATGATTGGATGTAAGATACAGCTTCTACGGGACTAAAGAACAAAATCGGACGAAACATATATATGGGAGCTATAGCTAAATCTTAACCGATTTTCTTCAAATTCGGCAGTGTTGGTTCATGGATCAAGAAACTCTACCATTCTAAATTTCAAAACGATTGGATGTAAAATACAGCTTCTATAGAACTAAAGGGCCAAATCGGACGAAACATATATATGGGAGCTATAGCTAAATCTTAACCGATTTTCTTCAAATTCGTAGTGTTGGTTCAGGGATCAAGAAACTCTACCATTCTAAATTTCAAAATGATTGGACGTAAACTACAGCTTCTACAGGACTAAAGAGCAAAATCGGACGAAACATATATATGGGAGCTATAGCTAAATCTTAACCGATTTTCTTCAAATTCGGTAGTGTTGGTTCATGGATCAAGAAACTCTACCATTCTAAATTTCAAAGTGATTGGATGTAAAATACAGCTTCTACAGGACTAAAGAGCAAAATCGGACGAAATATATATATAGGAGCTATAGCTTTACAGCTTTACTCTAAACTGCAAAATTTCAGAACGATCGAAGTGAAATTGCGACCTGTAGTCGACGAACAACTTTACATGGACAGACGGACGGACAGCTAGTGATTCTGAGTCGATCGGTATACTTTAAGGTGGGTCTACCTGTGTTATTTTCAGGTGTTACAAACATCTGCCGTGTAACAAACTTATAATACCATGTACCACAGTGTGGTGTAGGATATAAAAAAATCTATATTTTTTGGTCATTTTCATCCGGTATTTTATTCAGGGTATATCCATAATAAATAACATATTCATAACTTGCGGTCGCGTTGTGGTAGACCACAATTGGCGTAATTCCCAAACTCTTGAAATACATATACATAAATGTATGTATAAGTAAAATCAATTCGAATTATATTTATTGCCAAATCATTTCCATGGCTCATAGCCAACGAAAATATTGGTGTGAACCACATCCATAAATTACAAACATTTCCAATTGTTGACTTTGTTTTTTTTTTTCTTTCTCTCGGAGGAAAGTCAGTGTTGTAACTTTTGCTGTATTGTTGTTATTGAGGGTCCACAAGTGACAATGTTCTGTAAACAAAACAATTTATAATTTATATTGTAATTTTGAGATGACTGTGTCGTGTCGAGCCGAGTCGAGCTATGGTTGTTCCAGTTTCAGGTCGGCTGGTGTCAACAAGCAATAAAACATTTTTGACTACACTTCGCCCCTCCCCCCACCATGTTTTGCTGTAATCTTTACTTTGGTCATGTCATACAATGGGAGCCCAACTTTAATTTCCGCCACCATTCAAAATGGCTGGTTTTATTGTCTCTTCAGTCGGCAATTGGTCTGCCAACACATCCATCTGAGCTGAGAGGACAGGCGGAGGGACGTACGCCTGTCTCACAGTGGGGGAATCATTATAAACATTGGAAATACATCTTGTCTTTTATTAACCACAACAATGGAAAATCGCACGCTTTTTGAGTGGAGAAGTGAAATCGCTGAGGACCTTTATATGGGGGCTATACCAAAACATGGACCGATATGCCCCATTTTTACTACACAGAATGAAAAAATTGAGAAATCCGTACTTGAATCAAGCCGTAGCGGTGTCAAAAGTACGGTAAGTACGGTTTTTCTTACACCAAGTACAAAATACTTGAATCAAGTACGGTTTTTAAGCCCTGAATTCGTAATCTTAGAGCTCATTAGGCTTGATAAGGCTTGATTTTAAGCCGAAATATTCTTATTTCAAGCATAAAGCGATTGATTTAAGAATTTTATTTTTTAAGAATTGAATATGGTTGCTCCCAAATGTTTATACATATACATCTCGTCGATTTATATGCGTGTGTGTTTGATGTTGCTTCACCCAAAATCAACCACTTAAATGAGAGCGGCTGAGAGGGTAATTTTATCATGCTCTATAATGGTTCTGGCTCTTAGAGATTAAATTAAGCTTTTTCTTCTTACTTTAAGCCATATTAGGCATAATTTACTTGATTACAGCATTACAGGGTGGCTGATATTTATTGCAACCAACTTCAGGTTGCTATCATTTCTAAACCGCTAGTCTGATAGCTGACAGATTTATTTCAGTGACAGTTCATTTTATTGTTTACAAGCTTACAAAAGCATTTTGATCTATTGCATTCAGAAAAAAAGTTATTCGTGATGGAATTCAAGCGTGATAGTGTGACTGCTTTATATTTGGGTGGAAAAACACAAGTGGCTATCGTTAGAGCCCTCCAGCATTTAAATGTGAATAAATCTTTTGTTTCTCGTACCATTGCTCGTTACCGTGATACTGGCAGTGTTGCATCCGTCCAAAATGTGGACGCAATAAAATGGTAACAACACCAGAAATGATCCGAAAAGTGAAAGCCAGATTTGATCGAAATCCACGCCGCAGTGGTAGAAAAATTGCTCGTGAGCTTAACATATCGCGAGAACGGATACAACACATATTAAAAAATGAGCTTGGACTAAAGCCATTGAAGTTCCAAAAAGTGCAAGAGCTCACCGATGCACAAAAAAAAGTTAGACTGGAATGAGCCAAGGAGTTGCTTCGCTTGCACGAAAGTGGCCAGTTACCGAATTTGGTTTTCTCCGATGAGAAGCCATTCCAAATTGAGCAGTTTGTGAACAAACACAATGATCGGGTTTACTTGCCAAAGAGGTCAGCTGAAAATGTACACCTTCGATTGGCCACCAGAACTCAAGCGCCGCCGATGGTAATGGTGTGGGCCGCCGTAACAGCCGATGGTCGCTCCCCGCTCGTATTCATCGACCATGGGGTCAAAATAAATGCCGAATATTATCGGCAAAATGTCCTAAAGACAGTATTGAAGCCCTGTGCAGACAAACATTTCGGCCGCAGACCATGGACATTCCAACAGAACTCAGCACCATCGCACTCAGCACGCGTCAACCAAGAATGGATTAAAAAGGAGGTTCCTCGCTTCATTTTTAACGCTCAATGGCCACCAAGATCTCCGGATCTCAATCCGTTGGACTTTTGCGCCTGGGGCATTTTAGAGAGTAAGGTTCGCACTAAAAAATACCAAAGTATCGATCATCTCAAGACGGCGCTTCGCCGGGAATGGGCCAAAATACCGCAGAGCCACATTCGTGCAGCGTGTGATGGCTTTGTCGGCCGTTAGAAGGCCATAATTCGTGCCAAAGGTGGCCAATTCGAACAAATCTATACTGTTTCTAAAATTTTATGTTATTTCCGACATTTTTTGTTTTGAACAATAAAATTTAAAAAAAATTTAAAAAATATAGCGCTTTACTTTGTTGCATTACATATCAGCCACCCTGTATATACTTATTGTAAGCCTTTCAGCGCTAGATTTTTTCAATTTAACCCGTTTAGTACTTGTTTTAAGAAAAACTTAGTACGAACGTACTTAATTTTTTACTTGAATTTAGTATGACATTTTTCTTTCTGTGTAGGGACGATAAGGTCCAATATAAAGTATAAATTCTTAAATTTCAGGCAGATAAATTGATAAATGTGTTCTCTAGAGCAGCGATGGGCACCCAATACTTCTACAAAATGTTTATGTATTTGTGAGAAGTGTTAACACTCTCTTTATGCACTGCGAGAAATGGTATTTGCATTTTCCTAACATATATTTGTTGGGTAAGATAATAAATAAAGTGGACAACGAACATCATTAAGTAGATTTGTGGTTATTATACGCGTACATAAAGAAATCGAACTTTAAATATGTTATGATTAGCCACATAATCATAACATATTTAAAGTTCGATTTCTTTAAATATACATATTTATTATGCTATGTAAAGTAATCAATCCAAATTTTCGAATAAAAGATCTGCATACTCGTATTGATTATGCCATATCCTTTATTTTTGCTATTACCCGTTTTCGAGTGTCCAACCTTTTTTGGGTTAGTATGTTTAGGTGTTTATACAAATTTTATTAAATAATCTTTAGAAGATAATAATATATACATTTTAAATTATTTTAAAAAAATCGTTACTTTATTTAATTTTTACAAAAAGAAAGTAATATATACATTTCTGCAGTAACATAATAAATAATTTAAACTTGTATTTAGAAATTCTTCGGTAAAAATACAATACATACTAAACTTTATTCCTATACTTGAAGTATGTATTGTAATAATTGTATCATCCATTTTTATACCCTACACCACACTGTGGTACAGGGTATTATAAGTTTGTTTCACGGCAGATGTTTGTAACACCTGAAAATAACACAGCTAGACCCACCTTAAAGTATACCGATCGACTCAGAATCACTAGCTGAGTCGATTTAACGATGTCTGTCTGTCCGTCCGTCCGTCCGTCTGTCCATGTAAAGTTGTTCGTCGACTACAGGTCGCAATTTCACTCCGATCGTTCTGAAATTAGAGCATTTAGAGCATTTCGCGGCTGTTAAGATCGCTATTGAATTTGGTTGAAATCGGTTAAGATTTAGCTATAGCTCCCATATATATGTTTCGTCCGATTTTGCTCTTTAGTCCTGTAGAAGCTTTATTTTACATCCAATCATTTTGAAATTTAGAATGTTAGAGTTTCTTGATCCATGAACCAACACTACCGAATTTGAAGAAAATCGGTTATGATTAAGCTATAGCTCCCATATATATGTTTCGTCCGATTTGGCCATTTAGTCATATAAAAGCTGTATTTTACATCCAATCGTTTTGAAATTTAGAATGGTAGAGTTTCTTGATCCATGAACCAACATTGCCGAATTTGAAGAAAATCGGTTAAGATTTAGCTATAGCTCCCATATATATGTTTCGTCCGATTTTGCTCTTTAGTCCTGAAGAAGCTGTATTTTACATCCAATCATTTTGAAATTTTGAATGGTAGAGTTTCTTGATCCATGAACCAACACTACCGAATTTGAAGAAAATCGGTTAAGATTTAGCTATAGCTCCCATATATATGTTTCGTCCGATTTGGCCCTTTAGTTCTATAGAAGCTGTATTTTACATCCAATCGTTTTGAAATTTAGAATGGTAGAGTTTATTGATCCATGAACCAACACTACCGAATTTGAAGAAAATCTGTTAAGATTTAGCTATAGCTCCCATATACATGTTTCGTCCGATTTGGCCCTTTAGTCCTGTAGAAGCTGTATTTTACATCCAATCATTTTGAAATTTAGAATGGTAGCGTTTCTTGATCCATGAACCAACACTGCCGAATTTGAAGAAAATCGGTTAAAATTTAGCTATAGCTCCCATATATATGTTTCGTCCGATTTGGCCCTTTAGTCCTATAAAAGCTGTATTTTACATCCAATCGTTTTGAAATTTAGAATGGTAGAGTTTCTTGATCCATGAACCAACACTACCGAATTTGAAGAAAATCGGTTAAGGTTTAGCTATAGCTCCCATATATATATTTCGTCCGATTTGGCCCTTTAGTTCTATAGAAGCTATATTTTACATCCAATCGTTTTGAAATTTAGAATGGTAGAGTTTCTTGATTCATGAACCAACATTGCCGAATTTTAAGAAAATCGGTAAAGATTTAGCTATAGCTCCCATATATATGTTTCATCCGATTCGGCTCTTTAGATCCAATCGTTTTTATACCCTACACCACACTGTGGTACAGGGTATTATTTAAGTATAAAATGTCCCAAAAGTAAATTTATGTAAACAATTTATACATGAATTACTAAATTTATATATCAGAGTTATTCAATATTACGAGAGTGGTGTAGGGTATTATATAGTCGGCACCGCCCGACTTTAGCCTTTCCTTACTGGTTTCTTTATGTGCACGCTAAGCAACAAGCGACGACACATCCTCGTCGATCGAATGTCCTCTCATTCAATGTGTGTGCTCATGTACACGTGAGAGGAAAAACCCCGGGTAGTGCTTTTGCCCATCGCTGCTCTAGAGTACCAAGAATTGACATTGGTGGGGACCTTTATTTGGGCTTTATAATGATATGGACCGATATGCCCCATTTTCAATTGTGATCGTCTGTAGCCTAAAAAATGCCTCAAATTTTCGTAAAGATAGCTTCATATTTGGGACCTGCACTTTGCGAACAAGAACACATAGAGAGACAGACGGACATGGCTAACTCGACTCAAAAAGTGATTCTACGCCGATCGGTATAATAGACATGGGGTATATCTTTGTTTTTTTAGGCGTTACAAACTAATGCACAGAGTCATAATAGCCTATATCACAGAGTGGTGGGGGCTATATATAAATATTGGGTTAAATATTTATTTTGAATGAAAAATGTGATATTTTTTAAAGTTACATATTTTGGATTAGGGGCCATTTGGTCCAAGGGATATTTTTGTTTTATTAAAGTCAAAATAATAACCTTTTTGCTCAAAAATAATTTGTAAATAAATTTCTTTCTTTTCACGAAGTATTGTATAAATATAAATATAAAATATTGGGTTAATCTAAATCTAATCTAGGATTCATACATATTTTCTAATCTAACAGCAGGGTTAAGATTGGTATTAGCTCTTCTATTATTGCGGACAATCTCCGTTCAACCGGTTGACTGATTAGGAAACAACTGTTTTGTTTTCACTTGCTTGGAATTCCCCCACTGTGCGTCCGTCCGTCTGTTTGTTGATCTGTCTGGTTTTTTAGACTTTATCGTGAACTTACCCAAAACAATTGCCAGAGTTTTTGTTGCTTTCCGTTCCTTTTTCGCTGAGGTTTTTTCACGTTTCTTTTTGGAGGCCTTGTGTACTTTGTATATCGTAAATCTGTATTTATTAATTTCCAAAACCAAAGACATACGTTCCGGTTTCGTGGTTGTTGTTGTTGCCGGTGTTGGATGGCAAAAGACGCAATCACATCATCATCGTCATCGTGAAGCGGATTACGATTTAGGATTTAACAAATGAGCCAGAGGACAACCACAGAGACGGATGAATAGAAACGGAAACGAACGAAACAAAAGCGAAGAAAATTAAACAGAGCGAAAGAAAAAAAAACAAATACAGAGAAAAAACTTTAGTCATTTAAAAGTACAACATCTATTTGAAATTGTTTTCCTTCTTATTGTTCTCCAGCCAGAAGATTAGAAAGGAGATGACATGCGGTTCAGCAGGATTTGTGTCTTATAAATCAAACCACCCATACATTCATCCATCCATCCATCCATCCGACCGCCAAGTCTCTCTCCTTTCCCTCTCCAACAGCAGCAATGGAATGTCATGACAATCCATGGCATTTTGTTCTGTTGCTGTTGATGCCTAAGCCTACTTACCTGGATGCCTGAATGTTTTTCTTATCCTTGCGAGAGGAAGTTTTCGATGTGGCCGATAGGGTGGAATCGTTGCGTGCCAGTGTCATGGCTTCCTGTACTCCGTATCGCATAAACGATAATGGTTTCATGGCAGCACTGGGGGAAGGGAATAGGCAATCCCCAACGAATATAAGAAAAAAACGGGAAAAGAATTGGAAAAATAAATTAATTCATTTTCTTCAAAATAAAAAAACATGGATTTTAAATATCAACGAAATCATACTAATAATGTTATTCCTTCTATATGTACGTATGTATGCCTGCACGACAACGACATACAAAGATTCGATTAATTAACAAAGCAAAAGCATTGATTTCTCTTTAATTTTAAAATTGAAACTTGGAAGTGATGTTATTGCAGTGCCATAACCAAAAATACCCAACCATCCACCCACACCATCAGGAATCCTTATGAATAGGGGGAGATTGTTAAAGAAGATGCGAGGGTAAACAATAATTAAATTTGTATTCGGGGCAGGCGACATATAAAATTCTTCCATTCTGTGAAGTGAAGAGTATATAAAATGGAAATTGCTTACGTCAGAAGGAAATCTTGAACCAACGCACAGTGGGGTCCTGATTTCCAAATAAACGAATTTAGTATATCAAACCCGTTAGCCAGATCTTATTACAGTACATGTGATACAAATTTAAAATTTTAACTACCGATTGAAGCGTTGAATCATGAAATCGGAGTTGCTATTGATGAGATTCGACCGCAAACAATCTAAAATGTACTGTAAAATTGGATTGATCGGATGAGGTACTGCCTAGCCAGTCGTGGTATTCATATGAATGATATTGGATTCCATTATTAAATGACAAAGTTCAACCTTTCCAATAAAACTTGAAATTTTGAAATTTGAAAAAGTTATCAGTACTTTTTTTATAGCCGATTCAAATTTAAAGTTTTATATTCAGAAGTCTGAACCGATTTTAAAAAAGAAACCTTCTGGACCAAATAAAATGGCTTTTCGGAAAGTTAATATATTACGTTTGAGATCTATTTCTACATCTAAAGGGAGAGGAATTTTTTCTGATTGGTAAGAAAATACGGTTTGCTCCTTAATTAGGAATCTTATGGGAAGCGAGAAATGCTATCAATAATAACAATGTCATTTTTTATACCCTATACCATAGGATGGGGGGTATATTAATTTTGTCACTCCATTTTTAACACCTCTAAAAATTGATCCGAGACCCCATAAAGTATATATATTCTTAATCGTCGTAAAATTCTAAGACGATTTTGCCATGTCCGTTCGTCCGTCCATCCGTCTGTTGTAATCACGCTACAGTCCGTAATAATAGAGCTAGGTTGATCAAATTTGGTAGAAATATTTCTTATAGTTGCAGGTTGTTTGGGATTGCAAATGCGCCATATCGGTCAATGTTCTAATATAGCTCCCCTACAGAGGTCGCTCCAAAATACGGTTTTTGAGCCATAGATACCACATTTTTATTGCAATTTAGCAGAAACTTTGCCGTTTGTATTCTATTTTGACACGAATTCATAGCAGCAAAATTTTTTGCAACTCTGTTCATATTTTGTTATAGTAACCCTATAGAGGTCGCTCCAAAATATACGTATTTAAGCCATAAATACCACATTTGCTAAGCATTTTAACTGAATCTTTGTAGTTTGAATTTAGAGGTCGCTCCAAAATGTACGTATTTAAGCCATAAATACCACATTTTCTAAGCATTTTAACTGAATCTTTGTAGTTTGAATTTAATTAAGACAAGATCTTTTCATCGCAGTAAAATGTTTTTAAGTAATTTCTTACTTTGTTATAGTCCACCTATAGATGTCGCTCTCAAAAAGTCTTATTTAAACACAAAATTTTCTAAGAAATTTAGCTGAAAAGTTACAGTTTGTATTCTATTTTGGAAAGAGTTCATCTTAACAAAATTTATACAAATCAAAATTTTATTTTGCTGTAGTCCATGGTGGAGGGTATTTAACATTAGACATGGCCGAACTTGACGCTTTTACTTGTTTAACAATGCAAATGATAAATGGTTTAGTTACTATACTACTCTTACGTATGCACTTAAATCTTATCTGATATAGTTCATATTTCGAACATTCAAAGTTTGTACTATAGGGGTAAAATGGGACAACAAAGCACTGTTAAGGTGTCATCCCTAAACTCAACCGCAAAGATGTAGAATTACGCGATTTTATGTATACCTTTTGCATGTACAAAGGAATATGTGTCATAATTGTTAATATTACAAAGTTGCTAAATGGTACGATAAGATCTCGATATCATTTAATTCTAATTGAAATTTTATAATATAAAACCAGTAAGGAAAGACAACAATACGAGAAGTGGCATTATAATAATCATTTGTAATAATTGGTTTCGTTTCCAGGGAGAAGTTGAAGGTGTTGATCATAATAAACTAGATCTGAAATGATAACCTTGAAACAAATAATCAGGAACATATACATATTCGAGTATGTGGCTATATGAAGGGTGGTTAAATTTTAACGGCCGATGGTGAAGCACAAATTATTTAGGAAATTACTGTCATTTGTTTTTATTATGATAATTTTGGTATGGTTCAATTATGTGTGGAACAAAATATCGGCCAAATGACTGCCGCGACCTCGTCGGCACACCTCCATCCGATGGTCAAAATTTTCGATGACGCTGAGGCATAATTGAGGTTCGAATTATCTCATCCTTTAGCTCTTGAATTGTTGCTGGCTTATCGACGTACACCTTTTCTTTCAAATAACCCCAAAGAAAGAGGGCCAACGGTGTCAAATCACATGATCTTGGCGGTCAATTGACATCGCCAAGACGTGAGATAATACGGCCATTGAATTTGTTGCCCAAAAGAGCCATTGTTTCGTTAGCTGTGTGGCAAGTGGCACCGTCCTGTTGAAACCACATATTGTCCACATCCATATCTTCCAATTCGGGCCATAAAAAGTTCGTTATCATCTCACGATATACGGTTTGTACAGCGCTTACATATCACATCGGTATTAACATATATATGGGGCTATATCTGAGTCTGAACCGATTTTCCTCAAATTTAGTATTGCCTCCAAGTGTATCAAGAGACTTCTCTCTGTCAATTTTTATGCAGATCATTTAAACAATATTGCTCATACAGTGCACATATCGCAACCTCCATTCTAAAACATGCTAATTCGACTTAGCTTAGTTTTAGGGAGTTTGCATTTTTAATTTCTAAATATTCCAAATTATATTCATTCAAAATTTTGTGTTTATCCATCAAGCCAATCAAAAGTTATTCACAAAACAGTGCAGGTAATTCGATTTGCATTATAAAGGAATTCCACACAAATTAAAAAAAATCATTGAACTTTGATCGCCTCTCCTGAAAAACTACCTTTTTGCACTTAGCATAGTTTAGAATAGGGATATCGATAAGTCAAATCGGAGGTACATATCGTCATCAGAAACGAAAAAGGGCCTATCATCATATTTAAAAATTTTACAGGAGAAGCAAAAAACTAAGTATAAAGAAAAGTGTTGCCGTTAGAAAAACGTGGTTTTCAGGATAATATCTAAACATAATGATGCATATATAAAATCACACAAACATGATTTATAACTTGGTTGTGAAAATTGCGTGAAATATGATTTTTAACTATGAAAAAAGAAATAATTTGTTGTTAGGCCCTTTTGAATTTCGTGCATAAATTCGCCATTTTTAATATTACCCCGTTAAGAATTTGTCAGGATGTGTATTTTGATGCAGCGTACTGATATCTATCAAAAACTGAATTTCCATATTTCTTGTTGTTACGCCCTTTTTCGTTTCTGATGACGATATATATGGGAGCTACATGTAAAACTATATGTCGATTTTTACCTATGTCGTTTGAAGAGAACATTACAGCATTTTTGTGTGTGGATATTCTTTCTCTCACAAATCTAAAACAGTAATTGGACATTTTGGGACTTAATACGGGTAGTTCTTTCTCACGTGTCACAGGTCACGTGTCACAGATCTTTTTCAAATTCTCAGAAAATGTTGCCCTAGTATGTGGGAGTAATGGCCCAAAAATTAAATTAAATTGGAGGCAAGGGGCGAGATCAAAGTTCAGAAAAATTGATTTTTTTCCTCTGTAATGGTTTTTTGAAGTTAATTTTAAGACAAAGCATAACAAATTGAAAATATTGCTTCTTAAAAGATTTGTCATGCCCTTTTTCTAAAAAAAAATTTGTTAATATTATCTAATCATCACTTTTCGCGGAAATAAATTGCGATATCTCAGAATCGATCTAATTTTTTTCCTTAAATTTTTTTTAAAAAATGGCCCATATGCACTCTACCGATGGGGTAAATTTTGGAGTGGGGACGAGTTTTGTTTAGAAGTTACATAATACAAACTGAAAATCTTCACCAAATTACAAAGAAAAAATATTTGTATCTGTTTTCAACTATATTTTGTTTTGTTGATTTTTTTAAAATATTTTTATATAACTGCTACCAAAAAGGCTATAATTTCTACATTTATCCATATATTTTTTCAAATGGACATGTTTTTTCGTTAGGATGCTATCTTACAAATAATGGAACAAACCCGTTTTTTGTGATTTTATTCTCTATTTTTGTTTTTTTTCTTGCCAGCAAAAATTATTTTTTTTTAAAAAAATCTAATTTTTCCTAATCTTTTAAGAAACAATATTTTCTATTTTCAATTTTTCATGCTTTGTAGCATTAAAATTAACTTCAATAAACCACTACAGAGGAAAAAATCAATTTTTCTGAATTTTGACCTCATGAAAAAAAGTCAACAAACAAAATATAATTGAAAACACATACAAATATTTTTTCTTTGTAATTTGGTGAAGATTTTCAGTTATTATAATGTAACATCTGAACCTATGTCTTCCCCACTTCAAAATTTACGCCATCGGTAGAGTACATATGGACCATTTTTAATAAAAATTGAAGGAAAAAATTAGATCGATTCTGAGATATATTTTGGTTTCCGCGAAAAGTGACCGACAAAAAAAACTAAAAAATAAAATAAGTATTTTTTATGCAAAGTACGCGGAAAATGCTTTAAGAAACGATATTTTCTATTTTCAATGTCTAATGCCTTGTAGCATTAAAGATAACTTGAAAATCCCATTACAGAGGCAAAAAATAGATTTTTCTGAACATTGACCTCGCCCCCTGCCTTCAATTATCATTTATTTTTTTTAATATTATGGGTCATTACTCCCACAAATTAAGGCAACATTTTCTGATCTAATTTAAGATCTAATTTTTGGCCTGTGACACTTGAGACCTACCCACAAGTACCTCCGATTTGGCATAAATGCACTGTATAAGCAACAGTTTTGAACAGATTTTTACAAAAATTGACAGAGAGTAGTGTCGTGATACATTTAGAGACAATACATAATTTGGGGGAAATCGGTTCCGATTTAGACATAGCCCCCATATATATGTTACCCCCGATTTGACATTCAAGCGCTGTAGAGACTGTATTTTATATCCGATCAGTACGAAATTCGGCAGAAAGAGGTTTCTTATTACATGAAGGAATACTGCCAAATTCGGAGAAAATCGTTTCATATTTAGATATAGCCCCCATATTTATGTTACCCCCGATATGAAATTCAAGCGCTGTAGAAACTGTATTTCTTATCCGATCGCAGCGAAATTCGGCAGTAAGAGGTTTTTTATTATATGAAGGAATTCAGATTTACATATAGATATTGCCCCCACATATGTGTTAGCCCCGATTTGACATCTGTGCGCTGTAGAGACTGTATTTCATATCCGATCAGTACGAAATTCGACAGAAAGAGTTTTCTATTTAACATGAATGAGTATTCAGGGAAAATCGATTCAGATTTATATATAACCTCCATATATATGTTCCTCTTGATTTGGTTACAAAGCGCTATAGAAGTTGTACTTTACTTCCGATCATTACAAAATTCTCCAGAAAGATGTTCTCAAATTAGGAACGAATATTGCTTAATTTAGCGATTATCGGTTGAGAATTAGATATATCCACATATATATATATATATATGTTCTTACCCATTTACCAATTATTCAAAATTATTATCGTAATGACCCGTATCGCATTGCCTTTCCTTACTGGTTTCTGTGTAAATTTGAATAAAAATCGAAGTTCAATATTTTGTTAAATTAAAGTTTTTATATATTTTTTAAATAAAATCATGTATATTTTTTTAATTCCAAAAAAAAGTGACACGAAAGTTTCAATGCCAATTAAAAATCTACGGCAAACTGTAAAAGTAAGGTAACTGCAAAAAAAATCATGTTCCAAATTTTGTATTTTTGGCATTTTGTGTTGTAGGTATTATATTATAGTAAGTACTATAAAAGCAATACACTGCACAAAATGTCAAATACTAGTATGGAATGGAGTTAAAGTTATAAGCCGTTAACTTTTTCTAAAATAGTCCATTTGTATGAGAGGTACAAAAAGGGTGGTAACGGCTTTTTCTCAAGGTGGTAGCGGCAAAGAAACTAATGCTATGTGTGAAATTGCGTAAGATTCCGATAAGTGGTATAGAATTTATTAATAATAAATATTTTCCTAAATATTGACCCTTTGTGGGTGAGTTTCTCGAAGTAGTGGGCCAACATGGACTATCTTTCATCTTAGCTTGAGGTAGATACAAGTAAAAGCGTTAAGTTCGGCAATGCCGAATCTTATATACCCTCCACTATGGATAGCATGTGACCTCACAAAATAACGCAAACCTAAAGCAAATAACACCGAAAAACACAAAACAATATAGTAGATGGGACCAGTAGGAAAAATGTAGTAGATGAGAACAGTAGGAATAACAAAAAGTTAGATGTTATATATGGAATCTATGTATATCTAAATATGGACCGATTTCGCCCAAGTTACCTGCAGCTATAAGAAGTATCTATACCAAATTTCAGCCACCTAGCTCAAGTATTGTAGATTGGAGCGTAATTACAACAGACGGACATGGCTAAATCGTCTTGGAATTTTTCGACGATTAAGAATATATATACTTTTTGGGGTCTCAGATCAATATTTAGAAGTGTTACAAACGGAGTAACAATATTAATATACCCCCCATCCTAGATGCTCCCATATATAGCATATAACTTGTTGTGATTCCTACTGTTCTCATCTAATATTTTTTTGTGTTTTTCGGTGTTATTTTCGTTAGGTTTGAGTTATTTTATGAGGTCACATGCTATCCATGGTGGAGGGTATATAAGATTCGGCTTGGCCGAACTTAACGCTTTTATTTGTTTTTTAATTTAAATGGTATCCCGTCTTTATCGACTTCAAAATATGGTCCAAATGCTAAAGACACTTGAAAATCGGAATTAAAAAAAAAATATTTTTATAGAACACATATTACACCAGAAAATGTTGTGCACAGCCATTCGACAAAAATTATCATGCTGGCTTTAAAAAAATGGAATATAATTTTTTGCTATTTTTTCCATTTTTTATTTTTTACATTCGAAATGAAAAGGAGGCCAGAAATACTAAATGTGACACAGATAATATGAAGGTTAAAATAAGTCAAAGATGGGCTTGAATATGGTACCCTCCCCGGAGTCGAACTCATACGACTTCTGATAATAATTCCTTGAAAAATTTACTCAGTACCATCTCCTATAGATGAAATACTAATTTAGTTTCGAAATTTCATTTTCTTGAATAAACAGTAGCGAACGATTTCAGATACAGTGCAATTTTTGTGTAATAAATATTATAGTTTTGAACACTTACTATGTTACGTATATTTTAAGAATATTTAAATATAAATATAAACCAGTAAGGAAAGGCTAAAGTCGGGCGGGGCCGACTATATAATACCCTACACCACTCTCGTAATATTGAATAACTCTGATATAAACATTTTGTAATTCATGTATAAATTGTTTACATAAATTTACTTTTGGGACATTTTATTCTTAAATAATACTCTGTACCACAGTGTGGTGTAGGGTATAAAAACGATTGGGTCTAAAGAGCCAAATCGGATGAAACATATTTATGGGAGCTATAGCTAAATCTTTACCGATTTTCTTCAAATTCGGCAATGTTGGTTCATGGATCAAGAAACTCTACAATTCTAAATTTCAAAACGATTGGATGTAAAATATAGCTTCTATAGAACTAAAGGGCCAAATCGGACGAAACATATATATGGGAGCTATAGCTAAATCTTAACCGATTTTCTTAAAATTCGATAGTGTTGGTTCATGGATCAAGAAACTCTACCATTCTAAATTTCAAAATGATTGGATGTAAAATACAGCTTCTACAGGACTTAAGAGCAAAATCGGACGAAACATATGTATGGAGCTATAGCTAAATCTTAACCGATTTTCTTCAAATTCGGCAATGTGGGTTCACGGATCAAGAAACTCTACCATTCTAAATTTCAAAACGAGTGGATGTAAAATACAGCTTCTATAGGACTAAAGGGCCAAATCGGACGAAACATATATATGGGAGCTATAGCTAAATCTTAACCGATTTTCTTCAAATTCGGCAATGTTGGTTCATGGATCAAGAAACTCTTCCATTCTAAATTTCAAAACGATTGGATGTAAAATGCAGCTTCTTAGGACTAAAGGGCCAAATCGGACGAAAGATATATATGGGAGCTATATCTAAATCTGAACCGATTTCAACCAAATTCAATAGCGATCTTAACAGCTACGAAATACTCTAAACTGAAAAATTTCAGAACGATCGGAGTGAAATTGCGACCTGTAGTCGACGAACAACTTTACATGGACAGACGGACGGACGGACATGCTTAAATCGACTCAGCTAGTGACTCTGAGTCGATCGGTATACTTTAAGGTGGGTCTAGCTGTGTTATTTTCAGTTATTACAAACATCTGCCGTGAAACAAACTTATAATACCCTGTACCACAGTGTGGTGTAGGGTATAAAAAACAAGGCGTTTGCTACGAGGGCGGTCTCAAAATTAGCCGACATGACTTACAGGTGGCGGTAATAGTATGATCACCTACATACATATTCATTTGAAAGCTCTCAGTCCAACCAATATTAAAACCGTGCTAGATTCTGCATTGAGGTAGTCTGCTCCTTCGTTAACAACTATAAAATATTGGGTGGCAGAGTTTAAACGAGACGAACACCGTAGTGGCCGACCAGTTAATGTGTCCACGGCAGAAATTGTTAAAAAAAAGTCCACAAAATGATTTTGGATGACCTCGGTTGAAGGTCTTGAGCTAGCTGAAGTCATAGGCATTTCAAAAAGTGCTACAGATTGCATTTTGATGATCAAAAAGCTGTGCGCAAGATGGGTGCCACATTTGCTCACAATCGAGACAATGGCCCAGTTCACACATCTCCTATAGCGATAACCAAAATCAATGAATTAAAGTTCGAAATGCTTCAACACGCAATTACTTTTTGTTTCCAAACTTGAAAATATGGCTCAGCGAAAAACGATTTAATAGAGGTGGAAGTTGCGGCTGATGACTATTTTCAGGAGCTAGACAGTTCGTACTATAAACAGGGTGTCGAAGCTATTGAAAATCGCAGGACACGAGATTTTGTTGAGAAATAAATAAAAATTTGTCAATTTTTTTTATACCCTCACTTTAGTGATATGAGGGTATATATAATTTGCTACGGCCAAAAGTGTAACACATCGAAGGAGCGACGAAAGACCCTAAGTATGTTCGGCGGGTCATTTTAAGTCTAATGAGCAATGGGTCATTTTAAGTCTAATGAGCAATGTCCGTCCGTCTGTCTGTCTGCTGGCTGGTGCGCATGATAACTCTCGAAAGGAGTAACCGATTGACTTCAAATTTGGTATGTGTTAATATTTTTCCTAAGTTAGAAGATCGACCATATTGGTCCACTTCTTCTAGTACCCCCCAAACAAAGGGTTAAAATTTAGTGAAATATTGATTCTTTAATAACTTATATACTGCTTATTCCAATCCTCTGAAATTCTACACATGATATTAATTTATTAGTCACTATTACCTCGAGAAAAATGGGCGAAGTTGCCGCGCCCCTTTTGGTACCTCCCACACATATGGTCCATTTTCCACCAAAAGTTATCTGCTTATAACAATAATATCACATCATGCAAATACTTGAAATTTTGTACAGTGTAATGCTTTTATTGAGCCTATAGTCCTGTGAAAAGTCGACGTAATTGACACGCCCCTTTTGGTACCTCCCACACAAATGTACTATTTTGCACCCAAAGTTAACTACTTATAACTTGAATACCTGTACATACAGAGACTTGAAATTTTGTACAGTGTAATGGTTTTATAATACCTACAATCCAGTGAAAAATGGGCGAAGTTGCCACACCCCTTTTGGTACCTTCCACACCAATGGACCATTTGGCACAAAAATTTAGCAGCTAATAACTTTAATACCAGTGCATACAAATACTTGAAATTTTGTACAGTGTAATGCTTTTATAGTACCTGCAGTCCTGTTAAAAATGGGGGTTATTGCCACGCCCCTTTTGGTACCTCCCCCACAAATGTACCATTTTATACAAAAAGTTAAGAGCTTATAGCGTGAGTACCAATGCACGAAAATGCAACAAAATTTTGCACTCTATAATATTTGTAAAGTACATACATAAAGCCCTATGAAAAATGGGTGTTGTCAACACGCTCCTTTTTGTACCTCCCACACATAATTTCCAAATTATACCAAAATTGAATAGATCATAATTTTAATATACCAGTGCACATTTATTTAGAGACAAATAGGAGTATTTGTTAAACTCCCTCTGGTAGCTCCCATACAATTTGACAGATTAATTTGTGTATTATTTTATATTACAGTACTCACAAAGTGAGGGTATGAGTGCCAATTCCGCCGCGGTTTCGATGGGTGGGGCGCATCCGTAATGTCACATTTTCCATGACTCTTGTCCATGAGCCAGGCATAATTTTTGGGTTATGTTGGCTGTGAGGGCCGCTGTGGTTTATGGTTTATGCATATTCGCATAGATTCAGCAACTTCAGAAAACCCACTAAAAAACCGGCTTCAATGGCACAATCTCAGTGGCCATTTCACATCACCTCTACGACCATGCCCTCAAATCGCTACTGCATAATGTGCAATGTGGCATGAGATGTGTGGCACGTAGCGCCGTCCTGTTGAAATTAAATGTCATGTAGAATTTCCAGTGTGGTATGAGATGTGTGGCACGTAGCGCCGTAATGTTGAAATTACATGTGGTAGGTGTCCACATCATCCAACTTAGGCCAACATTAGTTGGTAATCATCGACCAACGTCGATCTCAAAGTAAATCCACAGCAAACAGTGGCTGTTTAGGGATGCTTTGGGCGCTTCTGGATCTCATATGGATTGGTATTGTCCCATTTTTCGAGAGAAACGTTGCCCGAACCGAGAACCCACTTGGATAAAACAGCATGTTGTTCAATGTCATGATGATTTGGCAAAGCAGACTACGTAAATGAAAGCCAATTCGACAGATATAGCTCCAACAATATGGCCGCTATCAACTGTCAATGTTCGGGAGTCCCTTTGCGAATCACCCATATGTGGGCAAATCCTGGGTTGCGGATGTTACATTCGTACGCATTTTGTTTGTCTAAAATTTATCCCGTTGGCGTTCTGGATGCAATATTTTTAACAACAATTATTTCAACAACAATTATTTAGCAACAACAATTATTTCAGAGTTCTTTGAAATTACATTTAATTATTTACCCATAATATTTTTGATGAATGCGATGTTGCGGACGTTCCAAAAAATTCAGGTTAACGTCCATTTGCATAATTATACCCTACACCACACTGTGGTACAGGGTATTATAAGTTTGTTTCACGGCAGATGTTTGTAACACCTGAAAATAACACAGCTAGACCCACCTTAAAGTATACCGATCGACTCAGAATCACTAGCTGAGTCGATTTAACAATGTCCGTCCGTCCGTCCGTCCATGTAAAGTTGTTCGTCGACTACAGGTCGCAATTTCACTCCGATCGTTCTGAAATTTTGCAGTTTAGAGTATTTCGCGGCTGTTAAGATCGCTATTGAATTTGGTTGAAATCGAGATTTAGATATAGCTCCCATATATATGTTTCGTCCGATTTGGCCATTTAGTCCTATAAAAGTTGTATTTTACATCCAATCATTTTGAAATTTAGAATGGTAGAGTTTCTTGATCCATGAACCAACACTGCCGAATTTGAAGAAAATCGGTTAAGATTTAGCTATAGCTCCCATATATATGTTTCGTCCGATTTGGCCCTTTAGTCCTATAAAAGCTGTATTTTACATCCAATCGTTTTGAAATTTAGAATGGTAGAGTTTCTTGATCCATGAACCAACACTACCGAATTTATATGTTTCATCCGATTTGTCTCTTTAGATCCAATCGTTTTTATACCCTACACCACACTGTGGTACAGGGTATTATTTAAGTATAAAATGTCTCAAAAGTAAATTTATGTAAACAATTTATACATGAATTACAAAATTTATATATCAGAGTTATTCAATATTACGAGAGTGGTGTAGGGTATTATATAGTCGCCCGACTTTAGCCTTTCCTTACTGGTTTTTAGCTAAGTTTGCATAGTAATCACAAAAATCGAAAAACATTAAAGAAAGAGGAATATTTAATACTATTAAAATAGCTCTCATTGGAACAAACACTTCTTTAAATGTTTTTTTAGAAGTTTTTTGTTAATGATCGATTTAGTTTTTATTTAGATTTATTTATTGAATGTTTTCACATTCGAATTGTTCAGCTTTTCGATCAACTCTTCCTTTCGAAAGAGAGGTTTTTTTGTGGTGTATTGGAAAAGATAAGACACTGTGCTCTGAAAGCCATGTAAACACATACCAATCAATTCATCAATCATCAATTCAATCCTGTGCGGGGATATCATCAGAGGGTCTTATACATGACACAGTGTGAGCTTGTAGTTGTGGCGATCATCACTTGTATATATACCAATCTACAAAGAAATTTGCATATGGGAATTATATACCTACGAAGAAAGCGTACAAGTCACACAGCCAAAGCTTTAAGCGAGACTTAAATTCACCATTTTCACCACCCATGTGACTGGTAAGGGTTGCCAGTTCGACACAGTTGTCTCTACACCAATCGCCAGGTAGATGGCGTGGATTTTGAGATTAGTTGGACGATTAGAAAGACTTTACTACATTTCAGTAAGCATAGTATTTTTTTGTTGAATATCAAATATTTTTATGTTATTATTTAGAATTCATTAACACTACGTGTTGAAGATGAGCAGCTTCTTTCTAATTGTATTTAGGCGGGCTGATCCTTATTATTTAAATGTTTTTTTAGAAGTTTTTTGTTAATGATCGATTTAATTTTTATTTAGATTTATTTATTGAATGTTTTCACATTCTTTGTTCATCCAAAAACTACGTCTGTTGCGGACGTTACACAACTATTTCAATACGTTAAAACCACAACATACTGCGGAAATTTTTATATAATATAGCTGGACCCGGTCCACTTCGTTGCCCCAGATTTAAGATTTCTGATCCCGTCCATTTTTTGGACTAATTACGTAGTCTGCCGCCAAATACATATACAAAAAACTCAGCAATCTCTCTAACAAATTTCTCAAGAAATATCAATTTCAAAACATGGCTCATGTGGGCGGGGTCACTACCATTGGTCCAATCCCTCCAATTTTTTTACCAATCACGTAGCCTGTCACCAGATAAATATACACAAAATTACAGCAATCTCGCTAACAAATTGTGCTAGATATCTCAATTTCAAAATTTTACCTATATAGGCGGGGCCAAGCCCATTGGTGCGAACTCGCCCATTTTTCGATCCCGTCCATTCTTCGACAAATAACCTAAACTGCCACCAGATACATATACACAAAATTACAGCACTCTCGCTAACAAATTGTGCAAGACACAATTTAAAATATTGGCTTATACGGGCTCGGCTACACACCCTTGTCCTATTCCGCCAATTTTTGTGTCAATCACGTAGACAGCTTCAAGACACATACATATACACAAAATTACAGCTCTATCACTTATAAATTGTGCAAGATATCTCAATTTGGACAGGGCCACGCCCATTGGTCCGATCCCGCCCATTTTTCTACCAATCACGTAGACTGTCACCAGATACATATATATATACGCAAAATGTCAGCACTCTTGCTAACAAATTGTGTAATATATCTCAATTTCAAAATTTGGGCTTTTTGGGCGGGACCACGGTCATTGATCCTATCCCACCCATTTTTGGACCAATCACGTAGACTGTCACCAGATACTTATACACAAAATTACAGCACTATCGCTAAGAAATTGCTCAAGATATCTCAATTCCAAAATTAGCCTTATATGGGCGGGGCCACGCCCATTTGTCCGATCCAGCCCATTTTTGGACCAGTCACGTAGACTGCCACCAGATATATATACACAAAATTGCAGCACTCTTGCTAAAAAATTGCTCAAGATATGTCAATTCCAAAATTTGCCTTATATGGGCGGGGCCACGCCCATTTTTGGACCAATCACGTAGAATTCCACCAGATACATATACACAAAATTACAGCACTCTCGCTAATAAATTGTGCAAGATATCTCAATTTTAAAATTTTGCTTATATGGGCGAGGCCACACCCACTGGACCGATCCCGCCCATTTTTTGGACCAATTACGCAGTATTGTACCAGATACATATACGCAAAATTTCAGCGCTCTCTTTTACAAATTGTGTAAGATATCTCGATTTCTATATTTGGCTTATATAGACGGGGCCACGCCCATAGCTCCGATCGCGCCCTTTTTTAGACCAAACACGTGGACTGCTACCAGATACATGTAAACAAAATTAAACGCTCTTGCTAAAAAATTGTGCAAGATATCTCAATTTAAAATGTTGTCTTACATGGGCGGGGCCACTCCCATTGGTCCGATTCCGCCCACTTTTGGTCCAGTCCCGTATACTGCCACCAGATACATATGCACAGAATTACAGTACTTTCGCTAACAAATTGTGGAAGATATCTCCATTTCAAAATTCGGGCGAGGCCACGCCCATTGGCCCGATCCCGCCCACTTTTGGACCAATCACGTAGACTACCACCAGATACATATACACCAAATTACAGCACTCTCGCTAACAAATTGTGTAAGATATCGCAATTTAAAAATTTGTCTTATGTGGGCGTGGCACGCCCATTGGTCCAATTCCGCCCACTTTTGGTCCAATCCCGTAGACTGCCACCAGATACATATTAACAAAATTACAGCACTCTCGCTAACAAATTGTGCAAGATATCTCAATTTTAAAATTTGTCTTATGTGGGCGGGGCCACGCCCACTTGATATCTCGAAAATTCAAGTACCCTATTTTCACCACGCCCCACATATGTACATTCTGTGAAAATTTCAAGAAGATCGGTCCAGCCGTTTAGACGTCTATTCGGTACAAACAAACCAACAAACAAACAAACCAACAAACAAACACACATTCTTCTTTATATATATAGATTATAATTTATATTTTATAGAACCTACTGAACGTGTCATTTCAATGGTGGGATCATAGGAGCAGACCGCAAAATAATGATTTTATTACACACCAGACATTTTTTTACATTTTTCGGATTTACCCTTATATGTTTTTCGGATTTTCACACATATAAATATATTGAGGTGTTGCAAACGGTATGACAAATTGGGAAAGTACTAAACAGTTTGAAGATTATATATATTTTAAAATTTTTAATTTCCAAAAGACAACGTTTATGGTTGTTTAATGTACGCATTTTCTGATATCCTGCCCAATAATTATCTGCCAATAATTTAGAAGTTCTGATATTGTTGTTCATTATTTCCATTTGATCCTACTGTGCAACTTTAGGGAGAGGCTAATGCATGTAGCAGTAAGCCTGGGGAATTTAAAATATTTCTTTATAATTAGTTATTTACTCAGCGTGGATGCTATGGTAGTAAACTCCTATTAGCCAAAAGGCAAGAAACGTTATTTGTCGTTTAAAATACATACCAAATAAAATCACACTACAGCATTTAACTTCTTCATGTTAAAACATGTGCTATTTATAAAGTAAATAAATGTGTATGTTCTCCTAAAGACACGAGAAAATAAATCCACAATCGGGATTAATAGAAAATTAACTCAACAAATGTTTGAAATAATTTCGCCAACAACTAAATTCCAAAGAAGAGGTACACCTGAGCTATTTTAATTAGAAGAAACATACCTTGTCCCCGTTCCCTTTGTTTATTGTGATGGAATTAAACTCCTACATATAGAATTTTATCCACACGAAGATTTCTTAGTAGTATTTACTTTTATTTATTGTTTGCCCGAATGATATTATATGTAGCCTGGAGGGTGGTAGAAACTATTCTAGCCATTGAAATACGACAATAATTGTCATCCTATATTGTTGTAATGACAATAGAATAGGATAACTGAATGAATTACTTAGAGTATTCACTAATTTTATTTTATTCATAGCTGTCAGCAGCACTATGTGATTGAACTCCTTGTACATGTTTTGTAAAGTCAGAAAGAGGAAAATCTTAAATGTATCCAAGATCCCAGATTCTGCAGGGACAAAAATACGACAAAAAAAAATTATTTTAAATTTAAATTTTTCCAGCCACTGTCCATATAAGCGGCTCTAAGAAAAACCAGAAGCAAGTTGTGAAATTTCATCGCAATCAGGTGAAGTTTGTAGCTTACGATATAAATCGTCATCTGAAATCCAAAATCACGTAACGTCAAAAAAATCAAAATTAATTTTATGATTGATTATAGTCTATTAGGCTAAACTACACATTCCTACAACATTTTGGAGTTCAATTTCAAAAATTGACCATTTTATGAGTGATATTCAAAATGATATTAAAGCAAACAAGGGCATTAAAATAGCGGAAAGATTCATAAAATTTTATTTTAATTAATTCAGAATATACGCCACAACTACATAGTTGCGCTAGATTTGTTATTTGATTTCGCCTTAATAGTCTAAAATCCCTAAATTTGGTCCAAAGCTTCAAATTACTTTACTTTGTTTTTTGCTTCTCCTGAAAATTCATGAACATGTGGGTTACGTTATTTTGGATTTCAGGTGACGATAAACCCGATATATATCCTAAATCAGGCTCACCAGGCAATCGCTTTTTGGGGGAATTTTCAGTTCCAGTATATATTTCAAATTTATAGCAGTATCCAGAAATTCCTGATAAAATAAAAAGTTTGTATCCCCATTTATCCGGTTTCAGTGGCATGTATTGCTTTAAATGAAGACTAGATTTTGTTGAAAAAATTTGTTCATCAATTGAAAGCATTTCTTCTAGCGGCACCGAAGCAAAATTCGTTATCAGGGAATTAATTACAGGTCTCAATTTGTGTAACTTGTCATTGGTTTGTAATGAATTATCACTGCTGTAGCGTTTACTTTCTTCTACAATTATAGCAATAAATTCGTCATTAAAAAAATATTTGAAAAATTGAAATGGGGTTTGTAAATCTTGAATATGATCAGATAATCCCGTTGATCCAGTGAACGCACATGTTACACCTCTCATTCCTTGCTGTTTTCATGTTAATTCTCTGGGTTTAGTTACAGAAGAGGAATTTGCGTTGTCGTCAAAATATTGCTGAAAGTATGGATTTGAGACTTCTTGATCTACATGATCTACAGCAAAATCCAAGATATTTTTATCAACATCATCAAATTCATCATCACTCCCACATGGAATTCCATCAATCAAATCGAATCTGATTTATTTATTTTAAGGAAAGGCAGAAAGTCGGGCGGGGCCAACTATATAATACCCTACACCTCCCTTACAATGCGATAAGGGTCATTGCGACCATAATTTTGAATAATTGGTAAATGGGTAGGGACATATTATCTAATTCTGAACCGATAATCGCTATATTAAGTAATATTCGTTCCAAAATTGAGAAACATCTTTCTGGAAAATTTGATTTAATGAACATATATATATGGGGCAAAATTCCTCAAGTGTCCCAGGTAAAAAATAAAAGTTGTCCGATTTGGCTGAAATTTTACTCGTTTATTGTCCAAGCATAGAAACTCGGAGAATGCTAATATTGGGTCAATCGATCAGCGACTGACCAAGTTATTGGACATTCAATTCGGAAAAAAGCAACAATTTTTGTCAAAACTGAAATTTTCAAACGCGTTTTTCACATTAAATGAAGATTTAAGAGCAAAGCGTCAAATGACGTTCTGTAGGGATATTTCATGGACTCTTTTGCAGATAAACAACTATTGTCGTAAAGTTGCATTTTCGACCAATTTTTTTGCATTAAAAAAAATATTTCGCAATATCAAAAATATATCACGAATTTTTTTTTCTGAAATATTTTTAAAAGAATCTTTGACATGTTTGTTAGTTCATATCAAATTTGTGGAATGTACTTTTTCCGCAACAAAAAGATTTGCATTTTTTAAAAAATTAGTTCGAAAAATTACAGTCAATGCTAACAAAGTTTCAATTAATAAATTTAATAAAATATATACATACATATAAATATATATATATATATTTTTTTACATAAATTTAAAAAGAAAAAACATTACTGATTTTTACAAATCAATTTGAAGATCAAGTAGATTTAGATTTTGTTGCACAAGGTGGCGTTTCGTTTACGTTTCCTACAAGTGGGGAAGAAATTAGATTTCTCATACTTTGAAAAACGTTTGATTTCTAATCTTCCATCTGCAGTTGGAATGACTGTGTGATACTGTTGTGGTAGGTACCGTTCTCGGATATTGGTATCTTTTATGTAGGAATATTGAGATCTTCTGGTGATCTTCCTTTGTGCTATAAAAGGGTATTTTCTTGCAATACATTCTAGCCCAATTAAATAACGACGAAGCATTTAAAATCCGCGATTCTATTGGACATTGTAGACTATATCTTGCAGCGTTTCGTTTTATGTTGGCACCAACATCATCACACGCTCCTTTTCCATGTGCGGAAAGCTTTTCACTTAAATGTTCAGCAAAACGTTCAGATTCCAGTACGACTGTGTTTACTGAACATCTATCAGTTTGGAGCTATGCCTCAAATGCAACTTCTTTTATGTCTAGTTTTTTTGAGGCGTTCATTATTTCGTATCTTTAAACCGAAATACTTGGGCAAGATTTGCAATCTCTAAAATAACATTCGTTTACTGGGTCAGTACAGATGATTTTTTCAATCAAATTTTTAAAATTGCGAATATATTATTGAACCATTTATATTATATTTTTTGTTAAACGTATACAACATGTTTAACTTAAGTTTCACATTTTCATGATAAGTGCACACACTCATGGTATATGTTCCGCTACTTTGTGCAAGTACGCAATGAGCAGGTCTCAACTGGGCAAATTTCGATAAACTTATATAGACGGAGTACCTTGTTTTGCAGAGGGAATATAATTCCTGTAGGTTACATAATAGCAATCTTTTTCGCACCTGTTCACGTCCTCCTTCATTTTTTTTACCGAAACATAATCTTTTTTCCAGGGCTTTAAACGGCTGTTTTCATCCAATTCGAAAAAATGTTTAACTAACTCTTCAGTTTTATAAGGCAATTTTCTACCGCATTTCGGCTTTGGGATTGCTAAAATTCCTTGTTCAGAACACAATTTCTTTGAAGTTCTTTCTCTCCCGTTCAGAAGCGCCGAATTCATTCATAATACGGTCGCGTCCCCAAGTTTGTGATGCAAGGGTTAGTAATTGATTTTTTTATCCTCTGAATTCTTATACTTTTTCTTTACCTCTGACAAAATTTAATCACCATTCTTTTGGCTGGCTGGATTACGACACTTTTTTTCCTTCAGTCCACTCAATTAAAACTTGGTTTGACAAGAAAAACAAGATCTGGTATGCCGTACAGCGACAAAGTTTATAGAAATATATGTAAATAATTTTCTGATTTTTTAGAATTATGTTATTTTTTCGAACTAAATTTTGCTAAAAAAAAATCATATCTTTTTGTTGCGGAAAAAGTACATTCCACAAATTTGATATGAACTAACAAACATGTCAAAGATTATATTAAAAATATTGCAGAAAAAAAATTTCGTGATATATTTTTGATATTGCGAAATATTTTTTTTAATGCAAAAAAATTGGTCGAAAATGCAACTTTACGACAATAGTTGTTTATCTGCAAGAGAGTCCATGAAATATCCCTACAGAACGTCATTTGACGCTTTGCTCTTAAATCTTCATTTAATGTGAAAAACGCGTTTGAAAATTTCAGTTTTGACAAAAATTGTTGCTTTTTTCCGAATTGAATGTCCAATAACTTGGTCAATCGCTGATCGATTGACCCAATATTAGCATTCTCCGAGTTTCTATGCTTGGACAATAAACGAGTAAAATTTCAGCCAAATCGGACAACTTTTATTTTTTACCTGGGACACTTGAGGAATTTTGCCCCATATATAGGTTATGTATAAATCTGAACCGATTTTTCCTGAATACTCATTCATGTAAAAATACCTCTTTCTGTCGAATTTCGTACTGATCGGATATAAAATACAGTCTCTACAGCGCTTACATGTCAAATCGGTGGTAACATATATATGGGGGCTATATCTAAATCTGAACCGATTTTCTCCGAATTTGGCAGT
This sequence comes from Eudasyphora cyanicolor, assembly GCA_963930755.1. Lineage (NCBI taxonomy): Eukaryota > Metazoa > Arthropoda > Insecta > Diptera > Muscidae > Eudasyphora > Eudasyphora cyanicolor. The sequence goes on along the minus strand of OZ005736.1, from coordinate 151,596,424 downwards.
ATTCCTTAATGTAGAAAGAAACCTCTTTTTGCCGAATTACGTACTGATCGGATATAAAATAACATTTTTACAGCGCTTACATGTCAAATCGGGGTAAAGTATATATGGGGGCTATATCTAAATCTGAACCGACTTCTTCCAAATTTAAAAGTGTTCATTCAAATAATAGGAAACCTCTTTCTGCCGAATTTCATACTGATCGGATATAAAGTACAGTTTTTACAGCGCTTACATGTCAAATCGGGGGTAACGTATGTATATATGGGGGCTTTATCTAAATCTGAACCGATTTCTTCCAAATTTAACAGTGTTCATTCATATAATAAGTAACCTCTTTCTGCCGAATTTCATACTGATCGGATATAAAATAAATTTTTTACAGCGCTTACACTTCAAATCGGGGGTAACGTATATATGGGGGCTGTATCTAAATCTGAACCGATTTCTTTCAAATATAACAGTGTTCATTCATATAGTAAGAAACCTCTTTCTGCCGAATTTCAGACTGATCGGATATAAAATAAAGTTTTTACAGCGATTACATGTCAAATCTGGGCTAACATATACATACATATATGGGGGCTATATCTAAATATGAACCGATTTTAACCTAATTCAATAGGGATTGTCCTTGTGTCAAAAAAAATTTATGTGTAAAGTTTCGTCGAGATCGGACCTTAATTGGGACCTGTACTTTGATTACAAGAATACATGCACAGACAGACAGACGGACATAGCTAAATCAACTCAGAAAGTGATTCTAAGTCGATCGGTATAATAAACGATGGGTCTATTTCTTCTCCTTTTGGGTGTTACAAACAAATGCACAAAGTTATAATACCCTGTACCACAGTGTGGTGTAGGGTATAAAAATATTGACAAAAATTTGCCGTTACCCTTCATATATTGTATTGGAACAACAAATTGAACTCCTCACTTGTAGCACAGCTGATATTTTTTGCATATACCGTTCATTACGAAAATAGAAGAAGAAACAAGTGGTTTATTCACATATGCATCACAGCGCACTGAAGGGTTAATGACATATGTATATGGTTCAATTTTGTTTGTGACAAACTCCTTTAATAATAAAACGAAAACTGCAAAGTTTCATCCAAATTGTTTAGAAAGTGTGACAATTATGGCCTCACCAAACATACATATTTAAGAGCAGAGTGGATGGTTAATTTCCGGTATGTACATTTTGGTAGAAACAAATCAATAACAACAAATAGACTAGAAAATTTGGTATTTATGACTAAAATAATCACATTTGAGAGCAATCTATATACTGCGACTGTATCAAAACATTTATCGATGTTATTCTTTTTGTTGCGAAGAATTCTTGTCAAAATATTTTACAAACTTCGTAATCTTATATGTTCTTATGACCGTGCGGTAATTTTTAATTAATTATATTGTTGAAACTGGGCTATTTTGGTCAGATATTTTTATGTAGTAAGCAAAACTAACTTATTTCATGTTTCAATCAACGTTTCGTTGGCTTGCAACAAAATTATATTTGTATTGTTTGTAATTAAATTTTGATAAAAGTATTGCAGCATTCCTTACGATTAAATGTTTTTAGAAGTTTTTTGTTAATGATCGATTTAATTTTTTAATTAGATTTATTTATTGAATGTTTTCACATTCGAATTGTTCAGCTTTTTCGATCAACTCTTCCTTTCGAAAGATAGGTTTTTGTGGTGTATTGGAAAAGATAAGACACTGCGCTCTGAAAGCCATGTAAACACATACCCTTATACCTATTTCAATCCTGTGCGGGGATATCATCAGAGGGTCTTATACATGACACACAGTGTGAGCTTTTAATTGTTTTCATCATTAAACAAAGGGTTTTCCAACAAGAGGTGTTATTTTGGTATTCAAAGAAAAATTCAATTTTTTGAGATAAATGATCGGACGTTTGTTCCATAATAAAGATGAAGGTATGCCGTTAATAATAAAAAACAACATCAGCCAAGTGACCACCACGACCACGCCTACAGGACCATATCCTTTTCATGAAATTTTCCATAACCAAATCGCAAAGTGGCTGCCCTATGTCCTCGATAGCCTCACGAATTCTGTCTTTGAATTCGTGAGGCTATGTCCTCGACGCTGGGCTGTTAGCGTAGACCTCATCTTTCACGTGGCCCCAAAGGAAGAAGTCGCAAAGTGTTAAATCACAAGATCTCGGTGGCCAATTGTGATCACCTCTTCGAGAGATAACACGGTCCGGAAATTTTTTCCTCAACAGAGCAATAGTTTCGTTGCGTGTGTGGCACGTAGCGCCGTCTTGTTGAAAGTAAACGTTGTCCAGATTAATACCATCCAACTCCGACCATAAAAAATCATTAATCAATCCATTCACCGTAACTGTTGATCCAACCTCATTTTGGAAAAAGTAAGGTCCAATGACCCCGTCGGACCATAAACCGCACCAAACAGTCACACGTTGAGGATGGAGAGGCTTCTCAACAATAACTCTTGGGCTTTCCGAGCCCCAGATGCGACAATTTTGCTTGTTGACGTAGCCACCGAGGTGGAAATAGGCCTCATCAGTCAAGATGATTTTTCGATGATTTTCGATTTTTCGAATTTTAATAATTTCAATGCGTTGTTGAATCGTGTATCGTTCCATTTTTAGTAATGGCGTAGTTTCTACTTGTCAAATGTCAAAGAATAAAAGCTTCAAAAGTGACAGCTATCGAAATACCGGGTGATTCAAAATAACACCTATTGTTGGAAAACCCTGTATTATTAAAAAACTGGACATCACGACACAAAATTTATACCCAGCAAAATTTTTTCATTACCAAATAATCCGACGAGTAAAACTCTACGCGATATTATAATATTTAACAGTTTTTTGCTCCCCTGAAAAATTTGGTTCTTAATATAGCCCATTGTGGATATACGAGTACATAACCCTCGGTATGTTCTACGATTGTAAAAGTCGGCTGAAAATTAAATGTTACAAAATTTTTTTGAAATTTCAATTTGAAACGCCATAGCTTTCGCGGCCTTTGATGAAATTAGTTATTTATGATATGTTTAAAAACTTCTTTGTGTCCAGTTTCATACACTTTTGTTGAAAATTATGACTTATAATGAAAAATCGGAGATTCATATACATGGGGGCTATTGTAACGGACAAAATGTTGTTTTATCCGCACATAGTCATTTATTACCACTGTGCATTGGCATTCTCTCTAAGTTAGCCACTACGATCCCCCATTGACGTCATCAAACGCAAAAGCAAGAGCATCCACCATCACCACTGTGCTAAGCAATCACAGCGAACACACGCACGCACCCACATACAACCATTGACAGCCACAGCCACTCAGAATGAATATATGGCAATGCTTATACTTTCTTGTTTCGGGTGTAACATGAAAGTAAATTAAAATACACGCTGTGCATATAATTCTCGTTGACTCTGTATAGCCAGTGGTATAAGGTGTTGACGTTTTTCAGTCAATGGTGTGGATCAACGGAGCTACCAACCGAGTTAAAAGACAAGTGGCATAGTCCGCAGTCCGAATACTTAACCCGAAGCAACAGAGATCCGCCCCAATAGTCCTCTTCAGGGCTAGTATTAGTAGAACAGTCCTCTTCAGGACTAGTAGTTGTAGAACGGTCCTTTTCAGGGCTTTAACGCGGTTCGCCCGCTTACGCGATTCGCTCGCTTACGAGGTCCGCCCTCTTACGCGGTAAGACTGCACACGTGGTCAGCCCGCTTACGCGGTTCGCCCGCTTACGCGATTAGCTCGCTTACGAGGTTCGCCCTCTTACGCGGTTCGCCCGCTTACGCGATTCGCTCGCTTACGAGGTCCGCCCTCTTACGCGGTAAGACTGCACACGTGGTCAGCCCGCTTACGCGGTTCGCCCGCTTACGCGATTAGCTCGCTTACGAGGTTCGCCCTCTTACGCGGTAAGACTGCACAAGTAGTCAGCCCGCTTACGCGGTTCGCCCGCTTACGCGATTAGCTCGCTTACGAGGTTCGCCCTCTTACGCGGTTCGCCCGCTTACGCGATTAGCTCGCTTACGAGGTTCGCCCTCTTACGCGGTTCGCCCGCTTACGCGATTAGCTCGCTTACGAGGTTCGCCCTCTTACGCGGTTCGCCCGCTTACGCGATTCGCTCGCTTACGCGATTAGCTCGCTTACGCGATTTGCCCGCTTACGCGATTCGCCCGCCTACGCGGTTCGCCCGCTTCTCAATTAACTGTCTTTATGCCACTTCTCACTAAATAAAATCGTCTGTTCCATTCGCAGGTTGCCGTCGAAGATCAATCCTACTCCACTATACCGAGGACCAAGTCCAGGCCGCATAATCCGCCAACCGCCTGTGCGTCAGAACTGGGTCATTTACCGAAACCGAAGACAACACGCCGCATAATCCGCCAACCGCCTGTGCGTCATAAAAGCAACACACCGCATAATCCGATAACAGCCAGTACGTCGGGTCATCTACCGCCACCGAAACCCGCCACGCGCCTATGTGGGGCGTCCATCAAGCATCTGTATGAGGCGTCCGTCAAGCGCCACGATAGTTTACATACCACCGTCTTATTGAAGGATAGCCTTCTCTACAATCTTCATCGGCCATTATTCTGCAACTTACATCTGGAACAGGCAAAACCAACGCACTAGAGACGTGTACCCATACTCCTGCGTATAGAGCGAAACTCCGTTCATGCAACGAACAATCCTATATAGAGCGACTCATTATTTGAATAAAATAAAATATTACTTGTTGTACAAAGAAACACGATAAATAAAACCTGAATTTCGTTGCCCTGAAAAAGGGAAAATAGTGTGTTCTTATTTAAGGTTTTTGTGGGTCCTTGAATTGATCCTGGAGGCGGCTGAACTACCTCAGCCTATGAATAAAACCCCGTTACACTATGTCTAAATCTGAAACGATTTTCACCAATTTAAATAGCTTTCATAGTTGGGCAATGAAAAATGTTCCTGGCACATTTAGTAATTGCGAACAAACAGATAGCTTGATGGCCTAAACAGAAAATGATTCTAAATCGATCGGTCTAATAAACAATGGGTCTTTCTGTTCACCTTTGGGTGTTACAAACAATGCTATTATTATGTGTGAAAGTACAAAAAATGTAATTTAACAGTAAATTCAACTATTTATGAGGGAGGTGCTAGCTAGAAAGAGTGGAACGATGAGGTAATCTTTAAATATATGTAGGTTAGGAAGTGACGAAATATTAGCGTTCTAAATCAACATATTTCGGTTTCATTTAAAGCAGATGAAATCGATACCTCCATTCTAAAAAAAATGCTAAGTCGACTTAGCATGTTTTTAGGGAGATTGTATATAAAGGAATTCTTCACAAATTTAAAAAATTCGTCAAACTTTGATCGCCTCTCCTGAAAAACTACCTTTTTGCACTTAGCATAGTTTAGAATGGAGGTATCGAAATATCCTCCTAAAAAATTGGCGCTGATTTTGCTGATTGGTAAGCATTTTATACTGAATCTCTCCCTACGTAACTTTTGTTTCACGTTTTTTTGTTGGTATAAAAAAATGTTGAGTTGTTTATATCTTACTTAACTATTTGCTCAAAATTTTTTAAAGTTTAACAAAGAGTTGATTTTGTTGGCGTATCAAAGAAAATTTGTAATTACACATACATACATACATTTCCAATACTTATGAAAAAATAATTTTTCATAAATCAAATAACAAAATGTTGAAACACATAGGAAATTAACCGTACACTTACCTTAAAGCATGTTCCCGTTTAGGTGAGACATCGCCCGTGTTACGCCTACTGCTAATGGCCGATCGTTGCAGTGTCCCACTGGCCACCGGACTATCCGGAGGTGATGAGTCTTCAGCAATTCCTGTAAGGACATCGTCAACGTTTGATGGTGCATAACCAGAATCATGATTACCATTTGAATCCGCGACCATAAGATGCGGTTGCGTAGTGATTTGGGCCACCACACTGCACCTCCATTGCAAAGAATAGGGCACATAGAGCCAATACGAAATAGCCAGAGAAACAGAAGCATCCGAACAGAAGGCAGAAGGCATAAGAAAAGCAAATTTGCACAGAAATGAGGGAAGAAAGACACAAAAAGAAAGAATAATATAAACTACTCAAATATGTACTTCATTTACATACACTTATTACTTAATATCCTGTACAAAACACACATACACTTTTGCAAAAAGAAGAGCTATACATATTAAGAAAAGCCAACTTACTTGCCCGTCTCCTCCACCACGGTGGCCAGCATAAATTCGGTGGATTTATCGTTGACGATTACATGGCAATCGTCAATGTCTGGTGATATGGCATTCTCGTCCTCCTCCTCATTCGACCCGGATCCTGTGTTCGTTGCCGGTTCATCGGGCATTATACGCACACCCGTCTGTCGACTGCTATCCAGTGCAGTTTCCGCTAATCTCCGTGTCTGTGCAATATTCTCTATGACACTTCCGCCCGTCAGCTCGGATAGATGGGGTTTACGTGCGGCACGCTGTTTACGGGCTCGACTCCGCAAGGCCTACAATTTACCATAGGATCGGACCGAGCGGGTTGGTTGTGCAGCAAAAACCAAAGGATAAAGAAAAAAAATGAGAAAAAAAAGAAAAATAAAAAACGTTGATGGAGATGTTATCGCAACACGTTAAATGCTATGATTTGCCTAAACGACAGCGAAAACTGCGCGCAAACAACGACGATAACGTCGCCAAAGGACGTTAGTTAAGGACTCTATTGCATGATGCACATTGTGCCGTTGCCATTGGGTAAATGTTAGTTGCTGTTTTCGTGGTCCTTGTCATGGTTGTCGTTGTCGCTGTGGCTCTGGCACAACGAATTGAATAACTTAAACTAAACGACACTTTAGGAGGCGATGTGGTGCACACCAACCCAAGTTTCTAGGCAGAGGATTTACGAGAAGATTTATCATATTTCAGGGACAAAACATAAAGTCACCGACTAAGCTTTATCTTTCAGCCTATAGATAATACCCTGTCGCCACAGATAAAACTTCATATGCCAATAGTTGCGATGCATCGACAATGATTTATTCATCGGTTGTGGTGACTTTTGGAAAATAAATGTGGATTCTTACAGAATATTTGTGATATACTTTTGTTCCTAATCATGATTAATGATGGCTTTTGTTGGGCCAGACAGACATTTAAAAAAAGGAAAATGTATATTAATAAAATATATTAAAAAAAGAATTTAATTAAAAAATATTGCAGAGACATGACGTATAAAAAGAATAAAAAAAACGGTATATCTTAAAAATCTCATTTTAAAAAAACAGACTAAATGTGTCAAGCATTTGAATAATAAATGGTGTTTTATACCCTCCACCATTGATTGCATTCTACAGCATAGTAAAGAACCAATAGGGAGAATAAGAACACATACATATAGTGGTTTATATCTGAAACGTTCACTTACACTAGCAGCGTTCGAAAGTACTGTCATAAACCATTAATGGAAAATGTGACTTTTTAAACTTTATATTCAAAATTGAGATATGTATAGAAAGATCTAAACTTGACATTTACAATTGAAAGTGATTTTGGGCATAGAACCACCGAGGTTGTTTATGGCGAAATGCATTCTGGACGACCAATTTTGCTTCACTTTTTCGAGCAATGCTCACCGTTTGCCACTAATTGCAGCGTGCGTAAATGCGAACTTTTCTCCCTTCCAACAACGAGACTATATAGTTGCAATTTTTAGCCAAATTTTAGGCCTCAATATTTGAGGGCTACCTCTACACGGGGACTACAAAAAAAATACGAGGGTTGCTATTTATATATCGGTTCCTGGCAATTCTAGTATTGCCAGATGAGAACTGGAACTTCCATTGGAAAGTATGACATTTTTCAGCACAACTTCACTCATTTGAGCACGAATTGTTTTTTTACAGTTTGAACGCTTTAACAGCTGCTTCGGGCGTAGAAACGTTGACAAAGTAGCTTTTTCTTGATGTGAGCGAATAAGAAGAAGTCGTTGAGTTTCAAATCTGGGCTGTACGGCGGATGACAGATCAATTCGACATCTTGAGTACTCAAATAGCCCATTGTTTCAACTGATGTGTGAGAGCTCATATTGTCGTGATGCTAAATTATCCGTCATCTCTTACAGTTTTTCCTTATTTCTTCGAACACTGTTGGCAAACAGATAGTTGCGACCACTCATAATTGACCGCCCTACGTTCCACTAAAGGCAATGTGGCCACATGACCGGTTATACCGAAAAAACGCGATCATTTGCTTCGAAGTGCTTCTTCCTCGAACAACTTTCGTTGGATTTGGCTCTTCTTCGAAGACCCACACGGTCGATTGCTGTTTTGTTTCGGGCTCATACGCATAGATCCAAGATTCATCACCTGTGACGATCTTATAAACGTCTTTTGAAACACCGCGATCGTATTTTTTCAAAATTTCTTTGCACCAATCGAAACGAGCCTTTTTTGAGCGATTGTCAAATTGTGCGGGAAACAACGAGAACAAACCTTTTCTGCGGCCAGGTGTTCATGCAATATCGAATGTATGCTGGTGGAAGAAATGACCAAGGATGCCTCAATCTCACGGTAAGTCCCATAACGATCTTACAGTATCAGTTCACGCACGGCATCAATGTTCTCTGGCACAACGGCCATTTTTGGACGACCTTCGTATTTGAGCGAGCGTCGGCCACGATTGAATTCATTAAACCAGTTTTTCACAGTGCTATAGGATGGTGATTCATCGCCATACAGAGATTTAAGTTCATCAATGCACTCTTGTCATGATAATCCACGTCGAAAGTTGTGAAAAATTATCGCACGAAAATGTTCACGAGTTAATTCCATTTTTTGCCAAATTGATTTTTTCAAGTCGCCGTAAACAACACAAATGATGGTCGTACGTCAAAACGTTCTGAGTATGTTTATGCTAAAAAATGTCACACTTTCCAATGGAAATGTCAGATGCCGCCAGGCAACACTTAGTGTTGCCTAGGCCAGAAATATATATAGCAAACCTCGTATAACCTGACTAAATTTTCTTGCCAAAGTAGAATACAAACTGCAAAGTTTCAGCTAAATTGCTTAGAAAATGTGGTGCTTATGGCTTATAAAAGCCTTTTTGGGAGCGACATCCGAAGGTGGACTGTAACAAAATATGAACTGATTTAAAAAATTTTTGCTATGATGAATTATTGTGTAATTGAAACACAAACTGTAAAGATTCGCTTAAAATGCTTGGAAAATGTGGTATTTATGATTTAAATAAGCCTAATTTGGAGTGACCTCTATAGGGTGACTATAACAAAATATGAGCAGATTTGCTAAGCTGTTACTGTGATGAATTCTAATCAAATAAGAATACAAACTATAAAGTTTCAAGAAAACTGCTTTAACAACCCGGTATCTATGGATCAGAAACCGTACTTTGGAGCGACCTCTATAGGGGAGCAATATCAAAACATTGACCGATATGGCCCATTTGCAATACCAAACGACCTGCATAAGAAGTATTTCTACTAAATTTGATCAACCTAGCTATATTATTACGGACTGTGGCGTGATTTCAACAGACAGACAGGCAGACGGACATGGCTAAATCGTCTTAGAAATTCACGACGATCATGAGTTTATATATATATATTTTATGGGGTCGCATATCAATATTTCAAGATGTTGCAAACGGAATGACAAAGTTAGTATAAAAAATGTCAATGATAACATTTTTGGAATATTATTCTCAGCACTTATTACAATGACTTGATAAAAATGCATATCAGATGAAAGGGGAGAATTCACACTATTTAATTGAACTTTTGGGAACAATTCCAAGGACGAATGCTATAATTTCATTTTTAATTTTTCGTTGATTTCGAGTTATATCCTAAAATTTTAAATGACATAAGTATCAATATCAGTTGTTTTAAAGCAATAATTACCCCCCCACCTTAGAGACTCATTTGCCAAAAGTGTAACACATCGAAGAAGTGACCTAAGACCCTAAGTATGTTCGGCGGAAATCCGTTTTGACTCATTTTAAGTCATTTGAGCAATGTCCGTCCGTCCGTCTGTCTGTCTGCCTGTGTGTCTGTCTGCTGGCTGGTGCACACGATAACTGTCGAAAGGAGTAACCGATTGACTTCAAATTTGGTATGCTGTAATATTTTTCTCTATCTGCGGCTAAGTTCGAAGATGGGTCATATTGGTCCACTCCTTCTAGTACCTCCCCCACAAAGGGTTTACTTTTTGTGAAATATTGATTCTTTTATACCTTCTGTACTATTTACTCGAATCTTTTGAAATTTCACACATAGTATTAGTTTGTTAGTCGCTAACACGTCAAGAAAAATGGGCGAAGTGGCCACTCTCTTTTTGGTACCTCCCACATGAATGGACCATTTTGTACCAAAAGTTAACTGCTTATGGCTTTAATAGCAGTTCATACAAATACTTCAAATTTTATACAGTGAAATGCTTTTATAGTACCTAGAGTCCAGAGAAAAGTGGGCATTATTAGCACATTATGGACCACCTAACTGACCGAAAGAAGATCCAAACGAAAGATATTCGTTCATAGTTTAAAGGACGTTAAAAGCCACAAAAAGAGAAGCAAATTATGTCACTTAGTTCAAAAGAATATGTGTCACATGCTCAAATAAAGTACTCGTACCAAACACCACTAGTAAAATCTGATGGTAGGGATTTCCGCAAAACTAAAAATGTTTCTGTGTGTAACATTTTTTTTTTGGTGCGCAGTTCTTACAAATTTTATGTAAGAACATAATAGGATTCAAAACCTTCGATCTTAAGTATGGGAGCTTACATACATGAAAATGTAGTAGAGTCATTGAAACTTTTGGATAAAGAATCATATCAAAACGGATAGGAGAACATTTTACGACAATCGTGGTAAAGAAGCTCAGACGGCTACCCGTAAGAGGGACACCAAGAAATTATTCAAGTTATGCAGAGATCTGTCGCTGAATAATAATATAAGTTCAGTTCCCGTAGAAGATGAGAACCAAGCAAAGAAATCAGTAATCAAATTCTTAAGAGTGATTTGAAATACAGTGACCAGAAATGGGTCAATCCACAAAACATTCCTTTGATCTTAACTACTTTAACGGCCAATTCCACAATTTCCGGTTATCCTACAGTTATAGCTGTCAAATTGTATGGAATTTTTATTTTTTAACTGTTATTGGGGGTAAATAACACTTTTGTGTACATTTCTTTCCCATACATTTTTAAGGCCATACTTTAAAGCCGCATTGAAGCAGCATTGAAACCATATTTTACCTTTACCTCAAATTCAGTTTGTGAAAGTTCCTTTGATCACGTTTTATGGTGCATGCAAACGAAACTCAATCCAATTTGATTTACCGCAAATAATGAAAAACAAAAACCTTTGAAATCAAAATTAACTTTTCCCTGCAAAACGCTACAGCCATCATCCAGCTCATTCTGTTCAACCCGAACCCAGCCTAATCCACCAATTTCGTGTCAGTCATATGCAAATGGAATAACCACAATTGGCCGCGCATAACCCCCATAAAAAAATCCTATTTCACGGAAATCACAATTTAAGATATTTCCAATATTTTATTCAGCATAAAATTAATTTAAAAAAAAACATGTCAAAAAACGATTTACTTGTCGTACGTTTCATGGAAAAGTTTATAAATGCGGCCGTGCGTGCTCGAGACTGCAGAACGTGAGGTCGGTCCTGCATGTGTGAGACTGCTACTCCGACGACGACATGATTGTGACGGTGTATTGGAATTCGTGCGCTGTCATGTGTAACCGTATTAGTGTTGAATAAATAAATATTGGTATTTGGGTATTTTTTGGCAGTGTTTAAGTTTTTTCTATGTTTCTCTGATGTGATTGTGGATTTGGATATTTGGTGCAGTCTTCCTCCAGCTCTCACTTTGTCGATATCTAATTTGCCGGCCCACACTTGCATAGTGGGCTGATTTACTTATATGTACTTGTAAAGCTATTGAATACAAATAAGAAAAATTCTGTCCTACAAAGGACACATACTTTCTGTTAAATTACAGAAGATTCTGCTAAATAGTAAAGAAGCGGTAAAGTACAGTTCGCACTTTCACTTCGATCTTGATGAAATTTGCCACGAAGCACTTACTTATGTATGGGCCGAAGCCTGTTGAAATTTTGTCACAATTAGTTCAGATTTAGATATATTCCCCATATTTATATTCTTAGCGTTATAGAAGCTTATTTATGTCCAATCTTTCTGACATTTCCGAGTAGAGTTATTGATTCAGGGACAAACAGTGTCAAATTTCAGAAAAATTGGTTCTCATTTTGTATATAAATTTATATTCCGATTTTGAGTCTCAGCGCTATTGAATTCGTATTTCTTATCAGATAAAATTTGGCAGATTATAGTTTCTCATATCAACATCAAAAAGAGAGAAATTTTAAGAAAATCGGTATAGATTCACCCAAATTATAAACATGTGGGCATTTGAGGACGGCAGGAATTTAATTAGTTTCTTCCCCATAACTTCCTTAATATTGATTGATCTTAGGAGTGAAGACTTTTGTTATTAGCAAATTTGTAGAGTTTCTTCAGTCAACAACGAACACTGCCGAATTTGAAGAAAGGTGTTATAAAATGTATATTTTACGTCCAATCTTTATGAATTATGTGAGTACACGTCCTTGATCCAAGGACTGACAATGCCAAATTTGAGTAAGATCGATTCTGATTTTGATATCCTTATATGTATTCCGATTTTGAGTATTTCTCATCAGATCCACATACAATTTGATAGGTATTAGTTTGTTAAATCAAGAACGAACACTGACGAATAACTTAATACTCCCCCAAAATTGCAACATTTTAGATTTAGCGATAATAAAATGGGCATTGCGATAAAAATTTGGAATAACTGGTTTCATGTCACTTAACAAAGTACTTAGCCCCACCTCCTCATCACGGCTTATTCCAAGCAGGAGTTGAAGATGTTGATCATAATAAACAAGATTTGAATTAATAACCTTAAAACGAGCAGTATTCTTTGATAGATCAAGAATCGAAAGGAACAAATAAATAGGACTACCCCAAGAAAAACATCGCTTCTGTAGTATATTTGGTGGAAACATATTATTTTCGGGAAAATTAACTGTTTATACCCTACACCACACTGTGGTACAGGGTATTATAACTTTGTGCATTTGTTTGTAACACCCAAAAGGAGAAGAAATAGACCCATTGTTTATTATACCGATCGACTTAGAATCACTTTCTGAGTTGATTTAGCTATGTCCGTCTGTCTGTGCATGTATTCTTGTAATCAAAGTACAGGTCGCAATTATGGTCCGATCTCGACGAAACTTTACACATATATTTTATTTGGCCCAAGGACGATCCCTATTGAATTTGGTTAAGATTTAGATATAGCCCCCAATATATACGTTACCCCCGATTTGAAGAGTAAGCGCTGTAAAAATGTTTTTTTATATCCGAGCAGTATGAAATTCGGCAGAAAGAGGTTTCTTATTATATGAATGAACACTGTTAAATTTGGAAGAAATCGGTTTAGATTTAGATATAGCTCCCATATATACGTTACCCCCGATTTGACATGTAAACGCTGTAAAATCTGTATTTTATATCCGATCAGTATGAAATTCAGCAGAAAGAGGTCTCTTATTATATGAATGAACACTGTTAAATTTGGAAGAAATCGGTTCAGATTTAGATATAGCCTCCATATATACGTTACCCCCGATTTGACATGTAAGCGCTGTAAAAATGTTATTTTATATGCGATCAGTGCGAAATTCGGCAAAGAGAGGTTCCTTATTACATGAAGGAATACTGCTAAATTCGGAGAAAATCGGTTCAGATTTAGATATAGCCCCCATATATATGTTACCCCCGATTTGACATGTAAGCGCTGTAAAAACTGTATTTTATATCCGATCAGTGCGAAATTCGGCAGAAAGAGGTTTCTTATTACATGAAGGATAACTGCCAAATTCGGAGAAAATTGGTTCGGATTTAGATATAGCCCCCATATATAAGTTACCCCCGATTTCACATGTAAGCGCTGTAAAAACTGTATTTTATATCCGATCAGTATGAAATTCATCAGAAAGAGGTTTCCGATTATATGAATGAACACTTTTAAATTTGGAAGAAATCGGTTCAGATTTAGATATAGCCCCCATATATACTTACCCCGATTTGACATGTGAGCGCTGTAAATATGTTATTTTATATCCGATCAGTGCGAAAGTCGACAAAAAGAGGTTTCTTTCTACATGAAGCAATGCTGCCAAATTCGGAGAAACTCGGTTTAGATTTAGATATAGCCCCCATATATATGTTACCCCCGATTTGACCTGTAAGCGCTGTAAAAACTGTATTTTATATCCGATCAGTGCGAAATTCGGCAGAAAGAGGTTTCTTATTACACGAAGGAATACTGCCAAATTCGGAGAAAATCGGTTCAGATTTAGATATAGCTCCTATATATATGTTACCCCTGATTTGACATGTAAGCGCTGTAGAGACTGTATTTTATATCCGATCAGTACGAAATTCGACAGAAGGAGGTCTTTTTACATGAATGAGTATTCAGGGAAGATCGGTTCAGATTTATATTAAAGCTCCATATAAATGTTCCTCCTGATTTGGTATCAAACCGCAATACAAGTTGTATTTTACTTCCGATCATAAAAATTTTTCAGAAAGATGTTTCTCAATTTAGGAACGAATATTGCCTAATTTGGCGATTATCGTTTCAGAATTAGATAATATGTTTCTACCCATTTACCAATTATTCCAAATTATTATGGCAATGACCCTTATCGCAATGTTAGGGAGGTGTAGGGTATTATATAGTCGGCCCCGCCCGACTTTCTGCCTTTCCTTACTGGTTTTCTATAAGTCGGAAGAAAATTCCTGTAACTTATTTAAGAATTTCCCCGTTTTTTAAGATTATTTGCACCGAAAAAGAGATATTCAAACATATTTTTAGGTATGTTAATATCAAATATTTGCACCAAAATATATTTTATTTAAATTTTGCTCTCAAAAATATTTTGTTTACTGTTTCTTTCTCCGTGTATACATAATCTAAACTGATTTTAATCAACTTCAATCCAAAACAATTTCTGCCACATTATATATAGATCGGACGTAAAATACAGTTTTAATAGCGCTTACATACTAAAAAGGCAGGAACATTTATATGTGGCTATATCTAAATCTGATAAATCTGATTTTACTTCGTAACGCCACAAAAATCTCAAATTTCAACGAATTGGACTGAAATGTGGTATAATAAGTTTATTTGGTGGAGGTTATATGAGATCCTTGGTGGAGGGTATATAAGATTCGGCATGTCCGAACTTAATACGTCTTCACTTGTTTTCAATTCGGGGTGCATTTCTCTGGGGCCCATCTTCCAGCCGCAGTCAGTTGGTACAAGTTTCGTCCCGATCAAAAGATATCGTTTTCAAAATTTGTTACCAATACTTCTGATGCTCATATGACTTTGTCCGCCAACTTTTACGCCTATACCAAAATTTCATGTGAGGAAAATCTTTTAATTGTACACTCGCTTTAGGGAAGTATGGTATACGAATATCATTAGCAACGTGTCAAAAGTGTAACAAATAGAAGGTGGGGACAGAGACGAAAATACGTATTATGACATTTACGGTAATTTGAGCCATTTCCTTCCGTCTGTCTGGTTGGTACGCACCGATTGACTTCAAAATTGGTAAGTGGTAATTTTTTTTTCTATCTGAGCCTAAGTTCGGAGATGGGTCATATTGGCCCACTCATTCTAGTACCTCCCCCACAAAGGGTTACAGTTTAGTGAGCTATTTTTTCTCTAATAACTTCTATACTACTAGTTGAAATTTCCGAAATTCCGCGAATATTATTATTGTATTAGTCGCTAACACGTCAAGAAAAATGGGCGAAGCTTCCAAGCCCCTTTTGGTACTTCCCACACGAATGGACCATTTTACACCAAAATTAAGTATAGTTAAAAATTGTACTGATTTCATTAAACCCAAAGATTTTTTTATAAATGTTCGCAACTAAAGTCATTTTATTTTTATTCGAAATGTAGCTTAAGAGTTTTCTCTCTTGTCAAATGCTCTCTATATTTGAGCACAGCTAAGATACTTACTGTTCCATATATTTGCTTTGATTACATTTTCGAAACACAAGTACGCTTGTTTACACAATGTTAACACAATTACAACGTGCGGCCAATTTTGATTTTTGGCACGCTTAAAGTGGAAAAAGACACACTGTGCGCCCTGTGGCGCTCATTGAATTTCTGTTGATACACATATCAGAGTGGCTTAAAAAGTTTCGTTTTTTTTTGGCCATTTCGATTGTAAAAGTTTATGTATTGGGCAAATTTGCTGCAGTCAGATTTGTTGTGCAAACATAATTTGTAGATAATAGAGTTTGTTGTTATTTATATATTTTCGAATTTGGAAATTTGTATTTACGTATCGCTCTCACTCTGCTGCACTTCACAACAATTTTGGCTTTTGTGGCAGTGTCAATTGTATTACTACAGTCCGACCCTCCATTCGACGTGGACGTGGACAAGGTCGATGGTGGTGTTGCTGTTGGTACTGGTGTTGCTTTTGCTGATACATATCCTGACACTGATGATGGTCCTAGTGTTGGCGGTGTTGGCATTGGTAATAGGTAATGCTATTTACATTTCCAGCTCAGCAAACTTTGGTTAGCATTGATTTCAATAAAATCCAGACATGCGAGCACAACAAAGCAACAACGCAAATGCAATACATTGCAATTTGTTTTTTTTGGACGTCCGAATGGACGGATAGATATTTTGGCTGCCCGTTAAGCGATTTATTCTGGAGTGTCAGATATTTAAATTGAAATCGAAAAAGCCACCTAACAAATGGCCAACCGATATTGTTTATCGTTATGTCATAGACAACATCCTTAGCAACAAATCAATTTGGGGCAGATTTACGTGTTAATGGTAGAGTTAAAAAGCTCCCTTTGGAGCACAGTCGCGTAACTAAGTCCATTATTTAGACCTTGTATTTATCATATTACAAAAGAAAAGGTGCTGTTCGTATTAAAGAAGATTAACTAAGTCCGTTGGTCTGTTGGAAGTTGATAAAATTGGTTAGAAATATTTCTTATAGAGGGTGGTCCAACCATAATGGACGATGTTAATTGTGATTCACACCTTAAGTTTCTTGTCCAACTTAACTTGTCATTTCTTTCAGTGTTTGACATACACAGTACAACATTTTTCAGCTCATTGATTTGGTACTCAATTCTGAGAATTGGACGTGGAAGTAGCCAGTAGACAAGATGGATCTATTAATAATTTAATGGCCATACGAATTTTTTTGCTCAAGGTGAATTTTTTCACCTTTTATATTATTTACGGAATATCTCTTTTGTGTCTGAAGCAAAAATGTGGATAGAGGAAAAAAAATGCGGAAAAACATACCCGAAAAAAGTGCATCCAGTGCCTTAAAAATCGCAAAAATGTTCTGTTCTGCTTTATAATGTTCTGTTTTATATGTATACGTATTTTTCAATATTTTACAGACAGATATTTTATGACTTTGTGGTCATTTTTGCGATTTTTAATGCACTGGATGCACTTTTTCCGGGTATGTTTGTTCCGCATTTTTTCTCTCTTATTCAGTATCCATAACTTTGTTTCAGATACACGCTGAAAAAAAATCGCTTCTGTAGTATATTGTCCCAAACATATTCAGCTTGAAATATACAAATGTTTAGGGTACACTCCAAATATATAATATTTGGCACACACAAATACTATATGTTTGGGAGGATATTGTTCTAAACAAAAATATGTTCCCGTTCTAATATTTTTTTATTTGGAAGTAATATTTCCGAAACAAAGATTAATTTGTATTTATGTATTTTGGCAACGAATCAATGTCTTAATTTAAAGACAAGTTTTCTGTTTTTCGGAAGTTATGTTTGTAAAATGCAATTAAAACTTAAATCGTAACTATAAATTGCATTGATGGATTGACAAAAAATGATGTATTGAAATATTTATAAATTAAAATTGTTGATGTCAAACAAAAGCTAATGCTGCTAAAGACATTTTTAACTATAAAGTTTAACACGAAATCGAGGAAAAACTAACTAAAATTCGAAAAACATAGCAAAGTCTAAAAAATCTTTTTTTAAATAAAATATATTTGGAAAGCTTCTTAAGCAATAACTTTGATTGTGTGTAAACACATATTTTATTTGTGAAAGTCAGTTTGCAAATATATTATGTTCTAATATATTAATATATTCGTTCCAAACAAAATTTCTTGATTTTTAAATAAAATTTATTTGTTAACAAATATAAAATATTTAAAAAAATCGTTTCCAAATATATTTTCTTTCAATTCAAACATATCAAAAATGCAGATTTTTCCCCGTGTAGAGACAAAAATTTAGAAAAAGTGCAAAAAATCCACCTTGAGCAACAAATTCGTATGGCCAATAAATTATTAATTGAGCCAACTTGACTAAACGAGTGATGCAGAAGATTTTATTTTTGGGGCTCCTTTTACGTCCAATTCTCAGAATTGAGTTCCAAAAGCATGTGTTGTACTGTGATATTCAGCCATGGAGAGGAGAGAATTGAGCACTGCGTCAAGAATGTTGGAGCCTTTTACGAAAATGGGCGTTCAAATCATAATGCAAATGTCAACATAATCGATCAAATGTGTCCAAAATCGGGAGAATTGTGGGCAAATTTCAGCAAACCGGGTCTGTCTGTAAAAAAATGCTTCTGTAGTATATTGTCCAAACATATTCTGCTCGAAACATACATATGTTTAGGGTACACCCCAAATATATAATATTTGACACAGCCAAATATTATATGTGTGGAAGCATTTTGTTCTAAAAACAATATGTTTTCATAAAAATATTTTTTTATTTGGAACTAATGAAACGTATGAATAATGTATAAATACCTTAATTTAAAGACAAGTTTTGAGCTTTACAGAAGTTCAAATTGAAATTTTTTAATAATATGTGTATATATTTGGAAAATTCGGCTAAAATAAATTGCATGGATGGATTGACAAAAAGTAAAGAAATGCAATATTTATAAATAAAAAAATAAATGCTGTAAAACAAAATCTAATGCTGCTTATGAAATTTTTTACTATAAAGTATAACGCGAAATGGAGGAGAAATTTTAACTAGAATTCGAAAAAGTCAGCACGTTTTATACCACCATACATATTAGGCCGGGTCGATTTGTGGGGAGGCAAAAAAAGTCGCCATTGCTCAGTGAATATCGTATTCTAGGGTTCAAAATAAGAAACTTTGCCGAAGGAACCATACCTCTAAAACGAATTCTGATGTCCCGGAATATGGGTCGAACTTTTGGGTAGGGGCAAATTTTGAAAAATCCCACTTTGACCCACTTAGAGTGCTCCAATCGAGTCCAAATGTATGACCGACCCCCACTAACTTTGGAGGCCCGACCCACCCATGCCAGTGGCACACCCCTTGGAACCCCCATGGGGGTTCCATACATTTGGACTCGATTGGAGCACTATAAATGGGTCAAAGTGGGATTTTTGTCCGGGACATCAGAATTCGTTTTAGAGGTATGGTTCCTTCGGCAAAGTTTCTTATTTTGATCCCTAGAATACGATTTTCACTGAGCAATGGGCGATTTTTTAAAAAGGCGATTAAATAAAAAAAAGAATGTATGTTTGTTTCTTTGTTATATTAAGTGGGCGCGGCACCGCCAACACAAGACAAATTTTAAAATTGAGATTCTTGCACAATTTCTTAGCGAGAGTGCTGCAATTTTGTACATATGTATCTGGTGGCAGTCTACGTGATTGGTCCAAAAATGGGAGGGATCGGACCAATGGGCGTGGCACCGCCCATATAAGCCGAATTTAAAAAATGTTATATCTTGCAAATTTGTTAGCGAGAGTGCTGGAATTTTATGCATATGTATCTGGTGGTAGTCTACGTGATTAGTCCAAAAATGGGCGGAATCGGAAGAATGGGCGTGGCCCGGGCATACAAGCCAATTTTGAAATTGATATATCTTGCACAAATTTGTAGAGTGCTGTATTTTTGTGCATATGTATATGGTGGTAGTCTACGTGATTGGTCCAAAAATGGGCGGAAACGGACCAATGGGCGTGGTACCGCCCATATAAGTAAAATTTTGAAATTTATATATTTTTCACAATATGTTAGAGAGTGTGTTGTAATTCTGTGTATATGTATCTGGTGGTAGTCTACGTGATTGGTTCAAAAATGGGCGATATCGGAGCAATGGGCGTGACCCCGCCCATATAAGTCATATTATGAAATTGAGATATCATGACAATTTTGTTAGCGAGAGTGCTATAATTTTGTACATATATATCTGGTGGTAGTCTACGTGATTGTTCCAAAAATATCCGGGATCGGACCAAAGGGCGTGGCCCCGCCCATATAAGCCAAATTTTGAAATTGAGATATCTTGCACAATCTGTTTGCGAGAGTGCAGTAATTTTGTGTATGCGTCTGGTTGCCTACGTGATTGGTCTAAAAATGAGAGGGATCAGACCAAAGGGCGTGGCTCCGCCCATATAACCCTAATCTGAGCTATCTTCCACAATTTAGTAGCGATAGTACTGTAATTTTGTTTATATGTATCTGGTGGCAGTCTACGTGATTAGTTCAAAAATTGGCGGGATCGGACCAATGGGCGTGGCCCCGTCCATATAAGCCAAATTTTGAATTTGAGATATCTTGCACAATTTGTTAGCGAGAGAGATGAAATTTTGTGTATATGTATCAGGTGGCAGTCTAAGTGATTGGTCCAAAAATGGGCGGAATTGGGTCAATGGGCGCGGCCCAGCCCATGTAAGCAACTTTTTGAAATTGAGGTATCTCGCACAATCTATTTGCGAGAGTGCTGTTATTTTGTGTATATGTGTCTGGTGGAAGTCTATGTGATTGGTCTAATAATGAGCGGGATCAGACCAAAGGGCATGGCTCCGCCCATATAAGCCAATTTTGAAATTGAGGTATCTTGCACAATTTGTTAGCCATAGTACTGTAATTCTGTTTATATGTATCGGAAATCTAAATCTGGGGCAACGTAGTGGACCGCATCCAGCTATATATATATATATATAAATGGATGTGTGTATGTTAAGTATGGACTCCAAAACGGCTGGATCGGTTTTGATGAAATTTTCAGGGAATGTTCAGATAAGCCTAGAGGTTGACATAGGCTTTATAAGTTCTTGATTGAGGGGGCGTGGGTCCGCCCATATAAGCCAATGTCTTAAGTGATTCCTACTGTCCGTACCTACGAACACATTAACGAGATTCCTACTGTCCGTATCTAGCCATGTTCTGCTAAATGGACGGGATCGGAAATCGGAAGTCTGGGGCAACAAAGTGGACCGGGTCCAGCTAGTTTTATTTATAGAAGTCTGTTCGCAAATATATTATTTATTTATTTATTTTTATGAATTACAATACAAACTAATTTTTTGTTCTAATTTTACGGTCCAGGGAAAAGCCGGGTTACAAAGAACATATGAAGACATTTTCAGCGACATACCAGAGCCTCTGGTGGGAATCGAACCCACGACCCCTAAATTCAAAGGCGAGCACGCGACCGACTGGCCTACTGGGGCGCTCATTATTTTAATATATTAAAATATGCGTTTCAAACTAAATTTCAAATAAAATGTATTTGGTAGATTAGGTTGAATAGAAGAGACGTTTAAACGTCTCAAGTCCATGGACTTAAACTTAAGCCAGTGATTCGGCCTGTTGTGCGCTCCTTATTTATGACAGAAAATGTTCCATCGTTTCGATGTTTTCCCGGCATGCCCTGCTAGTCCTATGCGATGAAGATGTGCCTGTAATCTTGATTGGCCCTTTAGAACACTCATCATCTTACTAATCTCGATCTTGTTTAGTTTCAGAAAACTTCTTGTTTTCTTCTCATTTGGGTCACCCCGCAGTATCTTTGCAATTGCTCTTACAGTTGCTCTATTCCACACAGTTTTGTGAGCCATCACTGGCCAGTGCTTCAACTCATCCTTTGTGGCTTCGAAAGGTTTCAAATTTTCCAAGTTTTATACTCGAAGCCCTTTGAAGCCAAGCTGTTTGCTCGTTCATTTCCAATCACCCCGTTGTGTCCCGGTACCCAGAAAAACGCAGTTGACCATGGACTTAGTAATTATTTATCGTTCTTTCGCTGAAAAACTCGCTTCTGTAGTATATTGTCCCAAACATATTCGACTTGAATTATACATATGTTTAGTAGGGCGGGTCGATTTAAAAATCGCCCATTGCTCAGTGAAAATCGTATTCTAGGGATCAAAATAAGAAACTTCGCCGAAGGAACCATACCTCTAAAACGAGTTCTGATGTCCCGGAAAAAATCCCACTTTGACCCATTTAGAGTGCTCCAATCGAGTCCAAATGTATGACCGACCCCCACTCAGTGAAGTGCTCAGTGAAAATCGTATTCTAAGGATCAAAATAAGAAACTTTGCCGAAGGAACCATACCTCTAAAACGAGTTCTGATGTCCCGGAAAAAATCCCACTTTGACCCATTTAGAGTGCTCCAATCGAGTCCAACATTGTTTAGGGTACACTCCAAATATATAATATTTGACACACACAAATATTATATGTTTGTTTTAAACAAAAATATGTTCCCATTCTAATATTTTTTTATTTGGAACAAGTATTTTGTATTTACGTATTTTACCAATGTATCAATGCCTTAACTAAAACACAAGATTTTTGTTTTTCAGATGTTCAAAGAGCATTTTTTTATAAATTGTGTATGTTTGTAAAATTTAATTAAAACTTAAATCGTATAATCTTTCGTAAATATAAATTGCATCGATGGATTGACAAAAAATAATAAATTGGAATACTTTTAAATTAAAATTTATTGATGTAAAACAAAAGCTGATGCTGCTAAAGACATTTTTAACTATAATCTATGAAAAACTAACTAAAATTCGAAAAATTCAGCAAAGTTTACAAATCATTTTTAAATAAAAATATTTGGAAAACATCTTAAACAATAATTTTGTTTGTGGGTAAACACATATTTTATTTGTGAAAGTCAGTGCGCAAATATATATTGTTCTAATATATTAATATATGCGTTCCAAACAAAGTTTCATGATTTTCAAATAAAATTAGTTTGTTAACAAATATATAATATTTAAAAAAAAATTGTTTCCAAATATATTTTCTTTCAATTCAAACATATCAAAAATGGCGATTTTCCTCCGTGTACAGTCTAACACTGTTCTGGATTTGACCTTTCCGATGTTATTGCTTTGATCGTCATTTGGCTATCTGTGAATATGTTGGCATATTTAGACTTTGTGGTATTACTCACTCCGTGATTGCTCGAACTTCTGCTTGAAATACTGTGTTATGGTATGGGAGGCGGAAGTAAAGTTCGACTTCTGGTTCATCAATACGAACGAATTACAGGTAGCTGTAAGCCGCACTTCAGGAATGCGGTCGGAGATTTCCGTTGTATTAATATGACCGACCAGTGATTGTAATATCTTCTGATGGTACGACTTGTGGTCTCGATTTATCCATTCACCCATCACTTGTAGACGTCTTGCTGTGAGGGCTGCCTCATACTTTATACGGATATCTATTGGTTGGATGTGCAGTAGATACGAGTATATACAGGGTCTCCCATATTCGACGGACCCATCTGGCAACGCCATAACTTTTGACAGAGATGTCAGATCGCTTAATGACATACCGCGTTTGAAGCGTCAGTCCAAGCAGATTTTTACCATGGAACAATGCACGCCACGCGAGCGCTCTGAAATAGTTGAAATTTACATTCAACAGAAGAAGTCAAGTCAACGTGCTTTTAAAATATTAAAAAATGTGAGAATTGCGCCTTCTAAGAACACCATTAAGCGTTTATACGAAAAAATTTCGACTGGTGAGGCTCTTTATAATCCGAAGAGGCCAAATAAAAGTCGACCAATGCGATCGGCCGAGAATATCGCTGCCGTACGAGCCAGTGTTGAGAGGTCCCCAAGAACATCCCAAAAACGCCGTTCTCAGCAGTTGGGCATGGCTCGGTCCACTTTACAACGGATTATTCGCGTTGATTTGCATTTGTTCCCGTACAAAATTCAATTGACGCAAAGATTGTTGCCTGCGGACAAGCCTCGTCGATTGTAATGGGCCCAACGAGTCCGTGGGTCCGTCGAATATGGGCAACCCTGTATATACTTTTTGCTATGGTATTACGTTGTACTTTTTGTCCATTGATGTCCACCACACTACAGAGGCGTAGGTTATTAGTGGTCTAATCACGCTCATGTAAAGCCAGTGTGTCATATTTGGACGTAGTCCCCATTTCGAACCTATAGCTCTTCCGCACGACGACCAACATCTGTGGGCCTTTGAAACTCTTAAAGTTTCTGATCCAAGATTACTCCCAAGTATTTTACCTTTTTAGATATGGCAATATTCTTATCCAAGTATCGAGGCACGGTAAAAGGATGAATCTTCCTTTTCCTTCCTTGGAGCATCACATTTTCGGTCTGTAACTGTTCCTTTGTTGGCCCAGCATTACCACTCAGGAAATGAGTTTTCATCAAAAGCCTCTATAGTTTCCATCCTTTTACCCATTTCATCCACCAGTGTTTTTTTATTTTAGACATTCTGTTAACGCTGTCTACATGTTCACAGAACAGCCTCCAGGAGTTACGTTTCGCCAGTCTAATGATTTTATTGTATTCTTTGAGTCTTCTGTGGTAGTTATCCCAATATACTGATAGCTTTTTACGTCGAGCTCTGTTGTAATGTCTGCGGACATCCTTGCCAATCGAGCGAATTTGCCCTGTCATCCAGCGTTTCTCATAGGCAGATTTCCTTTCTCGAAGCGGGCAACTATCTTCGAATGATTTTACAAGAGCCTCCGTAATCCCCTCAAATTGATATCAATGTCTTCTGTACTTGGATAATCGTGTTTAGGCTGGCCCAATCGATTTCTAAGTAGATTGCCGAATTTGGCTCAGTCGCTTTTAGCCTTATTACGGAAACTTATTGGGTCAGGCGGTGGCCGTGCAATATTAACCCTTATATAACGGTGGTCCGAATAGCAGTGTTCATCCGAAACCCTCCACTCATGGAGCTGATCAATGAGGTTTTCTGAGCATATCGTTATATCTAATACTCTTCCCTAATTTTGTTAACAAAGGTCGCCTTGTTCCCTATGTTGATAGTTAGGAGATCGCTAGTATTAAAAAATTCTATAAGGGCTTGTCCCCTTTTATTGGTGTCAGTACTGCCCCAAGCAATATGGTGTAAGTTGGCATCACAACCAGCTAGTAACACATTACTTGTAATTTTGGATTCCCTTCCTTAACAGACGTTGTTATTCCGACGTAGGTGACGTCGGCGCATCGAATGGCAGGTATACTGACGCCAGGTACATACTTCAATTACCTTGCATCAGCACAGTTGCGTCCGATGTTGACAACTCTGGAGAGAAAAGATAGCATACGTTTTTATGGCACATAATACAAGTCCTTGGACGAGTACCTGTGTTAGCGTAGAAAAGATTGTAGTTTATATGGTTTAATCAAGTAACTTTGTTACTAGTAGTCCAAGGTTCCTGGACCAAAGCAACATGAACCCTGCCTTTATTTATTATGTCCATCAGAGCAATGAATGCCGTTTCGCTCCGGTGTATTTGGTAACAAATATATTATACTAGCTGGACCCGGTCCACTTCGTTGCCCCAGATATCAAATTTCCGATCCCGTCTATTTTGGACCAATCACGTAGACTGCCACCAAATACATATTCTCAAAATTACACCACTCTCAGTGGCACCGCCCACACAAGCCAAACTTGCGCAATTTCTTGCTGTGCAAGTTTGGCTTATGTGGGCGGTGCCACGCTCTCGCCGCGATAACCACAAATGATACAACTTTCGGCTGAGAATGATAGATTAGTGTTTTTGTGCTCACAGCCAATGCGATGCAAATAAAAGAAATGTGTTACGAAAATGCACAAATTATGCAATATTGTATGAGGTTATGTTTAATGATCAACATTTCTTTCATCTACGGTCAATATTTTCAGAGATAATACATACTTAACTAATGCTACGCCCACTTTTGCCACACCCACTAATCCTATCCCGTCAATTTCTGATGAAGATTTAGATAATTACTCCACTAAAGTGTGTTCCAAATTTTGTTCTCCTACCATCAACACATTCTGAGTTATTCGAATTTTATATAATGCCACGCCAACTTATTGTATTCCGCCCACTTTTGGTGAAAGTACTAATATTGGAGAATAACTTTACTAACGTGTGTTCAAAATTTCGTTCTTCTAGGGTCAACACTTTGCCAAGCCCATTCTTGCCCCGCCTACTTTTTTCAAAAAAAAATTTTTCGTAAACCATCTCTGACAAAGAACCTTTCAAACAATTTTAAAATATATAGATTTAAAAATGTTGGTTCCAAATGTATTTCCGTTCAATTCAAACATTTGAAAAATTACGATTTTCCCGGTGTAATTTCCAAAATGTTTATTGAAGTTTTGGAGAATAACTTCACTAACATGTGTTTAAAATTTCTTTCTTCTAGGGTCAACACTTTGCCAGGCACATACTTGCTCCGCCCACTTTTTTCAAAAAAAAATTTTTCCTAAACCATCTCTGACAAAGAACCTTTCAAACAATTTTAAAATATATAGATTTAAAAATATTGGTTCCAAATGTATTTTCGTTCAATTCAAACATTTGAAAAATTACGATTTTCCCGGTGTAATTTCCAAAATGTGTTAAAAAAGTTCATAGAAAATGCTGCACTTTTTGCAGAAACGAAATCGCCATTAGATACCTGTCATTGCAAGAATTTTGCAGAATACCCGTTTACACTATAAGCAACTTAGGTTTAACGTATATTTAGCGATATTATGTATAGTATCAAGCCGAAATAATGACAAAAAGTAAAGTCCCTAAGTCTAAACTTAGTGACCAACACAGGCGTCGTCATTCAATCGGACAACCAGGCTGTGAATCAACCTCTGAAGGCCACATCTTTAACTTCACAAACGGTTCTCGACTGCTGCAGATCTCTTAACGGTAGAGCTGAGAAGTTTAACATATCGTCGGTGCGCCGACAAAAACTCCTATGTGTAATTTTTCGATTTTTGTTTTATTGTCGAATTAGAACGTCCTAGCGGTCAAACGACTACCCACCAAAGCATTTTGCGCTATCTTCACCTGTTAAGAAGTTACCAAAAACTCCTATGTGTATCCCTCTACATATAGCAATGCTCCGACAAAAACTCCTATGTGTTGTAGGCACTGCCTGTCCCAAGGGATAGAAGGTTGGCTTAGATTTACGCCAAAAACGGCTAATGAGGTTTTGTTCGTAATCATCCCCTCTATTCGACAATGAATAGATCAGAATTGGATCTGCTTCCATTCGCGAGTTATCGCGAAATCAGTACTTTTACTCAGAACAAACTTATTAGCTTTGATTTGTAAAGAAAAACGTGGAAATTTAGAACTGTAACACAATTTGCTTTAAATATAATTATTTGTAAGACGCTTTGTAACGTCCGCGACATTTGCCATGTTTTTATATTGCAAATTTTGTGTAATCAATAAAATCGGATAACACCGCCAAATTTTTCCAAAAATATTATACCGAATTTAATAAGATTAATATATTTGGATTCTATAATCTCTGAGGAATATATTAATATCAGCATTTTCGCGAAAAATATCTCTCGACGAAAAAATTTTGTACAAAAAATAATTAGTTCGGAATTATTTTACAATATAATGTAAAATAATTCTATTATATCGCGAATGAACAGTTCTAGGGAAAAGTAGTCAAAGGAAGTTTGGGAGACAAGCGAAAGGCTTACAACTCTTTCTTTAACAAACAAAATTTATAGTAATTTGGTAAGGATTTACAGTATGTTAAAACTTTTGTATGCTTTTTCCTTTATATGAGGCATATTTTGATTTGACACATTGTAAATCCCTACCAAATTATTATAATTCTTTTTTGTTAAAGAAAGACTTGTAGTCGTTTTTAATATCTCCCAAACTTTCTTTGACCACTTTTTCCCAGGACTCACCGATCGCGTAATAATAGCATTATATAGTTAAATAATTCTGAACTTAAATGTTTTTTGTTTGAAATGTATTCGTCGCAGGATGTTTATGGCGGAAATGCTAGTGCCAATCTATCCCTCAGAAATCATAGAATGTAAATATATCAATTTTAATAAATTCGCAATAATATTTTTGTAAAAATTTTGCGGTGTAAGTCGAATTTTTGGATTACAAAAATTTTGCTATAGAATAATATAACAAATATCGCGGACATTACAAAGCATCTTACAAATGTTCATATTTATGGAAAATTATGTTATAGTTTTAAATTTCCGCGATTCAATATAATTAAGTTCGGTTTTTTGGTTAAAATTTTTTTTTATCGCGATAACTCGCGAAAGGAAGCAGATCAGATTTTGATTTCTTCTTATCTGAGTAGAGGGGATAATTCTGTTCAAAACCTCATTAGCCGTTTTTAGCCACAATCCAGGCCAACTTTCGTTTGCTTGAGGTACGCTGTGAACATTCAAATATCAAAACTCCTATGTGTAATTTTTTTGTTTTATAAATATTTAAAATGCTCCAAACAAAACATCCTATGTGTCATTTTACCACGTCATGGGCTTTTCACATACATATACGATTTTTGTTATGATATATTGGTGGTAAATAATTAAAAGAAAAATTCAAAAATCTGAGATATTAAAAATATCGCGATTTGACGAAATAGCAGCGTTTTCTGTCTCTCCTGAAAACTAGTAAAAAAACACATAGGAGTTTTCGTCGGCGCACCGACGATATACCTCATATGGATACCGGGGCATTGTTATATCCCTATGAACATGCTAGAAACGGACCATATTACAAATTACGATTATACAAAAAGGACAATACTGTCTACGTTAGTGTCAGTTTTGACGAAACACTCGAGTCCAACGACTTCTGCAGAAGCTGAGAAGGTGAGGACGAAGTAGAGAGCATTGAGCACCTGCTTTGTTATTGTTCCCCCATTGAGTAAACTGAGTCTGGATGTACTGAGATGGGATGGAATGGGCTTTTAGGAAGTTTGATACATATATATTCGTATAGTTGATCATTTTGTATATCCCCTGGTAGCTCTAGGGACCTTAACGGGTCTACGTGAGCTGGTAATACAGGCTTCCACCCTCACCTAAATCCTAGTGGGTTAACTCGACTGAATCTTTCTTAATGGTTAGTTGATTCTTGCAACAACAGAATGGACCATATCAAAAGTCTATTGGATGTAAATCCGGGACGTATAATGGGTATTATTGAGAGGAAATAAAGTTATGTTGTTCCCGACTCTTCAAGGGTCCAATGGTGTCTGCCTACTACACTTAAAATTTTTTCAAGCTAGATTTGTTGACATACTTTTACGCCCTGTTTAATGAATGTGTGTTGTAGTTGTTGTTGTTATAGTAGCTTGGAAACGCTGAGGTGATAATCCTTAAGTCTATTTCTATCACAGACTTCGTTCCGGCATATATCCGATTATCGTGCGAACCCTGTTATTTTCATCATACTTAATTCTGTTCGGATGTTAATTAAAATGTTTCTGATAATCATAGGGAATTGATGTTGTTTGAGTTTACCGTTACTATTATCCACTAGAAACGCTGTATTTCTATTAATAGATCGTCATAGTGTTGTCTATTTTTTTATCTTCGCTCTTGTCTTGGACATTCAAATGTTTTTGTAGTGGTTAGTGCGTCCGGATGAGTTTTTAACTCCAGAAATAAATGATAGAACTATTTCTTCTCCTTCAAGACGTTAAAAAATTATAAAATTTTGTTCCCCAATGTGGTGTTGGGATTATATACCCTTAATTCCAATCACACCAAAATGGAACCTGTGGCAAAACGCTAAACTTGCTAGAAAAAATTAGCCATTACCAGTGCAGTCAACTGTATGCAAATGATTTGACTTCCATGATGATTTTTATAAATATTTATGGTATTCAATAATGGTCCAAAACAAAGCAATATAATCGTAACAATTTAACTAATTTACAACATTCCTAATCAGTCCCCGCATCACAAATAGCACATTCCAGTCATCCACTTTACCCTTCAACCCCTTTCCACTGAAGCAACAAGGACCATGACCACAACAACCTCGTTATAATACAACCTTAACAAACGTACATATAAAATACAGTGGGAAAATATCTGAAAATTTGTTTTGGCCAACTTACCATGAATATATTCCAATATAAAAACACCATTATTATACAGGGTATATAGAATGAGCTTAACGATGAGTAGACTATAAAATCGGTGTTGTAGAACATACAGAGACTAGGATCCCGATCCGGTGTATTGTTGAGACCTAAAACTATGGGTGAGCCGATGGCTGCTGATATGGCCCACACGATGACAATGGTTAAACAAACCCGTCGACTGTTCCGATGCTTGGCATATTTTATTGGTTGTGTCACAGCGATATATCTGTTAAAAGAACAAGAGCAAAAAGGAAAAGAAAAAAGCAATCACAAAAAAAATGACAAGAAAATTGAAGATTAAAACAAAAGACAACAAGAAAGAACAAATAAGTGAAAATAGAATGTATACTTTTTACTGATGTATGTTAACAGTGGTTTGGCAGCTCTATTGATGCCTTTCACAACTGGGAGCTTACGAGTAGGCCCTTGAGTCCAAAATGACGAAACATCAAAGAAATTAAAATAGATTTTATGATTGATTATAGCACATATTTTGTTTTTGTATTATTATAGCATATTAGACTAAAATACATATTCCAACAAAATCGTATAGATCAATTCCTAAAATTTAACTCTTTAAGAGCGAATTTCAAAACGGTCTTTAAAAAGCGAAAAGATTCATAAAATTTTATTTTTGTATTCGGAGTCTACGTCACAACTAACTGACAGCTTGTCATTCCTATGAATTTGACATTGATTATCGGTTTGCCAGTATTGACAGTTGGTAACACTTCAATCGCCTAACCCTGTAGCATTTCCTAAGAGAGTAGCACATCTGCCTATCGATACCTCCATTCCAAACTATGCTAAGTGCAAAAAGTTATTTTTCAGGTGAGGCGATCAAAGTTTGATGAATGTTTTAAATTTGTGTGGAATTCCTTTACAATGGAAATCGAATGACCTGTACTGTTTTGGGAATAACTTTTGATTGGGTTGACGGATAAACACCAAATTTTGACTGAATATAATTTGGAATATTTAGAAATTAAAAATGCAATCACCTTAAACACGTGTTTTAGAATGGAGGTATCGATATGAACATCTCCATAGGTCATAGCTCGCGAAAAAATCAAAATTTTGCTAAACGGTTCAAATTGTTTTCTTTTTTTCAAATTCTCAACCAGATTATTAACAAATTTCAAAAAAATCTTGACCTTCCAAAATAAGTTGACACACTTGTTTTATTTTTACGCTACTAGAAGCTAAAAACTGACGTCATAGTAACAGTGGGTGTGGTACCTTCCACACAACCTGATTGCTTCGATTGCTATTGGAGCAAAATTCTCGAAATTTGGTATGTGGAACCAGATTGAGTGAATGGTTTCGAAGTTTGGCTGCCTGATCTTGGTACCAGTAGGGGTGATGGAACTGGTACCAGTAGGGGTGATGCAGCCTTTGGTACCAGTAGGGGTGATGGAGCATACAACCCGAAATGTGTATTTGAAAAATTTCCAATATCATTTCTGTACAGTTTTGAAATTTTGCATAACAATAGCGTCGATGAAAAGGGTCATATCTACAAATCTATTTGACTCCAGCACTGAAAGTGAAATATAGAGAGGCATTGCACTAATCGTCTTGAAGTTTGGAGTGGATGCTGTTGATAGCACTCTACGGAATCTGATTAAAAAGCTGATCAGTCAAAGTATCTGTGCATACGACACGCTTGCTGAAAACGAAATAACTGGAGACCATTCTGTCTAGAGTAACGCTGGACCAAGTGTGTTGAGTATTCAGGTGCCTTGAAAGTTGGTACGTGACCCAAAAAAATTTAAAATTAAAGAATTATTGCACTAATTGGTATGGCAGCATTTCACAGCAATCTATATGACCCAACAGATAATGAGAGACGTTTGAGCGGTATTGCGCTATATGAAATTTGTGCATTTAAGAGCAATATGGATGACCCGAAAACACTGCCGTAATATCAAGAGTGTCAACATATCATGTGTTTCTATTTCACTGAAATACACTTTGAGGGCAGCGAAGCGTACCGCGTCAGCTAGCTTTGATATATAAAACCCATTTTTCACTGGTATTAATGTTGTAAGCTGTTTTTGTACAAAATGGTCCCTCTGTGTGGGAGGTACCAAAAGCAGCGGGGCCACTTCACCCATATTTCTCAAGTTTATAGCGACAGATAAACTATTAATATGTGTAGAATTACAGAGGATTCGGATAAGTAGTATAGAAGTTATTAGAGAATCAATATTTCACTAAATTTTAACCCTTTGTGAGGGAGGTACTAGAAGGAGTGGAGCTGAGATAGAAAAAATATTATCCCATACTAAATTGTAAGTCAATCCGTTACTCCCTTCGAGAGTTATCGTGCGCTCCAGCCAGACGGACGGACATAGCTCAAATGACTTAAAATGGCTCAAAAACGGATTTCCGCCGAACATACTTGGGGTCTTAGGTCACTCCTTGGATGTGTTACACTTTTTGACGGTAACAAATGATATATACCCTCGTCACACTAAAGTAAGGGTATAAAAACGAAAGACGCGATCGCCAAAAATACAAAATCGCCAACATGTATGTTTAAATTGAGAACGTGATAAATGTTTACAAATAAAAAAATTTAAGTTTCTACAAATTGTTATTGTGGAACGAATTTGACTATATGGTACCCTACAACAAATTTCTTTCGCTCAAGTTTCATAAAGATCGACAAGAAAGCGTGGGTTCTGTAAACTTTGTATTTGTCAAATCGTAAATGCATATTTCATTTATTTCGTACAAACTTCTAGTTCAAGGCCGTCTGGCCAATTAGACATTAATTACATATAAGCATATAACTAAGCTTTTTAACTAATGGTAGAAAACTACTCAGTAAAAAATCAAAACAACTCTTAATTTCGCCAAAAAAAAATCACAAACAATTTTTTGTGAATTCCTTTATTTTTTAAAAAGATCGAAGAAAAGCCTATCAAAGACACTTGGGCAAAATTTTCTAAATACAACAGCTAATTAATTATAGGGATGGAAAATAAGGACCGTCTGACCAAAATGTCAATATTTAACACCCTCCAACTCTGAAAGTCCTTAACAGATCTCGTTGAAATTTTGTGTCATATCCACTAAATATTATATAGGATTAAATTCGGTGGAAGTTTCATACCGATCAAAATTCATCGGTCTTCCAAGAACGAGACTATATAGAAGTAAAAATATAGGCAAAAAGTAGATGAACTGCATACTCATTTTTTTGTATTTCGTGATCGTTTGTCCTTTTTAAATAAAACCAGTAAGGAAAGGCAGAAAGTCGGGCGGGGCCGACTATATAATACCCTACACCTCCCTAACAATGCGATAAGGGTCATTGCCATAATAATTTGGTCATATCGGGAGTAACGTATATATGGGGGCTATATCTAAATCTGAACCGATTTCTTCCAAATTTAACAGTGTTTATTCAAATAATAGGAAACCTCTTCCTGCCGAATTTCATACTGATCGTATATAAAATACAGTTTTTACAGCGCATACATGTCAAATCGGGGGAACGTATATATGGGGGCTATATCTAAATCTGAACCGATTTCTTCCAAATTTAACAGTGTTCATTCATATAATAAGAAACCTCTTTCTGCAGAATTTCATACTGATCGGGTATAAAATAAAATTTTTACAGCGTTTACAAGTCAAATCGGGGGTAACGTATATATGGGGGCTATATCTAAATCTGAACCGATTTTCTCCAAATTTAGCAGTATTCCTTTATGTAATAAGAAACCTCTTTCTGCCAAATTTTGCACTGATCGGATATAAAATACAGTTTTTACAGCGCTTACATGTCAAATCGGGGGTAACATATATATGGGGGCTATATCTGAATCTGAACCGATTGTCTCCGAATTTAGCAGTATTCCTTCATGTAATAAGAAACCTCTCTTTGCCGAATTTCGCACTGATCGGATATAAAATAACATTTTTACAGCGCTTATATGTCAAATCGGGGGTAATGTATATATGGGGGCTATATCTAAATCTGAACCGATTTCTTCCAAATTTAACAGAGTTCATTCATGTAATAAGAAACCTTTTCCTGCCGAATTTCATACTGATCGGGTATAAAATAAAGTTTTTACAGCGCTTACATGTCAAATCGGGGCTAACATATATATGGGGGATATATCTAAATCTGAACCGATTTTAACCAAATTCAATAGGGATCGTCCTTGGGCCAAAAATAAGATATGTGTAAAGTTTCGTCGAGATCGGACCATAATTGCGACCTGTACTTTGATTACAAGAATACATGCACAGACAGACGGACAGACAGACGGACAGACAGACAGACAGACAGACGGACAGACGGACATAGCTAAATCGACTCAGAAAGTGATTCTAAGTCGATCGGTATAATAAACGATGGGTCTATTTCTTCTCCTTTTGGGTGTTACAAACAAATGCACAAAGTTATAATACCCTGTACCACAGTGTGGTGTAGGGTATAAAAATGCTATTTTTTTAAACTTTAACATCCTATAACTAAGCGAGATATCGATAAAATGCACCTTATATATTCTTCTTATTTTATTAAAAAAATTAAGTGTACCTTCGATACCAGAGTAGCTATTCTTAAAAGGATTATACCTACCTATCTGTAATATTGAATTCTGCAAAAAACTTCAATGTCAAAAATTATGTCGAAATTGGCCCGTAATGTCGAAAACACCCATATACTGTTCTAGCTCTGCAACGCTATAGAAGACACCAATAAAAAATAATTTCCAAACCACTGTGTCCTTGCACATCATATTCACAGAACCAACCAACCAGCATCACGGGCACGAGAATGTATGTTCATGCCCTGTCATGGAAATACTATTTGTTTTCCTGTGGTACTCTTCCTTTTTAATTCATTTCATTTATGCTGTTCATTTCTTTGAGAATATTACACTCTCGTTTGAGCCACAATTTATGTTCGACTACATACACATACATACTCGTACATGTCACAATATGCATGTAATTGCGAGCGAATGAATATAAGTAAATATTAATTTATGAGTAATTTTTTGGTTGTCGCGGTGGTTAGAAGGCATTGCTTATAAATACAATGCATTAGAGTGTACTGAAAAATATGTGAATGACGAAGTAGTTACAAATGAAATGTATTGCAGAGATGTCGAACATATTAAACAAAATTAGTAGATATTTGAAAACAGTAATGTTACAATTTACATTTTTTTTGAATATGTTATTAAATTTAATGGAATATATAACTCCTTCAATGTAGCAATTAATAAATGGAAAAATATATTTTAGAAAAAGGCCTATGTCAATAATAAGACACAAATTTACAGCAAAACTAGTAAAACTTCAATTTCAATAATTAATTGCAGTTCTGCACTACCAAATGTTTAAAACACTATTTTAAAATGCAAGATGTAATATCAGTAATTGATTCCATTTATAGTAACATATTTCGTTTTCAACACACCCTAATACATGTATGTTTTATTATATTTATAGGTGTGTGTGTGCGTATATCATGATACTTTACCTGTCTACCGATATTGCAACTAAATTAAAAATCGATGAAGTGGAACATATCACATCCATGGCTATATAAAAATCACACGCAAAATATGGTAAGCCCCACGTAACATTTACCTGAAAATATACAAAACAAGAGAATACAATCAACTACGATGCAAAAGTAAAACAATGTATACCAATATATTCTGTTTACATACAAAATCCAAAAGAAATGTTAAAAATTGAGCGCATTTTTATATGCGTCGATATATTGTTCATTTCATGTCAATTGGAATTATTTCGACTATCTCAAAAATGTTAAAATTTAATACATATATGTATGAATGAATTACATATTTTAATACTTGAAATATTGTGAAGTGTAATGCATTTACAGTACCTACAGCCCAGTGAAAAAAAGTGTTATTGAGACACCCCTTTTGATAACTCCTAAACAAAATGGCCAATTCATACTAATATTGAATAGATCCTAACTAAATTACCAAAGCACATAAATACTCATTTATATTTATATGTGTCGATATATTGTTATTTTATGTCAATTGGAATTATTTCGACTAGCTCAAAAATGTTAAATTTTAAAATAAGGTGATCCAAGTAGAGATACTTTTTTCAATAGCCTTTTTTGACAGATCACGTGTGAGTCGTGTCAAGCTGTCATGTTATTTGTGTTATGTATTGTTTGGCATTTCATCATGGAAAGACTTACGCCTGAACAACGTTTACGCGTGTCATTCGCCAGTTACCAGTCGAAATGCTCGAACGAGTCATCGAAAATTGGACTGAACGGATGGACCATCTGAGACGTAGCCGCGGCCAACATTTTATAGACATAATCTTGAAAAAATAAATGCCAAAGAATGTTCTTTCAAATGATAATAAACATTCCCCATTCAATTTGAATTTTCTGTTTTTTATACCCTACTGTGGTACAGGGTATTATAACTTTGTGCATTTGTTTCTAACACCCAAAACGAGAAGAAATGGACCCAACCGATCGACTTAGAATCACTTTCTGAGTTAATTTAGCTATGTCCGTCTGTCAGTGCATGTATTGTATTCTTGTAATAAAAGTACAAGTCGCAATTATGGTCCGATCTCGACGAAACTTTACACATATCTTTTTTTTTGGCCCAAGGACGATTCCTATTGAATTCGGTTAAATTCGGTTCAGATTTAGATATAGCCCCCATATGTATGTTAGCCCCGATTTGACATGTAAGCGATGTAAAAACTTTATTTTATATCCGATCAGTATGAAATTCGGCAGAAAGAGGTTTCTTATTATATAAATGAACACAGTTAAATTTGGAAGAAATCGGTTCAGACTTAGATATAGCCCCCATATATACGTTACCCCCGATTTGACATGTAAGCACTGTAAAAATGTTATTTTATATCCGATCAGTGCGAAATTCGGCAAAAAGTGGTTTCTTATTACATGAAGGAATACTGCTAAATTCGGAGAAAATCGGTTCAGATTTAGATATAGCCCCCATATATATGTTACCCCCGATTTGACATGTAAGCGCTGTAAAAACTGTATTTTATATCCGATCAGTGCGAAATTCGGCAGAAAGAGGTTTCTTATTACATAAAGCAATACTGCCAAATTCGGAGAACATCGGTTCGGATTTAGATATAGCCCCCATATATATGTTACCCCCGATTTGACATGTAAGCGCTGAAAAACTGTATTTTATATCCGATTAGTGCGAAATTCGACAGAAAGAGGTTTCTTATTACATGAAGGAATACTGCCGAATTCGGAGAAAATCGGTTCAGATTTAGATATAGCCCTCATATATATGTTACCCCGATTTGACATGTAAGCGCTGTAGAGACTGTATTTTATATCCGATCAGTACGAAATTCGACAGAAAGAGGTCTTTTAACATGAATGAGTATTCAGGGAAAATCGGTTCAGATTTATATTAAAGCTTCATATATATGTTCCTCCTGATTTGGTATCAAACCGCTATAGAAGTTGTATTTTACTTCCGATCATTAAAATTTTTCAGAAAGATGTTTCTCAATTTAGGAACGAATATTGCTTAATTTAGCGATTATCGTTTCAGAATTAGATAATATGTTCCTACCCATTTACAAATTATTCCAGATTATTTTGGCAATGACCCTTATCGCATTGTTAGGGAGGTGTAGGGTATTATATAGTCGCACCGCCCGACTTTCTGCCTTTCCTTACTGGTTTTTTCATTAAAAAAGTAGGGATCCTCGAATTTTAATACTTGAAATATTGTGCAGTGTAATGCATTTACAGTACATACAGCCCAGTGAAAAAGGGTGTTATTGAGACACCCCTTTTGATAACTCCTACTCAAACTGGCGAAATCACACTTATATTGAGTATATCCTAAATAAAATACCAAAGCACATAAATACTTACAAGTCGGTACAGTGCATCTTCTTTGAAGTATCTATTTCTATTCAGCGCAAAATATGCGTATTCTGTGATACCCCCATATAAATGGATAGGTTCATTCTAACACAACTTCCCCCATAACTGCTGTAGCTATTATCTAAATGGTTTTACATTCTGCATTTAAGAGAATATTTGCAATGTCTATAGACTGAGTAAAATGTTTACACATATCTGGCTCCCTCACAAAGCACCATACTCCATATTACATTATCCACAAAGTGATTATCTTACTTGTTTTTTTTTGTACCCGACACCATACTGTCGTACATGGTATTATGACTTTGTGCATTTGTTTGAGGTGCATAAAAATAGAGGATATCCGTCTGGCCATATTTTCTTGTGACCAAAGTGCAGATCGCAAATATTAACCGATTCTAATGAAATTATATACAGGGTCATATTTTGGACCAGGGACGATCCCTATCGAAAATGGGGCATATCGGTTCATGTTTTGATATAGCCCCCTCATAAAGGATCCATCCGATTAGACTTCTTGACTCCCTACAGACATATTTTTGAACCGCTTAAGCTGAAATATAAGAATATATATATTATAAAGGGTGGATAAATTTTAAGGACCGATGTTGATTTTAAATAAAACACAAATTATTTAGGAAATTATTGTCATTTCTCTTTATTATGATAATATTGGTATGGTTCAATTATGTATGAAACAAAATATCGGCCAAATGGCCGCTGCGACCTCGTCGGCACACCTCCATCCAATGGTCCACATTTTCGATGACGGTGAGGCATAATTGAGGTTCTATGCCGTTAATGTGCCGAATTATCTCATCCTTTAGCTCTTGCATTGTTGCTGGCTTAACGAACGTACACCTTTTCTTTCAAATAACCCCAAAAAAAGAAGTCCAACGGTGTCAAATCACATGATCTTGTCGGCCAATTGACATCGCCACGACGTGAGATAACACGGTCATTGAATTTGTTGCGCAAAAGAGCCATTGTTTCGTTAGCTGTGTGGCACCGTCCTGTTGAAACCACATATTGTCCACATCCATATCTTCCAATTCGGGTCATAAAAAGATTGTCATCATCTCACGATAGCGAACACCATTCACAGTAACTGCCTGACCGGCCTCATTTCGAATAAGAATGGCCCGATGACGTCGCCAGCCCATAAGCCGCACCAAACGAACTGGGCGAGCATGCATAGGTGTTTTCACATCTCCTCCAGAACCGGTTTGCTGAAATTTGTGCACAATTCTCCCGATTGTGGACACATTTGGTCGATTATGCTGATCAAAAAAACATCACGAAGTGCACGAAATGCATTTTGATTTTCGTAAAAGGCTAAAAAACTTTAACGCGTTGCTCGATTGTGTACCTTTCAAATTGAATTAGTCTGAAATTGAGAAATGTCAAATGAAATGCAGAAAAAAACTTGGCGTTTAGGTGTGGTTCACATTCAACATCGGCCCTTACAATTTAACCATCCTTTATATTGCATTAAATCGTCCCTAGTGAAAATGGGGCACATCGGTTCATGTTTTAATATAGCCTCTATATAAAGGTCCCTTCCGATGTGACTTCTGAACCCTCTAGTGAACATATTTCTCAACCGACTTGGCTGAAATTAATGTATTTAAGGTTTCTGCGCAGTGAGTTGATCCTATTGAAAATGGGTTATATCGGTACATGTTTTGATATAGTCCCCATACAGAGGTCCCTTTCGCTTATAAAGGGTTTTCCAATAGGGATGATATGATTTTGCAGTGACTTTTCAGCCATTTGTAATATGTCATGATCTGTTATTTGTTTTTCATTGTATTCAGTAGTGTTTACAATTTCATCATGGAGAGATATACGCAAGAACAACAACAAATTATTCAGTTTTATTATCAAAATAATCGTTCTCCAAATGCAAGTTTTCGTGCGCTAAGTCCATTTTTTTAATCCAAAAAAAAACACTT
Source organism: Eudasyphora cyanicolor (assembly GCA_963930755.1). Taxonomy (NCBI): domain Eukaryota; kingdom Metazoa; phylum Arthropoda; class Insecta; order Diptera; family Muscidae; genus Eudasyphora; species Eudasyphora cyanicolor. Next base: position 151,556,110 of record OZ005736.1, on the reverse strand, counting down.
TCCAGTCGACCTACGACCTTGACACCCATGAGCAATATTTTAGCTCTCATTAAGAGCTATCTTTTTGCCATTGACCGATTGTGGCAACGTGCCACACAGCAAATGAAACAATAGAATTGTTGCGAGAAAAGAGATTCGATTATTTCAAGAAAGTGTGATATTGAAAGGCCTCCAAGAAGTTCTGATTTAACACCATTACACTATTTCTTGTGGGGTTATTTGAAGTGATTGGTCTTTCGAAATAAACCGGACTCCCTTCAAGCTTTACAAGTCAATACTGATCGTGTCATTCATGACATACGACTTGATTTAGTAGAAAAATTTCTCGATAATTGGGTTCATCGAATTCGTTCCTGCAAAAAAAGTTGTGGAGGCCATTTGAATGACGTTTTATTTGGAACTTAATTGTATCGATTGTACTTCACATGAAATAAAAAACGTTTGAATTTCCTTAACAATAAGTGTGTTTTTTTAAAGAAATCATATCACTCTTATTGGAAAACCCGTTATTTATGAATAAATAAATGTTAGATATATTTTAACAAAATATGTTTGCGATCAAATTTTCTCAAATAAAATATGTGTTTACAAACGAATAAAAATAATTGTTTAGATAGTTCTTCAAATATATTTTATTTAATAATAATTCAAAATTTTGCTGAATTTTTCTAATTTACGTTTTAATATTACTCGATTGTGGGTTCATCTTATGGTTAAAAATTGCATTGGTTTTAAAGCACTCATTAAATTCCAAATCTTTCAATACTTAAAACAAATAAATCTCTTTTTCGGAAATAATGGTTAAAAAAAAATTGGTTGGAAACCAAGATTTGTTTTGAACAATATCTAACCAAATATATACTATTTATTTGTGGCAAAAAATACATATTTAGAGTGTACCCTTAACATATAAATATTTCAAGCAGAATATGTTTTGGGACAATATACTACTGAAGCGATATTTTTTCAGTGTGCAGATGAGAACAAATGGAGTTTAAATTTGTCATACAACAAATTTAAAATTTTTTCTATTTGACAATCTTTCATAATATCGAAGTCAAAATTCGTTCACTTCGGGCCCAATTGCCCAATTTGATATAGAACGTTTCATATATCACCACGTATATACACATATGTACAATCCTTGTATAATTGCATGCGTTCACTTAAATTGTTATTTGTCATAATAATAGCCTGAAGGATTTTTACCAATATTCACGATTTTCTCCCTCCAATACAACAACTGGAAAATGACATTGAATGAATTTATATGCTATATCAAAATGTTCTTAATTGGAAATTTTTAATTTAAGCCGAGCGGAGGTAGTTTTTCTTTTGTATTTATGTATATCAGATTTTTTTTAATACATACTATTGAGCTGGTAGCCAGAATTGTCATATTTAAAAATTATACAAATAAAATGCGATTCATTTTATAGGAAGACGATCTGCATATTCTCTGTCGGACTAAAGTTGCTGGAAAAGGCAATCTACATACAATGCATAACTTGATGACAGAAGTTGCACGTGAGAAATCAGAAGGACTTCATGCATATATAAATTGTTTCGAGAGAATAAAAGCCTTCCGAGAGGATCCATGCCTAAATTAAAATGTGCGTCGCCATTGTAAAATATTAAGATTGGTCAGTAGGTCGTATAACCAATATATTCATACCTCCATTCTAAAACATGATAAGTCGATTTAGCATGTTTTTAGGGAAATTGCATTTTTAATTTCTAAAAATTCCAAATTATATTTAGTCAAAATTTGGTGTTTATCCCTCAACCCACTAATCGAAACTTATTCACAAAACAGTAAAGGTCATTCAATTTGCATTATAGAGGAACTCCACACTAATTTAAACAAGTAAAAGCTTTTAGTTCGGCAATGCCGAATCTTATATACCCTCCACCATGGATTGCATCCATTTGTATTACCTGAAAAATCTTTAGATATGGAGCAAATCATGAAGCGATCCTTTTTGTTTAAGTAAATTATTAAGAAAACGAACGCAGCAATTTTTAGGCAGAAAATTCTTTAGCCAAAGTCTTCACCGGAAAAGGTGGTAATTATGGCTAAAAATAGCATTTTGCGAGCTACATTACACGGGGACTACAGCAAATTTAAATTTTATTTGCATACATTTTATTGAGATGAGTTCCTGCCAAAATAGAATGCAAACCGCAAAGTTTCAGCTAAATTTCTTAGAAAATGTGGTGTTTATAACATAAAAAAGCCTTTTTGGTAGAGCCATCTATAGGTGGAATATAGCAAAACATGAACTGATTTAAAAATTTTTACTGCGATGAATTCTTGTCTTAATTAAATACAAACTGCAAAGATTCAGTTAAAATGCTTAGGAAATATGGTATTTATGGCTTAAATACGTATAATTTGGATCGACCGATATAGGGTGACTATAACAAAATATGAACCGATTTGTAAAATTTTTGCTGTGATGAATTCTTGTGAAAGTAGAATACAAACTGCACAGTTTCTGCTAAAATGCTTTAAAAATGTGGTATATATGTCTCAAAAACTTTATATTGGAGCGACCTCTATATGGGAGCTAAATCAAAACATTGACCGATATGGCCCATTGGCAATCCCAAACAACCTGCAACTATAAGAAATATTTCTACCAAATTTGACCAACCTAGCTCTATTATTACGGACTGTAGCGTGATTACATCAGATGGAAGGATGGACGGACGTACATGTCTAAATATATTAGAAATTTACGATGATTAAGAATATATATATACTTTATGGGGTCTCAGATCAATATTTAGAGGTTTTACAAGCGGAGTGATAAAATGACCCTATGGTGGAGGGTATAAAAAACGCCAGTATTGAAACTAAATGCTAATAAAAAACTACTTAGTATATATAATAAAAACCTGAAAGAAGTGCACAAATTTGAGAAAGAGGATGTGGAAAATAGAATAGGTAATGTACGCTCGCCTACATTTGTCATTTTAAATCGAATTTGGCGATCCCATAATATGGAACTGAATACCAAGATACATATTTTCAATATGGATGCGAAACATGGTTGGTGACCGCTACGCTCATGAGAAGCATCCAGACATTTATCAATCGTTGACTGCGGCATATTCTAGGTATCTGGTAGCCTCGCACTATATCCAATGAAAGCCTACTACGAATAACAAAACAAAACCAATACGGAAAAGCAGAAAGTCTGGCGGGCCGACTATATAATACCCTATGCCTCCCTAACAATGCGAAAATGGGCATTGCGATAAGAATTTGGCAGTGTTCATACATGTAATAAGAAAACTCTGCCGAATTTCGTACTGATCGGATATAAAATACTGTTTCTACAGCGCTTACATGTCACATCGGCTGAAACATATATATGGGGGCTATTTCCAAATATAAAAGGATTTTCCTCGAATTTGGTAGTGTTCATTCATGTAACAAGAAAATTCTCTCTGCCAAATTTCGTGCTGATCTGATATATATTGTAGTTTCTACAGCGCTTACATGTCAAATCTGGTGTAACATATATATGGGGGCTAAATCTGAACCGATTTTGGCAGATTTAAATAAGGATCGTCCTTGGGCCAAAAAAGAGCGCTGTGCTAAATTTCATCACAATCGGACCATAAATACGACCTGCACTATGATTACAACGATACATCTGCAGACGGACAGACGGATATAGTTAAATCGACTCAGGATTCCAAGTCGATCGGTATAATAAACGATGGGTTCATCTCTTCTCCTTCTGGGTGTTACAAACGAATGCACAAACTCATAATACACAGTGTGGTGTAGGGTATAAAAATATAAAAAGTATATAACATACTATCAACAGTTTGACTGGATTGGGCACACTCTTAGGAAACAGGACAACGAAATCGTACAAGACATTGTAAAATGGAATCCGCAAAGCTGCAGAAGAAGATGTTCACCGCAGAACACTTGTAGAAGTTCAGTACAAAGGGAAACAGCCAATTCATTTAATGCATTATGATCCATTGCAAGGGATAGGTGTGCATTAGACCATTTATTATTTTTTCGGTACTGATTTCCGGGCCGAAAAAGTTTCCATTTGACCTACAAACCTCCAATAAAAAATTTGGTGCCGATTGGATAACGCTAAGGTCTGCCCAATCTTGTTTGAAAACACAAAACTCACTTTACATGAACAAAATTTGGGTTTTATCAAATGTCACATGTTCAAGTAATTAAAAAATATTTTATTAGCATGAAAAGTTTTTAAATGATCTTTGAATAAAATTTTCTTTCTTACAAGTCGTAAACAATCAAAATCGACCGAGAAATGAAAAAGTTACAGCAGTTTTCATTTGAATTTTACGTCATGACAGGGCATGCATGCACACCGACTGGCCTCTATGCAATCACAATAAAAAAAGATCATGCTTGTGCATGCATGAAAAAAAACAACGGATTTGCATGATAGTTGATTTTTCGCATCAGTCTGACATTTTTCTACTGGTCAAATAAGAAAACATAAGCAGAACTTTGCAGCGAGCTATACGGCCATGCAACAGGGTCGTTTACAGAACGCGCTCTGCCTCCAGCCTAACTGAATTGAGAAAGGGACAGCTTCGCACAAAATTAAATTTTAGTCATATTCTTATTTGTCTCCAGACCGACCACATCCAAAATGGTTACTAGATCCAGTGATAAATTTCGCACCGTAGAATCATTTGGGCATGTATCACATACAATATCTGGAGCCAAACTGCCGTCAAACAGACAGATATTTCATGATGTTATAACTGTAATAATGCTGCGACGCCTCTGACCACTGTTGGTGAGCTTGTGATTAATCGATCTACACATCAAAATTTTTGAGCGCCCCCAAAAACCCGGCTGGTACTGGAGAAAAGATGGCCAAAGTCGTTCATGATACACTCGTCAAATACAGGTCACAACACTGGATCGTGCATTTTGTTGCAGAACAAATTATATCGAAAATTAATCAAGTTCCCATGTTCTCATCACATGATGGAGATAGTATTGAAACATGTGTTTGAGGTTAAACATCGGCGACTTGTGGTCCTGAAGTGCCTATTTTTAATCGTTTTGCTGCCGTTTGGATAAGTCTCGACCACAAATCGTTTAAAAACGGACTCGAAGATCCAATTGTACGCTCAAAAATAAGTAATGCTGACTGCGAAGTCATTAAGAAATTCTGCATTAAACAGCTAAATGAAACACAAATCCAAGCTGATTACAAGGAACTATTACAATTAACAATAATGTTTCTTGGTGGTGTCGGCGATAACTTCCGAACACCTGGTCCAACAACCCACGCAAAGTTCATGGGAAAGGCATTTATTCCTTAAAAATATACCTATTTCTAGAGCAGTTTGCATTGACAAAACGAGAGTCCGGTGGGCGTGGTTTACATGCAAAATGCCATACGAGCACCAAATCAAGATATACACTTGTTGAAAGACAAGATGTGTCTGAAGCGGTTTTGAAGAAATGGAAAAATCATTTGTGGTATTTGGCCCTAGAATCAATGGCTTTGGCATTTTTCGATTCGGATGTTTCATTCGAAGAGAAACGAAAAATGGTTAGGCATCTGCAATCCACAGATCCCGTCGTAAATCTGGAAAACGATCAAAAAATATCCGACCCGAAACTATTGCTGTGTAATAATTTGAGCGATTTCGTCTCATACAAAACCAAACATTTTTTCGGTGCTTTTGGATTGAGTACTGAATTTTTAAAGCATGACCCATCCATTTGGGAAGATTAGCAAGATACTCTCGATGTTTGTCGTAATCTGTTTGTTGTTAACGACACAGCTGAACGCGGTGTACAATTTATGAATGATTACAACAGAATACTTACGAAAGACGAGGAACAAAATCAATTTATATTACAGTGCATTGAAGAATATCGTAGAAAATGTCCCTCACATAACAAGTCAGATCTAATATAATATTGAATTAATTGTATTTTTTTCACCGATCTTAATATTTAAAAACTATTTCTTAATTAATAATACAAAGAAATGTAATTTTACTTATTTAAACATACGATTTTTGAATAAAAAAAATATTTCCCCTATAAAGTGTGTTCTAAATTTTGAATGAACTTTGGGCAGACCCTAGGGTTATCTGATCGGCCAAAGTTTCCAAATGGAAACTTTTTCGGTCCGGAAATCAAAGATCGCAGCAACTTTCACTTTTTGCATCATGTTCTATAAACGGTCTAGGGTGCATGGGATAATTTTGTTAATAAGTTATGTGAATAGACTAAGTTAAAAATTTTATTTTGGAACATGTAAATAATTAAAATATTCAACCAAAAATTAGCTTCATCGCTGACAAATATTTAAAAATTTCGGACAGAACATTTATTTTCACAAAAAAAAATTAAAAAATTTGCAAGTGTTGCTCTCATGTAAGTATCCATGATGAAATCGCAAACCAAACTAAACAATAATTAACTATCAGCTGTTAAATCTGATGTCAAATAAAGCAGTGTTACCAAAACAAAGATGTGAGCCTGTAAAAACACCCTTAACAGCGTTAAATGGTCCGATACATACACATTGTGTCCACGCAAGATGACATAACACGGTAACGCTTGTTAAACAAAGATCGCGTTTACATTAGCCATTGGCTGCTACTGCAGCGTGAAGTTGGAAACACCTTTGAGCACCGACTCAGTAGAAGTTATAAGTAATTCCATATTTTACTAAATTGTAACCCTTTGTGGGAGATAACAGAATGAATAGGACAATATGGACCTTAACCCTTAACTTGAGATGGCAAAAATATTATTACTTACGGTCTTTGAACCGATCGGTCACTCTATTCCGGAGTTATATGCGGACTGAAATGACTTAAAACTTCCTAACACGAAATTCTCGCAAACATGCTGAGTTGAAATGACTTAAAATTTCCTAACACGAAATTTTCGCAAACAAGCTGAGGTTCTTTAGTCGCTCCATCGATGTGCTACACATTTTGTCCGTAGCAAATGAAATATACCCTCCTTAAATAAAGTGAGGGTACAAAAATTTTCCATGTTAAAAACGTTGAATAGGGTCACTCTTATTAACGTTTTGTCACTTGGGGTATAATACCATTGTGAAGGCCAAGTATTATCAAATTTGAAGGTGCCGAAAAGTCAGAAAAAACATCAAGTATAAGTATTTAGTTCGACTCGAACTGGTATATGTTTTTTCCCTGAAAGTAAGGAAGTAAACACTTCATACATTTAGTTCGAGCCGATTTGCTAAAAATATCAATTGTGTTTAATTTTTCCGCGAAACTATGCACCTTTTCAACTCTAGGCTAGGGAATCAAACTGATTTTTGGAACACAAACAAATAAGAATCAATAAGCAATATTTTATTCAATCATTAAAACTTGTGCCATTTGAAAAAAATGAATATTGGTATTATTTTATTTTAGACCTGTAGAATTTTATTTGAAAATCGAAAATTAATGAGTTTTAATTTCCAACAAAGGACCACAATGCCGAACTATCCGAAAATCAAATAAAATTTAATTTTAGTATTCCGTAATATCCACATAAACATTTGCAAAATATAAAATTTTTATTATTCCCACTATATGTGTATATTAGACCGGGTCATCGAAAAAAGTTTTCAAATGCGAGGCGGAATATTAAAGCTCATCTCGAGACAATTGCGAAACCATTTGTTAAAATTTTTTCCGAGCCCAGGGAATCGGCCCAAAATCGTTTTTTTTATCGTATCGGATCGCCAAAAAAAGCTATCAAATGCGAGGCGGAATATGAAAGCTTGCCACCGCGGAATCGCCCAAAAATCATATTTTTATCGTAACATTTTTATTTGTTGCTCGATTGTCACATGCGATACATCAATGGGTTGGTCTCGACGAGTACTACATTGCCTCATACACTCGGAATACAGTTTGGTTGCATCAACCGAATTATTTGCCAACCAAATTTTTGTAGTTCTGTCTACTATCATGCGATTCCATCAGGACAACCAACATTTTGGTTGTGGTATACTTCTGCTTCCACGTTGACAACAATTATTTTTAGTTGCCCCAACTACGAAAATGGTGGCTAAAATTATCTGTTAATTGTTGCAACAAACAAATGTTTTAAAAAATTGGTTGTTCTGACAATTTGTCAGTCATATACTACCGACAATTAATTAAAAACAGTTTTCATTAATTTGTATTTTATTTATTGAACAAAAAACCAAACAATTCATAACAAAATTAAAAATCCCATATTACAAATCCATCACTATTATGAGATGTGCAAATAGTTGACACAAATTTTAGTACACGAAAAAAACACAAAACTTTTATGCAAATATCGCTTAACCCTGTGCTTTCAATTTCATGATTGTTGCTTTTATTTATGTAAAACATTTTGCACAACATATTCTGCATTCCACACATTATTATCCGCACAAAATTATATTTGACTAATGTTCTTGAACAAAATGTGGAAGATTTATTTATGTCGTATAATTTTATTTTTTGTTTGTCATGTATCAAGAAAAGGATAGCAACCAATCTTTAGGTTGTATTTCCCAAAATACGTTTAATTATTCTAAATTTGGGAAATTATTGGGATAACCAAAAAACGATTATTTATTAATATTTTTTCTGTTGTAATAACCAATTATTCGTTGCAATAATAATATTTGGTCTATTGTTACAATTTCTGTTGTCAAGAAAAAAACATTGGTTGTCACAACCAAAAATTTATCATATGGTACTATAATGAAAGTTTAAAATTGCTTACCACAACTAACCGAATGTTTGTTAATTCGATTGATACAACCATCGATTTAGTTGCAAGCATTTTCATTTGATCGTATCCATGTTATTATTGTTGTTTCAACTATTTATATATAAATACAACCGACCCAAGGTGTAGGCAATATACATTTTGTTTCTACTACTATTTTTTATTGTTACAATCGAATTCGAACCAATTATTTTCCTGGGTGTAGATGTCGCCGAAGCACAATATCATTTTCTTATGACGACTTAACTTTTTTGTTTTTTAATAAAAGTACGTACACCCAAAGTAAAATGTTCACAGTTTTTATATCGCTTTAAGCATATAGAAAATATTTTTAAATTTTAGGGGTAGAAACTGCAGTAAGTGAATTCTTTATTTCTATTTCAGCGACATCTATGAGGCAAATGTAGTACTTATCGAGACCCACACATTGATGTATCGCATGTGACAATCGAGCTAAAAATAAAAAAGTTGGGATAAAAACACTATTTTGGACCGAAACCGAGAGCTCGGAAAAAATTAAAAAAAAATTTCCGAATAGCTCAAGATAAGCTTTCATATTCTGCCTTGTATCCGGGAACTTTTGTTATTACATGGAGGCCAACCCGGTTTAATGTTTATGTGTGAGAGTAAAAATTTAGTTTAATTAGTTTAATCTACGAAAAATTGTTTGTATGGATAGGACTAATAATATACTGAAATATCAAATGTGAACCTAGCAGCTACAACACACATACACATGAGGCAATTTTGTCTATTTAGTTTAGACAAGATAGCACGGAGATAATATATGAGTTTGTGGAAAATATTTTCTATTAAATATTTTCACCAGAAAAAAAATCTCTTCTCATAATCTTGGCAACATATGATGTTACGTCTTTCGAAATTGCAGTTTCACGCAAGATAACATAGATTGTCATTGAGCCATGGCAAAATGACTGCGGAAAGCAACAGAAGAAAGGAAACTGTCTCTCTAACATGTGATGAAATCTTAATGATGTTTTTATCACTTGTTTGACACGGAATTTTTTGTTGTATTTTTTCTTTTGGGAGCATATTAAATTTTCTCCATGCGACATCTTTTCGTTTATGTGTGTATTTTTTAGAGAGGGTGTTTCTGTTTTCCTTCTTTAAAATAATGTCAAATGTCGAAAGAATAAATCTCGCTGGGACCGGAAAGGCGTACACGTAGCAGAATATGCTATTCACCCACACACAAAATACATCGGGATTGTAAGGGTTATTATATAAGGAATTACAAAAAAAACACCACTTTCTTCACAATTAGAGTGTTCAGAGACTTCATATTTCTAAGAAACTGGATAAGTGTTTAGAACGATAATAGCAAATACTGTCATTGCCATGAAACCTGCAATAATGATTAATTCAATAGTAATATACACTCCACTATTCGGATTATTGTTAATTGGTGATATGATTGGAGGATAATTATTCCATGAAAGCATACAAAGAGTTAATAAAAAACAACTTACGCCCATCCCACTTATATACAGTTTATTTTATTATTTTCTTTTCAATAAGAGGTTTAATATTGCCTTGCCCATAAAGACTTTCATAGCTCTTTTACTCGTCAGCACATATGTATGTAATGAAAAACAAACGATTAAACCAATTACTCAAAGTTTTTTAACGAAATAGTATAAGTGTTAAAATCAACAATAAAATATAATTAAAAAATAATTATGAAATGAATTATGAAAAATGTTTGGAACAAGGGAAACTTTATTTCGTATTAAATGATGTAATTATTGAAAGTGGCATATTCTGCCACACAATATAACTTTCGATTAAAATTAATAGATATTCGGCGAATTTAAAAGAATAACATTAGTGATAGAGTTCCGCTTAAAAGATAATTAAAAAATATTTATTCATTATGAAAACTGCTTGGACATGTAAATGTGAAATTCGTTATAAATGGAGAAATTATTACAAATCACATGGATATTTAAGTTTACTTGTTATTATATAGGGTGGGCCATTTAAAATTTTAAATTTGAACTACCGATTACTTTGACTTGTTATTTGAGCCCTTTGGATTATTTTCTGGGGGAGCCATTAAGGAAAATGTTACGCAAAGCATCCAGAGACCATTGAAGCGTTGAAACATGAAATCGAAGTTGCCATTGAAGAGATTCGACCAGAAACAATCGAAAATGTACTGAAAAAAAAATCGAAAATTGCCGAGCCAGTCGTGGTAGTCCTATGAATGATATTGTGTTCCATTATTAAATGACAAAGTTCAACCTTTCCAATAAAGCCAGAATTTTTAAAAAAATATCAGTAATTTTTTGTTATAGCCAATTCAAATTAAAAATTTTAAATGGTCCAGCCATACCTTAGTCCATCTCTAAATTTCTCAATTGCGGAGCCAGTCGTGGTAGTCATATGAATGATACGGTGTTCCATTATTAAATGACAAAGTTCAACCTTTCCAGTAAAGCCAGAAATTTGAAAAAATATTAGTAATTTTTTTGTTATAGCCAATTAAAATTTACAATTTTTAATGGACCAACCTCAGTTAAAACTTCAAAGGGATGTATCGGATTGTAGGCGTTTGCTTGCATTGATATTAAAGTTATGAGGTACTAAATTTAGTTATAATTTGGTGGTTTTGTGCATAAGGGCGCGGCAATCATGCTCATTATTCACTGCCTGTAGGCATTGTGAAAGCATTACAATGAACAAAATTTCAAACATTAATATCCACTGGTATTAATGTTATGGGCTGTTAATTACACTAGGCACAAAAAAAAATTTCTTGTGTCCGAGAACTAAAAACTTTTTTGTATAGATTGAGGCATACTATTTTATGAAACAAAACAATTTTTTTATGGTAATTTTTTATTTTTTAATATTTTTTTTCTAAAAATCTAATATTCATGGATGTTACTGTTAGTAATTAGATCCTATTTTTTTAAGTATGACCCGGGATACCGTTTAAATTAAAGGAAAATATAAGGGATAGAAATCTTGAAAACATCACTTTCACGTAGAAACAGAAGCTTAGTAACTGAAAATATCTACCATACATTTTTTGTTGTTTTTTTTTCTTCTTTATGACTCGATATTGCACCAGAAAATTGCACAGCTCTTCGACAAAAATTTTGTTGTATAGTGTTTTTTGTACAAAATGGTGCCTTTGTGCGGGAGGTATCAAAATGAGCGGTGTAACTTCACCCATTTTTCTCGAGGCGAATACTATTACTATGTGTACAATTACACACGGAGGAAAATCGCCATTTTTGATATGGTTGTATTGAAAGAAAATATATTTGGAAACGAATTTGTTAAGTATTATATATTTGTTAACAAACAAATTTCATTTAAAAATCATGAAACTTAGTTTGGAACGCATGTATTAATATATTACAACAATATATATTTGCGCACTGACTTTCACAAATAAAATATGTGTTCACCCACAAACAAAGTTATTGTTTAAGATCCTGCACCACAGTGTGGTGTAGGGTATAAAAATCGCAGAAAATTTGTTTGTTCTAATTTTTGAACGCTAGTATCCTAAAGCTACGTATAGACGATTGCCAGATCGGACAACGTTATCAACCCTGTTAAAGTGCTACAAATGTACGGACAATGACAGATTACACTGTGCAACAGTGAAAAAAATACACGGACTCGACAGTATAGGTTCGATTATACTATCAAAGGGTAGTATAACCCTATACTCGGTTTGGCGAAATTGGTGACCAATTTTTTTTAAAGGCCCCCAAAGTTTCTGAAAATCAGTGGGCCACTCGAAAAAGGTGTCATCAGCTTTTGTCCAACAACTAATTCCGACTTGGTGATACCGCTTAACTATGTTTGGCAATAATGTAGCTACGAATATGCTGAACAAAGTTTCTTAGCATTTTTTGCAAAAAACAAGTAAGAAAGTTTCAGTCGGATAAACCGACTAAGGTATACCCTCACTTTGTGAGTAATGTAATATTGAATATTACACAAATTATTCTGTCAATTTTTGTGGGAGGTACCGGAAGGGGTTTAAGAAATACACCTATATTTCGCTGAACAGTAGATACTTTAAATACATTGCGCTGTGCCGAATTGTAACCGTTTATATGGACTGGTATATTAACGTTGAGATATTAAATTGTGGTATAATTTGGCCATTTTGTGTGGGAGGTACAAAAAGGGGCGTGGTGATAACGCTCATTTTTCACTGGACTATAGGCATTATAAAAGCATTACACTGAACAAAATTTCAAGTAATTGTATATACTGATATTAATGTTATAAACTGTTAACTTTTGGTGCAAAATGGTACCTTTGTGGGAGAGGTACCAAAAGGGGCGTGACAATAACGCCCATTTATCAATGGACTGTAGGCACTATAAAAACATTACGCTGTACAAAATGTCAAGTATTTCTGTACACTGGTATTAATGTTATAAGCTGTTAACTTTTGGTGCAAAATGGTGCATTTGTGTGGGTGGTACCAAAAGGGGCGCGGCAATAACGCCCATTTTTCACTGGACTGTAGGCACTATAAAAGCATTACACTGTACAAAATTGCAAGTATTTTTATACACTGGTATTAATGTTATAAGCTTTTAACTTTTAGTGCAAATGGTGCATTTGTGTGGGAGGTACCAAAAGGGGGGTGGCAATTTCGCCCATTTTCCTCGAGTTGATAGCGACTAACATACTAATACTATGTGTGGAATTTCAGAAGATTCGAATACGTATAATAGCAGTTATTAAAGAATCAATATTTCACAACATTTTAACCCTTTGTGGGGGAGGTACCAGAAGGAGTGGACCAATATGGCCCATCTTCGAACTTAGCCGGAGATAGAAAAAAATATTACCACATACGAAATTTGAAGTCAATCGGTTACTCCTTTCGAGAGTTATCGTGCGCACCAGCCAGCAGACACACAGACAGACAGACAGACGGACGGACATTGCTCATTCGACTTAAAATGACCCAAAACGGATTTCCGCCGAACATACTTGGGGTCTTAGGTCACTCCTTCGATGTGTTACACTTTTTTTCCGTAGCAAATGATATATACCCTCGTCACACTAAAGTGAGGGTATAAAAAATTGTTTCCGGTACTTTTTTTTTGAAAAAGTGAAGGAAAAAAAAATTTTTTTTTACTTTTTTCAGCATAACTTCCGGGGACTCGTAATTTTTCACTAGCAATGCTTGGCAAAATTATAGCCAACGTAAATCTGAAAATTTTTTGTAAACATATCAATACAATCTGAACGTGTCTAGCCACCATAAATAGCTCAAAAAACCACATTGTACCCCAAAAATTTAAGTATTTCACTGTTATGTAACAAAAATATATTTTTTGGTATAGGGCATGTACAGCAACTTTATAGAAAATATTAAGGCCAATATTTTTGTGGAACATTTTAACCCTGTAGCTCCCTCACATAACTGTAATTTTTGGCCCCATTTTAACAAATCGTAAAAAGCACCCCTTTGTTGCATGGTGTTATTAGTCAACGGTGAATTGACAGTTCAGACGATTGCCAGAAAACCTTAAAATTTCATATGTTTACAATAAATTTTGTAAATATTTGTATGCAGGATTGCCAATAAAAATATGTTATAGCCAGTGTTGCCAATAAAATGTTTCTCTGACAATGGCGCCATTGTCACATGCACAAAATTCACACATCTAACAATCCTTAAATTATCTCACAATGACTTTTCTGCCAACGTTGCAAGACAAAAATTGTATGTTCACACGGTTGTACGTTCACAGGGTTGCATATTTCCGCCATTTTTCGCACAATATTGTCCGATCTGGCAATCGTCTATATATAGCTTAACGAAGAAATATATATCTACTTGAAAAAAATGGATAAATGCACTTTCGGTAGACGTAAGAGAATTTCAACAAAATCATATTATTGCGAACGGGGGTGTAAGTAAAAGTATATCAGTTGCTGCGGGCCAAAAGTATAACACATCGAAGGAGTGACCTAAGAGATACCAACAATATCACTGTGATACAAAATCGAACTTTCCGAATGGGAATGGGATGAGACCAATTGCAAATGAAAGTTGACATTATCCATAACAAAACCTTCAAGGTTCAGTGCGAGATTTCTTTTTACACGCATTTGAAGTTGGTGATTTTGGAACGCTGTCTAACAAGAAAAGATCATTGAAAATTTGATAAAATAATCCTTATTTCTTTTTATTATCATGGAAAGCTGTTGTATCTTACTGTTTTTGGGGTCGAGGAATTCATTTTTGATATTTATTTTTACCTACAACTCACGCTAGATGGCGATGTCATACAAATGGTTCTATAGTATATGAGAACAGTAGGAATCACAAAAATATGGTGAATGTAGAGTAGATAAGAACAGTAGGAATCACAATAAGTAAGATGCTATATATGGGGGCTATATCGAAACATTGACCGATATGGCCCATTTGCAATCCCAAACAACCTGCAACTATAAGAAATATATATACCAAATTTGATCAACCTAGCTCTGTTATTACGGACATAATTGCAAGAGACGGACGGACGGACATGGCTAAATCGTCTTAGAATTTTACAACGATTAAGAATATATATACTTTATGGGGTCTCAGATCAATATTTAGAGGTGTTACAAACGGAGTGACAAAATGAATATACCCCCATCCTATGGTGGAGGGTATTATAAGTATTAGTTTATCAAATTTGCAATTATCTTTTCTTGTTAGACAGCGTTCTAAAATCACCAACTTCAAATGCGTGTAAAAAAAATCTCGCACTGAACTGAAAAAACCATTAAAGGTTTTGTTATGGATAATTTTAACTTTCATTTGCAATTGGTTTCATCCCATTCCCATTTTGGTTGTTGCACTGTGTATTTGGCGGAAATCCGTTTTGTGCCATTTTAAGTCATTAGAGCAATGCCCAGCAGTCCGTCCGTCTGTCTGTCTGTTTCGATAGGAGTAACCGATTACCTTCAATTCACAAATTGGTATGTGTTAATATCTCAGGCTAAGATCAAAGATGGACCATGTTGGTTCACTCCTTCGAGTTCCTCCCCCACAAAGGGTCAACATTTAGTGGAAATTTGATTCCTTAATAACTGCTGTAGTACTATCAGAATCTTTCACAATTTGACACATAGTAATAGTTTCTTGCTCGCTATCACCCTGAGAAGTTTCCAAGCCCCTTTCGGTACCGCCCATAAAAAGGGGCCATTTTGCACAAAAATTTAACGGCTTACAACCTTAATTCCAGTCTATACAAGTACTTAACATTTTATGAAGTGTAATGCTTTTATAGTATCTATAGTCCCGAGAAAAATGGGCGTTAGTACCACGTCCCTTTTGGTACCTCCAAAACATAATGGCCAAAATAAAATATATGCAAAATGTTTTTTTAATTTTCTCTACTTTTAAGTTATGGGTCATAATATATACATTTATCCATTGGTTTTTTAATAAGCATTGTTTTCTTCGTTAGGATGATAATTTGCAAAAATTGGAACAAACAAAATGTTTGCTATTTTTTATGGTTTTTTCCAGCCAAAAACGATTTTTTTAAATAAAAACCAGTAAGGAAAGACAGAAAGTCGGGCGGGGCCGACTATATAAGAACCTACACCTACCTACCAATGCGAAAATGGGCATTGCGATAAGAATTTGGCAGTGTTCATACATGTAATCAGCAAACTCTCTCTGCCGATTTTCGTACTGATCGGATATAAAACACGGTTTCTACAGCGCTTAGATGTCAAATCGGGTGTAACATATATATTGGGACTATGTTAAAATCTGAACCGATTTTTCCCGAATTTGGCAGTGTTCATACATGTAATAAGAAAACTCTCTCTGTTAAATTTCGTACTGATCGGATATAAAACATGATTTCTACAGCGCTTAAATGTTAAATCGGGTGAAACATATATATGGGGGCTATATCTAAATCTGAACCGATTTTCTCCGCATTCGGCAGTATTTATTCATGTAATAAGATAACTCTCTCTGCCAAATTTCGTACTGATCTGATTTAAAATACAGTTCCTACAGCGCTTACATGCCAAATCGGGTGAAACATATATATGGGCTATATCTAAATTTGATCGGATTTTCTCCGAATTTGGTAGTGTTCATTCACGTAATAATAAAACTCTCTCTGCCGAATTTCATAAAGATCGGATGTAAAATGTGGTTTCTACGGCGCTTGCATGTCAAATCGGGTGAAACATATATATGGGGACTATATCCAAATCTGAACCGATTTTAACCAATTTCAATAGGGATCGTCCTTGGGCCAAAAAAGAGCACTATGCTAAATTTCATCACAATCGGACCATAAATACGACCTGCACTTTGATTACAAGAATACATGGACAGACGGACAGACAGACGGACAGACAGACGGACAGACAGACGGACAGACAGACAGACGGACATGGCTAAATCGACTCAGAAAGTGATTCTGAGTCGATCGGTATAATAAACAATGGCTCTATCTCTTCTCCTTTTAGGTGTTACAAACAAATGCACAAAGTCATAATACCACAGTGTGGTGTAGGGTATAACAATAAATAAATAAATTTACGAATACTTTTTGGGACTGAGGAGATTCGTAAGTCATTTACCCGACTGAACTTTTTTATTTATTTTATTATATTAATGTTATCATTCTTCAACAATTCCCATTTTTGCCAAATATCGCAACAAAAGAAAATATTTATTTTATCTTTCTAGAAAAAATTGTTGTTTTCGTACACCACAAATTTCACCAAAATCCCTTAACACGGAATTGCCCTATTGCGACAAACCTTCAAACTTGAGTTTTGTTGGTTAAGTAAATTCTATGTCATGGTAGCCATAAAAATAACCCAGATTTTATAACCCCATCTTAAGAGTGTGCGTGTGTGTGGGGGGGTTTCTGAATGAATCTCTTCATACGAGTATGAGTCAGTATATGAATTCCGAAAAAAAGGCAACTAATTAAGTTAAGAAAGTTTTCGTGTAAGTTCTTTTTCTACATTCTTCGTTTATACTTGATTTTTATACGCTCTGCGTGTTTGCTTCTATTTTCATGGCTTTTACGCTCACAATAGGTCATATTAAACGTTAAGGGTACGCGAGAGAATGGAAGGTCGGGGGCAGAGCGGTAGAAAAAACTCATCCCCGTATGTAAGGTAGATGTTGGCTTGGCCTTCTTCGGGAGCGAACACGACAAGGCAAGTCCAGCCGCGACAGGGCAAGTTAAAGTAAGGTACGACACTCAATGGTAAATCCTTAACCTAGACCACCATACACATTAGTATGTAGATATATCAGCACATATACATATGTTTATATATATATATATATATATGTGTGTATAAACATAAGTACTTTACCTTTAAATGTGTCTGTATAAACCTTTGTAAGCGTGAGCTCCACATATGATAAAGTACGAAGAAAACCTTGTTAAAAAACAAAGGATAAATTAACCTGGTAGAGGTAATTCATTCTCACTCAGACACTCACAAAGAAATACAAGAACACAAACATACGCTCATTCATAAACGAGTATTCTAACATCTTTTGGAGAGGTCTTCTGAAGTCTTAAGGCTTTTATGAGTTCCTAGTAAAATAATATTTGTCTGAAAATTTACTTAAAAAATCCATATGGCAAAAAAAATTTAAAACGAGTGGAGAAAGACTAAAATCGGCCGGAGGCGACATATGTATGGTACCCCTACACCACCCTTTTAGAGTAGGTTAAGGAAGTAATTTATCAGTGTTACTTTTCTAAAATGTTTCTACAACAATTAGATTGAAGTTGGAAAGAAGAGTTTCAAACAGGCGAATCTGTGCAATTATTTTTTAAATTTTTAATAAAGAGTAGAGTTTTTTAGCCCTGTGATAAACACATAATCAAGATGACACAATTATGAAAATATCAGTCGTGTAAATCCTTAATTTGTATGGAATGGAGTATGTTACTTTATGTGGGAGATTCCAGAACGGTAAAGCATTTTTTGGTTATTCTTAGTCAGTCTATATTCATTGGGAAAGTTGTCTAACATAGAGAAAATAAAACAAGCAAGAAAGTTCAGTCTGGTAGACCGACTTACGATTCATTAGTCATATAAAAGCATCATACAGAACAAAATTTGAAGTATTTGTGTGCACTGGTATTATTGTTATAAGCAGTTATCTTTTGGGGCATAATAGTCCATTTATGTGGGAGGTACCAGAAGTGGCGCGCCAACAATTCCCATTATTCACGGGACTGTATGTACTACAATAGCATTACACTTCACAAAATTTCAAGTATTTGTATTGACTGGAACCACAATTATAAGTCGTTAACTTTTTGTGCAAAATGGTCCATTTGTATGGGAGGTACCAGGCGTGGAAATAACGCACAAAAACTATTTTTTGAAAAAAAATCTAATTTTTTCTATTTATTTTAACGATAGTTACTAAACTTTTGTTTCAGCGTGAAAGTGTCATTACCAACATTTGTAGTCCTCATATTTAAGAGCGTATCCTGGCTTTATCAAGCATATATTTAAAAAATATGGTTCAAATACTAAAGGCACCTTTCAAGAAAAAGGGAATGTTAAAGAAAAACTTAAAAAAAATTACCAAGAATAGAAATTTTAATATTTTTTCGTGTTTAGGACACCATATTGCACCAGGAAACGTCATGCACAGCCCTTCGACATAAATTTTGCTGCCTGTGAACATCTTTATTTCTATGAAAATAGGAAAAAACTAGGAAATTACTTTTTTTTAAGATTTTTATAAAAAATTGTCTGAGCCATACCAAGGACCATGACACAAATTGCACATGTGTGTACAGAACATTCTAACGCATAAAATGATATGCCTTGTTACTGTAAAGAATTCATGTAGGAATTTAAAGTAAGATTTTCACTTTTTCAGAAAACATTGAATAATAAAATTAATACTTGCCTAATTATATTATGATCCAACAGTAGCTGTGATACAACATGTTAACCAAAAGCTTAAAATTTTGATTTAAATTCCCTAATCGAATACATTTGCAAATGATATACGAGTATACTATTGTCATGGTAAGAAGAGCTTATCATAATCCCTACAAAATTAATATTTTCCTGCAAAAAATTCTTTTGAAAAAGTACTTTACTATTACGATCTAATTACTTATAGGCTCTTCAAGCAACAGGCGGTCATTTACTTCATGTAAAAATAAATTATATTAATTCCACTCAGCTTTATTCTTTATTTGTGTCTCATTTTCCATTTAATTTCCATTTGTTCACCCCAAGGTAATTTTTCTATGTCGTCGTGAGTTTCTACCAACGCAATTAGAATTTTGTATGACAAAACGTAATGGGCACGTGTGCCCCTAAAACTTTATTAATTTGCTGATATCAGCGTAACTTGTGCATCTTTAAATAAAATGCCAGCGGCAGTTTAAATACAATTCAAGAAATAGAAAACGATTGACAAATATTTTAAATATTCCAGTTTGTATTTAAGAAGCAGAACAAAATTGTTGTACACTGTGCATTATTTTATGTAATATTCAGTTGTTAAAGAAAGCATTATTATTATTAAATCCATACTCCATGTTTAGGAGCTTAAGGTTTCTACAAACGATTTCCAGTTATTTCTGTTACGTGCTAGTAATCTTAGTTCGTTAAACGATTTGCTTTCGCTAAGAACAGTTCGCCGCAATGTTGTTTGGGGTCTTCCACGACGCCGCACACCTTGCGGATTCCAGGCCGGCGCAGCATGTGGAGGATCGTCATAAGGTTTTCGCAATGTGTGCCCAATCCGTCTATATATTCTCTTCCTTATTTCGGTGTTGATGTTGATTTTGAGGCCAACTTTTAACGACTCCTGATGTAAGTCGTCTAGCTTCGATTGCATGTGCTGATGCGAGTGAGAGAGCAAATCTATGTCGTCGGCATACTCAAAATCTTCTAGGCATTCATTTAGACGCCAAGTGATGCCCCGTTTGTTGGTAGTGTTGTCAAAAATCTCAAGTATACGATCCAGTACTGTTATGAACAGCAGCGGCGATAGCAGACATCCCTGTCTTACACCGAAGGTGGAGTCAAATGGTTCGCTAAGTTTGCCATTGTGCAGAACTCTGCATTTAGCGCCGTTGTAGCTGTTGAAAATTGTATTTATAATTTTCCGCGATATTCCCATATTTTCCAGTACGATCCAGATATATTCTCTTTTTATTGAGTCAAAGGCCTTTTCGTAATCAATAATAACTGCATACAGCGTATTGTTGTACTCGATGATGAAGACAAGTGGCGGGTTTCTTGGGTACACCTAGAGAAAAACATCTTAAAATCAATAAAAACCATATTGAATCAATAAGAAACATTAACGAAAGTCTAGTAATGTTGAAAAATATATTTAAATTTGGAACAATATTAATTTAAAGTTACCCTATTTTGATAATTTTAATATGGAAACTATATAGAAATTATTATTTTTGGTATTGAATTAATATTGAATTATTATAGATAAATATTGTCGCCTTATTGAAACACTATGGAAATGTTATTGACATTATATTTTTTATTTTAGAAATAAAATTGAAACGATATTGAATTAAAAATAAAACAATTTAAACATAAGGTTATTCAGCTTTGATTTGATATTGAAGCATTATGAAATTTAAAATGCACACTATTGATACCAATTCAATTTTTTTTTTAATTTAAATAAATAATTTACAAATCTCCGTGACAAGAGGTGTAAAGTCATCAGGCCTAAGGTGGAAGTTCTGATAGTTGGTTTCTTCAACAATTATATAGATGAGTTCATCCCGATGACAGTTCTGGAAGCCCTGCATAGTAGCATATACGTCTAGTAGCGCTCGTACCTTAGAAGCCATTCGAATATGATATTTTGACTACAGGGGATGGCGCTGAAGATGTACTATTAAGACTGCTGTCTTGCTTCCTTATTTTATTTTATACTTGAGTGCGTCTGCGTCATCTTCACTTCTAAACTAAAAATAAATAAAAACCAGTAAGGAAAGGCTAAAGTCGGGCGGGGGGCGACTATATAATACCCTACACCACTCTCGTAATATTGAATAACTCTGATATATAAATTTTGTATTTTTGTTTACATAAATTTACTTTTGGGACATTTTATACTTAAATAATACCCCTTACCACAGTGTGGTGTAGGGTATAAAAACGATTGGATCTAAAGAGCCAAATCGGATGAAACATATATATGGGAGCTATAGCTAAATCTTAACCGATTTTCTTCAAATTCGGCAATGTTGGTTCATGGATCATGAAACTCTACCATTTTAAATTTCAAAACGATTGGATGTAAAATACAGCTTCTATAGAACTAAAGGGCCGAATCGGACGAAACATATATATGGGAGCTATAGCTAAATCTTAACCGATTTTCTCACAGGTTCTTTAGCTCACAGGCTCTTTAGCTCACCGGATCATTAGCTCACCAGCTCTTTAGCTCATCAGCTCTTTAGCTCACCAGCTCACTTTACTTAAACAGATCATTTCGTTCAATAGATCACCAGTTCAAATCAGCCGCTATTAAAGGAATCTGATTGGAATATGAATGGAATGAGTTGAAAAAACTTATACAAAGGCGATTGTAGAATCATACATTCATGATGAGAATCATACGTTCATGATGACATAACAAGTAAGAAAGTTTCAGTCGGGTAAACCGACTAAGGTATACCCTCACTTTGTGAGTAATGTAATATATAACATTACACCAATAAATCTGTCAATTTGTGTGGGAGGTACCAGAAGGGGTTTTCCAAATACACATATTTTTCGGTAAACAGTACATTCTTAAATACATTGCATTGTGCTGAACTATAAGCGTTTATGTGCACTGGTATATTAAAGTTACGAGCTATGTAATTTTGGTATGATTTGTTCATTTTGTGTGGGAGGTACAAAAAGGGGCGGGGTGATAACGCCCACTTTTTACAGGACTATAGGCACTATAACAGCATTACACTGTACAAAATTTCAAGTATTTGTATGCACTGGTATTAAAGTTACAAGCCGTTTACTTTTGGTACGAAACGGCCCATTTGTGTGGGAGGTACCAAAAGGGGCTGTACAATAATGCCCATTTTTTTACCGGACTATAGGCGCTACAAAAACATTATACTGTAGAAAATTTCAAGCATTTTTATGCACTTGTATTAAAGTTATAAGCAGTTAAATTTTGATGCAAAATGGTTCATTTGTGTGGAAGGTACCAAAAGGGGCATGCCAACTTCACCCATTTTTCTCGAGTTAATAGCGACTAATATACTAATATAATGTGCAGAATTTCAAAAGATTCGAATAAGTAGTATAGAAGTTATTAAAGAATCAATATTTCACTAAATTTTAACACTAAAGTGAGGGTATAAAAATGGGAACAGCACATAACAGCTGAGAAGAGACAACGAAATGAGAAGAGAGAACGAAATGATATGATTGAAGAAAAAACATTGTGAACTACTGAGCTGAAATGCACGAATTGTGTGAACTAGTTCGTTCAGTTCAGTATAGTGACCCGTTTAATTGAACTAGTTCGTTCACGAACTGCACAACTCTAATATAAATTCAAATATTGTATAAAGGTATAAGTTCTACTCTCCACATTTCGTTAAACCATTGTTATTGCTGGAACTTCAGAACAAACTGGATATTTGCATAAAAATTTAATATTTCCAGGCTATCACATTTTGGCACAGATTTCATTAAACATTTTAAGGAGCAAATTGAGATTTTCGTAAAAAATTTATAATTTATATAATTCAAATATTGTATAAAGGTATAAGTTCTACTCTCCACATTTCGTTAAACCATTGTTATTGCTGGAACTTCAGAACAAACTGGATATTTGCATAAACATTTAATATTTCCAGGCTATCACATTTTGGCACAGATTTCATTAAACATTTTAAGGAGCAAATTGAGATTTTCGTAAAAAATTTATAATTTATAATCCAGTAAGGAAATGCTAAAGTTCGACGGGGCCGACTATATCTGACCCTACACCACTCTAATAAGAGTGGATAACAATGAAATATCTAATGTATACTTCAACTAAAAGCTGACGAAACATACATATGGGAGCTATAACAGAATCTGCAGCGATTTTTTTTTCAAATTCGGCAATGTTGGTCCTTGAATCAAGAAAATCTGTAATGCTAAATTTAAAAACGATTGGATATAAACTGGAGCTTCTATAGGGCTAAAGGGCCAAACAGGATGACTTTCTTTAAATTCGGCACTGTTTGTACATAGATCAATAAACTCTACCATCCTAATTTCAAAACGGATGTAATTGGATGTAAGTTACAGCTTCTATAGGGCTAAAAGGCCAAATCGCACGAAACATAGTATGGGAGCTATATCTTAATCTGAACCGATTTCAACCAATTCCAAAAGGCTTCTTTCCAGGTGCGAAAGACTCTTAACTGCAAAATTTAAGCTCGATCGGAGGGAAATTTCGATCTGTATTCAACGAATAACATAAGATGGACAGACATGGTTAAATCGACTCAGCTAGTGATTCTGAGACGAGCGGTATACCTTATGGTGATTCTAACTGTAGTATTGCCGGGTGTTACAAACATCTGTCATACCCTGTACCATAGTGTGGTGTAGGGTATGGAAATTATAAAAATGTATAATATAATAATATAAAGATTTAAAAACTATATCACCTTTGTACCAATCACGAAAGGACACTCTAACATACAACGAAGCCAATCGAAGACAATCGATTATGATAAATAAAAAAAACCACACCCAGGAAAAAATTGGTTGGCATTCGATAGTAACAATAAAAACTATTACTAGCAACAACAAGTGTATTGCATACACCGTGTGGCGGTTGAATATATAAGTATAGTATAAGTATATAAATAGTTAAAACAACAATAATAGCATGGATTCCAATGAAAATGCCTGCAACTAAATCGATGGATGTATCAATCGATTAAAGATTTTTTTTCATTGACACTCAGTTAGTTTTTGTAACTACTTTTAAATTTTCATTATAGTACTATATGCTCGATATTTGGTAATGACAACAAATGTTTTTTTCTTGACTACAGAAATTATATCTGTAGATCAAAGATAATTTTTGCTACGAATACTTATTCGAATTATATTATTAATTATAATTGGTTACTATAGCAGCAACTTTTATTATTAAATTATCGTTTTTTGTTATCCCAATAATTCCCCAAAATTTAGAATAATTAAATATATTTTGGAAAAAACAAACAAAAGAATGGTTGATCCTGTTTTGTTGACACACACATGACAATCAACAGAAATATTCGACATCAAAAAATCTCCACAGTCGTGGTTATATTGATGTGTGGATAATAATGTGTGAATGAATATGTTGTGCAAAATGTTTTACATATGGGTAAATCCGAAAAACTGTATACGAAAAGTATAAAAAATGCCAGGTGTGTAATGAAATTATTTTTCTGCGGTCCATTCTAATGGTCTCACAATTGAAATGACACGTTAAGCAGGCTCTATAAAATATAAACTGTAACATTATATACAAATTTCCGCAGAATATTGTTGTTTCAGCGAATTGAAATTGTTGTGTAACGTGGGCAACAGACGAATTTCTAGTTTTTGGATGAACCCTGAAGAGTTTTATTCTAATGAGAGCTATTTTAATAACATTAAATATTCCTCTTTGTTTAAGTCCACGTCAGGAAACAAGGATTATTATCCTCTCACCTTAGAGAGGAGGGTATATATAATTTGCAACGCGCCACAAGTGTAACACATCCAAGTAGTGACCTAAGACCACAAGTATGTTTGGCGGAAATTCGATTTGGGTCATTTTAAGTCATTTGAGCAATGTCCGTCCGTCTGTCTGTCTGTCTGCTGGCTGGTTCGCACGGTAACTCTCGAATTGACTTCATATTACGTATGCGGTAATATTTGTCTCTATCTCCCGCTAAGTTCGAAGATGGGTCAAATTGATCCACCCCTTCTAGTACCCACCGAAAAGGGTTAACTTTTAGTGAAATATTGATTCTTTAATACCTTCTTTAATACTTACTGGAATCTTCTAAAATTCCACACACATATCATTAGTTTATTAGTCGCTAACACGTCAAGAAAAATGGGCGAAGTTGCCACCCCCTTTTGTACCTCCCACTCGAATGGAGCATTTTGCATCAAAAGTTAACTGCTTATATCTTTAAAATCAGCTCATTCAAATGCGTGAAATTTTGTACAGTGTAATGATTTTATAGTACCTAGAGTCCAGAGAAAAGTGGGCGTTATAGGCACGCCCCTTTTGGTACCACCCATGCAAATGAACAATTTTGCACCAGAAGATAAAAGCTTTTAACTCTAATACCAGTGAATGAAAATACTTGAATAACTTTAATACTTGTTATAACATTAAAGTACAGTACATTAAAGTTATTAAATGCAGTTTAAATTGATAATTATATAATTTAACAAAAAAATAAATAAATTTACGAAGATGTTTTCGGAGAGGATTCATGTCGGTTTACCCGACTGAAATTTCGTACTTGTTATACCCTGCACCACATTGTGGTACAAGGTATTAAAACTTTGTGCATTAGTTTGTAACACCCAAAGGAGAAGAAATAGACCCATCGTTTATTATACCGATCGACTTAGTATCACTTTCTGAGTTGATTTAGCTATGTCCGTCTGTCCGTCTGTCTGTCCGTCTATATGTCTGTGCATGTATTCTTGTAATCAAAGTACAGGTCGCAATTTTTGTTCGATCTCGACGAAACTTTACACATATCTTTTTTTAGGCCCAAGGACGATCCCTATTGAATTTGGTTAAAATCGGTTCAGATTTAGATATAGCCCCCATATATATGTTACCCCCGATTTGACATCTAAGCGCTTCAAAAACTTTATTTTATATCCAAACAATATGAAAGTCGGCAGAAAGAAGTTTCTTATTATATGAATGAATACTGTTAAATTTGGAAGAAATCGGTTCAACTTTAGATATAGCCCCCATATATACGTTACCACCGATTTGACATGTAAGCGCTGTAAAAATGTTATTTTATTTCCGATCAGAGCGAAATTCGGCAAAAAGAGGTTTCTTATTACGTGAAGGAATACTGCCAAATTCGGAGAAAATCGGTTCAGATTTAGATATAGCCCCCATAAATACGAGTATGTAACCCCCAATTTGACATGTACATAAGCGCTGTAGAAACTGTATTTTATATCCGATCAGTGCAAAACTCAGCAGAAAGAGGTTTCTTATTACATGAAGGAATACTGCCAAATTCGGAGAAAATCGGTTCAGATTTAGATATAGCCCCCATATATATATTACCCCCGATTTGACATGTAAGCGCTGTAGAGACTGTATTTTATATCCGATCAGTACGAAATTCGACAGAAAGAGGTATTTTTATATGAATGAGTATTCAGGGAAAATCGGTTCAGATTTATATATAACCTCGATATATATGTTTCTTCTGATTTGGTATCAAAGCGTTATAGAAGTTGTACTTTACTTCCGATCATTAAAATTTTCCAGAAAGATGTTTCTCTATTTAGGAACGACTATTGCTTAATTGAGCGATTTTCGGTTCAGAATTAGATAATATGTTCTTACCCATTTACCAATTATTCCAAATTATTATCGCAATGACCCTTATCATTGTTAGGGAAGTGTAGGGTATTATACAGTCGGCCCCGCCCGACTTTTTGCCTTTCCTGACTGGTTTTTATTTAATTTATTGTAAGATTTTATTATGGCCGTGAGCCTAAGCGGTGCGGTTGAGTTGTGACCTACAGTAATGCAACAATGACAGCGTTGCATTAACTTAGCGAATTTAGCGGCGTTGTGGTTAAAGCATTCGGCTACAAATCTGATACAGGTGAAGTCGACAGTCAGCTGTTGTGACTTAAACACTTCTTCTTTAGTGTATTTCGACATTTCTGATAACTATGCAAAGTTAGCTAAACAATATGCATATTCACGTTTACCCTGAAAACCTACTTTAATTTTTTGTAACGTCCGCAACGGAACTTTCGGCGCGAATATCGCATTCATCAAAAATGTTTAGGTAGATATGTATTTCAATGTAATTTCAAAGAACTCTGGAATAAATGTTGTTGCTAAAAAGATTTTGGGCAAATGACCGTCGCGGCTGGCTTGAGTAAATTCCAGGAATTTTCGACCACTTGTTGCATCATTTGGTGCTGTATGTCAGCAATAACGTGCCGAATATTCTCTTCCAAGGCATCAACCGTGTAGGGCTTATCTGCGTAGACGACAAGTGACTTCACATAACCCCACAAAAAATAGTCCAGCGGTGTTAAATCGCACGATCTTGGAGGCCACGACACAGGCCCATGACGCGTTCACCAAAAGTTTCCTTCAATAAATTGATTGTTTCGTTGGCTGTATGGCATGTAGCGTCGTCTTCTTGAAACCACTGGTCGTCCACATCAACATCCTCCAATTCAGGCGCGAAAAAGTCATTAGTCATGGCTCTATAGCGTTCCCCATTGACTGTAACGTTATGGACGGCTTCATTTTTGAAGAAATATGAACCAATGATTCCATCTGCCCATATAGCACTCCAAACGGTGACTTTGTGGATGTATCGGCGTCTGAACAATGGCTTGTGGATTATCATTCCTCCAAATGCGACAATTTTGTTTATTAACGTACTCATTCATTTGGTAATAAATTTGCACGATTTGCAAATGTTGTTCCGGTATAAGTCTATTCATTATAAAATGGCAAACCAAACTGAGCATAAATCAAGTGACAGCTGTCAAAAAGGCCAACTCCGAAAAAAGTATTGCCAGATTGAAAACCACACGTCTAAACAAACACCCACTAGTTGCAACAAACAAAATATAATTTATCTACCATTTCCGTAGTTGGCGCCATTAAATATGATTGTTGTCAAATTGGAAGCAGAAGTATACCACAACCAAAATGTTGGTTGTCCTGATAGAATCGCATGATATTAGACAGATTTGTTTGGCAAATCATTCGGTTGTTGCAACCAAACCGTTTCCTGTGTTTATGTATGCAGTTTTGCTACTGGTGGCCTCTAATTTCACTTATGTTCTTTAATATTCCCGTTCATAGGAGGGTGTTATTTATAGATTTTAATACAAAATGTACGAGTAATACTTTACTTTTTAAAAGAGAATGAATATTTATTCACAATATGTTTTTCGCACACACATACGGGTTAACAATATTTTATAACATCATTGTTGTTGTCTATTTTCAAACAAACAAAAAAATAAGTACATTGCCGGAAATACAGTCTTACAGTTTGTAGATAAAATTTTCATACCGACATCCTACGAAAAATGTACCGCCAAAAGGAGTAAACAGATGAATACAAAAAGACACGCAAAGTCGGGAATGTTGTACAAATAATTTGAATACTTACAATTTTACTGTGAGAGTATATCACGGTGTGTCCTTCATCAAAGTTGCACTCTTGTATCTATGTATAAATAAGTGTAAATACACGCGCGCAACTATGCAAACGTGCCTGCCTTTATGAAGTTATGTATGTGTGCGTGTATGCGTTAGCATTATTTCACTTTTAAAGGACGCTTACAAATCTGTAACTGTTTTCACACACGTGAGAACGAACAAACGAACTCACATCCCATGCCACATACTTTGCCGTGATATGTAAATATATGCTTTTCAGTATAAGTCGATTATATACTAGAGCGGCTTCAAAAAAATGGAAAATCGGACCATAATTGTTGAAATTATTTCTGATTTAATTAAAACACCAGTAAGGAAAGGCAGAAAGTCGGGCGGGGCCGACTATATAATACCCTACACCTCCCTAACAATGCGATAAGGGTCATTGCGATAATAATTTGTAATAATTGGTAAATGGGTAGAAATATATTAGGCATGTTTTCGTTACAAGCTAGCATTTTTAGTTTAGCACTTTGCAACGAAAACAACAGACTTCCACTAACTGGCGCATAAGCAGTAAGTGGCTGATTTCCACTATCTGGTAACAATGGTGTCATCAGTTGCGAAGAAAGAACAGTGCGAAACAGACAAAAAATTCGTGAAAAATATTTTTAAAACATATATTTACTATTCCATGTTCAATTGTTTAAACTCTTTCTGCCAATATTAAAATAATTTCCCATTTTTGTTCTTCTTCTTTTCGTTAATTCACAATAATTGATAAAATCTCTCCAAAAATGGGATGCCATATTGCTAAATATAGGGTGCCCAATCTGGCAACATCATACTCGATTAAGACATGAACACAAGCACCAAACTACATCGGGAACTAATAGTGCTTAAAAGTGCTTAGCTCCCCATACAAATTAAGCACTTATGGTGTAACGAAAACACGCCTATTATCTAATTCTGAAACAATAATCGCTAAATTAAGCAATATTCGTTCCTAAATTGAGACATCTTTCTGGAAAATGGTAATTATCGGAAGTAAAGTACAACTTCTATAGCGCTTTGAAACCAAATCAGGAGGAAAATATATATAAATCTGAACCGATTTTCCCTGAAAAAAAGACCTCTTTCTGTCGAATTTCGTACTGATCGGATATAAAATACAGTCTCCACAGCGCTTACATGTCAAATCGGGGGTAACATATATTTAACAGTGTGCGAATTTAACAGTGTGCATTCATATAATAAGAAACCTCTTTCTGCCGAATTTCATACTGATCGGATATAAAATAAAGTTTTTACAGCTCTTACATGTCAATCGGAAGTAAAGTACAACTTCTATAGCGCTATGAAACCAAATCAGGAGGAAAATATATATAAATCTGCACCGATTTTCCCCGAATACTCATTCATGTAAAAAGACCTCTTTCTGTCGAATTTCGTACTGATCGGATATAAAATACAGTCTCCACAGCGCTTACATGTCAAATCGGGGGTAACATATATATGGAAGAAACCTCTTTTTGCCGAATTTCGCAATGATCGGATATAAAATAACATTTTTACAGCGCTTACATGTCAAATCGGGGGTAACGTATATATGGGGGCTATATCTAAATCTGAATCGTTTTCTTCCAAATTTAAAAGTGTTCATTCATATAAAAGGAAACCTCTTTCTGCCGAATTTCGCACTGATCGGATATAAAATAACATTTTTACAGCGCTGACATGTCAGATCGGGTGTAACATATATATGGGGGCTATATCTAAATCTGAACCGATTTCTTCCAAATTTAATAGTGTTCATCCATATAATAATAAACCTTTTTCTGCCGAATTTCATACTGATCGGATATAAAATAAAGATTTTACAGCGCTTGCATGTCAAATCGGGGGTAACGTATATATGGGGGCTATATCTAAATCTGAACCGATTTCTTCCAAATTTAATAGTGTTCATCCATATAATAAGAAACCTCTTTCTGCCGAGTTTCATACTGATCGGATATAAAATAAAGTTTTAACAGCGCTTACATGTCAAATCGGGGCTAACATATATATGGGGGCTATATGTAAATCTGAACCGATTTTAACTAAATTCAATAGGGATCGTCCCTGGGCCAAAAAAAAGATATGTGTAAAGTTTCGTCGAGATCGGACCATAATTGCGACCTGTACTTTGATTACAATAATACATGCACAGACGGACAGACGGACGGACAGACGGACATAGCTAAATCAACTCAGAAAGTGATTCTAAGTCGATCGGTATAATAAACGATGGGTCTATTTCTTCTCCTTTTGGGTGTTACAAACAAGTGCACAAAGTTATAATACCCTGTACCACAGTGTGGTGTAGGGTATAATAAAGAATGTAAATATTTAATATCGATTTTGTAGGAATCCGAACACTTTCAGCAAACTTTCGATTTCATTAAAGAGAACCTTGATGTCGTGGTACTTGAAATTGGTAAAACGCAGATACGATATAGTTTCAGAATATACATAAAAATTAACAAATTTTCGTATATAGTTTAAGAATCGGCAACATGTTTTTCTTCACACAAATGAAGCCACTCTATTTGAAAAGAGTATATATGTGTGGTGGTATTAATGTAGACATCCCCTACTGGGATTTTCCACCATGTTGCTGCATGAAAAAATACATATAAACTATACAAATATATATAAGAACTAGACGTCGATGTTATTCATACACCGAAAAAAAATGTGTTTCGTATTTACGTGACTGCAGCGTCCCATCAAAACTGGCACAAACGTATATAGCTGTTTCCTGTATAAAACGGCGAGATATTTTAAAATTCATCGATTCAGATTTATATACAGAATTCATTTATGTACATATATGTATTTTCTTTCCGACTTAACATGTAAACAATATACAAGTTGTATATTATCCGATCATTATATTATTTGTCAGAGCAGAGAAAGAGTGATAAATATGATCGAGATACATTTACTAATTTACATCGTCGTGTTCACTTGTTCTCAATTCAGTAGATGTCAGAGCTAAAAAAATCTGAAAACAAAATAATTTTTGACCAAAAAAAATTTTTTAATTTTCTCGCAATCACTGTATTCGGAAGAATCATATAAATTGGGAAATAAAATTCTCTACAAGGTAAATATTCTACATTTGCTTAAATGTGTCGTCACGGATTTCTGTGGCCTAATTCAATTTTCCATCGCTTTCCTGTAAAATTCAAAATTTTAAAATCAAAAAGCACATAAATTTTGTTTCCTAATGGAAATATTCTGTATTTTAGATAAATTTTGCAATGACTATAAACAAAATAATATTCTTCTAAGTTTCTGGCTCACACACTTTGCATTACTTACAAAGTAATGGCATACCTTTTCCGCTTTGCTGTACTAAAATTGTATTACTTGTTGTTAGTGTCTTTACATACTTATTTTCAGGAACACGTCTAAATATAAACCGAAAAAATTTAACATATATTACACTGATCGCAAAAACAACATTTTATCTTGGGTTTCTGTTTTAATGGCTAGATTTTGATTGTAAATATCAAAAAAACGGCAAAATATCAAATCTTAGCTTTTGAAGTTTATTTTTGTAAATTTTACACCGATAAGAAAGTTTTAAGTTAAAACCTTACAAAATTAGCAACAACTTTTTAAATTATCCCAGCAAAATCTTAGTAAGTACCTGTCATTATTCCCTGCATTACCAAATAATGACATCTCATTATTCACTGCATTACTTTCGGCTAATTAATAATGACTTACCAATAATAACAGAAATAAGTGATTTTTTGTTATCAAAATCGTTTTGCCAAATTTTAATATAAATGGAATGTTTTCAAATAGTACGTGTACATTTTAATCAAAAATACCATAAATATCAAATGTCTTAAGATGTAAAATCATTGAAGAATTTTTCAACTGGAGGTTTGGGTTCAGATATTCGAATCTGGCATGAGGAAATTGTTTGTTTCGAGAAATATGCGCGACAATATGTAAAAAATCACCTTAAACGACCATTTCTACATATCTACCATATCTACTACTTATTTTGAACATATTGGTAAAGCATTATTCAAGTACTTAAAATCGTGAAAATATAAGCGCATATTTAAGTGGCATGCCCCTGCTACAAATAAGTACTTATTATGCTACTTTATTGTATGCTTTTGGGAAGTACTTTCCTCCAATGACATCCCCATGATAAAACAATGACAAAAGTAGCTAAATAATAAGTACTTACCATTATCGAACTTTGCTTACTCGTCGGATTATTTGGTAATGAGAAATTTTGCTGGGATGTATCGATTTTCTTCGGAATGGGCTCGTTTAATTTATGACCGATTAGACTTTACGATTAAATCATAAATCATAATCAAAAAAATTGTTTTATGGAACTTTTATTTAAAAAATACAAAAATTTTCTCAATGAATCGGATTTTGTATATATTTTATACATTTATATACATCGTCGAAACCGCTGATGAATAAAATGAGACAATTCCGAAGGAAATGGATGCATCATTTCTCTTTAAATTCGAAAATTTGCTCTAATTTCTACAAAAACAAACTTTGAGAAAAAAATAGTTTTCCTTTATAAGTAATAAAAAAGGAAACCAAAATTTTACACTTAGAAATCACAGCCAAAAATCGTGTCGACCAGGGTTATTTACCTCCTGGTTTGCTACTTTTCCTTGAGTTATTTGTAATTAATTTTCATATTCAAATGTAAATAATAAAAAATTTTGGAAGAAAAAGTTAAATTTAAAAAAATAATAGTGTATAAAAAATCCATAAATACCGAATTATACCGAAAAATCCCGGGCTCCCGAAAAAGCCCGGGGTTTGCGAAACTCAGTCCCGATCGACATCCCTACTGTGAAGTAATAAGAAAATTCAGTTTTAGACATAGCCCTCACATATATGCGGTTTTAAAGAATAACCGCCTCTCTCATATCGCAGTACACTTCATACTAGTGTATCAAGTTATAAGCTAGAAAATTTTTAAAAAAAATATATGGATGGAGATAAATTGCGAGATGTACGAGTAGTTGTATGTTTATATCTCAAAGTCACTGATATATGCAATAAGGAAAAGAGTACATCAATATAACCCATTTTTCTGGGGCATAGGAAAATATTACCTCACACAAATTTCATCCTTCTAAGAGTTATCGTACGTACCCGCCAGACAGACACACGGACGAACAGACATATTGTCGGCTTAATGCTATTTTGTTCTATACGGCATTTTGTATTATCGGAGAAAAACGCAATTTATTGTTTGAGTATAAACGGGACTGAAGAGTTCAACACTTTTTATTATTTTTTTATGATTCTCATACATTTCTATGCCATTACATTCAAAAATAAGCAATTTATAAGCGTTTTTGTACATGGCATTTTGGTCCATATCCACTTTTGTATATTTTTGGTACACATGGACCACAAAGAGGGTCGGCGTGGAGGAAGAGTAATTACCATAATGTGATCGAAGGAACTTAAAATAGTGAGTAAAAAATATAGGGCGATAGAAAAATGAAAACATACATAGAACATAAAAATTAAAATTATTTCCCGTAAATCAGAGTAAAATCGATTTACCCTACCAATATCTCAAAAACTACACGAGATAGAAAAAAAATTTAGCAGATTCTGAAAGAGCATGCTTGAAACCCATATAACCAACTCCTAACTCAAAAAACACAAAAATGGCGTATGGACCAAAATAGCATTAAGCCGACGATATGTCGAATGACATACAATATCATAAAAAAGGATATCACTATATGTATACGATTTTTCATTAAGGACATATCATTAACTTTGGCAGAGCCCAATCGGAGAAGTTTCGGCGTTTCAAGTGATCAAGTGGCTTTAGTTCTTGAGTCAGTTTGATCTTATAAGGATGAAGTCCTAGATCTTTTCGCAAAATACACCACAGTGTTGCTTGAGAGATGCCCAATTTTTGAGAACGACATGGAATCGACTGATTTGGCTCATTTTTAACGGATACACTTACGGCTGCGGTATTTTCGTCGCTTCGAGCGGTACGGCGTCTCTTTGGCGCCGAAACACCCAAAAGTGAAAATTTGGATTAAAATTTATCACAATCCAGCAAAATTTCTCATTACCAAATAATCCGACGAGTAAGCAAAGTTCGATAAATGTAAGTACTTATTATTTAGCCACTTTTCTCATTATTTTAACATGGGGAGGTCATTGGAGGAAAGTACTTCCCAAAAGCATACAATAAAGCAGCATAATAAGTACTTATTTGTAGCGTAGGCATACCACAAAAATATGTGCTTATCATTTCACGATCTTAAGTACTTGAATAATTCATTACCAATAAGTTATAAAATAAGTAGTAGATATTTAGAAATGGCCACTTAAAGTGATTTTTTGCATATTGTCGCTCATATTTCTAGAAACAAACAATTTCCTCGTGCCAGATTCGAATTTCTGAACCCATGTGAAAAATTCTTCAATGAATCAACATTATAGGATATACGCAAATAATTAAGGTATTTTCATTCGAAACTGCACGTATTATTTGAAAAACCGTCAAAAAATAAATAAATCATGTACAATAATCCTCATATAGCCAAAATTGCATTATATTAAAATTTGCCAATATGATTTTGATAACGAACCGAAAGTAGTGAAATGATGTCATTATTTGGTGAATGAGATGTCATTATTTGGTAATGCAGGAAATAATGACAGGTACTTACCAAGATTTTGCTGGGTATAGCACGCACAGCCTGTGGGGTGGAACGATTATAACAGCCGAGTAAGCGCTCTTAAAATTGCGACCACCGTAATTTTTAATGATTTCCAAAGGTTGCACTTAAGTGAACTTTACCATGATGAAAATGTTGACTTCGACTAACGTTTTGATACTAAAAGATCACTAAAATTAACTTAATATCGATTAACGAAGATATCGCAATTTATATTTTGATTTCCGCGAAAAGTGCCAAAATAAACTGTTTTAGATAAAGTTGGTATTTTTATGAAAAGTGCACGGAAAATCCTTTAAGAAACATTATTTTCTTTATACAATTTCTTATGATTGGTAGCATTAAAATTCGCTTCAAAAAACCATTACAGAAGAAACCAGTAAGGAAAGGCTAAAGTCGGGCGGTGCCGACTATATAATACCCTACACCACTCTCGTAATATTGAATAACTCTGATATATAAATTTTGAAATTCATGTATAAATTGTTTACATAAATTTACTTTTGGGACATTTTATACTTAAATAATACCCTGTACCACAGTGTGGTGTAGGTATAAAAACGATTGGATCTAAAGAGCCAAATCGGATAAAACATATATATGGGAGCTATAGCTAAATCGTTACCGATTTTCTTCAAATTCGGCAATGTTGGTTCATGAATCAAGAAACTCTACCATTCTAAATTTCAAAACGATTGGATGTAAAATATAGATTCTATAGAACTGCAGGGCCAAATCGGACGAAACATATATATGGGAGCTATAGCTAAATCTTATCCGATTTTCTTCAAATTCGGTAGTGTTGGTTCATGGATCAAGAAACTCTACCATTCTAAATTTCAAAACGATTGGATGTAAAATACAGCTTTTATAGGACTAAAGGGCCAAATCGGACGAAAGATATATATGGGAGCTATATCTAAATCTGAACCGATTTCAACCAAATTCAATAGCGATCTTAACAGCCGCGAAATACTCTAAACTGCAAAATTTCAGAACGATCGAAGTGAAATTGCGACCTGTAGTCGACGAACAACTTTACATGGACAGACGGACGGACGGACATCGTTAAATCGACTCAGCTAGTGATTCTGAGTCGATCGGTATACTTTAAGGTGGGTCTAGCTGTGTTGTTTTCAGGTGTTACAAACATCTGCCGTGAAACAAACTTATAACACCCTGTACCACAGTGTGGTGTAGGGTATAAAAATGGAACGATACGCGATTCAACAACGCATTGAAATTATTAAAATTAGAAAAATCATCTTGACTGATGAGGCCTATTTCCACCTCGGTGGCTACGCCAACAAGCAAAATTGTCGCATCTGGGGCTCGGAAAACCCAAGAGATATTGTTGAGAAGCCTCTCCATCCTCAACGTGTTACTGTTTGGTGCGGTTTATGGTCCGGCGGGGTCATTGGACCTTACTTTTTTGAAAATGAAGTTGGATCAACAGTTACGGTAAATGGATTGCGCTATCGAGAGATGACTAATGATTTGTTATGGTCGGAGTTGGATGATATTGATCTGGACAACGTTTACTTTCAACAAGACGGCGCTACGTGCCACACAAGCAACGAAACCATTGCTCTGTTACGGGAAAAGTTTACGGACCGTGCCCACCGAGATCTTGTGATTTAACACCTTGCGAATTTGGGGCCACGTGAAAGATAAGGTCTACGACAACAGCCCAGCGTCGTTTCAAAACCTCAGAGGTAGAATTCGTGAGGATATTGAGGACACAGGGCAGCCACTTTGCGATTTGGTTATGGAAAATTTCATGAAAGGATATGGTCCTGTAATCGTGGTTGTGGTGGCCATTTGGCTGATGTTGTTTTTCATTATTAAAGTCATATCTTTCAAAAAATGAAATTTTTCTTTGAATATCAAAATAACACCTCTTGTTGGAAAACCCTTCACTTTTATATATATGAGAAAGGAAATAATTGGCAATAATTTGATAGAAAAGTTAAATTTATTCATACATCCATGAAAGCAGTGCCTTCTTTTTTAAATTCGTAAGCGAATGGCAACGTCTACCAATGGCCACGCCTACTAATGATAACGACTATTATGGTCACTCCTAAGAATGATCACGCCTATTATTGACAACGCCCATTAATGACCACGGGTATTAATTGCTAACCGTTACTGCGTCGTCTCTACGACCAGTGCTCAGAAAAACTATCGAAAATAGTCAACGATTAAATTCATACGAATATCTTAGTCAATGAGCCACCAATGACCGTAACTTTATATTCATTAATCACTTTTCGTAATTAGTGTGTGATATTACCAGTTCTCTTTTTATAATTTTAACATTTTTCTACAGGGTGACATATTAGTATTCCAATCAATCATTCGTGCTGAAATCGGGTGACATGTGAAAATTACTAAACAAAAACAATATCAATCAAACGCGCTCCAATCATTACGCTCTATTATATATTATTATTATTACTTCCTATTTTGACTCACCACCCATACCATAATTTTTGCCACTGTATTATCGCGTCTTTCGGTAAACATATTCATGGCTATATGAGTTTTCTCGCATCGCATGTAATAATGTTTATAATACGAATGTGTTGAAAAGTTCTCCGTTGTTGCGTGCAATTTAATTATTTCAAATATTCCGGCGAAACGGCAGTCAGGATGTGACTGAGGCCGAGAACAACAACGTACATACGTGTATTTACTATGTAGTGTTGGAGATTGTAGAGTTTAGGGGAAAAATGCCGCCCTTCTGACTAGGGTCAATAGAGGATGCCGTCGAACGTACCCGACGAGACCAGACAGTGTTTTTATGCAAATTGGTAATTAGCGTTGTTTGGCTTATAACAGCGAAGGCATCAGCAACAACAATAACAAAAATAAGCACAGAAAAGAAAATTCTTTAAAAAAATATTACGCCCATATAGACCGGCGGCATCATCCCCACGAGAGACCCTCTTTTCGCTTGGCACATAACCCCTGATTTCCCAGAAACATATACATACTCACATTAGCTGGTGAATGTAATGGCAATGAACAATGAAGGCGAAAAATGTTGCTCGCATGTTTTGATATCGTTTTAATTGTTTTCAATGGTTCGAGCTCAGGCTATGGTTCTTGGTTCAGGGTATAGTTTATGGGTATAGCGCAAATAAGCTGGGCTGACTCTGTCCTTTTTTGGGAACAGTTAACTTGTAGCAATTGTTAGTGTTTTTAAACAAATTATTCATTTAGGTGGCATCTTAATAAGTTTTAGACATACAATTGGGTTTATACATACGTAATTTTCAAACATACGAGTATATGAATATACGTATTTCTCATATGTATGAGTTAGTGAGTACCTGACCTTCTAAAATGTTCATGACTCAATGCCAGGATATTCGTTGAGACAATCCTTTAATGATGTCCATATGTACATATGTATTCGTTGTTAGTATATACATATATACAGTATTCTCATGCCTTTATATATACTAGTAAGAGTATATCTTCAATTGCACAAAGCGTGATTTCACACAATGAACTTGAAAGCAAAGAAGGATTAACAGTCGGTCAAGGTTAATATACAGAGAACAAAAAAAGGTAAGGCCTTCATGTGCTTTTAATTGAAAATAAAAATGGGTTTTGCTTCAAATGCACGGTATTATTGAAATGAAACGCTACCTCGGCATATCTTA
Source organism: Eudasyphora cyanicolor (assembly GCA_963930755.1). Lineage (NCBI taxonomy): Eukaryota > Metazoa > Arthropoda > Insecta > Diptera > Muscidae > Eudasyphora > Eudasyphora cyanicolor. The sequence goes on along the minus strand of OZ005736.1, from coordinate 151,516,477 downwards.
ACAAACGTCTGTTAATTATAGACATTATATGGTATATAAGATAAGCTTTTTGCTATTAGGGACATATTATTTTAAAGATCAGATAAGAGGCTTAAGCGAGGGTATTTATGTTTTTATATCTTGGGGAGTGGCGGTTCTGAAGATATTAATATGAAAGTAAGATTTTTAGAATGTTTAATTGCTGCGCCTTTTAATAAAAAACACACATTAATTTGTACTTTTTCATTATCAACTTATAATGAGCAGGATACAATTAATCCTTGAAAGAAGTGACCAACTTATTTAAAAAACAAGCAAGAGAGTTCAGTCGGGTAAACCGACTAAGGGATACCCCCACTTTGTGAGTAATGTAATATACAGGGTTTTCCAACAAGAGGTGTTTTTTTGAATCACCCGGTATTTCGGTAGCTGTCACTTTTGAAGCCTTTATTCTTTGACATTTGACAAGTAGAAACTGTGCCATTACTAAAAATGGAACGATACACGATTCAACAACGCATTGAAATTATTAAAATTCGAAATATCGAAAATCATCGAAAATCATCGAAAAATCGTCTTGACTGATGAAGCCCATTTCCACCTCGGTGGCTACGTCAACAAGAAAAATTGTCGCACGGAAACCCAAGAGTTATTATTGAGAAGCCTCTCCATCCTCAACGTGTGAATGTTTGGTGCGGTTTATGGTCCGCCGGGGTCATTGAACTTTACTTTTTCGATACTAATGTTGGATGAATAGTTATGGTGAATGGAGTGCGCTATGGAGAGATGATTAATGATTTTTTATGGTCGGAGTTGGATGGTATTGATCTGGACAACATTTACTTTCAACAAAACGGCGCTACGTGCCACACAAGCAACGAAACCATTGCTCTGTTACGGGAAAAGTTTCCGGACCGTGCTATCTCTCGAAGAGGTGATCATAATTGGCCTCCGATATGTTGTGTTTTAACACCTTGCGACTTCTTCCTTTGGGGCCACGTGAATGATAAGGTCCTCAAAGAAAGAATTCGTGAGGCTATGAAATAAACATCCGATCATTTATCTCAAAAAATTAAATTTTTCTTTGAATACCAAAATAACACATCTTGTTGGAATACCCTTTATAACATTACACCAATTAATCTGTCGATTTGTGTAGGAGGTACCAGAAGGGGTTTAACAAATACACCTATTTTTCGGTGAACAGTAGATTCTTTAAATACTTTGCACTGTGCCCACTTTTCACAGAACTGTAGAACAGCATTACACTGTACAAAATTTCAAGTATTTGTATGCACTGGTATTAATGTTATAAGCCATAAACTTTTGGTATAAATCGGTCCATTTGTGTGGAAGGTACCAAAAGGGACTGTACAATAATGCCCATTTTTACCGGACTATAGGCGCTACAAAAAAACTATACTGTACAAAATTTCAAGTATTTTAATGCACTTCTAATAAAGTTATAAGCACTTAAATTTTGATGCAAAATAGTCCATTTGTGTGGGAGGTTCCAAAAGGGGCGTGGCAACTTCGCCCATTTTTCTCGAGGTGCTAGCGACTAATAATTTTATACAATGTGTGGAATTTCAGAAGATTATAATAAATAGTATTGAAGTTATTAAAGAATCAATATTTCACTAAATGACAACCCTTTGTGTTGGGGGTGCCAGAAGGATTGACCCAATATGATCCTCAATCGGTTACTACTTTCGAGAGTTATCGTGCGCCCCAGCCAGCAGACAGACAGACGGACGGACGCACATTTCCCATTCGTCTTAAAATGACCAAAAACAAATATCCGTCAACATACTTAGGGTCTTAGATCACCCCTTCGATGTGTTACACTTTTGGCTGGTAGCAAATGATATATACCCTCGTATCATTAAAGTGAGGGTATAACACTTTAATGACTTTCAGTCCCAAACAAATATTCGGAAATTGATTTATTTGTATACCTTACACCACACTGTGGTCCAGGGTATTATGAGTTTGTGCATTTCTTTGTAACACCCAGAAGCAGAAGACATAGACCCATCGTTTATTATACCAAACGACTTATACGTATGTCCGTCCGTCTGTAGATGTTTCGTTGTAATCAAAGTGCAGGTCGTATTTATGGTCCGATTGTGCTGAAATTTAGCACAGTGCTCTTCTTTGGTCCACGGACAATCCCTATTGAAATTGGTAAAAATCGGTTCAGTTTTAGATATATCCTCCATATATATGTTACCCCCGATTTGACATGTAAGCGCTGTAGAAACTGTATTTTATATTAGATCCGCACGAAAGTTGGCAGAGAGAGTTCTCTTATTACATGAATGAATGCTGCCAAATTCAGGAAAAATCGGCTAATATTTAGATATAGTCCCCATATATACAGGGTGGCTGATATGTATTGCAACCAACTTCAGGTTGCTATCATTTCTAAACCTCTAGTCTGATAGCTGACAGATTTATTTCAGTGACAGTTCATTTTATTGTTTACATGCTTACAAAAGCATTTTGATCTTCAGATTCAGAAAAAAAGTTATTCGTGATGAAATTCATGCGTGATAGTGTGATTGCTTTATATTTGGGTGGAAAAACACAAGTGGCTATCTTTAGAGCCCTCCAGCATTTAAATGTGAATAAATCTTTTGTTTCTCGTACCATTGCTCGTCACCGCAGTGTTGCATCGCGTCCAAGCAGTCGACGAAAAAAAACGGTAACAACACAAAAAATTTCGAAAATTATCCGAAAAGTGAAGGCCAGATTTGATCGAAATCCACGCCGCAATGGTAGAAAAATTGCTCGTGAGCTTAACATATCGCGAGAACGGATACAACACATATTAAACCAGTAAGGAAAGGCAAAAAGTCGGGCGGGGCCGACTATATAATACCCTACACCTCCCTAACAATGCGATAAGGGTCATTGCCATCATAATTTGGAATAATTGGTAAATGGGTAGAAACATATTATCTAATTCTGAAACGATAATAGCTAAATTAAGCAATATTCGTTTCTAAATTGAGAAACATCTTTCTGGAAAATTTTAATGATCGGAAGTAAAATACAACTTCTATAGCGGTTTGATACCAAATCAGGAGGAACAATCAATAAATCTGAACCGATCTTCCCTGAATACTCATTCATGTAAAAAGACCTCCTTCTGTCGAATTTCGTACTGATCGCATATAAAATACAGTCTCTACAGCGCCTACATGTCAAATCGGGGGTAACGTATACATGGGGGATATATCTAAATCTGAACCGATTTCTTCCAAATTTAAGAGTGTTCATTCATATAATAAGAAACCTCTTCCTGCCGAATTTCATACTGATCGGATATAAAATAACATTTTTACAGCGCTTACAAGTCAAATCGGGGGTAACGTATATATGGGGGCTATATCTAAATCTGAACTGATTTTCTCCGAATTTAGCAGTATTCCTTCATGTAATAAGAAACCTCTTTCTGCCAAATGTTGCACTGATCGGATATAACATACAGTTTTTAAAGCGCTTACATGTCAAATCGGGGGTAACATATATATGGGGGCTATATCTGAATCTGAACCGATTTTCTCCGAATTTAGCAGTATTCCTTCATGTAATAAGAAACCTCTCTTTGCCGAATTTCGCACTGATCGGATATAAAATAACATTTTTACAGCGCGTATATGTCAAATCGGGGGTAATGTATATATGGGGGCTATATCTAAATCTGAACCGATTTCTTCCAAATTTAACAGAGTTCATTCATGTAATAAGAAACCTTTTCCTGCCGAATTTCATACTGATCAGATATAAAATAAAGTTTTTACAGCGCTTACATGTTAAATCGGGGTAACATATATATGGGGGCTATATCTAAATCTGAACCGATTTTAACCAAATTCAATAGGGATCGTCCTTGGGACAAAAAAAAGATATGTGTAAAGTTTCGTCGAGATCGGAGCATAATTGCGACCTGTACTTTGATTACAAGAATACATGCACAGACAGACAGACAGACGGACATAGCTAAATCGACTCAGAAAGTGATTCTAAGTCGATCGGTATAATAAACGATGGGTCTATTGCTTCTCCTTTTGGGTGTTACAAACAAATGCACAAAGTTATAATACACTGTACCACAGTGTGGTGTAGGGTATAAAAATGAGCTTGGACTAAAGCCATTGAAGTTCCAAAAAGTGCAAGAGCTCACCGATGCACAAAGAAAAGTTAGACTGGAAAGAGCCAAGGAGTTGCTTGGCTTGCACGAAAGTGTCCAGTTACTGAATTTGGTTTTCTCCGATGAGAACCCATTCCAAATTGAGCAGTTTGTGAACAAACAAAATGATCGGGTTTACTTGCCAAAGAGGTCAGCTGAAAATTTACACCTTCGATTGGCCACCAGAACTCAAGCGCCGCCGATGGTAATGGTGTGGGCCGCCGTAACGGCCGATGGTCGCTCCCCGCTCGTATTCATCGACCATGGGGTCAAAATAAATGCCGAATATTATCGGGAAAATGCCCTAAAGACAGTATTGAAGCCCTGGGCAGACAAACATTTCGGCCGCAGACCATGGACATTCCAACAGGACTCAACACCATCGCACTCAGCACGCGTCAACCAATAATGGCTTAAAAATGAGGTTCCTCGCTTCATTTCTACCGCACTATGGCCACCAAGATCTCCGGATCTCAATCCGTTGGACTTTTGCGCCTGAAGCATTTTAGAGAGTAAGGTTCGCACTAAAAAATACCAAAGTATCGATCATCTCAAGACGGCGCTTCGCCGGGAATGGGCCAATATACCGCAGAGCCCCTTTCGTGCAGCGTGTGATGGCTTTGTCGGCCGTTTGAAGGCCATAATTCGTGCCAAAGGTGGCCAATTCGAACAAATCTAAACTGTTTCTAAAATTTTATGTGATTTCCGACATTTTTTGCTTTTGAACAATAAAATTAAAAAAAAAAAAAATTGTTCAATTTTTCATTATTGCCTAGTCTCCGACTAAGAATGTACATCAAACGATCTCTTTTGGCTGGCAGAATCGATTGGTATTCGCTTCGTTGTAAAAATGCAATCTTTGATTTTCCGTAAAATTTGTTGATTGTGTCAATTACCAAATTTGCAACAAAAAATTTAACACTTTAGATTTTTCGTCGCTTTGTTGGATGAAAGTAGACCCCTTACTGATCTAGAAAATTATTTTTTCTCAAAGAATCCAATATTTTAGGACTATATAGGACTATATAGTCCTATTTTTCAACTACTAAAATGTATGTTCATTATGCCTTTTAATGGCCACGCCAAATGCCAAAGTATATTAATGGCCGAATATATTAATGACAACGCCTATTATTGACAACGCCTATTACATAATAGCCACTCCTATTAATGGCATCGCCTACAAATGGTCACACTTTATAATGACCACGCCTAGTGATAGGTGCTACAAATACCCTAATTGTATTAAAATTGTATATGAATATGTACTCGTATTCTATCTTGTAAAATCAAAATTGAATGTAACATAATTTACTTTTTTTTAATCTCTTAATCTCTTAATCTCTTTATTACAATTTTGTTTTCAGAAAATGACAGATCTGCGGCGCTAAGGAAACCAAACTGGACCAAATACGCAAGAAAGGAAATAATTTGAATTCGTATTCAAAATAAATTTATTTACAAATTATAAAACAAGAACAATGAGAATAAAGAAATAAAATGCATATGAATGTATCTGTTATTGTATTTTCTTAAATTGGAAATGTAAAATAGGTAAATTTTAAATAGGTAAAGGACCTTAATATTAGGTTATTGGAGGAAATGAAAATGGTTTGCATATCACCGCGAGGTCCTCTATCATAAGCCAAAATATTATGAAAATTCAAGATCTTTTGGTACAATTTGAAAACCAATTTTGGAAATTTCAAAAAATTAAAATTATGTACTTGTATAACTATTTAGCTTTGGTAGAAGTAGACGTTTCAAGTATTCGTTTAAGGTATCACTTGTGACGATATCTCAATTAGTTTAGAAGTTACATTTCTTTTAAAAATATTCAAATAGAAATTCCCTTTTATATAAAACTGTTATACCGATTAGTATAGAAGTTATAAACGGCTGTAACTTCTATACTAAGTGGCATAGCGCCTCAAATGATACCTTAATTTAACGGTCTATACGACTACTTGATGAAAATGACAAAATTTGCGGCTAATACTATTGTCTTAAAGATGTAAATTTATTACAATTATCGAAAATTTGATAATTTCATTTAAATTATACTTTTTTGTACAGCTAATTTGCCTGAAATAGTATCAGATATTAAGTAGACGTTTTGAGCTCTCGTTTGGGGTACGATTTGTTGCGGTATTTCAATTACTTTAGAAGTTATAGTCATTTGAAAGTGTGTTTCAAAATTATACCGATTTGAAAGAGCTTATAACTTTTAAACCATTTGAGATATCTTCACAACTGATACCTTAAACGAAAGCATGAAATAACTGCGTAAAAGCAAATCAAGCTTGCGCTTGCTACAGGCCTTCCATTTTATTATACATGATTTTCTATATCTGTTAATTTTTAATTAATTTTTAAATATTGGCCATGTTTTAACCGATTTTAGGCCAAAAAGCACCTCAAACGATTTATTTCGGCGAGTACAATCGATTGGTATACGACTCGTTTTGAAATTTCAAACTTCGATTTTTAGTGTCATTTTCACGAAAATCGATAGGTCGTGGATTTTGATGATATTCTAGCATATGATAGTGGACGTTGCGCTGATCTATATACGCAATCCATTTTTTTCCAGAATCTAATATTTCGTGAAAAAAATCACTTTTTTATAAAACAGTTTATACCGATTTTAAAATGTCAATAGTTTCAAAACCTTAATCGAAAGATCTGAACGTGTACTGATATCAAAGACAATATGCGTCTAATACTACTGGCATAAAAATAGGCATTTGTTGAAATTATGAAATATTCTCGACATGTTAGATCTTTATAACAAATTAATAGCTTTATGCCAAAAGTATTGGCTTGTCCATCAAATAGGCGTACATACCTTTAATTTGCAGTATCAGTTGTGGCAATATTCCTGTTAGTTTAGAATTCATCGACATTTTAAAATCAGAATAATACTTTTATACAATAGAGGATTGTTCATGAAATATTAGCTTCTGGATAGAAACGAAAGTGGTTTGTAAATCAGCGTAAGGTCCTCTATCATAAGCCAAACAATTATGAAAATCCAAGAACTTTTGTTAAAATTTGAAAATTAATTTTTGAAATTTCAACAAAATTAAAATTTCTCATATTATTATAAGTTTTGGACGAAATGAAGTAAACTTTCAAGCATTCGTTTAAGGTTTCACTTGTGACGATATCTCAATTATTTTAGAAGTTAAATGCCTTTTAAAGTTAAATTAAGAAAATATTGAAGTAACTAGAACTTTTTAAATTTTCGAGGCGATCTGGTTGCTTACTGTTTGGGACCACGCTTATCTCTATACCATTTACATTTTCTTCGAGATCTCAATATTTTACGGAATATCCCATGAAAATTTAATTTTTCTTCGAGAACCTAATATTTCAGGAAATATTGCGTTATTGCTACTAATTGCCATGCCTATAAATTACCACTTCTATTAACGGATAAGACTATAAATGGCCACGTCTATAAATGGCCACGCATATTAATGGTCTCGCCTATAAATGATCATGCCTATTAATAGTCACACCTACTAATGACCACACCTTTTAAGAGAAATATGAAAATTTGCGTAATCATACTCATGTTTCGACAATAAAAAATTGCTTTATTAAGTATGATGAATATCGTTTAATATTACAGAAACCGCATGAAAGAGAATCTGTGTACAATACATCATTATGTATTTCCGGAAAATGATTTTCTACTCTTTATGCATTAATCCATATCACATGCCAAGTAAATCTTCAGGAATATGCTTAATCCTACAGTAAAAAATCATGCAATTTTCTAGTAATAATCTGGGAATATTTTCCTTATTTGGAATTTGCATTAAAAATTGTTTAATGTAATATATAATGTCAGTTAACACAGGGAGAGAGAGAGTGAGAAAGAAAGAATATTTGAAATGACTTCTGACACATGTTGCATAGAAGAACAATTTATGAGTTTTGAGATGACATGAATGCATTACATGAAGACACAATTGCCATGGATTATTGCTTGGGTCTCAGCACTATCTAAGTATTACTGTGAAATATCAAATAAATATATATTTTGGAAGTATACGGAGCAAAAAGTTACAATAAAAATCAACAAGAGGTGTTTCAGGTTTAAGTCTTCTTTATTGCCAATTTGCGTTGCACCAATATAACTACACTACAATATAACAATGTAACTACACTGACTGGAAGAATAAAGTTATGTTTTATACATTTATTGAATAATGATTATTTTACTCAGGTCAAGTTAATTTTTTCATTAAAAATGGGCTTAATTTCGTCCCGCATTAAGTATTTACATAAATAATCTTAACTCTAAATATTTGGTGTCATTGTAAGAGTAGATCGCTGTCAAGCAAGGAAACACCAATATGAAGCTAAGTCGTCATGCGCCGACATTTTTATTGATGATTCGTTGATGGCCACTATATAGTGCAGAAATGAAGCACCTTTCGGTCTGAAAGTCGAAACCGACTTTATACTACTACGCTCTTCCATCGAATCTTCATACTACTACGTTCTTCCATCGAGTCCATCCGACAATAATGCGACCACTATATAACCGCCGCAAGCCGATGACAAGCCAGTGGTGGATAAGCCGAATAGGATAAAGCTCAGAAATCAGTATAGAAGGCTCTCCCAAGTCTCATGTGTGAAGAACGATTCATGATATTCTGAAATTATATTATTGTTGAACGAAAAGAAAAAAATAAATAAAACGAAATAAAGATAAAAAATAAAAATAGCAACAAAACAAGTAAGTAAGGTTAAGTCTACGTTTACGTTTACGTTTACGTTTACGTTTACGTTTACGTTTACGTTTACGTTTACGTTTACGTTTACGTTTACGTTTACGTTTACGTTTACGTTTACGTTTACGTTTACGTTTACGTTTACGTTTACGTTTACGTTTACGTTTACGTTTACGTTTACGTTTACGTTTACGTTTACGTTTACGTTTACGTTTACGTTTACGTTTACGTTTACGTTTACGTTTACGTTTACGTTTACGTTTACGTTTACGTTTACGTTTACGTTTACGTTTACGTTTACGTTTACGTTTACGTTTACGTTTACGTTTACGTTTACGTTTACGTTTACGTTTACGTTTACGTTTACGTTTACGTTTACGTTTACGTTTACGTTTACGTTTACGTTTACGTTTACGTTTACGTTTACGTTTACGTTTACGTTTACGTTTACGTTTACGTTTACGTTTACGTTTACGTTTACGTTTACGTTTACGTTTACGTTTACGTTTACGTTTACGTTTACGTTTACGTTTACGTTTACGTTTACGTTTACGTTTACGTTTACGTTTACGTTTACGTTTACGTTTACGTTTACGTTTACGTTTACGTTTACGTTTACGTTTACGTTTACGTTTACGTTTACGTTTACGTTTACGTTTACGTTTACGTTTACGTTTACGTTTACGTTTACGTTTACGTTTACGTTTACGTTTACGTTTACGTTTACGTTTACGTTTACGTTTACGTTATAAGCTATTATCAATATTACACAAAATATTCTGTCAATTTTTGTGGGAGGTACCAGAAGAGTTTTAAGAAATACACCTATATTTCGCTGAACAGCAGATACTTTAAATACATTGCACTGTGCCGAATTGTAACCGTTTATATGTACTGGTATAACGTCGAGATATTAAATTGTGGTATAATTTGGCCATTTTGTGGGGGAGAAACAAAAAGGGGCGTGGTGATAACGCTCATTTTTTACTGGACTATATGCATTATAAAAGCATTATACTGTACAAAATTTCAAATAATTGTATACACTGATATTAATGTTATAAACTGTTAACTTTTGGTGCAAAATGGTACCTTTGTGGGAGAGGCAAAAAAATGACAATAACGACCATTTTTCACTGGACTGTAGGCTCTATAAAAGCATTACACTGCACAAAATTGCAAGTATTTCTAAACACTTGTATTAATGTTATAAGCTTTTAACTTTTAGTGCAAAATGGTGCATTTGTGTGGCATTTTCCTCGAGTTGATAGCGACTAACAAACTAATACTATGTATGGAATTTCAGAAGGCTCGACGGACGGACATTGCTCATTCGACTTAAAAAGACCCAAAACGGATATCCGCCGAACATACTTAGGGTCTTAGGTCACTCCTTCGATGTGTTACACTTTTGGTTCGTAGCAAATGATATATACTCTCCTCCCTAAGGTGGGGGGATAATAAATATGTGCGCATTTAATTATTTTTTACAACCATACAACAAAAATTTCTGACTCATAAACTGTTATACGTAAAGGTTTAAAGCTTCTGTGAAGCATTGTTTTTGTCGAATCCAAATTAAACATATATTGACGTGATAATTATAATACTTTTTTTATAAACCCATATTCTCCAGAAATTGTACTTAAAGTAATATACATTTGAAAGTTCTCGAATAACAATATAAATACTTATACAGACTCTGAGCTGTCCTTACGTCAACAACCACGTTCTGTTGCAATATATTATGTATATATATTCAGTGTAAGTTGTAATACATAAAAATTAAATGTATATACTGTATTATGTTTGTAAGTATCATAATCTAATTGAGATGGACATTAGTACAGTTCAGTTACAAAATCGTGCACTTGCGGACATAATAAGAATCAAGATACATTTTTATTCATTTAAGCAAATTTTACAATTTACATACTACACGGAGAAAAAATGTGGTACTGTCTTCCAAATTTTAAGTATTGACTAACCAATTTAAAATAGCGAGATTCTCAATTTTTTTGTGAACAGGACACATTTTCTTTGAAAACGAAATCACCTCAACGTGAAGTGATTTCAGAACAGACCCGATAATGCATTTACTAATCGATAAAGAAAGTTTCAAGGTATGAGTATCTTGCATCAAAATTATTGTTTTCCTAGTTGCGGTTGAGACTGTCTTAAAAAGTTAATATGCTTTCATCATTATACTTATAATACTGCAGCATTTATTTTCAGCGTGTATATATGATTTGAATGACTCCCCCGAAAAAAAAACACAAATTAAAAATTCGAATAGCCAGAAGAGAATTTTTCGAAGGACATTTGCGTTGCCACCACCGACAATGCTGATTAAAATGCCCATCACACTTGAGGCGCAGTTATTCCATGGCCCTCTGCGATACCACTCCAACATCCCCTTCCCCGTTAGTCACAAAGCCATTCAAAAACAATCAGTGTATTTTTCGTACGAATATAAAAAGGTCCCGTTTTTTTCTCATAATTATGTAAATAATTTCACATATTTTTCAGTTTCCCCAAAAAGAAGCAAAGACGAGGAAACAGCCATGTAAAATGCTCAACAATTTCAAATGATATCCTTGTTTATCCTTATGAAATGTGGCATTCGTACGACACTTAGCAGAACACTATGGACCATGTCAGTTGTTCATTTGTTCAGCTATCATTTGTTTTGTTTCGTCGTTTCATTTTTGTTCTCCTTATGGAGTTAAGGGTGTTTCTTTTTCGTGACGTCGCGTCGCACCAGAAGTTATATAAAAAGCAAAAAGAAAACTTTAAGCAGTGAAGGAACATCTAAAGTCATTGTTGTGTGTGACAAGTGTACACAAAATGTCAGAAAGTTGCTTCTTCCTCTGCCAAAAAGAACATTTTGAACAACAACACAAATGTTTTTTGGTGACATACATTAGATGAGGTCGAATTGAATTTAATTAAGAAATGATGATTGGTTTGTTACATTATGTAATAGGCATGTTTTCGTTACAAACTAGCGATTTTAGTTTAGCACTTTGCAACGAAAACAACCGACTTCCACTAACTGACGCATAAGCAGTAAGTGGCGGATTTCCACTTCTGGTAGCAATGGTATCATGAGTTTGAAGAAAGAACAGTGCGAAACAGACAACAAATTCGTGAAATCTATTTATAAAACATAAATTTACTATTCTATGTTCAAATGTTTACACTATTTTTGCAAATATTGAAATAATTTTCCATTTTTGTTCTTCTTCATCCCGTTAATTCACAAAAATTGACAAAGATCTCTCCAAAAATGAGATGCCATACTGGGAAATATTGATGCCCAATCTGGCAACACCATACTCGATTAAGACAGGAATACAAGCACCAAACTTCATCGGGAACTAATAATGCTTAAAAGTGCTTAGCTCCCCATAAAAATTAAGCACCTAAGGTGTAACGAAAACATGCCTAATGTACACCACATCACATTTGTCGTATAGAGACAAAACTGCATAAGGTTTTTTATTTTGAAAAATAAATATGGAAATATGGAATTGAAAATTAAATATGGTGTAACATATTGAAGGGCCCAAGTAATTCAAACATAGTTAAAAAATGGGTGGATCAAAAATTTTCCATTAAACCAAACTCCCTGCATTCCAAATAACCGGTGTGTATGTATATCAAATCCGCGATTAGTTCGTCACTGTCAGAAAAAATCGGTTATCCGGCCTATCCAACACCTCACAACAACCAGGGGTTTTAAAGAAGTCGGGTGACATTTAGACAATTGAGCAATGTCCGTCTGTCTGTCCACGTATTGGTGAAGCTGGAGCTCATGATTGACGGATTGACTTCAAATTTGTTATGTGGTAATATTTTTTTCCAGCTCAGGCCAGACAAATGGTTATTATTTAGTGAAATATTAATTCTCTAACAACTTATATACGACCTATCAGAATAGACAATTGAGCAATGTCCGTCTGTCTGTCCACGTATTGGTGAAGCTGGAGCTCATGATTGACGGATTGACTTCAAATTTGTTATGTGGTAATATTTTTTTCCAGCTCAGGCCAGACAAAGGCTTATTATTTAGTGAAATATTAATTCTCTAACAACTTATATACGACCTATCAGAATCGTTTGTAATTCGACACATGGATTATCGGTTGATATCACTTCGATAAAAAAAGGGCGAAGTTAGTCCCGTCCCTTTTGGTACCCCCCACACAAATGGACCATTTTGCACCAAAAGTTAACCGCTCATAACTTTATATTAGCACATACAAAAACTTGAAATTTTGTGCAGTGTAATGCTGTTTTAGTACCTACAGTCAAGTGACAAAGGCCATTATTGGCACGTCCCTTTGAAACGGCTTATAACTTTAATAGTAGAGCATACTTTAAAGTTAATAATTGCAATATACATTGATAATAATATAATTAAAACAAAACAAGTAAAGGCGGATTAAGTTCGGTCATGCCATAAAGCCATGTTTCCAAACGTTAATTCGTGCAAAAAAGACAGACTTTTATGATTTTTTTGTGACGAAACGGTTAAAATTTGTTGATTGAAACCAATGTTGCATTAAAGTATAACTTTCGAAGTTTATTGTGTAAAATGTTCATAAAAAAATTAAAAAATATGGCAACGACAGCATTTATGCGGAAGCGTCTCGAAAAAAAGTTGAATTGCGGTGCCCCTCGTAACCCGATACCGGGAGATCAGAAATTAAAAAAATAAATTTATTTAGTTAGATAATCGTTATAGGTAACGCTGTCTAGTTTTTTTTTTTTAATTTAAATTTTTAAATTTTTGGGAACACTTTGAAGTGGAAAATTCGATTTTTGCGAGAAAAAAATCGATTAATTGGTTATTGTTAAATAAAAAAATTAACAAATAAAAAAAAACTCGTCATCATTACCTCGAAAAGTATCAAAAGGATCGGTTCAGTTGTTTTTGAGTAATGAGGGGCACCGTCTTTGAAAACATGGGTTGTGGGAAAAACGCTTTAAAGTTTTTCTGATGTACTGAGTCACATATGAGGCGGGGTTGCTTAGATTGCTGTATCTTCGTTAGTTTGGCTCCGATTAACCTCAAATTTTCACACAATATTCTTAAAAGATTCTCTATTTAAAAAATTTGAGATGAGAGGCACGTATGAAGCGCGGTTACTTAGACTGCTGTATCTTCCTTAATTTTGCTCCGATTCATCTCAAATGTGGACACAATATTTTAAAGAAGTTCTCCACACAAAAATTCAAATAAAAAAAATTCTAAAAAAAAGTTTATAAACGTTACCCCCTCCCATAAGGAGGGGTAACGTTGCAATTTTTAGCCACATATTAGGCCGCAAATTCTTCTGCCAAACTCTTCACCTAAAAAATGTGATATTTATGGCTTAAAATATAATTTTTGAGAGTTACATCTACACGGGGACTACACGCTGAAAAAAATGGCTTCTGTACACTGATAGAAAAACCTTTCGTCACCATGATGAATCAGTTTCGTCAATATAACATCGTACTGGCGACGAAAAGTGTCGTACATGCGATGTTTTTGTACGTCAACAGAACGAACACGATCATCAACCTATGGTTTTGGTGATTTCGAAATTCGTCGAGGGAACGATAAGGTTTCATTCCCACGACGAAAAGATGTATTTGACCATTTTGCAGAAAATATGATAAAACGACGCAATCAAGTTAATTGTACTGTTCCATATGCGTTCTGATTACCTTAGTTTAATAATTTGTTGTAAAGGTTTAATTTAAAAAATCTAATAATGCTGAAAAATGGAGCTCTTCGTGGTGATGAATGGGATTCGTCGTGGTGATGAATGGAATTCTTCGTGGTGATGAATGGGATTCCTCTGTTTGTAAATACATTACTCCAAGAGATTATTTTTGATTTAAAATATCAGAAGTAATGAATACTTCCCGTTCGTTTGCTTTATGCCTTTCCTGATAAGAACTGCTTTTCGAACCGAATAATCACAAGTGAACCAGGAACAGAAGTCAAGCCAATTTATTATCCAAAGCGTATTCAATGGTATAAAACCAGAAGAATATTTATTGAAGTTTTTAAAATTTAAATATACGGGGGCATGAATTCGTCGTGGTGATGAATGGAGTTCGTCGTGGTGATGAATGGGATTCGTCGTGGTGATGAATTGGATTCGTCGTGGTGATGAATGGTATTCATCGTGGTGATGTATGGGATTCGTTCTGATGATGAACTCGATTCATCTTAGGGATGAAATGTGATCATCCTGAGGACGAAAATTTTTGGAAACAGAGATTCGTCATGGTGACGAACAAATTTATCAAGAGGATTATTCCGAACGTTAGCTGACTTTTGACGAAAAAATAATCTTGGTGATGTACAAATTAGTCCTCATGACGAAGCTTTTTCTATCAGTGTAAACATATTCTGCTTGTCCTAAACATATTCTGCTTGAAATATTATTTGACACATACAAATATTACATTTTTGGGAAGATTTTCTAAACAAATCGTTGTTTCCGTCCTAAAGTTTTGTATTTGAGACTATAATTTACGAAGCAGATGTTTATTTGCCTTTTAGTATTCAGAAATTATATCAATACCTTAATTTTATGACAAGTTTTATGCTTTTCAGTAATTCAACGTTATTTCTTAGAAATTTTAAATGTTGATGGATTGACAACATATGACGAATTTTATTGATTTTCAAATAAAATGTATTTGCTATGAAATATATAATATTTAAAATTTGGCGTTCCAAATATATTTTTCTTTCGATTCAAACATATTAAAAAAAGGCTATTTTGCCCCGAGTACAACAAAATAAAATTTTATTTGTATAAATTTTCATCATCATCAATAGCATTACAGCTCTTTATGAGCCTTAGCTTCCTCCACAACTTTTCTCCAGGCAATACGATTTTCTGCTAGGCATTTGTAGTTAGTTACACGCATTCGCTTCAGGTCCGATTCCACATCGTCAATCCAACGTTTGCGGGGTCTTCCTTTCTTCTTTTTGTCTTTTACTTTCTTAACGATTGAGTCATCCTTCATTCTATATATGTTGTCAAGCCACCGCATTCTATGCGATTTAATATATATTTATATTAAGAGACTATATTTTCTCCTTGAATAAGACTGTCTAATTCGTCGTTGTATCTAATCCGGTATGTTCAATCTGTTTCCTTAATTGGGCCGATTATTCTTCTCAGAATTCTTCTCTCAAAAGTCATAAGTTGGTAAATGGTTTATTTCCATAATGGCCGGACTTCGCAGCCATACGTGGCTATTGGCCTTATAAGTGTCTTGTATAATTTTAATTTACTTTCATATTTGATTAGTTTGCTTTTTAAAAGTTTTATATGAGCATAATATCATCGATTGACAGCTTGAATGCGTTCCTGTTGATCACTTCTACATATAAAAACGTTCTTGATCTCGAAACCTTCACAGAAGCCTCTAATAAAATTGTATAAATTTTATTGGGATGACTTCTTGCCAAAATATAAATACAAACTCCAAAGTTTCAGCTAAATTTCTTAGAAAATGTGGTGTTTATAGGTTAAATAAGACTTTTTGGAGCGACATCTATAGGTGGACTATAACAAAATAAGGACCGATTTATAACATTTTTACTGCGATGAATTCTTGTCTTAATTAAATACAAACAGCAAAGATTCAGTTAAAATGCTTAGAAAATGTGGTATTTATGGCTTAAATACACAATACACCACTATATATGTTGAAGCGACCACTATGTATAGGGTGACTATAACAAAATATGAATCGATTTGTACAATTTTTGTCAAAATAATATGCAAATTGCAAAGTTTCTACTAAATTGCTTTTAAAATGTGGTATCTATCTATGGCTCAACAACCGTATTTTGGAGATAACTCTATGGGGGGAGCTATGTATATCAAAACATTGACCGATATGGCCCATTTGCAATTCCAAACAAACTACAACTGTAAGTATTTCTACCAAATTTGATCGGACTAGCTCTATTAATACAGACTGTAGCTGGATTACAACGGACGGACAGGCATGGCTAAATCGTCTTAGAATTTTACGACGATTAAGAATATATATATATATAAAGGGTCCGCTATCTAACGTTTTTTTTAAATAGTGCTTATTTAGTGAATGGTAACACTTTGCTCATGTCTGATTTGACAGATAATTAGTTTTATCCTTCCGCTGAACGAATATGGTTGTGTGTACGCTTGAACAAGTGGGCCTGCGATCGACTAACAGAAGATGCCGATTTTGCCAAAAAAAATAATCTTTTCAGATGATGCTCATTTTGATCTTGGCGGGTATGTAAACAAGCAAAATTGTCGCATTTGGGGCACAGAAAACCCGCACGCATACATTGAAAAGCCGATACACCCAAAACGAGTCACTGTTTGGTGCGGATTTTGATCCAGAGGCATAATTGGGCTGTTGGCCCTGTTTTCTTCGAAAATGAGCAAGGAGTGGCCGTTACAGTCAATGGCGATCATTATCGGGCCATGTTGGACGAATTTTTGTTCACAAAAATTGAAGAGGAGGATATTGGCAACATTTGGTTTCAACAGGACGGCGCTACGTGCCACACAGCCGAAGCTACACTCGACGTTTTGCGCAATGTTTTAAAAAAAAAAGTTATTTGGCGGACCCTTTATACATATACCCCCCATCCTATGGTAGAGGGTAAAATAACTGCACCGATCGTTTTCATATTTTGAAAACTATTTCTGTACATAATTTGCGAGGTAACGCTGGATAGTGTTTTTTTTTTTCAAATTTAATAATATTTTTTATTTCATAATAACAAATTAGGTAATTTTTTTCTGCAAATTCGCGCTTTTCACTTCAGTGTTTCAAAAAATTTAAAAAATAGAAATATCGAAAACCCTCCCAGCGTTACATACGGAAAACGATTATCTAACGAAATAATTTTGGTTTTTTGATTTCAGATGATTCATCACCGAGTTATGATGGACACCGTAATTTAACTTTTTTCCGAGATGCTTCCAAATAATTGCTGTCATAGCCATATTTTTTAATGTATCTTCATGAATTTACACAATATACTTCGAAAGTTATACTACAATATACCTTTGGTTTTATTCAAAAGATTTTAACTGTTCCGTCACAAAGAATCTCAAAAATGTTCCTGTTAATGAAACAAATTCTTATTTAATTTTATTAATCGCGATTTACATTGATAATTATATAATTTAAACAAAAAAATAAATACATTTAAGAATAATATTTGGGACTGAAGAAAGGTGCGAGGAATCGTAAGTCGGTTTACCCGACTGAACTTTCTTACTTGTTATACCCTCATTTTAGAGGAGGAGGGTTGCCCCAAGCGTGTAACATGTGAGATGAGTGACATAAGTCAAATATTCGGTACAAAATATGTGTATTCGTCAAACAACTTCTTGTAAGCCCACAAAAACTGACACAGTCATTTGCACATAACACTCCAACAACTTCTGCAGCAATCATCTCTTCATATGAAAATTTTTTTCAACGTTCTGGCATCTTCCATCCGAAGTACCATATTACTAGACCTAGGAATTTTTGCATATTTAAATTTTTCATCCGATTGGAACCAAACTTTGCATTTAGACGTTTTATCGTTCAAATATAGAAAAAGTTTGTCATTGTTTTTGTTATTCGATCTGTTGTGACTTTTCATAGTTTTGTTTATGACTATTGAGTTCGAGATCGTTGTTTTTGTTTTCTGTTAAACAGAAAAACAAACCTTCTTTAAAAAAAGAAGAATAAGAAATGTGTGAAATGTATTAAGTTTGTTCATATAGAAAATATGCAAAAAAATATGAGTGAACGATAAAACGTGTAAATGCAAAGTTTTGTCCACTCGGATGAAAAACTTAAATATGCAAAAAATCCGAGGTCTACATATTACATTACTCACAAAATGCATTATAAGGATAATAAATGAAAAATGAAATGATAAATGAAATAAATGTGGAAATGAAATAAAGCGGTAAATTTTAATCTTCAAATTTAAATATGTCGGAAATTATACATGATGGAATGGAAAAAATTACACTCATTTAAAAATGCTATGCAAATTTCATTTAAATCGCTCTAAAAATGTTTGCAAATAACACGATGACACCGCCACCAATTGCGATTAAAATAATTCGAAAACACAGATGAGTTCGAGTTGAACCTACTCTGTAAATTTTTGACAGTTCACTCTTGCGGTTTTGGAGATCATGTGTTGCAAATAAACGCACAAGGGATTTTATATACGTATACTTATATAAAGAAATTCGCCCCAGCTCTGTATTCCGAGAGCAGATTGAATCCAAATTTCTAATTTATAAAATTGTCGATAATTTCTGTTAAAGGCCTTTTGAAGATTCTCCGAAAACGCAGATTGCTTTTATTTTCCCACTCGAAAATATATTTTAAATTGAATACATTTTTGGGTTCGAATTAACAAATTTTGAATCTCGAAAATTCCGATTTAAGCCACATTCGGAATACAGAACAGGAGCGATTATTCATTTTTGGTATAATTAATTTAAATTTGTTCGGGTCCGACAATTTCTATCATTTAAAACATTTTCCAAACGACCCATTCTAGTTTACGTTCGATTTTGTAGTGGACCGGTTGCGGGTGGCTATTATGGAGAAAAGTTTCGTGGTGTTCACGCTGGAAGGACTTTGGCAGCACACATTCTTCCATCAGCGTGAAGAAGCAGAAACCGAAAGCGAAAAGTTCAATCAATCAACTTGAGTTGACAGAATACATTTACATAAATCATATTATGCGGCAAAAATGAAGCAAGTCTCGTCGCCACGACATATACGGTTGTTAAACGCTGATGTTTGCATGTGTGAATTTCATAAAATTTACCACTAAATATATGTGTTTTGTAGAAGCCCACACATTAAATATGTATACATTAAAATAAGGCTCCTCCTTCAGGCTAGGGACCACATTCTACACATCTGTGTATACGCGCGTGTGAACAGATATTTTCAAGGGACTAAAAGTGTTTCTACGGATAAGGCTGAGAGAGGCAAGGGGAGAGCATGTACAAAGAAAAGTATGTTTAACATACATATGTACATATACATATATATAAGTATATATGGTTGAAGATTTGTTAATTGTGGCCAAAAAGCAAAAATCACATATGTATGTGTTCTAATGTGTTAACCATAATGAAGAATGGCTTCAATGTCGGTGGAATGACCGGAAAACCACAATATCAAAAGGCAAGACGTCCTAAATGCACCACCATATTGTAGCTACAGCGAATATCCCACAAACCTCAGGTGACTAGGTAATATTTCAGATTGTAGTAATAATTCTCTAAAGGATTGATGGCGTATTCATATATCATGACATCGATGTGAAATATGGCTTTTGAAGTAAAGACAAATACGGCGTAAGAATTATGGGTAACATTAATTCGTGCAAATATTTTTTGAATAAAACCAACGGTATATTATAGTATTACTTTCGAAGTATATTGTAAATTAAATATTAATTAGGAAGCTTCTCGGAAAATAGTTGAATTGCGGTGTCCATCATAACTCGGCGATGTATTATACAGGGTTGCCCATATTCGACGGACTCGTTGGGCCCATTCCAATCGACGAGGCTTGTCCGCAGGCAACAATCTTTGCGTCAATTGAATTTTGTACGGGAACAAATGCAAATCAACGCGAATAATCCGTTGTAAAGTGGACCGAGCCATGCCCAACTGCTGAGAACGGCGTTTTTGGGATGTTCTTGGGGACCTCTCAACACTGGCTCGTACGGCAGCGATATTCTCGGCCGATCGCCTTGGTCGACTTTTATTTGGCCTCTTCGGATTAGAAAGAGCCTCACCAGTCGAAAATTTTTCGTATAAACGCTTAATGGTGTTCTTAGAAGGCGCACTTCTCACATTTTTTAATATGTTAAAAGAACGTTGACTTGACTTCTTCTGTTGAATGTAAATTTCAACTATTTCAGAGGGCTCGCGTGGCGTGTATTGTTCCATGGTAAAAATCTGCTTGGACTGACGCTTCAAACGCGGTATGTCATTAAGCGATCTGACATCTCTGTCAAAAGTTATGGCGTTGCCAGATGGGTCCGTCGAATATGGGAGACCCTGTATAAAATCAAACCAGCAAGGAAAGACAGAACGAAAATCGGGTGTAACATATATATTGGGACTATGTTTAAAACTGAACCGAATTTGGCAGTGTACAAACATGTAATAAGAAAACTCTCTCTGTTGAATTCGCACTGATCGGATATAAAATACGGTTTCTACAGCGCTTACATGCCAAATCGGGCGAAACATATATATAGGGGCTATATCTAAATCTGAACCGATTTTCCCCGAATTTGGCAGAGTTTATTCATGTAATAAGAGAACTCTCTCTGCCAAATTTCGTACTGATCTGATAAAAAATACAAATTCTACAACGCTTACGTGTCAAATCGGGCGTAACATATATATGGGGCCTATATCTAAATCTGAACCGATTTTCTCCGAAATTGGCAGAGTTCATTCGTGTAATAAGAGAACTCTCTCTGCCAAATTTCGTACTGATCTGGTATGTAACACAGTTTGTACAGAGCGTACATGTCAAATCGGGTTCAACATATGGGGGCTATGTCTAAATATGAACCGATTTTGATCGGATATAAAATACAGGATTTACAGCGCTTACATGTCAAATCGGGGGTAACATATATATGGGGGCTAAATCTAAATCTGAACCGATTTTCCCCAAATTTTGTATTGTCTCTAAGTTTATCACGGGACTGCTCTGTGTCAATTTTTATATAAAATCAATAGGGATCGTCCTTGGGCCTAAAGAAATATATGTGCAAAGTGTCGTTGAGATCGGACCATAATTGCGACCTGTACTTTGATTACAAGAATACATCTACAGACAGACGGACATAGCTAAATCGGCTCAGAAAGTGATTACAAATCGATCGATATAATAAACAATGGGTCTATCTCTTCTCCTTTTAGGTGTTACAAACAAATGCACAAAGTCATAAAACCCTCTACCACAATATTTTCTATAAAGTTGCTGAACATACCCTACAACAAAAAAAAATATTTTTGTTACATGATAGTGAAATACTAAACTTTTTGAGCTACAGTGTGGTTTTTTTTAGCTATTTGTGTATTGATCTGAACGTTGGCTACAATTCTGCCAAACATTGATAGTGAAAAATTCGCTATCAATGTTTGGCAGAAAAAGTCCCTGAAAGCTATGCTGAAAAAAGTGAAAAAAAAATTTTTTTTTCCTTCACTTCTTTATCAAAAAAATAGAACCGGAAAAAAATTTGTTCACATAAAATGTTAAGAAACTTTTTTCAGCATATTCTTAGCTACATTATTGCCAAATATAGTTAAGCGGTATCACCAAGTCTGAATTAGTTGTTGGACAAAAGCTCATCAGCCCCTCTGTTTCGAGGGGCCCACAGATTTTCAGAAATTTGGAGGCCCATAAAAAAAAGGTGGTCAACATTTTCGACAAACCGAGTGTAGGGTTATACTACCCTTTGGTAGTAGAATCGAATACCTCCCGATGTTATAACCAAATTACATGGTTAGCATAACTGCATACATTCCTTTTATTTTATGATTGTCTCGTCGAAATGCAAATACAGGACAAAAATGGATCCGAAGATTTAATAGATCTGTGAAATAACCACTAATAAAATATTGAGTGTACCGATATTTATGCATGTACTCGTATGGATGTCTCAGGCGGCATAGGGTTCATACGAGTATTGTCCTAATCGATGTGCAATTTGTATGAGGGGTACAGTCAAAACTGAACCGATTTTCTTGAAATTAAAAATGATGGTCCTTGGTACAAAAAACATATCAATGCCAAATTTCATGCTAATTGGACCATATTTATAGCGTACAAACATCATGCTCGTGTGGGAGGTGTGAGACGGCGTTGCCAGATTGGTCCAAATTATTGTTCATTTGTTATGTATGTTATGGCAAACAGGTGTGTACATTTTTTTGGGTTGTACATAGATTCCTTCGTATTATGCCACAAAAAATGGATTTGTGACCAGTGTGCACTGGCTAAATAATGACTACATGAGTAGTCAGTGGTTAATACAACACTCCTGTTCACCTTTCTAGCTCCAACAGGATCCTCAGCAGTCATGTGGTCGAAACTCACTTGGCGGAAGCCTATGGCACTTTCCAGGCATTGGCCTATCTGTCCACCAAGTATAATGAAATCGGTTCTGCCGTTTAGGCGTGATGATGGAACAAACCATTTTAAAATATCAATAAGATATAGACTTGTCAAATAATTTGACACAAACTATATATGTGAAATATGTTGACTTTAAAATTTGCTTCTTTGTGCAAAAAAAGACCATATTCTCCTGTAGATTTTGTCTGCAATTATGTAGTTTGCGTTTTATTTGCTTCTTTTCCACGCTAAAGATTTTTCGGTTATAGAATCTAATTCAATCCGTGCTGTAAGATATACATGAGCCGGCCCGGACGAACTTTAAATCGTTTTTTTTAATGTTTTACAATGTTTATTACAAAATTAAAAAATACTTCTTGAAAAATACTGGGATCAAATTAAAAACAAGTAAAAGCGTTAAGTTCGGTCACGTCGAATTTTATATACCCTCCACCATTGATTGCATTCAATTTTGATTACTGGAAAAATCTTTGGATATGGTGCAAATCATGAAACGATCCTTTTTGTTTAAGTAAATTATTAAACAAGTAAAAAGTTCAGTCGGGTAAACCGACTAAATTAGTAAGTTTATTTTTGTTTTCTTTCAATTAAATTGCATTTAATAACTTTAATGTATGTACTGGTATTAAAGTAATAAGCTGTTAAATTTTGGTGTAAAATGGTCCATTTGTGTGGGAGGTACCAAAAAGTACGTGCCAATTACGGCCACTTTTCTCTAGCGTCTAGGTACTATAAAAGCATTACACTGTACATAACTTTAAGTATTTTTATGCACTGGTAACAAAGTTATAAGGTTTTAACTTTTGGTTCAAAATTGTCCCTATGTGTGGGAGGTACCAAAAGGGCTTTTGGTACAAAATGGTCCATTTGTGTGGGAGGTACCAAAAGGAGCGTGGCAATAATGTCAATTTTTCCCTGTATTTTAGGTACTATTGAACCATTACACTGTACAAAATTTCAAGTCTTTGTATACACTGGTTATAGAGTTATAAGCTTTAACATTTTGTTCCAAATTGTCCATATGTGTGGGAGGTACCAACAGGGGCCTGGCAACTTCGCCCATTTTTCTCGAGGTAATAGTGACTAATAAACTAATATTATGTGTAGAATTTCAGAGTATTCAAATAAGTTGTATACTCGTAGAAGTTATTATATAATCAATATTACACTAAATGTTAACCCTTTGTGGGGGAGGTACTAGAAGCAGTGGACCAATATTATTTTAATGAATTCTTGCCAAAATAGAATATAAACTGCAAAGTTTCAGCCACATTTCTTAGAAAATGTGGGGTTTATGGCTTAAATAAGCCTTTTTGGTCGTGACATCTATAGGTGGACTATAACAAAATATGAACTGATTTAAACAATTTTTACTGCGATGAATTCTTGTCTTAATTAAATACAAATTTAGTTAAAATGTTTAGAAAATATGGTATTTATGGCTTAAATACGTATATTTTGGAGCGACCTCTATAGGTTGACTATAACAAAATATAAACCGATTTGTAAAATGTTTGCTGTGATGAATTCTTGTCAAAATAGAATACAGACTGCAAAGTTTCTGCTAAATTGCTTTTAAAATATAGTATATGGCCCAACACCCGTATTTTAGAGCGACCTCTATAGGGGAGCTTCATCAATACATTGACCGATATGGCCCATTTGCAAACTCAAACAACCATCAAATTTGATCAACCAAGCTCTATTATTACGGACTGCAGCGTGATTACAACAGACGGAATCATAGAATTTTATGACGATTAAGAATACTTTGTGGGGCCTCAGATCAATATTTAGAGGTGTAACAAAGGGAGTGACAAAATGAATATACCCCCCATACTATGTTGGAGATTATAATGAGAAACCAGTTACTTTTTCTAATTCAATTTGCTAAGCAAATAATAATAATTATTTGCATACGAAATGATTAAACATTTTGGTAAAAGAAAACATAAAAATTTTTACACGTGTTCAAGTGTACCTAGAATAAGATTCTTAGAAGTGGAAAATTTTGTTACTGGTTATATTCTATTTTACATATTCTCTTAAAATCTCAATGCCAGTATTTTTTATACCCTCCACCATAGATGGTGGCAAATTTTTGTATTTTTCTGAGACCCCATAAAGTATATATATAATTAACCGGCGTATAACTCTTAGACGATGTTGCCATGTCCGTCTGTCTGTCCGTCTGTTGTATTCACGCTACAATCTAGAATACTTGAGCTAGGTGGCTGAAATTTAGTACATATACTTCTTATATCTGCAGTTATGTTGCGATTGCAAATTGGCAATATCGGCCCATTTTTATACCCTACACCACACTGTGGTACAGGGTATTATGACTTTGTGCATTTGTTTGTAACACCCAAAAGGAGAAGAGATAGATCCATTGTTTATTATACCGATCGACTTGTAATCACTTTCTGAGTCGATTTAGCTATGTCCGTCTGTCTGTCCGTCTGTCCGTCTGTCTGTAGATGTATTCTTGTAATCAAAGTACAGGTCGCAATTATGGCCCGATCTTGACGAAACTTTACACATATCTTTCTTTGGCACAAGGACGATCCCTATTTAATTTGGTTAAAATCGGTTCAGATTTGGATATAGCCCCATATATATGTTAGCCCCGATTTGACATGTAAGCGCTGTAAAAAAATTATTTTATAACCGATCAGTGTGAAATTTGGCAGAAAGAGGTTTCTTATTACAGGAAGGAATTATGCCAAATTCGGAGAAAATCGGTTCAGATTTAAATATAGCCCCATATTTATGTTACTCCCGATTTTACATGTAAGCGCTGTAAAAAGTGTATTTTTAATCCGATCAGTACGAAATTCGGCAGAAAGAGGTTTCTTATTACATGAATTAATACTGCCAAATTTGAGGGAAATCGGTTGCGATTTAGATATAGCCCACATATATATGTTACCCCCCATTTTAACATGTAAGCGCTTTAGAAACTGTATTTTATATCCGATCAGTAAAAAAATTGGCAGAAAGAGGTTTCTCATTACGTGAATTAACACTGCCAAATTTGATGGAAATCGGTTCAGATTTAGATATAGCCCCCATATATGTATATGTTACCCCCGATTTGACATGGAAGCGCTCTAGAACTGCATTTTAAATCCGATCAGTAAAAAAAATTGTCAGATGAGGTTTCTCATTACATGAATTAACACTGCCAAATTTGAGGGAAATCGGTTCAGATTTAGATATAGCCCCCATATATGTATATGTTACCCCCGATTTAACATGTAAGCGCTGTACAATCTGCATTTTATATCCGATCAGTATAAAAATCTACACAAAGAGGTTTCTTATTATATGAAGGGATACTTCCAAATTCAGAGAAAATCGGTTCAGATTTAGATATAGCCCCCATATATATGTTACCCCCGATTTGACATGTAAGTGCTGTAGAGACTGTATTTTATATCCGGTCAGTACGAAATTTGACAGAAAGAAGTTTCTTTTTAAATGAATGAGTATTCAAGGAAAATCCGTTCAGATTTATATATAACCTCCATATATATGTTCCTCCTGATTTGGTACCAAAGCGCTATATAAGTTGTACTTTACTTCCGATCAAAATTTTCCAGAAAGATGTTCCTAATTTTTTATATAAGCGCTATTTTAGATACCTGAAAGGCTTCAGCGGAAATGAAAATTAAAACATTACTTAAACCAATTATTCCAAGGTAGTACCAATTATTCCAAGGTAGTACCTACCTAACATACCCTTCATATATTACTTATATTGTGTACGACCAAAAATCGGACTATTTATTGTGTTAAGGCTAATAATAACCACAGTAAATGCAAATATGTGGAATATTACTATTAGTTCAATTTTTAATTCCACACATTATATTAAACTCCTCTTTGGAATTAGCCTTGACGTGGCGGAGGAGCTAAGTACTTTCGTAAAAGAAAGGAAACTAATTATTCCAACTATTCAAAAAGAAATTCTTAATGTACATTGCCGAGGTGGTGTAGGGTATTATATAGTCGGCCCCACCCGACTTTAACCTTTCCTTACTGGTTTGATATAGCATCTCTCCGATTTGACTTATTAACGACACAGAGACTACATATTTCAACTGATCGGGCTGAAAATTGGTAGTTGGGTTTTATTTATACCCGAAATCCTTCACATGAGCAACTGAAGTCATACGTCCATGTTTTGATATAGCCCCCACACAAAGGTCCCTCTAGATTTGACTTCGTATTTGTATCCGAAACCATTCGCATGCGATCCATGGTAGAGGGTATATAAGATTCGGCATGGCCGAACTTAATGCGTCTTTACTTGTTTTTTGATTAATTCATTTGCAATTCTTTGAATATTTATTTCCACATACAATAGTCCAACACTTGCGCATTATTTAAATATAATTCAACAATTCAATTCAATTTAATAAACATGTAAAAATCATTTCAAAATCCAATAAAAAGTGAACACCACACGGAGAGATTCAATCCTGCTAATATGTGTCTTGAAAACTGAAGTAACATTGCTGTGTCGATTTTCCGAGCGTTAGTTTACGTAAATATTGAAATTTGAAAAACAAACTCAATATTATGCAAATATTAATTTATGCCACTCTAATGGACGGAAACTTAACACACTTGTCGTGCACGTAGTATATACACATACATTTATTCAGATACACACCAACACATGCTCATTTTCTTTCATATATTTTCAAATATATGTACATATCCATAAATATATGTACAGTGTGAGTTGATGAAATTTGCATATTTCTTAAACTTCATCAAATTGAGAAAAAATGCAAACAAACAAATAAACACACCGACGGACCCGAACGAGCACTTGTCATGTTTACTCTATGCCAACTTTGCAGCATCATCAACATATTTTAAATTAGTATGGCCTCGGGGCGAGGAGCCAACCCAAAAGAGGAAAACAACAACAATGGAGAAAATAAACCCAATTCAAGAAGAATCCATTCATACCTAACACATGGGACAGATGTGGTTATTGCAACAGCATTCGTAATTTTGTTGTAAATAATGAAAAAAAATAATACGAAACAAGTAAAAGCGTTAGCTTCGGCCATGCCGAATCTTATATGGAGTCCATTCAACTCTATTACTGGAAAAATCTTTGGATATGGAGAAAATCATGGAACTATCATTTCTGTTTAAGCAAATTATTAAATAAACGAAATGTAAATTATTAAATAAACGAACGCTGCAATTTTTAGTCATATTTTGGGGCACAAATTCTTTAGACAAACTGAAAATGTTGGTTTAATGGCTTAAATAACCATATTTTGGAGCAACCTATACACGGAGACTACAATATATATGATTTATATAAATTGTATTGAGCTTAATTCTTGTCAAAATAAAATGCAGACTGCAAAGTTTCAGCCAAATTGCTTAGAAAATATGGTGCTTATGACTTAAACATGCTTTTTTGGGAGCTACATCTGGACTATAACAAAATTATGAACTGATTAAACAATTGTTACTGTGATGAGTTCTTGTGTAAATAAAATACAAACTGCAACGATTCAGTTAAAATGCTTGGAAAATTTGGTATTAATGGGTTAAATAAGCGTATTTTGGAGCGACATCTATAGGGTGACTATAACAAAATATGAACCGATTTGTAAAATATTTGCTACGATGAATGCTTGTCAAAATAGTAAACAAACTGCAAAGTTTCAGCAAAATTTCTTAAAAAATGTGGATCTATTGCTCAATAACCATATTTTGGTGCGAACTCTATAGGGGAGCTCTATCAAGACATTGACCGATATGGCCCATTTGCAATCGCAAACGACCTCCAAATATAAGAACTATTTCTACCAAATTTGATCAACCTAGCTCTGTTATTACGGACTGTAGCGTGATTTAAACAGACAGACAGACGGACATGGCTAAATCGTCTTATAATTTTACGACGATCAGGAATATATATACTTAATGGGATCGCAGATCAATTTTTCAAGATGTTGCAAATGGAATGACATATCCCCATCCTATGGTGGAAGGTATAAAAAAAATATGTTCGAATGAAGCCTAATAAGGAAATACTATATTCTAATGAATGTATCTTAGAACTAATAAAGTGCTAAAGTTGATTTCTAAAGTCGAATACAGCAACTGCAGGATGCTAATTACATGTCTCTTATTTTTGACTTTTACAAAGAAAATAAGATATGATCAAAGTAAATCCGACTATAAATAAGGCAGTTATGGATTGTATCCTTTTGCTGATGAGTTTCGAAAATTTGCAGCTACTTAACCCGTCAAGTGACTACAACGAAGCTTAACATAGTGCCTCCCGTGTTGAGGATGTTCCGTTAATGCTAATGAGCCGTTGTATATGGGGGATTTCATGTCAAGTGAGTAAATTTTGAAAATCGATATTTTCTGATCGGCATAAAACTTGCACCAAGTTTAATCCTATTGGATAGTAGGTATGACACAAAATTTCAATCAAATCGCTTAAGGACTGTCCGAGTTCAGGGCCTCAAAGTTGACCACCTCGGGTGCAGAAAATGTTTAAGCACGTGTATCTTTAGCACTTCAGACGTGTTGTCGTGGATGAAATAGGTGAATATTCTGCTCCGATATTTACAAAATACTAGCACAGGATCTGGGAAATAATAAAAAATTTAAAAGGTTTAAATTTTCAATTGCAGATATATCGGTAACTATACGAGATAATTCTTAGCTGTAAAAAATTTTTTGTGAACCTCGGAAGTAGAACGCACACAAAAAGATTTTTATGAATCGGGCGATAAAGATATATCAAACAAAAAAACAAAATATGAACTGATTTAAAAAATTGTACTGCGATAAATTCTTGTCTTAATTAAATACAAATTGCAAAGATTCAGTTAAAATGCTTAGAAAATATGGTACAGGGTTGCCCATATTCGACGGACCCATGTTTTTTTAATAAAAATCAAAGAAAAAAATAAAAATTTGGCGGTTGGCAATCTTAATCATTTAATTTGTTCCAAGTAGATTTGTTTACATCAACTTTTGAATATGATATCTCTCAAATGGCCGCCTCTGGCGTTGATGGCGTATTGTGCCCTTTTTGCAGCATTTTCCATCGTTTTCGCCAACATTTCGGCCGGAATAGCGGCTATTTCTTCACGAATGTTGTCCTTGAGCTCTTCTACGGTCCTTGGCTTGTTAACGTAAACCTTTGACTTCAAATATCCCCACAAGAAGAAGTCAGGCGGCGTCAAATCGGGCGAACGCGGTGGCCAGTCCAAATAACCACTTTTCGACATCAAACGGCCCGGAAACAAATTCTTCAGAAAATCGATTGTTATGCGACTTGTGTGCGGTGGAGCGCCGTCTTGTTGAAACCAGAACTGCCTCATACGCTTTCGACGAATAATTGGCATCACAAAATTGGTCATCATGTCGCGATAACGCTCCTGGTTGATGGTAACAGCATGGCCATTTTCGTTTTGGAAGAAAAACGGCCCAATGACCGTTTTCGCACTAACGCCGCACCAAACTGTGACTTTTTCGTCATGAAGAGGCAATTCTTGAATCTCCTGAGGATTTTCAGTGGTGTAAATACGGCAATGTTGCTTATTTACGGTCCCATTCAATGTGAAATGGGCTTCATCGGACATGATAATTTTGTTCCAAAATTGCTCGTCATCATCGGCCATTTCGATAACTCGTTGGGCCCATTCCAATCGACGAGGCTTGTCCGCAGGCAACAATCTTTGCGTCAATTGAATTTTGTACGGGAACAAATGCAAATCAACGCGAATAATCCGTTGTAAAGTGGACCGAGCCATGCCCAACTGCTGAGAACGGCGTTTTTGGGATGTTCTTGGGGACCTCTCAACACTGGCTCGTACGGCAGCGATATTCTCGGCCGATCGCCTTGGTCGACTTTTATTTGGCCTCTTCGGATTAGAAAGAGCCTCACCAGTCGAAAATTTTTCGTATAAACGCTTAATGGTGTTCTTAGAAGGCGCACTTCTCACATTTTTTAATATTTTAAAAGCACGTTGAGTTTTCACAATTGACTTCTTCTGTTGAATGTAAATTTCAACTATTTCAGAGCGCTCGCGTGGCGTGTATTGTTCCATGGTAAAAATCTGCTTGGACTGACGCTTCAAACGCGGAATGTCATTAAGCGATCTGACATCTCTGTCAAAAGTTATGGCGTTGCCAGATGGGTCCGTCGAATATGGGCAACCCTGTACTTATGGCCTAAATACATATATATTGCAGCGACCTCTAAAGGGTGACTATAAAAAAATATGAACCGATTTCTAAAATTTTTGCTGTGATGACGGGCATGCATAAATCGTCTTATTAAGAATATACGATTTATATATATATATATATATATATATATATTACGACGATTAATGGCGAATTCTTTTCTGCAAAAAAGTGCAACACTTGCTTTGCCCTTTTTCCGAAAACTGCACTATAATATCGCTTTTTTGAAATTTTAGTTTTGCTAAATTCGAGTAACTTAAATTCAAAATTTCAAAAAAGTATCACAAAAGGGCCGTTTTCGGAAACATGGCAATGAACATGCACTTTTTTGCAGAAAAGAATTCGCCATAAGAATATATATAATATGCTACAAACGGCGAGACGGAGTGGAGAAGGGTATATAAAGTGAGCGATAGCAATGGTTTTTTATATCTTCCACCATAGGATGGGGGTATATAAATTTTGTGTGTAAATATTGATCTGAGACCCCATAAAGTATATATAAGTATATACTTCATCGTCTTAATATTCAAAGACGATTTAGCCATGTTCGTCTGTTGTAATCACGCTACAGTCTACAATAAAGATAACAGAAATTTGGTATAGATACTTCTTATAGCGGCAGGTAACCTGGGTTTGAAGATGGGCAATATCGGTCCATTTTTTGATATAGCCCCATAAACAGCATCTCTCCGATTTGACTACTTAATGAGAGATAGAGGCCAAAAATCCTTCACTCGTACAACGGCTCATGTTTCGCAATAGCCCCTATGCAAAGGTGGCTCTATATTCGACTTCGTAACGCCACAAAAACTTAAAATTTCAACGAATTATCGGAGAGTTGGTAAAATTCGTGTATTTGTACCCGAAACCGTTCACATGCGATCCATTCTGGAGGGTATATAAGATTCGGCTCTTCCAAACTGAATCTGTCTTTACTTGTTATTACATCAGATTTTTCGTTGGAAATTCGTTTAAGAATTCTCCAAATGAATTGCTAATCATTTCGGCTCGACTGTACTTATGTATGTATATGTGCCGATTTAAAGAATTCTTTGCTTCAATTATTTATGTATGAATTCATTCCAATGAAAATCCATTTAAAATTATATTTTCTTGATTTCACATATTTTTCTCGGCAAGCAGCAGCAACAGTATGATCCAGAGTAATGTTGTATAGTTTATACCGTTGAAATATGTATTTACAGTTGACGCCAATGTTATTATGACGCTGTTATAGAGGCAAAGATTACACTGTTTCTAAAACTAAGATGTTTCTGCTGGGAAGCGAGATAATGTGAGTTGCTTACTGCTAAGATTTTCCTCTAAACAATTTTATTGTTTTTCGCTTATCCTATTGGGCCTAAGTCATGTAAAGTTTATTGAAGTACCATAATTACTCCACTTACACACGCTGAAAAAAAATTGATTCTATAGCATATGGTCCAAACATATTCGGCTTGAAACATATATATGACTAGGGAACACACAAAAAGTATATAATTGGGAAAATGTTATTCTAAACTAATCTTTGTTTACATCCCAATATGTTTTTATTTGGGACTATGATTTCCGAAACAAATATTTATTTGCACTTAAGAATTGAGAAAATACGTTAATTGTGTTAAATTTTGTTCTTAAAAATAATAAATAATAATAATTGAAATCCTATAATCTCTGATCAAAATAAATGACTACTAACTCAGAAATTTGAAATAATTAATTTGAATAGAAGTTAATGCTGCATATGGTATTGAAACTTGGTGGCACAAAGTTTTGATAATCTTTTTTAATTAAAATACATTTGGATAAATTCCTAAACAATAATTTTATTTGTATTTAATCATATATTTTATTTGAGAAATTTAGTATGCAAATATATTTTGTTGTAATATATTAATATATGCGTTCCAAATATATTCTATTGATTTTCAAATAAAATTTATTTGCTCAGAAATACATAATATTTAAAAATTTGTGTTACAAAAATATATTTCCTTCTGATACGAACATTCAAAAAAGGCGATTTTGCCCCTTGTACTACTTCCAAAATCTAGAAAAATTGATTGTAGGTGTGTTGCAAAAAGTTGTGTATATTGCACGAGGCATGTTTTGATATGTTTGAATCAAAAGAAAATATATTTGGAACACAAATTTTTAAATATTTTATATTTCTGAGCAAATGCATTTCATCTGAAATCAATTAAGTTTATTTGGAATTATTTAATATATTTAATATATTACATATTTGCAACCTAATTTTCTCAAACAAAATATGTGTTCATATACAAATATAATTGTGGTTTAAGAATTTCACAAAATATATTTTGTTTAAAAAATATTTTCAATGCTGATTTTTCGAATTTAATATTTGAATTTAATATGACGTAAGTATCAATAACATTTGTTTTAAAGCACTCATTTTAAATTTCTATTTATTCCAAATCATCATTTGTTTTCAACCCATTAAGCAATGTGTCATGATACTAGAATTAGATTATACTATTTCAGTCATAAATTAATTTTACGAACATTTAACATTTTTGGAAAAAAAATGCGTTGAATTACTGAAAAACATAAAATATGTCTTCAAATTAAGCCATTGAAATATTTTCTGAATACTTAAATGCAGACAGAAGGAAACAAAAATATGTTTGGAACAACATCATCCCAAATATATAATTTGTGTTTGCCAAATATATTTAGAGTATATTTCAAGCAGAATATCTTTGGTACAATATACTATAGACGTGATTTTTTTCAGTGTGTACATGAAACAAGTAAAAGCGTTAAATTCGGCCATGCTGAATCTTATATACCCTTCACCATTGCCCAAATTCTTTAGCCTTCCTCTGAAAAATGTGGTATTTATGGCTTAAAGTACACGGAGGAAAATCGCCATTTTTGATATGTTTGAATTCAAAGAAAATATACTTGGAACCAAAATTTTTAAATATTATATATTTTTGAACAAATATATTTTATTTGAAAATCAAGAAATTTTGTTTGGAACACATATGTTAATATATTACAACAAAATATATTTGCGAACTTACTCTCACAAATAAAATATGCGTTTACAAACAAACAATGGTTTTGTTTAAGAATTTATCCAAATACATTATATTTAAAAAAA
Source organism: Eudasyphora cyanicolor (assembly GCA_963930755.1). NCBI lineage: Eukaryota > Metazoa > Arthropoda > Insecta > Diptera > Muscidae > Eudasyphora > Eudasyphora cyanicolor. Next base: position 151,481,949 of record OZ005736.1, on the reverse strand, counting down.
TGTTAAAACTTTGTCGACTTTGGCAATTTTTAATTTTATATTTTCCTAGATTTTGTGTTATACTTTATAGGTAAAAATTGTCGTAAGCAGCATTTTCTTTTGTTTTACAGCACTAGTTTTTAATTTATAAATAGTCCAATTGTCAATCCATCAATGCTATTTGTCGTAACCCAAAATTATATTTAAATATTATTATTATTTAAATTATTCAAACATATAAAATTTCTAAAAAATTAAAAATTTCTAAAAAATTAAACCTTAAATTTCTAAAAAATTTAAAACTTTCCTTTAAATTAAGGCATAGATACATTGCCAAAATACTTAAATACAAGTTAAACATTGTTTTGGAAATATTATTTCAAAATAAAAAAATATTAGGATGAAAACATAATTTTGTTTAGAACAAAATCCTCACAAACATATAATATTTGTCAGTGTCAAATATTATATATTTGGAGTGTACCCTAAACATATGTATGTATTGAACACAAACTGCAAAGTTTCAACTAAATTGCTTAGAAAATGTGGAGTTTATGGCTTAAACAAGCCTTTTTGTTAGCGACATCTATGGTAGGACTATAACAAAATATTATGTTATTTAAAATTTTTTTACTGTAATGAATTCTTGTCTAAATAAAATACAAACTGCAAGAACTCAGTTAAAATGCTTAAAAAATGTGGTATTTACATATGTCTTAAATAAGCCTATTTTGAAGCGACCTCTATTGGGTGACAAAATATGAACCGATTTGTAAAATTTTTGTTATAATGAATTCTTGTCAAAATTGAATGCAAGCTGCAAAGTTTCAGCTAAATTACTTTAAAACTGTGGTATCTATGGCTCAAAACCCATATTTTGGAGTGACCTCTATAGGGGAGCTATATCAAAACATTGACCGATATGGCCCATTTGCAATCCAAAACAGCCTGCAACCATAAGACGTATTTATATAAAATTTGATTAAGGTAGCCTCATTATTACGGAATGTAGCGTGATTTCAACAGACAGACGGACATGGCTAAATCGTCTTAGAATTTCACGACGATTAAGAATATATATGGGTCAGAATATTAAATATCCACCTATGTTTATAAGCAGTTACAAATAGATAAAATAAGATCTCGCTATAATTTTTTTTTAAATTTTATGGGCATTTTAATTTTTGAAAAAATTAAAAACAATCCTTTTTGTGTTTTACGAAATTTGTAATTGCTCGCGAACGGCTGAACCGAATTTTGCAAAGTTTACTTTGTTTTAAAGAGGACACTATGCGCCATTTTTGGTAAAAAAAATTATAAAAAAATGTTTGCGAAAGTTTTTTTTTTCATAGAATATTCGTCGCGCTCTCACAAATCCAGAACAGTAAAACATTTTTGGGAGACTCAACATTTGTACAAGTTTTGGACAAAATACTATTGGGTATATCGAACCAATTTCGGTGCACATTGTGCTCCGATTATTATAAAAAACTAGCACACGGTAAGGGAAAAAATTCAATTTTCAATTGCAGATATCTCGGTAACTATAGAAACACGAGTTAGACGCGCTTGAACATTTTCTTCACCCGATGTGGCCAACTTTGAGGCCCTCTAGCTCCGCCCCTGTCTGACATATGGTGCCCAAATATAAAACTTAACTTCTCTAAAACCTCTTCATCTACCATGCTAAGTTTGGTCGCAATCGGTTGTTTGGTTAAGAAACGGTCGAATTATTTCCCCTTTTCGAATTCCTACCACTGTGCAGTGTTTTGCAAAAACAGACGAAAATTGTCTGAGTTATATTGGTATAACTTTTACAAATATTGAATCTCCCAAAATTTTTTTACTATTCTGGATTTGTGAGAGTGCGACGAATATTCTGTGAAAATTTCCAAAAAAAATTATAAAAAGGCGCATTGTGTCCTCTTCAAAACAATGTAAACTTTGCACAAATCTTTTAAAAATTTCCTAAAACACAAAAACTCATTTTTCAATTTTTTTCAAAATATAAAATGCCCATAAAACATCTTAAACAAAATTTTTAAAAAAAAGTGATAGCGAGATTTTATTTTACCTATTTGTAACTGCTTATAAAAATTTTAGCCTAAAATAATAAACTACATAGGTCGATTCTAAATATTCTGACCCATATACTTTATGGCATATAAATATTTCTACGCGATGCAAACGCATAAAGTTAGTGTACCCCAATACTAAGGTGATGGGTATTAAAAGTAACAAATATTGGACATGACAGGTGGTCCTGCAGTTGAGTTATTTTTATATTTAAACAAAAAAATGCGATTGCTCTAGGACCACGGAAAACATTGTTCTATGTATGAGCCGGAAAGGTCACGGCCACCTAGTAGATGTCTAATATTCATTTAAATGTACATAATATTATTGTCAAATACTGTATGCAAATGTCATCGGAGAATTCTTCGAATGCATTGCAATATACCCGATAGACTCACAACTTTTCATTTCCTTTGGAACGACAAGTAAACAAAAAAACGGAAGAAACAAATCACATTTTATTTTATATTTGTTTTCTTAAAGTTTTCTCAATGCGGAAAAACATTAGGGAGGTTTAAACATTATGAGTACCAAATATTTTGAGTAACAAACCGAAATTTGATTTAATCAATTTTCAATAAATTATTTGCATGAAAATGTATCACTGGCACAAACATCGACCCTCTCTAATATACTTCTTATTTTTCTTCGAAGAATGTGCTACATAAGAATATTGTATCAGTTACTGTTTGTGCAATATACCTAAGGAGATGCCAATATTCTCAATACGATTTTCAGGAATCTTGTTAGTAAAGATGATTCAAATGATGATGCTGATGCTCATGATGTTACTGCACAACGGCGATGATGATGATGAGGATTGAATGGGTGGTATGTGTAGTACTTACCAGAGCATAGACGGCAAATGGCATCACAACTACTGCTACTAAAAGATCTGCTATTGCCAAAGAAACGATGAAATAATTTGTAACCGTTTGTAAGGAACGTTCACGAAACACAGACATTATCACTAATATATTGCCAAATAATGTGAAAATTGGAAAAACTATTAATATGAGTGCCCAATAATTTCGGGTAACTGTAACGAAAGAGATATCGAGAAACAAACCAGCACCAGTGGAAGACATAAGACGGGAAGAAAAGAAACACACAGAGAAAAGATAAAATAAATATTTACACATTTTTCAAAATGATTATTACAGAAATATATCAAGTATGTAAGTACGTTCAGTTAATTTATTTGGTCGTGTCAAGAAACTATTAGCAAAAACTGTAGTAAATTTAATTTTGTCAGTTCGTACAGTACATGAACGTGACAGCTCTTTTTGAGTTCATTCTGTCTCTCCTCCTAAATGCAAAATTTAATTACATTCAGTAATAAATCTATAAGTAAACATTGGTATGGGATGGACAGGTAACAGATAGAAGTGAGTGAGTAATTCCATTGTGAGTATATTAACTGAAAATAAAATAATGCAAACATTATGAAAAATTAGAAATTATGAAAACATTTCTAAGAAGCATTCTTAACCAAAGTGGAGCTGAAAATATGCTAATATGATTGTCGAAAATCTGATTATATAAATTTGCCAAAAACAAGTAAGTAAATCTCATTATCGGATAAATTTAGCAAGTAATTTAATACTCGTATGTTGAGCCAGAAAGGATGCCAAAAAATTCGACAGATATTCTATACCCTTACATCAGTCATTTTTTTTGGAAAATGTGAATAATGTTTTGTGACGATCTGTACTCCCAAAAATATTATATATTATACCCGACTCCACACTGACTCTGTGCATTTATGACTCTGTGCATTTGTTTGTAACGCCTAAAAAGCATACAATCACTTTTTGAGTTGATTTAGCTATAGGCATAGAATCTCTTTTTGAGTCGATTTAGCGATATCTGTCTGTCCATATATTCCTGTGATCAAAGTGCAGGTCGCAAATATGAAGTGATCTTTACGAAAAACGGAACAGAGGCTTTTCTTAGAAAAAGGTAGATCTCTATTGAAAATGGGGCATATCGGTCCAAGTTTTTATAACGCCCCCACATAAGGGTCCCCTCTGATGTCACTACTTGACACAATAGAGAATAAATTTTTCAATTGAGCTGCCTGAAATATAAGAATTTACACTTTATGTTGTACCTTATCGTCCCTAGTCGACTACCACTGAAGACTCAAAGAATCCAATAAAATTATTAGATCGGCGAAACGTAACTCCTGGCGGCTTTTCTGTGCTGTCAGGTAGACAGCGTTAACAGCATGTCTAAAATGAAAAAGTTCCTCTCAAAAACTCATGTTCAAACCGAAACAATGGTGGATGACAAGGGTAAAAGGATGGAAACTATAGAGGTTACCGTAAGGCTCTTGATGAAACTATGGAAACTATAGAGGTTACCGTAAGGCTCTTGATGAAACGACTGGTAATGCTGGACCAACAGAGGAACAGTTACAGAATGAAAATGTATTGCACCAGGTACCTATTACGGATATAACAGATGATGTGGTTAAAGAAGCACTTCTGCAGAATTAGGTGGATCTGGTATCAACTCATCTAGCTGGAGTGTTCATACCTAACACATACTTTTATCCAAAAAACTGGCAGGAATCAAGGGCAGGAACCAAAGCCTGCCAAGGCGAGTTATACAACCCCAAAGGCTTATCGACCCATTAGCCTAACTTCTTTCCTGTTAAAAACAATGAAGCGAATAATTGATGACATGGTCAAAAGGCTGAGATTCAAACATCACGCCTATGTCAAAGGAAGGTCAGTGGAAACAGCTCTGCATGAGGTTGTGCACCACATAGAAGATTCCTTCAGTAAAGAAATGTATACACTTGCTGTTTGCATAGACATTGAAGGCCCATTTAACAATGTACAGACCGATAAGTTATCCAGTCCATAGACGAGTTTCAGGTTGACCGGGCGCTGAAAAACTGGATCAACAATATGCTAAGGAATAGGTGGATTATTTGTGGGTCATATGACGTAAAAATTAGGGACAAAGTAAATCGTGGTATACCTCAGGGGGCATTTTATCGCCTCTTCTATGGGTTACGACGATACACAGTCTCCTAAAAGCCCTCACCAATGAAGGACTTAAACCAGTCTGTTATGCAGAAGACGTTGTATACTACTGAGGGCTTTCATTCAAATCTATTATGCAGAAGAGCTGAAGAGGCACTTAACATAGCATATAACTGGGCACAACCAAGGGGATTAAATGTTAACCCAGACAAAACAGAAATATGTCTATTTACAAGGAAAACGAAGATCCCAAGTTTTACCCGGCCTCGATTCCTAAATGAGACAATTGCTATAAGTAAAAAGGCAAATTACTTGGGAGTAATCTTGGATCGGGAACTGTACTGGAAAGATCATCTTGAAGAAAGAGTTACAAAGGCCCACAGATGTTGGTCGATGTGCAGAAGAGCTATAGGTTCAAAATGGGGACTACGTCCAAATAAGACTAACTGGCTTTACATGAGCGTGAGTAGACCAATAATCACCTACGCCTGTGTAGTGTGGTGGACATCAATGGACACGAAGATCAACGTAATACCTTTGCAAAAAATTCAACGTATGTGCATAAGCGGGGCATTTAGAAATGCGCCAACAAAAGCGTTGGCGCAGTTCCAGTTCCAACCAATAGACATCCGTATAAAGTATGAGGCAGCCCTCACAGCAAGACGTTTACAAGTGATGGGTGAATGGATAAATCGAGACCACAAGTCGTGCCATCAGAAGATTTTAGAATCTCTAGTTGGTCACATTCAAACGCATTCCTGAAGTGCGGCTTACAGCTACCTGTGATTTGTTTGTACCAGACAGACGCTCTACGAAATTTTCTATAAATACAAAATTTCTATGAAATTTTCTATAAATACAAAATTTCTATGAAATTTTCTATAAATACAAAATTTCTATGAAATTTTCTATAAATACAAAATTTCTATGAAATTTTCTATAAATACAAAATTTCTATGAAATTTTCTATAAATACAAAATTTCTATGAAATTTTCTATAAATACAAAATTTCTATGAAATTTTCTATAAATACAAAATTTCTATGAAATTTTCTATAAATACAAAATTTCTATGAAATTTTCTATAAATACAAAATTTCTATGAAATTTTCTATAAATACAAAATTTCTAAGAAATTTTCTATAAATACAAAATTTCTACGAAATTTTCTATAAATACAAAATTTCTACGAAATTTTCTATAAATACAAAATTTCTAAGAAATTTTCTATAAATACAAAATTTCTACGAAATTTTCTATAAATACAAAATTTCTACGTAATTTTCTATAAATTTCGACGAAATTTTCTATAAATACAAAATTTCGACGAAATTTTCTATAAATACAAAATTTCTACGAAATTTTCTATAAATACAAAATTTCTACGAAATTTTCTATAAATACAAAATTTCTACGAAATTTTCTATAAATACAAAATTTCTACGAAATTTTCTATAAATACAAAATTTCTACGAAATTTTCTATAAATACAAAATTTCTACGAAATTTTCTATAAATACAAAATTTTTACGAAATTTTCTATAAATACAACATTTCGACAAAATTTTCTATAAAATACAAAATTTCAATGAAATTTTCCGTAAAATACAAAATTTTCTAATGAATACAAAATTTCGTACAAATTGATTATAGTACTAGCTTATACTTGTTTTTGAATTGAATCACTCCTTATGTAATGACGACTTGTTTTTTCTGTATATCCATAAAAATTGCAGATTGGTTTTTTGTAAATACTTAAAAAACTAATAATTAAAAATGGAATTCCGATGTACCAAAGAAAACCAGAATGGGATTACGTCACAGAGTATTGAAATTAAAACAGCTATCATATGGTAATATTGATTATGAGTAAATGCCAAACACTATCAAATAATCACCATGAAGAATCAGTAATTTCTGTGAAAAATGATTGACTTATCTTCACAAGTGACAATATTCTCTTGTCAATGAGACACCACGACAAAACAAGGTCAGGTGACAGATTACCAAATACCAAGTCCGAGGTGAACATGGAACTTCCTATCCATAACCTGCAAACGTGCACAGATTTGCAGATATCATCAGAAACAATATGTTAAACTATTCATTTACTGGCAAAGGAAGAAACGTTCTTTTGTACCACCCAAAATTCTTTTGCCAACAACAATCAATGTAAACCATCCCTCAGGAATTTCCAAAGGAAATTTCATTAATCAAAGTTTCACTGCTGCCTTCTTCTGTCCAGGAGGCAGTTGTGACATATGTAAGCGCGACACATAACGATGATGATGACGATGACGATGACGACAACGAAGATTTGTCCTGTCATCATTTTATAGTGGTGAATGATTTTATGTGTCAACCATCTATTGGGGTCATAAACTAGGAATTTTATAAAAAAGTGAAAAGGAATTACGCCCTAGTCATTCATCTATTTGTTCTGTATGTCTGCTAGGATGTTCTATGGAATTTATTCATTTGACAGTTTAACCCACCTTCTATTGGACCTTCGTAACACAGGGATGATGTTAGATTATTGGTGAAATTGCCTCCAAAACTGGTACAGTTCGGTCGATATTCGTAGCTGGAGAAATTGCTACCAGCATTCGTTAGTGAAGTGGATGTAGAGGTTGTGCCCGAAACCATACTGCCATTGTAGTTATAAAAATAGTCGCCAAAGTCTTCGAGGAGTAACATAAAACTGCTGCCCCCATCACCATCGCCATCGGTCCTCAGGATGTTATTGTTAATGCCGTTTGTGGCACCACCATTAGTCGACACTGAGTGGCTACCTTTCGCCCTACCACTGGACCCAAATATATGATGCAGTACCGATGTTGCTGTTGTCGTGGCCGATGTCTCATTTTGTGGGTTAATTAAATCGTCCAACTCGAAGCCATCGCCATCTTCTCCCCCGCCACCACCATTAAAGCTTACAATGTCATAATCAGTCTCACCGGCCAATAAAGTTTCCGCACTATCGATTAAAGCTATATCACCATCATCGCCATACTGACTAAGCTCAGAGGCTCTAGCCGTCGCCGCAGACACTGTGGCTGTGGCGGCGGTGGAAACGGAAGTGTCACTGACCGTTGTTGGCGAGGCCGCAGCTACTGCTCCTGCTGCAGGTGAGGATGATATTTGAGCGGCTATACTGGAATGCAGGAAGTTCAAAGTGGTGTCATTGGCTTCATAAAGCGTTAAACTATCAAAGGGTTCCACCAGCTCTTCTATACTATCGGTGGTATTTACACTGGAGGCATAGTAGGCGGCGCTTGGAGAGGATGAGTCGGAAGAGGACGAATAAGAGGCGGAAGCAACTGTCGTTTCATAATCGAGGCTGGTGCTATTGGACGTTATTGAGTGTTTGTTTAATGACGATTGCAAAGTGGCGGGAAAGGAAAATAGCGAAGCGGCGGTACTGGACCAGTTGGACGTTATTACAGTTGTGGCATCCTCATCATCGCCACCTAAAAGTGAAGTCGTTGTATTGCTTTGATTATTGGCGGGATTCCAAATGCCCACGATTAGGCTGCCCACATCACCGACAGCAGCATCGCCGCCATTGGCCTCGTCTTCGTCCAGACTGGCATCATACAAACGGAAATAGTCATCCTGTGACGTTATGTCGATGATATTAACGGATGTTGTTGAATTGGTATCCTCCATGGAAGTCATTGTGGAAACATATAAAGCAATGTATGTAATTGAAAAAAAAATGTTTGTTCTCTTCTCCCACTCACAGGAGTTACGGGTACTAGAGCAACTTCGGGGACATATATCAGTTGTTGTAGTGAGTGAGTAAGGAGGTTCTTCCTTTCTTCAGTGGTTATGGGAGTTGCTACAGCTGTTGTGGCTATTATTTATGGGATTTGAGTGAGTGGTTTTTCATTCGTTCGTTTGCGGCAAATGTTTTGTGGTGGCAAAAATACTTCCAATTTCTCGAGAGTTCTCTGGCTGCTCTCATGTGGCAGTTGTTGTTGATGACGCCATCCTTCGGTCTGTCTGGCAAATGGTTTTCTTCATTTCTTCGTCGCTGGTTTTACTGGTGCTGTTGGTGTTGGTCTTAAACCTTTTCGCTGTTACAGTTTCAAGGGCATGAGGAACAGCAAGCATTGTTCTTGTCACAGCAATTCCTCTAGTATGTGGTCTTGGAACGAAAGAACAACAAGATTCGTTTATCATTATGTTTTTGACGACAATTGCCGACTTCCTGGGAACAAATGTGGATATCTATCTACTCATTCGTGGAAGCGAATATTTCTTCAGTTCTCCCTCTATGGCTTTATTTCGTTTTTATTATGTTTTTTCTTTCTGTAGTTTAGTTTCTGTTTCTTCTACGGTTTTGCTGCAGTAACATTTGGTTTTTATTGGATCTGCAGGATGGTTTGTTTGCCTTTTGCGAATTCAAACAAAAAGCATGAAACGGTAGGCTCTGCAGAAGTTGCAGAACATATTGTGTCTTCAGCTTCAAGGATACTGTGGCATCGTTGCTGCTGTTATCGCGCAGACTTTACCCAACAAGTTCTTGGTACTCTCAGAAGGAGTGATGATATGGCATGGATGTGGAGTACTTGTCGATGTGGGCTATTGTTTCTCACTAACCGTTGCAAAGTGATTGGCATGAGTTGGATTGACTATATTTCTTGGGTGCCTTTCACACTTTCTTGCATTCGAACTCATTCACAACATCCTTTCGTAACAAAACTCAGCAAGAATTCCTTGTCTCATTCCGATTCTTGAAATACTTGTGTACAATTCGGAACATCAGTGTTCTTGCAATTGTAGTTGTTCGTAGTGCTGCTGCTGCTACTCCTGCTCCTATTCCTCTCCCTCCTTCTTATTTGTTTTTAATCAATACAAGTGAAAGTATCTGCAAAGAAATTAAAAAGAAAAGGTATGTTTAAGCATTTTTGCTGTATCAGTATGAAATATAGTTGGGGTTTGTGATTAATTGCTTTCTTGTCGAACAATATAACTTGCTTGGTAGAGGAAATACAACGCATTTGTATAACAAAGAATTTATTTTAAAAGGTCATAGATTAAAGTAATCAAAGTTTTTATGTCTACACCAATTGTTTTACATTTTTAGATCAGGCCGAGAAGGAAGGAAATTAATAGATAAAGAATCCGAGACCATTGCAAAATAATAGATGATGATTTAGAGAAAGTATTTTTAGTTGGTAGCACTTAAGTATTAATATAATAATATCAAATCCTAGTTAGCGATCCAGCGAATTTTAATGCCTTTTTAAGTTTAGTCGACAATTTTAATCTCTTTTATTTAAGCGTCGAAATAAGAAATTCGTGTAAGAAAACATGCGAAAGAATACAGTGGCAAATTTATTGCATCTCAAATATGAGTCATTCAATGTCAACTCGAACGAATAAAATTCGACTATACCTCACATGTACTGCAAAATTTCAAAAAATACTCTCCATTTGTAGCTGTTTAACAGGTGTGTTTTCGGAAAAATATTTGGCTATCGTAAATTGGAACGTATTGTTTTCACATATCTCTCTTAAAGTTTGCTATATTGCTTAAAGGTAGCTGAAAGTGCTTCGAGATTAGTAAAGGAGATGGCAATACATTATCTGTAGTAGCAGCGCATGTTTTTAGCCCAGGTGTTGAAAATCGTATCTATATAGCGCCCATATATATTTTCCTCCGATTTGGGTTCTAAGGGATACAGAAGGTGTATTGTACACCAGATCGAGGTACAAATTGAAAGCAATCTCTTTACTAGAGTGATCAAAAAACCGTTTTTTTTTGAAAAAATAAAAAACCGGTGGATGGTTTATTTAAGCAATAAAAAAACCGGTGGACGGTTTTTTTCAGTATGAAAATTGCCGTTTAAAAACATTTTCCTTTTTAATAACAAAAAAGGCGATTTTTTAATATTAAATTTTTAAAAGCGATGTCTTCTGATCGGTATCTTGCACCAAATTTAGTCCTGTTGTTTGACTCAATGAATATTGTCATTTGAGTCAAACGGCCCTTTTTTCTCATACATATAACTAATTAGCTATTGTATTTAGAAACATTTTCCAAAAGTGTTATCGATAGTCTTTTCTTCAACCTTTACTTTTTTGCAAAATTAAACTTTTTTGAAATTTTGGTAAAAACCTATGTTTTAATTTTTGATTTTTTTTCTCAAAAGAAAGCTTAGATAATTTCCTTTAAAAGCTTTGTGACCTATTAATGGGATGGGACCTGTTGATCTATCAAAATAAATATAAACCTCTGAAAAAAAATTAACGTTCAACCAAACATTTTAGCATTTCAGATGGGAAACACAACCGTTTGACAAAAATGTCAATATGTGACATCCTCCAACTCGGAAATTCCTTAACCGATTTCGTTGGAATTGTGTATCATAACTACTATCTGATAGGGCTACTTGGTGCAATTTTCATCCCGACAGAAGACATCCCTTTTAAAAATTAACTCACTTGACATGAAATTCCCCTTATGTAGTTTAGTCAAGAAAATATTAATATTTCGGGATATTAAATAGAATATTTAATAGAGGTATTAAATCTTTATACATATATATTTTATATACACACTTTAGTGCAGGTGAGTATATACGGTTTACCCAAATGAAATTTTCTTACTTGTTTTTGTTTCGGTTTGGAAGTGGGAGAATGCGTTTACTTTTCACATAACTTCTGCGCGTATGAATCATTTATTTTCTTTAAATTTTTGTAATTTGTATAGAAATTGGTGAATGGCTTCGGATTCTAGCAAAGTTGCCGAGTCTTTTTAGGCCATATAAAGAGATCTTTCATATTATTATCTTAATTTGTGATATTTTGTATATAAAGTTATAAATAATTTTTAATATTTTAGTGATAATAAAAAAAACCGGAAAACCGGTGGAAACAAACGAAAAAAACCGGTTGCACCGGTTGTTCGAAATTCATGATTTTGAGAAAAACCGGGGACGGTGGAAGCAAATAACCGGTGGGCCGGTTTATTTTAAACCGGTTTTGATCACTCTACTCTTTACCCATTAATAAAGACTGCTAAATTTAGTGGAAATCGGTTCACATTAAGTGCTATAAAAAGTGTATTTTACATCATATCGAGATAAAGATTGCCCCATGGGTCATATTTAACCATTTTTGCACCACTGTACAACATTTAATCGTTTTTGCCCCACATTACCACTAAAAGTATGCTTTTAGATAAACATATTGTTTAAATTACAAGAGCTAAAATCGCTCCCATATTTAACCATTTTGCCCCCAATCTATACCATGTTCAATCTTTTTTTACCCTACCGTATCATATTATTTTGCTCAGTTGTCTCTATAAATACGTATTTTGAACAAAAATATTGTCTCTAGTTTATGCTATAAGAGCTACCGCCGCATTTTGGAATCACATTCAACTCCTTATGCACCACTGTACCATGTTTAACTTTTTTACTCAACTATGCTTCTAACGTACGGAATTTTATTTCTAAATAACGAATTTTATATATAACCCTTTTTGCCCCACTGTACCATATTAAAGCATTTTTATCCCCTCACCTTACAGAGGAGGGCATATATCATTTGCTATGAGCCAAAAGTGTAACATATCGAAGGAGTGACCGAAGACCCCATGAATGTTTGGCGGAAATACGTTTTGGGTCGTTTTAGGTCATTTGAACAATGTCCGTCCGTCTGCTGGCTGGTGCTCACGATTACTCTCGAAAAGATTATGTGATTGACTTCAAATTTGGTATGCGGTAATATTCTTCCCTATCTACGGCTAAGTTCAAAGATGTGTCATATTGGTCCACTCCTTCTAGTACCTCCCCCACAAACGGTTGACATTTAGTGAAATGTTGATTCTTTAATAACTTCTTTACTACTTACTCGAATATTCTGAAATTTCACACATAGTATTACTTTATTAGTCGCCAACACCTCAAGAAAAATGGGAGAAGTTGTCACGACCCTGTTGGTACCTCCCATACAACCGAACCACTTGCACCAAAAGTTAACTACTTATAACTTTAATATCAGTGCATACAAATACTAAAAATTGTGTACAGTGTAATGCTTTTATAGTACCTAGAGTCCAGAGAAAAGTACCACAAATGGACCATTATGCACCGAAAATTAACAGCTTATTACTTTAATACCAGAAAGTGAGGGGATTCTTAACTCAGTTTACCCGACTGAACTTTCTTACTCGTTTCTACACTGTTTCCTATTTAAACACATTTTTGTCCCATATGTAACACTTTTAGCCATACTGTACCATATTTAAGCATTTTTGCCACACTTTACCATATTTAAGCATTTTTGTCCCTATGTACCATATGTAAAAATTTTTGACAGACAGTACCTTATTTAGGCATTTTTGTCTCTATGTACTTATGTAATCATAATTTTAACCTTTTGTGCACCACAGTGCTCCTAAAACTACAAATTTTAAAAAAATTCTTATATCGTGTTTTTGTTCCATCGCTATCTGGGACCACATTTTTGCCCCATTGTTCCATACTCGACTCTTTTTCACCATTGTACCATATTTAACCGTTTTTTCCCTAATGTACCATATTTAACCCCATTTTCCCTCACTTTACCATATTCAACCAACAGAGCCTGTTTATCCCACTGTACCATATTAAACCCTTTGTAACATATTTAAAATATATTTGCCACACTGAACCATATTTTTACATGTTTGCCCCCACTGTACCATAATTGTTTTCCTTTTTGCCACACAGACCATATTTAAACATTTTTGGCCCACTGTACTATAATTGTTTTCCTTTTTGCACCCACGCAGTGCTTCTACAAACATCCTATCAACATTCCTATCTCATATTTCTGTTTCAAGAGTTACACTTGCCCCTTGTCACCATAGTTAACGCTTTTAGCCCCACCATGCCCCTAGTTATTCTGGATTTAGGAGAGTTCCTGGCGTACTGCTTAACCCCACCGTGCTCTAAACATCTGAGTAAATACATGTGTCGACCAACGCCATCACGCACAATGTGCATGAGTACCAATCAATTCCGTGTTTCTGGACACATTTTCCATTCTCCTTGGTTAGGAGCGGAGCCCATATAAAATTCCTGCATCCGGTTGGTTTGCAGCTCCACATCCGAGAATATTCTCTCCCAGCGATTTTGGATTCAATCACATCCACCACGTCTCAAATAGGGTCCTCACCAATAGTCAGGCCAGAACCTACGTTCCAGGGGCGTTCCTAGCTCACATGGTGCCAGGTTAAGTACTCTGGTCAGACTGCGCAGCCGATGATAATAACAGTTAAATTCCAGAAAATCAAGGAAACTAGCGTCATATTCTGATACCTTGCCATAAGTAAAACCCTCTCTTTAAATTTCGCGGTTCTAACTCTAGCCATTAAATTTGGCCATATTTGGCCCTTTCGGTCCCACTGTGTCCCTTAAATTAAAAAAAAATCGCTTCCTGTGTCCGGTTTACGACCCAAGAGCTAACCCCGTGCGCTTATATGTTCGAAATCCTGTCTTATTAAGAGTCAAGGCCTTAAGGACTACTCTCACACAAAATTTGGCGAGTGTTCTTGTTAATCTCTTTTATCAAACGCTGCAATAGCGCCTTCTCCCTCTTCAATTTCTGGATCTTGCCACCTCGTCTGGTTTTCTGGTGTACCGGGGGAACTTCAGGTGCTGCTACGACCTTAGCCTGGATCTTCGTCCTTCTTTTGTATTCTTCAATTGTCAGAGGTTTCGGTCCCAACTCTATGGTATGTCTTTGCGACATTAGGTCCTGCTTAGTTCGGCAGGATTTTGCAGTTAAGCATTTAGTCCCATTTTTTCGCCTTTGCAGTTAAGCAAGCAATTTAGGGCTGTGCAATCAAGCACTTAAATTTTTTCTGCAGTTAAGCTCCTGGCAGGATCGCCATGTAATGAATAAGATTATTTCGTTTTCCAGTCCACTCTAAGACTGCCTTTATTTCTAAAATTGTTGCTCTTATATATCTAACATGAGAATCTTACATTATAGTGTAGTGAAGACTTTTCTAAAGTCTCTCACTCTAACTTACAATCTATGCCATGTCGCATACACCCGCCTTTCTCATTGGGTGTTCTTCATTTATTGTTTTACCCCTTAATCCACTCTTCTCTCGCATTCGTGTATCGATTCATAACATATACCCCAAATGTCAATGCACCAATACCCGAAGTAGAACAAATGTATTTCCCCTACATTTTCTGGTTCATTGATCCATTCTCGACATTCAGAGTATCAATGCAACTAGAACATTACTCGTGCCACAATCACACACACATACATGATCATATGGAGCGGAGTTCTTTGTTGTGATATTACTTCATATACACCATACAGCAAACCGCACCAAGTGTATGCATGGAGAAAAAGTGTCCATTTGCATTTGACAATGTTTCATGGTTGCGCTATGTTATGCATACACTACACACTGTGCGCAAAGACGTACGAATTTCGACTACGTCAAGGACTACCCTTCTGCCAAATTTCATGATTCTAGCTTCAGCCGTTTGGGTTGTGCGGCGAACATTCAGTCAGTAATGCAACAATTTTATATATCACATCGTCAGAAACGAAAAAGGGACAATAAACCAAAAAATCGAAAATTGAGTTATTGCTAGGGAAATGTTCATTGCTTCAAAATACACTCTCTGACGCCCTATTCTCAAAAATGGCGAATTTATCAACGAAATTCAAAAGGTCCTAATTTCAAATTATTTATTTGATTCATAGTCAATGCCTATTTCAAACAATTGACCTCTAAAAGCTATTATGGCTGAATTTTACATCCAATCATTTTTAAATTTAGTGGAAAGATACTCCCAACTGTACCACTTGTGCACATAAAGTTGTCACCAAATTTATTTTGCAATAAATCGATTGTTTAGCGCGCTGAATGGCAAGTTGCGCCGTGTCGTTGATGTTTAGCTGGAAATTTGTTGAATCAAAAATTCAGTCAGCATGGCTCGATAGCGCTTGTCATTCACTGAAGCGGCAGGTCCTTCCTCATTTCGAATGAACAGTCAATTTTAATGGGTGTAATAGTGATTTGTTAACTGCTGCTTATTGACGTATCCATTTAACCAGAAATGAGATTCATCACTAAACACAATTCTTTGCTTTGAACTTCGCAAACAGATTTTTTTTTCAAAGTTTCCACAATTTAAAAACGTTATTGTGGCGTTATCAACGCAGTTTAACATTATCAGCTGTCAAACCATAGTTACAAAGTGCGACAAAAAAATATGAAGTTCAAACCCCTGGGACGCGATATTATTTTTCTTGTAGGTCTTGTCGAGTAAAACCAGAATCTGTCTTTGAAATTTCCCAGACAACCCCAAAATCCGGACTTACAGGTTAAAAAAGGCAAGAATCATGAAATTTAGTGGAAGGGAAGACGGGATTTTTCGAAATTCGTACTATTAGCCGCACAATGGGTCAAAAAGGGATAAATTGGTTCCACCGCCCAATCTAAACTGAATGGGCTAGAATCGTGAAATTTGGTGTGAGAGTAGTCCTTATGAGGTTGTCTCAGAAACTGAGAGCATTTTTCGAAATTCGAACATTTACGCACACAGTGGGGTAAAAAGGGATAAATGTGGTACAACAGCCAAATCCAAATGGCGAGAGCTAGAATCGTAAAATTTGGTATGAGAGTAGTTTTTGGGACGTAAACGAGAAGAAGGAGCGACTTTTTGAAAATTTTAGGGATAGAAAGGGATAAATATGGCACCACCGACAAATTTAACTCCTTAAATTAGAATGCAGAAAATTGAAGCGAAGGACAGTACAACGGATCGGGGTAGACATTTTTTTTATTTTCGTACTTTTCGGGGCACAGTGTAAAATATGGTTAAAAATGTTAAACATGTTCCCATGGTGCTAGGGTAGCTTTTGTAACATAAGCTAGAGTTCGGAAGTGATTTTTAGAAATTCTAACTTTAAGAGGCAAAACGGATTAAATATGGAGCATTTGGGGTAAAAATCAATATGGCAAAATTGGAATTTAAACATGAGATATGAAGAGTTGTCATGTATTTAGCAGCATAGTGGGTCAAAACATAAAATAATATATAGTGGATAGAATGTGGTTGAATATGGTACAGTGGGGGAAAAGTGTTAAGTATGGCACAGTGGGCTAAAATAGTTATATTTTGTAAAGTTCGACAAAATGGGTTAAATATGGTACAGTGGGGCAAAAAGCGTTAACTATGCAACAGTGGGGACAAAAAGGGTTAAATATGGTACGGTGTGATAAAAATGGTAAACTATATAGTACAGTGGGGGCTTAAATGTGTTAAATATTGTACAGTGGAGAAAACAGGGTTATGGTACAGTGGGACAAAAATGATTAAATAAGGTACAATGTGACAAAAATGGCTACAGTGGGGTACAAACAGTTAAATATGGTAACGTGGGACAAAGTGGTATAAATATCGTACAGTGGGGCAAAAAGCGTTAACTATAGAACAGTTGGGTAAAAATGTGTTAACTATGGTGCAGTGGGTCAAATGTGGTTAAATGTATTATACAGTAGGACAAAAAGGTGTAACATATGATTCAGTGGACCCGAAAGGGTTAAGTATGGTACAGTACAGTGGGAAAAAATATGGATGCAGGGGGAATTGGGTAACTCCGGGAACATAAATATGAGATAAGAAGTGTTTTTTTTTTTCAAAATGTTTGCTTTTAGTGGCACTGTGGTGCAAAAAGGATAAAATGATGGTGCAGTTGGACCAGAAAAGGTGTTAAATGTGGTTGTGTGGAGCAAAAAGGGTTAAATATGGTACGGTGAAGCAAAAAGAGTTATATCTGGTACAATGGGACAAAAAAGTGTTAAATAGGTAAAGTGTGGCAAAATAGTAAATGTGGTAAGTTGTGAAAAAGGAAAAACAGGCACGGTGGAACGAACATTTTTTTACACTGTACCTAGGTGTGAATATAGCTATTGGAAAATAAACTAGGGTAAGTAAGCTAACATGTGATCCAAAAACCTGTTTTTCAACATTCGGACGTACAGTGGGAAAGGGATAATTATTGTACTTGATGTCAGGGTAACTCTTGGAACATTAACAAGAAATGAGAAGAGGGCTCGTATTTTATTGTATGAAAGTAATCAAATCTACTACAATTAGCACCGTATGTAAAAATGAAATAGGTATTTTTTTATATCCTAAACAGAAAATAAATAAAGGATGGGGCTGCGTACTATAAAAGCATTACACTGTACAAAATTTCAAATTTTTGGTGCAAAATGTTCCATTTGTGTGGGAGATACCAAATTTGAAGTCAATCCTTTCGAGAGTTATCGTGTGCACCAGCCAGCAGACAGACACACAGACAGAAGGGCGGACGGACGGTCATTACTCAAATGACTTAAAATGATCCAAATCGCATTTCCGCCAAACATACACGTACTTGAGGTCTTAGGTCACTCCTTCGATGTATTAGACTTTTGGCTCGTAGCAAATGATATATACCCTCCTCTCTAAGGTGAGAGGACAAATATACATATATTCCTACAAATGTTGTTTTACTCAATATGTTTTTTAACTGTCGCACTGTTTTATCGATGTCGAAAGTTCTCAAGCTGCTAAAAAAAAACACCCTTTACAAATCATATTTTACACCTAGGCTTTACTAAATTTACCACTAATGGATCCAAGAATGAACACTGCCAAATTATAAGAAATTCTATTCATATTTAGATATATCTCCAATGTTTACGTTCCTTTCGTTGTGCCTTTAGAATTTTTATTTTAAATCCAATCATTATAGAAGTGGGTAGAGGAGTTTTTTGATGCAGAAATTAACGTTGTCATCATTGAAGATAATCAGTTCAGATATATGAAGGGTGATTAATTTAGACGCTGTAGGTGCTCCCTTCGGAAGGTGCAATTTTGATCACTCTTTTTGGAATGATAAAGATTCAACAGCTAAGCCAGCCGAGGCAACTACATGAATGAAATCGTGTTTGCTCCTTCGAAAAAACAATAATAAGTTGCAAAAATTGATAATTGTCCATTTTTTTATTTTTAAATGTAAACTATAATTTGAACCACCCTTCTTTACATACTTTTATAATTGGAGAATATAAATGAAAAATAAGTGTTTCAATTAAGGTGACACTTAAATCTCATGTAATTAAAACTGACATTGAGGGTGTATATAATTTTTTTTTAAACAGACTTAATTTTAAAATTTAGTGTTCTGATGGTTTGTGACCTCCACATGACAGGTTGACATGCAAAAGCAGTTAACATGTCATAAATTTCACGGTAGTCAAATAAATTGTAAGCGTTCCACTAAGTAATTCATTAACTTTATGGATCTACTCGCAAATAACTTGGCACGTGTAATGTGTGCAGTCAAAAGCTACATATTTTCAAATAAGTTTAAGGCTCTGATGGAGGGAAGAAAGAAACTACCTCAATAGACAGGTGAATTCATTCGGTGAAGCATAAAATTGTAAACGTCAGGAAATTTATGGCTCACCAAAATAACCACAAAATTAAAAAGACTTCCAGCAAAAGCACTTCTCCTCACGATGGCGACAACGGCCTAATCTCGTTAATGAAATAAAAATATGCCAACGGCATTCTTCTTGTGTGCCAAAAACTTCATCAACTTAACCATTGCCAGTCAAGGAGCACACATCAGAGTGTTAGTAAGCTTCCCAGCCTCTTTTGCCTGATTGGGCAAAATAGGACATAAACAAAACCTATTAAAGCGACACAACGACAGCCAATTGCCAACCAACATCTCAGGCCTTCGCCGCCGTTGCCACTGCCGCCGCCGGAAAAAGGGTCCATTACACTAACAATTAGCACAAGAGTGAAAACCATAGAGACGAAGGACATCATACATAATACTTATGCTAGAATTACGCACTACTTTGACGACAATTTTGAAATAAAACAAATCTGAAAGCTGTAACTTCGACGACACAACTATGGAGAAGCGGAGCAGGAATCTGCCTCCGGAGAGTGGCACTGAAGGAAATCTTAATGCATATTAAAAGCTAAAATATTACTTATGAGAGGCATAGTCCTTCAGGCAGAAAATGACACTTGAGACGTGTTGCGTGGGGTATGGCCGAAATCAGCGGTGACCTTTGTCACCGAGAACAAACACATTAAATGATTCAAAAAAAAAAGACTACGAAGGCTACTTAAATAAATGAATACTATCACACATTTGCACATTTTCTGCGCCAAAGTAACATTCAGTTCATATTTATTTTCCAAGACTGCTGTCTTGACACGTATCACATAAACCGCATGGGAAACGAGTTGCGGCGTAGGCATTGACACATTAATTTAAGGACTATTTTCGAAGTGTTTTGTCATTACAAGACTTCAGACTAATTAACTGATAAGAATATAATAATAAGAAATGCAGTGAGGACATAAACAAGAGCTCAAGATGAAAGAATATTCTAAATGTTTTTCTCGGTTAATTTACAAGTCTAATGCATTTTAATTAATTCCAACAATGGCAGACACTAAGTATGAGTACTTCAATGATAATTGCTATAGCTGTAATGGACTACAAATGTGCAAAGTCTGATTGGAATAATATAAGCTAACAAACCGCCCAAAAAGTGCAATATAAAAACTCGACGAATGTGTTGTCTCGACATAAGAGATATACATAGAAAGGAAAATATTGTTTAAGGAAAATATTGTATTCATACGTCAAACGAATAGAAAAAAAGAAATTAGTATTCGGTATGAAGTGGTCATCACATGTAGTCGATGGGAAAATGGATCAGTATATACCACAAATAGTATCACCGAAAGCAGTAATAAAAGTCTAAAGTACGGCAGAGTAGTCTATTTGATACCCTACACCAACTTGTTAGATCAGAATAAGCATACGAGTACATATCGCCATCAGAAACGAAAAAGGGCCAAAAATCATATTTTCAAATTTTTCAGGAGAAGCAAAAAAGTAAATAGAATGAAAAAAGATTTCGCTAGAAATTTGGGCTTTTCAGGATAATACTCAAACATAATGATGTACGTATTAATTCACATAAACAATATTTATAAGTTGTTTTTGCAAATTGAGTGAAATAACTATAAAAAAGAAAAACATTTGTTGTTAGGCCCTTTTGAATTTCGTTAATAAATTCACCATTTTTGATAGTAGGGCGTCAGGATGTGTAGCTTTAAGCAATTAACAATTACACTGAAAAAAATGGTACTAAAATTAAAGAAATGCTCCAAAGACGTCATTAGTCTTTAAAATAAGTACATTTTGTACCTAAAATGTAGACAATTTCGTTAATATTAAGTAATTTACTTAATTGTAAATAAATATTCTTAATTTTAAGTACAAAATGTACTTATTTTAAAAGCTTAGGACGTCTCTGGAGCATTTCTTTAATTTTATGACAATTTTTTTTCAGTGTACCTATTAACAACTCGATCATGGATTTTTTGGCTTATTCGCCCATTTTGGTTTCTGATGACGATATAGTTGTTCAATATTTGAAACGACGTTTAACTCGAAGCTTTGGAAACTACCAGTTTGTAGTACTAATAAATGTAAAGGGAAACGGTAACTTTTTAACCTTAGGTGCAAAATTGAGAGACAAATATTGCATACGGATCGATATCTGATCGTTAAGGGATTCTCGGATCAGGAACTCGCTTTACCAAATTTCAAAATTATGAAAATGATGAAATGTTCCATGGTGAAAAGATGCCAAATTGGGAGATTTATATAAATAAATCTGAACCGATTTCCTAAAAATTCAGCAGTGCTCGTCCTTGGATAAGGCAACTCATTAACGCCAAATTTCATAAAGAAAATATCTAAGATACTGCCTTTATTTATAGAGCTTAATGGCCAAATTGGAAGGAACATACTCGTATATATGGGGACTATATCCTAATCTAAGCGAATTTTTTCACATTTAAAATTATTCGTTCTTTTATCAAGATACTTGATTCTGCCGAATTTACGCCTGATCGAATGTAAAATACAGTTTTTATACTGCTTTTTTTTCCTTTAATTCGGCCTTATATATTCTCAGTTCAGGAAACTTCTCTGTACAGGTTTTTGAAAATAATGGCTTCTATAGCAATATATAACAAATCAGAGGTACATATGTATATATTTGGAATTATATTTTAATTTGTCCGATTTTCACCAATTTTAATAGGGATCGTACTTAAGCAAATAGAAGTAAGCAGAAGTTATCAGAACATAATTTCAATCTTTACTTTGATTACTAGAATAAAAAAGTTAAATAGATTCGGAAAGTGATTATAGGTCGATCGGTATAATAAACAATGGGTCTATCCTGTTGGGCGTTACCACAGTGTGGTGTATAAAATTCCATATTTCATTAAAGATACCTTTTGTATTTGGATCTTATTGTTTAAAGTATAAGCACGATAGAACCGAAATACCTGGTAAATTTAAGGAAGAAACAGTAGTTGAAAAAGTATTATAAAAAAAGATTTTTTTTTTTAAATAGTTTTTTTTTGGGCGAAAAAAACATTCAACAAGTAAGAAAGTTTCAGTCGGGTAAACCGACTAAGGTATACCCTCACTTTGTGAGTAATGTAATATTGAATATTACTCGAATTATTCTGTCAATTTGTGTGGGAGGTACCAGAAGGGGTTTATCAAATACACCTTTTTTTCCTGAACATTAGATACTTTAAATTCATTGCACTGTGCCGACTTATAAGCATTTATCTGCACTGGTATAAACGTTATGAGACATTAAATTGTGGTATGATTTGGGCATTTTGTGTGGGAGGTACAAAGAGGGGCGTGGCAATAACGCCCATTTTTCACAGGGCTATATACACTATAAAAACATTACACTGTACAAAATTTCAAGTATTTTTATACACTGGTTTTAATGTTATAAGCTGTTAACTTTTGGTGCAAAAAGGTACCTTTGTGTGGGAGGTACCAAAAGGGGCGTGACAACAACACCCATTTTCCCTGGACTGTAGGCAATATAAAAGCATAATACTGTAAAAAATTTCAAGTATTTTTATACACTGTTATTAATGTTATAAGCTGTTAACTTTTGGTGCAAAATGGTGCATTAGTGTGGGAGGTACCAAAAGGGACGTGGCGACTTCGCCCATTTTTCTCGAGTTGATAGCGACTAATAAGCTTATACTATGTGTGGAATTTTAAAAGATTCGAATAAGTAGTATAGCAGTTATTAAGGAATCAATATTTCACAACATTTTAACCCTTTGTGGGGGAGGTACTAGAAGGAGTGGACCAATATGGCCCATCTTCGAACTTAGCCGGAGATAGAAAAAAATATTACCACATACCAAATTTGCGGTCAATCGGTTACTCCTTTCGAGAGTTATCATGCGCACCAGCCAGCAGACACACAGACAGACAGACAGACAGACAGACAGACAGACAGACAGACAGACGGACGGACATTGCTCATTCGACTTAAAATGACCCAAAACGGATTTCCTCCGAACATACTTGGGGTCTTAGGTCACTCCTTCGACGAGTTACACTTTTTTCCGTAGCAAATGATATATACCCTCGTCACACTAAAGTGAGGGTATAAAAATATCAAAATAAAATATTTTGCTTAATTTTTTAAAAATGGCTATTTGAAAAATCTATAGATAAATGCATAAGTTATGACCCATTTTGTAAAAATAAAGGAAATGCAAAAAAAAAAAAATGTTTCATATTCATGAAATTTATAGTGTTCTCACTTTTTCACAATTCATTGTAGTTTTTGTGGTAAAGAGGTACAAAGTTATCTATCTCAATGATTTTTCTCAAAACTACCATTTATTGAATAAGCCATATCATGTTAACCGCTTCACTTATTTTAATGATATTAATACAAATAAAAAGATAAGATATGCTATCATGCGGAAAGAAATATTTTTCTCATTTTGTTGGACGGATGTGAAAATATGGAAAACGAGTATATAATTAATCCTGAATATCCTGAAAAAATATCAATTCATGTCCTTGATTTTTTGGTACTAAAGGGTCAAACATGCCCCTATGCTCCACATTGGACCAACGGGAATAAATATAAAATATAAGGATCAAACTATCATGAACTGACTTTGTAAAACGCTAAATGGAACCTTTGTATATTTTTATATATACATTTTTAGATTCGTCGGCTGGGCTAGTGTAACCTCAAAACGGCTCTAAGCTACTTGCAGAAGATTCCAATAAGTAGCATAGTAGCATATTAAATAATTAATATTGCACTAGATTTAATACTGTGTGGGCGAGGTACTCGAAGATATGGACCCATATGGCCTATCTTGAAACTTAGCCCGAGATAGAAAAAACAATTTCCGCTTACCAAATTTTAAGTCAGTCGGTTCTTCCTTTCGAGAGTTATCGTGCGCACCAGCCAGACAGACAGGCGGACGGACGGACATTGCTGAAATGACTCAGAATGTCCCAAAACGAATTTCCGTCAAATATACTTGAGGTCTTAGGTCACTCCTACGATGTGTTACACTTTTGACCCGCGGCAAAAGATATATCGATGGCTTATATCCAAAATGGGCTATATTAAAAAACGCAATTTTTCAGTAGAGCACAAAAAACTGTTGAATTTTATTATTTCGCAATATTATATATATTATATTATACACGTTCGTATACATAATTCATATCATATAAAAATTATCGCGAAATAATAAAATTCAACAGTTTTTTTGCTCTCCTGAAAAATTGGGTTTTTTAATATAGCCCATTTTGGATAGTGAGCCATAGTGAGGTTATGAAAAACATTATTTTTTTTTTAAATTTTCTTATTTTTACCAAAACGGTTATAATTTCTATATTTATCTAAAGATCTTTTTCAAGTTGTCATTGTCCATCTCGTTAGGATGCTGGCTTTTAAAAAAATCAAATAAAATAATTTTTGCGATGTTTTTTCATTTTGTTATATTTTTTTCGAAGCAGCAAAACACGTTTTTTTTAATCAACTTTTTTTCTAATTTTTCTAATGACTGTTACTAAAACCGTGTTTCCATGATAAAGGGATATTTCCAACATTTGTAGCCCTTATAATTTCTTAAAGCTGTTTCTTAAAGCTGAACTTAGGTGTTGGACCTTTTTTAATTATTTAATAGAAAACTGCAGTTATAAAGACATCTTCGTAAAATGTTGATTTAGAACTCAATAAGCTTTCTGTTGTGATAAAATATGTGCTTCTTCTAGCTTCTCCGTTTTGAGGGATATTTAGTTTTGGAAAATATTTCCAATATCTGTTATTAAATTTAAAATAAATGTCGTAAATTGTCGTAAAATGGAATACAAGTTTCTTCATACATCAAAACATTCCTGTCTAACTAAATCTGAAAGAGCTTAGAAGTCAAAACTTTCTTTAGACCCGTCCTCCGTCCGCACTCTAACATTGGTACAAGTAGACATATCCGCATTTAACACTTGAGAACACTACTGCCAAACAGAAGCAGTGACGAGAAGCAACAACAGTGTCACGAGCACACATGTGCACTTATACCACACGCGCACATTCAGTTATGTTGGCATCCAAGCATAGAAGACATATGAAGCCACACACACGCACGCAGGACGATTTGCAAGTGCGTGTATACACACATGTATGTGTGTATTCGTTGGCTCGTAGACCGTCATAAAGCTTACCAATCATAAAAATGACAAATAAAATACATTGAATGTGTATGCGTTGGTGTTGGAGCCGGTGTTAGTGTTAGTGTAGAAGAGTGGGAAACGTATGGAGAGGAGCATAATAGGAACGTGGACATCATCGTGAAAGAGAACGTGAGGATGTGGCAACGGATGATGGAAATGGAAGTGGAATCTGTATTGCGTGACTGAAATTCTGAAAAATGAATTACATGCCTCAGAGTTTGCCTTTATTAGAGGCCCATTTACCCAGGCTCTATTCGTATGTGTAGCTAGACGAGTGTGCGTATGAGTGTTGCCGCGTGTGTGTCGGTTGTCATGACTGGGTGTTGTGTGCATCTGTAATTGAACTTGAAGACCTCTTAAAAGAGTGGCTGGAGCTGCTGCAGCTGTTGCTGTTGGCTGCCACTCCGCTTCTACGGTTGCCATGTCCTTCCATATCCCACCCACCCGATTCCCCTTCTTTTCATATCGTGGTGAGCCAAAGAGACGATTGCTTTTAGTTAAGTGAAGTGAAGTAAATAGAAACCCAAAAATATTGTTTAACTACCGAAAAGTGCACAGAGTGGATGCGGAATTGGTGGTGGTGTTGCTTCGACCCTCAAGCACAATTTCGATGCAGTTTAACTGCATAAGATGGAAAAATCAAGTGAAAAAACGAAATTGAATATCTGGCAAGAGTTCGTTACGACTTTGACCACACACCTTCACACACCAATACATCCAGGCAAGCAGAAACTTAAATTTTTAAGTTTGTCAATGCCAAAAATAACCCCGAATTGGTTTGTTCAAATAGTAAGCTGTATTTTGAATTTCACGAGATACCTAAAGTTCGCATTTTATCCTATTTTTGCAATAACTCTAGTCTGCCGGAGAATGTGTAAAATTGTTCCACCGTTCTAACATATCCCAAAGTGAGGGTACATATTGGGTAATTCCAAAAGGCAGTTAACATGATTTTGATATAATTTGGAACACGTAATCTCCTAGTGTATACAATTTGTATAGTGTCCATGTTCATCCAAAATTCGCTATGGTTCTTGTTTCAAAGCATCCGAAAGTCGGTCTCCCCTCTACTTTTTTTCTTAATGGACGCTGCATAAATCAGAGTATTTATATTTTTCTTTATATTTTTTTATGTTAAAGCTTTAAACGTCCATTACACGGGATACAAATGTCAAGAGTGAAGGATATTTGGTTTAAAAGCAACAGAATTTTTACTGTTTTCTTCCACATATTCTTCAGTATTAAAGCCAAATCAAATTAGAATGTTCAACAATTTTTGCGGCGCAACCGATTTGAATATATGAGATAAAACAGTTCTCGTCCTAAAAGGAGATTTCTTTTAATCGATTCTAGTTCTCGCAATAAACAACGATACGCAAAAATTTGGCCGGAACACACCAAAGTCCAAAACATAACACAAAATAAAAAAAAATGGTAAAATTTCAGCCAAAAACGCTTGCTTCGACCACTAGATCGTTTGACTAGCATTGCTGCTCTAACAGGAGTTTGAAATTTTTTTGGTGTTTGTGTTATGTTTTGAGCTTTGATGAGTTTTGACACATATAGTAAAATTTTATGGCCAACAATTTTGTAGAACATTTCCACATTTTAAGAGGTGTTTTTCACGATTTGTTAAAATAGGCCCAACAATTACAGTAATGTGAGAGAGCTAGAGGGCTAATATGTACCACAAAAATATTGGCCTTAATATTTTCTATAAAGTTGCTGAACACACCCTACAACAACAAAATATTTTTGTTATATGAATATAATAGTGAAATACTGATATTTTTGAGGTACCATGTTGTCTTTTTGAGCTATTTAGGGTGCCTAGACACGTTCAGATTGTATTGATATGTTCACAAAAGTTGTTCAAGATTTACGATGGCTACAATTTTGCTAAACATTGTTAGTTAAAAATTTTTAGTCACTGTAAGTTATACTGAAAAAAGTAAAAAAAAAAATATTTTTCCCTTCACTTTTTTAAAAAAAAAGTACGGGAAAAAATTTTTTTTCGCATAAAATGTTATGAAACTTTTTTCAGCATATTCTTAGCTACATTATTGCCAAATATAGTTAAGCGGTATCACCAAGTCTGAATTAGTTTTTGGACAAAAGCTGATGACACATTTTTCGAGAGGCCCACTGATTTTCAGAAACATTGGAGGCCCATAAAAAATGTTGGTCACCAATTTCGCCAAATCGAGTATAGGAAAATACTACCCTTTGGTAGTAGAATTGAACCTATACTGCGTGTATTTTTCACTGCAGCACAGTGGAATCATAAAGCTATTATTTAATTTCACACAATTCAGAAATCCTTGGACAAAATGCAATGATTAATTTAGTTGAATAACACAGAATTACCACACTATTGGTAATCTTTTTGCCAGCATAACGCAATTTTAGACTAACTTATGCAACATCATTTAGGCCGTTGTGTTGGAGGGAGTATGACCTCCTGCAATTAACCACAAATTGAAATGGCAACAGCAGTAAATGCCACGGAATAACAACGATTTTCAATATTCTTACAAACGACGATTATGGTATTGGAGACGATGATGACGACGATCATTCTGTGGAAATATTCGAAGTGTTGAAAATAATTTCCTCCAGTTTTCTCATGTTTATATTGTTGCCGACACCGTTTGAATGGCTGTAGTTGCTGCCTAATGCCAAGAAATTGCGTGAAGCTTTTACCACAAGTTTCCGTTTCCGTTACGGAAAAAAGAGAAATCACTTTTTTGAAATACGTTCAATGCACGCACGCATAACTACCCCACGCTCTAACACTCACCCTCTCTTGCTTTACTTCGACGGGCAGGCCAGTAAGAGTACGAGGTCTACATAAAGTATTCATAGTTATGACTCCTATTACATGTATCACATCCATACCAATGACGATATCCATTGGGCTTGGAGTTGAACTTCTACACCTCCTGCTGCTTGGCCCTTTCGTGATTTTGGCAAGCATTGGAAATCATTGCAAGTTACCAAGGATTTTAACTGACTTCTGGATAGCTACACCATTTCCACTGTATTGTATTGGTTTCACTGAAACTAAGACATTTTATTGTTTCGGATTACGGTAATAAAATTCCCAAAAAAAAAATAAAAATGAAATTTTCAATTGGTCAAGAAGTGGAAAAAGTCTCAGACAATGCTAGGCTGAGGAAGATACTTCCCACAACACCCTGTACAGTAAGTTATCTACATGATAAAGCGAACAACTGAAAAAAAAAACAGCGAGCAGTCACTTAATCGTCAATTATATTATATGCCATGGAA
Organism: Eudasyphora cyanicolor; assembly: GCA_963930755.1. Classification (NCBI taxonomy): domain Eukaryota; kingdom Metazoa; phylum Arthropoda; class Insecta; order Diptera; family Muscidae; genus Eudasyphora; species Eudasyphora cyanicolor. The sequence goes on along the minus strand of OZ005736.1, from coordinate 151,452,943 downwards.
ATATATATAGTTAAAACTGTGGTTATAAAGAAACTTGAAGCTTTGAAATATTGACCTACCAACGCATGCTCAAAATACCAAGGACTCTATTTTTCGTGATTTTGGCAAGCATTGGAAATCATTGCAAGTTACCAAGGATTTTAACTGACTTCTGGATAGCTACACCATTTCCACTGTATTGTATTGGTTTCACTGAAACTAAGACATTTTATTGTTTCGGATTACGGTAATAAAATTCCCAAAAAAAAAATAAAAATGAAATTTTCAATTGGTCAAGAAGTGGAAAAAGTCTCAGACAATGCTAGGCTGAGGAAGATACTTCCCACAACACCCTGTACAGTAAGTTATCTACATGATAAAGCGAACAACTGAAAAAAAAAACAGCGAGCAGTCACTTAATCGTCAATTATATTATATGCCATGGAAATATATATAGTTAAAACTGTGGTTATAAAGAAACTTGAAGCTTTGAAATATTGACCTACCAACGCATGCTCAAAATACCAAGGACTCTATTTTATCAAACAAATATTATATCCTGTCTGCTATAAAGAAGCGAAAAACAGCATAATTAGGCCACATGATAACAAGTAAAAGCGTTAAGTTCGGCCATGCCGAATCTTGTATACCCCCACCATGGATTGCACGTGAAAGGTTACGGGTACTAATAAACTCATTATACCAAATGTCTGCCCAATTCGTTGAATTCGTCGGTTTTTGTGGCGTTATGAAGTCAAATCTAAAGGGACCTTTGTATGGGGGCTATATCGAAACATGGACCTTTGACTACGGTTGCTTTGACTACGGTGTGAAGGCTACCGGGTATAAATAAACCCCAGTTACCAACTTTCAGGCCGATCAGTCGACATTTGTGCTCTCTATGACGTTAAGAAGTCAAATCGGGGAGATGTCATATATGCCCATTTTCAATCCCAACATACCTGTAGATATTTGAAGTATATATGTATACCAAATTTCAGCCACCTAGCTCAAGTATTATAGTTTGCAGCGCGATTACAAAATACATGGCTAAATCCAACGAATAATAATAAAGGGTGGTTTTAAGGGCCGATGTTGATTTTGAATCAAACACAAATTATTTACGAAATTATTGTCATTTCTTTTTATTATGATAATATTTGTATGGTTCAATTCGGCGGCACACCTCCATCCGATGATCCAAATTTTCGATGACGCTGAGGCATAAAAAAATTCGTAAAAATGTGTCAACCTATAAAACATATTTTTTTAAGTTTCAAGGCGCCACGTTGTTTAGTTTTTTTTTGAGGACTTGAAAATAAACGATTTCAGTGAATTTGTAAACATGTAATACAATACTTTAATTTGAAAGGTCTCAGTCCAATAATACTTTGGTGGAGTCTGCTCCTTCGTTTCGAACTATATATAAAATATTGGATGGCATAGTTTAATGGGGCCGTTCGAGCTGCCATGACGAGTACCGTTGTGGTGGACCAATTGAGGTGTCCACGCCAGAAATAGTTAACAAAATCCATAAAATGGTATTGTAGGACCGTTGAAGGTTCGTGAGCTAACTGAAGTCATAGGCATTTCAAAAAGTGTTACACATCGTATATTGATTTTTTATGATGAGAAAGCTGTGCGCAAAGTGGGTGCCGCGTTGGGTCACAATCAAGACAAAACACCAGTTTACATATCGCTCACTTACTTCAAGACTGTCATAACTCAAAATTGAAAATTTTTGAGGTTGCCTTACAGAATTGCTAATTTTGAAAATATCCATAAATAAATCTCAACGAAATTTAGTTTATGAGTAAACAATCATATTTCGGATTATTCCACCTTTTTTAATCGTCTTATTTCACGTTATTCATTTTTTTATACGGACTCTAAGTTACACCTTCTGACAATTTTCAATTTTGAGTTATGACACTCTTGAAGTAAGTGAGCGATATCCTCTATTGCGATGGCCAAAATTAATTAATTATAGTTCGAATTGCTTCAGCACGCACCTTATTCGCCAGATTTAGCTCCGCGGAAAAAGATTTGCCAGCAATGAAGATGTGGAGGTTGATAGCTATTTTCCGGAGCTAGATAGTTGTTACTACAAATAGGGGATTCGAAGCCAAATTTGTTGTGTTTTCTTTGTTAGATCGACTAATTTTGGGACCGCTATCGTACATTATCCCCTGTTTTGTAGAAAATATGTGAAGGCTTCATTAAGCTCTCATTCATATATCTCCAATCGATGGAGAGATACCAATGTGGTATTCATACCCAAAAGGGGAATGATATGACACTCTAGGCCAAACGGTTTCAGGCCACTTTTAAAGGGTTTTCCAACAAGAGGTGTTATTTTTGTATTCAAAGAAAAATGTCATTTTTTGAGATAAATGATCGGATGTTTATTACATAATAAAGAGGAAGGTATGCCGTTAATAATGAAAAGCAACATCAGCCAAATGGCCACCACGACCACGCTCACAGGACCATATCCTTTTCATGAAATTTTCCATAACCAAATCGCAAAGTGGCTGCCCTCATAGCCTCACGAATTCTATCTTTGAGGACTTGAATCGACGCTGGGCTGTTGGCGTAGACCTTATCTTTCACGTGGCCCCAAAGGAAGAAGTCGCAAGGTGTTAAATCACAAGATCTCGGTGGCCAATTGTGATCACCTCTTCGAGAGATAACACGGTCCGGAAACGTTTCCCGTAACAGAGCAATGGTTTCGTTGCTTGGGTGGCACGTATCGCCGTCTTGTCCAGATCAATACCATCCAACTCCGACCATAAAAAATCATTAATCATCTCTCGATAGCGCAATCCATTCACCGTAACTGTTGATCCAACCTCAGTTTCGAAAAAGTAAGGTCCAATGACCCCGCTGGACCATAAAATGGAAGTGGAAATGAGCCTCATCAGTCAATATGATTTTTCGATGGAATTCCGGAAATTTTCATGCATTTCAAGGACCCAATCAGCAAAGACACGACGTTGTTGATGATCGGCCGGCTTGAGTTCTTGTGTTAACTGAACTTTATAAGCCAATTCCAAAGAATGACGAGGAATGGACAAACCTGGGTTTTCTTCAACACTTTGGGCTACAGCAGCAATATTCTCAGTTGTTCTTGAGCGACGTGCACGGGTTTTATTCTTCACATCACTAACTTGTCCCAACAGCTCGAATTTTTCCACCAATTTCTGTATTGCGGTCCAAAAATGCTTTAGTTTTGCGAACTGTGACAGCAAGATATTCACCATTTTTGTAGTGAATTTTAATAATTACAATGCGTTGTTGAATCGAGTACCGTTCCATTTTTAGTTATGGCGTAGTTTCTACTTGTCAAATGCCAACGAATAAAAGCTTCAAAATTGACAGAAATACCGCTGAAAAGTCTTATATTAAATTATTTCATTAGAGAAAACCTGGATATAAAACTCTTATCAGAAAACGTATATGTTTTCAAAATGGGCAAGTCTACTGAATCAGCTCTATATTAACTGTTGGGGACTATCGAACGGTCGCTGCGTTTCATGGAATTCGCTATGGTGGCCATTCTCGACTTTTAACAAAATTCACTAAGATGCCGTAATTGGGAGAATGTCGCATTTAAGGGTGTACTATAGTTTTCTCGTGGTGACATCTCTAACGAGGTTCATAAACAGAATGACTTCACAAGGAGGAGTAGAGTTTCCACTGATTTGAAATCTAACGGTGTATGAAATCCTGTTGGATCTAGAATTTTGTGGCTGCAAGATTGTGACATATGTGGACGACTTTGCTATCGCATTAACTGGCACATTCTCCAACGTCCTCAGAGACTTTCTACAGGTGGTTCTGCATGTGGTCGTCTTTTATTAAACTACAAAAATTATGGGTATAATCCTAGATCTGTAATAGTCCTGAAGGCTTTTTGAATTGGAATGAGTTGTGAAGGCCAACGTCGCCTTACATATTCATGTAGGAAAGCTGTAGGGGCTCTTTCGAGCTCCTCTCCTCAACTTGTTCATTGAGCTATCAAAACTATGTTACGTCCAGCAATACATCACTAGACTACTAATGATGATTTTTCCTCCATAGTGAAGAGGCATTCCGGTCTACCAGAACATCAGCCGACCTATAGAGACTACAGCGACAGAGTCTATACAAATCCTTCTCCATGTACTGCTGATATGGCAGATAAGCTGACATCAGAGCGGCATTAGGATTGAACTCTATTTCAATATGGAATAGCAAGAAGTATGGCATCATGAATATGACACACTGTAGTGTAATGATAACCTTCCACAGGGTCTTTAGCCCTAGAATACCTGCCAGGAAGAAATGCGTTGGCAGAAAACCGGGAAAAAGTAATTATCTTCACTTCTATTCAGATGATTTGATGGTTAATAGAAAGTTTGGCTTCGTTAATAATCTGTAAAGAAGTTAGTTTTGATATAGTTCACAAACTACCGGATACTTGTAGCATCTATCAAGCCGAAATAATGTCAATAAGGAAAGACGCCAAGTGGCTGAGTCAAACATGGTGACCAACACAGGCGTTATGGAGACTACATCTCTAAATTAAAAAAAAAAAACGAAATGGACCACCGCAGATCTCTTAACAAGACATATTGTTGAGCTGTTTAAATATACTTAGTACGGCTGCCAGGGAGTTGGGAAATCCATGGGGACCTCAAAATCAATTAACTTACTAGGAAAGGGTGCACATTGAAAATTCTCGAAGAATTTGAATATATTGGTGCGCCAACGTCCACAGGCAAGCTTTGGTATAGGCAAGAGGCAGCTAGGCAGTCTAATGACGGATGGATAGACATTGACACCTGTAGGGTAGAAGACAAACCTGGCCACGTTACGACCTGAGAAGACGATAATAATCTCTACGCACAAGCCTAGAAGTTGGGAATTGAGTTCAATGACTTCTACAGAAGCTACAAAGATGAGGTGTAAGTGGAGGGCATTTCGCTGCCGATTTGTTACTGCTCCGTTGTTACTTTAGAGGAAGCGACATCTGTATATATTGGGGCCGGCTTTACTTGGAAACAAGTCGAAGATACCAATAAATAGAAGATTCCACTAAATAGTATAGAAGTTATTACAAGTTCAATTCAATATTTTACTAAATTCTATCTTTTTGTGGAGGAGGTACCAATATGGGTGGATCGTTGTAGCCATCTTCAAAATTAGACTGAGATAGAAAAAAAATTTGTCATTCTTGTTCATTTAAATTTGTATAAAAGGACCTATTTTACTATCTAAGTGAGAGTAATTTGCAGGAAAAAACGCTTTATATAGTGGCACTATATTGTTTTCGTTTTTATAAAATAAAAAATGAAGTTATCTAGAATAGTTCGAAGTAAAGACAAAATGATGGTCTGAAATTGTTTTATTTGCCTTATAAAATGAATTAAGCATTAATATATTGAGCATCCACTGGAAATGGTGTAATCTCCTTTAGAGTTTTTATTGACAAAAGTTAGTGCACATTAACATTGAAGTCGGATAATAAAGCATTATTTCGCTTCTTACAGAAAATCTACTTCTATTAGCATCTTTTTTCGTGTTGGCGTCTGTAAATTGTATGTATGTATGTATCTGCTTGCTTCTAAGAACATTAATTCCTTTAGGCACACACACTGGCAATTATGTGGGATATACGCATACATAGGACAAAGGATGATGTAAATGTAACGTACCATAAAATTACTTTTAGCGACAATTTATTACTTTAATACGCTTTGCGAAGTCATTTGTTTCCTATATGGGCGAAATTTTCCTCTTTTTCTAGCACTGCCATTTTTTGTTATTCTTTGTGACTCTTTGTAATTTTACGGCCTCGAAAGTACTAAAAATATACTCCTAATCGTATATAAATATATACACTTATACGAGTATACTTATAAGCGTATATTGGAAAAGTATAGGCCATCATCATCATCATTTATTGGCCGTAGTAAGTACGCCTGAATGACTACCGACAGAGGCATGAATGGATGGACGAAGGAAATCCTTTTGAAAGGAAAATTTCACTTAACCAACCGAAAATGTCAGAAAATTGGTTTCTCTTATAGTATGCGTCCTGCATTAAATACAGTGCGAATAACAAATTTATTCATCCTTTATTACGCCCGTACGTGGGAGTTCGAATCCGCCTGGATGTCATTAAGTCGTCACCCACTAATAATGCAAGGGATTTCCATATTTAAATCACTTACAAATTTTACACAATACCCATAGTATGTTAACGAATGCTATTAGGTGTTGCATACACCGTGATAAATTAGTAGTGTTGATTACCTGACAATAACCCAACGCTTTTGTGCTTAAACAAAAACATATTTTCTATGTGAAACACTTGAACGCACACACACACATACCGATTGCGTCCAAAAGTTTACCCGACCCGACCTCGTTGTGATTAAAGTTGGCTCAGTGCTGGCAGATGTAGCATGGACACCGCCAAAGCCCAAATGTCAAGGTTGCAGATTTTGGGGATATTGAGGTTTAGCAGTGTTCATTGGTATTCAAATATATGCTGCTTAAGAGCTTAAAATTCATAAAATATTGTGAAAGATATATATATATATATAAGGAAAAGGAATCACAGAGTCAATTGCCACACATTAACGAATTTTAGGTTGGAAAAAAAAATTAGGGAAAATTATTGAAAATTATATTCAAGCGTCGAGCTACTTCGAACTAGATGCTTGAAGTAGCTCGTAAACTCTCGGCTCGATTATTTTCAATGCCTAGAACTTGAAACTCCTATTTAGGAGAAGTTTTTCTGCATATAAAGTTATAGAAGAGATATTGGCTGTACTGGCATACAGGTCCTCAAAGTGACCTGACATATAGGTCTTCTAAAATTCTAAAATATGTCTAACTTTCATAATATGGTAATTAAAGAAACATTTCATAGAACTTATGAAATATACGTATGTATTAGGGCGGATTTAAAAATCGCCCATTGCTCAGTGAAAATCGTATTCTAGGGATCAAAATAAGAAACTTGCCGAAGGAACCATACCTCTAAAACGAATTCTGATGTCCCGGAAAAAATCCCACTTTGACCCATTTAGAGTGCTCCAATCGTGTCCAAATGTATGACCGACCCCCACTCAGTGAAGTGCTCAGTGAAAATCGTATTCTAGGGATCAAAATAAGAAACTTTGCCGAAGGAACCATACCTCTAAAACGAATTCTGATGTCCCGTAATTTGGGTCGAACTTTTGGGTAATGGCTCTTATATATATATATATAGGTGGAGGATTGGGGAAATGATTGTTATTTTGTCACTCAGTTTCCAACACCTTGAAACATTGATATCCTAGTACTAATCCTATTAATATTATAAAATCGTTTGTTAGTTAGTTGGGAACTCCATCACTCCTAAACGGCTGAAACGATTTTCTTGAAACTTGGTGGATAGACACACCAATTCCTGGGATGTGTCATACCCTACTTTGATTTTCGATTTTCCGCCAAAAGATTTTTTACAACTTGACCCCTGGGGTTCCAGTTAGATTTAGAGAATTGAAATTTTTCATACACATAGAGAGGAGAGTACAACTCTAAACCACGCGCTACACACGTAATCATTTTTCGGCCTGCGGTCAGTTCTAGCGTTATCAGAAACTTGAGTATTGTATTTGTCCTTTCTTATAAGATAGATTCGGAAGCCTATTATAAAAGAAATATTGTATAAATAATCTGAAAATATAAACATGTATTTGAACAAGTACGAAAATTCAGTCGGGTAGACCGGCTTAGGAATTTCCTCACCTTCAGTCCCCAAAAATATTCGTAAATTTGCGCAGAACATTTTCTGCTGTATTATGGAGTCCCAAACAAGAAAAAAAATAAAAAAAATTATGGTAATTTTTTTTTTAATTTTCTTGGAAGGTACCTTTAATATTTGGACCATATTTTTTGGAGTATATGCTCGATAAAGCCGGGATACACGCTAAATTAAAGGAAATTATGAGGACTACAAATGCTAACCATGCCATTTTCGCTTGGAAACAGAAGTTTAGTAACTGTCGTTAAAACAATTAGAAAAAATATAATTTTTTAATTAAACAAAAAAAAAATCGCCAAAAAAAATTTTTATCAAATTTTTGGGCGTTGTTTTCACGCCCATTTTGTTTTGGAAATCGTCAGCAATAGTTTTGGAAATCTTTTTTAAATAAAATATATTTGGAAAAATTCCTAAATAAAACACATATTTTATTTGAGAAATTTAGTTTGCAAATATAATATATTAATATATGCGTTCCAAATATATTTTATTGATTTTCAAATAAAATTATTTGCTAAGAAATATAAAATATTTAAAAATTTGTGTTCCAAATATATTTTCTTTCGATTCAAACATATCAAAAAAGGCGATTTTGCCCCGTGTACTTTAAAGTTATTAAATGCAATTTAAATTGATAATATTTTAACTAAAACAAAAAAAAAACAAAATTTACGAATTTTTTTGGGGGACTCAAAATGAACTTTGAATTACTGCAAAACACAAAATGTGTCTTAAAAATAAGGAATTGCTATTTTCTGAATACTTAAATGCAAATAAATATTTGTTTCGTAAAAAATAGTCCCAAATAAAAAATATTAGGACGGAAACAAAGATTTGTTTAGAACAACATATTCACAAATATATATTTTTTGTCTGTATAGGTATTTATTTAAGCGCAAGCACTGATCACAGGCCGAAAATGATTATGTGAGTAGCCTGTGGTTTATACATCGCTCCTGTCCATCTGTATTAAAAATTTGAACTCTCGAGCTTTAACAGGAGCGGAATAACTCATATTCGTTTGGAAGAAGCTATGCCTCTAAGAGCTGGATTTTTGACCGAATAATCACAGCTAAACCTTGCTGAATGATCGGAGTAACATCAGTGAAATAGCTACGAGGAACTGAGTTGTCAGTAATTGTATTTGCTTCACCGCTTTTAAAAACTTTGCAGTTCTATAATACATAATAGAGGCAAAGATGGTCTAAAGCCAGGAGAATATCCTAGTGACAAATCAATAACGGCATAAAGATCGAAATAAAAAGAATCGAAAATACAACACGATATATACTTTTTTGCAAGGATCGACAAAAAATAAATTTTTTTTTGAAAATACATTTTTCATAACTGTTATCCATTTTTTGTTGTTTATGCATTAAAGTTTATCGGATAGAAATTAGTACACATTCTTCGTCCCATTGGCACAGGAACAGCAAATTTACTTGCGATGGATTTATGGTTTCGGATTTCAGGCGGCAAAATTGTCCAAGTTGCAGCCTTATTTTTATGAAGGTACTCGTATACTCACTAGCTCCGTAGATAAATGATGTTGTTAAAAAATGTTTCAGAAAAAGTCACATTTACAATCTTAGTGTTTGATTTCCCTAATTAATTAATAACTTACCTTAATAGAATGTGCTAGATTAGCATTTAAATCCCCTTCATGTGACTGTAAATAAAATAAATATAAATTAAACAAATGAATACATACATATGAGGTTTGTTTGAGTTTTTCAATTATTTTAAATGCAATTGTTGGTCAAATTATTCGAAGACATTATTTAAATACGATTTGAATGAGATTTAACATAAGCAATTTTGGTTTATCACTTTCCAACGAAAACAACTGACTTCCACTAACTGGCGCATAAGCAGTAAATCGCGGATTTCCACTATCTGGTAACAATGGTGCCACGAGTTGCAAGGAAAGAACAATGCGAAGCAGTTAAAAAATTCGTGAAATGTATTTGTAAAACATAAATTTACTATTCTATGGCCTATTGTTTACACTCTTTTTGCAAATATTAAAATAATTTCCCATTTTTGTTCTTCTTCTTCCCGTTAATTCACAATAATTGATAACAATCTCTCCAAAAATGGGATGCCATATTGCTAAATATAGGGTGCCCAATCTGGCAACATCATACTCGATTAAGACAGGAACACAAGCACCAAACTCCATCGGGAACTAATAGTGCTTAGCTCCCCATACAAATTAAGCACTTATGGTGCAACGAAAACACGCCTATAGTATAAGAATATTAACACCCAGAAATATAATTTCAGATATATTTTAATTGTTCTCCATCGTGTATATTGCATACAAACGTTCTCACGTTCTCAATGTATGAATGCTTTAAGAGAACGTACCATGTTAATTGTAAATAAAACTAAAAGTTTTCAGAGAGTTATATTAATATTTTTTATTATGATATGACATATATGTGTGAAACAAAATAACGGCCAAATGCCCGCCACGGCTTCAGTGGCGTACTTCTATCCGATGGTCAATATTTTCAATGACTCTGAGAATTATCTCATCATTTAGCTCTTGAAATGTTCTTCTCCAAAAAAAGAAGTCCAACAGTTCAATACACATGATCGTGGCAGGCAATTAACATCGTCACGACGTGAGATAACACGGCCGTTGAATTTCTCGCACAAAGGAGCCATTGTCTTGTTGGCTGTGTGGCTAGTGGCACCATTCTGTTGGAACCACATACCGACCAGGTCTATATCCTGGAGCCATTGTCTTGTTGGCTGTGTGGCTAGTGGCACCATTCTGTTGGAACCACATACCGTCCAGGTCTATATCCTCAATTTTTGGCCATTAGGCCATAAAAATGCAAAAACCGTTGTTGTGAATAAATTTCATCAAAGACCGCGAAAGTAATGGCGGGTCCAAATTGAAATTTAAAAAAAATTGTATAAAATGCAATTTTCAGCGGAATTCGGAAAACTAAAATTACAATCATAGAACATTACCATTTCTATCAGCCTATGACAAAATATTCGCTGTAGCTTCATTATTCGGATAAATATAGCGAATCAAAATAATTTTTAATTGAAAAATGATGTAATATATCGAATACCGCGAAATATAAAAATCGGAAAAATATAAGTCTAATTTTAACGATTATATGAGGCAATTTTCCGTGGCCTACAAAAGGAATGAGGATAATATCGCTATTAGTTCAAAAGTTATGTTTGTTTCAACATTCGAAGTTCACATCATATGTGTTTTATTTTAATAAACAAATTTTATGATTTCATCGTTATCATACGAACATTAACTTTGGAAAAATTATTTTTGCAATGTGCATAATTTGCACAATCATCAAAATAAAATGACGGCCCTCCGATTTCGGAATAGAGCGTTAAAAATCCTTTTATTTCATATACTCTTCCGCCATATCTGTATCCCGCACTGGGTGTACCTTGACGATCATTTCTGAGACAAAAGTGTCACGGTCTTCGCGTACAAGGCTTCAATCTTCAAATAAGTATCCATGATTGTTAAGTGCACCACAGCAGTATGCCCGAAGAACATAGAAATGAATTTCAGACGTTTAAACTATTAAAAATGCCAAGGACAAAATTTGCAATTTTTGCGAAAATTAAAAAAAGTGAATAAAATTTCAGAGATTCATTATTTTTGGATTCACCAGTTCAAAAGCCATCTGAGATAATTAATTCAGCTCAACCTATACGTAACTGTCGATGTGCTCGCGAAATACGCTATCAAAAAATAATTCACGCAAGTTTAACAAAGGTTTGGGAAGCTATAGCGGTGGTTCCATTAAGAGCACATCAACGACACCTATATAGATTTATAGGCATTTCAAGCCGCTATAACCGCTTCTTTAGTGTTATTTCATTACATCGCGTGCCGCGATGACCGCGGTCAAAAAACAAAAAACACTTGAAATCGCATTTCAAATAGTTTTGAGCTATAATTTTTTGCGGAAAGATCTCACATGAACAGTGGTCACGAAAAATTCTTTCTCCATGTGCCCCTCGTGTTTTTTGTAACTGGCCAGTTATTTCAGAATAAATAGTTTGGCCACAACTTATAAACGAATGGATACAGATATGAACATTTCTAGGACTTATTTCACAATTTTGAAATGTATGTGCTTATAACTTCTAAAGTTTTTTAGATAATAACAATCTTTTTTGGGAAAAAACTTTTATGTTTGTGGTGTATCTAATACAATCAACTTATGCACCCAAATCTGCACACAAAGCGAGAAAATGGTAAAACAACATACATTACCCCTGTGTTAAACAATTTTGATATTTGCCCATATATCATTTGCTACGGAAAAAAGTGTAACACATCGAAGGAGTGACCTAAGACCCCAAGTATGTTCGGAGGAAATCCGTTTTGGGTAATTTTAAGTCGAATGAGCAATGTCCGTCCGTCTGTCTGTCTGTCTGCTGGCTGGTGCGCACGATAACTCTCGAAAGGAGTAACCGATTGACTTCAAATTTGGTATGTGGTAATATTTATACCCTCACTTTAGTGTGACGAGGGTATATATCATTTGCTACGGAAAAAAGTGTAACACGTCGAAGGAGTGACCTAAGACCCCAAGTATGTTCGGAGGAAATCCGTTTTGGGTCATTTTAAGTCGAATGAGCAATGTCCGTCCGTCTGTCTGTCTGTCTGTCTGTCTGTCTGTCTGTCTGTCTGTCTGTCTGCTGGCTGGTGCGCACGATAACTCTCGAAAGGAGTAACCGATTGACCTCAAATTTGGTATGTGGTAATATTTTTTTCTATCTCCGGCTAAGTTCGAAGATGGGCCATATTGGTCCACTCCTTCTAGTACCTCCCCCACAAAGGGTTAAAATGTTGTGAAATATTGATTCTTTAATTACTGCTATACTACTTATTCGGATCTTTTGAAATTCCACACATAGTATTAGCTTATTAGTCGTTATCACCTCGAGAAAAATGGGCGAAGTCGCCACGTCCCTTTTGGTACCTCCCACACAAATGCAGCATTTTGCACCAAAAGTTAACAGCTTATAACATTAATAACAGTGTATAAAAATACTTGAAATTTTGTACAGTGCAATGTTTTTATAGTGTCTATAGCCCTGTGAAAAATGGGCGTTATTGCCACGCCCCTCTTTGTACCTCCCACACAAAATGCCCAAATCATACCACAATTTAATGTCTCATAACGTTTATACCAGTGCACATAAATGCTTATAAGTCGGCATAGTGCAATGAATTTAAAGTATCTAATGTTCAGCAAAAAAAAAGGTGTATTTGATAAACCCCTTCTGGTACCTCCCACACAAATTGACAGAATAATTCGAGTAATATTCAATATTACATTACTCACAAAGTGAGGGTATACCTTAGTCGGTTTACCCGACTGAAACTTTCTTACTTGTTTTTTCTATCTCCGGCTAAGTTCGAAGATGGGCCATATTGGTCCACTCCTTCTAGTACCTCCCCCACAAAGGGTTAAAATGTTGTTATTCGAATCTTCTGAAATTCCACACATAGTATTAGTTTATTAGTTGCTATCAACTCAAGAGAAATGGGCGAAGTTGCCACGTCCCTTTTGGTAGCTCCCACACAAATGCGCCGTTTTGCACCAAAAGTTAACAGTTTGTAACATTAATAACAGTGCATAAAAATACTTTTACAGTGTAATATTTGTATAGTGCTTATAGCCCTGTGAAAAATGGGCGTTATCGCCACGCCCCTTTTTTGTACCTCCTACACAAAATGGCAAAATCATACCACAATTTAATATCTCATAACGTTTATACCAGTGCACATAAACGCTTATAATTCGGTACAGTGCAATGAATTCAAAGTATCTAATGCAATGAATTCAAAGTATCTAATGTTCAGCGAAAAATAGGCGTATTTGTTAAACCCCTTCTGGTACCTCCCACACTAATTGACAGAATAATTCGTGTAATATTCAATATTACATTACATTACAAAGTGAGGGTATACCTTAGTCGGTTTACCCGACTGAAACTTTCTTACTTGTTTAACAATGACTAGTGGATGATCATTTGCCCTAATGCGGAAATTCTGCTTGTTAACGAATCCACTGAGGCGAAAGTGTGCCTCGTCGTGCGGTGAGAGTGTGCCTCGTCGTCCCCGAAATGCATTTTGATTTGAACGCCCATTTTAGTAAAAGGCTTCCACAATCTTAACGCGCTGCTCAATTGTTTATGTACATCTCAATGGTTGAATTTGTCAAACACTGAAACAAAGAAATATCAAATTAAGTTGGGCAAAAGTCTTGACGCTACAGACTGACTCACAATTAACATCGTGCACTATGGTTAAACTACCCTTTACATGTATAAATTCTTAAACGATTTTTTTTCTTTCACTGATCGGCTTGATCGGCGTTTTGTAGTAGAGACACGTTCAAATGCATATATGTCAAATCTCAAGCCGATTTGTGCAATGGTTCTCCATATATATTTATTTCAATAATAGAGACGGGATGGCGGTGCCTCTCCTCGTCCTGTGATGTGTTATCCCCAATTGTCCATTAAACCGTATAGCAAATTTTCTGTATATAGATACATATATAGCCAATTTTCTGCTGGTTCAGGCACAGTCTTGTCAAACAAATTTTTCACGACAATTAATGCAATAGTACTATCTATCTTCCTATTGATCGGATTATAAAAACGATCTGCAATTTGATTGTAGTAATATACTTAAAACTATTCAGGAAGTGATTCCAAGTCTACAGTTTTGTAGCTCAAACTGAACAGGCTTCAGAAATTAAAAGGTATTTGACAAATTCCCAAGACTTTTGTAGCAATCACATCAATGCACTATATGGTAATTTTCCAGATTTTCTGGCCAAAACCCAATTTTTCAAGATAGTCCAAATCCAAAAAAATTAGTATGGTTTGAAAGAAGACACTTTAGGGGTAAAAACTGCATACTTAGTTTTTTCGTAAATTGTTTGACCTTTTGTAAATCAACTGTCAAAGTAGCATTGTATTTTTGGTATTAAAAATTACTGTTCTCTTTCCGAAGCACTTTCTAAATTGTGAATTAAAAAAGAACCAATTAAGCGAAATATAAAAAGTGGAACGGAAAGCTAATAACATGTACTTACTTCAAGTTTTGTGTTTTTTTTTTTTTTAATTTTGACATAAGATACATCCAATAATTGTTGTGAAATACATTAAGACATTTTTTTTTATTTGACATAAACTTTTTTGAACCAAATAAAAGGGTGTTCACCTGATGCCATGCATTTCACTATTTTTATTATTTAGAGCATTAAGTTTAAAGTATCCCCCAAAAAGAAAGGGGCGCAGAATTTTGCTGTTATTTAATAAACATTTTTTTAAAATAAAAATTTTTTCTTAAGTGACTATAGCATCCAATTTATTAATTTGTTTAACATTTTGAAAAAGAATATATAGGGTAATCCAAGTAGAGATACTTTTTTTCAATAGCCTTTTTTTGACAGATCACGTGTGAGTCGTGTCATGTTGTCATGTTATTGTTTGGCATTGCATCATGGAAAGACTTACCACTGAACAACGTTTACGCGTGTCATTCGCCAGTTACTCGAACGAGTCATCGAAAATTGAACTCAACGGATGGACCATCTGAGATGTAGCCGCGGCCAACATTTGATAGACATAATCTTCAAAAACTAAATACCAAAGAATGTTCTTTCAAATTATAATAAACATTCCCCATTCAATTTGAATTTTCTGTGTTTTTGTCTTTAAAAAAGTAGGGAACCTCGAAATGGATTACGCTTTATATATACAAATACTTTTTATACGAAATAATATTAAATATTAGAACTATTGAGGAAACTGCGATAAATTCACATTTAATAAAAGTTTGGTCGTTTTATGGCTTTTTTTTCAAAAAAAATACAATGAGGAGTGGCCTCGAACTGAAGTTGATGAATGAAATGTACATAATTGTTCCGCTATTAATCAGGAAATAAAGGTGTTCGTCCAAAAAGTAATTTTTCGGAAAGTCTGATATAGCTCAGAGAACAAATGCAGCCGAATTATCAAAGTCAGGATATTGCCTGTATGATTTCTGTTCAACCAACTCAAGTATAAATTTACGATGCCATTATAATTTATTAATAATTACAGCTTGCAACTGCATTCTTTTTCACTTATATTTTTTTCTTACGTGTATTTCCTTCTATGTGTACTAACTTTCTAAATGCCTTTCTTGTAAAAAAATTATAAATTAATTTTTTTAATTTACTGCAACTTGTAATTGCATTTTTAAACACAGCATTGCATTTTAACCCCCTAAATGATAGATTCCAAGAAATAGGACTACACACATGTAAGTATGCTCCAAATTTGAGACCAAATAAATAAATACTATCGTAATGCATTTTTGAAGTGCATGGGGTTAGCATTGTAATTGCCCCACCAGTTCCAATTCTTACTGAATGTGTCCTTTACATGCGGCTGACGTTGTGTATACACATTTGAGATCGATAACTCAACGTTAAGAGGTTTTGGCCAGAAAATCTGGAAAATTACCCATAGTGCAATGTCTTAAAAGTAAATATGTTCTATATTTGTTCTATATGTTCTATATTATATTTCTTTTCCTATGAATGTTATCTGATAAAGAATGAGCAAAAATTGTCAGAAGAACTCTCTCAACGTGAATTTATAAATATTTCAGTCGCTTTATTCGATTGAATCTTTCTTGTTTGTTGCTTCGGGAGAAATTTATTTTATGGAGAGCAACACAAGTTTTTTGTTTCTTAGTTCACATATTTCGAAGAATACCACATTCGCTGAAAACGAGCGAATAACAATTCTTTGTTTTAATTTAAAGTATGCGTTTCATCAACTGTACCTACAAACATCTCTTTTACTCTACCGTGAAATATGAAAGTGTTCTGAAAACTTTGTTCAATAGTTCCATTGAATAATTCATAATGTTTCGATGTAATCCGATATAATAAAATGAAATTTCATCTCAACTTTTTAATTGATATCATTTTTCTTGTGTTAGGATAATAATAAAACTTTTGAAAATTGATATACAATCACAAGGACAGCAACATCAATTCCAGAGCAATGATACGAGTTTAAATCGCTCACAGATGCAACATAAAATGGGGACAAATATGATAGCAGAACGACCACATTGGGTGTTTGAACAAAACTTTGATAGCACATGAGTAGCATGAGGCTGCCACTGGGATAACGATGCTCTGGAATCTGCAATGGAAGGATGCTTCCATGCCGATGACAACGTTAACGGCAGAAGCAGATAATCAAAATTATGCAGATGACGATAATGCTGCTTATCATGATTATGTTATAAAAATGAGGAAAATAACTTCATAACATTTATTATGGTGTTTGTGTGACACGCCTTCCCTCTAGTGTCTATGTGTGTGAGTGTTTGGGTGTTGGTAATATGTGTTCACGTGTGTGTTTCTGAATCCTTCCATTTTTTTATATACCAACAAATACTTATGGCAGTGTAAGATGGTAACCTCTGGGGTGTCATATATTCAAATATCTGTTGTTATACTGCATAACAGCACCAGTGCCGCAAACACCAGTAGATATACATCATTTCAGGCAAAGGGATGTAATATGTAGATTCTCATGAATCCTCATACAGTGTATCGCAGCTATTGTGCGATGCGGAAATGAATAACAAAACGACTTTTAAACCATGAGTTTTTATCTGGAATCATAAAATAGGAAGGACATTGATTGAATGCTTTTGAAAATAACGTTTTCTGGATTTTTTAACAACTTATTGATGTACTAGATGTTAAAATTATAACCAACTTACAAATCGGATATTACATTGAAATTGCAATGGAAAGAGATTCTGCATTCATATTTGAATATGAGAGATTGACGGCCTGTTTCTGCATTTCTAACGAAAGCCTCTGCGAACAAAAACCTTTCACTCACTTTCGTCAGGAATTTGGTTTCTCTAAGGTTTATTCGTTCGTTCGCCTGGCCTTACGTCAATGACGTTAGCAATTTACCAATTGGAAAATAATGTAATTGCCAGATCAATAATTTCACAACTTCCGGTCTAAAAAAGCACACATTTTTGTATAGTCGGCCTTAGCAAATACACCTTTGTATCCTTTACACTAGCGGTGGCCAAAAATCAACCCTGGGTGGGTCAGTTTGGCTGATCAAACACTCTCATTTCTTTCTCTCTCTCACGTCTCTCTCATTGTGCACTGATGAATTTTTTCCATCTTAGAGAGCTGTCAATGTTGACTTCTTTATGCTTAAATATGTAAACATATGTCTACAATTATTATATAATTTAATTGTTTTTACCACAATTATATTAATATACACTTATTTCTTGCTTTTAATAACTTTTTTGCCATTGTTCCTATCAGTCGTCAAATAAAATAAAGTGACTCGATCTGACATTTGTGTTCGCCCAGATGACAGCAGAGAGATAGAGAAACCAAAATTTACACTGAAATGATTACGTTTTCGTACGAGTTCATCATCGTGCGACTTGTCGTTGTGATGGTAGTTAGTGAAACTCAAATCAGCTGTTTGTCGCCTGGCAGGCGGACGAAAGCAAATTTTTAAGTTACAGAAACAGGCTGTGAATCATCTTCTGTTAAATCCGCGAAAGACAAATTTACTCAGATTTTCACGTACATTGAATACTGATTTTGGTATTTTTCTCCATGGAGAATTTCTAAGGCGTGACCACATAAAATACGTAAATTCGAAAATTTCTTTTGCCATTTGAGTTATGTTTAAATTGAGACGTAAACTGAACAATTATTCAAAGCTTTTAATTTATGAAGCATTAATTGACAGTTGGCTTGAATATTTGGCAGTATGCTCACAAAATGAGTAATGAATTAAGATCTCTTCAGGCACATTTATTTGCAAGTGTTGAAATGCTTCTATAAATACTTATTTTTTCATTTTATAATTCAAATTTATATTATTTTATTCTTTTACATTTTAAACAGTAAATTGAATAATAGTATTTATTTTCCAATTGTAATACTGAATTGCTGCAACTTGCTCCAAAGTCCATCAGCTGCGCGGAGATAAATCAAATGTGTACAAATATTACACAGTACAACACATGATTTTGGGACTCAATTCTGAGAAATGGACGTGAAAGTAGCTTCAAAAATAAGATTTCGTTTAGTAAAGTTGGCTCAATTAATAATTTAATGGCCATACGATTTTTTTAGCTCAGGGTGGATTTTTAGCACTTTTTCTATATTTTAACACGATTATATCTCGGTATACCATTCGGAATATCTGTTTTGTGTCTGAAGCAATGTTGTAGATACTAAATAGGAGAAAAAATGCTGAACAAACCTACCCGAAAAAGTGCAACCATACACACATTAAACTTTAAGTTTATGTCTTACAGTTCCTAGTTTCTTTAGCTTTTTATAACTTTAAAAATACATATCGTCATCAGAAACGAGAAAGGGCGTATAATCATATTTGAAAATTTTACAGGAGAAGCACAAAAACAAAATAAAATGAAAATGATTGTTATTAGAAAAACGGGTTTTCAGGATAATACGTAAACATAATCACCACTATCGCGAATATTACGTGAAATATTTGTTTCCTAAATATATTCCATTCACGGGAAGTGGACAATGCTATCGCGAATAATAGGGAACAGTTGTTCACTTCGAATTTGTAATGATGTATCGAAAATGAAAAGCTGTTCAAAATTAATATATTATCAGTGCACAGTGAGCTTAAAAACAAGAAGAAGAGTTGAAAACATTTTTTCCAAGTTAAGGATAAAAATGTTAATCTCTGCCGTCTGCAAAAAAATCGCGATTCCTCCAATTGTAACCTCAGTGCATGTCTACGGTTCATTGCAGACGTTGGATATCAGAAAGGATTTGGCAGATATCTTGAAGTTGGCACAGTCAACCTTCAGCGAAGTACTTACCGAAGTTTTGATTACAATAGAATCGAGAATTTGTAGCGAGTGAATAACTTTTCAAATGCAAGAGGAAGGGAGAGTTATATCGCAGGTTTTCTACACTAAATTTGAAATACCCGGTATCATTGATTGTATTGATGGTACACACGTGAACACCGTAGCGCCAAAGACAAATAAGCACGTGTACTTTAACAGAAAAGGAAGTTTAGCTTAAACGTGACACTCGTACCTCTTTTATTTTAAGAATCCTCTTTATATTTATTATATATTTAACAAAATCAAAGATTTGCAATAGTAAAATGAGGATACGATACGTTGATGGGACGCATCCCGGAACAAGACTATTTTCAAAGTGGAAGCAGGTTGTTGTTATTAGGTGAAAATATATATCGTCGGTGCGCCGACAAAAACTCCTGTGTAATTTTTCGAATTTTTTTATTGTCGAATTAGAACGTCCTAGCGGTCAAACGACTACCCATTAAAACATTTTGCGCTATCTTGACCGGTTCCGAAGTTACCAAAAACTCCTATGTGTAACCCTCTATAGCAATGCTCCGACAAAAACTCCTATGTGTTGTAGGCATAGCCTGTCCCAAGGGATAGAAGGTTGGCTTAGATTCACGCCAAAAAACGGCTAATGAGGTTTTGTTCAGAATCATCCCCTATATTCAGCAATGAATAGATCAAAATTGGATCTGCTTCCATTCGCGAGTTATCGCGAAAACAGTACTTTTACTCAAAACAAACTTAATAGCATTAATTTGTAAAGAAAAACGCGGAAATTTAGAACTGTAACACAATTTCCTTTAAATATGATTATTTCTAAGACGCTTTGTAACGTCCGCGACATTTGCCGAATTTGTGTAATCCATAAAATCGACTTACACCGCCAAATTTTTCCAAAAATATTATACCGAATTTAATAAGATTACTATATTTGCATTCTATAATCTCTGAGGAATAGATTAATATCAGCATTTTCGCGAAAAATATCCCTCGACAAACAGATTTTATAAAAAAAAATTAGTTCGGAAATATTTTACAATATAATGCTATTATCTCGCGAATGAACAGTTCTAGGGAAAAGTAGTCAAAGGAAGTTAGGGAGATATGCGAAAGGCTCTTTCTTTAACAAACAAAATAATTTGGTAAGGATTTACAGTGAAACTTTTGTATGCTTTTCTCTTTATATGAGGCATATTTTGATTTGACACATTGTAAATCCCTACCAAATTATTATAATTTTTTTGTTAAAGAAAGACTTGTTGTCGTTTTTAATATCTCCCAAACTTTCTTTGACCACTTTTTCCTAGGACTGGCCGTTCGCTGATGATCGTCGCCTGAATCACATTGTCCATCAGTTTCATAATGGACAACCGCGAACTATGCACAATTTCGGATGATTCAGATTCCGCAACATGATTATGATCGATTCCACCTTCAGCTGTAAATTATGCGGCGGAGCTCCTGGCACATCAAGCGAGTTCGATTTTACTTTGAATAATAAAATTCATGCTATCGACGTCCTTATTCTTCGCTGCTAATATTGCCCGTTCACTAATCTAATCGAGATTTGGAAACACTTTGGTGATGAGTTCCTCGTTCGACGATGTGAACTCGCAAAAATTTGCCGGGAACAATATCAATGCAGTCGAAACATCAACAGTAATTTGGCCATTGCCAAGCGCCAACAGTTGTTTCGAGAATTCAAGAGCCGATGAGTCGTTCTGCAACGCGACTCTCATGTTCGTGGTCAATTTCAACTTCTTGACATGCCGCCACAAAGACCACGATTTCAGGCATGCATTAATTTCATCGGCAGTAGATTTCGGGATGACGGGAAGCGTTTGACGAAAATCTCCGGAGAGCAATATCATAGACTCACCAAATTGTCTCAAATCACGTCGTAAATCCTTCATCGTTCGGTCAACTGCCTCCAGAGCTCGTTTATGCGTCATCGTGCATTCATCCGAAATTATGATTTTGCAGTGCCCGCAATCCAATAAGATAACCTTACCTCTTATACTCAAACTTATTATCTGAAAAAATTTTCGAACTGATAAATATCGCGTTGAATTTTAATTGATCGTAATGCTTGTACCGTTTGTCGATGTGATACGCGAAATCAGTGTAACAATACGCAAAACTCGAATGAATTGCAGCAAGAAAAATAGCACATACTCGTACATATGTTTAATAGAAAACTTTTTTGTTTAATAGAAAATTAATAAAAAAAATTGGATTCAAAAAAAAAGTAGTAGATAGGAACAGTAGGAATCTCGCAAGAAATAGCAATTTTCGATTTTCCCAATTTTCCGACTTTTCCGGAGGGTTTTCCCAAAATTTTCTTTCGTAACAACCTTCTCCAGGCAAATACGAAGAACTGAAAAAAAAAATCATCCAAATCGCTCCAGCCGTTCTGACGTGATGCCATTACACAGATGGACCGTTTCATTTTTATACCCTACACCACACTGTGGTACAGGGTATTATAACTTTGTGCATTTGTTTGTAACACCCAAAAGGAGAAGAAATAGACCCATCGTTTATTATACCGATCGACTTAGAATCAATTTCTGAGTTGATTTAGCTATGTCCGTCTGTCTGTCTGTCCGTCTGTCCGTCTGTCCGTCTGTGCATGTATTCTTGTAATCAAAGTACAGGTCGCAATTATGGTCCGATCGCGACGAAACTTTACACATATCATTTGTTTGGCCCACGGACGATCCCTATTGAATTTGGTTAAAATCGGTTCAGATTTAGATATAGCCCCCATATATATGTTACCCCCGATTTGACATGTAAGCGCTGTAAAAACTTTATTTTATATCCGATCAGTATGAAATTCGGCAGAAAGAGGTTTCTTATTACATGAGGGAATACTGCTAAATTCGGAGAAAATCGGTTCAGATTTAGATATAGCTCCCATATATATGTAACCCCCGATTTCACATGTAAGCTCTGTAGAAACTGTATTTTATATCCGATCAGTGCGAAATTCGGCAGAAAGAGGTCTCTTATTACATGAAAGAATACTGCCAAATTCGGATAAAATCAGTTCAGATTTAGATATAGCCCCCATATATATGTTAGCCCCGATTTGACATGTAAGCGCTGTAAAAACTTTATTTTATATCCGATTAGTATGAAATTCGGCAGAAAGAGGTTTCTTATTACATGAAGGAATACTGCTAAATTCGGAGAAAATCGGTTCAGATTTAGATATAGCCCCCATATATATGTAACCCCCGATTTGACATGTAAGCGCTATAGAAACTGTATTTTATATCCGATCAGTGCGAAATTCGGCAGAAAGAGGTCTCTTATTACGTGAAGGAATACTGCCAACTTTGGAGAAAATCAATTCAGATTTAGATATAGCCCCCATATATATGTTACCCCCGATTTGATATGTAAGCGCTGTAAAAACTACATTTTATATCCGATCAGTATGAAATTCGGCAGAAAAAGGTTTCATATTATATGAATGAACACTTTTAAATTTGGAAGAAATCGGTTCAGATTTAGATATAGCCCCCATATATAAGTTACCCCGATTTGACATGTAAGCCCTGTAAAAATGTTATTTTATATCCGATCAGTGTCTGTATTTTATATCTGATCAGAACGAAATTCGACAGATAGAGGTCTGTTTACATGAATGAGTATTCAGGGAAGATCGGTTCAGATTTATATTAAATCTCCATATATGTGTTCCTCCTGATTTGGTATCAAACCGCTAAATAAGTTGTACTTTACTTCCGATCATTTAAATTTTCAAGAAAGATGTTTCCCAATTTAGGAACGAATATTGCTAAATTTAGCGATTATCGGTTTAGAATTAGATAATATGTTCCTACCTATTTACCAATTATTCCAAATTATTATCGCAATGACCCTTATCGCATTGTTATTGAGGTGTAGGGTATTATATAGTCGGCCCCGTCCGACTTTCTGCCTTTCCTTACTGGTTATATATATAAAGATTATGTTATAGTTTTAAATTTCCGCGATTCAATGTAATTAAGTTCGGTTTTTTTGGTTAAAAATTGTTTTTATCGCGATAACTCGCGAAAGGAAGCAGTTCAGATTTGGATTTCTTCTTATCTAAGTAGAGGGGATGATTCTGTACAAAACCTAATTAGCCGTTTTTAGCCAAAATCCAGGCCAACTTTCGTTTGCTTGAGGTACAGTCAAATATCAAAACTCCTATGTGTAATTTTTTTGTTTTATAAATATTTAAAATGCTCCAAACAAAAAATCCTATGTGTCGATTTTCATGAAAACCATTTACCACGTCATGGGCTTTTCACATGTACGATTTTTGTTATGATATATTGGTGGTAAATAATGAAAAGAACAATTAAAAAATCTGAGATATTAAAAATATCGCGATGTGACGAAATATCAACGTTTTTTGTCTCTCCTGAAAACTAGTAAAAAAACCACATAGGAGTTTTCATATCTATCCACATATCTGTGGTTTTCTGGGATAACGACCTATGTCAAAAAAATTCGATTTCGGGATTTTTGCAGAAATATCCATATATGACAATATTTGGTTGTGCAAATTTTGGTAACATTTTGAACTCTAAAATATTAACATTTAGTATCAAATGTACTCTAAAATATGAACATTAAGTATCAAATATACTGCGAGAGAAAAAGTATTTGAGCTCTGCTGAACATTTTAATTTCTTGAAATGTGCTGTTATTCCAGAAAAGCACAGATATATCATACCAACAATCTATAGTACAGTTTTATTCAATATTTTAAGACAAAAATAAACATTTTCAGGATGAGCCGTCCAGTTCGCTACTGAACATATCGAAGTGAAAAGGGAAACAATTCCAGAGATTGAATCATCTTCTGTTAAATCCGCGAAAGACAAATTTAATCAGATTTCTACATTTTTCTCGTACATTGAATACTGATTTTGGTATTTTTCTCCATGGAGAATTTCTAAGGGAGGAGCATGATATAATATATTTAGGGACTAGGCCCAAGAGTAACCTAAATGGTATTACTGCATAAAATACGTAAAATCGAAAATTTCTTTTGCAATTGGAATTATGTTTAAATTGAGACGTAAATTGGACAATGATTCAAAGCTTTTAATTTGCGGAGCATTAATTCACAATTATCTTGAATATTGGGCAGTAGTTTATGCTCACAAAATGAGTGGTGTAATAAGATCTCTTCAGGCACATTTATTTGCAAGTGTTGAAATGCTTCCATAAATACATATTTTGTTCATTTTATAATTCATATTTATTATGTTATTTTTTACATTTTAAACACTAAACAAAAATCATTCATGATAGGGGGAATTTTTCCGAACAAGGGAATTATTCAGGGAACAATATTGCCGATTTGAATTTGGTGGAAAGTGAACACATTTTGAGGGAACATTCATTAGCGATAGGCGTGAATGATGCATATATAAATTCACACAAACATGATTTATAATTTGTTTGTGAAAATTGCGTGTAATAGGATACATTTTTTTATTCATCTTTATTTATAATTTATTTAAATTATATTTACATTGTTACGATATTTTATTTTTATATATTACAGCAACAATGTTTTGCTTTCGATCTTTTAAAGGAAAAATAAGGTGAAAACCTTTATATGATAAGATGGAAAAAGAGTTCAATTACTTTTGGAAAAACGATACCTCCATTCTAAACTATGCTAAGTGCAAACAGGTAGTTTTTCAGGAGAGGCGATCAAATTTTGATGCATTTTTTAAATTTGTGTGGAACTCTTTTGTAATGGAAATTGAATGACCTATACTGTTTTGGGAATAACTTTTAATTGGTTTGACGGATAAACACCAAATTTTGACTGAATATAATTAGGAATATTTAGAAGTTAAAAATGCAACATGCCTAAAAACATGCTAAGTCGACTTAGCATGTTTTAGAACTGAGGTATCGTTATGTATATTGAGTGTACTAGGAATTATGCATATTTAGTGTAATAGGAATCATTAACTACGAAAAAAGAAATAATTTCTTGTTAGGCCCTTTGGAATTTCGTTAATAAATTCGCCATATTTGATAGTAGGCCGTTAAAAATATGTATTTTGATGCAGTGTATCGAAATCCATCAACAACTGAATTTCCATTTTTCTTGTTGTTATAGCCTTTTCCGTTTCTGATGACGATATGTAAACCTATATATGTTTTCTACAATAATTTAAAAATCATAATTTTTAAAAAATAAAAATACAAATTTAGGCACTTTAGAAATTGCTTTTTCACCGAAGCAACCTAAAAAACTGATTTTTATTATCAGAACAACATTCCCTAAATATACTAGCCTGGTATTTTGCACTTTTAAAAAAGTAGTATCCATAGTGCCCATTCTCCCTTTCGCAGAAACTATCTGTCATCACATAAGCGACAACAAAAACCTTACGTTCGTAGATCATGCGAACTGAATATAGTCCGGGCACGATACCTTCCAATTCGAAAACAGTGAGAATCTTAAAATTTTAATACGACTATTAGTCAACCTTTCTGTAATCTTTCTAAGAAGAAATTAGAAGTCTAACATGAAAAATATTTAGTACGAGGATTGCTACATATATTTCTGGCCTATGCAAGACCAAGTGTTGCCTTGCGCCATCTGACATTTTCATTGGAAAGTTTGAAATTTTTTAGCATAAACGTACTCAGAACGTTTTGACGTACGACCAACATTTGTGCTGTTTACAGTGACTTGAAAAAATCAATTTGGCAAAAAAATGGAATTTACTCGTGAACATTTTCATGCGTTCATTTTTCACAACTTTCGACGTGGATTATCACGACAAGAGTGCATCGATGAACTTAAATCTTTGTATGGCGACGAAGCACCATCCTATATCACTGTGAAAAACTGGTTTAATGAATTCAATCGTGGCCGACGCTCGCTTATAGACGAAGTTCGTCCAAAAACGGCCGTTGTGCCAGAGAACATTGATGCCGTGCGTGAACTGATAATGCAAGATCGTCATGTGACATACCGTGAGATAGAGGCATCCTTGGGCATTTCTTCCACCAGCATACATTCGATATTGCATGAACACCTGGCCGTAAAAAAGGTTTGTTCTCGTTAAAACCCCACAATTTGACAATCGCTCAAAAAAGGCTCGTGTCGATTGGTGCAAAGAGATTTTGAAAAATTACGATCGCGGTGCTTCAGAAGACGTTAATAAGATCGTCACAGGTGACAAATCTTGAATCTATGCGTATGAGCCCGGAACAAAACAGCAATCGACCATGTGGGTCTTCGAAGCCAAATCCAACGAAAGTTGTTCGTGGAAGAAGCACTTCGAAGCAAATGGTCGCCTGTTTCTTCGGCAAAACTGGTCATGTGGCGACTGTTCCGCTTGAGCAACGTAGGACGATCAATTCTGAGTGGTACACCATAATTTGTTTGCCTGTAGTCTTCGGAGAAATTCGAAAAACGAACAAGAGAAGACGAATCATAGTTCACTATGACAATGCGAGCTCTCACACATCGGTTCAAACCAGCGCCTTTTTGACCGGCCAAAACGTCGAATTGATGGATCATCCGCCGTACAGCCCTGATTTGACACCCAATGACTTCTTCTTATTCACTCACATCAAGAAAAAACTACTTGGTCAACGGTTTTCGTCGCCTGAAGCAAATGTCAAAGTGTTCAATAACCATGTTTTGGAGGTGAATTTTCAACACACTGTAACCAAAACAATTCGCGCTCAAATGACAAAACGGTCTGAGTGAAGTTATTCTAAAAAATGTCATACTTTCCAATGGAAGTTCCAGTTCTAATCTGGCAACACCAGCATTGCCAGGACCGAAATATAAATAGCAACCCTCGTATACAATATTTTTGAAATGTTGAGTGTAAGTATCTGTCGATGAACTTGAGGGAAACATTCATGCTTCCTTTATTTTCCATAAAGTTTTACATCCTGAAATTTTTTTCGAAAAGTGGTATGTCCGTTATAACAATAAAATAAATACACCAAAAAACATGTTTTGGTCCTTCTGCTACTCCTGCGATACATTTCTTTTCCCTCAGCAACATAAGTGTGTAAACAAAATTGCTTTGAACCACTGTACTATCCGTGTAAAAGGGTCACAAAGGATATGCATATGTAAAAATGTCTGTATCTGTAAGTAAAAAATAAATTTATTGAATTATAATGCTCGTAAAAGTGTTTCATAGCACACAGCCACACACACACGTGTTTATGAATTAGAGCCAATTCCTCTCTCAATTTATGGATGTTTCAAAATGTTTTCCCTTTTTTGCCGCCGGATCTCCCCCCTCGAATGGCTGTTTTGTATTTGTTTAATGTTTTAAAACATTACATCTTTCTGGTGTCTTTCTATTATTTACACAAACGGAAAAAAATGTGGGCGTGGGTATGTAGTACATGTGTACATACATATGTCTGCTTTCATATTTTATACACGTTTTATGGTCAATAAATAATGTAAGCTCCGACAATATATATATACGAGTATGTGTATACATATGCAAATAAGAGTAAATACCTAAATTTACGTATGTACATATTTCGTACATACTTTTCTATGTACTAAATATGTACTTTTTGTAGGTAAATGCTACAAAGCACTAAGGAAGTATAGAGAGCAGTACTGACCTATTCAAAAATACGATATATTTCTAATATAGCATGATAATAATACAGAATTTTAGTCGATTGATAGAAACTATCCAACTAACTACCTTTCTCCAAATCTGAACTGATTTTCATGCAATTTAGCCGAGAGTATATACATATACATTAGGGCGGGTCGATTTAAAAATCGCCCATTGCTCAGTGAAAATCGTATTCTAGGGATCAAATAAGAAACTTTGCCGAAGGAACCATACCTCTAAAACGAATTCTGATGTCCCACTCAGTGAAGTGCTCAGTGAAAATCGTATTCTAGGGATCAAAATAAGAAACTTTGCCGAAGGAACCATACCTCTAAAACGAATTCTGATGTCCCGGAAAAAATCCCACTTTGACCCATTTAGAGTGCTCCAATCGAGTCCAAATGTATGGATCCCCCAGGGGGTTCCAGGGGGTGTGCCACTGGCATGGGTGGTTCGGTCCTCCAAAGTTAGTGGGGGTCGGTCATACATTTGGACTCGATTGGAGCACTCTAAATGGGTCAAAGTGCGATTTTTCAAAATTTGCCCCTACCCAAAAGTTCGACCCAAATTCCGGGACATCAGAATTCGTTTTAGAGGTATGGTTCCTTCGGCAAAGTTTCTTATTTTGATCCCTAGAATACGATTTTCACTGAGCAATGGCGACTTTTTTTGCCTCCCCACAAATCGACCCAGCCTAATATACACATATATGTGTCCTTTATTCATTTTAACATTTATAAAAATTGAAATATCAAATAGTTATTTTATGCTATAACAAATGGTTCTCTTTAGAAACGTAGGGCGTCAATCAGTTCTCTCCATGAGTTTCGGTCTCTAGATAGTGATTTCACTTCCTTGTAGCATAGGATTAATTCCTGACATTTTCTTCGTCAATTAAATTAAATCAAATTTCATGAAAATCTGCAGATGATATTACCGCCTTATAAAACTGTGCTAAATGTCATAAAAATCTGCTTAAATATAAGTTGAAATCTAAATGTACATATAAGGCGGCATATCTTAATCCGATTCTGACCAATGCCGTCCCTGATGCAAGGAAGTGATCGGTACCAAATATCACCAATATCTGAGTAAAATTGCGACCTGTACTTAGCGAACAACTTAAGATCAACAGACGGACGGATATACTCGTACATGGTTGAATCGCATCAGCTAGTGATACTGAGTCGATCGGTATATGTATATACTTAAGGGCGGGTCTAGCTCCAGTATTTTTTCTCGTTACAAACATCTGTCCCAAATACAAACTTATAATACCCTGTACTACAGTTCGGTTCAGGGTATAAAAAGCGCTCATTGGTATTTTAAGGGGCTGGTGGAATCATCGATAATGGAATCATCATGTGAAAAGCTGGAAGGAGTGCAGTGGGGCGGCCCATGCAATTTTCTTTTAACATCGATTTTTTATATAAATTTATTTATTACTATGCGTATACGAAAAAAGCCTACTAACTGTTGAACAAAATATTTTTTATTAGGTGGGTACTGGAGAAACACCTTAAAATGTACAAACAAAACAATGAAGCAATAAAAAATATATCGAATATTACAAATTTCTTAACTTAATTTCTGACTTATAATTCAAAGTCTTCATATTTAGTTTCCAAAAAATAGTAATTTGTTCTATTCAATGTTGTGAGGCTATCCTAAGTTTACACCTAATAATATACATTATTGGGTTGGGCCATTTAAACTTTTAACCTTGAATCGGCTATAAAATAGTACTGATAATATTTTCCAATTTCTGGTTTTATTCAAAAGGTTGAACTTTTTCATTTAATAATGGAACAAAATATCATTCATATGACTACCACGACTGGCTCGGCAATTGAGAATTTTAGCGATGGACTTAGGTACGGGTGGGCCGTTAAAAATTCTATATTTGAATCGGCTATAAAAAAGTACTAATAATTTTTTCAAATGTCTGGTTTTATTGGAAAGGTTGAACTTTGTCATTTGATAATTGTACACAATGTCATTCATATGACTACCATGACTGGCTCGGTTTTTTTTTTATTGTTTCGGGTCCAATCTCTTCAATGGCAACTTCGATTTCATGTTTCTGTTTCAAATTTAAAATTTTAAATGGCCCACTGTAACGTGATGAAATTTAATGCATTTCGAACGTACATATTCTCCCCTTATTCAATTTACAATCCCAATGAAACATGGTGTGGGGTAGTAATTCTCATTAACTTTGTTAAGTCGAAATACTCCGAGGCGCCCGCATCTCTTTTGCGTTCTCATTGCACTCCCTATTATTGTACGAAATACATCAATAAAAGTGAATTACAAGCCCAAGTGGGTTCAATTCTCGTCTTCTTACTTAAGGTTCGTGGGTCCTTAGGGCGAACTCTGGCAACCACTAAACTCACCTTAGCATATACAAAACCCCCGTTATATCACCTTAAGGAAAACCATTCCGAAAGTACCGTTTACTTCAAATCAACATCTCATAATTGGTTCCGTTTTAAAGAAAAAAAGTGTGCACTTTTCCCATCCACAGAACCACATATTTTAGCATAATTAACCATATATCCTAATTGTAACTCATAAAAATACTGGAGCTAGATCGTTTACTTCAAATCAACATCTCATAATTGGTTCCGTTTTAAAGAAAAAAAGTGTGCACTTTTCCCATCCACAGAACCACATATTTTAGCATAACTAACCATATATCCCAATTGTAACTCATAAAAATACTGGAGCTAGATCCACCTGATTCGCGATATCTGTCCGTCCGTCTGCTATCCATGTGAACGTTGTAATCTAAGTACAGGTGGGAATTCTGAACCAATCCTGATGAAATTTGGGACAGGCATTTTTTCGGATTAAAGACGAAAGGTATTGAATTTGGAAAAAATCGAATTTGGACAAATATAGCCTCCATATCGCTCACTCACTTCAAGAGTGACATAACTCAAAATGGAAAATTGCCAATATGTGTAACTTTAAGTCCGCATAAAAAGATAAGTAACATGAAATTAGATGTTTAAATACGCTTGAATAACCCGAAATATGGTTGTTTACTTATAGATCAAATTTCGCTGGGATTATTTATGGACCTTTGCAAAATTCGGATTTTTTTAAGGAAACCTCAAAAATTTTAAATTTTGAGTTATGTCACTCTTGAGGTAAGTGAGCGATATATATTAATATTCGACTTGGCATCTAAGCGTATAAAAATCGTAGTTTACATTTGAGCATTACCACAATTGGCACAAAGGAGTTCATTGACCTATAAATGAACACTGTCAAAATTGAAATGAATTGGTTTAAGTTTAGATATAGACCCCGAATTGGGATCAACGTACTACAGAAGCATTATTTTGCATCCGATCATTATAAATTTAGCAGAGAGGAGTTTTCGAAGACAGAAACAAAGCCTGCCAAGTTTGAAGAAAATTACGATTCAGATTTATATATAGCTCCCATATATATTTATCTCCGATTTTGCAGTTAAGCGCTATAGAAATCGTATTTTACATCCGATCATTACGAAATTTGGCATTAAGGAGTTCATTGGTCCGGGAATGAACTCTGTACAATTTGAAAAAGATCGGTTCAGATTTAACTGTAGGTCACATATATACGTTTCTTCCGATTTAGTATCTGCGTACTACACAAGCTTTGTTTTATATAGGATCATTATAAAATTTTGCAGAGAGCAGTATCTTGAGACAGAAGCGAAGTTTGAAGAAAATCGGTTCAGATTTATATAGACCTCATACACATATTCGTCCCGATTTGGTATCAAAGTTCAATAGAAACGTTATGAAATTTGACAGAGTGGAGTTTATTTATCGAAGAAGGAACGCTGACAAGTTTGGAGGAAATCGATTCACTTTTACATATCGACTTTATCTGCAAAATATATCTCTCAATGTCCTGAATTGTGATAGATAATACTGGTAGTTTGGAACGTGGGTTAACAATAACTATGTACATGTGCCCTTATTCTGCTCCACAAAAGTAGTGTAGGGTATGCTATAGTCGGCTCCGCCAGACATTAGTCTTTCCTTTTTGGTTTTTTACATGTTTATCTTTATTTTAATAGATAAACAAGTCCCATTCAACTACACGGTGCAAAATCGCCTTTTTGATATATTTGAATCGAAAGAGTACAAGGGAAATTTGGAGTACAATTGTTTGAATATTATATATTTCAGAGCAAATTAATATTATTTGAAAATCAATAAAATTTATTTAGATCGCATATATTAATATATTAGAATAAAATATATATTTCCAAACTTTCCAAAACGTTGCAGATTTTCCGAATTTAATTTTTCATTGATTTCGATTTATACCTTATAATTTAAAATGGCACAGGTAGAAATAACTTTTATTTGAAAGCACTATTTTTTCTATTTATTCGAAGTTATCATTTGTTGTCAATCTATCAAGCATAAATGAATTTTACGAACATTTCAAATTTCTAAAAGAAAATTAACTTTGAATTACTGAAAAACTGAATACTTAAATGCAAATAAATATTTGCTTCGGAAAAAGTACCAAATATGAAAAGGCGGAAACAGAAATTTGTTTAGAACAACATATTCCCAAATATATAACATATGTGTCAAATATACTATATTTCGAGTGTACTAAACATCTATATATTTCAAGCAAAACATGTTGGGGACAATATACTACAGAAGCGATTTTTTCAGCAGAAGTTTTAGTTTAAGCAAAAAAAAAAAAATATAAAAAAAAGTTTAAATGTTTTTTAAAGATTGAAGAAAAGGCTATCAGAAAAATTTGGCCAACATTATCTAAATGCAATAGGTAATTAGTTACATTAATGCGAAAAAAATACGGTTTGACCAAAATTTTACCAAATTTCAACACCCTCCAATTCGGACAGTCCTTAACCGATCTCGTTGAAATGTTGAGTCATACACGGGGCAAAATCGCCTTTTTTGATATGTTTGAATCGAAGGAAAATATATTTGGAACACAAATTTTTAAATGTTTTATATTTCTGAGTAAATTAATTTTATTTGAAAATCAATAAAATTTACTTGGAACGCATATATTAATATATTACAACAAAATATATTTACAAACAAATTTTCTCAAATAAAATATGTATTTATATACCAATAAAATCATTGATTAGGAATATCTTCAAATATATATAATTTACGAAAGATTTTCAAAACTTTGGTGAATTTTTCTAATTTCATTTTTAATTTTTCCTTCGTTTCGAATTATTTCTCCCAGTCAAAAATATCATTAGCAGCATTGCATTCTGTTTTAAGGGACTCATTTTAAATTTATGGGTATTTCATTTCAGCATTTTTTTCAATCCTTCGAGTAAATTAATGTCATCAAAAATTATACGATTTCAATTAAAAATTTCTAAAAAATTATCATTAAATTACTGAAAAACTTAACACAATTGAGGTTCGATATTTTCGGAATACTTAAATTTAAATACATTTTTGTTTCGGAATTAAAATCCCAAATAAAAGGTATTAGGGTGAAAACAAGGATTTGTTTAGAACAACATTTTCCCAAATATATAATTTTTGTGTGTACCAAATATTATATATTTAGAGTGTACCATAAACATATATATGCTTCAAGCCGAATGTGTTTGGGACAATATACTACAGAAGCGATTTTTTTTCAGCGTGTAACTACAATCCAATAGGACTAAACCTGGCACAAGCTTCATCCAGATCAGAAGATATTGGTTTAAAAATTGGATAAGATGAACCATATTGGTCCACTCCATCTTGTACCTCCCCACAAATGGATAACATTTAGTTAAATATTGCACGGGGCAAAATCGCGTTTTTTGATATGTTTGAATCGAAAGATAATATATTTGGAACACAACTTTTTAAATATTATGTGTTTCTGAGCAAATAAATTTTACTTGAAAATCAATAAAATATATTTGCAACCCGTATATTAATATGTTACAACATATAATATTTGCAAACTAATTTTCTCAAATAAAATATGTCTTTGAATACAAATAAAATTATTGTTTAGGAATTTCTCCAAATATATTTTATTTATAAAAGATTTTCTAAACTTTTGTTGAATTTTTCGAATTTCAGTTTTAATTTTTTTTGGTTTCGAATTGATTCTCCCAGTTATGGTACCAAATGCAGCATTATCTTCTGTTTTAAATCAATCATCTAACATTTCTGAGTATTCCAAGCCATCTTTAATTGTCAATCCTCCAAGAAATATATTTCGATCCAAGATTATACATAAATGCAAATGAATATTTGTTTCGGAAAAAATAGTTCAAAGTAAACACATGTTGGGATGTAAACAAAGATTGGTGTAGAACAACCCCTCCCCAAATATATAATTTTTGTGTGTACCAAATATTATATGTTTAGAGTGTACCCTAAACATATATATGTTTCAAGCCGAATATGTTTGGGACAATATACTACAGAAGCGATTTTTTTCAGCGTGTGTTTCTTTAATAGCTTCTTTACAACTAATTCGAAGCTTTTGAAATTCCAAACATAGTAGTCGCTATCATATCTCACCAATTTCTTTAGAAAACGTTACATTAAGGAAATTTCCGGTACATATATTTAAAGCTAACAGAATTGAGCAAATGTGCAAAAATTTTAATTCTGATGATATTATAAAATTGTTTAAAAAGAATACTCCGGAGACAAAGCTGCAAAAATAATAATGATATGCATTATCTAAACTGAAACTGAGTTTGAGCAAAATAAATAACGTTGTGAAGATGAGAATAATTCCGAACTAAACGGAATAGCACTGTGCTCCCGATTTTTTGAGGGTGCAAAATGAAAAATCGTCCCAAAGAAAAATAAACCAAAAAATAACTAACAGTCGTCTAATTCTAAAATTAAATTTATAATGGAATGAATATACAACCCATTAATGAAATATAGCCCTAAAATTAATGAAAAAATTTAAATATGCATAAAACAATTTTGAGAATTTTATTGAAATACTTGAATCTTTAAATTGAGTCAGCATTTTTAAATCAACCTATACACAGTGGCATGCATTAAAAAAGGCAAATAATTCCACCAATTCTCAACCAGAAATCGATTGTTACAATACTTAACATGGTTGTAGAATAGTTATTGGAGAATTTATGTTTTTTTTTAATTAAACCCCTCTGTAGTATACTGGGGCGGAGGCTCAGGGATTCTTTGAGCTGCCTCGGGGATACAAACTATTTAAATATATGTAACTTTTTGGTGACACGCATTTAAAAATATTATATACCATACTTTGATATTAAAAGAAGGTAAAGGCTGCTCAATTTTCCAGTAAAAAAAAACCGAAAAAGCAATCGAGTAGGGAGTTAAGCAAAACTAATTCTGAATTGCTGAAAAAGGAACGCCTTCTTTTTTTAGACTCGCTTACTTTTGCGGATTTTTGAAATTAAGTTCTCTATTAGAAAACCCAGAACAAATACAGCACATTATATTAAGGAAGGAAAAAAAATAAAATGAAGAATTAAAGTCTTGGCGCTAGTTCTACAGCTACTTAAATAGAATGCAGAGAGCAATGCTTAATTAAACGAAACTGGAAGTATTTCTGGGCGAGTCAGTTACAAATATAACCAGTAATTTTTTTCTGGGTGAGGATTCTTTAAAGCTTTGCTGAACAAATTCGGGTAAATGGTTTCCGAGTTTTGCTAAAATATGGAAAATATGTGGATATAAAATACGGATTCTACAGTGCTGAAATGTCAAATCGGGTGAAATATATGTATGGGGGCTATGTCTAAATCTGAACCGATTTTCCCCTTATTTGGCAGTGTTTATTCATGTAATAAGGGAAATCTCTCTGCCAAATTCCGTACTGATCTGATATAAAATACAGTTTCTATTTACATGTCAAATCGGGGGTAACATCGGCGGTAAATCTAAACCGATTTTGACCAATTACAATAGGGATCGTCCTTAGGCCAAAAAAGAGCACTGTGCTAAATTTCATCACAATCGGACCATTAGAACGACCTGCATTTGATTACAACGATACATCTACAGACGGACATGGTTAAATCGACTATCTCTTCTCCTTCTGGGCGTTACAAACAAATGCACATATTCATAATACCCTGGACCACTGTGTGGTCCAAAAACAAAATTGCAAAAAAAAAAAGGTTATGTTTTCTTCTAGTTAAGTTTCTGTTCGAATTTGGATTATAAACCGTTGGATTATAATTCCTCCACAAATGGTCTTCTCATATCCATTATGTTTCTGTTACATTTGTCTATTGTCATTAGAAACAGCTTCAAAATTTCAGTTACTCTCAATTCATTATAGAGTAGGCAGCAGTTTCTATAGGCAGGGTGAAACATACTGATATTAAACGGAATCATTAAGTAGTAGTAATAGGAAGTAACTAAAAACACAAACCAACTGGAAAATTAGTAGTATTGCCAAATTAATATGAATCCTATCAGACACATATGCTTCCTTCAGTTCCTGAATAATAAGACGGCGTTGTGAGCTCGACCATAGTCAACCTTTCAATAATAGCTCAATGAAACTGAATAATTAGTTGGCAAAGACTTAATAACAATTTTAATTAAAATAGAAATATTCATTATAACAATTATCTGAGACAATCGATAGAAGCAATTTCGCACATAAAACCTTTGGGTATCCTTAGACTTACATCCTTCTGTGCAATTTGCTCCAACACAAAGATACAAAAATAAATATAATTGATTGGCAAACATTATAATATTCCACCATTTCGAACACTACGTCACACTTCAATTAACTTTTATGTAAAATAAAACATTAGCACTAGCTAACCCATCTCCCTTGCAGTTTGAACCATAAATTGTCTCCCCATGTAACCCACTCCCCCTACCACATTTTGGAAAGACTAACAAACCACCGCTTAAAATCCCATAAACCATTTATAAAATCTAATTAGAAATTCTATGACCACTAATCCTTCGACGCTTTGATGTTGTTCGCTTCGATGCTCATTTATTTTCCAACAAACAAATGACCATACTTCGACCTCCTTACAAAAAGGCGACATGGGGCAATTTCCTCGTGTCCCCCTTTTTGTGAGGGGGCGTTGATGGAAACAAAACACTGCCATAAAGTAATTACCAAACAGAACATGACATATCAATTACCGTCTAACAAGTGGCGAAGGAGTTGATGGCTGCTACGATAATAGCAGCGGTGTGGCTAAAGTGATAACTAACTCGTTCACAGTAAAGCATTATTTTTTGGGGAAAAGGGGTGAACTTAGGTTGGTTTAGATGAGTTCAATAAGTTCCCTGCGGACAAAGTGGGCGTTTACACAATCTGTTCAACATCCAATTCATGGGGAATTCATATCTATACTTGACCTTATTGGGTATAATAGTATTCTATGAAATTTGGAGAATTAAAGATCTGTGGCATTTATTAAAAACAATAAATTTAAATTCAGAACATACAATATACCTAATTCCATGGATTACCAATAAATAAAAAAATATTTCCACATTCTATCCCGGATTGGCAACAATTTAGCCCAATCAGTGAAAATAATTGGTTGTCATAAAATCAGTATTTACCGAAACTTGGACCAATGACGACGATATTTTGGGAAAATTTTTGTAAGTGCAATTATACGAAAACATATACAAACATTTTAGCATAATCAGGGGAAATTTGCAGGTCTTCTAGCGGCATCAACTGTGGGCTATAATAAGTGGTAGATTAATGATACAAATTTCTTGTGGGGATGGATCAAATTAAACACATATCGATAACTTCATTCCAAAGTATGCTAAATCAATAACAAAAAAGAAAATTTCAGTTGGATAATTCAACATAGGTATAATTTTATATGGAATATATTACTTTATTTGGGAGCCAAAAAGTTGGTAGCATTTTACTAAGTCTATAGTCATTGCAAAAGTTATTTAAAATGTAGAATATGATGTCATTTAGATGATTGTTACGGAAGTTATGGGCAAGTTTCGTTCGAATACGACTATTTTCGCTGAACACTAGATACTATAATACTAGAATACATTGCACTATACCGAACGGATATAAAGAAATGAGCTGTTAAATGTTTGTATGATTTAGCCATTTTGTGTGGGAGATACTAAATGGGATGGGACAATAACGCCCATTTTTCACTGGTTTATAGGTACAACAAAAACATTAAACACAATTAACCGACGAATTTGTACATCATCACGAATATTTTTTCGTCAAAAGTCAGCTAACGTACGAATTAATCCTCTTGAAGAATTCGTTCGTCACCATGACGTATCTCTGTTTCCAAACACGTTCGTCCTCAGGATGATCACATTTCATCCCTACGATGAATCGAGTTTATTGTCACGACGAATCCCATTCATCACCACGACGAACACCTACGATGAATCACCTTCGAAAAATGGATCGGAAATCAAAGAATTTGCATCAAATTTTGTGTAGAAAATAGAATTAAGTGCTCAAAAGCACTTGAAATGTTGAGAGAGGCATATGGTGATTGTACTCTGAGTCAGAGAAACTGATAAACACCAGTGATACAAGCTTTTCAAAGAAGGTCGAGAAAGACGTCGCTCGTCCTGGAAATTCCATCACGTCAAAAACCAATGAAAATGTTGAGAAAATGAAGAAAATTTTTATGGAAAATCGTCGAATCACTCTTAGAGAAGTTGAAAAGGATGTTGGCATAACGGTTTGCTCATACCATACATTGTTTCGGAAATTTTGGGCATGAAGTGTATGTCAGCGACATTCATTCCAAAATTTCTGAATTTTGAACAAAACATCCGTCGCGTGGTGAAAATAATCATGCCTCAACCACCGTATTTAACAGATTTTGCCCTTTTTCCTGTTTCCAAAATTATATATACTATTATTATATACTACCTAGGTATATGTGTACAAGTCCACCAAATTTCATTCAAATTTGAAAACATTTCTAAATAAAGCGGAATTCCTAAAAAATAATGAAATAAATACCTGAAATTGTGTGCAGTGTAATGCATTCATAGTACATACAGTCCGGTAAAAATTGACATTATTGCCACGCCCCTTTTGGAACCGCGATGTCTTTGTTTTTTAGACAACATTTTCAATGACTAAAAATGGAACCCCTTTTGGAAACGAAATGTCTTTGTAAAGGGTTTTCCAACAAGAGGTGTTATATTGGAATTCAAAGAAAAATGCCATTTTTTTAAATAAATGATCGGATGGTTATTTCATAATAAAGAGGGAGGTATGCCGTTATTAATGAAAAACAATATCAGACAAATGGTCACCACGACCACGCTTACAGGACCATATCCTTTTCATGAAATTTTCCATAACCAAATCTGCCTATGTCCTCGATAGCCTCACGAATTCTATCTTTGAGGTCTTGAATCGACGATGGGCTGTTTATGTAGACCTTATCTTTCACGTGGCCCCAAAGGAAGAAGTCGCAAGGTGTTAAATCACAAGATCTCGGTGGCCAATTGTGATCACCTCTTCGAGAGATAAAACGGTCCGGAAACTTTTCCCGGAACAGAGCAATGGTTTCGTTGCTTGTGTGGCACGTAGCGCTGTCTTGTTGAAAGTAAACGTTGTCCAGATCAATACCATCCAACTCCGACCATAAAAAATCATTAATCATCTCTCGATAGCGCAATCCATTCACCGTAACTTTTGATCCAACCTCATTTTCGAAAAAGTAAGGGCCAATGATCCCGCCGTACCATAAACCGCACCAAACAGTCACACGTTGAGGATGGAGAGGCTTCTCAACAATAACTCTTGGGTTTTCCGAGCCCCAGATGCGACAATTTAGCTTGTTGACGTAGCCACCGAGGTTTGATTTTCGAATTTTAATAATTTCAATGCGTTGTTGAATCGTGTATCGTTCCATTTTTAGTAATGGCGTAGTTTCTACTTGTCAAATGTCAAAGAATAAAAGCTTCAAAAGTGACTGCTACCTAAATACCGGGTGATTCAAAATAACACCTCTTGTTGGAAAACCCTGTAGTACCTACAGTCCGGTAAAAATGGGCATTACTGCCACGCCCCTTTTAGAACCGCAATGTCTTTGTATTTTAGACAACATTTCCAATGACTATAGACAAAGAATGAGCAATTTGTTTCAACGTTC
The DNA here is from genome assembly GCA_963930755.1 of Eudasyphora cyanicolor. Taxonomy (NCBI): domain Eukaryota; kingdom Metazoa; phylum Arthropoda; class Insecta; order Diptera; family Muscidae; genus Eudasyphora; species Eudasyphora cyanicolor. The sequence goes on along the minus strand of OZ005736.1, from coordinate 151,412,444 downwards.
TGGCATCTGCCAACGTTAATCACAAAGTGAGGGAATACCTATGTCGCCCTACCCGACTGAAATTTTCCTACTTGTGTTAAATATCAAAATTACAAAAATCTTATTGGAAGACCCTTTATAATTCGTTTATTTCTTATAAACAAATTAAATTATCAATATTATCAGTCATTACATCAAATAAAGACATTTTTTCAAAATTTCGTTCCAATTGTTTTCGGAATTTCACATATATATTCCAAAAAATTTAGTGATAATAAAATTGAAAAAGTTTCCTACTAATTGTATACATTAAACTTTCTCTTCGATGAGAAAAGAAAACAATCAAATAAATCAAAAATGTTTCCAATATTTCACACGAATTTGTTTGTTAGCTTTTTGTGGCTGAAATACTCTAATATTCTTTGTGAACAATTTTACTAAAATTACAACGTTATGCGTGACTTGATCCAAAGACACTTAGTTCATACGTTCAAGGTTATTTTGAGAACTCGTTATAAATTGCTATATCGTATTTTTTCCAAACGAAGACTGACGATGATGATCATTATTATAATCAATATCGCAAAGACATTAACCATAGCAATATCTGCGTGAAATACTCGCACATGGCTCATATTAAGGCAGGCGAACAATTATACAGAAATGCCAGTTTGTAATTGTTCATATATCATTTATAATTGTGTTGATGTAGACCTCCGAGGATAACGATTTTGCGTTGTAAGTAGGATTAAATTTAATAATTATTGATTGCTTTCGATGAAACTTAGAGGATTCATCAGATTGTTTGGGTATTAAACAACAAATGTATATATATATATATATATATATGTATGTGTGTACTTGCTGATTTAATGAATATATTGTTAATGTGAAGTAGTGGGATTTAAGTATGCCATTAATGTCTTCAGAACATATTGTGTTGGGTAGTCTTAGCTTCGAAACAATAGGTATTTCTATGAATAAAAGAAACAGCTTTATTTTTATTTTGGAAAGTCTTTAGAATTGATTTTTACACCCTACACCATAAGATATATTAATTTTGTCATTCCGTTTGAAACACCTCGGAACATTTGCCAGCGACTACAGAAATATATATGTAGACATCCAGGAAAATTATTGGTTGGAATTCGATAGTAACAATATTTTTATTTTTTTTTATTAATTTGCTCTATCACTATGTACTATTATATTAATAAATTTTAAATCTTAGTCTATGAGATACTATTAGAAAAAATATTGCAACATGTATATCATAAAAATAATTAAATATTAACATTTACAAATAGCAATAACTAAAGGCAAAAAGATAGTAAAAAACTCTGTCTATTATCTAGATATATTTATAGTGAGAGCTAAGCATCCTATAATAACACTACAAATATTTTTTTTAATAAATCAAAGAGTGTGTTCCGATATACTTCGTATAAGATCGTAGTCAGAGTGTCTGCATTTACTCAAAAATGCTTGATTCTGCGCATCGATAACCTCCCTTATTGTCAGATGACAGTAGTTGGTGTGAAGATACCGTGTAGGATATAAACAATTAAGCTTAAAGATGGTTTTGAGAGTTCGATTTTGAAGTACTTGTACAGGGCGGCTGATGAAAGCTGCTACCAAAAAAAATTTAATAACTCTTTTTCTATTTAATGAATCTGGTTAGCTTTTTTTTATTTTGCAGATTGATTTTTAGATTTAACAATAATGGATAACTGGGACTCTGAAACAAGAATTTGGATTGTCCGCCGCTATTACGCACTGAAGTCCGTAGTTTCGGTCCAAAGAGAGTATAGGGGCACGTTTGGCGGCAATCCTCCGAGCAGATGGACCATAAAGAGACTTGTTAACAATTTTTCCGAGCATTGGACAGTCAAGAGAAGACCTTACCATCGAAACTCTTCAGTTCGGACGGAGGAAACAATCGACAAGAATTCTTATCTGCTCAAATGGGTATAAGCAGACAGTCATTGCAGTCAATTATGCCCAAAGATTTGGAGTTATTCCTATATAAAATTCAAATGGCCAACAAAGTGAACTCAGCAGACTTCCCGATTCGCTTGGAATTTTGCCAGAAGATGCCCTGTGGAACACCAGCTGGTATTTTACGTATGGATGAACTGGAATTATTTACAACTAATTGGAACGGCCGATCTTTAAGGAATGAACGAATAATTTTGATAATATAAAGAGGAAATCCATATTTTTTCAATTTGAAAATTAAGCCGTCATGCCGTATGCTGTCGAAGGCTTTCTCTACGTCTAGCAGGATAATCCCCGTCGAGAGTCTTTGACGTTTATTTTGTTTGATGCTATTAGTTAGTCTTTTGACCTGATGTATTGTAGAGTACTGTTGCCTAAATCCGAACTGTTCTTTGTTAATTGTTTGATTATCCCCAACGAACACATTTATTCTGGAGAGAATAATTCTTTCAAATATTTTGTCCAAACAACTTAGTAAGCTTATGGGTCTGTAGCTACTAGCATCTCTTGGATCTTTCCCTTGCTTGGGTATGGCAACAACCTTTGCTCGTTTGAAATGAGAAGGAAACAGACCATATTTAAAACATGCATTGAAAATGTTTTTCAGAAACGCAATAGCTTTACCCGGAAGTTTTTTTAGTATACCACCAAAACCTGGCGCTTTATTATATTTTAAATTTTTAATGTGAATTTTAATTTCATTCTCAGTTACCGATTCTTCAGGATTAAAATTTGTCATATTAGTTGAATCAAGATTTCGAATAGTTTTTGATACTTTCCTCTCAATACTGTGAGACATTCGATAGTAACAATAAAAAAATAGCAACAAAAAGTATATTGAATACACCGTGCGCCGGTTGTATTTATATATAAATAGTTAAAACAACAAATTTATCTATCTATAATAACATGGATATGCTTGCAACTAAATCGATGGTTGTATCAATGAAATTAAGATTGTCATTTTTTAATTGGCACTCGGTTAGTTGTGGTAACTATGTATAGCGTGATCCATTTCGAGGTTCCCTACTTTTTTAAAGAAAATAACACAGACAATTCAAATTGAATGGGGAATGTTTATTATCATTTGAAAGAACATTCTTTGGCATTTATTTTTTGAGGATTATGTCTACCAAATGTTGGCCGTGGCTACGTCTCAGATGGTCCATCCGTTGAGTCCAATTTTCGATGACTCGTTCGAGCATTTCGACTGGTAACTGGCGAATGACACGCGTGATGTTTTGCTCCAAGGCCTGAATCGAATCACATCCCCACAGGAAAAAATCTAACGGTGGGATATCACACAACCTTGGTGGCCAATCCACCGGCCCAAAACGTGAAATTATCTGCTCAGCGAAGTGTTCTCTCAATAAATCCATTGATTGATGCGATGTATGGGAAGAGGCGCCGTCTTGTTGAAACCAAATGTCGCCGAGATCACTAGCTTCAATTTCAGGCATCAAATAGTCTGTTATCATGGCACGATTACGGTCGCCATTGACGGTTACGTTCTCACCGGCATCATTTTTGAAGAAATATGGACCAATGATTCCACCGGCCCACAAATCACACCAAACCGTTTTTTTTTTTCTGGATGAAGTGGCAGCTCTTGAATCTCTTCAGGTTGCTCTTCGTCCCAAATACGGCAATTTTGCTTGTTTACATACCCATTGTGCCAGAAATGGGCCTCATCGCTGAACAAAATTTGGCTCGAAAACGTCGGATCTTCTTATAACTTTTCAAGAGCCCATAGAGCGAAGCTATGTCGCTTGGGATGGTCGGGCGGCTTCAGTTCTTGCACAAGCTGTATTTTGTATGCTTTCAATTTAAGATCGTTCCATACGTCAGTCCGAGTTGCTGCGAACGACGCCGAATCGACTCTCCACGGTCTTCGTGTACACTCTCAGCTACGGCCGCTACATTTTCTTCACTGCGTGCTGGACGTGGTCTATTCGGTCGAATATTATCCAATAATGAATGCTGGCTCTCAAGATGGGTGATGGTGTTGCGAATAGTACGCTCAATAGGGCGATTATGTTGACCATAAGTTGAGCGAAGTGCACGAAACACATTACTCACAAAACGTGAATTTTCGTAATAAAGTTGAACGATTAATATTTTGGATCATCCATCTTAAGTCTAAAAGGTCACAGAAATTGCAAAAAACTGTTAAACGAAGCCTCCGTACGGATGATAAATAAAATCCGTTGATAGATAAGAATAGCTGTTCTAAATAGCATTCTTTGTTCTTAGCTTAATTAACTAATCTCTGTCAAATTTTCGTAATAACCGGAATTTAAATAAAGCTTCTATAGCACTTTGAAACCAATTCGGAGGGGAAATTTAGATATAAATCTGAAATGATAAATCTGAATCCTCTCTGCCTCACTTACAACGATTGGATGTAAAATAAAGGTTATTACAAGGCGTAGTTCTAAAATGCCGTCGGAGATTTCCGGTGATTGAATGTGACAAACTAGAGATTCTAAAATCTTCTGATGGTGCGACTTGTGGTCTGGATTTATCCATTCACTTATCACCTGTAGAAATCTTGTAGTGAAGGCCGCCTCAGACTGTATACGAATGTCTATTGGTTGGATGTGCAGTATAGTCTACAATGGTTTTTTGGTGCGGTTCTAATTGCCCCGCTTAAGTCGATATTAAAAATGCTAGCTCGTATAAAAGAAACAAGAAAATTTGAATATTTTAAGATTCATTTTGTGTATTATAACTTTAACAAAAAAAAATACCATTTAAAACCTTTCGTGATATAAGATGATTTATTTCAATCAACCTTAACGATTAAATTGTTTTTGATTATATGAAATTTTTCAAGCTTATTTCCAAGGTATTACTAGCAAATTGACTAAATGTATGTGTACATATATAGCAGACCTCCTCCCTGCCCATTAAGAAGGTTATGAACAAGATTTTGTTGTTATTCATAATATCCCCCTCACTCCATCCCCATATAAAGGACGAAAAATGCAAATTAATTTACCACATTTCAAGGTCAGTGGCATTAACAAAAAAATAAGCCAAATTAAGAACAAATTGTATGACCACAAACCACAAACAAAACAACATTAATGCCTTTGGTCTTTATGCCTCAAAATTCGATGTTGTGATTACGACAATGGCAATGGCAATGGTAATGATGATGATGATGACCGTTTTATGGCTGAATCATTATTGTTATAATTTCCTACTTCTTATAACTTTTCAAGAGCCCATAGAGCGAAGCTATGTCGCTTGGGATGGTCGGGCGGCTTCAGTTCTTGCACAAGCTGTATTTTGTATGCTTTCAATTTAAGATCGTTCCATACGTCAGTCCGAGTTGCTGCGAACGACGCCGAATCGACTCTCCACGGTCTTCGTGTACACTCTCAGCTACGGCCGCTACATTTTCTTCACTGCGTGCTGGACGTGGTCTATTCGGTCGAATATTATCCAATAATGAATGCTGGCTCTCAAGATGGGTGATGGTGTTGCGAATAGTACGCTCAATAGGGCGATTATGTTGACCATAAGTTGAGCGAAGTGCACGAAACACATTACTCACAAAACGTGAATTTTCGTAATAAAGTTGAACGATTAATATTTTGGATCATCCATCTTAAGTCTAAAAGGTCACAGAAATTGCAAAAAACTGTTAAACGAAGCCTCCGTACGGATGATAAATAAAATCCGTTGATAGATAAGAATAGCTGTTCTAAATAGCATTCTTTGTTCTTAGCTTAATTAACTAATCTCTGTCAAATTTTCGTAATAACCGGAATTTAAATAAAGCTTCTATAGCACTTTGAAACCAATTCGGAGGGGAAATTTAGATATAAATCTGAAATGATAAATCTGAATCCTCTCTGCCTCACTTACAACGATTGGATGTAAAATAAAGGTTATTACAAGGCGTAGTTCTAAAATGCCGTCGGAGATTTCCGGTGATTGAATGTGACAAACTAGAGATTCTAAAATCTTCTGATGGTGCGACTTGTGGTCTGGATTTATCCATTCACTTATCACCTGTAGAAATCTTGTAGTGAAGGCCGCCTCAGACTGTATACGAATGTCTATTGGTTGGATGTGCAGTATAGTCTACAATGGTTTTTTGGTGCGGTTCTAATTGCCCCGCTTAAGTCGATATTAAAAATGCTAGCTCGTATAAAAGAAACAAGAAAATTTGAATATTTTAAGATTCATTTTGTGTATTATAACTTTAACAAAAAAAAATACCATTTAAAACCTTTCGTGATATAAGATGATTTATTTCAATCAACCTTAACGATTAAATTGTTTTTGATTATATGAAATTTTTCAAGCTTATTTCCAAGGTATTACTAGCAAATTGACTAAATGTATGTGTACATATATAGCAGACCTCCTCCCTGCCCATTAAGAAGGTTATGAACAAGATTTTGTTGTTATTCATAATATCCCCCTCACTCCATCCCCATATAAAGGACGAAAAATGCAAATTAATTTACCACATTTCAAGGTCAGTGGCATTAACAAAAAAATAAGCCAAATTAAGAACAAATTGTATGACCACAAACCACAAACAAAACAACATTAATGCCTTTGGTCTTTATGCCTCAAAATTCGATGTTGTGATTACGACAATGGCAATGGCAATGGTAATGATGATGATGATGACCGTTTTATGGCTGAATCATTATTGTTATAATTTCCTACTCTGTGTTTTTTGCCACCGCTTTGCGACTGGCCCATAATTAATAATTTGCATAACAATAACGGCTTAAAACTGGAAAAACTAAACATGATGTCCAACAGAACTTGACATTAACCGCAATGGCAAAATACACCCGCAATAATGGCTATTGTTTTGCCAGTTCTAGGGATATATACATTTTGATATGAATTGGCCTTTTTTCCACCTCCTAAGCTCTTTGGTGATCCTTTAACGAGGCTTTGTATTTTTTTTTGTGTTCTTCTTTCGGTAGGAGCAAATTTCGTTTGCCTCCATTTTAATGACTGCCAGCTGTGCTTCATAAAATGAAATTGAAATTCCAATATAAATTGTCCGAACACAAAACTATAATTCTGCGATGGTGTGTACGAAAAGGAATAAACGAAAAAAAAAATCAAAAACTGAAAAATGCGCCATATTGTGGTGATTCCTCCCCCTCGAGAGTTACGTCTATTTGTACTGTTGCCGGCTCTCTTTATGTCCATTGAACGGAAGGACGACTACGACCGACGACCGAATGTTATAAGCTGCTTTGGCTCTCCGCTTTGGCTGTGAAAGCAATTCACACAAACAAAGATAAAACACAAAATATTGGTCCCTTAAAAATTGTAAACTTTTATAGCAAAACTTGCACCACATACGGTTCATCTGCACAGTGGGGGCTAGTTTCGAACAAAATACAATGCATATATGGGTAATTCCAAAATAAAACGACCCAAAAATTACAATTTAAATATTTGACCCTTTCGATTTCAATGAAATTTTACACGCGTATACTAGAAGACCATGCAAACTTACAACTTTTTAGCGATTGTCCAAATTCATAACGCTTGGTTACCTACAACATTTTCTTACCAATTTCGCCTTTTTAAAGTCTACATAACTTATGAACGGAATATCTGATTTGAAGTACAATTTGAAAGGATTTAACACCCTCTCTAAGAAATAAAAAAAGGACGAAAATTACCTTAATCCTTGATTATCCTAAAAAGCATATCATCCATTTTTTTCGTTTTATTAATAATAATTACCCACATATTTTACCGCAAAATGTTAAAATTTCAGAATGGGTCCTCTGTCCCATCTCAGACAAAATAGCTTTCAAACAAAAGAAAAAATTTTTAAATCGGTCCAGTGGTTTAAGCGTCTATAAAACACATACATACATACATACAAACATTTTTCCATTTTTATATATATAGAAGATAGATAAATTTGGTTCAAAAGGATTCATTACTTTTAATGTTATAGCATAAAATGTGTGTAACAGTATTTATGTCCATACTAAGTAATTTTTATTCCTTAAGAATTAACTATAAAAGGCTGAAATTTTGGTAAGTGTTGTGTCAGTTAGAGGTCTTTAACATGAATTGGTTCAGTTCTGTTACATGAATTTTTCCAGAAGGATTCAAGTTTAAAAGGACATTTTTTAATACCCTTCGTGCTTGGAAAATTATTCGAACATTTTAAATGAAAAGCTGTAATTTTCCGCTTTTATTTGATATGCATATTCGTCAATTCACATTGTAATAAGTGCAGTGAAAAATATGTCAAAAATGTTATCCCTTTATGTTAGTCCTTCCAAAAGCACAAACGATCTCGAAATAAAAAAACTGAGTATGTAGCTTTGCTACGGGTGGCCTATGTTTTCACTTCTATACAGTTTCATTCATGGGTTAACTCAAAAAGGGAAAACAATCAACGGTCAGTATTATGCTAAGGTCATATTTGCCGAAAAAAAGTGTTGTTGGAGGTTTAATGAAACGTATTTACATTAAATATTGGTATACAATTTACATGTGGCTTTGACTTCAGTTGTTCTTCAATGTATTAAGGTTCTTAAACTTTTAAAAAATATCGTAGAATGTGAAGAAAATATATTTTATATTTTCTAGCAGAATAGTTGAAATATTGTCAAGATTTATGTTACTGATCTGTCCAAAATTTGATAACTCTTAGATTCAATATCGGATATTTATATATAAAGGATGGTTTAATTGTAAGGACCGATGTTGAATGTGAACCACACCTAAACGTCAAGTTTTTGTCGGCATTTCTTTTGACATTTCTCAATTTCAGACTAACTCAATTTTACCATGGAAAGATACACAATTGAGCAACGAGTTAAAGTTTTTTAAGCCTTTTACGAAAATAGGCGTTCAAATCAAAATGCATTTCGTGCACTTCGTGATCTTATTTTGATCAGTATAATCGACCAAATGTGTGTTCTCTTCTTCGAAATGAGGCTGGTCAGGCAGTTACTGTGAATGGTGTTCTCTAACGCGAAATGATAACGAACTTTTTATGACCCGAATTGGATGATATGGATGTGGACAACGTGTGGTTTCAACAGGACGGTGCCACTTGTCACACAGCTAACGAAACAATGGCTCTTTAGCGCAACAAATTCACGTCGTGGCGATGTCAATTGGCCGCCAAGATCATGTGATTTGAAACCGTTGGACTTCTTTCTTTGGGGTTATTTCAAAGAAAGTGTGTACGTCGATAAGCCAGCAGCAATTCAAGAGCTAAAGGGTGAGATAATTTGGCACATTAACGGTATAGAACCTCAATTATGCCTCAGCGTCATCGAAAATTTGGACCATCGGATGGAGGTGTGCTGCCCCATTCGCTGCGGCCGATATTTTGTTACATACACAATTGAACCATAACAATATCTATATATATAAAAATGAAACGGTCCATCTGTGTAATGGCATCACGTCAGAACGGCTGGAGCGATTTGGATGATTTTTTTTTTATTCGATTCTAAATTTTCACGAGATGGTTTATATAGAAAAAAAAATTAATGGGACAAAGGGGCGTGGTACCTCCCATACAAATCGCAGGTTAAAAATCCGATATTTCTGCTCCTATTATAGGTATTTGAACAAAATTTGGTACATCCGTTTAATGTATGCGTTCCAAGCTTTACTCCAAATATGGGCGGGATTGGACAAAGGGGCGTGGTACCTCCCATATAAGCCTAATTTTGAAATTGAGATATCTTGCACAATTTATTAGCGAGAGTGCTATAATTTGGTGTACATGTATCTGATAGCAGTCTACGTGTTTGGTCCAAAAATGGGCGGGATCGGACCAAAGGGCGTGGCCCCGCCCCTGTATGCCAAATTTTAGAATTGTGATATCTTCAACAATTTGTTAGCGTGAGTGCTGCAATTTAGTGCATATTTATCCGGTGACAGTCTACGTTATCGGAAAAAATGGGCGGGATCGGACCTATGGGCGTGGCGCCGCCCATATAAGCCAAATTTTGAAATTGAGATATCTTAGACAATTTATTATCGAGAGTGCTGCAATTTAGTTCATATGTGTGTATCCGGTGGCAGTCTACGTTATTGGTCCAGAAATGGGCGGGACCAGACCAACGGGCGTGGCCCAGCCCATATAAGCCAAATTTTGATATTGAGATATATTACACGATTTGTTAGCGAGAGTGGTGAAATATTGCGTATATGTACCTGGTGGCAGTCTACGTGATTGGTCCAAAAATGGGCGGGATCAGACCAATGGGCGTGGTGACCGACCGAGTGAATCAAGTTTTGAAATTGGAATATCTTGCACAATTTGTTAGCGATAGTGCTGTAATTTTGTGTATATGGTCCTGGTGGTTGTAAACGTGATTGACCCAAAAATGGGCGGGATCTGGTCACTGGGCGTGGCCCCGGCCATATAAGTCAATACTTTAAATTTATATATCTTGCACAATTTGTTAGAGAGAGTGCTGTAATTTTGTGTGTGATATATCTTGAGCAATTTGTTAGAGAGATCAATGTAATTTTGTGCATACATATTTGGTGTCAGTCTACGTATTTAGTCCAAAAATGAACGGGATCGGAAATCTGAAGTCTGGGGCAACGAAGTGGACCGGGTCCAGCTATTGCGCTCGCGCATTGGTAAACCATCCGATCTTTATGTATTCGCACCAAGTGGCAAAACAAAAAATGTAGTATACCAAAGAGCACTTCAATAAAGAACAAATAAATAATAATTATTACAAAAATAATATCTTTTTAATCGGAATAATTTTGACATGGGCAGCGAAGCGCACCGGGCTCAGCTAGTTATCATAATAAAAAGAAATGACAATAATTTCCTAAATAATTTGTGTTGTATTCAAAATCAACATCGCCCTTAAAATGTAACCACCCTAACGGGTGTATTTTTTTTTAGGAGTTTAAGAACTTAAAATGATAATGCAAGAAAGAAATTATGTTGGAGTAAATTTATTTGATTACAATCTGGTACATAATTTCATTGCTTTTATTATACCCTCCACCATAGGATGGGCTTTTTTCTTTAATTTGGCCACTCCGTTTGTAACACCTCTAAATATTGACTGAGACCCCATAAAGTATATATGTTCCTAATCGTCGTAAAATTCTAAGACGATTTAGCCATATCCGACCGTTTGTTGTAATTATGCTACAGTCCGTAATAATAGAGCTAGGTTGATCAAATTTGTTAGAAATATTTCTTATAGTTGCAGGTTGTTTGGTATTGCAAATGGGCCAGATCGGTCAGTGGTTTCATATAGCTCCCCTATATAGGTCGCTCCAAAATACTGTTTTTGAGCCATAGATACCTAATTTTTGAAGAAATTTAGCAGAAACTTTGCAGTTTGTATTTTATTTTGACTAGAATTCATCAGAGTAAAAATTTTTTTGTTATAGTTGCCCTATAGATACCGCTCCAAAATATACGTATTTAAGTCATAAATACCATATTTTCTAAACATTTTAACTAAATCTTTGCTGTTTGTATTTAACTAAGACAAGAATTCATCGCAGTAAACATTTTTTAACTTAGTTCATATTTTGTTATAGTCCACCTATAGATGTTGCTCCAAAAAGGCTTATTTAAGCCATAAACACCACATTTTCCAAGAAATTTAGCTGAAACTTTACAGTTTATATTCTATTTTGGCAAGAATTCATCTCAAATAAATGTATACAAATAAAATTTTATTTTTTTGTAGTCCCCGTGTAGATGTAGCTCTCAAAATGCTCTTTTATGCCATAAATACCACATTTTTCAGGTGAAGAGTTTGGCTAAAGAACTTGCTGCGTAAAAATTGCAGCGTTCGTTTTTTTAATAATTAACTTAAACAAAAAGGATAGTTTCATGATTTGCTCCATATCCAAAGATTCTTCCAGTAATAAAATTGAGTACAATCCATGGTGGAGGGTATATAAGATTCTGCATGGCCGAACTTACACTTGCTTTTAAATATGATTTCCGGCATATATTCGCCGCAACTACGAGTAACATGGTCCATTGGATCAATTCAATTTTTGACTACCTTTTTCAATAAATCTAGCCGTATGGCATCAATGGTGGCTTGAATATTGGTTTCTAATGCTCCAAGAGTTGATGGTTTATAGAGAGTAATAAAATTGGGCCCAGATAATTGTATTCTAAAGTCAACGTCTAAAAAAAGGTTTTAGTATTGCTGACTTTGTAAACATTTTAGCATTTTTTATACCCTCCACCATAGGATGGGGGGTATATTCATTTTGTCACTCCGTTTGTAACACCTTTAAATATTGATCTGAGACCCCATAAAGTGTATATATTCATAATCCTCTTAAAATTCTAAGACGATTTAGCCATGTCCGTCGGTCCGTCCGTCCGTCCGTCTGTTGTAATCACGCTACAATATATAATACTTGAGCAAGGTGGCTGAAATTTGGTATAGATACTTCTTATAAAGGGTCCGCCATCTAACTTTTTTTTTAACTAGTGCTTATTTCGTGAATGGTAACACTTAGCTCATGTCTGATTTGACAGATAATTAGTTTTATCCTTCCGCTGAACGAATATGTGTATATTGCGAATATTGCGATATTACTTTGAAAATCATGGTAATGTTGCAGAATGTGTGCGAAAATTGCGTACGGATTTTGGAAGAAGAGAAGCACCGTCAGCTCCGTATGTTCGTTATCTTGTAAAAAAAGTGAAAGAAACTGGCATCCTCATCGATAAACCAAAGCGTGAAAAGCCAAAAACAGTGCGTACATCCGAGAATATTGCTGCTGTGGCAGAAAGTATGCGTGAAGCGCCATCAACATCAACTCACCGTCGTTCTCAACAATTGAACATTTCGGAGACATCATTGAGACGAATTTTGCATAAAGACCTTTGTATGACGCCATACAAAGTCCAATTGGTTCAGGAGTTAAAGCCAACTGACCATCCAATGCGTTTTCAGTAGTTTTTTTATAGCATTTTCAAAAAAAAAGTTATTTGGCGGACCCTTTAGCTGCAGGTAACTTGGGAAAATGGGTGATATCGGTCCATATTTAAATATAGCTGCCACATATAGAATCTAACTGGTTATGATTCCTACTGTTCGCATATATATTTTTTTTGTTTTTCGTTGTTATTTTCTTTAGGTTTGAGTTATTTTGTGAGGTCACATGCTATCCATGGTGGAGGGTATATAAGATTCGGCATGGCCGAACTTAACGCTTTTACTTGTTCGGAGAAATTTTCGAAATTACCAGTACCTTTTTGGTATCTCAATACACACCCAATTGATACACCTCTTTTGGTATCTGTTATACAAAGGGTCCAAATTTAATATTTCAAACATTAATGCAGATACACAAAATAATTTCAAAGTGTCTACTATTCACTATATAATTGACATATTTGTTAAGCTCCTTTGGGAATACCGCCCTCTGAAAGTGAGGGTATGTGGTAGTGCGTTTGATAGACTACGATTTTCTTACTTTCTGTGGTTTTTCTTATTTATTTATTTATTTATTTATTTATTTATATGAATTTCAATACAAAGTAAATTTATATTCTAATTTTAAGGTCCAGGGAAAGGCCGGGTTACAAAGACCATATGGCTAAATGTTTGCAGCGACAGACCAGAGCCTCTGGTGGGAATCGAACCCACGACCCCCAAACTCATAGGCGAGTACGCTACCAACTCGCCTACTGGGGCGCTCATTTTTTCTTATTTAAAATAGTACTAAGTGATGGAAAAATAAATATTTTTGATTAGAAAACAGCAGATTCATTTTTTTTTAATTTTCACAAAACTCCCCCCACTGTACCATGGAAGAAACAGTCCCTACACTTACCCATATATCCTACAGACCAAAAGGCAATTGGTGTGATATGATTATGGACAAATGTCCGTCCATCCCTTTATTCGCCCTTCCTCCTTTTCTTCCATACACCATCTATACAATTCGAGGGTATGTCTCCAGAACTGTCACTAAGTAAGTAAGTATACCGGAATAGTCGACTCTGACATATATTTTAACCATCTTCAAAGCCATCTAGTATATACAACGTAACGGAAGGAAAAAAATATTATTGTTTAAAACTTTGACCATTATGGCAACAAAAGGGAAAATTCAATTTAGAGTTTTGTTTCTCCTTTTTTCTCTGCCAACACAAATGACAAGATAGACAAACAGAGGTATTTTTTTTGGTTTATCGTTTGGACACTGCTATTTTATGTGTTGTACGCCCTCTTAAATAAATCTTATTCTTTTTTTGTTTAAAATTTATATAACTTTTCCGGTGTGTATTTGGTGAGCTTTGTATGTGGGTGGGATGTATGAAAAGTTTGGCAGTTCCTAAATGACGGATAAAAAAGAGTCATTACGTATAGGTGGAAACGCATTCGCATTAGAGAAATAGTAAGGATAGACAAAAGTCTCACGGAGCCGACGATATGATACCCTGCACCAACTTGATAGAGCAGAATAAGCATAAACTCTGCTCCGATCTTTGCTGCGATTATTCGTAGACCAAGGGACTTCTTCTTCAAATTTTAGTAACAGGGGTCGGTAAAATACAGCTTGTACAGTTCTTAGAAGCCATATCGGTAGGAACATATATATGGTGGCTATATCTAAATCTGAACCGATTTCCACCAAATATGTTAGTCTTTATTAATGGGTGAAGAGACATATATCTGCCAATGTATACCTCGATCTGGTGTAAAATACACCTTATATATCTAAATCTGAACCGATTTCCACTAAATTTGGTACAATTTTTAACGGGTAAAGAGACTTGCCTCTGTCAATTTGTACCTTGATAGGGTGTAAAATACACTTTCTATAGGCCTGAATTGTCAAATCGGTAGAAATATAATGTGAACCACACCTAAACGACAAGTTTTTTCTGCATTTCATTTGACATTTCTCAATTTCAGACTAGCTCAATTTGAACCATGGAAAGATACACAATCGAGCAACGCGTTAAAGTTTTTTAAGCCTTTTACGAAAATGGGCGTTCAAATCAAAATGCATTTCGTGCACTTCGTGATGTTTTTTTTATCAGCATAATCGACCAAATGTATCGATAATTGGGAGAATTGTGCGCAATCCTATGCATGCTCGCCCAGTTCGTTTGGTCCGGTTTATGGGCTGGCGACGTCATCGGGCCATACTTCTCCGAAATGAGGCCGGACAGGCAGTTACTGTGAATGGTGTTCGCTATCATGAGATGATAACGAACTTTTTATGGCCCGAATTGGAAGAAAAGGTGTACGTCGATAAGCCAGCAACAATTCAAGAGCTAAAGGATGAGACAATTCAGCTCATTAACACAATAGAACCTCAATTATGCCTCAGCGTCATCGAAAATTTGGTCCATCGGATGGAGGTGCGTCGCCGAGTTCGCGGCGGCCATTTGACCGATATTTTGTTCCATACATAATTGAACCATACCAATATTATCATAATAAAAAGAAATTACAATAATTTCCTAAATAATTTGTGTTTTATTCAAAATCAACATCGGCCCTTAAAATTTAACCACCCTTTATAACGGGTGAGCCAAGTAGTGATACTTTTTTCAATAGCCTTTTTTTGACAGATCACGTGTGAGTCGTGTCATGTTATTTTTGTTAAGTATTGTTTGGAATTTCATCATGGAAAGACTTACGCCTGAACAACGTTTACAAATTATTCAGTTTTATTATCAAAATAATCGTTCGCCAATTGCGCTAAGTCCTTTTTTTTAAATTCGAAAAAAAAACACTTTCCAGTCGACCCACGACCGTGACACCCATGAGCAATATTTTAGCTCTCGATAAGATCTACCTTTTTGCCATTGACCGATTCCCGATACGACGTACCGGAATCATCGGTCCATACTTCTTCAAAAATGATGCCGGTAGCGACCGTTACAGTGACATGATAAGCGAGTGTTTGATGCCTGAAATTGAAGCTCGTGATCTCGGCGACATTTGGTTTCAACAATACGGCGCCACTTTCCACACATCTCATCAATCAATGGATATATTGAGAGAACACTTAATGAGCAGATAATTTCACGTTTTGGGCCGGTCGATTGGCCCCCTATATCGTGTGATATAACACCGTTAGACTTTTTCCTGTGGGGATATGTAAAGTCTAAAGTTTATGCGGACAAACCCGCTTCGATTCAGGCCTTGGAGCAAAACATCACGCGTGTCATTCGCAAGTTACCAGTCGAAATGCTCGAACGAGACATCGAAAATTGGACTCAACGGATGGACCATCTGAGACGTAGCCGCGGCCAACATTTGATAATTATTCTTCAAAAAATAAATGACAAAAAATTGTTTTTCAAATGATAATAAACATTCCCCATTCAATTTGAATTTTCTGTGTTTTTTTCTTTAAAAAATTAGGGAACCTCAAAATGGATCACGCTTTATATGGGACCTCTATCTAAATCAAAAACTATTTCCACTCAATTTGGTCATCTTTTTTAATGGGTGAAGGGATTTATCTGTGCGAATTTTTACCTCGATCTAATGTGAAATACGCCTTCTATAGCCCTTAGAACCCAAATAGTAGGAAAATATATATGGACACTATATATTAATCTGAGCCGATTTTCGGCAATTTCAATAGGGATCGTCCCTGGGCTAAAAAAGGGCGCTGTGCTAAATTTCATCACAATCGAACCATAATTACGACCTGCACTTAGGTTACAAAGATACATCTACAGACGGGCGGACGGACGGACATGGTTAAAACGGAAGTGATTCCAAGTCGATCGGTGTAATAAACGATGGGTCTATCTCTTCTCCTTTTGGGTGTTACTAACATATTCACAAACTCATAATACCCTGGACCACAGTGTGGTGTAGGCTATAAAATGGGCAACTTCGGTCTTACTGGTACCTCCAAAACAAATAGACCATATTGCACAAAGTTACGTTCTTTTAATTCCAGTCCATACAAACACTTGACACTGTGTACTGGTAATAATTTTATAGTACCCATGTTCCACTGAAAAATAGACGTTATTGCCACATCCATTTTGGTACTTGCCAAACAAAATGGTTAAAATAAAAAATTTTAAAAATAATTTTTTGGAATTTCTCCTACATTTATAATACGGGTCATAACTTATACATTTACCCATTGATTTTTTGTTTTCGTTAACTTTTAAAAATTTGAATAAAATAATATTTTATGATTGTTTTTTTCTATTCTTTACGGATTATTTTGTGCCAAACGTGTTCAAAAAATATTTATTTTTTATTTTTGATGACTTTTACTAAACCAAAGGATATTATTGTATATCCGGCTTAATCTTTCAAAAATACTGTCCAAATATTAGAGGCACCTTCCATGAGAGTTGGAATTAAAACAAGTAAAAGCGTTAAATTCGACCATGCCGAATCTTATACACCTTTCACCATGGATTGCATTCAATTTTATTACTGGAAATATTTTTGGAGAAAATCATGAAACGACCCTTTTTGTTTAAGTAAATTATTAAAAAACGAACGCCGCAATTTTTAGGCCGCATATTCTTTAGCCAAACTCTTCACCGAAAAAATGTGGTATTTAAGGCTTAAAATAGCTTTTTTGAGAGCTACATTTATACGGCGACTACAACAAAAAAACATTTTATTTGTATACATTTTATTGAGATGAATTCTTGCCAAAATAAAATATAAACTGCAAAGTTTCAGCTAAATTTCTTAGAAAATTTAATTAAAAAAGCCTTTTTGAGAGCGACGTCTATAGGTGGACTATAACAAAATATGAACTGATTTAAAAAATGTTTACTGCGATGAATTCTTGTCTTATTTTGGAGCGACATCTATAGTGTGACTACAACAAAATATGAACCGATTTATATAATTTTTGCTGTGATGAATTAATGTCAAATAAAAATTGCAAGGTTTCTTCCAAATTTGCTTTAAAATGTGGTATCTATAGCTCAAAAACTATATTTTGGAGCGACCTATATAGGGGAGCTATATATATATGAAAACATTGACCAATATGGCCCATTTGCAATCCCAAGCAACCTGCAACTAAAAGAAATATTTCTACTAAATTTACCTAGCTCTATTATTACGGACTGCCGTGATTACAACAGACGGACGGACGGACAGATGGACATGGCTAAATCGTCTTAGAATTTTACGACGATTAAGAATATATATACTTTATCGGGTCTCAGATCAATATTTAGAGGTGTTACAAACGGAGTGATGAAATGAATATACCCCCCATCCTATGTTGGAGGGTATAAACAATTGCCATAAAATGTGTTTTACTGCTTTTTTCGCGTTTAGTGAATTATTTGTATTAGCTGATATTTTCTTCTATCATAGGCAAAGTTCATAAGTGGATCCACTCCTTCTGACACCAAACGTGACCCAAGAGTAATTTGAGCTATGACACCTTTCGAAAGCAGTGACCGATTGACTCAATATGTGGATATAATTTAGACTAATCACTTGACTGGCATTTTCTAACTTGTTCAGTCAATGTGTTCTCGACATGTCTGTCTTTTCTATGCCCGCCCGTCTTAATTTTACTCAATTTAATATACTGACATCGTACAACACACATTTACTTTTAATCTATTGCTAGATTTTGGTTTAGAAGTTTCACAGAAACTGTTACAGATTTGGAAATCTCATGTTCGATGTTACGAGTAATGTCTACCACGTCTTCGGTATGGGGAAGTTCCATTGAGGCTAAAAAAGACCATTTAAGTCCATCAAAACAACGAAATACTCTCTCTACTTCCGGCAAAACATGAATATGAACAAACCAAAGAAAAAAACTTTTCCCAAAAACTTAGTCAATTTAAATCGTACGAGTACTGTGACGAAATAAAGCTGCCATTACCTAGAAATGCTAAATAAATAAAAGTTGTAATTTAAATTTGCCTATGTGGCGTATGACTAACATTTGTTAAACATAACAAACAATAAAACTCATACGCTTAGATGGCCCAGCGAAATGGAAACGCCCTATCTTTCTATTTTCTAATAGTCACACATCTTATTCACGTTCTTATCGTTCGTTGACTTAGTTTAGCTAAACTAAAATATATTCTGTCCATCAATTCGTACTTACTTGCAAATAGCCAAAACAAAAACTTTTATGTATTGTAAAGATGATAAACAAAATTTAAAAGAAAAACAGAAAAACACTTTGTAATAGAAGCCAAGCAAAAAAATTAAACTACTTTCATAGGAAAACTTTCGACAATTTTAGAAAATATTATAAAACAAAACAGAATAGAAAATAGACAGAGAGGAGGAGAGTGAGATTGAAACAATAGCTGCAGAAAGTAAGATATTCACAGGGGACCTAATATTAAGTAAATATAAACATTATGTCGAAGAGTATTTATAAAACTTCAAGTAGCCCCTCAGACAATCTCGTCAAGAATATAAGATTAGTTTGGATATTTGAATTGTTGCAACATTATTCAAATTTGTTTATACCATTGAAAGGACATTAGCCAAGTTTTCCTGGCTGCGGATTAAGATGACTAGTTGTTACATAAATTAAAACAAATAAGAAAATTTCACTTGAGAAATATTAAATGAATGCAATTTAATACTTCTTCATAATAGGAAGGCAAACATTATAATCGATTTGGCATTTGAGCAATTCATGTAATACAATACTTTAATTTAAAAGGTCTCAGTCCGACCTATATTAAAACCGAGCTAGATTCTACTTTGGGGGAGTATGCTCCTCGTTTACAACTTTAAAAATATTGGGTGGCAGAGTCTAAACGGGGCTGTACGAGCTGCCAAGAGAAAAAACGTAGTGGTCGACAAAATGAAGTGTCCACGCCAGAAGTGGTTAAAGAAATCCACAAAATGGTATTGGATGACTCTCGATTGAAGGTTCGTGAGCTCGCTGATGTCATAGTCATTTAAAAAGGAACTGTACATCGCATATTGGCAGAAAATTTGATGAAGATAAAGCTGTGTGCAAGATGGGTGACGCGTTTGCTCACAATCAAGACAATCCACCAGTTCACACATCCAATATTGCTATGGCCAAATCAATGAATTTAAGTTTGAATTGCTTCAGCACGCACCTTATTCGTCAGATTTATCTCCCTCGGAATATTGTTTGTTTCCAAACTTGAAAAAAATGGTTCGGCGGACAAAGCTTTGCA
The DNA here is from genome assembly GCA_963930755.1 of Eudasyphora cyanicolor. Taxonomy (NCBI): domain Eukaryota; kingdom Metazoa; phylum Arthropoda; class Insecta; order Diptera; family Muscidae; genus Eudasyphora; species Eudasyphora cyanicolor. The sequence goes on along the minus strand of OZ005736.1, from coordinate 151,392,325 downwards.
GGCAATGAAGATGCTGGCTATTAAAAAATGGAATAAAATATTTTTTGCGTTTGTATTTTGTATGGTTCTCTTTGTGAAAAAAACTATTTAAAAAAATCTATATTTTAAAAAAGGATGTTACTTAACCACTATTTCCGTATAAAAAAGCTTATACTTACTACTACCTCCATTGAAAATTGAAATTAAAAAGAAAATTAAAAAATGTGGGTTTCTATTTTATGGAATTATATCCCTCAATCTACACAAAAAATATTTTTAACACAAAAATAAAGATATACGCTGTTAACATTTGCGGCAAAATGAGGGGCGTGCCAATAACGCCCACTTTTCTCTGGACCATAGGTACTAAAAAGCTTTACACTGTAAGAAAATTTCAAGTATTTGTATGCAATGGTATTCAAGTTATAAGCTGTTAACTTGCAAAGTGGTTCATTTGTGTGGGAGGTACCAAAAGGGGCGTACCAATAACGCCCACTTATCTCTTGACTCTAGGTTCTATGAAAGCATTATACTGTAAAAAATGTCAAGTATTTTAATGAACTGATGTAAAATTTATGAGCAGTTAACTATTGGTGCAAAATGGACCCTTTTGTTTGGGAGATACTAAAATGGGCGTGGCTACTTCGCCCATTTTTCTTGAGGTGTCAGCGTCTAATAAACTAGGCGGTTAGGTTAGGGTTAGGTTGAGAAGAGGAGGCGGTGAAATTCCACCTCATGTCCTTGGACATACACGTAAGCCAGTATTCGGCCTGTTGTGCGCTCTAATTGTTATTATTTAGAAAGGTCGGTAAGCTATTTTAGGAACTCTGTACTGTCGACATAGTCCTTAATTTTCTTCCAGTCTACGCCCCTAAGTTGGGTCAAGTCTGGTATAGCATCATTTCCTAAGAAACGTGATCTATTGTTGGCGAACGCTGGGCAGTGGCAGAGGAAATGCTCCAACGTTTCATCATCCTCCCCGCATGCCCTACATATGCTGTCATCTACAACTCCTATCCTATGTAGGTGTGCTTGTAAGCATGTGTGTCCTGTAAGGACGCCCATGATCTTACTAATTTCTACCTTGCTCAATCTCAGTAAGGTCTTGGCCTTGTCCTCGTTTGGGTCACCCCACAAGACCTTCGTTGTCTTCCCAACGTTTTCACTATTCCATAGCGTGATATGGGCGTTCTTCGCCCATATTTGTAGTTCAGAACGCATAACTCTGAAGGGTTTTGCGTTCTCTAATGTTGTTGTTTGCAAGTCTATGGCTCTAGATGCCAAGGCGTTTGCTTTCTCGTTACCCCTTACTCCGCAATGGCCAGGCACCCATATGATGCATATAGTGCCGTATTCGGAGTAGGCGTTAATCGCCATTTTACAATCTAAAACGGTCCTCGACCTCACCGTTCTAGACGTTATCGCCCTAATAGCCATTTGGCTATCTGTGAAAATATTCACTTTTGTTGGTCTTGTGTTAGTCCCAAGCCAGCTCACACATTCTGAAATTGCTCGGACTTCCGCCTGCAGGACTGTGTTATGGTCTGGCAGACGGAATAAGAGTTCGGTTTCCGGTTCTTCGATGTAAAGTCCTAGCCCCGTTCTCTCCCCTAGTTTCGATCCATCTGTATAACAGCAATTTCCAGATGTTGTCTGTACTACGGTTCCATCAATCCAGGATTGTCTGTCTGGTATCATGGTCTCACACTCAGCAACCATTGATCTTTCAGGTATTCTGTCGGATACTGATGATATGTCAGTTAAATCCACCGTCACTACCTCAGCTATCTTTTGATGATATGACACGTGATCGCTTTCGATCCATTCGCCCATCACTTTGAGCCTCGTCGCCGTGTGGGCAGCTTCATATCTAATCTGTATTTCTATTGGTTGGATATTCAAGATCGTCTCCAATGCCCTACTGGATGTGGTCCTCATTGTCCCGCTTATGCCGAGACAACACATTCGTTGGACCTTTTGTAATATCATTATGTTGCACTTATTCTTCATTGATGTCCACCACACTACTGATGCGTAAGTCAAAATAGGTCTGATTACGCTCTTGTAGAGCCATTGTGTCATACTTGGATTAAGGCCCCATTTTGAGCTAATGGCTCTTCTACATAGTGCCCAGCATATGTGAGCCTTGTTTGCTCGTTCTTCTATGTGGCACTTCCAATTTAGTTTCCTGTCCAGGATAACACCTAAGTATTTAACCCTGTTGGAAACTGGAATTGTTTTGTTTAGGAAATGCGGGTCATCATACTGACCAATCTTCGTTTTCCTTGTGAACAGACATATCTCTGTCTTTTCTGGGTTTACATTTAGGCCTCTCGGTCGAGCCCAGTCATATGCAATTTTTAGAGCCGTTTCGGCCCTTCTACAAAGTTGATTAGGATTCTTCCCCCTCAGAAGTATTATAACGTCATCTGCGTAACAGACTGGTTTAAGTCCTTCATCCGTTAGTATCCTTAGGAGACTATTTATAGTAGTGACCCACAGGAGTGGTGATAAAATACCGCCCTGTGGTGTTCCCTGTGCTACTCTGTCTCTTATTTTTATGTCGTGGGACCCACAATTTATCCATCTATTCCTTAGCATGTGGCTTATCCAGTCTCGGAGAGCCCGGTCCACCTGAAACTGGTCTAAGGATTGGATGAGTGTGTCGGTCCGTACATTATTGAACGCCCCTTCAATGTCTATACATACCGCAAGTGTATACATCTTTCCATTGAAGGATTCTTCTATGTTGTGTACTACATCGTGTAGGGCGGAATCCACCGATCGCCCTTTAACATAGGCATGTTGTCTAAATTTTAGCATTTCTCCTGGTATCTTACTTTTAATCATGGTATCCACTATACGCTCCATGGTTTTGAGTAAGAACGATGTTAGGCTTATTGGTCTATAAGCCTTAGGTGTTGCATAACTTGCCTTGCCGGGTTTAGGTATGAAAACTACCCTTGCCTCCTGCCAGGCTTTCGGTGTGTATGCGAATTTTAGACATGCTGTGAAAATGGCGGCTAGATGAATTGATATGTAATCCACCTCCATCTGTAGTAGTGCCGGAAATATTCCATCAGGTCCTGGTGCCTTAAATGGTGAAAAGCTTCTTACGGCTTCTTTGACCATATGGTCTGTAATGATATGACTTAGTTGTTCCTCATTTTCACTGTAGTTCGGTATCTCAGTCTGGCCCGTCGTACCTTGCAGAAAATGGGTGTTCATCAAAAGTCTTACCATCTCTTCGGTTGAGTCCACTCTTCTGCCCATATCGTCTACCATTGTTTCGGTTTGGGTATGGGTTTTTGAGAGGAACTTTTTAATTTTAGAAACATCGTTAACGCTATCGACCTGTTCGCAGAATAGCTTCCAGGAGTTTCGTTTTGCTGTTCTTGTGATTTTGTTATATTCTCTGAGTCTTCTATGGTAGTCGTCCCAGTATACTGGAGATTTTTTACGGCGTGCCCTATTGTAAAGTCTACGGACCTCTTTCCCAATGTTGCGAATCTCCCCGGTCATCCAAGGCTTCTCTTGGGCTGATTTCCTTTCTCGAAGCGGACAGCTGTCTTCGAAAGACCTTACTAATATATCCGTAATGTAGTCAACATTAGTGTCAATATCCTCAACACTTAGGCACTCGAAAAGTCCATGCCCTAGTCTTTCTCTAATTAGCTTCCCGAATTTTGTCCATTTAGTTTTGGCCTTATTTCTGAAACTTATTGGGTTCGGCGGTGGCCGTGCTATCTTAAACCTTATGTAACGGTGATCAGAAAAAGAATGTTCTTCAGAGACCCTCCATTCCTGTATCACGTCTATTAGATTTTCTGAACATATTGTTATATCTAATACTTCTTCCCTTATTCTATTAACGAAGGTAGCCGTGTTACCTATGTTAAGTGTTATTAGGTCGTTAGTATTCAAGAATTCTACTAGGGCCTGGCCCCGTTTATTAATGTTAGTACTACCCCACGCGACGTGGTGAGAGTTAGCATCGCAACCTAGTACTTCGTTACCTGTCACCTGTTTGTTTGACTTTCCTCACCAAGCGTTGTAGTTCCGACGTAGGTGGTAATGTCGGTGAATCGAAAGGCAGATATACTGATGCTAATAAACTAATACTATTTGTGGAATTTCAAAAGATTCGAGTAAGTAGTATAGAAGTTATTAAAGAATCAATATTTTACTAGATGTTAACCCTTTGTGGGGATGGTACTAGAAGGAGTGGACCAATATAAGCCATCTTCGAACATAGCCGGAGAAAAAAATTTCCGCATACCAAATGTGAAGTCAATAGGTTATTCCTTTCGAGAGTTATCGTGCGCACAGCCAGCTGTCAGACATACAGACAGACAGACGAACGGACAGATATTGCTCAAATGACTTAAAATGTCCCAAATCGAATGTCCGCCAATCATACTTAGGTTCTTAGGTCACTCCTTCGATGTGTTACACTCTTGGTTCGTCGCAAATGATATATACCCTCCTCCCTAGGGTGAGGGGACAATAAATAAATTTACCAATATTTTTTGTTAACAATAAATAATTTTTTAAGTTCGGGGTCTTGTTTAAGGCATTTTTTATTCATATTTTCATAACAATATTGCGCAATTTTTATTTCTATTATATGTAAGCTTATATTTGATTTGCATTACTTTTCTTCCAGTGCTCTAATACAAAACTATTTTTCCCAACGTATATGCATCAACGTATCTCTTCTCTCGGGTACGAGTATCTCTAAGATGTTTTCCGATACTGAAGTCCAGTACAACATAACCACTAAAAAAATACTGGAACATATTTCTGGCACGTACTTTAAAATACAAATGAAATATGACAAACACACACACAAATGCTAGATAATAGAACAATAATGAAAAAACTCAACAAATAAAGAGCAAGATGTTAAGATAGAAGGAATCTAAACCAAGAACGTCAAGTCACGAAGGACTAAAGTATCAACTGTACAAACAAAATACTTTTACAACAAATACAATTAATTTTTGATATGAAAACAGAAAAGCGAGACAAGGAAGCAAACGAATGGCCAACAACACGAAAAGTTTTTGTTGTAAATATATTGTGTTTAGTACACAGCCAACAATGATTGTACAAATAGAGATGACAAAGTCTTGTCTTAAATTCAAGTGAAATTCCTTTAAAATTATAATTTTAATTTACCTCCTATGATAGTGAGTGACTTGCTATGAGTATAGGACATCGAGGTCGTGTCCTATACCGCTATTCACGTTTGGTGGAATATATTTCAAGATATGTTAAGTCATTAGAGCTATTTCCCTGCTACAATATATATAGTAGACAACCAATCGGGTCATATACTCTATACATAGTAGAAAACTAATTGGGTAATATATTCTATAGATGCCAACAATTGATTTATCTAATATATAGTATACGACCAATACACTCTACAGTAGACAAAAATTTCGTCATCTAATCTATAGTAGACAATCAATTGGGTTATCTAATCTATAGTAGATAATAAATTGTGCCATCTACCCTGTATAAAAGAAACAATTGAGTCATCTATTCTAAAGCCGACGATCAACTCGGCCATTTACTCTACAGCAGACGATCAAGTCGGTTATCTAGTCTTTAGGGTCGGCTACCATATAGCATCCAAGAAACTGGGCCATCTATTATGTAGGAGACAACTAATTAGCTAATCTAAAGTAGACAACCATTTGGCCCATCTACCCTTTAGTATCCAAAAAATCCGGGTCATCTACCCATGGATCATCTGCTCTACAGCAGACTATCAACTCGGTCATCTATTCTGTAGTAGCCAATTGAATCTTAGACAACTAACTGCTTCATCCACTCTATAGTAGACAATCAATTGCATAATATATTCTGTAGTTGTCAACCAAAGGGTTATCTAATCTACAGTATCCAACCAACTGCGTCATCAATCAATATTAAATGGTTAGCTAAACTAAAGTAGCCAATAAATTGAGCTATCTACCCTATAGTGTCCAACAATGTGGTCATCTACTCTATATCAGACGATCAATTCAGTCATATACTCTATACCAGATGATCAATTACGTCTTTACTCTATAGCAAACGATCAATTCGGTCATCTACCCTATATCAGACGATCAATTCGGTCATCTACTTTACATTAGCCAACCAATTGGATCGTCATCCACTCAATAGTAGACAGTTAATTGAATCATATATGCTGTAGTGGTCAACCAAAGCGTTATCTAATCTATAGCATCCAATCATCTGAGTCGTCTATCCTAAAGCATCAGACCCATTGGATCATCTACTCTAAATCAAATGTTTAGCTAACCTAAAGTAGACAACCAATTGGGCCATCTACCCTATAGTACACAACAACAAGGTTCGTCTACTCTATAGCAGACGATCAATTCGGTCATATACTCTATAGAAGACAAACAATTCAGTCGTCTACTATATCAGATGACCAATTAGGTCATCCGCTCTATACCAGACGACCAACTCAGTCATTTACTCCACAGTAACCAACCAATTGGATCATAGACAACGAATTGCGTCAAACAATATGTCCATCTACAATTTAATATCCGAACAATTGGAGCATATACTCCATAACAGTCGTTCAAATCGGTCTATAGCAGACCATAAATTCGGCCATTTACTCTGTAGTAGAGAAACAGTTGCATCATATATTCTGTAGATGTCAACCAAAAAAGGGTTATCTAAACTATAGTATCAAATCAACTGAGTCATCTGCTCTAAAGCATCCGACCGATCCGATTGGATCATCTATTTTATATCATATGATTAGCTCAACTAAAGTAAGCAACCAACTAGGCATCTGCCTTATATAGGGTGGTTAAATTTTAAGGGCCGATGTTGATTTTGAATAAAACACAAATTATTTAGGAAATTATTGCCATATTGTCATTTCTTTTTATTATGATAACATTGGTATGGTTCAATTATGTATGGAACAAAATATCGGCCAAATGGCCCCGCGACCTCGGCACACCTATATCCGATGGTCCAAATTTTCGATGACGCTGAGGCATAATTGAGGTTATATGCCGTTAATGTGCAGAATTATCTCATCCTTTAGCTCATGCATTGTTGCTGGCTTATCGACGTATACCTTTTCTTTCAAATAACCCCAAAGAAAGAAATTTGCGCACAATTTTCCGGATTGTGGACACATTTGGTCGATTATGGGCGTTCATAATTTTCGTAAAAGGTTTAAAAAACTTTAACGCGTTGCTCGATTGTGTATCTTTCCATGGTTCAAATTGAGTTAGTCTGAAATTGAGAAATGTCAAATGAAATGCAGAAAAAACTTGACGTTTAGGTGTGGTTCACATTCAACATCGGCCCTTACAATTTAACCACCGTTTAGTGTACAACAATGTAGACCATCTAATCTATAGCAGACGAGCAATTCGGTCACCTAATCTATATTAGGCAATCAATTCGGTCAGTTATTCTATATCAGTGAATCAATTCGGTTATAACTCTATAGCAGACGATCAATTCGGTCATCTACTCTATACTAGCCATATGATTAGATCGTATACAACTAACTGCGTTATCCAATCTATAGTAGACAACTAATTGCGTCATATATTCTGTACTAGTCAACCAATGGGTTATCGAAACTATAGTATCCAATCAACTAAGTTATCTACTCTGAAGCATCCCAATAGGATCATCTGCTCCATTTCAAATGGTTAGCTAAACTAAAGTAGATAACAATTCGGCTATCTACCCTATAGTAGACGACAATCAGGGTCATCTACTCTATATCAGATGATCAATTAGGTTATCTACTCTATATCAGAGACTCAATTCGGTCATCTGCTCTATATCAGACGAAAAATTCGGTCATCTACTCTATAGTACCCAACCAATTGGATCGTAGACAACCAACTGCGTCATCCACTCTATAGTAGACAACCAATTGCATCATATATACTGTAGTAGTCAACCTATGTGTTATCTAATCCATAGTAAAACAAGTAAGAAAGTTCAGTCGGGTAAACCGACTTATGAATCCCCTCACCTTGAGTCCCAAAAAAATATTAGTAAATTTATTTATCTTTTTGTTTTAATTAAATTATTAAATTGCGTTTAATAACTTTAAAGTACGTATTGGTATTAAAGTTATAAGCTGTTAACGTTTGGTACAAAAAGTTCCATTTGTGTAGGAGGTACCAAAAGGGGCGTGCCAATAACGCCCATTATTCTCTGGACTCTTGGCTCTATAAAAGCATTACACTGTACAAAATGTCCAGTATTTATATACACTGGTATTAAAGTTATAAGCTGTAAACTTTTGGTGTAAAATTGTCAAAAGGGGCGCGGCAATTACGGCCACTTTCTCCAGACTCTAGGTACTATAAAAGCATTGCACTGTACGAAATTTCAGGTATTTGTATGCACTGGTATTAAAGTTAAAAGCTGTTAACTTGTGGTACAAAAAGGTCCATTTGTGTGGGAGGTACCAAAGGGGCGTGCAAATAACGCCCATTTTTCCCAGGTCTCTAGGTACTATAAAATCATTAAGCTGTACAAAATTTCAAGTATTTGTATGCACTGATATTAAAGTTATAAGCTGGTAACTTTTGGTACAAAATGTTCCATTTATGTGGGAGGTACCAAAAGGGGGTGGCAATAAAGCCCATTTTACACTGTAATGTAGGTACTATTAAACCACCCCACTGTTCAAAATTGCAAGTATTTGTATGTACTGGTAATAAAGTTATAAGCTATTAACTTTTGGTTCAAAATTGTCCATTTGTGTGTGAGGTACCAAAAGGGGCGTGGCAACTTCGCCCATTTTCTCGAGGTGATAGTGACTAATAAACTAATACTATGTGTAGAATTTCAGAGGATTCAAATAAGTAGTATAGAAGTTCTTAAATAATCAATATTTCACTAAATATTAAACCTTTGTGGGGGAATACTTGAAGGAGTGGACCAATATGGCCCATCTTCGAACATAGCCGGAAATAGAAGAAAATATTACCACATAATAAATTTGAAGTCAATCGGTTATTCCTTTCGAGAGTTATCGTGCGCAACAGCCAGCAGAAAACGGATATCCGCCGAACATACTTAGGGTCTTAGGTCACTCCTTCGATGTGTTACACTTTTGGCTCGTAGCAAATGATATATACCCTCCTCTCTAAGGTGAGGGAATAAAAATACCTTAAAGCATCCAACCAATTGGGTCTACTCTGTATGAAATGGCTAGCTAAACTAAAGTAGACAACCAATTGGGTCATCTACCCTATAGTGTCCAACAAGCTGGATTATCTAATCTATAGCAGACTACCAATTCGGTCATCTACTCTATATAGTAGCCAAACGATTAGATTGTAGACAACTATCTGCGTCATCCACTTATAATAAACTACCACTTGGATCACCCGCTTTAAGTAGGCAAACAATTGGGTCGTAAACTGGCTGTCCGTCTGGTGCGATAGCTGTTGCAAAAATGTACCAATTAACTTTCTATTTGCATGTGTAGACCTCGGATTTTTGCATATCTTTCACTTTGCATGAGATTTGTACCAAAAGTTGTATTTAGACGATTCATCACTCAAATTAAAATAACTTGAGTACATATCAATAAAATGCAAAATAGTATAGCAAAAAAAAATCGCCTAAATATATGAAAAGTATGGGGTAATTGCAAATCAAACCGACCCACTCGGAATATTTACGTATGTAGATTTGGATGAAATGTGGAATTAAGGCCTTTTACCGTTTGACCAATTTCATAGTGGTTTAGATTTTAGGATGCCAAAGTTGGACATCTACAAAATTTTTTTACAAATTTAATTATTTTGAAGTCGAAATAACTTTTGAACGGGATATCAGATTTGAATGATATAAGTACCATTTGAAAGATTTGAACATGCTCTCTTCGAATTATGAATTAAGTTACAAATGTTTGCGTATTAAGGACTCAGAAGGATGAAAATTTCCTTCAACCTTGATTATCTTGAAAAGCGTATCATCAATTTTTTTCGTTATAATTTTCAAACCCAAAACCAAAATTGGTCTCCATGGGTTAACAAAATATGAATTAATTAATGTCAGTTCGACTGAATGGTGTTAACGATAACTTTGGAAAGGAGTGACCGAATGACTTAAAATGTTGTACGTATATGGGTAGTTCTTTCTCAAGTGTCACAGGTCAAAAACTAGATCTTTCTTATATTCTCAGAAAATGTTGCTCTCGTATGTGGGAGCAATGACCCACAATATTAAAAAAAATCAATTAAAACTGGAGGCGTGGGGCGAGGTAAATTTTAGGAAAATTGATTTTTTCCTCTGTAATGGTTTTTTGAAGGTAATTTTAATGCTACAAAGCATTAGAAATTAAAAACAGGAAAAGCTTTTTCCACGTACTTTACATAAAAATACTAACTTTATCTAAACACTTTTCGCGGAAATAACAATATAAATGGCGATATCTCAGAATCGATCTAATTTTTTCCTTAAATTTGTTATAAAAAATGGTCAATATGTACTCTACCGATGGTGTAAATTTTGGAGTGGGCACAACTTACATTATAATAACTAATAACAGAAGTTACATTATAATAACTAAAAATTTAATTAATTTAAAAATATGCACCTGTTTTTCGATTCCTTTTTCTTTGAAACGAACTTTGGGCCAATCAGAAATTTGCTATCAATCTGCAAAAAAATATACAATTGCATATAATCCGAGGTCTATGCATGTGATAATATTTTACCGTTACCATCCTGATAAAGTGTTACAATTTATTGCAATACATAATCCCAACCCAAATCATTTGTAATTAAACACAATAATACATCTTCATAGCTACCAGGTCCAGAAAAATTATTAAAATTGTCAAACGCTTTGAATAATTTGGATACTTCTTATGGTGATTTCGTTTTTGCAAAAAAGTCCTACATTTGCATTGCCCTTTTCCCGAAAACTTAACTTTTATATCACATTTTGTAATTATGAAATTGGAGCTAAGTTGAATTCGAGGGACTACATCAGTTCCTCATATAAATGGCAAATATTTTTCACAATTTCGCAATGACGGGGCAACATTTTATCAGAATTGAAAGCACCACTAAATTGTCTACAATTCAGTGATAGTGGGAGTTATAAGCACACCCTATGGCGCTCAACGATGCCTTTTTGCCATAATTTAATATAATACAAAGATATGCTATTCTTGTGTGCCCAATTATACCAAGGATACACCCCACACAAAGGGACAAATCGAATATACCAAAATTGAATATAAAACAAACACATTATTTTCTGTACAGAGCAATGTTTTTCAAGAGTCTACGGTTCAGCACAAATTTGGCACATTTGCCAGGTACACAAATTTACAAATCCATGCGACAATAGTTTCCGTTCTGGCATATTCCACACAAAGTGAAAAATTACAAATTATATTTTCCTCTGTGACAAATTTGTCTTAGTTGTTCTTTAATGTTTAGTACATTTTAGATGCAAACTCGAGATATAAAGATTGTGATATAGACGCCACATTGACTCAAATTTGGCGGTGTTCGCTATTAAATACAAACACTCCTCTCTGGGAAATTTTCTAATAATCAGATGTAAAACACAACTTCCATAGAGATGTCAAATTGACAGGAAAATACGTATACCCTTTGAAGACCATTTCAAAAACACAATCATAGACAGCATGACAATACAGGTATAGTTCAGTAAATTTGGAGTTCATTGGTGACTAAGAAACGCAACCAAGAATTCGTTTATTATGTATTAAATGTAACTATCGCATTTACTTATTTTACAGACTATTGGATTTTGTTCGAAATTATTGCGAATTACTTTAATGTTGTTGTGGGAATTTTCTTTAATCTTAATAAGCATTGTTTTCGGCATACGGATATAGTTTTTTTTTATGCACAGAGAGAATGATTTGGTTGTAAAAATAGTGACACATACATACATACATATAAATAATCCGTTGGAAAATATTATTTCTGGTTGTATATTTTCTACCACTAGTCCTAAAAGGCACACTGAGACATAACAAACTTTTTCATTCTCTCTTTATCTTCCTCTCCGTCGATAAATCCCTGTAGATGGTCACTACATTTGCCACATGTTAGAGAGCGAGTAGTACACCAACACAAACACGGCAAAAGCGATGTCCACCACATTGATGAGATAGTGGCAAAGTCTGTGTGTTGAATCTCCTTATTTGCAGAGAAACAAATATAAATATTTCTCTTATCATGGCATCAACAGACTCATAAACACAAACATAGACATAGAAAGCATGGCAATACATGCATGGAGGATGTTGGGTCAATAACAACAGTATAGGCGGATGGGCGGGTTTGTGCTGAGCGAGTTCACATAGAACAAACAGTCTTCCTTAAATCTCCTATTTGGAATTACTGGGATTAGGCATATGAGGGATACGGAAATTCGAATTATCGAAATTACCTATTTTGTTGTTGGAATTTCATTCCATGATACAATAATTGTAAGTCGCTTGATAATGTCGCTTGCCCAGCAACGGAAAATCATTAATACTGTACCCAGCAAAAACTTGGTAAGCACATGATACTACCACTTGCATTACCAAGTAATGACATCTCATTACCCTCTGTCAGGAAATAATGACTTATTGATATTGACATAAATAAGTAATTATTTCTTGTTAATTTAAGTCGGATATTGTAATATATGAGGCAAGACCAATTTTAATAAAGAAACGTTGAGCTGATTTCGAAATTTAGTAACATTCCGAGTAAAAATAAATCTCGTCCTATATAATTGTATATGAATTATATGGGTAGTTCTTTCTCAAGTGTCACAGGTCAAAAATTAGATCTTTCTCAAATTCTCAGAAAATGTTGCCCTAGTATGTGGGAGTAATGACCCATAATATTAAATAAAATTAAATGAAAATTGGAGCCAGAGGCGAGGTCAAAGTTCAGAAAAAAATATTTTTTCTGAAAATTAAATTTAGATCTCAAAATAATTTTTGGCTGGCTGATGGAGATGTGTATGTGGTATAATAAATTGAAAATAATGCTTATTAAAGATTATCATAAAATCAATCATTCAACTACCCTAGGATTTCTTAAAGATCCTATTTCTTATTCAAAACTTTGCATTTTCTTCCATTAAGATTGAAGGTGTTGTATCCTGCATTGCTTAAGCACCTAATGAATATAAAAACAATTGTATTATCATTTTTTTGTGTTTTATATTTCGAACTCCCCACTAAAAAGCTGGCGAGAAAACTCCCATGAAATGCTCACCTACTTTTTCCATGGGCATGTCTCCCATTTGCTAAACTTCTTTAGAATAAGAGGAATGAGAAAGGAAAAAAATCCTGGGGATATTTGATTCAGATTAGGAAAACGGGGAAAAGGGAAAATAATTCCGGGGAATTTTATTTAGAAACGACTGTTTAAGTTATTTAATTAAAGTCCTTCGCACGATAACTCTTGAATGGAGCAATCGACTGATATCAATTTATTTGCGTCTACATTAGGCTAAGTTTGAAGATGGGTCGGGCATATTAGTAAAATCGGAAAAAGGTATATACTAAAACATAACCTGTTTCTAACACAAACTTACCTTCAGTGCTGAAAGAGAACAAATTAAAGTATTATTAATTAAAATTTCAGGATAACTTGAATAAACATAAAGAGATAAAAAACCAGCAAGGAAATGCAGAAAGTCGGCCTGTGCCGACTATATAATACCCTACACCTCCCTACCAATATACAAAAGGGATTTTGAAATAATAATGTGGAATATTTGGTTTCGTTCGAATGAAGAAAGTACTTAGCTCCGCCGCCACGTCAAGGCTTATTCCAAGGAGGAGTTGAATATGTTGATAAAATTAAAACATATATATGGAGGTTATATATACATAATTCTGAAATGTCAAATCGGGAGTAACGTATATATGGGGGCTATATCTACATCTGAACCGATTTCTTCCAAATTTAAAAGTGTTCATTCATATAATAGAAAACCTCTTTCTGCCGAATTTCATACTGATCGAATATAAAATACAGTTTTTACAGCTCTTACATAACAAATCGGGGGTAACATATATATGGGGGCTATATCTAAATATGAACCGATTTTAACCAAATTCAATAGGGATCAATAGGGTCCTTGGGCCAAAACAAAAGATATGTGTAAAGATTCGTCGAGATCGGACCATAATTGAGACCTGTACTTTGATTACAAGAATACATGCACAGACAGACGGACAGACATAGCTAAATCAACTCAGAAAGTGATTCTAAGTCGATCGGTATAATAAACGATGGGTCTATTTCTTCTCCTTTTGGGTGTTACAAACAAATGGACAAAGTTATAATACCCTGTACCACAGTGTGGTGTAGGGTATAATTAAAAAAATATTTTGCATATAGACAGAAATGCAAATACGGCATAAAATTCTAAAAATGTATATATTTCGATGAATTTTTTTTAAAGTTCTTTATTTTGATATTATAAATAATAATCAAACGCAACATGTGGAAATATCTAATGGAAAATCCCTCAATTCCCAAAAAATAAATCAAAAATCCATAAAAATGGGATTTTTTACTTTTAGTCCTATATCTTCGATATGAAAAGCCGCGCTCGGGATTCCCTTTGCAGTCGATTTTGTTACACCCTTATACAAATAAATAAAAAGAAAAATTTAACAATTTAGCTTTGCGATTGGAGAAAATCGATCAAACTTTTGAAATTTATGTAAAAAAGGTCCAAATCGGAGAAGGGTGGCAACCAAACCAATTAAAATTTTGGCTTCGGATTTTCCTAACAGATTCTGTGAAACGTCTCCTTTAAAATGAGTATAAATTTGATATTCTTTGTGCAACAAACTTTGTCTACAAGACCTAAATACGAATTGGACTTTTTCGCCAAAAAAACTCCAAAAATTAAATTTTTTCAAAAATTTTATTTTATAGGTCCATAACTTTCTTATTTCTTGACATATATTATCGATTCTTTTTTTCATGATATTGTAAATTTTATTGGCAATCCATAAAAAAACATGTGAACAAAATCGGTAAACTTTTGATTGAGATATTAGCTAAACTCCAAGGCAAAGTTGTCGAAAAAATGAAAAATTCAAATTTAAAATCCACATATCTCGGAAACTATTCAAGATATCTTCAACCTATGAAATGTTTATTGTAGGTCTGGTCTAGGAGTATGCACAGAAAACCACTAAATCGGAAACTCCATTCAAAAGTTAGAAGCCGATGGAAATTTTGTATACCCGAAGTGGTCAACTTTAGGGCCCTGTAGCTCCGCCCCTGTATGAGATAGGGGGCCCAAGTTCCGAACTTAAACTCTCTAACACCTCTTGTATACACACCTAAAATTTCATCGCCATACGATAAGTGCTTTTGAAATGGCAGAATTAGCCCACTGTGCAGCGCTTACATGTCAAATCGGGGGTAACTTATATAGGGGGCTATATATAAATCTGAACCGATTTCCCCCAAACGTTGCATTGTATCTAAGTGTATCACGAGACTACTCTCTGTCAATTTTTGTACAAATCGGTTCAAAAATGTTGCTTATACAGTGCATATATGCCAAATCGGAGGTACATATATATGGGAGCTACATGTGAAATGATTGAAACGATTTTAACCAAATTCAATAGGGATCGTCCTTGGGCCTAAAGAAAGATATGTGCAAAGTTTCGTTGAGATCGGACTATAATTGCGACCTGTACTTTGATTACAAGTATACATCTACAGACAGACAGACAGACGGACATAGCTAAATCGACTCAGAAAGTGATTACAAGTCGATCGGTATAATAAACAATGGATCTATCTCTTCTCCTTTTGGATGTAACAAACAAATGCACAAAGTCATAGTACCCTGTACCACAGTGTGGTGTAGGGTATAACAATTTATAGCTTTGTTCCATACTACAAGTTACTAGTTTTACCATGTTTTCCAGTTTTGCTCCAGAAAGCGTTCCTTTACTCGAAAAACTAGTACAAATAGTATACAAATTTAAGAGAGAGCTTTCAAAATGTATTTCTCTTTTACCACATTTTGACTAGCTTTTACTCGAAAAATGTTTCCCAGTAACAGTAGTAGCATTCACAATACATTGAAAGTTGCTATTTTTACAGATTTCCGTTCCCGTACTTTTTTAAAACATGTTTACTCAGAGAGAATTTTGAATTATTTCTCTTTTGCTAGTTTTACTATAAAAAAGTAAAGGAACATATCTTATATTTCTGAAATTTTTAAATAACTTGAAACGTACGCCTTTTGAGAATATTTTCCTATTTTCACAGATTTAAGATGCTAATAACAACAGGAAAAACATTTTTGTATTTATTTCGCTAACTGTAAAATGTTTTATTTTGAGCAGAGGATCGATATGCAAATTTATTTTGAAATCGGTAATGGTGACCCAAAAAAGTGTTTGGTTTGACATGGAACGAACGATATCATATGTACATATTTTGTTTCTGTTTCCATTGACTTCGAAATCATAAATTTTTCTAACTATTAGTTTTTAAATTGTTTGTTGGGATTTTAAAACAGTTTAAATATATTAATATAATTTTTAAATAAACCATAATAAGATATGCAAAAATAAGTGCAAGATGCAACATATTTTATTGTCACAAACATAATTGTGTTTGATATTCATTGAATTCGAAATTTAAAGAAATGCTAATAATTTTTTTTTTCATTGAAAACGAAATGAGTTTTTAAATATTTTGTTTAAATAAAGGCAAAACTTTATTTGTTGCAATTCCGACATAGACTTCAGGTATTTTTGTTTGCGACACTGTGCGTTCAAAGGGGTTAATCATATGAAATCAAATTTTTTACTGAGTGTGTCTGATTTTAAGCTACAGTTTTAACTGAGTTATGGATAAAGTTAAACACGCATATACATAGTCTATATCTACATTTTCCATATTATGCACGTGCCACCTCCTCTCCCATTTTGCCAATCAACTGATGTAGTTTTTTAATTAAGTTGTGCGTTGGAAATTAGTTTTCACTTATCAAATAAGATTGATATTGCGTTGGTTCCTCCTCCTCTTTTTGGTATTATCAGACAGTTTTTTTTCGTTTTCTTACTTCATTAAGAAAAGGAACAAAAACCGAAGTTTTCTTCAGAATGTATTTCTCTTCTCTATTCAGTTCAGGGAATCAAATTGATTTCCATTAGGGTATCATAAACAAATTTTTATGTTTCCCTTCATTTGATTTTGCTTCTACTTCTGATGCTATTACTGTTGTAATTAATTAATTTTGAAGAAATGAAGAATACAGAGAACATTAGATAGCACAGCAAACAATGGCGGTGTTGATGTGATGAGTAAGAGCTTTTAAAGTAGCAAAATTGAACATCAGCATCTTAAAGAATGTCAGTTCGGAAAATATGGCAACCACTTAAGCAAGACTCAGACTAATAAATTGAAAATTTAAGTACAATCAACCATTTAGAAGTTTTATTTATTTATATGAATTACAATACAAAATAAATTTATATTATATTATTACGGTACAGGGAAAAGCCGGGTTACAAAGGCCATGAGGCAAGATTTTGCAGCCACAGACCAGAGCCTCTGGTGGGAATCGAACCAATAACCCCCAAACTCATAGGCGAGCACGCCACCAACTCACCTACTGAGGCGCCCAACCATTTAGCAGTTTTAATAACTTCAGTTCACAAACTTTTTACGGAAGGACTGTGCATAACATGTTCTGGTGTAAACACGAAACAAAAATTTAAAAACATTTTTATGGTAATTTTTTTAAAATTTATATTTTCTTTAGTATTTGGACCGTATTGTTTGAAGTATAAGCTCGATAAAGTAGGGATAACCTTTTAGTTAAATGAAATTATGAGGTCTCTGTGTGGAAAATATGCCTCTCACGTAGAAACAGAAGTTTAGTAACTGTCGATAAAACAATTAGAAAAATTTAGATTTAAAAAAAAAATCGTTTTTTGATGGCAAGAAAAATACCATAAACAATAAAAAAAAAGAAAACAATCTCTATTTGACAAAAAACTATGGATAAATGTATAAATAATATCCCTTTTGGTAGAAGTAAGATAATTTTAACAAAATCTTTTTCTTATACCTCCACTTTTGTGATTAAGGTTATACATACTCGTATGTCAGTTGCTGCGGGCCAAAGTGTAACATAGCGAAGGCGTGATCTAAGAGATCCGTTTGGGCCATTTTAAGATATTTGAGCAATGTTCGTCCGTCCGTCCTACGTTCGGTCCGTCCGCCTGTCTGGCTGGTAAGCACTGTAACCTTCGATAGAAGTTCAAATTGACCGATTGACTTCAAATTTAGTCCTTATCAATATTTTTTTCTATCTCAGACTAGTATCAAAAATGGGCCATGTTGGTCCATTACTTCGAGTACCTCCCGCACAAAGGATCAACATTTAGTGAAATAGTGATTCATTAATAACTTCTATACTACTTATCAGCATCTCTCACAATTCCATACACAGTATTAGTTTCTTCGTCGCTATCACCTTGAACAAATGTGATTTGTCACCCCCCAATTTGCACAAAACGTTAACGGCTTATAACTTTTATTTATAAATACTTGAAATTTTGGGCAGTCTGGCGCTTCTATAGTACCTACATTCCCGTGAAAAATGGGCGTTATTGTCACGTTCCGTTTTCGTACCTCCCATATAAATGGACCACTTTGCTCAAAACATTAAAGGCATTTTTTCCAGTCCATACAAATACGCCCCTTTTGGTACCTCCCAAAATAAAAAATATGAATATGAAATTTCCATTACATTTAAAATATGTAAAATATATATTATCCAAATTTAATACATTTATCCATAGCCATACCGTTAATTCGTGCAAAAAAGGCAAATTTTTATGATTTTTTTGTGACGAAACGTTTCAAATTTTTATGTTTGAAATCAATGGTACATTAAAGTATAACTTTCAAATTTTTTTTGTAACATTTTCATAAAAATATATTAAAAAATATGGCAACGACAGCATTTATGCGGAAGCGTCTCGAAAAAAAGTTGAATTGCGATGACCCTCATAAGTCGATACCGGATCATCTGATATTAAAAAAAACTAATTTATTTAGCTATGTAGATAATCGTTATAGCCAGGTAACGCTGTCGAGTTTTTTCGAAATTCAAAATTTTCAATTTTTGGGAACACTTTGAAGTTAACAAAACGATTTTTGCGAGAAAAAATCGACAAATTGGTTATTGTTAAATAAAAAAATTAATTAATTTATAAAAAAACTCGGCAGCGTTAACTCGTAAAATATGTAAAGAAATAGTGTTAACAATTTCAAAAGGAGTTCAGTGGTTTTTTAGTTATGAGGCGCACCATCTTTGAAAACATGGGTTGTGGGAAAAATGCTTTAAAGTTTTTCTGATGTACTGAGTCACATATGAGGCGCGGTTGATTAGACTGCTGTATCTTCGTTAGTTTTGCTCCGATGCTCCTCAAATTTTCACACAATATTCTTCAAAGGTCCTAGATTCAGAAAAACACAAAAAAAAATAAAAAAATTTTAAATTTTATAAACGTAACTTCTAATTTTACCACTACCTGGTTTGGGAAGGTTTACCCTAACCTGTTGTTTTATCCGATATTTAGATAAGGTTATTCTATTTAATTAATGTGACTAAAACAGCTTCAACAGCATTTATATATCGGAAATATAAAACAACAAAAACATGTAAGTTAAGTTTTGAACCTGGTCAGTTCAACTATTACTGCCAACGTATGAATGAACAAACTAATCCCAGGATGTGTATGTATTTTACTTTTGGTTTGCATTTCTCTAAAACTTATCTCAGCTTTGCAAATTTCACCAACCTTTTGTGGTCTCCATTCTTCCATATTTTTGCGGTATCTTTGGTTAACTAAACACTTAGAAATTGTCAGAAAGAATTATCACTCAGACTGCTAGGATAAATGAAAGTATTTCAATGCAATATGCTGCAGAAAGATAAAACAGAACACATGGTGGCAAAATATTGTTTATGGTGTTTATATAAAATTGTGTTTTTTTTTTTTTTGGGAAAATTCAGAAAAATTCTGATAATTAAAGCAAATGATACTGAAGCCAAAAACTATATTTCCAAAATTACTTTTTATAGTATTTAATTTAAACAACAAGTAAGAAAGTTTCAGTCGGGTAAACCGACTAAGGTATACCCTCACTTTGTGAGTAATGTAATATATAACATTACACCAATAAATCTGTCAATTTGTGTGGGAGGTACCAGAAGGGGTTTTCCAAATACACATATTTTTCGGTAAACAGTACATTCTTAAATACATTGCATTGTGCTGAACTATAAGCGTTTATGTGCACTGGTATATTAAAGTTACGAGCTATGTAATTTTGGTATGATTTGGTCATTTTGTGTGGGAGGTACAAAAAGGGGCGGGGTGATAACGCCCACTTTTTACAGGACTATAGGCACTATAACAGCATTACACTGTACAAAATTTCAAGTATTTGTATGCACTGGTATTAAAGTTACAAGCCGTTTACTTTTGGTACGAAACGGTCCATTTGTGTGGGATGTACCAAAAGGGGCTGTACAATAATGCCCATTTTTTACCGGACTATAGGCGCTACAAAAACATTATACTGTAGAAAATTTCAAGCATTTTTATGCACTTGTATTAACGTTATAAGCAGTTAAATTTTGATGCAAAATGGTCCATTTGTGTGGGAGGTGCCAAAAGGGGCATGCCAACTTCACTCATTTTTCTCGAGTTAATAGCGACTAATATACTAATATTATGTGCAGAATTTCAAAAGATTCGAATAAGTAGTATAGAAGTTATTAAAGAATCAATATTTCACTAAATTTTAACCCTTTGTGTGGGAGGTACCAGAAGGAGTAGACCAATATGGCCCATCTTCGAACTCATCCGGAGATAGATCAAAATATTACCACATACCAAATTTGAAGTCAATCGGTTAATCCTTTCGAGAGTTATCGTGCGCACCAGCCAGCAGACACACAGACAGACAGACAGACAGGCAGACAGACAGACAGACAGACAGACAGACGGACGGACATTGCTCATTCGACTTAAAATGACCCAAAACGGATTTCCTCCGAACATACTTAGGGTCTTAGATCACTCCTTCGATGTGTTACACTTTTTTCCGTAGCAAATGATATATACCCTCGTCACACTAAAGTGAGGGTATAACAAGTAAGAAAGTTTCAGTCGGGTAAACCGACTAAGGTATACCCTCACTTTGTGAGCAATGTAATATGGAATATTAAACGAATTCTTCTGTCAATTTATGGGGGAGGTACCAGAAGGTTTTTAACAAATACACCTATTTTTCGCGGAATAGTAGATACTTTAAATACATTGCACTGCGCCGAATTATAAGCGTTTATTTGCACTGGTATATTAACGTTATGAGATATTAAATTTTGGTATGATTTGGCCATTTTGTGTGGGAGGTACAAAAAGGGGAGTGGCAATAGCGTCCATTTTTCACAGGGCTATCGACACTTTAAAAGCTTTACACTGTACAAAATTTCAAGTATTTTTATACACTGGTATAAATGTTAAGCTGTTAACTTTTGGTGCAAAATGGTACTTTTGTGTGGGAGGTACCGAAAGGGGCGTGAATATAACACCTGTTTTTCACTGGACTGTAGGCACTATAAAAGCATTACACTGTACAAATATTTTTATACACTGGTATTAATGTTATAAACTGTTAACTTTTGCTGCAAAATGGTGCACTTGTGTGGCAGGTACCAAAAGGCGCAGCAACTTGGCCCATTTTCCTCGAGTTGATAACGACTAATGAACTAATGCTATGTGTGGAATTTCAGAAGATTCAGATAAGTAGTATAGCACTTATTAAAGATTCAATATTTCACAACATTTTTACACTTTGTGGGGGAGGTACTAGAAGGAGTGGACCAATATGGCCCAACTTCGAACTTAGCCGGAGATAGAAAAAAATATTACCACGTACCAAATTTGAAGTCAATCTGTTACTCCTTTCGAGAGTTATCGTGCGCACCAGCCAGCAGACAGACAGACGGACAGACAGACAGACGGACGGACGGACGGACATTGCTCATTCGACTTAAAATGACCCAAAACGAATATCCGCCGAACATACATAGGGTCTTAGATCACTCCCTCGTCACACTGAAGTGAGGGTATAAACATATTCTTCAAAAAAAAAATAATAATTATTTAAACTTATTTTTATTAAAAATTTTTCAATTTATATTGTAGTCGCATTGCTATACATCAATTTTTATTACAAATTTTTTCATCTATAAATTCGTTTGGCTTTAAGGTTGAATAAAAATCACATTGCTAATGCCACATATGGTATTGAATTTCCCAGCAGAACTCTTTGATTTCCCTGCTATCATATCTCACATATTATTGCAATCCCAGAGGATAATTAAAATAAGCAAAAGTACACCAAAATCTCAGAGGAATATTCAAGCATATTGCTCGTAAAAACATCATCTACACTTATACTAATTAATCAAAACACAAGAGACTTTTTATGATTGAAGTGAAAAAATGTGTTATTTTATTCCCTTTGGCAAAAGGAAAAAATTGAAATTCATACAATTGCGATAGTACATATACGGTTATACTTATGTATGTGTATGTAACGTATGTATATGTTTGTAATATTAGATAGATTTGATTTATTCTGATCTCCATCATGGGGATGTTCCGTATGGCTATAAAAATAATATAAAATTAAAGACTAATTGATTTTGCTTAAGACTTACACAGAAACTGAAAAAATTTGTCCCAATTATTCCTGTATGGCCCTTTTAGCCATACAAATGGACCAAAGGGGTCGTATCTAAAAACAATTTCTAGCTCATAACAAGAATACCAGTAGCTATAGTTCATTAAAAATTGAGTGTAATTGAAAAATGTTTTAAGTTCGTACCAATTAAATCAAGTCGTATGTCACGAATGACACGTTCATTGTTCACTTGTAAAGCTTGAATAGAGTCTGGTTTATTTCGAAAGACCAATGACTTCAAATAACCCCACAAGAAATAGTCTAATGGTGTTAAATCACAACTTCTTGGAGGCCAATATCACAATTTCTTGAAACAATCGAATCTCCAAACTTTTCTCTTTCAGATCTGGAATCTACCACACAAAGCACACGTATATATTTTCGTACTAGTTTTTATATAATTTTTCTCGACATAATTATCTGCTTATAGACAATTAAATTGATTTCCAACATCAAATGACATTTTCGCTATTACTGATTATATGTAATCCATTTATTGTATTTAGCAAATTGTATCCTTTTATTTTCAATCTCACAAAGAAAGCTTTGAAACTGTTCAATTTTCGGAAAAAAAGTCTTATTATATTTAAAAAGAAATTTACTGAACACCTTTTTTAAGGGAGCTATTGTGACGATAACAAAAAGTTTAAGTCGAATCCCACGGTGATAACCGCATTTCTGCGATACTTTCGACTTAACAAAAGAAGCAAAGATCAAACTGCTGATGCGAATGTTCTTCGATGTCGTTTGGAATTAAACTTAAATCTTGCGAATAACCAAATTCCCCAAAAAAAAAGAAGACACACAATAGCAGATAATTCCAGGAAAACTGTAAAATTTGCCACTGTATATTCTTCAGAAACGTTTCGTTGCGTGTTGTTCAGCGGAACAAAACATTAGCAAATCGTCTTTGTCGCAGCGAGGCGGAAATGCAAAGACATTGTCACAAATGATGATAGCGGGAGCAAGGACAGACAGGCAGACGGACGGACAGACAGACATACAGACAGACGGACGGACGGACAGACAGACAGACAGACAGACACACATACTGACAAATGTTTTGCCATTATTCGCTTCCTTTTTAGCGAAAGAAGGTAAGAAGTAGAATACCTCTGCACGATAAGTGATGAATTTATAGTACGTCGACTAAAGCTCTGTATTTATTTGTTCCCAGCGGATTGAAATGAAGACATTATATTGTCATTACATTTTAAAAAGGTGCCACCGAAAAAATGATCCCGCTTAAAACAGACATCGCATCTGTACTATCGGCATCACATCACACCATTCCGGCGGGGATTGATGTGAAACTGTAAACGTCGTGTGTAATGCGGTGGCGTTTGCCATGAAGCGAAAAAAATCGCGTTAAGATATAACGAAACGATAAATACGACTGTGTTCGGATAAAAAGCTTACTTAACCAAATTGAATATCATTTTCTCCATTTTTCCAGCAAATTTTACGTCTATATATGTACATATAGCGCCGGCAGGGAATACGTAAAAGAAGGTGAGAGGTAAAGAGAATGAATTCTTAGAAAATGTGCTGTTAATGAAAATTCGTGACACGGTACGAACGCACATTATTAACACAAAATTTCTGAGAAATCAGATTAACATAATATTTTCACATTAACTTTAAATGGCTAATAACTACGATGTAATGGTTAATGAAGGTTGACCGTGAATCAAGTATCTTGCTGAAGTTAACTATTTACTATGTAGATTGAACATTTTACTAAACTTCTGAGAAATCAAATTAACATTTTTTTTCATTGGCTTTAAGTGGATATTAATTACAAAATATTAGTTAATGATTTCTGACCATATGTCAAATATTACACTGTGCGACAAATAAGAACTTTTTGTATCCCCAAGAACTATATAGAAGTAAAGAGATAGGCCAACCGTATAAAAACTGCATACTCAGTTTTTTATTTTGCGATCGTTTGTTTTAAAATTTCAAGGATAACATATTTAAAATATTTATCTTTGCACTTATTAAAATTTGAATTGATTAATTTGAAGAATCAAATGGAAGGTGAGAATTCCAGCTATTTAATAAAATTTTTTGAAAAAATTTCTAGAGACAAATGCTATAAAAATTTCCTTTTAAACTTTTATCCTTGAATATACTTCCAAGTTGTGGGTTTAAAAGTCTGAAAATTCACACACCGGGTTTCGTTGAGTCACGTCTAGGAATCAAAATATATCGATTTGAAGTTAGTAAGGGGCATTTTTTACGTTTGCGGGGCTTTTGTTTGACAAAACTCGAGAACGACTAGTCCGATTTTTCTGCAACCAATTTAGAAAAAAAACATTGCTTAAAAAGTCTATGTATATAAAGGGTTTTCCAACAAGAGGTGTTATTTTGGTATTTTAAGAAAAATGCAGTTTTTTGAGATAAATGATCGGAGGTTTACTTCATAATAAAGAGGAAGGTATGCCGTTAATAATGACCACGCTTACAGAACCATATCCTTTTCATGAAATTTTCCATATGTAAATAGCAAAGTGGCTGCCCTATGTCATCGATAGCCTCACGAATTCTATCTTTGAGGTCTTGAATCGACGCTGGGCTGTTGGCGTAGACCTTATCTTTCACGTGGCCCCAAAGAAAGAAGTCGCAAGGTGTTAAATCACAAGATCTCGGTGGCCAATTGTGATCACCTCTTCGACAGATAACACGGTCCGGATTATTTTCCCGTAACAGAGCAATGGTTTCGTTGCTTGTGTGTCACGTAGCGCCGTCTTGTTGAAAGTAAACGTTGGCCAGATTAATACCATCCAACTCCGACCATAAAAAATCATTAATCATCTCTCGATAGCGCAATCCATTCACCGTAACTGTTGATCCAACCTCATTTTCGAAAAAGTAAGGTCCAATGACCCCGCCGGATCATAAACCGCACCAAACAGTCGCACGTTGAGGATGGATAGGCTTCTCAATAATAATTTTATTTTTTGCACTTACATTTAATCTTTAACCTTTGTTTAGATTTACATTAATAAATTAGTGTCTTAGTAACACAAAAACTGCACAACATAAAACACAAAATTTAAAAAACAATTGCAAATATAAACAAAAACTTAAAAACTAATATCACAGAGCAATTGCCTACGTTCTATATCACATTTGAAATTCGACTAACTTAAACTAATGCTATGGTGTAAATTGCATTCGTGTTGTGTTTGTCTTCTTTGTGGTTTATTGCACTTTTTAGTTGTTGTTGTATGCGCAAGCTCTCCAGAGTAAATTTCTTATTCTCATGTTTCTCTCTATCTAATATTTTGACGTTCTGTGTGTTTGCTGTATGCCCATGTTCAATGCAATGTTGCGCAAGGGCCGTTGTTGTTTTTCGTTTTCGTATGTCTGTCTCATGTTCGTTTACTGTCGTACCTAAGCTCATTTTTGTTGCCGCATGTTTCGTTGTCATTTCAAGTGTTGTCATTCTAATAATTTTTTTTCTACCAAAATTGTCTAACATTTCTACCGAAATCATTTGAAATCTTCCATTTTTTATTTTACGAAAATATCCAAAAATTGTTATTGTAAGGTATTATTTAAAGTATACGGATAGACTCGCAATCCCCAGATGATTCCATCTAAACGCTGTAATCAAAGTACAAGTCGCAATTCTGGACAAAATCCACGGACAACTTTTTCGCATCTATGACGAACGGTATTGAATTTGGAGAAAATCGGTTCTGATTTAGAAGTAGTATTATACGTCTGATCATTATTAGATTTGATACAAAAGAGTTTAGTTAACAAGGAATGAACATTGTAAATTTTGAACAAAATAGGATCTGAATTAGATTAAGATCCCCATAAATACGTTTCTCCCGACTTGCTATCAATGTGCTGCTTATAGATACTTTAGTTAACATTCGATTCTCATGAACTTAAGCAGAGAGGAGTTTCTTTATGCAGTAACGAATATTGTAAAATTTGAAGAAAATCGGTTCAGATCTATATATATATATATATATATATATATCCACATATATGTATATTCCTTTCGATTTTGCATCGAAACGCTATAGAAACTTAATTTAACATCAAATAATTATGAAATTTGGAAAAAAAAAAGTTTCTTGTTACAGAAACGAACTTTAACAAGTCTGAAGAAAATCGATTCAGATTTATATATAACCCCCATCTATATATATAACCAGTAAGGAAAGGCAGAAAGTCGGGCGGGGCCGACTATGTAATACCCTACACCTCCCTAACAATGATAAGGGTCATTGCCATAATAATTTGGAATAATTGGTAAATGGGTAGAAACATAATTCTGAAACGATAATCGCTAAATTAACCAATATTCGTTCCTAAATTGAGAAACATCTTTCTGGAAAATTTTAATGATCGGAAGTAAAATACAACTTCTATAGCGGTTTGATACCAAATCAGGAGGAACATATATATGGAGCTTTAATATAAATCAGAACCGATCTTCCCTGAATACTAATTCATGTAAAAAGACCTCCTTCTGCCGAATTTCGTACTGATCGGATATAAAATACAGTCTCTACAGCGCTTACATGTCAAATCGGGGGTAACATATATATGGGAGCTATATCTAAATCTGAACCGATTTTCTCTGAATTTGGCAGTATTCCTTCATTTAATAAGAAACCTCTTTCTGCCGAATTTCGCACAGATCGGATATAAAATAAAATTTTTACAGCGCTCACATGTCAAATCGGGGGTAACGTATATATGGGAGCTATATCTAAATCTGAATCGATTTCTTCCAAATTTAAAAGTGTTCATTCATATATCAAGAAACCTCTTTCTGACGAATTTCACGAATTTGGCAACACTAGTGTTGTCATATGCAAACTGGGACTTGCATTGGAAGTGCACTCAGAACCTTTTGTCATTTGAGCGTGAATTGTTTTGTTTACAGTGTGTTGAAAAATTCATCTCGGTCTGTGTGTGCAAAATGCACTTTACAAATGTATCCTTTATGAAGACAACTTAACCCTTATGATTTCGAACGGCTAAATCGAATGGCATTAAGAGTTTTTTTTTCCTGTGACATCGCGTTTTCGAGATATTTAGCCACATATTTAGCTGGGTAAACAAAGGGGTTGATAAATCCAACAATTTTAGTATAGAAGGCTTCGAAATAGATGTTGCATGTCAAAGAACAACATAAAGGACAAAATTAATGATATATCAAAATTCGGTGAAACTGGTGTATTTTTTGGAAGGTGTATTCGACAAAAAGATTCCATGTAAATTATCACTATAGGTTCCCACAATTAACTTTAATGACAAATGGTTTTTGAAATACATCGTATTTATCCACAAAGTTTGCTGGGTAATGGAAGGGTTAGTAAATTCTGGAACAATTCTGGTATAGAAAGCTTCGAAATAGAAGTTCCATGTCAAAGATCTAAAGAATAGAAACTCTTTAAGCTGTATTTCTCACAAAATATCCGACACACCCATTCACCCCTTTACCCATGAAAATCCCCCTCCAAAAATAATGATATATAAAAAGTCGTGGAAATCGCAGGTTTTTGGGTGAAGTATTGGGCAAAAAGATTCCTTGTAAAAAATAACTATAGGTCCATACAATACACTTTTATGTCAGTCCAATGGTTTTTGAATATATCGTATTTATTGCTTATCGTTGAACAATTGAGAGTAAAGGAACATTTCAAGACCAGACAAAACTCAAACCTTGGCCAATAATTACGATATATTTGAAAAACCATTTGGTAGCCATAAAAGTATATTGTGGTGACCTATAGTGATTTTTTACAACGAATATTTTTATCGAATACGTCACACAAAAACACCAACGTGTTCTAAAAATTTTGACACAACATTATTTTTGGCAAAAATAATAAATAACCAGTAAGGAAAGGCTAAAGTCGGGCGGGGCCGACTATATAATACCCTACACCACTCTCGTAATATTGGATAACTCTGATATATAAATTTTGTAATTCATCTACCATTCTAAATTTCAAAATGATTGGATGTAAAATACAGCTTCTACAGGACTAAAGGGCCAAATCGGACGAAACATATATATGGGAGCTATAGCTAAATCTTAACCGATATTCTTCAAATTCGGTAGTGTTGGTTCATGGATCAAGAAACTCTACCATTCTAAATTTCAAAATGATTGGATGTAAAATACAGCTTCTATAGGACTAAAGGGCCAAATCGGACGAAACATATATATGGGAGCTATAGCTAAATCTTAACTGATTTTCTTCAAATTCGGCAATGTTGGTTCATGGATCAAGAAACTCTACCATTCTAAATTTCAAAACGATTGGATGTAAAATACAGCTTCTATAGGACTAAAGGGCCAAATCGGACGAAAGATATATATGGGAGCTATATCTAAATCTGAACCGATTTCAACCAAATTCAATAGCGATCTTAACAGTTGCGAAATACTCTAAACTGCAAAATTTCAGAACGATCGGAGTGAAATTGCGATCTGTAGTCGACGAACAACTTTACATGGACGGACGGACGGACGGACATCGAAATCGACTCAGCTAGTGATTCTGAGTCGATCGGTATACTTTAAGGTGGGTCTAGCTGTGTTATTTTCAGGTGTTACAAACATCTGCCATGAAACAAACTTATAATACCCTGTACCACAGTGTGGTGTAGGGTATAATAAGATATGCCATCCCGGAGCGAGTAAGTTGTCAGTTACGAACGAATAGAAATTTCAACGAGTAGGACTTCAAAGAGTGAGTTTTTCTGCTGATTTCGTACCGATTTTACCGAATTTTTTGTAATTGTCACAATTAAAAAATTGATATTAATCTAATCGATTGCAAAAAAAGTTGAAACTATCTTCGCGTGTGACATTTCATTCCTTTTCGTTCGTAACTGATAGATTTTGACGTTTTGGGCTGACGGCACATCTGTATAATTTAAGGTCTGTGATTTTTAGAGAGAGATTTCATGGATAAGGGGGTGAACGGGGGTGTCGGATGTTTTAGAAGGAATACTTCTTTCTTTCATTCTTTGACATGAAACATCTGTTCCGAAGATTTCTATACTAAAATTGTGTTTGAAGCAAATGATTGCATTTTTTTTTTGTATAACCGGTCATGTGGCCAGAGTTCCTTCAGTGGAATGAGGGCCATCTGATTGTCAACAATGTTCAAAGAAATAAGGAAAAACTGAAGAAGACTGATCATTTTGCATAACGACAATTGATGGGTCATCCGCCGTACAGCCAAATTTGGCACCCAATGTCTTATTCTTAATCCCCACATCAAGAAAAATCTACGTGATCAACGTTTTCCTACACCCGAAACAGCCTTTGAACCATTCAAAAAACATGTTTTGGAGGTGTCTCAATCGGAGTGGAAAAGATGTTTCGAAAATTGGTTTGAGCGCATGAAAATGTATATTGAACTTCACGGAGAATATTTTGAACAACAAAAACCCCATTTTCAATGATAAATGATTGTTTTTTTATTGCTGCTCCCGAAATATAAATAGCAATCCACGTAGGCTGCTGCTGCTGCTTTGAATTTGAGGCATTATTTTTATACCCTCACTTTAGTGTGACGAGGGTATATATCATTTGCTACGGAAAAAGGTGTAACACGTCGAAGGAGTGACCTAAGACCCCAAGTATGTTCGGAGGAAATCCGTTTTGGGTCATTTTAAGTCGAATGAGCAATGTCCGTCCGTCTGTCTGTCTGTCTGTCTGTCTGTCTGTCTGTCTGTGTGTCTGCTGGCTGGTGCGCACGATAACTCTCGAAAGGAGTAACCGATTGACCTCAAATTTGGTATGTGGTAATATTTTTTTCTATCTCCGGCTAAGTTCGAAGATGGGCCATATTGGTCTACTCCTTCTAGTACCTCCCCCACAAAGGGTTAAAATGTTGTGAAATATTGATTATTTAATAACTGCTATACCACTTATTCGAATCTTTTGAAATTCCACGCATAGTATTAGCTTATTAGTCGTTATCAACTTGAGAAAAATGGGCGAAGTCGCCACGTCCCTTTTGATACCTCCCACACAAATGCACCATTTTGCACCAAAAGTTAAAAGCTTATAACATTAATAACAGTGTATAAAAATACTTGAAATTTTGTACAGTATTATGCTTTTATATTGCCTACAGTCCAGGGAAAAATGGGTGTTGTTGTCACGCCCCTTTTGGTACCTCCCACACAAAGGTACCTTTTCGCATCAGAAGTTAACAGTTAACAAGTTAACAAATTTTGTACAGTGTAATGTTTTTATAGTGTCTATAGCCCTGTGAAAAATTCAATATTACATTACTCACAAAGTGAGGGTATACCTTAGTCGGTTTACCCGACTGAAACTTTCTTACTTGTTTTTTATTAATTAAGACGCAAAAATTTTAAGTTGTTTCCCCTCACAAAAATGTACACCCTTTGAAATTTAAAACAGTTTCAATTATGTGAGGGGGGAATTTAATAATGCGAATAACTAGAAATTTGAAGTGTTGTTATGCCCTACTCCTTATTATTTACACCTATAAAATATATTTTCGAAGGACACTTTGTAGTTAGATTCAAAGGATATCGAGGGGTAGAAACATATTTACTCAAACATAAAAAATAACTACTCGTATATCGCAAGCTCAAAGACAAAGCTCAACTATGTATGCTGCGGTTTTGGGAGAGATAATTTGCTTACATATGAGATGTAATTTAACTTCTCCTACGGCAGTGGTGTCGTACTGACATGGAAAATCACTGTATCAAATTGAAAATAAATGAATCTACGTCTTGACTGGCTTTTCGCGAATCCTTGTGAAAAATTGAGTTCACACACCTCTCCCCGAAACAAATCTAGTCGAGTCTAAGATTCTTAAAAAAAAAACACAACTTCTTTAAATGATAACGAATTATTCTGAAAACAATCCCCCCAATTACTCAACACAGGAGAGCGCTTGCGTATAACATCCAACATCCATTTGCCTTCACGTGGGAACCTGTCGCTGTCGAACCTTGCCCCTGTAGAGGAAAATGTATTAATGCGCCAAAGTACCAGACACAAATGTCACACAAATGTAATGTTTGGCATTTACCAACACCGCCCGTCGGTCCTACAGTCTATGAATAATGTGTTGCTCATCTCCTGGAACGATATTCTGTTATCCGTTTGTCATTTCGAAGTTCACTTCATTCATTCGCCCCGAGTAAATGCTTCAGAGATTGTTAATGATATACGCGTGAAATTAAGTTTTATTTTCCGGCTGCCGGATCTCCATAACGAATATAAAACAATTTTACGCTGAACTTTTGCTATCATTTGCTTTCAGTCAGTATGTCCGTCCGTCCGTCCGCCCGTCCGCCCGTCTGTCTATCTGACGGTTTGTGTAATTTTAATGCATTTTTTACCACTGAAATCCCAGCTCTGCGTGTGACATTGACATAATGAATGAGTGATATTCTATTTCATTAATTTCAGTTCTTCACTGTGTTTTATTCTATTTTGTCTTGTTTTTTGTGTTTCTTGCCCTACGTCGACGTTACACTAGGTGCCTTAGGGTGTGTTGGATTATAGGTGTCTAACTAACAATTGGCAGGTATCAAGTCAATGGTGTGCTACAAGGCATTGGTAGTGAATGGAGAAGGCCAGAGCTGAGAAATTGATAACGATGAAAGACATCATAATTTGCCTTTAAGGCAACGTATTGAGTTTAGAAAACAATTTGCAACATCTCGGCGTGTTAATATTCCACCGACAGTATGTAATTTCATTTTATTGTAGGTCCATAAAAATAATTGTTGTTTGTGAACATATATTATCACAATATCTAAGAGGCCAGACAGTAGACTGGAGCTGAATCGGTGTGTAGTAAGGTGGGTATAAAAAAATCCAATTTGTGACAAGCACAAATGGCGTTGAGTTCGGCCGGAAGTAATTATACAACCACCACCATGGAACACATTAAATAGTGTAATTACGAAAATCAGAATCTATATAAGTCAGTCTAATAAAGCCGGATCATTGTATGGACAAAGCGCCCATATTAGACAAACACAAATCATTCTTTTGGAATACGTGCCATTTATAGAAGTAACATTCTGAGAGAATTCAAAAGTAAAATGTTTCAAAATATTGCTCAATCACTTCAAGAGTGTCTTTACTCAAAATTTAAAATGTTTGTGGTGGCCTTACAGAATTACGAATTTTGCAAATATCCATTAATTAATCTCAACTCAATTTAGTTTATAAGTGAACAATCATATTTCGGATTATTCCAACTATTTTAAACTTCATATTTCATCTTATTTATTTTTTTATACGGACTTAAAAGTTACACATTTCGACAATTTACAATTTTGAGCTATGACAGTCTTGAAGTAAGTGAGCGATATGTCAAATGTTAACAAATTCTGTGTAGAAATAGGTAAAATAAAAACGAAACTGTTAAATTTCTGTCCAATTAATGGACATTTTCGGCCTCTATAACGCAAGAAATATTAAATCGTGAAGGTCCTTTATATGTGGTCTACCCCGAAACATACAGCAATTTCACCATAATCTGTAGGCATTTTCGGGTTTAAAATCGACAAAAATTCAATTCGGGAACATCCATCGTATGAGGGCTATAACAAAACGTAGTACAATCATTAAAGTTTTTGGTGGGAATAGTTAAAATGTAAAAATGGCAAATTTCAACCCGATTAGTGGTCATAGAGCGTCAAGTAGTCTACTTGGGCGTATCTACCAAACGGAAATTAAGTGTGACTTTGAGTCTACTGATCACAGTACTGATTCAATTGGAACCTATCACTGATCTGATCACGTGAAATTATTGGTATCAGTTAATTAGGAGTAAATGTATCAAACACTATTATTGTATGTGGTGTGTCTTCATATGGCAGTATATGAGAATTCTTTTTTTTTTTCATTTATTCTTTATTTATTTTCATATTTTACAGGTTTTTTTTGCTTCTATTTCCCATGCGAAGCCAAATGGCTTGTATGCAGGTTAAAATTTATATTTTTTGCTTGAGTATTTTTGTATTATTAAATTGAATTTAACTGTAGTGTGTATAAGATATAAACATTAGTTGAAAGAGACATTTCTATTTGATTACAAGTATATAAGGATATTTAATTCAATAAAAATTCTTTAGTTTTTTTTTAATTTCAGTAAGAAACGTTGCTTTATCAGTTTATTTCTTTTTTTTTGTTTTTCATATTTAATATATATATGGTGGTATTTCGTTCAGAGTTGTTGGTAGGCTTATTGCTAGCGCGTGCTTTCCATAATCTTTTTAAAATTTGAAACCTTGTATCTTCCTTGCGCCCTTCTTTTAGTGTTGTGTTGATGGTTAATGATCTCGAGTAGCTCCTTGTTATCGGTAAATTCGTTGGCTATTGTTGTTTGATAGAGAGCTTTGATGTTTAAAATTTTTAAGTCTTTGTATATTTTTATGTTGTTTATTATGTGTTGGTTTTGGTTATTCGTTTCGGTATTTAATTCGCGTGAAAATCTTGTGTTATTAGTGCCATTAGCATTATTTTGGGTTTAAGTTCTATTCTGACGTTGCACAGTGGGAGGAATTCCACAAAAAATGGGAATAATTCTGACGTTTCTTAACCAGACAACAAAAGCCATCAAACTTGGCATGTTTGTAGAACAAATATTAGAGAAGTTAAATTTTGAGTTTGGGCCCCCTGTGGTATATAGGGGCGGAGCTGCAGGGCCTCAAAGTTTGCCACCTCGGTTGAACAAAATGTTTAAGCGCGTTTAACATTTAGTATTTTCCGGCCGATTCATAAAATCTTTTTTTGTGTGTATTCTAATAACCGAGGTCTACAAAAGGATTTTTGCACCTAACAGTTATCTTGTATACTTACCGAGATATCTGCATAAAATTGAATTTTTAATTTTTTCCCCGACCCCGATATATTTCCATTGAATCTTTAAAAATTAAGATATCTCAATTATTTTTTTTGTAATTAATTAAACGTAAAAAACTTAAACTACTACTTTGGTGTCCTTGGCGACCCCCACTGAAATTTTCCGGCAAACATTTTCGTAGAATATTTTAAGGATTAATTAAGGACTTTTTTAATTTTTTCGAAAAAAGGGTCAAATTGACCCACTAAGAGGGGAGCCAGAGGGATGAGATCTTCCACAAAAATGATCCTCATAAAATTCCACTGTGTAACTCTGACAATGAGAAATCTCTCAGATATTAACTTACATCATTTTTTCCATTTAGTATAATGCTACCTTCGACCAAAAAATGAAAACTTTGACCCACTGTAAAAAAAAACTCAGATCTACTCAACATGCCCTTTCAGAATTATACGGTCGCTATTCTGTTCCAAAAATGCTGTTGGACAGTGTAGTGCTTATTTAAGATCTTTATTATTCTGTCTTGTGCTATTTGCAGCGTTCTGCAGCAAAACTCCTTTGACTCCTTAGTAGGCAACAAGTTGGGTTATCTACTCCATAGTATATGATATGTTGAGTTATCTATACCCTTGTAGAGGACCAGTTCGGTTATGTACTACATTGTAGAGGACCAGCTGGATTATCTACTACTTAATAAACTGACAGTTGGTTTATCTACTGCTTAGTAGAAGTCAAGATTAAAATTTGTAAATATTTCCTCGTAAATATATTTCTGGAAACGAAATCACTACTCGTTGACGGCGAGTTGGTTTATCTATTTCTTAGTTGACGACAAATTGCTATTCTTCTCCTTAGAAGATGACCAGCTGGACTGTTTACTCCTTAGTGTGCGGAAGATGACCAGCTGGACTGTTTACTCCTTAGTGTGCGGTCAGTTGGATTATCTATTATTTAATAGATGGCCAGCTGAGTTATCTACCAATTAGTTTATAACAAGTTGGCTTGTCTACTAATTAGTAGATGACCAGCTGGATTATTTACTCCTTAGTACGCGGCCACTTGGGTTATCTAGTAGACGACCACTTGTGTTATATACTCCTTAGTTGATGACCAGTTGGATTATCTGTTCATTACTAGATGCCCAGTTGGGTTATCTACTCCTTAGTTAATAACAAGTTGGCTTGTCTACTCCTTATTAGATGACCAGTTGGATTATTTACTACTTAGTACGCAGCCAGTTTGGTTATCAAATCCTTAGTAGATAACCAGTTGGATTATTCTTAGTACGCGGCCACTTCAGGTATCAACTCCTTAGTTGATGACCAGTTGGGTTATCTACTCCTTAGTTGGCGACCAGCTGGGTTATCTACTCCTTAGCAGATGACCAGTTGGATTTCTTACTCCTTAGTAGTAGTTGGGTTATCTATTCATTAGTAGATGGCCAGTTGTCTTATCTACTTCTTAGTAGATGACTTGTTGGATTATTTACTCCTTAGTACGCGGCAACTTGGGTTATCTACTCCTTAGTAGATGACCAGTTGTGCTATCTACTCCTCATGTGATGACCAGTTGGGTTTTCTACTCCTTAGTTGGCGACCAGTTGGGTTATTTACTCCTTAGTTGTTTTTTTACTCCTTAGTAGTAGTTGGGTAGATAACCCATTAGTAGATGATAAGTTGGGTTATCTGCTCATTATTTGTTGTTCAGTTACTTTCTATACACTTAAGTTTATGACCCGTTGGGTTATTTGGATGATAAGTTGGGTTATCTACTCATTATTTGTTGATCAGTTACGTTCTATACACCTAAGTTTATGACCCGTTGGGTTATTTACTCATTATGAATGAATGAATCTCGATGTAAACTTATTCACCGAAGATGCTACCAATCTTTAATATTTTTATATAAAGTTATTTGTGGACTTATTGATTGTCCGTAATTATGAAGTTTAATTCCTTTTAATGTTCCTTTAAGGAGGTTACAAAACTATGATTTTTTAATGTACCACTTCATAGAACTAATTATGGTCTTAATGAGCCTATTTTGGATCCCTTAGAGAATTTAACAAAATTTGTTAAATGTATAATCTGGATTTTTCTATGAATATTTCTGAATTTAAAACTATACTCGAATCAATTTATTACTAAGCAATAGTATGTAAGTAATTGTTTTTCCATAGACGAAATAAATAAATAAAAGTAGGCGGCCATTTGGGTAATTTATACACGACTGTATGGCTATCTTATTCTCAGTAGATAACCACTTGGATTATTTACTCCTTAGTAGTAGTTGGGTTATCTATTCCTTAGTGGGTTACCTAATCGTTAGTTGACGACCAGTTGGGTAATCTACTCCTTCATATAGGTCCAGTTGTGTAATTTACTCCCTAGTGATATCAACTCTAGTTGGGTTCTCTACTTCGTAGTGGATGATCAGTTGGGTTATTTGCAGGAGTTCAGTTGGTTTTCTAATCATTAGTTAACGTATAGATGTGTTACCTTCTTCTTAGTGGACGACCACTTGGGTTATACATATTTTAGTTCATGGTCAGTTGGGATATTTACTTATGAGTGTGCGGTTAGTGGGTTATCTATTCCTTTGTAGATGACCAGTTAGGTTTGTTACTCCTTACGGTCAGCTGGGTTATCTATTCCCTAGTAGGCTGTCAGTTATATATCCCATAGTAGATGACCAGTTGGTTTATCTACTCCTGAATAGACGACCAATTGGGCTATGTTATGCCTTTGTATATGATCAGTTCGGTTACTAACTCCTTAGTATGTGGGCAGTTGGGTTGTTTTCTCCTTAGGTATTGTCCAGTTGGTTTATCTACTGCTAAGTATGGAAACAGTTTGGTTATCTACCACTAAGTGAATGGTCAGTTGGGTTATTTAATCCGTATTATGCGGTCAGTTGGGTTATTTACTCCGTATTATGCGGTCAGTTGGGTTGTCTGCTCTGTTATATACTCCTTACGGGATGACAAGTTGGGTTACCTACTTCCAAGTAGAAAACCAGTTGAGTTATCTATTCTATTTCTATTCCTTAGTGATTGGCCAGTTGGATTATTTACGTCGTATTATGCGGTCAGTTGGGTTGTCTGTTCTGTTATATACACGTATGTACTCCTTACTAGACGACCAGTTGGGTTATCTACTCTCTAGTAGAAAAACAGTTGAGTTATATATTTCTTAGTGATTGGTCAGTTGGGTTGTTTACGCCGTATTTTGCGGTCAGTTGAGTTGTCTGCTCTCTTATATATATCTCACTGGAAGACCAGTAAGGTTATCGACTCCCTAAATCTGTTTTGTCTATGGTTACAAATAATCATCTTGGTTGCGACTGGCATATGCTATTAAGTGCCACCTTAACTCTTCTCCATAATAAGTCTCCAATTTTGACTTCATATCATCCGCAAATAATCCATTTATTCCTTGGTACTTGGTTGATATAATTTTTCAACGCCTAAAACTCGACAGCAGACGGAAATGTAAAACTGTCTTAAAATTTATGAATTCCCTAATCAGTATATCAAGAGGTTACAACCAGAGTTACAAACAATATGATTTCAAATTTTACTAGAAATATGTTTTGGTCGATTCTGTCCGTGTGTCTATCATATGCTGCAATTATGGTAACTTATTTCATTCTTTACGAAGAACAATAGATACATAGATGTTTTTTCTAAAAGAAACTATAACATTTTAAAATTTTTAACATTTATAAATTACATTTTGGGTTTAATGATTTTGGAAGCGAACGAATGGCCAGGACCTTTTGAATCAATTGATTAAAACGATTAAAAACGTAATCTTTGACGTTGTATCTCCCAGAGTGTATTCTTTTGTTGGTTTAGTATATTAAATCGAAATTGTTTTACTTAAACTAGAACACACTCCCCGGTGTCGAAACCTATTACCCATACTACCTGTCAGATTAACTTTAGACGGAAAACCCTGATACTCGGACTCCACAAAATAATTTCATTCCAATTAAAATATCTATAATTTTCTTCACGTATCGCAGTAATCTGACACACCTCGCTATTACAGCGAAGAAAAACTCACAGAAAATTGCAAATAAATAAGTTAAACGTGAACATAGTTTGCCCTTTTGTTGTATTTATCTGATAAAGAATTGCGGTAATCACCCGCTGGGTTTTGCCGTATTTTTTTCTCTCTCTATCTCGTTGTCATTGTACCTGGAAGTGGGAACAGTGTAGACGGCGTACGTGTGTCTATCACGGTGTGCGTGAAATCTGTGACACATTTAAATTGGTTTTTAAATAAAACCACAAGACAAATAGCTGTTTTAGATGGCTTAACCGACCGAAGTAACCTGGTTTGGGGAAGCGAAACCAAAAAGTGTGGGGGGGGTAGAAAAACTGAAATCCACCTCCAATTTACAGTGGCATACCAATGACCTCAAACTTCATTTGAAAAAAGGACACTCATACAATACTTGTACTTATATACATACATACATATTTTTTGTTATATACTGATACCTAGATTTAGATAAATATGGTTAGAGAAATGTATACGAGTATGGAAGAAAAAAATCAGTTTCGTGACACAAAAAAGTGACAATCTCAAATGTAGATATGTAGTTACAAAAATGTCTATATACATATATATATGTATATGTTTGTGTATGTGTATATCGTACGGACATTTAAACCTGGACAAGTATACACCTATTTACTTGTTACATAAACACTGACACAAAGGAATGTTAACAAATGTCATTGGGTTTGATGGTGACAGCGCCAACGATAGCAACAACTACCACTACCAGTCCAAACAACAACATCATCATCATCATCTCCTAAGAATATCCTGTCCCTGCGTATTGCACAAATACACAAATACCCAGGAGCATTAAGGAACTACCTTGTGACCCACAGACCCAATGACTCTCTTACTAACTTTTCTTCATTTACCGTGAAAACGAAAAGAAAGAAAAAATGAAATCAAGTTTTTATCGTAGTATCATAGCTTAGATTTGTTCCGTACTATGAGTAAGTCCGTGTGCATTTGTTTCATTTCTATTTTCTGTATATTTAGCGCAAAAGGACATTAGCAACTTTCGC
Organism: Eudasyphora cyanicolor; assembly: GCA_963930755.1. Classification (NCBI taxonomy): domain Eukaryota; kingdom Metazoa; phylum Arthropoda; class Insecta; order Diptera; family Muscidae; genus Eudasyphora; species Eudasyphora cyanicolor. Next base: position 151,352,545 of record OZ005736.1, on the reverse strand, counting down.
TTAAGGGAACATACAGATATTCACCTGTAAACCAAAGGAACATCATTACTCGTTTGCGGGGAAATTCGCACAAGTTTACGTGACCGCATAATATCTTTGCCATCAAATGAAAAAAAACGCACATCTAAAGGTACACTGTGAACTTAACAGATCGACTGTTTCTGTACCTTTACATAGCACAGTGGAGGAAATTCGGAAAAACAAAACATAATTCATTACCAGACACACATTTTATTTTACTGGGATATAAAAGTTATACAACATAGTGTTCGAAATTTATATCTTCCGTATTCCAGAACAGTGTGTGTGCAAAATGCTCTTTAAAAATGTATTCTCGATGAAACAACTTACTGCGAATAATATCGAATAAATGTTCATTCATGATACCTACTTCGTTCACAGACAATTAAATGGAGAAAAGGGAAGTGGGCTTTTTATTGTTGTGTGTTTTTCCGTCGGCTACCTGTAATGAATGAGTTTTCTAGAGAAATCCCACCCACATTTATAAATCCAAATTTTTTTGGAAAGTTTTGAATAAAACGCACACGCGCCTTAAAGCTGTCACAAATAATGATAAGTATCTGTCAGTAAAATATTGAAAAATGCGTAGTATTTATAGGTGTTAATTGATCGATTTTTGTCATTCAACAAGTGTCGGAGAACGCGAAAAGTACAACTTTTAAATTTTAATTTAAAGTGAAAAATATTTTAGGAAAGAACCGTGTACAGCGATATGACAAACAGACACGAGCGGACAAGTTGCTGTATTATTTTGAATAAATCAATGCATCCATGACGTAAAAATTACATTTCATGCATTTCCACCTTAATACCTTTTTGGCACAATTACCTCAGGAATCGGACGAACAAGGAGAGAGGTTCCACCAGGTGCAAAGCGATTCAAAGGCAAACAATTAGATGCATTACTTGCGGAGGATTGTTGGTGGTCTTATAAAATAATGTAGTTAGAAGACGAAATCATCGAAGATGAAGATGACACTGAAATTGGTGGACACACTGAACAAAACATGCCCTTGAATATTATGTCTAACTCGGATGAAGATGCAGACTCAGAACATGAATATGAACAACCTGCGAAGAAAACAAGATCATCAGAACCACAAGTGTCAAGTTCAACGAGGATGGGTATTGTTTCCATGCATAGATAACATATCGTCATCTGAAATCCGAAATCAAAAAAATTAAAATTAATTTTATGATTGATTATGTATAGTCTATTAGGCTAAACTACACATTCCTAACACATTTTGGAGTTCAATATCAACCAGTAAGGAAAGGCAGAAAGTCTTACGGGGCCGACTATATAATACCCTACACCTGCCTAACAATGCGATAAGGGTAGAAACATATTATCTAATTCTGATCGGACATAAAATAAAATTTTTACAGCGTTTACATGTCAAATCGGGGATAACGTATATATGGGGGCTATATCTAAATCTTGACTGATTTCTTCCAAATTTAAAAGTGTTCATTCATATAATAGGAAACCTCTTTCTGCCGAATTTCATACTGATCGAATATAAAATACAGTTTTTACAGCGCTTACATTTCAAATCGGGGGTAACATATATATGGGGGCTATATCGAAATCTGAACCGATTTTCTCCGAATTTGGCAGTATTCCTTCATGTAATAAGAAACCTCTTACTGTCGAATTTCGCACTGATCGGATATAACATAACATTTTTACAGAGCTTACATGTCAAATCGTGGGTAACGTATATATGGGGGATATATCTAAATCTGAACCGATTTCTTCCAAATTTAAAAGCGTTCATTCATATAATAGGAAACCCCTTACTGCCGAATTTCATACTGATCGGATATAAAATACAGTCTTTACAGCGCTTACATATCAAATCGGGGGTAACATATATATGGGGGCTATATCTAAATCTGAACCGATTTTCTCCGAATTTGGCAGTATTCCTTCATGTAATAAGAAACCTCTTTTTGCCTAAATTCGCGCTGATCGGATATAAAATACAGTTTCTACAGCGGTTACACGTCAAATCGGGGGTAACTTATATATGGGGACTATATCTAAATCTGAACCGATTTTCTCCGAATTTGGCAGTATTCCTTCGTGTAATAAGAAACCTCTTTCTGCCGAATTTCATACTGATCGGTTATAAAATAAAGTTTTTACAGCACTTACATGTCAAATCGGGGCTAACATATATATGGGGGCTATATCTAAATCTGAACCGATTCTAACCAAATTCAATAGGGATCGTCCTTGGGCCAAACAAAAGATATGTGTAAAGTTTCGTCGAGATCGGACCATAATTGCGACCTGTACTTTGATTACAAGAATACATGGACAGACGGACAGACGGACAGACAGACGGACATGGCTAAATCGTCTCAAAAAGTGATTCTATGACTATCGGTATAATAAACTATGGTTCTATTTCTTCTCTTTTTGGGCGTTACAAACAAATGCACAAAGTCATGATACCCTGTACCACAGTGTGGTGTAGGGTATACAAATTTACCATTATGAGTGATCCTCAATATGACGTTACAGCAAACAAGGTCATTAAAAAAGCGAAAAGATTCATAAAATTTTATTATATTTTATTCAGAATGTACGCCACAACTAATTGCGCTAGATTTGTTATTTGCTTTCGCCTTAATAGTCTGAAATCCCTAAATTTGGTTAAAAGCTTAAAATTACTTTACTTTGTTTTTTGCTTCTCCTGAAAAATCATGAACATGTGGGTTACGTTATTTTGGATTTCAGGTGACGATATAAAAATATCATATTTTCTGTTTAAGAATAGGTGTAATATGAATTAGAATTTAGTTTATAAAGAAAAAAACAGTATATATATTAGGGATCAAAATAAGAAACTTTGCCGAAGGAACCATACCTCTAAAACGAATTCTGATGTCCCGGAAAAAATCCCACTTTGACCCATTTAGAGTGCTCCAATCGAGTCCAAATGTATGGGTCGGTCATACATTTGGACTCGATTGGAGCACTCTAATTGGGTCAAAGTGGGATTTTTCAAAATTTTCCCCTACCCAAAAGTTCGACCCAAATTCCGGGACATCAGAATTCGTTTTAGAGGTATGGTTCCTTCGGCAAAGTTTCTTATTTTGATCCCCAGAATACGATTTTCACTGAGCAATGGCGACTTTTTTTGCCCCCCACAAATCGACCCGGCCTAGGATATATATATATATACGAGTATACCCCCCGCTCTACAGTGAGGAGATAAAAATCCATCAATTTCTACGACTATTGATATATCATCATTTGTAGAGGGAAGTTTTCGGGGGTAAGGGGATGAGCGGAGCTGTCGGGTGTTTTAGGAAGAATACTTCTAGAAGTGTCTCCTTTATGTCGTTCTTTGACATTGAACAACTATTCCGAAGCCTTATATACTAAAATTGTGTCTACATATACTAACCGCTTTGTTTACCCAGCAAACTATGTGGCTAAATGTCTCAAAAACGTAATGACACAGGAAAAACGGCTAATGCCATTCGACTTAGCGGGACGAAATTATGAGGGGTGAGTTGGTTTCCCTGCGGACTGGCCCCTTCTTGTACCCAGCAAAACATCTGGTTCACTCGACTGGCAAAATGAATTTTGAAGATGCCTTAATTATAGCAAATAATTAAGAAATGTTCAGTCGAGTAAACCGACTATAGTATAAAGTACTCTCACTTCGTGAGTAATGAAATATGGAACATTGTGTGGGAGCCAGATGTGAATTTATCATCACCGTTTTCTACCACTGTGTAGTTGATTTCTTCCAACTTTACATTTTCTCAATTTGACAATCCATAATAATTTTTTTATAAAAATCTAATAACTAAAAAAAATAAACAAACCCTTACTACACCACTGTATGTTCAGTGACCATGAAATGTTGCAAATGTCAATGCTCACAAAAATAAATGCCCTGAAAAGGGAGAAACAAAGAAAAAACGGGAATATCATTACCTTAATTTAGAAAGGGCGTAACTGAATTTTTTTTCGAAATCGAACTTTTTACATATTCTAAAAGAATTTCAGCGTTTGCTATCAGAATATGTAAAAAAACTCATTGTGTAAAAAAATTTCATTTACGCCCTTTCCGAATTAAGTTTCCCATACTAAAGGGAAAGCACAGTAAGTGGCGGGAGAAAATGCCACAGAAACAGGCAAAGACTATGTGACGACAATGAGCGCAGAATGACAAAGTATTACGCGTACACAACATAACAAAACAATTTAGTTAATTGTTATTTGCCAAATACAATGGCGCGTTCTCGCGTTATGTCCCTTTTTCCGACAACAGCAAAATTATTGACGTAGTTTTCAATTTGTAGAGGAACGAGACTTTTCTCTTAATTCAATGCCCGACTCGCATGTCTCGTGAGCAATTTTGCCAATTTACATAGCATTCATCAGCATTACGTAAATAACGGAAAAGGGACGAGCTGCAGGACATACATGTGGTTGTATTGGTTATTACGTGTAGATCGTCTAATACCACCAGCTACAGCCGAACAGGATTTATTTGCTATTGACCTCAAATTACAAACCCATGACACAAACAGCAGTTTTTGGTCGTTCGTCCGTTCATTGGTTTACTTCAATTTTCCTGGGTTATTCTGATCGGAGAGAAGGCGGGCAAAGGGGTACGGTTTGCTGATGACATTGCAAGGAAGTTACTAGCCAACAATGTGGGAGTGTTTAAGTTAATGTCAATTTATTACTTGGTTATTGATTTCCATTCACCACCAGAAGGAGCAGCAGCAGCAGCACTACCATTAATGGTAGTTTTTGCCCTGCAAATGGTATACTCGTATACACATATTGAGTAAGGTCACATGTATTGGCACAAAAATTGACATAGCCGCGGGTTGAAGGGAACGCATGCTGATTATCCCCACAGATATCCAAATGAAATAACGAGTTCAGTTCAGTTCGGGGGAGTAACTCAAGACAAAGAGTAACAAACGTTTTTTGGGGTGTTATGTAGCACAGTATAGAAATGTTTGTTTGTACTCGTATATCGGTCGATTGGTTTATAACCTATAATAGGAACAAATGTACGAGTATAGTACTTTAATAAGAGTATAAAACGCATTAATGGATTGTCAATTAGGTAAATCAAATGTCTGGAATAATCAACGAAATAGATAGCAACTACAATTGAAACCAGTATGGAAAAGCTAAAATCGGGCAGAAAAAATACATATAGTTGTTCCATATCTGAAACGATTTCATTTAAACTCCAAGCCTTCAGAACTACTACTTTTCATGATTCATAAAAATCTGGTAATTTTTTAAACCCCAGATTCTAAATTAAGACACTAATATTGTAATTTGAACAGTCGAAATCTAAACGTGAACCAATTTTCGGATAAAGAAACTCCCTTTACAAAAATGTTCAAAATCAAGAGAACAATTGTTAATGTTTGTTTCTGTAACATTAACTCTCCTCAGCACAATTCTTTATTTATCGATATTAAAATCAAGCTTTTATAGCATATTGATACCAAAACGGAAGCAACATATATAGGAGACATTCTATGACAAACGGTACAATTTTTGACATCTCTAGCTTTGATTGCTTCGAAAGTTTGTATACATATGTATACTTCTCTTAAAAATAGTTTATACGTGCTTCAAGAATAAAATTAAGAAAAATTTCTTCAAAAGTTATGAGCAATAAAAAGATGATGGAATTACGATTTTTTCAAAAATGTTTGTTCATTCAGTCGCTTGTAACTCCTGAAATTCTTGACCGATTTTGATGTACTATACCTTGTTTTGACGGTACTGTTATGCAATTTTCAAAAAAATAAAAGCTAATAATTTTTAAAGTTCTTACCATTTTAATCTTTTAGATTTGATTTCAAAAGCGATTACACCAAATGTTTTTTTTTTTAATTTTAAAGTCATGGTCTTAGGCGTCTTTTTTTAGCGACTTTGGAAGTGGTGAAATGATGGAATCTATTTTTTATCAAAACATCTTCTAAAAAACAATCAAAATTTCTGTGAATCTATGTCAAATAGGGCTACATTTTTTGCGGCTAGTTTTAAAAAATTGGAAGTTGTATGGCCATTAATTTTTATACCCTACACCACACTGTGGTCCAGGGTATTATGAGTTTGTGCATTTGTTTGTAACACCCAGAAGGAGAAGGGATCGACACATCGTTTTTTATACCGATCGACTTCGAATCACTTCCTGAGTCGATTTAACCATGTCCGTCTGTCCGTCCGTCAGTCAGTCTGTCTGTCTATGTATTCTTGTAATCAAAGTGTAGGTCGTATATATGGTCCGATTGTGATAAAATATAGCAATGTGCTCTTTTTTGGCCCAAGGACGATCCCCACTGAAATTGTTTAAAATCTGCATATGGCGGAATATAACGGGACCTAGCGATCTGTATTATCCTATATACGCAAACCGACCGCAAAATCTTATGCCGCAAAAAAATGTTGCCTTATTTTACATAGATTCACAGATTGCTTCTTCGGAAATTGCTTTGATAAAAAATCTTTAAAAAGAATAGATCATTTCACCTCTTCCAAACTAACACAGTCGCTAAAAAAGACGTCTAAGAACATGACTTTAAAATATCAAAAAAAATCAATTGGTGTAATCATTTTTGAAATCAAATCTAAAAGACTAAAATTGTAAAAAATTAATAATTGTTATGGGTTGTTACAATACTTTTTTATAATACTGAATGTACATAACAGTTTCGTCAAAACAAGGCACAGTACATCAAAATCGGTAAAGTATTTCAGGAGTTACAAGCGACTAAATGAACAAACCTTTTAAAAAAAATGTAATTCCGCCATCATTAAATTGCTCATAACTTTTTAATTTTTTTTTAAATTTTTTTCTTGAAACACGTAATAAATATTTTTAAGAGAAGTAACAAACTTTCGAAGCAGTCAAAGCTAGTGATGTAAAATTCGTACTGTTTGGCCTGAAATAACTCGTAGGCTAGGCTCTGAACCGATTTTCTTCAAAGTTTATAGTTTCCATTCTTGCATCAATAAACTCGTTGTGCCATATTTAGTAATGCTCGGAAGTAAAATACACTTTTATAGCGCCAGTTTAAAAATCAGACGGGGTAAATATATATAGAGGCCATATCTAAATCTGAGCTGGCAGTATTCATCGCTGGATAAAGGAAATCCACTATGCCAAATTTCAAACTGATTAAATTAAAAATACAGCGTTTGGAGACCACATCTGAGGGAAAATATATATGGAGGCCATATCTAAATCTGAGGCGATTTTTTTAGATTTAAAATTATTCGTTCTTTTATCAAGATTCTTGTCTCTGCCAAATTTCATAATGATCGAATGTAAAACATAGTTTCTATACCGCTAATATCCCAAAACGAAATGAATATATATATGGGGGCTAATCTAAATCTGAACATGTGAGTAGTATTTAGGCTTAGCTCGAAAAATTGAGAATATATTTATATATATAATTCTAATTATTATATATCAATATCTAATTCTGAATCGATTTTAACCAATTTATATGGGGAATGCCCTTGAGCAATGAAGAAGTTTCTGCCAAATTTAGTAGTAATCGTAACATAACTACGACCTCTCATGAAATTTTCCTATTTATAGTTAACTTTTCAGAACCGCATTCTATCAAACGCACCCGCGAAAATTCGCCAAACAAAATGTCTGAAATACTTTACCCTTCATTAAATCCCGTAAACAGCTTGCCAAGGTACATACTATAAATCATGCGAGGATTTTAAATTCTTTGCTTTTAAGAACTATTCGCAGTACCATAAAGGCGAATGATGAATATTTACCGGCGACGACATAATATTTATACGCCACAGTGATCAATTCAATAGAAAATATGAAATGGCAAACCAAACAAGTAAAAGCGTTAAGTTCGGTCATGCCGAATCTTATATACCCTCCACCATGGATAGCATGTGACATCACAAATATATATGTAATAACATACACCTTCCTAACAATGAGATAAGGGTCATTGCGATAACTATTTGAAATAATTGGTAAATGGGTAGGAACATATTATCTAATTCTGAACCGATAATCGCTAAATTAAGCAATATTCGTTCCTAAATTTAGACATCTTTTGGAAAAATTTTAATGATCGGAAGTAAAGTACAACTTCGTGCTGATCGGATATAAAATACAGTCTCTACAGCGCTTACATGTCAAATCGGGGGTAACATATATATGGGAGCTATATCTAAATCTGAACCGATTTTCTCCGAATTTGGCAGTATTCCTTCATGTAATAAGAAACCTCTTTCTGCCGAATTTCGTACTGATCGGATATAAAATACAGTCTCTACAGCGCTTACATGTCAAACCGGGGGTATCATATATATGGGGGCTATATCTAAATCTGAACCGATTTTCACCGAATTTGGCAGTATTCCTTCATGTAGAAAAAAAACTCTTTTTGCCGAGTTTCGCACTGATCGGATATAAAATAAAATGTTTACAGCACTTACATATATCGTCAGCTTAATGTTATTTTTGTGTTTTTTGAGTAAGGAGTTGACAATATGGGTTTCAAGCATGTTCTTTCAGAATCTGCAATCATTTTTTTCCTATCTCGCCTAGTTTTCGAGATATTGGTAGGGTAAATTTATTTAACTCTGAATAACGAAAAATAATTTTGATATTTTTGTGTGTGATATAAAGTGTGTAACTCTTCAGTCCCGATATACTCAAACAATAAATTGCGTTTTTTTTATAGCCGATTCTAGGCTATAAAAAAGTACTAATAATTTTTTCAAATTTCTGGTTTTATTGGAAAGGTTGAACTTTGTCATTTAATAATGGAACACAATATCATTCATATGACTACCACGACTGGCTCCACAATTTCAAATTTTAGGGATCGACTCAGGCCAGGTAAAATTTTAAATTTGAATAGACTACAAAAAAAGTACTGATAACTTTTTAAAATTTCTGGTTTCACTGAAAAAGTTGATCTTTGTCATTTAAAAATGGAACACAATATCATTCATATGACTACCACGACTGGATATGCATTACCTCATCCGATTAACCCAATTTTTCAGTACATTTTCGATGGTTTCGGGTCGAATCTCTTCAATGGCAACATAGATTTCATGTTTTAAAAACTTCATGATTTCAACATTTCGTTTTTAGGGATTTTCAAATTTATTTTGGGAATTATTTTTGGAAATATAACCATTTTAGGAGTGCAGTATATATTTATAAAATTTCTGTCAACATTTGAAAAAAAAATATTATTCATTTTTTCCCGATCCGTTCCTACCGATTCTTGTCTCATTTTCTTTTCTAGATAGACAACAACATTTTCTATTAGATGTAAGGATATTGCCATTAGACATTCATAATATTATTCTATTTGTTTTTTTATTTTATATACATACATACACAATACATACCAATTTTTGTTTCAAATCAGCATACGTAATCAACCTGAAAAGCAAAACAAACAAAATTAATAATCTTCATACTGAAATTTGTCGTATGTTTATAAATTACTTTATAATTTTCTATATCGAGTATATGTCACAATTTGAACGATAGGTTCATTAAAAGTGTTTAGATAATATAAATTTAAATAAACAATTGCCTAAACAAAAAATGCCTTTGTAAAAGTGAACATATTTACTTAAATCATAATATCAATCAACTGAGATTGCCAAACATTGATATGGATTTATGTCACAATTAACAAAGAAGGATTTCCTGCTTCTTCGCCGACATCATCCCCAGAAGGGACAATGTTTGTTCTCTCACTCACGCAGACATTAATTAGTCGTTGTGTAAACTTTTAAATCAGCCTAAGAAATTATTTTCCAATTTGTTATTGTATAAATGGTAATTATATAATTGCCCCCTTTCTTCTTCTGAAGAGTATAATAAATTACTACAAAAAGGGAAGAGTTTTTTTATTAATTCAAACTTTGGCCCAAAACACTCCGCAATACTTAAAAGGATTACATTAGCAAAGTAATTAATGATAAGTTTTTCGCAAGAAACTTTCAATATTTGATTACATCAAATGGTTTTCCTTACTTGCGGAAGGAATGGTTTGTTGAGTGGCATTAGTTATGGTAATTATAGAAACAATTTTATGAAGCGAAATAATTAGGTTGTGTGGGTCACTCGTTACAAATTGTTCCATTGATTCGCTAGAGTTCCATAAATAAATTTGCCTTTGAAAATAAGCTATAGTATAAAAACGAGAACGAAAATCTCTTTCGAACAAAGCGAAGTAAACACAGAAGTACGCACACCGTTATCATCAAAGAAATATAACTTAGAGCTTTTCAGGAAAATATACCGCATCGCTCAGTGGGAGGAATTAACAAGTAAAAGCGTAAGTTCGGCCATGCCGAATCTTATATACCCTCCTCAATGGATTGCATTCAGTTCAATTACTGCAAAAATCTTTGAATATGTAGCAAATCTTGGATGATTTTTGTTTAAGCAAATTATTGGAAAAAACGAACGCTGCAATTTTTAATCCAAATTTTTGGCTCAAATTCTTAAGCCAAACTTTTCATCTGAAAAATGTTGTATTTGAGGCTTAAATTAGCACATTTAAGGGCTACCTCTACCCGGGGACTACAAGAAAACATAAACTAATTTGTATAAATTTTTTTGAGATTAATTCTTGCCAAAATAGAATACAAACTGCAAAGTTTCAGCTAAATTGCTTAGAAAAGGTGGTGTGTATGGCTTAAACAAGCGTTTTTGGGAGCGACATCTATAGGTGGACTACAACAAAATATGAACTGATTTAAAAAATGTTTACTGTGATGAATTCTTGTCTAAATAAAACACAAACTGCAAAGATTCGTTTAAATTGGTAAAAAAAATTTGGTATTTATGATTTAAATAGGAATATTTTGGAGCGACCTCTATAGGGTGACTATATCAAAATATGAGCCGATTTGCAAAATTTTTACTGTGATGAATTCTAGTCAAAATAGAATACAAACTGCAAAGTTTCAGCAAAATTGCTTTCAAAACCTGGTATCTATGGCTCAAATTGTGTTTTGGGGCGACCTCTATAGGGGAGCTATATCAAAACATTGACCGCTATGGCCCATTTGCAATCCCAAACGACCTGCAACTATAAGAAGTATTTCTACCAAATTTGATCAACCTAGCTTATATTACGGACTGTAGCGTGATTTCAACATCGCTAAATCGTCTTAGTATTTCACGACGATCAAGAATATATATATATTTCAAGTTGTTGCAAACGGAATGACTAAGTTAGTATACCCCCATCCTATGGTGGAGGGTATAATGAATTTTCACATGCAGACAGAAATTTAATAACGCCATAAAATATTTAAAAACGAATACGAGTATGTTTCAATAATATTGTAGTTTGTAGGTCTGGCCATCACAAATCGAAAGTAATTCTCGAATCATTATATTTGCCAAACTCAATCCCACACTTCCCAAAATAATTTCAAAAATCCCCCTAAATCAAATATATTAAAGACCGTGCTCCTGATTCCCTTTGCAGTTCAACGTACATCGCCTCATCACATATAAAAATAGTAAAGGTTTTAATATACTAACTTCGCAATTGGAGAAAATGTGGATTATTTTAGAAATTTGTGTAAAAAATTGTCTAAATTGAAGAAGCTTGACAACAATACCAGTGGATATTATTGACCCGTTCTTTCATGGAGAACATTGTCTAGGAAGTTTTCTTTAAGATGAATAAAAATGTATTATAAAATTTTTTCAAAGAACTTCTTTTATAACTCAAAAAAAAATCATTTACAAAAAATATTTTTTTTTGAGAATATAGGGTGATCCATTTCGAGGTTCCCTACTTTTTTAAAGAAAAAAAAAAACACAGAAAATTCAAATTGTCTAAATTGAAGAAGCTTGACAACAATACCAGTTGATATTGTTGACCCGTTCTTTCATGGGGAACATTGTCTAGGAAGTTTTCTTTAAGATGAATAAAAATGTATTATAAAATTTTTTCAAAGAACTTCTTTTATAACTCAAAAAAAAAATCATTTACAAAAAATATTTTTTTTTTTGAGAATATAGGGTGATCCATTTCGAGGTTCCCTACTTTTTTGTAAAGAAAAAAACACAGAAAATTCAAATTTAATGGGGAATGTTTATTATCATTTGAAAGAACATTCTTTGGCATTTATTTTTTGAAGATTATGTCTATCAAATGTTGGCCGCGGCTACGTCTCAGATGGTCCATCCGTTGAGTCCAATTTTCGATGACTCGTTCGAGCATTTCGACTGGTAACTGGCGAATGACACGCGTAAACGTTGTTCAGGCGTAAGTCTTTCCATGATGAAATGCCAAACAATACTTAACAAAAATAACATGACAGCATGACACGACTCACACGTGATCTGTCCAAAAAAGGCTATTGAAAAAAGTATCTCCAGTTGTATCACCCTATATAACCCCATATCAGATTGCATTTTTTTCCATAATATATCAAATTTTGCTCCCAATTCGGAAAAGTTAACATGAAAGTTAACAATAATACGAAAAACAGGAAAGTAACACTCGCATAAACATTTTCTTCAAACAATGTGCAAAAATTTGAATCCCAATCGGATGACTGGTTAAGAAACGGCTGAATTATTTCCTTTTTTTAGTTCTTCTCACTGTACAACGGGTGGATAAAATTTGTTCATTCTTTGTCAGACAATATTCATTGCAAAACTAATCTAAAAACATTGAGAATGATTGGTACGTATTTTATTGTTGTTGGAGAAATAAGGAACTCCTTGAAAAAAATATATTGTTTGTTATTTTCTTATTCCGGACAATAACAAAAATCCAAGAAAGTCATCACGAAAATGAAGGCACAAAAATAAAATCCATCCAAAAGATTTCACAGAAAATCTCAGTAAACATAAATGAATAAACAAGAAGCATAGTGTCCTTTACCGTCGATATTCAAGATTTCTTTACTTTCAGCAAAAAGGAATTCACAAGAAAAACATTTGCGTTTTTACATAAATAGATTACATAAGTGAAAGAAAAGGGGAAGACCAGTCGGCAAAAAAGGTTAAAGCCAAATCCAATGCCTGTCAATACCAGCACCAAGGTATGGCATGCCATCCCATCCCATCCTTATCGTTTTCATTATCATCTTCTCATAGTGTCATCGTCTTCATCTCCGTCTTCATTCGCATCAGCTGTGGCAGCAACGGGAGCGATGGCTAATGAAGCTTAACGTTTAAATGGCATTCGCATTATCACAGTTTGTTGAGAGTTGTTATTTGAAATTTCCTTTGACTGCTTTTCCAATGCAGGGAATGTAAATGAATGATGGAAGGGAGGGATTGAAGATGATGGTATGCTGCTATGCTGGTGTTGTTGCTCCATCTCATCAGCAACAGTATCATCATCTCCGGCTCAGCATCACCATGACTATCACGAGGAGCTGCAGCAGCAGCAGCTCTACCAATTCCGGAATAATGTTGGTATGGACGGTGGAAATTTATTGTACCGTATTTTTCTTTCAACCTTCTATCATAACTGATGAGTTTTTGGATTTAAATATGTTAGCCATTTTTGTTATATTTCCTAAGTGGAATTCAAGGAAATGAAAACTCCAAAAAAATATTTATTTTATTTTAAAGAAGTGATAAAGCTAAGATACTTCTTAGCCAAGACACACATAAACATCAAAAAATATTTATTTTGTTTTAAAGAAGTGATAAAGCTAATATGCTTCTTAGCCAAGACACAAACCAGCATGGGGAAGATTATCATGTTAATATATTTATACCAAATTTTTTAGTGAAATTACCTCTTCCAATAAAATTCAAGTACACTAACCTAACATTTTGACATTTTGTCTATAATACACAGAAAAGATAAAGAAACTGAACATGTCAACGGACACAAGTAAAAACGACGTTAAGTTCGCCCAGACCAGATTTTATATATCATCCACAATGGTACAGTGGGAGGAATAAAAAAAAAAGAAAAACATTTTGCGGTTTCTTAGACAACCGATTGGTATGGGCATTGCCGTATCTACCATATGGGCTAACTGGGCTGAAGCCTCGGTGCACAAGGCATTTGAGGAGCGCAAAATTTCTGGGAACACATTGATTCTCCGCCACGTGTGTTTCGACGTCTTGACCACTGAGACCCCTCTGGTAGTTTTTGAGCACAAAGATTGCTCACATATTTCTAAGAGCGTATCATGCTACTCAAATTGGGGCCTATATATTTTCATTCTTTCTGATATTTCAAAGGTATATTATGATATACAACAAGTAAAAGCGTTAAGTTCGGCCATGCCGAATCTTATATACCCTCCACCATGTATTGCATTCAATTCTATTTCAGGAAAAATCTTTGGATATGGAGCGAATCATGAAACTACCGCTTTTGTTTAAGTAAATTATTAAAAAAACGAACGCTGCAATTTTTAGCCAAATTTTAGGCTTAAAATAGTATTTTGAGAGCTACATCTACACGGGAACTACAACAAAATAAAATTTGATTTCTAAATATAAATTTTATTTAGATGAATTCTTGCCAAAACAGAATACAAACTGCAAAGTTTCAGCTAAATTTCTTAGAAAATGTGGTGTTTATGGCTTAAATAAACATTTTTGGAAGCGACATCTATAGGTGGACTATAAAAAAATATGAACTGATTTAAACATTCTTTTCTTAATTAAATAAAAAATGCAAAGATTCAGTAAAAGTGCTTAAAAATATGGTATTTATGGCTTAAATACGTATATTTTAGAGCGACCTCTATAGGGTGACTATAACAAAATATGAACCGATTTGTTGAATTTTTTCTGTGATAAATTCTTGTCAAAATAGAATACCAACTGCAAAGTTTCTACTTAAATGCTTTTAAAATGTGGTATCTATGGCTCAAAACCCGTATCTTGGGGCGACCCCTATATAGGAGCTAGATCAAAACATTGACTGACATGGCCCGTTTGCAATCCCAACTACATGCAACTATAAGAAACATTTCTACCAAATTTGATCAACCTGGCTCTATCCTATGGAGGAGGGTATAAAAATAATGATGGAATAAAATGTCGCATGCGAAATGTCGCGTGCGAATGTGATTAAAATTAATTAAAAAATAAACTACTTAATATTTTTGAATAAAATAAAAAGCATTATTTAAATACATCAATGCAATCTACAATAATTGAGCTAGATGGCTGAAATTTGGTACAAATACTTATTAAATATGCAGGTATCATGGGATTGCAAAAGGACAATATCGGGCAATTTGTGATAAAGTCCCATATACCGCTAACGGTCTAATTATACCCTACTCCACACTGTGGTACAGGTTTATAAGATAGTACAGTATTATATGTTAGTTCTATGACAGATGCCTGCAACAGCTAGAAATACTACAGCTAGACCCACCTTAAAGTAGATCGACTTAGAATCGCTAGCAGAGTCGATTTAAAGATGTCCGTCCGTCTGTCCGTTTGTCACTCCGTCTGTCCATATTATGTTGTTTGTTGAGTACAAGTCGCAATATCACACCTGCAGAAATTTTTCAGTTGAAATTGGTTGAAAACGGTTCAGATTTAGATATAGCTCCCATATATATGTTTCGTCCACTCGTTTGAAATTTAGCATGGTAGAGTTTCTTGAACCATGGAGCAACATTGCCGAATTTGAGACAATATGTCCTCATAATGTACCACGCCCATTTAATTGTCCCCACCACTTTCCCGTTGCCCAGATATCCTTCCTTTAAATAATGAAACGCCCACTGATCTTATCACGCCCAATTTTGGAAAAGTTACTAATATTGACTCCGATAACTTACAAAACAAATTTCGATCTTCTACGATAAATGGTGGCTCAGATATTCAAAACTGAAATATTGCCACGCCCACTTATTCCAATCCGCCCACTTATGTGAAATTACTAATATTGACTCCAATAACATACAACAGAAATTTCGATATTTTGCTATAAATAGTTTCCGAGATATTGAAAATTTAAATATTGCCACGCCCACTTAGTATGTCCCGCCCATTTTTTGTGAAATTACTTATATTGACTCCCATATCACACAGTCCAAATTTCGTTCTTCTACGATCAACAGTTATTGAGATAACATATTTTTAACTAATACTACGCGCACTTTTTTTTATTTTTTAAGAACTACGACACATAACCTTTCAAACACAAAAAACATTCTTAAAATCGGTCCAGTAGTTCATGCGTGATGGCGTTAAGAAGAATTTGGCTACCTTTTTACATAAAGTATACATAGAGATAGAGATAAGCAGGTTTCGATTTGATACATAATTTGTGTATTTTTTTTACGCGTTGCAGAAAATATTTATTGATATTAGTTTCTGACATAAAATTTTGTAAATAATTTTTTCGGTTAGTGTTTATGGAAATTACAAAGCTTACTAACAAAACATGCTAAACTATGAAACCTGGTGATTATTCAAAAATATATATCGAAAAGAGACCAATAGTATTTTTCTCGAGGAATATTTTTCTCAAAGACACTAACTAAAAATGTATTGGATTTGTATGACTTTTGACATATGATAAGATATGATTGCATTTTTTAGGATAAGAGGGACAGATGCGGGGACAACTGTTGACAGAGAAATAATTATCCAAGAATTTGGACTAAAGCATGTTGTCCGAAGTCTTCCACTTCAAAATCACCTCCGAGCCATAACACCTCAGACTTCCTTGCAAACTTTGTGGCCAGCTAGCACCACTGGATGCAGAAAGGACGAAATAGGTATATCCTTAGGATCTCCTTTCTGTTACATTTTTAAAATATCCATTTTGAGCACAGTGTGTTAATTGAGCCAACTGGACTAAACGAATGATGCAGAAGTTCTCATTTTTGGAGCTACTTTCACGTCCAATTCTCAGAATTGATTCGCAAATCAACGATCTAAAAAATGCTGTGATGTGTTATATATTTTGTTATATATTTTGAGTTGAAACAAATTTTATTTGAAAATCAATAAAATTTATTTGGAACGCATATATTAATTTATACATTAGAAAATAACGCTGTACAACGGCGACAAATGAGGCAAATGTAGTACTTATCGAGATCCATACATTTTTGTATGGCATACGACAACCGAGCAACAGAAAAGCCATAAAAAAGATTTTGGGCAGATTCCGCGGGATCGGAAAAAGTTTAAAAAAAATCAAAGCTTACTGCGATTGTCTCGAAGTAAGCTTTCATATTCCTCCTCGCATGCGGGAACCTTTTTATTACATGGAGGCCAACCCGGTTTAATAAGTATTATATTGACTACGTGGACTCGATTTCCCACTTTTATGGGTCGCTAATGCCCTACTGCGTTCACTTTGCAATTCCTTGTTTATACTTGAGGTCTTGTTTAGCCATGTCTGTTAATTTGCTATGTTCTCCCATCCCCAAGGATCTGTCTGCAAATTTTCGTGTTTCTCAGGTTCTTTTGAGTTGCGGCCCATAAACAAAAAATTTGCAAGTTTTCTTCCAATACCTTTATGTAATCATTATGGCATTGAGAAAGACATTATCCTACTCCACAACACACTGACCGAACTGAAAAATATGTTACTGTCTATTTATTGACAAGTACATGAAATTACCGGAACTCTGTGTGCAGAGGATACTTAAAGGTTAGGGTAAAATGAAAAACAAACTGAAGGCCATTTGTTTAAAGTTTGAATTTGTTGTGTTTATTTATGCATACACAGTAGACAGATTTATTGGATATTTACTTCAATTCAAAAGTTTTTTTTTATTAAAAATACATATACAAAAAGAACTCATTAAACAAGAGAAATGTAAATGCAAATTTTAACATGAATGTACATTGGCAAGCAACTTTTTTAGATAAATAATTCGATTTTATAGTCGATACTCGTATTCTCTACACGCACCGACACAACATACTTATGTACATATATATAAAAATACTCGTATAAATGTAACTACCCTAAGAAAAAAAAACGCTTTTGTAGTATATTTTCTGGAAACATATTATATTTGAGAAATATTACATTTTCCTATAGGTAGGAAAACAAATTCCGTAGCCGATTTAAATATTTCCGCTTTTTTAAAGATAATTTGCACCAAAACTACGAAAAAAATAACATTGATAAGAGAGATATTCAAACTTTTTTCCGGTATGTAAATATAAAATATGTGCTCCAAAGTATATTTTATTTAAATTTCGATCCCAAACATATTTTGTTTCCTGTTTTTTTCTCCGTGTATGTAAATTAATAAATATAAAACAAAAAAATAGTTATGGGTATACAAGATCTGTCTATTTTAAAGACAAAACGCATAATATAGAAATAAGACAAATACATTTTCTTTGGTGAACACTTTAAATTACCATTATATTTCTTTCAATTTTTAAAATGCGGATTAAGCATTTGTATGTCCTCATTTTAGTGGAGAAGGGTATATATCATTTCATACTGGCCAAAAGTGTAATACATCGTTGGGCGGAAATCAGTTTTAGGGCCTGTTTCTGTAACTTATTTTCGTTCGTCTACGGCAAACGATCAAAAATCACTCAACTATTACTTGAATTCTATAAAACGCAGGTCAGAAATATTTTAGGTACGAGCTTTTTACGTGATTTTCTATAGACGCAACGAATTATAAACTGCTGTGACTTATAGATTTCTCAGAATAACTGAGTGATTTTTGATCGTTTGCCGTAGACGAACGAAAATAAGTTACAGAAACAGGCACTTAGAAAATTTTAAGTCATTTGAGCCATGTCCGTCCGGCTGGATCGCGCGATAATTCTCGAAAGGAGTAACAGATTGATATGTGATAATTTTTTTTTCTATCTCAGGATAAGTTCGAAGTTGGGCCATCTTGGTCCAATTCTTCTGGTATATTCCTCACGCTACCTTTCCGAGTTCTCTGGTTTTCCACACATAGTATTAGTTCGTTTGAATCGCCCCGTATGACAGCTCCCACACAAAGTGATCACTTTGTAAAAAAGTTAACTGCTTATAACTTGAATAAAAGTGCGTAGAAATACTTAACATTTTGTGCAGTGTAATGAAGTATCTACTGTTCAGCGCAAAATAGGTGTATTCGTCAAACCACTTCTGGTACCGCCCACAGAAATTTTAAGATTAATTCGAACACTACATTTCCATAACTTCTGCTGCAAACATCTAATTTTTATATTTTGTACATTTCTAGACTGACATATAATGAAAAGTGTGTTTAAACGTACTGGCATATCCATCTCGCAGTGTCACTTTACATTACTCACAAAGGGCGTAGCGTCATATCGCCCAAAATCATGTATGCCATATCGCACACAAAATCAATGTTAGTTCTTGTTGTAGAAAAATTTTGTTTTTGGGCAATATGTCATTTTGAACAGTAGGTAATTTTAAGATATTGTCGGACTCCAATTCCGGCTATATATTTGAAATATGCACTTTTCATTCAAAATGTAATAGTAATATGGTAACTGGATAATTTTGTGCATAAAAAGTCCAAAATTTTAATATGCAGCCGGATCCAGAGTAAGTTAAACAAGTACGAAAGTTTCAGTCGGGTAAACCGACTAAGGTATACCCTCATTTTGTGAGTAATGTAATATATAACATTACACTAATTAATCAGTCAATTTGTGTCGGAGGTACCAGAAGGGGTTTAACAAATACACATATTTGTGCCGAATTATAAACGTTTATGTGCACTGGTACATTAACGTTACGAGCTATTCGATATTGGTATCATTAAGTCATTTTGTGTGGGAGGTACAAAAAGAGGAGAAAGATAACGCCCACTGTCCACTGGACTGTACGCACTATAAGAGCATTACACTGTAAAAAATTTCCAGTATTTGTATGCACTGGTATTCACGTTATAAACCGTTAACTTGTGGCATATAACGGACCATTTGTGTGAGAGGTACCAACAGGGACGGTACAATAATGCCCATTTTCTACAAAACATTATACTGTACAAAATTTCAAGTATTTTTATGCGTTTGTATTCAAGTTATAAGCTGTTAGATTTTGATGCAAAATGGTCCATTTGTGTGGGAGGTACCAAAAGGGGCGTGCCAACTTCGCCCATTTTTCTGGAAGGGATAGCGACTAATAAAATAATACAATGTATGGAATTTCAGAAGATTCTAATAAGTAGTATAGATGTTATGAAAGAATTACTATTTCACTACATTTTAACCCTTTGTGTGGGATATAGAAAATAATATTACCGTATACCAAATTTGAAGTCCATCGGTTACTCCTTTCGTGAGTTATCGTGCGTACCAGCCAGCAGACAGACAGACTGACGGACGGACATTTCTCATTCGACTTAATATAACCCAAAACGAATATCCTCCGAACATACTTAGGGTCTTAGATCACTCCTTCGATGTGTTACACTTTTGGCCCGTAGCAAATGACATACATATACCCTCGTATCACTAAAGTGAGGGTATAAAAATCAAAATTGCATATAATTCCGCTGTACGCATGATAACTAGCATGCGCATCAAACAAACAGACGGACGGACATTTCTCAAATGGCCCAAACCGGATTTCCGCCCAATATATATGGGGTGTCTTGGGTCCCTCCTTCAATGTGTTATACTTTCATAATCGTGAGGGTATAAAAAATAATTTAGTTAAAATTCTCTTATTTCTACCAACATTTAAATTTCTACATTTATCCACAGATTTTTCTTTCAAAAAATGGAACAAATATTTTTTTGTCTATACAATTTGCTTTCGTGCCAGCAGAATAAAAATATTTTTAAAAAATATCAAATTTGTTCAAATCGTTTTAACTGTCGTTAAGTGATATTCTTAACATTTATAGCCATAAATTCCTTCAATTTAAAGGTCCTTTATCGTATTTTCTTCAAAGCTTCGGAATAGATGTTCCACGTCAAAAAAAAATAAAGAAGTCACTACAAAATAAAGGACCAAAACACCCGCCAACTCCCTACAAAAATAACATGTATTCGACAAAATAATTCCTTGTAAGAAATCACTATACGTTTATGGCAATTCAACGGTATTTTTCGGTACTTTTCCGAAAAAAAATATTAAATTTTTTTGGTTTGAAAATTTTTAAATTGTTAGTACTCTCAGATTTTTGCAAATTTTTTATATTTTAAATTTTTTTAGTTCTCTAAAATATAAGCTTTGTATGGAAGTGGGCCTACAATTATTTACATTTTCTTTTAATTTTTCAAATTTTTAAAAAACAAT
Source organism: Eudasyphora cyanicolor (assembly GCA_963930755.1). Classification (NCBI taxonomy): domain Eukaryota; kingdom Metazoa; phylum Arthropoda; class Insecta; order Diptera; family Muscidae; genus Eudasyphora; species Eudasyphora cyanicolor. The sequence continues at coordinate 151,331,278 of OZ005736.1, read as the reverse complement.
TTGCTGCAAACCTCTTTGCTTGTGGCTTCAATGCTTCGGAATAGATGTTCCACGTAAAATAACAAATAAAGGCAGAAAGTATTCCTCAAAAACAGCGGCCACAACTGCTGACCCCTTATCTTATTAATCTCCCTACAAAATTAACTATTTATATATGAAAAGTAGTAGAAATTGATGGATTTTTTGGGTGATGTATTCGACAAGAAAATTTCTTTTAAAAAATCACTGCACCTTTAGTAATACACTTTTATGGCAATTGAACGATTTTATGTTTTGAAATTTAATGTCATTTATAAATCGTTTTTACTCTCCGATTTTTTTATATTTTAAACTTCTATTAGTTATCTAAACGTTGAATTGCCCTAAAAGTGTATTGTTGGCACCTATAGTGATTTTTTTTACAAAAAATCTTTTTGTTGAATTATTGTCGATTTCAGTAGGGAGATTACTAGGGGTAGAGGGATCAGCGGTATGGCGGGTTTTTTGAAAAAAATACTTCCTGTCTTCTGTTCCGAAGCCTTCAAGCCACAAGCACAGTGGTTTGCAGTAAATTTTTTTCTAGAAAAATTTCAAAAAATAAATGAATAATTTTAGTCCCATTTCCAGGCAAAAGGCTATATGTTAAAGAATTGATAAAAGTTTCAAATATAAAAATTCGCGAAAATCGGGAAGTATAAACAATAAAAAAATGGTATCAAAAATTCAAAACTTAAAAATCGCACATAAAAGAACTTAAATATTTTTTCTTTTGAAAACTGTTGAATTGCCCTAAAATGTGTTTTCATTTGAAAACTGTTGAATTGCCCTAAAAGTGTATTGTTGGCACCTATAGTGATTTTTTAATAACATTTTTTTGTCGATTTCTGTAGGGAGATTATTAGGAGTAAGCGGATAAGCGCTGCGGCGGATGTTTTTAAAAAATTCTTCCTGTCTTCTGTTCCGAAGCCTTCAAGTCACAAGCACAGTGGTACGCAGTAAAATTGTTTCTACAAAAAAATAATTTAAACAAATATATAAATAATTTTAGGCCCATTTAGAGAATTAATAGTGGTTTAAAATATAAAAAATTCGCGAAAATCTGGGAGTACAACCAATTAAAAAATGGTATCAAAATTGCTAAACTTTAAAATCGCACATAAAAGAACTTAGATATTTTTTTAAAGTACCTAAAAATACCAATATTTAAAAAAGATTATTTAAATCGGACCATAACTTAAGAAATTATGACCAAAAACCCGATACACAGAGTGATATCTTAACATTTTTTAAATACCGATAACTTTCGAACGAGTTATCGGAAAAATCTCAAAAAATCCACACAGCGTTTCTTCAGGTGTACTCAAAAATATGAAAAAATAGGAAAAATCAAAACTAACATTTTGGGGTACCCGTCGATTTATCGTGAAGTTACCCATATATAATTTGTGTATTTTCTTTACTCTCTTCTCATTATAATTTATGTAGAAAATAGTCTCACGGAACAGCGAAATAAATCAAAATGTACATAAAAAAGCCGATTTACAAATTCTATTTATATTTTCTGTTTCTGATCACAGTTTTTTATTCTATACTACACATCCAGAGGTACACACATACACATATAATGTAAATGTACTGACATCTTTATCCCTACATATATGTATCTTTAATGTATATGTATTAGATAGTCGCAATCAAACAAATACCCTTTTTATATACAAACTGATTGAGTGTAGGTAGTAAAATTTTTCAAATTTAATATGTATTTTAGTATAAATGTGTAGGCTTGAAACATGTGCTTTGAGTATTTCCCAAAAAAATTGATGCAAATTTCCTTTTCGGCAGTTGTTTTATTGCCTCGAAAAGAAAAACATATCTGTAGCATTTGAAAATTGAATGTAATCGAAGGAGCTGGGATACCACACCAGACCAGTAGATAAAAGAACGGAACAGCAGAGACCTGAAACCATGCGGATAAAAAGCTTGTCTAAATGTGGGTGCGTGTAAGTGCGAGTGGAATAATTAGACTCAGGGTTAATCCCAGATTTTCTGGCAACCGCAGAGTCAAATACATTCACACAATAAAACTCACTCCCTCACACACACACACACACATCAAAAACTTCCTGTTGATTTGTTAGCCCGCTGTGCATGAGGTTTTATGGGTGTTTTTATATCAGGCAACCGTGCAGGATTCCTTTTAAGGCCACATGAGGAGTTCCTAGTGCCGCTGGTGTTCTCCTCCTTCCGCCGTCAAAGCCGATATAACAAACGTTTAATTTTAGCGCTTTTGTTTTGTGACGATGCCATCAGCGTGGAGCGTACAATAATCTTCGAAATCAGATTTATTCGAATTGTATAAGTGTGTGTGTGTGTGTGTGCATATCGTTGTAGCATTTACAATTCGTTGACGTTTGCCTTAAAGATTTATATGAAATAAAAACGAGGAATCATAACATTTATACGCATACCCAAATACAAATATAAAAAGAAAATATACAAATAAATGCTACGTTATCCACGCAGTTGGGCATATACAACAGCCGTCAGCAGTCAACATTCAGCACTAACCGAACGCACATTGTTGCATATGCTGCTTATGGATATGGGTGTGTTCTTTCGTTATTCTTGACAGTGCTAAGAATATTGCCATACAAGTATGTGTGTGTGTATCAAAAAAGTATTTACGTAATACAGTGATATCCAAAAAAAAAATTTTGGATTCAACATTTTCGTGGTATTTATTATAAACCATATATTACACAACAATCGAATTTTTATAACCTACACCACACTGTGGTGTACGGGACATTTGCGCATTTGTTTGTTACACCTAAAAAAAGGGGAAATAGACACATTTTTAAATGTGCCCATTCTCCCGTAGGAGAATGGTCCCCGATAAAGTATATATTCTTAATGGTCGTAAAATTATATGACGATTTAGATATGTACATCTGTCCTTCAGTCTCAAGAAATTTGGTACGAATACGTGTTATAGTTGTAAGCTTATTGAAAGTGGGCAATAAATTTCACTTTTTTTATATAAAATATCCACCGCCTATTTGATTTCTAATCTAAAAGAGGGAAGAGTATCTTTCCCATTTAACGCTATATTTCCTCTAAATTAGCACAGATTGGGCTGAAATTTTACCATAAAAATTTTTAATATTTAGTTTACATTTTGTTATAGACCCCATACTAAGGACTCCACGACTTGACAAAAAGTTTCAAAAGTTTCTGAAAATCAAAGGGCCCCCTGAAAAAGGTGTCATCAGATTTTGTCTAAGAACTTATTCAACCTTGGTGATACCGCTTAACTATATTTGGCAATAATTTAGCTAAGACTATGATGAACAAAGTTTGCTAACATTTTATGACTGGAATTTTTTTCCCCCACTTTTTTTGTTGAAAAAGTGAAGGAAAAAATATTTTTTACACTTTTTTTAGCATACTGACAGGGACTCGTAATTTTTTGCTAACAATATTTGGCAAAATTATAGCCACGGTAAATCTGAACAGCTTTTGTGAACATGTCACAGTCTGACAGTGTCTAGGCAATCTAACTAGCTCAAAAAGACCAGTATTTCACCTCAAAGATGTTAGTACTTCACTATATTGCAAGAAACAAATTTTTTTGGTGTAGGGTATGCTCAGCAACTTTATAGAAAATACCAGTAAGGAAAGGCAGAAAGTCGGGCGGGGCCGACTATATAATACCCTGCACCTCCCTAACAATGCGATAAGGGTGATTGCGATAATAATTTGGAATAATTGGTAAATGGGTAAGAACATATATATGTGGATATACCTAATTCTGAACCGATAATCGCTAAATTAATCAATATTCTTCCTAAATTGAGAAACATCTTTCTGGAGACTTTTGTAATGATCGGAAGTAAAGTACAACTTCTATAGCGCTTTGTAACCAAATCAAGAGGAACATGTATATGGAGGTTATACATAAATCTGAATCGATATTCCCTGAATAATCATTCATGTAAAATAGAAACCTCTTTCTGTCGAATTTCGTACTGATCGGATATAAAATACTGTCTATACAGCGCTTAGATGTCAAATCGGGGGTAACATATATATGAGGGCTATATCTAAATCAGAACCGATTTTCTCCGAATTTGGCAGTATTCCTTCATATAATAAAAAACCTCTTTCTGCCGAATTTCGCTGTGATCGGATATAAAATACAGTTTCTACAGAGCTTGAATATCAAATCGGGGGTAACATATATATGGGAGTTATATCTAAATCTGAACCGATTTTCTCCAAATTTGGCAGTATTTTTTCGAGTAATAAGAAACCTCTTTCTGCCGAATTTTGCACTGATCGGATATAAAATACAATTTCTACAGCGCTTACAGGTCTAATCGGGGGTAACATATATATGGGGGCTATATCTAAATCCGAACCGATTTTCTCCGAATTTAGCAGTATTCCTTCATGTAATAAGAAACCTCTTTCTGCCGAATTTCGCACTGATCGGATATAAAATAACATTTTTACAGCGCTTACATATCAAATCGGGGGTAACGTATATATGGGGGCTATATCTAAATCTGAACCGATTTTAACCAAATTCAATAGGGATCGTCCTTGGGCCAAAAAAAAGATATGTGTAAAGTTTCGTCGAGATCGGACCATAATTTCGACCTGTACTTTGATTACAAGAATACATGCACAGACAGACGGACAGACGGACAGACGGACATAGCTAAATCAACTCAGAAAGTGATTCTAAGTCGATCGGTATAATAAACGATGGGTCTATTTCTTCTCCTTTTGGGTGTTACAAACAAATGCACAAAGTTATAATACCCTGTACCACAGTGTGGTGTAGGGTATAATTAAGGTCAATATTTTTGTGGAATATATTTACCCTCTAGCTCCCCCGGTCAAATTTCGGTCAAAACGCTCTTTACTGGTATCGTTATTGCTTCGACACTAGGTCGTATAACTAACATTGCTGCATGAACAGACCAAGAAGGGTTTTTGACTGGAATTTTACCTTTTTTTTGGTGTTTGTTATACGTTTTGGGCTTTGGTATGTTCTGACACATATAGTAAAATTTTATGACCAACATTTTTGTAGAACATTTCAACCCCTTCTTCCCCATTTTTAGGGGTGTGTTTTACGATGTGTTAAAATAGGACCAACAATTACAATTATGTGGGGGAGCTAGAGTGTTAATATATTCCACAAAAATATTGGTCTTAATATTTTCTATAAAGTTGCTGAACGCACCCTACACGAAAAAAATTTTTCGTTGCAAAATAGTGAAATACTGACACTTTTGAGGTACAATGCGGTCTTTCTGAGCTATTTAGGTTGCCTAGACACAACTACATTGTATTCATATGTTCACAAAAGATGTTCAGATTTACCATGGCTACAATTTTGCTAAAGATTGTTAGTGAAAAATTACAAGCCCTTGTAAGTTATGCTAAAAAAAAAATTTCTTTCCTTCACTTTTTCAAAAAAGAAGTGCTCGAAATTTTTTTTGCTTAAAATGTTAACAAATTTTTTCACCATGTTCTTAGCTACATTATAAACCAAATATAAAGGGGTTTCCAATAGGATGATCTGTCATTTTTTTTCATTGTATTCAGTAGTGTTTACAATTTCATCATGGAAGATATACGCAAGAACAAGGTTTACAAATTATTCAGTTTATTATCAAAATAATCGTTCTCCAATTGCAACTTTTCGTGCGCTAAGTAATTTTTTTTAAAATGCAGAAAAAAACTTTCCAGTCGACCTACGACCTTTTAGCTCTCGATAAGAGCTATCTTTTTGCCATTGACCGATTCCCGATCCGACGTACCGTTAAGGAGCTAGAGCACTTTCCGTTCACATTTGAAAATGATGCTAAGCCCATTTTTTTAAATCAAAAAAAAAAAGCTTTCCAGTCGACCTACGACCTTGACACCCATGAGCAATATTTTAGCTCTAGTTAAGAGCTATGATTTTGCCTTTGAAAGATTTTGGCAAATGAAACATTTGAATTTTTGCGAGAAAAGTTTGGAGATTCGATTATTTCAAGAAATTGTGATATTGAATGGCATGCAAGAAGTTGTGATTTAACACCATTAGACTATTTCTTGTGGGGTTATTTGAAGTCATTGGTCTTTCGAAATAAACGGACTCTCTTCAAGTTTTACAAGACAATATTGAAAGTGCAAAACAGAAAACTTGATTTAGTGGAAAAGGTGCTCAAAAATTGGGTTCATCGACTTCGTTCCTGCAGAAGAAGTCGTGGAGGCCATTTGAATGACATTTTATTTAGAACTTAATTGTATCGATTGTACTTCACACTAAATAAAAAACTTTTGAATTTCCTTAACAAAAAGTGTTTTTTTTCAAAGAAATCATATCACTCTTATTGAAAAATTTAAGCGGTATCACCAAGTCTGAATTAGTTGTTAGACGAAAGTTGATGACACCTTTTCCGAGGGGTCCACAGGGGATTTACAGAAGCTTTTGATGCCCATAAAAAAATTGGTAACCAATTTCACCAAACAGAGTATAGGGGTATACTACCCTTTGGTAGGTCAAGTGAAAAAGTGACGTTATTGTCACGCCCCTTTTGGTACCTCCCACACAAAGGTACCATTTTGCACATAAAGTTAACAGCTTATAGCGTAAGTTCCAGTGCACGAAAATACTACAACATCTTGCACAGGGCAATGCTTTAAAGTACATATAGCCCTGTGAAAAATGGGCGTTATCACCAAGCCCCTTTTGGTACGTCCCACACAAAATGGCCAACTCCCACCAAGATGTAATAGTTCATAACATTAATATACCGGAGCACATAAAACCTTTCAATTCGGTACAGTGCAATGGTTTTGAAGTATCTACTGCTCAGTGAAAAATAGGTGTATTTGTTAAATCTCTTCCGGTACCTGCGACACAAATTGTCAAATAAATTCGTGTAATAGTACATATTACATTACTCACAAAGTGAGGGTATACCTTAGACGGTTTACCCGACTGAAATTTTCTTACTTGTTTTTTGCCTAGATTGTTCTCTACAATCCGTTTATATAGTGTACTCTCATTAAAACCACTGTACATGAGTAGGTGTGTATAAACATAAACATATCTACATACATAAATTGGAATTTATACGAATAGGTTTATATGTCACTGTGTGACAAAACACTCTCCCTCTCTCTCTCTCTTGCATAGGTATGCGTGTGTGTGTGAGAAAGTGTAATAAAACCATAGTCAGTCACTTTGGCGTAACAAGTGATTGGGTGTGTTATAGCAAATGAAACAGTTACAGCACTTACAGCCAAATTGAAATTATATTTGCCAGTCGTGATTTCAATTTCCCTTTTCGCTTTATACTCGTGCTCGTCTTCGTAGTCACTGTTGTTCTCCTCTACTCGCTTTCATTATTATGTTCGTTCTACTTTGTGTTTTTTATACTCGTACTCGCATACTTTCACTTTCTGTCCCCCAACTCAATTCTCTTCAGTTTTTTTCTGGTTCTGTTGTTTGGTTTACCAATGTTTTTCCACTGCTTTCGGTGTTTTATTTATCTTAAGCCTCAAGGTTTTTCTTACAACAGTCGCTTGTAAATCAACGCAAAAGTGTGCGTGTATATGTGCATGTGGATGTGAGTGCGAGAAAATGTTGGGGATTGGTGTTATGGAGCTTGTGTGGGTGATCATTCAGTTCTTCGATTTAAAAGTACAAGTTATTCCGTTTTTATTGTTGTTTCTTGGTCGGCATTAATATTCGATTGTCATTGTTTTGTATAGTCTTTTATGCATACAACAATGATACCTTTATTTTGAACTATGCTATATTCATTTTATCACTTCATTTGTAACACCTCGAAATATTGATCTGGGACCCCTTAAGGAATATACATTCTTCATCGTCTTAAAAAATATACATTCTTCATCGTCTTAAAATTCGTCCCTCCGTCGTTGTAATCACGATAAAAAACTACAATAACACTGTGCCATAGTGAAGAAAATACACGGACTTGACAGTATAGGTTCGATTCTACTACCAAAGGGGAGTATAACCCTATACTCGGTTTGGCAAAATTGGTGACCAATATTTTGTATGGTCCTCCAAAGTTTCTGAAAATCAGTGGGCCCCTCAAAAAAGATGTCATCAGCTTTTGTCCAATAACTAGGTAATACCGCTTAACCGTATTTGGCAATAATGTAGCTAAGAATATGCTGAAAAAAGTTTCTTAACATTTGACGCGAAAAAAATTTTATAAATTTTATAATTTTATAAATATTTTAGTTTCTCAGCATAACTTCAGGCACTCGTAATTATACCCTACCCGCCCGACTTTCTGTCTTTCCTTACTGGTTATTTATACCCTACACCACACTGTAGTACAGGGTATTATAACATTGTGCATTTGTTTGTAACACCCAAAATGAGAAGAGATAGACCCATTGATTATTATACCGATCGACTTGTGATCACTTTCTGAGTCGATTTAGCTATGTCCGTCTGTCTGTCTGTGCATGTATTCTTGTAATCAAAGTACAGGTCGCAATTATGGCCTGATCTCGACGAAACTTTACACATATCTTTTTTTTTGGCCAAAGGACGATCCCTATTGAATTTGGTTAAAATCGGTTCAGATTTAGATATAGCCCCCATATATATGTTACCCCAGATTTGACATGTAAGCGCTTTAAAAACTTTATTTTATATCCGATCAGTATGAAATTCTGAACAACTTTTGTCAACATATGAATACAATCTGAACGTGTCTAGGCACACTAAATTTGTATACCCTACACCACACTGTGGTACAGGGTATTATGACTTTGTTCATTTGTTTGTAACACCCAAAAGGAGAAGAGATATACCCATTGTTTATTATACCGATCGACTTGTAATCACTTTCTGAGCTATGTCCGTCTGTCTGTCCGTCTGTCTGTCCGTCTGTCTGTCTGTAGATGTATTCTTGTAATCAAAGTACAGGTCGCAATTATGGTCCGATCTCAACGAAACTTTGCACATATCTTTATTTAGGCCCAAGGACGATCCCTATTGAATTTGGTTAAAATCGATTCAGATTTACATATAACTCCCATATATATGTACCTCCGATTTGGCATATATGCACTGTATAAACAAAAATTTTGAACCGATTTGTACAAAAATTGACAGAGCGTAGTCTCGTGATACACTTAGAGACAATACAAAATTTGGGGGAATTCGGTTCAGATTTAGATATAACCCCCATATATATATTACACCCGATTTGACATGTAAGCGCTGTAGAAACTGTATTTTATATCCGATCAGTACGAAATTCGACAGAAAGAGGTTTGTTATTACATGAAGGAATACTGCCAAATTCGGAGAAAATCGGTTCAGATTTAGATATAGCCCCCATATATATGTTACCCCCGATTTGAAATTCAAGCACTGTAGAATCTGTAGTTTATATCCGATCACAGCGAAATTCGGCAGAAAGAGGTTTCTTATTACATGAAGGAATACTGCCAAATTCGGAGATAATCGGTTCAGATTTAGATATAACCCCCATATATATATTACACCCGATTTGACATCTAAGCGCTGTAGAGACTGTATTTTATATTCGGTCAGTACGAAATTCGACAGAAAGAGGTTTCTATTTTACATGAATTAGTATTCAGGGAAAATCGATTCAGATTAATATATAACCTCCATATATATGTTCCTCCTGATTTGGTTACAAAGCGCTATAGAAGTTGTACTTTACTTCCGATCATTACAAAATTCTCCAGAATCCAAGGTCCACATATATATGTTGTTACTCAACTACCAATTATTCAAAATTATTATCGCAATGACTCTTATCGCATTGTTAGGGAGGTGTAGGGTATTATATAGTCGGCCCCGCACGACTTTCTGCCTTTCTTTACTGGTTTATATCCGATCAGTACGAAATTCGACAGAAAGAGGTATTTTTACATGAATGAGTATTCAGGGAAAATCGGTTCAGATTTATATATAACCTCCATATATATATTCCTCCTGATTTGGTATCAAAGCGCTATAGAAGTTGTACTTTACTTCCGATCATTAAAATTTTCCAGAAAGATGTTTCTCTATTTAGGAACGATTATTGCTTAATTTAGCGATTATCAGTTCAAAATTTGATAATATGTTCCTACCCATTTACCAATTATTACAATTTATTATCGCAATAATCCTTATCGCATTGTTAGGGAGGTGTAGGGTATTATACATATAGTCGCCCCGCCCGACTTTCTGCCTTTCCTTACTGGTTTTACTTTTTTTTTGTTTTTTGGTTATGTGGTGTAGCTAGAGGGTTAATATGTTCCACAAAAATATTGGCGTTAATATTTTCTATAAATTTGATGAACATACCCTACACCAAAAAATATTTTTGTAACATAATAGTGAAATACTAAAATTTTTTCCAAACATTGTTAGTGAAAAAGTACAAGTGCTTAAAGTTATGCTGAAAAAGTGAAAAAATATTTTATGATATTTTTATATTTTTATATTTTTTTCCTTCACTTTCTCAAAAAAAAAGTACCGGCAATTTTTTTTCACACAAAATGAATTCCGGGACATCAGAATTCGTTTTAGAAGTATGGTTCCTTCGTCAAAGTTTCTTATTTTGATCCCTAGAATACGATTTTCACTGAGCACTTCACTAAGTGGGGGTCGGTCATACATTTGGACTCGATTGGAGCACTCTAAATGGGTCAAAGTGGGATTTTTTCCGGGACATCAGAATTCGTTTTAGAGGTATGGTTCCTTCGGCAAAGTTTCTTATTTTGATCCCTAGAATACGATTTTCACTGAGCAATGGGCGACTTTTAAATCGACCCGCCCTAATATGTAAACATATTTATCTTCCTGGAACTCTAATTTTACAAAAACTTAATATGTGATTTTCTCGAAACTACAAAAAAAGTATACACTATTTTGTATTGAGGGGACGATAAGTTCGAGACAAGTGTGTCAACATGAAAAGAATGCACGTAGCCTGAGAAATTACAAAATTCACCTTTTCTATTAAATAGACCCCGTATGTTGTACGTGTAAATCATATTTAGGGGAAAAAATTATAACAACAGTTTTTGTGGGATTTTCGAATTTATTTTAGGATTAATTCTAAAAAATATGTATAAAATATGTGAGTCATTCCACGCCAAACGGGACGATTTTTGACATCACTATTTTTGATTGCTTCGAAATTTTGTGTATGCATTATTTACCTAAAAATATCTTATACGTAGTTCAAGAAAAAATTTTAAAAAAATTTCTTTAAGAGTTATGAGCAATTTAAAGTTGTCAAAATTATGTTTTTTTCTAAAAGGTGTGTTTATCCTTTAGCTTGTATCTTCTAAAATACGTGACCGATTTTAATGTGCTATACCTTGTTTTGAAGGTAATTTCAACTACTACAACTAACTTAAAGTAAGCACTGCAACAAAAATACTAATTTTTAATGTTTTTGCCCTTTTATACTTTCTATTGCGATTTTCAAAATGATTACACCCTTCGATTTTTTTTAAATTTTAATGTCGTGTTCTGAGATGTCTTTGTTAGCTACTGTATGAATTTGGAAGTGGTGAATTGATGGGAAATATTTTTTACGATTTTTTATAAAAAAACCATTTGCATAATTTCTGTGAGTGTGCTTTAAATAAATAAGAGAATGATAATTTTTAGCCGTTAGTTTATTAATATAACAATAACAACAATAATTTTTATTAATTTTGCAAAATTATTTGCAAAAACGCAAAAATCAGCGATGACTTGATATTTAAAAAACAAAACTCATTAAACAATAGCAAGAGTCAAAAGATAAGAAAGTATTAGTTAAACTATACTCTGAGATGAATTTTTTTTAAATCACAGCAACCTGGATTTCAGTTTTTGATGAAGAAAAAAATACAATAACTTTGTTAGTCCGTTTTTCACATTCAATTCGACAATTCAAAGAAAAAGGAAAGCAATAATAAAGCAAAAGTAATTTATTGAACTCAAAACTACCACGGCCGATAAAAAAATTAGAGTTCAGACATCATCAACTTCCGAGAAGTACTGTGTTAAGACGGTGTACAATGATTAATATTTTTATACCCATTTTCTTCTTTTTTACTGTTAATAGTATACTTGATTCGAATCTTTCTAATACATTTTTATTGTTCTTATTTTTACATTAGTATACTGATTATTAATAATTGTCATTCTTTTCTTAAATGTTTTATTGTTCTTACTGTTTTAATAAATTAATGACTAAAAATTATCATTCTGTTAATTATTTAAAGCACATTCACAGAAATTATGCAAATGGTTTTTTTTATAAAAAATCGTAAAAAATAGTTCCCATCAATTCACCACTTCCAAATTCATACAGTAGCTAACAAAGACATCTAGGAACACGACATTAAAATTTCAAAAAAATCGAAGGGTGTAATAATTTTGAAAATCGCAATAGAAAGTATAAAAGGGCAAAAACATTAAAAATTTGTATATTTGTTGTAGTGCTTAATCCAGTTAGTTATATAAGTTGAAATTACCTTCAAAACAAGGTATAGCACATTAAAATCGGCCACGTATTTCAGGAGATACAAGTAAAAGAATGAACACACCTTTTAGAAAAAAACGTAATTTCGTCAACTTTAAATTGCTCATAACTCTTAAAGAAATTTTTTTAAAATTTTTTCTTGAGCTACTTATAAGATATTTTTAGGTAAATCATGCATACACAAAATTTCGAAGCAATCAAAAATAGTGATGTCAAAAACCGTCCCGTTTGGCATGGAATGACTCATGTACAAAAAAAATTGGAATATATTGTTTTTTAAACATGTTATGGAGGTTTCTGTCTGTATTTGCAAAGTGCTTTTTTCATTTTTTCCGATCCTATTCTAAGAATTTATATATTCTCGTATCACAGCTTCAGACATACCCCAGAGGAGAAAATCGCAGAAAATACTGCAATCAAACCATATTTTAATAGTTTTGGAGATATTTAAGGAATAAGGGCTAAAAAATTGTATACAAAACTGATTTATTTTTTGATAAAATATTCTGAGAAAATCAATGGATTCTTCCAAAAGTTATACATAGTAAATTAGCAGATGCCTCCGAAGCAAATTTTTCTAAAGATTTTAAAGTGCGAAAAAAATTAGCCCAAGTATTAGACAATAAATCCGAAATTTTTCTGCCGGTAAAAATATATTTTAGATAAATATCTAGGTTTTTTTTTCAAAATTCCAGTTTCATTGTACTGTGAACAATTAATTCTCGCATCTGTGAAACCAAAACAGATTAAAATTAAATTAAGAACATAATGTTATTTTAGTATGAATTTGCATAAAATATAAAATTTTCGGCTCCCAACAACAGTAATCACCAATACATACACCCTGTGTTTGCATACGATTAGATTCAGATTTAAGCAGATATTATGTACATCTATCTATACCAAAGAAAAATTTACTTTGTTTTCTTTTTGCAGGTCTAATTTGTATAATTTTTTAAATACAAACAAACAAAAGATAGACATGTGTGTGTTCTCTGTCCCCGCATAAATAAGCCTCTATGCAAATTTTGGATTAACACAATGCGCTTCTTCGTTTTCTGTTTGTGAACAGAGAGATAACATGTCAATATCATCTGAGTGACGTGTCCTTTATTGATATTTGGAAATCTCCACAAAATTATGCAAAAAACCGAACAATCTCAACATGAAATATTTCCAAAAAAATCATTCCAGACTCTTTCGACATGTTTGTCATGAAAACTTGTTAATGCATATGGCAACCGGTCTGTTCGAACGCATGTACATACTCTCCACCCAGTACGACTATATATCCTTTGTTGTCAGACAGTGATTGAGGTGTTCTTTCAAGGATGCATGCATAAATCAACCCTTCAATTTATGTTTGTTTTTTTTGTGAGAGGGACACAATTGTCTCAGCTGCAAAAAGGAATTGAAATATTTGCAATTTCTATTAGATGGATATTTTTGACAATAATATATACAGACAATAGTGGCACTTCTTTGAATCTTAAAGTATTTTTTCATAAAATTATTCACCATTTGAACAATTTCAGTAGAAATTCGATAATTTGATGATTTTTTTAAATTTGTGTGGAATTTCTTTGTAGTAGATTTTGAATGAACTGTACTGTTTTGTGAATAACTTTTGGTTGGGTTGACGGATAAACACCAAATGTTGACTGACTATAATTTAGAATACTTAGAAGTTAAAAATGAGATCTCCCTAAAAACATTCTAAGTCAACTTAGCATGTTTTAGAATGGAGGTATCGAATTGTTAACAACATGTTTGTGTTTTGGACCATTAGGCCTTGTCGGATTAAACTAGTTTACAAAGATTTAGCCGTGCATAACAATTTCAAGCGTCTTTTGGTGTCCAAAATACGAAAAAATATAAAAACCTGTTTTTATTATTTTTTTTAATTCAAATTTTCACAATTTAGTATTTTTACAATATTTATACCCTACACCACACTGTGGTACAGTGTATTATAAGTTTGTTTCACGGCAGATGTTTGTAACACCTGAAAATAACACAGCTAGACCCACCTTAAAGTATACCGATCGACTCAGAATCAGTAGCTGAGTCGATCCGTCCGTCCGTCCGTCCGTCCGTCTGTCCATGTAAAGTTGTTCGTCGACTACAGGTCGCAATTTCACTCCGATCGTTCTGAAATTTTGCACTTTAGAGTATTTCGTGGCTGTTAAGATCGCTATTGAATTTGGTTGAAATCGGTTCTGATTTTGATATAGCTCCCATATATATCTTTCGACCGATTTGGCCCTTTAGTCCTATAGAAGCTGTATTTTACATCCAATCGTTTTAAAATTTAGAACGGTAGAGTTTCTTGATCCATGAACCAACATTGCCGAATTTGAAGAAAATCGGTTAAGATTTAGTCATAGCTCCCATATATATGTTTCGTCCGATTTTGCTCTTTAGTCCTGTAGAAGCTGTATTTTACATCCAATCATTTTGAAATTTAGAATGGTGGAGTTTCTTGATCCATGAACCAACACTACCGAATTTGAAGAAAATCGGTTAAGATTTAGCTATAGCTCCCATATATATGTTTCGTCCGATTTGGCCATTTAGTCCTATAAAAGCTGTATTTTACATCCAATCGTTTTGAAATTTAGAATGGTAGAGTTTCTTGATCCATGAACCAACATTGTCGAATTTGAAGAAAATAGGTTAAGATTTAGCTATAGCTCCCATATATATGTTTCATCCGATCTGGCTCTTTAGATCCAATCGTTTTTATACCCTACACCACACTGTGGTACATGGTATTATTTAAGTATAAAATGTCCCAAAAGTAAATTTATGTAAACAATTTATACATGAATTACAATATTTATATATCAGAGTTATTCAATATTACGAGAGTGGTGTAGGGTATTATATAGTCGGCACCGCCCGACTTTAGCCTTTCCTTACTGGTTTTAAGTATGAGTCTGATATAGCCGAGATATGCCTTAAATTTAAGGAAATTAGGATAGCTACCAATGTTTGAAATATCCCTTTCGCGTAAAAACAGTGGTTTAGTAACGAACTATATATAGAAAAAAGTTGATTTTGAAAAAAAAATGTTTTGCTAGTATGAAAAAAACCATGGAAAGTAGAAACAAATAGCAAACATATATTTCATTCCATTTCTTTCAAAATAAAACATAATAACGAAGAGAAATGCCAAATTGAAAAAATCTATGGATAAATGTCGAAATTACAACTCTTTTGGAGGAAGTAAGAGAAGTGTCAGAGCTGCATTTGCCCAAAAACTCTGAAGAGGCATTGAGTACCTTAATTGGGGGTTCCCTTGAAGTGCAACCATCAGAGGTAGCCTATAATTCTTTGGGATATCAAAAGTTTTATAACTTGTAAGTCGCCAGGACCAGACAAAGACTCGCCGGCAAAACTACTAGCAGTGGCTGATACACACGCTGTATCTATCAGGCCTATATACCAACAAAATGGAGAGAAACCAGGGTCGTTTCCATCAAAAAATTTGGAAAGCCTTCACAAACTGTAGCTAAGGATTTCCGGTCAATCAGTCTATCGCCATTTCTCCTTTAAACCCTGGACAGATTAATAGACTGTTACTTTAGGACAACAATTGATCACAAGCTACTGTCCAATCAACAGCATGCCTACGTCAAGGGCAAGTCCACCGTAACCGACCTGTATGATCAAGTGAGCTTTATTGAAGGATCCATCTCTGTTAAAGAATGTACTAAGATTATGGTCGCTTTCTTAGATATAGATAACATAAATCCAGCCGCTGTAATTACTGCTTTAGTAATCCTGGGGGTTGATCGCAATACAAACGTAGGCTCATTCTGATTAAGAAACGAATTTCAGGTGCAGGGGAATGCTCCAAGTGGTGTTCTGTCCCCTCTGCTATAGAATCTTTCCATGAACAATATTCTGCTTTCTCTGGAGAAGATGAGTGAAAAGGTTGCTGCTTATGCAGATGACGTAGACAAAAGCTGTTAGAGGGAAATTTGAGAGTACTCTTAGAAACATCCTACAGAAGTCCTTCATAAAACCGCAAGATGGGCTTCCGATAATGATCTTGGTGTTAAACCGACCAAGACGGAACAAGTTCATTTCACCAAGATAAATAAGGTACCAATAGCTACACCTGTCTCCTTGTAGGGTAATGAAGTTCCCTTCTCTGAAAGCGCAAAATACTCAGATATTTTACTATACAGGAAGTTGTACTTCAAATCCAACATTCTGGAAAGAGCAACGATGGATGTAGTAGCGCTATATAGCTGTAAAAGGCAACAGGAAAACGCAACGGTCTGAAACTGCGAACAGTTTATTGAGTGTATGCAGCAGTAATCAGGCCGATAATGCTGTACTGCATTGTCGTCTGATAGACAGATCTAACCTTACAGCTTTACCTAAATTATACCTCGATCTACAGAACAAAAAACCTTTGGAGGTCATTTATCACAAGTGTGGTTCTTTGTCTCAAATGCTCTACTTTTCCCGTAACAGTTGAAATATTTCCTGTGAATGAAAACGTTTATCCTAAACGTAGTTTCTATTGGTATATACGAACATTCTTTCGTTCCAAAATTAACATAATTTACGTTTACGGTAAACGAGAAACGTTTAGGAAAACACATTGTATTGTTCGAACTGATGCAGCACAATGGTACTCAACAAGCTGTTGGGCATTTATTTTTGTACTCGCGTTTGTGGTGTTCGATATCTGTGCGCGTGGTAAATTTAAAAATGTTTTTACCAGTGAACACAACATTATATCTACCAAAGAATTAATTAAACCAAAGAATTTAAAGTAAAGGGCGTGCGATATTTCCTAAGTAACGAAATTAAATTCTTCACAGAGATGTAATTAAGTATATTTTGCAATATACTGCATACTCCAATTTCATTTTTTACATAAATGGTAAATTAGGTTAAGTGAAGTCGTGTGGGAAAATAACCAGCCAGTCAATAACAAAATTAATAGATGGTTCGTCACAGTTTGTGTTCAAATCTATTGCTTTTGGTGTCACGGCTTTCCACAAAATTATTAATATTTCCATGCAGTACTCGATGTTTTCAATTAATTTAATTTGGTGTTTCATTGATCAAAACAATAAATTAAAAAATCTTTTCGCAAATCGCTACAACGTCGGAGGCAACGCAAAAAGACAGTACCACTATTGTTGGAATGAAATCATCCACACTTTAAAGCATGTTAAGAAAAGAACCAAAACATTCCTTCAGTCGATGGAATCAATATGAGTTATCATCTGGTCCACATTTATCAATTTAAAAATATAACTTTTTGAAAAAATTAAGATTTTAATTAGTGTTTTTAAAATAAAAATGGGTCATGCCGCTTCCAATCAACATCCATCTCGATATTACTAAAGCTGAAGAAATATATAGAAATATATGTCAAAACAAATTATTTAAATATCTCTGGTAGAACAAAAGTTATGACCATTCGAATGCAAGCACTTTTCGATATTTTTTACCCAATTTAGAATGTTTAAATGTAAATATCTCTCATAGTACATATTTTGTTTTTGTACTCAGGCTCAAGATCGTTATTGTTGTTTTCAGTATATGAAAACAACTTTGTTAAAAATTAAAGAAGAAGCAAGTGACATGTATTGGGGGCGGTTGTAATGGTTGGATAGACAGATCTGTTTCGGGAGCCACCAAACTCCCATTATCAATATCCTTATTACAACGATTACTTCAGTCGAAATTATTGAATATATACGCACAGCCAAGTATCATTAAACGAGAACTGTTTGCTAAAAGCGCATATCTTCAAAAAAAGACAATTCAGTAATCATCGTCCCTCGTACATGCACCAACTTCCACTCTCGTGAGTCTTTACAATGTAAAGAATTCACACGAATGTTTTGCTGTAGTTGACTATGCAACAACAACGTATTTGGTCGTGCCCTACCATTTCTTCTTGTTTTTGTTTTTTTGTTTTATTCGATCTGCTTTCATAGTACATATTTTGTTTTTGTACTCAGGCTCAAGATCGTTATTGTTGTTTTCAGTATATGAAAACAACTTTGTTAAAAATTAAAGAAGAAGCAAGTGACATGTATTGAGGGCGGTTGTAATGGTTGGATAGACAGATCTGTTTCGGGAGCCACCAAACTCCCATTATCAATATCCTTATTACAACGATTACTTCAGTCGAAATTATTGAATATATACGCACAGCCAAGTATCATTAAACGAGAACTGTTTGCTAAAAGCGCATATCTTCAAAAAAAGACAATTCAGTAATCATCGTCCCTCGTACATGCATATACTGAAAACAACAATAACGATCTTGAGCCTGAGTACAAAAACAAAATATGTACTATGAAAGCAGATCGAATAAAACAAAAAAACAAAAACAAGAATCTCTCATAGTTTTGAAGATTTTTCAAGAAATTTTCAAGAAAAAGAAATTTATATCCTATATCAGAGCACCATATTTAACATTTCCACCAAGTTTCATCAAAATCGGTGACCATCGGCAATTTTTAGGTACAATTATCATTGTATGGAAACCATACAATGGTTTCCTATATTTCAAATATGTTCTAACGTACGTGCTTTCTAATTTACAGTTTGTCTGCACCTCAATTAAAAGATATTAGCCAGTTAATAGCAGAGTTGTTTGTCGTGGAGCTCCCGAGTGCATTTTATTGTGTCATTTTTTATTATAAAACATTTAAACAAATTTCATAATACAAACAAATTATTGTTTTGCGACATTTTCTCAATTATTGATAAACAGTTATTGCTTGTGACAAACACAATAACCGATTGCCTCACACGTTTCATAAGGTTTCGGATAAACAGATATTGCTTGTGACAAACGCAATAACCATTTGTAACAAACGTTTCTGAGCGTTTGTAATAAATATAAATCATTTATGATATGTACACTAACCGTTTGCTATAAACGTTTTTTAGGTTTTGGGATAAACAAAAATCGTTTGCGACAAATATGGACCGCAAACGAATTTCGTTTACCTAATTTTTCCGAATCAGGTAATTCGGAATCAGGCAAGGAAATATACTTAAATACAGACGACCGCCTGGAAGACTTATAATCTTGTATTGTATGTAAGTATGCACGCCAAAAGGACGACAATGAATACAACGATTAATTTTGTATCCAGAGTTCTGACTATTAGCGACGAAGAATTTTACGAATCCAATAAAACGAAAATAAGAAATATATCGACAAGGATTTAATTTCGCAAAAGAACCACCAAAGGAATGGAAAAGGGGGGAGATGGATAAGAAGGATGCTCTTACGAAACCACAAATATATAAATCGGTAACTTACATTTCAGAACTATCGAAAATATTTAAAAACTCCCATGTATGTACAGGGTTGCCCATATTCGACGGACCCATCTGGCAACGCCATAACTTTTGACAGAGATGTCAGATCGCTTAATGACATACCGCGTTTGAAGCGTCAGTCCAAGCAGATTTTTACCATGGAACAATACACGCCATGCGAGCGCTCTGAAATAGTTGAAATTTACATTCAACAGAAGAAGTCAATTGTGAAAACTCAACGTGCTTTTAAAATATTAAAAAATGTGAGAAGTGCGCCTTCTAAGAACACCATTAAGCGTTTATACGAAAAATTTTCGACTGGTGAGGCTCTTTCTAATCCGAAGAGGCCAAATAAAAGTCGACCAAGGCGATCGGCCGAGAATATCGCTGCCGTACGAGCCAGTGTTGAGAGGTCCCCAAGAACATCCCAAAAACGCCGTTCTCAGCAGTTGGGCATGGCTCGGTCCACTTTACAACGGATTATTCGCGTTGATTTGCATTTGTTCCCGTACAAAATTCAATTGACGCAAAGATTGTTGCCTGCGGACAAGCCTCGTCGATTGGAATGGGCCCAACGAGTCATCGAAATGGCCGATGATGACGAGCAATTTTGGAACAAAATTATCATGTCCGATGTAGCCCATTTCACATTGAATGGGACCGTAAATAAGCAAAATTGCCGTATTTACGCCACTGAAAATCCTCAGGAGATTCAAGAATTGCCTCTTCATGACGAAAAAGTCACAGTTTGGTGCGGCGTTAGTGCGAAAACGGTCATTGGGCCGTTTTTCTTCCAAAACGAAAATGGCCATGCTGTTACCATCAACCAGGAGCGTTATCGCGACCGAAATGTTGGCGAAAACGATGGAAAATGCTGCAAAAAGGGCACAATACGCCATCAACGCCAGAGGCGGCCATTTGAGAGATATCATATTCAAAAATTGATGAAAACAAATCTACTTGGAACAAATTAAATGATTAAGATTGCCAACCGCCAAATTTTTATTTTTTTCTTTGACTTTTTTTTAAAAAAACATGGGTCCGTCGAATATGGGCAACCCTGTATGTATATGATAAAAAGAAAATCGAAATTGCTATCAGGACACAAAATACAATCAACCAATTGTTTGGCAGAACGATATGGAAATTGAAAAAAGAGGAAAAATCTAATTTGGTATATCGGCTAAAGTGCAATGGGGAAACAGGTAATGAGGGGACGACAAAGACAAAACAAAAAACTAGACTTTAATCACAGAAATCGGAGCAAAAGGCTATGGAAAACCCCGTAGAACAGAGATCGGCTCTGGTGATGTACTCGTAGATGATCGATGATGGGGTAGAAA
The DNA here is from genome assembly GCA_963930755.1 of Eudasyphora cyanicolor. Lineage (NCBI taxonomy): Eukaryota > Metazoa > Arthropoda > Insecta > Diptera > Muscidae > Eudasyphora > Eudasyphora cyanicolor. Next base: position 151,310,082 of record OZ005736.1, on the reverse strand, counting down.
AGAATACCCCATATAGACGATACACACTGCGGATGCGCTCTCCATAACAAATGTTCCAGCAGAGAAGAAACTGAACTGAATGACAGGACACAAAATACAACCCACCAATTGTTTAGCAGAACGATATCAAAATTAAAGAAAGAGGAAAAATCTAATTTGGTATATCGGATTAAGTGAAATGGGTAATGATGGGACGACAAGGACAAAACAAATAACAAGATTATCATCATAGAAATCGGAGCAAAAGGCTATGGAAGACCCCTTTGAAGAGAAGATGGCTTTGGTGATGTACTCGTGGAAGTATTAGTAGAAGAGAAAACCCCATATAGACGATAGACACTGGAGATGCACTTCATAACAAATATTCCAGCTGAGAAGAAACTGAACTGAATGACAGACACTGACTAATGCTCTCAGATTTATCGACAAAATTAAAAAAAAATAATATTCATGGAAATGTCTATAAAATTCTGAAAGCTGACTAGAAACAAAACATAACTGTATACTAAATTTTTCATTTTCTGGTCAAGTTCGCGTTTAAAAGGACATGAAATTTGTTAGCGATATAATTATTGAAAATTTGTTTGTAATTTTTCTGATAGTCCTTGTAAGACAATATGGGTGTCAAATGAAAGGGCACATTTTGGATTATCTAAATAATATTTTTGTTTCTCGAAAATGGAACTAAAAAGTTGCAAAAATGGACTTGCAAATTTTATTCTTCATTATCCTTTAAGATCCACAGTAGAAAAATTCCAAAAAAATATATTTTGCGGATCTTGCTGTTCTGCAATTCAGATCCAAATTTTAGCATTCTTCGTTGATTAGTTTGTCTTTAGAATTAATTGGAGTCACACGGTGTTATTAATAAACACGGACGGAACAAATGTTAGTTGACAATTAACTTCACCGAAGAAACTCGAACTTGTAGTAGCAAAATTTAGAATTGTATAAGGCGGGCAATTTAAAATTTTAAATTTGAACTACCGATTACTTTCGCTTGTGATTTGAGCCCTTTGGATTATTTTCTGTGAGGAGCCATTAAGGATAAAAGGTTACGCAAAGCATCCGGAGACAACTGAAGCGTTGAAAAATGAAATCGAAGTCGCCATTGCAGGGATTCGATCCGTAATAGTCGAAAATGTACTGAAAAATTGGGTTCATCGGATGAGGTACTTCCGAGCCAGTCGTGGTAGTCATATGAATGATATTGTGTTCCATTATTAAATGACAAACTGCAACCTTTCCAATAAAAGCAGACATTTTAAAAAATTATCAGTACTTTTTTTAAAGCCGATTCAAATATTAAATTTTAAATGTCCCACCATGTAATTGTTTATATTATAATGTTTTAGAATTTGTGGCTAAAGAAGTTATTCGAAAAAAACTAATTAAAAATCGAAAAACTCGAAACTTTAATTATTGAAACATCAAGCCAAACAAAAATCAGAAATTGTTTTGGTATTTATGTGATCTAAATTGGAAATACTGGAAAGCAGTGAAACGAAATTTTATGAAATTATGAAATTATTTTTTTTAAGAAAAGTCTTATCTGCAGAAATTATATTGTCCTTTTCTTTTAAATCTGTAAACTGAAGAGCATCACAAAATTTGTGGTGATCGCTTTCGGGATATGGTTTTTCCGTTTGTGCCACAGTGTTGTTGGACAAATTAAATTAATGTGGTAGGCTAAAAGTTGACACACCGCAGATTAATGAATGTGCATAATAGTAATAAGCAATTATACTAAATGTTGATAACACATTCACAGCTGTAAAAGACCTGCCGCCCCACCCCAAAAACCGATATGTTGAGTACCTTCCATTTCCTCAATAGAAGAGCTATTACAAAAATTTGTATGTGTAAATTTGTGAGACATACAAATGCACAGACATTCTTTGGTTTGTGGGTTAGAGGCTAACATTAAAATTTTATTATACAATTAACGCGATTAACTATTAATTGCAAGCGATTTACTTAAGCCCACACACACGCGCGCTCCAATATGCGGCATAAATTATTTGTGAACCAAACAACGGCTGTCGACACCAACACTTACACCATGACGACCCAACCACCCACCGCCATTGCAGCCGTTTCCAAATATCTGTGCCAAAGGAAAGCACAAACATACTCTCAAACGCATTTAATGGAATTTCCTGTTCAATATTCAAAGTTCCAGTGAACGCATATATATGTTTAAAGTACATGTGTGGGTGTCTGTGGCAGGATCTCTAGGAGATACGGGCAAATATTTGTCTATGTATTAAACAGCAATATTGAACAGCAGCCCTGTGCTTTAGATTGTATTTAATCTATGAATATTAAGGGGGAGAGGACAGTCAGTCATATAAAAAGGACACTCAAATTGTTGGAGGTCTGCAAACTGATTTATAATGCAAAACAATAAGACACAAATTTCTGTCATAAGATGTTTTATGGGCATTTCCGCGGGTCGCGAACTTACTTTCCTACGCTTTTGATGTACAAAAAATATTGAAAACAAAAAATTTCCCCGCATTTGTATCCCCTCTTCTTAGAGAGGTGGGTATATATTATTTGCTACGAACCAAAAGTGTAACACATCGAAGGTGTGACCTAAGACCATAAGTATATTCGGCGGATATCCGTTTTGGGTCATTTTATGTCGAATGAGCAATGTCCGTCCGTCTGTCTGTCTGCTGGCTGGTGCGCACGATAACTCTCGAAAGGAGTAACCGATTGACTTCAGATTTGGTATGTGGTGGCCCATCTTCGAACTTAGCCGGAGGTAGAAAAAATATTACCGCATACCAAATTTGAAGTCCATCGGTTACTCCTTTCGAGAGTTATCGTGCGCACCATCCAGCAGACATACACACAGACAGAGGGACGGACGGACGGACATTGCTCAAAAGACTTAAAATGACCCAAAACGGATTTCTGGCTGGTGCGCACGATAACTCTCGAAAGTAGTAACCGATTGACTTCAAATTTGGCATGCGGTAATATTTTTCTCTATCTCCGGCTAAGTTCGAAGATGGACCATATTGGTCCACTCCTTCTAGTACCTCCCCCACAAGGGGTTAACTTTTGATAAAATTTTGATTCTTTAATGCCTTCTATACTACTTACTCAAATCTACTGAAATTTCACACATACTATTAGTTTGTTAGTCCCTAACACGTCAGGAAAAATGGGCGAAGTGGCCACTCTGTTTTTGGTTCCTCCCACACAAATGGACCATTTTGTACCAAAAGTTACCAGCTTATAACTTTAATAGTAGTGCATACAAATACTTGAAATATTGTACAGCATAATGCTTTTATAGTACCCAGAGTCCAGAGAAAAATGGGCGTTATTGGCTCGCCCCTATTGGTACCTCCCACACAAATGGACCTTTTTGTACCAAAAGTTAATATCTTTTAACTTCAATACCAGTGCATACAAATACTTGAAATTTCCTACAGTGTAATGCTTTTATAGTATCTAGAGTCTAGAGAAAAGTGGCCGTTAGGGGCACGCCCCTTTTGGTACCTCCCATACAAATGGACCATTTTACACCAAAAGTTTACAGATTATAACTTTAATACCAGGGCACAAAAATACATGAAATTTTGTTCAGTGTAATGCTTTTATATTACCTAGAGTCCACAAAAAAGTGGGCGTTATTGTCATGCCTCTTGTGGTACCTCCCACACAAATGGACCATTTGGTACCAAAAGTTAACAGATTTAAATTTTAACACCAGTGAATACAAATACTTGAAATTGTGTACGGTGTAATGCTTTTATAGTATCTAGAGTCCAGAGAAAAGTGACCGTTATTGGCACGCCCCTTTTGGTACCTCCCACACAAATGGAGCATTTTGTACCAAATGTAAACAGATTTTAACTTTAATAACAGTATATACTTTAAAGTTATTAAATGAAATTAAAATTCATAATAATTTCATTAAAACAAAAAAAATAAATTTACTAATATTTTTTTCGGACTCATAAGTCGGTTTACCCGACTGAACTTTCTTACTTGTTTTTTCTCTTCAAATCCTTTGGCTGATTGAAAATCGGTTCATAATAGACTAGGTTGTAGACATAAAGTTGCGCAAAGGCACGAAAACCGTAAGTCAAGATTTTGGGGGTGTCCTTTAAATTTCACAAAACAAATCTTGTTTTACTCGACATGACTTACAAGAAAAAAATTATCGCTCCGCGGGCTTCTTGCTCAAATGACTTAAAATGGCATAAAGCAAATTTCCACTGAACCTACTTAGAGTCTTGGGTCACTCCTTCGATATTTTATACTTTTGGTCCGTATCATATTAAATAAACTCTCCTCCAAATGTAAAGTGAGGGTAGAAACCAGGGCTGTGGAGTCGGAGTCGGCGTTATTTTTATTTTTGTTTAATTACATAATTTTGCAAAATTTATCTCGGAGTCGACTCCGACTGCTACTCCCGCTACGACTCCGAGCTCGATTTTATAAAATGTACTGTATCAATATATTCCGGATCAAACGTATTCATTCATATGTGTGTCCATTCATCTTTTTATACAAAATATGTATACCCTATTATAAGTTTGTTTCACGGCAGATGTTTGTAACACCTGAAAATAACACAGCTAGACCCACCTTAAAGTATACCGATCGACTCAGAATCACTAGCTGAGTCGATTTAACGATGTCCGTCCGTCCGTCCGTCCATCTGTCCATGTAAAGTTGTTCGTCGACTACAGGTCGCAATTTCACTCCGATCGTTCTGAAATTTTGCAGTTTAGAGTATTTCGCGGCTGTTAAGATCGCTATTGAATTCGGTTCAGATTTAGATATAGCTTCCATATATATCTTTCGTCCGATTTGGCCCTTTAGTCCTATAGAAGCTGTATTTTACATCCAATCGTTTTGAAATTTAGAATGGTAGAGTTTCCTGATCCATGAACCAACATTGCCGAATTTGAAGAAAATCGGTTAAGATTTAGCTATAGCTCCCATATATATGTTTCGTCGGATTTGGCCCTTTAGTCCTATAGAAGCTGTATTTTATATCCGATCGTTTTGAAATTTAGAATGGTAAAGTTTCTTGATCCATGAACCAACATTGCCGAATTTGAAGAAAATCGGTTAAGATTTAGCTATAGCTCCCATATATATGTTTCGTCCGATTTGGCCATTTAGTCCTATAAAAGCTGTATTTTACATCCAATCGTTTTGAAATTTAGAATGGTAGAGTTTCTTGATCCATGAACCAACATTACAGAATTTGAAGAAAATCGGTTAAGATTTAGCTATAGCTCCCATATATATGTTTCGTCCGATTTTGCTCTTTAGTCCTGAAGAAGCTGTATTTTACATCCAATCATTTTGAAATTTTGAATGGTAGAGTTTCTTGATCCATGAACCAACACTACCGAATTTGAAGAAAATCGGTTAAGATTTAGCTATAGCTCCCATATATATGTTTCGTCCGATTTGGCCCTATAGTCCTGCAGAAGCTGTATTTTACATCCATTTGGCCCTCGTCCGATTTGGCCCTTTAGTCCTGTAGAAGCTGTATTTTACATCCAATCATTTTGAAATTTAGAATGGTAGAGTTTCTTTATCTATGAACCAACATCGCCGAATTTGAAGAAAATCGGTTAAGATTTAGCTATAGCTCCCATATATATGTTTCGTCCGATTTGGCCCTTTAGTCCTATAAAAGCTGTATTTTACATCCAATCGTTTTGAAATTTAGAATGGTAGAGTTTCTTGATCCATGAACCAACACTACCGAATTTGAAGAAAATCGGTTAAGATTTAGCTGTAGCTCACATATATATGTTTCGTCCGATTTGGCTCTTTAGATCCAATCGTTTTTATACCCTACACCACACTGTGGTACAGGGTATTATTTAAGTATAAAATGTTCCAAAAATAAATTTATGTAAACAATTTATACATGAATTACAAAAGTTATATATCAGAGTTATTCAATATTACGAGAGTGGTGTAGGGTATTATATAGTCGGCACCGCCCGACTTTAGCCCTTCCTTACTGGTTTAAAAATATACAATGTATTTATTGGAAAGTATAATTTCATGAAAGCAGCAAAATCAACGCCGACTTCGGCTCCACAGTCCAGGTAGAAACATATCAAATATTCAAAAAATAAATCAAAAATTCCACATTCAGTTTCCAAAAAATACTATTTTTTCGTTCCGCACAGTGAGATTATCCAAAAAGTAATAATGATATTGATTTACTGTAATATAATCCGCATCAGTTATTCTCCTGTTTGCCTCCAAATGGTATGCCAATTGATTTTGAAAGAGAGACGAATAGATCTTAACCCATCCCATGAACCACCTTAATGTATATTCGAATACTCAGTTTTTCTACGCTTAGGCGCGTGTGTCAGTTGGGGAAATGTAATTATATGCCATATACGAAAGCGTATGTCCTCCCAAAAGTCTATGTGTACAAGTGTGTGTATAATTGTGAATGTGGGTGTGGGTATGCTGCAGCACATGTTTTCACTTCAATATTATTTGTATTTGAAATGAATATAGAAGGCGCGGGAGGACGAACAGGCAAAAAACAATCTGCTTTAATTCACAACAGATCATCACCAGCATTATCGTCGTCATCATCATTAACATCAGTCGAGCAGCAACTACGGCTTCAGCTTTAGATTTTCACATCAGCGCGGATGAATTTTCTTCAAACTGAATACAAAGAGACATAGACACGCACACACACATACATACGAGTACACACAAACAATTTTTTATTTACGCATAAAAGCATAGTGCCGAGCTGTATGCCCCGTGGAGCAAATGAAAAGTTTTTGGCGAAATTAATCTACCGGAAAATCTGAGTTTATCAGAACAATACTCTGAAAATATGACAGATGCAATGACAAAATTAAATCTGTTTTATCATAGTAAAAAGGCGTCACGTACGGGGCGGTTTACAAAGGAGAAAGTTTGAAAACTAATCAGGTATACTCGTATTTCATGGACGGAAGCGATTGTAATCGTAAGTAATACGATTATAATTACATGAGAGAATAAATGGGGACATTGTGTTACTACTTGATGGTGTTATCTGTAAGTAAAGAATGCGGGGGTCAGATTAAATGTGAAATGCTTTTGAATCAGAAAAACATGTAAGAGGAGACATAAAATGTGCAATTTAATTTTAAAAGATACATAAATAAGAAATCCTATCATATCACCAAATTAAATAAAAGATAAAATAGGGAAAATGTATGACCGGCGCAGCACAATAACTTGATAAAGCAGAATAAGCGCATACATAGTTGTTCTAAATTTGAAAAGATTGTTATTCACATATCATAAAGATAGTTGGGAAATTTGGCTTTTGAGCAAAATTGGAATTTCAGAAACGAAAAGATTCCAATCAACAAAAAAATCCAAAATTGAGTTATTGATAGGTATTTGTTCACTGCTTCAAAATACACATCCTGACAAATTGGCTATTATAAAAAATGGTGAATTGATAAACGAAATTTAGAAGGACCTATCAACAATTTATTTCGATTTTTAAAATGGTCTATTTGTGTGGGAGGTACCAAAAGGGCGTGGAAACTTCGCCCATTTTTCTTGAGGTGTTAGCGACTAATTAACAACACTATGTGCGCAAATTCAGAAGATTCTAGTAAGTAGTATACATAGAAGTTATTAAAGAATCAATATTTCACTAAATGTTAACCCTTTGTGGGGGAGGCACTAGAAGGAGTGGACCGAACATAGCCGGAGATAGAGAAAAATATTACCGCCTACCAAATTTAAAGTCAATCGGTCATGACGGACATTGCCCAAATGACTTAAAATGGCGTAAATCGAATTTCCACTTCATACGTCACTCCTTCGATGTGTTGCACTTCTGGCAAATGATATATACCCTCCTCCTCTCTAAGGTGAGGGTATGAAAATAGTCTCACATACCAAATATGAATAGAAGCCACAAGGCCGTCGAAGAAGAGGATGACCTGCACATACGTGGAAAAGTTGACAAAGAGGCTGTCAAGACGGGAAATGCTAGATGGAAATTAAGGGCATGATAGAATGGAGAACATTTGTTGTGGCTCCTTATATTAACGAAAGGAAGGGATTTCATGCCAAGTGATTCAATTTTTAAAACTAATATTTTCTGACCGGGTGGAAACTTGCACCAAGTTTAGTCATACTGGATAGTAGTTATGACACAAAATTTCAACGAGATAAGTTAAGGACTGTTCATATTTGAAGGTGTTGAATTATTACATTTTGGTCAAACGACCCTTTTTGCCATTCATATAACTAATTAGCTATTGTATTAACAAAGTTTTGCCCAAAGTGTTTTCGATAGCTTTTTCTTCAATCTTAAAAAAAATAAAATAAGGCGCAAAAATATTAAATTAAAAATTGTTTTGAAATTTTTGTCAAAAAACCATGTTTTATTTTAGTTTTTTTTTTTTGCTCATGAGAAAGCTTCGGCCATTTCCTTTAAGAAAAACCCATATATCTCAGTATAACTCGAGAATTATTTATCCTAATTGGTTCCGGAAAGCTTTAAAGAATCATACATTAAGTAGCCTTCATCTGCTTCTAATATAATTGTTTATCCCATTAGCAGTTTCAAGGATATTTTAAAAGATATTGCGAAAAATCTCATTTTATAATAATTTTTTAATTAAAACCACCTAAAAACATCGAAAAATTAGTAATTATTACATTTTTATTATTCGACCGTAAAGTCTAATCGGTCATGAATAAAATGAGACCTTTTCAAAGGAAATCAAAATTCTGCAAACAGCGAATATTTGGGATTTAAGGACTGCCCGAGTTGAAGGGTGTTTATTTTTGACATTTTGGTCAAACAGCCCCTTTTCCATTCATATAACTAATTACCTATAGTGTTTTGAAAAAATGCTGTCCAAAGCGTCTTCGAAAGCTTTTTCTTAAGTCTGCAAATTTTTTTGCGAATTTATAAAAAAAAATGTTTTATAATTTTTTTCTCCAACGAAAGCATAGGTAATTACCTTTAATAGCTTTGTGGTCTTTTATTGAGGTAGGAATTTTGTATCTATCAAAATACAGGTTTAGTAATTCGAAGTATTTTTTATACCCTCCACCATAGGATGGGGGTATATTCATTTTGTCACTCCGTTTGTAACACCCCATAAAGTATAAATATTAATAATCGTCGTAAGATTCTAAGACGATTTAGCAATGTCCGTCTGTCCGTCCGTATGTTGTACGAGTAATCACGCCACAATCTTTAATAATTGAGCTATGTTGCTAAAATTTGGCACATATACTTCTTATATCTGCAGGTATGTTGGGATTGAAAATGGACAATAATTTTTGGATATAGCACCCTATATATGGCATCTCTTTACTTTTTTTAATTTTAGCAATGTTCGTCTGTCTGTCCGCTTGTCTGCCTATCTAGTGCGCCCGATAACGCTCGAAAGGAGTAATCGATTTACTTCAAGTTTTGTAAATGTTAATGTTTGTTTTCTATCTCAAGCAAAGTTCTTAGAAGTTCCATAGTGGTCAACTAATTCTAGTACCTCCCTCACAAAGGGTTACAATTTTGAGAAATATTGATTCTTTAAGCCTTTATGTCCTGGCGTTGCCATATGTCAACGCAAAATATAGTTATATTCAAACTTGATTTAAATAATATCATAATAACTGTATAAATGAACCATTTATATACCGTATTTACTAATTTGCATAATAGTCGTTCAGATCTGTTCATTTTCTCTCCAAAATAGGCTTCATTTTAGACGTGTCAAAAAAGTGTCTTGAAAAAGTGCTAATATTAATTTCATGAAAAAGTAATTAGTTATATATTTTCCATGAAACATTTATATACCATATTTACTAATTTGCATAATAGTCGTTCAGATCTGTTCATTGTCTCTCCAATATAGGCTTCGTTTTAGACGTGTCAAAAAAAGTGTCTTGAAAAAGTGCTAATATTAATTTCATGAAAAAGTAATTAGTTACATATATATTTTCAATTTCGTTATGTTTTTGAAAAATGTGATGTGATATTTTTGTAAAAAAGAAGTGATATTTTATTTGTGTATAATTAAGATCTATCGTAATTGTCGTTAAACTATATATAATTCGATCATTACGTATGCGTTGCCATATGGCAACGCCAGACACTACATTGGATTTCATTTCGTATATTCATTGTATTTTTTTATACCCTCCACCATAAATGGGGCTATGTTCAATTTGTCTCTCCGTTTGTAATCCCTCTAAATATTGGTCTGAGACCCCATAAGGTATAAACATATATTCTTAATCGTGGTAAAAAACGATGTAGCCAGCTGAGAATTGGTAATTGTGGTTTATTTATACCCGGAATCGGGATATGTGTTCTACTGATAACGATTCGCGAAATGACCTCGTCTTTGACAGCATGCATCGTGACCGTTGTCATGGATATGTAGTTGTCTCCATTTAGTCGGAAAGATTCAACAAGATCATAATCCAGACAAAATATGGAATCGTTACCCGATCACTTAAAAGCCAACTATCAAAAGATCTTTCACTCTGAACAAAATCTGGCATAGGACGAAAGTATGATATCATAATAATTTTAAGTATGAGGATTAGTTCCTGGAGGTTCCTAGATCCAATTTTAATAACATTTATTTAAATTAAAAACACAAAGTATTCACGGACATAAAGGGTTAATAACTAGACAGCGGAATATATGTAATTGAATATTTTTTTGATGGTGTACAGCAAAACCGATAAAATACATTTTTGTTTTGTCAAAAAATAATTAAAAATAATCATAAACTTTTTTGCATATTTTAAGGAAACTACATATTTACATACACCGTGCATATCCCAAAAATATACAAACAACATTATATTCAAAATACACTGCAAATTAGATTTTTTGCTGTTGTTCCATTTTGTACCAGTTATTAGATTTTCGGCTGATTTTTAATTTTAATATGTTAATGTGCGTCGCCTAAAATCTCACCGTTACCTAATTTCTCAAAGAGCTCAACAAGCGAATGAAGCTTTAGTCTTGAAATTTGGAGCCAGGGTAGACCTTCCTACTTTTACATACTTACTATTTACATATTTTTAGCATTAGCGATCTTTATTTGCATACACGCTGAAAAAAATCGCTTCAGTAGTATATTGTCCCAAACAAATTCTGCTTGAAACATACATATGTTTATGGTACGCTCCGAATATATAATATTTGACACACACAAATATTATATGTTTGGAAGATGTTCCTATAAACAAATCTTTGTTTCCGTCTTAATATTTTTTATTTTGCGACTATTATTTGCTAAACATATATTTATTTGCATTTAAGTGTTCAGAAAATATATGAATTCTGTCAAATGGTAGAGTATAAATCGAAATCAGTAGACAATTAAAAATTAAATTCGAAAAATCTGCAGCGATTTGAAAATCTTTTTTAAATAATATATATTTTGAAAACTCCTGGACAACAATATTATTTGTATATAAACACATATTTTATCTGAGAAAATTAGTTTGCAAATATATATTGTTCTAATATATTAATATATGCATTCCAAATAAATTTTATTGCTTTTCAAATAAAATTTATTTATTTGTCAAAAATATATAATATTTAAAAATGTGTGTTTCAAATATATTTTTTTTCGATTCAAACATATCAAAAAAGGCGATTTTGCTCACAAAATGAGGGTGAACCTTAGTTGGCTGAAATTTTATTACTTGTTATATCCTACACCACACTATGGTACAAAGTATTATAATTTTGTGCATTTGTTTGTAACACCCAAAAGAAGAAGACATCGACACATCGTTTTTTAAACCGATCGATTTACAATCTCTTTATACCCTACACCACACTGTGGTACAGGGTGTTATGACTTTGTGCATTTGTTTGTAACACCCAAAAGGAGAAGAGATAGACCCATTGTTTATTATACCGATCGACTTGTAATCACTTTCTGAGTTGATTTAGCTATGTCCGTCTGTCCGCCTGTCTGTGCATGTATTCTTATGATCATAGTACAGGCCCCAATTATGGTCCGATCTCGACGAAACTTTACACATATCCTTTTTTTGGCCCAAGGACGAACCCTATTGAATTTAGTTAAAATCGGTTCAGATTTAGATATAGCCCCCATATATATGTTAGCCCCGATTTGACATGTAAGCGCTGTAAAAATTTTATTTTATATCCGATCAGTATGAAATTCGGCAAAAAGTGGTTTCTTATTATATGAATGAACACTATTAAATTTGGAAGAAATCGGTTCAGATTTTGATATATCCCCCATATATACGTTACCTCGGGGGTAACATGTAAGCGCTGTAAAAACTGTATTTTTTATCCGATCAGTATGAAATTCGGCAGAAAGAGTTTTCCTATTGTTTGAATGAATACATTTAAATTTAGAAGAAATCGATTCAGATTTAGATATAGCCCCATATATATGTTACCCCGATTTGACATGTAAGCGCTATAGCGACTGTACTTTATATCCGATCAGTACGAAATTCGACAGAAAGTGGTATTTTTACATGAATGTGTATTCGGGGAAAATGGGTTAAGATTTATATACAGGGTCTCCCATATTCGACGGACCCATCTGGCAAGGCCATAACTTTTGACAGAGATGTCAGATCGCTTAATGACATACCGCGTTTGAAGCGTCAGTCCAAGCAGATTTTTACCATGGAACAATACACGCCACGCGAGCGCTCTGAAATAGTTGAAATTTACATTCAACAGAAGAAGTCAAGTCAACGTGCTTTTAAAATATTAAAAAATGTGACAAGTGCGCCTTCTAAGAACACCATTAAGCGTTTATACGAAAAATTTTCGACTGGTGAGGCTCTTTCTAATCCGAAGAGGCCAAATAAAAGTCGACCAAGGCGATCAAGGCTGCCGTACGAGCCAGTGTTGAGAGGTCCCCAAGAACATCCAAAAAACGCCGTTCTCAGCAGTTGGGCATGGCTCGGTCCACTTTACAACGGATTATTCGCGTTGATTTGCATTTGTTCCCGTACAAAATTCAATTGACGCAAAGATTGTTGCCTGCGGACAAGCCTCGTCGATTGGAATGGGCCCAACGAGTCCGTGGGTCCGTCGAATATGGGCAACCCTGTATAACTTCCATATATGTTCCTCCTGATTTGGAATCATAGCGCTATAGAAGTTGTACTTTACTTCCGATCATTAAAGTTTTCCAGAAATATGTTTCTCAATTTAGGAACGAATATTGCTTAATTTAGCGATTATCGGTTCAGAATTAGATAATATGTTCCTACCCATTTACCAATTATTCCACATTATTATCGCAATGACCCTTATCGCATTGTTAGGGAGGTGTAGGGTATTATATAGTCGGCCCCGCCCGACTTTCTGCCTTTCCTTACTGGTTTTTTTTTCAACTAGTGCTTATTTCGTGAATGGTAACATTTTGCTCATGCACGCAAAGAAAAAATTCGTTTCTGCGAAACGAAATATTAGACAACTACAATTCTCGTTTACGACGACTGAAATTTCGTTTTTTGTGACAGAAACATATTCTGACCAAAAGAAATTTCAGTCTTCGTAAACGAGAATTGTAGTTGTCTCATATTTCGTTTCGCAGAAACGATTTTTTTCTTTGCGTGTGTCTGATTTGACAGATAATTAGTTTTATCCTTCCGCTGAACGAATATGTGTATATTGCGAATATTGCGACATTATTTTGAAAATCATGGTAATGTTGCAGAATGTGTGCGAAAATTGCGTAAGTGTAGTGAAAGAAACTGGCATCCTCATCGATAAACCAAAGCGTGAAAAGCCAAAAACAGTGCGTACACCCGAGAATATTACTGCTGTGGCAGAAAGTGTGCATGAAGCGCCATCAACATCAATTCACCGCCGTTCTCAACAATTGAACATTTCGGAGACATCAGAATGAGACATCAGAATGAGACGAATTTTGCACAAAGACCTTGGTATGACGCCATACAAAGTCCAATTGGTTCAGAAGTTGAAGCCAACTGACCATCCAATGCGTTTTCAGCAGTTTTTTTATAGCATTTTCAAAAAAAAAGTTATTTGGCGGACCCTTTATATGTTCTTACTCAATTACCAATTATTCCAAATTATTATCGCAATGACCCTTATCGCATTGTTAGGGAGGTGTAGGGTATTATATAGTCGGCCCCGCCCGACTTTCTGCCTTTCCTTACTGGTTTTAATTTGATTAAGCTATGTCCGTCTGTCCGTCCGTCTGCACTGTACATATATGCAACAGTTATTAACCAATCTGCACAAAAGTTGACAGAAGCAAGTCTCTTGAAACAGACAATACTAAATTTGAGGAAAATCGGTTCAGATTTAGATATGGACTCCATATATATGTTACCCCCGATTTGACATTTACGCCCTGTAAAAACTGTATTTTATATGCGATTAGTACGAAATTTGGCAGAAAGAGGTTTCTTATTACATGAATGAACACTGCAAAATTTGGGGAAAATCGGTTCAGATTTAAACATACCCCTAATATATATGTTACCCTCCGATTTGACATGTAAGCCATGTAGAAACCGTATTTTATAACTGATCAGTACGAAATCCGTCAGAAAAAGGATTCTTATTATATGAATGAACACTGCAAAATTTAGGGAAAATCGGTTCAGGTATATACATATATAGTCCAAATACTCGTATATATGTTACTCCTGATTTGACATATTCTGCTTGAAATATACATATGTTTAGGGTACATTCCAAATATATAACATTTGACACACACAAGTATTCTATGTTTTGGAGGATATTGTTCTAAACAAAACTATGTTCCCATCATAATATTTTGTTTATTTGGAACTAATATTTCCGAAACAAATATTAGTTTAAAGGGAAGTTTTCTGTTTTCTCATGAGTTCAAAGTAAAATTTTTTAGAAATTGTATATGGGCATTTCTCCAATGTCGAATGCGACATTCGTACGCAATCAAAATGAAAAAAACCTATGCCAAAACATTATTTCATTTTGACAAAAGGCGAAACTTATAGCTCTTGATAAGCACTATAACTGGTGCTAAGACTGATTTTGACCAATTGTTCGTTTTCAAGATAATTACAAAAAACTAAGACATTCGCACGCGACAAAAACAGAAGTCGCTTTCAAAGCAAACCAATCAAACACTGATTTCAGCGAAACCTGAAGGAATATTTTAATGCGACTAATTTTGAAATGTCATGGATTCATGACATTCATATTAATTCATCATATTAAGGTGTTTATTTTATTCAAAAATATTAAGTAGTTTATTTTGTATTTAATTTTAATCACATTCGCACTCGACATTTCGCATGCGACATTTTATTCCTTCATACTTTTTATGTTTATTTTTTTACTTTTTATGCAACTAGACATCCAAAGGTTGATTATAAATGACTTTTAATATATTCAATATATTTATTTTCACAACAAAAATTATTTTTCCCTTAAATATAAATCAAGATTTAAAAGAGAGACCATTATTCAGAAGATAACATGCAATCAAATGTTTAAAAAATACATTTTGCAGTTATTCGAATGAGTGCAAATTCGAATAACTGCAAAATTTATTTAAATGTGTTATTTTAAAATTTGTTAAATGTAGTTTTTGGGAAAATTTGTTAAATTTGATAGATTCCCCATAAAAAATAGTAAAACAACATACTTTTATAGACTTTCAATTTTTTGGCTGCGGTTGACATCTCATTGGAAATGCCCATATGTATGTATAATTCAATTAAAATTTAAATTGAATAATCTTTCGTAACTATAAATTGCATTGATGGTTTGACAAAAAAACTATGTATTGGAATATTTATAAATTACAAATTAGTAATGTAAAACGAAAGCTAATGCTGCCTATGACATTTTTAACTATAAATTTTAACGCGAAGTCAAGGAAGGTTTAAAATCTTTTTATACCCTACACCACACTGTGGTACAGGGTATTATGACTTTGTGCATTTGTTTGTAACACCTAAAAGGAGAAGAGATAAACCCATTGTTTATTATACCGATCGACTCAGAATCACTTTCTGAGTCGATTTAGCCATGTCCGTCTGTCTGTCCGCCTGTCCGTCTGTCCATGTATTCTTGTAATCAAAGTGCAGGTCGTATTTATGGTCCGATTGTGATGAAATTTAGCATAGTGCTCTTTTTTGGCCCAAGGACGATCCCTACTGAAATTGGTTAAAATCGGTTCACATTTGGATATAGATGTTTCGAAATATATTTTCTTCCAATTCAATCATATCAAAAATTGCGATTTTTCCCCCGTTTACGATCTGTTCAAAATTCGGCAGAAAAAGGTTGCTTATTACACGAATGGACACAATGAACACATCCCCAAAATCTGTTTCTTCCGATTCTTGCTCTATATAAGAATACTGCGCATTTTAAGACTATCGTTTCAAATATAGTTTATTATGATCAACATCTTCAACTCCTCCTTGGAATAAGACTTGATGAGGAGGTGGAGTTAAGTACTTTGGTAACAGAAACGAAACCAATTATTTAAAATTATTATCGCAATGCCCCTTTTTGTATTGTTAGGGAGGTGTAGGGTATAACATAGTTGGCCCCGCCCGACTCTCTGTCGTTCCTTACCGGATATTTTTGTAAAAGCAATTTTTTGTTTTAAATATACAGATTCCTTGCAACGAAATTGTGAATAATAAGGCTGCCTTTTCAATAATTTTGAAGTATGACTTCACATTTCCTTTTAAATCGAATTTCTTGGGGCCATGTGAACATTTTAATAGGGAAAGTTGTAATGATAAATGTTTATTTGAATTCAAGTTAAACGACGGGAGAACCATAAATTGACCCTCATTCAGACCATTCAGATTCATTTTTTTTTTTGCAATTTCTGGGAACAGCGAAAACAACAAACACTTCAGAAAACAAAACATGTCCAATGACTTCTGTGGCACAACAAGACCAGCAGCATTCACCACTCACCCCCACATCAACATTCAAATCGCTAGAGCTCTGCGGGGGATACTTGTCCATATTTTCTCCTCAACAAACAAAGATTCGTAAATAAATTCTGTTAGATTAATATAAATGTCCAACATATGAAGTGGAACAATGAAATGAATGAGAAGAGAAGCCTAAACCAACAAAAAAGGGAAATGTGAATTGTGCGAATTTTGCATGATATAAATATAAAATTGAATACAGCCAAAAAGTGCCCAATGTCTAGCCTCTTTCCACGACATTGTATTTTTTAATCCACAACAGAAACAAACAGACAAAACAAATATTTCTCAAATAGCTGCCGTAAAATATTTGCTTAACAAAATTATGCAAATATTCGAGAATAAAACACTGACAGTAGATAATAAATACTTCACTGAACTTATGCCTAAATTAAGCACCTGTCAAAAATGCTAACAAAAAAATGTAAAAAATACTTTGTCATCACGCACTGAACAAATCCATTATTTTTATTTGACTATAAAAACAGACAATAAATATTCTCACCCTTTTATTCGGCAACAGAAGAATATTTTTTATGTTGATATCAGCAATAAAAAGAATATAGTTTTTGTAACGATGTAAAAGTTGGCCAAGACTAACAGGTGGGATAATTACAGAGGGAATGGAATATTCAAAACAAATTCAATTAAATGTTTGTTTTTAGGGCTTTTTAAATAACTGCAGAAAACAGGTACGGTAGCTTTAACCGAGTTTGTGATTAATGTAATAATTTAAGACGGGTAGGAGATGCAGAGACGTTGAAAAAAATTATCCATTCATTGTCGGTCTATAGTCATTGGAAATAATATATGAACACAAAAAAATATATGAATAATATTAAAATATAATATACTAGCTGGACCCGGTCCACTTCGTTGCCCCAGATTTAGATTTCCGATCCCGTCCATTTTTTAAAACAAACGATTTGTCACTTTTGCAAAATTGCCGCTCACTTTTTGCAAAATTTTTTTTTCCAAACCCATCTCAGACAAAATAGCTTTCAAACAAAAGAAAAAATTTTTAAATCGGTCCAGTGGTTTAAGCGTCTATAAAACACATACATACATACAAACATTTTTCCATTTTTATATATATAGATGAAAACATTTAAATGATGGATTGCTGCAGAAGTGATGAGAAGGTTGTGTTCGGATGAATCTGTCAATAATGTGGTATTTATGGTTTAAAATAGAAATTTGTTTTTTGAGATTAATTCTTGCCAAAATAGAATATAAACTGCAAAGTTTTAGCTAAATTTCTTTGCAAATGTGGTGTTTATGGCTTAAATAAGCCTTTTTGGGAGCGACATCTATAGGGGGACTATAACAAATTATGAACTGATTTAGAAAATTTTACTGCGATGAATTCTTGTCTTATTTAAATATAAACTGCAAAGTTTCAGTTAAAATGCTTAGAGAACATGGTATTTATGGCTTAAATACGTACATTTTGGAGCGACCTCTATATGGTGACTATAACAAAATATGAACTGATTTGTAAAATATTTGCTGTGATGAATTCTTATCAAAATAGAATACAAACTGCAAAGTTTCTGCTAAATTGCTTTAAAAATGTGATATATAGGGGAGCTGTATCAAAACATTGACCAATATGGCCCATATGCAATCCCAAAGAACCTGCACCTATAAGAAATATTTCTACCAAATTTGTCAACCTAGCTGTATTATTACGGACTGTAGCGTGATTACCACAGACGGACAGACATGTCTAACTCGTCTCAGAATTTTACGACGATTAAGAATATATATACTTTATGGGGTCTCAGATCAATATTTAGAGGTGTTACAACGGAGTCCTATGGTAGAGGTTATAATAACATATATCTGAAACGATCACTTTAAAATGCGCAGTATTCTTTCATGGATAAGTAATCGGAAGGAATAGATGGGAATATACATAATCTAAACAGATTTCCATCAACTTGGATGAAAAACTAATTTCTGTCAACTTATATAAAAATCGGATGTACCGTTTTAATGGCGCTAATATGCAGGTAGTATATATTTGAATATATATATAATCTGAACCGATTGTCCCCAAAACAGACAGATTTCGTTCTTAAATTAAGAACCTTCTTTCTGTCAAATTTTGTAATCAACGGAAGTTAAGTACAACTTCCGTAGCGCTTTGATACCAAATTGGGAGGAACATATATATGAAGGCTATATCAAAATATGAACTGATTTTCCTCAAATTTTGTACTGTCTCTAAGAAACTTCTCTCCTCAAATTTTGTATTGTCTCTAAGAAACTTCTCTCAGTCAATTTTAATACAGATATGCCATATATGCCAAATCAGAGGTACATATATATGGGAGCTATTCGAAAACCTGAACTGATTTTTACAAATTCAAATCCTTGAGTCAAAAGAAATATATGTTCAAAATTTCTTTGAGATCGGACCATAATTGCGACCTGTACATTGATAACAATAATACATGTACAGCAGACAGACGGACATAACTAAATCAACTCAGAAAGAGATTCTAAGTCGATCCGGATAATGGGTATATTTGAGAAAGCGCGCTCCAGCCAGACAGACGGGCGAACATTACTCAAATTACTTAAAATTTCTTAAAAAGGGATTTCCGTTGAACATACTTAGGGTCTTAGGTCACTCCTTTGCAGTGTTACACTTTCCGCCCGTTGAAAATGATATAGTACACCCTCCTCGACTAAAGTGAGGGTATAATTAGTTTTTTTTTTTAGAAAAATAATTGCCAGACAAATATCAGACTGTCACTCCTAATTTTGTCCGAGTTCAAAATCCACAAAAATCAGTAATTTCAACTGGCTTGATAAAACCATTTTAATTTTAGATTGTTACACATTTTATGGATATCAGCTGGCAAAAGGTGGATTATATGCATAAGAAATAAAATTTTGAAAAAAAACCAGTAAGGAAAGACAGAAAGTCGGGCGGGGCCGACTATATAATACCCTACACCTACCTACCAACGCGAAAATGGGCATTGCGATAAGAATTTGGCAGTGTTCATACATGTAATAAGCAAACTCTCTCTGCCGATTTTCGTACTGATCGGATATAAAACACGGTTTCTACAGCGCTTACATGTCAAATCGGGTGTAACATATATATCGGGACTATGCTAAAATCTGAACCGATTTTTCCCGAATTTGGCAGTGTTCATACATGTAATAAGAAAACTCTCTCTGTTAAATTTCGTACTGATCGGATATAAAACATGATTTCTACAGCGCTTTAATGTTAAATCGGGTGAAACATATATATGGGGGCTATATCTAAATCTGAACCGATTTTCCCCGAATTTGGCAGTGTTCATACATGTAATAAGAAAACTCTCTCTGTTAAATTTCGTACGGATCGGATATAAAACACGATTTCTACAGCGCTTAAATGTTAAATCGGGTGAAACATATATATGGTGGCTATATCTAAATCTGAACCGATTTTCCCCGACTTTGGCAGTGTTTATTCATGTAATAAGAGAACTCTCTCTGCCAAATTTCGTACTGATCTGATTTAAAATACAGTTCCTACAGCGCTTACATGCCAAATCGGGTGAAACATATATATGAGGGCTATATCTAAATCTGATCGGATTTTCTCCGAATTTGGTAGTGTTCATTCACGTAATAATAAAACTCTCTCTGCCGAATTTCATAAAGATCGGATGTAAAATGTGGTTTCTACGGCGCTTGCATGTCAAATTGGGTGAAACATATATATGAGGACTATATCCAAATCTGAACCGATTTTAACCAATTTCAATAGGGATCGTCCTTGGGCCAAAAAAGAGCACTATGCTAAATTTCATCACAATCGGACCATAAATACGACCTGCACTTTGATTACAAGAATACATGGACAGACGGACAGACAGACGGACAGACAGACGGACAGACAGACAGACGGACAGACAGACGGACAGACAGACGGACAGACAGACAGACGGACATGGCTAAATCGACTCAGAAAGTGATTCTGAGTCGATCGGTATAATAAACAATGGGTCTATCTCTTCTCCTTTTAGGTGTTACAAACAAATGCACAAAGTCATAATACCCTGTACCACAGTGTGGTGTAGGGTATAAAAAACAAAAATTATATTGGTTTATAACTTTAAATAAATCGGAACCGGTATGGCTCATTTTAAATAGGGATCATCCTATCGAAAAGAAAGAATCGTGTGCCACAATTTTATAATTAAGAGACAAAATGGGTTTTAAAGCGGGTATTATATACAGCTGAGTATGTACAGATTTTCACCAATTTCGATCGCGATTTTCCCTATAACAATAATGCCATAAATGGCAAATGCCAGAGAAATTTTTCAAAACTAGTAAGAACAAGTAAAAGCGTTAAGTTCGGCCATCTTATATACCCTCCCCCATGGACAGCATGTTACCTCACAAAATAACACAAACCTAAAGAAAATAACACCGAAAAAAACACAAAAATTTATAGTAGATGATAAATGGGGCTATATCAAAACATTGACCGATATGGCCCATTTGCAATCACAAACAACCTGCAACTATAAGAAATATTTATACCAAATTTGATCAACCTAGCTCTATTATTACGGACTATAGCGTGATTACAACAGACGGACGGGCGGACATGGCTAAATCGGCTTAAAATTTTACAACGAGTAATAATATATATACTTTATGGGGTCTCAGATCAATATTTAGAGGTGTTACAAACGGAGTAACAAAAGGAATATACCCCCATCCTATGGTGGAGGGTATAAAGATATACCGTCACTTGATAAGTATTAATATGGTAATTTTATGTGAAAAACGCCGGAATGGTGGATTGGATAATTTTTCTTAAATACTGGATATCCAAATAATTAGAAGATTGATTGACAGCAGTACTGGTATACGCAGTTATTAAAGTTATGAGCTGTACAAAATGGTCCCTTGTGAGGGAGGTACCAAAAGGGCACGAGTTGGTAGCGGCGAAGAAACTATTTCAATGCGTGAAGATTTGAATACGGAAGATTTGGCTAAATATAATAAATATGTCATTAAATGGCAACCCATTGTTGGGGACCGACTCTAAGAAGGCCTATAATAACACAACAAATAACTCCAGAAATTGGAATCCGCAAGGGAGCAGCAAAAGAGGACGACCAGCTCATACATGGGCTCAGAAATGACCGCAACCGGAAAATGCAGGAACGAAGTAAGGGCAGGGCGTTGGCACAAGACCGGGACATGTTCAAGCAATTTGTTAAGTCCTTATGTTCCTCTTAGAAACGACGGGAATATATATATTGTTAGGCGACCTACCAGAAGGAGTGAACCAACCATTTTCAGACTAAGCCTGGGATAAACAACCATACAAAATTGTCAGCACCAGTCAGACAAACGGATGGACGGACATTGCTCAAATTTGTCGAACATAACTAAGGTCCCACATGGAAGAAAATCGTAATTTTTAATAAGTTTCAATTGAAAAAAATATATTTGGAACCAAAAATTTTAAATATTATGTATAAGTATTTTTGAACAAATACACTTTACTTGAAAATCAAAAAATTTTGTTTGGAATGAATATATTAATTTATTACAACTAAATATATTTGGGAACTTACATTAACAAATAAGATATGCATTTGCACACAAACAAAATTTTTGTATAAGAATTTATTAAGTACATTTTATTTAAAGAAGATTTTTTAACTTAGATCTCTTGTTTTACTATGTATAGTTAAAAATGTCGTAAGCAGCATTAACTTTTGTTTTACAGCAATTTTTAGAAATTTTATATTTTTGTTTTTTTATTTGCGATTTTTAAGGCACTGGATGTACTTTTTACGGATAGGTTTGTTCGTCATTTTTTTCTCCTATTCAATATCTTTAACTTTCTTCAAAAAAGGTATAAGTCTCTTCTTTCCAAATTCATTTACAGATTGAAAATTATCCATGTTATAGGCGGTTAAGTGTAGAAAGGCAAGAAAATCGGTTTTTTACCGTAAATCCCAATTTTAGGGTGTCCGGCAAATTTCCCAGAACATACATTGTTTTACTCGCCTAGAGTTTTTGGACTGTCGCACTGTGTTTTTGCTATTCCGATAAGAAAATATTCCAATTTGTTCATTTGTTTCGAACAATAGTTTGTGATTTCAATTAATATATTTCCAGAATATGATTCAAATTCATCAAAATCCCCATGTCGATTTTAATGTGCATTAATACCATCAAGACGTCACGGCCCCCTGATACATCGCTACGGCCCCTCGGTGGCCCACGGACCACTATTTGCGAAGCTCTGATCTAGTGCTTCAAAATCGAAAAAATGCTGAGATATTTCTGCACATAATTTATCATAACTCGGAAAGGCATCGTCCGATTTTGGCTAAAATATATTTCGAAAAATGTAGACCTTCATTACATTTAAGCGATGCCAACATGTATGTCAGTACACCAAACTCCAAAACTTAGCACAAACAACAGCCAAATACCGGTCAAAACCCTCGTTCTCCTGTTCGTGCAGCATTGTTATCCACATGGCCACTAATTATGTATATATAACATTAATTAACGAATTAGTGGCCGAAGTAATAACGATATCATTAAATAGGATTTTGACTGGAATATGACTGTTTTTAGCGTTTGAGTCAAATCTTGGGCTTTGGTTTGTTCTGGCATATACGAGTATAGTAAAATTGTATGGTCAACAAAATTGTATGGTACCCCGCAGTCCCCAGTTATGACAAACTATTTGCAGAAATGTCTCAACAAAGTGACAATTTTGCAATTTTGAAGGACTAGATGATGTGAAGATGCAAACCAGTTATTATCCCCTCACCTTACACGCAAAGAAAAAATTTTTTTCTGCGAAACGAAATATTAGACAACTACAATTCTCGTTTGCCGGAACTGAAATTTCGTTTGTTGTGACAGAAACTTATTTCGCGTAAGTAATTGTGATTTCTGACCAAAAGAAATTTCAGTCGTCTTAAATGAGAATTGTAGTTGTCTAATAGTTCGTTTCGCAGAAACGATTTTTTTCTTTGCGTGTAGAGAGGAGGGTATATATCATTTGCTACGAGCCAAAGTGTAACGCATCAAAGAGTAACCTAAGACCCTAAGTATGTTCGGCGGATATCCGTTTTGTGTAATTTTAAGTCGAATGAGCAATGTCCGTCCGTCTGTCTGTCTGCTGGCTGGTGCGCACGATAACTCTCGAACGGAGTAACCGATTGACTTCAAATTTGGTATCTGGTAATATTTTCTTCTATCTCCGGCTAAGTTCGAAGATGGGTCATATTGGTCCACTCCTTCTAGAACATCCCCCACAAACGGTTAACATTTAGTGAAATATTGATTATTAAATAACTTATATACTACTTACTTGAATCCTCTGAAATTCTACACATAGTGTTAGTTAATTAGTCACTATTACCTCGAGAAAAATGGGAGAAGATGCAACGCCCCTTTTGGTACCCCTCACACAAACGGACCATTTTGAACCAAACGTTAATAGCTTATAAATTTATTATCAGTGTATACAAAGATCTGTAATTTTGTACAGTGTAATGGTTTAATAGTACCTACAATGCAGTGAACAATGTGTATTATTGCCACGCTCCTTTTGGTACCTCCCACACAAATGGACCATTTTGTACCAAAAATCACACAAATGGACCTTTTTGTACCAAAAGTTAACAGCTTTTAACTTTAATATCAGTGCATACTAATACTTGAAATTTCGTACAGTGCAATGCTTTTATAGTACCTAGAGTCTAGAGAAAAACGGCCGTTATTGGCACACCCCTTTTGGTACCCCCCACACATATGGACCATTTTACACCAAAAGTTAACAGCTTACAACTTTAATACCAGTACATACTTTAAAGTTATAAAATGCAATTTAAATTGATAATAATTTAATTAAAACAAAAAAATAAATAAATTTACTAAGATTTTTTTGGGACTCACGGTGAGGGAATTCATAAGTCGTTTTACCCGACTTGTTTTACATATTTTTTCTCCTAGTCTATACCCACAATTATGCAGAGGGCCGTAAAACCAAATTCCCATCGATTAACTAGATAAAGCCGTTGGAAAAATTACATTTTCTCAGAAAAAATGCTCCAAATAAAGTTTCTGTAAAAATATTCACGACACGATAAAATCCGATTAAACCAAAGAACCTCAATGGCATTTTGTTACTTTCAAAATCTGAAAAATGTTCCCTCGCATATTTCATTGTGGGTCTTCGAAAAAATCGTAATAATATCCATGTTTTATAATTCAATTCAGATGTACCACAAACATAACAATTATTCTTTGAAAGAAAACAAAAATAGCATGTCTTGGGGGGAACAATTTATTCACCAAAAAATAAACTATGAAAAGAAACATTAAATGAAATAATTTTTTGTGCAAATGTAATACATATCGCCATCAGAAGCGATAAACGGCCAATTATAATTTTTTAAAATTTTACGGGAGAAGAAAAAAACTTAAATACAATGAAAAATTTTGTCGTTAGAAAAAATTGGATTTTCAGGATAATAACCAAACGTAATGATGCATATATTAATTCACGCAAACATTATATATAACTTGTCTTTGTAAATTGTATGAAATAGTATTGATAGTAGGGCGCTAAAAATTTGTCAGTATGTGTATTTTGAAGCTATGAACAATAATTGTCTATCAATAACTCAATTTTGGTTTTTGCTTTATTCGCCTTTTTCGTTTCTGATGACTTTTTAATGTTTCTTTTCGTCGTGTATTTTTTGGTGGATATTTTAAGTTTAAATTTACGACTAAAATGTTTGAATATCCCTTTTATCAATTTTATTTTTTTAAGAAAATAATATTTCTCCGATAAATACACCGTACAAAATTGTTCAGCTCAGTGAGTTGGAACCCAATTCTGAGAATTAGACGTGAAAGTAGCCTCAAAAATAAGAACTTCTGCATCATTCGTTTAGTCAAGTTGGCTCAATTAATAATATAATGGCCATACGACTTTATTTTCTGAAGGTGGTTTTTTAACACTTTTTCTATATTTTAACACGGTTTTATCTCGGTATACCGTACGGAATATCTCTTTTATGTCTGAAGCAAAGTTGTATATATTGAGTAGGAGAAAAATGCGGAACAAACCTACCCGAAAAAGTGCATCCAGTGCCTTAAAAATCGCAAAAATGTAAATTTTTTTTTTTATCATTTTTCACGTTTTTGCTCAACGACTGGATTACAAATCCACAAAAATGCTGTTTAATTTTTTAGGTGCCTATTTACCATATGGTATACTGAAAATGCATAACGTAGAACCACAGGTGCATAAGCGCTCATCCGCTTCTCCGTGCACAGTCAATTAAAGGGAGAAAAGGGAAGTGAACTTTTTAATTGTTTTTCCGTTACATCTTATGAATGAATTTTCAACAGAAATTCCACCCACATTCATGAGTCCTAATTTTTTGGAAAGTTTTGAAAAATTGTAAACGCACACGTGAGCGAACGATGTCATAAATGATGATAATACGTAGTATTTATAGGTGTTCATTGATCGATTTTTGTCATTCAACGAGAGCCAACGAACGCGAAAAGTAAAATTGTTATACCTTCCACCTTCTGAGACCCCTTAAAGTATATATATTCTTAATCGTCGTAAATTTTTATGACAACTTAGTCATGTCCGTCCGTCTGTTGTAACCACGCTACAGCCCGTAATAAAAGAGCTAGGTTGATAAAATTTGGTAGAAACACTTCTTATAGTTGCAGGTTATTTGGGATTGCAAATGGGCCATTTCGGTCAATGTTTTGATATAGCTCCCCTATAGAGGTACCTCCAAAATACGGGTTTTGAGCCATAGATACCACATTTTTAAAGCAATTTATCAGAAACTTTGCCGTTTGTATTCTATTTTGACACGAATTCATCACAGCAAAAATTTTACAAATCGGTTCATATTTTGTTATAGTCACCCTATAGAGGTCGCTCCAAAATATATGTATTTAAGCCATAAATACCATATTTTCTAAGCATATTAACTGAATCTTTGCTGTTCGTATTTAATTAAGACAATAATTCATCGCAGTAAAAATTTCTTAAATCAGTTCATATTTTGTTATAGTCCACCTATAGATGTCCCTCCCAATAAGGCTTATTTAAGCCATAAATACCACATTTTGTAAGAAATTTAGCAAAAACTTTGCAGTTTGTATTCTATTTTGGCAAGAATTTGTCTTAACCCTATCATCCCCGACGTTGCTTGTGAGCAACTTCGAGGTTTTAGTACCTCCATATGGGAAAACTGAATAAAACTTTTCTAAAATGTAAGTTGCTATGTTCGGATTGACTGCTTAAAAATGAGAATCAAAACAAACGTCAAACATTTTACTGTTACTTTCACACTTATTTTTGTTACAGTGAAGACTGATTGTTGAAAATTTGAATAGTACAAATCAAGAGAGCATTAAAAACATCGTCGTGAGTCAAAAAAAATTATCAAAGTTAAAAGTGGCCACTAAATATTAATAAATATAACCCCATTAACCCCATTTTTTAAGTAAGTTTTTGTTTTTTCATTTTCAAAATCATGTACCGAAATTTTTTTTATCCAAAAGTTGCTTGTGAGCAATATTTGGCAGTTGTGGTAAAAAATATGTTTATTTTTTGAATGAGTCCTCATGAGAAATTGTTAACTTCCGATGAAATCAAGTGAATTTTAGAGTAGAATTCGGATGTATCGGCAACGGAGGAATGTATAATTAGGAAATATTTCCTGAATTACGAATTTTTAATGTGAATGATATCGTGGTGATATCATTCATATAAAAGTCATTTATGGCTACCGAAAATGTGCCAAAAAGTCAACGATAACTGACACAACTACACCAGTAGAATACTACAGACAAAAAACGATGCCAACTAAGACTGTCTTTACAAAATAAGACCATTACTGAGTCTTCTCAATGAAAAATTTAACAATTTCCCTCAAAAAGAATGACAAACTATTAACAAACAAATAATTACCAATAGACCATTCATATACTGGACAATTAACAATTTTTAACACACTTCCACCGGACCTGGACGTGTGGATATATCGGGGGACTGCAAAGCCGATGAACTTGCTAGGAAAGCGGCGACATTGCAAATTCTCAACGAATTTGCTTCTATTGGTGCGCCACATGTAAGCTTTGGCTTAGGCACGAGGCAATCAGGCAGTCCAATGAAAGATGGTAAGAATCTGGCACCTGTCGTGTAGCTAGACATATCTGGCCAAGATATGACCTGAGAAGGTTTTTTATTGTTTATACCACTTTTGCCCAATGTTGCTCATAAGCAACATTTTCCAGCTCACAAACTGAGGGTTTTTCATTTTTCAGGTGAAGTTTGGCTAAAGAATTTGCGGCCTAAACATTGCAGCGTTTTTCTTTAATAATTTACTTAAACAAAAAGGATCGTTTCATGATTTGCTCCATATCCAACGATTTTTCCAGTAATAAAATTGAATGCAATGGTGGAGGGTATATAAGATCCGGCATAGCCGAACTTAACACTTTTATTTGTTATAATTTACAGTGAAAAACATTTTAAAAAGCAGAAAAGCATTCAGTTCACGTGAAGTTCTAAAATTTGAAGATAAAAGCACCGAAGATGAAGATGACACTGAAATTGGTGGACACACTGAAAAAAAAAATGTCCTTGAATATTATGTCTAACCCGGATGATGATGCAGACTCAGAACATGAACATGAGACTCAGAAAATGGATATTGACAATAATTGAAAATGTTGTAAAGTTTTGTTTCCATGCATAGATAACATATAAAAATCTCATATTTTCTGTGTAACAATAGCTGTAGTATGAATCGGAATTTTTATTTTCATGCAAAATAAAGTTTTCAAAAAACAGTTTATTTTTGGATTTGAAATCCAGTTATTGAGCAATAAGGTGACAAATGGTAAAAAAAAGTGGAATTTTTGCGGGAACCTCGCAATGGATCACCCTATATAACTACATGTGGAATTACAGAGGATTCGAATAAGTAATATAGAAGTTATTAAAAAATCAATATTTCTCTAAATTCTAACCCCTTTGGGAAGGAGGTACTAGAAGTAGTGGACCAATATAGCACATCTTCGAACTAAGCCTAAGATAGAAAAATATATTATCCCATACCAAATATGAAGCCAATCCGTTACTCCTTTAGAGAGTTATCGTGCGCTCCAGCCAACGGACGGACATTGCTCAAATGACTTAAAATGGCTCAAAACGAATTTCCGCCGAACATACTTGGGGTCTTAGGTCACTCCCTTGATGTGTTACACTTTTTGTCCGTAGAAAATGATATATACCATCATCACACTAAAGTAAGGGTAAAACAAATGCTATTTCATCAAAATCGTCCACGCCCACCTCCTACCGCTCATACTTTCCAAATCGATTTTCCCTCATAAAATGTTTCCTATCATAGAAAAAAATTTCAAATTTGGCACATATACTTCCCAGAATAAACAAAAAATGCGTGCCAAGTTTCATCGAAATCGCCCCCTGTCCATCGTCCATACAATTAAAATCGATTTTTCTCATAAAATGCATAATCCTCTTTCAAAAAATGTATAAGTTTGTTAAGCGAACTGTAAAAAACAGTGGAATTTTTGCGATTTTTAAGGCACTAGGTGCACGTTTTTCGGGAAGGTTTGTTCAGCATTTTTTTTCTCCTATTCAATATCTACAACTTTGCTTCAGACACAAAAGAAATATTCCGAACGGTATAGCGAAAAATATTGAAAAAGTGCTAAAAATCCACCTTGAGCAAAAAAATTCGTAGGGCCATTAAATTATTAATTGAGCCAACTTGACTAAACGAATGATGCAGAAGTTCTTATTTTTGGGGCTACTTCACGTCCAATTCTCAGAATTGAGTCCCAAATCAATGAGCTGAACAATGCTGTACTGTGTTTTTTCCTTTTTGTGAACAAAGAAAGCGAAAACGACCCATACGATTTAAAAGTACGGTATCAAAATACAAACATTTTCTTCAAAAGATTTTATTGAACACAAATGTTAGATCCTTTTCTAAGATTATTACAGATATTCAATTTTGACATTATTAACAAATACTTTGGAGTAAAAAAAAAAGAAATGCATATGGCCATTGCGGTGAAGATTGACATACAGTCGAACATTTTCTTGGGTGGATATTTTGTACCCAACTAGAACTATCATTTGGTAAAGGAACTATCCCCCACTCCCCAAAGAAGTGTTGCACATTGTAATTTTCCTAACGAATTTTAATTCAAACATCAAAATTCACATATACATAAGTACGAGTATATATCAATTACCCGTCAATGTGTGTAGATAAATTATTCACTGCTTTCAGTCTGTTCCCCTGAACTTTTGATTACAAATTCTTTATGGCATTCATAAGTTTGGCAATTTGTATACCTCCTGTCTGACACACTACCCCTTCTCCTAACACACTCCTCCCCCACGAAGCGATAGACACCCGGTTATAATTAATTCAGCCGATACACAGCAGTAGAAGAAGCCCCGAAAAAGAGGAGATGTAAAAAACAACGGTAACAAAATGACATACGAATTGACATATCTTTCATTTGATTATCTTATAAATTAACATAAAATACCGTGCAAATGTGCTAGTATGTGTTCCGGATGCTTACAATTTTTTCTGGATTTTTGTTGCGACCGGATATGCGGGTATGTGTGTGGCTTTCGTTTCGGTTGGGTGAGTTTTCCTTTTACTTTCACTTTCACAGAAACTTTCACTTTCAGAACAACAGCTATGGGCGAACCACAATGTCACCTTTGACTATACACAATTGAATTGAATTTCACTTTTCACATATTCACATTCTTAATTCACTTGAATTTCTTTGGTTTAGTGACCTAATGAATTTCTTGGCAACTTTTATTCGTGGCTTGGTTTTCAAAATTGTATGGAAATTAATTTTCTTTGACAAATTTTAAGGTATATATTTTTGTTTGGGGTATTTTTTAAATTTGATATTTTTTGCAATTTTTTTGTTTTTGTTTTATTTTTGATTTTTCTTATTGATTTTGTGTGATTTTTATTTTTTTGCTTTGTATGTTGTTAATCCCGTTCAATGTATAATTATTATTCCAGAGGATCACACTCACTAAACACTCACTGTTTTGTTCAGAAAATGTATTTGAAATTGTTGTGATGGTTTTCTTTTTTGGGCGGTTTTTGCTCCGTACATTTGTATCCGTTAACACGTGCAAACACGCTCAGATTTCATAACCAACTGTTATGGCGCAGGTATTGGCCCAAAGATACTGACAGTATTTGTGTATCTATGAGATGGCAAGCGTATGTATAAAGCACCAGCAGTCGTTGCCGCTGTCGTCGTTGTCCTGCGAACTCACATAAACACACATACACAGACGTGCATACCGATAGCAAGACACTGACGAAAGACTTCAACGAAATTAGCTCTCGTGGAATTTGTTTTTCGATTTTGTTGAACTTGAAAGCTCGCTCGCTCACTCACGCACTCCCTGTGGTTAACATAAAATGTGAGTGTGCAAGGCATCCAAACAAGTTCGAAGGATGTTTCATTCTCTTAACTTCGAAACTTGTACTCTTTGTGTTCGTCACTGAATTATAGACAACATCAACATGAACACAGTGTTTCCTCCCCATTCAAATACAAAAATGCTAACGTACTGTTTTGGCTACACAGCATTGATTTTGAAAATAAATTTGCATTATTTCCCAACGTTGTTCAAGTGTAAAGCACTGACTTTCTGTCAAAATATCATATGATCCCAAAAGACACAACCTGATAGAGCAACCTTTATAACGGGCCTTCTTGAGAAAGAGACCTCGACTGTCGATAGCGGCCATAGTTCACATCACTCTGTTTTGGCAAATCGCCATGGACGGACATAGCGTTCAACTACACGTGAAAATTATAAAATTGTTTTATCAAAATGGGTGTTGTATCCGGGCAACGCACAGTGGGAAGCCATCCCATACACATCCCATACATTTTTGTGCAAAAAATATAAGTATGTAGTTGTCCTGAAATATTAAAAGTTGGCGCTGAGTAGTATATCAAATAAGTTAAGAAAACAATTAAGAAAGTTTCAGTCGGGTAAACCGACTAAGGTGTACCCTCACTTTCTGAGTAATGTAATATGGAATATTACACGAATTAATGTGTAAATATGTTTGAGAGGTACCAGAAGGAGTTTATCTAATACACTTATTTTTCACTACACAGTAAATACTTTAAATAGATTGCACTGTGCCGAATTATAAGTGTTTATGTGCACTAATATATTAACTTTATAAGCTATTCAATTTTGGTATAACTTCACCATTTTGTGTGGGAGGTACAACATGGGGCGTGGTGGTACCGTCAATTTTTCACAGGACTATATGTACTTCAAAAGCGTTACACTGTGTAAAATTGTGTAGTATTTTCGTGCATTGGTACTCACGCTATAAGCTGTTAACTCTTTCTACAAAAAAGGGGCATGGCAACAACGCCCATTTTTCACTGGACTGTAGGCGCTATAATAGCATTACCCTGTGCAAAATTTCAAGTATTTTTATGCACCGCACGGGGCAAAATCGCGTTTTTGATATGTTTGAATAGAAAGAAAATACGTTTGGAACACAAATTTTTAAATTTTATATATTTCTGAGTAAATAAATTTTATTTGAAAATCAATAAAATATATTTGGAACGCATATATTAATATATTACAATAAAATGTATTTGCCAACGAAATTTCTTAAATAAAATATATGTTTAAATGCGAATAAAATTATTGTTTAGGAATTTTTCCAAATATATTTTATTTAAAAAGATTTTCAAATCTTTTATTGACTTTTGCGAATTTCAGTTTTAATTTGTCCTTGGTTTCGAATTGTACCTCCCATTTATGATACCAAAAAAGAAAACAAATTTCTGGGTATCCAAGTCATCATTAGTTGTCAATCCTCCAAGTAATTTATTCTTATCCAATGTTATACGAATTCAACTTTAAGTATTTATTATTTTACGAACATTAAATATTTTTAAAAAATTAACTTTGAATTACTGAAAAATTTTACACAATTTATGTATTTTCTGAATACTTAAATGCAAATAAATGTTTTTTCAGAAATAATAGTCCCAAAAATAAATATTGGGTTATAAACAAAGATTTGTTTAGAACAAAATCTTCCCAAATATATAATTTTTGTGTACACCAAAAATTATATGTTTAGTGTGTACCCTAACCATATATATATTTCAAGGCGAATATGTTTTGGGGGCAGTATACTACAGAAGCGATTTTTTTTCAGCGTGTGGTATTAAAGTTATAAGCTGTTAACTTGTTGTACAAAATGGTCACATCATTTTTCTCAAGTTGATATCGACGGATAAACTATAGGGTGATCCAAGTAGAGATACTTTTTTCAATAGCATTTTTTTGACAGATCACGTATGAGTCGTGTCATGTTATTTTTGTTAAGTATTGTTTGGCATTTCATCATGGAAAGACTTACGCCTGAACAACGTTTACGCGTGTCATTCGCCAGTTACCAGTCGAAATGCTCGAACGAGTCATCGAAAATTGGACTCAACGGATGGATCATCTGAGACGTAGCCGCGGCCAACATTTGATAGACATAATCTTAAAAAAATAAAGGCCAAAGAATGTTCTTTCAAATGATAATTAACATTCCCCATTAAAATTTAATTTTCTGTTTTTTTTCTTTAAAAAAGTAGGAAACCTCGATATGGATCACCCTATATAACTACATGTGGAATTACTGAGGATTCGAATAAGTAATATAGAAGTTATTAGAAAATCAATATTTCTCTAAATTTTAACCCCTTTGGAAAGGAGGTACTAGAAGTAGTGGACCAATATAGCCCATCTTCGAACTAAGCCTGAGATAGAAAAAGATATTATCCCATACCAAATTTGAAGCCAATCCGTTACTCCTTTAGAGAGTTATCGTGCGCTCCAGCCAGACGGACAGACGGACGGACATTGCTCAAATGACTTAAAATGGCTCAAAACGGATTTCCGCCGAACACACTTGGGGTCTTAGGTCACTCCCTTGATGTGTTACATTTTTGGTCCGTAGAAAATGATATATACCATCATCACACTAAAGTAAGGGTAAAACAAATGCTATTTCATCAAAATCGTCCACGCCCACCTCCTACCGCCCATACTTTCCAAATCGATTTTCCCTCATAAAATGTTTCCTATCATAGAAAAAATATTCAAATTTGGCACATATACTTCCCAGAATAAACAAAAAAATGCATGCCAAGTTTCATCGAAATCGCCCCCTGTCCATCGTCCATACAATTAAAATCGACTTTTCTCATAAAATCATAATCCTCTTTCAAAAAAATGTATAAGTTTGTTAATTTGGATATTAAAAAGGTCGAATAAAAACAATCTTATGAAAACTTGTTAATCGAACTGTAAAAGACAGTGGATTTTTTACGTAAATTAAAAGAATAGTATCCCGTCCTTAATTTCGTTGCAGTCAGAAGACCGAGTCAACTTCTTTTTATTCCAACACGCTGAAAAAAATCGTTTCTGTAGTATATTCTCGCAAACATATTCGGCTTGAAACATATGTATGTTTAGCATATAATATTTGGTACACACAAAAATTATATATTTGGAAATATGTTGTTCCAAACAGATCTTTGTTTCTATCCTAATATTTTGTTAATTGAGACTATTATTCCGAAACAAAGATTTATTTGCATTTAAGTATTCAGAAAATAACACGATAACTTAACTTAACTAACTTAAATTTTTCAGCAATTCAAAGTTTTTTTTAAATGTTTGTAAAAATAATAAATATTAATAATTGAATCGCATAACGTTGGAAATAAATAAATAACTTGGATGATTGACAACAAATGATGACTTGGAATACTCACAAATTTAAAATGATCGATTTAAAACAGAAGTAATTGCATATATGATGACTGGGATGTACAATTTGAATTAAAAAACAAGTAAGAAAATTCAGTCGGGTAAACCGACTTATGACTCCCCTCACCTTGTAAATTTATTTATTTTTGGGTTTTAATTAAATTATTATCAATTTAAATTGCATTTATTAACTTTAAAGTAAGGTGTAAAATTGTCCATATGTGTGGGGTGTACCAAAAGAGGTGTGCCAATAACGGCCACTTTTCTCTAGACTCTAGGTACTATCAAAGCATAGCACTGTACAAAATTTCAAATATTTGTATGCATTGGTATTAAAGTTATAAGCTGGGAACTTTTGGTACAAAATGGTCCATCTATGTGGGAGGTACCAAAAGAAGCGTGGCAACAATGCCGATTTTCCCTGTGTTGTAGGTACTATTAAACCATTACACTGTACAAAATTTCAGGTATTTGTATGCCCTGGTAATAACGTTATAAGCTATTAACTTTTGGTTCAAAATTGTCCATTTGTGTGGGAGGCATTTTCCCCCTTTCTCGAGGTTATAGTGACTAATAAACTAATACTATGTGTAGAATTTCAGAGGATTCAAATAAGTTGTATAGAAGTTATTAAATAATCAATATTTCACTAAATATTAAACCTTTGTGGGGGAAGTACTACCAGGAGTGGACCGATATGGCCCAGGGTATGGTACAGGGTTTTCCAACAAGAGGTGTTATTTTGAATCACCCGGTATTTCGGTAGCTGTCACTTTTGAAGCGTTTATTCTTTGACATTTGAAAAGTAGAAACTACGCCATTACTAAAAATGGAACGATACACGATTCAACAACGCACTGAAATTATTATGAAAAAATCGAAAATCATCGAAAAATCATCATGACTACATAATGAGGCTCATTTCCACCTCGGTGGCAATGGGAAACCCTTTATTACTACATACCAAATTTGAAGCCAATCGGTTACTTCTTTCGAGACTTATCGTGCGCACCAGCCAGCAGACAGACAACGGACGGACGGACATTGCTCATTCGACTTAAAATGACCCAAAACGGATATCCGCCGAACATATTTAGGGTCTAAGGCCACTGCTTCGATGTGTTACAATTTTGGCTCGTAGCAAATGATATATGTATACTAGGGCGGGTCGATTTAAAAATCGTCCATTGCTCAGTGAAAATCGTATTCTAGGGATCAAAATAAGAAACTTTGCCGAAGGAACCATACCTCTAAAACGAATTCTGATGTCCCGGAAAAAAACCCACTTTGACCCATTTAGAGTGCTCCAATCGAGTCCAAATGTATGACCGACCCCCACTCAGTGAAAATCGTATTCTAGGGATCAAAATAAGAAACTTTGCCGAAGGAACCATACCTCTAAAACGAGGTATGGCATGGGTGGGTCGGGCCTCCAAAGTTAGTGGGGGTCGGTCATACATTTGGACTCGATTGGAGCACTCTAAATGGGTCAAAGTGGGATTTTTCAAAATTTGCCCCTTCGTTCGTTCGTTTTAGAGGTATGGTTCCTACGATTTTCACTGAGCACTTCACTGAGTGGGGGTCGGTCATACATTTGGACTCGATTGGAGCACTCTAAATGGGTCAAAGTGGGGTTTTTTCCGGGACATCAGAATTCGTTTTAAAGGTATGGTTCCTTCGGCAAAGTTTCTTATTTTGATCCCTAGAATACGATTTTCACTGAGCAATGGCGACTTTTTTTGCCTCCCCACAAAGCGACCCGGCCTAATGTATACCCTCCTCTCTAAGGTGAGGGGATAAATATACGTGTATCGGCGTTTTGTAAATCACATCGGAATTTTATTTTAGGGGACTAAAGTTTGTATCGGTACACGCTGAAAAAAAAATCGCTTCTGTAGTATATTGTCCCAAACATATTTGGCTTGAAACATATATATGTTTAGGGTAGACTCTAAGCATGTAATATTTGGTACATACAAAAATTGTGTATTTGGGAAGATGTTGTTCTAAACAAATATTTGTTTACATCCCAATATGACTGCTATTTGTGAAACAAATATTTATTTGCATTTAAATATTAATAAAATACATAAATTGTGTAAAATTTTTCAGTAATTCAAAGTTAAATTTGTAGAAATTTTTAATGTTCGTAAAAAAAATAATAATTGAAATCATATAATCTTGGGACAATATAAAGTACTTAGAGAATTGACAACTAATTATGGCTTGGAATACTCAGAAATTTTAAATGATAGATTTAAAACAGAAGGTAATGCTGCAAATGGTATCATAACTGGGAGGTACAATTTGAAACCAAGGAAAAATTGAAACTGAAATTGAAAATGGAACTAAGCAATAGTTTTGGAAATCTTTTTTAAATAAAATATATTTGGAAAAATTACTAAATAATAATTTTATTTGAGAAATTTAGTTTGCAAATATAATTTGTTGTAATATATTAATATATGCGTTCCAAATATATTTTATTGATTTTCAAATAAAATTTATTTGCTAAGAAACATAAAATATTTAAAAATTTGTGTTCCAAATATATTTTCTTTCGATTCAAACATATCAAAAAAGGCGATTTTGCCCCGTGTAGTGAAGGTGCAGTGCATGTTCAGCAATTTTGTGGCAAATATTATTTAAACCATTTTTCTAAGCATTTTAACTGAATCTTTTCAGTTGGTATTGTATTTAGACAAGAACTCATCACAATAAATTTTTTTAAATCAGTTCATATTTTGTTACATTCCACATATAGATCTCGCTCCCAAAAATGCTTGTTTTAGCCCTAAATACCACTTTTTCTAAGCAATGTAGCTGAAACTTTGTAGTTCATATTCTATTTTGACAAGAATTCATCTCAGTAAAATGTATACAAGTCTGTTTATATTTTGTTGTAGTCCCCGCGCCATCCATACAACATTTTTCAGATGAAGAGTTTTGCTAAAGGATTTTAGGCCTACAATTTGGCAAACATTGCAGCGTTCGTTTTTTGTTAATAATTTGCCTAAACAAAAAGGATTGTTCCATGTTTTGCTCCATATCCAAAGATTTTTCCAGTAAAAGAAATGAATGCAATCCATGGTGAGGTCATATAAGATTTGGCATGGCCGAACTTAAAGGTTTTACTTGTTTTTCAAAAAATGCATTTTTACGGATGTTTGATATATCTTCGTAATGGGGTTGAGTTCCATGAATTTGTTTTTTGCTCCTAATAGAAATTACATAGAGCTAATTTTAGGGAAACAATTTTTTTAAATCAGAGGGGCAATAATAATAGGATTAAAAAAATTTATAGAAAAAAATTTATTTAAAAATTATTTTATACTTCACTTAAAAGCTGCCTTTGAAATGGTTTTTATTTCGTTATAATATCTTAACACAATCAGAAGTTGTGGTATTTACAGTGTAAAGCCTTTTTATTTAACCCACCACAAACTTCGAACTCTCTGCATATAATTTATAATAACTCGGGAGGGCGGGGATGAAATGTTCCACAAAAATGTTGGTATAATATTTTACTATATATGTCAGAACACACCAAAGCTCAAAACTTAACACAAACACCAACACAACAGTCAAATTCCAGTCACATTCTAATCGCGATTTTTGTTACAAATCAATGTAATTAGGTGTGTACCTTTGAGTAAAAATAAAAAATACCTTTTTTTCGCGATAACTCGCAAAAGGATACAGATCCGATTTGGATATCTTCATAACTGAGTAGAGTGGATGATTCTGAACAAAACCTCATTATCCGCTGTTGGCGTCACTCTAAGTCAACACTCTATTGATATACATATTTCTATCATATAAACCGGCAGAAATATTAATTGTATTCATTATATGTCTGACTTTGCAAAGTAATAACAAAGACAAATAAATTATAGAGACGTTGAGATTGTTGCTTCAGAAATAATGAGGAAATAAACTTGCTAATTTGGTAGGCCGCAAGAAAAAATATTTGATCATGCTTCTCCGACCTAATGTTGAAGCTGAAATTCGAATATAATTATACCCTACACCACACTGTGGTACAGGGTATTATAACTTTGTGCATTTGTTTGTAACACCCAAAAGGAGAAGAAATAGACCCATCGTTCGTTATACCGATCGACTTAGAATCACTTTCTGAGTTGATTTAGCTATGTCCGTCTGTCTGTCCGTCTATCTGTCCGTCTGTCTGTCCGTCTGTCTGTCCGTCTGTGCATGTATTCTTGTAATCAAAGTACAGGTCGCAATTATGGTCCGATCTCGACGAAACTTTACACATATCTTTTTTTGGCCCAAGGACGATCCCTATTGAATTTGGTTAAAATCGGTTCAGATTTAGATATAGCCCCCATATATATGTTAGCCCCGATTTGACATGTAAGCGCTGTAAAAACTTTATTTTATATCCGATCAGTATGAAATTCGGCAGAAAGAGGTTTCTTATTATATGAATGAAAACTGTTAAATTTGGAAGAAATCGGTTCAGATTTAGATATGGCCCCCATATATACGTTACCCCCGATTTGACATGTAAGCGCTGTAAAAATGTTATTTTATATCCGATCAGTGCGAAATTCGGCAAAGAGAGGTTTCTTATTACATGAAGGAATACTGCTAAATTCGGAGAAAATCGGTTCGGATTTAGATATAGCCCCCATATATATGTTACCCCCGATTTCACATGTAAGCGCTGTAAAAACTGTATTTTATATCCGATCAGTATGAAATTGGTCAGAAAGAGGTTTCCTATTATATGAATGAACACTTTTAAATTTGGAAGAAATCGGTTCAGATTAATATATATAGCCCCCATATATACGTTACCCTCGATTTGACATGTGAGCGCTGTAAAAATGTTATTTTATATCTGATCAGTGCGAAAGTCGGCAAAAAGAGGTTTCTTTCTACATGAAGGAATACTGCAAAATTCGGAGAAACTCGGTTTAGATTTAGATATAACACCCATATATATGTTACCCCCGATTTGACCTGTAAGCGGAGGTCGGAGAAAATCGGTTCAGATTTAGATATAGCTCCCATATATATGTTACCCCCGATTT
Source organism: Eudasyphora cyanicolor (assembly GCA_963930755.1). NCBI lineage: Eukaryota > Metazoa > Arthropoda > Insecta > Diptera > Muscidae > Eudasyphora > Eudasyphora cyanicolor. Next base: position 151,270,080 of record OZ005736.1, on the reverse strand, counting down.
GACATGTAAGCGCTGTAGATACTGTATTTTATATCCGATCGGTACGAAATTCGACAGATGGAGGTCTTTTTACATGAATGAGTATTCAGGGAAGATCGTTTCAGATTTGTATTAAAGCTCCATATATATGTTCCTCCTGATTTGGTATCAAACCGATATAGAAGTAGTATTTATAGAAGTAGTAGGGTATTATATAGTCGGCCCCGCCCGACTTTCTGCCTTTCCTTACTGGTTTTCCTATAAACTTAACGGCACAAAACGGTTAATTACAAATTTTAACTTGACAAAATCTCACAAAAATTTCAATAATTTTGTGTGTGTGTGTGGTCTACCCCAACATTTCTGTTAAAATACCTTAATGTTCCAAGGATATGTTACTCTTAAATTCTCTTTGTATACTGCCCGATATCAGCTCTCACTCACACTCTCTTTCGAAATTTGATTTTTTTAATGTGCTCCAAGCACTATGAACTAACATTCCTTTGGACATAAAAGTTTTATGGCACGTGGTTTAATCCATCAACTCGACGGTATACAATTTATATATTTCACATACTTGTTGTTGTTGTTGTTGTGGTAATGTTCCTTACCCTCTGTCATCAGTTGGTTGTTCCTTCTTTTTATTTTGTTTACTTAGACCAAGCTGAGAAAGAGTAGAGCAGTGTGGAGTGGAGTAGAGCAGCAGGTGAAAAGCACTGAACTTAATGAAAATGCATTTATTTCATGATCATTGGCGGAACTCCATCTAATAATGTCTGATGCATTTGCATATTCATTGTGAGTGGATTGGCGAGCAAGTCTTGCAAATACTCTGGGGGGCGAGAGGAATGACGAATTCTCGATGGCTACACATAAATTTCTTCTGTTTGAATAGATCCCAATGGAAGCATTAGTTGTAACATTACATTAAGCTTTAACATTGTCAACTGCATATCCACAATAAATATATTGCATACAATTTATTATCAATTTAATCCTGAATGCAAAGGTTAAAAATACAACTTGGTTGGTGTTAATGGTACGGGTGTCATACACGCTGAAAAAAAAAAATCGCTTCTCTAGTATATTGTCCCAAACATATTCTGCTTGAAACATATATATACTTGGGGTACACTCCCAATATATAATATTTGACACACACAAATATTATATGTTTAGGAGAATGTTGTTCTAAACAAAACTATGTTTACATCCTAAAATTTTTTATTTCGATGTATTATTTCCCAAACAAAGATTGATTTGCATAACAATATATCGATATTTTAATTGTTTTAAGTTTTCAGCAATTAAAAGTTAATATTTTGGAGCGCCCCAGTAGGTGAGTTGGTAGCGAGCTCGCCTATGAGTTTGGGGGTCGTGGGTTCGATTCCCACCAGAGGCTCTGGTCGGTCGCTGCAAAAATTTGCCACATGGTCTTTGTAACCCGGCTTTTCCCTGGACCGTAAAATTATAATATAAATTTACTTTGTATTGTAATTCATATAAATAAATAAATAAATAAAGTTAATATTTGCAAATTTTAAATATTTGTAAAACTTCTTTATAATAGAAATCTTTTATAACAATAAATTGCTTGAAGGATTGACAACAAATACTGACTTTGAATAGTTAGAAATTAAATATATGATAATATAATTATAATTAAATATATGACAATGATAATAGCCTGTATGACATTTTTAACTGGAGTGTATAATTCCAAAGCAAGAAAGAAATTAAAACTGAAGTTCGAAAAATTAAGCAAAGTTTTGAAAATCTTTGTTTAAATAAAATATATTTGGAGATATCATAAACAATAATTTTATTTGTATTTAAACACATATTTTATTTGAGAAAATTAGTTCGCAAATATTATCAACCCAATGAACGTCTGCTGTCATTGTTGCAATCTCTTAGTAATTTCATGACCTACATATTTATAATTATACTAGCTGGCCCCGGTCCACTTCGTTGCCCCAGACTTCAGATTTTCGATTCCGTCCATTTTTGGATCAATCACGAATACCGCCATCAGATGCATATACATAAAATAACAGCACTCTCTCTAACAAATATTTCGAGATATATTCCAAAAAATGGCTCATATGGGCAGGTTCACGCCATTTGGTCCGATCCCGCCCATTTTTTAAACAATTACGTAGACTGCCATCAAATGCATATTCACAAAATTACAGCATTCTCGCTAAAAAATTGTGCAAGATATGTGTCTCAATTTCGAAATTTGGCTTATATACGCGGGGCCACGCCAATTAGTTTGATCCGTCCCATTTCCTGACCAATCACGTAGACTGCCACCAGATACAGATACAATATACAGCGCTCATTTAAACAAATTGTGCAAGATATCTCAATTTCAAAATTACGTTTATATGGGCGGGGCCACGCCCATTGGTTGAATCACACCCTTTTTTTGTTTAATCACGTAGACTGCATGAGATGCACAAAATTACAGCACTCTCACTAACAAAATGCGGTGCCATGTCCATTGGTCTGATCCCGCCCATTTTTGGAGCAATCACGTAGACTGTCATCAGATACATATAAACAAAACTGCAGCACTCTCGATAATAAATTGTGCAAGATATCTCAATTTCAAAATTTGGTTTATATGGGCGGGGCCACGCCCATTGATCCGATACTGCCACTTTTTGGACCAATCACGTAGATCGCCAACGGATAGATATGACATTTTTAAAATTTAGCTGATATGGGTGGTGCCACGCCCATTGGTCCTATCCCGCCCATTTTTCGACCAATTACGTAGAATGCCATATACACAACATTGCAGCACTCTCGATAGCAAATTGTGCAAGATATCTCAATTCAAAAATTTGACTTATATGGGCGGGGCCACGCCCAATGGTCCGATCCCGCCCATTTTTGACCAATCACGTATACTACCAATAGATACATATACACAGAATTACAACACTCTCTTATGAATTGTGAAAAGTATTTAAATTTCAAAATTTGGCTTATATGGGCGGGGCCACGCCCATTCGTCCGTTTCAGCCCATTTTTGGACCAATCACGTAGACTACCACCAGATACATATCCACAAAACTACAGCACTCTCGCTAACAAATTGTGCAACATAAGTCAATTTCAAAATTTGGCTGACATGGGCGGTGCCACGCCCATTGCTCCGTTTCCGCCCATTTTTGGACCAATCACGTATACTACCACCAAATACATATGCAAAAAATTACAGCACTCTCGCTAACAAATTGTGGAAAATATTTGAATTTAAAAATTTGCCTTATATGGGCGGGGTCACGCCCATTGGTCCGATCCCACCCATTTTTGGACCAATCACGTAGACTACCACCAGATAAATATCCACAAAACTACAGCACTCTCGCTAACAAATTGTGCAACATAAGTCAATTTCAAAATTTGGCTTATATGGGCGGGGCCACGCCCATACGTCCAATTCCGCCTATATTTGGACAAATCACGAAGACTACCATCAGATACATGGCACAAAATTACAGCACTCTCGCTAACAAATTGTGTAAGATATCTCAATTTCAAAATTTGGCTTATATGGGCGGGGCCACGCCCATTGGCCGATCCCACCCATTTTTGGGCCAATTGAGTAGACCACCACCTAAAAAATATGCACAACATTACAGCACTCTCGCTAACAAATTGTGCAATATATATCAATTTAAAAATTTGGTTTATAAGGGCGGGGCCACGCCCATTGGTCCAATCCCGCCCATTTTTGGACCAATCACGAAGACTGCCACCAGATACATATGCACAAAATTACAGCTCTCTCGCTAACAAATTGTGCAAGATATCTCGATTTCAAAATTTGGCTTAAAGGGGCGGAGCAACGCCCAGTAGTCCGACCCCGCCTATTTTTGGACCAATCACGTAAGTCGCCAACAGATATATATAAACAAAATTGCAGCTCTCTCGCTAACAAATTGTGAAAGATATCTCAGTTTCAAAATTTGGCTTTTATGGGCGGGGCCACGCCCATTCGTCTGATTCCGCCCCTTTTTGGACCAATCACGTAGGTCGCCAACAGATATATTTACCCAAAATTACAGCTATCTCGCTAACAAATTGTGCAAGATATCTCAAATTCAAAACTTTGCTTATATGGGCGGGGCCACGCCCATTGGTCCGATTCCGTCCATTTTTGAACCAATCACGTAGAGTGCCACCAGATAAATATGCACAAAATTACAGCTCTCTCGCTAACAAATTGCGTCAGATATCTCGATTTCAAAATTTAGCTTAATGGGGCGGAGCCACGCCCATTAGTCTGACCCCGCCCATTTTTGGACCAATCAGGTAGACTGCCTTCAGATATATATAAACAAAATTACAGTTCTCTCGCTAACAAATTGTGCAAGATATCTCAAATTCAAAATTTGGCTTATATGGGCGGGGCCACGCCCATTTGTCCGATCCCGCCCATTTTTGTACCAATCACGTAGACTGCCACCAGATACATATGTACAAAATTGCAGCACTCTCACTAACAAATTGTGCAAGGTATCTCAATTTTAAAATTTGTCTTATGTGGGCGGGGCCACGCCCACTTCATATATCGAAAATTCAAGTACCCTATTTTCACCACGCCCCACACATGTACATTCTGTGAAAATTTCAAGAAGATCGGTTCAGCCGTTTAGGCGTCTATACGGTACAAACAAACCAACAAACAAACAAACAAACAAACAAACACACATTCTTCTTTATATATATAGATTCACTAATATTATTATATGAAAAGTAACATATAACGTATTCCACAATATTGCTACACGGAGAGAAATCACATTTTTGATATGTTTGAACTGAAAGAAAATACACTTGGAAACAAAATTTTTAAATATTATATGTTTGTGAACAAATATATTTTATTTAAAAATATTTTTAAAACTTTGCTCCCTTTTGTATACCCTACACCACACTGTGGTACAGGGTATTATAAGTTTGTTTCACAGCAGATGTTTGTAACATCTGAAAATAACACCATGTATGTCCGTCCGTCCAATCATTTTGAAATTTAGAATGGTAGAGTTTCATGATCCATGAACCAACACTACCGAATTTGAAGAAAATCGGTTAAGATTTAGCTATAGCTCCCATATATATGTTTCGTCCGATTTGGCCCTTTAGTCCTATAAAAGCTGTATTTTACATCCAATCATTTTGAAATTTAGAATGGTAGAGTTTCTTGATCCATGAACCAACACTACCGAATTTGAAGAAAATCGGTTAAGATTTAGCTATAGCTCTCATATATATGTTTCGTCTGATTTGGCCCTTTAGTTCTATAGAAGCTATATTTTACATCCAATCGTTTTGAAACAGAAAACTTTCCTTTAAATTGAGGAATTGACACATTGCCAATATACTTAAGCGGGTAACGTTAGTTCGTACAAAAAAAACTAATTTTTATGATTTTTTGTGACGAAACGGTTAAAATTTTTGAAACCAATGGTACACTAAAGTATAACTTTCAAAGTATATTGTGCAAAATTTTCATAAAAAAAAGCGTCTCGAAAAAAGTTGAATTGCGGTGCCCCTCATAACTCGATACCTGATCACCAGAAAATAAAAAAAATATTTTTTTTAGTTAGATAATCGTTATAGCCAGGTAATGCTGTCGATTTTTTTTCAAAAATTATTTTTTCAAATTTTTGGGAACACTTTGGAGTGGCAAATGCGATTTTTGCGAGAAAAAGTCGACCAATTGGTTATTGTTAAATAAAATAAATTTACAAATTTAAAAACAAAACTCGACAGCGTTACCTTCTAGATTATGTACAGAAATAGTGTTAAAAATTGGGTTGTGTGAAAAACGCTTTAAAGTTTTGCTGATGTACTGAGTCACGTGTGAGGGGCGGTTGCTTAGACTGCTGTATCTTCTCACACAATATTCTTAAAAGGCCTTCTATTCAGAAAAAAAATTAAAAAACATGCTAAAAAGTATATACAAGTAATGCCGGGATACACGTTAAGGTAAAGGACTACAAATGTTACGATAAAAAATAAGATAAGAAAAAAAATCGTCAAAAAATCGTTAGTTCTCTATTTTGAATGCTAGCTTCCGAAGAAAACGATGTCTATTTGAAGAAAATCTATGAATAAATTTAGAAATTATACCACTTTTAGTAGAAATAAGGGAATTTCAACAAAATTCGTATTTTATAAACCCACCCCTATGGTGAACAAGGGTATATATCATATGCTGCCAACCAAAAGTGTAACACATCGATGGAATGACCTAAGAGACCTCAAGAATATTCGGTGGAAATCCGTTTTGGGTCATTTTAGCAATGTCCGTCTGTCTGTGTGGTTGGTGCGCACGATAACTTTCGACAGGATTTACCGATTGACTTAAAATTCTCTATGTGTAAAAATTTTTTTCTATTTTAGGCTAAGGTCAAAGATAAAACTATGTTGGTCCACTCCCTCCAGTACCTCCCCAACGAAGGGTCAATATTTAGTGAAATATTGTTTATCCCATAACTTATATACTACTACCCAGAATCTTTCACAATTCCAAAATAAGCGAAGTTGCCGCGCCCCCTTTGATACCACCTATGTTATTTTTTTGTATTAATTAAACTACAGTATGCATCAAAATTTTTGTCAAAGGGCTGTGTATAACATGTTCTGGTGTAACATGGAGTCCTAAAAACACGAAAAAAATATTAAAAAAAAATTTTAGGGTACATTTTTTCTTTGAAACTCCAATTTTTTTTTGGAAAGTACCTTTAATATTTTAACCATATATTGTGAAGTATATGCTCGATAATGCCGTGGTACACGTTAAATTAAAGAACTACAAATGTTGGTGCAGACACTTTCATGTGGAAACAGAAGTTTAGTAACTGTCGTTAAAACAATTTTTGGATGAACCATCAAGAGCTAATAAGAGTTATTGTAATATCCCTAAATATTAGTCTTTCATTAATGTATTTAGATTTTTCTGATTACTTGCAAACTTAGCTAAAACAAGTAAGGAAGTTCAGTCGGGTAAACCTACTAATGAATCCCCTCACCTTGAGTCTCAAAAAAATATTAGTAAATTTATTTATTTTTGTTTTAGTTAAAAACTGTTTACTTTTGGTACCAAATGGTCCATTTGTGTGGGAGGTACCACAAAGGGCGTGCCATTTACGGCCACTTTTCTCTAGACTCTAGGTACCATAAAAGCATTGCACTGTACGAAATTTCAAGTATTTGTATGCACTGGTATTAAAGTTATAAGCAGGTAACTTTTGGTACAAAATGGTCCATTTGTGTGGGAGGTACCAAAAGGAGCGTGGCAATAATGTAAAATCGGGGCTAACATATATATGGGAGTTATATCTAAATCTGAACCGATTTTCTCCGAATTTGGCAGTATTCTTTCGAGTAATAAGAAACCTCTTTTTGCCGACTTTCGCACTGATCGGATATAAAATAACATTTTTAATGCGCTCACATGTCAAATCGGGGGTAACGTATATATGGGGGCTATATCTAAATCTGAACCATTTCTTCCAAATTTAAAAGTGTTCATTCATATATTAGGAAACCTCTTTCTGCCGAATTTCGCACTGATCGGATATAAAATAAAGTTTTTACAGCGCGTACATGTCAAATCGGGGCTAACATATATATGGGGGCTATATCTAAATCTAAACCGATTTAAACCAAATTCAATAGGGATCGTCCTTGGGCCAAAAAAAAAGATATGTGTAAAGTTTCGTCGAGATCGGACCATAATTGCGACCTGTACTTTGATTACAAGAATACATGCACAGACGGACAGACAGACAGACAGACGGACAGACGGACATAGCTAAATCAACTCAGAAAGTGATTCTAAGTCGATCGGTATAATAAACGATGGGTCTATTTCTTCTCTTTTTGGGTGTTACAAACAAATGCAGAAAGTTATAATACCCTGTACCACAGTGTGGTGTAGGGTATAAAAATTATTTTTTTTAATTTCCCTATTTTTACAATATGGGTCATAATATATGCATTATTCCACAGAATTTTTGCAAATAAGCGTGTTATTCTTCGCTAGGATGCTAGCTTGCAAAAATTGGCACAAACAATATTTTGCGATTTTTTTCTATTTTTGACCAGCGAAAAAGCAATTTTTTTGAAAAAAATTAAATTTTTTCAAATTGTTTTAACGACAGTTGCTAAACTTGGAACATCACTTCTACGTGGAAGTGATGTTTTCAGCATTTCTAGTACTCAATTCCTTAAATTTAAATGGTATTCCGGCTTTCTCGAACTTGTACATACTTCAAAATATTCGGGTATGTTCTGGCACTCACTTGGAGCATATCACGTGAAATGTCTTAAGAAAGAGGTGTTCTAAAAGTCGATTTCAGGCCTGAAAACCGTATGGCATGGAAGTCAAATCACATGTCAGGCATTATTTAAGCAGAAGTTAGGTAGCCAATACTTTCTGCAGTTGCCAGGCACCTCGCTATTCGTCCTGTGAAGTAAAGGTGAGAAGTGAGATGAATGTGAAGTGAGTACCAGAACAGGGGTGATTGTCCAAACACTAAATAAGTAAAAAATAACGCAAAAAATCGTAAACAATAACTTAGTTTGTGTGTAAAAACATATTTTATTTATAAAAGTTAGTTCGCAAGTATATTTTGTTGTTATATGGATATTAATATATGGGCAAATCCGAAAACTGTATACCAAAAATGGAAAAAAAATGCCAGGTGTGTAATGAAATCATAATTTTGTGTTACATTCTAATGATATCGCCATTGAAATGACAATGGTGGGGTTCCATAAAATATAAATTATAACATTAGATAAAAATTATATAAAAATTTCCGAATATTGTCGTTCTAACGTGTTGAAATTGCTGCAAAACGTCCGCAACGTAACGTTCGCAACGTTTTTGGATGAACCATCAAGAGCTAATAAGAGTTATTGTAATATCCCTAAATATTAGTCTTTCATTAATGTATTTAGATTTTTCTGATTACTTGCAAACTTAGCTAAAACAAGTAAAGAAGTTCAGTCGGGTAAACCTACTAATGAATCCCCTCACCTTGAGTCTCAAAAAAATATACTAATATTTATTATTTTTGTTTTAGTTAAAAACTGTTTACTTTTGGTACCAAATGGTCCATTTGTGTGGGAGGTACCAAAAAGGGCGTGCCATTTGCGGCCACTTTTCTCTAGACTCTAGGTACCATAAAAGCATTGCACTGTACGAAATTTCAAGTATTTGTATGCACTGGTATTAAAGTTAAAAGCTGTTAACTGTTGGTACAAAAAGGTCCATTTGTGTGGGAGGTATCAAAATAGGCGGGCCAATAACGCCCATTTTTCTCTGGAAGCTAGGTACTATAAAAGCATTACACTGTACAAAATTTCAAGTATTTGTACGTACTGGTATTAAAGTTATAAGCAGGTAACTTTTGGTACAAAATGGTCCATTTGTGTGGGAGGTACCAAAAGGAGCGTGGCAATAATGTAAAATCGGGGGTAAAATATATATGGGAGTTATATCTAAATCTGAACCGATTTTCTCCGAATTTGGCAGTATTTTTTCGAGTAATAAGAAACATCTTTCTGTCGAATTTTGCATTGATCGGATATAAAATACAATTTCTACAGCGCTTACAGGTCAAATCGGGGGTAACATATATATGGGTGTTATATCTAAATCTAAACCGAGTTTCTCCGAATTTGGCAGTATTCCTTCATGTAGAAAGAAACCTCTTTTTGCCGACTTTCGCACTGATCGGATATAAAATAACATTTTTACTGCGCTCACATGTCAAATCGGGGGTAACGTATATATGGGGGCTATATCTAAATCTGAACCATTTCTTCCAAATTTAAAAGTGTTCATTCATATAATAGGAAACCTCTTTCTGACGAATTTCATACTGATCCGCTATAAAATACAGTTTTTACAGCGCTTACATGTGAAATCAGGGGTAACATATATATGGGGGCTATATCTAAATACGAACCGATTTTCTCCGAATTTGGCAGTATTCCTTCACGTAATAAGAAACCTCTTTCTGCCGAATTTCGCACTGATCGGATATAAAATAAAGTTTTTACAGCGCGTACATGTCAAATCGGGGCTAACATATATATGGGGGCTATATCTAAATCTGAACCGATTTAAACCAAATTCAATAGGGATCGTCCTTGGGCCAAAAAAAAGATATGTGTAAAGTTTCGTCGAGATCGGACCATAATTGCGACCTGTACTTTGATTACAAGAATACATGCACAGACGGACAGACGGACATAGCTAAATCAACTCAAAAAGTGATTCTAAGTCGATCGGTATAATAAACGATGGGTCTATTTCTTCTCCTTTTGGGTGTTACAAACAAATGCACAAAGTTATAATACCCTGTACCACAGTGTGGTGTAGGGTATAAAAATTATTTTTTTTAATTTCCCTATTTTTACAATATGGGTCATAATATATGCATTAATCCACAGAATTTTTGAAAATAAGCGTGTTATTCTGCGCTAGGATGCTAGCTTGCAAAAATTGGCACAAACAATATTTTGCGATTTTTTTCTATTTTTGACCGTTTTTTCGTGCCAGCGAAAAGGCAATTTTTTTGAAAAAATTTAAATTTTTTCAAATTGTTTTAACGACAGTTGCTAAACTTGGAACATCACTTCTACGCGGAAGTGATGTTTTCAGCATTTCTAGTACTCAATTCCTTAAATTTAAATGGTATTCCGGCTTTCTCGAACTTATACATACTTCAAAATATTCGGGTATGTTCTGGCACTCACTTGGAGCATCTCACGTGAAATGTCTTAAGAAAGAGGTGTTCTAAAAGTCGCTTTCAGGCCTGAAAACCGTATGGCATGGAAGTCAAATCACATGTTAGGCATTATTTAAGCAGAAGTTAGGCAGCCAATACTTTCTGCAGTTGCCAGGCACCTCGCTATTCGTCCTGTGAAGTAAAGGTGAGAAGTGAGATGCATGTGAAGTGAGTACCAGAACAGGGGTGATTGTCCAAACACTAAATAAATAAAAAATAACGCAAAAAATCGTAAACAATAACTTAGTTTGTGTGCAAAAACATATTTTATTTATAAAAGTTAGTTCGCAAGTATATTTTGTTGTTATATGTATATTAATATATGGGCAAATCCGAAAACTGTATACCAAAAATGGAAAAAAAATGCCAGGTGTGTAATGAAATCATAATTTTGTGTTACATTCTAATGATCTCGCCATTGAAATGACAATGGTGGGGTTCTATAAAATATAAATTATAACATTATATAAAAATTTCCGAATATTGTCGTTCTAACGTGTTGAAATTGCTGCAAAACTTTGTATGCACTGGTAATAATGTTATAAGCTATTAACTTTTGGTTCAAAATTGCCTATTTGTGTGGGAGGTACCACAAGGGGGTGGCAACTTCACCTATTTTTCTCGAGGTAACAGTGACTAATAAACTAATACTATATATGGAATTTTAGAGAATTCCAACAAGTAGTATAGAAGTTATTAAATAATCAATATTTCACTAAATGTTAACCCTTTGTGGGGAGGTACTAGATGGAGTGGACCAACATGGCCCATCTTCGAACTTAGTCGGAGATAGAAGAAAATATTACCACATACCAAATTTGAAGTCCATCGGTTACTCCTTTCGAGAGTTATCGTGCGCACCAGCCAGCAGACAGACAGACGGACGGACATTGCTCATTCGACTAAAAGTGCCCCAAAACGGATATCCGCCGAACATACTTAGGGCCTTCGATGTGTTAAACTTTTGGTTCGTAGCAAATGATATACTCGTATACCGTCCTCTCTAAGGTGAGGGGATAAATATGCTAATGAGTAGGAGAAAAAAAATGCGGACAAACCTACCCGAAAAAAGTGCACCCAGTGCCTTAAAATCACAAAAATGTCTATTTTTTTACCATTTTCCCCCCATTTTCACCTTTTTTGCTCAATAACTGTATTATAAATCCGCAGTTTTCCCTATTCAATATCTACAAGTTTGCCTCAGACACAAAAGAGATATTCCGTACGGTATAACGAGATATAACAGTGTTAAAATATAGAAAAATTGCAAAAAAAAAATCCACCTTGAGCAAAAAATTCGTATGGCTATTAAATTATTAATTGAGCCAACTTGACTAAACGAATGCTGCAGATGTTCTTATTTTTGGGCTGCTTTCACGTCCAATTCTCAGAATTGAGTCCCAAATCAATGAGCTGAAAAATTCTATACTATGATATTAATTAAAAATTGTCCAAATATACTTTTTTCAATTCAAACATATCAAAAATGGAGATTTTCCCCCGTATATAAAAAATGCATTACCTCGAATTGCCATAGTAGTGTATTGTAGGCAACTATAGTGAATTTTTACAAGGAATGTTTTTGTCGAATAATTCACCTAAAAACTCCATTGATTTCAAATACTCTTGATATAAAGTTATTTTTGTAGGGAGTTTTTCAGGGGTAAGGGGATCAGTGGTGGTGGTGGTAGTTTTGGAAGAAATACTTCCTGAGGTGTCTCCTTTTTGTTGTTCATTGGCGTGGAACATCTATTCCGAAGCCTTCAAGCCACAAGACAACTAGCAGCGAACTTTTTTTTTAAATATATATAAATTATTTGAGGCCCACTTCCATCCATAGCTTATATGTTAGAGAATTAATAGATGTTTAGAATATAAAAAAAAAACAAAGTTGGGAGAGTTCAAACAGTTTAAAAATGAAATTTAAATTGCATAACTTAAAAATCTCACACAAAAAAAAATAATATTTTTTATTATACGTAATATATTTTTTTATATTAATATTTTTTTTCTGAGAAGTACCGAAAAATAACAACATTTCAAAAAAAGATTTCTACAATCGGACCACAACTTTAGAAGTTATGACCAAAAACCCGATACACAGATTGATGTCTTAACGATTTTTTTTAAATATCGATAACTTCTGAACGAGTTATAGAAAAAATCTCAAAAAATTCCACAAAGCGTTCCTTCAGATGTACTGAAAAATATAAAAAAATTTAAAAAATCAAAACCAAAATTTTTTTGAAACCGATTGTCGTGGAATCCCCCTATATTATTGGAAAGGTAATTTAGAGCTGATTTCAAGTAACATCTACCAGGTTTAGTGGGGACGAGACAAGATGCTGGACAACTTTCCGTGGTCACATATCTTATCAAATTTTATAACATTTATGGTTTATTATTACGCGTATAGATATTATTATTAACCACAAAAATATTTAATACTCGTATGACATCATAGTGATACTATTTTAATTACGATCACATTTAGCGACAAATTTTATTTTCTCCCCTTCAGGATATTTGAGAGTTCTTAAAAAACTTTTAATTTGTTGTCTCAACTCTTTCGCTAAAGCTGACATTTTAGTTATTAAAAAATAATAACGTTTCATACGAGATATGTTTCAACGACAATTCTTAATGATTCCCAGAAAAAAACTTTCCTACTTAAAAGTAAACACAGAGAGAGAGAAAGGAGACTAGACATTTGATACGACAAGGAACGGAGAAAAAAAAACGAAAACGTTGTCATAGTTATCCTTTCGAATGACTCTGAGGAACTAGTGCCACAGAACTATGAAATAAACAAAAAAGGCAAATCAAAAAGGCTTTTACAAATGAGAACATGTCCTTACACAATATATTCTGTTCTTTGTTGAGAGTGAGAGAGAAATTTCGAAATTCGAAACTAAGAGTTTGGAAAGTTATAGTGCGCAGGTTTCCAAAGATGCTGAGAGAAAACTCTCTGGTTATATTGTTCTCTCTCTCGCTCTCTGATAATAATAATGCTCCTTTAAATTTTCAAGTGAATGATAACATGAACTTAAACTCTACTTAGTATCCTATCCCAAAAATGTATCCATGTTATTCATTTTTCTTTACCTAATTTTTTGGTCCTGTTTGCGAATGTTGACAACGTTGCTTTGGCGAAGGGGGGGGGGGGGGGGGAACATGCAAAAAATGAAATCCCCCTCGCAAAAAAACATAGAAGTGCTGATTCGGAAGTCTATGACAAGCGTAGGTGTGTAAACATAAACAAAGTCCTTCGAGAGGGGAAAACGTATCCTTAGGCCTTAAGTAAAGCATCATTTGCAGTTTTCAAGTATTTCTTACACTCTCACACACACTCTTTAATTCGGCTACCCGAATAGTTGGAAAAGTATTCGATTAAATTAAGGACAAAGCATAGCAGGATGTTCTCTAAGCTTTTTTGGTTTTTGGCCGGTGAAGCCTTTAGATGGTGCTGGGTAAAGTCTTTATGGTATCTGTGTGTGTGTGTGTGTGTGTGTGTGTGTGAGCATGACTATAAAACTGTGTCTCTGTATCGTGGTATATTTTTTGTGTTTATGCCTGTGTGTGTATACGAATTGGAATGTGGATGTGAATGTACTTATCGGCAGTAGTGCAACAAGTTATTAACCGAGGACATCACACCGAATATCCTTCCCCATATGACACTGTCAGTGCCACTGCCTTCGTTGCTGCTTCTGTGTGGAGGATTCGTTTGTTTGTTTTTTTCTTTTTTCGAATTTCTTTCAGCTCCAGTCTAGTTCATGCATTTAGTAAATATTATTTGTAAAAGAGTGGGGGCAACTTAACGGCTGTATAATCAAAGAGAAATTAAATAGATTACTGTCGGGAAAAAAGTTTGGTTTTTGAAGAGGGGGAATGGGTGGTGGTGGTAGAGACTATAACAAAACAAAAACTGTTAATAAAGAATAACATTCCACGACTGTGGGATTCTTTTTGAACTTAATTTCTATGCGTCATTAATTATTTGTTATTGAATTTGGGTATCTCCAAAGCAGTTCGACCAAGTCAAAAAATTACCCCTTTAACCCTCCGTCATGTACATGTATCTGGCCAGACACTTTACGAATTTAACTGTGAAATATATTTATAATTAAGCTAGGGGCTTGAGTCTTCAAGTACCCTCTACAAATATTGTTACTTATCGTTTTATGAAAAAACACATTAAAATAAAAAATAACAAAAACAATTTATGTGGATTTTTTCATCTACAAATCACATACATAGCACATGTGTCTGGCCAGATACACACATATTTTGTGTGGGGAATAATGCACTCTATTTGCATTTTTTATTTTTCTTTGCGTTTGTTTACTCAAATCAACACAAATGGGATTTTATATGCACTCTGCATGGTTGTAGCTGGGAAAGCCGAATGAACAAAACCAAATGAACAACATTCACATCAGCAAACAGTTCAGCCACCACTAAATGTAAGTTTGATTGATATAAAATATTGTTCTTCATTTCATCTCGTTTTTTTAAATAGAATATATATATATATATATATATATATATATATCTGCCTGGTGTGATAACAGTATGGCAATGTAATATTACCACTAAAATATCATATTTTTCTTATAAATGTATTGAAATGCATAGTGTGTCTGGCCAGATACAGGTGCTACGTATGTGACTATCGGAACATGTGCATGACGGAGGGTTAAATTTTCACAAAATTTAGCACAATAATTCTCCTAGTGTACGGGAATTTTTTGGAGTTTTTAGTTTTTTAAAATTAATTGTAGTTTTTGTGGTATAGAGTTATAAAGTTACCTATCTCAAGGATTTTTCTCGAAAATACCATTTGTAAAATTTGCCATATTTTCTTAACCGCTTTACGTATTTTGAAGATATTAATATCAATAAAAAGCTCTGCTGTAACTCATCTTCAACGTTGCGGAATGAAATTATATGTACATTTGAGAAAGGATGTGAAAATACGGAACATGTCTTTATAATAATAATAATAAGCTTTGCTCGAAGTAATTTCGAGCTACCTCAAAGTGGGCATAGGCTCTCGATAAGATGCCGCCATATGGATCTACGTTTAGCTGTTTCTCTCGCGTCAAGCTGGTTCATAATTTTTCTCTCCGCATTGTCCGGCAAGTTGTTTATTTCATCTAGCGTAGAAAGGCACCATGAGTTAATCAGCCTTCCTCGTCTTCTAGATCCGTGTGGGTTGTATGTCAATGCTCTTAGACAGGTGCAGTTGTATTCTCTTCGTAAGGTGTGGCCAATCTAACCGAATTTTCTTTTCCGAATCTCGTTATTGATACTGCACATATTTGCCATTTCCAATAGTCTAACATTTGAAACATAGTTTGGGCAATATATGTGGAGAATTATTCGAAGACATCTGTTAGTCAATACTTCTAGTTTATTCTAAATTTCTTCTGAAACAAGCCAGGTCTCACAGCCGTATAGTAGAACGGAAGCACACAAGAGGAGAATATTTTCAGTTTAGTGTTTTTGCTGTATTCGTTTGACTTCCATGTTTTTGATAAATATGCGAAGGAGCATCGCGCTTTTTTATCCTGGTTTCAACATTTAACAGGGCACCACCACTGGCATCGCCCATGCTTCCAAGATATTGAAATTTCTGGACTATTTCTAGCTGTTGATTTTCTACCACTATTGGTTCACTGGATTGTGAGTTGCACCGTATTTCCTTGGTTTTAGCGATGTTAATTTTCAATTTGACTTTAGCCGACTCCTGGGCAAGATCATTTAGTTTAGACTGATGGTCTTCACGTTTGTGGGAAAGCTCACATTTGTCGTCGGCATAATCTAGAGATTCCACGCGAATGTGAGGATTTAGTGGGTCCCATATTATACCCCTGGGTTTATTTGCGTTCGATCTTTTAACAACCGCATCTAGCACAAATAGAAAGAATATGTCCTTATTCCTTGATTATCCTGAAAATTTTAAAATGCATGTCCTTGATTTTTTTGGTAGTAATAGGTTAAACTATTATGAACTGACTGTGAAAACTCAAAATGGAACACTGATGGACCTAAAAGATATAGCAATTTTTTTGAGTCAATATTATAATTATACCCTCACTTTACGAGGGTATATATCATTTGCTACGGGCCAAAAGTGTAACATATCGAAGGAGTGACCTAAGACCCCCAGTATGATCTGCGGATATCCGTTTTGGGTCATTTTAAGTCGAATGACCAATGTCCGTCAGTCCGTCCGTCCGTCCGCCTGTCTGTCTGCTGGCTGGTGCGCACGATAAGTCTCGAAAGGAGTAACCGATTGACTTCAAATTTGGTATGTGATAATATTTAAAAAGGGTCATATTGGTCCACTCCTCCTAGTACCTCCCCCACAAAGGGTTAATATTTAGTGAATTATGGATTATTTAAAAACTGCTATATTACCTATTTGTATCTTCTGAAATTCTAAACATAGTATTTATTTATTAGTAACTATCGCCTCGAGAAAAATGGGTGAAGTTGCAACGCCCCTTTTGGTACCACCCGCACAAATGGATAATTTTGAACCAAAAGTTAACTGCTTATAGCTTTAATATCGCTTCATGCAAATACTTGAAATGTTGTACCGTGTAATGCTTTGAAGTACCTACTCCAGTGAAAAGTGGGCGTAATTGGCACGCCCCTTTTGGTATAAAAACTAACAACTTATAACTTGAATACCAGTGCATACAAAGACTTGAAATTTTGTATAGTGTAATGTTTTTATAGTACCTACAGTCGGTCGAATAATGTGCATTATTATCACGCCCCTTTTGGTACCTTCCACACCAACGCACAGTTGTTCAGAATCAAAATCCATCGCCCGAAATTCAATAACTGTTCTAGTAAACATTTTTGAGTTCTGTAAAAAAACAGAATTAGAGGACCTAAGGATTATTTTGAGATATTAACATGGAAAATCGGGCTAAGGGATATATTTTTGAAATTGGGCCAAAGTTGACTACTTTTCTTATTTTTGGATTTAAACGAAAAACAAAATTTCCATTTTTGGTTTTTTTGCACGTTTTTACGTATTTGCTACACACAAAAAAAACATTTTTTTTCGTATCACAAATTTTCACCTTTTACAGATTTTAAAAATTGAAAAAAAACGCAATTTTTCGAATTTGTCGAACTGTTTCTCATACATTTTAAAAGCTTTTGAACAAATTTTTTTTTCAATAAATATTTTAAAAAATTTATGACTTTGGACCATCACAACTTTTTTTTCTTTAAAATCCTTTGAGGAATATAGTACATATTTGGAAAGGTTGAAGGGTTCCCCGTTTTTGCAGGGTAACTTTTGCCTGCACGAAATTCACTCTTGAAAGATGAGATACATTTTGTACAAAAAGTCTGATTTTTAAGTTCCAAAATGCAAATTTCTCATTTTTTCTTATTAACTTTTAAAAAGAAATTGCGCAGGTAGAAAGCTGAGCAAACTTACTTTATCCTCAACCTAAATTTTATGCCAATCGGAGTTCATTTGCCATTACTATGCCCTCACACTCACGCACATTGATATCTATATATATAAAAATGAAACGGTCCATCTGTGTAATTGCATCACGTCAGAACGGCTGGAGCGATTTGGATGATTTTTTTTTTATTCGATTCTAAATTTTCACGAGATGGTTTATATAGAAAAAAAAAATTAATTGGACAAAGGGGCGTGGTACCTCCCATACAAATCGCAGGTTAAAAATCCGATATTTCTGCTCCTATTATAGGTATAGTGCTGAAATTTTGTTTGTATGCATTTAATGGCAGATTATGTGAATTTTCCAAAAATGGGCGGAATCGGACCAATGGGCGTGGCCCCGCCCATATAAGCCAAATTTTGAAATTTAGATATTTTGCACAATTTGTTAGCGAGAGTGCTGGAATTTTGTGTATATGTAAACGGTGGCAGTCTACGTGATTGGTCCAAAAATGGGCGGGATCGGACCAATGGGCGTGGCCCCGCCCACATAGACAAAATTTTGATATCTTGCACAATTTGCTAGCGGGAGTGCTGCAATGTTGCGTATATGTATCTGGTGGCATTCTACGTAATTGGTGAAAAAATGGGCGGGACCGGACCAATGGGCGTGGCCCCGCCCATATAAGCCAAATTTTGAAATTGAGATATTTTGCACAATTTGTTAGCGAGAGTGCTGGAATTTTGTGTATATGTAAACGGTGGCAGTCTACGTGATTGATCCAAAAACGGGCGGGATCGAACCAATGGGCGTGGCACCGCCCATATAAGCCAAATTTAAAAAATGTGATATCTTGCACAATTTGTTAGCGAGAGACCTGGAATTTTGTGTATATATATCCGTTGGCGATCTACGTGATTGGTCCAAAAATGGGCGGGTTCGGACC
Organism: Eudasyphora cyanicolor; assembly: GCA_963930755.1. Classification (NCBI taxonomy): domain Eukaryota; kingdom Metazoa; phylum Arthropoda; class Insecta; order Diptera; family Muscidae; genus Eudasyphora; species Eudasyphora cyanicolor. The sequence goes on along the minus strand of OZ005736.1, from coordinate 151,250,884 downwards.
AATAGGCGTGGCCCCGCCCACAATGACCAAATTTTGAAATTTTTATATCTTGCACAATTTGCTATCGGGAGTGCTGCAATGTTGTGTATATGTATCTGGTGGCATTCTACGTAATTGGTCAGAAAATGGGCGGGATCGGACCAATGGGCGTGGCCCCGCCCTTATAAGCAAAATTTTGAAATTGATATAACTTGCACAATTTTTTATCTAGAGTGCTGTCATGTTGTAGATATGTATCTGCTGACAGTCCACGTGATTGGTCCAAAAATTGGCGGGATCTGACCAATGGGCGGGCCACCGCCCATATAAGCCAAATTTTGAAATTGAATTATCTTGCTCATTTTGTTAGCGAGAGTGTTGAAATTTTGCGTCTATGTATCTGGTAGCAGTCTACGTGATTGGATTTCAAATGGGCGGAAATAGACCAGTGGGCGTGGCCCAGCCCATATTTTGATATATCTTGCAAGTATTATATAGGAAATACATGAACAAAAATGCTCGGTATGCGATAATTACAGCTGCTCACTCCAATACAATCGCAATATGATAATGTGATGCAATATCAATGAAACAAGAATTTGGAAATTTTATAAGTATACATTTCTATTTTCTGGACTTTCCACTGAATTCGGTATTTTTTCATTCAGAGAATTTATTACTAATACCAGTAAGGAAAGGCAGAAAGTCGGGCGGGGCCGACTATATAATACCCTACACCTCCCTAACAATGCGATAAGGGTCATTGCGATAATAATTTGGAATAATTGGTAAATGTATTTTGAACCGATAATCGAAAAATTAAGCAATATTCGTTCCTAAATTGAGAAAAATCTTTCTGGAGAACTTTGTAATGATCGAAAGTAAAGTACAACTTCTATAGCGCTTTGTAACCAAATCTGGAGGAACATATATATGGAGGTTATATATAAATCTGAATCGATTTTCCTAGAATACTCATTCATGTAAAATAGAAACCTGTTTCTGTCGAATTTCGTACTGATCGGATATAAAACACAGTCTCTACAGCGCTTACATGTCAAATTGGGGGTAACATATATATATGGGGGCTATATCTAAATCTGAACTGATTTTCTCCGAATTTTGCGGCATTCCTTCATGTAATATGAAACCTCTTTCTGCCGAATTTCTTACTGATCGGATATAAAATACAGTTTCTACAGCGCTTGAATTTCAAATCGGGGGTAACATATATATTGGGACTATATCTAAATCTGAACCGATTTTCTCCGAATTTGGCAGTATTCCTTCATGTAATAACAAACCTCTTTCTGCCGAATTTCGTACTGATCGGATATAAAATACAGTTTCTACAGCGCGAATTTTGACATGGGCAGCGAAGCGCACCGGGCTCAGCTAGTTATTAATATAATGTGTACAAATAACATAAATCAATCAAACTGTTTAGAAGTTACGCTATTCCTGCCGACGAATCTAAAATTCTACACGCGGGAAAATCGTCATTTTTGATATGTTTGAATTGAAAGAAAATATACTTGGAAACGATTTTTTTAAATATTATATATTTGTTAACAAATACAATTTATTTGAAAATCAAGAAATTTTGTTTGGAACGCATATATTAATATATTAGAACATAATTTATTTGCAAACTGACTTTTACAAATCAAATATGTGTTTACACACAAACAAAGCTATTGTTTGAGAAGTTTCCCAAATATATTTTATTTAAAAAGGATTTTTAAAACTTTTCTGACTTATTCGAATTTTATTTAATTTTTCCTAATTTTCGTATTTTAACTTTATATCTAAAAATGTATTTTAATTTATAAACATTCCTGTTTAGCGCTCTGGCGTTTTGTTGCCTTTCGAAAAAAAAAGAAATCTTAGTTTTCCAATTTTTAATGAGTTTTATTAATTCACTTTGTTAGTTGAGGTTGTGTACAATTTTTGGGTTTGTAATAGTAAAATGCACAAGTTTCATGCTAACAACTTTAGGATATTTTGTGTCTTGTTTAATTTTAATTTATATTCTTAATGTTAACTATTTGTTTTTAATGTAATTCACAATGTTTATTTATTTTCACTATGCTAATTGTTCAATGTTGGGTAATTATTACACTTATTTAAACCGGGAAACACACTAATCACGGGGGAGAGGCGCACGAGTTTGGTTTAAGGATCGGTAAAAGACTGATTACTTGTGCTTGCCATCCATCTCTTCTAAGCTCACCCAACGACTTTCGTTAAGCTACAGATGGCAAGCGACAAGTAAACAAATAAACAAAAGAGAAATTAGAGTAATGAGTGCTTTAGAGTGATGAGTGCTTTAGAGTGATGAGTGCATAAGTTATGCATGTATGGGCATATAAATGCATTTGCATTTATACACCTACACATATAGTGGACGTTTCACACTGATGTTCAAAAGTGAGATGTCACCTTTGAACATTCTCCCCCCCCGTGATATAGTGTAGATTATTCTAACTTAAACTAGCTTAATCTAAAACTGCAGCTCATTTGGCTCCCGTGGATGAAAACCCCATCCAGTTTTGGGGCCTGTCCCGGATCCAAGGCTTGAATAACAAAAGTTGACGGAAATGCGATGGCGGGTCTGAGTAGGGTCGAAGTGGTAGGGTACTGGGTACAGCATCTGTCTTCAGGGAATATGGGCTGACATCGTGTCGTATAACGGTACTTCGTGAGTTGGATGAGTCACGACTCGGGGTTGGGCTAGGCAATTGAGAAACCATATCTGGGATAGAAGAGATGTGAGTACCAAGTTCTTTTACAAATAAATAGAGTGTTAGTCAATCTGAAAATAGTTTGACGATTTTCGTTATCGGTCTACTAACTACTCCGCGTGCTGTCCGAATATCTACGACCCTAATGTTTTGATCAGTTCCAAGGTATGTTCTTTCTATACGGCCTAATTTCCATTCTGTCGGGGCCAATCTCTCATCTTTAAGTACAATTAAATCGTTTTCCTTTACATTTTCTGTTTGATACTTCCACTTATATCGACGATGTAGCTCATTCAAATACTCAGTTTTCCATCTTTGGCAAAAATAGTGAGAGATAATCTTTAATCGTTTCCATCTGTTGGCTAGGGTGAGGTTTCCGTCTGAAACATCTGGTTCTGCTGGGGTCAAAATGGAGGTACCTATCAGAAAATGTGCTGGGGTAAGAGGATTTAAATCGGAAGGGTCGTCGCTGGCTGGACTTAGGGGTCGAGAGTTAAGACAGGCTTCAATTCGCGCTAAAATGGTCGAGAATTCCTCAAAGGTAAAATTCATTTGCGGTATAAATTTTCGTAGATGTGTTTTGAATGATTTAACTCCCGCCTCCCATAATCCTCCCATATGAGGGGCACCGGGAGGAATAAAACTCCATTCTAAATTTTGATAAACATTGTTCTGGGTGGCGTCCTTTTGCAGATTCTTCATAAACTCTAGCCTATCTTTTCTTATTAATTCTGCTGCTCCTACAAAATTAGTCCCATTATCTGAGTAGATCCTGGCTGGGCTTCCTCGTCGCCCAATAAAGCGAGATAAAGCGGCTAAAAAAGATTGAGTTGATAGATCACTAGTGGGTTCTAAGTGAATTGCTTTTGTGGAAAAGCAAACGAAGACGCAAACATAACCCTTTGTTATTAAACAAGCTCTTCCTGTAAAATTCTTTATGTTGAAGGGTCCTGCAAAATCTACTCCTGTGTTGGTAAAAGGTCGAGTCAGCATAGTTCGCTGGGGCGGAAGTGAGGCCATAATTTGCGTTTGAGTCTGGTGTTTATATAAAACACAAGTTCGACAATTATGAATTACCTTCTTGATTAAGGGCTTCAATTTAAATATCCAAAATTCAGACCTGATTACTCGAGTCATGAGTTGATTTCCGCCATGCATCGTAATTTTGTGAACAAATTCTACTAACAAAAGGGCTAATCTCGATTCGTATGGGATAAGAATGGGATGGCGCTCGTTATATGTAAGTGCTGGGGACTGAACAAGGCGGCCATTTGCCCTAATGATTCCTTTTGAATCAATGAATGGATTGAGAGATAAAAGACTGCTACTAGATGAGAGTCTTTTCTTTTGGGTTAACGCTAAATACTCCTCTGCGAAATAATGTTTTTGTGTTAAACCAATAAGACGATCTTTGATATCTTGGATTTCACCGTGGGTGATTTCTGCTGAAGAAATTCTAAGTCGGGTCCGATTGACGCCGGTATTTCGCCAAAAACGAATCGCAAATGCTAAGACTTTGTATGCCCTAGATAGAGAAGAAAATCTATCCAAAGGATCTTCAACTGTTGTGGTCGCGAAAACTTTAACTGCCTTTGCTTCTAACTCTGTGTCGCTCAGAATGTCGTGTCTAGGCCATCGGTCTTTTGGAAACTTCAGCCACTGGGGTCCAGTCCACCACAAATGATGTGACTGCAAATCATTTGGCGAACATCCTCGACTGGCTACATCAGCTGGGTTGCTTTCTGAATCTATGTGCTTCCAATTTTCGTTGCCTACATTATCTAAAATATCTGAAATTCTATTTCCTACAAAGGCACTCCATGAACACGGGGTTTTTTGAGCCATGCTAACACAATTGTTGAGTCAGTCCAAAAGTGAGTTGAAATATTTTCAATTTGTAAGTTGGGAACCACCGCTGTGGTTAATTTTGCTAAGAGAACGGCTCCGCATAATTCTAATCTAGGCAGAGATATTTTTTTGATGGGTGCTACTCGAGTTTTCGCTGCCAAAAGAAACGTGTCGACTGTTTGATCTAAATGTTCTACTCTAACATAAAGAGTCGCGGCGTAAGCGCTTTCTGAAGCGTCGCAAAAACCATGTACTTCAATTTTACTTGAGGGTTTGAATCTGATCCACCTAGGTACTGAAACGGAATCTATTGAAGGACAATTTTTAATGAAATTCTTCCAATTCATTCGAGTAATGGGCTTCAACGCGTCGTCCCAATCTACTTTATCCAGCCAGACTTGCTGCATGATAAGTTTCGCTACGATGATTACTGGAGCCAGCCATCCACATGGGTCGAAAAATTTGGCAATTGTTGAAAGGACTTCTCGTTTGGTGCATAATTCCCTTTCTTCCGTGGGTGGTGATGTGAACGTAAAGTTGTCAGCCGAAATGTTCCATCGGATACCTAGAGTCTTCGTTGAAGTTTCTTCCGAAATATCCAACCAATTGACCGGCAAGAGTGAGTCAGGTGGCAGATCGCGAAGTAGATTGGGGTCGTTTGAACTCCATTTTCTCAATTCAAAACCTGCTGAGTCCATGGCTGCTACTAATTCTTTCATAGACTTAAGGGATTCTTCTACCGTGTGACCTCCAGCTAAAACGTCGTCGACATATAAATTTTGTTTTATAATTTCCGAACCTAATGGGTATGTTTCTTCAACATCTTCTGCCAATTGAATTAGGGTCCTAAGAGCTAGAAATGGGGCGCAATTAATTCCGAAAGTGACTGTCGAAAGTTCAAAGTCTTCAACTGGGTCATTTGCTGATCTTCTAAAAAGAATTCTTTGAAATGGGGCCTGACTTGGGTCGATTTGTATTTGACGATACATTTTGGTAACGTCCGCGTTAAATACGTATTTAAAAAACCTCCATTTTAAAATCAGCAATACTAAATCCTGTTGAAGAATAGGCCCTGGATGTAAAATGTCATTAAGACTTTTCCTATTTGATGTGGGACTTGACGCATTGAAAACTACCCTAAGTTTAGTAGTAACCCTATCTGGTTTAATAACTGCATGATGTGGCAAATAGAAGTGAGGGGTCTTCTCGATTTCCTGGGGTCTCAGTTTCCGCATGTGTCCAAGTTCCAAATATTCCATTATCGCTGCGTCGTATTGAGATTTGATTTCGGGCGTTTTTTGCAACTTTCTTTCCATTCGATAGAATTGCGCCATTGCTATATTTCGAGATGCTCCAAGTTCAGCACAAGATTTGAACGGCATCGTGACAATATATCGTCCATCTTCATTTCTTCGCGTTGTATTTTTGAAGTTTGTTTCGCAAAAGGTGTCTTCTGCTGACCTCAAAACTTTTTTTGGGGTCTCCTCCACCTCCCAAAAACGTGTGAGAATTTTCTCTATCGAAACTGTATTGTAAAGTGAAATTTTCCTATCATTTGTGTTTGATTTTTCAAGGGGTCCGCCCACTATCCAGCCAAAAACGGTGCTTTGCGCTAGTAAAGATCCTATAGATTTCATTGGAGCTCCTACTGTGTAAATTAAGGGTCCTATGTCTAAACCTATCAGAAGATCTATGGGTCGGCTTTCGTAAAAACGAGGATCTGCTAACTCGAGTTGAGTTGTTTCTCTATGTTGATTTTTATCTAGGGTGCGCGACGGCAAATTAGAAGGAAGGGACTTCAAAACGGGTGCCCAAACTTCTAATTCAAAACTAGGGTTTGTACGAGAACAAAGGTTAAAAAGACAAGCTTTTGTTGAAGTTTCTGAAACGGTTTCACTTAAACCGGTAACATGAACAAGATTCTTCCTAGTTGGAAGCTTTAATTGGTTTGTAATCTTCTCTGAAATAAATGTTGATTGAGATCCAGGGTCGATAATCGCTCGTGCGTCATATCGCTGCCCTCTAGATTCAATTTGAACAATCGCTGTGAAGAGTAGTGTTTCTTTCGATTGCTGCTGGCTAAGTTGTGAATTTTCCTTGAGAGTTCGAGTCGTTATACTAGGAGTTTGAAAACTAGGTGTGGACTGTAAACTAGGAGTGGATTGTACTAGGGTGGTTAGAGCTGCCGCACTGGTACTAGGTCGTACGTCATCTCTAACCGGTTGTGAATTTGTACGTCGGGCCTCGTTACCCTTATGCAATAAAGTGTGATGTCTTTGATTACATTCCCTACACGTGAAACGACTCTTACAATCTCTTACAACATGATCCGAAGTGATGCAGTTGTAACAAAGATTGTGGAGTTTGACTACGTGAATGCGATCATTCACGTTTTTCTCAAGGAATTGTGGACAATTTCGTAACAAATGGTTTGCCTTGCAAATTTGGCAACTCGGTCCATTTGTACGACTACTAGGTTGCGTAGATGTGCTAAATCTGTTGCTATTGTTGAATCTTCTTTGCGAACTTTGAGTCTGTTGCGCAACATTAGTTTGAAATGACTTAACCCTATTTTCCTTCCTACTATAATCGGGTCTAGGCTGATTATTTTTGGAGAAATGGGGCTTAATATTTCCTACAGATTCTAAAGTTTTGAACTTGTGTGTCAAAAATTCATTCAAATCTTTCCAAGACGGTAGTATGGAACAGTCTTCCAAACCGTTTTCAAATTCTTCTAAGAAATTTCTCGGCAGTTTCGTAGAAGTAAGGTAAACTAAAATTGGGTCCCACCCCTTTACATCTACCTTGAGTGTTTCTAGTGTCTGAACGCAACCATCAATAGTGCGTTGAAGTTTTTGGATCGAAGATCCTGAATCTGCCGAAACTGGTGGTAAACTAAGTAGAGTCTTTAGTTGTTCATTTACTTGCATTCGTTTATTCTCGTATCTGTTTTCTAAGTTTTTCCATGCTAGATCAAAACCTTCATTTGTTAGTGGTACGTTACTAATAATTTCCCGTGCCTCCCCCGCGGTTTTTTGTTTTAGATGAAAAAGTTTTTCTACTTTACTAAGTCTAGAATTATTTCTGTACAAGGCCGAAAACAAATCCCGAAAAGTAGGCCAAGCGCTGTATCCTCCATGAAATGTGTCGGTGTCGCATGGTGGTAACCGTAACGATAGATGGTTGTTTGGCTCAACTGTTTCCTTTTTTCGGGTCTCCGATTCTCGTTCGAACTTTTCCTGCTGCCTTTCGTCGGTTAGTGCTAAAATTTCTCCATTTACTGCGCTTAAACATCGTTTGTATGTCTCTAATGCCTCTTTATAATGGGTCCTCAACTTTGATTTATCGATTGGGGCCTCATCTTTTTCGGGAACACGGTCTCTACAATCTAAATAGGCCCTTTTCACTTGATCCCAAACAGAGTTCAATTCTACACGTGTCACTTCTAATGAGTGAATATTATCATCGGTGCTAGTAGCAGAGTAACCACTCTCAAAGTCTATCAGGTCATTTACGCAATTTACAAATTTATCACGTAAAACTTTATCCATATTTCCTCCTTCTTAAATATTTTCTTTGTCAAATTTTAAACTGGCTAAAATTTCAAGAAACTTTTAAAATTGAGCTTTTCTTTTAACAATTTCTGTAAAAACTTACTTTGCCAATATTTGCAAAATAATTTCAGAAAAACGCTAAATATTTGTTGAATGGGGCCAATCTTTTACAGTCCGACTTTTTTTTTCACGAATAGATCTAAATAATGGCAGTTTACTTTGAACTTGTGTCGTTTGTGTGAAAAGTAAGAAATTTTAGCGATAATAATTTTTATAGACCTGGGTCTTTTAGAAAAAAAAAATTATATAAATAAAATTTTGGACGAAAGTAATTCTTTGTCGGCTAGTGTACTCTCAAAAAAAATTATCAATCAACTCTTCTGTGACAAAACAAAAAAAATAAAAAAAGCGTAGGAAAGTGATTTTTCTATCAGAAAAAATTCAATCAAATCAAAAAACAAATTTTGTAAGAAAGTGTTTTTTGCAATTTATAACAAACAAAAAAACAAACTTTGTAGGAACGTGTTTCACTTAATAGATTTATCGAGCAAATTTATTTTTCGTAGTAAAGTGTAATTTCCAAAAATTAGCACTTAATAAATTTTTCGAGCAAATTTATTTTTCGTAGTAAAGTGTAATTTCCAAAAAATTAGCACTTAATAAATTTCTGAACAAATTTATTTTTCGTAGTAAAGTGTAATTTCCAAAATTAGCACTTAATAAATTTTCGAGTCAAATTTATTTTTCGTAGTAAAGTGTAATTTCCAAAAATTAGCACTTAATAAATTTTTGAGCAAATTTATTTTTCGTAGCAAAGTGTAATTTCCAAAAATTAGCACTTAATAAATTTCCAAAAATTAGCACTTAATAAATTTTCGAGTCAAATTTATTTTTCGTAGTAAAGTGTAATTTCCAAAAATTAGCACTTAATAAATTTTTGAGCAAATTTATTTTTCGTAGCAAAGTGTAATTTCCAAAAATTAGCACTTAATAAATTTCTGAGCAAATTTATTTTTCGTAGTAAAGTGTAATTTCCAAAAATTAGCACTTAATAAATTTTTCGAGCAAATTTATTTTTCGTAGCACAGTGTAATTTCCAAAAATTAGCACTTAATAAATTTTTGAGCAAATTTATTTTTCGTAGCAAAGTGTAATTTCCAAAAATTAGCACTTAATAAATTTCTGAGCAAATTTATTTTTCGTAGCAAAGTGTAATTTCCAAAAATTAGCACTTAATAAATTTCTAAGCAAATTTATTTGTCGTAGTAAAGTGCAAATTTATTTTTCGTAGCAAAGTGTAATTTCCAAAAATTAGCACTTAATAAATTTCTAAGCAAATTTATTTTTCGTAGTAAAGTGTAATTTCCAAAAATTAGCACTTAATAAATTTCTAAGCAAATTTATTTGTCGTAGGAAAGTGTAATTTGCAAAAATAAAAATAAATTTCAATAAATGTAAATTATTGTGTTAGTTCTGTTTAGCTTTTGCCGAAATGTCCGTCCGATCCCATCAACCATCAAACCATATGTTCTTTCATTCCTTTCTTTACGGCTGAAATTATGTTTTCCTACTTCTCCCTTTTTTTCTATTTCAAAAAAAAATCCAGTGGTACATTAACCTTTGGGTTCCCTAATTAAGGCAAGAAGTGAAAACGAATGAGAAGACAACGAGAAACCAACGAAAAAAAAAATCCGCTACCTATTGTCTCTATGCATCGATGTACATAGACTGGTGTTGTTGTTGTTTTAATGGGTACGAGGGGTCGAGTTGAAAGTGTCGGCACAGGAACTTTTTTATCAAATATATCAAGATTTTCGCGTTAAATCGGTTGGAAACTACAGTAATGCTGATTTGTAGCACAAACCACACATATTAATGGCAATAGAGATTAAAAAATCGTAAATTTTTTGACATTTTTCAAAAGGGTTTTTCTATTGAATCTAAAGCAATACGAGGGTCGTTCAAAAAGTTGGAACACGTATTTTCTAAAGCAAAAAAAATAAATTTATTTTTTCTTTTTAATTTATTGATTGGGATTGATTTTAGCGTCTCCAAAGCATCAGCTAATATCATACGGTCGATTTCTCCCTCAGAAAATCGCATATAAAGAAGGCAAAAAAAAAATATTTTTTTTTTCTCTAAGTTGCAAACTTGATGTTTAAAGTACCCAAAAATCACGAAGTAATTTGTAGGGTTCTCAAGCCAGTCAGCGGATGAGTCGAGCCAATAAAAATCTTTCCTTTTTTTCCTTTTATGCAGCTAATAATAATAGTAATAAGAATAAAAGTAAGCTTAATAAATATAACCGCGATTAAAGCAGCCGAAAAAATTCAAGAAATTTTCGCTCTTTTGTTTCGCAAGAAAGTTGTCCGTCCACGCGTTATTCAGCACAAAATTATCGGGAATTCTTGCTGAGGTTTTCGGAATAAGTCAATGGGTGTCCGTCCGCGCGTCCGAAATCTTAATAAACTTATCTTAATAATCGTATCTTAATACTCTTATCTTAATATTCTTATCTTAAAAATAACTTGATGGCATAAATCGACTCGACTAGCCGCTGGCTTTCAGAAAAATTCATCAGAATGCGTAATAAATTATTTGAACAAATTATCGAAGGGTTTTCAAAAAGGTTGGGTCGCTATTTTCCTAAAGTTTCGAAAACTAGAAAACAGTAAAGTCGCGCGTTGTTACCGAAAAAATCGTCAAAAAACTTTCATAGGTTAGAATGCATGTAGGTTATGCAATAGGTTAGTATATATGTAAAGGGTATATATGTGTAGCAATGTGTAGGTATGTAACTGCAAGCTAACTGCACTTATGTAAGTATGTATATCAAAGTATATAAGTGTATGTATATAAGTGCAAGCTAACTGCAGTTAAGTGTTCAGTTATTTTTTTTATATATGTAAAAGGCAAAACCCAAGCCAGCGTCGTACATAGGGCCAGACCCGCCAAAATCTCCTTCATATAGCAATATGGCGGAGTTCGAAAAAAATGGTTTTGGCACCCTATGTAAGAACGCTACCTGCACAAATTTTGGGTACTCACGTTGATCCTTTCATGTATTTGGGGTACCTGGTGTTGTTGGCGTTGGTCGCTGGTTCTTCCTTCCTTCCTTCTAGGGGTTCAGGCGTGATGTCGTTGGTTTGTGTTTCCAAGGCTCCTTGTGGGGTTTTGTGATGGGTCACTTTGAATGTTAGGGTCACTGGTTTTGTGGGTCACTTTGATTTGGGTCACTTTGTTTTTTTTTTTTGTTTAATTCGCGCCGAACCGATTTTTTGTTTATATTAACCGGTCTTGCACAATGCTCACGGTGTTTTAGTTTTAAATATTTTTTTGAATCACTTTTTTTGTATACACTGTTAAATTTTTTGTTTTTTAATTATTTAAAAAAACACACTTTTTTATCCGGTTCGCATAGGACCAAATGTTTAGCGCTCTGGCGTTTTGTTGCCTTTCGAAAAAAAAGAAATCTTAGTTTTCCAATTTTTAATGAGTTTTATTAATTCACTTTGTTAGTTGAGGTTGTGTACAATTTTTGGGTTTGTAATAGTAAAATGCACAAGTTTCATGCTAACAACTTTAGGATATTTTGTGTCTTGTTTAATTTTAATTTATATTCTTAATGTTAACTATTTGTTTTTAATGTAATTCACAATGTTTATTTATTTTCACTATGCTAATTGTTCAATGTTGGGTAATTATTACACTTATTTAAACCGGGAAACACACTAATCACGGGGGAGAGGCGCACGAGTTTGGTTTAAGGATCGGTAAAAGACTGATTACTTGTGCTTGCCATCCATCTCTTCTAAGCTCACCCAACGACTTTCGTTAAGCTACAGATGGCAAGCGACAAGTAAACAAATAAACAAAAGAGAAATTAGAGTAATGAGTGCTTTAGAGTGATGAGTGCTTTAGAGTGATGAGTGCATAAGTTATGCATGTATGGGCATATAAATGCATTTGCATTTATACACCTACACATATAGTGGACGTTTCACACTGATGTTCAAAAGTGAGATGTCACCTTTGAACAATTCCAATTCATCATTTTTTTTTCAATGCAATTTATATTTACGAAAGATTATACGATTTAAATTTTAATTACATTTTATAAACATATACAATTTATAAAAAAATTGCTCTTCGAACATCTGAAAACAGAATACTTGTCTTTAAATTGGGACATTGATACATTACAAAAATACATAAATACAAATTAATCTTTGTTGCGGAAATACTAGTTCCAAATAAAAAAATATTAGAATGGGAACATATTTTTGTTTAAAACAATAACCTCCCAAACATATAATATTTGTGTGTGTCAAATATATTATATTTGGAGTGTACCCTAAACATATGTATATTTCAAGCCGAATATGTTTGGGACAATATACTACAGAAGCGATTTTTTCTCAGCGTATGTATCAAATGTTATATATTTGGAGTGCACCCTAAAAATATATATGTTTCAAGCAGAATATGTTTGGGACAATATACTACAGAGGCGATTTTCAGCGTGTACACGCTGAAAAAAAATCGCTTCTGTAGTATATTGTCCCAAACATATTCGGCTTGAAACATATATATGTTTAAGGTGCACTCCAAATATATAACATTTGATACATACGCTGAGAAAAAATCGCTTCTGTAGCAATTAAGTATTCAGAAAACCCTAAATTGTGTTAAATTTCAGTAATTCAAAGTTAATTTTTTATAAATTTTTCATGTTCGTAAAAATAATAATTAATAATAATTGAAATCGTATAATCTTGGATCGAAATAAATTACTTTGAGGATTGATAACTAATGATGGCTTGGAATACTCAGACATTTTAAATAATTGATTTTAAACAGAAGTTAATGCTGCATTTGGTATCATAAGTGAGAGGTTTAATTCGAAACCAAGGAAAAATTAAAACTGAAATTCGAAAAATTTAACAAAAGTTTTGAAAACCTTATTTAAATAAAGTATATTTGGAGAAATTCTAAACAATAATTTAATTTGTATTCAAACACACATTTTATTTGAGAAATTTAGTTTGCAAATATTATATTTTGTAACATATTAATATACGAATTCCAAATGTATTTTATTGATTTTCAAATAAAATTTATTTGCCCAGAAATATATAATATTTAAAAATTTGTGTTCCAAATATATTTTCTTTCGATTCAAATATATCAAAAAAGGCGATTTTGCCCCGTGTACTGGTGAGGGGATCCGTAAGCCGGTTTACCCGACTGAACTTCCTTACTCGTTTTTTGATATTTTCTATGCCGATCTTTCATGTAATTTGAACCAACTTTGCGCCAAAAAAGAATAAAATATCAATTAAGGGTATATTTTGAACTTATACAATATTTTCATATTTTAGTAAGTTGTTTTCATTACATTTTGGGCAAATTTAAACAAAAAAAAATACATTAAAATACGTTGGGAAATTTCAGAAAAAAAAATAAATTTCTAATTAATTAATTTATCTAGATCTTAAACTAAACTAATAAATATAAATGAAGGAAGAAGATAAATATTAAGGTGGCTGTTGGAATGTTTACAGACTCTACGTCTTCCATAACCCATGCTTTGAAGCAGCTTTAATCCAGGCGTACCCCAGTGGGAGATATTAAAAAAAGGGAAATAATTCTGCCGTTTCTTAACCAGACATAAATCACCTGTTATATAAAGTCAAAATCAAAATACTATTATTATACCCTGCACCACACTGTGGTACAGGGTATTATAAGTTTATTTCACGGCAGATGTTTGTAACACCTGAAAATAACACAGCTAGACCCACCTTAAAGTATACCGATCGACTCAGAATCACTAGCTGAGTCGATTTAACGATGTCCGTCCGTCCGTCTGTCCATGTAAAGTTGTTCGTCGACTACAGGTCGCAATTTCACTCCGAATATAAATTTTGCAGTTTAGAGTATTTCGCGGCTGTTAAGATCGCTATTGAATTTGGTTGAAATCGGTTCAGATTTAGATATAGCTCCCATATATATCTTTCGTCCGATTTGGCCCTTTAGTCCTATAAAAGCTGTATTTTACATCCAATCGTTTTGAAATTTAGAATGGCAGAGTTTCTTGATCCATGAACCAACATTGCCGAATTTGAAGAAAATCGGTTAAGATTTAGCTATAGCTCCCATATATATGTTTCGTCCGATTTGGCCCTTTAGTCCTATAGAAGCTGTATTTTACAACCGATCGTTTTGAAATTTAGAATGGTAGAGTTGCTTGATCCATGAACCAACATTGCCCAATTTGAAGAAAATCGGTTAAGATTTAGCTATAGATCCCATATATATGTTTCGTCCGATTTTGCTCTTTAGTCCTGTAGAAGCTGTATTTTACATCCAATCATTTTGAAATTTAGAATGGTAGAGTTTTTTTGATCCATGAACCAACACTACCGAATTTGAGGAAAATTTAGCTATAGCTCCCATATATATGTTTCGTCCATTTGGCCATTTAATCCTATAAAAGCTGTATTTTACATCCAATCGTTTTGAAATTTAGAATGGTAGAGTTTCTTGATCCATGAACCAACATTGCCGAATTTGAAGAAAATCGGTTAAGATTTAGCTATATCTCCCAGATATATGTTTCGTCCGATTTTGCTCTTTAGTCCTGAAGAAGCTGTATTTTACATCCAATCATTTTGAAATTTAAAATGGTAGAGTTCCTTGATCCATGAACCAACACTACCGAATTTGAAGAAAATCGGTTAAGATTTAGCTATAGCTCCCATATATATGTTTCGTCCGAGTTGGCCCTTTAGTTCTATAGAAGCTGTATAAAATATTTTACATCCAATCGTTTTGAAATTTAGAATGGTAGAGTTTATTGATCCATGAACCAACACTACCGAATTTGAAGAAAATCGGTTAAGATTTAACTATAGCTCCCATATATATGTTTCGTCCGATTTGGCCCTTTAGTCCTATAAAAGCTATATTTTACATCCAATCGCTTTGAAATTTAGAATGGTAGAGTTTCTTGATCCATGAACCAACATTGCCGAATTTGAAGAAAATCGGTAAAGATTTAGCGATGGCTCCCATATATATGTTTCATCCGATTTGGCTCTTTAGATCCAATCGTATTTATACCCTACATCACACTGTGGTACAGGGTATTATTTAAGTATAAAATGTCCCAAAAGAAAATTTATGTAAACAATTTATACATGAATTACAAAATTTATATTTCAGAGATATTCAATATTACGAGAGTGGTGTAGGGTACTATATAGTCGGCCCCACCCGACTTTAGCCTTTCCTTACTGGTATTATATATACCTTTGACGGTACCCTTAGTATTTGCACTATAATTTTTGGAGTGTATGTCGGTTAAGGTCGACTTATACGTTAAATTTAAGCTATTAATGTGGGCTACCAATGTTGGAAACATCTCTTTCACTTAGAAAGAGTGGTTTAGTAAAATAAAAAATACATAAAAAATAGAAAAAAACTCGAAAAAAATATTTTATTTTATTTTGGATAAATGTAGAAATTATAGCCCTTTTGGTAGAGGCAAGAGAAATTCAAAAACAAATTTTTTAAATTTCTGTTTAAATAGCGATTTTATTTATTTGCAATTTTTATATTTTATGTACATTTGAGCTAATTTACATACGAGTATACAAGTTTCATTAGAAGTAATTGTGAGTTCTTTGTTGACGTTGTAGTTTTCGGAATCGGTTTCTCTAATGAGGAACTAATATAATATCCCATCATTCTTTCTTCCAAATCCCCTGAGTACGCCGCTCGATGGACTTTATTTCTTCGTGAAACCTTTCGCCATATTCGTCGCTTAAGTCGCTAAGATTCTCGGGGAAAAATTTTAAATGAGAATGCAAGAAATGAATTTTTAGGGACATATTTACACCTGTTGGAATACATAAAGCGAAAAATAAGTTGGAAGAATACACACATATGTGTTATATACATAAATATAGAAAAATATATTTCTTACCAATTTTTTCATAATTTTTTTACAAATCATTAATCATTGTTTCATATTGCGGGCTTTTATTGGATCCAAAGAAATTTGAAACCAAAAGCTTAAACGACCTCCATGTTGCAATTTCATCCGACTTCAAATATGATTTGAAATTTACATCTTTCATCAGTTTATTTATTTTAGGCCTTTTTTATTTAGGTCTTCTTCGATTTTTTGAAAATAAAGAATTTTAAATTAACTTTTTAAATATGATAGTGAATTGTCATATTTCATTACGGCTTTTAAAAAATGTTTAAAGAGTCCCAGCTTAATATGCAGTATTGGCAAAATAATGTTTTCTTTTTGGACGAGAGAAAGGTGTGTATTTTATGTTGTTTTCACCCAATGTAATGTGTTTTCTTGTTGGCCATTTCTTTCTTCTGTAATGATCTTCGCGAGCATGGCTATCCCAGAGGCATAACATACCAACTACTTTTAAATCGCAACAAATTTTCAGAGTTGAGTTCTCAGTAGAACTTGCTGATGTTTCCGTAATTAGGCTGTTAACTATACTTGGACACTTGGGAATTGGTATTGTTTCCGAATGTGTAACTGGCAAAGTGACAGATTTTACTTCAGTGTAATTCCAGCGAATGCTCCTTCTTACTCCAATCTATCTACTTAGACAAAAATAGCAGTCCGTATCGTGAATGAATGGTTGTCTCCAAATCATTGGCATTCCAAATTGCACGTGAAGTCTAAAATGAAAACGTTTTATTCCATAAAACATTGTAATACATTAATTGTAAAGTACTTATCGCATTATTCCACTAGTCCATCGAGTAAGATTTACATGGCACGAATTACACAAAATATTAGGTGTCCACTGTTCGTTCATATTTTTAACTCGTATACCAAAATATTACACATATATTTCTTCTATTATTTTACTAAACTCACATCGATTTTTTTAATTACATATTTTCCGCAGATGTAGCAGAAATTGTCGGGATCATTTACACATTGAAAAGTTCTTTGCCTTTTACTCATACTTCGAAATATAACTTTGTAATATTTTTCAGAAAATCGACTTATCTCTTTAAGGCGCTGAATTACACTTATTTATTAATAAGAAATTGCATTCATAAATTCCGGGTTTAAGGTTCATAAGTTGCATAAAGCCTCGTCCTCTATATAATTTTATAATGTCTGACATCAATCCTCATAAAATAAAATGCAAGTGCAATGTCTCTCTCACATATGGCGAATTCAATATAAGCAAAAACAGCATTTAACCAGTAAGGAAAGGCTAAAGTCGGGCGGGGCCGACTATATAATACCCTACACCACTCTCGTAATATTGAATAACTCTGATATATAAATTTTGTAATTCATGTATAAATTGTTTACATAAATTTACACATTTTATACTTAAATAATACCCTGTACCACAGTGTGGTGCAGGGTATAAAAAAGATTGGATCTAAAGAGCCAAATCGGATAAAACATATATATGGGAGCTATAGCTAAATCTTAACCGATTTTCTTCGAATTCGGTAGTGTTAGTTCATGGATCAAGAAACTCTACCATTCTAAATTTCAAAATGATTGGACGTAAAATACAGCTTCTACAGGACTAAAGATCAAAATCGGACGAAACATATATATGAGAGCTATAGCAAAATCTTAACCGAATTTCTTCAAATTCGGTAGTGTTGGTTCATGGATCAAGAAACTCTACCATTCTAAATTTCAAAACGATTGGATGTAAAATACAGCTTCAATATAACTAAAGGGCCAAACCGGACGAAACATATATATGGGAGCTATAGCTAAATCTTAACCGATTTTCTTCAAATTCGGTAGTGTTGGTTCATGGATCAAGAAACTCTACCATTCTAAATTTCAAAATGATTGGATGTAAAATACAGCTTCTTCAGGACTAAAGAGCAAAATCGGACGAAACATATATATGGGAGCTATAGCTAAATCTTAACCGATTTTCTTCAAATTCGGTAGTGTTGGTTCATGGATCAAGAAACTCTACCATTCTAAATTTCAAAACGATTGGATGTAAAATACAGCTTCAATATAACTAAAGGGCCAAACCGGACGAAACATATATATGGGAGCTATAGCTAAATCTTAACCGATATTCTTCAAATTCGGTAGTGTTGGTTCATGGATCAAGAAACTCTACCATTCTAAATTTCAAAATGATTGGATGTAAAATACAGCTTCTATAGAACTAAAGGGCCAAATCGGACGAAACATATATATGGGAGCTATAGCTAAATCTTAACCGATTTCAACCAAATTCAATAGCGATCTTAACAGCTGCGAAATACTCTAAACTGCAAAATTTCAGAACGATCGGAGTGAAATTGCGACCTGTAGTCGACGAACAACTTTACATGGACAGACGGACGGACGGACGGACAGACATGCTTAAATCGGCTCAGCTAGTGGTTCTGAGTCGATCGGTATACTTTAAGGTGGGTCTAGCTGTTTTATTTTCAGGTGTTACAAAGATCTGCCGTGAAACAAACTTATAATACCCTGTGTGGTGTAGGGTATAAAAATCTGTGGATAGATGTAAAAGTTATGAGCCATTTTGTAAATGTTAGGAAAATGAAAAAAATTGTGTTGAATATTTTTTCGTTTTTATACCCTACACCACACTGTGGTACACCTGAAAATAACACAGCTAGACCCACCTTAAAGTCGACTTAGAATCACTAGCTGAGTCGATTTAACCATGTCTGTCCGTCCGTCCGTTCGTCCGTCTGTCCATGTAAAGCTGTTCGTCGACTACAGGTCGCAATTTCACTCTGATCGTTCTGAAATTTTGCATGTTAGAGCATTTCGCAGCTGTAAAGATCCCTATTGAATTTGGTTGAAGTCGGTTCAGATTTAGATATAGCTCCCATATATATGTTTCGTCCGATTTTGCTCTTTAGTCCTGAAGAAGCTGTATTTTACATCCAATCATTTTGAAATTTAGAATGGTAGAGTTTCTTGATCCATGAACCAACACTACCGAATTTGAAGAAAATCGGTTAAGATTTAGCTATAGCTCCCATATATATGTTTCGTCCGAGTTGGCCATTTAGTTCTATAGAAGCTATATTTTACATCCAATCGTTTTGAAATTTAGAATGGTAGAGTTTCTTGATCCATGAACCAACATTGCCGAATTTGAAGAAAATCGGCAAAGATTTAGCTATAGCTCCCATATATATGTTTCATCCGATTTGGCTCTTTAGATCCAATCGTTTTTATACCCTACACCACACTGTGGTACAGGGTATTATTTAAGTATAAAATTTCCCAAAAGTAAATTTATATAAACAATTTATACATGAATTACAAAATTTATATATCAGAGTTATTCAATAGTGGTGTAGGGTATTATATAGTCGGCCCCGCCCGACTTTAGCCTTTCCTTACTTGTATCAAATAGACAGTGTTTACTTCGTTAGCAAATGATAAAATAATTTTTTCGACTTTTTTTCTATGTTTTATGTTTTTTTTTGTACCAGTAAAAAGAGTTATTTTTGAAAAAAAACTAGTAAGAAGGTTTCAGTCGGGTAAACCGACTAAGGCATACCCCCACTTTGTGAGTAATGTAATATTGAATATTACACGAATTATTCTATCAATTTGTGTGAGAGGTACCAGAAGGGGTTTAAGAAATACACCTATATTTCGCTGAACAGTAGATACTTTAAATACATTGCACTGTGCCGAATTATAAGCGTTTGTG
Source organism: Eudasyphora cyanicolor (assembly GCA_963930755.1). Taxonomy (NCBI): domain Eukaryota; kingdom Metazoa; phylum Arthropoda; class Insecta; order Diptera; family Muscidae; genus Eudasyphora; species Eudasyphora cyanicolor. The sequence continues at coordinate 151,231,036 of OZ005736.1, read as the reverse complement.
TGGACTGGTATATTAACGTTATGAGATATTAAATTGTGGTACGATTTGGCCATTTTGTGTGGGAGGTACAAAAATGGGCTTGGTGATAACGCCCATTTTTCATTGGGCTTTAGGCACTATAGAAGCATTACACAGTACAAAATTCCAAGTATTTTTAAACACTGGTATCAATGTTATAAGCTGTTAACTTTTGGTGCAAAATGGTGCATTTATGTGGGAGGTACCAAAAGGGGCGGGGCAATAACGTTTTTCCATTTTTCACTGGACTGTAGGCACTATAAAAGCTAATGCTTTTATAGTGCCTACAGTATTTTTAAGCACTGGTATTAATGTTATAAGCTGTTAACTTTTAGTGCAAAATGGTGCATTTATGTGGGAGGTACCATAAGGGGTGTGGTATTTTCTCGAGTTGATAGCGACTAATAAATTATTACTATGTGAGGAATTTCAGAAGATTCGAATAAGTATAATAGCAGTTATTAAAGAATCAATATTTCACAACATTTTAACCCTTTGTGGGGTAGGTACCAGAAGGAGTGGACCAATATGGCCCATCTTCGAACTTAGCTGGAGATAGGAAAAAATATTACCACATACCAAATTTGAAGTCAATCGGTTACTCCTTTCGAGAGATATCATGCACACCAGCCAGCAGACAGACAGACAGACGGACATTGTTCATTCGACTTATAATGACCCAAAACGGATTTCCGCCGAGCATACTTGGGGTCTTAGGTCACTCCTTCGATGTGTTACACTTTTTTCCGTAGCAAATGATATATACCCTCGTCACACTAAAGTGAAGGTATAAATATTTTTTTCTCATATTTTTGACGACTGTTATTAAACCAAAGATTCTATGTGAAAGCGATATTTGCAGCATATGTAACGTTCATAATTTAAAGCATAACACGGCTCCATCAGGCTTATACTTGAAAAATTATGGTCCAAATACTAAATGTGCTTTCCATGAAAGCTGGAATTTAAAAAAAAAATTACCATAAAATTTTTTTTTTAATATGTTTTTCGTGTTTTGTTGCGCCAAATTGCACCAGAAACTGTTATCCACATCCCTTGGACAACATTTTTGTTGCATAGTCTTATCGGTGGAACCTTATTTTTTTTCAACTACTCCGGCTGTAAATTAACATTTGTCTGTTAATTTCAGGGAATGGATGTTATTTGAGTGTTACCGTTTCTATTCTCCACTAGAAGCGCTGCATTTCTGTTAATAGTCGTCATGGTGTAATGTCTATTTTTAGCTTCCCTGTTGACTTGGGTGATCAGATGTTGTTGTAGTGGCAGTGCGCTCGCTGAGTTATTTTTTAACTGCAGAAACTCGAATTAAGAAGAAAACATGAAATGTTCATGCTAAAATTTCCAGTGCCCTGGCTGGGAATTGAACCCAGCACTTTCGGCATACAAGTCGAATGCACTAACCACTGAGCTACCGGAGGCCACAATAATGTGTGTTACTCGATAAACTGCAAAAGAAATTTTAATCGCTGTTTTTAGTATAATAGATTTTGGGGAAAAACTTAAAACTCCGTTATTGGAAAATTTCGAATTTATTTTGGGAATTGTGGGATTTACCTTTACAAATATGTATAATAATGTTAGAATTGGCCTCGATTTTTGGTGTCAAGACCTACAAATTACAAAACGTCAATTCGTGCCAAAAAATTCACATTTTTAAGATTTTTTTGGACGAAACTGAAAAAAATTTCAATTTAAACCAATAGTACACTAAAGTATAACTTTGAAAGTTTATTGCGTAAAATGTTCATAAAAAAATTGAAAAATATGGCAGCGAGAGCATTTCTGCGGAAGCATCTCGAAAAAAGTTGACTCGACACCGGATCATCTGATATTAAAAAAATAAATTTAATTAGTTAGATAATCGTAATAGCCAGGTAACGCTTTCGAGTTTTTTTTCTAAATTTAAATTTTTAAATTTTTGGGAACACTTTGAAGTGAAAAAGCATATTTTTGCGAAAAAAAATCGACTAATTGGTTATTGTTAAATAAGAAAAATTAACAAATTTATAAAAAGCTCGACAGCTTTACCTCGTACAGCATTACCTATGTAAAAAATAGTGTTAAATAATGTCAAAAGGATCGGTTAGGTAGTTTTGAGTTATGAGAGGCACCGTCTTTGAAAACATGGGTTGTAGAAAAAACGCTTTAAAGTTTTTCTGATATACTGAGTCACATATGAAGTGCGGTTGCTTAGACTGCTGTATCTTCGTTATTTTCCGATTTACCTCAAACTTTCACACAATATTCTGGAAAGGTTCTCTATTCAGAAAAAAAAGCAAAAAAAAAATATAACATCTTCTATAACTCAACAATACGACATATACAGGGTGGCTGATATGTATTGCAACCAACTTCAGGTTGCTATCATTTCTAAACCGCTAGTCTAGCCAAAGAGGTCAGCTGAAAATTTACACCTTCGATTGGCCACCAGAACTCAAGCGCCGCCGATGGCAATGGTGTGGGCCGCCGTAATGGCCGATGGTCGCTCCCCGCTCGTATTCATCGACCATGGGGTCAAAATAAATGCCGAATATTATCGGGAAAATGTCCTAAAGACAGTATTGAAGCCCTGGGCAGAAAAACATTTCGGCCGCAGACCATGGACATTCCAACAGGACTCAGCACCATCGCACTCAGCACGCGTCAACCAAGAATGGCTTACAAAGGAGGTTCCTCGCTTCATTTCTACCGCACAATGGCCACCAAGATCTCCGGATCTAAATCCGTTGAACTTTTGCGCCTGGGGCATTTTAGAGAGTAAGTTTCGCACCAAAAAAGTATCGATCATCTCAAGACGGAGCTTCGCCGGGAATGGGCAAAATGCCGCAGAGTCACTTTCGTGCAGCGTGTGATGGCTTTGTCGGATTGTTGAAGGCCATAATTCGTACCAAAGGTGGCCAATTCGAACAAATCTAAACTGTTTCTAAAATGTTATGTTATTTCCGACATTTTTCGCTTTTGAACAATAAAACTTAAAAAAAAAATTAAAAAATATATAGCGCTTTACTTTGTTGCATTACATATCAGCCACCCTGTACATACAAAAGTGTAATGTTATTTAAATATGTTTTACTTTTCAATATTATTCCGAAAATAATTATATTATGGGCTGTTAACAGTTATTTTTGCTTAATGAAAACACATATCGGAAACTAATAAAAATAAAGTGTGGACATAAATAGATTGACAAATCCCATAGCAACAACAAAGGAAATCAAAACCAGTAAAGAAAGGTTAAAGTCGGGCGGTGCCGACTATATAATACTCTACACCACCTCGACAATGTACATTAAGAATTTATTTTTGAATAGTTGAAATAATTAGTTTCCTTTCTTTTACAAAAGTACTTAGCTCCCCCGCCACGTCAAGGTTTATTCCAAAGAGGAGTTTAATATAATGTGTGGAATTAAAAATTGAACTAATAATAATATTCCACATATTTGCATTTAGTGTGGTTATTATTAGCCTTAACACAATAAATAGTCCGATTTTTGGTCGAACACAATATAAGTAATATATGCAGGGTATTTTAGGTCGGTACTACCTTGGAATAATTGGTACTACCTTGGAATAATTGGTTTAAGTAATGTTTTAATTTTCATTTCCGCTGAAGCCTTTCAGGTCTCTAAAATAGCGCTTATATAAAAAAATTAGGAACATCTTTCTGGAAAATTTTGATCGGAAGTAAAGTACAACTTATATAGCGCTTTGGTACCAAATCAGGAGGAACATAAATATGGAGGTTATATATAAATCTGAACGGATTTTCCTTGAATACTGATTCATTGAAAAAGAAACTTCTTTCTGTCAAATTTCGTACGGACCGGATATAAAATCTACAGCACTTACATGTCAAATCGGGGGTAACATATATATGGGGCCTATATCTAAATCTGAACCGATTTTCTATGAATTTGGAAGTATCCTTTCATATAATAAGAAACCTCTTTGTGTAGATTTTATTACTGATCGGATATAAAATACAGATTGTACATCGCGTACCTGTTAAATCGTGGGTAACGTATATATGGGGGCTATATCTAAATCAGAAGCGATTTCCCTCAAATTTGGCAGTGTTAATTCATGTAATGAGAAACCTCTTCTGACAATTTTTTTTACTGATCGGATTTAAAATACAGTTCTACAGCGCTTACATGTCAAATCGGGGGTAACATATACATATATGGGGGCTATATCTAAATCTGAACCAATTTCCCTCAAATTTGGCAGTGTTAATTCACGTAATGAGAAACCTCTTTCTGTCAATTTTTTTACTGATCGGATATAAAATACAGTTTCTACAGCGCTTACATGTCAAATCGGGGGTAACATATATATGTGGGCTATATCTAAATCTCAACCGATTTCCCTCAAATTTGGCAGTATTAATTCATGTAATAAGAAACCTCTTTCTGCCGAATTTCGTACTGATCGTATTAAAAATACACTTTTTACAGCGCTTACATGGAAAATCGGGGGTAACATATATATGGGGGCTATATCTAAATCTGAATCGATTTTCTCCGAATTTGGCAGTATTCCTTCATGTAATAATAGACCTCTTTCTGCCGAATTTCACACTGATCGGTTATAAAATAAATTTTTTATGGCGCTTACATGTGAAATCGGGGGTACGTATATATGGGGGCTATATCTAAATCTGAACCGATTTCTTCCAAATTTAACAGTGTTCATTCATATAACGATAGACCTCTTTCTGCTGAATTTCATACTGATCGGATATAAAATAAAGTTTTTACAGCGCTTACATGTCAAATCGGGGCTAACATATATATGGGGGCTATATCCAAATCTGAACCGATTTTAACCAAATTAAATAGGGATCGTCCTTGGGCCAAAAAAAAGATATGTGTAAAGTTCCGTCAAGATCGGGCCATATTTGCGACCTGTACTTTGATTACAAGAATACATCCACAGACCGACGGACAGACAGACGGACATAGCTAAATCGACTCAGAAAGTGATTACAAGTCGATCGGTATAATAAACAATGGATCTATCTCTTCTCCTTTTGGGTTTTACAAACAAATGCACAAAGTCATAATACCCTGCACCACAGTGTGGTGTAGGGTATAAAAAGGTATACATAAATGTATAGATTTCGCGCGTGCAGATTTCATATGTTTGTATGCATGTATGTGGATTCGTTGCTGATCATTCGCAGTGAACGGACGTGTTTATCACATAGCGGATAGTTACCAGTACCTATTACGCAATAGCAAAAATCTGTACAAAGTCTGTAAGGCCTACATCGTAGTACCTATTACGGTCTAATACAGACAAAATTAAAATAAATTCTCTTGACGGGGATGCCTTCGTGTTCCGATGGAGCGCGGTTCCCCAATCGTCCGACTGTCCGTCCGTTGGTCTTGGCCAAAGCCGACCACACCAAAAATGGTGAAAATCTCCCCCAAGTACTCACAACAGGTGGTGCGGTGAGGGGAAAACGTCATGTCCGACCGTCAAAACGGAAGCACAATGAGCATCGTGTAGCGCTCAGAGTTTTGACGAAGTTGGAGGCTGTTGAGGTTTCGGCTCTTACCGAAAAACAAAAAGAGTCACTTACCTGGGCTAAAGGCGTCATAGATGCTTCTAAGGCCAATGAGTCGGCTGAAAGAGCCACAAATTCAGCTGTGTTAACGGCTAATAAAGTAAAACGAATCAGATCACCTGATGAACCCCTGCCTTCGAAAAAGGCAAGAGGCCTTAATGTCACCATCAACAGGACACTCACCAAGCCCTTCAATGAAGTGGCGAAGGAGAGTCTAGTGATGGCTGTTATAGACAGAAGTAGTGAGGATGGATCCATCCTCAAGGACAAATGGAGTCATGTACAATCAGCCATTATGGCTCATTACCTCGATGTCCGTAGAGAAATGCCGGGCAAACCACCAATCTGCAACGATGCAGGATGGCATCAGGGGAGAGTAAAGCTCTTATATTTCGGTGATGCCAGATCAGTAGACCTTTATAAGGCTGCTCTGAGTCGAGCGGGTGAGGTGTGGCCGGGTGCCCAGTTGGATGTTGTCGAAAAAAACAACATCCCTAGTCACCCTAGAGCCATCACCTGGGTTACAGAAGAGCCCTCCAACCCGGCTGACATCTTAGAAATAATAAAAGATTCCAATCCTGGTCTGCCGGCCCATAATTGGAGAATCAGCAAGGTGGGTGAGGCGGATGGTAAAAAGCGGCAGGTCAATCTTATCCTAAACGCTGAATCCACCTCCCATATACAAAGTGCGAGTGCAACCCTACAATATGGCTTCGAGACTATAGTCTTGAAGATATACAAGCAGGATATAGCTCCCACTGCAGAAGGTGAGTCGTCCACCGTGGCACTTTCTGTAAGTGCGGAGGTAGCCACGCCTATTATTTCTGGTGACTCCAACTCCAACAGAAGATCTGTAACGTCCTACTCTGAGGACGAAAGCTCTACTTCTGACACAGAGGGGCTGAGGGGAGTCTCCGGACTCTTTGACGCATCTGGCGGGGACATGCTTCTCGACGATACGGACGAAGAGTTCGATAACACCCTTGTCGGGGTGGATGTTAATCTGTCAATTACCAATGATGGTAAGAATTCTACAGATTAACCTCCATCACGCTAAAGCAGCCTCAGCGGCTCTATTGCTGCGCCTGTCCACTGGCGCAGTAGACATCGTCCTGATACAGGAGCCCTACGTAGTGGGAGGAAGGGTGTGCGGTATTAGGACACCCAACTTTAAACTGCTTGTGGCCAACTGTGAAGGCACTCCAAGAACCTGCATTTTGGCCAGGAAAGATCTAAGTATCTTTCTCCTGACTAATTTAAGTGGTAAAGACCAAACAGCTGCTAGCCTGGAGATCGGTAATCGCATATATTGGGTGGTCTCCAGCTACTTGCCTTATGAATCTGTAGTACCGACTGCTCTATTCAGGGAAGTAGTAGAAGAAGCAACGTCTGACGAGCTCGAGCTGATTATTGGCGCAGACACGAACGCTCATCATACTATCTGGGGTAGTACGGATATAAACAATAGGGGTGATTCGCTTCTTGACTTTATTCTAACTACCAATCTTAGTATTTGTAACATAGGTAATAAACCGACCTTCACAATTAAAGACAGACAAGAAGTACTCGACGTAACGTTTGCTACTGACCGGCTGTCAGACAAAATTATTGGGTGGAATGTACTGGACGACCACTCATTCTCAGATCACCATTATATTGAGTTCAAACTCGCGGAAAAAGCGCCTAAACCCGCCGTCCACAGAAATGTAAGGAAGACAAAGTGGCATCTGTATGAGAAGAATTTCAAGAAAGTCCTCAACTCTAAACTTCCGTACGAACCGAATGACAAAGCCGGTCTGGATAATCTGGTCGATCATATCACCATATCATTCAATAGATCCCTTGAAGAAGCCTGTCCAAAAACAAGGTACAAGGGTAAAACTAAACCCCAATGGTGGACTTCTGAGCTAACGGCTATGAAAAAGACCTGCAACAAGCTATTCAATAAGGCTAAATCTACTGGGGTCGCTAATGATTGGGATGCCTATAAAGAACAACTCAAGATCTATAAGAAGGAGCTTAGAAAGGCGCAAAGGCGCTCTTGGTATACCTTCTGTGGTGAAGTGGAAAAGGTCTCCGACGCCGCTAGGCTGAGGAAGATATTATCTGCTTCACCCTGTACAGTGGGATATTTACAGGATGAGGCAAATAACTGGACCAAAAACAGCGAGCAGTCGCTCAATGTACTGCTCGACACACATTTCCCGGGCAACTCTGTAACAGAACCCGAGGATCAGCAGGACCAACAAGAGTGCGAGTGGACTGCGAGCGTCGCTAGCTTCTTGACTGAGAGATCCAGAATAAGCTGGGCTATTAACAGCTTTGAGCCCTTCAAGTCACCTGGACCAGATGGCATCACTCCAGCAGAAATGCAGAAAATGTTAAAGTACATTATCCCCTGGCTGGAGAAAATTTATGTAGGCTGTATCAGGCTTTCATACGTCCCTAATCGGTGGAGGGATACCAAAGTGGTATTCATACCTAAAGCGGGAAAGATATCACACACTAGGCCAAAAGACTTCAGACCAATTAGCCTATCCTCCTTCCTATTGAAAGGTCTGGAAAGACTTTTAGATCATTTCAATAGGGAAAACCTGGATACAAAACTCCTGTCGGGGAACCAACATGCCTACAATAAGGGCAAGTCTACAGAATCAGCCCTGCACGAACTTGTGAGCACTATCGAATCGTCCCTGCATTTCAAGGAATTCACCATGGTGGCATTTCTTGACATAGAAGGGGCTTTTAACAACATTCACTCAGATGCGGGAATTGCGGCACTGTCACATCTAAAAGTTAACAATAGTTTGATTAGACTAATTCAAAGTCTGCTCACCAGAAGACGCATAACAGCATGTCTAGGGTCCACAACTCTAACAAGGTATGTAAACAGAGGGACCCCGCAAGGAGGAGTACTGTCTCCACTAATTTGGAACCTGGCGGTGAATGAAATCCTGCTAGATCTAGAACGTTGTGGCTGCAAGGTCGTGGCATATGCGGACGACGTGGCAATCGCAGTGAGTGGCAAATTCGTAAACGTCCTCAGAGACATCCTACAAGTGGCTCTGAACAAGTTGGTTAGATGGGCCAGAAGCAGCGGTTTGGGCGTTAACCCCAACAAGACAGAATTGGTTCTCTTTACTAGGATGAATAATGTCCCACATCTGGACCCTCCACCTCGGATAAATGGAACAGATCTAGTCTTTTCTGAAAGTGCAAAATTTTTAGGAATAATTCTAGATAGGAAAATGTTATTTAGACTTAACGTATTGGAACGTGTAAGGAAGGCCAACGTCGCCTTATATTCCTGCAAAAAGGCTGTAGGGTCGCGGTGGGGACTCTCTCCTAAAATCGTCCACTGGATATATATAGCAGTAGTTCGTCCAATACTGTTATACGGTATTGTGGTATGGTGGACGGCAACTGACAAACTAACCATTACCAACCTACTAACAAAGGTTCAGAGAACAGCCTGCCTGAGCATAAGCGGAGCCTTAAGGACTACAGCGACCGAGTCGCTACAAGCCCTACTCCATATACTGCCGATTAATATTGTGGCGAGAGAAGTTGCAACCAAAGCGGCAATAAGATTAAACTGCCTATCAATGTGGAGGTACAAGAACTATGGTCACATGAGGATATCAAAGTGTAGTGCTATGGTAACCGACCGAGTGGACTATATACCAACTGTGTACACCTTCGAGAGAAATTACATCACTATGATTCCCGCCAGAGATGAATGGGTCGGCAGAATACCAGGTAATATAAACCATCTCCACTTTTACACGGATGGTTCGAAGCTTGATGAAAAGGTTGGCTTCGGAGTACACTGTGAAGAACTTCGTCTGGATATAGCTCACAGACTACCAGATACCTGCAGTGTCTATCAAGCCGAAATAATGGCAATATGGGAAGTCGCCAAGTGGCTGAGTCGCAACATAGTAACCAACACTGGCGTTGTCATTTACTCGGACAGCCAGGCTGCCATCAATTCTCTGGAGGCAACATCCCTAAATTCACAAACAGCCCTCGACTGCCGCAGATCTCTTAACGAGATGGCTGAGCAGTTTAATATACACCTCATATGGGTGCCTGGGCATAGGGATATCCCGGGGAACTGCAAAGCCGATGAACTTGCTAGGAAAGGGACGACATTACAAATTCTCGAAGAATTTGCATATATTGGTGCGCCACTATCCACGTGCAAGCTTTGGCTTAGGCAAGAGGCAATCAGGCAGTCCAACGATAGATGGACAGAAATCGGCACCTGCAGGGTAGCTAGACAAATCTGGCCAAGGTATGACCTGAGAAGGTCAAAATATCTCCTCGCACTAGAGAGGAAACGATTGTCTACGTTAGTACAGGTTCTGACGGGACACTGCTTGATCGGCGAACACGCCAAACGATTGGGTATTGAGTCCAATGACTTCTGCCGAAGCTGTGGAGATGAGGAAGAAGTGGAGAGCATTGAGCACTTGCTTTGCGACTGTCCCGCTTTGAGTAAACGACGACTGGATATACTGGGGTCGGCCTTTTTAGGCAGCCTAACAGATCTTTCCAGTACTGATATTCGTACTATCGATAAATTTATATATCAAACAGGTTGGTTTCGATGAGGGGCATTTCAGCCCGTGGTAACACTAGGGACCTAAACTGGTCTATGTGAGCTTGTAAAAAAATACGGCTGCCACCCTAACCTAAACCTAAACCTAAACCTAATGTGGTTGTGGCTTGATGATAAGGAAAAGGAATAGATGTTGTGCGTCTTAGTTATTTAGGCTGTATGGTTTATGGTGATTTACACACAATTATGAAGGAGATGTTCTTGTTGGTACGTTCTGCGAAGAGATTTATACAATAAAACACGAAATCGGCGAACAAAATAAGATTAACAGGTTTTGTTATACTGAAAGAAACAATAAGCAAAATTTATAGAAATGCTAAAATTTTATATTATGAAACTGAAGCAAAAATTATTGGCAAATTATGGAATTAGGAAAACACTTTTGTTTTAACTAAAAGTAAATATTTATTAAAAAACTGCTAACAACGCATAAATTATACAAAATGTAAAATTATTTCTCGAAAAGTGGAAATGTGTTATACGCTGGTTTGAGACACGGGGTTCGCATCTGATTAGGATATATATATATAAAACAGTTCTTACCCTAAAAGCTAGTTTCTTTGAACTACCTCTAGTTCTCGTGATAAATCGCTATTTGCAAAAATAGAGAGGTTGCGACACTTATAACAGCATAACTCGAGAATCATTTATACGAATTTTTTTGTGAAAGTTTTAAATAATCCAAAATTAAGTAAACTTCTTCTAATACCAATTTTTTATCCGTTCAGCGGTTTCGGCGATATCTTGCGAGATAGTGCTTAACCCTATTTTTGGAGAAAATTTTAATAATTTGTAAATAAACGCGTAATATAAATATCGAAAAATGTTCAATTGTTAAAATTGTATTATTTTATCGTAAAGCACGACAAAATGAAACTATTGCGAAGGAAATCGACGCACACCATCAAAAGTTATAGCTAAAATAAAAAGGAAAGAGAAGCGATTTTATTGGATTTTTTGTGAAATTGTTGATCGGGACATTGTCTTAAGGTGAAATAAATTTCGGGGTAGATTTAATAAATTCGATGCAACTTTTTTTAATTTTGCTTTGATTTTTTTCGTAATGATCTAATTTTAATCATGAACGATCAGACTTTACGAAAAGTTAATAAATATTTTATAATTGAGCATTTGTCGTTGTTTTTATTACGCATTTATTTCTAAATTATTAAAATTTTCCAAAAAATATGAGTTTTTAGCACTATCTTGTAATATATCCTCGAAACAGCTGAACGGATGAAAAATTTGTATTTGAAGAGAATAAATTATTCTTGAGTTATGCTATAACATGTGTAGCACTCTCTATATTATTTATCGCGAGAACTAATTCAAGAGAAACTACCTTTAAGGCTACGAAATTTATTATCTCATATATCCAAATCGGATGCCAAGTCCTGTGTCGCAGCAAAACAATTTTTTTGTTGAGATGTGTAATTAATAATTTGTTATATATAGACATATTTTTTAAAATTTTTAGTAAAACAATTTTTGAATGGGTCTATTATGAGTATTTGTGTCGTTGAAGAGTGCCCATTGTACCAAATATTTCAACGTAAGTATTATAAATCTTCTTGCTCTGATATGATGAAATTTATTTGAATAATTTTTTGTATATAAATCGATTCGATTTCTTTTCAGATTATTTTATTTTAGATCGCGCAATGAACTTTGTTTGAAAATATGAAAAATGTGGTGGGGATCGAAAATTACAAAGTGCAGAAAATATTTGAACATACAAACACTATAATATATGTAAAACTAATTATATAATAATTATTTTTTACAACTGCTATTTAAATTCCAGGCAAAATCCTTGTTCAAAATCATTGATGTCGGTTCCAATGCAAATTGTTCTTGGACAGTAAATGGAGAAAGAAAGAAACCCTCCATAGATTTACAAATCGATACCAAATATTTGAACAAGGCCAAACATTAAATATTTCGATAGTGTGTTGGAGGGCTTGTCTTTATACAATTAAAATATTATTTTAAATTATAAAATGTTCAAAGTTTTCCGTAATATGTATTATATATACATTTTTTGTATTTCCAATAAAAATATAACAATTCCAATCTTTAGAAAGATAAATCGTTGTGTTTTTGAAGTTAACACTATAAATAGCATGAAACATATGTATTTTCTATGAATAAAAAATGATTTCAATGGTTCAAAGAAAACCAGTAAGGAAAGGCAGAAAGTCGGGCGGGACCGACTATATAATACCCTACACCTCTCTAACAATGCGATAAGGGTCACTGCGATAAGAATTTGGAATAATTGGTAAATGGGTAGGAACATATTATCTAATTCTGAACCGATAATCGCAAAATTAAGCAATATTCGTTCCTAACATTCGTTCGTTGAGAAACATCTTTCTGGAAAATTTTAATGATCGGAAGTAAAGTACAACTTCTATAGCGATTTGATACCAAATCAGGAGGAACATATATATGGAGGTTATATATAAATCTGAACCGATTTTCCCTGAATACACATTCATGAAAAAATACCTCTTTCTGTCGAATTTCGTACTGATCGGATATAAAATACAGTCTCTACAGCGCTTACATGTCAAATCGGGGGTAACGTATATATGGGGGCTATATCTAAATCTGAACCGATTTTCTCCGAGTTTGGCAGTATTCCTTCATGTAATAAGAAAGCTCTCTCTGCCAAATTTCGTACTGATCTGATATAAAATACAGTTTCAAGCCATCGGACTTGACAAGATGGGATAGAGACTCGGAATTCATTGTAAATATTGATTGCCTCCAAGACCTATCCAATCGACCGGGATTGTAGATCTTCAGCATCCAAATACAGTCTACGATAACCTATGACTCTGACCTCCGACAAGTCCGATCTCCACAGTTCGCATAACACTCCGGACCGCTACTGGAAGGCCATTTAGCGTTACCCAGGGTGCCAAACGTTGAAGAAATTCCTATATTATATATATATTAATCCTTTTACTCCAGTGAGGAGCATAGGGCCAAAGTAATCACTATAGTCTGGCGAAAACTGAGCACAATTTCCCCATACAAAATACCAATAATATGTACACGTATATGTTTATATGAAGTAGCGGGCAGTTTTATTCGATTTTAAGATATCATATAACATAAGACATCATATAACATAACATTTCCAGCAAATTCATAATCATAAGTGTAGAAATTGTGTAAAACAAGCAAAAGGCTTACAAACAAATTCCAAGTCATGATAAAACGTAATGACACCATAACTAAATTTCTGGAAAGTCATTGAAGTTTATATGTGGAAAGATTTGTTAAAGTGAACCAGAAACTGTCGTGCATTACATTTCCTGCATAATCCTGAGCAACAAAAAACACTCTCTCTGAAATCGGTTGTCCTGGTAAGCATTTCACAATTTCGGGGATTACATTGAGTAAATCAAAAAGCATTTAGAAGAAAAAAAAATACGCAATACTTATGATAACGTGAAAAAAGATAACCTTCGAAGAGACCCTTTCCCAATCATTTCGGGGAGCTCTCCTTCCCTGCCTCCCGACACTACTTTGGCTTTTTGTTGTCACTAGCAACTATAGACTCAATGATGCTCAGAACATTAAAAAGGATAAGGCGCATCCCATACCAAGACGCATCCTCTTTTGTCATAGACCTTAACAAATCTCCTTTACGGATAACTACTCTGAGGTGGACACACATATATGTATATATACATATAGGCATATGGGGTTTATAAGGACAAATATGTTTGGTGTGGTGAGGGGATTAAAGTGGAGTAGAGTGTATTAAGCACTAGCATTTTTATTTTCTATAGACATCAGTTAATATTTGTCCACACCGAACTTTTCAACATTGCCAAAGGTCGCCAAAGAGTCAACTGTGCGACCACAAAAAATCCACATCCTTTTGCAGCTCAACCGTGACATGTGTGAATATGCCGCCCACAACTCCCTCTCACATACCAACCAACGAATATGGGGCGGATGTTTGTATGTCTCTTTTTTCAGCTTCTGGTTTTTGTTTGCCCAAAATTCAGGTTATTAAAACGAAATATGGAAACCCATTACTTACGGAGATTTAGAGAAATATTTTCATAATTCCACGTGCAAAGCAACAACAAACGACAATAACAATACATACTATACGTAGTATGTATGACCCAAACCAATCGAACTGAACCAAACCAAACCCCAGTGCACAATGGTCGGCTTTCTCTGGACGTCTGCACAGTAGGCGAATTTCGAAAACATAGCGGGACATAGAATGTTCTACATAAATCTTGGCCAAAAAATGTTACTACTTTCGGTAGCTGTCATTGTTACTTTCAACAAGACGGCGCTACGTGCCACACAAGCAACGAAACCATTGCTCTGTTACGGGAAAAGTGTTATCTCTCGAAGAGGTGATCATAACTGGCCACCGAGATCTTGTGATTTAACACCTTGCGACTTCTTCCTTTGGGGCCACGTGAAAGATAAGGTGTACGCCAACAGCCCAGCGTCGATTCAAGACCCCAAAGATAGAATTCGTGAGGCTATCGAGGACAGAGGGCAGCCACTTTGCGATTTGGTTATGGAAAATTTCATGAAAAAATATGGTCATGTAAGCGTGGTCGTGGTGGACATTTGGCTGATGTTGTTTTTTATTATTAACGGCATACCTTCCTCTTTATTATAAAATAAACATCCGATCTCAAAAAATTGAATTTTTCTTTGAATACAAAAATAACACCTATTGTTGAAAACCCTTTATATACCCAGTATCCTTCACACGAACAACGGTAGTCATAGGTCCAAAGCTCCCTCTAGATTTGACTTCGTATCGCCACAAAAAACTAAAATTTCAACGAATTGGGCCGAAATTTGGTGTAATGAGTTTATTAGTACCCGTAACCATTCACATGCGATCCATGGTGGAGGGTATATAAGATTCTGCATGGCCGAACTTAAAGCTTTTAATTGTTAATTCCTGCCACTGTGCGGCGTCTTCAGTCCATATTTCTTTGAGAACGACGTTAGCCTCCCACTGTGCGGCGTCTTCAGTCCATATTTCTTTAAGAACGACGTTAGCCAGGCCATCCTCATCTGCGGTGAGCGCTACAAGTCGATGATTACTAACTTCTTTTGGCCTAAATTGGATGATATTAACTCCAACGCTATGTGGTTACAACAGGACGGCGCTACGTGCCACAGACCTCATACCTCGTTGGACATTCTACACGAGCGAACTGCGGACATGTTCATCTCACGTGGAGGTGATGGAAACTGGCCACCGAGATCGTGCGATTTGACCCCGTTAGACTTTTTCTTTTGAGGGTATCTTAAGTCGAAGATTTATGCGAATAAGTCAAATAAGCCGACACAACTAATAAATTCTGCCTGATGTATGCACCAAAATCGTGGAAAGTTTGACATTTAGGATTCGTGTCAACCATCAAATCCCCGGCTGACATTTGACAAATGAATTATGATCGATGATAATAAATAAAACAAAGTGTGTGTGAGCACTTTGTTTTATTTAAACTTATAGTATTTCTTAAAACACTATTCATGAAGTTTCCTTGAAAGCGGGTATAAAATTGTATACTTATTTTACATAATTTTTTTATTACTCCAGAATACAAATAAAATCGAGGCAAAGACCGATAACAATAACACTGTCCAACAGCATTTTTGGAACAGAGTAGCGACCCTATTATTTTGAAAGGGCAGGTTGAGTAGAGTAGATTTTTGTAGAATAAACTGGTGGTCCAACTGGTCTGGGTTTTTTTTACAGTGGGTCAAAGTTTTTAATTTTTGGTCGAATGTCTGAGAAATTTCTTATTGTAAGAGTTATATAGTGGAATTTTATGAGGATCATTTTTGTGGAAGATCTTAACCCTCTAGCTTCCCTCTTAATGGGTCAAGTTGGGCCTTTTTTCTAAAAAATCAAAAAAAAAGTCCTTTCAAAAAGGACATTAAAGGATTAAAATATTCTAAGAAAATTTTTGCCGGAAAATTTCGCCAAAACGCCATAGTTGTAAATAAAGCTGTTTACGCTCAATTAGTAAAATTACACGTCAACTTGTACAAGAAATTACTATAATGTAAATTGAAGTCATGGTATCTATGGAATAATTGGAGCAGAAGAGCGACTCTAAAATTCTGAAATGGCATGTTGAGTAGATTATTTTTGTACAGCAATCTTATGGTCCAGCTGGTCAGAGTTTTTTTTTAATGGGTCAAAGTTTTAATTTTTTGGTCAAAGAGAGCATTTTACTAATTAAAACCAGTAAGGAAAGGCTAAAGTCGGGCGGGGCCGACTATATAATACCCTACACCACTCTCGTAATATTGAATAACTCTGATATATAAATTTTGTAATTCATGTATAAATTGTTTACATAAATTTACTTTTGGGACATTTTATACTTAAATAATACCCTGTACCACAGTGTGGTGTAGGGTATAAAAACGATTGGATCTAAAGAGCCAAATCGGATGAAACATATATATGGGAGCTATAGCTAAATCTTCACCGATTTTCTACAAATTCGGCAATGTTGGTTCATGGAACAAGAAACTCTACCATTCTAAATATCAAAACGATTGGATGTAAAATACAGCTTATATAGAACTAAAGGGCCAAATCGGACGAAACATATATATGGGAGCTATAGCTAAATCTTAACCGATTTTCTTCAAATTCGGTAAGGGTTGGTTCATGGATCAAGAAACTCTACCATTCTAAATTTCAAAAGGATTGGATGTAAAATACAGCTTCTACAGGACTAAAGAGCAAAATCGGACGAAACATATATATGGGAGCTATAGCTAAATCTTAACCGATTTTCTTTAAATTCGGCAGTGTTGGTTCATGGATCAAGAAACTCTACCATTCTAAATTTCAAAACGATTGGATGTAAAATACAGCTTCTATAGGACTAAAGGCCCAAATCGGACGAAACATATATATGGGAGCTATAGCTAAATCTTAACCGATTTTCTTCAAATTCGGCAATGTTTGTTCATGGATCAAGAAACCATTCTAAATTGCAAAAGGATTGGGTGTAAAATACAGCTTCTATAGGACTAGAGGGCCAAATCGGACGAAACATATATATGGGAGCTATAGCTAAATCTTAACCGATTTTCTTCAAATTCGGTAGTGTTGGTTCATGGATCAAGAAACTCTACCATTCTAATTTTCAAAACGATTGGATGTAAAATACAGCTTCTATAGGACTAAAGGGCCAAATCGGACGAAACATATATATGGGAGCTATAGCTAAATCTTAACCGATTTTCTTCAAATTCGGTAGTTTTGGTTCATGGATCAAGAAACTCTACCATTCTAAATTTCAAAAGGATTGGATGTAAAATACAGCTTCTACAGGACTAAAGAGCAAAATCGGACGAAACATATATATGGGAGCTATAGCTAAATCTTAACCGATTTTCTTCAAATTCGGCAGTGTTGGTTCATGGATCAAGAAACTCTACCTTTCTAAATTTCAAAACGATTGGATGTAAAATACAGCTTCTATAGGACCAAAGGGCCAAATCGGACGAAACATATATATGGGAGCTATAGCTAAATCTTAACCGATTTTCTTCAAATTCGGTAGTGTTGGTTCATGGATCAAGAAACTCTACCATTCTATATTTCAAATGGATTGGATGTAAAAAACAGCTTCTACAGGACTAAAGAGCAAAATCGGACGAAACATATATATGGGAGCTATAGCTAAATCTTAACCGATTTTCTTCAAATTCGGCAGTGTTGGTTCATGGATCAAGAAACTCTACCATTCTAAATTTCAAAACGATTGGATGTAAAATACAGCTTCTATAGGACTAAAGGGCCAAATCGGACGAAACATATATATGGGAGCTATAGCTAAATCTTAACCGATTTTCTTCAAATTCGGCAATGTTGGTTCATGGATCAAGAAACCATTCTAAATTTCAAAAGGATTGGGTGTAAAATACAGCTTCTATAGGACTAAAGGGCCAAATCGGACGAAATATATATATGGGAGCTATATCTAAATCTGAACCGATTTCAACCAAATTCAATAGCGATCTTAACAGCTGCGAAATACTCTAAACTGCAAAATTTCAGAACGATCGGAGTGAAATTGCGACCTGTAGTCGACGAACAACTTTACATGGACAGACGGACGGACGGACATGCTTAAATCGACTCAGCTAGTGATTCTGAGTCGATTGGTATACTTTAAGATGGGTCTAGCTGTGTTATTTTCAGGTGTTACAAACATCTGCCGTGAAACAAACTTATAATACCCTGTACCACAGTGTGGTGTAGGGTATAAAAATTCTGTAACTTAATGTTTTGAAAGTTTTTTTATTGTCAGAGTTATATAGTGGAATTTTATGAGGATCATTTTTGTGGAAGATCTTAACCCATTAACTCCCTTCTTAATGGGTCAATTTGGCCCTTTTTCAAAAAAACTAAAACAAGTCCTTTCAAAAGGGACATTTAAGGAATAAAATATTCTACGAACAATTTTGCCGGAAAATTTCAGTGGGGGTCGCAAAAACACCGAAGTTGTAAATATATCATTTTACGCTTAATTAGCAAAATTACTCGCCAAATTATACAAATAAATAAAATAATGTAAATTTGAACTGTTTGTTTTGAAAGTGGCGTAAACGCTATTCTGCTTTACTCGATTCACCATTAGAAAATGAGAGTTAATAAAACTACAATGCGAAAATGTTCAATGTATATAGAAACATTGAAGTCTTAAGATGAAACGAATGTAAATAATATATCTATTATTCACATAGCCTTTTTACGATACTAATCTTAGTTCAAAAACAGAATGGCGTTTACGTCACTTTCAATATAATCATTCATTTAAAGTACACTGAAAACAATTTGTCATAAAATTAAAGAAATGCTCCAAAGACGTCCTTAGTCTTCAAAATATGTACATTTTGTACTTAAAATGAAGAAAATGTGCTTAAAATTAAGTAATTTGCTTAATATTATTGAAATTATCTATATTTTAAGCACAAAATATACTTATTTTAAAAACTAATGACGTCTTTGGAGCATTTCTTTAATTTTATGACAATTTTTTTTTCAGTGTAGTGATAAATTTAAATATGTTTAACGAAGTCTGGTGCTAAAACATTTATTTAGAAATGACGAGAAATATTTGGTAACATCTTTATGATTTTTTGAAAAATATTTTTTTTTTTGCTTCAAAGTTTTCGATTAAAATGGAATTGATAAATAGTAAAAAGATGCAAATAGTAATATGGTATCTATGGGTAAATATATAAGTTATTACCCATATTGTAAAAATAAGGGAAATTAAAAAACATTTTTCCTAATTTTTTTATTTTGTCATATTATTTAGGAGGTACAAAAAAGGGGCATGGCAATAACGCCAATTTCAATAGACTATGGGTACTATAAACGCATTACACTGAACAAAATTGCAAGTGTTTGTTTTTTTAATTTATCGTGACTTTAAATTTACATTATAGTATTAATAACCTACACCACACTGTGGTACAGGGTATTATAAGTTTGTTTCACGGCAGATGTTTGTAACACTTGAAAATAACACAGCTAGACCCACCTTAAAGTATACCGATCGACTCAGAATCACTAGCCGTCCGTCCGTCTGTCCATGTAAAGTTGTTCGTCGACTACAGGTCGCAATTTCACTCCGATCGTTCTGAAATTTTGCAGTTTAGAGTATTTCGCAGCTGTTAAGATCGCTATTGAATTTGGTTGAAATCGGTTCAATGGTTTCTTGATCCATGAACCAACATTGCCGAATTTGAAGAAAATCGGTTAAGATTTAGCTATAGCTCCCATATATATGTTTCGTCCGATTTGGCCCTTTAGTCCTATAGAAGCTGTATTTTACATCCAATCGTTTTGAAATTTAGAATGGTAGAGTTTCTTAATCCATGAACCAATACTGCCGAATTTGAAGAAAATCGGTTAAGATTTAGCTATAGCTCCCATCAGGGACGTATACAGAAATGTTTTAAACATAGGCATAAAATGTTTACAATTTTCAAAATCACTCAAAAAAAACACGAAAAATATTTGGAAGGCCGTTAAAAAAAACAATACAAAAGCGTAAAAAATGGTAACAGTAAAAGTAATAACAACTACACGCTGAAAAAAATCGCTTCTCTAGTATATTGTCCCAAACATATTCTGCTTGAAACAAATATATATTTGGGGTACACTCCCAATATATAATATTTGACACACACAAATATTATATGTTTAGGATAATGTTGTTCTAAACAAAACTATGTTTACATCCTAATATTTATTATTTCGATTTATTATTTCCCAAACAAAGATTGATTTGCATAAAAGCATATCGATATTTTAATTGCTCTAAGTTTTCAGCAATTAAAAGTTAATATTTAGAAATTTTAAATATTTGTAAAATTTCTTTATAATTGAAATCTTTTATAACGATAAATTGCTTGAAGGTTTGACAACAAATACTGACTTGGAATAGTTAGAAATTAAATATAAGTGAATAAAAACCGAAGGAAAAAATTAGTTAAAAAAATTAAGCAACGTTTTGAAAATCTTTGTTTAAATAAAATATATTTGGAGATGTCATAAACTATAATTTTATTTGTATTTAAAGACATATTTTATTTGAGAAAATTAGTTCGCAAATATATGTTGTTCTAATATATTAACATATGCGTTACAAATACATTTTATTGATTTTCAAATAAAATGTATTTGCTCGGAAATATATAATATTTCAAAATTTGTGTTTCAAATAAGGGAATTTTGCCCAGTGTAAAAATAAAAAAGTGCATGGTTTCCTCGCTAAAACTTTTTAAATTATGCATCGATTTTCTTCCGAATTGTCTCAATTTATTCATAACCTTTCAGAGTTTACGATAAAATCACAAAAATATGACAATTATGCGTTTCTAGATGTTTTTATGAGGTTTTTATTTAAAAATTATTAAAATTTTCTAAAAAAAATATGATTTTTTGCAATATTTTGTAAGATATCGTCGAAACCGCTGAACGGATGGAAAATTGTGTTGTGCGAAGGCTACTTAATTCTGAAGTTTGTAAAGCTTACCTGAACCAATTCCGATGAATGGTTCTCTAGTTATGCCATAATATGTGGTTCAACCTCTCTTTTTTTTTAGTCTAAAGGGTTGTCTCTTTAAATTCTCGCGATAAGCTGTGATATGGAAAGAAATTAGTGGTTAAACCACATATAGTGGCTAACTCGAGAACCATTTATCTGATTTGGTTGAGGAAAGTTTTAAAGAATTAAATATTAAGTAGCCTTCAACTTCATATAATACCATTTTCCATCCGTTCAGCGGTTTCGACGATATACGAGTATTACAAAATATTGCCAAAAAATGTGATTTTTTGATAAAATTTTAATATTTTTAAAATAAAACTCCCATAAAACAATTTAAAAATTAACAAATTGTATATTTTTATGATTTTATCGTAAAGTCTGTTCATGAATTAAACGAGTTTTGGAATTTAAAAAGTTATAGCTAATTTAGTAAGGTTTTAACTTTAAAACTTTCTTATCGATGTAAAATTTACAAAAACAAACTTTAAAAGCTAAGATTGGAGATTAAGATTGGAGACGTGTTTTGACGTCTAGAATCAGAATCTATGCATTAAAACAGAAACCCAAGAAAAAAATGTTGTTTTTGTCGACCGGTGTAATTATTGGTTGGCTTTAAATTTATGATAACCAGATATGGCGAAAATTAAGTTAAAATTACATTTATGATTTCTTCTATCTACCTTTTTAACATGTACTCGTAGGTTGCAGTGATGGAATGTGTTTGCACAACCGTGTATGTAAATTTGACTTTATATTGGGTGTGATAATAAGTAGTACGGTTTTGGCCACTGCACAGAACTTATCACGGTATTTGCAAACGATTAACCTAGATATAATAAAGGCTTACGAAATCATAAAATTGGCAACGACTGAATTAAGTGACATGCTTAGAAATTCAGATACGGAGTTTGATAAACTGTTTGAAGAATCCACACAACTTGCAAGAAGTTTTGGAATAGAAGCTGCACTACCTAGAAGAGTAGGCACTCAAAAGTATAGGGCTAATATTCCTGGTTCAGATGCCAAGGCGTATTTTAGGACAACATTGTTCATACCATATCTGGACGAAGTAATATCACATTTAAATAATAGATTTTCCGAACATAAAGCTATAATTACAAGTCTGTTTAATGTCGTTCCGATACGAGTTGTAAATCTAATAAAGGAAGATTTCGAAGAAGTCACACTTTTTTACAAAAACGATTTAAAAAATTCAGCAAAATCTGTTTTAGCTGAAATAAGTATATGGATTGATTATTTGAAGCAGAAGAATGATAAGCCATCAAATGCATTAGATGCTATTTCAATTTGTCATGAGGACATGTTCCAAAGCGTTTTTACCCTTTTGCAGATACTGGCCACAATACCTGTGACAACGGCATCTGCTGAGCGAAGTTTCTCGACGTGAAGAAGAATAAAAACATATCTCCGGAACAGAATGGAAGGAGAAAGGCTCTGGCTTTGATGTCTATATACAAAGATGAAGTCAAAATCGATGAAATAATTGATATATTTCTTAAAAATCGAAGATTACATTTTTATCTCTTACGTATTTTATTATAAAAAGTTTTACTGATCTCGTACTAAAGTATACATTTATATTTAGGAATAAAATTCGAATACAAAACTAAGGAACATAACTTCCAGTATCTACACAATAAACGCATTTTTTTAATTGTTTATCTTTGTTATGGAAAAAAAGGTAGGTTATAGGGTCGCTATTCTGTTCCAATCAAAAAGTCTTCATTTGTTGGACAGTGCAATTTAAAAAGACTAAATTGTAAAACTTTACCCGAAGATGTCGTTAGGCAATTTTAAACACTTGTTTCGAAAAAAAACAACAATCCTTTTAAGTATTTCTTCACTAATTTAATGCCAATTTCATATTTTATACTACAGTATCAATTTCGTTGTTTTTACTGTTTGCAGCTCTTTGCTAGTATCTCTTCTATAAGTTTTTCGAAATTTCCCCCACTGTTGTCTGCCGCACAGTTTTTGCCATGCCCGAACTATTATCCAAGTAAAGGAAATTCCAGATCCAGCTGCAACTCCACCTTGCCTCCCTCTTTGACCAATTGGGTGAAAAGGTAAAAAGGTATCCTCCAACCCCTTTTAACGTGACCAAATATTTTTTTCTTCCCAACATTTGTTCCCTCTGTTTTTGTTAACTTCTCGTTTTCCTTTTTTTTGCTAAACCATTTTTGCACAAAACCACACATTTCTATTTTTCAATATGACCATAAAATACAATAATTTTTACGTGTGGCCCGACGACGAGCTCGAGCACAGCGGCAAGCAAACAGCAACAACAACAATATTAAATCCAGCGACCCAAGGAAATGGAAAAATTGTGAAAATCAAAATTTAATGTAGCCAAACTAAGGTACGATTTAATTCCATAGAAATGTAGTTGCGGCGTACATATGGGTATAAGAAACGGAAGGGACGGAAATTTGTTAAAGGAAAATATCCCCGAAAAGGGAAAACTACAACATTTACGGAAAATATAATAGATTGTATTATCTACCATATCGAATTTATGCTACACCAAGAACCTGAAGTACTGTGGTTTTGGGGTAATTAAGAAATTTATATAAATATATATGTACGGCGCTTTGATACATAATTTAAGAAATTATTTCAATTTTGTTAAAAACATTTAAAGTTTCGAAAAAAGAACGCTGCCGCATACAACATTCAACAAAAAAAAATATTTGTTGTGTCCGAAATAGGGATGTCGATCGGGAAATCCCGATCCCGTAAATCCCGGGATTTCCCGATCCCGAAAAATCCCGAATCCCGGGATTTTTGAATATCAATCCAAGGAAATCCCGATTTTTAATAGAATGCTGCTATGTCTGTATTATTAATAGTTTTCTAATACACATTACGTCATATCCACTCGTTCTCAGTTCGGTCGACGTCATTTACAAATATTAATTCTTTGTTTGTCGTCATCCCGTAGCGAGAATTTTGTTCGCTAAAGGATATAATTTATGTTTTAAGTCCTATAAATTAGAGACTTTTTTAGCCTCGATTATGAAGCTAAAAAACGACTATTTCGTGGTCGATTTTTTGCTTCCAACTTTATGCTGAAATCGACTTTCGGCATCGATTAATCCGTAACATAATAATATTTTTTAACTCATCCTAATATACAAAGTGAATATTGTCACAATTTCTAAGGCGATTTAATTTATGACTCAACCAAAAAGGGTTCTATTTATACCCTACACCACACTGTGGTACAGGGTATTATAAGTTTGATTCACGGCAGATGTTTGTAACACCTGAAAATAACACAGCTAGACCCACCTTAAAGTATACCGATCGACTCAGAATCATTAGCTGAGTAGATTTAACGATGTCCGTCCGTCCGTCCTTCAGTCCATGTAAAGTTGTTCGTCGACTACAGGTCGCAATTTCACTCCGATCGTTCTGAAATTTTGCAGTTTAGAGTATTTCGCGGCTGTTAAGATCGCTATTGAATTTGTTTGAAATCGGTTCAGATTTAAATATAGCTCCCATATATATCTTTCGTCCGATTTGGCCCTTTAGTCCTATAGAAGCTGTATTTTACATCCGATCCTTTTGAAATTTAGAATGGTAGAGTTTCTTGACCCATGAACCAACACTACCGAATTTGAAGAAAATCGGTTAAGATTTAGCTATAGCTCCCATATATATGTTTCGTCCGATTTGGCCATTTAGTCCTATAAAAGCTGTATTTTACATCCAATCGTTTTGAAATTTAGAATGGTAGAGTTTCTTGATCCATGAACCAACATTGCCGAATTTGAAGAAAATCTGTTAAGATTTAGCTATAGCTCCCATATATATGTTTCGTCCGATTTTGCTCCTTAGTCCTGAAGAAGCTGTATTTTACATCCAATCATTTTGAAATGTAGAATGGTAGAGTTTCTTGATCCATGAACCAACACTACTGAATTTGAAGAAAATCGGTTAAGATTTAGCTATAGCTCCCATATATATGTTTCGTCCGATTTGGCCCTTTAGTTCTATAGAAGCTGTATTTTACATCCAATCGTTTTGAAAATTAGAATGGTAGAGTTTATTGTTCCATGAACCAACACTACCGAATTTGAAGAAAATCGGTTAAGATTTAGCTATAGCTCCCATATACATGTTTCGTCCGATTTGGCCCTTTAGCCCTGTAGAAGCTGTATTTTACATCCAATCATTTTGAAATTTAGAATGGTAGAGTTTCTTGATCATAGCTATAGCTCCCATATATATGTTTCGTCCGATTTGGCCCTTTAGTTCTATAGAAGCTGTATTTTACATCCAATCGTTTTGAAATTTAGAATGGTAGACTTTCTTGATTCATGAAGCAACATTGCCGAATTTGAAGAAAATCGGTAAAGATTTAGCTATAGCTCCCATATATATGTTTCATCCGATTTGGCTCTTTAGATCAAATCGTTTTTATACCCTACACCACACTGTGGATATTATTTAAGTATAAAATTTCCCAAAAGTAAATTTATGTAAACAATTTATACATGAATTACAAAATTTATATATCAGAGTTATTCAATATTACGAGAGTGGTGTAGGGTATTATATAGTCGGCACCGCCCGACTTTAGCCTTTCCTCGCTGGTTTAAAACTGTTTTTCTACAATTCTAATTTTCATGGAGGTTACCTCTAGCATTTGGATCATATTTTTTGAAGTATAAGCTTGATAAAGATAGAAATGCTGAAAACATTAGCTTCACGTGGAAACTGAAGTTTAGCAACTATCGTTAAAACAATTAAAAAAATTTGATTTTTTAAAAAAAAAAAATATTTTTTGCTGGCACGAAAAATTCATACAAAATAGCACATTTGTTGTTTCATTTCATTAAAGCTACATCCTAACGAAGAAAACAATGCATATTTGGAAATTAAAAATAAAGTTTTTGATATTTTTTATTTTGACAATTTTGTTTGTGAGGTACCAAAAGAGGCGAGGCAATAACGCCCTTTTTGTAATATACTATGGGTACTATAAAAACATTACAGAAATTTCAGTCGAATCCGTTCAATATTTCCACAGAAAATTGCAGTTTTCTAAACACCCTCTGAAAAATTGAATAGGTCATATCTCGCGAAAAAAATGAACATTTTGCTAAACGGTTCAAATTGTTTTATTTTTTTCCAATTCTCAACCAGATTATTAACAAATTTCAAAAAAATCTTGACCTTCCAAAAAATGTTGACACACTTGTTTTATTTTTACCCAGAGGGTATTATAAGTTTGTTTCATGGCAGATGTTTGTCACACCTCAAAACACTATAGCTAGACCTACCTTAAAGTATATCGATCGACACAGAGTCACTAGCTGAGTCGGTTTAACTATGTCTGTCCATCTTAAGTTGTTCGTCGACTACAGGTCGCAATTTCCCTCCGATCGTTCTGAAATTTTGCAGTTTGGAGTCTTTCGCAGCTAGAAAGAACCCTTTTGAATTTGATTGAAATAGGTTTAGATATAGCTCCCATATATATCTCTCGTCCGAATTGGCCCTTTAGTCCTATCGAAGTTGTATTTTACATCCAATCGTTTTTAAATTTAGAATGGTAGAGTTTCCTGATCCATGGACCAACATTGCCGAATTTGAAGAAAATCGGTTAAGAGTTAGCTATAGCTCCCATATATATGTTTCGTCCGATTTTGCCTTTTGCCCTATAGAAGCTGTATTTTATATGCAATTGTTTTGAAATTTAGCATTTTGGACTTTATTGATTGAACATTGCCGAGTTTGAAGAAAATCGGATCAGATTAAGAAATAGCTCCCATACATATGTTTCGTCCGAATTGGCCCTTTAGACCTATAGAAGCTGTATTTTACATCCAATCGTTTTGAAATTTAGAATGGTAGAGTTTCTTGATCCATGAACCAACACTACCGAATTTGAAGAAAATCGGTTCAGATTTAGCTATATCTCCCAAATATATGTTTCGTCCGATTTGGCCTTTTGCCCTATAGAAGCTGTATTTTATATCCAATTGTTTTTGTTATAGCACCCATATGTATGTTTCGTCAGATTCGGCTACAGATGCAGAGGAGACGTAGCAAATGTACAAACTTGTGTAAACAAATTTTAGTTGAAGTATGCACTGTATACTTCATTGTTATTCAATCTTACTTGAGTGTTGTAGGGTATCATATAGTCGGCACCACCCGACTTTAGCCTTTCCTTACTGGTTTTCTATTGTTTAAGTTTTTTTTTCGTGCCAGCAAAAAAAATATTTTTTTTAAATAATAAAATTTTTCTAATTATTTATTTATTTATATGAATTACAATACAAAGTAAATTTATCGCCCATGTGATGACAATCACGTGAGTTCAAATCGCAAAAACCAAAAATTCTCCCTTCAATTTTAATGGTCTTCGAAATTAAATTTTAATAAAATGCACACATGGGTGTAGTTATTTTTCACTGTAATTAATAATTTGATTTTAATAAATCCAAATTGTTGTGCTAAAAAAGAATTTAGAACATGCATTTTGCGATCGCCAATTTTGGGGAAATGCGATTGCCATCACATGGGCGTATATACTAATTATAAGGTCCAGGGAAAGGCCGGGTTACAAAGACCATATGGTTAAATGTTTGCAGCGACAGACCAGAGCCTCTGGTGGAAATCGAACCCACAACCCATAAACTCATAGGCGAGTACGCTACCAACTCGCCTACTGGGGCGCTCTTTTCTAATTATTTTAACGACAGTTACTAAACTTTATCGGCTTTATCAAGCGAAAATATGGTCGAAATTCTAAAGACACCTTCCAAGAAAATGGGGATTTTAAGGAAGAATATAGAAAAAAGATTACCATAAATTTTTTTGTGTTTAGGACTCCATATTACGCCGGAAAATGTTATGCACAGCCCTTCGACAAAAATTTTGTTGTATATTGATATCTATGTATAGTGATGATATACAGTCACTCGGGCGAATGGGTAATAAAATCTCAAATGCGTTATTCATACGCCACATATTCCCATATCATATTTCATATCCTGCGCACGAAAAAATGATGCATGATTTTAGCCTTATAATATTCGTCCATTTATAAAGGCGTAATTTTTCGTTTATGGTACGTCAATAACATCGGGACACCCTGTGGGTAAAATTAGCTCATTGGACCAGTTATAAATTTAAATGCAAGGTAGAAATTCTAAGAAGAATTATGAATCAATACTTAGAGTTCGAAAATTGAGGTATTTATACCCTACACCACACTGTGGTACAGGGTATTATAAGTTTGTTTCACGGCAGATGTTTGTAACACCTGAAAATAACACAGCTAGACCCACCTTAAAGTATACCGATCGACTCAGAATCACTAGCTGAGTCGATTTAACGATGTCCGTCCGTCCGTCCGTCTGTCCATGTAAAGTTGTTCGTCGCCTACAGGTCACAATTTCACTCCGATCTTTCTGAAATTTTGCAGTTTAGAGTATTTCGCGGCTGTTAAGATCGCTATTGAATTTGGTTGAAATCGGTTCAGATTTAGATATAGCTCCCGTATATATCTATCGTCCGATTTGGCCCTTTAGTCCTATAGAAGCTGTACTTTACATCCAATCGTTTTGAAATTTAGAATGGTAGAGTTTCATGATCCATGAACCAACATTGCCGAATTGGAAGAAAATCGGTTAAGATTTAGCTATAGCTCCCATATATATGTTTCGTCCGATTTTGCTCTTTAGTCCTGTAGAAGCTGTATTTTACATCCAATCATTTTAAAATTTAGAATCGTAGAGTTTCTTGATCCATGAACCAACACTACCGAATTTGAAGAAAATCGGTTAAGATTTGGCTATAGCTCCCATATATATGTTTCGTCCGATTTGGCCCTTTAGTCCTATAGAAGCTGTATTTTACATCCGATCGTTTTGAAATTTAGAATGGTAGAGTTTATTGTTCCATGAACCAACACTACCGAATTTGAAGAAAATCGGTTAAGATATAGCTATAGCTCCCATATACATGTTTCGTCCGATTTGGCCCTTTAGTCCTGTAGAAGCTATATTTTACATCTAATCATTTTGAAATTTAGAATGGTAGAGTTTCTTGATCCATGAACCAATACTGCCGAATTTGAAGAAAATCGGTTAAGATTTAGCTATAGCTCCCATATATATGTTTCGTCCGATTTGGCTCTTTAGATCCAATCGTTTTTATACCCTACACCACACTGTGGTACAGGGTATTATTTAAGTATAAAATGTCCCAAAAGTAAATTTATGTAAACAATTTATACATGAATTACAAAATTTATATATCAGAGTTATTCGATACTACGAGAGTGGTGTAGGGTATTATATAGTCGGCACCGCCCGACTTTTGCCTTTCCTTACTGGTTTTTTCATGTTTTTGGCTATTAAGTTCGAGATCGTTGTTTTTGTTTTCTGTAAAGCAGAAAAACTGGTTTTTTCATGTTTTTGGCTATTAAGTTCGAGATCGTTGTTTTTGTTTTCTATAAAGCATGTGTGAAATGTATTAAAAGTGGTCACTGGTTCGTGTACGATATCGTTTCGGAAGCTACCAAGCAACCTCATCGGCACCTTGGACAAAACACTCTGTCAATAATTGAAAACTGATTTCAAAGTCTCTATCTCTGAAACACTGCAGACAGCATTTCTCAACCTTAATACATCCCCACACTTCTTGTTTGGTTGTCCCTTCAATTTGCGGGGAAAGCACACGATTTTTTTATTGTCGCTTCTTACAGCGACAACAGAATTTATTTTTGTGTATTGTGTAGAGAAAAAAATCAGTGAAGTATGGAAACAGTAAAAACAAAAACAGTAAGACGGATTAAGTTCCGCCACGCCGAATCTTATATAGCGTGATCCATTTCGAGGTACCCTACTTTTTTAAAGAAAAAACACTGAAAATTCAAATTGAATGGGGAATGTTTATTATCATTTGAAAGAACATTCTTTGGCATTTATTTGTTGAAGATTATGTCTATCAAATGTTGGCCGCGGCTACGCCTCACATGGTCCATCCGTTGAGTCCAATTTCCGATGACTCGTTCGAGCATTTCGACTGGTGACTGGCGAATGACACGCGTGATGTTTTGCTCCAAGGCCTGAATCGAAGCGGGTTTGTCCGCATAAACTTTAGCCTTTACATATCCCCACAGGAAAAAGTCTAACGGTGTGATATCACACGATCTTGGTGGCCAATCGACCAGCCCAAAACGTGAAATTATCTGCTCACCGAAGTGTTCTCTCAATAAATCCATTGATTGATGCGATGTGTTGGAAGTGGCGCCGTCATGTTGAAATCAAATGTCGCCGAGATCACGAGCTTCAATTTCAGGCATCAAATGGTCGGTTATCATGGCACGATAACGGTCGCCATTGACGGTTACGTTCTCACCGGCATCATTTTTTAACAAATATGGACCGATGATTCCGGTACGTCGGATCGGGTCAATGGCAAAAAGAAAGCTCTTAACGAGAGCTAAATTTTTCTCATGCGTGTCGAGGTAGTGGGTCGACTGGAAAGTGTTTTTTTTATTAAAATAAATGGACTTAGCGCAATTGGCGAACGATTATTTTGATAATAAAACTGAATAATTTGTAAACGTTGTTCAGGCGTAAGTCTTTCCATGATGAAATGCCAAACAATACTTAACAAAAATAACATGACAGCATGACACGACTCACACGTTATCTGTCAAAAAAGGCTATTGAAAAAAGTATATCTACTTAGACCACCCGTTATATTTAAATGCAACGTAGAATTTCTAAAAAGAATTTTGAAACAATCCTTAGAGTTCGAAAATTAAGGTATTTATTTTCGTGTATTGTGTGCTTCAATTACATATAGGAAAAAAATCAGTGAAGTATGAAAACAATAAAAACAGTAAGACGGATTATGTTCAGCCATGCCGAATCGTATATACCATACACCATGGATCGCATGGGAATGGTTTCGGATACAAATAAACTCATTAAATATAAATTCAGCCAAATTCGTTTAAATTTGAGGTTTTTGTGGCGTTTCGAAGTCAATTCTAGAGGGAACTTTGTATGGGGGCAAAACATGAACCTATGACTACCGTTGTTCGAGTAAAGGATTCCGAGGTTCGTTCAAAAAATAAGGAGAACATTTAATTACGTTAACCATTTACATTTTTTACCAATGACATTTGTCGGTCTTGTTGTCGCCCACATTTAGGAATCTCCAGATTTGACATCTAATTATCTCCTCACCTTAGAGAGGAGGGTATATATCATTTGTTACGAACCAAAAGTGTAACATATCGAAGGAGTGGCCTAAGACCCTAAGTATGTTCGGCGGAAATCCGTTTTGACTCATTTTAAGTCATTTGAGCAATGTCCGTCCGTCCGTCTGTCTGTGTGTCTGTCTGCTGACTGGTGCGCACGATTACTCTCGAAAGGAGTAGCCGATTGACTTCAAATTTGGTATGCGGTAATATTTTCTTCTATCTTCGGCTAAGTTCGAAGATGGGCCATATTGGTCCACTCCTTCTAGTACCTCCCCCACAAAGGGTTAACTTTTAGTGAAATATTGATTCTTTAATACCTTCTATACTACTTATTCGAATCTTGTGAAATTTCACACATAGTATTAGTATGTTAGTCGCTATCACCTTAAGAAAAATGGGTGCAGCGGCCACTCCCTTTTTGGTACCTCCCACACAAATGAACCATTTTGCACCAAAAGTTAACAGCTTATAACTTTAATACCAGTGCATAAAATTACATGAAATTTTGTACAGTATAATGCTTTTATAGAAAAATAGGCGTTATTGGCACGCCCCTTTTGGTACCTCACCCACAAATGGACCATTTTGTACCAAAAGTAAACAGCTTTTAACTTTAATACCAGTACATACTTTAAAGTTATTAAATGCAATTTAAATTGATAATTATTTAAATAGAACAAACAAATAAATAAATTTACTAACATTTTTTTGAGACTCAAGGTGAGGGGATTCATTAGTCGGTTTACCCGACTGAACTTTCTTACTGGTTTTTTTATAGAATAAGGTTAGGAAAATATAACTGATAAAACTGCATACATATTTGCACCTGATAAAAAATATTTAATATTGTTTAATTTATTTGTAATGTTGTTTGTCATTGTTATCGTCGATAACTTACTGGGCGATATACTTTGTTGCTCATGCACGTTTCATGTGACATGACATTGTCGATTCTACTCTCCCCTAGAAAGCTGATATTATCGCCTTCTACCTGACTTTCTCGTGCAGTTTGTCCTCAAATCATACACGATTTTGTCACTAAACTTTTCGCTACAGGATTCGGATGCTTGATAACCTGAGCATTTGTTCATGTAGTTGGTCGTGAATAAAATGTTCCCTTATGGAGTCATGAAGCAAAACAAGTAAGAAAGTTTCAGTCGGGTAAACCGACTGAGGTATACATACCCTCACTTTGTGAGTAATGTAATATGGAATATTAAACGAATTATTCAGTCAATTTGTATGGGAGGTACCAGAATGTTTTTAACAAATACACCTATTTTTCGCTGAATTGTAGATTCTTTAAATACATTACACTGCTCCGAATATAAACGTTTTTTGCACTGGTATATTAACGTTATGAAATATTAAATTTTGGTATGATTTGGCCATTTTGTGTGGGAGGTACAAAAAGGGGCGTGCTGATAACGGCCATTTTTACAGGGCTATAGGGACTTCAAAAGCGTTACACTGTGCAAAATGTTGTTGCATTTTCGTGCATTGGTACTCACGCTGTGAGCTCTTAACTTTTTGTGCAAAATGGTACCTTTGTGTGGGACGTACAAAAAGGGGCGTGGAAATAGCGTCCATTTTTCACAGTGCAAAAGACACTATAAAAGCATTACACTGTAAAAAATTTCAAGTATTTTTATGCACTGGTATTAATGTTATAAGCTGTTATCTTTTGGTGCAAAATGGTACCTTTGTGTAAGAGGTACCAAAAGGGGCGTGAATATGACACCCATTTTTCACTGGACTGTAGGCACTATGAAAGCATTACACTGTACAAAATTTCAAGTATTTTTATGCACTGGTATTAATGTTATAAGCTGTTAACTTTTGGTGCAAAATGGTGCATTTGTGTGGGAGGTACCAAAAGGGGCGTAGCAACATGGCTATTAAAGATTCAATATTATTAAAGATTCAATATTTCACAACATTTTAACACATTGTGAGGGAGGTACTAGAAAGAGTGGACCAATATGGCCCATCTTCGAACTTAGCCGGAGATAGAAAAAAATATTACCACGTACCAAATTTGAAGTCAATCGGTTACTCCTTTCGAGAGCTATCGTGCGCACCAGCCAGCAGACAGACAGACAGATAGACAGACAGACGGACGGACATTGCTCATTCGTCTTAAAATTACCCAAAACGAATATCCGCCGAACATACCTAGGGTCTTAGATCACTCCTTCGATGTGTTACACTTTTTTTCGTAGCAAATGATATATACCCTCGTCACACTAAAGTGAGGGTATAATTAAATTGATATATGTAAGCTATGCAGCATCGGTTAGGTTAGGTCTTATTATCCTCTCACCTTACAGAGTATATATATACAGTATATATCATTTGCTACGAACCAAAAGTGTAACACCTCGAAGGAGTGCCCTAAGACCATAAGTATGTTCGGCAGATATCCGTTTTGGGTCATTTTAAGTCGAATAAGCAATGTCCGTCTGTCTGTCTGCTGGCTGATGCGCAGGATAACTCTCGAAAGTAGTAACCGATTGACTTCAAATTTGCTATGTGGTAATATTTTCTTCTTTCTCCAGCAAATTTCGAAGATGGACCATATTTGTCCACTCCTTCTAGTACCTTCCCACAAAGGGTTAACATTTAGTGAAATATTGATTATTTAATAACTTCTATACTACTTATTAGAATCCTCTGAAATTCTACACATAGAATTAGTTTCTTAGTCACTATTACCTCGAGAAAAATAGACGAAGTTGCCACGCACCTTTTGGTACCTCCCACACAAATTGACATTTTTGAACAAAAAGTTAATAGCTTATAACTTTAATACCAGTGCATATTAGTACTACAAATTTTGTACAGTGTAATGCTTTTATAGTACCTAGAGTCCAGAGAAAAGTGACCGTTATCAAAGGTACCAAAAGTAAACAGCTTTTTACTTTAATACCAGTGCATACTTTAAAGTTAATAAATGCAATTTAAAGTGATAATAATTTAAATAAAACAAAAAAATAAATTAATTTACTAATAATATTTTTTTGAGACTCAAGTTGAGGGGATTCATTAGTCGGTTTACCCGACTTCACTTGTTTTTTATTTTGATTGTAATAGGGTGGTATAGTGTATCGTGTAGCTGGCTACATCCGACTTACCCCTTCTTTAAATTAGTTTTTCTAAAAGAACTATTTTAAAGAATTTCATTGTAATGTATAACAAAAAGTGGAAAAAACTACATTACTGGACAACTGTCTCAAGAGAGAGAGAGAGAGAAAAGTCTGATCAATATCACGGATAAAGTGCCGTCCGATTGTGTTTGTAGTCATATGTGAGTGAATGCGAAAAAGACATAACATGACTAAAGTGAGGAGTTAGAGTAAGTTACCCAAGAATGACATATTGACAATAGTAAAGCCCCATAGTAAATATGTCAAGTATTTGACAGCATTAAGTTTAGTTTTAGTTTTCGTTTTCGTTCATCCCCTCCCTCAAACACCTACCTCTAACGTTCTAGACGCTTTCCATCCAACTCCGGGACACACACTCATACTCGTATGTGTGGGTGTTTGTGTGCCTGCAGCAGAAGGTGGAAGTATACAAAAACGGAAATAAATATGAAAGAAAGGCAACAACATTGCTATGAAAATTCCTAAACACGTGCAAATTTTTTGAAGCGGTCTCTTTATACGCATATTTAAATATACGAGAGAGTGTTCGTGTGTGTGTGTGAAAACTTATTTATATGTATGAATAAAAGTCAGGCATATTTATAAGTCTACATATCCAGTTGGTAAAATGGCCTTTGAATGGAGATATGGTTTGTGGGCTTATGTAGACGCCAGGGTTTAAGCTGCTTCAAGGTAAACGTTATGAACGAAGTAAGGCCAAGAACGACCTTAATATATATCTTCTTCCTTCTTTTAGTAGTGAAGACATATGTTAGGTTAGGTGAAGAGAGGAGACGTTTAAACGTCTCATGTCCATGGACATACACTTAAGCTAGTGGTTCGGCCTGTTGTGCGCTCCTTATTTATGATCTTTTTATATCTCACGAGTTATATAAAATCGGTACTAGACACGAATTTTCTCAGTATCTTCCAGTCATATCCTCTGAGATGAGTCAAGTCTGCCAATATGTCGGACCCGAAATATTGTGAACTTGCATGTGTGAAAGCAGGGCAGTGACACAGAGAATGTTCCATCGTTTCGATGTTTTACCTGCATGCCCTGCATTCCTGCTAGTCCTATGCGAAGAAGATGTGCTTGTAAGCTTGAGTGTCCCGTTAGAACACTCATTATCTTACTAATCTCGATCTTGTTTAGTTTCAGAAGACTTCTTGTTTTCTTTTCATTTTGGTCACTCCACAGTATCTTTGCAGTTGCTCCTACTGTTGCGCTATTCCACACAGTTTTGTAAGCAATCACTGTGCAACGCATTCTTCGTGGCTTCGAAAGGTTTCCAATTTTCCATGTTTATTACTCGAAGTTCTCTGCCCTTTGAAGC
The DNA here is from genome assembly GCA_963930755.1 of Eudasyphora cyanicolor. Lineage (NCBI taxonomy): Eukaryota > Metazoa > Arthropoda > Insecta > Diptera > Muscidae > Eudasyphora > Eudasyphora cyanicolor. The sequence goes on along the minus strand of OZ005736.1, from coordinate 151,194,958 downwards.
CAACCTTTTTACAAATTCATTTCCAATCACTCCGTTGTGTCCCGGTACCCAGCAAATACGCAATTGGTCATAGGCTGAGTAATCATTTATGGTTCTTTTACAGTCCAAAACAGTTCTGGAGTTGACCCTTTCTAAAGTTATTGCTTTAATCGCCACTTGGCTATCTGTTGGCATATTTAGGCTTTGTTGTGTTACTAAGCCAGTTCACACACTCCGTGATTGCTCGAACTTCTGCTTGAAATACCGTGTTATGGTCAGGGAGGCGGAAGTGAAGTTCCACTTCTGGTTCATCAATAAAAAGTCGCAGACCCGTCCTTCCTCCTCGCTTGGACCCATCCGTGTAGCAGCTGGTTCCCACTGGCACATGGGCCAAAGTTACATTTTCCCAGGAGCGTCTGTCTGGCACAAACGTATCACAGGTAGCTGTAAGCCGCACTTCAGGAATGCGGTTGGAGATTTCTGGCGTTTGAATGTGACCAACTAGAGATTCTAAATCGAGACCACGACTTGTGGTCTCGATTTATCCATTCACCCATCACTTGCAGACGTCTTGCTGTGAGGGCTGCCTCATACTTTATACGGATGTCTATTTGTTGGATGTGCAGTATAGTCTTCAATGCTTTTGTTGGTGCAGTTCTAAATGCCCCGCTTATGCCTAGACAGCACATACGTTGAATTTTTTGCAAAGGTATTACGTTGCACTTCTTGTCCATTGATGTCCACCACACTACACAGGCGTAGGTGATTATTGGTCTAACCGCGCTCATGTAAAGCCAGTGCGTCATTTGGATGTAGTCCCTATTTTGAAACTATAGCTCTTCTGCACAACGACCAACATTTGTGTTCCTTTCTAACTCTTTCTTCAAGATGATCTTTCCAGTAAAGTTTCTGATCCAAGATTATTCCCAAGTATTTTACCTTTTTAGTTATAGCAATTGTCTTATTCAGGAATCGAGGCGGGGTACAACGTGGGATCTTCGTTTTCCTTGTTAATAGACATATTACTGTTTTGTCTGGGTTAACATTTAATCCCCTTAGTTGTGCCCAGTTATATGCTATGTTAAGTGTCTCTTCAGCTCTTCTGCATAATAGATTTGGATGAAAGCCCCTTAGAAGTATTACAACGTCGTCTGCATAACAGACTGGTTTAAGTCCTTCATTGGTGAGGGCTTTTAGGAGATTGTGTATCGTCGTAACCCATAGAAGAGGCGATAAAATGTCCCCCTGAGGAATACCACGATTTACTTTGTCTCTAATTTGTACGTCATATGACCCACAAATAATCCACCTATTCCTTAGCATATTGTTGATCCAGTTTTTCAGCGCCCGGTCAACCTGAAACTCGACTAAGGACTGGATAAATGTATCGGTCTGTACAATGTTAAATGCGCCCTCAATGTCTATGCAAACAGCAAGTGTATACATTTCTTTACAGAGCTTTGCAGAGCTGTTTCCACTGATTTTCCTTTGACATAGGCGTGTTGTTTGAATTTTAGCCTGTCATCTGCTATTTTACTTTTGACCATGTTATCAATTATTCGCTCCATTGTTTTCAACAGGAAAGAAGTTAGGCTTATGGGTCGATAAGCCTTTGGGGTCGTATAACTCGCCTTGACAGTAGTAACCTTGTGATTTGTAATATAGGGCTTGAACCTAACTTCATTACTAGAAACAGACGGAGGGTGACCGATGTTAGAATTGTGGAAGAATTTCTGATTGAAATGTTTTGGACACTCATAGCTTTCCGACCATAGTTATATTAGCATCTGCATGAACGCGAAGCCTCCTGAGACCGTCTTCCCACCCATATTAAGAAGGTTAATTGGGAAAAATTTAGGCACATATTCAACAGGTCTTTTCCAAAAAGTCCTGAAATTAAAATGCAAACTATCCGGGATATAGAAGAAACGGTGGAACGAGTCGCAGCAACTCTTAACGACTCGTTACAAGCCCCATGTCCCAAACAGAAGCCAAGGAGCAAACAACGGCCGCAATAGTGGTCGTCTCAATTAGTTATGCTGAGGAAGTGCTGTAGGAAGCTCTTCAATAGGGCAAAGGCCACCAGAGCCACACAGGACTGGGACTCATACATGGAAGAACACAAACGGTCCAAAAATGAATTGAGAAAGGCTCAAAATAAGTCCTGTATAGATTTCTGTAGTGGCGTAGAAAGCTCATCCGAAGCCTCGCGGTTACGGAAAATTCTAAAATCAAGGTGTTGGGTACATCAAGAAATATGATAGTTCCTGGACAACGTCCATTGAGGAATCACTGCCAATGAGATTGTAACCGAATCTAGAATTCTTTGGACTATCAAAAGCTTTAAACCTTTTAAGTCGCCAGGACTAGACAAAGTCTCGCCGGCGGAGCTACAGGCAGTGGCTGATGCAATTGCCCCCTGGCTGAGAGGGATATACACACGGTTGTTTTCATCCCAAAAGCGGGATAGCCGTCCCACACTGGAGCTAAGGTTTTCCGTCCAATTATTCTATCTTAATTTCTCCCTTCTAAACGTCTTTACCGATTGATCTCATTTTTACACATTATATTTATATTATTGATGTGAGTATGCGTAACTGTATTTGGATCCGATAGGTGGCACTGTTTTCAAGTTATTTACAAATTCCTCATTTATGGACAAAAATACCTGATATTCTTGGAATAGGTTGACCTACTGCTAAGAAAGAGGATCACCAACTTTGGATTCAATGGTTGGCGCAATCGGCAAAATATGAAATATTTTTAAATTTTAATACCAAAACAACCCATACTTACATAAAGCTAAACCTGTCAGTTCCAAGAGCTCTTATTCTCTTTCTTCACACTAACTTCACCTATACCGCGAATATGATTGATTTTAGTCCATAAATGAGGAATTTGTTAATACAATGAATACAGCGCCAACTATAGAATCCAAATACAGTTACGCATACTCACATAAATAATATAAATATAATATGTAAAAATAACATCAATTGTTTTTCGATTTGTCAAGACGATTAGAAGTTACACTAGTACAGCCGACGAATCTAAAGTTCTATATAAAAATTTACAAGAAAAATCATAATATTGATCCAATAAAGTTTTTATATCTTTTTGGTCCATCAAGGTTCCATTTTGAGTTTTTCATAGTCAGTTTATAATAGTCTGACCCTTTAGTACCAAAAAAATCAAGGACATGAATTTATACTTTTTCAGGATATTCAAGGATTAAGGATATATTCAACATTTTCGCATCCATCCACCAAAAGGACATAAATATTACTTTCCGCATCATTCAAGAGGAGTAGGAGAGCTTTTCATTGGTATTAATAAATACATAAAGAAAAGAAAATATGGCTTATTTAACAAATGGTAATTTTAAGAAAAATCCTTGATATAGGTAACCTCTCTGCACACAAACACTGCAATGAATTTTGAAAAGGCAAATACGCCATGCAATTCATTCAGATTTGTAGAATCATTGTGCCAAATTTTATTAAAAGCAAAAGGGGTAATTTTTAAAATATGTGTTGTTTGATTCATTTGCTGTGGAATTCCCCATAGTGTTATCAAGGGATTATGATGTACGATACTTTGAACTGTTTGTCCTGCAATTGAACGTGAATCATGAGCGTGATGGTCATTAAAGAACATTTGAATGATCTGGGCCTGGCAGGACCTGCCACTTATGAGTCATCGATGAAGATGTCTTCCGGAACCGTTTTGCATATAGGGTAGAGAGGTCGCATTCGCAACTACATTTACACATACAACTGCATATCAATGCGTGAATGTGTTGTGTATAGCATGAATTTGTAAAACGTCATGTAAAACTCTTTGTATGCTCCACGCCCTCACCCAACCGCAGATTGCGGGATGGGTTAGCATGAATCACCTTCGATTAGACTGCGGAAATATGTACTACAATATTAAAAAGGTGGTTAGAATACCTCAAAACGTTTAATTTTCAGAATAATTAACGGAATCGATTTTTATTAACAATTCACGAGAATTGCCATATTGAGCTACCTAAATGGTCGATGCTCAATGCATTACCAACTTCACGCTAATGTAACAACAAAATTGTGAATTAGAAAACGCGCAATATAAACTAAACAAATAAGAAACATTCAGTAGAGTAAACCGACTAAGGTGTACCCTAACGTTGTGAGTATTGTAATATGGAAATGCATAATTTAGTTTATGTGGGAACCATTAAGGTGGAAGTATTATGCTCTTTATCAGTCTACAGACATTGCAAATCTATCTATCTATATCAGTGTTCGGCGTAAAGAGAACGTGCCAAAATTGTGTTTGTATTAGTGTGTTTGCACTGAACAAAATTGTTGGTTTTGTTATTATGTGCTGTGTTATACAGAGTGGACAATTATTTTTTTACTGACTAAGTATAATGTGAATTGGTGTGAACGTTTTAATAACGCAAATGTTGCAAATTCGAATCAAAGTTTTTATTTTAAAAGAATTGAAAAATATATTTTAATTAAATAAAAATAATTTTCATTCCAGTTGATTACTACCAATGATTTCGACAAACAAAATTTTATTGACTAAAATGAAAAATTTTACTAATATGTATTATTAATGTACAAGTTTATTTTTTCCGTTGATAAAAATTAGAAACAATGTGAATGTTTTAATAAAGTAAATGTTGAAAATTCAGTTTATTAGTCCTTCATTTTTAAATAGAAGTAAAGTTAATGTGCAAGTTTATTTTTGCCATAGATTAAAATTTGAAAAATACGAATGTTTTTATAAAGTAAATATGTATAATTTCTCAGTGTACCAACTTTCCGATAAAAAGCGTCATGAACCTGCTTTGTTGAACGCTGATGAGCTACTCACACATTTTTTTCTTACTTTTGTGCTCTTTGTTATGCTGTTCGGGTTGTGTACGTGTGAAAACCCGATTGCGTTCGGGGCTCGGCCTAACCAGCCGCCGAACACTGATCTATATATATAAAAGAGAGTGTCTGTTTGTGGGTTTGTTTGTTTGTGTGTTTGTTTGTTCCGTATAGACGTCTAAACGGCTTGACCGATCATCTTGAAATTTTCACAGAAAGTACATGTGTAGGGGGTGCTGAAAATAGGGTACTTGAATTTTCGATATATCAAGTGGGCGTGGACCCGCCCATATGGGTCCAATTTTGATATTGAGAAAAATTTTTAGCTAGAGCGCTGAAATTTTGTGTGTATGAATTTAGTGGCAGATTATGTGAATTTTCAAAAAATGGGCGGAATCGGACCAATGGGCGTGGCCCCGCCCATATAAGGCAAATTTTGAAATGCAAATATTTTCCACAATTTATTAGAGAGAGTTCTGTATTTGAGTGTATATGTATCTGGTGGCAGTCTACGGGATTGGTCCAAAAATTGGCGGGATCGGCCCAATGGGGGTGGCCCCGCCCACATAGACCAAATTTTGAAATTTCGATATCTTGAACAATTTGTAGCGAGAGTGCTGCAATGTTGTGGCCAATGGGCGTGGCCCCGCCCACATAGACCAAATTTTGAAATTTCGATATCTTGCACAATTTGTTAGTTAGAGTGTTGTAATGTTGTACATATGAATCTGATGGCTGTCCACGTGATTGATCCAAAAACGGGCGGGATCGAACCAATGGGCGTGGCACCGCCCATATAAGCCAAATTTTAAAAATGTGATATCTTGCACAATTTGTTAGCGAGAGACCTGGAATTTTGTGTATATATATCCGTTGGCGATCTACGTGATTGGTCCAAAAATGGGCGGGTTCGGACCAATAGGCGTGGCCCCGCCCACATTGACCAAATTTTGAAATTTTGATATCTTGCACAATTTGCTAGCGGGAGTGCTGCAATGTTGCGTATATGTATCTGGTGGCATTCTACGTAATTGGTCAAAAAATGGGCGGGATCGGACCAATGGGCTTGGCCCCGCCCATATAAGCCAAATTTTTAAATTGATATAACTTGCACAATATGTTAGCGAGAGTGCTGGAATTTTGTGATATGTATATATGGTGGCAGTCTGCGTGATTGGTCCAAAAATGGGCGGGATCGGTCCAATGGGCGTGGCCCCGCCCACATAGACCAAATTTTGATATCTTGCACAATTTGCTATCGGGAGTGCTGCAATGTTGTGTATATGTATCTGGTGGCATTCTACGTAATTGGTCAGAAAATGGGCGGGATCGGACCAATGGGCGTGGCCTCGCCCTTATAAGCCAAATTTCGAAATTGATATATCTTGCACAATTTTTTATCTAGAGTGATGTAATGTTGTACATTTGTATCTCGTGACAGTCCACGTGATTGGTCCAAAAATTGGCGGGATCTGACCAGTGGGCGTGCCACCGCCCATATAAGCCAAATTTTGAAATTGAATTATATTGCTCATTTTGTTAGCGAGAGTGTTGACATTTTGCGTATATGTATCAGGTAGCAGTCTACGTGATTGGCTTACAAATGGGCGGAATAGGACCAGTGGGCGTGGCACAGCCCATATTTTGATATATCTTGCAAGTATTATATAGGAAATACATGAACAAAAATGCTCGGTATGCGATAATTACAGCTGCTCACTCCAATACAATCGCAATATGATAATGTGATGCATGACCAATGAAACAAGAATTTGGAAATTTTATAACTATACATTTCTCTTTTCTGGACTTTCCACTGAATTCGGTATTTTTTCATTCAGTGAATTTATTACTAATACCAGTAAGGAAAGGCAGAAAGTCGGGCGGGGCCGACTATATAATACCCTACACCTCCCTAACAATGCGATAAGGGTCATTGCGATAATAATTTGGAATAATTGGTAAATGTGGTGTGTGTGTGTATGTATATCTTATTTTGAACCGATAATCGCTAAATTAAGCAATATTCGTTCTTAAATTGAGAAACATTTTTCTGGAGAACTTTGTAGTGATCGGAAGTAAAGTACAACTTCTATAGCGCTTTGTAACCAAATCTGGAGGAACATATATATGGAGGTTATATATAAATCTGAATCGATTTTCCTTGAATACTCATTCATGTAAAATAGAAACCTCTTTCTGCCGAATTTCGAATTGACCGGATATAAAATACAGTTTCTACAGCGCTTACATGTCAAATCGGGGGTAACATATATATGGGGACTATATCTAAATCTGAACCGATTTTCTCCGAATTTGGCAGTATTCCTTCATGTAATAAGAAACCTCTTTCTGACGAATTTCGTACTGATGGGATATAAAATACAGTTTATACAGCGCTTACATGTCAAATCGGGGGTAACATATATATGGGGGCTATATCTAAATCTGAACCGATTTTCTCCGAATTTGGCAGTATTCCTTCATGTAATAAGAAACCTCTTTCTGACGAATTTCGTACTGATCGGATATAAAATACAGTTTATACAGCGCTTACATGTCAAATCGGGGGTAACATATATATGGGGGCTATATCTAAATCTGAACCGATTTTCTCCGAATTTGGCAGTATTCCTTCATGTAAAAAGAAACCTCTTTCTGCCGAATTTCGTACTGATCGGATATAAAATACAGTTTCTACAGCGCTAATTTTGACATGGGCAGCGAAGCGCACCGGGCTCAGCTAGTGTTTTATAAAATACAGAATATGAAAGCATCTAAATGATTTCTTCAGAAGTTGAAGTAGATACTTCAAAGACGTTGCACTATACCGAATTGTAAGCGCTTATATGGACTGGTATTAACGTTATCAGCAGGGATGGTCCACGACATGATTTTGTAGGTTTACGACTGTCATAAACCCGTCTGAAATGTATGAAATGTCGTAAACTGTAATATCAATTCTAAGGACGCTGCAGACTTCAGCCCTTCACGTAAAAATCTGGTAGACACCATATAAAAACTAATCGAAATCCGAGATACAACTTCATTTAATTTTTTTTTTTAGAATATATACATTTTTTTGATCGAATACCAATATTTACGCAATGGTATGATATAGTGTACAACCCTTAATTAATAAGTTCAAATCGGAAAATCAACTACTTTCGGCGATAAATCTACATTTTCAACAATGGCACGCACATCTTTTCAGATCATAAAAATTCACATTTCTTCACATCAACAATAAATCGTTCAGTTTCAGTTTTTTTTTGCAAAATATTATATAAGTTCTGATTCACACGAGACAATTTTTTCAAAGTTTGTAGTTTGTCTGCCGCTCTCCAACTAACTTTGACACCCCACCCATTCCTGTGCTTGCTTCAAAAAATAGAAGTGCTGACTTATTCTGGAATATGGCAAAAAGTCGACATAACCCATTGGCATCATTTGCTCTAATATTACTGATGATCCCAGCGTCAACTGCATAATTAGAAGGCATTTTCTCCAATTGGTCTCATTGCATTCTGATTTTCGAAATCTATTAGAATCGGAACGATCTAAAAAGTTGTGGAAGTTTACTTTTCACTTAAAATACGCGAAAAAAAGACAACTTTGAAGGCATTGAAGAGATTCGAGTGAAGAATAAACCTAATTTATAAACAAATAATAATTCATTTGAACCAATAAATAAACTTGAAAGTTCAAAATAAATATTTTTTCTTTTCTATTGATTTGCTAATTATTTACTGTTAGTGACAAAGTCAAGTTTCCGACATTAGGTTTACGACGCTGTATACGTATGTCGAATACGTCTCAAATGTATGTCATATACGTCACAGTTTACGACGGAACATCCCTGGTTATCAGTCCAGTTGTGCGGGAGGGAAATGGGCATTAACAAAAACTATAAAAGCATTTTAATGTACAAATATTCAAGTATTTCTATCGTCGGTTGGGTGACCAACTGGCGGAACTGCATTATTGTAATATTTGACCCTATTTTGACAAATCGTTAAATTAAATAAAATGTTTTACAAAAATGTTGGCCAAAAAAATTTTACTATATGTGTCAGAATACAACAAATCCAAAAATCACAAGATCTCGGTGGCCAATTGTGATCACCTCTTTGAGAGATAACACGATCCGGAAACTTTTCCCGTAACAGAGCAATGATTTCGTTGGTTGTGCGGCACGTAGCGCCGTCTTGTTGAAAGTAAACATTGTCCAATATCATCTCTCGATAGCGCAATCCATTCACCGTAACTGTTGATCCAACCTCATTTTCGAAAAACTAAGGTCCAACGACCCCTACGCACCAAACAGTCACAGGTTGAGGATGGGGAGGCTTCTCAACAATAACTCTTGGGTTTTCCGAGCCCCAGATGCGACAATTTTGCTTGTTGACGTAGCCATCGAGGTGGAAATGGGCCTCATCAGTCAAGATGATTTTTCGATGATTTTCGATTTTTCGAATTTTAATAATTTCAATGCGTTGTTGAATCGTGTATCGTTCCATTTTTATACCCTACACCACACTGTGGTACATGGTATTATAACTTTTTGCATTTGTTTGTAACACCCAAAAGGTGTTACAAACAAATGCAATCGACTTAGAATCACTTTCTGATTTGATTTAGCTATGTCCGTCTGTCTGTCCGTCGGTCTGTCTGTGCATGTATTCTTGTAATCATAGTACAGGTCGCAATTATGGACCGATCTCGACGAAACTTTACACATATCTTTTTTTTTTGCCCAAGGACGATCTCTATTGAATTTGCTTAATATTGGTTCAGATGCCGATATAGCCCACATATATATGTTACCCCCGATTTGAGATATAAGAGCTGTAGAAACCGTACTTTATATCCGATCAGAACAAAATTCGGCAGAAAGTGGTTTCCTATTACATAAATGAACAGTGCCAAATTTTGGGGAAAATCGGTTGAGGTTTAGATATAGCCCCCATATATATGTTACACCCATTGATATGAACGCGCTGTAGAGACTCTATTTTTATCCGATCAGTGCGAAATTCGGCATAAAGAGTTTACTTATAACAAGAATGAACACTGCCAAATTCAAGGAAAATCGATTCATATTTAGATATACCCCAAATATATACGCTTCTCCCGATTTGGTATCAAAGCGCTATAGAAGTGTTTCTTTATTTCCGACCATTACAAAATTTGGTGGAAGGATATTTCTTAATTTAGGAACGAATACTGCTTAGTTTGGGGATAATCTGTTCAGATTTATTTATAACCGCATATCGATAGCTTAATATTAAAAAGGCGTATCTCGATTTTGTTTTTCCGTAACAGGGGCACGAAAACCCGAATAAAAACCAAACAAATTCTTTGACTAGATTTATGGGGTCTTTACAAATACCTATAAATACTTTATTTGCAATTATAGCCTCCGAAAATTAAAAAAAAAAAACAGTAAGGAAAGGCTAAAGTCGGACGGTGCCGACTATATAATACCCTACACCACTCTCGTAATATTGAATAACTCTGATATATAAATTTTGTAATTCATGTATAAATTGTTTACATAAATTTACTTTTGGGACATTTTGTACTTAAATAATACCCTGTACCACAGTGTGGTGTAGGGTATAAAAACGATTGGATCTAGAGAGCAAAATCGGACGAAACATATATATGGGAGCTATAGCTAAATCTTAACCGATTTTCTTTAAATTCGGCAATGTTGGTTCGTGGATCAAGAAACTCTACTATTCTAAATTTCAAAACGATTGGATGTAAAATACAGCTTTTATAGGACTAAATGGCCAAATCGGACGAAACATATATATGGGAGCTATAGCTAAATCTTAACCGATTTTCTTCAAATTCGGTAGTGTTGGTTCATGGATCAAGAAACTCTACCATTCTAAATTTCAAAATGATTGGATGTAAAATACAGCTTCTACAGGACTAAAGAGCAAAATCGGACGAAACATATATATGGGAGCTATAGCTAAATCTTAACCGATTTTCTTCAAATTCGGCAATGTTGGTTCACGGATCAAGAAACTCTACCATTCTAAATTTCAAAACGATCGCATGTAAAATACAGCTTCTATAGGACTAAAGGGCCAAATCGGACGACACATATATATGGGAGCTATAGCTAAATCTTAACCGATTTTCTTCAAATTCGGCACTGTTGGTTCATGGATCAAGAAACTCGACCATTCTAAATTTCCAAGCGATTGGATGTAAAATACAGCTTCTATAGGACTAAAGGGCCAAATCGGACGAAAGATATATATGGGAGCTATATCTAAATCTGAACCGATTTCAACCAAATTCAATAGCGATCTTAACAGCCGCGAAATACTCTAAACTGCAAAATTTCAGAACGATCGGAGTGAAATTGCGACCTGTAGTCGACGAACAACTTTACATGGACAGACAGACGGACGGTCGGACATCGTTAAGTCGACTCAGCTAGTGATTCTGAGTCGATCGGTATACTTTAAGGTGGGTCTAGCTGTGTTATTTTCAGGTGTTACAAACATCTGCCGTGAAACAAACTTATAATACCCTGTACCACAGTGTGGTGTAGGGTATAAAAACTAAGGCGCATTTGACAGTTTTTGACCAGAATTAACGGAAAACGCAATTATGACAAAAATTAATATACGCCCTTTTTATATTAAGCCATCGATATATATGATCCTGTCTATTTAGTATTTAAGCGTGAAGTTATAAGCAGTTAACTACTTGTACAAAATGGTCCCTTTGAGGAGAATTCGGATAGATATTACCTAAGTTATTAGAGAATTAATATTTCACTAAATTGTAACCCTTTGTGGGGAGGTACTTAAAGGATTGGATTGGATAATATGGCCACTCTTCGAACTATGTAATCCTCAGATAGAAAAAATATTACTGCACACAAAATTTTAAGTTAATCAGTTACTCCTTTCGAGAGCTATCGCACGCATTAGGCAGACAGATAGACAGACGGATGGACGAACATGGCTCAAATGTCTTAAAATGTTCTTAAATGGATTTCCGCCAATGGATTTCTCTTAAGTCACCCCTTCTTTGTGTTTCACCTTAATCCCGGAACAAATGATATATTACTTCCTCCACTAAAGTGAGGGTATACTAATTGTTGTTAAATTAAATAGCTTTTCCTACCTTAGATAACGAAAACCTCAACTTCTGTCACTTCATCATCAGTTTCATATCAATGAAACTAAAGCTGTTTACATACGGTGGGCAGATCTTAAAATATTGTCGGGAAAATGGCAAAAAAAATCCAACCCAGTGAACATAAAATGTGTGTCTTGCAACGTTGTCAGCAATGTCATCGTCTGTACATTGTAAGACGTGCGAAGTTTATGCATCTGACAATGGCGACATTGTCAGAGAAACATTCTATTGGCAACACTGTCTATAAAATATTTGTATTGGCAATTTATATAAACATTTACAATAACATTTTGTAAATATATAATTGTAAGGTTTTCTTGGATTCGTTTGAACTGATAACATTGTAAGGTCGGACAACCGTGTGTACATAGCTTAACAATTAATTTCTGGGAACAAAAAAATCCTCTTTAAAAGCAGCCGTTACCATATATTGCATGATAAATGACAGAATGTCCCCACTTAACACTCGTTGAATTCCTCAAAATACTATATACAGTGGGGGGAAATTTCACAAAAAAATCTGATATTTATAAATTGACAAGATGAATTCCATAATCGTAGCTAGTTCTTTCTGCTTATACTTTTTGTTGCATATGGACAACAAATGCGAAGCCAATTTAAAAAACAAGTAATAAAGTTCAGTCTGGTAAACCGACTTATTAATCCCCTCACCCTGAGTACAAAAAAAATATTCGTACATTTATATATTTTTTGTTTTAAATAAATAAATTTTCAATTTAAATATCATTTAATAACTTTAAAGTATGTACCGGTACTAAGGTTATAAGCTCTTATGTTTTGGTGCAAAATAGTCCATTTGTGTAGGAGGTACCAAAAGGGGAGTACCAATAACGCCCACTTTTCTCTGGACTCTAGGTACTATAAAAGCATTGTACTGTACAAAATTTCAAGTATTTGTATGAACTGGCATTAACGTTATAATCTGTTAAATTTTGGTGCGAAATTGCCCTTTTGTGGGTGAGGTACCAAAAGGGGCGTGCCAATAACTTCCACTTTTCTCTGGTTCCTAGATACTATAAAAGCATTACACTGTACGCAATTTCAAGTATTTGTATGAAGTGATATTAAAGCTATTAACAGTCAACTTTTGGTGCAAAACGGTCCATTCGTGTGGAAGGTACCAAAAGGGCGTGCCAACTTAGCCCATTTTTCTTGACATGTTGGCGACTAATAAAATAATACAAAGAGTGGAATTTCAGAAGATTTCTGTAAGTAGTATAGAAGGTATTAAAGAACCGATATTTTACTAAAAGTTAACCCTACTGTGGGGGAGGTACCAGAAGGAGTGGACCAATGTGGCCTATCATCGAACTTAGCCAGAGGTAGAGAAAAATATTACCGCATACCAAATATTACCGCAATTGACATAAGTCAATCGGTGAATCTTTTCTAGAGTTAACGTGCGCACCAGCCAGCAGACAGACAAAAGGACGGACGGGCGGACGGATACTGCTCAAAAGACTTATAATGACGCAAATCGAATTTCCGCCAAAGATTCTTGGGGTCTTAGGTCACTCCTTTGATGTGTTTTATTTGTCTCGTTTTGTGTGGAACGCATATATTAATAGAACCATAATTTATATAGCCCGCATACAAAAGTCCTTTTCGATAAGACATATTTACGCTCTAGAGGGCGCAATTTTTAACCGATCATGCTGCAATTAAATTTATGTGTGCTTTGTATTAAATTCAATCGTGCCTTTTGTAATACAAAGTACACATATATATGTGTTCTGACACATATAGTAAAATTTTATGCCCAACATTTTTGTAGAACAATTCATTCCCGCCCTCCCTATTTTAAAGGGTGTTTTTTACGATTTGTTAAAGTAGGGCCAACAATTACAGTTATGTGGGGGAGCTAGAGGGTTATTATGTTACACAAAAATATTGGCCTTAATATTTTCTATTAAGTTGCTGCACATACCATACACCAAAAAAAATATTAGTTATTTCATAATAGTGAAATACTAACATTTTTGAGGTAAAGGGTCCGCCATCTAACGTTTTTTTTCAACTAGTGCTTATTTCGTGAATGGTAACACTTAGCTCATGTCTGATTTGACAGATAATAATTGTTATCCTTCAGCTGAACGAACATGTGTATATTGCGAATATTGCGACATTATTTTGAATATCATGGTAATGTTGCAGAATGTGTGCGAAAATTGCGTACGGATTTTGGAAGAAGAGAAGCACCGTCAGCTCCGTATGTTCGTTATCTTGTGAAAAAAGTGAAAGAAACTGTTGTCCTCATCGATAAACCAAAGCGTGAAAAGCCAAACACAGTGCGTACACCCGAGAATATTGCTGCTGTGGCAGAAAGTGTGCGTGAAGCGCCATCAACATCAATCAATTGAACATTTCGGAGACATCATTGAGACGAATTTTGCATAAAGAACTTGGTATGACGCCATACAAAGTCCAATTGGTTCAGGAGTTGAAGCCAACTGACCATCCAATGCGTTTTCGCTTCGCTAAGTGGGCCTGCGATCGACTTACAGAAGATGCCGATTTTGCAAAAAAAAAATCATCTTTTAAGATGAATCTCATTTTGATCTTGGCGGGTATGTAAACAAGCAAAATTGTCGCATTTTGCATACATTGAAAAGCCGACACACCCAAAACGAGTCACTGTTTGGTGCGGATTTTTGTCCAGAGGCATAATTGGGCCATTTTTCTTCGAAAATGAGCAAGGAGTGGCCGTTACAGTCAGTGGCGATCGTTATCGGGCCATGTTGAACGAATTTTTGTTCACAAAAATTTAAGAGCAGGATATTGGCAACATTTGGTTTCAACAGGATGGCGCTACGTGCCACACGGCCGAAGCTACACTCGATGTTTTTCGCCCTGTTTTTTAAGATCGCATTATCAGCCGCAGAGCTGATGTCGTTTGGCCACATCGGAGCTGCGATTTGACACCGTTGGACTATTATTTGTGGGGTGCCCCCAAAGATAAGTGTTACACCGACATGCCAGAGACAATTGACGCTTTAAAGGACAATATTCGTGAAGCTGCACACAAAAAAAAACTTATTTGGCGGACCCTTTACAATGTGATTTTTTGAGCTATTTAGGGTACCTAGGCAGTTCAGATTGTATTAACATGTTCACAAAAGTTGTTCAGATTTACCTTGGTATAGGGTTATACTACTCTCCGGAAGCAAAAAAATACTAATATTTTTTGGGGCTGAAGGTCCTTTCTTACTTGTTACTTTATGAAGAAACGTTCTTACTTTATGTGTATTGCGATATTGTATTATATTTTAACTGTTGCCGATTTGTCAATTAGGAAATGACAGATTCATTCCAATTATAGATGTGTCAATTCCCCTACTGTGCAGTACTAAGGAGGGAGGGGGCGGTGGGAGAAGATGACAATGCGAAACTCTATTGCAATGCCACACAAACGTAAGGAGAGAAAAGGTTTAGTTGCATTGCGAATAAATGATTGTTCGAGTGTTGTAATACAATGGAAGTGAATGCCAATCAACGAATGTGTATAAGTGCGCGATTCTAAGAGTTTATGTGAGCTGGCATGCGTGTGACTGTGTGCATGTGCCATTCTAAAGGACTGAAAAGGACACCACTTCAAATACAAATGCACATACACACACACTCCCATCGAAATGTTCTGACACGCATACAGTGGGCGTTGCGAAAAATGGTTTTACCATCTATTTCATATTTCAGGATTACTGTAATCAGCTTAAAAATATGAGTTCAACATACACGCACTCACATTCCCACACGACAGCTCTCACGCACGCAGCCACTCGCACTAATGGCACACTTGAAACCACATTCAAACACATACACACAATCAGGCCAACACTCAAGTCCATTCATACTTACACTCAATACTTTTTCTCTCTCTGAAAAGTACTAAAGTAGGCAGGCAGAATATTTAATATGAATAACTCTGTCGAAAAAGCAAAAAAAAAACCTAATGCGATTTCCATATTTAAACATACCCGGTTTTGGAATTTTTAAAATAGGATCACTTCCTGTTGATTTTTTTTTTGGTTTTTGGTTGCTTCTGAGATTTTTCCATTGAAATTCTAGTTTATCGATGTAAATATTCTAAGGCGATTTATATCCGTATGTGCGAATGTATGTTACATTAACTCTAATATCCGGTAAATCAAAACGAAATAATTCTATCGGGTTGAAAATCGAATAGGTCTAGAAATTGAATCGGTCTAGTATTTCACCTTTGTTTCATACAGTTATCCTCATTTATTGGTTTATATTTATCAGAAAGATTTTGATTCTTATCTGCGGTAGAGAGTGACTAAGTTTCCATTAAATTCAACTATGTATTTTCATCTGGTTTTCTCAATCAAACAAGAAGAATTGAATGTTTACAAATTAAATAACAAAATCTCAGTTGAGTAAAGCGTCTGAAGTTTGTATACATTTTATAATGGAATTTGGTACTTTACAATTGGCTATATAGTATGATTAAAATTTGTACTGTTAAATATTTTCCAAACGATTCTAACTAGGATATTCACCCGGCTTCAAGGCCGTTTTGTTTCTATTTCATTATAGAAAACAAATATTTTGTACATGGCGGTGTATAAATATGTATTAATTTTTATTTATTTAGCGTATGGAAAATCATTACAATCGAAAGGCTAGCATAAATAAAATGTGTACTCAATTAAATACCTCTTCAAAGATCCAGCGAGGGTAGCCACGATACAGGGTCTGGTGTTAAATTACACTATGCAAAAAAAAATATTTTGATTCCGGAACTCGATTATTTGATTGATTAAATTGCAAAAAAATTAAGTGACCTTAAGATGAGCTAATGGAATTATGAATTGGATTTTTTTTTAGACTTACACACAAATGTTATGTTACTTCTTTAAATTAGTAAAAAAAAGCTATACTAGAAACATCGAAAGTTGATGTACACTCGAAAAAAAATTGTTTACAATTTTTGTAAGTGTATGAAAAAATTTTGTTTGTACATCCCTCCCTCTTATCCAAAAAATCATTCAAATCGGTTCAGCCGTTTAGCTGTAATAAATTTTGGCCAAAAAGTGGTCAAATTTCCTATAGTGCCATGGCTCGATGTGGTGCATGGTGTCGTCTGAGTTATGTCGAATAAAATGTCCATCACTTATACGCACTAAGCCATTCATATATACGGGTGAGAATATTTAATATCGACCTACATATGTGTCATTCCATGCCAAACGGGACGATTTTTGACATCACTATTTTTGATTGCTTCGAAATGTTGTGTATGTATTATTTTCCTAAAAATATCTTGTACGTAGTTAAAGAAAAAAATTTAAAAAAAATTCTTTTAGATCTATGTTAAAGTTGACGAAATTACGTTTTTTTCTAAAAGGTGTGATTATTCTTTAGCTTGTATCTCCTGAAATACGTGACCGATTTTAATGTGATATACCTTGTTTTGAAGGTAATTTCAACTACTACAACCTTAATGTTTTTGCACTTTTATACTTTCAATTGCGATTTTCAAAATGATTACACCCTTCGATTTGTTACGAAAGTTTTTTTGAAAAAATTGCTCCCCCCCCTCGATTTTCTTCAAATTTTCAGAGAATATTCGTCGCACTCTCACAAATCCAGAACAGTAAAAAAATTTTGGGAGACTCAATATTTGTAAAAGTTATTTGTAAAAACACTGCACGAATCCAAAAAGGGGAAATAATTCGACCGTTTCTTAACCACACAACCGATGAAGGTGTTAGAGAAGTTAAGTTATATATTTGGGCCCCCTATGTAAGACAGGGGCGTAGCTATAGGGTCTCAAAGTTGGCCACATCTGGTGAAGAAAATGTTCACGCGCGTGTAACTCGTGTTTCTCTTCCAATTTATAAAACTTCTTTTTGTGTGTGTTCTACTAACTGAGGTCTAAAAAAAAACTTTGTACACCTAATAATTATCACGTATAGTTACCGAGATATCTGCAATTGAAAATTTAATTTTTAATTTGTTCCCTTACCGTGTGCTAGTATTTTGTAAATATCGGAGCATAATATGCACCGATTTCAGCCGTATCAACATGTCTGATTGGGCAATAAAATTTCCTATATATGCACCTGTTTCAACTATCAAAATAAAGATAGACCTCTAACCAAATTGAGGTTGTACCTTATATTTTAGCATAACTGGATAACCATTTATCGTAATTGGTTCAAGATAGCTTTAAATAATCCTAAATTAAGTAGCCTTCTTCTAAAGTTTTATAGATACCTTACAAGATATTGCGAAAAAATCCCATTTCGTTAGGAAATGTTAATAATTTTTTTAATTAAAACATCTAAAAATTTACAATTATTAAATTTTTATTATTCTATACTAAATCCTGATCGGTCATGAAAAAATTGAGAAGAAAATCGATGCATAATTAAAAAAGTTGTATTAAATATGCCTACAAACATAGAAAATCTGTTTTAGTAGTGTGCTGTTATGATGGCGTTATGTTATTAACATAATGTTATGTTACATTTGTAATTTTTTGATAACTTGTGGAGCTGGTAGCTACATTTGCTACAACTTTTTAAATTATGCATCGATTTTCTTCAGAATGGTCTAATTTTATTCATAACCCATCAGACTTTACGGTCAATTGTTAAAACTACAATAATTGTGTATTTTCGATGTTTTTAAGAGGTTTAAATTAAAACCAGTAAGGAAAGCCAAAAAGTCTGGCTGGGCCGCCTATATAATACCCTACACCTACCTAAAAATACGATAAAAATTTGGCAGTGTTCATACATGTAATAAGAAAACTCTCTCTGACGAATTTCGTACTGATCGGATATAAAACCCGTTTTCTACAGCGCCTGCATGTCAAATCGGGCGAAACATATATATGGGGACTACATATATCCAAATCTAAGCCGATTCTCCCCGAATTTGGCAGTGTTCATTCATGTAATAAGAAAACTCTCTCTTTTAAATTTCGTACTTATCGGATATAAAATACGGTTTCTACAGCGCTTACATGTCAAATCGGGTGTAACATATACATATATGGGGACTATAGCTAAATCTAAACCGATTTTACCCGAATTTGGCTGTGTTCATTCATGTAATAAGGGAACTCTCTCTGCCAAATTTCGTACTGATCTGATATTAAATACAGTTTCTACAGCGGTTACATGTCAAATCGGGGGTAATATATGTGTGGGGTAGGGCGGGTCGATTTAAAAATCGCCCATTGCTCAGTGAAAATCGTATTCTAGGGATAAAAATAAGAAACTTTGCCGAAGGAACCATACCTCTAAAACGAATTCTGATGTCCAGGAAAAAATCCCACTTTGACCCATTTAGAGTGCTCCAATCGAGTCCAAATGTATGGAACCCCCAGGGGGTTCCAGGGGGTGTGCCACTGGCCACTGGTTAGTGGGGGTCGGTCATACATTTGGACTCGATTGGAGCACTCTAAATGGGTCAAAGTGGGATTTTTCAAAATTTGCCCCTACCCAAAAGTTCGACCCAAATTCCGGGACATCAGAATTCGTTTTAGAGGCATGGTTCCTTCGGCAAAGTTTCTTATTTTGATCCTTAGAATACGATTTTCACTGAGCAATGGCGACTTTTTTTGCCTCCCCACAAATAGACCCGGCCTAGTGTGGGGGCATTTGGTCCTTCGGCCAAAAAAGAGTACTGCACTAAATTTCATCACAATCGGACAATAAATATGACCAGCACTTTGATCACAAGAATACATGGACAGACAGACGGACATAGCTAAATCGACTCAAAAAGTGATTCTATGTCGATCACAAACTCATAATACCCTGAACCACAGTGTGGTGTAGGGTATAAAATATAAAAATTTGCTCAAAAAACTGATTTTTTCGCAGTATCTTGTTAGATATACTTGAAACCGCAGAACAGTGGGGGAATTAAAAGAAGGGAAATAATTCAGCCGTTTCTGAAGGGGGCAATGTTTTGAAAACTTTCTTTTTTATTTTAATTTTTGAATGGAGAACCTCTTAAAAATATTGAGTGAAAATTTGAAAATAATCTGAGCAAAACAAGCGGAGATACAGCAGTCCAAGCAATCGCGCCTCATTCGTAACTCAGTGCATCAGAAAAACGTTAAAGCGTTTTTCGCACAAACCTTACCACATATAAAAATAGTAAAGGAATATTCTAGCTTTACGAATGGAGAAAATGTGGCTTACCTTTTAAATTTGTGTAAAAAATTTTATAAATTGAAGAAGTTTGGCAACAATGCCAGTGAATATTTTTGACACGTTCTTTCTTCGAGAACAATCTGAAGGAAGTTTCCTTTAGGATAAATATATATGTGTTATATTTTTTTTAAATTAAATTCTTCTATTACTCCAAAATAAGACGTATACCTTTTACGCAAAAACTGATAAAAAAAATCTAAATTTTTTGAAAATATAACTTCAAATGATTTGTATAGGAAATTTTGTTGCCAAAGCAAAAAAGTTGATGGAATGAAATCGTTACATATTACACTGTGTGTAATTTTTTAAGTTATGGAAATATAACCATAAACGGACACTACTACGTGATAAAAGACAAAAAAAGACCCGTGTCTCCCAGCGTTGCCCAAAGTCATGCACTTTTTTATGGGCCCCCAAAGATTCGGGGCCTCGGTGTCATTTTTGCAAAAAAAGTGATAATTTTCTCCGGCTCATATCTTCCAATCCGTTCGGAATTTTGATTTACTCCCTGAAGCAAAGTTGTAGCTGTCATAAACAAAAATTGTGAACATATAAAATCAAAAAAACATCATCTTCAAGGTCAAAAATGCAAAAAACTTTAAAAAATTCAATTTTTCCTCAGTTCAGGTCCATAGGGAACAATCCGTTCAAAATTCATGCAAACAATCAACTACAAAAATGTACCTAAGATCTCAGTAAACAACTCTCTAGAACATATGAAGTTTCTACGAATGATTCTTAACACCGTTTAGGTAGCGCTTAGTGAAAAATGTCGCTAACATTTTTAATTTCATTTGTTTTTTCTTTACTTCAACATTGAGATACTATGCTATCTATTACAAAAATAATAAAAAAATATTCATATTATAATCTTCAAAATACTTCATTAACATCCTCCCAGTTTTGTCCAAAGTCATGCACTTTTTTTGGAGCCCCCCAAAGGTTTCGGGCCTCGGTGTCATTTTTGCAAAAAAGTGATCATTTTCTTAGGCTCATATCTTGCAAACCGTTCGGAAATTTGTTTTGACTTCTGAGGCATAGGCTCTTGTCATAAAGAACATAAATTGTGAAAATATAAAATCAAAAAAACTTCATCTTCAAGGTCAAAATATCAAAAAAAAACTTTAAAAAAATAGTTTCTGGCTTTCCGAACGGTCTGCAAGATATGAGCATGAGAAAATGATAATTTTTTTGCAAAAATGACACCGAGACCCCAAATCTTTGGGGACCCATAAAAAAAGTGCATGACTTTGGGCAAAACTGGGATCTTCTTCAAAAATATGATTGCCGTCAACTGTCATAGTTCGAAAGTCCACTTTGGAAGACCTTATATAAAAGAATACAGTTGTTAACTCGTCCAGTTTCTTAACTCAATTAAATTTATTTCACATTGTTAGACTACTTTCATTCAATTTTGACTTTCAAACCTTTTGAAATAACATTACGTTCCAATCATTTTCATTGATTTCCCTATGCTAAACTGTGTGACTATTGAAAGTGCTATTAAATATTTAAAAAAAAATCCCTTCTACAAAACAAACTGAAACTATTCATCCCCAGAAATTTGCAGAAATATACTCTTTTTACGATAACACGAACTACTACTCATCGATATAATATAAATATACATTTTCATTTCGTTTTGATGGACTTTTATGGCGAAAGACATTTTTGTGTTATTCACAGTTTTTTTTCGTCATATTTTTGCTGGACTTCCCTCTCCCTGCCAAGGCTAACAGCCCCAAATGTACAAATCTCAAATAAAGAGTTGGTATAAAATTTTATTGACTTCAATGTCCCTTTCGATAGCCCAGACAGGAATACATAGACTCCTCTTATACATTTAAGTTGGCATTATGAGCTTTACACAAAAACGAAGCGCACATATTTACTGAGCAGAAACAAAATGGATAGATAGCACCAGAGACGGCAGACAAATAGTCATTCAGTCAGTCAGTCAATCAGTAGGCAGACAGATGAAGATATGAATGGATGAAATGGAATGGAATCGAATGCATGAAGGCTGGAGCGGCACAGATGAAGGCTGACTCTGGCGAGTAGAGCATTTTATTGATTTCATTTGAGGAGGACATTTTTTTACGATCTCATAAAACACACTTTACAAATTCATAGGATATCAAATTGGTGGAAACGAGAGATAGATGGAGAGAGAAAGAGAGTAGAAGGAAGGAGTAGCATTCACATTATTCTACCCTCCACACCATTTTCCATTTCCAATCGCCATCATCCCCTCTACACCATCATTGTCATTGTAACATTTCGCCTTTACGCTAAAAATAATAATTGTTTTTATCTGCCATTCACTCCATTCCTTCCCATTTCCCTGGATAACACCCATTTTTTCGTCTTAAGTTCACTTTACCAAATTGGGGAAACACTTTGCAATGTATGGGTTCGTTTAGGATATTAACTCAAACCTTAGTAATAACAAAATATACATATATATATTTGTGTACAAATAAGAAGATACGTTTGCAAAGTCTATAAGGAATATTCTCATATTTTTTTGTGTTTATGTAAGAGTTAGAACAGATTTAAAATAAATCAAAGTGTAGCACAAGTGGTTATGGAAAGACTTGAAAGAAGAGGAATAATTAAAATCCTCTTTAAGTTAGGCCAGTTCGAATCTCATGTATCTTCCCCTCTGGATCATATTCAATACTGTAACGGGAAAAATCTTAGAGTGCAAAGAAGTTGTAAAATCAGGTTTAACTTTGTATGGAACATATACATTATATTCGCCAATTGATAAATTGCACCTTAATTAGGTGAAGTTTCGTCAAGAATACAAATCAGGCGGGACGTTTGCATTTCGGCTATATAAAATTAAAAGTAAACTGAGAAATTTCATCATTATCCAGAAAAATTTTGAGGGTTTATGGCGTAAGGATAATTTTTTTTTTTTTTTTTTCAATTCAATTTTATTTATTTTATAGCATAGAATTTGATTCAGTTCATTATATACACAAAATAAAGAGTTCAGGTACAATCTACCTTTTCTACTTAGGCATTTAGAATGATTTTGGTATTGAAAAGACTTAAATATTTTTGAGCTTAATAAATGAAGGAAAAATTTTTTACAAAAAACCTTACTGAATAGTTTCTTAAAGCTAATCCGTATAGTTAAAACTTAATCTAATTGTAAATTACATCGAGACAATGTCTCTGATATGATTGAAATCCGAATATTGGCATCTTGTCATAAAGCTTGTAGTTAGTCGATCTAGCCTGTCAGCTACAAGTTCCACTTTGGCGAAATCGTGGAGGCATCGTGTTGAATGGTGCCATGGTAGATTGTGTATCATTTTTAGGACCTTGTTCTGAGCTACTTGAAGCCTCTTAATGTGAGTGGGAGCGACTGAACTCAAGCAGGTGCTCCATAGAAGAGGACAGCTTGAAATACAGTTTTAAAAATAAACATCTTGTTTGTAATGTTCAATTGAGATTTCCTATTTATGAGAGGATACATGAGACGAATTAAGTGGTTAAATTTATTCACCACATTTGTTATGTGATCCTTGAATTTCATTTTCGGGTCTAGAACAACCCCTAGGTATTTTACATTTTCCTCCCACTTAATTTCGCAGTTGTTGAATGTTATCCGTAGCTGGGGGGTGTAGATTGGTTTCCGCTTCCTCGTGAAATATATAGCTTTTGTTTTTTGAGCATTGACAAGTATTTTCCATTTATTAAAGTATATAAGTAATCTATCTGCAGCTTCTTGTAGATTTGCAATCACATCATTGGCTAAAACTGCGGAACTTATGATAGCGGTGTCATCAGCAAATATAGATGTTGTGCATCCTGCTAGATGAGGAAGGTCTGAAGTAAAAATGTTAAATATAATCGGAGAGAGGCAGGATCCTTGCGGACACCCTGCAGTAATGTTTTGGATTGATGATTCTTTGCCGAATGCATGTACTTTGAAAGTTCGTTCACATAGGAAAGATTTTATTATATTCATAATTTCTGATGGAAAATTGTAATTAATCATTTTGCAAATCAGCGCATCGTGCCATACGGAATCGAATGCTGCTTTAACATCTAGTAGGATCATTCCTGTAGATTTATCATTATTGAAATTGCTTTGTACCAGTTTTCTAATTCGCAGTAAAGGGTGAACTGTATTATGTTGTCGTCTAAAGCCATATTGTTGCGTAGGAAGAATATTGTTTTCTTCAACGAAATTATTTAATTTTGCTTTGATAGTTTTCTCCAAAATTTTACTCAAAGATGAAAGAAGACTTATTGGCCTGTAAGATGATGCCTTTTCTGGGGGCTTATTGGGCTTCTTGATGGGAATCACTTTAGATTCTTTCCAATTACGAGGAAAATATGACAATCGGAGACATGCATTTATAATGGTGGTGAGATATTTCACTCCTTTTTTCGGTAAAGCCTTCAAACACCTGTTATCAATACCGTCAATGCCAGGAGCCTTGCGAGGCTTTAGTTTCTTGATAAGGCTTGAAATAGCAGCGACGTCGATTAAGCTGTTGTTAACGATTGGGTCTGGAGTCTGTAGAGTCTGAAGTGTTTCATCAACTTGGTAAATTGTTTCACTATCACTTAAATTGGCTGTAATTTGATGATTTAAACTGAACGTTTGAGCTAGTTTTTCACATTTATCAGAACCAGTAATATATCGTGAGTCATTGTGTACAATCGTTGGAATATTATTTGACTTCTTCCTTAAAATTTTCGTTGCATTCCAAAAAGGGGAAGAGCCTACTTCCAGTGTGGATAAAAATGAGTTCCAAGAGATGTTTCTAAACTTAGCAGATTCCTCTTGGATACGGCGATTTAGTAAGTTTAGTTCAATTCGGTCAGAGTTATTGCGGTAACGTATCCAATTTCGTCGGCAGTAATTGCGTTGTGAAATCATGTTCTTAAGGTGTGTTGGGAAAGGCTTCCTAGTTGTGCGGGGTATTCTGCTAGGAATACTCTGATTTTTGGCGAGTTTAATAACGTCGGTAAGAGTAGTGATCATACTATCAATCTGCATGGTGTCAACTATAGAATTTAAGTTTACGAGAGTTAAATGGTTGCTTACAATGTTGGAAAAACGAGACCAATTTGCATTTTTGTAGTCAAATATCCTTTCGGGATTAGTAATGCTAAGCATATTTATTGATATTTTCACCGGTAGGTGGTCTGAGCTTAAGTCGTTGATTGCGGTTGCAGGAGAGATATTATGGGCGTTGTTGGTTAAATATAAGTCTAAGGTGGAGCTTTGTCGTCCCAAACTGGAGGAAATATAAGTATGCTCATCAGGAGCTATAAGTCGCATATCATTCCTTTGAATTCTATCATTAAGTATATTCCCCCAGCAATTCGCTCTTACGCAGCCCCACGAACCGTGTCTGGAGTTGAAGTCTCCGCCTAGTAAATATTTATTGCGGTTTCTACATAGTTTATGCAGATCAGCAGCGAATTTTTGTTTTTTATCATCGGTTGATCCAATATGACCACCTGGGAAATAACAAGAGAATATGTCTATGCTATCCCCGTTCGACCAGTATAATTTTATACCTAGATTCTCTATTAAGGACGTGTTTACAATTGGAAGCAAAGTATGATTAATATCTTTCTTGACAATGACAGCAACACCGCCTCCTCTTGAATTTATACGGTCGTTTCTGTAGCAGTAATACTCATTATGTCTTATTGAAGTGCGGCTGTTCAACCAAGTTTCTGTTAGAAGGCATATATCAATGTTATTTGTAATGATGAAATCGAAGAGCTCATCTTTTTTGTTGCGAATGCCTCTGGCATTCCATGTAATAATGTTTATTTGTCGTTGCATTAATATAAAAATTTGCAAGCTAACTCGGTTATAACCGTGAATTGATCTGCTTTAGATTTGCAGTTTCTCAGTTTTGTTACTAACTCCATGGTCAGATTTTGTAATTCTTGCATTGAAAAAAGATTGTTGTCACTGCTGTAATTCGGTCCATTATTAACTGGATTGGGAGTCTGGTGATTCCATTGGTTAGTAGTTACATTTGGATTATTTTGTCTAAGATTATTGGGAAATTGACCAGCATAATTAGAAAATGTATTGACAGTATTGTTATTAACATTTCTTAGAGTTTTATTGTGGAGTCGTTGTCTCAGCTCCATGTAGTTTTGTCGACTTGGACAATTAGGAGATAGCGCCTGGTGTGGACCATTGCAATTTGCACATTTTAGTTCCTGTGTAGCACATTCAGAGGTTTTATGGTTCCCAGCGCAATTTGCGCAAAAGGTTTTGACATTGCAGTATGACGAACCGTGGCCAAACATTTGACAATTTCTACACTGGGTGATGTGGTTTTTTTGTTTGCTTTTGTGTTCCCATTTTACACGAATATAATCGATGTAACAATGTTCCTGTCTTAGTTCTCTTAATGTTATGGTCTGTCTTTTGAAATAGACAACGTAAAAAATAATTTCATTTTTAGCTCTTCCAGTTCTGTGAACTAACTTAACATCTAGGCAATTTAGGCCCATTTCAATTAACTTCTTTTTTATGTCATCTGGATTTTTTCTATCTAGTCCTATAAGCAATGCTTTAAATGGCTTCTCGTGTTTAACTGCATATTCGAAATATTCAAATTTATTTTTTAAATATCCTATTAATTTATCATAATCGGGTTTGTTTTGACAATGTACCTTTAACCCGATTGAGATTTTTCTAATAGCGAAATCAGTGATTTTTAATGATTTACAAATGTCTTGCAGTTGAGTTGTTGTACACTTTAATATAGTAAGTGGTGGTATGTATATCTTTTTGTTTACTCTCTGTACAATCACTTCGTCTTCATCAACATCCACTGTTTGCAATGGTTGGAAGTAATTTGAACTCGTAACGGGAATGTTACTAGTATGTTTTGTTTTTATTTTTTTCATGGCATTGGTTGAGTCGAGACTAGTCTCATACTTTGCGCCGGTGCGCTTAATTGTTGTTGTAGTTCTTCTGCCTATAGGTATAGGCAGTTTTTTTGTCACTTTTTCAAGCATATAGCTTGCACAGTCCAATGTTTTTATATTTGTTGTTGTTGTTGAAAAATATTCACAAAGAATCATACACTTGGTGCGTCCGTTTACATTCGCGGTCGGAGAGCGACTGAGGATAAAATTTTAGATACCATAATACAAGTATAGGGTAATACATATACTGTCATGGACCGATATAGATGATTTTTGGGCAAATATATTTTAAATCGATTTTGGGAACGATATTTAAACGACCATTATTACATCCCCGTATACATACCAGAGAAGTAGATAGGTCACACCCTTCGAAAACCGGCGAACAGTATCAGTAGGGTGGCCTTAGAATGGAACCCCACAAGGTAGCCGACGACCAGGTCGACCAAGAAACACGTTGCACAGAACAATTTTAACGGAATTGAGGCAAGCCAATAAATCATGTGAAGAAATAACAAGTAAAAGCGTTAAGCGAATCTTATATACCCTCCACCATGGATAGATAGCATGTGAACTCACAAAATAACTCAAACCTAAGAAAATAACACCTAAAAACAAGTAAGAAACTTTCAGTCGGGTAAACCGACTAAGGTATACCCTCACTTTGTGAGTAATGTAATATACAACATTACACTAAATAATCTGTCAATTTGTGTGGGAGGTACCAGAAGGGGTTTAACAAATACACCTATTTTTCGGTAAACAGTAGATTTTTTAAATATATTGCACTGTGGCGAACTATGAGCGTTTATGTGCACTGGTATATTAACGTTACGAGCTATTAAATTTTGGTATGATTTGGTCATTTTGTGTGGGAGGTACAAAAAGGGGGTGGTGATAACGGCCATTTTTTACAGGGATATAGGCACTTCAAAAGCGTTACACTGTGCAAAATGTTGTTGCATTTTCGTGCATTGGTACTCATGCTGTGAGCTCTTAACTTTTTGTGCAAAATGGTACCTTTGTGTGGGAGGCACAAAAAGGGGCGTGGCAATAGCGTCCATTTTTCACAGGGCTATAGACACTATAAAAGCATTACACTGTACAAATTTCAAGTATTTTTATACACTGGTATTAATGTTATAAGCTGTTAACTTTTGGTGCAAAATGGTGCATTTGTGTGGGAGGTACCAAAAGGAGCGTAGCCACTTGGCCCATTTTTCTCGAGTTGATAACGACTAATAAACTAATGCTATGTGTGGAATTTCAGAAGATTCGGATAAGTAGTATAGCAATTATTAAAGATTCAATATTTCACAACATTTTAACACTTTGTGTGGGAGGTACTAGAACGAGTGGACCAATATGGCCCAACTACGAACTTAGCGGGAGATAGAAAAAATATTACCACGTACCAAATTTGAAGTCAATCGGTTACTCCTTTCGAGAGTTATCGTGCGCACCAGCCAGCAGACAGACAGATAGACAGACAGACGGACAGACGGACTGACAGACAGACGGACGGACGGACATTGCTCATTCGACTTAAAATGACCCAAAACGAATATCCGCCGAACATACTTAGGGTCTTAGATCACTCCTTCGATGAGTTACACTTTTGGCCCGTAACAAATGATATATACCCTCGTATCACTAAAGTGAGAGTATAAATACGAGTATAGTCGATGAGAACAGTAGGAATCGCAACAAGTTGGATGCTATATATGGGAGCTATATCTAAATATGGACCGATATCGCCCATTTGCAATCCCAAACAACCTGCAACTATAAGAAATATTTATACCAAAGGGTTGCAACTATAAGAAATATTTATACTAGGTTGATAACTAGCTCTATTATTACGGACTGTAGCGTGATTACAGCAGACGGACGGACAGACGGACATGGCTAAATAGTCTTAGAATTTTACGACGATTAAGAATGTATCTACTTTATGGGGTCTCAGATCAATATTTAGAGGTGTTACAAACGGAATGACAAAATGAATATACCCCCATCCTATGGTGGAGGGTATACAAATATTAAGTAACGACAGATTAAGGTGAAATAATTTTGTAGAAGCCCCATGTTCCCTTGTGGAATAAATAAAGGAAAAACAAGTAAAAGCGTTAAGTTCGGCCATGTCGAATCTTATATACCCTCCACCATGGATCGCACGTGAATGATTACGGGTACTTATAAACTCATTATACCAAATTTCAGCCCAAATCGTTGAAATTTGAAGTCAAATCTAGACGGACCTTTGTATCGGGGCTATATCAAAACATGGACCTACGACTACCGTGGCTCGTGGAAAGGATACCGGTTATAAATAAACCCCAGGTACCAACTTTCAGCCCGACCACTTGACATTTGTGGTCTCCATGAAGTTAAGAAGTCAAATCGGGGAGATGTCATATATGGGGGCTATATCCAAAATTGGGCAGATATAAGAAGTATAGGGTGATCCATTTCGAGGTTCCCTCCTTTTTAAACAAAAAAAAACACAGAAAATTCAAATTGAATGGGGAATGTTTATTATCATTTGAAAGAACATTCTTTGGCATTTGTTTTTGGAAGATTATGTCTGTCAAATGTTGGCCTACGTTGGCTACGTCTCAGATGGTCCATCCGTTGAGTCCAATTTTCGATGACTCGTTCGAGCAGTTCGACTGGTAACTGGCGAATGACACGCGTGATGTTTTACTCCAAGGCCTGAACCGAAGCGGGTTTGTTTGCATAAACTTTAGACTTTACATATCCCCACAGGCAAAAGTCTAACGGTGTGATATCACACGATCTTGGTGGCCGATCGACCGGCCCACAACGTGAAATAATCTGCTCACCGAAGTGTTCTCTCAATAATTCCATTGATTGAATCGATGTGTGGGAAGTGGTTGAAGTCTTGTTGAAACCAAATGTCGCCGAAATGTTCAGGCATCAAATAGTCAGGCATCGAAGGATACGTTCTCACCGGCATCATTTTTGAAGAAATTTGGACCGATGATTCCGGTACGTCGCACGATGGGAAAATATCATGAAATATGCGCGCATAGGACTTTGAAAACAGCATTAAAAAATCTGTTATTTGGGAATGTTGTATTATTGTGGATATCATTTAATGAAAATACCTTAACATTTTATGAAAATATCTCCAGACGATTTCGAGTTATGACCATTCAAAGTTTATCTCTTTTACTAATAAATGCAAATGGCATTGCTATGATAAAATGTATATACTAAAATGCTTGTCGAATTCGCGTTTGTTGGTGAAATGCGACCGGACTTGTAACATATAATAAAGTTATATTCATCATAATTTTAGTGTATAAGACGTTTTTTTAATGTCTTCAAATGAAGAGATATTCCAAAGTAAAAAACAGTAATTTTTGTTTTTCAAAAAAATTATTCACAGTAAATGGAATACAACTTATTTGGATCACGTGGGATCACTACCATATGACGTAGAAAAGAGAGGTGACTTAGTGATGAATCCAACAGTACTTAGTTTATCTGCGATTTTTTGTGATTACGGCAGATTTGTGTACTTTAAATAAGTGCTTTTTTACTTTAAATATAGAAAATATGTGTTTGAGCTACAGTTATCCATTAACCGATTTTCCCAAAACATATGGACCGATTTTCTTGGTCAAAAATAATAACTTTTACTAAATTTCGGCAAAGACCGGTACAAGACCGACTGCAAATTTTGTAGTGTTCTACGATCAAAAATAGCGATCTTGTTAATATTATTAGGATTATATGTGTAATTTTTATAGTTAACTTCTTCTACAAATCTATAAAAATATAGTTGAACGCTTCTGGAGTTTATGTATATTAGGGTAGACCGATTTTGTTTTTAATTTAACTTTTCTTTTATCAACAGCCATTGTGTAAATGCATTAGTACAAAAATACAGCATTCAAAAATATTGCAGACTACGATTATATCCTATTTAAGTTGTTTTGATTTCATTTTAAAAAACATTGCCCGGTTTTGTAGACTTTTAATTCAATGTTGACAAAGATATTTTTGACTTCAGTGGTCAATATATTTAAAACGCAGTAACACACAATCAAGTAACTCAAATAGAAATTGTACGAAATTTTGTCAGCTTTAATTTAAAACCAGTAAGGAAAGGCTAAAGTCGGGCGGTGCCGACTATATAATACCCTACACCACTCTTGTAATATTCAATAACTCTGATATATAAATTTTGTAATTCATGTATAAATTGTTTACATAAATTTACTTTTGGGACATTTTATACTTAAATAATACCCCGGTGTAGGGTATAAAAACGATTGTATCTAAAGAGCCAAATCGGATGAAACATATATATGGGAGCTATAGCTAAATCTTAACCGATTTTCTTCAAATTCGGCAATGTTGGTTCATGGATCAAGAAACTCTACCATTCTAAATTTCAAAACGATCGGATGTAAAATACAGCTTATATAGGATTAAAGGACCAAATCGGATGAAAGATATATATGAGAGCTATATCTAAATCTGAACCGATTTTCTTCAAATTCGGCAATGTTGGTTCATGGATCAAGAAACTCTACCATTCTAAATTTCAAAACGATCGGATGTAAAATACAGCTTCTATAGGACTAAAGGGCCAAATCGGACGAAACATATATATGGGAGCTATAGCTAAATCTTAACCGATTTTCTTCAAATTCGGCAATGTTGGTTCATGGATCAAGAAACTCTACCGTTCTAAATTTCAAAACGATCGGATGTAAAATACAGCTTCTATAGGACTAAAGGACCAAATCGGACGAAAGATATATATGGGAGCTATATCTAAATCTGAACCGATTTTCTTCAAATTCGGCAATGTTGGTTCATGGATCAAGAAACTCTACCATTCTAAATTTCAAAACGATCGGATGGAAAATACAGCTTATATAGGACTAAAGGGCCAAATCGGACGAAACATATATATGGGAGCTATAGCTAAATCTTAACCGATTTTCTTCAAATTCGGCAATGTTGGTTCATGGATCAAGAAACTCTACCATGCTAAATTTCAAAACGATCGGATGTAAAATACAGCTTCTATAGGACTAAAGGGTCAAATCGGACGAAAGATATATATGGGAGCTATATCTAAATCTGAACCGATTTCAACCAAATTCAATAGCGATCTTAACAGCCATGAAATACTCTAAACTGGAAAATTTCAGAACGATCGGAGTGAAAGTGCGACCTGTAGTCGACGAACAACTTTACATGGACAGACGGACGGACAGACATCGTTAAATCGACTCAGCTAGTGATTCTGAGTCGATAGGTATACTTTAAGGTGGGTCTAGCTGTGTTATTTTCAGGTGTTACAAACATCTGCCGTGAAACAAACTTATATTATACCCTACACCACAGAGTGGTGTAGGGTATAATCAAAATCACTGAAGCTGGTACGATATTCTGAGTTTTACATTCATTTCCACAAAGTCGTTTTTGTAGCCCCACTGCACACGGCATTTTATTCTCCAAAGAATTCTCTTGAAAATGGTCCAAACCCTAGGACTCTATCTCTAACGGTATAGTCACGAGATAGAAAATACTGCTATGGGCGCGTATTTACCCCTTTTTCCCATTGTGCGTCGGATCGGGAATCGGTCAATGGCAAAAAAATAGCTCTTAACGAGAGATAAAATATTGCTCATGGGTGTCAAGGTCGGGGGTCGACTGGAAAGTGTTTTTTTGGATTTAAAAAAAATATGGACTTAGTGCAATTGGCGAACGATTATTTTGATAATAAAGCTGATAAAATTGTAAACGTTGTTCGGGCGTAAGTCTTTCCATGATGAAATGCCACACAATAGGAAAGAGTGACCCTAAGTATGTTCGGCGGATTTCCGTTTAAGGTCATTTTAAGTCGATTGAGCAATGTCCGTCCGTCCGCCCGTCTGTCTGTCTGCTGGCTGGTGCGAACGATTACTCTCGAGAGGAGTAACCGATTGACTTCAAATTTGGTAAACGGTAATATTTTTTCTATCTCCGGCTAAGTTCGAATATGGGCTATACTGGTCCACTCCTTCTGGTACCTCCCACACAAAAGGTTAACATTTAGTGAAATATTGATTCTTTAATAACTTCTATACTACTTATTAAAATCTTCTGAAGTTCCACACATTGTATTATTTCATTAGTCGCTATCACCTCGAGAAAAATGGGCCAAACCCCTTTTGGTACCTCCCACACAAATGGACCATTTTGCATCAAAATTTAACTGCTTATAACCTAAAATTATTATATAATTACTTGAAATTTTGTACAGCATAATGTTTTTGTAGCGCTTATAGTCCGGTAAAAAATTGGCATTATTGTACAACCCCCTTTGGTATTTCCAACACAAATGAACCATTTTGTACCAAAAGTTAAGAGCTTTTAACTTTAATACCAGTTCATACAAATACTTGAAATGTTGTACAGTGTAATGCTTTTATAGTACCTATAGTCCAGAGAAAAGTTATTGGGAATCCCCTTTTGGATCCTCCCACACAAATGGATCATTTTGTACCAAAAGTAAACTGATTTACATTTAATACCAGTACATACATACTTTAAAGATATTAAAGGCAATCTAAATTGAAAACAATTTAATTAAAACAAATAAATAAATAAATTTACTAATTTTTTTTTTGGGCCTTAAGGTGAGGGGATTCATAGGTCGGTTTACCCGACTGAACTTTCTTACTTGTTATAAACTCACGGCGATACAAAAAATTTACAATTTTTTTTGGTACTGAATGTGAGGGTATTCTGTTGTCGGTTTACCCGACTGAACTTTCCTTATTGTCGTAAAAGGCTTTAACAATCTTAACGCGCTGCTCAATTATGTACCTCTCCATGGTTGAATTTGTCAAACAGTGAAACAAAGAAATGTCAAATTAAGTTAAGGTGTGACTCGTTTTTTTTTTTTGAGTTTATGGCTTTAATAAGCCTTTTTGGGAGCGACATCTATAGGTGGACTATAACAAAATATGAACTGATTTCAAAAAGTTTTATTGCGATGATTCCTTGTCTTAATTAAATACAAACTGCAAAGATCCTATTAAAATGCTTACAAAATGTGGTATTTATGCGTTAACTTTGGGGCGACCTCTATAGGGTGACTACAACAAAATATGAACCGATTTGTAAAATTGTTGTTGTGTTGAATTTTTGTCAAAATGGAATACAAACCGCAAAGTTTCTGCTAAAATGCATTAAAAATGTGGTATCTATGGCTCAAAAACCGTATTTTAGAGCGAACTCTATAGGGAAACTATTTCAAAACATTGAGCGATATGGCCCATTTGCAATCCCAAACAACCTGCATTTATAAGAAATATTTCTACCAAATTTGATCAACCTAACACTATTATTACGGACTGTAGCGTGATTACAACAGACGGACAGACAGACGGACATGGCTAAATCGTCATAGAATTTTACGACGATTAAGAATATATATACATACTTTATGGGGGTCTCAGATCAATATTTAGGGATAATACAAAACGAGTGACAAAATTAATATATTCATTTTATCACTCCGTTTGTCACACTTCTAAATATTTATCTGAGACCCCATAATGTTTATATATAGGGTAACTCCAAAGAAAATCGACCAAAAATTACGATTTGAAAATTTTACCTTTTTGATTTTGCTGAAATTTTGCAGGCATTTACTGCAAGATGGTATGAAATTTTGACAGTTTACCGTTTGTCAAAATTTATAGCGGTTTGGATTTTATAGGGTGCCAAAGTGGGCATCTACATTTTTTTTTTGGAAAATTAAGCTATGTTCAAGTCGGCATAACTTTAAAACGGAAGGTCAGATTTAAATGAAATAAGTACCATTTTAAAGATATTTAAATATATCTACATAAGTATTATTGCACAAGGATCACAAAATGATTATTAAGGATACCAAAAGGACGAGAATGTCCTTAATCCTTGATTACCCTGAAAAAAAATTTCAATTTTTTTTATTTTACTTCTGAATATTACCCCCATATTTACCCATAAAATACAAAATTTTCAGAATGGGTGCTCAATGGGTTCAAAAAATATGACTTAATTAATGTCCGTATGTCTGTCCGTTTGACTGGATAATGCGAACGATATCTCTGAAAAGGATTGGTCGAATGACTTACAAAATGGTATGTGGTATTATTTTTCTCAAATCTAATTAATGTTTTGAAGCGGCCCATGTCGGACCCCTCCTTGTTGTACCTCCCCCACAAAGGGTTAAAATTTTTTGACATGTTAAAACTCGTATAACTTTTATTCTACTCATGGGAAACCAATGATGATTTCATACATAGTAATTATTTCACCGTACCTATAAGCTGAACATGGGCGAAAATGTCAAGCCCCTTTTGGTACCTCCCACACAAAGGGACCAATTGGTACAAAAGATTAAAAGCTTATAACACTAATACCAGTGCATACAAATACTTGAAATTTTGTACAATGTAATGCTTTTACAGTGCCTAGAAAAGTTCTCCTTCTAGTACATCTCACACAAATAGTAAAAATGTTGTGAAATGTTAAAACTCTTTATTTATATATTTACTTTAATGAGTTTCTCATTTTTTTACATTTCACAAAATTGTTACATTTGTATGGGAGGTACCAGAAGGGGCGTGGCAATAACGCCCAATTTTCGCTTATTTGAAGGTACTATAAAACCATTACATTGTACAAAATTTCAAGCATTTCCATGCGCTGGTATTAGTGTTATAAGCTTTTAACTTTTTGTACCAATTGGTCCCTTTGTGTGAGAGGTACCAGAAGGAGCGTGGCAATAACGCCCAATTTTTACTTAATTGAAGGTACTATAAACTCATTACATTGTACAAAATTTCAAGTATTTTTATGCACTGATATTAGTGTTATTAGCTTTTAACTTTTTGTACCAATTGGTCCCTTTGTGTGGGGGCCCATTTTTGTTCAATTAATATGTATGAAATCATCATTGGTTTCCCATGAGTAGTATACATAGAAGTTATAAGAGTTTTAACATGTCACAAAATTTTAACCCTTTGTGGGGGAGGTACTACAAGGAGGGGTCCGACATGGGCCACTTCAAAACATTAATTAGATTTGAGGAAAATAATAACTAATAACTAATCATTCGGTCAATCCTTTTCAGAGATATCGTTCGCATAATCCAGTCAAACGGACAGACAGACGGACATTAACTAAGTCATATCGTTTGAACCCATTGAGCTCCCATTCTGAAAATTTTGTATTTTATGGGTAACAATGGGGGAAAAATTCAGGAGCAAAATAAAAAAAAAATTAAAATACTTTTTTCAGGATAATCAAGGATTAAGGACATTTTCGTCCTTTTGGTATCCTTAATACACATTTAGTAATACTTTTGTGTATAATGCTTAGAATGAATGTTAATATCTTTAGAATGGTACTTTTTTCATTTAAATCTGACCTTCCGTTCTAAATCTTGGAATCTACGTGTCTTGCGCTATGAAGCATAAGGTTATTCTAATAGAATCACTCATGGGACAATGTGAACTAATTTTTATAGAATTATCTATCGGTAGTTTTACAGTGCTAGTAGTGGCAGTCTATTTACCGAATGGAAACTTGGATTGTTTTGAATCAACAGTAGGTAATATTATGGAAAGATACACCAATATAATAATAGTGGGAGATTTTAACTGCAATCTTTTCAATTCGGAGAAAGCTTCATGTGTTCGATCTTTATGTCATCGCTTGAATTTGTCTATAAGACATAACTCTATGCCAACTCATCATGACGTGCGGTGTAATATGTCATCCCTCTTGGATTATTATCTTTTGTCAGGGTATCCCCTGGTGAACTCTACTAGTCAATTTCAGTGTCCATTTTTAAATTCACATCATGCTTCCATCTATGGTTCATTTGAATTACCTGAAATTTCTCATCAAATTACTGATGAGTACATTGAATATCGCGATTATTCTTTGGTTGATGTTGAAGCTTTGAATATATCGATACAGGAGCATGATTTTAACACTTTTTATCATACAATGAATGTAAATTTTCAAGTTTCTGTATTAAGTTCTTTAATAAACAGCCTGTTTACTTTAGTCCCCATTGTAAAGTTTAGGGTCAGACGTAAAGCCTGCGAGTGGCTGAAGTCTAAAGAAATAGTTTATGCTAATTCTCTAAGAGATATTGCCTATGGGGCATACATTAAAGACCCAACTCCTTATAAATGGAGTATATTCTGGAAATACAGGAATAAGGCCAAGAGAAATATGCGTAGGTTGCAAAAGGGGTATTTTGGGAATATTTTTCGCAATGTGAGTTCAAGAGACATGTGGAACCATTTGAGAGCGGCTGAAAAGTCCAACCCGTCTGTTTGTGATATTATACTTGACGTTAATGAAGTAAATGACAATTTCTTGAATGGGCTAGACGTGGTTTCGAACAATGAAATAGAATATCCGTTTATTGCAGAAAATAATGGCAACTTTTCGTTTTCTAATATTAATATATCGGACTTGTTTATTGCATTTGGAAACATTAAATCGAATGCTTGTGGTGTGGATGGCATACCGCTGAAATTTATGAAAATAATCATATTAATCATACTAAGTAATCATATTTTGCACTTGTTCAATTGTATGATTAGTACGTCTACATTTCCAAATGATTGGAAATTGTCAAGAGTCATTCCTGTACCGAAGGCTGGTGCTTCTTATGAGATGGACAATTTAAGACCAATTACCAATTACCGATATTATCAAAAATATCCGAGCACGTTATTAGGTTTCAGTTGGTGCAATATATTGAGCAGTTTGATCTGTTGAATGCTCGGCAAACAGGTTTTCGTCGCGGTTGTGGTGTGTCTTCAACCTTACTAGGAATAACAGAATCTGTGAGGGAGTTTGTTGACAGAGGAGATTGCTGTATTTTGATATCATTGGATTTATCTAAAGCATTTGATCGCATTGATCACATAAATATGATACAAAAGCTTCGTAACAACTTTAATTTTTCATACACTTCATGTAATCTCATACACTCCTATTTATCAGAAAGAAGGCAATTTGTTTCATTTAACCATCAGAACTCTAGTATAAGGTCTGTTAGTTCTGGAGTGGCGCAGGGCTCTGTTTTAGGCCCCCTGTTGTTCACAATGTATTTGAATGATTTTTTTAGTATTGTTGAATCGGGTATGTGTTCTTCATATGCTTTTGCAGACGATATACAAATTGTTTTCCACCATAGATCACTTGATCACTTACAGGTGGTAATAGATGACACTTTGCAGCAGGTTCAATCTTGGATGGTAATCAATAACTTTGTATTAAACGTTTCGAAAACAAAAGTTTTAAAATTTGATTCTGGGCACCAAGAAAGCCTTACTGTATGTATTGACAATAGAGAACTCGAAATTGTTGACAGAATCAAAATCTTAGGCGTTACTATAGATTCTAAACTCAGTTATTCATATCATATTGATAATATTTATTCAAAGGTTTTTTTCACTCTTAGAAGATTATACTCTCATAACATGATCTTACCCTATAGTGTTAGACGTAATGTGGCCCATGCTTTGCTAATGTCTCAGGTGTCTTTTTGTATGGAAGCATATATGTGTTCTACATCAAGCAATATTAATAGAATCAGATTATTAGTAAACAAGATTGTACGGTTTGTCTTTAACATTAGGCATTCGAGTTCTCGTCTGGTAGATGGTCAGAACCTTTATCACTACAATCACATTTCGCAGTATGTAAAACGTTTTTTAAATTGCACTTTTGCGAACTACTTGACTATAAAGAATTTATTAATGTTCTACAAAGTAATAAAAAGTTGCAAGCCGAAATTTTTGGCGGAGCGTTTTAGTTTTTTACATTCTCAAAGGAATTTGCAAATTTTTATCCCCATAAGACATTACTCCATATATGATAAATCATTTTTGATGACTATTGCCCATATATGGAATAACTTGCCCAATGAATTAAAATCGTTTGCATGGTCTCTCTCGGCGTACCACAGAAAACTCTTAGATTTTCTTGGAGACTAAATTATTCTATTCCATCGCTGGTGGACTTCCATTCGACATAATATGTTTTTGTCTTGTAAATCTTATGGATTGAAGCTGTTAATATACTTAAACAATTGTAGATTTAAGTTAAGTTTTAGGGTTACTTAAGTTTATAACATATTGATAATCAATTGTAATATGTATTTGGCCAATAAGGGCTTCTTGTATTACAGAAATGAATTAAATAAAAAAAAAAAGTTATGACGACTATATGATAGCTTAATTTTCAAAAAAAAAATTAGATGCCCCACTTTGGCACCCTATAAAACCTAAACCGCTATAAATTTTGACAAACGGTAAACTGTCATTATTTCGTATCATCTTGCATTATGCCCGTGCAAAATTTCAGCAATATCGAAGTTCATAAAAATTCAGAGTGGGTCGATTTTCTTTGAAATTACCCTATATTCTTAATCGTCGTAAAATTCTAAGGCGATATAGCCATGCCTGTCTGTCCATCCGTCCGTCTATTGTAATCACGCTACAATCCACAGTACTTGAGCTAGGTGTCTGAAATTTGGTATAGATACTTCCTATAGCTGCAGGTAACTTGGAATTTAAAATGGGCTATATCGTTCCATATTTTGATATAGCTCGAAAACAAAGAAACCATATTTCACAAAATATCCTTTAACCCTTTTTATTTGAAAAATCTATAGATAAATATAGAAATTATAGACCTTTTGGTAGAATACGAATATTTGGCTGAAATCCCTTTTGGGACATTTAAAGTATTTTGCGTCCGTCCGTTCATTCGTCTGTCTGTCTGGCTGGCACACACAATTAATTTCGACTGGAGTAACTGTTTGATTCAAAATTTGGTATGTTTTTATATTTTTTCTATCTCAGGAAAAGATCAAAGATAGGCCATGTTGGTCCACTCCTTCATGTACCTCCACCACAAAGGTTAAAAGTTTAGTGATGTATTGTTTAATAACTTCTATATTACTTATCAGAAAATTTCACAATTGGTCGCTATTACTTTAAAAAAATTGGCGATGTTTCCACGTCCCCTTTGGCACCTCCCATACAAGTGGATCATTCTGCACAAAAAATTAACGGCTTATAACTTCGATTCCTGCACGTACAAACGCCTGAAATGGTGTACATTCAACTAGAATTTTTGAAAAATTGGCGTTATTCCCACGCCCCTTTTGATACCTCCTAAACAAAACGGTCAAAATTAACAACATAAAAAATTATTTTTTTTAATTAACCTTACTTTTACAATATGGTATATAACTTATACATTTATCCATAGGCATTATTTCCCCATTAGAATGGTAGCTTTCAAAAAAATGGAAGAAAAAATGTTGCGATTTTTTATGGTTTTTTCGTACCAGCAAAAAACGATTGATTTAACGACCGTTAATAAACCGTTGTCTCCATCTGAAAGTTGGATTTCCAACACTTGTTGCCTTCGTAATTTGCTTTAATTTAAAGGGTATCGCTGCACTATCGGGCTTATACTACAAATATTGTCCAAATACTACGACTTTCCATGAAAATTTTAATTAAAAAAAAATTTAAAAAAAACTACGATTCTAACAGATTCTCCCGGCTTCAACACAATTTTGTTTCCATATTATTATAGAAACAAATATTGTATATAAAGTGTTTTTTACCACGAACAAATTTCGATGTATGATTCTCTCAAAATGATGGACAATGTCATCGGTTTATGCCCCGATTTAACTTTGTTTTTCTCTATGAAAAATAATCTACTCGTATAATGAATATTTATTGGTTTGCGTTCTGGTGATAAATGGCAATGCAAACTGATACGCATGGTAATAAACCATGAACTGCATTATTTTTTTAGGAGAAGCCTGACATGCAAATTATACTTAATAAATGGACTACCTTAAGTGTCTTCTCACAAAATATAAGAAAAAACCATAAACGCTTTCATTTTCCCAGTGCAGAAGTTCAACAAAAAATATCTGACCACCCACTAACCGCCTGGTACTTGACTCTACTTTCTTTTAACTATACGTAATCATTAATGTTATTTATTTAAAATTCTTATTGTGAATCAGTTCTAATAATGCTAATCGGGAACACACCCTCTCGGTGCTATACCTGTGTCTGCGAAAAAAAATGTAAAATAATAGTAAAATTTAATTTGCTTCTGCATAATAGAAGTTTTTCTGCATTTCTGGCATAGCTATTTTGCTAATTAAATCCCTTTGATATTTGAATGGAAGCAAACAGTTATATGAGATGAGGAAAGTACGAGAAAATAGCAGTACCAGCAGCAGCATTATCATCATCATTAATCCATAAATACATTTCATTCTCAAGTGGCCAAGTGTTCGATTGTATTTGATTAGCAATCGAATAAAATATTTATTAAATTAAGTTAGCATATCGCAAAAAAACGCTTTGAAATAATAGCCAGGGGATAATTTTTTTAGGTAATGTAATCAATTGAATATATGTTTGAAGGGAAATAAAAAGTACAACAATTGAAATAAAAGGGGTGAATAATGAACGCTATTAGCCAACTCCGTTTCATTAAATCATGCATTTTTATACCCTCCGCCATAGGATGGGGGGTATATTCATTTGGTCACTCCGTGTCTAACACCTCTAAATATTGATCTGAGACCCCACATATTCTTAAATTCTAAGACGATTTAGCCATGTCCGTCTTTCCGTCTGTTGTAATCACGCTACAGTCCGTAATAATAGAGCTAGGTGGCTGAAATTTGGATTAAATACTTCTTATAGCTGCAGGTAACTTGGGATTGAAAATGGGCGATATCGGTCCATATTTATATATAGCTCCCATATATAGCATCTAACTTGCTGTTCCTACTGTTCTCATCTACTATATTTTTTTGGTGTTTTTCTGTGTTATTTTCTTTAGGTTTGAGTTATTTTGTATGGCCACATGCTATCCATGGTGGAGGGTATATAAGAATCGGCATGGCCGAACTTAACGCTTTTACTTCTTTACATTCCCTTCCTTTCGTTGGAATCGTTTAGATGAAGTGGACAAATTAAGGTCTAAAGAGAATATTCATCGACCACTTCCTCTATACTAGAGTCGACCACACTGTGGTCTTCCTCTATACTAGAGTCGACCACACTGTGGTCTTCCTCTATACTAGAGTCGACCACACTGTGGTCTTCCTCTATACTAGAGTCGACCACACTGTGGTCTTCCTCTATACTAGAGTCGACCACACTGTGGTCTTCCTCTATACTAGAGTCGACCACACTGTGGTCTTCCTCTATACTAGAGTCGACCACACTGTGGTCTTCCTCTATACTAGAGTCGACCACACTGTGGTCTTCCTCTATACTAGATTCGACCACTAGGGTCTTCCTATATACTAGTGTCGACCACTAGGGTCTTCCTATATACTAGTGTCGACCACTAGGGTCTTCCTATATACTAGTGTCGACCACTAGGGTCTTCGTCTATACAAGAGACGACCACTGTGGTCTTCCTCTATACTATAGTCGACCACACTGTGGTCTTCCTCTATACTAGAGTCGACCACACTGTGGTCTTCCTCTATACTATAGTCGACCACACTGTGGTCTTCCTCTATACTAGAGTCGACCACACTGTGGTCTTCCTCTATACTATAGTCGACCACACTGTGGTCTTCCTCTATACTAGAGTCGACCACACTGTGGTCTTCCTCTATACTAGAGTCGACCACACTGTGGTCTTCCTCTATACTAGAGTCGACCACACTGTGGTCTTCCTCTATACTAGAGTCGACCACACTGTGGTCTTGCTCTATACTATAGTCGACCACACTGTGGTCTTCCTCTATACTATAGTCGACCACACTGTGGTCTTCCTCTATACTAGAGTCGACCACACTGTGGTCTTCCTCTATACTATAGTCGACCACACTGTGGTCTTCCTCTATACTAGAGTCGACCACACTGTGGTCTTCCTCTATACTAGAGTCGACCACACTGTGGTCTTCCTCTATACTAGAGTCGACCACACTGTGGTCTTCCTCTATACTAGAGTCGACCACACTGTGGTCTTCCTCTATACTAGAGTCGACCACACTGTGGTCTTCCTCTATACTAGAGTCGACCACACTGTGGTCTTCCTCTATACTAGAGTCGACCACACTGTGGTCTTCCTCTATACTAGAGTCGACCACACTGTGGTCTTCCTCTATACTAGAGTCGACCACACTGTGGTCTTCCTCTATACTAGAGTCGACCACACTGTGGTCTTCCTCTATACTAGAGTCGACCACACTGTGGTCTTCCTCTATACTAGAGTCGACCACACTGTGGTCTTCCTCTATACTAGAGTCGACCACACTGTGGTCTTCCTCTATACTAGAGTCGACCACACTGTGGTCTTCCTCTATACTAGAGTCGACCACACTGTGGTCTTCCTCTATACTAGAGTCGACCACACTGTGGTCTTCCTCTATACTAGAGTCGACCACACTGTGGTCTTCCTCTATACTAGAGTCGACCACACTGTGGTCTTCCTCTATACTAGAGTCGACCACACTGTGGTCTTCCTCTATACTAGAGTCTTCCTCTATACTGTAGTCTTCTTCTATACTAGAGTCGACCACTAAAAACAAAAAAAGAAATTTCTTTTGCCGGAAATACACAGTGTAATTGGTTATGTGGAAAGCTTACTAGTTTTTTTGTGTGTGTATGGTGTCTTGTCAGTATTTCTAGATGAAAATAAGAAACGAGCCAACAAATTGAAACTTTGATAATACACATGGGGTCAGTTGGAGTAGCTTTTCTATGTTTAATATATTACCAATGTTGCCAGTTCCATTATATTCCAGCACGTCCATCCTTGTACACCATT
Organism: Eudasyphora cyanicolor; assembly: GCA_963930755.1. Classification (NCBI taxonomy): domain Eukaryota; kingdom Metazoa; phylum Arthropoda; class Insecta; order Diptera; family Muscidae; genus Eudasyphora; species Eudasyphora cyanicolor. The sequence continues at coordinate 151,150,908 of OZ005736.1, read as the reverse complement.
TTTCAAGGAATTCCCGTTTATGGAGGAGGACGACATTCATACTTTTGTCCTCTTGGACTTGGATGGAACATCAGTGCGTGTATTTTAAAATTTTCTCGTTCTGCGAAACGAAATAAAAGTGAAATATGTGTAGACCAGCCACAAAATGTGTCAATACCGACGCGTGGCTTCGAATGCAATTGATAGGAGACATTTGTCGCTGTCACCAATGTCCACCCAATGGCATCCGTCTTTGGGTGTGTGAATTTAATACGAAACACATTTTCATATTTCCGTTTCCATTAAAACATACATCTACTATTTATTTGTACATATTTAGTTATGTACGTCCTTGAATTGTGAACAAAATTCCTCAATCTGTGAATGTTAGGTTCAGTTGAATAACCACGAATTTTATAGTTTCCACATAGCTTTGGCAATTTCAAAGAAATGTTTATTGTTCTTATAACTCTCAATTTAGCTTTTACAGTTTTTAATAGTTTCATAAAATTGTAATTCATATCATTTTCATATACTCTTACCTTCGCATAAAATGTATTTTCTTCGTTACACCCAAAACTTCTATGCGGTTGAGCAACAACATAAACTTCATAAATCATATGAAGACATCAAAAGTTCAAAGCATATTGAAATATATAGTTCCACGTCATGGACTACAATAATGCCATAGAATACATCTGACATTTTCGCATTTTCTCCGAAAATATGCAATGAAACTGCAAACGTTTGTAGGAATATCTATTTTGTTATTTATGCTTTATAATATTTCATGGAATGTTTGTTTTCTGTATGTTGCGAGATCAACGTTTCCTTTTTTTGTGCATCAGCAACAAATGTACATATATAGAAAATAGATGATGTTCATATTTTATTATTGATTTATGAATTCTTATACATCTTTCTCTCGTTACAATATAAATGTAAAAAAGTATTTTATGTGAATCTGTCAAGTATTCACATTTTTTATAGCCTCACTTTGTTGAAAGAGGGTATGTATCATTTGCTAGGGCCAAAAGCGTAACACTTTGAAGGAGTGTTCTCAGACAATATGTAAGGCTTGTGGAAAGCCGTTTCAGTATATTTTACGCCGTTTGAGCAATGTCCGTCAGTCTGCCTGCCTGTCTGTCCGATGAGCACGACAACTCAGCTAACGAGTGACCTATTAACTTCCAACTTTACACATACATACGAATATATGGTATTATTTTCTCCTATCACTGGTGATGTTCGAAAATAAACCATGCGAATGCACTTCTTGCGGTATGTTTCCCATAGAGGTTAGAAGTTTAGTGATATTGGGTCAGATTTGTATACCCTACAACACACTGTGTTAGAGGCAGCGCACCAGCCAGACATACGTACGAACGGACATTGCTCAAATAACTTAAAATGGCCGAAAACGCCGCCAAATATACTTGGGGTCTCTTAGCTAACTCCTTCGATGTGTTACACTTTTGGTCGGCAGCAATTGATATCTACCCAAGAAAAAAGTTTACTAACTTTAAAGGCAGTGGCAATGATTTCGAGCCAATGACAAATTATCTTTAAAGTAAGAACATTTCATTTAAAGCCAACTTATAATTAGCTCGAAATCATTGCCGCCGTCTTTAACATTTTTTTCAGTGTACTTACCCTTGTTCACAATAGTGGGTGTATTAAAACATGATTTTGATAAAATTCTCTTACTTCTACCAAAGGGGCTATAAGCTATCTGCGGTATAACGATTTTCTTTAAATTGAGCAACGTTGGTCCATGGATCAAGATACTCTACTACGCTAAAATTCAAAACAATTGGATGTAAAATACAGTTTCTATAGGGCTAAAGGGCCAATTCGGACGAAACATATAAAGTGTGGTCCAACGTAAACGCACAATATTAATTAATAATAAAACAAAAAATGCTCAGAGAATTATCTTAATATGTTTTATTATCATAGAAGGATCTATGACAATTATGTGTGAAACCAAATATCGGTCAAGTGTCCGCCACGACTTCGGTGGTATACCTCTATCAATGACTTTTCAATCACTCTGAGACATATTTGTGATTCAATGTCGTTAATGTGACGAATTATCGCATTCTTTAGCTCTTGAATTGTTCTTGGCTTATTGACGTATACTTTTTCTTTTAAATATCCCCAAAGAAAGAAGTCCAACGTCAAATCAAATGATCGTGGCGGCCAATTAACATCGCCACGACGCACTATGGACGGAAATGGGAAATTGTGGCCAAAATGCTCTAAAATCAATAAAAAAAATGCTTGGATTTTGATGAAACTTGGAATGAAGACAAGTAAATTACCCATATTATTCATATAGCGCAAAATGTTCTTTTATTTTTTAAATTTTCATAATTTTTCAATAAAAGCGACGTAAAAGCTTCGAAAAAGCCACAATCATTAAATTTTTATTATTTTATCGCAAATTCTGAATAAATAAGACCATTTCTAAGAAAATCGAAGCATAATTTTAAAAGCTGTAGCTAATTTAGCACGTCAACTCACTTAAATTTTAAAATACGATATAACGCACGAAGTGCACCGAAGGCGCAGGTGAAACCTTTACAGAATATCACAGAACACCTCAACGGAAACCCAAAAAAAATTTTTTTAGTGACGCCTTGTGACGTTTTCTGGTTATAACAAAAGTAATGTAAAACCAGTAAGGAAAGGCAGAAAGTCGGGCGGGGCCGACTGTATAATACCCTACACCTCCATAACAATGCGATAAGGGTGATTGCGATAATAATTTGGAATAATTGGTAAATGGGTAAGAACATATATATGTGGATATACCTAATTCTGAACCGATAATCTCTAAATTAATCAATATTCTTCCTAAATTGAGAAACATCTTTCTAGAGACTATTGTAATGATCGGAAGTAAAGTACAACTTCTATAGCGCTTTGTAACCAAATCAAAAGGAACATGTATATGGAGGTTATATATAAATCTGAATCGATTTTCCCTGAATACTCATTCATGTAAAATAGAAACCTCTTTCTGTCGAATTTCGTACTGATCGGATATAAAATACAGTCTCTACAGCGCTTGAATTTCAAATCGGGGGTAACATATATATGGGAGTTATATCTAAATCTGAACGGATTTTCTCCAAATTTGGCAGTATTCCTTCGAGTAATAAGAAACCTGTTTCTGCCGAATTTTGCACTGATCGGATATAAAATACAATTTCTACAGCGCTTACAGGTCTAATCGGGGGTAACATATATATGGGGGCTATATCTAAATCCGAACCGATTTTCTCCGAATTTAGCAGTATTCCTTCATGTAATAAGAAACCTCTTTCTGCCGAATTTCGCACTGATCGGATATAAAATAACATTTTTACAGCGCTTACATGTCAAATCGGGGGTAACGTATATATGGGGGCTATATCTAAATCTGAACCGATTTCTTCCAAATTTAACAGTGTTCATTCATATAATAACAAACCTCTTTCTGCCGAATTTCATACTGATCGGATATAAAATAAAGTTTTAACAGCGCTTACATGTCAAATCGGGGCTAACATATATATGGGGGCTATATCTAAATCTGAACCGATTTTAACCAAATTCAATAGGGATCGTCCTTGGGCCAAAAAAAAAGATATGTGTAAAGTTTCGTCGAGATCGGACCATAATTGCGACCTGTACTTTGATTACAAGAATAGATGCACAGACAGACGGACAGACGGACATAGCTAAATCAACTCAGAAAGTGATTCTAAGTCGATCGGTATAATAAACGATGGGTCTATTTCTTCTCCTTTTGGGTACCACAGTGTGGTGTAGGGTATAAAAACCTTGGATATTTCAAGAGTTCCTTAACAAAATTCTTAATAACTCTATCTTTCTAAATAAATAAATCATTATTAATTTTTCGATCAAAATTCTTGATTTGCTTAGAAAAACTTTAAATGGTTATATCTCCTTACATAGGAGTCATGAAGCAAAAATTACGAAATTTTGTGATCACTTATTTATTGATAAAAATTGTAGATTTGCTTAGCAAAACTTAAGGTGGCTCTAACTCCTTAATCATGCAACCTTAGTGAAAAGAACAAAATTTTGTGATCACTTGTTTTAAATTTGGAATGTCCTCACCAAAACATAAAGTGGATCTATCACTTAAAATAACATGCATCGGCCGAGCGAAAGGACGAACATTTTAAATAAGTTGCTTTCAGTAAAAATTGGTATAAAGTTAACGATAATTTAATCTCGTTAACATGAAAAAGACGACATTTTGGGATCACTTGTGTCAATTTTAGATTTTCTTAGCAAAATTTAAAGTTGATAGATCTCTCTAGATAAGTGACCAAACCTTTGATCACTTGATTTTGGCCAACCTTAAATGGCTTTCTCATTCAATAAGCGTCCTTGAGCGAAAAGGACAACGTTATATGTTCACAATGTTTGTATTTCCTTATATATAAAACCTTTAATAAGATACCTAGAGCGAAAAAGACGAAACTTTTGATCAATTAATTTTGGTAACAATTGACAAACCTTAAATGGCTTTCACATCAAATAAGCGTCCTAGAACGAAACTAACAAAAATATATGATCGTTAAGTTTTGGTCGACTTTCTTGATTTCCTTAACAAGATTTAATAAAGCTGTATCTCCTGAACTAAGAGACCTAGAGCAAAGATGGCGATATTTTGTGATCACTTTTTGGTCAACATTTTCGATTTCCTTAGCGAAACTTTTGTTAGACACAATAATGATAGTTGCACAAATTGATGGATATATCCATCCATCTCTCAATTTGGCTCATTTGCTCTTCAGAAGATGTATTTTGTAAACGTGAATTAATGTCAACATGTTTTATTATCTGATATCGTATAAATTGCTAAAAAAAAAATATATGGTTCGAATATAATAAGCAACAATAATATCCAAATAATGTAAAATTTAGATAAGTGCCGGATATATGTAATTCCCAATGGGACATCCTAGCGCCAAAGAAGCTGTCCTTTTGAACATTCAGCACTAAATGAGATTAGTTTTTTGAACTAAAAATGAAAACTAATGAATTTGAGAATATTTTACCGAATATTTTATTTTTTTATTAAAATTCGAAATATTGGAAAATATGAAAATTCTTAAAAAAATTGAGTAAATCTTCAAACAATCTTAAAACAAATGCACACTTACATACACCATAAAAAATAAACCAATCAAAACTGCAAAAAAAATTTGGGAACCATCCAAATGTGGTAGTTATCTCAATTTTGCATTAAAAAATATCAAAATAGAACAACCGGGCACAAAAAATATAAGGACTAACTTGCTCCCATTTCAAAACCATAGCCTATTAACCAAATAAATGGCATAATTTATACAATTATCTGGGACAAAAATCAATTATTTGTGAAAATCACATTTATCATTATTTATTATCTTCAAAATTGGCGACTAACCTTTTTCAAGAACTGCGTGAAAGATACAGAAAATCCATTTTTCCTTTTTAACAAATCGGATTAATTTGATGGTTTGACGTGTCAGTCAATTAAAAAAGCTGTCATAGATTTGTTGAAAATACTCCCGCCGAAAACAAAATCAGTTCACACTTCAAAATTGTTGGGATACTCACCAACCCATCAAATGACAAACCAATTATTATGCCCTTCATTTCATTTCATTTTTTGCCGTTGATCCAGAGTCATTTGGATTTACCCTTAATCACCAAACACACACACACACTAAGACAAAATAAGATAAACGACAAAGTAATGCTATCGATATACCTAAGGACGAGAAGACAATTTAGTATAAATAATATTTATTTTATGAAAAGGTGATGAACTTATCCAGAGTGTCAGAGTTATGCTTCTGCTGATCGTCCTTCTCGCTATGTGTGATGATAGATGGTCCAGGGGGTTGAAAAAGGTTTAGGTGTGCCAACAAATTTAAAAAAAGGAGTACGAAAGCTGTCAAAGGGAAGCAGTCATTAAAGGAATACAAACTCGCACTTCCGCACATTGGAGGACATGAGTGAAAATATAGCTAATATCGATGTAGCGGACTATATGGTTCCCTGCTAGTGCAGAATAAGCGCACATAAAACAGTACTAAATCTGTGTCGATAATCTTCAAATTTTACAATATTATTTTTGAAATCTAGGGCCCTATTTTCAACATGAACTATTGTTATGTTATCTTTATGTCGATGGCCCATATTCATATGTGTCTACATTAAAAACCCAATTTTTGCAGGAGAGCAACGAAACTGTTTTATTGTAACATTACACTATGCAACAATTTTTTTTCGAAGGGCAGTTTCTGCTGTAATATGGAGCCCTCAACACGAAAAAATTTTAACAAAATTTTATGTTAAATTTATTAACAAAAAATGTTTCTTAAAAATTCTAATTTTCTTGGAAGATGCCTTTAATATTTGGACCATTTTTTAAGTATATGCTCGTTAACGCCGGGATACACTTTAAATTAAAGGAAATTATGAGAACTACAAATGCTAGTAATGGCACTTTCTTGTAGAAGCAGAAGTTTAGTAACTGTTTTTTTTGTTGGCGCGAAAAACCATAAAAAATATAAAAAATAATCGCCAACAAATATTTTAAAAGCTAGCATTCTAACGAAGAAAACAATGCTTAATTGAAGAAAATCTATGGATAAATGTAGAAATTATAGCACTTTTTGTAGAAATAAGAGAATTTCAACAAAATTATTAAAATTAAGGGTATATATCAGATGGGCCAATGTGTAACACATCGCTGGAGTGACCTAATAGACACCAAAAATATTTGGCGGAAATCCGTTTTGGGCAATTTTATGGCATTTGAGTAATGTCCGTTAGCCTGTCCGTCTGTGTGTCTGTCTGGTTGGTGCGCAAGATAACTTTCGACAGGATTAATCGATTGACTTCAAATTTGGTATGTGTCAATATTTTTTTCCATCTCAACATAAGGTCAAAGATGGACTATGTTTGTCCACTCCTCCGAGTAGCTCCCCCACGTAAAAAACCGATTTTCTTGCCTTTTTTCACTTGAACGCCTATAACTTTGTTAGTTATAAACCATTTTCAAACGCTAAAAGAATTTGGAAAGATGAGAATTAGACCTTTCGAACGATGTATATTTTGTTTATTTGAAGCTGTAGAAATATAGGTTTATTTGTCCTACAAACACATTTTTTCATTTTTGTCCGTAATTTTCTTGTTTAGTCAATGTTTTTACCAATAATATTGTTATTTTAGAGATTGAAAATCGGTTTATAGCTAACAAAGTTATAGGCGTTCAAGAGAAAAGGGCAAGAAAATCGTTTTTTAACCCTTAAATCCGGATTTAGGGGGTGCCCGGCAAATTTCGTAAAACAAACGTTGTTCTACTCGCCAAGACCTACAAGAAAAACAGTATCGCGGTTTTTGGTTTTTGGACTGTCGCACTGTGTTATCTCATAACTACTATAGGTACCACTATTCATAATCATTCACAATTTCACACATAGAATAAGTTCTTTGGTCGCAATCATCCGGGGAAAAACGGGCGAAGTTGCCACACCCCTTTGTTACCTCCCATACAAATGGACCATTTTGCACAAAAGTTAAACGGCTTATAACTTTGATTCCAGTCCATACAAATACTTAAAAGTATGTGGAGTGTAATGTTTTTATAGCACCCATAGTACAGGGTGGCTGATGAATATTGCTACATTAAATATTGCTACTCAAATAACTTTTTTTTCAGTGTATGGAATTCAGTTTTCTTTTATTCAAGTTAAAGCTCATTAAATTTAGCTTAATTGGTTTTAAAAATAATGGAATTTAAATGCCCCCTGCTCGTTGATGCATGTGCGGCATCTTACCAAAAAGTTGTTCATTACTGCTTGGAGAGTTGAGACGGGAGTAGCCGCAATTGTTTCTCGAATGCATTGCTTTAGTTCATTCAAATTTGTTGGTTTTGCTTTGTAGACTTCCCGTTTGCAATAACCCCACAAGAAAAAGTCAGGTGCAGTAAGGTCAGGCGACCTGGGGGGCCAACGGAATGTGGAGTTTCTGGATATCAGCTTATTGGGAAATTTTCGCCGCAATTCTGTCATAACAGGCCGGGCTATGTGAGCAGTTGCACCATCTTGCTGGAACCACACAGAGTTGAAAAAATTCTCATTCGGCGTAATTCTGGATAGAAAAACTCTCTCAACATGCTCAAGTAACGGCCTCCAGTAACTGTAACGGTGTGACCGTTTTCTTCGAAGAAGTAGGGCCCGACAATGCAGTGTGATGAAACTGCACACCACACTGTGACATGAAGTGGATGCAATTCCGTCTCATGGAGTATCTGTGGGTTGGAAGCACTCCATATTCGAAAACTTTGTTTGTTTAGTTGCTGTTTAAATCGAAATGGGCCTCGTCAGACATCAAAAGACAGTTCAACATGTTTCCGTCCTCTTCCACCATTTGAAGCATCTTCTGGAAAAATTCCAAGCGAATCGGGAAGTCTGCTGAGTTCACTTTGTTGGTCATTTGAATTTTATATGGGAATAACTCCAAAACGTTGTGCATAATTGACTGCAATGACTGTCTGCTTATACCCATTTGAGCAGATAAGGTTCTTGTCGAAACTGTTGACTGTCCCATGCTCGGAAAAATTGTTAACAAGTCTCTTTATGGTCCATCTGCTCGGAGGATTGCCGCCAAACGTGCCCCTATACTATCTTTGAACCGAAACTACGGACTTCAGTGCGTAATAGCGGCGGACTATCCAAATTCTTGTTTCAGTGTCCCAGTTATCCATTTTTGTTAAATCTCAAAATCAATCTGCAAAATAAAAAAAAAATAACCAGATTCATTAAATTGAAAAAAAGTTATTAATTTTTTTTTTGGTAGGAGCTTTTATCAGCCACCCTGTATATTGAAAAAAATGGGCATTGTTGCCATGCACCTTTTGGTACCTCCCAAACAAAGTTGCTCAAATAGAAAATATGAAAAATGATTTTTGAATTTCCCTTACTTTAACAATATGGGTCATAATTTATGCATTTATTCATAGATTTTTTGCAAATAGGCGTTGTTTTTAAAAAAATGGAACAAACAATTTTTTGGCGATTTTTTTCTATTTTCTAAGGATTTATTCGTGCCTGAAAAAATTATTTTTCTTGAAAAAAAATCAAATTTGTTCTTATTGTTTTAACGACAGTTGCTAAACATCCATTTCTACGTGAATGTTTTCAGCATATTTAGCCCTCATAATTTCCTTTAATTTAAATGGCATCTCGGCTTTATCGAGCTTATACTTCAAAAAATACTACATGTAACTTCCATGAAAATTTGAATTTTTTAAAAAAAAATTTAAAAAAAATTTTGTTTTAGTTTCATAAAATAGTATACCTCAATTTATACAAAAAAAAAGTTTTTAGGTCTCGGACATCAAAAATCTACTACTTGACAATGTCACCCAGACCTATATTTGACGCCTCGTCTTCGCTGTAGTAGTGCTGGGCAGGAACAGAGAAGACTATCCCCTTTTTGTCCTCGTTATCGCAACTGCGACAATGGTCGTTGTATTGAAGATTTAACCGCATTGTAAGATCTCCCATTGGCCAGAAGCCAGTTAGCACAGCGACTAGTCGTGACAAGTTCCGTCAAGTTCAAGTGCTTTTGGATTTTCGACACGCTTCGGTCTAATCCCACCTGGTCTCTGCTGGCTCAAGTCGTAATTGAAGATATCCCTTTTAAAGACTACCAGAGGTGTTGCTACTGATGCCATCGTGTGGTTGTTGGAAGAGGACCCTGCTCTAGCTAGTTCCTCCGGCTTTTTCATTTCCCTCGAGTCCCCTATGACATGGGATCCAGGTGAGAACTACACTGCAACACTGAAAAAAAATACACGGACTCGACAGTATAGGTTCGATTCTACTACCAAAGGGTAGTATAACCCTATACTCGGTTTGGCGAAATTAGTGATCAATTTTTTTTATGGGCCTCCAAAGTTTCTGAATATCAGTGGGCCCCTCGAAAAAGGTGTCATCAGCTTTTGTCCAAAAAATCTTCTTGATAAAATTATATTCGGCTAGTCTGATGCCGAATCCACCCTTAACTCAATTTATGTTAAAATGGCGTTTACGCCACTGAAATAAAGTAACAGCTCTCTTTTAAATACCATACAGATTGGTATAAAATCGTTGCTAATGTTTATCTGCAAATACACATAAATATATTTATAACGGGTGAACTTCTCAGATTCGGAATTGTTCATTCTTGTGTCTAGGTTAGGTTAGGTTAAGAGAGGAAGCCTGTAAAACAGACTCACTTAGACTGTCCAGTCCATTGCGTTAACACAGGGACGTAAGGGAAAACATAAGTTGTCACTAACCCCTCACGTTGAACCAATTTGATTGCTTTAAAAAGCTCAAAAGTTGGCGGATTCCAACATCATCTAAGTTAGCTAACTCCTCAAAGAAATGAGAGCCCAAGGTTGTATGCCGCCTTCTAGAGAGAGCGGGCACAGGCATAGAAGGTTGTCTATTGATTCCTCCTCCTCTTCGTATTCACAGCTTCTGCAAATGTCATTATTCAAGACCTTCAATCTCTGTGCGTGCCGTCCAATAAGACAGTGGCCAGTCATGACAGACACTATAAGTGAGACGCCCGTTCTCGACAATGGAAGGAGTGCTTTGGTGCGTTTTGGGTCTAGACCGAGCTTATTTTTTTCTTATATAACAAAAGCAGTAAATTATAATTTTTATTCATTCGGTTGAAAAATTTCCTGCAAATATTCTATATTTAATTCCGTATTAATCCTGTCCTCTAGCAGCCCTTTTGCTTCTTCATCTAAGTCCCGATGATCTTCTTTCCATTGATGTCGAAAGCTAGAGATCAGTGGATCTGACGTTGCCAATAAAATATTAAATAGATCTTCGTTTATACAATTTCGTGATATTTTTCTGGTTTTGTGCTCCCTATAAAGCCTGTAATCCTTATCCTAGGCTTCATCAGATAGATCTCCGATTGGTACTGAATTATACCATTTCTTAAAGACTACTATACCGTATTTAACCCGTTATCGATAATAGTTTGCAAGAAATGGCAATTTCCTTCTACAAAAATGTACAAAATTTACGTTCTTTTAAATAATATAAAACATTCGCTTTCAGCAGCACGCCTCACCCGCAATTTCAAATATTTTATTCTATTTTTTTGGCTGCCTTAGTTTTAATATGTTAACAATTGAATGGCATCAATATTTTAGAAATAGGTGATGAAAAGAAATTGTGGTTTTGGCCTGTAACATTTAATTCTGAACCACCGTGCAGCACCCATATCAGGTGAATACTGAACTGTTCAGCCATCTCGTTAAGAGATCTGCGACACTCGAGGGCAGTTTTTGAGTTCAGTAATATAGTTTCCAGGGACTTGATAGCAGCCTGACTAACAGAGAAAATATGTATACCGACTTTGGCCAGCACATTAATTTTCAGCCATTCCGCTACCTATTAAATAGCTAAGATTTCTGCCTGGTAAACACTACAGTGATCAGGCAGTCTTTTTGCAAGTGATAGCTGAAGTTCCTTAGAAAAGACACCAAAGTCCACTTGGTTATCGAGGTTGTTTAGAAATTAATGAATCTCCTCAGTCCTGGGATAGACCATTCCATTCTGATCTATCAGCTGTATGAGTGATATACTTCTTGTCAAAGAGTGATTCAGCCACATGGTGTTTTCTTTTCTAATAAATATGTTACCCTGTCAGAGAGCAGCATTTAATAATGTTGCCTATACCCTCTTGTACTGATGCATTTTTTATGGTCAGAATCGTCAGAAACCAAGAATACTCCACTGCGCCACCTAAATAAAGTATCTGTCCAAACTTCATTAGAAAAAGCACGCACGTACAGACACGGTTATTTAGGATATTCGCTCTACGCTGAAAAACATCGGTTTTGTAGGGCAGCGTCCACCCATTTTTGCACCGTGCAAGTTCGACATTTTTTACAAAAGAAAATGAAACCCAATGACAATGCAGCATTTCTTTTACAGACGAAAACAAATAGGCATTTATGGGGCGAAGGGCAGAAAAAATGTAGCATTTTTTGGCACAAAAGATAACAACAATAGTGCACGGGGCAAAATCGCCTTTTTTGATATGTTTGAACCGAAAAAAAATATATTTTGAACACCAATTTTTAAATAACAGGTGGCGCAAAAGTAATCCTCCTATCAGAAAATGCTATAAATTTTGCGATTGGCCCCTAATGTCAGTTCTGTTTTGACATTTGTGTAGTAAACACATGCGAAATACACATGCGAAAACAATGTTACGCTACACTGCTCCAGAACGCGGAATATTGCTGACTATTTAATAATCGGTCGGTGACTTTGGCACAACGTGAATTTCGTCGCAGATTTCCTGGCCGTCCAACGCCTACTGGTGAAACACTGCGACGTTTAGCCGCTCGCCTCGAAGAGACTGCCACAACACGAGATGCTGCCAGGCGTGGCAGACCCCGGAGTAGCCGTTCTGCAGAGAATATTGCTGCTGTAGCCGAGGATGTCATGGAAGCGCCGTCGACATCGACCAGTCGACGTGCCACGCAAATGGGTATCAGTCGACGGTCTCTACTGCGAATTTTGGTACAAGATTTGAAGATGTTTCCGTACAAAGTCCAGACGGTGCATCAGCTGTTAGCTGCTGACCGCCAATCGCGTCTAACATACGCTCGAAAGGTTACTTTTGCGCCACCTGTTATTGTATATTTCTTAGCAAATAAATTTTATTTGAAAATCAATAAAATATATTTGGAACGCATATATTAATATATTACAACAAATTGTATTTGCAAACTAAATTTCTCAAATAAAATATGTGTTTAAATACAATTAAAATTATTATTTAAGATATTTTCCAAATATATTTTATTTAACATAGATTTCCAAAACTTTTGCTGACTTTTACGAATTTCAGTTTTAATTTTTCCTTGGTTTCGAATTGTACCTACCAGATATGATACCATATGCAGCATTAACTTCTGTTTTTAATCAATCATTTCAAATTTCTGAATATTCCAAGCCATCATCAGTTGTCAATCCTCTAAGTACTTTATTACACGATTTCAATTATTATTATTTATTATTTTTACGAACATTAAAAATTTCTAATAATTTAACTTTGAATTACTGGAAAATTTAACACAATTTATGTATTTTATGAATACTTAAATCCAAATAAATATTTGTTTCGAAATAACGGTCACATTGGGATGTTAACAAATATTTGTTTAGAAAAATATCTTCCCAAATACAAAACATTTGTGTGTACCAAATATTATATGTTTAGAGGGTACCCTAAACATATATATGTTTCAAGCCGAATATGTTTGGGACAATATACTACAGAAGCGATTTTTTTCAGCGTGTGTAATCAACAGTGCCGCGAAGGTCAGGCATTCTGTCTAGAATGACACCATGTCCGTAGTCATTTCCTGACCACAATCACAGTTCCCTGAGTCTAATCGCAGTAGATGCGGCATATTGTACTGCTATAATATCAGGCGGCATTAAATGTTGTATAACATTTATGGTTTTTTCTTTTGTGCCCAAAAATGCTACATTTTTCTGCCTTTCGCCCCAAAAATGCCGTCGCACTTGCATGGTGCAAAAATGCAAGATTTCCGCCCTATTTAATCGAAGGGTAGGACGCTGCCCTAAAAAACAGATGTTTTTTCAGCGTCGAGCGATTAGGCTAAATGCCCGCGTGTGTACGTGCGTGCTTTTTTCTAATGAAGTTTGGACGGATGCTTTATTTAGGCGGTGCCGTGGAGTATTCTTTGTTTTTAGTTTTTTTTTACTGAGATTTTTGCATTTTTGTTCTCGATTCTGACCATAAAAATGCAGCACTACAAGATGATGAAGGCGACTTTATTAAAATTCTGCTCTCCGACAGGGCAACATCTTTTTTCAGAAACACCTTTAGTGCCGCAGTTGGTGTCGCTCACAGCGCACCAGTGATACATATGTATAGCAGCCATTCGCTGAATCTTGTTTAGTATCGCACAACAGGTGGATTTCTGCAGAGCTGTCCACCAGACGACAATGCCGTACAGTATTATCGGTCTGACTACTGCCGTATACAACCAATAAACTATACGCGCATTCAGACCCCAGCGTTTTCCCATTGCCCTTTTGCTGGTATACATACAGTCCTATTTGCTCTTTCCAAAAATTTTAGTTTGAAGTGCAACTTCCTGTCTAGTAAAATACCAAAGTATTTTGCGTTTTCAGAGAAGAGAATTTCAATACCCCCAAGGAGATAGGTGTAACTCGTGGTACCTTATTTCTCCTGATGAAAAAACTAGTTCCGTCTTGGTCGGGTTAACACCAAGACCATTACCGGAAGCCCATCTTGCGGTTGTATGAAGGGCCTGCTATAGGATGTCTCTGAGAGTATCCAGAAACTTCCCTCTAACAGCTATTGGCACGTCATCTCAATAGGCAACAACTCTAACACCCATCATCTCCAGAGAAAGTAACATATTGTTCGTGAAGAGATTCCATTCCCCTGCTGACAAATATATGGAGGTCTGTTGATTTAAAACTACTTGAAATGCGTCTCTTAATTAAAATGTTATGAATGAACCTACGTATACTGCTGTCAACCCCCAGTGTTTCTAACGCCGTAATTGTAGCGGCTGGATTTATGTTATTGAAGGCCCCCTCTATATCTAAGAAAGCTACCATAGTATATTCATTAACAGAGAGGGATCCTTCAATAAAGCTGACTAGATCATACAGGGCAGTTTCGGTGAACTTGCCCTTGCTGTAGGCATGCTGTTGGGTGGACAGTAGCCTATGATAAATTTTAGTCCTAGTAACGATCTATTAATCTCTCCAGAGCTTTAAGGATAAATGACGATAGACTAATTGGACGGAAATCCTTAGTTCCAGTGTGGGACGGCTTTCCCGCTTCAGGGATGAAAACAACCCTGGTTTCTCTCCATTTTGTTGGTATGTATGCCTGATTGATACAATGTGTGTATATCTCTCTCAGCCAGGGGGCAATTGTATCAGCCACTGCCTGTAGCTCCGCCGGCGAGACTTTGTCTGGTTCTGGCGACATAAAAGGTTTAAAGGTTGTGATAGTCCAAAGAATTCTAGATTCGGTTACAATCTCGTTGGTAGCGATTCCTCACAGGACATAGTCCAGGAACTATCATCTTTCTTGATGTACCCAATACGTAGTACAAGGTGTTGAGGTTAAAATTTTCCGTAACCTTGAGGCTTCGGGTAAGCTTTCTACGCCACTACAGAAATCAATCCAGCATTTATTTTGATATATCCTTATATGTGTCACAGTCCTGTGCGGCTCTGGTGGCCTTCGCCCTATTGAAGAGCTTCCTAAATTACTAAATTTCTGTTTCTATGTGAAAGTGATATTTTTGACATTTATAGCCCTCATAATTTGCTTAGTTCAGTAGGTATTCCGACTTTATAGAGCTTATAATTCAATATGGTCTAAGTACTAAAGACATCTTCCAAGAAAATCGGATATTAAAGAATTACCATTTTTCGTTCCAGAGTTTTAATGGGTCTCTACCAAATTTCTGACTCAGTTTCAAATGAGAAGAATGCTTGGCTCATCTTTCAAGTGGCGATAACGGTCTTAATTCACCAAAGCCAGACTACTACTTTATCAGCTCCAAGATACAAACTTTCTTTTGAGACGCCTTTTAACTTCTATATTTATATAGAGTGTACAGTTGCATAGAAATTGGCTTTTTGGTTTGTTGGTTGGTGTAAAAAATAATATATTTTTCCTACTCCAGCACTGTGACCGCTCGCCTAATGTCGCTGTGTATAATGAAGATGATGATGATATTGTCGTTGGAACCACTGCCAATGACTGTCATTAAACTTGGTCGCCTTCTCTCTATACGTATTAATCGAATTAATATTAACATTTATTTTTATACCTAAATAAACCCAATTTAAGTTTAAACAAAACCGAACACATAGCAGTATCGAAAACAGACACACACACAGCAACAGCGAAAGCAAACATTTCGAAAAAAAAAATATGAAGCAAATTTGATTTGGGTCAGAACAACGACAACAATTCATGGGCCTCATCTTTTCATCTGCTATTGCTGGTACGGCAATCCGAGTACATCCTCTTTCCGCCAGGACAACGTCGAAGCATTATGCATCGAAATGTACATCCACATCGAACCTACCATCTAACTAACCAACCCCAAAAATAGAATGTCGGCCTGTCGGTTTCGGAGCGGATGAGTTGAGCTCCATTGCTGAGGGTGAGAGTACGGTGTACATATAAAACTTTGCTTTGCATGGAGGTGATGAGGGGTAGGAAGAACCAAGTTGGAGTGGTTGGCAGCAGCTCACTGGGGAGATATGATATGAATGGATGCTTATTAGGTCAAAATATCCTAAAAAGAATGATGTGTTTTACATAAAACGCCAATAAAACGGTCTTCCCTTAGATATTTATACAAACACAGACTCTCCCTAGGCCCTTCGTTGATGGTGAAAAGGTCTGAAAGTGAGGAAATGGGGGCATGGGGGTAACTCTTAGTATAGATTTGCAAAAGCTGGATGATAATAGAATGACAAAAAACAAGAAAAAATACGAAAAAGGCAAGGCTACAAAAGCAACAGTGGGACAGGACAGTGGTACGTTTAATATATATTTAATTAGTAACAGACAGATTTTGCTGTCTTTTTTTTCCTTTCAAACTATTAAGGATAACTCCTTTATTTATTGTCGGTTTTGTTTAAACTATAGCTTTTTAGTTTTTTTGCAAAGGAGTACTTAATCTCAGAAATAATAATAAATGCGGAAACAACCACACAATTCCCAATACTAGTCACAATTCTGAAAATTGGACGTATACGCAAAGAAAAAGAACGTTTGGGCGTCATTTATCGCAAACATTTTTCTTTGTCTTAAACGATCTACTTTTCCCGTAACGGTTGAAATATTTGCGGTAAATGCAAAAGTTTATCGCAATTCATTCCAAAATATTCGTAATTCACTTTTATGGTAAACGAAAAACGTTTACGGAACCATATTGTATTTAAACATGATTGAATATATTAAAGAGAGTTGAGAGAACAAAGAGCTAAACTTGTTTTCCTTTGCATAATATATGTGCAGATGTATGTGTACAGAACTCAAAGATGCAGATGTGTGTGTGTATACAACACAAAAAGCGACGTTGCAAAGTTTCTGCAAAATGATGGAAATGTGTGTGTACAAAACACAAAAAGAAACGTTGCATACATGTTTTTCCGCGTTGCTTTATTAACAGACGGTGGTGGAAATATATTTATCTGCATCCCTCCCTCCGCACTGTTATACAATTTCATAACATTTGCAATCGTACTCAGCATGCGTAGAGTCGTAAGCTTGTGGGCCTTAGTTTTGTACTGGCGCTTGTGGTGTTCAGTATATGTGCGCATGTGTGGCAAAACTAAAAATATTTTTATCAGTGAACTCTAAATTATTTCATTTAAAGAATTAGTTAAATTAAAGAATCTAAATTATCGGAGGTTCGATATCTCGCAAATATACTGCGTACTCCAGTTTAATGTTATAGGTAAATGGTAAATGAAGTGGATACATGTCGGAAAATAACCAAATAGTTAATAGCAAACAAATGGATCGAGCACTGCGTGAAAATATTGAATATTTTGTGGAAAGCCGGAATAACAAAAACAATAGATTTTAACAGAAACTGAAACCATATATTGCTTTAGTTAACGACTAACTGGTTATTTTTCCACACGCCTTTAATTGTGAATAAGCAAATTAAAATCATTAACAATCAATCATCACACGTTTAGGTACTGAAGCTGCTAATGGTAATTGTGAAAGAATTTTATTCAGTCATAATATTACTGGATACTTCAGGAAACTGCTGATATTTTCAACACTAAACAGTTAAACTTTGTTTATTAATGACACTATGCAACACAATTTTTCTCCCGAAGTTTTTCATGTTATTTTCTGATGTAGTTTAGTATTATATTCATGGACGTGGAAAGTTTTGAATTGTCAGCATTTGGGTCAGAATATTGACCTATAAAATTCACTTTTGACTAAAAAGTTTGATATATGGTAAGATAACATCTCGCTTTGATCCATACAATGGACTACTACAATTTTAATATGTTCTAACATACATGCTTTTATATTTACAGTTTGTCTACAACTCAATTAGAAGATATTAGCCAAATAATAGCAGAGGTGTTTGTCGGGGAGCTCCTGGGTACATTTTACTAAAAATTGTGACATTTTTGATTATAAACATAATTTTATAAAACTTATTAAATATCATAGTTCAATCAAATTATTCTTTTGCGACAATCGTTTTCTCATTTGTTATTAAACTGGCATTGGTTGTGACAAACGCAATTACCGTTTGCAACAAACGTATTACATGGTTTGGGATAAACAGGCATTGCTTGTGACAAACAGGGTTTGTAATAAATATAAATCATTTACGTTAAGTACACTAACCGTTTGCTATAAACGTTTCATTGGGTTTTGGGATAAACATAAAGCGTTTGCAACAAACATATACCACAAACGAAATTCGTTTGTCTAGTTTGGGAGTAACGAATTTTTTCTTTGCGTGTAAAAGTAGTCCCAAAAATAAGAACTTCTGCATCATTCGTTTAGTCAAGTTGGCTCAATTAATAATTTAATGGCCATACGATTTTTTTTTTTGGTTAAGGTGGATTTTTAGCACGTTTTCAATATTTTAACACTGTTATATATCGGAATACCGTACGGAATATCTTTTTTGTGTCTGAAGCAAAGTGTAGAAGATAACAACCTTCCCGAAGAAGTGCATCCAGTGCCTTGAAAATCGCAAATATGCTCATTTTTACCATTTTCCCTCATTCTTCAACTTTTTTGCTCTGTAACTGGATTACAAATCCACAATTACAATTAAAATTTTACCGTACGGAATATCTTTTTTGTGTCTGAAGCAAATTGTAGATTTTGAATAGGAGAACAAAAATACGGAAACAACCTACCCGAAAAAGTGCATCCAGTGCCTTGAAAATCTCAAATATGCTAATATTTACCATTTTCCCCCATTTTTTACCTGATCTATAACTGGATTACAAATCCACAATTACAATTACAATTTTGACCTGCATCAAATGATATATTCTCTCATTCACAATAGCGAGGGTATAAAAACAAAAACATATTTTGAAATTCTCTAACTTCTAACAAAAGGATAATTGATAATTTCGGCTTTTATCAATAAATTTTTCTCCATTTGGCATTGTTTTTTTCTCTAGGATGCTAGCTTTTAAAAAATGGAATAAAATAATTTATTGCAATTTGTTTCCTACTTTTATGCCCCACAGCACACAGTGGTACAGGGTATTATAACTTTGTACATTTGTTTGTAACACTAAAAGGAGCGTCAAAAATATCGCAGCCGTAAGTGTATCCGTTCAAAATGAGCCTCGTCGTTCTCATCTGAGAGATGCCCAATTCCTGAGAACCACACCGAAAAGATCTTGGCCTTCATCCTTATAAGATCAAACTGACTCAAGAACTAAAGCCACTTGATCATTTGAAACGCCGAAACTTCTCCGATTGGGCTTTGGCAAAGTTAATGTTATGCCCTTAATGGAAACCCCTTTACTTCAAGTATATAAATAAATATGGTTCAAATGCTAAAGGTACCTTCCATAAGAATTGGAATTCTAAATAAAAATTAAAAAAAATACGTTACCATAAAAAAAATGGTTTCAATAAATAGAAGTATACATAGAAATGTTTTTTAGGTCTCGGACACCAGCATTTTTTGTTGTTGCATAGTGCAATTTTTGTTAAATTTTTTGCACATTTACTATAATTACAGTAATTTAAACAAGTAAAAGTGTTAAATTCGGCTATGCCGAATTATACCCTTCACCATGGATTGCATTCAATTTTATTACTGGAAAAATCTTTGGATATGGAGCAAATTATGAAACGATCCTTTTTGTTTAAGAAAATTATTAAAAAAAAACGAACGCTGCCATTTTTAAGCCGCAAATTCTTTTGCCAAACTGCACCTGAAAATGCGGTGTTTGTGGCTTGAAATCGCTTTTTTGAGAGCTATATCTACACGGGGACTACAACAAAATAAAATGTTATTTGTATAAATTGTATTGAGATAAATTCTTGCGGTTTTTATGGCTTAAATAAGCCTTTTTAGAAGCGACATCTATTGGTGGACTATAACAGTATATGAACTGATTTAAAACATTTTTACTGCGATGAATTCTTGTCTTAAACTGCAAAGATTCAGTTAAAATGCTAAGAAAATATGTTATTTATGGCTTAAATACATATATTTTGGAGCGGCCTCTATAGGGTGACTATAACAAAAAACTTTGCGATTTGTAAAATAGTTGCTGTGATGAATTCTTGTCAAAATAAAATACAAACTGCAAAGTTCCTGCTAAATTTCTTTAAAAATGTGGTATCTATGGCTCAAAACCCGTATTTTGGAGCGACCTCTATAGGGGAGCTATATCAAAACATTGACCGATATGGACCATTTGCAATCCCAAACAACCTGCAACTGTAGGAAATATTTCTACGGACGGACGTACAGACGGACATGGCTAAATCGTCTTAGAATTTTACGACGATTGAGAATATATATACTTTATGGGGTCTCAAATCAATATTAAGAGGTGTGACAAAATTAATAATGGGTATAAAAAACCCATTGAACGGTTAGCCAAATGTTCAATAAACCACTGTGTGCGTCAACTTTAAAAACAGGACCTATTAGTAGTAGTACGCTTTGTAATAGGCTTGAAGTGAAAACAGCCACACTTTATCCTGTCGCCTCATTACACTCACTACTTTTTGAAGTTTGGTTCGCCTGAGTGTGTGAATGGTGAATTTCACTGAAAGGTGATGTAAATATGACATGGACCTAGCCGCGTCGCTCTGTCTTCATCATCGTCAACATCATAGTTGAGTTTTTTCGCTATTTTATTTTCTTGTTCATTGTTTTTTCTGTTTTGTTTCCACGGCATTCAAAGTTATGGTATTCAGAGGAAAAAAACATTCACCGAAACAACAAAAATTCCTTCAGAGTAGCGCAAAATTAGAGTTGTTTCAAACATTCCCATACAAAACAATAGCAAAAACAACAGAATTTGTACCCGGAGCTGGAGTACACCCACATCCGTTGTACAATATCAAGTCAATGGGACAATGACAAAGGCAAAAAACACAAACAACAACGACAAGAGCGCGGAATTGCGACAATAATAAGTGAAAGTATCTGAAGGATCTATAAACAGCAAAAAATAACAAAAAAAAGTTTAGTGAAAGTAACTCACCCTTATCGCAGGGTTATTATCGCCACAATAAAATAATCGAAAAGAAACTTGAGGTACTCGCATTTCCTCAAAGGAGAAGAAGGACGAAAAACAAAATATCTTAACAAAAGTTTTCTTTTCTATTTGATAAAAATACAAATTTGTTATACACTCGTACTTCGCTTTTTCTTGCGCTGAAACCACTTGAAGGTGACAGAGAAGGAATGCCTGAATGTTGGGTGACTTAGATGACCCCATGGACAAACCGAGCCAAGCAGTCAACAACACAGTTTTGACCTTGCTTCTTCCCGTGTTTACTCGACGTCATTGTTTTGTTATTATTCTTGGGGGTTATTTTTTATTGTTAATAACTCAACACCCGACTAAAGAAAAACGCCAGAAGAGGAGCCCGACATGACAACAATAACAATTGTCACGAGAAAATAATTAAAGAAACAAATTTTTTATTGTTCCATAAATAGCGAAGCACACAGGCAAACAAGTTTTGTGAAAAAGTCAACTCCAGAGTTCATGGGAAAATTAAGCACTGAGTCAGCAGACCGAAGTCAGCGCTATGCATTAATTAATTTTTAAAATTCAAAGAAATTACAAAACAAAAATAAACCAAAACAAGAGAATGGTACAGAGAACAAACTGTGTTGAACTAGCAAATCCTACCACTCACATAGGTGGTGAATTTATGATTGGTCTGGATATACGATACACTGCAGGACACATCGAGTAAGAATATTTCAGTCAAGTAAACCTATTATGGATACGCTCACTTGGGATGCAACAGCAGACCGCTTCCACGTAGTGCACCTATAGCGGCGCACCCTG
Organism: Eudasyphora cyanicolor; assembly: GCA_963930755.1. NCBI lineage: Eukaryota > Metazoa > Arthropoda > Insecta > Diptera > Muscidae > Eudasyphora > Eudasyphora cyanicolor. The sequence goes on along the minus strand of OZ005736.1, from coordinate 151,128,736 downwards.
GGTAGCGGTGCACCCTGGGTAGCGGTGCACCCTGGGTAGCGGTGCACCCTGGATAGCGGTAAATTGTCTACAAACCAGTGGTCTACAACCGGGGCGTATTGCGATCGCGTGTCCTTATGTATACCTAGCCGCCTCAACAAGTAAAGGGTGTTGTGCGTCCCAGTCCTTGCTCCAGTTCCGGGTTCTATGCTGTGGTGGATACGTATCTCCCCTATAGCAGTGGTTGTAGTTAATATAAGTAATTAAGTTCTGTCGGGTGAACCGACATAAGAATCCCCTCACCTTGAGTCCCAAAAAAATATTCTTAAATTTTTTTTTTAATTAAATTATTATACATTTAAATTGCATTTAATAACTTTAAAGTATGTAATGGTATTAAAGTTAAAAGCTCTTTTTTGGTAAAAGGGGCGTGCAAATAACGCTCATTTTTCTGTGGACTCTAGATGCTATAAAAGCATTACACTGTTCAAAATTTCAAGTATTTGTATGCAATGGTGTTAAAAACTTTTGGTACAAAATGGTCTATTTGTGCTGGAGGCACCAAAAGGTGCGTGCCAATAACGCACACTTTTCTCCGGACTCTACATAGGTACTATAAAAGCATCAAACTGTACAAAATTTCAAGTATTTGTATGAACTGAAAGCCATAAGCAGTTAAGTTTTCGTGCAAAATGGTGAATTTGTGTGGGAGGTAGGCGTGGCAACTTCGCCAATTTTTCTCGTGGTGATAGCGACTAACAAACTTTGCTATGTTTTGAATTTCAGAAGATTCGATTAAGTAGTATAGAGGTTATTAGAGAATCAATATTTGGTGCAAAATGGTGAATTTGTGTGGGAGGTAGGCGTGGCAACTTCGCCAATTTTTCTCGTGGTAATAGCGACTAACAAACTAATACTATGTTTTGAATTTCAGAAGATTCAATTAAGTAGTATAGAGGTTATTAGAGAATCAATATTCCACTAAATTTTAACCCTTTGTAAGGGAGGTACTAGAAAGAGTGGATCAATATCGCCCATCTTCGAACTTAGCCTGAGATAAAAAGATTATTACCCCATACCAAATTTGAAGTCAATCCGTTACTACTTTCGACAGTTATCGTGCGCTCCAGCCAGACAGACGGACAGAAAGATAGACAGGCGGACGGACATTGCTCAAATGGCTCAAAATGGATTTCCGCCGAACATACTTGGGGTCTTAGGACACTCCTTCGATGTGTTACACTTTTTTCCGTAGCAAATGATATATACCCTCGTATCACTAAAGTGAATTGGTGTTCGTTGATACGCGATGGACTCGAAAACTCGACGTTTGGAAGGTTTCGTAGCTGTATACGGTTATGATGCACAAATGGGCGTGGCACCACCCACACAACGTGAAATTTAAAAAAATCGACGTTTAGAGTACTATTGCAGCAAGTGTCTCGAAAACAAAACTACATTTATAGTAACATTGGGCGTGTCACTGCGAGAAGAATTAGAGAAAAATTCTCGGTTACAAAATGAAGTCAAAACCTGGTTTGATAGTATCAGTGGGCGTGGAATCGCCTATATAACCTGAAATTTAAAAATTATATAGTTTGAGCACTATTGCAGTAAGATCGATTTAGTATATGTGGCCTTGGTAACAGTACGCTTAATGGAGCCAAAAACTGGTGTGATTGTGACAGTAGGCCCACAATACCTGAAATTCAATATTTTGATTACTATTCAAGCAAAATTCTCGAGTTTGGTATGTGGAACAAAATCGAGTGCTGGAGCAAGAAACTGATTTGATAGTTACAGTGGTTGTGGTACCGCCCAAACAACCTGAAACATGAATATACAATATTTCCTGCGTTTTTTGTGCACTGTTATATTAGAGTTATGATTTATTCAATTTTTGTATGATTTGCCATTTTGTGTGGGAGGTACCAAAAGGGGCATGTTGATAATGCCCATCTTTCACAGGGCTATAGGTATTTTCTTGCATTGGTACTCACGCTATAAACTGTTAACTTTTTGTATAAAACGTTACATTTGTGTGGGAGGTACCAAAAGGGGTGTGGCAATAACCCCTATTTTTACAGGACAGTAGGTACTTCAGAAGCATTACACTGTAAAAAATGTAAAGTATTTGTGTGCACTGGTATTAAAGTTATAAGCTGTTAACTTTTGGTGCAAAATGGTGCATTTGTGTTGGAGGTAACCAAAGGGGCATGGCAACAGCGCCCAATTTTCTCATGGTGGATGTGTAGAATGTCAGAAAATTCAAATAAGAAGTATAGAAGTTCATACAGAATCAATATTTCATTAAATTTTAACCCTTTGTGGGGGAGGTACTAGAAGAAGTAGACCGATATACTCTTCTTCGAACTTAGGCAAAAATATTACAGCATACCAAATTTGAAGTCAATCGGTTACTCCTCTCGAGCGTTATCGTGCAGACAGGCTCACAGACAGACGGACGGAGGGACATTGCTGAAATGACTTAAAATTAGCCAAAACTGATTTCCGGCAAATATACGTGGGCATATGGGCATAGCCCCCGCACGACTTATTTATCAAATCGTAATTTAAGACTGTCAACCTATCATATGATTCTATTTTACTGAAATGCATCGGGTCAGCTAGTCTATTTTAAAAGCCAAGAGTAAAATTTTCCTTAATTTTTGATCTCAGCTATTTTTTGATAAAAATTTAATTGAGAAAATCCTAAAAAAACAAATTGAAGCTATTTAGCTTTTTGCAAATTATTTAAAATGTCCTAGTTTTTAATAACATACTTTACATTTGGTTAGAAAATATATTTGTTTGCAATATTGTTCAATACTCCCTCTGAAATTATTTATTACATGATGGAATCTGAAATACAATAACATGAGAATATATAAATTACTTAATTTATATAACAGATAACAGTTGATTGATATGTAACAATATGCCAGATTATATTTTTTTAATTTTCTTAAGTATGAGCCCGCTAGGGGCGGAATACGCGTTAAGTTTAAGGCTACAAATGTTGGAAATGTATCTTTCACACAGAAACAGTGCACAGTGTGTCATTTGAGTAATCTAGGCGGACAAAAGTATTTTTGTCCCCTCACCTTAGAGAGGAGGGTATATATCATTTGCTACGAACCAAAAGTGTAACACATCGAAGTAGTGACCTAAGACCCTAAGTATGTTCGGCGAATATCCGTTTTGGGTCACTTTAAGTCGAATGAGCAATGTCCGTCCGTCTATCTGTCTGTCTGCTGGCTGGTGCGCACGATAACTCTCGAAAGGAGTAACCGATTGAATTCAAATTTGTTATGTGGTAATATTTTCTTCTATCTCCGGCTAAGTTCGAAGATGGGCCATATTGGTCCACTCCCTCTAGTACCTCCCCCACAAAGGGTTAACATTTAGTGAAATATTCATTATTTAATAACTTCTATACTACTTATTTGAATCCTCTGAAATTCTACACATATTATTAGTTTATTAGTCACTATTACCTCCAGAAAAATGGGCGAAGTTGCCACGCCCCATTTGGCACCTCCCACACAAATGGACAATATTAAACCAAATTTTGAAATTTTGACTTGAAATTTTGTACGGTGCAATGTTCTTATAGTACCAAGAGTCCAGAGAACAAGTAAGAAAGTTTCAGTCGGGTAAACCGACTAAGGTATACCCTCACTTTGTGAGTAATGTAGTATTGAATATTACACAAATTATTCTGTCAATTTTTGTGGGAGGTACCAGAAGGGGTTTAAGAAATACACCTATATGTATTTCGCTGAACAGTAGATACTTTAAATACGTTGCACTGTGCCGAATTGTAACCGTTTATATGGACTGGTATATTAACGTTGATATTAAATTGTGGTATAAATTGGCCATTTTGTGTGGGAGGTACAAAAAGGGGCGTGGTGATAACGCTCATTTTTCACTGGACTATAGGCATTATAAAAGCAGTACACTGTACAAAATTTCAAGTAATTGTATACACTGATATTAATGTTATAAACTGTTAACTTTTGGTGCAAAATGGTGCATTTGTGTAGGAGGTAGCAAAAGGGGTGCGGCAATAACGCCCATTTTTCACTGGACTGTAGGCACTATTAAAGCATTACACTGTACAAAATTTCAAGTATTTCTAAACACTGGTATTAATGTTATAAGCTTTTAACAAAATGGTGCATTTGTGTGGGAGGTACCAAAAGGGGCGTGGCAATTTCGCCCATTTTCCTCGAGTTGATAGCGACTAACAAACTAATACCATGTGTGGAATTTCAGAAGATTCGAATACGTATAATAGCAGTTATTAAATAATCAATATTTCACAACATTTTAACCCTTTGTGGGGGAGGTACCAGAAGGAGTGGACCAATATGGCCCATCTTCGAACTTAGCCGGAGATAGAAAAAATATTACTACATACCAAATTTGAAGTCAATCGGTTACTCCTTTCGAGAGTTATCGTGCGCACCAGCCAGCAGACAGACAGACAGACAGACGGACGGACATTGCTCATTCGACTTAAAATGACCCAAAACGGATTTCCGCCAAACATACTTGGGGTCTTAGGTCACTCCTTCGATGTGTTACACTTTTTTCCGTAGCAAATGATATATACCCTCGTCACACTAAAGTGAGGGTATAAAAATGGGCGTTATTGGCATGCCCCTTTTGGTACCTCCCACACAAATGGAAATTTTTGTAACAAAATTTAACAGCTTTTACTTTAATACCAGTGCCTACAAATACTTGAAATTCCGTACAGTGCAATGCTTTTATAGTAGCTAGAGTCTCGAGAAAAGTGACCTTTATTGGCACGCCCCTTTTGGTACCCCCACACAAATGGACCATTTTACACCACAAGTTAACAGCTTATAACTTTAACAACAGTACATAATTTCAAGTTATTACATTCAATTTAAATTGATAATAATTGAATAAAAAACATACAAAATAAATAAATTTACTAATATTTTTTGGGACTCAAGGTGAGAGGTTCATAAGTCGGTTTATCCGACTGAACTTTCTTACCTGTTTAATATAATTTTTTTATTTCTTTTCAGTATTTTATAAAAAAAGACTTGGGAAGTTTAATATGGAACAGTATACAATTGAAAAATGTTCACAAAGAAAAATAATTCCACATTAATATACCGTACACCCAGGGAAATAATTGGTTGGAATTCGATTGTAACAATAAAAAAATAGTACTAGCAACAAAAAGTATATTGCCTACACCGTGTCTCGGTTGTATTTATATATAAATAGTTGAAACAACAATAATAACATAGGTTCGATCAAATGGAAATGCTTGAAACTAAACCGATGGTTGTATCAATCGAATTAAGATTGTTGTTTCATTTACACTCGGTTAGTTGTGGTAACCAATTTTAAACTAGTGCCAATGATCGATTTTTGGTTGTGACAACCAATGTTTTATTCTTGACAACAGAAATTTTATCAATAGACCAACGATTATTATTGCAACGAATAATTGGTTACTACAACAGAAAAAATATTAATAAATAATCGTTTTTTGGTTATCCCAATAATTTCCCAAATTTAGAATTTTGGGAAATACAACCGAAAGATTGGTTGCTGTTCTTTTGCTGATACATGACAAACATAAAAATCTTCAACATTTTGTTCAAGAACGGTATATGTAGTCAAAAATCTCGTGTGGATAATAATGTGCGGAATGCAGAATATGTTGTGCAAAATGTTATCTATATATATAAAAATGGAAAAATGTTTGTATGTATGTATGTGTTTTATAGACGATTAAACCACTGGACCGATTTTAAAATTTTTTCTTTTGTTTAAAGCTATTTGGTCTGAGATGGTTTTGGAAAAAAAAAATTGCAAATAGTGGGCGGGGAAAATGTGGGCGTGGCAAATCGTTTGTTTGTCTGTCTGTTTGTGTGTTTTTTCCAGCATCACGCCTAAACTACTGAACCGATTTTCTTGAAATTTGGTGGACGGATGCCTGGGAAGTGTCATAGGCTACTTTGATTTTCGATTTACCGCCGAGTGATTTTCGACCACTTGACCGCTGAGGCTCCTGTCAGAGCTAGAGAGCTGAAATTTTGCATACACATAGACAGGAGTGTTGTATAAACAACGTGCTACTCACTTAATAATTTTTCGGCCTGTGGTCAGTTCTAGCGCTATCAAAAAATTGAGTTTTGTTTTTGTTCTTTCAGAAGCTTCTTAGAAAATACAAAGTTAACACTTTGCATATACATATATGAAGTACTATTACCGGGAAATGTATACGCGAAAAATAATTTTGAGTTCTCTGAATGTGGTCAAAGTAGCAATGACCAGAACAATTTTATTTATTTCACTGATTTTAAAAGTTCCTTAAGAGCTAAGGATATACAAATATATATGTACACACTGATATCAATGGAGATGCGAAAGCAATATTTCGATGTCCAGTCTAAAATCAAACCGGACATAAAATGGCGTTTTAAAATTGTTAAAGCGTTTTCAAAATATATCGTTCACAACATACTGTGGTAACATATCTAATGTTGCCAATTCTCAGACTGTGTGGTCAGTTTAGCAGTGACCAAAAGATTTTTCAATCTCTCTGTACTTTAATCTCTCCAATGGATGCGATTTTACATTGGCATTACTGAAAATCCGAATATCTCAAAATGTGTTGACCCTAGAAGAATGAAATTTTGAACACACGTTAGTGGAGTTATTTTCTAAAACTTCAATAAAAAAGGGAGGGATCGGATTAGTGGGGGTTGCCAAAGTGGGCGTAGCATTAGTTAAAAATTTATTATCTCAGAAACTATTGACCGTAGGTGAACAAATTTGGATTGTAAGTTAATGGAGTCAATATTAGAAACTTCACCAAAAGTGGGCGGGATAGAATAAGTGGGCGTGGCATTTTATAAAAATCTAATATTTCTAAAAATGTTGTTCGTAGAAAAACGAAATTTGAAACACGCGATAGTGGAGTTATTATCAAAAACTTTAACAAAAATTGGCATGAGCGGATCAGTGGGTGTGGCAAAAGTGGGCGTAGCATTAGTTAAACGTTTATTATCTCGAAATTATTGACCCTAGAAGAACGAGATTTGGATTGTAAGTTTTTGGAGTCAATATTAGTACTTTCACCAAAAATGGGCGGGATGCAATAATTGGGCGTGGCATTATATAAAATTCGAATAACTCAGAATGTGTTGATGGTAGGAGAACGAAATTTGGAACACACTTTAGTGGAGTAATTATCTAAATCTTCAGCAGAAATTGGCGGGATAGGATTAGTGGGTGTGGTTAAAGTGGGCGTAGCATTAGTTAAGCATGTATTACCTCTGAAACTATTGACCGTAGAAGAAAGAAATTTCACAATTTCATGAGCACAAAAACACTAATCTATCATTCTCAGCAGAAAGTTGTATAATTTGTTGTTATCGCGGCGATCAAGTCTAACAATGAGTGCTGTAATTTTGTTCATATGTATCTGGTGGTAGTCTGCGTGATTGAAATGGAGATATCTTGCACAAATTGTTATCGAAAGTGCTGTCATTTTGTGCATATGTATCTGGTGATAGTCTACGTGAATGGTCCAAAAAGGGGCGGGATCGGATCAATGGTCGTGGCCCTGCCCATATAAACCAAATTTTGAAAATGAGATATCTTGAACAATTTTTTATAGAGTGCTGTAATTTTGTGTTTATGCATGTGATGGTCTACGTAATTGGCCAAACAAATGGACTGGATCGGAAATCTGAAATCTGGGGCAACGAAGTGGACCGGGTCCAGCTAGTCTATATATATAAAGAAGCATGTGTGTTTGTTGATTTGTTTTTACCGCATAGACGTCTAAACGGCTGGACCGATCTTCTTGAAATTTTCACAGAATGTACATGTGTGGGGCGTGGTGAAAATAGGGTACTTGAATTTTCGATATATCAAGTGGGCGTGGCCCCGCCCAAATAGACAAATTTTAAAATTGAGATATCTTGCACAATTTGTTAGCGAGAGTGCTGTAATTTTGTACACATGTATCTGGTGGCAGTCTACGTGATTGGTCCAAAAATGGGCGGGATCAGACCAATGGGCGTGCCACCGCCCATATAAGCCAAAATTGAAAAATTATATATCTTGCACAATTTGTTAGCGAGGGTTCTGGAATTTTGTGTATATGTATCTGGTGGCAGTCTACGTGATTAGTCCAAAAATGCGTTCTGGAGCAGTGTAGCGTAACATTGTTTATTAACGTGTATTTCGCATGTGTTTACTACACAAATGTCAAAACAGAACTGACATTAGGGGCCAATCGCAAAATTTATAGCATTTTCTGATAGGAGGATTACTTTTGCGCCACCTGTTATATCTGTTGCCGATCTACGTGATTGGTCCAAAAATGGGAGGGATCGGACAAATGGTCGTGGCCCGCCCATATAAGCCAAATTTTGGAAGTGGAGAGGTGGAATTTTGTGTATATGTATCTGCTGGCATTCTACGTTATTGGCCCAAAAATTATCCAAATTGGACCAATGGCCGTGGCCCTGCCTATATACGCCAAATTTTGAAACTGAGATATTTTTCACAATTTGTTAGCGAGAGAGGTGTAATTTTGTGCATATATCTGGTGGAATAGGTGTGGTGCCGCCCATATAAGCCAAATTTTGAAAATAATATATCTTGAACAATTTTTTAGCAAGAGTGCTGTAATTTTGTGTATATGTAGTTTATGGCAGTCTACGTGACTGGTCAAAAATGGACGGGATAGGAAATCTGTAATCTGGGCCAACAAAGTGGACCGCGTCCCGCTATAAATAAATAAAAAATAAAAGCAAAAATCATGAAATTGAAAGCACAGGGTTATGCGATATTTGCATAAAAGTTTTGTGTCAAATTTGTGTCAAATATTTCCACATCTCATAATTTGTAATATGGGATTTTTAATTTTGTTATGAATTGTTTGGTTTTTTGTTCAATAAATAAAATACAAATTAATGAAAACTGTTTTTAATTAATTGTACTGTTGTAATTTAACTGACAAATTTTCAGAACAACCAATTTTTTAAAACAGTTGGTTGTGCCAACATACAACAGATAATTTTAGGCACCATTTTCGTAGTTGACGCAACCAAATATGATTGTTGTCAACATGGAAGCAGAAGTATACAACAACCAAAATGTTGGTTGTCCTGATGGAATCGCATGATAGTAGACAGAACTACCAAACTTCAGTTGGCAAATAATTCGGTTGGGGCAACCAAACTGTATTCTGTGTGTATTTAAAAAAAAACAAGTAAAAGCGTTAAGTTCGGCCTTGCCGAATCTTCTATACCCTCCACCATGGATTGCATTTAATTTTATTACTGGAAAAATCATTGGATATGGAGCAAATCGTGAAACGATCCTTGTTTAGGTAAATTATTAAAAAAAACAAAGCCGCATTTTTTTGCCAAATTTAGGACCGCAAATTCTTTAGTAAAAAAAAGGATTTTTGAGAGCTACATCTTTACGGTGACTACAACAAAATAAAATTTGATTTGTATAAATTCTTGCCAAAATACAATACAAACTGTAAAGATTCTGCTAAATTGCTATAAAAATGTGGTATCTTTAGCTCAAAAACCGTTTTTTGGAGCGACCTATATGGGGGATCTATATCAAAACATTGGCCGATATGGCCCAATTGCAACTCCAAACAACTTGCAACTATAAGAAATATTTCTACTAAATTTGATCAACCTAGCTCTATTATTACAGACGGACAGGGCTAAATCGTCCTTAGAATTTTACGGCGATTAAGACCATATAGGGTGATCCAAGTAGAGATCGCTCCCGCGGTTCGTCCGCTCCCGCGATCCCTTCGCTCGTAGCTAGTTTAACCATGTTTGATTCTCCTAGAATACGTGATTCTCCTAGAATACCGAGGCCGAAGCAAATACCAAAGCCGACGGAGAAGAACGAAGCGGAAGCGTGAACTAGCCCGACGCTCCAGACTCCAACCGATCGACTCACCCGAAACCGATTTTGTCTTCAGAAACCGCCGACCAGACTGTAGCAAAAACGAAGTACCCGAATACGAAGCCGAAATACTCCGAGCCGCCCGCATTTCTTTTACGTTCATATGCACTCCCTATTATTGTACGAAAAACATCAATAAAGGTGATTACAAGCCCAAGTGGGTTAAATACTCGTCTTCTTACTTAAGGTTCGTGGGTCCTTAGGGCGAACTCTGGCAACCACTAAGCTCACCTCAGCAAATACAAAACCCTCGTTATTACGGGTGATCCAAGTAGAGATACTTTTTTCAATAGCCTTTTTTTGACAGACTACGTGTGAGTCGTGTCATGCTGTCATGTTATTTTTGTTCAGTATTGTTTGGCATTTCATCATGGAAAGACTTACGCCTGAACAACGTTTATGCGTGTCATTCGCCAGTTACCAGTCGAAATGCTCGAACTAGTCATCGAAAATTTGACTAAATGGATGGACCATCTGAGATGTAGCCGCGGCCAACATTTAGTAGACATAATCTTCAAAAAATAAATACCAAAGAATGTTCTTTCAAATGATAATAAACAGTCTCCATTCAATTTGAATTGTCTGTGTTTTTTTTAAAGGTAGGGAACCTCGAAATGGATCACACTATACCTATATATACATTATTTGGTCTTAGATCAATATTTAGAGGTGTTACAAACAGTGTGACAAAAAGAATATACCCCCATCCTACGGTGGAGGGTATAACAAGTAAGAAATTTCAGCTGGGTAAACCGACTTAAGAATCCTCTCACCTTCAGTCCCAAAAAAAATATTCGTAAACTTACACTAGCCAACAGTCGTTTTGTTATTTGGTTCTAGCATAGTTTTTCTCATTGATTTTGACCTACTGAACACGAAAATGAGTTTTAAAAATTTTTCTGTCGATTGGTTTTCGAGATACAAATTTTTGAACTTTTTTTTTAAATTTTTGGAGGTACACTTACAATTTTGAGCATATTTTTCGTCTTCTTTGACGTATTTGATCCTACTACTACTCAAATTAAAGCAAATTGAGCCGTCTACAACTCATTCTCAGAAAATTTTCAAATCGGGTGAGTAGTTTTAATGTTGGCGGCTTAAAAAGGTTAAAAAACTGCGTTTTTTTAGTAAAAATGTGGCAGAAAAATTCATATAAAAATTCATATAAAAATTCATATAAAAATTCATATAAAATATAAAACGCGATGCTAACAGCGATTTTGGTTTTTTTTACGTATAGCTGGCATTTTTCCAAAGAAAATAAGCACTTACTTAACAAAATCTGACAACAAATGGCGGACTTATAATTTTTTTGGTATAAGACCGAAATTCCGCTATTTCACGATATTTTGATTTTCATTATTTGCACAGCTAACCTACTAGGAGGGATCGAAAAAGCAAGTTTTTTATAATCCTTTTGGAATAGAACGGAACAGTTGCTCCTATACATAAGTTACTTCTGTTCAAAATTTCACCACCCTGGGTTAATGTCTTCTGTTCTGGCAAGGGACGTGAAATTTCAAAAATTTTGTGAAATCAGCAATTTTTTTTTTTTGGAAATTTTTTTCAAATGTCACAGCACTTTGCAGTTTTGATAAAATTTTTAAATTAATATTAATAACACAAATATTTCATAATTGTAAAAAACCTATTTACAATACCGTAGGGACGTTTCGTCGAAAATGGTATAATGAAAATGCAGAACATAGAAACACAGGTGCATTTTACGATACGAATTTTGGCAAACCCACTTTACATGTACAAAATTGTTTGGAAAAAACGTTTACGTAATTTTTATGATTCTCAGAATTAAAAAAATAAGTAATACACAAATAGTTATTTAATTTTTATGATTGTGGTTGCAGAGTAATATACGCTTCTGAATGTGCGTGGACGCTCTTCGTGTTCCTTTATGACTGCTACTCCGTTCACAGTCAATTAAAGGGAAAAAAGGGAATTACACTTTTTTATTGATGTGTGTTTTCCCGATGGCTACCTGTATCGGATTTTTTTTTACAGAAATTCCCCCCACATTTGTGAGTGGTCATTATTTGGAAACTTTTCCACAATTTGAAACGCACACTTGCTGAATCAGGTATATAGCCACCCTTAAAAGATGCGCCCATTCATAAGTACCTGTCAGTAAAATATTGTAACATACTTAGTATTTATAGGTGTTCATTTATCGTTTTTTGTCATTCAACAAGTGTCTACGAACGCGAGTAGTACGAGTAAAAAGTGAAACAAATTGAATTTAAGTGCATATAATACCTACCCAACAAGTAAAACAATGAGTAAAAGACTACGTGTGTTCGAGTGTTTGAACAATCCAGACAATTTCTGCAATGTTTGTGGCGAGTTTATAAAGAATAATCACGCACACACGTTTACTCTAGCAGTGCAATTGCACTATTTGAATTATTTTGGTATTTCACCAAATATCACAGAACCATGGACACCTAATTCGCTATATGATCTTTGCTATATAATCCTAACCAACTGGGCAGCTGGCGGAAGGTAAGAATTTTTATTTAAACACATTAAGCAAAGCAAATATAGTAATTTATTTTAATTTTAGGCGCCATATGAAATTCGATACACCAATGATGTGGAAAAAGCCGCTATGCCATTCCACAGACTGTTATTTTTGCCTCACCACAAACAGTGGGGTAGGGAGATTTTTAAAATGGAACTACGCTCAAGTGGGATCGTTTGCACTTCCAGTACCACATTCGAATGATGTACCATATCCAGTGTGCCCTGGTGCATATCTTCAAAAAGCAGAATCGTCAGATCAAGAGTCCGAGTCAAGTGCAAGCGAATTTGGGGCGTGCAGAAAGCGAAAATTACTGTCACAGGCCGAACTAAACGATTGGGTGCGCGATTTTGGTCTCACTAAGGAGAAATCCGAACTTTTTGCGTCTCGGATGGTACAGTGTGGATTTGCGGATTCAGAAGTGAAAGTAACAGCGTACAGGAAGCGTCACCAGCAGTATGCAAAATTTTATACAAAGAAAGACGAAATATGTTTGAACGAAGCTGATGTCTTCTTTAATTGAGAGGGATTGAGAGCACTATTTGTAAGCTAGAAGGGGTTTGAGTGTTATTACACCAAACGATTGAGCTGAGATTAATCAATCGATTAATAATGAGAAATAATTCAGCTTAATGTTAAGAGTAATAACCCTTGTGAATATTTATGTAATTTCTCATGAGTATGAGAAATTAGCACAATATGTATATATATTTTAGGTTAGATAGAATGAGATAGAAATAAGAAAACCGAGTTAAATTATGTTTGATATGGGCTTTATTTGCTGCTCACCTATGAGAATTCAAAATCCAAGTGGCAGATATCTTGACCTTTTACAAAAATGAAACCTCTGTTCCAATTCAGTATTACAGAGAATGTATGTTGCAGGTTATAGATAACTTAATGTCAAGTTGCAATAATTCAAAATAATACAAAATTTTACAATTAATTCACAATAGTTTTCTTAATATTTTTATGTAGAGATATCAGTTAAATTCAAATAAATAATTTTTAAAAAATGTATATTAGTTTTTTTTGACATTTTAAATTAATTAAACAATTACAAATTAGCAAAATTATTGTCTAAAATTTAGATTTTAGACATGCCGCCGGCCTTGCAGCTATGCAACATTAGATGTTGTGACGCACAAAACTGTTGCTAATGATTTAATGGCTTCTGAGAGGATTTTCGGATCAGGTATATTCGATTTTTGTTGCACCGTCTTTTTCTTCTTCTTCGGATTTTTCTTATTCACTTTTCCATGTGAGATTTGTGATGTTGTACCAGTCCTCTGTGATTTCGGTTCATTTCCTATATGTAGCATGGTATGGTGGTATTCTCCGCATTTATGGCAAGTATCCGGTGAATTACATGCCCGGTAAGTGTGTCCCTTCGCTAAACAATTAACACAGTATCGATGACGTTCGACTGCTCTTGTCCTAGCTGTGACAGTCATGTTGATAAATTTGTGGCAGAACCGTATTGAGTGGAATCGTTGGCATAGTTCGCACTGGTATAAGTCGGGATCACGTCTGGCATGAGGATCTGTCCTGCTTCTAACATCGGATCTGAAATTGCAATAATAGCTACTAGGTTAGCAAAATCAAACTTCTCGTACGAGAAGAATGATTTATGTAGGGAGAAAGAGAAATTACGAAGTAAGATTTATTTGAGTTGGCTCATCGGCTAAGGGCAACAGACATAATTTCACAATAGGACGTGTTATGGTTCCCATAGCTGTGCGTATGTCAGCTACTCGAATATTTGAATCAGAGCCTGAATAAGTTTTCTCTACTCTTCCTAAACGCCATTCATTAGGTGGTAACATGTCATCCATTACCACAACTAAGTCACCAGACCGCAAATTTGAAGAAGGCGTTTTCCACTTATACCTTTTGTGAAGGGACTTGAGATAGTCTTCCTTCCACCTTATAGCAAAGCTGTGATGAATAGATTTCAACTTTTCCCATCGATTTATTAGAGAAATGTTGTCTGAAGTTAGCTCGGGTAAGGCCATTATGGGAGCACCTTTTAGAAAGTGACCTGGGGTTAATGCGGTCAAATCTAAAGGATCTTCTGACATAGCCGAAATTGGTCGGGAATTTAAAACACCTTCTATTCGATCTAATACAGTGGCAAATTGTTCGAAAGTGAATCTTTGGGCGCCAGCAATTTTTTTGAAATGGTGCTTAAAGCTTTTGACGGCAGCCTCCCAGAGCCCTCCCATATGGGGTGCATGTATATTTTTTTTTTTTTTGTATGTATATTTTCTCTTATGTATATTTGCCAAATGTAACTCGTGTATGTATAAAAATAGAAATGATGAATAGTAATGTAACTATCATTTGTAATAATATCTCTTATTAATTTCACTTGGTTTTCAATTTGTTTTCTAATTCTATTGTCATTAAGTTTTGCGGTTTTAAATTTTAATGCTTTAGATTTTATTGTTTTAAAATTTTAATGGATTTAATTAAATGTTTTTATTTTTAAATGCACGAATTTGTTGAGATAATAATAATATATTTTTATTATCTGTTTTATTTGCTTTTATTCCGTATTCTCTGCTATTATCTGTGCATTTTTGTGTTATTTCCTCAGAGTAAACTGTGGAATCCTTTTTTTTTTTTAGAGAGAAGTATTTCTTGATTTTCACACTCTTTCAGTTTGAAGAGTGATATCGAGGTGAGTTTTAATTGAGCAGTAAAACTGCGAAGCAAGGAATGAGTAAGAAATCGGAACAAAATCATAGAAATGAATATGCAAATACGAAATATGGATTAAGCAATATGGATAAGAATGTAAATTAGGAATAAAAATGAAGAATAGTGATAGAAATTTGGGAACTACAAAATTTAGTAATTTATTTATTTTATATGGTATTTTTTCTAAGATAAATCGGAAATTGTTCATTAAATTAAGAACACACTGAAATCTTTGAATCAAACAGATAGGTCGGACGATTAAACAATTCCAAAAATTCTGTGCGTTTCATGTGTATGAAATTGATTTTTGACAAATTTTTGGACAATATTCGTAGGTTTGGGTAACTTTGCACAAGTTACTATTATGGAGGTAACTTTGCACAAGTTACTATTATGGAGGCAGTAAGTATTTTTAGAAAAAGGTTTATTGTACCCTTTATTTTAAGTGCAAATATTAAGTATGTGGGAGAATGTTACAACTTATATCCACAATAATAATTTTTATTATGGAAATAGGTTTATAGTTTCGGTTGGTAACTACCAAACCAGTGTAGAAATAAATAATTTATATATATATATATGAGCTTTCCTTCATTTGTAGACGGCAAGATTTTTTTTTAATTTGTTAAATTCGTTTGGTTTTTTGACGTATTTTTGTAATACGTTGTTCGCTGTATATTTAACTTGACCTGTGTTTCAATTTTTTTCTAATAGGAAGCACATAAATATACAACCTGTTTTTCCGAGAAAACCAAATTCTCTTTAATCAAGATTTTTTTTGAACTAAATGTATGATGATGAACCAAATTTACACATGTATTTTATCTCCAAATTGTAACACTGTGCGTATATTATTGCTATTTTCTGTACACAGTGTTTCTCAAACTGTGTTACAAGCAATGACCTAGATTTCTATTTATTAGGTGACTTTCGAACATTTCGTCAATATTTTTTGTGTGGACTGTATTAGATGGATGTATGTATGTGTGTGTTTTTTCCCAAAGTTTTGTTAAAATATGCGTCGAATATAAAATAATAATCATAATATTGTGACGTTTTTTTTTCCATAAACCGTTTTTTAATTATTTCATTGCGCACTACATAAACTGGTTAAATACTTGATAATTTTTCGTTATTCCTCCTTTTAATCAGATTTACTTTTATTTCTGATTTTCCAAACTTTTTGAGCACTCTTTTTCTGATGTTATTTTATTAGCATAAGAGAGTAATTCAAGAGATATTTCGAGAGATCGGTTACTCACTTTCTTATGTGTTTAGGAATATTCGAAGAGTGATGAGAGGTGAGTTTCACTTGAACTGTAAACTGCGAAGCAAAATGATGAACGATATTGGGAATGAATAATGCGAAAATAACGAAAAATATAACCGATAAGAATTTTAGTAATACGAATGTAAGGAATAACAATGACCGATAAGAAACTAGGCAATAAGAAATTGAGGGTAACAATTAACGATAAGGAACTGTGGCATACGAAAATAGGGTATAAATATTGTGGATAAAAATCCGAAATAAAGAAGATGAAATGACGGATAAGAAAATAAGAATGTTTTAAAATAAGGAAAAATAATTTAAAAACACGAGATAATGAGGTAGACCGAAATAAGAATTTTGTTAGCCTTGGACAGCTATTTTCTTCTTCTTATTTCACGTATATAAGTAGGAATCGAAGTACATATGTACATCAAGTAAATGTGTACCGCAAATGAAGAGTTTAATATTTTCACGGTTTTTAGGTTATGATATTTTTTGGTTATGATATTTTTTTCCAATTTACTCACTTGCACCTTTTTGAGTTCCACGTAATTCCCTTTATACAATATAGCCTCTGTGTTATGTAATCGCCTTTATATCACTGATATCCAATTATATATATATTTTGTTAGATTTTTCGGATCGCACGTTATAATTTTTGATTTCCTCTCTTCCTTTTTTCCAATTTTTCTTTTTCCGCTTGTTTTTTTTTACGATTTTTTTTTTTTTTACCAAAATACTTTAAACGTTTTTTGTAGCACTTTTACGTACTTTTTACATATAAAACTTTAACTCGTTTCAAGCGCTTTCTTCTTTATAAGTTAAAATTTCTCGCGTACACACATACATACATACACTTGTGATATTTTACTTTATCAAGATGCCGCAGTGCCTATGCTGTGACACTTACCGATTCCGAGTTTAGACTAATTTGGTACTCAGTGGACGTGAGCGTATTTACCTCATTGTTAATCTGGAGTGGTGAAATTTTCGCTGCTTCTTTTCTCCTTAGAGGTTCGAATGGACCATGAACGAAGCTGATGTCTTCTTTAATTGAGAGGGATTGAGAGCACTATTTGTAAGCTAGAAGGGGTTTGAGTGTTATTACACCAAACGATTGAGCTGAGATTAATCAATCGATTAATAATGAGAAATAATTCAGCTTAATGTTAAGAGTAATAACCCTTGTGAATATTTATGTAATTTCTCATGAGTATGAGAAATTAGCACAATATGTATATATATTTTAGGTTAGATAGAATGAGATAGAAATAAGAAAACCGAGTTAAATTATGTTTGATATGGGCTTTATTTGCTGCTCACCTATGAGAATTCAAAATCCAAGTGGCAGATATCTTGACCTTTTACAAAAATGAAACCTCTGTTCCAATTCAGTATTACAGAGAATGTATGTTGCAGGTTATAGATAACTTAATGTCAAGTTGCAATAATTCAAAATAATACAAAATTTTACAATTAATTCACAATAGTTTTCTTAATATTTTTATGTAGAGATATCAGTTAAATTCAAATAAATAATTTTTAAAAAATGTATATTAGTTTTTTTTGACATTTTAAATTAATTAAACAATTACAAATTAGCAAAATTATTGTCTAAAATTTAGATTTTAGACAATGTTTTTGCAGCGACATTTCCGGCTTGTTCCAAGAGCTTCACCAAATTCACAACCCCAATGAATGGAGGTTGTTTATTGACAGCAACAAAGAGAGCTTGAAGGCAGTTCTCTTACATAATGGGAATGAAAAGCCATCTCTTCCTATTGCTCATGCGGTTCATTCAAAGGAGAAATATGAAACTATGAACATATTGCAGAAATGCATAGAGTATAGCAAATATAATTGGAAAATATGCGCCGACCTCAAAGTTGTGGCCATTCTGTGTGGACTCCAAGGATGCTATACGCGACATTGCTGTTTTCTGTGCCTTTGGAATAGCCGCGCTGATGATCAGCATTATATTCAAAAAAAATGGCCGGAACGAACGAAACCTGTAGTTGGAGAAGCGAATGTTCAGCGCAAACCACTAATAGAGAACCGTGAAAATATAATACTTCCGCCGCTGCACATAAAATTGGGTTTGATAAAAAATTTTGCCAAAAAATTGGACAAAGAAGGTGAAGCTTTTGCCTATTTACGGTCAATTTTCCCTTACCTTTCGCTGGCAAAAATTAAAGAAGGAGTCTACGCAGGACCCGAGATAAAAAAAATTTTGAAAGATGAAACATTCCCGAAGCTGTTATCACCCATCGAAGCCGCAGCATGGAATTCCTTCAGGCTTGTTGTGGAAAACTTTTTAGGAAACAACAAAAGCGATAATTATAAGGACATAGTTGAGGATCTGGTAAAGAACTATGAAGCAATGGGTAGGTTTTTTTTGAAACAAATGTTAATTTAAATAGCGTTTTAATTCTCATTTTTTTTTTTCATTTTTGGGTAGGAGTGCACATGTCACTTAAAATACACTTTCTGCATTCTCATTTGGATTTTTTCCCTGAGAATTTAGGAGATGTGAGCGACGAACACGGCGAGCGCTTTCATCAGGAATTGAAGGCTATGGAACGACGCTATCAGGGCATCTATGACACGGCTATGATGGGTGACTACATTTGGACCCTAATACGTGAGACCAATTGCAGCGAATACAAAAAACAAAGAAGAAGTCCACATGGCATAAAATGTACAGTTATATCTTTGTTTCTACTAATTTTTTTGGGCGTTGATTTGGTTAATTTCGTTAGTTTAGCTAACCTGGCACATCCATTTCTAATTGTGCCATACATTGAGTATGTAGTGCTCTAAATAAATTAAAAAATAATATACTAAGACTAATTTGTTTATTTTAAATTAAGTTCAAATGTATTTATTCGTTTGCGTTGGGTAGGTAAGCTGTGCAAATAATGAAAATCAAAATATCGTGAAATAGCGGAATTTCGGTCTTTTACCAAAAAAATTATAAGTCCGCCATTTGTTGTCAGATTTTGTTAAGTAAGTGCTTATTTTCTTTGGAAAAATGCCACCTATGCGTAAAAAAACCAAAATCGCTGTTAGCATCGCGTTTTATATTTTATATGAATTTTTCTGCCACATTTTTACTAAAAAAACGCAGTTTTTTAACCTTTTTAAGCCGCCAACATCAAAACTACTCACCCGATTTGAAAATTTTCTGAGAATGCGTTGTAGACGGCTCAATTTGCTTTAATTTGAGTAGTAAATACGTCAAAGAAGACGAAAGATATGCTCAAAATTGTAAGTGTACCTCCAAAAATTTAAAAAAAAAAGTTCAAAAATTTGTATCTCGAAAACCAATCGACAGAAAAATTTTTAAAACTCATTTTCGTGTTTAATAGGTCAAAATCAATGAGAAAAAGTATGCTAGAAACAAATAACAGAGAAAATTTTGTTATTTGTGACCTAGTGTTATTTATAAGTATTATACCCTCCAACATAGAATGGGGGGTATATTCATTTTTTTACTCCGTTTTAAATATTGGTCTTAGACCCCATAAAGTATATATTATTAATCGTCGTAAAATTCTAAGACAATTTAGCCATGCCCGTCCGTCCGTCTGTCCGTCTATTGTAATCACGCTACAATCTATAATACTTGAGCTAGGTGGCTGAAATTTGGTAGATATACTTCTTATGTCCGCTGGTATGTTGGAATTGAAAATAAGCAATATCTGTCCATTTTTGGATATAGCCCCCATATATAGCATCTTCCCGA
Source organism: Eudasyphora cyanicolor (assembly GCA_963930755.1). Lineage (NCBI taxonomy): Eukaryota > Metazoa > Arthropoda > Insecta > Diptera > Muscidae > Eudasyphora > Eudasyphora cyanicolor. The sequence continues at coordinate 151,108,492 of OZ005736.1, read as the reverse complement.
ATTGACTTCTTAACGTCACAGAGACCACAAATGTCAATTGATCAGGCTGAAAATTGGTTACTGGGGTTTATATATATCCGGAATCCTTCACACGAACAACCGTAGTCATAGGTCCATGTTTTGATCTGGCCCACATACAAAGGTGCGTTTAGATTTGACTTCGTAACCCCAAATTTAAACGAATTGGGCTGAAATTTTGGTGTGAGTTTATTAGTACACGTAACCATTCAGATGCGATCCATGGTGGAGGGTATATAAGATTCGGCATGGCCGAACTTAATCCGTCTTTACTTGTTTTTATACCCTCCACCATAGGATGGGGGTTATACTCATTTTGTCACTCCGGTTGTAACACCTCTAAATATTGAGCAACGACCCCACAAAGTACATATATTCTTAATCGGCGTAAAATTCTAAGACGATTTAGCAATGTCCGTCTGTGCGTCCGTCTGTGCGTCCGTCTGCTGTCAGCAGACAGACACACAGACGGACGGACGGACATTGCTCAAATGACTTAAAATTACCCAAAACGGATTTCCGCCGAACATACTAAGGGCCTTAAGTCACTCCTTCGATGTGTTACACTTTTGGCTCGTATCAAATGATATATACGCTCTTCTCTAAGGTGAGGGGATAAAAAGTTATGAGCGCCCCAGTAGGTGAGTAGGTAGCGTACTCGCCTATCAGTTTGGGGGTCATGGGTTCGATTCTCCGGTCTGTCGCCGCAAAAGCTATCCCATGGTCTTTGTTACCCGGCTTTTCCCTGGACCGTAAAATTAGAATATAAATTTACTTTGTATTGTAATTCATATAATAAATAAAAAGTTATTATAAACTCAAACCCCTTCGGTCATTTTGGGCCACCCTGTATAACAAAACCCAACATTTTGTTATTGATATATAATCTTCCATTACTTCAAAATATATATCCTTTTTAGCGCTATTCTACCAAAAATACCGAATTTATTAACAGACTTCAAAATTACCTAACAAGATAATTATTATCTTTCATAGTTAACCAGTAAGGAAAGGTTAAAGTTGGGCGGGGCCGACTATATAATACCCTACACCACCTCGGCAATGTACATTATGAATTTCTTTTTGAATAGTTGGAATAATTAGTTCCCTTTCTTTTACGAAAGTACTTAGTTCCCCCACCACGTCAAGGCTTATTCCAAAGAGGAGTTTACTATAATGTGTGGAATTAAAAATTGAACTAATAATAATATTCCACATATTTGCATTTACTGTGGTTATTATTAGCCTTAACACAATAAATAGTCCGATTTTTGGTCGTACACAATATAAGTAATATATGCAGGGTATGTTAGGTAGGTACTACCTTGGAATAATTGGTTTAATAATGTTTTAATTTTCATTTCCGCTGAAGCCTTTCAGGTCTCTAAAATAGCGCTTATATAAAAAAGTTAGGAACATCTTTCTGGAAAAATGTGATCGGAAGTAAAGTACAACTTATATAGCGCTTTGGTACCAAATCAGGAGGAACATATATATGGAGGTTATATATAAATCTGAACGGATTTTCCTTGAATACTCATTCATGTAAAAAGAAACTTCTTTCTGTCAAATTTCGTACTGACCGGATATAAACTACAGTCTCTACAGCACTTACATGTCAAATCGGGGGTAACATATATATGGGGCCTATATCTAAATCTGAACCGATTTTCTCTGAATTTGGAAGTATCCTTTCATATAATAAGAAACCTCTTTGTGTAGATTTTTTCACTGATGGGATATAAAATGCAGATTGTACAGCGCTTACATGTTAAATCGTGGGTAACGTATATATGGGGGCTATATCTAAATCTGAACCGATTTCCCTCAAATTTGGCAGTGTTAATTCATGTAATGAGAAACCTCTTCTGACAATTTTTTTTACTGATCGGATTTAAAATACAGTTCTACAGCGCTTACATGTCAAATCGGGGGTAACATATACATATATGGGGGCTATATCTAAATCTGAACCGATTTCCCTCAAATTGGGCAGTTTTAATTCACGTAATGAGAAACCTCTTTCTGCCAATTTGTTTACTGATCGGATATAAAATACAGTTTCTACAGCGCTTACATGTCAAATCGGGGGTAACATATATATGTGGGCTATATCTAAATCTATTATTTAGTTCATGTAATAAGAAACATCTCTCTGCCAAATTTCGTACTGATCGGATTAAAAATACACTTTTTACAACGCTTACGTGTAAAATCGGGGGTAACATATATATGGGGGCTATATCTAAATCTGAACCGATTTTCTCCGAATTTGGCAGTATTCCTTCATGTAATAAGAAACCTCTTTCTGCCGAACTTCACACTGATCGGTTATAAAATAAATTTTTTATGGCGCTTACATATGAAATCGGGGGTAACGTATATATATATATCCAAATCTGAACCGATTTTAACCAAATTAAATAGGGATCGTCCTTGGGCCAAAAAATAGATATGTGTAAAGTTTCGTCAAGATCGGGCCATATTTGCGACCTGTACTTTGATTACAAAAATACATCTACAGACAGACGGACAGACAGACGGACGTAACTAAATCGACCGAGAAAGTGATTACAAGTCGATCGGTATAATAAACAATAGATCTATCTCTTCTCCTTTTGGGTGTTACAAACAAATGCACAAAGTCATAATACCCTGTACCACAGTGTGGTGTAGGGTATAAAACTGCCTATTAAACACAATTCGTAAAAACAAAAATCATGTTCGTGTGAATTAATATGTGCATCATTATGGACGAGTATTATCCTGAAACCTTCCCCGTTGCGGGTAACAATTTTGTCGCGATGCGGGGGCTTACGGGTTGCATAAGGTTGTTGATGTCTCCAGGTTGCAGTGGTAAAGCTAAAGAAAACAGCTAAAGCCTAACCACTCCTATCTGTAGACACTGACAATCATATGTAACCTCAACTAAAGGTTACCCACCCACACACCCCTATGATGAGTAAAAATATTAATTTTAACTCTGCAGGTGGTCTCCAGGCGGGAACTGGTAATCCACATAATGCATCATCTGTTGATGATGCTTTGGCAGGGGTAGAATATCTGCAGGCCCCAAGCTCATCTGATCCAACAACAAAAAACGCACAAAAAACAACATCAACCACTCAAAACGCTACAGATACACAAACAAGACTAACGAGACAAGACAGCATTAAACTCTACCTCAGCGACGATACAAATGACGGACTTTCTGCACTTGGCAAAATCCAGGTAACTGAAACCGATGAAGATGACATCACGACGATGGAATCGGATAGGTCCGGGCTGGTAGCAAAGTCAGATAAGGAAGACATTGGTACCGTCGCGGGGGGAAAGTCAACCAAGACGGACGAGCAGAGAATGGAGACTGGATATAAGCGCTCGCAGCGGTACCTGAGGAGTATGCAGTCGAAAGACCCAGCATCCCTCACAGTACGCGACAAGCGCTTAATCCGGAAGCATAAATTCCACGTCCGGAAGTACGAGTCTCTCGTAAATACTACGGTCGTGGAAGTATGCCCTCCACCTGCGACAAAGGACAAGAACACTGACACTAACACTAAAACATACTAACGCACTAAATACAGCACTAAAAAGTACACACGCGACGAGACTTAAAAATTCCATCAATCCACCAGCGCCGGTAGCTAAGGATGAAGGCAAAAACATTTCTCCAGGTCCTTCCAAAGGCAGGAAAGCTAGCCACAAAAGAGTAGTCCAACCTGCCGCGGCAGGCACCTCTGGCAGTACTGACGACAAGAACGCTGTCAAAAGTCGGTAGCTGACTGCTGTTTAATTCGGTCGTTTCGCTATGTGTTCTCCTCCTAAAACGTTGTGTGCAAAGTGTTTTAAATCTTTGCAGAGTGATAAGTTTGTTAAGTGCTGCATTTGCAATTCTAAATTTCATTTGTTTTGCTCTGGCGTTGATGAGCAAACAACTTATGACTTGCTAAAAAAACAGAAAAACATTGTCTTTAACTGTGATGAATGCATTTTAATATCCAATGATTTGGTTAGTGCTGTAAGCTCTCTTTCAAATGATGTGAGAGAGTTAAAGGCGACCTTGAATGCATTTATAAGAGGAAATCTTTCAAGTAACGAAATCGATTTTAGTGCGAGTACTTCACGAGGTCATTCAACTCGTTCTCTCTCTTGCGTTGCTGCTGCTAATATTCCTTCTACTGACATTTCTAATGTAAGCAGTGAAGTGAATAAAATCAGTTCGATCAAACCAAAGTCTGGTGTTGGGAATAAAGCCGAAGCGAAAACTAATGTTGTTGCTGTTCGTGAGCTGAGTGTTGCTGTTGATGGTGTTCGTTCCGAATATACTGTGAATTCTGCTGCTGTTGATCATGCAAGTATGTGCTCGGAAGATACAGATATGCATGATGCTTGTTCTTTGCCCGTCTCACAGGCGGAGAGTAATAACAACCCACCGCACACTTCTGATTGGGTTGATGTAAGGCGTCGCAAAAAGAAACAGAATGTGTATGTTATTGGTCAGAATGACAACAAAGAACTGGAAGTTGTTGCTCGCAGAAAATGGGTTCATATTTCTTCGTTTAAACCCACTGTAACGGAGAATCAAATCTTAGCTTATGTCGAAAAATGTGCTGACATTAGCAGGGATCACTTGCTTTGTCGGAAACTGGTGAAGAAAGATGCGAATATTGATGAAATGACAAGGGTTAGTTTCAAGCTTGGTATCTCTGCCGATTTCTACAATGTCCTTTTTAAACCGATGATGTGGCCTGCTGATGTAAAGGTTCGTCCGTTTCAATTTTTTCAAAGAAGCCAAAAGCCGTCCGAGAGAACATGATTCCTGCTACTTCTTCTAATAATTATTTACGTGTTTATTACCAAAACATGTCTGGAATGCGTACTAAGACCCATCAAGCACATTTAGAAACTAGCCAATCCGCATATGATGTTATTGTCCTTGTTGAAACGTGGCTCAATGCCGATTTTAATGATGAAGAGTTCTTTGATACGAGAATATTTCAAATTTTTCGTAAAGATCGAGATTTTGTTAAATCAAATTGCGCTAGAGGTGGAGGTGTTCTTGTTGCTGTTCGTCGTAATTTCCGAGCTATAAAAATTAATTTGCCTAATTCTGACACAATTATTGATCAACTATGTGTTCATATTGTTGATCAGTCATCATTATTAGTCATGGTATCATATATCCCTCCAAATAGCTGTTTTTCAATGTATGATGAGCATATTAACAATGTTTTAAATGTTGCTGCTGACTATGACACAAGTGAGCTGGCAGTCTTTGGTGATTTTAATATGGGCAAGATTATATGGACACATTTTCCTGATAGTTCATATATGTGTGCAACAAATGTAAATTCTGATATCGAAATTAATTTAATTGATAGCTTTTTAGCCATATATTTAGGCCAGATTAATTGCTTTTTTAATGCATTAAATCGTGTTCTAGATCTAATATTTATTAGTGAGAACTTAAAATTTAAAATTTTTTCATGTGACCATCCTTTATCCTTAACTGATGAGCATCATGTAGCTTTAGAAGTTGAGTTTGAATTTTTGCAATTTCCCCAGCTTAAATCTATTGGCCAAAGTTATTTTGACTTTAAAAACTGTAATTTCAATTTGCTAAACACTTCAATTTTAAGTATTGATTGGTCGAATTATTTTTCAGATTTAACTGTAACGGATTGTTATTGTAAATTTGTTAAGACTATAAGTGATCTTACAAGCAATTATATTCATTATAAATGTGGTAAAATTCATAAGTTACCGTGGTATACTTCAGGTTTAAAGAAGTTAAAGAATTTAAGAAACAAATTTTATAAATTTGTTTCTTAAAGAATTTAAGAAACAAATTTTATAAATCATATAAGTCCACAAATGACAGCGAATCCAAACGGTTATACAATTATTATTCTCGTGAATTTTCCTTTCTTAATAAATTCCTCTACAAACAGTACATATTAGGTTTCCAAGAAAGAATTAACAGTAACCCGAAATCTTTCTGGGACTTTGTTCAATCAAAGAAATCATCCAGCAATTTCCCTTCTGCTATGCATTTAGGTAATGTATCTGCTAACACCACTTCTGAGATTGTAAATTTATTTGCAGATTTTTTTAAATCGAATTTTGACAATGACGGGCCCTTCGAGGATTCAAAGTTTTTGGATCTGGTAGAGTCTTGTATTGATTTTGGTCTTATTCAGGTTGATATCAAAGACATTTCTTTTGGTATTGCTGATCTGAAAAGTTCTCAGAAATTAGACATAGACGGTTTTTCTGCATCACTCTTAAAAAAAATATCTCCTTCCATTTGCGAGCCATTACTGACAATTTTCAATAAATCATTGCTAACTGGATCATTTATTGATCAATAGAAAATTGCATTTATCACCCCAGTTTTCAAGTCTGGCGATAAATCCAATGTCTGCCATTACAGGCCTATTGCCAAAATATCCAACATTTCAAAAGTTTTCGAGCATATAATGTATCGTAAGATGTTCTCAGCCGTTAAACCGTATCTGTCAGAATGTCAGCATGGCTTTATTGAAGGACGTTCAACTACGACTAATTTGTTGATGTTTACAAACTTCTGTCTCTGTAGCTTTGAAAGAGGAAGCCAAGTAGGATCAATTTACTTGGATTTTTCTAAAGCATTTGATAAAGTATCACATTATATTCTGATTTCCAAATTGACCAAATTTGGTTTTTATTCAAAATCCCTTGATTGGTTACGATCGTACTTAACCAACAGAGTCTATATGGTCCATATCGATGGTTCCAGTTCTTTGCCCTACGTTGCTACTTCTGGTGTACCTCAGGGTAGTGTTTTGGGGCCACTTCTATTTAACTTGTTTATAAATGATATTTCAAAATGTATATCATACTCTCAATGCTTGCTTTATGCAGATGATGTGAAACTGTTTAAACGTATAAATAATTTATTAGATGCTACTTTTTTACAATGTGATCTTTTATCTGTTACAGATTGGTGTGTTTTTAATAAACTGTCCCTAAATGTTAGAAAAAGCTTTTACGTTTGTTATTCACGCTTACACTGTCCAATATTTATGGAATTTTATGCAAATGGTGAGAGAGTCAAGCAAGTTCATGAAATTCTTGATCTGGGCATTTTGTTTGATTCGAAACTTAGCTTTAATTCTCATATTGACTACATCATTCCAAAAGCATATAAACTTCTTGCATTTATTAAACGCCACAGTTCTGATTTTAGTGACCCATATACTCTGAAAATTTTGTACATGACTTTTGTCCGCTCAACAATAGAATACGCGCAAATTGTTTGGAACCCGTCATCTACTACACAGGTCAACAGAGTTGAGAGAATACAAAGGAAATTTGTTAAATTTGCCCTGTCTTCACTCAACTTTGTTCATCCATTTCCTTCATATGAATCCAGGTGCAAACTTATTCACCTTCCAATATTATCTAACCGTAGATGTTTACAATCTTTAATGTTTTTATATAAAGTTATTTGTGGACTTATTGATTGCCCTCATATATTAAATCTAATTCCTTTTAACGTTCCTTCTAGGAGATTAAGAAACTATGAATTTTTTAAAGTACCACTACATAGAACTAATTATGGTCTTAATGAGCCTATTGTTAGATCCCTTAGGGAATTTAACAAAATTTTTAAATTGTATAATCTGGATTTTTCTATGAAAATGTCTAAATTTAAAAGTATACTAGAATTAATTTATTATTAAGCAATAGTCTGTAAGGAATTGTATTTCCATAGACGAAATAAATAAATAAATAAATAAATAAATAAATAAATAAAAGACAACGTTCAAACGACTCCCAGGTTCCAGAAGGCAAGCGGATTAAAAAATCTGCCAACCTGACATCGGCGCCTGAGCTTCAAGTAGCGATTCTCGGCCGGAGCAATCCAGAAGGCAGAATCTCTACGGAAAGATGGATGTTGGTAGAAGAAGGCATTCTGCTGAAGATGCATGAAGCCCTTGCTACGGACGAGGATGATGCGTTCACCGAGTTCGACGGGGCCAAATGGCATAAGGGCGTGAAGATTGTTAAATGCAACAATCCTAGAGCTCTCGAGTTCTTAACGGCATGCATCAACAATCTAAGCGGACTCTGGCCAGATATGGACATCAGCATTGTGCCACTCGAATAAATCCCCAGCTGGATCACTATTAAAGTATGGGTCCCACCTCCAATTCTGGAGGATAAGGTTATTCTGGACCTCCTAAAAAGGCAGAATAAGAGCCTACAAGCTGGGGATTGGAAGATAGTCCGAGGTCGAGAGAGAGACAAGGGAGACGGAAAGGACCTCTGGATCAAGATAGGTCCGGAGTCCCTAAATCTCCTGAGGCTCTCGAACGGAACAATAAAGTTCGGACTAAACCGACTCCGGACGTCCGTCCCCGACGTGGAAGAAGAGAACAGCAACCCCGGGCGGCATGAAAGTGGTGCAGCTAAATCTACACCACTCTGAAGCAGCGTCGGACGAGCTGTTGAGAGTAATGGGGAAAGAAAAGATAGACGTGGCCCTTATACAGGAACCTTGGTTGGCGAGCAACAAAGTCCGCGGTCTCAGGTCACGTAATCTCACGCTCATTTCCCCGAAGACAGAAGGTAAGATTCGTAGCTGTATCGTAGCCTGTAGAAACATAACTCTGACAATGATCTCCCGCTATAGCAACGAAGACCTTACAGTGGTAGCTATGGAACGCCAAGGTAAACCAACACTGGTCTTCGCATCCATGTACCTGCCTTATGAATCCGCCGATCCCCCCTCAGACAAGGTACGTTCTCTGGTAAGTTGGTGTAAGAGTAAAGGGCACGACCTAATCATCGGAGGAGATGCAAACGCGCACCATACCATAAGGGGCAGCACAGACATAAACAAACGAGGTGAGTCACTACTTGAATACTTATTATCCACTGATCTAGTTATCTGTAATAAGGGCAATAGGCCCACATTCTTTAATAAAATCAGGGAACAGGTTATAGATTTAACTTTAGTATCTAATAGCGATTCAACAAGAATATCCAGGTGGAGAGTGTCAAATGAATGCTCCTTCTCGGATCATCTTATGATACACTTTAACATAGAGCACGAGGCTACTAAGGGGCAACCCTATCGTAACCCCAGAAAGGCAAACTGGAAAAAATTCAGACAACTTATGCAATCGTATCCACCACCAAATACGGAGATACATGACTTGCAGGGTCTGGAATGTGCAGTTGACCGTATGACAGTTAACCTTGTGGATGCCTTCTATGCGTCCTGTCCAGAACGCTCACCACCCCGGAAAACCAACCAAACATGGTGGACTCCGGAACTGAAGCAACTCAGGAAGGAAAGCAGAATGCTATTCAACAAGGCCAAAAAAGAGAAAACACCGGAATGCTGGGAAGAATACCAAGCATCCACCAGAACCTTCAAAAGAGAGTCCAGAAAGGCAAAAAGGAAGTCCTGGACGAATTTCTGCGAAGAATTGGAAGACATCAGCGAAGCCTCCAGACTACGCAAAGTCCTATCCAAAGACCCCAGCACACCAGACTTCCTCATGGGACCAGATGGACTACTCACGGAGAGCAACCAAGAGACTCTAGAACTTCTGATGGACACCCACTTTCCGGGTTGTAGCAAAGTTTCAGATGCCGTGGAAGTGTACGAAAACACCCCCACGGCCAACATGGAGGAACTTATCAGAACTGTTATAGATGACGAGAAAATATGCTGGGCGGTGAGATCCTTCAAGCCCTACAAATCGGCGGGCCCGGATGGCATCATTCCAGCTCTTTTACAAGAATCCTTGAAACTTATTCTACCAGGGCTACGCGCAATTTTTTCTGCAAGTTTCCAATGGTCATATATACCCAAGGCATGGAGAGAAGTCAAAGTGGTCTTTATCTCCAAGGCGGGAAAAATAAACCACAGTACGACAAAGGACTACAGACCAATCAGTCTATCATCGTTTCTGTTGAAAACCATGGAAAGACTAGTTGATCTTAACGTGAGGAGAAAACTGACACCAAACAACTTCAGTACGGCACAACACGCCTACCTGAAAGGTAAATCTGTGGAAACGGCCTTACATGAAGTGGTAGGATTTGTCGAGGACTCCCTTCATTACAAAGATTACACCATGGCGGCGTTCCTCGATGTAGAGGGCGCTTTTAATAATGTTAAAATAGCATCTATACTTAACGCACTTGACAGCATAGGCTCACACCCAGGCATAACCAAGTGGACAGGTAACATGCTCAAAAGCAGAATCATTAACTCAACCATGGGCAATGGTTCGGCAAGAAAGCGAGTTACGAGAGGTTACTAGAAGAAATAAAATTCCGAACTATCAGCTCCCTACACTACAGGGAAATGTACTTGAACTGTCGAAAGAAGCTAAGTACTTAGGCATCACCCTAGACTCTAAGCTGTCCTGGAAAAGGAATTTGGAGGAAAGGGGAAAGAAAGCGCTATGCGCCTTCTATGCCTGCAAGAAAATGTTTGGACGCAAATGGGGTTTGCAACCGAAAATGATACACTGGATGTATACATCGATCATTAGACCGATACTCACTTACGGATCAGTTGTATGGTGGAAATCGGCAATGAAGAAATCACATCTCCCGCACCTAGCCAAAGTACAAAGACTGATTTGCGTCGGGATAACTGGCGCCCTCAGATCTGCCCCACAAATGGCACTGGAGGCGATGCTGAACCTTCAACCAATCGATATATACATAAAGTGTACCGCAGCGAAAGTGACCCTTCGGCTAAGGGAATCAGGAATAGCCATCAATACCACACACGGACATGGCTCAATCCTGGAAAGCATGGGTATAACAGACAAAATCAATAGGACAACGGACTACTTGGCACCAAGAACAATTCGAGATAAAAATTTTAAAGTAACATTTCCTAGCCGTGACGATTGGGCATCAAATAGCGTCATAGAGGACGATGAGATCTCAATCTTCACGGACGGATCGAAAATGGAGACGGGCACGGGTTCAGGAGTATTTTCCGACACCCTCAATCTCAGAATATCCACCAGACTCCCAGATGAATGCACGGCCTTCCAGGCAGAGATCTATGCCATTAACATTGCCGCGAATCAGATTTTGGAACGGGATATTTCTCCGAAAAAATTCAAGATCTACGTCGACAGCATGGCAGCTCTCAAGGCCTTGGGATCTAGAACTATCAAATCACGCTGCACAATGGACTGCTTTCTAGCCTTAAACCATATTCAGGCGCAAGAAATCACGCTCTGCTGGGTGCCAGGACATAGCAGCATACAGAGCAACGAATTAGCAGACGAATGTGCCAGGATAGGATCAGCTGCGCGAAATGAAACCGCGACTCTGGACGTGCAAAATTCCGTTGGTGGAACTTAAAAACGAAATCGACGAACGCGGAGCACAACTAACCAGATCGAGGTGGGACACAGTACAAAACTGCAGGACTGCAAGAACCCTTTGGCCATCCATTGATGTGAACCGTACCAAAGAATTGCTGTCCTTCAGGAAGAACACACTTAGCATCCTCACAGGAGTCATCACAGGGCACTGCGTGATAGGCAATATGGCTGCACGCATGAAGCTTCCTTACGAAGACTTCTGTAGAAGGTGCTTAGATGAAGAAGAGGAGGAGTCAGTACAGCACTTGCTATGCTCATGCAAAGGACTGCAAGAGTACCGTTTGGCCTATTTAGGGCACAGGCTCTTCGTAAACCTAGACGACCTAGCAGATGTATCGCTCAAACCCCTTCTCAAATTCATCAGTAAATCTCTCTGGTTTAGTAAAGCCAGGAGGACAAACGAAAGTAACTAGATCTTCCTCTCCCCCTTCCTAAATATTCTCTCCCTCTTCCTAAACCTTTTCTCCATCTTCCTAGTCTGTCAACCTCCAACTATTTCTTCTATTCTTCCTTTCTACTCTCGGGAAACACAATGGACCGAATTGTCGGCCCCGAGTGAACTCGTCAGTTGTATTCTGACGGGCGTCCCTTTCAACCTAACCTAACCATCCTGAAACATCGTTTTTCTATTTGCAAAATTTTTCAGTTTATGTAGTTTTTTTGCTTCGAAGAAAATATGAATTTAATCCCGTTAAGTTTCACGTTTCCCCAATCATAATAAATTAACTAGAATCAACATATGATTGGGGAAACTTCCACGATTCCGCAATCATAATAAATTTACTAGAAGAAACATATCATAAGGGTTTCAAACCCCTTTCTTTTCACCTCTGTGAAAAGAATTTATATTAATTGCCTAACGTTCCCCAGAAAAGTTCAATTAATTCTCGACACCAGTGTTTCCAATGAACAATTAAATTTATTTACTTAACAGGAACTATTATCGAATTATTGGAAATATACGATTGTCTGATTCGAGACACTTCCGTTGTTTGCCAAAATTTCATGAATAATGTATTTATAGAAATCACGCAATCAATGGAGTGATTAAAGTGTTTCGAATAGTTTGGGAGCAAAAAAATATTTTAATATGAATTCATATATTGTGTGTGGAAAATCCATACACAATTAAAAACCAAACCCGTCTAAAAATAATTTTGCCATTTCGTAAATATTTGTTTTGATAAAATCATGCGTTTTGTCTAAACAATTTGTTATTTTCCTAGGGAAATCTAAAACCAACTATAACTTAAATAGAACGTTACCGATAAAAACATATTACTTTGTGATTCATATTTTGAGGCTTCAAGGACACATAACAACTAAGCATCTAATTGTGCAATTATAAGTGATTTTAAATTATAGGCTATGACATGACATCCGCGGCGAAGAGACCAGTAGCAACCTTGTAATTGAACATTAACGTAATTAGGCAATTTCTCCCACTTACTCTAACAAAATCTATGGTTGAATGGACTACCTTCACATTAACAATTAAAATGTTGCCTTTGAAATTATGTCCACATGCGCATGTGTCGTGTCCAAAATATGGTATTGCATTAAAGACCTGTGTTAAATCAACACCAGTCCCATCGCAAAAATATCAAATGTCACTAATGAATCAAATGCATATTCAAACCAGTAAGGAAAGGCTAAAGTCGGGCGGGGCCGACTATATAATACCCTACACCACTCTCGTAATATTAAATAACTCTGAAATATAAATTTTGTAATTCATGTATAAATTTTATTCAAATTCGGCAATGTTAGTGTAGCTTCGGCTGTGTGGCACGTAGCGCCGTCCTAAAACCAAATGTTGCCAATATCCTCCTCTTCAATTTTTGTGAACAAAAATTCGTTCAACATGGCCCGATAACGATCGCCATTGACTGTAACGGCCACTCCTTGCTCATTTTCGAAGAATAATGGCCCAATTATGCCTCTGGACCAAAATCCGCACCAAAACAGTGACTCGTTTTGGGTGTATCGGCTTTTCAAGCGTGCGGGTTTTCTGTGCCCCAAATGCGACAATTTTGCTTGTTTACATACCCGCCAAGATCAAAATGAGCTTCATCTGAAAATATGATTTTTTTGGCAAAATCGTTCTGCAACATTACCATGATTTTCAATGTAATGTCGCAATATTTCCCAGCGTTGTTCAAGCGTATACACAATCATATTCGTTCAGCGGAAGGATAAAACTAATTATCTGTCAAATCAGACATGAGCTAAGTGTTACCATTCACAAAATAAGCACTAGTTGAAAAAAAAACGTTAGATTGCGGACCCTTTATAAATTGTTTATTCTAAATTTGAAAACGATTGGATGTAAAATACAGCTTCTATAGAACTAAAGGGCCAAATCGGACGAAACATATATACTATGGGAGCTATAGCTAAATCTTAACCGATTTTCTTCAAATTCGGTAGTGTTGGTTCATGAATCAAGAAACTCTACCATTCTAAATTTCAAAATGATTGGATGTAAAATAGAGCTTCTACAGGACTAAAGAGCAAAATCGGACGAAACATATATATGGGAGCTATAGATAAATCTTAACAGATTTTCTTCAAATTCGGCAAAGTTGGTTCATGGATCCAGAAACTCCACCATTCTAAATTTCAAAACGATTACATGTAAAATACAGCTTCTATAGGACTAAAGGGCCAAATCGGACGAAAGTCACATATGGGAGCTATATCTAAATCTAAACCGATTTCAACCAAATAGGGATCTTTACAGCAGCGAAATACTCTAAACTGCAAAAATTCAAAACGATCGGAGTGAAATTGCGACCTGTAGTCGACGAACAACTTTACATGGACAGACGGACGGACAGACATGGTTAAATCGACTCAGCTAGTGATTCTGAGTCGATCGGTATACTTTAAGGTGGGTCTAGCTGTGTTATTTTCAGGTGTTACAAACATCTGCCGTGAAACAAACTTATAATACTCTGTACCACAGTGTGGTGTATGGTATAACGAGGGTGTGGTGGGGAAGCGCTACCATCAACAATAGGGCTAAGATACCAATTCGGTAAGAGTAAGAGGCAAGAGTTGATTGACATAACCCTAGTAAGTAAGAAACAAGTAAGAAAATTTCAGTCGGGTAAACCAATAAGGTATAACCTCACTTTGTACCAGAACGTTGAAAGAAAATAGGAAAGTTTAGTCAGGTAAACCGACTTACGAATCCCCTGATGTTTAGTTCCAAAAAATACCAAATTTAAAGTCAATCCGTTACTCGTTGCGAGCGTTATCGAGAGATCAGCAAGACAGACGGACGGACGTGTTACACCTTTGAACGCACATGACACATGATATACATATACTGGGGATGTAACGAATATTCGCATTCGCATATGCAAACGCGAATTATTCGCATCATTTTAACATTTGCTATCGCATTCGCAAAAACAATCGCATTCGCTTTTGCAAAAATATATTTCAGTATTCGCTTCCATTTGTTAAAAGTGTTAAATCTCCTTAGATATTAATACCAATGTAAACCTCTACCACTTCACTTCAAAACAGTTAAAGAAATATGTTTGTCCTTGTGGTAACAGGAGGTAAAACTATGGAAAACATTCTTAATACTTGAATATCCTGGAAAACTATCAATTCAGTTCCTTAAATTTATTGGTACTAAAGGGTCAAACTATTATTCGCATTCGCTTTCGCAAAAATGCGTATTTCACTATTCGCTTTCGCTTTCGCTTTCGCATTCGCATGAAACATATTTCAATATTCGCTTTCGCATTCGGTTTCGCTAAAGTCACTTTCGTTACATCCCTAATATATACCCTCCTCCACTAATGTGAGGGTATAATAACACAGTCCAAAAGCATTTTTGGAACAGAATAGCGACCCTATAATTTTGAAAGGTCATGTTGAGTAGACAATTTTTGTAGAATAAACTTATGGTTCAGCTGGTCTGAGTTTTTTTTTACAGTGGGCCATTGTAAAAAAAACTGAAAACTGGACCATATGTTTATCCTACAAAAGTGGTCTACTCAATATGCCCTTTTAGAATTATAGGGTCGCTATTCTGTTCCAAACAAAACGTTCTAGTTTGTTGGACAGTGTAATTGACTACAAAGTTTTCGATGACCATAGCTATTTAGATCATAGATGCATTGCCTTTAATTTGATTTGAATTTGACCTAAACATATGGGTAATTCCACAATAAGGTCTACCGTGATAAAAAAATTTAAGTTAATAAAATCACATAAATGTAATTTATTTAATTTATTCAAAATTTATTAAACTGAAAAAATTTTACATGTACAGGGTGGCTGATATGTAATGCAACAAAGTAAAGCGCTATATTTTTTTGAATTTTTTTTTTTAAAATTTTATTGTTCAAAAGCAAAAAATGTCGGAAATAACATAAAATTTTAGAAACAGTTTAGATTTGTTCGAATTGGCTACCTTTGGCACGATGACCGTCTTGAGATGATCGATACTTTGGTATTTTTTAGTGCGAACCTTACTCTCTAAAATGCCCCAGGCGCAAAAGTCCAACGGATTGAGATCCGAAGATCTTGGTGGCCATTGTGCGGTAGAAATGAAGCGAGGAATCTCCTTTTTAAGTAAACCTGATCATTTTGTTTGTTCACAAACTGCTCAATTTGGAATGGCTTCTCATCGGAGAAAACCAAATTCGGCAACTGGCCACTTTCGTGCAAGCGAAGCAACTCCTTGGCTCTTTCCAGTCTAACTTTTTTTTGTGCATCGGTGAGCTCTTGCACTTTTTGGAACTTCAATGGCTTTAGTCCAAGCTCATTTTTTAATATGTGTTGTATCCGTTCTCGCGATATGTTCAGCTCACGAGCAAATTTTCTACCACTGCGGCGTGGATTTCGATCAAATCTGGCCTTCCCTTTTTGGATCATTTCTGGTGTTGTTACCGTTTTTTTTGTCCACTTTTTGGACGCGATGCAACACTGCCTGTATCACGGTAACGAGCAATGGTACGAGAAACAAAAGATTTGTTCACATTTAAATGGAAATCTAACGATAGCCACTTGTGTTTTTCCACCCAAATATAAAGCAATCACACTATCACGCTTGAATTCCATCACGAATAACTTTTTTTCTGAATCTGAAGATCAAAATGCTTTTGTAAGCTTGTAAACAATAAAATGAACTGTCACTGAAATAAATCTGTCAGCTATCAGACTAGCGGTTTAGAAATGATAGCAATCTGAAGTTGGTTGCAATGCATATCAGCCACCCTGTATTTACTCAACATTTCGAGAAAAAAACAAGTAAGAAAGTTCAGTCGGGAAAACCGACTTATGGATGCCCTCACCTTGAGTCCCAAAAAAATATTAGTAAATTTATTTATTTTTTTGTTTTAATTAAATTATTATCAATTTAAATTGCATTTAATAACTTTAAAATATGTACTGGTGTTAGCGCTAAAAGCTGTTTACTTTTGGTACAAGATGGTCCATTTGTGTGGGAGGTACCAAAAGGGGCGTCCCTATAACGGTCACTTTTCTCTAGGCTCGCGGTACTATAAAAGCATTACACTGCACGAAATTTATAGTATTTGTATGCACTGCTATTAAAGTTAAAAGCTGTTAACTTGTGGTACAAAAAGATCCATTTGTGTGGGAGGTACCAAAGGGGGCGTGCCAATAACGTCCATTTGTCTTTGGACGCTAGGTGCTATATAAGCATTACACTGTACAAAATGTCAAGTATTTGTATGATCTGGAATCAAAGTTATATGTCGTTAGCTTTTGGTGCAAAATGGTCCATTTCTGTGGGAGGTACCAAAAGGGGCGTGCCAATAACGCCCACTTTTCTCTGGGCTTTAGGTACTATAAAAGCATTACACTGTACAAAATTTCAAGTATTTGTATGAACTGAAATCAAAGTTATATGCCGTTAACTTTTGGTGCAAAATGGTCCATTTGTGTGGGAGGTACAAAAAAGGGAGTGGCCACTTCGCCCATTTTTCTTGAGTTGTTAGCGACTTACAAACTAATTTTATGTGTGAAATTTCAGAAGGTTGGAGTAAGTAGTATATTTCACTAAAAGTTAACCCTGTGTGGGGGAGGTACTAGATAGAGTGGACCAATATGGCCCATCTTCGAACTTAGCCAGAGATAGAGAAAAATATTACTGCATTCCAAATATGAAGTCAATCGGTTACTACTTTCGAGAGTTATCGTGCGCACCAGCCAGCTAACAGACATACAAACAGACAGAATGACGGACGGTCATTGCTCAAATGACCTTAATTGACCCAAAACGGATTTCCGCCTAACATACTTAGGGTCTTAGGTCACTCCTTCGATGTGTTACACTTTTGGCTCGTAGCAAATGATATACGAGTATACCCTCCTCTCTAAAAAGAGGCTTATTATAATTAATCTTTTTAAGAGAAAAGGAAATCTTAATCTAAATTATATCTACTACAAATTCTATTGTCACGTTCGATACCGAAAAGAAGCATTAGTTATCAGTAGACAAGAAATATTCAAAGAAAGTGCATTAGACAATTGGTACAAATAGAATTTGTATAAAATACCAATATTCAAATTAAAACAGTTTAAACAATTAAAAGCGGTTACGGGTACTAATTAACTCATTATACCAAATTTCAGCCCAAATCGTTGAAATTTGAGGATTTTGTGGCGTTTAGAAGTCAAATCTAGAGGGGCCTTTGTATGGGGGCTTTATCAAAACATGGACGTATGACTACCGTTGCTCGTGTGAAGGATACCGGGTATACATAAACCCCACTTACCAACATTCAGCCCGATCAGTTGACATTTGTGGTCTCTATGACGTTAAGAAATAAAATTGGGGAGATGCCTTATATGCGGGCTATATCCACAATGGGACCGACATTGCCCATTTTCAATCCCACCATACCTGCAATTTTGAGTTATGTCACTCTTGAAGTGAGTGTACCAAATGTACTCGTACCAAATTTCAGCTACCTATCTCAAGTATTATAGATTGTAGCGTGATTACAACAGACGGACGAACGGAAGGACGGACGGACAGACAGACGTGGTTATATTGTCTTAGAATTTTACGACGATTAATAATATATATACTTTATGGGGTCTCAGATCACTTTTTAGTGGTGTTACACACGGAGTGACAAAATGAATATACCCCCATCCTATGGTGGAGGGTATACAAATTATATAGAGTTTTTTCTGTATCCATTTGAAGTTTGTCACGTTCGACTCCGTATCGTTATGTAAAGTTGCAAAAAATAAACTTCCCAACATACAATAATATTTCATCTCATCGGAGCAATCAAACAGAAAAACTTCAAATTAAATGAAAATTTTAAATACATAAACAGCATTTCAGGTATCCATCGACTGCAAACATTTCCTTGCGATTGTCGCTAAATAGAAGCAGCTGGAACTTCATATTTTTTTGAATAAAAACTATTAAATCTAAAACTTTTGTATACCCTCCCCCATAGGATGGGAGGTTTAATCATTTTGTCACTCCGTTTGCTACTCTTAATATTGATCTGAGACCCCATAAAGTATATATTCTTAATTGTCGTAAAATTGGACGACGATGTAGCCATGTCCGTCCGTCCGTCAGTTATAATCACGTTACAGTCTACAATAATTGAGCTAGATGACTGAAATTTGTTATAGATACTTCTTATAGCTACAGGTAACTTAGGATTGAAAATGGACAATATGGGTCCATTTTTTGATATAGCTTCCATATAAAGCATCTCCCCGATTTGACTTTTTAACCCCATAGAGACCACAAATGTCAACTGTTCGTCCTGAAAATTGGTAACTGGTGTATATTTTTACCCAGACTCCATGTATAGCCCCTATACTCGTACAAAGGTCTCTCTAGATTTATCTTCGTATCGCCATAAAAACCTCAAATGTCAACGAATTGGGCTGAATATACGATCCATGGGGGAGAGTATATAAGATTCGACATGAGTGAACTTAATCAGTCTTTACTTGTTTTATTTAAAAAAAGTCATGAAAAAAATCACTTTCGACCCAACTAAAAATTAAATTAAAAAACTACCCAAAATCGTCCCCTCAATAAAACAATAGCGTATACGCATACACACCATTATTTTTTACCGCATTATAAGAATCTACGTAATCGATTCTATAGCTGGTAAAAATTTGGCGGAATTCTACTTCCACAAAGTGGGTCAAAAGTTAAATCGAAAAACTTTGATCCCATTTGTATGCAATTATCGCACTTTTAGACTAATTGAATATCACCTGGCTGTAGCCTGATTATTTCACCACATATTAAATTTACAAGAAATTGAAAACATCGATTCTCTTCTAAACTATATATACTTATTTTCCAAGAAGTCTAAATTCACAAAAATTTCAAATGTGATTTTATCGAAACTACAGAAAAATTATACACTTTTCTTTTATTGAGGGGACGAAATACTTATGTATGTCAAACAAAGAGGATTCAGAAACTTTAATATTTTTTAACATTTAAAAATATATTCATTTTCTTTGTCATTTCGCTGAATCTCATGTTTTTAAAGATGTTCACGAAAACTACTTCTAATTTTGTCGCTCTTTTTTGTCGTTATTTTCTATATAATATTTCGCCTGAAAAAGACTAAAACATCAGTAATAGTCCCAGTTAGCATCTTGTGAAAGTATTGATCATATTCGGGTCCTTTTCGACTCCACTGCGCGATTCAAATAATCATAAATGCGTTCATTTTCTGATCATAAAAGAATGTTTTGTCGGGAGAAAATGGTACCCTATCCGCGACTCATCTTTAGGAGTATATTATAAGCCGCTTTTCTGCACACTTTCGAGTCATTTTTCCGTTGAACTTCTAATCATTTACGAGACTTTTTCGAGCCATTTCTCAGTCACATTAAGTACGAGTCACTTTCAATTCTGCGAGTCTTTTTGTCATTTTTAAGTCGTATTTATAATCCTTTGCGCTTCAAGAAATAAAATATTTATTGGATGTTATTATTAAAATAAATTTATTAAATTAAAGAAATAATATAAGGAAATTAGACAAAAAATATTTTATTTATTGTTTGGGCTGACGGGCGGGGCCGACTATATAATACCCTACACCACTCGTAATATTGAAAACTCTGATATATAAATTTTGTGATTCATGTATAAATTGTTTACATAAATTTACTTTTGGGACATTTTATACTTAAATAATACCCTGTACCATAGTGTGGTGTAGGGTATAAAAAAGATTGGATCTAAAGAGCCAAATCGGATAAAACATATAT
Organism: Eudasyphora cyanicolor; assembly: GCA_963930755.1. Taxonomy (NCBI): domain Eukaryota; kingdom Metazoa; phylum Arthropoda; class Insecta; order Diptera; family Muscidae; genus Eudasyphora; species Eudasyphora cyanicolor. The sequence continues at coordinate 151,087,796 of OZ005736.1, read as the reverse complement.
ATGGGAGCTATAGCTAAATCTTTACCGATATTCTTCAAATTCGGCAATGTTGGTTCATGGATCAAGAAACTCTACCATTCTAGATTTCAAAACGATTGGATGTAAACATATATCGGACGAAACATATATATGGAAGCTATAGCTAAATCTTAACCGATTTTATTCAAATTCGGTAGTGTTGGTTCAAGAAATACTACCATTCTAAATATCAAAATAATGATTGGATTTAAAATACAGCTTCTACAGGACTAAAGAGCAAAATCGGACGAAACATATATATGGGAGCTATAGCTAAATCTTAACCAATTTTCTTCAAATTCGGCAATGTTGGTTCATGGATCTAGAAACTCTACCAATCTAAATTTCAAAACGATTGGATGTAAAATACAGCTTCTATAGAACTAAAGGGCCAAATCGGACGAAACATATATATGGGAGCTATAGCTAAATCTTAACTGATTTTATTCAAATTCGGTAGTATTGGTTCATGGATCAAGAAACTCTACCATTCTAAATTTTAAAATGATTGGATGTAAAATACAGCTTCTACAGGACAAAAGAGCAAAATCGGACGAAACATATATATGGGAGCTATATATTTTGTTTTTGAGCTATAGCTAAATCTTAACCGATTTTCTCCAAATTCGGTAGTGTTGGTTCATGGATCAAGAAAAGCTACCATTCTAAATTTCAAAACGATTGAATGTAAAACACAGCTTCTATAGGACTAAAGGGCCAAAATCGGACGAAAGATATATATGGGAGCTATATCTAAATCTGAACCGATTTCAACCAAATTCAATAGGGATCTTTACAGCTGCGAAATACTCTAAACTTTCAGAAATTGCGACATGTAGTCGACGAACAACTTTACATGGACAGACGGACGGACGGACGGACAGACATGGTTAAATCGACTCAGCTAGTGATTCTGAGTCGATCGGTATACTTTAAGGTGGGTCTAGCTGTGTTATTTTCAGGTGTTACAAACATCTGCCGTGAAACAAACTTATAATACCCTGTACCACAGTGTGGTGTAGGGTATAATAAACCCAAATGAACAATGTCCAACCATTGGATTCTTTCTTCAATAAGTAAGCAAATTGTCCCGTTATAAACAAAAGCACCACCATAACGAGAACTTGCTACCACTCATGTGCGCGAAATATCATTGCAAAATAACGATCAAAACAATCACATTTCAAACAACTGAATGATCTCTTTGTGATTGATGTATATTTTGTTATTAATAACAAATGTTATTAAAAATATTCAATCACATATAAATACAATATGTTTTCGTAAACGCTCTTCTTTTAAAATAAACGTTAATTATGAACAATTTGGAATGAAAGAATGTTCGTTGGAAGCAAGAGAAACTACGTTTACGATAAACGTTTTCATTCACTAGAAATATTTCAACCGTTACGGGAAAGTAGAGCGTTTGAGACAAAGCATTATGTTTGCGATAATTTTCATGTAATAAGAGACCTCTCCCTGCCAAATTTCGTACTGATCTGATTTAAAATACTGTTCCTACAGCGCTTACATGTCAAATCGGGTGAAACATATCGTCGGTGCGCCGACAAAAACTCCTATGTGTAATTTTTCGAATTTTTTTATTGTCGAATTAGAACGTCCTAGCGGTCAAACGACTACCCACCAAAGCGTTTTGCGCTATCTTGACCGGTTCCGAAGTTACCAAAAACTCCTATGTGTTTCCCTCTATAGCAATGCTCCGACAAAAACTCCTATGTGTTGTAGGCACAGCCTGTCCCAAGGGATAGAAGGTTGGCTTAGATTCACGCCAAAAAACGGCTAATGAGGTTTTGTTCAGAATCATCCCCTCTATTCGACAATGAATAGATCAAAATTGGATCTGCTTTCATTCGCGAATTATCGCGAAAACAGTACTTTTACTCAAAACAAACTTAATAGCATTGATTTGTAAAGAAAAACGCGGAAATTTAGAACTGTAACACAATTTCCTTTAAATATGATTATTTGTAAGACGCTTTGTAACGTCCATATGCCATGTTTTTATATTGCGAATTTTGTGTAATCCATAAAATCGACTTACACCGCCAAATTTTTCCAAAAATATTGTACCGAATTTAATAAGATTTATATATTTGCATTCTATAACCTCTGAGGAATGTATTAATATCAGCATTTTCGCGAAAAATATCCCTCGACGAATAAATTTTGTACAAAAATAAAATTAGTTCGGATTTATTTTACTATATAATGCTATTGTCTCGCGAATGAACAGCTCTAGGGAAATGTAGTCAAAGGAAGTTTGTGATATAAGCGAAAGGCCTACAACTCTTTCTTTAACAAACAAAATTTATAGTAATTTGGTAAGGATTTACAGTGTGTTAAAACTTGTGTATACTTTTCCCTTTATATGAGGCATATTGTGATTAGACACATTGTAAATCCCTACCAAATTATTATAATTTTTTTTGTTAAAGAAAGACTTGTAGTCGTTTTTAATATCTCCCAAACTTTCTTTGACCGCTTTTTCCTAGGACTGACCGTTCGCGTAATAATAGCATTATATAGTTAAATAATTCTGAACTTAAATGTTTTTTGTTCGAAATGTATTTGTCGCGGGATGTTTATGGCGGAAATGCTAGTGCCGATCTATCACTCAGAAATCATAGAATGTAAATATATTAATTTTAATAAATTCGCAATAATATTTATGTAAAAATTTTGCGGTGTAAGTCTAATTTTTGGATTACAAAAATTTCGCTATAGAATAATATAGCAAATATCGCGGACATAACAAAGCGTCTTACAAATGTTCATATTTATGGGAAGTTATGTTATAGTTTTAAATTTCCGCAACTGAATGTAATTAAGTTCGGTTTTTTGGTAAAAATTGTTTCTATCGCGATAACTCGCGAAAGGAAGCAGATAAGATTTAGATTTCTTCTTATCTGAGTAGAGGGGATGATTCTGTACAAAACTTCATTAGCCGTTTTTAGCCACAATCCAGGCCAACTTTCGTTTGCTTGAGGTATGCTGTGAACATTCAAATATCAAAACTCCTATGTGTAATTTTTTGTTTTATAAATATTTAAAATGCTCCAAACAAAACATCCTATGTGTCGATTTACATATACGATTTTTGTTATGATATATTGGTGGTAAATAATTAAAAGAAAAATTAAAAAATCTGAGATATAAAAAATATCGCGATTTCACGAAATAGCAACGTTTTTTGTCTCTCCTGAAAACTAGTAAAAAAACACATAGGAGTTTTCGTCGGCGCACCGACGATATATATGGGGACTATATCCAAATCTGAACCGATTTTAACCAATTTCAATAGGGATCGTCCTTGGGCTAAAAAAGAGCACTATGCTAAATTCCATCACAATCGGACTTTGATTACAAGAATACATGGACAGACAGACAGACGGACATGGCTAAATCGACTCAGAAAGTGATTCTGATCGGTATGATAAACAATGGGTCTATCTCTTCTCATTTTAGGTGTTACAAACAAATGCTCAAAGTCATAATACCCTGTACCACAGTGTGGTGTAGGGTATAATAACACGAAAAACTTCGGGTGAAAAATCGTGTTGCATAGTGTTATTGAAAAACAAATTTATATCTTTAGTGTTGAATATTTTAGCTGTTTCCAAAGGGTTATAATCAAGTTGTATTGTGCCTGATTGATAGGGTGATGGGTTTGACAATAAATTTAATTCACAATTACCATTATGAGCTTCAGTACCTGAACGTGTGATAATTGAAAATGATTGATTGTTAATGGTTTTAATTTGCTTATTCACACGTGATGACGTGTGGGAAAATGACCAGTTAGTCAATAACAAAACCAATAGATGGTTCGTCACAGTTTGTGTTAAAATCTATTGCTTTTGGAATGTTAAATATTTTCATACAGTGGCATCTATTGCTTTTGTTTTTGACTAACTGGTTTTTTCCCACACGATATCACTTCATTTACCATATACTTAATTGCATCGCTATGCAGAATTTCACATCTTTGGACTATTTTCTCTGGGGATATATATAAGCCAGCTACGATTGACGCTTTGGAAGCCAACATTACTAGTGTTATTCGCGAGAGACCAGTCGCTATGCTCGAACGAGTCGCCCAAAATTGGACCTTCCGAATGGGCCACCTCAGCGGTTGTCATAGCCAACATTTACATGATATTATTTTCAAACAGTAAATGTCATAAATTGTTCTTTTAACCGATAACGGCGACTGAGAAATAATCCATCACCAGTCAATTAATGAAGGTTTAGAGAACGGTTTGCCTAAGCATAAGTGGAGCTTTAAGGACTACAGCGACAGAGTCGGTACAAGTCCTACTCCATCTACTGCCGATAGATATTGTGGCTAGAGAAGTTGCAACCAGAGCGCCATTAAGATTAATCTGTCTATTTATGCGATGGTACAAGATTACGGCCACAATAGGATATCACACTATACCTGTATGGTCGTCGATCTAGTGGCAACCACTAGAGTCACCCGAAATAATGGGCGTGGATATCTCCGCACTTCCAGAAATCTGATTATCAACCACGGTGGACGACTCACCTTCCGCAGTTGGAACTATATCCTGCTTGTATACCTTCAAGACTATAGTCTCGAATCCATACTGTAGGGTTGCACTTGCACGTTGTATATGGGAGGTGGATTCAGCGTTAAGGATCAAATTGACCTGCCGGTTTTTGCCATCCGCCTCTCCCACCTTGCTGATTCTCCAATTATGGGCGGGCAGACCAGGATTGGAATCTTTTATTATTTCTAATATGTCAGCCGGGTTGGAGGGCTCTTCTGTAACCCAGTTGATGGCTCTAGGGTGACTAGGGATGTTGTTTTTTTCGACAACATCCAACTGGGCACCCGGCCACACCTCACCCGCTAGACTCAGAGCAGCCTTATACAGGTTTACTGATCTGGCATCACCGAAATATAAGAGCTTTACTCTCCCCTGATGCCATCCTGCATCGTTGAAGATTGGTGGTGTGCCCGGCATTTCTCTACGGACATCGAGGTAATGAGCCATAATGGCTGCGTGCACATAGCTCCATTTGTCCTTGAGGATGGATCCATCCTCACTACTTCTGTCTATAACGGCCATCACTAGACTCTCCTTCGCCACTTCATTGAAGGGCTTGGTGAGTGTCCTGTTGATGGTGACATTAGGGCCTCTTGCCTTTTTCGAAGGCAGGGGTTCATCAGGTGATCTGATTCTTTTGACTTTATTAGCCGTTAACACAGCTGAATTTGTGGCTCTTTCAGCCGGCTGATTGGCCTTAGAAGCATCTATGACGCCTTTAGCCCAGGTACGTGACTCTTTTTGTTTTTCGGTAAGAGCCGAAACCTCAACAGCCTCCAACTTCGTCAAAACTCTGAGCGCTATCCGGTGCTCATTGTGCTTCCGTTTTGACGGTCGGACATGACGTTTTCCCCTCACCGTACCACCTGTTGTGAGCACGGGGGGGAAATTTTCACCATGTTTGTCGTGTTCGGCTTTGGTCAAGACCAACGGACGGACAGTAGGACGATTGGGGAACCCCGCTTCATCGGAACGCGAAGGCATCCCCGTCAAAGAATTTTTTGTCTGTATTAGCCCGTAATAGTTAATACGATGTAGGCCTTCCAGACTTTGTACAGATTTTTGTTTTGTTTTTGCGATTGCGTAATAGGTACTGCGTAATAGATTTTAACTGTCCGCTCTGTGCTAAACACGTCCGTTCACTACGACTGATCAGCAACGATAGCGGATCTAGTGGACTATATACCAACGGTTTACACCATCTAAAAGGAACGCCACTAAGATTCCTGCCAGAGATGGTTCGAAGCTTGATGAATACAGATGGTGTGAAAATGAAAAAGGTTGGCTTCGGTTTACACTGTAAATGACTTAGCCGAGAGCCTGAGTCGCAACTTAGTGGCCATCACTGGCGTCGTCATTTACTTCGACAGCCAGACTGCCATTAAATCACTGGAGGCAACCTCCCTAAATCCACAAATAGCCCTCGACAGCCGTAGATCTCTCAAAAGAAATGGCTGAGTCGTTTAACATATACCTCATATGGGTACCTGGGCAGAGGGATATCCCGGGAAACTGCAAAGCCGATGAAGTTGCAAATAAAGGGACGACATTACAAATTCTTGATTCGATTCGATTTAAGCAAGAGACGTAGAGATGAGTACTAAGTGGAGAGCATAGAGCACATGCTTATTTCTGGTGCTGTCCTGCATTAAGTAAACGACGTCTGGATTAGTGATGTAACGAAAGTGACTTGAGCAAAAGCGAATATTGAAATATATTTCTTGCGAATGCAAATACGAAAGCGAATAGTGGAATATGCATTTTTGCGAAAGCGAATGCGAATAATAGTTTGTCCCTTTAGTAACAACAAATTTAAGGAACTGAATTGATACTTTTCCTGCATATTCAAGTAATAAGAATGTTTTCCATATTTTTACCACAAGGACAAACATATTTGTTCAACTGTTTTGAAGAGAATTGGCAGAGGTCTTCATTGGTATTAATATCTTCAAATTGTGTGAAGGGAATAAGGAGATTTAACACTTTTAACAAATGGAAGCGAATACTGAAATATATTTTTGCGAAAGCGAATAATGCAAAATGGTTTCTGCGAATGCGAATGTTAAAATGATGCGAATAATTCGCGTTCTCACATGCGAATTCGAATATTCGTTACATCCCTGGTCTGGATATAGTGGGGTCGGTCATCCTAATTAGGAAGTCTGACAGATGTTTCCTGCACCGATGTTCGTAAAATTGATAACTTTGTGTATCAAACAGTTTGGTTCCCATCAGGTATATCTGGCCCATGGTATCACTAGGGGCCTCTATAGGGGTTTGTAAGTTGGTACAACAGGCTGCTACCCTAACATATTCTAAGAATGTATTGTTACTTAATTCACAAGGATGCAACTGAATTTTTTCAAAAATCTCTTTTTACGTATTCTCTAAGAATTTCCGCGTTTTCTATTAGAGTGTGTAAAAATATGGGACATCGAAAAAATCATTTGACCCCTTTCTAAATATATGGAGTCCCTGATCAATATTCCGAGGTGTTATAAAGGCAATGAAAAAATGAGTATGCTGGGGGTAAATTTAAATTTAATTTCGAAGTGTCTGCTATTTTGTTTTTGAAAACAACCTTTAAACTCGCACACCAAAAATGCGATTCTCAATCAGCAATAGCTGACAGCGAAACATTCCGTCTATGTGAACCATTTTCCAAACGGAAATGCGATGGCGTTCACTTCATGTATGTTTTTAACAATTTATTTACTTAAAAAATAATAGTTATAATATCGCAGACACAAACAACAAAACTCCTGCAAACTGATATTCAGAGGGGCGGGAATTAGCTTTCAGCAACATTTCTAAATTGGCCATTGGTTGTTATTGTTTCCATCTCTTGACACTTTATACGATATGTACTCCCGGTGGTTGTTGCAGTGTAGTGTCACGCTATTAAAATGCCCATTAAAATTCACATTAGATGGTATCGCAAATTAATTGCATAGGTATAACCTATTTAATTTAATTTTCGCACCTATCTAAAAAAGTGGCATATATCTAGGGAGGAATAATTAATGGCTGTTAGGAAAAAACAAGTAAGAAAGTTTCAGTCGACTGAATCGAAGTATATACTACTAAAGGGTGGGCCATTTAAAATATTACATTTAAACTACTTTGACTTGTGATTTGAGCCCTTTGCATTATTTTCTGTGGGAAGCCATTAAGGATAAATGTTACGCATAGCATCCACAGACTATTGAAGCGTTGAAACATAAAATCGATGTTGCCATTGAAGAGATTCGACCCGAAACAATCAAAAATGTACTGAACAATTGGGTTGATCGGATAAGGTACTGCTGAACCAGTCGTGGTAGTCGTGTTCCATTATTAAATGACAAAGTTCAACCCATCCAATAAAATCAGAAATTTGATTAATTAACAGTACTTTTTTGTATGGCCGATTCAAATTTAACATTATAAATGTCCCACTCGTACCTGAGTTCATCGCTAAAATTCTCAATTGCCGAGCCAGACATGGTAGTCATATGAATGATATTGTATTCCAATATTAAATGACAAAGTTCAACACATCCAAAAAAACCAGAAATTTGAAAAATTATCAGTACCTTTTTAAAGCGAATTCAAATTTTAAATGGCCCACCCGATCGGCATGAAATTACTTTTTGAGTCGATTTAGCCGTGTTCGTCTGTCCATGTATTCTTGTTCGCAAAGTGCTGGTCGCAAATGTGAAGCGATCTTTACGGAAATTGGTACAGAGGCATTTCTTACTAGACTAGAGAAGATTCCTATTGAAACTGGGACATATCGGTCCATGTCTTGATATAGCCCCCCATATAAAGGTCCCCACATATGTCACTTCTTGACACTCTTGCGAATACATTTTGCAATTGATCTGGCTGCGATTTATGAATTTGTACTTTATATCGGGCCATATCTCCACTCAGAAAAATACTATTTGTAAGTTTGAGTAAAATGCGTAGTTATATTAACTACAAACAGATTACTCAAAATGAGTAAAAAATTACTCAAAAGAAATAAAAATTTAGTATAATTAAGTAAATATTACTCATTCCAAAAACGTAATATTTACTTAATTCCAAATATTACATATATTTGATGTAAGTATGATAATTTAATTAAAAGTATTTATTTGATTTGATTACAAATATTCATTCTATCATATTAATAAGCTATATATATATATATATATGTGACACTCTAGGGAATACGTTTTTAAATTGATCTGACTGAAATTTAAGAATTTACACATTATAATGGACCTAATAGTCCCCAGTACAAATTGGGTACATAGGTACATCTTTTGATATAGCCCCCATATAAAGGTCCCCACCGATGGAGGACCTTTCAATTGATCTTGCTGGAATTTAAGAATTTATACCTTTATATTGCACTTAATCGTTCCTTGTGAAAATGGGGAACATCGGTCCGTGTTTTTCTAGGGGACGCAATTTTAACCCATTATGCGAAAATTTAAGCTTTTGTACTTCTTATTGAAATAAATCGTCTCTAGTGAAAATGGTGCATACTGGTCTATGTTTTTAAAGTATAAGCCCCTTATGAAGTTCACGTTTTTAACATATGTGCCGTGAAATTAGAAATCTACTCTATTTAAACTGCACCTGTTCATAGTAATAATGGTTCTCTGTGCACTTGTTGGCAAACAGTGGTGGAGGTTACAGACGACCCCGCCCGACTTTAGTCTTTTCTTACTGGTTTATAAAATAAAATGCGAACACCTCTAGTTAATGATATATATTCTTAATATTCCATAAAGTATATACATATATACTTAATTGTTGTAAAATTCTAAGACGATTTAGCCATGTCCGTCAGTCCGTCTGTTGTAATCATGCTACATTCTACAATAATTCAGCTAAGTGACTGAAATATGGTATACGAGGGTTGCTATTTATATTTCGGCCCTGTCAATGCTGGTGTTGCCAGATGAAAACTGAAAATTCCATTGTAAAGAGTGACAATTTTTAGAATAACTTCACTCAGACCGTTTTGTCATTTGAGCGCGAATTGGTTTGGTTACAGTGTGTTGAAAATTCACCTCCAAAACATGGTTTTTGATCGCTTCGACAGCTCCTTCAATCTTCGGAAAACGTTGACCAAGGATTTTTTTCTTGATGTGAGTAAAAAAAATGGCGGATGACCCATCAATTCGACGTTTTGGCCGGTCAAAAAGGCGCTGGTTTGAGCCGATGTGTGAGAGCTCGCATTGTCATGGTGCACAATGATTCGTCTTCTCTCGTTCGTTTTTCGAATTTCTCCGAAGACTTCAGGCAAACAAATTGTGGTGTACCATTCAGAATTGACCGTCCTACGTTGCTCAAGCGGAGCAGTCGCCAAATGATCAGTTTTGCCAAAGAAACAGGCGACCATTTGCTTCGAAGTGCTTCTTCCACGAACAACTTTCGTTGGATTTGGCTCGTCTTCGAAGACCCACACGGTCGATTGCTGTTTTGTTTCGGGCTCATACGCATAGATCCAAGATTCGTTACCTGTGACGATCTTAAAACGTCTTTTAAAGCACCGCGATCGTATTTTTTCAAAATTTCTTTGCTCCAATCGACTCCATCATTTTATCGAGCGATTGTCAAATTGTGCGGGATCCAACGAGAACAAACATTTTTTACGCCCAGGGGCCAAATCACGGCATTCGATATCGAGAACTGTTCGATCGAAAATTCATTTTAATTTTTGTTAATAAGAAAAAGTGAAGATTGGAATTAATTAAAAAATATCCAGATAAGCTTTATAAAAATGTATTTATACAATCTACTCGAATTCGACAGAAGTTATACTCTTTTAAATACAATAAAAAACACATCTCGATGGTAAAGTACTCGATATCGAATGCCGTGATTTGGTCCCAGGTGTTCATGCAATATCGAATGTATGCTGGTGGAAGAAATGACCAAGCATGCCTCTATTTTATATGTTTTTTATATGTTTGAATCGAAAGAAAATATATTTGGAACACAAATTTTTAAATGTTTTATATTTCTGAGTAAATAAATTTTATTTGAAAATCAATAAAATTAACTTGGGACGCATATATTAATATATTACAACAAAATATATTTGCAAACTAATTTTCTCAAATAAAATATGTATTTATATACCAATAAAATTATTGTTTAGGAATATCTTCAAATATATATAATTTAAGAAAGATTTTCAAAACTTTGGTGAATTTTTCTAATTTCATTTTTAATTTTTCCATCGTTTCGAATTATTTCTCCCAGTCAAAAATACCATTAACAGCTTGCATTCTGTTTTAAGGGACTCATTTTAAATTTATCATTAAATTACTGAAAAACTTAACACAATTAAGGTTCGATATTTTCGGAATACTTAAATTTAAATACATTTTTGTTTCGTAATTAAAATCCCAAATAAAAGGTATTAGGGTGAAAACCAGGATTTATTTAGAACAACATCTTCCCAAATATATAATTTTTGTGTGTACCAAATATTATATATTTAGAGCAGTGGTGCCCACAAAGAGAAATGAGAATGTGTTAGTTAGGTTACACAAAAATGAGATTGTAGTGGTACAATAGCACTGAACAAAATCACTTGGTTTTGTTTGTTTACGTTGTTATATTGTTTTACTGTTTATGTTTTTGTGTGTTCAATTTTAGCAATGAAGCCTATAAAAAATGAAATAAACATAAAAACAATGCATATGTAACAAAAAAATTTTCTTCAAGAAAATAGGTACATGTGTTCTTTGCCAATAATTTATTGGGCAAAAAAAATATATATAAATAATTTTATATATTGATAAACTAAAAAATAACAAAAAGTAAAAAAATCAAAATTATTTTATATTAAATTGAAAATAAATACAATAAAAAATATCATTCGTTGTTGTAAAATATTTTCAGTGTACTTATTTTATTAAACAAAGCGACATAGACCTTCTTCGCTGACTACTAACAAGCAACTGAAAAATTTTGTTTTGTTTTTTACGCTCTCTGTTTTTATTTTCGTTGACGCTCGGGCTGTGTATATGAAAAAGCCGAGTACTCTTCGTTGTTCTAACAAGTGTTTGGGCACCACTGATTTAGAGTGTACCATAAACATATATATGCTTCAAGCCGAATATGTTTTTTTTTTTGGGACAATATACTACAGAAGCGATTTTTTTTCAGCGTGCAGTGCTTACAAATACTTGACACCTACAGTCCAGTTGAAAATGGGCGTCATTGGCACGCCCCTTTTGTTATAATCAGCACAAATGGATTATAATAATGAAATTAAAATTTAGAATAGAGTGGCTTCATTTTTATAATTTAATTAATATAAAAAAAATTAATAAATTTACGAATATTTTTTGTGTCTGTAGGTGAGGGGATACGTAAATCGGTTTACCCAACTGAACTTTCTTACTTGTTTATGTTTCAATAGCTACCTTCACCCACTGAGACAATATAAAACCATGTTTGCCCCACGGTGTTTCTAGTTTATGTTGTAAGATCTAAAATTGCACTTGTAACCATATTTAATCATTTTCGCATCTCTTTACCACAGTAACACATTTGCGCCACTGTGTTATAGTTTATCATTTATAACATTATTCCTTTTTTGCCCCACCGTGCCACTTAATTTAAAAATAAAACATAATTTAACCTAATTGTTCCCCTTTTCTTCCATATTTAACCCATTTACCTCACATTAAAATCTGAACCACTGTTCACATTAAAATATGGACCACTATTCACAGGGTGACGAGAATTCCATTAAAAAAATGCAATATCACTTTTTTCTCAATTTTAGTAAAATTGTTAGTGCATTTTTACAAAATATAAAAAAAGTTTAGCCCCTAATTTCGCAATCAGAGAAACGAAATATTTTGCGAATACACTTAAAACAAACCATATTTTCATATAAGGTTTGAACAACGCGAACTTTTTTTCGTCCTCACAACTGAAGCAACTCTATTCTAGTGTAGTTGATTGTAGGACAGGGTATATGATCATATATAGTAGATGACCCAATTTGGCGTCTACTATCTCATTTTTTGTCAAAATGTCGCTTACAATATTTTCAAAACAAAGAGTTTATAAACGAATATAGGCAGGTAGAAATTCCCGGAAATATACGAGTATAGATAAATCTAAATAGAAATATTACATGTTAGTTTTTATGAAATTTTTCAAATACTTAAATAAAAATCTTAGTACGTTGTGAACGCAAGACGCTAAGTCATTGGCAATGAAGGTTTAGCCTTCGGCTTCTTAGTTTTTGTACATCAACATTTTCGATAAAACTTATAGTTAGATACGGCTTAATGTACATACACAAAACACACCACAGTTAAGTGTAGTAAAATAGCTGTTGTATCAAATTGTTCATAGTATGTATTTTCTAACCATTTTAGGAGTATGAGAAATTTACAGCCTGTTTCTGTAACTTAAAATTTTGCTTTCTTTCGCCTGCCAGACGACAAACAGCTGATTTGGGTTTCACTAACTACCATCACAACGACAAGTCGCACGATAATGAACTCGTACGAAAACGTAATCATTTCAGTGTAAATTTTGGTTTCTCTATCTCTCTTTGCTGTCATCTGGGCGAACACAAATGTCAGATCGAGTCACGTTATTTTATTTGTCGACTGATAGGAACAATGACAAAAAAACGTTATTAAAAGCAAAAACAAGTATATATTAGCATAATTATGGTAAAAACAATTAAATAATAATAAAATTGTATACATATGTTTACATATTTAAGCATAAACAAGTCAAAATTGGCAGCTCGCTAAGATGGAAAAAATTCATCAGTGCACAATGAGAGAGACGTGAGAGAGAGAGAGAAAGAAATGAGAGTGTTGGATCAGCTCAGCTAACTCACCCAGGGTTGATTTTTGGCCACCGCTCATGTAAAGGATACAGAGGTGTATTTTCTAAGGTCGACCATACAAATATGTGTGCTTTTTTAGACCGGAAGTTGTGAAATTATTGATATGGCAATTACATTATTATCCAATTGGTAAATGGCTAACGTCATTGACGTAAGGCCCGGCGAACGAAAGAACGAACCTTAGAGAAACCAAATTCCAGACGATAGTGAGTGACTGGTTTTCGTTCGCAGAGACTTTCCTTAGAAATACAGAAACAGGCCGTTAAGTTTTCGTGTATTTATAAAGAAGTCTCACAAGATATCAGTAACAGTAAATGACAATAAAGGGCAAAAAGGGAAACAAACCCGCAGTTTCTTAATCAGACAACCGATAGTGACAAAACTTGGCATGTTTGAAGAAGGGGTATTAGAGAACTTAAGTTTTAAGCTTGGGCTCCCTATGTTATACATGGGCGGAGCTACAAATTTGGCCACCTCGGGTGAACAAAATGTTCAAGGGCGAGTAACTTTCGTCTGATTCTAAAATTTTGTGTATTCTACTGACAGAGGCCTACAAAAAACTTGTTACGCCTACGATTTAGCTCATATAATTACCGAGATATTTGCAATTGAAAATTTAGTATTTCGTCAATATCCATTGACATTTATGGCCATTTGAAGTTATATTTTTAAAAAAAAATTATTTGTTGAACTTTTTGGGAAAAGAGTATATGTCTTATTTTGAAGTTATAGAAGAAGTTATTTAAAAACGTTTAACATATTTATATTCATCTTAAAGGAAACTTCCCCGATAATGTTTTCGAAGAAGGGGTCGGGAACAAGTCAAAAATATTCATGGGTATTGTTGCCAAGCTTCTCCTATTTACACCATTTTTTACACAAATTTCAAAAGAAATCCACATTTCCGCCAGACGCAAAGTCTTGTGGCATTAAAGTTTGCAAATATAATGATACGCTAATAAACATCGATTTGTGATGGCAAGACCTACAAACTACAAAATATTTCATGAAAATATTTTAATTATACCCTACACCACACTGTGGTACAGGGTATTATAAGTTTGTTTCACGGCAGATGTTTGTAACACCTGAAAATAACACAGCTAGACCCAACTTAAAGTATACCGATCGACTCAGAATCACTAGATGAGTCGATTTAAGCATGTCTGTCCGTCCGTCCGTCCGTCTGTCCATGTAAAGTTGTTCGTCGACTACACGTCGCAATTTCACTCCGATCGTTCTGAAATTTTGAACCGATTTTGAATTTGGTTGAAATCGGTTCAGATTTAGATATTGCTCCCATATATATTTTTCGTCCGATTTGGCCCTTTAGTCCTATAGAAGCTGTATTTTACATCCAATCGTTTTGAATTTAAAGAAAATCGGTTAAGATTTATATATAGCTCCCATATATATGTTTCGTCCGATTTTGCTCTTTAGTCCTGTAGAAGCTGTATTTTACATCCAATCATTTTGAAATTTAGAATGGTAGAGTTTCTTGATCCATGAACCAACACTACCAATTGGAAGAAAATCGGTTGGGATTTAGCTATAGCTCCCATATATATGTTTCGTCCGATTTGACCGTTTAGTCCTATAAAAGCTGTATTTTACATCCAATCGTTTTGAAATTTAGGATGGTAGAGTTTCTTGATCCATGAACCAACATTGCCGAATTTGAAGAAAATCGGTTAAGATTTAGCTATAGGTCCCATATATATGTTTCGTCCGATTTTGCTCTTTAGTCCTGAAGAAGCTGTATTTTACATCCAATCATATTTAAATTTAGAATGGTAGAGTTTCTTGATCCATGAACCAACATTACCGAATTTGAAGAAAATCGGTAAAGATTTAGCTATAGCTCCCATATATATGTTTCGTCCGACTTGGCCCTTTAGTTTTATAGAAGCTGTATTTTACATCCAATCATTTTGAAATTTGGAATGGTAGAGTTTCTTGATCCATGAACCAACATTGCCGAATTTGAAGAAAATCGGTAGAGATTTAGCTATAGCTCCCATATATATGTTTCATCCGATTTGGCTATTTAGATCCAATCGTTTTTATACCCTACACCACACTGTGGCACAGGGTATTATTTAAGTATAAAATGTCCCAAAAGTAAATTTATGTAAACAATTTATAAATGAATTACAAAATTTATATATCAGAGTTATTCAATATTACGAGAGTAGTGTAGGGTATTATATAGTCGGCCCCGCCCGACTTTAGCCTTTCCTTACTGGTTTTTAAATGTTTTATGGCGTAATTAGATTTCTGTCTGAATTTGAAATTTTTCATTTTTTTTCCTGACCATGTCCTAGCATTTTGTTAATGTAAATGCTGAAAATAAATCGATTTCTCTCACATCAACATTTCTGAATTGATAAATAAAAAACCAGTGCCGAAAGACAGAAAGTCCGGCGGAACCGACTCTATAATACCCTACACCTCACTAACAATGCCAAAAGGGGCACTGCGATAATAATTTAGTATAATTGCTTACACAGAAAAAAAAGAGTTGTCGTATCAACAAATTTTGTAGTCAATGTAAATAAATTTGTTGTTGAATACAATCAACAACGAAATTAGTATATATAACGACAACTTTTTTAAGATATTGTTGAAAAAATCGTAATATTTTCAACAAATTGCATTGTAATAACAATAAATAATGTTGTTAAAGGTTGTAAATATTTTTTATAAATGACTTCGTTATATTAACAATGACTCTTGTTAGGTATTGCAAATATTTTCAATCATTGCTTTTGTTGAAACAACAAATAAGTTTGCTGAATTTTGTTTTGTTTTTAACTATGCCCATTGTTAAAAGAACAAATTCCCTAGTTAATTGAATTCCCCTGATTAACTACCCTAGTTTCATATTAACAAACGATTTAGTTGAAATCGATTGTTAAATCTATTAAAAGAGTTGTAGTTTAAATTGTTGAAAAATAATTTTTGTTTTTTATTTCTGATAACATAAAAACGGGGTAAAATTTTTTGAAAAAAGCCTAAAAAAACTTTTGTCGAATTTTGAGATGAAAATTGGTATGCGTGGTCCGGAGGGTAAATAAAAAATACAATTTGAGTAGTTTTGCAGAATTTTCATTTTCGCGGAAGTTATGACCTAAAATGTCCGCTCATGCCACATTTTTGTTTTTTAATTTTCTTGAGATCTACTGTACGGATTACGCTGAATTTTTGCATGTACATAAAGCGTAGATGCTACATAAAACTAGTAGTTTATATTTTGCAAAACGATTTCGGATGCTGCAAAAATTTGAAATTTTCACAGAGATTTGCATTTTTTGCAACTTTCTCTAGCTGCGTTTTGAAATATTTTGTATCTTAAATATTGCACATTTTGTTGTTATATATATTCAAGAATAAAAAGTTTGTACTCTTGATACGGACATTTAGATTTCCGTGTTTTTCTAATGTCACTTCTACCACATTTTACTTTATCGGCAGCATTATACGTAGTGAACGTCTATTATGATTGAATACATTTGTTAGATTTGATGTAAAAATGCTCCCAAATTATAAGGACCAGATTTAAAAAAAACGGCATTTAAAATTTCTAAAGAATGAACTTTAAATGACCGCTGGCTAAAATTTATCTTACGCAATATATATTAGACTCAATTTCAACTGAATTCGGTGCGCTGAAGTCGAATCTCACCTCTATATTGCTAACAAATTTCGCGTTCGGGAGTTATATAGATCCAGATTATAACTAAGAACATAGTTCATTAAAAAAGAAATAATTGTGTAACTTTTAGTTCGGTAGGTTTAGTTTTATTTGGAAATATTATTTTTAGTAACAGTTACTAATGTTTGGCTATTGATTCAAAAAATATCTTACAGATAAGGGTATTTTTGGAGGCTGGATAAAAAGCGTGATATTGACGAGTGTTTTTAATTGTTTTCACATCTTTATAGCGCAATTCCAAACTTCCTTTACATTTAATGTGAACATCCGTTGTCGAATAATCAAAATAAATTTTTACTGCGCCGCTGCAACTGCAAGATATGTTCTGAATTGACCCTTAACTGCAAGATATTTTTTGAATCAATAGCCAAACATTAGTAACTGTTACTAAAAATAATATTTCCAAATAAAACTAAACCTACCGAACTAAAGTTCCACAATTATTTCTTTTTTAATGAACTATGTTCTTAGTTATAATCTGGATCTATATAACTCCCAAACGCGAAATTTTTTAGCAATATAGAGGTGAGATTCGACTTCAGCGTACCGAATTCAGTTGGAATTGAGTCTAATATATATTGCGTAAGATAAATTTTAGCCAGTGGTCATTTAAAGTCCATTCTTTAGAAAGTTTAAAGGTCGTTTTTTTTAAAGCTGGTCCTTATAATTTGGGTGCATTTTTACATCAAATCTAACAAATGTATTCAATCATAAAAGACGTTTACTACGTATAATGCTGCCGATAAAGTAAAATGTGGTATGAAGTGATATTAGAAAAACACGGAAATCTAAATGTCCGTATCAAGAGTACAAACATTTTATTCTTGAATATATATAACAACAAAATGTGCAATATTTAAGATACAAAATATTTCAAAACGCAGCTAGAGAAAGTTGCAAAAAATGCAAATCTCTGTGAAAATTTCAAATTTTTGCAGCATCCGAAATCGTTTTGCAAAATATAAATTACTAGTTATATGTAGCATCTACGCTTTATGTACATGCAAAAATTCAGCGTAATCCGTACAGTAGATCTCAAGAAAATTAAAAAAACAAAAATGTGGCATGAGCGGACATTTTAGGTCATAACTTCCGCGAAAATGAAAATTCTGCAAAACTACTCAAATTGTATTTTTTATTTGCCCTCCGGACTACGCATACCAATTTTCATCACAAGATTCGACAAAAGTTTTTTTTAGGCTTTTTTCAAAAAATTTTACCCAACGGTAATTCTCGCTTTCTATATAATACATACATACAAGATACATACATAAAAAGGATATAATTAGTATACTCGTATACACTTATTTACATGTACAGCATTATACAGTAAAACCTAGTGAAAAACAATAATTTCTAACATAAAGGGAAAATTCAGGTTTTTTAAAGTAATACTTATATAAAATCAAAATATATATAATGGAGATATACGGTAGAAAATATATTTAAATTGTAAGCTGTTGAATAGGTCATTCCCTAGTATTTCCGATATTTCTAGGTGAAACCTTAATCCATGAAATGGTAATAATATAGAGTACCATAGTTTACGACTTTTCTGATATGTATATACCTGAAATGATCTGTTGAACAGTTTAGATGATGTGAATTTTTTCGATGTAAATTTAGCACAATAATTCATTTATAATTGTTCCAACTTTTGTATTCTGTTTTAAAGATGTAATTTCATAGAAAAATTGTTGCAAAAATAAGTATAATGTTTCAGACTGCTTGGGAAATTCGATGTTGAAGACAAAGAACAATTTAAATAAAATGTCTACGGCACTCAACGTTTTCACGACCGGGTATCTAATTCCATCAAAGTAAACCACCATAGATTTTACATCTGAAATCTCACCTTCTACCAAAAGCAGCGGTTGAATATTTAGATTTTGAAGCTTAAGCAAATTTAGTTTAGCCTCCACTTCCGATGACGTTCTTCCTACTATAGCAAACGATTCTTGAGAGTCCACAATCGAGAATTTTTTCCTTTGTTTGGATCCATTTGGTTCGGTCAGTACCGCAAACGGAGGAGGAAACAGATGGTGCATGTACCAAAACATGGTAAAAACTTTGCTTTCTACAATGATTAAATTAAATAAAAAAGGAATGTAACTTTAAATTGCTATTACGCGTCCAGCTGCATACATACCCTCATTATAACAGTTAGATTTTTGTAGCTGGGTAGAAATAGAGGAAGCGACTATTTTACACTTCATCAGGTTTGTAATTTTGTCACCATAATCAGTCCATTTTACTCCTAAATCTTTTGCATTTGGAAATCTTAATGAAAAGTCGATGGAAATCTATAAAGATAACAATGCAATAAGTACTTGATTTTTTAAAACAAGTAGCTTTAATACTAACCAATTCGCTTCCCAATGGCTTTGTGAATTCTGGCCACTTTTCCATTATTTCTGAGGTAGTTTTGAGTTTTCTTATCTCCAGTAATCGGTAGTTAAAGCACTTTCTCCAGTATAAATCGAATTCATCTTGAGTAATGGTTTTACTTCTCAACAATTCTACAGAGCGCTCTGCATCTATTTCCGGATCTGAAGAGCATCTTGTTGTTAAGTAAGTACAAGATAAGGGTGGATCATACTATTACCTGAGAATTGATTTTCTTTGACTACCTGTGCAATTTTGAAGTCCTTGATAGATTTAGTATGCCGTTTGATGTTATGGATTTTGTTGTATAACTTGCCTCTCTTTCCACTTGTGTAATAAATCTAAAATTAGGTAAGATATTTTGTGAAAAATTAACTAAAATGTGTAAGGATCTAACCCTTACCAACTGTTCTGACGGAAACACAGTACATATTTGCTTTTCGATATCCAAGCAGTCTGTGATTGTGATGTCATAACGTCCAAATATTTTGCTATGGTGTTAATAAGTAGTACCCGTTGTTCTTCATGAAAACATTGTTTAGAGTCATAGTATTCCATAATCTGTTTTCCCGTTGGACTGTCTTGTAATATTGTTAAAAGTGATGGAAACTTTTTGACATTTCGAGAATTATTTTGATTGAATGTAGGTATATTTGCGGATTTCCACTCTTTCAATTTATGCTCAAATAAAGCTTGGTGACCCACCGGTAAATTTCTAAATAATTTGTTTATGTGGTTTTCATTTAATATTTCCAAAACTTCCATTGAAATACATTCTTCTATAATTAAATTTAGAAATAAATAAAAATAATAGAAGAAAGATAATATATTTGTATTACCTCGCATGTATGAAAATAAATGCGACAATCTCCACTCGAGAAGAAGGTTATATAAATCTAATTCATCATCAGTCAATTCGGTCGATATATCCTTTTAATAAAATATATGGTAATTTAATATATGCTGTGATAAAATTCTTTCAATTTTACAAAATTTTTGCCCGAGCTAACATTAACGACATTAACAGGTGGTCCAAGAATATCGTTTATTGATATTACATCGTACGATGCAGTGTGGTATTTTATCTCGAAAGCTAAATAGTGTGTATTATATTCTGTCAAAATTTTCTGACAACAAAAGAACACATCATTTGTATTTGTTTTTGCAATATATTTAATAACATATATATGTATGTCTTCTTTAAACGAAGCAATAAAGGACTTTGAGTTATAGTGAAACCCATAAATGGTAGCATTAGCGTACAATATTAAGTTTTTGGTATCAACATTTATTTGGGAACAAACACGTTCCTTTGTTCCAACGTCAATAATCATATTTTTAAATTGATATTCCTGAATATCTGTTGGTCGCAAGAGAAAATTTGCAAATTTCATTTGTTGCTTGTTAGAAAATGTTTTTGGAATATTTTTCCTCGGTTATTACATGAGCATATATTTTAAAATCTTTATGTTTAGCTTCATATTTGAAGGACCAGATATTTCTAAGAGGCCCTGATTTTCTAATTATTGTGGGGTAATGTGCAAGCAAATGAAATTTTGGCTTAAGATTAATTTTAAATAAATTTTGATATTCTCTATTTACATTTTCTATCTTTGTCGTTATTTGGGCTAATAATTTGTGAGAGATTTCGTAGCACAATAAATCGTCAATTAACTCCAAAACCTGCAAAATAAATTTCCAGACAACATCGCCAAATGGAATCAGGTCCCCTATTATTAAAGGCAAATAATGACAAAAGGCCATCATTTGTCTAGCAGAAAGTTTAAGTTTCCGTTTTTCTAATTCATTCATGGAAATTTGGAATTTTTCATTACCTCTATCATTTGCTGTATACACAAACGATTTTAGGCGACCATTGAGGGTATGTATACTAAAATATTTCATAATTGTGATGAAGTATAACAAACATTCGGTAAAAATATAGTGCCAAATGCCTTCGTATATGTCATGCATAATGTCAACACTGAAATTCTCCTTGGCATGAAAACTTGGGATTGTATTAAAAATACTGTCAGACTGGACACCTAATTTTAATGATTCTCCTGAACTCAAAGCTTCTCTATAATTAATTCTGTTACGCATTAGCGAGAAATCCTCAGAACAGCATTTCGGAGTTTCTTCTTTCTTCATCTGACAAAACCTACAAAAATATGATGCACTAAAAGATTTAGAAAAATTTAACATTGTATTCAGACCTAGGTTGTCACCGAGAATTAAACCCATGACAAAGTATACCGTTTTTCTGCCCATTTTACATTCTATTTCTATACCTTCAACTTCCAATTTGCGTAATACATTTACCAATGGTAGAAAACAATTATTAACCCCGTAGGCCTTAACATCAGAAGATTTTACAGAGCATCCTAGGAAAACTGTGTTCAATTTTGATGATTTTCCTGGGAGGCATGGGAAACTGTAGTAAACGTTACACATAGCATGTCTAGTTGCTTTAGAGCCAATAGGATTATTTATCCCGAAATCATCAACATACATGAAATATGGAATAAGGATTCTTTGAGGATATAGTCGTGACTTTTGAGTCCACAAATCTCCTTGTATGAAATTAACAATATTTTTACTTCTTTTGATTTCATTCATATAATCCAAAACGTCGCAAAGAAAATCGCCAGATTCAAAAATTTTTTTTAACTGAAACTCTAAAGGCATTAGAGTGCCGGAAGATTTTTGACAGTTGGCAATTCATGTGCAATCAGATTGATGTTTTCCACATATTTTTGTAGCTTTTAGTCTGTTTGAATATTTTGAAACAAAAGGCCAATGTCATTTAAAATTGTGTTCACTTTGGGATTTGTCTGGAAATCTTGCAATGTTTTTCTTAAGAATTTAACTAGCGGATATATAATTTGATTTTCAACATTTACCCTTATTTTATTTATGTCCGATTTAGATAAATTATTTAGCGAATGCAATTTAATTATAAATATGCCGGCGGATTCATTTAACATTTTTGGTTGTTGTACATATGACACACCTTCTAAAGAATGCCTTGCAGTCTCATCAATTGTGTCCCCTAATATATTTGCATGATGCTCTTCGACACTTTTTAAGCTATCACAACTTGCATTTGGCTGCTGTTTGCTGTTTTCTTTTGTAAATACTTCATTCTTTTTGAAATGATTAAACACATGTCTCTTAAAAACACACTTCAATCCAAACTTTTGGTAACAATTTTTAAATGTACATTGATAATTTATATTTCTATCAACGGGGCGACACATATCTAAATGTTTAAAGTACTTGTTTGGGCATATAAACAGTTTTTTACACAAATAACAATCAATATAATTTACCATTGTTAGTCACTTCTTTTACACTTAAACTTCTTTTCTTTCCACATGATCACGATAAACTAAGCCGAATACGATTTGTTTCTTTTTCTTTCGCTTTTAATAATGAAATCATAACTGTCCTTTTCAGTAGAGGGTATGTTAAACGGGTGTCCAAAAATGTGAGAGGGGTGTGCTCTGGATTTCTCTATTCATGTTTTCATTCCGAAGGTAAATTGTTGCTTGTAGTTTTGGTGGTTGCTCTATGGTATGCCGATGAGTAGGTGAGGGGTAAGGGGAAATATACCGTATATTTTTGTATACTGCATATCATATGCTTATACGGTGGACAAAAATCTGGACACTTTTCAACAAAATTTTAATCAACAGAAATTGTTGAAAACTAATTTTGGAATTTGTCACATTACCAATAGTTTTAGTTGAATGAACAAATTAACGCTTGAATTCTAAACCGAATTTTATTGTCATTTTTGTATTTCTGTACGATTCCAACAAAATAATTTATAGTTTAAGTTTGTTAAGATTTTTTTTGCGAAATTGTCATAATAAAAACAAACATTGTTATATAGACAATGTCGTGTTAAAAAATATGCTCAGATTCAACAACTTTTAAAAAAATTGCGACAAATGCTAGTGTTGACGCAATTTGTTATAATTTTTTTTGCGGATTTGTCATATTTACAAAAACAGTGTTGAATAAACAAATTTTGTGTTTGAATCTGTAATTTTTGTTCAACAACATTTTTAATTACTTATATATCAACGACATTTTTTTCTGTGTTATGTTTCAGTAATCAAAGTACATACCTCCACCTGCTCATCAAGGCTTATACCACACGCATATAAAAAAACGTTTGCAGGTCGTTTATCGCAAACATAGTTCGTTTGTCTCAAACGATCTTATTTTCCAAAAACATTTGAAATATTTCCATTGAATGAAAACGTTTATCGCAAACGTAGTTTCTGCACATGAACATTCTTTCATTCCAAAATTTTCATAATTTACATTTACGGCAAACGAAAAACGTTTAAGGATACAGATTGTATTTAAACATGATTGAACATTTTAAAGAGAGTTGAGTTGAGAACAAAGAGCGTAACTTGTTATGATTTTGTGAGTGCTCGGTTTTTAATCTTTTTATATGTTGGAATAATATGATCTGCAGACACGAAGGAAAATAACCAGATAGTAAATAACGAACACAATAGATCGAGCACTGCATGAAAATATTTGACATGTTGTGGAAAGCCGGAATACAAAAAAAAACAATAGATTTTAAAACAAAACATCTATTGTTTTTGTTAATGACTAAATGATATCAGCCAATTAAAAGCAATGGTGTTTGTTGGGAAGCTCCCGGTTACATTTTTTATAAAACATACTATTAAATATCACAATTCAAACAAATTATCCTTTTGCGACAAACGTTTTCTCATTAATTGAAAAACTGGCATTGCTTGTGACAAGCACAATAACCGTTTGCACCAATCGTTTCACAGGGTTTGTAATAAATATAAATCATTTACGATAAGTACGCTAACCGTTTGCTATTAACGTTTCTTTGGGGTTTGGGATAAACATAAATCGTTTGCGACAAACATAGACCACAAACGAAATTCGTTTGTATAATTTTTCGTTTGGGAGTAACGATTTTTTTCTTTGCGTGCAAGTGTGAAGATGATAATCATAATAAACTAGATTCACAATGTTCAATGAACATTGTTCATAGATCAAGAATCGGAAGGCACAAATATATGGAACTATACATAATCTAAAGATATTTTTATAAGTTTGGATCAAACCTTCATTTCTGGTTAATAATACGAAGATCGGACATAGAATTCAGTTTTAATAGCGCTTAAATACTAAATAGGTAGGAATATATATATGTGGCTATAATTAGATCTGAACCAGTTTTATAAATCTGAATCCGGTATAATTAAATCTGAATTCGAATTTTGCAGTGTGATAAGAAACCTAATGTAATAAGAAACCTCTTTCTGCAGAATTTTGCACTGATCGGATATAAAATACAGCTTGTATAACGCTTACATATCTATGATGGTAACTTATATATCGATAGCTCCATTCTAAACTATGCTAAGTGCAAAACGGTAGTTTTTCAGGAGAGCCGATCAAAGTTTGATGCATTTTTTATATTTGTATGGAATTTCTTTATAATGCAAATCGAATAACCTGTACTGTTTTGTGAATAACTTTTGATTGGGTTGACGGATAAACACCAAATATTGACTGAATATAATTTGGAATATTTAGAAATTAAAAATGCAATGTCCCTGAAAACATGCTAAGTCGACTTAGCATGTTTTAGAATGGAGTTATCGATATTGGGGCTATATCTAAATCTGAACCGGTCTGAATCGTGTTAATAAACCTCCTTCTGCCGAATTTCGTACTGATCGTATATAAAATACATTTTCTACAGCGTTTACATATTAAATCGGGGGTAAAATATATATGGGTGCTATATCAAAATCTGAGCCGATTTTCCTTAAATTAAGTATTATCTCTAAGTGTATCAAGAGACTCCTCAATTTCTATACAGATTGGTTAAAAAATATAAGTATATGAGTACATATATAAGTATATGGGAGCTACATAGGTGTAAATCTGACCCGATTTTAAGCAAATTCAATAGGGATTGTCCTTGGGAAAAAAGAAAGATATGTGCAAAGTTTCGTTGAGATCGGTTCATAATTGCGACCAGTACTTTGATTACAAGAATACTTGCACAGACGGACGGATAGACGAACATAGCTAAATCAACTCGGCAAATTATTTTGAGTCGATCGGTATAAAAAACCAAGGGGTTACTTCTTCTTCTTTAGGGTGTTACTAACAAATGCACAAAGTTATAAAACCCTGTACTGCAGTGTGCTATAGAGTATAAGAACTGCCAGCATATATGCCCACTGAGGCAAAAGTTATGGCCATTTAAAGTTTAGTCTTCAAAAAATATTTTTTCTGTTTTTGCATTTTTGTATTTTTAACAAAGAATAGCAAATTTTGTTGTCTTTATTCAGAAAACATGATGAGAAAGGAACCGGTACATATCCGACCCTAATATATGGGTAAATCCTGGGTTGCGGACGTTACATTCGTACGCATTTTGTTTTACTAATGTTCATCCTGTTGAAGTTCTGAATGCAGTATTTTTATATAACCTTCAGCAACAACAATTATTTCAGGGTTCTTTAAAATGGCATTTAAATATTAACCTCAATACCTTCGTGGAATGCGATATTCGCCGCGAAAGTTCCGTTGCGGACGTTACAACAAAGGGAATTTGAATTTGCGTGTTTTTCTACGTAAGTTTGCATAGTAATCAGAACAAGTAAAAGTGTTAAGTTCGGCCATGCCGAATCTTATATACCCTCCACCATGGATTGCATGTGACCTCACAAAATAACTCAAACCTAAAGAAAATAACACCGAAAACACAAAAAAAATAGTAGAAGAGAACAGTAGGAATCACAGCAAGTTAGATGCTATATATGGGAGCTATATCTAAATATGGACCGATATGGCCCATTTGCAATCCCAAACAACCTGCAACTATAAGAAGTATTTGTACCAAATTTGATTAACCTAGCTCTATTATTGCGGACTGTAGCGTGATTACCACAGACGGACGGACGGACATGGCTAAATCGTCTTAGAATTTTACGACGATTAAGAATATATATACTTTATGGGGTCTCAGATCAATATTTAGAGCTGAAATTTGTATATGTTATAATTTATATTTTATAAAACCCGCTGAACGTTTCATTTCAATGGTAATATCCTTAGAATATACTGCAATATAATGATTTCATTACACACCTGGCATTTTTTTACATTTTTGGTATACACGTTTTCAGATTTGCCCCATATACGGATTAGTAGGAAGGGATCGGAAAAAAATTAAAATTTTTTTTTTAAAATTAGTTTTGAATTTGCTAAAAAAAATGGTGTAAGTTGGAGAAGCGTAACGACAATACCAGTGACAATTTTTGAATTTGTTTATTCTTCGAAAAGATTATCCAGGAAGTTTTCTTGAAGATGAATATAAATAAGTTATACGTGTTTAAATTTTTTTGTAACTCAGAAATACGATATATTTTTTTCCGCAAAAAACAAATACAAAAATATTTTTTTGGAAATATAATTCAATGGCCATAACCTTTGTCTTGATGGGTATATCGTATTTAAGTTTTTTTTATCATATAAAGACTATAAAGAAGTCTGATCATTGCCATACAAACATTAGAAAAAGCCAAATTTACTGAAAATATACTACCAGGGATTTCGATTCAACATTTCTAATGCTATTTTATATCCCTTTAATGTATCCGAGTGTGCGATGGCAAACTCATAAAGATTAAAGTTTGATGCCTTAAAAATGTGCAACGGTAACAATAACAACAACAATGGGAGCAAAAACAGCAATAACAATGACATCAACGACGCCAGACTCATTTATTAAACAAAATTGCAATGAATAATTAACAACGATATAAAGTAAAGTAGACACGAGACATTGACATATAATTATAACATACACAGGGACACACACATGGATACATATGTACGTATGCTTCGCACATAGACAAAACTGTAAAATATCCATATAGAGTATATAATAAAAAAAACAATACACTCGTTCATGGATAGGCTAGAGTGTCCTTGTACAAATATGAGGCATTCTGTTACATACATAAAAGCTACAGGAGGATGTATATGATTTGTAGCAAGAAAGTCTAAAATATTGAAGGAGTACCCCTTCCATGTTTCCGCGAACTCCATTGCAGGACATTTATGCCTTTTTTGCTCGTCCGGTTCATTCTCAAAATTTTGCAAAAATTTCAACGAAATTGTAGACCACTGCAGCCATTGTTTCTTAAAAAAGTTCGAAAAAAAATTATAAATTTCTTAAAAAGAAATTCCGCAAAATTGTGACCCGTTATGTTCTCTCTTTAAAACGACGTAAACTTTGTAAAAATCGGTTCAGCCGTTCAAGTGTGGCAAAAACCAAAAATGTATTTTTTAAAAATAAAATTCCCATAAATTTACTGGAATTTTTTTTTAAATAAATGATAGCAGAAAATTATTTTACCATTTAGCAACATTTTATAAACTTTTTAGTCAAAAATAAATTTCATAGGTTAATATTAAAAATTCTGACCCGGAACTGAAAATTCGTTTGTTGAATCTGAAAATTATTTTCATCAAAGTAAATGAATCAACTGGTCACCTACTACAGAGAAGATGATCCCAGTGGTTGCATATTATATAGTAGATGTTTTTTTTTATTTATTTATATGAATTACAATACAAAGTAAATTTATATTCCAATTTTAGGGCCCAGGGAAAATCCGAGTTACACAGACCATGTGGCTAGATTTCTTTTGCAGCGACAGACCAGGGCCTCTGGCGAACCCACAGCCCCAAAACTTATAGGCGAGCACGCTACCAACTCACCTACTGGGGCGCTCATAGTGGATGTACTAATTGGCCACCTACTACAGAGTAGATGATTCAATTATAAAGTATTATAAAGTAGATGGACTAGTTGGTAGTCTACTACATAGTAGATGGATAGTAAATGGTAGTCTACTAAAGAGTTATAATATACCAATTAGTGGTATATTATAAAGTGATGATCTAATTGGTCGTGTAATACAGAGTTAATGTCCAATTGTTGGCTTACATATAGTAGATGACAAAATTGGTCGTTTACTATAGAGTAGATGACCCAATTGGTTATATTGGCCATCTACTATAGGGTACATGAGCTACACTATCGTCTTATATAGAGTAGATGATCCAATTGGTTGTCTTTTGTAAAGTAGATGATCCTAATGGTCATCTACTGTAGAGTATGACCTCATTGGTTGTCCGCTATAAAGTAAATGACCCAATTGGTCATTAACTACAGATAAAATGGCCGTATAGATTATATGAACCAACTGGTTGTCTACTATAGATAAGATGATTAGTCGTCAACTAGAGTAGATGATTCAATTAGTCGTCAACTAGAGAGTAAATGACCCATTTGGTAGTCTACTATTGAGTAGATTGCAAAATTTGTCGTCAACTATAGAGTATATAATACAATTAGTCGCCATCTATAGAGTAAATAACACAATTGGACGTCTACTATAGAGTAGATGATACAATTAGCCGTCAACTATTGAGTAAATGACCCATTTTGTCGTCTACCATAGAATAAATAACCCATTTTGTCGTCTACCATAGAGTAGAATGACACAATTGGACGTCTACTATAGAGTATATGATACAATTAGTCGTCAACTATAGAGTGAATGACACAATTGGACGTCTACTATAGAGTAGATGATACAATTACTCGTCAACTATAGAGTAAATGACCCAATTGGTCGCCTACTATATATTAAATAAACCTTTGGTCGTCTGCTATACAGTAGATAACCTCACTGGTCGTATACTATGGTGTAGATGACCCAAATGGTGGGCTACTATAGAGTAGACGACCCCAATGACCGGCTACTATAAAGTTCATTAACCAGTTGGTCGTCTACTACAGAGTAGATGAGCCAATTAGTTGTCTATTATAGAGTAGATGACCCAATTGGTTGTCTACTATAGAGCAGATGACCCAATTGGTCGTCTACTAGAGTAGATGACCCAATTGGTCGTCTACTGCAAAGAAGATGGACAAATTGGTCGTCTACTACAGAGTAGAGAGATAAAAATAGATAAAGTAAAGATGACCCAATTGGTCGTCTACTTTTCTATCCCAGGCCATGTTCGATGATTTGTCATATTGCTACTATCCTTCTGGAACGTACCACTTATCCGAATCTTCTTTAATTCCACAAGTAACTAGTAATATTTCATTTCTTGCTACCAACACGAAAACAGTGGTGACATTTTCACACCTCCTTTTTGACCGGAAGATACACAAAAAGGGGCAATTTTGTACAAAAAATAAACACCACAGTATATATAAAAATTTCAAATTTTGTACTATGTAAATTTCGCTGTACCTAAAGTCCCTTTAAAAATGTACGTAGTTGCCACGCCCCTTTTGGTAACTCCCACACAAAAAGCCATGATTTAAATTTAGTAACAAAGATACATAGCCCTAAATAATATGAAATTTTAAATGTTTTCCAAATCATTAAGTTTTAGATAGCCACCTAATGTGGCCATATTAAACTCTTTCAATTGGATTGTCATGTAAACTTGCATGTCTGCCATCCTGTATGTTACTATCGATTGAATTTAATCCTTACACCAAGATTACAATTCTTTCCTTCAGTATCACCCGGTGACATTCTCCATAAAATGTCCCATAAGAGTGCAACATGAATGAACATATTTTCATATTTCCATAGGATATTTATGCCACAAACTGTCAGCACACGTGTCGTTCTGGAACAGACAGTGTTGCATAGGACATGGGATAAACTGAAATACAAATACATGTTGCTTATTTCGGGCAATAGTGTCACATTTCAAAATTGAAATGTTTCACCTTAGGCAGATTTAAATGTTTAAGATAAAAATAATCTGACAATTGGATAATTAGAGAAATAATAGTTGAAATAAGCAATCCCAGGTATCGATGTATTTTCAGAATGGATTGTAGATGTAGAAGTTCTGGACATTTCTGCAGGACTATCGCATGAAATTCCAATTTTGCAATGAAACGCTCTTGCAGGAAAATATCAATATATGTGTTTATTCCCCACACACCAACTCCTTCCTCTTCATCAACATCGACTGTATGATAACAACACTTGCACCATTATTGGCAGCAATAGCGACAACAACAACACCAAGAGGATTCTTAGCAATTGTGGCCGTGTTGTAGAGCAACATCTTGTGACAGACTATAAATTTTCTTTCCGTTCTTTAGTTGGTATCGAAAGTAAGATGCCATTAAAGACATACACTTCTTGCCTCAATGCTGATATATAAATAAAGTAATGTATGTATGGATTATCCATTCCCACAGGGGTGGGGGGGTTAGGAAAGGACTGATTTAAACTTAAAGACAGATTTCTTTATTTATAGAGAAAATGTTAGCCAAAAAAAAATATTTCTATAAAAAAGATAAATATATTCACACTTCTCAGGGAAATCCGCAAAAAGCACATCGTGTAAGAATCGGCAAAAGAAAAATAAGTAAGGAAAGAAAAATAAGTAGGTGAAAAATCATAAACTATATAATGACCGAAATAAAAAAACAAACGAAAATACAATAACAAAACATATGGCAAGGGGAAACTGGTGTTTTTTTACCCAGTATGCTTTTTGGGCTTTGATGACATTGTCGGCAATGATCATGTCATGCTGGACCTAAATCACATAAACTTTTCTTCAATGGCAACATAAGGGAAAACTTCATTCATGACCTTTTGAAAGGCAAGTTCCATGACAAAATGGTGCATAGAACATGGTGAAGGCACACTGCAAGACAAAGTTCAAGATTGTCGGGTATGACAATCTGTTGGAGACAAGATCGGTGACAGCATAGTGCATATGTTTCTTAATGAGTATATAAGCGATACTGGTATGCATAATTTAGACGTCAGTAAGCGCAATGTTCTAGCATTACCACCGTAGCGTAGTGGAAGCACGCGCGATTTGCAATTTAAGGGTTCGAGTTCGAGGACAGATCAAGACATTTCCAAATTATAACAGCGTAAATTAAAAAAAATCCAATTAATATATGAGAATTAGAAGAGACAATGGCTTAATATTAGATTTATGACCTAAAACATTGTCATCAGCCAGAAAAATATTTTCTTATAATGGGTAATCCAAGTGTACTATTTTTATACCCTACACCACACTGTGGTACAGGGTATTATGACTTTGTGCATTTGTTTGTAACACCCAAAAGGAGATGAGATAGATCCATTGTTTATTATACCGATCGACTTGTAATCACTTTCTGAGTCGATTTAGCCATGTCCGTCTGTCCGTCTGTCTGTAGATGTGTAAACTTTACACATATCTATTTTTTGCCCAAGGACGATCCCTATTTAATTTGGTTAAAATCGGTTCAGATTTGGATATATCCCCCATATATATGTTAGCCCCGATTTGACCTGTAAGCGCTGTAAAAACTTTATTTTATATCCGATCAGTATGAAATTCAGCAGAAAGAGGTATCTTATTATATTAATGAACACTGTTAAATTTGGAAGAAATCGGTTCAGATTTAGATATAGCCCCCATATATACGTTACCCCCGATTTCACATGTAAGCGCCGTAAAATATTTATTTTATAACCGATCAGTGTGAAATTCGGCAGAGAGAGGTTTCTTCTTACATGAAGGAATACTGCTAAATTCAGAGAAAATCGGTTCAGATTTAGATATAGCCCCCATATATATGTTACTCCCGATTTTACATGTAAGCGCTGTAAAAAGTGTATTTTTAATGCGATCAGTACGAAATTCGTCAGAAAGAGGTTTCTTATTACATGAATTAATACTGCCAAATTTGAGGGAAATCGGTTAAGATTTAGATATAGCTCACATATATATGTTACCCCCGATTTGACATGTAAGCGCTGTAGAAACTGTATTTTATATCCGATCAGTAACAAAATTGGCAGAAAGAGGTTTCTCATTACGTGAATTAACACTGCCAAATTTGAGAGAAATCGGTTCAGATTTAGATATAGCCCCCATATATGTATATGTTACCCCCGATTTGACATGTAAGCGCTGTAGAACTGTATTTTAAATCCGATCAGTAAACAAAATTGTCAGGAGAGGTTTCTGATTACATGAATTAACACTGACAAATTTGAGGGAAATCGGTTCAGATTTAGATGTAGCCCCCATACATATGTTACCCCCGATTTGACATGTAAATGCTGTAGAAACTTTATTTTATATCCGATCAGTGCGAAATTCGGCAGAAAGAGGTTTCTTATTACTCAAAGGAATACTGCCAAATTCGGAGAAAATCGGTTCATAGTTAGATATAGCACCCATATATATGTTACCACCGATTTGACGCTGCAGAGACTGTAATTTATATCAGATCAGTACGAAATTCTACAGAAAGAGGTCTTTTACATGAATGAGTATTCAGGGAAAATCGGTTCAGATTAAAGCTCCATATATATGTTCGTCCTGATTTTGTATCAAACCGCTATAGAAGATGTATTTTACTTCCGCTCATTAAAATTTTCTTTAAATATGTTTCTCAATTTAGGAACGAATATTGCTTAATTTAGCGATTATCGTTTCAGAATTAGATAATATGTTTCTACCCATTTACCAATTATTGCAAATTATTATGGCAATGACCCTTATCGCATTGTTAGGGAGGTGGAGGGTATTATATAGTCGGCCCCGCCCGACCTTCTGCCTTTACTTACTTGTTTTCAATAGCGTTTTTTGACAGATCACGTGTGAGTCGTGTCATGTTAGTAGTAGGGAGATGGGGATTCTCACTCAGAGCGGCAGAGGAGCAGCAGAGCGCACAAGAGCGGAGCGGTCCCTTTGATGTAGCGTGGGAATTTTCGCTCAAGAGGAGCTGCGCACAAATGAGTTGTTATTTTAGCGCGCTAAAATAATAAGGTATTTGTGCGCACTGTTCTTGGTGGGGAATCTCCGTATGAGTTGGCGCATTGTTTATTGGGGGTGTCAAATTACAAAGATGTGTTTATTCAAAGTTTGAGCTGTACTTGGTGGATGCATGGAGTTTTGAATGGAAGGTATATTTGTTTGTGTGTGTAGATTTGTGGTGTGTAATGTATTATGAGATTAGAGTGGGGTAAGTACTGTAGATATGTGATTGGCCAGCCTGTCCGTCCGCGCCTGTCTGTTATGAAAGGGAATGTACATTGTTTTTAGTAATATGATGTGTGCGTTGTATAAGTTTGGCATGCAGAATTTTGATGCTAGGCATGAAACGACATGCACTTTGGTTTTAGTAATATGATGTGTGCGTTATATAATTTTGGCATGCAGAATTTTGATGCTAGGCATGAAACGACATGCACTTTGTTTTTTGTAATATGATGTGTGCGTTATATAAGTTTGGCATGCAGAATTTTGACGACGATGCACTTTGTTTTTGGTGCGGTGAGTGTTTATATAAAAGTAGTCATGCAGAGTTTTGTTCGTCCATGTAAAGCAGGGGTCGACACACGCATACAACCTTAAATGTATTTGTGTGGGTGAGCGAAGTTGTCCCTCTCTCAATGCACGTAAATAATACGAGATTGAATTATTTTTATTGTGATTGCTCTCACACCCATATACTTGAGAGGAAGTAAGTGTGAGAGAGCCGCCCATGGCGCCGTTTTGCCGATATCTGATATAAAGTGTCATTTGGTGTACTGAAAGTGTATTGAAAACATGTATAAATACTCGTCCGATTCCGGTCTACATAATGAAGTCGTGCGACTAAGAACGTTTGATAATTGGCCGCTCGACTTTATCAATGTCAAAGAATTGGCCATGACGGGGATGTATTACACAGGAGATCAGGATAAAACAGCATGCCATTTCTGTGGAGTAGAAATATTTAACTGGCAAGATGGGGATTTTCCGGTAATCGAACATTTGCGTTGGTCTCCGAGCTGTTTGCTGATGAGACGTCACATCACTTGCAATAATCCTATAAACCCCGACCGCTTGGATAAATTACTACCACCACTATCGTATGATGTGTGCGGTAAAGGATATTAGTATAATACATAATAAACTTTGTATACTCAATTTGCAAATAAATATAGTTAATAAGAAATGAAAAGGTTTTGTTTTTTATTTTCAATCATTTATTTTATTATATATTAAATTCTCAATTGTACAGAAATTTTGTTCTATAAAAATAAAAATTTTAAATACATTATTAAGAGAACATTTATATCTCAAATCGTAATGATTAGGACAGCCAGTAAAATAATTTGTTCGATTTTTTAGACTCATTTGATTCTCCAAATTTATAATATTTGGCTTATTATATTTTGTTAAGAAATCCTTTTTAGCTCTACCAACAACAAAGATATACTTAAAATTATCAAGTGGCGAAAGAATGTCTCCAACAGTAGAATAATCCAAATGTCCATCCGTCCAATCCAGCCCATTTATAAATTTTTTACAATACATGTTTGTTTTGTATGCTGCTCTTGTGAGTTTTCTGCCATCGAAGGGGGGTCGAAATAAAAAGTTATTAGGTACAACGGATGTGCCACACATATAGGATAGCTCCTTGATATAAATATTTTTATCATTTCCATTACAGAATTGGAAATCGACCACCACAAAATCCGCTCTATCCAGTTCAAACATTTTATTTGTGTTATCGCAAGCAACTGATGAAAAAAATTGGAGTTTCACCCTTTTATCTAAATACTGTTGTTCAATTTTCTATTCATTTTTATCAAAAAATTTAAACATAGATGGCCACAGTTGAAGGTATTGAATTTTTGTTCTCTTTTATAATTGTACGTTACATTATATCCTAAATAACGTAATACCTCTAGTGGAGGTTGTAAATTTCCAAAACTATCATAATATTCAGCATCCTTATTATTTTTATAGTAAGCTACCCAATGTGTACCAGGTCCACTGAACGAATCCAAGTTAATGATACCACATTCTTTACGATTACGTTTTTTCGGCAATTTATCTCTCATGTAAACACCTCTAAAATGTGGAATATATTTTTGACCGAAATGTAATAAATCTGCGTCGGTTAGCGGTCGTCTGGGTAGATGCTTTATTAGTTTTTTGGAGTGTTATTGACAAATATTCCATACCCCTTTTTGTAAGGTTTGAGGAAAAGTCCTTTTCCCATTGCTATAGATTCCATAGTTTTATTGTGTCTAACTTTTTCTTCCATTTCTTTTTTGGCGTTACTGGTAGAGATAACAGCCCTCGCAATCGCTGAGCCGCCGGAAGCTAAGGCCCCTAAAGCTCCAAGTCCAGTCAAAATGGGTATAAGGGGTAGGAACCCACCATTCTTTGGTACATTAATTACTCTTGGAATAACAGCTTTAGACTTTTTTCCTCGAAAAGACTTTTGAATTGCTTTTCTTGCAATTTTTATAGCACTATTTATGTCCTGTGGTTTCTCCTTTTTTAAATCAATTGTAGCATTTTTAATGGCATCATTAAAAATCTTTTTACCACACATTTTCCTTGTTTTCTTCTTGGCATTCTCCATACCCAAACCGAATTTAGTTTTAGCTTTCATAGCGTTTGTAACAATGTAGGCGTTAACTTTTTCTCCAACGGAACTATCTTTGGCTTTTACTCGTTCCCAAGCTCTTTCTGTAAGTTCTCTATCAGCTCGATGGCGATGATTAATGTCTTTGTTTTGTGAATAAGCAATATCATGTACTCTGCAAGCTGCATCCAATGGATTTATCCCCTTATCACCTCTATCCAATCGCTTTTTCAACCTTGTACCAGGGCCGCAAAATTGATAACCAGGTAAATGAAGTTCAATCGGTAACGAATTTATCAAGTTATTTATTAATCCTCTTCCTTCGACGTTTCTTTTGGAATTAATTTTCTTTTTATTATACACAATCATTTTATAGTTTTTTTCCGCTAAAAATATTCATTTTAAATATTTTTGTTATAAAAGATGTTAATTTTCATACATTTGTTTAGTAATCAAAATGCGATTAGTAAAGCAACAATCAAATATTTTAGTGCGAAATTTAGATTTCGTACAAAATAATAAAAGAAGACACAGTTCACTGCTACCCAATTCTATTAGAGCATTAATAGTGGGTCCATCTAATTGTGGAAAGACTAATGTAATGTTAAGTCTAATTGAAAGTCCCAATGGACTGAAATTTGGAAATATTTACATTTATTCAAAATCGTTATATCAACCGAAATATGAATACTTGAAGAGACTTGTGACATCTGTTAAGGGCATGGGGTTTTACACCTTCTCTGAAAACGCTGATGTTATACTACCAGAAAATATAAAACCAAATTCAATTATGATATTCGATGATGTAGCATGCGAGAAACAAAACAACATCCGGTCTTATTTTTGTATGGGTCGTCATAAAAATGTAGATTCATTTTATTTGTGTCAAACCTACACACGCATACCAAAACACCTGATTCGCGATAATGCAAATATGATTATCATGTTTAAACAAGATGAATTGAATTTACGAAACATTTTCAACGATCATGTGGGGAGTGATATGAGTATGGAAAATTTTCGAGAGATCTGTCGAGAATGTTGGAAGGATAGATATGGATTTCTAATTATTAGTAAAGATGACGAAATTCATTGCGGAAGATATAGAAAAGGCTTTGATATCTATATACAAGTTTAGTTGTATTTATACATTTAAATATAAAGGACGTTATCTTCAATAACCTGCTCTACACCCCGTATTCAAGCGTCACATCATGGAGGAGCAAATGCTTAAACAATTAGTGAAATCAAAAAATATTTTAAAGAAAAAGTTTCAAAGTATAAAAATGGGTGAAGAAGTTACATCACAAGAATTACAAAATACCTTTAAACCTTTAACAGAGCCACTACAGAAACTTGTTAAATTATCAAACGATAATACTTTTAATTCCATCATACCAAAGAATGAAAACACGTTTTTCCCCAAAAAATCCTTTCACGAGTCATTAATTACGAGTACTCCTAACAAAAGAATTGTTAAACAAGAATTTTTGTCTAAAAGTGCTCTTAAAAACAATCTTGATAGTCTGGAAGAGGATGGTGAAGAAACTTTTAATGATGGGGAAAATTATGTCAAGGATGATACATTTTATTCTCAAATGGATGATGACGTACCTAATCTATCTTATTTGAAAGCTAATAAAAAACTAGATTATGTATTTGGACCTCATAAAGATGTGAATGGTGAATGGAAATTTGGAAGCGAAAACTTGAAAGTTAATGATGAGAAAATAATTATTGGGAACCAACACTGGGCTTATACTCCTGGATTATTTGAACTGCTTTTTTATAAAAACCCTAAAAACTATGATAAATATGAACTGGAAATATACAAAAAGATTCTACTAAACACAAATGCTCACAAAGTAAACTATGAGCCAAATGAACGCATTAAAGCAAATAGAGGAAACAAGTACAAGAACATTATAAAAAAGTTAATTGATAATACTCACACGGGTAAAGGTCTAATGAGAGTGAATCTTCAAAAACCAAACTATATATACTGGGACAATCCTAATGAATTGGTAGAACGATTAAAGCTTTTGATAGCATCACAACAGGCTGGCAATAATAATCAAACTAATGAAATTGTGTCAATTATTGAAGAATTGCGAGAAGCTAATATTATAGAATAAAATTACAAAAATATCTATGAATTCATGACGGTTGACAAATTTGGGCATTATTATAATCAAAAATACAACTCTGAAGTATTAAAGAAAAATGTTTCGAAAATGTTGGGCATCACTGTGGATGAAGATTATAACATTAACATCCAAAATAAAAAAATCAGAAACATCGCGCCCCCAACGGAAGATTCAGACGCAGTCAACAAAGCATATCTATATTCGCAAATCAAACACATACAAGAAATATTAAAACATGATTTGAATATAGAATTTAATAGTATTAGAAGTGAAATATCTGAGCTAAAGAAAAAACTTAAAGACATTTATGCAGTTTTATCGTCAATGTCACAAACGCCAACTATAATTTACAACAATAACAACGAAAAAACCACACGCTAAATAATGGAAAAGAGGGCGATAGTTAAAGAACTTCATACGCAAGCCCGTAAAAACTTTAAACGACGAAGAGTTATTATGAAAGGGATCGATGATCTATGGCAAGCAGATTTAGTTGAAATGGGGAACTATTCTACACTCAATAATGGATACAGATTTTTACTCACTGTTATCGATACATTTTCCAAATACGCCTGGGCTGAAGCTACTAAAACCAAAAATGCTAATGATGTGTCTGAGGCATTTAAAAAAATTTTAAAATCAGATCGAACACCAAAGAACTTGCAAACTGATGATGGAAAAGAATTTTTTAATAAAGAATTTGGAAAGCTTATGAAAAAATATTCAATTAATCACTATTCTACCTATAGTGTAATGAAAGCGTCTATGGTCGAGCGCTTTAATAGAACGCTAAAAGGAATGATGTGGAAAGAATTTAGTCATAATGGTACATATTATTGGCTTGATATTTATAAAAATTTAATTAAAAGATATAATAATAAGACTCATCGAACAATCAAATTTGCCCCCATTAAAGTCAATACTTCAAATGAGGCAACCCTGCTGAAAACTGTATACAGCCATCTAAAAATGTTCAAACCCTCTAACTTTCATGTTGGTGACCACGTCCGCATCAGTAAATATAAAAATATATTTGAAAAGGGGTACACTCCAAACTGGACTACAGAAATATTTAAAATACGCGATATACAAGTTACTCACCCTATAACATACTTGTTGGAAGACTATGAAGGACATCCGATACAAGGTGGATTTTATAAGGAGGAGATTTTACGCACCAGATATCCTAATGTCTATCTGGTGGAAAAGGTTTTGAGAACGAAAGGTGACAAGGTTTTGGTGAAATGGTTGGGGTTCTCAAATCTACACAATTCTTGGATAAGAAAAAAGGATGTATTGTAAATTTCTTATATAAAATTAATAAACTTAAATAAATTATAAAACCCAATTACATTACGTGTTTTCCTTTATTCGTATATAGACTTTCAAAATGTTGAGAACTTTAACATTAAGTGGTAAAAAGTCAATTTTGACTTCAAATTACACTCCACCCATCGAATTGGGTGATGATGACTACGAGTGTTGTCTAATTGACTTTCAGTCATATAATTCAATTCCAAATGTCGACTCTGACAATAATCTATTTCACATTGGAGATGATGTAATAGAAATACCTATTGGGTCATATGAACTTCAAGACATTGTTGATTTTATAACGATCAAATATAAATTACTAAGATCTAATAAAGTAGTTGAAATTGAAGCAAACAATAATACACTACAAATTGAGATTACGTCTTCTCATGATTCTATATTTTTCAATAAAAATCGATCAATTGCCAAACTCTTTGGCTTTGGTGAACGAATTTTAGATCCTGGAAAAAAACACATTTCAAATCTCCCAGTAAACATTCTAAAGGTCAATGTGCTTCAACTTCACTGCAACATCATAACGGGTTCTTTTATGAATGACTCTCCGGCACACATACTTCACGAGTTTGCACTAGATGTTCCTCCAGGCTATAAATTAGCGGAAAGACCTAGAAATCTTATCTATTTACCTGTAAACGTCAGAGAAATCAGTCGCCTTGAGATTAGGATTTTGGATCAAGAAGGACGTTTAATAAATTTTCGAGGAGAAGAAATCACCCTTCGAATTCATTTGAGACCGAGAAAAAATGATTATTTATAATAAATATAAATATAAAAGAAATGTTGCAAACATTCCTGCGCGGCATGTCACAGCGACAAGACCACCTCTAAATAAAGAAAATAAAGACTTTTTAAAGCTACTCAAATTGAAAGTAAAGCATCATGTCTGAAATTTTAAATATCTCTGAAAAACCACTCTCAGATGATGATATTGTAAAGCGAGACTACCATAGCTATGTACCATACATTCAATCTTTTAAAAATAATGATGAAATAAGAATAAGCATTCAAAACCAAGATCTATATATTTTACCATCAGAAAGCTACTTGTATATTGAGGGGAATTTAAAGAAAGCAAATGGTGAAGTTAGCAATAATGCCAGACTAAGAAATAATTGTGTGGGATATATTTTTGATGAAATTCGTTATGAATTAAATGGTATCGAAATTGATCGTACTCGATATCTGGGTATCACAAGCAAAATCAAAAATTACATTTCCCTGAATACATCTGAGAGCAATATGATGAGTAATGCTGGATGGGGAACAGATGGTGATATATCGAGCTCTACGTTTAATTTCTGTGTACCACTTAACCGTTTACTTGGATTTGCTGAGGACTTTCGTAAAATATTATGCAATAGCAAACATGACTTAATTCTACTGCGGAGTGCTAATGATATCAATGCTTGCTACTCTACCGAAAAAGAAGAAGATATTCGTTTAACAATCACAAATATTGTCTGGAAAGTACAACACATTAATTTATCAGACTATAGAAAAATTAATTTCTTAAAGACTATCAAGGAGGGGAAATCGCTTCCAATAGCATTCCGTAGTTGGGACAGCTATTTTAATCCTACATTTGCAGGTGGAATGAAACATAGCTGGAACGTTAAGCTTTCTACAAACCGAGAGAGACCACGATATGTTGCGTTTGTTTTCGTAAACGATAATAAAATTGTACACTGCGATCTGACAAACATTAAGGTACACTTGAATTCTGATACCTACCCCTACGACGACTTAAATCTGAAATTTGGAGAAAACCGTTATGCTATTTTATACGACATGTATGCAAAGTTTCAACAAAATTTTTATATGAAGGAACCTCAACCACTACTCTCCTTTAAACATTTTAAAGAGAATCCTATTGCTATAATCGATATCAGTAACCAAAATGAAGCTGTCAAGAGTGGTCCGATTGATTTAAAGATTCAGTTTGAGACTGGCACAACCATACCTCAAAACACAACAGCTTACTGTCTAATTATTCACGATCGAATGGTGGAATATACTCCCTTGACTGGAATTGTGCGCAAAATTATTTAAAATAAGAGAAATAATTATACTTACCCTTATACTTTCCATAATGAAATTATAAAGTCAATAAAATTATTTTAAAATTTAAAAACAATGTTCTTATTTTTTTTTTAAATGAAACGTATAGCTAAACATACACTTTGGATAATAGATCTTTGATAAATATTATTTATTAATATCCAATAAATTAAATTATAAAATTATCCATTTTCTTCCTGAAGTTTTTGAATATCTAATAATAACATATCCAATTCATATTCTGGATTTTCTTCATTTCTAATTCTATAATGACCCCATGCATATGTACTTATACCGTCACTTCTAATTTTTCTTTTGTCATCATTGTAGCTTAAAGTTACCTTATTTAACTTATTAGTGTATATTTGATGCATCTTAGACTTAAATGTTAACATATCATCATGATATACTTTTTTATTCAGTACACTATCTCTATAATTACTAATACTATACTTTTCTAAAATGCATTTTTTTACTCCTTTAGATTTTTTAATTTCATCTCCAGTATCTAAAGTGAAAGAGTACATTTTTGAACGAAGGCCAACAAATTCAGTCATTATTTTTCCACAATTTTCGTCTTTCATCATTCCTAACTTTTTTTTATTCAGTCGAGGGAAATTAAATACATTATTTTCCGGATACTCCGATGTATCAAAATACTTTTCAATATCTTCTAGAGTTATCCTAATAAAAAAGTTTACGTTACGTATGGAATAAATGAAAGAGTCAGTGTCCATGTAAAGTAGATCTAAATTTTCACCAAACAGTGGCTTCATGACATTATAATGAAAATCGTACATTTTCCATTTAGATAAGTCCAAAACACAAAAACCTAAATATATTGGTTTATCATAGACAACTTTAACCTTTTTCATTTGTATTGCAACCATATCTTCAGAAAAATAAGATACACTATGAAAATTACTTTTTGCAATCCAATCCTCAGCACCTAAACGATTTTTATTAGTTCGTTCCCAACTAGTCACTATATGTACTTCCTTTCTCTTATCGACATTTTCCATTGTCTTCCCATACACAGCATTATTAAGAAGTTTAAAGAAATTTTTGTCAAAATTGCTCGTTGCTGCCATCCTGTGTTTTGTATTTTCATCTATATACTTCTTTAACCAGGGTTCTTGATCAAAAGAGAGAATTCTGTGTACT
Source organism: Eudasyphora cyanicolor (assembly GCA_963930755.1). NCBI lineage: Eukaryota > Metazoa > Arthropoda > Insecta > Diptera > Muscidae > Eudasyphora > Eudasyphora cyanicolor. The sequence continues at coordinate 151,044,985 of OZ005736.1, read as the reverse complement.
TTACTCAAAACGAGATTGTTGTCTAAACATTGATTCAGCACTCTATAGTGTATATTGTAATCACGTTTTGGAGTAAGGTCTGCTATTAATTTCTTATATTTCGCTGACTCTACAGTTTTGTTTTCGGGACAAAACGGTAAGTCATTTTGCAAATCGTGACATTCGTCAGGACAGTCAAGATCAACACTCAAAACATATCCTGTGGGTGAATCTTTCGGTGTATTCCTTATTTTTTTAATTATATCATCAGTGACCTCTTCCCATTTAAAATTGCCAGTGGGGAGATATTCACACATTGCCCAACCGTATAAGTTATTAGCATCAAAATATAATATCGTCTCTTCAGACTTAGTGTCGTCATAGTCTTTCATGTAAATGTTATTCGCTATAGCATGCCTCTTACAACATTGAACCAATCCCCCCCGAATACCATTTTTAAAAAAATTGTACATATCCACGTCTACTAAGAGTTCTAAATGTGCGTTAGTACATTTTAACATAGCATCAAACGAAAGTCCAGGAGCTGTAAAAAAATGACACGGATCTAAACCATAAATATCCATACATACTTTTCTAAATTTTTCAAAAACGTCTGTTAGAATTAACACGTCGGCTGTCAGATACAGTTCCAAGTAAGATTTAACTGTGGAACAATTGAAAGTTTCCCACACTTTTCTAGCATGATTATAGTCTTCGTCAGAACACTTTTTATTATTTAAAGTACTGAAAAATGCATCGATAGGAGGAAGTTTATTGTCATCTAGACGGTCAAATGAGTCTAGGAACTCATAAGGGAGGACACCTTTTCTTATCATTAGCGTACATTTATAAGGGTCTGAGAAGAGTGATTTTACCGAGTGAAAGTCTTCTTCTGCCAGATTGGAAGCTAATTTATCTAAACTCTCTGGCATAAAACGTAAAGAGTCTAGAAACCTCATTTCTAAATAACTTCTTTCCCCCTTATACGTAATATGGGATAGTGAAATATATAATTCCTTGTTTAACGGAATTACTTTAATGTCCCCCTCAATTTTCGACAATTCCTTAATAAATAGGTGACAGTCGTATGATGAAAAGTTGTGGAAGAAAATTGGTATGAAATTTGGTACACGAAATTTTAAATTACATTCGTTATGTGCGGCACCACGAAACTTGCCAGTCAGATGACAATGATCGCGTACTCTTTCATTTCCTAATTCCTTTTTACAAATATGACAAACAAGAGAATTTGAAAAAAGTGACTCTTCTGTTGGAGTTAATGTAATTATACCTTTTTTAACGCTTAAGTAGTTATCATATATAAAATTACAATCTTGAGAAAGAAAGTCAACAAATTTCTCCGCTGCATCCTCCCCTGTATAAATTTTAAATTTACTTAATTTAATATCAAAGTTACATTTAATGTAATATGCAAAAGCACATGGAACATGCTTTCTTTCAAATTTATTTCTAGCGCTTACTACTTCATCGACTTTTACAAGTATACACTCGAAATCTGCATACACAACGCACGGAACCTCCATCATTTTGTTGTAGTGTGTAAATTCCAAAATAGCTTTTTCAGGTACCGGCATCTCTGTAACAGTTTTGTTACATTCCATTTTATGTTTAGTATGGATTGTTGACGAGTATGTATACTGTAAACATCCGTTGCAGAGTATTATGCTTTCACGGTGAGCTGTCAGCTGATTTCTTAGAAGTCTGTTAAAAAATATTTTTTGTTTTAATTATAATATTGAATAACAATGATTATTTCATTAGCTTACCTTGAAATATCTTTTACCAAAATATAGTGACTTTGATCTTTGTCCTCCAACAGTAAGAGATTTATGTGAGTATCTCTTTCCTCCTTAGTCAGTTTATACGGTCCAACAACTTCACTTTTCATCTCATTCCAGCCAAATACATTTATACTTATACCGACATTATTTTTCTCAAATATTTTAATTTCTTTCAGTGATAATGGAAATCTTAAACCTTTAAAATTTAAGGTCACCCCATTGCTGAGAGTTATAATGTCGGAGGTAATGGAGTCTATATCATACGAAGAGCAACGTTCACCATTAACATCTAAATTAATTAATGCTGCAATTAGACACCATTTGAAACAAAACTCGTCTTCGTTATGTATATTGAGACATGCTTTTTTCAGAGCCAGCTTAAAGGGAGTTTTTATATAACTCGATCCTTTTATTAAAGCAGTTTTATTGATATTTATATCTATCCAACATATTTTTAGCATAGCCCATCCTGAATCACGTTCTTGGAATTCAGACATTCTGCTATGTATACGCTGAAGTTGATCGTTCAAGACATCTTCTAAATCGTCTTCTTTTGTGATAGGGACCATTTTTCCTATATGAGTAAACCTAGATAGTTCAACGTTATTGTCTTTATCATTAACATTTTTCACATATTCAGCGCAAAGTTCCATATTGAACTTTAAGACAGTATGTTTATTAATCTCGTCGTCTAAAAGTTTTAAAATACTTGACTTTTTGCCATCGATAAATTCTTCTAAGAGAAGCATGTCCGTTTCAATTGTGCAACGATACGTGATTATTCGATTCTTAAAAGCTGTATTTATAACGTAGATGTCCTCACATACTTTGTCTCCAACTTTTCGTATAACTCTAGGTTTTTCTATCATTCTCAATACCGACGAAGATGTGGATGGAAGATTTGTTTCTTGTTCTTCTATAGCGTATTCTGCGACAGGTAAGTCTTTTGACGATGAAGTGCTCGGTTGTTCTTTATTACGTTGATCTCTCGGAAGAATGACAGTTGATTTTATACGACATTCTTCATCCCCCTGTATCTCACCTATATCTTTTGATGCTATAGGATATTGTTCTTGATCCGTAATGTCTTCTCTTTCTATCACATTAATATTTCCTGCTTTTGTAGGATGTTGTTCTCGCTCTATCTCTTGTTCCTCTTGTACCTCGGTTGGAATTGGGGGTTGTCGTTGTTCCTCCCACTGTGGGTATTGAAGTACAGCACCTTGGAAATATTGTTTCATGGGGTATACTTCAGTCCCTTCTCCATATTGTTGTATGGGGTACACATATTGTGGGTTAAATGTAGACCACTGTGGGTAATACTGTTGTAAACATGGTGTGTGATAGGAATATTGTTGTGGGTCAATATAGTGTACGAAGGGTGGTTGAGGGAATTGATATCCCCAATTCACGTTTTGCATATTGTACGGATATTGTATCAGAGGGTTAATTAATGGATTAAAATATTGTTGTGGGGGTTGATATCCTCCATACGGATATTGCTGACCAAATGCAGTCTGAGGATTCGTCCATTGAACGGATTGCTGCTGAGGTGCATTACCCTCTAATTGTTGTTGTCCTTGTGGTTGTAGTTGATAGGAATGCTGCTGATTTTGTAGAGATAAATTATCCTCTAATTCTTGTTGACATTGTAGTTGGTTTTCGGCATCATTGTAGTTACCCACACTTGCTATAGGTTCAGGATTCCCTGCGGTTAACGTTTCCACCGAAAGGTTCAAATGTTCCGTTTGGTGCTTCTTAAAATTGCGGATGCTACAAAAATGTTTTGAACAAACATTACATATTTGGACATTTTTTAAATGCCTTTTGAAACTCCACTTTAAGGGGAAGCTAACATTGCAGAAATTGCAAATACTGGGATGAGCTTCAGAATGAGATTCCATTTTTAAATATATATTTTTGTAAACAAATTTTATATAAAATTTCTTCGTCGATGTCTGATATTCGCACAATATTTTTTTAATTTTTTGTATCTTGTATAGATAAAGTCAATATATGACTTTAATGTGTTCACTTAATCACAAATTGTAACAAAATAATTTAAAGAAACAATTTTTAATGAAACGATTTGGGTTTTAATAAATCGAGATTAACAGACCGAGCTACAAACAGGGACTGAATCTTTGTTCTTCATATTTTGTAATTTGTAAAACATTTCAATCAAAATTATGTGTAAACAAAAATTTTGTCTCCATAAAATCCCTATTGATTTCAATCCTAAAAGCAAAGTATATGACGAATGACAGACTGGTCAATCACAGCTCACTTATATCTCCATTGAATAACGTAAACACAAATCTGCCATTGAATAACGTAAACACAAATCTGCTGTATTTACCCCCACACTATAGCATTGTTCTCATACCACATAACCAACCCAACTGATTTGTCTTCGTCACTTACTCCAACGGGAAATCAGCTAATATTTACAATAAACATACATGTCGCGGCTCACTGCAAAAATCAGAATCATAAACATATCTTCAAATTCAACTTCAGATTTATGCTTATAAAATTCGCATCGCCCAAAATGAAATTCATTTTTGTTTACATGATCTTTTCTCAATCACAAGGAATGATTTGGCTTCTTTTTTGCTGACGATTATTAAGTTCGAGCATCTTTAAACCCGCATTTACTTTAATCATTGTTTTCAAGTTCAGTTGAAAAATACACTGAAACCAATTCGATAATAATCAGATTTATGTTTATGACATACATATTTACCCATACGAAACTTTTGTTGCACTTTAAGAAATAAAAACATAAAAACGTTTTTTTATATTTAACATATTATATTCCTCTTTATTTATAAAGTACATTTTATAAAGTAAATTTTTTACTTTAAATATATAATTTTTTTTAAATTAAAAAGTAGAGTAATACTTAGTACATACAAAATTTCTCAATAAAATACATTAAAACATTTCACATATAATCGTTAAAGAATAATTCGGCATTTAAAGCGTTGCTCAACTCCAATTTAGATAACGAATTATCCTTTTGTTCATTTAGGGCTCTCTTTGAAATTGTGTATTTTCCATCCTTCAATAGTTCTATCATTTCATCGGTTAATGCATTGAACCTCTTCGGTAGGTATAGTATTTGATTTTCTAATTGCAGTACTATACATTCACCATATTTCGTTGGTGACCTATGAGCACCTTCGATGGGGAATGCCTTATTTAGCTCCATCTCCTTGATACCAAGTATCTTCTTAGCATTTAGCGAGTTGAACGTGGATATTATTTCTATACTCATTGCGGTTTTTATAAAGAGTTCATCGATATTGACACACTTCACTGAATCGGACGAGTATTTATACATGTTTTCAATACACTTTCAGTACACCAAATGACACTTTATATCAGATATCGGCAAAACGGCGCCATGGGCGGCTCTCTCACACTTACTTCCTCTCAAGTATATGGGTGTGAGAGCAATCACAATAAAAATAATTCAATCTCGTATTATTTACGTGCATTGAGAGAGGGACAACTTCGCTCACCCACACAAATACATTTAAGGTTGTATGCGTGTGTCGACCCCTGCTTTACATGGACGAACAAAACTCTGCATGACTACTTTTATATAAACACTCACCGCACCAAAAACAAAGTGCATCGTCGTCAAAATTCTGCATGCCAAACTTATATAACGCACACATCATATTACAAAAAACAAAGTGCATGTCGTTTCATGCCTAGCATCAAAATTCTGCATGCCAAAATTATATAACGCACACATCATATTACTAAAACCAAAGTGCATGTCGTTTCATGCCTAGCATCAAAATTCTGCATGCCAAACTTATACAACGCACACATCATATTACTAAAAACAATGTACATTCCCTTTCATAACAGACAGGCGCGGACGGACAGGCTGGCCAATCACATATCTACAGTACTTACCCCACTCTAATCTCATAATACATTACACACCACAAATCTACACACACAAACAAATATACCTTCCATTCAAAACTCCATGCATCCACCAAGTACAGCTCAAACTTTGAATAAACACATCTTTGTAATTTGACACCCCCAATAAACAATGCGCCAACTCATACGGAGATTCCCCACCAAGAACAGTGCGCACAAATACCTTATTATTTTAGCGCGCTAAAATAACAACTCATTTGTGCGCAGCTCCTCTTGAGCGAAAATTCCCACGCTACATCAAAGGGACCGCTCCGCTCTTGTGCGCTCTGCTGCTCCTCTGCCGCTCTGAGTGAGAATCCCCATCTCCCTACTACTCATGTTATACCAGGCCCAGCACGCAGTGAAGAAAATGTAGCGGCCGTAGCTGAGAGTGTACACGAAGACTGAGGAGAGTCGATTCGGCGCCGTTTGCAGCAACTCGGACTGACGTATGGAACGACTTGGCGCATTTTACGTCGAGATCTTAAATTGAAAGCATACAAAATACAGCTTGTGCAAGAACTGAAGCCGCCCGACTTTTCCAAGCGACATCGCTTCGCTCTATGTATGGTCTCTTGAAAAGTTCCAAGAAGATCCGACGTTTTCGAGCCAAATTTTGTTCAGCGATGAGGCCCAAAGCAGAGGCCCACGAAGAGCAACCTGAAAAGATTCAAGAGCTGCCACTTCATCCAGAAAAAACAACGGTTTGGTGTGGTTGTTTTGGCCAGTGGAATCATCGGTCCATATTTCTTCAAAAATGATGCCGGTGAAAACGTAACCGTCAATGGCGACCGTTATCCTTCCATGATAACCGACTATTTGATGCCTGAAATTGAAGCTCGTGATCTCGGCGACATTTGGTTTCAACAAGACGGCGCCACTTCCTACACATCGCATCAATCAATGGATTTATTGAGAGAACACTTCGGTGAGCAGATAATTTCACGTTTTGGTCCGGTCGAGTGGCCACCAAGATAGTGTGATATCACACCGTTAGACTTTTTTCTGTGGGGATATGTAAAGTCTAAAGTTTATGTGGACAAACCCACTTCTTTTCAGGCCTTGGAGCAAAACATCACGCGTGTCATTCGCCAGTTACCAGTCGAAATGCTCGAACGAGTCATCGAAAATTGGACTCAACGGATGGTCCATCTTCAAAAAGTAAATGCCAAAGAATGTTCTTTCTAATGATAACAAACTTGCCTAGTAGTGAACCTCGAAATGGATCACGCTTTACTTTTTGAGGATTACAAATGTTAGTATTGACACTTTCACGTGGAAATTGAAGTTTAGTAATTGACGTAATTGGAATTAGAAAAAATTTTAAATTTTTTTGAAAAAAATCCTGGCACGAAAAAACACATAAAAAATAGGGGGAAAAGTAGCAAAAAAATTGTTTGTACCAATTTTTGGAAGCTAGCATTCCATAAAAGAAAACAATGCCTATTTGAAGAAAATCTATGGGTACATGTAGAAATAATAGCACTTTTAGAAGAAGTAAGAGAATATCAACATCATCCGGTTTTTATACACCCAGTTGTTCTGCAAAAATGATCAGAAACGCATTAATATACGAAACAAGTAGAGACAAGAGGTAGAAAGTCTGTAGTGTCACAAACAACCAAGCGGATGATAAAAAATGTTAGCACCAGAAATCCCTTAGTGCCTGCCACAGAGATGAGAGACAGTGTTTGTCCATCCGTGAGTGTTGAAACTATTCGGAGAGTATTACGCGAACATAACCTGTATGCCCGAAGTCCCAGAAAGGTGCCTCGTTTGAAAAAAATACATGTGGAAAAGAGATTACGGTTTGCAAAAACCCACATTGAAAAATGGAGAAACATCCTATGGTCGGAGAAACATTTATGAGTCAAAAATTGTGTTGTATGGTGGCACTGGGTCCCGACAGTATGTGAGACGTCCACAGAATAATGAATATGATCCCCGATATACAACTAAAACGATCAAACATGGCGGATCAAGTGTAATGGTTTGGGCATGTTTTTCTTACTACGGAGTTGGGCCAATACATTGGATCCGAAATATCATGGACCCAATACGTAGAAATACTTGATAATATTACGTTGCCATATGCAAAAAAGTGGTTTCAAGACAACAATATCGACCTTATGGAATGGCCTGCGCAGTCACCGGATCTCAATCCAATAGAGAATTTGTTTTGCGATACTCGTATAAAAAAGGAGGTGGCTATAGAAAAACCCAAGAATAATACTGAGCTATGGAGTGTAATTCAAGAATCCTGGCTAAAAATTCCATGCGAAAGATGCAAAATCTTAGTAGATTCAATGAAACGTCGTTGTGAAGCTGTGCTACGTAACAAAGGTTGTGCAACAAAGTATTAAATTCTAAGGAATAATGTATTTTATTTGATTTTTAAACCCAAAGTTTTATAAAATGAATTTTAATCAAATTATGTTAATTTTTCGTTATAACTGCTATTTTTTTTACCGATATTATTTCAGAAATAAACGTTTATCAAACCAATATTTCAAAAATACAAAACTTTTCGGTTATATTGGAAGGTGGATAACAACTAGTAATGTATAATCTATAAAATGCGGAGAAAACATTACGTGATTTCAAAGAAGAAAATAGTTTTTTCTCATATGAAATGTTTTTCCTACTGCGCTGTTTTGACCGCAGCTGTATATACTTTCATATTCTGGGTGAAACATGAAAATACATCACATACTGTGTGTTGTATATACATACATAGGTGTTTGACAACCCTATGTTGTATGTACATATACATATTTGTGTATGACATCCCTATGTTAAACTTTTATACAGAAACTATGAATGACATTTGAAAAATAAAGAATTCAGTTTTCAATCGTCAATCAAACGAATAACACATGGCGCAGCCGGTCTAAATGGTTCAAACAAGAGGAGCATTGAGAGCAGAAAATTTAGCAGATTCTGAAGGAAGCGACGAATACGAAATGGCTAACAGCGGAAATACATACCAATACAATTCGTTTGATGTTCGCAAGCCAGATCCATTGCAATTTGAAGGCAATATTTCTGAGAATTGGCGTGTTTTCAAGCAAAATTTTGATATATATGCAATAGCTATAGAATTGGAAGCTAGAAAAGAAACGCAGAAAATTGGAATTTTTCTTAACGCATGTGGTTCAGATGCCATTGAAATATTTAATACATTAAATTTAACACAAGATCAAAGGAAATCATACAAGGATGTTGTGGAAGCAATACAATCTTATTGCACACCAAAGAAAAATGAAGTTTATGAATCATTTAAATTCAACTCCAGAAAACAGCAAGATGGTGAGCCTTTTGAAACATATATTTTAGATTTAAGAAAACTTGTCAAAAGTTGCGGTTACACTGATGCTGATCGCATGATTCGAGATAACATTGTAATCGGAACAAACTGTAACAAACTAAGGAGGAAGCTTTTGGAGACTTCAGATTTAACTCTTAGTAAGGCAATAGAAATTGCAAGATCTTCTGAATTAGCAGACAAACATGCCACTGATATGCAAAGACAGCTGAAAGATGATAGCACAATTGATATTGTAAAATTCCGAACGGACTACCGACCCAAGTCCAATAAGGGATTTTTAGCAGAAAGTGAAGTGAAACCAAAAGCAACGGAAAGCAGAGCAAATTGTAAATTTTGTAAAGGCACACACGAATATAGGAAATGTCCTGCATTTGGAAAGAAATGCAATAATTGTGGCCGCTTAAATCATTTTAGTGTTGCTTGCTATGCTCATAAGGTTCGTAAAATTAGAGAGAATGACTTAGTTCGAGAAATCGAGGATATTGTTCTCCACAATGTTTACTCCGATAGTACCAAGAAGAGATGGTACGAAGTTCTTCGCCTTGAGAATTGTTTGATTAACTTTAAGTTAGATACCGGAGCAGATGTGAACGTCCTTCCCTTAAGATATCTTAAATATATAAAGAATGTGTCTTTGGAAAACAGTGGTCTTCCTCCTAAAAGTTATAGTGGGGTAGATTTGAATTTTAAAGGTATTTGTACATGTGTGGTAATGTGCAAAAATGAAGTAACACTGCTCAAATTTTACGTTGTGGATACACCTTACGAACCATTACTGGGATTAGAAGCGTGTGAAAAATTAAATTTAATTAAGAAAGTGAACTACGTCCATCATACGTCACAAGAAGAATTTGTTAAAAAGAACATGGACGTGTTTGAAGGCTTGGGATGCTTTGTCAAAGATTTAGAAATAAAATCAAATTTAGTAATTGTTGAAAAAAAGAATGGACAACTTCGTTTATGTATCGACCCTCAAGATTTAAATGCAGATATTTTGCCGGAAAATCACACCATTCCGTCTTTTGAGTCGATTGCAGCACGCATAGCAAACAAGAAATATTTCACAGTGCTTGACCTCAAAGAAGGTTTCTGGCAAATTGGATTAAGTTCCAGGGCTAGCGAACTTTGTACGTTTAATACTCCTTTTGGTTGTTACAAGTTTAAGCGTATGCCATACGGCATCAAGATCGGACCTGAGGTTTTCCAAAAATACAGTGAACGGAACTTTGAAGATATACCAAATGTAGTAGTTTTCATTGATGATATACTTATAGCTGCCGATACTCCGGAGGAACATGATAACATTTTAGAACAAGTCATACAACGCGCACGTAAGTTAAATATAAAATTTAACATAAGCAAAATGCAATATAAAGTTACTGAGGTCAAATACTTGGGAAAAATTATATCACATGATGGAATCCGGTGCGACCCAGAGCGAATAAAGGCTATTATGCAAATTGAAAAACCAAAATCTAAAAAGGACTTACAAAAACTATTGGGAATGATAAACTATATTCGAGATTATATTCCCCAACTAGGAGATATTTCAAAGCCATTGCGTGATTTGATAAAATGTGATGTGGTGTATAAATGGCAACAACCCCATGACAAATGTTTGGAAAGAATAAAAATATTAATTGCAAATGCTCCGTTACACGTTACAAATTTTTGATCAGACTAAGGAAATTACCATTGAAACCGATGCTTCCAAATTTGGAATTGGTTGTTGTTTAATGCAGAATGGTAAACCAGTTTCATTTGCATCGCGTAGTCTAACTGAAGCAGAAGTAAATTACGCGCAAATTGAAAAGGAGTTTTTGGCTGTAGTCTTTGCATGTCGAAAATTCCACTATTACGTATATGGGCATTCTGTAACTATAAGAACTGATCATAAGCCCCTTATAGAAATAATGAAGAAAGATTTTTGTAAGATACCGTCTGCAAGACTACAGAGAATGAAATTAGCATTGTTGAAATATGATTTGAATTTTATCCATGTTCCTGGCAAGTATTTATATGTAGCAGATTTGCTCTCTCGCTATTTTGACAAAGATGATCATACAACCGAAATAGAAGACTTGAATGAATTTGTACATAGCGTGAATGTTACAGAAGATCGTCTTCGAAGCTTGCGCGAAGCTATTGAAAATGAAGTGAAAAAGTTTTTAATTAATGGATGGCCGAAAAATAGCGCTGGGTTATCGGATGACTTAAAACATTATTGGAAAATAAGAAACGAGCTTTTCATCAATGACGGCGTACTATTTTTTTAACGATCGACTTGTTGTTCCGGTAAAACTAAGGCATGAAATTTTGACACAATTGCATAATTCACATCTTGGCATGGAAAAAACTAAGAAAAGAGCAAGAACTGTAGTATTTTGGCCTCGAATTAATGTAGACATAGAAAACGTTGTTTCGAAATGTTCAGCTTGTCAAAGGAATCGTTGTTCTGATGTCAAAGAACCATTGATTTGTCACGAAATTCCTGCATTGCCATTTAATAAAATTGGCATGGATATATGCGAATATTCTTCAAAAACATATCTTGTCGTGTCAGATTATTATTCAAGGTATTTGGACATAATCCGTCTTAAATCAAAAACAGCGGCAGAGTGCATTAAAAATTTGAAGGTGTGTTTCAAATCATGGAATACCAGTTGAAATTGTGTCGGACAATATGCCGTTTAACTCATATGAATTTCGTAGTTTTTGCAATACAATTGGAACTAAATTGACAACTACAAGTCCAGGATATCCACAGGCGAATGGATTTGCAGAAAAAGCAGTTGGAATCGCAAAAAGCATTATCAAGAAAACTTCTGAATGTCACGAAGAACTTTGGTCTGCATTACTTGAATACAGAAACACGTCTCTTAAAGAAGTCAATGTTTCGCCAGCGGAACTACTGATGAGTAGAAAAACAAGAACTTTAATTCCAGCAAAAACTGAAAATTTTCTTCGGAAGGTAGTGCCAAATATTTCCTCAAATTTAAAAATAAAGCAGCTCAATTGTAAGAGATACTATGACAGAAATTCGAAATACAAGTCTAATTTTACAAAGGGAGAAAATATATGGTATCAAGGAAAAGGCGGTTGGACAAAAGCGGTCATTGTAAATATTAGCAACACTCCCAGATCATACTGGATTGAACTAGAAGATGGTACTACGTTACGCAGAAATTCAAAATGGATTCGCAAAAGAACTTAGTTAAATTATCATTAAATATTTTATTATTCAATTTCATGTATATTCATTACATTATTTGTTTAGATTTATTGTTTTTTCATGTACTAATTCGTAAGAGGGAGATGTTGTATATACATACATAGGTGTTTGACAACCCTATGTTGTATGTACATATACATATTTGTGTATGACATCCCTATGTTAAACTTTTATACAGAAACTATGAATGACATTTGAAAAATAAAGAATTCAGTTTTCAATCGTCAATCAAACGAATAACACACTGTGAATATAATTCTCGTTCACTTTGTATAGCCAGTGGTATAAGTTTTCGGATTTTTTCAGTCGATGGATCAACGGAGCTACCAACCAAGTTGAACGACAAGTGGCATAGTCCACAGTCCGAATACTTAACCCGAAGCAACAAAGATCCCAATAGTCCTTTGCAGGACTAGGAGTCGTAGAAAAGTCCTCTTCAGGACTAGAAGCTGTAGGTCAGTCATTATCAGGAGAGTAACGCGGTTCGCCCGCACACGTGGTTCGCCCGGATACGCGATTAGCTCGCACATAGACGATTCGATCGCATACGCGATTAGTTCGCGGTTCGCCCGCATCCATAAATGTCCTTTACTACCCACTAAATAAAAGCCTATGTCCCATTCACAGATTGTCGTCTTAGCCCAATACCACTCCGTTATACCGAAAGTCTGGTCCACGCCACATCATCCGCCAACAGTGCATGTGTCAGGACCAAGGTGTCCACCGAAATCCACGTTTACGCAGCAGAATCCGCCGACCTCCTGTGCCTTAGAACTGGGTCATCCGTAAATCCGTGAAGCACCTGTGTGAGGCGTCTGTTATGCTTCACGACAGTTTACATCCTACCGTTTTAATTGAAGGCAATACTGATAGCCTTCCCTGCAATCCTCATCGGCATCTGGGACAAGCAAATACCAGCGCACTAGGGGACTCGACGATGAAATATTTTGTATAAATAAATGAAACATTAATTGTTGTACAAAGAAAACACGATGAATTTCGTGCCCACCAAACAGCACACGTCTAAAAAAACACACTGTATATGTGGGGTTATTATACATCTTATTAGAAATTGAGCCTAAAGAATATTAAGATCCATTGATTTTCATTGAGCGATAGGTTGTTTTTGTAGCATTTCATTTTAGAAATGAAACGAAAGCTGTGAATCTGCAGTCATATTGCTTAGTCTTAACTAAAAATAATTTGTTCTTCTTGCTTTCGAAGCCAAAAAAAAGTTGTTATATAGATTTTTTAAATTGATTTATTTATTTATCGATGCATTTAAAAACGTTTGAACTTTTAAATACGTTATAAAAGAACAATATGTATGTAAACAAAAAATATTGCATACGCTTCTTACAAAGTTAAAAAAAATTCTTACTTGTTATAAACTAGTGTTGTTAAAAAGTGTTCAAAAATGTGTTAATTGCAAAAAAAGTGTTAACTTAATATGATCAGAAAAACCTTTAGCGTCCAGCCAAATGTTACTTAGTTGTTGTAATCCTTCCTGGTAATGTCGTGTTTGTTGGTCGTTGTCGCCTTTTCTCATAGTCCCATAAAAGTCTATTACTATTACACTAGATACTGTTCTTGGAAAAACTTTTCTACAACACTTTGATTTTTCGAAGAAAATATAACGTGTCACAACACGAACTCACCGCATTTGAATCGATTAATATAAAATGCCAAGCCAATAATAATAACACGAAATAGCGTCCGAATTTGTTAACATTACCATTGTGGACGATAATGGGCATTTATTTAGCCTACCGATCGAGAAAGGGAGTATTCAATGATTATTTGCATAACTACTTAAATATTTTAATTACATTAAATTAATGCTTATTGTGTCTGGTTATTATTTTTACTTTTTTCGTTTTTGTTTTGCTGATAATAACATCAACGATTTTATAATAAGCGGCTTATGTGACGGTGTAATTTCGATTTCATGGAATTGAAAATGTCGTAGTAAATAAACCTCGAAGCCGATGAAATGGTTACCTTTTCCCCATAATCATTTAAATTTTGAATTATGCAAATTGTTATGTGTAAAAACTGGTGAGGCAGGCAGCTGTGGTGCAAAACCCACTTGATTTTAAAACAACTTCAAATTAGTTTGGAATTTGCATTTTTATTAGAAAAATATTTTTCTATATATCAAATACAAACACACGTGAATGTATGTAATACATAGATGTACGAATATGTGTAGTCATGACAGGCACGCACTCTTCTACATACATACAACGAGTGCAACTGGACTGGTCAGGAGCCAGTCAATAAGGTCAACTAGTTGTCCACATCGTATTCATTCTCAAGCAATCTCTCTCGCACAGACACCAACACGAAACCTATCGATATTGCAGAAGGTTAGCAAATGTATTAGGTTTCCTCCTGGAGGGCAATTGCCCTCAATACAAAACCATGAATCGAAAAATGTTTCAAAGTTATTCAATATCAATTATATATGTTCATTATGTGTGTTCTCCATGTGTGGTACATTTTTAAATTGAAAATATTTTATATCGACCTATGTAGTTTATTTTTGGCTAAAATATTTATCAGCAGTTACAAATATGTAAAATAGAATATCGCTATCATTTTTTTTTTTAAAAAAATATTTTTTTAAAGAAATTTTATGGACATTTTAATTTTTGAAAAAATTAAAAAAATAGTTTTTGTCTTTTACGAAATTTGTAATTGCTCTCAAACGCCTGAACCGATTTTTGCAAAGTTTACTTTGTTTTAAAGAGGACACGATGCGCCATTTTTTGAATATTTTTGAAAAATATAATATTTATAAAATAATAAATATTTTGTTGAAAGCATACTTTTGTTTAGATCAACATCCTTCCAAACATATAATATTTGTGTGTGTCAAATTTATGTATATATTTGTAGTGTACCCTAAACATAGGTATGGGTCAGAATATTTAATATCGAACTATGTAGTTTATTTTTGGCTAAAATGTTTATAAGCAGTTACAAATCCCGCTATCATCATTTTTTAAAAAAAGTTTTGGAAAAAATTTTATGGGCATTTTAATTTTTGAAAAAATCAAAAAAAAATGAGTTTTTGTGTTTTACGAAATGTAACTGCTTATTAAAATTTTAGCCAAAAATAAAGTACATAGGTCGATATTAAATATTCTGACCCACGCATATATTTAGGGTTCACTACAACTATATAATATGTGACATACACAAAAATTATACGTTTGGAAGGATGTTGATCTAAACAAAAGTATGTTTCCAACAAGATGTGTTATTTTGAATCACCCGGTATTCGGTAGCTGTCACTTTTGAAGCTTTTATTCATTGACATTTAACAAGTAGAAACTACGCCATTACTAACCTGTAAGGAAAGGCTAAAGTCGGGTGGGGCCGACTATATTATACCCTACACCACTCTCGTAATATTGAATAACTCTGATATATAAATTTTGTTATTCATGTATAAATTGTTTGCATAAATTTACTTTTGGGACATTTTATACTCAAATAATACCCTGTACCACCGTGTGGTGTAGGGCATAAAAACGATTGGATCTAAAGAGCCAAATCGGATGAAACATATATATGGGAGCTATAGCTAAATCTTTACCGATTTTCTTCAAATTCGGCAATGTTGGTTCATGGATCAAGAAACTCTACCATTCTAAATTTCAAAACGATTGGATGTAAAGTACAGCTTCTATAGAACTAAAGGGTAAAATCGGACGAAACATATATATGGGAGCTATAGCTAAATCTTAACCGATTTTCTTCAAATTCGGCAATGTTGGTTCATGGATCAAGAAACTCTACCATTCTAAATTTCAAAACTATTGGATGTAAAACACAGCTTTTATAGGACTAAAGGGCCAAATCGGACGAAACATATATATGGCAGCTATAGCTAAATCTTAACCGATTTTCTTCAAATTCGGCAATGTTGGTTCATGGATCAAGAAACTCTAACATTCTAAATTTCAAAACGATTGTATGTAAAATCAAGCTTCTATAGGACTAAAGGGCCAAATCGGAGGAAAGATATATATGGGAGCTATATCTAAATTTGAACCGATTTCAACCAAATTCAATAGCGATCTTAACAGCTGCGAAATACTCTAAACTGCAAAATTTCAGAACGATCGGAGTGAAATTGCGACCTGTAGTCGTCGAACAACTTTACATGGACAGACGGACGGACGGACATCGTTAAATTGACTCAGCTAGTGATTCTGAGTCGATCGGTATACTTTAAGGTGGGTCTAGCTGTGTTATTTTCAGGTGTTACAAACATCTGCCGTGAAACAAACTTATAATACCCTGTACCACAGTGTGGTGTAGGGTATAAAAATGAAACGATACACGATTCAACAACGCATTGAAATTATTAAAATTCGAAAAATCGAAAAACATCATGACTGATGAGGCCCATTTCCACTTCGGTGGCTACGTCAACAAGCAAAATTGTCGCATATGGTGCTCGGAAAACCCAAGAGTTATTGTTGAGAAGCCTCTCTATCCTCAACGTGTGACTGTTGGTGCGGTTTATGATCCGGCGGGGTCATTAGACCTTACTTTTCAAAAATGAGGCTGGGTCAACAGTTACAGTGAATGGATTGCGCTATCGAGAAATCATTAATGATTTTTTATGGTCGGAGTTGGATGGTATTGATCTGGACAACGTTTACTTTCAACAAGACGGCGATACGTACCACACAAGCAGCGAAACTATTGCTCTGTTACGGGAAAAATTTCCGAACCGTGTTATCTCTCGAAGAGGTGATCACAATTGGCCACCGAGATCTTGTGATTTAACACCTTGCGACTGCTTCCTTTGGGGCCACGCGAAAGATAAGGTCTACGCCAACAGCCCAGCGTCGATTCAAGACCTCAAAGATAGAATTCGTGAGGCTGTCGAGGACAGAGGGCAGCCACTTTGCGATTTGGTTATGGCAAATTTTATGAAAAGGATATGGTTCTGTAAGCGTGGTCGTGGTGGCCATTTGGCTGATGTTGTTTTTCATTATTAACGGCATACCTTCCTCTTTATTATGAAATAAACATCCGATCATTTATCTCAAAAAATTGAATTTTTCTTTGAATACCAAAATAACACCTCTTGTTGGAAACCCCTTTATTTATTATATTTTCGAAACCACGATTAATTTGCATTTATGTATTTCTTTCGAAATGTATTAATGATTAATTTAAAGTTTTCTGCTTTTCAGAAAATCAAGGTGCAATTTTATAGAAATTGTATATGTTTGTTAAATTGGATTACTTTTTAAATCGTATAATATTTCGTATGTATAATTTACATTGATGGTTGACAAGTAGTGTTGAATATTTGGGTGTTTCCACAGAAAAAGACCCCTTATAGCTCAAAAATTAAAGTATTAATTTTAAATTATTTTTCCGCTAACATTACACAAAATAATTGTATCTGTCATTTTCCGAAAGATTAACTTTAATTTTCTTTATACTAAGTAAAATATGCTACTTGGAATTTAATACACCGTGCGTGTTTTTCCCGTGAATTGCACGGTCACTTTTTAAGCACTTTGGAAACACTGTTCTAACGGTGGTTTACGAACAGCAAGCTGAAAGCTGAAACTTTTCTTTATGCTTAGCAACAGTTTTAAAGGCAACAAGTTAAAATTTAACGTTTTTTAACAGTTCAAAAACAACCTCACCGACTGACTGTAACGACCGTTACCCCAAAACCACAAAAGTTTGTTTTTTCGTAATTCATTCAAACGATATAATTTTATAGTAGCGGAAAATAAGAAGGTAAGTAAGATGAAGAATTTTCTAAGGCCAAATAAGCATCAAAAGCCTATTTACCTATTCTTTAAAATTTTTCTTAAAGATGTAAGGACCGTTACCTTTTTTATGGAGTTTTGCATTGGAACTGTTTTCGTCTTACTTAACTGGATTCTTACTGATTTTAGCTGAAAAATCATGGAGCAACTTACAAGATGCAAAATACAGAAAAAACGAAAAGAAGACGCAGGAAAGCATGAGCCTTATTGGAAAAAGAGATGGAGCGCTCAAAAACACGAAAACTGCATCAAAAAAAGGTGATGACGGACGAACGCCAAAGTCAAGAACGAAAAAACAAACGCGAGCGCCTAAGACAATTTCGTGAAAAAACGTTTATCTTTTTATAAAGTAACAACCGTTACTTTAAATTTTTTTTTTGTATCTAATTTTCTTTGTTTTGAAAATAGACCCATTCCTTAAACAAAACATTTCAATGAATTGAATCAGATTTTTTTCTAGACACTTCCTGTGCAAAATTTTACAATATATGATGTTTGTTTCCGAAATTTGAAATCATCACATTTATAAAGTAACGACCGTTACTTTTTTAATGGTCTAAAAAATTATTATGAAATCTTTCGGTTTCTACCGATGCTTGAACTTTCGTAAGTCCAAAATTAAGCAATCCTTTGTGCAAATTTCTTAGATTGGAATTTTGTTTAAGAAATCTTCGAAAATCGGTAACAACCGTTACTTTGGAAACACCCATTTATAAATTAAAAATTAGTGCTGTAAAACAAAAGCTAATGCCGCTTATGTCATTATTAAACTATAAAGTACGTAGTATGTTCAAAAAATATAGAGAAGATTGTATTTTTTTAAAAAGTAATTATTTATTCATGAACTAGCTGAGCCCGGTGCGCTTCGCTGCCCATGTCAAAATTCGCGCTGTAGAAACTGTATTTTATATCCGATCAGTACGAAATTCGGCAGAAAGAGGTTTGTTATTACATGGAGGAATACTGCCAAATTCGGAGAAAATCGGTTCAGATTTAGATATAGTCCCCATATATATGTTACCCCCGATTTGAAATTCAAGCGCTGTAGAAACTGTATTTTATATCCGATCAGTAAGAAATTCGGCAGAAAGAGGTTTCTTATTACATGAAGGAATGCCGCAAAATTCGGAGAAAATCAGTTCAGATTTAGATATAGCCCCCATATATATATGTTACCCCCAATTTGACATGTAAGCGCTGTAGAGACTGTGTTTCTATTTTACATGAATGAGTATTCTAGGAAAATCGATTCAGATTTATATATAACCTCCATATATATGTTCCTCCAGATTTGGTTACAAAGCGCTATAGAAGTTGTACTTTACTTCCGATCATTACAAAGTTCTCCAGAAAGATTTTTCTCAATTTAGGAACGAATATTGCTTAATTTTGCGATTATCGGTTCAAAATACATTTACCAATTATTCCAAATTATTATCGCAATGACCCTTATCGCATTGTTAGGGAGGTGTAGGGTATTATATAGTCGGCCCCGCCCGACTTTCTGCCTTTCCTTACTGGTATTAGTAATAAATTCACTGAATGAAAAAATACCGAATTCAGTGGAAAGTCCAGAAAATAGAAATGTATACTTATAAAATTTCCAAATTCTTATTTCATTGATATTGCATCACATTATCATATTGCGATTGTATTGGAGTGAGCAGCTGTAATTATCGCATACCGAGCATTTTTGTTCATGTATTTCCTATATAATACTTGCAAGATATATCAAAATATGGGCTGGGCCACGCCCACTGGTCCTATTCCGCCCATTTGAAAGCCAATCACGTAGACTGCTACCAGATACATATACGCAAAATTTCAACACTCTCGCTAACAAAATGATCAAGATAATTCAATTTCAAAATTTGGCTTATATGGGCGGTGGCCCGCCCATTGGTCAGATCCCGCATATTTTTGGACCAATCACGTGGACTGTCACCAGATACATATCTACAACATGACAGCACTCTAGATAAAAAATTGTGCAAGTTATATCAATTTCAAAATTTGGCTTATAAGGGCGGGGCCACGCCCATTGGTCCGATCCCGCCCATTTTCTGACCAATTACGTAGAATGCCACCAGATACATATACACAACATTGCAGCACTCCCGATAGCAAATTGTGCAAGATATAAAAATTTCAAAATTTGGTCATTGTGGGCGGGGCCACGCCTATTGGTCCGAACCCGCCCATTTTTGGACCAATCACGTAGATCGCCAACGGATATATATACACAAAATTCCAGGTCTCTCGCTAACAAATTGTGCAAGATATCACATTTTTTAAACTTGGCTTATATGGGCGGTGCCACGCCCATTGGTTCGATCCCGCCCGTTTTTGGATCAATCACGTAGACTGCCACCGTTTACATATACACAAAATTCCAGCACTCTCGCTAACAAATTGTGCAAAATATCTCAATTTCAAAATTTGGCTTATATGGGCGGGGCCACGCCCATTGGTCCGGTCCCGCCCATTTTTTCACCAATTACGTAGAATGCCACCAGATACATATACGCAACATTGCAGCACTCCCGCTAGCGAATTGTGCAAGATATCAAAATTTTGTCTATGTGGGCGGGGCCACGCCCATTGGTCCGATCCCGCCCATTTTTGGACCAATCACGTAGACTGCCACCGTTTACATATACACAAAATTCCAGCACTCTCGCTAACAAATTGTGCAAAATATCTCAATTTCAAAATTTGGCTTATATGGGCGGGGCCACGCCCATTGGTCCGATTCCGCCCATTTTTGGAAAATTCACATAAATGCATACAAACAAAATTTCAGCACTATACCTATAATAGGATCAGAAATATCGGATTTTTAACCTGCGATTTGTATGGGAGGTACCACGCCCCTTTGTCCAATTAATTTTTTTTTTCTATATAAACCATCTCGTGAAAATTTAGAATCGAATAAAAAAAAATCATCCAAATCGCTCCAGCCGTTCTGACGTGATGCCATTACACAGATGGACCGTTTCATTTTTATATATATAGATATCCATTTTGTCCCCTTCAACGTAATTCCCCTCGGATATAATACACTTTTGCCAACGTTTTTCCAATCCTCGAAGCACTTCAAATAATCATTTTTTGTGATCTTGTTCAGCTCCCCCTTCGATGCCGTCTTTATCTCCTCAATCGTGGCGTAGCGTCGTCCTTTCATGGGCCTTTTCAGTTTTCGGAACAAAAGAACAAGCAACGATGTGGGTGCAGGGGCGTTATAATGGTGCAAAAGCCAGTTTTTCTTCTTCCACAAATCCGGGCGTTTTTGGCGGTTTGCTTCGCGCAATTTGCGCATAATGCACCACGGCCCTGCAATCAAAGAAAACTGTGATGTTTTCGTCTTTTGTTGACGTGCTCGGGCGTCCGGCATGCTGTTCGTCCTTCGCATCTTCTCGGCCCTCTAAGAACATTTTGTACCACCGATAAACGTTGCTTTGGTCCAACGTAGCTTACCCATATGCCACAGTCAACATTCGGAATGCGTCAGCGCACTTTATTTTGTTTTTCACACAAAAAATTGATGCAGATTCTTTGATCCATTTTCTGAAATAGATACAAATCGAAGACAAGTTAATACACATCCAAGCACAACAGCTGTCAAAAATTAACTAAACATTTAAAGTATAAGTGTCAGCATAAGTAAGGGACATGAGTACCAACATAAAATCAAATACACGTAGCCCGCGGAAATTAAAAATTCGCGATATTCTTTGAACATACCTCGTATAACACGCAATATAGGAAAATTTTAAACTAAAATTCGAAAAAGTCATCAAAGTTTAAAAATTTTTATTAAATAAAATATATTTGAAAAATTTCTTAAACAATAACCTTGTTTGTGTGTACCCACATATTTTATTTGTGGAATTTAGTTCGCAAATACATCTTATTCTAATATATTAATATATGCGTCCCAAACAAAATATCTTGATTAACAAAAATATAATATTTAAAAAATTTATTTCCAAATAAAATGCTTTTGAATTCAAACATATCAAATATGGCAATTTTTCCCTTTTGCGTGGACGCTGAATTAATTGCTCTTCTTTATGATGTCTACTCCGTTCACATTCAATTAAAGGGAGAAAAGGGAAGTGGACTTAAAAATCTCATATTTTCTGTGTAAGAAGAGCTGTAATATGAACCGGAATTTTTATTTTTATGCAAAATAAAGTTTATAAAGAAAACCAGTAAGGAAAGGCTAAAGTCGGGCGGGGCCGACTATATAATACCCTACACCACTCTCGTAATATTGAATAACTCTGAAATATAAATTTTGTAATTCATGTATAAATTGTTTACATAAATTTACTTTTGGGATATTTTATACTTAAATAATACCTTGTACCACAGTGTGGTGTAGGGTATAAAAACGATTGGATGTAAAATACAGCTTCTACAGGAGCCAAATCGGATGAAACATATGTATGGGAGCTATAGCTAAATCTTTACCGATTTTCTTCAAATTCGGTAGTGTTGGTTCATGGATCAATAAACTCTACCATTCTAAATTTCAAAACGATTGGATGTAAAATACAGCTTCTATAGAGCTAAAGGGCCAAATCGGACGAAACATATATATGGGAGCTATAGCTAAATCTTAACCGATTTTCTTCAAATTCGGTAGTGTTGGTTAATGGATCAGGAAACTCTACCATTCTAAATTTCAAAATGATTGGATGTAAAATACAGCTTCTTCAGGACTAAAGAGCAAAATCGGACGAAACATATTTATGGGTGCTATAGCTAAATCTTAACCGATTTTCTTCAATTCGGCAATGTTGGTTAATGGATCAAGAAACTCTACCATTCTAAATTTCAAAACGATTGGATGTAAAATACAGCTTCTATAGAACTAAAGGGCCAAATCGGACGAAACATATATATGGGAGCTATAGCTAAATCTTAACCGATTTTCTTCAAATTCGGTAGTGTTGGTTAATGGATCAGGAAACTCTACCATTCTAAATTTCAAAATGATTGGATGTAAAATACAGCTTCTTCAGGACTAAAGAGCAAAATCGGACGAAACATATTTATGGGTGCTATAGCTAAATCTTAACCGATTTTCTTCAATTCGGCAATGTTGGTTAATGGATCAAGAAACTCTACCATTCTAAATTTCAAAACGATTGGATGTAAAATACAGCTTCTATAGAACTAAAGGGCCAAATCGGACGAAACATATATATGGGAGCTATAGCTAAATCTTAACCGATTTTCTTCAAATTCGGTAGTGTTGGTTAATGGATCAGGAAACTCTACCATTCTAAATTTCAAAACGATCGGATGTAAAATACAGCTTCTATAGGACTAAAGGGCCAAATCGGACGAAAGATATATATGGGAGCTATATCTAAATCTGAACCGATTTCAACCAAATTCAATAGCGATCTTAACAGCCGCGAAATACTCTAAACTGCAAAATTTCAGAACGATCGGAGTGAAATTGCGACCTGTAGTCGACGAACAACTTTACATGGACAGACGGACGGACAGACATCGTTAAATCGACTCAGCTAGTGATTTTGAGTCGATCGGTATACTGTAAGGTGGGTCTAGCTGTGTTATTTTCAGGTGTTACAAACATCTGCCGTGAAACAAACTAATAATACCCTGTACCACAGTGTGGTGTAGGGTATAAAAACAGCATATTTATCCCCTCACCTTAGAGAGGAGGGTATATATCATTTGCTACGATCAAAAAGTGTAACACATCGAAGGAGTGTCCTAAGACCACAAGTATGTTCGGCGGAAATCCATTTTAGGACATTTTAAGTCATTTGAGCAATGTTGACACAAATGTACTATTTTGAAGCAACAGTTAACGGCTCTAATACCTGTGTATACTTAAAGCTATAAAATGCAATTTAAATTGATAACAATTTAATTAAAACAAGAAAATTAATAAATATATTAATATTTTTTTATGGGACTGACGATGAGGGGATTCGTAAGTCGGTTTTGCCGATTGAACTTTCTTAAAAATGGTAAAAAAATGTGCATTTTTGTGAACTTAAAGGCATTGGATGCTAAAAATCTACGTTGAGCAAAAGAAATGCGTATAGCCATTAAATTATTAATTGAGCCAACTTGACTGAACGAATGATGCAGAACTTCTTATTTTTGGAACTTCTTACACGTCCAATTCTCAGAATTAAATCCCAAATCAATAAGCTTAAAAATGCTGTACTGTGTAATTGAACCCAAATTTTATATTCGACAATGTTAAGCATAAAGGAAAACTATCTGATTGGCGAAGTATAAAAATTAGGCTTACAAAAATAAGAACACCCCTAATGCGGCTTATTTCTTGAACTCAGAGTGTCGAAACACATAGATGACGGTAGTCCGCTGGCTAAACAAATTTCAGTGACGGTGAAACACAATGAGGTTGTCGGTGAAAAATTCCTATTTTATGTGTACACAGTCATTTTTTTACATATACATACATTACATTCAATACCTACCTTTCTTAAAATTTGCAATTTTAAACTACGCGCACACATATTTCAACGATAGTATTGTTTAAAAATCAATGTTACATTATTTTTCTTATTTTAGAAGCACAAAAACATCGTTGTTAGGGTTTTTGCTATTTTCTTTGAAATTTTTTTTTCACGATGATAAACGTTAGAGGTGAACATAAATTTTAACCTGATTTGTATGCCATGGTGGCAACACAGTTGAGAATGTCGACAAAGAATTAGAATAAGTTTTATTCTGGCGACACGCCGCCAGCCATGACAGAATTCCGTCACGAGTGTTCCTACCGATTATCAACATGTTGTGTTTCGACACAGTACATCTAATGTTCAATGCACCAACACGTAGATTATAATTTCTTCATAACATACAAGTTCATTTTGAATAATGAATATGTACAGAGTATGAACAGAGAATTTTCTAAAAATATTTATTTCATATCGGTGATCTATGTGGATTTAAGTATTTATTACGGATTCTGGTTTTAAGTAAAAGGCCATGGGGGAGTTATTAATAAAACAAAAATACTTGAAACATTTGGACAACAGACCAAACGGTATTGTCATAATCCCCAAAGAGATATAAATTGTGGTCATAAATAAGAAAGACATGCCAAAACATACTATTTATGTGGATACACGTTCTCGTATACACAAACATTGCTATTTCTATTAAATAAACATTATTTTAAAAAGTGTGAAAGTTTCCATTTCCTGTTAAACGAACGAACGAACACCTACAATTGTCCAATGTGTCCAAAGTTGCAGAACTAAGAGAAACAAAAATTGTATAGGAGTGTTTAAAAGTAGCCGAAAAAATATAAAATAAAAAAAATGTTGTAAAACTGACCATAAAATAATATTATATTTCTGTGTTTTATTTACAAGAACATCATGAGCTTCATGAGTTTCTACCTTAGGATGGATCTTCTCAAAAATGACAAAAAATTCTCAATTTTTAAAATGTAGTTTATTTTGTATATTCATTCTTTGAAAAATTGGAAGTGAAACGTTGAGGCGAAGGATGTCGAAAACATATAATGAAGGGTATTTATTATTTGCTTCGGATCTAATAGAGTAATTCAGCGAAGAAGTGATGTGTTCAGCAGTGCTATCAATGTGTTTTTCCGTCTGCCAAACAGATATATGTCTGTTAATATTCGCTCAGTTCGCTGAACTTGTAAACTAAAACAACAACTACTGAATTAGCTAGTCAAATCTAGAGGGACCTTTGTATGTGGGCCATATCAAAACATGGACCTATGACTACCGTTGTTCGTGTGAATGATTCCGGGTATACAGGGAGGCTGATATGTATTGCAACCAACTTCAGGTTGCTATCATTTCTAAGCCGCTAGTCTGATAGCTGACAGATTTATTTCAGTGACAGTTCATTTTATTGTTTACAAGCTTACAAAAGCATTTTGATCTATTGCATTCAGAAAAAAAGTTATTCGTGATGGAATTCAAGCGTGATAGTGTGATTGCTTTATATTTGGGTGGAAAAACACAAGTGGCTATGGTTAGAGCCCTCCAGCATTTAAATGTGAATAAATCTTTTGTTTCTCGTACGATTGCTCGTTACCGTGATACTGGCAGTGTTGTAACAACACCAGAAATGATCCGAAAAGTGAAGGCCAGATTTGATCGAAATCCACGCCGCAGTGGTAGAAAAATTGCTCGTGAGCTGAACATATCGCGAGAACGGATACAACACATATTAAAAAATGAGCTTGGACTAAAGCTATTGAAGTTCCAAAAAGTGCAAGAGCTCACCGATGCACCAAAAAAAGTTAGACTTGAAAGAGCCAAGGAGTTGCTTCACTTGCACGAAAGTGGCCAGTTACCGAATTTGGTTTTCTCTGATGAGAAGCCATTCCAAATTGAGCAGTTTATGAACAAACAAAATCATCGGGTTTACTTGCCAAAGAGGTCAGCTGAAAATTTACACCTTCGATTGGCCACCAGAACTCAAGCGCCGCCGATGGTAATGGTGTGGGCCGCCGTAACGGCCGATGGTCGCTCCCCGCTCGTATTCATCGGCCATGGGGTCAAAGTAAATGCCGAATATTATCGGGAAAATGTCCTAAAGACAGTATTGAAGCCCTGGGCAGACAAACATTTCGGCCGCAGACCATGGACATTCCAACAGGACTCAGCACCATCGCACTCAGCACGCGTCAAGCAAGAATGGCTTAAAAAGGAGGTTCCTCGCTTCACTTCTACCGCACAATGGCCACCAAGATCTCCGGATCTCAATCCGTTGGACTTTTGCGCCTGGGGCATTTTCGAGAGTAAGGTTCGCACTAAACAAGTAAGAAAGTTTCAGTCGGGTAAACCGACTAAGGTATACCCTCACTTTGTGAGTAATGTAATATTGAATATTACTCGAATTATTCTGTCAATTTGTGTGGGAGGTACCAGAAGGGGTTTATCAAATACACATTTTTTTTGCTGAACATTAGATACTTTAAATTCATTGCACTGTGCCGACTTATAAGCATTTATGTGCACTGGTATAAACGTTATGAGACATTAAATTGTGGTATGATGTGGGCATTTTGTGTGGGAGGTACAAAGAGGGGCGTGGCAATAACGCCCATTTTTCACAGGGCTATAGACACTATAAAAACATTACACTGTACAAAATGTCAAGTATTTTTATACACTGGTTTTAATGTTATAAGCTGTTAACTTTTGGTGCAAAAAGGTACCTTTGTGTGGGAGGTACCAAAAGGGGCGTGACAACAACACCCATTTTTCCCTGGACTGTAGGCAATATAAAAGCAATTTACTGTACAAAATTTCAAGTATTTTTATACACTGTTATTATTGTTATAAGCTGTTAACTTTTGGTGCAAAATGGTGCATTTGTGTGGGAGGTACCAAAAGGGACGTGGCGACTTCGTCCATTTTTCTCGAGTTGATAACGACTAATAAGCTAATACTATGTGTGGAATTTCAAAAGATTCGAATAAGTAGTATAGCAGTTATTAAAGAATCAATATTTCACAACATTTTAACCATTTGTGGGGGAGGTACTAGAAGGAGTGGACCAATATGGCCCATCTTCGAACTTAGCCGGAGATAGAAAAAAATATTACCACATACCAAATTTGAGGTCAATCGGTTACTCCTTTCGAGAGTTATCGTGCGCACCAGCCAGCAGACACACAGACAGACAGACAGACAGACGGACAGACAGACAGACAGACGGACGGACATTGCTCATTCGACTTAAAATGACCCAAAACGGATTTCCTCCGAACATACTTAGGGTCTTAGATCACTCCTTCGATGTGTTACACTTTTTTCCGTAGCAAATGATATATACCCTCGTCACACTAAAGTGAGGGTATAAAAATACCAAAGTATCGAGCATATCAAGACGGCGCTTCGCCGGGAATGGGCCAGAATACCGCAGAGCCACTTTCGTGCAGCGTGTGATGGCTTTGTCGGCCGTTTGAAGGCCATAATTCGTGCCAAAGGTGGCCAATTCGAACAAATCTAAACTGTTTTTAAATTTTATGTTATTTCCGACATTTTTTGCTTTTGAACAATAAAATTTAAAAAAAAAATGCAAAAAATATAGCTCTTTACTTTGTTGCATTACATATCAGGCACCCTGTAAATAAACCCCAGCTACCAAAAAATTCAATTTCGAAGGAATTTCCTGTAAAAAATTCATTTTCGACGAAGTTTCCTATACAAATGCAATTTCGCCGAAATTTCCTATAACAAGTCGGCCAAACGACTTAAGAATCCCTTCACCATCACTACCGAAAAATATTCGTAATTTTGTTTTATTTTTTTAATAACTTTAAAGTATTTACCGGTATTAAAGTTGTAAGCTTTTGGTGCAAAATAGTCCATTTAAGTGGGAGGTATCAAAAGGGGCATGTCAATGACGCCCATTATTCACTGGACTGTAGGTGCTATAAAAGCATTACACTGTACCAAATTTCAAGTATTTGTATACATTGATTGTATTGAAGTATTGAAGTTATAACCCGTTAACTTTTGGTGCAAAATAGTCAATTTGTGTGGGAGGTACCAAAAGGGACGTGGTAACCTTACCCATTTTTCTCGAGGTGATAAACTAATACTATGTGCGGAATTTTAGAAGATTGTAATGAATAGTATAGAAGTTATTAAACAATCAATTTTTCACTCAATATTAACCCTTTTTGGGGGAGATACCAGAAGTAGTGGATCAATATGACCTATCTTTGAACTTAGCCGGATATAGAGAAAAATATTTGGCTGGCGACGTCATCGGGCCATACTTCTTCGAAATGAGGCCGGTCAGGCAGTTACTGTGAATGGTGTTCGCTATCGTGAGATGAGAACGAACTTGTTATGGCCCGAATTGGAAGATATGGATGTGGACAATATGTGCTTTCAGCAGGACGGTGCCACTTGTCACACAGCTAACGAAACAATGGCTCTTTTGCGCAACAAATTCAATGGCTGTGTTATCTCACGTCGTGGCGATGTCAATTGGCCGCCAAGATCATGTGATTTGACACCGTTGGACTTCTTTCTTGGGGGTTATTTGAAAGAAAAGGTGTACGTTGATAAGCCAGCAACAATTCAAGAGCTAAAGGATGAGATAATTCGGCACATTAACGGCACAGAACCTCAATTATGCCTCGGCGTCATCGAAAATTTGGACCATCGGATGGAGGTGTGCCGCCGAAGTCGCGGCTGAGATTTGGACGATATTTTGTTCCATACATAATTGAACCATACCAATATTATCATAATAAAAAGAAATGACAATAATTTTCTAAATAATTTGTGTTTTATTCAAAATCAACATCGGCCCTTAAAATTTAACCACCCTTTATTTGACAATCTATATACACACATTTTTGTGTGTTTGTTTGTTTGTTGGTTTGTTTGTACCGTATAGACGTCTAAACGGCTGGACCGATCTTCTTGAAATTTTCACAGAATGTACATGTGTGGGCCGTGGTGAAAATATATCAAGTGAGCGTGGCCCCGCCCACATAAGACAAATTTTAAAATAAACATATCTTGCACAATTTGTTAGCGAGAGTGCTGTAATTTTGTACATATGTATTTGGTGGCAGTCTACGTGACTGGTCCAAAAATGGGCGGGATTGGACGAATGGGCGTGGCACCGCCCATATAAGCCAAATTAAAAAAATTTTATATCTTGCACAATTTGTTAGCGAGAGTGCTGGAATTTTGTGCATATGTATCTGGTGGTAGTCTACGTTATTGGTCCAAAAATGGGCGGAATCGGACGAATGGGCGTGGCCCCGTCCATATAAGCCAATTTTTAAAATGATATATCTTGCACAAATTTGTAGCGAGATAGCTGTAATTTTGTGTATATGTATCTGGTGGCAGTCTACGTGACTGGTCCGAAAATGAGCGGAAACGGGCCAATGGGCGTGGCACTGCCCATATAAGTCAAATTTTGAAATTTAGATATTTTTCACAATATGTTAGAGAGAGTGTTGTAATTCTGTGTATATGTATCTGGTGGTAGTCTACGTGATTGCTTCAAAAATGGGTGGGATCGGACTAATGGGCGTGGCCCCGCCCATATAAGTCAAATTTTGAAAATAAGATATCTTGAAAATTTTGTTAGCGAGAGTGCTGTAATTTTGTACATATATGTATATCAGGTGGTAGTCTACGTGTTTGTTCCAAAAATAGCCGAGATCGGACCAAAGGGCGTGGGCCCGCCCATATAAGCCAAAACTTGAAATTAGGATATCTTGAACAATTTGTCTTGCAAAAATTTTCCAAATTTTGAAATAGAGATATCTTCACAAGTTCTTAGCGATAGTATTTTATGGAGATATTTTTGGTGGAAGTATTCGTAATTGGTTCAAAACTGGACGGGATCGGAAATCTCAAGTCTGAGGCAACGAAGTGGGCCGGGTCCAGCTAGTTATTTTATATATTTCATTCCATTCAGAAAAAAGAGATATGATTATGGCGTTTTTAAACCATTACACTATTATAAAAATTGTCGGGATGTTCATAACATTTTCTGGCGTAATTTGGTAATTCTTTGATACGCATTAAATTTAACGTATATAATAGCGCTACAAATGTTACATAATTGATTTTTACCTACAGTAACCGTTATCAAAGATATGATCACTTCCATAAGTATTCCAGCTGATTTATGTTAAAGACATACATTATTGCTATTGAATTCTGAAGATAATAGAGTGGTCTCTATCGAAACTGCAGGCAATTCTACCAATCAATTAAGACTGTCTACCATTTTGTGTATTTGTTTCTATTACATTTTTGCAATAGACAGAATGTTACTGAAACATTTGGTCTTCAACCGAATAAATTCTGACTGAATAATAAAAGCATCGAAGGAGTGACGTAAGACCCTAAGTATGTTCGGCGGATATTTGTTTTGGAATATTTTAAGTCCGCCCGTCTGTCTGTCTGTCTGCTGGCTGGTGCGCTCGATAACTCTCGAAAGGAGTAACCGATTGACTTCAAATTTGGTATGTGGTAATATTTTCTTCTATGTATCTCCGGCTAAGTTCGAAAATGGGCCGTATTGGTCCACTCCTTCTAGTACCTCCCCCCCAAAGGGTTAACATTTAGTGAAATATTGATTATTTAATAACTTCTATACTACTTATTTGAATCCTTTGAACTTCCACACATAGTATTAGTTTATTAGTCGCTATCGCCTCGAGAAAAATGGGCGAAGTTGTCACGCCCCTTTTGGTACCTTCCGCACAAATGGACAATTTTGAAGCAAAAGTTAATAGCTTATAAGTTAATAAGCAGTTCATACAAAAACTTGAAATTTTGAATAGTACCTACAATACAGTAAAAATGGGCATTATTGCCACGCTCCTTTTGGTACCTCCCACACAAAGGACCATTTTGTAGCAGAAGTTACCAGCTTTTAACTTTAATACCAGTGCACACAAATATTTGAAATTTCGTACAGTGCAATACTTTTATAGTACCTAGAGTCTAAAGAAAAGTGGCCGTAATTGGCACACCCCTTTTGGTACCTCCCACGCAAATGGACCATTATACATAAAAAGTTAACAGCTTATAACGTAAAAACTTTAAGGTATTTAAATGCAATTTAAATTGATAATAATTTAATTAAAACAAAAAAAATAAATTTAATAATATTTTTTTGGGACTCAAGGTGAGGGTATTCATAAGCCGATTTATCCGACTGAACTTCCTTACTTATTAAAACTAATTAAGCTATATTTAATAAAATTGAATGATAAATAAATAAAGAAACATGAATTCCATACACTGAAAAACAAGTTATTTGAGTTTCTTAATGTAACAATATTCATCAGCCACCCTGTATATGCTCGATAAAGCCCGGATATACTTTAAATTAAAGGAAATTATGAGGAGTATAAATGTTAGTAATGATATTTTCACATGGAAACAAATGTTTAGTAACTGTCGTTAAAATAATTAGAAAAAAATTGATTTTTTTTTTTTTTTGAAAAAAAAATCGATTTTTGCTGACACGAAAAAAACATAAATAATAGAAAAATATTTGCAAAAAAATGTTTGCTCCAATTTTTTGAAGCTAGCATTCTAAAGAAGAAAGCAATGTCTATTTGAAGAAAATCTATGGATAAATGTAGAAATTATAGCACGTTTGTAGAAATAAGAGAATTTCAATATAATCCGGCTTTTATACACCCACTATTGTGAACAAGAGTACGAGTATATATAAGTATAATATCAGATGTTGCCGGTCAAAATGTAACATATCGATGAAGTGACCCAAGAGACCCCAAGAATATCTGCGGAAATCCATTATGGACCATTTTAAGTCATTTTTGCTAAGTCCGTCAGCCTGTCAGTCTGTCTGTCTGTCTGTCTGGCGGGTGCGCACAATAACTTTCGACATGATTAACCGATTGACTTCAAATTTGGTACGTGTCAATAGTTTTTTCTATCTCAGACTAAGGCCAAAGATAGACTATATTTGTTTTCTCCTTTGAGTATCTCCCCTCACAAAGGGTCAACATTTAGTGAAATATTGATTATCTCATAACATCTATATTACTTTTCAGAATCTTTGACCATTCCACACATAGTATTCGTTTCTTGATCGCTATCATTTTGAGAAAAATGGGCGAAGTTCCACAAAAAGTTAACGGCTTATAACTTTGATTTCAGTCAATACAAATACTTGACATTTTGTGAAGTGTAATGCTTTTATAGTACCTACTACAGTCCCGTAAAAAAGGGCGTTACTGCCGCGCTCCTTTTGGTACCTCCCATACAAATGGACCATTTTGCACAAAAATTCAACGGCTTATAACTTTGATTCCTGCACATACAAACTCTTGAAATTTTGTACAGTATAATGTTACCCATAGTATATTAAAAAATGGGCGTCATTGACACGCCCCTTTTGGTACCCCCAAACAAAATTGCCAAAATAAATAATATGAAAAATAATTTATTTTTAATTTCCCTTACAATATGGGTCATAATTTATACATATAGCTTTACAAAAAAAGAAAACATAATTTTTTGCGAATTTTTTTCTATATTTTAAGGGTTTTTGTGCCAGCAAAAAATTATTTTTTTGGAAAAAATCTAATTTTTTCTTATTGCTTTTACGACAGTAACAAAACTTCCGTTTCTACGTAAATTTAAATCGAGCTTTATCGAGCTTATACTTCAAATACTACAGGTAATTTGCATGAAAATTGGAACTTTATTTAAAAACAAATTTACCATAAAAAATTTGTTTTGGTTTTATAAAACAGTACACCTCAATCTATATAAAAAACGTTTTTAGGTCTCGGACACAAAAAATATTGTTTTGTTAGTAGAAAAACAGAAAAACATTTCTTCTCATTGCGCTCCGATAGTGTGGTGTAGGGTATCCTACATATGTATAGACTGCTTCGCTTGACTTTAGTCCTTCTTTACTGGTTTTATTTTATTTTTATTATGTTCATATGATTAAAGGCTGTATACGTCCCATAGAACCCCGAATAAATTTGAAGGCGGACCGGACCTTATACAAATAGACTAATTATCCAAACTACTTATTCTCAACACGGGCTCCTATATCTCATTACCTAATTAAGTATATGCTTTGAAAATATGTATTTGTAAAACCCAACATAATCTAGTAGGTAAATGAATATCTACAACAATGCTATGTTTTTTGTTTATTATGCAAAACTACCCGGGAAAACTTATATAAACATTTTTTAATTTAAAATAATTGTTATTATTCTTTATTACATCCGACCTTTGCCCTTTTGGCACCTCACCCAACAAGCAGCATAACCCTCGAATGGGTCGTGGGTTGCCTACTTGTGCATGTGCGAGTGCTCGGTCGGTCGGGCACGTGTAACCTCATGTGTCGACAAAAGAAAAGAAAGCTCACATTGCAATTAATATTTATTTCCTCTCAACGTAAAAGGTATTTTCAACCCACGAAACGTCGTAACCCTTTTCTTTGTATGGCTCATTTTTTTATCCAACAAATGGAGAATGGAGGCTGAAAACGTGTTAGTAATAGATTTTTTGTTAACAATTCACAATTGGGTCTAAGCATGCACATGGGTATTCGCTTCAGACAATGTCAGGACCAGATATTATTACAATCTGTAGATGTGAAATGTATATTGAGAATGTAGTAAAAAAAATTAATACAAGTGAAGATAAGCTAAACTATGGCTTGCAGTGTCCGTTGTTGGATCAAGAAACTATTCCCAGGCTAATGTGGAGTACAGAGTACAGCTAAATATCATATCAATATCTCCAAGTCCACAGTATGTCTAACAAAAATTCGGGATCAAAAATCTTAATAAATATTGCATGGCCAACAAGGGGAAAATCGCCATTGTTGATACATTTGAATTGAAAAATTATATGGGAAAAATTATTTGGAAACAAAAATTTTAAAGAACTAATTCCCACCACCACAAAGGAAGAAAATGGAAGTGGATAGGGCATAAAATTCGGAAACAGCAGGAAGAAATATGCCGTCAAGTCTTAGAATGGAAGCCAGCCACAATGATATAGAAGAAAAAGTCGACCAAAGTCCACATGGAAAAGGTGTCTGATGAATGATCTAGAGAACATCGGACTTAGCTGGATTGAAATAAAATTGCTAGCGAATAATAAAATAGCTTGGAAAGACTTTGTAGAGGCCCTATGCTCCATATGGAGTTACATGAAAATAAAGAAGAAGAAAGAAAATTTGTAAATACTATATATTTTTGTACAAATTCATTTTATTTTAAAATCAAATAATTTAGTTTGGAATGTATGTACAATCATCATTCCAAAAACAAATTGTGAATTTGTCGATGTTTTTAAGAGGTTGTAATTAAAAAATTATTCAATTTTTTTCAAAAACGTTGATTTTCCCTTAATATCTTAAGTTTAAAACCGCTGATGGGATGAAAACATTATATTATGTAGAAGAAGATGAAGGATACATAATTTAGGAATCTTTAAAGCTTACCTGGACCAATTAGGAAACATAGTTATTGGGGTTTGTCTTTGTTTAGATATATGTTATGTTCTTTCTCAAGTGTCACAGATCAAAAATTAGATCTTTCTCAAAGTCTCAGAAAATGTTGCCCTAGTATGTGGGAGTAATGACAAAATTAAATGAAATTGGAGGCGGGGCGAGGGCAAAGTTCAGAAAAAATTTTTTTCTCTGTAATGGTTTTTTAAGTTAATTTCGCGGAAATATAAATTGCGATATCTCAGAATCGATCCAATTTTTTATCCTTAAATTTTTTTATAACAATTGGCTTTTTTGATATGTTTGAATCGAAAAAAAAAATATATTTGGAACACAATTTTTTAAATATTATATATTATATATTTCTGAGCAAATGAATTTTATTTAAAAATCAATAAAATATATTTGGAACGCATATGTTAAAATATTAGAACAAAATATATTTGCGAACTTATTTCCTCAAATAAAATATATGTTTAAATACAAATAAAATTATTGTTTAAGATATCTCCAAATATATTTTATTTAAAAAATTATTTTCAAAACTTTGCTAAATTTTTAGAACTTTAGATTAATTTTTTCCTTGTTTTGGAATTATACATTACAGCTAGAAATGGCATACATAGCATTAACTTCGGTTTTAAAGCACTTATATTTAATTTCTAACTAATCCAAGTCACCTTTTGTTGTCAATCCTTCGAGCAATTTATTCTTATACAAGATTTCAATTATTGAGTAATTTTACAAACATTAAAAATTTCTAAAAATTATCTTATAATTGCCGAAAACTGAAAACAATTAAATTATCGATATATTTTCATGCAAATAAATCTTTGTTTGCGAAATAATATATCAAAATACAAAATATTGGGATGTAAACATAGTTTTGTTTAGAACAACATTCTCCCAAACATATAATATTTGTGTGTGTCAAATATTACATATGTAGCTCCAGTGTACTCGTACCCTAAAAATATATATGTTACAAGCAGAATATGTTTGGGACAATATATGTACTCTACCGATGGTGAAAAGCTTGTAGTGGGTACAACTTTGGTTCAGAAGTTACATTATAATAACTGCAAATCTTCACCAAATTACAAAGCAAAAATATTTGCATGTGCTTTCAGCTATGTTTTGTTTGTCGATATTTTCTAAATATTTTTTCTTTATAATTTGGTGAAGATTGTCAGTTATTACAATGTAACTTCTACATAAGGACCCTTTTTATAAAAAATTTAGGGAAAAAAATTAGATCGATTCTGAGATATCGCAATTTATCGCATTTTTGATATGTTTGAATAGAAAAACAAGTAAGAAAGTTTCAGTCGTGTAAACCGGCTAAGGTATACCCTCACTTTGTGAGTACTGTAATAAGAGTTAATCTGTCAATTTGTATGGGAGGTACCAGAGGGGGTTTAACAAATACTCCTATTTTTCGCTAAACAGTAGATGCTTCAAATATATTGCACTGTACCGAATTGTAAGCGTTTATGTGATCTGGTATATTACTCGTAAAGTTATGATATATTCAATTTTGGTATGATTTGGCCATTTTTGTGGGAGGTACCAAAATCAGGGTGTTGATAACGCCCATTTTTCAAAGGGCTAAAAGTTCTTTAAAAATATTACACTGTGCAAAATTTTGATGTATTTTCGTGCATTGGTACTCACCCTATAAGCTCTTAACTTTTTGTATAAAATTGTACATTTGTGTGAGAGGTACCAAAAGGGGCGTGTCAATAATCACCGTTTTTCACAGGACTGTAGTCACTATAAAAGCATAACACTGCACAAAATGTCAAGTATATTTAGGCACTGGTATTCATGTTATAAGCTGTTAACTTTTAGTGCAAAATAGTACATTTGTGTGGGAGGTACCAAAAGGGACGGGTCAACTACGACCAATTTTCACTGGACTATAGGTACTATAAAACTATTACACTGTACAAAATTTCAAGTATTTGCATGAAGTGATATTATAGTTATAAGCAGTTAACTTTTGGTGAAAAATGGTCCATTTGTGTGGGAGGTACCAAAATGGGTGCGGCAACTACGCCCATTTTTATCGAGGTGATAGTGACTAATATACTAATATTATGTGTAGAATTTCAGAAGATTCGAATAAGTAGTATAGAAGTTATTAAAGAATCAATATTTCACTAAAAGTTAACCCTTTGTGGGGGAGGAGGAGCCCATCTTCGAACTCATCCGGGGATAGATACAAATATTACCGCATACCAAATATGAATTCAATCGGTTACTTCTTTCGAGAGTTATCGTGCGCACCAGCCAGCAGACAGACAGACGGACGGGCATTTCTCATTCGACTTAAAATGACCCAAAAAGAATATCCGCCGTACATACTTGGGGTCTTAGGTCACTCCTTCGATGTGTTACACTTTTTTCCGTAGCAAATGATATATACCCTCGTATCACTAAAGTTAGGGTATACAAATATATTTGGAACACAAATTTTTAAATATTTTATATTTCTGAATAAATACATTCTATTTGAATATCAATAAAATTTATTTGGAACGCATATATTAATATATTACAACAAAATATACTTGAAAAGTAATTTTCGCAAATAAAATATGTATTTATATATACATTATAATTAACAAGTAATGTTATATATAGTTAATGTTATAAGCTGTTATCTTTTGGTGCAAAATGGTACCTTTGTGTAAGAGGTACCAAAAGGGGCTTGAATATGACACCCATTTTTCACTGGACTGTAGGTACTATGAAAGCATTACACTGTATAAAATGTCAAGTATTTTTATGCACTGGTATTAATGTTATAAGCTGTTAACTTTTGGTGCAAAATGGTGCATTTGTGGGAGGTACTAAAAGGGGCGTAGCAACATGGCCCATTTTTTTCGAGTTGATAGCGACTAATAAACTAATGCTATGTGTGGAATTTCAGAAGATTCGAATAAGTAGTACAGCAGTTATTAAAGATTCAATATTTCACAACATTTTAACACTTTGTGGGGGAGGTACTAGAAGGAGTGGACCAATATGGCCCATCTTCGAACTTAGCCGGAGATAGAAAAAAATATTACCACGTACCAAATTTGAAGTCAATCGGTTACTCCTTTCGAGAGTTATCGTGCGCACCAGCCAGCAGACAGACAGACACACAGACAGACAGACAGACAGACAGACAGACCGACAGACGGACGGACATTGCTCATTCGTCTTAAAATGACCCAAAACGAATATCCGCCGAACATACTTAGGGTCTTAGATCACTCCTTCGATGTGTTACACTTTTTTTCGTAGCAAATGATATATACCCTCGTCACACTAAAGTGAGGGTATAAAAATATTGCTTAGGAATTTCTCCTATTATATTCTGTTTAAAAAAGATTTTCAAAACCGTGCAGATTTTTCGAACTTCATTTTTAAATTGTTCACTGATTTCGAGCTATACCTTATTACTGAAGAACATTATGAATAACATTTAATATTACAAACATAATACTTGTCCTAAAATCAAGGTATTGATATATTAGCTGAATAACTAAATGCAAATAAATATTTGCTTCGTTAAAAATATTCCCAAAATAATAAATTCAGGACGGAAACAAAAAGTTTATTAGAACAACATCTTCCCAAATATATAATTTTTAAAAAATCTATAAAATGCAAATTTTAGCGGAATTAAGAAAACTAAACTTACAATCGTAGACCATTCCCATTTCTATCAGCATATGTCAAAATATTCACAGTGCCTTCATTATTTGCAAAAATATAGCGAAACAAAACATTTTTAATGGAAATTTTTTATAATAGGCTTGTTTTCGTTACAAGCTAGCGATTTTAGTTTAGCAATTTGCAACGAAAACAACAGACTACCACTAACTGGCGCATAAGCACTAAGTGACGAATTTCCTCTATCTGGTAGCAATGGTGTCCTGAGTTGCAATGAAAGAACAGTGAGAAACAGACACAAAATTTGTGAAATGTATTTATAAAACATACATTTACTGTTCTATGTTCAATTGTTTACACTCTTTTTAAAAATATTAAAATAATTTTCCATTTTTGTTCTTCTTCTTCCCGTTAATTCACAATAATTGACAACAATCTCTCCAAAAATGAGATGCCATACTCGATTAAGACACGAGCACAAGCACCAAACTTCATCGCGAACTAATAATGCTTAAAAGTGCTTAGCTCCCCATACAAACTAAGCACCAATGGTGTAACGAAAACACGCCTAATATAGCTGGACCCGGTCCACTTCGTTGCCCCAGACTTGAGATCTCCGATCCCGTCCAGTTTTGAACCAATCACGAATACTTCCACCACAAATATCTCCATAAAATAAGAGCACTCTCGCTAAGAACTTGTGAAGATATCTCTATTTCAAAACTTGGCTTTGGCCCATTGGTCTGATCCCCGCCGATTTTGGACTAATCACGTTGACTGCCGCCAGATACATATAAACAGAATTACAGTACTATGGCTAACAAATTGTGCAAGATATTTCAATTTCAAAATTGGCTTATATGGGCGGAGCCACGCCCTTTGGTCTGATCCCGCTTATTTTTAGACCAATCACATAGTTTTCCACCAGACACATATACATAAAATAACAGCACTCTTGCAAATAGATTGTGCCAGATACCTCAATTTCACTTGCTTACATGGGCTGGGCCACACCCATTGATCCGATTCCGCCCAGTTTTGGACCAATCACGTAGACTACCACCAGATACATATGCACAAAATTACAGCACCCTCCTAAGTATTGATGGGAGTTGAATGTTAAGATCTTTTTGGGTGTATTTTTTGATGAACTTCTTTTGTAACATTACATACTAGTATTTGTTATAGCCTTTAATAATAATTTAAAAGACTTAATATAAACAGAATGAGAATTCGCGATTTTTTAGTGATATTATTACTCTAAGGCATTATAAAATATATTCTTATGAATTTCGTGGATTGTGAAGTCAGCAATGGCATACAGTAATTATGTACCCATCCGGGCTAACTTATATTGTATGAATTCGCTTATACCATAATATACCTTAAGAAGGAAACTAATAATGAATGGTTTTATTTTGAGGTTATGTAAATTTTGCAAAGTGCATAATTTGAACAATTATCAAAATAAAATAACGCGCCTCTGATTTCGGAATAGATCGTTAAAAATCCTTTTAATTCACATTAACTTCCGCCATATCTGTACCGCGCACTGGGTGTGCCTTGATGATCATCGCTGAGACAATAGTCTCTCGTTCTTCGCGTACAAGACTTCAATCTTCAAATACGTATCCAAGGATGTTAAGTGCTCCTCAGCAGTACCCCCAAAGAACTTAGAAATGAATTTAAGAACTTTATACTATAAAAATTGTCAAGAACAAAATTTGAAATTTTTGCAAAATTTTAAAAAGGTGAATAAAATTTCAGTTATTCATTATTTTGTTACGCGCCCCTGATTTTAGGATTCGCAATGTAAAAAACCTTCTGAGACAAAAAATTCAGATTAATTTATGTAAAACTGTCGAAGTGCCCCGCGAAATACACTATCAACAAAAAAGTCACGCAAGTTTAACTAAGTTTTGGAGAGCTCTAGCGTTGGTTCCATTTGGAGCGCATCATCGACACCTATATGGATTTGTAGGTACTTCCA
Source organism: Eudasyphora cyanicolor (assembly GCA_963930755.1). NCBI lineage: Eukaryota > Metazoa > Arthropoda > Insecta > Diptera > Muscidae > Eudasyphora > Eudasyphora cyanicolor. The sequence continues at coordinate 151,004,217 of OZ005736.1, read as the reverse complement.
GCCACTATAATCGCTTCTTCGGCGATATTTCATTACATAGAGAGGCGCGCGGACCGCGGTCAGACAACAAAAAACACTTGAAATCGCATCTCCGAAATTATTCCGGGAAATATTTTATCCCGGCAAGATCTCACATGAATAATGGCTACGAAAAATTCTTCTTCCATGTGTCCCTCGTATTTTTTGTAACTGACCAGTGCCTCTAGAATGAGTAGTTTGGCCACAGCCTCTACAAGAATGAATAAATATATGCAAATTCTAGGTTTTTTTCTACATTTTTGAAATGTATGTGCTTATAGCTTTTAAAGTATACATATACTCGTAATACAGGGTTTTCCAACAAGAGGTGTTATTTTGAATCACCCGTTACTTCGGTAGCTGTCACTTTTGAAACTTTTATTCTTTGACATTTGTCAAGTAGAAACTACGCCATTACTAAAAATGGCACGATACGCGATTCATGGTGAAAATCTTGCAGTCACAGTTTGCAAAACTGAAGCATTTTTGGGTCGTCGTGAAGCACCTTGTCGGACCGCAATACAGAAATTGGTGGACAAATTCGAGCTGTTGGGACAAGTTAGTGATGTGAAGAATAAAACCCATGCACGTCGCTCAAGAACAACTGAGAATATTGCTGCTGTAGACCAAAGTGTTGAAGAAAACCCAGGTTTGTCCATTCCTCGTCGTTCTTTGGAATTGGGCATTCCACAAATATCATTACACCGTAACATGGGTCTTAAGGCTTATAAAGTTCAGTTAACACAAGAACTCAAGCCGGCCGATCAGCAACAACGTCGTGTCTTTGCTGATTGCGTCCTTGAAATGCATGAAAATGATCCGGAATTCCATCGAAAAATCATCTTGACTGATGAGGCCCATTTACACCTCGGTGGCAACGTCAACAAGCAAAATTGTCGCATCTGGGGCTTGGAAAACCCAAGAGTTATTGTTGAGAAGCCTCTCCATCCTCAACGTGTGACTGTTTGGTGCGGTTTATGGTCCGGCGGGGTCATTGAACCTTACTTTTTCGAAAATGATGTTGGATCAACAGTTGCGGTGAATGGATTTCGCTATCGAGAGATGATTAATGATTTTTATGGTCGGAGTTGGATGGTATTGATCTGGACAACGTTTACTTTCAACAAGACAACGCTACGTGCCACACAAGCAACGAAACCATTGCTCTGTTACGGGAAAAGTTTCCGGACCGTGTAAAGATAGAATTCGTGAGGCTATCGAGGACATAGGGCAGCCACTTGGAAATTTTCAAGTGGTTTAAAGTATAAATATTTACGCAAGATTTTTTTCTACAAAATTGTACTTTGAATTTCTGAAAAACTGAAACTCTCTTTAAAATTAACGTGTCGATACATTCGCCGAATACTTAAATATAAATAAATTTTTGTTTCGGAAATAATAGTCACACATAAAAAATATATTAGGATGGAAACATAGTTATGTTTAGAACAACATTTTCCCAAGCATATCATAATTGTGTGTGTCAAATATTACATATATAATTAGAGTGTAGCATAAACATATGTTTGTTTCAAACAGAATATGTTTGTGACAATATACTACTGTAGGATTTTTTTTAGCGTCTAGCTTTGTGATTGCATCGAAGGTGGTAACCTTTCGAAATGTTTATATAAGATGATGTAATTGGATACATTTTGCACAAAAATTTACATGTTTGTACAGGGTGGAGCGCGGTAATTTGCTTATTTGGGAATGAAATAAAAAAGTTATGAACCTTAGAAAAATTTATTTTATATCTTAATTATATTGTAAGGGAATTTTTAAATTACATGGTTTTAAATAGTGTATCTGGCAATTGTCGACCTTCGCTATCCACACACTGCTGCATACGTTTTCTGAAGTTTTCATGAACTCTAACAAGCATGTAAACTGGTATTCTGGTGTTCTGCCAATTTCAGCCTCAATATTGTTAATTAGGTCTTCCAAGGTGTTGGGATGGTTGATATACACCTTCGTGGGGGAACAGCGAATCGTAAACGTGGGGGAACAGCGAATCGTAAACAAAAAGCACGCTGCACTGCAATGATCGAGTGCGCATTTGAAAAATACACTTCAACACAAAATGTCCTCTCCTCACGTGTCCAATGCATGATGGCAACTGAAAGGCAGACGAATACAAATCTCCCGTCAGCCACTATAAGCCACGCACACTCTCTTCGACCAACACAGCCTGCAGTGCAAAAAAGCAAATTCCCGCGCTCAACCCTGTAGAAGAGGTATTAGGATATTTTTGTATTAAATTGGGGCCCTACGTACTACACGGAGAGGCTGAGCTACAGGGCTTCGAAGTGGACCACCTCGGGTAAACAAAAATTTGCAATGCTTGCATATATTTATACCCTACACCACTCTGTGGTACAGGGTATTATAAGTTTGTTTCACGGCAGATGTATGTAACACCTGAAAATAACACAGCTAGACCCACCTTAAAGTATACCGATCGACTCAGAATCACTAGCTGAGTCGATTTAAGCATGTCCGTCCGTCCGTCCGTCCGTCCGTCCGTCTGTGGATGTAAAGTTGTTCGTCGACTACAGGTCGCAATTTAACTCCGATCGTTCTGAAATTTTGCAGTTTAGAGTATTCCGCAGCTGTTAAGATCGCTATTGAATTTGGTTGAAATCGGTTCAGATTTAGATATAGCTCCCATATATATCTTTCGTCCGATTTGGCCCTTTAGTCCTATAGAAGCTGTATTTTACATCCAATCGTTTTGTAATTTAGAATGGTAAAGTTTATTGATCCATGAACCAACATTGCCGAATTTGAAGAAAATCGGTTAAGATTTAGCTATAGCTCCCATATATATGTTTCGTCCGATTTGGACCTTTAGTCCTATAAATGCTGTATTTTACATCCAATCTTTCTGAAATTTAGAATGGTAGAGTTTCTTGATCCATGAACCAACATTGCCGAATTTGAAGAAAATCGGTTAAGATTTAGCTATAGCTCCCATATATATGTTTCGTCCGATTTGGCCCTTTAGTCCTATAGAAGCTGTATTTTACATCCAATCGTTTTGAAATTTAGAATGGTAGAGTTTCTTGATCCATTAACCAACACTACCGAATTTGAAGAAAATCTGTTAAGATTTAGCTATAGCTCCCATATATATGTTTCGTCCGATTTGGACCTTTAGTCCTATAAATGCTGTATTTTACATCCAATCTTTCTGAAATTTAGAATGGTAGAGTTTCTTGATCCATGAACCAACATTGCCGAATTTGAAGAAAATCGGTTAAGATTTAGCTATAGCTCCCATATATATGTTTCGTCCGATTTTCCTCTTTAGTCCTGTAGAAGCTGTATTTTACATCCAATCATTTTGAAATTTAGAATGGTAGAGTTTCTTGATCCATAAACCAACACTACCGAATTTGAAGAAAATCGGCTAAGGTTTAGCTATAGCTCCCATATATATGTTTCGTCCGATTTGGACCTTTAGTCCTATAAATGCTGTATTTTACATCCAATCTTTCTAAAATTTAGAATGGTAGAGTTTCTTGATCCATGAACCAACATTGCCGAATTTGAAGAAAATCGGTTAAGATTTAGCTATAGCTCCCATATATATGTTTCGTCCGATTTGGCCCTTTAGTCCTATAGAAGCTGTAGTTTACATGCAATTGTTTTGAAATTTAGAATGGTAGAGTTTCTTGATCCATGAACCAACATTGCCGAATTTGAAGAAAATCGGTTAAGATTTAGCTATAGCTCCCATATATATGTTTCGTCCGATTTGGCCCTTTAGTTCTATAGAAGCTGTATTTTACATCCAATCGTTTTGAAATTTAGAATGGTAGAGTTTATTGTTCCATGAACCAACACTACCGAATTTGAAGAAAATCGGTTAAGATTTAGCTATAGCTCCCATATACATGTTTCGTCCGATTTGGCCCTTTAGTCCTGTAGAAGCTGTATTTTACATCCAATCGTTTTGAAATTTAGAATGGTAGAGTTTCTTGATCAATGAACCAACACTGCCGAATTTGAAGAAAATCGGTAAAGATTTAGCTATAGCTCCCATATATATATTTAATCCGATTTGGCTCTTTAGATCCAATCGTTTTTATACCCTACACCACACTGTGGTACAGGGTATTATTTAAGTATAAAATGTCCCAAAAGTAAATTTATGTAAACAATTTATACATGAATTACAAAATTTATATATCAGAGTTATTCAATATTACGAGAGTGGTGTAGGGTATTATACAGTCGGCACCGCCCGACTTTAGCCTTTCCTTACTGGTTTAGTATTAAATTGGGGCCCTACGTACCACACGGAGAGGCGGAGCTACATGGCTTAAAAGTGGACCACCTCGGGTAAACAAAAATTTTCAATGCTTGCATATATTTTTGTTGTGTTTTTTGTGCATTTAATATCCTAGATTTACACAAAACGTTTTACACCTTAGTTATCTGAAATTTGTAATTACACTATGCAACAAAATGTTTGTACATGAGCTGCGCATAACATTTTCTGGTGTAATATGGAGATCTAAGAACGACAAAAATATTAAAAAACCAGTAAGGAAAGGCAGAAAGTCGGGCGGGGCCGACTATATAATACCCTACACCTCCCTAACAATGCGATAAGGGTCATTGCCATAATAATTTGGAATAATTGGTAAATGGGTAGAAACGTATTCTAATTCTGAAACGATAATCGCTAAATTAAGAAAATTTTAATGATCGGAAGTAAAATACAACTTCTATAGCGGTTTGATACCAAATCAGGAGGAACATATAATATGGAGCTTTAATGTAAATCTGAACCGATCTTCCCTGAATACTTCTTATTCATGTAAAAAGACCTCCTTCTGTCGAATTTCGTACTGATCGGATATAAAATACAGTCTCTACAGCGCTTACATGTCAAATCGGGGGTAACATATATATGGGAGCTATATCTAAATCTGAACCGATTTTCTCCAAATTTGGCAGTATTCCTTCATGTAATAAGAAACCTCTTTCTGCCTTCATGTAATAAGAAACCGTCCTTGGGCCAAAAAAAGATGTGTGTAAAGTTTCGTCGAGATCGGACCATAATTGCGACCTGTACTTTGATTACAAGAATACATGCACAGACGGACAGACAGACAGACGGACATAGCTAAATCAACTCAGAAAGTGATTCTAAGTCGATCGGTATAATAAAAGATGGGTCTATTTCTTCTCCTTTTGGGTGTTACAAACAAATGCACAAAGTTATAATACCCTGTACCACAGTGTGGTGTAGGGTATAAAAAATGTATCTTTATGTCTTTAAAATTCCAATTTTTGTGGAAGCTGCATTTAATATTTGGACCATATGTTCTCGATAATGCCGGGATATACGTTAAATTAATGAATGTACATGCTCATGTTGAAACAGAAGTTTAGTAACTGCCGTTAAAATAATTAGAAAAAAAAATTTATTTTATTTTTTAAAAACGAAGAAAACAAATCCCTTTTTAAAGAACATCTATGGATAAATGTAGAAATTATAGCACTTTTGGTAGAAATAAAAGAATTTCAACAAAAATCGTTTATATCATTTATATTCGTGGTGTATATAGTGATTTTTTTTACAACGAATCTTTTGGTCGAATACATCATCCAATAAATCTATCGATTTCTACGACTTTTGATATATATCACTGATTTTGGAGGGTGATTCTCATCGATAAGGGAATGAGCGAGGGTGTCGGATGTGTTGGTTGAAATACTTCTCGAAGTGTCCCCTTTAATTTTATCCTTGGCATGGATCATTTATTCCGAAGCCTCATATACTAAAATTGTGTCTGAATTTACTAACCTCTTTGTTTACCCAGCAAACTTTGTGGCTAAATATCTCAAACACGCGATGTCACAGGAAAAAACGGGTAATGGCATTCGATTTAGCGGGCGAAATTATACTCAGTAAGTTGTTTTCATCGAGGAAACATTTTGAGAGTGCATTTTGCACACACAGTGTAATTACTCAACTCGTGGTACTGTGATTCTTTTCGGTGCCAGGACACATAGGAGTTATTGGAAACGAGAGGGCAAACAGTTTGGCCGCAAAGGGCAGAGGACTTTGAGTAGTAAACTTAGAAAATTCGAAACCTTTCGAAGCCATGACGGATGTGTTGAAGCACTGGGTAGTGATGGCCAGTTTCTACTGAAACTAAACCAGATCGAAACTACTAAGATGATGAGTGTTCCCAGCAAAATTTCTCATTACCAAATAATCCGACGAGTAAGTAAAGTTCGATAATGGTAAGTACTTATTATTTTGCCACTTTTCTCATTATTATAACATGGGAATGTCATTGGAGGAAAGTACTTCCCAAAAGCATACAATAAAGTAGCATAATAAGTACTTATTTGTAGCATAGGCATACCTCATAAATATGTGCTTATATATTCACGATTTTAAGTACTTGAATGAGGCATTACCAATAAGTCATAAAGTAAGTAGTAGATATGAAGAAATGGCCATTTAAAGTGTTTTTTTTGCATACTGTCGCGCATTTTTCTTGAAACAAATAATTTCATCATGCCAGATTCGAATTTCTGAACCCAAACCCCCATGTGAACAATTCTTCAACGGTCTACCATTATACGATATACGTAAATATTTATGGTATTTTCATTCAAATCTGCACGTATTATTTGAAAACATTTCGAAAAAAAAATAAATCTTGTACAATAATAATATATGTACAATGTAGCCAAAATTGCATTATGTATATCAAAAATTGCCAAAATGATTTTAATATCAAAAAATCACTTATTTCTGTTGTTATTGGTAAGTCATTATTAATAAGCCGAAAGTAATGCAGCGAATAACGAGATGTCATTATTTGGTAATGCAGGGAATAATGACTGGTACTTACCAAGATTTTGCTGGGTTCTAACAGTACACTTACAAGCAAATCTGTACCGCATAGAACAAGTAGCAAAGATGGAAAACTATCAATGCCATTTGATGTAATATATATGTAACGGTTTTTCCAATAGGGATAATATGATTTTGAAGTGACGTTTCGGCCATTTGTAATATGTCATGATCTGTCATTTGTTATACCCTACACCACACTGTGGTACAGGGTATTATAAGTTTGTTTCACGGCAGATGTTTGTAACACCTGAACATAACACAGCTAGACCCACCTTAAAGTATACCGATCGACTCAGAATCACTAGCTGAGTCGATTTAACGATGTCTGTCCGTCTGTCCATGTAAAGTTGTTCGTCGACTACAGGTCGCAATTTCACTCCGATCGTTCTGAAATTTTGCAGTTTAGAGTATTTCGCGGCTGTTAAGATCGCTATTGAATTTGGTTGAAATCGGTTCAGATTTAGATATAGCTCCCATATATATCTTTCGTCCGATTTGGCCCTTTAGTCCTATAGAAGCTGTATTTTACATCCAATCGTTTTGAAATTTAGAATGGTAGAGTTTCTTGATCCATGAACCAACATTGCCGAATTTTAAGAACATCGGTTAAGATTTAGCTATAGCTCCCATATATATGTTAGTCCGATTTTGGCTCTTTAGTCCTATAGAAGCTGTATTTTACATCCGATCGTTTTGAAATTTAGAATGGTAGAGTTTCTTGATCCATGAACCAACATTGCCGAATTTGAAGAAAATCGGTTAAGATTTAGCTATAGCTCCCATATATGTGTTTCGTCCGATTTTGCTCTTTAGTCCTGTAGAAGATGTATTTTACATCCAATCATTTTGAAATTTAGAATGTACACCACACTGTGGTACAGGGTATTATTTAAGTATAAAATGTCCCAAAAGTAAATTTATGTAAACAATTTATACATGAATTACAAAATTTATATATCAGAGTTATTCAATATTACGAGAGGGTATTATATAGTCGGCACCGCCCGACTTTAGCCTTTCCTTACTGTTTTTTTATTGTGTTCAGTAGTGTTTACAATTTCATCATGGAGAGATATACGCAAGAACAACGTTTACACATTATTCAGTTTTATTATCAAAGTCCATTTAAAAAAACATTTTCCAGTCTACCTACGACCTTGACACTTATGAACAATATTTTAGGTCTCGTTAAGAGCTATCTTTTTGCCATTGACCGATTCCCGATCCGTTAAGGAGCTAGAGCAAAAATACGCTTTCCGTTCACATTTGAAAATGATGCTAAGTCCACTTTTTTTTAAATAAAAAAAAAACACTTTCCAGTCGACTTACGACCTTGACACTTGTGAACAATATTTTAGCTTTTAAGATCTATCTTTTTGCCATTGACCGATTGTGGCTACGTGCCACACAGCAAATTAAACAATTGTGATATTGAATGGCCTTCAAGAAGTTGTGATTAAACACCATTAGACTATTTCATGTGGGGTTATTTGAAGTCATTGGTCTTTCGAAATAAACCAGACTCTCTTCAAGCTTTACAAGTCAATATTGTCATTCATGACATTTAGTGGAAAAAGTGCTCGAAAATTGGGTTCATGGAATTCGTTCCTGCAGAAGAAGTCGTGGATGCCATTTGAATGACGTTTTATTTAGAACTTAATTGTATCGATTGTACTTCAAATTGAATAAAACACTTTTGAATTTCCTTAACAATAAGTGTGTTTTTTTTCAAAGAAATCATATGAATCTTACTGGAAAACCCTGTACTTTCATACCCGTATGTGTCGCCAATTGACCATATTTGGCACATTTTTTATTGCCTGAGAAAAATATAATGTAATTTGTTTCACTCTACTGTAATAATACACCATACCGAGACTGTATGATGCCATGTGAAATTAGAGCATACGATTACACGTATATGTGGATGGACTATGACTGGTCAGTGTTAATGTTCACCATCCATAATGGCCAAATGACTCTTAACATTTCGTTTGTGACTCCCAGCCTACATATTTTTTTTATTTTTCAAGTATTTATGAGTTGAGAAAGTTGAGGAGCCTCGTCTGCTATATACGATATCTTTATATCTTTCTACAAATTCTTATTACATTCAATGGAATTTGTTGCTTTCTCTTGGTATTATAAACAAAAGTCATTATCTGTATAAGTCTGCAGTTTGCCATCCATCGCGTAGCGAACGTATACCGCTGTTTGCAGGAAATTGATAAAAGGAAACAAACAATGAAATGTTAAACGAGTGTTACAAATTATCACCGAACAGACGAGGTCGTGCATATCCTTATCGTTCGTTTTGTGAGAGATGTAATGGATATTTCCGTTGTGCGACTCGGAAGGCAGAAGCAGAAAGTGATTATAATCGTAAAGTTGGGCTTAGGAAATTCATTGTCTTTGGATAATAAAATATGATATGTGTAAGAAGGATCCATTAATATAATTTAAAATGTTTCCAAGTGTACGAGTATTAAAGTGCGTGGAGATGGTGGATATACCTAAATACCGTTTGGGAGTAGAGCCATCTAATTTGCCTGCATAAATTATGTTATAACTATCTGAAGAAAACTGAAAACTTACCTTTAAATTCCATGTTCTTGTTTGGATGCACCTGAAACAGAAACGTTTAGACAAATAAGTAATTATAATGTAAAAGGTTTGTTTTGTCTTCAAAATATATTCTTCACTTTATAACGTAAACAAATGAACCAAAAAACACGCATTTTAATAATGACCCCCTTTTTTAAATGAAATTTGGAATAATAATTATACAAATGTACACGAATTTTGTGGCTTATTTAGTTTTTCAAAATTCATTGTAGTTTTTGTGGTACAGAGCTCCAAAGTAAACTACCTCTTGGATTTTGCTCAAAACTACTATTTTTTGAATTTGCCATATATTCTTAACCGCTTTACGTATATTGAAGATATTAATACCAATGAAAAGCTCTGCTACTCCTCTGCAATAACACAGAGTGAAATAATTATCTCCCTTTGGTGTAAAAGGAGGTGAAAATATGGAAAATATCCTTAATCCTTGAATGTCCCGAAAAAGTATCAATAAATATCATTGTTTTTTTGGTACTAAGGAGTCAAACTATTATGAACGGACTATGAAAAACTCAAAATGGAACCAAAAAGATATAGCAATTTTATTGAGTCAATGTTATAATTTTTCTTGCATATTTATACCCTACACCACACTGTGGTACAGGGTATTATAAGTTTGTTTCACAGCAGATGTTTGTAACACCTGAAGATAACACAGCTAGACCCACCTTAAAGTATACCGATCGACTCAGAATCACTAGCTGAGTCGATTTAACGATGTCCGTCCGTCCGTCTGTCCATGTAAAGTTGTTCGTCGACTACAGGTCGAAATTTCACTCCGATCGTTCTGAAATTTTGCAGTTTAGAGTATTTCGCGGCTGTTAAGATCGCTATTGAATTTGGTTGAAATCGGTTCATATCTGGATATAGCTCCCATATATATCTATCTTCCGATTTGGCCCTATAGAAGCTGTATTTTACATCCAATCATTTTGAAATTTAGAATGGTAGAGTTTCTTGATCCATGAACCAACACTACCGAATTTGAAAAAAATCGGTTAAGATTTAGCTATAGCTCCCATATATATGTTTCGTCCGATTTGGCCCTTTAGTCCTATAGAAGCTGTATTTTACATCCGATCGTTTTGAAATTTAGAATAGTAGAGTTTCTTGATCCATGAACCAACACTACCGAATTTGAAGAAAATCGGTTAAGATTTAGCTATAGCTCCCATATATATGTTTCGTCCGATTTTGCTCTTTAGTCCTAAAGAAGCTGTATTTTACATCCAATCATTTTGAAATTTAGAATGGTAGAGTTTCTTGATCCATGAACCAACACTACTGAATTTGAAGAAAATCGGTTAATATTTAGCTATAGCTCCCATATATATGTTTCGTCCGATTTGGCCCTTTAGTTCTATAGAAGCTGTATTTTACATCCAATCGTTTTGAAATTTAGAATAGTAGAGTTTCTTGATCCATGAACCAACATTGCCGAATTTGAAGAAAATCGGTTAAGATTTAGCTATAGCTCCAATATATGTTTCGTCCGATTTTGCTCTTTAGTCCTGTAGAAGCTGTATTTTACATCCAATCATTTTGAAATTTAGAATGGTAGAGTTTCTTGATCCATGAACCAACACTACCGAATTTGAAGAAAATCGGTTAAGATTTAGCTATAGCTCCCATATATATGTTTCGTCCGATTTTGCTCTTTAGTCCTAAAGAAGCTGTATTTTACATCCAATCATTTTGAAATTTAGAATGGTAGAGTTTCTTGATCCATGAACCAACACTACTGAATTTGAAGAAAATCGGTTAAGATTTAGCTATAGCTCCCATATATATGTTTCGTCCGATTTGGCCCTTTAGTTCTATAGAAGCTGTATTTTACATCCAATCGTTTTGAAATTTAGAATGGTAGAGTTTATTGTTCCATGAACCAACACTGCCGAATTTGAAGAAAATCGGTTAAGATTTAGCTATAGCTCCCATATACATGTTTCGTCCGATTTAGCTCTTTAGTCCTGTAGAAGCTGTATTTTACATCCAATCATTTTGAAATTTAGAATGGTAGAGTTTCTTGATCCATGAACTAACACTGCCGAATTTGAAGAAAATCGGTTAAGATTTAGCTATAGCTCCCATAGATATGTTTCGTCCGATTTGGCCCTTTAGTTCTATAGAAGCTATATTTTACATCCAACCGTTTTGAAATTTACATCCAATCGTTTTGAAATTTCTTGATTCATGAACCAACATTGCCGAATTTGAAGAAAATCGGTAAAGATTTAGCTATAGCTCCCATATATATGTTTCATCCGATTTGGCTCTTTAGATCCAATCGATTTTATACCCTACACCACACTGTGGTACAGGGTATTATTTAAGTATAAAATGTCCCAAAAGTAAATTTATATAAACAATTTATACATGAATTACAAAATTTATATATCAGAGTTATTCAATATTACGAGAGTGGTGTAGGGTATTATATAGTCGGCACCGCCCGACTTTAGCCTTTCCTTACTGGTTTTATATAGAATTTTAGATTCGTCTGCTGGACTAGTGTAACTTCAAACCGGCTTGACCGATTGATGTTAGTTTTACACATTATATTTATATTATCACTGTGAGTATGCGTAACTGTATCTGAATCCAATAGGTGTCGCTGTAGTCAAGTTATTATCAAATGCATTGCAACTAAATGCATAAATAAAAGCGATTACTACAATTTTATGATATTCAACATTTTCTTTTACTTATTTATGCATTTTGTTGCATTTTTTGTCATTTCCTCTGTTAAACGAAGCATTATGTAATCCCCACTGTTAGACACACTTCATAACAGCAGAAGAGAGAACTTTCCCGTCTTGGTCTTTAAAGTCTTTGTGTCTTGCCCTTGTTATAACCATGTTGGTTTTCCAACAAGTTCCTTGATCCAGATTTTCTCTACTGAAAGTATCTAAGAGTCTTTCTAGATTTGGTATGGGATAATATTTTTTTCTATCTCAGGCTAAGTTCGAAGATGGGCCATATTGGTCCACTCCTTCTAGTACCTGCATCACAAAGGGTTAAAATTTAGTGAAATATTGATTCTCCAATAATAGTAATAGTTTATTTTTATTATTCTCCACACATAGTAATAGTTTATTTGTCGCTATCAACATGAGAAAGGTGGGTGAAGTGGCCCCGCCCCTTATACCATTAATACCAGTGCATAAAAATATTTGACATTTTGCACAGGGTAATGCTTTTATAGTGCCTACAGTCCAGTGAAAAATTGACGTTATTACCACGCCCCTTTTAGTACCTCCCACACAAACGTACCAATTTGTATAAAAATTTTAAAGCTTTTAGCGTGTATACCAATGCACGAAAATACCACAAAATTTTGCCAGTGTAACGCTTTTGAAGTACCTATTGTCCTGTGAAAAATGGGCGTTACCACCATGCTCCTTTTTGTACCTGCTACAGAATATGGTCATATTATACCAAAATTGAATAGCTCATAAGCGCTTAATGTTCGGCAAATAGCAATACATATATTTAAAGTATCTACTGTTCAGCGAAAAATAAGTGCATTTGATAAACCCCTTCTGGTACATCCCACATTAATTCGTGTTATATTCCATATCACATTACTCACAAAGTGAGGTTATGTATACCTTAGTCGGTTTACCCGACTCAAACTTTCATACTTGTTTGTCCAGCTATTTTATATATAACGGGTTTTCCAATAGGGATGATATGATTTTGAAGTGTCATGATCTGTCATTTGTTTTTCATTGTATTCAGTAGTGTTTACGCAAGAACAACGTTTACAAATTATTCAGTTTTATTTTCAAAGTAATCGTTCTCCAATTGCAACTTTTCGTGCGCTAAGTCTATTTTTTTAAAAATCCAAAAAAACTCTTTGCAGTCGATCTACGACCTTGACACCCATGAGCAGAATTTTAGCTCTCGTTAAAAGCTATCTTTTTGCCATTGACCTATTCCCGATCCGAGGTACCGTTAAGGAGCTAGAGCAAAAATGAACTTTCTGTTCACATTTGAAAATGATGCTAAATCCATTTTTTTAAATCCAAAAAAAAAAAACACTTTCCAGTCGACCTACGACCTTGACAGCCATGAGCAATATTTTAGCTCTCGGTTAGAGCTATCTTTTTGCCATTGACCGATTGTGGCACGTGCCACAAATGAAACAATTGAATTGTTGCGAGAAAAGTTTGGAGATTCGATTATTTCAAGAAATTTTTGTGGACTCTCTTCAAGCTTTACAAGTCAATATTGAACGTGCCATTTATGACATACGACTTGATTTAGTGGAAATAGTGCTCGAAAATTCGGTCCATCGAATTCGTCCCTGCAGAAGAAGTCGTGGAGGCAATTTGAATGACGTTTTATTTAGAACCTAATTGTATCGATTGCAATTCACATTAAATAAGAAACTTTTGAATTTCCTTAACAATAATTTTGTTTTTTTCAAAGAAATCATATCACTCTTATTGGAAAACCCACAGGGTGGATAGTATCTTCCTCAGCATTGTGAAATCTGAGACCTTTTCCACAGAATGTGTACCAAGAACGTCTTTGTAGTGATGTGATTGACCAGATTATCCAGACTGACTATGACATTCGGTTAGGAAAGAAGTTTGAGTTGAGTCCTTTTTTAAAATGTTTCTCATAGAGGTTTCGTTTTATCTTCATCAATATTCGGTGGACGGCCTCTGAAAACGAGGCAGTAGCGAACATAACATCGAATACTTCTTATCTGTCCTTATTTGTAAAAGTCGGTTCATTGGCTTTGTTACAAACAGTTAGGTTGCTAGTTAGAATAAAGTCAAGAAGTGACTCACCTCTATTATTTGTATCCGTGCTAACCTCGATAGGAATTAACATCTTTCGTGTCTGCGCCAATTATCAGCCCATACTAATCAGAGGTTGCTTCTTCTACTACTTCCCTGAAGAGAGCCGACGAAGTAACTAGTGAGCACCCAGTATCTCCCATTACCTATCTCTAGACTGGCAGTTGTTTTGACTTTACCGCTGAAATTTGGTGAGAGAAAAAATGTTTAGATCTTTCCGGGCCTTAAATGCAGGTTCATGGAGTACCTTCATAGCTGTCCAGAAGCAGGTTAATGTTGGGTTTTTTATAACACTACTTTCCCTCCAACTACGTAAGGCTCCTGAATCATAACGATGTATTTAACACCTGTGGTCAGGCGCTGCAGTTAAGCCGCTGAGGCTGCTTTTGCTCAATGGAGGTTAATCTGTAGAATGCTTAACATCACTAGTAGCCGACAGATTAAGCTCCACTCCAAAAGAGGAGTTATCGTCGGTATCATCGATGAGCATAACGCCATCGTATGCGTCGAGGAGTCCAAGACATGCATTCGTCGTTGCAAATAGATGTTACCGCTGTGAGATAACCACGTTTGATACCTTACCTTTCGTAGTGGGGTCTAAATCCTGACCAATCGCAGGGTTCCATATACCTACTGTATATTAGAGTGGCTTCATTTATGAGGACGAAAAAAAGTTCGAGCTGTTCAAAATATGGTTTATGGTTGTTTTAGGTATATTCGTAAGATATTTAATTTCTGCGATCACGAAATTAGGGGCTATTTGCGGTTGAAGAAACCTCTAAAAATCAGATTTTCCCTTTATAAAACTGTAAATTTTTATTACTTTTAGGAACTGACAACTGGGCATTAAAATCTGGACCATTGCTTAAAGGGCGACGTGACTTCCTTTAAAAACTTTGCAATATAAATTCGTTTTTTTTCTCTCAATTTTAGAGATTTTTTACAAAATTGGCTCGTTATAGAACTGCTGCTCTTTAGATTTAATTTTTATAAAAAAATTTCCCACGCATTATTACAATCTCAAAAGCTGAAATTTTTAAGAAGTTTTTAAGTCTCTAATTTCGTGATCGCAGAAACGAAATATTTTGCGAATATACTAAAAACGAACTAAATTTTCATTTAAGCTTTGAACAACGCTAACATTTTTTTGACGCCACTCTTCTGTATATGCGGGATGGATTCAGCATTAAGGATCAAATCGATCTGCTGTTTTTGACTACCACCTTAGCAATCTGGTCAATTCTCCGGTTATGGTTGGAATTGGGAACTCTTAACAACTCTAGAATGTCAGTCGAGTCAAATGGTTCTTCTAAGGACAGCGAGGCATTGGGCCATAGTGGCCGATACCACATGTCTCCACTTGTCCTTAGGGATGATGCCATCCACAATACTTTTGTCTAAAACGGCCATGACTATACTCTCCTTCGCCACTTCACCGAGTGGTTTGTTGATTGTCCTGTTGATGGTGATGTAATGGTCTCTTGCCTTTTTCAAAGGCATGGGATCATCAGGTGATCTGATTATTTGGCACTATTACCAGTCGTTAACACAGTCAAAGATGTGGCCCTATCCGCCCGCTCAGTGGCTTCAGAAGTATAAAAAATTAAGAATCATTTTTTTGATAGAAAAAGAATTAAATTTTGTTTGTAAAAAAATTTTAAAGAAAGCTTAATCAAGAAAAGAAGACAAAATTCAGTAACCAGCTTAACTCGTCTACCTTCCTTGCAGAAGCATATGTGCCTATGGCTTTTAACCCCATAACGACCACATAAAGAGGAGACCGGAAATGTTATTCCAGACATTTTTATAATTGTTTCCGTTCCTTCCGTATTCAATTCATCTTCGCTTTCATTCCATTCCATCATCAATAAAAAGGGATAGGAAACCTCTGAATTCAAAATCAGAAAAACTCTTTTACAATTCAATTTGTATGCAATCATGAAAAATACTCCATAGCAATCCAGAACACACATACCTACTACATAGGGTCCAGAGACCTTCTTCGCATGTATACTCACGACTGTTTGAAATGTGTTGGAAACTGTATCTTCCGGGGCATTTGCTACGAATAAATTTCTCGGGATATTAACATTTAAACATTGCGCGCCACATCAGGTGTTGTGTGGCAATTTCATGAGTCCAACAACAACTCTTAGCGGTATAACACCCCTCACTCAATGTACGTACCACCACTCCTGCCCCAACATCCTGATATAATTTTTCCCTGTTTTTTTTTCCTCTATATTTTCCGACATGTGGTTTTTCTTGTCGGTTAAATAGAGGAGGTGGTCTTAGTGAAGGAGGTGGTGGAGTTGGTGGTTTAGTGGCATCATACGTGTTTGGGTTGAACAAAATTCAAAATTAATTTCATCTTAAGTGGAATGCTCTTACTAACTTTTGGCGCCAGACGAAAAAAATAACAAAGGTATGAAAGAAGCACGAATGGAATGGCAAAGACTATTTATGTGTGTAAAGGATAAATAGGTACGTGCAAAAAATTGGTTGTTGATTTTTTGAGAAATAAGGAATATGGCATAAATTGTGGAATTCGCATGCAAGATGTTAAGATCAAGAAAGGTAGGTAATATTTGCGTTATAACAGTTTCCGGTTTTGTTCAAAATTATTTAAAAAACAAGTAAGAGAGTTTCAGTCGGGTAAACCGAATAAGGTATACCCTCAATTTGTGAGTAATGTAATATACATATACTCGTATATATTTTATACTGGTATTAAAGTTATAAGCCGTTAACTTTTTGTAATATAAAACGGTCCATTTGTGGGGGAGGTACCAAAAGGGGCATTACGATAATGTATATTTTTTCCCGGATTATAGGCGCTACAAAAATACTGTACACAATTTCAAGTATTTGTATGCACTTGTATTTAAGTTATAAGCAATTCAATTTTGGTGCAAGGTGATAGCGACTAATAAAATAATGTGCAATTTCAGAAGATTCTAATAAGTAATATAGATGTTATTAAAGAATCATTATTTCACAAAATGTTAACCCTTTGTGTGGGACGTACCAGAAGCAGCGGACCAATATGGACCATCTTCGAACTTAGCCGGAGATAGAAAAAACCAGTAAGGAAAGGCAGAAAGTCGGGCGGGGCCGACTATATAATACCCTACACCTCCCTAACAATGCGATAAGGGTCATTGCCATAATAATTTGGAGTAATTGGTAAATGGGTAGAAACATATTATCTAATTCTGAAACGATAATCGCTAAATTAAGCAATATTCGTTCCCAAAATTGAGAAACATCTTTCTGGAAAATTGTAATGATCGGAAGTCAAATACAACTTCTACCATGGTTTGATACCAAATCAGGAGGAACATATATATGGAGCTTTAATATTAATCTGAACCGATCTTCCCTGAATACTCATTCATGTAAAAAGACCTCCTTCTGTCGAATTTCGTACTGATCGGATATAAAATACAGTTTCTACAGCGCTTACATGTCAAATCGGAGGTAACATATATATGGGAGCTAAATCTAAATCTGAACCGATTTTCTCCGAATTTGGCAGTATTCCTTCATATAGAAAGAAACCTCTTCTTGCCGACCTTCGCACTGATCGGATATAAAACAAAATTTTTACAGCGCTCACATGTCAAATCGGGGGTAACGTATATATGGGGGCTATATCTAAATCTGAACTGATTTCTTCCAAATTTAAAAGTATTCATTCATATAATAGGAAGCCTCTTTATGACGAATTTCATACTGATCGGATATAAAATACAGTTTTTACAGCGCTTACATGTGAAATCGGGGGAAACATATATATGGGGGCTATATCTAAATCCGAACCGATTTTCTCCGAATTTGGCTGTATTCCTTCATGTAATAAGAAATCTCTTTCTGCCGAATTTCGGACTGATCGGATATAAAATACAGTTTTTACAGCGCTTACATGTCAAATCGGGGGTAACATATATGTATATGGGGGCTATATCTAAATGTGAACCGATTTTCTCCGTATTTAGCAGTATTCCTTCATGTAATAAGAAACCTCTCTTTGCCGAATTTCGCACTGATCGGATATAAAATAACATTTTTACAGCGCTTACATGTCAAATCGGGGTAACGTATATATGGGGGCTATATCTAAATCTGAACCGATTTCATCCAAATTTAACAGTGTTCATTCATATAATAAGAAACCTCTCTCTGCCGAATTTCATACTGATTATATACAAAATAAAGTTTTTACAGCGCTTACATGTCAAATCGGGGCTAACATATATATGGGGGCTATATCTAAATCTGAACCGATTTCAACCAAATTCAATAGGGATCGTCCTTGGGCCAATAAAAAGATATGTGTAAAGTTTCGTCGAGATCGGACCATAATTGCGACCTGTACTTTGATTACAAGAATACATGCACAGACGGACAGACAGACGGACAGACAGACAGACGGACATAGCTAAATCAACTCAGAAAGTGATTCTAAGTCGATCGGTATAACAAACGATGGGTCTATTTCTTCTCCTTTTGGGTGTTACAAACAAATGCACAAAGTTATAGTACCCTGTACCACAGTGTGGTGTAGGGTATAAATATTACCATATACCAAATATGAAGTCAATCAGTTACTCCTTTCGAGAGTTATCGTGCGCACCAGCCAGCAAACAGACAGACGGACGGACGGACGGACGGACATTTCTCATTCGACCTAAAATGACCCAGAACAATAAACTTTTATATAACCTTTTTTTAATTTTTTTCTGAATAGAGAATCTTTCAAGAATATTGTGTGAAAATTTGAGGTAAATCGATGCGAAGCCCCGGGAGCAAGGGCGATATTGGTTTCGCTTCACATGTACACAAGGAAAGACACCGTAATTATTATTACATTACATTAGGATAATACGTTACTGTCCTAAGAATGACATACTGCGATAAAACATAAGGTACTAGTTTGTAATTTTTAAATTATTTAAAAGAGGCTCAATAAATAAACTTAAACTTAAACTTGAGGTAAATCGGAGCAAAACTAACGAAGATACAGCAGTCTAAGCATCCGCGCCTCATATGTTTTGTTTTCACAAAAATCGCGTTTTTCACTTCAAAATGTTCCCAAAAATTTAAATTTCGAAAAAACTCGACAGCATTACCTGGCTATAACGATTATGTAAAATTGAAAGTTGTACTTTAATGTACCATTAGTTTCAATCAAAAAATGTTAACGGTTTTATGACAACAAAACATAAAAACGTGCATTTTTTGCACGAATTAACGTATGGAGCAAATCATGAAACGATCCTTTTTGTTTAAGTACACTATTAAAAAACGAAAGCTGCAATTTTTATGCCGCAAATTCTTTAGCCAAACTCTTCAACTGAAAATGTGATATTTATGGCTTTTTGAGAGCTACATCTACACGGGGACAACAACAAAATAAAATTTTATTTTTATAAATTTTATTGAGATGATTTCTTGCCAAAATAGAATATAAATTGCAAAGTTTCAGCAAAATTTCTTAAAAAAAGTGGTGTTTATCCCCCCTGTTCTGTATTCCGAGAATGTACTGAATCCGAATTTCTAATTCATAAAATTGTTCATAATTTCTGTTCGAGGGCTTTTGAATATTATCTGTAAGGGCAGATTGCGTTGTTTTTCCATTCGAACATAATTGATACATTCGAAACATATTTGGGTCCAAAGAAACAAATTTAGAAACTCGAATCCGGGCGGAAATTTCCGATTCAAGCCACATTCGGAATACGGAACAGGGGCGTATGGCTTAAAAAAGCTATTTTGGAAGCGACATCTGTAAGTGGACTATATCAAAATATGAACTGATTTAAAACATTTTTACTGCGATAAATTATTGTCTTAATTAAATACAAATTGCAATGATTCAGTTAAAATGCTTAGAAAATATGATATTTATGGCTTAAATACGAATATTTTGCTGTACTGTGTTCTAAACCAATCTGAACTTGTTTGGTAGTAACATATTACACAGCTGCCAAAAACAATGCTGCCAAAAAATCACCCATTTTTAGGTTGTGTGTCAAACGAAGTAGAAAGTTGACCTGAATACACTATACAACAAAAAACAATGGTTTTGTGTCCAAGACCTAGAAACTTTTTTTTGTATAGATTAAGGCTATCACACTATTTTATGATAAAGTTTTTTTCATTTCTTTTTTTCTAAAATTCTAATTTTGACGGAAGTTACCTTTAGTTTTTAGACCATGTTTATGCCCTCACTTTAGTGTGACGAGGGTATCTGTCATTTGCTACGAACAAAAAGTATAACACATCGAAGGAGTGACCCAAGACCCCAAGTATGTTCGGCGGAAATTCGTTTTGATCCTCGAAAGGAGTAACCGATTGACTTCATTTAGTATGCGGTAAAATTGTTCTCTATCTCCGGCTAAGTTCGAAGATGGGCCATATCGGCTCCACTCCTTCTAAAACCACCCTCACAAAGGGTTAACATTTTGTGAAATATTGAATCTCTACACCATACAGTTTAAAATTTTGACAAATGTATCTGTATGTTGAAATTTTTGAGGTTCAACAAATATTGTTAAAGAAATTTGTAAAATAAATTTAAAATTATAACAAAACCAGTAAGGAAAGGCTAAAGTCGGGCGGGGCCGACTATATAATACCCTACACCACTCTCGTAATATTGAATAACTCTGATATATAAATTTTGTAATTAATGTATACATTGTTTACATAAATTTACTTTTGGGACATTTTATACTCAAATAATACCCTGTACCACAGTGTGGTGTAGGGTATAAAAACGATTGGATCTAAAGAGCCAAATCGGATGAAACATATATATGGGAGCTATAGCTAAATCTTAACCGATTTTCTTCAAATTCTGCAATGTTGGTTCATGGATCAAGAAACTCTACCATTCTAAATTTCAAAACGATTGGATGTGAAATATAGCTTCTATAGAACTAAAGGGCCAAATCGGACGAAACATATATATGGCAGCTATAGCTAAATCTTAACCGATTTTCTTCAAATTCGGCAATGTTGGTTCATGGATCAAGAAACTCTACCATTCTAAATTTCAAAACGATTGGATGTAAAATACAGCTTCTATAGGACTAAAGGGCCAAATCGGACGATAGATATATATGGGAGCTATATCTAAATCTTAACCGATTTCAAGCAAATTCAATAGGGATCTTTACAGCTGCGAAATACTCTAAACTGCAAAATTTCAGAACAATCGGAGTGAAATTGCGACCTGTAGTCGACGAACAACTTTACATGGACAGACGGACAGACATGGTTAAATGGACTCAGCTGGTGATGTCGACAAACGCGTTTGCCGTTTTAGAGGTATGGTTCCTTCGGCAAAGATTCTTATTTTGATCCCTAGAATACGATTTTCACTGAGCACTTCACTGAGTGGGGGTCGGTCATACATTTGGACTCGATTGGAGCACTCTAAATGGGTCAAAGTGGGATTTTTCAAAATTGGCCACTACCCAAAAGTTCGACCCAAATTCCGGGACATCAGAATTCGTTTTAGAGGTATGGTGCCTCCCCATAAATCGACCCGGCCTAATACATACATCTGTATGTATTTCTGATTTGGCATTTAAGAGCTAGAGAAGCGTAATTTTTTAACCAATGTGTCTACAATTCAACCCAAGGAAAACTTTTGGACCAAACAGTGATACCTCTGATTTCCAAACAAATCTAAAATTTAGATGTAGCCGCCATAAATATGTTCCTTTCGATTTGCCTCTCATCGCTATAGAAGCTGTATTTTACATCAAGTTATTCCGAAACTTGGGAGAGTGAATCTGTTTAACCCTGGGACGGATTTGAAGAAAATCCGTTCGAATTTAGATAAAGCAACTTTAAGCGATAAAGCGTTATTTAATAACTTCTATACTTATTTGAATCCTCTGAATTTCTACACATAGTATTAGTTTATTAGTCACTATTACCTCGAGAAAAATAGGCGAAGTTGCCACGTTCCTTTTTGCTAACTCCCACACAAATGGACCATTTTGTACAAAAAGTAACCAGCTTATAAATTTAATACCAGTGCATACAAATACTTGAAATGTTGTACAGTGTAATGCTTTTATAGTACCTAGAGGTCAGAGAAAAATGGGCGTTATAGGCCAGCCCCTTTTGGTACCTCCCACACAAATTAACCATTTGGCACCTCAATTTAACAGCTTTTAACTTTAATACCAGTGCAAACAAATACTTGAAATTTCGTACAGGGTAATGCTTTTATAGTACCTGGAGTCCAGAGAAAAGTGTCCATTATTGGGACGCCCCTTTTGGTACCTCTCACAAAAATGGACCATTTTGTACCAAAAGTAAACATTTTGTAAAAGTAAAGTTACTAAATGCAATTTCAATTGATAATAATTTAAATAAAACAAAAAAATTAATAAATTAGTAAATTGAGACTCAAGATGAGGGGATTCATTAGTCGGTTTACCCGACTGAACTTTCTTACTTGTTTTTTTCTTACTTGTTTTATAGTGTGGTATATTTCGCACTTCCTTACTGCTTATGTTCCCACCGCGCCTGAATGTAAATGAGGAAAATGTCAGTACGATCTTAAATAAGTACATACATATAAAAAGCATCCTTTTATTTCACTATAAAAATATCCTTTTATATAATCAAATGTTGATATATAAAATTGTTTTATTCAATAATTGAATAAAATTTTATAAAATCCATTAATTTGCAGGGCAAGTAACGAATTTGACAATATACAGGGTGGCTGATATGTAATGCAACAAAGTAAAGCGCTATATAATTTTAATTTTTTTTCAATTTTATTGTTCAAAAGCAAAAAATGTTGGAAAAACACATACAATTTTAGAAATAGTTTAGATTTGTTCGAATTGGCCACCTTTGGCACGAATTATGGCCTTCAAACGGCCGACAAAGCCATCACACGCTGCACGAAAGTGGCTTTTTCGCCCATTTGGCGCCGTCTTGAGATGATCTATACTTTGGTATTTTTTAGTGCGAACCTTACTCTCTAAAATGCCCCAGGCGCAAAAGTCCAACGGATTGAGATCCGGAGATCTTGGTGGCCATTGTGCAGTAGAAATGAAGCGAGGAACCTTCTTATTAAGCCATTCTTGGTTGAGGCGTGCTGAGTGCGATGGTGCCGAGTCCTTTTGGAATGTCCATGGTCTGCGGCCGAAATTTTTGTCTGCCCAGGGCTTCAATACTGTCTTTAGGACATTTTCCCGATAATATTCGGCATTTATTTTGACCCCATGGTCGATGAATACGAGCGGGGCGCTTGAGTTCTGGTGGCCAGTCGAAGGTGTACATTTTCAGCTGACCTCTTTGCTCAATTTGGAATGGCTTCTCATCGGAGAAAACCAAATTCGGTAACTGGCCACTTTCGTGCAAGCGAAGCAACTTCTTGGCTCTTTCCAAACTAACTTTTTTTGCATCGGTGAGCTCTTGCAGTTTTTGGAACTTTAATGGCTTTAGTCCAAGCTCATTTTTAATATGTGCTGTATCCGTTCTCGCGATATGTTCGGCTCACGAGCAATTTTTCTACCACTGCGGCGTGGATTTCGATCAAATCTGGCCTTGACTTTTCGGATCATTTCTGGTGTTGTTACCCTTTTTTTCGTCCACTTTTTGGACGCGATGCAACACTGCCAGTATCACGGTAACGAGCAACGGTACGAGAAACAAAAGATTTATTCACATTTAAATGCTGGAGGGCTCTAACGATAGCCACTTGTGTTTTTCCACCCAAATATAAAGCAATCACACTATCACGCTTGAATTCCATCACGAATAACTTTTTTTCTGAATCTGAAGATCAAAATGCTTTTGTAAGCTTGTAAACAATAAAATGAACTGTCACTGGAATAAATCTGGCAGCTATCAGACTAGCGGTTTAGAAATGATAGCAACCTGAAGTTGGCTGCAATACATATCAGCCACCATGTATTTGTTGAATTTAAAGGCAACACATTTTCAATAAATGATTTGAAAATATATTTGCTGAGCAAAATCAAAAATATGTTCAACAAACAAATTACAATTATTGCCGTTGAAATGAAAATAGTATGTTTGTTGAGTAAAAAAGGAAAATATATTCAATGAACGAGACACAATTTTCGTTGATGAAATTTCAATTTTCTTTATCACAGCAATTTTGAAAATTTTTGTATTTGAATTTCGGAAACTTGTTGCTGAACTAAAAATTTTGTTTTTTCTGTGTAATAACTTCTATACTATTTATCCGAATATTAAAAGTTTATCTAGCACCATCAACTTGAGAAAAATGGGTGCAGTGGCCCCGCCCCTTTTGGAACTCCCACACAAAGGGACCATTTTGTACAACAACTTAACAGTTTTTAAAAATACTGAACATTTTGCACAGGATAATGCTTATATAGTGCCTACAGTCCAGTGAAAAATGGGCGTTACTGCCATGCGCCTTTTGGTACCTTCGACACAAAGGTACCATTTTGTACAAAAAGTTAAAAGCTTATAGCGTGAGTACCGGGGGCCCGGGCCCCCCCCCCGAAATGTTTTAAACTGTTTACAGTTTTCAAAATCACTCAAAAAACACGAAAAATATTTGAAAGGCCGTTAAAAAAACAATACAAAAGCGTAAAAAATGGTAACAGTAAAAGTAATAACAAAAGAAATAAGAAAAGTGCATGGTTTCCTCGCTAAAACTTTTTAAATTATGCATCGATTTTCTTCGGAATGGTCTTAATTTATTCATAACCTTTCAGAGTTTACGATAAAATCACAAAAACACGACAACTATGCGTTTGTAGATGTTTTTATAAGGCTTTTATTTAAAAATTATTAAAATTATTAAATTTTCTCAAAAAATATGATTTTTTGCAATACTTTGTAAGATATCGTCGGAACCGCTGAACGGATGGAAAATTGTATTGCGCGAAGTTGAATGCTACTCAATTCTGAAGTTTGTAAAGCTTACCTGAACCAATTCGGATGAATGATTCTCTAGTTATGCCACAATATGTGGTTCAACCTCTCTTTTTTCTTAGCCTAAAGGGTTGTCTCTTTAAATTCTCGCGATAAGCTGTGATATGGAAAGAAATTAGTGGTTGAACCACATATAGTGGCATAACTCGAGAACCATTTATCCGATTTGGTTGAGGAAAGTTTTAAAGAATTAAATATTAAGTAGCCTTCAACTTCATATAATACCATTTTCCATCCGTTCAGCGGTTTCGACGATATACGAGTATTACAAAATATTGCAAAACAATGTGATTTTTTGATAGAATTTTAATATTTTTAAAATAAAACTCCCATAAAACAATCTAAGCCTGTTCGGTCATGAATTAAACGAGCCCATTCCGAAGAAAATCGATGCATAATTTAAAAAGTTATAGCTAATTTAGTAAGGTTTTAACTTTAAAACTTTCTTATCGATGTAAATTTTACAAAAACAAACTTTAAAAGCTAAGATTGGAGATTTTGAAGTTTTTTGACGTCTAGAATCAGAATCTATGCATTAAAACAGAAACCCAAGAAAAAATGTTGTTTTTGTCAACCGGTGTAATTATTGGTTGGCTTTAAATTTATGATAACCAGATATGGCGAAAATTAAGTTAAAATTACATTTATGATTTCTTATCTATCTACCTTTTTAACATGTAGGTTGCAGTGATGGAATGAGTTTGCACAACCGTGTATGTAAATTTGACTTTATATTGAGTGTGGTAATAAGTAGTACGGTTTTGGCCATTACACAGAACTTATGATGGTATTTGCAAACAATTAACCTAGATATAATAAAGGCTTACGAAATCATAAAATTGGCAACGACTAAATTAAGTGGCATGCGTAGAAATTCAGATGCGGAGTTTGATAAACTGTTTGAAAAATCTACACAACTTGCAAGAAGTTTTGGAATATAAGCTGCACTACCTAGAAGAGTAGGCGCTCAAAAGTATAGGGCTAATATTCCTGGTTCAGATGCCAAGGCGTATTTTAGGACAACATTGTTCATACCATATCTGGACGAAGTAATATCACATTTAAATAATAGATTTTCCGAACATGAAGCTATAATTACAAGTCTGTTTAATATCGTTCCGATACGAGTTGTAAATGTAATAAAGGAAGATTTCGAAGAAGTCAAACTTTTTTACAAAAACGATTTAAAAAATTCAGCAAAATCTGTTTTAGCTGAAATAAGTATATGGAGTGATTATTGGAAGCAGAAGAATGATAAGCCATCAAATGCATTAGATTCAATTTCAGTTTGTGATGAGGACATGTTCCCAAGCGTTTTTACCCTTTTGCAGATACTGGCCACAATACCTGTGACAACGGCATCTGCTGAGCGAAGTTTCTCGACGTTAAGAAGAATAAAAACTTATCTCCGGAACAGAATGGAAGGAGAAAGGCTATCTTATCTGGCTTTGATGTCTATATCCAAAGATGAAGTTAAAATCAATGAAATAATTTATATATTTCTTTCAAAAAATCGAAGATTACATTTTTAACTCTTACGTATTTTATTATAAAAAGTTTTTCTGATCTCGTACTAAAGTACACATTTATATTTAGGAATAAGAAACTAAGGAACTTAACTTCCATTACCTACACAATAAACGCAATTTTTTAATTGTTTATCTTTGTTATGGGAAAAAAGGTTGGGCCCCCCCGAACCAAAATCCTGGATACGTCCCTGCCTCCCACACGAAATGGTCAAATTATACCAAAATGTAATAGCTCATAACGTTTATATAATAGTGCACATAAACGCTTTTAATACGACACAGTGTATTTAAAGTATCTACTTTTCAGCGAAAAATAAGTATATTTCATAAACCCCTTCTGGTACCTCCCACACAAATATATACCTTAGTCGGTTGACCCGACTGAAACTTTCTTACTTGTTTTTTATGTATAAAGTTAAGTCGGAAATTAAAGGAAATTATGAGGGCTAGAAATGCTAAAAACATCACTTTCATGTAGAAATTGAAGTTTAGTAACTGCCGTTAAAACAAATGGAAAAAATTTTATATTTTTCCAAAAAATAGTTTTTTGTTGACACGAAAAATAAAACAAAAATAAAAATGCAAAAATGTTTTTGTTCCATTTTTATACCCTCCACCATAGGATCGTTTTGCAAAATTTTGATTTTTTCGCGAGATATGACCTATTAAATTTTTCCGAGTGTGTTTAGAAAACTCCGGTAATATTGAACGGATTCGACTGAAATTTTTGCAGGTCGGTCCGAAACATTTCCTAAAATCTAAATATATCATAAACTTTAATTATCAACTGACCATATGAAAAATATTGCAAAATATTTTTTGCATATGCGAATAATTTCACTTTCTGGAGCAGTAATTTGAAATATTTTATATTTAGAATGCGTCCTATATTGACGTTCACCAGAATCAGAATAAACATTTTGGTAGATGTTCGTGCGGTGGAAGTATAAATTGGCGATTCTATTAATACAAACAACATCTTCAGCTTTATTTCAATGTATTATACGACCAATGTTTCGACCAATGAACATAAAATATTACAGTCCAGTCCATAACGCATTTTCCACAATCATTGCATTTAACACAAAAAGTAAAAAAATGGCTCTTAATGGGTTAAGAAAACATATATTAGGAAACAAGATATGAAAGTGACTTTTCTCACGTCTCTTTTGTCGTTGATTTTGTACAGATTGCTTAGGAATTGACGGAGATATTGCAAATTATATATCCAAAGTTTGGAAGCTCCAGATGTTGAGAACTTGATCAGCCGAAAAAAATTAATGCGTTTTTGGACTCAGAACTAATGGATTCAGCTATTGTGTAAATTTGGACAAAATTGGTAAGGTCCTTGAAGTCCTGTAATAATGAACCAAAAATATTTTAAAAAAGGTAGTGTCCGTAAATTTGCTGTAAATATTTACAAAGCGCGATCTACCAAAATGTTTATTCTGATTCTGATGGACGTCAATATAGGACGCATTCTAAATATAAAATATTTCAAATTACTGCTCCAGAAAGTGAAATTATTCGCATATGCAAAAAATATTTTGCAATATTTTTAATATGGTCAGTTGGTAATTAAAGTTTATGATATATTTAGATTTTAGGAAATGTTTCGGACCGACCTGCAAAAATTTCAGTCGAATTCGTTCAATATTTCCGGAGAAAATTGGAGTTTTCTAAACACACTCGGAAAAATTTAATAGGTCATATCTCGCGAAAAAATCAAAATTTTGCAAAACGGTTCAAATTGTTTTATATTTTTCAAATTCTCAACCAGATTAATAACAAATTTCAAAAAAATCTTGACATTTCAAAAAATTTTGACACACTTGTTGTTTACGCCGAATGCGTGAAAATAAAGGAAAATAAATAAAACACGAAAGTTTAGTATTTTCTATAATAAGAAATGGCAAGGGAGCCAATAAGTTTTATTTATAAGGTTTGGTTGGTTGTGGTAACGAAGTTTACCTTTAAGTTTGATTGTACAGCAAGGGTACTTATTCGAGCGAAAGTAGATTTTAATCTAAAGATGGAGAAAGGTGGCGGCGTCTGTCCTATTTACTCGTTACTCGTTGAAATCTGTAAGCTCATCTTACAAGGATGTAACAAGGAGGAGCAGGCAGACTTCAACGAGCAAGTAGGTACGAAAATTGGGTCAATAGATACACCGAAAGAAATTATATGATAATGCAAATCTATAAACATTCAGAACTAAACATTGCCGGCCACCTTGCAACATCAAAGGGATGTTGTAATTAAAACTAAGCTTAAAATATAAATAATGGCAGGTATAGTGCAGTAGTTCATTGGTGAGCATTCATTTATTCCATCTTAATTTTCTTTATATTTATCTAATTAAATCTATACATTTTTTTCTAACAATATACAATAGGATAAGGTAAGGACAGGACCTTTGAGGTGCCTGTGACGGGTCATAGAGACCACGAGCGAGGGCCACGAAGGCTCCCACCAAAGGACAGGCCCATTACGGAACCTGTGACGGGTCATTAGAGACCACGAGTGAGGGCCACGAAGGCTCCCACCAAAGGACAGGCCCATTACGGCACCTGTGACGGGTCATTAGAGACCACGAGTGAGGGCCACGAAGGCTCCCACCAAAGGACAGGCCCATTACGGCACCTGTGACGGGTCATTAGAGACCACGAGTGAGGGCCACGAAGGCTCCCACCAAAGGACAGGCCCATTACGGCACCTGTGACGGGTCATTAGAGACCACGAGTGAGGGCCACGAAGGCTCCCACCAAAGGACAGGGTCAACCCTGTGACGGGTCATTAAGACCACGATTGAGAATCAGAAGGATCCCCACACTACACGTTACATATTCCAGATAGAACCCAGCCAAAGATGGTGTACTGGGCTACTGGCATTCCGGGAGTGGTATATACGCGGCTGGTGACGACTTGGGCGTATACCTCTGGACCGAGTACCAAAGCTACCCGGCCCTTTTTGTAAAACTGGGGGTCCGCAAGAGGCAGCCCGAGGTACGAATCCTTCACCCTTTCAGGTACCGATTCAGGGGGGGTGAAGACATGTTCCAAGTTGGAAACTCTAGCCGTCAATGTAAGGCATTGTTGATGGTCGTAGGCAGACGCAACGGTAAGTCGGCATAACGGCACTCCATCGAGCCACGACAGAGGAAGACCCGCGTTTTCGACAAAAGCCGAGCAAATTTTGCTTTGTCTACCACATGGATCGATCACCGCTCGCACCGGGATGGACACTCCTTTGTACATCACATGTACCACCAGACTTGGGGACAAGGACACCACGCTAATTAGGGGTAAATTAGCAACCGAACTGACAGGGGTGCTCTTGGCACATAATTTTTTTTCGGAAGGACCAGGGGCGGAACTAGGACGCGGACGGGAATTTTTGGACTTTTTGTCTGCCGGACGGATATCGGACTTTTTCCCGGGCTGAGACGGTGAGTGGAGCAGGATGTGGTGATCTCCGCCACACTTCTTGCAACGACCTTTGCTGCGGCAATCTTTGGTCCGATGGGACAGGGCCAAGCAGCGGGAGCAATACCCATGCTTCACGACCGCGCGAAGCCGTTTTTCGTCGGGCATCTGCACGAATTTCCCACAGACACGAAGCGGATGCCTACCACCACAAACACGGCACCGAAACCGTAACTGATCCGAAGTTGCGGCCAATCTCTTCGAGGCGGGTTCGCCCTTTGACCCAGGGTCACCGTTCGAGAGAGGCTCGCTCTTCGACTCAGTCGCCGTCTCGTTTTTCTCCACAGGCGGTTCCTCCAGCGAAACTGCGGCGACTTCCTCGACGGGAACTTCAACTGCAACCGGCACGATCGGCGGCAGCACTACTGCAGGCGCAGCACCAGGACAATTTCCCTCTTGCGACAACTCCATCAGTTCGTCGAAATCCTCCAAGTCATCGTCGAAAAAGGTAATTTTATCCATAGTACTGCGAAGGAAAAACTATTTTACATTGTAGTCGAAGTTGAGTCGGTCAGAACGACCAATTTGGCTACAGGCCGCCTTACAACGCCATTTTCCGTTCGAACGTCCACGACGCGAACGTGACCGTCAGTGCCAGGATGCACACTCTCGACTCGACCTAATTTCCACGAGGTTGGCGGAAGCTGTTCATGACGAATGACAACAATATCATCGATTGTTACTTCGCGTTCCGGAAATTTCCATTTATACCGTTTATGTAGATTTTTTAAATATTCTTCCTTCCACCGTATACAAAATTGGTGGGCAAGGGCTTGAACTTTCCTAAACCGATTTACAATACATAAGGGTTCTTCCGTTATTAGGGGTTCTGGTGGAGCGAGAAGAGGAGCGCCGATTAGGAAATGACCCGGGGTTAACGCGACTATATCATGTGGACTATCAGACATTGTACAAAGAGGACGAGAGTTCAGGCAAGCCTCGATTCTAGCTAAGACAGTGGCCAATTCTTCAAATGTGAATCGGAGGTTTCGAGCTTGTTTGCGAAAATGAAGTTTAAAACTCTTAACCCCTGATTCCCAAAGTCCACCCATATGTGGAGCACCAGCAGGAATGAATTGCCACGACAGGCCTTGATGTGCAAACGTAGAGGAAACAGAATCGCAACTTTTTCGAATAAACAACCTAAAATTATTTTCGATTTCTCGCGACGCACCTACGAAATTTGTACCGTTGTCCGAAAATATGGAACTAGGACAACCACGACGAGCAATAAAACGGTGAAATGCTGCTAAGAAATTCGCGGTGGACAAATCTGATACTGCCTCTAGGTGTATAGCCTTTGTAGAGAAACAAACGAATACACAAACGTATCCCTTTGTAATCTTACAAGCTCGCCCTGTAAACGATTTCACCTCAAATGGCCCAGCAAAGTCAACACCGGTTGTTGTAAACGCCCTATTAAGTGTAGTTCTCTCTGGAGGGAGAGCAGCCATAAGTTGACTGCTGGCGCGTTTCCTTTCCAAAACACAAATCCTACATTGATGTACAACAGACCGAATCAGAGTTTTCAAGCGAGGTATCCAATATTCAATACGAAGGATACGCAACATTAAAAGATTTCCTCCATGCACGGAAATCAAGTGGACGAATTTTACCAAAAGCTTAACGAAACGACAATTGTATGGCAGAATTATGGGATGCCGCTCGGTATAGGAAAGTGTAGGGGAACGTGACAATCTACCGTTCATTCGTATAACACCACTTTCGTCTAGAAAAGGATTTAAAGTCACCAAGGGGCTTTTAGAAGGTATCGGTTTCCTGTCTATTAAAGCCTGATACTCATCAGCGTAATTAACTTTCTGAGCAAGCACAGTCAAGCGAGTTCGAACTTCCTTGATTTCCGAAGCAGAAACACAAGAGTTCGAATATTGGTAATGGCTCCTGTAAGTGGGATGAGTTCTTCGGAAGAACCTAAACATGTACGAAATTACCCGGAGGGCACGATCCAACGATGAAAATCTCTCAAGCAAATCATCATACGCCGAGAAAAATGATGCGTGACTTTTCACCGCACGAACTTCTATATCTGTTTCAAGGGGAGTTAGGTCCCGAATGGACCACTCCGATTTGTCTCGACTAAGCCAATGTGGTCCATGCCACCATAGGGGGGAGGCAGCTAAATCTGCCGGAGAAATACCTCGACTTCCTAGATCCGCAGGGTTGTCTTCCGACTTCACGTGGTACCAATTATGATTCCCGACGTTTTCTTGAATGCGACACACCCTATTCGCCACAAACGTAGTCCACGTTGAAGGAGTCTTTCTCAACCACGAAAGAACTATTGTTGAGTCTGTCCAACAATATACCTGGCGAAATTCCAAATCAATTTCCCTAATTATGGTCTTCAAAAGTTCCGAAGCTAAAACCGCACCACAAAGTTCCAAACGAGGCAACGATATTGATTTTATTGGGGCTACTCTGGTTTTTGAGGAGAGCAAATGAGCAACCACTTTTCCGCCTGGACATTCAATACGAATATATACTACCCCCGCGTATGCCTTTTCCGAGGCATCCGAAAAGACATGCAGTTCAGCCGGAAATCCCGGGGAGTACTGAACCCATCTTGGAATTCTAATAGAATTCACATCGGGGTGATATTCTACAAATCGTCGCCATTCAGTTGCAGTGGTTGGCAAAAGTGGATCGTCCCAGCCGATATTATCCAGCCATATTTTCTGCATAATCATCTTAGCGGTAACCAGCACAGGACCTAACCAACCGATGGGATCGAATAATTTAGCGATGGCCGAAAGTACTTCTCTTTTGGTGTAGCTAGCTCTTTTCAAAATAGGCTTCGCATCGAAATAAAATGAATCTAATTGTGCATTCCACCTGATCCCTAGAGGTTTGGAACTACTAGTCTCCACGAAATCCAAGACTTTAGCATCTACTAAATATTCAGGGGAAAACTGATCGAGGATGGCTTTGTCGTTGGCAGTCCACTTCCGAAGTTCGAACTTAGCCGAATCAAGCGCCGAAATTAATTGGTCCCTAGCTGCCAATGCGGTCCCGAGATCGTGGGTCCCCGCTAAAACATCGTCCACATACATGCATTTCCGCAAAATATGCGCCGCGAGTGGGAATTCCGACTCCGTATCGTCAGCTAACCTCAAAAGCGTCCGTATGGCTAAATATGGGGCACAATTAACACCGAATGTCACCGTCTGTAACTCATAATCCCGGACCGGCTTTGTCGGAGAATCGCGAAAAACAATCCTCTGAAGAGGTGTATGTCTCGAGTCCACGCGAATTTGTCGATACATCTGGGTAATATCTGCATTGAATACGAATCTAAATGTCCGCCAACGGAGTATTAACAGCACTAAATCCAACTGCAAGGTGGGTCCAACATACAGGATGTCATTCAAGCTATTCCCATTGGATGTTATGTTTGAAGCATTGAACACTACGCGGAGTTTAGTCGTCTGCTTGTCCGGATTTATGACAGGGTGGTGAGGCAAATAGCAAGCCAAAGTATCCTCCGAGGTGGGGCGTACTGGCCTCATATGGTCAAGCTCCACATATCCATTTAAGACGCTGTCATAAATTGTCTTGATATCAGGTTTCCTTAACAATGACGACTCGTTGCGGAAGAATTGGCCTAAAACGTTACCACGAGATTCTCCTAGACATCTATTCATATCCAATTCAGTCTTAAGCGGAAGCGTCACAACGTATCTACCGTCTGAATCCCTACTTGTAGTCCTAACATAGTTTTCCTCACAGTAACGGTCAGAAGGTGACATAATGTTTCTCTTGGGAACTTCCTCCAATTCCCAGAAACGCAATAGAGTTGTATTCAGATGATCCTCGTCCGATATCGTAATAGTGGCAGCAAATGTTCGAACTTGGGAAACTGGAACAGGACCAGTGACTAACCAACCGAAGATAGACTTTTGGGCCAACAAAGATCCCGACAAAATCGGAATGGTGCCCTCCAACAAAATTCTTGGGTACAAGTCGGCACCTAACAAAATATCGACTGGACGAGAATCGAACAAATTAACATCTGCGAAACGAAGATCTGGCATCTGAGCCTTGAAGTCCGATGTGACTTGGAAAGAAGGTAAATCTCCGGAAATGGAGGGTAAAACTAAAGCAGGGG
Source organism: Eudasyphora cyanicolor (assembly GCA_963930755.1). Lineage (NCBI taxonomy): Eukaryota > Metazoa > Arthropoda > Insecta > Diptera > Muscidae > Eudasyphora > Eudasyphora cyanicolor. Next base: position 150,969,762 of record OZ005736.1, on the reverse strand, counting down.
TCTCTAAAGTAACCGAAGTGTCGAGAGGGCTTCCAATCTTCAAGTTGCATATTTTCCTGGATTTGGCCGAAACTGCGCAATTAACACCTGAAATTGTAGCATTGGTGGAAAACACTGGAAGATTCAAGCGGTTTTGTAGTCGCTCTGTGAGAAAAGAGGACTCAGAAGCTGGATCAATCAATGCCCTAGCGGGATATGAGACCCCATGGTGGACGATATTCACCATCGCGGTTCCCAAAAGAACAGCTTTGTTCTGCGCAGCATGAAAAACTTGGCGCGAAACGCATCCAGCTGACGTGGATGGCTCACAATGTTCAAGTGGAGGAGCAGTAGGATTGTTTGACCTAGGTCTAGAATCTGGAGGATTTGCGCGGGCTGTGTTTGCCACTAGAGCTGAAGTACTCGTAGTGGGCTCGTCGCGATGCAATAAGGTATGGTGGTTTTTATTGCATTTGGAACAACGACGTTTACTATCACATTTTCTGACCTCATGGCCTTTGCGAAGACAATTAACGCACAAACGATGGCGCTTGACCAGAGCGAATCTATCAGAGGATGTGAGATTTGAGAACCGAGGGCAAGCATAAATTTTGTGTTCTTGGTTCGGGCATAAGACACAACCGGATTTAGAAGAAGAACGAGAAGATCCGGACGCAGCCGCGTTTGAAAAATGGGATTGGACCTTCCTGGCGTTCGAGTGCCTTGGCGTTTCAATTCCCCTCATACCGTGAAGGCACATAAGAGTTCGAATTCTCTCTGTTAGGAAATCATCCAAATCTTTCCACGTGGAAAGGGAGGATTTATCCTTAACGCTTTGCTCCCATAACGTCTGGGTAATTTTGGGTAACCTTTGCAAACAAATAAACACCAGGATCGGATCCCAATTGTCCGTGGAGACTTCGTAAATGGACATCGCCGAGAGACATCCATTTATACCACGTTGTACGGACTTAAGTCCCGTACTACTTTCGCTTTCAATCGCTGGGAGCGCGAATAAAACCTTCAGTTGGTTGTGGACTAAAAGTCGTGGATTGTCATAAGTATCCCGTAAAGCTTTCCACGCCAAGACAAAACTGCGATTAAGTAGCGGAAACTTTGAAACAATCTCACGCGCCTCCCCACTTGTTTTTCGCACGAGGTGACATAAACGCTCAATATCGCTCAAACGAGAGTTGTTGATATAGACCGCCGTAAACAGATCCCTGAAAGTGGGCCACGATAAGAAATCGCCCTCAAATATGTCGGTGTCACACGGCGGCAACGAGAGGTTATTCACACTATCACTCGCGAGGTGTTCGATATTCATGCGCGAAATCGAGATGTTATTTTGAGAATGTGAGGGAGGCGGACAATCAGCTTGAGTGCTCATGTCGCGAGACGCATGAGTCGACGCACTCATGTTATGTAGATTAGAATTTTGCGTCTCCTCCCGATCTAATGAAGCCGAATCACCGAACGAAGAAGTCAAGGACGATCGACGAGACCGTTTGAATTGCAACAGTTTTCGATTAATTACAGTTAGGGAATTCATATATGTTTGATGCGTTGCGTCATATTTGCTATCTGCCGCGTCAATGTCATCCTTAGTTGCGTCATCGGATGACTGCAAAAAGTTGAGACATTTCTCAAACATTTCTTGGGCCTTTGCCCACAATTTGTTTAACTCAGCAGATCGTATTTCTAGACAAGAAAGATCAAGTTCATCATCTTTCAACTTGCTGAAATGCGCATCGATTTTTACCAGAGCATCCGAAGCCCTAATAAAAAAATCAAGAGGTGTGATCGGCATTTTAAAGTATACAAAGTAGGACTGTATTCAAAATTCGAATTGAGGTCGCTAGGGATATACCACGAGAAAAGGTACTAAAAAACGAGCGAAACAAAGGTATGGTTGAGTAAAACTCAGAAAACCAACGAGAATGATCTAATAACACGAATATGGTAACCTCAATTTGCAAAAAGAGTTCCGAACCAGCACGGATATACAATTTTCTTTCAACAAATTTCCAGAAAATTCGATCAAAGTCACGTATAAATATTGAAAAGTGTTTGAATATTTTGCAACAATTCGTCCAAAATATTCAAACTCGATAAGCCGCACTAAATATTCAAAATATCTCAAAAATGTATCAAAAAATATATAAAAACGAAAGTTTATATAAGTGGTAAAGCATGTGCGATTTCAAAAAATTCTCGCGTTACACCGAAATTTTAAATATTTACTTTATTAACTATTTTCTTTCGAAAATAATGAAATTTACAGGCCGAATACGAAAACTAACGATTGTAGTACTTCTGTGTCGAATTATTCACAAATGTAACGACCGTTCTCGAAAATTTCAAAACAAAAGAAATATTTAAAAAGCTCGAGCCAAATAATTGTTCAATCAACGGGTGCACGTCGATTAAGTGCCGAAAAACCGTCGAAAAATTATATTATTCGAGTCGAAAACGAAAAAAAAATCAAAAAATCAAACTTTTATTTAAAAAAGTCGTATCGACTTTGCTTAGGGTGCACGCGAATTTAATTTTCTTTTAAAAAATGTAATTTTCAAAATGCACAGAATTACTTGTTATAGCTGAATTTATTATTTTGACGTGTATGACGTAACGTGCGTTAGCGCGACGTAAGTGTGACGTACGAAAACGAGTAACTCGGGTTAATCAACCGCAACCCTGACAACCGTCCGATAACACAATAATCGAAATTGACAGCTGTCGTTGTGCGATCGATATCGAAGCAATCGAAAGAACAGATGTTCAATAAACGCCAATGACACTGTGTTTTATGTAAATGAATTTTTATTTATACGCGAATTTATATACTTTTTTATATATTCCGCGGGAGAATCGACACTATGTACTGGAATTGAATGTATCTTGTGGTGTGTTAGTGTGTGTTTGTTTTCCCTTCAGAAAAACAACAAATCAGTGGAAATCAATCTGTGGAGTTGAAGCTACCACCGGCAAAATGAAACAAATGCGTTGACAAAAGAATAATTCGTCACACACACAAAATACAATCAATTTTCAGATAATCTTCGCGCACAAACACTGATTGAAAAACAAAGAAATATATATTTTTTCGATTTAGGTATTTTAGGCTGCTGCATACGACAGGCGGACGGACGTATGTATGCAGATGACACGAACAAGACGCGGGGAGGGTTGATACCGAGACGTTGTAAGACAACCTGAGACACGAAACACTTGATATTTATTCACTGTTTTTCGCGATGCTCATTTAATGTAAATACTGCACTATACATACCTGTTGTAACTTTAAATGCAAATTTAACGTAAAATGGTTTGTTATATCGATGTATGAGGTTGATGGATGGATTGATGGATGGATGGATGTGTGTTGATGAGGGCTCTAAGGATGAAGAGAACACCGTGGTTAATGGAATGTTTTTCCGAGGTTATGGTTCTCGAAATCCGGTTCGATGCGACCAATGTTTACGCCGAATGCGTGAAAATAAAGGAAAATAAATAAAACACGAAAGTTTAGTATTTTCTATAATAAGAAATGGCAAGGGAGCCAATAAGTTTTATTTATAAGGTTTGGTTGGTTGTGGTAACGAAGTTTACCTTTAAGTTTGATTGTACAGCAAGGGTACTTATTCGAGCGAAAGTAGATTTTAATCTAAAGATGGAGAAAGGTGGCGGCGTCTGTCCTATTTACTCGTTACTCGTTGAAATCTGTAAGCTCATCTTACAAGGATGTAACAAGGAGGAGCAGGCAGACTTCAACGAGCAAGTAGGTACGAAAATTGGGTCAATAGATACACCGAAAGAAATTATATGATAATGCAAATCTATAAACATTCAGAACTAAACACTTGTTTTATTTTTACCCTTTTGTCACTCCGTTTGTAACACCTCTAAATATTGATCTCAGACCCCATAAAGTATATATATTCTTAATCGTCGTAAAATTCTAAGACGATTTAGCCATGTCCGTCTGTCCGTCCGTCCGTCTGTGATAATCACGCTACAGTCCGCAATAATAGAGCTAGGTTGATCAAATTTAGTATAAATATATCTTATAGTTGCAGGTTGTTTGGGATTGCAAATGGGCCATATCGTTCAATGTTTTGATATAGCCCCATTTATAGCATCAACTTGTTGTGATTCCTACTGTTCTCATCTACTATATTTTTTTGTGTTTTTCGGTCTTATTTTCTTTAGGTTTGAGTTATTTTGTGAGGTCACATGCTATCCATGGTGGAGGGTATATAAGATTCGGCATGGCCGAACTTAACGCTTTTACTTGTTTTAAGCTAGCATTCTAACGAAACAATGCCTATTTAAGAAAATCTATGGATAAATGCATAAATTATGCCCCATATTGTAAAAATAAGGGAAACTCAAAAAAAAAAGTTCATATTTTTTATTTTGGCAATTTTGTTCGAGATGTACCAAAAGGGGCGTAGCAATACCGCCCATTTTGTTATATGTTATCGGTACTATAAAAACATTACACTGTACATTTCAAGTATTTGTATTGACTGGAATCGAAGTTATCACCTGTTAACTTTTTGTGCAAAATGTTCCATTTGTATGGGAAGTACCAAAAGGGGCGTGGAAACTTCGCCATTTTTCTCAGGATGATAACGACCAAGCATAATACTATGACCGAAATTGTGAAAGATTCTGAGTAGTAGTATAGACGTTATGAGATAATTAATATTTCACTAAATTTTGAACCACGGTGGGGAAGGTACTCGAAGGAGTGGACCAACATAGTCCATCTTCGACCTTAGCCTGAGATAGGAAAAAATATTGACACACATACAATTTTAAGTCAATCGGTCAATCCCGTCGAAAGTAATAGTGCGCACCATCCAAACAGACAGGTTGACGGACATTGTCATAAATGACTTAAAATGGCCCAAAACAGATTACTGCCAAATATTCTTGGGGTCTCTTAGGTCACTCCATCTCATTTTAAATCAGCATATTCATTTGTTACAATGTTCTGATTGGTTCGGCAATAAGTATTTTTCTCAAATGGAGTTAACGAATATCAACATGTTTTAGAAAATATGTGGAAAGTTAGAAAAAAAAGAATTATTACTTTGAAAAGAGTTCTACTTATGATATTCTAACAAGACTATTATTATATAAAAATATAAAAATTCTAATATAAAAATAAATTCTTTGTAGAAAATAAATCAATAACGCCCATTTTTCTCAGGAGTCTAGGTACTATAATAGCATTACACTGTACAGAATGTGAAGTATTTGTATTAACTTATATTAAAGCTATAAGCAGGTAACTTTTGGTGCAAAATGGTCCACTTGTGTGGGAGGTACCAAAAGGGGCGTGGCAACATCGCCCACTTTTCTTGAGGTGTTGGCGACTAATAACACTGTCCAACAAATTAAGACTTTTTAATTGGAACAGAATGGCGACCCTATAATTCTGAAAGGGCATATTGAGTAGATAATTTTTGTAGAATAAAATTATGGTCTAGCTGGTCTGAATATTTTTTAAAGTGGGACAAAGTTTTAAATTTTTGTCCGAAGGGAGCATTATGCTATGAAAAAAATGCTATAAGTTAATGTCTGAGAGATTTCTTATTATCAGAGTTATATAGTGGAATTTTATGAGGATCATTTTTTTGGGAGATCTTAACCCTCTAACACCCCTCTTAATGGGTCAATTTGGTCCTTTTTTTGAAAAAATCCAAAAAAGTCCTTTTAAAAGGGATATTTAAAAAGGACATTTAAGGATTAAAATATTCTACGAAAAATGTTGCGGAAAATTTCAGTGGCGGTGGCAAAAGACACCAAAGTTGTGAATATAGCTCTTTACGCTTATTTAGCAAAATTACACTCCAACTTATACAAATCAATAATATATTTGAACTGTTTATCTTGAAAGTGACGTAAACCCCATTCTGCTTTACTCGAATCACCATTAGAAAAAGAATAATATATATCTATTATTCACATAGCCTTTTAACGATAGTAATCTTAGTTCAAAAACAGAATACGCCACTTTCAATATAAACAGTTAATTTAAAGTCGTGATAAATTAAAATATGTTTCGAAGTCTGATTGCTAAAACTTTTATTAAGAAATGACGAGATATGTTTCGTAACATCTTCGTAAATTTTTTAATAGTGTATATTTTTGTTGCTTCAATGTTTTCGAGTAAAATGGAATTGGTAAATAATAAAAAGAGGAAAATAGCAATATTGTATCTATGGGTAAATGTATAAGTTATTACCTACATATATTGTAAAAACAAGGGAAATTAAAAAAAATCCTATTTTTTAATTTGGCCATCTTGTTTAGGAGGTACCAAAAGGGGTATGGCATTAACGCCAATTTTTCAATAGACTATGGGTACTATAAATATTTTGATTTATCGTGGCTATAAATTTACATTATATTTTTTTTGTATAAGTTGGCGTGTAATTTGGTAATTAAGCGTAAAGAGCTGAAATTTTCAGGCAAACATTTTCGTAGAATATTTTAATTTTTAAATGTCCTTTTTGAAAGGAATTTTTTGGATTTTTCCGAAAAAAGGACAAAATTGACCCATTAAGAAGGGAGATATAGGGTTAAGATCTTCTACAAAAATGATCCCCGTAAAATTCCACGGCATAACTTTGACAATAACAAATCTCTCAGACATTAACTTACAGCATTTTTTGCATTTAGTATAATGCTCCCTTCAAAAAATGAAAACTTTGATCCACTATAAAAAAATACTCAGAGCAGCTGGACCACAATTTTATTCTACAAAAATGATCTAATCAACATGCCCTTTCAAAATTATAGTGTCGATACTCTGTTCCAGAAATACTTTTGGACAGTGTAATGAAATACTATATGTGGAATTTCAGAAGATGCGAGTAAATAAAAGTTAACCCTTTGTGGGGGAGGTACTAGAAGGGTTGGACCAATATGACCCATTTTCGAACTTAGCCGGAGATAGAGAAAAATATTACCACGTACCAAATTTGAAGTCAATCGGTTACTCCTTTCGAGAGTTATCGTGTGCCCCAGCCAGCAGACGGACAGACAGATGGACAATGCTCAAATGACTTAAAATGGCCCAAATCGAATTTTCGCCAAATATACATGGGGCTTAGGTCACTCCTTCGATGTGTTACACTTTTGGCCCGTAGTAAATGAAACATACCTTCCTCTCTAAGGCGAGGGGATAATGACCCAAATCATATTTCCACTAAACATACTTGGGGTCTTAGGTCACTCATTCGATGTGTTACACTTTTGGCTCGTAGCAAAAGATATATATCCTGAGGGGATATCATGTTTAATAGATGCATTTTGGCTTATAAAACTTGGGCAATATTTTGTTCTATTTATAACTCCTCCAGATTGAGATTATGTCACACCCGTGACATTGGGATAACACACCCGTTACATATTAATATATTTACTACAAATGGAATAATAAATTAATTTTAAGGAATGAATTCTACAATATACACTATACTCTCGAGAAACCAACAAAATTAGTTTTTGTTGGCAGTACTCAGAAAAATTTTACAGTATGCAAAAAAAGCGACTGACAAGATTTTAGCCAAACGTAAGGTCACACCCGTCACGGCGATATATCATCCATAATTTTTTATACCCGCCACCATAGGGTGGGGGTATACTAACATTGTCATTCCGTTTGCAACACCTTGAAATATTGATCTGCTACCTCATAAGTATATGAAGGTTTGAAGAACGCTTTAACACTGCTAAAGCGTTCCTCAAACCTTCTTTAACTTTTTATGAATAAGGCCCTATATATTCATGATCGTCGTGAAATTCTAAGACGATTTAGCCATGTCCGTCTGTCTGTTGAAATCACGCTACAGTCCGCAATAATAGAGCTAGGTTGATCAAATTTGGTAGAAATACTTCTTATAGTTGCAGGTCGTTTGGGATTGCATTAGACCATATCGGTCAAAGTTTTGATATAGCTCCCCTATAGAGGTCGCTCCAAAATACGGGTTTTGAGCCATAGATACAAGGTTTTTAAAGCAATTTTGTTGAAACTTTGTAGTTTGTATTCTATTTTGACTAGAATTCATCACAGTAAAAATTTTGCAAATCGGTTGATATTTTGTTATAGTCACCCTATAGAGGTCGCTTCAAAATAGACTTATTTAAATCATAAATACCACATTTTCTAAGCATTTTAAGCGAATCTTTGCAATTTGTGTTTCATTTAGACAAGAATTCACCACAGCAAAAATGTTTTAAATCAGTTCATATTTTGTTATAGTCCACCTATTGTTTAAACCATAAACAGCACATTTTCTAAGCAATTTAGCTGAAACTTTGTAGTTTGTATTCTATTTTGGCAAGAAAATTTAGTCAGTTTATATTTTGTTGTAGTCCCCGTGTAGAGGTAGCCCTCAAATATGCATATTTAAGCCCATAAATACCACATTTTTCAGATGAAGAGCCAAAGAATTTGGCTAAAAATTGCAGCATTTTTTTTTTCAAGGTTCACTTCAACCAAAAAGAATGGTTCGAAGATTTGCTCCATATCCAAAGATTTTTCCAGTAATATAATTGAATGCAATCCATGGTGGAGGGTATATAAAATTCGGCATGGCCGAACTTAACGTTTTACTTGTTTTATTTAAAATATTCTTTAATTTGCTTGCATATCAGTAGGTAACACTTAAGTATATCTACTTAAACAACCCTTTATGAATTGTCGTAAAAATAAATTAAATAGATCAAAATCAAGAACATACTCAGTAACAATTTCACATCCGTTCCGTTGGAATCACCCTAAAGGCAACTTCTCAGAAAATAGACATTTTAAAGAAAAAAAAGTTTAAAAAAATTCACCAAAAAATTTTCTATAATTATTTGTTTTTATTGTTTAGGACACCATATTACATCAGAAAATGTTATGCGCAGCCTTTGGACAAAAATGTTGTTGCATAGTGTAATCGGCTCTGCCAGACTTACATTCCCTACTGTCATGCTTTTGTCATGTTTAAGTAAGTCAAATTTTAAATCAAATTCTAAATAGTCAACTTAACAGTTTAAGTTTAAGTAGTTCACGATTTAGTACAAGACAACAAATATTCAACTAAACTTCTGAGCTTTTCTTTTTTTGTCAAACACTTCCATTGTAACTTGTGCACATTTTTTTGTTTTCCTAAGGATATTATTTTAAATAGTACTTTTTGAATATTTAAAACAGCAGCTGCATATAAAAACTTTGTAGCATTACTCCTACTTCATGGCTTTCTTAGTACCAATTAAGACAAAATTCTTGTCGTGTCTCCAAAATAAACATGTATCGTTTTAAACAAAAACTTTGTGTTTTCAATGCATGAGAAGAAAGTCACCTGTCATCTGTCATAAATGACTAAAATGTGTAACGTAACACGGACGTGAATTGATTTCAGCCACGAACCACATGCACACGCACGCGTACAAATGAAAGTGGATGTGAAATTGTGAACATAATCTTGCTGGAAACGTTCTACAAAGATGTTTTGCAACCAGACAAAAACTCTCTTGAGGGTATTTTTTTGTGATGTTTTAATATTGTGTATTATCTTTATGAAATTATTTTATAAATGGTTTTATGGCTGCGAGAGTTGCTGTAAGGACATTGTTGTTTATATTATATTGTACATTGAAAAAAATTCAGAAAAACTTTTCTTCATTAATAGTTTCCATAGATTCTAAACGGAAGTCCAACCATAATGCCCGATGTTAATGCCCGAGATTGTGCATGGCCGAACTTAACACTTTTATTTGTTTTACTTTACTTATTTAGTAATTTTTCATGATTTTGTTGCACAGTTTTTAAAGCAACTAAAATATTGAACCTGATCGAAAAATCTAAAGATCATAGGAAGTTGTTCCCAAATATTACTTTGGATGAAAGAATTTTTTCTTCCATCTAATGAAAAAAAGTCAAATTACAGCAAACTTAAAATATTATTTGTTTTAATCAAAACTCTTTAGATCGAATTTTTCAGGCATATTACACAAAGCAACAAAAAAAATTTTTTTGTCCGAGACCTAAAAACCTTTTTTTTTTGTATAGAATTGGGCATTATATTTTTTTTAAATTAAAATAATTTTTTTTAAAAAAAAAATTCTAGAATTCCAATTTTCGTGGAACGTATCTTTAGTATTCGAACGATATTTGTTGAAGTATAAACTCGATAAAACCGAGATACCATTCAAACTAAAGGAAATTATAAGGGCTAAAAATGCTGAAAACGACAATTTCATGTAGAAACCGAAGTTAAGCAACTGTTGCTAAAACAATTAAATAAAAAAAGACGACTTTTTCATTACACTGTTACATTCGTAACTTTTTGAGGAAAATGGTCCATTTGTTTGGCAACTTCGCCCATTTTTTACGGGACTGTAGGTACTATAAAAGCATTGCACTCCACAAAATTTCAAGTGTTTGTATATGCGGGAATCCAAGTTATAAGCCTTTAACTTTTTGTGCACAATGGTCCATTTGTATAGGAGGTACCAAAATGGACGTGGCAATAACGGCCATCTTGCACATGACTATAGGTACTAAAAGCATTACACTTCACAAAATTTCAAGTATTTCTGTGGACTGGAATCAAAGTTATAAGCCGTTAAGTCTTTGTGAAAAAAGGTCCATTTGTATACACGCAAAGAAAAAATTCGTTTCTGCGAAACGAAATATTAGACAACTACAATTCTCGTTTACGACAACTGAAATTTCTTTTGGTCAGAACAAGTTTCTGTCACAACAAACGAAATTGCAATTGTCGTAAACGAGAATTGTAGTTGTCTAATATTTCGTTTCGCAGAAACGAATTTTTTCTTTGCGTGTAGGAGGTACCAAAAGGGAAGCGGCAACATAGCCCATTTTCCTAAATATGATAGCGATTAATAAATGATAGCGATAATATGTGAAAATGGAATTGTGAGAGATTCTGGTTAGTTATCTCATAACTACAGTCGTATATAAGTTATGGGATAATCAATATTTTACCAAATTGTTACCCTTCATGGGGGAAGTTCTCAAAGGAGTACCTCCCCATCTTGTACATGACTGTCGGTACTATAAAAGCATTACACTTCACAAAATTCGTGGGGGAGGTACTCCGTCGAGTCCATCTCTGACCTTAGCCTGAGATAGAAAAAAATATTGGCACGTACTAAATTTTAAGTCAATCGGTTAATCCTGTCGAAAGTTATCGTGCGCACCAACCAGACAGACAGACGGACAGGCTGACGTCTGTCAAATTATGTCTGTCAAACATGTCTGTTATAATACCGCTACAGTCCGTAATAATAGAGCTAGGTTGAACAAATTTGGTGGAAAAATTACTTGTAGTTCCATGTTATTTGGGATTGGAAATGAGCCATATCGGTCAATGTTTTAATATAGCTCCCCTATAGTGGTCGCTCCAAAATACGGGGTTTGAGCCATAGATACCACATTTTTAAAGCAATTTAGCAGAAACTTTGCAGCAAAAATTTTATAAATCGGTTAATTTTTTGTCATAGTCACCCTATATGTAGAGGTCGCTCCAAAATATACGTATTTAAGCTATAAATACAATATTTTCTAAGCATTTTAACTGAATCTTTGCAATTTGTATTTGATTAAGATAAGAATTCATCGCAGTAAGTATTTTTTAAATAAGTTCATATTTTTTTATAGTCCACCTATAGATGTCGTTCCCAAAAAGGCTTATTTAAGCCATAAATACCACATTTTCTAAGAAATTTAGGTGAAACTGGGTCAGAATATGTAATATTGACCTATGTAGTTTATTTTTGGCTATAATGTTTAGAAGCGGTTACAAATACATAAAATAATTTCTCGCTATCATTTTTTTTTTTTAAATTTTTTCAAAGAATTGTATGTGCATTTTAATTTTTGGAATAATTAAAACAATGAGTTTTTGTGTTTTACGAAATTTGTAATTGCTCTCGAACGGCTGAACCGATTTTAGCAAAGTTTACTTTGTTTTAAAGAGGACACAATGCTCCATTGTTATACCCTCCACCATAGGATGGGGGTATATTCATTTTGTCACTCCGTTTGTTACACCACTAAATATTGATCTGAGACCCCATAAAGTATATATATTATTAATCGTCGTAAACTTATAAGAGGATTTAGCCATGTCCGTCTATCCGTCCGTCCGTCCGTATGTTGTAATCACGCTACAATCTATAATACTTGAGCTAGGTGGCTGAAATTTGGTACATATACTTCTTATATCTGCAGGTATGTTGGCATTGCAAATTGGCAATATCGGTCCAATTTTGGTTATAGCCCCCATATATGGCATCTCCCCGATTTGACTTCTTAACGTCATAGAGACCACAAATGTCAACTGATCGGTTAATTTCCGCGGGCTTCGTGTATTTGATTTTTGATATTTTTGTAGCGTTATGTTGGTACTCATGTCCCTTACTTTTGCTGACAAGGTCGGCCATTTTGAATGTTTAGTTAATTTTTGACAGCTGTTGTGCTTGGATGTGTTTTAACTTGTCTTCGATTTTTATCTATTTCAGAAAATGGATCAAAGAATCTGCTTCAAATTTTGTGTGAAAAACAAAATAAAGTGCGCTGACGCATTCCGAATGTTGACTGTGGCATATGGTGAAGCTACCTTGGACCAAAGCAACGTTTGTCGGTGGTACAAAATGCTGTTAGAGGGCCGAGAAGATGCGAAGGACGAACAGCGCAGAGAACGAAGCCGAGGCAAAATTGTCGGCGGCGGCGGCTTGTTCAAAAATGGGTCGGCGGCGGCGGCTTTTCGGCTTGATTTCGGCTTACGATTTATTGTGCAACATAACAGATACACATTTATTGTACAACTTAGTTGGAAGTATGAGATTTTTCCCTTAAAAATTAAATCGAGCAAAAGAGAAATAATTAATGGTCTGAAATTAAACATATTTGCTGTACAAACGTATATCTGACAAATCTAGAAAGATCTGAAAGACTTCTTCTATTTGAAGTTTATTTTATATGCCTTCCAAAATATTTTGAATGTTACTACTTTCACTCGTCGAGTAAAAACTGGTAAAGGAAAAGACGTTTTGTAAATTCTCTCTTAAATTTGCCTAATACTTTTACTAGTTCATTGATCGAAAAAAGTAAACACAAAGTTAAATTAGTTTTTTAAATTTTTTCTATTTTATAAAAATATTTATTTTTTGTTATAGTAAAACTTGAACACATTTTGAACGCAAAGCTTAATGCTGATATACACATATTGTAATGCAATACAATATTAAATTTATATTTGTAAATTTTTGATATTAAATACCGATTATTTTCAATTCCACCGGTCGACACGATTTTAGGATTTGGCTAAGTCTAAAAATTTGGTTTCTTTTTTTGTTACTAATAAAGGGAAAAAATGTTTTGTTTGCTAATATCTACTTTGTAGAAATTAGAGCAAATTATCGAATTTTAAGAAAATTGAATTGTTTTCCTCGATACAACATTTTATATTAAACATCGATTTTCTTCGGAATTAAGAGAAATGGTTCTCTAGATGAAAGGCGTAATTAAAAAATTACAACGGCGGCGATTTTAATGAGCCGGTATGAGCCGATGAGAACGGCGGCGATTTAAAGCCAATTTTAGCCGACCTATCGGCGGCGGCGTGGCTCAACAAAAAAAAATCGCCTTCGGCGGCTTATCGACTAAAACCTGGCTGGCTTCGTTCTCTGGAACAGCGTGCCGGACGCCCGAGTTCGGTCGAACGTAAAGGTTTTCCTCACAGTTTTCTTTGATTGCAGGGGCGCGTGGTGCATTATGAGTTCTTGCCACAGGGTAGTACGGTCAATAAAGAATATTACTTGCAAGTTATGCGCGATTTGTGCCATAGTAATGGCGTCGCAGCCACCGTATTCCCCTGACCCAGCCCCCTGTGACTATTTTTTGTTCCCAAAACTGAAAAGGCCCATGAAAGGACGATGCTACGCCACGATTGAGGAGATAAAGACGGCATCGAAGGAGGAGCTGAACAAGATCACAAAAAATGATTATTTGAAGTGCTTCGAGGATTGGAAAAAACGTTGGCAGAAGTGTATTATATCCGAGGGGAATTACTTTGAAGAGGACAAAATAGATATTCCTGAATAAATAAATACTTTTTAAAAAAATACAAAATTCGAGATATTTTTTGAACATACTGTGTACACCCGGTAACCTTCACTCGAACAACGGTAGTCATAGGTCCATGTTTTGATATAGCCCCTATAAAAAGGTCCCTCTAGATTTGACTTTTTAACGCCACAAAAACCTCAAATTTCAACGAATTGGGCTGAAATTTCGTATAATGAGTTTATTAGTACCCGTAACGTGCGATCCGTGGTGTAGGGTATATACGATTAGGTATGACCGAACTTATCGCCTTTTCTTGTTTGTATATCGGAAGAGAAACACGAGTTACACGCGCTTGAACATTTTCTTCACCCGATGTGGCCAATCTTGAGGCTCTTTAGCGCCGCCCCTGTCTGACATAGGCGACCCAAATGTAAAACTTAACTTCTCTAAATCCTCTTCATCTACCATAACTAGTTTGGTCGCAAACTGTCGAATTATTCCCCTTTTTGAATTCGTACCACTGTGCAGTGTTTTGCAAAAAGTCTTGGTATTTCGTCCATAACTTTTACAATTATTGAGTCTCACAAACATCTTTTAGTGTTCTGGATTTGTCAGAGTGCGACGAATATTCTGTGATTTTTAATAAAATCAAGGGGGCAGCAATTTTTTCTACAAAGGTTTTTCAAAAAAAAAATTCGTGATGATAACAGACCTTCTTTTCTTATTTGTAACTGCTTATAAACATTTTAGCCAAAAATAATCTACACAGGTCGATATTAAATATTCTGACCTAACTTTGCAGTTTATATTCTATTTTAGCAAGAATTCATCAAGCTATTTTAAAGCTATTTTAAACCATAAATACCACATTTTTCAGGTGCAGTGCTTGGCTAAAGAATTTGCGGTCTAAAAATTGAAGTGTTCGTTTTTTTTAATAATTTACGTAAACAACAAGTAAGAAAGTTTCAGTCGGGTAAACCGACTAAGGTATACCCTTACTTTGTGAGTAATGTAATATTGAATATTACATGAATTATTCTCTAAATTTGTATGGGAGGTACCAGAAGGGTTTAGGAAATACACCTATATTTCGCTCAATAGTAGATACTTTAAAAACAATGCACTGCGCCGAATTATAACCGTATATTTGCACTGGTTTATTAACGTTATGAGATATTAAATTTTGGTATGAGTTGGACATTTTGTGTGGGAGGTACAAAAAGGGGCGTGGTGATAACGGCCATTTTGTACAGGGCTGTAGACACTTCAAAAGCGTTACACTGTGCAAAATGTTGTGGCATTTTCGTGCATTTTTACTCATGTTGTGAGTTCTTAACTTTTTGTGCAAAATTGTACCTTTGTGTGGGATATACAAAAAGGGGCGTGGCAAAAGCGTCCATTTTTCTCGAGTTGATAGCGACTAATAAACTAATGCTATGTGTGGAATTTGAGAAGATTCGAATAAGTAGTATAGCAGTTATTAAAGATTCAATATTTTACAACATTTTAACACTTTGTGGGGGAGGTACTAGAAGGAGTGGACCAATATGGCCCATCTTCGAACTTAGCCGGAGATAGAAAAAAATATTACCACGTACCAAATTTGAAGTCAATCGGTTACTCCTTTCGAGAGTTATCGTGCGCACCAGCCAGCAGACAGACAGACGGACGGACATTGCTCATTCGTCTTAAAATGACCCAAAACGAATATCCGCCGAACATACTTAGGGTCTTAGATCACTCCTTCGATGTGTTACACTTTTTTCGTAGCAAATGATATATACCCTCGTCACACTAAAGTGAGGGTATAAAAAGGATCGTTTCATGATTTGCCCATATCCAAATATTTTTAAAATTTAATGCAATCCATGGCGGAGGGTACATAAGATTCGGCATGGCCGAACATAACGCTTTTACTTCTTTATGGTTTATTTTGTGCCAGCAAAAAACGATTTTTTTTTTAAAAATCTTATTTTTTCTAATTGTTTTAACGACAGTTACTAAACTTCTGCTTCAACATGTAAGTGTTATTTCTAACATTTCTAATTTCCTTTAATTTAAGTCAAAAAAAACATAAAACTTACCGGCGTGTGGTCGTGTTTTCAACTCGCTCCGTATGTGAAGTAAATAATAAAGAAACCATACATTCCATCAATCCCAAAAAGTCTTCTCCAGATTATACTTTCCGTGTGCTATAGTGGTATATTGAAATCCACTCGCATATCCGGTCGGGTTCTCGGTTGAAAGGCATTTTAATTCAACAAACGTAGACAAAAAAACAAAGAAATTTGCAATTTTAACAAAATTGCATTAATTACGATAAAACTATTTACTATATCCATCTCGTGTAAATAAATAAACAGCAGCTGATCTCGTCACTCATTGTGACAGCTACATGGTGTTGCCAGACCACTGTGTTTTTAGCATAGTTGGTGGTGTTCATTATTTATATGAAATTGTGTCATCCTGTGTCACCCTACAAATAAAACTAACGTTCACGAAATTTAAATATAAAAAATGAACTCTAATAACCCGCCTCCTGGTGGGGGCACTCCTTTGAGAGGTAATAGGGTGCATATTATACAAAATGAAAATACAATGCTAAAACAGCAAATACAAGATATGCAACATAATATAGATCAAATACTCAATGAGTTACAAAAACTAAAACAAGAGAACATTCAACTAAAAGAACAATTGCTTCACGGTAATGGTGCTCAATATAATGATAATGATGAAATGAGTAACGAAGCCGGTACATCGCGTGGCTCCAATAATCGAGAGATCGACGATACAAATGAGGTACATCAACAGTATCATACAGATGAGGAAGAGCTAGAGAGAGAAACAAACTGGATCTTGCAAAAGTCAAAGAAAAATAAATCTAAATCTAAAATTCGAGCAGGCAACCAATCCTCCGATAACCGAAACCAACCAGAAATCGTTCAAATAGAAACTAGTCCAAATAAACAAACCCAACAAGAAAAACTGGAGAAACCCCCGCCTATTAACATTGTCGGCATACCCAGCTACGAAAAGATAAAAGATATTCTGAAATCTGCCAATATATCTAATTTTACCATTACAGCGTTGAACAATAATGTATGGAAAGTTAACACAATTGATTCCAATGGCTATAGAAGTTTATCATCGACATTAAATTCTATGAAAATCGAATGGTACACATATGAAAATAAAAATGATAGGCCGAATAAAGTAATCATTCGAGGACTCCATCCTACATGCACCAAAGAAGACATAATGGAAGAACTAAAAACGAAAGGATTTAATCCCATAGACGCTGTTAATATACTGAAGAAAGAACGTATTGAAAATAGTAATAAATATAACTATAGGCAATTGCCAATTTTCCGAGTTACTTTCCATAAAGATGATTCTACTGAAGAAATATACAAAATTACCAACATACTCAAGCTGAAAGTTAAGGTAGAAGCTGTCAGGCCACAAACAAAACTAATACCCCAGTGTAAACGATGCCAAGGCTTTAATCACACCAAACACTACTGTCAAAGGGAAGCGAGATGCGTAAAATGTGCAGGCAAACATGACACAGAGGAATGTACCTTTCCAAAAACAATTGTACCGAAATGTATTAATTGTAAAGGAAACCATCCGGCCAGTTACAGAGGTTGCGATGTAGCTAAGGAATTGCAAAAAATAAGGAACAAGAATCGATTACTAAAAGATTCACCGGTTGACCCAAGAAAAGAAGAATCCCAGCAATTACCCTCGCAACTACAACGAAAAATCCCTAACCATAAACAGACTAAAACTTTTTCCGAGGTATTGATCCCCGATACTCGCAAAACATCAATTCCAGATAATATTACCATCCTATCTGAAATTTTTACGAAATATGGAAAAAATTAACCGTAGGCTTGATTCTCAAGCAGAACTTAATGAAAAATTGATTGAAAAAATCAATGCTATAATAATCAATTCTCAAAACTAATAATATTTATTAATGATGTCTCTACGCATAGCAATATGGAATTGTAACGGTTTGATGACCCGTATCAATGAAGTAGACTATTTTCTACATGAACACAAAATAGATATACTCCTTATATCGGAAAGCCACCTCACCGAACAAGCCTATGTCAACATCAAAGGCTACAAAATTTATAATTCACTACATCCCTCCCAAAAACCAAGAGGAGGTGCTTCTGTTATAATAAAAGAAAACATAAAACATCACGAAGACGATAAAATCGAAAACGAAATGTTTCAGATAGCTAGTGTCTCTATTAACCTGAAAAACAATAAATGGTATAGAATTGGTGCAATCTACTCCCCACCTAGATACACTATTAAATGCGAACAATACTTAAACATGCTAAAAACATTTGGTAATAACTTCATTATAGGTGGAGACTTCAATGCAAAAAACAAGTTGTGGGGATCAAGACTTACGACACCTAAAGGATGTGAACTTTTCAAAGCTTGCAGATCACTAAAGTGCAACATTTATTCCGGAAACGAACCAACATACTGGCCGTCACACGAAGATCGTATACCTGATCTTATTGATTTCTTCCTGTTGAAAAATATTTCAAAAAATTACATTTTGGTAGAAAATACTACAGCGTTGTCATCATCCGACCATTCTGCTGTTATAATGTCTATAAGTGATAGAGTTATCCAAAAAGAAAGTCCATGCTTTCTTTCCAATAAAAGAACAAATTGGCAACTCTTCAAATATAATTTGGACGAGAAAATAGACTTGCACATTTCATTAAAAACAACATGTGAAATCGAAGATGAAATAGTAGAATTGAATAGAGCAATTCAAACAGCTGCATGGGAAAGTACTCCTGATATAACAACAACCTACACAAATTCAACATACCCAAAAGAAATCAGAGATTTGTTAGCAAAAAAGCGCAAGGCTAGGAAAAAGTGGCAAAGAGAGAGAACTCGGGAAAACAAAACAATATTAAATAGTCTCATAACTGAGCTTAAACAGCTAACAAATGAGTCCAAAAACAAATCAATGTCTGCATATCTTTCAAACTTATCAGCAAGCAAAAGCACAAATTATAACTTGTGGAAAGCAACAAAACATTTAAACCAATCACCACCGCAAATCCCACCAATCAAAAAAAGTGATGGCACATGGGCACGAAACCCACAAGAAAAAGCCGAAATGTTTGCAAATCACTATGAAGACATATTCAAACCTCTGGAAAGACAATCCACAAATGAAAATGTCAACAGGGTTGATAAAATAGATAGAGTCCCTATCAAGCCAACTTCACTTAAAGAACTGAAGAATGTAATTGAAAATGACATAAGCGCCAAAAAAGCACCGGGTTATGACCTGATAACCGGAAAAGTAATAAAAAAGTTGACAAACAAAGCCTTAAAGAAATTACAGTACATTATAAATGCATGCTTTCGTTTACGATACGTCCCACTTCAATGGAAAGTGGCGGAAATAGTAGTAATACATAAACCTGGTAAACCCGAACACCAATTAACATCATATAGGCCTATATCACTTCTTCCAATAATTTCCAAGGTTTTTGAGAAAATCTTACTAAAAAGGCTTCAACAAATAATAGACAGAAGACAGCTGATTCCAGTTCATCAATTTGGATTCAGAACTCAACACTCTACGATCCAACAAGTTCACCGAATCGTCGATGTCGCAGAAAAGGCAATCGAAAACAAACAAATATGCTCAGCAGTGTTCCTTGACATAGGTCAAGCTTTTGATAAAGTTTGGCACCAAGGTCTACTGTTTAAGCTTTATACTGACCTACCTAACCAATTTTACGAAATACTAAACTCATATCTAAGCAACCGTTACTTTCGTGTAAAGCTCGAAAATGAGTATTCCAATCTAAAAACAGTAAATGCAGGGGTTCCTCAAGGTAGTGTCCTTGGTCCAATATTATACTTGTTATATACTAGAGATATTCCGAGTCCAACTAACGCAACAATTGCCACATTCGCAGATGACACAGCTATCCTTACCACGGCAAACACTGAGACAGAAGCTACAAGCAATCTTCAACAAACCTTAAACGCTATTATAAACTGGATCAACAAATGGAGGATGTTAATAAACGAAAGTAAGTCCATCCACATTACATTTACAAATAAGCGCACATCACACTCTCCACTTCTAATAAACAACAAACGAATACCATATGCAAATAATGCCAAATACTTGGGAATGAATCTTGACACCAAACTTAAATGGAAGGAACACGTGAAGAAAAAAAACAAAGAAATTAAATTAAAGTTCAGTCAAATTTACTGGCTACTAGTTGATAATAGAGTATCTATAAAAAATAAATTACTTTTATACAACCAAACTATAAAGCCAATATGGACTTATGGCATACAGCTCTGGGGCTGTGCAGCGAAGAATGAAGTTGACAAAATTCAAAAAACACAAAATCTGATTTTGCGTACCATAGTTAAGGCCCCATGGTATATCAGAAATAGCGACCTACATAGAGATCTCAGAGTGAACACAATTGTGGAAGAAATATCACTCAGTGCTCGGAAGCATGCCAATAAATTACAGGACCATGCAAATCCCGACCTAAGGAAAATCGTTCACAACTATGATGCCACCAGGAGACTGCAGAGGACTATTCCCATGGACCTAGCAATATAACAGATGAAAATACTTAAAATAGAGTGTAATTATTGTATTATATCTCAACAACTTTGCTTGCTAATGTTAACTATTTAGTATTAAGCATAGAATTTATTACTAATGTAAAATTACTAAATGAGTGCTACTCAGTTGTAATAGAAATAAATGATAAAAAAAAAAAAAAAAAAAAAATTTAAGTTTACCCAGGCATTATCTAGCATATACTTCGAAAAATATATTAAAGGCACCCAGCTTCCACGAAAAATGGAATTTACAGTGAAAATTTTGTTTAATATTTTTCCGTGATTAGGGCTCCGTATTGCACCAGAAAATGTTATACACAGCCCTTCGGCAAAAATTTTGTTGCATAGTATTATTATTTGTTTTTGTATTAAAAGCAAATAATGTTTGCTTGCACATGTAACTGCAAATGAAACTCTCTACTGCGGAGGGAAGGAAGGATTCGTACGAATTGGCTCGGAAGTTGAAAATTACTTCATTATGTACTTTGTCAATTTAAATTAAAAATATATTTATGTACATATGTACATTATGAGAGAGTATCCCATGTAAATACTCGTATATGCTATATTTTTTAATAATACATTTTGTGTTTGTTTTACTTTCCTTGCTACATTCATATATAACCCTCTACCCCTGTCCCAGTCCCTGAACCAGCAACCTCTTCGTTTTCAATTGCTCATTCTGCTCTTCATCACCATGATCAAAGCAGGACTGTTCCCTGTTCCCTATACGTTGTTCGTTATTTTTCCATTTTCATCTATACTGGAAATTATCTGACATCATTCACCTAAAGCTTTAAAAGTCATTTATTAAATTTGTTTCTAAAGTGTTACATACATCGTTTCCTTTAAAAACCCCTTATATACATACACTCACACATATATACAAACAGAGTGTCTTATGTAGATAGAAGTGTTGGTGTATGTCGTAAAATGAGATATATATTCGCATATACATATAGATATATGTATACTTATTCCAAAGACCAAATTCAACATCCATACTTTAGTGTCTAGAGTATCTATGGCAGAAGAAACCTAGCTAGTATCCCTATAGATAGAAATATAGGTGCTGGGTCTGAGCGCGGAGGATGCACAGGCATAACTACACCATTTCTGATGGATGCTGACAAAATACAAATTTTGTATTTCGTTTGCACAAAACTTGTATAAAACATTTCTACATTGTCATTTGTTAGAATACTTATATTTAAACCAGTAAGGAAAGGCAGAAAGTCGGGCGGGGCCGACTATATAATACCCTACACCTCCCTAACAATGCGATAAGAGTCATTGCGATAATAATTTGGAATAATTGGTAAATGGGTAAGAACATATATATGTGGATATATCTAATTCTGAACCGATAATCGCTAAATTAAGCAAATTGAGAAACATCTTTCTGGAGAATTTTGTAATGATCGGAAGCAAAGTACAACTTCTATAGCGCTTTGTAACCAAATCAGGAGGAACATATATATGGAAGTTACATATAAATCTGAACCGATTTTCCCTGAATACTCATTCATGTAAAATAGAAACCTCTTTCTGGCGAATTTTGTACTGATCGAATATAAAATACAGTCTCTACAGCGCTTAGATGTCAAATCGGGGCTAACATATATATGGGGGATATATCTAAATCTGAAGCGATTTTCTCCGAATTTGGCAGTATTCATTCATGTAATAAGAAACCTCTTTCTGCCGAATTTCGCTCTGATCGGATATAAAATACAGTTTCTACAGCGCTTGAATTTCAAATCGGGGTTAACATATATATGGGGCTATATCTAAATCTGAACCGATTTTCTCCGAATTTGGCAGTATTCCTTCATGTAATAAGAAACCTTTTTCTGCCGAATTTCGTACTGATTGGATATAAAATACAGTTTCTACAGCGCTTGAATTTCAAATCGGGGTTAACATATATATGGGGGCTATATCTAAATCTGAACCGATTTTCTCCGAATTTGGCAGTATTCCTTCATGTAATAAGAATTTCTGCCGAATTTCGTACTGATCGGATACAAAATACAGTTTCTACAGCGCTTGAATTTCAAATCGGGGGTAACATATATATGGGGGCTATATCTAAATCTGAACCGATTTTCTCCGAATTTGACAGTATTCCTTCATGTACTAAGAAAACTTTTTTCTGCCGAATTTCGTACTGATTGGATATCAAATACAGTTTCTACAGCGCTTACATATCAAATCGGGTGTAACATATATATGGGGGCTATATCTGAATCTGAACCGATTTTCTCCGAATTTAGCAGTATTCCTTCATGTAATAAGAAACCTCTTTGTGCCGAATTTCGCTCTGATCGGATATAAAATACAGTTTCTACAGCGCTTGAATTTCAAATCGGGGGTAACATATATATGGGGGCTATATCTAAATCTGAACCGATTTCCCCCAAATTTTGTATTGTCTCTAAGTGTATCACGAGACTACTCTCTGTCAATTTTTGTACAAATCGGTTCAAAAATGTTGTTTATACAGTGCATATATGCCAAATCGGAGGTACATATACATATATGGGAGCTATATGTAAATCTGAACCGATTTTAACCAACTTCAATAGGGATCGTCCTGGGGCCTAAATAAAGATATGTGCAAAGTATCGTTGAGATCGGACCATAATTGCGACCTGTACTTTGATTACAAGAATACATCTACAGACAGACAGACAGACGGACATAGCTAAATCGACTCAGAAAGTGATTACAAGTCGATCGGTATAATAAACAATGGGTCTATCTCTTCTCCTTTTGGGTGTTACAAACAAATGCGCAAAGTCATAATACCCTGTACCACAGTGTGGTGTAGGGTATAAAAATTTTAAGGTTGTTTGAAATGTTATAAGGTGCCTTTAGAATTTGGGATTTGAGATATATGCTCGATAAAGCCAGGATACACCTAAAATTAATCTTTATGAGGAAATTATGAGGAATAAAAATGTTAGTAATGACACTTTCACGTGTAATTAGAAAAAAAAATATTTTTATTCCAAAAAAATGTTTTTGGCTGGCACGAAAAACCCATAACAAATACTTATAGAAAAAAATTATCTAAAATTCGCAGTTTATTCCAGTTTTTTAAAGTCAGCATTCATGAAGAAAACCTATTTGAAAAATATCTATGGATTAATGTAAAAATTATAGCACTTTTGGTAGAAATAAGAGAATTTCAATTTCAAGAATTTCAATTTAATAATATGGAAAAAAATCGATTATATGTATATATTCTGCGTATTTGTCGATAGTTTAGCGGCTCTCCTAGCACTCAAATCCAACATCGCCGCATCAAGACGTGTGAAAGACTGTAAAGAAGAACTTGCTAAGCTATGTCGTGTGGTACAAGTATTTCTCACCTGGATCCCTGGACATAGGGGACTTGAGGGGAATGAAAAAGCAGACGAACTAGCTAGAGCAGGATCCTCTCCTCACGACCACCAGATGGCGTCAGTCGCAGCGCATCTGGGAGTCGTTAAATTACTACCAGATATAAGCAGAGACTAGGTGGGATAGGACTGAAGCATGTGGAATATCCAAAAGCACCTGGCCAAAATACAACATTCAACAAACAAAGTTTCTGATCAACCAAAATCGACGGAACTTGTTAAGACTAATTCTGAAACTAAACAAGATCGAGATTAGTAAGATGATGAGGGTTCTAACGGGACACTCAAGCTTGCAGGCACATCTTCATCACATAGGACTAGCTGAAAACGACGAGTACAGGGCATGCAGGGAAAACATCGAAACGATGGAACATTTTCGGTGTCACTGCCCAGCTTTCACACATGCAAGATACCGATATTTCGGTTCCGACATATTGCCAGACTTGACTCATCTCAGAGGATATGACTGGAAGATACTGAGAAAATACGTGTCTAGTACCGATTTTCTGTAACCCGTGGAGTATAAAAATCATAAATAAGGAGCGCACAACAGGCTGAACCACTGGCTTAAGTGTATGTCCATGGACATGAGACGTTTAAACGTATCCTCTATTCAACCTAACCTAACCTAATTGCGGTGCTAACTGGCCTTTGGCCGGTTGGAAATAATACAAAGTGTTTAAAACTTCAATACAACTACCATTGTCGCAATTGTGGTTGAACACCTTATCTGTTCCTGCCCAGGACAAATACAACGCAGACTTAAAGATTTAGGTCGAACGTTCCTTCATAACCTCCTCGAGGCGACAGAGATAGGCCTGGGAGACCTTGTGAAATACCTCTATTTATCAGGCTGGATATAAAAACACAAAGGAATAACAGACGTTACACGAGTGGTGTGCTTATCAAAACGTTATATTAACATACTAATTGAGGCTAAAGAACTTTAAGCAACTAACCAATATATTCTGGATCAAAAGATATACTCGTACTTGTCATTTATCCAGGGTAAATAAAGGGACACTACAAAAGTAGACCGACAGGGACAAAAGTAGACCGACAGGGACAGCAAACGACGCCATATTTTTTATCGGCCGATTTATGCTTGAAAACCGTCGAAAATTGGGTTCAGCGTCTGGACTTCTGCAAGCGTGCCCGTGGTGGCCATGCAAAAGAAATCGAGTTCCATACATAATGTCATCGAACGTACTTTCACAGGAATAAAGAATTTCATTGATATCAAAAACCGTTTTTGTTTTATTTAAAAAAAACTTTTGTAGCGCTCTTATTGACGGATATTGTTAAGTAATTTGTATCTCCTCACCTTAGAGAGAGGGTATACTTATATATATTTTGCTACCAGCCAAAAGTGTAACACATCGAAGGAGTGACATAAGACCCCAAGTATGATTGGTTTGGTGAAAATTCGATTTGGGGGTTTTAAATCATTTGAGCAATTTCCGTCCGTCTGTCTGGTGGCTGGCGCGCACGATATTTCTCGAAAGGATTGACCGATTGACTTCAAATTTAGTATGGGCCATATTGATCCACTCCTTCTAGTACCTCCCACACAAGGAATTAACATTTCGTAAAATATTGATTATTTAATAACATCTATACTACTTACTCGAATCTTCTGAAATTCCACACATAGTATTAGATTATTGGTCGCTAACACCTCAAGAAAAATGGGCGAAGTTGTGACGCCCCTTCTGGCACCTATCACACAAATGGAGCATTTTGCACCAAAAGTTAGTGCTTATAGTTTTAATATCAAATCATACTTGAATACTTGAAATTTTGTACACTGCAATGCTTTTACAGTACCTAGAGTGCCTAGAAAAGTGGGCGTTATTGCCAAGCCCCTTTTGGTACCTCCCACACAAATGGACCATTTAGCACTAAAATTTAAAAGCTTGTAACTTTAATACCAGTACATACTTTAAAGTTATTAAATGTCATTTAAATTGATAATATTTTAATTAAAACAAAAAATAAATAAAATTACGAATATTTTTGGGACTGAAGGTGAGGGGATTCTAAAGACGGTTTACCCGACTGAACTTTCTTAATAGTTTTATGTGACTCGTAGAACAATTCCTTTTAAAGGCAATCTCTGGATGGACTTTTTAGCTGAGTCACACTATATAGTTTTACGATAACTCTCGAAAGGAATTACAGATTTATTTTAATTTGGTATGTAATATTTTTGTTCTATCTCAGGCTAAGTTCGAAGATGGGCCACATTGGTTCACTTCTTCGAGTACATCCCTCACAAAGGGATAAAATGTATTGAATTATTGATTCTTTAATAACTTCTATACTACATATCCGAATCCTCTGTCATTATTCCAGTAGTAATAGTTTATCTGTCGCCATCACTATGAAACAAATGGGCGATATGGCCCGCCCCTTTATGTACCTCCCACACACGAAGGGACCATTGTGTGGGAAAAATTTAACAGCTTATAACCATAGTATCAGTGCAGATAAATACATGCTTGCAATCATTTGCAGTATAATGTTTTTGTAGTGCCTACAGTCCTATAAAAATTGGGCTTTAATAGTCTTATTCGTCAAGCCACATCGAAAAATTCACAATTACATATTATAACGGGTGATCTAAGTAGAGATACTTTTTTCAATAGCCTTTTTTGACAGATCACGTGTGAGTCGTTTCATGCTGTCATGTTATTTTTGTTAAGTATTGTTTGGCATTTCATTATGGAAATACTTACGTCTGAGCAACGTTTACAAATTATTCAGTTTTATTATCAAAATAATCGTTCGCCAATTGCGATAAGTCCATTTTTTTTAAATCAAAAAAAAATACACTTTCCAGTCGACCCACGACCTTGACACCCATGAGCAATATTTTAGCTCTCGTTAAGAGCTATATTTTTGCCATTGACCGATTCCCGATCCGACGTACAGGAATCATCGGTCCATATATCTTCAAAAATGATGCCAGTGAGAATGTAACCGGCAATGACGACCGTTATCGTGCCATGATAACCGACTATTTGATGCCTGAAATTGAAGCTCGTGATATCGGCGACATTTGGTTTCAACAAGACGGCGTCACTTCCCACACATCGCATCAATCAATGGATTTATTGGGAGAAGATAATTTCACGTTTTGGGCCGGTCGATTGGCCACCAAGATCGTGTGATATCACACCGTTAGACTTTTTCCTGTGGGGATATGTAAAGTCTAAAGTTTATGCAGACAAACCCGCTTCGATTCAAGCCTTGGAGCAAAACATCACTCGTGTCATTTGCCAGTTACCACTCGAAATGCTCGAACGAGTCATCGAAAATTGGACTCAACGGATGGACCATCTGAGACGTAGCCGCGGCCAACATTTGATAGACATAATCTTCAAAAAATAAATGCCAAAGAATGTTCTTTCAAATGATAATAAACATTCCCCATTCAATATGAATTTTCTGTGTAGTTTTCTTTAAAAAAGTAGGGAACCTTGAAATGGATCACGCTATACTTATAGAAAGCGTCGCGAGGCGTCGCTACCAAATTTTTTTAGAGTCTTCATTGAGACCTTCTGTTACATTCCGTAAAGATTTCACCTGCGTCATAGTTGCACTTTAGGCGGTATACCGAATTTTCAAATTGAAGTGAGTTGACTTGCTAAATTAGCTACAACTTTTAAAATTATACATCGATTTTCCTAGGAATGGTCTTATTTTATTCATTATTTTAGTCTGATTGACTTTACGATAATATAATAAACAATTTAAAGATTGTGCTTTTTCCGATGTTTTACGTCGCTTTTATTGAAAAGTTATAAAAATTTTAAAAAATAAAAAATGTTTAAAAAAAGATTTCCGCTGTATGAATAATGGGTACTTTATTTGCTTCCATTCCAAATTTCATCAAAATCCAAGCATTTTTGTAGATTTTACAGCATTTTGGACACAATTTCCCATTTCCGTCCATAGTGCGCTGGGAGCTCAAATATTTAAATATTTCATATAACATTTCAGCGTCCATTTTTCCAATCATGCTCAAACTTTGACCCGTCTTCGAACTTAACCTGAGATAGAGAAAAATATTAGCACATACCAAATTCCTAGTTAAATCGGTTGAAAGACAGACAGACGGACAGTAAATTAAATTAGAAGAGATGTTGATTTTGACACTTCCAATAGGGACTTCCGAACTTGGACAGTAAATAGCGACCATATTGTTGAAGCTACATCTGTCAATTTGGCTGTCATTTATGTGTTTTGGCAAATCACAATTTCTTGATATATATATATACCCAGCAAAATCTTGGTAAGTACCTGTCATTATTCCCTGCATTACCGAATAATGACATCTCATTATTCGCTGCTTTACTTTCGGCTTAATAATAATGACTTACCAATAATAACAAAAAAAAGGGATTTTTGTTATCAAAATCATTTTGGCAAGATTTTGTACAAGATTTATTTATTTTTCAAAATTTTTTCAAATAATACGTGCAGATTCGAAAGAAAATACCATAAATATTTACGTATATCGTATGATGTTAGATCATTGAAGAATTTTTCACATGGAGTTTGGGTCCAGAAATTCTAATCTGGCATGAGGAAATTGTTTCTAGAAACATGCGCGACAATGTGCAAAAAATTCTTTAAATGGCCATATCTACTACTTATTTTATAAGTTATTGGTAATGCATTATTGAAGTACTTAAAATCGTGAAAATATAAGCACTTATTTATGTGGTATGCCTATGCTACAAATAAGTACTTATTTTGCTACTTTATTGAAAGCTTTTTGGAAGTACTTTCCTCCAATGACATCCCCATGTTAAAATAATGAGAAAAGTGGCTAAATGATAATTACTTACCATTATCGAATTTTGCTTACTCTTCGGATTATTTGGTAATGAGAAATTTTGCTGGGTATGTATACGTCAACCAAAAAATTTTTAAAAATTTTTGACGGTACCAATCCACAAGAGACCAAGAGCGTCTAATGCATCCCGAAAAAGTCACTGTTTGGTGTCGATTTTGGGCTGGCGTCATCGGTCCATATTTTTCGAGAACGAAGTTTATCATTAGGCTTAATCAACGCTATAGGTCGATGATTACCAACGTTTCGTTAGGTTTGAAGTGGCAGATATGGACACCAACGACAACAATAGGAAGTCACGAACAATTTGACTTCATGGTCATCTGGCATGGAGGTGATGTAAACTGACCACCGAGATCGTGCTATTTGACCGCGCCAGTTCTCTTAAGTCGCTGGTTTTCGGACTAATTCAGCCTAATTTTTGCGCCAGAGTCATGGATAATCTGACATTTCGGATGCACCCAGTCCTACATACATAACGCCAGGAAACGAATGTAGTTCGACACACTTTGTTTTATTTAAATTTAAAGCTATGAAGCGTTAATGAAAGACCCTGTACAACCACTTTGAAGAGAAAAATTCAAATGTATACAGCCTGATTTTACAGGTAAAAAGTAATCAAAAATTGCATTGAGACGTTTTCAGGGGAAAATTCTGAAACATTTTTCAGGTCGAGAACATTCTAGATTTGGTAACTACTCACTATAACGATAATATCAACGGCGAGAGAGTCAAGCAAGTTCATGAAATTCTTAATCTGGGCATTTTGTTTGATTCGAAACTTAGCTTTAATTCTCATATTGACTACATCATTCCAAAAGCATATAAACTTCTTGCATTTATTAAACGCCACAGTTCTGATTTTAGTGACCCATATACTCGGAAAATTGTGTACATGACTTTTGTGCGCTCAACAATAGAATACGCGCAAATTGTTTGGAACCCGTCATCTTCTAAACAGGTCAACAGAGTTGAGAGAATACAAAGGAATTTTGTTAAATTTGCCCTGTCTTCACTCAACTTTGTTTATCCATTTCCTTCATATGAATCCAGGTGTAAACTTATTCACCTTCCAAAATTATCGAGCCGTAGATGTTTACAATCTTTAATGTTTTTATATAAAGTTATTTGTGGACTTATTGATTGCCCTAATTTATTAAATCTAATTCCTTTTAACGTTCCTTCTAGGAGATTAAGAAACAATGATTTTTTAAAGTACCACTACATAGAACTAATTGTGGTCTTAATGAGCCTATTGTTCGATCCCTTAGGGAATTTAACAAAATTTTTAAATTGTATAATCTGGATTTTTCTATGAAAATGTATAAATTTAAAAGTATACTAGAATTAATTTATTATTAAGCAATAGTCTGTAAGGAATTGTATTTCCATAGACGAAATAAATAAATAAATAAATTCATGGTAAATTGAAATCCGTTTCCATAATACATACTCGTACTATCAACGATAAACTCCTCGCCAATTAAAAAGTATGTCCACTGTGGCGTATGAATGACACTAGTGTAATGGCATTATGCGAACAAATCATTCGCCTAGGTGTACCCCAAACATCAATGAACACCAAGTAAGTAACAACAGCTGATACAGCTGAAATGTACTGCTAACTTTCAACATCGATACAGCTGAAATGCAGTACTGCTAACGCCGTCACATTCGTTTTTGAGTTAGTTGACTCCTCATCTCCACTCCCACAATAAAAATAAAATAAATAAATAAATCAAATTAAATATTGTGTTTCCTGTTTTAACTCCCGCCACTCTGGCGCGGATTAGCACTAACTCGTTGTCACGCAGCCGTCGACCAAATCTTAGTGAACGTCTGAGCCACCGACCCAGGAAACATGTGTTTTCGCATACAATCAGACAATCATTCTGAGGCGGCTTGTCAATCGGCAACGTCTGCAAATAACGAAACGAGATTGGCAGGAATATTGTGTTTTTAATCTACAATCGTACTATGATCTGTCGGCAGAGATCACCGGCGTGGTGAAGACCCGCTTTAATATCGTGCTGCCAAAGGATACTACTGAGATAAAACTACAACATATCTACGACCATTTGGATACACACTTTTACAAACCTGCCGATGTCGAGGTCGTTCTCGCTGACGACCACTTACCAAACATTCTATTGGCCGGCCTTATCCAGAAGTCGACTACAATGTCCATACCCCAGAGTACTAGATTCGCCTGGTCGATTTCCGGACTCTGTGCATTTTGAAATTGCAGTTTCAACCATTAGTTTAAGTTGAATGAATTCCATGAAATAATATTAGTCTTCCTTAGTTTGTAATGCATTTTTTGAATTAACTGAATTAAATTGTTGCACTCACTGAACGGCCCTCTGTATTACTCATTTTATTCCAGATGACAACCCTTTATCCATTCCCTGCCATGGAGGCAAAAGCTTTGACTCAAATGGACAAAGTGCTGCCATATTCTCTGTACGTTTCAGTGGAATTCTACTTAATTCCCCAAAAAAAAAATATGTCTCATTTTTTCCTGTCTCTGTACAGCAAATTCACTTTTGCAGCGTCAATACAAGCGGCTAGTAGCGGAGAGTCCTTCTCAATAAACTAAACAGTACTACTACTAATCTGAACTGTGCCTTTATCTTTTCTGTTTTTATTTCACCCTGTTACAATTTCTTGGAGTTCAATTTCTCCAATAATTTACAGTCCACTTCACAGAAGCAGCTCCTGAATTTATTCACAAGGTAAGAAAATTGCAGTTGCCACCAGCGCACAGTGGGAGGAATTCCAAAAAAGGGAAATAATTCGGCCGTTTCTTAACCAGACTACCGTCAATCCCACAATTCCCACAATAATTTAAAAATCCCCAAAAATGGGATTTCATGATTTTTGCCCTATATCTACCTACTATACTAAAAGCCGGGTTTCAGATTCCCTTTGCAGTTCAATGAACATATCAATATTCGATAAGTTTCAATATTATAGCTGAAATTTGTATAAACAATTGTGTATTGTGTAATAGTTTTGACCCGTTCATTCTTTGAGAACATTCTCTGGAAAGTTTCCTTTAAGATGATAGTAAATATGTGATACTTCTTTGAACTAACTTCTTCTAAAACTCGAAAATACGATATATCCTTTTTTCATAAAAAAATTATAAAAAATCGGTTGTTTTGAAAAAATAACTGCAAGTGGCTATAACTTTTGTCCTATTGGGGATATCGAATTATTTTTCATCATATAGGAAATTTTCTTGTCAATTCAAACGTGTAGACGTGGATGAAATCGATGCATATTCTGCTGCGATATGTACAAAATACTAGCACAAAGTCGGGTAAAAAATTAAAAATTCAATTTTCAATTGCAGATATCTCGGCAACTACACGAAATAATTCTTAGGTGTAAATTGTTGTTTGTGGACCTCGGTTAGTAGAACGCGCACATTGTCTGAATCGGACGATAAAGACAAAAGATACACGTCCTTAAACATTTTCTTCGCCAACTATGAATGTCCTGCAGTTCCGCCCCAAATTTAACATGCCAAGTTTAGTTGCAAATTGGTTGTCTGGTTAAGAAATGGCCGAAGTATTCCTTTTTTTGGAATTTCTCCCACTGTGCAGTGTTTAAGAAACTATTCAAAATCATCCAAAATACCAAAAAGCACCTACATTTATTAAAATTCGAAATAATTCTAATAATACGAATGGGTACCAAAAGGGGCCACTTTGACCATTTTTTTTATGTGATATAGGGACAAATAAGCTGTTACTATTTGTGGAATTACAGAAGCTTCGGATAGGTAGTATACTTAATAGGGACATAAATACTGTTACACACATTTTGAGCGATAACATTAAAATTAATGAATGCTTTTGGACCAAATTTGTGGTATATATTGATTGATATATATTGTAAACAAAAAGCAAGCATTCGATCGAAAAGTCCGCCTTTAGCCACAACAAATTCCAAAACAGTTTCTTGGTAAACTTTGGCCAGAAATGCAAGTCAATGATACCTTCGTAAGAGAAGCCCTACAAAACCATGACCGAAGCTGGATGATGGCCCTTTTCGACCCGTGGCATCAGTTCAGATGCTTCCTTAGAGGACCGTGTATACACCCTATCATTTTGGAACAAGATTGTTCTATGCAAGTTATCAGCGTGCTTCACCAAAAGACGTTTGCATATTTCTTTCCTATTATTTTTAATGCTGCTGTCAACAGTCTTGTTTGATAATTCGACTCATGAACTTTTGCGTAATATTCATCTCATGGGCCATGATTTTCTGTTTTCGGAGCGTATTTCGCAGAATTCTCGACATAGCGGCTTTGATGTCCTGCGGGGTTCGAACAGTACGAGGGCGTCACGACCGGTGGCGGTAAATACGTATATTTTGGAGCGCCCTCTATAGGGTGACTATAACAAAATATGAACCGATTTGTAAAATTTTTGTTGTGATGAATTCTTGTCAAAATAGAATGCAAACTGCAAAGTTTCTGCTAAATTGCTTGAAAAATGTGGTATCTATGGCTCAAAACCCGTATTTTGAAGCGACCTCTATAGGGGAGCTATATCAAAACTTTGACCGATATGGCCCATTTGCAATCCCAAACAACCTGCAACTATAAGAAATATTAATACCAAATTTGATCAACCTAGCTCTATTATTACGGACTGATTACACTATGCAACAAAAAAAAATTTTGTGTGTCCTAGACATAAAATTTTTTTTTTGTATAGATTGTGGCATACTGTTATATAAAATCAAAACCAAAAATTTTTCTATGGATACATTTTTTTTTTAAAATGTTTATTAAAAATGGTATTATAATTTTATAATGTCTGACATAAATCCTCATAAAATATAATGCAAGTGCCATGTCTCTTATACATATGTCTCTCTCGCATATGGCGAATTTAATATAAGCAAAAACATCATTTAAAAACGAAAAAATATGAAACAAGATTTTTTTGAATTTCCTTAACATTTACAAAATGGCTCATAACTTTTATTTACATCTATCCATACATTTTTTTCAAATAGACAGCGTTTGTATCGTTAGCAAGCTGGCTTTTTAAAAATGTGATAATATAATGTTTTCTATTTTTATACCCTACACCACACTGTGGTACAGGGTATTATAACTTTGTTTCACGGAAGATGTTTGTAACACCTGAAAATAACACAGCTAGACCTACCTTAAAGTATACCGATCGACTCAGAATCACTAGCTGAGTCGATTTAACCAGGTCTGTCCGTCCGTCTGTCCATGTAAAGTTGTTCGTCGACTATAGGTCGCAATTTCACTCCGATCGTTCTGAAATTTTGCAGTTTAGAGTATTTCGCAGCTGTTAAGATCGCTATTGAATTTGGTTGAAATCGGTTCAGATTTAGATATAGCTCCCATATATATCTTTCGTCCGATTTGACCCTTTAGTCCTATAGAAGCTGTATTTTACATCCAATCGTTTTGAAATTTAGAATGATAGAGTTTCTTGATCCATGAACCAACATTGCCGAATTTGAAAAAAATCGGTTAAGATTTAGCTATAGCTCCCATATATATGTTTCGTCCGATTTTGCTCTTTAGTCCTGTAGAAGCTGTATTTTACATCCAATCATTTTGAAATTTAGAATAGTAGAGTTTCTAGATCCACGAACCAACACTACCGAATTGGAAAAAAATTGGTTAAGATTTAGTTATAGCTCCCATATATATGTTTCGTCCGATTTGGCCCTTTAGTTCTATAAAAGCTGTATTTTACATCCAATTGTTTTGAAATTTAGAATGGTAGAGTTTCTTGATCCATGAACCAACACTACCGAATTTGGAGAAAATCGGTTAAGATTTAGCTATAGCTCCCATATATATGTTTCGTCCGATTTTGCTCTTTAGTCCTGTAGAAGCTGTATTTTACACCCAATCATTTTGAAATTTAGAATGGTAGAGTTTGTTGATCCATGAACCAACACTATCGAATTTGAAGAAAATCGGTTAAGATTTAGCAATAGCTCCCATATATATGTTTCGTCCGATTTGGCACTTTAGTTCTATAGAAGCTGTATTTTAAATCCAATCGTTTTGAAATTTAGAATGGTACAGTTTCTTGATCCATGAACCAACATTGCTGAATTTGAAGAAAATCGGTTAAGATTTAGCTATAGCTCCCATATATATGTTTCGTCCGATTTGGCCCTTTAGTTCTATAGAAGCTATATTTTACATCCAATCGTTTTGAAATTTAGAATGGTAGAGTTTCTTGATTCATGAACCAACATTGCCGAATTTGAAGAAAATCGGTAAAGATTTAGCTATAGCTCTCATATATATGTTTCATCCGATTTGGCTCTTTAGATCCAATCGTTTTTATACCCTACACCACACTGTGGTACACGGTATTATTTAAGTATAAAATGTCCCAAAAGTAAATTTATGTAAACAATTTATACATGAATTACAAAATTTATATATCAGAGTTATTCAATATTACGAGAGTGGTGTAGGGTATTATATAGTCGGCCCGCCCGACTTTCGCCTTTCCTTACTGGTTAAAAGTGTGAATAAATATTTTTTTCTATTTTTTATGGTTTTTTTGTTGTAACAGGAAGAAGTGTTTTTTTAAAAAAAATATTTTCTTCGCATATATTTAACGACTGTTAGTAAACCAAAGATTCTACGTGAAAGTGTTATTTATGTAGCCCTCATAATTCCCTTTAGTTTGAGGCATAACACGGCACAATAAGGCTTATACTTGAAATTATGGTCCAAATACCGAATGTACTTTCCATGAAAGCTGGAATTAAAAAAAAAAAATTTTAGAGATAAATTTTCCATAAAAAATGTTTTAATATTTTTTTCGTGTTTGTGACACCTAATTGCACCAGAAACTGTTATCCACATCCCTTGGACAAAACATTTTGTTGCATAGTGTTACAACAGACGGACGGACATGTCTAAATCGTCTTAGAATTTTACGACGATTAAGAATATATATAGTTTATGGGGTCCCAGATCAATATTTAGAGGTGTTACAAACGGAGTGACAAAATGAATATACCCCCATCCTATGGTGGAGGGTATAAAAATATATCTTTTTACAAAAATTTCACAACAAGTTTTAAAAAGCAAAAAAATGTTTTCCGTTTTTAAAAATATTGATGAAAAAGCTATGGAACCACTTTGGACAAAATTTTCTAAATACAATATTTTATAATTTTTCTAGTGAATGAAAATGTTATGAAATTGCTTAATATATATCGATAACTCCATTCTAAAACATGCCGAGTCGACTTAGCATGTTTTTAGGGAGATTGCAATTTTAATTTTTAAATATTCCCAATTATATTCAGTCAAAATTTGGTGTTTATCCGTCAATCCAATCAAAAGTTATTCACATAACAGTACAGGTCATTCAATAATGTAAGATGAGGATATAATTTCTTCCCTTCCATCTTTTATAAATGTTCTTGTAAGTAAGCCTAAACTAATAACATAATATTGTTACTAAACTTAGAAAGACCCAAAAAGTAGCGTTTGTTGTTCACCCATCAATAATATTTAAAATGTTTATCTACCCTCTTCCGTTTGAAATGGTGTTGAAAAACATACATTAAACTCTTCCCATCGTGTCCGCACTATGGCTCTTATAGTAGCTATATTTTCGGGTGTTGATGAGTTCGAGACAACACTTCCTCTCTCGCCATATTACCAACAGCACTTCCATTTCCACTAGCATTTTCCGTTCTTGTTCTTCTTGTGTCGACGTCGTCATCATCATCGCGTCTTCTGCTATTGGTTACTGTTGAAAGGAGTTTCATCTATACATTTTATGCATCTTATAGATATTCCATCAGTGAAAGTATCCACTCGTCGACTCGTATACTGAACTTATTAAATCAATGTAATGATGAAAACTTTAAAGTCATCGCAAGTCATACTATGCCATGGCAGGTCAGGCCAACCAGTCCCAGCTGTAGTTGCACTTGCAGCACTAGCGCGTAACATCAGAAGACATGTAGCATCATCACAGCCAAATGCACTGTGTTACCAAATACATACCACACAAAAAGTGGTAATGATTATTACATTGATGATTGAATATTATGATTAGTTTTCAATATGTTTTGAACGTGATTTTTCCACGCAAATATGTGTGTACAGTATTTTAGTTCTGGGTTTGATTGTTTTGGTACCCCCAACATAGGGTGGGGGTGTACTAAGGGTATCATTCAGTTTGAAGGACATTGAAATATTTATATAAATTCATATAAAGCATATATGCATACTCTACGGTGGTAATATTTTAAGACAATAGTAACAGTTATCAAAGATATGATGACTTCCATAAGTATTTCAGTTGATTTAAGTTAAAAACATACATTATTGCTATTGAATTCTGAAGATGATAGAGTGGTGTCTATCGAAACTGCAGTCAATTCTACCAAGCAATTAAAACTCTCTACCATTTTTTGTATTTGTTTCTATTACTTTTTTCCAATAGACAGAAAGTAACTGAAACATATGGTCTTGAACCGAATTAATTCTGATTGAATAACAAAAACACAGACCAACAACAACACATACAAACACATGGGTACAATCCCGTCGGCATTTGTCGTTGACCAAACACAGATCAAAAAATAAAATTTAATAGATCATAATATTAAAGTTACGATCTATTCAATTTAACCAGTGCATATAAACGCTTACAATTCGATACAGTGAAGTTTACTGTTTAGCGAAAAATAGGAGTATTTGTTAATCCCCATCTGGTATCTCCTATACAAACTGACAGATTAATTCGTGTATTTCATATTACAGTACTCACAAAGTGAGGTATACCTTAGTCGGTTTACCCGACTGAAACTTTCTTACTTGTTATATTATGCAATAAAGGTTTTGTCTTGAGGCTAATCAAAATATTCAATTATCCAAAAAGCAGTTAAACCCCAATTTGCATCTCCTCTGATTTGCGTTCTATATAAAAAATAGTTAGAACACGTTTCACGTTTTTATTTGCATTATAAAATAAGAATTGTTAGGTTATTTCATAAATACTGAAAACAAGTTTGAGTGCAATATTTTTTTGTATTTCCAATCTTTTTTATTAAATTATGAAAGAAAATTTTTTTATCTATGTTCCTTATAAAAATATTAAATATAAAATTATATACAAACTTTTTTCCTTGGGTGAATATTTTTTTTTAATGAAAAAAAATTTTGGATGTAGAAAAAATATAAAGTGCAAAAGAACTGCCTTACTAAACAATTTTATTCAGAAAATTCGATTTTTTTTTTTTGGAAAAAGCTTTTTTTCTGACATTTACTTTTTTGTGGCAAAGGCGAGCATATAAATTTTCAAGTTGAGAGGCGGGGATTAGGATTTTATTTTAGGTACATGGTTTCTTCGGAGAATTTTCTTAGAATCTTATGAAGTTTACGTTTTTGCTATACGATTTAAAAGAAAAAAAATCAACCCGCCCTAATATATATATATTCTTAATAGTCGTAAAATTCTAAGACGATTTAGCTATGTCCGTCTGTCCGTCCGTACGTCTGTTGTAATCACGCTGCAGTCCGTAATAATAGAGGTAGGTTGATCAAATTTGGTAGAAATATTTCTTATAGTTGCAGGTTGTTTGGGATTGCAAATGGACCATATCGGCCAATGTTTTGATATAGCTCCCCCATAGATACCACATTTTCAAACCAATTTTGCTGAAACTTTGCAGTTTGTATTCTATTTTGACTAGAACTCATCACAGTTACAATTTTGAAAATCGTTTCATATTTTGTTATAGTCACCATATAAATACCATATTTTCTAAGCAATTTAAGCGAATCTTTGCAGTCTGAGTTTTGTATAGACAATAATTCATCACAGTATTTTTTTTAAATCAGTTCATATTTTGTTGTAGGCCATCTATAGATGTCGCTCCCACAAGACTTATTTAAGCCATAAACACCACATTTTCTAAGAAATTTAGCTGAAACGTTGAAGTTTGTATTCTTTTTTTAGCAAGAATTCATACAAATAAATGTGTATACAAATAAATTTTTGTTTTGTTGTATGCAGTCCCCGTGTTGATATAGCTCTCAAAAATGCTATTTTAAGCCATAAATACCACATTTTTCAGGTCAAGAGTTTGGTTAATGAATCTGCGACCTAAAAATTGCAGCGTTCGTTTTTTTAATAATTTACTTAAACAAAAAGGATCGTTTCATAATTTGCTCCATATCCAAAGATTTTTCCAGTAATAAAATTGAATGTCCATGGTGGAGGGCCGAATTTAACGCTTTTAATTGTTTTAATTTGTACAGTAATTCGATTTTTGGAGACTCAATATTTGTAAAATGATGGTCGAAATACTAAGGCAGGTCTGGCAATTTTTGACGTTTTTCTTCTGTTTCTGTACATATTTTTTTATTTCAAAATCCCTTCGTATGAAATTTT
The DNA here is from genome assembly GCA_963930755.1 of Eudasyphora cyanicolor. Classification (NCBI taxonomy): domain Eukaryota; kingdom Metazoa; phylum Arthropoda; class Insecta; order Diptera; family Muscidae; genus Eudasyphora; species Eudasyphora cyanicolor. The sequence continues at coordinate 150,930,309 of OZ005736.1, read as the reverse complement.
GTACGCAGTGTTTTGCACAAATAGAAGAAAAATTTCAAAAATGTCCATACCTGTCTTAGTATGTATCTATTTCGCCCATAACATTTACAAATATTGAGGCTGCAAAAATCTAAATACTGTTTTGGATTTATGAGAGTGCGTCGAGTATTATGTGTATATGTATGTGTGGATTTGAAGAAAATCAAGGGGAGAGCAATTTTTTTTAAATCAAGTTTTAAAAAAAAATAAAAAAAAATTATATATTTAAAAAAAAATCCTTATTATCTTTAAAACGACGTAGACTTTGTAAAAATCTGTTCAGCCATTCAAAAGCTATTCCATTTTCCGTAAATTTCAAATCCCCATAATATTTTTAGATTTCTTTTTTACAAATAAAAATTGATATCGAGATCTTATATTACCATTTAACATCTTTTTATAAATATTTTACGCAAAAATAACTTCTGAGGTCGATACTAAAAATTCTGACCATACAACATGTAAAAAAAAGGTAGTAGGTTCCTCCAGGATGAATCGTCATCGAATTACTTGTCTGGAGTTTCCTTACTTATTCTCCAACAAGTGGGTCAGAATATTTAATATCGACCTATGTAGTTTATTTTTGGCTAAAATGTTTATAAGCAGTTACAAATAGGATAAGATCTCGCTATCATTTTTTTTTTAATTTTTTGAGAATTTTAGTTTTTAAATAAATTAAAAAAAATATTTTTTGTGTTTTACGAAATTTTTCATTGCTCTCGAACGACTGAACCGATTTTTGCAAAGTTTACTTTGTTTTAAAGAGGACACAACGCGCATTTTGTAAAACCTTTGTAGAATAAATTGCCCCACCGTGTGCCAGTATTTTGTAAATATCGGAGCACAATATGCACCGATTTCATCCGTATCAACATGTCTGGATGGGCAATACAATTTTCTATTGGTTCGATATACCCAATAGTACAAAAGTTATGACCATTTGAACTTATACTGTCAAAAAAATCAGATTTTTGTCAATTTTTTTAGGAATAAAGAATAAATATATATAACTTTAAGTGGTCATAACTATTTGTACTATTGGGACCAATCGAGCCAATGCTTTTTCGCCATATAGGAAATGTTATTGCCCATCCAGACATGTTGATACGGATGAAATCGGTGCATATTGTGCTCCGATATTTACAAAATACTAGCACACGTTAAGGGAAAAAATTAAAAATGCAATATTTAATTGCAGATATCTCGGTAACTATACGAGATAAATAAATCTGAAGAGAAACACGAGTTACACGCGCTTGAACATTTTCTTCACCCGATGTGGCCAACTTTGAGGCCCTCAAGCTCCGCCCCAGTCTGACATAGGGGGCCAAAATATAAAACTTAACTTCTCTAACACCTCTTCATCTACCATGCCAAGTTTGATCGCAATCGGTTGTTTGGTTAAGAAACGGTCGAATTTCTCCTTTTTGAATTCGTACCACTGTGCAGTTTTTTGCAAAACAGCAGAAAATTGTTGGACTAGTCTTGATATTTCGTCCATAACTTTTCCAAATATTGAGTCTCACAAACATTTTCTACTGTTCTTGATTTGTGAGAGTGCTACGAATATTCTGTGAGAATCGAGGGGGCAATTTTTTTGCAAAGGTTTTTTAAAAAAATAACTTTCGCAACATTTTTTTTACTTAACTTAACTTCTCTAACACCTCTTCATCTACCATGCCAAGTTTGATCGCAATCGGTTGTTTGGTTAAGAAACGGTCGAATTTCTCCTTTTTGAATTCGTACCACTGTGCAGTTTTTTGCAAAACAGCAGAAAATTGTCGGACTAGTCTTGGTATTTCGTCCATAACTTTTACAAATATTGAGCCACACAAAAACTTTCTACTATTCTTGATTTGGGAGAGTGCTACGAATATTCTGTGAGAATCGAGGGGCCAATTTTTTTGCAAAGATTTTTTACAAAAAATAACTTTCGTAACATTGTGTCCTCTTTAAACCAAAGTAAACTTTGCAAAAATCGGTTCAGCCGTTCGAGAGCAATTACAAATTTCGTAAAACACAAAAACTATTTTTTAAATTTTTCAAAAATTAGAATGCGCACAAAATTTTTTCAAAAAAGGTTAAAAAATGATATCTGTAACTGCTTATAAACATTTTAGCCAAAAATAAACTAAAAAGGTCGCTATTAAATATTCTGACCCAAGTGCAATGTGGTACCATATAGTCGGCTCCGTCTGACCTAGTTCCTACTTTACTCGTTCTATTTTATTCCCTTTCACAGCTTATACAAATTTTAAATATTTTTTTTATTTTTGAAAGCACTGTGCAACTAACACCGGTAACGGCAACATTGTGCAAGTGGCCAGACTAACATGACTCATGGGAAGGACGACGAGCATTAAAGGAACCCATTACAGCTAGAAGGTGTGTTCAATTCTTGAAGATAAGTGTTAAGTAAACGTCGTCCTCTGCCCCCGTTGGAGCGGGGGGTCTGTGTTGGGGTGTATGTGTGTGTGTGTATATGGCATTCGGTGAGAAACTTCTGAACTCATCTAAAGATTGTGCAACATTTTGTTCGTCCATGTAAGTGCTCAGCGTATTGCGCTGATGCTATGTAAAATGCATCATGACGATGATGCTGCGGCAACTGAAATTGGAGCCGAAGCTGTAGCTGAAGTTGGTGCCCTTGCTATTGCTATGTCTGTTGGAGCTAAAAGTTTTTCATCATTTTCGCTTCTTATTTAACAATAAAAATCTAATAACCAAATTGGACGTTTATAGCATTGCCCATTAATTTCGTCGTTGACGTTGTCGCTGCCTCTGTCGTTGTGCACGTCAGAATGTGATGCATTGCATACAATTAATGACAGCCGTGCCAAATGAAATGAAAATGAAATTTTTACCAATTTTCGTTGCGTACCGAAGACAGATGTGTGTATGTATGGCTTGTGTTTTTTTCCTGCGTATTTTTCATTAATGTCATACGTACACGGTGGCGTATGAATTATATTTATTAATGTCATTACATTTATATTTGCCATACGCCACAGTGGTAGAAGATTAACATTAATTACTATAGCACATTTTCTCTTTGATTTGATGAGATTACCAAAAAAACTGGAAGGTTTTTTAATTTGAAATATATATATTTGCTAATTCAATTTAAGGTACAGGAAAATTTCAACTTTTAGAAAAAGCTCAAGAGTTACCCACAAACATTTAGGATTGGAAAGCAAAATATTTTAGAACAAGTAAGAACAAACCGAACCTCATTTTCTGAGTAGTGTAGCGTAGAATATGGTACTTTTTGTGGGAGCCGGGACGGTGGAAACATTTTGCTTATTTTTTATCAGTCTATAGTAATTGCAAGAAGTCTAATCTAGAGAATATGTAAACATTTAGATGATTGATACACAAGTTATAGGGGAAATGTGTTCGAATAAATTTGTCAAGATATAGAAGGCATTAGAAAATCAATGCGGATGGACGAACATTGCTCAAACGGATTTCCGCCGAACGTGCTTAGGGTGTTAGTTCACTCATTCGATGTGTTAGAATTTTGACTCGTAGCATCTTCCACTAATATGAGGGTATAAAAAGATAAATAATATCGGCATTAATAAAGGGTGGCTGATGAAAGCCGCTACCAAAACCAAATGTTATAACTTTTTTTATTTAACCCTCCGTTAGGCACATGTTTCAATAGTCATATACGTGCCTCCTGAGTCTGGCCAGACCCATAGACATTTTCATGTATTTGTATGAAAATATTGGGTTTTTGGTGGTTTAATGAAACGCATTTATATAAAATATTGGTTTACAATTTACATTTGGTTTTGACTTCAGTTGTTTTTCTATGTATTAAGGTTCCTGAACTTATAAAAATAATTTTAACAAATTTCGTAGAATGTGAAAAAAGTACATTTTATATTTTCGAGCAGAATAAGAGAAATATTGTCTAGATTTATCAAAATTGCTTGTCTAATGTTACTGATCTGTCCAAAAAACTTATTTGATAACGCTTAGATTAAATATCGGATATATATTTATATATATAACACCGCATATATAAATCTGGACTGATTTCTTGATATTTGGCGGCGGTTTTTTGGTTCAACAAACTATTTCCTGTAAAATATTATAAAGATCTGTTGAAAAGTGAGGACTTTATAGCGCTTATATGCTCTATAGGTATGTACATATATCCGTAACAGAGCAATGATTTCATTGCTTGTGTGGCAAGTAGCTCCGCACAGTGGAATATTTTCACACAAGACTCGGCAAAAATTAGAAGGAATTGAGCAAGAGCTTTGAAATTTGGTACACATCACTCATTTCGCCTAATTAGCTAAAACCCAATTTTTTGTTTAAATCCGCCCATAACCACGGCTACTTCCCACATAACTTAAAAATCTTAGTATTTTTCTCAATTTAGCATTTATATTATTACAAATCGCTTGTAGAGATTGTATTTGAGTCCTCAATTATATAAAAATTACAAGTGCCACGCCCAACGCCCATATATCAATTTAAATTTTATACGATGTTGGAAATTACAGGCAATTTTTTTATAAAACGCTTTGTATCGTTTTTCGATGTAAATCAGTACGTAGAACAAAGTAAATAACTAAAGCGTAATACATTAGCTCAACATTTGCAAAAAAATCATGATGAAATAGTTTACAGTTTTTTGTTAATTAATCAATCATTCCAACTATCCAGAAAAAATCATCATTGATTTAGCAATGTGTTCATTAATAATACGTCATTTTTAGAGCATACTTTTAGGAATATGTCGAAAGGACACACAAACAATGAGGCATGTATATATAGTAGATTGGCAAACAAATGTTCGCTTATATGAATATTTACCTTGTTCATGTCGGGTGCCCGTTTAATTCGGTCTGTAATCGTTGATGTAAACTGAGATACTCTTTCGGCTCAAGCCCAACTTGCTTTTATAGATGCTTTATTTGCTTTTTGTTATATTTGCAGTCAATTTATCATTTGCCCCTTAAGGTATGCTTTGGTAATGTTGTTCAATACATAGCAACATGGATTAAAAATAACGAATTTTGGATTGTTTTTTGCCGAGTAGGTTTTACCATTTCGTTAAATAAATCAACATAGGCAGGTATAGGCAGAATTTTCTTTTCGCAATGGTTAACTAAGTCCCTAGTTTATAAATTTTTGTTAATGACAACACCTCGGTCGGCCTCGGAAGTATAGTTTTATCCTGGAGAAAATGAAACACCCTGATTTTTGGCAACTTGCAAGTAAACCACAGATTAAATAGGAAAATGACAACACAATTATATTTTTTTAACACAAAAAACTCTTCAAAAGGTTCTGTATAGTATGACTTAAACGAAGTTCCAATGCGTTTCATAGTTTCGGAGATATGGGCTTACAAAATACTCTCTTAAATGATTAACTTTGGAACCATTGTACCATTTATGAATTTCAAATGCTTGTACCGCAACATTTCGCCAAGATATCGGCAAAACCTTTAAAGATTTAGTTATTTGGAATGTTCTTTACAGATTGGAATCAAACATTTTCAGATTGGGCCTCATGAAAATTGGGAGTTTTTGCCGGTCATAATACACTGTGCGACGTAGTGATACTGTTCTATGAACCGTACGTTATCGTAGTGATACCGTTCGTCGTGTTCTAAGAGCGGTACGTTGTCATAGTGGTACCGGTCGCGAATAGTAACACTAAAAAAATTGTTAGTGTATTCTTTTCTCTTGTAAGGGTTGCGATACTGTTCCGTTCGCGACGAAGGAACGGTACAGAACGCTAAGCAACCGTTCCTTAGTGTTTTTTCCGAACTCTGAGTGTAATGCATTTCTACGAGCTTTGGTGCCTTGGATCCCGTAGTCGAAAATGAAACAAGAGCACATCCAACCGAAGGCAAAACAAATGATAAGACAAATGAAGCAGAACCCAGCCGGGTCTTTAAGCAACCCCAGCCTTTAAAAGCCAGTGGGGACTCTGACTCTGAATCATCAAATGAAAACAATATCACTATTGTTGCTAACTCAAAGAGACTGTCAGGGGCACGAAGAAGGAAACTGAATAAGTTGAACCGACATAACATATTACGGGATGAACCTGACAATTCTACCTCCAACACAAACATGGAGGTCGCTAAAAGTGTCTGGTCTCCCGAAGAACATAGCGCTGTGAAAGTGACTAAGAAGAAAAAGGGCTCTCCGTCTTCCAGTAATCCGGAGATGCCTAACGTAACCACACAGAAGGAAGTCTCTAGTCTGGGTCCTTCGATCGTGGGCGGTAAATTTGATCCAGTAACGCAGGTCAAGTCAACCAAATCATCCGTTAAGGATGCGGCTTTAAACAAAAATACTCTACAGACAGGGAAAAATCAATTGGCCATAAAGAAGGGTAAGAAGCCACCATCTTATTCTAATATAGCTAAACAACATTTTCGAGACGATCTATGCTATGCCATAATTGATAGCAGTAGTGTATCTGGCAGAATCCCCGAAGACCGAAAAAGTAACTTCGAAGATTTGGTCTATACGTCCTCGAATCTAAGGATGAACCACCAATCGAAGTAATGAGTTGCAAGTTTGAGAGGGGTGTTTTGATGCATCACAACGCTGCGCTGGTGTCCTGGTAAACCTTGGGACGGCGCAAAGCTAAAATTGGTAAGGAAAAGCGACATTCCTGAACTCATAAAAGCGACCCTATATTTTAAGGGATGTCCCAGTAAGTTCTCATCAGAGTACATACTCGACATCATGAGAGTGAGAAAGTGGGAGGTCTTCTATTGGGAGGATGACACCGAGGGTACTCTCCTCGTTTTGGTCATAGACCCAGAATCCAAGAACATTCTTGTCATGGCGAAGGGCATGGCGTACTTCTTAATCTGGACAGTCTTTTTCAAAATTGGAAAGGCCCCGATTGGCAGGACAGATGAATCGAGTCCAAATATACTGTCTGAAGAGGCAAACACTGGTAGTGAACGGATGGAGACAAGTGAGACACTGCCAAAAACTGATGTGGAAGTAGTCAATAACACCACCAGTTCACCAATAGTACCGCCACTCTGCAGGAAGTTCCCAGCAAAGGTGGTGATCAAAATAAAAAGAACCACAAAACGATTCAAAACAATGAGGGAGCGACAAAAAATAACACCGCCTCCCAAAATTGTCGACTGGAAGATGGTGTAATAGGTAGTGAACGAAAGGAGGAGAATGACCCACTACCAAACAATGAGGGAGTGCCACCAGATAGGATAGATTCCCAAAATAAACTTTTACTGGAAAGACAATGATTGAGGTCATCCAGATAAACCTCCACATCATAAATAAAGGCAGGGTTCATATTGCTTTGACAACCAGCAACAAGGTTACTGGATTAAACCATGTGAACTATAACCTTTTCTACGCTAACACAGGTACTCGTCCAAGGACTTGTATTTTGTGCCATAAAAACTTATGTTTTATTTTCTCTCCAGAGTTGTCAACATCGGACGCAACGGTGCTGAGGCAAGGTAATGAAAGTATGTACCTGGCGTCAATATATCTGTCATTCGATGCGCCGATATTGCCACCTGCGTCAATAACACCAATAAAAGGGGACACGCCCTTATCGTATTTTTGAATACAAATGACCTCATAACTCTTATCATAGGAGACACTGCAACCTTTATTAACAAAATTAGGGAAGAAGTATTAGATATAACGATATGTTCAGAAAATCTTATTGATGAGATTCATGAGTGGAGGGTTTCGGATGAACACTCCTATTCAGACCACCGTTATATAATGTTTAAAATTGCAGGGCCACCGCCAAACCCAATAAGTTTCCGTAATAAGACTAAGACCGACTGGACTAATTTCGGAAATCTACTTTGAAATCGATTGGGGCAGCCTACACGCGATTATCTATGTGTAGAAGACATTGATATCAATGTGAAGAAGATTACCGAGGCTCTTGTAAAATCATTCGGCTGCCACCCTAACCTAACCTAAATCATTCGAAGATAGTTGCCCACTTCGAGAAAGGAAATCTGCCTTTGAGAAACCCTGGATGACAGGACAAATTCGCTCGATTGGCAAAGATGTCCGCAGACTTTACAACAGAGCTCAACGTAAAAAACAATCAGTATATTGGGACGACTACCACAGAAGCCTCAAAGAATACAATAAAATCATTAGATCGGCGAAACGTAACTCCTGGAGGCTCTTCTGTGACCAGGTAGACAGCATTAACAGCATGTCTAAAATGAAAAAGTTCCTCTAAAAAACTCATGCCAAACCCAAAACACTGGTGGATGAAACGGGTAAAAGGGTGAAAACTATAGAGGATACCGTAAGGCTCTTGATGAAAACTCATTTTCCGACTGGTAATGCTGGACCAACAGAGGAACAGTTACAGAATGAAAATGTATTGCATCAAGTACCTATTACGGATATAACAGATGGCATGGATAAAGAAGCGATAAAAAGTTTCTCTCCCTTTAAGGCTGCGGGATCGGATGGAATATTTCCAGCACTTCTGCAGAATGAGGTGGATCTGGAATCAACTCATCTGGCTGGAGTGTTCACTGCATGCCCAGCCCATTCGAATACCCCAAAAAACTGGCAGGAATCAAGGGAGGTCTTCATACCAAAGCCTGGCAAGGCGAGTTATATGACCCCAAAGGCTTATCGACCCATTAGCCTAACTTCTTTCCTGTTAAAAACAATGGAGCGAATAATTGATAACATGGTCAAGTAAAATAGCGGATGACAGGCTAAAATGCAAACAACACGCCTATGTCAAAGGAAGATCAGTGGAAACAGCTCTGCATGAGGTAGTGCACCTTCAGCAAAGAAATGTATACACTTGCTGTTTGCATAGACATTGAGGGCGCATTTAACAAAATACTTGGGAGTAATCTTGGATCAGAAACTGTACTGGAAAGATCATCTTGAAGAAAGAGTTACAAAGGCCCACAGATGTTGGTCGTTGTGCAGAGTAGCTATAGGTTTAAAATGGGGACTACGTCCAAATATGACTCACTGGCTTTACATGAGCGTGATTAGACCAATAATCACCTACGCCTGTGTAGTTTAGTGGACATCAATGGACGAGAAGTGCAACGTAAAATCAACGTATGTCTAGCCATAAGCGGGGCATTTAGAACTGCACCAACAAAAGCGTTGGAGACTATATTGCACATCCAACCAATAGACATCCGTATAAAGTATGAGGCAGCCCTCACAGCAAGACGTCTACAAGTGATGGGTGAATGGATAAATCGAGACCACAAGTCGTACCATCAGAAGATTTTAGAATCTCTAGTTGGTCACATTCAAACGCCAGAAATCTGCGACCGCATTCCTGAAGTGCGGCTTACAGCTACCTGTGATACGTTTGTGCCAGACAGACGCTCCTGGCAAAATTTAACTTTGGCCCATGTGCCAGTGGGAACCAACTGCTACACGGATGGGTCCAAGCGAGGAGGAAGGACGGGTCTGGGACTTTTTATTGATGAACCAGAAGTGGAACTTCACTTCCGCCTCTCTGACCATAACACGGTATTTCAAGCAGAAGTTCGAGCAATCACGGAGTGTGTGAACTGGCTCAGTAACACGACAAAGCCTAAATATGCCAACATATTCACAGATAGCCAACTGGCGATTAAAGCAATAACATCGGAAAGGGCCAAATCCAGAACTGTGTTGGACTGTAAAAGAACGATAAATGATTACTCAGCCCATTGTCAATTGCGTATTTGCTGGGTCCAGGACACAACAGAGTGATTGGAAATGAACGGGCAAACAGCTTGGCTTCAAAGGGCAGAGAACTTCGAGTAATAAACTTGGAAAATTGGAAACCTTTCGAATCCACGAAAAATGAGTTGAAGCAGTGGGCAGTGATGGCTCACAAAACTGTGTGGAACAGCGCAACAATAGAAGCAACTGCAAAGATACTGTGGGGTGACCCAAATGAAAAGAAAACAAGAAGTCTTCTGAAACTAAACAAGATCGATATTAGTAAGATGATGAGTATTCTAACGGGACACTCAAGCTTACAAGCACATCTTCATCGCATAGGACTAGCAGGAAACGACGAATTACCAGACTTGACTCATCTCAGAGAATATAACTGGAAGATACTGAGGAAATTCGTGTCTAGTACCGATTTTCAGTAACTCGTGAGGCATAAAAAGATCATAAATAAGGAGCGCACAACAGTCCGAATCACTGGCTTAGAGGGTGGCTGATATGTAGTACAACAAAGTAAAGCGCTATATTTTTTTAATTTTTTTAAATTTAATTGTTCAAAAGCAAAAAATGTTTAGATTTGTTCGAATTGGCCACCTTTTGCACGAATTATGTCCTTCAAACGGCCGACACGCTGCACGAAAGTGGCTCTGCGGTATTTTGGCCCATTCCCGGCGAAGCGCCGTCTTGAGATGATCGATACTTTGGTATTTTTTAGTGCGAACTTACTCTCTAAAATGCCCCAGGCGCAAAAGTCCAGCGGATTGAGAGCCGGAGATCTTGGTGGCCATTGTGCGGTAGAAATGAAGCGAGGAACCTCCTTTTTAAGCCATTCTTGGTTGACGCGTGCGGAGTGCGATGGTGCTGAGTCCTGTCGGAAATGTGGCCGAAATGTTTGTCTGCCCAGGGCTTCAATACTGTCTTTAGGACATTTTCCCGATAATATTCGGCATTTATTTTGACCCCATGGTCGATGAATACGAGCGGGCAGCGACCATCGGCCGTTACAGCCCACACCATTACCATCGGCGGCGCTTCAGTTCTGGTGGCCAATCGAAGGTGTAAATTTTCAGCTGACCTCTTTTGCAAGTAAACCCGATCATGTTGTTTGTTCACAAACTGCTCAATTTGGAATGGCTTCTCATCGGAGAAAACCAAATTCGGTAACTGGCCACTTTCGTGCAAGCGAAGCAACTCCTTGACTCTTTCTAGTCTAACTTTTTTTCGTGCATCGGTGAGCTCTTGCACTTTTTGGAACTTCAATGGCTTTAGTCCAAGCTCATTTTTTAATATGTGTTGTATCCGTTCTCGCGATATGTTCAGCTCACGAGCAATTTTTGTACCACAGCGGCGTGGATTTCGATCAAATCTGGCCTTCACTTTTCGGATCATTTCTGTTGTTGTTACCGTTTTTTTCGTCCACTTTTTGAACGCGATGCAACACTGCCAGTTCACGGTAACGAGCAATGGTACGAGAAACAAAAGATTTATTCACATTTAAATGCTGGAGGGCTCTAACGATAGCCATTTGAATTCCTATCTCACTATCACGCTTGTATTCCATCACGAATAACTTTTTTCTGAATGCAATAGATCAAAATGCTTTTGTAAGCTTGTAAACAATAAAATGAACTGTCACTGAAATAAATCTGTCAGCTATCAGACTAGCGGTTTAGAAATGATAGCAACCTGAAGTTGGTTGCAATACATATCAGCCACCCTGTAAGTGTATGTCCATGGACGTTTAAACGTCTCCTCTCTTCAACCTAACCTAACCTAATGCATTTCTAGTATCTAGAGTACATCAAAAAGTGGGCGTTATTTGCACGTACCTTTTGGTACCTGCCATACAAGTGGACCATTTTGCACCCAAAGTTAAATGGATATAACTTTAATACCAGTACATACTTTAGAGTAAGTAATTGAATGCAATTTAAATTGATAATAATTTAATTAAAACAAAAAAATATATATATTTTTGGCACTGAAGGTGAGGGAATTCGTAAGTTGGTTTACCCGACTGAACTTTCTTACTAGTTTTAAACAATATCTTCTATAAATCCAAAATAAAACATATACATTTTCCCAAAAAAAAATTACAAACATCACATTCCATGTCAAACCGAACTCCTTTTTTGGGTCACAATTCCCGATTTCAAATTAAATTGGCATATCGATTCTCTGCTCAAAACAAAACATTTTGTGGTTGGCGAAATAAATTCCAATAAATTTTTTCAGATGTTATTAGCATCTGAAATCTGAGAAAATAGGAAAATATTCTCAAAGGACGTATGTTTCAAATTGTGTATTTTCGGAACGCGTGGACGGATTTTTACAAAAGAAGGATTATTTTAAAGGTCACAGTGTCTATATAATAGCATTTTTACTTAAAAATTTCAGAAATGAAAATTATTTTTTATTGAAATGATTCTGTCTATTTTGTAATTTCAATATTTATCATAGTTTATAAAGGAAAATCATTGGCATTTTTTTGTAAATATTGTTTTAAAAAAGAACGAGTCTGAACAAGATCTTGAAATTTGTAGGGTCAGTTAAGGACAAATGCGGCTACATGACTATATTTTTCTCAGAATTTTATTTTGGTGTCATTGATGTGCAAGATGCAAAAAGTGTTGCATATGCAACAGATGCATTTAAAAACTTTAAATTAACCAGCATTAATATATCGTCATCAGAAACGAAAAAGGGCCTATCATCATATTTGAAAATTTTACAGGAGAAGCAAAAAACTAAATAAAATGAAAAATGTTATCGTTAGAAAAACGGGGTTTTCATGATAATACCTAAACATAATGTTGAATATATAAATTCCCACAAACATGATTTATAACGTGTTTGTGAAAATTGCGTGAAATAGGAATTTTTAACTATGAAAAAAGAAATAATTTGTTGTTAGGCCCTTTTGAATTTCGTTAATAAATTCGCCATTTTTGATAGTAGGTCGCTAAAAATTTGTCAGGATGTGTATTTTGATACAGTATACCAAAATCTATTAAAAACTGAATTTACATTTTTCTTGTTGTTACGCCCTTTTTCATTTCTGATGACGATATGTACTTTAAAGTACAGGTCAAAGTAAAGTCAGGACCTTACGAACGAGCCATTATTTGTAAAATTCCGTCCACGCATTTGCATAATACTTAGCTTCCAAAGTACACCTTTTCAGATATTTTCCCAAATTTTCGGATTTCAGATGTTTATAACATCTGAAAAAAAAATTTTGGTTTTTTTCTCGCCAACTACAAAATGATTCATTTCCATATTTAAACTCATATACAAATTTTCAAGACAATCTGCAATGTCGAACAGATTTTTTCCCAAAAATCGTTCTGTTTGATATGTAATGAACGAAATATAACTTCAAATGATTGATTTTTTCATAGATAGATTTTTTTCCGAAAGGGCCTATTTTATTCATGACCGATTAGTCTTTATGATACAATAATAATAAAAATATAAAAAATTTGAGTTTTTCTAAGGTTTTAGTTACAAAATTAATAAAATGTTCTCAACAAATTTAATTTTTTTCGCAATATCCTGTAACATATGTATATTTGAATCCGCTAATTGGATGAAAAAATATATTAGAAGACGATTAATACTACCTATATTAGGATTTGTAAAGCTTTCCTGAACCAATTACGATAAACGTTTCTCGAATTACGTTGAAATATGTGGTTCAACCTCTATTTTGATAGATGTTTATCTTTATTTTGATAGATAAGCAAATCCCATCCCACTAATATACCACAAAGCTCTTAAAGGAAATGACCTACGTTTTCGTTTGAACAAAAAAAATCATTTTAATTTTATAAAGTACTAGCTGGACCCGGTCCACTTCGTTGCCCCATATTTCCGATCCCGTCCATATTTGGACCACTGACGTAGACTGCCAACAGAACTGCAGTGGAACAACCACACAAACAAACGATTTGCCACGCCCACATTTTCCCCGCCCACTATTTGCAATTTTTTTTTCCAAAACCATGTCAGACCAAATAGCTTTCAAAGAAAAGAAAAATTTTAAAATCGGTCCAGTGGTTTAAACGTCTATAAAACACATACAAACATTTTTCCATTTTTATATATATAGATAGATAGATATGTATTTATACATATTTCACCTCAAAAAGTTGATTAAATAATTGCTAAAACAAGAAAGTTGTACTAGATTTCTCTCCACAATAAAAACAAATATTAAATACTAAAATTTTATATTTTATGGAATTTTCGGTAAAATGTGTGGTGTGAATTTCAGTTATGCTTGTTAGCTGACCCACTCCAAGCATTTAGTTTTTAATAAACATAAGTGGCTCTCAATTTTCATAATCCCCAGAGTTGAATGGATGAAAACACAATTGAATTTGTTATGGGATTTTTAATCTCGGCATTTTATGTCCAATTCAATTAAATGAATATAAAAAAAAATTGAAATCAGTTTTCAAAGAGCAAAACAATTACTGAGATATTTGTTTGTTACTTTTTGTTATTATTATTTTTTAATTTTAATAGATTATGAATTCATGCAAAATAAATATCGAAAGACTAAAGTGGGGTGAAACCAAATACATAATACCATACACCACTACTTATATGTGATATAAAGCTTGATGCTGTCTTCTAGAGCGTCAAGAAATCGATTTGGTGTGTAAACTTTTTAATATGGATGGAAGAAAATAATGTACAATAAACCGGATTGATCTACATGTAAAAATAGTTCCCGGGTGTGAGGCGGAATATGAAAGATTACCTTCAGACAACCACAAACATTTTTTTACATTTTTTCCTAGCCCGCGGAATCGGCCCAAAATCGTTTTTCATCGTAACTTTTTTTTAGACATCACTGATGTATAATCTAATGAAGACTTCACTAATGCAGTTTCTACACCTACAATTTTAAAATATTTTTCTATATTATTAAAGCGCTTTAAAAACCAAGGGGAACAAGTCACCAGGAGAAGACGGTATACCAGTGGAAATATTGCAAATAGATCCTATGGCTGCAGCTGCAATTTTGCATCCGCATTTGACAGACGTCTGGCTCCAAGAACGCCTCCCGAACAATTGGACAGATGGAAATATAATAAAACTTCTCAAAAAAGGCGATCTGTCAGACTGCAATAACTGGAGAGGTATTACGCTTCTCAACACAGTCTACAAATTCTTGGCGGTTATCATCAACAACAGGCTGCAGATCATTGTACGTTCTCTGCGGGATCAAGTTGCGTCGATCAAGCAAATACAGTTCGAGTCATAATCGAACAATCAGTCGAATGGCGTTCACCTTTACATATACCTAGTGTTTATAAACATTAAAAAAGCCTTTGACTCTGTGAAACGTAGTGGAATATGGTCTGTCCTGAGAGCTAAAGGAGTCCCCATGAAAATAATAAACGTCATAAAAGCCATGTATGAAAATGCAGCCCTTAAGGTTCGTCACAACGGACAATATAGTGAGATATTTTTCACAAACGTCGGTGTGAAACAAGGTTGTCCGTTATCACCCATATTGTTTGCAGTAGTTCTTAACAACGTCGTGACGGAAATCTGCGGCTTTCAGGCGTTTGAACAAAGTATGGAGGCCACAACTAATTTCAGTGCATACTAAGCTGGGCATATTTAATGCATGCGTAAAAACAGCGTTACTGTACGGTAGCGAAACATGACTTTTATCGAGCTCTATTGTAAAGAGTCTGCAAGCCCAAATAAACAAATTTTTAGGGATTATATTGTGCATCTTTTGGCCATATACAATAACCAATACCGAACTATGGAAGAGAACGGATGAACCTCCCATCGGCGAACATATAAGAAGGAGAAAGTGGAGATGGGTGGTTCACACCCTTCGCAAATCACCCGAATGTATCACAAGATTTGCACTCGAATGGAACCCACAGGGCAGCTGAAGAACACATAGCGTCGAACTTTGATTTTAGAAATTGAAAACTGTAATATGTCATTTAATGAAATCAAGGCAATATGTCAAGATAGAGTAAGATTAAATAACTTTGGAAATACCCTATGTTCCCAGGTGGAATAAATAAAGGAAAAAAACATGAACATTTTGCTTTGGGTGTACGCACTCTTATTCAAAAACAATAAAGTTCAGTCTTTATTAGAAAATTGCATTGTACATCGGCGACATCTATGAGGCAATGTAGTACTCGTCGAGACCAACACATTGATGTATCGCATGTGACAATCTAGCTACAAACAAAAAAAAAAATTACTATAAAAAACATTTTGGGCAGATTCCACGAGCTCGAGGGAAGATTTCATATTCCGCCTTGCATTTTATAACATTTTTGCGGACCCGGTCTAATGTACAAATTTCCTAAATCGGAATCTGAAGCAACTTTTTATCGTCGCTACAATAGTGATACTCTTTGAATCTCCTTTGCTAGGTGTACTTTGATCACAAGGAAAGACAGACGGACGGACGGACATGGATTGATCGACTCAAAAATATGTTCTACACCAGTCCTTTTCTAAGTAAAAAAAAATACACACTGTTATTTATAATACACTGTACTACTGTGCGATCGCTTGAGGTCTCAGTAAAACTTAAAATGGATATAACTCCTGAAGTAAGTGTTATAATTGTAACAAACAAATGCACACTGGTATAATACATTGTACCATCATGTGGTCATTTGGAGGTCTCAGTAAAACTTAAAATGGATATAACTCCCTCAGTAAGTGCCAAATCCTGGGGGTTGATTTCGATGTTTTGAGCTATCATTGCCGTGGTGAAGAATTATTCATTCGGATGTTGGTTTTTATATTTTCTCGAAACACTTCTGGCAAATTAACGGTGGTGTATCATTTAGAATCGAGCCTCGGTGCTACACTACAATACTTTGCAACATGACCAGTTTTCCTAAAAATTATATAAAAAATAGAAATTCCTAAATTTCAACCCAATCCGTTGAATCGGTATCTGAAGCAGCTTTATATAGTGACTACAACAGTGATAACACTGTGCGACAGTCCAAAAACCGCGATACTATTTTTCTTATAGATACTATTTTCCTTATATTGCCGAGTAGAACAACCTTTGTTCTGCGAAATTTGCCGGACACCCCCAAAATCCGGATTTAGAGCAAAAACCCGATTTTCTTGCTATTTTTCAATTGAACGCCTATAACTTTGTTAACTATTAACTCAATAATGTCTGCTTGAGCGTTTCATTTTTAACTCGTCATCATCGTCAAAACTAGTATTTATGTACACTTTAATAACTCAGTCAATTGCAAATGGATTTTTAAGAGACTGGTTGCATTTTATTCCTTATAAAATATACTATATATGTAAATTAGATAATCGTACTGTTATCTCACAATGTAATTAGTAAAAACATTGCCCAACCTAAAAAATTACAGACAAAAATTAAAAAAATGTGTTTGTAGGACAAATAAATCGATATTCATACAGCTTCAAATAAACGAAATATATATCGTTCGAAAAGTCTAAGTCTCCTCTTTCCAAATTCGTTTAGAGAATGGATATCGGTTAATAGTTAACAATGTTATAGGCGTTCAATTGAAAAATAGCAAGAAAATCGGTTTTTTACCCGTAAATCCGGATTTTGGGGGTGTCTGGGGAATTCCAAAAAAAGATTTGTGTTTTACTCGACAAGACCTACAGGAAAAATAGTATCGCGTCATTTGCTTCTCAACTTGAGTTTATTTTGTCGCACTGTGTAATCTTCGAATCTCCTTCGCTCGATGTACTTTGGAAAGACAGACGGATGGACGGACATGGATTAATCGACTCAAAAAGATGTACTACACCAGTCCATTTCTGTGTAAGAAACAAATACACACTTTTATTTAATACACACTGTTATTTATAATACACTTTACCACTGTGTAGTCGCTTGAGGTCTCAGTAAAACTTAAAATGGATATAATTCCTTAAGTAAATGCTATAATAGTACCAAACAAATGCACACTGATATAATACATTGTATCATCATGTACTCATTTGGAGGTCTCAGTAAAACTTAAAATGGATATAACTCCCTCAGTATGTGCCAAATTCTGGGCATGATTTCGATGTTTTGAGCTATCATTATCGAGGTGGAGAATTATTCATTCGGATTTTTGGCAAATGAATGGTGGTGTACCATTTAGAATCGAGCCTCGGTGCTACACTACAATACTTACCAACATGTCCAGTTTTCCTAAAAATAAAAACATACGACCATTTGCTTCAGAGTGCTTCAAACGCCAACAACTTTTTTTGGGATGTGGTTCATCGTGAAACACATACGGTAGACTGCTGCTTGGTATCAGGATCACACGGTATTCGTCTACCTATTCGTCACCTGAAACAATCTTGTAAACGTCCTTTGAAATCCCTTTTGAGCTGTTTTCAAAGTACGTGGGAAGCAACGAGAACAAATCTTCTTCACAGCTTAGTGTTGATGCAAGTGTGTTGATGGTACGCGTGCTGGGGGACTGATGCTGAAGGTTGCCCAAATATCACCATATGTAACGAAACGATCTTTCAGTTCAGTTTCTTCTCAGTGTGAATATTTTCTGTTACAACGTCTTTGAACAAATTGGTCGTCCTTGTGCGAAGGGCAATCGCGATCTAACTCGTATTACCAGCATGGCTAAGGATGAGCCTTCGTAGCCAAATGAGGAAGAACGTTGATTTATACATCGTTGTCTTTATAACCCACATCTGAAATCATAATAAATCATGTTCGATATTTAATTTCATTTTTTGCAGGCACGCAACTTTTAAGCATCGATAAAAACACGAGGACCTCTCTTACATATATAACAAATGTTAATGTAAATGTTGATAAACAATATTTATTAAAAGTTTGTGGCACATGAAAGCATAAATGTATAGGGTATTATATAAATGTATATATATATACACTTATACTTTGAGCTTCTAGCGTATTTTGTGATTTAATTTTAAAATAACTAAAACCAAACAACTTTTTTCATCATAAGCCTCTCCAAACTGATACATTTTTTTACTCCCCAGAATTTTCGGCTTTGTGTATTATTCAGATATTTAGCATATCAAACATCCTTATCTCCCACACTTCTAAATACACCTATTTAAACCCCTAACACACTCCCAAATAATACGTTTGTAGCTGAAATAGGTATTGGATAGCTTGACTATTTCATGCTAATATATCATAGTCACATTAGAGTTTATTGTTGAATATTAAGGTTTGTATGTTTGCGATATCATTTACACACTTCTGCTTACGCAAAGGACGCGACAATATACATAGGTAGATATGCACGCTGTAGTATTTGTTACGGTTTCTGCTGGCCCTTGACGACGCTTTTGGTGTCGCTTTTGTTAATGTCCTAATTTATCAATCACCTTCAACGCACACGTACACACACCAATATATGTATAATGTTGCCTTGAAATATAGACTGTTTAATTGTCGGATATTTACGTTTACAGATTTGACCCAAAGCACTTTGAGAAGAAGTGTAACAGACGCAACGCACACAACATTCGCTCACTTTCATTGCGTAGATTGGCACTTTGCCAATGACAAGTGCAGGTACAATGCCAAAATGCTACAGTTGTGGCAACCGAAAACAGCATAACAAATAAGAAAATTTGTAGTAGGTTTGCTCGGCCCTATTTACCCTAATTTTGGGAGAAAAGCAAAATATGGCCTAAAATACAGGGTTTTCCAACAAGAGGTGTTATTTTGAATCACCCGGTATTTCGGTAGCTGTCACTTTTGAAGCTTTTATTTTTTGACATTTGACAAGTGGAAACTACGCCATTACTAAAAATGGAACGATACACGATCATCGAACGATACAAAATCATCTTGACTGCTGAGGCCCATTTCCACCTCGGTTGCTACGTCAACAAGCAAAATTGTCGCATCTGGGGCTCGGAAAACCCAAGAGTTATTGTTGAGAAGCCTCTCCATCCTCAACGTGTGACTGTTTGGTACGGTTTATGGTCCGGCGGGGTCATTGGACCTTTCTTTTTCGAAAATGAGGTTGGATCAACAGTTACGGTGAATGGATTGCGCTATCGAGAGATGATTAATGATTTTTTATGGTCGGAGTTGGATGGTATTGATCTGGACAACGTTTACTTTCAACAAGACAGTGCTACGTGCCACACAAGCAACGAAACCATTGCTCTGTTACGGGAAAAGTTTCCGGACCGTGTTATCTCATCTAAATGTTTACAACTTCTGTATTTTAGACAATTTTTGCAGGGACTATGGACTGAGCATCATCATCATAATCATCATTTATATGACCATAACTGTACTACTATGAGTGCACAGTTATGTAAGTATTAAACATAGACCGAAGGCAGGTTTTTGGCATAAGCCGAAGACTAACATCGGAAAACATCCTAAAATTCAGCCGAAGCCGCAGGGCAAATGTTTTCTCGCTTCTATTTAGAACCACTAAAATGCATTAATGCCACTTTTCTGGCATAGAGTTCAAGATGCAAACTCTCGAAATTTTAGTTTATTTACGAATACAGTCCTTATATAGAGATGTCGCTATAAAAAATGATTATTTAAGACATAAATACAACACGAATACGTTGGAATACTGCAGAACGAAAATTTGTCATACTGGTATATGTTTCGATATACTCGTAGCTATCATCTAGAAGACGCCCTTAAATATATGTGTCTAAGCCGTATAATCAATATTTCTTAAACAATTTGGCTGGAACTTTGTAGGCTGACATTTATTTTTACAAGAATTCTCTACAATAAAAAAGAAGCGACATCGATCCATGTTCCTCTATAGTCACCATATGGATAGACATGTCCCATTCGTTCCTATAAGGAGCATAGGCCAACAAAACAGATGTTTTTTCGGCATCTAGCGAATAGCCTAAATACCCGCATGTCTACGTGCGTGTTTTTATATCCTACACCACACAGTGGTCCAGGGTATTATGAGTTTCTGCATTTGTTTGTAACACCCAGAAGGAGAAGAGAAAGACTTGGAATCACTTCCTGAGTCGATTTAACCATGTCCGTCTGTCCGTCCGTCGGTAGATGTATCGTTGTAATCAATTCCTATTGAAATTAGTCAAAATCGGTTCAGGTTTAGATATAGCCTCCATATATACATATGTTACCCCCGATTTGACATGTAAGCGCTGTAGAAACTGTATTTTATATCAGATTAGTACGAAATTTGGCCGTATTTTATTTGGCCGAAATTCCGCAGAGAGTTTTCTTATTACGTGAATGAACACTACACATTCGGAGAAAAACCGTTCAGATTTAGATAAAAGAGATTTCAATTTTTTTGCAGATAATACATTGTATTAGCTTAATGTAAAAATATATTTGGTCCCACTCGAGCAGCTTTTCGGCAATTTGGAGGAACTTTCTCAATGGCTGTTGAAAATGTCGACCTCTGGGGTTGTTTTTTAGCTCGTTTCGAATTTTTTTAATCAAATTTTTGGTGGTTTTGGGTCTAAAGTCCAAAATCCTCAATTGGACGTAAGTGGGTGGATTTTCTTCTTTGATACATATGGAATCTGAAGTGTGTCCATGGCTTCCAACGTCTCTCAGATACTTTTTAACTGTTTTCCGTCACATTGAAACTTTTTCCCAAGCCTCCTATACGATTTAGCGATTTTACTAAGTCGACATCTCATTGATGGGTCGCTAAAACTGCACCTTTTTTCCAGAACCACGTTTTCTTTCTGTAGTTTTTCTTTTCTCATATATAGCCAGTGTTCTATATACTGAACTTCGATTTTGTCCTTGCTCTACAAAATGAGAAACGATGTCGGATTTCCTCCAATCAGGATGATTGTT
This sequence comes from Eudasyphora cyanicolor, assembly GCA_963930755.1. Lineage (NCBI taxonomy): Eukaryota > Metazoa > Arthropoda > Insecta > Diptera > Muscidae > Eudasyphora > Eudasyphora cyanicolor. The sequence goes on along the minus strand of OZ005736.1, from coordinate 150,908,754 downwards.
GAAAAAATTACAAATGGTTTTTCGACGATGTTCTTCATTTATCGACTTTGCCAACAAAATTAATGACAAATTTCAACCAAAATCATGTAGCACTATCAAAGTCATGTGGTAAAGCGTTGTAAAATTTGTTGCGAGTTCATTCCGCAAACGTTAAGAGCCCAAGGTTGTATGCCGTCTTCTACAAAGAGCGGGGCACAGACACAGAAGGTTTTATATTCTTCCTCCACAGGTTCTGCAAGTCATTATGCAACCCTTCAATCTCTCTGCGTGCCGTCGAATAAAACAGTAAACCGTCATGACAGACACGATCCGGTCTCGACGACGACAGCAGTGCGTTGGTTGTTTTGAGTCTAGGCGGAGCCACATAAGCCAGGAATATATGCAGTTCCTGACTAGTGAACACCTGCCATTTGTTGCCGTAAATGCACTATCTCTCAAGAAGAGGTTGCAGGTCGCTAGCGGCATATTGACATATTGAAATTTCCCTAGAGCGTTTAAGGTAGTTCCTAGTCCTGCTAGACATTCTGCCTTGCAGTTCACTGATATGTCACTGTGGCCCGGCACCCATATCAGATGAATATTGAACTATTCAGACATCTCGTTAACAGATCTGCGACAGTCGAGGGCAGGTCAGAACATTCATTTTTAGCCATCCCGCCACCTCTTTAATAGCTAAAATTTCTACCTGATAAACACTACAGTTATTTTGCAAGTGATAGCTTATATTACTCAGATATACAGGGTTTTTTAGTAAGAGTGATATGATTTCTTTGAAAAAAAAACACACACTAATTGTTAAGGAAATTCAAATGGCCTCCACGACATCTTCTGCAGGAACGAATTCGATGAATTTTCGAGCACTTTTTCCACTAAATCAAGTCGCATGTCATGAATGGAAGAGAGTCTGGTTTATTTCGAAAAACCAATGACTTCAAATAACCCCACAAGAAATAGTCTAATGGTGATAAATCACAACTTCTTGGAGGCCATTCAATATCACAATTTCTTGAAATAATCGAATCTCCAAACTTTTCTCGCAACAATTCAATTGTTTCATTTGCTGTGTGGTACGTAGCCACAATCGGTCAATGCCAAAAACATTGCTCTTAACGAGAGCTAAAATATTGCTCATGGGTGTCAAGGTCGTAGGTCGACTGGAAAATGTTCTTTTGGATTTAAAAAAAATTGACTTAGCATAATTTTCAAATGTGAACGGAAAGTTTATTTTTGCTCTAGCTCCTTAACGGTACGTCTGATCGGGAATCGGTCAATGTCAAAAAGATAGCACCTCTGCCGGATTATAAGGTCACATTGGCCTTCCTTACACGTTCCAGTACATAAAGTCTGAATGCCAATATTCTATCTAAAATTATTCTTAGAAAATACCATCTCTGTTCCATTTATCCGATGAGGGTCCACATATGGACGCTCAATACTATCTTGTTTGAGTTCCCAAACCGCTACTTCTGGACGATCTAGCCAATTTGTTCAGAGCCTTAACTTGTCAGATATTCTCTGGTCAGATATTCTCTTAACTTGTCAGATATTCTCTGCTTCTGTCAGTTAAATCAACCTTCTTGGACATCTTCACAATAATTCCTTACTTAAATTGCTCGGTGAGTTCTTTATGGGTACAAAAGTCTTTTACATGAGGGGTGAGTAATTTTGCTTTGATAACTGCGTCCGCTTTCAAAAACTTCGGGGGAATTCCATCACAGCTAGGTGCTTTATTATGCCTAATGATTTCAATTGTATTCATAATTTCTGGATGTCGGGGCAGTCCGACAGTATATCAGTCCTGTACGTATGGGAACCGCAGCTAAATATTGAGTTTGCTCCTGTTGGAATTCCAGATAGCATTCCTGTGAAAAGTCGGCCCATAGTTCTAGTTTTTTCTCTCTAGAGGTTACAAGTTCCCCTCTGTCGTTCCTTAAGAACTTTCCAGATGACGCCTTGTGGCTAGGCTAACAAGCTAGAAAGCTTTGAAGGACAAGCACATAAGCAGGAGATACTAACCGGAGCGGGGATATATAGAAATATATCCCCGCTCCGCTTAGTATCTGCTATATATTTCTATATATCCCCGCTCCGGTTAGTATCTGCTTCTTGAGTGCTTGTCTTTAAGAGCTCTGCGCTTTACTGTGCGTTCAATGTCCTGGCTCACCATATAGAGGACGTTCTCTTTATGTTATAAATATCAGATTTTCCAGTCACATTGTGTGAAATTTTCCAGTTTGATATACCCCCACTTTAGTGATTCGAGGATATACATATATTATTTGCTACGGCCCAAAATAGAAACACATCGAAGGAGTGACCTAAGACTCTAAGTATATCTGTCGGATATTCGTTTTGGGTCATTTTAAGCGGGGGTAACGTTTATAATTATTTTTATATTTTTATACCCTACACAACACTGTGGTACATGGTATTATGACTTTGTGCATTTGTTTGTAACACCTAAAAGGAGAAGAGATAGACCCATTGTTTATTATACCGATCGACTCAGAATCACTTTCTGAGTCGATTTAGCCATGTCCGTCTGTCTGTCTGTCCGTCTGTCCATGTATTCTTGTAATCAAAGTGCAGGTCGTATTTATGGTCCGATTGTGATGAAATTTAGCATAGTGCTCTTTTTTGGCCCAAGGACGATCCCTATTGAAATTGGTTAAAATCGGTTCAGATTTGGATATAGTCCCCATATATATGTTTCACCCGATTTGACACGCAAGCGCCGTAGAAACCACATTTTACATCCGATCTTTATGAAATTCGGCAGAGAGAGTTTTATTATTACGTGAATGAACTCTACCAAATTCGGAGAAAATCTGATCAGATTTAGATATAGCCCCCATATATCTGTTTCACCCGATTTGGCATGTAAGCGCTGTAGGAACTGTATTTTAAATCAGATCAGTACGAAATTTGGCAGAGAGAGTTCTCTTATTACATGAATAAACACTGCCAAATTCGGGGAAAATCGGTTCAGATTTAGATATAGCCACCATATATATGTTTCACCCGATTTAACATTCAAGCGCTGTAGAAATCGTGTTTTATATCCGATCAGTACGAAATTTAACAGAGAGAGTTCTCTTTTTACATGAATAAACACTGCCAAATTCGGGGAAAATCGGTTCAGATTTAGATATAGCCACCATATATATGTTTCACCCGATTTAACATTTAAGCGCTGTAGAAATCGTGTTTTATATCCGATCCGTGCGAAATTTAACTGAGAGAGTTTTCTTATTACATGTATGAACACTGCCAAATTCGGGGAAAATCGGTTCAGATTTAGATATAGCCCCCATATATATGTTTCACCCGATTTAACATTTAAGCGCTGTAGAAATCATGTTTTATATCCGATCAGTACGAAATTTAACAGAGAGAGTTTTCTTATTACATGTATGAACACTGCCAAATTCGGGAAAATCGGTTCAGATTTTAACATAGTCCCAATATATATGTTACACCCGATTTGACATGTAAGCGCTGTAGAAACCGTGTTTTATATCCGATCAGTACGAAAATCGGCAGAGAGAGTTTGCTTATGGCAATGCCCATTTTCGCATTGGTAGGTAAGTGTAGGGTATTATATAGTCGGTCCCGCCCGACTTTCTGTCTTTCCTTACTGGTTTTATTTGTTGCGATGAATCGGAGCAAATCATACGAAGATACAGCAGTCTAATCAACCGTGCATCATACGTAACTCAGTACATCAGAAAATCTTTAAAGCGTTTTTCCAACACAACCCACGTTTTCAAAACAGGTGTCCATCATAACATCAAAACTACTTCACCGATCGTTTTGAATTTTTTAGCTCTATTTCCGTAGATAATTTACTAGGTAATTATGGAGAGTTTTTTCAAATGTATATATATTTTTATACCCTCCACCATAGGATGGGGGGTATATTCATTTTGTCACTCCGTTTATAACACCTCTAAATATTGATCTGAGACCCCATAAAGTATATATATTCTTAATCGTGGTAAAATTCTAAGACGATTTAGCAATGTCCGTCCGTCCGTCCGTCTGTGGTAATCACGCTACAGTCCGCAATAATAGAGCTAGGTTGATCAAATTTGGTACAAATACTTCTTATAGTTGCAGGTTGTTTGGGATTGCAAATGGGCCATATCGGTCCATATTTAGATATAGCTCCCATATATAGCATCTAACTTGTTGTGATTCCTACTGTCCTCATCTACTATATTTTTTGTGTTTTTCGGCGTTATTTTCTTTAGGTTTGAGTTATTTTGTGAAGTCACATGCTATCCATGGTGGAGGGTATACTATAAGATTCGGCATGGCCGAACTTAACGCTTTTATTTTAGTTTTTTTTTGTAAAAATCGCGTTTTTCACTTTTAAGTGATCCCAAAAATTTTAAAATATTAATTTCGAAAAAACTCCCAGCGTTAACTGGGGAAAACGATTATCTAACGAAATAATTTTGGTTTTCCGATTTCAGATGATCCATCGCCGAGTTATGATGGGTGCCGCAAATCAATTTTTTTCCGAGACGCTTCCAAATAATTGCTGCATTGCCATATTTTTCAATATTTCTTCACGAAAGCCTAGAAACCATTCCAAAATAAAGGACATTATGAGGGCTACAAATGTTGAAAATATTACCGTTATGTCGAAACAGAAGTTTAGTAAACCATCTTTAAAGGAAAAAAATAATTTTTGTTGACATACAAAACCACAAGAAATAAAAAAAAACAAAAATTTTGTTTGCTAGCATCCTAAAGAGAAAAGCAATGCCTATTTGAAAAAAATCTATGGATAAATATAGAAATTATAGTCGTGTTTTACGAGTATACCCCCACAATTGTGAACGAAAGTTGTTGCCTAAAAGACTTTGGTATGTGTTATTATATTTACTACCTCTGGCTAGAATTAAAGATGGACCATGTTGGTCCACTCCTTCGAGTACCTCCCTCACAAAGGGTAAAATTTTAGTGAAATATTGATTCTTTAATAACTTCTATGCTACATATCGGGATCTTCCGCAATTTCACACATGCATTAGTTTACACAGTACAGCATTTTTCAGCTCATTGATTTGGGACTCAATTTTGAGAATTGGATGTGAAAGTAACCCCAAAAATAAGAATTTCGGTATCATTCATTTAGTCCAGTTGGCTCAATTAATAATTTAATGGCCATACGATTTTTTTTGCTCGAGGTGGTTTTTTAGCACTTTTTCTATATTTTAACACGGTTATATCTCTGCATACCGTACGGAATATCTCTTTCATTATACCAAATTTCAGCCCAATTCGTTGAAATTTTATGTTTTTGTGGCGTTAAGAAGTCAAATCCAGAGGGACCTTTGTATGGGGGCTATATCAAAACATGGACCTATGATTACTACCGGGTATAAATAAATCCCAGCTACCAACTTTCAGCCCGATCAGTTGACATTTGTGGTCTCTATGGCATTAAAAAGTCAAATAGGGGTGAAGCCATATATGGGGGCTATATCCAAAATTGGACCGATATTGTCCATTTTCAATCCCAACATACCTGCAGATATTAGAAGTATATGTATTATTATAGATTGTAGCGTGATTTCAACAGACGGCCGGACAGACGGACATGGCTAAATCGTCTTCGAATTTTACGACGATTAATAACACAGTGCGAAAAAATAAACTCATGTTGAGAAGCAAATGACGCGATACTATTTTTCCTGTAGGTCTTGTCGAGTAAAATACGAATCCTTTTTTGGAATTCCCCGGACACCCCCAAAATCCGGATTTAAGGGTAAAAAAAAAGATTTTCTTGCCTTTTTCACTTGAACGCCTTTAACATTGTTAATTATTAACCGATTATCAATCTCTAAATCTCCTACAAACACATTCTTTCCATTTTTGTTCGTCATTTTCTAGTTTAGGCAATGTTTTTACCAATTATATTGTGAGATAACCGTACGATTAATTAATTTACATATCGTCATCAGAAACGAAAAAGGGCCTATCATCATATTTGGAAATTTTACAGGAGAAACAAAAAACTAAATAAAATGAAAAGTGCTGTCGTTAGAAAAACGGGGTTTTCAGAATAACATCTAAACATAGTGATGCATATATAAAGTCACACAAATATAATTTATAACTTTTTTTGTGAAAATTACGTGAAATATGATTTTTTAATTATGAAAAAAAGAATAATTTGTTGTTAGGCCCTTTTGAATTTCATTGATAAATTCGCCATTTTTAATATTACGCCGCTCAAAATTTGTCAGGATGTGTATTTTGATGCAGTGTACCGAAATCCACCAAAAACTGAATTTCCATTTTTCTTGTTGTTACGCCCTTTTTCGTTATAAGGAAAAAATGCAAAAAAATGCAGTCTCTTAAAAATCCGTTTGCAATAGACTGAGTTAGTTTATATACCGATTTAGTTTTAATGAAACTTTAATAACTCCGTCAATTGCAAACGGATTTTTAGAGACTGGTTGCATTTTTCTTTATAAAATATACTGTATATGTAGATTAATAAATCGTACGGTTATCTCACAATATAATTTGCAAAACATTGCCTAAACTAGAAAATGATGGACAAAAATGAAAAAAATGCGTTTGTAGGACAAATAAACCTATATATCGTACAGCTTCAAATAAACAAAATATACATCGTTCGAAAGGCCTAATTCTCATCTTTCCAAATTCTTTTAGAGATTGAAATTCGTTTAATAATTAACAAAGATATAGACGTTCATGTGAAAAAAGGCAAGAAAATCGTGTTTTTACACGTAAATCCGGATTTTGGGGGTGTCCGGCAAATTTCGTAGAACAAACGTTGTTCTACTTGCCAAGACCTACAAGAAAAATAGTATCGCGGTTTTTGGTTTTTTGACTGCCGCACTGTGTAATATATCGCGACCTAAGAGTGTAAAGGCGCTAAGTCCAATATTTTAAATTGTACAGGAGAGGCAAAATACTTACTGCATAGACTTAGCGCTTTTACGATTCAGCTTTTAAAGATGACAAAGCATGATCTTTTGGGTTTTTGTTTTCAAATCGATGTACTATATCCAACTTATCTTACGTTCCGCTTCAAAAAATACATTTAGGAAAAAGTGGACTTAGCGCCTTTTCACTCTTAGGTCGCGATATATACTTTATGGGGTCTCAGATCAATATTTAGTGGTGTTACAAACGGAGTGACGAAATTAATATACCCCCATCATATGGTGGAGGGTATAAAAATATGAACAATTATTTTCTTTGTGTTCCCCTGACTTTTACAATATGGGATGTAATTTATACATTTATCTACAGATTATTTTCAAATAGGCATTGTTTTCTTCGTTAGGATTCTATGTAGGTTTCAAATCGTGCCAACATCGTGAAAGTGATATTCCCAACATGTGTAGCCCTTATAATTTTATTAATAATAATTTGAAGGGTACCAAGCCTCTATCGGACATACATACACTTCAAAAATATTGTCCAAATACTAAAGGTACCTGCAATGAAATTTTAGAAAACAAATTAAGAAAAGAAAAAGGTTACAGTAAAAAAATAGTATCCATCCATCTACTACAAAATAATATCTTAGGTCTCGGACACAAAAAAAATTTTGTTACGTATTGTTACCGGCCTTTTTTCGCCAAAGGCCAAATGCGGGTCGATTACCAGTCTGATGCCGAAGCCGATTAAAAAGTCGAACTCTAGTATTTATGTACACGCTGAAAAAAACGCTTCTGTAGTATATTGTCCCAAACATATACTGCTTGAAATATGTATACATATGTTTATGGTATACTCTAAATATATTATATTTCGCACTCACAAAAATTATTTATTTTGGAAGATGTTGTTCTAAACAAATCCTTGTTTCCGTTCTAATATTTTTAATTTGGGACTATTATTTACGAAACCTTAATTAAGGCTTTCATTTAAAGTCAAGTTTTATGTTTTTCAGTAATTTAACGTAACTTGTTTCTCAAATTTAAAATATTCGTAAAATTCCTTTATAATTGAAATCGTACACGCTGAAAAAAATCGCTTCTGTAGTATACCAAACATATTCGGCTTGAGATATACATATGTTTAGGGTAGACTCTGAATATATTATATTTATGGAACACGCAATTAATATATGTTTGGGAGAATGTAGTTCTAAACAAAACTATGTTTCCGTTCTAAAATTTCTTTATTTGGAATAAATATTTCCGAAACAGAGATTAATTTGTATTTTGGCAATTAATTTAAAGACAAGCTTTTAGACGTTCAGAGATTATTGAATAGGAGAAAAAATGCGGAACAAACCTACCCGAAAAAAGTGCATCCACTGCCTTAGAAAAATTCAAAAATTACCATTTTTCCCCATTTTTAACCTTTTTTGCTCCATAACTGCATTACAAATCCACAAATATGCTGTTTTTTTGTAAACTTTATTTTGCATGAAAATAAAAATTCCGATTCATATTACAGCTATTCTTGCACCGAAAATATGAGATTTTTATATGTCATCTATGCATGGAAACAAATTTAGAACATTTTCAATTATTGTCAATATCCATCCTCGATGATGTTGACGCTTGTGGTTCTGATTATCTTGTTTTCTTCGTAGGTTGTTCATATTCATGTTCCGAGTTAGGCATAATATTTAAGGGCATGTTTTGTTCAGTGTGTCCACCAATTTCAGTGTCATCTTCATCTTCGTTGCTTTCATCTTCAAACTGCATAATTTCAGAACTCCACCAACAAACCTCCGCAAGCAATGGATTCATTAATTTTCGAATATCCGGTCGATTGAGAATACCAATTTTGGGCACTTGTTATTATACCCTACACCACAGTGTGATACAGGGTATTATAACTTTGTGCATTTGTTTGTAACACCCAAAAGGAGAAGAAATAGACCCATCGTTTATTATACCGATCGACTTAGAATCACTTTGATTTAGCTATGTCCGTCTGTCCGTCTGTCCGTCTGTGCGTGTATTCTTGTAATCAAAGTACAGGTCGCAATTATGGTCCGAGAAAGAGGTTTCTTATTATATGGATGAACACTATTAAATTTGGAAGAAATCGGTTCAGATTTAGATATAGCCCCCATATAAACGTTACCCCCGATTTGACATGTAAGCGCTGTAAAAACTTTATTTTATATCCGATCAGTATGAAATTCGGCACAAAGAGGTTTCTTATTATATGGATGAACACTATTAAATTTGGAAGAAATCGGTTCAGATTTAGATATATCCCCCATATTTACGTTACCCCCGATTTGACATGTAAGCGCTGTAAAAACTTTATTTTATATCCGATCAGTATGAAATTCGGCAGAAAGAGGTTTCTTATTATATGGATGATCATTATTTAATTTTGGAAGAAATCGGTTCAGATTTAGATATAGCCCCCATATATATGTTACCCCCGATTTGACCTGTAAGCGCTGTAAAAACTGTATTTTATATCCGATCAGTGCGAAATTCGGCAGAAAGAGGTTTCTTATTACATGAAGTAATACTGCCAAATTTGGAGAAAATCGGTTCAGATTTAGATATAGCTCCCATATATATGTTACCCCCGATTTGACATGTAAGCGCTGTAGAGACTGTATTTTATATCCGATCAGTACGAAATTCGACAGAAGGAGGTCTTTTTACACTAATAAGTATTCAGGGAAGATCGGTTCAGATTTACATTAAAGCTCCATATATATGTTCCTCCTGATTTGGTATCAAACCGCTATAGAAGTTGTATTTTACTTCCGATCATTAAAATTTTCCAGAAAGAGGTTTCTCACTTTAGGAACGAATATTGCTTAATTTAGCGATTATCGTTTCAGGATTAGATAATACGTTTCTACCCATTTACCAATTATTCCAAATTATTATGGCAATGACCCTTATCGCATTGTTAGGGAGGTGTAGGGTATTATATAGTCGGCCCCGCCCGACTTTCTGCCTTTCCTTACTGGTTTTTCATATTGAAATTTTGAATGCTATTCTGCTTTTTAAAATGTTTTCCACTCTTAATTATAATTTAAAATTTGAATTGTACTTTTCGCGTTCGTCGGCACTTGTTGAATGACAAAAACCGATCAATGAACACCTATAAATACTACGTATTTTTCAATATTTTACTGGGATTAGGACTGAATATTGTGGATGGAATTTCTGTAAAAAATTCATTAATTACAGGTAGCCATCGTAAAAACTGACATCAATAAATAAAGTCCACTTCCCTTTTCTCCCTTTAATTGACTGTGAACGGAGTAGATATCATGAACATTTCTATGTTCTGCATTTTCATTATAGCATTTCCTATAGAACATTGACGAAACGTCCCTACGGTATTGTAAATAGGTACTTCCAAAAACAGCATATTTGTGGATTTGTAATCCAGTTAATGAGCAAAAAAGTTGAAAAATGGGGGAAAAATGGTAAACATTTTCATTTTTGCGATTTTTAAGGAACTGGATGCACTTTCCGCGGTTATTTTTGTTCCGCATTTTTTCTCCTATTTAATGTCTACAACTTTGACACAAAAGATATATTCCGTACGGTATACCGAGATATAACCGTGTTAAAATATAGAAAAAATGCTAAAAATCCACCTTGAGCAAAAAAATCGTATGGCTATTAAATTATTAATTGAGCCAACTTGACTAAACGAATGATGCAGAAGTTCTTATTTTTGGGGCTACTTTCCCGTCCAATTCTCGGAATTGAGTCACATATCAATGAGAAAAATGCTGTACAGTGTAAGCAATAAGTTTATTTGTACTCGTATACGAGGGCTGCTATATATATTTCTGGCCTAATAATGAAAATGCGAATATTTATCATCAAAAATGGTTTTATTGTTTTTCAAAGTATTCTCCAGCATGATTTATACACTTTTGCATGCGCTTAAACCAATTGTCGAAGCACTGTTTCCACTCCGATTGAGACACCTCCAAAACATGGTTTTTGAACGCTTCAACAGCATCTTCTGGCGATGAAAATCGTTAACCACGCATTTTTTTCTTTGATGTGCGGGAATAAAAAGAAGTCGTTGGGTGCCAAGTCAGGGATGTACGGCGGATGACCCATCAATTCCACGTTCTGGCCGGTCAAAAAGGCGCTGGTTTGAGCCGATGTGTGAGAGCTCGCATTGTCATGGTGCACAATGATTTGTCTGCTCTTGTTCGTTTTTCGAATTTCTCCGAAGAGTTCAGGCAGAACTCTCCACTCAGAATTGACCGTCCTACGTTGCTCAAGCGGAACAGTCGCCAAATGACCAGTTTTGCCGAAGAAATATGCGACCATTTGCTTCGAAGTGCTTCTTTCCACTAACAACTTTCGTTGGATTTGGCTCGTCTTCGAAGACCCACACGGTCGATTGCTGTTTTGTTTCGGGCTCATACGTATAACAGGTGGCGCAAAAGTAACCTTTCGATGTTATGTTAGACGCGATTGGCGGTCAGCAGCTAACAGCTGATGCACCGTCTGGACTTTGTACGGAAACATCTTCAAATCTTGTACCAAAATTCGCTGTAGAGACCGTCGACTGATACCCATTTGCGTGGCACGTCGTCTGGTCGATGTCGACGGCGCTTCCATGACATCCTCGGCTACAGCAGCAATATTCTCTGCAGAACGGCTACTCCGGGGTCTGCCACGCCTGGCAGCATCTCGTGTTGTACCAGTCTCTTCGAGGCGAGCGGCTAAACGTCGCAGTGTTTCACCAGTAGGCGTTGGACGGCCAGGAAATCTGTGCCAAAGTCACCGACCGATTATTGGTCAAATAAATAGTCAGCAATATTCCGCGTTCTGGAGCTGTGTAGCGTAACATTGTTTATTAACGTGTATTTCGCATGTGTTTACTACACAAATGTCAAAACAGAACTGACATTAGGGGCCAATCGCAAAATTTATAGCATTTTCTGATAGGAGGATTACTTTTGCGCCACCTTGTATATCCAAGATTCGTTACCTGTGACGATCTTATAAACGTCTTTTGAAGCACCGCAATCGTATTTTTCTAAGCTCCAATCGACTCGAGCCTTTTTTGAGCGATTGTCAAATTGTGCGGGATTCAACGAGAACAAACCTTTTTTACGACCAGGTGTTCATGCAATATCGAATGTATGCTGGTGGAAGAAATGCCCAAGGATGTCTCTATCTCACGGTATGTCACATGACGATCTTGCATTATCAGTTCACGCACGGCATCAGTGTTCTCTGGCACAACGGCCGATTTTGGACTACCTACGTCTTTGAGTGAGCGTCGGCCACAATTGAATTCATTAAACCAGTTTTTCACAGTGCTATAGGATGGTGCTTCACCTTGGTGGTGCTTCATCGTGATAATCCACGTCGAAAGTTGTGAAAAATTATCGCACGAAAATGTTCACGAGTTAATTCCATTTTTTTTTTGCCAACTTGATTTTTTCAAGTCACTGTAAACAACACAAATGATGGTCGCACGTCAAAACGTTCTGAGTACGTTTATGCTAAAAAATGTCAAACTTTCCAATGGAAATGGCAACACTTAGTGTGTCTGGCGCCATCCATATATATAGCAACCCTCGTATAAACATATATCTTATCGAGAAAATTATTTTGTTTTTGTTGTGACATATTAATATATGCGTTTCAAATTAATTATATTGATTTTCAAATAAAATTAATTTTCTTAGAAGTATATAATACCTAATGTTTGTGCTTCAAATATATTTTCTTTCGATTTAAACATATCAAAAAAGGTGATTTTTCACCGTGTATGTATCTGCATTAACTGAATTTAGTATAATTACTATAATTCATTACCGGGTTTCCTTCACAAGATAATAAACCAAACATTTGAGGGAACATATTCCGACACATGCAAACACGCAATTCAAACACAACACATATCCTGAGAAGGTCCTTCAACGAGTCGCCCGACTTTCAAGTGTGTGTGTACGTGTCTCTTTTGGATGGAGATGAGACTGGACTGAGATGACATTAAAATTTATGCTTTGTTGCGTTAGCATACAAACAACATTGATAGACTACCTCCTGACCAACCAAAGTAGTAGCCAAATAACTGTCTACTGACATTGTCCAGTGAGTGTGTGTGTGGGGATGTCTATGTGCATGTGTGGTGGAAACACTGGTGTTGTCACTACTGTTTCGGCTACGACTACAAACATTGCTGTGGTCTTAAGTTCAAAGCTGTTCCTCATAAATTTGCCCAAATCCAGACAATATCATTCAACATGAATGTATTAAGTATGCGCTCGGAGGTATATGCATAATTTAGTTGCTCCATGTATTCGATGATGAGATGTCCAGCCCCAGCTAATGGACAGTGAATAGTACATGTAACCTCTGGGCCACCCCATTTTAATGAGGATTTTTAAAGCAATTGTTATAAATGAAATGTAATTAATTTCATAAATCTTCTAAATCAATCTTCATCTGTAACATCCAGGCAATGTCTTTGCCACAGACATAGACACAGGACACCGACATACAAGACATGCACCCACCACAACTAAAATTAATAGATATGTATTTCAAGAGAGTAATCCTCAAAAGAAAACCTATTAAAATAAACTTTTCCAAAGATTTTTTTCTTCGTTTTCAAGAATAGGCCAACAACTTTTTGCCTCTGTTCTCATAGATTGCGCAAATTCAACAATGTAACCAACAAACCATCCGTTGGTAGGTTTACTTCTTGCCTTTGCAAATAATAAAACAATACTAAAAGGAAATTGAACAATAACGGCAAAACACAAAAACATTTCCAAAATATTTGCTCTTTCGAAGTTTCCTCCCATTTGTTATTTCGATTTCGAAATGTAAGTCTCTCCAGTTTCGAATTAAGAGAATTTTAAAGAAGAGATATTAAAAGGGACTCTTAAGGACTCCTGTCATTGGTTTGAAATGTTTGTTTGGAACTTGTTCGAGTTGGTTTGAACGGAACATTTATTTTTACCGACTCTCAAGTGTTCAAAATTTCGAGTAATTGTATATCCAATCCAATTTTTTTATAATATTTGTTTGTTTCCAGCTCTTTTGTTGCCAACGAATAGTTGTGTGTGTTCTCTTACCTTAAATAGAAGAGAATATTTTCAGTTGATTTCTGGATGGCGTCATACAGTCTGTGTTGATTGTTCAAGAACAACAAGTAGTTCCCCTGAAGTTATTTTCCATGTCTGGCGAACTTCGAACCAAATGTTCAAACATTTGCTGTTGTCAGGCACGATTGCAAGATTTACAAAAACCCTTATGATTTCGGCCAGAAAGGTTTGAACCATAATACTGTGCAACAAAAACGGTAAGGAAAGGCAAGAATCTGAGAAATAGACGTTATAAGATATAGGCCAGCGCTGCCAGTTTAGGGGATTTATCCCCAATTTGGGGATTTTTCTTCGCGAATGGGGATATATTTTTTGGTTTGGGGATCCGGGGATTTGGCGGGGATTGAAATTTTTATAATTACATGTCTTTATTTATGTTAAAATTTGTATTTTCAGTTAAATCTATTTTTTTAGAAAATGCGTCCGTAAAAATTGTGTCAAAAGTTCCTACAAAAAGTAGCTTGACTCGCAGTGTATTAGAGTAAGACTTAAATAGACAACCTGTAGTAATTGCCAATACGTATTTCTATAAATATTTCTAAATCTTAATTGAAACCAATTGCAGTTTATAAAACGGAAAGAATTCTTCCGAGCTGACATTACGAACAATTTCAGCAAATTTTGGAGTAAAGTTTACTTGTAACAGGATTCTGCTGGTCCAACCCAATTTTAAAGAACTGGAATCACTAGTATTAACCCTTTGATGTACTTTAAAAAAAATTCAGTGTGTTGTCAATTATTTAGTCCATTGGCAGAATAATACCAAAAACATGTACAAAAAAATGAGATGATGTAGATGAGATGGAAGATTTTGAATCAGATATATTTTATATCTGACAATTTGACAACGTACATTTTGTAGAAACAAAATGAATTTTAGTACAAAGTACATTGAATTTTACAATACATCATTCACATAAAGGTAAGTACACACGATTTGCAGATCGGACAACATTGCCAGAATAATGGCGGAATAATGCAACCCTGTGAATTTACAACCGTGTGAACACACAATTTTTGTTTTGCAACGTTAGCAGAAAAATCATTGCGAGATAATTTGCAGATTGTTATATGTGCGAAGTTTATGCATGTGGCAACGGCGCCATTGCCAGAAAAACATTTTATTTGCAACACTGTCTATAATGTATTTTTATTGGCAATCCTGCATATAAATATTTACAAAATATATTGTAAATATATGAAATTGTAATGTTTTCTTGCAATCGTCTGAACTGTCAATTCACCTTTGCCTAACAATCTTTCATTGTCCGTATATTTGCAGCACTTTAACTGGGTTGATAACGTTTGCCGATCTGGCAATCGTCTATACTCAGCTTAAGTTAAAATATTTTCTGGGGATGAGAAATCTTTTTTTTTCGGATTTAGGGGATAAAAAATACAAATTTGGGGATTCGGCACTAAAAAAACTGGCAAGCCTGATATGGGCATCATATACATATACAGGAAGTCAACAGTCAAAATTGATTTTAGACTCAAGTGTTCAAAAAGCAAAATGGAGCCATTGTCAAATCACGGTAGGAAGTCAATTGACAACACAGCACAAAAAATTTAGGAGGAATAGGGTAACCCACTTTTTTTGAAACCTCCATAACTTTTTTGTTTACAAATAAAAATAAATGGTGAAAAGGCAAAAGTTTAATGGTTTTAGGCAAAGACAAATAAGAAGACATTCCTTCAGGCCGAAACGTCAAAATCTATCAGTTACGAACGAATAGGAATGAATTGTAACACGCGAAAAAAACAGTATTCCGCGAACATAGCTTGAACTTTTTTTTGCACTTATTGATTAATATTAATTTTTTAATTGTGAGTGTTACAAAAAATTCAGGAAAATTGGTCTGGAAATCCGCGAAAAACCTCACTCGTTGAAATCAATTTCCTATTCGTTCGTAACTGGCAATTACTCGCTACAGGAAGGAATGTCTTCTTAAATTATATTGTATTGAGTAATAGGCATCATGTGGATGCAGGAATCGAAATGCTGGAAGTTAAAGTCAAAACTCAAAATTAATTGGAGCCGTTGTCAAACCATGCACAACGATATGCGGTTTGTTTCGATAGGACACCAAATTACAGCGCAGCGCTCCTTTTTGGACCGTGTGTAGGTGAAAGGATCACAAAAATGTTGTTGTTTTAAAATTGTCTTTAAATAATCTTTAAACGTAGGGGGTCCGCCTCAACTTTAATATTTTGGAAACTATTGACCATAGAAGAACGAAATTTTGATAGTTATTGGGGTCAATATTAGCAATTATAACAGAAGTGGGCGGGATTGACTAAGAGGGCGTGGCAATATTTATTTTTGAATATCTCAGTAACAATTTATTGAAGAAGAACAAAATATGTTTTGTAGATTATTAGAGTCAATATTAAATTAGCCAGAGATGAATCTTAACAAATAAAAAGAGGGCGGGGGCAAAGGTGGGCGTGGCATTATTTAAAATTTGAATATCTTATAAAGTATTGATCGTAGAAGAACCAAATTTGGTACATACGTTCTTCGAGCAATTATCTAAAAGTTCGATAAAAACTGAAAGGATCAGATAAGTGTGTGTGGCAAAAGTGGGCCTAGCAATGATTGCAAATTTTATATGTCGGAAACTAATAGCAATAGAAGAACGAAATTTGGATAGTTAGTTATTGGGGTCAATATTAGTAATTTCCACCAAAAGTGAAAGCGGTAAAAAGTAATGGAGGCATTTGGGTCTGTTCTGTAGCAAGGTGATTTGAAATCACGGTGATTTTAAAATCACCGGCGACTTACAATCACTGTTGGAGTTCGAAATCGCCCGGTTTATTATTATAGCCTCCCAAAAAAGATTGTTCGAAATATGTTTGGTTGATTTCGAAATACAAAAGTGATGTTAAGTCGCCGGTGATTTTAAATCGCCGTGATTACAGAACAGACCCGATTATTTAAAATTTGAAGAAAGTGTTGATCGTAGAAGAACGACATTTTGTACATACTGTATCGGAATTATTATTGAAAATTTTACAACAAAGAGGTGGGATCGCATTGGTGGGCGTGGCAAAAGTGGGCGTAGCAATATTTAAAATTTAATATCTCGGAAACTATTAATCTTAGAAGAATGATATTTGGATTGTAGGTTTTTGGAGTCAATAATAATTATTTCGCCACAAGTGGTCGTGATAGTATTAGTGGAAAATTCACCACCTGAAGCGTTAGGATTGGGACAAGTATTCGTGGTTCATATCATACGAAGTACATAAATA
Source organism: Eudasyphora cyanicolor (assembly GCA_963930755.1). Lineage (NCBI taxonomy): Eukaryota > Metazoa > Arthropoda > Insecta > Diptera > Muscidae > Eudasyphora > Eudasyphora cyanicolor. The sequence continues at coordinate 150,891,413 of OZ005736.1, read as the reverse complement.
CCTACCAAGGTGAGTTCCCACGTCAAATAATGGGTGAGATTGGATCGGTAAAATATCAAGCAAGGGAACAAGACTATGTGAATAAAAATGATTTTAAAGTGAATTTTATGCGTTTCATGTTGTGTGTTTCAGCTCTGACAAACCGCATGCGAAGCAGCGGGTACCTGCTAGTATTTATAATAAAGCTAAATTCTTGGCCATAACATTAAATTATATGCGTTTTATTTCTTCTTGAAAACCACACGTCTAAAAAAACACTGTATAAAAAATATATGGGTGGTTTCGACATTACGGGTCAATCATGATATAATTTTTGGCATTGAAGATTTTTGCAGAATTCAAAACTTCAGATAGGTATATAAAATCCATATCAAAGGTACACGTCACTTTTTAATTTTTAACCGAATTAACCGAATTTTTTGAAAATATATCCCCCAGGATAATGACGGGAGAGCACTTATAGAGCCATGTTTGGATAGAGCGTCTCAAAACAAGAAGAAACTATAAGGTAGATTTTATCGATATCTCGCTTATTTCTCGAGTTATCGAACATTATAGTTTTAAAAAAATATCAAATCGCCCTTAATAGTTCCCTTTTTCATCGTCTTTCCCCTGTTATTTTTTTTACAGGGGAATGACGCTTGACTGCGAAAGTCTCTATAATTTCGGTTTAAATACTTGCATTCTAAAAATTTGCATGGATCGGGAATTGGTTTTCACAATGAAGTTAAAAAGCACAAAACAAGTTATAACCAGTAAGGAAAGGCTAAAGTCGGGCGGGGCCGACTATATAATACCCTACACCACTCTCGTAATATTGAATAACTCTGAAATATAAATTTTGTAATTGATGTATAAATTTTCTTCAAATTCGGCAATGTTAGTCCATGGATCAAGAAACTCTACCATTCTAAATATCAAAACGATTGGATGTAAACTACAGCATCTATAGGACTAAAGGTTCAAATCGGACGAAAGATATGTATGGGAGCTATATCTAAATATTAACCGATTTTCTTCAAATTCGCCAATGTTGGTTCAAGGATCAAGAAACTCTACCATTCTAAATTTCAAAATTATTGGATGTAAAATACAGCTTCTACAGGACTAAAGAGCAAAATTCGACGAAACATATATATGGGAGCTATAGCTAAATCTTAACCGAGTGATTCTCAGCTAGTGATTCTGAGTCGATCGGTATACTTTAAGTTGGGTCTAGCTGTGCTATTTTCAGGTGTTACAAACATCTGCCGTGAAACAAACTTATAATACCCTGTACCACAGTGTGGTGTAGGGTATAAAAAGTAGTGAACTTTAAAAATTGCAGCACATGGGAATGACGCACGTCAGTGTGAAAGCTCATTCAGCGCGACTTACATCATTTTATTAATATCGTTGGCGCAAAACCAACCATAATTATATGTAGTAGATTTAATACTCTTTATAATTTTAATTATGCAAAATCAAGAATGGTTTGCAAATTTGAATTTTACTGAATATAAGATTTGCTAGGGGAATGGCGCAAATCTTCAGGGACAAAAAATAATCATCCATAAAAATAGTAATTGATAACAAATTATGAACATTAATAGAAAACATATATCATTAAATATTATATTTTCCATTGAACCAGTTTTATTAAATAAATATTTACAGGAACAGCCACACTGATAGAAAAAGCTTCGTCATGACGACGTATTTGTACATTACCACGATTATTTTTCGTTAAAAGTCAGCTAACGTACGGAATATCCCTCTTGATGAATTTGTTCGTCACCATGACCAATTTCTGTTTCCAAAAACTTTCGTCCTCAGGATGATCCATTCATCACCACGACGAACCCCATTCATCATCATGACGAACCCCATTCATCATCACGACGAATAGCATTCATCACCACGACGAACTCTATTCATCACCATGATGAACTCCATTCATCACCATGACGAATTCCATTCATCACCATGACGAATTCCATTCGTCACCACGACGAATCCCATTCATCATCACGACGAATTCCATTCGTCACCACGACGAATTCATGCCCAAGACTATTTAAATTTTAAGAATTCCAATAAATGTTCTTCTAGTTTTGAACCATTTAAAATGGTATGGAAAATAAAATTATTTGACTGCATTGCTAGGTTCAGTTGTGAATATTCGTTTCGAGACGCAGTTCTTATCAGGTAAGGCTGAAATCAAACAAACGAGAAGTATTCATTACTTCTGCTATTTTAAATCAAAAATAATCACATCAAGTAATGTATTTGCCAACAGACCACTAGCACAAATGTCTCACACTTATACAGCTTGTCGAGCTGCATGTACGAGTATGCATGTGTTTGATGATTTGTTAAACGAACATCAGTTACGCCGTGCCAGTGCGGTTTGTTTGAACCAATCGGTGCTGCGTGGAACACACACGTGGATGAACATAACAACGTCGCATGTCTTAAGGCCCAGTTAGGCAAACTTAACCGTAACGCCCCCGTAGCGTAACGAATCAGCTGATTCAATCTGTCATAAGGAAGTCGGTTTAAACGATTAGCCAACGGAAACGAAACGTAAACTGACGGCTGTATCTGTTGAAATCAGAATTGGACGTTCCGTTTACGTACAATTTGACAACAGCTGATACTACATGTTGTTTACAATTACAATTGTATGTTCACCGAGAAAAGTAAAGAAAATAATTTATTAATTATTTGTTGTTTAAAAGTGCAAATAAACATGAAAGACGATTATTTGATTTCATTAGTGCAGTCACACGAGTATTTATACAATAAATATAATCCAGCATATACTCGTAGGATATCTGAAAAAAGCGTGAAGCTTGGAAGCAAATTGGCAAGGAGCTGGGCGTCACAGGTGAGTTTTATGAAGATCGCGGCTGACTCCATTAACAATTAAATTTATAATCTGCTTCAGGATTCTTTTGGAGACAGTACGAGACAATGACAGCACTATAAGCGTCTCTACAAACGTGGACTTATTTATAGATAGAGATTGGATTGGATTTGGCTGAGTTCCTCTTCAATGGAAATAGACATAAGTAAAAGTATTAATAAAACACAGAATATTTAAGATATAGAGTTCAAATTTATTCCAGGTGTAGTGCAAATGTTACATTTTAAAAATGAAATTCAATTTCGGTCATATGACCACCACGAGCCCGTCAACAGCGATCTATTCTTTAGACCCAATTTTCCACCACTCTTGGACATATTTCGACCGGAACGTTGTCAATTTCGCGTTGGATGTTGTCTCTGAGCTCGTCTAAAGTTGTTGACTTAGACCAAGAATATTCCTCAGGGGAAACGCCGCATCGCCAATAAGAATATGAGGAAAGGCTTCAGAGGATGCTGACGATAATGGTTTACTAGGAGGTACAGGTACTGTATCTAAAATAACTGATTGGCCAAACGGAGAGTACTAGAATATAGCTGTATTTAATTTAAATTAAGAAATAGAAATTGTTTGTATTAAAATAGATTATAAATAAATTGAAGTTTAGTGGACATACCCCCATCGTGTTGGCTGCCATAACTTCCAACATTAACTGATATGAATGTACTGCTGTGTAGTTGGTTCACTTAATTAAATCGGCGAAAGCAAGCGCCACAAAACTTCACTGCATTCTAAAACGATATTTCGCATTGTTGTTTTCCTCAGCCTGTGACTCCATGCAATCGATTGTATGGAACAACCGTGACCCAAATATCTACAATTTTAAAGAATATAATGTTAATATTTCCCAACATGGAATCATAGGATAAAGCAATATTTGACATACAGTGGTGTTATTGCTAGTCTCTCTGCCGGTCTAATCTGTTGCTTTGGCGTAGTTAACTCAGTCATTGTTTATATGACGTCCACCCCATCTTCTTATCCGACGATATTATCTTGATTTACTTTAATTGTAAAGATTTAAAAAACACACATTTATTTAAAAAACACACATTTATAAACAATCTTTTTAACTTCATTTTTAATAAACCTAAACAAAAAGAAATCGCGGCTTTTTTGTTTACTTATGTGTTTTTGTTGTCAGAACATATGACTCGTTATCTCAACGTTGGCTAATCTCTCAAACGGGCAACGGTAAAGATAAATTATGGTTATGTATGCCTAACCTGGCCTTTACTTTGTTTTGCTGTAGGAGTTGACGTTGCCGTAAAGGGCGAATAAGTCGATCGTTCTCATGATGAATGCATAATCTTATTGACGAACGGTGTTCGTCATTAATTATTAGATTTTTTTAAATTGATCTTTTACAACAAATTATTTAACTAAGGTAATCAGAACGCATATAGAAAAGTACATTTAAGCAGAAACAATAATTTGATTGCTTCGTTTGATCATATTTTCAGCAAAATGGTCAAATAAATCTTTTCGTCGTGGGAATGAAACCTTATCGTTCTCTCGGCGAAATTCGAAATCACCAAAAACATGACTTGATGATCGAGTTCGTTCTATTGACGTACAAAAACATCGCATGTACGAAACTTTTCGTCACCAGTACGAAGATATGTTGACGAAACTGATTCGTCATGGTGATGAACGGTTTTTCTATCAGTGCAGGGGAATGACATTTGAGTACTTTGGTAGACAATTTTTTCATAAGAAATACATTTTTCAAAAAAGTTATTTTGTGATCGCAAAAGTACTTAAGTGGAATATATTTTCGGGTCTGTTCTGTAGCAAGGTGATTTGATATCACGGTGATTTTAAAATCACTGGCGACTTACAATCACTGTTGGAGTTTGAAGAGTTCATGGATCAAGAAACTCTACCATTCTAAATTTCAAAACGATTGGATGTAAAATACAGCTTTTATAGGACTAAAGGGCCAAATCGGACGAAACATATATATGGGAGCTATAGCTAAATCTTAACCGATTTTCTTCAAATTCGGTAGTGTTGGTTCATGGATCAAGAAACTCTACCATTCTAAATTTCAAAATGATTGGATGTAAAATACAGCTTCTACAGGACTAAAGAGCAAAATCGGACGAAACATATATATGGGAGCTATAGCTAAATCTTAACCGATTTTCTTCAAATTCGGCAATGTTGGTTCATGGATCAAGAAACTCTACCATTCTAAATTTCAAAACGATCGGATGTAAAATACAGCTTCTATAGGACTAAAGGGCCAAATCGGACGAAACATATATATGGGAGCTATAGCTAAATCTTAACCGATTTTCTTCAAATTCGGCAATGTTGGTTCATGGATCAAGAAACTCTACCATTCTAAATTTCAAAACGATTGGTTGTAAAATACAGCTTTTATAGGACTAAAGGGCCAAATCGGACGAAAGATATATATGGGAGCTATATCTAAATCTGAACCGAATTCAACCAAATTCAATAGCGATCTTAACAGCCGCGAAATACTCTAAACTGCAAAATTTCAGAACGATCGGAGTGAAATTGCGACCTGTAGTCGACGAACAACTTTACATGGACAGACGGACGGACGGACATCGTTAAATCGACTCAGCTAGTGATTCTGAGTCGATCGGTATACTTTAAGGTGGGTCTAGCTGTGTTATTTTCAGGTGTTACAAACATCTGCCGCGAAACAAACTTATAATACCCTGTACCACAGTGTGGTGTAGGGTATAAATATTGCTGCAAACCTCTGTGCTTGAAGTCTCGGAAAAGATGTTCCACGTCAAAGAACAAAAAAAGGAAACACTTCAGGAAATATTTCTTCTAAAACACTCGACACCCCGCTAATCCTCTTACCACTGAAAATCCCCCTCCACAATCAATGATATATCAAAAGCCGTAGAAAACGATTGATTTTTTGGGTCGTGAATTCGACAAAAAGATTCCTTGTAAAAAATCACTATATATGCCTACAATACACTTTTATGGCAATTCAACGGTACAAGAGGGTGTAGACGACAGGGCAACATCTTTTTTAGGAAAGAAACCAACCCTATTGTAAACAAGGGCGGAGCAACTGGGCCTCAATGTTGGACCTGTAGCTCCGTCTTTTTCTAATGTCTCGTATGATTCTAAAAAGCTTTTTTGCATTTCACTAACCGAAAGCTTTTTGCCGAAATGGCAAACAAAAGCTTTTTGCTGAAATGGCAATGATGAAAAAAATCGATCCGATTCATTTTGGGAAAAACGTACATAGATGCCTTATTTGGGAGTTACAAAAGAGGTTATTTAAAAAAATAATAATATATTTCTTCTTAAATGAAACTTCCTAGTTTGAAATATTCACTGGTATTGTTGCCAAGCTTCTCCGGTTTGCACCATTTTTTACACAAATGTCAAAAATAAGCCACATTTTCTCCAATCGCAAAGCTAGAATACTGAAGCCTTTCGGTTACGTTAGATTGAAGAGAGGAGACATTTAAACCGGTGGTTTGGCATGTTGTGCGCTCCTTATTTATGATATTTTTATACCTCACGAATTACAGAAAATGGGTACTAGACACGAATTTTCTCAGTATCTTCCAGTCATACCCCCTGAGATGAGTCAAGTCTGGCAAAATGTCGGAAAGTTGGGCAGTGACACAGAAAATGTTACATCGTTTCGATGTTTTCCCTGCATGCCCTGCATTCGTCGTTTTCTGCTAGTCCTATGCGATGAAGATGGGCTTGTAAGCTTGGGTGTCCCGTTAGAACACTCATCATCTTACTAATCTCGATCTTGTTTAGTTTCAGAAAACTACTTGTTTTCTTCTCATTTGGGTCACCCCACAGTTTCAGAAAACTACTTGTTTTCTTCTCATTTGGGTCGCCCCACAGTATCTTTGCAGTTGCTCATACTGTTGCGCTATTCCACACAGATTTGTGAGCCATCACTGCCTAGTGCTTCAACTCATCCTTCGTGGCTTCGAAAGGTTTCCAATTTTCTAAGTTTATTACTCGAAGTTCTCTGTCCTTTGAAGCCAAGCTGTTTGCTCGTTCATTTCCAATCACTCCGCTGTGTCCTGGTACCCAGAAAATACGCAGTTGGCTTAGTAATCATTTATCGTTCATTTACAGTCTGACACAGTTCTCGATTTGAACCTTTCCAGTGTTATTGTTTTTATCTCCATTTGACTATATGTGATGATGTTGGCATATTTAGGCTTTGTGGTATTACTGAGCCAGTTCACACACTCCGTGATTGCTCGTCCTTCCTCCTAGCTTGGACCCATCAGTGTAGCAGCTGGTTTATCGCGCACTTCAGGAATGCGGTCGGAGATTTTCGTTGTTTGAATATGACCGACCAGTTATTGTACTATCTTAGGGATGTAACGAAAGTGACTTTAGCGAAAGCGAATGCGAATATTGAAATATATTTCTTGAAACTGTGTTAAACTACTTCTGACTCAAACCTGAATCGCTCAGAGTTGAGTACTCAGTTGAACTTGCTGATGTTTCCGTAATTAGGCTGTTAGCTATACTTGGACACTTGGGAATTGGTATTGTTTCCGAATGTGCAACTGCCAAAGTAACAGATTTTACTTCAGCGGAATTCCAGCGAATGCTCCTTCCTACTCCAATCTGTTTACTTAGACCAAAATAGCAGTCCGTATCGTGAATGAATGGTTGTCTCTAAATCATTGGCATTCCAAATTGCACGTGATGTCTAAATTTAAAACGTTTTATTCCACAAAACATTGTAATACATTAATTGTAAAGTACTTACCGCATGCTTCCTCTACTCCATCGAGTAAGATTTACATGGCACGAATTACACAAAATACTAGGTGTCCACGGTTCGTTCATATTTTTAACTCGTATACCAAAATATTCCACATATATTTCTTCTATTATTTAACTAAACGCACGTCGATTTTTCTTTAATAACATATTTTCGACAGTTGTAGCAGAAATTGTAGGGATCATTTACACATTGAAAAGTTCATTGCCGTTTACTCATATGTACTTCGAAATATAACATAATAATTTTCAACTGAATGGAAACCTCATAAATAAACCAGTAAGGAAAGGCAGAAAGTCGGGCGGGGCCGACTATATAATACCCTACACCTCCCTAATAATGAGATAAGGATATTATCTAATTCTGAACCGATAATCGCTAAATTAAGCAATATTCGTTCCTAAATTGAGAAACATATTTCTGGAAAATTTTAATGATCGGAAGTAAAGTACAACTTCTATAGCGCTTTGATACCAAATCAGGAAAAATAAAGTTTTTACAGCGCTTACATGTCAAATCTGGGGTAACATATATATGGGGGCTATATCTAAATCTGAACCGATTTTAACCAAATTCAATAGGGATTGTCCTTGGGCCAAATAAAACATATGTGTAAAGTTTCATCGAGATCGGATCATAATTGCGACCTGTACTTTGATTACAAGAATACATGCACAGACAGACGGACAGACAGACAGACGGACATAGCTAAATCAACTCAGAAAGTAATTCTAAGTCGATCGGTATAATAAACGATGGGTCTATTTCTTCTCCTTTTGGGTGTTACAAACAAATGCACAAAGTTATAATACCCTGTACCACAGTGTGGTGTAGGGTATAAAAACCACAAATATTGTTGAATGACCCTCTACCTGAGTGGATCTCATCCAATATAGCTCTCACATTGCATATCATGTTCTATGGAGGGTTACGAACGGCCATAAAACCTCGTCCTCTATACAATTTTATAATGTCTGACATCAATCCTCATAAAATAAAATGCAAGTGCAATGTCTCTTATATGTCTCTCTCACATATGGCTTTTCTTTTTCTTTCAAATAGACAGTGTTTTCTTCGTTAGCATGCTGGCCTTTTAAAAATGTGACAAAATAATTTTTTCTATTTTTTATGTCTTTCTTTGTACCAAAAAAGTGTTTTTAAAAAAAATAATTTTTTTCTCATATTTTTGACGACTGTTACTAAACCAAAGATTCTACGTGAAAGCAATATTTGCAGCATATGTAGCCCTCATAATTCCCTTTAATTTGAGGCATAACACGGCTCAATCTTATACTTGAAAAATTATGGTCCAAATCTCTACAGCGCTTACATGTCGAATCGGGGGTAACATATATATGGGGCTATATCTAAATCTGAACCGATTTTCTCCGAATTTGACAGTATTTCTTCATGTAGAAGGAAACCTCTTTTTGCCGAAGTTCGCACTGATCGGATATAAAATAAAATTTTTACGGCGCTTACATGTGAAATCGGGGGTAACGTTTATATGGGGGCTATATCTAAATCTGAACATATTTCTTCCAAATTTAACAGTGTTCATTCAAATAATAAGAAACCTCTTTCTGCCGAATTTCATACTGATCGGATATAAAATAACATTTTTACAGCACTTACACTTCAAATCGGGGGTAACGTATATATGGGGGCTATATCTAAATCTGAACCGATTTCTTCCAAATTTAGCAGTGTTCATTCATATAATAAGAAACCTCTTTCTGCCGAATTTCATACTGATCGGATATAAAATAACATTTTTACAGTGCTTACACTTCAAATCGGGGGTAACGTATATATGGGGGCTATATCTAAATCTGAACCGATTTCTTCCAAATTTAGCAGTGTTCATTCATATAATAAGAAACCTCTTTCTGTCGAATTTCATACTGATCGGATATAAAATAACATTTTTACAGCGCTTACACTTCAAATCGGGGGTAACGTATATATGGGGGCTATATCTAAATCTGAACCGATTTCTTCCAAATTTAGCAGTGTTCATTCATATAATAAGAAACCTCTTTCTGCCGAATTTCATACTGATCGGATATAAAATAAAATTTTTACAGTGCTTACACTTCAAATCGGGGGTTACGTATATATGGGGGCTATATCTAAATCTGAACCGATTTATTCCAAATTTAACAGTGTTCATTCATATGATAAGAAACCTCTTTCTGCCGAATTTCAGACTGATCGGATATAAAATAAAGTTTTTACAGCGCTTACATGTCAAATCTGGGGTAACATATATATGGGGGCTATATCTAAATCTGAACCGATTTTAACCAAATTCAATAGGGATTGTCCTTGGGCCAAATAAAACATATGTGTAAAGTTTCATCGAGATCGGATCATAATTGCGACCTGTACTTTGATTACAAGAATACATGCACAGACAGACGGACAGACAGACAGACGGACATAGCTAAATCAACTCAGAAAGTAATTCTAAGTCGATCGGTATAATAAACGATGGGTCTATTTCTTCTCCTTTTGGGTGTTACAAACAAATGCACAAAGTTATAATACCCTGTACCACAGTGTGGTGTAGGGTATAAAAACCACAAATATTGTTGAATGACCCTCTACCTGAGTGGATCTCATCCAATATAGCTCTCACATTGCATATCATGTTCTATGGAGGGTTACGAACGGCCATAAAACCTCGTCCTCTATACAATTTTATAATGTCTGACATCAATCCTCATAAAATAAAATGCAAGTGCAATGTCTCTTATATGTCTCTCTCACATATGGCTTTTCTTTTTCTTTCAAATAGACAGTGTTTTCTTCGTTAGCATGCTGGCCTTTTAAAAATGTGACAAAATAATTTTTTCTATTTTTTATGTCTTTCTTTGTACCAAAAAAGTGTTTTTAAAAAAAAATAATTTTTTTCTCATATTTTTGACGACTGTTACTAAACCAAAGATTCTACGTGAAAGCAATATTTGCAGCATATGTAGCCCTCATAATTCCCTTTAATTTGAGGCATAACACGGCTCAATCTTATACTTGAAAAATTATGGTCCAAATACTAAATGTACTTTCCATGAAAGCTGGAATTTAAAAAAAAAATTTACCATACAATTTTTTTTAATATTTTTTTCGTTTTGTGACACCTAATTGCACCAGAAACTGTTATCCACATCCCTTGGACACAAATTTTGTTGCATAGTGATATCAAGTCTAATAATTTTAATAAATGATTTGAAAAATACCTGATTTCAATACAGATTCAATAAATTCCACAGAATGTCCCCTGAGACAAAATAAATTAAATGATCTACGTCAGGTGAATGATTCCATATAACTGTGGGCAAGTTCAAGTCCCCAGAAACAGCAAAAATATCAGAAGCTTTATAGGTATGAAATATAGACTCAATAACAGTTAAATGCGATTAATATATTTTCACAGGAGAACCAGGAGGAATGTAGGAGCAGGAAATAAACATATATTTATCTCTAATAAAGATGTAACGAAAGTGACTTTAGCGAAAGCGAATATTGAAATATATTTCTTGCGAATTCGAAAGCGAATAGTAAAATATGCATTTTTGCGAAAGCGAATGCGAATAATAGTTTCACCCTTTAGTATCAACAAAATTAAGGAACTAAATTGATACTTTTCTAGGATATTCAAGTATTAAGAATTTTTTCCATATTTTTACCTCCTGTTACCACAGGGACAAGCATATTTTTCAACTGTTTTGAAGAGAAGTGGAAAAGGTTTTCATTGGTATTAGTATCTTCAAAATGTGTGAAGCGAATAAGAAGATATATGTAACACTTTTAACAAATGGAAGCGAATACTGAAATATATTTTTGCGAAAGCGAAAGCTAATAATTCAAAGATGGTTTTTGCGAAAGCGAATGTTAAAATGATGCGAATAATTCGCGTTCGCATACGCGAATGCAAATATTCGTTACATCCCTGGTGTCGATTTATCCATTTGCCCATCAATTGTAGTCGTCTTGCTGTGAGGGCTGCCTCATACTTTATACGGACATCTATTGGTTGAATGTGCAGAATAGGCGCCAACGCTCTTGTTGGTGTGGTTCTAATTGCACCGCTTATGCCTAGACAGCACATACGTTGCACTTTCTGCAATGGTATTACGTTGTACTTCTTTGCCATTGATGTCCACCACACTACAGAGGCGTAGGTTATTATTGGTCTAGTCCCCATTTTGAACCTACATATAGCTCTTCTGCACAACGACCAACATCTGTGGGCCTTGGTAACTCTTTCTTCAATATGATATTTCTAAATCAGTTTCTGATCCAAGATTAGATTAGGCCTATACTTTTTTATATGTGGTTAGGTGTTTGACGTTGAACTGCAAGGTGAATTTGTTGCCCGGCAGATTTCTCGCATATTAACCTTTCTGAATTGAAAACAACCTTGAAAACAAAAGCGATTTGATCTTTTTTTAATTATTTATTTTTATTTTCCTATATTTCGACTAACTTCGTTAGTCATCATCAGGGAGTTTTAATCTAATACAAAAACACGAAAACAGATTCGAAAAACACAATTATTTAAACAATAATATTTTTAACATACAATTTTAAATTTCGCTTTTAAACAGTTCGACTTGCTTGAATGTTACTTGCCAACAAAATTTATTTTTTTTTTATATATTTGGAGCACAAATTTTTAAATATTATATATTTATGAACAAATACATTTTATTTGAAAATCAATAAAATTTATTTGTGGCGCACATATTAATATATTAGAACAAAATATATTTGCGAACTAATTTTCTCAAATTAAATATATATTTAAATACAATTAAATAATTGTTTATGAATATATCCAAATATGAAAAGATTTTCAAAACTTTGCTGAATTTTTTTAACTTTAGTAGTAACTTCCTTGTTTTCGAATAATATATTCATTTTACAATATGCATACATAGCATTAGCTTCCGTTTTAAAGCACTCCGTTTAATTTCTCACTATTCCAAGTGATCATTTGTCCTCAATTCTTCAAGCAAATTATTGTAATACGAGATTTAAGTTATAAAGATAATTAAAAAATAATGCTGAAAACTTAAAATACTTAAGTTATCGATATATTTTTATGTAAATAATTTTTTCTTTGGGTAATAACAGTTCCAAATAAAGATGTTGGGATGGAAACATAGTTTGTTTACAACATCATCTCCCAAACATATAATACTTGTGTGTGTCAAATATTATATATTTAGAGTGTACCCTAAAAATATATATGTTTCAAGCAGAATATATTTAGGAGAATATATAAGTAATACAAAATCGATTTTTTGTCAGCGTGCAAACATTTAATATTTACACACAGAAAACAGTTTGGTTGCACCAACCATATTATTTGTCAATCGAATTTTGATAATTCTGTCTACTATCATGCGATTCCATCAGGACAACCAACATTTTGGTTGTGGTATACTTCTGCTTCCATTTTGACAACAATCATATTTGATGGCGCCAACTACGAAAACGGTAGTTACAATTATCTTTTGTTTGTTACCACAACCAACCGTTTGTAGAATTTCTTTTTAAAAATTGGTTGCTCTGACAATTTGTCAGTTACCCCGACAATTGTTTAAAAAACAGTTTTCATTAATTGTTTTTATTTATTAAAAAAACCAAGCAATTCATAAACAAATTAAAAATCCCATATTACAAATTCATACTATTATTATGAGATGTGGAAATATTTGACACAAAGTCTAGTTGTATGTTTTTTTAAATCGTATTTGTATTTGTTGACTCCTTACAGGTAAATCGTTCCTCGTATTGACGAGTTGGGGTAGAGACTCGGCATTCAGTATAAATACAGTGTGCCTCCGAAGCCCATCCGCCTCATCCAATTGGCCCGGGATAAACACCTTCAGAATCTTAGTCATGAATGCCACACTAGTTGGCAATTGGTATATTAAGGAATGTCGGTTTCCGAACCGCGAGAGTACAATGCATAACAAACCTTTTGTGCAAATATCGCTTTATCTTGTACTACTTCAAATTTCAAGATTTTTGCATTTATTTTTTTTTATGTAAAACATTTTGCACAATATATTCTTTGTTTCACACATTAATATCCACACAACAATATAACCACGACGAAATTATATCTGATGATATATACCGTTTCTGAACAAAATCTTATTTATGTCGAATATTATTTTTGTTTGTCATGTATGTATTAACAGCAACCAATGTTTTGGTTGTATTTCCCAAAATATATTTCATTCTTCTATATTTTGGGAAAATATTGGGATAACCAAAAAACGATTACTTATAAATATTTAACCAATTATTCGTTGCTATAATAATCTTTGGTCTATTGATACAATTTCTGTTGTCAGGAATAAAACATTCGTTGTCACTACCAAATATCGATCATATGGTAATATAAGGAAACTTTTAATGTAGTTACCACAACTAACCGAGTGTCAATGAAAAAAAAATCTTAAATCGATTTAGTTGCAATCATTTTTATTTGATTTCACAATTTATCTATAAATACAACCGGCACACGGTGTATGCAATATACTTTTTGTTGCTAGTACTATTTTTTTATTGTTACTATCGAATGCCAACCAATTATTTTTCTGGGTGTGGTTTAGTAGTGTACAAGTTAAAATAACTTTGGTATTTTATTTTGATAACTTGTGTGGGGTGGTAAAGTTGTCAGTTATCGACCTTTAATCCAATAAGTGGTCATTAATCCCTGACTTCAAACACTTCAATTCAGAGAACTGAACAGTAGAAAAGGTGCTGGGTTCAATTTCCAGCCAGAGCACTGGAAAAATTTAACATCAACATCATAATTCGAGTTTCTGCAGCTAAAAATAACTCACCGGGCGCACTACAACAACATCTGATCACCCAAGTCAAGAGGGAAGCTAAAAATAGACATAACACCATGACGACTATTAACAGAAATGCAGCGCTTCTAGTGGAGAAAGAAACTATAACACTCAAATAACATCCATTCCCTGAAGATAACAGAGGAATTTTAATTTACAACCGGACAACATTGAGTAGATGAAAAACAACATAAGGTTCCCGCGATAATCGGATATATGCCGGAACGAAGTCTGTAACCGAAATAGACTTAAGGATTATCAACTCAGCAGCTACAACAACAACAAAGAAATGTTCAACGATTTTTTTTTAGAAAAATGAAATTTGGACGAATTTTTTTAAAAATTCCAATTTGGACGAAATTTTCTATAAAAAATCAGTTTCTATTCAATTATTTATAAAAATTTTAATTTTAATGTAATTTCCCTAAAAAATGTATTTCCACTAAAATTTAATTATTTAATATAGCTGACATGTGGTTCCAACGGGACGGAGCCACATGCCACACAGCCTACGCTACAATTAATTTACTCAAATAAACTTTATGAACTAATAATTTCACGTAATGGTCATATTAATTGGCCACCAAGATAAAAATAAACAATGAGTTTATTTCTTTTCGTTTTGTGTGTTACGAAAAAATTCACAAAGTCCAATGTTCCGCAGTGTGGTGTAGGGTACAAATAGTAATGTTGACGAAATTACTGAATTTTTAATTTAATTGGAGTGCCGATGCCTAGATATGAGTTGGAATATGTACATGGAATTAAATTCGAATATAATTAGCAAGGACTCAACCCAAGTCTGAGGCCAAAGACCGAGAACTCAAAGAAAGCTGAACATACCCAAAAAAGGAATGTCATGAGATGGCCAATTCACCATATTTGACACTGAAATTCTATTTTTCTGTCTCTTTTTTTGTGGATCTCAATATACAATTAATCATAGAGTGATATTGTATATTGCCAAAATTACACTAAATGTGTGTAGAGAGAAAAGCTCCGACTGTGGTTAAATGCAAAAAGTTTGGTCAATTTTATGTATAGCAAAACAAGACTTCTTCGTGCTCTATCCGAATTTGGTAGCCACAGGTTTCAGAAAATCTTCTGTGGCCCGGTATTTGAAAATTTTTGGAAATTTTACTTAGTGCACCCAGAGAGCAAGAGCTGTGGCTAAATGAAAAATGTTAGGTTTACCAATTATATAAAAACACTAGAATTCAGAGTGCGCTATCCGAATCCACAATATGCATCCAGAAAATGTTCTAAATTCCGGTAATATCTTCTGAAGTTTTGTGAACATCCGAAGTTTTTGTAGAACTTGTAAAAATACTAGATACGAGGTATGTTCTATAGAAAATGTGTATTTTGAAATTTCTCAGGCTACGGGCATTCGATTAGCGTTTTTTTTAATTTTGGCACACTTCAGTAACCCAAGAAATTTCAAAATTTCACCTTCCTATTGAACATAACTCGTATATTGTATTTTTATAAGTTCCAGAAAAACTTCTATAACACAGAACAACACATGATTTGGAACTCAATTCTGAGAATTGGACGTGAAAGTAGCCCCAAAAATAACAACTTCTGCATCATTCGTTTAGTCAAGTTGGCTCAATTAATAATTTAATAGCCATACAATTTGTTTGCTCAAAGTGGATTTTTTGCACTTTTTCTATACTTTTTTCTCCGTTTACCGTACGGAATATTTCTTTTGTGTCTGAAGCAAAGTTGAAGAAGATGTTGAATAGGAGAAAAAATGCGGAAACAAACCTACCCGAAAAAGTGAATCCAGTGCCTTTAAAATCGCAAAAATTCCCACAAAGTCAAAAAATATCTGTCAGTAAAATATTGAAAAATACGTAATATACGTAAACAGAAAATTTTTGCGATTTTTAAGGCACTGAGTGCCCTTTTTCCGGATAGGTTTGTTCCACATTTGTTTCTCCTATTCAATATCCACAACTTTGCTTTAGACACAAAAGAGATATTCCGTACGGTGTACCGAGATATACCCGTGTTCAAATATAGGAAAAGTGCTAAAAATCCACCTTGAGCAAAAAATTCATGTGACCATTAAATGCATTATTTGCTTAAAATTCGCCACAAATTATCAGGATTTGGTCATTACCTCACATGTAGATGGCGCCAAAATCATGCCTTGTTGTACAGGGTTTTCCAACAAGAGGTGTTGTTTTGAATCACCCGGTATTTCGGTAGCTGTCACTTTTGAAGCTTTTTTTTGACATTTGAAAAGTAGAAACTACGCCATTACTAACCAGTAAGGAAAGGCAGAAAGTCGGGCGGGGCCGACTATATAATACCCTACACCTTCCTAACAATGCGATAAGGGCCATTGCCATAATAATTTGGAATAATTGGTAAATGGGTAGAAACATATTATCTAATTCTGAAACGATAATCGCTAAATTAAGCAATATTCGTTCCTAAATTGAGAAACATCTTTCTGGAAAATTTTAATGATCGGAAGTAAAATACAACTTCTATAGCGGTTTGATACCAAATCAGGAGGAACAATCTACATAAATCTGAACCGATCTTCCCTGAATACTCATTCATGTAAAAAGACCTCCTTCTGTCGAATTTCGTACTGATCGCATATAAAATACAGTCTCTACAGCGCCTACATGTCAAATCGGGGGTAACGTATATATGGGGGCTATATCTAAATCTGAACCGATTTCTTCCAAATTTAACAGTGTTCATTCATATAATAGGAAACCTCTTTCTGCCGAATTTCATACTGATCGGATATAAAATAACATTTTTACAGCGCTTACAAGTCAAATCGGGGGTAACGTATATATGGGGGCTATATCTGAATCTGAACCGATTTTCTCCGAATTTAGCAGTATTCCTTCATGTAATAAGAAACCTCTCTTCGCCGAATTTCGCACTGATCGGATATAAAATAACATTTTTACAGCACTTATATGTCAAATCGGGACAGACGGACATAGCTAAATCGACTCAGAAAGAGATTCTAAGTCGATCGGTATAATAAACGATGGGTCTATTTCCTCTCCTTTTGGGTGTTACAAACAAATGCACAAAGTTATAATACCCTGTACCACAGTGTGGTGTAGGGTATAAAAATGGAACGATACACGATTCAACAACGCATTGAAATTATTAAAATTCTAAAAATCGAAAATCATCGAAAAATCATCTTGACTGATGAGGCCCATTTCCACCTCGGTGGCTACGTCAACAAGCAAAATTGTCGCATCTGGGGCTCGGAAAACCCAAGAGTTATTGTTGAGAAGCCTCTCCATCCTCAACGTGTGTGACTGTTTGGTGCGGTTTATGGTCCGGCGGGGTCATTGGACCTTACTTTTTCGAAAATGAGGTTGGATCAACAGTTACGGTGAATGGATTGCGCTATCGAGAGATGATTAATGATTTTGTATGGTCGGAGTTGGATGGTATTGATCTGGACAATGTTTACTTTGAACAAGACGGCGCTACGTGCCACACAAGCAACGAAACCATTGTTCGGGAAAAGTTTTCCGGGAAAAGTTTTCCGGACCGTGTTATCTCTCAAAGAGGTGATCACAATTGGCCACCGAGATCTTGTGATTTAACACCTTGCGACTTCTTCCTTTGGGGCCACGTGAAAGATAAGGTCTACGCCAACAGCCCAGCGTCGATTCAAGACCTCAAAGATAGAATTCGTGAGGCTATCGAGGACATAGGGCAGCCACTTTGCGATTTGGTTATGGACAATTTCATGAAAAGGATATAATCCTTGGTCGTGGTGGCCATTTGGTTGATGTTGTTTTTCATTATTAACGGCATACCTTCCTCTTTATTATGAAATAAACATCCGATCATTTATTTCAAAAAGTGGAATTTTTCTTTGAATACCAAAATAACACCTCTTGTTGGAAAACCCTTTATATTTCCCCTCTTTTACCTTATCGGTAAAATCTTCCTTATATAAAAAAAAAGAGTGACGTTAGTTACTACGCTTATAGCACAGGAACGCCTGGACCGATTTCGATAATTCGCACCAATTTGGACTGGTCTCCGGCCAAACAAGAAGAATACCTAAAGGGACCAGCAGACTTTAGTCCAATAGCGGGAATGCTTTTGCAAAAAAGCGGGATTGCTTTTGCAACAATATTGTATATATATATTGTAAAAAAAGCGTGACTTTTTCTAAATCATTGAAATAAATTCAGTATCGATTTGTGCTTTAAACAAAGCTGAAATATATTTATTTAATAAAAAATAACGAATAACAAGACCATCAATTATTTATTTTCAGTGAAACACAAATAAATGAAAAGTATTCCTTATTTCATATGGAATGATACATAAAACAAGTAAGAAAGTTCAGTCGGGTAAACCGACTTATGAAACCCCTCACCTTGAGTCCCAAAAAATATTCGTAATTTTTTTTGCATTAATTAAAATATCAATTTAAATTGCATTTAATATCATTAAATTGCATTTAAAGTTATTTAAAGTATGTACTAGTATTCAAGTTAAAAGCTGTTTACATTTGGTACAAAATGGTCCATTTGTGTAGGAGGTACCAAAAGGGGCGTGCCAATAACGGTCACTTTTCTCTGGACTCTAGATACTATAAACACATTACACTATACAAAATTTCAAGTATTTATATGCAACCGTACTAAAGTTATAAGCTGGTAACTTTTGGTACAAAATAGTCCATTTGTGGGGCGTGCCAATAACGGTCACTTTTCTCTGGACTTTAGATACTATAAAAACATTACACTGTACAAAATTTCAAGTATTTGTATGAACTGGAATCAAAGTTATAAGCCGTTAACTTTTGGTGCAAAATTGTCCAATTGTGTGGGAGGTACAAAAAAGGAATAGCCACTTCGCCCATTTTTCTTGAAACTATTATTATATGTGAAATTTCAGAAGATTCGAGTAAGTAGTATAGAAGGTATTAAAGAATCAATTTTTCACTAAAAGTTAACCCTTTGTGGGGGAGGTACTAGAAGGAGTGGACCAATATGGCCCATCTTCGACCTTATCCGGAGATAGAACAAAATATTACCGCATACCAAATTTGTAGTCAATCGGTTACTCCTTTCGAGAGTTATCCTGCGCACTCTAGGTACTAAAAAAGCATTACACTATACAAAATTTCAATTATTTATATGCACTGGTATTAAAGTTATAAGCTATTAACTTTTGGTGTAAAATGGTCCATTTGTGTGGGAGGTACCAAAAGGGACGTGCCAATAAGGGCCACTATTCACTAGACTCTAGGTACTATACAAGCTTTGCACTACCAAATTTCAAGTATTTGTTTGCACGGGTATTAAAGTTATAACCTGGTAAGTTTTGGTAAAAAATGATCCCTTTGTGTGGGAGGTACCCAAAGGTGGGCAATAATGCCCACTTTTCACTGTATTTTAGGTACTATTAAATCATTACACTGTACAAAATTTCAAGTCTTTGTATGCACTGGTAATAAAGTTATCAGCTTTTAACTTTTGGTTCAAAATTGTCCATTTGTGTGAGAGGTACCAAAAGGGGCGTGGCAACTTCGCTCATTTTTCTCGACTACGACTAATACTACGTGTAGAATTTTACTAACTATTAACCCCATGCGGGGGAGGTACTAGAAGAAGTGGACCAATATGGTCCATCTTCGAACTTAGCCGGAGATAGAAGAAAATATTACCACATACCAAATTTGAAGTCAATCGGTTACTTCTTTCGAGAGTTATCGTGCGCACCAGCCAGCAGACAGACAGACGGACGGACATTCGACTTAAAATGACCCAAAACGGATATCCGCCGAACATTCTTAGTCTTAGGTCACTCCTTCGATGTGTTACACTTTTGGCTTGTAGCAAATGATATATACCCTCCTCTCTAAGGTGAGGGGATAAATAGTTGAGATCATACATATACTCGTATAAATTCAAAATTCTGATTATAATTCTAATTATATTTCATTCGATGTTTTAAAGTCATTATAGTAAATAATAAATAATAAAACAATTCGATGTTTGAAAATCATTATAATAAAACAATTCGATGTTTTAAAGTCATTATAATAAAACAATTCAAAAATGTTGAAAAAGCGGGTCTGGCTCCAACTCAGGCGCGACCCGAATGCATACCCAATATGAAGAACATTAATTGTCCCATTCATTTTGTATGGCGTGATTTTACGGCGCCATCTGCATGATAGATGACGTTTTGGTTTTTGCACCAAATTTGTATGACAATTGTTTTTGTAAAATTTTTTTTGTCACACATTAAAAACGAACATGATTTCAAATGCTAGTTGCAGTACTGGCAGTAGATGGCGTTAATTGAGATATCTTGCCCATTTTTTTTCGATAGTGCTATAATTTTGTGTAAAGGGTGTTTAAGGTCCGATGTTGATTTTGAATAAAACACAAATTATTTAGGAAGTTATTGTCATTTCTTTTTATTATGATAATATTGGTATGGTTCAATTATGTATGGAACAAAATATCGGCCAAATGGCCGCCGCGACCTAGGCGGCAAAACTCCATCCGATGGTCCAAATTTTCGATGACGCTGAGGCATAATTTAGGTTCTATGCCGTTAATGTGCCGAATTATCTCATCCTTTAGCTCTTGAATTGTTGCTGGCTTATCGACGTACACCTTTTCTTTCAAATAACCCCAAAGAAAGAAGTCCAACGGTGTCAAATCACATGATCTTGGCGGCCAATTGTCATCGCCACGACGTGAGATAACACGGCCATTGGATTTGTTGCGCAAAAGAGCCATTGTTTCGTAATTGTGTGGCAAGTGGCACTGTCCTGATGAAACCACATATTGTCCACATCCATGTCTTCCAATTCGGGCCATAAAAAGTTCGTTATCATCTCACGATAGCGAACACAAATCACAGTAACTGCAGAAGTATGGCCCGATGACTTCGCCAGCCCATAAGCCGCACCAAACGAACTGGGCGAGCATGCACAGGTGTTTTCACATCTCCTACAGACCCGGTTTGCTGAAATTTGTGCACAATTCTCCCGATTGTGAACACATTTGGTCGATTATGCTGATCAAAAAAACATCACGAAGTGCACGAAATGCATTTTGATTTGAACGCCCATTTTCGTAAAGGGCTTAAAAAACGTTAACGCGTTGCTCGATTGTGTATCTTTCCATGGTTCAAATTGAGTTAGCCTGAAATTGAGAAATGTCAAATGAAATGCAGGAAAAACTTGACGTTTAGGTGTGAACCTAAACGTGATTGGGGGGATTCGAACGTGACCCCACCTATATGAGCCATGTTTTGAAATTGATATATCTCGAACAAGTTGTTAGCGAGAGTGATAGTATTGTTATAAAACGTTTTCAAAGTATTTTATAATCCTATTAATGTCAAAAAAGTATTATCTGCTTGAAATTCGCCAAAAATTATCAGGGTTTTTCATTACCTCACATGTAGACGGCGCCAAAATCATGCCTCAGCAAAGACCTAAAACTCATACAGACTGAGCATGAAAAAAGTGTCGTATCTGGGTGGTTGTCAGATACTACAATGGATGAACAAATACAACACTCTGCTTCAATTTTAATAATTACATATTCCACTGAGGGCCATTTTTGCCAATGATAGTATTCCAATTTTCCCATCAAGTTTATTGACAACACTAAGGTGCCTAGTGTTCGCAAATATATGGTACCGTTGTATAATAGTTGTCAAAATATACTATATAATTTTGGAATCTTGGTACTTCTCTAAGCAGCCGGACCACTATATTAGCCGAAGGTTGAAGGTCAGGTTCACCTTGAGCTGGTTTTTCCGGCGCTCCATTATATATGTATTTCAAATTTGTACGCATATCTCGTTGTGTCGCACATAACAAAAAGCTTGAAGCCCCATTTTTTAGGTTTGTTGGGCAAATACTGTTTTATATAACTCCCAATTTTGGTAGAACACATCTGCTCGTCAACACAAAGTATACCTAATTTAGGCACACTTCCAAATGTGGTATTGAGAGTGTCAATAAAAATCTCGATTATGATCATCAATGGGTGGCTGATTAGTTTTATCATTGAAATGAATGAATTACCTAATTTTTTCGAAACGCCGAACGTTCATTTGATTTTTCACCACATTTACGGAATGGTTATTTTTATCAGACCAATAATCTCTAACGTTTTGAGGGGAATTCATTCCAAGTATTTGAAAACCTTGTATCTGGGACATTACCGGAAAGCTCGAAATTTTCTGATTCTTATTCAATCAAATCTCCCTGATCGGTATCATCATTGATCATATTGAGAAAGAAATCTTGAACGGATGTATTTAGGTCAATCTCATTCTGATTGATATGCTCATCTTCATCAACAATGATCTCCATATCTCCTACACTTTGAGAGGCAACCCCCTTCCCTTTTCTCTCCTCATCATTTAAATCATCGCTGTTGTACTCTATGCCATCGATGCTATCGTCACCTACATCTTCACTATTACAAAGTAATTCGCATACGTCATCATCATTCATCATAACTCTTCCAACACGGATATAACCTGCCATCGTTAATCAAAGCCTTTCTATGAATTAATTTTATTTAAAAATTATATTTAAAACCACAAACAGTCATCTACATTATTCCAAAGCTCCAAACAAGTGAACTTGCTCTCACAAAGAATAAAACATAAATGAAAAAAAGGAAAAACGGTATGCGTAACAGAAATCAAAATGATATATACCCTCGTCACACTAAAGTGAGGGTATAAATATGCCGTGAGTGCTCACTGTATCTATAAAGATACAACCAGTAAAAGTTACCATGTGGGGGGACCAATGCATGGAATTGTTTGAATCACTTAATATCACTAAAGAATATATTTTAGATGCGACAGGTACTTTTTTTAAATTCAACAATAATTACCTGTTCTTAGAAATTACACTGCGAAAAATCACTTTTATTTAATTTTAACCAAAATAAGTTTTTTGACTTTTTATATAATTTGTTTCTTACCTATTACAGATAAATGTAAAAAATAATTCTTTATGTACAATTACAATATTCTAGATAACATAGACTCACTTTATAATAAAAATATCTAAATCCGTGGCCGCAGGATTTTTAAATGGTTGTGTATCTGGAAAACATAAACATTGGCGAGGTTTTACAGAAAAATTAAGTTTGAAAGAATTTTTGACAAAACTTTCAGCAAAATTAAACTTTGACAACATTTTCAAGAAAATTAAATTTCACGAAATTTTTTTGGAAAAATAATTTTTGTACGTAATTTAAAAAAATTAAAATTTAAATAAATGCTCTAAAAAATTTGATTTTGAAAAATTTTACTTCGACGAAATATCCCGGAAAATAAAATTTTTAATTTCCTGAAATTTTTACGAGACTGTACACGCTGAAAAAAATCGCTTCTGTAGTATATTGTCCCAAACATATTCGGCTTGAAATATACATATGTTCAGGGTACACTCGAAATATATAATATTTGACACACACACACATATTATATGTTTGGGAGGATATTGTTCTAAACACAAATATGCTCCCATTCAAGTATTTTTTTATTTGGAACTATTATTTCCGAAACATAGATTAATTTATAATTATTTATTTTGGCAATGTATCAATGCCTTAACTTAAAGACATGTTTTCTGTTTTTCAGATGTTCAAAGAGCATTTATTTATAAATTTTATATTTTTGTAAAATTTAATTAAAACATAAATCGAATAATCTTTCGTAAATATAAATTGCATTGATTGATTGACAAAAAGTGATTAATTGGAATGCATATTTATAAATTAAACGACATTTCTTGCTATAAAGTTTAACACGAAAACTAATATTATACTACTAATATTCGAATAAGTCTGCAACGTTTTTAAAATCTTTTTAAATAAAATACATATATTTGGAAAACTTTTTCGACAATAACTTTGTGTGTAAACACATATTTATACCCTACACCACACTGTGGTACAGGGTATTATGACTTTGTGCATTTTTTATTTGTGAAAATCAGTTTGCAAATAAATTATGTTCTAATATATTAATACATGCGATCCAAACAAAATTTCTTGATTTTCAAATAAAATTTATTTGTTAACAAATATATAATATCTAAAAAATCGTTTCCAAGTATATTTTCTTTCAATTGAAACATATCAAGAATGACGATTTTCCACCGTGTAGAAAAAATAAATTTAGACATTTTTGGAAATTTTGTAGAAAAATTATATTTTCACTTTTTAAAACCACGTCTATTTAAAAGCAATTGCTTCCAATCTCTTTCTAGCCTCTTTGTAGGCCATCATTATATCATCCAAAGTCATGCCACTGGTGCGACTGGCACATGGATTCAAGAGTTCACAATTGCGTTGAGTCAATGATTGACATGATAAATGTATTCTACCAGAGTTACGCATCCGCACTCCATATCGACAATGAATCGGGTTGTCTGACCCCACCACCTCCACTTGCGTCTGGTCCTCGACAAAGCGAATATAATTGAATTTACGACGACCTCCAATAAAATACCGATTCAGGGTATCCAAGAAACTCTCGACAGGAAGTAGGGATTGCAATTTTACGCTATGTTGGAAGGGTTTCAACAATCTCAGGGAATAGTGAGCAAATCCTTCGGAACGTTCACGTAGCCACGAGTCAATGGAAATAATTTCAAAGTAGATTTTTAAACATTGCGATGGATCAAATTGTTCCTCACACAAAAGTGTGAGTTGCCAAGTAAAGCCTATATGAATGGAGGCTGTGCTAGAACTCACTTGAGAGGCTGTGTGTGTGGAAGCCTCCAGCAGACCTTCCTCGAGGATGGTATTTGAGGGAAGATGTATGGTATAACGCACATGAATATTGTCATATTCAAACCCCGAGACATCGTGTATGGTAAATAAAATGGCACATCGTTGAGTCCTTTTGGGAGGCATGGCAAAGTTCTCTGATAGTTCATCCTCATAACGCCAATGTGTTGACAATTCGGGCAAGTAGAGAAATTCTTCCGCATCCTTTTTAGCGACAGATAATTTCAAAGAGGCATCTTCAATGCCATAGGCATACAAATGACGATAATCTGTGTCCAATTCAATGTAATATGGCTGGAGTTGAAAATGATTAAAATCTGGATAGATATGAAGCAAACGCTGTTGACTGGACCATTTCACGACCAATAATTGGGTATCCGGTTTAAGAGCCGCATAAACGTACATAACCTCAAACGGTTGATCCTTGGCGTTTTCTTTTGATATCGAATATATGGGATCAGCTTCATGAGGTTCGTAGTGGTCTTCATGTACATAGGTAAATATGACGCAGGTCTCACTTTTCTCCGGCAAATCCGTAGCTTCGTCTTTGGCTAATTTCTTATGACGTTTCTTTCGCTGCAATTTCTTCTCTTTCGCAACGTTACTTCGTTCCTCCTCCTTTATTTGCTGATGATAGATTTTCTGTTGTTCTGTGACACAATTTTTCAAATCTTTATAATGTTCTCTCTCCGCTTCACTCAATAGTTTCTGTTGCCACTTAATTGTCACAATGGTGCAATCTTCTGAATTGGATTCTTCCACATTTCTGTTGTTCGTTTTCAATGGATCTGCTGCGACCGAGTTGTGGGGAAACTCATATTTGGGTAATTTCAGTAAAGTGTTGATACAACGAAAATTTATTTTCACCTGGAGACTGTCTATGCCATCTTTGACGTAATAAATTCCCGAATGTTTTGGATGTGAATTAAACATTTTTTCGTGAAAACTCTTTTTTGTGTTATTTTAATTACTTTTTCACTTTACAAGGGTAGGTGGTATTGAAGGGAAAACAAAATTAAAATTGTTGTTATGGAAACGGATTTATTGTGCAAGTAGCGCCCTCAAACGGAATGCAATGGTACAAATA
The DNA here is from genome assembly GCA_963930755.1 of Eudasyphora cyanicolor. Classification (NCBI taxonomy): domain Eukaryota; kingdom Metazoa; phylum Arthropoda; class Insecta; order Diptera; family Muscidae; genus Eudasyphora; species Eudasyphora cyanicolor. Next base: position 150,864,964 of record OZ005736.1, on the reverse strand, counting down.
CCAGCATCCAACAGATGTCGCTGATCGCTTGGAAAGGAAAAAGACTTAGGGCCTGTTTCTGTAACTTTTTTTCGTTCGTCTACTGCGAACGATCAAAAATCACTCAATTATTCCGAGAAATCTATAAATCACAGAAGTTTATAATTCGTTGTCTCTGTAGAAAATCATGTAAAAAGCTTGTTCCTAAAATATTTCTAACCTGCGTTTTATAGAATTCAAGTAATAGCTGAGAGAATTTTGATCACTCGCCGTAGACGAACGAAAATAAGTTACAGAAACAGGCCCTTAACGTACAAAAAGATGTTCTGAACACGAACTCTATATAGCTCATTTAGTGCAAGAGCGTTACAGCTCAGAAAAGAGGTTTTTTAAAATGATCGGACCAAATGGTCTTGCATTTCAATATCTAGCAGCTAATCCATGATTGTGCTGATTCCTGAGGAATACAACAATATTTAGCATACTTCAGAAGTTATGTCATCCCACTCTGTCAAATAGTAATTTTTGTATATAGCAGTGTTAGGTCTTTATTTTTTAGAAAATGTCCTCAGATAATCGTCCATTGGTTTGTGGACGATATCGTTTCGAAAGCTTTCAAGCAATCACATCGGATAGATGGGTTCGAAGCTAGATGAAAAGGTTGGCTTCGGGGGTCCCTGTAAAGAACTTAGTCTGAATATAGCTCACAGACTATTAGATACCTGCAGTGTCAAGCCGAAAAATGCCAATATGGATAGACGACAAGTGGCTGAGTCGCATCATAGTAACCAACACTGGCGTTGTCATTTACTCGGACTGCTGCCATCGTTCGCTGGAGGCCACATCCCTAAATTCACAAACAGGCCTCGACTGCCACAGATCTGTTAACGAGATGGCTAAGCAGTTTAATATGCACCTCATACGGGTGGCTAGGCATAGGGATATCCCGGAGAACTGCAAATCCGATGAACTTGCTAGGAAAGAGACGACATTACAATTTCTTTAAGAATTTTCATATATTAGTGCGTTACTATCCACAGATCCTTTAGATACAGATGTAGCAGATCTTTCCGGTACCGATATTCGTAGTATTGATATCTTTGTATATCACACAGGTTGGTTTCGGTGAGGGACATTTCAGCCCCTGGTAACACTAGGGTGCTAAACTGGTCTATGTGAGTTAGTACATAACGGCCTAAACCTAATGTTTTAAGAAAATTTGATTTTTCTAGATAATTATGTCAAAAATAAATTTTTCTTTAAAATTTCGTCAAAATTAAATTTTTCTAGAAAATATTGTCGAAATTTAATTTCTCTACAAAAAAATTCTAAAAATTAAATTATCCTACAAAATTCTGTCAATATTTAGTTTTTCTACAAAATTTTGTAAAAAAATATTTTTTACAAACTTCATAAGAGTTAAATTTTTCCAGAAAATTTCGTCAAAATTTAATTACTCCAGAAAATTTTGTCAAAATTGTAGTAATCCATAAAATTTCGTCAAAATTCAATTTCTCCTGAAAATTTCTTCGAAATTTAATTTCCCCAGAAAATTTGGTCGAAATTTAATTTATCCAGAAAATTTCCTCGAAATTTAATTTCTCCAAAATATATTGTCGAAATTTAATTTCTCCAGAAAATTTCGTCGAAATTTAATTTCTCCAGAAAATCATTAAAAATTAAATTCTGAGTCAGTGAACGCAACTTTAAGAGCGATTACTCCAATTTTCATTTCATTTATTTTATTAATGTAATTTAAAGCCAGAAGGCCAATTAAAGGTAAAAAAAAAATCTTCAAAAATAATTGGTTTATGCTATAATTTGACTTAATGTTTGATGTTTAAAGTTTCTACTACAGTGTAGAAAAAATAATATCTAATTCTAGACAAAGGACTTAATAACTATTTAAGTAATAATAGCAATTGCAGATTGCTACTTTATAGATGCTACTATAAATAAATTTTTCGGCCGTAAAATTCGTCCCACCCGACAGGTTGTGCGCTATAGTGGATAAATTTGAATCCAAATTTTCACTTTTGGATGTTCCAGCGCCAAATAAACGTCGTACCGCTCGAAGCGGCGAAAATATCGCAGCCGTAAGTGTATCCGTTCAAAATGAGCCAAATCAGTCGATTCCACGTCGTTCTCAGGAATTGTGCATCTCTCAAACCACACTGTGGCGTATTTTGCGAAAAGATCTTGGCCTTCATCCTAATAAAATCAAACTGACTCAAGAATTAAAGCCACTTGATCATTTGAAACGCCGAAACATCTACGATTGGGCTCTGGCAAAGTTAAGGTTATGTCCTTAATGGGTCATCACGGAGAAATTGCTTCTTAAAGAGCTATTTGCCTTATATAGGATATTGAAAAAAGTGGTATATGGTTTGGATAGTGCCGAGATAATTTCTAACTGGGACTACTTTGCATATGTACGTAAATTACAACCAAGGTGAAGCTGTGAGCTGCATAATGTGAATATAGTGCTAAGCTGTACTTTTCTAGGATATATGCTTGCGCACCATGAAATTCTCTGTTCATTGCTCTTCCACCGTCATAGCATTGCCTAAATAAATATTTGTTTAGAATAACTTCATCCAAACCTTTTCCATCGAACTGTTTTATTGGGACGAAACTCACAAAATTTTCGCAAATTTGATATCGACTTTTGTTTTTATTGAGGTACCGGATACACATTGCTCAGCCCCTGAAATATCAGCTAATTCGTCCGCCATGATGGTGAAAGCTTTGGAGTTATTGATTCTCTCAATAAGCTGTCGGCGTATAAGAGTGTGACAAATAAAGGGTTTTCCAACAAGAGGTGTTATTTTGGTATTCAAGAAAAATTCCATTTTTTTGAGATAAATGATCGGATGTTTATTTCATAATAGAGAGGAAGGTATGCCGTTAATAATAAAAAAACAACATCAGCCAAATGGCCACCACGACCACGCTTACAGGACCATATCCTTTTCATGAAATTTTCCATAACCAAATCGCAAAGTGACTGCCCTATGTCCTCGATAGCCTCACGAATTCTATCTTTGAGGTCTTGAATCGACGCTGGGCTGTTGGCGTAGACCTTATCTTTCACGTGGCCCAAAGGATCACCTCTTCGAGAGATAACACGGTCCGGAAACTTTTCCCGTAACAGAGCAATGGTTTCGTTGCTTGTGTGGCACGTAGCGCCATCTTGTTGAAAGTAAACGTTGTCCAGATCAATACCATCCAACTCCGACCATAAAAAATCATTAATCATCTCTCAATAGCGCAATCCATTCACCGTAACTGTTGATCCAACCTCATTTTCGAAAAAGTAAGGTCCAATGACCCCGCCGGGATATAAACCGCACCAAACACTCACACGTTGAGGATGAAGAGGCTTCTCAACAATAACTCTTGGGTTTTCCGAGCGCCAGATGCGACAATTTTGCTTGTTGACGTAGCCTCCGAGGTGGAAATGGGCCTCATCAGTCAAGATGATTTTTCGATGATTTTCGAATTTTAATAATTTCAATGCGTCGTTGAATCGTGTATCGTTCCATTTTTAGTAATGGCGTAGTTTCTACTAGTCAAATGTCAAAGAATAAAATCTTCAAAAGTGGCAGCTACCGAAATACCGGGTGATTCAAAATAACACCTCTTGTTGGAAAACCCTGTATTTCGATATTCACACAAACATCTTTATATATAAAATCCTTTGTACGTTTGTTAGTAACGCATGATCTCAGAAACCATAAAAGCCAATGGGCTGAAAATGTAACAATATATTCAGTTTGGGGACATTTGTGTTTTAGAATTATTTTTACCGCGAAAATTGCGGAGTGGTCAAGTTATTTGCAAAACTCGCATTTCCAGAGCGATTTGACTGAAATTTAAAACGTCTGGTTTGTCTTGACAATAGTTTGTATGTATGGCGCTGTAGTGGTGATATGGTCAATATAATTTTTTTTGATGATTTTTTCCTGAAACTCGGGATGTATGCATTCTTAATGAAATATCAATGAATAACAAACCAATGCATCCAAAACAGAACGGGCAGGACAACGTCTGCTGAAGTCAGCTAGTATGTATTTTATAAAAAATTACATTGTTTTTTAATATTCTGCTTACATTCTCCTCAATTCTTTGCCTTTTATTTAAATATTGTCGAAATCCATCCTATTGTTTTGATTACCGTTACCTCGTGAATTATGTATAGAAATAGTGTTTAAAATTTCAGAAGAATCGGTGCAATAGTTTTTGAGTTGTAGGGGCACCATTGAAAACGTGTATTGTGGGAAAAAAGCTTTAACGTTTTTCTGATGCACTGAGTCACTGAGTCACCTAAGAGGCGCGGTTGCTACCTCCGTCAGTTTTGTTCCGATTCATCTCAAATTTTCACACAAAATTCTTGCATTCAGAATATGGAATTCAGAATTTTGTCATTTTTGAGGACATCGAAAGGCATTTAGCAAGTTTACTAAATTGAAGTTATCTGCACCTTGATGCCAAATTATTCATTCGTTCATTCATTTTCAATTACTTCGCAGTGAGCTGATACCCAAAAGATACGCAGTTCATAATATAATGATTTATTAGTAATTGTTCTTTTAAAGCCCATTAAAGTCCTGGAATCACGGTCATCATTTGGTTAACTGTGACAACATTTCCCATATTCTCTTACATACACAATGACATGGGCAACCCTATGCCCCCAAAGTTCCCCCGGACATAAAATATAAATAACATTCTCGAAATCACCTTAAAAACATTATTGTATTTACATACACATAAAGGAGTAATTCTACAAAAATGGGAAATGCATTAATGTTCTTGAAATCAATCAATGGGAAATTACAAAACACTCTTAGCCTTAATCTCTGTGTCCATACTATGTATAAAAACAACAGCCCACTGCTGCATCACGTCCAAAATAGCAATGATGCGGCCATTATTATACACGCCACAGCCACGTACGGTGATTTTCGTTCACCAATTCGCGCCAGTTTCCAGAATACACCCAAAAGTCTGTAGTCGTAATGGAAGAGAGTAATAAGGATCATCATGTCATCATCCCACAAATATTTTGGCAACACTTACCCGGTCTTGTTTCGGTCAATGATGCTGGGGAAAAGTGATCGAAGATAAGCACAGGTGCAAATCATCAACAGAATCACCGAGAGCAAACTTTGGAAATTAAATAGAGCACTCTGTAATATTTAGGTATTATTTAATACTGTACTTCACAGTTGTTATTATATATATTTACCATTTTTATTGAATTTATTTAATGGAATTTACTTTCAGCTGGGATGACGTGCCCAAGTTGTTTTGTTGTCAGTCAGTTGTCAAAATATTTCAAAATTATCATTCACAATAACACGACTGCCTTTGGTTATTGACAGCTAGTGTTGCCATCTGGTTGTTACACTTTATTGTTTCCCTACAAAGCTTCTTTGCGACAAAATTGGTAAATAATTGAAATTTCATTTATTGTGAATGAACATGAATATTTTTTTTTTTGGTTTAAAATCCACGTCATTGTGGGGTTGGTTGAACATTTATTGTTCATATACCAGGACTGCAAATATTTTTTTAATAAATAAAAAGAATACTGTCATTTAGAAAGAAAATAATTCAAATGAAATGAAATGAAAATGAATTTTATATAGCATCACCATAATACTTAAAGCCTCCAACTCAACTTTTTAGGAACAACGAAAAAATGAATTGAAAAGTAAATAATGTGCTTATTAAATAAAGTTTCTCAAATGCAATAATCATTAGAAACGCCACAGAAACAATTCTGGTTTTTATCATTTCTTTATATTTTATGTTCTAAGCAATGAGCTCAAAGCTTTAAGGTTTAATATAGATGTTTAATTAATTACCTTCAATATAATACACAATTTCATACGGAAAATAGATTTGTTATTCACTCACCTGAAAATTGATAAAAACAACGAAATTTTACTGAAAAAAAATATTAACTTAAAACAGTCGAAAGATTTGTAGATAAAATGTCTGCAGGCCATTACACAAGCCATGTGGAACTCATATAAAAAACGTTTTTTAATAAAAATCGGCAGAATATTTAACCGTGCTACTCAATTCAATAACCAAGTGGGCTTTGTTTGATGTCTTTTATGGAATTCTTTTGGAGGAATTTGACTATAAGAACTGTGCTGTACTGTAAAAGAACGATTATTCTACACACGGTAAACTGCAAACGTATTTTTGGTCTCGAGGGCACAGCGAAGTGATTGAAAACAAAACTTGCATACGCATAGCGTGGATAGACTAGAACCACATTTGAAAGGTTGAACCAAATATGGCATAACTTTTAAAGAATTATAAATTAAGTAGCCTTCAACTTCTTACAATACCATTTTTCTATCAGTTCAGCGGTTTCGACGATATCTTACAAAATATTGGAAAAAAACATATTTTTTGAGAAATTATTAAATAAAAGCCTCATAAAAACAATACAAAAATTTTTGTACTTTTATGTTTTTATCGTAAAGTCTGAACAATACAACAATTGTTATACTTTTATGTTTTTATCGTAGTCTGATCGGTTATGAATAAAATGAGGCCATTCCGATGAAAAATGCATAATTAACCAGTAAGGAAAGGCAGAAAGTCGGGCGGGGCCGACTATATAATACCCTACACCTCCCTAACAATGCGATAAGGGTCATTGCCATAATAATTTGGTCATATCGGGAGTAACGTATATATGGGGGCTATATCTAAATCTGAACCGATTTCTTCCAAATTTAACAGTGTTTATTCAAATAATAGGAAACCTCTTCCTGCCGAATTTCATACTGATCGTATATAAAATACAGTTTTTACAGCGCATACATGTCAAATCGGGGGTAACGTATATATGGGGGCTATATCTACATCTGAACCGATTTCTTCCAAATTTAACAGTGTTCATTCATATAATAAGAAACCTCTTTCTGCAGAATTTCATACTGATCGGATATAAAATAAAATTTTTACAGCGCTTACAAGTCAAATCGGAGGTAACGTATATATGGGGGCTATATCTAAATCTGAACCGATTTTCTCCAAATTTAGCAGTATTCCTTTATGTAATAAGAAACCTCTTTCTGCCAAATTTTGCACTGATCGGATATAAAATACAGTTTTTACAGCGCTTACATGTCAAATCGGGGGTAACATATATATGGGGGCTATATCTGAATCTGAACCGATTGTCTCCGAATTTAGCAGTATTCCTTCATGTAATAAGAAACCTCTCTTTGCCGAATTTCGCACTGATCGGATATAAAATAACATTTTTACAGCGCTTATATGTCAAATCGGGGGTAATGTATATATGGGGGCTATATCTAAATCTGAACCGATTTCTTCCAAATTTAACAGAGTTCATTCATGTAATAAGAAACCTTTTCCTGCCGAATTCCATACTGATCGGGTATAAAATAAAGTTTTTACAGCGCTTACATGTCAAATCGGGGCTAACATATATATGGGGGATATATCTAAATCTGAACCGATTTTAACCAAATTCAATAGGGATCGTCCTTGGGCCAAAAATAAGATATGTGTAAAGTTTCGTCGAGATCGGACCATAATTGCGACCTGTACTTTGATTACAAGAATACATCCACAGACAGACGGACAGACAGACGGACAGACAGACAGACAGACAGACGGACATAGCTAAATCGACTCAGAAAGTGATTCTAAGTCGATCGGTATAATAAACGATGGGTCTATTTCTTCTCCTTTTGGGTGTTACAAACAAATGCACAAAGTTATAATACCCTGTACCACAGTGTGGTGTAGGGTATAAAAAGTAATGCATAGTTTAAAAAGTTGTAGCTAATTTTCAACGTTAAAATCTAGGAATGGGTATTTTGACGTTTTTAGAAAGAAAAAAATATTGTTGTCGACCGGTGTCACAGTCGACTTTCATCGCTGCCCGCATTAGAAATAGGGTTGTTAATACTAGTAAATGACAGTATTGTAGGAACAACATATGAATAGTTAGATGCCGATTTTTGGTCCCAGGGTAGGTGTGACCATGAAACACCAATTTATGATTAGCATCTTCTTGGCCAGGTGATGGAATATACGATTTGCTACTCATATATAAGGTGAAATCCTTTCATGTACTTTTAGACACTACAATGTTGAAATGGAATGGCACGTGTCTGAGAAATCCAATTTTCAGGGAACCTGACAGATCCGGCTGAATTTGAGCGATAGCCTGAGCTATGTTGACTTTTGAAACCACACAAAAAGTCTAGCGGTATTCCTATTTTAATTCTTAACGCCACAGAAACCGCAACTGATTTATTTGATCTGCAGCGCTTGGAAATGAATGGAGATAGATAGAATTACTAAAGCCGTTTTCAAAGAGATGTGTGTTTACTGATGCCGTGTGTTAGTCATCGTCCAATATACAGCAATTTTGTTCGCTAACATAGTCATTCATCAAAAAAGCAAGAAAATTTCAGTAGGGTTAAGGTATATCCTCACTCTATGAGTAATGTAATATTGACTATTACACGAATTCATCTGTCAATTTGTGTGGGAAGTACCAGAAAGGGTTTAACAAGATACACATATTTTTCACTGAACAGTAGATACTTCAAAAACAATGCACTGAACCGAATTTGTAGGGATGAATGTGCTCTGGTATATTAACGTTATGAGCTATTCATTTTTGGTATGATTTGGTAATATTGGGTGGGAGGTATCAAAGCGGCTTGGTGTTAACTCCTAATTTTCACAGGGCTATAGGTACTTTAAAAGCATTACGCTGTGCAGCATTTTGTAGTATTTTTGTGCATTGGTACTCACGCTATAAGTTGTAACTTTTTGCATAAAATAATATCTATGCGTGGGATGTACCAAAAGGGGCGTGATAACTTCGCTCATTGTTCTCAAAGTTATTAGAGAATCAATATTTCACTACATTTTAACCCTTTTTGGGGGAGGTAATAGAAGGAGCGGACCAATAAGGCCCTTTTTCGAACTTAGCCAGATAAGAATAAAATATTACCACGTTTTAAATTTGAAGTCAATCGGTTACTCTTTTCGGGAGTTATCGTGCGTACCAACAGACGGAAGTACATTGCTCAAATGACTAACGATTTTCTTAGGTTAGATCCGACCGGAATCAAAATGTGTTCTTGAAAATGGATTCCTTGCGTCCAAGCAGCATGAATAGGTTCCCCACGTTTCTGTTGAATTAATAAACATTATTACAAAAATGCTGGTACATATTTTAAAGTTTTGGAATTTACTTGGTGTTGACAACTTCAGAGAAATTGCTTGCCATGTGCCCTTCTTGATTTTTACACATCTGTGGAGAGGCTCCTTTGTACTCCATAAGTGGGCAGTGTCCCAGCTATTTCAATCATTTCTTCGCTGTTAATCTAAAAAACACATTTTGATATAAATTATAACAGTAAAATATTAAATTCTTACCAGTTTGTATTTGGTATTTCCAGAAAATTCAATATTTAATATTTTTCTACTTCGTGCACTGTTCCAAAATAAAAAATAAAATGCTGCTTGTCATCTGTTTGTGTTTATGTTTTCTTTTGTTGTTGTTTTGTTTTCTTTCCTTGTAGATGTAAGCGCACTGTCAAATTCGGATTTTTTTAAATTATCTGGCGTATCCGTGTTCGTATTTCGGTAGCTGTAATATATTTTCATAAATTTGAAATCGAGTTTGACAGACGCAGGACACATTCACCGGTATTTAGGAGATGCCCTAAATATTTACAAAAGGCATGTTTTCGTTACAAGCTAGCAATTTTAGTTTAGCACATTGCAACGAAAACAACTGACTTCCACTAACTGACACATAAGCAATAAGTGATTTTCACTATCTGGTAGCAATGGTGTCATGAGTTGCGAAGAAAGAACAGTGCGAAACAGACAAAAAATTCGTGAAAAGTATTTATAAAACATATATTTACTATTCTATGTTCAATTGTTTACACTCTTTTTGCAAATATTAAAATAATTTCCCATTTTAGTTCTTCTTCTTCCCGTTAATTCACAATAATTGATAAAATCTCTCCAAAAATGGGATGCCATATTGCTAAATATAGGGTGCCCAATCTGGCAACATCATACTCGTTTAAGACAGGAACACAAGCACCAAACTTCATCGGGAACTAATAGTGTTTAAAAGTGCTTAGCTCCCCATACAAATTAAGCACTTATGGTGTAACGAAAACACGCCTAAAATATATTGTAAATATATGAAATTGTAATGTTTTCTTGCAACCGTCTGAACTGTCAATTCACCTTTGCCTAACAATCTGTCACTGTCCGTATATTTGCAGCACTTTAACAGGGTTAATAATGTTTGCCGATCGTGTGTAGCACTACTTATGTATTTTGTTTTGTGTTAATGGAGTACAAAGTATAAATTCTAATCAATGAGTAAAAGTTATGATCAGTGAATAGCTGGAACAAAAAATTACAGCCTGTTCAGCTAAATGTAACAAAACGCAGACGTGCGATAGCTACCCAAACAATCATTTTCTTCTTATTCACACCCAAGCGATCATGTTTTTAGTTTCGTTCACTGTAACTTATCGTTCGGGTAAGAAAGCTCGTTCTTAATCGTATTCCTGTCAAATACCAATATTACCTACATGTTGTTATTGACATTTCTTAAAACTTTTTCAACACGAAAATATCAGAACGTGGGTAACCCTATCCAACAGCTGTAAAAGTAGCAACAGCTGATTCTAGACAATGAGAAATAATCAAGCAACCGAAAATAAATACAATTGTTTGCTTGATTGATCTTATATGTACAGGGTTGCCCATATTCGACGGACCCATGTTTTTTTAAAAAAAATCAAAGAAAAAAATAAAAATTTGGCGGTTGGCAATCTTAATCATTTAATTTGTTCCAAGTAGATTTGTTTACATCAATTTTTGAATATGATATCTCTCAAATGGCCGCCTCTGGCGTTGATGGCGTATTGTGCCCTTTTTGCAGCATTTTCCATCGTTTTCGCCAACATTTCGGCCGGAATAGCGGCTATTTCTTCACGAATGTTGTCCTTGAGCTCTTCTACGGTCCTTGGCTTGTTAACGTAAACCTTTGACTTCAAATATCCCCACAAGAAGAAGTCAGGCGGCGTCAAATCGGGCGAACGCGGTGGCCAGTCCAAATCACCACTTTTCGACATCAAACGGCCCGGAAACAAATTCTTCAGAAAATCGATTGTTATGCGACTTGTGTGCGGTGGAGCGCCGTCTTGTTGAAACCAGAACTGCCTCATACGCTTTCGACGAATAATTGGCATCACAAAATTGGTCATCATGTCGCGACAACGCTCCTGGTTGATGGTAACAGCATGGCCATTTTCGTTTTGGAAGAAAAACGGTCCAATGACCGTTTTCGCACTAACGCCGCACCAAACTGTGACTTTTTCGTCATGAAGAGGCAATTCTTGAATCTCCTGAGGATTTTCAGTGGCGTAAATACGGCAATTTTGCTTATTTACGGTCCCATTCAATGTGAAATGGGCTTCATCGGACATGATAATTTTGTTTTTTGAGTTTTCACAATTGACTTCTTCTGTTGAATGTAAATTTCAACTATTTCAGAGCGCTCGCGTGGCGTGTATTGTTCCATGGTAAAAATCTGCTTGGACTGACGCTTCAAACGCGGTATGTCATTAAGCGATCTGACATCTCTGTCAAAAGTTATGGCGTTGCCAGATGGGTCCGTCGAATATGGGCAACCCTGTATATATAGGGGCTATATCTAATGTATACCTTCTGTACCCATTTCAGTTAAAAAGAAAGTTCTTGCTAAATTTGATAGTGATCTGAGCATAATTGTGACCTGTATTTGGTAACAAGAATACATTTACAAACAGACGGACGGACAAAACCAAACCAATTCAAAAAGAGATTTAGGTCGATAGGTATAATAAACGATTGTTTGGGTCACCTAATTTAAGGTATTATGAAACAATTTAAAAAGCAACAGTGTAGTTGTAGGATTTCAATACATTTTATACACACTAATAAACAGAGGTTTTTTGAAACTATGGTGGATACTTCAGCAAAAGATTCATGTTAATGTTGTTTGGTTCATTTATCCATTTTTATTCATTTTCCCAACAATTTTCACTTTATCTTTCAAAAGGACGGCAAACATAACCGACACGAATGAATTTTTCTGATCGTCTGATTTGACATTTCGTTCGTTGTTGTCTTATAAGAACCAAAATGTTGGCGATAAAATTGAAAGCTTCTTTGTTTATATCCAAAACAAAGTGTGCAAAAACCAAAAATTTCATTCGCTTGCCATTTGACGTGCGAAGTGGCAAAAAAGAAGTTACAAAAACATGCCCTTAGTTTTTTATTTATTTTGTCATCAGAAAAATGATTGAAATGGAAGTAAATTTGTTGGCCATTTGTGATGCCGTTAGATAAGGTAGCGGCCGTGCGTCGTCTGAAAATCGGCTGACTTTGGACTCTGCCACGTGTAGTAACAAAATGTCAAAACATTAAACATTGTAGCAGAGCACACAAATTTTCACGATTTTAAATTCATTTTTGTTACATTGTGATATTTTAACTCAGTGCAGCAACCTAATTTTAAAACAATGACGAGTTTTAAGCCGCTGAATATAAAGAAGTACCCAAAAACGGGACAAGTGGTTACACCGGACACAGAATATTGGAAAAGATTGAGTGTGAGTTTTTGCCATTGGAAATTTCGGAATGAAACCTTTAAAAAATGCATCATTATCTCAATGTAGATTCCCACATTGGCTAAGGAATTTGGCGCCATCGATTATATTGACTTTTCGCCCATAGAACCGCACTATTTTGCGGTCACCTGCTCAGTGAGAGTACAAATCTATAATCCCATCACCAAGTTGGTGGTCAAAAATTTGTCACGTTTTCAAGAGACCGCCTACGGTGGTACTTTCCGTCAGGATGGACGTTTGCTGGTGGCTGGTGATGAACAAGGTCTAGTGAAATTGTTTGATACCTCTAGCAAGAATGTGCTGCGCCTGTTTAAGGGTCACAAGGCTCCCGTGCATAGGGTCAACTTTACATCGGACCTGTTGCATATTGCCAGTTTTTCGGATGACAAAACGGTGAAATTGTGGGATGTTGCCAGTGAGAAGTCTATCCACACATTTGCCGAGCATCAAGACTACATTCGCGCGGGTACAGTTAATCCTGTCTCCGCTGATGTGATTGTTTCGGGTGGTTATGATGGCAAAATAAAATTGTATGACACCCGCACAAAAGAAGTTACTATGAGTGTAGAACATGGCAGTCCTGTGGAATCCCTACTATTCCTACCAACGGGAGGTATTTTCATAAGTGCCGGAGGTACCGAAGTTCGCGTATGGGATGCTTTTGCAGGTTGCCGCTTGCTCACAAAGCTATCGCAGCATCATAAGACTGTTACTTGCTTGCGGCTGGGTTCCAACGGCAAACGTATTCTCTCCGGAGGCTTGGATCGTCACGTTAAAATTTATGATGTGTCCTCATACCAAACAGTCCACACACTCGATTTCCCCAATGCTGTCTTGAGCTTGGGTGTAGCACCCGGTGATCAGACAGTGGTAGCCGGTATGGTCGATGGTCTAATCTCCATACAAAATATGGAAGCTCCCACCCGTCCCAAGCAAACCAAATCACGTCATAGACCTAATATCATAGCTGGCAAGGCGGCTGACATAGAAGTGGATCACCAAATCACTGTTGAAATGAGAGAACGTTTGGAAAAATACGACAAACATCTGAAGAGTTACGAATACAGCCAATGTTTGGATTCGGTAATGGGTCGTGGTAATAGTAGCAAATCCCCAGAATTAATCGTAAGTGTTATGCAAGAATTAATTCATCGTAAAGGTCTAAATCGTGCCTTGGCCCCACGCGATGACAATTCATTGTGTCAAATTATCAGTTTCATCTGCCGCTACATTAGTGAACACCGATTTATGCGCGTTCTGATCGATGTAGCCACAACACTTCTTGACGTTTACGAAGACAAAATAAATACGTTTAGCGCCACATTGCGTAAGAAATTCGTGGAACTCTCTCACGTTCTACAACGTGAAGTTACTATTACCTATGACCTGTTGGAACTACAGGGTTCTCTGGAGTTACTTACGGCTGCCTCAGACGTGTCAAACGATCAAAATGATATGATTCATTTTGTACGAGATGACAATGCCACATCGAATTTGAAGCAATCCGTTATGGCTAAGGAGTCATCAGTGGTTACAGTTTAGCAGTAACAACAAGTTGTATTTTGTAGCACAATATTTTACCAATGTAATTTTTATTTGTAAAGAGCTATTTTAACATAAACAAATACTATGTATGTATGAATGTAGACTTAAGATTGTTGTAGAATAAACATTTATAGAAAAAATACTGGCGAAGAAATTATTCTGTAGGCAGTAAAATTAATCTACGAGAGCAAACATAGACTTTTTAGATTAATTAATCTGAATAAGGACGCTCAACATTGGGACTTTTAACATCAACTCTTCTGTAAACGTGGGTTTATACTTCTATCGTTTTAATCGAATGAAATGTTGTCATTTATCTATTTTTAGTTTACTATCGGGTCTGTTCTGTAGCAAGGTGATTTGAAATCACGGTGATTTTAAAATCACCGGCGACTTACGATCACTGTTGGAGTTCGAAATCGCCCGGTTTATTATTCATTGCCTCCCAAAAAAGATTGTTCGAAATATGTTTGGGTGATTTCGAACTCCAAAAGTGATGTTAAGTCGCCGGTGATTTTAAAATCACCGTGATTTCAAATCGCCGTGATTACAGAACAGACCCGTATATTAGATTACTTTTACAATTACCCCTATCGCATATCAAAATAATCATTTTTCGAAAAAAATTTCTGATCTGGCGAACGAATGGGAGACTGTAATTTTGGGAAATGGTAATAAATTCCGGGCGAAATTTAATTCGCGATAAGGACAATGAAATAATACAAAATTCAATATGAAACAGTTCGATTTTGAATCCCGACTTGCAGAGAATAGGTCAGAAATGGTAAATATGTTGCTAAATTGTAAAATAAGGTCTGTTATGCGAATTGTTATAGCTTTCATTTATTTTTTGGAAAATTAAATGATATGGGGATTTGAAATTTTCAAGATGTTTAAAAAAATATTTTTGGATTTTACGAAATGTTTAATATCTCTTGAAGGGCTGAACCGATTTTTACAAAGTTTACGTTGTTTGAAAGAGAACACTACGGAACATTTTCTGCGAATTTGTTTAATATTTTATACATTCTATTAAATTTTTTTAAACACATGAATTCCAAAAATGCTCTCCTTTCGATTCTCTCACAAATCCGAAACAGTATTTGTAAAATTGTGGGCGAAATACTAAGGCAGGTTGCAAATTTTTGACATCTTTCTTTAGTTTCAGCAAAACACTGCGTGTAAAATTGAGTCCCCAAAAATCCAATTATGTACTGTTTCACTGCATATTCTGCGTAAATTTGAAAAACAATCGAAGAGGTAGCAGTTTTTTTAATTTAATGTTTTTAAAAAATATTTTAAACGATGTAGTTGGATGGTATAAAATCGGTTCAGTCGTTCAAGAGTAATGATGTCAAACGGGAAATCCCGAATCCCAAGATTTTTTAAAATGAATGCCGGGATATTTCAATAATAATATATGAAGCTTTCTCGTATAAAATATTAAGTGAAAGATAGATACACTCTGTCGAAAATTTAAACTAATGAGGCGAATCCCAAGATTTTTTAAAATGAATGCCGGGATATTTCAATAATAATATATGAAGCTTTCTCGTATAAAATATTAAGTGAAAGATAGATACACTCTGTCGAAAATTTAAACTAATGAGGCAAATTGTTAACATATATTAAAACATTGGTGAAGAATTACAAAATATATCATAAATTTAATTATAAACAAGTCAACTTAAAACAATGGAGTTTGTGTCCCACAAAACGAAGAACATTGTATTCTATTCTTTCAAAGAATTCTAATAAAGGGTGGTTAAATTGTAAAGGCCGATGTTGAATGTGAACCACACCTAAACGTCAAGTTTTTTTCTGCATTTTATTTGACATTTCTCAATTTCAGACTAACTCAATTTGAACCAGATACACAATCGAGCAACGCGTTAAAGTTTTTTAAGCCTTTTACGAAAATGGGCGTTCAAATTATAATGCATTTCGTGCATGAGGCCGGTCAGGCAGTTACTGTGAATGGTGTTTGCTATCGTGAGATGATAACGAACTTTTTATCGCCCGAATTGGAAGGTATGGATGTGGACAATATCTGGTTTCAACAGGACGCCATTTGCCACACAGCTAACGAAACAGTGGCTCTTTTGCGCAACAAATTTAATGGCCATGTCATCTCACGTCGTGGCGATGTCAATTGGCCGCCAAGATCATGTGATTTGACGGGGCTTTTTAACTAGATATTTGCATTTTAAGTTTTGCTACAGAAATTGAAAGTTTTGGCCAAAAATTAGTGATAACAAAGTTTCGCCCTTTTCCTTCTACGGGGCTTATTTAACGAGATGTTAGCATTTTAAGTTGCCAAGGAAATTCAAAATTTTGGCCAAAAATTGGTGATAACAAAATTTCGCCCTTTTCATTCTACGGGGCTTATTTAACTAGATATTTGCATTTTAAGTTTTGCTAAGGAAATTCAAAATTTTGGCCAAAAACTAGTGGTAACAAAATTTCGCCCTTTTCAAATTCAAAATTTTGGCCAAAAATTAGTGATAACAAAATTTTGCCCCTTTCCTTCTACGGGGCTTATTTAACGAGATATTTGCATTTTAAGTTTTGCTAAGGAAATTCAAAATTTTGGCCAAAAATTAGTGATAACAAAATTTCGCCCTTTTCCTTCTACGGTGCTTATTTAACGAGATATTTGCATTTTAAGTTTTGATACATTTGGGTCAAAAAAAAGTTGTTAACTAAATTTCGCCCTTTTCCTTCTACGGGGCTTATTTAACGAGATATTTGCATTTTAAGTTTTGCTAAGGAAATTGACAATTTTGGCCAAAAATTTGTGATAACAAAATTTAACCCTTTTCCTACTACGGGGCTTAATTAACGAGATATTTCCATTTGCTAAGGAAATTCAAAATTTTGGCCAAAAGTTAGTGATAACAAAATTTCGCCCTTGTCCTTCTACGGGGCTAATTTAACAAGATATTTACATTTTAAGTTTTGCTAAATTTTGGCCAAAAATTAGTGATAACAAAAATTCGCCCTTTTCCTTCTACGGGGCTAATTTAACGAGATATTTGCATTTTATGTTTTGCTAAGGAATTTTAAAATTTTTGCCAAAAAATAGTGAACAAAATTTCGCTCTTTTCCTTCTACGGGGCTTTTTTAACGAGATATTTGCATTTTAAGTTTTGCTAAATTTTGGCCAAAAATTAGTGATAACAAAATTTCGCCCTTTTCCTTCTACTGGGCTAATTTAACAAGATATTTGCATTTTAAGTTTTGCTAAGGAAATTCACAATTTTGGCCAAAAATTAGTGACAACAAAATGTCGCCCTTTTCCTTCTACCGTGCTTATTTAACTAGATATTTGCATTTTAAGTTTTGATAAATTTGGGCCAAAAAAAAGTTGTTAACATTAGAAATGTAGAGGTGTCTACATTAGAATGTAGAGGTATCTACATTAGAATGTCGGGTGACAATCTAATTATACCCTACACCACACTGTGGTACAGGGTATTATAAGTTTGTTTCATGGCAGATGTTTGTAACACCTTAAAATAACACAGCTAGACCCACCTTAAAGTATACCGATCGACTCAGAATCACTAGCTGAGTCGATTTAACGATGTCCGTCCGTCCGTCCATGTAAAGTTGTTCGTCGACTACAGGTCGCAATTTCACTCCGATCGTTCTGAAATTTTGCAGTTTAGAGTATTTCGCGGCTGTTAAGATCGCTTTGAATTTGGTTGAAATCGGTTCAGATTTAGATATAGCTCCCATATATATCTTTCGTCCGATTTGGCCCTTTAGTCCTATAGAAGCTGTATTTTACATCCGATCGTTTTGAAATTTAGAATGGTAGAGTTTCTTGACCCATGAACCAACATTGCTGAATTTGAAGAAAATCGGTTAAGATTTAGCTATAGCTCCCATATATATGTTTCGTCCGATTTGGCCCTTTAGTCCTATAGAAGCTGTATTTTACATCCGATCGTTTTGAAATTTAGAATGGTAGAGTTTCTTGATCCATGAACCAACATTGCCTAACTTAAAGAAAATCGGTTCAGATTTAGATATAGCTCCCATATATATCTTTCGTCCGATTTGGTCCTTTAGACCATTAGAAGCTGTATTTTACATCCGATCATTTTGAAATTTAGAATGGTAGAGTTTCTTGATCCATGAACCAACACTGCCGAATTTGAAGAAAATCGGTTAAGATTTAGCTATAGCTCCCATATATATGTTTCGTCCGATTTGGCCCTTTAGTCCTATAGAAGCTGTATGTTACATCCGATCGTTTTGAAATTTAGAATGGTAGAGTTTCTTGATCCATGGACCAACATTGCCGAATTTGAAGAAAATCGGTGCAGATTTAGATATAGCTCCCATATATATCTTTCGTCCGATTTGGTCCTTTAGTTCTATAGAAGTTGTATTTTACATCCGATCGTTTTGAAATTTAGAATGGTAGAGTTTCTTGATCCATGAACCAACATTGCTGAATTTTAAGAAAATCGGTTAAGATTTAGCTATAGCTCCCATATATATGTTTCGTCCGATTTGGCCCTTTAGTCCTATAGAAGCTGTATTTTACATCCGATCGTTTAGAAATTTAGAATGGTAGAGTTTCTTGATCCATGAACCAACATTGCCAAATTTGAAGAAAATCGGTTAAGATTTAGCTATAGCTCCCATATATATGTTTCGTCCGATTTGGTCCTTTAGTCCTATAGAAGCTGTATTTTACATCCGATCGTTTTGAAATTTAGAATGGTAGAGTTTCTTGATCCATGAACCAACACTACCGAATTTGAAGAAAATCGGTTATTAGCTATAGCTCCCATATATATGTTTCATCCGATTTGGCTCTTTAGATCCAATCGTTGTTATACCTAACACCACACTGTGGTACAGGGTATTATTTAAGTATAAAATGTCCCAAAAGTAAATTTATGTAAACAATTTATACATGAATTACAAAATTTATATATCAGAGTTATTCAATATTACGAGAGTGGTGTAGGGTATTATATAGTCGGCACCGCCCGACTTTAGCCTTTCCTTACTGGTTTTGTTATTTTATTGTAAGCACGACATGATTGTTTTGTTTTTCTTCACTTGCGAAAAAGAGGAACATACAACAATTCTAATTGGCATTTTATTTTGACTTTCAGTCACAAATTCTATTAACATTTTAATAAACAATTGACGCACCGTCGAAAAGTTAAAGAAGAACTGAAACAACTTTCGTAGAGAAAGATGCGAAAAAGTTCTTTGTTTTTGTGTCGGATTCCTTTGATCTGTAAATGAAGCTTGTGGAGAGTGGAGTTTGACGAAATAAATACATGGGAAAGAGCATAGTTGAGCTTTCATCGAATCTTATCTACACGGTTGTTGTATTTGATAAGTTAATGAGCCGACGTGAAGTTTAACGCTAAAATGTTTATAATGATTGTAGGTGGTACTCGTTTGAGGAATTGTTTGTGACATTTTCTGTGAAAAACTTTTTGAGGACATCATCAGTTTTTAAGACCTATTTATGGGTGTTTCCACAGAAAATGACCCCTTACAGCTCAAAAATTAAATTATTATTATTTATTTTTCCGCTAACATTACGCAAAATAAATGTATCTGTCATTTTCCGAAAGATTAACTTTAATTTTCCTTATACTAACTAACATATGCTACTTTGAATTTAATACACCGTGCGAGTTTTCCCGTGAATTGCACGGTTACTTTTTAAGCTCTTTGGAAACACTGTTCTAACGGTGGTTTACGAACAAAACAAAGGCAAGCTGACAGCTGAAACTTTTCTTCATGCTTAGCAACTATTTTAAAGGCGACAAGTTAAATTTTTTTTTAATAGTTCAAAAACAACATCACCGACTGTAACGACCGTTACCCCAAAAGCACAAAAGTTTGTTTTTTTCGTTATTCACTCAAACGATCAAGATGAAGAATTTTGTAAGGCCAAATAAGCATTAAAGCCTATTTTGATTTTTTTTTTAATTTTTTTAAAGATGTAACCACCATTACTTTTATTTCTGAGTTTTGCATTTGAACTGTTTTTGTCTTACTTAACTGGATTATTACTAATTTTAGCTGGAAAATCATGGAGCAACTTACCAAGATGCAAAAATACAGCAAAAAGCGAAAAGAAGACGCCGTCAAGCATGATGCTTCTGGGCAAAAGAGAGAGAGAGCGCTCAATAAAAGAAGACTGGATCAAAAAAACGTGATGACGGACGAACGCCAAAGTCAGGAAAGAAAAATCAAACGCGAACGCCTAAGAAAATTTAGTAAAAACAAAACAAAAAACGTTTAAATTTTTATAATGTAACGACCGTTACTTTTTAAAAAAATTTTTTTTTGGTAATTAATTTTCGTTGGTTTAAAAATAAACCCATTCCTTAAACAAA
The DNA here is from genome assembly GCA_963930755.1 of Eudasyphora cyanicolor. Taxonomy (NCBI): domain Eukaryota; kingdom Metazoa; phylum Arthropoda; class Insecta; order Diptera; family Muscidae; genus Eudasyphora; species Eudasyphora cyanicolor. Next base: position 150,844,332 of record OZ005736.1, on the reverse strand, counting down.
ACATTTCAAAGAATTTAATCAGAATTTTTACTTGACACTTCCTGTGCAAAATTTTACAATCCTTGTGGCAAATTTGCTTGGATTGGAATTTTATTTAAAAAATCTCCGAAAATCGGTAACGACCGTTACTTTGGAAACACCATTATATATGTGTTATGCAGCGCTGACAATTTCAGATTCGCATGTCCGTCCTTCATTTACATGGTACTTTTTTTTTAAGTAACTTATCGGCTTATTCTCTTTTGAAAAAGTATTTGCGTTCACACGCGTACTTTTTTTTCAATACTTAACTTATTTTCATTTGTTTTGTTTCGGCTTTTCCTGTGTGAATTGTTGTTGTTTCCAAGTGCGAACGAAAAACACAAAACGATGAGTACGATAAGTACGAGTACGGCATACTTTTTTTCCCCCAGTTTCCGACTGCCTCTCTCGCCCACAAAACGCCGATAAGTATGCTTAATACTTAAAAAAAAGTATCATGTAAATGCAGACTAACACTGAAATTAAAAAAATGCTTCGAGTTTGCTTGCATTGAATATAAAAACCTTTTTAGACATGTTCCCACGAGATGGCTTTTCCTATTGTCCGCTTTAGATCGATTGTTACATTGTTGGCCTGCTGTAAAAAGATATTTCTTAAAAAATGGGAAAAAATGTCGTAAGGCTATCTGGCAATTTGTGTCACACAAAATTACAGCTAATGAACATCTCAATACCGATGAAGAATGTTTGTTTGAGGGGTTGCAGGAGACGTATTTATATTGTATACATAATGTCATACGAGAGTTTAATTCCGCCATCATACGTAGTACGTACGAAAAATATCGCGAATTTTTAATTTCCGCGGGCTACATGTGTTTGATTTTTGACATTTTTGTAGCGTTATGTTGGTACTAATGTCCCTTACTTATTATGACAAGGTCGGCCATTTTGAATGTTTAGTTAATTTTTGACAGCTGTTGTGCTTGGATGTGTTTTAACTTGTCTTCGATTTTTATCTATTTCAGAAAATGGATCAAAGAATCTGCATCAAATTTTGTGTGAAAAACAAAATAAAGTGCGCTGACGCATTCCGAATGTTGACTGTGGTATATGGTGAAGCTACCTTGGACCAAAGCAACGTTTATCGGTGGTACAAAATGTTCTTAGAGGGCCGAGAAGATGCGAAGGACGAACAGCGTGCCGGACGCCCGAGTTCGGTCGAACGTAAATGTTTTGCTCACAGTTTTCTTTGATTGCAGCGGCGTGGTGCATTATGAGTTCTTGCCACAGGGTAGTACGGTCAATAAAGAATATTACCTGCAAGTTATGCGCAAATTGCGCGAAGCAATCCGCCAAAAACGCCCGGATTTGTGGAAGAACAAAAACTGGCTTTTGCACCATGATAACGCCCCTGCACACACATCGTTGCTTGTGCGCGAATATTTGGCCAAAAACAACACAATAATGGTGCCGCAGCCGCCGTATTCCCCAGACCTAGCCCCCTGTGACTATTTTTTGTTCCCAAAACTGAAAAGGCCCATGAAAGGACGACGCTACGCCACGATTGAAGAGATAAAGACGGCATCGAAGGTGGAGCTGAACAAGATCACAAAAAATGATTATTTGAAGTGCTTCGAGGATTGGAAACAACTTTGGCAGAAGTGTATTATATCCGAGGGGAATTACTTTGAAGGGGACAAAATAGATATTCATGAATAAATAAATACTTTTTGAAAAAAATACAAAATTCGCGATATTTTTGGAATATACCTTGTAGCTCTAGAAAGTCATTATTGTACTACACTATATAATGAGTACGCTAATGAACAGCCTTCAAAGCAGATTACAAAATAGTTTTTATTGTAGTGTGCAGCAACTTCAATTTTCAAAATATATACCAAAATATAGCCATGTCCGTCTGTTGTAATCACGTAATAATAGAGCTAGGTTGATCAAATTTGGTATAAATATTTCTTATAGTTGCAGGTTGTTTTGGATTGCAAATGGGCCATATCGGTCAATGTTTTGATATAGTCCCCACATATATCATATAACTTGTTGTGATTCCTACTGTTCTGGTCTACTATATGTTTTTTCGGTGTTATTTTCTTTAGGTTTGAGTTATTTTGTGAGGTCACATGTGGAGGGTATATAAGATTCGGCATGGCCGAACTTAACGCTTTTACTTGTTAATTTTGCTAAGGAAATTCAAAATTTTGGCCAAAAATAAGTGACACCAAAATAGCCTTGTTTGCTCTACGAAGCTTATTTAGCGAGGTATTGTCATTTTAAGTTTTGTTTAGGAAATTCAAAATTTTTGGCCAAAAAATATATGGTATAATCTTGTTTTCGCTCTACGAAGCTTATTTAGCAAGATATTGCCATTTAAAGTTTTGCTAATAAATAAATGATTCAAAAATAGACTTGTTTTCGCTCTACGAAGCTTATTTAGCGAGATATTGTCATTTTAAGATTTGCTAAGGAAATTCAAAATTTTGGCCAAAAATAAGTGACACCAAAATAGCCTTGTTTTTGCGAGATATTGCCATTTTAAGTTTTGCCAAAAATAAGTGACACCAAACTATCCTTGTTTTTGCTCTACGAAGCGTATTTAACGAGATATTGCCATTTTAAGTTTTGCTAAGGAAATTCAAAATGTTGGCAAAAATTAGTGACAACAAAATAGCCTTGTTTTTGCTCTACGAAGCTTATTTAGCGAGATATTGCCATTATAAGTTTTGCTAAGGAAATTCAAAATTTTTGGCCAAAAAATATATGGTACCAAAATAACCTTGTTTTCGCTCTACGAAGGATATATTACTATTATTAATTCAAAATTTTGGCCAAAAATAAGTGACACCAAAATAGCCTTGTTTTTGGCCAAAATAAGTGACACCAAAATAGCCTTGTTTTTGCTCTACGAAGCTTATTTAGTGAGATATTGCCATTTTAAGTTTTGCTAAGGAAATACAAAATTTTTGGCCAAAAATAAGTGGCACCAAAATAGCCTTGCTTTTTATCTATAAAGCTTATTTAGCGAGATATTGCCATTTTAAATTTTGCTAAGGAAATTCAAAATTGTTGGCCAAAAAATATATGGTACCATGGTAACCTTGTTTTCACTCTACAAAGCTTATTTAGCAAGATATTGCCAGTTTAAGTTTTGCTACAAAGTAAATGATTCCATTTTAAGATTTGCGAAGGAAATTCATAATTATGGCCAAAAAAAAGCCTTGTTTTTGCTCTACGAAGCTAATTAGCGCGATATTGCCATTTTAAGTTTTGCTAAGGAAATTGCTTTAGAAAAAAAAACTTATTGTACGTTTTCTGTGCCATTTTAGTATAAAATAATAAACACTAATAGTAGCTAATTAAGGACCGAGCATTGGCCTCCTTAAAAATGTTGGCCAAAAATAAGTGACAACAAAATAGCCTTGTTTTTGCTCTACGAAGCTTATTTAGCGAGATATTGCCATTTTAAGTTTTGCTAAGGAAATTCAAAATTTTTGGCCAAAAAATATATGGTACCAAAATAAACTTGTTTTCGCTCTACGAAGGATATACATATTACTATTATTAATTCAAAATTTTGGCCAAAAATAAGTGACACCAAAATAGCCTTGTTTTTGCTCTACGAAGCTTATTTAGCAAGATATTGCCATTTTAGGTTGTCCTAAGGAAATTCAAAATTTGGCCAAAATAAGTGACACCAAAATAGCCTTGTTTTTGCTCTACGAAGCTTATTTAGTGAGATATTGCCATTTTAAGTTTTGCTAAGGAAATTCAAAATTTTTGGCCAAAAATAAGTGACACCAAAATAGCCTTGCTTTTTATCTACGAAGCTTATTTAGCGAGATATTGCCATTTTAAATTTTGCTAAGGAAAGTCAAAATTGTTGGCCAAAAAATATATGGTACCATTGTAACCTTGTTTTCACTCTACAAAGCTTATTTAGCAAGATATTGCCAGTTTAAGTTTTGCTACAAAATAAATGATTCCATTTTAAGATTTGCGAAGGAAATTCATAATTATGGCCAAAAAAAGCCTTGTTTTTGCTCTACGAAGCTAATTAGCGCGATATTGCCATTTTAAGTTTTGCTAAGGAAATTGCTTTAGAAAAAAAACTAATTGTACGTTTTCTGTGCCATTTTAGTATAAAATAATAAACACTAATAGTAGCTAATATTAGGACCGAGAATTGGCCTCCTTAAAAATTATATAGAATAGCAACTTCTAATAGAAAGTATGCTCTCTTCGGTCGTTTTGAACAATCATTATTCCGTACATTGACATGAGTAGTTATTTTAAACAAGATAATCATAATCCAACCTCGTAACCACCACCGACCAGAAGATTTTGTGTGGCGTCTAGTATTAATAATACTAGAACGGACGTTGACGAATGCCCAGGGAAATTAATTTCAGATAAGACATAGTTAAAGGTTCGAGTTCAGACAACGACGAATGATTACTTTTGTCCATTAATTCTATTCGAATAAGCTGTGCTTTGAATCTGTGCTTTGTGTTCATCCTTTGAATCTATATAACGTTTAAAATAAACTTCACTACAATTATATTTATTCTTATTTCTTTAAGTTGTACGTTCCGCCGTTCACTGACGTAGCCATTCCACACAAAAAGATAACAAAAAATCAAAATTGTCGATCGATTCCCCTGATCCAAAGAAATCGTTGCGGCGATAACTTTTTCGACACGAAAACGATTTAGCCCCCAGACTATGGAACGAATGGTCCTTTGAATACGAGGCCCATACTTCAGGAAACTCCCGTTGTTACAAAATGTTTCCAGCCGCCTTAAAGAAACATTGGTTTCATGGTAGGAACATAGAACCTGTCAAATAGATAGTGGAGAAACCTAGACTAGAAGGTGAACGCCTCGCCGGTGTGCGCTGCCTTTAATGCTGTAGAGTCACCACCATACATTTTATTAGTCTGCTCTAAATATATTGATAAGAGAACTCTAATTCCCCAGAATAACTGGAGCAGAGAGCTGCCCTTGCGCAAGGTATGTTTTTGAGTGGCCATGAGATGCCGAAGAAGAAAACGGAGAATTAGCACTTAAAAATAAGCCCGCGAACATTTGTGTCGCATACAAAATGTGTTACCTCCCTTCGATTGGACACTACACTGGCGGATATCAATGATATGCGTTGGGAGAAGAAGATAGTAAATTTGTACAAGTTTAACGAAAATAATTAGAAGAATATAATGCAGATTATTTTGAGAAGAAAAACGATTCCGGTCAAGATACAGTTTCCACCACGCTTTTCAATGTCATATCCAAGTCCCGTATGATTTACTATGATGTTATGGAAGTGCTAAAGGGAAATACAAATATATTGAGTTGCCCGAAAAGAAAGTAGACATTATTTTAACCCATTGTATTCTTTTTTATTCAATCGGTTATTTTTTACTATTTCAATCGAGGGGTTAAAGAAAGAAGGGGGTCTTTTCCGTTTCCGTTGGAAAGCACAGAAACGATAACATTGAATGGGGGGTCGCTGTTTACGATTTGACATTGAAATGCATAAGGGATGTGGTACACAACGAATCACGTTATCAACAGGTAAGCATACATAAAATACTTATTTTTGGTTGTTTTCAAATTCTCACCAAGCAGTGTCCTACTAAAACCCTCGAATTAAATACGACTACAAAGATGTTCTGAAATTTCGTAGCAAATACATACATATATGCTGCCCATACAAATAACTGGGGACATTTCCAAATCTGATACACCTTTTGAAAGAGTCACCCAAATGAAAATATCTGCAACAAGTCGGTAGTCATTTTTTTCCTCTTTGTGATTTATTTACTTATTTTATTAATTTCAGCTGTCTACCAACCGGAATGGCAACATTGATTTTTTACACCATATGCTCCATCATCACGAAGCAACTTTATGGCTCCAAAAAAACGCGGGATAATTTAGTCTAAGACCCAATTTACACGGTGCGATTTGTCCCTGCGACATGAGGCTTGCGACACGAGTTTGTAGACAAAGTGTAGAGAAGCTTTCGGGGTAGAAAAAGTTGCTCGAAATGAAAATACAAGGAACAAATTGACATTATCTTTTGTGAGTGACTGGATACGAAAAACATATTCAATAAAATAAATATACATATGAATATGAGTGGACGAATAATAACATACATTTTTAAACTCACCGCCTAAACGAGTATGAATTATCGTAGGGATTTCAAAGGGGAATTCAAAAAAGTCGCTGGGACAAGACGCGCCTTGTAAATTTTGTCTAATTGGGATGTAATCCATCGATAAGAAAATGTTGCCCAATGCTATGGCTCTGGACATGAACAATTACCGTGTCTATGGGGTGAACACAATTTGCCAACATTGACAGAGTGCGAGTCGATGTCACTGATCGTCGAACGGCTTGGAGAACATCAAATATAACCGAGGGTCGTACTATTTATGTTCTTTATATTTATCATTCGGTCAAAAAGAAGATAGTTCTTAATGTTAGTGACCGGTAAGTATTGTTTGTAGATACTCATATTGCTATGTAATATTACTAAATAATTTATTTTTCATTTATATTTTAAGATCAATACGTATATACAGAATGGAATAACTGATTTTATTAGCAGAAAATGACGTATGCTAGAATGACAAAAATAGTTTGTTCTTTCGGCAGCATTTTTTCTGTTAAATAATAGCAAAATTGTTTGCTACAACGACTGTTTGAGTTTGCTAAAGTAGCAGGCAAATTTGTGTACTAAAATAACAACCATAAGATTGCTAAAATAACAGACGAAGTCTGATTATCCTTTTTCCGCAGACACAGACTGTTGAAACAACAAACATTTTGCCAATGATACTAACAAAATTCTTTGAGTGTATTTTTGCACTAATCTGTGCAGAACTGCCAGCACTACGTCTGACAAAAATATTGGACAATCCCACGGCAGCCGGTTCTTTGTAGCGGATTGACCGGAAGCAGGCCAGGGACTGTCACCTCAGTACTACGTCTTTTGTGTTCGTCCATTTTTTCGCCTTGGGAGAGGCACATCCCGGAGTGTCTGATCCTAATTCTTTTATTATGTGCCGGGACCGAACAAAATCCCGGACCACAACATCAACAATATTTTTGCTCTGCCTGCGGGAACCTTATACTTGATTTCCAACAAGAGGTGTTATTTTGAATCACCCGGTATTTAGGTAGCTGCCACTTTTGAAGCTTTTATTCTTTGACATTTGACAAGTAGAAACTACGCCATTACTAAAAATGGAACGATACACGATTCAACAACATTCAATTCAACGATTCAACAATGATCCGGAATTCCATCGAAAAATCATCGGACTGATGAGGCCCATTTCCACCTCGGTGGCTACGTCAATAAGCAAAATTGTTGCATCTGGGGCTCGGAAAACCCAAGAGTTATTGTTGGGAAGCCTCTCCATCCTCAACGTGTGACTGTTTGGTGCGGTTTATGGTCCGGCGGGGTCATTGGACCTTAATTTTTCGAAAATGAGGTTGCATCAACAGTTACGGTGAATGGATTGCGCTATCGAGAGATTATTAATGATTTTTCATGGTCCGAGTTGGATGGTATTGATCTAGACGGCGCTACGTGCCACACAAACAACGAAACCATTGCTCTGTTACGGGAAAAGTTTCCGGACCGTGTTATCTCTCACAATTGTCCACCGAGATCTTGTGATTTAACACCTTCTTCTTTGGGGCCACGTGAAAGAAAGAAGGGTCTACGCCAACAGCCCAGCGTCGATTCCAGACCTCAAAGATAGAATTCGTGAGGCTATCGAGGACATAGGGCAGCCACTTTGGCATTTGGTTATGGAAAATTTCATGAAAAGGATATGGTCCTGTAAGCGTGGTCGTGGTGGCCATTTGGCTGATGTTGTTTTTCATTATTAACGGCATACCTTCCTCTTTATTATGAAGTAAACATCCGATCATTTATCTCAAAAATGCAATTTTTCTTTGAATACCAAAATAACACCTCCTGTTGGAAAACACTTTACATGCCAACTCAACATCAGTAAGGTGTACTCGATGTGTGGAGTGGTTGCATCTCAGGGGTTGTTCTTTCCTTAGAACCGCCAGAGTATCGCCGCATAGAGGGATATGTTGGAGCCTGATGTGCCTCCGTACCCCACAGTGTACCTCAAGATCGGAGTTGTTAGTGTCGTCATCGACGCCTTCACATTATAGGACAACAGCACAATCTCCCCTACAGCAACATACACAGCGATCAACACCACATATTGCTGTAGAAACCGCAGAACATGCTTCTTTCTTGCAATGGTCTCCGAGGCAAAATCAACGATATTGTATACTTTATGAATAGGAAGGTCATCAAGGTCGCTGCGATCCAGGAATAAATGCTGAACGACACATGCAGCTTGCACATTTGTCAGGGTTACAACATGTAAGGATCGCAATAGAAGTGGAGGTGAGGGACTGGCTTCCCAATTACGCCATTTTGTGCAAAACAGACCTATCTCGCCTGAGCTTGACTCTAGAGACCCATACCCATACATTGAAAGTATGGGGGTAGCAACTAAATCCGGCACTGCCGATATAGTTGTATAACGCCGACTGGTAGCTGTTCTCCGCGTTATTTGCCGGACATTAGTCCGTTACTGCTGGGCAATAACCGCGTGGTCTCTACGTTCTGCACAGTGAATGAGGAAGCCCCCACACGGACTGTGGGTGATTCCAGTAGCTCGCCAGATATCACCACCGTGTCACCTGGTCAGATAAATGACGTCACCTGACAGGCCGTCATTTCATTGGGGTCAGACCTCCCCATAATCCTCTCCATAAACAGGCCAGCCGATTTCATTATCTCTGAAAGCCATTCTTTCCTGAATCAAAGAAAAGCTGACTAGAACGGATTCAGAGAATTCGCCAACCGCAGCTTCAGTGAATTACCGGTGTTCAGGTAGCTGAGAAGAAATTCCGAGGCATCATCGACGCAGCTGCCGCTTGCTTTATACCTCGAATACCCGAGATACGACCTAATTTCCCAGCAGATGCAGCGGGACTCGTAGACGAGCGTTATGAAATTCGTCGTTCTAACCCTGCTGATCCTATAATCAGGGAACTGAATCTAGAAATCAGTAGGAAAGTCGACGAATATAAGCGCAATAAAACGCAATAAATAAATAAATCTTTGAAGCAGTGCAACTTAAGTAACGGTTAAGCCACTCTCGAATCCAGGCAGGAATGACGACCGGACGGCAGTCACATTGGTGCCACCACTGTGACTGACCCGAGAGGTGCGCGCGTTATTTTAACCGGCAATTTATAGACATATGTCCTCCTTTTTAACCAATGTCCTCTCTTCTTTTTCAAAAATGTTGATTTTGTCCTTCTTGTTTAGAAATTCAACTTTATCACAAACAGTAAACCTCCACATGAATTACACTCGCAACTACTTCTAGTACAAAGTTAGAACTACAGTAATTGATTGAGCTAAATTACTGAAATTTGATACAGATTCTTCTTATAGCAGTAGGTTACTTGGGATTGTAAATGAGCAATATCGGACCATTTTCGTTCTTTTGTCCTTTTAGCGCTACAGAAGCTGTTTTTTATATCCAATCACTTTGAAATTAAGCAGGATGGAGTTTCTTGATCCAAGGACCCACATTGTCGATTTAAATGTAGCACCCAAGTACAAACCTTGCGAAATATGAAGAAAATTTGTTCACTAATTGTTGTTCATACTAAAATGCTCATTCTTTTCAATTTCTGTATTTTTAAATTTCTGTATGTTTTAAATAAGTTCCAAACTCTCTTTGTAAATTTTGACCACTCTGATAATAAACGAAGCCTGGAAATGGGCAGAGTGATCCCACTACTGAAACCGGGTAAAGATGCGAGTAAGGGAGAATCGTACAGGCCTTTCTACCTTCTCTCGCCAGTAGCAAAGACGCTTAAGTCGTTAATCCTCCCGAGCCTGATTGGACATTTTCCCATTGCTGATCATCAGCAAGGGTTCCGAAAGCAGCAAAGTACGACTACTGCTTTAGTCGCATCCACACATGTAAGCCGCGGTCTTGGCCAGAACAAGCCCTGTGATAGGATCGTCTTCGTGGCGCTTGACCTATTGAAGGCCTTCGATACTTTCTGCCACGAGTTCCCCAAGGAGGGGTGATATCTCCGGCACTGCTTTACCTCTACCTTTTTGCAATTCCACCTCCACCTGACGGCGTTGAAATCGTATCTGCTGATGACTACGATTGTGGCGTCGGGCTACTTGATCGATCACATATGTGGAAAACTGAATGTCTACCTTGGTAAGATCGCCACCAAATCATCGGCCACGCTGTTTACTGCATGGACAGCGCAAGTGAAGGAGCAAGTCAATGTGATAGTCGATGGCAAAACAATTCCGACCACCAACTACCCTAAGGTTCTTGATGTAACATTTGATAGCCTCTTCAGGTCTAACGCGCATGCCTCAGTTATCTGCAATAAAATGAGAAGCAGGAACAAGGTCCTTGTTTGAGCATATAAGCTTTTTTATAGGCTTTGCTTCAACAAAATGAAACAAACGAATTTAAATTTGAAATATTTCTCAAAAATGTACTTCTTTATTCGAAGGTTTGTTACTAAGTAAGTTTGAGTTTATTGCACAATTTGCAATAAACCTCGCATATTTTCTAATGTTATATTATGTATAATTTCTAATATAATGTACACAGCATTACTCATATATGTTCCTTATAGGAATTTCAGGAATAAATATATACATACATACTAGGGCGGGTCGATTTAAAAATCGACATCAATTACTCGATTGAAGCACTCTAAATGGGTCAAAGTGGGATTTTTTCCGGGACATCAGAATTCGTTTTAGAGGAATGGTTCCTTCGGCAAAGTTTCTTATTTTGGTCCCTAGAATACGATTTTCACTGAGCAATGGCGACTTTTTTTGCCTCCCCACAAATCGACCCGGCCTAATATATAATTCCTACAAACATAATTTATAACATCTTTGTGAAAATTGCGTGAAACAGGAATTTTTAACTATAAAAAAAGAAATAACTTTTTGTTAGGCCCTTTTGAAATTTTGTTAATTTTTCAGGATGTGTATTTTGATGCAGTGTACCGAAAACCATCAATAACTTAATTTCCATTTTTCTTTTTGTTACGCCCTTTTTCGTTTCTGATGACGATATACATATCTAATTTCAGATTTGGAAAACCGAGTAAAACCTTTGAGGAACGATTTATAAACTCAAAATTAAGTTTTTGTGGAAGAATTCTCACATATCATTTAGAACATTCAGTTAAAAACAAAATTGATAACAACAAAGAACAGGAGGAAATTTATTTTATTATATTTATTTTATTTTCTAACTACACCACAAAACATGTATATTTCATTAATAAAGATTTGGATTTGGTAAATAAGGTCTTTTTAATTAAAATCTTCCATAAGGCCTTCTAGTTCGGGGCTTATGTAAGACCTGCCGTATTACACTTTCCATAAGACCTTGTATAATAAGTCTTCTATAAAGTATTCTGGAATTGTCCTTCTATAAGGCCTCACAAGGGAAGTGAGTGTGGAAGGCCTTGGTCGCCTATGACACGCTGTGTAAACAATAAATGAGTACGTAATGGGACTGGCAGGCATTGTGTCTCCAAACCAAGGCATGATATAAGTCCTGCTGAGACCTTCTTTACGCCGCTGGGTTGATGTGCGTTAAGGCGGCCCTACACACATCAGTTTTGTCCTACAACATGTGTGATCCATTGATTTATCCACAGTGTAAAGAGCTGCATGATGAGTGTTCATGGATGTTGGACGAAAATCAAAACGATTTTGATATTTTCATGTTGGCTCATGCAAATCCACAGTCTAATGGCAGGTATGACAACATTTCGTCAGTTCAAAAGAAACATTGTGGTGGAAATACGAAAAGAGAACAAAGTGCCGTCACCAAAAAGACATTTGATTAGGAAAAGACGCGTAAAAGTAAATGGAAAGAGATCGGCAATTTTGGTTGGATTTTCTGAATTATAAATAAAATAAATTTCGCTTAATTTTCCTTGAATGGCTGGCTTGTTGCAAATTTATTTTAAAAGCTAAATTTAGTTTTTATGTTGGTTTAAAGGCCATTTCTTGTGGAAGATAAATATGTACATAAATATTTTTCGTAGATTTTTTAAGGTTTTTTTATTTAAAGAACACTTTCCTTCCATTTCCTTCAAAAATGTATAGAATTTGTTTCTGTCTCTCCCAAACATACTTGTTGGTAAGCAATATTTGTAAAAGTAATTAAGAAATAACAAAACTAGCATGACAATTTTTTACTTTTCTCCTCTGTTTCTGCACATATTCCTTTGTATGAAAATATGAAACAAATGCACTGAAAGTCAGGTAAAATTTGTATCATGTACATTTGTATATTACATTAAAAAATATAACACACGATGCACATTCATATGGAATTAGGGTATAAACAAATTCGATCAATAATTCCCAATTATTCATTAACAATTTGAAAATACCCTAATTTTTTGGTCGCATATTTTCATTTTTGCCGACGGCATTTTGTTCTTTTCTCACTGCACACGCACAACCGTCCGTGTTGATGCCTCTCATAAAATGATGTTGGTCAGATTGCTACGAGTAATGTACGGGCAAACAATCGTCGAACACAAAATCTGAGAGAAAATGATGTTGTACAACAAATCCACAGTGTAGGGTACGCTTTAGACAAGTAAACGTATATACATTAGCTGAAGTTTTTCTTGAATTAAGAAGAAGCAAACTGTTGATGGATCAAAAGGGCGCGGTTAACATCCTCCCCCCCCTTGAAGAGCTTGGGTTTACCATTACCGCAGATGACGTCAGTCACACGTCCCATTTGCCATTTAAGTGGTGGAACATTATCTTCCTTCAGAATGACCATAGTGCCAGGTTTAATATTGTCGTTCTGCTCACGCCAGAATATTTGTTACATCTCACAGATCCTTTGCCAGCTGTTAAGATGACCAAAGTTAACATACGTCATGTCGGGTTCCATGAGAGATATGAGTGGACCACCTACTAAAAAATGGCCAGGCGTAAGAACTTCTAAATCTTCTGGGTCCTCGTATATTGGGCACAAAGGGCGAGAATTTAGGATTGCAGCTATTTAATAAACCAATGTTCGCAGTTCTTCAAACGTCAAAGTATTCAAGCCAGTCGTTCTGTAGAAATGGTACTTTGCTGACTTCACAGCTGCCTCCCACAAACCTCCGAAGTGGGGTGACCTCAGTGGAATAAACTTCCACTCAATACCGTCAGCAAGGCATCGTTGATGAACAGCATTTTGATGAGATTGGCTTACAAATAACTGCTTCAAATCAGCCAATTCATTCTTAGCACCAACGAAATTTGTTGCATTGTCCGACCAGATCGTCTGCGGCTTGCCTCTGGTTGCCACGAAACGACGTAGGGCACACAAAACTGACGGCGTTGACAAATCGTTGATAACCTCAAGATGAGTGGCTTTCGTCGAGAAACATGTGAAGATGCACATATAGCATTTTGTTGGGGTCCGACTCTTCACTTCGGATTTGTAAAAAAAAATGGGGCACAAGAATCAACACCAGTGGTGTGAAAAGTCCCGATTTGGCTTGACACGATCTTCAGGCAGAGATCCCATAATATGCCGACACAATTTAGGCTTCGTTTTGAAGCATGACAAACATTTTGCTATTATAGAACATATGGGCAAATATCAAAATTTTTTAACACAGGGGTAATGTATGTTTGTTTTACCCTTTTCTCGCTTTGGGTACAGATTTCGGTGCATAAGTTGATGGAATTAGATAAACCACAAACATAAAAGTTTTTTCCCAAAAAAGTTTGTTATTATCTAAAAAACTTTAGAAGTTATAAGCACATACATTTCAGAATTGTGAAAAAAGTCTTAGAAATGCTCATATCTGTATCCATTCTTTTATAAGATGTGGCCAAACTATTTATTCGGAAGTTACTGGTCAGTTACAAAAAACACGAGGAACACATGGAGGAAGAATTTTTCCAGAGCACTGTTCATGTGAGATCTTTCCGCAAAAAATTATAGCTCATAACTTTTTGAATCGCGATTTCACGTGTTTTTAGACCGCGGTCAGCGCGGGCGCGATTTAATGAAATAACACTAAAGAAGCGGTTATAGCGACTTGAAACACCTATAAATCAATATAGGTGTCGTTGATGTACTTTTAATGGAACCACCGCTATAGCTTCCCAAACCTTTGTTAAACTTGCGTGAATTTTTGTTGATAGTGTATTTCGCGGAGCACATCGACAGTTATGTATAGGTTGAGCTGAATTAATTATCCCCGATGGCTTTTGACCTGGTGAATCCAAAAATCAGGGGGCCGTAACAAAATAATGACGCTGAAATTTTATTCACTTTTTTTCAATTTTTGCAAAAATTTCAAATTTTGTCCTTGGCATTTTTAATATTATAAATGTCTGAAATTCATTTCTATGTTCTTCGGGCGTACTGCTGTGGTGCACTTAACAATCATGGATACTTATTTGAAGATTGAAGTCTTGTACGCGAAGAACGTGACACTTTTGTCTCAGCAATGATCGTCAAGGCACACCCAGTGCGGGGTACAGATATGGCGGAAGTGTATATGAAATAAAAGGATTTTTAACGCTCTATTCCGAAATCGGAGGGCCGTCATTTTATTTTGATGATTGTTCAAATTATTCACATTGCAAAAATTATATTTCCACAAAAATAATGTTCGTATGAACATTTTACCTGGTCGATTTTTGGATTCGCTATATTTATCCGAATAATGAAGCTACAGCGCATATTTTGTCATAGGCTGATAGAAATGCTAATGTTCTATGATTGTAATTTTAGTTTTCCCGAATTCCGCTGAAAATTGCATTTTATACAATTTTTTTTTTAATTTCCATTTGGAACCGCCATAACTTTCGCGGCCTTTGATGAAATTTATTCACAACAACGGTGTTTGCATGTTTATATTTTTATCTTCGTCTGTTGTAAAAGCCGTTGATGTGCTCGCCAAAAAAATTTACTTCAAAATTAAAAATTTTTGATATTCGGCCTCCAACAGGCCAATACTGCTGCCGAATAGAAGCCAGCAAACACTGCGAACCGGCATACCAGATGGCTTGACACGATCTTCAGGCAGAGATCCCATAATATGCCGACACAATTTAGGCTTCGTTTTGAAGCAAGACAAACATTTTGCTATTATAGAACACTAGCTGGACCCGGTCCACTTCGTTGCCCCAGACGTCAGATTTCCGACCCCGCCCATTTTTGGACCAAGCACGTAGACTGCCACCTAATATATATGCACAAAATTAGAGTAATCTCGCTAATAATTTGTGCGAGTTATGTCAATTTCAAAATTGGGTATATATTGGCGGGGCCACGCCGATTGGTCCAATCCTGCCCAATTTTGCACTACCACGTAATACATATGCAAAAATTACAGCACTCTCGCTTACAAATTGTGCAAGATATGTCAATTTAAAATCTTTGTTTATATGGGTGGGGCCACGCCCATTCGTCCAATTCCGACTATATTTGGACAAATCACTAAGACTACCACCAGATACATGGCACAAAATTACAGCACTCTCGCTAAAAAATTGTGTAAGATATCTCAATTTCAAAATTTGGCTTATATGGGCGGGGCCACGCCCATTGGCCGATCCCGCGTAGTAGACCACCACCTAATACATATGCAAAACATTACAGCACTCTCGCTAACAAACTGTGCAATATATATCAATTTAAAAATTTGGTTTATAAGGGCGGGGCCACGCCCATTGGTCCAATCCCGCCTATTTTTGGACCAATCACGAAGACTGCCACCAGATACATATGCACAAAATTACAGCTCTCTCGCTAAAAAATTGTGCAAGATATATCAATTTAAAAATTTGGCTTATATGGGCGGGACCACGCCCATTCATCTGATTCCGCCCATTTTTGGACCAATAACGTAGGTCGCCAACAGATATATTTACCCAAAATTACAGCTCTCTCGCTAACAAATTGTGCCAGATATCTCGATTTCAAAATGTGGCTTAAAGGGGCGGGGCCACGCCCATTAGTCCGACCCCGCTCATTTTTGGACCAATCACGTAGACTGCCTCCATATATATATATACAAATTTCTAGTTCTTTCACTAACAAATTGTGCAAGATATCTCAAATTCAAAATTTGGCTTATATGGGCGGGGCCAAGCCCATTGGTCCGATCCCGCCCATTTTTCGACCAATCACGTAAGTCGCCAGCAGATATATATACACAAAATTACAGCTCTCTTGCTAACAAATTGTGCAAGATATCTCCATTTCAAAATTTAGCTTAATGGGGCGGGGCCACGCCCACTTCATATATCGAAAATTCAAGTACCCTATTTTCACCACGCCCCACACATGTACATTCTGTAAAAATTTCAAGAAGATCGGTTCAGCCGTTTAGACGTCTATACGGTACAAACAAACCAATAAACAAACAAACCAACAAACAAACAAAAACACATTCTTCTTTATATATATAGACTAGCTGGACCCGGTCCACTTCGTTGCCCCAGACTTCAGATTTCCGATGCCGTCCATTTATCAAACCATGGTTCATGTGGATAGCGACAGTAGGAATCTCGTTAATCTATTCGTAGGTACGGACAGTAGGAATCACTAAAAACATTGGCTTATATGGGCGGACCCACGCCCCTCAATCAAGAACTTATAAAGCCTATGTCACCCTCTAGGCTTATCTGAACATTCCCTGAAAATGTCATCAAAACCGATCCAGACGTTTTGGAGTCCATACGTAACATACACACATCCATGTATATATATTAGGCCGGGTCGATTTGTGGGGAGCCAAAAAAATTCGCCATTGCTCAGTGAAAATCGTATTCTAGGGATCAAAATAAGAAACTTTGCCGAAGGAACCATACCTCTAAAACGAATTCTGATGTCCCGGAATTTGGGTCGAACTTTTGGGTAGGGGCAAAATTGAAAAATCCCAATTTGACCCATTTAGAGTGCTCCAATCGAGTCCAAATGTATGACCGACCCCCACTAACTTTGGAGGCCCGACCCACCCATGCCAGTGGCACACCCCCTGGAACCCCCTGGGGGTTACATACATTTGGACTCGATTGGAGCACTCTAAATGGGTTAAAGTGGGATTTTTTCCGGGACATCTGAATTCGCTTTAGAGGTATGGTTCCTTCGGCAAAGTTTCTTATTTTGATCCCTAGAATACGATTTTCACTGAGCAATGGGCGATTTTTAAATCGACCCGCCCTAATATATATACATATAGCTGGACCCTGTCCACTGCGTTGCTGCAGATTTAGATTTCCGATTCCGCCCATTTTTGGACCAATTACGTAGACTACCACCAGATACATATGCACAAAATTACTGCACTCTCACTACAAATTTGTGCAAGATATATCAATTTCAAAATTGGCTTATATGGGCGGGGCCACGCCCATTGGTCCGCTTCCGCCCATTTTTGGACCGATTACGTAGACTACCACCAGATTCATGTGCACAAAATTACAGCGCTCTCGATAACAAATTGTGCAAGATATCTTAATTTCAAAATTTGGCTTATATGGGCGGGGCCACGCCCTTTGGTTATTTTTGGAACAATCACGTAGACTACCACCAGATACATATGCACAAAATTACAGCACTCTCGCTAACAAAATGTGCAAGATATGTATCTTATTTTCAAAATTTGACTTATATGGGCGGTGCCACGACCATTGGTCCGATTCCGCCCATTTTTGGACCAATCACGTAGGCTACCACCAGATACATATGCACAAAATTACAGCACTCTCGCTAACAAAATGTGCAAGATAAGTCAATTTCAAAATGTGGCTTATATGGGCGGTGCCATGCCCATTGACCCGATTCCGCCCATTTTCAGACCAGTCACGTAGACTGCCACCAGATACGTATACACAAAATTCCAGCACTCTCGCTAACAAAATGTGCAAGATATAACATTTTTTAAATTTGGCTTATATGGGCGGTGCCACGCCCATTGCTGCGATCCCGCCCATTTTTGGACCAATCATGTAGACTGCCACCAGATACATATGTAGAAAATTACAGCACTCTCGCTAACAAATTGTGCAAGATATCTTAATTTCATAATTTGGCTTATATGGGCGGTGCCACGCCCTTTAGTCCGATCCCGGCTATTTTTGGAACAATCACGTAGACTACCACCAGATATATATGTACAAAATTACAGCACTCTCTCTAACATATTGTGAAAACTATCTAAATTTCAAAATTTGACTTATATGGGCGGTGCCACGCCCATTGGTCCGTTTCCGTCCATTTTTAGACCAATCACGTAGACTACCACCAGATACATATGCACAAAATTACAGCACCCTCGGCAACAAAATGTGCAAGATAAGTCAATTTCAAAATTTGGCTTATATGGGCGGTGCCACGCCCATAGGCCCGATTCCGCCCATTTTTGGACCAGTCACGTAGACTGCCACCAGATACATATACACAAAATTCCAGCACTCTCGCTAATAAATTGTGCAAGATATAACATTTTTTAAATTTGGCTTATATGGGCGGTGCCACGCTCATTGGTCCGGTCCCGCCCATTTTTGTACCAATTACGTAGACTGCCACCAGATACATATGTACAAAATTACAGCACTCTCGCTAACAAATTGTGCAAGCTATTTCAATTTTAAAATTTGTCTTATGTGGGCGGGGCCACGCCCACTTGATATATCGAAAATTCAAGTACCCTATTTTCACCACGCTCCACACATGTACATTCTGTGAAAATTTCAAGAAGATCGGTCCAGCCGTTTAGACGTCTATACGGTACAAACAAACCAACAAACAAACACACATTCTTCTTTATATATATAGATATACTCTTTCGGCCTCCAACAGGCCAATGCTGCTGCCGAATAGACGCCAGCAAATACTGCCAACCGGCATGCAGCAGCTTTTGATGAAAGTGCATCACCATAGATGCAGTAAATGGATGATGCTTGGGTGTTGGGCATCAAAACTTAGGCATGAGTTTTGAAGACGGCCTCCCAATCTAATCAGGCCGACATCTTCCAGTATTGGCGCAAGCGAAAACAGCATGCTTGACGGCGAGACACTCTTCTTTGACTTCAAATCCCTGTATTCGGCAGAAAAATGAACCAGCTGGATGTTCCTGATGAAGAGGTTAGTTCCTGAGGGGATAAGCATATTGATTGACCTCTCGATTTGGAAGAAAGAAACCTTGAGACATACGCAAATATTCGTTGCATTTTGAAAAATGAGTTGCGATACTTACGCAGTATCGACAAGTCTGTCATGGAAGTCATCACAAGTACATGTTTTCGTCGCTCTGGCAACTCAGTTATGAATTCCACATCTTCTGTCCGTTGGACAAGAAATCTGGCCCAAAATTCCATAGCTGAGAATGCAGGAGTTCCTCTGGTGTTGCACCTCTCGACAGTATGTCAGCCGGGTTCAATTTTGTAGGGACATAGTGCCAAGTCATTTTCTTCGGATATGACTGTATGCGAGATACCCTATTTGACACAAACGGATTAAAATTTGATGGCTGTTCGCGCAGCCAGGAAAGCACCACCGTAGAGTCAGACCAGCAATGAACATTGCATTCGATTGGTAGACTATTCACAAAGGAATCTGTTAATTCAGATAGAAGATTCGCAGCTGAAAGCTCGAGTTTGGGCACCGTAAGTGTTTTCAGCGGAGCTACTCTGGATTTGGAACATAACAATGACGTTTTAATGTTATTATTATCTTCGCAGCGCACATATATACAGGCACCATAAGCAGCTAAACTGGCATCACAAAATCCATGTAGCTCTATCCTAGACTTTGCCAATGAAATGTATCGGGGAAACGTAAAGTGACGGATGGAATTGAAACATATTCAATCCAGGCTGAATGTAATGACTGGGGCAAGCTTTCATCTCACTGTAGATTCAGCTACCAAAGATGCTGCATAAAGATTTTTGCCTTGGTAATGACTGGCCTAAGGGATCATAAAGACGAGCGATCGATGACAGTATGAAGCGCTTCGTAACCACTTTCCAGTCATCAATATCAAAAATAAAAATGTCGTCCTTTGGATCACACACGAGTCCAAGCGTTTTGGTGACATCGGTTCCATCATGAAACTTCAACAAGGTTTCGCACTGATCCGACTGCACCTTCCAATACTTGTGGGACATGTGAACACCATTTTCGAATTACAAATTCGAAAGCAGCGCTGCAACTTGCTGCCTAATCGCCACGACTTCTTCCGTTGAGTTGCCTCCAGAGATTAAGTCGTCCACATAAAAATCTCGCTTTAATACTTGGACACCCAATGGACAATCTCCTTCGTCCTCGGCTAGTTGGTGCATGGCACGAATTGCCCAAAAAGCAGCAGGCTTTATACCGTACGTCACGGTGTTCAACTTATAGATTTTCAGCTCTTCAGTTTCATTCTCTCTCCAGAGAATTCATTGTAAATAATTGTCACGACGAGACACTCTTATACACCTATGCATTCTACATATGTCTCCGCTCAAAGCCACCTGGAAAAACCGATACCTCAGTTGTGTGATAAAGAGCTTCGGTTGTATAGACGGACCAGTGCACAAAATGTCATTGAGGGATAGACCACTGGTAGTTCTAGCGGAGCCATCAAAAACAACGCGAAGCTTTGTCGACGTACTGTCCAACTTGTGCACGCAATGATGAGGCAAAAAATATTTGTTTGCTGATACATGTGGCGAAACAAGTGACATATGGTTTAGTGCGACATACTCACTCATAAAGCAAAGGTATTGAGCCTTTATTTCAGGATGTCGTCGAAATTTCTTCTCCAGATTGTTGAATCGGTGTAAAGCTTGTTCATATGAGCCCCCTAGTGAGGCTACTCCTCTGCCCTCAGCAGTTGGCAATCGAACAGAATATGCCCCAGACGTGTAGTGTTCTGTTAAAAATGAGTCTCGCAATACAAATCTTCATCGCCAAATTGCGGCGATTGAAAGTTGTTTTCAACCTCCCAAAAGGACTTCAATATAGCTGACAATTTATCTTCTTCATTCTTCACATCGGAACAGGATATGGCCAATGAGCATGACCTGGTAGAACAGGTACCTCCGCCAGCAATTACCCAACCGAACACTGTTTTTTGCAATATGGGCAAATTCTCCGCTAATTTGATTTGGCCCACAGACATCAATTTGAAAAACAGCTCAGCCCCAATAAAGAGCTCGATATTTCCGCCTTTGTTGAACGCGGGATCAGCTAGCTGCACATTTTTAGGGATGTTCCAACCGGAAGTGCCGACATTTACACTAGGTTGGTAGTCTGTGATTGTTGGCACTACCAAGGCCAACAGAGGTAACAAAATCAGCACATATACGTCCATGACGCGTGAGTTGAAATCGTAAAGCGCCAAATTTGTTCCTTAAATGTTTATGGTCTTTTAAATTTAATAATAATGATATGCATACGTGGATGTTGTTATTATTCTCTATAATTAATAATTTGAATCTAATAACTCAAAAATGTTTTGCTACAAAAAAATTCAGCGGATCGATTTTGCGTTTTGAAAACGAAATGCCAATTTTAGGCTAAATGCGATTGCCATCACATGGGCGATAGACTTCACTACCACATCGAGGAACTTCTTAAAGGCCAAGCTTTCCTCTCCAACACCGGATATTGTTGTACAAACAGGATTGCAACGCAAAGATAGTCGTCTCACAAGTTCAGCTGAGAAGCGGAGTCCAGATTTAACTTTTACCACACGATGGCTGTCGCCAAAAACACACTAACGTTGTGGGGCTTCGTTGCAGGCGTAGTAGACGACACGAGCACGGCTTGTGATGTGGACAGACTCGTGGAATCTAACGGAGACGCTGGAGGTTGCACAGTCGGGGCGGGTTCAATGTGCAACATTGTTCGCTGTGGTGCTTCAGCGAACAGTGTCTACAACCTCCGAAAGAGCACCTGTTCACAAAATGACCCTTACGTAAGCTATTTACCTTACGTAAGCTATTCGTTACAAGGAGGCTTCTGGTTGGGGCAAGATTGCGAAACATGTTGCAGCTAGTTACAAGGTGATCAGCGGCGTCACAAAAGGTGCACACAGGAGACGGACTCGATGTTGCAACAAGATCGTCGTGGCGATTCTTCGGATTTGCCTTCCTCGACATTTGTTGGTTCGAAACCATAGGCAGCACGGAATTCTCCAGCATTTGACATCTACGCTCCAAAAATTTGGCTAGGGAATCCAAAGTGGGCAGCTCGTTAATTTGAAGGCTCTCTTCCCACTTCATTTTTGAAGACTAGTCCATTTTGGTAGTGGCCAAATAAATAAGCAACCCATCCGCAATTTGCTCTTTATTTGAGATCGTCAGCATGGCTCGTAAGTGTGCGTTAAATTTACCGCCAAGATGCCGTAACCCCACAGCCAACTCACCGCTCACAGCCTTCATTGAAAACATCTCCATCACCTGAGTCTGGAAATTTAAAAGTTCGTTATCAAACCGGTTCTTCAATAATTTTACTGCTTCTTTGTAGTTTGCGTTATTCAACTCCAATGAAGCGATTGTGTCCAGTGCTGACCCGGTTAGACCGGAACGAACGTGGTGAAATTTCTCCAAATTGGTCAGATCGCTGCTGTCATCAACCACCGTTGGAAAAAGGGCATAAAAATTGGGCCAATCGACATAAGCGCCACCAAATTTCGGCAATTGTATCTCAGGCAACCTCGTTTTGGCTAGAGACGACGATGCCTCACAGAATGGCGTCCCATCCACCGAGAACTGCCGCACCGTCGATGAGCGAGGCATTACATCACACTTCCTAGTTTCGTTTAAACGCCGAGTTAACTTCGCCTTTACATCAAAGTACAAGTTCACGAAGTTCATGCGCTCGCTGCTATCCAACTCGCTCGTGACCATCTGCTCCATCGTCGACCGTGCTCCTTCGAAGTTGGCACTTATTTTCTCCACGAAATCTAGCCCGACGGACACCTCTGCATCGTCATATTCCTCTAATTGCTTCGTCGAGAGGGACTGCTGCAGCGCCTCTAGTTGCTTCACCATTGCAGCAACCTTTGTCATGTATGGAAGCAGATTATTTGTGCGATCTGCTCCATCACTGGCATTATGAAACGTTCACCTTTTTTTTTATAAAACATCGTTTTTAAATTGATCTAAAACACGAAACAATATTATCCAACTTGATAATATATTTGGTTCCGAATTGATAATAATAATTCTGTGGTATCGAATTATATCACGTCGGGGTCACCAATGTTTGAGCCTTGAGCTTTTTTATAGGCTTTGCTTCAACAAAATAACCGAACGAATTTAAATTTGAAATAACGAAATATTTCTCAAAAATGTACTTCTTTATTCGAAAGTTTGTTACTAAGAAAGTTTGAGCTTATTGCACAATTTCCAATAAACTTCGCATATTTTCTAATGTTATATTAATATAATTACATGAGGAGACGAAGATCATAATCGTGCGACGACACAATTTTTTGCTGTCGAAGCCGTATCTGATTGGTTGCTACCGTCCCAGCCATCCCAACCACCATCTTGTGGATAGGCTTCCACCTCCCAGGCAGATCAGGAAAGACCATCATGATCCAGAGCGCAAGGTCCAACGATACAAGAGAGAACCTCTAGGTCGAAGAGTTTAGAGGCAGGTCTGGCTGACATACACTCTGACGCAGTCGCTGAAGCCGTGAATAATTACAGTCAATGTCGTGCTTTTGGCCCAATTAAGACCAGGGCCTAATCACGGCATCAATTATCGACAAGTTTCGATCGTAATCTTTAAGGGCCTGTTTCTGTAACTTATTTTCGTTCGTCTACGGCGAACGATCAAAAATCACTCAATTATTCCGAGAAATCTATAAGTCACAGCAGTTTATAATTCGGTGTGTCTATAGAAAAGCATGTAAAGAGCTCGTACCTAAAATATTTTTAACCTGCGTTTTATAGAATTCAAGTAATAGTTGAGAGATTTTTGATCGTTCTCCGTAAACGAACGAAAATAAGTTACAGAAACAGGCCCTATGTCTTGGATCTCCGCAACCGTCTCTTCGGTCGTTTTGAAAAATCATTCCTCCGTGCATTGACATGAGTAATCAGTGTTATTTTAAACAAGATAATAATTTCCACGATTCCGAAGGTGCTGGGTTCGATTTCCCACCATGACATTGGAAAAATTTAACATCAACAATTCATGTTTTCATCATAATTCGAGTTTCTGCAGCTACTCACCCAACGCACTACAACAACATCTGATTGCCAAGACAACAACAGGGAAGCTAAAAATATACATAACATCATGACGACTATTAACAGAAAATGCAGCGTTCCTAGTGGAGAATAGAAACGTTAAACTCAAATAACACCCATTGCCTAAGATTAACAGAAAAATGTTAATTAACATTCGGACAACAATGAGTATGAGAAAACAACTTAAGGTTCCCGCGATAATCGGATATATGACGAAACGAAGTCTGTGACAAAAAATAGACTTAAGGATTATCACCTCAGCGTCTCCAAGCTGCTACAACACAAATGTTGGACCACTTTTTCACGCCACTTTATATAAACAAGTAAAACATAAAAGTCAATTTATATATATATATACTCTTTTAGTCATATTTAAATACAATTCGAGTATATGAAGTATTTTTCCACTCCATTATGTCCATTATGTTTCGATTTTTTTATTATGTTTATATCTATTTTCGAAACGAATTTAGCCTAACTTCCAGGTGTTGCCAGGATTTTTAAAGGATTTGTAATTCAAAATCGTTTTTATTTTAAAGCAAAGATTTCGTAAGCTTGGGAAGTAAAACACAAGTACGAAAATTTGTGAGAAATATAAGCAAATATGAACCAATCTTTAAGGCGAAGAGTAAACCCGAAGCTTGAAATAAAATCACACAATTATTTATAACTTAAAATGTATTTCCTTTTATTTTGCATATCCCTTTTTATTTATAACTATTTCTTCATTGTTATTGGTATTTATATTCATTAGTTGTTGTTTCGTTTCAGATGAAAGTCCAATTTCGAATGAATTTAAAAAACGGAAAAACAAAAAAATCCATCTATGACTTTAAACGAAAAAAGGGTTTGGGCAAAACCACTGCAAACACAGACATATTTTGCAATGGTAAACATTGTTTTTTGTTTAATACTAATAATGTTGGTTGGTTGCTTGATGTATTTGTAGTTTAAAAAATGGAGTTCGGCAAAAGTATTGTTCTTTGGACACAAAAACTAATGGTGTTTTTTCTGGTTGTTTTTTATGTTATTCATTGCATGCAAAAATATACAACATTATAGTATTTTATTGTATGTTGAAGTGGGGTGATGCGGCGCTTGTGTGTGCTGTTTTGTGTTCAGTTTAGTTGGTTGGTTGTTGGCTTTTAATTAAAAGTATTTATTTATTTATTGTAATATTTTATATATTTATATATTAACTTAGTTTAATGTATTTTTTTCAAATTTTCTTGTATTTATAATATATATTGTATGTATATGTAAAACTTAAAAATTACAGATATTGTTTTTTTTGTTTTATTCATTCATCTGCTCGGTGCGACGATTTCAATTCTAATTTTTTGCTTTTCTATGCAAAACACAAATAAAAATAGAAATAGTTCCGTTTTTATACTTCAGATTTTGTTATATTCTTTAATTGCTATAATTTAAGTAAATTTATTATTATATTTTTATTTATTTTATATGTATATTTATAAAGTTTATCCAGTTTTGTTTTTTAAACCAAAAAAGTAAAAAAAGCAAGAAAAATATACGACAAAAAAAGAAAGGGATGTAAGGAGGGGGAAGGAAGATTGAAGTGATTTCGTGAACGCTTCAGGTAAAGGAACCATATGAAACAATACAAATAATAAACATATGAAATTATAATAATAGTAAAATTAAAAAATGAAACTTATCAAAGACAAAAATATTACACACTACAAACTACTTTGCAATATAATAATAGAGAAGATAGTATGTTGCTGTTTATGTACGTATGTATAGAGCGGAGCGGTACACAAGAGGAGGAACTTAAATTCCTTGATGTTAAAACTGCTGCTGCTGCTACTGTTACTAGTGTTACAGATGCTGTCGTGGCATTTATTTTAGTTCAGAGACAATTAAGATAAGACAGGAAGCATGTTTGTTGTTGTTGTGTTAGGTCGGGTGGGTCGGGGGAAGTGGAATTGGAGTAGATGATGATGTATAAAAACACAACACATCCATGACATATAAAGATAAAAGTAGTAGTACACTATTAAAATGAAAATGATTATAATTACACATAAGAAGCGCGAATACACATCAGCAGACAATGATGCTGAATATGATGAATGAATGATATAATGGTTGTGGGTGAGCCAAAGACACAACGTAAAAACTACTAAGCAGCTTGGAGGAGGAGATTATAATTATGGTTGGGGTATTGTTGGTGGTGGGGTTCTGCTGGAACATAATGGCAGGCTACACAGCAAAATATCTTAGCCATCTTCTTTAGGGGGAGTGAACCAACCTGTGGAATATAAAAAATTTAAATTATTAGATAATTTAACTAAGCAAATATTTGCACCATGCAAACAAAATTGAAAACTATTATCACACAGAATTAGTTATACAAATGTTTGATGTAATTCGACCGCACGAACAAGAAAATTGGGATAAAATTATGTATGTTATGTTTATTTATAACGATTTATTTCAATATCTCTGCATGATTTAAGACCAATATCCTTGTTGTTACCTATTTTGTCAAAGACCGTAGAGTACGTATTAAAAAACAGTTATGTATTGAATAATATTGAGAGTAAATCGTTGCTCCATGACTGTCAGCGTGGTTTTCGAAACAACAGAAGGACTTCAATGTTGCTGGGTGCTGGTCTCACTGATTCGATAAGGAAATTTAAGTTTTCCTTATTATTTCCACATATTTTGTCTACATCTATCTTTTGACATGGAGAAGGCATTTGACAGAGTAGACCACGGTACTTTAGTAGAAAAACTGTTCAGGTCATATGGGCTGCATGTCGACTTATATATATACTTGGTAGGGACATAAATATTGTTACACACATTTTATGCTATAACATTAAATGTAATGAATCCTTTTGGACCAAATTTATTGTATATATTTATTGATATACATATATTATATACAAAAAGCAAGCACTCATTCGAAATGTCCGCCTTTGGCCTTCCTAGTCCCTTTGGGAAAGTGACCACAGCACGAATTAAAGTCTTAAGAGAATCGATGCTGGGGTATTTTTTGTGCAAACCGTGTCCTCTAAAACTGTCCACAATTTGTAATACAGTGAGTTTATATCAGAGCTGCCAGAGAGCCATTCATCAGAAGAAATGAAAGCTGACAAATTGTTTTCAAGCCATGTCTGCGCAGAATCATACTAGAAAGTCCATGCCTGGTTTTGGAATAGGGAATGGTTAAGTGGTTTCACAACAGATTCCAAAACGGTTTATTGGTAATTTTTGGCCAATGTTTTGACCCCTTGTTTACAGAAATGCAAGTCAGTGACCCAGCGTAAGAGACACCCCATCAAATCATGATTGAAGCTGTATGATGGACCTTTTCGACCCGTGGAATCACTTGATGCATACACCATTTATATCATTTCGTTTGTTAAGTTTTTCTTGCAGGTACAATTTGTTTCATTTGTGAACAAGATTTTTTTGTGCAAGTTATCAGCGTGCTTCACCAAAAGACGTTTGCATTTTTCTTTCCTATTTTTTTTATAAAACTGAAGACAACAAATGTCTATTGCGGCCATTGAAAGCCTCAAGTCTCAATATTTTCTTTGTAATTTGGTGACGATTTTCAGTTACTATAATGTAACTTTTGAACCAATGTTGTCCCCACTCCAAAATTTACACCATCGGTAGAGTTCATATGGACCATTTATTATAAAAAAAATTAAGGAAAAAATTAGATCGATTCTGAGATATCGCAATTTATATTTTTATTTCCGCGAAAAGTGACCGAAATAAATTGTTTAAGATAAAATTAATATTTTTTAAGAAAAGTGCACGGAAAATCCTTTAGGAAACAATATTTTATGTTTACAATTTCTTATGCTTTGTATCATTAAAAGTAAATTCAAAAAACCATTACAGACGAAAAAATCAATTTTTCTGAAATTTGACCTCGCCCCCTACCTCCAATTTTCATTTAATTTTTTTAATATTGTGGGTCATTACTCCCACATACTAGGGCAACATTTTCTGAGAATTTGAGAAAGATCTAATTTTTGACCTGTGACACTTGTGAAAGAACAACCCATATGTGGTTTTCTGGAATAACAACCAATGTCAAAAACAAATGTATTCAGCTAAATATTACCTACCGATCGATATATGGCACTCATAGATACGTCAAATTTTAAGATACTTTTTCCAAAGTTGGAAGTTAGGTTTTTGAAAAATATTGTCAAACAGATACCATTTTTATTATTTTCAATCAAAACCTCATCGCGTACGACCATGTATTTATAATTTTTTGAAAAAATGTCAGTCATATGCCTAATCTGTACGTTTTAATAGTAGATTCGTAGAATTTGTCCAAAGTATAAAATGTTTGGGTTTTGTCATTGGTGACCGTCTGTCTGGAGCGCACGATAACTCTCGAAAGGAGTTACGGATTGATTTCAGATTTGGTACGTGACAGGTTAAGCTCGAAGATGGGCCATATTGGTCCACACTTTCCGGTACCTCCCTCACAAAGGGTTAACATTTTGAAAATATTGATTCTCTTATAACTTCTATACTACTTATCGGAATCTCGTTTAATTTCACACATAGTAATAGTTTATCTGTCGCTATCAGCTTGAGAAAAATGGGCGAAGTGCATATAAATACTCGAAATTTTGTGCAGTCTAATGCTTCTATAGTGACTTCAGTCCGGTAAATGATTTGCGTTATTGCCACGCCTCTTAATGTAATGCTTTTATAGTAACGGGTGGGCCATTTAAAATTTGTAATTTGAATCGGCTATAAAAAAATACTGATAATTGTTTCAAATTTCTGTTTTATTGGAAAGGTTGAACTTTGTCATTTAATAATGGAACACAATATCATGCATATGACTACCACGACTGGATCGGCAGAACCTCATCAGATCAACCAAATGTTTCAGTACATTTTTGATTGTTTCGGGTCGAATCTCTTCAATGGCAACATCGATTTCATGTTTCAATGATTCAATTGTCTCTGGATGCTTTGGGTAACATTTATCCTTAATGGCTCCCCACAGAAAATAATCCAAAGGGCTCAAATCACAAGTCAAAGTAATCGGTAGTTCACATTTAAAATTTTAAATGGCCCACCCTTTACCTACAGTCCGGTAAAAATGGGCATCATTGTCACGCCCCTTTAGGTACGTCCCACACAAAATCGGCAAATCATAACAGAATTAAATGGCTCATAACGTAAATACAAATTTGAAGTATATACTGTTCTGCGCAAAATAGGCGTATTCGTCCAGCCATTTCCGTTACCCCTAACCAGGGCTGCGGAGTCGAGCAAAACTACTCGACTCCGCCTCATCAATTTCAAAATCACTCTACTCCGACTCCGTCAGTTAAATAACATAAATTTCTGAAATTATATTTCTACTTAGACGTAAGTTCATGTTTTTGAAAATAAGGTATAGTTTTGTTAAAAAACAGAAAAAATAGTATTCAATACCAGTAATTAAATTACATTGTATTATTTATTTATTGTTGCTTTACTTGTAAGCTGCAACTAATATGACAATTCTTTCAACATGAAATCATGATACAATTTTCATCAATAACTGCCTCTGTTTTAATATACCGCAATTTTTTTAAATTATTTTCACTTCAAGCAACTGTTCATTCGTTAGTTATTATACCCTACACCACACTATGTTACAGGGGGTTTTAAATTAGTTTTTTTTTTGGCAGATTTGTAAAAAATACTGCCGATAGACCCACCTTTAAATATACCCTTCTACTCAGAATCACTAGCTGTCCGTCTGTCCATCTTAAGTTGTTCGTTAAGTACAGGTCGAAAATTCACTACGATCCTGCTAAAATTTGGCAATAAGGATTAAACCTATTGGAATTGGTCAAAATCGGTTTAGATCGAAATTGCCCCCATATATAAATGTTTCTATAGAAAATTCTGTTTAGATTCAGATTTATAAGGTAATTATCTCATATTTATAAAGGGTTTTCCAACAAGAGGCGTTATTTTGGTATTCAAAGAAAAGTGCCATTTTTTTAGATAAATAATCGGATGTTTATTTCATAATAAAGAGGAAGGTATGCCGTTAATAATGCAAAACAACATCAGCCAAGTGGCCACCACGACACGCTTACAGGACCATATCCTTTTCATGAAATTATTCATAACCAAATCGCAAAGTGGCTGCCCTATGTCCTCGATAGCCTCACGAATTCTATCTTTGAGGTATTAAATCGACGCTGGGCTGTTGGCGTAGACCTTATCTCTCACGTGGCCCCAAAGGAAGAAGTCGCAAGGTGTTAAATCACAAGATCTCGGTGGCCA
Organism: Eudasyphora cyanicolor; assembly: GCA_963930755.1. Taxonomy (NCBI): domain Eukaryota; kingdom Metazoa; phylum Arthropoda; class Insecta; order Diptera; family Muscidae; genus Eudasyphora; species Eudasyphora cyanicolor. The sequence goes on along the minus strand of OZ005736.1, from coordinate 150,813,691 downwards.
ATTGTGATCACCTCTTCGAGAGATAACACGGTCCGAAAACATTTCCCGTAACAGAGAAATGGTTTCGTTGCTTGTGTGGCACGTAGCGCCGTCTTGTTGAAAGTAAACGTTGTCCAGATCAATACCATCCAACTCCGACCATAAAAAATCATTAATCATCTCTCGATAGCGCAATCCATTCACCGTAACTGTTGATTCAACCTCATTTTCGAAAGACTCCGACTCCACAGCCCTGCCCATCACACAAATTGACAGATTCATTCGAAAACAACCTTCCGATAATTTCTGTATCAATAACACTAGTTTACAACATTTTTGTCAAAGGGATGTACATAACATTTTCTGGTGTAGTTTAGGTGAACACGAAAAAAAATAAAAAAATTGTTATGATAAATTTTTTTAAATTTCAATTTTCTGGAATGTGTCTCTGGTATTTGGACTATATTTTTTAAGTATAAACCAGATAGAAAATTGTTACATATTGTACTTTTACATACATAGAACCTTTAGTTTAGTAACAGTCATCAAATATATAAAAATGTTTTTTTGCAGGTACAAAAAAAAATCCGTACACAAAAAAAAAAAATTGTAAAAATGTAATTTTTTCCATATTTAAAAAGCTAGCAAGGTAGCGCAGGAAACAATGCCTATTTAAAAGAAAATCTATTGTTACTTTGCTTTATGACCCATATAGTAAAGTAAGTGAAATTCGAAAAAAAAATTTTGCATATGTTTTATTTTCACCATTTTGTTGGGGATGCACCACAAGGGTTGAGACAATAACGCCCATTCTTTTAATGGAATATGGGTACTGGTTCTCAAGCTGATAGCTACTAATAAACAATTACTATTTTTGTAGCAGCGAAATAAATGCAGATTCAAGAAGGAGACAACCTGAATAGGGTCTTTCCAAATTGAGTCTGGAGTGAGGCGAGTGGGCTTGGTGGGTCATTTAGACCTGTTCCGCACGCAGGGCAGGTATTCTGCGAGGTGCTATCAATTCGGGTCCAATAGGAATTAAGTGGTTCCACCTAGAGTTGGGCACTTTAGTTCATTTAAGTGATCGCTCTTTTTAGTTCAGTTGAGTGAACTAGTTCGTTCATTTAGTTCAATAGTTCACTTCAGCTCTTTAGCTCACCAGCTCTAACTCACCGGCTCTTTAGCTTAGCTCACCAGCTCACTACGTAAACCGCTCGTTAGTTTAGCAGTTGTTTCGTTCAGATCACCAGTTCAAATCAGCCGCTATTAAAGGAATCTGATTGGAACAAGAATGGAATGAATTGAATATACACACGCATTTGTATAGGAAGGATCCTACATTCATGATGACATAAAAATGGAAACAACACATAACAGATGAGAAGAGAGAGCGAAATGAGAAGAGAACGAAATGACAGGGTTGAACTACTGAGCTGAAATGAACGAGTTGTGTGAACTAGTTCGTACCGTTCAGTACAGTGACCCGTTCAATTGAACTAGTTCGTTCACGAACTACACAACTCTAGTTCCACCCCATCCTGATCTGAGCTGCGTCAAGACCACTCTGCTTTATCTGGGCAGCTGGCGTTCTTCAATGGATGGTATTCACTCCGAGAATGGTATTCACTCTGTATGTGCTTATAGCAACTGCATCAGTATGAATAGTATTCAGTCCTGCCTGATAGGCTTGCTGATCAGGGTCTGAATACTTCTCTATTTCGCATACCACACTGACTCTGCATGGCTAATCACAGATACAGGAGTGTGTTGTTGTTGCTGGTTAACCGGTGACAAACCTTTGGTTGTACTCCACCTCATTCATTGCTGTTTTTGTTTTTTCGTTTGACTTTTCATAGTTTTGTTTTTGACTATAGAGTTGGAGATCGTTGTTTTTGTTTTCTGTAAATTGTATCTCAATTTTCTTACTTAATGCAACCGACCTACTTCAGAAGAGGAACGATTTACTAAATTGGGATGAATAATCTTGTTGCACAGTGCATTCTTACCAAAATTACACTTACCATTCTTTTCGTGTATCTGAACCAGCGATTTGAAACTTTGCTGCGCCCTCGCCAAACTGTACTGACCCTGTGATAAGGCCTGAGTAGGTAATTTAGTTATTCAAAAGTAAAATGTACAATAAAGTTATCCACACCCCCAAATCTGTTATTGTGACACACTTACCTTAGTTGCCCCGAATTGTATTCTGGCTTTGCCCTTAACTAATGTGGCTGCTATTTGCATTATAACTGCTTCCACTGTATAGGCCGAACTCCAGCCTTGTTTGGTTAGTAATTCCATACAAATTGCTCCGCCCACCAAAACATAGCCACCTGTTGTAGTGAAGTGACAAAAATATATTTACGTGTATAAGTAACAAATGAGTAACTTTGTTTTATTTGCAATAATCGAGTTTTACCTGATATAATGGGATGTACGACTCGTACGAATGGCGGTTCAAATGGATAGGTTTCTTTAAATATAATATTTAAAAGAATACTATCTTTGCCTTCTTTTTCTTTGAGCATAATCAAATCGTTGTGTAGTGGACTGTCGGGATCAACGGACTTAAGGCGTATATTCCATTCGTATATGGAGTCATTTACTAATTCTATGGAGTACATATTGCTCTTAAACGAATCTGAACGATAGATATCACGTAACTCTTTCATTAATCGATCGGTTGCTTGAACGGAACCGGACACTGAACCCTATGTGTGGAGGAAACGAGAAAATACATTAATGAAAGATACAAAAGAAAAACAAATAGTCTGTATAACTGAAGACCTTGCATCATTCACAACTGAAAGTGCATATATAGTTCCTCGAATTTAATTTAACTTCAATTTTTAAATTAACAAACTGTGGGGCAAAGCAGAATAACACAATGGGGCAAAGCAGAATAAATATGGTACAGTGAGGAAAAAGGGTTAAATATGGTACAGTAGACCAAAAAGGTTTAAATATGGAACAGTGGTCCAAAAAGGTTAAGAGGTTGGCAAATAAAACAGCTTAACCCAAAGAAACTTTTTTTCGAAATTCGTACATCTAGGGATACCGTGAGGCCCAGGTTGATATGGTGCGATAAAATAAGGGTAAAAAAGGAAGTTTGGCGTAGTGTGTGAAAGGATCTCTTGGAATATAAACTATGTTCTTCTTCTAAATTCATACTTTTAGTGGCTGAGTGGTACGAAAATATTAAATATCACACAGAGGCAAAAGGGTTAAATCCGATACTTTGGAGTGAACACAATTGAATATTAATTACCGATTTTAGCTTTTGCAACATAAACTACACTGAAATTTTTATTTTTTATTTAGCACCAACGACTTACTACACATTTATATAAGGACATTTTGTGTTTGTACTTGTAAAGGGTTTTCCAACAATAGGTGTTATTTTGGTATTCAAAGAAAAATGCCATTTTTGAGATAAATGATTGGATGTTTATTTCATAATAAAGAGGAAGGTATGCCGTTAATAATGAAAAGCAACATCAGCCAAATGGCCACCACGACCACGTTTACAGGACCATATCCTTTTCATGAAATTTTCCATAACCAAATCGCAAAGTGGCTGCCATATGTCCTCGATAGCCCCCAAAGGAAGAAGTCGCAAAGTGTTAAATCACAAGATCTCGGTGGCCAATTGTGATCACCTCTTCGAGAGATAACACGGTCCGGAAACATTTCCCGTAACAGAGCAATGGTTTCGTTGCTTGAAAGTAAACGTTGTCCAGATCAATACCATCCAACTCCGACCATAAAAAATCAGTAATCATCTCTCGATAGCGCAATCCATTCACCGTAACTGTTGATCCAACCTCATTTTCGAAAAAGTAAGGTCCAATGACCCCGCCGGACCATAAACCGCACCAAACACTCAGACGTTGAGGATGGAGAGGCTTCTCAACAATAACTCTTGGGTTTTCCGAGCCCCAGATGCGACAATTTTGCTAGTTGACGTAGCCACCGATGTGGAAATGGGCCTCATCAGTCAAGATGATGTTTCGAATTTTAATAATTTCAATGCGTTGTCGAATCGTGTATCGTTCCTTTTTTAGTAATGGCGTAGTTTCTACTTGTCAAATGTCAAAGAATAAAAGCTTCAAAAGTGACAGCTACCGAAATACCGGTTGATTCAAAATAACACCTCTTGTTGGAAAACCCTTAATTTATTCAGTACAACTTGTTATTCTAAGCCTTCAGGCCAATTATGCATATCATAAATCTTTAGATGCACTGAACACTACTCATTTAATGTTTAAAGTTAAGAAAATTTCCTAATTTGAAGTACAACATTTCATTATTCAAAGAATACGACGTCCTTGGTGCCACTTTAAAAAATAGGGAAATATTTTTTCTACATAGGGATATGAATCGCTTTTTTAAATTGTACCTTTAAGAACGCTAGGGAAAAAAGTGTTAATACTATCATAAAGTGTGAAGGTTGTTATTGGAACATAAAATTTACAACTTACTTTATTTTTTCTACTCTTGTCTCCTTTCCACTTCTAATCTCCTCTCTCCCCTTTATAATAATAACCATATTCAATATTTTCCAATCATCTCATCCATAGACCAAATCAAAACAACCTATACACACATTACAATAGCAGCAATAGGCCAAAACGAAGGCAATCGCAATAGATCCAAAAGGGTCAACGAGTGGGGGTGCAAAAATGCGCAACCGTTCCAAAACCTAACCTAACCTACTTTATTTTACAGTACCATAAACAGAAAATATATGAACGATGTAGCTGCGAAGCGCTCCGGGTTATAGATATTCAGTTAATAACGTGATATGCAGATGTTGTGCATTCGATTAATATCATGTTTCTGATATGTTTCTATGAACTCGTAATTTGAAATCAATCCTCAAACATTCTATTTTATGTCCCTTTAATTGAATGCGTTAAAAGTGGCATAATTGAATTATTTGACACTTTAAATGACAAATAATTATATTTATTATGCTTGACCATACATACCTTTAGATAGTCTTGTCTTTGACTTTGACGCAGTCTTTCTAATGTTGCTAAGTGTTCAACTTCCATTTCATCTTTCTATAAAACAAAAATAGAGATTTTCAGAAATTAATCAGTGACTCGAAAGTCATAAGTTTTCTGAAATAAACATCGGTCTCAAAAAAATTAAACCGTTCAGATTTAATAGAAATATTTTCATTTATTTAGATTTACAAATATAGAGGTTTTAACCCTATATATCTATGTATGTATATGTATGTGTTTGACTCACTTTATTCGTACTGCGACCGTCGTCCATTTCCAGGGGTAGATCTTCATCCGCCTCGCTTTCTTGTTCACTGTCACCAATTGGATCTTCAATATCATCTTGATCGGATTCGATATCCTCAATTTGATGCTGAGCTGCAGGCTGTTGATTCAATGATGATGAACTATTAGGTGGTGGCAACTGAAACGGTATCGTGAGGTTGTCTATATCGGGCGGCAGTGGGACATTGTGTAGGCGGCACAATTCTCGCAATAATATGCCAACCTGCGAATCAACAACAGTGAAATTAGGACAGTGTCATTATAATTGGGTCACATCATCAAATACATGAAAGAAGAAATAATACCAAGCATACAAAAAAACAAACACACATAACAAAATGAAGAAGGTTCGTCCATTCATTAGTATTAAAAAGCCAGCCAAGCAGCTAAACGGGCAAACTGACCTGGTTTATAACATGGTTATCACGTCCATTTGTATTGCTTAGTATTTGAACAGCATTTGTTACGCTTGTCTCCTCACTTTCGGCAAACCAAACTGGGGGTGATGATGGATACGTTTCCTAGAAAACAAAAAAAGACGAAACATATAAATTTTTATTTTAGGTATTTGCCAATAAGAGTGATGAGAACAAAAATCATTTATTTTAGTTTAAATTTAAATGGTCCGTTATTGAACTGTTTCATCGAACCCTGCCCCAAAGTTAAACCACCCACATTATTTAAATAATAAAAGTGCTAAATAGAACACAAACTCAGTCTGTCATTTCCATTATCGGCCGTTTATAAATACAATGCACGCGGTGAACTCTTTAGCATAATGCAAAGGGTTCAATAAACTCATGATAATTCATAAACAAAATGATCGAATGCTTTCAATTAGTATCCCTACTACCTACTGCATTGTTGTGTATATACTGTGTAAAAAAAGTAATTCAAAGATATTCCAAAATTGTTTCGAGCCATGTAGATAAAACGAGTACTTAAAATTTACAAAAAAATGTAACTATGCGGGCTCAAAATGATCTTAACAAAGTTTTTATTTAAATACTGTGGTTCAAGTACATTGGCCATACAAAATGGGGAAAAATCGATAATTTCGTAAACAATTAATTCGTTTACATTTATTTTCAGTTCGCATACATTACAAGGAAGAAAACAATTCATACCTGCCATTTATTCAGCATGTTGTGCCAAATCAACATGGACGAATAAAGGGGAAGAGTATGATATCTTAGGCCCCTAGAACTGACCACA